>CM062819.1:1512757810-1518111864 GCA_031772625.1 Pinus tabuliformis | reverse complement strand
ACAAGGTGAGGAACTTGGTTGATGTTCCTTTTTGTAGTAGCTCCTGGATATTCCACTTGATTTCTTTGTATTCTAGAAGCAAGAAGTGTTATATGGCCACTATATAGAGGTGCATTAAGGGTCATATCTATTGAATGCTTGAGCTAACAGTGTAAATGTACCCTTGTTGATGAGGAGAATATGATTCACTGTACTCCTCTATGACCTTATCAACTTGTATCTTTCATTCAGAGGAGCCCTATGTGGAGGCCATGGATGTGGCCATGATCTTCCCCTTAATCTGAGAGTGAATTATGAGGAAGAAATTTTTTCCAATATGGAAGACGATCTTACTACATTGATAAGAAAATATCAAATAAATGGAAATAGGTAGGGCTACATCTAGTATCCTATATAGTTTATTTCCTGAGATTAATAAAACTTTACATGTTTTGGACTCATACACAACATGTCGCCTCCATAAGTAGAATTGGACCAAAAAAACATAACAAACTTCAAGCAGAGAAACATAACACAATACCTCATCCATGAAAAGCTTAATGTTATAGGTCAGGCTACACTATTTTTTGGTGTGTATATATCACTGTTGGTGGAGCTACCTAGTGGTTTATAATTGTGGGTTTGGTGCTGTCGGCAAGACGAACAAGTTAACAACCTCTTTTGAGATTAAGTTCTTTTAAATGCCACTATTGACAATGAAATATAGAGGAGTCCCCGTCACACACATTTTTGAGCATGGAAACTTTTACGGGCTAATGTTCTCCCAGTGGGCTAATTTTCCCTGATTTTTCCATAAAAATGATTTGCCAATTTCCAATTTTTATAAAAGATGATTCACCCAAATTTTAGAAAATAAAATTATTTTACCTTAAAAATCACAAAAAGCATATAGATACTATATATAAAATCATATTAAATTTGAATAGTTTTACAAATATATCAATAAACATTTTATAGTTTGCATATTTGGATTAGTGAGATTCACCAATGTTTTTAAACTTCAAGAAAAATTTCCATCCTTAAAATTTTCCTTGTTTGTGAGTGGAAGAGACACTGACCTTCCTCCAAATATTCTATCTCACATTAATTTCCCTTTGTGGTAACATTGGTGGCACTAGGTTATGCATCAATGATTTATTTCCCCTTGTGTGGGTCTAGCTCAAAGTCAGAACATGCATTTCACTCTGAATATTTCATCTCAGCCACTAATGACTGCTTCGTGTGACACTTATTTGTGTCACGAGTGGGGCTCTTATGGAGCTTGCACCACATTCTCGTGTCTTTCTTCATCTTCCCATTGTTATTCTTTCCTTGTGGCTTCAATGGGTTGGGTTGTTCCACCTTGGTTATATACCTTGTTTTCCATTTTTGGGGAGGCTTTGTCCTTCTTCCGATTCATAAATCTAAAGTATCACTTCTTATGTTTAAATTTTTGCTTGATTTAGGTAGCATATCGATATGTTGCGCCAAGTGAGGTGATGTCCAAGAACTCCATTTTTGTCTAGTTGTATTTTTGTAGATAGCCACGATATTTGAATAACATATGTCACTCAGAGTCCTTGATACCTAAATTTGTGTGTATGGTATGGATGATATTCATGAAATCTGGAACCTCTTGGTCCGTTTCCTTTCATAGTGTGGTCAATTTTATATGTTTGTCTTTGTAGCTTTTGTTGAGCCTCCAAATTTTCCTTATTTTTTACAGTTTTGTCTTTCCTTTTTCACCTGTTTTGTCAGCTATTCCCATCTCATTACATCACCTCCATGAATTAAGAGTCATTGGCCATGTAAATACATTCAATAGGTAAATTTACATTATCATCTCTAGTCTATATGTTTTAATTTGTGAAATTAGTTTGACTAGACATAAGCTATCAAATCGTGCATATTTTCTAGCTATTCTAACATTCTATAGACGAATAGAAGATTCTATAGTTCACATGTGTTTAAAATCAACTAAATCATAAGAGAAGTTGCCAAATGTTTCCAATATGGAGATCCACCTATTAGCCACGGGTGGAAATTCACAGGTTTAACATATCTCTTAAGTCATACCTATGATCAAAGTAGTCATGGTGTACTTGTAACATACAAAATATCAAGTGATTAGTTCTATAATGAAGAAACTGAGGATATCGTCAAGCGAGCAAGATTCAGAGACAAAATTGTAGTTGTTGATGTGTCTTCTCACGATTTTCTCTGTATGTAGTGAATCATGAGAAGAAATATTCCTATTCTAGTAAAGAAACTGAGAATTCAATTCATATTCTAGTTATTAGGCAAAAAACTCTCGAAGTTGTTTATTTTGAAACTCTATATAAACAATACATCTAGAAGTGAATGATAGTTTAGAGGTTAATATATTTTTGAGACTTATTGTTGTGGAGATAACTTTATTTTATGACTTTATATAATATAAATATTTGTTATGTAATTGTTGTAATCTCTGATAGTGATTTTAATTTCGTGATATGAAGTTTCCACTACGTCGTAGATATTATGCGGCCCCCCTGTAGAAGAGTGAGATGAATAATATAGTTATTTTTCATTTGATCTCTTTATGCTCTATTTTCAAGTACTTAGATAGATACTCTATCTTTTCCATATTAAAATACCCCATTTTCCTACTTTAGATCTTATCTCACGTTTTAATCATTTGTTTTCCTTTTTCATCCAGAGGTCAAGTGCTTGATAAAAATAAAAAAAGACCAAAGCACATTTATTTCACTGCTCTTTAATTTTATGAGTCCCATATTTATAGATAGTTGATAGTTATGATTAGGTCTAATTTGGTATGCACAAATCATTAATCTCAAAAGATTCTCTGCATTTTAATGTCAATTACTTGGTTCTCACCTTAGAATAAGATTTTATCGATTTCCTAGAATAGAGTTGGATTGATATTTATAGACTAGATTTACTTTCAACGTCTAGTAGAATATGTTTGATTTGAATTTCAGTAGATTAAATTTATTTCAAAGTTCAATTGACTATATTCACTTCAAAATTTCAGTAGATCACATTTCTTTTCAAAAATCAATAGAATAGATTTATTTTCAAAGTCCAATAGAACAAGTTTTAATTCTTTGTTCAATAGAATATAATTTCAAAGCTTTCATAGTAAAAAATTAGAATAGATTTGTTCTAAATTCCTTTTCTTTTGATTTTTGAATTTGATGATTTATTAGATACAATATTTCAGAAAGAACGTGTGTGTTCTCTTTAGATCTCTTCATAAACAAGTTTCATTTCAGTTAGGAAATCATTTCCATAAGTTAATTTCCTTTTCAATTGAAAATTAAATAGATTAGCATATATAGCGCAAGTATTATTCACAATAATACAAAAATCGAGTTGATTATATAATGTAAGTAATTTAACTAAAAATTAAATTTCCCAACATTGTTGCATCATTGTCAGGGAAGCACATAAGTGTTTACTTTCAATTTAGGATGTATTTTTAATTACACAAATTTGTTTAGGAGGAGATTTAAGGCAAGAGGTAAGAACTTATGCATCACAATTGTTGGGTTCTTCCTAAGGAGAGTCACAAATTTCATCTCACAATAGTTGCATTCATTCTTTAAATGCATAATTAAATATTTACATTAAAATCATTTGGGATGTATGTATAGATAAAAATATTCTAAGGGTAGATTTGTTAGAGGATGTGGTTTAATTTCAACATCACAAACCATCATCGCTAGGCCATCTAGTGCAACACCATATTCTAGTATATGCATTCCATATTTTGTAGGTATATTCAGACTTCTTGAGGTACAAACTTCAAAAATTCAACCTAAAGAATCACCAACTTCATCTACAATAGTTGTGGTAAAACGACCTACACCTACAACCAAAGGTGTTATCTTCATTTCTTCAACAGGTGAATAACTCATTGCACAAGAGTTAGAGGTGCCTAGTGAAGAGGAAGAAGAGAAATAAACTTTTCCTAAACAACCATTGATATAGGAACTAGAGAAAGAGGAACTAGTTAAACACAATGCTACAGACAAACCTTATATATGCTCTAAATAATCTACAATGGTAGAAATAGAAGGAGAGGTACATAATGGAGATGAAATACCATGAATTAGTAGAGATAGAGGAGGTAGAATACTACAAGGAGGTGGTAGAAGGTGTCAATGTGCAAGAGGAGGAAGAGGAGATGATGAGGGTTTTCATGAAGAAGAGTATCGTTTGGGATTTCATATTCAAGCTATTAATACCACTACTATTATGAAGAATATTTCTACATCCATTCTACCTAACTTCCATGTTATGAGAACTGAGGATCTAGAAAAAATTCTCTTTGAGTTTGAGGTACTATCTATATCCTATGAATATTTACTTGATACTCAAAAGTTGAATTTGTTTCTCACTACACTAAAAGAGGAGCCTCCTAAATGGTTAATGGGTCTAGGAACTAATTCTATAAGGACATGGAATGACATGAACATAATATTATTAGAAAAATATTAACAGTATTACATACATCATGACCTTAGAGAAGAAGCATTCAAAATGACTCAAAAAGAAGATGAAAGCCTTCAAGACTTAGTTGACAGATTTAAGCTAAATTACATGAGAATTTGACACATTAAACAATATATTACTAAAATACATAAGGGATGAATGGATTTACCTTATTAACCTAACGGTTAAAGGAGTTGTGTCTTAATTACCATCTCAAAAGATTTGTGAATTGTGAAAGAATATTTCAAGAGGAAAGTCAAAGTACGGTATGACTCTAAGAGATGTAGTTATGTCAAGAGTAAGTAAGTTTGCATCAGGAATGGTATGTAAAAGAGAACTTGGTAATTTTCTTGATAACTTTAAAACTGGTATTCTTGGAAGTATTTGTAAACAATTAGATATGTTAAGAGTACGAAACAAGAAAAAAGATGAAAATGCCACTTTATCTATTTTATGTCCTAGATGTAAAAGGAAACATGCATTACAAGAACTTCCTATGGACAATGTTGAAATTTGGCTTATATGTGTATAGAATAATGATAAAAATGATTTCCCTTCAATACCAAAATTAAAATTAGTTTACCAAGAGGAAGCTGAGACAAGTCAAATAGAACAACTTTGTTATGTTGCTTCTCCAAGGCCTTCGTAGCCTAGTCAAATAGGTATGACACAAGATCCTAATGCACAATTTCAATCTTATGAATAACCACAAAGTAATTGGAACACACCCATATCATGGAAAATATGAATACCTCAACCACAAAACTCATCTTGGTCACAAGGACGGAAAGGTTCTTATGGTAGAAATCCCTAGTATCCTCAATCTTTCTAATAATTTCCTCAATACCAGCCTCAGTATTACTCTTTTCCCCAACCTCCACAACCTCTACAACTACAAATATAACCTCAATTGATTACAAGTCAACCCCTTCCATTACCGTCCACTTCATTCCATAAAAAAATAAATCATTTTCCGACACAATCACCCGCCAAACCCAATAATAAAGTGTCTCAAAAATAAATTTAAAATGTTGAATCCAATCATTTTCAAATGTATATGATAGCTCCTCTATATTTAAATGATTTTGAACATAGATTTGCTCAAGTTTCACAAAAGAAAACACCCACATTTTTCATTCAATAATATAAGGAGGAGAAAAATCCTCAGAAGGAGGTACCTACTAAACAGGAGAAGACTCCTGAAAAGGAAGATATTCCTACATAATTAGATGAAAACAAAATAAAGAAAACTCCTACAATTCTTATAGCTAGAAAACATTTTATATTCTTACCAAATCCTCCCTTTCTCGAGATATTTCAAATTGATAAAGGTATAGATAGGTAAATAATTTTACCTGCTTATAACGTGCTAGATGAATTGAAAATTATTTGTATCAAAATTCCATTGCTTCAAGATATAAAGTAAATACAGATCTTTAAAAAAAAATAAAGAATTTGTGCATTAAGAAACCTGGAAGAAAAATAAAAGATATTTAAAGAGTACAATTCATATGAAAAATTGTAGATATTATGATGGTAAAACCAATAACTTAAAAATACTTAGATCCAAGTAGTCCCATTATAAAGATTCGTACCACTTATATTGAAATTCCAAACACATTGATTGACTTGGGTGTAGATATAAAGATCACAACCAAGAATACAATGAATAAATTAAGATTAACTAATCTTCAATATACTCCTATTATACTTCAATTGGTGGATATATTTGTTATTAAACCTGAGAGTATATTAGAGGATGTATCGGTATCCCTAGATTCATCAGAGTATCATATTTATTTTATGATATTAACTCCCAAAAACAATATAGGACCAGGGAAACTTTTAAGGATGAAAATTTATCTTGAAGCTTAAAAACATTGGCGACAAGGCCCTAATATGAAAACTATAAAATGTTTATTGATATATTTGTAAAATTATTCAAACTTATAATGATTTTATTTACAATATCTATATAATGTTGGCGATTTTTAAGGTAAAGTGAGTTTATATAGTAAAATTTGGGCGAATCATTTTTAGAAAAAATGGAAATTGACGAATCTTTTTTTTTTTGAAATCATGGAAAATTAGCCCACCTGCGAATATTAGCCCCTAAAATTTTCCATGTATAAGACATCCATTGGTTCTTTGTAGACCATGGTTAGCTATAGTTGATGCATTCATAAGTCCTAGATCTGGTGATATGTTAATTTCTTATGGCAATTCTACTAAAAAGTTCACATTATATCCACTAGGAAGAGAAATAACTGAAATAGATAATAAAGTATGGATTGAAGATGATTATGAATTGTTTGAATATATTCAACTATAAAATGACGAGGAAGATCAATTAATGAATCTAATGAATAATCATGATTTTTCTTCATATTGTGAGAAAAATTACCATGTGCACATGTTAGTTCAAAGTTTTTAGGAATATTATGGAATTGAATATTTCTCATCTCAACAATCCATATATTATTAAATTCAATTGAAAATTTTGGAAATTCTTTGGTAGAAATTTATCCAGGTAAAACATTAAACATTAATAATAACTTGGAGGAATTTCAAAAGAAACAATTAATAAATATGCTACAAAAACATTCATTTTCATTTACATGGGAATATACTGATATGAAAGGACTTAATCGAAAAACATGTATGCATCATATTTGTATACACGATAATTTCAAGCTAGTAAGAAAACATCATAAAAGGATGAATCCTAATATGAGGGAAAGTTTTAAAGAAGAGTTACATATATTGCTAAATGTGAATTTTATTTATCCCATTCTAGATAGCCAATGTGTTTCACCCTTGGTTATTGTGCCTAAGAAAAATAGAAAGTGGATATTATTCATATATTATCAATAATTGAATGAGGCAACTCTAAAATATCATTTCCCACTATCTTTCATTGATCAAGTGTTAGATACACTAGCAGAGAAGAAATATTTCTCTTTTTTTTTATGGTTTCAGTGGATATAATGAGATTCAACTTATGGTTGAACATATAGATAAGACAACTTTTACATGTCCATGGGGTACATATGCTTATAGGATTCTTCCTTTTGGTTTTTGTAATTCACCTGCTACATTCCAAATAACAGTATTAAGTATCTTTTCTGACTTGATCCATGATTATGTAGAATTTTATATAAATGACTTTACTGTTTATGGGAATACTCTTGAAGAAGCTATGGAAAAAATAGAAAAAACATGTTTAGATGAAAATAACCTAACATTTAATTGAGTAATGAAAAAATATTTATGATGTTTAATGAAGGAATTGTTTTGGTCCATCATATTTCTGGTGTTGGAATCAAAGTGGATTCATAAAAACTTGAGATTATCTCCAAAATTTCAGTACCAACATGCCAAACAAATGTTCAAAGTTTTCTTAGATTCACAAGTTACTATAAAATGTTTTAAAGAAAACTTCACAAAGCGTGTTTCGCAACTTTTCAAATTTCTCACCAAGAATTGTGAATTTTAATGGAATTATGACTGTAAAAAATCTTTTGAATTGTTGAAACATAAAATTTTTAAAGTGCAAATTTTAAGAGAACCAAATTGGTCCCTCCCATTTCATATCTCTACTTATGCTTTAGATACAAATTTAGGAGTTGTATCAATACAAAAATACTTAACTCCTTATGATATATATTATACAAGTAAAAAATTCACTCTTGTAGAACTATATAATTAGGAATGGAAGAATTACTAGATGGCTTTTATTATTGCAAGAATTCAATATTACCATTTTAGACAGGCCAGGAAAAGAAAATACAGTTGTTGATTTCCTTTCTAGGGTGCAAAATGATAATTATGATACCCCTATAATAGATACTTTTCCTGAAGGATATATTTTTGCAATATCTACTAAAACTCCTTGGTTTGCAGATATTACTAATTATTTAGATACATGGAAATTTCCTTCAAAACTATCAACTAGAGAAAGACAAAAATACATCAAAACTAGTGCACCTTCCTCTTGGATAGAAGAAGAATTGTATTGACCTAGACCTGATTTAATCATTCAAAGGTGTTTTCGAGAGGATGAAGTACCTGAAATAATGAAAGCATGTCATAATGAACCATGTGGAGGACATTGTGCCGATAAAATAACTGCATATAAAGTACTTCTTTTGGTATATTATTGGCCTTCCCTTTTTAAGGATGCCAAGGAATATGTCAAAAAATGTGATAGTAGTCAAAGAATGAGGAGGAGTGTTTAATCATATGAAATGCCTCTACAACCATATGTACTAATAGAGCCTTTTAAAAAATGGACTCTTTATTTTGTTGGACCCATTAATCTTCCATCCATATAAAATACTAGGGAAAAGTTTAGGGGCTGACATTCGCAGATGGGCTAATTGTCCATTTTGTTTCCAAAAAAAGATTTTCTAATCTCCATTTTTTTCCAAAAATAAGTCACCTAAATTTTATAGTATAAAATTATTTTACCTTAGAAATAGCTAAAATTTTATATATAATATATAAAATAATTCAAAATTTGAATACTTTTACAAAAATGTTTTGCCAAACATTTTACAATTTGCATACTAAGGACTAGTATGATTTGCTAAGGTTTCTAAACTCTAAAATAGACTTCCATCCTTAAAATTTTCCCTGTAAAAGACATATATATATGTTTGTATTGATTATGTTATCAAATGGGTACAATCTAAGCCACTAAATTTTTCTACTGAATTTTTTTTTGTTACATTTCTTTTTGAAATATTTTCACTTGTTTTGGTGTTACAAGAGATATTATAACAGATCATGGTGCACAATTTACATCTAAGCTAGTGAAAAATATTATGGAGAAAAACAAGAACAAACACCATAAATCTACTCCATATCGCCCACAAGACAATGGAAAAGTTGAATCTGCAAAACATGTTCTCGAAGACATACTGACCAATATTGTACTTCTACATAGAAAAGATTGGGCAAAAAGACTTCCATAATCACTCTGGGCATACTAGACTACATGCAGGAAAAAAACTGAACATACTCCTTATGAGAATTTTTATGGAAATAATGTTTTGATTCCAATTGAATTCGAGGTGGAGACCTACATGACAACATAAAAATTGGGGATATATCTCTCTAAAGCCCAAAAATTAAGATAGGAACAATTGAATGAATTGGATGAGATCTAACAAGATGTCATACAAAGGACAAACATAGTCTAGCAACAAAGGACAAGGTAGCATGCTAAATTCATCAAACCCAAATAGTTCAAGCTAGGTGATTGTGCCCTTCTCTTTGAGTCTAAGTTTAGATATTTTCAAGGGAAATTTCAAACACATTTGCTTGGTCCCTATGAGACAGAAATTAATTTTTATAGTGGAGCAGTTATAATTGAGACGTTGATGAATAAGGGATCACTTTTCTTGTCAAAGGGAATAGATTGAATCTATATCATAAGCCCTTGAGAAGAGAAGCATTTGTTAAAAATTTGCAAAAAAAAAAAAAGATTCAAATTTAGTTAGAAAAGGAGATCTTTCTCCTCTATTACCAAAAGTAGTTTGATTTGTTTTCTCCAAAATATTATATATATAAGAAAAAAAAAAGAATAATAAAGGCATAGTTATGAAAATCAACGTTATTGACTTACACTAGGCATAAAATATTAGTTGAAAACCAAGTCCCTTGGCAACATAGATTTTCATTTTCCTTTCCTTTTTCCCACTTCTTCTTTTCCCTTTCTTCTTTGTAAAATAATTTTTCAGTTCAAACTAATTCTTTTGAATAATTTGTTTCTCTTTAAACAGAACTCATCAAAATGCATCAACCTTAAAGGTTACTAACATTATTAGCCTTGAGCAAGCAACACAAATTTTGAATAATTGAAGGAAAACTTTGAATGTTGTTAGCATTCTGCAGCTAGCTCAACATTTCATACCCAGTTCATCATACAGATGTTTTGGACCTACAAGCAAGAAAAAAATAAAAGCAAAAAAATGAGGTATGCAAGGTAACAATATGGAAAGCCAATTAGTTTTATTAAGGTAAAAACTATAGAAATTTGAGTTGATGGACTCTTAAATTGATGGCCTGCATGTGTTTCAATTATGACATTAACTATAACCCACTCCCAATCATTTCATTCCATCATACTCTAAAAATATCCTTACCTATATGAAGAATTGAAATTTCAAAGCCTATGATGATATCAATGGATCATATCCAAACAAATCATGGGAAATTATGAGTTTAAAAGGGAGATTCCTACAATAATACTAGCACTGAAAGCCATTCAATTAATTTAACCCAATACCCTCACCAAATTTCATCCATCTCACCATTCATTTTCCCATGGATACACTATCAAAAGGGGAATTTGAAGGCAAGACTTCTTTTATAGAAATGGGAGTCATCATCTGCCATGAGCTTGTGGGTGTAAAAATCCTAAGTTATTACCCTAAAGTTAGAGAGAAGTTGCAAAGGGTGGGTTGGTTAAAATTATTTGAAAATTTTGATGGCCATGAAGTGGAAGTGACTAGAGAAATTGCATAAGCATTCGAGGGAGTTGAAGTAGAAATTGGGGATATCAAATTGAAATTGACAGAGTCATTTATCACTAAAGCTACAAAACTTCCTAGGAATGGAGAAAGTTGGTTCAAGAAAGGTATTCATGTTTCAGCACTAAAATGAAAATGGTGAAACTTGTTGCTTGTATTGGAAAAAATCTTCATTTGTGAAGGAAGGTATGGAAATCTTCTCTTTTATCATGCCACATGCATTTCATAAGAGGGAACTAATTTAATTTACCATATTATCTCATGTGGAGTTTAAATAATATGGTGTTTAACATCTAGTGAGACTCTAGAAATATAGAGAGAGCTCTAAACCATCATTGTTTAGTCAAAATTCTTATAGAAGAACAATTAAAGGTTAATGGTGATAATTGGAAGTACCTTCTTGTAATAAACCAATTTGTTGAAGGTTTAGATGAGGATATATTCAAGAAGTTAAGCAGGATTCAAAGGATGTTTTCTTCAACCCTAACCCTGAGCATGAAGCTAAATAAAATGATAATTTCACCATGGACAATGTAGCAGAGACAAAGGTTCATAAAATTAAATATATGAAGGAAGATATCACACTCAGAGAGCTAGAAAAATAAGAAAAACTTTCCAGGGGTAGTCCAAGGAAAAATAAAAGTAATTAATAACAAAAAGAAAGTACATCAGGTAATATTAGAAGAAAGAGAACCAGTGAAGAAGAAAGAGCAAGAATACCAGAGGAAGATATATAAAAACCTCAGAGACATAATATTTAAAGGAAAATAAATCAAAGAATAGTGGATCATGTGCATCGAGAAAGGAAGAGTAGAAGATTGACAAGAAGCATAACTAGACAAGTCAACAATGATCCACCAAATACCATGCAGATTGATGAAACAAAGACAAAGGTACCCCTCGAATCTTCTACATGAAAAAATGTGGAAGTATATTTTGTTCAATACAAATATTATGATTAATTTGAAATATTAGATAAAGAAGCATAATATTTAAAAGATAAAAACTCCTCGTGAGCCAAAATTACATGATGATATCATAGTCTTTGATCAACTTGAATTGGAAACAAATGCTTCTTATCCTAAGTGTCAAGAATATATTAAACTAGTGAAGCATGACATATTTGGACTTGATTTATTCAATATCCATATAAAGAATGAGAATAAATTGGTCAAAGCACAAAATTAAACTATGATCCTTCGAATTTGTCATTGGTATAATAAGAATCATAAGCTTAAGAAAGACAAAAAGATACTCCAACAAAATATCAAGAGCCTACAAGCTAAAATTTAATGAGGAAGCCAAGTTGGTTAGTGAATGTCAAGAGAAAGGGAATTCATTCAAATTTGGATGTTTTGGTTAAGGCCTCGGAATCAATCCTGATTCAAGGACATCACTAGAGTTTCAGATTTTTTCCAAACACATGTGCATGAACACATGAAAAGCCTTGAGCTTGGGGGAATGTTGAGCCTCCAAACCTTCCTTATTTTTTAAATTTTTATCTTTCCTTTTTCACCTATTTTGTCACCTATTCGCATCTCATTACATCTCCTCCATGAGTTGAGAGTCATCTGGGCCATGCAAATACATTAATAAGGTAAATGTCCATTATCAGCTCAAGTATATATGTTTTACTTTGTGAAATTGGTATGAATAGACATAAGTTACCGAATTATACATATTCTGCAACTATTCTAATATTTTGTAGCTGAATCAGAAATTCTATAGGTTCGCATGACTTGAAAATCAGCTAAAGCATATCTGAAGTTGCCAAATGTTGCTAATATGGAGATACACCTATTAGCCACAGGTGGAAGTTCATAGGTTCAACATATCTCTTAACTGAAAACTCCGATCAAAGTATCCATGGCATACATGTAACATACATAATATAAAGTGATAAAATTTTAGTCAATTTAGTATGTCCTAAATTGCTACATTAATTATCAATTCGGGAGTCGTAAACTGATGAAGTGTGATGCACTGTATGTGCAAGACAACCTCTTTCTTACTTTTTCAATTTTATTTTGTTTTGGGGTTTTGTCTTTGTTTGTCTCCTATTATCAATGGAAATCCTATCCCTCAGTTTTAAGAATACTTTTAGAAGGCAAGTATGAATATAGATTCAAGACAAGGTTTTATGTCCCTTTTGATAACTTCCAAAGCTTAACACTTCAAAGGATCTCAAAACGTACTAGTGGCAAAATGAGTACTTGAACAGGAATGTAAATGTGCAGCTATTCAAATCAAACAAATGATGAAATACTGATCATGAAATCATTGTCTCTGCTGCTCATCTAAATATAGAAATGAAAATTAAACTATTGCACTCAAACAAGCCAAAAATTGTAGACTAATGAAAGTAAGATCAATTGACTTCACTTATAATCCGATAGCTTGCCAAGTAGATTTTCGGGGTGAAGCCATGGCTCCGGAGATAACGTCAATAACATGAAGAATTGATATCTAAATTACCTACTTGCAAATGAAATTAAAATCAAGTCACTTCACTTATAATCCGATAACATGCCAAGTAGCTTTCCAGGGTTAAGCCATGGCTCTGGAGATAACGCCAATAACATGAAGAACCTGATATCTAAATTACCTAAATGAATTTAAAATCAAGTCACTTCACTTATAATCCGATAGCTCGCCAAATAACTTTTTAGGGTTAATCCATGGCTCTAGAGATAACGTCAATAACATGAAGAACCTGATATCTAATTGCAGAGATGAAAGTAAAATCAAATCTCTTCACTCATAATCCGATAGCTCGCCAAGTAGCCTTTCGGGATTAAGCCATGGCTCTGGAGACAACGTCAATGACATGAAGAATTTGATATCTAAACTAACTAACAACAACAAATAAATAAGACTGAAATCATAACTGAAATTGAAAAGCTAAGAAAACAAAGTCAACAGAGAGGCCAATCACATGTAACTATTTGATGCAAAAATTATATGAAAATGCTCGAGTGTAACCTATCCTGAAACACACTGATCAGTGTTAGAAAAAATATACAGTGCTGGAAAATCATGTACAAGAATGAAACGTTAACATCATAAATGAATTAAGAAATATATACACAGATGAACAAGCTATGAAATATTTACAATGGAAATGAGAAAACGATACATGAGGACTTTACAGAAATAAAGAAACAAAACCTCAGCCAGCAGGGGCCCTTTGCATGACCTTGGTTAATATGCTGTCAATCCGAAAATATGCTCACACAGTCATAAGAAACAGAGTCTTTATATTGCAAAATAGAGGAAGTATCCTCTCGTTACAACAACAAGACTAATGTTATGGCAACAATATATAAACTAACAACAAGACTATATCAAAAACTAGCTACATGCGTTTGCAAACACGTTATTTATAGAAGAAATTACATAATTGTTTTTCTATGAAAAACCTTCAGCAGAGGACACGTAAAAAGATAGAACTCGTGAGCTTAGCATCTTGGTTGCCATGATCATTCAATCTACAAAAGGTGGATGTTGGATTTGCGTCGTGGAGATGGTCTATAGCTATCAAAAGGGATCCACGGATCTAGGAGGTCTTGGACTTTTCACGTGATGAAAATAGAAACTGTTTGTTGTAGGACTCCTTATTTGACCGTCATTTGCCCAAGGCTTTCCTTCACGAATTTGGTTGAATAGGTAGGACCTGATCCATGTCCAGCTCATTCCTGAATTTCCCACATTCCTCATTTTGCTTGTCGACACCTGTAACCTAGAGATCAATAAAAACAGCTGAGAATCACGAGTCAGCTGCGGAAAGTGGCTGCATTCTGCAGGTGATGAACAAAATCTAAGTCAAATAGAAAACACAAAAATATAGCTAGAAAACCACTTAAATTCACTCTTATAATCAATATGTAATGATCTTCGATAGCTTATGAGGCACTAGTGAGGAGAAAAAGGTCTAGGAAAGTATGTAGAAGAGAGGTAGTTTTAGGGCTCAACATACCCCCACTGTGAAGGTGTTGCATGTCATCATGCAACCAAAGCTATGACCATCCTTACTTCAGTTCATTTGTTCTGAGACCTCTGCTAATACATCCAGCCTTCTTTTCTTCTTACTTGGTACCATTTTCATCCTAGGCTTCCTCATCAAGCGCCTGTATTTGAGGTTAATAAGAGCTCTACTCAACTTCCTGCTCTTTTTCTTCAATTTCCTATTTTTCTTCTGCCACAGCCCAAGATGCAACATGGTGTTGTCGTGAATAATTTTATCCAACCTACTCTGTTATTTCAATGTTTCATTTTCTCTTTTGATGTGTCTATTCAGGACTTCCAGTTCAAAAACTTCCCGTTTTAGTGATTGAATTAAAACTTATTGGGCTATATTAGGCTAAGTAGAGGAAGTTCCTTGATCTGTTGCAATATTCTCCAACGATTCAATAAAATCATACATTTCTTGTTGGGTTGGATCTATTTCAGGTGTAGCCTTTCTTGGACTGGCCCCAAAATCTGGTTGAGAAGGATTGATCTCAAAATCTAGTTGAGAAAAAGGAGAATGTTGTGGGCTATGGCCAGGAGAGATTGCTGGAGATTGTTTTGGTGTTTCTTCTCCTAAGTCCACAAAGTGGGCCCCTTTATTTTGTAGTTTCTTCAGTTTACCTTTAAGTCTGGAGCTCCTCCTTAGATTTTGTGAGCTGGTGTCTCCTTTCTCTGCACTCTGTTTTTCTTTCCCTTTTCCCTTTGCTATAGTTGATTGTTCCTTAAGGTAGATTAGTCTTTCAGAAAGTATTTGATCCTCTTATGAGGAAGGTTCTGGGGTTTGATAGACAGCTTCAATATTTCTTTTCCCCTTTAGTTTCCCTTGCTTCCTAACCTCAGTTCTTTCCTTCCTACTTTTGGACAGCTTCTCTTCCTTACTAGTTTCGTTAACTATGTTAGTAGGAGTATCCTGAATGTTCACACTTGTTTTCCCTCTCCTACTTTTCCTTTCTGAGCTACTTTCAGGTGTTTCAGGTGGGTCCTGAAAGAAGTTTCTAATCAAGAACTGTTCCCAAGTGTCCTTTCTTTCCTTCAATTTTTTTTCAAACAGAATTTTAACAAGGCCGTAATGGTAAAGGTGAGGCTCTACGTCATTGTTTAGTCAATTTAGTGTTATCTAAATTGCTAGTATTAATTGTCAACCCGGGGCTCGTAATCTGATGAAGTGAAGGTGTACTATATGTACTTAAGCAACCTCTTAGAGTTTTTTTTTTTATCGTTGGGGGTGTTGTTTGTGGTTAATTTATCTTCCTAAGATGGAGTGGTGATTTATAAACAGATGAGTGATAGTGTGTGTGGAGTGAATCCTAAATGAGTGAGAGTGTGTGATTAGTGATCTCTAACTACTTGCTTGAAAGGAAATGCTTGAAAGAAATAAATAACTTGAAATAACTTGAAAGCAAAGAACCACTTCCAATGGCACTAGACACCATTCATGCTGCTGCAAATAAAAGAAAAGAAAGTCACTTTTAAAACCAAAGATAATGATTATCTCTCCCTAACTCCCTGCTTCAAACACATAGTGTTGTGTAAAGCACGATTAGGAAGTAGCTCAAGTTGAGTTAGAAAAGTGATTAAAAATGAGAAAAATCTACTTTAAAGACTAGTGATAACATTTTGCTCTTTCTAACTCTCTACTTCTGCCATATGTACTATGCAAAGTATGATTAGAAAGTAGTGAAAGATTAGTCTAAAAAGCACTCAAAGCCAACTGCAAGTTAGTGGTACTCTGATCCTTAAAAGATAACAATTTATGATAAAAGATCATTCATGTGTTAGCAGAACTTTGAGAAATAAGACTAAAAATCAGCTATAAAAACAAAGGCAGCAACTTGAACCTGTCAACTTCAAATACCATTAGTTTGTAAAGCAAATACACAAACATAAAAACAAATCCCGGGCTAAAAACCTGCAAGGAAATAATACTGATCAGCGTGAAAGAAAAGAAATCAAATAAATTAAACTATGCATGTTTAAAGAAATGCTGAATGAGAAAATAAAGAAATGTTGAACATAAAATACTTTACAGAGGCTAACATGAACAGGGGCCCTCCATTCATTCAGCCACAAGAAGACTTAAGGAACTGAAAGCTTCAAAATGGCACTGTTTCTATTGCTCCATTTGCAGAAATGTACAAAACAGAATGCTAGAACAGCACTATAAAAACAGAGTTTACAAATGCTCTCAAAATTATCACAAGTTCAGAAAGTACAGCAGCTAAAAAGTAAAATAAGTGTACGCAGACGCAAGTATATATAGGCATCTGAAGGATGGCCTAACACGTACAGCTAATAACTAAAAAAACAACTAACTGTAATGCGTATTTAAGGTTCATTGACACATCATAAGGCTGCGTGGATGAGCTGGAGGTTCTGTCGTCATGGGCAATGAATCCAGTGTTGGATCATGTCCCCTACCACCTGCAAAACGCGGACAAGTCACCGTTTGAGCTGACGTGACCTAACAGCTTACAATCACCGTTAAGCTGCCTTTATTTGACCGTAACTTGACCAGTTTTGACCGGAGGTACAGATGACGTGAATAGCTGAAAAAATGGCACAGGAACCTCGAGCACGTTGATACCTAAGTGCCCATGTGGCTCATTTGGCAAACTGACACGTGGAACCTTGAGTTTAACAAAAAGGTTGCGGGATCATCAGATGGCTGCGGAATCGCTGAATGGCTGCGGGATTGCCAGACAGCTGCGGAATTCCTGCAAGTATGTCAAAATCTAAACAAAACAGTCACCCATTAGCAAAACTCACTTGATCATGCTTAATGACACCTAATGTAATGATCTGGGTGGTTTTACAGTGAAAATGAGGCAAAAGTGAAGAAAAGCTGAGGAAAAACTAAGGGAAATGGTAGACAAGTAGGTGTAAAGTAGAGGCTCTACATACCCCCACTACGAGGGTATTGCATTTCCTCATGCAATGAAAACACAGCTCAATCCACCTGTTGGGATGCCTCTGCTAAGACATCCAATCTCCTCTTCTTCCTCTGTGTGGAGACATTGACTTTTGTCTCTTGAACATGCATCTGAATTTCAAATTGATTAAGGCTCTGTTTAGCCTTCTACATTTCTTCTTGAGTCTCCTGTTTTTCTTCTGCCACATGCCCATGTGAAGCATGGTGTTATCTTGGACCATTTTGTCAATATCAGCTTGCTGCTTCATTTTTTCATTTTCCTGCTTAATGTGGCGATTTAGCACCTCAAGTTCATAGATCTCTTGTTTGAGTATGTCTATTTGCTGCTCATGAGGTATGATATTACTTGGGCCAGCAGTGTTCTGCTCCAATGTTTCAAAATAGTTGTACACCTCTTGCTGAGCTGGGTCAACCATTGGTGACTTCCTTGGACTGTGTTCATTCTCAATTTCAGTTTCAAACTCTGGCTGAAATGGACTGTCCTCCCTTGGAGGGGTAGCTTCATCATGTTGTGGACTATCTTCAAAGTCTGATTTTATAGCACCCTTCTCAGGTGTGCTTAGATCAATGAAAAGTGTCCTTGTGGCTCTTCCTTTATTCTGCAATCTGCTGCTCCTTCTTACATTGGCAACACTTTGTGTTTCTTTTTGTGCCTTTTTCCTTGGTTTCTGCACTTTTACTTTCTTGGAAAGGGCAGTTTTTTCATGGAGTTTGGCCAACCTTTGTGCTAAGGGCTGACTATCTTCCTCACTAGAATTCTCTGGAGTCTGATAAGTTTCTTGAACTATGGATTTTCCCTTGTCTTGCTTTTGTTTCTTCCTATCTTCTTTTCTCTTCTGGGCAGCTTCTTGGGCAAGTTCTGAGAGGGTTTGTGTGATAATCCCTTGAGCTATTGGATCACTGTCCACAGTAGGTTCAGGCTCAATCTCATGTTCAGAATGATGTACTTTAGTTTCCTCTTCAATCTGTCCTTGGACAGTTCCCTCTAAGATATCAGTTTCAGGGGTATCCTCTTTTCTTTTTCTTCTACTTTTTCTAGGCACAGAGGTTTCTCCAGCTTCTTCAAAATGATTTCTCACAAGGAATTTCTCCCAGGTGTCTCGTTTTCTTTTAATTGTTCCTCCACTAACATCTTAACAAGACTATGATGACAGAGATGTGCTTCAATGTTTCGTGGATTCCTTTGGGCCATGGAACACATTTTTCTAAGGCTTTGGAATAGAAAGTAGGGAAGATTTATATCATGTTCTCCTTGAAATTGCAGCATAACTTTACCATGATAAACATATAAGACCCCAAATCTCCCTTCACAAGTGAAAAATTTTTGCACTAACAACAGTAAAATTTTCCATTCTTCCTTAACATAAGTGACAGGAATTCCTTTTGTGAAGACACTGGTATCCATACCTGGGTTTTTTAAAATCTGCTTCCATTGTTGATCTTGAACTGACCGGTTTTTAAACCACCTTTCTCCAGTTTGTGGGAGAGATGTAGCTTGTGCTATGCTGCCCTCACTGACTGCAAACGTTAAATCACCCACCTCCACTTGACTGTCTTTATCTCTGAATGACCTTGCAAAGGCCTTTGTAACCTCCTTGTGGTAGCCTTTAAATTTCTTGATGCACTGTAGCCAGTTGGCTTTCTGCAACGCCTCCTTAACTTGAGGATATGCTTCCAGGAATTTTGAACCTTCTGGTTCAGCCCTTAAAAGTTTCCCCATTGACTCTATGGCTCTGTTCTAAAACACGACTTCAATGGTGGCTTTACACAGTAAATTCTCGGCTCTGTTCAGAATTTTGTGGAAAAGAGGTTGTATGGTTTCAGCAATAGCCTTAGACACAGTGAATTCACGTCTTGAACATCGTGAAATGGTGGATTAACAGCTTTAACATAGTGGAACGGTGGCTTAGCAGTCGTAATACAACCGTAACATACGTTCACTGGTTATATGTATTCACTGTTTCTCAGAATTAGCAGAGAGGAAAAAACAGAGTATGGTTTATGGAGGCAACGTAGTGAGTGGAACGGAATGAAGGAAATGAGAGAATGGAACAGCGTGAAATGGAGTGTTATGAGCGTAGGAGGGTTTCGAAATAATGAATGGAAACGGCTAGATCCTTAGATTTCGGCTGTAGGTTTACACATGGCTGCGGGATGAGGACTTAGAGAGTCGTAGTACATTAGGCTACGTCACTAGGGTACGAAAGCCTTAATGACAGAAACAGCCGTAAGTGATTTTCAAAATTGTGGTAATCAAGGACTGATAGACTTGAGAGATACGTGGATATATGGTCGCATGGTAGGGAAAATGGGTAATCATTACAATTAGTGGCAAAAAGACATAACCCAGAAAACTTTGCGTAATGAAATAACTGTAAGTTTAAGATTTAAAACATACCTCAGATCCGCGTTTGGTTTGCCTTTTGATGATTTGCCACTAACCCTTTTGTCAACTTATTGCTGTTACATGACTCTTTCCTCCTTGTTATTGATGATTTTTGAACTGTAAAAATTTCTCAAACAGACTGTGTTTCTTTGTGCAGGTGCAGAGGGTTGCGGAAAGGCTAAACGGCTGCAGAATTGCCAAATAGCTGCGGGAACTGCAATGGTGTCCTCCAGCTGCACAAAATAACCTTAGTTGCCTAAAAAAAACCTTTATTAATGAAATGAAATGGAATGAATGGATGAATGGGTGGAAAGCAGTGAGGTGAAGTGAGAATGGTTAGATGGAATAAGATGGTGAAATGGAATGGATGAAATGGCGAAATGAGATGAAAGAGAGAGAGATTTATTTTTTTTTTGGAAAACATGAGGTGTCAGGTGACCCTGATTTTCACCTCAGGTTTTCTGCATGAGACTGCCAATCAGAGATTGGTTTTCAGGCTCATACATTTATTCTTTTTTTTTTCTCTCTTTTTTTTTTTTTTTTTTTTTTCTTTTTTTTTTTTTTTTATTGAAATTGAAAGAAACAGAGATTAGGCTGATGGAGGAGAAGAATTCTTCTCCACCAGCCTCATTTCAGAATCGCCTTGGAACAACTTAACAAACTCCTCTTTTGAGAGTGGCTTGTGGTAAACTTTCAACCGGTGGCCATTCACAATAAAGGGAGTTTGAAGTTCATCAATAGTCTTCACTCTAACTGCTCCATTATTAAAGACTTCATCAATCTCATATGGCCCAAGCCAATGAGTTTGAAATTTTCCTTTGAAGTCCTTAAATTTGGAATCAAACAAGAGTGCCCAATCACCCTTTTGAAACTTCTTTTCTTTGATATGTCGATCATGCCATTTGATTCTTTGGTGCTGAACTAAATCGGTCCTTAGAATTGCATCTTGTCTCATTTCATCTAGTTCATTTAACTGGTCCATTCTGTGCTTCTGGGCTTCTGATAAGCTCATCCCCAATTGAACTGCTGTCTTGAAGGTCTTGATTTGGAACTCAATGGGGAACAGGACTTCCTTCCCATAAACAAGTTCATAGGGAGAATGTCCTGTGGTGTTCCTCCATGTAGTTCTATAGGCCCATAAGGCTTCAGGAAGCCTTTCCGCCCAATCTCTTCTATGAAGATGAACAGTCTTTGTGATGATGCTTTCAAGAACTTTATTTGTAGATTCTACTTGACCATTCGCTTGCGGATGGTATGGAGTAGATGTTCTATGCTTGATTTTATACTCCTCCATCAGCTTCTCCATCATCCTTGATGTAAATTGGCTCCCCTGATCTGTTACAATTTCTCTTGGGACACCAAAATGAGTGAAAATATCCTCAAAAAGAAATTGAACAACTGAATTTTCAGTAGCAGAAGTCAATGCTTTAGCTTCTACCCACTTAGTAACATAATCAGTACAAACCAATATATATCTCTTTTGCTTGGATGGCGGATTAATTGGTCCAACAAAATCTAGAGCCCATTTCTCGAAGGGTTCGATGCATACCTGTGGCTGTAGTGGCATTTCATTTGAAAGAGTTGGTCTCCCAACTCTCTGACAACTGTCACACCATCTAACATATTGCTTTGCATCCTTAAAGAGAGAAGGCCAATAATATCCTAAAGAAAGGATTTTATAGGCTGTCCTCTTATCAGCAAAGTGTCCGCCACAAGGTTCGTCATGACATGCCTTAAGGATGTCAGGCATTTCATCCTCCCGTACACATCTTCTGATCATAAAATCTGGCCCTGTTCTGAACAATTCATTAGAAATCCAAGAATAATGTGAACTCTCCTGAATGATTTTCCTTTTCTCATTAGGAAATAAATGTAAAGGTAGCTTTCTAGTAACTAAATAATTAGCAATATCAGCATACCAAGGAGTTTTGGTAGTTACTGCAAACAAATACTCATCTGGAAATTTATCCTCTACAGGAGAATCCTCATTAGTGTTTTGGATTCTAGACAAGAAATCAGCTACTGTGTTCTGTTTACCTGGTCGATCTAACACAGTTATGTTGAATTCTTGTAAAAGCAAAAGCCATCTTGTAACTCTACCATTAGTGACTGGTTTGTTCATGAGGTATCTAATGGCAGAGTGATCAGTGTGGACAAAGGTTTCATAACCGGTTATATAATGTCTAAACTTGTTTATCGCATGAACAACGGCTAGAAATTCCTTTTCAGTAACAGTGTAATTTAACTCAGTAGGAGTCAAATTCTTACTTGTGTAATAAATGGCATAAGGGATCAAATCCTTTTGTCCCAAAACAGCTCCTAAAGCTGTATCTGAAGCATCATTAGAAATGTGGAAAGGGAGTTTCCAATTTGGACCCCTTAGAATGGGTGCTTCAGATATTCTAATCTTTAAAGCTTCAAAGGCAGATTGACATTCAGGATCCCACTTAAATTCACAATCTTTAGTAAGGAGTTTGAAAAGAGGAGATGCTATCTTAGTGAAGTTTTCAATAAATCTTCTGTAATAACCAGTAAACCCAAGAAAACTTCTAACATCTCTTTGGCAATTTGGAACAGGTAACTTAGAGATGACTTCGACTTTAGATCTATGAACTTTGATTCCATCTCCTGAAATATGATGTCCTAAAACAATCCCTTCAGTAAACATCATAAAACACTTTTCATGACTTAAAGAAAGATTTGTTTCCTTACATCTTACCAGTACTTTTTCCAAATTTGCCAAAGCTTCTTCAAATGTATTACCATAAACTGTGAAATCGTCCATGTATACCTCTACACAATCATGAATCAGATCTGAAAAGATTCCTAGTACAGCCCTTTGAAATGTAGCGGGTGCATTGCACAATCCAAAAGGGAGTACTCGGTAGGCAAAAGTTCCCCAAGGACAAGTAAATGTGGTTTTGTCTTGATCTTCAGGTGCTACCTGAATCTGGTTGTAACCACTAAAACCATCCAAGAATGAGAAATACTTTTTACCTGCTAAAGTGTCTAGTACCTGATCAATAAAAGGTAGAGGGAAATGATCCTTTAAGGTTGCCTTGTTCAATTCTCGATAATCAATGCAAACTCTCCATTTACCATTCTTTTTGGGCACTATAACCAAGGGAGAAACCCATTGGCTATCTAAAATGGGGTAAATGAAGTTTACCTTGAGCAATTTCTGAAGTTCTTCTTTCACAATTTCCCTAAGATTTGGATTCATCCGTCTTTGTGGCTGCCTAATAGGTCTGCTGTTTTCTTCAATATAAATGTGATGAATACAAGTCTTAGGGTCGATTCCTTTCATGTCAGTGTATTCCCATGCAAAGGCAGTGGAATGTTTTTGCAACAGTTTAGTTAATTCTTCTTGTTGTGGTCTTTCCAAGTTCTTGTTAATGTTTAATGTTTTTCCTGGAAAGATTTCAACTGTAGAACTACCAAACTCTTCCATTGAGAAGAGAGACATCTGTCTAGAGGAGAGATATTCAATGTCTGCATCTAACTGAAACTGTGTAGAGTCATATTCTAAAGGTGTCTCGAAATTTTCTAATGTATTTAGAATTTGACTGTCCTCACTAATCTCAGAGATGGTTAGAACAGGTTGAAGAGTATCCTCATCATCGATCCACTCATCTTCTCCTATTTCTGTTATTGCCTTTGCGGGAGGATACAAGTTGAATTTCTTGGTAGAATTACCATCTGATATATACATGTCCCCAGACCTACAACTTATAAAAGCATCAGCTGTGGCCAGCCAAGGTCTTCCTAAAATAAGAGGATGTCCTCCTAGATTGTTCTTGGGAGTTAAAATCATAAAATCAACTGGATACTCCCAAGAGTCTAGTGAGACTGGAATATCTTCCAATACACCATCAGGTTTGATGATTGATCTATCTGCAAGTTGCAGCAAAGTAGGTGTAAAGAGAAGGTTAGGAAGCTTTAACTGATCCATGGTCTGTCTACTCATGATGTTGATAGCGGCTCCTAAGTCAATCAAGGTATTTGGGATTTCAACCCCATTAATATGAGTTTTAACAATAGGACTACCGGGATCCACATACTTTTGCATGGTAATCTTACCCATCATAATGTCTGCAATTTTCCCAACTAGATGTATCCTTTTGGTATCTCTGGTTTTCTTTCCTGTTTTTTTCAAACTCAACTCCTTTATTGTCTTTGCTAGGATGGGAATTTCCTTAATGGCTGTTAACAAGGGAATCTTGATACAAACATTTTTCAATTCATCTAGAAAGTTGTAGTCAGGCAATCAAATTTGTTTTTCCACCCCCTGGTCAATTTGTAACCTTTCAGGGAAAGGCGGTGTAGTTGAAGATGTAGGTTGCTCAACTAAGGGAGTTGATTCTTTTTCTTTTTCTTGAATGTTTGGATTTTGAAGGGATGCTTCAGAACCCTTATTAGCTTTAAGAGATTCTTCCTCAAAAATGCTTGGCTGTTGAACACTTGTAGAAGGTTGATCTAGGATTCTACCTGATCTGAGTTGTACTTCATTGAGAGGAACAACCATATAGATAGGGAATGGTTGACCTTCCATCACATAAGCATTTTGAGGATTCCTATTATTTGGATTGGGTAATGGCTGAGAGGGAAGTTGATTTGGCTTCTGCTGGGAGAGTTGAGAATTTTGATTTTGTGGAGGAGGTTGTTGTTGTTGAGGGTATGGCAATGCTAATTGTTGACCTTGATTTGGAAGTTTGGGAGCTTGCTGATTCTGAAATGATGGAGGATATTGATAGAATTGAGCAAGTCTCGCATAAGGATTTTGCATGCTTTGCAACCATGCTTGAAAAGCATTCTGTGGTTGAGGCCAAGGTTGTTGCCAAGGATTCCAATTTGGTTGGGATTGAGAATTCATAGAGTTGTTAAACCCTTGATTCTGTTGTCCTTGCCAAGGTCTCCTTGCAATAAAACAAAGAGATTCAAGCGTACTTGGATCTTCTTGAAAGACTGATTTGAGCCCAGGGATTGAAGGACAATCCTTGGTCTCATGGGTTTCTGAGCAAATTACACATGTTTCCACAACTTGTGCTTCCAAGGGACATTCCCTTAAAGCATGCTTCTTTCTACACTTCGGGCAAAAGATAGTCATAGCCTCAGCTTCTGCTTTTTGTTTATTTTGAATCTTAAGGGTATCAATTTGTTCACTAAGAATCCCTAAGATGTCAGTTTTGAATTCATCAAGCATATTACCGATTTCAGCCCTACTCACTGATTCTGTTGCAGATTTATTTGCCCTAAGGAAAGAAGGATCTCTAGGCCCTTTTTGAGTTTTTGATTTGCCCCTTGAGAGATGGATACAAAGTTCTGCTATATCATTGAGAGAAAGTTGAGAAATATCCCCTTTCCCCATCATGTTTAAGATATCTATCCATTCATCCCTAATGGCTTTTAATAAGAGGGCTTTTAAGGTCTCTTCATCCAGGGTACTCATTTTTGCTCTTTTTAAGTTATATTGAAATCTCTCAAGTAAATCTTCTAAGCTCTCATCTTCTTTTTGCATCATTTTAAAAACCTCGTCCTTGTGATTAGTAGGCATACAATAGTCCAAATACCTATCCAAAAAGGTTTGTTTCATTTCATCCCAAGTCCTAATGGATTGAGTAAGTAACCCCATGAACCATTTTAAAGCTTGATCTTTTAATGTTGATGGGAACAACTTGAGTTTCTGAGTATCATCCAGATAGTCATAGGTTCGACACACAACTTCAAATTCAAACAAGAATGTTTCAGGGTCCTCAGTTCTTAACCCATGAAAATTTGGGAGGACGGATGGTGATATGTTTTTCATGGTGGCTCGGGAATCCTCATTAACAATGGGAAACCCAAATGAGTTATCCCCATCTCTATTTCCTCCAATGGGACCTCTACCTCTACCTCTACCACCTCCTTCTTCCTCGGCCATGATGATTCTCCTAGGGATTTCAAAATCTTCTGGTTCCTCTACAAAGGGTGAATGAGAAGAGATTTCTCCTTCTTCTTCAGGTGATTCTATTTCCTCAATTACAATTGGTTTTCCTGTAGGAGAAAGAGAAGAGTCTCTTCCTGGTTCAAACTCAATAGAAGGTGTAGGAGAGTCAACTCTTGGCTCTTGAATTCCAGGAATTCTAGGACTAGGAGTTTCGGTTGGAGATAAGGGAGGTGTCTCTTGTCTATCTCTTGAAGCAGATGGACTTGTAAAAATTGAACTTCGAGCTCTAGCTAAAAACCTTCCTCTAGAATCTCTAGCTCTATGCATGTCATTTTTTATTTTATCTTCAAGTCAAGTTAATAGTTCTTTTTCTGATCTTCCAGGTCACTCTAGGTGCAAGAAGAGAGCATACTCAAGAAACTATTAAATCAATAACTTTCTCCTTTCTGATCCTCCAGATCACTTTGAAGTGCAAGAGGAGAGCATACTTAGATAGGCTATTAACTTCTTTTCTTGAAATTTTATGTTTTTTTTTTTCTAAGAATATGGCTACTTAATTTCACTTCCCTGGCAGCGGCGCCAAAATGTTTAGTCAATTTAGTGTTATCTAAATTGCTAGTATTAATTGTCAACCCGGGGCTCGTAAGCTGATGAAGTGAAGGTGTACTATATGTACTTAAGCAACCTCTTAGAGTTTTTTTTTTTATCGTTGGGGGTGTTGTTTGTGGTTAATTTATCTTCCTAAGATGGAGTGGTGAATTATAAACAGATGAGTGATAGTCTGTGTGGAGTGAATCCTAAATAAGTGAGAGTGTGTGATTAGTGATCTCTAACTACTTGCTTGAAAGGAAATGCTTGAAAGAAATAAATAACTTGAAATAACTTGAAAGCAAAGAACCACTTCCAATGGCACTAGACACCATTCATGCTGCTGCAAATAAAAGAAAAGAAAGTCACTTTTAAAACCAAAGATAATGATTATCTCTCCCTAACTCCCTGCTTCAAACACATAGTGTTGTGTAAAGCACGATTAGGAAGTAGCTCAAGTTGAGTTAGAAAAGTGATTAAAAATGAGAAAAATCTACTTTAAAGACTAGTGATAACGTTTTGCTCTTTCTAACTCTCTACTTCTGCCATATGTACTATGCAAAGTATGATTAGAAAGTAGTGAAAGATTAGTCTAAAAAGCACTCAAAGCCAACTGCAAGTTAGTGGTATTCTGATCCTTAAAAGATAACAATTTATGATAAAAGATCATTCATGTGTTAGCAGAACTTTGAGAAATAAGACTAAAAATCAGCTATAAAAACAAAGGCAGCAACTTGAACCTGTCAACTTCAAATACCATTAGTTTGTAAAGCAAATACACAAACATAAAAACAAATCCCGGGCTAAAAACCTGCAAGGAAATAATACTGATCAGCTTGAAAGAAAAGAAATCAAATAAATTAAACTATACATGTTTAAAGAAATGCTGAATGAGAAAATAAAGAAATGCTGAACATAAAATACTTTACAGAGGCTAACATGAACAGGGGCCCTCCATTCATTCAGCCACAAGAAGACTTAAGGAACTGAAAGCTTCAAAACGGCACTGTTTCTATTGCTCCATTTGCAGAAATGTACAAAATAGAATTCTAGAACAGCACTATAAAAACAGAGTTTACAAATGCTCTCAAAATTATCACAAGTTTAGAAAGTACAACAGCTAAAAAGTAAAATAAGCGTACGCAGACGCAAGTATATATAGGCATCTGAAGGATGGCCTAACACGTACAGCTAATAACTAAAAAAACAACTAACTGTAATGCGTATTTAAGGTTCATTGACACATCATAAGGCTGCGTGGATGAGCTGGAGGTTCTGTCGTCATGGGCAATGAATCCAGTGTTGGATCATGTCCCCTACCACCTGCAAAACGCGGACAAGTCACCGTTTGAGCTGACGTGACCTAACAGCTTACAATCACCGTTAAGCTGCCTTTATTTGACCGTAACTTGACCAGTTTTGACCGGAGGTACAGATGACGTGAATGGCTAAAAAAATGGCACAGGAACCTCGAGCACGTTGATACCTAAGTGCCCATGTGGCTCATTTGGCAAACTGACACGTGGAACCTTGAGTTTAACAAAAAGGCTGCGGGATCATCAGATGGCTGCGGAATCGCTGAATGGCTGCGGGATTGCCAGACAGCTGCGGAATTCCTGCAAGTATGTCAAAATCTAAACAAAACAGTCACCCATTAGCAAAACTCACTTGATCATGCTTAATGACACCTAATGTAATGATCTGGGTGGTTTTACAGTGAAAATGAGGCAAAAGTGAAGAAAAGCTGAGGAAAAACTGAGGGAAATGGTAGACAAGTAGGTGTAAAGTAGAGGCTCTACAGTCATTCAGATTCTTTTGTACGGTTGTGGACATCTTTTTCAGGCTACTCAATAGGAAATAAAGAAAATTGATGATTTGATTTTCTAGAAAAATCATTAGTAGCCTGATGTGGTACATGTACATGGACCCAAACCGTCCTTCACATGTAATAAACTTCTAAATTATTAGTAATAAACTAGTCCACTTTTCCTCTAGAGTAGAGACAGGGATTCCACGTTTGAAAATGGTTATATCCATACATGGATTGCGTAAGATAATCCTCCAAGCCCTCTCATCAAAGTCTTTTTTTTGAACCACCGTTCCCCCTCCTGTGGAAGCCCCGTTGCTGCCGCAATGGATGCCTCTGTGACTGAAAATTTGAGATCTCCAACCTCAACTTCCATGCCATTAAATGAACTTGCAAATGTCTTCGTGACTTCTTTATTGTGACCTTTGAATTTCTAGATGAATTGTAGCCACCGTGCCTTCCTTCATAAGCTTTTTAACTGTGGATAACCCTCCATGAATTTAGGCCTGTCTGGCTCTGTTCTTACCAGAAGGCCCATTCCTTCCTCCTACCTTAAAAATACCTTTGTGGTTGATGGAATGTGGGTGTTGGATTGACGGAAGTAGAACGGTTGTGTGAGCAGAAGATGGAGAAGGATTGTGGAGTAAACTAGTAGTTGTAAAACAAAAGGACATAGGACATGTAGTGAAAATGAGTTCACGGAGTGAAGGCTTGTATAAACAGACCAGTACTAACAACGCAATCTTCAATGAGAAAGTATGGAAACAGAGCGGGTCTGGCAGAGCTTTCAATTAAAAGGCTATGGAGTGGACGTTAGCACGTTCATAAAACGACTACGGATTTGTGCGGCAGAGAGGAGCCGTGGTCAAATAGATTACGTATTCATAATTACCCGGTTCAACAGGTGGAGTGCAGGCATACAGTTAAGTATGAGTTAGATTCAGAGGTAGATCATGAGAATGTTAGAAATTGATGTGGAGTTCGTGGTTGAATTATGCAAAGGTCATGGAGGAGTTATGAAAGCTATCAATGCGAATCATTACACATAATGGAGCCGGTGGTTTCACAACTATATAGATTATGTGCTTTAAACTGCTATTTGAAATAAATTTTGTTCATACCTTAGAATATTACCACTTCCGTCCACTGACCTTTGATTGGCTGCTTCTTTTTGGCGCTTTAGGTGCTAGCATTTTCAAAATATCTTCCTCTTCAATTCCTGCATTTGATTTTTATCATTATTTGGCTCATATCTAACTGTTAGTGCTAAGTAACAGAGTATTAGCTGCAGAATCAACCATCAGCTGCAGAATTAGATTTCAGCTACAGAAACTGACACAGTGAACATATGACTGAATGGAGATAGATGGAAATGAATGATGATTGAATGAATGATATATGAAAACTGGACATGAAAGGACTTTTATTGGTGAAATGTGATGATGAAATGGAATGAAGTGAAGTGAGATGACATGAAATGAAACACTTATGAATGAAATGAGAGGGATTTCCTTTTTGGAAAATATAGGGCGTCAGAAGTTTCTGATTTTCGCCCTCTATTTTCTGTATAAGACTGTCGATCAGTGATTGGTTTTCAGGCTTATATAATTTTATTTTATTTTTAAGAAACAATGAGAAGAACAAAGACTAGGCTAGTGGAGAATAAGGGGTCTTCTTCACCAGCCTTATTGCAGAATTATCTTGAAAGATTTTGACAAATTCCTCCTTTGAGAGTGGCTTATGATAGATCTTCAATCTGTGACCATTCACAATGAGAGGAGTTTGATACTTATCAATGGTTTTGATTCTTACTACTCCATTACTAAAGACTTCCTCAATCTCGTACGACCCAGCCAATGTGTTTGAAATTTACCTTTGAAATCTTTGAACTTGGAATCAAATAGCAATGCTCAATCTCCTTCTTGAAACTTTTTCTCCTTGATGTATTTGTCATGCCGTTTAGCTCTTTGACATTGAACTAGATCAGTTCTTAGGATTGCTTCTTGTCTAATATCATCTAGTTCATTCAACTGCTCCATTCTATGCTTTTGAGCTTCTGATAGATCCATTCCCAATTGAACTGCCATCTTGAAGGTTCTAACTTAGAACTCAATGGGGAGCAGAACTTCTTTCCCATAAACAAGTTCATAGGGAGAATGTCTTGTTGTGTTCCTCCATGTAGTTCTGTAGGCCCATAAGGCTTCAGGAAGCCTTTCTTCCCAATCTCTTCTGTGTAGATGAACAGTCTTGGTAATGATGCCTTCAATAACTTTGTTTGTGGACTCCACTTGACCATTCGCTTGCGGATGGTAAGGAGTAGACTTTCTGTGCTTGACCTTGTACTCTTCCATCAGCTTCTCCACTATTTTAGATGTGAATTGACCTCCCTGATATGTCACAATTTCTCTTGGAACACCAAAGCGAGTAAAAATATCCTCATAAAGAAAACTAACAATTGAGTGCTCAGTAGCAGAAAATAATGCTTTGGCTTCTACCCATTTAGTGACATAATCAGTACATACCAATATATAATTTCTCCGTTTAGATGGTGGATTAATAGGTCCAATAAAGTCTAAAGCCAATTTTTCAAAGGGTTCGATGAGTACTTGTGGTTCTAATGGCATCTCATTTGAGAGGGTAGGCTTCCCTACTCTTTGGCAGCTATCACATCTTTTGACATATTGTTTTGCATCTTTGAAGAGGGACAGTGAATAATATCCTAAAGAAAGGATTTTATAGGCTGTCCTCTTGTCAACAAAGCGTTCACTGCATGGTTCATCATGACATGCCTTGAGAATATCAGGCATTTCATCTTCCCTAACACATCTTCTGATCACAAGATCTGGCCCTGTCTTAAACAATTCATTAGAAATCCATGAATATTTTGAACTCCCCTGAATAATCTTTCTTCTTTCACTAGGAAATAAATGTTGAGGTAGTTTCCTTGTAACCAAATAGTCAGCTATATCTGCATACCAAGGAGTCTTAGTAGTTACTGCAATTAAATATTCATTAGGAAACTTGTCCTCTACAGGAGAATCTTCTTTAATATTCTGAATCCTAGACAAGAAATCAGCTACTGTGTTTTGTTTCCCTGGTCTATTTAACATAGTTATATTGAATTCTTATAAAAGTAAGAGCCACCTTGTAACTCTACCATTAGTAATGGGTTTTTTCATTAGATATCTAATTATAGAATGATTAGTATGAATAAAAGTTTCATAGCCTGTTATATAATGTCTGAACTTATTGATTGCATGAACAACGGCTAAGAACTCTTTTTCAGTCACAGTATAATTCAACTCAGTGGGAGTTAAATTTTTACTGGTATAGTAAATGGCATAAGGAACTAAATCTTTTTGTCCCAACACAGCCCCTAGAGCTGTATCTAAAGCATCTGTAGAAATATGGAAAGGAAGTTTCCAATTTGGTCCTCTCAAGATAGGCGCTTCAGATATTCTTGTTTTCAAAGTTTCAAATGCTGATTGGCAATCAGGACCCCATTTGAATTCACAATCTTTTGTAAGTAGTTTAAAGAGTGGAGATGCTATTTTGGTGAAGTTTTCTATAAATCTTCTATAATATCCAGTAAATCCTATAAGACTTCTAACATCCTTTTGACAATTTGGAATATGTAATTTGGAGATGACTTCAAATTTTGATTTATCAACTTTGATCCCATCCTGTGAAATATGATGTCCTAAAACAATACCTTCAGTAAAAATCATAAAGCATTTTTCATGGCTTAATGAAAGGTTTGTTTCTTTACATCTTATAAGGAGTTTTGCCAAATTTTCTAATGCTTCTTCAAACGTATTACCATAAACTGTAAAATCATCCATATATACCTCTACACAATCATGGATTAGATCAGAAAAAATTCCTAGTACTACTCTTTGGAATGCTGTGGGTGCATTACATGATCCAAAAGGAAGCACTCGATAGGCAAAATTTCCCCATGGACAAGTAAATGTGGTCTTATATTGATCCTCAGGTGCTACCTAAATTTGATTATAACCACTAAAACCATCCAGAAATGAAAAGTACTTTTTGCCTGCTAATGTATCTAATACTTGATCGATAAAGGGCAAAGGAAAGTGATCCTTCAAAGTTGATTATTCAATTCCCTGTAATCAATGCACACTCTCCATTTACCATTCTTTTTGGGTAATATAACCAAAGGAGAAACCCATCGGCTATCTGAAATTGGGTAAATGAAGTTTATATTGAGTAGTTTTTGGAGCTCTTCTTTCACAATCTCTCTAAGATTTGGATTCATCCTTCTCTGAGGTTGTCTGATTGGTCTACTATTTTCCTCGATATAGATATGATGGATGCAAGTCTTAGGGTCAATACCTTTCATATCAGTATACTCCCATGCAAATGCAATAGAGTGTTTTTGCAAGATTCTGGTTAGCTCTTCTTGTTGTGGTTTTTCCAAATTTTTGTTGATATTCAATGTTTTACTTGGAAAAATTTCGATAGTAGAACTACCAAACTCTTCCATAGAGTAAAAAGACATTTTCCTTGATGAAAAATATTCAATATCAGAATCTAACTGAAATTGTGTGTGGTCATATTCTGAAGATGTTTCAAAATTTTCTAATGTGTTCAAAATTTGTCTATATTCACTAATTTCAGAGATAGTAAAGACAGGTTGTATAATATCTTCATCATCGACCCATTCATTGTCTCCTGCTTCTGTAATTGCTTTTGTTAGAGGATACAAATTGAATTTCTTTGTCGAACTACCATCAGAAATGTACATATCCCCAGATCTACAACTAATGAAAGCATCAGCTGTGGCTAGCCAAGGTCTTCCAAAGATGAGTGGGTGTCCTCCTAGATTACTCTTGGGAATCAAAATCATAAAGTCTACTGGATATTTCCAAGAATCTAAGGAGACTGAAATATCTTCTAATACACCATCTGGTTTGATTATTGATCTATCTGCAAGTTGTAGTAAGGTGGTTGTAAAAAGAAGATTAGGAAGTTTAAGCTGTTCCATAGTCTGTCTACTCATAAAGTTTATAGCAGCCCCTAAGTAAATCAAAGTATTTGGAATTTCTATCCCATTTATGTGTGTCTCGACAATTGGACTACCTGGATCCACATATTTCTGCATGGTAATTTTTCCCATCGTGATATCTGCAATTTTTCCTACCAGGAGGATTCTTTTTGTATCTCTTGGTTTCCTACCTGGTCTTTTGAAACTCAACTCCTTTATTGTTTTTGCTAGAATAGGAATCTCTCTAATGGCTTGTATCAAGGGAATCTTGATACAGACATTCGTTAATTCATCTAGGAAATCATAGTCAGGAAACAAGATTTGTTTTTCCACCCCTTTATCAATTTGTAATATTTCAAGAAAAGGAGGCGTGGATGCAGATGCAGGTTTCTCAACTATAGGAGTTGTGGGGGTTGACTCTTTTTATTTTTCTTTTTGAATGATTGGGTTTCAAGGAGATGCTTCCTCAGAACCTTTATTGACTCTAAGAGAATCCTCCTCAGAGGCATCTCGCTCTTGAACATCTATAGAAGGTTTTTCTAAAACTCTACCAGATCTGAGTTGAACATCATTAAGAAGAACAATCATATAGGTAGGAAATTGTTGTCCTTCTACCATGTAAGCATTCTGAGGATTTTTTTTGTTGGGATTTGGTACTGGCTGGGCTGGTAGTTGATTTTTCTTTTGTTGAAATGGAAGCAAGAGTTGAGAATTTGGATTTTGTTGAGAAGGTTGTTGTTGTGGAAATGGAAATGAAAGTTGTGGGTTCTGATTTGGAAGTTGTGGATTTTGTTGTTGATTTTGAAAAGATGGAGGGTATCGATAAAATTGAGCAAATATCCCATAAGGATTTTGCACCCCTTGAGCCCATGATTGGTATGGATTTTGAGGTTGGGGCCAAGGTTGTTGCCAAGAATTCCAATTTGGCGGGAGCTGAAAATTCATAGGATTGTTAAATCCATGATTTTGTTGCCCTTGCCAAGGTCTTCTTGAAACAAAACAAAGGGATTCCACTGAATTTGGATCTTCCTGAAAAACAACTTTGAGCCCAGGAATTGAAGGACAATCCTTGGTCTCATGACTTTTTGAGCAAATCATACATGTTTCTACAACTTTTGCATCCAAGGGGCATTCCCGTAGAGCATGTTTCTTTCTACATTTTGGGTAAAAGATGGCCAAGGCATCAACTTCTTCTTTCTACTTGTTTTGAATTTTAAGGGTGTCTAGTTGTTCACTAAGGCTCCCTAGAATATCAGTTTTGAACTCATCAAGCATATTGCCAATCTCTGCCCTACTTACTGATCCAGTTGCTGATTTGTTTGCTCTAATAAGAGAAGGATCTCTAGGCCCCTTTCCAGTTTTAGATTTTCCCCTTGAGAGATGGACACATAGTTCTGCTATGTCATGAAATGGGAGTTGAGAAATGTCTCCCTTCCCCATCACGTTTAAAATATCTATCCATTCATCTCTAATGGCTTTCAATAGAAGGTCTTTCAAGGTTTCCTCATCTAAATTACTCATTTTCTCTCTCTTTAAGTTGTATTGAAATCTTTCAAGTAAATCCTCCAAGTTTTCATCTTATTTTTGCATCATTTTGAATACCTCATCCTTATGATTAGTGGGCATACAATAATCCAGGTATCTATCCAAAAATGTTTGTTTCATATCATTCCAAGTCCTAATAGATTGAGTGACTAACCCCATGAACCATTTCAAAGCAGCTCATTTCAATGTTGAAGGAAACAGTTTGAGTTTTTGAGAGTCTTCCATATAGTCATAGGTTCGGCACAAGACTTCAAACTCAAATAGAAATGTTTCAGGATCCTCACTTCACAACCCATAAAAGTTTGGGAGGACGGATGGTGAAATATTTTTCATGGTTGTGTGAGTTTCGTCATCGGCTATAGGGAATCCGGATGAATCATCTCCTTCCCTATTTCCCCCAATATTACCTCTACCTCCTCCATTGTTACCTCCATTATTTCCTCTTCCTCTACCTCTACCCCCTCCTACAAATCCATCTACTACTTCTTCTGTCATGATAGTTTCCTTAGTGTCCTCTGGTTCTTCTATTAATGGCTAACGAGAGAGAGTTTCTCCCTTTCCTTCTTCGTCAGGTGATTCTACTTCTTTAATTACAATATTTTCCCCTGTAGAAATGAAGAAAGGTTCTTCTCCTAGATCATCTTTAGTAGATAGTGTAGGAGAATCTTCTAATTCAGCTGCTGTCCCTTGAATTCCAGGAATCCTAGGGCTGGGAGTATGAGTCTGGGATGGAGGTGTATCTTGTATGTGCCTTGAAGTAGCTGGAGTTGTAAAAATCAAACTTTTGGCCCTAGCTATGAACCTTCCCCTAGAATCTCTTGCTCTATGCATGTCATTTTTTATGTATTTTTTTAGTCAGGCTAATAATTCTCTTTCTGATCTTCCAGATCACACTAGGTGAAAGAAGAGAGCATACTCAAGAAATTATTGAACTAATAACTCTCTTTTCTGATCCTCCAGATCACACTAGGTGCAAGAGGAGAGCATACTTCGAGAAGTTATCAATTTTCCTTCTTTTTTTGTGTGTAAGAGATCAGTTACCTAGTTACAATTCCCCGACAACGGCGCCAAAATGTTTAGTCAATTTAGCCTGCCCTAAATTGCTACATTAATTATCAATCTGGGAGTCATAAACTGATAAAGTGTGACGCACTGTATGTGCAAGACAACCTGTTTCTTACTTTTTCAATTTTATTTTGTTTTGGGGTTTTGTCTTTGTTTGTCTCCTATTGTCAATGGAAATCCTATCCCTAAGTTTTAAGAATACTTTTAGAAGGCAAGTATGGATATATATTCAAGACAAGGTTTTATGTCCCTTTTGATAACTTCCGGATCTTAACACTTCAAAGGATCTCAAAACATACTAGTGGCAAAATGAGTACTTGAATAGGAATGTAAATGTGCAGCTATTCAAATCAAACAAATGATGAAATACTGATCACGAAATCATTCTCTGCTGCTCATCTAAATACAGAAATGAAAATTAAACTATTACACTCAAAGAGGCCAAAAATTGCAGACTAATGAAAGTAAGATCAATTGATTTCACTTATAATTCGATAGCTCACCAAGTAGCTTTTCAGGGTTAAGCCATGGCTCCGGAGATAACGTCAATAACATGAAGAATTGATATCTAAATTACCTACTTGCAAATGACAGTAAAATCAAGTCACTTCACTTATAATCCGATAGCTCGCGAAGTAGCTTTTAGGGGTTAAGCCATGGCTCTGGAGATAACGTCAATAACATGAAGAACCTGATATCTAAATTACCTAAATGAAAGTAAAATCAAGTCACTTCACTTATAATCTGATAGCTTGCCAAGTAGCTTTTTGGGGTTAAGCCATCACTCTAGAGATAACATCAATAACATGAAGAACCTGATATCTTATTGCAGAGATGAAAGTAAAATCAAATCACTTCACTCATAATCCAATAGCTTGCCAAGTAGCTTTTCGGGGTTAAGCCATGGCTCTGGAGATAACGTCAATGACATGAAGAATTTGATATCTAAACTAACTAACAACAGCAAATAAATAAGACTGAAATCAAAGCATAACTGAAATTGAAAAGCTAAGAAAACAAAGTCAGCAGAGAGGCCAATCACATGTCACTATTTGATGCAAAAATTATATGAAAAGGCTCGAGCATAACATATCCTGAAACACACTGATTAGTGTTAGCAAAAATATACAGTGCTGGAAAATCATGTATAGGAATGAAATGTTAACATCATAAATGAATTAGGAAATATATACACAGATGAACAAGCTATGAAATATTTACAATGGAAATAAGAAAACGATACATGAAGACTTTACAGAAATAAAGAAACAAAACCTCAGCCAGCAGGGGCCCTCTGCACGGCCTTGGTTAATACGCTGTCAATCCGAAATTACGCTCACACAGTCATAAGAAATAGAGTCTTTATATTGCAAAATAGAGGAAGTATCCTCTCGTTACAATAGCAGGACTAATGTTACGGCAACAGTATATAAACTAACAGCAAGACTATATCAAAAACTAACTACATGCATTTGCAAACGCATTATTTATAGAAGAAATTACATAACTGTTTTTCTATGAAAAACCTTCAGCAGAGGACACGTAAAAAGACAGAACCCATGAGCTTAGCGTCTTGGTTGCCATGATCATTCAATCTACAAAAGGTGGATGTTGGATTTGCGTCGTGGAGACGGTCTACAACTGTCAAAAGGGATCCACGGATCTAGGAACGGTCTCGGACCTTTCACGTGCTGAAAACAGAAACCTGTTTGTTGTAGGACTCCTTATTTGACCGTCGTTTGACCAAGGCTTTCCTTTATGAATTTGGCTAAACATGTAGGACCTGATCCATGTCCAACTCATTCCTTAACTGCCCACGTGCCTTGTTTTGCTTGCCGACACCTGTAACCTAGAGATTAATAAAAATAGTTGTGGAATCACGAGTCAGCTACGGAAAGTGGCTGCATTCCGCAGCTGATGAACAAAATCTAAGTCAAATAGAAAACACAAAAATATAGTTAGAAAACCACTTAAATTCACTCTTATAATCAATATGTAATGATCTTAGATAGCTTATGAGGCACTGGTGAGGGGAAAAAGGTCTAGGAAAGTATGTAGAAGATAGGTAGTTTTAGGGTTCAACAATCAATTCTATAATCAAGCAAGTGAGGATTATCATCAATCAAGCATGATTTGAAGACAAAATTGGTGTTGATAATCTACCTTCTCAAAACTTGCTCCTTCTATAGAAAATTGTGAGAAGAAAGATTCTTATTCTAGTTAAGAAACTGATATTCCAATTCAAGTTCTAGTTATTAGGAAGAAAAATCTCAAAGTTATTTTATTTTGGAACTTGATATAAATGCTTCATTCGAAGATAATGATAGTTCAAAAGTTAATATATATTTTGAGACTTATTGTTGTGGGCAAAGGATTTTTTCATGCACTTTATATAATATAATATTTTTAAGGCATTATTGTAATCTCTACTGGTGATTTTACTTTCATTGTTTTAATTCTTAGAAAATTTTACGCATGGGATTATGGTGGTTGACATTACATAAGGATTATAAGGCGCATTGCAAGGCATATGATGCTTGCCAAAGGACGGGAAAGCCTTCGCGAAGAGATGAATTTCCTTTAAATCCTTAGGTTTTGTTGTTGGTATTTGATAAGTGGGCTATTGATTTCATAGGTCCAATACAAACACCAAGAAAGAAGATGGGCACGTGGTATATTATTACTGCAGCAAAGTATTTAACCATATGGGCGGAAGCGCAACTAGTGAATGATTTTACAACTTCCACCGATGTGAAGTTTCTGTTTGAATATGTCTGAACACAGTTTGTCCGCCCGAAGGTGTTGATGAGTGATAGGGGTACACCTTTCATGAATGAAACGATCAGTGCGATGCTTGAAGAATTCCAGGTATCACGCACTATCATCCATAGGCGAGTGGAACGGTGGAAACATTTAAAAAATCTTGGAGAACACATTGAAAAAGGTCTATAAAACCCATATAGGATGACTTGCAAAAGGTTGACAATCCAAACACCGTTTAGTTGGGTCTATGGGATTGAAGCAGTGATGCCTATGGAATATATTGTGCCAAGTCTATGTATTACAGCTTTGGTAGAGATGGTGGATCGTGAGACCTTGGAGGAACGTCGCTTGCAACTGATGGAGTTGGAAGACTGCTTCCTTGTCGAATTTCACCAGCAAGTACAAAAGGAACGAGAAAAAGCGTGGCATGATAGGCATATTAAGCTACACACCTTCAAGATAGATGATTGAGTGCTGCTATATGACAGCAAGTTCACAAAGTTTCCAAGAAAATTTCACATGCACTAGTTAGGGCCATATGTTGTTAAGGAGATCACGGATGGTGGCGAAGTTCAACTCGCAAAGCTGAATAGCGAGCTATTCCTTGGAAGAGTGAATGGCAGCAAGTTGAAGTTATACACAGGGGATCCTGCCCCTGGGCAATGGCTACATGGTAGTAGAACAGTCTTAGCACTCCAGGCAGTTACAAGAGAGAACGAGGCTATAAAATATGCTGCCCAAAAGAGGAGAAAAATATAGTACGGTGGCTATGAGATAGAGGCAAGAGGTGCGACAGATGAAGTTGTGCTTGGAGGGTTGCGCCATGGAGGATGGTGTCACGCAGTTGGGTCAAAAAATAATTGTTGAAGTCACTATTCATGATTGGATAGAGAAAATCCTATTAGAAGGAGCGGGTAGGTGACATTTATGATGAAAATATTTGGAGATTTTCTGCCAAACATGCATTTATGATCAGATAATGGAGGGAACGATCGGATTTGAATTCAAAACCACTTATAAATCAAGCATGTTGGTCGAACGAAGAACACTTTGCATTTTGACGATTGTCTATGAGCCCTCTTATTCTAGATATATGAATCAAAAGGTTTGGGAGGACTTATTTTCCAGTCCGACATTCGCAAAGCTACCTGAAATTTGCCAATGGATTACTCTTGCACAAATGTCTACTCTAGTCAATTCTGAAGCTGTTGTTTCTCAAGCAGAAGGATTGGCAGTCTTGTCAATGGAAACTATGTCTATTGTGCCTACAACACTGAGGTCACCCATACCAAAGCAATCACCTTCTAAACAGAAGCAGAAGAAGCCTGTAGTGGTGAGGCAGTCACTAAGGAAAAGCCCAGAGGTTCGGCAAAAAGAGAAGAAGGATAAGGCGAAACAGCTGGAGGAACCAGTGGACTTGGAGGCAGAGGAACTTTGCGATGGAGTTGAGGAGTTAGATGCCAAGCAAGGTGAGCCTCTCACTAGGCTCCTGACTTATATCCCTCCATGGAAAGGAAAATGCGAGGTAACAAAGGACCTGCATTTCAAGAAAAAATACGATATATACATTGTTGTTGCTCGAGGGAGTAGTTTTTGAAGGCGTGCTATTAGTGCGCATTCCAATGTTGAAGATGGAGGATTAGGAGCTCGTTGGCCACGATAAATTCCCTCACCTAGCTACCAATAAGTATATGATGAAGATTTATTATGAGGAAACTGGGGTCACATGGTTGGAACCCATGAAATGGGTCAAGGGTATCGAGCTGGATGGGTTATTACATATTCTTTGCGTGGCACACTTCCACTAATCGATTATCAACATTGTCTATGTGTGCCAACTTCTTGCGCTCGTGCATGATGGGTGCTTATGGCTCAGTGAACCCATCCCTATAACCAATATACTAATTCATAGAATTATTAAGCTGCCCTATAAAGGGGCAAACCCTGCCAAGGATTTTGCAGGAAAAAGCAAAGAAAATGAGCTAGCGGACAAAATGAAGATCAAGTTTGGGTTGATCAGAAAGTTGCGTGGATATTCTATCCACTCAATTCAAGACCAGACAATGCAGTTTTACACCCAAATTTTAGCTGGGAAGATAATGAGGAAATGTCACGTGGATGAAGTTCTGATGCCAATAGTTTCGTTGGCTACAGAGTGCGCGAAGGTGGTACAATACAACTAGGCAGAGTAATTTTATAAATAATTTCTAGCGAATTGTCGTGAAGCACAGGAGGACAATAAGGCATTTCACTATGTTTGGCTGCTCTTGCTAATTTTATTAGTAGCATGGCAACTACCGAAGGATAGTAAGTTTCCTCTGCAAGAATAAGCTTTACCGGAGGCAACAAAGTTTGCTTTGCTGTGGGTGACGAAGGATCCGGAGTGGATCACGGAATCAAAGGTATTTTGGATCTTGGACGAGATGGACCTCCACATAGTAATCGGTGAGAGTCCAAGGTTGTCTCCAACCTTGTTCGAGCAGTTGAGGGCCTTTGTGGAGTTTAAGGCTAACTTTCATAATGTCTCTATCCGGGCAAGGCTAGACACTAAGAAGATATGGCACAAGTTGCCATACTTAGTAACATAAACTGATGTGTAGGATATTGGGGCATGATGGCCAGTGGAGTGGTGGGAGCCCACAGACCTTGGCACAGGTACCAGTAGAGGTGGAGAAAGCTCTGCTGCATAGGCAACAATTGCGTAGAAATGGAAATAAGAAACACAGGCAGTCGTGTGGGCATTGGCCGAGCAGAGAAAGAAAGAAGCTACTGCTAAGGCAGCTACTAAAAAAGACCATACTGAGAAAGAGCGTGCTAAGAAAGAGTGGACCGACCAAAAGGACACAGTAGTAGCGAAAACATCGTCTTCCCAGCATAACGAGGAATAGTAACTATCCAAGCAAGGAAAAGATGGCAGGGATGAGTAGAGTAACCCATTCACATTGACGAAGTGAAGTAAGGAGACAAGTGCTCGACCAAGAAGAAGCACAAATCCTACAAGAAAATGCACATTGACTCGATGGTCCTCATAGAAGGGGACCTCAGGGAAATCAGGGATAAATTCAGGGACACCACAATGGAGTTGTGGCAACAGTTTGAGCAGCAATACATGTAGACACTAGGGAGTGTCTAGAAGGATCTGTGCAAGTTGAAAATCCAAACAGGTAGGATTCAAGTGAGAGAATGGAAAGCGAGCGGGGTGCAAGTGAGCTTGGCACAAGGGAGTGAGCACGTATTGGAGATAGAAAGGACTTTGGACGTCAGAGTAATCTCCTTACTAGAAGGATCAGTCCAAGTGGAAACAGAGGAAGATCGTGCTCTACTAGGCATGATCAAAGACATGGGGGTGAAATTAGCTGCACTTCCACTTTAGACACTCCATGGGCTTCATCAAGGGATCTTGGACAAGCTTCGAATCAGAGAGCAGCAAGAACTTGTAGTAATCAGTGAGTTTAAGGTAAACAATGAACAATTATTCACTGAGAAGGCTTAGGCCCTGAAAGAAAAGGAAGAGCAAGAATCACGGAGTTAGAGCCTGGAAGAATAAATTACATAGGCGTGTAATTCCATCCCAGAGTTACATATTCTAGAAGATGCCAGAACTATAGCGAAGATCAGGAAATTGGCTTCTGCAATTCGTAAATCAAAAGATGATATTGCCAGAGTCACATTTGACTTCCAGATGAAGATATCAGTATTACATCTGAAGCTATAGCTAATTACTCTGCCAGAGGTCAGGGAACAGCACGATGCAGCCATTAAGGAGCATATGAATACTCTAGAGATTGTAGTTAAAGGATGTGATTTTATTTCTAACCATGCCATGGAATTGTGGGAAACTTTATAGGAGGACCCAAACCTGCAGAGGATGAGTACAAAAATCAGAGAGGCCCAACAGAAATATGATGAGATCAGGGCAACTGTGCGAAAATTGGTGCCAGTACAGCACTTCGAACGCCTATAGGAAGGAAAGTTGATACATGTGCAAGTGCAGGAGTTGCAGCGAAAAGAATAAGTGTTAAAGGGTCGGCTTCAACCTTGGACAAAGGAGGGTAGCCAGATTTCTCATACTATTCAGGAGAAGTTGAAAGCTATGCAGCAGACTCATAGGACCATGCAGCTTGTGGCATAAGAACCAACTACAGAAAGCTGGTCGAAGAAGTGAAGAAGGTGAAATACAAGGTACCGCAGTGATGAACGCATTGAAGCAAAAGTTCAGTGAGCTCTGCCACAAAGTCAAGAAGTCAGTTGAGTGACTCGAGGGTGAGTCACCATATTTGTTTTGGGGGCCTATTGGAATAGGGTCCCTAGGGTCAATTTTGGGTTAATTTAACAAATTTTTGAGTAATAATTTTGTAAAGAATGTAAAGTCTCCACGAAATGTGGAAGTGGAGCACACAGATAAGAAAGAGTCAAGCTAAGAAAGAGTCAAAGGGGCTCTAGCCCCTTGTGTGGGTAAGTTATAGGTTAGTTTTGAGACTCACCCATGGGTCGTGGGCCATGGTATTGTAATGAAAAGGCTATATATATAGTTGAGTCATAGCCAGTCAAATGATAACTTTCTAAGAAGAAAAAGTGTAAGGGCAAGTGATATGGAAGGAAAGATCTGTTTTCGTATACTTAGGCAAAAGGGGAAGGCTCCTGCAGCTGAGTGCGCAGGCACCTGCAGCTGGGTGCGCAGGGTGGAAGAGTCTGTAAATTGAATGCTGAATCTAATAAAGATTGTTTTGGACCGAATATATTGCATCTGTTCCTTGTTCTTATTTCTATTTAAATTTATGCATTGTCACTTAATGATATTTTTCTATGAAATAAAGTGTATTCTCTATGAGAATTTGTTAAATCTTTAATATTCATGCATGGAAAGTGTGATGAACTGTTTCACGAAGATATTGAAGTAGATTTGTTATGATAATTGTTTAGACAGGTGGATCTACATGAAGGAAGATCTAAGGTTTCTGGTAATTAAGAAAAAGTAGTAAATCTCTCTCTTGTAGGTCTAATAAGCACGATCATATCCCTTCGCAAAGACCTGGAGGCTAGATGAATAGAGTTGCAGTAGTAGACCTTAGGAAGGTATAGATCTACGCAGAGGCAGATATGAGCTGCAGGGGAGTAGGAATACACATCACACGGTCACTGGATGCAGAAACCTGGTTCTAGCACCCCCCCATACTACTTTGGGTGAGACTGCAGCCTACACTAAGCAAGTTGTTGCAGAAAGGGCCAATAGTTAGGGTCTTTTTGGTTGGCGCGAATAACTATGAACCTAGATCAGGCCCCCTTAAGCCTACAATAATATAATACTAGCACAACCACATTAATAAATGTGGTTGATAAACGCTGATAGGCATATATCAACCACATTTATATGAACTTTTGTATACAATATTGTCCATTCATATATATCAAATGTACATTATTGTGCATATTACTATATTAATGTATTTAAATGTAAATCTATAGATTAATGTATTTATATGCACATTACTGTGCATTAATGCACTTTAGTGTGTGTACATCATTTTTATGCACGCTAAATTATATTAACTAAAGTACATTGATGTATAGTAATGTATATTAACATACATTAAACCACTTGACAATGATTATTGTGGTTAATATAGCCAAAGCTTCATTTGTATGTATGAATGACAAATTTATGATAATAGAAATGACAAGGGATTAATAACAAAAACGTTGTGGTTTATAATCCCTTTCTATTTTATTATTAATCCCTTGGGTTTATATTCCATTGGGTTTATAATGTCAATCCCTTGGGTCTAATATTAAAATCACAAGGGATTATAAACCCAAGGTAATAACATTAACTATACTGATAATAAACCCAAGGGATTAATATTAAAAACCCAAGGAATTATAAACCCAAGGGAACAATATTGATACAAGGGATTAATATTAAAATCCCTAAGGTTTATAATCCCTCGGGTTTTTACTATTAATCAATTGGGCTTAATTCCCTTGGTTTTGTAATATGAATTCAATGGGTTTAATACTAAAACCCCAAGGCATTATAAACCCAATGCAATAATATTAACCCAAGGGATAATAAACCAAATGGATTAATACTAAAAACCCAAGGAACTTTAACCCCAAGCGAACAAAGGTAAGTGATTAACGCAAGGTATATAAAGCCAACATATTAACCCAAGTTATATAAACTAAAACATAAATATTAAAAATCCTAAAATAAACATGCCTGACCATGGTTGACAATGGTTGAGACAATCCCATTCACAATGCAAAGCTTGACAATGCTTAAGCATGGTCAATATCATTTCCTTGAATTTACAATATCAATTCCTTGGGTTTAATAGTATTCCTTTTGGTTTTTAATCCATTGGGTCTATATTCCCTTTGGTTTATAGTATCAATCCCTTGGGATTAATACTAAAAGGACAAGGGATTATAAACCCAAGGTAATAACATTAACTGAATGATTTAGGGGATCAATTTAGTGCTCAAAATTCAAAGTGTGTGATAGATCTCAAAACCTAAATAAATGGATAGATCGTGGTGATTTGAATCCAACGCAACACATTTCACTGAAAACTGATATCATATGCTATCGTGTTCTAATCGAATTGCCAAACAATTAAAATTTTAAAAGTCGGGTTACATGTATACCTAGTCAACAGTTGTTATATAGCAAATTGACCCCCTCATCAGCTCAGAGGGGAAGGACATGATAGTTGAAGCAAAGACCAACATCACATGCCTTGTTTCCACACTAATGCTAGTTATTCACTGACAACCTGCTTTATAAAGCTTCTCTGCAAGCCTAGCAGTGCATTAGTGACCCAACTAACTCTAGTTTCTAGTTCGAGACAACGTGAGTGGACCCTAATGAAGTTATAAGGGTCAAAGGAGCGAATTGACTCATAAATATCTAGATATTTGCTCCTAGATATACTCAAGAAAAGCAAGGAAACATCTCAAGTTCAACCTATTTGGGGGATTCCTAATCCTAATCAAGAAAGCAAGTGGGAAAGAGGTGAAAAGCATGGCAACTTCATTTCATTTACCCTAAGGAACTCATGGAGGAACTTGGCAACCCTAACTCAATTGCTACATAAGAAAAGCTAGGGCTATGGTGATGGAGGTCAGATCATTTGAAAGGATAGCATACTTGATTGTCGAGCATTGTCTGAAATCATAAGAAGTTGGTAAAAAGAGAGAGAGAGAGAGAGAAGTTGGAGGGGCAAGGGAAGGTTGATGCAACATATGTTTGTAATCACTCTTCCGACATTAATATAGAACTGCAGTTGTACTATCTACTCCATGGTGTTGGTACTATAATTCATTTATTTTTTTGTCCAATACCTGTTAGCATGAGTAGCTTAGTTATGTGTAACTAGATGTTCTCTTATGTATTCATGTATTAGTTATCAGAGTTGTATGTTGTGATTATTCTTGTCTCTTCTATGTGCAGGACTTGATCTGGAGCCGGCTCAGGGGACTTCCACCTAGTTGCATTGCACTCTCCAGCAAATCTACACAGAGGCTTGAGGTAATGTATTTGTCCTACCTTGATAGTTAGTTATTGTTTATGAACATGCATGTATCTTTGTGACGGTTGTAGATAATCTTACAGTCTACCAAAGGTCCCAGGAAGACCTTTGAGTGTATCTCCATTCTCCATACACCGTGTATTTTATCCTATAGCAGAATTGACGACTCCACTGGGGACTATACATCTAGTTCCTGGTTTACCCGAATAGTTCTCAGTTTCCTCCTCCTTCTAAGACCTCCCTGTACTTTTGCATTCCCTTTCTAACCCACCAAAACCTTGCTACATTCTGCCTTCACATATTTAGCCTTGAATCTAATCCAAAAGGCCCTGTTTTGAGCTATTTTCCCACGCTAATGCAAGTTAGCAGACTACACAGTTCTTTATAAAGATCTGTGCCTGCATACACAGAGCGTTAGTGGACCTAGTAACTCTCCATGGCCACTGCTACAGAGTGTTAATCCCTTAAAACCTTGATATACAGTTGTGTCTGCAAACTCAAGGGGATAGGAAGCCTGAAAGAGGGTCTGTAACTACATTTTGTTAGCAAGATCAGTGTCCTGAAAGAAATTAATTTTTAGGAACTAAGGATTTTTTCTTTCTTAAAACATTTTTTATGAAAGAAAGATCCACATTTTTTATTCATTCTTCTATTTAGCTAGTTAAAAGCTGCTTTATTTTGGTTTCAAATAGTTGTTAGGAAAGCATTGGAAAGATTTTTGTTGGTTATGCATGTGTTATAATGACTAAGATGCATGGAACAAATACAAATATGTGAAAGACTCTCACCTGTAGAATACAACTTATTTTCATTGAATTGAATATTTTTTTTAAAGCATTGTCTTATGCATGATTTTTGAGTTAGAGTCCCATCACATTTCATACATCAACTCCCCTACCGAAGACAATACAAAAGTACACATAAAATTTACCTAAAATCAATCAGTAACTCTTTATTGAGAAAATAAACAATAGTTCGGGCTAGGATCTTGGGATAGGCAGTGTGAGTAAACTACCCAAGATCGAAAACCAAAATTAGTGTCATTAAAAGAGCGAAAATTCCTTCTGCACTCATACTACCAGGACCACTCTAGTCAAAGCAGAGCTAAATACGAGACAACATCGGACTGTAAGTGAAGGTAGCATGCCTTCGCTTGCAAATCCTTTGGGTATTCTATGTATTTGGGATCCCTTCTGGGATTTCGGAACTAAGTCGGCGACTTAGGTATCCTGCCCAAACAACGTACTGTCTGCTACTATGTCCCCCCCAGTAGTGTCTGTGATCTGAGGTATCCTTAGTAGCCAAGCTTTTAGGGACTTACACAAGGTGACTGGGGCGAGCTACCCTGGTACCTGACACAGACGGACCTACTCTGTCTTCAGTTTTTGGGAGGGTGCTCATCTTCATGGAGTACTTGGCCCCTTAATCTGAGGTTCGGGTGAAGCTCAATAGTAACCGTAACTGTACATTTGCCAGCCCTCTCTGTTATTCATTGAGATACTGGGTTTCATCTCTAGTGAGCGGTTCTTATCAGAGGGGGTCATTTCCCTCTATTTGCTGATTGATCAACTTAGTGTATTTTTTATATTTTTTTGGGCACCTGAGTGTTATCATTTGAGACTTTAACAAATATCACGATAAAATTTATTGATAAAAAAACGGTCACCGTGGCTACATTCGGCCCTCGTCATCAATCTAGACGATTTCTAGGACTTCCTCCACTCATTGTGGAAGATCTTCCGAACTCCAATGAACCAGATTCCCTATCTTCTGGGAATCAGTCTCCCAAATCTCACACAAAATTTGTTTGGACAACCAACGATTCAAGTTTGCCGGAGCATTTCTTTACTGAAGGATTTCTTCCTCACTTTAACCCTCCGCTCATGAATCCATTGTACCCACTTTTGATTCCAGTGGCACCTGTACTCCCTGTTTTTGTAGGTGGAACATTTTCATCCATCCCGTCGACGACTAACGGGTCGTGGAACTTTGTGGACACTTTTGGTCCTCCACCACTTCTCCAGTCGACAGTCACCACAACACCATCAATGGCCAATCCTGTTATCCCATTTGTCCCAGGTACAACCACTCACATGACACCCTCCATGAGTGGTACCTAGCTAATGCCAGGTTCCACCCCTTTATTCTCAAACTGTATACCTTCAACCAGTGCTACATACAGCGCTCCATATGACGCTCAATATAGCACTATTGGCGCAGTTACCATCCACCAACAATATGGTCGACCACCATTGTACAGTTCAAACCCCCAGATTCAAGTATCTAGGGGCATTCCCAATATGCACATACCGGTAGGGAACGTAACAGTTGCCCCTCCATTCTCAGGCATGCATTGTCAATCAAGGAAAAATGGTCAATTCTCTGGTAGGCGGGAATCCTTAAGGAGGCCCCAACCAATCCATGGGGGCACCCTACTCACAAATTCAAATGATTCAAGGGGGCACTGCTTATCCTGGGGGCAATTTGATACCCTAGTATCAAAATCCCCATGGAAATCCACACTAAAACGCCATACCTCAAGGCAACTACTATACCATGCAGCCCATGTATAAGATTGGGACTCAAACGATGGGAGAAGTGCAAGGTTCCTCAAGTCATATTTCATCACCCTGGTCTGATTTGGGGGCACCACCCTCTCTTCCTTTCTTGGCAATGTTGGATATACTTGACTTATACAAACTCACAAATGACCCCATCTACCACAACTTACTTTGGCTGCCAATCCCGCATAAGATACCATCGGACATCCCCAAGTTCGAAGGAAAGCAAGGGGAGGATCTAGGCACCCATATAACCACCTACCATCTTTGGTGTGTTTCAAACTCCATGGTGGATGATAGTGTCCGGTTACATCTTTTTCCCTGCACCCTCACTAGAAATGCAGCTAAATGGTACATGGAGTTACGACGCGTATCAGTGAATACCTTCGACGCTCTAGCGATGGAATTCTTAAAGCACTTCCAGCTACCCATCCACTATGAGACTGGGACAAAGCTCCTCACTTCATTATGTCAGGATAACGACACCCACATCTCTGATCATATACATGAATGGAGACGTAGGTGGAGGTTAGTCAAAGCTCCCCTCCCAGACTATCTCTTAGCGGACTAGTTCTCCAAGTCCCTACTCTTGCAAATCTCTAAAGATGTCACTTTAGGTGGTGTGGTCATAGAAGACCAATCCATACGTCGTGTCCAGCACTTAGATATGATATATTCACAGTCTGGCACTCTTTATGACGTAATCCTAGATGCCCCTTGTAACTACAATGTCTCTGCTACTCAACACCCAGGAGCGCACACCGATGGGATTATCGGCGCAACCTCTGGGGTTGCTGTAAAACAACTCAGTGGTCACATTGCCCAGATGTCAGTGGACCCCTCTACCAAATCGACTACTCTTCCTACCACCACGATAAACTTTGTGCAGTCTACGCAAAAACCAGGTGGTAAAAATAAGAAGAATAAGAAAAACACCGCTCCTTTTGAGGAGCAGTCAATAAAGTAGCAAAACCCAAAGGAGAAATCCGTTGCACCCTATGACGATGGAAAGGATAAACCCACCCAATTCCCTTGAAAAATCTGTGCGCAAGACCACATGACATATCTGTGTCCGCGTCTTCAGGAATGCACAGATTTCATTGATAAAAAGGACACCGGAAGGACCCCTACTATCCTAAATAATCCTTTCCTAGCTTAGTAGCAGCAACACCTTATTGCAAACCAACCCTAACCCCCACAAGGGGGAAATGGTGGTTCGCAACATCCTTCAACTGGTGAAGGATATTCTACTGTTTACACCTTTGAAACGGTAAATCTACAAACTAGAGCCAAATCTTATGGAGCTCCTGTCGCTCATGTAGAGGAACCTTCCTCAAGTCAAAACCCACCATCGCCCAATGATTTTCATATCGAACGACTGGTTTCCGACCTTGTAATCTACCCCCCCAAAGGGGCACTTTGACGCACAATGCACAATACATCTGCACGCGCTGCCCAAAACTACAACATTGTAGAAGACTTGGCACAAGCGCCATCGGATATGTTGGCGCTCGAGGTATTACAAACATGTCCAACACAAAGGAAAGCTTTTCTTTCAGCTATTGGTAGTATCGACCCATAGGATTCCATGCTTGCAATTTTCGACATGGAAAAGTGTAAATCTCCCCTTTCCCACCAGCTTGCATTTCAAGTGCATATCTTTTCGAAAGGTAAAGGTATACATAGAACTATCATTGATGAAGGTGCGTCTACCTACGTCATGTCGGCTTAATGTTGGTTCACTTTGGGTTCTCCAACCCTATTCCCACCGTCGAATTCCCTTAAAGCTTTTGATGGCCACACTTTCATCCCAAAAGGTTACCTTGCTAACTACCCCATCACTCTGAGTGGGAAAATGGTAACAATGGATATCAAAGTCATGGATCATAAACTTGACTATAATCTGCTTTTGGGCTGCACTTGGACTTATGCCATGAAGGCCATTATGTCTTTAGTCTTCCATATCATCCTATTTCCCTTAGATGGAAAGATAGTCACAGTAGACCAACTGTCCTTTTCCAGCCCAGATTACTCCCTGTTACCTAGCAGCTCTATACCCTTAGTGGGTGGTGTACCTGACTCTTACATCAGTATCAGTACTAGTCTGCTGAAGGGCTCTTCCCTGATGGGTTGTTTCCCTCTTTCGCTACTCGCGGTTCCACAGATGGTCTCTATGGTTTCATCCATTCCTCATGAACCAACCGATCCTTGGATCCTCAGGGCCCCTTCAGACATTGACACTTATGGAGAAAAAATATTGTTGTCACCAGTTGAATTGGCCTAGCAGGCCATTCAATCTACATCTGAGTCTCCGGTCACTTTGGTCACGGCCAACGGTACCACTGCCCTTCCCATAACTGCTCCTTCTTTCGATCCCCTCAATCAAGTCCTACCTGAGGACGAAGCTATTAGAGAGATCACGAGTTTAGAAGAGAGACATTGGGAGGACTCACACCATCGTGTTTCGATATCTGATTCGGACACGATACCTCTTCAAATCCTGTCACCTAACACACCTGAAATCATTTCCTCACCATATACGACTATCCAAACTTTGGACTCGAAGGGAAACATGGGTAATCTTTCAAAGACATTTCCCATCGATATTTTAGTCAAAACATGCATCATGGAAAACATACAGGCTGGAGCCAATTGCAATCCTGAGGAAATTACGAGCTTCACCTACCCGTTTAAGGACTTCCGCAATGTTTTCGCTTGGTCTTATGAGGAAATGCATGGCATAGACCCTTCTATTGTCAGGAAAGAGATCAAGAAAGATCAAGCATTTTTTTATGGTATTTTTCTTGCTTGTTAATCTGAAAAATCCTCAAGTCTTCTTCTTTGGGTTCATTTAACTACCACGAAGAAGATCGAGCATTCTCTTTCTGGTATTTTTCTTGCTCGTTAATCTGAAAAAGCCTCGAGTCTCCTTCTCCGGGCTCATTAAACTACCATGAAGAAGGCCGAGCATTCTATTTATGGTATTTTTCTTGCTCGTTAATCCGAAAAACCTCGAGTTTCCTTCTTCAGACTCGTTAAACTACTACAAAGCAGATATGAGCACTATTCTTTTATGGGATGTTTTCTCACTCTAAAAACTGAAAAATCCCCAAGTTTGTCATTATTGGGCTCGTTAAGCACATATGAAGACAGTCTGAGCAACTCTTTTTCACTCTTTTTCTAGCTCATTAAACTAAAAAAGACCATTAGAGCATTCTTTTTAGGCACTTTTTTCTCGCTCATAAAACTGAAAAAATCCTGAGTTTCTCTTTAGGCTCGTTAAAAATTTATAAAGATGACTCAAGCATTATTTTAGGTGCTTTTCTCTATCGTTAAACTGAAAAATCCTGACTTTTTGTCATCGGGATCATTAAAAATCTATGACAGCAACAAGAGCACTTGCTTTTTTTGGACCATTGCTCGCTCTTAAATCGAAAAATCCCCGATTTTTTCCCCTTCTTCAGGCTTGTTAAATCTATGAAGAAGGAATGAGAAGTTCTTTTACCTCTTTTTCCTTGCTCAATAAACTAAAAAAGATACCTTGAGTTTTCTTCATTTCACTTGTTAAAATTTGATTAAGGTATTGAGTTTGTCGTTACGTGACTCATTAAAAATTCACGACGAAAAATGAGTTTATCTGTCTCCCTGTACTCGTAACAAAATGAGGTCGACATCTATTGAACATAGGTTTCTCTTTATCCAGATTCAATAGATTAACTCACAGAAAAGTAACCGATCCGGGTATACTATTAAGCTTTTGTCACACCCGATTAACAACTATGACAAAGGGACCACCATGGAGTCGTTCTTTATGATCTTTTTAGACTCTGTAAATATGAAAAGACCACCGAGTTGTCTAGTCTAGACTCTTTAAATTACACAGACCAGATATAGTGTCACTCTTTTTACGATCCTTTTCAGACTCTCAAAACATGAAAAGACCGATGAGTTTACCTGTTTGGACTCATTAAACTAATCAGATAGGGCATAGATTTGCTCTTTTCGCAGTCCTTTTCAGACTCGTAAAATATGAAAAGATCGGTGATTTTACCCATCTGGACTCAGTAAACTAATCATACAGGGAAAGTAGACAATACAAACTGGATTTAGTATTAGAAAGCGTGGTTTGGCAGCAGTCTTTCCCTTGAACATGGCACTCCCTCAAATAAACCTTCCTTGTGATGGCCTCTCAATATGAATCCTACCATCCTATGAGTTTAGCCTAAATACCCTGATGTTCTGGCATCTTTGTATCCTAACACTCTTTGGTGTTCATGAGTCTAGTGCTTCATGGTTAAAACAGTTGTCGTGCCTTCTATTGTTCAAAGGTTAACCTTTTGTTTCCTCCATCAACCCATCAAGCATATCTTTTCATCATGCCCTATGTTGTTTAGACCCAATTCTCAAAGATTCCTCAAAAAAAAAATCATTCTTGTCCCGTTTCGTGTCGAATGATGTAGGACACATTATTTCCTACCTTTCGACAGGTATCTTCCTATCAACTTCAACACTCTATCTAGGAAGACAACCCAGAAACACGTTCATTGCCTTAGTACTTGTAGACATTAGTGGCAAGTTGCCTTGTGTTTGATCAGGGGTTCTCATTATTGGCTCCTAGTTAAGAAATTCTACAGGTGTTCGACGACAAAAACATCTTTCACACTCGTTTGATTGTACTGTGCATCTTGTAGACCATCACCATTATTGGTGGCCTTCCTCACATCTGTTAACAACCCCCATTATTGACTAGTAATCAGATGACTTAATGCATGTTCGACATCAACGCATATATTCACATGTATCAATCTATGTTTTTTGGTGAAGCAGAAATCAAGACCTTGGGTAGAGGCTTTCATCGCTTAGCCTTGTTTCCTCTCCCAAGTTGTGTATATTGTTTTTTGGAGACAGCTTATTAGGATGATTATATTATGACACCGGATCTGCATTATGCTTATCGGTGACCAACATCATCATATCTCTTTGGAGAAAATCACTCTGACATAGCTACTAAGCATGGGAATGATTATGTTTCCCATACCACCCGAAGCTCTAATCCTCTCTCTCCTTTTGTCGAAGAAGGAAAATTACAGTTAAGTAAAGTATTTCAGCCATCGTTGTAGCCTTTGATCTCACACTTTAGGGGGCACCTATTATACAGAAAATTGACCCCCTCACCAGCTCAGAGGGGAAAGACATGATAGCTGAAGCAAAGACCAAGATCACATGCCTTGTTTCCACACTAACGCTGGCTATGCACTGACAACCTGATTTATAAAGCTTCTCTGCAAGCCTAGGGGTGCATTAGTGACCCAACTAACTCTAGTTGCTAGTTCGGGAATGGTGTTAGTGGACCCTAATGAAGTTCTAAGGGTCAAAGGAGCGAACTGACTCATAAATATCTATATATTTTCTCCTATATCTACTCAAGAAAAGCAAGGAAACATCTCAAGTTCAACCTATTTGGAGGATTTCTAATCCTAATGAAGGAGGCAAATGGGAAAGAGCTGAAAAGCATGGCAACTTCATTACTTTTACCCTAAGGAACTCATGGAGGAACTTGGAAACCCTAACTCAATTGCTACATAAGCAAAGCTAGGGCTATAGTGATGGAGGTCAGATCGTTTGAAAGGATATCATACTTGATTATCGAGCATGGTCTCACATCATAAGAAGTTGGTAAGAAGAGAGAGAGAGAGATAGAGAAGCTGGAAGGGTAAGGGAAGGCTGATGCAACAGATGGTTGTAATCACTCTTTCGATATTAATATAGAATTGCAGCTGTAATGTCTACTCTGTGGTGTTGGTACTATCATTCATTTATTAGTTTGTCCAATACCTTTTAGCATGAGTAGCTTAGCTATGTGTAACTAGATGTTCTTTTATGTATTCATGTATTAGTTATCAGAGTTGTATGCTGTGATTATGCTTATCTCTTCTATGTGTAGGACTTGATATGGAGCTGGCTCAAGGGACTTCCACCTAGCTACATTGTGCTCTCCAGCAAATCTACACAGAGGCTTGAGGTAATATATTTGTCCTACTTTGATAGTTAGTTATTGTTTATGAACATGCATGTAACTTTGTGACAATTGCAGATAATGTTACAGTTTGCCAAAGGTCCCAGGAAGACCTTTGAGGGTATCTCCATTCTGCATACACTTGTTGAGTCATGAAATGGGTATCCTTCCCCAATGCATTAGTTGATCTGGGAGCATCCATGAATATTCTCACAACAACAACCTATCAGAAACTTGGAATTACAGCCTTGGATCCAACTACAACCTTGCTGGAACTTGCTGACCAATCAGTTGTCAAACCAAAAGGAACATTACAGGATGTAATGGTGTCTGTAGATTCCTGGGAATACCTAGTAGATTTCTTGATCATTAATCCTAGAAATTGGCTAGATGGACATCCCCTAATTCCAGGAAGACCTTAGCTAGCAACTGCAAATGCTTACATAAGATGTTGAACAAGAAGTATGACTATGGCAAGAGGAAGTAATGTGAAAAATCTAGATTTATATCCTCGAGCTCAACCAAGCCTAACAATAATAAAAACTAGAAAACAACATGTATCATATTTAACTAAAAAAACATTCGATCACTGCTAACTGTAGAATATGCTCTCGAATTTAAGAATCAAACAGAGGATGACATCATTAACACATACATTAACCAACCAGATGCAGTATCCAATTTAAAATGTCACATGATCGAAGCAACCTTGGATAACGAAATTGAATAAGATCCCTTAAAAGATATTAATGACCAGAAAATAACAACAACAACTGTTTATAAAAGTAAACCCATTGAAATTGAGCCATGGAAAGTCCTAAACATTAATAAAAACCTGACTGATGACTAGGAGTAGAGGCTTGTTCAACTCCTTAGAAAATATAAAGAGGCTTTCGATTGGGATTACCCATATATGAAATTGATTGATCCCTAATTATGCATGCACCACATCTATATAGAGGAAGATGTAATTCCCATTCGCCAACCTCAACGGATGTTAAACCCTCACCTTAAAGATACTGTTAAAGATGAACTACAAAAACTGCTAGATGTAAATTTCATCTATCTTATATCTGATAGCAAATGGGTTTTTCCATTAGTTGTGGTGCCTAAAAAGAATGAGAAGTGGCATATATGTGTCGATTATAGAGATCTTAATAAAGCAACTCAAAAAGATCATTTTCCCCTCTCGTTCATCGACCAGGTCTTGGACACACTGGTAGGAAAAAAATTATTCTCTTTCCTAGACGGCTTCAGTGACTACAACCAAATCCAAATTGCCCCTAAAGACTAGGATAAGACTAACATTACCTGCCCTTGGGGGACATTTGCTTACAGGGTTTTACCTTTTGCACTGTGCAATGCACCTGCCACATTCCAGAGAGCCATTCTCAGCATTTTTTCAGACTTGATGAATGAGGGACTCAAGGTGTACATGGATGACTTTACACCCTATGGAGATGACTTTGAGCCGGCATTAAAAACGCTAGAGAAAGTTTTGCAAAGATGCATTGATACTAGGATCTTCTTAAGCCATGATAAATGCCACATGATGATGACCGAGGGCCTCATCCTGGGTCGCTACATCTCAGCAGCTGGAATTTAGGTAGATCCAGCAAAAATTTAGATAATCCTCTTAATACCTACCCCTTGCCCACAAACTGAGGTACGTAGTTTTTTGGGATTTTCTGGATATTATAGAAGATTTAAAAAGAATTTCTCCCAAATTGCTACACCATTATATGCATTAACAGGAAATATCGATTTCATATGGACTGACAAATCTGACATTGCTTTTGAAGATTTAAAATGGCTAGTATCAACAGCCCCAGTATTATGGGGCCTGAAATGGGATTTTCCATTTCAGATTTCATCTGATGCATCAGATACGACCATCGGAGTAGTTCTCGATCAAGAGGAAGATAAGAAACCTTATGCGATATACTACATTGGCAAAAATTTAACTCCTACTGAGTTGAATTACACTATGACCGAGAAAGAATTTCTGGTTGTAATCTATGCTATTAACAAATTTAGACACTATATAACAGGATACACTGTGGTTTTGTATATTGATTACTCTGATATTAAATATTTAGCTAATAAGCCTATTGCGAATGGAAGAGTGACACGATGGTTGATCTTTTTGCGGGAATTTGACATAACAATCAAGGATCAACTAGGAAAGGAAAATCTGGTGGCAGACTTCCTCTCACGTGTGCTGAAGACAAACGAATCGGAAGCAGTAGAAGGCTAGTTCCCTGATGAGCACTTATTTGCTATAACCGTGAAAACACCATATTATGTGGATGTTGCGAACTAATTAGTAGTAGGAAAATTACCCAAGCACCCAACGCCTAGTGAAAGAAAACAAATAGTACAATGCAACACTCAGTTCTCCTAGTTCAGAGGATACCTCTTTCACACAGGAGCCGATATGCATATCCGAAGGTGTGTTAGGGAAGACGAAATATTCGAGATCCTAAAAGCTTGCCATGATGGACCTTGTAGTGGACATTTTGCAGACCATAGGACTGGTCACAAAGTCTTATAGATGGGCTATTATTGGCCCACCATTTTTAAGGACGCCAAGAAGTTTGTCTAGGCATGCGATAGCTACCAAAAAATGGGCCGCCCCAGATAGTCTGACGAGATGCCCCTTTATCCACAGTTAGTCATTAAACCTTTTGAACATTGGGCACTAGATTTTATTGGCCCAATAAACCCATCATCTAATCAAAACACATATATACTGGTTGCAACAGAATATGTGACTAAATTGGTCGAGGAAGAAGCATTACCAAGGGCAATGGAGGACTCAGTAATCCATTTATTTTCCAAATTTTCGTGTGGTATGGCTTGCCTAGAGAAATAATCATGGATAGAGGGCCATAATTTATAGGCCATAATATTGTTGCTACATTAAAAAAACCATCATATCATGCACAAAATCACATCTCCATACCACCAGCAGCCAAATGGCTAGGTAGAAAGTACCAATAAAGTAATTGAGGCTATACTAACAAAGACAGTGGCATCACATAGACGTGATTGGGCTACCTGATTGCCAGAAGCTCTGTGGGCATATTGCATGGCCTAGAGAATACCACAGGATATTTCCCATATCAGCTAGTGTTTGGCAAAGAACCTATCTTCCCAATAGAATTTGAAATTCAGACATTGAGGATAGCTCAAGAAGTAGGCTTGGACCTGAATGAAGCATAGATTAATAGGCTACATCAAATCAATGAATTGGATGAAATCCAGCTGTCAGCTCTTTAGCATACTGCATTGATCCAACAACAAAGAGTGAAATGGCATGATGCCCTCATCAAGAAGAAGATCTTCCATGAAGGTGATTGGGCACTTCTGTATGATTCTAGGTTCCAAGATTTCCCAGGCAAACTCTAGACCAGATGGTTAGGCCCCTATGAGATACAAGAGGTGCATGATAATGGCACCCTTACATTAGCCACCATTGATGGGTCTAGCTACTCTTTTAAAGCAAATGGACATCGAGTATGCCTCTATCACAAACCGCTTACAAGGGAATCCTTTTGCCAGTAGTTACGGGAAGATTCCACAATGCAAATTCTGGCTGAAGAAGACAACCCTTCCATAGCACCAGGCAGTGAAGAATTTACTTTTTTCTGAAACTTGTACATAAATTTGCCTTTTTTTTTATTGGATTTTCTTGGATAATAGATTGTATATTGGTTTTTTTCTCTATTTTTCTTATTGTTCCCTATAGGGAACAACTGTGGTTCTCTATAGGGAACAACTATTGTTCCCTCCAGGGGATAGCAATCTTCGCGTGTATTTTCCCTTGTTGTTCCCTACAGGGAACAACAATTTATGTGTGAATTTTGCCTGGCTGTTCCCTACAGGGAACAACAATTTTTGTGTGTATTTTGCTTTGTTGTTCCCTACAGGGAACTACAATTTTTGTAAGAATTTTGCTTTGCTGTTCCTTACAGGGAATAGCTATTGTTCCCTCTAAGGAACATCAATTTCAGCATGTATTTTTCTTGCTGTTCCCTATAGGGAACAACAATTTTCATGAGAATTTTGCTTTGTTGTTCCTTACAGGGAACAACTATTGTTCCCTCTAAGGAACAACAATTTCGGTGTGTATTTTTTTCTTGTTGTTCCCTACAGGGAACAACAATTTTTTTGTGTATTTTGCTTTGTTGTTCCCTATAGGGAACAGCTACTATTCCCTCTAAGGAACAACAAAATTTTTGCATGCAGTTTTCTTTGTTGTTCCCTACAGGGAACAGTTGTTGTTCCTTACAGGGAACAACAATTTTTTAGCATGTATTTTCCTTTACTGTTCCCTACAGGGAACAACATCATTTTGTGATTGTTTTCTTTGTTGTTCCCTACAGGGAACAGCTGTTGTTCCCTATAAGGAACAACACACTTTTTGTGATTTTTTCTTTGTTGTTCCTTACAGGGAACAACTGTTGTTCCCTATAAGGAACAACACTTTTTGTGTGGGTTTTTCTTTCACCATTCCCTTCAAGGAACAACACTTTGTGAATATTTTTTAGAACATCCTCTTTCTCTTCCTTGCATAATCATCCCTAGACCATCCCAGTTTCACTCTTTATGATCCTCTTAATGGCATGAAAGGTACAATACATATTTAAGGACAACAAATATGGAGTCTAGTGGAACAGGCAAATACCTTGAATACTATCATCTTTAACAAGATTGCTTTGTGATGATCAAAAAAGGAAAGGACACAATTATCTATATCACTTCACTGTCCTCATTTCCACTATAAACCAAACTGATTGATTATTTGTACCATGTTGGTTCCCCCTTTCCTGTATAACTCTCTCGGTGTATTATCAATAAGATTATGGGTATATTTTTTATATTGATATGTCAAACTTCTTCTGCCATCCCTACTCTTAAGGAGTGATGAGCCACCCTCTATGTATAAAATGGGGACTAAATATATATATATATATATATATATATATATATATATATATATATATATATATATATATATTCATTAACAGTTTTATGATTTCTTTTCCACAGATGGAGGATAGGGGGTCTCAGCACAAGCCAGCCTACCATGATCATAAGGAAGGAGCGAAGTGGCATTCCCACTATGGCCACCACACCAGGGATATGATCCAATGGATGCATAAACAAACAAAGTCCTTGGAAACAGGAGGTCTCATCACGAGCTGGCCTGACCACTTTCGCTACTTCCCAGTGAATGGCAATGTGTTCACCTGGTTACCAAGCCAGCACATTGGTCTCTACTATGGACATCATAAGACACTTCCCAAATTATACATAGAGGACCATGGTTCCCAAGGGTTAGAAATCAACTCTGTCAAGGCTATGGACGCTTGCAGGCAATAGAAGCTCTTCTGATGGTATTGAAACTTTATTTTAAATCCATAACTATTATAATACCATCTTCTTATGTTTTCATATAGATATTATGTCCCTAACGTACCTTGAACCTTTATGCATGAGTAATTTTTAAATCAATCACAACAGTTTTAAGTGGAATAACCGCAGTAAAGTACTATTTCTTATGCAAGCTGTCCCTTTTTCTTTATCATATCACATCACGGCAGCCTATCACTTATTGATAATTCTCGGTACAAGCCTTGATTTCACCACTCCAATATCCTTTATGATCCTTTCATGAATAAGCGTACCTTGCCAATCCATCACCCCTGTACTTCGCCGCCAGCACTTTACCCTTTCAATCATTCGGTCGTAGGCGACCTATTATTTCAAAGGGGGGCGGGGACCTCCAGTGTATGTATGAATGTGTTGTCATTTTTTCATTGGATTTTGCAGAATGATACGACATTCCATGATCACAGAGCATGTGGTATGATAACAACCCTCAATAACGGTATTTATATTTATAAAATATCACCTGATAGAACCATTACAACCATTTGTTGTTCCATCACTCGGCTCTGTTAGTTGTTGTGCTATCTCTGCTACACTTATCGTTTGCAAAATTCAAGCAGTATGGGAGGAAGAACAGTGGGCAGAAAGCCACTAATATTAGCTATTTCTGATGCAACCAGAGAAATTTTAGCTCAAGCCGGATGGATAGCCTACTTTATGATACTTCAACCACCCAATGAGGAAATTGCCATCAAATTCTTACGAAATATTCAGAATGGACAATCCATGGTAAGGGATAGGAAAATCATAGTATCAGATGCTGTGATAGAAGAGGTTTCTGGGTTATCGGCAGAAGGACCATTGTGGGCTGGTAAGTGGTTGAAGCTGCAGGACGCTATCAAAGCTTTCAGGGATGAAGGACATGAGCTGATTAAAAGGGCAAAAGCGTTCGGCCATCTTCGCTTAGAGAACCATGGGGAGAACTAGCAAGGATCGTCTAGAACTAAATTACATGTGACGGGTGCAAAGACGTGGTAAGGCCACATCAACTCAAACTCTTAGCAATTCTGAAATGAAAGTGCTCTGTAAATTTACCTGCATTGTTGAATTCTTTTCTGCATGAAACCGCCGAGAGGCTAAGACAGTCCCAACACATAGAAACCATAGTAAGCCACCACTGTTTGATCAGGCTAATAGTTAGCTATAACCTCACCCAACAGCAATCAAGCTAGGATGAACTAATATTAGATCTCGAAGGAGGTTTAGCCCTGCTTGCACTTAACCCTACTTCGAAAAGGAAGAGGACTGCCTTTGCAAGGAACATACCTCAAAAGTGCAGACAATCCACAAGGATGAGGATAAAATTAGGAGCGTCGAAAATCCTCAAGGTAGTATCAGTTAACCCATAGAATTATCCAGCCCAAGAAGTGAACAATACTTGCAGCTAGAAGGACAGGATAACCCTGAATCAGACCATGAGGAAGAAACAGGGCATTCTGGAGATGAGCAAAGAAATGAATTAGGACTTCCTCAACACCAAGCATGAGTCCCCAAGGTGACTTATTGCACGATTTTGAATTGGCTCAGGTCCTGGACAACATGACTGAGTACATGCAGCCTGAAATCCCACTCAATCTTAATTTGGGAGCAACCCAATCTCCTGAGAATACTGGTGAGGCCAGAATTCTATCTCCCTCAAAAGATGAAAGCCATGAAGCAGAAACAGATATAGAGGCCATTCAAGAAGAAGGGAACCAATTTGGTGACACGCCTCCAGTAGAAACCAACTAGGTAGGCCTAAGCACAGAAAACATAGGCCAAGAGGAAGAAGCCGAAATAATTCGGGAAATCGATATCCAATCTGGAGACACGGTCCTTTTAGAATAGAGCCAGGATGAGAAACCAGGCTCTTTAGAAGCAGAAACTATTAACGAGACTGTTAGCAGAATAGTTGCTCCTCCGAAAAAGTACAGAGCCAAATTGAAAAAGCTTAGGAAAGAACAGCAGAAGCTTTGCAAAACAGTAAAAAGGCTCAGAAGAAAATAAAGGAAATCACAGTGGGAAAGGTCTTGAACAAAACCCCAATGATAGCAAACACGACTACACAGATAGAATCATATGAAGGGAGGGCTACAGGGATTCATATTGAGCCCATACCCACTCAACCTGCTATCACTCAAAAGGAACAACACGCAATTCTAGTAGAAGTAGCTACCCAAATAGAGGATGTACCCTCTTACTACATAACTAGCCAGACAAAGGATGTACTCTCCTACAACATGGCCACTCAGACGGAGGTTTGGACCTCCCATAATAAAGAAATACAGACAAAAGGCATCCCTTCTCATAGCAAAAGTACTCAGACAAGCATTCAAGCCAAAGATGTCATGACACACAATGACCCAATTATATTGAATCTTCAGGGAGAATTAGCACAGGCTTGGCTCGCATTAGAATGGCTTGAACAAGAAACTGTTTCCCAGCAAAAATACCAAGAGTTGCAGAGGCAGCTTTGGGAAATGAATGCAACAGAGAGTGAGACCTTCGACAGATACAAAACAATAGAAGAGAAAATTGAGAGAATCAAGCTCAGATTAGATTAGGTCATAGCTCACACAAACACCATATGCTCGTTATATATAGATGTCTTGGCATGCAGGGCTCCCGCCATTAACTATGCCTTGTTTTTGTTAGAACGACACTTTTTGTTGAAAATTAAAGCCGTGAAAGATGGAAAACCAATCGAATTAAAAATAGTTTAAGATTTTATAAATTGTTGCAAACAGCATGGGGTGAAGGTTCAAAGGCTGCTTTGTGAATTTTACCAACACAATTTTGTATTAGAGGATGAGGTGGAAAAGAATCCCAACCCTTTTGTGGGGGACCTTCAATTCCAAGCCTTTATCTCATTTGCAATCAATCAACTTAAATGGTTCAAAGCTCATAACGTGTTCCAAAGGCAAGAGCATGGATTGGATCTTTGGGTATGAAGTGAACCCAAGCACCCTTTGCAAATGCCTGCTAACCATAAGAGTCTGATGACAAGGGAAGGAGTGATTAAAATTTTAGGGCCTATTCATAAGGATATTGTATCAACGGTAGTAGCATACTTCCTCTCCATTCAAGAAAGTTCTTTAGTTGCATCCAAGCTCAGGTGGGTAGTCTCCACCATTAGTGTACATGATAGAGAGCCATTTAATTATAGAAATTTTGAATCAGCTGCAAAATTTTTTGTCACTTATAGCAATCTTATTTTTAGAGAAGGACCTTATTGGTTAGGATGTCGGTTTCATAGCCCCATCATTTGGTATCCTCCTGAAGCTTATCAGGCTATATACGAATTGCCTGAAGGGGAGGAAGGGCCCACCTTTGAGCTCTTGGCCCAAAATATGGTTGTAGACCACTTTTCGATGTTCCTTCTCCAACCTACTCTTTAACTACTCTGCATACGAATTACTTGCTTTTCATGAGGCCATGAAACAGGGTAAGTAGGGGAGTATGTTGAGTCACGAAATGGGTATGTGTTTACTACTAATCTCATCATCTTTTTCCTTGATTCTTATCTTTTCCATATCTCAATGCACTAATACATTGAGGGATTATGGTAAGAAATGAAGGAATTATTTGCAGTTACAATTTAGCTAACTTTTACCCTTCTTATGCATGAAAGGGACAAACGGAACGATTGATGTTCCCTAATGTTGGAACAACAAAATTCGACAAGCAAAGGAAGGAACGAGTCAGTTGCGGACAAGGTTGAGAGAAAATCAGCGGGATCAGCGCAGAATAGGAAAGATGTCTGGAGTTAGCAATCAGTTGCGAATCCCTTAGGATTGAGAGATCTTGAGGGATCACATTTACCATTTATCTTTACCCTTTTTTATTATAAAAGAGGACGATTGTAAGAAGAAAGGAGAACCTTTGTTATTTTCAAATTGTAATTGTAATTACAGTTTCTCGTTGTTGAGAGAACATGACTATATTGTAATGATCCTTAAGTTCGATGATTAATATATAATTGAAGTTATTGTTCCCTCGCACTTTCTGAAGTAGCTCAACAATATTCGCTAGTAGCTAAGGGCCCAGCCTCTGGTGGATTTAACTGCTTTCTTTGTGCCATACATTTATGATTCTCGCAAGTGTGATGGTTTTTTCTTGCTTTCTGTGATTTTATCTCCTTTGCTATTTATCTTTTTCTTGTGTTGACGGAATATCTTTTCTTTATATGATTTACAACACTGTTGTTTGATTCAGTTTACCTTCATTGCAGATTGAGTTACTTAGATAAGTATTCAAATTGATTTAATCAACTGTAAAGAATTTAATTATCACTATTGGACTCTCAGATTGATATCATTACTATTTGGATTATTTACTGGAGATTGAGTTTGATTTAGATTAAATCGGTTAAGAAGAGATGAGTTACTTGTACTGTACTCTCCGCTAATGATGTTGTTACTTGAATTGCTGTAAGATTTGATTCCAGTAGAGGATTGAGTTTTGATATTTCCTTTAATAATTCAATTGGATTTTATTAGATGCATCCGTTTAATCTTGTATTAAAAGATCTATACTACAAGTTAGGAAACATTACTCTCTGAATTGATAGTAGCCACATACTGTGTACACTATTGAAATAAGACGACTTGCCCAGGTTGATGATTAATGTGGGATAATTAGGAGTTTTAAAAGGCGCCTTATATCACCCAAAAACACTATGCATTTTATCATATAGCAATAGTTTGTATGCTAACTAGGTAGGTGACTGGACAAGCTGACTGTGCATTTCAAGCCAACGGTTGCTCGCCAAGTGTTCTTTGTTGATTCATCAAAATTGCATGGTTTTCGATTGCTTGTTGGTGTTTTTGATTTGGACCAATGGTGGAGGGCCACGTGGGCTAGTGGTTAGCTTCCACATGGCCTCCTCGAACTAGTGTAAAATTTTGTTTGGGTTGGAATGGGCATGGCAAGGATACACACAACAAATTTTAAACCCAAGGGATTAACAGTAGGTATTTAAACCCAACAGATTAACCGAAGGTATATAAACCATAACATAATTATTAAAAATCTTAAAATGAACATGCCTAACTATTATAGACATATTTGGGCACTGCAACCCAAATCACATATGTCAATAAACCAAGGGCCCTCAAACCCCTAAAAGTGTTGTTTCATACCCTAAAGGATCAAGGTCAATTGATTACATCATTTCCCAGAAGTTCTCCCTGAAAAATTGCTCAAAACTGGTCAAAACTGGACCATACAAACTGCTCCATGCTGAGGGTGCGATGCATCTCACCTGCTACACACAAAGGGTGCAATGCAAACTGAAAAGCCCTTCTGTAGGATAAGATGAGCGAGAGCAGATAAATGGTAGAGGCATTTTGCTAGGTGGAAACTAAAAGAATCTTCTAGAAACTGCTCATATGACACTTGCCTCTCTGAATTCGCCCAGGGATGAATAAGAGATAATGAAATATCAAAGTGGAACCAAGAACTATCAGTGAAATGACACTAATCAAAATCCCAAAAGCTAACTTACTCCCCTGCAAACATCTATATATGGATCCCTCATCCTAGAGATCCAAAGGCTGGAATTTTGTAATTTGTAAAGAAGTGTTGTTGGTTTCTCTTTGAGACATTATATTGTTGTGTGATCTAGCTTTTCATGAGGTGAAGAGGGCTTTCATGCTAGGAGGATGATGCTGGATTAGACAGCTGGGTTGTAATCCTCTCTTCTACTACTTCTATCAATAAAGCTATTTGAGTTTTCCTCCATATAATTGTATATTTTTGAATCTTGTATTTGTGTATGCATTTGTATGGTTAATGTACATCTGATTCTACATCGTTTATGCATATAGATCTCTATGATTTGATGGTAATTTGCTGCTTTGACTCTACAGGTGTTCATTGAAGCGGGACAAGTGAGAAGCAGGTGGCGAACCTCTATCAAAGGAGAGAGGAAACAAGTAAGGAGCCAAGCGAAAGACTGAGGTTGTTACTCTTTGCTTCTCTCTCATCTATCTCTCATAAAGGAAAGCACAAGTTACTTTGAATTGTTTGTTTCTAAGATAGCTACCTGTCTTAGTGGGACTAACAACTCTGAATAGACACTAGTTTTCCTAGAAACAAAATGGTGACTCCGCTGGGGAACGAATAGTTTGTTTTTTTTTTACTGTTGTTTGCTTTATAAACAACAGACAGAGCCTAAAGTTAAGCCAGCTAGCCTTCGAACTACTTTTGCTATGCAACTGCAAAGTAGATCAACACTGCTTCAATCAATCTCTGGGTTGGTTTATGAACCAAAAATCTAACTTGCAAACATCCTAAGTGCCCTGGTGGTAGCTCAATAACCTTATTAGATGAACCCCTATACTTTGTGTTTACTGTCTATCATTAGCTCAGCCTAAATCCCTGAACTTAGCTACAAACTATGGGTGAAAACCAGGATTAGTCTTGTCCCTAGACCATCGCACTGTCTCTCATTAGCAATCTAAGTGCATCACACCTCCCGTGTGTTGCAGGTGAGATGCATCCTTGTTTTCCTTAAGGACGGGTGCGATGATTGAATGAGACTGTGTGTACCTCTAGATTTTGGTTTTTTCTTCATTGTTTTCAGCTTTATTCAGTATTTTTGTTGTCTATGATCAGTATATCACTGTTGAAACCTTCTTCCTTCACATTATTCAGCCTCCATTGATAAGGAATTGTGAATGTTTTTTAATGTATTTTCATCATTTACAGTCCTCCTTTGCAAATAATAGTTTGATCGAACTGTCGTCTTTTGATTCGAAAGTGTCACAACTATCATTTTCAGTCAAGAAAAAGAGTGTTGTAAAGTCTTCCTCTTTTGGATAGTCGGTTACACTTTTTCCATTGTACTTGATTTTGGAATTATTTGTATTTCAATTGTCGAAAGCAGTTTTAAATTCGAAATCGCAAAGTGTCATCTTAGTCTTCCTTTCATTTCGAAAAGAGAAAATTGTTAGTATTGTTGCTTTGAAAGAAAATAGTTTAGATCTGTACTTAGTTTTCTTTTTGTCATTCTCACGTTAAGGGAACTGAAAAACAAATACATGCATGTGCATTTGCATTTAGACTGCATGCGGAAATTGATTTAGGAAAAGTGCATTTAGTGTGTGCTCTCTGCTCTATGTTGAAAGAATCATATTTTTCTTTCCTTAGTAGCTACGATTTTCATTGCTAAAAGAAAATAAACGACTGTTTATCATTTTAGATTGCATATTTAGGAGTTGTACATCTACATCATGCGGTGAACCTTGAAATGAAAACTTCTTAAGAAAGATCAACTATAAAATAAACCTCAACAAACATAAAAACGCTTTGGAACCTAATGCACAACATCTAGAAGTCTAGGGTAGAGACGTATTCCAGTGTCATAAAGCTTGGTAACTATCATTTTCATTGTAGGTTAGGTGATTCCTCCTCTTTAATATCACAAGTGTTAGTACGGACTTGTGCTCCCACGTACTGTCAAGTATATATTGGGAGACCACAATAGGCTGATATCCTTTATCCTTAGGAAGCCATGTCTGCTGCCCTATCGATCGCAATCACTGAACACAACATTCGGGAAGATTGACTGCTGTACGTAAAGTCCTTGGTAATTTCTCTATAATTTACCACCGAGGTGTATATTGTAGTTTTGTGATTGGTTTGGTAATCCCTCTATCTAGATTTCCAGAGTAGTCACTTTCATTCCTTTTCAGACTCCTTAAAAGAAAAGGTCCATCTGAGAACTTGTCACTTCAGGCTTATTAAAAATCGAAGGTGACTAGAGTCATCTTTAGCTTTTTCTCGAGTATTAAGAATTGAAAAAGCAAGTTGTGTCAAAGCGTCATAAAATTTATTTTATTCGAAATAACATCACTATTCCCTCATTGGTCTTAGGTTGAGAAAATGGAGTCCACCAATCAAGGATTTCCCCTTGGGGGAATCCTAGTCATCTCTCCTCTTGGGGAGATGTTGGTGCTCCACACATGGCTACATTGTCCCTTCCAAGACTCACAATTGGCCTGCCAATATGGCTATTCTCAACCTCTGTCATTCAAAACACTGTAAATCCTCAGCAATCAAATTAGCAACCAGATGATACTGAAGTTGCTCCCCCACCTTATACTTCGTTTGTTTCTCCCTCTCCTTCTTATTCTTCGCTTGGTGAAACTAGTAACCCTAAAAACAAAGTAACTGAGAAGAACAAGAAAGCGAAGGAGAAGAAGAAGAAGAAGCCAACGGCGAAAGGGGGCAACCATGCATCGTCTGGAAAAAATCCACACATTGCACCATCCAAACCCAAATCTCCATGTGTCATTTGCAAAGGAGACCACTATCATCGACATTGTCCCTACATCCCGTGGATCTTGAGAGACTGGTCTCCCCACGTGCACAATCTGGTGTCTTCAACCTCTGTTGATCATGTTGAGAGTACACCATCAACTAGTGAAAATGAAGTCAATGGGAAAAAAGGAAGATTTAAGTTTCCTTGTAGGTTGTGTGAAGGCGATCATGCCCTCCACCGTTTCCCTTTCTTGGATGAAGCTAAAAGAGTCTTGGATAACCGTCCTGCTTCACCGCAATGAATTCCTCCTAGATACAAGAAACTCTTGCCAAGTCCATCGCTAGTTGAATATCGGACTGACACACCTCTGTTGTCGGTTGAAATGCCTATCATTGAAGATAAACCTTCTGAGAAAACACTGGACCAAAGTCAACAGGTTGAGATGGCAATAGACCCAGTTTTGTCTTCAGAAGGTCCACCTTCAGATGATACAATCTCCAAAGAGAATGAGAACGGCACCGTTCAAATTATTTTTGTTAACACAGAATCCGATGAACATGGGGGCAATCTACCCATTCCCCTTCCATAGCAAGGGAATTCCTTAGTTCAAGAGATTCATCTGGTCGTTTATTCAATCCCTCCTCCAAGCAATCTAGTCGTTTCTTTTGATTGGAATCTACTAGCAAGACCCCGCCTACCATCTAATGTACCATTCCGAATCATAGTACAAGCTTACAGAATGATCATGGCTGGTACTATCATAGATGAAGGGGTTTCTCTGAGTATCCTTTCCTCAACTTCTTGGAAAGTGCTTGGTTCACCATTGCTTCTGCCTGAGATTCGAAATCTGTCAGGCTTCAATAAAAGAACGAGTTGACCATTAGGGATCCTTCCAAATTTGCCTATAACTTTGAGAAGGAAAATTGTTCATTTGAATGTGATGGTAGTCCAAGGACCTCTAGATTACAATCTACTCCTTAGACGTGACTACATTTACAACATGGGAGCTATTGTTTCCTCACTCTTTCGGGTGATGTGTTTCCCGTGTGAAGGCAGAATGGTCTCGCTCATAGACTAGCTTTCGTTCCCTGGTTCAAACATGGCTACTAGTCAAATGCCATCCCTAAATGGTCTTTTTGAACAAGGAATATCTCATCAACCTCCAATCCGTCCATCTAATGAGCGCGAGTGATTTGGTGAATGTGACTAAACCCAGGGGGCATGCGCCCTGGTCTGCTTCGGCAGGAAATCCCTAGATATAAGGTAGGTTTCCTCATAGGATATATGACTAGTCTGACACACCCTTCCGTTTAGGAAAATGGGATTAATCTAGAAAAGGATTCCCTCATCGAAGGTTATGTGATTGGAAGATCACACCATTCACCTTTATCTATTTCGATGGATAGAGCCAAGCGAGTGTTTTTTCTGCTACACGGATGGAACATTCTTGCTTTAATGCAAGAACTTCCATATGGTAACTTGGAAACTCTACTTCTCTTTATACCCGGGGGCATGCAAACCTTTTTTACGCAAGTGAAAAGTGACCAGTGTAACTCTAACCCCATAGTTCTACTAACTTCAACTACTTAAGTTAGGTGATTGGTTTGATCCGCCATTCACCTTTGCCAAGACCGGCGGCGACGACAAAGTAAAGGAAATGTTTCCCATCGAGAAACTACCCTACCTAATCTTAGTAGTTCTTTAACCCTTAGGATAGTAGTTGGTCGTTCCTAGCTTGCATACAAAGGCTCAGAACAAAGTTTTGCATGGGGCAAGATCCCTAAAAAATTAACCTACTAATGAGAGACATCCTTATTATACGAATGTCACGAGCAGGTTTACGTGAAGTTTAAGCTCATTAAAAAATAAACCTAGGAATGAGCATATGTTCCCCCAGAGTTCAAGCTCATTAAAAAGTGAACCCACCTTCAGTAAATAACCTTTGTGATTGCATTGCTATTAGCTTTTGAGCCCTAGTCATGTTCTTACCATCACCTCCACTTTCTAGCAGATCATATTCCTCCACTTGATTGTTTACCCTTTTGAGGAACAGCTGCAACGAGTGATTCTATTAGCCACCTTCTTTACATTGCCATGATTGAAAAGTTCCAAACCTTACCTCGAATCAGTTGCTATCTGAAAACATCACTCGTTCCTAAGAAACGAGTCTCCTTTAAGCTCTTTTTAGACTCGTAAAATATGAAAAGATTTCCGAGCAAATGGCCTCCCTAGCTCGTTAAAATGATTGAAAGTGCCATCCCTCCTCTATATTTTAATCTTTTTGGACTTGAGGGATCATTACACAAAAAGATCAAGCGCTTGTCCTTTTCAGCTCGCTAAAGTGATCGAAAAAGTCATCTCTTTCGTATTATTTTATACTTTTTCAGACTTAACGGATTATACTACGAAAAGGGACTACTGGAGTTTTCTTTCTATCTTTTTTCAGAATCTCTAAAACTGAAAAGGAACGAGTTATATTTGTCGTTAAACTCGTTAAAACAATAGCAACAAACTTGTCCATACGGACAAGAGCGAGTTTCACTGTCGCTAGGTTTGCTAAAATATAGCGACAGGTTTTACCGAAGGGCAAATTATTGAACAAGCATATGTTATCCTCCTCAAGCTTGAAAAAAATAAAGAGGTATTGATCAGCAATGACTGGGGAAAGGGGAAGAAAACTTGAGGAACTTCATTGGTAGCAGGTCGCTCTTGAACATGACACTTTCACTCCATCACCATGATTGAGTTAGGTTGGGTTATTCCGTTCACCGGTCATATCACCATTGGTCCTCCGCACCATCCATTTTGGGCTTAATGCTACCAATCCATTCCAGTGTCACCGATATGTTCAAGAGAAGTTGCTCAGAGAATTCACCAACCCAGCTAACGCGTCATCCGCTGCAATACCTCAACACTCCATTCTTTCATGATTGCCACCCTGAACCTTGTATCATCAAATCGTTTTCACCTCCACAAAATCATTTTCTCTGTTTTGTGTCATAGATGTGAGATTCATTAAGGCCCTCCTACAACGAGTCACTTCTTGTCGACATCAGATCATTATCCAAGAAGTTGACTTAAGAACAACCCTTTCACTACTTTGAAGCTTGCATGCCTCAATGGCAAGTTTCTCACTTCTAGCGACAAGTTTACATCAAAGGCCTTCGACCAAAAGATTTTGCATGGTGTTTGATATCGACTCATGTATTCAGACCACATGAATTGTATTGCAGTACCTTGAGGGTCATTATCATTATCAGTGATTCCTCTTGTGCCTATTAACAGCTTACATCATTGGCTGGTAATCAGGTGATGTCTTTCCATGTTCGACATCAAAACATCTTTTCACATGGATCGACTTGTACTTCAGGAAAAGATTCAACGAGTTTGAAGACCCTGGATCTAGTTTCAACCATCCGCGCTGTGATATATTCAGGAAAATAAAGACATCAAATGTACATCATAGCTACACAGATAATCATCCAAACTAAGGGATGATGGCTCTACCAGAATCATCAGTCTACCACACAAACGATTGTCTGTCCTATGTACATGAAAATGAATTTATAAAGTTGAGCATGGGAATGCCCTCCTCAACTATATCATGAAAATATTATGAAGATAATGTATTGTATTGTATCTTATTACTGGTCACCTTCCATTTCGAAAAACCTTGAATCCTCATGATAAAGCATTTCACTCGACATCAGAAGATTTACGACCTCATGCTTTAGGGGGCAAAAATTATAGACATATTTGGGCACTGCAACCCCAATCACATATGTCAATAAACCAAGGGCTCTCAAACCCCTAAAAGAGTTGTTTCATATCCTAAAGGATCAAGTCAACTGATTACATCATTTCCCAGAAGTTCTCCCTGAAAAATTGCTCAGAACTGGTCAAAAATGGACCATACAGACTGCTCCATGCTGAGGGTGTGATAAATCTCATCTGCTACACACAAAGGGTGCGATGCATACTAAAAATCACTTCTGTAGGGTGCGATGAGTGAGAGCAGACAAATGGCAGAGGCAGTTTGCTAGGTGGAAACTAAAATAATCTTCTAGAAACTGTTCATATGACACTTGTCTCTCTGAATTCGCCCAGGGATGAGTAAGAGATCATGAAATCTCCAAGTGGAACCAAGAACTATCAATGAAATGACACTAATCAAAATCCCAGAAGCTGACTCACTCCCCTGCAAACATCTATATATGGATCCCTCATCCTAGAGATCCAAAGGCTAGAATTTTGTAATTTGTAAGGAAATGTTGTTGGTTTCTCTTTGAGACATTGTATTGTTGGGTGATCTAGCTTTTCATGAGGTGAAGAGGGCTTTCATGCTAGGAGGATGATGTTGGACCAGACAGCTGGGTTGTAATCCTCTCCTCTACTACTTCTATCAATAAAGCTATTTGAGTTTTCCTCCATATACTTATATATTTCTGAATCTTGTATTTGTGTATGCATTTGTATGGTTAATTTACATCTTATTCTACATTGTTTATGGTTTTATATCTCTATGCTTTGATGGTATTTTGCTACTTTGGCTCTACAGGTGTTCTTTGAAGTGAGACAAGTGAGAAGCGGGTGGTGAAGCTCTATCAAAGGAGAGAGGAAACAAGTAAGGAGCCAAGCGAAAGACTGAGGTTAGTACTCTCTGCTTCTCTCTCATCTATCTCTCATAAAGGAAAACACAAGTTAATTTGAATTGTTTGTTTCTAAGATAGCTACCCGTCTTAGTGGGACTAACAGCTCTGAATAGACACTAGTTTTCCAAAAAACACTAACACTGCGAAGTTTGATAGTGGTTGATCATGGTAAACCTTATTTATATACATTGGGTTTATAATATTAATTCCTTGGGTTAAATATTATTTCTTTCAGTTTAAAATCCCTTAGGTTTAATACCAAAAACCAAAGGAATTATAAACCCTTGGGAATATTTTTAAACCCTTAGACCAAAAAACCCAAGGAATCGATATTATAAACCCTACAAAATAATAAACCCAAGGAGTTAATGCTAAAACCACAAGGGATTATTAACCCGAAGGAATTAATTGCAAAGCCATTGATTAATATTATGCGTTGTGAATATGAACCCCAGATTAATAAACCCAAGAGAATAATAAACCCAATGAGTGAATACTAAGACCCCAAGGGATTATAAAACCGAGGGAATAATATTAATCCAATGCATAATAAAACCAATGGATTAATACTAAAAATCATAGGCTTTATATTAACCCAAGAGAATAATTAACGTAAAGGATTAAAACTAAAAACACAATGGTTGTCCATGGTTGACAGCGTTTGATTTTCATATTGAGACAATCTTTGTCACAATGCATTGTTAGACCATGGTTGACCATGGATGACCATGGTTGTAACAATGTGATGTTTGACCAAGACACATTATTTTCCACAATGTCACAATGGTTATTGACTATGGTTGGACATGATTTACCAGGGTTTTATCAACCAGGATTGATTTCAATATTACAGAAATATTTGTGAGAATGAGATATTCAAATATGGTTTACTAGAGTTTATTTTCATATTGAGACAATCATTTTCATAATGTGACATTGGTTGATTTTCATGTTGAAAAAATCTTTGTCACATTGGACTATGCTTGACCATGATTATAAACCCAATGGATTTAATTTAACCCAAATATTAATATTAGAAACCCTATGAATAATACTATAACTTAGGAATATAAACCCTTACATCTTGAAACCTAAGGGATTACTATTATAAACTCAAGTTATTATACTAAAAACCCAAGGGAATATAAACCCAAGGCAATAATATTAAACCCAACAGATAAATATTATAAAACTAAGGTACAAAAACCCTAGGATAAATATTATAAACCCTAAAATAAACACGATTGACAATTCCTTACCATCGTTGATTTTCATAGAAAGAAAATCTTTGTTATAATGCGAAATTGGACCTTGGTTGACATGGTTGTTGATTTTCATATTCAGAGAATATTTCTCATAATGTAACATTGCAACATCATTGACCATGGATGAGCATAGTTGTAAACCCAAAAGATTTATATTAACCTCTACAATTAATATTATAACCCCTATCAATAATATTATACCCTGGGAAAATGAACCATTACATTAATAAACCCATGGGATGAAAAGTGAAAACTGAAGGGATTATAAACCCAAGCGAATAACAGTAAAACTATGCCCAAATATTATAAAGTCAAGTCATAGATATTAAAACCCTTAAATAAACATCTTCGACAACAGTTCACCATGAAACGTTTTTCAGTAATGAAGAGTTTTGATGATGCAAATCTCGACTATGGTTGAGCAGCTTTGAGACAAGCTTGTCACAATGTGACATCATGCAATCGTTGACCATGCTTTATTTTTCTCTTCACACAACCACTGACATAAAACAACAATGAACCATAGTTGACAATATTTCATAATGTGGAGTTGTTGAAAGAAACAATAGTTTTCAAAATAGCAAAAGCTGCGTTTATTATCCTATAAACCAAAATGCATTCAAAAAAACTAACAAGAAAGTCAAATGTTCAACAAACGAACGAATAAAATATTGAATAGAATGGAACAATATTAAATGGCATGAAAAAACCAACTATGAAAAAATCAAGAATCAAATAAAATTGACAAACAATATAACACATGGAAACAACAATGACAAGGAAATCAAATTTCCTCACATTTCAACTCAAAAAATAAAAAAATTATTGACATTTTATTGATCTGTATATAGATGGATATTTTTTTCATATCTCTTAACATGTACAAATTCCTAAACAAAAAATGAAATTCAATTACTCAATGATAACACAATTATTTCATGCGAGCCTCTTCCAAAGGACACCCTAAACAGTGACAAAAACAACATGAGCTCAAATCAACATCATAATGGTCATGACACTTAACACTCTCCAACCAATTCCTTGTAGTTTTCCTCTCATCTTCTCTTACGTGCAAATGATACAACGTTTTCACATCTGATTTCATTACAGCTAAGACACGAATATTCTCATCAATCAAAGAAGGATGGAATCCATGTTTTTTATCTAGACTTTTGCAAATATATGAAACAAAACTTAAGGTTGAAGCAATAGATTTGATCACCTCAATGTAATAAATGTCATCATGGTTGTCCATATCTACATTTCAATCATAGAAAGATAGGAAAAAAATTAGTGCATAAACAAAGAAACAAACAAATATAAAGAAACAAAAAATAGCTTGAATTTTTTCTTTTTTCTATTTTCTTTAACAGGAAATAAAAAATTTCTTGGACATAAATCAAATACAATTCAAAATATGGAGAGAAGAAAGAAAAAACAACATTAAAATTATACAACGAATGTATATAAACCCTTATATATTTTCTTCAAAACAAAAAATAAAAACAATGGCCATAAATGTAAGAGCATTAAAAAATAGGAGAAAAGAGAGTAGAAACAGGTTAAATTAAACAAATCAAACAACGAGAACACCACCAACAAATCAAAGAACCATGCAATATTTTGAAAACGCTCAATTTTCTGACTTTTTCAATCAACAAATATATTCAAATGATAAGAAATCAAGACAAATAAATTATCATGTTGCATCAAACAAATTGCAAGGAACAACAAGATTTATATATAACTAATCATCTTTTATCTAAAATGCATGCAAAAACACTAAACCATTCAAACAATATTAAACCCTTCAAATATCATCCAAAAACATAAATAAACATAACAAATTGATAAGATAAAACAAGGTATATAAACCATACAAAAAATATAAGAAATGCTATGAAAAATTAAGCAAAGTGATCAACAGGAAAAACCCAAAGGCATTGTAAATCAAGGGGAAATATATTAAAACCAATGGAAAAAGATCAAAAACCAAAGGTAGATGAACTATAGGACGTGCACGATTTTTTTCCAGGAATTCAACCAAAAAAAAAAAAATTACCAAAAAATAATAACTAAATCATGTAGGGAAAAAACATAAACCATTAATATCATTTTGAACCACTTTACCACAACAAACAACTCAATTCTGGACTAAAAACCTTAAAATTATATAGACTTCAATCGCTTCCTTTTTTTCCTAAGTGTTACATAAGAAAGTTTTTCATGTTTTCATCATGTTGATAATAGAAAGGTGGTGAAATCCATAAAACATCAATCAATCTCACTCTCGATATAACTGTAAAGGCCAAACCCTACCTCTCACTATCTCCAATATCTATAATGGCTCATTGCAAAGTCATCCCTTGTGACTTGTGTATAGTCAAGCCCCAAGCCATTTTTAATGGCATTTCCCTAAGGTTCCCTCTAATAATAGGTGTTATCGGCACAAAATTAGGACAATCGTTGTCAAATGGAGCACCCATGTACTTCTCAAAAATAATTGTTGCAAATTGTGGAAGTTAAGGCGGATGTGTACAAGGTGAATAAAAGATATCTTATACAAACACAACAACACCATTTAAACTTCCACCCACAAATTACATGTAAGCATGACACGCTGACCATGACACAAAAAGACCTCATGATCCAAAACATCATCATCATCATCAACAATATCCGATCTCCTAGCACATCGCACAACACATCTAGCAACTAGGCAATTCAAGGATTTGAGCATTTTGCAATTGTGCAAATTAATGAGATCATTCGTTGCAAACAAGTGTGCTGAAGAATAAAATAAAACCTTTTCTTGAGAATCCAAGTAGCTCTCTACACACATCATAAGAGGATCCCAATCATCCAAAAAAGTCTCAACATTTCTTATATTCGTTAAAAGTTTGAGAAAAGAGGTCTACCTTGGATCATCTTCCTGTTGCCTATAAATTTTGTCCTATGTGACAACAAGGTTGAATCTTTCCCATAAAACTTTCTTGGTTGTTCTTCCTGCATAAAGGGGTTATCACTAACTGGAGGAATCTTCCCAAGATCACCCACAAGCATCATCGACCTGCCACCAAATGGAGAATCCTTCTTTTCCAGAGATGCCTCTTGCAAACTTGAATCTATTTTCATAAACAACTTAGGCCCAAGAAATATCATTTCATCAATTAAAATATAACAAACATTCCTCATTTCTTCTTGGAAATTTAATAGAGCTTGACCATTAAGTGGTTTGATATCTTTCATAGATATTTTCAAAGCATAATATATTGTTTTCACATGTATATTAAAAGTAGCTAAACCAGTTGGATCAAGCAATAATATTTGACTGTTGCCACCCATCGTTGTAGCTAAAAGAGCATGAAAAATACAATGAATGAGAGTAGATTTTCCTATTCCATAGGTTCCTTGAATAATAAACAACAAAGGATCATCTTTCAAAGCATTAAGAATGTGGTGAAACACAATTTCAAAAGTAGCTCGTTATCTCTCCAATAATTTTGAAGGCAAGAAAATTGTCTCCCCAATAGAATTTATATTAAGAACACTAGAAGACTTTGCATCTTCTATAAAGTGGATTACTTGTTGAATAATTTAATCTGACAATATTGTTTCCCACCAATTATGGTGAATATCAAAGTCCCTTCTACCAAGGTTTTGAAGATCTGAAATGTGCTCATGGTTTTGGGGAACTATCCAAGAGAAAATCTTCCACTGTTCGAAATCCCGATAAACATTTTCCTCATGCACTACGAGCTCAACATATTCTTCAATTTTTTAGTTTTGCAAAGGAGTATGATCAGCATTCCACACATTATATCTGAAATTCCTCCAATTCACAATGATTTTTTTTATTTTGTTCCCAATATTGAAAGCAATGTCATGAAATGTCTTGTACAACAATAACTCCGACCAAAAAAATATTTCAAACTGTTTGGAGTCTTCATCTGGAACAACATAAAAAAGTGGCTAGACATAAACAATAGCATGGGAATATCGTTCTTTCCATTGTTCATGTCTACTGCTAGCATCAAAACTCCATGATCTTACTATTTCAATCAGTCACAAATGAGCCAAAAAATGTGTCCTCGTTTGATAGACCTCAACAAAATTGTTCCCACAAGAAATGTCATTATAATGTACTATAAGCCTTTAGTAAAATTTCTTCCCAATGTTCAAAGGGAAAAAATTATGACTACAAACAATAAGAGGCAACTTTAGCAACATATGGAAACTTTCCTATGCTCCTATGTCACACTCAACAAGAGTTTCAACAAGGAACCCTCTATATGTAGCCAACACAGGACCATCACATGCACTGCCAAAAGAAACTCTTGTCAACATATCATGATAACTTTTAGATCTTCTTTGCACCTTTGAAGCATACTTGGCAATATATTTCAAAGCAACATGATGAGAAATAATAGGTTGATAATCTACATTTTCTCGCCACATAGTCAAAAGATTTGCATTGTGAACATTTAAACAATCATCGTTTCGAGAAGGTACATATTTTCCCCCCTTTTTCATCCACATACAAATTCGACTCTATACAAACCTCCCATGTATTTTTGTACCAACAACAAAGGATCAACCCCTTCTTCCTCAAACATGAATCTAAAAAATATTTCGTGTGCCTTTCCACTCGATTAACCAAATTCTCATAATCTTCTTCAATGTTACATGAAAAAAGTTGCTGGGTATTTAAGAAGCATGAATCATCATTTACACTTCTAGCTATCATGACATTATGATGATGTATGCCACACAGATTCCAAGTTGTCACATATTTTTCAAAAAATTGATTTGTTGTATCGAGACTCAAAGGGTTCGACCAATCCATTCCCTCAACATCAGGATCCCAAGGCAACCATAGAAAATTGTGGATGTGCACAGAGCCTCTATGTTTCGACTCATATCTAACAAAATGAGGCATTAAATTAACAAATATAAACATAAAAAATTCCAAACAATATGTTTAAAATCTAGCACGACATAAGAAAAACACAAAAGAACAAACTTGTACCAAAAATCACATACCCCAATATAGTTTTGTAAAACAACCTTATGAAAAAATAGTAAAACTTTGGCCCATATACTTAGCAACAATATGCAGACACTGAATAACATTGGAAAATTTTATCGCATTCTCATTTTGATGTCCATATTGGTTATTCAAAGGCATGGCACTATGCAAGTCTAGCCACTTTGTGTTAGCTATAGTTAACGTAAAAAAAAATGTAGGGCAATCCAACTAGTTAATCATGTTGGTAAGGTGAGATCGACACTTTGTCCAATATTCCCTTGTACCCCTAAGGGATGAACCAAAATGCATTAATTTTTTAGCCAAATTATTGTCAATAAAATCATGAAGTTCTTGCAGCAATTGTTCAACAACAGAAGGTGCATTTTCATGTAAACCCTTCTTCCTAAAAAATGTTGTCGTTCCCTGACTACAATGTCACATTATCATATTCAAAAGAAAGTACCGAAATATAGGGTGGCTTCCAAATCTTTGATCATAATATCTCAACAGGTGCAAACCATATTCATGCATTTCAATGTTGCAAATATGTAGATGCAACCAATCAACATCTCAAGTTGAGGAAAAAGTTGGGAATGCAATGTCCAATAACCCTTCTATATTGTATTCATTAGTAGGAGACGTATCAGTATCTAGCCATTCTAAAGGCTCTACCTATTGGGTTGTGTTATATTCTTTCCACGACTACCCCACACATTGGGGGGTCATAGGGGGGTGATAGCCCCCCTTGCACGTTGTGTGGCGTGTTGTCGAGAGGTCACATGGGGAGAAACTATCCCCCTATCGGGGGGTATGTAGAGGAGCAGTAGCCCCCCTGCATGGGGTCAGGGGCAGCACCCCGGGATTTTTTTCTAAACTCTATATTAGGTGGATGAACCTACCTATGGTTTTGTGCATGGATTTCGTACATGGTTTTGGGCATGATGGTTTTTTGTCCATGGTATTTTGTAGATCTGGTCAAGGGAACTACAGTTATGTTCTAATACATCGCTTATGGATTAGGGTTTATGGATGATTTGGCATGTATATATATGTATTGTAACATTGAAAGGAATATAATGAAAAATCAATCTATTAGTCCCAGTTTTGGGATCCAGGGGAAAAGCTATGTGTATATTTGTTTTATGTTTTATGCTCTCGCCATTGTTTATTTTCTATTTTTATAATTTATATGCAAGTCATTTTTGTACAGGGTTAAAACCTACGTTTGGTATCATAGTTGTTTTGGCTTCATGGGAACGTCTTTGTTGTTGAGGGGTTTCTTCTTGGGCCTGTGGTAGACCCTGTCGAGTGGGAGATCTACGGGATTGATTCTTGTGGTGAAAGAAGATGGCAAGTAGTGGAAAAATAGAGATCGAGAAATTTAATGGTTAGAGTTTTGAGTTTTGGAAACTCAATATGGATGATCTGCTGGTGGATAAAGATCAATGGATCATGGTAGATCTAGGTACTAAACCAACAGCAATGTCAGTTGAAGACTGGGCAAAGTTGCATCGAAAGGCAAAGAGCACATTATGATTGTGTTTCATAGATTCAGTATTACTGAATGTATCAAGGGAAGCTTTGGCAAAGAATTTGTGGGACAAGTTAGGGACTTTGTACCAATCTAAGTCTCTATTGAATAAACTATTCCTACGAAAAAAGTTGTAGAACTTGAGGATGAAAGATGGAGGCTCAATGAAAAAGCATCAGAATGCCTTTAACACTGTGGTAGGGTAGTTATTGTCTGTTGATATTAAACTTTTAGGTGAAGATAAGTGCATCAGTTTTTTGTGTTCTCTACTAGATTTATGCAATAGTTTGGTTGTTGCAATAGGTAGCAATGCAACTTCCTTGCAGTTTGATGAAATAGTCTCATCCTTGTTGTCAGAGGATATGAGACAGAAAATATGGAGGGCCAGAATGGTGATGCCTTGTTTGTATGAGGATGGTCCCAAAAAATAATAATAATAATAAAATAAAATCATAAAATAATAGAATAAAATAAAATAAAATAAAAAAATAAAAAATAAAAAATAAAAAATAAAAATCCTTGAGTGGGAGATCTAAATCTCCAGGAAAACATGTAAAGGTGTGTCGAAAATACATAAAGGAAGGCCACCTCCAAAGGGACTGTAAATCTAAAGCTCCTGAGAAAGGAAAGGGATCTAATGATGTTCCTTCTTCACAGGCAAAAAACCACCTCAGATGAAGGTGGGGATGTGTACTTGGATTTTTCTTCAAGTACACATGTAGATCATGAGGCATGGTTGATTGACTCAGGTGCATCCTTTCACTCCACTCCCCATAGAGAGTGGTTCTATGAGTATGAGAAATATGATGCTAGTGATGTCTTCTTAGGGGATGACAGAAAGGCTAGAATCGTTGGTCATGGAAATTTCAAGATAAAGTTGCAAGCTTGAAGGATTAGAACACTTCCAGGTGTTCTGTATATTCCTGCATTGGATAGAAAAATGATTTATGTAAGAAGGTGTATTATGCAGGTGTAAAAACAGCGTTCGAGAAAGATACTTGCAACATGGTTCAGGGAACACTAGTATTGAGGTGGGGAGTTCGAATCGGAACTCTATACAAGCTTCAGGGTAGCACTGTTATTGATGGGTGCAATAGTTCTATGGTTTCTGAAAGTGGAGCAGAAAATCTAGTGGTCTCTGGAGAAAAGACCATGCTATGGCATAGAGGGCTTGGACATATTGGAGAGAAGGGCCTTTGAATACTTCATGGTAATGGTATGATAGAAGGTATGTCTAATTGATCTCTAGATTTTGATTTCTTTGAAACTTTTGTACATAGGAAGCAGAATCAGGTGAGTTTCACCTCTGGTGCTAAGAGGGCGAAACGAATATTAGAGATTGTACATAATGATGTGTTTGGACCTATGTCAGTTCCATCACTGGGTAAGTCTATGTACTATGTATCATTTATAGATGACTTCTCAAGGAATACATGGATATTTTCCTCATGAATAAATCTAACGTCTTTGACAGATTCAAAGAATTTAAGTCTTTGGTGGAAAACCAGACAGAGAAGAAGATAAAGGTGTTAAGGACAGATAATGATGGAGAGTTTTGCAAGAAGGAATTTGAAGAGTTTTGTAAGAATTGTGGTATAACGTGGCAGAATACTACTCCATACACACCTAAGAAAAATGGAGTTGTAGAAAGAATGAACAAGACTTTGATGGAAAGGGAAAGAAGCATGCTCAATGGTGTCAGGTTAGGACAGGAATTCTGGGGAGAGGCAGTGGAGACTGCATGTTACCTGGTCAACAGATCACCTTCATCAACATTGGAATATAAGACTCCACAAGAGGTATTGACTAGTAAAAAACATTCTCTTTCACATCTGGGGTTATTTGGATGTGATCCATATGTACATGTTCCGAAGGAGAAAAGAACAAATTTGGATAGTAAATCTGAAAAGTGCATCTTTATTGGGTATAAGGATGTTTTAAAAGGCTATAAGATTTGGAACCCAGAAATAAGGAAGGTTTTGTACATCTGAGATGTGTTGTTTAGAGAGGTGAAAGATGTTATTAAACATGAAGTCCTACCAAAGGAACCTAAGAAGATAGTGTTTCAGGAGGGAGGATCAGGCTCTACAGCAAAATATGAATCAAAAGATGAAGATCCACAAACTCTGACTATGAGAAGATCAGTTCGAGAAAGAAGGAAACCATAAAGGTATAGTCCATCTGCTTTCTGTTCAAATTTTGATTTATCTATTACTAATGATGAACCTAAAACTGTGAGGGAAGCAGTAGATTTAGAGGATGGAAATCTCTCTGGAATGAGGCCATGGATCTAGTGGAGTTGCTGGCTAGAAGGAACCCCATTGGAAACAAATGGGTGTTTAAGAAGAAGATGAATGCAGAAGGAAAGGTGGAGAAATACAAAGCTCGGTTTGTAGAAAAAGGTTATTCCTAGGTGCTGGGAATTGATTTTGGTGATATTTGTTCTCATGTTGCCAAGGTAGCTTCTATTAGATTACTTTTATTTGTTGTTGTTGCTTTTGATTTTAAGGTAGAACAGATGGATGTGAAGACATCATTTCTTCACGGGGATCTGAAAGAAGAGATCTACATGAAGCAACCTGAAGGCTTTGCGGTGAAGGGTGATAAAGAACTGGTATGAAAGTTAAAAAATTCTTTGTATGGGTTAAAGCAGTCACCAAGGATGTGGTATTAGAAATTTTATACATTTATATGGGGACTTGGCTTCACTAGAAGAAAAACAGATCATTGTGTGTATTTTAAATTCATTGGTGATCATGTTTTTTATCTCGTCTTTTATGTGGGTGATATGTTACTAGTTGGAAATGACAAAGAAATTATCCAGGATTTGAAGACCCAACTATCCTCCAAACTCGACATGAATTATCTTGCTGCTGAAAACTATATTTTGGGCATGGAAATTAAACAAGATTGGGCAAAGAGGAAGCTCTGGTTAAACCAGAGGATGTATGTCGAGACAATACTGCAAACGTTTAATATGCAGGATAGTAAGCCAGTTAAGGTTCCTATTCTTGTAGGTGTAAAGTTATTTGCTGAATAGTGTCCCAATACATAAGAAGTTGAAGAGTACATGTCCCGTGTTCCATATGCAAGTGTAGTTGGTAATGCAATGGTCTGCACCAGACCAAACATTACACATGTAGTGGGAGTATTGAGCAGGTTTATGTCAAAGCCAGGGAAGGAGCATTGGATAGCAGTGAAGCGCGTTTTCAAGTTTTTGTGTGGCACTAGTGATTATGGTTTGTGCTACCAAGGAAGACTAGGATTGGACATAGTTTTGGACATTCATGGGTTTGTTGATGCAGACTGGGCTAGAGATATGGATCAGAGAAGATCTACAAGTGGGTATGTGTTTAACCTATTTGGAGGTGCAGTGGGTTGGATGAGTAAGAGATAGTCTGTAGTGGCACTTTCAATACAGAGGGAGAATACATGGCACCCACTCATGCAAGAAAGGAAGAAGTTTGGTTGCAAAGATTGTGTTCAAGTATGGGGTTAGTACAATGAGCTGTAAGGATAGACTGTTACAGCCAAAGTGAAAATTTCTTGGCAAAGAACCATGCTTATCATTCAAAGACAAAGAACATTGATGTTCAGTATCACCTTGTGAGGGATATGGTTGAAGACAAAAAGGTGTTGCTGGTAAAGGTGGACACTTTGAACAATAATGCAGATGCATTGACAAATTCTATGAGCGCTAAGAAGTTCTCTTGGTGTAGAGAAACAATGGGCGTTGCAGGGTTGGATCAATGAATAAGCTCTCTTGTGGCCCCCTATGGAAAGAAAACAACAAGTGGGATAATGTTGGGTTTTTTTATACTCTTTCCATGACTACCCCACGTGTGGGGGGGCGATAGCCCCCCTTGTACGTTGCGTCGGGTGTTTCCAAGGGGTCACAGGGGGGCGGTTTCCCCTCCTGTCTGAGGATATGGAGGGGCGGTAGCCCACCTGCACGAAATCCGGGGTAGTGTCTTGGGAAAAAATTGTGGATCCTATATTAGGTGGGCAGACCTACATATGGTTTTCTGCACATATTTCGCACATGGTTTTGCGCATGATGGTTTCTTTTCCATGCTATTTTGTATATCCGGTCAAGGGAACTACGGTTATGTTCTAATCCAGGGTTAATGGATTGGGGTTTATGGATGCTTCGGCATGTATATATATGTATTGTAACATTGAAAGGAATATAATGAAAATCAATCTAGTAGTCCCGGTTTTGGGATGCAGGGGAAAATCTCTATGTATATATGTTTTTATGTTTTATGGTCTCACCATTGTTTATTTTCTGTTTTTAGAATTCGTATGGAGGTAATTTTTGTACAGGGTTAAAACCTACACTAAGTCTGTCTTTTACACATTTTAAATAAATCTTCTTATTCTATAAATGTCCATGCAATCATTAGGTAAGTGCGACAAAAACAACGATGAATGGGACCGCAAGGAATTATCACCCTCTCTTTCAATTTCCTCCCCAGCCCCACTTGTTTCATCTAAATTTCTATCAACATGTTGTAGCATGCTTGACACATCAGTAGGCCTTTCAGGGAGAGTTGCAACTGAATCCATATCAATTTCAACATCCCTGTAATATTTATCCATTTGAATTTTGTAAAGAAATACATCCATCACACATTTTCTCTTCACATAGCATTCATAATATCTCGATTCAACACCACGTATTCTCACGATAATATAATCAAGTTTTTCAAAACAGTGAGGAAGTTTCTTTGCAATCATGGAAATATCTTACAAAATACTTATTGTATGACCACTATATTTATATTGACCACAACGTGCATGCGACACATGAAGTATTGGACTCACCCTTGCTATAAGCATTTCTTCAACTTGTGTCAAAACTTTTATAACTTCAGGCTACTCACCTGGATCCATGTTGTGAAAATGAAAAAAATGATGTGAGCCTTTCTCCCCTATGTGCCTTTTACATATGGGCCCTTCATGCCATCTTATAACTTGTATACCTGGATAGCATTCATTACACACTTGGTACATTTGCACAACAGACAAGTCATCAAGCCTCGAATGAAATTTTCTATGTGCTTCAAGCATGTCATCGCTAAAACGAAAAAAACAACCTCTGTTCCCCCTACCAAAAGGCATTCAAACCTGACGATGATCAGAAATAACCGAGGTACTTGCACCATGGGAAACATCATTTATTCCCATCAAATCACGAACATCCACTCCCCTTACTTCATTAAAAACATGTTCATTCTGTAAATGAAAATGTATAAAACATTATGTAAAAACGAAGAAAGTTAACAATGAAAACACAATTTGTTGAACTAACCACCCATTTCAAAATAAAGGCAATATAAATTTTGGTGGTTGTTGTGTTCTCCAACCAGAAGTTGAGGAACCAACAAAGTTTCACTGCCTAGCAATATGGTTGTCGTCAGATATTGAAATTAAACATTGTTATTAAAAATAAAAAAAATTGATGGTTAAACACAACAAACCAAATTCTTGATTTAATTATTGAAAACACAAGAAAGAAGAGAAAGCACTTACGCAATCCTCAAAGGATATTTTTGCTGAATTTCCCTATGGTGAACAACATTAACAATAGAGTTACATGGAGGGACACTAGGCCCAACATCCACAACAGATTGTCGCAAATTGTCAACCATCCTAGAAAGCATACTACCATCAGCAAACAAATCAGATGCAAGTTCTTGTTCAAGGCCTTCTTGCCGGCCATCTTCCATTATAGAAATTCGTCCATCGTGTAGAGATTTCCCAAAATTCCCACTTCTTTGAACAGAGGCTTTGTAAATACAATCCACTGAAACAACACAAAAAAAAGAAAAACATCAGAGAGGTGGACAAAATTTTTGCAGCAAAAGATGCACTTAACCGAATATGTCAAAACATTCTTCCTGTGAAGAAACACTAAAGCTTCCATACGCACTAAGTTCAGAAGCACCAAACTCTCCATTTATTTTTGTTTGAGAGCCCAACCCACGAGCTTCAAATTTGGCAGAGGAAGCTCGCTACACCACGACTGAACAGGAGTAAACACAAAAATTTGTTACCCAAAAATTGAGGCGATGAAAAATAATAGGAGAAAGAAAATGCTCAATAACACTTTTTTTTTATCATCACGGATAAATAAGTTAAACTAAAAAAAATTGACTACATGTACCGCTTCAGCAGAGGTCATATGCAAATATTCAGGTCGACTAATAAAGTTGACTAAGTAGTTGCTATTAGGAACACCACAACAAGCATTTCTAGTAGATTGATCGACATTGTCTAAAATGTGAGGAACCATATCACTATCAACAAACAAACTGGAGGCTACAAATTGTGCATTTGCAGCTGACATCTCTTCTTATAAAGAAGAATTTCCTTCACTATGCCCACAGGATGCTTCATTGTTCGTCAGTTTCTGGATCTCTTACAAAGCAGGAAGGTGCAGAAAAAAGTCAAATTAAAAGAACAATATAAAGACAAACAATTTGGTGCAATCAACATGAATTTAAAAAACATTCAAAAAAATTATCATTCCAAACACAATCATGATATTGCGATACTCACAAATGTCAACCCCAACATGTCCATGATTTGTTGAAGCTTTTTTCCTTTATTGGTAAACAACCCTTCTGCGAGCATTTATAACATCCTTGTTCTGCTGATACCACTCCCTTTGATATTCATTTGTTCTCTCACGAGAGGAAGGGGAGCGAACTCTTTTACCTACACGCTTGCTCGTTTCTTTGCTCGACATTTCTACAACCATTTTAAACTCTTTTTTCTCACTCTATTTTCCATAACCCCAACAATGGTAAAGAAACCATATTCATAACACAATGAATCCCCAATACTTAAAAAAAAAAAAAATCTATCAATGAAACAAACACTTCATAAACAAAAGAGAAAAACAATAAGCAAACTACAAAAGAAAAGCCAAAAAAGCAACGATATATCAAAAAACTAGGAAAAAAGGATAGCAATCTTTCTTTTCCAAACAACTACCACCAAGAAATGTATTTTTCAAACAACATCTCTGAGATGGAGATTCTAGATCATGACAAACATCATACAAAGCAATATTTATACGGGGAAAAAATTCAATCATGACAAACATCATACAAAGCAATATTTATATGGGGAAAAAATCAATCTCCGCATAAATATGCACTTAGTGAAACATCACAATTCAAAACACAAATATTTCATACTCAAATTTGAAATTATTGGACAAAGTCTATATTTCGAACAACATGTAATAACAAACATCTCCAACGGTCAAACATTTTATATCAACACCCACAATTACTGATGATATATCTACGATAGAATCAACATTAAGAAGAAGCGAGAAGACATTTCCATTTTCGATGTATTCGTTAAAATGATCAGTAGTAGGAACATGGAACCCTGATGTTTCCAACATCAAGACACCATCAGCAATTTCTTTTGTGCAAATCCCATTGAGCATATCATATAGCTTAAATTGCTCTTGCATTGAACCAAAAAGTTTTTTTTTTCTACATAACACGAAAAGGAACATAACGTGGGAATTTATTGTTTATATCCACAAACATCTCCTCAAGCAATGTCTAGCTGAACCCCCAGTCATCTTAAAAATATTCAACAGTTCGTTCATTTGAAGGCTGGCCAATTTCAAAATTATCAATTTCTTCCAGTGACCAAATAGACGTAGCACCATTATTCACAAAACAAAGAAGTTGGTTCCTGTAGTGCCCTATTTCCATACACCATATGTTTGAAATAGGCACAAACGTAAAACCCCAATTGTTCCTTTGTAGGTCCAGCCAATATATAGTGTACCCATATGTAGGATAATCATCATAATCTTTTTCCAAATATAACCAATAAAAATTTCCTTTATAAAAGATAACCTCCTTCGACAATGGGACACCACCATAAGGAAGTATTTTTCTTTGCCAAACCATGTCAACACTGTTAGAGGGTAAATAATGTGGATCCATCTCACGAGACACTTCTTTCAAAACAACCCAAACATATTTTCGAGGGCTAAATTTTTGCAAAACCACAAGAATCCATGCTCGCCAAGATGAAGAGAAGCAATATTTCTAAACATTTTTGTAAAAGGATTGATAAGAAAGAAACTTTTTAAACCCAAATAATTAGGAGGCGAAGTGAATAGAATCATCGATCCAACAATGCTTTCAACTTGAAATCCAGAGTCAACAAAAGGGAAAAGCATGGAAGATATTACTCCCTTATCACTAAGGTAAGACGCAACGAAACAACCAGGGCCTCTATGAACTGCTAAAGCAATAAAGCCAAACTCTTTGACAACAAAACGATTGCAACCAACAAGAAACAATGGATCTTCCAACAAAAGAGACAATTGTTTGCAAACCAACTTATATCTCATCAACATGGACAAAGGAAGGCAACGAGAAACAAGTGCGATAATTTCGAATGGTATAAAATCCCAAATAGTTGCATCCATGGTTACACGAACAAGTTTGTTAAAAGCAAAGAAGACACTGCAAGTTTTATGGCACAAGACAAAATTGTTGTCAACAAAACACACATAATATTGAACATTGAACCATGTAAAAAACAATGCACGAACATTTTGGAAAGTTGATATATAGAAAACCTCCAATGTAACCAGTGTCCTATGGAAACCAAGCACATAACTTGTTTCGAAAAAAAACATTCTCCATCTACAAATGGTGACCACTGTCCTATGGAAACCAAGCACATCATAACTTCTTTCGACAAAAAAAATTTCTCCATCTACAGATAGTGACCTAACTTTAATTGTAAATTTTGCTTAAAAAAAAAACAACTATGTTATTTGTATTGAAAAGGTTTAGAATCGATAATATAAAAACAAAAATAAGAAGAATATGATAAAAGACAAATGTTATTGTAAATGAAAAATATTTAAAATAGACATAATCTTATTCAGAATAAAATGAAATAACATTTTCCCTCGCTATTAATTAATTAGAAAAAAACATCTTTTATTTATTTAACTACTTTTTGATTAAGAAATAATTTTATTTGAAAACGATTTGGTTAGAAACAATTTTATTATCGAAAAAAAATTATTTTTTATTTTTGTCCCTAGCAAGCAATTATTTAACTCAGCAAAACAAATCCTTTTAAACTAATAATTGAACTAAGCGATACCCATAATTATAATTTAAAAGTATTCTGCAACTTCCAACTAAATCAATTGAGTTGAAAGCCGTAAATTTCGAAATCATCAAAGCTTCCGTGTTTTGCGCAATCACGCCCACACGTTTTCTGACGTGTCTAATGGGCAAGAAAGCATGTCTGTTCGTACAATTCTCGGACGGCTGGTCCCAGGTGTGCATTCTGCGGCTTGTCGCTCGACATTGAATGGTCTCTATCAGGCCTGGAATTTCAAGTTCTTTTTGCCTGTCAAATTAAAATTTGACAATTTGACAACGTTTTTGTATTTTTTTTACTTTTCATTTTACGTTTTAACTAAATATATGAGTGTCATGAAAAATTCTATTTTAACAATTTTTGTAAATTTATTCCACAGCACACAATAAGTCAAACCATCTATATAAAATATATATATAAACTAAAATTCATTAAATAAAAATTGAATATAACAATGGACAACATTGTAGAATAAATAAGCATAACATAAATATATCTGAAAATGAACTCCAGCCTGCTAAAATTTGCATCCCAAATATGCAACACACCAAACAAAAACACCAGCACTATCAATTTATATATTAAATAGCATAAAATTTATATATTAAATAGAATAAAATTTATATATTAAACCGTATAAAGTTCAAACAGTAATTTAGAAAGATTCAGAAAGATCTTAGGGGGTAATATGTGGCAAAGGACCCATCTTAGGGGGTAATATGTGGCAAAGGATCCCAAAGGGAGTAGGTTTTTTTGCTGTGGTAATATTATATATTGGAGTGAAATAAATTAATATTGTAAAAAATTATATGAAAAACATGATGAAAGAAATTATTCCCTTGTTTTATTTTTAAATTTATTTTATTTATTAATAAAATGTTACAAATTGAAATACACAAGTTTACCTGTAGATTGATTTTTTTTATGAGAATAAACTACCTTAAATAATTCGAAAAATAAACCAAATCTCACTAATGTAATTAATTTGAAAAATATTTTTGTTTACGGAAAATCTAAGATCTAACGCACAAATTTATTCACAATTCAATAAATATAGAAAGATTTATAAATAAAAAGTGGATCACAGACCAATGATACGTGACTGGGGGCACTCGGCCGAAATTTCCAGTGGTTGTGCCCCGTTAAAAGACTAAAATCGAAATTCTCCATTATTACTTTTTCATATTCCAAGTTTTCAGTAGCACGCGGATCTCCAAAATCAGATTTTTTGTCTTGGTAAATCTCGCTGTCATGTCAATGGGCATGTGCCCTGTGAGTGGCCATGTCGTTATTAATATGAATGCGTCTGAAAGGGCAGTCCTTTAATAAAAATTACAGAGAAAAAAAAAACTGTGAATTGCTTCACATGAATCCATGCAGGGGTTAGGGTATGCGTGTTTCTGTTTGCCATGTTAATGAACTGTTCTAGTTCTAATTGCTGGAGAAAAAAATCTGTTGGTAACAACAACCATGAATGACATGCTAAATTAAAATTCAAAGTGAATTAAACATAAAGCATCCTAAACTAACAGCAATAGCAATAAATTCACCTCTGTCAATTACAAGCAAAGCAATTTATTTATGTTTAAGATCATTAATGACATTGTATAACGCATCAGTGGACAAAAACATTAACAATATGCCAACTTCCAAGGATTGAATTTCCCAAAAATTACACTAGTTTAAAATTAATTGAGCAAGACTCATGCAGCTTAGAATTCCACATAAAATATATAATCAATACTGTTGAAAACGGCTCTTATATGTATGAAACCCTGCAACTTTCAACGATAGAGTTGCTGCCGAGTATTATCAATTAATTGTTGTATGAGAAGACTTTGAAAAACTGGTTTGACTAGTTTCCCCGTTTGTGAGGGTTGTCACCTAAAGCCCCATCTTCCCATAAATGATACACAGAGGATGTGTTGTATAGCTTTACGTAGCAAATTTAGACTCAAACTTTCAAAGGGCAGAGCCGTTTTTATGGTGAATATAATGATAAATGGTCGTTTTCCTTTCTTAATTAATATTGTGTTTCGTTTTAGTTTCGTTAATATTGTATTAGAACTGGTAGAAATAAATCTTAACCGCAAAATCTATTAGGCATGAAATGGATATATGAACTTTCTCAAGGGATACTATGAACTTTTCTAAATACAACGATGCTATGAACTTTTCTAAATACAACTAAAAGCACTACAGATACATCAATTCAAATTCTTGTTATTAAAAGAATATCAACCTGGATATATCCTTTTCACTATTTGAGAAACCAAGGGACATTACTTTCAGACCATAGCTGTCGTTACATGTGATATTGTGAAAAAATGAAAAATCGCTTTGGGTACTTACCCTGTTTGCTGGTTTTTTGTTTATAGCTTGACATCCACATCTGAACTCCTCATTGTAATTGGTATCCAAGATCGCTGGCAATCCTTAACAGGGAACCCTCTGAGACTGGAACCTGAGCTTCCCCTGGAGGAATACGAACTGCAGTCTGCGGCACTAGTGACTAGCAGATTGCAAGATCGCTGGCAATCCTTAACAGGGAACCCTCCGAGACTAGAACCTGAGCTTCACCAGAGCCTGGAGGAATACGCACTGCAGTGTGCGGCACTAGTGACTAGCAGATTGCAATTTGCAAGTCTCGTTTTAATTTTGAGCGGCTATGAGCGGCGCCGGGCGGATGGTAGCTGGATTATTCAATGGTAAGTACCCTGTAGTACGCAGTGGGATGGTGATGCAGTTAAAGCCTTTGATTTTAAATTACGTGCAGCTGCGAGCATAACGCGTTTTGTACCAGTGCTACTGCAGCACTGCTCGTCCGGTGGTGTCGTGGTCCCAGACTCCCATAATCCGCTCGTCCGGTGGTGACGTGGTCCCAGACTCCCATAATCCCGGTGGTGACATGGTCCCAAACTCCCATACTCCCATTATAGATTTTTACGTTTTCTTTATGAAATTAGACGTCAAAACGACGGTTTGGAAAAGTATACCACACATCTAACCTGACGTGGAAGATTTTTTCCCTGCCGTCAAATACGTCCTCAAATCAAAAATATGTCCTGTGGGACGTCAAATTCCAGGCCTACTCTCTATAACTACAACACAGATGATGCTCTCACAACTACTTCACGACAAAACTTGATTACACGCGTGATGCAACTTAGTTTCCGGAATTACGGCGATAAGTTTTCTGCCGCCTGCGATGGGCAAGAAAGCGTTGTCTGTTCGTACAGTTCTGCAACCAATATTCCCACCTATACATTGTGCGGCTTGTCCCTCGACATTGAATGGTCTATATAACTATGACACTCATGATGCTCTCACAATTAATTCATGACGCAACTTGATTACATGCGAGACGCGTGACGCTGATAATTGCCGACAGGTTCGATCTGCGTATAATCGCAGATAGGTTGTATTTTTAAGGCAAGAGCGAACGAGTCTGTCATAGGGTATTAAATGTTTACTTATATGCGCCCTCGATAGCCCGATAACACACCGTTATTATTTTTTATTTATCTAGTCACCGCGCGCGCGTTATCGCACTATCGAGGGCGCATGTAAGTGGGCATTTAATGCCCTATGGCAGGTTGGTTAGCTCTTGCTGTATTTTTAGAACCCAATATATCAAATATTCGTGACATATTTTTTTAAAGGAGTTGTCTATAATGCGACTTTTTGGAGATTCCGGTGACGGAATCCGGCGGAAGAAATTGAGATTAAATCATGATTTGTTGCAGTTAAAATGGTTTTTTAACTGCATATTCGGATTCAGCACCCTGAAAAACCCCTGGGACGCTTTGATTGTGCAGAAACTAGCTATCAAACTTGCGATTCCAATAAATTGCTGCCGGATTTTCACCGGAAAAACCCACCAGAAAGGCTTTCAAAAAGTCGCGTTATAGACAACTGCTTTTTTTAAATAGTGGTGAGAGGGTTTAGCCCTATCTTCAATTTAAATTTTTTTTTTTGCATTTAGATTTAATTAAAAAATTAATGAAATAAAATTAATATAAATATTTTGATTGTGAAATGAGTTATCAATTTTGAGAATTTGGTATTGATAAAACATTGCAGTCAGTCGCCCATTGTGCTATAACAAAGTCAATTTGTAACTTAATAATATTGATGATAAAGTGGGTGAATATCGATGATTAAAAATATTTGTATATTGAACTTTATCTATCCTTACAGAATTATTATTTTAATTGATATAGTAAAATAGATCTTAATTTATAGCTAATATTTAAATGTTATATATTTTAATGTGATATGTATATTATAATATTATTTTATTTAAAAAATTGTTAATTTAATCAATAGAAAAAAAAATATAATATAACAAATTAGATTTCAGAAAAGTTTATTACTTTTCGCTTTTTAGTACATTTTCCTATGACACTACAACATTTTTTCATATTAGATTCTATATTATTTTAGTATTTTATAATCACGACATATAAATATTTCTAAACATTTAATATCACTATAACATTGCCTTTGCACTAAACTGTAAAATATATCTCACATAATAAAATATAATTCACCTTATATATATTATTATTATTTTTAATCCTAGAGGAACCTAACAGTAGACCTAACACTTATTTTTTAATATTTTTTAATTAAAATGACATAATATTTATAAACATTTACATCAATATAACATTTCCTTCACACTAAACTGTAAATACTTTTGACATAGTAAAGTATAATTCACCATGTATTTATTCTTTAATTTTTTTTATCCTAAAGGAATCTAGGAGTCAGCCTAACACGTAACTACGACATGCCTCTCTCCATAATTCAAGTCACAACTAAGAAAATTTCAACCTTGGATCTCTCAATTTCCACAAATATCACATTACTTCAATCACCAATTTAAACTTTAATTTATTATTTACTATTTTAAATTTATATAAAATATTATAATAAATAAACTATATAATACTTCATATATCATAAATCATTTCATCCTAAAAAATTTAATAAAGGATGACTATATCGAACTAGTAAATTTAACAATAATGATGTTATAATTTAAGCAAAATAATTTCATTTGGGTATTTTGTATTTTGTATTTTTTATTTTTGTGAAGTGGAAGATAAAATTGTTTGTATAACTTTATGATATCTTTATAATTGAGTAACATTTATATTTTATTTGAATAAGATTTACATTTTAAATTAGTTAACATATTTAATTAAAATAAAATATGAATAAATTTATAATAATTTATTAATTAAAATATATGTATAATCATTTATATAGGGTTTAGAAGAAATGGTGATGGATGTATTGTTAAAGAACTCTATGATTTGAAGGTCATCTATTCAAAACTTTATAGGAAAATGTAACAACTAACAGCTAAAACAAAATATATATATATATAAAAAATAAAACTTTAACATTTACGCTTAAGCATTATACCAAAATGGTCGATATGCCACAGAAACAGGTGTGAATTTTTATGGCACAAAGGTTGATTTATTTACTGTGCTAAATGCCACAGCATGCTGCTCTACCATGCCTTAATGACTCAGATGGCCTCCCGCCCGTCACTCGGCCCTGGGTTGTAGACCTCCTATACGCTCAACCACGTGGCTTGCATCTAGACTGCTCCATCGCATGAGTCTGTCCCTCTGCTTGGTCTAACCACGACCCCTGGTGGAATCCTCGTCCATTGATTTGGTTGGAGCGATCTGACGGTGAGAAGGGTTTAGGGCTTTTCCAACTGCCCAACTCACCGTCTCTGATCGAACAGGAATTCATTTGCTTCCCGGAGGTGAGGGTACTGGTCGCTCTGGAACAAATTCAGCCCTTAGTTCCTCAGTTGTTTCTATGTCTTTTGTCCATGGTTCATGGCTTTGTCTGCTCAGCTTTTGCGGGGAAGTAACCAGTGCCTCGTTCTCAATCCTTATCGCTCTTCGTTATTTAATGACTGTATTTGAAAATTTCTCAGTACATAGGGTTAATGTATGGCTTTTGCTGGCCAGACTTGACACAAGGTCCCTCTGGCTCAGCGAGGGATGGCGGTTTCCAACGCTGCTTTAACGGAGGTAAGCTTCTGACCATCAGCCTTTTCCATTTACAGGTTGCCTTTTTCATACTGTGCCTAACCTGGTGAAGGGTTCTATGTACTGCAAGTGGGCAGCTCATCCTATCACAAGTTCTGAGAATGACCATGATGTCCATGGAGGTAAGCTATTGTTGCTGTCAGGGTGCTTTCGTGTTTAAGCTCCCTGCAAACTCATTGTCTTCACGATTTGTCACAGGTTGGAACATATCTACACGAGCTCTCTAAGATGACTGTTTTCGATTTTGGTTGCCTGAAGAAATTTTGCTCTGGCAGAAGGCTTAGCCTATATTTACCATCTTCATGTATTTAATTAAAAGATTATGAGAGTGGCTTAGATTGCCGTCCTCAGAAAATCAATGTATATTTATAGATAGGTTTTCGGGTTTTTCTTTTGAGACTCATGAGTCTGCGACTGTCATTGTAAGTTATTTGTAATTAAGAATCTCTAAAAAACCTCAATTCGAGGGACTAATAACTCGAGGCCTTTCGGCCTTTTCTTCATTTTAAACCCTCAGTATTTGAATTTGTTAAATTGTTTCATTTTATTCCTGTAGATACATGCAACTACATTGCTATTCCATTATGTCTATTTACAATTTGGCTCTATTGCCTCTTGCTGGAAAGATGATTGATGATTATGAAAACAATTATGATGCAATCTTGTCGAGAATGCTAAATTACTTCTCGTTTTCTTCTTTTATATAATTAGTTAACTACTAGATAAAGATTTGTCTCCTCCTTGTCGTTTATTCGATTTCCTTATTATTTGAAATAGAATAATGATTCTCGGTCTTTGCAGGAGGTTCTGCTTTAGGTTTTTAATAGTTCCTTTGTTATAAATTTATAAGTAATATTCGACTTCATCATAGAGGATTGTTCCACCAGATTTTAGAAATGTCATGCTTATATAGTGAATGATTTTATAAGATTCTAATATTGTTGTTGCATGTCTTCGTAACTAGACAGTAATTACTTTTCACAGTATATCTTCTGTTTGTCAAAGAAAATAGTTTATTACAGTATATCTCCTGTTTGTCAAAAGAATAGTTTAAGCATAAATCCTTTATGGGTGACTGTTCAATATTACTACCTGTGCATTATTTTGTTAGAAGTAACATGCGGTAAGCCTGTATCTTTATTCACTCAAGGTTAAGCCTTACTGCACTACTGTATGTTACTGCATAAATATTCTAATGGATTCTATTCTTATAAACAAATATCTTTCTATAAACCAATATCAACTTTTCTTTAAAAGAAATCTATAATACTTATTCAATTTTAATTGTCAATATGTAAGTCCAGCATAAATATTTTAATTGATTCTATTCTTATAAACAAATATCTTTCTATAAACCAATATCAACTTTTCTTTAAAAGAAATCTATAATACTTATTCAATTTTAATTGTCAATATGTAAGTCCAAATTTGTCTGGAAAGTCTCTCCTCTCAGCCCCGAGCCTAGCGATCAGCACTCTCTCTCTTTCACCTGGATTATATCCAGCTAAAGTTGGTGCCTTGGGCCTCAGGACTTCACTGTCCAGCTTCAAGTCCTCACTTTGTTTTACTATTGCTGAGCGACTTTCCACTAGTCTTTTTCTCCCAGATCTAGGATAGCCCCCTTTTTCCTTCTTTTCCCCTCTATATTTCCCTTTCCAAGGCAGGGGTGTAACTGTTTCTTGATAAATGTTTCTTTTAATTATAGTAAACAATTTATTTTTATTAACATGTCATAATTCTTAATTAATCATAAATTAGGTAACAAATTGTACTCTAGCTTTCCAGCCTCATTCATTGTCATAATGTAAAAGAAATTAATGCAGAAAAATATAAAACTGAATTTATTAATCACAATAATTCCTTCATGGAGCCTATAGAGTTACAGAAAAAGTCTAAACATGTTAATGACTGGTATGACTTGAACTAAATACTTTCCTTAATTTTAAGTACATAACTAACCTTAAGTCATAGTATCTCAAACTATATATATATAATTATTTTGTATCACATATTACCAAGCCAAAAAAAAAAAAAATTAATACAATAACCAAAAAAATAGTTCACGAGCTAAAATATTCACATGCACAAAGATGAAGAGAAATAAGGCAGAAGAGAATAGTTTACAAATTAGAGTACTCACACTTATCAACACAAAGAGATATGATATAGGAGAAAGAAAAAAATATTGAACGACTCAAAAAACAATAATATAAATATATTATCACAATGGGTTGAAAACAACTTTTTTATTAAAAAATGAAGGTAGCACACAATGTTAGAAAGAAATCCTTTAGCTTGAGAGAATGGTTCTACTTGTAAGTGTAACTAATGACTCTTATCCTTCCAACTCCGTGACTCTTCTGCTACCATAAACCATTTAGGATCTCTAACATATATGGATCTCTACTTATATCTTATTAAAAATATTATCTTATCGTCATTTTGACTATTTTAATTGGTTCTAGAATAATTTTCCATGAAAATAAAAAATTACAATCTCTCTAACCGATTATTAAACACTTTCAATGTTAAATACAAATTCTTGAAATAATCACTTCAATGTCTATTTTTACATTTTTATCAATAATTTCTTTAGTAGTTATTCCAAATTTTCACTTAATAGGAAGTAAGTAGAGTGAGTATGCCGTGGAAATTCAATTCCTTCTTACTTCGAGCATAAAAAGGAAAGTTCGTATCCATCACTATGGAAGATAACTTTCAAATGGTTATGGAAGATAACTTTCAAATGAATGGAAAATCCATGGTAAGGGACATGAAAATCATACTATCAGACACTGTGATAGCAGAGGTTTCTGGGTTATCGGCAGAAGGACCAGTGTGGGCTGGTAAGTGGTTGAAGCTTCAGGACGCTATCAAAGCTTTCAGGGATGAAAGACATGAGCTGATTAAAAATGGCAAAGGCGTTCGGCCATCTTCGCTTAGAGAGCCATGGGGAGAACTAGCAAGGATCGTCTAGAACTAAATTACTTGTGACTGGTGCAAAGACTTGGTAAGGCCGCATCAACTCAAACTCTTAGCAATTCTGAAATGAAAGTGCTCTGTAAATTTACCTGCATTGTTGAATTCTTTTATGCATGAAACTGCCGAGAGGCTAAGACAATCCCAACACATAGAAACCATAGTAAGCCACCACTGTTTGATCAAGCTAATAGTTAGCTATAACCTCACCCACCAACAATCAAGCTAGGATGAACTAATATTAGATCTCGAAGGAGGTTTAGCCTTGCCTGCACTTAACCCTGCTTCGAAAAGGAAGAGGTCTGCCTTTGCAAGGAACATACCTCAAAAGTGCAGACAATCCACAAGGATGAGGATAAAATTAGGAGCGGTCGAAAATCCTCAAGGCAATATCAGTTAACCCATAGAACTATCCAGCCAAAGAAGTGAACAATACTTGCAGCTAGAAGGACAAGATAACCCTGAATCAGACCATGAGGAAGAAACAAGGCATTCTGGAGATGAGCAAAGAAATGAATTAGGACTTCCCTCAACACCAAGCATGAGTCCCCAAGGTGACTTATTGCACGATTTTGAATTGGCCCAGGTCCTGGCCAACATGACTGAGTACATGCAGCCTGAAAGCCCGCTCAATCTTAATTTGGGAGCAACCCAATCTCCTGAGAATGCTGGCGAGGCCAGAATTCTATCTCCCTCAAAATATGCAAGCCATGAAGCAGAAACAGATATAGAGGCCATTCAAGAAGAAGGGAACCAATTTGGTGACACGCCTCCAGTAGAAACCAGCCAGGTAGGCCTAAGCACAGAAAACATAGGCCAAGAGGAAAAAGCCGAAATAATTCAAGAAATCGATATCCAATCTGGAGACACGGTCCTTTTAGAACAGAGCTAGGATGAGAATCCATGCTCTTTAGAAGCAGAAGCTATTAATGAGACTGTTATCAGAATAGTTGCTCCTCCGAAAAAGTACAAAGCCAAATTGAAAAATCTTAGGAAAGAACAGCAGAAGCTTCGCAAAATAGTAAAAAGGATAAGAAGAAAATAAAGGAAATCACAGTGGGAAAGGTCCCGAACAAAACCCCAATGACAGCAAACGTGACTGTATAGATATAATCATATGAAGGGAGGGCAACTGGGACTCATATTGAGCCCATACCCACTCAACCTGCTATCACTCAGAATGAACAACACGCAATTCTAGTAGAAGTAGCTACCCAAATAGAGGATGCACCCTCTTACAACATAACTACCCAGACGAAGGATGTACTCTCCTACAACATGGCCACTCAGACGGAGGTTTGGACCTCCCATAATAAAGAAATACAGACAAAAGGCATCCCTTCTCATAGCAAAAGTACTCAGACAAGCATTCAAGCCAAAGATGTCATGACACACAATGACCCAATTATATTGAATCTTCATGGAGAATTAGCACAGGCTTGGCTCGCATTAGAATGGCTTGAACAAGAAACTGTTTCCCAGTAAAAATACCAAGAGTTGCAGAGGCAGCTTTGGGAAATGAATGCAACAGAGAGTGAGACCTTCGACAGATACAGAACAATAGAAGAGAAAATTGAGAGAATCAAGCTCAGATTAGATAAGGTCATAGCTCAGACAGACACCATCTGCTCGTTATATATAGATGTCTTGGCATGCAGGGCTCCCGCCACTAACTATGCCTTGTTTTTGTTAGAACGATACTTGTTGTTGAAAATTAAAGCCGTGAAAGCTGGAAAACCAATCGAATTAAAAACAGTTGAAGATTTTATAAATTGTTGCAAACAGCATGGGGTGAAGGTTCAAAGGCTGCTTTGTGAATTTTACCTACACAATTTTGTATTAGAGGATGAGGTGGAAAAGAACCCCAACCCTTTTGTGGGGGACGTTCAATTCCAAGCCTTTATCTCATTTGCAGTCAATCAACTTAAATGGTTCAAAGCTCATAACGTGTTCCAAAGGCAAGAGCATGGATTGGATCTTTGGGTAAGAAGTGAACCCAAGCACCCTTTGCAAATGCTTGCTAACCATAAGAGTCTGATGACAAGGGAAGGAGTGATTAAAATTTTAGGGCCTATTCATAATGAGATTGTATGGACGAGAGTAGCATACTTGCTGTCCATTCAAGAAAGTTCTTTAGCTGCATCCAAGCTCAGGTGGGTAGTCTCCACCATTAGTGTACAGGATAGAGAGCCATTTAATTATAGAAATTTTAAATCAGCTGCAAAATGTTTTGTCACTTATAGCAATCTTATTTTGAGAGAAGGACCTTATTGGTTAGGATGTCGGTTTCGTAGCCCCATCATTTGGTATCCTCTTGAAGCTTATCAAGCTATATACGAATTGCCTGAAGGGAAGGAAGGGCCCACCTTTGAGCTCTTGGCCCAAAATCATGGTTGTAGACCACTTTTCGATGTTCCTTCTCCAGCCTACTCTTTAACTGCTCTGCATACGAATTACTTGCTTTTCATGAGGCCATGAAACAGGGTAAGCAGGGGAGTATGTTGAGTCACGAAATGGGTATGTATTTACTACTAATCTCATCATCTTTTTCCTTGATTCTTATCTTTTCCATATCTTAATGCACTAATACATTGAGGGATTATGGTAAGAAATGAAGGAATTATTTGCAGTTACAATTTAGCTAACATTTACCCTTCTTATGCACGAAAGAGACAAAAGGAACGATTGATGTTCCCTAATGTTAGAACAACAAAATTCGACAAGCAAAGGAATGAACGAGTCAGTTGCAGGCAAGGTTGAGAGCGAATCAGCGGGATCAGTGATGAATAGGAAAGATGTCTGGAGTTAGAAATCAGTTGCAAATCCCTTAGGATTGAGAGATCCTGAGGGATCACATTTACCATTTATCTTTACCCTTTTTTATTATAAAAGAGGACGATTGTAAGAAGAAAGGGGAATATTTGTTATTTTCGAATTGTAATTGTAATTACAGTTTCTCGTTATTGGGAGAACATGACTATATTGTAATGATCCTTAAGTTTGATCATTAATATATAATTGAAGTTATTGTTCCCTTTCACTATTTGAAGTAGCTCAACAGTATTCGTTGGTAGCTAAGGGCCTAGCCTCTGGTGGATTTAACTGCTTTCTTTGTGCCATACATTTCTGATTCTCGCAACTGTGATGGTTTGATAGTTTTCTTGCTTTCTGTGATTTTATCTCCTTCACTATTTATCTTTTTCTTGTGTTGACGGAATATCTTTTCTTTATATGATTTACAACACTATTTTTTGATTCAGTTTACCTTCATTGCAGATTGAGTTACTTAGATAAGTATTCGAATTGATTTAATCAACTGTAAAGAATTTAATTATTGCTATTGGACTCTCAGATTGATGTCATTACTATTTGGATTATTCACTGGAGATTGAGTTTGATTTAGATTAAATCGGTTAAGAAGAGATGAGTTACTGTTACTGTACTCTCTGCTAATGATGTTGTTACTTGAATTGCTGTAAGATTTGATTCCAGTAGAGGATTGAGTTTTGATATTTCCTTTAATAATTCAATTGGATTTTATTAGACGCATCCGTTTACTCTTGTATTAAAAGATCTATACTACAAGTCAAGAAACATTACTCTCTAAATTAATAGTAGCCACATATTGTGTACACTCTTGAAATAAGACGACTTGCCCAGGTTGATGATTAATGTGGGATAATTAGGAGTTTTAAAAGGCACCTTATATCAACCAAAAACACTATGCATTTTATCATATAGCAATAGTTTGTATGCTAACTAGGTAGGTGACTGGACAAGCTGACTGTGCATTTCAAGCCAACGGCTTTTCGCCAAGTGTTCTTTGTTGATTCATCAAAATTTCATGGTTTTCGATTGGTTGTTGGTGTTTTTGATTTGGACCAATGGTGGAGGGCCACGTGGGCCAATGGTTGGCTGCCACATGGCCTCCTCGAACTGGTGTAAAATTTTGTTTGGGCTGGAATGGGCATGGCAAGGATCGAACACAAGACTTTTCATCAGGCAGCGTAGGGTCTTACCACTCCACCATGGTCGTTTCTTAACCCCCATGGTGCACATATCATATTTAAACTTTATTACAAGGCATTTGGGGGGAAGGACCATACTATGCCTTAGCCCTTAGCCACACCCCACACCCATAGGACTGTTGTGGTGGGGGCTTGGGGCTGGGGCTTAGGTCACCCCACAAATCTCAGAACCCGCATAAAACCCAACACCGAGAGCCAACTCAAAACAAACAATGGAGTTTGGGAAAAGTGGCCAACCGTAAGAGCTAGACCCCGAGTCTCATGACCCTTTATGTGACTAAGTGTGTAGAGAGAAAAGGGGGCTAGCCCCTAAGGGCCTAGCCCCAAAGAACATGCATAGTCGTGTGATACATAGTGGAGTTCTAAAGCACCAAGCGGGGGGTGCAAGGATCTAGGAGGTATCCCATGTTCTGTTGGACCTTAATATGACCATAGGTGATGGGTAAGGAGCCAGGCGGGAAGGAACCAAGGATTGGGGGCCAGCCCCAGGACCCATGGCCCATCACATGACCTCACCACTAGGAATTGGAATGTGTATCACTCGGTGCAGGAGAATAGTAATGAAACCCATGGTTTTATGGGGCTAATATGATTGTGTGTTAAGTCATTGGGGGCCCCCATGTGACCCTATTTTTTTGGAACTCGACATGAGAGGAAAGTTTATCTATCCTACAAATTCACCTATTGGGTGAGATTGTAGGCTAGATTTATGCACTAGTTCTAGGTTTGGTGCACTCAAGCGAGATTTGGGTCGAATTGTAGGATGAGTAGCTATGGAGTTGGGGAAAAACTTGTAACAAGCATAATTTTCTCAATTTTTGGAAAAATGAGGTACATAATGAACTTTTATGGGGGTTTTTGATAGTTATGGATCCATTGGAGACATCAGTTATTCTATTTGAGAATTCTAAAGCCATGTAAACACACTTTTGAGCACTTAATGAAAGAGGCCCTGCATTGGAAGTTGGATGAGGAGATGTAGCCCAGGAGAGGGGTGAAATCCTTTATCATGTTTGGTGTTATGTGTTTCAGATATGGTTAGTTGCGTCTATTTGGTTGTTAAAATTGTTTAAAAATCACTTTTTAGGGTGTTTAATACCTTAATTCATTACCGAAAACACATATAAAATTGTACTTGCAAATTTTATATCACCTTCAGTTTTCAATTACAGATCACCCCAGGAATAATAAACCCAAGGGAATAATTTTGATACAATGGATTAATACTAAAAGCCCCGAGGTGTATAATCCCTTAGGTTTTTTCTATTAATTCCTTGGGTTTCTAATACCAACTCCTTGGCTTTAATACTAAAAGCTCAACGCATTATATACCAAAGGAAATAATATTAACCCAATGGATAATAAACCCAAGGGATTAATACTAAAAACCCAACAAATTTTAAACCCAAGGGAATACACCCAAGGGATTAACCCTAGGTATTTAAACCCAACAGATTAACCCAAGGTATATAAACCATAACATAATTATTAAAAATCTTAAAATAAACATGCCTAACTATTATAGACATATTTGGGCACTGCAACCCAAATCACATATGTCAATAAACCAAGGGATCTCAAATCCCTAAAAGTGTTGTTTCATACCCTAAAGGATGAAGGTCAATTGATTACATAATTTCCCAGAAGTTCTCCCTGAAAAATTGCTCAAAACTAGTCAAAACTGGATCATACAAACTGCTCCATGCTGAGGGTGCGATGCATCTCACCTGCTACACACAAAGGGTGCGATGCATACTGAAAATCCCTTCTGTAGGATGCGATGAGCGAGAGCAGACAAATGGTAGAGGCAGTTTGCTAGGTGGAAACTAAAAGAATCTTCTAGAAACTGCTCATATGACACTTGCCTCTCTGAATTCGCCCAGGGATGAGTAAGAGATCATGAAATCTCCAAGTGGAACCAAGAACTATCAGTGAAATGACACTAATCAAAATCCCAGAAGCTAACTCACTCCCCTGCAAACATCTATATATGGATCCCTCATCCTAGATATCCAAAGGCTGGAATTTTGTAATTTGTAAAGAAGTGTCGTTGGTTTCTCTTTGAGACATTATATTGTTGGGTGATCTAGCTTTTCATGAGGTGAAGAGGGCTTTCATGCTGGGAGGATGATGCTAGATTAGACAGCTAGGTTGTAATCCTCTCTTCTACTACTTCTATCAATAAAGCTATTTGAGTTTTCCTCCATATACTTGTATATTTCTGAATCTTGTATTTGTGTATGCATTTGTATGGTTAATGTACATCTGATTCTACATTGTTTATGGTTATAGATCTCTATGCTTTGATGGTAATTTGCTGCTTTGACTCTACAGGTGTTCATTGAAGCGGGACAAGTGAGAAGCAGGTGGCGAAGCTCTATCAAAGGAGAGAGGAAACAAGCAAGGAGCCAAGCGAAAGACTGAGGTTGTTACTCTTTGCTTCTCTCTCATCTATCTCTCATAAAGGAAAACACAAGTTACTTTGAATTGTTTGTTTCTAAGATAGCTACCTGTCTTAGTGGGACTAGCATCTCTGAATAGACACTAGTTTTCCTGGAAACAAAATGGCGACTCCACTGGGGAACGAATAGTTTGTTTTTTTGTTATTGTTGTTTGCTTTATAAACTACAAACGGAGCCTAAAGTTAAGCCTGCTAGCCTTCGAACTACTTTTGCTATGCAATTGCAAAGTAGATCAATGCTGCTTCAATCAATCTTCGGGTTGGCTTATGAACCAAAAATCTGACTTGCAAACATCCTAAGTGCCTTGGTGGTAGCTCAATAACCTTATTAGATCAGCCCCTATACTTTGTGTTTACTGTCTATCATTAGCTCAGCCTAAATCCTTGAACTTAGCTGCAAACTGTGGGTGAAAACCAAGCTTAGTCTTGTCCCTGGACCACCACATTGTCTCTCATTGGCAATCTGGATGCATCACACCTCCCGTGTGTTGCAGGTTAGATGAATCCCTGTTTTCCTTAAGGACAGGTGTGATGATTGAATGAGACTGTGTCTACCTCCATATTTTGGTTTTTTCTTCATTATTTTCAGCTCTCTTCAGTATTTTTGTTGTTTATGATCAATATATCACTGTTGAAACCTTCTTCCTTCACATTATTCAGCTTCCATTGATAAGGAATTGTGAATGTTTTTTTTATGTATTTGTCATCATTTACAGTCCTCCTTTGCAAATAATAGTTTAATCGAACTGTCGTCTTTTGATTCGAAAGTGTCACAACTATCATTTTCAGTCAAGAAAAAGAGTGTTGTAAAGTCTTCCTCTTTTGGATAGTCGGCTACACTTTTTCCATTGTACTTGATTTTGAAAGTATTAGTATTTCAAGTGTCGAAAGCAGTTTTAAATTCAAAATCGCAAAGTATCGTCTTAGTCTTCCTTTCATTTCGAAAAGAGAAAATTGTTAGTACTGTTGCTTTGAAAGAAAATAGTTTAGATCTGTACTTAGTTTTCTTTTTGTCATTCTCACATTAAGGGAACTGAAAAACAAATACATGCATGTGCATTTTCATTTAGACTGCATGCGGAAATTGATTTAGGAAAAGTGCATTTAGTGTGTGCTCTCTGCTCTATGTTGAAAGAATCATATTTTTCTTTCCTTAGTAGCTAGGATTTTCATTGCTAAAAGAAAATAAACGACTGTTTATCATTTTAGATTGCATATTTAGGAGTTGTACATCTACATCACGCGGTGAACCTTGAAAGGAAAACTTCTTAAGAAAGATCAACTATAGAATAAACCTCAACAAACATAAAAACACTTTGGAACCTAATGCACAACATCTAGAAGTCTAGGCTAGAGATGTATTCCAGCGTCATAAAGCTTGGTAACTATCGTTTTCATTGTAGGTTAGGTGATTCCTCCTCTTTAATATGACAAGTGCTAGTACAGACTTGTGCTCCCACCTACCATCAAGTATATATTGGGAGACCACAATAGGCTGATATCCTCTATCCTTAGGAAGCCATGTCTGCTGCCCTATCGATCGCAATCACTGAACACAACATTCGGGAAGATTGACTGCTGTACGTAAAGTCCTTGGTAATTTCTCTATAATTTACCACCAAGGTGTATATTGTAGTTTTGCGATTGGTTTGGTATTCCCTCTGTCTAGATTTCCAGAGTAGTCACTTTTGTTCCTTTTCAGACTCCTTAAAAGAAAAGGTCCATCTGAGAACTTGTCACTTCAGGCTTATTAAAAATCGAAGGCGACTAGAGTCATCTTTAGCTTTTTCTCGAGTATTAAGAATTGAAAAAGCAAGTTGTGTCAAAGTGTCATAAAATTTATTTTATTCGAAATAACATCACTATTCCCTCATTGGTCTTAGGTTGAGAAAATTGAGTCCACCAATCAAGGATTTCCCCTTGGGGGAATCCTAATCATCTCTCCTCTTGGGGAGATGTTGTTGCTCCACACATGGCTACATTGTCCCTTCCAGGACTCACAATTGGCCTGCTAATATGGCTATTCTCAACCTCTGTCATTCAAAACATCGTAAATCCTCAACAATCAAATTAGCAACTAGATGAAACTGAAGTTGCTTCCCCCACCTTACTTCGTTTGTTTCTCCCTCTCCTTCTTATTCTTCGCTTGGTGAAACTAGTAACACTAAAAACCAAGTAACTGAGAAGAAGAAGAAAGGGAAGGAGAAGAAGAAGAAGCCAACGACGAAAGGGGGCAACCATGCGTCGTCTGGAAAAAATCCACACATTGCACCATCCAAACCCAAATCTCCGTGTGTCATTTGCAAAGGAGACCACTATCATCGAGATTGTCCCTACATCCCGTGGATTTTGAGAGACTGGTCTCCCCGCGTGCACAATCTGGTGTCTTCAACCTCTATTGATCATGTTGAGAGTACACCATCAACTAGTGAAAATGAAGTCAATGGGAAAAAAGGAAGATTTAAGTTTCCTTGTAGGTTGTGTGAAGGCGATCATGCCCTCCACCGTTTCCCTTTCCTGGATGAAGCTAAAAGAGTCTTGGATAACCGTCCTGCTTCACCGCAACGACTTCCTCCTAGATACAAGAAACTCTTGCCAAGTCCATCGCTAGTTGAAAATTTGACTGACACACCTCTGTTGTCGGTCGAAATGCCTATCATTGAAGATAAACCTTCTGAGTCCACACTGGACCAAAGTCAACAGGTCAAGATGGCAGTCGACCCAGTTTTGTCTTCAGAAGGTCCACCTTCAGATGATACAATCTCCAAAGAGAATGAGAACGACACTGTTCAAATTCTTTTTGTTAACACAGAATCCGATGAACATGGGGGCAATCTACCCATTCCCCTTCCATAGGAGGGGAATTCCTCAGTTCAAGAGATTCATCTGGTCGTTTATTCAATCCCTCCTCCAAGCAATCTAATCATTTCCTTTGATTGGAATCTACTAGCGAGACCCTGCCTACCATATAATGTACCATTTCGAATCATAGTACAAGCTTACAGAATGATCATGGCTAGTACTATCATAGATGAAGGGGTTTCTGTGAGTATCCTTTCCTCAACTTCTTGGAAAGTGCTTGGTTCACCATCGCTTCTACATGAGATTCGAAATCTGTCAGGCTTCAATAAAGGAACCAGTTGACCATTAGGGATCCTTCCAAATTTGCCTATAACTTTGAGAAGGAAAATTTTTCATTTGAACGTGATGGTAGTCCAAGGGCCTCTAGATTACAATCTACTCCTTGGATGTGACTACATTTATAGCATGGGAGCTATTGTTTCCTCACTCTTTCGCGTGATGTGTTTCCCGTATGAAGGTAGAATGGTCTAGCTCATAGACTAGCTTTCATTCCTCGGTTCAAACATGGCTACTAGTCAAATGCCATCCCTAAATGGTATTTTTACACAAGAAATATCTAATCAACCTCCAATCTATCCACCTAATGAGTGCGAGTGATTTTTTGAATGTGACTAAACCCAGGGGGCATGCGCCCTGGTCTGCTTCGACAGGAAATCCTCAGATATAAGGTAGGTTTCCTCATAGGATATATGACTAGTCTGACACACCCTTCCGTTTAGGAAAATGGGATCAGTCTAGAAAAGGATTCCCTCATCGAAGGTTATGTGATTGGAAGCTCACACCATTCACCTTTATCTATTTCGATGGACAAAGCCAAGGGAGTGTTTTTTCTGTTACGCGGATGGAACAATCTTGCTTTAATGAAAGAACTTCCATATGGTAACCTGGAAACTCTACTTCTCTTTATACCCGGGGGCATGCAAACCTTTTTTACACAAGTGAAAAGTGACCAGTGTAACTCTAACCCCATAGTTCTACTAACTTCAACTACTTAAGTTAGGTGATTGGTTTGATCCGCCATTCACCTTTGCCGAGACTGGCGGCAACAACAAAGTAAAGGAAATGTTTCCCATCGAGAAACTACCCTACCTAACCTCAGTAGTTCTTTAACCCTTAGGACAGTAGTTGGTCATTCCTAGCTTGCATACAAAGGCTCGGAACAAAGTTTCGCATGGGGCAAGATCCCTAAAAAATTAACCTACTAATGAGAGACATCCTTATTATATGACTGTCACGAGCAGGTTTACATGAAGTTCAAGCTCATTAAAAAATAAACTTAGCAATGAGCATATGTTCCCCCAGAGTTCAATCTCATTAAAATGAACCCACCTTCAGTAAATAACCTTTGTGATTGCATTGCTATTAGCTTTTGAGCCCTGTTCGTGTTCTTACCATCACCTCCACTTTCTAGAAGATCATATTCCTCCACTTGATTGTTTACCCTTTTGAGGAACAACTGCGACGAGTGATTCTATTAGCCACCTTCTTTACATTTCCATGATTGAAAAGTTCCAAACCTTACCTGGAATCAGTTGCTATCTGGAAACATCACTTGTTCCTAAAAAACGAGTCTCCTTTAAGCTCTTTTTAGACTTGTAAAATATGAAAAGATTGTCGAGCAATTGGCGTCCCTAGCTCGTTAAAATGATTGAAAATGCCATCCCTCCTTTATATTTTAATCTTTTTGGACCTGAGGGATCATTACACAAAAAGATCGAGCACTTGTCTTTCTCAGCTCGCTAAAGTGATCGAAAAAGTCATCTCTTTCGTATTATTTTATACTTTTTCAGACTTAAGGGATTATACTATGAAAAAGGACTACTGGAGTTTCCTTTCTATCTTTTTTCAGAATCTCTATAACTGAAAAGGAACGACTTATCTTTTTCATTAAACTCGTTAAAACAATAGCGACAAACTTGTCCATATGGACAAGAGCGAGTTTCACTGTCGCTAGGCTCGCTAAAATATAGCGACAGGTTTTCCTGAAGGGAAAATTATAGAACAAGCATATGTTATCCTCCTCAAGCTTGACAAAAATAAAGAGGTATTGATCAGCAATGACTGGGGAAAAAGGGAAGAAAACTTGAAGAACTTCATTGGTAGCAGGTCGCTCTTGAACATGACACTTTCACTCCATTACCATGATTGAGTCAGGTTGGGTTATTCCGTTCACCAGTCATATCACCATTGGTCCTCTGCACCATCCATTTTGGGGTTAATGCTATCAATCCATTCCAGTGTCACCGATATGTTCAAGAGAAGTCACTCAGAGAATTCACCAACCCAGCTAACGCGTCATCCGCTGCAATACCTCAACACTCCATTCCTTCATAATCGCCACCCTCAACCTTGTATCATCAGATCATTTTCACCTCCACAAAATCATTTGCTTTGTTCTGTGTCATAGATGTGGGATTCATTAAGGCCCTCCTACAACGAGTCACTTCTTGTCGACATCAGCTCATTATCTAAGAAGTTGACTTAAGAACAACCCTTTCACTACTTTGAAGCTTGCATGCCTTAATGGCAAGTTTCTCACTTCTCGTGACAAGTTTACATCAAAGGCCTTCGACCAAAAGATTTTGCGTGGTGTTCGACATTGACTCATGTATTCACACCACATGAATTGTATTGCAGTACCTTGAGGGTCATTATCATTATCAGTGATTCCTCTTGTGCCTATTAACAGCTTACATCATTGGCTGGTAATTAGGTGATGTATTTCCATGTTCGACATCAAAACATCTTTTCACATGGATCAACTTGTACTTCAGGAAAAGATTGAACGAGTTTGAAGATCTTGGATCTAGTTTCAACCATCCACGATGTGATATATTCAGGAAAATAAAGACATCAAATGTACATCATAGCTGCACAGATAATCATCCAAACTAAGGGATGATGGCTCTACCAGAATCATCAGTCTACCACACAAACAATTGTCTGTACTATGTACATGAAAATGAATTTATAAAGTTGAGCATGGGAATGCCCGCCTTAACTAGATCATGAAAATATTATGAAGATAATTTATTGTATTGTATCTTATTACAAGTCATCTTCCATTTCGAAAAACCTCGAATCCTCATGATAAAGCATTTCACTCGACATCAGAAGATTTACGACCTCATGCTTTAGGGGGAAACTGTTATAGACATATTTGGGCACTGCAACCCCAATCACATATGTCAGTAAACCAAGGGCTCTCAAACCCATAAAAGTGTTGTTTCATATCCTAAAGGATCAAGGTCAACTGATTACATCATTTCCCAGAAGTTCTCCCTGAAAAATTGCTCAGAACTGGTCAAAAATGGACCATACAGACTGCTCCATGCTGAGGGTGCGATGAGTGAGAGCAGACAAATGGCAGAGGCAGTTTCCTAGGTGGAAACTAAAAGAATCTTCTAGAAACTGTTCATATGACACTTGTCTCTCTGAATTATGAGTAAGAGATCATGAAATCTCCAAGTGGAACCAAGAACTATCAATGAAATGACACTAATCAAAATCCCAGAAGCTGACTCACTCCCTTGCAAACATCTATATATGGATCCCTCATCCTAGAGATCCAAAGGCTAGAATTTTGTAATTTGTAAGGAAATGTTGTTGGTTTCTCTTTGATACATTGTATTGTTGGGTGATCTAACTTTTCATGAGGTGAAGAGGGCTTTCATGCTAGGAGGATGATGTTGTATCAAACAGCTGGGTTGTAATCCTCTCTTCTACTACTTCTATCAATAAAGCTATTTGAGTTTTCCTCCATATACTTATATATTTCTGCATCTTGTATTTGTGTATGCATTTGTATGCTTAATGTACATCTTATTCTACATTGTTTATGGTTATATATCTCTATGCTTTGATGGTATTTTGTTGCTTTGGCTCTACAGGTGTTCTTTGAAGCGAGACAAGTGAGAAGCGGGTGGCGAAGCTCTATCAAAGGAGAGAGGAAACAAGCAAGGAGCCAAGTGAAAGACTGAGGTTAGTACTCTCTGCTTCTCTCTCATCTATCTCTCATAAAGGAAAACACAAGTTACTTTGAATTGTTTGTTTCTACGATCGCTACCCATCTTAGTGGGACTAACAACTCTGAATAAACACTAGTTTTCCCAGAAACATTAACATTGTGAAGTTTGATAGTGGTTGATCATGGTAAACCTAATTTATATACGTTGGGTTTGGGTTAAATATTATTTCTTTCAGTTTAAATCCCTTAGGTTTAATACCAAAAACCAAAGGAATTATAAACCCTTGGGAATATTTTTAAACCCTTAGACCAAAAAACTCAAGGAATCGATATTATAAACCCTACAGAATAATAAACCCAAGGAGTTAATGCTAAAACCACAAGGAATTATTAACCCAGAGGAATTAATTGCAAAGCCATTGAATAATATTATGCGTTGTGAATATGAACCCCAGATTAATAAACCCAAGAGAATAATAAACCCAATGAGTGAATACTAAGACCCCAAGGGATTATAAAACCGAGGGAATAATATTAATCCAATGCATAATAAAACCAATGGATTAATACTAAAAATCATAGGCTTTATATTAACCCAAGAGAATAATTAATGTAAAGGATTAAAACTAAAAGCACAATGGTTGTCCATGGTTGACAGTGTTTGATTTTCATATTGAGACAATCTTTGTCACAATGCATTGTTAGACCATGGTTGACCATGGATGACCATGGTTGTAACAATGTGATGTTTGACCAAGACACATTATTTTCCTCAATGTCACAATGGTTATTGACTATGGTTGGACATGATTTACCAGGGTTTTATCAACCAGGATTGATTTCAATATTACGGAAATATTTGTGAGAATGTGATGTTAAAATATGGTTTACTATAGTTTATTTTCATGTTGAGACAATCATTTTCATAATGTGACATTGGTTGATTTTCATGTTGAAAAAATCTTTGTCACATTGGACTATGCTTGACCAGGATTATAAACCCAATGGATTTAATTTAACCCAAATATTAATATTAGAAACCCTATGAATAATACTATAACTTATGAATATAAACCCTTACATCTCGAAACCTAAGGGATTATTATTATAAACTCAAGGGAACAATAAACTCAAGTTATTATACTAAAAACCCAAGGGAATATAAACCCAAGGAAATAATATTAAACCCAACAGATAAATATTATAAAAATAAGGTACAAAAACCCTAGGATAAATATTATAAACCCTAAAATAAACATGATTGACAATTCCTTACCATCGTTGATTTTCATAGAATGAAAATCTTTGTTATAATGCGAAATTGGACCTTGGTTGACCATGGCTGTTGATTTTCATATTCAGAGAATATTTCTCATAATGTAACATTGCACCATCATTGACCATGGATGCGCATAGTTGTGAACCCAAAAGATTTATATTAACCTCTACAATTAATATTATAACCCCTATCAATAATATTATACCCTGGGAATATGAACCATTACATTAATAAACCCATGGGATGAAAAGTGAAAACTGAAGGTATTATAAACCCAAGCGAATAACAGTAAAACTATGCCCAAATATTATAAAGTCAAGACATAGATATTAAAACCCTTAAATAAACATCTTCGACAACAGTTCACCATGAAATGTTTTTCAGTAATGAAGAGTTTTGATGATGCAAATCTCGACTATGGTTGAGCAGCTTTGAGACAAGCTTGTCACAATGTGACATCATGCAATCGTTGACCATGCTTTATTTTTCTCTTCACACAACCACTGACATAAAACAACAATGAACCATCGTTGACAATATTTCATAATGTGGAGTTGTTGAAAGAAATAATATTTTTCAAAATAGCAAAAGCTGCTTTTATTATCCTATAAACCAAAATGCATTCAAAAAAACTAACAAGAAAGTCAAATATTCAAAAAATGAATGAATAAAATATCGAATAGAGTGGAACAATATTAAATGGCATGAAAAAACCAAATATTAAAACATCAAGAATCAAAGAAAATTGACAAACAATATAACACATGGAAACAACAATGACAAGGAAATCTAATTTCCTCACATTTCAACTCAAAAAATAAAAAAATTATTGACATTTTATTGATCTGTATATAGACGGATATTTTTTTCATATCTCTTAACATGTACAAATTCCTAAACAAAAAATGAAATTCAAATACTCAATGATAACACAACTATTTCATGCGAGCCTCTTCCAAAACACACCCTAAACAGTGACAAAAACAACACCAGCTCAAATCAACATCATAATGGTCATGATACTTAACACTCTCCAACCAATCCCTTCTAGTTTTCCTCTCAGCTTCTCTTACGTGCAAATGATACAACGTTTGCACATCTGATTTCATTACACCCAAGACACGAATATGCTCATCAATAAAAGAAGGATGGAATCCATGTTTTTTATCTAGCCTTTTGCGAATATATGAAACAAAACTTAAGGTTGAAGCAATAGATTTGATCACCTCAGCATAATAAATGTCATCATGGTTGTCCGTATCTACATTTCAATCACAGAAAGATAGGAAAAATATTAGTGCATAAACAAAGAAACAAACAAATATAAAGAAACAAAAAATATCTTGAATTTTTTCTTTTTTCTATTTTCCTTAATAGGAAATAAAAAATTTCTTGGACATAAATCAAATACAATTCAAAATATGGAGAGAAGAAAGAAAAAACAACATTAAAATTATACAACGAATGTATATAAACCCTTATATATTTTCTTCATAACAAAAAATAAAAACAATGGCCATAAATGTAAGAGCATTAAAAAACAGGAGAAACGATAGTAGAAACAGGTTAAATTAAACAAATCAAATAGCGAGAACACCATCAACAAATCAAAGAACCATGCAATATTTTGAAAACGCTCAATTTTCTGACATTTTCAATCAACAAATATATTCAAATGATAAGAAACCAAGACAAATAAATTATCATGTTGCATCAAACAAATTTCAAGGAACAACAAGATTTATATATAACTAATCATCTTTTATCTAAAATGCATGCAAAAACACTAAACCATTCAAACAGTATTAAACCCTTCAAATATCATCCAAAAACATAAATAAACATAACAAATTGATAAGATAAAACAAGGTATATAAACCATACAAAAAATATAAGAAATGCTATGAAAAATTAAGCAAAGTGATCAACAGTAAAAACCCAAAGGCATTGTAAATCAAAGGGAAATATATTAAAACCAATGGAAAAAGATCAAAAACCAAAGGTAGATGAACTATAGGATGCGCACGATTTTATTCCAGGAATTCAACATAAAAAAAATAAAAAATAAAATAAAATAAAATAAAAAATTACCACAAAATAATAATTAAATCATGGTAGGGAAAAATCATAAACCATTAATATCATTTTGAACCACTTTACCACAACAGACAACTCAATTTTGGACTAAAAACCTTAAAATTATATAGACTTCAATCGCTCCTTTTTTTCCTAAGTGTTACATAAGAAAGTTTTGCATTTTTTCATCATGTTGATAATAAAAAGGTGGTGAAATCCATAAAACATCAATCAATCTCACTCTCGATATAACTGTAAAGGTCAAACCCTACCTCTCTCTATCTCCAATATCTATAATGGCTCATTGCAAAGTCATCCCTTGTGACTTGTGTATAGTCAAGCCCCAAGCCATTTTTAATGGCATTTGTCTAAGGTTCCCTCTAACAATAGGTGTTATCGGCACAACATTAGGACAATCGTTGTCAAATGGAACACCAATGTACTTCTCAAAAATAATTGTAGCAAATTGTGGAAGTTGAGGCGGATGTGTACCAGGTGAATAAAAGATATCTTCTACAAACCCAACAACACCATTTAAACTTCCACCCACAAATTACATGTAAGCATGACACGCTGACCATGACACAAAAAGACCTCATGATCCAACACATCATCATCATTATCAACAATATCCGATCTCCTAGCACATCGCGCAACACATCCAGCAACTGGGCAATTCAAGGATTTGAGCATTTTGCAATTGTGAAAATTAATGAGATCATTCATTGCAAACAAGTGTGTTGAAGAATAAAATAAAACCTTTTCTTGAGAATCCAAGTAGCTCTCTACACACATCATAAGAGGATCCCAATCATCCAAAAAAGGCTCAGCATTTCTTATATTCGTTAAAAGTTTGAGAAAGGAGGTCTACCTTGGATCATCTTCCTGTTGCCTATAAATTTTGTCCTATGTGACAACAAGGTTGAATCTTTCCCATAAAACTTTCTTGGTTGTTCTTCCTGCATAAAGGGGACTGGAGGAATCTTCCCAAGATCACCCACAAGCATCATTGACCTGCCACCAAATGGAGAATCCTTCTTTTCCAGAAATGCCTCTTGCAAACTTGAATCTATTTTCATAAACAACTTAGGCCCAAGAAATATCATTTCATCAATTAAAATATAACAAACGTTCCTCATTTCTTCTTGGAAATTTAATAGAGCTTGACCATTAAGTGGTTTGATATCTTTCATAGGTATTTTCAAAGCATAATATATTGTTTTCACATGTATATTAAAAGTAGCTAAACCAGTTGGAGCAAGCAATAATATTTGACTGTTGCCACCCATCGTTGTAGCTAAAAGAGCATGAAAAATACAATGAATGAGAGTAGATTTTCCTATTCCATAGGTTCCTTGAATAATAAAAAACAAAGGATCATCTTTCAAAGCATTAAGAATGTGGTGAAACACAATTTCAAAAGTAGCTCGTTATCTCTCCAATAATTTTGAAGGCAAGAAATTGTCTCCCCAATATAATTTATATTAAGAACACTAGAAGACTTTGCATCTTCTATAAAGTGGATTACTTGTTGAATAATTTAATCTGACAATATTGTTTCCTGCCAATTATGGTGAATATAAAAGTCCCTTCTACCAAGGTTTTGAAGATCTGAAATGTGCTCATGGTTTTGGGGAACTATCCAAGAGAAAATCTTCCACTGTTCGAAATCCCGATAAACATTTTCCTCATGCACTACGAGCTCAACATATTCTTCAATTTTTTAGTTTTGCAAAGGAGTATGATCAACATTCACACATTATATCTGAAATTCCTCCAATTCACAATTATTGTTTTTATTTTGTTCCCAATATTGAAAGCAATGTCATGAAATGTCTTGTACAACAACAACTCCGACCAAAAAAATATTTCAAACTCTTTGGAGTCTTCATCTGGAACAACATAAAAAAGTGGCTAGACACAAACAATAGCATGCAAATATTGTTCTTTCCATTGTTCATGTATACTTCTAGCATCAAAACTCCATGATCTTACTATTTCAATCAGGCACAAATGGGCCAAAAAATGTGTCCTCGTTTGATAGACCTCAACAAAATTGTTCCCACAAGAAATGTCATTAGAATGTACTATAAGCCTTTCGTAAAATTTCTTCCCAATGTTCAAAGGGAAAAAATTATGACTACAAACAATAAGAGGCAACTTTAACAACATATGGAAACTTTCCTATGCTCCTATGTCACACTCAACAAGAGTTTCAACAAGGAACCCTCTATATGTAGCCAACGCAGGACCATCACATGCACTGCCAAAAGAAACTCTTGTCAACATATCATGATAACTTTTAGATCTTCTTTCCACCTTTGAAGCATACTTGGCAATATATTTCAAAGCAACATGATGAGAAATAATAGGTTGATAATCTACATTTTCTCGCCACATAGTCAAAAGATTTGCATTGTGAACATTTAAACAATCATCGTTTCGAGAAGGTACATATTTTCCCCCTTTTTCATCCACATACAAATTCGACTCTATACAAACCTCCCATGTATTTTTGTACCAACAACAAAGGATCGACCCCTTGTTCCTCAAACATGAATCTACACAAGATTTCGTGTGTCTTTCCACTCGATTAACCAAATTCTCATAATCTTCTTCAACGTTACATGAAAAAAGTTTTTGGGTATTTAAGAAGCATGAATCATCATTTACACTTCTAGCTATCATGACATTATGATGATGTATGCCACAGGGATTCCAAGTTGTCACATATTTTTCAAAAAATTGATTTGTTGTATCGAGACTCAAAGGGTTCGACCAATCCATTCCCTCAACATCAGGATCCCAAGGCAACCATAGAAAAATGTGGATGTGCACAGAGCCTCTATGTTGCCACTCATATCTAACAAAATGAGGCACTAAATTAACAAATATAAACATACAAAATTCCAAACAATATGTTTAAAATCTAGCACGACATAAGAAAAACACAAAAGAACAAACTTGTACCAAAAATCACATACCCCAATATATTTTTGTAAAACAACCTCACGAAAAAATAGTAAAACTTTGGCCCATATACTTAGCAACAATATGCAGACACTGAATAACATTGGAAAATTTTCTCGCATTCTCATTTTGATGTCCATATTGGCTATTCAAAGGCATGACACTATGCAAGTTTGGCCACTTGGTGTCAGCTACAGTTAACGTAAAAAAAAATGTAGGGCAATCCAACTAGTTAATCATGTCGATAAGGTCAGATCGACAATTTGTCCAATATTCCCTTGTACCCTTAAGGGATGAACCAAAATGCATTAATTTTTCAGCCAAATTATTGTCAATAAAATCACGAAGTTCTTGCAGCAATTGTTCAACAACAGAAGGTGCATTTTCATGTAAACCCGTCTTCCTAAAAAATGTTGTCGTTCCTTGACTACAATGTCACATTATCATATTCAAAAGAAAGTACCGAAATATAGGGTGGCTTCCAAATCTTTGATCATAATATCTCAACAGGTGCAAACCATATTCATGCATTTCAATGTTGCAAATACGTGGATGCAACCAAACAACATCTCAAGTTGAGGAAAAAGTTGGGAATGCAATGTCCAATAACCCTTCTATATTGTATTCATTAATAGGAGACGTATCAATATGTAGCCATTCTAAAGGCTCTGCCTGTTGGGTTGTATTATATTCTTTCCACGACTACCCCACACATTGGGGGGTCATAGGGGGTGATATCCCCCCTTGTACATTGTGTGGGGTGTTGTCAAGGGGTCACATGGGGAGCAGCTATCCCCTTATCGAGGGGTATGTAGGGGGGCAGTAGCCCCCCTGCATGGGGTCAAGGGTAGTAGCCCCCCTGCATGGGGTCAGGGGCAGCACCCCGGTATTTTTTTCTAGACTCTATATTAGGTGGATGAACCTACCTATGGTTTTGTGCATGGATTTTTCACATGGTTTTGGGCATGATGGTTTTTTGTCCATGGTATTTTGTAGATCTGGTCAAGGGAACTACAGTTATGTTCTAATACATCGCTTATGGATTGGGGTTTATGTATGATTTGGCATGTATATACATTTATTGTAACATTGAAAGGAATATAATGAAAAATCAATCTATTAGTCCCAGTTTTGGGATCCAGGGGAAAAGCTATGTGTATATCTGTTTTATGTTTTATGCTCTCGCCATTGTTTATTTTCTATTTTTATAATTTATATGCAAGTCATTTTTGTACAGGGTTAAAACCTACGTTTGGTATCAGAGTTGTTTTGGCTTCATGGGAATGTCTTTGTTATTGAGGGGTTTCTTCTTAGGCCTATGGTAGACCCTGTTGAGTGGGAGATCTGCGGGATTGATTCTTGTGGTGAAAGAAGATGGCAAGTAGTGGAAAAATAGAGATCGAGAAATTTAATGGTCAGAGTTTGAGTTTTGGAAACTCAATATGGATGATCTGCTAGTGGATAAAGATTAGTGGATCATGGCAGATCTAGGTACTAAACCAACAACAATGTCAGTTGAAGACTGGGCGAAGTTGCATCGAAAGGCAAAGAGCACATTATGATTGTGTTTCATAGATTCAATATTACTGAATGTATCAAGGGAAGCTTTGGCAAAGAATTTGTGGGACAAGTTAGGGACTTTGTACCAATCTAAGTCTCTATTGAATAAACTGTTCCTACGGAAAAAGTTGTAGAACTTGAGGATGAAAGATGGAGGCTCAATGAAAAAGCATCAGAATGCCTTTAATACTGTGGTAGGGTAGTTATTGTCTGTTGATATTAAAATTTTAGGTGAAGATAAGTGCATCAGTTTTTTGTGTTCTCTACTAGATTCATGCGATAGTTTGGTTGTTGCAATAGGTAGCAATTTAACTTCTTTGCAGTTTGATGAAATAGTCTCACCCTTGTTGTCGGAGGATATGAGACGGAAAATATGGAGGGCCAGAATGGTGATGCCTTGTTTGTATGAGGACGGTCCCAAAAAATAATAAAAAAAATAAGAAAAATAAAAAAATAAAAAAAATAAAAAAATAAAAAATAAAAAAAATTCCTTGAGTGGGAGATCTAAATCTCCAGGAAAACATGTAAAGGTGTGTCGGAAATACATAAAGGAAGGCCACCTCCAAAGGGACTGTAAATCTAAAGCTCCTGAGAAAGGAAAGGGATCTAATGATGCTCCTTCTTCACAGGCAAAAACCACCTCAGATGAAGGTGGGGATGTGTACTTGGATTTTTCTTCAAGTACACATGTAGATCATGAGGCATGGTTGATTGACTCAGGTGCATCCTTTCACTCCACTCCCCATAGAGAGTGGTTCTACGAGTATGAGAAATATGATGCTAGTGATGTCTTCTTAGGGGATGACGGAAAGGCTAGAATCGTTGGTCATGGAAATTTCAAGATAAAGTTGCAAGCTCGAAGGATTAGAACACTTCCAGGTGTTCTGTATATTCCTGCATTGGATAGAAAAATGATTTATGTAAGAAGGTGTATTATGCAGGTGTAAAAACAGTGTTCAAGAAAGATACCTGCAACATGGTTCAGGGAACACTAGTATTGAGGAGGGGAGTTCGAATCGGAACTCTATACAAGCTTCAGGGTAGCACTGTTATTGATGGGTGCAATAGTTCTATGGTTTCTGAAAGTGGAGCAGAAAATCTAGTGGTCTCTGGAGAAAAGACCATGCTATGGCATAGAGGGCTTGGACATATTGGAGAGAAGGGCCTTTGAATACTTCATGGTAATGGTATGATAGAAGGTATGTCTAATTGATCTCTAGATTTTGATTTCTTTGAAACTTTTGTACATAGGAAGTAGAATCGGGTGAGTTTCACCTCTGGTGCTAAGAGGGCGAAACGAATATTAGAGATTGTGCATAGTGATGCGTTTGGACCTGTGTCAGTTCCATCACTGGGTAAGTCTATGTACTATGTATCATTTATAGATGACTTCTCAAGGAATACACGGATATTTTTCCTCATGAATAAATCTAAAGTCTTTGACAGGTTCAAAGAATTTAAGGCTCTAGTGGAAAACCAGACAGAGAAGAAGATAAAGGTGTTAAGGATAAATAATGATGGAGAGTTTTGCAAGAAGGAATTTGAAGAGTTTTGTAAGAATTGTGGTATAACATGGTAGAATACTACTCCATACACACCTAAGAAAAATGCAGTTGTAGAAAGAATGAACAAGACTTTGATGGAAAGGTCAAGAAGCATGCTCAATGATGTCGGGTTAGGACAGGAATTCTGGGGAGAGGCAGTGGAGACTGCATGTTACCTGGTCAATAGATCACCTTCATCAACATTGGAATATAAGACTCCACGAGAGGTATTGACTGGTAAAAATCATTCTCTTTCACATCTGGGGTTATTTGGATGTGATCCATATGTACATGTTCCAAAGGAGAAAAGAACAAATTTGGATAGTAAATCTAAAAAGTGCATCTTTATTGGGTATAAGGATGTTTTAAAAGGCTATAAGATTTGGAACCCAGAAATAAGGAAGGTTTTGTACATCTGAGATGTGTTGTTTAGAGAGGTGAAAGATGTTATTAAACATGAAGTCCTACCAAAGGAACCTAAGAAGATAGTGTTTGAGGAGGGAGAATCAGGCTCTACAGCAAAAGATGAATCAAAAGATGAATATCCACAAACTCTGACTGTGAGAAGATTAGTTCGAGAAAGAAGGAAACCATAAAGGTATAGTCCATCTGCTTTCTGTTCAAATTTTGATTTATCTATTACTGTTGATGAACCTAGAACTGTGAGGGAAGCAGTAGATTTAGAGGATGGAAATCTCTGGAATGAGGCCATGGTTGATGAAATGGCATCTTTGCACAAAAATGAGGCTTTGGATCTAGTGAGTTGCTGGCTAGAAGGAAACCCATTGGCAACAAATGGGTGTTTAAGAAGAACATGAATGCAGAAGGAAAGGTGGAGAAATACAAAGCTCGGTTCGTAGAAAAAGGTTATTCCTAGGTGCTGGGAATTGATTTTGGTGATATTTTTTCTCATGTTTCCAAGGTAGCTTCTATTAGATTACTTTTATTTGTTGTTGCTGCTTTTGATTTTGAGGTAGAATAGATGGATGTGAAGACATCATTTCTTCACGGGAAACTGAAAGAAGAGATTTACATGAAGCAACCTGAAGGCTTTGTGGTGAAGGGTGATAAAGAACTGGTATGAAAGTTAAAAAAGTCTTTGTATGGGTTAAAACCGTCACCAAGGATGTGGTATTAGAAATTTTATACATTTATATGGGGACTTGGCTTCGCTAGAAGTAAAACAAATCATTGTGTGTATTTTAAATAAATGGGTTCATGTTATTTATCTGGTCTTTTATGTGGGTGATATGTTACTAGTTGGAAATGACAAAGAAATTATCCAGTATTTGAAGACCCAACTATCCTCCAAATTTGACATGAATGATCTTGCTGCTGAAAACTATATTTTGGGCATGGAAATTAAACAAGATTGGGCAAAGAGGAAGCTCTGGTTAAACCAGAGGATGTATGTCGAGACAATACTGCAAACGTTTAATATGCAGGATATTAAGCCAGTTAAGGTTCCTATTCTTTTAGGTGTAAAGTTATTTGCTGAATAGTGTCCCAATACATAAGAAGTTGAAGAGGACATGTCCCGTGTTCCATATGCAAGTGCAGTTGGTAATGCAATGGTCTGCACCAGACCAAACATTGCACATGTAGTGGGAGTATTGAGCAGGTTTATGTCAAAGCCAGGGAAGAAGCATTGGATAGCAGTGAAGCGCGTTCTCAAGTTTTTGTGTGGCACTAGTGATTATGGTTTGTGCTACCAAGGAAGACTAGGATTGGACATAGTTTTGGACATTCATGGGTTTGTTGATGCAGACTGGGCTGGAGATATGGATCAGAGAAGATCTACAAGTGGGTATGTGTTTAACCTATTTGGAGGTGCAGTGGGTTGGATGAGTAAGAGATAGTATGTAGTGGCATTTTCAATACAGAGGGAGAATACATGGCACCCACTCGTGCAAGAAAGGAAGAAGTTTGGTTGCAAAGATTGTGTTCAAGTATGGGGTTAGTACAATGAGCTGTAAGGATAGATTGTGACAGCCAAAGCGAAAATTTCTTGGCAAAGAACCATGCTTATCATTCAAAGACAAAGAACATTGATGTTCAGTATCACCTTGTGAGGGATATGGTTGAAGACAAAAAGGTGTTGCTGGTAAAGGTGGACACTTTGAAGAATAATGCAGATGCATTGACAAACTCTATGAGCACTAAGAAGTTCTCTTGGTGTAGAGAAACAATGGGTGTTGCAGGGTTGGATCAATGAATAAGCTCTCATGTGGCCCCCTATGGAAAGAAAACAACAAGTGGGATAATGTTGGGTTGTTTTATACTCTTTCCACGGCTACCCCACGTGTGGGGGGGCAATAGCCCCCCTTGTACGTTGTGTCGGGTGTTTCCAGGGGGTCATAGGGGGGCGGTTTCCCCTCCTATCTGGGGATACATAGGGGCGGTAGCCCACCTGCACGAGGTCCGGGGTAGTGTCTTGGGAAAAAATTGTGGATCCTATATTAGGTGGGCAGACCTACATATGGTTTTGTGCACATATTTCACACATGGTTTTGGGCATGATGGTTTTTTTCCATGCTATTTTGTATATCCGGTCAAGGGAACTACGGTTATGTTCTAATCCAAGGTTAATGGATTGGGGTTTATGGATGCTTCGGCATGTATATATATATATATATATATATATATATATATATATATATATATATATATATAGTATGTATTGTAACATTGAAAGGAATATAATGAAAATCAATCTAGTAGTCCCGGTTTTGGGATCCAGGGGAAAATCTCTGTGTATATATGTTTTATGTTTTATGCTCTCACCATTGTTTATTTTCTGTTTTTAGAATTCGTATGGAGGTAATTTTTTTACAAGGTTAAAACCTACACTGAGTCTGTCTTTTACACATTTTCAATAAATCTTCTTATTCGATAAATGTCCATGCAATCATTAGGTAAGTGCGACAAAAACAACGATGAATGGGATCGCAAGGAATTATCACCCTCCCTTTCAATGTCCTCCCCAACCCCACTTGTTTCATATAAATTTCTATCAACTTGTTGTAGCATGCTTGACACATCAGTAGGCCTTTCATGGAGAGTTGCAATTGAATCCATATCAATTTCAACATCCCTGTAATATTTATCCATTTGAATTTTGTAAAGAAACACATTCATCACACATTTTCTCTTCACATAGCATTCATAATATCTCGATTCAACACCACGTCTTCTCACGATAATATAATCAAGCTTTTCAAAACAGTGAGGAAGTTTCTTTGCAATCATGGAAATATCTTACAGAATACTTATTGTATGACCACTATATTTATATTGACCACCACGTGCATGCGACACATGAAGTATTGGACTCACCCTTGCTATAAGCATTTCTTCAACTTGTGTCAAAACTTTTATAACTTCAGGCTACTCACCTGGATCCATGTTGTGAAAACGAAAAAAATGATGTGAGCTTTTCTCCCCTATGTGCCTTTTACATATGGGCCCTTCATGCCATCTTATAACTTGTATACCTGGATAGCATTCATTACACACTTGGCACATTTGCACAACAGACAAGTCATTAAGCCTCGAATGAAATTATCTATGCGCTTCAAGCATGTCATCGCTAAAACGAAAAAAACAACCTCTGTTCCCCCTACCAAAAGGCATTCAAATCTGACGATGATCAGAAATAACCGGGGTACTTGCACCATGGGAAACATCATTTATTCCCATCAAATGACAAACATCCACTCCCCTTAATTCATTAAAAACATGTTCATTCTATAAATGAAAATGTATAAAGCATTATGTAAAAACGAAGAACGTTAACAATGAAAACACAATTTGTTGAACTAACCACCCATTTCAAAATAAAGGAAATATAAATTTTGGTGGTTGTTGTATTCTCCAACCAGAAGTTGAGGAACCAACAAAGTTGCACTGCCTAGCAATATGGTTGTCGTCAAATATTGAAATTAAACATTGTTATTAAAAAAAAAAAAATTGATGATTAAACACAACAAACCAAATTCTTGATTTAAATATTGAAAACATAAGAAAGAAGAGAAAGCACTTACGCAATCCTCAAAGGATATTTTTGTTGAATTTCCCTATGGTGAACAACATTAACAATAGAGTTACATGGAGGGACACTAGGCCCAACATCCACAACAGATTGTCGCAAATTGTCAACCATCCTAGAAAGCATACTACCATTAGCAAACAAATCAGATGCAAGTTCTTGTTCAAGGCCTTCTTGTCGGCCATCTTCCATTATAGAAATTCGCCCATCGTTTAGAGATTTCCCAAAATTCCCACATCTTTGAACAGAGGCTTTGTAAATACAACCACTGAAACAACACAAAAAAAAGAAAAACATTAGAGAGGTGGACAAAATTTTTGCAGCAAAAGATGCACTTAACCGAATATGTCAAAACATTCTTCCTGTGAAGAAACACTAAAGCTTCCATACGCACTAAGTTCATGAGCACCAAACTCTCCATTTATTTTTGTTTGAGAGACCAACCCACGAGCTTCAAATTTGGCAGAGGAAGCTCGCTACACCACGACTGAACAAGAGTAAACACAAAAATTTGTTACCCAAAAATGGAGGCAATGAAAAATAATAGGAGAAAGAAAATGCTCAATGACACTTTTTTTTTGTCATCACGAATAAATAAGTTAAACTAAAAAAATTTGACTACATGTACCGCTTCAGCATAGGTCGTACGCAAATATTCAGGTGGACTAATAAAGTTGACTAAGTAGTTGCTATTAGGAACACCACAACAAGCATTTCTAGTAGATTGATCGACATTGTCTAAAATGTGAGGAACCATATCACTATCAACAAACAAACTGGAGGCTACAAATTGTGCATCTGCAACTAACATCTCTTCTCATAAAGAAGAATTTCCTTGACTATGCCCACGGGATGCTTCATTGTTCGTCAGTTTCTGGATCTCTTACAAAGCAGGAAGGTGCAGAAAAAAGTCAAATTAAAAGAATAATATAAAGACAAACAATTTGGTGCAAACAACATGAAGATTAAAAAATATTCAAAAAATTTATCATTCCAAACACAATCATGATATTGCGATACTAAAAAATGTCAACCCCAACATGTCCATGACTTGTTGAATTTTTTTTCCTTTTTTGGTAAATAGCCCTTCTGCGAGCATTTATAACATCCTTGTTCTACGGATACCACTCACTTTGATATTCATTTGTTCTCTCACGAGAGGAAGGGGAGAGAACTCTTTTACCTACATGCTTGCTCGTTTCTTTGCTCGACATTTCTACAACCATTTTAAACTCTTTTTTCTCACTCTATTTTCCATAACCCCAACAACGGTAAAGAAACCATATTCATAGCACAATGAATCCCCAATACTTAAAAAAAATTAAATCTATCAATGGAACAAACACTTCATAAACAAAAGAAAAAAACAATAAGCAAACTACAAAAGAAAAGCCAAAAAAGCAACAATATATCAAAAAACTAGGAAAAAAGGATAGCAATCTTTCTTTTCCAAACAACTACCGCCAAGAAATGTATTTTTCAAACAACATCTCTGAGATGGAGATTCTAGATCATGACAAACATCATACAAAGCAATATTTATATGGGGAAAAATTCAATCTCCGCATAAATATGCACTTAGTGAAACATCACAATTCAAAACAAAAATATTTCATACTCAAATTTGAAATTTTTGGACAAAGTCTATATTTCCAACAACATGTAATAACAAACATCTCCAACGGTCAAACATTATATATCAACACCCACAATTACTGATGATATATCTACGATAGAATCAACATTAAGAAGAAGCGAGAAGACATTTCCATTTTCGATGTATTCATTAAAATGATCAGTAGTAGGAACATGGAACCCTGATGTTTCCAACATCAAGACACCATCAACAATTTCTTTTGTGCAAATCTCATTGAGCATATCATATAGCTTAAATTGCTCTTGCATTGAACCAAAAAGTTTTTTTTTTACATAACACGAAAAGGAACATAACGTGGGAATTTATTGTTTATATCCACAGACATCTCCTCAAGCAATGTCTAGCTAAACCCCCAGTCATCTTCAAAATATTCAACAATTTGTTCATTTCAAGGCTGGCCAATTTCAAAATTATCAATTTCTTCCAGTGATCACATAGACGTATCGCCATTATTCACAAAACAAAGAAGTTGGTTCCCGTAGTGCCCTATTTCCATACACCGTATGTTTGAAATGGGCACAACTGTAAAACCCCAATTGTTCCTTTGTAGGTCCAGCGAATATATAGTGTACCCATACGTAGGATAATCATCATAATCTTTTTCCAAATATAACCAATAAAAATTTCCTTTATAAAATATAACCTCCTTCGACAATGGGACACCACCATAAGGAAGTATTTTTCTTTGCCAAACCATGTCAACACTGTTAGAGAGTAAATAATGTGGATCCATCTCACAAGACACTTCTTTCAAAACAACCCAAACATATTTTCGAGGGCTAGATTTTTGCAAAACAAACAAGAATCCATGCTCGCCAAGATGAAGAGAAGCAATATTTCTAAACGTTTTTGTAAAAGGGTTGACAAGAAAGAAACTTTTTAAACCCAAATAATTAGGAGGCGAACTGAATAGAATCATCGATCCAACAATGCTTTCAATTTGAAATCCAGATTCAACAAAAGGGAAAAGCATGGAAGATATTACTCCCTTATCACTAAGGTAAGACCCAACGAAACAACCAGGGCCTCTATGAACTGCTAAAGCAATAAAGCCAAACTCTTTGACAACAAAACGATTGCAACCAGCAAGAAACAATGGATCTTCCAACAAAAGAGACAATTGTTTGCAAACCAACTTATATCTCATCAACATGGACAAAGGAAGGCAACGAGAAACAAGTGCGATAATTTCGAATGGTATAAAATCCCAAATAGTTGCATCCATGGTTACACGAAGAAGTTTCTTAAAAGAAAAGAAGGCGCTGCAAGTTTTATGGCACAACAAGACAAAAATGATGTCAACAAAACACACATAATATTGAACATTGAACCATGTAAAAAACAATGCATGAACATTTTGGAAAGTTGATATATAGAAAACCTCCAATATAACCACTGTCCTATGGAAACCAAGCACATCATAACTTGTTTCGACAAAAAAACATTCTCCATCTACAAATAGTGACCACTGTCCTATGGAAATCAAGCACATCATAACTTCTTTCGACAAAAAAAATTGCTCATCTACAAATAGTGACCTAACTTTAGTTGTAAATTTTGCAAAAAAAAGAACAACTATGTCATTTGTATCGAAAAGGTTTAGAATCAATAATATAAAAACAAAAATAAGAAGAATATGATAAAAGACAAATGTTATTGTAAATGAAAAATATTTAAAATAGACCTAATCTTATTCAGAATAAAATGAAATAACATTTTCCCTCGCTATTAATTAATTAGAAAAAAACATCTTTAATTTATTTAACTACTTTTTAATAAAGAAATAGTTTTATTTGAAAACGATTTGGTTAGAAACAATTTTATTATCGAAGGATTTTTTTTTTTTTTTTTTTTTTTTTTTTGTCCCTAGCAAGCAATTATTCAACTCAGCGAAACAAATCCTTTTAAACTAATAACTGAACTAAGCGATACCCATAATTATAATTTAAAAGTATTCTGCAACTTCCAACTAAATCAATTGAGTTGAAAGCCGTAAATTTCGAAATCATCAAAGCTTCCGTGTTTTGCGCAATCACGCCGACACATTTTCTGACGCGTCTAATGGGCAAGAAAGCATGTCTGTTCGTACAATTCTCGGACGGCTGGTCCCAAGTGTGCATTATGCGGCTTGTCGCTCGACATTGAATGGTCTCTATAGCTACAACACGGATGATGCTCTCACAATTACTTCACGACAAAACTTGATTACACGCGTGATGCAACTTAGTTTCCGGAATTACGGCGATACGTTTTCTGCCGTCTGCGATTGGGCAAGAAAGCGTGTCTGTTCGTACAGTTCTGCAACCAATAGTCCCACCTATACATTGTGCGGCTTGTCCCTCGACATTGAATGGTTTATATAACTATGACACTCATGATGCTCTCACAATTAATTCATGACGCAACTTGATTACATGGGACTGCAGGGGTTAAATTTGACGGGTGACCCTACCCGTCAAGGAATTTTTTTATGACGTTTTTATTTTTAAACTGCCCATCATATGACTTTTAAAATTTATCTGTACAAGTTTCATCTAATTTCAAATTGTACTCATAATTGTTCAAAATTTTCATTTTTTGTTGTACAATTCGGCTCAAGTCTCATTGCTACACTTTGTTTTGAGACCTGCTGATTATATGACTTTTAAAATTTATTTGTACAAGTTTCATCTAATTTCAAATTGTACTCATAATTGTTCAAAATTTTCATTTTTTGTTGTACAATTCGGCTCAAGTCTCATTGCTACACTTTGTTTTGAGACCTGCTGATCAAATTTTTTTAAAATTTATTTGTACAAGTTTCATCTAATTTCAAATTGTACTCATAATTGTTCAAAATTTTCATTTTTTGTTGTACAATTCGGCTCAAGTCTCATTGCTACACTTTGTTTTGAGACCTGCTGATCAAATTTTTCTGCAAATTTTCCAAATTGTTCAAATGTTCTGAGTTTTTTTTGTTTAAAATGGAAATACTGATAAAATAGATGGGAAATATATATAGAAACAACAACTGCTGGGCTTCCAATCCTTCAACGTCATACTCTATCCTGGATCCAGAGGCATCTCAGGAATCGGCATCCTACTCTATGTAAAATTAGGCTCATTAGTAAGTCAGATACTACGTATATATATGTGTGCAAGCAGCTCTGATTGAAGCAGCCTTAATTTCTAGCAAATTTCAATAAATATAACTTGCTTTGGTTCAAGATATTTATTTTTCCTTGTGACAACACATCGATGGTCATAAAAGAGGTATCAAGACGGTGTATTCTCGTGCTGTGTATGACCACAGGCATGACATACTTAGGTGGATGCGCAATTAATTTTATATTTATATGTATAACAAGGTTGAGTTTAGATAGGACAAATTTTTATTTTTATTTTTATTTTTACTTAAAAAAAACCATCTCAACTTTCTATATGCCCCAGTTCTGAATTCATCTCTATGGAGAGAACATACCTCAATTACTCTATGGAGAGAACATACCTTAATTACTAAAGAAACGAAGACGTTCCCAATAGATATAAGCAGAGATGCTGAAGACATTCTCACTTCAAAACAAATTGTCTGATACAAAATATTGCTGGCAGAAATAACTGACAACTATAAATCGCTAGGCCTGACACCATAGAGAAGAAACAAAACAAATATTGAAAAAAACGAAAGGAAACTACAGACCAGATGCAAGGCAAGTGATCAGATGAGCTACAAAGAGGCCTACTCTGCGTCTTAGAAAATGAAACTCCCAGAGCTGTAAGGAGAATCTGCGACAAAAGATGTGTAACGGATGACATCCGGAATAACAAATATACCACATTTGGAGAGGTTGTAGGCCACCTAGTTCTGCTTACGAAAAATATGGGTGAATGAAAAGTGCCTAAAGGATTTTGACATGGACTTGATCTGTTACATGGCCCAAAATTTGAATTTGAATGTCCTTGAGCCCACTCAATAACCATTTTGGACTTGAAATCTCTTCAATTTCCAGCTATCTAGCAAACCGCAAAGTGCTAATGTGTGCTGATGTTTCAGTTTTACTATTAGATCTGACACCTCCAAACCTACTATAAGAATGTCAAAAATTCATAACTATATATACTCCACACCCACAATCCCCTTCTAATACGGCCTTGTCAAAAAAATCCAACCAACTTTGATGACCCAATTAACTTATAAGAACATGTTCGAACCAATCTCCTAAAAGAAAGCCAAAATCTTAACGACAGAAAGTCGCACATCAAAGGAAATATGTTAAAAAATTCTAGCATTTATGCTTCCGCCATATCACCTAGCAAATGTAGAAAATGAGCATTATCCAATCCATTTCCAATTTTCCACCCATGAAATTAGCAGCTATAACAGTGTAATTGTTATTGTTATTTGTACAGAGAGAGAGGGAGGGATTTCAAAAACCTGGCAACGCTGGCGAATCGGCGATGTATATAAACTGATGATAGACATAGATAACTGAAGACAGAACCTGACCGTCCAACCATTTCACACAGTCGGTTTCTTCAGTCCAGATGCTGTCAGACAGATGGGATTTTCGATTCTCATCACTTTCTGCTGCGTGTAAAAGAGGGCCAAGAGAATACAAGGGCGGAACTCTTATCCGGAGTGCGTCGAGTACAGGACCCTCCAGCTCATCAAAGGTATTGAGTATTACCATGTCGGCTTCCAGAGAGGCCTGCCCTTCACTTTTCATATGCTCAAACATGTAGCCCTTTGCAGATTCTGCGACTTGCAAGAAACTGGGAAGGTCTTTGACATGCAGCGGGGGCATTCTAGGAATGCACGTCAGTATTTCTTCCATGTATCCATTTGTAAAACACCTCTCATCTGCAGTAAACCATTGCATTTAGTCCTTCAAATCCATTAATGGAGAGGAGTTGAGGATCAAAACTTGGAATTAACTTATTTCAAAAGAAATTCAAACTCAACTGACCTTAGTGCAATCAGACAACAAAACTCATATGAAAAGAAAAAAAGTACAGGGAGATGAAAAGAATTGCCATAGTGATATACCTTTGAGAGGAACATAACCATTTTCAACGAGAAGAGACATGAAGAAATAAGCTGAGAAGCCACAAGCGCTGAGCGTCCAGAAAGATACTCTGGGAACTCCCAGCTTCCTCTCGGTATTCTATGGAAAGGAAAGAACCCCATCAGAAATAATACATGTCACGGGAGGAACGTCTGGCTGTAAATTCTTCAACTTGTCAATGAGCTTGTCGAAATGCAGAGGGGCGTTGTCATTCAAGGACTCAGATAGCTCATCTAGTTTGAGGGTCCGGCCATGGTCGGCAGGCAGGCCGTCTGGAATAGTTTCAAATCTGAAGTCCGCCGGGTGAGATTTCAGGGACTCCGATCAAGACCTAACCCACCGCTCTTGTATATAATCGGTGTTAACGAATGTGATATAAAAACCTCGGGCGTATAAGATTCTGGAAAGTTGCAGCATGGGCCTAATGTGACCTTCAGCGGGAAAAGGGAACATGACAGCATGAGGTCGGCTCGTCATACCAGCGCTATTACGGATGTACTTCAGTAACACAGAAGACGGCCGATTCTCAGAGCGAGAGAGAATAGATGCGAATCGCCCTTAATGTTCCACCACGCCGACGATCTCCTTCGTCCTTTTGAATCCAAGTTCCAGTACCTCGAGGCTCGAACCGGTCCATTTCAATCACTTTAAGTTTTAACTTACGGGTGCCAGGTGGATTATACAGTGTAAAAAATATATACGGTAAGGTTATATATATATATATATATACAAATTTATAAAAAAAAAAATTAAAACTTTTAATTTTTAAACCTGCCCGTCATATTGACGTTTTCAAAAATTAATAGCAAGTTGCAGATGACGTGGAGATTTGAAATTGAAACGTATTTTACGGGTAAAAAGGCTAAAAACGGGTATACGGGCGTCAAATTTAACCCCTGCATGGGAGACGCTGATAATTGCCGACAGGTTCGATCTGCTTATAATTGCACATAGGTTATATTTTTAGAACCCAATATATCAAATATTCGTGACATATTTTTTTTTAGTGGTGAGAGGGTTTAGCCATATCTTAAAAATAAATTTTTTTGGATTTAGATTTAATTAAAAAATTAATAAAATAAAATAAATATAAATATTTTGATTGTGAAATGAGTTATTGTTTTTGAGAATTTTGTATTGATAAAACATGGCAGTCAGTGGCCCATTGTGTTATAACAAAGTCTATTTGTAACTTAATAATATTGATGATGAAGTGGGTGAATATGGATGATTAAAAATATTTGTATATTGTAATTTTATCTATTGTTACAGAATTATTATTTTAATTGATACAGTAAAACAGATCTTAATGTATAGCTAATATTTAAATGTTATATATTTTAATGTGATATGTATATTATAATATTATTTTATCTAAAAAATTGTTAATTTAATCAATAGAAACAAAAATATAATATAACAAATTAGATTTCAGAAAAGTTTATTACTTTTCACTTTTTAGTACATTTTCTTATGACACCAACATTTTTTTCATATTAGGCTCTATATTATTTTAATATTTTATAATCACGACATATAAATATTTCTAAACATTTAATATCACTATAACATCGCCTTTGCACTAAACTGTAAAATATATCTCACATAATAAAATATAATTCACCTTATATATATTTTTATTATTTTTAATCCTAGAGGAACCTAACAGTAGCCCTAACACTTATTTTTTAATATTTTTTAATTAAAATGACATAATATTTATAAACATTTACATCAATATAACATTTCCTTCACACTAAACTGTAAAATACTTTTGACATAGTAAAGTACAATTCACCATGTATTTATTCTTTATTTTTTTATCCTAAAAGAATCTAGGAGCCAGCCTAACACGTAACTATGACATGCCTCTCTCCATAATTCAAGTCACAACTAAGAAAATTTCAACCTTGGATCTCTCAATTTCCACAAATATCACATTACTTCAATCACCAATTTAAACTTTAATTTATTATTTACTATTTTAAATTTATATAAAATATTACAATCAATAAAATTATTACATAATAAACTATATAATACTTCATATATCATAAATCGTTTCATCCTAAGAAATTTAATAAAGGGACTATATCAAACTAGTAAATTTAACAATAATGATGTTATAATTTACGCAAAATAATTTCATTTGGGTATTTAGTATTTAGTATTTTTTATTTTTGTGAAGTGGAAGGTAAAATTGTTTGTATAATTTTATGATAGCTTTATAATTGAGTAACATTTATATTTTATTTGAATCACATTTACATTTTAAATTAGTTAACATATTTAATTAAAATGAAATATGAATAAATTTATAATAATTTATTAATTAAAATATATGTATAATCATTTATATAAGGTTTAGAATAAATAGTGATGGGTGTATTGTTAAAGTATTCTATAATTTGAAGGTCATCTATTCAAAACTTTATAGGAAAATGTAACAACTAACCGCTAAAACAAAACATATATATAAAAAAATAAAACTTTAACATTTACGCTTAAGCATTATACCAAAATGGTCGATACGCCATATAGGCGGATGCGAATTTTTATGGCACGATGGTTGATTTATTTACTGTGCTAAATGCCACAGCATGCTGCTCTACCATGGCTTAATGACTTAGATGGCCTCCCGCCTGTCACTCGGCCCTGGGTTGCAGAGCTCCTATACGCTCAGCCACATGGCTTGCATCTAGACTACTCCATCGCATGCGTCCATCCCTCTGCTTGGTCTAACCACGACCCTTGGTGTAATCCTCATCCGTTGATTTGGTTGGAGCGATCTGATGGTAAGAAGGGTTTAGGGCTTTTCCAACTGCCCGACTCACCATCTGTGATCGAACATGAATTCATTTGCTTCCCAGAGGTGAGGGTACTGGTCGCTCAGGAACAACTTCAGCCCTTAGTTCTTCAATTGTTTCTACGTCTTTTGTCCATGGTTCATGGCTTCGTCTGCTTAGCTTTTGCGGGGATGTAACTAGTGCCTCGCTCTCAATCCTTATCGCTCTTCGTTATATAATGAATGTATTTGAAAATTTGTCGGTACATAGGGTTAATGTATGGTTTTTGCTGGCCAGACTTGACACAAGGTCCCTCTAGCTCAGCGAGGGATGACGGTTTCCAACGCTGCTTTAACGGAGGTAAGCTTCTGACCGTCAGCCTTTTCCATTTACAGGTTGCCATTTTCATAATGTGCCTAACCTGGTGAAGGGTTCTATGTACTGCAAGTGGGCAGCTCATCCTCTCGCAAGTTCTGAGAATGACCATGATGTCCATGCAGGTAAGCTAGTGTTGTTGTCAGCGTGCTTTCTGTCGGGAATTTCTGGTTATTCCAAACAAAATACAGTGGAAACATCCTCTGTTACCAATGTTGGGAATTTTCTGATAAATTCCGAAACAAAAAAAAAAATATGAACAGAGAGTAATACTCTGTTTTCGGAATCTCTGATAATTCATAAACAAAAGAACAGAGCATAAAATAATACTCTACTTTACCTCAAGATCAAAAAATGATCAAAATAATACTCTGTTTTAATATAGTGAAAACAAAAAAAAAATCGCTTTGATGTAACTGGTGTTGCAGCAAAGCAGTTTTTTTTCAGTTGCTGTTCGTGGTGTTGCAGCAACGTAATTTTTTTGACGTCAAGTATTTTTCGACTTACGGTGTAACAACAATGGTGATTTGACGTCAACAACTTTTGGTGTAACAGCAAAGGAGATTTTTTACGTCAAGCCTATTTTTGACTTACAGTGTAACAGCAACGAAGATTTTTGACGTCAAGCCTATTTTTGACTTACGGTGTAACAACAACGCGCAAAAAGAAACTTCTATTTATAAACGATAAACTAACTGATAAAAATAAGTCTTCCTCACATAGAGGGATCTTCACAAAAGATTATGCTAAAGAGCATCTTCCTCTTGACAGAGGGATTACAGCAGGGATGCTTCAGTTCCACAAACCAATTATCTTAGAAAATTACAATTTCAGCACTGTTGTGCAATACAAAAAAAACTCTCAATCTATTTCCTCTGTTTTCTACTTCTATTTCTATTTCTATATTTTCTACACTGTTGTGTCTGCATTTTATAGTGCGGGAAAGGGTCATCACCACTTTAACTTGCTGATGAAGTCTCTGCTGTACTCAGCTGCTCATAATGAACGAAATCTGATCTTTTGTTGTATTTCTTGAGTCGGTGGTGATGAAATCTATGGCTGATAAATGTTGCAATGGCTCGAGGCTGGTTCTTTTCTCTTTCAGCCATTCTGCTCATTAATACGGTTGTTGAGAAGTAATGGTGTAGTGCTGGATCTGATCTTCCTCCTTCGGGAGCACAAAAATAATTAAGAGTGAAAAGATGGTAATGGCGGTGACTTAAAATATCGGGAACAAATGTGGGGCGCCGGATCAGGACAAATAAGTAAAGTAGCCACTGTTGTTCTGTTCACTGCAGTTGAAATTATAATTTCAACACTCCCCTTTAATTTCAACTGCTGGGTTATCAGTCATACCCAGAAGTTTCCTTAAAAACTCAAAACTTTTCTGGTCCAATGGCTTTGTCAGAATATCCGCAACCTGTTCCTGAGTCATGCAGTGTTGTAAAACGATTTCTCCATTCTTCACCAATTCTTTGATGTAGTGAAACTTTGTGTCTATGTGTTTTGTTCTCTTATGGAATACAGAGTTCTTGGATAATGCAATAGCTGAGCTATTGTCACAAAAAATAACTGTTGCTGTTGCCTGCTCCTGGCATAGACTTCTCAACATTCTCCTCATCCAAACTGCTTGACACGCTGCTGCTGTAGCTGCCACGTACTCTGCTTCTGCTATAGACAATGCCACAATTGGCTGTTTCTTGGAAGCCCATGAAATGGCTCCTGAACCTTTGTGAAAAACGTAACCAGATGTGCTTTTCCGGTCATCTACACTTCCAGCCCAATCACTATCTGTGTATCCAACTAAATCTGAACATTCTGAAACAGTATAAAATATGCCATACCTTTTTGTACCTTTAACATACCTCAGAATTCTCTTTGCTGCCTGCCAATGTGTTTCTTTTGGCTTCTCCATGAATCTGGAAATTAAACTAACAGCATACATTATGTCTGGCCTAGTTGAAGTTAAATACATAAGGCTGCCAACTATGCTCTTGTACATGCTAGGGTCAAAATCTTTGCTGCTGTCTTCTTTGCTGAGTTTTAATCCCATCACTGTGGGAGTGATTGCTGCCTTGTTGTCTTGCATGTTAAATCTGCTCAACACTTCATTTACATATTTTGCTTGTGAAATAAAAATTCCATTTTTATTTTGATCTACTTCTATTCCTAAGAAGTATCTCAGCAAACCCATGTCAGTCATCTCAAATTCTTCTTTCATGACTGATTTGAAATTTTCAATGACGTAGTCATCATTACTTGTAAAAATCACATCATCAACATATAACACAACAATTAAAATTTTACAGTCCTTTTCTTTGATGTAAACAGTGGGTTCTCCCTCACACTTCTCAAATCAGTTCTCCAGTAGATAGGAATCTATCCTACTGTACCACGCTCTTGGTGCTTGCTTCAGCCCATAAAGAGCTTTCTTCAATCTGCAAACTTTGTGCTCTTGGCCTTTCTTCTCATAGCCTAGAGGTTGCTCAATTTAAACCTCTTCCATTAATACTCCATTCAAGAATGCTGACTTCATGTCCATTTGATAAACTTTCCATTTGTTTTGTGCTGCTATGGACAGCACTGATCTCACGGTTTCCATTCTTGCAACCGGAGCGAAAGTCTCCTCATAATTTCTTACATACTGCTGCTTGTATCCCTTGACAACAAGTCTTGCATTGTGCCTTTCTATCTTGCCTTCAGCATTACTCTTGGTCTTGTAGACCCATTTAACTCCAATGACTTCTTTACCTTTTGGTAGCTCAACTAAATCCCATGTCTTATTTCTTTCTATGGCATTCATCTCCTCATCCATAGCTTCTATCCATTTCTTATCTTTAATTGCTTCTTCGAAATGAACAGGGTCATCAACATGACAATACAAGGCAAACAGGGAATTCATACCTTCATCATAAATATCACTTAAATTTCTGAATTTCTTACCTCTTTCATTCGGTGTGCAAGTGCTTGTAGATGCACTTGAATTTCCTCCTTGTGGTGTGCTTGGAGAAGCACTCTCATTTCTCCTCAAGGGTGTCTCTTGCTGTTCTGGTGTTGATGCTGCTGTTTGAGGATGTGTTTCAGCCAACTCCTCATCTTCATCATTATGAGACAAACAGTTTTTAACATTAACTGTTTTCTCTATGCTTCCATCCCAAGCTTCCTCCTCAATAAATTGAACATCTCTGCTCACAAAAAACTTCTTGGTGGATGGGATATATAACCTGTAAGCTTTGGATTCCTCACTGTATCCAATGAAAATACATTTCTCCCCTTTGCTATCCAATTTCTTCCTTAGCTGATCTGGAATGTGTGCATAAGCCACACAACCAAAAACTTTCATGTGGGTGACTCCTTGCTTTCTCCCACTCCATGCTTCTTCTGGCACTTTATTCATTACTGCTTTTGTAGGACACCTATTCAAAATATATACTGCACAGTGTACAGCTTCAACCCAATAATCATTTGGCAAATTCTTTGCCTTCAACATGCTCCTCGCCATATCCATGATTGTTATGTTTTTCCTTTCAGCAACTCCATTTTGTTGCGGGGTGTACCTTGCTGTAAATTGCTTATGAATTCCATTTTCTCTGCAAAAACGTAAAAATTCTTTGGAAATATACTCACCTCCTCTGTCAGTTCTCAAAACCTTGATACGCAGCCCACTTTGATTTTCTACAAGTGCTTTGAAATTTTGAAAATTTTCAAATACTCCACTCTTATTCTTCAAGAAATAAGCCCAAGTCTTTCTGGTAAAGTCATCAATAAATGTTAGAAAATATTGGCTGCCTGCAAGTGATGGAGCTTGCATCGGTCCACATAAATCTGAATGGATAATTTCTAAGGGTGCTTTTGCCCTTATGCTTTTTCCGGTTGGAAAACTTTCTCTGTGTTGTTTCCCCAATATACAACCTTCACAAAGGCTGTCTGGCTTTTCTATCAATGGTAATCCTCTTACCATTCCTTTTCTACTCAACAAATTAAGACCTCCAAAGTTGAGATGTCCTAATCTCAAATGCCACAACCAATTTTCATCCTTTGGTACGCTTTGGAGAGCCTCTTGTGTCACTGCTGCAATTACTTCTTTGTTTTTCAAATCTGCCTTTATTCTGAGAGGGAACATCCTGTTCCTTGTCATCTTCACTTCAGAAATACAACGTTTGCTGGGTGATCTATCCATGATGGTGCACACATCATTCTCAAAGAAAACATTGTAACCCTTCTGACCAAGCTGTCCAATACTCAAGAGGTTACAATTCATTCCGGGAACATAATAAACATCTGCTATGGTTTTCTTTTCACCTTTCTTTGTAAATATTTTAACTTCTCCTTTTCCCATAACATAAATTTTACTATCAGTCCCAAGTGTGACTTGTGACTACACACTCTGATCTAAAGCAGAAAACAGGGCTATGTTTCTTGTCATATGGTTGCTGCAACCAGAATCTAGAAACCATATATCCTCACTGTTTGTTTCAGCCATATTACAAACTAACAACACATTATCTTGATTGATATTTTCTCTTGTGATATTTGCACTAGATCTATTACTCATATCATGCTGCTTCTTCCTACATTCATTTGCATAATTCCCATATTTTTTACAATAATAACATTGGACATTAGATTTTTCATACCTTTGTCCTTGAGCATGATGTTGTCCACTTTGTTGGCTGTTGCCATGGCCTTGGTTCTGATTTGAATTGCTGCCTCTTCCTTGAATGTTTGCTGAACTGTTTCTTCCACCTCTGTATTGGCTTCTGCCTCTTCCTCTCTTGTTTCCTCTGCCTTGACCTCTTCCTCTTCCAAATGACATCTGGGTCTTAAAGGCTTGCTCTAGAGATGAGTTTTCATTTCTACTCAACCTCTGCTCATGTGTTATTAGTGATGCATGAAGTTCATCAACTGAAAAATTTGAGAGATCCTTTGTCTCTTCTATGGTGGTAACAATCACATCAAACTTTGAGGGTAGGCACCTCAATAGTTTCTCCACAATCCTTCTTTCTTCAAGAGTTTCTCCATGAGACCTTATTTGTGTGACCAAACCAATTGCTTGTGTGAAGAATGAATCAATATTGTCTGACTCCTTCATGCGCAGGTTCTTAAAGTCTTTCCTCAACAACTGTAGTTTTGCTGTCTTCACTTTCTCCATGCCTTGATAGGCTGTCTTGAGAGTTTTCCATGCTTCTCTGGATGTCTTGGCTGCTGCTATCCTTGGAAACACACTCTCATGCACTGCTTGATATAAAAATACAAGGGCTTTTGAGTCCTTCTTCTTATTTCTCTTCAACAACTCTTTCTCTGCCTGAGTTAATCCATTAAACTCTTCTTCATTTGCTGGCTCTTCAAATCCATATTCAACAAGTTCCCATAAATCTTGTGAGGCAAACAGGGCTCTCATGGTTATTGCCCAGTAGTCATAGTTTTTCCCATTGAACTGTGGAAGCTAGGTATTAAACATACCCACACTGGTGCTGGCCATTCCTTCAATACTTGACTGTGTAAAAAAAAACACTTAATTGTCTTCAACAGCTACAAAAACTAAACTGAAAAATACCTTGACAGCGTTTTCGCTCTGCTGGATAATTTGCTGCAGCAAGAAATCTTCTTTCAGCTTCTTTGATGTCTTCAAAGAGCCTGGACAAGCTCTGATACCATGTCGGGAATTTCTGGTTATTCCAAACAAAATACAGTGGAAAAATCCTCTGTTACCACTGTTGGGAATTTTCTGATAAATTCCGAAACAACAAAAAAAATATGAACAGAGAGTAATACTCTGTTTTCGGAATCTCTGATAATTCAAAAACAAAAGAACAGAGCATAAAATAATACTCTACTTTGCCTCAGGATCAAAAACTGATCAAAATAATACTCTGTTTTAATATAGCGAAAACAGAAAAAAAATCACTTTGCTGTAACTGGTGTTGCAGCAACGCAGTTTTTTTTTAGTTGCTGTTCGTGGTGTTGCAGCAACGTAATTTTTTTGACGTCAAGTATTTTTCGACTTACGGTGTAACAACAACGGTGATTTGACGTCAACAACTTTTGGTGTAACAGCAACGAAGATTTTTTACGTCAAGCCTATTTTTGACTTACGGTGTAACAGCAACGGTGATTTTTGACGTCAAGCCTATTTTTGACTTATGGTGTAACAGCAACGCGCAAAAAGAAACTTCTATTTATAAACGATAAACTAACTGATAAAAATAAGTCTTCCTCACATAGAGGGATCTTCACAAAAGATTATGCTAAAGAGCATCTTCCTCTTGACAGAGGGATTACAGCAGGAACGCTTCAGTTCCACAAACCAGCTATCTCAGAAAATTACAATTTCAGCACTGTTGTGCAATACAAAAAAAACTCTCAATCTATTTCCTCTGTTTTCTACTTCTATTTCTATTTCTATATTTTCTACACTGTTGTGTCTGCATTTTATAGTGCGGGAAAGGGTCATCACCGCTTTAACTTGCTGATGAAGTCTCTGCTGTACTCAGCTGCTCATAATGAACGAAATCTGATCTTTTGCTGTATTTCTTGAGTCGGTGGTGATGAAATCTATGGCTGATAAATGTTGCAACGGCTCGAGGCTGGTTCTTTTCTCTTTCAGCCATTCTGCTCATTAATACGGTTGTTGAGAAGTAATGGTGTAGCGTTGGATCTGATCTTCCTCCTTCGGGAGCACAAAAATAATTAAAGAGTGAAAATATGGTAATGGCGGTGACTTAAAAGATCGGGAATAAATGTGGGGCACCGGATCAGGACAAATAAATAAAGTAGCTGTTGTTGTTCTGTTCACTGCAGTTGAAATTATAATTTCAACACTTTCGTGTTTAAGCTTGCGTCTCTTGGGTCCCTGCAAACTCATTGTATTCACGATTTGTCATAGGTTGGAACATATCTACACAAGCTCTCTAATCTGACTATTTTCGATTTTGGTTGCCTAAAGAAATTTTGCTCTCACAAAAGGCTTAGCCTATATTTACCATCTTTATGTATTTAATTAAAAGATTATGAGAGTGGCTTAGATTGTCGTCCTCAGAAAATCAATGTATATTTATAGATAGGTTTCCGGGTTTTCTTTTGAGACTCATGAGTTTGCGACTGTCATTGTAGGTTATTTGTAATTAAGAATCTCTAAAAGACCTCAATTCGAGGGACTAATAACTCGAGGCCTTTCAGCCTTTCCTTCAGTTTAAACCCTCAGTATTTGAATTTGTTAAATTGTTTCATTTTATTCCTGTAGATACATGCAACTACTTTGCTATTCCATTATGTTTGTTTACGCTTTAGCTCTATTGCATCTTGCTGGAAAGATGATTGATGATTATGAAAACACTTATGATGCAATCTTGTCGAGAATGCTAAATTACTTCTCGTTTTCTTCTTTGATATAATTAGTTAACTATTGGCTAAAGATTTGTCTCCTCCTTGTTGTTTATTGGATTTCCTTATTATTTGAACTAGAATAATGATTCTCGGTCTTTGCAGGAGGTTCTGCTTTAGGTTTTTAATAGTTCCTCTGTTATAAATTTATAAGTAATATTTGACTTCATCATAGAGGATTGTTCCACCGGATTTTAGAAATGTCATGCTTATATAGTGAATGATTTTATTAGACTCTAATATTGTTGTTGCATGTCTTTGTAACTCGATAGTAATTACTTCTCATAGTATATCTTATATCTTCTGTTTGTCAAAGAAAATAGTTTATTACAATATACCTCCTGTTTGTCAAAGAAACAGTTTAAGCATAAATCCTTATGGGTGATTGTTCAATATTACTACCTATGCATTATTTTGGTAGAAATATCATGCGGTAAGCTTGAATATTTATTCACTCAAGATTAAACCTTACTACACTACTGTATGTTACTGCATAAATTAGAATATTCTAATTGATTCTATTCTTATAAACAAATATCTTTTTATAAACCAATATCAACTTTTCTTTAAAAGAAATCTATAATACTTATTCAATTTTAATTGTCAATATGTAAGTCCAAATTTGTCTGGAAAGTCTCTCCTCCCAGCCACGAGCCTGGCGATTACATCCAGGTTCTCCCCTGAGCACTCTCTCTCTTTCACTTGGATTATATCCAGCTATAGTTTGTGCCTTGGGCCTCAGGACTTCACTGTCCAGCCTCAAGTCCTGCACTCTGTTTTACTGTAGTTGAGCAAGTATAGCCCCCTTTTTCCTTATTTTCCCCTCTATATTTCCCTTTCCAAGGTAGGGGTGTAACTGTTTATTGATAAATGTTTCTTTTAATTATAGTAAAGAATTTAATTTTATTAACTTGTCATAATTCCTATCTAATCACAAATTAGGTAACAAATTGTACTCTAGCTTTCCAGCCTCACTCATTGTCATAATGTAAAAGAAATTAATGCAAAAAAATATAAAACTGAATTTATTAACCACAGTAATTCCTTCATGGAGCCTAGAGTGTTACAGAAAAAGTCTAAACATGTTCATGACTGGTATGACTTGAACTAAATACTTTCCTTGATTTTAAGTACATAAATGACCTTAAGTCATAGTATCTCAAACTATATATATATATATATATATATATATATATATATATATATATATATATATATATATATATATATATATATATACAAAAATAATCTTAAAAAAATATCAAAAAGTTGTATATTTTGTATCACATATTACGAAGCCAAAAAAAAAATAATAAAAATAAATACAATAACAAAAAAATAGTTCTCGAGCTAAAATATTCACATACACAAAGATGAAGAGAAATAAGGCTCACATACACAAAGATGAAGAGAAATAAGGCAGAAGAGAATAGTTTACAAATTAGAGTACTCACACTTATCAACACCAAAAGATATGAGACATGAGAAAGAAAAGAATATTGAACAACTAAAAAACAATAATATAAATGTATTATCACAATGGTTTGAAAACAACTTTTTTATTAAAAAAATGAAGGTGCACACAATGTTAACAGGAAATCCTTTAGCTTGAGAGAATGGTTCTACTTGTAAGTGTAACTAATGACTCTTATCCTTCCAACTCCGTGACTCTTCTTCCACAGTAAACCAAGTAGGATCTCTAACATATATGGATCTCTTATATCTTATTAAAAATATTATCTTATCGCCATTTTGACTACTCTAATTGGTTCTAGAATAATAGTCCATGAAAATAAAAAATTACAGTGTCTCTAACCGATTATTAAACACTTTCAATGTTAAATACAAATTCTTGAAATAATCACTGGCATGTCTTTTTTTACATTTTTATCAATAATTCCTTTAGTAGTTATTCCAAATTTTCACTTAATAGGAAGTAAGTAGAGTGAGTATGCCGTGGAAATTCAATTCCTTCTTACTTCGAGCATAGAAAGGAAAGTTCGTATCCATCACTATGGAAGATAACTTTCAAATGTTTATTTCAATTAAGTGTGTTTAAAAAATTAATATAAAGGTAGAGAGCGCTAATTAATTAAAAAAGGTATTGAACACAACACTTTATAATTAAAATGCCCCGGATGCGGGTGTCAACATGCCAGGCAGTGAGGAGCCACATGCCCAACATGTGCCACCTCGTGATCGTCAAGGGAGTTTAATGCCCCTCGCCGCTGAGGAGTTAAGACGGGAGGCGCAGGGCAGAAACCTTAATGGGGAAATTGGGTACGATGACGAGCTTGCAGAGAGCAATCAATGCGGGCAAAATTCGAGGGAATGTATGATGTTTTAAGAATGAAGGAATGTTGTGGTTTTGGACTCAGAGTGCAGAGCAAGCAGCTCAGATCTCTGAGGGAAATTGTCTCTTTAAGGCTTCTGTTCTTGCTGGGAGTGACGGCATTCATATTGACGAGGGAAATTTCTGGCTTGTTGATCCGGGTTACCGCTACTTCTGTGAGGCTGAGCTCTGTCAAGGAACAGTTGAGGGACGAAAGTCAGTTGGAGGGCGGCTCAATCTCGACAAGCCCTCAAGAGTTGTTCGGTTACAATCTGTTGGCGTCTCTGCAACCATGGCTCGTCTCCGGGAAAGGATGCCATGTAGAAGAGGTTCTGGGCGAGGAGGTGCACGACGCCCTGCAGCGGATGCTCACCATCACTGTTGCTGCTGCTATTGTCATAGAAGGGCGGGAGCCACCCCTATACCAGCCAGTCAATTCATGGAGGCTGGCAGTTCCAATGATGGAGCGCCCCTGCTTCCAACGTTTGGCTCAGTCATATTCACCCTGGGCAGCTCGCGGGACAACCCTGGCATTAACGCACACATATCGGTTCTCTTCACAACAGTTCCTCAGGAGGAGGCCGAAGGCACGCAACCGGACATTGCAGAAGAACATCCAGAGGGCAGTGGGGAGAAACGCCTGGATGAGCAGACGACAATTGCAGAGGACAATCAAGCGGAGGAGCCTAAGCAGACCCCCACCCGACTTCAAGAGCAGGAAGCGCCAACCTCCACGCAAGACCCCATGGCAATGTGGGACGGCTACCCAGAAGGCCACGGGTGGTGCAGAATTATTGAGGAAAAGCCAGACGAATAGTCTCCTGAAGCCCTCTCTGGCACACATTTCTCTCTCTCAGGTCTGGTATTGGTTCTTGGTTTCTGTCGGGGCCGGGTTTAGGCCATATATCTATGCTTGTATCTCTTCAGTACTTGTTTATGTTTATGTTTACTATAGTCTGGGCAGTAGGCCTTGTAAGGTCCGTTACGAGTCTTTTTGTTTGATGCCCCTGCGTGGGCAGTTTTCGTATGGTCCGAAAACAACTCTGGGTTATGTCATGAGGGAAACGCTGCCCCTGCGAGGGCGAATTCTGTGTCAAGAAAAGCCACCCAAAGTGCCAAGGTCGGCCCTGGGCAGCATGTCTTTTTGATTGTAATGTTTGCCTGTACATAATATAATAGAATAGATAGCTTTACTGAGAAAAAAAAAACACTTTATAATTAAAATGAAACCTTTGTCTAAAAAAATAATCTTTAAACTATCTAAATAAATCTAGAATATTTAAATATTGACAAAGATATCAAATATAACAACCTTAAAGTAATTTTTAATATAAAAGAATGGTATGATATTTTAAATGCTAAAAGGAAGGTCAATTTTCCATAGTTATTTATAGAGAAAAAGGAAAATTTGTTGAACAATACTAGGATGAATTTAACAATTCCGATTAACAATGTAATCATAATATAATATGTCAAGTTATAGTTAACAATAATTAAACAGGGATAATAATAAACCAAGGATTGACACCAAAATTGCATAATCCATAGTGTATAAGAATCAACATTGCAATATTACAAGCCACCACAAGCCACCTAACTGTTGAAGGTTGAAACTTGACTATCTCAACATCAAGTAATACCACTCGGTCGGGAGCTTAAAAAAAATTGGTGGGTCTAACTGGGTATACAAGGACCAATTTCCCGTTTTAAAGAGATTTAGTATAATAACAGAATGAAAACCGATGAAATGTTTTATAGCTAATGATAAAATTATTAAATAAAATTATTCTACTTATTCCCCGGGATAGTACATCTTTGTATGTGATTCAAAGAAAGATATCACAAAGCATATAACAATATAACTCATTCGATACTTTGATGAAAAGAAAGCATATATGATAAACTAAATTAATTAAATTGTTAATTAATTTAGTTGGTTAAAACTCAATCACATAAAAAATCTCATTATCTCATACATAATAAAAAATCATTCAATTCTGCACATCAATAGTGATAATGACTTATTGTTTTCAAAGCATTTATATAATGAAATAATGCATAAGAGATTCACTATCTAATTTAGTAATTGATAATGATAACATAAATATAATAGTACCTGATACATTAGCGCGCTGCTTATGAAAAAGATAACTTTCAGGCTCAACTTTTCAATTAGATAACTTTGGATCAAACAATAGTGCAAGCTCAAAGTTGTCTTCACAAAATTTTGGACCCCTTTCTAAATGCATGAAAGGGGTTTAAATAACTTATTAATATTTAAAAAATAGTAAATTTAAAATAAAAGTCTTCAAAAAAAACTTCAAAAAATTAAGCTATGATAAAGGACAACTAAATTAGAGATCTGTTGTAGCAAGAACTCATGACTATGCTCCAGATTGATTCTTCATCTACTCTCTGAGATCATTAGCTGGGGGAGATGTACCGGTTGCATGCACATTTGCTTTGTAAACACTGCATCACTAAGCATTGGAAGAAGTTGTATTGTTGCATTCAAGAGACACCTCGGCACAAACCATTGACTATGAGGCTTCACTAGAAAATGACAATAACTTTCAAGGTTTGCTTGTGATAAAATCTGAATATCTTGAACCTTGTTCTTATAGATGTTTCTTTCCAAAATTGTTTTAAAGCTTTGACATCTGGCAATGTGTTGTTCGGGCATTCTTGAATTAGATTGGCCTGTAATAAGGTATGTGTAATGTATTCAGTGAAATTTGAGGCAATATTTCTCGCTTTGATAATAGCCATTTTTGCCAGTTTCATTTTGATATCCCAGTGACCAAAATTGATATCCTTTAGTGATTCTTTAACTTGAGGAAGATCAACTAATCTTCATTGAGCACTTTATTGCCAATCTATATTCTCAAAAAAAATCTCGTCAATTTCTTCATAAAACGTCCTCAAATTGGATAGTTGTTTTACTAAAGAATCGTTGGTCTCTCACAAGTCATGAATTAAAGCGAATTTGTGACAAAAGATAGCATGTTGCTTTGTTAGGAGTATATCCAGTTTTGATGCTTCCTCGCGGACTTCATTTATATCTGGATTTTTCCTTTGCTAGTTTGTCCTTTGTTGCAATTGTAGTATATGTTCATCTTTGTCCTTTACTCCATATTCAAATTGTAGCTTTAAATCAGTAAAAAATTTATGTAACTCAGTAAGATTTACTTGTCATTGTTGTTCAATTAATTGTTTTTCAATCTAGAAAGTTTGATCTAATTGAACAATCCTTTGATCCTTTTCTTTCATTAGTAGTTGTATTTCTACATCTTTATCATTGGTAGCACTAACGTAAGCTCCCGCGAACTGAGATAATCTATTCAATTCCTCATCAAAGGTTGTTTTAGCTCCTTTCCAAAGGACTTGAAAATGGGTTTCATTTGAAACTAGCACTTGTGATTGCTCTAACTTTCTTTGCTTCCTTGACCTGCTCATTATTTCTTTATGCTTTGGACTGTAAAATATGTTCAAAGGCAGGATTTCTCCAATATTGAGGACTATCTCAGCAGTAGGGAATCCAGGAATTATTTCCATATCATTGGCAACAGTTGATTGATTGACAATTGTGGCATGAATGTTATTCTAGGAAGTCTTAGTAATAAACTTATTCCCTTGGGAAGCCTCAATAGTAAACAAGTTGTCCCTCTATTTTCTGGAACTTGTTTTGTCTCTCTACTAATTGTAACCTGTTCTTCTTTTATATCGGTTAAGATACCTATACCTCGAGTTTTTTTTTGTTGTAAAAAAACGGTTGAACTCCTCCCATACTTCATCCAGTTTGTTCTCCTCTTTAATTTCTCTTGTTTTCTCAAAATTTATAGTATCTATTTCAGAGACTTGGGAAATAATTGAAACTTTTGAAAAGGAAGTTGATGCATCTGAAACTTATGAGTTCTATAGAAATGGTTTTAACACGGATTCTGGGAAATGGGTTATTCTTCGCTGACGATATTGATTGAATTTAACCAATTTGTCAGGACTCAGATGGTATCCTGCCAATTATTCTACCATATAATACTCTGGAACCATTTCAAACAAATCATCAAACTTGCGAGGCTCGCTTGAAAATGGTTTGAGCTTAACCTATGTTGTAACATCTTTCGCTACGCCATTAGGGTCATATGGCTTGTTTAGTATGGTTGTAAAACGAAAGGCTTCCAATTTTTCAATTTCAAATAAGGAATTCTTGAAATTCTCTAAGGCATGGGTACCATAGGGGATATGAAAACATGGCCAAGTGGATTTCTTGGCATATTTAATTACTTTAGTTAAGCCCTTACCATTTGTTTGATAAACGATTTCCTTGGCCAACAATTTATCTGGGACAAAAAGGGGAAAAAGATGAGGATGGGAAAGGCTACCAAAAACCTGAATGTAAGTAAATGACTCTTCCCCAAACCACTTTCGTATAGGTTTTAAGTCTTTATTGGCTTTTGCAGTAAGTCTAGGGGCTTTTCTGCCAAAGAGCTCTTGGTGGATAGGGATCATGAACTCATCACAGATTTTTTAGAAGTGAGCATGGTATTTGGTTTCCCAAAGGATATCGAGATAAATAGATATAGGACTAGGAAATTGGTTTCTTCATTTCCATCCTAGAGATGGAAAATCATAAGAAAAACAAATTGTGTCCATGACATAGGCATTCATAAAGAAAGGAGGAATTGTTCTTTCATGTACATTGTGCTTCTGTTTGTAATTGTGGATTTTAGTGGTCAAAATTTTGGTTAAAATAGTCACCCAATCCATGATATAGCCATCAGCAGAGGCTTCTATCAATGTCACCCTTCTTCAGAGAATTTTTGTGTATTTGAATAACAATAGAGGCGACATAACATAGCAGCAATATGAGAGAAAGGGCCAACAACAGAGGCTAATGAATACATACCTTGTCCTCTCGCTTGTGTTTGTTTGGGTCCCTTCTCCATTCTCTGGTCAGCTCCATAGGATTCAGATTCTCTTGCAGAATTTGTGGATGAATTGCATATCATATTTCGTCTGAGGTTGAGGTAGATGATACATTTTCCTTAAATCCTTAGCTTTAAAAGACCCAATAACTATCTTCTTCAGAGTTAGAAATGTTATGTCCGTAATGTCGATATGGTCAATAACCCATCTCACGATATTTGTATATTGTACAATTTTGGGGTAGGAAACAATTATGTGGAGAAATGAATTGTCCACATCATTCGATGTGTCTCTATTACTTGGAGGAGAATCATCAACAGTAGAAACCTGTTCACGATTATTCTTGGATTTTCATCCTCGAATAGTTTGTATATTTCCTCCCAGGAGGAAGAACCTGCATCCATAGTGCACGTAGTATCTGTAAATAATGGAGACATCTCAGACACTTGTTCAGTGGGAAAGGCTGGTTCTTGTTGTATTACAGACTTCCTCCTCACCTTGACTATTCTTGACATGTACTTTAACTTCTCTTTATTGGAATTTACCTGTAAAGAAACAAACCAAGATAAGTAGAAAGAGCTTCAAAAGATAGAGAGATTCATATCAATTCAATGCAAGCTTTATGGAAAATCCTTTCACATTAACTCAAAATTATTACAAATCATCAAAAAACTCGAAATTAGAACTACATAGAGTGGTCATTTAATTTTCAAACATTTTTTCACATGACACTCACACTTGTCATTATATCAGAAAATATTTTATCGGTGTTTGGTATCAGGTGATATTAACATAACTCAGTGATCTGTGATTTCTGAAAAACATATAGGTGTGGGATCTATATTAGAGAAATACTGGAGTTTTAACAGAATGTGATATCAGCATCCGTCAATTGACAGAATGCGATATTAGCTTTTGACGGATTGTGATATTGGTTCCGTCTTTTCTCTATTTCGCTTATCGACTTTTCATTGTTTCACTTATTGAATTTTTGCTATTTCTCCATCATCTTTTTACAATAAGCTTTTTGTTGTTTTACTATTCTTTTAAACCATCGATACTATGCGTAGGTTTTAATAAGACCAATCATTTTATGATATTTTCCTTTATCTGTTATGATTTCAGGATTTCTAAGATTTGTAATTTATCTTCTAAAACTACAAAAGGAATCCTAAAAGGTTCTATTCCCTTTTCATAAACTTTCTTGTTTTATTAAAAAATAAAAGAGTAAATATAAAACTTATCATATTTTATCTAAACAAGGACGGATTTAGTCCTAAATTTTTTTAAAGGGTCCCCATTATTATTTCTCCTAAGTCTAAAGATAATGGGGGGTTATTGAGAACCACAATAATTATCGATGCATTGGATGAAACAATTAAACTCAGTAAGATGTCAATCTTTATCAAGAAATTTCTTTAGAAAGTTTAAAAATGATTGAAATCTAGATCGATATAGATAACTTTGAAATGAAATAATTCGTTTTATCGTAAAGTTTCTCAAGGTTTGTTATAGATGAAAATCTCTTTTGTGTAAATCAGTTGCTAATAGGTTGAAAGGATAAAGTAAAAACTATTAGAAGCTTGTGTATTGAATAAAATTATTAGTCATTGGTAGAGCCTCCGCTGCCATTATGCATTCATAGCCTTGACAGGGTTACCATTTAACCAAAATGAACCAGTATCCCATCCATATTATAATAACATTCTTTAGAGGCAATGAATTTCCTTTTTTCATATATATATATATATATATATATATATATATATATATATATATATATATATATATATATATATAGATATATAGATATATATATATTTAAAGTCATTATCCTGGTTTAGTAGCTAGAAAATGATAATGTCTTTCACAAGTTGTAATAAAATTGAACAAGCCGACTCGTGATCAGATCTCCTATCTCAAAGTCTAGAGACTAAGAGCCACTATCTTGGATTGGTTTCCAATAGTGATAATACCAATTTTATTAGTTTCATATGATCATGGTAAGCAGGCTCCTCATGAGACCTCTTAACTTTTAAGTATTTTATATTTTTGAATTACATTCTATTTTTTTTTTTTAAATAAATGGATGGCAAGGTTTCATTCACTCTTTACGAGTATTGGATGACCTCTTTAAGTAAAATATGCTTAAGGCTTCAGAGTAATTTCTAATTTTATAATTATAACTTTGCAAAACCAATTCACAAAAAATATATTTTTAAAGGGTTTCAAACCAAAATATTTCACATCTAAATGATTATCTTATTTCAAAGTTTTAAAATAGATTCAATACTTAGATTACAATTTAAAGTTCTTCTTTTTAAACTGTTCCTTAAATAATTTTAACAATTCAAAAATAATGAGAAACTTCCAATGTGTTTTTCAAAAGCGTAGTACTTTTAGTAACAAAAAGAAATGATATATAAAAGTATTTACATACTGTACAAAAGAACTTATGTTTTTTCAAGAAAAATATTTTTTGAGTATAAGTCCATTAACAAGAAGAATTTCCTTCTTCCCTTGTAAATATTGCAAGATGAGATTTGATGGACCTATCTTCTCAAAAATTTGAAAGGGACCAAGCGAGAGTTTTTGAAATTTTGTATGTTTTCCTTTGTCCTCATGCACTTTATCCCATTTTGAAACTAAGTCTCTGATTTCAAAATTTTTATCTTTGATTGAATTGACATCAAATGAAGGTTTGACCAATTGTTGATGGTGAACATGGACCAGCTTAACTTTATTTATTTCTTCTTCCAACTTAAGGATTTGAGACATTCGTAATTGTAAATCTAAAGAAGGTTGTTCTTCAATGAATTGAACTAGGGCTGATGAGGGGAGAGCTAGACTTTGAGGTAGGATAGCTTCTATCCCATATAGCAAATGAAAAGGAAAAGTACATATTGAATTTTTCTCAGTTATGCTATCAACCCATAAAGCAAATATAAATGCTTTGTGCCAGTTCTTTTTATTTTGGTCGATAGTTCATTTGATGATCCTTATAAGATTTTTATTAGTGGATTCTGCTAATCCATTTCCCTAAGGGTAATAATTTTTAGAATAGTTAAGTTTAAATCCTCTCTTTAAAGCAAATTCAGTCATTACATTTCCAGAAAAATAAGAAGCATTGTCAAAAATAAAAGCATGAGGGATACCAAACTTGGTAATAATAAATTGATCAATGAATTCAATGATGCTCTCAAAATTGGCTAGCTTCAATGGTATCGCCTCTACCCATTTTTAGAATAATTTGTTGTAGTCAAAATGTACTTATTTTGTTTGGAAGAATGATGAATGATCTCACCTATTATGTCCAGTCCCCATTGCTCAAAAGGTTTTTTGATCTTAATTGGTTGAGAGGGCATGGAAGGCTTCCTCTGTCTTCCTAAAGTGGTTTGGTAAATTTTGCATCTTCTTACATACATGAGAATATGTTTTAATAAAGTCGGCCAGTAATATCAAGCATGCAGAATTTTGTGAGTCGTTGTATCTCCACTATAATGCCCACCTGTTGGCCCATCATGAAGTTCTTGTAAGACCTTTTTTGCTTCAGTTTTTTCCAAATATCTTAACAAAACATAATCATATTTTTTTCCTAAATAATACATCATTGATGAGTTGATATTGATTGGATTTCAATCTCAAGGCTCTCTTTTTCTTAACATCTAGTTCAAGTGGAGCATAACAATTTTTCAAATAAAATATTAAGTTAGCAAGTTGAGACTAAGTATTAATAGGGAGCACCTATGTGATTTGTTCAATATTACTTGTTACTTAACCTATTGATATATCATTCATTCCCGTGACTAACCTGTAAAAATCTTGACCTTTTACAATTTTAGCAGGTTTGATTTCTACATCACATTATTGTAATACAGTAACCTAGTTAGCCCTTTTTTCTTATATCTCCTTTTGAATAAGAAATTGTATGACTGCTGAGAAAGGAACAATAACTTTAACATGATTTTTTAGAATAAAGGTGTTGGACTTCAATCCTCTATGGGTTGGTGTGGAATGTGAATAGCCATTGGAGTCAAACAGACCACATAGAATATGAATCCAAGGGTCACACCATGTACTATAATTGTATATCATGTCAATAATATATGCAATCTAATGCTTATCATTTACATTAGTTGTTTTCATTACATGTGAGTTTAGCATGGTATCAGATCGGGCGGTCTCCTGCCCTACTCATATTTGAGCCACTTGTTTTGTGGCTTCTCTATGAATGTCAGTTCTTCTATCAATTCTACATTTAATGAATGTCCCATCATCTAAATTCTAGTTGCATTCTCTGTCATTTCTGTCACAATAACTCATATATTCCTTTTTTATGCTTAAGGCTTTCATGCCCCAACCCGAGATCGTCCAACATTGGTATTAGAGCAATGTATCGGAGCGCAGGTCATGCCTGGCCATTTTCACATTTTGTCAGCTCTACATCCTTTCCAGAACTTATCTGCCATTTCTTTATTTATAGAAATATTCTAACATTACTCTGCTCCATTTGGGTGCTTGTCTAGTAAATCATTTATTTTCTCCAATACACAATGTTTCCTTCTCTTTTTCCCTAGACTCCAAATATAGCAACTTCATTGTGTCGCCTTGGTGTGGAGGAATAGAAGGCCCATGTCATTGAGAAATATGAAGCCGATTATTATCACTGTGGGTAAAATTCCATTTCCAAAACACTCCCCAGTCCCACTCCCACTCCACAGACGGGATTTTAAGTTTGGATATGATGGGGAATCAAAGGATACATAAGTTGCACTTATGCTCTTTGATGGCTTGGCATTGGCTCGTTCCTAGACCAACATTGTCGCCTAGTGAATTTCGCACACCAATCACTAACAAAAGATCCTTCTCCATAGACGATATTTCACACCCACCTATTTTTTATGGGACTTATGGGATTTCAGGGGCTTCTATTATAGAAGAAGCATTAGAATCAATTGAATTCACAGTAGAGGAGAGATAAGTGCTTCTGCACATAAGCGTATTGAAGGGACAGTCACAACAATGGTTGGTGAAAATATAAAAGTTGTTACTCTTACATAGATTTATCATATTTACTAGTCGCAATCCTCATATCAGTTTGTGCCCCTTTTCTTATATTCCTTCAGTAGTGCGTTATCTGCCTTGAATACTCCCCAGCAAAGTCATTTTATATTCTCCACCAAGGTTCATTTGTATTCTCTATGAGATATATAATAGTAGTGAATTATATTTGTAGGTCAATACCTGTGTTCTGTTTTATATTGAAGAATATGCATCTAAATCTATTGTATTGCATGGGACAGAATTAAAGGGACAAAACACATAGTTCATATTTCAGTTTATGGAAATTGATTTTATGAAGGAATAGTGTCATAGCGAATGTTATAGACATATTTGGGCACTGCAACCCCAAAATCATATGTCCATAAACTAAGGGCTTGTTAAAATCCCTAAAAGTGTTGATTCACACCCTAAAGGATCATGGTCAACTGATTGCATCATTTCCCAGAAGTTCCACATGAAAACTACTCAGAAATAGCTAAAACTAGACCATACAGACTGCTCCATGGGTAAGGTGTGATGCATACTAACTGCCTAACTGGCCAGGTGTGATGCATACTAAAATTGCCTTTTGTGGGGTGCGATGAGTGAGAATAGACAAATGGCGGACATAGTTTGCAAGGTGGATGATCATGGAATCTTCCAGAAACTTCTCTTGTGATAGTTGCCTCTCTGAATTCACCCAGGGATGAGTAAGAGATCATGAAATCTCCAAGTGGAACCAAGAAATATCAGTGAAATGACACTAATCAAAAACCCAGAGCTTACTCGTGCCCTTGCAAGACATCTATAAATGGATCCCTCATTTGAGAGATCTAGAGGCTGGAATTTTGTATTTTGTAAGGAAGTGTTGTTGGTTTGCTAAGAAGAGACATTGCATTGTTGGGTGATTTGCTTATTCATGAGGTGAAGAGGGCTTCTACAACTGGGAGGATGATCCTGGATTAGACAACTGGGTTGTAATCCTCCCTTACATTACTATTAATAAAGTTCTTTGAGTTTTCCTCCATATGATCTTGTATTTGTGAATCTTATTTTTTATGAATGCAATTGTATGGTCAATGTGTTTCTGGTTCCACATTGTTTATTATGTTTTAGATAGTGATGCTTTGATAGTTTGCTATTACTTTGACTCTACAGGTACTCTTTGAAGCGAGACAAGTAGGAGAGGAGTGGCAAATTCTATCAAGGAAAGGAGAAATCAAGCTAGGATCAAAGCAGAAGATCCAGGTTGGTCCTCTGTTCTTCTCTTCCATCTATCACACTTAAAGGAACTCTTGAAAATCTTTCATTGTTTGTTTCTAAGATAGCTACCTGTCTTAGTGGGACTAGCAGTTCGAATCGACACTAGTTTTCCGTGAAACAAAATGGCAACTCCATTGGGGATCAAATAGTTTGTTTTGTTTGTTTATTTTTTGCTTTATAAACTACAGATGGAGCCTAAAGTTAGCCAGCTAGCCTTCGAAATGCCTTTGCTATGCAATTGCGAAGTAGATAAATGCTGCTTCAGTCAATCTCCAGGTTGGTTTATGAACTGAACATATGACTTACAAAGCATCCTAAGTGCCCTTGTGGTAGCTCAAAACCTCATCAGATCCTACCCTTATGCTTTGTGTTTACTGTCCATCATTACTCAGCCTCAATCACTGAACTTAGCTACAACTTTTGAGAAAAAACCAAGCTCAGTTTCGCTCCCTGGCCCATCGCACTATCTATAAATTTGCAACCTGGATGCATCGCACCTCTCATGTCTGCAGGTGAGATGCATCCCTATTTCCCTGTGTTGCAAGTGTGATGATTGAGTAAACTGTGTTTTGTTCTCTGAAATTTGGTTTTTTTCTCTTTGTTTTCAGCTTTATTCAGTAGTTTTTCTATTCATGATCAGTACCTTCTTGTTGTAACCATCTTCCTTCACATTATTTTAGCCTCGATCAGTTAGGAACTGTAAATGTTTTTGTGTATTTGTCAATCATTTGCAATCCTCCTTTGTCAAAAGTAGCCTAATCGAACTGTCGTTTTTTATGCAAGTGTCGTAATTGTCATTCTGAATCAAAAGAAGAGTGTCGTAAAGTCTTCCTCTTCTAGATAGTTGATTGTACTTTTGTCATTGTACTTGATTTTGAAATTATTAGTATTTCAAGTGTCGAAAATAGTTTTAAATTCGAAATCGAAAAGTGTCGTCTTAGTCTTCCTTTCGTTTTGAAAAGAGAAAATTGTTAGTACTGTCGCTTTGAAAGAAAATAGTTCAGATCTGTACTTAGCTTTCTTTTTTGTCATTCACACATTAAGGAAGTAGAAAACAAATACATGCATGTGCATCTGCATTTTGACTGCTTGTGAAATTTGATTTAGGAAAGCGCATTTAGTGTGTGCTCTATGCTCTTTGCTAAAAGAAAAATCGCTATTATCTTTCCTTTGTAGCTAGGATTTTCATTTCTAAAAGAACATAAATGACTGTTTATCATTTTAGATTGCATATTTAGGAATTTCACATCTACATCACGCGGTGAACCTTGAAAGACAAACTTCTAAGCAAGATAAACTCTAAAATAAACCTCAATGAACATAAAAACGCTTTAGAATCTAATGCAACACATCTAGAAGTCTAGGCTAGAGACATGTTCTGACGTCGTAAAGCCTGGTAACTATCATTTTCATCGAAGGTTGGGTGATTCCTCCTCTTTGATACGACAAGTGCCAGTATAGACTTTTTCTCCTCGTACCATCGAGTATATATGGGGAGACCACAATAGGCTGATATCCTTTATCCTTATGAGGCTGTGTCTGCTGCCTTATCAATCATAATGCACTGAACACAACATTTGGGAAGATTGACTGCCGTACATAAGTCCTTGGTAATTTCTCTATCATTTTTCACCAAGGTGTATTTTTTAGTTTTACGATCAATTTGGTAAACCCTCTGTCTAGACTTCCAGAGCAGTCACTTTCATTCCTTTTCAACTCCTTAAAAGAAAAGGTCCATCTGAGCACTTGTCACTTCAAGCTCATTAAAAATCGAAGGTGACTAGAGTCACCTTTAGCTTTTTCTCAACTCTTAAAAATTGAAAAAGCAAGTTGCGTCCAAGTGTCTTTAAAATTTATTTTAAACGGAATAACATCCTTGTTCCTACATTGATCTAAGGTTGAGATAATGGAGTCTACCAATCAAGGAATCCCCCTTGGAGGGAATCCTAGTCCTTTCTCCTCTTGGGGAGATATTGGTTCTCCATATATGGCTACATTGTCCCTTCCAGGAATCACAATCGGCCTGCCAGTATGGCTTTTCTCGACCTCTGTCATTCAAAACACCGTAATTCCTCAACAATATAATCAGCAACCAGATGATACTGAAGTTACCCCTTCGCCTTCTACTTCATTTGTTTCTCCTTCCCCTTCTTCCTCTTCACTTGGTGAAACTAGTGACACTAAAAACCAAGTAACTGAGAAGAAAAAGAAAAGGAAGGAGAAGAAGGAGAAGCTAGCTAAACAAGGGAACACCAAAGCATCGTCTGGCGAAAATCCGCACACTAAAGTTTCCAAACCAAAAAATCCATGTGCAATTTGCAAGGAGAAACATTACCATCGAGAGTGCCCTTGCATCCCATGGATATTGAGAGAATGGTCTCCCCGGTGGCACCATTTAGTGTCATCAACCCCTGACAATCAGGTTGACAATGCACTATCAACTAGTGAAAATGAAGTCAATCGACAGAAAGGAAAAGCTAGAGTTCCATGTAGGTTATGTCAGGGTGATCATACTCTTCACCATTGTCCTTTTCTGGATGAAGCCAAAAGAATTTTTAATAACCATCCTGCTTCACCACAACAGCTTCCACATGGATACAAGAAACCCTTACCAGCCCCTTCGCTAGTTGAAAACTCTATTGACATAACGCAATTGTCGATCGAATCACCTATCATTGAATTTGAACCTTCTGAATCCATAACGGATCAAAGTCAACTAGTTGAGATGGCAGTCGACCCAATCTTGCCTTCAGAAAATCCAACTTAAGATGATATAGTTTCCAAAGAGGATGAGAATGACACTGTTCAAATTATTTTTGTCGATATAGAGTCTAATGAACTTGGGGGCAATCCACCCATTCCTTCACAATAGGAAGAGACCCCCTAGTTCAAGAAACTTATCTTGACATTTATCCGGTACCTCCTCCAAGCAGTCTAGTCATTTTCTTTGATTGGAATCAACTAGTGAAACCTCGCCTTCCATCTAATGTACCATTCTGAATCATAGTACAAGTTTACAAAATGATCGTGTTAGGCACAATCATAGATGAAGGGGCTTTGGTGAGTATCCTTTCCTCAACTTCTTGGAAAGCACTTGGTTCACCATCGCTTTTGCTTGAAAAGAAAAATTTATCGGGCTTCAACAAAGGAACCAGCCGACCATTAGGGATCCTTCTAAGGTTGCCAATAACTTTGAGAAAGAAAATTGTTTATTTGAACGCGATGGTAGTCCAAGGTCCACTAGATTACAATATACTACTTGGACGTGATTATATATATAGAATGGAAGCCATTGTCTCAACATTCTTTCAAGTGATGTTTTTTCCACATGAAGGCAGACTGGTGCAACTTGTCGAATAGCTTTCATTTCCTCATTCAAACACGACTATAAATCAACCATCATCCCTAAATGGTCTCTTCGCATCAACAATGTCTCTTCCATCTTCATCCCATTTAGCTAATTACCGTGAGTAGTTCGGTGAGTGTGATGAAGATTAGGGGGCATGCACCCTAGTCTGTTTCGGCAGGCGAACCCAGAGGAAAAGAGAGATTTTCTTGAAAGGTCATAATACTTGGACCGAATAACATTCTTGTATAGGTTATGTGATCAGTCTAACATGATTATTTCCTTTGTACGATTGTGAATGGGGCTCACATCATTCACCTTCGTACGTTATGTGATTGGGGCTTACAACAATCACCTTCGTCCATTTCGATGGGCAAAGCAAAGGAAGAGTTTTTGTCGATCGACAGAAACAATCCTGCCTAACCGCAAGAACTTCCATTTGGTAACCTAGAAACTCTCCTTTTACTGAAAGACCTGGGGGCATGCAAACCTTTGCATGCAAGTGAAAAGCGACCTTTGATTTTCTTAGTTTGTAGGTTCTTAACCCTTTAACCTCGTAGCTCGGTTATTTCTAGCTTACATAAAAAGGTCATGAGCACATGTTATAGTAGTGATCAAGCTCATTAAAAAATAAATCTACCAAGAGACATTATCAAAAGACTGGTAAGAGAAATGTTCTTGCAAGGTTCAAGTTCGTTAAAAAATCAACCCGCACTGAGCACATGTTGGCACAAGGTTCAAGCTCATTAAAAAATAAACCCGCCTTTTGGTAAATAACCCTTGTGATTGCTTTTCTATCTACCCTTTGTGAACTTTGGTTATGTTCCTTCCATCACCTCCATTTCATTTGGCCGACCATACACTTCCACTTGATTATTTACCCTTTTGAGGAACATCTGCGACGAGTGATTCTGATTGCCACCCTCTTCACATTGCCATGTTTGGAGAAGTTCCAAACTTACCAGGAACCAGCTGCTGCCCAAAAATATCACTTGTTCCTAAAAAACGAGCCTCTTTTAAACTCCTTTTAGACTCGTTAAATATAAAAAAATCGTCAACCTATTAGCCTTCCCAGCTCGTTAAAGTAAGGGGAACACTATCCATCTCATATATTTTAATCTTTTTGGACTTGAGGGATTATTAAACAAAAAGATCGAGTGCTTGTCTTTGTCGGCTCGTTAAAGCTATTGAAAAGTCATCCCTTTCGTATTTTTTTACACTTTTTCAGACTTAAGGGATTATGCCACGAAAAAGGACTATTGGAGTCTCCTTTTTGTCCATTTTTAGACTCTCTAAACAAGAAAAGGATCAAGTTATCTTTGTCGTTAAACCCATTAAAACAATAGCGACAAACATGTCCACCCAGACAAGAACGAGTCTCAGTGACGCTAGGCTTGCTAACACAAAGCGACAGGTTTTCCCGAAGGGAAAATTATAGACCAAGCATCTGTTATCCTCCTCAAGTTTGTCAAAAGTAAAGAGGTACTGGTCAGCAATGACTGGGGAAAGGTGGAAAGCAAACTTGAAGAACTCTATTGGTAGCAAGTCACTCTTGAACATGACACTTTCACTCCATCACCGTGATTGAGTTGGGTTGGGTTTCCTTTGACCTTCACCATTGGTCTGCCGTACCATCCATGGGGTTAATGCTACCAGTCCATATCAGTGTCGCCAATATGTTCAAGAGAAGTCATTCAGAGAATTCACCATCTAGCAAATGCCTCATCCACTGCATTACATCCACACTTCATTTTTCATGATCGCCATTCCTAAACCTCATATCATCAGATCATTTTCACCTCCACAAAAATCATTTGCTCCATTTCGCGTCGTAGATGTGGGATACATCAAAACCCTCCTACGACAGGTCACTTCTTGTTGACATCAGCTCATTATCCAAGAAGTTGATTTAGAAACAACCCTTTCAGTACTTTGAAGCTTGCATGCCTCAATGGCAAGTTTCTCACTTCCAACGATAGGTTTACATCATTGACCTTCGACCGAAAGACTTTGTGTGGTATTCGACATCAGCTCATATATTCACACCACGTGAATTGTACTGTAGTACCTTGAGGGTAATCATCATTATCGGTGATTCCTCTCACGTCTATTAACAACTTACATCATTGGCTGGTAATCAGGTGATGTCTTTCCATGTTCAACTTCAGAACATCTTTTCACATGGATCGACTTGTACATGGGGCAAAGATTGCACGAGTTTTGAAGACCCTAGATCTAGTTTCATCCATCCGGGCTGCAATATATTCAGGAAAATAAAGACATCAATTATACACAGAAGCTACACAGATAGTCATCTAGCCAGGGAAGATGACTCTTCATGCGAAGAATCACAAGTCTGCAACAGCAGACAATTGTCTGTCCTATGTACATGAAAATGAATTTATAAAGATGAGCATGGGAATTCCCGCCTCAGCTAGATCATGAAAATAATATGATGATGATGTATTATATTGTATCTTATACAGGTCACCTTCTAGTTCAAATACCTCGGATCCTCATGAATAAAGCATTTCACTCGACATCCGAAGATTAACGACCTCATGCTTTAGGGGGAAGCTGCTATAGACATATTTGGGCACTGCAACCCCAAACTGATATGTCCATAAACTAAGGGCTCCTTAAAGTCCCTAAAAGTGTTGCTTCACACCCTAAAGGATCATGGTCAACTGATTACATCATTTCCCAGAAGTTCCACTTGAAAAACTACTCAGAACTGGCAAAAATTGGACTATACAGATTGCTCCATGGGCAAGGTGCAATGCATACTGACTGCCTAACTGGCCAGATGCGATGCATACTCAAATTTCCTTTTGTGGGGTGCAATGAGCGAGAATAGACAAATGACAGAGACATTTTGCAAGGTGGATGATCATGGAATCTTCTAGAAACTTCTCGTGTGGCACTTGCCTCTCTAAATTCGCCCGGGGATGAGTAAGAGATCATGAAATCTCCAAGTGGAACCAAGAACTATCAGTGAAATGACACTAATAAAAAACCCAGAGCTGACTCATACCCTTGCAAGACATCTATAAATGGATCCCTCATCTAAGAGATCTAGAGGATGGAATTTTGTATTTTGTAAGGAAGTGTTGTTGGTTTGCTAAGAAGAGACATTGCATTGTTGGGTGATTTGCTTGTTCATGAGGTGGAGAGGGCTTCTACAACTGGGAGGATGATGCTGGATCAGACAACTGGGTTGTAATCCTCCCTTACATTACTATTAATAAAGTTCTTTGAGTTTTCATCCATATGATCTTGTATTTGTGAATCTTATTGTTTATGAATGCAATTGTATGGTCAATGTGTTTTTGATGCTGCATTTTTTATGATGTTTTAGATAGAGATGCTTTGATAGTTTGCTGTTACTTTGACTCTACAGGTACTCTTTGAAGCGGGACAAGTAGGAGAGGAGTGGCAAATTCTATCAAGGAAAGGAGAAATCAAGCTAGGATCAAAGAAGAAGGTCCAAGTTGGTCCTCTGTTCTTCTCTTCCATCTATCAGACTTAAACGAACTCTTGAAAAGCTTTCATTGGTTGTTTCTAAGATAGCCACCCGTCTTAGTGGGACTAGCAGTTCGAATCGACACTAGTTTTCCCTGAAACAACGAAGTAAAAGAGTGACAGGGGCATGTGTGAAAGAAGTGTATGAGGTCTCTTTCTACAAAAAAAATCAAAAGAAACTTCTTTTCCAAGAATGCCAGAGTTCCTAAGACTTAAATTTGAGAATATTTAGAAAGAGGGTAATAATATAAAAATCCTCAATTTTACAGTCTTGATTTAGGAAAATAGGTCCTCTGTATACTAGTTGGAAAGTCTTAGTTGCACATCTCTCTTTCTCTGCCAAACGATTTCTATTAGGTATTTCCATTGCTTCTATATTAAGTTTTTGCAGGTATCTTTTGCTCAAGAAGAGGGGTTTATTTTTGCTAACACAATGGCTAAATTTGAGGATATATTAGAGCTACTGAGCACCCTAATACTTTCCATTGTTGATGGAAAGGTAAACATCAACAAAGACACTCTCTATGACATTCAGACCTACTTGCATAGTGCACAGGAAAAGTTTGATTTGTTGCAACTAGAATCTCAATTCCAACAAGAAGAATTAAAACAGTGGAGTCATCATTCTGAACCTGATTCTATTCAGAACATTGAGACATACACCCCTCAGGGGCAAGAATATAAATTTGAGGTTGATTCACATTCAATGCCTCGCTCAAAAATAGAGTTGCATGGAGAAGCAGAAAATTAGCATATCCTTCCCAAGCCCATCATCAGACCTTGGGAAGAGGTTGTACATAAAAAGTACAAAAATGGTCTTGGATGTGAAAATTATGTGTCCTTTCATATTCCAGATTACTCAAAACCCATCAAATTTTAGGGTGTTGGATTTCTTTGTGGTGGTCACCTTCACCTATTCAAGATATTGCTCCACATTCTCAACAAAAAGTTGTTAAATTCCAACACTGTGACCAAGTTGGCTATATGAAAGATCATTGTTGTGATATTCATCCATGCATGAATTGTGGTTAGCATACTCACTCTTCATATAGATGCTTCAGAAACAAACCTCCTGCAAGAACAAAGATTCATCTTGGGTGGATCACTTCTTGGCAACGGGCTTCAACAACTAAGAAGATATTTTAGTCATATTGTAGAACTTGTTCTAGAGTATTGAAATTCTTGCAATTGATTTTTCTCCATCTTCTCACCTTGTATCTGACATGGGGGGAAGTGATGGTCATATACAAGCTTCGAAGCCACATCAAGCAAGCCTGGCCCACAACCTGCCATACCAGATTCAAAGTTGTATCCAGAAACAAAGATGGCCCTGAGCATGCCTTCGATTGATGATCAGTATTAAATCATCTATGCGGGGTTGAGGCATCTCTTCAAATAATTGGAGACACTTCCTCTAGCAGAAGACTTCAGATTCTTGGCAGTTTTGGAAGAGTTCCAGGAATTGCACTAAGCATTCTAGTGTTGGTGGTCATCCTTAAACCATCATAGGTTGAGACCTCCCTTTTCAGGTTGAGGTTCTCCCTTTTTATGCAGGGTGAGGCCTCACTTTCAAGGTTGAAGGTTTCCCTATTTAAAAAATTAGGAGCACTTCCTCTAGCAGAAGACCTTAGCTTCATGCCAGATTTGGAAGAGTTCTGGGAATTGCACTAATCATTCCAGTGTTGGTGGTCATCCTTAAACCACCCCCCTTACACCAAGATTTCAAAGAGCACATTCAACCTAGTGATGTCATGCATTTTTTCACATTTTGTATTACAACTCTCTTCTTGGACTCATACATACCCCTTCGGATTAAGGGGGGGGAATGTTGGACACCTAATCCTCTATGGGTTGGTGTGGAATGTGAGCAGCTACTGTAGTCCAAGAGACCACTTGGAATATGAATCTGAGGGTCACGCCATTTACTATAAATGTATATCATGTCAATAATATATACAATCTAATGCTTATCATTTACATTTGTTGTTTACATTCCATGTGAGTTTAACAAAAAGGTCTAAAATATTTGATATCTTTGTAAACTACAAAGGCTTTCTTTTCTACTCCTGAATAATTTAATTCAACTCCTTGAAAATTTGAGCTAAAAAAATAAATAGGAGCTTCAATTTCCTGTTCATTTGGTTGTCTTAGGGATGTTTGATATGATAATTCAAAGCAGAAAGAATATATAATAAACTGATCAGAAAAATTGGGAGTTGACAGAGAAGAGGCATCAATTACAGCTTTTTGATTGCTTTTAATGCTTCTCTTTCATGATCACCCCATTTAAAAAGTGAATATATTTTTATCATTGTTTGTAATGGTTGGACAATTTGAGAAAATTTGGGGACAAATCCCTTAACAAAGTTGATTTGGCCAAGAAAACATTGCATTGATTTTTTGTTATGTGGTAATGGAATTTCTGAAATTGTTTTAATTATTTCTGGATCATTACTAATTCCATGTTTGGATACAATAAAACCAAGGAGTTTACCTTCACTAAGAGGAAAAAATGATTTCTTGGGGTTTAGAGAAATTCCATACCTTCTGCATCTTTCAAAGATCTGCTTTAAATCGTGCAAATGATTATTTCTCTTCTTTGAATATATGATAATATCATCTAGATATACCACAATAGTTTTATTAATCAACCCTTTGAATGCAATTTCCATCACTCTCTGGAATGTATCTCCTACATTCATTAATCCAAAAGGCGTTTTCTGATATCCATATGTTCCCCACTTTGTTCTGAATGTAGTTTTTAATCGGTCTTTTAGATGAACAAGGATTTGATTATATCCTGAAAATCCATCTAAAAAATTCATTAATTCAGAACCAACAACTGATTGCAAAACTTGTTCCATTGATGGGAGGGGAAAATTTTCTTTTTGACATGCCTTATTTAAATTCCTAAAATCAATAAAAATGTGAATATCAACACTCTTCTTTCTAACTGGTACAAGATTAGAAACCCATTTGGAATGTCTCACTAGAAAGATGATTTTGGCCTTTAAAATTTTATTCAACTCGCTTTTAATCCGAGTTTCCAAATTTGGATGTATCTTCCTAAGTTTTTGTTGAATGGGTTTAACATCTAGTACCATTGGGATAATGTGTTGAATGATGGAGGCATCATAAGTTTTTAGATCTTGATAATTCCAAGAAAATATATCTTTATATTTTTTTAATAGATGAATAAATGCATTTCTTTCTTTAGATGAGAGACCAAGACCTAAGTTAATATTTTGGGGTTTTATATCAAATCCTAGGTTAACTAATTCAAATCTCAAAGCTGAACTTTAAAGTTTGCAGTTACTGACCTTTTTAAATTTGTCTTTAATATCATAAAGATCTTCAAGCTTAACTACAGGTTTTGGCAGAGCATTTTTTTCCTTTGGTTTATTCAATTGAGAATCATGTTCATCCTCATCAATTACTTCGTCAAGATAGGATTCTTCATATGTATAAAAAAATAGGATATCTCTATCATCATTGAATAATCACCAATTAGTAACTTATCGGGAAGGGATGGGAGAAAAAGAAACTCTATAGAAAATCTATCTGGACTAAAATATTAAGGTGGGATTAATTTAGATGCAACATTGGCCAAAAGATTAGCACTCGCGTTCTATATTCTTGGTATTGGAGAAATATTAAATGCTACAAAATGTGAAGTAAGATTTTGAATTAAGGATTGATAATGTGATTATTTGAAACACAATGGATATTGTTTCTGACTTGTTTTATAACAATTTCATAATCACCAAAGATTTGAACATATTCGACACCAAGATTTATCACTTTATACATCTTTGTACTAATGCTTCGTATTCTACAATATTATTAGTACATACAAATTCTAGCCTACATGTTAGCATAGTTTTTTCACCAGTAGGGCTTATTAATATACATCCAGCTCCTGCACCTTCACTAGATTTAGAACCATCAAAATAAAGTGTCCAAAATTAAGATTCATGCTTATTTACAACAGTATCTACAACATTAATAAACCTAGTCAAATATGTTTGCGAATAATTTTCAATCAGAGAAGAAACATAATTTGCTAAAAAAGGAGATTCCTAAGCTATAAAACTTCCAAAGAAAGATTCTCAAGAATAATTTCCAAGGATGTTATTTTTAAAAAATGCAGGGTCTTTCTCTTCATCCAAATCAGTAACCGATTGTTTCATATGCTATTATTTGTCTAACCGAATTTGATTTGGTTTGCCATTGTAAGGAAGCCAGATATGTGACCAATCTATGGCAAAAAAACAATGTAATTTCTCACACCAATCCCTGCTTAAAATAAGACAGTAAAATTAAGGAATATTAGCAATCAAAATACCAATAATTTGACAATCCCTTGAATTTGAGGATAATCTTATTAAAACATAATTTAATTATCCTAATACCTTAACTTTGGCTCTATCTAATTGCACAATTTGCACAATGGTTTTTTCAGGGGTTATGTTCAGTTTGAGACAAACTGAATATGGCATTATATTTGAGGAAGCACCTGAGTCTATTAGGAAATTGTGAACATTTTTATTGAAAATATCAAAGGTTAATAAAAAAACATGGGTATGATAATTGGACCGATCTCCAATTAGAATTGCATCTGAGGTCTCAATTTTGTTAGGAGTATCATATGGAGGCTTTCCTTTTTGTAATGAAGCTTTTGCGGTTGGAAAAGGAGATGTAAGGACAACATTTAATTCTTTGAGAAAAAAAATTTGTTGTTGCTTAAGTTTACTTACCTCATACATGGAAATATTAGCTTTTACTTTCTTCATATCTTCCACAATATTATACTCTATATCTTTATCAGAAACAATAAGAGTTTTTGATGTAGAAGGAGAATCAGGAGAGGATGGGATGGATTCAGTAGATTTGGGAGGAGATTTCTTCATTGTGTTTTTATCCTTATTGACAGGAGTAACTGGCCTTTGTTTTACACTTGAAGAATGGAAATCAATGGATTTTTTACTCCTAGTCTCTCCAAGTTAGGCTTCGTCTTCCTCCTAATTTTCTGATGTTGTGAGGATGAAATCCCATAATCCATGTGCTTTGACTAACTCTTCTTCTTCTAATTATTCTACAGATAAAGATAATTCTTCATCCTCTTCTAGATCTGATTCAATGTTAGATATGACATTAGGTGGTTGAGATGATGAAGTTTGAGCTTTCTTAAATGGTCTAAAAGGTTTTTTTGAGGAATATGGAACTTGTTTTTTAATCTCGACCATTTCATTTGACATTGTTTTAAGGACTTTTTGTAATCCTTCTAAATCGAAAGTGTCTTTAGATGGCTTCTTTTTGGTATATTCTTTGAACATCACTTTCTTATATTTTCTCTCTTCTTCAACAGTTTTATTTTCTAAGGAAAGAATCCTTTTTTCTATAGCTATTGACTCTTTCATATTATGAACTAAAGTGGCTCTATTAGGCCTGTCTACAAAAATTGCAATATTAGAAGGAAGAGCAGAAATATACCACTCAATTTGAACATCAACACTAGGTTTAGAGGTATCTCAAATTTTATTTAACAATTTATTAAACCTAGAATTGAAATCTTTGATTTTCTCATTGGTGTTGTCTTTAATATTGGAGAGATCATTGATTAGAGTAGCAGTTGTGAGATCATCACCAAACTTAGTCAAAAATTGTTCTTTAAATATATCCCAACTAGTGATAGATGCTGGTGGTAATGAGAAATACCACTAATCTGTAGATCCTTCCAGAGTATATGTGAATAATCTCACTACACAATCTTCTTCGACTACTCCATTGAGATTAATGGCTAGCATAAAATTATGGAGACATTCTTTAGTAGGGTGACCATCGTCAGGATTTAGCTTTGGTAACCATCTTTCAGGATGCTTAGGTAGAGGATGGAGAGGTGTTGCCATCTGTACAGCTCCAGGACTAGTCCACGATATAGCTACTAGTGGGTTTTGTTTCCTATCTTCCATTATGGGAACTTGAATAGAAGGTGTTATAATAGTAGAAGAAGTTGAGTGTGTGGAAGAAGAAGCAGCCCTTGAGCTAGTGCTGGTTGAATCAACACCATTTGGTTGGGAATGGGTGATAGCAATGAATGGATTGGTTGGATGAGAAGAGGCTAATGAGGTGGAATGAAATAAAGGTGTTTTTGGAGGAGATGAAGGCAAAATCTCACTAGTGGATGATTGAAATTTAGAATTTTGGGTCTTTCTTCGATGGGAAGGTAAGGGAAAATCAAAGGCAATGATCCCAAATTTCTCACTTTTAGAACCAGTCAAAACACGTGAAGTGGGAAAAGATGATGATACGCTACCTTCAAATAACTCTGAATGTTGAGGCTTTTCTTGGGAAATAGATATTCCTTCTAATTTCGCAATTAAATTCTAAACTTTAGGTAACTCCTATAAAGGAGGTTGATCGATTGTCTTAGGGAGTGTAGTAGGAGATTTGGTTACAACTTCTAGTCTAGGGGTAGGAGATTTCGAGTGAGATATCAAAGTCGGGGGAGATTTTGAGAGCGGATGACTCTTCAGATGAATTTTTGATTTGGAATTAGAACTTATTTCCATTCATAGTCAGGGGCCTTCCTTCTAACGCCAAAAATGTTGAGGGTTGGAACTTGACTGCCACAACATCGGGGAATATCACACACTTGGGAGCTTAAAGCATCTATGTTTCCATTGAAATTGGTGGATCCGACTGGTTATAAAGGGGCCAATTCCTATCTTAAAGAGATTTAATATAATGACAATGAAAATTGATGAAATGATTTTAGAGATAATGATAAAATTACTAAATAAACTTATTCTACTAATTTCTTGGGATAGTACATCTTTGTATGTGATTCAAAGAAACATTTCACAAAGCATATAACAATATATCTCATTCAATACTTTGATCAAAAGAAATCATATATGATAAACTAAATTAATTAAATAGTTAATTAATTTAGTTGGTTAAAACTCACTCACATAAAAGATCTTGATATCTCATACATAATCACAAATCATTCAATTATGCACATCAATAGTGATAATGACTAATTGTTTTCGAAGAATTTATATAACAAAATAATGCATAAGAGATTCAATATCTAATTCAGTCATACATAACGATAACATAAAGATAATAGTACTTGATGCATCAGTGTTCTGCTTATGAAAAAGATAGATTTCATGCTCGGCATCTCAATTAGATAACTTTGGAACAAACAATAGTGCATGTTCAAAGTTGTCTTCTCAAAATTATGGACCCCTTTCTAAATCCATGAAAGGGGTTTATATAACCTATTAATATTACAAAAATATTAAACTTAAAATAAAAATCTTCAAAAAAACTTAACAAACTAAGCTAAGATAAAGGATATCTAAATTAGTGATCTATTGTAACAACAACTCATGACTGTGCTCTATATTGATTCTTCATCTGCTCTCTGAGATCATATATGTCCGTGAGTAGCTTCAGCCTGGGGGGATGCACCAGTTGCATGTGCATTTGTCCCGTAAACACTGCATCACTAAGCCGTGGAAGAAGTTGTACTACTTCAGTCGAGGGACACCTCAGCACGAGCCACTGACTATGAGGCTTCACTAAAAAATGCTAATAACTTTAAAGGTTGACTTGTGATAAAATATCAATATCTTGAACCTTCTTCTTAGATGTTTCCTTCCAATATTGTTTTAAAGCTTTGATATCTAGCAAGGTGTCCTTTGAGCATTCCTGAATTAGATTGACCTGCAATAAGGTATCTATAATGTATTTGGTGAAATTTGAGGCAATATTTATGGCTCTGATAATATCCATTTCTTCATATTTCATTTTGATATTGCATTCACCAAAATGATATCCTTCTGTGATTCTTCAATTTGAGGAAGATCAAATGATCTTCCCTGAGCACTCTCTTGCCAATCTATATACTCATAAATTTTCATGTGAATTTCTTCATAAAACATCCTCAAATCAAACAACTGGTTTACTAAATAATCTTTAGTCTTTGACAAGTCATGAATTAAAGCCAATTTTTGACAGAAGATAGCCTGTTTCTTTGTTAGGAGTATATCCAACTCTGATGCTTCCCTGCGGACTTCATTTATCTCTGGATTTTCCCTTATTTGGTTTATCCTTTGTTGCAATTACCATATGTGTTCACCTTTCTCCTTTACTTCAGATTCAAATTGTAGCTTTAAATAATTACAACTTTTCTGTAACTCGGTAAGATTTTCTTGCCATTTTTGCTCAATTAATTTATTTTCAATTTGGAAAGTTTGTTCTAATTGAACAATCCTTTGATCCTTTTCTTTCATTAGTAGTTGTATTTTTGCAGCTTTATCAATGGTATCACTAGTGTAAGCTCCTGCAAACTGAGATAATATGTTCAATTCCTCATCACGAGTTGTTTGAGATCCTTTCCAAATGACTTGAAAAGGAGTTTCACTTAAAACTATCACTTGTGATTGCTCTAACTTTATTTTCTTCCTTGACTTGCTCATTACCTCTTTATGCTTTGGACTATAAAATACATCCAAAGGCGGGATTTATTCAATATTTAGGACTATCTCGGTTGTAGGTGATGCATGAATTATTTTCATATCATCGGCAATAGTTGATTGATTGAAAATTTTTGCATTAATCTTATTCTCGGGAGTTTTAGGAATAGTATTCCCCTAGGAAGCCTCAATAGTAAACGAGGTTGTCCCTCTAGTTTTTGGAACTTGTTATATCTCTCTGCTGACTATAACCTATTCTGCTTATATATTGACCGAGATACCTGTAACTCAAGTTTCTTCTTTTGTCAAAACATGGTTTAAATCCTCCCATACTTCATCTAGTTGTTCTCCTCTTTAGTTTCCCTTGTTTTCTCAACAACTATAGTAGTTGTTTTGTAGACTTGGGAAATAATTGGAGCTTTTGAAGAGGAAGCGGATTCATCTGAAACTTCTGAGTTCTGTCCATATTTTTTTAACATGGATTCTAGAAAATGAGGTATTCTTTGCTGACGATGTTGATTGAATCTAATCAATTCGCTAGGACTTAAACGATCAACTGCTGATGTTTCTACCATATAATACTCTGGAACCATTTCAAACTAATCATCGAACTCGTCAGGATCACTTGAAATGGTTTGAGGTTAGCATGTGTTGTAACATCTTTTGCTACACCATTAGTGTCATATGGCCCATTTAGTATGGTTGGATAACTAAAGGCTTTTAATTTTTCAATTTCAGCTAAGGAATGCTTGAAATTATTTAAGGCATAGGTACCACAAGGGATAGGAAAACATGGCCAAGCAGATTTCTTGGGATCTTAATTACTTTAGATAAGCCCTTACCAACTATTTGATAAGCGATTTCCTTGTCCAACAATTTATCTGGGACAAAAATGGGAAAAATATGAGGATGTGCAAGGCTACCAAAAACCCAAATGTAGGTAAATGACTCTTACCCAAACCACTTTCCGAAATGCCTTAATTCTTTATTGGCTTCTGTGGCAAGTCTAGGGGATTTTCTACCAAAGACCTCTTGGTGGATTGGGAGCATGACCTCATGACATATTTTGTAGAAGTAAGCATGGTATTTGGTTTCCTAAAGGATATCGAGATAAACAGATATAGGACTAGGAAATTGGTCTGTCCATTTCCATCTTAGAGATGGAAAATCATAAGAAAAATTAATTGCGTCCATGAAATAGGCGCTCATAAAGAAAGGAGGACCATTATTTCAAGAAAATTGAACTTATGTATGTAATTACGGATTTGATCAGTTAAATTTTTGGATAAAGTAGTCACCCAATCCATGATATAGCCATCAGCAAAGGCTTCTATCAATGACACCCATTCTTGAGAGAATTTATGTGTATTTGGATAACCATAGAGGTGACATAACATAGTAGCAATATGAGAGAAATGGACAACAACAAGGGATAATGAATACATACCCCTATCCTCTCACTTGTGTTTGTTTGGGTCCCTTCTCCATTCTTTGATTAGCTTCGCAAGATACAAATTCTCTTGCATGAATTTTTGGATGAATTGCATATCATATTTCTTCTGAGGATGAGGTAGATGATACATTTTCCTTAAATTCTTAGCTTTATAAAACCCAATAATTGTCATCTTTGGAGTTATAAACGTTCTGTCTCTCAAGTCCATATGGTCAAAAACCCATCTCACCATATCTGTATATGGTAGAATTTTGGGGCGGGCAGCAATTCTGTGGAGAAATGAATTAGCCACACCATTCGAAGAGTCACTATTACTTGGAGGATAATCATTAGTAGTAGCAGCTTGTTTCATGATTATTCTTGGATTTTCATCCTCGAATAGTTTGTATATTGCCTCCCAAGAGGAAGAACCTGCATTCAGAGTGCACGCAGTATCTATAAACAATGGAGACATCTCGGACACTTCTTCAAGGGAAAGTATTGGTTCTTGTTGTATTACAGATTTCCTCCTCTCCTTGATTATTCTTGACATGTCCTTTAACTATTATTTATTGGAATTTACCTGTAATGAAACAAGCCAAGGTAAGCAGCAAGAGCTTCGAAATATGCAAAGATTCATATCAATTCAATGCGAGACTTATGGAAAATCCTTTCACATTAACTCAAAATTATTACAAATCATCAAAAAACCTAGAAATTAGAATTACGCACGGTGGTCATTTAATTTTCAAATGTTTGTTCACATGATGCTGACACTTGTTATTATATTGGAAAATATTTTATCGACGTTTGGTATTGGGTGATATTAACATAACTCAGCGATCTGCGATTTCCGAAAAAAAAGGTAGGTGTGGGATCTATATTACCAAAATAATGGAGTTTTAATAGAATGCGATATCATCATTCATCAATTGACAGAATGCAATATCAGCTTTCCACGGGTATTGATATTGGTTTCATCATTTCACATTCCAGCTTTTCGTTAGTTCTCTTATCAACTTTTCGTCGTTTCACTTATCATCTTCTCATTGTTTCACTATTGGGTTTCGCAATCAGCTTTTCGTTGTTTTTGTATTCTTTAAAACCACCGATACTATGCGTAGGTTTTAATAAGACTATCCTTTTATGATTTTTCATTTATTTGTTATGATTTCAGGATTCGTAAGACTTGTAATTTATCTCCTAAGACTAAAAAAGGATTCCTAAAAGGTTTTATTCCCTTTTCATAAACTTTTTTGTTTTATTCAAAATAAAAGAGTAAATATAAAACTTATTCTATTTTATCTAAACAATGAGGGATTCTATCCTAATAAATTTTAACGGGTCCCCATTATTATTTCTCCTAAGTCTAAAGATTATGGGGGGTTTTTGAGTACCACAACACTAACTTATTAATATTGTTAGTATTGTCAAGTTATAGTTAAGACAAACCAAGGAGGGATTAACCTCACAATGTATTTGGTGTGTTTTTTGCACAATCCCTTGTCATATTTCCTAAAATTTAGTATATATATTTCCACCTTTGTCTAAGAGGTGATCCTATAAGTTTACTCACAACCATTGTAAGCACCCAACTTGTTCCCACATAGAGCAAAATAACATATATGCTAGGTTCAATAGAATTTACAACTAACACTTCTAACATGGGAATTAAGAAATTCACAAGAGAGAAGAAAGGTCAAGAAAAAACATTTTCATTCTTATTCACATGCATAGAAAAAAGCTCTTACATATTAGAGTACAATCGTATTCTATGGTATGCCTTAGCATGCAACCTATGGGTTAACACAAGGATCAAATAATTTCTTTCTCTCCACTATTAAAGCTTAGAAAACTTCATGAGATATTTTTGTTATAATCTCTCAAGTTCCTATATTTTCTCGTTACTCTTCCATGTTCTCATTTCTCTCTCATTCACATATATATGCTTTGTTCAAAGTTGCTTGCCCATTTTTTTTTTCATTTTCTAGATATTTTGTGGTCATCTCCCTCACATCTTCTCTTATTTGATACTTGGAAGGTTGAACCATCACAACAGGTTTCATTCTTTATATATTTCGTACTCCAATAATTATTAGTTACAATGTTGGATAGTCATTGTGGTTCAACTTCTCTGTCAATCATCACTTCTTCATTTAGTTCCCAGTAAATTATTACTTCTTTATCTATTTCGATAGATGAGTTCCCCCCTTCACACAAGTGGTCCATTGTATCATCATTAGCCCCTTGAGACATATAGAATGTCTACAAGTCATGCTCCATAATAATTCAATAGAAATGCAGAAACAAAGAAACATCAATTAATAACAACATAAACATGATAAAGGTGTTATATAAATGTTATTATTAACTTAAATGGATTGACCAACAATTGAAATAATCCATCTTTTGTATTGAGTGTTGTCTTCCATTCATCATCATCCCTTATCTGAATTCATTGAAAACAACTCTTCAAATCAATCCTTGAAAATTACTCAACCCCACTCAAACAATCCATGAGGTCATCCACTCTAAGAGAAACAATCCATGATAGTATTTTTTTTAATAGACCACGAATTTATACACATTCACCATTTATCTCATTCCTTGGGTGATAATATTGCTAGTATAATTGTGTTTAATCAACCATTTGTCAAGAAACTCTTCTACATGCCTATTGAATTATTCATCATATTGGTGTCATCTACTATAAATATATTTGTTATGAAAACTTGAACTTGGTATCAAGTAAAATTTATGCAATATACTTCTTATGGGTGGTAATCCTTCTGGTATATCATTGATAATATATGCTCAAATTGATTCAGCAAAAGTTAAATTTCCTCTGGTATCTTATTCCCCTACCTACCTTCCTAGACATTTTTTCTCCATTCTCAACAAAAATAAATGAAACATCTTCTATTCTTTTAAAATGTCTTTATATATAAAAAAAACTAATCCAATGGCTACTATTACCCATGTGTTGATTGCTACTACTTCACATTGTTTTCATTGTGCATTCCAATGCCAGATCCAACTTGTATTTATATCTGAGTTTTGTGAATTCATAAGTATTCTTACCTCCATTATGGAAAAAAAATTCTATCAAACAAATCATGTCTCTAAAGTAATACATTGCATGCATCAATATCTACTACATCACATGTGACTTGCTTCACCATGGTCACTTGATGTCCTAGTTGTAACCATGAATCTCGTTATGGATTATGATGGCCAATACATTTTAAATTCAACTTATCTATGAATTTTATGGATAACCAATTTCTTTTACTTCCACCATTTATGAGAAGATTACAACATTTCCCCTAAACCACGGTTAACCATGGTTTATCATGGTCATCTATGGTCAATAACCATCGTCATCAATGGTCAACCATGTTCCAATTTCACATTGTGACAAAGATGATATCAATATGAAAATCAACCATGGTCAATGAGGGTCCAACGTCTCATTGTCCCAAAGATTTTAAGCCATCATCAAATTTCATCAACCATCGTTAACCATTGTCAACCACAGTCCAACATCGCATTGTGACAAATATTGTCTCAATACGAAAATCAACTATGGTCAACCATGCTCACATTATGTCAAATATTGTCTAATGGTCCAACATCACATTGTGACAACGATGGTCAACGATGGTCCAACCTTGCATTGTGAAAAATATTCGCTCAATATAAAAATCAACCATGGTAAATAATGGTCAAACATGGCCAACAATGGTCAACCATAGTCCAAAGTTGCATTGTGGAAAAGATTATTTCAATATGAAAATCAACCATGGTCAACTATGGTCAACTATGTTTTTTTAGGGTTTAAAATGTTTATCTTAGGTTTTATATACCTTGGGTTTACAATATTAATCCCTTGGGTTTAATATTATTCCATTATGCTTTCAATATTAATCCCTTGGGTTTATTAGGGCCTTGGATTTAATATTATTGATAGCGTTCATAACATTATTCCTAGGGTTTAACGCAAATCCCTTGGGTTTATTATATAAATTCCTTGCGTTTATTAATCTCTTGGGTTTTTATTATTAATCCCTTGGGCTTATTAATATCTTAGGATTATAATAATCCCAATATGTGTTTGTGACAAATATTTTCTCAATATGGAAAGCAATCATAGTCAACTATGGTCAACCATGGTTAACCATGGTCAATCATGGCTAACAATGGTCAAACATAGTCAGCAATGGCCAATTGTGGTATACCACGGTCAACCATTGTCAATCATCATCAACCATAGTTAACTAGGAGTCAGTATCACATTGCGATAAATATTCTCTCAATATGAAAATCAATCATAGTCAACCATGGTCCAACATCGTAGTATGACAAATATTGTCTCTATGAAAATCGACCATGGTCAACCATGCTTTTTTAGGGCTTATAATATTTATCTTAGGGTTTAGATAGCTTGGGTTTACAATATTAATCCCTTGGGTTTACAATATTAATCCCTTGGGTTTAATATTATTCCCTTGGATTTTTAGTATTAATCCCTTGGGTTTATTAGTGCCTTAGGGTTATAATATCAATCCCTTGGGTTTATTAATATAAGGGTTAATATTCCTGGGGTATAATATCATTGATAGGGTTTATAATATTATTCCTAGTGTTTAATATAAATCCCCTGGGCTTATAATCTGTTGGGTTTATAATATAAATTATTGGGCTTATTAATCGCTTAGGTTTATAATACTGCCAAGATGGGTTTGTGACAAATTTTCTCAATATGGAAAGCAATCATGGTCAACCAGGGCCAAGTAAGGTCAATCATGAGCAACCATGTTCAATCATGGTCCACATTAGTGAAACATGGATGACCATGGTCAGTTATGGTGTACCATGGTCCAATGTCCCATTGTGGTAGAGATTGTCTCAATATGAATATCAAGCATGGTCAACCAATGTCCAACATTGTATTGTGAGAGAGATTTTTTTAATATGAAAATCAACCATGGTCAACCATGGTTAATAAGCATGGTCACATTGTGACAAAGATTTCCTAATTATCCAATGTCACATTTCGACAACCATGGTCAACTATGGTCAACCATGGTTCAATGTTGCATTGTGACAAAGATTGTCTCAATATAAAAATCGACCATAGTCAACCATGGTCAACCATGTTCACTCATGGTCAGTCATGGTTAGCCATGGTCAACCATGTTCACTCATGGCCAGTAATGGTCAGCCATGGTCAACCATGTTCACTCATGGTCAACCATGGTAAACCATGTTCACTCATGGTCATATATGGTCAACCATGGTCCAACGTCACTTTGTGATAAATATTGTCTCAATATGAAAATCAATCATGGTCAATCATGGTCCAATGTCACATTGTGACAACGATTGTATCAATATGAACATGAACCATGGTCAACCATGGTTAGCCATGGTCAATCATGATTAACTGTGGCCAACTATCATCTTGAACCATGGTAAATCATGATCAACCATGGTCAGCCATGGTCAACCATGATCCAAATTTGGATTGTGACAAAGGTTGTCTCAATATGAAAATCTACCATGGTTAACCATGGTTAATCATGGTCATCCATGGTCAATAACCATGGTAAACAATTATCCAATTTCGTATTCTGAAAAAGATTATCTCAATATGGAAATTAACCATGGTCAATCATGGTCAACCATGGTCAGCCAAGATCCAACATCGCATTGTCACAAATATTTTCAACCATTGTTAACCATTGTCAACCACAATCTAGTGTCGTATTGTGACAAATATTGTCTCAATATGAAAACCAACTATGTTTAACCATGGTCAATAATCATGGTCACATTATCTCAAAGATTGTCTAATGGTCCAATGTCACATTGTGACAACGATGGTCAACCATGGTCCAACCTCACATTGTGACAAATATTGGCTCTGTATGGAAATCAACCATGGTCAATAATGGTCAAACATGGTCAACCATGGTCAACCATAGTCCAATGTTGCATTGTGGCAAAGATTGTTCCAATATGAAAATCAACCATGGTCAACGATGGTCAACTATGTCTTTTCTAGGGTTTATAATATTTATCTTAGGATTTATATACCTTGGGTTTAAAATATTAATCCCTTGGGTTTAATATTATTCCCTTCGGTCTTTAGTATTAATCCCTTGGGTTTAATATTATTCCCTTGGGTCTTTATTATTAATCCCTTGGGCTTATTAGTGCCTCTGTCTATAATATCAATCCCTTGGGTTTATTAATCGAAGGGATCATATTCATAGGTTTTAATATTATTGATAGTGTTTATAATATAATTCCTAGGGTTTAATATAAATCCCTTGGATTTATAATATAAGTTCATTGGGATTATTAATCCCTTGGGTTTTTAGTATTAATCTCTTGGGCTTATCAATCTTTTAGGATTATAATAATCCAAATATGCATTTGTGACAAAGATTTTCTGAATATGGAAAGCAATAATGGTCAACTATGGTCAACCATGCTTAACCATGGACAATCATGCCCAACGATGGTCAAACATGGCCAATTACAGTGTGCCAGGGGTCAACCATTGTCAATCATCATCAACCATGTTCAATTAGGGATCAATGTCGCGTTGTGATAAAGATTCTCTCAATATGAAAGTCAATCATGGTCAAACATGGTCCAAGTCGCATTATGACAAAGATTGCCTCAATATGAAAGTCAACCATGGTCAAGCATGTTTGTTTTAGGGTTTATAATATTTATCTAATGGTTTATATAGTTTGGGTTTACAATATTAATCCCTTGGGTTTAATATTATTCCCCTGGGTTTTTAGTATTAATCGATTGGGTTTATTAGTGCTTTGGGTTTGTAATATCAATCCCTTGGGTTTATTAATCTAAGGGTTCATATTCCACGGGTATAATATTATTGATAGGTTTTATAACATTATTCCTAGGGTTTAATATAAAACCCTGGTGTTTATAGTCCATTGGGTTTATAATATAAATTCTTGGGTTTATTAATTCCTTAGGTTTATAATACTCCCAATATGGGTTTGTGATAAATTTTATCAATATGGAAATAAATCATGGTCAACCATGAAAAAGTAAGGTTAATCATGAACAACCATGTTCAATCATGGTCTACATTAGTCAAACATGGTCGAGCATGGTCAATTATGGTGTACCATGGTCCAATGTCACATTGTGATAGAGATTGTCTCAATATGACTATCAACAATGGTCAACCAAGGTCCAACATTGTATTGTGAGGGAAATTTTCTCAATATGAAAATCAATGATGGTCAACCATGGTGAATCATGGTCAACCATGGTTAATAAGCATGGTCACATTGTGACAAAGATTGAATCATGGTTCGACGTCACATTTTGACAACCATGGTCAACTATGGTCAGTCATGGTTCAACATCGCATGGTTACAAATATTGTCTGAATATAAAAATTGACCATAGTCAACCATGGTCAACCATGGTCCAACATCACATTGTGACAAAGATTGTCTCAATATGAAAATGAATCATGGTTAATCATGGTCCAATGTAACGTTGTGATAATTATTGTCTCAATATGAACATGAATCATGGTCAATCACGATCAACCATGGTCAACCATCGTCTTGAACCATGGTAAATCACGATCAACCATGGTTAGCCATGGTCAACCATGTTCAAACGTCAGATTGTGACAAAGATTGTCTCAATATGAAAATATACCATGGTTAAACATGGTCATCAATGGTCAATAACCATGGTCATCCATGGTCAACCATGATCCAATTTAACATTGTGAAAAATATTATCTCAATATGAAATCAACCATTGTCAATCATGGTCAATCATGATCCAACGTCACATTGTCACAAAGATTTTCAACCATCATCAAATGTCATCAACCATCATTAGCCATTGTCAACCACAATCCATTGTCACATTGTGACAAAGATTGTCGCAATATGAAAATCAACTATGGTCAACCATGGTCACATTATGTCAAAGATTGTCTAATGGCACAACGTCACATTATGACAATGATGGTCAAACATGGTCCAACCTTGCATTATGACAAGGATTGGCTCAATATGAAAATAAGCCATTTTCAAACATGGTTAATAATGGTCAAACATGGTCAACCATGGCCAACCATAGTCCAATGTCACATTGTGTCAAGGATTGTTTCAATATGAAAATAAACCATGGCTAACTGTGGTCGACTATGTTTTTTTTAGGGTTTATAATATTTATCTTAGGATTTATATACCTTGGTTTTACAATATTAATATGTTGGGTTTAATATTATTCCCTTGGGGTTTTAGTATTAATCCCTTGGGTTTAGAAGTGCCTTGGTTTTATAATATCAATTCATGGAGTTTACTAATCCAAGGGTTCATACTCTTAGGGTTTAATATAAATCGCTTGGGTTTATAATATAAATTTCTTGGGTTTATTAAACCCTTGGGTTTTAGTAATAATCCCTTGGGCTTATTAATCTCCTAGGATTATAATAATCCCAATATGTTTTTGTGACAAAGATTTTCTCAACATGGAAAGAAATCATAGTCAACTATGGTCAAAAATGGTTAACCATGGCTAACATTGGTCAAACATAGTCAACCATGTCCAATTATGGTGTACGAGGGGTCAACCATGGTCAACTAGGGGTCAGTGTCACATTGTGATAAATATTCTCTCAATATGAAAATCACTCATGGTCAACCATTGTCCAACGTTGCATTATGACAAAGATTGTTTTAATATGAAAATCAACCATGGTCAATTGTGGTCAACCATGTTTGTTTTAGGGTTTATAATATTTATCTTAGGATTTATATAGCTTGGGTTTACAATATTAATCCCTTGGGTTTATTAGTGGCTTGGGTTTATAATATCAATCCCTTCGGTTTATTAATCTAAGGGTTCATATTCCTATGGTATAATATTATCGATAGCGTTTATAATATTATTCCTAGGGTTTAATATAAATCCGTTGGGTTTATAATCCATTGGGTTTATAATAGAAATTCTTGGGTTTATTAATCCATTAGGTTTATAACACTACCAATATGGGTTTGTGAGAAATTTTCTCAATATGGAAAGCAAGCATGGTCAGCGAGGGCCAAGTAAGGTCAATCATGAACAACCATGGTCAATCATGGTCCACATTAGTCAAACATGGTCAACCATGGTCAATTATTGTGTACCATGTTCCAATGTCACATTGTGATAGAGATTGTCTTAATATGAATATCAACCATGGTCAACCCAGGTCCAATGTCATATTGTGAGAGAGATTTTCTCAATATGAAAAAGAATCATGATAAACCATGGTAAACTATTGTCTTGAACCATGGTAAATCATGATCAACCATGGTCAGCCATTGTCAACCATGGTCTAACGTTGGATTGTGAGAAAGATCGTCTCAATATGAAAATCTACAATGGTTAATCATTATCATCCATGATCAATAATCATGGTCATCCATGGTCAACCATGATTCAATTTCGCATTGTGACAAAGATGATCTCAATATGAAAATCAACTATGGTCAATCATGGTCAACCAGGGTCCAATGTTGCATTATCACAAAGATTTTCAACCATAATAAAATGTCGTCAACCATCATTAACCATTGTCAACCACAGTCTATTGTCACATTGTGACAAAGATTGTCTCAATATGAAAATAAACAATGGTAAACCATGGTAAATAACCATGGTCACATTAAGTCAAATATTTTCTAATGGTCCACTGTCCCATGGTGACAATGATGGTCAACTATGGTCTAACCTTACATTGTGACAAATATGGGCTCAATATGAAAATCAACCATGGTAAAACATGGTCAATAATGGGAAAACATGGTCAACCATGGTCAACCATGGTCCAATGTCACATTGTGGAAAAGATTGTTTCAATATGAAAATCAACCATGGTCAATTGTGGTCAACTATGTTTTTTAGGGGTTAAAATATTTATCTTAGGTTTTATATACCTTGGGTTTACAATATTAATCCCTTGGTTTTAATATTATTCCCTTGGTTTTTTAGTACTAATCACTTGGTTTTATTAGTGCCTTGGGTTTATAATATCAATCCCTTGGGTTCATTAATCCAAGTGTTCATATTCTTATGGATTAATATTATTGATAATGTTTCTAATATTATTCCTCAGGTTTAATATAAATGCCTTGGGCCTATAATATAAATTCCTTTGGTTTATCAATCCCTTGGGCTTTTAGTATTAATCCTTTGAGCTTATTAGTTTTTTAGGATTATAATAATCCTAATATGCATTTGTAACAAAGGTTTTCTTAATATGGAAAGAAATCATAGTCAACTATGGTCAACCATGGTCAATCATGGTCAACAATGGTCAAACATAGTCAACCATGGTCATCTAGGGGTTAGTGTCACATTGTGATAAATATTCTCTCAATCTGAAAATCAATCATCTTCAACCATGGTCCAACGTCACATTATACAAAGTTTATCTCAATATGAAAATCAACCGTGGTCAACCATGTTATTTTTAGGATTTATAATATTTATCTTAGTGTTTATATAGCTTGGGTTTACAATATTAATCCCTTCGGGTTTTAGTAATAATACCTTGGGTTTATTAAATGAAAGATGGATGCGTGTCCACGTAGCCTACCTAGCGAGGGTTTAGGGTAATCTTCTAGTTCACTGCAGCTTCACCGTAGCCCCAAAGTCTTCGATTGACTGACGACATCCATATACTTGCATTGTTATCAACTGTTCCCGGCAGTCACAATGTCAGTTCCTTGCCTCATCATGGAAGAAAGAATGGATTACGAAGAGGTGGACTATTCCCCAGACCTGTTTCTCAACCAGGCCATTTTTAGAAGCCCTAACCCTAACTCATCGATTTCTAGTCTTCATCCACCATCTCCTTCTGTTCCTTCTTGCTCCACCGCAGTGGTCACCCTCCCTAGCCACATCGTATCATCTCTGCATTTTGGCTCGCTATCCATAGATTCTCCTTCCCTAGATTACCCTATGCTCTCACCTGGGACGTTTCACCTATTTGCCACTATCACACCGCCCTCTCCTTCATTCGAGTCATGCCCTATGGGTGACCAACTGCACCCGTCTGGCCCTCTGCCACCTTCGGACCAAATTCCTGGGGGTCCTCAAAGTCACAACCTGTCAATCCCTGTCATTCCACCTTTAGGTTGTTTTGGAACCCCTGTGATTAGGGTTAAATCGATAGCCCAGCTTCATAGGAGGGACGTAATTCCATTGATCCATTATGGGATCATCCATCTGCTCCGCGGACCAAGAAAAGGAAAGTTAAGTGTGTGAAAGCTTTGACAAAGGATTTCATAATTTCCTTCGGTGAGGATATATCAATGGACGAAGTCGTGAACAAGGGTAGCTCTATTCTGGTTGGGCATGTATGGGGTAGGGCTTACATAGTGGAGAGACTAACCCTCTGGGTCCACGAAATTTGCGGCAATACCCTCAAAGAATTTTCGGAGGTCCAGATTCTTCCTAGGGGGTGGTTTGCTTTGCATTTTACAAAGGAGGAATATACAGATTTGGTTCTTGCAAGATACTGGCATATAGAGATGGCGTCGGTTCTCCTAAAACAATGGAGTCCATTGTTTGACTCGGAAAGGGAGAAAATAGGGGCTGGACCTATTTGAGTGCTATTACTTGGACTCCCACTTCAGTTTTGGTCTGAAGATGTTTTTTTCAAGATTGGGAATACGTTAGGCATCTACCTTGACTTTAATAAGTCTTATGCTCAGACCAAGAATGAACCTTGGCTCGCATCTTGGTTCATTTGGATATGCGAGAGGGCTTGGTGGAAAAAATTAGATTAAAATGGAGGCATTACAGTTGGGTTCAGATCTTGGACTATGAAGGCATCCCATTTCATTGCAGGAGATGTCACAAGGTGGGGCACATCTTCAAGGAATGCCCATTAATCAAGAAATCATCTAATTCTTCAAGTGATCCTTTTAACTCAAAGGGTAGAGCAGTCTCCACCCCAGCCCGCACCCCTGTTTCGGTCCCCCAAGCACCTGTTCGGGATGGTACTTCCATGGCAGTGGAAGGAGCACACAGGACTCCATCGCCTCCGATGACGTGATCCCGAGTTGCTGCTGAGGCCGCAAGAAAAGTGGGTACTCCTCTTTTCTCTCTCCCTATCTCATCTGTATCTCTTTCTTGCAGTGCATCACTTGATTCTACATCTATTAGGATCATTTCTCCCTCCATACCCTACACTCTTACCTTTCCCCCTCCCATCATTTCCAACATCGCTCCATCTGTCCCTCCTCCCCCTTCCTCCGCCCTCCCATCCTCCTCGGATGGGCTGGAACCGCCTCACTTATACAACTTACACTCTCGTTCCCTCCCTGAGAGCCTTACTCCCTCCTATACAAGGCTAGGTCTCACTCTTCCTGGGCTAGTTGTTCAAATATCTCGTGGCCGAAATTCCAATCTCACAAAATCCATACAAAAGGCTGGGACAGAAGTCATCATTGGCAAACAATCCACTCTGGAATGGGTTCTTAGAGAATTGAACACCCCTGGGAGGGTTCCACCATGAAATGGCTCTCCTTCAATTGCAGAGGTATGACTAGTGCCTCAAAAAAACTGGCCCTGTGTAGGTTATTTGAAGCCGAGCCTATGAATATCATTATGCTGCAAGAAACCCTAGGGGATGCTAACCTCATTATCAGAACCTTATCATCCTTAAAACCTGGTTGGCTTTTTTTACTCCCTTGATGCTGTGGGACAATCCGAGGGACTAGCCATTAGACACAACCCTCGCACCATTAAGGTTACAACATCCTAGGGAGGATTAGGGTTTATAGGTATGGATATTTTCTCGGCCGAACTTGGTATGAATATCCGGGTTATTAATGTATATGGACCTTGTCAACGGTGAGAGGATTTCTGGTAGCGTTTTCTTAATCTAGAGATTATTTCACCCGATTATCTAGTCATCAGGTGTGATCTTAATTTCTCCATAGGGTTTGGGGAATCATGGGGATCCCAAGCACAAGTAGATCCACTATCTGGGTACTTTATGAATTCTTTGGAGCAACATAACCTTACGGATGTCCCCATGATAAAGCCCCTGCCCACTTGGAGAAATAGAAGGGTAGGGGATGCAGCTCTAGCTAGGTGGCTAGATAAATTCCTAATTAAGGTCCCCCTGTTGCATCATCTAAATAGATGTAGACAATGGGTGGGTTCTGGGGGCATATCTGACCACTCCCCTATATATTTGGAGATCCTTGGTCCTGAATCAAAACCTAAACCCCCCTACAAATTCAATCATGTCTGGCTACAGGATATGGGATACATCAAGATGGTCACTGACTATTGGAAGGCAAATCCCATCTCGAGACATAGATCTCTGGCTTAGAGCTTCTTCCACAATCTATCTTAGCCCAAGCATCTATCCATATCCTGGGCCAAAGAGAAAAAACAGAGGGATGATCAGACCCTATCTCTGATTGAATCTGAATTGAGCACTCTTATGGGTGACAACAATAAGGGATTTTCATCTGAAAATGAAAAAGCCCATCTTATTGAACTTGAGAAATAGAGGGACAAGATATTGAAGGAAAGAGAGGAAACGTGGAGACTTAAGAGCAGGGCAATTTGGCTACAAGCTAGAGATGATAACACAAATTTCTTTCAGAACTTTGCAAATGGAAGAAAGGTAGCTAACACTATCTGGAATATGCCCATACATGATGGAGGTGTGGCAGACAACTTCAAAAAGCTATCTCTTCTAGGCACCTCACACTTCCAGAATCATTATAAATCTCCCCAAGGGACCAATCTAGCAAATATTATACAAGTGGTTGGTTTTTTCCCTCAGTTTGTAGATGAAGAAGCAATAGAGGAGCTCAATTCACCAGTGACACCTGCTAAACTTAAAGGGAACCTGAAGTGGTTTAAGAAAGATAAAAGCCCAGGACCGGACGGGTGGTCTATTGAGTTTTATCTGGCTTTTTATGATCTCTTGGGACAGGACCTGATCAATGTCGTGGAGGAGTGTAGGACCTCTGGAAAGTTATATTATGCCATTAATTCCACCTTCATTTCCCTTATCCCCAAGACTGATTCTCCATCATCTTTCAATGACTTTCGCCCCATCTCTCTCTGCAATTGTCTCTATAAAATCATTTCTAAGATAATTCCCAACAGGATTAGATTCATCCTCTCACATTATATTTCACTCGAGCAGTTCACATTTCTCAAGAACCGCCAGATCCATGAAGGCATTGGTACTGTTCAAGAGGCTATACACTCTATTGGATCCAAAAAGGTAAAAGGCATCATTTTAAAGATTGATCTAGCGAAAGCTTTCGACTGTGTTAGCTGGCTTTACATCAAAATGCTTCTCATCCACCTGGGTTTCCTGCATCTTTTTGCCACCTGGATCATGTCTTGCATATCTACAGCTTCCTTCAGTGTCCTCATTAATGGCTCATCTTCCCATTTCTTTCATGCCGAAAGGGGACTCAGACAGGGTTGTCCTCTATCCCCCCTCCTTTTCCTCATTGTCATGGAAGGACTCAGCCAATTAATTGCACATGAAAAGCGAATTGGAAGATTATTCGGTCTGAAATTAAATGATCATTTCTACCTCACACATCTCCTATTTGTCGATGATGTCCTTATTTTTCTGGACGGTAGCATTCGAGACTCTGTTTCTTTTGACAATCTACTATCCCTTTTCTCCTGGGCTACAAGTATGATGGCAAACCATGGGAAATCCACCATTACTTTAGCTCACACATCCATCCATGAATCTCAATATGCACAACAACACTTCCCATATTGCATTCTCCCACTTGAACTTGGCTTCAAATACCTCGGGTTTTGGATCAAACCCCTGAGCCAAAAAATTGCTGACTGGATATGGCTGGCCCTCAAATTGAAGAAAAGGCTAACAAATTGGTGTCATCATTTCTTATCCAAAGTAAGAAGATTAGTGTTAATAAAATCAGTCTTGGAGGCCACCCCTGTTTTCTTGATGGCTTTAGCCTGGATACCCAGAAGCATCCTTGCTCACCTTCAACATATTTGCAACAGATATCTTTGGAATGGTCAACAGGATAAGAGAAATTTTGCCTGGGTTAGTTGGAACAAGATTGCCTTTCCCAAAAAATTAGGAGGATGGGGACTAAAAGATTTACCCCTATTTGCTCAAGCACTTGCTGTAAAAATGGGATGGACACTCCTCTCCAATCAGAACCTTTGGACCTCTGTTACTTACCACAAATACATATGGCCTCTCCAAATCATGGACTGGGTTAGGCTGCCACGATGGCCGAGGACTGGTATTTCTTCGGTTTGGAAAGCTCTGCTACATTCTCTCCCAAACATTCACAATAATTTGGCATGGCAGATAAATGATGGCACAAAAGCGCTCATTGGTCTGAACCCCTCGACAGGGGGAGGCGGTCGATACCAGCTTCTGAGAGAGTTAATCCTCCATCTAAATCAGAGAGATATCAGTGTTATTGCACATATTGTTTACCAAGATAATACCACCATATATGCATAGGCCTAGAAATCTGCACATGAGCTAAATATCCCTCCTCATTGGCACCAAATGTGGAATAATTACATCGCTGCATTGATTGAGTCTCACATCAGAATTAAGGAGGGACCTGATGAAATTATGTGGTGCCTTGCTGAAAATGGAGCATACACCCCAAAAGCTGGTTACCTCGGGCTGATAAATAACAGACAACTAGAGAATACACAAGATTGGTGGCAGGCTATTTGGAAGTTAAAAACCCCACCATGAACCAAGCTCTTTTTCTGGTGTGTACTTAGCAATAAAGTCCCCACAGGGGAATCCTTAACTCACAGAGCCATTCATGGACCACACTGGTGTGTTCTTTGTAAGCAAGCATCTGAATCGACTGATCATATTTTTCTTAAATGTGATGCTACAGTCAATCTTTGGAGGTCCATCGCAACTGTGATTCATTTTACTGGCATATGGGAGGGGGAAAACATTAACCAAGCATGGAAAAACTGGCACAACTCGCATCCTGGATCAAATCTGATTTGTCTTCCTCTGATTATTTGTTGGTCTATCTAGCTGGCTCAGAATAGAATAATTTTTGAAGATGGTGTTGTCACATGGCAGATTATCATTGCAAAAATCACTTCTGCCTATCATGAGCTCCCTGAATATACTATGCTTGGCCCCCGAAGACCACTTGCACCTGATCCCATTGATCAATCCATCCCCTAGGATTTTTTTTTATGGTGCCATTTAGGAACATGGGTGTGTGGGAGGATTTCTACTGCACCTCTCTATCCAAAATCATTTTAGGGTCAAGATGGGACTTGGAGAAGCGACAAACAATTATGCTGAACTTATCACCCTTTGCCATTTATTGCATTTTTCTCTAAGCCATGAATGCATCAATCTACAGATTTACGGGGACTCCAAAATCATTATTAATTGGTTCAATAATATCACTATCTGCCATGCACACACACTTAGAAATATTTTGGATGAAGTGAACATATTCAAAACACATTTTAATTCCATCATATGTCATCATATTTACAGGGAGCATAACAACAGCGCTGACAGGCTTTCCAAGGAGGCCACGCTACTACCCAGAGGTCAGTGGATGATTCAGGAGCAGAGGGGTACTACACAATACCAATATTATCACAGGCCATATATAGATCAGGCATATCATAGGGTAGATGGACCCTAAATTTTGTTGAAAGTGCTCAGTTATAATTTACATTGTATATATCATAGTTTTATTTGTAAAATATATCTTATGAGATCACCCTGCGTGGTGTATATATTGTAGATGTCACAGTTTTTGAAAATATACTTTTCAGGCTCTCTCATGCTATCACCCTGCGTGGTGAATATGTTTCTTTTTTCCAGCCATTTTAGGAATGGACTTTGATGAATTTTGTGACTTGTACACACTGATATGACTAAGAGTCAATGATGCATATGCTATCAAGCATCTACTATATGTAATTTTTCAAAATTAATGAAAGATTACGATTTTTCCTTGGAAAAAAAATAAAAAAATACCTTGGGTTTATAATATCAATCCCTTGGGTTTGTTAATCTAAGGGTTCATATTCCTGGGGTATAATATTATTGATATGGTTTATAATATCATTCCTAGGGTTTAATGTCAATCCCTTGAGTTTATCATATAAATTCTTGGGTTTACTAATCCCATAGGTTTATAATACTAGAAATATGGGTTTGTGACAAATTTTCTCAATATGGAAAGTAATCATGGTCCACCGGGACCAAGTAAGGTAAATCATGAAGAACCATAGTCAATCATGGTCCACATTAGTCAAACATGGTTGACCATGGTCAATTATGGTGTACCATGATCCAATGTCACATTGTGATAGATATTGTCTTGATATGAATATCAACCATGGTCAACAAGTGTCCAACGCTGTATTGTGAGACAAATTTTCTGAATATGAAAATTAATCATGGTCAACAATGGTTAATAAGAATGGTCACATTGTAACAAAGTTTTCCTCATGGTATGACATCACATTTTGACAACCATGGTCAACTATGGTTAACCATTGTTCAATGTCACATTGTGACAAAGATTGTCTCAATATGAAAATTGACCATAGTTAACCATGGTCAATCATGTTCACTCATGGTTAGCCATTGTCAACCATGGTCAACCATGTTAACTGATGGTCATCCATGGTCAACCATGGTCAACCATGTTCACTCATGGTTAGCCATGGTCAACCATGTTCCAACGTCACGTTGTGACAAAGATTGTCTCAATATGAAAATCAATCTTGGTCAACCATGGTCCAATGTCACATTGTGACAAGGATTGTCTATGAACATGAACGATAGTGAACCATAGTGAACCATGGTTAATCATGCTTAACCATGGTCAACCATTGTAGAGCCTCCAAAATGTATTCAAAATATCATCCACTTTCACCTTTATCACCACCATTTCGCTCACATGTTGTAACTCCATAGCCATCTAATATTTCATTAGCCTCTATTTTCATAATTATATGGGTTCCGTTTGTGTTTTCCAAAAGTTAATGGTTTCTAGTATTATAAGTGAATTAAATGATTAAAACTTAGAAAAATGACATATACTTGCTAATACTTAAAAGTGGCTTGAGTTTCATGATATGTGTAGGTCATTTGGAAGCTTCCAAGGCACCCTTATGTGGCCTCCAATGCTCAAATTAGAATTCCCTTCAAGATATGGAAGAATATTTGGATAAAGGTCAAAGAGGATATGTGTCTCATCATTACCTATTTGAGTTTTAACTCTATGATATTTTCTAGGGATCTAGGGAGGGAATAATGGACCCCCATTAATGACGTAGCTTCTTATGTTTTTGTATAAATAGGAGAGCCTCCTCCTTCCAAAGGCATGTGTAAAGTTGGGGAAACTTTCATGTTTTCAATATAGAATTTGGATTTGGCAGCATGCTCATGAGTGATGTTCACTTTGATTTGGTTATGCTTGCATTTGGAGCCTCTCAACTTTCCATCCCTCATGCTTTTGGATTGGACACCAACAATGTGTGTGATTTATTGTTTTTTATAGATTTATTGCTTTCATAGATTAATATTTATTTCTTTCATATATTTTCCTATGTGATAGGTTAAGAGTGATTATTTTTATTTGCTTTCCTATCTAGAAGTTAAGAGCAATTGTTTTTATTTGCTTTCATATCTTTTCCTGTGTGAAAGGTTAAGAATGATTGTTTTTGCTTTCATTTCATGTAATTTCAATTCCATGTGTTGTACTATAATTGTACCATAATTTCTTTTAAATCGATTTTTGAATTAGAATAGGTGAATTTGGTTTTTCATTATTTGGTTTCATAGTGAGATTGATCTAAATTGGAAGTTAGGTTATAGCATATATAATGCACGCACGCTTCGCAACTTTTACGAAACCCCTGGGTTGACAATTAAATGATAGGTAATTAATTTGCCTCAACAACCATCATTTAGAACCCTCATAAATCATGATCAACCTTGGTCAGCCATGCTCAACCATGTTCCAACATCGGATTGTGAAAAATATTGTCTCAATATGAAAATCTACCATGGTTAACCATGGTTAATCATGGCCCTCCATGGTCAATAACCATGGTCAACCATGATCCAATTCCGCATTATGACAAATATTATCTCAATATGAAAATCAACCATGGTCAATCATGGTCAACTAGGGTCCAACGTTGCATTGTCACAAATATTTTTAACCATCATCAAATGTCATCAACAATCGTTAACCATTATTAACCATAGTCTAGTGTCGCATTATGACAAATATTGTCTCAATATTAAAATCAACTATAGTCAACCATGGTCACATTATTGTTGGCATTATGATACAAGTATTGTCCTTGATGGCAACTCTACAGGTCAACTCAGTTTTTGATAAGAGGCTAACAGGAATATTCAGAGGCAATAGGGCAGTGGTACAAAGGATCAGGAAGATAGAACTGAGGTCTATTGATCAGAATAAAGAAGTTGAAGGAAGAAGGTGATGTAAGAGCAGTTTAAGAGATACACGTACGTTCACTTAGTTCAAGCAGTGTATACATGTAGGTGCTCAGAACAGAAATAACGTATAATGTACACACGCACTCCCACAGAAGGAAAAGTGCGTACATGTTGAAAACCATGGTTTTGGTCTGAGGTATTTGGTCCAGGGCATATTTGGACCATGGTATTGACCCTAGGTATTCAGTCTGAGGTATTTAGTCCATGGTATTGGTCCTAAGTGGATTCGATCCATGGTATTGAGAAAGGCCAAAAACTATATAAAGAAGAGAGGATCATAAGGCCAGATGTGCAAGTTAATAAGATTCTAAGGAATAATTCTATTTGAAGTATATTTTATGTTCCAGGGTTATGTTTGGGACTAGATCTGAAATATTTATGTGCACCTTGAGTTCAATATTGGATCAGGATCATGAGACATGAAATGACTTATTCTTGAATGATCTGATATTGGTTGAGGCTAGATCTGATGTTTCCCATCTGTTTTATTCGTTATCTATCATGATCTAGGTTTTTCTAAAGTCTGGAATTGCAGCAAAGTTCTGAGTCAATATTTGCAGATATGTACGCAAGTTCATCTTGGCAAAAGAGCGTATACACACAGGTTCTATTCTTTCAAGTAGCGTATACAAAAGAAAGGCTTGATGTTCAGAGATGACTGATCTATCATATCAATATGGTTGATTTATTGTTGCTGCTATTTTGCTATTGTCTGTCAATGAAGTCTTCTTAGATCTGAATGTAAATCTCAATGCATAAGGAGGTTTATGTTTGATTGATTGTATAAGTGAGAAGAAGTGTTTTATGTTTCCTGCCTATGTAAAGTTCTATAAGTTGACAGTAGATGTTCAATACATTGCTGGTTGGTACAATTTGTGATTCATATATTTTATGATTCAGAATCTTTAGAGGTATATGCAGGTTCGGTTGAAGGAAGTAGCGTATACACACATGTTTTCTTCATTGAATTAGTGCATACAATCTAACACATGAATTTTTGAGGTTTCAGTTGGTTTTGAATGTTGATACAAGTTTATGGGTTCAACACAATGTTTTGATGACAATGATCTGATTGTTTCAGATTAATTGCATGCTGGTTGATGAAGTTTGAGTTTCTAAATTTCTGATGGGTTACTGATGAGTCAACATCTTCATATATCTTGATATGTGCTAGGAGCATCTAGTCTGAAAATTCATGAAATGTGGTCCCTGGTGGAAGAGTGGAGTTTTCTGTAGATTGGCACCTACATAGTAGTAAACATATTGGCTAGTAGAAGCGCTAGGGGGTTGTAGCTCCCTTCGAGTGGAAGTTGGAGAGCGAGCGAAGGTTATAACCTTCTGCAAGTAGAAGCCTGCGTACTGGTATGACTCTGCACCAGTACAAGATTGTAAACAGATTTTCTTATTATTAAAAGAAGAGAGATGACAAGATCAGGGGGTTTTCACCCACATTGGGTTTCCACCTTAAATATTGGTGTTCATGTGTGTTGCTTATGTGTAATCGTTTATTGTGTTTATACTACACATGGTTACTGTTTAATGATTGATGAAGTACCAATGCACTGATTAAAGATCAACATATGATGAATTAAGTGAATCATAAGTTTACTGCAAAAACATTGGTTTCCTTATAGACAGTTGCATGTACACGCTAGTTCCTCTCTCTGAATTAGCGTATATAAATCTGATTATGAAAAAGAAAAATTCTTGATCTGATAATACTGATTCCCCCCGCCTCTGAGTATTATTTCCAACAGTTATGTCAAAGATTGTCTAATGGTCCAACGTCGCGTTGTGACAATGATGGCAAACCATGGTCTAACCTCGCATTGTGAAAAATATTGGCTCAATATCGAAATCAACCACGGTCAATACTGGTTAAACATGGTCAACCATAGTCCAACACGCATTACAACAAATATTGTTTGAATATGAAAATCAACCATGGTGAATTGAGGTCAACTATGTTTGTTTTAGGATTTATAATATTTATCTTAGGATTTATACACCTTGGGTTTACAATATTAATCCCTTGGTTTTATTAGCGCTTTGGGTTTATAATATTAATCCCTTGGGTTTGTTAATCCAAGGGTTCATATTCTTAGGGTTTAATATTATTGATAGAGTTTATAATATTATTCCTTGGGTTTATTAATCCCTTGGGTTTATTTATGCCTTGGGTTTATAATATCAATCCCTTTAGTTTATTGATCTAAGGGTTCATATTCCTGGGGTATAATATTATTGATAAGATTTATAACATTATTTCTAGGGTTTAATATAAATCCATTTGGTTTATAATATAAATTCTTGGGTTTATTAATCCCTTAGGTTTCTAATACTTCCAATATGTCGTTGTGACAAATTTTCTCAATATGGAAACAAACCACGATCAACCAGGGCGAAGTAAGGTCAATGATGAACAACCTTGGTAAATCATAGTCCACATTAGTCAAACATGGTCAACCATGGTCAATTATGGAGTACCATGGTCCAATATCACATTCTGATAGAGATTGTCTCAGTACAAATATTAACCATAGTCAACCAAGGTCCAACGTCATATTGTGAGAGAGATTTTCTCAATATGAAAATCAATCATGGTTAAACATGGTCAATCATGGTCAACCATGGTTATTAAGCATGGTCATATTGTGACAATATTGTCTCATTGTCCGACGTCACATTTCGACAACCATGGTTAATTATGGTCAACCATGGTCCCACATTGCATTGTGTCAAAGATTGTCTCAATGTGAAAATTGACAATAGTAAACCATGGTCAACCATGTTCACTCATGGTCAACCATGGTAAACCATGTTCACTCATTGTCAACCATGATTAATCATTGTCCAACATCACATTGTGACAATGATTGTCTCAATATCAAAATCAATCATGCTCCAATGCCACATTGTGACAAATATTGTCTCAATATCAACATGAACCATGGTCAACCATAGTTAAGCATACTCTATCATGATCAACCATGTTAAATCAATTTCAACCATGGTCAGCCATGGTCAACAATGGTCCAATGTTGGATTGTGATAAAGATTGTCTCAATATGAAAATCTATCATGGTTAACCATGGTCAATCATGGTCATCCATGGTCATCCATTGTCAACCATGATCTAATGTCGCATTGTGACAAATATTATCTCAATATGAAGATCAACCATGGTCAATCATGGTCAACGAGGGTCCAACATCGCATTGTGACAAATATTTTCAACCATCATCAAATAACATCATCCATCGTTAACCATTATCAACCATGGTCTAGCATCATATTGTGACAAAGATTATCTCAAAATGAAAATAAACTATGGTTTACCATGGTCATAATGTGTCAAAGATTGTCTAATGGTCCAATGTCACATTAGGACAATGATGGTTAACCATGGTCCAACCTCCCATTGTGACAAAGATTGGCTCAATATGAAAATCAACCATGGTCAATAATGGTCAAACATGGTCAACTGCGGCCAACCATAGTCCAATGTGGCATTGTGGCAAAATTTGTTTGAATATAAAAATCAATCATGGTCAACCATGGTCAAATATGTTTGTTGTAGAGTTTATAATATTTATGTTAGGTTTTATATACCTTGAGTTTACAATATTAATCCCTTGGGTTTATATTATCAATCCCATGGGTTTATTAATCCAATGGTTCATATTCTTAGGGTTTAATATTATTTATAGATTTTATAATATTAATCATAGGGTTTAATATAATCCCTTGGGTTTTTAATATAAATCACTTGGGTTTATAATATAAATTCCTTGTGTTTTTAGTAATAATCCCTTGGGCATATTAATCTCTTAGGATTATAATAATCCCAATATGCATTTGTGACAAAGATTTTCTCAATATGGAATGCAATCATAGTAAACTATGGTCAACCATGGTTAACCACGGTCAATCATGGTGAAAATTGGTCAAACATAGTCGACCATGGCCAATTATGGTGTACCATGGGTTAACCATCATCAATCTTCGTCAACCATGGTCAACTAGGGGTCAGCGTCACATTGTGATAAATATTCTCTCAATATGAAAATCAATCATGGTCGACCATCGTCCAACATCGTATTGTGAGAGAGATTTTCTCAATATGAAAATAAACCATGGTAAACCATGTTCAATCATGGTCAACCATGGTTAATCATTGTCAACCATGGTTAGTATGCATGGTCACATTGTGACAAATATTTCCTCATGGTATGACGTCACATTTTGACAACCATGGTCCAACATCGCATGTGACAAAGGTTGTCTCAATATGAAAATTGACCATGGTCAACCGTGTTCACGCATGGTCAACCATGGTCAAACATGGTCCAATGTCACATTGCAACAAATATTTTCTCAATATGAAATCAATCATGGTCAATCATGGTCCAATGTCACATTGTGACAAAGATTGTCTCAATATGAACATGAACCATGGTCAACCATAGTTAACCATGGTCAATCATGATCAACCATGGTCAACCATTATTAACGATGGTAAATCATGATCAACCATGGTCATCCATGGTCAACCATGGTCCAACGTGGGGTTGTGACAAAGATTGTCTCAATATGAAAATCTACCATGTTCAACCATGGTCAGTCATGGTCAATAACCATGGTCATCCATGGTTAACCATGATCCAATGTCTCATTGTGACAAAGATTGTCTCATTATGAAAATCAACCATGGTCAATTGTGGTAAATCATGGTCAACGAAGGTCCAAAGTCGCATTGTGATAACTATTTTCAACCATCATTAACCGTCATCATCCATTGTTAACCATTGTCAACCACAATCTAACGTCGCATTGTAACAAAGATTGCCACATGATCAACCATGGTCACATTGTGTCAAATGTTGTCTAATGGTCCAACATCACATTATGACAACCATGGTCCAACTTCACATTGTGACAAAGATTGTCTCAATATTAATACAAACCATGGTCAACTATCGTCAATCATGGTAAAACATGGTGAACTATGGTTAGCCATAGTCCAATGTCACATTGTGACAAATATTGTCTCAATATGAAAATCAACCATGGTCAATCGTTGTGAACTATATTTGTTTTAGGGTTTATAATATCTATATTAGGTTTTCTATACCTTGGGTTTACAGTATACATCCCTTGGGTTTAGTATTATTCCCTTGGGATTTTAGTATTAATCCCTTGGGTTTATCAGTGCCTTTGTTTTATTCCTACGGTTTAATATAATTGCCTTGGGTTTATAATATAAGTTCCTTGGGATTATTAATCCTTTGGATTTTTAATATTAATCCCTTGGGCTTATAAATCCCTTAGATTTATAATAATCCCAATATGTGTTTGTGACAAAGATTTTCGTAATATGGAAAGCAATCATAGTCAACTATGGTCAACCATGGTTAACCATGGTCAACATAAACATAGTCAACCATGGCCAATTATAGTGTACCATGGTCCAACTCGAAATTGTGATGAAGATTGTCTCAATATCAATATGAACCATGGTCAACCATGGTCCAAAATCGTATTGTGGGAAAGATTTTCGCAAAATGAGAATCAATCACGGTCAAAGATGGTCAATAACCATGGTCACACTGTGACAAAGATGATGGCCGACCATGGTCACTTATGGTCTACCATGGTCCAACACCACATTGTGACAAAGATTGTGTCAATTTGAATAACAACCATGGTTTATAACATTAATCTGAAGGTTTAATATAAATCCCTTATGTTTATAATCATGGTCAGCCATGGCCAACCTTGGTCCAACATCACATTGTGACAAATATTTTCTCAATATGAAAATCAACCATGGTTAATCATGGTCAACCATGGTCCAACGTCACATTGTGACAAAGATTGTTTCAATATGTAAACCAACGATGGTCAACCATGATCAAACATATTTGTTTTAGGATTTATAATAGTTATCTTACGTTTTATATAGCTTCGTCTTACAATATTAATCCCTTGGGTTTAATAATATTCCATTCAATTTTTAGTATTAAACCCCTGGCTTGATTAGTACCTTAGGTTTGTTAATGAGCTAAAGAGTTTCAAGCTTGATCCAGATGACAAGCTTGTGAGCTTCGATGTGGTCTCTCCCTACACTAATATACCTATCAACGAGGCCATTGAAGTCATCAAGCGCATCACAGATCCTGATATGACTTATTTAGTTGGCATTTGTCTTACTTCTACTTTCTTTTCATTCGATGGGGAATTTTATGAGCAAACATGTGGTGTCACCATGGGTTCCCTCCTCTCCCTTGTGGTAGCTAATCTATTCATGGGGGATTTTGAATCAAAGGCCTTGGCCTCTTCTCGTCTTCTGCCTAAGTTGTGGAACAGGTTTGTGGATGACACTTTTGTCATCTGGTTCCATGGTAAAGAAAAGTTGGAACTATTTTTCCTCCATCTTAACAATCAATCTAGTTCTATAAAGTTCACTATGGAATTTGAATGTAATGGTAGTCTTCCCTTCCTTGACGTCCTCTTCTCAGGGAATGATAACGGCTCCTTCTCTCATCAGGTATATCGTAAGAAAACTCATATGGAACAATATATTCATGCTAATTCTTATCATTTCCCAACTCAAAATCTTGGTGTTCTCAACACCTTAGCAACTAGAGCTTTAAGAGTTCCTAATGAGAACCATCTCAAGGAAGAGAAAGCACATCTCCTAAGTGTTTTCTTTAATAATGGGTATAGTAGACACCAATGTACTAAGGCTTTCCTTAGAGCTGAAAAAGGTCCTAGTGCTAAGAAAGATACCAAGGATCGATTTTCTGGTGTTCATCTTCCTTTTATCCAAGGGAGCACTGACAAGATTGCAAGAATCCTAAGGAAGCATAATGTGGGTTCAACCTTTCGGCCTTTAAATACCATACGGACCTCCCTTAGATCTGTAAAAGACCCAGTGGAGCCCAAGAATATGAAGGGTGTTTACGTTATCCCATGCTCTTGTGGGACTCCCTACATTGGTGAGACTGGTCACTCGATTAATCAAAGGATTCGTGAGCATGCTGCTGACATCAAGCATGGCAGGACCCGCTCATCTGCTTTAGCGAAGCATGTAGATAAATCTAAGCATCACATCTGCATTGAGGAGACCCAAGTCATTGCTAAGGTTAGTCATTTTCATCATTGTAAATTGAGGGAAACCCTAGAAATTGAAAAAAGACCCATTAATTTGAATAGAGATGATGGTTGGAATATTAGTAGAAGTTGGATCCCTGTCTTGTCCTCCTAGTTTTTTTTTTTTTCTAATCTATGTAGGTATTGGCATTCTTTTTATAGTATTTGTTGTTGATTTATTTTTCATTAGAGTTTATTTTCTTAATCCTTCGTGTTTTTTTCTGTATTTTGTCATCCTATTCATTTTTAACTCCTTTTAATATTTTTATTATTTGTTTAATGGGCATGAGCCCCATATTTTATTGTTGACCCCATTTTATTTATTGATTATTTTTCTTTGGATATATATGTTTCTGTTTATATATATATATATATATATATATATATATATATATATATATATATAGACTTGTGTATATTTTGTTTTATTTTATTTGTTTTTCCATTAATTATTTTTAATTTATTTTATTTTATTTCCATTAGTTATTTTATTTATCAAATGATCTTGTCTTGATTAGGGTCTTCACCCGTTTTTATAATTTTTGACCCCCCTCATTTAAAGTTTGACTTTGATTATTTATTTATTTATTTTAAAAACTAGCCGTTTAATATAGCAGTTACTTATTAATATTTGTTTTTAATAAATTAATAAACTAACATCACAGTTTCAATATTAATTTTCAAAAACTAGCCGTTTAATATAGCTGTTACATATTAATATTTTAATAAATTAATAAACTAATATCATTATTTAAATATTATTTTTCAGGAACTAGTAATAATTGGTTTTAATAAATTAATTTAAATATTATTTTTCAAAAACTAGCCGTTTAATATAGCAATTATCTATTAACATGTTTAATAAAGTAATGAAATAATATCATTATTTAAATATTTTTTCGAAAACTAGCCATTTAATATAGCCTTTACTTGATAATATTTGTTTTTAATATATTAATAAATTAATATTATAATTTAAACATTATTGTCAAAATATATTCGTTACTTGAAATTATGTCTCTACATTGCTCTCTATTTAAGCCTTTGCCATGGTCTACCTCTTCATCTGGTCCTGATGATGAACCACACTTGTTGGTTCAAAACGCGTCAGCTAAAAAAATCTCTCATGTGATTTATACCGAAAGACTTTGTTTAATTCATTATGGATCACAAAAGCTTGAATGCAAAAATCAATCCATTTGGTTTATTAATATAAGCATTCACATTCCTTGCGTATAATCTTAATGATGGGGTTTATAATATTAATCTCTTGGGTTATCTATATTAATCTCTTGAGTTTCAAATAGTAATCTTTTCGGTTTATTAATCTGTTAGGCTTATAATAATAATATGTTGGGTTTATTATTATTGTATTATTTTTATATTTGTTAATATCAATATTAATATTAATATTGTATTCATATCCATTGAAGTCTATGAGCATATATCAACCACATTTATTAATACTAAAAACCCAAGGGATTATAAACCCAAGGTAATAATATTAAACCCAATGGAATAATATTAAAACCTAGCCTTAGATTAATAAACCCAAAGGATTGATATTGTAAACCAAGGGAACAATATTAAACCCCATGAATATTTATGCTTTGGTTTGTAATATTAATAATCTCTTGAATTTTTAATATTAATCCCAAGGGTTTTTAATATTAATGTGTTGGGTTTATGGATTTCATAGGTTTGCAATATTAATAATCCTTTAGGTTTTTAATATTAATTCCTTTGGTTTATTATTATTCTTTTGGATTCTCAATATTTATTCTTTGAGTTCATTAATCATTCGATTTATTAATCATTCATCCTTTGGGTTTACAATGTTAATCTCATTGGTTTTTTAATTCCTTGGATTTATACTATTAATAATCCCTTCGGTTTATGATTTCTTGACTTTATAATCTTAGATTTTTTATATTAATCTTAGATTTGATATTTTAATATATTAATTTAACAAATTGAGTTTATAATATATATTAAGTTGACGCTCATGACTTATATCAACCACATTTATTAATGTAGTTGTGCTAATTTATATGTAATAGATAAACAACTTGAGAAATAATACGCAACTATAATTTGCATTTCACCAATTTAATATCCAGCTTGGCTATAACCTTAAAAATAAAATCCTCTGAAAAAAACCTTAAAAATAAAATAAAATAAAATAATAATAATATAATATTTCATAATCTCAAATTAAATTTGAGATAAAATTGCTAAACATTTTATATATTTGAGAACCGTTAATTGTTAAAACATTTAACCGTTTAATGGTGTGTTCGCTGAATCTCCTTGTGATATGCAATTCACTCGTCAAATTTTAACCTAAAATTCCTAATACAATGGGTCATTTCACATCTGTACTGGTTGGTAATTATGGTTGACCATAAGAAGAGCGGGGAATCTTCAACAACGAGCTGTCTCAATACTTACATTAAACTTTGTCGAAACATTCTCGAAGAATTTGAAACATGCAATAGTTGTTGCATGCACGTCGATGCCGTCGGCAAGATCTGGCTACCCCTGGCGGCCCTATAGTATTTACAAATGTAATTTACAAGGAAGAAGCCCGAAAATTTCTCGTTTAGTCTCATCACACAATTAGTACAATCGATTAGTTAAACTAGTTTCCCTAGAATATTAATAAAAAGACATTTAAAGAGATTATATAAAATACAATAGTATCGGTTTGATATGTTTTTATTTCTTTGAAATTTATAAATGAATTTAGTCAATTAAATATTACACCGATAAAATTTACTATTCAAATCTCTATTAAATTTTGAACAAAATCTACTCTTAAAAAAATTTAAAAGTTTATAAATATATAAATACTCTAAAATCCCTCACTAAAATTTAAACAAAATTCCTCGTAATAAAATAAAATATAATATAAAAGTTCAAAAATTTTAATAATTAAATTAGGCCCAGTGTACAGAGGGAACTCATTTGAACATTTAAAAATGGCTACTTATTTTTTTCAAAAAATTTAGGGGTAAAAGCACTTGAATTGTATTTTTGATAATAAAAATAAATTAAACACGATAAAAAATCTTTAGGACGTTTAAAATCTTAAAACTGGATAATAACCCAAATTTTCTGAAATTTAAATTTTATCAAAATCATACCAATATTACTCATAAATATAATTTTAAAATATATAATATAATATAAAATTAAAAAATTAATTACAAACAAAATTCCCCGGATAAAATAAAATATAATAATATAGAATTCAGAAACGTCCAATAATTGAACTAAGCGATACCCATAATTATAGGTGATTCCTATTTCCACCACAGTTTTTTAATTAATGCCCCCTGACATGCGGGGGCGATAGGGAAATATAAGACTCGCCGTTTATTCCTGCTACTTTCTTATTCCACTTTCCCTTATATTTCCCTTTTAATTAATGCCCCCTGACATGCGGGGACGATAGGGAAATATAAAGCTCGCCGTTTATTCCTGCTACTTTCTTATTCCACTTTCCCTTACATTTCCCTATCGCCCCGCATGTCAGGGAGCATTAATTAAAAAACTGAGGTGGAAATAGGAATCGCCCATAATTTACTAAATAAATTGAGTTGAAAGCCGTAAATTTCGAAATCATCAAAGCTTCCGTCGTTTGCGCAATTACGGCGACACGTTTTCTGACGTCTCTGATGGGCAAGAAAGCGTGTCAGTTCATACACTTCTCCGACCGGTAGTCCCAGCGGGTTGTCCCTCGACATTGAATGGTCTCTATAACTACGACACGGGTGATGCTCTCACATTTAATTCACGGCCAAACTTTATTACACGCGTGACACAACTTGGTTTCTGGAATGACGGCAACACGGTTTCTGCCGTCTGCGACGGGCAAGAAAGCGTGTCTATTCGTACAGTTCGAAACTTGATTACATGGGAGACGCGTGACCCTGATAATTGCACACAGGTTCGATCTGCCTATATTTGTAGAACCCAATACTAGAGATTTGTAGCGGACCTGTCTGTGGTGATACCAACTTCGTGACAATCAATCAACCATCTTTCTATTGGCAGCGCAACTTTGATCAGGTAACGTAAGGCTTAGCATTTTCACTTCCCAATCTGTACGCTTTTCTTTCATGTTAACGAATTACCATTGTATTAAATGACTGAAAGCTTATCTTTCTTGTTAACGAATTGCCATTGTATTAAATGACTGAACGCTTATCTTTCTTATTTGTGCCAATCTTCGTTGGAGTTATGCAGATGATGACTAACGCTGAAGAGAAGCCACGCTCCCCATCTCCATCCGCTGCTTTCCATTCTCATTGCAACATGGAGCAGAAAGAATGTTTGGATAGTTGTACGATCCTTTACCGTTTTACCTCAAATGATTTCCACAAGTTCTCAATATTGCATCAGGTGTTTGGTGCCTGCAATGTTATCAAATTGATTCAAGTAAGTTGCAACAATATCTTTTAGCAGATTTTCCTATCTTTTAGTATTAAACCATCTTCACCTCAGATTTCTCTTTCCGTAATACTAAATCATTTTAAGCTTGGATACATATGGTGTAGAAACTTATAGCTCTTTAGGAACCCCGTTAGAAGAAAAGATCTAGAACATATATTTGCTTAAAAGGATCCTATTTGGAATTTGGTGAGTTTATGCTCACTTATTATAATAGAATCTCTTTTAACCTGGAAAATAGGACCAACAAATACAGAGATAAAATGGAGGTCTGCGTTTTCAAAAATCAATCCTTCTTTATCTCTTCCACGTGGGGCTATAAAAGCATTTTGATCTCGCTTTCTAAATGGAGATTTCTCTGCTTCGATCTTCATCTTATAACACGTTGCACTGTGGCAGGATCTTCCGTGGGACCAGGGAGTTGAAGCAATAAATAGTATGGTCTCCGAAGCAAGTGCACGATTACAAGATCCTGTATTCGGATGTGCAGGCATAATACAGCAGCTTCAACAACAAATATCAGACCTGGAATCACAAATAACAACAACACAGGCAATGATGCAGAAAATACGTTCCCAGCAGATGCAACTTCTAGCATCTATCCCTGGATACCACAATCAGTTCAATGATACCAAGAATCAGCACATCGCTAAACGACGCTGATCACGAAGACAACGACTTACTGATTACAGTGCAGTCACCGTCTTTTCTGAGAATAGATAAAATGTCAAAATTATTTCCAGGCTAAATGATAAAATCAAATATCTAGGTTAACAGGTAATCGTGTTCCCCATGCCTTCACCTCCAAATGGATGGAGAAGCTGTCTGCTTTTCCTTACTTTTTTTAAGATAAAATGCCAAAATGGATGGAGAAGTTGTCTGCTTTTCTTTACCTTTTTTTCAGATAAAATGCCAAAATTACGGAATGTAGAATTAAAAAGATAATATCCAACATCTTGGGTGAAAGTGTGAGGATGGTTCGGCCAGCTCGATAGCTTTAAAGTAGATTATGTGATCTTTGAATTAATAAGTATTAGCTGTTTAAAAATGGTTATATATATATATATATATATATATATATATATACATTTATTAATGTTATATTAAAAATTATAATAATACAAACAATTAAAATAGTATAAATGTTAATTATGAATAAAATAGCTTTAAAATAGATTATGTGATAATTACAAGTATCAGCTGTAAAAATTGTTAGATATCAGTATTTATTTATATATATCTGAATGGCGCAGTATTAGTACTAAAAAGCTTTAAAATAGATTATGTGATCTTGGAATTAATAAGTATCAGCTGTTCAAAAATTGTTAGATTTATCAGTATTTTTATTTATATATATTTATTAATGGTTAGTATTAAGTACTAAAAATTAAAAGTTAATAATATAAAAAATTAAACTAGTATAATTTTTTTTTTAATTTTGAATTCACTAACAGCTTCAAATTAGATTGTGTGATCTTGGAATTAATAAGTATTTTTATTTATATATATTTATTAGTGGTTAGTATTCAAAATTAAAAATTAATAATATAAAAAATTAAAGAAGTACATCTTTTTTTTAGGTTTGAATTCACATTTTTTTTTTTTTAATTTTGAATTCAATTTTTTTTTTTTCAATTTTGAATTCACTTTTTTTTTTTAATTTTGAATTCACTAATTTTCTATAGGGAATGAAAATTTTCAAAGATATATCTACATTGTTTCTTAATAATATTATATATTATTTATATGATATAAATGCAACATATTTCTGTATAAAATTATTTTTATTTTTATTTTTAATTTTATTAAAAATTTGATTTAATTTTTATTGAATATTCTTATTAAGGTATTCAAGTCACGGGTTTAATTTCTTAATTTCCTGCTTGTGGGAATGATAATTTTATTTTTTATTTTATTAGAAATTTGATTTAATTTTTATTGAATATTCTTATTAAAATATTCTTTATGTGAAGTCATAGGTTTAATTTCTTAATTTCCTACTTGTCGGAGTGATATATTGAACAGTTGAAGATATAGCCTTGCCAAATTTATATATATATATATATATATATATATAATATATTCGTGACATATTTTTTTAGTAGTGGTGAGCATAGAGGGTTTAGCTATATCTCAAAAGTAATTAACCTTTTTTGGATATATATATATATATATATATATATATATATATATATATATATATATACACACAAAATATTCTTGACATTTTTTTTAGTAGTAATGAGTATAGAAGGTTTAGCCATATCTCAAACCTAATTAACTTTTTCTTTTCATTTAAATTTAATTAAAAATGTAATAAAATTAAATTAATATAAATATTTCAATTGTGAAATGAGTTATAATTTTGGGCATTTGACATTGATAAACCACAGCAATTGCTGATGGTGTTGTAATAAAGGAATTTTGTAACTTAATAGTATTGATGGTAAAGTGAGTGAATATCGATGATTAAAAATATTTGTATATTGTAAGTTCATCATAAGAATTATCGTTACTGTATCATTATTTTAATTTATACAGTAAAATGGATCTTAATTTATAGCTAATATTTAAATGTTATATATTTTAATGTGATATGTGTATTACAATATACTTTTATCTTAAAAACGGTTAATTTAATTAATAGAAACAAAATTATAATATAATAAATTGGATTTCATTATGTTTATTATTTTTAACTTTTTAGTACATTTTCTTATGACACTGCAACATTTTTGTCATATTAAATTCAACATAATTTTTAATAGTTTTTAATTAAAATGACATATAAATATTTCTAAACATTTATATCACTATAACATCACCTCTACACTAAACTGTAAAATATATCTCACATAATAAAATATAATTCACCTTATATTTATTAGTATTATTTTTAATCGTGGATGAGCACATTTATTTTTTAATATTTTTAAATTAAAATGACATAAATATTTATAAACATTTACATTACTATAACATTGCCCTCACACTAAACTCTAAAATACTTCTGACATAGTAAAATATAATTCACTTTATATTTATTATTTATTTCATTTGTCCTAAAAGAATCTAGCCGTCCGCCAAGTAACTATGACATGTCCCCTTCTCCATCAAAATCATGATAATTTGAATCTTGGATCTCTCAATTTTCACAACTGTCACATTATTTCAATCACCTATTGAATTGCTACTAAAACCTTAATTTATTATTTATTTTTTAAATTTATATAAAATATTATAATAAATAAAATTATTACATAATAAATTATATAATATTTCATATATCATAAATCATTTCACCCTAAGAAATTCAATAAAGGATAACTATATTGAACTAGTAAATTTAACAATAATGATGTTATAATTTACCCAAAATAATTTTATTGGGTTATTTAAATTTAACAACAATGATGTTATAATTTACCCAAAATAATTTTATTGGGTTATTTTGTATTTTTTTTACCTTTTATGAAGTGGAAAGTAAAATTGTTTGTATAACTTTATGTTAGATTTATATTTGAGTAACATTTATATTTTATTTGAATAATATTTATATTTCAAATTAGTTAACATATTTAATTAAAATAAAATATGAATAAATTTATAATAATTTATTAATTAAAATATATGTATAATTATGCTTATAGGGTTTAGAATAAATGATGACGGGGTGTATTGTTAAGGCACTCTATGATATAAAAATCATGTATTCAAAATTCTATAAGAAAAAATCTAACCATGTTAATGACTAATGTAACTTAAATTAAATATAATTCTTTATTAATTTTAAATACATAAATATCCTTAAATCATAATATCTAAAGCTATATATATTACAATTTACAAAAATAATATAAAAACTATAGGTTTTATATCACATACTACCAAACATAAAAACGTAATAACAATAAATACAATAACAAAATAATAGTTCATGAGCTAACACATTCACACGCACAAGGATGAAGGGAAATAAGAAAAAAAAGAATAGTTTACCAGTTAGAATATTCACACTCATCGACACAAAGAAACAAGAGAAAGAAGAAAATATTGCAACACACACAATAATATAAATGTATTATCACAATGGGTTGAAAACAACCTTTTTATTGAAAAATGAAGGTAGCATACATTGTTAAAAATAGATGCTTTTAGCTTGAGAGAATGGTTCTACTTGTAAGTGAAACTAATGACTCTTATCCTTCCAACTCCGTGAATCTTCAGCGATCATAAACCACTTAGAATCTCTACTTATATGTTATTACAAATATTATCTTATTCTCATTTTGACTAATCATCCATGAAAATAAAAAAATTACAATCTCTCTAACCGATTATTAAACACTTTTAATATTAAACGCTAATTCTTGAAATAATCACTCCCATGTAAATTTTGTCTATTTTAATTAGTTCAAGAATAATCATCCATGAAAATAAAAAATTACAATCTCTGTAACCGATTATTAAAAACTTTTCATATTAAACGCTAATTCTTGAAATAATCACTCCCACGTCTATTTTTACATTTTTATCAATCATTTCTTCAGTAGTTATTCCCAATGTTCACCTAATATGAAGTAAGTATAGTGAGGAGATTCAATTCCTCCTTACTTCGAGCATAAAAATGAAAGTTCATATCGATCACTATGGAAGATAACTTTCAAATGTTTATTTCAATTAAGTGTGTTCAAAAAATTAATATAAAGTTAGAGAGCGCTAATTAATTAAAAAACATTAAACATAATATTTTATAATTAAAATGAAACCTTTGTCTAACAAAATAATTCTTAAACTATCTAAATAAATCTGGAATATTTAAGGATTTACAAAGATATCAAATGTCACAACCTAAAAGTAACCTTTAATATCAAAAAATTGTATGATATTTTTAAATGCTGAAGGAAGGCCAACTTTCGATAGATATTTACAAAAAAAAGAAAAAAAAGAAAGAAGATATATTGAATAATATTAGGATGAATTCAACTCTTGAAACTAAGGATGTAATCATAATATAATATTTCAAGTTATAGTTAACATAAACTAAGGGGGACAATATTAAACCAAAGATTGATACCAAAATAGCATAAACCACAATGTATAAGAATCAACATAGCAATATCACAAGCTACCTAATTTATCAATAGCGTTAGTATTGTCAAGATATAGTTAAGATAAACCAAGGAGGGATTAACCTCACAATGTATTTGGTGTGTTTTTTGCGCAATCCCTTATTATTTCCTAAAATTTAGGATAGATATTTACTCACAACCATTGCAAGAACCCAACTTGTTCCCACATAGAGCACAATGACATATACGCTAGGTTCAATAGAATTTACAACTAAAACTTCTAACATGGGAATTAAGAAATTCACAAGAGAGAAGAAAAGTCAAGATAAAACACTTTTTCCACATGCATAGAAAAAAAATATCTTACATATCATAGTACAATCTTATTCTATGGTATGCCTTAGCATGCAACCTATGAGTTAACACAAGGATCAAATAATTTATTTCTCTCCACTATTAAAGCTTTGCAAACTTCAAGAGATATTTTTGTTACAGTCTATCGAGTTCCTATAGTGTCTCATTGCTCTTCCCTGTTATCATTTCTTTCTCATTCACATATATCTCTTTTGTTCAAAGTTGTTTTCCTTTTTCTTTTTTTTCATTTTCTATACATTTCATGGTCATCTCCTTCACATATTCTCTTATGTGATGTTTGGAAGGTTGAACCATCACAACCGTTTGGTTTCTTTATATATTTCCTACTCCCATCATTATTACTTATAATGTTCGATAGTCACAGTGGTTCAAATTCTCTGTCAATCATCACTTCTTCATTTAGTTCCCAATAAATCATTACTTATTTATCTATTTCGATAGATGATTCCCCCCCTTGACACAGGTGGTCCATCGTTTCATCATTATCCCCTCGAGACATATGGAATTACTACAAGTCATGCTCCATAATAATTCAATAGAAATGCAAAAAGAAAATAACACCAAATCATAATAACATAACCATGTGAAAGGTGTTATATAAATGCTATTGTTAACCAAAATTGATTGACCAAAAATTGAAATAATCCATGTTTTGTATTGAGTGTTGTCTTCCATTCATCACCATCCCTTAGTTGAATTCGTTGAAAACCACTCTTCAAATAAATCCTTGAAAATTACACAACCCCACTCAAACACTCCACGAGGTTGTCCAATCTAAGGGAAACCTATACTTAATAGTGGTTTTCTTAATAGAACATGAATCTATAAACATTCACCATTCATTTCATTCCTTGGGTGATAACATTGCTAGTATAATTGTCTTTAATCAACCCTTTGTCAAGCAACTCTTCTACATGCCTACTGAATTATTAACCTTATTGAAGTCACCTACTATAAATATATTTGTTATGAATACTTGACCTTGGTATCAAGTAAAATTTATGCAATATACTTCTTATGAGTGGTAATCCCACTGGTAAATCATTGATAATAATATGCTCAAATTGATTCAACAAAAGTTAAATTTCATGTGGTATGTTGTTCCCCTCCCTACCTTCCCAGACATTTTTTCCATTCTCAACAAAAAGAAATGAAACATCTTCTATTCTTTTAAAATGTCTTTAGATAAAAAAAACCTAATCCAATGGCTACTATTACCCATGTGTTGATTGCTATTGTTTCATGTTGTTGTCATTTTACATTCCAACACCAGATCCAACTTGTATTTATATCTGAGTTTTGTGAATTCATAAGTATTTTTACCTCCATTATGGAAAAAAATTATATTAAACAAATCATGTCTCCAAAGTAATACATTGCATGCATCAATCTCTACTACATCACATGTGACTTGCTTCATCATGGTCATTTGATGTCCTAGTTGTAGCCATGAATCTCGTTATGGATTAGGATGGACAATACATTTTAAATTCAACTTATATATGACTTTTATGGATGCCAAATTTCTTTTACTTCCACCATTTATGACAAGATTACAACATTTCCCATAAACAATACAATTTGTCTTGAAATCCTTCCTTATTTATTTGTGTTCTTCTATTGTCATATTTTTAGGTTTCATCAAAATCCTTCATAACATCAAATTCTCACCTTGTTGTTTTTGAAGTATCATTATATTTTCTCCAATAATGGTCGCATCATCTTCCTATGTGACGCATGTTCGAGCTTCTTGTCTTCTTCCAACATTCTTCATCCCCAACCATTTGGATGCCTTATACCCCTATACTCCACACCTATATCAAGTGATTATGCACTCACCTTTTCCTCTTTTGAACCCTCATTTCACAAGACAATTATGAACTAAAAATATATTAAATAAAATTCATCCACTATTTAAAGAGATTTTTATGGTTGATACTCTTTCAATTGAGTTATAATTTTTTAATGAGAAGAATCCTTTACGGATAATTTCAAGGAGCATTAGTGTCTCATAATGTATGTGAGGGATAATTTCAAGGAGCATTAGTGTCTCGTAATGTATGTGTTGGGAACAACTTTTCTGGCTTATTTTGTTATTAGGATTAGTCTAAGATCATATCTTTCTACTATATAAATTTCTTTATGAAGGATGTAAATTTTTTCTTCTTTGAAATGTTTTCTTTATGATGGTGAATGCCAGATCATAGATAGCGATAAATTAATATAATTTTATTCTTTTCTTATATGTATGTATTATTTTCTTGGATAGCCTCATGTTTCCAAAATACTTATAAAATTATATAGATAATATTGTATTCACTAGTTAATAAATGCTCCTAGCTAGGATAAGTAGAGTAGAGATGCAATATGCATATAAATTACAAATTCAATGATTTTTTTATTCAACCATTCATTTCATATTTAAATAGTAATAGTTTTAGGGCTAAACTATAGGTGGTTTCTGTATTTAAAAAAATGTAAATTCTAACTTGTACTTTAGGTCGAGGAAATTCCATGTTGTTCAATAGGTAAATTTATCATGGAAATATAAAATTTTGTGAGAAGGCCTTGAATTGTATGGATTCTAGAAATAATCTCTCTTCACATGATCCAAATTTTTAACCTTCAAATCATGAAGGATGTCCTATCCATATTTCCACCTAGGTTAATAATTTGACGCAAAATGATATTTGAGTGTAATGAAACTATTTTTGAAAATGTAAAATACCTCTTGAACATATTTTTCTAGTTCCTCATCCATAGTTAAGCACTCTACATTATCTAACCCAAGCATATGATTAGGGAATTTAATAGTTACCTATTGCATCTTAGATTCACATATGATAACAAACTCATGGAATCCATATTCAAACTAAGGAAAGAGCCTCAGTTCACTTCATGGATGATTTAATAGAATTTTCTTTATAAGAGATTATTGAACCTCTAGAACAAATGGCAACACCAACCCCATCTTCACCTCTCACCACACATTCCCCATCCTAGAACTTGAGCTTCAAAAGAAATCTTACAAAATTTACAACAATTATGATCTCATCAAATGGTTAGAACTAGTCTTAAATTCCTACAGGGATGTCCCAATATTCTCTCCACCTATGGGGGACTCTTCATTATTTATGGGGGAAAATTGAAAAAAATATTCTTAAATTTCACCTTGGAAAATCATGTTCCCTAGTGGGCTACACAAAAAATTATATTTTGTTGTATGATTAATGAAATAAAAACATGAGGATGCGGTTGATAGATTTATGTGTATTCTTTCAATAATAATGCATCCACTTGGTACTATAATCTATGCATAGGTTGTCTTATAATATGGGATGTTCTTGGAAAGAAATTACTTAATAAGTTTACTGAAGAGAAGACCTAACAATGTATTTGGTGTGTTTCTTACACGATCCCTTCTGATCTTGTGTAATATTTAGGGTAGATAATTCCACCTCTGACTCAAAGGTGACCCGATAGGATTGCTCAGAACTATTGAAATCATGCAACCTCTGTCCACATAGAGCACAATGGCTTATATGTTAGGTGAAATAAAATTTAAAACTAACACATCTAACAAGGGAATTGAGAAATTCATAAGGGTGAAGACATGACAATACAAAAATAAATAAATTCTTATTCACATACAAAGAAAAATTTCTCTTATGTATGATAGTACAATCCTATTATATGCAATGCCTTAAGATGCGCCCTATCCTTTCATAGGAGATTCACATAATTGTTCCCACTCCTGTATTATATAATTTCCAACTTCATGATCTCTTTTTGTTATTGTCTTTTGAGTTCCTTTAGTTTTTTTCTTCTCTATCCTCTTCTTATCTCTCTCTAATTCACACATGTCTCTTTTGGTCAAAGATTATTACCTCAAGCTTTTTATTTTTCTAACTATCCCATGGTCACCTCCTTCACATATTTTCTTATTTGATGGTTGGAAGCTTGAACCATCAGAAAATTTTGGTTTCTTTATATATTTCCTAATCCCTTCATTATTCCTTTGAATGTTGGATATTCATGGTGGATCAACTTCTCGATCAATCATCACTTCTTCATTTAGTACCCAGTCAATCATTACTTCATTATCTATTTCCATAATTTATTTTTTCCCTTCACATGTCCATCATTTCATCACTAACCCCATGAGACATATGGATTTGCTACAAGTCATGCTCCATAGTAAGTTGAAATGCAACAAAAAAAAAAGATCAATTCACAACAACATAACCACAACAAAAGGTGTTATAACAATGGCATTGTTAACCCAAATCAACTGACCAACCATTGAAATAATCCATATTTTGTCTTGAGTGTTGTTTTCATTCATCACGATCCCTTCTTTGAATTTGATTACATCAACTCTTCAAATCAATCCTTGAAAAGTACTTCTCCCCACTCAAAAAATCCATGAGGTCAACTGTCCTAGGTAAGGGAAACCTATATGTGATAGTTATTTTCTTAGTAACCCATGTATCTATACACATTCATCACTCCTTTCATTCGTTGGGTTCTAACATTCCTACTATAACACAAGGGCTTAAATTCTCTTTGATCTACCATCTATCAAGCTACTTTTTAAGCTACCTATTCACTTATTCATATTCTTGGCATCATCTAATAAATATATTTGTTATGAAGACTTGACCTTGGTATCAAGTAAAACTGATGCAATATACATATTATGGGTGGTAATCGTCCTAGTAAATCATTAACAATAATATTCTAAAAATTCCTTCAATGAAAGTTGAATTTACGGTGGTATATTATTCCTCTTCATACCTTCTTGGACTTGTTTCTCATTATCATCAAATGGAAACAAACCTTCTTCTATTCTTTTATAATCTCTTTACATAAACATAACCTATTCTATTGACTACTACTACACATGTGTTGGTTATGATTTTTGGACCAAATATCACACTAAGAGAGGGGAGTGAATTAGCATGGGAGAAATTTTAAAATTTCATAACTTTTCATAATAAAACAATCATATTACAAGGAACCATAACATATCAACATATATAACAATGCACTATATGTTGGAATTTGGGTAGCTCGGAAGGTATTTCTGAGAGAAGGAAACCCACCAAAAGTGATTTGGTTGGCAGAGTTACCCAAGTGGATGGGGTTTGGGCCGATGTATTGTTTATTTTAATTTATAGTTAAAGGAATTAGTGGGAAAAACCCTAAAGGAAAAAGGGTGCCCCAAATAACCTAAAGAAAAAATATAAATAGGAGGGATAAGATAAGGCCTAAACACACAAGTGGAGAAGGAAATTCACTTTTGGAGAGAGGGAGGCTAAAGGGCCTAGCTACAAATTTACCTTGGAGGAGTTGCGTGAGAAAGGAGGCTAGGTTTCTCTAAGATCTAGCTATCTAAAGGATACACTACCAAAAGGGAGAATGAGGTCGAGTAGGAGGATCTAGCCACAATGCTAAAGCATTATATTTCCAAGAAGAAAGTCAAATATGACTATTGGAGGGTCAGATCTGTAAGAAGAAATCCATATTTGTGATCTAAAGAGGAAAATCTAGTATATCAATAAGATGTAGCATGGTTGGAGAAGAACTAGTTTCCAAGGACACCAACAATCCAAGGACCTTGAGTTGAAGGCACTAGCTTGGGTATGCATTTGATTTTTTGTGTAGATTGAAGATATGGTGGAATTAATCACAAACCCTAAGTTTCCTTAGTACGAGAGACCTAATTATTTTTTTATTAATAAACAAATAAAGGTCAAAATTTGATCCATGTAAATCTATGTACTTAAATGATTTCACTACTATTATATGTCTATTATGCAAGTGCTTTTAGATGAGTACCTTCAATGTGTTTATGATCAAGTCTAGACATAGACCATATATGGGGTATAAGTAAAATTTAACACTATAAGGCTACCATCAAATCAATAACACATCAAAAAACCATCAGATCAAAGAGACACAAGAATTTATGTGGAAATCCATATGGGAGAAAACCACAAATTATCCTTGTTTATATGCTTCAATTAATTACATAGACTTGTAGGCTTCAACTTGTTGGATGAACCTACCCTTAAAGTATGCAACTTTCTACTTACGGTAGGATACAAATGAATTTAGACATCAACCTTGATGGGTGTGAGCAACGACTCACTAAATGCTACAAACTGATTGAGTCATCATCCCCAACGATGAGCAAGTTATGACCTACTCTAGGCTCCAACCTAATTGAGGTACCAACCTTAGTGATGAGAAAGCTACATGCTGCTTTAGGATCCAACCTAATTAAGGAACCAACACCAGTGGAAACACCCACTTGCGCCTTCAAATATTTGTTGACCTATTTTCAAAATCTTTCAAACTAGATCCACCTATGCTCCAAACAAGATAAATCTTCAAATTGAATATCCTAATATTTCCATACTACAACCAATTCCCTATCACATACTATCAAAAATCTACTTCAATTATGTTCATCAAGTTAGTTACATATGCCTCATCTCACAAATTGCTTCTCACATATACTCAAACACTACAACGTCCCATTAGTAGAATTTGGCAAATAAATGTATATGTGACTAAAACGTTTATTCATGACAACTAAAAATGACCAAGTTGTACTAAGTTTTTGCAACATAATGATAAATGAAAAAATTAAATGACTAATTGTATCATAAGGTAAAAACAAAGTAAATAATGAGTCACACAAATAAAAATGATTAAACCAAAATCGATCTACAAAGTAGAGTTCCTCCATTATGAAATTTTATTAGAAAATATGGAGTCCATTCACTCATGGAATATTTCACCACAACTAGTGAAACCGGGTACTTTCATAGTAACCTCAATTTAATATAATATTGTAATGCAAAAAATTTCATATATATATATATATATATATATATATATATATATATATATATATATATGTATATTTCCATGGAAAATCAGGGTAGGTCCACTCGAAGGGACAACACCACCCAACCAAACTAATCCAAGCCTAACCGTGAGGGAGTCAAAGAGAATTGAACTCGTGACCTCCCAATCTAAAAGGTATTTAGCAGCGAGATCTCATATATATATATATATATATATATATATATATATATATATATATACTTTCTTTTGTTTTTTATAAGGTTTTATTGTAAATGTTTTATTTACACTTATGATATAATAATATCATAGAAAATATGACAATAAAGTGGGTAATCAAATTTAAAAAGATATTACAAAGATCCAGGTATCACATTTCCCAGTTGACATGTATTATTGGGTTAGTATTGTGTGCAAGGTTGGTGTATTGGGAATTTATTCGCAAGAGTGGGAGTTGGGGAAAAACATTGTACAATTCACCCCGACACATGTAATTATATTGGGGAGTGGAGAGTACCAATGGCTTTTGGGGCATAATCCATACTAGGGAGTATAACAACTAGGACATAGAGCTTGTTAATTCATTAGATAGGACACAATTCGAGGGAGTGGGGCTCTTTCATTGGTTGTTGGGTGACAACTCAGGGAAGTTAGGAATGGGGATTAGGGTTGTTTCACTATGGGGGATAATTCAAAGAAGTGGCGAGAATATTATTTATGCAGCGGATCGCTACAAATAGAAAGAGGGTTTGTTAATTGGGATTTTATATCATGAATTGGAGCCAGAGTTGACCAAAAAGGGTTCCTTTTATTGGAATTGTAGTGTCCACATTGATGTTGACAAGAAATTAGCATTGTTTTCCCTATAATGATGTATTATATGTTTCTTATTAGGTTTCATGTATGATATTCTATGGTTGTAACAATGTTTGAGGTTACACGTTAATTTCTTGAAGTCAAGTTGCAACTTTGGTGAAAGAAGGATGCAAACTCAATGATTTAGGGAATCCTCTTTGGGATGTAGTTATTCACAAAGAGGATATATCAGTAACTTCACTGGGTTTCCCATAATGTCCCTATGGGGATCCTCTCTGATCCAGTTCAATCCCTGCGATGATGCTTGTAAGTGAAAAAAATTGATTTGTGCGTGAACATAGTTTACCATGAGAATATTCCAAGGTATTTTCCCAAGGTTGTTGATGGTTTAGAGTCGTCTTAATCCTCATTCTAGAAGGTGATCAAGTAAAATATAATGAGGATTAGTGATTTATATTGGTTGCATCTTTCATTATTTATAAAATTCCAGAGTGTGCAATAGAGGGGGTTACAGAATGAGAGAATGTGAGCTAGAGTATTGCAGATAGATTACAAATCAAAGATCATATTTCGAGTTATATTGCAGACATGTTAAGAGTGCATATGGAGAATAAATAACTAGAATTTGTATGCATATGTCAGTATTATGTTGTTGCTGATATGGAGAACAAAATATTGTTGTAACTGTTGGATTGCATATCAGAGATCAGATTGCTAATAGTGTGTTGCAAGAAAGATTACTTAAGCATGTCATATATTGTTGTAGAAATCATATGCTACATATATTATTTCCATTATCATGTGTATATGATGTTGGGATGATGAAATTGTTGAGTTTGTATTACAGTGATTTGTATGTGAAGGTAGAGTTTGTATTAGAGTGTCGAGTTACAAAGGGTTGAATTAGAGTATTTGTGTTCAGTTGTATTGAGCGTAGAGTCAATGTGAGTCCAGTATAAAAATATGATGAAACGAGGCTCACAATTTTGTGATTCGATGATATGGGCATAGTATGCTATATTATGAAATGAGGTCAATGAGATAAGGTTGATGGTTCAGGTCCTTATTGGTCGAGTGGTGGTTTTCCAAGAATGTGGTGACTTGCAAATTCTAGGTGTAGCAACATCATTTAGGTAGAGGCCTGAGAAATTGGGAGTGGTAGCTTCATAGACTACTGGGTGTTGGGGAATCCATTAGGTGGTGGTCTACAAAGTTGTGGGATTGGTGCCTTCTAGGAGGTGGTGGCCTACAAATTTTAGGATTTGGTGGCTTTCGACAGGTTGTATCCTGAGTTGATACTTGTTCATGTGATTGGAAAGTTGTGGCTTGCACACTAGTCGTGGCCAATGATTTAGATGTAAATAAAATGATTGGGTATTAATAAAATAAGAAAACGAAGAAAAACAACCAATTGTGGTTTTCTCCCATTGGGTTTCCACCTTACATCTAATGTCTCTATATGTGGTGATGTGCTTTGATGTGTTTTTTCTCATGTTTATTTGATAATGTTATAACTTCTCATGTGGTTTACTTGTTTATGTTTAGATGCTCATATACTATGCTACTAATGAATGAATGAATCATCATTTGTGAAAACAAAGGCAAAAATTATTACAAGTTGATTTAGGGCACAATACTAATTCACCCTCCCTCTCAATATTGTTCATGCTTCCAAAAAGTGGTATTAGAGCGAGACTCTTGGGTGTAGCTTAATTTCGCAAGAGTGGATCCAGGTAGTACTTTGGTAAAACGTTGATTTTTTTTTTTAAGGATGAATCCTTTAGGAATATTTGTCCTTACTACTGCAAAGTACTAGGTATGGGCTCAAAAAGTTAAATTTGAGTTATTACCTCTTGGATCTAACATTTGGAAATTAGTATGTGAAGGTTGTGGAAAGGATCCTATGTAAGCAAAGGTGATGCAGTAGAATGCACGAGCAAGATCTGTGATATGAGAACCTCCATAGTGTAGATTTGGAGAAGATAACAAATTTGAAATTTGCTAAGGAGATTTAGGACAAATTGTAGGAATTATATGGAGGCAACAATGAAGAGGTCAAGAAAAGGAATAAGAAAAAGAAGAAGAAGGGTGCTCTAAAGAAAGAATCTCATCCCAAAGAGATCAATCCTCCTAGCATGAATGGTGCTACTGGTAGATCAGGAAATGGAGAACCATATCTCATGCAATTTAACATATATAAAGGTAAAAATATTGATGAACTACTTTTAAGTTATACATTAGATAGTTGCGATGGCAACCATTCATATCATATTAGTTAGGTTGATGACAATGTTATACTTATAAAGGCTGACTATGAGTTAGCTATGGATGTAATAGAGAAAAAATATGTTGAAGATTGATGGATAACAAGTGCATACAAAGATCAGGCGAAAATATTGCAGATCTATGATGACAAGGAAGAGAAGCTCAAGGAATAGATCATTAATTTGAAAACACAGTTGGAAGAATGAAAGAGAGTTGAAGATGTGAAAGGGAATCAATTGAATGAGAATGAGAGATGAGTTGAAAATCTTAAATCTGAAGTTGTCACATTAAGGAAGTGATTTGAAGAAAAGGACCAGTAGACAAAGCAGGAGAATAGCACCAAGGCCTTAGTGAATTTTCTAGGAAGTCAAATATCTCACTTAATCATATCTGGTATCATCTATCGAAAGGGAGAGTCTAGCACACAAGAAGAATGCATATCCAAAAAGGTATGTACCAAAAAATGGTACAATGAAGAGTATCAAAAGAGGAAAGCAACAATAGATCCATCAACAACCCAGAAGAGAACCTAAAGGAGCACCCCCAATTAGAATATCCTTAGCTCAAAGAGTTGATATTGGTAGATTTCAAAGGAGTCAAAACACATTTTCTCGAATGATGGACAATATCGAGTGTTGTTCCTATCACAATTATGGACATGTGGCAACCAACTACAAGAGTATGATGTATAGATCAAATAAGAAGTATTAGAAACTATTCAGACAATGCAAGAGGTCAATGGTCACCATGTATACTTATATATTTAAGCATTATTATTTATCATTTAACCTGTTTGACGACAAGTAAGTTTATTACAGATCTAGCCCATGGAGGAGAGACATGTTTTATGCAAGGAAAAAATCTAGCATGATGGGAAAAATATTTGATCATTTGGCTACATATCTCAGACTTATGGAATGTTATACATGTCACAACTTTAGCCACATGGCGAAAGGTTTCATGATGTTCAATTCTTCAAGGAAGATCTAGAAAAAGAAACAATAAATCCAGAGAAGATCTAGCAGAAAATTGAAGAAGAATGAAAAGAAGTAATCTAGGACCATGTGGAAGAGGAAGGAATAACAACCCATGAAGTAGAAAGGTCATCCCACTTTATAGTCCATAGTTATTTGATGCATATTCATTATTGAATATAGATGTACATGACATGTGCATAGCCTTAGGGGGAGCGTATGCTAGTAGTATGGTAGTAGGGTCAGTAGCAATGTGGTGTGTACGAGATACTCATGCATAACCAGGCCTGCAAAATCATCTTTATTATTAGAGGTATAATGAGCTCAAGGAGATGTATGCATGGTATAAAGGTTTCAAGGATTGTTTGTCACTTCTCCTATTGATTTCACTCATTCATTTTTAGCAACTGCATATATGTTTCCATGAGTGAAAGAGCACATTTTTCACCCATATATATGTTCTTGGTTATCATTGAAAATTGGTTGCAAATATTTTGTACCAACCATGCATAGAAGAGCATGTTTGGTTCAACCATGTGTAGAGGAGAGTCATACTTCATCCATATGTATGTACTTGTCATTATTTACATTTTGGTTGAATAGTTCTTGGTTGATTATCCATAAGACCACATATGTGTATCAGTCAAATATATGTACATGCATCATATTTCGTCCATTGGTTGAGAAGCACTTGAAGTTGGCATTCTTAGTAGTGGGTTATATGCTTTGGCCATGTAAAGCATCTTGAGTGCATTGATGTAACAACCATGTACTTGGATAATATTGTAATCATTGTTTCAATCATGCACAAGAGAGGAGAGTCATGAGTCTTAGCATGCATCTATTTTAGCCATGTACTCACATCATGAAGCCATATACCTTTTTGTTTCAGCATTGGGCCTATTGGTTGGGTAATCATGGTGTTAGACATGCATTGGAGAAATATTCATGGGCCTTAGCATATATCAAAGAATGAAATTACTCAAGCCATGTATGGGATTTTGGTGTCATTGTAGAAACATTGTATTTCATTTATGAAACCATGAAATCTACTCATAAAGCCTTGTAATTTCATTGTATATGATTGGGTCAACGTTGATTAAAGTATTGGTCAATGAGGAGCAATATATTGTAAGTGGCAAGGATGCTTATTGCAACACAACATAAGTGTTTCTACAATATCATGGACAGATGTTTGCATGCCCTTCGGGGGAGTATAATAATGTTTGCATTGTAAGTTGTCATTGTTATGTATTGTGTGTTGGAATTGCAATGAATTTCAATTTTCCATTTATGTCAAAGGGGGAGAGAGCATGGAGGTCAACTTTAGATGTCACCATCAAGAGGGAATATCAAATTTAAGTTGACATCAATGCCAAAGGGGGAGCATGTTGGTAATGTAGTGTTGGCATTAATGGACCAACGAGAACTTACATTGTTTTCCCTATAATGATGTATTTTATGCTTTGTACTATGTTTCATGTATGTTATTCTATTGTTGTAACATTGTCTAAGCTTACATGTTTATTTCTTGAGGTTGAGTTGCAATTTTGGTGAAAGAAGGATGCAAACTCCATGAGTTAAGGAATCATCTTTAAGACATAGTTATTCACATAGAAAAGATATAAATAACTTCGTTGGGTTTCGTATACTGTCCCTGTGAGGGTCCTCTCTAGCAGCCCGTTCAATCCCTTGGATGGTGCTTGTAAGTGAAAAAATATGATTTGTTCATGCACATAATTTATCGTTAGAATATTCCAAGGTATTTTTCAAGGTTTTTTATGGTTTAGAGTTGACTTGAGTTGGTCCTCATTCTAGAAGGTGATAAAGTCAAGGATAATGAGGATTAGTGATTTGTATTGATTGCATCTTTCAACATTGATAAAATGCTAGTGTGTGCAATAGAATGGATTACACAGTGAGAGAATGTGAGTTACAATGTTGCATATATAGTGTAAATTAGAGATTAGATTTGGAGATATATTGAATACATGTTGAGATTCCCTATCGAGAATAGATGATCACAATTTGTATGTAGATTCTAGTATGATGTTGATACTGATATAGATAATAGAGTATTGTTGTAGTTGTTGGAGTTGTTGATCAGAGATTAGATTATTAAGAATATGTTGCAGGAATGATTAGTTGAGCCTGTCACATATTATTGTATATATCGTATGCTACATATATTGATACTATTATCATGAGTATATGATGTTGAGTTGATGTATTGGTTAAGTTTTTATTGCAGTGATTTGTATGTGAGGGCAAAGTTTGTATCAGAGTGTCGAGCTACCAAAGTTTGAGGCAATGTATTTGGATTCAATTTCATTGAGCTTAGGGTCAGTGTCAGTCTATTCTAAAAATAGGATGAAATGAAACTCATGGCTGTGTAATTTTAGGATATGTGAACAATATGAAATATTGTGAAATGAGGTCCATTAGATGAGCTTGAAGGTTGGGGCCTTCAATGGGCAAGTGTTGGCTTGCAAATTTAGGGTGTAGTGACATCTTCAGGTAGAGGCTTGAGAAATTGCGAGTTATTGTCTTCTATCCAGTGGTGGCTGGATAAACAATTGAGTGTTGGGGCATCCAACAGGTGGTTTCCTATAAAGTTGTGGGAGTGGTGTCTTGAAAATTTCAAGAAGTGGTGGCTTTTAACAGGTTGTAGCCTGAGGCGAGACTTGCTCACATGATTGGAAAATTGTGAATTACACAATAGTGGTGGCCAATGATTCATATGTAAATAATAATATTGAATATTAATAAGAAGAAAATGATGAAGAAAAACAACCGATGGTGTTTTCCACCCTTTGTGTTTCTAACTTACATCTAGTGCCTCTATGTGTGGTAATGTTCTTTGATGTGTTGTTTCTCATGGTTATTTTCTAATCTTATAACTGCACATGTAGTTTAGTTGTTTATGTTTAGATATTCCCATCTGCTATGCTACTAATGAATAAATGAATCAGGGTTTGTGAAAATAAAGGAAAAAAATGGTACAAGTTGATCATAGGGCGTAATATTGATTCAACCCCCCACTCTTAGTATTGTTTACACTTCCAACACTTCTTTCAATTTGATGGCATGAATTTAAGTCAGAAATGACTAGACAATGTTTGCCTATCAATTTGATGGCATAAGGCATTTTGGGGATTATCTGATATGGATCCATGGGAGAAAAATCTTCTTTGGAGATGACTTGGACACTTGTGAAAATTTGGGAAAGGAATTTAGAATATATTAGGTCATTTGTAATGAATTTGAAGTCTGCAAGGACCTTTATAGCAAAGTCAAATTTTGGGATGCCCTTTGTAGCGAATTGAGAGGAAATTCGAAACCCCGTGAAAACTTTAAATTGTCTTGAATGCAATAGAATGGAATCAATGAAATTAGTTGTATAAGCCTCTCTACACAGTATGAATTTATTCAATCTTGTAACTTTATTTTATGTGTATTTTCGAAAGGCCTAGATTGACCCTCATGGGTTGATTTGCATTTATAATTTATGGAATTACCATTGAGGAAGCTTTCATTTCTGTCCCCACCACTGCCATAGTCAAGATTAGTGAAAATCTATTAAAAATATACATTCCTCTAGTTGCATTGGCTCTGTTAATCTCTTCGCAAGTGCTCATATTCTAATTGATCAAGGTAGGATCAGATCGCGGAGTACCTTCTATGACAGACTGCATCCTGGTTGAATGAGGTTGCTTGAAATCTGTCTGAGGGCTGGAGGGCTCAACTGAATGAGGCAAGCATGGAGAGTTGCAGATGTGAGCATGCCTAAAGTTCAGTGGGATACTGGATTTGTCAGATCTATCTTGGATTCATCAGATCAGTGCGAGTGAAGAGCAGAGATGTCTGATTCATTAGCTGAGAGCGAGTGCAGGCCGTGGTTCTTGAAAGGACAGAAGATCAAGGTCCCAGGATCGAATCTTGATCCGTATGGGCGAGGGAAAGTATGGTATCCATGCTAGGCTCAAGGCATTTATAGCCTAGATCAGGAAGAAATTCGGCACAAGGATTTGCGAAGTTTATTTTCTTGTAATTGCAAAACCTCGAATTTGCATGGCCCTAGTTAGTGTGTCGAGCATAAACCCTGACATTTTCCTGATGGCTGGAAGTCTCAATAATGTTTCCAAAGGCCAAAGTTTGATGGTTGTCGGTGTGATCCGTATGGAGAAGTTATTGGGATTTTTTGCGCAGAATTCGAATTCTAATTATGCCGCCTCTTATGCAGACAATTTGAAAAGCTTCCAAGGTTGCCAAGACTGGCAAGAAAATGGGATGTTCTAAACTCAGTTGCCGATGAAGACTTGCGAGCATATTTATAGAGCGAACGAAATCAGATCGACATATCGTCGAATTAATTGAATCTTAGAGATCTCGCCAGTCTCGATAAATATCTCACAGAGACGTGTTTGATATGAGTGAGTCGATCTCATCAATATCTCGTAGTGCCGTGTTTTATCACCAGATTGCACTGTTGATGGATTGCACTGCTAGATTGGTCGTCGGATTGCTCTGCAGCAGGAAAGTGAATTAGAAGAACTAAGATCTGTTGTGGAAGGTGCATCGCGCTAAAACGGGATCTGAGATCTGTTGTTGGATTTGTGGCATCTTCAAAGTCAGAGATCTACATGTATGTAGTCATGGGTGGCTGCTAATAGATATTTTCTGTTGTTATCAACGAGCTGCTGGAGAAAGAAGATCGATTTGTTGTGATCAAGCTGCTGGAGGCTGCGTACTAGTCGAAAAGAGAGCTTAGTGCTAGTGATCGAGGAGTTGAGGTCACCCGTGGTGTAGGGTGGAGCAATGTGCATCACCAGATACGCAGCTACTTGTTCTGCTTTAGAGCCCACGGGAATCGTTGCTCATTGTTGAGCGTGGAGAGTAGCTGCAGTGTGGTGAGTAGCTGAATGTGTAGGAGAGTGGCCGATTGTGTTGGTGAACATGCTCATCATGTTGGTGAGCGAGATGCAGAGGCAGGGGCTTCTATTGTTGAGGAAAGAAACCAGTAACTGCGTTCTTCTTTTATCTTGTTGAGGAGCGCATGGACGACTTTTTATGAAGATCCCATCGTCAAAGCGGAGGGCGGACTCACCGTCAATTCTTCCATAGTCTCAATCCATTTCTCATTGAGTTAGGAACGACAGAGATCAGAGTTTAATTGGCAGCTCGATGGTGCATCTAATTGTGTTGAGGCAGACACTGTTGTAGATTTGAAATACTGTCAATTTGACAGGCAACTACTGATGAAATTCAAATCTTCTCTATATCTTGCTGGGCTGATCGTTACGTTCTTTGCATCCAGCATTACCAGAATGTATGGACGTAAGACGTCCATGTTGACTGGCTGTACCAGTTTTCTGATCGGTTCTTCCCTTAATGGCACGGCTGTTAATGTATAGATGCTTATTCTGGGGCGCATTCTACTTGGTGTGGGCTTCGGATTTGCCAATCAGGTGGTTCCAGTGTATCTGTCTGAAATAGCCCCGTACAAATGAAGCAGAGCTGAAGGAAGCATTCCGTGTTCTCTGACAAAGATTAAAATGGTTTTATCTCTGCTGCTGAGCAACGACATCAATTGGAGCTACATCAGAGATTGGAGGATGATCATGATCGTGTTGTAGATTGTTAGCAAGCATGAGGAGGCATGCTTGAGAGCAGTGACTAGACTTGATACCGTGAGTAGGGGAAGTGGCATTATGTTGCGATGCCAGGAGAATTGGATACTGAAATGCGATGGAGGATTGGACCATGGAGTCCTGGATTTTTTTTTTTTTTTGAAGGGAAAATTGTGTTCTCTTTGTATGGTTGTGTGTCTATGTCTTGATCATCAATGTTTGAATACACTGCATTGAGTCCAGGTGAAAAGTTGTCAATCCGTTTCTTTATCAGGAGACCTCTCACAGGTATCGTTGGTGAAAAATGGCTGCTGATTGGAAAATAATCATCTATGGGCAGAGCTAGAGAAATTAAACTTGAAGAGTTTATGCTTTATTTAGTTTCTTGGAATCATGTTTAAATATTATTGAGCCTTGTTGAGCCTAGATAACTCAATGTAGGTAAAGTTGTTTCGTTAGAATTCATGACTGTAACAAATGACAGGATAAGCATGGAGTTCCAAGAATTTATTTGACAAAGATTCCCAAGATGTGAACAATGAACAGATGAGGTAAAGGAGTAGCGACAACGTTTATGGTGGACAACAAAGTAGATGTTTGTTTAAGTTAGTGTGGTTTGTGGAATAGACTCCCTAACATGTTATAAGCAAGTCCAGTTGTTGTAATGGTCATTGTATGTACCCAGAAACTCCAAAATGTTGAATGAAATGTAAAAGGTATTTGAAAGTTCATGGTGATCTTAAAACCACTTTGTAATGGATTGCCTTTGTGGCTAGTTGGTGGTGAGCCAGAAACCATCCATAGAGCCTTAGTGGATACAGGATTTGTCCGGAGGTGGCATATTTAAGTTCCGGGTTTGCCCGGTGGTGGCAGATCAGACTTGCCCGGTGGTGGCATATTTAAGTTCCGGGTTTGCCCGATGGTGGCAGATCAGACTTGCCCGGTGGTGGCATATTGCCTAAGTGGCTAGCGTGTACACGAGAGCTTTGTGCTTGTAGGAGCAGGTGGACTACAATAACACCTAGCTCACGGTCTCATATATTGGTGTGTCTGAGCACAAGAGGGTCGGTGCACTTTTCTATCTGACAATTGCATCGAAAGGCGCAATCAGCGCAACTGTTTGCGATTGTTATTTGGACATGAATATTAGGCTTAGAAAGGCACTGAACTCTCTTTGTTTTTCAAAGTTCATGCAATTCGCCCGATGGTGGTGGATTTGTAGGTACATATATGCAGTGATAATGGTCGACAGAATCATGTATACAAAGAACATCCTACAGGACTAGTGGTTGCAGCGGTTGGTCCCCATACATTTTGGTGGATGGTTGCTCTTTTATATGGACATCGACATATTCTTTATTATGTTTGACCACAACCAAACTTTGTGAATCACTAGCATGACAAGTAGTCATTAAGGGGGGGAGTTACAAATATTAATTCCTACTTGTCTATGGTTGTAATTCTCCATTTGAGGAGTTTGTTCCTACATAATAGGAATTAGCTAGAATATAGTTTCTCCTAGTTTAGTGTGTGGTTGAGAGAATCTCTCAACCACACTACTGTACGTCTAAGATAGAATTCTAATCTTGAGACTTTTGTTTGTATAAATATGTGTGTAATTTCCTTGATTCTGAATATAGAATTTGATTATAGTTTGATGTGTGTTATTTTATCTTCTTTTCTTGCCCAAGAATGTATCTCCATAAATTCAAGCTCTAAAGGGGTATGGTAACCCCACCTACAACCGATTGATTGTGCTCTTAAGGCATAAAATCCCACTTTGTGGCAGTGAAGTTGTATTGGAATAGTCCAGAACGTAGCAAGCTATCCATCCACATAAGTTATCAATCGCATGTATCGTGCAGGCCAGAGGCCATGCCACCATCCCCATCTCCATCCCCATCCCCATCCGCGTCTCTTTAATGACCTTGGGAGTTTGTAGTTTGTTCCACTCCACCCCCATACATGCAGGGCGGAGGCCATGCCACCATCCCCACCCCCCTCTCTTTAATGACCTTGGGAGTTTGTAGTTTGTTCCCCCTCACCCCCAAATCTCTTTTACTAGCTGTGCCTCCAGGAGGGTAATGGAATAAAATAAGTATCTCCACCCCCCTCTCTTTAAGTTTTACTAACCATTTGGTTTGTGGACATCCCAAAACTATGAAATTTAAAAATACATTTAACCATAAAAACCTGTCATCTCTATTCTTGGACTTACAATACCATATTTAAATTAAAAAATAAAAACATTAAAATCTCCCTCAATAATAAATATAAACTATAATAAAAATTTAAAACAACTTTCTCAAAAATAAATATAAAAATGAATAACATTATATTTATATAATAAAAATTTTGAAACAACTTTCTCAAAAATAAATATAAAAATGAATAACATTTTATTTATATTATATAATAATAACATTGCGTTTATACTGTATTATTAGTCCCTGCCTGGGACTATTTGCGATCGATCGATCGCTGACCGAGTAGTTTGACCGTTGTATTTTTTATTATATTGGCATTTTAACCTAAGTCTAAGCAAAGTTTTGGTGCGGAAAATTATTGGAGTCTTATTACCGGCTTCACATTGTTCGATGCAAAGGACGGCAAGTTGGTCATTCAATTCGTCTGTCACGAATTTAATCGCTGGTACCAGATGGCATGGCTATGGCTCAAGTGTTTTCCGCTTTATATCGCAACTACTGTAACTCTCTCTTCATTCTGAGTATTGTAATATTGTTCCTTTCCGACCTTGCGAAATGCGTATCTGAGACTTCTGAGATTGGTGTTTGCCATATTGTAGTTGTTTCGGTATTCAGAATTTGTTTACAACCAGAGCCCATGACACCTCCTCGTCATCCGGATATCAATGGAAAGTACAGAAAACAGGCCGAATAGGATCAGTTAAACCGAGAAATCTCATCGCTGGAAGTAAGTTTTTTGGATGGTTGAATGTCTTCTTTTCACCATGTTAAAAGGTTGCAGCCTTTAAACTGTTACTCGCAATCAGTGCATCGAACATCAAATCAATATTTGATTGGTTCTGGCTTTTATCCTATGTTTATGTTCCTTGGTATGCTTAAAAAGTGCTGAAATGATGCCTTGTATTAAAATCCGATATAACTCCTCCTTGTTTCTTTATTGGGTTTTTTGTCTATGAAAGCTTGAAGTTTTGAATTGTAGATAAACATTCACAGTGTGACCTTTTAGTATTTTCCATGAGGGGAACATGATAAGATTAGAAGGTTGGCTTCCTTCAAGATGACAGCAGTTAGGTTTCATATTTTGTGCAGTGTAAGTTTTGATTTTGATTTCGACCTAGAGGCTTAGGGCTCAAATATAACTCCATATCTGATGTAACTTTAGGCTTCAAACCATAATCAGATCACAAAAATTTCAGTAAGCGTTGTTTATTTCTTACAGATCTTGCAGTTGTTTTGAGTTGTATATTATGTTTTAGTGTTTTGACAAATTTTGATTATATGTAAGTCAAAACCTTGGAACAGTTAAATAACATCCATTTCAATAACTTATATCTAGATTTTTCATTGGATTTTGTCTAAGGGGAAGCTTTTTAATGTTTATGTATGGTTTAAATTTGTGTCTGCTGCAAATTTCTCTTAGAGTTTACTGAATTAACGAGGCTAAGGAAGTGGGAACTCTTCTGAGATTTTGATAGTACCGAAGCTGAAGTCATTTGCTGATTTGGTGATAAATCTCTGTTCAGCCACTAATAAGTTTGTGGGTATTGAACCTCCAGATCTGATGGTGCAATCACGGAGGGCATATAGCACCCGTTGATTAGCATTTTCTGCAGGAAATTATGTCTATGAAGAAGGGATGGAAGAGATATGGAATAGTGATGTTTTTGGTGCTTCTATCCATGCTCGTTCCATTGGTATTCTTGCTCAGACTCAATGCTGGATTTCAGAGTAGTAAGTTTATCTGAAACCATTTCATTTTTTATATGATTTGAAGCCCCCTTCACACAGAATGTCGTGTATGGAGAAGCTGGCTTTGGAGTACTTGGGCAAGGGGACTTAAAGGTTTTTATGAAACCCGTTCCTGGAATTTGTAGTGGGTTGTTTGCATTTTTTTGCACCATTTTGCCCCTTTGTTGTATACTAAGACAATGGGCATTTGATGATTGCCTAGATCCTCAGCACTATGGAATATTTTGGGGCAATGTTTGTATTAGATCTGATTGAAAAGCAGGCAGTGCGAGGCTTATTTCAGAACTTTATGAGTTTGTAGGCTCACGGTTTTGATCTCTCCTTCTGCATTGTCATGTTTAGCTACTTAGGGTGAGTGTGGGGTTTGAGGGCAGATACAGTTTAAGGCTGTCGGATTTGGGCACATTAGATGCCAAAGATTAGAGAACACAGGATTACGGGTTCAAAACAGCGAGGCCTTAAACCCTGATGTTTGGATAGTGAAATGGAATGCATCTTCCTTGGAAAACCCACACGGAATCCTAAGACTATTTTCTTAGAGCTTAGACACAGATGCCAGTGCACTTCAATTCTTGTCGGGTGCATTCAAGGATTTCATCAATAGGTTTGTGGGTTTTTTTCATTATATTTACAAAAATGCTAAATGCAGCTTCTTGAGGAGCATACTAACTGAACAATTTCTTAGTTTTATAGTTATTCTTCTGAACTCTTAAAAGTTGCCCTTCTTTAAAGCTCCTAAAATTATTGAGTAGAACTAAGCCAGAGAGAAAGTAGCAATCCCCAATCTGATGCCCATTGTGTCATTCCCATCTTGGTGCAACCTTGTGTCATTTGATAATGATAGATCTGTCTTGTGAGTCTGAAGGGGGATTCATTTTTTTATGGAAGTATAGAGTAAGTTTGGTTTAGTGCTGACTAGGCGATGACAACTGCTAACTAGTAGTAGGATTGTTTAATTTGGCATCTTTAGTAGCCACTAGAAACCCTTTGCGATGAGGAACTTACATGTGATAGAGTACCTTTGAGCAGCTTGATCTTATTTTGAAATTTTGAATCCTCTTTATCTCTTCAACATCAAAGAAGTCATTTGGTTGTTCTGTAACCTGTTGTATGTTTCTCTTGCAGGCTATATCAATGATGAAGTCCCTCCAACGCTGGTGAGAATACCCTGATTTGGTTTTGGTTTCACAATTGAGGGTAGATTATAACATACCTAATTTTTCGATAGTCATAATAATCTTCGTTGTTTAGTAATGATATGGAATAGGAGTTGGACCAGGTATACATTCTGTTAACTTGTGTAACATCAATATATTGTTAACTTCACATTAAGAATTTGAAGGAATGACATCCAAATTCAATAACTTACTCAGTTTTCCTTCTTGTTCTTCTGTGCAAGTCGTGTATGTAGTGAATTCTATAATGATGTCATGAAAGTTTTCTAACATTTTACTTGCTACATTTGGTGTGTTCAGAACCAGACAGATTTTACCAGGATTGTCAGTCTGTCTAAACACGATGATGCTTCACAACAAACAGAGGTAAAGTTTATTACATAAGATTTCACCAAGATGTAGTGGGTATGTATTAAATACAATTTTCTTTCGTGCCTTTTCCCAGTTGGTGGTAAGAAGATCAAATTCTAATGAATCCATGTTATACAATGTACTTGCACAATATGGCGCTGACCCCATCAGAAATACAATGCATCTCATAACTACCATAGTTCTTTTGTAAAATTTTCACTGCTTTATTAAATAATATATCGTTGTTTCCATAGTATGTTGGTTTGTTGACGTCGGTGATCTGTGAAAGAGATGGATTTTGATAATACTGGGCTTTTAAATTATAAATTTTAAAATGAATTTTCTGATTAAAGCCAGCTTTTGTTGTCTCCATTTTGCAGAGAAATCTTTCTAGGCATCTACATCATCTAAACAAATTGGGGTCTGAACTATCAAAGGTTTCCAAAGATGAAGTTGTAACAAAGACCTCAAATTCTTCTGCAACGAATGTACGCAAAAAACCTATCTTGCTTTACTTCTATTAATGTACCATCCTTTGTACTTTCCTTAATGATTGCCCACGGATTTTTATATCATTCCAATGAATGGTTTTAGCTTATTATTTCCCAGACAAATCCATATATAGTTGCCAAAGATACTGACTTCAACACTGGTTACAACTTCTCTGGCACGACTCATGGAAATCTGGATAAATTATTAACCAGGCATCCACTCTCAGGAGGTACACACGTAAATACTTGTCTACCTTCAATCATCCTCACTTTTGGCTTTCTGAAATTTTTCCAAGACTGAACAAAGTGCTATTTCTAGATGATGATGTGGTCGTGCAAAGGGACCTGACACCTCTTTGGAGTATTAATTTGCATGGGAATTAAATGGTGCCATGGAGATTTGTGAAGTAAGGTTTCATCACTTGAGGAAGTACCTTAACTCTTCAAAGTTTTTCCCAAATGGTTTTAATGGAAATGCGTGTGCATGGATGTCTGGATTGAATATTATTGATCTTAATGTTGCTTTTTCCCTGTTCCACAGCAAAATAGGTATAATATTCCGTGGAGATTTGGGACATTGCCTGCAAGTCTGATTACATTCTACAATATGACCCATCGCCTGCAAGACTCTTGGCTTTCAGTTGGTTTAGGGCATGACTTTGGAATTGATCAGCTTGATATAGAAAAATCTCCTGTTTTGCATTTTAATGGGAACTTGAAGCCGTGGTTAGAGATAGGTATTAAAAAATACAAGCCATATTGCGCTAAGTATTTAAAACAAGAGGGTCAATTCATGCTTGAATGCAATGTCAATGGATGATGCTGTGATATATTTATGTGGATCATATCTCAAAGTGGCAGATTTGTGAAGGCATAGCAGTGTGTGATGCCATGGAATGGATCGACGTGGTTTTGCAAAAGCCTTATTGGAAGCAAGCATGGATGTGTATTGGCTCATGGACTAAACCTTTGAAACAAAATTATTCTTTTATTCAAGATTGTAATATCATTTAGTAGGGGCTTCCAATTATGGAAGCTATTCCAATTCATGAATCGTGTCCTTTTAGGCTCCTACGGTTTTGAATCTTATTGAATCTATGATTAGAGTGTTGTTAATTTTCTGATATTGGCCTAGTCATAGGTAACTTATACAATATAGATGATAGAGGAGAATCATAATTTTAAGGACTCGAGACGTACTCTGAACAATTATTTGATTCTTTTTCTACTCAGAACAATCTCAAAGAGTACAGGGTAACTAGCTTTCTGTATTTCGAGTTCATTCTTCTAGCAGGGCCTGCATTCCAATCAACTATAAAAAATGGTGTGAAAATTGCCTAAATGACATAATTACTTGGCAAGAATATAAATATAGGGTTTTGAATATTTATCTATGTTATGTTTCATTCCCATTTGGGGATTATTGGCATTTTAACCTAAGTCTAAGCAAAGTTTTGGTGCGGAAAATTATTGGAGTCTTATTACCGGCTTCACATTGTTCGATGCAAAGGACGGCAAGTTGGTCATTCAATTCATCTATCACGAATTTAATCGCTGGTACCAGATGGCATGGCTATGGCTCAAGTGTTTTCCGCTTTATATCGCAACTACTGTAACTCTCTCTTCATTCTGAGTATTGTAATATTGTTCCTTTCCGACCTTGCGAAATGCGTATCTGAGACTTCTGAGATTGGTGTTTGCCGTGTTGTAGTTGTTCCGGTATTCAGAATTTGTTTACAGCCAGAGCCCAGGACACCTCCTTGTCATCCGGATATCAATGGAAAGTACAGAAAACAGGCCGAATTGGATCAGTTAAACCGAGAAATCTCATCGCTGGAAGTAAGTTTTTTGGACGGTTGAATGTCTTCTTTTCACCATGTTAAAAGGTTGCGGCCTTTAAACTGTTACTGGCAATCAGTGCATCGAACATCAAATCAATATTTGATTGGTTCTGGCTTTTATCCTATGTTTCTGTTCCTTGGTATGCTTAGAAAGTGCTGAAATGATGCCTTGTATTAAAATCCGATATAACTTCTCCTTGTTTCTTTATTGGGTTTTTTGTCTATGAAAGCTTGAAGTTTTGAATTGTAGATAAACATTCACAGTGTGACCTTTTAGTATTTTCCATGAGGGGAACATGATAAGCTTAGAAGGTTGGCTTCCTTCAAGATGACAGCAGTTCTGTTTCATATTTTGTGCAGTGTAAGTTTTGATTTTGATTTCGACCTAGAGGCTTAGGGCTCAAATGTAACTCCATATTTGATGTAACTTTAGGCTTCAAACCATAATAAGATCACAAAATTTTCAGTAAGTGTTGTTTATTTCTTACAAATCTTGCAGTTGTTTTGAGTTGTATATTATGTTTTAGTGTTTTAACAAATTTTGATTATATGTAAGTCAAAACCTTGGAACAGTTAAACAACATCCATTTCAATAACTTATATCTGGATTTTTCATTGGATTTTGTCTAAGGGGAAGCTTTTTAATGTTTATGTATGGTTTAAATTTGTGTCTGCTGCAAATTTCTCTTAGAGTTTACTGAATTAACGAGGCTGAGGAAGTGGGAGCTCTTCTGAGATTTTGATAGTACCGAAGCTGAAGTCATTTGCTGATTTGGTGATAAATCTCTGTTCAGCCACTAATAAGTTTGTGGGTATTGAACCTCCAGATCTGATGGTGCAAGCACGGAGGGCATATAGCACCCGTTGATTAGCGTTTTCTACAGGAAATTATGTCTATGAAGAAGGGATGGAAGAGATATGGAATAGTGCTGTTTTTGGTGCTTCTATCCATGCTCGTTCCATTGGTATTCTTGCTCGGACTCAATGTTGGATTTCAGAGTAGTAAGTTTATCTGAACCCATTTCACTTTTTATATGATTTGAAGCCCCCTTCACACAGAATGTCGTTTATGGAGAAGCTGGCTTTGGAGTACTTGGGCAAGGGGACTTAAAGGTTTTTATGAAACCCGTTCCTGGAATTTGTAGTGGATTGTTTGCATTTTTTGCACCATTTTTCCCCTTTGTTGTATACTAAGACAATGGGCATTTGATGATTGCCTAGATCCTCAGCACTATGGAATATTCTGGGGCAATGTTTGTATTAGATCTGATTGAAAAGCAGGCAGTGTGAGGCTTATTTCAGAACTTTATGAGTTTGTAGGCTCACGGTTTTGATCTCTCCTTTTGCATTGTCATGTTTAGCTACTTAGGGTGAGTGTGGGGTTTGAGGGCAGATACAGTTTAAGGCTGTCGGATTTGGGCACATTAGATGCCAAAGATTAGAGAACACAGGATTACGAGTTCAAAACAGCGAGGCCTTAAACCCTGATGTTTGGATAGTGAAATGGAATGCATCTTCCTTGGAAAACCCACACGGAATCCTAAGACTATTTTCTTAGAGCTTAGACACAGATGCCAGTGCACTTCAATTCCTGTCAGGTGCATTCAAGGATTTCATCAATAGGTTTGTGGGTTTTTTTCATTATATTTACAAAAATGCCAAATGCAGCTTCTTGAGGAGCATACTAACTGAACAATTTCTTAGTTTTACAGTTATTCTTCTGAACTCTTAAAAGCTACCCTTCTTTAAAGCTCCTAAAATTATTGAGTAGAACTGAGCCAGAGAGAAAGTAGCAGTCCCCAATCTGATGCCCATTATGTCATTCCCATCTTGGTGCAACCTTGTGTCATTTGATAATGATAGATCTGTCTTGTGAGTCTGAAGGAGGATTCGTTTTTTTATGGAAGTATAGAGTAAGTTTGGTTTAGTGCTGACTAGGCGATGACAACTGCTAACCAGTAGTAGGATTGCTTAATTTGGCATCTTCAGTAGCCACTAGAAACCCTTTGCGATGAGGAACTTGCATGTGATAGAGTACCTTTGAGCAGCTTGATCTTATTTTGAAATTTTGAATCCTCTTTATCTCTTCAACATCAAAGAAGTCATTTGGTTGTTCTGTAACCTGTTGTATGTTTCTCTTGCAGGCTATATCAATGATGAAGTCCCTCCAACACTGGTGAGAATACCCTGATTTGGTTTTGGTTTCACAATTGAGGGTAGTTTATAACATACCTAATTTTTCGATAGTCATAATAATCTTCGTTGTTTAGTAATGATATGGAATAGGAGTTGGATCAGGTATACATTCTGTTAACTTGTGTAACATCAATATATTGTTAACTTCACATTAAGAATTTGAAGGAATGACATCCAAAGTCAATAACTTACTCAGTTTTCCTTCTTGTTCTTCTGTGCAAGTCGTGTATGTAGTGAATTCTGTAATGATGTCATGAAAGTTTTCTAACGTTTTACTTGCTACATTTGGTGTGTTCAGAACCAGACATATTTTACCAGGATTGTTAGTCTGTCTAAACACGATGATGCTTCACAACAAATGGAGGTAAAGTTTATTACATATGATTTCACCAAGATGTAGTGGGTATGTATTAAATACAATTTTCTTTCGTGCCTTTTGCCAGTTGGTGGTAAGAAGATCAAATTCTAATGAATCCATGTTATACAATGTACTTGCACAATATGGCACTGACCCCATCAGAAATACAACCCATCTCATAACTACCATAGTTCTTTTGTAAAATTTTCACTGCTTTATTAAATAATATATCGTTGTTTCCATAGTATGTTGGTTTGTTGACGTCGGTGATCTGTGAAAGAGATGGATTTTGATATTACTGGGCTTTTAAATTATAAATTTTAAAATGAATTTTCTGATTAAAGCCAGCTTTTGTTGTCTCCATTTTGCAGAGAAATCTTTCTAGGCATCTGGATCATCTAAACAAATTGGGGTCTGAACTATCAAAGGTTTCCAAAGATGAAGTTGTAACAAAGACCTCAAATTCTTCTGCAACGAATGTACGCAAAAAAACTATCTTGCTTTACTTCTATTAATGTACCATCCTTTGTACTTTCCTTAATGATTGCCCACGGATTTTTATATCATTCCAATGAATGGTTTTAGCTTATTATTTCCCAGACAAAGCCATATATAGTTGCCAAAGATACTGACTTCAACACTGGTTACAACTTCTCTGGCACGACTCATGGAAATCTGGATAAATTATTAACCAGGCATCCACTCTCAGGAGGTACACACGTAAATACTTGTCTACCTTCAATCATCCTCACTTTTGGCTTTCTGAAATTTTTCCAAGACTGAACAAAGTGCTATTTCTAGATGATGATGTGGTCGTGCAAAGGGACCTGACACCTCTTTGGAGTATTAATTTGCATGGGAAGGTAAATGGTGCCATGGAGATTTGTGAAGTAAGGTTTCATCACTTGAGGAAGTACCTTAACTCTTCAAAGTTTTTCCCAAATGGTTTTGATGGAAATGCGTGTGCATGGATGTCTGGATTGAATATTATTGATCTTAATGTTGCTTTTTCCCTGTTCCAAAGCAAAATAGGTATAATATTCCGTGGAGATTTGGGACATTGCCTGCAACTCTGATTACATTATACAATATGACCCATCGCCTGCAAGACTCTTGGCTTTCAGTTGGTTTAGGGCATGACTTTGGAATTGATCAGCTTTATATAGAAAAATCTCATGTTTTGCATTTTAATGGCAACTTGAAGCCGTGGTTAGAGATAGGTATTAAAAAATACAAGCCATATTGCGCTAAGTATTTAAAACAAGAGGGTCAATTCATGCTTGAATGCAATGTCAATGGATGATGCTATGATATATTTATGTGGATCATATCTCAAAGTGGCAGATTTGTGAAGGCATAGCGGTGTGTGATGCCATGGAATGGATCGACGTGGTTTTGCAAAAGCCTTATTGGAAGCAAGCATGGATGTGTATTGGCTCATGCGCTAAACCTTTGAAACAAAATTATTCTTTTATTCAAGATTGTAATATCATTTAGTAGGGGCTTCCAATTCTGGAAGCTATTCCAATTCATGAATCGTGTCCTTTTAGGCTCCTACGGTTTTGAATCTTATTTAATCTATTATTAGAGTGCTGTTAATTTTCTGATATTGGCCTAGTCATAGGTAACTTATACAATATAGATGATAGAGGAGAATCATAATTTTAAGGACTCGAGACGTACTTTAAACAATTATTTGATTCTTTTTCTACTCAGAGCAGTCTCAAAGAGTACAGGGTAGCTAGCTTTCTGTATTTCGAGTTCATTCTTCCAGCAGGGCCTGCATTCCAATCAACTATAAAAAATGGTGTGAAAATTGTCTAAATGACAGAATTACTTGGCAAGAATATAAATATAGGGTTTTGAATATTTATCTATGTTATGTTTCATTCCCATTTGGGGAGTGAGGGAAGAAGTTTTGGAGACAGTTGAACAGATCCCCCAAATTTTAGGGGATGGCACTCCAAAATATATAAAAAACTGCCAAGTTTTAACATTTTATATCCATTTTGACCCGCAAAATCTCGTTTTCTCTGAAAAAAAACCCCTGTAAATTTTAATTGAGTACCTATGTACCTCGCTGGAAGAAAATGGGGGACTTTTCTCTCTTGCAGTTGCATATCAGGTTAATAATATGGCTTCTTTTGCTTTATCCATGGGCTCAATCTTCCCAGTAAGTTCTTCTTGTTGATTATGTATATCTTTATAGCTATCTCAAAATCTTTGCAACAAGTTCCAAAGGGCAGGAAGGAGAGTCCAGGAGGGCCCTGGCATTTTATTGCTGTAAATGTCAAAATGATCATAGGTATGGTGAGCTTATGCTGTCATCAGTTTCACTACTGTTTTTGTAATGCAACGAGCCAACATTTACAGCTGAGAGTACCTGCCCGCCTTCAGCAACTTATATGAATTACTTATTTGTGGTTCACTCCATTTATTCCTTGACCTCTGCCTCCCATCCTTTCCAGACTTGGAACAATTTCCGCCAGCCCAACTTTTCCAAGTTCTACACTTCCCTGCAGACCCCGGCAGGGACTACCGCCACGGCAGTGGCTCCTTGTTATAATAATAATTAAAAAACAATTCGAAATTTATTGAGTAATTTCACTGCAATGCACCACACGATGTCACACTTCACCTAAATAATTTCATTTTAATATTTTATATTACTTTTTACTTTTTTACAAAGCGCGAGAAAATGTTTATATGACTCTATTTTTGGTATATTGTTTGAGGCCGATGTACCATATTTTTGAATGATTAGTTTGATATTGATTTATAATTTTAAGAGGTATTTATATTACTATGGTTAATTTTGAATTTCGATTTTGGTAAATTTTATTCTAGTTACATAAATAAAATGAATAAGTATTAATTTATTATAAGTATTTATATATTTATTTTAGTTTTAATTTTGTGATATATTTCTTAAAAATTTTAAAAAATAATATTATAATTAAATAATAATTTTATTTTAAATTGTTATTATTATTTTAATTATAAAATCAATTAATTAAAAAAGGAGTTATGTTTACAACACTGAGCACAATTTGAGCCTCACACACAATAGATTACAATAACAAGAGCTTACTTGAACCTCTCAAGTTCTCTATGAGTACACAGACTCCCTCAAGGCTCTTGCCTCTGTCCTAAACTCTGTCTCGGCATTTGCCTGAAATACTACTCTCTTCCATTATGCTCTCTGTCTGTGGCTTTTAAAGCCAACCGTGTTGCCTGTTCGTTTCATATCCTCGGCTCTCAGTCTCCCCGGCCTCTACACGCTTTGAATCCCTCTGCCAGCGTTATACAATCATTGCCTAACGCATGGAGAGGAGGTGGCCACCCATTCTGTAACGCCAGAGTGCCTCGGGCCTCTGAAACTCTTGAAACAAACGTGCTCTGTTAAACACAGGGAAAATACATTTTAAATGAAGAAAATTCACCAAAACATAATTCATTTCGGACTTCAAAAGTCCTTAAAACATGGTTTATTCTCTATCGGGTCTGCCCTCCATCGCTACCGCAATCGCTTTGATCTTGATCCGAGGTTCCCCTTTGTATTTTTTAAATATGTTAAAGCGAAATGTATTAAAATGGCCTTTCTTCAGGACTTGAAACTATATCGGATAGCCTTTCGGGTCCGGCGTATCGCATCGGCGCTTTCCCCTTCGCATTTCGTTTAACAAATGATACTACGAAATACATAAAAAAAAACGATGCTTGGCGGATCTCAAGACCCATGTAATATGGCTTATAATATTCATCGAGTCTGGTCCATCAAATCGCATGTATGTATGTACCATAACCTCGCTCCATTAGGCTACTCCGATTGCGATGTTGCAATCGCTCATCGCAATAAACCTTGGGCCATTGTAGCACATTTGCAATCCTTGATAGTGTTCCGGCGATGTAATATGAGCCGTCGATCTGTGCACTTGATCGATAGTCCATGTTAACTCCACCAATCGTTGTCGCCATATGTATGTGTTAAGCACCGATATCGTTGTTCGCCATCGCAATTCTTAAGCAGATCCCGCCTATCTCTATCGAAGGTTACCGCTGATTGCGATTTCCGATCCGATCTGGACCGTTGATCAGCAAGATCAGACGGCTACTGTGCATTATTTATTCTGCCTCCGATACTCTATTTTTTCCTTTGATTTTATGGGTTTTTGCCTCCCGATAATGGTTTGAAAGGCTTCCCTATGCGATTTTCTTTGGCCTTTGGCATGATTTTTGAGTTTTTGAAGACATAGAGAGTGTTTCTTGGATCCATTTGGATCATGCCTTCCCACTGAAGAAGGCTTTTGGACCACCAAAGGTTTGTTTTCAAGCATCGCTTAAGTGAGGATACAGCTGCCTCACTTGCCCTATCTCTATCCATTTTTCACTACTGGGTTTTGAACCTTTGAGTCCAATTCTAAGGTAGTCTATGTCCCCTCTATGCATTGTCCTCACCTTCCTGTCCAAAACTGTATCTTCCTACAACTCATTGAGGTATTCAAGCAACAGATCATCAATGGAAAGAAATTGACTTTGCTCTTCAGTATCTTCAATTAAAGAAGGTTCAATCAGTCTTAAGTTTTCTGCATTTACCACTGAATAAATGTGCATGTATGCTGGCAGATCAAGGCGGAAAGCATTCTCACCAATTTTCTCAAGTACCTTAAGAGGCCCATACCTTATTGGCTTCAGCTTATTTCCTTCCCCTTGCATTCTGTCCTTGTTGATATACAACCAGACTTGATCACCAACTTGGAAGTTGTGCTCCACCCGATGTTTATCATGCCTTGCCTTGTATTTGGCTTGGCTCTTTTCTGGATATTCCTACACTGCCTGGTGAATTTCTTGGATCTGTTTAATGAATCTAGTTGCTTTGTCCACATCATTGTGTCCAGCAACTGCTATGTCTTTTTCAAAGACAAAATCCAAGGGAGACCTTGGTATGACATCAAAACGGGTCTCAAAAGGAGATCTCTATGTAGAAGAATGTTTAGCACGGTTGTAAGCATGTTGCACATAACATAAGTGTTCATCCCAAAGCTTGGGATGCTTACTGCAATAACTCATGAGCAACTAGATCATTGTCCTGTTGACTACTTTTGTTTGGCCATCTCTCTGTGGATGAAAGGTTGTGCTTTTCTTCAGTCTAGTGTCCATTAATTCCCACAGACTTGACCAAAATTTCCCAACAAATCGGGAGTCTCGATCAGATACTATGGAAGTGGGTAACCCAAAATGCACCCAGACATGCTGAAAGAACAATTTCGTTGTTTGTTCAGTTGTAATCTGCTTATTACAGGGTATTGAAATACACTGAATCTATCCACAATGACATATAAATAATCATGTCCCTTTCTAGGTTTTGGAAATCCCCCAACAAATTCCATGGAAGCATTTTCCCAAGGGCGGGAAGGAACTAGCAGTGGAGTGTACAAGCCTAGTTTTCTATTGTTGGGCTTGCTTTTAGCACACATGGTACACCCTCTTACATATCTAGAAACTGTTTCATGCATTTTTGGCTAATAGCAATATCTTTGGAGCTGTGCAACTGTTTTACTTACACCAAAATGACCTGATATCAAGGAAGTATGTGCCTCCCTAATTATGTTAAATCTCTCTGCTTGTGGAATGCATAGCTTTCCCAAATGATACAAGAGTCGGTCCTTAAAATAGTAATCCAATTCTTCTACCTTTTTGCTATTACTTAAAGCTGCATATACATCTTTGAAGTCTATATCTTGAGAATATTGTTCAATGTAGCTTTCATACATTACTGAGTTATGCTTAAGTATAGTAGATGCATTTATGATTGGTCTTGGAAACATATCTGCAACTTTACTGTGTATGCCCTTTTTATATCCGATGACTAAATGAAACTGCTGTAGGAAACCCATCCACCTATAGTGTCTTGATTGCTGCAATTTAGTTTGTGAGTGTAAGTACTGAAGTGGTTGATGATCAGTATGTATTATTGTTTCTTTACCCATTAAGTAATGTTTCCACTTCTTCACACTCTGAACTAATGCATACAATTCTTTATCATATGTAGGATAATTAACTACTGCTCCCATTGCATAATCACTGGCATCTGTTTCGATCTCAAATGGTAGTTGAAGAATTGGCAATTCTAGTACTAGTGCTGTACTAATTTTTTCTTTCAAGATGTCGAAGGCTTTCTACTATTTGCCTCCCCACTAAAACACCTTGTTCAATCCTATCAAAGCATGTAAGGGAGCTACAATTAAGGAAAAGTTAGCAATAAACTTTCTCCAATATTGTGCTGCCCCTAGGAAGCTTCTAACTTCTGTAGCAAACTTGGGTTTAGGCTAGTTTACAATGACTGCAACCTTAGAGGGATCCATCTTCAGTTCACCACCCCCTACAACATGACCCAAATAATTCAAAGATGTTTTACCAAATTCACAATTGGATAATTAAACATAGAGATTTTATTTTTTCAAAACATCTAGAGTCTTCTTTACATGCTTCAAATGTTCTTCCCATGTTTTACTGAATACAAGAATGTCATCTAGATATACAATTACAAAATCGTCAATAAAAGGCTTGAGTACATCATTCATTACTCTCATGAAAGTGGCAGGAGCATTAGTTAAACCAAAAGGCATAACTAGCCATTCATACAACCCTTATTTTGTTTTGAAAGAAGTCTTCCATGCATCTTGCTCTGCTACTCTGACCTAATGGTAACCACTACGTAGGTCCAACTTGGAAAAGTAAACAACCTATTTTAGCTGATCTAATAGATCATCAATGCGAGGAAGGGGATAAAGATTCTTGATCATTATTTTGTTCAATGCTCAGTAATCAATGCACATCCTCCACAAACCATCTTTATTCCTCACCAACACGATTGGAGATCCGCATGGTGATGTGCTTGGTCTTATGAACCCTTTCTTCAATAGCTCTTGTACCTGCTTCTTGATTTCTACATTCTCTAAAGAAGATAACATGTACATTCCAATGTTAGGCAATGGAGCATCTTGCTGCAAATTAATATCATGTACAATTTCCATTTTGGGTGGCAGACCTTTAGGCTCTTGAAATAAGATATCATATTCTGAAACAACTTTTTCTAAATCAGCTTGCCATTTAGCACCACAACCTTCAAATACATTGGTTTTATCAGGTTTCTTTTCCTTTACAACCATTAGTAAAAATTTCTTTCATGAATTTACAATCCTTTTCATCTGCCCTGAGTTTATGAGAGTATAGTTATTCTTGAGTTTATGAGCTCTTACAATATATTTGATTCCATCTTTAATGAGTTGATACTTATTTTCAGCTCTATAGAATATGGCTTTTCTATCATATAAGTAAGGACTTCCTAAAACAATCCCACATATATCCAAGGGAACAATATCTAACTCAACCTCATCCACAAATGCTGACCCAAAAGAAAACCTAAGTTTACATTGTCTAGTCACTTGTAGTTTTGCTTTATCACATACCCAACCTAATGGATATGGCTTCTTGTGAGGTGTGGTTAGCAGTCCCAATTTCTTTACAATTGCTTCAGAAATTAAGTTTACTTGTGAGCCATTATCAAATAAAGTATCAATCTTTTGATGCTTGGAAATAACTCTAATATGAAAAATCTCATGTCTTTTCCTCTCATTTTCTTCACTATCAATAGTTTGTGCAGAATTACTAGTAGATGCTTCAGAATTTTTACCTTTTATACCTGTGGCTGCGATTGTTGTTTCATCACCTGAGTCTGACCCCAAATCTTTTTGTATGGCAGCAACAATCTTCTTCTTCTTGCCATCGAACTTCTTGGGTTTTAGCTCCGGATGCAAAGACCAGCAATGTTCATCATCATGTCCATCCTTCTTGCAGTGAGTGCATGAAGGTTTGGCCTTTTGTACAGTATTTGCCTTCCTCTCTTTCCATTTCTGCTTCCTCTTTTCCTTGTTTTTGCTTGCAGTGGGTTTTGATGATCCCCCAATCTTTGGGTTCACATTCTTGCCTCTAGCCTCTAGATGGGTAGCCTGAACAGATACCTCATCTATGCTAGTAGGATTAAACATGAAAATGGTGTGCCTCAAATAACTATGTAGACCACCTATATACTTCAGAAAAGTTTCAGGTGAGTCTAAAGAAATGCCTAGAATCAAAGCTCTTTTTCTAAATTCTTGGGTGTAACTTTGTACACTTTGCCCTTTTAATTGGTGAAGAGTTTTCCAACTCATCATAGCTTGCTGCATATAAGCTAGTGGATAGAATTGTTTTTTAATTGCATAAACAAATTCACTCCAAACAGAAAGAGTTTTACCATGCTTCTTCAAGTCAGCTTATGTCCTGCCTTCCCACCATACCAAGGCAGTTCCTCCAAGGTGTAGGCTGGCCAACTGAATTTTACTTTTGTCTGAATCAATGCTTTGCACCCTCCAATACACATCAATCTATCTAATCCACTTATCTATCTTCTCTACATTTAACTCTCCATCATATATTGGCAAATCAAATTTAACATCTAATTTAATCAAAGATGTTTTCTTCTTTGTATATGCAGGTCTATCAGGAGGTGTGGATAAAGGAGCCTATTTTCCTTTCCCTTTGCCTTCAGAATGGCCATCTATAAGAGATTCTTTAGTTCCTTTATCTTGATTGGAAGTGGAAGAATCTTCACTTCAACCTTTCTTAAATTCTCTATACATTTCTTCTACCATGGCTCTCATGGTCATGAAACTATCCATGAACTGAGAGTCTGATTCCAAGGGAATTTCTTCTGTCATTTTCCTCTTAGGATAGACGCTACCAATTTCTAGGTTAGCTTCAACCAGTTCTCCTTATCCTAATTTATGCTTTGACCTAGTTATCATTCACAAACAGTCCAGTAGAAGCTTGTTTAACCTTAGCAACCTAAAGCTTTGATACCACTTGATCTGATAATGAGATCTAAGACAATAATAAGGTATTGCAAACTTATGTGCATGGATTAGTCTATGTCATTTTATGCAATGGATTGATAAGATTGCGAAATTCACAGACAATGAAGAAATACACAAAACATAATAGATAACACATGACATAGCAAATTTAATAAGGAGTTCACCCAATACTCCTGGGCTACATCTCCTGGTCCAGCCTTCAGTGGTGGCCTCTCTATTATGTCTTCAAGCAGAGTTTTGTTTACAACAGTGAGCTCAATTTGAGCCTCACACACAACAGATTACAATAACAAGAGCTTACTTGAACCTCTCAAGTTCTCTATGAGTACACAGACTCCCTCAAGGCTCTCTGTCTCTATCCTAAACTCTGTCTCGGCATTTTCCTGAAATATTGCTCTCTTCCATTATGCTCTCTGTTTGTGGCTTTTAAAGCCAACCGTGCTGCCTGTTCATTTCATATCCTCCGCTCTCAGTCTCCTCAGCCTCTGCACACTTTGAATCCCTTTGCCAGCATTATACAATCATTGCCTAACACATGGAGAGGAGGTGGCCACCCATTCTATAACGCCAAAGTGCCTCGGGCCTCTAAAACTCTTGAAACAGCCACGCTCTGTTAAACACAGGGAAAATGCATTTTAAACAGAGAAAATTCGCCAAAACATAATTCATTTCAGACTTCAAAAGTCCTTAATATATGGTTTATTCTATATCGGGTCTGCCCTCCATTGGTACCACAATCGCTTCGGTCTCGCTCTGAGGTTCCCCTTTGTATTTTTGAAATATGTTTAAAATCATGAAATGTATTAAAATGACCTTTCTTTAGGACTTGAAACTATATTGGATAGACTTAAGGTACCCTTTTGGGTCCGACGTATCGCACCGGTGCTTTCCCCTTCACATTTTGTTTAACAAATGAAACTGCGAAATACATAAAAAAAAATTATGCTTGGCAGATCTCAAGACCCATGTAATATGGCTTATAATATTCATTGGGTCCAGTCCATCGGATTGCATGTATGCATGTACCATAACCCTACTCTGTTAGACTGCTCTGATTGCGATATCGCAATCGCTCATGGCAATAACCCCTTGGCCGTTGTAGTGCTTCTGCAATCCCTGATAGCAATCTAGTGATGTAATATGGGCCGTCGATCGGCACGCTTGATCTACAGTCCATATTAACTCTGCCAATCGTCGTCACCATATATATGTGTTAAGCACCGATATCATTGTTCGCCATCACAATTCTTAAGTAGATCTTGCCGATCTCTGCCGAAGGTTACTGCCAATTGTGATTGTTGATCCGATCTGGACTGTTCATCGGCTAGATCAAATGGATATTGTGCATTACTTGTTCCACCTCCGATTCTCTGTTTTTTCCATTGATTTTACAGGTTTTTGCCTCCCGATAGTGGTTTGAAAGGCCTCCCAATGTGATTTTATTTGTCCTTTGGCATGATTTTTGAGTTTTTGAAGACATAGAGAGTGTTTCTTGGATCCATTTGGATCATGTTAAGATGTAAATTTGAGTTTCATAGAGGCAGGATCGAGGTAACAGATAATCTCTTTCTTGTTGAGAGGGAGTGTTGAAAATGTAACAAGAAAATCCTAATTTAATTTTTTCCTTGAATTAAATTAGGAATAAAATTGTAATTCTACATCTCAGAACAACTTGTATTAGTTAACTAAGCTAATTTGACTTACTTGGATCAGTTAATTGAAGTTGAGGGTATAACTTTAGTAATGTAGAGTGTATCCTACATTATAGGTGCCCTGGTTGAGTTTATTTTTAGTTGTAATTAATCAATTTAGTCTAACTGAGTTAAAGTCAGTTAAATTAGTTCCAACTGTTGGAGGAACTACTGGGAGGTCTAGTAGTGTGGTGCTCCCTACAGTGATCAACCAATTAACTGATGATTCACTCATAAATAATTCATGCATGTTAGATCTGAGAGTTACCCAATTGAGATTAGAGTTCAGGGACAATGTACTATTAGTTGTATAATCATTGAATTGTACATGTGGTGCATGTAATTAGAGGAAGGCCTATGAGGATTGTGTGTTTCCAACTAAGCAATTTTCCTAATTAATAGGGGCTAATTCCCAAGGAAACAACACTAGGAAATAGGGACTTCAGGAAGCAAAAAATTGGTTAAGTATTGGCTTGGGCTTGTCTAGGAAGCCGTGAGACAGATAGAGATAGTGAAAATGTTCCTCGAGGTTGAGAAAAGCGTCATAATCTTCTCATATTTTCTGACTAATGCAATATACAGATATTAGATTTTTTAGTTGTGGATTTCCCTAGGAAATCATTGTGTAATGTGTTGATTGAATTCTTTGTCTTGTATTCTGCATGATTTCACGATCGTTTAATGGTTTCCGCTGATGAGTAGAGTAGATTCAAGTCTATTCTTTTTTAGTAAATTACAATAGAATTTTGAATCTACAAGGAATTTCTACATAAGAGAATACACAACACCTGGTAGCAGTGTGGAGATTATTGAGAGAGAATCAGTTGTATGTCAAGCTAAGAAACTATAGCTTCTTTTAGTCTCAGATCATTACTTGGGATATATTGTTTCCAAGGAGGGGAAAGTAGTGGATCCAGATAAGATTAAGGCTATCATGGAGTTCCTAGCTCTTAAGAATATAAATGAGGTCAGATCATTCATGAGACTAGCATGTTATTATAGGAGGTTCATCAAGAATTTCTCAAATATTTTCTATCCTATCACATCTTTGCAAAGGTAAGGAAAGAAACTTGAATGGATTGCAGAGTGTGTAGCTAACATTGATCAATTGAATCAATTTCTTACCAATGCTCTAGTTTTGAGGATTTTAGATCTTGATAAGGACTTTGTGGTGTGTACAAATTCCTGCACGGAAGGACAAGAGTTTTTCTATGAATCACATAATTTGAATGGACATGAGTAGAATTATGCAACTCACGATATTGATTGGAAGCTATCATTCAAGCATTGAATATGTGGGGACATTATCTCCTTGGAAGAAATTTCATTTTGATGGGTGATCATAGTGGACTGCGGTGCTTTTTTTACCAACCCAAATTGAATGTGAGGAAATCTAGATGGTTGGCTACTATGAGTGAGTTTGAGTTTGAAATTAGGTATATAAAAAGTAAGGAGAACCTTGTTGTGGATGCTCTCAGTAGGAGACTATATGTGAATCATAATTCAACTATGAGCTCTTATGGGAAATATTTTAAAGAGTTGATCCTGTATGCAGGGAAGCATGATGAGAGGTACCAATAGCTAAGGAAGAGATTACAATAGAAATGTAATAAGGATGAGGAGTATCACCTCACAGTGGATGGCTTGGTTAGATTCAGGAGTGGGATCTATGTGTCTGATAATAGTGAATTTAAAAATCTTATTTTGATAGATTTTCATGCCAAGCCATATTCAGGACATCCAGGATACCAAAAGGCTTTGAAAACAATTAAAAATATATAATATTGATGTAATTTGATGAAAGAGATGGCTAAGTTTATTGCTAAGTACTTGGACTGTCGATAGGTGAAAGTTGAATACAAGCATCCAATTGGCTCATTGCAACCTATTTCAATTTTGGAATGGAAATGAAGTTATTTCCGTGAATTTCATTACAGTATTTCCAAGGACATCAAGGAAACATGACTCCATCATGGTTATGGTTGATAGGTTGAGAAAGGTAGTTCACTTCATTGAAGTAATGTCTACTAATTTATCTAGTGAAGTGGCTTAAATATTCATTAAGGATATAGTGAGGTTGAATGGAGTTCCAAAGAGGATTTTATCGGATAGAGATGCCCAGTTCACTTCCAAGTTATTGAAGGAATTGTTTGCAGGATTGGGGATAGAGTTAGCCTTAAGTATATCTTATCATCCACAGACAGATCGGTAGAGGGAGAGAATCAATAGGATCCTTAAGGATATTTTGGGGATGTATTTCATGCATCAACAAAGGAAGTAGGAGGAGTATCTTCCACTAGTGGAGTTTGGTTATAATAATGGGTATCAAGAATCCTTGAAGATGACTCCATTTGAGGATGTCGACAGGATGATTTGTAATACTCCTATCAGTTGGAGTGATCTAGTGAGGAGGGTGTTGATTGGACCAGAATGTTAAAAGATATGGAGCAAGAGATGCAGGTTATCATAAAAAAATTGAAGGCAACATAGGATAGGCAGAAGAGATATGTGGATTAACATAGATTATTTAAAGTGTTTTAAGTTGGAAATCATGTGTGCTTGTGTATGAAACCCAAGAAGAGCTCCTTGAAGATTACATCATCTTCCAAGTTGGTGCCAAGGTATTATGGGCCTTTTGAGATCCTTGAGAGGATTGAACTAGTGGAATATAGGCTTGCTTCGCCTCCATAAATTAAAATACATGATGTTTTTCATGTTTCTTTGCTTAAAAATTATGTATGATATGTTGATCATGTGATTGATTGATCTGTATTGCAAGTGGAACCAAAAGGAGAGTTCCATCCGGAGCTCTAGAACTGAGCAATAGAGCAAGTTAAAGTGAAATGGAACCATGTTTGGCTCGATCAAGCTACATGGGATATGTATGATCAAATGTGGACATTACAAGCTAGCAAGGACATGTGGAAAAAATTCAAAAGAGATAAAATAAAAGGAAAGAAATTACACTTCAGCAGGAGGGGAAGAGGAAGAGACAAGAAAAGGATAAAAATAGTAAAGTAATATGCATGCAAGAAAAATGAAGAAAACAAAAAGAAATAAATGGAGTGAGACAACATTCTAGCATTCTCTTGGAAAAATACAGAGGAGAGGAGAAAGGGAGATAACACTAGAGGACTTGGACACAAGGAAGGAAGACAAGTAAGTGACAAGCAATGTAATGAAGGATTGCAAGAGGATTTCGTGTGGCATCAAAGAGGAAGGTTTCGATAGTAGCAAGAAAGGGTATAAATCAACCAGGGAAAAGAGAAAGTAGTATGAGAATTTTTGTAGGTAACATTGTGCATGTTTTATTTATCTTGTTGGGATTAGGATGCATGGTTTATGAATTTATTTTATATTTATTTTGTTTTCATTGGCATGGATATTTTCCTGGATTGACAGTTATGTACAAGCTTTCCTTATTCCATTTCATAGATGCCCATGACGTAGTAGGTTCCTTATTTGGTTGATCTTTGGATTTCCAGTAGATTTTCGATCTTGTTTGAGGTGATATCAAGAAAATACTAAAATTTGAGGGTGGAAATGGTTTTCTCTAGGAATCTCTTGATATGTGGGTGGAGACAGGAAATTTTCTCTAGGTATGGGAAGAAATTATGAGGCATCCAAGCTTGTATTGGTTTTGGTGATTTCTAAACCTGGTAGTAGGTGAAATCACTGTGGTATGAGGGTGGAGGTGGCTTTCCTTTGGATTCCCTATATGGTTGTGTTTTCATTTATCCCATGTGATACCACATTCATGCACTGATTATGGCATAGGGGTGATTGGATGGAAGAAAAACCTGGTTTACCCTAATCTATGGTTGGGTGGTACGTGGAAGTCCCTGACTTGGTTGACATTATGCATATGTCCTTATGTGTTATTATTTAATGAGATCAATGAGCACAAGCTCTGGTTTAATATGTGTTGATTATGTGACTAGTTTTTCATGGCTTTATTCTGTTTAAATGATGGTTACATGCATAGTTTATTTCTTATGATAAGATGTGCTATTGTAATTATTGGTCTTTTTCATGGTTTGATAAGCTATTGAATAGTTTATATGAATGCATGTGCTAATGTGTGTTTTATGCAGCTAGTAAGAGAGGGTGGTAAGCCTCCTTAATGAATCATGGTGAACTTGGAATCTCTGTCTCATATAATCTTCTTGGGAACATAATGCAACCTCACTATCTCCACGATGAATATCTGAGCTACCTCACTAGGTGAATTAGTAGACTTCACTGAAATGAACTGTGCTACCTTCCTCAGCCTATCAACCACAACCATGATGGAATCATGCCACGTCAATGTCCTTGGTAATAATTTAATGAATTGCATGGAAATGACCTCCCATTTCCCTTATAGAATTAGAATAGGCTTCAATAGACCATCTAGATTCTTAGATTCTAGTTTCACCTGGTAACAATCCGAACATCTTGCAAAAAACTCAACCACCTCTTTCTTTAAGTTCAACCACTAATAGAACTTATTAGCAATTGTTAAAGTCTTATGGTATCCTGGGTGGCTTGAATATGGCTTGACATGAAGCTCCCTTAAGATAAGATTCTTGAGCTCAGTGTTATCTAGCACATAAATCTTGATCTTGAATTTGACCAAGCCATCTATTGTGAGGTGATAATCCTCATCTTTATCACCTTCACCCTGTTGCTGCAATATTTGCTTCATCTATTGGTACTTCTCATCATATTGTCCTTCATACAAGATCCACTCCTATAAGTATGCCCCATAAGAGCTCACAACTGAAATATGATTCACCTGCACTATCCTACTAAGAGCATATGCACCCCTATTCTCCTTGCCCTTAATGTACTTGATCTCAAAATCAAACTCCTTGAGGGTAGCCAACCATCTCACTTTCTTAGCATTCAGATTGGGTCAGTCAAGCAAGTACCTCATTCCATTATGATCGCTCATCAAAACAAACTTTCTATCAAGGAGATAATGTCTCCACATCTTCAATGCGTGAATTACTTCCAACACGAGATCATGAGTCATATAGTTCTTCTCATGCTCATTCAACTTCCTTGATTCATATTGAACCACATATCCTTCCTGCATCAGGACTACACCAATTCCTTCCTTACATGGATATGCACAAACCACAAACTCCTTATCAAGATCTACAATCTTCAAAACTGGAGCATTTTTAAGCAAATGCTTCAACTACTCAAAACAAGCTACGCACTCCTCACTCCATTCAAACTTATTTCCTTTCCTTTGCAAAGATGCAATCGGATAGCTAATCTTCGAGAAGTTCCTAATGAATCTCTTGTAATAACCTACTAGTCCCATGAATGATCTGACCTTATCCAAATTGCTAGGAGTTGGCCACTCCATGATATCTTTAATCTTTTATGGGTCCACTTTTATTCCTTCCTTAAAATTTCCAAAGTATTGAATTTAAGACTGAAAGAAACTGCACTTGCTAAGCTTGACACAAAAATGATGTTCTCTAAAAAATATCAACAGCGTTGCTAGGTGCTCTGCATGCTCTTCCTCATTATTTAAATATACCAATATATCATCCACAAATACTATCACAAACCTGTACAGATAAGAAAAAAACACACTATTCATCACACACATGAAGGTGGTTGGAGCATTAGTTATACCAAAAGAAACCACCACAAAATCATAATTCCCATACTTCATATGGAATGTAGTCCTGTAGATGTCTTCTTCTTTTATGCACACCTGATGATATCCTGATCTCAAATAGATCTTAAAAAAAATAGTGCTCCCTTCAGCTGATCAACCAAGTCATGAATCTGCAACAATGGATAACTATTCCTGATTGTCACTTTGTTCAAATGCGTGTAATCAATGCACAACCTGAGAATACCATTTACAAACTATGTTGATGCACCCGGTGACACACTTGTGGTCATGTATCCTTTATCAATCATTTCTTTAATATGAAACTTCAGTTCCACCAACTACCGCATGCTCATATTATAAGGTTCCTTAGATGTTGGTGTTTCTCCTGGCATCAACTCAATGGAAAATTACACCTCTCTATGAGGATTAAGCTCCAGAATCTCTGCAGAAAAACACATCCTGGAAATGCTGCAAGATAGGAAACCTCTTCAGGACTTCCTCGTCCTCAACATCCTTCCATTTGTCACTGGAAATATGCATTGCAAATAATAAACATCGTTTCCTATGGTTGCGCTTTGCTTGGATAGTTGTAACCATTCTCACTGATTTAGGTTTATTCTTTCCCTGCAAGACTCTATTTTCTAAATCATCATCCAGGGACTCAATAGCCTTATCTAATAGCCCACTTTAGTCTTGTGAATGAAAAACTAGTCCATGCCTAGAAGCATACTATATTAACCCAAAGGAAGCACATTTAAAAATTCTAATGTACGAATACCATTCAACTCAAATGCACAAGATTTCACCCAATGGTGAGCTATTCTCTTGGTCCCCATAGTTAACTAAACCAACAAATATTTTGCATGCACTTCTTTTTCCAAGCAACACTTATCCACCAGGTCAGGAATAATACAAATATAATTAGATCCAAGATCAATCAAAATAGAAACAACTTGATCATAAATCTTACCATCCATCTCAATAATGGATGCCTAATGATATTCTTGCCTATTATCTATTGTTGCATAAATTCGAGGAATACTCTGACCAACATCTCCAACTGTTTATGCCTCCTAAGCACTATAATAAATTTGAGGCCTCCAGTCCTGATGTGACGAGAACATATGGTAAACATATAAGTTATAGGTCTTATGGAAAACATATGCATATTTGACCATGGTCTTCTTAACTTCATCAGAGAAGCATCAAGAAGGCTCAACGCCCTTTCAACCTAGGTGCAACAAAATGTGTTAACCCATACATCCATCAATCATTCAATAACTTATCAATCATGAACATGATCCATAAAAAGAGAAAATTATATAACTATGCATATAACGAGAATAAAATCCATGACAAATCAACCATAAGATCGACACAATAAATAGTGCATGTGCTCATCAATCACAATAAGAGAATAACTCATATTAAGATACACAAAATAAAATCAAGTCAAGGACTTCCACGTACCACCCAACCATAGATTTGGTTGAACGAAATATCTCTTTCAGCCAAACACCCCCATTCCATATTCTAAGCATGAATGTGGGACCTTATAGGTTAAACCAAAACATAACCAACTAGGGCTTCCAAATGCTAAACCACCTCAACCCTCAACCATAGTGATTTTGCCTAACTAGTTGAGAAATTGCTAATACCAAACCATATTGGTCTCTTCCCAAGTTGTCTAGGGCTCTAGGGTCTACTATATCAACACACAATGTCTAGGGAACCAAAGTTGCTATAGGGATCTAGAGAACCACCATCTCAATCAACAGCTTCCAATGAACCCAAGTTGTTCCAGGGCTCTATAGATTCCATCCAAACCAATAACCACTAGGGAAATTGAGAACCAATCAAACATCTAGATAGAGAATCCACTACAGCATGGATATCTAGGAAATTGTAAGGCAACGCTAAAGCCAATACCAATCAAGGAAAATATCCATGAAAATGAAAACAAATAACCAAGGAACCACATGCATGTACCAATATGCATCCAATTCTCAACAATAAATCTAGAAATGCAACCTGTTACATGCAATTTAATCTTGATGTAGTTATTGATACAAATTTCTCCTTGTGCTCCCTTGCTTTACTTTACCTACCCTTTGGTTTCCCTTTCTTGCTTTCTTTCTCTCTTATCTTGGAGTTTTCTCTCTGAAATTGAACCAAAGCTAAAACTGACAAAAAGTTGTGAATTATTTCTCTGATGCCTTTTTATCATTGATGACTCCTTTTTCTTTCATTTTCCTCATTTTCTCTCTAATTTCCCTTGCATGCATGTTTGAGTCTCTTCACCTTCCTTTTCTCCTATTTTCCTTTATTTCTTGGTTTTATTTTATCAACATGGAAAATCAACCAGGGGTTGTCACAATTACCCTAGTAAGTTGTAAAAGTGGGTAAATGTGCGATGGGGTGTTAGACTTTAATATTGTATTTTCTTTCATCAATTATGAATCAATATTGCATATCATTGCTTCTTCAAGCTCCATTTCAATCACACATATATACTTGTATAAGCTTTCATCAATGGATTAGATCTAAGTGGTCATATCTATCCCTGGTTCTTCATTTTTCCTTATACAAGCTTTGACAATCCTCCTTGCGTTAGAAAAGAGAACTTCTTCCTTGCACCATCTCAGGTTAATCTTATGATCACAGAATATATGCCATTCACTGTGGCATTTATAGAATTCTATGTTGAACTTGAATAAGGGAAAAATGGTTCATATGATTTTTTATTATAACTTTTTATTTTATTTCCCATATATTTTTTACTTGAAGTCTAATAATAGCCTCTATAATATGTCATGCCATAAGTTTTGCATTTCCCTACTTTATGTCCAAATATTGTACATGAGAAACAATGACCACAAAATATATTTTGATACCACGCCAAGTGGGCTTGTCATTATGAAGTATTTCTTCTGAAGTTTTTATGTATTGGAAGAGATTAATCTCTTTGTTGATCTATAACTCCTATTCCACTTTTGCTTGTATATCCCTTAAGAGGACTAGAATGGCTTCCTGATGTAGTAACATTTTCAAACTCATATTTATGTCTTCCCTTGCTTTAGCTAATGGTAACTTGTTGATTCCTAGTTCCTTTCAGAGTGTCACGTGAGCTATTGAAGTGAACATGATTAGGTTGGTCCTTTACTTGATTGGCATCTTAAATTGTATTGTTGTTGGATCCTATGAATGTAGTAGCATAGTTCTTAGTCTATTCTCAAGAGCGATATTCATCTTTGGATGTCTCATAATATTCTCTATAATTGAGGATTGTTTTGATGAGGGAAGACATATGTAGGATGAGAATGTAATATAATGACTTAGAACTTTTAATGAGCTTCAAGTTTTGATAAGATTATATGAGGTCTTTTCTTATTTTTTTATAAAAATAACAATTTCTTCTTCCATTTTTTCACAAAGTTCTTTCCTTTCTATTAACTCCTTTGATAGAATCTCATTTATCCTCTTAGTTTATTCCATTTAAATTTTCAGAGGAATGACAGAATATGCATTATAGTCTTTATATTTATATTCTTATAGTTATTTTTCTAGTTGATATACCTTCTTTCTTAAGGTCTTAGTTCTTCCAAGGCACTTACGGGTTCTCCTTCAAAATCTACTTGTACTTCAAACTCTTCTTCAGTATTTTGATCACTCCTGGCTATGAAAAACATCTCTCCTCTTTCATTTTTAGATATTTTTTCATTTCTTTCACAATCACTATCTTCGTTGGAGTAGAAGCCTCTTCTTTTGGCATTTTGTCTTCCTTTATAATAATTAGATTTGAATTTTAATTCTTCATCACTATCATTTAGTTTTGCATAAGAACATTTAGAAGCATAGTCTCCTATTCTTCCACATTAAAATATTTAAATGGAATCTTACCTTTAAACTTTCTAGTCCCCTTCTTTAGCTTTCTTGCAAATTTTTCTTCCTCTTTGTCTATAGATAGAGTCTTCTTGAATCCCATGCTTACTTTCTTCCTTAGATACCTTCAATGTGACTTCTCTTCATCCTTTTTTTCCCTTTTTGTCCTTAGTTCATATATATTAAGAGTTCCATGAAGGGTATCCATGTTTAACTTTTCAATGTAAGATAACTACCCAATGGATGAAGGTTTAGGATTAAACCTTGAGGGTTTTTTTTTTTTAATATTTTACGAACAATATTAGCTTCCTTGACTCCTTCACCGAGACCACTTATTGTGTTGAAAATTCCATCTATTCAAAGGAAATATAAATAAATATCTTCATATTACTATATTTTCAATCTCTAATACTAACCTTTATAATTTCTTAGCTTGGCATCCTTTATTTTGTCAACTCCTTCATAAGAACTTTTAGGATCATCACAAATTCTTTAGTTGATTTTCAATTCATCACTTTCACAAATTTAGTATCTGATAAACCACTTAGGAAGCAATTTTTTCCATTACATCAAATGTATAGAGACGTTTAACAGCTGCATTAGTGGGAGTCATTACAGGCACTTGAGAACCATTCTAAAAAGCCATCCATACATAGTACCTAAATTCATAATATAGGTTTCCATTCTTATTTCCTATAAAGAACTATTTGTTCCATCAAAATAAGTAGCCTTGACTGGAGAAATGAGATTGGCCATGTTCCCCATGATCAACCTTCTAGGGATCAACTATTCCCAAAGGAACCTACTATGATTCCAATTTTCGGAATTATGATTACACTAAGAGGGAGGGTGGATCCGTGTAATAGCCAACTTAATCAATTTAAAAATTTTCATAATTCATTGTAACTAAAATCATAACAATGCATCAATAAAACAAATCATTAGATAAATACACACTAAAAATATATATATGTGGAAACCCTTGTGGGATAAAACCAAAAGTATTCTTATTTTCTTTAGTTTTTAATTAAATCAATTTGCAGGCACCTAACTACTGTAGGCTCCAACCTGATTAAGGAAACAATATTTGAAACCTGCAAGCACCAACCTGTTGTGGTATCCAAACTAATTGATGCACAAACCTATAAAATTTGCGAGAATCAACTTACTATAAGTTGCAACTTGATTAAGCCACCAATCTTTAAAATCTGCAAGCACCAACTAGTTTCAGGATCTAACATTATTGAGGCATTGACCTCTGAAATTTGCAAGCAACAACTTTTTGTACGCTCCAACTTGATTGAGGAATCAACGTCCTTCGCCAAAACATAGTGGAATACTTTTCACAATATTTGATGTTGGACCCATCAACTCAAAATAGAATAAATGCCCCTGACAAATCTAATCATATCAATTCAACCTCAACCTATTCTTCAATCATTAATAGTAGCATCTTCATAATTTATCATTATGATCAGTGAGACTAAATTTTTTAATGAGCCCCATAACATTTTGAAAATAAAAAAAGAAAGACAACCCCTTTCCCTCAAAAATCTATCTTAATGGCTCTTCATGTAACCCTTTCGAATCACAAAAAAATTATTTCCATTTTCCCTTTTTCAAAAATCAATTTGGGCCTCAAAATGATGCACAAAACATTATAAAAATTAACATTTCAACAAGATGAACCTAATGATTCGACATAAGGTACCTTTTAGATTTTCCCTCTACAAAATGCACCTTTTAGTGTGCACTCAACAAAATGTACCCTGTCGATTCGATATAGTGCACAATTCATGTTTGATAAAATGTCATTTTCCATGTGCTAGTTTTAGATGCCAAGAAATATTTTAACCTCTCACTCAAACTTGTGACCTATACAGAGAAATAAAGGCCCAACACCAACTCGGCCATGCATTATGTTCACATAGGTAGTGTAACACTCTCTGCCCACATATACCCAAGCAACTAGTCAGCCGACATAAACATGCGACGAGAGGCCACTATGATATGATTCGACCTCCTAAGTAACCTTAAGGAAATGGAATCAGTGGAACATCACACACAACCATCCAACATCATCAACACTCAGAAGACAAGTCAACCACTTAGACAACCTATACGTGGGTCCTACTATTGTTCTCAACTTCTTAGGCCATAGTCACTCTCATGATATGGGCAAGGGAGTGAGCAAAAACCGAAAGTCACTCTCATAGGCCTACTTGCCAACGACTGTGGACCAAAATTTCCAGTTTTGTGCCAACGACCCCAATATTTAAGCCACTTTTTCAGGCCCAGAGCCTAGGCCACTACCTAGAATGGAATGAATGCTTAGGATCACAAAAATTACAGGGAAACAATGATGCACAAGAAATGATATGCTCAAGACCTTAGCTAGACCCCTACAAGCCATGACAGGCATTTCATCAAACATGTCATGAACATGTAACCTACAGGTGTAAACAATAGAATTAAGTGTATGGATCTCATAGTTATCTGAGAATCTCTATGAACCATTGTCTCCTTATTACATTAGCTACCATTTCATCCATTAGGTCATAGATACAATGATCATTCCATAACAATTATGAACATGATGAGAACCATACATAATTTCTATCATAAAATACATACATAACTAGCATAGTATGGAAAGAAATACCATGAAATCAAAACCATATACACCACATATAATCCATCATAATACTCATATAAATACAAGGAGATGTCACCTTTCATAAATGATGTAGAATCCAAACTAAGGATGGGACTTCCACATTCCACCCAACCGTAGACTGGCTGAGCCAAATCTCTCTTTAGCCATTCACCCCCATGCCATATTCGAAGCCTGAATGTGGGATCTCATAGAACACATCAATCAAAACTCATCTAGGGCTTCCAGAGGACATCCACCTCAACCGAACAAAAAATGATTCCACCTCACAGCCAGACATCACAAAACCATCATTAGATTGGTCTCTATCCCAACCTTTCAGGGCTCAAGATCATTTGTTCCAACCCAGCTCTCAAGACTAGTAAGTCAACCCATGGTCATCGCAAGGCTCAAGAGCATTTGTCCAACTAAGGCTTCCAAGACTATTAACTCAACCCACAATTGATGTTAGGCTTCTAGAGCGTTTTCCCAACCAAGGATTCCAGGACTAGTAACTAAACCCAAGTTGTTACAGGGCTTCCAGAGAATTTGTCCAACCAAGACTTTTAGGACTAGTAACTCAACCCAAACCGTTAGAGGGCTTCCAGAGTGTTTTTCCAACCAAGGCTTCCAAGAAATAATAACTCAACGCAAGCTAAGGAAACATGAGAACTAACCAAAACAAACAAGGAAATAAACCCATAATCTCCATGGTTATCCAGTAAATGACAAGGCTAGGGAATCAACTATCAATCCAGACAATCCTTCATGCCAGTGACAGATCATGACCAAGAATCCATATGCATGTACCATGCATGCCAAAAATAGTGGAGAAATCATACATGCAACTCGGTACCTGCAGGCAAAAATGTTGTAGTTGTTGATCCTAATGCCCTCTTCCGTTTTCTTGCTCTTCCTTTTCCTTCCTTCTCCAAAACTCCAAGTATTCCACACCCTCCAAGAGCACTCCAAGAAACTCTAAGTATTCAAGATTATGATAGAGAGAGAATAATGAGAGAGCTCCAAAACTGAATTGTTCAAGTCTTAGCCAAGAGCCTGTCAACTGATCCTCAGAATCCTTTTTATTAATTAGGCCTTTATTTTCTTCATTTTCCATCATCTTTCTTCAATTTCCTCCTCACATGCAACCTGTGACCTTTCACCTTCCTTTTCTCCTAATTTCCATTATTTTCATAAATAAATGTGTCGAAATACATTTTTACCTCTTTAATGCCTTAGCCATTGCCTTTTCCAATTTCCTTAGCCATAAACAACCAAATGAACACCCACTAAGATGTTTCCCCCGCCATTAAACTTGGAATAGGCATCCCATTACTATGGACTTTTATATTTTTACATGAGTTTCTAACCAGCATTGTTACAGAACCCTCCCCCTTGGGGGAACACCATCCTTTGTGTTCAATGACACCTATAAAAAACAAGACTATTGAAAACAAAAAATACTATCCATGGAGATTTATAACGTAGATCATTGCAGTATTTACAATGACAACTGCTAAAACATGAGAAACATACCATTTTTCTAGATCTTTATAACATAGCTCATTACGGTATTTAAAATAACCACATATACACATACAAATTTGCTTCAACCAACAAATAACCATAATGTCTCTGGAGCTTTATAAACTAGTTGGATATATTATTTACAATAATATATACATATGCACATTTTCTCAACCAACAAATAAAAGTGTGTGATGCCTGTATCTGCAACAAGGGAATGCAGAGGCTCACACCTCCACCCTTAAGTAATACCAGGATTCACCTCCTTCCAAGGAAGTCCATAATCCACTGCCATAGTCAAACTTCATCCAATGTCTAGCGATATAATCCTGCGCCACTTTTCCTCTCAGTGAACAATTACCGACTCATTGTTCCAGGGAGAACTCCCAATGTGCATATGATTCCATTTGGAAATTTTGATGACCGTAACAAATCCATCCCCGACCTTCGATTCTCTGCTACACAGTCCCTCAGGCAATCCGGTCAACCCTTTCGTGCAGTCACTCACCTTCCAAGTTTCGTTGGCACCCCCATTCAGGGCAGTCCATCCCTTGGTAAGGCTTCCTCGCATCGGAAGATACAAAAACCAAGGCATATCCCTTGTTTACAACCATCATACTGGTCATAGCATGCTCATGGAAATCAATGGACACTATTGGGTACCGGTGTCCCACAATGGCCCTGTTCTTGAAGTGCTCTACCAACATACTGTTGCATGCTCCATTTCCTTCTATGGTTGCAAATTCTTGCAATCGATTTCAATCACTCAACCTGACATTTCATGCATTCTTGTACCAAGCACATAACTTCCATTAGATTTAAAATAAATTGAAATAAATTCACATCGTACCTCATTAGTATCTCATCAATAAGATACATTTGTAATTGTGTTTGCTTCGTGTCACAACAAGTCAAACTAGAATATTTGACCAAATCAACATGTATAAAAATATCACGTCAGGTTAGCTCAAAACATACCCATCAAAATCATAAATCACATGTAACCCTCATAAAACAGAATCATAATTCACATGTAGTCATCATATACCAGAATCATAAATCACCCGTAATCATCATAAACCATACTCATAAACCACATGTATAAGAAAGCTAAAATAAAATACTGATACTTATCCTTTATCAATCCTTACTTCTTCATTTGTTCTTATTTTGTACACACACCGGATCAGTTTCTGCACCCGATAAACACCCACTGCCTTATCCTTAACCAGGTGCACATATACATAGTGTGCATCACATGCATACAACCACACATGACATACAACTCCATGCAATATATGCACCTACACATGACATACAACACAAACAGCTACACCCAATGCATAACACAATACATCTATACCCAATGTACAACACCACACAATACATGCATGTACATAATTCATATACATAGTACCACATGCCCTCAACACAGCATGTATGACATGCACACAATACAACACGTCTACAAGTACCATATGTACAACATGTACACAGTACCATCTATACAACGAACCACCTACACTACATGTGCACAACATCACATGTACATGATGCCACCTGCACAACGTGTACATAATGCCACATGTACACTACACCACTTGTACAATGTGTACACAATACCACATGTACATAGCACCACATGCACGACATGTACGCGACACCACATGTACACAACTCCACATGCACGATTTGTACACAACACCACTTGCACACAGTGCCACTTGTACAACACGTACACAACACCACATGCACACAACACTACTTTTACAGTAATGCACACCACACCATATGTACATAGCACCACATGTACAACATGCACACAAAACCACATGTACCTAGCATTGCATATCCAACATGTACATAGCATCATTTGTACACAACACTGCATACCTAACACACACAGAGCACCATATGCATACAACATTGTATATCCATCATGCACACAATACAATATCTACAAAGCACCATATATCCAACACGTACGTAGCATCATCTATAGCCAACACTAAATATACAACATTCATACAACACTATCTGCACTAACATATTGTACATAATATTGCATAAAAAACATGTACACACACTACATATGCACAGTACTGCATGTTCACAATCATCCCAGATACAACATGCACAACATGCACAACATTAATACCTCACATATGAAGGCACATTGTCTCTAACAAGGAACCTTGCTTCCAATGCCTTATCCATGCTTATCCTAGTATGTCGCAGACCACCCTGCTTTCATTTCGCTGATGTATCCTTCCACATTACCTATCATAACATAAACATAATATAATCACATAATATCAACTCATAACCACATGATACTGACCTCGTAGATGTGTCAAGCTACTCTTCCCACTTGATTCCTCATGAACCAGGAATCTCTTCATGCCATTCACCTGCATAAGAAATCATTCCTCCTCATGAACGATCCCTGAAAACCTTGTCAAACAGTGACATAGATACATACATATATATATAATCATTAGCATAAGACAATCATCATCCTTTCAGACAATGACATACATAGACACATACAAGTATACTAAAAACATCGGCATAATCATGATCATAACATAATTATGATATATCGAGGTCAAGGTTAAGAGAAATTCCTTTATTCATGCACAACATGCACGACATTGAGAACACTAGTTCCCAACATAGCCAAGGCATCTAACACTTTAGATCCATTTACTTTACCTTTTTTGGTTACCTTCCTCATGTTTGTGCTTCCACTATCCATTTACCATAATGGACCCAACCATTCCTACCATCTGTCATAGTCTTACCTTCCGCTGCACTTACACATGCACAGAGCTTCACCTGAGTCTTACATTACCTATTGGGTGCCACAAAGCTCTCCCACAAGCACCATTAACTTTTCTCTTTCCCAACCAATTCCCAAGACTCAAAACATAAAAGGAAACCCAAGAAACCAACAAGAAGAAAACCATCGAAAACCCATAACAACAATACAACACCGCAACAAAGTGGCATAACTATGCACCAGATACACAAAATATCACAAATCAAGTGCAACCATCGCAAAATACCAATAGCACATGACTAACAACAAGAACCATGACTGAATACCCATGGTTCCCAAGGAAAGCTCGACCTGAGCCTTCTTCGAGATATCATGGAAACATCTCTTGCCATGCAACTCCCTGCATCATGTTGTCATTAACACATGCCTGTTAGTGCATAAATAAACATAACAATACACCAGTTACCTCATCTTTTTTTCCAAGCACATTTCTTGCAACTAAATACATCCATGCCATCTCTCAAGGGACTCCAATCCGTTGATAGATCCACCTGTAACTAAAGACTAGCTAATATACCTATTAAGTACATGTTCATGAATATGGCATGTATCCACATAATGTCAGCCAAGATTAAGGTTAAGAAGACTTCTTGTATGCAAAGCACTCATTCGTTTTTAATTAGGGTTTCCAAACATAGCCAAAGGAATTATTACCTGAGTCCTTTATTTTACCATTTATCTTGCTACAGTTGAATCTTACTATGTACCATCACATCAGTGAACTATTGGTTATATAGGAAAACCACTTATTATGTTGCCACACTAATACCAAGCATGTTTCCTGCAACTCTTCACACATGTTAACAACATGTTCCAAACATCAAGACAATCATATCTATCAATTTAAAATAAATCTATACCAAGACTAACAATCATGTCATAATCCATAGTCAACACATATTCATTAGACATAATGCTACAACTGTCACCTACTATACTCAAGTACATATAAACTGTCTCAACACATATGAGTAAAACCATCTTAAAGCAAGATCATTGGAACACATACTCATATTATGAAATTCATCAAAAATTCAACCAACTTGCAAGCATATCATGTTATATAAATCAAATAGGCACCAAACACTCAAACACCAAATAGACATCATAATCAAACAATCAAGCACCAAATACATGACATAAGAAAACTCATACCTTAATGTATCTCAGGGGAGGCTATCTTGTCTACACAATAAAGCTAGTTTAGCACCATACAACTTCACAACGTATCAACTCAAACATAAATCATGATATCCATAACAATAGCTAACTAAGATGTCCATGCCATAAGATCATAAGCATTTGTCATTCATGCATAAAAATCACATATGTACAATCAATCTATATTAGTATGACACCATATCACAAACATGTCGGCTCATACCTAAATATCACAACCATAACCATCTGCAAAGGTCAAACCAGGTTAACACAATACATGTAACATCAAAATATTCAATGCAATGAACATAACCATCATGCATATGACCAATCCAAATTACAACATCAAGATCTCAATTAAATAACCCTAATCATCAAGTTAATATCACATAACAACAATAAGCTATATATCATTCTCATCAACAAAATAAAACATAATCGTCAAGCTAAATGTCATATAGCAACAACAAATTAACCTATAACATACTCATCAACAATATATCATATAACTTAATCATCAAGTTATCTAACCTAACCAACAATAGCAATGCTTACAACCACATGTTAATATTAGTCTTGACTATTCGTCTCATGTGCATATGACTATGCTAATCAACTACCATTTATCATGTATGTAACCATAACATCAAAAGGCATGTACATAAACCTAATGTATATAACCCTAATGTATATAAAAATACTTAACCTACATACATGCATTCCCAACATACAAACTTGTATGATGACATGCTCTCGCCTCGAGGTCCAATGCTACAACTTCACTTTGATGATCTGCATCTCCTACTTTACTTCATTCAACACATTATGATCATAAAAATCCAATAGAACAATGATGACCTATATTTCATACCATGACTTCACAAGAAAAGTTTGACATACTATTCATGCATAACTATAACCAAGACCATACATCCATAGAAATTATATATAGACATATAACGAATGAGTACAAAACCGTATACACATCATTCTAGCTAGAGTTCAATCATCAATGTATGTCCATATCAGCTACACAAACCATGACATCATGCATGACAACAACAACCACCTCACGTGCACTTGATAATATGTGAAAACTAACGTGCAATTAATGCATAATCGACCATACACAAATGAAGATATAGTCTACAACAACACCTTCAACCTTCACATGGTGACATCACTACAACCATGATCAACACCATGCAAATGTAATAGGCACATGCACTACAATCATAAGCAATACATATGTAACCAACATGAAAGCATGATCAACAGAAAACCCAAGGAGAGTGCAACCACATTCTGATACCACTCTATAACACCCTCCTCCCACATCTACCCAAGCAACCGGCCAGCCGGGGTAAACATGCGAAGAGAGGCAACTAAGATATGATTCAACCTCCTAGGTAACCTAAAGGAAATTAAATCGACGGAACATCACACACAGTCATCCAACATCATCAACAAAACCATTAGATGATCTGGAATTTATCTAAGACAAATAATTAAAGGTATTACAGACTCATGTGCATGGATGTGCCTATGTTACTTATGCAACGGATCGATAATATTACTAGAATACATAGACACTAAGGCAATCAGAGAAAGCATAATAGTCAAACATGTAAACAAAACAAGTTTAATAAGGAGTTCACCCAAAGCTCCTGGGGTACGTCTCCTGGTCCAAACTTTCAGTGGTGGCCTCTCTATTATGTTTTCAAGTATAGTTTTTACAACAGTGAGCTCGATTCAAGACTCACTTAAACAAAATGAAGTTAGTAGGAATAGAGTGCATAGACTCTCCTTACTAGAACTCGACCTTTGAGGGTCACAGTAGTATGATAGGCCTGTGCCAAGGAGTTTGCTTGAACCTCTCAAGCATTTAATGGAGTACACAGACTCTCTGACTCTCTCTGGCTCTGTCTGGCTCGATGCTGCCTTCAGGTCAGCTCGGCTTCTACTCTCTGTTCTCTGCTATTAGCTTCTTGTGTCTCGGTGTTCCCCTCTCTGCTTCTGTTAGGTCATGGATTTAAAGCCAATTTGTTCTTTTGACTATTCGTTCCCGCTTCCCAGCCTTCTGGTTTCCCTACCTCTGTCCGTTCTAATTCCTCTGCTCTACATCATCATCACTCGGCAACGCCTCGCAGGGAGGTGGCCACCTGTTTCCCAACGAATTGCGTGTCAGATTCCTTGAATCAGTTTTCATTGGCCATTAATTCCATTTTCTTCAAGATCACCCGCAAATCATGAATCGTTTGCCAACTCATCATCCATGTCAAACTTCAAATCCCCTGTCATCTTGCTTTTTGACTTGTCAAATCCGGTTAGTCATCAGGACGCATCTCCGCCGTTGATCTGGGCCCCCCAAATCCTACAATCGTCCTTCATATCAGGTAGACAAGTCGCACGGTGTTTACCTGTCCAATGCGGGCGGTTTTCTCCCTCATCCACCGGACGCGTGTCGCTCGATGTGTGGCATCAGGCAGGACTCAGTCAAAACTGCTTACTACCTTGAGGCCTTCCGATATCCTGCCGGTTTGTGGAATCCCGCGCTACGGAACCGAATGCGTTACTTTTCTGAATTTTATAGCGATTTTGGGTCCGGGTGCTTCAAGGCTTTCCTTCACTGAGGGGGATGCCCTGCGATATACGATTAGTGCTTTAGCGCTAATCACGTATCAAAAACCACCCCCGTTTCTTGATTTGGCCTCCGGTTTTGCTAATTTGTGCCAGTGCGCGTTACCATGGGCCAACGGTCTGTGCACTCGACCGAGAGTCCTCGCTGCTCTGCTCTGGCCACAACTGCAATTGTTACAAGGATTACTTCTGATAGCTTTGATCTTGTCTAGGACTTGAATATTTTAGCATAATTTGGAAACAACCATGGAAACTTAGAGAGTTTTTAGGATCCAATTCGGATCACGACCTTCCCACTAAAAAAGATTTTGGACCACCAAAAGTTGGTTTTCTTTCAAGCATCAATCAATTGAGGGTATTTCTTCCTCGCTTGCTCAATTTCTATCCATTTCGCATTACTTGGCTTTGAACCTTCGAGTCCGATCCTAAGGTATTCAACATCCCCTCTGCATGTAGTTCTTACCTTCCTATCCAGAACTGTATCTTCCTGCAACTCATTAAGATATTCAGGTAACAGATCATCAATAGTAGGCAATTGACTCTGCTCTTTAGGATCTTCAATTAATGAAGTGTTGGCCAGATAAATCGCTCTTGTGGACAAGACCAATCTCCCTAGTACCAACTGATATCTAGCGACGAATAGAACAAGCAAATCTACTTTTCTCTAAATATATTGCAATTTATAGATAAAAACTAAGAGGTGCTTTAGACCCTACCTTAAGTCCAATGCTAGTTTGTGGCAGCCACGCTTCGACTATCTGAACAAGTTTCCTTTTAAGAACCTGCAAACATAAACAAGCACACATCAAATAACACCTGCATAGCCAATATAATAAATCATATTCATCATGATGATCAAGGAGTTCATGAAATAAACCATAGAAGACAACTTATTGAGAAAAATAAACTTGATTGTATTAACTTTGAAAATAAGAAGAACTTTACAACCTTGGTGCCTTGATGTTGTACAAGCTCCTCCCAGGATCCAGACAAGAATCTCCTCTACTTTGACAAGCTTCACTCTCTTCCCAATAAGATCAAAAGGTATGTAATCTCTCCTCTCAAGCTCAATTAGGAAGTCTAAATTCCAACAGCATTTACCCTCAAAAATATTCAGCTTTCAACCTCCCTAGTAACCAGCCCAATGCCTCATTTTATAGTGCAGAGGAAGGAAGTTACAAGGGCCACCAATGAAGGGATAGAGGCCTCCTTCAAAGGGATAAGCTCCTCACATCAAGGGGTTAGCTCCTTTCATAATGGGATGCATGAACCACCAAGGAGCGAACTTGCCACCGCAATATTCCCTCTAGAAGCTTCCAGAATTTACCCAAAGTGAGTTTTTAAGAATAAACTTCTGCCTTTTTGACTTCTACAGGGGTCCGCACCCATTCCTTTAGAGACAGAGCGGGCAGGTCCGCAGGGAACATGACCAGTGGGTGCGGGACCACAGGAAAGGCTAAGAGAAAGTGCGGGCCCAGAGTTTTAGAGCTTTTAAGGGCTTTTTCTCATTTTCAAGGCTTGACATGAAGAACTGAGGCTTAAGACTTGCAAAGGAGGTAAGCATGAGTGGTGATAGACTCACACAAATTGCAGAAAGTCATGGTGACAATTTTTTGTGCAACAGATTGCCCCCTAAAGTGCGAAGTCTGTAATAGATGAGGATAGTATTTTTCATCTAAGAAGAGTGAAGTACTTTATCATTTTGAGGATCATCCAGTGGAGAGCTTGGTTGGAACCTGTAAAAACATTCAATACAAAATATATATATGTGAACATATCATCGCTGAGGTAGGCATTCCCATACTCAGATCAAAACTGACTAGAAAACTAACAAAACTGCTCTGATACAGGAATGATTTTGTAATACATCACAAGTAGAAACATATGTAGACATAGTATGGATGCAGCCATCTGTTTATGAATAGTCCACTGTATAATGAATAAAAAAATTCCTTGCAGCCTGGATGGTGGAAACTAGATCCAAGGTCTTGATTTCTGCTTCCCGAACTAGTACGATTCTATCCATGTGAATGAATGTGTCGAAATCGAACATGGTAGAAACCAGTTGATTACCAGTCAATGATGTAAACTGTTAACAAGTGTGAGAGAAACCACCAGTAATGTCAATGGCTCTCAAAGTACTCAATACTATCCATGAAATGTGAATAAATGAGTTGATGTCTAACACGTCACGGAATCCTTTGATTGAAGGTCATTGATGCAACCTGTCGTCGAAGGCGAGAAACATGCCATTGAGGCATGCAGATTCCAAGGTACTGAGGATTTCTAGATCATCTTTCTAGATAATGAGCTGAAGTTGATAGAAAGCGATCCGTCATAGGAAAGCCCACAACACGAAATCATAGATCAAGTTTGAAGAAATATATATGCAAGGACTAATTCAGGGATGGTCAAGATGGATGACAGATATTTTGCAGATGAATGGTTTATTTGCACTGACCTCTTGAACATATAACGACACTGCAGATGGTTTGGTGACAATTGACCCAAAGCTAATACCCAGAAACCGGCTGAAGACTTTCAATATGGTTTGATTAACTGTTAGGCAAAGGATTTCCCAACCCAGGTGAACAAAAAGTGTCGTGTTCAAGAGTGGTTGGATTCTTTTCTGAGACACAAAGTATGACAAACAGGTTCATTTTTCTCTCTTTTCCCCACCATTTCTGGCAAGTACCTCTTTATTTTTTACAAGCTTGAGGAGGATAACATTTGCTTGATTATAAGCTCATCCTTTGGATGAGTCCAACTTAGTTTAAATTCGAACCCTAAGAAGGAGTGGTCCGTTCCTGTTTGTAATTGAACAGGTCCTTTACTGTGAAATTTTAACGAGCCCAGTATAGGAGAAACTCGGTGTTTTTCAATTTTAGGGAGTCAGAAGAAAAACTTAAGAAAACTCCATGGTTGTCATTTTTCATAAATTTGTGTCTCCCAAGCCCGAAAAAGTATAAAATAATACTTGAGAGAACTGCTTGATCATTACGACCAAGGAGTACTTTTCATATTTAGTGGCCCCAGTCTGAAAAAGTAAAAAAGCGATCAAAGTCACGTCATTTTATTACCAATATCAAACTTGAAATGACAAAAGTCCGGCAATCTTTTCATGTTTATACGGTCAGAAAAAGAGTTGTAGGTGGACCGTATTTTTAATTCCGTTTTAACGAGTTTAAAAAGAGAAGACTCGGCAATCTTTTCATATTTTAGGAGTCAAAAAAGAGCTTAAAGATGACTCTAATTTTTTTTGTTGAAAATGATCAATTTCGCCTGAAAAATCCGAAATTCTGCACAAAAACTCAAACATTACTCATACCTGTTTAAAATAAATAAAAATGCTTCAAAAGTTACCTTTTCAAAGTGGAAAATAAACAAATTAAAAATTCATTTATTCAAAAAAGCTTATAAAAAGGGCTTTTGTAAATTCATTTTTACCGTTTGACTGTGGAGTGAGAAAAAAAAGCTTTTGGGTAAGAAACTTCCCGTGAAGATTGCGGAAAATCCGTCCGTTGGAATCGAGATCCGTCACCTCCAGGTAATCCACATCACTTTAATCTTGCATTTCAACCGTTTGAATTTTGTTTTTAGGTTTTTATTTGATTTTTTGAAGAGAAATTAGGTTAAAAGACCGCACGCGGGGGTCCGCAGGCGTAGCATGCGAAACCTACAGACCCCGACTTTTTCTCACAGAGGAAAGAGCCAGTGGCCCACACCTGCTTTTTAGGCAAAGTGTGGACCTACGCACTGTCTCTAACTTAGAGAGTGCGGACCCCGCGCCATAGGTTTTATAACATTAATTTCTCAATTTTCGCCCAAAAACTTTGAACCAAGATGTTCTAATCCGCTTTTTCTTCCAATGCAGGATATACACAATGCTGAGTTGGCGGGAATGGGAGCACGAAGATGTGGATGCTGCCGCACTAAATCATCAACCTTCAATAGATGCATTGAAGGCATGCGGGCCATACAAATTCTGGGCCATACCTGGCATGAGGGCCAAGGTAGTCTTTTTACATTGGCTGGTGGACAGATGGAATATAGAGGACCCGTGTTTCATTATTGGTGGCCACCAGATCGAAATGGAGCCAGAGGACATTTACTTCTTGACTGGTTTGCCCAAGAGAGGTGAACAATTATCTCTATTCGGGACTAGGCCAGGTGGCCAATCTGTTGACAGTCTCCAGCTAGAGTTTTGTAATGACCAAACGAGGGACAAAGGGATTGATATCAAAACCATCTCCCATCCTGAACTCAAAGTGATTGCATTTACTGTCACAAAACTCTACGAAAGTGCAGCACTGCATGTAGCCACTAGATCCCAAATGCGTATGGCAGTAGACTGTTATCAAGGCACCATCTTCAACTGGTGCGAAGCTGTGTTGGCTAATGTAAAAGGCCAACTGACGAGAGAAAAGAACGGACAACTAAAAAACTTTGGATATGGTTTCTTAGTTGTGAGGTTTGGTCTAGAGAGGGTCCCGATGTTGGTCCCACAACATCTTTCCGTTGAGGTTGGACTTCCCCGAGAGCCCAAACTGATGCGTTGGGTTGCAGTTATGGCCCGTCATCCTGATGAGGGTTCAGAGGTTGTTCGATTTCCTCCAGAGTATTTTCATTGGTTGGAGAACCAAGTTTTCGCGATTCAGGACTTTCCTTATGTTGGGATAGATTATCATGGTGACCCAGACATGGCTCTTCCACCAGGAGAGAAGTGGGATGACTCAGGTAAAATCATTCTCAACATTTTCTAATATTAATTTTTATTTTTATTTTTATTTTTTTTTATTTTTTTTTTATTTTTTTTTTATTTTTTTTTATTTTTTTATTTATTTTTTTTTTTAAATCGTCCAAAACTGATAGTAAAAAGTTTCAAATGTAGATGTGGGTCCACGGCGACCAGCCACTCTCCGGCCCTATGAGAGGAGATACCCAGCTGCAGTAGTACCGGCCCCACGAGACGAATCTACAGAGACCCTGACTGAATTGGAGAATCATCTAGAGCGCTTGACAGCAGACATTCCAAAGACTAGCATAGATGATATTCCTCTTAGGTTACAGTGCTATGTGATTGGGGTCCCAGGACCTTTCAGGAGGTTTCTTTGTAGGGTGGCCTGAGCAGTGGTTTCTTATCGTGATCATCACCAGTGATAGGATGGTCGCTTTTTATGGACTCATGTGACATTTTTGCTTTTTGTACTATCATTTTTGCCGATCATAAGGTGTTTTTCAACCTATGATCGAGGACGATGTATATTTGACACACTTATATGCTATGCTATATCACTATTACCGGCTATCTTGCAAAACATGTTATGGAATGTTTTTAAATTTACTGTTTGATTATTGCAAATGTCTACTTAACATTCGAGAAGCAATTGCATCTGCTAATGTATTTAAATATCTTGGAATATGCTGATATTCAATATAGTCAAATTCACGTTCCAAGAGATGAACTCTAAAAAATAATCTTAATAACACTGGATTTCTAATGGCATAAACTCTATTAAGTTGCAATATAACGAGTTCAGAATCTAACCTCACAATCAAACTCCGAATCCCAAATGAGATGGACTCAGATAATAACTCAATCACTACACTATATTCTACAATGTTGTTCGTTGTTTGATTGAGGCTTACCCCATGCATAGATACCAACTCATCAAAGGGTGAATAAATGACCCAAGCTGTGGAAGAAATGTTCCGTTTATTACAACAAGCACCATCAGTGAAACCAATGTATGTTTGAAGAGACATCGACAACTGCAATATCAAGAGTAAAATCAAGATAAGCAGGAATAATGAGAAAAACACTCTCTAACTAAGCACACTTTTCTAATCTAAAACACACCAGCTAGAAAGAAAACTAATCTAACTAAAATCTAAACCAGTTGGAAGGGAGTGAAACCAGTTGATGGTTCGATATGCCCAAAGCGCTAAAAATAACATGTTATGCCAATTTGACCGTTGAATACCAATGATCCGTCGGATCATGGTGACTAGAACTTTGTTGATGGCTTCAACCAGACCATTAGCCTGTGGGTAATAAGGAGTAGAGCTATCGTGACGCAGGCCAAGCTAATCTGTTATTTTAGTCATCATGATGTTTGGAAAATGACACCCATGATCAGTAATAATCGCTTGAAGAACACTGAATCTAGTAATTATATGATTGAAAACAAAAATCGCAGCAGTTTTTCCATCTGCCGCAAATGTAGGCATCGCCTCGACCCACTTAGTAAAATAATCTACCGCAAGGATGATATATGCATGCCCCCCGGCCGAGTGAGGGTTACATGTAATAAAATCGATACCCCATTTTTCAAAAGGACCAACAGCAATTATAGGGTGGAGAGGAGCAGGTGGAGCACGCATCTTTCGATCAAAAATTTGACAATTGTGGCATTTTCGGACGACGTAAATATCATCTTTAAACAAAGATGGCCAGAAATAGCCAGCGCGCAATATCTTTTGGGCTGTGGCATACCCAGACATATGATCGCCACATGCTCCAGAGTGACAGTCATTGAGAACCTTTTCAGCTTCTTCATGAGTTAAACAGCGTCGGCAAATAGAATCCACTCCACGACGATAGAGTGTATCTCCAATAATTTTGTATCGTTGGGATTGGAAACGTATTGTCCGTCGCTGAGATTGTGAAATGTCAGGCCGAAAAGATTGGGTTTGGAGATAAACTATGATATCTCCATATCATGGATCAAGAGTGTTGATAAGAAACAAATATTCGTCTGTGATGGGCTCCTCTGCCACAGTTTCAGTATCAACACACGGGAAGTCACACATCAACTCCGCAAAAACTAAAGATTTCTTTGACTTAGATTTTTCAAATTCCAAGTCAAATTCCTGCAAGATAACAATCCATTTGGAATACTTGCCCCCTAGCAATTGTTTGGTCAAAATATAGATCATAGGGTTACAGTCAAAAATTACTGTAGTTCTACGTAGTAAGATGTAATGACGAAAACGTTGGACAGCTTGAACAGCTGCCAAGGCCAATTTCTCCACATGTGAATATTTTAACTCAGTCGGATTCAAAGTCCGACTATGGTAGTAAATCACATGTTCACTACCGATTTCATCTTCCTGAACTAACACCATCCCGATGGTGGAATGAGGGGCAGCGAGATACAAGAAGTAATCTTGCTTGTAGTTGGGAGGATGCAATAACGGTGCATGGGTCAATGCGTGTTTAAGTGCATCAAAAGATTTGTCAGCTATCTCATCCCAAAAGAATGGAGTATTCTGTTTCAACGACCTGGTAAAACCCTTGGTTATCTCGGCGTAGTTAGGAATAAATCGACGTAAAAAGTTTGCTTTCCCTTGCAAACTTTGGAGTTGGTGAAGAGTCGAAGGAGGAGGAAATTTGACAATAGCTTCAACCTTCGAAGGATCGACAGGAATGCCAGTTTTAGAAACAAAAAATCCCAATAAACGACCCGTTTCTATACAGAAAACACATTTTTGTGGATTCAACCTAATTCGATAATGCATACATCTCATAAATATTGCTCGTAAATGAGTGAGATGATCGGCTCTACGTAACAAATGGGTAGGTAAATCATCGAGATAAGGTTGCACAATGTGCTTGATGTCATGAAACGCGTAAGACATAGCTCTTTGAAAAGTTGCTCCGGTGTTATTTAATCCAAAAGGTAATTTGCAATAAGCAAAAGTCCCCCATGGGCAAATGAAAGCCGTTTTTGGTTGATCAGCAGGGAGTATGTTAATTTGATTGTAACCTGAAAAACCATCCATAAAGGAGAAAATTTCACTGCCAGCACAATCATCGATGATTTGATCGATATAGGGAGTTAGGTAATTGTCCTTGGGACAAGCTCGATTAATATCCCTATAATCAATACATATTCTTATCATTCCTTGCTTTTTGGTAATAGGAACAATATTCGATACCCAATCCGTTAAGGGAATTGGATAAATGAAACCCGCTTTAAGTAATTTCTCAACTTCTGCTTTGATAGCAGCAGCTTTTCGCGGGTGGATCTGACGCAAACATTGCTGGACGGGTTTAGCATCTGGGTAAGTTTTGATTTCATGAACAACAATTGCTGGATCGATTCCTGGCATTTCTTCGTATGACCAGGAAAACACGTCACGGAATTCTTGAAATAGGGCTTTATAAGTTCAGAATTCATCGTCCGTACAGGAAGCACCTATATGAATGTTTTCAACAATTCCAGGTTTTACCGAAATATCAATAGGAACCGTTCGAGATATATTTCCCAAATTCATTTCAGAATCAGGATGTTGCATTGGATTCTGCGGTTCTTTGACATAATCAGTAGTAAAAATAGATGAAAAATCATTCTCAAAATGATCAATCTCAGGTAAGAATGAAGATCTATGATGAAGATCTTCCCATGGTAAATCATCAACTGACAAAATTTCACGAATCTGCTCATCAGTATGAACAAGCTCGGAAAAAGTTGTTGAATCTGAGTTTGATATTGAAAGTGATTCTTCATGGACCACATTCATTAGATCGATTTTGGTTGAAGAAGAGTCGGAAAACGACTGTACAGCCTGGTATGCAATTTCAAATGGACTCAAGGGCATGGCATCACCAAATGAGTCCACCTCGGAATCGGAAGGTACGACCCAAGGATCATTGAAAGCGATGGTGTTTGATGAAATCATATTGATAGTTGCATAAGAAGGCGATACGTTAGGAGGAGGAAAGGAAAAAGTTCCTAGTAAACTAGAATCTTTAACTAATCCTACCCCAACATCCTTATAAGGGATAGTTGCTTTACCGACATGCTGGATACTTTCAGAAGAGGCTGGGTCGGATGAAAAGTATGCAAGCTGGTCTATGGTTATGATATTTCCATTATGAGGAAACTTTATAAGCCGAAAGACCGATGAAATAACAGCAGTCATAGCGTAAGACCAACTACGACCCAAGAGAAGGTTGTAATCCAGAGGGGCATCAACCAATTCCACATCTAAATTAACAGTTTTGCCTTCAACCCCTATAGGTAAATCCTGTAGAATGCCAAAAGGATGGAACCCACGGCCATCAAAGGCCTTTAGAATCGTCAGGGATTGGTTGAGTGTAGGAGAACCAAGCGATCTCCAACACTACATCGACATAATACACGTTGAAGCTCCCTCATCAATCACAGTCCTAAAACAATGTTTGTCTTTTACTAACACTGGAATCTGGAAAGCCATTTGATGAGGCAAGCGAGGTGTACTATTTTCTAAATCAAAGATTATAAGGTTTGAGTCCTGAATATCAACATCTCCTATAGCCGACAATAGCAATTTACGCTGTGCTGGGCATGATTGCAGCACCTCCAAAGCCGACATTACTGAAGGGGAAACAACTAAATCTTCAACAATGTTATAGTTATGAGTAGCTTTCGCATGCGGATTAAAAGCTGACTTTCAAAGTATACCTTTAGCAGGTGGTTTGATTACTAAGTCTGGATTAGGTTTCTCGATCTGTAGCGGATCAAAACCAGAAGGAGCTGAAGTTGATGGGTTTGAGTTTGAAGATTCTGCTTCCTTCCCACCAACAAGACTTTTACTTCCATAATCCTGCGATTGCGTCGCAATCCTAACATGGGACATCATCATTATCAGTTCCTCCGAGGCATTTGAGGAAGAACCGATCATCTTACTATCTTGGCTAGGGAAAGGATCCTTCAAGACACCAGGCATTTGAGAACCTTTGATGATTTTCGCAACCTCAGCGCGATGAGGGCAGTCTCTTGTAAAATGTTCTTCGTCACAAATGAGACAAGGATAATGAGGTTTACATTTCTCGTCAGTAGATTCCATTTTATCTGATTTCTCTTTCGAATTTTGCTTATTTTTCTTCTCCCCTTTCTTCCTGCCGCCGGATTTGGATTTGGCTGTAGATGATTCTACGATATGAATATCGGCAGGAATTTCCGCGGAAGAGTCTCCTGTCAAGGAATCTGGTAAAGTTATGATAGGAGAAGAATTCTTTGAAGATTTCTTCTTACTTTTGGTGTTAAATGAACCAATCATATAGTCAGCGGCATGATACCCCCAAGGAGCTGCAGTTATTTGATTTTGTTTTGGAAGATCGGCGATTTTCTCATGTAAAGTACCCGACTGCGTATAAACGAGGTTAAGGTACTGAGCTTGAGAAATTACTTTCTCTTCAGTAACAACTCGGGCCTTAGCTACATCCTCGGTGATTTTAGGTAATAATGATTTAACAAACCATTATGCTAAGATTTGATCCGGAATAAAAACTTTCACTAAACGTCGTCGACGCCTCCATTCATGAATGTGATCTGAAATGTATGTGGACGTTGACTATTTTGATTAAGTTAATAATTCCGTGCCATTATCATATCTGACAGGCAACTGAAAATGAGTTAAGAACGAGGTAGCTAACTGACTAAAATTATAAAAAGAAGCCCACCGTAACTCAATGTACCACTTGGCCGCAAGACCAATCAGAGTGCATTGAAAAAGACGTAAATGAATTGAATCATCGATAATGGAGTTAGATGCACACCAGAGGTGATAATTCATCACATGGTTTGACGGATCCTCTCCCGATTTACCTTCAAAATTTGGGATATCACTAGGCAACTTATTCGGCATTGGTGGCCAAAACGGAAGATAATTAATGGGATCTTTCATAAGGCGCAACAAATCAGGCAAGTCCAAAGTTGCTATAAACAATAACTGACGATTAGGGTCACGAAAACTCTGAGTCATTAAACCAACCCCAGGAGGAGGATATCCAGGGTAACTTGGAATTGGTATTGCATTTGGGATATTCTATCCTCCCGGAAAACTAGGATTAACTGGACCATACTGGGGTTGTTGAGGTTGCTGATAAGTATATCCAGGGTACGGCTGATATTGATAGACTGGGTTCTACAAAGCAGGACCTAATTGGTACTGTCCCTGGTACGGTTGATAAGTAAATTGAGGTTGACTTATGACAACCGTACTTGGACCAGCTTGCCCTACAGGCATCTGAACCAACGTCTGAACTGTGGGTCCTGACTGTGGTAAAGAGGCTTGAGGAGTTGATACAGGAACAGTAGAAACCGGAGCTGACGATACTCCAGAAGTAGGTGTGGTAGATTGAACAGAAGCTACCGTAGTTGCAACATACGTTTGAGGCGGAGTACGAGGCATACTAGGCCCAACCTGAGAAACTACACCAGGTGCAGAAGTTTGAATAGTAGGCTGTACAGGTTGCTGGGTTGAACCAGAAACCAAAGGTTGTCCAGATTGAGATGACAAATACACGTTAGGTTGCAAAATATGTTGAGTTTGTGATGGATCCCACACATTCATTCCGGGGTATGGACCCATAACAGGTTGAGCGTATTGAGGACCATAATCGGGTTGAGCATAGGGTTGATAATTCAAAGGTACATTTCCAGCTCCTTGAACAAAAGATTGGCCTGAAGGTGGTTGGAAACCTTGGGTTGGGTACTGACCTTGAGGTTAATAACCTTGAGGCACGTATTGAAACTGGGGTTGACTTTGAGGTACATATTGATACTAGGGTTGACCTTGAGGTATATATTGAGTCTGGGGTTGACCCTGAGGTATGTACTGTCCCGAAGGTATGTACTGTCCTTGGGGTTGCCCCCCAGATAAAAATTGAGTACCTTGAGGTTGCCCCCAGGTGAAATTTGAGTACCTTGCGGCTGCCCCCCAGGCGGTAACTGACTACCTTGAGGTTGCGGATTTGGAATGGTACCTGACATCATAAGAATATCTTCTACACTCAACGGCTTAGTTCCATTATTACCAGTTAATAACCCATGTTCAATAGGTTGAGGAGATGCTCCCGAAAAAGTACCAGTAAGTGACTGATACCCAGAAGGAACAGAAGGACCGCCAAATAAAACTGTTTCCGGTGTTTGGGAAAACATGGATGACTGGTTTGACATATTCAAAGGAGGATAAAAACCTCTAGGTGTTGGATGAAATGGAATTCGAGGTGGTGAAGAAGCAAGACCCGGATTTTCTAAAAAGTTCGTCAATGATATATACCAAGCACTACCTCTAGGTGGACTGTAGAAAATTGATTCACGCTCCCTAAGTTCTAAAGTTTGTTGATTTTCAGGGAGACTTATATCTTCTTCTGGACTAACAAGCTCTTCAATGGAAATAAGTCCCGAAGGAAGATTTTGGGTAATGATTCTTCCTACCCTGGGTGAACCAGGACCACTGGAAGTTGGAGAAGCAAATCCTGAGGATGGAGTAGCAGCAGGTTCAGTTTCAGGCTCAGAAATTTCAGGTTCTTTGGCTATTTCACTAGTAGAAGAAACACTACCAGTAACTTCGGAAAATGAAATTGGTTCAGAAATATACTCTGTTGCTTGAACTTGATAATCAGGATGAACAACTAAAGAAGATTCTCCTTCTTCTGGTGACCCAACTCTACTTTCACTAGGAGTAACAAGAGCTCGTAGCCCTTCTAGCTGACTTGGTGAATACTCAGGAGGTTGCCCCCGAAATCTATGGGAATGTCTCGGTAATTTAGCCACAATTAAATATTTTAATTACTTCACACGCAGACAAAGAAAATCTCAAGAAAACCACCTAAAGTCTCTAAAGAACCAAACAATTTGAATCACAAGCCTAAAAAATCTAGGAGTTCAAACCACACACAAACAGTAACTTTTCCGTACTAAAAACACTAGTGGGTGATGAAATCCAACGTCGTAGAATTCAATACAGAAAGGGCAGTTGGAACAGTTACCCTGACAACCTGCTTAATGAAACAGACTGGCACAAGTTTCTCCACTAAACCGTCTCGAGTGAAGAGAACCCCCCAGAGAGTCCAAGTGAGTCTAGTCGACGTCTGCTCCAGGTACAGTGAGATCTTCCCTCCACCATCACCTTAAGAAAGAATCCTATAGATTATGGTCACTATGGTTACCAATAGAGACAAATATACCTGGGGGAACAGTCTACGATCTGATACACACGCAAGGGCAGAGTAACAAGCTCAATCCCCTTGAAGGCTCCTTGACATAATCCAAGGTTTACCAACAAGTGACCTCAGGCTCCTCGACAATGGTCAATCCGAGGTTTACCGTTGTTAATACGTGTATATCTTCTATCGTTCCCAATGAGGAAGGATTGATTACCCCACTGGTTCAAATATGAGCTCGTCCTTGACTCCTATAAGAGGAGCTTCCCAGAGCATAGATGTAACAATTGGAATTTATCTCATACCGCAAGATATAGCTACTTGTTTGTTTAAACTATCTTGGAGAGTTAATTACTCCCTACTCGAAGATACTAGCCTAATCTATGTTGGTGATAAAGAGCCCTAGAAATAAAATGATTGCTAGATCAAATTTTACTTTAAGCGTTATTTTCATGGTTGTTTCTTAAGTCAAAAGGTATGGAGATGAAACTTTATGGTGTGAAGACTCGACTCCAAAACACTAAAAATGCACCTAAGATGAGAAGCAAAAGCTTACAAAATGTATTTTTGAGGATGTTTTACTTAGTTTTCATCAAACTAAGGACTAATTCGTTCAGAATAACAAATTAATAAAAAAAAACAACCAGCTTATGTTTTCTTTTTTTAAAAATGAAATTCACAACTTTCCAACAAGTTGATTCAAAGCTTTGCAAAGAGAAAACGAGCTCTATTTCTCACCAAAGGAAGATTTCACAAATCAGTCAAACTCATCGAGAAGACCAAAAAGACTAGGGAATCTGACGTTTCTTAGGCTTCGAATCTCTGACTTACTACAAGGACCAAAAGAAAATCAAGCCAGGCACGCAAAACTTCTAGAAAATCACCTAAAACCAACATGCCAATGGAATTTACTCACAAAAAATTTCTGACAAAACACATGCAGTTCTTGGTAGAGGCTAAACAACATAAACAAATCATAAGCTTATCTGGATGAAAAGATTTTAGGTGTTTCAAAAATTTGACAGGGTCCGCAGGCTCCTGGTATAACCAGGTGCGGTATCGCACTGTGTAGTACAGAAACAGTGCGGGTAGGTTTGTGCTGTGTTACAAACAGCAGGTGCGGTCCTCTCTCAAAAACGTGAAAAAATAAAAAACAATTCACAATCTAAAAACCTACCCAATCCCACACACATCAAGCAAAAGAAACAAAGAAACAGTTTCTCAAGTCAAAGTAAAAGTAAAGGAAAAAACCAAAATTCAAGTCCCCAGTGGAGTCACCATTTTGTCGGTCAGATAAATCGTTATTGCGGACAAGACCAATCTCCCTAGTATCAACCGATATCTAGCGATGAACAGAACAAGAAAATCTACTTTTCTCTAAATATATTGCAATTTATAAATAAAAAATAAGAGGTGTTTTAGACCCTACCTTAAGTCCAACGCTAGTTTGTGGCAGCCACGCTTCAACCGTCCGAACAAGTTTCCTTTTAAGAACCTGCAAACACAAACAAGCACACATCAAATAACACCTGCATAGCCAATACAATAAATCATATTCATCATGATGATCAAGGAGTTCATGAAATAAACCATAGAAGACAGCTTATTGAGAAAAATAAACTTGATTGTATTAATTTTGAAAATAAGAAGAAATTTACAACCTTGGTGCCTTGATGTTGTACAAGCTCCTCCCAGGATCCAGACAAGAATCTCCTCTACTTTGACAAGCTTCACTCTCTTCCCAATAAGATCAAAAGGTATGTAATCTCTCCTCTCAAGCTCAATTAGGAAGTCTAAATTCCAACAACATTTACCCTCAAATATATTCAGCTTTCAACCTCCCTAGTAACAAGCCCAATGCCTCATTTTATAGTGCAGAGGAAGGAAGTTACAGGGGCCACCAATGAATGGATAGAGGCCTCCTTCAAAGGGATAAGCTCCTCACATCAAGGGGTTAGCTCCTTTCATAATGGGATGCATGAACCACCAAGGAGCGAACTTGCCACCGCAATATTCCCTATAGAAGCTTCTAGAATTTACCCAAAGTGAGTTTTTAAGAATAAACTTCCGCCTTTTTTACTTCTACAGGGGTCTGCACCCATTCCTTTAGAGACAGAGCAGGCAGGTCCACAGGGAACATGACCAGTGGGTGCAGGATCGCAGGAAAGGCTAAGTGAAAGTGTGGGCCTAGAGTTTTAGAGCTTTTAAGGGTTGTTTGTCATTTTCAAGGCTTGACATGAAGAACTGAGGCTTAAGACTTGCAAAGGAGGTAAGCATGAGTGGTGATAGACTCACACAGATTGCAGAAAGTCATGGTGACAATTTTTTGTGCAACATGAAGGTTCAAATAGTCTCAAGTTGTCTGCATTAACAACTGAGTAGATGTGCATGTAAGCTGGTAGATCAAGGCGAAACGCATTTTCACCAATTTTCTCAAGTATCTTGAAAGGTCCATACCTTATTGGCTTCAACTTCTTACCTTCACCTTGCATTCTATCTTTGCTGATATACAGCCAGAATTGATCACCAACTTGGAAACTATGCTCCATCCGATGCTTGTCATGCCTTGCCTTGTACTTGGCTTGGCTCTTTTCCAGTTGTTCCTGTACTACCTGGTGAATCTCTTGGATTTGTTTAATGAACTTGGTTGCCTTGTCCACATAATTGTGTCCATCAACTGCTATGTCTTTACCTAAGACAAAATCCAAGGGAGACCTTGGTGTGAAACCAAAACAATTCTCGAAAGGAGATCTCTGTGTAGAAGAATGTTTAGCTCGGTTGTAAGCATGTTGCACATAACATAAATGTTCATCACAAAGTTTGGGATGCTTGTTGCAATAGCCTCTGAGCAACTGGATCACTGTCATGTTGACCACTTCTGTTTGGCCATCTGTTTGCGAGTGGAAAGCTTTGCTCTTCTTCAACCTGGTGTCCATCAATTCCCACAAAATTGACCAAAATTTCCCAACAAATCGGGTATCTCAATCAGATATTATGGAAGTGGGTAATCCAATATGAACCCATACATGCTCAAAGAATAACTTTGTAGTTTGCTCAACTGTAATCTGTTTGTTACAAGGTATTAAAATACACATTTTGCTTAACCTATCCACAACAACATATAAATATTCATGACCTTTCCTAGATTTAGGCAGTCCTCCAACAAAGTCCATGGAAATACTTTCCCAAGGATGAGAAGGAACTAGTAGTGGAGTGTACAAGCCTAGTTTTCTATTGCTGGGCTTGCTTTTAGCACACATGGTACACCCTCTTACATATATAGAAACCGTCTCATTCATTTTTGGCCAATAACAAAATCTTTGCAGCTGTGCAACGATTTTACTTACACCAAAGTGACCTAATATTAGAGAAGTGTGTGCTTCTTGAATTATCTTTACTCTTTCAGTTTGTGGAATGCATAGCTTCCCAAAATGATACAAGAGTTGGTCCTTAACATGATAATCCAATTCTTCTACTCGTTTGCCTTGACTTAAAGTTGCATATACATCTTTAAAATATATATCTTGAGCATATTTTTCAATGTAGCTCTCATGCAATATTGAATTATGCTTAAGTATAATAGACGCATTTATAATTGGTCTAGATAACATATCCACAACTTTATTGTGTATGCCCTTTTTATATCTGATGACTAAATGAAACTGTTGTAGAAAACCCATCCATCTATAGTGTCTTGATTGCTGCAACTTAGTTTGGGAGTGTAGATATTGAAGTGGTTGATGATCAGTATGTATAACTATCTCTTTTCCCATTAAGTAATATTTCCACTTTTTCACACTTTGTACTAATGCATACAATTCTTTATCATATCTGGGATAGTTAACTACTGTAGAATTCAATGTCTCAAAATGATAACATATGGGTTTACCATGCTGCATCAACACCGCTCCCATGGCATAGTCACTGGAATCTGTTTCAATCTCAAATGGTCTTTGAAGATCGGGCAGTGCTAGTACTGGTGCCGTACTAATCTTTTATTTCAAGGTGTTGAAGGCTTTCTGTTGTTTGCCTCCCCATTGAAACACCTTGTTCAATCCTGTTAAAGCATGTAAGGGAGCTGCAATTAAGGACAAGTTAGAAATAAACTTTCTCCAATATTGTGCTGCTCCTAAGAAGCTTCTAACTTTTGTAGCAAATTTGGGTTTAGGCCAGTTTACAATGACTACCACCTTAGAGGGATCTATCTTCAATTCACCACCCCCTACTATATGTCCCAAATAATTCAAATATGTTTTACCAAATTCACATTTTGAGAGTTTAACATAAAGTTTTTCTCTTTCCAAAACATCTAGTGTCTACTTAACATGCTTTAAATGTTCTTCCCATGTTTTGCTAAATATAAGAATGTCATCCAGATATACAATAACAAAATCATCAAGAAAAGGTCTGAGTACATCATTCATTACTCTCATGAAAGTAGCAGGAGCATTAGTTAAGCCAAAAGGCATAACCAGCCACTCATACAATCCCTGCTTTGTTTTGAAAGAAGTCTTCCATGCATCTTTCTTTGCAACTCTGACGTGATGATAGCCACTATGCAAGTCTAAATTGGAAAAATAAACAACTTGTTTCAACTGATCTAATAGATCATCTGTGTGAGGAAGGGGATAAGGATGTTTGATCGTTATCTTATTCAATGCTCGGTAATCAATGCACATTCTCCACGAGCCATCTTTCTTTTTCACCAAAACAATTGGAGACCCACATGGTGATGTGCTAGGTCTGATGAACCCCTTCTCAAGTAGCTCATGTACCTGCTTCTTGATTTCTGCATTCTCTAAAGCGGACAACCCGTACATTCCGATGTTAGGGAATGGAGCATCTTGCTGCAAATTAATATCATGCACTATTTCCTTTTTGGGTGGAAAACCTTTAGGTTCTTGAAACAATATATCATATTCTGAAACAACTTTTTCTAATCAGATTGTTGTTTAGCATCACATCCCTCAAATACATTAGTTTTATTAGGTTTCTTTTCCTTTACAACCATTAGTAAAAATTGTTTGCATGAATTTACAATTCATTTCATCTGCCTTGAGTTTATGAGAGTATAATTATTCTTTAGCTTATGAGCTCTTACAATATATTCGATTCCATCTTTAACGAGTAGATACTTGTTCTCGGCTCTATAGAAAATAGCTTTTCTATCATACAAGTAAGGATTTCCTAAAACAATTCCACATATATCCAAAGGAACTATATCTAACTCAACCTCATCTACAAATGCTGACCCAAAAGAAAATTTAGGTTTACATTGTCTAGTCACTTGTAGCTTTGCTTTCTCACATAACCAACCTAATGGATATGGTTTCTTGTGAGGTGTGGTTAGTAATCCCAACTTCTTTACAATTGCTTCAGAAATTAAATTTACTTGTGAGCCACTATAAAACAAAGTATCAATCTTTTGATGATTGGAAATAACTCGAATATGAAAAAGCTCATGTCTTTTTCTCTCATTTTCTTCATTATCAGTAGATTGCGTAGAATTACTAGTAGATGCTTCAGAATTTTTACCTTTTATACTTGTGGCTGCGATCATTTCTTTGTCTCCTGAGTCTGACCCCAAATCCTTTTGAATAGTTGCAGCAGTCTTCTTCTTCTTGCCATCGAGCTTCTTAGGTTTCAGCTCCGAATGCAGAATCAAGAAGTGCTCATCATCATGCCCATCCTTCTTACAGTGAGTGCATGAAGAGTTGCTTTTATGTACAGTGTTTGTCTTCCTCTCTTTCCATTTTTGTTTTCTTTTCTCCTTACTTTTGCTTGCAGTGGGTTGGGATGATCCCCAACTTCTAGGTTCCCATTCTTACCTCTAGCTTCTAGATGCGTAGCCTGAACGGATACCTCATCTATGCTAGTGGGATTAAACATGAGGATAGTGTACCTCATGTAGCTATGTAGACCACCTATATACTTCAAAAGAGTCTCAAGTGAGTCTATAGAAATTCCTAGAATCAAAGCTCTTTTCCTAAATTCTTGGGTGTAACCTTGTACACTTTGCCCCTTTAGTTGTCGAAGAGTTTTCCAACTCATCATGGCTTGCTGCATGCAAGCTAATGGATAGAATTTCTTTTTAATTGCAGAAACAAATTCACTCCAGACAGAAAGAATCTTACCATGTTTCTTCATGTCAGCTTGTGTCCTGCCTTCCCACCATACCAAGGCAGTGCCTCCAAGGCGTAGGCTGGCCAGCTAAATCTTACTCTTGTCTGAGTCAATGCTCTGCACTCTGCAATAAACATCAATCTGTCTGATCCAATTATTCAGCTTCTTTGCATTCAACTCTCCATCATATATTGGTAAACCAAATTTAACATCTAATTTAATCAAAGATGTCTTCTTTTTATTTTCAGGGCTATTAGGAGTCGTGAGAATTTTTTCTTCTTTCCCTTTGCCTTTAGAGTGGTCATGGAGGAGAGATTCTTCTACTCCTTTGTCTTTTTTGGAGCTTGATGAATCTTCATCTCTATGTTTCTTAAAGTCCCTATACATTTCCTCCACCATGGATCTCAGGGTCATAAAACTATACATGAACTAGGGGTCTGATTCCAAGGGATTTTCTTCTAACATTTTCCTCTTAGAATAGACTCTTCCAATTTCTGGGTTAGTTCCAACAAATTCTCCTTCTCCTAATTTAAGCTTTGATCTAGTTAGCATTCAACAACAAAATCCAGCACAAGCTTGTCTAACCTTAGTAACCTAGAGCTCTGATACCACTTGATCTGGAATTTATCCAAGACAAAGAATTAAAGGTATCACAGACTCATGTGCATGGATGTGCCTATGTTACTTATGCAACTGATCGATAAGATTGCTAGAATACATAGACACTGAGGCAATTAGAGAAAACATAACAATCAAACATGTAAACAAAACAAGTTTAATAAGGAGTTCACCCAATGCTCCTGGGCTACGTCTCCTGGTCCAGCCTTTCAGTGGTGGCCTCTCTATTATGTTTTCAAGCAGATTTTTTACAACAGTGAGCTCAATTCGAGACTCACTTAAACAGAATGAAGTCAGTAGGAATAGAGTGCACAGACTCTCCTTACTGGAACTCAACCTCTGAGGGTCACAGTAGTATGACAGGCCTGTGCCGAGGAGTTTTCTTGAACCTCTCAAGCCTTCAATGGAGTACACAGACTCTCTAACTCTCTCTGGCTCTGTCTGGCTCGATGTTGCCTTCAGGTCAGCTTATCTTCTACTCTCTGTTCTCTGCTATTAGCTTCTTGCATCTCTGTGTGTGCCTCTCTGTGTTCCCCTCTCTGCTTCTGTCAGGTCATGGTTTTAAATCCAATCTGTTCTTTTGACTGTTCGTTCCCGCTTCCTGGCCTTCTAGTTTCCCTACCTCTGTCTATTCAAATTCCTCTACTCTACGTCATCATCACCAGGGAAAATTTTAAGAACCCCCCCTAAATTTATAAATATAATAAATGGGTGAATCTCCATGGTATATAGGAAAAATGGAAGGCGATTTTATCAATAATATAATATGTATATATAATTTTTTGGCGAATCTCTCACCAGGCATGGCGAATATTTTACTCAATTATAAAATCTTGTAAGATCTTGGCGAGTCTTTCACTAAATAATAAAACTTTGTAAAGTCCTAGTGAATCTTAGCATAGGCTACATGCTGGTTTAATTCCCCCATTTAAATAGGCTACATTCCAGGTGAATACCATGGGTCAATACCATGTGCCATTTTGGTGAATACTATGGGTCAATACCATGTGCCATTTTTATTTTTATTAATTCTAATATTAGGGTTAATAATGGTTTTTTGCATGGTATTAATAATAATCTAGTCCATGGTATTTGTCCCATAGTATTTTGGCCATAGGTTTCACCTAAATAGAACCCATTTTTTGAGTGTTCGTAAATATAAGGTGACTTATGGAGTAAATATAAAAAAATCTTTTATTTGTTTACCATACCTCTCATTTATTTATATTTTTATTAATTTACCATACCTCCTTTACAAATATGGTATTTGGCCCATAGGATTCACTTAAATAAAACCTCTTTCTTAAGCCTTCATAAATAGAACGAGGGTTATGGACTAAATATAAAAAGAGGTTTTATTTATTTACGATACGTCTAGTTTATTTATATTTTTATTTATTTACCATACCTTTTGAGTAAGGATAAAAAGACGTTTTATTTGTTTACCATACCTCCACTTTACTTATATTTTTATTTGTTTACACCCTTACATGTATATAAGGTGACTTATGGAGTAAATATAAAAAATGTTTTATTTATTTACCATACCTCTTATTTATTTATATTTTTATTAATTTACCATACCTCTTTTATAAATATGGTATTTGGCCCATAGGATTCACTTAAATAAAACCTATTCTTGAAAATGGGCGAATGGATTCACTTAAATAAAACCTATTCTTGAAAATGGGCGAATGGAAGGTTGTAAGTCCTAATTTCAAGGGCTAAATTTACCTTTTTTACCCTCTCCCTTAAAATAAGGTGGGCTATTTGAGGTGATTTGTAAAAATGTACTATGATACAAAATATTCGCCCACTAAAAATTTAAAACCCCTTAATTTCGCCAAAGGGCGAACATTCGCCCCTAAAATTATCCTTGATCATCACTGGGTAACACCTCGCAGGGAGCTGGCCACCTGTTTCCCAATGAACTGGGTGTCAGATTCCTTGAATCATTTTTTATTGGCCATTTATTCTGTTTTCTTCAAGATCGCCCACGAATCATGAAGCGTTTGCCAACTCATCATCCACGTCAAACTTCAAATCCCCTGTCATCTTGATTTTTGACCTATCAAATCTGGTCAGTCATCGAGACACATCTCCGTCGTTGATCTGGGCCTCCCAGATCCTACGGTCATCCTTCATATCGGGCGGACAAGTCGCACAATGTTTACCTGTCCGATGCGAGAAGTTTTCTCTCTCATTCGCCGGACGCATGTCGCTCGATGTGTGGCATCGGGCGGGACTCAATCAAAACTACTTACCGCCTCAAAGCCTTCTGATATCCTGCCGGTTTGTGGAATCCCATGCTACGGAACCGAATTCATTACTTTTCCGAATTTTATAGCGATTTCAGGTCTGGGCGCTTCGGGGCTTTCCTTCACTGAGGGGGACGCCCTGCAACACATGATTAGCACTAATCACATATAAGAAACCACCCCTATTTCTTGATTTGGCCTCCGATTTTTCCAGTTTGCACCAGTGCATGTTACCATCGGCCAACGGTCTGCGCACTCGACCGAGGGTCCTCGTTGCTCCGTTCTTGCCACAACTGCAATTGTTACGAGAATTCCTTCTGATAGCTTTGATATTTTCGAGGACTTGAATCTTTTAGCATAATTTGGAAACAATCATGAAAACTTAGAGAGTTTTAAGCTTCCAATTTGGATCATTAGAAGATAAGTCAGCCACTTAGACGACCTGTACCTGGGTCCTACGTTTTTCTAGACATATTAGGCCATTTTTGCTCTCATGCTATGGGAAAGGGATCGACCAGAAACCAAAATTCACTCTCATAGGCCCGCTTGGTAGTGACTGTGGATGAACATTTCTAGTTCTGTGCCAATGACCCTGAGATTTAAGCCAATTTTTTAAGCCTACTGCCCATAATGGAATGAATTCCTAGAATCAAGAAAATTACAGGGAAACAATGATGCAAAAGAAATGAGATGCTCAAGACCTTAGTTAGACCCCTATTAGCCATGACATGCATTTCATCAAACATATCGTGAACATGTAACCTACAGTTGTAAAAAACATAATTAAGTGTAGGGATCTCATACTTATCTGAGAATCAATGTGAACCATTGTCTCCTTATCACATTAGCTTCCATTTCATCCATTAGGTCATAGATACATTGATCATTCAATAACAAGTAAGAACATGATGAGAGCCATACATAACTGTTGTCATAAAATACATACATAACCAGCATAGTAGGGATAGAAATACCAATGAAATCACAACCATATACACCACATATAATCCATCATAATACTCATAGAAATACCAGGAGATATCACCCTTCATTAATGATGCAAAATCAAAACCCAGGATGGGACTTCCATGCTCCACCTGGCCGTAGAATGGTTGAGCCAAAACTCTCTTCAACCATTCACCCCCGTGCCATATTCCAAGCTGAATGTGCGATATCATAGAACACATCAACCAAAACTCATCCAGGGCTTCCATAGGCCATCCACCTCAACCCATCAAACAATGATTCTGCCTCACGGTCGAACATCACAAAACCATCATCAGATCGATCTCTATCACAGCCTTTCAGGGCTCCAGAGCATTTGTTCCAACCCAAATGCCAGGACTAGTAACTCAACCCATAACTACCGTCAGGCTCCAGAGCATTTTTTCAACCAAGGCTTCCATGACTAGTAACTCAACCCACAACTGTTGTCAGGCTTCCAAAGTGTTTGTCCAACCAATGCTTCCAGAACTAGTAACTCAACCCAATTCGTTACAGGTCTTCTAGAGTGTTTGTCCAACCAAGGCTTCAAGGAACTAATAACTCAGACCAAGTTATGGAAACATGAGAACCAACCAAAATGAACAAGGAAATAAACCCACAATCTCCATGACTATCTAGGAAATGAAAAGGTTAGGAAATTCACTGTCAATCTAGGAAATCCTCCATGCCAGTGACAAATCATGACCAAGAATCCACATGCTTGCGCCATGCATGCCAAAAATAGCAAAGAAATCAAACATGCAACTCCGTACCTACAAGAAAAATTATTGTAGCTGCTGATCCCAATGCCCTCCTGTGTTTTCCCTCTCTTCCTTTTCCTTTTTGCTCCAAAACTCCAAGTATGCCACACCCTCAAAGAGTACTCCAAGAAACTCTAAGTATCCAAGAGTATGAGAGAGAGAGAATAATGAGAGAGCTCCAAAACTAAACTAATCATGTATTTGCCAAGAGCCTGCCACCTGATCCTCAGAAGCCTTTTTATTAATGAGGCCTCTATTTTCTTCAATTTCCGCTATTTTCCTTCAATTTCCTCCTCAAATGCAAACTGTGACCTTTCACCTTCCTTTTATCCTAATTTCCATTATTTTGATAAATAAATGTGTCAAAATACCTTTTTGCCTCTTTAATGCCTCAACCATTGCCTTTGCCAATTTCCTTAGCCATAAACAACCAAATGAACACCCACTAGGATGTTTCCCCCACCATTTAGCTTGGAATATGTGTCCCATCACCGTGACCTTTTATATTTTTACATGAGTTTTTAACGAAGGTTGTTATAGCCAGGAATTAGGGGATATATATATATATCCACAATCCATGAAAACACACCTCAAGCTTGTTCATGATACCACAAAACTACCAATCGAACTCAAACCCGTGACCTTCGCAGATTAAAATAAGCCTGAGACCAACAATTATGTGCTATGTTCACATAGCTAGGCCTTGCAATGTGTGTGTGTGTGTGCACGCGCGTGCTTAGAAATTCACATTCCAAAAACGACATCTCAAGCTTGATCATGATACCACAAAACTACCAACCTGACTGAAACTCCTAACCACCATAGATGAAAACAAACTCTGCAATATAAAAGTTATCAAACCACAGACAATGCAACCTCAAGCTTGACCATGAGACCACAAAGTTGTAACACAATGTTCATACCACCAAGCCACACATATATAAGTTTCCATGTGAGTGAAAAATACATTACTTTGAACATAATGGGCATATGTGGTATATATAGGTTCGAACCAAACCAAGATTGGTTTGATGGTGATTATTTGAGCACAATTGTTGTGGAGTCAACATATATGACCACAACGTGAGTAGGGGAACCCTAGGGACTTTGGGGTTATACTTTTCTTTTCCATGTGACCAAACCATGTGATGAGACCTTATATATGAATGGGAAAAGATATGTTGACGTAGGCATGTCATCCTGTTCACTTGGCACCCTTTGGGTGGTGCCACATGTCACCAAAAATTGGCCTTGTTGGCCACTCAAAAATGCATGTTTAACATGCCATGTGTCAAGTTTTTGTCATATAAATCATCTCTTCTTATGCCATGTGTCATTTCAACCATCTTTGCTTATGCGACATGTTTGGGTTTGCGAGTCAACCATCTATGCTTATGCCTTGTCGACTAGCTCATCATATGCCATGTCAAAAGTGTATTATATTAGGCCAACCATGTGTCTTGGTCTTTCCACATCTACCATCTTTCCTTATGCCACATCAACTAGGTATTATCTCAAACATATCACACAAGTGTTACTTTAGACCTACCACATTGCAGGGGTATTCTATCAGATAAATCACACAGGTGTTAGGCTGGGTCAATATAAGCTACCCATTATAAGATTATTATTCAATGTGGCATGGGATCTTTTTCCATGTTGAACCACAACACAATCCAAACACCCTATAGATTAAAGGTCATGCAACTTTAGACATCTACCATCGTTCATCACTTGAGCTAGGAAATAGCCACCTGATCCACCAAAAAATATGTGAATTGGTTAACAAATTTGGGGTTTGACCCCTTTTACTTCATTATAAACATGCTTGACTTTAAGTTAATGTTTTTCCTTATCCGATGGGAATTTCATCAAGTAACATATATCAATAGAAAGGTCTTAGAGAGCACTATCTAACCAAACCATTTGCAAATTTGTTTGATCGACATAGCTTTAACAAATTCTCAATAATATTTAGGTTATCATGATTTTATCAAGCAAATATTTTTTAGTGGAATTTATTTAATTTTCCTTTGTTTTATATTAGTTTATTTTGTTATATAGGAAAGGGGAAAGGAATTGGCCCATTATCCTAAATTCATTTAAAAAATAAAATGCACATGTTATCCTTCTTCCATGTACAAAAATGTACATCTTCACCTCCTTGACTATGGGTGTTAAGATACTTAGAAATAGTAGAAGAATATGCATATTTAGGCCTTTGGTTGGGGTGGGGGTTTAAGGGAGGGTTACAAACAATATTTACTAATGTAGGTCCCCACAATCACGACCAACATAGGAGTGCGGGGTCAACATGTGCACCTATCTTCTAAAGGAATGAAGATGTGCATTTGTGTGAAGGTGTGGAATGAGGGTGTGCGCCCACCCTCAAAGACTGAAAGTGTGTATTCGTATGCATTTAGTTAACTTCCATTAAATTATATATTCTTTAAAAATCAAATTCATAATGTTTTATTAGTTGAGTAACCTACTTTTGTAGTAAAAGTTCTTTTGTGACCATAAAAATAGTTTAAATATAATATAACTTTGAAGAATAATAGTTGTGCTGCTATGATCCAAGTACGATGCATGGTGGAGTGATTTATTTAGAGGTTTTTCCCAATAAATCATCAAAAAAAATAATCAAAATTCTAATCTTAAACTAAATCTAACTTCCTATTCACTAAATTATTATTATATTAATGAACCCATATCAGCAAAATATAAATCAAAATTTTTGATCATGACAAATATAACTTCCTATATTACTAAATTCTTATAATAATAATGTTCCCATACATAAATAATATATAACAAAATAAAAATAAATAATTGATTTTCAAATATATAAACAATAAATAAATAACCTTTCATTTTTAAACAATAAATACTATTACCTGACTTTTAATATCCCTGTTGTATAAAAATTTTGCTACACATTAAAACTAGCATTGATAAATCATAACCCTCTTAGATGTCAAAGTTCTTTCCTTGCACCAAAAGCACGGAGGTGCTTTACAACTATGATATTATTAAAAAAAAAATATAGCACAGGCTAATTTTCTCGTATTAAGTTTCATTCTTTTACCTACTCCATAAATTTAAGTTGAGAAATAGTTGAAATTAATTTAATTTCAAATTAAGTGATAATAATAACTCAATTTTGGAATAAAAATAACGTTTTTGAAAAGTAAACATCCCGGTGTCTACGACAAAGGCAGGAAAGTTCAGTATACTTCCATGTTTAAAAATAAAAATAAAAACTCATTTTCTTTTGGGACAGTTTCCACAATATTCCTCTGTGTTTTATTTATATTATTATTATTAAAAAACGCTTACATATTTTCACATCATTTAGATTTTAAGAGGAAGATACTATGAGTGTTCAATCACTGCACTTGCTACAAAACCAAAAAGAAAGTGATTCTGCGTAGGTCGTTGCGACAAATGCGAGGCCGTTCATGTAATATAAACTGCGAAGAATGTGTCTCCAGCTCCCTCTCCTGTAAATTAGAGACCAAAAAGATGGATAGTAACATACATATTAATGAATAATCATTGTAACCAGGCAAGTTCATGTATAATGCGTTTCTTCCGCACGTCATCTAAGTTGACGTCATTCAAAAGACCATATAATAGATCATACCACAGCAATGAGTACTAACAATTTGTGTCACATCTACATCTCATTTTGAGATAGGCAAATCACCCCATGACGTGTAATTTTACAATCAAATTCCATCTCTAAAAATAATGATGAAAATAATGATTAACATTGAGTAAGTTTTGAAATTTAAAAATATAAAAAATTTCTTTCCCCTTTTAAGGTTAATTTTTTTTTTTTTTAAATTTAGTGTTTGAAAATTAGGGGATATATATATATATATATCCACAATCCATGAAAACACACACCTCAAGGTTGGTCATGATACCACAAAACTACCAGTCGAACTCAAACCCATGACCTTCGCAGATTAAAATAAGCCTGAGACCAACAGTTATGTGCTATGTTCAGATAGCTAGGCCTTGCAATGTGTGTGTGCGTGCATGCACGCGTGAGCATGCTTAGAAATTCACATTCCACAAACCACATCTCAAGCTTGATCATGATACCACAAAACTACCAACCTGACTCAAACGCGCATGCTTAGAAATTCACATTCCACAAACCACATCGCAAGCTTGATCATGATACCACAAAACTACCAACCTGACTCAAACACCTAACCATCACAGATGAAAACAAATTCTGCAATATAAGAGTTATCAAACCACAGACAATGCAGCCTCAAGCTTGACCATGAGACCACAAAGTTGTAACACAATGTTCATACCACCAAGCCACATATATAAAAGTTTCCATGTGAGTGAAAAATACATTACTTTCAACATAATATACCTTCTTCGGTGCTTAATATGAGGATGAGTAAAAAAAATAATTTACTCACATGATGTGCAATTCATCTACATTTAATTTACATATGATTTAAATTTCTTTTATATCTACTTTATATAATTTACATATCATATGATTTAAATTTCTTTTATATCTACTTTATATAAATAAAAGTAAAGTAATTTAAATTAACAATTTTTTTATATATTCATTTTTCATAACTAAAGAGATGTGTAATTTATTTTATTTATAATATAGAGTTGATATATAAGATTTGAAAAATATTATTAATATTAAAAATTTTAACGTAGGTTTTAAATAAAATATTTATATTATAACAACTTAGATCTATAACTCGAGATTTAGTTGAGAGGAATCAAATCTCTTTTCACTTTAAAAAGTGTTTGCATCTCAAGAGATTTAATGTTCCTTAACACTTGGTAGATGTTGGCTTATGGGGGTCTTACTCAGGTTCAGAGTTATTTAGCCAAAAAAATCCCTACACTACTGGCCCTTTCGGCATCAGCGTGCGGAGCGCGGACTAAACCCTTACCCAATGGGGAGATGCTGGAACAAAGTTTCCACACCCTTGAGATGTCTATGATGTTGGTTTAGTCCAATTATCCCTGTCTTCGCGCAGGTCGCTCCACGCATTGTTTCAATCTTCAGTACCTTCACGATCTATTACAATCATCTTTCGCGCTGCTATTGCAGCGAATTGCACTATTTTCCCAAACTACACTGCGTATCTTACTTATCTTCTTAACAGATCTTAGTTAACTTCACGTAAATTGATATTCTATCTTGCATTCACTTAATCAATACAATTATATACATTCACACATCATATAAGTATTAGAAGTGAATTTCATACCCATGATAACATATGCATAAAACAAGAAATAAATACATAGAAATGATAGGAAACTTCTCTTTATTAATACTTCCAACTATTAAAGACTCGACTCGCCCTGCACACTCAGCTATAGGGGTCCGCATATTCAGCTACGGACTACTAAGCCTCTGCGCACTCAGCTGCAGAGCCTTCTCCTACTCTACGAACCAAAACTAGACTTTACACTTCAGATCTATCTTGCACACATCATACTGATTTTTTGACTATGCCTTCTTTAACTACTTAGAGCTTCACTCTATTTATACAATCCCATGGTCCACGGACCATGGGTAGATCTCTACAACCGACATTATATTAACAAAATTAAAGGGGAGAATCCTATTACTCTTTAACAAACTATGCGTTATGCGCCCCACAAATTGTCGAGTCTTTATATTGAAATTACAAAATTGACCAAAATGTGGGCTCTAAACCCCAAAACTTCCAACAATATATACCTCCATAAATAAATATTTATATAGAATTTTAAATTATTAATTAATTTTAATAAACATTCACTTCCTTTACAAATTAGTTATCACAATATTAAAAAAAAAATAGGTTTACATTTATTTTAAATTTAGATAACTAAATTTTGATTTTTTTTAATTTAACGTAAATTAATTTTCATCCCTTTTACACCCCCCGTAAATTTTTCTAAATAATGATAACAATAAGTCAATTTTGGAATAAAAATATATTTTTTAAAGATATAATTAACATATAAATAAACATCCGGGTGTCTAGGCCAATGACATGAAAGTTCAGTATACTTTCACGTTTAAAAATAAAATTAAAAAGTCAATTTTCTTTGGGGAGAGGTTACACAATTTTCCTCTCTGCTTTATTTATATTATTATTAGAAATATAAAAGGCTGACATGTCTTTCCACATCGTTTAGATGTTAAAAGGAAGAGACTAAATGTGTTCAATCACTGCACTTGCTACGAAACCAAAAAATAATTGATTCCGCGTGGGCCGTTGCCACAAAGGAGAAAAAATAATTGATTCCGCGTGGGCTGTGGCCGTTCATGGAACGTGCTATAACATAAAGTGCCCAGAATGTATGGCCATTAAAATACATATTAATGAATAATCATTGTAAGCAGGCAAGTTCATGTATAATGAAATATGCAGGATTATCATTGATTCGTCCCACATAAAAATATCACTATAAATTTGTGGTTGGAGTGTCTCCAACTTCACGTCATGTAAGTTTACGTCATTCAAAAACCTCATGTAGCTGGTCATACCATAGCAGTGAGTGCTAACAATTTGTGTGATATCAACATCTTAGAAGTCATATTTCGGTAGATATGGAAAATAACTGTAGCGGTGCAAAATGGAGGAGTTTGAGCCCAATGTTCTTAAAATAAGAAAACTAATTTGTATTAAATTATATTTACATAAAATGATTAAATATAAATTTCGGATCTGAAACGACCATTAAATTTAAAGTTTTGAGTTTTAATATCAAATTGGATTATTTTATCACAAAACAAACTATTGACGCCGCTAAAAGTAAGCATCCATGAAGGTTTTGTAATTTTAATATGAGTTCTGGTTACTTTATCATAAACGGTTGACCGCCATTCGATTTTTTGCCAAATGTCCCTCTAATTTTAAGGTCAAATTCCATTCCCTAAATTTTGAAATTAATTTATTAAATTTAAAAATATTAATGTGTGTTTAACCAACCTTTCAAAAATTTCCATAATTATAATTATCTGCTCCAAGCACATCTCAAAACTCATTGCCTCGTAGGTTCTCTGCCATTTCCTACTTCATGTCGCGTACCTTTCACGTGTATAAACTAACTTTACATATCCATTTTCGTTTAAAATGAAATCCAAAGCACAATAAATTATAAATATGATACAACCATGAAATGATTTCAAAGCCCTAAGCATTATGAAAGTTACGGCTACACGTTTTCAGCAACAAAGCGTGTCTCTTCTTCCGCGTCCGCATTTCCGAGTCCGCACAGACGGGCAAGAAGACATGTCTTTGAAGTTGAGTTGTCCCTACAACAACGACACCGCTGATGCTCTCACGATTACTTGATGACGCAACTCAATCACAAATTGATGACGCTCCCACCATCACTTGGTGACGCAGCTTAAACGATACCATCCTTTCTATTGGCGTGTAACACCCACCTAGGTCATGTAATTATACAAGAACGTGATAACTATTTAGAATAGTTAAAAGTAAGAATAAAAATTACAGGGGTTAATTATGTTTATTTCTTAAAGGATTGGTTATGGAATTAGTGGAATTATGAGAACAAAATTTTAAAAGAAAATCTTTAAAATTCTCCAAGTGGTTAAGGGAGTTATTTTTTTTTCTTCGATTAGAAGATCTATTTTTTAGAAGGTCAAGGAGCGCAGGAGCGAGGAGACTCTGAAGCTGGAAAGAAAAGAAAGGAAAGGAAAAGGATTGTGCAGCACGTTGCCAAGGTTAAAGAAATTGCTATCCAAGGGGTTTTTGAGTTGGCTTGGAACCGGTGGAAATCCTGAGAAGTTGCTGATTGGACTAGTGTCTTGAGTTCAAAGAATTGAAACTACTCGCTAATCAACATTGGAGATTCAAAAGGGCTGGGGAGAATTGGACGTAATAGCCAATCTCATAGGCTCGAAGGAAAAGTCTAATTTCTCAAATAATTCCCTGATAAGTGTAACATGCAGATAAGAACTCTTTGTTTATTAGAAAAGGAATTTGAATTATGATTTACAAATATTTTTAATTTTATATGCAACCTTGTATGAAAATTGATTAATTGTATTTTGGAAATTCTGCTGGAAAGGAAGCAAACGTGGTGTTTGGTAGAAGAAATAGTGCACACCGTAGAAAGTTGTGCATAAATTCTTCTCTTTAAAGAAAAACAAGGGAAAATAAATGAACTAGTTGCAGAGATTTGTTACTTTGGAAATTCAGAACAAAAAAACTAAAGTAATAGGAACTAACCAAATAAATGACCAAGTAATTAATCAAGCATGCGAGTACAACGTTGATTTATAAAACCAAAATTATAAGTGGTATTGTAAAACACTGGTGAGAGTTAGTTCTCGTTTGAAATTTGGGGTTAATATGGGAACAATCCCTTCATCTATGGTTACCCAGAAACCATGTTTCCTCGAAAAGAACGAAACATAACGGCTACGGTTTACCCATGAGCCAAACAAAGATCACAAAATTAAACAATTAATTACAATTACTTTGACCATAAAGTGAAGAGAAGCTAAGCACCATTGCAACTAATTCCATTGCCGAAATGAACCATAAGCTCACATATATATTCCAGAAGATAACACATATCCAGATTTATATAAAAGACAATGTAATAAGCAAAACCAAGACTACCAAAGATCACAAAATTAAAGAATTGATTACAATTGCTTTGAGTAAATAGAAGCTAACCACCATTGCAATTAATACTATTGACGAAATGAACCATAATGATACACGTATATATTCCAGAAGATAACCCATATCCAGATTTATATAAAAGACAATGTAATGAGCAAACCAAGACTACCAGAACGGCTAGAACTCTTCCTTCGACCATAAGTAAATATACACGAGAGCAATGATAAAAATCACTTGGAATTAAAAAATAACTATAACCGTCATAGAGGGGAAAAAACCTTTCAAATATTAAGGTATAACCTCATAAAGATAAGAATGTATATATTCAGTTACAATTTCCCTTGGCTGCGGAACAGAGTTTTCCTTCATTGAAAAACAAAACAAGCCATTTGGAAACCCCCAGTGACATTGCATGTTTAAATAACCCAAACCCCATTATTATATAGCTATTGTATGTGCTGCATAATAAACTAATGTTTCAGAGACAGTATGGATGAACCCTGGAAGGAGAACAACAATTGGAAATTGTAAGCCATAGTGAGGTAGTCGTGCAACGAAATACCTTCATGAATAAACAAATTTTTCATACCTGTGAAACCTAAGTAGAGGGAGTGAATTCCTTGCACCAGTTCAAGTAAATGAATGTAATAGAAATAAGAAAAACAAAAACAAAACATCAGTGATTACCTGTAAAGAAGGCTTTGAACCCTGACAGTTGCAAGAAGATACCTGAAGATACCTGCGCGACAAAGGAAGAGTGAGAGCGAGCTTAGGTACCAATGAAAGATCGAAAAATGAACATAATTCCAAATTCTAAAGTACCTAATGACGGTACATGAAGATACCTGTGTGACAATGGAAGAGTGAGAGCGACCTTAGGTACCAATGAAAGATCGAAAAATAAACATAATTCCAAATTCTAAAGTACGTAATGATGGTGACGAAGATTTCCAATTGAGCAAGAACTGAACATCAATTGAAGATTTCCAATTGAACAAGAACTGAACATCAATTGAACAACAGCCAACAATTTAACAGTGTTGCAATTGAACAACAATCCACGATTGAACAGCAGTCGGATTGAACAACAATCCGTAATTGAACAACAGTCGAATTGAACAGCGATCCATAATTGAACATCAATTTGGCGATTGAACAACAAGTGTGATTGAACAACACTTCCCTCTACATCGTTGATCTCATCTAACCAGATCTAACGGAGGCAACTTGCGTGACATTTACCCGCCTTACTAAGCCAATATGGTTTATAAGCCTTGGTCTATAAAAGTTCGAGTCCGGGTTTTAGACTTAAACCCCAATTACTTTAAATCTCGATTATCCCTTAGATAACAGAGTTCCTCTAATCCTTTAGCTAGCCGTTCTTCAACTAACATGCGGTTTAAACCCAGGCTTAACCCGTTTTTTACTATGATGTCAGTAGTTGAAACTTAAATCGATGGTTAGAATGGAATACAGGCCTTCAATCTGGATCAAACCCTTCTATGCTCTTCTACCCCCATTATTAACATTAATGATTGTAATTAACCATAAACACTAAGATTATAAGCAAAATACGAAAAACAGAGGAATTACCTGGATGCGCTTCAGAAAGCAGATACACAGAATAAACGAGAGTTTCCACCAGAATCAACACACAGTTGCACACTAAAACAAATTCATTTAATATAATAATGGTTACAGAGTCTTGGCTTTCTCGGCTCAATCACAGCAAATTACAGATCTTTGTTCCAATCTAAAAACCCTCACTATCACTCAACTCTCGCCTCTCGCTCAATCCTCAATCCTCTCAGCTAATCCTTCTACATTACATTTTCTTCTTTTTATGTTCCAATCCTACTCTAACTGTGCGAACAACTCAATCTCTATTTTAAACAATCTAACAATCAAATCTCTATTTTCAAGCTCCATTACACACCTACGCAAACAACTTATCCTTCAATCTAAAATAAGACAATTTCCTAACTATTACAATAATGTATTACAAATCATTTTCGAGAGATCCAACCCTCTCGACTAAACTGACTTTTGACCACTCAGGTCAGTGAAATTCAACTCTTTTAGCCACAACATGTGAACAAACCTTCCCATTGCTGGCTAAGTCTAGATGCTCCTACATCAGACTCCCAGGGAAGAAGAGAATCATCCCTCAAACTTTCAGTGTTTACTCCATACTTCTGCAACTCTGCGTTTGTCAACAAACTAGCATCCTCCACTGGCTATCCTTTCCATTTGACTAGATATTGATAATAAACCTGTCCTCTGGTTCTCTTGTATACTCTTTTCTCAAAAACAACTTCCACCTCTCTCTTAACTGTCTTTGGAATTTTTTCTTCTCAGTTCAAAGTTTGAACTTCATCCTTTGTAGTTTCCTCCTGTAGCTCCATCTCTGTCTCTTTGTATGGATACAAATCTGCAACATTGAAGATAGGTGATATTCCAATCCCTTCTGGCAATTCAATTTCATAAGCATTAGTTGAAAACTTCCTTACAATTCTACATGGTCCTATCTTTTTCATTTTCTGTTTGTTGTAAGTCTAAGTAGGAAAGCTTTCTTTTCTCAAATAAGCCATCACTAAATCTCCCACGTGGAATTATTTCTCTCTTCTTTTCATATCTACTCTTTGTTTGTATCTACCACTACTTTCCCATAATCTGCCTTTAACATCTTCTTGTAGTCTCTGCATTTTCTCTGCAAACTCTTCAGCTTTTGTCCTTCTTGTCTCCTGTTTACCCAAATTTCTGAGCTCATACACACCTCTTGGATTCATCCCAAAAACAATCTGAAATGGACTCATTCCAGTACTTTGGTTTGGAGTTCCATTATAAGTAAACTCAGCCTGAGCTACTGTTAAATCCCACTGCTTAGGATTTTGATATGCTAAACTTCTCAATATGTTTCCCAAGCTTCAATTTACTACTTCGGTCTGTCCATCTGTTTGAGGATGGTATGCTGAACTGAAACTGAGGTTAGCTCCTAGTTTATTCCAAAGAGTCCTCCATAAATGCGGTCCAAACTTTGTATCTCTATCAGACACAATACTTACAGACAATCCATGTAATCTTACAATTTCTGAAAAAATCTAAATTAGCAGTATGTGTTGCATCACTAGTCTTTTTATATGCAATGAAATGTGCCATTTTGGAAAATCTATCTACCACAACATAAATAGAATCACTCCCCCTTTGAGTTTTAGGTAACCATAGAACAAAATCCATGCTAACTACATCCCATGGTCAATCTGGTATTGGCAATGGCTAGTACAATCATGTATTCTGGCTTCTCCCTTTAGCGTGTTGACATATCCTTCACTTCTCAACAAATATCTTAACATCAATCTACATCTTTGGCCAATAATGAAAAGCATTTACTTGAGAAAAGGTTTTGTCTTGTCCAAAGTGACCAGATAATCCTCCACTATGTTTCTCCTTTATTATGTTTTCCCTCATAGAACATCTGGGAATACACAACTTGTTGCCTTTAAATAATAAACCTCCTTGGATAAGATAATCTAACCATTGACTTCGGTTATGAGCTATTGGATTTTGAACTGCTATGTAAATATCTTTGAAATATGCATCGTCTTTATACATTTCAACCATTTCTTCAAATCCTACAACACCAACTTGTAATTCTTGCATAATGAAATCTACCCTGCTTAAAGCATCAATGACTTTGTTCAACTTACCACTTGTGTGCTTTATCACAAAAGTAAAGCTCTGCAAAAACTCTACCCACTTGGCATGTTTCTGGTTCAATTTTGGCTGGTTGTTAATGAACTGCAATGCATGATTGTCAAAATATAATATAAACTCCTTTGGTAGCAAATAATGTCTCCATTTTTTTAAGGCTTGTACAATAGCATAAAATTATTTATCATAAGAAGAATACTTCTTTTTCGCTTCATCTAATTTCTCACTGAAGTATGTTATTGGTCTCTGTTCCTGACTCAAAATTGCTCCAATTTCAACTCCACTAGCATTTGTTTCAACTTGAAATACTTTTCCAAAATCAGGTAAAGCTAAAACTTGTTTCTCTGTGATTCTCCTCTTCAACAACTTAAAATTCCTGTTTGCTAGTTCTGTCCACTTAAACAACTGATTAGTCTCCTTGATTGTTTCAATAATTGGTGCACAAATTTGACTAAAACCTCTCATAAATTTCCTATAAAAACTTGCAAGACCATGAAAACTTCTTACCTCAAATATATTCCTTGGAATACGCTAGTCCCAAATTTCTTGAACTTTCTCTGGATCCATTTTCAATCCTTCTTTAGAAACTACAAATCCTATGTAAATTAATTCTTCTTCCATGAAACTACATTTCTTCAGATTTATCAGTAGCTTCTCTTCCTGCAGGGTTCTTAAAACCAATTTAAGATGCTCTAGATGTTCTTCTTTACTTCTGCTAAAAACTAGAACATCATCAAGATAAACAATAACAAACTTGCCTACATATTCCTTCAAAACTTCATTCATCAATCTCATGAACGTGATAGGTGCATTAGTGAGTCCAAAAGGCATCACTAACCACTCATACAACCCACTATTTGTTTTAAATGCAGTCTTCCATTCATCTCCTTCTCTAATTCTTATTTGATGATATCCACTCTTCAGATCTATTTTAGTAAAATACTTTGACCCACTCAAACAATCCATCAAATCATCCATGCATGGCAAAGGAAATCTATACCTGATACTGATCTTTTTTATGGCTCTGGAATCTGTGCACATATGCTATTCACCTCCTTTCTTTGGACTGAGTACTATTGGCACAACACATGGACTAAGACCCTCTCTGATTAGTCCCTTATCCATCAGTTCTTGCACTTGTCTTCCAACTTCTGCATTCCCTTAAGGAGTTAATCTATACGTTGCTTTGTCTGGCAAACTTGCTCTTGGTATTAGATCAATATGATGCCTAATACTCCTTATTGGTGGCAAGCATTTGGAAACTCATCCACAATAATATCAGTGAAATCATTTAACAGAATTTTGATTTCTTCAGTTAAATCATCTAAGTTTGTGGAGGTTAAAATTACCTTAGGTCTACCTACGACAACAAAATACATTTCTTCACCTTTTCCTACCGCTTGCAACAGCTCCTTTCCACTCATCAGCATAACACCGTTTCCAGGTTCTCCTTTGTTAGCATCATCCTTCAATGGCAGTAGTGTATGTTTATTTCCATTCTTCTCTAGAGTATAAGTATTTTTCCTCCCATCATGAATAGCTTTCTGATCAAACTGCCACGGTCTTCCCAGCAATACATGGCATACATCCATTGGCATTACATCACACAATATCACATCCTTATACGTACTAATCTGTATCTACACCTTGCATTGTTCTGTTACAATAATTTGATGTCCTTTCTGCAACCACGACACTCTGTAAGGAGTAGGGTGTATTGTCTTCACTAATCCCAGCTTGTCCACCATCTCTGTAGACAGAAGGTTAGCAGTACTTTCACTGTCAATTATCACTTTACAACATTTACCTTTGGATTTTCATGTAGTTCTGAATATACTCTTCCTCTGCACTGGTTCTTCAGTTTCTTTCTCTACCTTAAGCAATATCCTTTTCAACAACAGGGATTCTCATACTTCAAGGGATTCCTTCTTTTCCATATGTCGAGGTGTTTCTGGCTTTGCCTCAGCCACATTCGCATTCCTCTGATTTGCTGGTTTATTATGAGGACAGTCCCATGACACATGTCCCCATTCTCAACACGTGTAACACCGAATATCTCTTCCTCTCCCTCTTCCTCTGGGCACAAATATTCCTCTATTAAAATCTCCTCTCTTTGGTGGTCTGCTACTTGAACTTCCACATCTTGCTGATGTTGTTGAAATCTTGGTTTGGTAGTTCCTCTACATCTTAATGAACTTCTCTCTCTATTCATCTGACTTTTTTTTCTCAACATCTTCTCTTCTACCTTCAAACATGCTTGATGGGCATCTTCAAGTCTTCAGACTCAGCAAGATGATCTCGTCTTGTAGGTCGTATCTTAAGCCGTTGATATATTTGGCTACCTTCTCCATAACATCTTCTACATGTCCTGCTCTAATACTCAATTTATAAAACTCTTTTGTGTATTCTTTAACAAACATTCCTTTTTGCCTTATATTTTGTAACTGTTTGAAAATATTTAACTGATAGTCTTTTGGCATAAATTTAGCTTTCATTTTACTCACGATTTTGTCCCATTGCTTGATATTGGACTTTCTTTTCTTGTTCTGGACATTTGTAGCTCATCCAACCAAATAGCTGCATGACCCTTCAATCTGGTAACTACAAACTTCACCTTCTTTTTGTCATCAATCTCTTCATAGTAAAAATATTTGTCTAGTGCACTAATCCAATCCATTAAATCTTCTGCATTGAGACTCCCTTCATACACAGGAATTTCCACCTACTTTAGCCAATATCTTGATAACTTTTGTAGTTTCATTTTCCTCCTCTTCTTCTTCCTCAGAGGATGCTTCTGTAGCACTTTCAACCCCTTCATCAGGTGCTCTCCTCCGTGCAGTCTCCATTGTGTCCATCCTTGTATGCAGACTCCAGATCTCCTCCAGTAGAACTATATTTTCTTCAAGTCTTCCTCGACCTATGCTAGCTCCTCTCCTTGGCGGCATGTTTACTGCAGTCAAACTCTTTCTCTGTGCTGTGATACCAAAAATGACACAGATTGCCAATTGAATAGCAACTGAACAACAATTGAACATCAGCCGACAATTGAACAACGTCGCAATTGAACAACAATCCGTGATTGAACGGTAGTCGGATTGAACAACAATCCGTAATTGAACAACAGTCAGATTGAATAACAATCCGTAATTGAACAACAGCCTGGCGATTGAACAACACTTCCGGAATTGAACAACAAGTTTGATTGAATAGCACTTCCCTGTACACCATTGATCTCATCTAACCAAATGTAACGGTCACCAGTGATATCGCACCAGGGAACTTGCGCGACGTTTACCCGCCTCACGGAGCCGATATGATTTATAAGCCTTGGTCTATAAAATTTTGGGTCCGAGTTTTAGACTTAAACCCCGATTACTTTAAATCTCAATTATCCCTTAGAAAAAAAAGTTCCTCCAATCCTTCAGCTACCAGTTCTTCGACTAACACGTGGTTTAAACCCAGGCTTAACCCCGTTGTTGACTATGACGTCAACAGTTGAAACTTAAATCGATGGTCAGGATGGAATACAGGCCTTCAATCCCGTTCAAACCCTTGTATGCTCTTCTACCCCCATTATTAACATTAATGATTGTTATTAACCATAAACACTGAGATTATAAGCAAAATACGAAAAACAGAGGAATTACCCGGATGCGCTTCAGAACGCAGATACATAAAATAAACAAGAGTTTCCACTAGGATCAACACACAGATGCACACTAAAACAAATTCATTCAATACAATAATGGTTACAGAGTCTTTGCCCTCTCTTCTCAATCACAGTGAATTACAGATCTCTATTTAAATCTGAAAACCCTCACTATCACTCAACTCTCACCTCTTGCTCAATCCTTAATCCTCTCAACTAATCCTTCTACATTACATTTTCTTCTTAATATGAGTCAAATCCTACTCTAACTGTACGAACAACTCAATCTCTATTTTAAACAATCTAGCAATCAAATCTCTATTTTCAAGCTCCATTACATACCTACGCTAACAACTTATCTTTCAATCTAAAATAAGACAATTTCCTAACTATTACAATAATGTATTACAAATCATTTTCGAGAGATCCAACCCTCTTGACTAAACTGACTTTTGACCACTTAGGTCAGTGAAATTCAACTCTTGTAGCCACAACATGTGAGCAAACCTTCCCATTGTTGGCTAAGTCCAGATGCTCCTTCATTCGATGGCCGCGAGCAAGGTCACCCTAAACAAGTCTTTGGAGGCATCCAATATCAAGAAGGGTCACCTGCAGTAATTCAATCATACCTTAGCAAATGCATACACCATATATCTGGTTAATATGGGAAAAGAAGGATAATGTTGGCTAGGGCAATATCAAGAAGGGTCACCTATAGTAATTCAATCATACCTCAGCAAATGCATACACCATATATCTGGTTAATAGGGGAAAAGAAGGATAATGTTGGCGAGGATATTACCTGCGCATGTGACAAATCTGAAAATGTGAACCCTGGACCATTTAGGGTTTCACTATACTGAGTCACGCATAATAGACCAAGTGACAATGCGAGCGGGAGCCAAAGAGTGCAGAGGGTACCCATAATGACCCCGAGAATCTTAGAGTCATTTGATCAAAAGCCAAGGGATCAATGACCATTCTGCTCACAACTGTTAAATTAGAAGAATCTAGAATGGTGCCATGTGGGGCAACAATAAGATGCCTCAAAACTATCATATTGGGGAAAAAATTGAATTATGGATTTTTGTAATAATAAAATCAATTAACGGCGATGAAACCATAAAGGGAATATCATAGTATTTTGTAACATCAATATCGAAACCCGATCCAGTGTAATAAGTAATCCTCAATATTCATGATAACATTGTGAATGTATCATATTATAATATCGTGTTTATGTATAAACTTTACGGCATTTTGCATCATGGCGATGACATTAGAATAATACTAATTATTTACAATGGAGTTGTATAACCATATGACAACTTAAAAAAAAAAATATGATTTTCTAGGAATCGCTATTACAAGCAGTATGAGCGCCTAGGTTGCAGTATTGTGGCCTTATGGGCATTAAAAAATAAAAAGAATGTATATGTTGTGTTCACAGAGGAGGCTTTATATAGTGAGGGGCTGGGAGTACTCATCCACCAAGAGTACCTGGGGAGATTGATCTGGTACGAGTATCTCAAGCTAAACCAAAAGTGTGGGTGCGAATAAGAGAAGATCACCAAAACCTTACCTTTGTAATATTAGAAATGGTTCAGTAGTAGAAGGATGAAATGGATCGCTTGAGGGCACAAAATGAGAGGTTAATGCACAAACAAGAGCGGATTTTGAAAAGCCTCTACGATCAACAGTTTCATAGAAACCCATTACCAAGTTCTTGGAATGGTGGTAGAAATGAGGAACATCAACAAGAAGGTGGAAATGTGTTGGATGGGAATCAGAGACAAAGATCAGAAGGGCATAAAGAGTAGAATGAACAAGGATATGATAATGTTGTTTCTTCAAGGAAAAATAAGAAACAAAAAACATATTTAAAGGAGAATTCAAGAAAATTAAACCCCCAATTTTTGATGGGGAAATAGAGGAGGTTGTTGAAGCTTGGTTAATTAATATCAATAACTACTTTCAGATTCACAAATATGATGACAATTTAAAAGTGAGATTACCCATTTATCAGCTTCAGGGGAAGGCTATGCTATGGTGGGAAGAGGTTAAGGATGTTAGTAGAATTACTGAACAAGAGGTGACTTGGGGGGAATTCTAGAAACATTTTGAGGAGAAGCATTTGACAAAGCGATTTTATGATTTTAAGGCGAAAGAATTTCATGATCTCCGGTTGGGAAAACTCACTATGGAAAAGTTTGTAACCAAATTTATGTCCCTGTTAAGGTATGTACCTTATATTTGGGAATAAAAGGCCAAAGTTCAGTGTTTCATGAGCAGTCTACTAGCATTCATGAAAGAACAACTAAATTTAATAATCCCAAAACTATGGACGAGGCAATTCAAAAAGCACAGATTTATTATCAACATATGAAATAAAAAGGAGAAGGCAGTAAGAGTTGGGTGAGTAAAAAGTCACTGAAATATTTACATAGCATGAAAAATACAAAAACTGGAAATTAAGTCCTTTCTTTTACCATTTATCTTGTACCATTTATCTTGCTGCAATTGAGTCTTACTTTGTACCATCACATCACTAAACTGTTAGTTATATAGGAAAATCACTTATTATGTTGCCACACTAATACCAAGCATGTTTCCTACAACTCTTCACACACGTTAACAACATGTTCCAAACATCAAGACAATCATATCTATCAGTTTAAAATAAATCTATACCAAGACTAACAATCATGTCATAATCCATACTCAACACATATTCATTAGACATAATGCTACAACTGTCACCTACTATACTCAAGTACATATCAGCTGTCTCAACACATATGTGTTAGTAAAACCATCTTAAAGAAAGAACATTGGAACACATACTCATATTATGAAATTCATCAAAACTTCAACCAACTTGCAAGCATATCATGTTAAATAAATCAACTAGGCACCAAAAACTCAAACATCAAATAGACATCATAATCAAAAAACCAAGCACCAAATATACGACATAAGAAAACTCATACCTTAATGTATATCAGGGGAGGCTATCTTGTCTACACAATAAATCTAGTTTAGCACCATACAACTTCACAACATATCAACTCAAACATAAATCATGATATCCATAACAATAAATAACTAACATGTCCATGCCATAAGATCATAAGCATTTTTTGTTCATGCATAACAATCACATATGTACAATCAATCTAGATTAGTATGACACCATATCAAAAATATGTCGGCTCATACCTAAATATCGCAACCATAACCATCTGCATAGGTCAACCTAGGTTAACACAATACATGTAACATCAAAATATTCAATGCAATGAATATAACCATCATGCATATGACCAATCCAAATTACATCATCAAGATCTCAATTAAATAACCCTAATCATCAAGTTAATATCACATAACAACAATAAGCTATATATCATTCTCATCAACAAAATAAAACCTAATCATCAAGCTAACTGTCATATAGCAACAACAAATTAATCTATAACATACTCATCAACAACATATCATATAACATAATCATCAAGTTATCTAAACTAACCAACAATAGCAATTCTTACCACCACATGTTAATAGTATTCTTGACTATCCGTCTCATGTGCATATGACTATGCTAATCAACTATCATCTATCATGTATGTAACCATAACATCAAAAGGCATGTACATAAACCTATTGTATATAAAAATCCTTAACCTACATATGTGCATGCCCAACATACAAACTTGTATGATGACATGCTATCGCCTCGAGGCTAGGTCCAATTCTGCAAATTCACTTTGATGATATCCATCTCTTGCTTTACCTCATTCAACACATTATAATCATAAAAAGCCAATAGAACCATGATGATCTATACTTCATACCATGACTTGACAAGGCAAGTTTGACCTACTATTCATGCATAACTATAACCAAGACCATACATGCATAGAAATAATATATAGACATATAACAAATGAGTACAAAACCATATACACATCATTCTAGCTAGAGTTCGGTTATCAATGTATGTCCATATTAGCTACACAAACCATGACCTCATGCATGACAACAACAACCACCTCATGTGGACTTGATAATATGTGAACACTGACGTGCAATCCATGCATAATCGACCATACACAAATGAAGATATACTCTGCAACAACATCTTCAACCTTCACATGGTGACATCACTACAACCATGATCAACACCATGCAAATGTAACCAGCACATGGACTACAATCAAAAGAAACACATATGTAACCAACATGAAAGCATGATTAACACACAACCTGAGACTGCAAGCACGCTCTGATACCACTCTATAACACCCTCCTCCCACATCTACCCAAGCAACTGGCTAGCCAGGGTAAACATGCAAAGAGAGGCCACTACGATATGATTCAACCTCGTAGGTAACCTTAAGGAAATTGAATCGACGAAACATCACACACAGTCATCCAACATCATCAACAAAAACATTAGAAGATAAGTCAGCCACTCAGACGACCTGTACCTGGGTCCTACATTTTTCTAGACATCTTAGGCCATTTTCGCTATCATGCTATGGGAAAGGGAGCAACTAGAAACCAAAATTCGGTCTCATAGGCCTGCTTGGCAGTGACTGTGGATGAGCATTGCCAGTTTTGTGCCGTGACCCTGAGATTTAAGCTAATTTTTCGAGCCCACAGCCTAGGCCACTGCCCATAGTGGAATGAATGCTTAGAATCGGGAAATTATAGGGAAACAATGATGCAAAAGTAATGAGATGCTCAAGACCCTAGCTAGACCCCTACTAGCCATGAAATGCATTTCATCAAACATATCGTGAACATGTAACCTACAGGTGTAAACAACAGAATTAAGTGTAGGGATCTCATACTTATCTGAGAATCGATGTGAACCATTGTGTCCTTATCACATTAGCTTCCATTTTATCCATTAGGTCATAGATACATTGATCATTCAATAACAAGTAAGAACATGATGAGAGCCATACATAATTGTTTTCATAAAATACATACATAACCAGCATAGTAGGGACCGAAATACCAATGAAATCACAACCATATAAACCACATATAGTCCATCATAATACTCATAGAAGTACCAGGAGATATCACCCTTCATTAATGGTAAAAAATCAAAACCCTGGATGGGACTTCCACGTTCCACCTAACCGTAGAATGGTTGAGCCAAAACTGTCTTCAGCCATGCACCCCCGTGCCATATTCCAAGTTGAATGTGCGATCTCATAGAACACATCAATAAAAACTCATCCATGGCTTCCATAGGCCATCTGACTCAACCCATCAAACAATGATTTTGCCTCACGATCGAAAATCACAAAAGCATCATCAGATTAGTCTCTATCCCAGCCTTTCAGGGCTCCAGAGCATTTGCTCCAACCCAAATGCCAGGACTAGTAACTCAAACCATAGCTATCGTCAGGCTCTAGAGCATTTGTCCAACTAAGGCTTCCACGACTAGTAACTCAACCCACAACTGTTGTCAGGCTTGCAGAGTGTTTGTCAAACCAAGGCTTCCAATACTAGTGACTCAACCCAAGTCATTACAGGGCTTCTAGAGTGTTTCTCCAACCAAGGCTTCAAGGAACTAATACCTCAGACTAAGTTAAGGAAACATTAGAACCAACCAAAACAAACAAGGAAATAAGCCCATAATCTCCACGTCTATCGAGGAAATGACAAGGCTAGGAAATCCACTATCAATCTAGGAAATCCTCCATGCCAGTGACAAATCATGACCTATATTCCACATGCATGTGCCATGCATGCCAAAAGTAGTGAAGAAATCAAACATGCAACTTGGTACCTATAAGAAAAATTGTTGTAGCTGCTGATCTCAATGCCCTCTTGTGTTTTCCTTCTCTTCCTTTGCCTTCTTGCTCCAAAACTCCAAGTATGCCACACCCTCAAAGAGTACTCCAAGAAACTCTAAGTATCCAAGAGTATGAGAGAGAGAGAACAATGAGAGAGCTCCAAAACTAAACTAATCAAGTCTTAGCCAAGAGCCTGCCACCTAATCCTCAAAAGCCTTTTTATTAATGAGGCCTCCAGTTTCTTCATTTTCCATTATTTTCCTTCAATTTCCTCCTCAAATGCAACCTGTGACCTTTCACCTTCCTTTTATACTAATTTCCATTATTTTCATAAATAAATTTATCAAAATACCTTTTTACCTCTTTAATGCCTCTACCATTGCCTTTTCCAATTTCCTTAGCCATAAACAACCAAATGAACACCCACTAGGATGTTTCCCCCACCATTTAGCTTGGAATACGTGTCCCATCGCCATGACCTTTTATATTTTTACATGAGTTTTCAACGAAGGTTGTTACAACTAGGAATTAGGGGATATATATATATATATATATATATATATATATATATATATATATATATATATATATATATATATATATATATATATATCCACAATCCATGAAAGCGCACCTCAAGCTTGGTCATGATACCACAAAACTACCAATCAAACTCAAACCCATGACCTTCGCAGATTAAAATAAGCCTGAGACCAACAGTTATGTGCTATGTTCACATAGCTAGGCCTTGAAATGTGTGTGTGTGTGCATGCGCGCGTGCGCATGCTTAGAAATTCACATTCCACAAACCACATCTCAAGCTTGATCATGATACCACAAAACTACCAACCTGACTCAAACTCCTAACCATCGCAGATGAAAACAAATTCTGCAATATAAGAGTTATCAAACCACAAACAATGCAGTCTCAAGCTTGACCATGAGACCACAAAGTTGTAACACAATGTTCATACCACCAAGCCACACATATAAAAGTTTCCATGTGAGTGAAAAATACACTACTTTCAACATAATGGGCATATGTGGTATATATAGGTTTGAACCAAACCAAGATTGGGTTGATGGTGATTATTGGAGCACAATTGTTGTGGAGTCAACATATATGACCACAACGTGAGTAGGGGAACCCCAGGGACTTTGGGGTTATACTTTTATTTTCCATGTGACCAAACCATGTGATGAGACCTTAGATATGAATGGGAAAACATATGTTGACATAGGCATGTCATCATGTTCACTTGGCACCCTTTGGGTGGTGCCACATGTCACCAAAATTGGCCTTGTTGGCCAGTCAAAAATGCATGTTTAACATGCCATGTGTCAATTTTTTGGCATATAAATCATCTCTTCTTATGCCATGTGCCATTTCAACCATCTCTGCTTATGCGACATGTTTGGGTTTGCCAGTCAACCATCTATGCTTATGCCTTGTCAACTAGCTCATCATATGCCATGTCAAAAGTGTATTATATTTGGCGCACCATGTGTCTTGGTCTTTCCACATCTACCATCTTTCCTTATGCCACATCAAATAGGTAATATATCAAACGCATCACACAAGTGCTACGTCAAACCTGCCACAACACATGGGTATTCTATCAGATAAATCACAGAGGTGTTAAGTCAGGTCAATATAAGTTACCCATTATAGGATTATTATTCAATGTGGCATGGGATCACACCCCTCTCTATTTCCATGTTGAACCACAACACAATCCAAACACCCTATAGATTAAAGGTCGTGCAACTTTGGACATTTGCCATCGTTCATCACCTGAGCTAGGAAATAGCCACCTAATCCACTAGAAAATATGTGAATTGGTTAACAAATTTGGGGTTTGACCCCTTTTACTTCATTATAAACATGCTTGACTTTAAGTCAATGGTTTTCCTCATCCAGTGGGAATTTGATCAAGTAACATATATCAATAGAAAGGTCCCAAAGAGCACTATCTAACCAAAGCATTTGAAAATTTGTGTGATCGACATAACTTTAACAAATTCTGAATAATATTTAGGTTATCATGATTTTATCAAGCAAATATTTTTTAGTGGAATTTATATAATTTTCGTTTGGTTTATATTAGTTTATTTTGTTATATAGGAAAGGGGAAAGGAATTGGTCAATTATCCTAAATTCATTTAAAAAATAAAATGCACATGTTATCTTTCTCCCATGTACAAAAATGTACATCTTCACCTCCTTGACTATGGGTGTTAAGATACTTAGAAATAGTAGAAGAATATGCATATTTAGGCCTTCGGTTGGGGTGGGGGTTTAAGGGAGGGTTACAAACAATATTTACTAATGTAGGTTTTAGTAGGTCCCCACAATCACGATTGACATAGGAGTCCGGGGTCAACATGTGCACCTATCTTCTAAAGGAATGAAGATGTGCATTTGTGTGAAGGTGTGGAATGAGGGTGTGCGCCCACCCTCAAAGAGTGAAAGTGTGTATTCGTATGCATTTAGTTAACTTCCATTAGATTATATATTCTTTAAAAATCAAATTAATAATGTTTTATTAGTTGAGTAACCTACTTTTGTAGTAAAAGTTCTTTTGTGGCCATAAAAATAGTTTAAATATAATATAACTTTTAAGAATAATAGTTTTTCTGCTATGATCCAAGTACCATACATGGTGGAGTGATGTATTTAGAGGTTTTTCCCAATAAATCATCAAAAAAAATAATCAAAATTCTAATCCAAAACTAAATCTAACTTCCTATTCACTAAATTATTATTATATTAGCAAAATATAAATCAAAATTTTTGATCCATGACAAATTTAACTTCCTATATTACTAAATTCTTATAATAATAATGTTCCCAAAAATAATAATAACAAAATAAAAATAAATAATTAATTTTCAAATATATAAACCATAAATAAATAACCTTTCATTTTTAAACAATAAATACTATTACCTGACTTTTAATAACCCTGTTGTATAAAAATTTGCTACAAATTAAAACTAGCATTGATAAATCATAACCCTCTTAGATGTCAAAGTTCTTTCCTTGCACCAAAAGCATGGAGGTGCTTTACAACTATCATATTATTAAAAAAAAAAAATAGCACAGGTTAATTTTCTCGTATTAAGTTTCATCCTTTTACCTACTCCATAAATTTAAGTTGAAAAATAGTTGAAATTAATTTAATTTCAAATTAAATGATAATAATAACTCAATTTTGGAATAAAAGTAACGTTTTTGAAAAGTAAACATCCCGGTGTCTACGACAAAGACAGGAAAGTTCAGTATACTTCCATGTTTAAAAATAAAAATAAAAAACTCATTTTCTTTTGGGACAGTTTCCACAATATTCGTCTCTGTTTTATTTATATTATTATTAAAAAACGCTGACATATATTTTCACATCATTTAGATTTTAAGAGGAAGATACTAAAGTGTTCAATCACTGCACTTGCTACAAAACCAAAAAGAAAGTGATTCTGCGTACGTCGTTGCGACAAATGCGAGGCCGTTCATGTAAAATAATATAAAGTGCGAAGAATGTGTCTACAGCTCCCTCTCCTATAAATTAGAGACCATAAAGATGGATAGTAACATACATATTAGTGAATAATCATTGTAACCAGGCTTCATGCATAATGCGTTTGTTCTGCACGTCATCTAAGTTGACGTGATTCAAAAGACCTCATATACTAGATCATACCACAGCAATGAGTACTAACAATTTGTGTCACATCTACATCTGATTTTGAGATAGGCAAATCACCCCATGACAATTAATTTTACCATCAAATTCCTTCTCCGAAAATAATGATTAACATTGAGTAAGTTTTGAAATTTATTTATTGAATTTAAAAATATAAAAAAATTCTTTCCCTCTTCAAAGTTAAAAGTAATTTTACAATCAAATTCCATCTCTGAAAATAATGATTAGCATTGAGTAAGTTTTGAAATTTATTTATTGAATTAAAAAATATAAAAAATTCCTTTCCCTTTTTAAAGGTAAAAAAAAAAAAAAAAAAAAAAAATTAGTGTTTGACAAACATTTCAAAAATTACTTACCATGAGTCGTTGCCTCGTGGGTCCTCTGCAATTTCCTGCTCCACGTCGGGTACCTTTCACGCCACTGTCGTGTATAGATCCACTTTACATATCCATTTTCATTTAAAATGAAATCCAAACTACAATAACTATAGATTATTGTTTATAAATATTATAGAGCTCTGAAATGATTTGAAAGCCGTAACGATCGGCATTGTGAAAGTTGAGTTTGATGAAATAGTTACGGCTACCCTTTTTCCGCCTTATCTCTCGGGCAACAAAGCGTGACTCTTCTTCGACCTTTCCTACTCCGCACGGACGGGCAAGAAGGCATGTCCCTGAAGTTTGAGTTGTCCCTACAACAGCGACACGGCTGATGCTCTGACGATTACTTGATGACGCAACTCAATCACAAATTGATGATGCTCCCGCCATCACTTGGTGACGCAGCTTAAATGACACCATCCTTTCTATTCGCCTATAACTACAATTGCGTTATCCACCGAAAACTCCAAAACCAGAGATTTCTCGCAGATCTAGCTGTGGAGTTACCAATTTTGTGATCATCAGTAGACGATCTATCTACCGGCAGCGTACATTTGATCATGTAATTACATACACTTTCCAATTTCTTTTGTTGCTCCTTCACTTCCGAATCTGTACGCTTCTCTTTGTGGTTAACAAATTAAATGCCCGTTGTTATACATGACTGGAGGAATGTTGTGTGTTTTTTTTGGCGTATCTCTGATTATAGTTTGTGGAAATCTTCGTTGGAATTATGCAGACGATGAGCAATGCTGAAGAGAAGCCAGGCGTCCCACCTCCATCGGATGCTTTCCACGATCATTGCAACATGGAGAAAAAAGAATGTTTGGATAATTGCACGATCCTTTACAATTTTGCCTCAAATGATCTCCACAAGTTCTCAATCTTATATCGAGTGTTTGGCGCGTGTAACGTTATCAAATTGATTCAAGTAAGTTGCAACAATATCTTTTAGCAGATTTTCCCATTTTATTATATGAAACCCTCTCCAATTCATATTTCCCTTTTCATAATTCTGAATTGTTCTGACCCCCTATATATATGGTGTGCAAACCTATAGTTCTTTAAAACCCACGTCAAAGGAAAAGATCTTGAACTTAAAGCTTAGAAGGATCCTGTTTGAAATCTGATGAGTTTTCCTTTTTTAAAATCAATCCTCGGGGTTGTAAAATCATTTAGATCTCGCCTTTTTAACGGAGATCTTCTATGCTTCCAACTTCATATTATAATCCGTTGCACTCTGGGCGCAGGATCTTCCCTCGGACCAGGTAGTTGTTGCAATAAATAGTTTGGTCTACGAAGCAAGTGCAAGGCTACAGGATCCTTCATTGGGGTGCGCAGGCATAATGCAACAGCTTCAACTCCAAATATCAGACATGGAATCGAAAATAACTGCAACACAGGCAATGATTCACAGAATACGTTCCCAGCAAGCGCAACTTCTATCCTTTATCCCAGGACTCAACAGTAAGTTCAATTCCACAATAAGCACGACTCTAAACGACGCTGATGACGAAGATGAGGAATAATTCAATTCCAATCTAGCGGATTGAAAACAGTGCAGTTTCAGAAAATGGACACCAAATTGATAGAGAAACTTTGTTATTTTTAGTGTCTTTGTTTGAAGAAATAAACGCTAAAATTAGTTGGTGTCCCATTAAAATGAGATAATCCAATATCTGATATGGATAAAATCTAATATCTAAATGAGTGAGGATGCTTCCATTGATGGTTACAGCCTTCTATCAGAGTAGATTTATGAATTTAAGAAATATTAAAACGTATTGTTCGACATGTAAAACTTATTTATGGTTTAAAAGTTTCAGATTTGTTAAAAAATATAATTTATACAGTTTATTATTGATAGTGTAAATTCATAAAAATTATATGTCAAGAATATAAAAATTAATATTTTTTTGTAAGTTAATTGTATTTCCTTAAAAAATGGATTACATTATGGATAATTATTTACTAAAATAAAAAAGGCTTCAATTTTTTATATTGTCAAACAGATTTGTTGGTCAGTATTCATATTGTAGACCAAATTGTTGGTCAGTATATGATAGCATTAAGTTTTTACAAAAGATTAAAAGTAACATAATGACCATATAACCAAAAATCAAAATATAAGATAACAATCTTATGAATTCGACGATGTCACTCGATCATACCATGAGGCATTAGAAGTTTGAACTCACATTGAATGTGTTTTTCTACATAAGCTGTGGGTGTTTCCAATCTATCCACACATGCTTGCATAGACTCGTCCAGTAGAAAGAAGCCACCCAATTATTAGGTACACACTCCAAGCCAGTAATCACATAATTACCATCATTCGATAACCATAGTTTCTTTGCGTCCAAAGAGAATGGGTTACACCCACTGAAAAACACAGATTTGGCATGAAATCTTGCATACCAATTCCATTCTAGAAATTCCAAATTCATTTCCCTTTTCTTTTCTTGCCCAAGAATGTATCTCCATAAAGTCAAGCTCTAAAGGGGTATGGTAATCCCACCTGCAACTGATTCATTGTGCTCTCAAGGCATAAAATCCCACTTTGTGGCAGTCAAGTTGTATTCGAATAGTCCAGAACGTAGCAAGCCATCCATCCCCATAAATTATCAATCGCATGTATCGTGCAGGGCCAGGGCGGAGGCCACGCCCCCGCCTCCATCGCCATCCCCATCCCCATCTCTTTAATGACCTTGGGAGTTTGTCGTTTGTTCCCCTCCACCCCACCCCCATACATGCAGGGCGGAGGCCACGCCACCATTTCCCCGCCGCTCTCTTTAATGACCTTGGGAGTTTGTAGTTTGTTGCCCACGCCCCCAAATCTCTTTTACTAGCTGTGCCTCCAGGAGGATAATGGAAATGACCTTGGGAGTTCGCAGTTTGTTCCCGTTCACCCCCAAATCTCTTTTACGAGTTGTGCCTCCACGAGGACTATGGAATAAAATAAGTAAAATGTCAAGAAGGTAATATATTTTATTATTATCAACAAAATTTGAAAAAGTATTTGCACTTTTATGATAAATATATTATGATAGGATTAAACCAAATATTATCTCACTATTATCTAACTAAAATTAAAATAATTATTATAATAAAAAAAAATATTTTAATTTATTAATATAAATATTATTTTAATATTTTTAAATACAATACAATATTATAGTAAAATGATTGCTCCTATCCAGTACTATCCCCACTATGTTGTAGAAAGCCTGTAAAAGCAAAATTGCTTGAGTTACAGAAGCATACATATTCCAAATCATTCCCACACTATGTTGTAGAAGGCCTATAAAAACAAAATTCCTTGAGTTACAGAAGCATACATATTCCAAATCATTTCATTCTTTGATGTTTAATAAATGATGAACACATCAAACACTATAATGGTATGAGAGGGTAAGATTCGTGATTCATGATCGTCCTCCTCCATGGACCCTCAGACCTGTCTTGGTGAAGATCCCAAGGTAATGCACCATAGTGGTGATCAATGAGAAAGTGAAACTTCTGCTCAGTGAATGTCTTGGTGAAGATGTCTACAGTTGGTTCTGCTGAAGGACAGAACTGCAAATCAATGACCTGATCATGTACTAAGTCTCTGATGTAGTGCATATGGATCTCTATGTGCTTTGTCCGCTGCCGCTGTACTGGATCCCTACAAAATTTGAGAGTTCTCTAGTTATCACACCAGATGACAATGGGCTGGTGGAACTGGATGCCCAACTCAGTGAGGAAGTGTTGTAGCCACAGAGCCTGAATTGTGATGTTGACTACTCCTCTGTTCTCGGCCTCAGCTAAAGAGAGAGCAATAGCAGCCTGCTTCTTGCTGGACCAACAGATAGGGCCAGACCCTAGACTGAGTGAATATCGGAAGGTGGACTTGCGATCAATGTTGTCGCCCGCCCAATCAGAATCAATGAAGCCAAGGAGATTCAATGCAGTGCCTGCTACATAGTGAATCCCGAAGGTGATGGTGCCCTGCACATATCAGAGGATTCAATGCAGTGCCTGCTACATAGTGAATCCCGAAGTGATGGTGCCCTGCACATGCGGCAGCATTCCAGTGTAGCTCATGCGGCTCCTGCATGTATCTGGAAACTGCCCCTACTGCATATGAGAGATCTAGTCTGGAGTGGGTGAGGTACAATAAGCTCCCCACTAGCTGTTGGTAGGAGTACTGTCAACTAATGGAGTGTCACCTCCATCCTCAAGGTGGACCCCAGATAGAAAGGAGTCGGTGCTGGCTTGCAGTCAGTCATGTGAAATCTCTCAAGCAGATCCCGTGCATACTTAGCCTAAGAGAGTTTGATGCCTGTGGAATCCTAGCTAATCTCAAGACCAAGAAAGAAGTGTAATGTACCCATCCGTCATTAAGAACCTATCATGCAAGGCCCTCTTGACTGTAGCAATCACTGAAACTGAGCTGTTGGTGATCAGGAGATCATCCACATACAAAACTAAGATAAGAAGAGAATCATGTGTCCTAAGCAAGTAAACATTCGGATCAGAATTACATCTTTCAAAGTTTTGTGATAAGAGAAAAGAATCCATCTTCGCATACCAAGCTCTCGGAGCTTGCTTAAGGCCGTAGAGAGATTTCTTCAGTCTACAGACCAAAAATGAATCCTGAATGAAACCGTGTGGCTGCTCCATGTAGATCTCCTCAAATAGGTCTTCGTGAAGAAAAGCATTCTTCACATCCATCTGATGTACTCCCCACCCCTGGTCAGCCGCAATGGAAAGTGCAAGGCATATGGAATCCATCTTTGCTATTGGAGTAAAGTCTCATCATAATCAATGCCATGAACTTGTTGGAAGCCTTTGGCTACTAGCTGAGCTTTCTGTCTGGTGATTTGCCCATCTGCAACACTCTTGGTCTTGTAAACCCATTAGCATCGAACAAGTTTCTTTCCTTAAGGAAGGGGGACTAAATCCCAGGTCTGGTTCTCGAGGAGGGATTTATACTCCTCCTTCATGGCGGACTCCCAAGATGGATGCCCAGCAGCCTCAGCATAAGATTGCGGATCAGAAGACTTAACCAAATGACAATACTAGGATGGCGTTGGTTCAGTGGCAGTGAGAACAAGAGGAGGCTCAATAAACTCTGAGCTAGCCCTCCATGGATTAGAATTATCCCTCACAAGACCATTTCTAGTAGCTAGGTGCTCTTGTGCATATAACTCACCTAAGCTCCTTGTTCTCTGATTTATGATAGGGGAAATTGATTCACTGCTGGAAGCCTAATCTAGGCTTGGATGTGGATCATCATATGCATGCACTGGATTTGTATTTGAAGACTCTGTCTCTACATCTGCATGCTCTACCATGGCATCTGCATGCTCTGTATCTGCATCTAAGTGTACTGAGTCATCATCTCAGACATGAGGTAGATAAAAGGTGTCTGCATGCGGCAATTGAGGTGCATGCGAGAGACTTTCCTCAAATTTGACACTTCGCTCAATGATGAGCTTGTCCGTAGAGGAAATCAAGAGTCGATATCCCTTCAAACCATCAGGATATCCAACAAAGATGCACTCGATGCTCTGTGGATCAAGAGCTTTCCTCTTTTTTGAGGGGATCCCGGCCCATGCTCGAGAGCCAAAAACATGGAAGTGGGTGACCTTTGGTTTAGTGCCACTGCAAGCCTCAAAGGGGGTCTAATCCTTGACAGACCTATGAGGAGATTGGTTCTGGATGTAGTTAGCACAATTAAGTGCTTCAGCCCATAGCTTATGAGGCAGTGACTTAGCATGCAACATGCAGGAAGCCATCTCTTTGAGAGATCAGTTCTTTCTCTCAGAAACTCCATTCTACTGCGAAGTGTATGGAACTGTGTACTGCAACTGTATGTCGGACTAAAGGCAAAGGTTTTGAAGTGCTGTGTTAACATATTTCCCCACATTGTCTGTACGGAGGTCTTTGATCTTTCTCTCTGACTGTGTCTCAACTAGTGCTTTGAAATCTTCAAAGTGCACAAAAACTTTGGATTTGTTCCTGAGAAGATACACCCAAGTATACCGTGAGAAATCATCAATAAATGTAAGCACATACCTTGCTTTGTTGATGGAAGGATGAGAAAAAGGCCCTATGAGATCACTATGGATCAGATCTAGAGGAGAGGATGCTCTGTGAGTCTTGCCAGTGTCAAACTTTTCTCTAGGATGTTTGCCAAGAACACACCCTTCAGAAACTCCTTTGGAGAAACTGATATTTGGCAAGCCTTCCACCATCTCATGCTTGCTTAGCTGCTGCATATATCTATAATTTAAGTGACCAAACCTCTCATGCCAAAGCCTACTACTATCATCAGCATGTGTAAGCAATAAGGAGGATTCAAATTCAATAAATTCAGAAAATGTATACAGTCTGGCTCCATTGTTTACCTTACCGGTTGCAATTTTGGAGCTGCTATGTAGGTCATATATGTTCACTGCATCTGGAGTGAATTCCACACTCTTTCCAGTGTCGGAATGAGTGACCTGATAAACTAAAAGCAGGTTTACCGAAAGTTTTTGAACATGAAGCACATCTTCAAAGCTTTCGTGTAAAAGTTCCACTCTACCTTTTTTGGTGACCTCAATAGGTGAGTCATCTCCCATGAGGATGGGAGGTCCTTTGCATGCATCCAAAAAGGAATAGACTTCCTTTGCAGCAACCATATGATGTGATGCACCAGAATCTATAATCCATGCATACGGGGAAGAATTAATTGCAACTAAAGCATGAAAATTGTTACCTTTCCCGTGTGGTGGATCCTCAGTTTTCTTCTTGGCACCCTGAGGGATGTGGTCCCCAAGGTTGTGCTTCTGAAGGATTTCTGCCATTTGGTCAATTTGTTTCTTCATGCAAGAGGATTCTGGATGGAATCCTCTTTGACAGTAGGTGCATTTGTTTCCTTTCTTCCCTTTCTCATTTCTCGAGCCGGAGGAGTCATTGAAGGGCTTGGTGTACCCTTCCTTCTTTGGATGGGAATGTGCTTTTCCTTTGTCTTTTTCCTGCTGATTTTTCTGATTTGAATAAGATTTGTGATTTTTATTGTGGCTGCCATCATGCACAGTAAGTGCATGCACTTTTGGAGGTTTGATTTTCCCCATGCCAATTAGTTTATCTTGCTCAAAAGTAAGGGACTCCATGAACTCTTTAAGAGAAGACATAGTGTAGGATTTACCTATTGCGAGCCTTATTGAATGAAATGTAGACACAAAGACGGAGTATTCTGGTCCGAGCTTTGACATAATAGAGAGAACTTGGCAACTCTCCTCCTTCGATTTGTCAATTCCACAACCCTTGAGTTGCAGCAGTAGATCATTATATTTGGTGAAGAAGTCTTGAATTCTATCATAGTTTCGTGGATCCCACAGGTGTTGATAAACATTCTAAACTAGTAACTAGGATCCCTACGGTGGAAATTATGGATTCCATAGAGGTGCGGTGATTCTTCCAACACCCCCCTTCAAACGCAACTCGGGGGAATCGAACCTGGGTCCAAGCTTTGATACCATGTAAATGTGTTAGAAAACGTGCACAGATGAATCTAGCTAGTAAAGGTTGAACACACAGCTTTGCAGAGCAAAAACACTAAAAGAAAATTGAAAGAACAAAATAATGATTCATTATAAAATAGGTTACAATGCTCATGATATAGCATTACTGGGTAAAGATCCCAAGGTAATGCACCATAGTAGTGATCAATGAGAGGACTCAACACCTACAACAAGTTCCAGAGAGAACTAGCCAGTTGCGGAGCAAATCAGGGAGTAAATCATGCAGAAGAACTAGTATGTTATGGAGTTAAAGAAAGAGAAAATCATGCAGAAGAACTAGCCAGTTGCAGAGTTAAAGAAAGAGCAAATTAGGGAGTAAATCATGTAGAGGGAATCTTGCATGTAGTCCCATGCTTTAACTAAGTGTCTGCATGTAGGTGTGTAGTACCTCCAACAACCCTTTTGTTGCCAAACAATTTCCCTTCCACCCAATTCAGAATTCCGATCTGCTCTCCTCTTCACGTTACATATTTTTGGCCAGAAATTCCTTGTCAACTGGTTAAAATCATTTAGAGTGCAAACAATTCAACTGCAACTACTCTTAATTATATTACCTTGATAGATGGAGTACCAGAGTTGTGTTATATGTTATTTTATGAGATTTTTTATTTTTATTTTTTTTGGCAGGGAATGAGAATGCCAAGTTCATATATAAGAAAATTTGGAATAAAGAGTTGGATAGTAAGAGAATTTTTTTTTAAGAGTGATCTCTTTCTTGAATATATGTTTGAGAATTAAAAAATAATACTAATAAGATAGGAGGGAGAATTAAAAAATTATATTAATATTTATTTACTTTTAATTTAATTGAAGTTAGCTATATAGATAATTAGGGTTTTTATCTTCATTATTGAAAGTATTGAGTCAATGTTGTATGTTGAATCATTCATGTGAGTCATTAAGTTTGTTGTAATTTTCAAATTTTATATTAAGTGTATTTAATTAGAAGACATAAATTTATAGGAAAATTATGAAATATCTAGGGAAATTGTTGAGACTTAGATTCAAGTTCCACAATTTGAAGTGATGAGATCAATTTCTAGTTAAATTTGAAAATGTTCTAAGAATTATTGAGCCTTACATCAAATTTCAAAGTTCATAGTTATCTTTAAACCACCACTTAATTTAAAAAAAAAAAATTACTAACCATATGGTTTGTGGGCATCCCAAAACTATAAAATTTAAAAATGCATTTAACCCTAAAAAACTTTGCCATCTCTATTATTAGACTTACAATACCATATTTAAATTAAAGAATAAAAACATTAAAATCTCCCTCAATAATAAATATAAACTATAATAAAAATTTAAAACAAGTTTCTCAAAAATAAATATAAAAATGAATAACATTATATTTATATTATATAATAATAACATTGCGTTTAAACTGTATTATTATAATAATAATAAAAAAAACAACAATTCGAAATTTATCGAGTAATTTCACTGCAATGCACCACACGACGTCACACTTCACCTAAATAATTTCATTTTAATATTTTATATTACTTTTTACTTTTTTTTTTAAAGTACGAGAAAATGTTTATATGACTCTATTTTTGGTATATTGTTTGAGGCCGATGTAGCATATTTTTGAATGATTAGTTTGATGTTGATTTATAATTTTAAGAGGTATTTATATTGCTATGGTTAATTTTGAATTTAAATTTTCGTAAATTTTATTCTAGTTATATAAATAAAATGAACCAGTATTAATTTATTATAAGTATTTATATATTTATTTTAGTTATAGTTTTGTGATATATTTTTTAAAAAATATAAAAATAATATTATAATTAAATAATAATTTTATTTTTGAAATTCTTATTATTATTTTAATTATAAAATCAACTAATTAAAAAAGGAAAAATATGCAACAATGTTTTTAATCATGCATTTTATTATTAGTTTGTAAATAATTTTTGTAATAATATTATGGATTATCAATATTATATCGTTAAAATAGAATAACACAATTTATAAAACACTTGTTTTCATCACATTTTTTAATTAATTTATGTAAAAAGACAGAATAGCATAACGCATCATAGTGACTAAAAGTATTTTAAAATATTTTATGTAACTTAAATCTTTATTGTCCAAATAAAAATAATTATTTATAATTGAATTAAAATTGTATAAAAACAAGTTTGAAGATAAATAAAGCATAAATACTAAAAAAACAATAAATTAACTACCCATATAAATTTACTATAACAAAAAAAACAATCAATTTTATTTCGTTAAATATATATGATAACTCTTCTTTTAATATTCTTTATTCTAAATAAAACATTGGATTGTAATATAAATTGATTTGATATTAAAAAAAAATACAACAAAATAAAAATGTGATATAGAAAGAGGATAGAATCATGAAAAAGAAAAATAGGAAATATGATCACTATTAGGAAGGATAGTTCACCACTATTATTAGACATAGCTTTGAGTTGAAACACCTCAACTCTCTCATTTAAATGATACAATGTTAAATACAATGTAATTATTAAGAATATAACTAATTTATAAAATTGGTTAGTAATTAAGATAGTATGAATCAATTATAAAATCAAAAATAAAAGCTTACAACTCATATTATTACATAACTAATTATAGGATTTGGAAAATAGTTCACTCACAAGGTTGAAATCAAAGAAGAATAAACATATTATAATTTTTTATTGCCATTTACAAAAATAGTCCAAAAATCTATAAAGAGGTTTTATATTTCACTTAAAAAACAGAATCTTCATCTTCATAAGCAGGAAAGTGTTAAAGATCCGAAAATCGGGTGTACAACAAGGGGGATACCCACCCGGTTCGGAAATTGGTTAGCAACTCCTTTTCCGTTTGGTATAGTGGGTCCGACTGGGGATATGGGACCAGTTTCCCAATTTATGTGTGTGTGTGAAGAATTGATATTTCCTTTCTAAAAGTTCCTAAGTGAGATGCTCTAATTCTAGCTCTAATCTAATAACATGCAAATTGTATTCTAATAAACAGAAATATCTAAATCTACACTAACCCGGGGTGTAATCCTTCTGTTATGCGATCTAAAATGATTTCAGATAACAATTTGTAATAAAGATCATTGAACTGTTATGAGAAAAGAATTCAATAAAGATGAACCACTTCGTATAAAAAGTTAGATGAAACAGTTGCGAAAGGCATATCGCATAATAAGCTACTCATACATTAAGCATAAATAAATAGCTATCACCATACAAAAGTGCCAAATGATAACTCAAGCATTCACACATCAATATATAAACAACTAAACATGAATATCACTTTTAACACAAAGGCAAAAATAGTTAAGAGATAGAAGTACCATTTATAGCTAGTCCTACTCATGAGCTTCAAGTGATAATGATTTATCTCTTCTTAATCCAACATCCACTAAGAGTACAGAAGTGCAACATCAATAGCAGATATTAAATGCAGATGTCAATAAATCCTGTTCCATTCATTCATCAAAACCTCCTCAGAGGGTACAAAAGTGCATGTTCTGGGGATAAGTTTTTGATAAATTTAAGGACCCTTATCTAAATGCATGAGAAGGGTTTAAATACTACTAACTAAATCTAAAAATAACTTATTACAAAAATGTAAGATGCAGTTTAAATGACCGTCCTCATTTTGGGAAAAAATAAAACAAAATTTAAACTAAAACTGAATCTAAAATTAAAACTACTAACTAATTATTTCTGTATCTGCTCCCTAAAGTCGCACGCGTTCAGCATTTGTTTGAGAAGAGTCGACTGACCGACTTCCGATTTTAGCTGTGCTGAGAAAACAGAATCGGCAAGAGCTGGCACCATCTTCTCAACAGAATTGATGATACACTTGAGAGTCATGCACTGGCTGTGTGGTTTTACCAAGTAAATCCAGTAATAATCCCAATTCAATTTGGTTAACCTTTGGACTGATTTTGCCTTTTCTTGAGCCTTCTATCTCCAGCCTACTTGTAATTGCTGTTCATATGTACATACCATTTTGAAGATATTTCTGACAAATACCACTGGTTTTAGGATTCAAGTTTTACTTTTTTACCTCTATTGTTGCTTTCTTACAATTTTTTTGGCTTACAGGTGACTGAGCAATTAGAAGCTTTCCTTTTCGAGAAGTTTTTCTTAGCGATGTGCAATTAGGCGCTAATCGCACATCGGAAAATGCTTCCATTTCTTGATCTGGGCTTCCTTGGTGCGTTTTTCACCTTTTGCGCGTTTTCTTTTACCAGATATAAAGCTCAAATTTTGTGAAAATAATGATTTCGTAAGCTCTTGACCCTGAGTTTCAAATTGTCTATTTCTGATATCAGTGTTGTCCAGTATCCATTTAATCATGTCTGTGTATGGAAGAATTTTGGGCCTCGCCGCTATCCTGTGCGAAAATGAACAAGCTAGCTTTGTAATGGATGCCTCAGAAGAACCATGTGAGCCTGCAGTAGCCTCAACCTCCGTTACTCTGGGATTCTCTTCCTCAAGTAGACTATACATGCCTTCCCAAGTAGTAATACCAGCGTCTCCGTTACAGGTGGTGTTTGTATACAAGGGCGCCATTTCTTTCTCTTTAGAGCTCGGGGCTTTGCCTTTCTTTCCCATGGTATCCTGGGTACTGCTTTGTATCGTTCTCTGTTCTCTGTTCCTGCAATTTACAAGTGAAGTGAGAATAATGATAAGGAAAGGTGACGAGAAAGTTTTAAATGCCGAAGACGTATAAAATATACCACCTTACGTGAAATGGCTTTTCGATAAGCACGAAACCATATTCCATTAATGACTGGCAACTAACTCATTAATTAGCATTAAAGCGCATAACCAGGTCTCAATTTATGGAAAATACTTTTTTAAACAACGAGCCCGAAAGATCTGCGATGAAGCGATTTTGCAATTTGCTTCGCAATATCGCAGATTGCAACATCGCAGAATCGCAACATCGCAAGATCATTCTATCGCTTTATCGCTTGCTCGATATATCGCAATGTCGCTTTGCCACTCTATCGCAAAATCGCAATATCGCAATATCGCAACATCGCAAGATTGTTAGGTCGCTTTATCGCAACATCGCTATATCGCTATATCGCTATATCGCAAATCGTAGGAGCACAATATATGTCAATCATTTGTTTCATCCGTTTTCTGCGAAATACGATTTGCGATATGAGCCATTGCATATCGGCGGTTTGAGGTTTTTCAGCGTAAGCGGTCTTTGATGCATGCAATGCGATAAATGTTTTCTTAATATGTAGTTTCGCGTCGCGATCTCGCAATATTAGACTCTTTTTTGTGAGGAGGTATCCCGTTATCCTTTTTGCGATGCAATTTTTCTTAAGGAAAGATTCTACTTTATTGTAAAACTTAGGTTTTTTAGATTTTTTAAGGGTATTTTCCTAAGTTTATGATGGTAAGTTTTATTTAAAAAAGAAATTCAAGCACTAATTGATTTTTAAATTTTTTAACTAAGGGTCCCCACTTATTTAATATTAGGAATAACACCAAATAAGAAGGGGGTTTGTTGCTGGCCACAACAATTGGCAATTCACTTTGAAGAACCAATTATATTTGCTTTTCTTTTGGTTTTTCTAAACTTCCAAAACAGAAAATTTTCCAGAAAATTAAACTTTATTATAGAAAGACAAAGTACATTCTGCTTTTACCTGTCAATGATATTTTGTTTCTTCTATTTTCAACTTTGATTATTTACTCCCTCAAGCTTGTCCTTGTATCTACATCAGTTATTACTTGGTTTATAAAGATAAAAACAAAGCCTTCCTGTAAATCAGTTTTGAATATGCTCATTTGTCGTAGGTAGAGCCTCTGCTGCCAGCAGGCGTTTATAGCCTCGACAGGGTTACCTGTTACCCAGCAATGATCCTATATCCTACTTAGAGAAATTAACAACTTTCAAAGAGAAATACATATCCACACTTATTGCTTTCATTTTTATTTTTTTTACCTTTAAAGAACAATGTCTTGGTTTGGTAGCCAATTTATGACACAGTCATTCACTAATTTATAGCTTTTCTGAACAAGCTGGCTCATGATGAGACCCCTTGTTTTTTGATTGCAATAATCTTGAGTCATTGCCCTATTGTGGTATGCAGTATTGGCAAAGTTAGCAAGCTATAATATCTATGATCATGATAAGTCGGCTTGTGATGAGACCTCTTAATCTTTAAGTTAAAGTGTATCTTTGGATCATTCTCTGAACATTGTAGTTTCCTAGGTGGGGAGGAAGTCATTGTTTCCTTAAGATGGCTTTGGACGACAATAGTAGAGTTTTTGGAAAGAGGTTTTCTACAGAATCTTCATTTTTGTTATTGATACCTTTCATTGGACTGATATAAACAATTTCCCACTAAAGGTCGTTTTTTATTAAAATTTACAGAGTTGAAACTAGTATCATTTTTAGGCCTAGAGTCTTTAACTGTATCTTTCAATAATAATGATCAATTTTCTAAAAGAATTCTATTTATACAAGTGAAAAAACAAAATCTAAAAGAGAATTTGTGTCTTTTTCGTGAATCTCATATGTAACCATTTACAACTTGCTTTATTATGAAACTAAAACAACTACTCTACAAAATAGAAGAATGATCTCCTATGGGAAATGTTTTTTGAGGATCTGTCTGTTAACAGGTAAAGAATCTCTTTTTCCTATTAAATCCTGTAACATAAAAGTAGACGGACCTATGACTTCTACGACTTGAAAAGGGCCAAGCCACATTCTTTGAAATTTTGTATGTTTCCCTTTTTCCTCATGAGCCTTATCCCATTTTAAAACTAGATCTCCCATCTAAAAATCTTTTCTGGATATCATGTTGTAATCAAAGAGGCTTTTACTAATGCTTGATGATGAGCGTGAGTTATTTTCGCATGTTCTCGCTATTCTTCTAACTTAATTATTTCCAACTACCTTAGTTGTAAGCAAGAAGTTGGGGCTTCATCAATATATTGAAGCAAGGCTAAAGAGGGAATTGCCAAATGAGTTGGAAGAACCACTTCTTTCCCATAAACTAAATTGAAGGGGGAAGTGTCGATGGAGGCTTTCTGCATTATTCGATCTGCCCATAAAGCATATATTAATGACTTGTGCCAATTTTTATGATTTTGATCAATGGTTCGCTTAATGATTCTGATTAAATTCTTATTTGTAGATTCAGCTAACCCATTCCCCTGTGGATAGTAATTGGTAGAGTAATTAAGCTTGAAACCCCTTTTGAGTGCAAATTTAGTCATTGCATTACTAGAAAAATATGATGCATTATCAAACATTAAAGCAGAAGGCAACCCAAACCTGGTGATTATGAACTGATCTATGAATTCAATGATATGTTCAGCATTAGCCATCTTGAGTGGAACTGCTTCTACCCATTTAGTAAAGTAATCTTTCGCTATAAGGATATATCTATGCTGTTTAGAAGAGTGAGGAACGATCTCACCTATTACATCCAATCCCCACTGATCGAAAGGTTATTCAATGTTAACTAGTTGTAGTGGCAAGGATGGTTTCTTTTGTCTCCTAGCAGCGGTTTGACAGACTTGACATTTCCTCACGTAGTTATGTGAGTCTTTGAATAATGTGGGCCAGTAATAGCCTGCACGTAAGATTTTATAGGCAGTAGCGTCTCCAGCATAGTGTCCGCCTGCTGGCCCATCGTGGAGTTCCTGCAGAACTTTTTCAACTTCATATTTCTCAAGACATCTAAGGAGAACAGAATCATAATTTATTCTAAAAAGAACATCATTCACGAGCTGATATTGTTTGGCTTTCAACCTTAGAGCTCTCTTCTTGGTATGATTGAGGTTTGAAGGAGCATATCCATTCTTTAGATAATAAATAATATCAGCGTATAATGACTCAACATCGTTTAGGCTTACCTCATACATTTGTATCTTTGCGGATGGAATTTCAAACATCAGCGATGCTCCGGCTAGCATTTTGAAAAAGCCTTGACCTTTTACAATACTTGCTGGTTTGATTTCTACGTCATATTCTTGTAAGGCAGTAACCCAATTGGCTCTTTTCTCACCCACATCCTTCTGTACTAGAAGATTTCTTACTGCTGGAAACAACACTATTATTTTTGTATGTGTTTTGAGTAAAAAAGGTCTGAAATATTTATTTGCTTTGAAAACACCATAATCTTGTTTCTCCACATCTGAATAATTTAACTCAGCCCCTTGTAAATTGGAACTGAAAAAAGCAATTGGGGCTTCTACCTTTTCTTGATTTGCTTGAGTGAGTATCGCAGCATATGATCTATCAGAGGCAAATGTATATAAAATAAAAGGATTGGAAAAATTTGGAGTTGCTAAAGATGGAGCATTAACAATTTCTTGTTTAATCAGATTGAATGCCTCATGTTCGTCTTGACCCCATTTAAAGTTTGAGTTTTTTTTAATCATTGCTTGTAAAGGAGATACGATTCTTGAAAAATCTGGAACAAATCTATTTACAAAGTTAATCTGGCCAAGAAAAGATTGCATGGCTTTCTTGTTGTGAGGTAGGGGTATTGCGGAAATCTCCTTGATTCTGTAAGGATCAATGTGAATTCCAGATTTTGACACTATGAATTCGAGAAGTTTTCTTTCACTTAATGCGAAAAAGGATTTTTTTTGGTTAAGTGAAATTCCATACCTTTGACAATGTTGGAAGATTTGTTTTAAATCTCTAATATGATTGTTTCGTTTCTTGGAATATACAGTTATATCATCCAAATAGATTACCACTGATTTATTAACTAACCCCTTGAATGCGATGTCCATGGCTCTCTGAAATGTGGCACTAGCGTTAATCAGACCAAATGGCATCTTTTGATATGCGTATGTGCCCCATTTAGTTCTGAATGTGGTTTTTAATTGATCATTGGGATGTACCAACACTTGATTGTATCCTGAGAATCCATCCAAGAATGACATTAATTCTGAGCCCGCGATTGCCTGTAGTATTTGTTCCATGGGAGGTAAAGGAAAATTATCCTTTTGGCAGGCTTTGTTAAGATTTCAAAAGTCAATGCAGATTCTAATGTCTCCATTTTTCTTTCTAACATGGACCATATTGGAAACCCATTTGGAATGTCGAACGGGAAAAATTATTTTGGCTTTCAATAACTTATTGAGTTCAGATTTGATCTGGTTTTCTAAATTGGGATGGATCTTTCTCCACTTTTGTTGGATAGGCTTTTCATCGTCTATCATTGGAATAGTATGTTGGATGATGGAGGTGTCATACGTTTTGAGTTCATCATAATTCCAAGAAAAGACACTTTTGTATTGTCTCAAGAGACGAATATACGCTAATTTTTCTTCAGGAGCTAGACCAAGGCCTAGATTGATATTCTGTGGTTTGGTATCAGTTCCTAGATTTACTAATTCATAGTTCAAAGTTGAACTTTGCAGTTTTGAATTGGTAGATCTCTTAAACCGATATTTCAAATCATAAATGTCTTCTAACTTGACTACTGACTTAGGTATGGCATTTTTAGTGCTATCCTGTTGCAATTGTCGGTCATGTTGGTCTTCGTCAATTATTTGATTGGTGTAGGATCCTTCAGATGTGAGGAAACTCACGATGTCAGGATCGTTGTTGAAAATCCTCCAATTGGTAATGTTATCAGGAATAGATGGTCTAAAAATTAATTCAATTGAAAATCGATCAAGGCTAAAATCTTTGGAAGGAATGAGCTTGGAAGCTACGTTAGCTAGGAGGTCTGCACTAGCATTCTGGAGTCTGGGAATTGATGAAATATTAAATGCTATAAAGTGTTCAGTCAGATCTTGAACTAAAGATTGGTAATGTTTTAAATGACCTAATAAACAATGTATAGTATTAGGTACCTGTCTGATTACAATTTCAAAATCTCTGAAAACTTGAAGGTATTTGACGTCTAATCCGATTGCTTTGTATAATCCTTGGACTAAAGCCTCGTATTCTGCGGTATTGTTGGTGCAATCAAATTCAAGTCTGGAAGTTAGCATAGTTTTATCTCCCTCTGGACTCATTAACATGCATCCTGCTCCTGCTCCTTCGTTAGACTTAGAACCGTCAAAAAATAATTTCCAAAATAAAGATTTATTTACAGGACTATCTAGAAAATTAATACATTTAGAACTATATGTTTGAGAGAAATTTTCTACTTGAGATAAAACAGAATGTTCTAAGTAAGGTGAAGTATGAGCATTAAAATTTCCTAGGAAAGAATCTACTGAGTAGTTGGCAATGATGTTATTGCTGTATGCTACTGGTTCATTTTCTCCCTCCAGATTTGTTACTATGTATTTCTGATGTCTTTCTCGCTCAACTTTTATTTGATTTGGTTTACCATTGTAAGGGAGTCATATGTGTGACCAATTAGTTGCAAAGTATCCATGGAGTTTTTCTGACCAATCTCTGCTAAGAATTAAGCCATAAAATTCCGGAATATCAGCAACTAAAATGTCGATAACTTGACATACCTTTGGGTTGGATGACAGCCTTATGGTAACCTGATTTAATTCGCCAATCACTTAGACTTGCGATCGATCTAATTGGACTATGCGCACAGTGGATTTTTGTGGTTGAACGTTTAATTTTGCACATATTGACTTTGGTAAAATATTCGATGAAGCTCCAGAATCCACTAAGCAATTATGCAAATTTCTATTGAAAATTTCATAAGTAAGAAGAAATGGGGGAGTATGGGATCTCGATCTTCCTCCAATTAAGGCGATATCGTTTGGATCAACTTTATTAATCACATTAGTTGGAGGTCTTCCCATGTCATGGGAAGCTTGAGAGATTACATCGGCGGGCAAAGGTGCAACTGGTACAACATGTAATTCTTTCAAAAGTATCTTTTACTGGTGTTTTAACTTGCTCAATTCGTAAAAAGTGATATTGGCCCTAGTCTTTTCATGTCTTCTATGATATTATACTCCATTTCATCCGAAACGATCAGCCTTTTAGATGGAGTTGATTGGTCTGTTTGGACTGGGCTGGTTTGAGTCGCTTTAGGTGTAGTTTTCTTGGCTGCAACTTTATCCTTAGACATTGAGCTCGCGCTCTTTAGCTTAGGGGTAGGTTGAAGAGGGTCAAGTTGATTTCTACTGTGAGTACTAACCGGGGATGCCTCCTGATCCTCTTCGTCTGGGAGGATGAAATCCCACATACCTTGTAACTCTACAACTTCTTCTTCATCGGTATGTTCCTCAGTAGCTATTTCCTCTTCTTCCTCAGATTCAACACTTGTAATAGCGTTAGGGGGTTTGGAATCGGTCGAAGAGTTTCTTTTAAAAGGTCTGTACAGCTTTTTAGAAGAAGTTTCTGCCACTTGTTTCTTAATGTTGACCATCTCGTTGGACATGGTCTTCAAAAATTTTGCAATCCTTCTAAATCGAATGGATCTTTCGATTGTTTTTTCTTGGGATCTTCCTTGAAAGTAACCTTCTTGGATTTTCATTCTTCTAACACGTTTTTTCTTTTCTAGGGCCATAATACATTTCTCTACTGCTATTGCTTCTTTCATATTTTCAACTAAAGTTGTTTTGTTATCCCTATCAACAAAGATTGCTATGTTTGATGGTAAATCAGTAATGTACCATTCACTTCGCACTTCTCCACTAGACTTGGAAGCAATAGCAATTTTGTTTAAGATTTTATTGAAACGTAAATTGAAATCTTTGATAGGTTCTTTTGACTCGGCCCTGAGGTTAGATAGGTCGTTGATCAGTGTCGCCATAGACCTGTCATCACCGAACTTAGTCAGGAATTGTTCTTGGAAAATTTCCCAACTAGTAATAAATCCATACGGTAATGAGAAATACCATGATCCAGCTGTTCCTTGCACAGTATAAGGAAAAAGTCGAACAACAACGTCTTTGTTGGTAACTCCATTGAGATTTATGGATAGCATAAATTTATTTATATTTTCTTCTGCTAGCATGCCTGCCTCAGGGTTAAACTTAGGCAACCATTTTTTAGGATGGGCCGATAGCTGACTCAAGGGCACAGGAATTAAGACTGCCCCTGGATTATTCCATGGAGATTGGGCCATCGCTGAACTACTAACAGAGGAAAGTGAAGAAGATGATCCTTGTGGTTGAGAAGATGAGGATATTACGACTCCAGATGATTGAGAAGGAGATGTAGGAGTACCGGTGGACTGATGGACAATGATCTGAAGCGGAGGAATGGATGGTTGACTTTGCGGTGAAAAGGTTGAGATGGATGATGATGATGAAAGAGTCTCACTATCAGACCCTTTAGGAGATTTCCTTGCTCTCTTCCTTGTAGGTAGAGGTAACTCAGTTGGCTGAATGCCAAATTTTTCACTCTTTAATCTGGTAAGAGGATGAGTAGGGTTATATTGCGAAGTCACGCTACCTTGAGATTTATCAGATTTTTGAGGAGATATAGAAAATCGCTAAAGTTTGTGAATCAAAGATTCAACTTCAGGAGGTTCAATAGTAGATTGTTTTGAAATGTCAGGGTTTGTAGTAGCGGCTGTTGCTCTTGCGACTTCTGGCTCTGGATTTAAAGATTCTAAATGCAATGGAGAAGTCGAGGGAGATGGTGAGGGCGATTTACTCTGAAAATGGTATTTTGATTTAGACTTACTTTCCATTCACAGTTCGGGGCCCTCCTTCTAGCGCCAAATATGTTGAAGCCCTAAAAATCGGGTCTACAACAAGGGGGATACCCACCCGGTTTGGACCTTGGTTAGCAGCTCCTTTTCCGTTTGGTATAGTGGGTCCGACTAGGGATATGGGACGAGTTTCCCAATTTATGTGTGTGTGTGTGTGTGTGAAGAATTGATATTTCCTTTCTAAAAGTTCCTAAGTGAGATGCTCTAATTCTAAATCTAATATAATAACATGCAAATTGTATTCTAATAAACAGAAATATTTAAATCTACACTAACCCGGGGCGTAATCCTTCTTTTATGCGATCTAAAATGATTTCATATAACAATTGGTAATAAAGATCATTCAACTGTTATGAGAAAAGAATTCAATAAAGATGAACCACTTCGTATAAAAAGTTAGACGAAACAATTGTGAAAGGCATATCACATAATAAGCTACTCATACATTCAGCATAAATAAATAGCTATCACCATACAAAAGTGCCAAATGATAACTCAAGCATTCACGCATCAATATATAAACAACTGAACATGAATATCACTTTTAACATAAAGGCAGAAATAGTTAAGAGATAGAAGTACCATTTATAACTAGTCCTACTCATGAGCTTCAAGCGATAATGATTTATCTCTTCTTAATCCAACATCCACTAAGAGTACAGAAGTGCAACATCAGTAGCAGATATTAAATGCAGATATCAATAAATCCTGTTCCATTCATTCATCAAAACCTCCTCAGAGGGTACAAAAGTGCATGTTCTGGGGATAAGTTTTTGATAAATTTCAGGACCCTTCTCTAAATGCATGAGAAGGGTTTAAATACTACTAACTAAATCTAAAAATAACTTATTACAAAAATGTAGGGCACGGTTTAAATGACCGTCCAAATTTTGGGCAAAAATAAAACAAAATCTGAAACTAAAACTGAATCTAAAATTAAAACTACTAACTAATTATTTCTGTATCTGCTCCCTGAAGTCGCACGCGTTTAGCATTTGTTTGAGAAGAGTCGGCTGGCTGACTTCCAATTTTAGTTGTGCTGAGAAAACAGAATCGGCAAGAGTTGGTGCCATCTTCTTGGCAGAATTGATGATACACTTGAGAGTCATGCACTGGCTGTGTGGTTTTACCAAGTACATCCAGTAATAATCTCAATTCAACTTGGTTAACCTTTGGATTGATTCTGCCTTTCCTTGAGCCTTTTGTCTCCAGCCTACTTGTAATTGTTGTTCATATGTACATACCATTTTGAAGATATTTCTGACAAACACCACTGGTTTTAGGATTCAAGTTTTACTTTTTTACCTCTATCGTTGCCTTCTTACAAATTTTTTGGCTTACCGGTGACTGAGCAATTAGAAGCTTTATTTTTCAAGAAGTTTTGCTCACCGATGCGTGATTAGCACTAGGCGCTAATCGTGCATCAGAAACTGCCTCCATTTCTTGATCCAGGCTTCCTTGGTGCGTTTTTCGCCTTTTGTGCATTTTCTTTTAGTGGATATAAAGCTCAAATTTTGTGAAAATAATGATTTCATAAGCTCTTGACCCTGAGTTTTAAATTGTTTGTTTGTGATATCAGTGCTGTCTAGTATCCATTTAATCATGTCCGTGTATGGAAGAATTTTGGGCCTCACCGCTATCCTGTGAAAAAAAGAACAAGCTAGCTCTGTAATGGATGCCTCAGAAGAACCATGTGAGCCTGCAGTAGCCTCAGCTTCCATTACTCTGGGATTCTCTTCCTCAAGTAGACTATACATGCCTTCTCAAGTAGCAATACCAGCGTCTCTGTTATAGGCGATGTCTGTATACAAGGGCACCATTTCTTTCTCTTTAGAGCTCGGGGCTTTGCCTTTCTTTCTCATGGTAGCCTGCGTATTGCTTTGTATCGTTCTCTGTTCTCCGTTCCTGCAATTTACAAGTGAAGTGAGAATAATGATAAGGAAAGGTGACGAGAAAGTTTTAAATGCTGAAGATGTATAAAATATACCACCTTACGTGAAATGGCTCTTCGATAAGCACGAAACCATATTCCATTAATGACTCAAAACTAACTCATTAATTAGCATTAAAGCGCATAACCAGGTCTCAGTTTATGGAAAATACTTTTTTGAACAACGAGCCCGAAAGATCTACGATGAAGCAATTTTGAGATTTGCTTCGTAATATCGCAGATCGCAACATCGCAAGATCGTTCTATCGCTTTGTCACTTGCTTGCTATATCGCAATGTCGCTTTGCCGCTCTATCGCAAATCGCAATATCACAATATCGCAACATCGCAAGATTGCTAGGTCACTTTATCGCAATATCGCTATATCGCAAATCGTAGGAGCACAATATATGTCAATCATTTGTTAATCAGTTTTCTGCGAAATGCGATTTGCAATATGAGCCATCGCATATCGACAGTTTGAGGTTTTTCAGCGTAAGCGGTCTTTGATGCATGCGATGCGATAAATGTTTTCTTAATATGTAATTTCGCATCACGACTCGCAATACTAGACTCTTGTTTGTGAGGAGGTACCCTGTTATCCTTTTTGCGATGCGATTTTTCTTAAGGAAACATTCTACTTTATTGTAAAACTTAGGTTTTTTAGATTTTTTAAGGGTATTTTCCTAAGTTTATGATGGTAAGTTTTATTTAAAAAAGAAATTCAAGCACTAATTGATTTTTAAATTTTTTAACTAAGGGTCCCCACTTATTTAGTATTAGGAATAACACCAAATAAGAAGGGGGGTTGTTGCTGGCCACAACAGAAAGTTAATGGGAAAATGTTAAAAAAATGGAAAGACAAAATTGGAATGAAACTTACACACTGAAAACTAGCAGCTCACAGGTGAGCAAGCTACACCACATCTGGAGGAGATTGCCCAAGTAGTATCTATCTAATTAATCATTAAATCATAAATATATAATTTTACATTCAATTTAGGGAGATAAAAACTATCTCCTAGAAAATAGGATCTAATCTAGAACACACAACCGTGAAACAAACTTTCTACATTAATTTTCAACTCTCCCCCTTAATGGATAAATGATTCACTTGCATACCTAAGATCTCCCTAAGAAATTCAAATTTAATGTTCCCAAGAGGCTTGGTGAAGATATCAACAAAATTTTCATAGGTGTTACAATATTCAATAAAAATCTCTTTGGACTGAACCTTTTCTCTAGCAAAATGAAATTGAGTATTAATATGTTTTGTGTTTTTATGAAAAACAAGATTATTTTCTAGCTTGATTGAAATTTGGTTTTCACGTTTGATCACTATAATATCATTTTGTTCTCCTCTTGCATCATGAAGGATCCTCCTCAACCAAATTTGCTTCACAAGTGGTTGCACATACAACTTGATACTCTGATTCTGCTGATGATAAAGATACAATACTCTTCTTTTTACTGCACAAAGAAATGACGCCAGAACCAATATTGAAAGCATACTCTGTTATAGATATTCTATCATTCAGATCTCTAGCCCAATCTGAATTTGAATAGCCTGCTAGTTTAACATCAAAAGAATCAGTGTATTTAATGCCAAAATCTATAGTTCCTTGAAGATACCTCAGGACACCCTTGGCTGCAACCCAATGATTTTCAAGAGGTTTTGTCATGAACTGACTCAATACACTGACTGGATATGCTAAGTTAGGTTCGGTTGTAGTCAAATAAATTAAACTTCTAACCAGTTGTCTGTACAATGTAGCATCCACCTCTTTAGAATCATCAAAATTTTGAAATTTAACATTTTGTTGTATAGGTACTGAAGCAACTTTACACTAATCCATTCTCAATTTCTTTGGTAATTCCCTGACATACATCCTTTGAGTAACAAAAGTGATGTAGGAGGATTCGAGCCAGAGGCTGATGAACTGTCTGATAGCACGTTGATGGCGCTGAGACACCTTGACGTAGCAAATCAGTGCAAAGATGGAAGGAAACATTGATTTTTCCCTAATTGGGGGAAGTTTGGGTGTGCTCCGTTGTTTCCGGCCTCAAATTCCGACGCTTTATTTTCCGAATCCTCCATTTTAGTTTCTTTTCCTTTTATGTAAATTTTGTTTATCGTTTAGGAAGTGATTTGGACCTGATTTGGGCCAGATTTTTAGCAGACTATTTCTTTTGGCGTGATTATTGGGATTTTGCCATTTTTGGTTGGACGAATTTTAGCTATATAGCCTAGCTTATGGGCTAGGGTTTATGGCACGCTAATAATGGATAATTATTATTGATATCAAGGACGTTTTCTCTATATTTTGGGCGTTCTCTTTTGTTTTTGTCCTGTAAATTGTTGGTAGAAACCAGCCTGTAGAATAAACTATATTCTGTCCAACATCAGTTGGTATCAGAGCTTCAGCATCTTCCTGGGGTGCGAATTCATCAGTTTCAATGGCTGGTGGTCGTGGTCGTGGTCATCGTGGGCAGCTTCTGAATGAGGAAGTCATGCACCGTGTCGTAGCGTTCAGGATGTGATGATTATGGATTTGCAGAGACAAGTTGCAGAGTTAACCCAGCGTCTAGCGGCACAAGAATTCGGTAATCGTGAGATGGAGGATCATGATTCTGATTCTGACTCCAATTTCGTGAACCCGTATCACAATCATACCCTATTCCAAGAGCATTGTGGTCGGGAGGATCGTCATGGAGACCTCAGTTTCAGAGTGAATCTGCGTGAGTTTTCTAGTATGTTACAGGCTGATGGATTTATTGATTGGTTGAATGAGGTTGAATGTATTTTTGATTATAAAGAAGTCCCAAATCGTGTAAAAGTGAAACTGGTCGCCATCAAACTCAAAGGCAGAGCATTTGTGTGGTGGGAGCAGTTGAGACGTTCACAGGAAAGGTAGGGCAAGGCCAAGATTATTGATTGGGAGAAGATGAAGAAGAAGCTGAAGGATCACTTCCTTCCTCTCGACTACACCCAATCCTTGCTCCAGCGACTTCATTCGTTGAGACAGGGCTCGAGATTAGTTGATGATTACAAGGAGGAGTTCTATCAATTGATAGCCCGGAACGACTTATCTGAGATGGAAGAGCAGACGGTGGCACCATATTTGGGGGGTTTATGTCAGCCCCTGCAGGATGCCCTCAGCCTTCATTCGTTGTGGACCATTTCTGAAGCATATCACCATGCACTTGCTGTGGAGAAACAGCAAAATAAGAGGCTAGTGATCAGAAGCGATCAGAGCAGTCGACTAGCCTGCCCTCAAGAAGCCTGTCCTACCCAGTAGCCACTACAGGGTAACTCTAACCCTAGTATTAAATGTTTTAGATGTGGTAAATAGGGACATATAGCGACTAATTACAGGAAGCCTGCTAGTCAGAAGAGCAAAAATCTCCTGATTGGGGATGACATGGTAGACGAAACTGAGGAGATTAGAGAGCCTGTGTTTGATGATGACGATGATGAGGGTGATGTACTGTATGGAGATGGACATGAGACTCTGGTCGTTCGCAAGAGTCTACTGACTCCCAAGGATGATTCAGGGGACGATTTGTTGAGGACCAATATTTTTCACACAGCCTGCACAGTTGCAGATAATGTCTGCAAGATGATCATTGATAGTGGTAGTTGTGAGAACATGGTGTCTGAAGAGGCTGTCCAGAAACTACAGTTGAAGATAGATCGCCATCCCAAGCCATACAAGTTGTCATGGCTGAATAAGGATAGTGAGGCAAAAGTAGATAGGTGATGCTTAGTGTCTTTTTCAGTCGGTAGAAAATATTTTGATAATGCTTGGTGCGATGTAGTGTCTATGGATGCTTGTCATATATTGTTAGGCAGGTCGTGGAAGTATGACCGCAGTGTTGTGCATGATGGACGGAAGAATATTTATTCCCTTAGCATCAAAGGGAAGAAGATAGTGTTGGCACCTCGACGGGAAGGAACCACTCCTACCCCGATGGCCAATAACAATCACCTACTTTCTATGTCCAAGTTCTTAGTTGAGATGGAGCGTGGAGACGTGGCCTATGCATTACTGCCTTATGGGAATAGTGCAACGGACATGACTATAGATTTACCAGTAAAGGTGCAGTAGCTGCTAGTAGAGTTTTATGACCTAATGCCAGAGGATCTCCCTCCTAGGTTACCACCTATGAGAGATATTCAACATCAGATAGACCTTACCCCAGGAGCGAGTCTGCCTAATCGACTGGCATACTACCTCAGTCCTAAGGAATCTGAAGAGTTGCAACGACAGGTGGAAGAGTTGTTGGAGAGGGGCTACATCTGTGGGAGTATGAGCCCATGTGTAGTTCCTACCCTGTTAGTGCCAAACAAGGATGGCTCCTAGCGTATGTGTGTAGACAGAAGAGCCATCAACAGAATTACAGTGAAGTACAGGTTTCCAATTCCCACCTAGATGATATGTTAGACCAACTGTCCGGTTCTAAGGTCTTCTCAAAAATTAACCTTAAGAGCGGATACCACCAAATCAGAATCAGGCCTGGAGATGAGTGGAAGACAACATTCAAAACACAACATGGGTTGTACGAGTGTATGGTCATGCCTTTTGGATTATCCAATGCGCCTAGTACTTTTATGAGGTTTATGCATCAGGTTTTATGACCTTTCATGGGGAAATTCATGGTTGTCTACTTCAATGACATCCTCATTTATAGCCAGACATGGGTGTCACACTTTGACCACCTCCGTGTATTTTTTGATATGCTGAGGACGGAGCGCCTATTTGTCAATCAGAAGAAGTGTTCCTTCTTCACTACTTTTGTCACTTTCCTTGGTTTTGTGGTATCTACTGATGGTGTTCAGGCAAATCAGTCAAAGATAGATGCGGTCTTGGAATAGCCCAAGTCAAAGACCTTGCATGATGTCAGAAGTTTCCATGGATTGGCATCCTTCTACCACTAGTTCATCAGAAATTTCAGCACTCTGATTGCTCCTATCACAGAGTGCCTCAAGGGTCATGATTTCTAGTGGTATGAGGAGGCAGATGCTAATTTTCAACTGGTCAAGTAGAAGATGACAGAGGCACCAGTTTTAGCACTTCCAGATTTTCAGAAGGTGTTTGAGGTAAACTGTGATGCATCTGGAATTGGTATTGGTGGTGTTCTGAGTCAGGAAGGGCGCCCCATAGCTTTTTTCAGTAAAAATCTATCTGGATCAAAGAAGAATTACTCCACCTATGATCTGGAGTTCTATGCCATAGTTCAGTCCCTGAAGCATTGGCGTCACTATCTAGTACAAAGGGAGTTCATTATTATCACAGATCATGAGGCCATGAAGTACATCAATGACCAACACAAGCTGAGTAGGTGGCATGCCAAGTGGGTGGCGTACTTATAGGAGTTCACATTTGCACTGAGACACCAAGTTGGGAGCCTGAACTGAGTCGCAGATGCCCTGAGCCATCGCACATTACTCCTCACAACCATGAGCACCAGAGTTGCAGGTTTTGAGACATTCACTGATATGTATGTAGCGGATCCTTCCTTCAGGAGGATATTTCAGGAGGTAACAGATGGTAAATGACATGATTTTGTTGTGCATAATGGTTATCTGTTTCAAGGATTACAGTTATGCATTCCAGATTGCTCACTCAGGCAGCAGATTATCAGAGAACTTCACAGCGAGGGTCACTTTGGGCGAGATAAGACTTTGGCCTTAATATCTTCTTATTATTATTGGCCCAAGTTGACCAGTGATGTGGCCCATTATGTGGAGCGTTGTTATGTGTGTCAGCAGTCCAAGGGAGTTCTCACCAATGTGGGCCTGTACACTTCTTTACTTGTTCTTGAAGGCCCTTATGTCAGCAGTCCAAGGGAGTTCTCACCTATGTGGGCGAGCTGTAAATATGAAATCTAATGGTGGTCGCTTGGTGAATTAAATTGAACTTACATGACTGGTTACACCTTAAATTAAATGGAAGGTCTTGTTTATGTGCATTAACACTTACTATAAATGGATGAATTGATAGGACGTGAGGATTGAAGGGTGGTCTGATAAGAGAAGAGGATTGCAAGCAATTGAGCGCAAGTCGGTTTTGTAATTTGAGTTTGTTATATATACAGGAATGCTTGAGCAATTTTTAGGCTGGATAATGTATTTTTCCAAGATTTGAAACCCAATTCTTATTTCTCGGACTCTTACACTTCATATTGTTGTGTACTACTACCTATGTGACCTTAGTTCTTATTGCGTCCAAAGAATTGTCGTCATAAATGCCCTCATCGTAATGTCAATTAAGTGCTTTAAGTGTTTTAAGTGTTTACAAGTATGTTAATTGATGATTCTGCGAGGGTCACATTGATGAAGGGACAATGTATAAAATTGAGCATGGTTGAGTTCTTCGACGTCCTTAAATGCATGTCCTCATTCTTTAATGCAAACGTTTCCAAAGTTAATTCGGAAGTTTGGCCAGATTTTCCTCTGAAGTTTACTCAATTTTTGAGCTTTTCCATTCAAGCAGTTTGATTGGCTACCTTTCTTAAAGCTATCCTCTCTAGAATATATCTAGGAAGAAGATGAGGGCTAGCTTCAATTCCATAGACTCTAATAAATGTGAATAATTATTCCATGAAACACTCTCCTAATTTGTGTAAGACCTCTTTAAGGTCTTCACTAACCCTCTTAGGGTTTTCTCCAAACAAAATTTTATGGAAATGAGTCATCACATACTTACAAATGTCATAAAAGTGAAATTTGAAGTTACTTTCTCACAAAATTGTGGTGTAATTCTTAATAGGGAGTTCCTGCTCAGCTGGGTAATTACATTTCATTAGAGTAAATGGAACAAAAGCATATATAATATCGATAATGTAGGCTAACATGGAAAATATGTGATCATCTGTTGGAGGAGATATAATGGAAAACATAAGGGCATATGTAAAATTTTGAGAAAGAATTTCGGCCCAATTGAAATGCTTTGAATCATTGACTAGATTGTGCATTAAAGCCATCCATTGTAGTTTGCAATGCTCAATGTCTTTCTCTCCACATAGGCAGGAAAATATTTTCATGAGGAACTTAATAGGTCTTTTGAAAATGATGATTGGATATTATTTTGATGCTTTAAGTTTGAAGCCTTCTCTATCTTCTTATAACCAAATTTTCACAATTTTGTCATAATTCCTTTCACACTTCCTAAACATTATGGTGTTGAATTTATCGAGAAACTAGATGTTCAAGGAGAATTCAGAAGGACTAAGTTTGTAATTACTAAAAGTACTTTCGTTTTCCAAGAGGCTATAGCATTTTTGTTACAGTCTAGTATACTGTAGGTTGGAAAATCCAAATGTCGCATGGCCCATGAAACCATGTATAAGGATATTTTTTGGCTCTAGAAGCAACTTTGTGATGTTTATACCTCTAATCTTTTCAAACTAAGTGTTTTTGTCCTCATTTGAAGTTTTGGAATTTAATTAGCCTCTATTCTCAAAGAAATCATATATTTCTTCCCACTTCATCATACCTGCCATTTGCGTTTTGAAGGTTGTGTCAAAGATGAGAGTTTTGTTGACATTGCAGAGATCTGCTTCAGAATTTTCTACTTCCTTTAGGTGTTCTTTGATGTGCTGTATAGCCTTCTTTGACATCGTAAACTTACCTTTCTTTCCCATGTTGTGCTGTGCAAATGAATAAAAAAAAATGATATTTCTATGGGATATACCAAATTAACTGATGCAATTGTGTATGATAGTGCATGTTTACCATAAATGAGAAGGGTTGGAATGAATTTGAACTTGATAGTTTGTCATGAGGGAAACATTTCAGAGAACCAATATAAACAGGGTGCGAAGAAGAGAGTGCAAAATAGAGAGCGCAAAGCAGGAAAGTTTGTATATTTTCATGAAATCCTTGGGATGCCCAACAATTAATTCACATGAAATGTGTTAATTAATCATTCAAGTGACGATACGTTTCAACCACTTGCGTCTAAAATTTGAGGTGAGATTGTGTGGAGGGAATTGGAGGAATATTTTTTTTAATGGCGACTTTCTATTTCAGAGTTTTTTTTAAACAAATGAGTAGAGAAATATGAAAGATAATTATGGTTGGCACGCACACCAAAATGTAGAATATTTTAATGTTATTCAGAGTGCAAGGCAGTTGGGTAGTCAGAAGTCGTGATGCTGACCTTTAGTGTCATCACGGTATGATGGAGGTCGGCAGTGAATAGGTCGGTTGTGGAGAGTAACAAAGTTCATATTTTTCGAGTGTATTGACGCATGGTGTTTTAGGCAGGAGTCAGAAGGTTGAGAAGATGACAAGTATTTTTTGTGAAAGAGAAAGGCCTGACCTCCGACCTAGGAAAGGGGTGGCAAGTCGATTGGTTGGAGGTAAGAATGATCTTCATATAATGTATATTGCAACAGATAACACAAGGCTGATGCACTGTGTAGTCGAGTTATAAGGGAAGTCGCGAGTCAGTAGGTAGGGAGAAGAGGGAAGTTGAGAGTCGGGAGGTCGAGGCCAGAGAATGTTCTTCCATTTTGTTACAGTGTGGCCCACCTTCGACCTCCGACTTCAAAAAGGGGTGGCCAGTCGGGTGGTTAGAAGTCGGGACATTATTCATATAATGTATATTGCAGTGGATAACGGTAGCCCAACGACAACATACTTAGGTTAAGAGGGAGGTCAAGAAAAGAGGGATGTTGAGAGGTCGGAAGAAGAGGGAAGTCGAGAGTCGGGATGTCAAGGTGGGAGATTCTTCTTCCATTCTATTGCGGTGTGGCCTCCCTCTAACCTCTTACCTCCGATCTCAGAAAGGAGTGGGCAGTGAAGTGGTCGGAAGTCAGGATGTTCTTCATATAATGTATATTGTAGCAGATAGCGAAACCCTGACAGGTATCATAGTTGGGCTAAGACGAAGGTGAGGAGGTTGGTAAAAGAGGGAAGTTTGGAAGTCGGGAGGAGAGCGAAGTCAAGAAGTTAGGTCTGATGATTGTTCTTTCATTCTGTTGTGGTATGTGGCTTGACCCTAGTTAAGACGAGAGTCAGAAGGTCGGAAACGTATGCATTGTTTTATGAAATAGAAAAGTTCGACCTCCGACTTGAAATCTCTAACTTGCATCTAATTTTTCCTTTTAAATTTTAATTTAATAATAAATATAAAATTTTTTTTTTTTTTTTTTTTTTAATTGTTGTTTTATATGTTATGGTTTTTCTTTTTTTCGATTTTATGTTGCAAATTTTGTTTAAATGTTCAAAATATTTACTTGTTATTTTGAAAAATTTATATATTTTTAGAAGTTGAGAATTGAAAATAATGATATTATCATAATATTATAGATCTAATATTTTTCCACATCATTTAAATTTTAAGAGGAAGATGCTAAATGCGTTCAATCACTGCACTTGCTAAGAAACCGAAAAGAAATTGATTCTGCGTGGGCCGCCATTCGTGTAATTTAATATAAAGTGTTAGAAATGTGTCAAAATTTCTTTCTTATAGGCTTTTTTTTATTATCAATTTTTTATAATAATGGGTTAGTAGAGATGTTCACTTAATATTACATTAAAAAATAATAATTTTGATATATATTTTAATTTTACATAATTTTATATATAGATATAAAGTAATTGGAAGTGGAAAAAATAATTTACTTTTTAATATGGAGAAAAAATATAATTTCTTCACTATTTAATATGAGAATGAGTAAAAAAAATAATTTACTAACATGATGTTTAATTTATTTACATTTAGTTTACATATGATTTAAAACAAGATTACATTAATAACAATTTTTTTTTGGTAGAATCTTTAAATGTCTATATTAAATAACATGATTTTATATTTACTTTAAATAAATAAAAATAAAGTAATTTAAATTAACAATTTTTTTATATATTCATTTTTCATAACTAAGGAGATGTGTGATTTATTTGATTTATAATATAGAGTTGATATATAAGATTTCAAGAAGCCGACGGAAACGAAAGGAACAATGAGTGCACACGTCTAGGGTTTCCGCACATTGCAGAAGGCGCACCTCATGGAGGGTCGCAGAGAAGGGAGAGCATCTCCCTCCTTCAAGGAAGTCGTTGCTAACAGAGGTAAGAAACCTCTAGAAAGTACGAGAGGAATTTCGGGAGGAGGAAAAGAAACCATGGCAGAGGAGATAGCAGGAGGCAACATCGAGGGAATCAACGACACAAAGGACAAGGAGGGTGAAGACAAAAAACAAGACACTAAAGAGAAGAAACAAAAGGGACCCTGCAAACCCAAAGCTGAGATCACTCCAAGAGTTGTTTTAAATGATCCTGCCCTGTAGGCATACAGGGATCACATGCGGACATATGCTACTATTTGTAAGTTCATGGGACTATGGCCCACTGAAAAAGCTTTACAGACTTGGATCAAATATCAGTGGAAACCGAAAGGGAGCATAGACCTTCATCTTTGGTCAAAGGGTTTCTTTACAGTGGTGTTCACGAATATTGAAGACAAGGACAAAGACTTTGAAGGTGGACCCTACTTCTTTGCGGCAGCTGGACTCTACATGAGGCCATGGATTATGAATTTTTTCCCAGAATGGGAAACTTTTACCTCGGTACCGATCTGGGTAAGACTTTATTCCTTACCTCTTGATCACTGGCAAAATGAATCGTTAATGGCCATAAGCAACAAATTAGGATGCTTTGTCAAAATTTCTGAAGCTAATAGAAGAGGGAAATACACTTCATTTTCTAGAATATGCGTGGAAATGGATCTATCAGGAGCCTTACCAGATGAAGTGATCCTAGAAGTCCTTGATGAAGACTAGGTGCAAATAGCAGACTACGAGCATATTCCCTTCAGATGCCATAGATGTCATGAACACAGGCATCTATTTAGAGACTGTCCACAAGGGAAAGTAGGAAATAACAGCAAGGCAAATACAATGAAGGAAACGGACAACTTTCAGAAAGTAGTCTATCGAGGAAAAGGAAGCAAGAAAGGAACGAAGCAACAGCAAGATGAAGGACTTAAAGGTAGCCAAAACAAGTTCCAAGGTCTAGAGGAGGATGAAGAAACTACAAAGGAAGATCAAGCAATAGAAGGAAAGGTTGGAGAAAAGAGAACTGAAGAGGAAGGTGACCAAAATCAGAAAACTGGGTACCAGACATAAACCATTATGAGTGAAACAGAACTTGAGATGGATCAGGATATGACCCCGAGTGAGATGGATCTGGAAGACCATGAGTTATAGGAGATACTTGATAAAGAAAACCTAGATCTGGAAGGGTTCTTGTTCCAGGGAACCACGGGAGGAGTGGATTCTGTACCCCAAGAGGAACTTAATAAAATACAACTATTGCTTTTATGCAAAACACAGTCTAATGCATTGGGAAAGGGAAAAAACACAGATAAACCAGAAAACATAGGAGTGAAGGCACTTAAAGCAACCCCGGGACTAGCGATAAGAAACCCAGGTAAGAAAAGAGTCAGAAAAAAACAGAATGAACTCTTGATGGAGTGTGGCAAGCTAATGATAGATTCAGGTAAGATGAAAGATCTTGCTAGTTACTCCTTCACAAATCTTTAATTATGAAGTTTATTTCTTGGAATATAAGATGTCTAGGGAGTAGAAGAAAGCAAAGAATACTCAGTCATAGAATGAAACAAGAAATGCCAGACATTATCTTTATCCAAGAAACAAAAAGTTCCATTCAAAAAATCAGACAAATCCACAGTAAATGGCTCACTAGATTTGAGTTTCTAGAAGTTAAAGCAAAGGATACTGCGGGGGGAATCCTCACTCTTTGGAACGCTCACAAATTAAGTGTTATAGATGTTGAGGCTACCAAGAATTATCTATCAGTTATCTTTCAACTAGAAGGAGACAGGCACTACTATCTAGTAACCAATGTTTATGGTCCTCAAAGAATAGATGATAAACTCAAGTTCCTAGATTCACTGGAGGATCTCTGGGGTAGACATATAGGAATACCTTGGATCATAGGAGGGGATTTCAATATGATCAAATCTCTTTCTGAGAAAAAAGGAGGAATGAGAATCCTTAGTAAAGACGCGTTGGAATTTCAAGCCTTTATAGATAAAATGATCCTAGTAGAGGCTGAAATGAATACAGGCCTCTTTACTTGGAATAATAGAAGAGGGGGCGAATCTCAAGTAGCCTCTAAGTTAGACATATTCCTGATCTCAAAGAATCTGATGCTGGAAAATAAGGAAATAACAGTTGAAGTCCTCCCCTTTGGAGGCTCAGATCACTGGCCGGTTCAAATGGAGATCAAAGGCATGGACATTCTCAGAAACATACCATTCAGGTTTGAAAACATCTGGCTCTCCCACCCAGATTTCTTCAACAATATAAAAAATTGGTGGACAAAAGACTTACAGATTCAAGGAAAAAGAATGTTTCTTCTGCATAAAAGATTAAAGCATATCAAACTCAAACTAAAAGATTGGAACAGAAATGAATTTGGCAACATTTTTGTAGAGAAAAAATCGATTGAAAATAAAATAAAGGAACTCAACCAGGCTCTAATCAAGGAAGGATTTGATAAAGACAAAAGAAATCAAGTGGATAAATATCAGCATGAGTGGGATAATCTGTGCAAACAAGAGGAAGTCTTTTGGAAACAAAAATCTAGAGTCCAATGGCTGAAGGAAGGGGAGCGTAATACAAAGTTTTTTCACAGGTCCACTATGGAAAATGGAATGCATAATAGAATATCTGCAATCAAAAATAAAGAAGGGGATATTCTTACTTCCCATGAGAATATGGAAGCAGAGTTAGTTCAATACTTTCGAAGCATTACTCAGGAGAATAATTTGGATAGAGAACAGTTCATTCGGGAGGTTACCAGAAATATACCAAAGATGGTATCCAAAGAGGATAATTTTAATCTAAATAGACCAGTTTCTGAAAAAGAGGTAGATGATACCCTCAAGGAAATGCAAAATGGAAAAGCGCTAGGCCCAGATGGGTTTAATGTGGATTTTTTCAAGGCATGCTGGAAAATTGTCAAACAGGATATCTTGAATGTAGTGGAGGATTCTAGAGTGAATAGTGCCATCTTGAAAGGTTGAATACCTCCTTTATCTCCCTTATCCCTAAGTAGGAGGATGCTCAAATTATGGATAAGTTCAGACCCATCGCTCTGTGCAATGTGGTCTACGAAATTATATCCAAAGTAGTGGCAAACAGACTTAAGCCTTTGCTTCCTACCCTAATTTCAGGGGAACAATTAGGATATGTGGAAGGCAGACAAATTTTAGACAACATCATTCAAGCTCATGAGGTAGTTCACTCGCTAAAAAGCAAAAAGAAAGCCAACATGATCATGCAATTAGATAAAGCCAAAGCCTATGCCAAAGTAAACTGGACCTATATGAGAAGGGTTCTTAGTGCTTTTGGTCTTGATCATAAATGGGTCAGATGGGTAATGGCCCTAGTCACCTCCTCCAGCTTCTCTATTTTGGTAAATGGCTCTCCCTCTGAGATTTTCAGTCCTTCTAGACGCCTCAGACAGGGAGACCCTCTCTCACCTTTTCTTTTCATTCTTATGATGGAAGGACTTGGTATGGCCATCAAGAAAGCTAAAGTTGCAGGCAAGATTAAAGGTCTTCTACTTCCCAGGAATGGTCAAGCTCATACCCATCAGCAATTTGTAGATGACATAATGCTTCAAGGAATCCCTACTCTCAAAGAAGCAACAACTTATAAACATATTCTAAGCACTTTTTCCATGGCCACAGGTATGGAAGTAAACCTTTCTAAATCAAAAATCTTTTTCTTTAATACCAACTTGGCAATCTAAAGGAATATTTCCAGAATTCTTGGTTTTCAAAGGGATTCCCTTCCCTCTAAATATTTGGGTATCCCTCTAATAGATAAAAAAATTCTCAAAAGCATTTGGGAAACCTTGTTGAATAAGTTGCTGGACAAAGTCAGCAAATGGACCTTCAGATCTTTAAATCTTGCAAGCAGGTTGGTTCTCACCAAAGCTGTCCTGCAAGCCATCCCTATCTTTATGTTATTTGCCCTCCCAGCTCTGAAAGGAGTCCTTCAACAATTGAGAAATATTCAAAGAAACTTCCTTTGGGGAAAGGAGGAGAACAAGAAGAAATGGGCTCTAGTGTCGTGGGAGAAACTTTGTAGATGCAGAGACCATGGAGGGCTTGACTTGGATGATCAGGAAATACTCAGCGAGGCTTTAGGAGCCAAACTCTGGTGGCACTGGGTTCATAATCTAGAGACTCTATGGACTACTATCTGGAAAGAAAAATATGCCATATCCTGGCACACAAACGATCTCATAAGAATGTCAGGGAACATTAAGGGCTCATACATCTAGAACAGAGCCTGGGAAAACAGAAGATTAGTTCAAGAAAATAGTTTTTGGGAAATCAGAGAAGGGAATCAAGCCCTCTTTTGGGAAGATAAATGGCAACAAGAACCAATACTGTTAAAAGAGAACTTCCTCGAGCTTAAAAAGGAGACAGATTCTCAAGGCTTAATTAAAGTCAAGGACTTCTGGGATAACATTCAACCAATGGGGAAATGGAGAGTCTAGAAGAATATTGAGTGCAGAAATAATATCCTCTTGAAAATTAAAGCAGAGGAGCTAAAAAAACAGTGGAACAAAGGAAAATCTTAGTTTCTGAAGGGCAAGGCCAACTAAGATGGGGCAAGAATCAAGAGGTAACCTTTAATCTCAAAGAAGCCAAAGGCATTCTCCTGGATCTGAATCCCCAGGTTCTAGATAAAATCTGGCAGAAATTTTGGAGGCACCAGGGGTGGATGAAAATCAAACTCTTCATGCGGCTGGTTTACCACAGGAAAATACTGACTTGGGACAACATTAGGAAGAGAAGGGTTCTAGGGCCTTCCAGATGCCCTCTCTGTGGAAAGCAAGAAGAAACAATGTACCATCTTCTTAACTACTGCGATTTCTCCTCCTGGTTATGGGAAACATTTGCTAAAAATTTTCAACAAACGGACAGGGACAGAGGAAGCATCCTCAAGACCCTCATTAGTTGGAGGGGAAATTTCTCAGAGCATGAAATTCTCAACGTAGCATGGATCCTTACACCAAGCTTTATTATATCGAATATATGGAAGGAGAGGAATAAAAGAATATTCAAGGAGGAAAATATTCCCCCACATGTACTGTTTGAGAAGATTTTGAAACAACTTAAGGTGACTGTAGGCTCCACTGTTTGCAACCACCATATTAGTCCTCCCTCGAATCTGGAAGGAAATATTCTCAAACATTTAGGGCTGCACGAACTTTATCATCAAGGTCTTAACAGAAAGATTACAGTAAGGGACAGGGAACAGGATTTCTTATCAGCCTCCCCCAACTAGATCTCTAAAATTCAACATTGATGGGGCGGCTAAAGGAAACCCGAGATTGGCTGGGTATGGGGGAGTACTCAGGGATGCCAAAGGAAGTATCATCTTCATTTTCCATTTTCATCTCGGTACAGCTACCAATAATATGGCTGAACTCATGGCTTTGGAACACTGCCTCGATTTTCTAAGTCAGGAGAATTGCTGCAATGTCATTGTGGAAGCAGATTCAAAGATAGTTATTAACTCAGTGAAAAGAATTAGTAATGGATCAGTGCCGGAGAAAGTCTCCAAGCACTGGAAGTTAATCAGGGTTTTCCAGAGAATTCAGAATCACCTTCATAATCTGCGCATGGTTTCCTTCCAACATGTTCGTAGAAAGGCCAACAAGTTGGCTGACCTGTTAGCCAATCAGGGGGTCAACAATACAGATGGCAATATTTCGATAGGATGGCAGGAATTGAGACAAAGCAACTTAAAAACTCTATGCAGTGAACATGAGGAAGAAGACATTAGAGTCTTCAGACATCGCGTCCAGGTAGCAAGCCCTTAATCTTGAGGCCTTTGCATGTGGTTTCAGAATCTTGCTTACAGGTCCTTGAAGAAGGGTCGACTACCGAAGAGTGATAGAGATCAGAGTAGTAGTAAGAGTGTTAGCATCGATCTCCAAGGACTGCAGGTTCAGGCTAGAAAGACAAGCAAACTCGGTAGGGATTTCATCGGTAGCCGGAAATAGTGTTTTTTTGGGTCTTGGAGAGAAAAACCACTTCCTAAATGGTTTTTTGAAGATCGCACAACATTGGAAGGGAAAGTGGTTTTAGGGAATTTACAGCGATCCCATACATCTTCCCATGGGTGGCAGGGGGTGGATTGGAATACCACCCTTTTCGCGCATTATAGTATGGTTAACTCAGGCGATGCGACATTTTGGACAACCGTTGGATTTTGCGATTGGTTCAACGGTCTAGATTGGTCGAGCAGTTTTGATGAGTGACCAGTCAAACCTAGGTCAGCTTGGCTGGGCGTTTCCTTCCAGGTCTGTCGGTTTAGGGGTCAGACTACCAGGCTCCATTTAAAGAGTTGCGTCAAGGGTCTGTTGGGAGGAAGACCTTACAGGTTTCAAGATTTCTTGGATCTAGTTTTCCATTTTTCTTTCGAGCAATAGGTTTGGGGAGGACGGCTTATTGAGATTTCAGACATTCCTTATGTTCGAAGTTTCAACAGTGAAGATGGGGGCTTCCACATCTTAATCTATATGGTCAGGTCAAGGAGGGTTGAAGCAGCGACAAGTCGTAAGCTAAAGTCCACTGGTGGCAGCAAGGACAAAGGTTTGCTAGGCTGGACTACTAAATCGCGTCCTGAGCAGTTTCTAGTGATCGCGGCAAAAAAAAGTGGGAAGTGGTTTTGTCTATTTGGGAGCGATACCACTCAGTTCACGCCACGTGGTGATGGGGGTGGGAGGAATATCACCCTCATCGCAGGCTAAAGTGCGCAAAGGTTGATGGTCGCGATTTATTTTCAACCGTTGGATCTTACAAAGTAATTCAACGATTGGGATTAGTCGTGCAAGTTTGCGGGTCCCTTCGGTAAAAGGCGGTTCGCTTGTCACTGCAAAATGATTCAAAGCCATTGGATCGTTCAGACAATTTTAATAGCTGAGATTAAACTGGTTATTAGGGTTTGGCGGTAAGGTTTTGGTGGGAAGGGGTTGTACTGGGTTTCTATTGACTTTTTACTCTGGCCTTTGTGTAGAGTGTTTTGAAGACAGAAGGAATTGAAATATTTTTTACTCTGTTGTTCTTTTTGTATCTGCTTCCTTTCTCGCTCTTCTTTTTTTGAAGCATGTAAGGTTTGGTTGTAGAAAGGAAGGCTTGTACTTTTAGCCTGGGTCTCAGGTGTTGAGGTGATCTCTTCATGGTCAACGACCATGCAAGATTTCTTGTATTTTATGTTCTTTTGTTGATGATTAATGAAAATGAAAGTCCGTCTCTTGCATTAGCAAAAAAAAGATATATAAGATTTCAAAAATATTAATAAAATTAAAAAAGTTTAATAGAGGTTTTAAATAAAATATTTTAATATTCATTTGGAATAAAAGATCTTAACACAAAAATTGATAAATTTCTTATCTCATTAATAGCAATTTATGAGGAATATTTATAATTTTTTCAATGTTTAATATGGATTTGATATGTGATATTTAGAAAATATTAATAATATAAATAATTAAATATAATGTGTTGAGCCCAAATTATAAATAAAATATTTCAATGTTAGTTACATATATATTATAACAACTTAGATTCATAATTCGAGATTTAGTCTAGAAGAATCAAATCTCTTTTCACTCAAAAAGATTTTTGCATCTCAAAAAATTTAATCTCCTGAAACTTGATAGATAAATAAATAAATATTTATCTAAAATTTTAAATAATTAATTAATTTTAATAAACATTTCATTTCTCTACAACTCAGTTATCACAATATTAAAAAAATAAATAACTTTAAATTTATTTTAAATTTAAATAATTAGATTTTGAATTTTTTTAATTGAACATATATTAATTTTCTCATATTAAATTTCATCCTTTTTACATACACCAAAGTTTAAGTAAAGAAAACTTTCAAAATAATGATAAGAATAACTCAGTTTTGAATATATATATATTTTTTTTAATTATAATTAACATATAAATAAACATCCGGGTGTCTACGCCAATGACACGAAATCCAAACTTCAGTATACCTCCACGTTTAAAAATAAAATTAAAAAATCCATTTTCTTCGGATAGAGGTTCCAGAAGATTCCTCTTTGCTTTATTTATATTATTATTAGAAAAGGCTGACATATCTTTCCACATCGTTTAGATTCTGAGAGTAAGACACTAAATGTGTTCAATCACTGCACTTGCTACGAAACCAAAAAAAAATGATTCCGCGTGGGCCATTGCGACAAATGAGAGGCCGTTCATGTAACGTAATATAATATGAAGTGGGAAGAATGTGTCTACAGCTCCTTCTCCTAAAAATTATGGACCATAAAGATGGCTATTAAAATACAGGTTAATGAATAATCATTGTAAGCGGGCTTCATGTATAATGAAATATGTAGGATTATCATTGATTCGTCCCCACATAAAAATATCACTGTAAATTTGGGGTTGAAGTGTCTCAAACTGCACGTCATCTAAGTTTACGTCATTCAAAAACCTCATGTAGCGGCTCATACCATAGCAGTGGGTACTAACAATTTGTGTGATATCAACATCTTGAAGTCATATTTGGGCAGATATGGAGAATAAGTGTACCGCTGCAAAATGGAGGAGTTTGAGCCCAATGTTTTTAAAATAAGAAAACTAATTTGTATTAAATTATATTTACATAAAATGATTAAATATGAATCTCGGCCACCATTAAATTTAAAGTTTTGTAGTTATAATATCAATTTGGATTGAGGCCGCTAAAAGTAAGCATCCATGACGGTTTTGTAATTTTAATATCAGTTTTTGGTTACTTTATAATAAACGGTTACTAAATTTTGAAATTAATTTATTAAGTTTAAAAATATAAAATAACTTTTTTTTAAGTGTTTGACTAACATTGCAAAAATTTCCATAATTAGAATTATCTGCTCCAAGCACATCTCAAAAATATACTCATTGCCTCTTGGGTTCTCTGCAATTTCCTACTCGGTGTCGCGTACCTTTCACGTGTATAAACTAACTTTACATATCCATTTTCATTTAAAAAGAAATCCAAAGCACAATAAATTATAAATTATAAATATGAAATGATTTGAAAGTCGGGCAACAAAGCGTGTCTCTTGTCTCTGAAGTTTGAGTTGTCCCTACAACAACGACACCGTTGATGCTGATGCTCTGACGATTACTTGATGACGCAACTCAATCACAAATTGATGATGCTCCCACCATCACTTGGTGACGCACCTTAAATGATACCATCCTTTCTATTGGCGTGTAACACCCACCTAGCTTATGTAATTATACAAGAACGTGATAACTATTTAGAATGAAGCTCTTGCGATTACTTGATGACGCAACTCAATCACAAATTGATGATGCTCCCACCATCACTTGGTGACTCAGCTTAAATGATACCATACTTTCTATTGGCGTGTAACACCCACCTAGGTTATGTTTAGAATAGTTAAAATTAAGAATAAATATTACAGGGAATTGGTTAAAGGATTGGTTATGGAATTAGTGGATCCAAAATGCACTATTCCTAACAACAAAGTTCCCATAGGATGTAAATGGTTGTATAAATCCAAGTTTAATGTTGATGGAAGTATTGATAAGCATAAAACTAGATTGGTAGCAAAAAGATATTCACAAAAGGAGGGAATTAATTATGAAGATACTTTTGCACCTGTAGCTAAGTTGAACGCAATTAGAATCATGATTGCATTAGCTACAAAATATAATTGGAAAATGCATCAATTAGATGTCAAATCTGTATTTTTGAATGGTGAGTTAAAAGAAGTTTATTTGGTTTAGCTTGAAGAGTTTCTAAAACTGGGACAGGAGCATCTAGTTTGCAGGTTAAAGAAAGCTTTATATGGTTTGGAACAAGCACCAAGATGTTGGTATGTGAAAATTAATTCTTTCTTTTATGATAAATGTTTTATGAGAAGCAAAAATGATCCTAACTTGTACATCAAGGAAGATGAAGTTGGGAATGTTGCTTCAATATCTGTATATGCTGATGAATTATCATAATAGGAAATGCATGCAATTTTATCGAAGAAATTAAAATTCAGTTGTCACATGTATTTCAGATGAAGGATCTTGGTGAATTGCGTTATTGTTTAGATCTTGATGTTTGGAGGGAATATGGTAAGACACTAATCACAGAAAGCAAATATGCAAAGGAAATCCTTAAAAGGTTCAATATGATTGAATGTAAGGCAATATCTACTCCTTTAGAACAGGATGTCAAATTGTGCAGTGATGATGGAACCGAAGATGTGAATGGAACCTTGTATCGTCAACTGTTAGGAAGTTTGAACTATCTCACCACTACCAGGCCAGATATAACATACTTAGTCAGTTCATGGCTAAGCCTTGTGAAAGCCATTGGAAAGCAGCAAAGAAAGTCCTTCGATATCTGAAAGAAACACTTAATTTTGGTATTATGTATATTGATGAATTTGATGTTGAGTTGGCAGGTTATTCTAATTATGACTCGACTAAAAATCTAGATGATAGGAGATCTACTACTGGATACGTGTTCAATATCGGTTCAAGACCAATATCATGGAGTAGTAAGAAACAACCAAATGTTTCCTTGTCATCCACTGAAGTTGAGTATAAAGCATTATGCAGTGCTACCTGTGCAACAATATGGCTTAGGAGGATACTTGAAGATGTTGGAGAAACACAACAAGCACCTACAGTAATCAGATGTGACAATCAAAGCACTATCAAATTGGCAAACAATCCTATATATCATGCAAAGATAAAACACATTGAGACACTGTATCATTTTGTAAGAGAAAAAGTGCAATCAAAAGAAATTGACTTATCATATTGTAATACAAATGAAAATGTGGCTGACATATTCACCAAGCCTCTTGGAAAGGCTAAATTTGAAATGTTCAGAAGTAAGTTGTGCATTGTAGAAAATCCAAATTATGTTGTAAGCCTAGCTTAGACATAGACCAATAGGCAAGTTAAAATGTAGATCGTGATTAAGGGGAGGTGTCAGGTATTAATCACGAAAAGCTCCGCTCACTGTTCAAATGTCGCTGATCATTGTTCAGCAGTTGGTGTAGTCGGCTAGTGTTAGTAGATAATAAATATCATTTGGTGCATTTATTTCTCTACTGTAGCTGAAGATGTGTATAAAATGCAATGTTTAGTAATGAAAGGAACAAGTTTTGAGTGTTGACTATGTTCTCTGATATAAATGACAAGGAACAAAGTTTTCTTTCATCCAAAAATAGAACAAGACATTTGGAAACCCCCGATGACATTGCATGTTTAAATAACCCAAACCCCATTACTATAGAGTTGTTGTATGTGGTGCATAATAAGCTAATGTTTTAGAGAGAGTACGGATGAAACCTGGAAGGACATAAAAAGAGTTGGAAAGTGTAAGACATAGTGAGGTAGTTGTGCAACCAAATACCTTGATGAATAAACAAAGTCTACATAACAGTGAAACACAAGTAGAGGGAGTGAATTTCTTGCACCAGTTCAAGGAAACGAATGTGACAAAAATAAGAAAAAGAAAAACAACACATCAATGATTACCTGTAAAAAAAAATCAAACCCTCACGGTTGCAATAAGATACTTGTGTGACAATGGAAGAGTAAGAGTGACCCTAGGTACCAATGAAATATCGAAAAATGAACATAATTCCAAATTTTGAAGTACCTAATGATGGCCACAAGCATGGTTAGCATGAACAAGTCTTTGGAGGCATCCAATATCAAGAAGGGTCACCTGCAATAATTCAATCATACCTTAGCAAATGCATACAACATATATCCGGTTAATAGGGGAAAAGAAGGATAATGTTCGCTAGGGTGTTACCTGCGCCCGTTATGAATCTGGATATGTGAACCCTAGAGCATTTAGGGTTTCATTGTACTGAGTCACCGTAGAATAGACCAAATGACAATGTCAGTGAGAGCCGGAGAGTGTGGCAGGTACCCATAATGACCCCGAGAATATTAGAGTCGTTTGAATAGAAGCCAAGGGATCGATGACCATTCTGCTCACAACTGTTAAATTAGAAGAATCTAGAAAGGTGCCAAGTGGGGCAATAATAAGATGTCTCAAAACTATCATATTGGGGGAAATTTTGAATTATGGAGTTGTGTAATAATAAAATCAATTAATGTCAATGAAACCATAAAGGACATAGCATAGTCATTTGTAACATCAATATTGAAACCTGATCCAGTGTAATAAGTAATCCTCAATATTCACGACAACATTGTGAGTGTATCATATTGTAATATCATGTTTATATATAAAGGTCATGGAATTTTGCATCATGGCGATGACATTAGAATAATACCAATTATTTAAAATGGAGTTGTATAACCATATGACAACTTAAAAAAATATTATGATTTGCTACAAATGGTTGTTACAAGCGGTACGAGAGCCTAGGTTGCAATATTGTAGCCTTATGGGCATTAAAAAATAAAGAGAATGTGTATGTTGTGTTCACAGAGGAAGCTTTATACAGTGAGGGGTTGGGAGTACTCACTCACCAAGAGTACCTGGGGAGATTGATTTGGTACGAGTATCTCGAGCTAAACCAAAAGTGTGGGTGTGACTAGGAGAAGATCACCAAAACCATACCTTTGTACTATTAGAAATGGTCCAACAGTTGAAGGATGAAATGGATCGCTTGAGGGAAGATAATGAGAGGTTAATGCACGAACAAAAACGGATTTCAAAGAGCCTCTACGATCATCAAAAACATAGAAACCCATTACCAAGTTCTTGGAATGGTGGTAGAAATGAGGAACATCGACAATAAGGTGGAAATGTGCTAGATGGGAATCAGAGACAGAGGTCAAAAGGGAATAGAGAGTAGAACGAACAAGGATCTGATAATGTTGTTGCTTCCAAGAAAAATAAGAAACAAAAAACAAAATTAAAAGGAGAATTCAAGAAAATTAAACCCCAAATTTTTTATGGGGAAATAGAAGAGGTTGTTGAAGCTTGGTTGATTAGTATCAATAAGTACTTTCAGATTTACGAATATGATGGTAATTTGAAAGTGAGATTACCCATTTATCAGCTTCAAGGGAAGGCTACGCTGTGGTGGGAAGAGGTTAAGGATGTTAGTAGAATTACTGAACAAGAGGTTTCTTGGGGGGACTTATAGAAACATTCCAATGAGAAGCATTTGACATAGAGATTTTATGATGTTAAGGTGAAAGAGTTTCATGATCTCCAATTGGGGAAACTCACTATGGACAAGTTTGTAACCAAATTTAAGTCCCTGTTAAGGTATGCACCCTATATTCAGGAGGAAAAGGCCAAAGTTCAGTGTTTCATGGGCAGTCTACCAACATTCATGAAAGAACAAATGAATTTAAAAATCCCAAAAATATGGATGAGTCCATTCAAAAAGCCCGGATTTATTATCAACAGTTGAAATCAAAAGGAGAAGGCAATAAGAGTTGGGTGAAAAATACAAAAACTGGAAATACCAGGTGTTTGCATAGGAATTAGTACAACAAATTTGTTGGAAGGAATCAACAGAAAACTAAATCACAAGGGAAAAGTAGGCAAGTGGAAGTTTCCAGTAAACCTGAGCTCACTAAACAACAAGATCCCTCACTACGGTGTTGGGGCCGCAGAGAGCCTCCTTTTTATAAAAATTTTCCTCATCGTTGTAGGGCCGAACAAACTACCATCATTCAATAGGCCTCAGCAGATGGTGAAGTGGTGCGCAATATACCAAGGGTTAATGCAACACTGGATGATCATCAAGCTGAATACCAACCCTCTGTGATTGAGCTTGAAGGTAAGATACATAACCATGATGTGTCCATTTTGATAGACCTAGGAGCCAGTTTAAGTTATGTCAGCCCCAAGTTTATTGAAAAATGTGACTTATAGACTTGTAAATTTGGAAATCCCTAGTTAGTGCAATTGGAAACCAGGGTGAAAAGAAGGGTGACAACTAAAATAAATGATTGTTCTATTGAGATAGAAGATTAGAAAATTAATGTAAATTTGAATGTATTACCTTTCAGGTCTTATGATGTTTTAATCGAAATGGATTGGTTGGAAGAGAAATGGTCGTTGGCAAATTGTAAATACAAAACTATTAGTTATCTCAATCAAAGGGGTGTTACACAAGAAATTCAAGGTGTGAAAAGACTCATAAAATTGTGACCAATTATTTCCTCCCAGTTAGGAAAATGCATTAGGAAGGGATGTCATATTTATGCAGTGTAAGTGGGTTTCTGTAATTCTAAAACTCATATAGCCTCTTTGGAAATCCTTCCAATCATTAAAGATTTTACTAATATGTTTTCAGAGGAAATTCCATAGAATTGATTCTAGGGGCTACACCTATGTCAAAGACCCCTTACCGAATGAGTATTCCTAAGCTAACTGAGCTCAAAATATAGTTGCAAGAATTACTCAACAAGGGCTATATCCACCCAAGTGCGTCCCAATGGGGAGCACTTGTTTTTTCTGTCCATTAAAAATATAGTATTTTGAGACTATGCGTATATTACCGAAAACTTAACCAGCTGACAATTAAGAATAAATATCCATTACCTAGAATCAATGATCTATTTGACCAAATCAAAGGAACCACTGTGTTTTCTAAGATACAATTGTGGTCAGTGTACCATTAGATAAGGTTGAAGGAAGAGGAGATTCCTAAAACCGCTTTCCAGACTCGTTATGGCCATTACGAATTTGTGGTTCTGCCCTTTGGCCTAACCAATGCTAAATTTTTTCAGATTGTTCTATGTTGTATCAATTACTCTAGCCAAATTTACTTCTTCATGAACAATGAATCCAATTATTAGAAGTATAACGAATCATAAACATACCTTAAGAAAGAAAAATATATGTAGTGACAAAGAAGACAACCACACAACCATAAGAGACAGCAGATTGGTCCACGACAAAGGAAAATCTCCATAAGGGGGAAACCCTTTGAAATATTCTTCTTTAATAGAGCGTCATAAATTTTTTTAAGCAAAGAGTACAATGAGCCCAATACATAACTTTGTAGCAAATATTTACAAACTAGATATATAGATCTATATAACAGCAAAGAGAAACCCAAAAACATTATATCTCTGAAGCCAGTTGAAGCCAAAATGTCAAACCCTAGATCTGAACCCTATACGCTCACATCAAAATTGACTAAATGCATCTGAAACTCCCTGGACACTCTCTCAGACATTGTGTGAGGGCGTATGTGACTGCTCATACACTCTCAAGAAGACTCAGTGCTTACTTATGGGGTAAAACACACAAAAAAACCCTTGGATTCTCCCTTAAATTTACTATGTGTGTGTTTGGGACAACCTAGATGCTCTCAAGACCACTCAGTGCGAGCATTTAGGGACAAATGTAGCCTCATATTTCTCTGAACCCCTAGACGCTCCAATAAGCCTATGTTTCAGCATCTAGGGCTCTTTGGACATTGTCTTGCCCACTATATGCCAGTGTCGAGCGGCCAAAATGCCCAGTTCTGTGCTAGCATCTACGAACCAGAAAACCCTAAGATAGAGAGAGCCTTACACATGTGATTTCAGATCCTTGTGTGAACTCCTTCAGTCGGAGTTATGCGAAGCAAGAAAAAAGAGAAGAATAGAAGATGGATTGATCATTGTGATCAAATGAGCATGATGTCACTTCTATTTATAGGCTTTTTTGAGGATCCACTTGGGGTTAAGGCTGACCTAAGAAGTTACACATGTGGTTAGGGCTGACCCATTCTATAATACATGTATGAATAAAATAATTCAAAACTCAACTTCAAGTAAAGAGGAGTTTAATGCAAGAATCATCTCAGAAATTTGAGCTATCCAATGTGGAATTTTACCCTAGTTTCAAAAATTAACACTCCTTCTCAACTAGGAAGAATTCCACCTGCCAATATTGTTTAGTTGATCTTCACATCATCTGGTCATGTTGTTGTAATTCTTTAACTGTCTCTCCTCAACTTTATCTGTGAAAATTTCTTGGATATAAAAGAAAAGAAAGAACGAGCAATAGCTTCCACCCATACTGAGTAATAAGATAACACATCATACAAGGGAGCACATCTTCCATCCTCGAATCTCATCAGGGAGCTCATCCTCAACCTAGAATCTCAGACGGGGAGAACCATCTCAACCCAATCCTATTACCTATCGATATTACCATCAATGAATCTCAATAGTCATGTAGTAGAACACTTGCATCATAATCGACTTGTGTTGTACACCCAAAGTACAGTCTCAACTCGTTGACCAAATGAGGAGCAGTATTCCCAATAATCCCTTCTTGTGGGTACCATGTCAACTCGGGTATACTCTACAAAGAAAGGACAGGGGAGAAATTCTTTCCAAATGTATGAAGGTAGTAGAGCAACATATTCAACCCTATGGATAACATATAAAGTAGTATCCTATTGTCCAGAGATCCCTCAACCCCAGGAGACCTTTATCTCAATTCTTCACTGTGGGAGCTCAAACAAGGTAGGAAGAGTTGGCTCAGTGTCCTCAATCAGCGTTTCCCCTTATTCGGAGGGGCCACATCCATTAGTCCAAGCTACTCTATGAATACTAAGAACTTTCCTTTCAGTAATGCCTTGGTGAGAATATATGCAACATGTTCATCTGTCGATATCTGAAGGAGCCTGACAACTCTTATCTGCACCATGTCTCGAATAAAGTGATATCGAATTTCTTTGCTAAATGGATCCCACTCTTGTTATCGCAGTATATCACTATAGTGTCTACAACCTACTCAAATATCTCTCCAAAGATATTTCTTAACGAAATTGCTTCACAACTGGCCATGCTAGTGGCTATGTATTCTTCTTCGGTAGTGCTCAATTCTACAAAATTTTGTTTCTTGCTCATCAAGGATATCATGGCAGATCCAAGTCTAAAATAACATCTATATGTACTATTCATGTCAGTAACATTTCTTACCCAGTGATCATCAGCGTATCCATGAAGTTGAACATCTCGGGCAGAATATCTCAAGCCAAGTGTGATTGACCCATGCAAATATCTCAATAAATTTTTGGTACCTATCCAATGTGCATGGAGGGGCTCGGTCATGAATTGACTCAATGTGTTCACTATATAGCATAAATTTTCACGGGTGTTCACAAGGAACATCAGGGCCCCAATCATTTGTCTATACTAGGATGTATTTTCCAAATCAGGTCCTGCAACTTCTCCCCATAACTTCTTGAAGTTCATTTCCATCTGTGTAACCATGGATTTGCATTCAGTTATTCCAAATCTTTCCAATAGCTTCACAACATATTTTCCTTGTGAATGGAAACTCTCACCAAGCCTCTGCCACACCTCAAGGCCTAAGAAGTAGTGCATGAGACCAAGGTATTTCATCTCAAATTCAGAGGCTAGCTTCCTCTTACACTCAATATTTAGAGGCTCACTACCAATCAAGAATAGATCGTCAACATATAAAACCAAAACCAATGGCATACCTTGGACTACCTTGAAGTAGAGGTTGGGATCGACATTTCTTCCTCTAAATCCTAACTTCTCTAAGTAACTGTCAATGCATGCATACCAAGCTTGGGGAGCTTACTTCAAACCATACAATGCCTTCTTCAACCTGCAAACATGTGTTCTTTAATCTTCCACATCAAATCCATGTGGTTGTTCAACATATACTTCTTCCTGTAACATGCCATAAATTAATGTTGTCATTACATCTATCTCATGAAGAGTCCATCCCTGACTCGCAACAAGGGAAACTATAGAATGGATGGTTTTATATCGAGCCACATGAGCAAATATGTCATCATAATCTTCTCCCTCTTTCTGAGAGATTCCTCAAGATACGAACCTTTCTTTGTATTTCTCAATGCTTCCATCAATTCCATGTTTCATCTTGAATAACCACTTTGATGTCACAACAAACTTCCCATTTTGTCTTGGTACAACATCCCATACATCATTCTTCACAATCAATTCATATTCCTCAACCATAACATCCTTCAAAACTTGTTATTTTACTGATTCTTCAAATGAGGATGGTTAAGCTTGAATCATAGTGCTCATTGTCGCACCATGTCCCTGATACCTACATGGTTCCTTCCTTTCTATGAATGTTCTACGAATGGGAACATTTCTTTCGCCATTTTGTAGAGTACCACAGGACCAAAGTGGTCTCTTCCTAGTAGGAGGATCACTTGGAGGAGGATCTAATTGATCCATAGGCTCCATGGGATCATCAAACATATTGGACTCAGGCACGAAAGGACCATCTAGAATATCCCAGTCATCATTCTCTTCCTTGGGAGGACGACAGGGAGGAAGATATCTTGCTTTCCCAAGAGTTGCATCTTAATCGAATGTTATGCCCCTGGTAATTTCAACCTTCCTTTGACCAGGAATATATATTCTATATGCTTTAGAATTTTCACAATAACCCACAAACATACCTTTTCTACCTGTAGCTTCCAATTTGTTCCTTTTGTCCTCCAACACATGAAAATATACGAGGCATCCAAATACACGAAGATGGCTAATATCGAGCTTGATACCCGTGAATATTTCTTCAGGGGTCTTGTTTTCTAAACTTGATGAGGCACCCTATTTTTAACATATACAACAGTAGATGTATCTTCGGCCCAAAGGAACTTTGGCACCTTTTGATCATGGATTATGGAACGAGAAGATTCTAATATAGACTTGTTCTTCCTTTCAGCTAGACCATTATGTTTAGGGGTATATGGCACAATTATTTTCTTCTTGATCCCTTCTTTCTTGGAAAATGCTATGAATTTGTTTGACATGTATTCCCCTCCATTGTCAAACTTGAAGATTTTGATTCTTTTTTCTAATTGATTTTCAATCAAGGCTTTGAATTCCTTGAATATTTCAAAGGCTTCATCCTTGTGCTTAAGCAAGAATATCCATGTATTTGTTGTGAAGTCGTCAATAAAGGTGATGTATTAGAGATGACCCCTAACAGAATGTGTAGGCATTGGACCACATATATCGTAATGAACAAGATGGAGGATTCCATTTGTCTTGTTCTTGCTAGAGGGAGATGGTCCCCTTTTTCTCTTTCCACTCGCACAACTTGGACAAAATCCATCATGATGAGATTGAAAATTGGGAATACCTTAAACCATATTATTCAACTTCAGAAGTGCATCATAGTGTAAATGAGCCATCCTACGGTGCCATAACTTGCTCAGATGATTAGTATTATGAACCAATGCTAAAAGAGGTCTTCTAGTGACTCTATAAACTCCTTCAAATCTCGATCTTAATTTGAATGCATCTCTCATAGGTGAATCAATATGCCAAGTCAAAAATTTTCCTTTGATGAAGGCAAACCTCATCCCTTTATCTTCCAATGTAGATATAGATACTAGATTCCTCATTAATCCTGGTACATACATAACATCACGTAGCAGAACTAATTCCCTAGAATTCAATTGAAATTTGACAGACCCAAAGCCTTTCACGGGATGAGTGGAGTTGTCTCCAAGAATGATCTTCAACTTAGTCTCCCTCTCTACCAGATTAGAGAGGACATCCTTGTACCCAGAGAAATGATGAGTGGCCCCACTATCAACCAGCCAACTATCCCATGAATCCAGTGTAGAAGAACTAGTAAGAGCAAAAATAAGAATGTATTTAGATTTACTTACAACATTACTTTCATACCTCGGAGTCCTTGACTTTTTTTGAGGAGGGTGATGTTCTTCACGGTCACTTGAGGAGTCTCTTCTTCTTCTTTCATATCTTCTACCATGGTTATTCATTTCATTGTATTTTCTTCTTTTATTATTGTTGCAGCTTCTCGTGTTGTAACGTGGCCTCTTTCTCTTCTCGAGACAATCTCGATCATAATGACCTTTCTTGTTGCAATTGAAGAATTCAATATCAGATAACGATCTATCATTCCTTCCTTTTTTATTTGAGGAGGAGGCTTCCTCGATTGATCTCCTTTTGACTACTTCCTTTTGTTGTGAGTGATATATGTACTGGGCTCTCCCTCTTCATGCTTTTGAATCCTTCCTCTTGCTATCATCTTTGATTCTTCATGAGTAAGCTTCCCAACAATTTCATCAAATGAAGGAATGACATTGTTGTTGCTGACTATAGTAATGAAGGTTTCGCAAATAGGAGGGATACCTTTAAGAGTCACGACTACGAGCTCCCTATCAGGCACATTTTCTCCAACTCTCTGCAATTTATCTCTAAGGTGAGAGATCCTCATAATGTAGGATTGAACAACTTCTCCTTTGTTCATCTTGGTTTCCTTGAATTGATCTTCTAAGGTGATGATCTCATTAAAGTTGTTGATTTCATACATGTTGGCTATGTTGTCATACCTTTAGACTTTCTTAACTTCACAACATATGCAAGTAAATGATCTTGCAAACCATTAACTATAAGTTTCTTTTCTTTGGACTCACCTTTCTTGTACCTATTCTTGAGGGAAGAGGAAACATTTTATGGAGGCTCGGGCATCCTTCCTTGAATGTATTCTAGCACATCATTGTTGTCAATTGTGATCTCCAGTTTGATTTTCCATGCAACAAAGTCTAATGCATCACCCAAATTTTCATGCTCCTTGAAGGTAGAGGACAACATCTTGAACTTAACTAGGCAATCTGCTTTCAAAAAATAAGGGCTTCAATTCTTGTCTTCTTTTGAGCTTTCCCTTCACCTCAACTCTAATACCATGTTAATTTTTTTTCAGATTGTTCTATGTTGTATGAGTTACTTTATCCCAATTTACTTCTTCATTAGCAATGCATCCAATTATTAGCAGTATAACGAATCATAAAAGTAATTGAAAAAAGAAAAATATATGTTGTGGCAAAGAAGACAACAACAAAACCATAAGAGATAGCAAATTGGTCCAATATTAGGGAAAACCCCACAAGGGGGAAACCCTTTCAAATATTCTTATTTAATAAATTGTCATAAAAAGTTTTCAGTAGAGAGTAAAATGAGTCCAATAAATAAGTTTGCAGCATTATTTACAGAATAGATCTACAGATATGTATAACACCAAAGAGGAACCCAGATCCACTAGATCTATGAAGCCAACTGAAGCCAAAATGTCAAACCCTAGATCTAAACCCAGGACGCTCTCATCAAAAATAACTATGTGCGTATGAAACTCCCTCGCCACTCTCTCAAACATTATGTGAGGGCATTTGTGACTACTTAGACACTCTCAGGATGAATCTGTGCGGGCGTCCGAGGTAAAACACACCAAAAACCCTTTGACGCTCCCTTACAATTACTTTGCGTGCATCTAGGACAACCAGATGCTCTCAGGACCACTATGTGCGAGCGTTTGGGCACTAATATAGCATGATCTATCTTCGAACCCCTAGACACTCCCATAAGCCTTTGTGCCAATGTCTAGGGCACTATGGACATTGGCACAAAGACATTGTCTTTCCCACTTTGTGCCAATGTCTAGAGACTAAAATGTCCATTTTTGTGCCAGTGTCTGAGAACCAAAAAATCCTAAGCTAGAGCGAGGCTTATGCCAATGATTTCAGACCCTTGCGCAAACTCCTTTCGTCATACTTGTGTGAACCAAGAAAAAAGAGAAGAATAGAATATGGCTTTATCATTGTGGTGAAATGACCTTGAGGTTGCTTCTATTTATATTCTTCCCTGAGGGTCCATTTGGGGTTAAGGCCGACAAAAGAAGTTACACATGTGGTTAGGGCCAACCCATTCCATAATACATGTATGAATAAAATAATTCAAAACTTGACATCCGCTTGACTAAATTGGATGATCCTTAGGTCAATTTTGGTCCCCTCAAAAAGAGGAATTTAATGCAAGCATCATCTCGGTTGTCTGAGCTGTCCAATGTGGAATTTGACCCTAGTTGAAAAAATTAACAACCAATACTCCAACAACTTTCATGAGGCTTATGAATAATGTATTCCACACTTATCTTAACAAATTTGTTTTACTTTTTATTGATGATATTCTTATATACTCAAAGAATTTAGACGAGCATAAGCAAAACTTGCAAATAGTTTTGCAAATGCTACAGGAACATCAATTGTATGCAAAATATAGTAAGTGATCCGAATGGAAAATGGCATCAACCCATGGTATTCATCCACCCATGGAATTTACCCATGGTATTGTAAGTAGCATCCACCCATGGTATTGTAAGTGACATCCACCCATGGTATTCATTCACCCATGGTTTTTTCCCATGGTATTGTGACATCCACCCACGGTATTCATTCACCCATGGAATTGACCCGTTGTATTGTAACTGAAAATTACTATAAGTAATAAGTTGCATTTTGTAAAAAAATAGATTGTTCACCACAATGTAGCTTTTACAGTTATTCTCCATTTTAATAAAAAGTTTCTTTGTGGTTTTGTTTATTGGGCATTCTCCTCTCTTTTTTCTGTCATTTCAGTTTTTTGGATCTTTAGGGCATCTCCCCCGGAGACCCATTTCAATTTTTTAGACCTTGGGGGCCTCCCCACAAGATCTGGATCAATGGTATCAGAGCAAGTTATGATTCCATGGCAATGAGGGTTTCATTCATATTTCAGTTTCAATTTTCGCAGCAATATTTAACAAACTTTAGGCACGTGTTGCAACCTCCACATAACACTTTCATGGGCCAAGCACGAAGAATTTTTATTTTTTTATTTTTTTGTAGGATTTCTTTTTGGCGACGAGTTTGCAAATTAGATCTAAAACATTTTGTGCAAAACTTACAAAAACAAATAACAAATCTAGTTTCCTTGCAAAAAATTACCAAAATTCGAAAAAAAAAGTTTGGCCGAATTGGGGTCTAGATGAGGGAGATATTGCCGATTTAAAATCATCTATGTTGTAGAATTTTTCTTTGATGACAATTGGTGGATGGCGACTCTCTTATCATTTTATGAAGTTTTTGTGCATAATTTCATAGAAAGGATTGCAGATCTGAGCTCTTCTTGGAAAATCACCCATTTTTAAAAAACAAATGGCTCGAATCGGAGTTCGGATGTGGGAGATATCGCTGATTTAAAATCAGCTTTTTTTTCAAAACTTTTGTGATAGCGGAAAAATGCAGTGCGAATCTGAAATTCTAGAGTGTCCAGATAAGGATTTTCAATACATGGGAAGATCTAAAATGGTCCTTTTGGTTCCAAAAATAGGTTATAACAAATATTCTGAGTTATATTGACTCAGTTATGTCCATTTTAATTTTGGAGCAACATTCGGAGCGGGTTCCCATTGGAGATGTGCCCTCCCACCCCACTTTAATAGGCACCTACTTCACATTCATCAGTGTTAGCATAGCAACATTTGGCTTGGGTTATTTGGAGACATGCCCTCCCACCCCAGGCTATGTAGGCACCTGCTACTTCATCAACAACTAACATCACGGTTATGGATCAACCACACAAAATCCTTGTCATCGAAGTCCATTTGCTAGGCCACACACTATTAGTATCACAGTTGGTCATAAGCATTACAAGGTATCTCTATCCTTGAATCTTTGTTTTTCATGGTTATGGGTCATCCAAAAACCCACACTTCATCAAAGTCCATTTGTTAGGCTGCACACAGTCAGTATCACAGTTGGTCACAATCATTACAGGGTATCTCTATCCTCGGATCTTCGTTCATCATGGTTATCGGTCATCCAAAAACCCACACTTCATCGAAGTCCATTTGCTAGGCTACACATTGTTTGTATCACAGTTGGTCACAAGTATTACAGGGTATCTCTATCATTGGATCTTCGTTCATCATTATGGGTTAACCACATAAAACCCTTCTCTTTGAGTGGCTCTTCATATTCAACAAAGGCTTCACAGGAGGGAACTTCACATAATGGGGACCACTACTTCTTAAGGAGGGAGGATTGATCCAAATGGAAAATGGCATCAACCCATAGTATTCATCCACCCTTGTTATTTATCCACCCATGAAATTTACCCATGATATTATAAGTGGCATCCACCCATGGTATTGTAAGTGACATCCACCCATGGTATTCATTCAACCATGGAATTGAATCGTGGTATTGTAACTGAAAAATACTATAAGTAACAAGTCGCATTTTGTAAAATGACAGATTGTCCACCACAATGTAGCTTTTACAGTTATTCTCCATTTTAATAAAAATTTCAGTTATTCTCCGTTTTAACAAAAAGTTTCTTTGTAGTTTTTTTTATTGGGCATTATCCTCTTTTTCTTCTAACATTTCAGTTTTTCAGATCTTGGGGGCCTCTCCCCCCAAGATCCATTTCAATTTTTTAGACTTTGGGGGCCTCCCCCTGAGATCTGAATCAGTAAGTGTCATTTCTTTGAGTAGATTCAATACTTAGAACATGTCACCTCTATGGAAAGGATAGTGATTGATCCAGAAAATATCAAAACCATTATGGAATGGCTTCTTCCTACTAATGTTACTCACATCCGATCTTTCATGGGCTTAGTAGGATATTACTATCATTTCACTGAAGGGTTTTCTAAAATAGCCTTTCCTATCACTTCCTTTCAAAAGAAAGGCACAGTTTTCAAGTGGACTGTGGAGTGTCAGCACAGTTTTGAGTTACTAAATAATTTGCTAACAACAACCCGTGTTAAAAATAGTAGACTCGGAAAAGGTGTTTGTCATCTGCATTGATGCATGGCAAGAAGGAGATGGATGGGTGCTTATGCAAGAAGGCAAAGTTATTTCATATGAATCTCAAAAAAAGCTTGAGAATCAATAGAGGTATTCCACTTATTGTTAGGAAATAATGGAAATATTACATGCTTTAAAGGTATGGAGACATTATCTTATGGGATTTTAAGAAACTTAATCTTAATGCTCGTCAAGCTAGATGGACCGCCCTTTTGAATGAATTTGATTTTGATATTAAACATTTAAAAGTAAATGAAAATCGAGTAACAGATGCACTAAGTAGGAAATTGCATCATACGAATAGAATTTTGTACAATGAAGTTGAATTTGATTTTTAGTTTAATAATAATAATAATATGAATTAACACATATTAATTATAGATGTCATTAATTGATATACATTTAGCATATATTAACCACATTGATTAAATAAATATAATTATCTTAATTTTATGATATTAAATTTCGTCATTTTTACTCAATTTTGAATTTTAAAAAAAGACAAAAATATATTTAAAATATATATAAATAATCATCTAGGTGCCTACGACAATGACATGAAAATTCAGTAGACTTCCACTTTTAAAAATAAGAAATTCGTTTTCTTTTGGAGAGGTTTAGAAAAGGTTGATATATCTTTCCACAGCATTTAGATTTTAAGAAGAAGAGGCTAAATGCGTTAAATCACTGCACTTGCTACGAAAGGGAAAGGAAATTGATTCTGTGTGGGTCATTGTGATAAATGAGAGGCCATTCATGTAATATAATATAAAGTGATAGAAATGTGTATAATGGTTTGGGAGGGCAGAGATGTTCACTTAATGTCACAGTTACCAAACTCGGCCGTATCGGTAAAACAAAATGGGAAAGTCGCTGATTCGATTCGATACAATGAATAATTCGTGAGTTTACAATTCAGTACGGTCACCGGTGCATGATTTTGGTCAAAGCTTTCTATCAATTTATGTACAGCGTCCACTGTGCTGCTCCTGCTGACGAACAGTGTGGATGTGTGGAATATGAAAATTGAACGTCGGCGTGGTGTCCAGCACAACTCCACCACCAAATTTGGCCTTCGCTGAATTATCTTGGCGGCGCTTGCCTTTCATTGGTTCTGATTGGCTGTGGTTTCCTTCTGTTTGAACCCCTTTTAAATTTACTGGCCGATCAGAGAAATGGTTACGTGGCCTTAACCGTTCACGCTTCCTCACGTGTAAGATAAATGTGGTCGATGGGGGCGACTCCTACTTCCAATCTTATAGCAATATTAATGCTATCTAATATGCGAGTGAAATAGTCACTCCACGTGCTCTCACTAAAAGTGCGATGGCTATTCGGCTTGCATGGCTATTCGGCTCGCATGTGAGATAGCATTAGGATTGGAAATAGAAGTCGCCGTCGATAGGTAGGGAGCTCGGGCTCTGTGTAACCACGAATAAAAATGCTAACAAATCACTGCGGGATAAAATCATGGAGGATGTAAATCCGATTTTTTCAATTACCTTTTATAAAAATAACGCACCCTCGGTGGAAATTTGAGAATTGAAATTTTATAAAAATAACGCAGCACTGAAAATTGAAATAATGCAGGGATCCTAACTTTAATGCTAGGATTGTTTAGTTTTTATAATATTTTTATCCGGGTAAGTATTTTTTAGTTTTTATAATTTTTTTATACGGTTACTTTTTTATGAAAATTGGAAAAAAATAAACCATAATTTTTATAAAAAAATAAAATAAAAAACAATATTCTTATATTATTTAAAAAAAAAAAACAATTTCTATTAAATTTGACTATAAAATAGTAAATATGGTTAGAAATTTGGTTGGAAAATTGATTATTTCAATCTTAGTTTATTTTGTTTTTCATTATATATTATTTACAAATTGTTCTAAGATACCACATGGTATAATCGAAAACAAATTGCTAATCTTAAAATGTAAAATATTATTAAATAATTAATTTAATTAAAAATGAATCAAAAGCAAAAATTATTGCCATTGACATTAAATAATATAAATAGCTCTGATATACATATCCAGGAGGCATAATTGCTTAACGGATGCGACTCAAATTTGATTTTTAAGTCTACCCTTTGAAACAATCAATCAAGATGCTTTAAATGAGAGGTGAGTTAGTAATTTCTATATAATTACAATTAAAAGAATATAACTTCCATCTTAATAAAAATTATAAAATAATGAATTGGTTGCAAACTGGCACCTCTTTTATAAAAAAAAAAACAAAAAAAAAGTAATTTCTATATTTGAAAAAATTATAAATTGACAAATTTCAGTGTTAAATGGATAACTAGTTAGTAATTTCTATATAATGGCAAATTGCCAAAAAAAGAGAGGATAAGTTTTATCTTAAAAATAATTATAGAATAATAAATTCATTGCAAATTGGTAACTCTTATAAAAAAAACCAAAAACCATAACTTCTATATTAGAAAAAATTACAAACTTACAAATTTAAGTGTTAAATGGATAACCCCTATAAAAAATAGAAGAAAGATAAATCCAATATTAGAAAAAATTATAGAAGTTATAAAATGGTAACCATGCAAATCCACTACTTTTATACAAAAAAATTAGAAAAACAGTAACTTCTATAATACAAAAAATTATAAAATCGCAAAATTCAGTTTAAAATGGATAAGTCTTCTGAAAAGATAGGCAAAAAAGGATAAATCCAATATTAAAAAAAATAATAAAAAATGGAAAATGGAAACCTTAGTTGCACTTGCAAATCCATAACTCATATACAAAAGCATAGAAAAACAACAACTTCTATATTACAAAAAATTATAAAATGAGAATACATAAAGATAAGTGTGCACTTGTGAATAAAAGAAATAGAAAAATGATAACTTCTATATTACAAAAAAATATAAAATAGCAAATTTTAGTTTAAAATGGATAACTTTTATGAAAATATAGAAAAAGGATAAATCCAATATTAAAACAAATATATAAAAAATATAAAATGGAAAAGCTTAGTTGCAAATCCATAACTCCTATAAGAAAGTATAGAAAAATGGCAACTTCTATATTACAAAAAGATATAAAATAAGAAATTGCACTTACCTAAAGATAAGTGTGCACTTGTGAATAAAATAATAGGTAAATTTATTAAGTTATTTTTATGGTGAAGTACAATTGCGAATAGTAAAGGTAACTTTTGCTTAGAATATAAATAAATTTACATGAAAAAGCTATAAAATAGTAATAAAGGTAAGTTTACATTTGTGAATAGAATAGAAATTAAATTTACATTTTAAATTTTATTTATAAAATAATAAAATAATAAATTGCATGTAAAAAATTATGTAGTTACAAATGGTATAGTAAGATTGGTATGCTTAGTAAATTTTCATGCTACATGTTTTATATAAAAAAACAATAAACTAAATTTACATGTTCAATTTTATAATAAAGTATGGTAGAAAATTATAAGATTGCACTTGTGATTTTTTTTTTATTTTTTTCTGATATTAAATTTAAATTATGACAGAGAAGGTAAGTTCTATTTTTTAAAACTAGTTTACCAACTAATATTTTTTTTTTGGGAAATCTTCTACAAGTAATGTGAATTAACATGGAATTATGTCTTAATGTAGTAGCAAAGTATAATTAGAAATTAGAAATAAAAACTTATTCCGTTCAATTAAGAGTTCTTGTTCAAATTAGTAGCAAAACAGACTTAGAATTAAGTATTTGTTCTCTTCAACAAAGAATTTTGGATCAATGCATCAACTAAGAACTTTTGGAATTAAAAAAATATAGGGAATTGTAAGTTTTATATTAAAAAAATGAAAATATCTTTAAATCACATTTTTATTTTTATTTTCATGATTTCTTTTATGATATCCATTACCAGGTTGGAGTATAGTGATTACCTGGATTGCATTCCATTGACAAAAAAGGACTACTAGTTTGGAATTCAAATAGAGGGGCTCATTTTCCGTAGTCAACCAGAAAGGTTAGGCATTGACACATATTGTCTAACAAATTTGGATAAGATAGGACACATAGCAAATTGAAATTAAATGAAAACTATTATTTTTTATTTGTGATCAAATGTTTTGTCTTAGTTGTTAATAGACATGTAAATACTAATTTCCTTGTATCTACCTGATTATCACTCTAGTAATAGTTTTGAAATTATATCTCCTAGCCATATTTGCAATTTTCTACTAGATTCCTAGGAATTCATGTGTTTTAGTTTCACGTAGAATGGCATGTTTTTAATTCAATCATAAGTAATATCATAAGTAGGCTTCTATGCATTGTCTCTTTTGTATTCTCTATAGTTTGAAAATTTTTGTTTTTCAAAATATGTACAAATATAGTTCATTGAATTTGAATGATTTTTATTTCTTGCAAATAGGATGCTTGGAGACCCTGTAAAGAACATTGATGGCACCTAGATCGAAACTTCCTGAATGGAAATATCTTGAAAGAAAAAACGATGGAAAAATTTATTGCAAGTTCTACAATAATACTTGTGGGACATGAGTGACTCGAGCAAGAGATTATTCGCTTGGAATTGTGGGTGGAACTGGTGGAGGAGTGGTAGCATGTGCTAAAATTGTGCAAGATGTGAAGAAAAGTTTAAGTGAAGAAGTCAATGCTTATAAGCATGGAAAGGTAGTTCAAGAAGTAAGAAAAAAATAACACAAGATACACTCATGGGAAGAGGAAATGTTATTAATTCAATAGCAATCTCTTTCCCATCATTTGTGGCATCTACAACATCTTCTATGTCATATGGATCACAAGGAGAACCTACTTTACCAAACGTTGATCCAACACAACAAACATTGAAGAAAGCTTGGAAGCCATTGGAGCGAAATGAGGTAGATGATGCAGTTTATGATTTTTTCATTGGTTGTAATATCTCTTTCAACACTATCAAAAACCCATTATTTCATGATATGTTAAAAAAGATAGACCATTTTGGTCCCTCATATTTCCTCCAAGCTATGAAAGTCTTAGGACAAAAGGAATTGATAGGAGAAAACAAAGAATAGAGGAAAGAGTTAAACCAATAAGGGATTCGTGGGCTATTTCTGGATGTACTTTAGTTTGTAATGGTTGGACAGATCACCAGTCTAGACCTCTTGTGAACACACTTTCTTGTTGACCTCAGGGAGTGTTCCATTTGTCTACTATTGATTGTATGGACAAAACAAAGACTGCTGAATATCTATTTCAGATACTAAAGGACACCATATTGCCTTTAGGAGATGACAATTTAGTCCAAGTTGTCACTGAGAATGCATCCAATTGTGTTCATACTGGTGAGATATTGAGGGAGCAGTTCCCTAAGTTGTTTTGGACACCTTGTGCATCACATTGTATTGATCTAGCCCTTCTTGACATTGGTAAAATAGGTTGGGTGTAGGTAAGTATATCTCAAGCAACGCAACTGGTCAAATTCATTCTTAACAACCGATTGAGTTTGAGTATATTTAAAAAATACAAAATCAAGAATCCACTGAGACCAGGTGAGACTAGGTATTCCACCCATTTTATTGCACTGCAAAGGGTGGTAGAGAAAAAAATTGCATAAAATCATTTGTATGTAATTAAGAGTAGGTGAACTCTCCTTTGTCAAGGTTAGAAGGTGGTAAAATAGTAGAGAAAACAATCTTCAATGAAATGTTTTGGTCATGTGCAGAAAAAATCATTTCTATTTGTGAGCCTATTGTACAAATATTGAGGATGGTGGATTCTAATGCTGCATGTATGGGTTTTGTATATGAGGGCATGGATAGGGTAAGGGAACACATATAATTGATATGTAAGAATGATAGTTCAGTATATAATCCAATATGGAGAATTGTGGAAAAATGGTGGTGTATGTGTTGCATACGCCATTACATGATGCGGGGCTTTTTCTAGCACCTAATTACTTTCATGTTCCTAAGGATAGAGATATTATGCAGGGATTTTATAATTTCATGGAGAGGATGTATCATGATCCTGAGATACAATATCAAATATGAATGAAATCAATATCATATAGGCAAGGGACTAGTCATGCTTTCACTACAACTAGGGCACTACGAGATATGCACCATCCAGAGGTAACCCCTACTCAATTGTGGTTTCTCCATGGATATGAGACACCTCAGCTACAATCATTTGTAGTCACGGTGTTGAGTCAGGTATGTAGGCATCATAATTATTTATACTTTGTATGTATATTTGCAAATTTTTCCATGTAAATTATTATGCTAATATAATATTATTTTCATGTAAAAAAATAGGTCACTAGTGCATCAGCATGTGAAAGGAGTTGGAGCACTCATGAGTTCATCCATTGGAAGAAAAGAAACCATTTAGGTGCTAGAAAATTGGTAGATTTGGCTAGCATTCATTGCAATTTACACTTGTGGCTAAAATATTTGGAGGGGAAGAAAACAACTTCAAATATAGTACGAGAGGTTTCCCCTATTTTTAATGCATCTAGTGCAACCTCACAAGAACCAATTGTGGGATCGTCTTCTACATCCACACATCACATCAATGAGAATGATGTCTTTCTCATAGATATTCTAAATGAGAGTGCCAGTAGTGATAATGCCTCTTTCATGAGTGAATACACTGATGTGGATGAGGACAATGGAGATGAGATGACCTACACACCTTAAGATAATTTTGGCCATTCATTTATGGTAATTATCATAAATTTTTTATTTCTATTAGCATTTTGTATAAGCACATAAGTCTTAAACTATGTTTTCAATTTTTGACATTTTATGATTGAATTGTTCTAGTTTGACATATTATGATTCTTAATTACTTTTATTGCATCGCTTTATAAGGTTTAAAGGTGTTTATTTTACAAGTAACATTGTTTTTTAACTATAATACAAAATGAGCATGAAGTAAATGATCTAAATTCATATTTGAATTTTAAATTGGGTATCATTGTTGTTTTCTTTTTTAACTATAATACAAAATGAACATGAAGTGAATGATCTAAATTCATATTTGAATCTTAAATTAGATATCATTGTTGTTTTCTCTTTTAACTATAATACAAAATGAGCATGAAGTAAATCATCTAAATTCCTATTTGAATCTTAAATTGGATATCGTTGTTGTTGTTTTTCAAGAAGATTCTCTAGAAGTTTGTAGATATCTACAAAAAGACCCTTTAGGAGTGGTATCAATGTTTGTAGATGGCATGTACATTTTCAAATAGATCTATTTAGTGATTTAAACATAAATTTCATGGTATTTAGAGATCACTTAAATCATATTTTTAATATCCATTATCTCAATTTTACGTTGAACACTAGGTTTGTGTGTTGTGACTCATATTATTAGATTTTACTTTTACATGTTTTTCTAGTCTGCAATAATAATAAATTTGATGCATTTTGATCCTCATTATTTCTAAGTTGTTTTAGAGAGAATGGGTCTATAACATTTTAGATAGGAGAAATTAACGTTGGAAATATGTAACAAAAATATCTTTGTCAGGGAAAGATTTACTAAATTTTCATATAATGATTGTTCATTTAAATTAAAAAAATAAATAAGAAAATAAGTATTCGTAAGATGTATAATGTTGAATTTTTTCCTTTCCAAATCCAATTTGATTTTGAATTTGGTAACTATGCTTAATATTACATTTAAAAATATTAAATAATAATTTAAATTAACAAATTAAAAATAATAATGATAAAAGAAATTAGCATCCATTATTATTAAAATATTTCGATACATACTTTAATTTTACATAATTTTATATACAGATATAAAATAATTGGAAGTAAAAAAAATAATTTACTTTCTAGTATGGAGAAAAAAATATACCTTCTTCAGTGATTAATATGAGGATGAGTAAAAAAAAATAATGTACTGACATGATGTGCAATTCATCTACATTTAATTTACATATGATTTAAATTTCTTTTATATCTACTTTATATAAATAAAAGTAAAGTAATTTAAATTAACAATTTTTTTATATATTCACTTTTCATAACTAAAGAGATGTGTAATTTATTTTATTTAAAATATAGAGTTGATATATAAGATTTGAAAAATATTATTAATATTAAAAATTTTAATATAGGTTTTAAATAAAATATTTATATTATAACAGCTTAAATCTATAACTCAAGATTTAGTTGAGAAGAATCAAATCTCTTTTCACTTTAAAAAATGTTTGCATCTCAAGAGATTTAATGTCCCTTAACACTTGGTAGATGTTGGCTTATGGGGGTCTTACTCATGTTCGAAGTTATTTAGCCAAACAAATCCCTACACTACTGACCCTTTCGGCTTCAGCTCGCGGAGCGCGGACTAAACGCTTACCCGAAGCAGTATGGGGAGATGGTGGAACAAAGTTTCCACACCCTTGAAATGTCTATGATGTTGGTTTAGTCCAATTATGCATGTCTTCGTGGCAGCATGGGGAGATGGTGGAACAAAGTTTCCACACCCTTGAGATGTCTATGATGTTGGTTTAGTCCAATTATGCATGTCTTTGTGTAGGTCGCTCTGCGCATTGTTCCAACCTTCAGTACCTTCGTGATCTGTTACAATCATCTTTTGTGTAGCCCTAACCAAGGGCTGAGATGCTTTCGCATTGCTATTGCAGCGAACTGCACTATTTCCCCAAGTTACACCGCGTATCTTACTTATCTTCTTAACAGATCTTATTTAACTTCGTGTAAACATATATTCTATCTTGCATTCACTTAATCAATACAATTATATACATTCACGCATCATATAAGTATTAGAAGTGAATTTCATACCCAAGAAAACATATGCATAAAACAAGAAATAAATACACAGAAATGATAGGAAACTTCTCTTTATTAATACTTCCAACTGTTACAAACTCGACTCGCCCTGCACACTCAGCTATAGGGGTTTGCATATTCAGCTACGGACTACTAAGCCTCTGCGCACTCAACTGCAGAGCCTTCTCCTACTCTACGACCCAAAACTAGACTTTACACTTAAGATCTATCTTGCACACATCATACTGATTCTTCGACTATGCCTTCTTTAACTACTTAGAGCTTCGCTCTATTTATACAATCCCATGGTCTGCGGACCATGGGTAGATCTCTACAGCCGACATTACATTAACAAAATTAAGGGGGACAATCCTATTACTCTTTAACAAACTACGCGCTACGCGCCCCACAAATTGCGGAGTCTTTACATCAAGATTACAAAATTGACCAAAATGTAGGCTCTAAACCCCAAAACTTCCCTTGAAAGATCCCGCGCCCAACAATACATACCTCCATAAATATATATTTATATAGAATTTTAAATTATTAATTAATTTTAATAAACATTCACTTCCTTTACAACTTAGTTATCACAATATTAAAAAAATATATATAGCTTTAAATTCATTTTAAATTTAAATAATTAAATTTTGATTTTTTTAAATTTAACGTATATTAATTTTCATCCTTTTCACACACCCCATAAATTTAAGTTAGGAAATCTTTCAAAATAATGATAACAATAAGTCAATTTTGGAATAAAAATATTTTTTTGAAAGATATAATTAACATATAAATAAACGTCCGGGTGTCTACGCCAATGACATGAAAGTTCAGTATACTTTCCCGTTTAAAAATAAAATTAAAAAGTCCATTTTCTTTGGGGAGAGGTTACACAATTTTCCTCTCTGCTTTATTTATATTATTATTAGAAAAGGCTGACATATCTTTCCACATCGTTTAGATGTTAAAAGGAAGACACTAAAATTATAGACCATAAGGATGGCCATTAAAATGCATATTAATGAATAATCATTGTAAGCAGGCAAGTTCATGTATAATGAAATATGCAGGATTATCATTGATTCGTCCCACATAAAAATATCACTGTAAATTTGTGGTTGAAGTGTCTCCAACTTCACGTCATGTAAGTTTACGTCATTCAAAAACCTCATGTAGCGGGTCATACCATAGCAGTGAGTGCTAACAATTTGTGTGACATCAACATCTTAGAAGTCATATTTCGGTAGATATGGAGAATAACTGTAGCGGTGCAAAATGGAGGAGTTTGAGCCCAATGTTCTTAAAATAAGAAAACTAATTTGTATTAAATTATATTTACATAAAATGATTAAATATAAATTTCGGATCTGAAACGACCATTAAATTTAAAGTTTTGTAGTTTTAATATCAATTTGGATTATTTTATCACAAAACAAACTATTGACGCCGCTAAAAGTAAGCATCCATGAACGTTTTGTAATTTTAATATCAGTTCTGGTTACTTTATCATAAACGGTTGACCGCCATTAGATTTTTTGGTAAATCTCCTTCTAATTTCAGGGTCAAATTCCATTCACTAAATTTTGAAATTAATTTATTAAATTTAAAAATATTAACGTGTGTTAAACAACCTTTCAAAATTTTCCATAATTAAAATTTTCCGCTCCAAGCACATCTCAAAACTCATTGCCTCGTGGGTTCTCTGCAATTTCCTACTTCCTGTCGCGTACCTTTCACGTATATAAACTAACTTTACATATCCATTTTCATTTGAAATGAAATCCAAAGCACAATAAATTATAAATTATAAATATTATAAATATGATACAACCATGAAATGATTTCAAAGCCGTAAGCATTATGAAAGTTACGGCTACACGTTTTCAGCCTTATCTCTCGGGCAAGCAACAAAGCGTGTCTCTTCTTCCGCGTTCGCATTTCCGAGTCCGCACAGACGGGCAAGAAGACATGTCTCTGAAGTTTGAGTTGTCCCTACAACAACGACACCGTTGATGCTGATGCTCTGACGATTACTTGATGACGCAACTCAATCACAAATTGATGATGCTCCCGCTATCACTTGGTGACGCAGCTTAAATGATACCATCCTTTCTATTGGCGTGTAACACCCACCTAGGTTATGTTTAGAATAGTTAAAAGTAAGAATAAAAATTACAGGGGTTAATTATGTTTATTTGTTAAAGAATTGGTTATGGAATTAGTGGAATTATGAGAACAAAATTTTAAAAGAAAATCTTTAAAATTCTCCAAGTGGTTAAGGGAGTTATTTTTTTTCTTCGATTAGAAGATCTATTTTTTTGGAAGGTCAAGGAGCCTAGGAGCGAGGAGACTCTGAAGCTGGAAAGAAAGGAAATGAAAGGAAAAGGATTGTGGAGGACGTTGCCAAGGGTAAAAAAATTGCTATCCAAGGTGTTTTTGAGTTGGCTTGGAACCGGTGGAAATCTTGAGAAGTTCCTGATTGGACTAGTGTCTTGAGTTCAAAGAATTGAAAGTACTCGCTAATCAACATTTGTTGAAATATTAATAATTTCAACTGCGCATTTATTGCAGCGCTGTTTAGCAAAACCATCAGTTTTATATCGCACCACTTTTTGCCAATTGTGGTATTTGTGAGGAGGGCTCCTATCACTCCGACCAAACGACATGTGCCTGAATTGACTTTTGAAAACCACCCATTCCCCGAACAGCAAAGAAGGGCCTCCCGATATTGCCGTTAGCTGTTCGATCAATGAAGGCAAGATCAACAGTTGGAAATTCAAGAGAGTGAGGGCACATGTTTTTGTTTGACCTCTGTATGTAAACTTGACTGAATTAATTTTTGCCCATGCTGAAGTAATTAGGAAATGTACTGAGGTTGGTAAACGCAGGTAAGTATTTAATTTTATTAGTTTTGTTTTTACAGGATATGTAAAAACGTATGTATGTCATGTTTTTTGTGTGGTTCTTTGCACATGAAACATAAGGGAAGCAAGCAGTTTTTGTTGACTTCGCATTGTAATGCAAGGGTGAAAACCCACAGCAATGTGAAACAAGAACTGTGTAAGTAATCTCTTTTCTTTTATGCTGGAGGTTTTTGTAATACGCAGGAGCGTATGATGGAAACTTTTCTTTACAGCAGTAAATCTATGTAAGAATTTCTTATTTACAGCAGTAAATGTAAATGAGAAATCTACACACAGCAGTGTAAATATTTTCAAAAAGGAGACAGAGTAATTTTTGTTGAAATGTTCTTGGTGTAATCCCTCAAGTAGAGGAAGAATATATTTGTATCAGCTGTTGTTTGATTAATGAATACAAGTTTATTTTGGTGTGAGAAACTCTGCTCTGCTCACAATTTTTTTTGCTTCCCTGTGTTAAAGATCCTGTGGAGAAAACAGAGCATTGTTCTCTGTTCTTTTGTGTTTGAAATTACCAGAAATTTCCAACATGGTATCCAAGCAGATCCAGGCTCTTTGAAAGTGTCAAAAAAGCTGAAGGAAGGAGTTTTTTGCTGCAACAACTTCTCCAGCAGAGTGAAGTCTTAGGCAAAGAATCCAAGGTATTTCTCAAAGTTTTTTTTGTGGTGCTGTTGAAGACAATCAATGATTTTTAATACATAGTCAAGTATTGCAAGAATGGCTGGCTCCAGCACCAGCACTAGCATGGGTATCTTTAATACCCAGCTCCCACAGTTTAATGGAAAAAACTATGACTATTGGGCAATAACCATGAGAGCCCTATTTGCCTCACAAGATTTATGGGAACTTGTTGAATATGGGTTTGAAGAACCAGGAGATGAAGAAGAGTTTAATAGATTAACTCAGGCAGAGAAAGATCTGTTGAAGAGAAATAAGAAGAAGGATTCAAAAACCCTCGTATTTTTGTATCAAACAGTGCATGAGAGTGTGTTTCCAAGGATAGCAGTAGTAAAGACATCCAAAGAAGCATGGAAAACTCTCAAGACAGCCTATCAAGGCATGGAGAAAGTGAAGACAGCAAAACCACAGTTGCTGAGGAGAAATTTTGAGAATTTATGCATGAAGGAATCAGATAATATTGACTCATTCTTCACACATGTGATTGGTCTGGTCACACAGATAAAGTCTCATGGAGAGATTCTTGAAGAAAGGAGGATTGTGGAGAAACTATTGAAGGTCCTACCCTCAAACTTCGATGTGATTGTCACCACCATAGAAGAGACAAGGGATCTCACAAACTTTTCAGTTGATGAACTACATGCATCACTGATAACACATGAGCAGAGATTGAGTAGGAATGAAAACTCATCTCTAGAGCATGCCTTCAAGACTCAGATGTCCTTTGGAAGAGGAAGAGGTCAAGGCAGAGGAAACAAGAGAGGAAGAGGCAGAAGCCAAAACAGAGGTGGAAGAAACAGTTCAGCAAATTCTCAAGGAAGAGGCAGCAATCCAAATCAGAACCAAGGCCAAGGCAGCAGCCAAAAAAGTGGACAGCATCATGCTCAAGGACAAAGGTATGAAAAATCCAATGTCCAATGTTATTATTGTAAAAAATATGGGCATTATGCAAATGAATGTAGGAAGAAACAGCATGATATGAATAATAGATCAAGTGCAAATATCACTAGAGAAAATATCAGCCAAGATAATGTGCTTTTAGCTTGTAATATGGCTGAAACAAATAGTGATGATATATGGTTTCTAGACTCCGGTTGCAGCAACCATATGACAGGAAACATAGCCCTATTTTCTGCTTTAGATCAAAATGTGAAATCACAAGTCACACTTGGGACTGATAATAAAATTTCTGTTATGGGAAAAGGAGAAGTAAAAATATTTACAAAGAAAGGTGAAAAGAAAACCATAACCGATGTCTATTATATTCCTGGAAAGAAGTGTAACCTCTTAAGTATTGGACAACTTGTTCAAAAGGGTTACAATGTTTTCTTTGTGAATGATGTATGCACCATCATGGATAGAGCACCCAACAAACGATGCATTGCTGAAGTAAAGATGACAAGGAACAGGATTTTCCCTCTCAAAATAAGGGTAGATTTGAAAAACAAAGAAGTAATTGCAGCAGTTACCCAAGAGGCTTTCCAAAGCGTACCAAAGGATGAAAATTGGTTTTGGCACTTGAGATTTGGACATCTCAACTTTGGAGGTCTTAACTTGCTGAGTAGAAAAGGAATGGTAAGAGGATTACCATTGATAGAGAAATCGGACAGCCTTTGTGAAGGTTGTATCTTGGGGAAACGACACAGAGAAAGTTTTCCACCAGGGAAAAGCATAAGGGAAAAAGCACCCTTAGAAATTGTTCACTCAGATTTATGTGGACCAATGCAAAATCTATCACTAGTAGGCAGCCAATATTTTCTAACATTCATTGATGATTTTACCAGAAAAATTTGGGTTTACTTTCTAAAGAACAAAAGTGAAGTGTTTGAAAAATTTCGAAATTTCAAAGCACTTATGGAAAACCAAAGCAGGCTGCATATCAAAGTTCTAAGAACTGACAGAGGATGTGAGTATATCTCGAAGGAATTACTACGGATTTGTAGAGAAAATGGAATACACAAACAATTTACCACAAGGTACACTCCGCAGCAAAATGGAGTAGCTAAAAGAAAGAATAGAACCATGATGGATATTTGAGGAGTATGTTAAAGGCAAAGCATTTGCCAAATGATTATTGGGATGAAGCTGTACATTGTGTAGCATACATTTTGAATAGATTCCATACAAAAGCAGTCATGAACAGAGTGTCGGAAGAAGCATGGAGTGGGAGAAAGCAAGGAGTCACCCACATGAAAATTTTTGGATGTGTGGCCTATGCACACATTCCAGATCAGCTAAGGAAGAAGTTGGACAGCAAAGGGGAGAAATGTATTTTCATTGGATACAGTGAGGAATCCAAAGCTTACATGTTGTATATCCCATCTACCAAAAAGTTTTTTGTGAGCAGAGATGTTCAATTCATTGAGGAGGAAGCTTGGGATGGAAGCATAGAGAAAACAGTGAATGTTAAAAACTGTTTGTCTCATGATGAAGATGATGAGGAGATCGCTGAAATACATCCCCAAACAGCAGCACCAACACAAGGACAACAAGGGACACCCTTGAGAAGAAATGAAAGTGCTTCTCCAAGCACACCACAATAAGGAAATTCAAGTGCTTCTTCAAGCACTTGCACACCAAACGAAAGAGGTAAGAAGTTCAAAAATCGAAGTGACTTTTATGATGAAGGTATGAATTCCTTGTTTGCTTTGTATTGTCATGTTGATGACCCTATTCATTTCGAAGAGACAATTAAGGATAAGAAATGGATAGAAGCTATGGATGAGGAAATTAATGCCATAGAAATAAACAAGACATGGGATTTGGTTGAATTACCAAAAGGAAAAGAAGTCATTGGAGTCAAACGGGTTTACAAGACTAAGAGTAACGCTGAAGGCAAAATAGAAAGACACAAGGCAAGACTTGTTGTCAAAGGATACAAGCAACAGTATGGGAGAGACTATGAGGAAACTTTTGCACCGGTTGCTAGAATGGAAACCGTGAGAGCAGTGCTTTCCATAGCAGCACAAAACAAGTGGAAAGTTTACCAAATGGATGTGAAGTCAGCATTCCTAAATGGAGTGTTAATAGAAGATGTTTACATTGAGCAACCTCTAGGCTATGAAAAGAAAGGCCAAGAGCACAAAGTGTGCAGATTGAAGAAAGCTCTTTATGGGCTGAAGCAAGCGCCAAGAGCATGGTACAGTAGGATAGATTCTTATCTACTGGAAAATGGATTTGAGAAGTGTGAGGGAGAACCCACCCTCTACATCGAAGAAAATGATGGTAAATTACTAATTGTTGTGTTATATGTTGATGATGTTATTTTCACAGGTAATGATGAATATCTCATTGAAAATTTCAAAGCACTCATGAAAGAGGAATTTGAAATGACTGACATGGGTTTGCTGAGATACTTCTTAGGAATAGAAGTAGATCAAAATGAAAATGGAATTTTTATTTCAAAAGCAAAATATGTTAATGAAGTATTGGAAAGATTTAATATGCAGGACAGTAAGGCAGCAATCACTCCCACAGTGATGGGATTAAAACTCAGCAAAGAGGACAACAGCAAGGATTTTGATCCTAGCTTGTATAAGAGCATAGTTGGCAACCTAATGTATTTGACTGCAACTAGGCCAGATATAATGTTTGCTGTTAGTTTAATTTCCAGATTCATGGAGAGGCCAAAAGAAGCACATTGGCAGGCAGCAAAAAGAATTCTGAGGTATGTTAAAGGTACTAAAAGGTTTGGCATTTTATTTACTATCTCAGAATGTTCATATTTAATTGGATACACTAATGGTGATTGGGCTGGAAGTGTAGATGATCAGAAAAGCACATCCGGTTATGTTTTTCACGTGGGTTCAGGAGCCATTTCATGGGCTTCTAAGAAACAGCCTATTGTAGCATTGTCTACAGCAGAAGCAGAGTATGTGGCAGCTACAGCAGCAGCATGTCAAGCAGTTTGGATGAGAAGGATGTTAAGGAGTTTATGCCAAGAGCAGGTAAAAGCAACGGTGATTTTTTGTGACAATAGCTTATCCATTGCATTATCCAAAAATTTTGTGTTTCATAAGAGAACGAAACACATCGACACAAGGTTTCACTACATCAGGGAATTGGTAAGCAATGGAGAAATTGTATTACAATATTGCAGGACTCAGGAGCAGGCTGCAGACATACTGACCAAGCCATTGGACCAGAAAAGTTTTGAATTTTTGAGGAAATGTCTGGGTATGACTGATAACCCAGCAGTTGAAATTAAAGGGGAGTGTTGAAATATTAATAATTTCAACTGCGCATTTATTGCAGCGCTGTTTAGCAAAACCACCAGTTCTATATCGCACCACCTTTTTCCGATTGTGGTATTTGTCAGGAGGGCTCCGATCACTCCGACCAAACGACACGTGTCTGAGTTGACTTTTGAAAACCACCCATTCCCCGGACAGTAAAGTTCAGCAAGGAAGGGCCTCCCAATATTGTCGTCAGACATTCGATCAATGTGGGCAAGATCAACGGTTGGAAATTCAAGAGAGTGAAGGCACATGTTTTTGTTTGACCTCCGTATGTCTGATAAAACCGTATGTAAACCTGACTGAATTAATTTTTCCCCATGCTGAAGTAATTAGGAAATGTACTGAGGTTGGTAAAAGCAGGTAAGTATTTAATTTTATTAGTTTTGTTTTTACGGGATATGTAAAAACGTATGTATGTCATGTTTTTTGTGTGGTTCTTTGCACATGAAACATAAGGGAAGCAAGCAGCGTATGTTTTTTTTGTTGACTTCGCATTGTAATGCAAGGGTGAAAATGCATAGTAGTGCGAAACAAGAACTACGTATGTAATCCCTTTTCTTTTATGCTGGAGGTTTTTGTAATACGCAGGAGCGTATGATGGAAAGTTTTTTTTACAGCAGTAAATCTATGTAAGAATTTCTTATTTACAGCAGTAAATGTAAATGAAAAATTACACACAACAGTGTAAATATTTTCAAAAAGGAGACAGAGTAATTTTTGTTGAAATGTTCTTGGTGTAATCCCTCAGGCAGAGGAAGAATATATTTGTATCAGTTGTTGTTTGATTAATGAATACAAGTTTATTTTGGTGTGAGAAACTCTGCTCTGCTCAGAATTTTTTTTTGCTTCCTGGTGTTAAAGATCATGTGGAGAAAACAGAGCATTGTTCTCTGTTCTTTTGTGTTTGAAATTACCAGAAATTTCCAAAAACATTGGAGATTCAAAAAGGCTGGGGAGAATTGGACGTAATAGCCAATCTCATAAGCTCGAAGGAAAAGTCTAATTTCTCAAATAATTCCCTGATAAGTGTAACATGCAGATAAGAACTCTTTGTTGATTAGAAAATGAATTTGAATTATGATTTACAAATATTTTTAATTTTATATGCAACCTTGTATGAAAATTGATTAATTATCTTTTGGAAATTTTGCTTGAAAGGAAGCAAACGTGGTGTTTGTTAGAAGAAATAGTGTACACCGTAGAAAGTTGTGTATAAATTCTTCTCTTTAAAGAAAAACAAGGGAAAATAAATGAACTAGTTGCAGAGATTTGTTATTTTGGAAATTCAAAACAAAAAAACTAAAGTAATAGGAACTAACCAAATAAATGACCAAGTAATTAATCAAGCATGCGAGTACAACGTTGATTTATAAAACCAAAATTATAAGTGGTATTGTAAAACACTGGTGAGAGTTAGTTCTCGTTTGAAATTTGGGGTTAATATGGGAACAATCCCTTCATCTATGGTTACCCAGAAACCATGTTTCCTCGAAAAGAACGGAACATAACGGCTACGGTTTACCCATGAGGCAAACAAAGATCACAAAATTAAACAGTTAATTACAATTACTTTGAGCATAAAGTGAAGAGAATCTAAGCACCATTGCAACTAATTCTATTGCCGAAATGAACCATAAGCTCACATATATATTCCAGAAGATAACACATATCCAGATTTATATAAAAGACAATGTAATAAGCAAACCAAGACTACCAAAGATCACAAAATTAGAGAATACACATATATATTCCAGAAGATAACCCATATCCAGAACGGCTAGAACTCTTCCTTCGACCATAAGTAAATATACATGAGAGCAATGATAAAAATCACTTGGAATTAAAAAAAACTATAACTATCATAGAGGGGAAAAAACCTTTCAAATATTAAGGTATAACCTCATAAAGATAAGAATGTATATATTCAGTTACAATTTCCCTTGGCTGCAGAACAGAGTTTTCCTTCATTGAAAAACAAAACAGGACATTCGGAAACCCCCAGTGACATTGCATGTTTAAATAACCCAAACCCCATTGTTATATAGCTATTGTATGTGCTACATAATAAACTAATGTTTTAGAGACAGTATGGACGAACCCTAGAAGGAGAACAACAATTGGAAATTGTAAGCCATAGTGAGGTAGTGTTACAGGGAAAAGTGTCTATATAGAACTGCTCTATCCCACTAAGGTGTGACAGCTGCCTTAGAAACAAACAGATTAAAGCTACTTTCATTTTTCCTTTATGAATTATAGATAGAGAGGAACAGAAAGACCAACCTCTGTCTTGCGCTAATCTCCTGGTTTGATTCCTCTCTTCCTTGATAGTCTTTCACTACTCGTTCCCTTACACGCCCAGCTTCACAAAGTACCTGTAAGATCACAGTAGCATAGCACTATACAAAGACATGGATCTATAATCATAAAAAATCTAGGATCAGATGTAAATTGACCATACAAATGCAGAAAATATCAATGACACAAGAGCATGGAGGAAAACTTGAATAGCGTTTATTGATAAACAAGAAAGAGCTAAGAGGAGTTACAACCAGTTGTTCTGACCCAGCATCAACCTCTCAGCAAGGAAGCCCCTCTTCACCTCATACAAAGCTTTGATCACCCAACAATTCCTTACAATTTGCAAAATTCCAGCCCTCTGGATCTCTGGGATTAGATATCTGTAATGGAGATGAGTCAGCTTATGATTTGATTAGTGTCTTCCCTCTGATAGTTCTTGCTTCCACTTGGAGATTGATGATCTCTTACTCATCCTTGGTCGAATTCAGAGAGGCAAGTGTCATAGGAGAAGTTTCTGGAAGCTTCCATTGCCTCTCCACCTCGTGGAATGACACTGCCATTTGTCATTTCTCGCCCATCGCACCCCATAGAAGGGCTTTTTGAAATGCAATGCACCCACACAGTGTATCTAGGTGAGATGCAACACACTTGACCAGTGGAGCAGCTGAAATGATCCTGTTTTGACCAATTCTGAGCAGTTTTTCATGGAGAACTTCTGGGAGAAGCTGTAATTTGTTGACCTTGTTCCTTTAGGGGTTAGAACAACACTTTTAGGGACTTAGGAGCCCTTGGTTTATGGAAATTTCATGCTTGGGGTTGTAGGGCCCAAAAATGTCTATAACAGTTGCCCCCTAAAGCATGAGGTTGTTAACCTTTTGATGTCGGGTGAAATGCTTTATTATGAGGATCCGAAGTTCTTTCAAGCTGGGAGGAAACCTGTAATAAGATACAATACAATACATTATCTTCATAATATTTTCATGATCTAGCTGAGGCGGGCATTCCCATGCTCAGCTTTATAAATTCATTTTCATGTACATAGGACAGACAATCGTCTGAGTGTAGACTGATGATTCTGGTAGAGCCATCATCCCTTTGATTGGATGATTATCTGTGGAGCAATGATGTACATTTGATGTCTTTATTTCCCTGAATATATATCAAAGCCCGGATGGATGAAACTAGATCCGGGGTCTTCAATCTCGTTCGATCTTCATTCGAAGTACAAGTCGATCCATGTGAAGGATGTTCTGGAGTCGAACATGGAAAGACATCGCCTGATTACCAGCCAATGATGTAAGCTGTTAACAAGCGTGAGAGGAATCACCGATAATGATAATGACCCTCAAGGTACTGCAGTACAATTCACGTGGTGTGAATAAAGGACTTGGCGTCGAACACCACGCAAAATCTTTCAGTCGAAGGCCATTGATGTAAACCTGTTGCCGGAAGTGAGAAACTTGCCATTGAGGCATGCAAGCTTCAAAGTACTGAATGGGGTGTTCCTAGATCGACTTCTTGGATAATGAGCTGATGTCGACAAGAAGCGATCCGTCACAGGAGGGCCTTAATGAATCCCACATCAATGACACGGAACAGAGAAAATGATTTTAATGGAGGTGAAAACGATCTGGTGATATAAGGTTTAGGGTGGCGGTCATGAAAGAATGGAGTATAAATGTACGGTAGTGGGTGAGACACAGGTGAATTCTCTGAATGACTTCTCTTGAACATATCGGCGACACTGACGTGATGGATTGGTAGCATTAACCCCAAATGTGGATGGTATGATGGGACCATGGTGATGTGACCAGTGAATGAAACAACCCAACCTCACTCGAATGCGGAGTGGAAGTGTCATGTTCAAGAGAAACTTGCTACCAACAAATTTTCTTCAAGTTTTCTTCCCAATTTTCCCCAGTCATTGCTGACCAGTACCTCTTTATTTTTTGTCAAGCTTGAGGAGGATAACATATGCTTGTTCTATAATTTGCCCTTCGGGCAAACCCATCGCTATGTTTTAACGAGCCTAGCGATAGTGAAACTCGTTCTCGTCTATAGACAAGTTTGTCGCTATTAAAATTTTAATGAGTTTAACGACAAAGATAACTTGGTCCTTTTCAATTTTAGAGAGTTTGAAAAGGAATGTAAAGGAAACTCCAAAATTCCTTTTTCGTCATCTAATCCCTTAAGTCCGAAAAAGTATAAAACAAAACAGAAGGAATGAATTTTCGATACTTTTAACGAGCCGAACAAAACAAGCGCTCGATCTTTTTGTGTAATAATCTCTCAGGTCCAAAAAGATTAAAATTTAGAGGAGAGATAGCACTTCCGGTCCCTTTAACGAGCTGGAGAGGCCAATGGCTCGACAATATTTTCATATTTTATGAGTCAGTTGAAAAGAGCTTAAAGGAGACTCGTCTTTTGAGGAATAAGTGATAAAATGGGTAGCAACTAATTCTAGGTAAGGTTTGGAATTTTCCAATCACGTCAGCATTACAAGGATGGCTAGTGAGATCACTCTTCGCAGCTATTCCTCAAAATGGGTAAACAATCAAATGGAGGTGAATGATCGGCCAATGCAAAAGTGGAGGTGATGGTGCAAACACGACCAAGGCTTTAATGGCTGAAGTACTACATTCACGATGGTTATTTACCGGGGAATAGTTCATTTTTTAATGAGCTTAAATGCGAGGGGAAACATTTGCTCATGTCTTATGTTTATTTTTTAACGAGCTTGAACTATGCGCTAAAACTTCTCGATGAAATGGTCTCGTTTTGATTTTACCATAAATAGCTTTGTTCTTTCAAAGATTGTACTGTATTTTCAATTGCTTCATCAAACTAGTCAGAAATGAGCAATATATGCTTGAAAAATGAGTTAGAACACTAATATTTTACTTTGAACTACGTAAAAAGTAATGGAAAAGTGCTTTTACCTCTCATTTTACCATTTCATTTGAACTTTGGTTTGTTGGAGCTTTGGAGGTGCTTTCCCCCTTTGATTTTCATCAGCTAATTTTGGGAGATTCTGTGGACGATTCTCGGTGCCGTCTGGACCAGGTAGGAGCTAAACTTGAGCTCTTTCATTTCATGCTTTCCATTTTACATTCTGAGCTTGATTCCTGGTTTTTTTGAGCCTCTGGGGTTTGAAAAACTCGTTCTGCCTTCAGCGCACCCTCTGTGTATCGAAAGGTGCGTTGGATGTTGGCCTGTCTAATGGCCATCTGACATGCAACGCACCCAGAGCACTACTGTAGGTGCGATGGGCGCAAAGAAGGAATTTTATGCACATTTTTTGATGGGAATTTTGCCTGTTTCTTACCAAAATCAGGATCTAACTCTTCTCTTGTTTGTTTTTCAGAGATCTTTGGAGTAAGATGACTATTACATGGCGAGAACGTGAGCATGAAGAAGAGGACATGCTTGCCCTTCATGATCCGGTTACAGTAAACGCACTGCGGAACTGTGGCTTGCTGAATTTTTTCCCCATTTCTAGCAAGAGACAACAGATCAACTTACTGCAGTATTTGCTCGACGCTTAGGATCCTACCAACCAAGAGTTCCATATCAGGGGCAAATCTATCCCCTTGACTGTAGTAGACATCTATTTCTTGACTAGCTTGTCGAGGCAAGGTGCCCCCATCTCTTTATTAGGTTCGGCCCGAGGAGGTGAATCTGTGAGAGATTATGTTCGCTGGTATTGCAGAGAGGGATCTCAGCCGAGTAAAGATGGCAAGATCATCATCCGTGACGTCACTAACAGGTCCCTTAGGACTATTCTGTTTACTTTTGATAGAATGGCTGGTGGTGCGGCTCTTCATGTAGCCAATCGATCTTATATGCAGTATGCCTTGGAATGCCTCCAACCGAAGGTGTTCAACTGGTGCGACGCAGTACTTCTTGTGATGAAAGAACAATTGTCCAAGGTAAAGAGTGGGAGGTTGAAGAACTTTGGATATGGTTCTATTTTGACCGCCTTTGCCTTGGAAAAGATACCACTGATGCAGGCGCAGTATATTGCACTCGATTTACCTTCACCTACTGAACCACGTATGCAGAGATGGGTTGACCACATGTCTAGGCACGTTGGTCAGTCTCAGATTTCATTTTCTGATACCTTCTTCAGGTGGTTTGATCATCAGGAGATGGTTTATTCCGAGTATCCATATGCTGGCATGGACTTCCGGGGTGATCCAGATTTAGTACTCCCGGATGGCGAACAGTGGGGCGCCATTGGTAAATTCTTTGACCATATTCTTGTTTATCGTTTTTCATTTATAATATCCTTGTGCTTTATTCTGTCAAGACTTTAATCAAACTCATGTGTTCGTGTAGATGTTGGTCCTGTTTGGCCAGTAGCACGCCTGAGAGTGCCAGCTGTTGCCCCAGCAGGAGAGGTTGTTGGAAGGGCTATCCTTCGCGACCTCGATGTGGCCGAGACTCTCACAGCATTACAGGAGTAGGTTGAGGGCCTCACTCTTGGTATTTCAGATGTGAGGACTGATGAGCTACCCTTGAGGTTACAGCGGCATACTACTGGTGTGCCAAGACGATGGACTCGTCTCTTATGCATGATTGCACAGGCTGTGACTTGCTATCACGAGCATCATTAGACTAGGGTGCCCCCTAGCATTTTTGAGTTTTTTGGTCATTTGACCAATTTTGTCTTGGTTACAGAAGATTATGTGTAAACCATAAACAGTTATATATATTTTTGATTTTCGGAGTTTTATTTTGGTTAAGTTACATGATCCAAATGCAAACATTGATGGTATGCTTCTTTCTATAAATGTTGCAAATGTCTATCTAACACATAATTTGCCAATGAGTCAGTTAATGTGTTTAAGTTTCTGGAAATATGTTGATATTGAATAAAATAAAATTGTGTTTCCAAAATCTTAACCCTTAGGAACATGCGATAAATAGCTGGATTTCAGACAAAATAGATACCAGTGAGTTGTAGTATGACGAGTTGTGAGTCTAGCCTGACAATCAGTCAGCGTATACCATGTGTGATGGCATCAGAGAGAATTTCTATCAACACGCTATATTCAGTGATGTTATTTGTTGATCGACCAATACATACCCCTCTGAAACTTATTAACTCGCCGCTTGGATAAAAAATGGCCCAAGCCGCGGAAGATAGGTTCTGCAGACTACGACTCGCTCCGTCGGCATATCCGACACATGACTCCAATAGGTTTGACATCTGCAATAAGTGTAAAAAGTGGATTACTTGACCAAAATAAACACTTTAGCGAAAACAAAAACATAACAAAAGCATACAGGTTACCATTATGCATAGTAACGCTTGAGGTACAACCCGTTACGAGGTTGCGCCAGTGGAATTCCATCATAATCCATTAACTCGTAGGCTCCTTTTGCTAACACTCACTTAACAATATAGCGGCCCATCCATAAAGACTTAAATTTACCTGCTCCCAATTTATTGGATTCTTGGTCATAAAGTAAGACCAAGTCACCTTCTGAGAAGACATGGGGTTTGACATTTTTGTCGAACTGCGCTTTGACTCGTTTCTTATGGGCTTCGTTAGCCAAAGCAGCATCACAATGGGTTTCATCCAATTGGATTAGTTCCAAGAAACGAGCTTCTTCTTCTGAAGTTCCAGGGAGGAGATCAATTGCGAGTTTGAGAGACGAGATTTCGCACTGGATTGGTAACACTGTTTCCAGGCCATATACCAATTGGAAACGTGTAAACCCGGTTGCATTCCTTACCGATGTTTGGTAAACCCACAAAGCTGAGTACAGGATTAGGTGCCATCTTCTTTTGTGAACTCCAATCATCCTTTGCAGCATGCATTTCAGGACCTTGTTGATTGCTTCAACTTGTCCGTTGGCTTGCGGATAATATGGAGTAGAGCTGTCGTGAGACAACCCTAGTTTGGCAGCTAATTCGACCATCATGTGATTGTGAAAATGCGATCCATGATCTGTGACTATAGCTTGTGGTATGCCGAATCTGGCGACTACATGATTGAAAAAGAAGAGGGCAGTTGTTTCACCAGTATTATCTAATGTAGGCATCGCCTTGGCCCATTTGGTAAAATAGTCAACTGCGACTATGATATACCCATGCCCCCCGGTCGAGGTGGGGTTACATGTCATCAAATCAATGCCCTATTTGGCGAATGGACCGACAACAACTATTGGCTGCAGAGGTGCGGGTGGTCTTCTGGTCTTGCTATTGAAAATTTGACAAGCATGGAAACTTCTGACTGCGTTTATGCAATCTTTAAACATTGTTGGCCAGAAGTATCCTGCTCGTAAGATTTTTTGCGTTGTAGCATAACCGGATTGATGCCCCACACACACGCCTGAATGACAATCATTCAGGAAATTTTCGGCCTCCTCATGCGTGAGGCACCTTCTTAGAACTGTATCGATACTGCGACGGTAAAGTGTATCACCGACGATCATGTATTCTTTTGCTTGGTATCGAATACGTTTTTGTTCGGAGCGTGAGGTGTTTGGCCTATATTTTTGGGTTTGGAGATAAATTATTATATCTCCATACCACTCATTGCTTGAAGATATCAGAAACAAACTTTCGTCCACGATTGTTTCTTCGGATGTTTCATCGTTGGACGACGATGGGAGATCGCATAATAATTCTGCGAAAACCAGAGCTTTCTTTGACTTGAATTTTACAAATTCCAGATCAAACTTTTGTAGGATTGCTATCCATTTTGAATATTTGCCCCCCAGCAACTGTCACGACAATATATAAGTCATGGGGTTGCAATCTGACAGAATGGTAGTTTTTCGAAAGAGGACATAGTGTCGAAATCTCTGTATCGCTTGAACAGCTGCGAGCGCTAGCTTTTCAACATAAGAATATTTTCTTTCTGTATCATTTAAGTTTTTACTTAAATAATATATAGGATGTTCGATTCCGTTGACTTCTTGAACTAAAACCATTGCGATGGTCGTATCCGCTGCAACCAGATACAGGTTAAAATCCTTTTGATAATCACGAGCATACATTAATGATGCTTTCATTAGGGATTCTTTTAAAGCATCAAAGGAAGCTTGCACAACCTGATCTCAGACAAAGGGTACTCCCTTTTTCAAAAGACGCGTATAACCTTTAGCAAGTTCGGTGTAATTTGGAATGAACCTCCTCAGAAATTTTGCTTTCCCTTGGAGTTTCTGAATCTGAAGCAAATTCGAAGGTGGAGGCAAATTTATGATTGCCTGGACCTTACATGGGTCGAGACAAATCCCGTCCTTTGAGACTACAAAGCCAAGCAAACGACCAGAACTGACGCAAAATACACATTTGTGTGGATTGAATCGTATCTTGTAGTGTCAGCAATGTAGAAATATCACTCTTAAATGCTGCAGGTGATCAGTCCGCTTTCGCGAATGAGCCGGAATGTCGTCGAGGTATGGTTGAACGATGTTTTTGATGTCATGGAAGGCATAATTCATTGCCCTCTGAAACATCGCCCCTGCGTTCTTTAAACCAAAGGGTAATTTTCGATATGCGAATGTGCCCCATGGACAAATAAATGCAGTCTTTGACTGGTCCTGTGGGCGGATATTTATTTGATTATACCCGGAGAATCCATCCATGAATGAGAAGATTTTGCATCCGGCGCATTCATCAATTATCTGGTCGATGAAGGGTGTAGGGTAGTTGTCTTTTGGACAAGCTTGATTTACATCCCTATAATCGACGCACACTCTAATTGTTCCTTGTTTTTTCATAACAGGGACAATATTCGATACCCAATCGGTTAGAGGAACTGGGTAAATGAAACCAGCATGGAGAAGTTTCTCAACTTCTGCCTTAATGGTAGCGGCTTTCTTGGGGTGCACCTGTCGTAGTTGTTGTCATACTGGTTTGACATCTGGATACATCTTAATTTCGTGTTCAACGATACTTGAGTCAATGCCTGGCATTTCACTATATGACCAAGCAAAGACATCTCTGAATTCGCGAAAAAGAGCATCATATATTTCCAGTTCTGAAGGAGAACAACATTTGCCAACATAAATATTCTCTACAACATCTGTTTTGGTCGAGATATTTATGGCGATAGTCTCTTCAATGTTGGACAAGTTTCGCTCGGAATCCACCGTGTTTACAGTATTTGATATAAAATCAAAAACTGAAGGATGATAAAGGTCATCGGGAGTATCTTCTCCACAATCCGGAAGAAGGGAACGATGGTGGGAATCATCCCATGGTGCCCCTTCAACTACCATTGATTGGAAAATTCCTTCGTCTGTGACATGCACTCGCGACCAAGGATCTGAAGGGGTACCATATTCCTTAGACCTATCTATCCAAACGCTTGATGAGCGTTGATTTGGGTTTGCCATCCAGGCTAGGAACATTGATTGCTACAATATTTCCGTTGGGCTTGGAGGCAAAACCATTGCATGATCCATGATATCGTTTTCTGATATCTTTTTGGAAGATATCATATTGCAGGTTCCTACCGACGCTACTTCCGCCAGATTGATTGGAGGTGGAAGGGCGAAAGTTCCCATTAATATAGGATCTTTTAGTAGGCCTACTCCGATATTTTGAAGCGAATGGGGGCTTCCATGGATCATAGGGATGCTTCCTGTAACTTGAGAACCATTGGGGAGGAAGTTTTGTTGATCGACGATTGTAATCCCTCCTTGGAAGGGAAATGCAATCTTCCTAAAATAGGTCGAAACAACGGCAGCCATAGCATATATCCATGGTCTTCCTAGTAGGATGTTGTAATCGAGATTTCCATCGATTACTTCAACATCTATTTCTACTGTTTTCCCTCCTAGTTCAACCTTTAAGTTACTTAGAATACCATATGGGGTATATGTTCTTCCGTCGAATTCTTTTAATGTCGTCGAAGATTGCGACAAGGTTGGAGATCCTAAAGTTTTTCAGCAACTCATCGACATAATGCATGTAGATGCCCCCTCATCAATAATTGTTCGATGAACAGTTTTGTTGAGGGCTTTCACTTGAACAAGGAAAGCTAGTTGAGCTGGTAATTGAGGATCGTATCCTTTGTGATCGAAGGATACAAGATTGGAATCCTTTGGGTCTATCCCACCAATGGCTGATAATAAAGCTTGCTTTTGGGATGGGCAATTTTGTAGTACTTCAAGAGTCGACATAGCGGATGGCGATTGGGCCAAATCTTCCACTATATTATAATGCTGTGCCGCTCTAGCGCGGGGATTAAACGTCGACTTGTGTACTACTCCCTTTGGCGGTTTTATTGTCAATTCAGGAATGATGGGCGGCACATCTTCCGTCGAAGTTGTTGTCGAACTACTAGGTTGATCTTTATCCTTGTTGTTCGACAGCTGTGGATTCCCATAATCTTTGTTCTTCGTTGATATCAAAGCATCATTTTGCTGTTTTGAAACCAGCAACATTAGCACTTGAGACGGGGAAGCATTTCCACTCTCAACCAGATTTGTTCCTGGATTTGGAAATGGATCAGTTAACACTGCGGAGGTTTTTGAATTCTTGAAGAATTTTTTAAGCTCAGCTCTGTGTGGACAATTTGCGGTCCAATGATCCTCATCGCATATAAAGCATGGATTTTTTGGTTTCCTATCTCCAGGAGGGTTTGCAGAAGATTTTTCAGGTGATGATTCTTCCTGTTTCTTCTTCTTCCCTTTGCCTTTCTTCTTGCCCCCTGGTTGTTTGGTTTCTTTGCCTTTATCTGTCGATACGACATTTACTTCCGAGGCAAGAAGTTCATCTTTTGCATTTTGACCTGAAATCTTACGGGCCTTTTTGGATGTAGCCTTTGTCGATTTCGTGTCTGTTGCGCCAATCACGCCATCGTCAGCATGAGAGTCATTTTTTGATTTAGGAGGAGGAGGAACTGAGAATTCCGGTCTAGGGGTGTCAGGTATTTTATCGTAGAGCGTGCCAGACTGAGTGTAAATCAAGTCCAAATATTGCACACGAGCGATAACTTGCTCTTCTGTTACGACTCCCCCCTTTGCCACATCTTCCGTGATGGAAGGTAGTAATGATTTGATAAACCATTCAGCTAAGAGCTGATTGGGAACATACGTTTTTACCATTCTACGATGACGTCGCCACTCATGTATATGATCAGATATGTGAGTGGCCGTTGTCTGTTTGAAGTTGGTAAGGAGTTCCGTTCCCGTTTCGTACCTTATCGGTAATTGAAAATGGGTTAAAAAGGTTGTGACTAGGGTACTGAAGTTGTCAAATGAAGCTCTAGGCAATTCGATGTACCATTTTGCCGCCGGACCAGTTAACGTCCTCTGAAAAAGGCGAAGCCTTATCGAATCATCATTTAGGGTGTTTGATGAACACCACAGATGAAAGGTCATCACATGATTCGACGGATCTTCACCCGGATTTCCATTAAATTTAGGAATATCTGATGGAAGTTTATGCGGAATCGCTGGCCACCAAGGGGCGTAAGCGATTGGATCGTTTGTTAACCGATTTAAATTAGGTAACTCTAAAGTTGCCACAAAGGGTAACTGCTGATTCAGGTTAGGTGAAGCATACCCAGGATAAGATGGGATTGCCTGAGCAGTTGGTCTTTGCATACCGGCATAATGCATTTGATGCTGGTAACTTTGGTAAGGTTGGTGGGCATGACCATTGTAAAATGGTTGATTTTGACCATTTTGAATATACGGCTGTCCACTATTTGCAAAGATTTGTTGCTCAGAACCTTGGTATACTTGTTGGAATTGCGGTTGTTGGTATTGTACTAGCCATGGTTGTGAAGCCATGTGTTGTTGCCCGATACTAACAGTTTGACCAAGATGGGGGGTAATTGTACCCGTCTGAACTTGTGTCATTCCACCAGTCGGCGATTGTGGTGGAGTCGCAGGGTCAAGGGGCTGTTGCATTAAAACCTGAGAAACCTGAGGTTGGCATACAACAGGCAGCGCTTGAACTTGCAACACCGTCACAATAGCTGGCGTAGTTGGTATATTTGACATAGGTAAGCATTGTTGCATCGAGTATAGAACTCTTGGTTGTTGAGGTAGTATTGGTACCCAACCGCTAGAAGTAATTCCAACATAACCCAAATTTTGTTGTGAACTCCCGTATGGTTGTCCTGTCGGAGGGGATAATGAAAGGGCATACTGCCCCCCATACAGTGGTAATCCAGAACTCAAGGGAATGGTTTGCCCTTGAGGGCCAGACTGCCCAAATTGACCTCCAAATGGATCAATTTGTTGAGACTCAACATAAGAGTCTCCGGATATTATTCCGGATGAACAAACAGGAACAGACCATATCGTCAAAATGGCCCCTGAGTGGGCTCCTTCTAGCGGTTGAGAGCTAGTTGGGATAGATGGTATACTGGCGAACATTGTTGGAGTGATAGCAGGGAGTTCTGCCGTCGCTGTGTCAGACGACACAATCCTAGATGTTGACGGTTGTTCAGAAATTTCTAGTCTATCCAAAAGATTACCTAGCGATTCTACAGGAGCTTCCTCTGGCGATAGACTAACTTCTGATGAAGAAGGATACAGAGTGATCCCAACTCCAAATTGCGATGGAGTACTAGTTGGAGGATCTTCCACAATCTCTTCTATGGCAATCAGACCAGGTGGAAGGGGTAGACCGTCAGGTCCGTAGAATATTTCTGGTGCCGAAGAAGGTATGGAATCGGCAGCGACAGATGTTTGAGGAGCAAGACTCTATGAACCGGTTGTAAATGGAACTGGTTCGGTAACACAAGTGTTTAGTCTCAGACTAGGATCAGTACTACTGTCCTTCTGTGGCTGCTGAACTTCTTCTGTAGAGGCAGGGATTCCAGAAATGTTTGGAGTAACTGGAGTCTCTGATGTTGTTGGAACACTTGTTCTAACTTTAACAGGAGATTTGGAACCGGTTAAATGAGTTCGCTTTGTCCGTACTAGCTTCGATTCCGGAGACAAAGACGGTTGACTCGTAAGCCTCCGCGAACGACGGGGTTTCAATTGACTTTCTTCCATGATTGCAGATTACTTGATCAACTAAAATAAAGGGGAAGTATGTTTCCGAATTAAATGAATTTTAGACGCTTTGACACAACTTGTTTTTTCAATTTTTAAGAGTCGAGAAAAAACAAAAGATGACTCTAGTCTCCTTCGATTTTTAATGAGCCTGAAGTGACAAGTGCTCAAATGGACCTTTTCTATTAAAGAGTCTGAAAAGGAACGAAAGGGATTGCTCTGAAAATCTAGGTAGAGGGATTACCAAACCAATCACAAAACTGCAGAATACTTTTTATGGTACGGCAGTCAATCTTCCTGAATGTTGTGTTCAGTGCATTGCGATCGATAGGGTGGCAGACACGGCTTCCTATGGATAAAGGATTAAGCCTGTTGGGGTCTCCCAAAATATACTCGACGGTACGTGGGAGCACAAGTCCGTACTGGCACTTATCGTCTCAAAGTGGAGGAATCACCCAACCATCAGTGAGAACAACAGTTACCAGGCTTTACGACGCCGGAATGCGTCTCTAGCCTAGACTTCTAAATGTTGTGCGTTAAGTTCCAAAGCGTTGTTAGATTCACTGAATTTATTTTATAGTTGATCTTGTTTATGAAGTTTGCCTTTCAGGTTCACCACGAGATGTAGATGTAATTCCTAAAATGCAATCTAAGATGATAAACAATCTTTTATCTTCTTTTTATGCAATGAAAATCCTAGCTACTAAGGAAAGAAAGACATAATCTTTTCACAAAGAGCAAAGAGCACACTCTAAATGCACTTTCCTAAATCAAACCAATCAGACTGTTTATATGAAAATGCACATGCATGTATTTGTTTTCGACTTTCTTAGTATATGAATGCTAAAAAGAAAGTTGATGCACAAATATGAATTTCTTTTCAAGCGACAAATATCAACAAGTTTCTTTTCGAAATAAAAAATGGAGACGATCACAACACCTTACGATTTTGAAATGAATACTTGTTCTTGACACTAGAAAATTACAAATTCAGACCAAAAACAATAGTAACAGGATAATCGACCATCAACAGCAATCAAACTCTTTCCTACGATTGAAATCGACACTTGCGACAGTTTCAAATCAAAGGACGACAGTACGATTACGCTACTTTTGTAAAGGAGAACTGAAAATGACTCAACAAACACACAAAAACATTTACAGTTCTTTTGTACAAAGGAGGCGGAATAACAGCAAGGAAAAGGGGTTTCAAACAGACATATACTGATCACAGGCAGCAAAATTCAGGAATAGAACTGGAAAGAATGAATCACAGAAACCAAAACTGCACAAAGCCTAGTCTGATCAGCACACCTGTAACACAGAGAATTTGAAATGCATCGCACCTTCTCCACTTAGGAAGTGCGCTGAAGTTCAGATTCTCTGAACAGTACCTGCGCTGGGCCAGAAACGAGACTCTGTTTGGGTTCCGGGTCACAGTTTGCAGTTTAGTTCATGGGTTTTGGCCGAGCAAAAGGTAATCAGTAATGCAACAATCAGGGGTAGATCTAAGGAGGATCTAAGAGCTATCACAAGGGCAATCAGAGAGTTTGTGAATCAGTTGTTTAAATCATAAACAGGTCCCGTAGATGGACTGAAGTAGTATTTATCTACTTTGCATTTGCTATGGCAAATGCAGTTCGAATGCTACCTATAAGTTTATGAAATAGACAACAAGGAATGATAAACAAACAAACTAACACATCCCCAGTGGAGTCGCCATTTTGTTACAGGGAAAAGTGTCTATATAGAACTGCTCTATCCCACTAAGGTGTGACAGCTGCCTTAGAAACAAACAGAGTAAAGCTACTTTCGTTTTTCCTTTATGAATAATAGATAGAGAGGAACAGAAAGACCAACCTCTGTCTTGCGCTAATCTCCTCGTTTGATTCCTCTCTTCCTTGATAGTCTTTCGCTATTTGTTCCCTTGCATGCCTAGCTTCACAAAGTACCTGTAAGATCACAGTAGCATAGCACTATACAAAGACATGGATCTATAATCATAAACAATCTAGGATCAAATGTAAATTGACCATACAAATGCAACAAATATCAATGACACAAGAGCATGGAGGAAAACTTGAATAGCTTTTATTGATAAACAAGAAAGAGCCAAGAGGAGTTACAACCAGTTGTTCTGACCCAGCATCAACCTCTCAGCGAGGAAGCCCCTCTTCACCTCATACAAAGCTTAGATCACCCAACAATCTGATGTTTGTCTCAAGAAACCAACAACAATTCCTTACAATATGCAAAATTCCAGCCCTCTGGATCTCTGGGATTAGATATCTGTAATGTAGATGAGTCAGCTTATGATTTGATTAGTGTCTTCCCTCTGATAGTTCTTACTTCCACTTGGAAATTGATGATCTCTTACTCATCCTTGGTCGAATTCAGAGAGGCAAGTGTCATAGGAGAAGTTTCTGGAAGCTTCCATTGCCTCTCCACCTCGCAGAATGACACTGCCATTTGTCATTTCTCGCCCATCGCACCCATTAGAAGGGCTTTTTGAAATGCAATGCACCCACACAGTGTATCTAGGTGAGATGCAACGCACTTGGCCAATGGAGCAGCTGAAATGATCCTGTTCTGACCAATTTGAGCAGTTTTTCATGGAGAACTTCTGGGAGAAGCTGTAATTTGTTGACCTTGTTCCTTTATGGGTTAGAACAACACTTTTAGGGACTTAGGAGCCCTTGGTTTATGGAAATTTCATGCTTGGGGTTGTAGGGCCCAAAAATGTCTATAACAGGTAGTCGTGCAACCAAATACCTTGATGAATAAACAAATTTTTCATACCTGTGAAACCTAAGTAGAGGGAGTGAATTCCTTGCACCAGTTCAAGGAATGAATGTAATAGAAATAAGAAAAACAAAAACAAAACATCAGTGATTACCTGTAAAGAAAACTTTGAACCCTGACAGTTGCAAGAAGATACCTGAAGATACCTGCGCGACAAAGGAAGAGTGAGAGCGAGCTTAGGTACCAATGAAAGATCGAAAAATGAACATAATTCCAAATTCTAAAGTACCTAATGATGGTACATGAAGATACCTATGCGACAATGGAAGAGTGAGAGCGACCTTAGGTACCAATGAAAGATCGAAAAATGAACATAATTCCAAATTATAAAGTACGTAATGATGGTGACGAAGATTTCCAATTGAACAAGAACTAAACATCAATTGAACAACAGCCAACAATTTAACAGCGTTGCAATTGAACAACAATCCATGATTGAACAGCAGTCGGATTGAACAACAATCCGTAATTGAACAACAGTCGAATTGAACAGCGATCCGTAATTGAAAATCAGTTTGGCGATGGAACAACACTTCCAGAATTGAACAAAAAGTGTGATTGAACAACACTTCCCTCTATGTCGTTGATCTCATGTAACCAGATCTAACGGTCACCAGTGATATCACATCGGGGAACTTGCGTGACGTTTACCCGCCTCACAGAGCCGATATGGTTTATAAGCCTTGGTCTATAAAAGTTCGGGTCCGGGTTTTAGACTTAAACCCCAATTACTTTAAATCTCGATTATCCCTTAGATAACGGAGTTCCTCTAATAATCCGACTAGCCGTTCTTCAACTAACACACGGTTTAAACCCAGGCTTAACTCGTTTTTTACTATGATGTCAGTAGTTGAAACTTAAATCAATGGTTAGAATGGAATACGGGCCTTCAATCTGGATCAAACCCTTCTATGCTCTTCTACCCCCATTATTAACATTAATGATTGCAATTAACCATAAACACTAAGATTATAAGCAAAATATGAAACACAGAGGAATTACCTGGATGCACTTCAAAAAGCAGATACACAGAATAAATGAGAGTTTCCACCAGGATCAACGCACAGATGCACACTAAAACAAATTCATTTAATATAATAATGGTTACAGAGTCTTGGCCCTCTCTTCTCAATCACAACGAATTACAGATCTCTATTCCAATCTAAAAACCCTCACTATCACTCAACTCTCGCCTCTCACTCAATCCTCAATCCTCTCAGCTAATCCTTCTACATTACATTTTCTTCTTTTTATGAGTCGAATCCTACTCTAACTGTGCGAACAACTCAATCTCTATTTTAAACAATCTAACAATCAAATCTCTATTTTCAAGCTCCATTACACACCTACGCTAACAACTTATCCTTCAATCTAAAATAAGACAATTTCCTAACTATTACAATAATATATTACAAATCATTTTCGAGAGATCCAACCCTCTCGACTAAACTGACTTTTGACCACTCAAGTCAGTGAAATTCAACTCTTTTAGCCACAACATGTGAACAAACCTTCCCATTGCTGGCTAAGTCCAGATGCTCCTACATCAGACTCCCAGGGAAGAAGACAATCATCCCTCAAACTTTCAGTGTTTACTCTATACTTCTGCAACTCTGCGTTTGTCAACAAACTAGCATCCTCCACTGGCTGTCCTTTCCATTTGACTAGATATTGATAATAAACATGTCCTCTGGTTCTTTTGGATACTCTTTTCTCCAAAACAGCTTCCACCTCTCTCTTAACTGTCTTTGGCATTTTTTCTTCTCAGTTCAAAGTTTGAACTTCATCTTTTGTAGTTTCCTCCTGTAGCTCCATCTCTGTCTCTTTGTATGGATACAAATCTGCAACATTTAAGATAGGTGATATTCCAATCCCTTCTGGCAATTCAATTTCATAAGCATTAGTTGAAAACTTCCTTACAATTCTACATGGTCCTATCTTTTTCATTTTCAGTTTATTGTAAGTTTAAGTAGAAAATATTTCTTTTCTCAAATAAGCCATCACTAAATCTCCCACGTGGAATTACTTCTCTCTTCTTTTCATGTCTGCTCTCTGTTTGTATTTACCACTACTTTCCTACAATCTGCCTTTAACATCTTCTTGTAGTCTCTGCATCTGCTCTGCAAACTCTTCAGCTTTTTTACTTCTTGTCTCTTGTTTACCCAAATTTCTGAGCTCATACACACCTCTTGGATTCATCCCAAAAACAATTTGAAATGGACTCATTCCGGTACTTTGGTTTGGAGTTTCATTATAAGCAAACTCAGCCTTAGCTAGTGCTAAATCCCACTGCTTAGGATTTTGATATGCTAAACTTCTCAATATGTTTCCCAAGCTTCAATTTACTACTTCGGTTTGTCCATCTATTTGAGGATGGTATGCTGAATTGAAACTGAGGTTAGCTCCTAGTTTCTTCCAAAGAGTCCTCCATAAATGCGCTCCAAACTTTGTATCTCTATCAGACACAATACTTACAGACAATCCATGTAATCTTCCAATTTCTTAAAAAATAAATAAATTAGCAATATGTGTTGCATCACTAGTCTTTTTACATGCAATGAAATGTGCCATTCTGGAAAATCTATCTACCACAACCTAAGCAAAATCACTCCCCCTTTGAGTTTTAGGTAACCCTAAAACAAGTTCCATGCTAACTGCATCCCATGGTCAATCTGGTATTGGCAATGGCTAGTACAATCATGTATTATGGCTTCTCCCTTTAGCGTGTTGACATATCCTGCACTTCTCAACAAATATCTTAACATCAGTCTACATCTTTGGCCAATAATGAAAAGCATTTACTTGAGAAAAGGTTTTGTCTTGTCCAAAGTGACCAGATAATCCTCCACTATGTTTCTCCTTTATTATGTTTTCCCTCATAGAAATTTAGGAATACACAACTTGTTGCCTTTAAACAATAAACCTCCTTGGATAAGACCATGAAAACTTCTTACCTCAAATATATTCCTTGGAATATGCTAGTCCCAAATTTCTTGAACTTTCTCTAGATCCATTTTCAATCCTTCTTTAGAAACTACAAATCCTAAGTAAATTAATTCTTCCTCCATGAAACTACATTTCTTCATATTTATCAGTAGCTTCTCTTCCTGCAGGGTTCTTAAAACCAATTTAAGATGCGCTAGATGTTCTTCTTTACTTCTGCTAAAAACTAGAACATCATCAAGATAAACAATAACAAACTTGCCTACATATTCCTTCAAAACTTCATTCATCAATCTCATGAACGTGATAGGTGCATTAGTGAGTCCAAAAGGCATCACTAACCACTCATACAACCCACTATTTGTTTTAAATGTAGTCTTCCATTCATCTCCTTCTCTAATTCTTATTTGATGATATCCACTCTTCAGATCTATTTTAGTAAAATACTTTGACCCACTCAAACAATCCATCAAATCATCCATGCATGGCAAAGGAAATCTATACCTGATACTAATCTTGTTTATGGCTCTGGAATCTGTGCACATATGCCCTTCACCTCCTTTCTTTGGACTGAGTACTATTGGCACAACACATGGACTAAGACTCTCTCTGATTAGTCCCTTATCCATCAGTTCTTGCACTTGTCTTCCAACTTCTGCATTCTCTTGAGGAGTTAATCTATACGTTGCTTTGTTTGGCAAACTTGCTCCTGGTATTAGATCAATATGATGCCTAATACTCCTGATTGGTGGCAATGCATTTGGAAACTCATCCACAATAATATCAGCGAAATCATTTAACAGAATTTTGATTTCTTCAGGTAAATCATCTAAGTTTGTGGAGGTTAAAATTACCTTAGGTCTCCCTACGACAACAAAATACATTTCTTCACCTTTTCCTACCCCTTGCAATAGCTCCTTTCCACTCATCAGCATAACACTGTTTCCAGGTTCTCCTTTGTTAGCATCATCCTTCAATGGCAGTAGTGTATGTTTATTTCCATTCTTCTCTATAGTATAAGTATTTTTCCTCCCATCATGAATAGCTTTCTGATCAAACTGCCACGGTCTTCCCAGCAATACATGGCATACATCCATTGGCATTACATCACACAATATCACATCCTTATACATACTAATCTGTATCTACACCTAGCATTGTTCTATAAGGAGTAGGGTGTATTGTCTTCACTAATCCCAGCTTGTCCACCATCTTTGTAGATAGAAGGTTATTAGTACTTTCACTGTCAATTATCACTTTACAACATTTACCTTTGGATTTTCATGTAGTTCTGAATATACTCTTCCTCTGCTCTGGTTCTTCAGTTTCTTTCTTTGCCTTAAGCAATGTCCTTTTCAACAACAGGGATTCTCATACTTCAAGGAATTCTTCCTTTTCCATATGTCGAGGTGTTTCTGGCTTTGCCTCAGCCACATTTGCATTCCTCTGACTTGCTGGTTTATTATGAGGACAGTCCCATGACACATGTCCCCATTCTCAACACGTGTAACACCGAATATCTCTTCTTCGCCCTCTTCCTCTACGCATAAATATTCCTCTATTAAAATCTCCTCTCTTTGGTGGTCTGCTACTTGAACTTCCTGCATCTTGTTGATGTTGTTGAAATCTTGGTTTGGTAGTTCCTCTACATCTTAATGAACTTCTCCCTCTATTCATCGGACTTTGTTTTCTCAACATCTTCTCTTCTACCTTCAAACATGCTTGATGGGCATCTTCAAGTCTTCAGACTCAGCAAGATGATCTCATCTTGTAGGTCGTATCTTAAGCCGTTGATATATTTGGCTACCTTCTCCTTAACATCTTCTACATGTCCTGCTCTAATACTCAATTTATAAAACTCTTTTGTGTATTCTTTAACAAACATTCCTTTTTGCCTTAAATTCTGTAACTGTTTGAAAATATTTATCTGATAGTCTTTCGGCATAAATTTAGCTTTCATTTTATTCACAATTTTGTCCCATTGCTTGATCTTAGACTTTCTTTTTCTTGTTCTGGACATTTGTAGCTCATCTAACCAAATAGCTGCATGACCCTTCAATCTGGTAACTGCAAACTTCACCTTCTTTCTGTCATCAATCTCTTCATAGTCAAAATATTTGTCTAGTGCAATAATCCAATCCATTAAATCTTCTGCATTGAGACTCCCTTCATACACAGGAATTTCCACCTACTTTAGCCAATATCTTGATAACTTTGGTAGTTTCATTTTCCTCCTCTTCTTCTTCCTCAGAGGATGCTTCTGCAGCACCTTCAACCCCTTCATCAGGTGCTCTCCTCTGCGCAGTCTCCATTGTGTCCATCCTTGTATGCAGACTCCAGATCTCCTCTAGTAGAACTACATTTTCTTCAAGTCTTCCTCAACCTATGCTAGCTCCTCTCCTTGGCAGCATGTTTACTGCAGTCAAACTCTTTCTCTGTGCTCTGATACCAAAAATGACATAGATTGCCAATTGAACATCAACTGAACAGCAATTGAACATCAACCGGCAATTGAACAACGTCGCAATTGAACAACAATCAATTGGATTGAACAGTAGTCAGATTGAACAACAATCCGTAATTGAACAACAGTCAGATTGAATAGCAATCCGTAATTAAACAACAGCCTGGCGATTGAACAACACTTCCAGAATTGAACAACAAGTTCGATTGAATAGCACTTCCCTGTACACTGTTGATCACATATAACCAAATGTAACGGTCACCAGTGATATCGCACTAGGGAACTTGCGCGACGTTTACCCGCCTCACGGAGCCGATATGGTTTATAAGCCTTGGTCTATAAAAGTTTGGGTCCAGGTTTTAGACTTAAACCTCGATTACTTTAAATCTCGATTATCCCTTAGATAACAGAGTTCCTCCAATCCTTCGGCTACCAGTTCTTTGACTAACACGTGGTTTAAACCCAGGCTTAGCCCCGTTGTTGACTATGACGTCAACAGTTGAAACTTAAATCGATGGATAGGATGGAATACGGGCCTTCAATCCCGTTCAAACCCTTGTATGCTCTTCTACCCCCATTATTAACACTAATGATTGTGATTAACCATAAACACTGAGATTATAAACAAAATACGAAAAACAGAGGAATTACCCGGATGCACTTCAGAACACAGATACATAGAATAAACAAGAGTTTCCACTAGGATCAACACACATATGCACACTAAAACAAATTCATTCAATACAATAATGGTTACAGAGTCTTGGCCCTCTCTTCTCAATCACAACAAATTACAGATCTCTGTTTAAATCTGAAAACCCTCACTATCACTCAACTCTCACCTCTTGCTCAATCCTTAATCCTCTCAACTAATCCTTCTACATTACATTTTCTTCTTTTTATGAGTCAAATCCTACTCTAACTGTACGAACAATTCAATCTCTATTTTAAACAATCTAACAATCAAATCTCTATTTTCAAGCTCCATTACACACCTACGCTAACAACTTATCTTTCAATCTAAAATAAGACAATTTCCTAACTATTACAATAATGTATTACAAATCATTTTCGAGAGATCCAACCCTCTCGACTAAACTAAATTTTGACCACTTAGGTCAGTGAAATTCAACTCTTGTAGCCACAACATGTGAACAAACCTTCCCATTGTTGGCTAAGTCTAGATGCTCCTTCATCTGATGGCTATGAGCAGGGTTACCCTAAACAAGTCTTTGGAGGCATCCAATATCAAGAAGGGTCACCTGCAATAATTCAATCATACCTTAGCAAATGCATACACCATATATCTGGTTAATATGGGAAAAGAAGGATAATATTGGCTAGGGCAATATCAAGAAGGGTCACCTATAGTAATTCAATCATACCTCAGCAAATGCATACACCATATATCTGGTTAATAGGGGAAAAGAAGGATAATGTTGGCTAGGATATTACCTGCGCATGTGACGAATCTGAAAATGTGAACCCTGGACCATTTAGGGTTTCACTATACTGAGTCACCGCAGAATAGACCAAGTGACAATGCGAGCGGGAGCCAGAGAGTGCGGGGGGTACCCATAATGACCCCGAGAATCTTAGAGTCATTTGATCAAAAGCCAAGGGATCGATGACCATTTTGCTCACAATTGTTAAATCAAAAGAATCTAGAATGGTGCCATGTGGGGCAACAATAAGATGCCTCAAAACTATCATATTGGGGAAAAAATTGAATTATGGAGTTATGTAATAGTAAAATCAATTAATGGCGATGAAACCATAAAGGGAATATCATAGTAGTTTGTAACATCAATATCGAAACCCGATCCAGCGTAATAAGTAATCCTCAATATTCATGATAACATTGTGAATGTATCATATTATAATATCGTGTTTATATATAAACTTCATGGCATTTTGCATCATGGCGATGACATTAGAATAATACTAATTATTTACAATGGAGTTGTATAACCATATGACAACTTAAAAAAAATATTATGATTTTCTAGGAATGGTTGTTACAAGCAGTATGAGAGCCTAGGTTGCAGTATTGTGGCCTTATGGGCATTAAAAAATAAAAATAATGTATATGTTGTGTTCACAGAGGAAGCTTTATATAGTGAGGGGCTGGGAGTACTCATCCACCAAGAGTACCTGGGGAGATTGATCTGGTACGAGTATCTCGAGCTAAACCAAAAGTGTGGGTGCGAATAAGAGAAGATCACCAAAACCTTACCTTTGTAATATGATGAAATGGATCGCTTGAGGGCACAAAATGAGAGGTTAATGCACAAACAAGGGCGGAATTTGAAAAGCCTCTACGATCAACAGTTTCATAGAAACCCATTACCAAGTTCTGGGAATGGTGGTAGAAATGAGGAACATCAACAAGAAGGTGGAAATGTGCTAGATGGGAATCAAAGACAAAGATCAGAAGGGCATAAAGAGTAGAATGAACAAGGATCTGATAATGTTATTGCTTCAAGGAAAAATAAGAAACAAAAAACATATTTAAAGGAGAATTCAAGAAAATTAAACCCCCAATTTTTGATGGGGAAATAGAGGAGGTTGTTTAAGCTTGGTTAATTAAGATCAATAACTACTTCAGATTCAAAAATATGATGACAATTTAAAAGTGAGATTACCCATTTATCAGCTTCAGGGGAAGGCTATGCTGTGGTGGGAAGAGGTTAAGGATGTTAGTAGAATTACTGAACAAGAGGTGACTTGGGGGGACTTCTAGAAACATTTTGAGGAGAAGCATTTGACAGAGCGATTTTATGATTTTAAGGCGAAAGAATTTCATGATCTCCAGTTGGCACAACTCACTATGGAAAAGTTTGTAACCAAATTTACGTCCCTGTTAAGGTATGTACCTTATATTTGGGAAGAAAAGGCCAAAGTTCAGTGTTTCATGGGCAGTCTACCAGCATTCATGAAAGAACAACTAAATTTAATAATCCCAAAACTATGGACGAGGCAATTCAAAAAGCGCAGATTTATTATCAACATATGAAATCAAAAGGAGAAGGCAGTAAGAGTTGGGTGAGTAAAAAGTCACTGAAAAATTGACATAGCATGAAAAATACAAAAATTGGAAATTGAGTCCTTTCTTTTACCATTTATCTTGCTTCAATTGAGCCTTACTTTGTACCATAACATCACTAAACTGTTAGTTATATAGGAAAATCACTTATTATGTTGCCACGCTAATACCAAACATGTTTCCTACAACTCTTCACACATGTTAACAACATGTTCCAAACATCAAGACAATCATATCTATCAATTTAAAATAATTCTATACCAAGACTAACAATCATGTCATAATCCATACTCAACACATATTTATTAGACATAATGCTACAACTGTCACCTACTATACTCAAGTACATATCAACTGTCTCAACACATATGTGTTAGTAAAACCATCTTAAAGAAAGAACATTGGAACACATACTCATATTATGAAATTCATCAAAACTTCAACCAACTTGCAAGCATATCATGTTAAATAAATCAACAAGGCACCAAAAACTCAAACACCAAATAGACATCATAATCGAACAACCAAGCACCAAATATACGACATAAGAAAACTCATAACTTAATGTATATCAGGGGAGGCTATCTTGTCTACACAATAAAGCTAGTTTACCACCATACAACTTCACAACATATCAACTCAAACATAAATCATGATATCGATAACAATAACTAACTAACATGTCCATGCCATAAGATCATAAGCATTTTTTGTTCATGCATAACAATCACATATATACAATCAATCTAGATTAGTATGACACCATATCAAAAATATATCAGCTCATACCTAAATATCACAACCATAACCATCTACATAGGTCAACCTAGGTTAACACAATACATGTAACATCAAAATATTCAATGCAATGAACATAACCATCATGCATGTGACCAATCCAAATTACAGCATCACGATCTCAATTAAATAACCCTAATCATCAAGTTAATATCACATAACAACAATAAGATATATATCATTCTCATCAACAAAATAAAACCTAATCGTCAAGCTAACTGTCATATAGCAACAACAAATTAACCTATAACATACTCATAAACAACATATCATATAACATAATCATCAAGTTATCTAAACTAACCAACAATAGCAATTCTTACCACCACATGTTAATAGTATTCTTGACTATCCGTCTCATGTGCATATGACTATGCTAATCAACTATCATCTATTATGTATGTAACCATAACATCAAAAGGCATGTACATAAACCTAATGTATATAAAAATCCTTAACCTACATATGTGCATGCCCAACATACAAACTTGTATGATGACATGCTATCGCCTCGAGGTCCAATGCTGCAAATTCACTTTGATGATCTGCATCTCTTGCTTTACTTCATTCAACACATTATAATCATAAAAAGCCAATAGAACCATGATGACCTATATTTCATACCATGACTTGACAAGGCAAGTTTGACCTACTATTCATGCATAACTATAACCAAGACCATACATGCATAGAAATAATATATAGACATATAACAAATGAGTACAAAACCATATACACATCATTCTAGCTAGAGTTCGGTTATCAATGTATGTCCATATCAGCTACACAAACCATGACCTCATGCATGACAACAACAACCACATCACGTGCACTTGATAATATGTGAACACTGACGTGCAATCAATGCATAATCGACCATACACAAATGAAGATATACTCTGCAACAACATCTTCAACCTTCACATGGTGACATCACTACAACCATGATCAACACCATGCAAATGTAACAAGCACATGGACTACAATCATAAGAAACACATATGTAACCAACATGAAAGCATGATTAACACACAACCTGAGACTACAACCACGCTCTGATACCACTCTATAACACCCTCCTCCCACATCTACCCAAGCAACTGGCTAGCTGGGGTAAACATGCAAAGAGAGGCCACTACGATATGATTCAACCTCCTAGGTAACCTTAAGGAAATTGAATCGACGAAACATCATAAACAGTCATCCAACATCATCAACAAAAACATTAGAAGATAAGTCAGCCACTCAGACGGCCTGTACCTGGGTCCTACATTTGTCTAGACATCTTAGGCCATTTTTGCTGTCATGCTATGGGAAAGGGAGCAACTAGAAACCAAAATTCGCTCTCATAGGCCTGCTTGGCAGTGACTGTGGATGAGCATTGCCAGTTTTGTGCCGTGACCCTGAGATTTAAGCCAATTTTTCAAGCCCACAGCCTAGGCCACTGCCCATAGTGGAATGAATGCTTAGAATCAAGAAAATTATAGGGAAACAATGATGCAAAAGCAATGAGATGCTCAAGACCCTAGCTAGACCCCTACTAGCCATGACATGCATTTCATCAAACATATCGTGAACATGTAACCTACAGGTGTAAACAACAGAATTAAGTGTAGGGATCTCATACTTATCTGAGAATCGATGTGAACCATTGTGTCCTTATCACATTAGCTTCCATTTCATCCATTAGGTCATCGATACATTGATCATTCAATAACAAGTAAGAACATGATGAGAGCCATACATAATTGTTGTCATAAAATACATACATAACCAGCATAGTAGGGACCGAAATACCAATGAAATCACAACCATATACACCACATATAGTCCATCATAATACTCATAGAAATACCAGGAGATATCACCCTTCATTAATGATGAAAAATCAAAACCCTGGATGGGACTTCCACGTTCCACTTGACCATAGAATGGTTGAGCCAAAACTGTCTTCAGCCATTCACCCCCGTGCCATATTCCAAGTTGAATGTGCGATATCATAGAACACATCAATCAAAACTCATCCATTGCTTCCATAGGCCATCTGACTCAACCCATCAAACAATGATTCTGCCTCACGGTCGAAAATCACAAAAGCATCATCAAATCAGTCTCTATCCCAGCCTTTCAGGGCTCTAGAGCATTTTTTCCAACCCAAATGCCAGGACTAATAACTCAACCCATAGCTACCATCAGGCTCTAGAGCATTTGTCCAACTAAGGCTTCCAGGACTAGTAACTCAACCCACAATTGTTGTTGGGCTTGCAGAGTCTTTGTCCAACCAAGGCTTCCAGTACTAGTGACTCAACCCAAGTCATTACAGGGCTTCTAGAGTGTTTGTCCAACCAAGGCTTCAAGGAACTAATAACTCAGACCAAGTTAAGGAAACATTAGAACCAACCAAAAAAAACAAGGAAATAAGCCCACAATCTCCACGTCTATCGAGGAAATGACAAGGCTAGGAAATCCACTATCAATCTAGGAAATCCTCCATGCCAGTGACAAATCATGACCTAGAATCCACATGCATATGCCATGCATGCCAAAACTAGTGAAGAAATCAAACATGCAACTCGGTACCTATAAGAAAAACTGTTGTAGCTACTGATCCCAATGCCCTCCTATGTTTTCCTTCTCTTCCTTTGCCTTCTTGCTCCAAAACTCCAAGTATGCCACACCCTCAAAGAGTACTCCAAGAAACTCTAAGTATCCAAGAGTATGAGAGAGAGAGAATAATGAGAGAGCTCCAAAACTAAACTAATCAAGTCTTAGCCAAGAGCCTGCCACCTGATCCTTAGAAGCCTTTTTATTAATGAGGCCTCCATTTTCTTCATTTTCCATTATTTTCCTTCAATTTCCTCCTCAAATGCAACCTGTGACCTTTCACCTTCCTTTTATACTAATTTCCACAATCCACAATCCATGAAAGCACACCTCAAGCTTGGTCATGATACCACAAAACTACCAATCGAACTCAAACCCATGACCTTCGTAGATTAAAATAAGCCTGAGACCAACAATTATGTGCTATGTTCACATAGCTAGGCCTTGTAATGTGTGTGTGTGTGTGTGCATGCGCACGTGCGCAGGCTTAGAAATTCACATTCCACAAACCACATCTCAAGCTTGATCATGATACCACAAAACTACCAACCTGACTCAAACTCCTAACCATCGCAGATGAAAACAAATTCTGCAATATAAGAGTTATCAAACCACAGACAATGCAGTCTCAAGCTTGACCATGAGACCACAAAGTTGTAACACAATGTTCATACCACCAAGCCACACATATAAAAGTTTCCATGTGAGTGAAAAATACATTACTTTCAACATAATGGGCATATGTGGTATATATAGGTTTGAGCCAAACCAAGATTGGGTTGATGGTGATTATTTGAGCACAATTGTTGTGGAGTCAACATATATGACCACAACGTGAGTAGGGGAACCCCAGGGACTTTGGGGTTATACTTTTCTTTTCCATGTGACCAAACCATGTGATGAGACCTTAGATAAGAATGGGAAAACATATGTTGACGTAGGCATCTCATCATGTTCACTTGGCACCCTTTGGGTGGTGCCACATGTCACCAAAAATTGGCCTTGTTGGCCAGTCAAAAATGCATGTTTAACATGCCATGTGTCAATTTTTTGGCATATAAATCATCTATTCTTATGCCATGTGTCATTTCAACCATCTCTGCTTATGCGACATTTTTGGGTTTTCCAGTCAACCATCTATGCTTATGCCTTGTCAACTATCTCATCATATGCCATGTCAAAAGTGTATTATATTCGGCCCACCATGTGTCTTGGTCTTTCCACATCTACCATCTTTCCTTATGCCATATCAAATAGGTAATATATCAAACACATCACACAAGTGTTACGTCAGACCTGCCACATCACATGGGTATTCTATCAGATAAATCACACAGGTGTTAGGCCAGGTCAATATAAGTTACCCATTATAAGATTATTATTCAATGTGGCATGGGATCACACCCCTCTCTATTTCCATGTTGAACCACAACACAATCCAAACACCCTATAGATTAAAGGTCGTGCAACTTTGGACATTTGCCATCGTTCATCACCTGAGCTAGGAAATAGCCACCTAATCACCAGAAAATATGTGAATTGGTTAACAAATTTGGGGTTTGACCCCTTTTACTTCATTATAAACATGCTTGACTTTAAGTCAATGTTTTTGCTTATTCGGTGGGAATTTGATCAAGTAACATATATCAATAGAAGGGTCCCAGAGAGCACTATCTAACCAAACCATTTGCAAATTTGTTTGATCGACATAACTTTAACAAATTCTCAATAATATTTAGGTTATCATGATTTTATCAAGCAAATATTTTTTAGTGGAATTTATTTAATTTTCCTTTGGTTTATATTAGTTTATTTTGTTATATAGGAAAGGGGAAAGGAATTGGTCAATTATCCTAAATTCATTTAAAAAATAAAATGCACATGTTACCCTTCTCCCATGTACAAAAATGTACATCTTCACCTCCTTGACTATGGGTGTTAAGATACTTAGAAATAGTAGAAGAATATGCATATTTAGGCCTTTGGTTGGGGTGGGGGTTTAAGGGAGGGTTACAAACAATATTTACTAATGTAGGTCCCCACAATCACGATCGACATAGGAGTGCGGGGTCAACATGTGCACCTATCTTCTAAAGAAATAAAGATGTGCATTTGTGTGAAGGTGTGGAATGAGGGTGTGCGCCCACCCTCAAAGAGTGAAAGTGTGTATTCGTATGCATTTAGTTAACTTCCATTAGATTATATATTCTTTAAAAATCAAATTAATAATGTTTTATTAGTTGAGTAACCTACTTTTGTAGTAAAAGTTCTTTGCGGCCATAAAAATAGTTTAAATATAATATAACTTTTAAGAATAATAGTTGTGCTGCTATGATCCAAGTACCATGCATGGTGGAGTGATGTATTTAAAGGTTTTTCGCAATAAATCATCAAAAAAAAAATCAAAATTCTAATCCAAAACTAAATCTAAATTCTATTCACTAAATTATTATTATATTAATGAGCCCATATCAGCAAAATATAAATCAAAATTTTTTGATCATGACAAATTTAACTTCCTATATTACTAAATTCTTATAATAATAATAATGTTCCCATAAATAAATAATATATAACAAAATAAAAATAAATAATTAATTTTCAAATATATAAACAATAAATAAATAACCTTTCATTTTTAAACAATAAATACTATTACCTGACTTTTAATAACCCTGTTGTATAAAAATTTGCTACAAATTAAAACTAGCATTGATAAATCATAACCCTCTTAGATGTCAAAGTTCTTTCCTTGCATTCTCTGAAAAAAAAAAAGTTCTTTCCTTGCACCAAAAGCACGGAGGTGCTTTACAACTATCATATTATTTAAAAAAAAAAAAATTAGCACAGGTTAATTTTCTCGTATTAAGTTTCATCCTTTTACCTACTCCATAAATTTAAGTTGAGAAATAGTTGAAATTAATTTAATTTCAAATTAAGTGATAATAATAACTCAATTTTGGAATAAAAATAACGTTTTTGAAAAGTAAACATCCCGGTGTCTACGACAAAGACAGGAAAGTTCAGTATACTTCCATGTTTAAAAATAAAAATAAAAACTCATTTTCTTTTGGGACAGTTTCCACAATATTCGTCTCTGTTTTATTTATATTATTTAAAAAACGCTGGCATATATTTTCACATCATTTAGATTTTAAGAGGAAGATACTATAAGTGTTCAATCACTGCACTTGCTACAAAACCAAAAAGAAAGTGATTCTGCGTAGGTCGTTGCGACAAATGCGAGGCCGTTCATGTAAAATAATATAAAGTGCGAAGAATGTGTCTACAACTCCCTCTCCTATAAATTAGAGACCATAAAGATGGATAGTAACGTACATATTAATGAATAATCATTGTAACCAGGCTTCATGTATAATGCGTTTCTTCTGCACGTCATCTAAGTTGACGTCATTCAAACGACCTCATATACTAGATCATACCACAGCAATGAGTACTAACAATTTGTGTCACATCTACATCTGATTTTGAGATAGGCAAATCACCCCATGACAATTAATTTTACAATCAAATTCCGTCTCTGAAAATAATGATTAACATCGAGTAAGTTTTGAAATTTATTTATTGAATTTAAAAATATAAAAAATTCCTTTCCCTTTTTAAGGTTAAAAAAAATAAAAAACATTTAGTGTTTGACAAACATTTCAAAAATTACCTACCATGGTCGTTGCATCGTGGGTCCTCTGCAATTTCCTGCTCCACGTCGCGTACCTTTCACGCCACTGTCGTGTATAGATCCACTTTACATATCCATTTTCATTTAAAATGAAATCCAAACTACAATAACTATAAATTATCATTTATAAATATTATAGAACTATGAAATGATTTGAAAGCCGTAACGATCGGTATTGTGAAAGTGGAGTTTGATGAAATAGTTACGGCTACACTTTTTCCGCCTTATCTCTCGGGTAACAAAGCGTGACTCTTCTTCCACCTTTCCTACTCCGCACGGACGGGCAAGAAGGCATGTCCCTGAAGTTGGAGTTGTCGTATAACTACGACAGCGATGAAGCTCTGACGATTACTTGATGACGCAACTCAATCACAAATTGATGATGCTCCCACCATCACTTGGTGACGCACCTTAAATGACACCATTCTTTCTCTTCGCCTATAACTACAATTGCGTTATCCACCGAGAACTCCAAAACCAGAGATTTCTCGCAGATCTAGCTGTGGAGTTACCAATTTTGTGATCATCAGGAGACGATCTATCTACCGGCAGCCTACATTTGATCATGTAATTACATACACTTTCCAATTTCTTTTGTTGCTCCTTCACTTCCGAATCTGTACGCTTCTCTTTGTGGTTAACAAATTAAATGCCCGTTGTTTTACATGACTGAAGGAATGTTGTGTGTTTTTTTTGGCGTATCTCTGATTATAGTTTGTGGAAATCTTCGTTGGAATTATGCAGACGATGAGCAATGCTGAAGAGAAGCCAGGCGTCCCACCTCCATCGGATGCTTTCCACGATCATTGCAACATGGAGAAAAAAGAATGTTTGGATAATTGCACGATCCTTTACAATTTTGCCTCAAATGATCTCCACAAGTTCTCAATCTTATATCGAGTGTTTGGCGCGTGTAACGTTATCAAATTGATTCAAGTAAGTTGCAACAATATCTTTTAGCAGATTTTCCCATTTTATTATATGAAACCATCTCCAATTCATATTTCCCTTTTCATAATTCTGAATTGTTTTGACCCCCTATATATATGGTGTGCAAACCTATAGCTCTTTAAAACCCACGTCAAAGGAAAAGATCTTGAACTTAAAGCTTAGAAGGATCCTGTTTGAAATCTGATGAGTTTTTCTTTTTTAAAATCAATCTTCGGGGTTGTAAAATCATTTAGATCTCGCCTTTTTAACGGAGATCTTCTATGCTTCCAACTTCATATTATAATCCGTTGCACTCTGGGCGCAGGATCTTCCCTCGGACCAGGTAGTTGTTGCAATAAATAGTTTGGTCTACGAAGCAAGTGCAAGGATACAGGATCCTTCACTGGGGTGTGCAGGGATAATACAACAGCTTCAACTCCAAATATCAGACTTGGAATCGAAAATAACTGCAACACAGGCAATGATTCACAAAATACGTTCCCAGCAAGCGCAACTTCTATTCTCTATCCCAGGATTCAGCAGTAAGTTTAATTCCACAATAAGCACGACTCTAAACGACGCTGATGACGAAGATGAGGAATAATTCAATTCCAATCTAGCGGATTGAATACAGTGCAGTTTCAGAAAATGGACACCAAATTGATAGAGAAACTTTGTTATTTCTAGTGTCTTTGATTGAAGAAATAAACGCTAAAATTAGTTGGTGTCCCATTAGAATGAGATAATCCAATATCTGATATGGATAAAATCTAATATCTAAATGAGTGAGGATGCTTCCATTGATGGTTACAGCCTTCTCTCAGAGTAGATTTATGAATTTAAGAAATATTAAAACGTATTGTTCGACATGTAAAACTTATTTATGGTTTAAAAGTTTCAGATTTGTAAAAAAATATAATTTATACAGTTTATTATTGATAGTGTAAATTCATAAAAATTATATGTCAAGAATATAAAATTAATATTTGTGTAAGTTAATTGTATTTCCTTAAAAAATGGATTACATTATGGATAATTATCTACTAAAATAAAAAAGGCTTCAATTTTTTATATTGTCAAACAGATTTGTTGGTCAGTATTCATATTGTTGACCAAATTGTTGGTCAGTATATGATAGCATTAAGTTTTTACAAAAGATTAAAAGTGACATAATGACCATATAATAAAAAATCGAAATATAAGATAACAATCTTATGAATTCGACGATGTCACTCGATCATACCATGAGGCATTAGAAGTTTGAACCCACATTGAATGTGTTTTTCCACATAAGCTGTGGGTGTTTCCAATCTATCCACACATGCTTGCATAGACTCGTCCAGCAGAAAGAAGCCACCCAATTATTAGGTACACACTCCAAGCCAATAATCACATAATTACCATCATTCGATAACCATAGTTTCTTTGCGTCCAAAGAGAATGGATTACACCCACTGAAAAACACAGATTTGGCATGAAATCTTGCATACCAATTCCATTCTAGAAATTCCAAATTCATTTCCCTTTTCTTTTCTTGCCCAAGAATGTATCTCCATAAAGTCAAGCTCTAAAGGGGTGTGGTAATCCCACCTGCAACCGATTCATTGTGCTCTCAAGGCATAAAATCCCACTTTGTGGCAGTCAAGTTGTATTCGAATAGTCCAGAACGTAGCAAGCCATCCATCCGCATAAATTATCAATCGCATGTATCGTGCAGGGCGAGGGCGGAGGCCACGTCCCCGCCTCCATCCCCATCCCCATCTCCATCTCCATCTCTTTAATGACCTTGGGAGTTTGTAGTTTGTTCCCCTCCACCCTCATACATGCAGGGCGGAGGCCACGCCGCCATCTCCACCCCGCTCTCTTTAATGACCTTGGGAGTTTGTAGTTTGTTGCCCCGCCCCCCCAAATCTCTTTTACTAGCTGTGCCTCCAGGAGGATAATGGAAATGACCTTGGGAGTTCGCAGTTTGTTCCCGTCCACCCCCAAATCTCTTTTACGAGTTGTGCCTCCACGAGGATTATGGAATAAAATAAGTAAAAATGTTAAGAAGCTCATATATGTTATTATTATCAACCAAATTTGAAAAAGTATTTGCAGTTTTATGATAAATATATTATGATATGATTAAACCAAATATTATCTCCCTATTATCTAACAAAAAAAATTATTTTAATTTATTAATATAAATATTATTTTAATATTTTTAAATACAATACAATATTATAGTAAAACGATTGCTCCTATCCAGTACTATCCAATTGCTCCTATCCAGTACTATCCCCACTATGTTGTAGAGAGGCTATAAAAGCAAAATTCCTTGAGTTACAGAAGCATACATATTCCAAATCATTTCATTCTTTGATGTTTAATAAATGATGAACACATCAAACACTATAATCGTATGAGAGGGTAAGATTCGTGATTCATGATCGTCCTCTTCCATGGACTCTCAGACTTGTCTACTGATCTTCGCTATTGTATGCATTACTTTACAATTTTTCGTATTGATCAAGATAATCTCATCTGTCTACTGATCTTTGCTATTGTATGAATTACTTTACAATTTTTCGTACTGATCAAGATAATCTCAGCCATTTCTTTGTCTCAGTGTCCAGATCACGTGTTTGTTATGTTGGAAGAAACTAATTAATTCCAACTACCTGCCACAAATGTTCAACAACGATTTAATGCTGATTCTAGAAACCGTTGAAAACAGGGAAGCTTCTCCAGGAAGCCACCAACTCAACCCATCTCCCGAAACTTCTCTAGCTTGTATATATACTTGTTTAATCTGTGAATGAAGCAAGTTGTTCAGTTCTAATTCTTGTGTTTCTGTGTTGTGTTAATATGTTGTGCTCCTCTGCTCTTAACTTGGTATCAGAGCTGTCTGTAATTTCCTCCTCTTCCTCTACCTTCATCTTCTTTTTCTCCGGTCCAACCGAACTGACGGACTCTCTCTTTCGTTTTGCGTCATCTGCTTCCTCGGCATTGCCATCTTCCTTATGTTTTTTCTTCTTCTTCTTCTCTTTCTTTCCAGCTTCTGGGTCCCTGATACCCCACCTTCTGCCACAAGTTTATCTTCCTGCATATTAACTAACTCAGGCATTTTATCTACCTTAGCATTAGCAGATCCAGCCGTCACTGCCATGCCAGCAACTGTGGCATCTCCACTAGCGGGCAATGAAATGTTCCTCGACCACTCTTGAGGAGTTTTCTCGTTGGGTTTCCCATGCTTATCCAAAAGCCCCTCTGCAATCATCTTCTTCTTCATCGATGCCTTCTGCAAGTTGTAAGTTCTGTGTTTAATTGCAAGAGAGGCCGAGGCCCATTCCGTGGAGAGAACCTTTGGTTCTAAAGTTTAAAAAAAAAAAAAAATTAATAATAATAATAATAATTAAATTTGTTGGTTTCATGCTATTGTGTGTAAGTTTGGCTTGATTTCAAAACTGCGTGGGAGGTCTTTGGCGATAGTCTTAACCTGGTGTGGCAGAAGTTGACCTGTTGATAGAAGTGCCTGTAGTGGGCAAAGAATCGTGGTGTGCCACATTGATTGAGTCGAACTGTTGGTCTGGCAACCAATGCATGCTGTGGCAACTGAGTCGGTTTTGATCTAGTGAGCGGTGAGTCTATTGCGGTAAGCTGAGGGTGTGATCAGTGTGTAAAGGCTGTTATAAAGTTTGTTTGGACAGAAGTCACTAAAGTGTCTGGTATATTGGTAACGTTGTTTTGTGCATTTTGTTTACTGACTGTTGGGAAATCCTTTGTTTTGTGCTTGCAGCCGAGTGTCTTGTTTGTTGCTGAGAAATCCAGCGGTAGAGTGAGGGTCGTGCGGTGACCAGACACGCGTGTGACGGTGGCTGCTTACCCATAGAACGAGTTGTGGTGCAGCGAAAGTGTGGAAGGGCAATCCTGGACGAAGGATTGTATGTGAGTTTCATTCGGTTTTATAACTGTCATTTTTCATTATGCATTCTGCTTTTATGATTTTGGTTTTTCAATCTTTAAGCTGGCTGTGAAGTGAGACGCAGAGCCGAGCCTGGTGCACTTTGAAGTCAAAGCTGGCCAGAGTTTAAGGAAATGTCTATCTTTTTAGACCTTTTTGACAATGATCCTTTCGATGATCATTTTCTCATGAACCCATTTGGGATTAGCAGTATTTTTGAGTTCTTGGACAAACAATGTCATGTTGTTGAAGATCATGTTGAGGTTCCAGCCCAAGGGGATGTTCTGAAGCATGAGGAAACTGTAACTGAAGCGGTGTCTGTCTCAGCCCCTTCAACTGAGGCTCCTGCTGTTGATACTGAAACCATAAAGAAAGAAGAAACAACATCTGCCCCTGCACCAGTTGATGCTGAAGCTCCAGTTGAGGTCACTGTTACCACGGTAACTGAGGAGGTTGTAATTCAACCTGTAGAAAACGTTTTCGTATGGGGAGTTCCTCTTCTTCACACCATGGGTGATGAATGTACTAACGTGATTCTGTTGAAGTTTCTCCGAGCAAGAGACTTCAAGGTTTCTGAAGCCTTTACTATGCTGAAAAACACAATTCTCTGGAGGAAACGTTTTGGAGCTGACAATATTTTGGAAGAGGACTTTGATGCTGAGTGGAATAATGTGGCTTACATGCATGATTATGACAAGGAAGGACATCCAGTATGTTACAATAATTACGGGGCGTTCAAGAATAAGGAGCTCTACCTGAAGACATTGAATAATGCTGGTGACTACTTTTTGTGGTGGAGGATTCAGGTATTAGAAAAGGAGATATAGAAGCCGAGCTTCAACCCTGGAGGCATAACTTCAATGGTTCGAATTACCGATCTTAAGAACACGCCTGGTCCTGCAAAGTGGGGTTTGCAACAAGTTACCAAAAAGGCATTGACAATTCTTCAAGACAATTATCCAGAGTTTGTTGTTGCGTGTCCTGCCAGAGTGACAGAGACCTTGTTCAAGTACATTTCACCAGAGTATCTGCCCGTACAATATGGAGGTTTGAGCAGAGAAAATGACGCAGAATTCTCTGCAGCAGATGGGGGAGTTTCAGAGCTGTTTATCAAACCAGGGGTGAAACAAATGAACAAACATGGACCCTTTCGTAAGAAAACAAAAATGAAAGGTTAAATGAAATGTTTTGTAAGCCTAGCTGAGACTTAGACCAATGGGCATGACAATTAAGAGTATAGTGTCTTGTTTATTATGTGTAGTTGGAATTAAGGGGGAGTGTTGGAAGAAACTAATTAATTCCAACTACCTGCCACAAATGTTCAACAGCGATTTAATGCTGATTCTAGAAACCGTTGAAAACAGGGAAGCTTCTCCAGGAAGCCACCAACTGAACCCATCTCCCAAAACTTCTCCAGCTTGTATATATACTTGTTTAATCTATGAATGAAGCAAGTTGTTTAGTTCTAATTCTTGTGTTTCTGTGTTGTGTTAATATGTTGTGCTCCTCTACTCTTAACTTGTTACCTCTGTGGGGAGATCTCATAAACCCTACCATAGGCCCATACGCTTTTCTAGAATGCATCTCCTTTTTCTTTGCTGGCAGTTTTACCACATCGAGATCCATGTATTCCTCACTAGTCCGTGAATTTTAAATCAACGGTTTTATTCTCTAGGTTTTATGATGGAGGAGACATCCAACATTTACCCGATGAGCATACCCATGGTTTCAACGTTCAAGTGTCGTCGCTTCTTCATAATAACAAGGCTGCTTTATGAAACTGAGTCGAATTGTTTTTCAAGCCCATCCAGTAAACCTTGTCCAATGCTAGAATTGTTGAATGCCTTTAACAAGTGATCAGAAATCTCGTCTCTCGTCTTATGCTCCATGGCATGATGGCCCCTATGAGGGAATGAAAACTAGTACACTTGGCTGCTTGCACGGGTTGGGGCACACCCACAATACTTCCCCTATTGTTTCCTTAATCTATACTCAACTGTTATTCAAAGACATGATATTTAGAGATTGGTGCATGTTTGATGCCTTTGTAAATGTGTTAGAAACCCTGCACAGATGAATCTAGCTAGTAAAGGTTGAACACACAGCTTTGCAGAGCAAAAACACTAAAAGAAAATCGAAAGAACAAAAGAATGATTCATTAGAAAATAGGTTTCAATGCTCATGATATAGCATTACTAGGTGAAGATCCCAAGGCAATGCACCATAGTGGTGATCAATGAGAGGACTCAACACCTACAACAAGTTTCGAAGAGAACTAGCTAGTTGCAGAGCAAATCAGGGAGTAAATCATGCAGAAGAACTAGCCAGTTGCGGAGTTAAAAGAATGAGTAAATCATGCAGAAGAACTAGCCAATTGTGGAGTTAAAAAAGGAGTAAATCATGTAAAAGAACTAGGCAGTTGCGGAGTTAAAGAAGAATCAAATCAGGGAGTAAATCATGCAGAAGGAATCTTGCATGTAGTCTCACACTCTAACTAAGTGTCGCATGTAGGTGTGTAGTACCTCCAACACCCCCCCTGAACATTACTATGGGGAAAAAATAGAAAATGGGCCCTGGAAACTAAGGCCAAAGGTCACCCAAAATACAGTGCAACTTGTACTAAAATTGAGGAAGGAGGGAAAACCTCGTGGGAAAACCCCCCCTCAAAATACAATGTAATCAAAAGAAAAGAGGAAGAAAAGACAGTTGCTAAGCCACTGTGTCCTTCACTCCAAGACGATCACGCAGAGAGCGAAACTTCTACTTAGTGAATGTCTTGGTGAAGATGTCTATAGTCTTTTCTGCTTAAGGACAGAATTGCAAATTAATGACCCGATCATGTACTAAGTCTCTTATGTAGTGCATATGGATCTCTATGTGCTTCGTCCGCTGCCGCTGTACTGGATCCCTACAAAATTTGAGAGTGCTCTGGTTGTCACACTAGATGACAATGGGCTGGTGGAACTGGACGCCCAACTCAATGAGGAAGTGTTGTAGCCACAGAGCCTGAATGGTGATGTTGACTACTCCTCTATACTCGGCCTCAGCTGAAGAGAGAGCAATAGCAGCCTGCTTCTTGCTCGACCAGCAAATAGGGCCAGACCCTAGACTGAGTGAATATCTGAAGGTGGACTTGTGATCAATGTTGTCGCCCGCCTAATTAGAATCAGTGAAGTCAAGGAGATTCAATGCAGTGCCTGCTGCATAGTGAATCCCGAAGGTGATGGTGCCCTGCACATATCGGAGGATGTGCTTGGCAGCATCCCAGTGTAGCTCATGCGGCTCCTGCATGTATCTGGAAACTGCCCCTACTGCATATGAGAGATCTGGTCTGGAGTGGGTGAGGTACAATAAGCTCCCCACTAGCTGTCGATAGAGAGTACTGTCAACTAATGGAGTGTCACCTCCATCCTCAAGACGGACCCCAGACAGAAAAGGAGTCGGTGCTGGCTTGCAGTTAGTCATGTGAAATCTCTCGAGGAGATCCCGTGTATACTTAGGCTAAGAGAGTTTGATGCCTGTGGCATCCTGGCTAATCTCAAGACCAAGAAAGAATTGTAATGGACCTATGTCCATCATCAAGAACCTATCATGCAAGGCCCTCTTGACTGTAGCAATGGCTGAAGCTGAGCTGTTGATGATCAGGAGATCATCCACATACAAAACTAAGATAAGAAGAGAATCATGTGTCCTGAGCATGTAAACATTCGGATCAAACTTACATCTTTCAAAGTTTTGCGATAAGAGAAAAGAATCCATCTTTTCATACCAAGCTCTCGGGGCCTGCTTAAGGTCGTAGAGAGATTTCTTCAGTCTACAGACCAAAGATGAATCTTGAATGAAACCATGTGGCTGCTCCATGTAGATCTCCTCAGATAGGTCTCCGTGAAGAAAGGCATTCTTCACATCCATCTGATGTACTTCCCACCCCTGGGCAGCCGCAATGGAAAGTGCAAGGCATATGGAATCCATCTTTGCTACTGGAGCAAAGGTCTCATCATAATCAATGCCATGCACTTGCTGGAAGCCTTTGGCTACTAGCCGAGCTTTCTGTCTCGTGATTTGCCCATCTGTTGCACTCTTGGTCTTGTAGACCCATTTGCATCGGACAAGTTTCCTTCCTTAAGGAAGGGGGACTAGATCCCAGGTCTGGTTCTCGAGGAGGGAGTTATACTCCTCCTTCATGGCGGACTCCCAAGATGGATGCCCAGCAGCCTCAGCATAAGATTGCGGATCAGAAGACTGAACCAAATGACAATGCCAGGATGGCGTTGGTTCAGTGGCAGTGAGGGCAAGAAGAGGCTCAATAAACTCTGAGCTAGTCCTCCACGAATTAGAATTATCCCCCACAAGACCATTTCTAGGAGCTGGGTGGTCTTGTGCATATATCTCATGTAAACTCCGTATTCTCTGATTTATGATAGGGGAAGTTGATTCAATGCTGGAAGCCTGATCTAGGCTTGGATGTGGATCATCATATGCATGCACTGGATTTGTATCTGAAGACTTTGTCTCTACATCTGCATGCTCTACCGTGACATCTGCATGCTCTGTATCTACATCTGAGTGTACTGAGTCATCATCTCAGACATGAGGTAGATAAAAGGTGTCTGCATGCGGCAATTGAGGTGCATGCGAGAGACTTTCCTCAAATTTGACACTTCACTCAATGATGAGCTTGTCCATAGAGGAAATCAGGAGTCGGTATCCCTTCACACCATCAGGGTATCCAACAAAGATGCACTCAATGCTCTGTGGATCAAGAGCTTTCCTCTTTTCAGAGGGGATCCTGGCCCATGCTCGGGAGCCAAAAACATGGAAGTGGGTGACCTCTGGTTTAGTGCCACTCCAAGCCTCAAAGGGGGTCTAATCCTTGACATACCTATGAGGAGATCGGTTCTAGATGTAGTTAGCACAATTAAGTGCTTCAGCCCATAGCTTATGAGGCAGTGACTTAGCATGAAACATGCAGATAGCCATCTCTTTGAGAGATCGGTTCTCTCTCTCAGCAACTCCATTCTGTTGCGGAGTGTATGGAACTGTGTACTGCAACTGTATGCCGGACTGAAGGCAAAGGTTTTGAAGTGCCGTGTTAACATATTTCCCCCCATTGTCTATCTGGAGGACTTTGATCTTTCTCTTTGACTGTGTCTCAACTAGTGCTTTGAAATCTTCAAAGTGCGCAAAAACTTCAGATTTGTTCCTGAGAAGATACACCCAAGTATACCGTGAGAAATCATCAATAAATGTAAGCACATACCTTGCTTTGTTGATGGAAGGATGAGGAAAAGGCCCCATGAGATCACTATGGATCAGATCTAGAGGAGAGGATGCTCTGTGAGTCTTGCCAGTGTCAAACTTTCTCTAGGATGTTTGCTAAGGACACACCCATCACAAACTCTTTTGGAGAAACTGATATTTGGCAAGCCTTCCACCATCTCATGCTTGTTTAGCTACTACACATACCTGTAATATAAGTGACCAAACCTCTCGTGCCAAAGCCTACTACTATCATCAGCATGTGTAAGCAATAAGGAGGATTCAAATTCAATAAATTCAGAAAATGTATATAGTCTGGGTCCATTGTTTACCTTACCGGTTGTAATTTTGGAGCTACTATGTAGGTCATATATGTTCACTGCATCTGGAGTGAATTCCACTCTCTTTCCGGTGCCAGAATGAGTGATCTGATAAACTAAAAGCAGGTTTACCGAAAGTTTTTGAACATGAAGCACATCTTCAAAGCTTCCGTGTAAAAGTTCCACTCTACCTTTTCTGGTGACCTCAATAGGTGAGTCATCTCCCATGAGGATGGGAGGTTCTTTGCATGCATCCAAAGAGGAATAGACTTCCTTTGCAGCAGCCATATGATGTGATGCACCAGAATCTATAATCCATGCATCAAGGGAAGTATTAATTGCAACTAAAGCATGAAAATTGTTACCTTTCCCATGTGGTGGATCCTCAGTTTTCTTCTTGGCGCCCTGAGGGATGTGGTCCCCAAGGTGCTTCTGAAGGATTTTTGCCATTTGGTCAATTTGTTTCTTCATGCAAGAGGATTCTGGATGGAATCCTCTTTGATAGTAGGTGCATTTGTTTCCTTTCTTCACTTTCTCATTTCTCGAGCCGGAGGAGTCATTGAAGGGCTTGGTGTACCCCTCCTTCTTTGGATGGGAATGCGCTTTTCCTTTATCTTTTTCCTGCTAATTTTTCTGATTTGAATAATATCTGTGATTTTTATTGTGGCTGCCATCATGCACAGTAAGTGCATGCACTTTTGGAGGTTTGATTTTCCCCATGCCAATTAGTTTATCTTGCTCAAAAGTAAGGGACTCCATGAACTCTTTGAGAGAAGGCATAGCGTAGGGTTTACCTGTTGCGAGCCTTATTGAATGAAATGTAGACACAAAGACAGAGTATTTCGGTCTGAGCTTTGACATAATAGAGAGAACTTGGCAACTCTCCTCCTTGGATTTGTCAATTCCACAACCCTTGAGTTGCAGCAATAGATCATTATATTTCATGAAGAAGTCTTGAATTCTGTCATAGTTTCATGGATCCCGCAGGTGTTAGTAAGCATTCCAAACCAGTAACTAGGATCCCCAGGGTGGAAATTACGGATTCCATGGAGGTGCGGTGATTCTTCCAACACCCCCCCTCAAATGCAACTCAAGGGAATCGAACCTGGGTCCAAGCTCTGATACCATGTAAATGTGTTAGAAAACCTGCACAGATGAATCTAGCTAGTAAAGGTTGAACACACAGCTTTGCAGAGCAAAAACACTAAAAGAAAATTGAAAGAACAAAAGAATGATTCATTAGAAAATAGGTTACAATGCTCATGATATAGCATTACTGGCTGAAGATCCCAAGGTAATGCACCATAGTGGTGATCAGTGAGAGGACTCAACACCTACAACAAGTTCCGAAGAGAACTAGCTAGTTGCAGAGCAAATCAGGGAGTAAATCATGCAGAAGAACTAGCCAGTTGCGGAGTTAAAGAAGGAGTAAATCATGTAGAAGAACTAGCCAGTTGCAGAGTTAAAGAAGGAGCAAATCATGGAGTAAATCATGCAGAAGGAATCTTGCATGTAGTCCCATGCTTTAACTAAGTGTCTGCATGTAGGTGTGTAGTACCTCCAACAGCCCTTTTGTTGCTAAACAATTTCCCTTCCACCCAATTCAGGATTCCAATCTGCTCTCCTCTTCATGTTACATATTTCTGGCCGGAAATTCCTTGTCGACTGGTTAAAATCGTTTAGAGTGCAAACAACTCAACTGCAACTACTCTTAATTATATTACCTTGATAGATGGAGTACCAGAGTTGTGTTATATGTTATTTTATGAGATTTTTTTTTTTTTTTTGGCAGGGAATGAGAATGCCAAGTTCATATATAAGAAAATTTGGAATAAAGAGTTGGATAGTAAGAGCATTTTTTTTAAGAGTGATCTCTTTCTTGAATATATGTTTGAGAATTAAAAAATAATACTAATAAGATAGAAGGGAGAATTAAAAAATTATATTAATATTTATTTACTTTTAATTTAATTGAAGTTAGCTATATAGACAATTAGGGTTTTTATCTTCATTATTGAAAGTATTGAGTCAATGTTGTATGTTGAATCATTCATGTGAGTCATTAAGTTCGTTGTAATTTTCAAATTTTTATTTGAGTGTATTTAATTAGAAGACATAAATTTATAGGAAAATTATGAAATATCTAGGGAAATTGTTGAGACTTAGATTCAAGTTCCACAATCTGAAATGATGAGATCAATTTCTAATTAAATTTGAAAATGTTTTAAGAATTATTGAGCCTTACACCAAATTTCAAAGTTCATGGTTATCTTTAAACCACCACTTAATTAAAAAATAAAAAAAATTTACTAACCATATGGTTTGTGGGCATCCCAAAACTATAAAATTTAAAAATGCATTTAACCATAAAAAAAACTTTGTCATCTCTATTATTAGACTTACAATACCATATTTAAATTAAAGAATAAAAACATTAAAATCTTCCTCGATAATAAATATAAACTATAATAAAAATTTAAAACAAGTTTCTCAAAAATAAATATAAAAATGAATAACATTATATTTATATTATATAATAATAACATGGCGTTTATATTGTATTATTATAATAATAATTTAAAAAAAAACAATTCGAAATTTATCGAGTAATTTCACTGCAATGCACCACACGATGTCACACTTCACCTAAATAATTTCATTTTAATATTTTATATTACTTTTTACTTTTTTTATAAAGTACGAGAAAATGTTTATATGACTATATATTTTGAATGATATTTTTGAATGATTAGTTTGATGTTGATTTATAATTTTAAGAGGTATTTATATTGCTATGGTTAATTTTGAATTTCAATTTTCGTAAATTTTATTCTAGTTATATAAATAAAATGAATAAGTATTAATTTATTATAAGTATTTATATATTTATTTTAGTTATAGTTTTGTGATATATTTCTTAAAAAAATTTAAAATAATATTATAATTAAATAATAATTTTATTTTAAATTGTTATTATTATTTTAATTATACAATCAATTAATTAAAAAAAGAAAAAATATGTAATAATGTTTTTAATCATTCATTTTATTATTAGTTCGTAAATAAATTTTGTTACAATATTATGGATTATCAATATTATATGGTCAAAATAGAATAACACAATTCATAAAACACTTTTTTCATCACATTTTTTTAATTAATTTATTTAAAAAGACAAAATAGCATAACATATCATATTGACTAAAGTATTTTAAAATATTTTATGTAACTTAAATCTTTATTGTCCAAATAAAAATAATTATTTATAATTGAATTAAAATTGTATAAAAACAAGTTTGAAGATAGATAAAGCATAAATACTTAAAAAAAAAATGAATTAACTACCCATATAAAGTTACTATAACAAAAAAAACAATCAATTTTATTTCGTTAAATATATATGATAACTCTTCTTTTAATATTCTTTATTCTAATAAACATTGTAATGTAATATAAATTGATTTTATATTAAAAGAAAATGCAACGAAATAAAAAATGTAATATAAATGTGATATAGAAAGTGGATAGAATCATGAAAAAGAAAAATAGGAAATATGATCACTATTAGGAACGATAGTTCACCACTATTATTAGACATAGGTTTGAGTTGAAACACCTCAACTTTCTCATTTAAATGATACAATGTTAAATACAATGTAATTATTAAGAACATAACTAATTTATAAAATTGGTTAGTAATCAAGATTTTATAAATCAATTATAAAATCACAAATAAAAGCTTACAACTCATATTATTACATAATTAATTATAGGATTTGGAAAATAGTTCACTCACAAGGTTGAAATCAAAGAAGAATAAACATATTATAATCTTTTATTACCATTTACAAAAATAGTTGAAAAATTTATTAAGAGGTTTCATATTTCACTTAAAAATCAGAATGTTCATATTCACAAGCAGGAAAGTGTTGAAGCCCCGAAAATCGGGTCTACAACAAGGGGGATACCCACCCGGTCCGGACCTTGGTTAGCAGCTCCTTTTCCATTTGGTATAGTGGGTCCGACTGGGGACATGGGACCAGTTTCCCAATTTATGTGTGTGTGTGTGAAGAATTGATATTTCCTTTCTAAAAGTTCCTAAGTGAGATGCTCTAATTCTAACTCTAATCTAATAGCATGCAAATTGTATTCTAATAAACAGAAATATCTAAATCTACACTAACCCGGGGTGTAATCCTTCTGTTATGTGATCTAAAATGATTTCAGATAACAATTGGTAATAAAGATCATTCAATTGTTATGAGAAAAGAATTCAATAAAGATGAACCACTTCGTATAAAAAGTTAGACGAAACAGTTGTGAAAGGCATATCGCATAATAAGCTACTCATATATTAAGCATAAATAAATAGTTATCATCGTACAAAAGTGCCAAATGATAACTCAAGCATTCACGCATCAATATATAAACAACTGAACATGAATATCACTTTTAACACAAAGGCAGAAATAGTTAAGAGATAGAAGTACCATTTATAACTAGTCCTACTCATGAGCTTCAAGCGATAATGATTTATCTCTTCTTAATCCAACATCCACTAAGAGTACAGAAGTGCAACATCAGTAGCAGATATTAAATGCAGATATCAATAAATCTTGTTCCATTCATTCATCAAAACCTCCTCAGAGGGTACAAAAGTGCATGTTCTGGGGATAAGTTTTTGATAAATTTCAGGACCCTTCTCTAAATGCATGAGAAGGGTTTAAATACTACTAACTAAATATAAAAATAAATTATTACAAAAATTTAGGATGCGGTTTAAATGACCATCCTCATTTTGGGCAAAAATAAAACAAAATTTAAAATTAAAACTGAATCTAAAATTAAAACTACTAACTAATTATTTATGTATCTTCTCCCTGAAGTCGCACACGTTCAGCATTTGTTTGAGAAGAGTCAGCTGGCCGACTTCCGATTTTAGCTGTGCTGAGAAAACAGAATCGGCAAGAGCTGGCACCATCTTCTCAGCAGAATTGATGATACACTTGAGAGTCATGCACTGGCTGTGTGGTTTTACCAAGTACATCCAGTAATAATCCCAATTCAACTTGGTTAACCTTTGGATTGATTTTTCCTTTTCTTGAGCCTTCTATCTCTAGCCTGCTTGTAATTGCTGTTCATATGTACATACCATTTTGAAAATATTTCTGACAAATACCACTGGTTTTAGGATTCAAGTTTTACTTTTTTACCTCTATTGTTGCTTTCTTACAAAATTTTTGGCTTACGGGTGACTGAGCAATTAGAAGCTTTCCTTTTCAAGATGTTTTGCTCAGCCTAGCGTGAATCGCGCATCAGAAACTGCCTCTGTTTCTTGATCCGGGCTTCCTTGGTGTGTTTTTCGCCTTTTGTGTGTTTTCTTTTAGCAGATATAAAGCTCAAATTTTGTGAAAATAATGATTTCGCAAGCTATTGACCCTGAGTTTTAAATTCTCTATTTCTAATATCAGTGTTGTCCAATATCCATTTAATCATGTCCGTGTATGGAAGAATTTTGGGCCTCGCCGTTATCTTGTGCAAAAACGAACAAGCTAGCTCTGTAATGGATGCCTCAAAAGAACCATGTGAGCCTGCAGTAGCCTCAACCTCCATTACTCTGGGATTCTCTTCCTCAATTAGACTATATATGCCTTCCCAAGTAGTAATACCAGCGTCTCTATTACAGGTGGTGTCTGTATACAAGGGCGTCATTTCTTTCTCTTCAAAGCTTGGGGCTTTGCCTTTCTTTCCCATGGTATCCTGCGTATTGCTTTGTATCATTCTCTGTTCTCCGTTCCTGCAATTTACAAGTGAAGTGAGAATAATGATAAGGAAAGGTGACGGGAAGGTTTTAAATGCCGAAGAAGTATAAAATATACCACCTTACGTGAAATGGCTTTTCGATAAGCACGAAACCATATTCCATTAATGACTGGCAACTAACTCATTAATTAGCATTAAAGCGCATAACCAAGTCTCAGTTTATGGAAAATACTTTTTTGAACAACGAGCCCGAAAGATCTGCGATGAAGCGATTTTGTAATTTGCTTCACAATATCGCAGAATCGCAACATCGCAAGATCGTTCTATCGCTTTATCGCTTACTCGCTATATCGCAATGTCGCTTTGCCACTCTATCACAAAATCGCAATATCGTAATATCGCAACATCGCAAGATTGCTAGGTCGCTTTATCGCAATATCGCTATATAGCAAATCGTAGGAGCACAATATATGTCAATCATTTGTTAATCCGTTTTTTGCGAAATGCGATTTGCGATATAAGCCATCGCATATCGGCGGTTTGAGGTTTTTCAGCATAAGCGGTCTTTGATGCATGCGATGCGATAAATGTTTTCTTAATATGTAGTTTCACATCACGATCTCGCAATATTAGACTCTTGTTTGTGAGGAGGTATCCCGTTATCCTTTTTGCAATACGATTTTTCTTAAGGAAAGATTCTACTTTATTGTAAAACTTAGGTTTTTTAGATTTTTTAAGGGTATTTTCCTAAGTCTATGATGGTAAGTTTTATTTAAAAAAGAAATTCAAGCACTAATTGATTTTTAAATTTTTTAACTAAGGGTCCCCACTTGGCGATTCACTTTGAAGAACCAGTTATCTCTACTTTTCTTTTGGATTTTCTAAACTTCCAAAACATAAACTTTTCCATAAAATTAAACTTTATTATAGAAAGACAAAGTACATTATGCTTTTACCTGTCAATGGTATTTTGTTTCTTCTATTTTCAACTTTGATTATTTACTCCCTCAAGCTAGTCCTTGTATCTACATCAGTTATTACTTGGTTTATAAATATAAAAACAAAGCCTTCCTTGTAAATCAGTTTTGAATATTCTCATTTGTCGTAGGTAGAGCCTCTGCTGCCAACAAGCATCTATAGCCTCGACAGGGTTACCTATTACCCAGCAATGATCCTGTATCCTACTTAGAGAAATTAACAACTTTCAAAGAGAAATCCATATCCACACTTATTGCTTTCATTTTTTTTTTTACCCTTAAAGAACAATGTCTTGGTTTGGTAGCCAATTTATGACACAGTCATTCATTGATTTATAGCTTTGCTGAACAAGCGAGCTCGTGATGAGACCCCTTGTCTTTTGATTGCAATAATCTTGAGTCATTGCCTCGTTGTGGTATGCAGTATTAGCAAAGTCAGCAAGCTATAATATCTATGATCATGATAAGTCCACTCGTGATGAGACCTCTTACTCTTTAAGTTAAAGTGTATCTTTGGATCATTCTTTGAACATTGTAGTTTTCTAGGTGGGGAGGAAGTCATTGTTTCCTTAAGATGGCTCTGGACGACAATAGTAGAGTTTTTGGAAAGAGCTTTTCTACAGAGAATCTTCATTTTTGTTATTGATACCTTTCATTGGACTGATATAAACAATTTCCCACTAAAGGTCGTTTTTTTATCAAAATTTACAAAGTTGAAACTAGTATCATTTCTAGGCCTAGAGTCTTTAACTATATCTTTCAATAATAATGATCAATTTTCTAAAAGAATTCTATTTATACAAGTGAAAAAACAAAATCTAAAAGAGAATTTGTGTCTTTTTCGTGAATCTCAAATGTAACCATTTACAACTGGTTTTATTATGAAACTAAAACAACTACTCTACAAAATAGAAGAATGATCTCCTATGGAAAATATTTTTTGAGGATCTGTCCGTTAACAGGTAAAGAATCTCTTTTTCCTGTTAAATCCTGTAACATAAAAGTAGACGGACCTATGACTTCTACGATTTGAAAAGGGCCAAGCCACATTCTTTGAAATTTTGTATGTTTCCCTTTTTCCTCATGAGCCTTGTCCCATTTTAAAACTAGAGCTCCCATCTGAAAATATTTTTTGGATATCATGTTGGAATCAAAAGAGGCTTTTACTAATGCATGATGATGAGCGTGAGTTATTTTAGCCTATTCTCACTGTTCTTCTAACTTAATTATTTCCAGCTGCCTTAGTTGTAAGGAAGAAGTTAGGGCTTCATCAATATATTGAACCAAGGCTAAAGAGGGAATTTCCAAATGAGTTGGAAGAACTACTTCCTTCCCATAAACTAAATTGAAGGGGGAAGTGCTGATGGAGGCTTTCTGCATTATTCGATCTGCCCATAAAGCATATATTAAAGACTTGTGCCAATTTTTATGATTTTGATCAATTGTTCGCTTAATGATTCTGATTAAATTCTTATTTGTAGATTCATCTAACCCATTCCCCTATGGATAGTAATTGGCAGAGTATTTAAGCTTGAAACCCCTTTTGAGTGCAAATTTAGTCATTGCATTACTAGAAAAATATGATGCATTATCAAACATTAAAGCAGAAGGCAACCCAAACCTGGTGATTATGAACTGATCTATGAATTCAATGATATGTTCAGCATTAGCCATCTTGAGTGGAACTGCTTCTACCCATTTAGTAAAGTAATCTATCGCTGTAAGGATATATCTATGCCATTTAGAAGAGTGAGGAATGATCTCACCTATTATGTCCAATCCCCACTAATCGAAAGGATGTTCAATGTTAACTGGTTGTAGTGGCAAGGATGGTTTCTTTTGTCTCTCAGTAGCGGTTTGACAGACTTGACATTTCCTCATGTAGTTATGTGAGTCTTTGAATAATGTGGGCCAGTAATAGCATGCACATAAGATTTTATGGGTAGTAGCATCTCCAGCATAGTGTCCGCCTGCTGGCCCATCGTGGAGTTCCTGCAAAACTTTTTCAGCTTCAGATTTCTCAAGACATCTAAGGAGAACAGAATCATAATTTATTCTAAAAAGAACATCGTTCACAAGCTAATATTGTTTGGCTTTCAACCTTGGAGATCTCTTCTTAGTATGATCGAGGTTTGAAGGAGCGTATCCATTCTTTAGATAATAAATAATATCAATGTATAATGACTTAACTTCGTTTAGGCTTACCTCGTACATTTGTATCTCTACAGATGGAATTTTGGACATCAGCGATGCTCCGGCCAGCATTTTTCAAAAGCCTTGACCTTTTACAATACTTGCTGGTTTGATTTCTACGTCATATTTCTGTAAGGCAGTAACCCAATTGGCTCTTTTCTCACCCACATCCTCCCGTACTAGAAGATTTCTTACCGCTGGAAACGACACTATGATTTTTGTATTTGTTTTGAGTAAAAAAGGTCTGAAATATTTAGTTGCTTTGAAAACAGCATAAGCTTGTTTCTCCAAATCTGAATAATTTAACTCAGCCCCTTGTAAATTGGAACTGAAAAAAGCAATTGGGGCTTCTACCTTTTCTTGATTTTCTTGAGTGAGTATCGCAGCTTATGATCTATCAGAGGCAAATGTATATAAAATAAAAGGATTGGAAAAATTTGGAGTTGCTAAAGATGGAGCATTAACAATTGCTTGTTTAATCAAATTGAATGCCTCATGTTCTTCTTGACCCCATTTAAAGTTTGAGTTCTTTTTAATCATTGCTTGTAAAGGAGATACGATTCTTGAAAAATCTAGAAAAAATCTCTTTACAAAGTTAATCTGGCCAAGAAAAGATTGCATGGCTTTCTTGTTGTGAGGTAGGGGTATTGCGGAAATCTCCTTGATTTTGTGAGGATCAATGTGAATTCCAGATTTTGACACTATGAATCCAAGAAGTTTTCCTTCACTTAATGCGAAAAAGGATTTTTTTTGGTTAAGTGAAATTCCATACCTTTGACAACGTTGGAAGATTTGTTTTAAATCTCTAATATGATTGTTTCGTTTCTTGGAATATACAGTTATATCATCCAAATAGATTACCACTGATTTATTAACTAACCCCTTGAATGCGATGTCCATGGCTCTTTGAAATGTGGAACCAACGCTAATCAGACCAAATGGCATCTTTTGATATGCGTATCTGCCCCATTTAGTTATGAATGTGGTTTTTAATTGATCATCGGGATGTACCAACACTTGATTGTATCCTGAGAAGCCATCCAAGAATGACATTAATTCTGAGCCTGCGACTGCCTGCAGTATTTGTTCCATGGGAGGTAAAGGAAAATTATCCTTTTGGCAAGTTTTGTTAAGATTTCGAAAGTCAATGCAGATTCTAATGTCTCCGTTTTTTTTTTCTAACAGAGACCATATTAGAAACCCATTTGGAATGTTGAACAGAAAAAATTATTTTGGCTTTCAATAACTTATTGAGTTCAGATTTGATCTGGTTTTCTAAATTGGGATGGATCTTTCTCAACTTTTGTTGGACAAGCTTTTAATCGTCTATCATTGGAATAGTATGTTGGATGATGGAGGTGTCATATGTTTTGAGTTCATCATAATTCCAAGAAAAGACACTTTTGTATTGTCTCAAGAGACGAATATACGTTAATTTTTCTTCAGGAGCTAGACCAAGGCCTAGATTGATATTCTGTGGTTTGGTATTAGTTCCTAGATTTACTAATTCATAGTTCAAAGTTGAACTTTGCAGTTTTGAATTGGTAGATCTCTTAAACCGATCTTTCAAATCATAAAGGTCTTCTAACTTGACCACTGACTTAGGTATGGCATTGTTAGTGCTATCCTGTTGCAATTGTCGGTCATGTTGGTTTTCATCAATTATTTGATTGGTGTAGGATCCTTCAGATGTGAGGAAACTCACGATGTCAGGATCATCATTGAAAATCCTCCAATTGGTAATGTTATCAGGAATAGATGGTCTAAAAATTAATTCAATTGAAAATTGATCAGGGCTAAAATATTCTGAAGGAATGAGCTTGGAAGCTACGTCAGCTAAGAGGTTTGCACTAGCATTCTAGAGTTTGGGAATTGATGAAATATTAAATGCTATAAAGTGTTCAGTCAGATCTTGAACTAAAGATTGGTAATGTTTTAAATGACCTGATAAACAATGTATAGTATTACGTACCTGTCTTATTACAATTTCAAAATCTCCGAAAACTTGAAGGTATTTGACGTCTAATCTGATTGCTTTGTATAATCCTTGAACTAAAGCCTCGTATTCTGCGGTATTGTTGGTGCAATCAAATTCAAGTCTGCAAGTTAGCATAGTTTTATCTCCCTCTGGACTTATTAACACGCATCCTGTTCCTGCTCCTTTGTTAGACTTAGAACCGTCGAAAAATAATTTCCAAAATAAAGATTTATTTACAGGACTATCTATAAAATTAATACATTTAGAACTATCTGTTTGAGAGAAATTTTCTACTTGAGATAAAATATAATGTTCTAAGTAAGGTGAAGTATGAGCATTAAAATTTCCTAGGAAAGAATCTACTGAGTAGTTGCCAATGATGTTATTGTTGTATGCTACTAGTTCATTTTCTCCCTCCAATTCTGTTACTATGTATTTTTGATGTCTTTCTCGCTCAACTTTTATTTGATTTGGTTTACCATTGTAAGGGAGCCACATGTGCGACCAGTCAATTGCAAAGTATCCATGGAGTTTTTCTGACCAATCTCTGCTAATAATTAAGCCATAAAATTCTGAAATATCAGCAACTAAAATGTCGATAACTTGACATACCTTTGGGTTGGATGATAGCCTTATGGTAACCTGATTCAATTCGTCAATCACTTTGACTTGCGATCAATCTAATTGGACTATGCGCATAGCGGATTTTTGTGGTTGAACGTTCAATTTTGCACATATTGACTTTGGTAAAATATTCGATGAAGCTCCAGAATCCACTAAGCAATTATGCAAATTTTTATTGAAAATTTCATAAGTAAGAAGAAATGGGGGAGTATGGGATCTCGATCTTCCTCCAATTAAGGCGATATCGTTTGGATCAAATTTATTAATCGCATTAGTTGGAGGTCTTCCCATGTCGTGGGAAGCTTGAGAAATTACGGCGGCGGGCAAAGGTGCAACTAGTACAACATGTAATTCTTTCAAAAGTATCTTTTACTGGTGTTTTAACTTGCTCAATTAGTAAAAATTGATATTGGCCCTAGTCTTTTTCATGTCTTCTATGATATTATACTCCATTTCATCCGAAAGGATCAACATTTTAGATGGAGTTGATTAGTCTATTTGGACTGGGCTGGTTTGAGTCGCTTTAGGTGTAGTTTTCTTGGCTGCAACTTTATCCTTAGTCATTGAGCTTGCGCTCTTTGGCTTAGGGGTAGGTTGAAGAGGGTCAAGTTGATTTCTACTACGAGTACTAACCGGGGATGCCTCTTGATCCTCTTCGTCTGGGAGGATGAAATCCCGCATACCTTGTAACTCTACAACTTCTTCTTCATCGGTATGTTCCTCGGTAGCGATTTCCTCTTCTTCTTCTTCGGATTCAACACTTGTAATAGCATTAGGGGGTTTGGAATCAGTCGAAGGGTTTCTTTTAAAAGGTATGTACGGCTTTTAAGAAGAAGTTTCTGCCACTTGTTTCTTAATGTCGACCATCTCATTGACATGGTCTTCAAAACTTTTTGCAATCCTTCTAAATCGAATGGATCTTTCGATTGTTTTTTCTTGGGATCTTCCTTGAAAGTAACCTTCTTGGATTTTCGTTCTTCTAACGCATTTTTCTTTTCTAGGGTCATAATACATTTCTCTACTGCTATTGCTTCTTTCATATTTTCAACTAAAGTTTTTTTGTTAGCCCTATCAACAAAGATTGCTATGTTTGATGGTAAAGCAGTAATGTACCATTCACTTCGCACTTCTTCACTAGGCTTGGAAGCAGTAGGAATTTTGTTTAAGATTTTATTGAAACGTAAATTGAAATCTTTGATAGGTTCTTTTGAATCGGCCCTAAGGTTAGACAGGTCATTGACCAGTGTCGCCGTATACCTGTCATCACCGAACTTAGTCAGGAATTATTCTTGGAAAATTTCCCAACTAGTAAGAGATCCAGATGGTAATGAAAAATACCATGATCCGGCTATTCCTTGCAGAGTATAAGGAAAAAGTCGAACAAAAACGTCTTCGTTGGTAACTCCATTGAGATTTATGGATAGCATAAAGTTATTTATATGTTCTTCTGCTAGCATGCCTGCCTCATGGTTAAATTTAAGCAGCCATTTTTCAGGATGGGACGGTAGCTGACTCAAGGGCGCAGGCATTAAGACTGCCCCTGGGTTATTCCATGGAGATTGGGCCATCACTGAACTACTAATAGAGGAAAGTGCAGAAGATGATCCCTGCGGTTGAGAAGATGAGGATATTATGACTCCAGGTGATTGAGAAGGAGATGTAGGAGTATCGGTGGACTGATGGACAATGATATGAAGTGGGGGAGTGGATGGTTGACTTTGTGGTGAAGAGGTTGAGATGGATGATGATGATGAAAGAGTCTCGCTATTGGACCCTTTAGGAGATTTCCTTGCTCTCGTCCTTGTAGGTAGAGATAACTCGGTTGGCTGAATGCCAAATTTTTTGCTCTTTAATCTGGTAAGAGGATGAGGAGGGTTATATTGCGAAGTCACACTGCCTTGAGATTTATCAGATCTTTGAGGAGATATAGAAGATCACTGAAGTTTGTGAATCAAAGATTCAACTTCAGGAGGTTCAATAGTAGATTGTTCTGAAATGTGAGGGTTTGTAGCAGCGGTTGTTGCTTCTGCGACTTCTGGCTCTGGATTTAAAGATTCTAAATGCAATGGAGAAGTCGGGGGAGATGGTGAGGGTGATTTACTCTCAGAATGGTATTTTGATTTAGACTTACTTTCCATTCACAGTTCGGCACCCTCCTTCTAGCACAAAATATGTTGAAGCCCCAAAAATCAGGTCTACAACAAGGGGGATACCCACCTAGTCCGAGCCTTGGTTAGCAGCTCCTTTTCTGTTTGGTATAGTGGGTCCGACTGGGGATATGGGACCATTTTCCCAATTTATGTGTGTGTGTGTGTGAAGAATTGATATTTCCTTTCTAAAAGTTCCTAAGTGAGATGCTCTAATTCTAACTCTAATCTAATAACATGCAAATTGTATTCTAATAAACAGAAATATCTAAATCTACACAAACTCGGGGTGTAATCCTTCTGTTATGCAATCTAAAATGATTTTAGATAACAATTGGTAATAAAGATCATTCAACTGTTATGAGAAAATAATTCAATAAAGATGAACCACTTCGTATAAAAAGTTAGACAAAACAGTTGTGAAAGGCATATCGCATAATAAGCTACTCATACATTAAGCATAAATAAATAGCTATCACCGTACAAAAGTTCCAAATGATAACTCAAGCATTCACGCATCAATATATAAACAACTGAACATGAATATCACTTTTAACACAAAGGCAGAAATAGTTAAGAGATAGAAGTACCATTTATAACTAGTCCTACTCATGAGCTTCAAGCGATAATGATTTATCTCTTCTTAATCCAACATCCACTAAGAGTACAGAAGTGCAACATCAGTAGTAGATATTAAATGTAGATATCAATAAATCCTGTTCCATTCATTCATCAAAACCTTCTCAGAGGGTACAAAAGTGCATATTCTGGGGATAAGTTTTTGATAAATTTCAGGACCCTTCTCTAAATGCATGAGAAGGGTTTAAATACTACTAACTAAATATAGAAATAACTATTACAAAAATGTAGGATGCGGTTTAAATGACCGTCCTCATTTTGGGCAAAAATAAAACAAAATTTAAAACTAAAACTAAATCTAAAATTAAAATTACTAACTAATTATTTCTGTATCTGCTCCCTGAAGTCGCATGCGTTTGACATTTGTTTGAGAAGAGTCGACTAGCTGACTTCCGATTTTAGTTGTGCTGAGAAAATAGAATCGGCAAGAGTTGGCGCCATCTTCTCGGTAGAATTGATGATACACTTGAGAGTCATGCACTGGCTATGTGGTTTTACCAAGTATATTGAGTAATAATCCCAATTCAACTTGGTTAACCTTTGGATTGATTCTGCCTTTTCTTGAGCCTTCTATCTCCAGCCTGCTTGTAATTGTTGTTCATATGTACATACCATTTTGAAGATATTTCTGAAAAATACCATTGGTTTTAGGATTCAAGTTTTACTATTTTACCTCTATCATTGCTTTCTTACAAATTTTTTGGCTTACAGGTGATTGAGCAATTAGAAGCTTTCCTTTTTAAGAAGTTTTTCTCAGCCTAGCACGAATCGCACATTAGAAACTGCCTCTGTTTCTTGATCCGGGCTTCCTTGGTGCGTTTTTTGCCTTTTGCACATTTTCTTTTAGCGGATATAAAGCTCAAATTTTGTGAAAATAATGATTTCATAAGCTCTTGACCCTGAGTTTTAAATTCTCTGTTTCTGATATCAGTGCTATCCAATATCCATTTAATCATGTTCGTGTATGGAAGAATTTTGGGCCTCGCCGCTATCCTGTGCAAAAATGAACAAGCTAGCTCTGTAATGGATGTCTCAGAAGAACCATGTGAGCCTGCAGTAACCTCAACCTCCATTACTCTGGGATTCTCTTCCTCAAGTAGACTATACATGCCTTTTGAAGTAGTAATACCAACGTCTCTATTTCAGGTGGTGTCTATATATAAGGGCGCCATTTCTTTCTCTTCAGAGCTCGGGGCTTTGCCTTTCTTTCCCATGGTATCCTGCATACTGCTTTGTATTGTTTTCTATTCTCTGTTCCTGCAATTTACAAGTGAAGTGAGAATAATGATAAGGAAAGGTGATGGGAAATTTTTAAATGCCAAAGACGTATAAAACATACCACCTTATGTGAAATGGCTTTTTGATAAGCACGAAACCATATTCCATTAATGACTGGCAACTAACTCATTAATTAGCATTAAAGCACATAACTAGGTCTCGGTTTATGGAAAATACTTTTTTGAACAACGAGCCCGAAAGATATACGACGAAGCGATTTTGCGATTTGCTTCGCAATATCGCAAATCGCAACATCGCAGAATCACAACATTGCAAGATCGTTCTATCGCTTTATTGCTTGCTCGCTATATCGCAATTTCGCTTTGCCGCTCTATTGCAAAATTGCAATATCGCAATATCGCAACATCAGAAGATTGTTAGGTCTCTTTATCATAGTATCGCTATATCGCAAATCGTAGGAGCACAATATATGTCAATCATTTGTTAATCAGTTTTCTGCGAAATACGATTTGCGATATGAGCCATCGCATATCGACGATTTGAGGTTTTTCAGCGTAAGCGGTCTTTGATGCATGCGATGTGATAAATGTTTTCTTAATATGTAGTTTCGCATCGTGATCTCGCAATATTAGACTCTTTTTTGTGAGGAGGTATCCCGTTATCCTTTTTGTGATGCGATTTTTCTTAAGGAAAGATTCTACTTTATTGTAAAACTTAGGTTTTTTAGATTTTTTAAGGGTATTTTCCTAAGTTTATGATGGTAAGTTTTATTTAAAAAAGAAATTCAAGCACTAATTGATTTTTAAATTTTTTAACTAAGGGTCCCCACTTATTTAGTATTAGGAATAACACCAAATAAGAAGGGGGGTTGTTGTTGGCCACAACAGAAAGCTAATGGGAAAATGTTAAAAAAATAGAAAGACAAAACTGGAATGAAACTTACACACTGAAAACTAGCAGCTCACAGGTGAGCAAGCTACACCACACCTGGAGGAGATTTCCAAGTAGTATCTATCTAATTAATCATTAAATCATAAATATATAAGTTTACATTCAATTTAGGGAGATAAAAGCTATCTCCTAGAAAATAGGAACTAATCTAGAACACACGATTGTGAAACAAACTTTCTACATTAATTTTCAACTCTCCCCCTTAATGGATAAATGATTCACATCTCCCTAAGAAATTCAAATTTAGTGTTCCCAAGAGGCTTGGTGAAGATATCAATAACATTTTCACAGGTGTTACAATATTCAATAAAAATCTCTTTGGGTTGAACCTTTTCTCTAACAAAATGAAATTGAGTATCAATATGTTTTATTTTTTTATGAAAAACAAGATTATTTGCTAGCTTGATTGAACTTTGGTTTTCACGTTTGATCATTGTAACATCATTTTGTTCTCCTCCTGCATCATGAAGGAGCCTCCTCAACCAAATTTGCTTCACAAGTGGTTGCACATACAACTTGATACTCTGCTTCTGCTGATGATAAAGATACAATACTCTTCTTTTTACTGCACAAAGAAATGACCCCAGAACCAATATTGAAAGCATACCCTGTTATAGATCTTCTATCATTCATATCTCTAGCCCAATTTGAATTTGAATAGCCTGCTAGTTTAACATCAAAAGAATCAATATATTTAATGCCAAAATCTATAGTTCCTTGAAGATACCTCAGGACACCTTTTGCTGCAACCCAATGATTTTCAAGAGGTTTTGTCATGAACTGACTCAACACACTGACTGGACATGCTAAGTCAGGTTTGGTTGTAGTCAAATAAATTAAACTTCCAACCAGTTGTCTGTATAATGTAGCATCCACCTCTTTAGAATCATCAAAATTTTGAAATTTAACATTTTTTTGTATAGGTACTGAAGCAACTTTACACTAATCCATTCTAAATTTCTTCGGTAATTCCCTGACATACTTCCTTTGAGTAAAAGAAGTGATGCAGTAGGATCCGAGCCAGAGGATGATGAACTGTCTAATAGCACGTTGATGGCACTGAGACACATTGAGCTGGCAGATCAGTGCAAAGATGGAAGGAAACGTTGATTTTTTCCTAATTGGGGGAAGTTTAAGTGTCCTCCGTTGTTTTCGGCCTCAAATTCCATCGCTTTATTTTCCGAATCCTCCATTTTAGTTTCTTTTCCTTTTATGGTAATTTTCATTTATCGTTTAGGAAGTGATTTGGACCTGATTTGGGCCAAATTTTTAGCAGACTATTTCTTTTGGTGTGATTATTGGGATTTTGCCAATTTTGGTTGGACGAATTTTAGCTATATAGCCTAGCTTGTGGGCTAGGGTTTACGGCACACTGATAATGGATAATTCTCATTGATATCAGGGACGTTTTCTCTGTATTTTGGGCATTCTCTATTGTTTCTGTCCTGTAAATTATTGGTAGAAACCAGCCTGTAGAATAATCTCTATTCTGTCCAGTGTCAATTGGTATCAGAGATTCAACATCTTCCTGGGGTGCGAGTTCATCAGTTTCAATGGCTGGTGGTCATGGTCGTGGTTGTCGTGGGCAGCTTCTGAATGGGGAAGTCCTGCACCGTGATCGTAGCATTCAGGATGTGATGATTGTGGATTTGCAGAGACAAGTTGTAGAGTTAACCCAGCATCTAGCGGCGCAGGAATTCGGTAATCGTGAGATGGAGGATCATGATTCTGATTCTGACTCTAGTTTCGTGAACCCGTATAACAATCATACCCTATTCCAAGAGCATTGTGGTCAGGAGGATCATCATGGAGACCTCAGTTTCAGAGTGAATCTGCCTGAGTTTTCTAGTACATTACAGGCTGATGGATTTATTGATTGGTTGAATGAGGTTGAACGTATTTTTGATTATAAAGAAGTCCCAAATCGTGTAAAAGTGAAACTGATCACCATCAAACTCAAAGGCAGAGAATTTGTGTGGTGGGAGTAGCTGAGTCATTCACAAGAAAGGAAGGGCAAGGCCAAGATTACTAATTGGGAGAAGATGAAGAAGAAGCTGAAGGATCACTTCCTTCCTCTCGGCTACACCCAATCCTTGTTCCAGTGACTTCATTCATTGAGACAGGACCCGAGATTAGTTGATGATTACACGGAGGAGTTCTATCAATTGATAGCCCGAAACGATTTATCTGAGATGGAAGAGCAAACGGTGGCATGATATTTGGGGGGTTTATGTCAACCCCTGCAGGATGCCCTCAGCCTTCATTTGTTGTGGACCGTTTCTGAAGCATATCACCATGCACTTGCTATGGAGAAACAACAAAATAAGAGGCCAGCAATCAGAAGCGATCAGAGCAGTCGAACAGTCCGCCCTCAAGAAGCTCGTCCTACCCAGTAGCCACCATAGGGTAATTCTAACCCTAGTATTAAATGTTTTAGATGTGGTGAATAGGGACATATAGCGACTAATTACAGGAAGCCTGCTAGTCAGAAGGGAAAAAATCTCCTGATTGGGGATGACATGGTAGATGAAACTGAGGATATTAGAGAGCCTATGTTTGATGATGATGATGACTAGGGTGATGTACTATATGGATATGGACATGAGACTCTGGTCGTTCACAAGAGTCTACTGACTCCCAAGGATGATTCAGGGGATGATTGGTTGAGGACCAATATTTTTCACACAACCTGCACAATTGTAGATAAAGTCTGCAAGATGATCATTGACAGTGGCAGTTGTGAGAATGTGGTGTCTGAAGAGGATGTCCAGAAACTACAGTTGAAGACAGATCGCCATCCCAAGCCATACAAGTTGTCATGGCTGAATAAGGATAGTGAGGTAAAAGTAGATAGGTGATGCTTAGTGTCTTTTTCAGTTGGTAGAAAATATTATGATAATGCTTGGTACGATGTAGTGTCTATGGATGCTTGTCATATATTGTTAGGCAGGTCGTGGCAGTATGACCGCAGTGTTGTGCATGATGGACGAAAGAATATTTATTCCCTTAGCATCAAAGGGAAGAAGATAGTGTTGGCACCTCGACGGGAAGGAACCACTCCTACCCCGATGGCCAATAATAATCACCTGCTTTCTATGTCCAGGTTCATAGTTGAGATGGAGCGTGGAGACGTGGTCTATGCATTACTGACTTGTGGGAATAGTGCAACGGACATGACTACAGATTTACCAACAAAGGTGCAGCAGCTGCTAGTAGATTTTTCTGACCTAATGCCTGAGGATCTCCCTCCTGGGTTACCACCTATGAGAGATATTCAGCATCAGATAGACATTATCCCAGGAGCGAGTCTGCCTAATCGACCGACATACTGCCTCAGTCCTAAGGAATCTGAAGAGTTATAGTGACAGGTGGAAGAGTTGTTGGAGAGGGGCTACATCTGTGGGAGTATGAGCCCATGTGTAGTTCCTGCCTTGTTAGTGCCAAAGAAGGATGGCTCCTGGCATATGTGTGTAGATAGTAAAGCCATCAACAGAATTACAGTGAAGTACAGGTTTCCAATTCCTCGCCTAGATGATATGTTAGACTAGCTGTCTGGTTCTACAGTCTTCTCAAAAATTAACCTTAAGAGTGGATACCACCAAATCAGAATCAGGCCTGGAGATGAGTGGAAGACAACGTTCAAAACACAACATGGGTTGTACGAGTGTATGGTCATGCCTTTTGGACTGTCCAATGCGCCCAGTACTTTTATGAGGTTTATGCATCAAGTTCTATGACCTTTCATGGGGATATTCGTGGTTGTCTACTTCAATGACATCCTTATTTATAGCCAGACATGGGCGTCACACTTTGACCGCCTCCGTGCAGTTTTTGATATGCTGAGGACGGAGCGCCTATTTGTCAATCAAAAGAAGTGTTCCTTCTTCACTACTTTTGTCATTTTCCTTGGTTTTGTGGTGTCAACTGATGGTGTTCAGGCAAATCAGTCGAAGATAGATGCGGTCTTGGAATAGCCCAAGCCAAAGACCTTGCATGATGTCAGAAGTTTCCATGGATTGGCATCCTTCTACCGTTGGTTCATAAGAAATTTCAACACTTTGATTTCTCCTATCACAGAGTGCCTCAAGGGTCATGATTTCCAGTGGTCTGAGGAGGCAGATGCTAGTTTTCAACTGGTCAAGCAGAGATGACAGAGGCACCAGTTTTGGCACTTCCAGATTTTGAGAAGGTATTTGAGGTAAACTGTGATGCATCTGGAATTGGTATTGGTGGTGTTTTGAGTCAGGAAGGGCATCCCATAGCTCTTTTCAGTAAAAAGCTATCTGGATCCAAGAAGAATTACTCCACCTATGATCTGGAGTTTTATGCCATAGTTCAGTCCCTGAAGCATTGGCGTCACTATCTAGTATAGAGGGAGTTCATTCTTATCACAGATCATGAGGCCCTGAAGTACATCAATGACCAACAAAAGCTAAGTAGGTGGCATGCCAAGTGGGTGGCGTACTTACATGAGTTCACATTTGCAGTAAGACACCAAGCTGGGAGCCTGAACTAAGTCGCAGATGCCCTGAGCCGTCGCACATTACTCCTCACCACCATGAGCACCAGAGTTGCAGGGTTTGAGACATTCACTGATATGTATGCAGTGGATCCTTCCTTTGGGAGGATATTTCAGGAGGTAACAGATGGTAAATGACATGATTTTGTTGTGCATAATGGTTATTTGTTTTGAGGATTACAGTTATGCATTCCAGATTGCTCACTCAGGCAGCAGATTATCAGAGAACTTCACAGCGAGGGTCACTTTGAGCGAGATAAGACTTTGGCCTTAATATCTTCTGATTATTATTGGCCCAAGTTGACCAGTGATGTGGCCCATTATGTGGAGCGTTGTTATGTGTGTCAGCGGTCCAAGCGAGTTCTCACCAATGCGGGCCAATACACTCCTTTACTTGTTCTTGAAGTCCCTTGGTTTGATGTCAATATGGACTTCATGCTGGGTTTACCCCATACACAACGGGCCTTGGATTCTATTTTGGTTGTGGTTGATAGGTTTTCCAAGATGGCCCATTTTGTAGCTTGCAGGAAGACAATGGATGCTGCCCGGATCGCCCATCTTTACTTCAAGGAAATTATGCGATTACATGGTGTTCCTCAATCAGTCATGTCAAATCATGACACCAAGTTTATTAGTCATTTCTGGAGGAGTTTATGAGGGAAGTTGGGGACACAGTTGAATTTCAACAGCACCTACCACCCCCAGACGGATGGTCAAACCAAGGTGGTGAACTAGAGTTTGGGCAACCTTTTGAGGTGTTTGGCAAGAACTAAGCCCAAGTAGTGGGATTTGGCATTACCTTAGGCAAAGTTCGCATATAACCGGTCGAAAAACAAAACCACGGGAATAAGCCCATTTGAGATTATTTATGGTCAGAATCCATTCAGGGTGTTGGACTTAGCTCCTATTCCACGAGTAGGTTGTCTGAACCCTAAGGCAGATGAGATGATTGAACATCTTAGGAGCATACATGAGCAGGTGAAACTGGGAATTCACGAGAGCAATGCCAAGTACAAGGCTCGAGCAAATAGTCATCGTCATCAGGTACTTTTTGATTTTGGTGATTTTGTTTGGGCAGTATTATCTCATGATCGCTTTCCTGTTGGGGAGTATAATAAGCTTAAGGAGCGGAAGATTGGACCCTGTGAGATACTGCAGAAGATCAATGATAACGCCTACAGGTTGCACCTCCCTAGTCATTTGAGGACTTCTGATGTATTTAATGTGAAGCACCTAAGTCCTTGTTTTGGGGATCCCGATGACACTGCTGTGAACTCGAGGACGAGTTCTTTCCAACCCGGGGCGACTGATGCAGGAGGATCTGAGCCAGAGGATGATGAACTATCTGATAGCATGTTGATGGTGCTGAGACACCTTGAGCTGGCATATCAGTGCAAAGATGGAAGGAAATGTTGATTTTTCCCTAATTGGGGGAAGTTTGAGTGTGCTCCGTCGTTTTCGGCCTCAAATTCCGTCGCTTTCTTTTCCGAATCCTCCATTTTAGTTTCTTTTCCTTTCATGGTAATTTTTGTTTATCATTTAGGAAGTGATTTGGACCCGATTTGGGCCAGATTTTTAGCAGACTATTTCTTTTGGTGTGATTATTGGGATTTTGCCAATTTTGGTTAGACAAATTTTAGTTATATAGCCCAGCTTGTGAGCTAGGGTTTACGACATGCTGATAATGGATAATTCTCATTGATATCAGGGACATTTTCTTTGTATTTTGGGCATTCTCTTTTGTTTCTGTCCTGTAAATTGTTGGTAGAAAACAGCCTGCAGAATAATTTCTATTCTGTCCGGTGTCAAAAAGTCTGGCCAAGACCCCTCTAGACTTCAAGACCCAAAAAATAATGCAACTCTCCAAGGTTTCTAATTTCGAATACCTGTGACATCTGCACTTTAATTTCTTCAACCAATTCATTAGAATTTCCAATAACAATCAAATCATCAACATATAAGGAAATCAACACAATCTTCCCCTTTAAATCATATCTGGTATACGAATTTGGGTCATTTTACTTCTCTTATAACCATGATGTAAGAAGAAAGAGTCTATATTTTCATACCAAGATTTGGAAGCCCGTTTCAATCCATACAATTCCTTCTTTAATTTACAGACAAAGTGTTCCTACCCCTTTTTAATAAACCCTTTAGGTTGTGTTAAATATACCTCTCCCTTTAACTCTCCATTTAAAAAAGAATATTTCACATCTAGCTTGTGTAAACTCCAATGCTACTTAGTAGCTAGAGCTATTAACCTGTTCTAGAGCTATCAACGAATTCCCAAGTTTCATTTTTAATTATCAACTCATACTCTTCTTTCATAACTAACCTCCATTCATCATACTGATTTGCTTCATTATAAATCATGGGCTCAACAACATTTAAAATACTAGTCATAAGAGCATAATCTGTGTACATTACAGGTAAGTGAGTCTATCTACCTGATCTCCTTGGTAGTGGACTTGTGTCAATTCTGTCCTGTGTGAATTCCTGCTCACCTCTGAATGGAATTTGACTACTGGATGTATCAACATCTCTAGGTTCCTCTTTTTGTTGATATTGTTGCTACTAGAAATGATTGTCTTTGGCTTCATCATTACTGTCATCAATCAGTAAAGGCATGTGCCACTCCTAATAGCTTTTTTCCTTATTCCCTTCATCAACTTCTTCATGAAAGATAACATCTCTACTCGTAAACACTTGTGAGTAGAAGGATTAAACATCTTATATGCTTTGAAATCATAACAATGCCCTACAAATATGCACTTTATAGCTTTAGCATCGAATTTCTTCCTATCTTCCTTAGAAATGTGTGGAAAATATTTAGAGCCAAATACTCTCAAGTGATGTACTGCAAGTTTGAAACCATACAAAGTCTCAAATGGATTCTTGAGATCAAGACACCTAGTTGGACTTCTATTCTTTAAGTAAGCTATGGTGCTACTTTCTTCTTCCCAAAAACCATTTGATAGGTTCTTACCTTTTATCATGTTGCATGCATGCCCCACTAGAGCTCTATTCTTCCTCTCTGCAACCACATTTTGTTTTGGAGAGTGGCATACTGTAAACTGTTGTGCTATCCCATGATCTCTGCAATATCTTATGAAGTTTCTGAGCTTGTATTCTCCCCCTTGATTTGAGCGGAGAATTTTGATGACTTTCCTTATCTAGTTTTCAACCATATTTCTAAACTCTTTAAAATACTCGAAAGCATGACCTTTCCTTCTAAGAAAGTATACCCAAGAATATCCTGTGTAGTCATTAACAAATAACAAGAAATAATAAGCTCCACTCAAGGACCTTGTATGCATGGGTCCACATATATCAGTATGTACAAGTTCAAGTTATCTTTCTTTCTCCTATCTAAGCTATAGGGAAATTCATCCTTGTACATTTTCCCAAGTGAAAAGCCTTCACAATCAATAAGTTCATTCTTTAAAACAGGAAGTCCATCAACCATACGTTGTTTCTCTAGCAACAATAATTCATGAAGGTTGATGTGACCAAACCTTTAATGCCAAAGATTCTGTGTTGTCATAGTTGTTGAAGTTAAAGCTTGATGTGGCACACTTGTTACATTCAACTCACATAGGCCTCCAACTTGTACTCCTGATGCTACCAACTTTTGTTGATCCAGAAAATCATTTATAACATAGTAAGTTTTAAAAAATTCTACCTTTAAATTATGATATGCAATTTTGCAGAGAGATCAAATTCCTTTTAATACCAAGCACATACATTACATTCTGGATGCACTTAATATTACCATTAGGAAATATCACAGGAATATCTCCATACCCTTCAATTTGATACACTCTGTCATCTCCCAGGTAGATGTTTGCAGCATTGCTTGTCTCCTTGAAAGTTTCATACTAGTGTTTATTACATGTCATATGAGTGGATGCTCCAAAATCCACAAACCAAGTTTCAGCCTCATTGGTCTCAGCGGAAAGAGCAACATCAGACACAAATAATTTAAGATCATGATTCCGATCTTCATCAGCAAAATTCCTTGTATGCCTCTTGTTTCTATGTTTACTTTCATAAATCTTCTTTTTATAAAAATATCTAGCAATATGACTAGTTCTGCCATAGTAAAAACACTTAGTTCCTGAATCATTTCTAGCAAATGCCATACCTTGAAATGGCTTTTTCTGGCATAGACCATCACTTTTTTGTCCTCCTCTTGGTTTCCCTTTGAAGAACTTTTTCTTTGATACCAATGCCAGATCTACATTCCGAGGCTTCAGATTCATATGCCTCTCTTCTTCCTGCATCAAAATACCTGTCAAATCCTCGAAGGTGGGAGCTTTCTGCCTCACTACAAGCCCTGTAATGAACATTTGATAATCCTCTATCATACCATTTAAGGTAATTGTGACGAGATATGTATTAGAAATTTTCTCCCTATGTCGCTCAACTTGTCTCTTAGTTCTTTGATGTGTGAGATTAACGCAACAACATATTCATTCTCCTCCATTCTAATGGAGAGAATCTTGCTCTTCAGAAACAAGTGGCGATTTTTATTTTTAGTCTCATACAAATCCTTGAATGTTAGTCAAATCTCATTAGCGATTTTTCATTCTTGGATGTGAGGAATTATACTATCTTTTACAAACATCTTCGACAACACCTTCACTTTATTTTCCCTATTCTCCCAATCTTGAAATGATGCGATTGTGTTGCCACCAGATGTAAATGGCTTTACTTCATCTTCGTTTGCAATTTTCTATGCACTGGAACCCTCGAGCAATGTTTGCAACTTGAACTTCCAGTTGGCATAATTTGACCCATCGAGATTATTATTCTCATTAGGTTACATATGTGCAATGTGGTTATTCATTGTGACAAAACCATGACTCCACTAATAGATCCACTGGTCTAATCTATAGATCTAGTAATCCAGCACTTGATCTACAGATCGAACACCAGATCCTCTAATAGTTGATCTACGGATCAAACTCTAGATCCCCCAATAGTTGATCTACGGATCAAACTCTAGATCTTGCAACAGTCAATCTGCGGATTGAACTCCATATCCTCCAATAGTCGTTATGTGGATCGAGCTCCAAATCCTTCAATAGTTCTAGATCTAGGTGCTACAGATCCAACTCCAGACAAATGGCCTTCAAAAAATATTAGATAGGACCACTAACTCAAGCACTTCTGGTCTCGGGCCTTCTGCTACTAGAAAAAAACACCAGCACCCTTTCACCATATTGCATGTCGCGATAATGAAAAACTTTGTAAGTTTTCTGGATCAACGTAGGGTTGACCCATAAAACCAGTGGTCAACATTATTTCACAATGTAGAGCCAACACTGATCAACATGGGTTTGACCCCTAAAACCAGCACTAATCAAGCTTCCTCAAAATTGCAACACCCTATCACAACAATAATTGAACCATCCACCAGGGCTTACATGATCTCAGCCAGAAGGGCTTGGAGCCACCAAGGCTCTCAATCTAGCCACTAAGGCACACTCACCATAGACCCATTTCTTTGTGCTCCGATACCATGTTAAAAAAATGGAAAGACAAAACTGGAATGAAACTTACAAACTAAAAACTAGCAGCTCACAGTGCAAAAAGCTACACCTGTAGACTACCGAAGCAGTACACTTTATCTCATTAATCATTAAATCAAAAATATATAAGTTTACATTCAATTTAGGGAGATAAAAACTATCTCCTAGAAAATAGGAACTAACTCTAATCTAGAAAACGCACAACAGTAAAACAAACTTTCTACATTAATTTTCAAGTGAGGAAAAAAATGAAAATAATCCACAAATTAGAATGTTCACACTCATAAAAATTAAGAGAAACTTCGAAAATAGAATAACCAACAACCTAAAAATATGTTGGAAAAGTACGACACAATTAACCAACAAAACTTTATTTATTAAAATATAAATATAGTTCTAAAGAGACTCCTATCCCTTACATGTTGAATTATTTATTTTTGTACCGAAGGTGTTTTTTAAAGTGAGAAGCTCTCTTCAAAATTTCGTCTTCAACCATTTGGATCTTGCCACATATCTGACTATTTTCTATCAACTCGACCATTAACAATCTTACCCTCTTTTCAAAGTTTCATCCTATTGAGGTTTAATATTTGAGCGTCTTATTAAATAAATAGTGAATATTTAGCTCATAATTTTCCCCGTTCTCGATCACCGATTCAGTTTTTGGAATCAATCCACGCAATCACTAATATTTTAAGAAGACATTAATTAGTCAATAACAAACCTTATTGAACAACGACCTAAGTTGTTCTAATACCCTTAATATTTGAACTTGAGGGATTGGACTTGTTGAAGGCTCTTACATAATAGAAAACAAGGAATGAGAAAACCAAAAGAATGGCTTATGGCTTCTAAACTACTGGCTTCCGATATTCTTTCAATTGATTCTATTAAAGTTGGAGTGCAAAATTCTGATTCTCCAAATAGTACAATAATCTTTATTTCGAGCCCTACGATGATGATTGATTTCATTAATGACTGAGTTATTTGAAAGAATGCAATGAATGTCGTTGTAGCAAGCTAATCTTGGAACTGGAATGATCAAAGCTAGTAAAGCACTACCTTATTCTATTTATTCATTGTTGCAGGTATAGCTACGTGAGTAATGTCGATTCACTTCAAATATATTGATTTGAAATTAAATAGCCATGCCAAAATCATTAAACCCCTTCTAGAAAATAGGTTAAATATTCATGACATACACTTGAGGTTTATGGTGAAAAATTTAAAATGACTATTGAAACTTGAAAGAGACTTCCAAATTCCATGTATCCAAGCATAATGCAACCCATCCTAAACTTGCCCAGCTGTAAATACGAAAACTTCAAAATGACAGTTGAAACTTGAAAGAGACTTCCAAATTCCATCTGTCACAGCATAATTCAACCCATCCTTAACATGGCGAGCTGTAAATATGAAATTTAATGGTGGTCGGCTCGGTGAATTAAATTGAACTTACATGACTGGTTACACCTTAAATTAAATGGAAGGTCTTGTTTATGTGCATTAACACTTACTATAAATGGATGAATTGACACGACGTGAGGATTGAAGGGTGGTCTGATTGGAGATGAGGATTGCAAGCAATTGAACGCAAGTCGGTTTTGTAATTTGATTTTCTTATATATACAGGAATGCTTGAGCAAATTTTACGCTGGATAATGTATTTTTCCAAGATTTGAAACCCAATTCTTATTTCTCGGACTCTTACACTTCATATTGTTGTGTACTACTACCTATGTGACCTTAGTTCTTATTGCGTACAAAGAATTGTCGTCATAAATGCCCTCATCGTAAGGTCAATTAAGTGTTTACGTGTTTACAAATATGTTAATTGATGATTCTGCGAGGGTCATACTAATGAAGGGACAATGAATAAAATTGAGCATAGTTAAATTCTTCGACGTCATTAAATACATATCATCAGTCTTTAAGGCAAGCTTTTACAAAGTTAAGTGGGAAGTTTGGCGAGATTTTCTTCCGAAGTTTACTCAATTATTGAGCTTTTCCATTCAAGTAGTTTGATTGGATACCTCTCTTAAATCCATCCTCTCTAGAATATATCTAAGAAGAAAATGAGGGCTAGCTTCAATTCCATAGACTGTAATAAATGTGAATAATTATTCCATGAAACACTTTTCTAATTCTTGCAAGACCTCTTTAAGGCTTTGACAAACCTCGAAGGGTTTTCTCCAAACAAAATTTTATGGAAATGTGTCGTCACATAATTACAAATGTCATAAAAGTGAAATTTGAAGTTACTTTCCCACGGCGTAATTCGTAATAGGGAGTTCCTGCTCATCTGGGTAATTACATTTCATTAGTGTAAATGGACCAAAAGCATATATAATATCGATAATGTACGCTGACATGGAAAAGATGTGATCATCTCTTAGAGGAGACATAACGGAAAACATAAGGGCATATGTAAAATTATGAAATAATTTCAGCCCAATTGAAATGCTTTGAATGATTGACTAGGTTTTGCATTAAAGCCATCCATTGCAGTTTGCAATGCTTAAGGTCTTTCTCTCCATATAGATAAACTGCAATGCTTAAGGTCTTTCTCTCGATATAGATGGGAAAATATTTTCATAAGGAACCTAAAAGCCTTTTGAAAATGATGATTGGATATTATTTTGATGCTTTAAGTTTGAAGCCTTCTCTATCTTCTCGTAACCAATTTTTCACGATTTTGTCATAATTCCTTTCACACTTCCTAAACACTATGGTGTTGAATTTATCGAGAAACTAGATGTTCAAAGAGAATTCGGGAGGACTAAGTTTGTAATTACTGAAAGTACTTTCATTTTCCAAGAGGCTATGACATTTTTGTTACAGTGTAGTATACTGTAGGTTGGAAAATCCAAATGTCGAATGGCCATGAAACCATGTATAAGGAAATTTTTTGGCTCTAGAAGCAATTTTGTGCAGTTTATACCTCTAATTTTTTCAAACTAAGTGTTTTTGTTCTCATTTGAAGTTTTGTAATTTAATTAGCTTCTATTCTCAAAGAAATCATATATTTCTTCCCACTTCATCATACCTGCCATTTGTGTTTTGAAGGTTATGTCGGAGATGAGAGTTTTGTTGACATTGCAGAGATCCGGTTCAGGATTTTCTACTTCCTTTAGGTTTTCTTTGATGTGTTGTATCACCTTCTTTGACATCGTAGATTTACCTTTCTTTCCCATGTTGTGCCCTGCAAATGAATTTTAAAAAATGATATTTTTATGAGATATACCAAATTAACTAATGTAATTGTGTATGATAGTGTATGTTTACCATAAATGAGAAGGGTTGGAATGAATTTGAACTTGATAGTTTGTCATGAGGGAAACATTTTAGAGAACCAATATAAACGGGGTGCGAAGAAGAGAGTGCAAAATAGAGAGCGCAAAGCAAGAAAGTTTTTATATTTTCATAAAATCCTTGGGATGCCCAACAATAAATTCACATGAAATGTGTTAATTAACCATTCAAGTGACAATACGTTTCAACCACTTGTGTCTGAAAATCGAGGTGAGCTTGTGTGGAGGGAATTAGAGGAATATTTTTTTTAATGGCGACTTTCTATTTCAAAGTTTGTTTTAAACAAATGAGTAGAGAAATGTGAAAGATAATTATGGTTGACATGCACACCAAAATGTAGATAATTATTTAGAGTGCAAGGCAGTTGAGTAGTCAGAAGTTGTGATGCTGACCTTTAGTGTCGTCACGGTATGACGGAGGTCGGCAGTCAAGAGGTCGGTTGTGGAGAGTAACAAAGTTCATATTTTTCGAGTGTATTGAAGCATGGCGTCTTAGGAGGGAGTTAGAAAGTCGGGAAGATGACAAGTATTTTTTGTGAAATAGAAAGGCCCAACCTCTGACCTAGGAAAGGTGTGGCAAGTCGATTGATTGGAGGTGAGGATGATCTTCATATAATGTATATTGCAACAGATAACGCAAGGCCGATGCACTGTGTAGTCGAGTTATAAGGGAAGTCGCAAGTCAGTAGGTAGGGATAAGAGGGAAGTTGAGAGTCGGGAGGTTGGGGCTAGAGAATGTTCTTCCATTTTGTTACAGTGTGGCTCACCTTCGACGTCCGACCTCAAAAAGGAGTGGCCAGTCAGGTGGTCAGAAGTGAGGATGTTCTTCATATAATGTATATTGCAGCGGATAACGCCAGTCGGACACACACCATAGTTAGGCTAAGAGGGAGGTCGGGAAAGAGGGATGTTGAGAGGTGGGAAGGAGAGGGAAGTCGGGAGTCAAGAGGTCAGGGTGGGAGATTCTTCTTCCATTCTATTGCGATGTGGCCCCCCTCTATCCTCCGACCTCCGATCTCAGAAAGGAGTGGGCAGTCGGGTGGTCGGAAGTCAGGATGTTATTCATATAATATATATTGTAGCGGATAGTGGAAGCCTGACGAGTATCATAATTGGGCTATGACGAAGGTGAGGAAGTCGGGAAAAGAGGGAAGTCAGGAAGTCGGGTCTGATGATTGTTCTTTCATTCTGTTGTGGTATGTGGCTTGACACTGGTTAAGACGGGAGTTAGAAGGTTGGAAATGTATGCGTTGTTTTATGAAATAGAAAAGTTGGACCTCTGACTTGAAATCTCTAACTTACATCTAATTTTTCCTTTTAAATTTTAATTTAATAATAAAAATAATAAAATAATTTTTTTGTTTTTGTTTTTAATTATTGTTTTATATGTTATGGTTTTTCTTTTTTTCGATTTTATGTTGCAAATTTTGTTTTAATGTTCAAAAGATTTACTTGTTATTTTGAAAAAAATATATATTTTTAGAAGTTGAGAGTGGAAAAAAAAACTTTTATCATTTTTGAATAATAATGATAATGTTAGATCTTAGACTTTTGTGATCCATATTAATAATAGTATTGCCTTCTAAATCAATAATAATAATAATCTTGATTATTATAATAAATATATTTATTAATAATAATCTTGATTATTATAATAAATATATTTATATAAATAATGATGAAAATAATAATGATAAATATAAAAAAAATAAAATGATAAAATTTTATTATTAAATTTATTTATTATTATTAAATTAAATTAATTAATTCATTATTATTAAATTAAATAATTGATACAAATAATAATAATAAAATAATATTTTTTATTAAAATAATAATTATTAAATTTACATTATTAATTTAATAATAATATTAATATTAATAATTATAATTATAATAATAAATTTAAATTTTATAATAATAATAATATGAATTAATGCATATTCATCAATCTAAATTCATATATTTTAAATGTATATTAACTACATTTATTAGATAAATCTTATTGTCTTAATTTTATCATATTAAATTTCATCATTTAATTTAATTTTGAAATTATATATATATATATAGGCTGACATATCTTTCCACGTCATTTAAATTTTAAGAGGAAGACGCTAAATGCGTATAATCACTGCACTTTCTAAGAAACCGAAAAGAAATTGATTCTGCGTGGGCCGCTGTCACAAATGAGAGTGTAATATAATATAAAGTGTTAGAAATGTGTAAAAAGTTCTTTTTTATGGTTTTTTTTAAGTTTCTATCATCTATAATAAATTAAATAAAGTTTTTTTTGGTAGAAATTATACGAGAAAATATTTTTTGTCAAAAAAATTCTCTCATGTGATTTCTACTTAAAAAAATTTTTTATCATCAACTTTTTTATAATAATGGTTTAGTAGAGATGTTAACTTAATATTACATTCAAAAATAATAATTTAAATTAACAAATTCAAAATAGTAATAATTAATAAAAAATTAATGTCCGTTATTATTAAAATATTTAGATATTTATTTTAAAATATTTCGATATATATTTTAATTTTACATAATTTTATATATAGATATAAAGTAATTGGAAGTGGAAAAAATAATTTACTTTTTAATATGGAGAAAAAATATAATTTCTTCACTATTTAATATGAGAATGAATAAAAAAATAATTTACTTACATGATTTGTAATTCCTTTACATTTAGTTTACATATAATTTAAAACAAGATTACATTAATAACAATTTTTTTTTGGTAAAATCTTTAAATGTCCATATTAAATAACATAATTTTATATTTACTTTATATAAATAAAAATAAAGTAATTTATATTAACAATTTTTTTATATATTCATTTTTCATAACTAAGGGGATGTGTGATTTATTGGTTTATAATATAAAGTTGATATATAAGATTTCAAAAATATTAATAACATTAAAAAGTTTAACATAGGTTTTAAATAAAATATTTTAACATTCATTTTGAATAAAAGATCTTAACACAAAGATTGATAAATTTCTTATCTCATTAATAACAATTTATGAGGAATATTTATAATTTTTTCAATGTTTAATATGGATTTGATATGTGATATTTAGAAAATATTAATAATAAAAATAATTAAATATAGTGTGTTGAGCCTAAATTATAAATAAAATATTTCAATGTTGGTTACATATATATTATAACAACTTAGATCTATAACTCCAGATTTAGTCTAGAAGAATCAAATCTCTTTTCACTCAAAAAGATTTTTGCATCTCAAAAAATTTAATCTCTCTTGAAACTTGATAGATACTTACATAAATAAATATATATCTAAAATTTTAAATAATTAGTTAATTTTAATAAACATTCCATTCCTTTACAACTCAGTTATCACAATATTAAAAAAAATAAATGCCTTTAAATTTATTTTAAATTTAAATAATTAGATTTAAATTTTTTTTTAATTAAACATATATTAATTTTCTCATATTAAATTTCATCCTTTTTACATACACCATAAATTTAAGTTAGGAAATCTTTCAAAATAATGATAACAATAACTCAATTTTGAATATATATTTTTTTAATTATAATTAACATATAAATAAACATCCGGGTGTCTACGTCAATGACAGGAAAGTTCAGTATACTTCCACGTTTAAAAATAAAATTAAAAAATCTATTTTCTTTGGATAGAGGTTCCACAAGATTCCTCTTTGCTTTATTTATTTATATTATTATTAGAAAAGGCTGACATATCTTTCCACATCGTTTAGATTTTAAGAGTAAGACACTAAATGTGTTCAATCACTGCACTTGCTACGAAACCGAAAAAAAAATGATTCCGCGTGGGCCATTGCGACAAATGAGAGGCCGTTCATGTAACGTAATATAATATGAAGTGCGAAGAATGTGTCTACAGCTCCTTCTTCCGCGTCCGCACGGACGGGCAAGAAGACATGTCTTTGAAGTTTGAGTTGTCCCTACATCAACGACACGGCTGATGCTCTGACGATTACTTGTTGACGCAACTCAATCACAAATTGATGATGCTCCCACCATCACTTGCTGACTCAGCTTAAATGATACCATCCTTTCTATTGGCGTGGAACACCCACCTAGATTATGTTTAGAATAGTTAAAAGTAAGAATAAATATTACAGGGGTTAATTAGGTTTATTTGTTAAAAAATTGGTTATGGAATTAGTGGAATTATGAGAACAAAATTTTAAAATAAAATCTTTAAAATTCTACGGGAGTTTATTTTTTTTCCTTCTTGTAAGAGATTAAAAGATCTATTTTTTTTGTTTTGTTTTAGAAGGTCAAAGAGGGCAGGAGCGAGGAGATTCCGAGGCTGGAAAGAAAGGAAAGGAAAAAGATTGTGCAGTACGCTGCCAAGGGTAAATAGATTGCTACCTAGGGTGTTTTTGAGCGTGGAAACCCTGAGAAGTTCTTGATTGGACTAGTGTCTTGAGTTCAAGGAACTGAAATTACTAGCTAATCAAATTTGGAGATTCAAAGAGACTGGGTAGAATCGGACATAATAGCCAATCTCATAGGTTCGAAGGAAAAGACTTATTTTTCAAATAATTCCCTCATAAGTGTAACATTGTGTGAAAATTGATTAACTGTCTTTTGGAAATTCTGCTTGGAAGGAAGCAAACTCGACGGTAGTGTTTGGTAGAAGAAATAGTGTACACTGTAGAAACTTGTGCATAAATTCTTTTTTTTTAAAGAAAGAAAAGGGAAAATAAATGCACTAGTTGCAGAGATTTGTTACTTTGGAAATTCATGGAAGAAAATTAAAGTAATAGGAACTGACCAAATAAATGACCGAGTAATTAATCAAGCATGCGAGTACCACGTTGATTTATAAAACCAAAATTATAAGTGGTATTGTAAAACACTGGTGAGAGTTTGTTTCCTTTTGAAATTTGGGGTTAATATGGGAACAATCCCTTCATCTATGGTTACCCAGAAACCATGTTTCCTTGAAAAGAACGAAACCATGTTTCGTGAAACCATGTTTCGTGAGCTAAACAGAGATCACAAAATTAAAGAATTAATTACAATTACTTTGAGTATAAAGTAAATAAAAGCTAAGCACCATTGCAATTAATACTATTGCCAAAATGAACCATAAGCATATGTAATAAACAAACCAAGACTACCAGAACGGATAGAACTCTTCATTCGACCATAAGTAAATATACACAAGAGCAATGATAAAAATCCACTTGGAATTAAAAAAAATAATATAGAAGTCATAGAGAGGGAAAACCCTCTCAAATATCAGGGTATAATTTCATAAAGATAAGAATGTATATATTCAGTTACAATTTAAAGATAAAAATGTATATATTCAGTTATAATTTCTTTTGGCTGCGGGAGTAACCTAGGCAAACTCATAATATATTGTAAGGTATTAATCATCAACTCGCTCTGTTCAGCCGTCAGGGTAGTCAGCTAGTGTGTTCAGTAATGAAAGGAAAGTTTTCAGAGTCGACTCTGTTCTCTGTATCAGAGCGAGAGTGTGAGGGCTCGTTGGTGTAAAGGTTGCAGTAGTAAGCCTGTGTGAAGTGTGGTGAAGGCTCGGTTGTATGCATTAGGCTTTGTTGAGAGAGTCCATTGTGCAGAACGTGATTCCTGAGGTGGATACTGCTATGTGAAAGGTGCTGCTAGTCAATCAAGCTTGCAAGCCTGCAATTGTGTGTTGGAACAGCTAGAAAAATTTGTTTCGCTATTGTCACCACGTTGTAGAACGCCTTGGTATATTTACAGTGGTAAACTTATATGTACTCTTGCCATTCTGCAATATATACTTTCGTGAAGTATTTTTTTATGATCAAAAAAGGGAGTAGAGCATATTAGTGGGGTTATAAGAAAAAAATAAAAATAAAAAATGATATTCAAGTCTGTTGTGTGGTAGTCATTATAAGGGTGACTAGGAATATATGTTAATATAACTTGTTTTGAAATGATATTGGGAAGCCAAAGTAAAACTATCGTATGATTTAAGAAGTGATAAGGTTTTCATAAGAAAAAGAAAATTGAAGTGGTGAATGGATTATTAAAAAAAAGGAATTGTCTTTTTAAAAGTGAAGTTTAATATAAGGAGATTTTATTCTTTTTATGGTGAAAAATTATGAGATTTTATGATGATTTTTACTTCATGAGATCACTTTGGATGTGGTGAATTTGGGTGCATTTGGATTTACATTTGGTGGCATTTTGTTGATTGGAAGAAGTTTTTTTTTTTCATCATGTCAAATTTGTTGGCTGATACTTATTTGAATGAATCCACCAAACTTGATGGAGGAAATTATGTGAATTGGAAATTCAAGTTGCTGACTATTTTAGAAGGTTATAATTTGTGGTCCATTATGAGTGGGGATGAGCCCAAACCCACTATTGCAGCTTTTATTCCAGATTGGGAGAAAGGGAGACGAAAGCAAAGGTGATGTTGCGTATGTCTGTAAAGGACAACATCATCCCTCACATCAGAGATTGCAAGGCATCAAATGAAACGTGGGATATGTTGAAGGGTTTGTTTGAAGCAACAAATACAAACATGATCTTGTTTTTGAAGACTAAGCTTTTATCTCTAAAAATGGAAGCAAATGAAAATATAAGCAATTTCATATCTCGTGTCAAATATTTAAGTGATAAGTTAGGAGATATTGGTGAAAAGGTGTCTAATATTGACTTAGTCATCATCACATTAAATGGCTTAATGCAGGATTATCAAATTTTTGTTTCAAGTCTTTCAGCTATAGAGAATCCCCCTACATTTGATAAATTGACATGAATTATTCTACAAAAGGAGGAGAGGATGAAGAGCTTTAATTTGGGCTCCAGTAGTCCAGAATTGGTGCCGGTATCCAAGGGAAAACATCCATACAAAGGCAAGCCATGGGACAAGAACAAAGGAGGAAAGTTTCAATGAAAACAGAAAGGTATGACATAATCTAAATTTCCAATGCATGATAAGAGAAATGATGATTGTTATTATTGTAGAAAACCTTTGCATCATTCTAAAGATTGCTATAAAAGGAAATATAATGAGTCTAGGAAAATAAACATAAGGCATAATGGAAATTTTGTGTACAAAGATACCTCAATCAGTGATGGATTTAAAAATCTTAAATTGTTTGTTTCTGATACTGCATTGTGTGTGGAAAATGATGATGTATGCTTGGTTCATTGATTCTAGTGCATCACTCCATACGTCTTGTAATAAGGAGTGGTTTGATGAATATTATGAAAACATTGATGGAACATATGTTTATCTTGGAGATAACAGATCACTTAGTGTTCAAGGTTATGAAGTAATAGGTGTGAATTTTCCTAGTGGACAAGAGAGACAGATCCATAATGTGATGTATGTTCTTGGTATCAAAAAGAATTTAATTTATGTTTCTACTATTGCTGATCAAGAGTTGAAGGTTGAATTTATTAAATCACAGTGTGTAGTGAAAGACATTCAAGATCACTACAAGGTTATTTCCACAGGTACCAGAGTTGGAGGCTTGTATAAGTTGGATGTGACCAAGAAAAGTCATCAAGTGTTGGCATCTACAACAATATCAACAATAGAGTTATGGCATCAAAGGTATGGACATCTAAATCACAATGATTTAGTGCTACTTCAAAAGAACACAATGGTTGGAGGTCTTCCTGTCTTGAAGAATGATCATGTTGAATGTGAAGCATGTGTACTTAGCAATCAACATAGGGAGGAATTTCCTATACATAAAGAAAAAAGGTACAAAGAAATACTTGAAATAATTCATACTGATGTATGTGGACCTATGAAAACTAAATCTATTGGTGGAGCATGGTATTTTCTTATTTTTGTGGATGATAGATCTAGGTATACATGGGTCTATTTCATAAGAAAGAAGAGTGATGCTTTTGAGCACTTTAAAGAGTTTAAGAGTATAGTGGAAAAACAAACTAGAAATTGCATCGAAATTTTGAGATCTGATCGGGGGGAGAATATAAATCAAGAGAATTTAATCAATATTGTAAAATCAATGGGATTCTACAACAATTTACAGTGCCACATACACCTCAGCAAAATGGAGTTGTTGAGAGGAAAAACAAAACACTAGTTGAATGTGCACATAGTATGCTTCAAGGTAAAAATATTTCTAATGGTTTTTGGCCTGAAGCCATTGATACTGTTGTTTATTTGAAAAATATGAGTCCAACCAAAATTTTAGAGCTTAAAAAACATTTTAAAGCATTTTATGGGTACAAACCAAAAGTGATTCATTTAAGAGTTTTTGGTTTCAAGGCATTTTCTCATATTCCAAAAGATGAAAGAAGAAAACTTGATGCAAATTCAATTAAGTCCATATTTATTGGTTATTGTGATGATCAGAAAGCATACAAGTTGTTTGATCCCAATACTCATAGATTTCTTGCAAGTAGGGATGTGGTGTTTCATGAGAATGCAAATGAAGGTGATAAAAGGAATGATACTGGTGTATGGCATGACACTGATCGTTATGTCAAATTAGATACAATTGCTGAACATGAACAAGAACAAGCACAAAAATAGGTACAATTTCAAGAACAAGGAGCATCAAGCAGTCATGACACTCCAAGAATAGGGGAGGAGACGAAAAATGAGAGCAATAAAACTCCAAGAAGGTCATCACGTCAGAGTTAGGTACCTATAAGGTATAAATATTATGCATTAATGTATTTTGTTATGAATGTTGTAGAACCTTCAAGCTATGAGAAAGCTAAAGGATATGGAGAATGGAGAGATGCAATGAATGAAGAATATAACTCTATAATGAAGGTTGACACATGGGAAATAACAGAATTTCGTAAAAACAAAGTTCCCATAGGATGTAAATGGTTGTATAAATCCAAGTTTAATGTTGATGGAAGTATTGATAAGCATAAAACTAGATTGGTTGCAAAAAGATATTCACAAAAGGAGGGAATTAATTATGAAGATACTTTTGTACCTGCAGCTAAGTTGAACACAATTAGAATCATGATTGCATTAGCTACAAAATATAATTGGAAAATGCATCAATTAGATGTCAAATCCGTATTTTTGAATGGTGAGTTAAAAGAAGAAGTTTATTTGGTTTAGCCTGAAGAGTTTCTAAAACTGGGAGAGGAGCATCTAGTTTGCAGGTTAAAGAAAGCTTTATACGGTTTGGAACAAGCACCAAGATGTTGGTATGTGAAAATTAATTCTTTCTTTTATGATAAATGTTTTATAAGCAAAAATGATCCTAACTTGTACATCAAGGAAGATGAAATTGAGAATGTTGCTTCAATATATGTATATGTTGATGAATTATCATAACAGGAAATGCATGCAATTTTATCGAAGAAATTAAAATTCAATTGTCACATGTATTTGAGATGAAGGATCTTGTTGAATTGCGTTATTGTTTAGATCTTGAAGTTTGGAGGGAATATGGTAAGACACTAATCACACAAAGCAAATATGCAAAGGAAATCCTTAAAAGGTTCAATATGATTGAATGTAAGGCAATATCTACTCCTTTAGAACAAGATGTCAAATTGTGTAGTGATGATGGAACCAAAGATGTGAATGGAACCTTGTATCGTCAACTGTTAGGAAGTTTGAACTATCTCACCACTACCAGGCCAGATATAGCATATTCTGTCAGCATACTTAGTCAGTTCATGGCTAAGCCTTGTGAAAGCCATTGGAAAGCAGCAAAGAAAGTCCTTCGATATCTGAAAGAAACACTTAATTTTGGTATTATGTATATTGATGAATTTGATGTTGAGTTGGCAGGTTATTCTGATTATGACTCGATTAGAAATCTAGATGATAGGAGATCTACTACTGGATACGTGTTCAATATCGGTTCAGGACCAATATCATGGAGTGGTAAGAAACAACCAAATTTTTCCTTGTCATCCACTGAAGTTGAGTATAAAGCATTATGCAGTGCTATCTGTGCAACAATATGGCTTAGGAGGATACTTGAAGATGTTGGAGAAACACAACAAGCACCTACAGTAATCAGATGTGACAATCAAAGCACTATCAAATTGGCAAACAATCCTATATATCATGCAAGGATAAAACACATTGAGACACTGTATCATTTTGTAAGAGAAAAAGTGCAATCAAAAGAAATTGACTTATCATATTGTAATACAAATGAAAACGTGGCTGACATATTCACCGAGCCTCTTGGAAAGGATAAATTTGAAATGTTCAGAAGTAAGTTGTGCATTGTAGAAAATCCAAATAATGTTGTAAACCTGGCTTAGACATAGACCAACAGGCAAGTTAAAATGTAGCTCGTGATTAAGGGGAGGTGTCAGGTATTAATCACAAACAGCTCCGCTCACTGTTCAAATGTCACCGATCACCGTTCAACAGTTAGTGTAGTCGACTAGTGTCAGTAGATAATAAATATCATTTGCTTCATTTATTTCTCTACTGTAGCTGAAGATGTGTATAATTTGCAATGTTTAGTAATGAAAGGAACACGTTTTGAGTGTTGACTATGTTCTCTGATATATATGACAAGGAACAAAGTTTTCTTTCATCAAAAAATAGAACAATACATTTAGAAACCCCGGATGACATTACATGTTTAAATAACCCAAACCCCATTAGTATATAGCTGTTGTATGTGGTGCATAATAAGCTAATGTTTTAGAGAGAGTATGGATGAAACCTGGAAGGACATAACAATAGTTGGAAAGTGTAAGACATAGTGAGGTAGTCGTGCAACCAAATACGTTGATGAATAAACAAAGTCTGCATACCTATGAAACACAAGTAGAGGGAGTGAATTTCTTACACCAGTTCAAGGAAAAAAATGTAACAAAAATAAGAAAAAGAAAAACAACACATCAATGATTACCTGTAAAAAAAGTTCAAACCCTCATGGTTTCACGAAGATACCTACATGACAATGGAAGAGTGAGAGTGACCTTAGGTACCAATGAAATATCGAAAAATGAACATAATTCCAAATTCTGAAGTACTTAATGATGGCCGCAAGCATGGTTAGCATGAACAAGTCTTTATAGGCATCAAATATCAACAAGGGTCACCTGCAATAATTCAATCATACCTCAGCAAATGCATACAACATATATCTGATTAATAAGGGAAAAGAAGGATAATGTTCGCTAGGGTATTACCTGCACCTGTTATGAATATGAATATGTGAACCCTAGAGCATTTAGGGTTTCAATGTACTGAGTCACCACAGAATAGACCAAGTGACAATGTGAGTGAGAGCCGGAGAGTGTGGCAAGTACTCATAACGACCCCGAGAATATTAGAGTCATTTGAATAGACGCCAAGGGATCGATGACCATTCTGCTCACAACTGTTAAATTAGAAGAATCTAGAAAGGTGCCAAGTGGGGCAATAATAAGATGCCTCAAAACTATCATATTGGGGGAAAATTTGAATTTTGGAGTTGTGTAATAATAAAATCAATTAATGTCGATGAAACCATAAAGGGCATAACATAGTCATTTGTAACATCAATACCGAAACCCAATCCAGTGTAATAAGTAATCCTCAATATTCATGACAACATTGTGAGTGTATCATATTGTAATATCATGTTTATATATAAAGGTCATGGAATTTTGCATCATGGCGATGACATTAGAATAATACCAATTATTTAAAATGGAGTTGTATAACTATATGACAACTTAAAAAAATATTATGATTTGCTACGAATGGTTGTTACAAGTGGTACGAGAGCCTAGGTTGCAATATTGTAGCCTTATGGGCATTAAAAAATAAAGAGAATGTATATGTTGTGTTCACAGAGGAAGCTTTATACAGTGAGGGGCTGGGAGTACTCACTCACCAAGAGTACCTGGGGAGATTGATTTGGTACGAGTATCTCGAGCTAAACCAAAAGTGTGGGTGTGACTAGGAGAAGATCACAAAAACCATACCTTTGTACTATTCGAAATGGTCCAACAATTGAAGGATGAAATGGATCTTTTGAGGGAATACAATGAGAGGTTAATGCACGAACAAAATCGGATTTCGAAGAGCCTCTGCAATCATCAGAAACATAGGAACCCATTACCAAGTTCTTGGAATGGTGGTAGAAATGAGGAACATCGACAAGAAGGTGGAAATGTGCTAGATGGGAATCAGAGACAGAGGTCAGAAGGGAATAGAGAGTAGAACGAACAAGGATCTGATAATGTTGTTGCTTCCAAGAAAAATAAGAAACAAAAAACAAAATTAAAGGGAGAATTCAAGAAAATTAAACCCCAAATTTTTTATGGGGAAATAGAGGAGGTTGCTGAAGCTTGGTTGATTAATATCAATAAGTACTTTCAGATTTATGAATATGATGGCAATTTGAAAGTGATATTACCCATTTATCAACTTCAGGGGAAGGCTACGCTGTGGTGGGAAAAGGTTAAGGATGTTAGTAGAATTACTGAACAAGAGGTTTCTTTGGGGGACTTATAGAAACATTCCAATGAGAAGCATTTGACATAGAGATTTTATGATGTTAATGTGAAAGAATTTCATGATCTCCAGTTGGGGAAACTCACTATGGACAAGTTTGTAACCAAATTTAAGTCCCTGTTAAGGTATGCACCCTATATTCAGGAGGAAAAGGCCAAAGTTCAGTGTTTCATGGCCAGTCTACCAGCATTCATGAATGAACAACTGAATTTAACAATCCCAAAAATATGGACGAGTCCATTCAAAAAGCCCAGATTTATTATCAACAGTTGAAATCAAAAGGAGAAGGTAGTAAGAGTTGGGCGAATAAAAAGTCATCGAAAACTTACATAACATGAAAAATACAAAAACTGGAAATACCTAGTGTCTGCATAGGAATTGGTACAACAAATTTGTTGAAAGGAATCAACATAATACTAAATCACAAGGGAAAAGCAGGCAAGTGGAAGTTTCCAGTAAACCTGAGCTCACTAAACAAGAAAATCCCTCACTATGGTGCTGGGGCTGCAGAGAGCCTCCTTTTTATAAAAATTGTCCTCATCGTTGTAGGGCCTAACAAACTACCATCATTCAATAGGCCTCGGCAGATGGTGAAGTGGTGCACAATATACCAAGGATTAATGCAACACTGGATGATCATCAAGCTGAATACCAACCCTCTGTGATTGAGCTTGAAGGTAAGATACATAACCATGATGTGTCCATTTTGATAGACCTAGGAGCCAGTTTAAGTTACGTCAACCCAAAGTTTATTGAAAAATGTGACTTATAGACTTGTAAATTTGGAAATCCATGGTTAGTGCAATTGGAAACCAGGGTGCAAAGAAGGGTGACAACTAAAATAAATGATTGTTCTATTGAGATAGAAAATTAGAAAATTAATGTAAATTTGAATGTATTACCTTTCAGTTTATTGAAAAATGTGACTTATAGACTTGTAAATTTGGAAATCCATGGTTAGTGCAATTGGAAACCAGGGTGCAAAGAAGGGTGACAACTAAAATAAATGATTGTTCTATTGAGATAGAAAATTAATGTAAATTTGAATGTATTACCTTTCAGGTCTTATGATGTTTTAATCGAAATGGATTGGTTGGAAGAGAAATGGTCATTGGTAAATAGTAAATTCTTTGCAAATTGGTAACTCTTATAAAAAAACCAAAAACAATAACATCTATATTAGAAAAAATTACGAACTTAAAAATTTAAGTGTTAAATGGATAACCCCTATAAAAAATTGAAAAAAGATAAATCCAATATTAGAAAATTTATAAAAGTTATAAAATGGTAACCATGCAAATCCACAACTTTTATACAAAAAAAATTAGAAACGCAGTAACTTCTATATTACAAAAAATTATAAAATAGCAAAATTCAGTGTAAAATGGATAAGTCTTATGAAAAGATAGGCAAAAAAGGATAAATCCAATATTAAAAAAATAATAAAAAATAGAAAATGAAAACCTTAGTTTCACTTGCAAATCCATAACTCATCTACAAAAGCATAGAAAAACAACAACTTCTATATTACAAAAAATTATAAAATGAGAATACGTAAAGATGAGTGTGCACTTGTGAATAAAAGAAATTGAAAAATGATAACTTCTATATTATAAAAAAATATAAAATAGCAAATTTTAGTTTAAAATGGATAACTTTTATGAAAATATAGAAAAAGGATAAATCCAATATTAAAACAAGTATATAAAAAATATAAAATGGAAAAGCTTAGTTGCAAATCCATAAATCCTATAAGAAAGTATAGAAAAATGGCAACTTCTATATTACAAAAAGATATAAAATAAGAAATTGCACTTACCTAAAGATAAGTGTGCACTTGTGAATAAAATAATAGGTAAATTTATTACGTCATTTTGATGTTGAAGTACAATTGCGAATAGTAAAGGTAAGTTTTGGTTAGAATATAAATAAATTTACATGAAAAAGCTATAAAATGGTAATAAAGGTAAGTTTACATTTGTGAATAGAATAGAAAGTAAATTTACATTTTAAATTTTATGTATAAAATAATAAAATAATAAATTGCATGTAAAAAATTATGTAGTTACAAATGGTATAGTAAGATTGGTATGCTCAGTAAATTTTCATGCTACATGTTTTATACAAAAAACAATAAACTAAGTTTACATGTTCAATTTTATAATAAAGTATGGTAGAAAATTATAAGACTTGTGATTTTTTTTTTTCCAATATTAAATTTAAATTATGATAGAGAAGGTAAGTTCTATTTTTTAAAACTAGTTGACCAACTAATCGTTTTTTTTGTTGGGAAATATTCTACAAGTAATGTGAATTAACATGAAATTATGTCTTAATGTAGTAACAAAGTATAATTAGAAATTAGAATTAAAAACTTATTCCGTTCAATTAAGAGTTCTTGTTCAAATTAGTAGCAAAACAGAGTTAGAATTAAGTATTTGTTCTCTTCAACAAATAATTTTGGATCAATGCATCAACTAAGAACTTTTGGAATTAAAAAAATATAGGGAATTGTAAGTTTTATATTAAAAAAATGAAAATATCTTTAAATCACATTTTTTTTTTTTTTCATGATTTCTTTTATGATATCCATTACCAGGTTGGAGTATAGTGATTACCTGGATTGCATTCCATTGACAAAAAAGGACTACTAGTCTGGAATTCAAATAGAGGGGCTCATTTTCCATAGTCAACCAGAAAGGTTAGGCATTGACACATATTGTCTAATAAATTTGGATAAGATAGGACACATAGAAAATTGAAATTAAATGAAAACTAATATTTTTTATTTGTGATCAAATGTTTTGTCTTAGTTTTTAATAGACATGTAAATACTAATTTCCTTGTATCTACCCGATTATCACTCTAGTAATAGTTTTGAAATTGTATCTCCTAGCCATATTTGCAATTTTCTACTAGATTCCTAGGAATTCATGTGTTTTAGTTTCACATAGAATGGCATGTTTTTAATTCAATTATAAGTAATATCATAAGTAGGCTTCTATGCATTGTCTCTTTTGTATTCTCTATAGTTTGAAATTTTTTGTTTTTCAAAATATGTACAGATATAGTTCATTGAATTTGAATGATTTTTGTTTCTTGCGAATAGGATGCATGGAGACCCTCTAAAGAACATTAATGGCACCTAGATCGAAAATTCCTAAATGGAAATATCTTGAAAGAAAAATCGATGGAAAAATTTATTGCAAGTTCTACAATAATACTTGCGGGGCATGAGTGACTCGAGCAAGAGATCATTCGCTTGGAATTGTGGGTGGAACTGGTGGAGGAGTGGCAGCATGTACTAAAATTGTGCAAGATGTGAAGAAAAGTTTAAGTGAAGAAGTCAATGCTTATAAGCATGGAAAGGTAGTTCAAGAAGCAAGAAAAAAAGGAACACAAGATACACTCATGGGAAGAGGAAATGTTATTAATTCAACAACAATCTCTTCCCCTCATTTGTGGCATCTACAACATCTTCTATGTCATATGGATCACAAAGAGAACCTACTTTACCAAACGTTGATCCAATGCAACAAACATTGAAGAAAGATTGGAAGCCATTGGAGCGAAATGAGGTAGATGATACAGTTTATGATTTTTTCATTGGTTGTAATATCTCTTTCAACACTATCAAAAACCCATTATTTCATGATATGTTAAAAAAGATAGACCATTTTGGTCCCTCATATGTTCCTCCAAGCTATGAAAGTCTTAGGACAAAAAGAATTGATAGGAGAAAACAAAGAATAGAGGAAAGAGTTAAACCAATAAGGGATTCGTGGCCTATTTCTGTATGTACTTTAGTTTGTAATGGTTGGAATGATCACCAATATAGACCTCTTGTGAACACACTTTCTTGTTGGCCTCGGGGAGTGATCCATTTGTCTACTATTGATTGTATGGACAAAACAAAGACTGTTGAATATTTATTTCAGATACTAAAGGACACCATATTATCTTTAGGAGATGACAATGTAGTCGAAGTTGTCACTGATAATGCGTCCAATTGTGTTCGTGCTGGTGAGCTATTGATGGAGCAATTCCCTAAGTTGTTTTGGACACCTTGTGCATCACATTGTATTGATCTAGCCCTTCTTGACATTGGTAAAATAGGTTGGGTGCAGGTAAGTATATCTCAAGCAAGGCAACTGGTCAAATTCATTCTTAACCACTGATTAAGTTTGAGTATATTTAAAAAATACAAAATCAAGAATCCACTGAGACCAGGTGACACTAGGTATGCCACCCATTTTATTGCACTGCAAAGGGTGGTAGAGAAAAAAATTGCATTAAAATCATTTGTATGTAATTAAGAGTAGGTGAACTCTCCTTTGTCAAGGTTAGAAGGTGGTAAAATAGTAGAGAAAACAATCTTCAATGAAATGTTTTGATCATGTGCAGAAAAAATCATTTCTATTTGTGAGCCTATTGTACAAATATTGAGGATGGTGGATTCTAATGCTGCATGTATGGGTTTTGTATATGAGGGCATGGATAGGGTAAGGGAACACATATCATTGATATGTAAGAATGATAGTTCAGTATATAATCCAATATGGCGAATTGTGGAAAAAAGGTGGTGTATTTTGCATACGCCATTACATGATGCAGGGCTTTTTCTAGCACCTAATTACTTTCATGTTCCTAAGGATAGAGATATTATGCAAGGATTTTATAATTTCATGGAGAGGATGTATCATGATCCTGAGATACAAGATCAAATAAATATCAAATATGAATGCAATCAATATCATATAGGCAAGGGACTGGTCATGCTTTCACTACAGCTAGGGCACTACGAGATATGCACCATCAAGAGGTCACCCCTACTCAATTGTGGTTTCTCCATGGATATGAGACACCTCAATTACGAACACTTGCAGTCACGGTGTTGAGTCGGGTATGTAGGCATCATAATTATTTATACTTTGTATGTATATTTGCAAATTTTTCCATGTAAATTATTATACTAATATAATATTATTTTCATGTAAAAAAATAGGTCACTAGTGCATCAGCGTGTGAAAGGAGTTGGAGCACTCATGAGTTCATCCATTGTAAGAAAAGAAACCATTTAGGTGCTAGAGAATTGGTAGATTTGGCTAGCATTCATTGCAATTTACACTTGTGGCTGAAATATTTGGAGTGGAAGAAAACAACTTCAAATATAGTACGAGAGGTTTCCCCTATTTTTAATGCATCTAGTGCAACCTCACAAGCACCAATTGTGGGATCGTCTTCTACATCCACAAATCACATCAATGAGAATGATGTCTTTCTCATAGATATTCTAAGTGAGAGTGCTAATAGTGCTAATGCCTCTTTCATGAGTGAATACACTGATGTGGATGAGGACAATGGAGATGAGATGACCTACACACCTTAAGATAATTTTGGCCATTCATTTATGGTAATTATCATAAATTTTTTATTTCTATTAGCATTTTGTATAAGCACATAAGTCTTAAACTATGTTTTCAACTTTTGACATTTTATGATTGAATTGTTTTAGTTTGACATATTATGATTCTTAATTACTTGTATTTCATCGTTTTATAAGGTTTAAAGGTGTTTATTTTATAAGTAACATTGTTTTTTAACTATAATACAACATGAGCATGAAGTAAATGATCTAAATTCATATTTGAATCTTAAATTGGGTATCATTGATGTTTTCTTTTTTAACTATAATACAAAATGAACATGAAGTGAATGATCTAAATTCATATTTGAATCTTAAATTGGATATCATTGTTTTTTTCTCTTTTAACTATAATACAAAATGAGCATGAAGTAAATCATCTAAATTCGTATTTAAATCTTAAATTGGATATCGTTATCATTGTTTTTCAAGAAGATTCTCTAGAAGTTTGTAGATATCTACAAAAAAACCCTTTAGGAGTGGTATCAATGTTTGTAGATGGCATGTACATTTTCAAATATATCTATTTAGTGATTTAGACATAAATTTCATGGTATTTAGAGATCGCTTAAATCATATTTTTAATATCCATTATCTCAATTTTTACGTTGAACACTGGGTTTGTGTGTTGTGACTCATATTCTTAGATTTTACTTTTACATGTTTTTCTAGTCTGCAATAATAATTAATTTGATGCATTTTGATCCTCATTATTTCTAAGCCGTTTTAGAGAGAAGGGATCTATAACATTTTAGATAGGAGAAATTAACTTTGGAAATACGTAAACAAAGATATCTTTGCTAGGGAAAGATTTAATGAATTTTCATATAATGATTGTTCATTTAAATTAAAATAAAAAATAAAATAAAAAGTATTCGTAAGATGTATAAGAATTTTTTCCTTTCCAAATCCAATTTGATTTTGAATTTGGTAACTATGCTTAATATTACATTTAAAAATATTAAATAATAATTTAAATTAACAAATTAAAAATAATAATAATAAAAGAAACTAGCATCCCTTTCCAGTATGGAGAAAAAATATACCTTCTTCGGTGCTTAATATGAGGATGAGTAAAAAAAATAATTTACTCACTTGATGTGCAATTCATCTACATTTAATTTACATATGATTTAAATTTCTTTTATATCTACTTTATATAAATAAAAATAAAGTAATTTAAATTAACAATTTTTTTATATATTCACTTTTCATAACTGAGATGTATAATTTATTTTATTTATAATATAGAGTTGATATATAAGATTTGAAAAATATTATTAATATTAAAAAGTTTAATATAGGTTTTAAATAAAATATTTATATTATAACAGCTTAGATCTATAACTCGAGATTTAGTTGAGAGGAATCAAATCTCTTTTCACTTTAAAAAATGTTTGCATCTCAAGAGATTTAATGTCCCTTAATACTTGGTAGATGTTGGCTTATGGGGGTCTTACTCAGGTTCAGAGTTATTTAGCCAAACAAATCCCTACACTACTGACCCTTTCGGCTTCAGCTCGCGGAGCACGGACTAAACGCTTACCCGAAGCAATATGGGGAGATGCTGGAACAAAGTTTCCACACCCTTAAGATGTCTATGATGTTGGTTTAGTCCAATTATGCATGTCTTCGCGATCTGTTACAATCATCTTTCGTGTAGCCCTAACCAAGGGCTGATATGCTTTCGCGCTGCTATTGCAGTGCACTGCACTATTTCCCCAAGCTACACCGCGTATCTTACTTATCTTCTTAATAGATCTTATTTAACTTCGTGTAAACAGATATTCTATCTTGCATTCACTTAATCAATACAATTATATACATTCACGCATCATATAAGTATTAGAAGTGAATTTCATACCCAAGATAACATATGCTTAAAACAATAAATAAATACACAGAAATGATAGGAAACTTCTCTTTATTAATACTTCCAACTGTTACAAACTCGACTCGCCCTGCACACTCAGCTATAGGGGTCCGCATATTCAGCTACAGGCTACTAAGCCTCTACGCACTCAGCTGCAGAGCCTTCTCCTACTCTACGACCAAAACTAGACTTTACACTTCAGATCTATCTTGCACACATCACACTGATTCTTCAACTATGCCTTCTTTAACTACTTAACACTTCAGATCTATATTGCACACATCACACTGATTCTTCAACTATGCCTTCTTTAACTAATTAGAGCTTCGCTCTATTTATACACTCCCATGGTCCGCGGACCATGGGTAGATCTCTACAGCCGACATTACATTAACAAAATTAAGGGGGACAATCCTATTACTCTTTAACAAACTATGCGCTACGCACCCCACAAATTGCGGAGTCTTTACATCGAGATTACAAAATTGACCAAAATGTGGGCTCTAAACCCCAAAACTTCCCTTGAAAGATCCCGCGCCCAACAATACATACTTCCATAAATAAATATTTATATAGAATTCTAAATTATTAATTAATTTTAATAAGCATTCACTTCCTTTACAACTTAGTGATCACAATATTAAAAAAAATAAATAGCTTTAAATTTATTTTAAATTTAAATAATTAAATTTTGATTTTTTTTTTAATTTAACGTATATTAATTTTCATCCTTTTCACACACCCCATGAATTTAAGTTAGGAAATTTTTCAAAATAATGATAACAATAAGTCAATTTTGGAATAAAAATATTTTTTTGAAAGATATAATTAACATATAAATAAACATCCGGGTGTCTAGGCCAATGACATGAAAGTTCAGTATACTTTCACGTTTAAAAATAAAATTTAAAAGTCCATTTTCTTTGTGGAGAGGTTAAACAATTTTCCTCTCTGCTTTATTTATATTATTATTAGAAAAGGTTGACATATCTTTCCACATCGTTTAGATGTTAAAAGGAAGACACTAAATGTGTTCAATCACTGCACTTGCTACGAAACCAAAAAAATAATTGATTCCGCGTGGGCCGTTGCCACAAAGGAGAGGCCGTCCATGTAACGTAATATAACATAAAGTGCGAAGAATGTGTGTACAGGTCCCTCTCCTAAAAATTATAGACCATAAAGATGGATAGTAACATACATATTAATGAATAATCATTGTAACCAGGCAAGTTCATGTATAATGAAATATGCAGGATTATCATTGACTCGTCCCACATAAAAATATCACTGTAAATTTGTGGTTGAAGTGTCTCCAACTTCACGTCATGTAAGTTTACGTCATTCAAAAACCTCATGTAGCGGGTCATACCATAGCAGTGAGTGCTAACAATTTGTGTGACATCAACATCTTCGAAGTCATATTTCGGTAGATATGGAGAATAGCTGTAGCGGTGCAAAATGGAGGAGTTTGAGCCAAAGGTTCTTAAGATAAGAAAACTAATATGTATTAAATTATATTTACATAAAATGATTAAATATAAATTTCGGATCTGAAACGACCATTAAATTTAAAGTTTTGTAGTTTTAATATCAATTTGGATTATTTTATCACAAAACAAACTATTGACGCCGCTAAAAGTAAGCATCCAAGAACGTTTTGTAATTTTAATATCAGTTCTGGTTACTTTATCATAAACGGTTGACCGCCATTGAATTTTTTTGGCAAATCTCCCTCTAATTTCAGGGTCTAATTCCATTCACTAAATTTTGAAATTAATTTATTAAATTTAAAAATATTTATGTGTGTTTAAACAACCTTTCAAAAATTTCCATAATTAGAATTATCCGCTCCAAGCACATCTCAAAACTCATTGCCCCGTGGGTTCTCTGCAATTTCCTACTTCATGTCGCGTACCTTTCACGTGTATAAACTAACTTTACATATCCATTTTCATTTGAAATGAAATCCAAAGCACAATAAATTATAAATTATAAATATGATACAACCATGAAATGATTTCAAAGCCGTAAGCATTATGAAAGTTACGGCTACACGTTTTCAGCCTTATCTCTCGGGCAACAAAGCGTGTCTCTTCTTCCGCGTCCGCATTTCCGAGTCCTCACGGACGGGCAAGAAGACATGTCTCTGAAGTTTGAGTTGTCCCTACAACAACGACACCGTTGATGCTGATGCTCTGACGATTACTTGATGACGCAACTCAATCACAAATTGATGATGCTCCCACCATCACTTGGTGACGCACCTTAAATGATACCATCCTTTCTATTGGCGTGTAACACCCACCTAGGTTATGTTTAGAATAGTTAAAAGTAAGAATAAAAATTACACGGGTTAATTATGTTTATTTGTTAAAGGATTGGTTATGGAATTAGTGGAATTATGAGAACAAAATTTTAAAAGAAAATCTTTAAAATTCTCCAAGTGGTTAAGGTAGTTATTTTTTTTCTTCGATTAGAAGATCTATTTTTTCAGAAGGTCAAGGAACGCAGGAGCGAGGAGACTCTGAGGCTGGAAAGAAAGGAAAGGAGAGGACAAGGATTGTGCAGGTCGTTGCCAAGGGTAAAGAAATTGCTCTCCAAGGTGTTTTTGAGTTGGCTTGGAACCGGTGGAAATCCTGAGAAGTTCCTGATTGGACTAGTGTCCTGAGTTCAAAGAATTGAAACTACTCGCTAATCAACATTGGAGATTCAAAAAGGCTGGGGAGAATTAGACGTAATAGCCAATCTCATAGGCTCAAAGGAAAATTCTAATTTCTCAAATAATCCCCTGATAAGTGTAACATGCAGATAAGAACTCTTTGTTGATTAGAAAACGAATTTGAATTATGATTTACAAATATTTTTAATTTTATATGCAACCTTGTATGAAAATTGATTAATTGTCTTTTGGAAATTCTGCTTGAAAGGAAGCAAACGTGGTGTTTGGTAGAAGAAATAGTGTACACCGTAGAAAGTTGTGTATAAATTCTTCTCTTTAAAGAAAAACAAGGGAAAATAAATGAACTAGTTGCAGAGATTTGTTACTTTGGAAATTCAAAACAAAAAAACTAAAGTAATAGGAACTAACCAAATAAATGACCAAGTAATTAATCAAGCATGCGAGTACAACGTTGATTTATAAAGCCAAAATTCTAAGTGGTATTGTAAAACACTTGTGAGAGTTAGTTCTCGTTTGAAATTTGGGGTTAATATGGGAACAATCCCTTCATCTATGTTTACCCAGAAACCATGTTTCCTCGAAAAGAACGGAACATAACGGCTACGGTTTACCCATGAGCCAAACAAAGATCACAAAATTAAACAATTAATTACAATTACTTTGAGTATAAAGTGAAGAGAAGCTAAGCACCATTGCAACTAATTCTATTGCCGAAATGAACCATAAGCTCACATATATATTCCAGAAGATAACACATATCCAGATTTATATAAAAGACAATGTAATAAGCAAACCAAGACTACCAAAGATCACAAAATTAAAGAATTAATTACAATTACTTTGAGTAAATAGAAGCTAACCACGATTGCAATTAATACTATTGACGAAATGAACCATAAGGATACACATATATATTCCAGAAGATAACCCATATCCAGATTTATATAAAAGACAATGTAATGAGCAAACCAAGACTACCAGAACGGGTAGAACTCTTCCTTCGACCATAAGTAAATATACACGAGAGCAATGATAAAAATCACTTGGAATTAAAAAAAAACCTATAACCGTCATAGAGGGGGAAAAACCTTTCAAATATTAAGGTATAACCTCATAAAGATAAGAATGTATATATTCAGTTACAATTTCCCTGGGCTGCGGAACAGAGTTTTCCTTCATTGAAAAACAAAACAAGACATTTGGAAACCCCAATGACATTGCATGTTTAAATAACCCAAACTCCATTATTATATAGCTAGTGTATGTGGTGCATAATAAACTAATGTTTCAGAGAGAGTATGGATGTATGGATGAACCCTGGAAGGAGAACAACAATTGGAAATTGTAAGCCACAGTGAGGTAGTCGTTCAACCAAATACCTTGATGAATAAACAAAGTTTTCATACCTGTGAAACCTAAGTAGAGGGAGTGAATTCCTTCCACCAGTTCAAGGAAATGAATGTAATAGAAATAAGAAAAACAAAAACAAAACATCAGTGATTACCTGTAAAGAAAACTTTGAACCTTAACAGTTGCAAGAGGATACCTGAAGATACCTACGCGACAAAGGAAGAGTGAGAGCGAGCTTAGATACCAATGAAAGATCGAAAAATGAACATAATTCCAAATTTTAAAGTACCTAATGATGGTACCTGAAGATACTTGTGCGACAATGGAAGAGTGAGAGCGACCTTAGGTACCAATGAAAGATCGAAAAATGAACATAATTCCAAATTCTAAAGTACATAATGATAGTGACGTAGATTTCCAATTGAACAAGAACTAAACATCAATTGAACAACAGCCAGCAATTTAACAGCGTTGCAATTGAACAACAATCCACGATTAAACAGCAGTCGGATTGAACAATAATCCATAATTGAACAACAGTCGAATTGAACAACGATCCATAATTGAACATCAATTTGGCGATTGAACAACACTTTCGGAATTGAACAACAAGTGTGATTGAACAACACTTCCCTCTACGTCATTGATCTCATCTAACCAGATCTAATAGTCGCCAGTGACATCACATCGGGGAACTTGCGTGATGTTTACCCACCTCACGGAGCCGATATGGTTTATAAGCCTTCGTCTATAAAATTTCGGGTCCAGGTTTTAGACTTAAACCCTGATTACTTTAAATCTCGATTATCCCTTAGATAACAGAGTTCCTCCAATCCTTCGGCTAGCTGTTCTTCAACTAACACGCAGTTTAAACCCAGGCTTAACCCCGTTTTTGACTATGATGTCAGCAGTTGAAACTTAAATCGATGGTCAGAATGGAATACGGGCCTTCAATCTCGATCAAACCCTTCTATGCTCTTCTACCCCCATTATTAACATTAATGGCTACGATTAACCATAAACACTAAGATTATATGCAAAATACGAAAAATAGAGGAATTACGTGGATGCGCTTCAGAAAGCAGATACACAGAATAGACGAGAGTTTCCACCAGGATCAACACACAGATGCACACTAAAAAAAATTCATTTAATATAATAATGGTTACAGAGTCTTGGCTTTCTCGGCTCAATCACACCGAATTACAGATCTCTGTTCCAATCTGAAAACCCTCACTATCACTCAACTCTCGCTTCTCGCTCAATCCTCAATCCTCTCAGCTAATCCTTCTACATTACATTTTCTTCTTTTTATGAGTCCAATCCTACTCTAACTGTGCAAACAACTCAATCTCTATTTTAAACAATCTAACAATCAAATCTATATTTTCAAGCTCCATTACACACCTACGCTAACAACTTATCCTTCAATCTAAAATAAGACAATTTCCTAACTATTACAATAATGTATTACAAATCATTTTCGAGAGATCCAACCCTCTCGACTAAACTGACTTTTGACCACTCAGGTCAGTGAAATTCAACTCTTTTAGCCACAACATGTGAACAAACCTTCCCATTGCTGGCTAAGTCCAGATGCTCCTACATCAGACTCCTGGGGAAGAAGAGAATCATCCCTCAGACTTTCATCGTTTACTCCATACTTCTACAACTATGCGTTTGTCAACCAACTAGCATCCTCCACAGGCTGTCCTTTCAATTTGACTAGATATTGATAATAAACCTGTCCTCTGGTTCTTTTGGATACTCTTTTCTCCAAAACAGCTTCCACCTATCTCTTAACTGTATTTGGCATTTTTTCTTCTCAGTTCAAAGTTTGAATTTCATCCTTTGTAGTTTCCTCCTGTAGCTCTGTCTCTATCTCTTTGTACGGATACAAATCTGCAACATTGAAGATAGGTGATATTCCAATCCCTTCTGGCAATTCAATTTCATAAGCATTAGTTGAAAACTTCCATACAATTCTACATGGTCCTATCTTTTTCATTTTCAGTTTATTGTAATTCTAAGTCGGAAATCTTTCTTTTCTCAAATACGCCATCACTAAATCTCCCACGTGGAATTATTTCTCTCTTCTTTTCATATCTGCTCTCTATTTGTATTTACCCCTACTTTCTTGCAATCTGCCTTTAACATCTTCTTGTAGTATCTGCATCTGCTCTACAAACTCTTCAGCTTTTGTACTTCTTGTCTCATGTTTACCCAAATTTCTAAGCTCATACACACCTCTTGGATTCATCCCAAAAACAATCTGAAATGGACTCATTCCAGTACTTCGGTTTGGAGTTTCATTATAAGCAAACTCAGCTTAAGCTAGTGCTAAATCCCATTGCTTAGGATTTTGATATGCTAAACTTCTCAATATGTTTCCCAAGCTTCAATTTACTACTTCGGTCTGTCCATCTATTTGAGGATGGTATGTTGAACTGAAACTGAGGTTAGCTCCTAGTTTCTTCCAAAGGGTCCTCCATAAATGTGCTCCAAACTTTGTATCTCTATCAGACACAATACATACAGACAATCCATGTAATCTTACAATTTCTGAAAAAAATAAATTAGCAATATGTGTTGCATCACTAGTCTTTTTATATGCAATGAAATGTGCCATTTTAGAAAATCTATCTACCACAACATAAACATAATCACTCCCCCTTTGAGTTTTAGGTAACCCTAGAACAAAATCCATGCTAACTACATCCCATGGTCGATCTGGTATTGGCAATGGCTGGTACAATCATGTATTTTGGCTTCTCCCTTTAGCGTGTTGACATATCCTGCACTTCTCAACAAATATCTTAACATCAATCTGCATCTTTGGCCAATAATGAAAAGCATTTACTTGAGAAAAGGTTTTGTCTTGTCCAAAGTGACCAGATAATCCTCCACTATGTTTCTCGTTTATTATGTTTCCCTCATAGAACATTTGGGAATACACAATTTGTTGTCTTTAAACAATAAACCTCCTTGGATAAGATAATCTAACCATTGACTTCAGTTATGATCTACTAGATTTTGAATTGCTGTGTAAATATCTTTGAAATATGCATCGTCTTTATACATTTCAACCATTTCTTCAAATCCTACAACACCAACTTTTAATTCTTACATAATGAAATCTACCCTACTTAAAGCATCAATGACTTTGTTCAACTTACCACTTGTGTGCTTTATCACAAGAGTAAAGCTCTGTAAAAACTCTACCCACTTGGCATGTTTCTAGTTCAATTTTGGCTGGTTGTTTATGAATTGCAATGCATGATTGTCAGAATACAATATAAACTCCTTTGGTAGCAAATAATGTCTCCATTATTTTAAGGCTTGTACAATAGCTTAAAATTCTTTATCATAAGAAGAATACTTCTTGTTCACTTCATTTAATTTCTCACTGAAGTATGCTATTGGTCTCTGTTCCTGACTCAAAATTGCTCCAATTGCAACTCCACTAGCATCTGTTTCAACTTGAAATACTTTTCCAAAATCAGGTAAAGATAAAACTTGTTTCTCTGTGATTCTCCTCTTCAGCAACTTAAAATTCACATCTACTATTTCTGTCCACTTAAACAGCTGATTAGTCTTCTTAATTGTTTCAATAATTGGTGCACAAATTTGACTAAAACCTTTGATAAATTTCCTATAAAAACTTGCAAGACCATGAAAACTTCTTACCTCAAATATATTCCTTGGAATAGGCTATTCCCAAATTGCTTGGACTTTCTCTGGATCCATTTTCAATCCTTCTTTAGAAAGTACAAATCCTAAGTAAATTAATTCTTCCTCCATGAAACTACATTTCTTCAGATTTATCAGTAGCTTCTCTTCCTGCAGGGTTCTTAAAACCAATTTAGGATGCTCTAGATGTTCTTCTTTACTTCTGCTAAAAACTAGAACATCATCAAGATAAACAATAACAAACTTGCCTACATATTCCTTCAAAACTTCATTCATCAATCTTATGAACGTGATAGGTGCATTAGTGAGTCCAAAAGGCATCACTAACCACTCATACAACCCACTGTTTGTTTTAAATGCAGTCTTCCATTCATCTCCTTCTCTAATTCTTATTTGATGATATCCACTCTTCAGATCTATTTTAGTAAAATACTTTGACCCACTCAAACAATCCATCAAATCATCCATGCGTGGCAAAGGAAATCTATACCTGATAGTGATCTTGTTTATGGCTCTGGAATCTATACACATACGCCATTCACCTCCTTTATTTGGACTGAGTACTATTGGCACAACACATGGACTAAGACTCTCTCTGATTAGTCCCTTATCCATCAGTTCTTGCACTTGTCTTCCAACTTCTGCATTCTCTTGAGGAGTTAATCTATACGCTGCTTTGTTTGGCAAACTTGCTCCTGGTATTAGATCAATATGATGACTAATACTCCTGATTGGTGGCAATGCATTTGGAAACTCATCCACAATAATATAAGCGAAATCATTTAACAAAATTTTGATTTCTTCAGGTAAATCATCTAAGTTTGTGGAGGTTAAAATTACCTTAGGTCTCCCTACGACAACAAAATACATTTCTTCACCTTTTCCTACCTCTTGCAACAGCTCCTTTCCACTCATCAGCATAACATTGTTTCCAGGTGCTCCTTTGTTAGCATCATCCTTCAATGGCAGCAGTGTATGTTTATTTCCATTCTTCTCCAGAGTATAAGTATTTTTCCTCCCATCATGAATAGCTTTCTGATCAAACTGCCACGGTCTTCCCAGCAATACATGGCATACATCCATTGGTATTACATCACACAATATCACATCCTTATACGTACTAATCTGTATCTCTACCTTGCATTGTTTTGTTACAATAATTTTATGTCTTTTCTGCAACCACGACACTCTGTAAGGAGTAGGGTGTATTGTCTTCACTAATCCCAGCTTGTCCACCATCTCTGTAGAAAGAAGGTTATCAGTACTTCCACTGTCAATTATCACTTTACAACATTTACCTTTGGATTTTCATGTAGTTCTGAATATATTCTTCCTCTGCGCTAGTTCTTTAGTTTCTTTCTCTGCCTTAACCAATGTCGTTTTCAACAACAGGGATTCTCCTACTTCAGGGGATTCTTCCTTTTCCATATGTCGAGGTGTTTCTGGCTTTGCCTTAGCCACATTCGCATTCCTCTGACTTGCTGGTTTATTATGATGATAGTCCCATGACACATGTCCCCATTCTCAACACGCATAACACCGAATATCTCTTCCTCACCCTCTTCCTCTGGGCGCAAATATTCCTCTATTAAAATCTCCTCTCTTTGGTGGTCTGCTACTTGAACTTCCTGCATCTTGCTGATGTTGTTGAAACCTTGGTTTGGTAGTTCCTCTACATCTTAATGAACTTCTCCCTCTATTCATCTGACTTTGTTTTCTCAACATCTTCTCTTCTACCTTCAAACATGCTTGATGGGCATCTTCAAGTCTTCAGACTCAGCAAGATGATCTCGTCTTGTAGGTCGTATCTTAAGCCGTTGATATATTTGGCACCCACATTCTCCTCTATGTTTGCACCTGCATTGCCAACTTGTGGCATTTATGTGAACATTCTTGCCAATCCCACCAATCATTGTACAAGAGAAGTGTGCAGTGTTATCAGGAATACTCATCATGGATGGATATGATTGACACATAAGCAAAGTAGATAGGTAGAAGAATATATGTCGCTGAGAAAAAATCAGTTTATATGGCAGAATAAATGATTAACAATTGCATTCTATAGTTCATGACACATATAAGTGATGGTGGAAGCACAAAAATACCAGGGAAAATGCCCCGTAGTAAGCACAAAAATATCACTTGTTGAAAATCAACTAAAAAAGGAGGTCTGATATCTGACTCAAGGTGGGCATTACGTTGTCTTCTCCAGTGCACTCTTCAACTAATGTTGAAACATCTGCTTGCATTTCCTTTGTCACAAGAAAATTTCGATACACCACTTCCTCCATTTTGTTTGAAATGATAGATGTGCATAATTATTTGTGGAAGTCAACAATGATAAACTCACCTCCAAGAAGATACTTATCTAAAGAAGCCTGTCAAGAACATATGTCTATCAGTAAAAAGTTCAAACCAATAATAAATTTAAATTTAAAACCTTAAATAAAATTACAATGTCCCAACAAGACTTTTGCATATCTTTGAATTGTTCAACGAAGGGATAAATTTATCAACAAAGACTTGTAATTTGTTCAAATCCCCACCAAGACTTGTAAAAGGAAGATTATGGATTCATCCTACCATTTTCAGGAGAAAAGAAGTTTCCACAAATACAGTGCATAGACAGTCAACAAGGTGTTGCAATGGAAAAAGAAAATTGGTATAGTTATTTTATTCAATAGCAAGTTATTCTTAGTAATGCTCCAAATAGCTAACCAAAAGATGGCCATTTACAACACATATACCTTTTGTTGCCACATCCACTTATAAATAACTTGCTACTAGGATGGAATTCCATGCTCTCTGTTGCACCAACATTTACTGTGTAGAAATAGTTAAGCAATACATAAAATATTAGGATATGACTACAAGATAACCTTGAAATAGTTAAACATTGTAGATAACAAAAATCTTCAATTCATGGAAGGCAATAGAAAGTGATCAAAATTGTACATAATACACTTTCAGATATAATAATCATTGTTGAAAAACATAAAATCAAATTGAAATTTAAGAAAATACACCAATACCAGTAGTGAAGAGAGATCCTCTCTTGAGATGGCCAATAAGAGACTTCTTATAACTGTTTCAGAAGCAAGGCATGACTTGATTATATCCATCATTTCCTTATTGGCTTCTATCACCTCTCTGAATAATCCCTTGACCAGTCCTAGATGCAACTCCAAAGAAGTCTATATATAGCTCAGTAAACCCTTCAAATTCGGTAGATTCAATGATAAATATTACAAAGATGAGGATAAGGATACAAAAATATGCCTTGGAGGTATTTTGAATAGACATAGATTGCCTTCAGAAGAGCCCAGAAAAGAGGCTTAAACGAGCATCAAATTAGTCTAGAAACCATAGAGAGATAACACAATAATGTCCTCCAACTTGACTCAGAAGAAACCCAAATTTTGTCTGTAGAGATTTCATTAAAAAGACTTAGGTCAAATACTACTGATTTCTACCAAGAAGAGGTCACAAATAGTTCCCAAAATAGGCCTGAAAGCAATACAAACATGCCTCAGATGGGGGGGGGTCTCAGAAATTTTGAGAAAGGCCTCAGGAAAGGGCTAATATGTGCCTTAAATGAGCCAAAAGGAAATACAAGATAGATACGAATTATCCTCATAAAATAAATCATTTAATAATGACCCAAGACCCTTTCAAATTGATTGAGAAGTGTCCTATAACAAGGGTTTGAACTACATGATATTCAAATTGATTCAGAAGTGCCCTTTCAAAGTTCCTATGTAGTTCATATCATTTAATGCAATAATTCAAGATTTCTAAAAGCTTACTAGCCATCTTGGAGATTCTAGGATAATGGAGATACCAATAAGCAATAGAATAGTGGGAACTAGCTCTGCATCACCTCCCATTAACAACCTACCTCACTCATCAACACATTTTTTTTCTTCTAATTGTGTTTGGGGAAAGATCATAGGTATATTTTGTATGACATTTTGTGAAAAGTGGCCAGCAAGTGCCCTCCTTTTCCTTTTTGAAGGTGACATTACGTGCTATAAGAACTTTTCCACGTATTTTACTTTTTCAAAACATGAAATAGAAACTTATGCATTCTTTCCTTGGAAAAATAAAATCAATTAAAATTTGCATACCATTCACCCTATCAAATTCTTGTTAATCCAAAAGTTGCAAAAAATCAGATACCATTCACCTTAAAATATCCCTTGGATTAGACGCACACATTGCAAGGCCCATCAAACACATATATATCAATGTAAGAAAAAATAAGAAAGCAAATCGACATCACCCTTCCAATCTACCAGAAGCACATATCTCAATAAACTTGAAAACAATTTAAAAACAAACTACCATCACATGTCCAAAAGCTTTTATAGATAGTAATTAATGTTAATGTCGTTTAGTGAAAAAAATGAAAGGAAATTCCCAAAAGATGATTGAGGACTCAATTGTCAATAATAACGAAGTGCAATTTAATTATTGTAGAACCTATGCGTATGGCCAAAATACAAATACTTCCAAGAAGACTCTGATGTCAAATTTGAACTACAAACTCTAATTTATATGTCCAATTTAAAAAATAGGAAAGGAAACTACCACATAAACATTCAAAATAGAATTCACTTGATGTGTTAGACATTTCTCTAGTGTAAATCTATTGACTTGAGTGAGGAGAAACCATCCTGATTGAAGCTTGTGCCATCAGATCCTTGAAATCATTTCTAGCAAGCAAACAATTAATCTAAAAATTCAAGGAAAACATTAACACTAGTGAGAAGAACCACATACTTATCCTCAAAACATATTTAGGAAAGATGAACCATCTCTTCTATATTTTCATGATTAAATGGACCAACTTCAGATGAACCACAGTAGAAGACATCCAACACAAGTGTTGAGGTAAGGGGTACCCTTATCGCCAAATTGTATATATGTGTTGAGGTAAGGGGTAAATATAGTTATATGGGTATGTAATTATATTGTTTTTATGGAGGAAATCCCAAATTAATTTTTGAATGAAACACAACTACAAAAATATGAATGGCTAGTGAAAGAAACTTACACCAAAAAACAGGTAGCAACAAAACTTTGAGTTATCCTAAACATTCACCATTTGAACTATTCACTAGACCTAAAACCAAAAAGTCAAAATTAACATCAGATTCATACAAACAAATCAACAAAAATACAATCAATATATTTATAAATGATACAACATATGGAAAGACATAAGGAAAGAGAAAGTAGAATGTTTTGAAAATCTACCTTGTTCAATTTTTTCACAAAATCTGAAAAAACATTGTAATGACTTTCTTCTAATTCGTATGTATCATTCCTAACATTGTATGATAAGTTTGTGATTACTATAACATATTCAAGTTGTACAAAAAATGATCTATCAAATCATTCTTATACATGTGTTGCCCCTTTATTCCATTATGCCAACATAATTGAAGCTCGATGCCTTCTAATCTATCCAAAAGGTCAATGTCATTATGGTAATCAAACACCCTATTACCATCCTTCTTTCTTATTCTTTGAACCCTTCCAATGTACCACGTTCCACAAGAAACACCTTGTTTTGTACTTCGAGGAACACCTTTTCTTGCAGTACGTTCAGTGGGGGGAATTGAGTTGCTTTCAAACAACACCCCACAATCTGATCCAATTCCAAAGCCAATTGAAACACCCTTTTGTGGAGCCTTCCCATCTCGCCTAAAGTAGACCCCATTTCTCACTTTCGTCAACCTATCTTTGGATAATGTTGGATTTCCATTCAACTTACTAATCAGATATGCCTTAAACACATCCTTACCATCAAGATCCACCATTGGCTTTATCGTTTTGGTTACGTTTTCATCAATGGAATGTAAACTTTCATCCAACTCATGTCTCCACTTGCTTTCCATTATTTGCAATTCACTTTCATTGTGTACCAGTCATGATGAAGATTGGAATATAGAGTTGGAACAACTCGGTGGAGAATCATCAACTACTTCATCCATAGTTTGGAATGTTTGATAATTTTAATCCTTTGTCCATGGTTTAACCCACCAAGAAGATTGAGTCTAATTTTCTAGTTGCATTCCAAGAGTTGATAAAATGTCTTGTGCATCCTTCAATCCAATCTTAAGCACTTCTACAATTTTAGTTTCTATGGATATTGAATCATATTGCGACAATATGTCAATGTTTTGTATTGTTTCTTGGTGCTATCTATTCCAAATGCTTTCATTCTTCTTATGATATTTATTAAAATGAAGCCCTTGGGGATTTGATTCTTCTTCAGCAACTCTATTAAGGGTTCCAACAACATGATTAAATTCAGTGAAATCATAGGACCTCTCCACTCCAACCATCCCACCAACTTTTCTGAATAAGTTCTCACATACAGTTGACCCAATCAGGTGCAAAACACATGGTAAGTTAGAGTAATGATCTTGAAACAATATCATCAACAAAATTGCAAAATGGCAAGAAATTTTCACATATTGATATGCCTCTCTCTTGATGAAATTTATGTTGACATTAGTATGATATTGTTTTTGTACCCAACATAAACATAATGTGAAGAGATGATGAACTCGTGAAGCATTTCACACCCTTTCCCAAAGGCGCAAACTATGAGACATAAAGATGTCAATGTAGTCAGCAAAAACCATTATATAAGTCTCTGTAGCGTGTGTCCTCTCTAACTTTCCACTTGGTGTACTTCTAAACTGTTTCAAACACCTGTGAACATGCCTTGAAGAAATTTTTTGTGTGGATCCAACTTCTCTATATCTTCACCCTTAACCTTGTGATCATCCACTTTAAAAGTGTGATAAACCATTCTGACATGACCAAAAATTATGTACTCGTTTCGTAAAGCAAATTCTCGTCGAGCGTTAAATAAAGGATTCACTATCTTTTTACCGTTGTAGATGTAATCTTGGTCACGCAATCCTGTTACATTGCAACCATTGTACAACCCAATTATCCTCCACCCCTCCCAAGGAATTTGATATCGAAGACCTAACGTTGAAGAATAATCCTTCAACATAAGTTGTCTTCTTCTGCTATCCTGATCCGAGAAATTACCAACAATAGGTCCCAAATTATTTTCCACGTGTTTATTCCACATATATTCTACATTTTCCCATTGTTGATAAACAAAATTTGCATTGAATCTATTGCATGTTGGATGAACAACCACAACCAAATGAGGAAAATTTTCATGTAACGGGTTTGTAATAATAACACGTGCATAATGGTCAATAATAATGTTCTTAAAAAAATATATTATAATCTCATAGCCTACAACTCCGTCACCAACTCTCACTAAGAAATGTGATTGACATTGATGTTCTCCTTTCGTACCACAAAACCCCACCAGTGTATCGATTTTTTCTACCCACCTAACATAATTTTTTCACAATTGTTTGATCTTCAGTAAGAAATATAGGAATTGGGTCATCTATACCATGGTTGGCTTTATAAGAAGAATAAAATTTCCAACTTCCTCAAAAATGTGCTCGTGCTCCCCTGGGATATATTCTAATGACTTTCTAACTTCCCTTAAAGTCGTAGATATTGAAGGACCATCTAGATTCAAGATAATAAAGCTATGTAATTTAGGACCTCCCATAACTTGATCATCTCATAAAGGGATTTTGTGTATGGACTATACCTTCTCTTTGCTTTTGCATGCATCAAGTTATGAAAGATATCCTTGGAAAATTCCCAAACTACATCTTTACCTTGTAATTTTCCTTGCCTATGTTCCTCACACACATCTTTGGAAAACGTAAAGACATCCTTCATTTCCGTCGATTCAAAAAACTTTTCCTTTAGGGATCTCATTCTAATAGAGAGTGTAGCAACCTTTGTACTCTCCCACTAAAGAGCTTGCATTGTTTATCTATGGTTAGCATTTGTAACCCTTCCAACATTCTTTAGTTCATTTTGAGTCAAATACTCCAGTATTCTACCTTTTCCTATATCTTATTCACTTCTTTTATTGGTGCACAATGATTCACATTATAATCACATCCTAAAGTCATCACATTCTGGAACCAACTTACAAAATCTGCATGTTAATGAATCAAATGGTATCCCTGTTTCAGAAGCCCTATGGCAATGGATATGCTTATATGTACCATCAATACGACATTCAATACCCTCATAAAATAGCATGATCTTGCTATGCTTCTCCATGGCCCACAATTTTCCACCCCTTTGATCATCCATTAGGACCTTTGTTTCAAATATCTCTCCATTTACGTTAATATAAGGATACCAATAACCCCAACATTGTAGTAACAAGGTGGATAATTGGGTTATAGTAAGATGAAAACACAATAAAAAAAAAAAATGAAGTAAGATAAATAAAAAAATATACAAATTCATATTCAACTTTAGTCTAAGTGTTCAATTAACACACTTGAAGTAGAAGGATTTGCACTTGTAGAACCGCTATGTAATACTGATGGTAATAATGGGACCAAGAACCTAGTCAAACTTTGTTGGGACTTATCACTGATAGGCTTCTTGGGTCTCCCAACCGTGCCACTCCTCACCCCAATCTCCTCATGTGAACCCTCATTTGTTGTAGTAGTAGTAGTAGTGTGCTTATTTAATTTCACGTGTTCATTTAGAGAACTAACAATATTACCACTTGTCGGCAATAAACAAAACAATGTATTACATTGTGTACATTCCACTCTCACTTTTTTCATGTCCTTATAGTTTGGAAGTGTTGCTTCCACCACCTTGAACAAATTAGGCTCTCGTGTCTTTTTGAAATCATCTAGAAGTTTGATTGCTTGATCAATATGAAATTGATCTACAACAATCACTAATTGTTGTACTTTGTTACATGAAGGAACTTTACTACCACTTGTCATTGAAAGGCATTGTTGATGGGCCCTCGTTTTCATATGATAGTTTTTGAAGTTGTGCATTGTTCGCGCTGCTAAGGATACATCACCTGTTCCATAATCAATGCCACAAATTTCACAATGGATCTTTATTTTAGATTCTCCCTTTTCTGAATATACTTTTATAGTGATTTTCTCATTGACAAACTCTTCCATTAAACTTTTAACTTTTTTTTCCCAAGATGCCAATACACTAGGATCAACAACTATGGCTTGTTCCAATGGCAAAGACATATTTTCAACTCTTGGTTTTTTATGCATAGGTCCCTCAACATTCACTTCAATGTTTTCAAAGATTGGTATTGTTTCCACTACATTTGAACATTTTATTTCCACATCAAATGTGCGTAGTTTCCTCTTGATGCCTAAAAGTGTTGTATAAGATTTCCATTTTTTCTCTTGCTTTGGATTTAAAATTATTCCATCTTGGATAAAATCTAAAGGGTATCCAATGATTTCATCATCCACAATTTCATCACGAATTTCAGCAAATGCACAACCTTCTTGACACTTGACCAAGCCAATGATAGAATTCTCTTCACCAGTAGAAATTTTATAAAAAAAGCTCGCTCTGTTTTTGCACATAAATAAATGAAGAAGTAAGTAAACTTCCATAAGCATATTGGTGTATTATAAATTAAAGAGAAAGGAAGCAAGGTATGAAATTTCAATTCAAAGCTCCAAAAAACATGAAGAAATATTATTATTTGGACGAAACACCTTGATTCAAAATGTACTATCAGTGGATTCCTCAATGGAACTAAAACCAGAAATAAAATATATTTGAGGGCTTCTTTATTGTTGCACCAGAACTCAGAAAAACAATGTACAACTATTTTTAATTCATAATGTTAACATGATTTGTAACTAGAATTTCAAGTGTTTTTCTAAAAATGCCCATTATTAAGTTACATAGGCCAAACATCTGTGCATCTTGAAATTGTTTCAACCATGTAAATACCTATATGGTTTGGAAGTCTCGATGGAAATGAATTATCTCCATTTGCAAGTTTAATAAAAGTATTCAATAAGTGTTACAGTCTTAATTATGAAGAAGAATAGGTTGAAGAGTGGTCCTTCTAATGGTTATGCGATGATTGATACTTGTATTTGATGCTTCTATTGTATAGCAACCCCTTAAAGCCATTAGTGGTTGAAACAGAATAAAAGGTTCAACTTGAAGCGACTGGTGGTTGAAATAGAAAAAAGGGTTGAAGCTTTAACCAGAGTTCCTGGTACATATCACATACAAATAGACCAGAAAGATTTTCAGAGAACCCATATAGCAGAATATCGAACATGCATACTTAACAACGAGGGAAGAAAAAAATTTGTATACACGTGCTCAAATAGTTATATTCAATAACATAAAATACATTATGTCCCTCCCACAAAAGGGTTTAAACAATTAAATTAACAATTTATATGCAAAAGCCACTAGAGTCTCGCACTCAGAAATATTAATTTACATAATTGACAATTTAGAGCGAATCTTAACCCTAAAGGAGTCTAGAAAACAAAACAGAAAAATTCATAACCCTGGTAATGATGGTTTTTCCCTCTTCAGCACAAAATACCTAAGACAACTAGGAAAGGGTTTTACATCTAGACAACAGCAAAGACCTGTCACAATTTAGCTCTTGAGTCCAACCAATAAAGGTGAAGGTCGGTCCAAAACTAAAAATAAAAATCAATTTACCTGTATAACAATGTAAAAAAAAAATATTAAACAAGCTAAAAAGAAAAATCGAGAAAATTAATTACTGTAACCTTAAGCAAGGTGAGGAGTGTGAAGTGCACCTGTAGCCGAGGAAGAAACTTCCATCGGGAATAAAATCTAGAAAAAGAATGTGATGAGAATGATACTCAAGAGATATAACAAGAAAACGAATTATCCTTTGCAATGGTTAGGGACCAAGAACTCACTCTTCCTAAGAACTCTGCAAGCCTAGTAAAATTGAAGTTGAGAAGACAGGAGAAGATTCTCTTCCACCTACAAGAAGGGAAGAAGAGTCAGGCTTACTTCACTATATGGGCAACATAATCACAATATAAATGTAAAACCCTAATTAAAATTGTTAATTGGAAAAGCCTTGCAGTTTGTCAACTTAACATCTCCTTATGAATGTGTTATGGTAAACAAATTTAGATGTCTGGTTAATGGCTCAAGTTGGAAAGGAAGAAAGGCGATCTTGTTGTGTCTTGCTCAAGCTAGAAAGGAAGAAAGGCTTAGGGTTCAAACTCATAAACAAGAAAGGCTTGGGGTTGAAGAGAGGCTCGACTGGGAGGTTGTGCGTGCATCTAAATTTAGGAGCATGCCCCACCCATGTAGAACTGCACACTTCCATCCATGCGAAGGGTAGACACACATATAATTTTTCTAAACCAAGTGAATAAGCCACTCAAAATACACAAATGAAAACCTTCACTCCGATAAGGTAAATGTGTATTTATAATTAGGAGTATCACAATGAGGAGAAGGAAAGTGCTGGTATGATATATTTTTATCCGAAAAGAAAGAAGGGATAATAATTAGCATGAGGAATTGGCATAGCTATTAATAATGAAGAATCACCAACAATAAAGTCCAAGGATTTAAAATTCTCACACAAATCACTTTGGAAAAACTCTTAGTCATTAAATACTCTTCTTTATATCTTTTTCTAGAATTCTACATTGGATCAAATCCCTAAGAAATAAATTTGAATATCTATCCTTCCTACACATATTCATAGAAAATATCCTATAGTTGAATCACATGGTGTTAAATAAGATTTATTGGAGGAAATATTTTTGACAATAGAAAAGAAAAGGCGCCCAATTACAAAAAACACATAGCATGATATACTACAAAATTGTTGCATCGTTGGTTTTGGAATTATTTTACTAAATCTGTGAGGGAGATAATTCAAACATTCCTCATTAAATCAATGGATACAAAAGAGAGGTAATTAGGTCTAGTCTCCCTTGTCACATTGGAATTATCTAAGCTACTTTTGTGAAGGAAACCCTTATGTCATAGTGTACCATCTCTATGTATATTTAGGCTAATAGATGTCCTCCTATTGAACTTTCTCATATTGATGTTTTTTTTTATTGAAATCTTTATCTCATGGTCATCAATGAAAGACCATGGCTTCCTTTCCTCTCCTCTACATCAATGGATGGAATTTCAAATAGTAAATACCTTACATATCTAAATCCATGTTTACATTTTTTATATTTACCTAATGCAATTATAAAATTACCATGAAAATTACTAATCAACATCATGTGGAAAATGATGCTAATCATAGTATATAAACCACTTAATAAATAATTTTGATTAATAACATGAAACCAAGAGTGGGATCTTAGAACAATGAAACACATTTTTATTTTCATGGTGAGATAAATTTTTCTATTTAAACTTAAATATGCATTTAGATTTTTGTTTTCTCCTAATGATGGAGATAGTTTATGGAACCAATCAATTTGAACTATGCATCTATTATTTTATAATGAAATTGTGCATTTGTGTAAATGTACATTTTCAATTTTAGAGGGTGGGTATATGGTGTAAGGTTGATAAATGAAGAAGGTTATAAGTTTTATGATTTTATTCCAATTTGTTATTAGTATAATCTAGTTAGGAAATATTTATAGAAATCGTATTTTTTTATCGGTGATATTCATAAATTAAAAACAATGGATTCAACACCCTCAAATTCTTATATTACATTTTTTTTAAGTTTGGAAACGATGAGGCTACATCATGGCCATGTCCAAGAATAACACCCTAACAAGGCCAAGGATTGAACTAATTACTTAACATCTAAGAGTGCCTTAATAGTGCACTCGATCACCATCTATCAAAGACGCCATAGACATCAAATTATTATATAAAAATCAAAGTGTGTGATGCTAATTAACATTTTCATTCCATTCATTTAAAATGGTTCTACTAGTTTTCAATCTAAAATATTGGTTTTTCTTCCCATTACTCTTATTGACTAGAAAATGATACTTGCATAGAACATTTAGACCATTTGTTTGAAAGTAGTGGTGAATAATGTAGCCCTAAATCTTAGGATGACCCAAGTAACCCTCATGATAATGGAGATGGGGCTTGAAGGGGTGAAGTCAATTTGAATGTGTCATCTAAGACTCAATGTGCATTTAATTTGAGATTAGTGGCTCTAAGAATGGATCTATGTATATGATCTGTATATGTATGTGCTTGAGGATTGTGTAAATTTCAAGTGATTAAATTTTGAGTTTTTAAGGCTCTTATGTCAAATTCATGAACACATAAACACAAATTTAAACTTGAAAATTTGTATAATAATTCAGACAATACCACCATAACAATAAACGCAAAACAACAAGTGATGAAGGAGTTCACCCCTCCTGGGCTATGTCTCCTGGTCCAACTTCGAATGATTGGGCTTGTATCATTATGTTCATAAAAATAGTTATTACGTCAAGTTACATTTCTCAAATGGCTTCAATAAAAACTCCAATGGCTGCATAGATATCAAAAACCCTTGTCTAAACCCTTTCTACTCCCAAAAAGATAAAAGACTAAGAAATTTATCAGCTTCCCAGGTTTTGCTACTAGTCGACCACAAGTTCACCAAGTCTAGCTAACCGTCCTACATTTTTGCCCCTTTTTCTGCTAACTGGGTGACAAATCGGTGCATCATTGACACCAACTGTGGGACCATTAATTTCTCCATTAACTCCTGTGCACATCGGTGGTCACATGGGCCCTCCACATGACCTGGGGCTTGCCCCCACGGTCTAGCTCCCCTCCATATCGGCCCTTGGTCTTAGCATTGTGGTCGCATGGAGTGTATTAAGGCCAGGGGGATGAGGCTAAGCCCTTGCCCCTGGTTCCCCCCTGGTTTGTGTGGACGTGGTGAGCAGGGCTGGGCTAGCGCTCGACCCTTAAACCACCTCCACCCCACTAGAGTTTAAATATATATTTAGTGGGTCCTTTAAACAAGGCCCACCATTGGCACGATGGTAAATGTGGTAGTTTGTTGGAGATAGGTGCTAGGTTTGATTCCCACAGAGTGCAGTCCAAACTCCAAACAAGTTTTAGTGGCCATCGAGGTTCCATGTGGAAACCATTGGTTGGGCCCCGTGGCAGCCTTCAGTTGGTCCACATAACCAACAATTCCACTGAATAGAATTTTGCCAACTCAGCACAATTAGGAACCTCAGAAGTGGCGAGCTACCATTGTTTCTTTTGAAGTATAATCATATTTCCAAATAAGCAGGCCCAATCAACATGCCACACCAGCAGTACAAACTACTGACTAGGCAACCCTACATAAAATTTTGCTTGTTTGCCAAATCGATCAGAACTCATTTCCGGGAGCATACAATGTCCGGTTTCCGCGAAATGAGTTGTGCCAGATTCAGGATGATGAGATCTACGTCATCATTCAGGTTTCATGTCAATCTGACAATTTTCATTTTTACCATATTTTTTACCACCAGATCAGTATACACCCCCACCATCATGCTCTTCTAAAAGTGAAAATGATGATGGGTGTTGGGATTATATACAAAATACTTAGCCCCATATTATTGGTGGTGTACATTTATGTGCATGTGGTGAGGGTGTGATGTGTATCAAACATAGTCAAGGTGTTCATTTAATACATGTACACAAATGCACACCTTCACTTTTTAAAATGTTGAGTGTAGATTTAAATTTAAATGCACAATCTACCCATGTAAAAATGCACACCTTCATGCTTTCGAAGGGTAGGCACACATTTAATTTTTTTAAAACCAAGTAAAACCTCACTCAATTAAACAAATGGAAACCTTCACTCACCAATTGTAATCATCACTTCACCTCAAAATAAACTTGTGACATCTCCTTGTCATATTTTCTTAAAACAATATACTAGACCAAATCCCTAAGAATTAAATATGATTATTTATGCTTCTTACACATATTCATAGAAAATAACCTATAAATGAATCACATGGTGAGGACTAACTTCATTGGAATAAGGAAGGGGTGTCCAATTACAAGTAGCAAATACCATGATCTATTACAAAAAATATTCCATTGTTCATTTTGGAATAATTTTACCAACACTATGAGGTGGACATTTCCAAATATCCCCATTAATAAATATTATGTCTACTCTCCCCTACACCTTGCACTTATCTACACTAATTTTCATAAGGAAATTGAAATATCTCCTTTTACCATGTTCATGAACATATCTATATGTCATAGATTGTCTCCCAACTTAATCTACACTAACTCATTTTCTATGGCATCAATGATATTACTTAGATCTAGATTCCTAGGTATTTTTTACTACAATTGATAACATTAAAACGTTTTTTCTCTAAAAACCTTGAAACCCCTCATCCATCAAATTCTATAAGTTCTGCTTTCATGGGACTTCTTTCTTTGGTGCATCCTCTAGAAAGGATTTTGGAATTTGTTATTCTCCTTGATTTATCAAATAGTTTATTGAACAATTATCAAACCTTCATAGAGCCTTAGTGTTGTCACTTCTTTGTGCAAAAATAATTAAATGATACACGTAGGTATCCATGACTATTACCACACAACATAAATTCATTGCTCCATTTCCACCCATAAATCCACCATGGAAAAAAGGACCATTAAACACAATAGAAATGTTGAGACATGCTAAAAGACTTATGAGAGAATTATGTATGCTCGTATTCCAACTATGGACACTATGAAAAGTTAAATTACTCTTCTTAGATTGTGGATAAATCTATCGCTTGAATCTACTCCTATGCCAACTTTCCTATTAAAATGATGATCTTTCTACCCCTCAAATTCCAACACCCATTGAACCCATTGATAGTGCACATAATGTGTACTAATTTTTATCTAGGATGTTATTTTTGGGTGGTTGGAATGGATTATAGACTACTTCTCTACATCACTACATTTTACTTCTGTTAAGTTGTTAAAGAATATGCTTATAGAATCCTAGGAAAAAAAATTGTGGCTCCTATTTCATACAAGTGAAGTTAGTAAACTACTCAAATTTTTATTAGAATGAGGGATTTTGTATTGATATTTGTACTTGATTGTGTATTGCTCATAGACATTACTTTTGTCTACTATATAATATGTTTTGCAATTAAAAATCAATTTCTCTCTTTCTCAAAATCCTAGTCAAAATCCAATGATGCAATTTTTATTAAAATTTAATATTAATGGATTTAAATTATACATTTTGATTATATATAGAGATTCAACACCCCTCAAAACTAGTGTTTCATTGGTATCATGTAATCATTTTATCTTGCATAATTAATTTGACTAAGAATATATTTTTTGGCTGCAATTTATGTCATTTTCCTTTTATTGATTAGTTTATTTTGTTAGATAGGAAAGGGGAAACGAATTGGTGTATTACCCTAAATTAATTTAAAACCAAATGAAAAACTTATCCCCACCCCATATAGAAAAATGAACATCTTCACCTCCTTGACTATCGATGTTAAGGGATTTACAAATAGTAGAGGAATATACAAATTCAAGCTTTCAAGATGGTTCAGGCTAGGTTGGTCATTGACGGGAGAGTTATAAACAATAGTTAATAATGTATATACTCAATTTTCTCATTGGCATAGGAGTGTGGGTTGGACTTGTGCACCTATCCTCTAAAGGAATGAAGTTGTGCATCTGTGTGAAGGTGGGCAATATGGGTGTGCATCTGTGTGAAGGTGGGCAATGTGGGTGTACACCCACCATGAAAGAGTGAAAGTGTTTATTTATATGCATTCAATTAAATTCCCTTAGATTAAATATTTTTTAAAAATAAAATTAAAAATGATTTCTTAGTTAAGTAACCCAATGTTATAGTAAAAGTATTTTTGTGACCCCAAAATAATTTGAATCTATGATAAATTTTAAAGATAAATATTGTTGTGCTAATTCAATGCATTGTGGATTGACATCTCTAGAAATTTTTCCCAACAAATCATGGAAATATCAATCAAGATTTTAATCCAATAACAAATTTAACTTCCCATATTCTTATAATAATAATACCTCCATAGAATAGTAATACCGCCCTAAATAAATAATTTATATTCAATTTTAAATAAATAAATAATTTTCCAAAGCATTAAAGTTATTTACCACCACTTCTCACCCCCAACAAAAATAAAAATAAAAATTGCAAACCAGATTTTGAAAATTTTTATTTAACATATATTAAGTTTCTCATATTAAATTTCATCCTTTTACAAACGCCATAATTTTTATGTTGAGAAATCGTTGAAATTATTTTGGTTTCAAATTAAATGATAATAATAACTCAATTTCGGAATAAGGATAACATTTTTGAAAAATAAATTAACAAATAAGTAAACATCCCGGTATCGACGACAGTGTACTTCCACGTTTAAAATTAAAAAATTAATTTTCTTTTAAGAGAGGTTCAACAATATTCCTCTCTGTTTTATCATATTATTATTAGAAAAGTCTGACATATCTTTCCACATCATTTAGATTTTAAGAGGAAGACACTAAAAGTGTTCAATCACCGCACTTGTTACGAAACTAAAAAACAGTGATTCCGCGTAGGCCGAAATGAGTGGCCGTTCATGTAATATAATATAAAGTGCGGAGAATATGTGTATAGCTCCCTCTTCTAAAAATTAGAGACCATAAAGATAGCTATAAACATGCATAATAATAATTGTAACCAGGCTTCATGTGTAATGCAATATGTAGGATTGTCAGTGTCTTTCGCAGAAAGATATAAAGATTTATTCTAACTTTTTTTAAGTTAAAAAAAATTAGTGTTTGACAACCTTTCAAAACTTACCATAATTATCCAATCAAATCTCAAAAATACATGACTCATTGGCTCGTGGGTCCTGTGCAGTTTCCTGTTCCATGTCGCGTACTTTTCACGCCACTGGCGTGTATAGATCAACTTTACATATCCATTTTCATTTAAAATGAAATCCAAACTACAATAACTATAAATTATCATTTATAAATATTATAGAGCTCTGAAATGATTTGAAAGCCGTAACGATCGGCATTGTGAAAGTTGAGTTTGATGACGGAGTTACGGCTACACGTTTCTCGGGGAACAAACCGTGTATCTTCTTCAGCCTTTCCGAGTCCGCACGGACAGCCAAGAAGACATGTCTCTACAACAACCACACCGATGAAGCTCTGACGATTACTTGATGACGCAACTCAATCACAAATTGATGATGCTCCCGCTATCACTTGGTAACGCACCTTAAATGACACCCTGCTTTCTATCCGCCTATGACTACAATTACGTTATCCGCGGAGAAATCCAAAACCAAAGATTTCTCGCACATCTGGCTGGCACGGACGGGCAAAAAGACATGTCTCTGAAGTTTGAGTTGTCCCTACAACAACGACACCGCTGATGCTCTGGCGATTACTTGATGACGCAACTCAATCCCAAATTGATGATGCTCCCACCATCACTTGCTGACGCAGCTCAATGAGAGCATCCTTTCTATTCGCCTATAACAACAATTACCTTATCCCCCGAGAACTCCAAAACCGGAGATTTCTTGCAGATCTAGCTGTGGAGTTACCAATTTTGTGATCATCAATAGACGATCTATCTATCGGCAGCGTACATTTGATCATGTAATTACATACGCTTTACAATTTTTTTGACGCTCTTTCAGTTCCGAATCTGTACGCCTCTCTTTCTTTTTAACAAATTAAAATTAATGGCCTTTGTATTACATGACTGGAGGAATGTTGTGTGTGTGTTTTTTCTGGCTTATGTCTGATTCTAATAGGTGGCAATCTTGGTTGGAGTTATGCAGATGATGAGCAAGGCTGAAGAGAAGCCACGAGCCCTACCTCCATCGGCTGCTCTCCATGATCATTGCAACATGGAGCAAAAAGAATGTTTGGATAATTGCACGCTCCTTTATAATCTTGCGTCAAATGATATACACAAGTTTTCAATCTTAAATGAAGTGTTTGGCTCGTGTAACGTTATCAAATTGATTCAAGTAAGTTGCAAAAATATCTTTTAGCAGATTTTCCCATTTTATTATTTGAAACCATCTTCACTTCATACTTCCCTTTCCATATTTCTGAATAGTTTTAAGTTTTAACCCCTTACGGTGTGCAAACCTATAGCTCCTTAAAAACCACGTCAAAGGAAAAGATCTCGAACTCGAAGCTTAGAAGGATCCTGTCTGAAATCTGATGAGTTTATGCTCGTTTATTTTACTACAAATTCTTTTGCTCTAGAAAATAGGGCAAACAACTACAGAGATAAAATGGATCTATGTTTTTCTTCTTTAACTCAACCCTTGGGGCTGTGAAATCATTTAGATCCCACTTTAAGCGAGATCTTCTATGCTTCCAACTCCATATTATAATCCGTTGCACTGTGGGTGCAGGATCTTCCCTCAGACCAGAGAGTTGTTGCAATAAATAGCATGCTCTGCGAAGCAAGTGCAAGGGTACAGGATCCTGCATTGGGGTGTGCAGGCATAATACAGCATCTTCAACTCCAAGTATCAGACCTGGAATCGCAAATAACCGCAACACAGGCAATGATTCAGAAAATACGTTCCCAACAGGCGCAACTTCTAGCCTCTATCCCAGGATTCAACAATAAGTGTAATCCCACAATGAGCACGACTCTAAACGACGCTGATGACGAAGATGAGGACTAATTCAATTCCAATCTAGCGGATTGAATACAGTGCACTTTCAGAAAATCGATACCAAATTGATAGACAAGTTTTTGTATTTCCTTAGTGTCTTTGTTTGAAGAAATAAGCGCTAAAATTAGTTGGTGTCTCATGAGAATGAGATAATCCGATATCTGATATCTAAATGGATAAAATCTAATATCTAAATGAACCGAGTGTGACGATGCTTCCATTCAGGTTTATAGCTTTATAACAGAGTAGATTTATGAATTTACGAAGTATTAAAAAGTATTGCTGGACATGTAAAATTCATTATGGTTTAAAATTTTTGGATTAATAAAAAAATTAATCTAAATGGATCAAATCTAATATCTAAATGAACCGAGTGTGACGATGCTTCCATTATGGTTTATATCTTTATAACAGAGTAGATTATGAATTTACGAAGTATTAAAAATTATTGCTGAACATGTAAAATTTGTAAATTTTATTTATGGTTTAAATTTTTTAGATTTATATATATCTATATATATATATTTATTTATTTATTTATTTATTATTGATAGTTGATTATTGATAGTGTAAATGGATAAAGAAATATAAAATAAAATTATTATATTTTTGTAAAATAATTTTATTCCTTTGAAAAATTCAGTTTACATTAGGATAACTATTTACTAAAATTATAGAGGCTTCACCTTATGACTTGTCATATTGTAAACAAGATTTGTTGGGTGTATATGATAGCACTAAGTTTCTACAAAAGATTAAAAGTAACATCAATAGATTAGTGACCATAAATCAGAAAAAGCAGTATGTAGGAGATAAACATTTTATGAGTTCAAAGATGTCATAACCGGGTCTTTCAGTCTTTCTAGCTCATACTAGGACTAGAAATTTGAACCCACATTGAATGTGTTTCATAAGGCTATTTTTATTTTGTGTAGAATGGACACTCTTCAGATACACATGCCACAGATGGGTGCAGATGGCATGAATGAACTGAAAAAGATTGCTTCGTGGTTTTAGGAGAAGATTTAAACAGTTGCCATAAGTCAAGTGTGCTACTTCTCACATTGGAATTGTTGTGACAGTTAGTTGTCTTCTGAGGATAGTCCATTTTATCAATTTGTTTTATCATGAAACGATACCTGATGAACTACTTTCTTCAAATTTGAACTGAGAGAATATTTCATAAATATCCATCTATGAATATCACCATGTAAATATATCTCCTTTAATACAATGTCGGATGTCATTGCCATTTGAATACATATTGACATTTCATTGTAGCATATCTATGGAGACTTCATTCATTTTCAAAGCCAAAACAAGTCATGCGGGGTGTGTTGCGAGGTTGGAGGTTTGAATTTCTGTCAAGTAGCACCGTCAGTTAGTCGATGTTGTGGAAGAATTTATGTTTGCGTGTCTCGGGTTTTATTTTAAAGGAGGATTGTAGATCATATTGGGGTTTATTTCTTAATTGGATGATGCTTATTGTTTGGAACAACACTTCATTTCGCAGGCGCTAAGGCAGAGCGGGTGCTCGTGGAAAATAAGGTAGATTTTAAGTAGGATTTTGGGTTGAACGGTTCTACTGCTGCAAATTCAGGTTATTTAATTGTTTGGTTATTTAAAATCTTCCTTTAAATTTGCTACGAGATCCTATACGATATATGTTTTTTTTTTAATTTGCTGGAGCGATCCAGTGCCAAAATCTATGTCATTTTAAATAATTGTGAAATTTTATATCTGTTGCGACACATAAGATCCTAGATTGATATCTGTAAAACCAATTTTGTTGATTGTAGAGAGTGAAACAAAAATAGAGTCGTCTTCAGTCCGTAATACGGAATATGAAGACAAATCTCAGAATCCAAATCGGTGACCCCAAAGGTAAGTAAATTTTCTACATACATATCACTTCTTTTTTCGTACAACTCCATACATCCATTTTTTGTGATATGTGCACATGTTTTTTCCTTTGTTTCCTCATTACTGTGGAAGAGTTAGACCTTTTGTTTTCACTCGTAACTTGGATACCATGGAAAATAAATGATATGCATCCTCCCAAGAGGGTTTCTTTGCATCCACTTATCAGCTCTGTCTTAAATGAAATTCATATCATTTGGGAAACTATTTTATATTAGTCAAGAAATTTTTATTTGGAGCAAAAACTACTGTTTTACTTTCCTTAGAGAGAAAAAGTGGTCATACGAGAGATGCCACCAAGACTCCCTGTGATGTTAGTATTGGACTAAGATAGGATACTATTACATCAACCCTAGGATTTTCCCCCAAATCCTTCTGCCAAATTGGAAAACCTGGTGCGGGTAGTGCCTTATAAACCACCTCTATCTCACAGTTGTTACTTACACTCAATTAATAGGAGTGCTAATGTGAAACATAATTATAATCACAGGATATACTAATGCATTACTAAGACTTTCAATTGTTGTGGACATCACCTAGATCACAATCGTAAATTAGGGAAAGAGACAAAGATGACTCAGTAAAAGTTTCCTTATCATGCATGTGCAAGGATATTTCTAGAGTGCATTTACAAAATTGAAAACTTGTTACTAGATCTTGCAATTAGCTTCTTCTCGAGATCATTCTATACAATACATTCTACTCATTCTATTCACCATTCTTTGCAGAATATATATATATATATCTAAGTTCGTCTGCTGAGACATGTCCACAGGATTAAACTTCTGATTACTTGGATACATAAGGGCTTGTCAACATGCGTTTTTCCAATTGTGCTACCACCCCGCGAACTTTGCAAAATTTATACTACAAATGGAACAACTTCACATTGTTAGGAGGAGATGTGAATCCAAAATGACTAGGTGCTAAATTTCCACTATTTAAACTTTAAAGTCTTATAGTTTATAGATATCATTTAGTTGAGTGAATTCTACACACATTGTTCATACCTTGTCTCTGCTTGTTCTTGATGAAATTGATGTCCTGGCTTTAAATATAGAACTTGATTCTCTTATACGTTCTTCTAGCAGTGTTTTTGTTGGGAATGTATCAAGTCCCACCAAATGTGCAACCACACGAGGAGTGCAGTGTTTTGCTTGCAGCTCTTTCCACATTTCTTTTGCTATTGATGCCTTCATAGGTAATCCACTTACCTTCTTTGTTGTAGGATTTTTTATGAAATCATAAATCTGGAGATTTTATAAACATCAATTAGCTTACTGAAAATATGCTACCCAGTTTACATATGCATTATAATCTAGACCCTAACAAATAATTATGCTTCCAGCCACATCAACATATTCCTACTGCTAGAACCTATAATTAGTCAGTTCAAAGTCAACATAACCCCAACGAAGATACTTACAAGCACGTATTCATTTTCAGCATCCCTGGATTTTGGCATTTCAACAAAATCATTTGACCCATCCACATTGATTCTACGATTCTCTTCTTCTGCAATACAATAGATTTAGTAGGATAATATTATAGTAGCATATCGTCAAAATTCTACATTATTAAGCATAAATTATTACAGATTGACATGTAACTGGGAGATCAAAACCACTTGAAGAAATAGGTAATTGGGAACTAGATCCACAACATAAAATTCCACAAAACCTTCAGGGGTTCCATATCATAATAGAATATAAAAGCGCATCCAAGTAAAATTCATAGAATAAGCTTGCTACTTCTATTAAACAAACTTTAACATGTAGGATGTCGATAATCAATATCATGGTAGAACAAAGAGATTTTCCTCCTTTGTGGTTTAATTGATTTGGAATCTTTTGTATTTGTATGTACTGGATGTTTGGGTGTCCGATGGAAAGAACAAACAGGCGAGGTGTCACTTATTCTTCACCAGAATAAAAGACATTGATAGACTAATGCATCCAACCCCTATTTTCTCTTTTATTTTAGCTCTCTTTATGCTATAAAATTATACAATTGAAGTGAACATAGACACAAATTCTTGTTGCATTTCTGCAAAGAAAGGAGCATGAAAGAAATATTCTCTAATGTACTGGAGGTTTTGAGCCAAGCCTTTCATCTAGTTCATATGTTTCAGGGCCAAGTATCAGGTATAATGAACTAAAACATGCTAAAGCCTATATAAGTTGAAAATAATTCTAATTTGAATTCCTATTGTTTCAACGAATGGCCTAAAATCATGTTGTGTTTCATTGCATGTTCAATACTTTTTTAAAACTAAATGCTTCAGATGAGAAACAAGCCCATGTAAGATTGGATTTGATATGCACTGAGAGATTTCTAAGGTTGAGCAGTTTAGGGATCAATTGATATTATGGTGGGTATAATTTTTAGATTCCATTTTTCCTCTATCTTTTCAACCAATTTTATCTCACTGAATCTCTCATGAAAATTTTTGTTTCTGGAACATAGTATTTCCCTAACATGGTCTCCTTAAACAAGACATGAGCTATAGATACTTTTTCTTCTTTATAATCAGGTCCACTTTTATCCTTTTATTTTTTCTTGCTCTTACCTTATGTCATTGGGAAGGTGGATCCTTTACACTCACATTAGCATTGAAAAAGGACCAGATTTGCACAATAAGTTTCCCAACTATAGGTAAACCAAGTCTGTGATGTAAACAACTAGGTGGATGTCCTCTGATTTCAAGTTACTCATAGTTAATTCGGTTTCCAACACCTTGATTTCTTTTATTGAATCAATCGAATGCCTAGAGAGATCCACCCACATTTAGCAGAAAGTCATTTCGAGAATTGGAGAGGTTAGTATTGGATATATTTTAATTAAAACCTTGGATTAGTGCCTACACCACTAAAGGTTAGTATTGGATGTGTTGTAATCAAAATATTGGATAATAACTCTTTTCATGGGTGATATATTCAAAGATTTATCACTTCCACCAAATCATTTTGACACAAAGAGAGCTAGTAATAACACCATATCAAAGTCATAAACTATAGACTTGCTTTCCTCTTCATTCCATTTTGTAGAGTTCTTCGAATCAAGAATTTTTTTTTGAGTGGATAGAGCTATTGCATCCAATTCCTCATCTATTTTTCTATTAACCAAAATAATCCCCTAAGAATATAACGAAAAGTTTCTCCTTTTCAAAATTTATCAATGGCTTAAATCAACCACAAAGAGTTTAAGTGGTATGACACTTAATGTTTCCAAGCCACTGAGTGGGTGCAATGCGACTTATTGCTAGTGTCCTGGTATTCTTGTATGGAGCACTATGACATAGACCTATAGCTTCAATCTTATTTGGAATAGTCACTTGAAGAGAATTCCTAAGGTTTTTCATAGAGTAGTGTCTCACCTTACTCGTTACTTACTCATCTAATTCACTATCAAACCACCTAGAATGGAGCTAATTCAACACTTGTTCATTATCCTGAAGTTCAAATAACACATCCAACTTGCACGGAGAAATGGCGCTATTCAATTTCTTTACATTTTCAATGAGAAGAAATTCCTTGGGCTACCAAATCTTTTGTCTTTTTGTTCAATCCTTTCCACATACAGGAGTTTATGCATACCCAGTTCATCTTCATCAAAACTTCTACACGTGATACCATGGTGTGCTCCCTCAGGGAACTAGATCATTTCCTTCACACAACTGTCAAATATATTTCCATCAAGGCAACAACTATCCTTGATTGGATCTGGTACAAAAATCCTTTCTTCTATGCCTGGAGATGGATTGAGTGGCCCATTTGGAGTTACAAGAGTTAAATGCTCTCCATTGTGCCAAGATTCATATCCTTTCGATGCCATATCACCATATTTCCAACCATTTCTTTGCCCAATTAAGTGCACCAATGTAATGCGATTATCTTCTTCCAATTCATGGGTGTTGAGAAATGGATGACACAAGTTTCTAATCAGGAAGATATTGAGAACCCTCCTCACTACCCAGGAAAAGATCATATTGTGGTAAGCCACAATTTAGTCTTTTCTCAAGATTACTACAATGGACATTAAGATATTGGGATCATCCTTTATAAACGACCTTGAAAAATAAATTACAACCATGAGAGGGGATGAGAAAATCTTGTGTTACCAGTATAAGGCAAGGTGTAATCATCAAATTAAGGAATTACCTCCTTGCAAAAATTGAGGAGACCTAAGGGTTGTTCTTCAATATGGGTAAAGGGAAGAGTGCACCTATTCATATCTTATAAATTGGGTCTACCACTACAATACTTTTGGGCATCCTCTACTGGTCTTCAATCCTAAAGCAATTCCAACTGGTAGGCCAACAAGATAGTATGTCACAAAATTCACATATGCCACCACAACTTGCCATCCACATCCAATTGCAACCCTTGCAATTACAATACCTTCATAACATCAATGAAAATATAAGCCTAAATATAGCAAACATCAATTACAAGCTTTATAACTTTCTACTACAAATAAATTGTTGATATGAAAATTCCAACCTGAGAGAATGGGTTGGGTGCCATTCAAAGAGAACAAATATTGTAAGCAGAGGTATCAATGCATAGACTGAGCATATAACCACAGTGTTGCTTGTGAATTCCATGGCGAGTTCTTTCTTCAGTATCAAAATCCCAGTGGCAAGTATGACACTTATTATGAAGCAAGTGACCACCACAACTATAACCGAAAATATTGCAGTTTTAGGTCTCCTAGCTCCTAGCTCATTACCCACTCTTATATTGCAAATAATATAAATAAAACAATAAAGAAAATCAATTTTTAGATTCAGCAAATGGGAAAAAAAGGTATACCATGCTATATAATGTTTTCCAAGGAGAAATCAAGTTCAACATTGCAATAAAATTGTTGAACTTATGTGGATTGCAGATTTCCCCAATATCTGAGAATCCCAAGGTCAGGAGGGATTAATTATTTGACCCTCTCTGGATGGTCCGATTTTGAGATATTCCCAGAATATGCAATGGCCATAAATATGCCCCAATAAAAATATATATGAATATAAATAAATGTATACCTTGTAGCTGTACTGAGAACCAACATTCCCATCAACTCCCAGTTGTAATAATTCATGTTGCATATATGTTCAAAACTTGGTACATTAGAGATCTATTAACTAGCATAATTGTCTAACTAAGTTGGGACAATGCATAGCCATGGAGCTTGTATTTGGCTTTAAATTAGTTATCTTTAAATGGGAAAGTCTCATACCAAACAGAAATGGAATCCAAAGCAACCTCTGCATTTGGCAGCAAACCCGATACAAGCACCAATACTTCAATGTACCATATTTCCAAACTACAGAATGAGGTGTAGAACAAAACAAAACTTGTCAAAACAGGCTAAACTATTATGTAAACATCTAGACATAATTAAGATAATTTGTGTATCCTGCAAAGAGTATTAAGGCATACATTAGCATAACAGCTGATGCTAGAGTTAACTTGAAGTATGACTAGAGTCTTGTGAAGGCCTTCAAGGTGAAGCTCATCCATGTATGCCTGCAGTATGGGCTATAGAATATATACTAGAACCCACCAAGTCAAACTCACTATTAGGGCTATCCCTAACAGGCCAAATCCTAGCTTGTCTACTGCCACCCAAGTGACCAATATAAGGAATACACATGTCCCAACAACAATATAAGCAAGAGGGGCCACTATGTTCTGAGCCTGCAAAAACCTCTGCATGGGTGAGGGAAAAAGCGAACAAATGAGGAATAAGACCTTTGGAAAAAACACCTCCTGCAGCAGAGATTTCTTTACTCTGCCCTATGGCAATCAATACATGATCTGCAAATTAGTAGAGGATGCCCAAAAGTATTGCTTTATCATCCAAGGTAGGGAAACTGTCAAATTAATGAGTTTATGACTCGTGACTTGCTTGATTATATTGATTTTGCATCTTTGGATTTTTAAAAATATTACATCTATTATGCATGCTTATGGTGTCAGGATTTTGTTGTAGTTTTGACTTATAATTCAAAGCATCAGGAAGATAAGTGTATTTTTTGTCATACCTATTATCTAATTGTTCTGTTGATATTCAACATTGCTTTGAGATAACAACTCTGCTTATATACCTGTGTGAATTCATTATGAGTGTTCTTAACTATTGTTACCATTGTATATGACCAAGTAGAAAAACATCAAGAGGTGGCCCATGAAACTATATATGTTTTTTAGAACTGGAAGTCATTAGAGAAGTTTAGGTGTGATCAATATTTCTTCCAAACATTGATTGCATACCATGAATAGGAAATATTAGTATGCAAGGATCTCTCAGAATCATTATTATGGGCTCACTATTTGCCAACTAAGCCACAAAACTAAAATTTTCTTTTTTAGTAGGAATGTCAAGTGACAGGGACACTTTCTCCAAGTCCACACATAATGCATCTTGAATGTGATTACAAATTTCCCTTTATTTTGAATTAGATGAAGGTAACACCGTAGCATTTATGAAGGAACTGGTGGAATTTCTTACTCAATTAGACACTCCTATTGGAAAATTACCCAGAACTGATTGAGCAGTACAATCTAGCAGTCCCTTTCTTTTCCATCCAAGTAGACATAGAAGATGAATCCATAAATATGAAATTTTCTTGCAAGGTGTGCTTCAGGTTAATATAACTGAGATCACCTGTTAAAACTTAAAATATTAACAAATATTGTAGCACCTTTGTAATTACTGATTCATATGGCATCCATCCAATGCATCAATTAAAGGTAAAATGTTACCATGGTCTCTAAGAAAGTCCCAGAACTTGTTGGCTTGGCTCAACATCAATGACTGCATGGCAATGATCAATGGGATAACAATAGATAATAATATCTGATTTATATGGGTAAACATGAACTCCAATTGCTATTTTACTTTCATATTCTAGCTAAAAGAAGAATTGTATGTTCCCTAGAAGACCCAATTTGAAAACTTCTTGATTTCCATCCTATGCAAAAAATCTTTCCACATATTGATAAATGTATCCACATAGCTTCATTGTTCCAGGACATTCATGTGTGTGCTTGATAAGAAGTTGATTATCTATTGATACACACTGTATTCATCATCTTTCTAGATTAACTACAATTTTGGTATGAGAATATTTCTAGGTATTCGAAAATTGCTCTCCAAATGGAAATACAATTCCCCACTAAGATACATTGATTTTGAGAATCTGTTAGCTTGAAATTTCTTTCACCTAACTAAGAGAAACAATAATCCCACCATGTTGAATCTCATGAAAATTTTCTTCCATTCCTGCATAATCTTTCTGCTTACCATTTGTTGAGATCAACGTATTGTATTAAATAATAGTAGACAAACCTTATTTACTGGCTAGCCTTAAACCCTGTTGAGATCAACATATTGTATTAAATAATATTAGATAAACCCTATTTACGACTGTAACTCTGTCCTTTCAGATCTTTAAGTTCTGAAATTTCGGTCTGTAATAGCCCTCTGAGTCCTCTTTCTAACTCCACAAGTCTGATCACAATTGGATTCGTTAAGAAAGATCTATTCCCAATCTCCTGCGATGACCTAATTATAGACTAGTTCAGTAGAGTGAACTTGTACGACGTGCCATGTGTCCCTTTTTGAACCTTAGGTTCTAAAAATTATATCCAAACAAAATACAATCTATCCTCTTTCTGTAACTCCTTACGAAATTTCAATCTGATGCTTAGAGAGAACGTTATGACGATTTTCCCAAGGTCCCCTGTTTAGGATGTAATTCAGGAGTCTGCAAAAACCCTAAATTCCTCAAATCATATATCAAAAAATATAGCGAGACAAGATCTAAAATTCGGATCCGAGGTTCAGGCAAATTTCTTCTCAAATGGGTTTTTGTTTTACGTTCTGAAACTTTGTAGTGAAAAAGTTATAGCACAAGTTCCACAATGACCCATTTTAGATGAAATTTTGGATCTTTCAAAAACCCTAACTTCCTCATATCATATATGTTAAATTATAGTGAGACAAGATCTAAAATTTGGACCCAAGGTTCAGCGAGATTTCATATCAAATGGATTTTTTTTGGCTCCTGAAACATCGCAGAAAAACGTTATAGCGAAAATTCCACGATGACCTGTTTGGAGCAGTGAAACCCTAGAATCCAAAGCTATGATACCAAATGTTATGAAACTAGCTCACAAAAAGATAGAAAAGATAGATCAACGCCTTAGAAATAATCCTCTTCAAGGGGGCAACCTCCTTTCCATTACACAAATGAACAATTCTTGGATGATACAAATGACAAGACCTCGTTTCTATATATAGGAGTCGAAGGGGTCATAATATAATCAGAGCTGACATAACAATAATAATGTAAGGGCACAATAATAACAATAGTGGGCTTTTATGGGGCACAATAATAACAATATGGGGACTACATGGGCACAACAATATAATAAGGGGGTTGTACTAATAACAATAAGGGGTTACACTAGTAGTATAGGGACCTAACAAACCATGTCCGATTTTATGTCTTCGAAATTTAACTTGAAATATTTATCATGTACTTTTGTAAATAATCTTGTTGTACTATAAACATCTATCATGGTGCATTTGGTTTTCATTGTTCAAGTTGGGATCAATAAAACCCTTGGCATTTTTTTAGAAAATTTATGTCGCACTCTTACAGTTTCTCACCTCTTTGAAGCAATATATCAAAACATGATATAAACCCTCTTTTGTTCATATAATATTTTTGGGTTTAGTGTTTGTATCACATTTGAAATGTAACTTATTTCTTATCTCAAAATATAGAAGTGACAATTTTTTTTCTGTTGCATGATGGCATGACTAGAAATGGCAAAAGGCCACAACTTTCTCCAATTACAAGCCTTTCTCCAGTTACAAGCCTTCTATACATGGCAATGTCCCAAGTCATTCCTTGAGACTGAAACCAAAGCAAAAAATATGGTTTTTCAGTCCTTTCAGTGTATCAAATCCTATATTAGAGCCCATAAAGGCATTATTTCCCTTGCGTCTAACTATGGGAGATCTCCCAATTGATAAGAAATTGGCATGCTTGGGTGAGAAAAGCCCTTATTGTCCACATTGTGTGTATGCTTTGTCTCCTTTCCAACCCAGGCTGGGCCTGGGCTAAGGCATTATGCCAGAAGTATCTTCATATTTTGTCCAATGGCAGGTTGTTGGGCGATAAAATTTCAACAAAGAGCCACTTGTACCATGAGCAAAGAGTAGAAAGTTGTATTTTTTTAATGATCTCCATAATTATTTCTATGTACTATGAGTTCTTTGAGTTTCAAATCTTTGTATGCATTGTCTTTCATGTTTAGATTGTTCACCATTTATAGTATATGGTGTGTAGGTATGGGACTTGATAAAGTTGATGGACTACCTTTCTGCAAGGGAGGACATTAACCCATTCTAACTTAGGGATCACTGGTGAATCACTAGGAGGTGAGAATTTCCTTTTCATGCAATGTGTTCTTTTTGGTTTCTTTATGTTGGATGTTTTTATGTTGATAATGATGCCTAAGCTCTTGGTTGGAGTTCTGTCTATTAGTAATACAAAATACATAAGATCACTAGGTTTTACATCTTTTTAATGATTTATATTAACTGTGCATTTGAAATTCTTTGAGGTACATAGGATGAATGTCAAATTATTGTCATTTTCTTGAATGTGAACAATTGCTTTTCTGTATTTAGTTATTCTCACTTTTGAACTTGGCATGATTCGAAGGAATGCATGCATGGTTTGTTGCTTTTGCTAACCCATTATATGTTGTAGCAGTTCCAATTATCAAGGTTCATGTAATGGTTGGGCATGCTTTACATGGAATTTGAAGAGATGAAATTTTTATTTTTTCTTGAATAAAGGCCCACTTAAGAGTTCATTTTTTATTGCTCGGTGTTTATTTGAGGCATATAGATCTGTTTAAGAATTGTCAGGAAAAGATGCACAAAGTTTTAGGTGGGCCATTTACAACAATAAATGGCATGCCCAAGTCGCAAGTATAAAGGATGTATTTGAAGGTGAGCTTGGATTCATTTCCTTTGGATTTGATTTAATATTGTGCTCAATTATTTTTCTATTTTTTCCTTTGGTTGCAGAGGCCAGAAGTAAATTTGGCAAGTCTTCCATTGAAGCTTAAGTGGTGCAAGTTGTATGTCTAAGGCTTAAGTTATCTTTCTATCCATTCTAGGAAAATAGTCTAGGCATGCTTTCTTGGTGTTATTGGTCTAGTTTCTTATGAAACCATTTTGCATTTTTCCAAATGTTGATGCTTCCTAAAAACTCTATGAATCAGGTTTGGGACAGAATAGTGCAGATAATTTTGATGCTCCATTTTTAGTTCCATCCATTGCACCTCATTTGCTCTTGATCCTCAATGGTATGTTCATTGGTTTTATTATGTTGATGCAAGATTATTATTTGCATGCCTTCTGACTGTGATGGAAGCGAGTATGGAGTGTGTCAACGGTTTACCTTCTAAAGATATACTCAAGTTGTGGCAGCGTATATTGGCAGGCCAAGATGCTTCTCAATGCCTAGTAGAAGGTTTGGAGACACGTGCTCGAGAGCTATTGAGGTATACAATAATGTTAATGTTTTAGTAAATTTCAAGGTGTGTTTATAATTTTCATTTGTGGGAATTTCATTATGTTTCCCTTCATAGGAGCTTGGTTAGTTTTCTTGTTTACCTAGAAGTCAGTTGATGAATAATACATGTTAATTCTGCAAAATGATAGTACATTTTGTTTTTATGTGCTTTCCAATCATTTGTATATGATTACACTATACCTTTTTTTTCTCTTCTCCTTTCATTAAGGATTTTGTTTCTACCAAGTGCAAAAATCCAATCCCATAAATGTTGGTACATTTTATTTTGATGCGCTCTCCAATCACTTTATATATGATGCACATGCTTGTTTTTTCTATTCTTTCTTCATTGCACAATTTTTTTAGTATAAAAAATACAAATAATATTACTTTAGGGTGCATTCTGTGCATAATAGCTGACAATAGATGCTTCCTGATTTTTCAGGACTAGAGGCCCCTCTTTACTTTCCTATAGATATTTTCTTTTGTACCAAGAAGTATGTTTTAAATTGTAGCAATTCATATAGCATATTAATTGTGAGTCAATTTTAAGGCTTGGATAAAGGTGGAAACATAAATTTTCTTATTGTAGTTTCTCATGACTTCGAGAAAATATTTCTGTTTTGAACTTGCTTTTAGAATTTGAACTTGCTTTTAGAATTTATTGGGACTACTTATATCAATTTTTAGATTCACCTCTTTTACTATCATTATTTGTACCAATCTCAATAAACAATACATATAATGCACCTTTCAACATGTACTTTGCCATTATATGTGGAGCATTTTTTAAAACTCAATACTTATAGATGCAATTTCAAAGACTGCCATAACTCTTCACATAATTCTTTAAACACTGGTCTCGCCATGAATGAGGGTCATTAGTACAAATCCTTGATTGACGTAACAGACAACGACAAAGTCATGTTTGCAAGTTCCTCTAACTGTCCACATAAAACACTCCATGCATGCCAGAGAACTCCCTCCAGGAGGATTCTCCTTGCTCTAGACAGACATTTCTTCCATTCTACCAGTTTAGTAGCATCAGTCAGCTTGGGGACTTCTTGATCAATGAAGTCCTTTAGACCGTTATCCTCTAATACTGCCTCCATGCAATCCTTCCAGGCTATATAATTCGAGCTGCCATCAAGGGCATACTCGAGTCTTAAACCACTGAACGCCATAGGTGAAATAGAGATGTGATAAGAAATCAATTTCTATATTCAGGAACCAAACTTCGAACTTCTCCTTCTTGTATACTGTTCTTCGCCTTGGTCACCTTTGCTCTGATAACATGTAGAAATTCCCACTATAGATCAACAGATTATGCAATATACTAAAACACAATACAAGATCTACTTCTACAACACTTTGCGGAAGGCTAATCGAATTGAGCACGATCAATGAGAACACATATAACTGAGAATGAGAAGCAATCACACATAACACAGAAGAAATAACTTGGGGAAAGCCTCAGCCGAAAACCCCAATCTCTGTATTATCATACAAGTGGAAATATAGTATGGATTACAAAAAGAATCAACTCACAAGCTATCCTGCTCTCTCTGCAATCCCTCTGCTACTTATAGACAGTCAAAGGCCTCTCTCAAACCTTCTCCTCTCCCTCCAAGCCTCCTATTTCTTTGCGCAATTTTCCTCGAGGTCCAGTGCAGCCACTTGTGCGAATTGGCCTCTTCACACACTCACTAAACTCTGATCTAACTGCGCAATCCTGAAGGAGATAAATCCTTCTCCATGGATGAGTTTCTTTTATAGGAAAAATCCATCCAACTGATAGTACATTGTCCCTCCTCTGATCTCAACTGGGTCTCTGTCTGAACTGACATACATGAGTTATTCATGAGAGAATATTCAATTATTTGAAGTGCAATAGTGATATGCAAGCATGCATTAACTAACTGAACTCACATTAATTTAAACAAACTGTTTAAATCAATCTAACTAGACTTGACTCGGTTAACTGAGCCAACTAATTACAACTCAAATTAGAACTCATCCTTATCTCTTTAACTGATGGATAAATTCCTCAATTAATAGAGAAATTGTTGCATGTCCTCATATAGACTTCATGTTTGATTTTTCACAACTAATTAACTCATGGTGAATTAATTAATTTATTTTCAAACAGCTATTAAGTTCGAATTCAAATTTTACTTCCTATTTTAGTGCAAAAACTAACTAAAAATTGGAATCCATCGCGATCTGCTAAAAATAAAATGTTATTTTTAGCACTTCCATTTTTCATTTCCTATTTGCTCAATCCAACACTGGTACTCAAACTGCTATTTATAGCAGTGCTATTTTTAACACTTCTATTTTTAACATTTCGTGTTGCCATTTTCAACATTAACAATTTTTTTATATATTCACTTTTCATAACTAAGGAGATGTGTAGTTTATTTTATTTATAATATAGAACTAATACATAAAATTTTTAAAATATTATAACAAAGAAAAGTTTTAAAAATATTAATAAGAACGAAAAGTTTAACGATATTTCAATAACCACTTTGATTAAAAGATTTAAACATGAAACACATAATGAGAGAAAGATTGAGAGATTTGTTATCTCATTAATACCAACTTACTAATTCAATGTATGAGGGATATTTGTACTTCTTTCGATGCTTAATATGGTTTTAATATGTAATATTTAAAAAATATTAGTAATAAAAATAATAAGATGTAATGTGTAGAACCCAAAACCCAAATTATAAATAAAATATTTCAATGTCAGCTAGATTAATCTTAATTCATGATTTAGTCTAGAGGGATCAAATGTCTTTTCATACTAAAAAATATTTATATTTCAAAAAAATCGATCTTTCTTAATACTTAACAAATACTTCCATAAATAAGTAATATTATAATAATAATAATACGGCCATAAATAAATATTTATATAAAATTTTAAATAATTAATTAATTTTAATAAACATCTCCTTATCAAAATATTAAAAAATTAAATTACTTTAAATTTATTTTAAATCTAAATAATTAGATTTGAAATTTTTATTTAATATATATATTAATTTTCTCATGTTAAGTTTCATCCTTTCACTCACTCCATAAATTTAAGTTGAGAAATCGTTCAAATTAATTTGATTTCAAATTAAAGAATGATAATTTAATGTTGAATAAAAATAAATTTTTATAAAAGATAAAATTAATAAATGGAGTAGTTTATGGAGGTAGAGGAATTGTTTAGATTGTTAAAAGTGGTCTGATTGCTAAATGTAGTCAGATAGGCAAAACAATTTAAAAAAATTTTGCAGCAATATTGTTTCAATAATGTTTTTGATGATAGAAATATATTCAGCGTCATCAAAAACTTAATACACTCAAAATATTGAAATTGACAGCAATAATTTAAATTTAGAAAAATCTCTACTAGATTTTATCAAAATATGATCAAAATTTCCATAATTTTCAAGACCCAAAAACACTCTCGTTAAACTATGGCTTAACGAATAAGTAAACATACCGTGTCTAGGACAAAGACAAAAAAGTTCAGTATACTTCCACGTTTAAAAAGAAAAATAAAAGGTTCATTTTATTTTGGGAGAGGTTCCACAATATTCCTCCATGTTTTATTTATATTATTATTAGAAAATGCTGACATTTCTTTCCATATCATTTAGAATTTAGGAGGAAGACACTAAAAGTGTTCAATCACTGCACTTGCTACGAAACCAAGAAGAAATTGATTCTGCGTGGGCCGTTGCCATAAAGCGTGAAGAATGTGTGTACAGGTCCCTCTCCTAAAAATTAGAGACCATAAGGATGGCTATTAACATGCATATTAATGAATAGTCATTGTAACCATAGTTCATGTATGTATAATGCAATATGTAGGATTATAGTGTTTCTCCGGCACATATAAATATCACTGTAAATTCGTGGTTGAAGTGTCTCCAACTGCACGTCATCTAAGTTTACGTCATTCAAAAAACCTCATAGAGTGGCTCATACAATAGCAGTGAGTACTAACCATTTGTGTGACATCTCCATAAGTGTACTGGTGCAAAATGGAGTTTGAGACCAAATTATATTTACATAAAATGATTAGACACATCCATTAGATTTAAGGTTTTGTAGTCTTAATATTACTTTGGATTATTTGATCACAAAACAAACTATTCATTTCGCTAAAATTAGGCATCCATGAAGGTTTTGTAATTTTAATATAGGTTTGGATTAGTCTATAATAAACGGTTAACGGTTAGAAAATCACCTTGTAATTTTACGATCAGATTCTATCCCCGAAAACAATTATTAATACTAAATTTTGAAATTAATTTATTAAATTTAAAAATATAAAGATCAAAAAAAAATTATGTTTAACAAACATTTCAGAAATTATATAATTATTTTTTACGATCAAATTCCATCGAAATAATTATTAATACTAAATTTTGAAATTAATTTATTAAATTTAAAAATATAAAGATTTACTACTTTTTTATAGTTAAAAAAAAAATTGGCGTAAATCACATGATATTTTATTTGTCGATACATTTCGAGCCAACCATGTGATTCATCGTTAGGGCAAGTTGAAAAAACAGATCTAGATTAGCATATTAAATAGTTAGAGCAGAGCATCCAACAACTATATTTTCTAACCGTGACCGGGAAATGGTTAGATGGACTGGATTAGAGGCAAAACTTGTATTTATTGGCAAAACCCGGGAAACGGTTAGATGGACTGGATTAGAGGCAAAACCTGTATTTATTGGCAAAACCTATATTTAAATAAGTATGTTAATTCAAAAAATAAAAGTAGGGGGACCATTTTATGAATCTATAGTTATAAATATATATTAAAATAATAAATTATGAAATAAATTAATATAAATTATTAGATTAATTATAAAAGTTAATTAATCTATTAATTTATATTAATTTATTTCAAAGTTTCCTCTTTGAAACTTTAGTCACTCCTGTTATCTTATATGGCTGTGAGGTTTGGGGTTGCAGCATGTCCAGAGAATCATGGAGAAAGATTGAGCAAATCCAGAAGCGTTTTATAACTTATAACCTGAAAATTAAAAGTAATACACCCTGTCCTATTCTTCTTATAGAAGCAAGTCTTTCCCCTATTGAGAGCCTAGCTATGCTTAGGTTTCTGTTGTACAAGCACAAACTCAATAACATAGACGATCATAGACTTCCTAAGCTAGCTTTAAATTCCAGCCAAAACCACCTAAGGCTCAATCGAGGGTGGCATAAAGACACAAGGGCCTGGTTAAACTATTGGGAGATCAACGAGAATGATGCATTGCAAAACATAAATAACATTAAAGATATTGTTACTTCTAAGTTCAAAGAAAAATTGTGGTGTGAGAAAGATTTAGCAGCTAAAAGAAAATTAAGTTATTATAAGAAGGTCATCAACCCCACCATAGAAGATCAAAAGTATCTCTCTATTTAAACTAGCTCAAAGAAGAAAATTAATATAGCAAAGATTAGAACGAATTCTCATGAGCTCCATAGTGAAACAGGTCGTTGGGCAGTTCCTAAAACGCCATGGATGGAAAGGATCTGCCATATATGTGAGAATAGGAGCATCAAGGATGAAAACCACTTCCTCTTAGAGTGCCCTGCGTACAACCACATTAGATCTCAGTTTCACAATCTTTGTTACAATACTGACCTTCCTAGCCTTTTACAATGTCAAAATTATAGTGAGCTCGAGAGGCTTCTCTCCAAGCTTTTTGAGCATAGGAATAAAATCTTAAATCAAAATAAATAATTTGTTTATTCAAGTCCAATAGATCATTGTTTGGTCTCAGCGGACGTTAACCACCACCACCACCACCATCATCATCATCATCAAAAGTTAGAGTAATTACTAGTTATATTTTTCAAAAATAAAAGTAAGGGGACCATTTTATAGTTATAATTATATATTAAAATAAATAAATTAAAAATAAATTAATATATGTTAATTAAAAAAGTTATTACCCATATAGATATTAGAGTAATTAGTAGTTAGTTATAAAAGTTGTTAAATATAAATATAGTTGATTATATTCTTAAAAAAAATAAAAATTAATTAATTAATTAATAATGATAATAATAGTAATAATAATAATAAATAAATAAATAAAAATAAAATCAATAAGTAAATAAAGAAATAGATATTTATAAAAGTTATTAAATATGTAAGAATTAGAGAGACCTAAGGGTCAGAAAAAATATTTTAATACTTAATCTCCGAAATGTTTGACAAACATTTCAGAGATTACATAGGGGAGAGCCACCAGTGTTTGATCGGGTCCACGTCAAGCAACCCGTTCACCACGCTGGCACCTCACACATCGTATGACACGTTGCCACAACATGCACTGACCTGTTGCGCATACACAACCACCAGTTCGGCAGGTGGAGTCAGGGTTTAGGGTTTGTAATGCCATCTCCTTTGTGGCTTGTTTTGTTCTGCATTCATTTCTATTTGGGGCCTATTCTTGTTCGTTTGCTCTGTCGGATAGTTGCGCAACGATGCTCCAACGACGGTCACTGCCATAACGGTCATCGATGATGCGGTAGTGGTTTATGGACCAATAAAGATGCTCGTGTTGGAGGTTGTTTGGTTGTTTTCGTCCGTTTTGTCTTGTTTTTTCGACTAGTTTTTCTTCCCCGTTTGGTGGTATGGGCTTGTTATTCGTCTACGTTCCTCCCTGTAGCGGATTTAGCTCGACGCAGTGTTGGACATGGACATTTCGCACTTGAAGGGATTTTTCAGGTTTGTAGGTAAATTTGTGAGCTTGAATATCACATTTTCTTTGCAGTTTTGGGGATATCTAACCACGTTTGATGTCATCTTGCACGCTTTTGCAGGTTGTTGTAGTCTGAGCATCTGTTTTTGGAGCATCTCGGGTTCCTATCGCTTTCTGACCTGGAGAAAAAACAACAACTGGACATAGAAGGTAGGACACTTTCCTACCAGCCTGAATACTGTGTTTTTTAACACATTTCGCCGAATTGGATTATTGTGCCTTTGTTATGCATGTGTATGTGTTTTGAAAAACTTCACCTATGTGAGTTTTGTGGGTTTTGGCTAATTTTTTTTAATTTAACTTCAGTTATGTGGGTTTTGTGGGTTTTATGCGGGTTTTCAGTGTTTTAGGTTTTGGGTTGTGCATTTTGTGTGGGTTTTAAATATTGTAGCATTGTTGGCCTTGTCATATTTCTTAGCTACTGGTTCTTTCAATTCAATAGGCTCTACCTCCTTAGCCTTTGTGTTTATGGGAGGTTGTGCTTAAACTTAAACTGGAATTGGAATTGCTTATTAATATAAGCAGCCTGAGGCGCACTTCACTTCGCCGCTATTATATGAAGCGGATCACACCTATTTCTTTAGGTCATAAGGGCAAGCGGATTGTGCAACAACTTGACATGGTTGAATGTCCAGGAGCCTTGAGCGACATATAAGTAACTGGAGAATGAGTGTTATTATGACAGGTTGGCAAAGTTTTGTGTGGGTTTTCAGTTTTGTGGGGGGTTTTGGGTTGTGGGCTTCCTCCATTTAGAAATTGTGGAAGAGAGAATGTTTCAACCATGAACGCACAATCTGTAGTTCTGAAATTGCAGTTGTAGTTCTGATTTTTTAATGTAAATGTGATGATTTTTCCATTTCTTATGTTATAGATCCTGTTAAACACAGTAAGAATGGTCTAGGTAATTATATTTTTCAGGTTTAACCTTTAGTATGAAGAGCCATAGAACGGGGGTAATCTTTCATTGCATTGTGGATTTTGTCAAGAAGCTTTGCACTGTTTAGCCCCACTCTCATGGCTTTACTGTACATTAGATGTACATCATATTTTCAACAAGTCTGTTAGTGACAATTATCCGAACATTAATGATTGTATGCTTGTGCATTTGAGATTTTAAAACGGTGTAAGATTTGTCCTTTGCCTGCCTGCCATAATAGAAGCTATGTAAAGTTACACTTATACCTCATATAACATTGCCAAATTATTTGTTCAAGTAAAAATGTTCATGCCCACTTAAATAGTTGTTGTTTTAGCCTGTTAAGATGCACATTTCAAGTTCATTCATCACTAGAGCTATTTATCTTGCCTTATCAAAGTGCAAACCATTTTGGATATGATGTGTTATTTCTTTGTTGACACCTTGCTTGGTTCATCTCTTTTTATTTAGTGTTTCTTTGGAATACTATTAGAAGCATGTATTATTTTCTGCCATAATGGTTGGGTCATAATTCCATTCAAGATTTAGGACAAAATATGATAGATTTTTAAGTGAATGGACCATAATTCCATTAAGATTGAGAACATGATGGACCATAATTCCATTAAGAGCTACAGTGAAGCTTCTACCTATTATTCAGCAATGAATACGTTTGTAATGATCCTAATTACAATGATAATTTTTTATTTTTATATGTGCAATATATAACCTCTCTTGAAATAGGAACTGTCAATATATAACCTCTCTAGAAATATTAAAACAAATCTCTTCCACTGGATAGATATTATAGATCTCTTTGTCTCTTGTTGAATCTCCCTCATGCTCAATTTCTCGATGGTTATTAGTATCTTCTATTGGTAACTACTTTTGATTTATGTTCACTTAATTTCCTTCTTTATTATGTTTCCTTTCATCAAGTAATTACCAAATTAAGTAACTACTACTTATTTTCCTTTGCAATGTTGTTTCAAACTCGATTCAATTGATCTTTACCTTCTATTATTTTCTCTTGAATTTCCTTTAGTGAGAACAAAGGGATTCTTTTGTTTACTACCTCTGCGAGCAGACAGAGGGCTGGTTTCTATTGCACTTTTCAACCACATGCTCTTAGGAAGATCTTTCCTTTGAAAATGAAAATGGTCCATAAAGCTGAGAGTCGCCATGGTGGAAAGAGCTAGAGTGAAGCTTCTACCTATTATTGAACAGTGAATATGTTTGAAATGATCCTAATTACAGTGATAAATTTTTTTCTTTATGTGTGCAATATATAACCTCTCTTGAAATATTAAAACAAATCTCTTCCACTGGATATATATTATAGATAAATATTATAGATCTCTTTGTCTCTTGTTGAATCCCCTCATGCTCAATTTCTCGATGGTTATTAGTATCTTCTATTGGTAACTACTTTTAGTTCATGTTCACTTATTTTCCTTCTTTATTATGTTGCCTTTCATCATAATTCTATATCATAATTCCAATTCCAATTCAATATAGTTTATAGTTTAGCTTCCACTATGAAACCAATTAACATATTGCATCCTTACAAAACTGACATTGCGATGTGGTTACAAAAATTAATTCATGCCACCCCTATGCTTGATGGCCTCCATTTCTTGCATTTCCCAAAATTGTTGTCTCTTGTCTGACCCAAGTATGGTGAGCTAACCAAGATTGGTTGATTAGGATGTGCTTGAATATTACCATATCCTTGACTTCAATTTCCTCCTTGTAGCCATGGAGGGACTGAGTAGCCCAAGTGTCCACTTGTGTTACTAACCCCAACACTGAGTGTAGGTGTCATATAAACAGAGTTATGATTTAAACCTACACTGGTAGGGGTATATGTGGTGGGCACAACCCCTGGCTAATATTGGGGGACTTGGATGTTAATTAGCTCTTGGTACCATGGTGTGTGCTCTGCAATGTGATCCATCATGTTGGACATCATCCATTTGCCTAAAATTGGCTTGGACCATAGACTTCCATACTTGCCACCCCTCCTCCTCTTTCCAACACTTCTTGAACTTTTCTTTCCTCCCTCTCTTGCCTTTCCAATTGTTTTTGATGTTCCTTATCTTCCCTTACTTTTTGGCTTTCCATCCTTTCCTTTGATCAAGCTTCTGCTGCTACAATCCTTGTAGCTCTTTTGTCCTTGGCCAACTCCTTCTTTCTTTTTTTAGTTTCCTGAATTTCATTTTTTTACATTCGGACTCAAACAATAAATTCATATAATCTTCAAATGTGAGCAACTCTGAACTCGTCCCCAAACGAAGACAATCTGTAGTTGAGTGCCTTGATGAGGCCTTCACTCTCTCTACTGGTAGCTTTAGGAATGCACCAAGTAATCTCTAATTTGTCCCATGCTCCCTAGGATCTAACACTTGGCTTTCAGCCTCCGGTACAACTGATTGGCCCCATTGTTTTCTTCTTCAGGTACTTCATGCTAAACAGGCTCCTCTTCGAGTGAACCATTGTCCACAAAATAATGAACAAGTTCGGTGTTCAACTCTGATGGTGGTGAAGGCTTGCCGATGCTTTCCTCATTGGTGGTAGACACATTATGTGTGTTCATATTCATCATGGCCTCTGCCAACCATGATGGTGGGCTTACCTGGGTTGTCATGCTCAATTGTTCATTGTTTAATCCTGTTGCATTATCATTTGAAATCAAGTTTGCATTTTCATTCACTTCATCAATTGCCTCATATGGAATATCACATGCAGAATTGGCATGTGGTTCAATGGGTGTGACAGCCTCAATGATATTGACAGTTGGTTCATGACTAAACTACGTCTCACTCACATGTTCATCATCATCACCACATAAGTGCCCTTCATAAAGGGACATTATACCTTCAGCAGTAGCAACATCTTCTTAGGCATCAACATGGTCTTGTAAGTTCTCTACTTCTTGACCTTCCACATACAAAGTTTTGCTACAACAAGTATCATGCACAAGATAATCAACAATAAGTGGCCATATACTAGTCCTCCTAAATCCAGCCTTGATATTAAAAGGTGCGAGAGCCCTTTTCAATGCTTTACTTACAAGCTCAACTAGCTCAAACCTCTTTACTTCCACCCCTAGATTATTTTCCATCCACGAAGCTCGCTCGACCTTGAAATAATTCTTGAAAGGCCCAAACACGCTAACATCAAGAGGTTGCAATCTGTGAGTGGTATGAGCCGCCAATGTTAATAGGTCAATGCCAAAATTGTTGGCCTCCTCAATTATTTACACAGCCATGTGGCTTCCATGGCCATCTAAAACCAGTGGGTGTCTATTTTTAGGTGAGACACCACCTGGTACAGATGCAACAAAGTGACAAAGCCAATTCAGGAATATTTCCTTTGTCATCCATGCATGGGGATGCGCTGCCATGCACACACTTGGTTCACAGTTCTGTATATAGCTTTTTGGTTGTGTTTTACCTTTGAATAGGTAAAATCTAGGCACTGAAGAACCAATTGCATTGACACAAGAAAGAATAGTGATCCACTCCTTGCTCTTTGGAAAAATCTTAGGCACATTTCTGCTCTCTCTTTTGGCAATTACATGCATATCGCAATTCCTTCCTGCTTGTAAGCATGTTTCATCACAGTTCCATATATGTTCTGGGACATATGAGTGTTTCTCATTGTAACGTAAATAGTGTTATAGAAGTTGGACACAAATGCAGGGCATGGATTTAAAGCTCTGTCTCTGTCAAGGCCCTCAGTTGTACATAGCAAAAGGTTTGGATGACCTTTTTAAATCCACTCCACCATGATTTACATGAAACCCATATTTGAAGGGGTTTGGCCTCCCCTGACAGATTTGAACTACTGTGGATTTAAGTTGTATAATATCTAACCCATGTCCCAATTGGGCCATCTCCTTACACCACTCAACCATGTCGGCCTCCTCCTCTTCAGTCATAACTATAACAGACTCTCTACTCTTCGTACTAGTCAACCCATTTATGGAATAATGTATGTTAGAGGTAGCAATACCATGCTTTTTTGCAGAGGCACGGACTGAATGTTCCTTAAACTCGATGTCATCAATTACAGCTAGCATGTCTTTCTTAGTCCAGCCTCTGATGGCATTGATTTTCTTTATTGAACTTGCACCTTACACTATGGTTGAAGGTGACTCTATCATTGATGGTGGGATAACATGATCTGCCACCATAGTGTCCTTTTAAACGACATTACTGGGTGAATTGGGAGCATTCACATCACCCCCCCCCCCATCCTCATCTAATGAACTGGATCGCAGTTGGGCCCCCCTCACCCCTCGCCTCCTCCTGTTCCTTATACGATCTGCAATAGAAACTCTTGGCATGGCTGCAACAACCTGCAAAGTTACCACCAAATTCTGATTTTAAAAACTATATTAGAAAACAAGGAAATTTATTGGACTTTGCAATCAATGTGCAACAACAATCAGTGCTTTATCTATATATTGTAATTGAATACATCTCGGATCTGAAAATCATTATTGGAAGGGTTTAAACTTCTTTATTTTATTCTTAGATGATTTTTATGAGTTAGCAGGAAGAGTTATTCCTTTTTAATTTTGTAATAGGTTTGACATAACACAGTTTCTTTAACCCAACTATTTTTTTGTGTCCTCAAATGATTGTTCTTGGCATTCATTTTATTCCTAGTTGGTAAAAATATGGGTTATCAAGAAGAGCTATTCCTATTTCTTTTTGTAACAACTTTGACATAACACAGTTTCTTCAACCCAACTAGCTTTCTGCGTCCTCAAATCTTGTTCTTGTCATTCATTTTGTTCTTGGAATTCATTTTATTCCTAGTTGGTAAAAATATGAGTTATTAGGAAGAGATATTCCTTTTTTTTGTAACATCTTTGACATAACTGAGTTTCTTCAACCCAACTAGCTTTTTGTGTCCTCAAATCATTGTTTTTGGCACTCATTTTGTTCTTGCCATTTTTTTTATTCCTACTAAGGGTTAGCATATTTTTATGTAAGGGTTCTTAATTGTAGTCTCTTTATGTAGTTATTCCCTTTCAAAGTCTTAGTTCCAGTTCTTTTAGTTCTTGCAAGTCAAAACCTAAGTCAAATACAGGTAAGAGATTTCTTTCCTTATTGTTATTGTTCCTACTCTATCATTATTATTATAATTAAACTATGAAAACTATTACAGTTTGGGTTTTCCACACCTAATCACTACAACAAAACCAGCGATTAGCGTCTCTTTTTACTTCTTTTTTTGCATCTAGAGCCCATTTTTGGTGCTATTTGCATCCATTTATCAAATATGGCGCAAAACTTGACACAAAATTTGCATCAAGTTTTGCACCAAATCTTACACCAAGTTTAGCACCAGGTATTACAATAGGTTTTGCACCACGTTTTGCACCAAATTTTATGCCAAGTTTTGCGTCATCCTTTACACCAGGTTTTGCATCAAGTTTGGCACCTAATTTTGTTTGACATACTTTTGCATCCTCATTTGCATCCACTTTTTGCACCTACACTTGCATCAACTTTTGCATCCTTTTTTAAATCATTTTTTGCATCCATTTTTTCATCCATTTGTGTATCCCTTTTGTGCCAAGTTTTACATCGAGTTTTGTGTCTAGTTTTGCATATAATTTTGCATATACTTTTGTTGCATCCACTTTTCCATCTTGTTTGGCATCCATATTTACATCCTCTTTTGCATCTATTATTGTACCCACTATTGCATCTAATATTTTTGTGCCACAATTAGCGCCTAGTTTGGCACCTCCTTTTGCACCCACTTTTGATTATAATTTTGCATCCACGTTTGCATCCTCATTTGCGTCTAGGTTTTCATCAACTACTACATCTATTTTTGCATCCCTTTTTGTATCCAATTTTGGACCAGGATTTGCATTGGGTTTTGTGTCTCGTTTTGCATCTACTTTTGCATCGACTTCTATTGCATCCACTTCTATTGCATCCACTTTTGCACACAATTTTTCATCCACTGTTGCACCCATTTTAAATTTCACTTTTTGCATCCCTTTTTACATCTTCATTTGCATCATACTTTGATTCTTTTTTTGCATCTATCATTACATCCACTTTTGTTATGCCACAATTTGCACCATGTTTTGCACTCACTGTTATATCCACGTTTGCTTCCAATTTTGCATCCATGTTCGCATCCTCTTTTGCCTCAAATATTGCATCTATTTTTGCATCCACTTTTGTGTCAGGTTTATGCATTGGGTTTTGCATCTCGTTTTGTATCTACTTTTGCATCTACTTACATTGTATCCATTTTTTGCATCCAATTTTGTTTTGCCTGTTGCATCAATGTTTGCTTCCACTTTTACATCCATTTTTGCATCTTATTTTGCATATTTTTTTGTCTATTGTTACATCCACTTTTGTTGCACCATATCTTGCGCCTACCATTGCAACCACATTTGCATCCCTTATTGCATCCACTTTTGTTTCATCCATTTTTGCATCTTCTTTTGTGTCCGTTGTTGCATCCACATTTGTTTCACCACAATTTGTGCCAAGTTTTACACCTACCATTGGACCCATGTTTGCTTCCACTTTTGCCTTCATGTTTGCATCCAAGTTTGCATTGACAACTGCATCTACTTTTGCATCCACTTTTGTGTCAGTTTTTTCATGTTGTTGTGCATCTACTTATGTTGTATCCACTTTTCATCCAATTTTACTTCTATTGTTGCCCCCATTTCTATGTTCGCTTTTGCATCCCTTTTCCAACACTCATCATATTTTCTGCATTGATTATATTCCTTATGGCATTGACAATTATGAACAATTGATGACAATGTCAATAATATTGACAATGATGAAAATGAAGATGATGGCGATGACATGAATTGTGATTATGATGATAAAGACGATAGTGGTTACAATGACAATGATGATGATGGCAATGATTATGATCATGACGATGCTAATGACGTTGGCGAATCTTCCCAATTTTAGATGTTGTCATTGTCATAATCATAAGCATTATCTTTGGTGTCATCATCATCATTTTCATCTAGGTCATCATCAAAAACTATAATGGCATGAATGATGATGATGATTACAGCAATGTCGATAGAAATTACATTAATGATGATGATGGGGATGATAAAAATGACAATGACGATGATAATGGTGGTGATGATGATCATCATCGATCATCTCTCAAAAATAGAGTTGTTATTTCTCTTACGTATATCAATGTGTCCTAAACAACCCTTTTCTAGCACTGATCACATTTTTTGGGTTGATGATATTTCTTACAACATCTACAATTATGAACAATTGCAAACAATGTCCATAATGATGATGATGATGGCATGAATGGTGATTATGATGATAATGTAATGATGGCAATAACAATGACAAGTATGTGATGATGATGACAATGATTATGATAATGAGAATGACCTTACAATCTTATGGATTCGTGAACAATTACTAGTTTCAATACCATCTTCTGGATACGTATTACTATCATACTTTTTAGATTTTCTGTCTCTCTTGAGGTATCTTACTATAATGGTGTTGTCAACACTAGAAAGATATCTTGTTGTAATGGTGGTTCTAATGTTAACACTAGCAAAGTTTTTGTTAAATTTTGGTTAAAAAAACCGATTTATGCAATTATTTTGACAATCTATGTAAAAAAGTAAATAACATCCAATTATTTTGACTGTAGTCCCATTGATTATCATGAATTCACCAGTCTGAAGACCATCTTCTACATACATATTATTATTAAACATTTTGCATTATATCCCTCTTATATCTTGTTGTAATGGCAGTATTAGCACTAGAAAAATATCTTGTTGTAATGGTGATGTTAGTATTAGCACCAAAAAAATCACTAAATATAATTCCCTAAGTCCTCTATATAAGAAAAATCAAAAGAAAGAAAAATAATGCCCAATGAATGGTAACTCATGTATTCACACCCTCTTTGGAAAACATATGAATATATACACTCCTAGTCACACTTGATCACATGTTTGTGATGGTTAAATCATGAAGTCCTCTTTTCCCCTTTCATTTTCACTTCATCATTTAAGCACCTAATTGAGGATCTAGGGAATTTTTCTTGCCTAAGGGTTTCATGTCTACTCTTGGTTTACTTATGTCACACTACGGTCAATCATGTGACGGAGTGAAATACTTAAGTTTGTGGAGTTATTAGAACAGTGTATTAAGTTAGTCACCACACACACATGTATTACATGTCATTGATCCACATGTGTGGGTTGGAGACTCATTGCTTGAGAACTTTAATGGATACTACTTTAGGGTCTTGATGGTATATCTTACAAAATTGCTTGGTAAACATTGTGATTCATCCTTTCTTTTCCTCGAGACACTTGATAATATTGAAGTCACTCCCAATAATCCACGGAGATGGGGAGTATAAATTACTTGTGCTGGAAATAGAATTGAGAAATAGAGGTTTTCCATTTGCGATATTGGAGTCATAGACATTGGATACATTGGAGTCTATGATTTGGATATTGGAGTCTATGATTTGGATATTGGAGTCATAGACATTGGATATTATTGGAGTCATAATGCGAAAATAGGTAAACATATTGGTAACCTTGATGTCTTGATCATTCCAAATAATAACCATTCCACCCAAGTATATCTAATCATCAATCACTACTATTTGGAAATTCCTCCCCCATTTTCTAATTATATGAGGTAGAACCTCACTTAATATTTTTATTTCTTATATCAACATTATTGATGGGTGCTTTGCATACCATTTTTCTTTTATGAGTATTTGTTTTCCTTTACTATTGAGGTCCCTCATGTTCCATGAGACTATTTTCATGGATAAATTACACCGAAAGGATGTATAATGTGACTAAAAAAAACATGTTCCAAGATTTATGTTATTGGACAATGCCACTTCATGACTCCTATATTTCCTTAACCTGGGACTGAATGGTGAACTTGATAGCCTTAAGGGAAATTAACTAATGAAAATCTCAAAAAGAGGTGACTTTTGACTTTATCACATATAAGTTAATATACTAAAAAAAATATCCATAAAAATTTCATCAATCAATGAATCTTTAAAAAAAATATCCAAAACAATTTCATCAAGCAATGAAGCATTACATTATAAATTACAATCTATAAACCTTTTGGGAACTTTTTGCTAAACCATGTTCAAAACCAACATATTTAATATTAATATTTAACAATAATATGGAAAATAACACATTTTCATAAATTAAATAACATGTTATCAATCCTAAGAAATGTCACTAACATAAAACTAAAAAGCATGCAACTAATTGGAATGACCACTCAAGGCCACCATAAGACAATTAATCTATTAAGACAAGGATTAATGGGGAAAGAAATCTACAAAGGACAAAGGCAAACCTATTTTAACTTTATTGTTTTATTAGGTGCAAGTTGAACATCTCAATATATAATGAAGAGAAGAATTAATTTTGTTGCATTGAGAAAACCCAAGCACATTCTATAACTTAGCAAGGAAGAGATGTATAATACCCATCTCAGTGACACAATGCATGGCATTAAGTTACTTTTTGATATATAATTTAAAGTTATATCATAAAATCACAAATTTAGCATGAATGGATGTTTAAAATTCATTTTTATAAAAAGAAAATATAGTTTTCGTTATAAAAAAAAAAACCAAAAACTAAACATATTTTTTTAGAAAAAAAAAAAAAAAATACTAAACTGAATATATATTAAAAAAAACCTAAAATTAAGCAAATATATATTTTTTATTTATTTATTTTATTTATTTATTTATTTTTAATTTAAAATAATTTTTAGAATTTTTTGAAACACTTCCGTCCATTCTAAGAAGCAAAAATAATAATAGAAATAAGGACAGACCAAAAATATTCCTTTCCTTGGTAAGTTTTTCCCACCATTCATTCCACTCACTTGAGTTATTTCATAAAACAGATATAAGTGTTATTTCACACTCTTTTGGCAAAGCCTATTGAGCTTCTCTTATGATATATCTATTCCTTGATGGAGTCCTTGATATATTGATCAAGTTTTGATTCCTTGGAGATTAATTAGAGCAAAGAAAACATGAGTACTGTTAATTCCAAGTTCAATGCCTCTAATGGTGGACACAAGGCAAGGGAGGGGTTGCTATCGTGGTCATAACTCCAAGTTCATTGTCTCTGATGGTGGACGAGGCAAGGGAGGGGGTTGCGGTCATGGTTCTGGTCATGGAGTTTTCTCTTTTACATTATATGTAGGGAGTTCAAAGCAATTTGAAAGGAATCATTGTCGTCACTAGGTATAATGGATTAAGTGTGATAATGGATAAAATGAAGTGATTATTTGTGAGCATTTTTTCTTGAATGAACATTAGGATCCATCTTATTATAGAGAAAATTACATGCATTAAAAACAACTCAATATTTCATGTGACATTCATATTGTATGCGACTTATTTTTCATTAAAAACAATTTACTTTTTCATGTGACATTCTTTTTTTGTTAAAATTTTTTCTATTTCTAATCTGAATTACAATTGTAATTTGAAATAAAGCTTCCAATAAATATTAATTTACCAATTCTGCATGGAAATCATAAGAAACATTCACAATATAATATGAAGAACAAATGGGTACCTACTTCATATGGATTAATAAATGCTTTTACTACTTAATGTGAATTACAAGTGTTATCTTAGTTGGATCTCCAATATATCTTAAGCCATATATTCATTTCATTTTTAGTACTATTAAAGGTTATTATGTCCTACCTCATTTTATTGTTAGCATTGTAATAAAAATATGCATTTTGCTGTAGAATTAGTACTAACATGTAATATTGATTTTTTTTCCAGAACGCTATAGGTAATGACCACAAAGATGATGATATAGACTATGTTTAGATTACATCATATATCAGAGATGATGATGATTAGGATGGCGATGGCATTGGTGATGATTATGTGGATGATATTATCAGGATGGTCAGGATGATGATCATGGAAATGATCATGAGGATGAGCTTGACTATGATTTTCGTGGTGCTAGCTAGCCATGCGTTATTTTTTATATTTAGTTGGATGTCTTAATATGGTAATCGTACATTTGAATTTTAGTTTATTTGAATAATGATGATGATACTATCGGCACTATCTCGTTACCTTATGAATATGTTGAAAATTGTTTACAATTTTTTTATGAAGAATTATCATGTATGACGAGATTCCTATTTTTTTATGGATGTTGTGAATTTACCTTAGCATAATGATATCTATGAAACATTTTTAGTTGGTAATCTTACATTGACTTTTAGTTGATTTGATTAAATATGATGATGATATTATCATTTTTATCTTGTTATTTTATGTATATATTGAAAATTATCAACATTATTTTGATGGAGAATTATTATGTATGATGATATTACTATCTTTTGATGGATGTTGTGAATTTACCTTAGAATAATGGTGTTCATGAAATATTTTGACATGATAATCACACATTTCAATCTTAGTTGATTTGATTAAAGATGATGAGGATATTATTAGTATTATCTTGTTACTTTATATATGTGTTGAAACCTATCAATGCTTTTTTATGGAGAATGATTATGTATGATGATATTACTATTTTTGGATGTAATGTTGTGAATTTACCTTGGAATAATGATATCTACGATAAATGTTGATTTAGTAGTAATATATGTATATTGAAAATTGTCAATGATTTTTTGATGGAGAATTGTTATATATGAGGATACTGCTATATTTTTTATGAATGTTGTCAATTACCCTTAAATTTGTTTACAAATAATAAGTTATGAATTTGAATTGTGATATATTCTTAAATGTGTTATACATGAAAATACCTCCTCATCATCTTGGAGGAGAATACTATGTTGTTGGTTGAAATACCCCTTTCTCCTAAACTATATAAGCCTATAATATAAGTTATGTACGATGAGGACCACGATATCCTAGTCTATAACAAGTTGTCCCCTTCATCTAACTTTTGTTATCAAAATTCTCACATTAGAGGAATTTTCAACTCAAAAAATAACCACTTAAGAAAAAATTAAGAAACTAATAAAATAATGCCATGTAGACAATTTTTTAATATATCATTTTTATTATTCTTTTACCAAAATTACCCAAATAAATGTCACATTTATCAAAATAACTGTATATGTATTTTATATTTAAATTAATATATTAGCACAAGATTTAATAAAATTTAAATTAAAAAAACAAATTTAAATTAAAAAAGCAAATTCAAAATTTAAAGGAAATTTAAATTTAAATTTAAATTACCCAAATAAATGTCACTTTTATCACCATCTACATGTATTTTATATTGAAATTAATTTATTAACACAAGATTTAAGAAAATTTAAATTTCAAAGGAAAATTTAAAATATAAATTTAAGTTAAATTTAAATTTAAGTTACTCAAATAAATGCACTTTTTTCAAAATAACCATATGTTTATATTTTATATTTAAATTAATTTATCAATAGAAGATTTAATAAAATTTAAATTAAGAAAGTAAATTTAAAATTTAAATTAAATTTAGGATTTATGATTTTATATTTAAATTTATTTATTTAACACGCCATGATTTACTCTTCATTAAAAATATTCTCGATATTCTAATTTGTATAGATTAAGATATTAATTTAATTTTTAATATTTAATATAGTTTTGGGTCACTTGGGCACTATTCACAGTTAAATTAGGTAAGTTATATTATTAAAAAAAAATCCACTGCCTAGTCACACTTGTATGTCTTTTAAATTTTAAAGGATTTTGATTGGATTACACATTATGACATGGAAATTCAAAGTTAACATTTTAAAATGAAAATTCCTCTAATGCGAGGAAAAAAGCTCGAGTTAACTAGAATTTGACACTCTTGTTCACTTTTGGAAACTCATATGGTGGAATGTAATCTCTTTATCCTCATCTTTAGCTTTTTCCTAAAAAATAAAAGCATACAAAAGTGGGAAAGAGCCATAAAGCATGGGGAAGCTTTTTCCTAAGCACAAAAGCTTCTAAAAAGTGGAAAATGCCATTTTTATATGAGGAAACATTATTCATCCAAAAGCTTTTGCCAAAATTGAATTAATGAGGAATTTGGGAAATCTTCATAGCCTTCACTTTCATATATATTGGAGGTTTGGCCATTAAGGAAATGATGGGAGTTCATGTATTGTCACGCTGCTGAGATTTATCCTGAGAGGGAGAGTTTTGGAGCTAGGAATTGGGGGAGGTATTGTTGCAACTGCATCTAATGGTTGTAACTTTCCTCCAACTCCTTTATTAATATAGATTAGTTGTTCTTCCTTCCATATGCTACTATTCATTCTTTATTTATCCTATTTAACTAATGAATGTATGGGATTTTGGTTTTTATTTATTTATTTAGTAATATTTATATGTTTATGATAGTTTCAATTATCAAGATATTACGTTGTGAAGTTTTCTTTGTTCTCTCTCTTGTGTGTAGGACCAAGATTTGGAGCTATCTAGGAGCGCTTCCCAGCTACACTAAAAACTCCAACAAGACCTGCATGCGAGGACTCACATGAAATCATTCTTCTTTTCTTAATCTGTACTCTAAATATTGATCTACTAAGAATCCTGAGCCTTAGAACAACCTTTCTCTTAATCAATCTATCTTAGGTTTTTGGGATAAACTGAGAGGGTTTTATGTTCATCTAACTGTGCATTAAATCCTACAGCAAAATGACATTTAGAAACTGTAATATATTTCACTATGTAATAAAATTAGTAAAATGGAAGTAAAAGTAAAACTCTAAACAAGAAGCCAGAATTGGATGTAACCATCGATGCAAAATTGGGAGTAGAATTGGATGTTCAACTAGCCATCAAAACAAGATGAAAACAATGAGACAAAAAGAGATTTAAAGTAGAATTAAAAAAGGGTGCAAAACTAGACACAAAGAAGGGAACAAAATAGGGCATACAAAAAGATACCAATTTGGTTGCAAACAAGGATGTAAAAATGGACACCAAAATGAGGATGCATAGAATGGTGTAAAATTAGGATGCAAAATTGGGTGCAAAAAGGATGTAAGAAAAGACACAAAACAAGAAGTAAAATGGGACTAAAAAAGGGTGAAACTAAGGATGCCAAAAATGATGCATAACTAGATGAAAATTCAAACTAAAATCTAGGTGCAAAATGAGATGCAAATGTGGACACAAAATGTGGCAGAAAAAATGATGCAAATTTGGATGACAAAAAGGATGCAAAATTAGACACCAAAAAGGATGCAAAATTGAACATAAAAAATGGTGAAAAATTAGACACAAAAGTAGAAAAAATGGTGCGAAAATGGGCATAAAAATGGCTCAAATTTGAATGCAACATTGGATGCAAAATGAGGTGCAAAAAATGATTCAAAACTTGGTGCAAAAACAAATGCAAAAATAACGAAAAAAATGGCTCAAAATTGAACGTAACATTAGACACAAAATGGGATTCAAAGGTGGACACAACACATGGTCCAACATAGGGTAAAAATTTAGATGCTCAAAAGGATGAAAAATTGGATGCAAGAAATGTTGTTAAAAATGATGCTAAATTGGATGCAACAAATGATGCAAAATTAGGTGCAAAATAGGATGCAAAAAAGGGAGACAAATGAAACGAAAAAGTGGATGAAAAAAATGGTGCAAAAATGGATGAAAATTTTGGCACTAAATCGGATTCAACATATGGTGTAAAATTAGATACAAAAAATGGTGTAAAAAAAGGCAGAAAAACTGATGCAAAAACAGATGTAAAAATAAGTACAAAATTAGAAGCAAAAAATGGCATAAGACTAGATGCAAAAAATGGCACAAACTCGATGCAAAAAAAGGCACTAAATCAAATGCAAAAGATGGTGTAAAACTCGATGCAAATTACGACACAAAAATAGAGGCAAAGAATGGCACAAAATAGGGAGCAAAAAATGATGCAAAAATAGATGCAAAAAATGGCACAAAACTAGAAGCAAAAACTGTTGTAAAACCAAATGCAAATTTTGGTGCAAAATATGATGCAAAATTTGGTGTAGAAAAAAGATGCAAAATTTGGCGCAAAAAAGGATGCTTTAAAAATTGTACAATAGAGCCAGATTTAGCGCCAGGCTGCTCATCCCAATGGAGAGAAAAATACACTAAAATCTGGTGCTAAATCTAGCGTAAATTGCCTGTTTTGTTGTAGTGAATGGTGCACTATATGCCTTCAATGTTGCCCCCACTGTGGTGTAATTCAATCTCAAATAATATTTGGTTTGGTTCTATGATGCCTTATCTCTCGCTCTTAGAATTTATTGGCTCAATAATTCTCATATGTGTTGCAATGTTTGGTTTGCTTGATACTTATTTTAATTTCAGATTCACCTCAAGCACATATCTTTTCAGTTTAGTCATTCTTCACTCATTGTTATACTGTTGGAGGCATCTAATCTTAACGAGCATTAATATAAGTAAGAAATTATCCTTGCTGTTGACTGCTTAGGGCAACAACTCACACTGAGTTTTCTGTGTGCCAATCAACTTTGATTCTTTACGAATTCATGGGTTTGTTGGCAGCATACAACACCTAGGGGACCCCCTTGACACTGGAAAATTACCAGTCCAAACAGAAAGGTGTAGTTTTGGTAAGGCTAGATGGACTGTAATTATTAGGTAGGTCCACTCATGCAGATTTTCATGATAGCACTCTGAAACCTTCACTTTAAGTTTATGCAGGACTTTGACATACCTTAACAAAGATAATATAGCATGTTCTCACAACTATTACAGTTTGGGTTTTCCACACCTAATGGTGCACTATATGCCTTCAATGTTTCCCCCCACTATGGTGTAATTCAACCTCAAATAATATTTGGTTTGGTTCTATTATGCCTTATCTCTGGTTCTTACAATCTATCGACTCAATAGTTGCTAGATGTGTTGCAATGTTTGGCTTGCTTGATACGTATTTTGATTTCAGATTCACCTCAGGTACATATCTTTTCAGTTTCTTCATTCTTCACTCATTATTATACTGTTGGAGGCATTTGATCTCAACAAGCATTAATATAGGTAAGAAATTATTGTTGTTGTTGACTGCTTAGGGGCAGCAGCTCACAATGAGTTTTCTGTGTGCCAATCAACTTTGATTCTTTACAGATTTATGGGTTTGTTGGCAGCATACAACACCTAGGGGATGCCCTTGAGATTGGAAAAGAGAATTTCTAAACCAATGGGTCTTTTATTCACTTAGAAATGCTTCTCTAACTAGACAATGAATCTACCTAACATCAGAATTTTCTCTTTGAAAGGATATTCTTTGCTATTATAGTAGTTTGATATTGAGTTTCAGGGGTAAGATTTGAGGTTATAGTGGCAACGAAATCAGTTTCTAAAATAGTGGGTATGTTATTCATATAGAAATTCTTCTCGATCTTGTGATCTATTTAAAAAGTGATATTGGTTGTAATGGCTTTAATTGACCCTTGTTTCTTAACAAAAATAACATTATTCATTATTCAACAAAAACCTACATGTATGTCACCAGCAACTGATGAATAGAATGAATATAACACTATGCACACACTCTGTTGTATGTGTCTGGTAGTTAATGAATAGAATGAATGTAACATTGTGCACACACTCAGTTTGTATGTTTCCAAAAACTTCTGAATATAATGAATGTAGCCATGTCTGAACACTTTTATTGCATGTCTCCAATAGCTTATGAGTAGAATGAATGTTTGAAACGAAAATGAGTAAGAGTTGATGCTTTATAGTTTTTCATATAGAATTTAATTGGTAGGGAAGATTGACATGGATTGTCATCTCCCAAATTCAAATGTGTGGCCTAGATTGATTTGTACATGATCAAATGGTTGATAATATTTGATGGTTGATCCATGTGCTTTCTTGTTTTTAATTCCTGAATTGAAAAAGCTGGTGTGTTTAATACTTAAATTTAAAGGGTTGGTCTCATTTATTGCATCCTCTGAACTAATTCTTGAATTGAATGTTGTCATTTATTGTCTTCAATAAGTTGAATGGTTAAACACACATGTACATATGGCTGACACGCATTTCACCTATTCTTGCGCAGGTATTACTAAGCAATGGGATGTCTTGCTCCAGTGGAAATCTGTAGGTGATTGTTTGATGGGATAGGTATACTCGTGAATAGAATTCAATGGAATGTTTTGTAGTGCATTTTGACTTATTTAGTAATTCGGCAATGAAAATATTTTGGACATTATGTCTTGTCAACATATGAGGTTAAGGTTTGGTATTTGCCACTTGTTGGCCCAATCAATATGTGGACCCATTTTGAATTAACTTATATAACTTAATATAAACTATTGATGTGCCTATTTTTTATGATTTATGAATATTTTTTTATAGATGTGTAGAACCACTACTATAACTAATATTGGTCCCTACACAACAATAGAAAGCTCTCCCCTAATTATAACTAGTATTGATCCCTACACAACAATAGAAAACTCTCCCCTAATTATAATTATCGGCTGCAAACACATCTCAAAATTACATGACTCATTCATTCCCTCGTGCTTTACATATGCATTTTCATTTAAAATGAAATCCAAAGTACAATAACTATAATTTATAAATATTATACAACCATGAAATGATTTGAAAGCCGTAAAGATCGACATTATGAAACTTGCCTTTGATGACGGAGTTACGACTACACGTTTTCCGCCTTATCTCTCGGGGCAACAAAGCGTGTCTCTTCTCCCACCTTTCCGAGTCCGCACGGACGAAGGCATGTCTCTGAAGTTTGAGTTGTCTCTACAACTACGACACCGACGATGCTCTGACGATTACTTGATGATGCAACTTCATCGCAAATTGATGATGCTCCCACGATCACTTGGTGACGCAGCTTAAATGACACCATCCTTTCTATTCGCCTATAACTACAATTAACTTATCCGCGGAAAACTCCAAAACCAGAGATTTCTGGCAGATTTGGCTGTGGAGTTACCAATTTTGTGATCATCAATAGACGATCTATCTATCGGCGGCGTACAGTTTATCATGTAATTACATACACTTTACAATTTCTTTTGACGCTCCTTCACTTCCGAATCTGTACGCTTCTCTTTGTGGTTAACAAATTAAAATTAATGCCCCTTGTATAACATAACTGGAGGAATGTTGTGTGTGTGTTTTTTTGGGGCTTATCTCTGATTCTACTTTGTTGCAATCTTGGTTGGAGTTATGCAGATGATGAGCAATGCTGAAGAGAAGGAACGAGCCCCACCTCCATCGGATGCTTTCCACGATCATTGTAACATGGAGCACAAAGAATGTTTGGATAATTGCACAAGCCTTTACAATTTTGCCTCAAATGATCTCCACAAGTTCTCAATCTTATATCAAGTGTTTGGCGCGTGTAACGTTATCAAATTGATTCAAGTAAGTTGCAACAATATCTTTTTGAAGATTTTCCCATTTTGTTATATGAAACCATCTTCACTTAGATTTCCTTTTCCATAATTCTGAATCGTTTTAACTCGTTATATATATGGTGTGCATAGTTATAGCTCTTTAAACACCATGTCAAAGGAAAAGATTTTGAACATAAACATTAGAAGGATCTTTGTTTGAAATCTGACGAGTTTATGCTCATTTATTTTACTACAATTTCTTTTAACCTGGAAAATAGGACAAACAAATACAGAGATAAAATGGATCTATGTTTTTCCTTCTTAAATCAACCCTTCTTTACATCTTCTACGAGGCGCTGTAAAAGCATTTCGATCTTGGTTTTTTAACGGAGATATTCTATGCTTCCAACTTCATCTTATAATCCGTTGCACTGTGGGCGCAAGATCTTCCGTCAGACCAGAGAGTTGTTGCAATAAATAATATGCTGTGCGAGGCAAGTGCAAGGATACAGGATCCTGCATTGGGGTGTGCAGGCATAATACAGCAACTTCAACTCCAAATATCAGACCTGGAATCGCAATAACTGCGACACAGTCAATGATTCAGAAAATACGTTCCCAACAGGTGCAACTTCTAGCCTCTATCCCAGGATTCAACAAAAAGTGTAATCCCACAATGAGCACGACTCTAAACGACGCTGATGACGAAGATGATGACTAATTCAATTCCAATCTAGCGGATTGAATACAGTGCTGTTTCAGAAAATGGATACCAAATTGATAGAGAAGCTTTTTTTTAATTTCCTTAGTGTCTTTGTTTGAAGAAATAAACGCTAAAATTAGTTGGTGTCTCATTAGAATGAGATAATCTGATATCTACATGGATAAAATCTAATATCTAAATGAACCGAGTGTGACGATGCTTCCATTCAGGTTTATAGCTTTATAACAGAGTAGATTTATAAATTTACGAAGTATTAAAAAGTATTGCTGGACATGTAAAATTCATTATGGTTTAAAATTTTTGGATTTATAAAAAATTAAATCTAAATGGATAAAATCTAATATCTAAATGAACCTGAGTGTGGCAATGCTTCCATAAGCTTTATAGCTTTATAACAGAGCAGATTTATGAATTTACGAAGTATTAAAAACTATTGCTGAACATGTAAAATTTGTAAATTTTATTTATGGTTTAAAAATTTTAGATTTATAAAAAAATTAATTTATATTTATTTTTGATTGTGTAAATTGATAATAAAAAAAAAAATATTATATTTTTGTAAAATAATTGCATTCCTCTCAAAAAATCAGCTTACATTATGATAACTATTTACTAAAATTATAGAAGCTTTACTTTATGACTTGTCAGGTTGTAAACAAGATTTGTTGGCGTGTATATGATAGCACTAAGTTTCTACAAAACACTAATTAGTGACCATAAATCAGAAAAAGTAGTATGCAAGAGATAAACATCTTATGAGTTCAAAGATGTCATAACCGGGTCTTCCTAGCTCATACTAGGAGGCAGTAGAAGTTTGAACTCACATTAAATGTGTTTCTTCATGTGAACTAAGGGGTTTCCCGTCTATCCTAACATAACATGTTTGCATTTTTATTGGTCATGTTGAATATCATTCAAAAAAGAAATTATTTGATTCATGCCTTTTTATTTTTCCTTTAAAACTTATCTCACTAGAGTCTTTTGTTGTCAATGGAGTAATAGCATGCATGTATTATTTTCTCCTTCCGGTGGTGTTGCCAAGGTTAAGAAGCAAGAGAGTCACCTCATCTAAGAGTTTTGAATCTGAATAGGCTTGTCTATGTTGAAGAACATGTCTCTCTAGCTGTTGAATATTTGATTATGCACTAGGTGTAATTACACGATGGTATGTAGCCACTTCCTCCAGAGACTGCATCTCGGCACATGAACGACTTTATCAGCCACATCCCCTAGCATCACGGCAACTGCATGCATGTTGACGTGGCATACTAACACCGACCAACAATACAACCCCATGATACCAAAAGTGAAAGATCTCTCAACTCCGTAGACACCAAACATGTAACGAATCCTCAAAAGCATACAAAAGAAATACAAGGTTTGTGAATTATATTCCCCAAACGCCTTCCGCACGTGTGAAGAGGGATGTAAACACAACTGACTATGTCGAATTTGCTTGGCAAAGAGACAATTTTACCAAAAACAAACTAGCCTAGGTAGAAAAGCCAACTCCCAAAATAAAAGATTCGTAGGCTAAGACAAAATAGACCATCCACATTCCTCAACAAAGATTTAAAAACAAGACTTAGACCACACCAGTAGTAACCATGAACTGAAAAATTAGTACACGAAATCAAGGTGTCACTATTACCTTTTTATTACCACGAATAGAGACTAAAGCCAACAAAATAAAAAATCCAGGACCCTAGTTCTTCACAACATGTTTCCTCCATCCATCCAAAAAAAAGTCACCAAATTACTAATTACACACTAATAAATAATAATATAATTACACTCATTTCTAATAAAATAACCATGGTTTCTTTGTGCCCACAGATATAAGGGTTATAGCCACTTAAAAAACACAAATTTAACATGAAATTTTGTATACCAATTCCATTATAGAAATTTCAAATTCCTTTCCCTTTTTCCATTATAGAAATTTCAAATTCCTTTCCCTTTTCCTTCAATGGCCAAAAAAATGCATCTCCATAAAATCGGGTTCTAAAGGGGTACGGTAATCCCACCCCTTCGGTAATCACGGTAACGAAGTTATACTAGAATAATCCAGAATGTCGAAAGCCATCCATCCACGTAAATTATCCATCCCATGCTTTGTACATGGTGGGCACCCCCGCCACACCGTCAACCCCCTCTTCCATGACCTTGGAGTTTGTAGCGCGCCCCATCTCTTTTTCCAGTTGTGCATAGAATAAAATAAGTAGAAATTTGCAGAAGCTAATATATTTTATTATTGAATCTAACTCAGGAGGCATCAAATTTGTAATGCCTGAACATTTTTACATTCAAAATTTGAAAAAATATTTAACCCTTTATACGATAGATATATTATTATATAATTAAAGCTAAATATAATATAGCTAAAATTAAAATATTTTATTATAAAATGGTATCAGAGCGTAGGATTTGTGAGTCATGATCGTCCTCCTCCGTGGACTCTCATACCTGTCTACTCCTCGTAATTGCTTTATGAAACCTTGTCCAATGCTGGATTTGTTGATTGGCGCCTTAAACAAGAGATCAAAAATCTCGCCTCTCCATTGATGGAAAACCTATTTATCATTTCTTATGCTCCACGACATGATGCCCACTGCGAGAGGGAATGAAAAGTACTACACTTGGCCACTCCTTGCACGGGTTGGCACACACCCTCTCGTTTCCTTAATCTGTACACAATTGTTGTTCAATGACATGATATCCAGATATTGGTGCTCGTTTGACGTCGTTATGTTGCTACACAATTTCCCTTCCACCAATACCCATTTCAGGATTCGGATCTAATCTCCGCTTCCTGGTACATATTTCTTGCGCCAAATTACTTTTCTATGGGCTGAAATCGTTTAGAGTGCAATCAATTCCACTGCAACTTCTCGTAATTATATCACAGTGGTAGATGGGGTACCCGAGTTGTGTTATATGTTATTTTATGAGAAAAAGAAAATTTGTGGAGAATGAGTATGCCAAGTTCATGTATGATAAAATATGGAATACCGAACTGGATAGAAGAACAGTTTTTTGAAGAGTGATCTCTTCCTATTTTATGAGAAAAAGGGAAATTTGTGTAGAATGAGAATGCCAAGTTCATGTATGAGTAAATATGGAATACCGAGCTGGATAGAAGAACACTTTTTTTGAAGAGTGGGCTCTTCCTTCCCGATATATTTGTTTGGGAATTAATAAACAATATTAATAATCTATTTAAGTTTAATTAAATTGAAGGTGGTCATAGATAATTAGAGTTTTTATCTTTATGAGTCGTTGACTCAATTTTAGTTTTGTTTATTGATAATCACTGATTCATTTAATAATAATTATTGATAATTAAATTTAAAAAATTTAAAAACATATACTAAAATAAATAGTTATAAACATTTCAAAAATAAATAAATTAACTGCTCATATAAGTTTCTCTTATGTGATTTCTACCGAAAGATTTTGCTTAAAATAAATTCAATTAACTTCAATTCAATAAATGCATGATAACTTTTCTTTTCATATTCTTAATAAGGCCGCATAAAAAAATAGCTATAACTGGTCAGCTCTACGAAAGAGAGTCTGAACCAGGAGAGTCTGGCTCTGTAGAACACTCTACATTGTTCAAGCACATTACACATTAAATAGAAAACATGGTTTTAGGGAAGTTAGAATTGCATCCTAAGAAATAGAACCTAATTCCTATCCTGAGGTTACGTGAACCAACTCTACCTATTCTAGGATATTCTCCATTATCTTCAACACTCCCCCCTAATGGACAATGGGTTCACAAATATGCCTAACATCTCCATAAACATTTGAAACTTAACTTTTCCAAAAGGCTTAGTCAAAATGTTTGCAACATTATCACATGTATTACAATATTCCAAATGGATTTCTTTAAATTACAATGTTCCAAATGGATTTCTTTAAATTGCACTTTCTCCTTGACAAAGTGGAATTGTGTATCAATATGTTTAGTGTTTTTGTTAAACACCGGATTATTGGCAAGTTTGATTGAACTCTGATTGTCGCATCTGATTATTGTTGCGTCTGTCTGTTCTTCCCCAACATCCTAGAGAAGTCTCCGCAACCAAATTGTCTCACATGTTGCTGCACACATGGCTTGGTACTCTGCTTCCATTGAGGACAAGGAGACTGTGTTTTGCCTCTTGCTGCTCCATGTGATCACCCCGAATCCAAGGCTAAATGCATAACTTGTTATAGATCTGCGATCATCTACATTTCCAACCCAATCTGAATCTGCAAATACTCCCAATCTAACATCAAAAGAGTCAGTGTAAATAATACCGTAATCTACAGTACCTTGTAGATACCTCAAAGCACTCTTCGCTGCATTCCAGTGGCTTTCAAGTGGCTTGGACATAAATTGGCTTAGCACACTGACTGCATAAGACAAATCAGGTCTAGTGGTGGTTAGGTAGATTAGACTCCCAACCAACTGTCTATAAAGTGTTGCATCCGCTACTTTTGAGCCATCCTCACACTGCAATTTGATGTTCTGCTGCAATGGTATCGGTGCAGGCTTAAACTGATCCATCCTAAACTTTTCTAACAGGACTTTGACATACTTTGCTTGAGACAGAAATGTTTGACCTGAATCTCTCCAGGTCTCAAGACCTAAACAATATCTGAGTTCACCAAGGTGCTTAATCTCAAACATCTGTGACATCTGTTGCTTGATTTTATCAATTAGATATGTAGCATCACCTGTAATTATCAAATCATCTACATATAATGAAATCAACACTACGCACCCTTGTTCATCTTTCATGGTGTAAAGATTAGGGTCATTCTTACTTCCATTGTAGCCAGCTTGCAGAAAAAATGAATCAATTTTTTCATACCACGACCTGGGAACTTGTTTTAGTCCATTAAGTTCTTTCTTCAATCTACAAACTAAATGTTCTTTTCCTTTCTGGACAAACCCTTCCAGTTCCTCTAGATAAACCTCTTCTTTTAGTTCTCCATTCAAAAATGCAAACTTTATATCTAGTTGGTGCATCATCCAATGTTTCTTAGTAGCTAGAGCTATTAACATTCTGATAGTGTTCAATTTAGCTATAGGGGCGAAGGTTTCTTCATAGTCTATCCCTTCTTTTTGTGAGTACCCCTTTGCTACCAACCTAGCTTTTAGTTTTTCTATGGTCCCATCTGCATTAATCTTCGGTTTATATAACTATTTACAGCCTATGGTCTGTTTTCCTCTAGGAAGTTCAACCAATTCCCAAGTGTTATTTCTGATTATTGAATCATATTCCCGTCAAATGGCCGTTTTCCATTCACTACATTCATTTGCTTCTTTATAACTAGACGGCTCAACCACATTTATCATACTAGTTATAAAAGCATTTCCCTATATCTTGCAGGCATTTGAGCTTTCCTACCTGATCTCCTCAGTGGTGGGGTGGTGGTTTCAAACCTTATTTGATCATCATTTATTTCTTCCTGCTGCTGCTGTTGTTGTTGTTGCTGCTGCTGTTCATCATCTGCCTTTGTCTGCTGTTGACCCTGATTGTTCTCTGCTTCTTCTTCCACAAAGTACGAAATGTCTCATTCCTCATAGTGCTCATCAGGTTCTTCATTGTCCTGCTCATGGAATTTAACATCTCTACTAACAAAAATCTTGTGGGTAGAGGGATTAAATAATCTATATGCTTTATATGACGAACAATACCCTATAAAAGTACATTTGATGGCTTTTGAGTCTAATTTTCTTCTATATTCCTTTGGAATGTGGGAAAATTCTTTAGATCCAAATATTCTTAAGTGTTTTACTACAGGCTTATATCCATGTAATGCTTCAAAAGGAGTTTTAGACTCAAGACTTCTTGTAGGACTCTTATTTTTCAAATAAACTGCAGTATTCACTGCTTCAGCCCAAAAACCATTCGAAAGATTCTTACCTTTAAGCATACTTCTAACACATTCCACCAGTGTTCTGTTTTTTCTTTCTGTTACTCCATTCTACTGTGGAGTATGTGGTACTGTAAACTGCTGCAAAATTCCATGATCTTTACAATATCTGATAAGCTCATCCTTCCTGTATTTTCCCCCTTGATCAAAGCGAAGAATTTTTATTTGTTTCCCTATTTGTCTTTCAATCGTATTTTTAAACTGCTTAAAGTATTCGAATGTATGGCTCTTCTTACTTAAGAAATACACCCAAGAAAACTTCGTACAGTCATCAATAAACAGTAGGAAATACAGTGCACCTCCTAATGATTTTGTCTGCATGGATCCACAAAGATCTATGTGCACTAATTCAAGTATATCCCTCTGTTTCATTTCTACTCGAATAGGGAATTCTTCACTATGAATTTTTCCTAAAGTACAGGCATTGCAGTCATTATGTACTTGCTTTAGCATAGGAAGATCTCTTACCATTTCCTTCTTTTGTAATAATAGCAAATCATTGTAGTTGATGTGGCCAAATCTCTGAAGCCAAAGCTCTTCTGTAGTCAAGCTCACTGTTGTCAATGCTCGAACCAGTGCAGGTTTGACATCCAACTTGTACAGTCCTCCTGTCCGGATTCCTGTAGCAATTGTCTTCATGCCATCTAGCAGATCTTTAATGTAATAGTTAGATTTTAAAAATTCAACTTTCAAATCTTAATCTGTAATCATAGATACAGAAATCAAGTTCTCTGTTATACCAAGCACATACATAACATTATAAATTTGTTTGATATTACCATTAGGTAGAATGACAGAAACTTTCCCAAATCCTCTGATTTGATGACTTCTGTCATCACCTAAGTAAATCTGTGTGCCTTCATTGATTTATTTAAAATTTTCAAGCCAGTGCTTATTCCCTGTCATGTGTGTTAACACTCCTGAATCTACATACCAGATGTCTGCATCAACATTTTCATCACGATCTGCCATGAACAATCTGAAATTCTGCACCTGATCACCATTCGCAAGATGATCTACATGTCTTTTCTGCTTTTGTTGTTCGTCACAATATTTATTTTTCCTACACCCCCTGGCAATATGACCCAATTTTCTCCAATAAAAACATTTAGTTTCGGAGTAGTTCTTATTCGGATGCATACCTTGGGTCTGATTCAGTCTTTTGTGTGAGTTTGCTCTGTTTTGCTATTGTGGACATCATTTCCCTTTGTAGAAGTTTTTCCTCGCCGTCAATGTAAGACCGGCACTCTGGGGCTTCAGGGACAATCTTCTTTCTTCTTCCTGCATCAGTATACCTGTCAACTCTTCATAATGCGGGATCTTCTCTTTGGCATTTATCCTAGTGATGAACATCTGATAATCACCAATGACACCATTCATTGTAATGGTTACAAGATCTGTATCATCAACTGTATGACCAATGTTTGACAATTTGTTCTTCAGATCCTTGATCCTTGCTGAGAATGAAGCAATTGTTTCATTCTCCTCCATCTTCAGGGACAGGATCTTACTCTTGAGGAATAGAAGACGATTTGAATTCCTGATCTCGTACAATTCCTTTAGAATTCCCCAGATCTCGTGAGCTAGCTTACCTTCTCTGATGTGTGGTATAATGCAATCTTTCACTGACATCTTTAACATTGTTCTTGCTCTACTTTCTCATTTCTCCCAGTCTAGGATTGATGTTGATCCAGCTGTGGGCTTCGGCTCATCACCATTCACAATCATCCAAGCACTCTACGCTTCTAGCAGAGTCTGCATCTTGAACTTCCAATTTGCATAATTGGAACCATCAAGCTTGTTATGCTCATTCATGCATGCTTCAAATATATTGTTATCATCTTGGCGATTCAAAAAAAAAATTGACAGGTAAAAGATATTAAATTTACCCCAGATCTGTGATAGAAACAAATCAATGTTCTTCACAGCACACCCGTAAATCACCATGGCTTCCTTCTTAGCCTCCAGACAGCCTTGTTCTTGGCTTCCCCACGCAGCTTCTCTGACAACTACGGCCTTGTTCTTGGCTTCCCCACGTAGCCACAGCCTTGCCATTGGCTTCCACAATCATTGCAGATATGCCGGTCTTTTCTGCGATGTCGTCGCAATTGTACATGTCTTTCTTGCGACGAAAAGTTAAAAATATGGGAGAAGTAACTACAGTGCCCTCGTCGCAGAGATACACTCAGAACCAGCGATGATATCGGAATCATCGCAGTTATCCTCGCAACTGCGATGATCTCAGTTCAAAGAACCACCCACCAGCCAGTGTACAGGTTCCTCAGCCCTGACACTTTGATACCATGATAAAAATGATAATGTTTGTATTAAAGAAATAAAATCCACTGGTTAGCACTACAAAAGAGAGTCTGAACCAGGAGATTCTGGCTCTGTAGAACACTCTACATTGTTCATGCACATTACACATTAAATAGAAAACATGGTTTTAGGGAAATTAGAACAGCATCCTAAGAAATAGAAACTAATTCCTATCCTGAGGTTACGTGAACCAACTCTAGCTATTCTAGGATATTCTCCATTATCTTCAACACTAAGGTTAGTGCCTCCTAGTCTAATTATTGAATTTTTAAATTAATGAATTAGCTCACACATTTGAACAATGGCTATAAAGTAGCTATTACTACTCAGTTTAAATATAGTTAATAACATTTCTTTAATTAAAAAAAAAAATATATATATATATATATATATATATATATATATATATATATATATATATATATATTAAAATAAATAAATTATTCCGTCCATTAGGGTAGCTCAATTGGTGATTACTTTGTTATGAAGTACTATTTAAACAATGAGATTCAAAGCCCTATTGGCCAAACCAACAAAAAAAACTAAACACTCATAATTCATAAAATTTATGTGTCATTATTTAGACACATCAATTAAGCAAGCAAGTTATGGATTCTTTATAATAAAAATTTGTTCTTACTTTCTATATGTATTAATTAATAATACATAATATAATTGTTAGAATAATGTTTTTAACAATGTTTTTAATTTATGAGTTAAGAGTATATTTACTTTTGAAAAAATATTTGTTTTTGAAAAAAACAATTTAGTTATTATAATAAATATTTTTATTTACAATTTTTTTTTGTGAACCACAGTGTGGAAAGATGGATTTTATTAATTAAAAAATACAAAATTTATTTGTATTCAATATATATATTACAATCTAGTTTTAAATCGAATGGATAGATACTATTCTTTTATTGGCTGGAAAACAATGATATTTTCATAAGAATTTCATTACATAATTTTTTTTGAACAAACCTATAAAACCACTTTATTACACAATAAGAAATTACACTAAGTTTCCGCCATTAATAAAATGCAATTTTTAATGAAGTCAATACCGTGACAAGAGTATAGTAAGAAGAAGCAAAACATATATAGATAAATATATATATATATAAGGTTGTATGTGATCAAAAGACGCTAGATGATAGGAAGATTCCATCCTAACGTTAAAGGAATGAGAGAAGGTATAGATAAATGACCTTCCCAAAAGTCAAAGGAATTAGAATTGTAAATTATAAATGATTATTAAAATTACATATTAAAAAGGTTGCAAATTTTGTTTTTATGTTAAATAAATTTATATTTTCAGAATTTAAAATTACAAATTTATATTTTCAAAATTTAAAATTACAATCTTCATAATGACAATATTAATTCCATAATGTCGATTAGATTTAAAAGATGTCGCAAAAAAAATATCACACTTATAATTCTTTGTGCACTAATGATCTTCACGATAGCTGAGGTAAAATACCTGCAATAAAATATATAAAAATATTAAATACTTCAATTACATCTCCTTACTCTACTCTACTGTAACAAATGCTAATGCTTAGATTGCATTTCCTTACTCTACTGTATTGTAACAGAGTCACACCAACACCAAATAATAACAATATATGTGGTAAATTAAAAAAACGGCATTAAAAATAATAATGATGACAGAATCATATAAATGGTAAACAAAGAAAAATTACAGTAAACAAATATACTCTTCTTAATAATTATTAATTAATAAATTTACATTAAAACCATATCAATTAGGCTACTCTGGACAACGAATAAAACAATATTAAAAAAATTCAATCAAATTATCATTTAGATTAAGCGGCAACCAATAATAATAATAACAACGCTGAAAATATTTAATCAATTTATTATTTTAGAGACTATTCCACACTGAATTAAAGCCATTATCACCATATTATTATATTTTGTAATCGATCCAATGTTTAATGAACGAAATTATAAGAATTAAACCTGAACCGAGAGTAATTGTAGTCTTTTAAAATACAACATGGCCACATTATGACATGTCAAAATTAAACAATTAAACCAGGTCATCTTACGAATCAGGCCAAATTGACATGACACAAAGCAAGATACACGTGTTATTATGTTGCAAGCTTTATGCAAGTAGAACTGACACAACACAAAGTAGATACACTAGTTATCATGTTGCAGGTTATACGAAGTCATCATTGTATAATAAAAGAAAAATGAAATGAATCAATCAAATGTGAAATAAATAAAATTAATATATTTAAAAAAAAACTCTTTACATATTAAACATTATATATTACAATCTTTTTGATTAAGTCAAATTAATTTATAATTAACCCACTATTAAGATATGTTCCAATTCAATTTTTTTGGTTAAGGCAAGTTAATTTATAATTAACCCAATATTACGTTATACTTCCGGCCTAAAAATAATAACTCCTCTTTTGATATTCAAAAAATGATACCACCTAAAAATGTGTTCTGGAAAGTGGATAGGATCATGAAAAAATAAAGTATGAAATGCTAAAGGATAGTTCAACAATAACAGCTTATAACTAAGATTACTCCATAACCAATCATTGAAGGGTTTCGATAATAGTTCCCTCACCAAGTTTAAAGCAAAGGAATAAACCCATCATAAATAATTATTACTATTTACAAAAACATTCCAAAAGTTTATTAAGAGGTTTTATATTTCATGTAAAAATATGTAAAAGACAACACAGTAATAAGAATTCGCACCTGATGTGCATGATGTAGCGGTGTGGGCGGCTGATTGCTCCCCCGCGGATCGCGTTCGATTCCTGCATGGCTGCGTTCTGCAGCGTATATGATGGCGATTTCGATATGATGTGTTGACTGTCAGCTTGCTGACTTGTATTTGTACAATATATGTAATATATGAAGAAAAAAAAAGATGATAAGGTCAAAAAGGAACTAGCTCCTCCTTTCTAAAAAACACAGTAATAAGAATTCACAAGTGAGAATGTTACACATTCACGAGCATGAAAACTAATCAGATAAAAGGGAATAATCCACGATTAGAATGGTCACGCTCACAAGAATGAAGAGAAGTCTTCAAAATATCAATACAATCAACTCACAAAAACTTGGAAAAGTATCAACACAATTAGCTAACAAAATTTTCTTTAATAACGAGATAACCTTTAATAACATATAAAGATAGCTCCAAAGAGACTCCTATCCCTTACATGTTGAATTTTTCATATTTATGCCGAAGGCGTTTTTTAAGGGAGCGGTTCACTCGAGAGTTCATAATCAACCATTTAGAACTCACCACATATCTCATTATTTTCTATCAATTTGACCATTAACAATATTCACTGTTTCATAATCAACCATTTAGAACTCACGACATTTCTCATTATTTTCTATCAATTTGACCACTAACATTTTCACTACATATCATGTTGGAAAATTACTCCCAAGCACGACATTAAACGACTCACAGCAACCAATCTCAGAAAGTATGCAATCAAATCGTCTTTGGCAGCAGAGAACATATTTTTGTGTATCGGCTGAAGGAATGTCATGTTAATATTTTCCAAGCTAGATGACATAAGGAATGTCAGGTTAATATTTTCCAAGCTAGAGGACATAGAGTTAGTGACTATTAAGTCCAGATTGTTACTGCACAGTAAACGAAACTACAGAGAATTAATTTAAGTCACTGTCTACCCATAACTTGTTTTTATTTCTTGTTTTGTCATGAAAAATAAGACATAAAGTTGGTGACTATTAAGCACAGGTTATTACTGCGCAGTAAATGAAACTTCATAGAATTAATTTAAGTTCGTGTCCACCCATAACTTGCTTTTATCTCTTGTCTTTTCATGAAACCATAACTTGCTTTTATCTCTTGTCTTGTCATAGAAAAGTTAAACTTAAGTTCGTGTCCACACATAACTTGCTTTTATCTCTTGTCTTGTTATAAAAAGTTAAACTCCGCAAAAGTCATATGGAGTTTAAAATACTTTGTTTGCACTGAGTCATAGTCATGGTCATAGTCATATTTCTAGTTTCACTGTGCGTCCTCTGTTTTACTTTGTTTTAAAATGTTATTACTATGTTGTTTATGTGCATAAATTTTTAGGTTTTTACCTTTTTTCTTAAAAAACAAATATTGGTATCGGGTTTAATAGTAACAATTGAAAAGGGTATATGCTGAGCGATGGAGCGGAGAGGGAGGTGGAATTGAGGGTTTTTGTAAATCTAGGGCTAACAGTGGTGAGTCTGTAAGAGGAGCGACAACAGAGACAAGTGCAGGAGAGCAAGTCTTCTGCGCGTAACCGGGTCAGCGATATCTTAAAAAAAGAGGAGGAAGGTTATATAAATCAGGAAGAAGCTGAGAGACGCCATGGCAGGGGAACCGGGGAGGGGAGAGATCCCCTCCTACAAAAACGTGATAGCGGGAGAATCAAGTGGAAGCGGAATACAAAGAGACCCAAAGGAAAACAGCAAAGATGCGCCAATAATGGGAAATCGATGGCAAACAAGGCTTGGGGGCAGATCTCTACCCAGAGCTCAGAAAAAACCAAGGTTCGTAATCCCCAACAAGAAACTTGAGGAGTACAGATGTTATATGAGGGACCATGCACTGATATGTAATTTTGTAGGGTTCTGACCTTTGGAAAAGGACCTGGCAAAGTGGATACAACAAAGATGGAAGCCGAAAGGGCATATAGATCTAAAGCTAGGGGCAAAGGGCTTTTTCAAAGTGATATTTTCAAACCTAGAAGACAAGGAAAGAATCTTTGAAGGGGGCCCGTACTTCATGAATAACGCTGGTTTATTTATGAGGCATTGGAAGGACCACTACAATCCTGATCTTGAAAAGATGCTAGCAGCAACCATCTGGGTAAGAATGTTTGGCTTACCTATAGAGTTCTGGGATCCTGATATTCTGGAAGGCATAGGCAATACAATCGGAACTTTTGTCAAAGTAGCAGAGACAACAAAAAGAGGGAAGTATACATCCTATGCAAGGATTTGCTTATATATGAATATAGCAGAACCATTGCCAGAGTTCATAGAGCTAGAATACCATGATGAAGTGTGGCAACAACTGATGGATTACGAACACATACCCTTCAGATGCAGAAGGTGTCATGAATACAGCCATCTCTTCAAACAATGTCCACTGAATGATACAGAGGAAACATTAAGGAAAAAAGAAGAAGGAAAAAGGAGGACAGAAGGTACAGAAGGAGGGGAAGAGGGTTTCCAAGAAATACCCTGAAAAAGAAGACCAGGGAAAGAAACAATAAGAACGCAACAACCTGTTAAAACAATGTCAGTAGAATGTAAAAACAAGTTCAAGGTCCTACAGAAAGAAGAAGGGGAGATGGAAAAAGACGAAAATGTGGAGGAACCTATGGAGCTCACAAAAGATATAAAGGAGCCAGACCTAAACCAAGACAGTGTGGCGGGAGGAGGAGCAGAGGAAAGCATGGATATGACAGTAGAACAGCCTCAGAAGGAGACCGACCCCTAGAAGGACAGTGGAAGCGAGGAGGAACGAATATTGAAAAGGCTGTTACAGGACTGGAAAAATCTTGATGAAAGGTTTATCCCGGAAGCTCAAAAGCAACTGTATAAAGAGACATTCAAGAAATACAAGGAAAAGAAAGGAACTACTCTAGTAAATCAACTAGATGAAACAGCATTGCAAGGAACTCCAAGTTTAGGAATGGACAGCTCTGGCAAAGGCGGTAGGAAAAGAGGGAGGCGGACAATGAGCGAAACCATACAAGCGATTGGAGAAATATTGGTTAACTCGGGCAGAGTGATACCTCTCTCAGAGGTATTTCAACAACCCTCCAAAAAGTTATGAAATGATGGTCACAAGTTGGAACATTAGAGGCCTTAACAGTGAAGGAAAACAGAGGTATCTGAAGGACAGGGTGAAGAAAGACAAATCCAGTATAATGATTATCCAAGAAACGAATATCAACTCCCAGAAATTAGAAGACATAATGAGAAATCAAAAAATGCATTATGAGGTGATGGGACAGGATGCGAATGGCACGGCAGGAGGTCTAGCAATCCTCTGGAATCTTGAAAAGGTGCATTTTGAAAACTGGATAAGGTTGTCGCGAATCCTCTCAGGCTTATTTAGGATGATAGGGACATCTGAGTGGATTCTCATCACAGGTGTCTATGGTCCGCACATACCAAGGGAACGAAAAAATTTCCTTAAAAACATGCAAAACATCCGAAAGATCTTCCCAGGGATACCATGGATTGTGGGGGGAGACTTTAATATGATCAAATCGATAGAAGAAAAGAGAGGAGGTATAAATAGACCGGATCAAGACATGGAGGAGTTCAGTGAAATGATTACAGAGCAAAGACTGGTAGACATCCCGACAATAAACGACATCCATACTTGGAATAATAGAAGAGGAGGCAGAAACCAAATAGCTTCCAGGTTAGATCGATTCTTAATATCAGAACAAATAATGAACAGGGATGTATTTGTTGAGGCCACGATAATGCCGGCGATGGGCTCAGATCATTGGCCCATCAGACTAGAGATAGACATCAAGAAAAACCCCCTCAACAAACCTTTCAGGTTTGAGGCCTTATGGCTCAGGAATCCACAGTTTATATCTAAGGTAGAGGAATGGTGGACCCAAAGTCAACAAAAAGGAAAATGTAAGATGCATACCTTTCAGCTAAAGCTCAAAGAACTCAAAGGGAAAATCAAAAAATGGAATAAGGAGGAGTTTGGAAACATACTAATGGAAAAGCAGAGACTAGAGCAAAAAATGGAAGAGATACAACAAAAAACTATTATAGAAGGACGAAACGAAGAGAGAAGCAGAGAGGAGGGAATTCTAATTAGCCAACTTGAAGAGCGGAGGAAACAGGAAGAGATCCTATGGAGACAAAAGTCCAGGACAAATTGGCTCCGCGAAGGCGAAAGGAACACCAAGTTCTTTCACCAAGCCATGATCCAGCATAGGCAAAGGAACAGAATTTTCTCCATCAAAAATGAAGAATGGGAGAGAATAACAGAACATGAAGGAATTGAACAGGTACTAGTAGGGTACCACAAAGACCTGCTGACGGAACCACAAGTGGACAGAGGAGCGGCTACAGAAATGATCTGCAAGGAAATCCCAAAGATAATAACGGAGGACCAAAATAGGGCTTTGATGAGGGCAGCAACGATAGAAGAAGTGGAGGAAATTGTGAAGGGCATGAAGAAAAACAAGGCCCCAGGACCGGATGGATATACAGCAGAATTCTATCAGGCAGGCTGGTATTTTCTTGGACAAGAGATACTGGAGGTGGTAGAGGAATCTCGCATCAATCAGAAGGTATGGCCCGGTCTTAACTCTACCTTTTTTACTCTGATTCCTAAAAATGCTAATTTCGGAACAACAAACGGTTTTCGCCCGATAGCCCTTTGCAATGTAATTTATAAAATAATTGCTACACTACTGGCTAAAAGACTAAAACCTATTCTCTTTAGTATAATATCACCGGAGCAAACCGACGTTGTAGAGGGAAGACAAATCCTTGATGGATTAGTAGTCACCCAGGAAGTGATCCATTCTCTAAAGAAAAAAAAGCAGTGAGGGATGATGATAAAACTAGATTTGTCAAAAGCTTACGATTGCCTAAACTGGAAGTACCTTAAGGCAATCCTCATGGCTTTTGGGTTCAGTAACAGATGGACAGACTGGGTTCATAATATGATATCAACGCCTAACTTCTCTATAATGTTGAATGGGGCGCCAACTTCGACCTTCAACACCACTAGAGGATTAAGACAAGGGGACCCATTATCTCCTTTTTTATTTATATTGGCTGCAGAGGGTCTGGAAAGGTATTTCAAAAAAGAGTTGAGGGAAAGAAAGATCAAAGGGTTGAGGCTATGGGGAAGCAACCTGCCTATCACACACCAGCAGTTTGTGGACGACATCATGCTCTTTTGTGAGGTCTCGCTAAAGGAACTAAGGGGAGTAAAAAGGATTTTGGAATTGTTCATGGAAGCCTCGGGTATGGAAATCAAAAAAGATAAATCTTGTACATTTATCTTCAACACCCTAGAAACGATCAAAGCTCATTTAACCAGAACACTGGGATTCAGATATGGAGAACTACCGACAAATTACCTGGGGAATCAGCTAGATATAAATCTACAAGAATAGCAAACTCGCAGCAAATAATAGAAAAACTCAAGAATAGACTTGCGAATTGGGCCTTTCGCTCGTTGAACATAGCAGGAAGATTGGTACTCCTAAAATCAGTCCTCCAATCCATACCAATCTACCCTTTATCGGTCATGGCTGCTCTCAAAGGTGCTTGTACAAAAATGAAGGAAATTTTTGGAAAATTTATATGGGGAGGACCAAAACAACAAAGGAAATGGGCACTAGTTTCATGGAAAAGCCTAACAAAGCGAAAAGAAGAAGGAGGTCTATGACTCCGAGACTCGGGCATCCTAAACCAAGTTCTAGGAACGAAGATGTGGTGGAGGTGGATGAGGGGCGGAAATGACCTATGAGAAAAAATATGGACACAGAAATATAATATGCCCTTAACATTAGAGGGCATCCTCAGACTAGAAGAAACCCCGAAAAGATCTACAATATGGGAACTGGCAAGCCAGAACAAAGACATCATAAACAAATATGCCTTCTGGGAAATAAGAGGAGGAAGTACAGCTAGATTCTGGGAGGAGGCATGGCAACAAAGAGACAGAATGGTCAGCATCCAAGCTCTGCAAAGTACACATCAGAAGGTTGTAATCGAGAGGTTAGAGTATGTAAAAGAATACTGGAAAGAAGGGGAGTCAGATGAATTATGGAGAATATGGAGAAAACCAGAAGAATGGGACGAAAATATAGATCATGAGCAGAAAGGGATACTTGTAAAAGAACTGGAGTCAAGGAAAATTAAAATTAGATCGAGATAGGATATTCTTAGATGGGGAAAATCCACAAGAGGGACCTTCACAGTCAAAGAAGCTTATTATTTAACAACTAGCCAGGAGAGAGAGGAGGAAACTTTGGAATGGGGAAAAATCTGGAGTAATAAGTGGTGGCCAAAGGTAACTATATTCGCATGGCTAGTTGGGAAAGAAAGAATACTGACATGGGATAAGCTTCAGAAACGAGGTTTGTAAACAGGAAGCTGAAACCCAGGAACACATTCTGAACTCTTGCCCATTTGCTCAACAACAATGGGTTGAAGTCAGGAACCTCTTTGGAAAATCTAGTAGAGACCCTCTGGATATTAAAAAGACCATCTTCCAATGGGGAAGGGGCCAATTCTCATGCCTGGTTGTAGAGAGAACCTGGAATCTAGCCATAGGTTTTGTTATATGGCTTCTATGGAAGGAACGGAATCGAAGGATCTTCTTAGACAAAGAGAATCCACTAGAAAAGATATGGAGAAGAACACAAAAATTAATTAGGGAGACTGTTCTGGCTGAGACCTGGGAGGAAGAGGATTGGAGAGCGAACCCTGATGAAGGACGAATCCTAGCTAATCTAAATATGGATTATGGTATGGTTTATCCCTCAAAAGAAAGACAACAAAGATCTCAAACTCAGAGTCTAGAGCATTTCAGTTACCCCGGGGAAAACTTCATTAAACTGAATTTTGGCAGGGCTTCCAAAGGAAACCCAGGGCCGGCTGGCTTTGGAGGTATCTTTAGAGACAGTGAGAGACATACTAGATGGGTGTATGTAGACTGGGGGGGCATAATGACCAACAATGAAGCAGAATTAATGGCTGTATACCAGGGTCTTAGGATAGCAGTTAGAAACGGCTACATAAATCTGGAAATTGAAGGCGACTCGCAGATAGTAGTTGAAATGCTTAGAAATCGCAATAATGGGAAGAACTGGGATCAAGTTGCAAGGAGCTAGAGGACGGCAGGGATCATTCAAGACTTGGCAGACATATTGAAGCGTATTGAATATAAAATCATCAACCATGTTAGGCGAAAAGGAAACAAAGCCACAGACTTCCTTGCAAATTGGGGAAGCAAAGAACAGGGAGAAAAGGTGGATAGCATCTGGCCAGCTGTAATGAACAAACCAGGATGGGAGATCCTCATCACAATAATCACCTAGGACCATAATGAAACCACAATGCTATAAAAAAGATCCCTATAGGTCCTCGATCGGGGTGAAAACGACAGCGATGAGGAGGATTAATACGGCGGGGACGAATGGCCATGATAAGCCATTTGGTATATGGGTAATGATGCCGGCATACAGGAAGATCTTCAGAGGGGATATAATACCAAGGAGAAGCAGAGTTGGAGTAATGAAAGGCAGAAGCGGTGGTAGAAACGTTGCAGTGATGGGACGTGGGTATGATAACACAGAAGTAAGACGAGGAGGAGTGGGCGATTATGGAAACTGCAGGTGGCAGAGGGAAGTGGGGAAGAGGAATGAGGATGGGCGGCAAAGGAAAAACTATGAAGAAGGAGGAAGGTGCGAGGGAAGGTATTCGGTATATGCAACTGGAGGGAGAGAGCAAAGGAGCAGGGTGGTGGAGACCATAGTAAGGATAAACGTAGGAAGGAGAAGGCGGAAAGACAGACTGCCAACCCCCATAAGGATTGAACGACGAGCAACAGTGAGAAGAATGAGGAAGGAAGTGACTGAGGCGAGCAGGGGCGGAAAGGGGAAGAGCAAGGAAGGAAATATGGACGACCCTTGGGAAGCAATGGAACAGTATCAGACAGGTATGGAAGGGTCGGAAGATGAAGAGGAGATGTATAATTCAGAGCAGGATGGTCATGAGCAGCTAAGGAGGAGCGTAATGGAGAAAGGGAAGTCCCCTAAGGACAGGCATCAGGAAGAAACGAAGAATAGAGAAACGAGAGGCAAAATATGGAGAGAGGAAAGTTACTTTGGAAGCCCTTTTGGCATAGCGAGTCAGGGTAGCAGGGTAAAAGATGACAACAAAGGGAGCAGAGGACGGGGAGGGTGCCGAAGAGGACGAGGGAGAGGAAGGCTGGCCGTAAATCAAGTGAGAAGCGAACCATCGACAGTGGGCAAAAGAAGGGGCAGGAAAACGTTGAAGCGGAGGGTCCAGTATGCCGAGAGGGCTTACAGCGAAAACACAGACGAGGACATCCGGAATATAATCCAAAGAATGGAGGAAGAAGCTATTCAGGGACAGTCGGGTTCCAAAATGGATGACTAGGAATACTTGTTGCCGGATCCAGGAAATACCAGAGAGCGCATGACCTTGTACAAACAGGCTCTTCATGTGTATTGGGTAATGAAGAGGCTCCTGGCAAAATCCATGGAGCAGGTTGCTATGGAGATGGCGGAACTGGCCCAAGGAATTCCTAACCTAAAAAAAGAGATGCAGAACATTCAAGTAACCCTTCTTATGTAGGATAACAAACTGGAAGAGATAAAGCAATAGATAAAGAAGATTAACTCAGGAATAAAGGAAGAAGGCGACCAGCTGGAAGCCATGGCAGACTGATACTTGGAGATATGTATAAATTTTCATAGTTAGGATGCAGAGAGCTAGTTCTAAATCTTGTTACAATATATGATGCAGATAGGAGTTAGTAGTAATCTTTTTGAATGTTTAGTATACTTAGCTTGGACAAGAAGACTCAACATTTTCTGTTTTTGGATGGCTGTTAAAAACTTAAGGTGGCCAACAGACCCGGTTTCCCTTTGGGGCGAGTTGAGGCCACCATGTGCTTGTACAAGTTTCAACTCGATTTAATAGAATATGAATGGTCCCATGTTAGCTTACAAAAAAAAATAGTAACATTCAAGAAGTTTTTTTCACATCAAGCACAAGCTTGACTAACTCACAAATACCTCAGTTCAATGGATAAAATTACGACTATTGGGATATCATAATTCAAGAAGTTCTTTTCACATCAAGCACAAGCTTGACTAACTCACAAATACCTCAGTTCAATGGATAAAATTACAACTATTGGGATATCATAATGAGTGTCTTGTTTTCTTCTCAAGATATTTGGGATTTGGTGGACAATGGAAAAAATTATGACTATTGGGATATCATAATGAGGGTCTTGTTTTCTTGTCAAGATATTTGGGATTTGGTGGACAATGGGTTCTGAGAACCAACATATGCAGTAGCATATAATGCTTTGACACAAGAAGAAAAGGATTCACTGAGAGACACTAGGAAGGACTCAAAAGCCCTTTTCTACATTTTTCAAGTAGTTCATGAGAGAATATTTCCATTGACACAAAAAGAAAAGGATTTGCTGAGAGACAATATGAAGGACTCAAAATCCCTTTTCTACATTTTCCAAGTAGTTCATGAGAGAATATTTCCAAGGATTGCAATAGCAATAAAGTCCAAGAAATCATGGAATATTCTCTAGACAACCTATCAAGGCATGGAAAAAGTGCAGACAACAAAGCTACAAATTCTAAGAAGATATTTTGAGACCATATGTATGAAAGAGTCTGAGAATATAGACTCATTTTTCACACACATTATTGGACTATTTACTAAAATCAGGTCTCATGGTGAGACACCTAAACATAGGAGGATAGTTGAGAAAATTTAAAGAAGTTTTCCATCAAGATTTGACCTGATTGTTGTGACCATAGAAGAGACAAAGGATCTCTCACAATTATAAGTGGATGAGCTTCAAGTATCACTGATTTCTCATGAACATAGATTGAATATAGCAACAAACACCTCATTGGAGCATGATTTCAAGACACAAGTTTCATTTGGTCAAGGTAGAGGCAGAGGAAGATCAAATGCAAGAGGGAGTGGAAGAAGTCCATATAGAGGTGGAAGAGGGAGCTTTCAAAATCGAAGCCAAAATCAAGCACAATGTCAGAGGTATGATAAATCTCAAGTTCAATGTCATTATTGTAAGAAGTATGGCCATTATTTAGATGAATGTAGGAAGACAAAAGATGATCTTATTAACAAACCAAATGCAAATTTCACAGAAGAAAATCAGAACCAAGGCACCATGTTTTTAGCTTGCAATGTATCACAAGAGAAACAAAAAGATGTTTGGTTTTTAGATTCAGGTTGTAGCAACCATATGACAAAGACCATAGAAATTTTTTCCAAACTAGATGAAGGTGTGAAATCTGAAGTGACATTAGGGACTAATAACAAAGTCTCTGTCATGGAAAAAGGAATATTCAATATTGTGACAAAGAAGGGGGACAACAAGTATATTCCAGATGTCTATTTTGTTCTAGGATTAAAGCACAATTGTATAAGCATTGGGGAACTTGTGCAAAAGGGCTACAATGCCTTCTTTCAAAATGGAGAGTGCACAATATTGGATAAATTTCCAAGTAAGCAATTGATTGCAAAAGTGAAAATGACAAACAATAAAATTTTTCCCCTCAAATAAAACCAAATTTGAAGGAAGAAGTTTCACAAGCACAACTATCAATGGATTCAAAAAATGAAAGAAAGGTAGTCGTTGTTAGAGTGACAGATAGTTGTTGTTACACAAACAATTGTTATTGCACAAACAAATTTTCAAGTAGAGGTCAAGGATGAAAACTAGCTATGGCATTTAAGATTTGGTGATCATAATTTTGGAGATTTAAATTTTCTACATAGGAAAGGCATGGTGAAGGGATTTCCACTCAGAGAAAAATGGAACAGCTTATGTGAAGGATGCATCTTGGGCAAACAACATAGAGAATCATTTCCAGCAGGAAAGTCAATAAGATCAAAGGCAACCTTGGAGATTATCCATTCATATTTATGTGGACCAATGTAGAAACCATCAATAGGTGGCAGCTATTATTTTCTGACATTCATAGATGATTATTCAAGGAAGACATGGGTCTAATTTTTAAGACAGAAAAGTGAAGTGTTTGAGCACTTCTGTCAATATAAAGAACTTGTTTAGAAGAAAAGTGGACACTATATTAAATTTTTGAGGACTGAAATAGGTGGAGAATACATCTCAAATGAGTTCCTACATTTCTACAGGGAGCATGGCATTCACAAACAATTTACAACAAGCTACGCACCTCATCAAAATGGTGTTGCAGAAAGGAAAAATAGGACCATTGTTGAAATGGAAAGATGTATGTTGTAGGAAAAGCATTTTCCAAATGACTATTGGGTTGAAGTTGTCACTTATGCAACGTACATTATAAATAGGTGTCCAACCAAAAGTGTCAAGAACAAGATTCCTGAAGAAGCATGGAGCGGAAGAAAGCATAGCGTCACTCATATGAGAGTGTTTGGATGTGTGGCATATGCACATGTCCCTGATGATTTAAGGAAAATGTTGGACAACAAGGGGGAGAAATTAATATTTTTTGGATATAGTGATGAATCCAAGGCTTACAAGCTCTACAATCCATTAACCGAGAAGGTCATAATTAGTAGAGATGTGCAGTTCATAGAAGAGGAAGCATGGGATGGAAGCTTGGAGAAGACAATCAATGTAACAACCTGCATTTCACAATAAGACAAAGAGGAATTTGAAGAAGCAAGTAATTCCTCATTGGTGACTCCTCCTACACCTATACAAGGACAACAAAGTAGTCATCAAATGACACTATCAGCAAGAAATAGGAAAGTGTCATGCAATCAAGCAGATACTAATCCAAGTTCATCGCATAGACTCACAACATCATCTTCTCCAAGCGAAAGATCAAGTGACATGTCAAGTCCATCTTCTGCAAGCATGAGAAGACAAAAAATCGTAAATTTAAGTGAAATATATGAGAAAAATGAAGTTGACAGCAGTGAAGGTCTGAATTCTTTATATGCACTATTTTGTTATGTAGATGATCCAATTCATTTTCAAGATGTTGTTACAGAAGAAAAATAGGTTGCAGTAATGAACAAAGAAATGGAAGTTATAGAAAGAAGTTACACATGGGAATCAATGGACCTTCCAGAAGGAAAATAAGTTATAGGTGTCAAGTGGGTCTATAAGACCAAAAGAATTGTTGTAGGTAAGATATAAAGGCATTAAGAAAAGTTGGTTGTCAAAGGATATAAGCAGCAACATGAAAGAGATTATGTGGAGACATTTGTGTCAGTCACAAGAATGGAGACAATGCACACAATGATGTCAATCGCTACACAACATAGATGAAAGGTGTACCAAATGGATTTGAAGTCAAAATTTTTTAATGGAGTGGTGAAAGAGGAAGTATATGTGGAGTAGCCACCGGGTGATGAGGTTCAAGGCCAAGACGAAAAAGTATATAGATTGGAAAAGTCTCTTTACAGATTGAAGTAAGCATTGCATGCATCGTACAACAGGATAGATGCATACTTGTTGGAAAATGGCTTTGAAAAATGTGATGGTGAACCTACTCTCTACATCAAAGAGAGTGACAGTAGGGATTTTATTACTGTTTTATACGTAGATGATTTGATTTTCACTAGGAGTAATGACCTATTCATTGTTGACTTCAAAGAAGTCATGAAAAGTGAGTTTGAAATGACATATTTTGGAGTTGTTAAGGTATTTTTTGGGCATCAAAGTGAAGCAAACAGAAAATGGCGTCTTTATTTCTCAAGAAAAGTATGCCACAAAGATTTTGAAGAGGCTTAATATGTAGGACAACAAGTCTACACTAACTTCAACTATCATGGGGTTGAAATTAACAAAAGAAGGTTGTAACAACAAGGGACACTGTAACAACAATGTCAATCTGACATTATACAAAAGTATGGTACGCTGCTTGATGTACTTAACAACAAGTAGCCATGATATAATGTATGTAGTGAGATTCGTGTCAAGATTTATGGAGACAACAAAGGAGACAGATTAGCAGGCAGCCAAAATAATACTAAGTTATGCCAAATGGACAAAATAATATGTTATGTTATACGCTATAGAAAATTATTTTAATTTGGTTGGTTACACTGATAGTGATTCGGCGTGAAGTGTTGATGATATAAAGAGCACGTCGGGCTATGTATTTCACATGGGTTCAGGAGTTATTTCATGGACTTTCAAGAAGCAGTCAATAACGTTATTATCAATAACAAAGGTTGAATATGTCACTGCAACAACAAAAACATGTCAAGTATTTTGGATAAGAAGAATGTTGAAGGATTTATGGCAGGAACAATAATGAAGCACAACAATTTATTGTGACAACAATTCTACAGTTCCATTGTCCAATAATTTTGTTTTCCATAAAAGAAAAAACACATTGACACTGTCATTTCATTAGAGTTGCTTAACAATGGAGAAATTATTTTGGAGCACTGCAAGTCACATGAGCAGTTCGTAGACATTCCCCGTTAAATCAAGGGATACAAAAGGGAGGTAATTAAGCCTAGTCTCCCTTGTCACATTGAAATTATCTAAGCTACTTTTGAGAAGGAAAACCTTATGTCATAGTCTACCATCACTATGTAAATTTAGGCTAATATATGTCCTCCTATTGAACTTTCTCATATTGATGTTTTTTTTATTGAGATCTTTATCTCATGGTCATCAATGAAAGACCATGGCTTCATGTCCTCTCCCCTACATCAATGGATGGAAGTTCAAATAGTAAGTATCTTACATATCTAAATCCATGTTTACATTTTTGCATTTACCTAATGAAATGATAAAATTACCATGAAAAATACCAATCAACATCATGTGGAAAATGATGCTAATCAGAGTATATAAACCACTTAATAAATACTTTTGATTAATAACATGAAACCAAGATTGGGAACTTAGAACAATGAAACACATTTTTATTTTCATGGTGAGATAAAGTTTTCTAATTAAACTTAAATATGTATTTAGATTTTTGTTTTCCCCTAATGATGGAGTTAGGTTATGGAACCAATCAATTTGAACTATGCATCTATTATTTTATAGTGAAATTGTACATTTGTGTAAATGTATATTTTCAATTTTAGAGGGTGGGTATATGGCGTAAGGTTGATAAATGAACAAGGTTATAAGTTTTATGATTTTTTTCGAATTTGTTAATAGTATAATCTAGCTAGGCAATGATGCAGGAGCATCCGGACATGTCAATGAAAGAAAATTAGAGGAAGAAGACAAGTGGACGATCACGTGGACAGCCAGGCCAACCACAACTGAATTCTGTTATAGGAACTAATTTTAGTTAAAAAAATCAGTTATGACTGAACGTATGTATAAAGAACTTAAAGATTCCTGAGGGAATCAAGAAGAAAAGAAGACGAGATTAGGAAAACCCTGTGTGTGTAAGAGAGAAGGCGAAATGTAGTTGATGGGGAAATCTGGATTAAGGCTGAAATGCCTTAAAACTGTAAAATGAGTTTGTAAAATAATGAAAATTCATCTCTATGAATTTGTGTCTTCGTGTGTTTTTTTTGGTTTTCTTTTCAGTTGGAAATGGAAATTTCAATGCCGCAGAGAAGGCATGTCGATGAGCAAGATTTTGGTTTTATTTTTGATGAGGCGAACTGTGAGATTAGGGAGACCGCAGTCTATTAATACTGTGTCGTCGAATAGATCAAATACTGGTGTCTGTGCATGTCTTATTTGAATTGTTTGCCAGTGTTTTAGAAGGTCTCGGCGAAGATCGATTTCCGCTTGGTTGGATGCAGATGACATGGTCGAATATGGCGGTGAACATGGGAATGCGAGTCTAGGCCGGGGAGATGATGGGTACTTTCGCTTTGGGCGAGGTACGATGGAAGTAAGGAATCGTCTGAGAGCCATACGCGATGTTCTGGAAAATATTCGCCGCAGTACTGAGGATTCTTCACGGCAAAAAGCTACTGAGGATGATCGCCGTGTTCGGCAGTGAATTATGGGGGGAAGAAGACGGTTGTTTGAAAGCAACGCATCCTGTCAGAGCTGGATTGAAGGAGCGAGGAGAGCGTCGTCCTGCATTGCCACCTGAATTGCGCAATGGAGGAAGATTAAAGATTCACTGGACCACAAGGCAAGTGAGGCCTCGCTGTAAAAAAGAAGCGATTCTGAAAGGCTTTGTGGGCCCATAACCCACAGATCCCAGGATCGGAGCCCGTAAAAATATTGAAAACGAGATCACCCAGACTTCGTTTTCATCAAGTGGTATCAGAGCGGGAAAGATTTCCTGCGGAGAGGAGTTTTTTTTGCGTGCGAAGAAAGGAGGTACGAAGAAAAAAGAGGTACAGTTTGTTTGTGAAGGTGAGAAGATTGCAGCAAACCTGGAGCAGGAGTGCTCAATTGGTTCGAGAGGAGAGAACCACAGAGATGCCGAGAGGACTAAGCTCACCAGAGAAGCTTGGTAAGCCATCTGGTAGCAAGGAGGACTTGCTATGGCAGAGGTTTGGTTGCAGCTCACAGAAGGCAGTTCCACTGAAGAAGAGAAACAGTAGGTAGAATTGCTCAGGAAAAGCATATGACCAGGGGGTCATAATTTTGTACCTCGGGAGCATATGACCGGGAGGTCATAATTTTTGTACCTCGGGAGTATGATGCAAGAGCATCCGGACACGTCAATGAAAGAAAATTAGAGGAAGAAGACAAGTGGACGATCACGTGGACAACCAGGCCAACCACAACTGAATTCTGTTATAGGAACTAATTTTAGTTAAAAAAATCAGTTATGACTGAACGTATGTATAAAGAACTTAAAGATTCCTAAGGGAATCAAGAAGAAAAGAAGACGAGATTAGGAAAACCCTGTGTGTGTAAGAGAGAAGGCGAAATGTAGTTGATGGGGAAATCTGGATTAAGGCTGAAATGCCTTAAAACTGTAAAATGAGTTTGTAAAATAATGAAAATTCATCTCTATGAATTTGTGTCTTCGTGTGTTTTTTTTGGTTTTCTTTTCAGTTGGAAATAGAAATTTCAATGCCGCAGAGAAGGCATGTCGATGAGCAAGATTTTGGTTTTATTTTTGATGAGGCGAACTGTGAGATTAGGGAGACCACAATCTATTAATACTGTGTCGTCGAATAGATCAAATACTGGTGTCTGTGCATGTCTTATTTGAATTGTTTGCCAGTGTTTTAGAAGGTCTCGACGAAGATCGATTTCCGCTTGGTTGGATGCAGATGACATGGTCGAATATGGTGGTGAACATGGGAATGCGAGTCTAGGCCGGGGAGATGATGGGTACTTTCGCTTCGGGCGGGGTACGATGGAAGTAAGGAATCGTCTGAGAGCCATACGCGATGTTCTGGAAAATATTCGCCGCAGTACTGAGGATTCTTCACGACAAACAGCTACTGAGGATGATCGTCGTGTTCGGCAGCGAATTATGGGGGGAAGAAGACGGTTGTTTGAAAGCAACGCATCCTGTCAGAGCTGGATTGAAGGAGCGAGGAGAGCGCCGTCCTGCACTGCCACCTGAATTGCGTAATGGAGGAAGATTAAAGATTCACTGGACCACAAGGCAAGTGAGGCCTCGCTGTCAAAAAGAAGCGATTCTGAAAGGCTTTGTGGGCCCATAACCCACAGATCCCAGGATCGGAGCCCGTAAAAATATTGAAAACGAGATCACCCAGACTTCGTTTTCATCAAGTGGTATCAGAGCGGGAAAGATTTCCTGCGGAGAGGAGTTTTTTTTGCGTGCGAAGAAAGGAGGTACGAAGAAAAAAGAGGTACAGTTTGTTTGTGAAGGTGAGAAGTTTGCAGCAAACCTGGAGCAGGAGTGCTCAATTGGTTCGAGAGGAGAGAACCACAGAGATGCCGAGAGGACTAAGCTCACCAGAGAAGCTTGGTAAGCCATCTGGTAGCAAGGAGGACTTGCTATGGCAGAGGTTTGGTTGCAGCTTACAGAAGGCAGTTCCACTGAAGAAGAGAAACAGTAGGTAGAATTGCTCAGGAAAAGCATATGACCAGGGGGTCATAATTTTGTACCTCGGGAGTATATGACCAGGAGGTCATAATTTTTGTACCTCGGGAGTATGATGCAGGAGCATCCGGACACGTCAATGAAAGAAAATTAGAGGAAGAAGACAAGTGGACGATCACGTGGACAGCCAGGCCAACCACAACTGAATTCTGTTATAGGAACTAATTTTAGTTAAAAAAATCAGTTATGACTGAACGTATGTATAAAGAACTTAAAGATTCCTGAGGGAATCAAGAAGAAAAGAAGACGAGATTACGAAAACCCTGTGTGTGTAAGAGAGAAGGCGAAATGTAGTTGATGGGGAAATATGGATTAAGGCTGAAATGCCTTAAAACTGTAAAATGAGTTTGTAAAATAATGAAAATTCATCTCTATGAATTTGTGTCTTCGTGTGTTTTTTTTGGTTTTCTTTTCAGTTGGAAATGGAAATTTCAATGCCGCAGAGAAGGCATGTCGACGAGCAAGATTTTGGTTTTATTTTTGATGAGGCGAACTGTGAGATTAGGGAGACCGCAGTCTATTAATACTGTGTCGTCGAATAGATCAAATACTGGTGTCTGTGCATGTCTTATTTGAATTGTTTGCCAGTGTTTTAGAAGGTCTCGGCGAAGATCGATTTCCGCTTGGTTGGATGCAGATGACATGGTCGAATATGGCGGTGAACATGGGAATGCGAGTCTAGGCCGGGGAGATGATGGGTACTTTCGCTTCGGGTGAGGTACGATGGAAGTAAGGAATCGTCTGAGAGCCATACGTGATGTTCTGGAAAATATTCGCCGCAGTACTGAGGATTCTTCACAGCAAACAGCTACTGAGGATGATCGCCGTGTTCGACATTGAATTATGGGGGGAAGAAGACGGTTGTTTGAAAGCAACGCATCCTGTCAGAGCTGGATTGAAGGAGCGAGGAGACCGCCGTCCTGCACTGCCACCTGAATTGCGCAATGGAGGAAGATTAAAGATTCACTGGACCACAAGGCAAGTGAGGCCTCGCTGTCAAAAAGAAGCGATTCTGAAAGGCTTTGTGGGCCCATAACCCACAGATCCCAGGATCGGAGCCCGTAAAAATATTGAAAACGAGATCACCCAGACTTCGTTTTCATCAGGCAATATTTATAGAAATCGTAGTTTTTTATTAGTGATATTCATAAATTAAAAAAAATGGATTCAACACCCTCAAATTATTCTATTACATTTTTTTGTAAGTTTGGAAATGATGAGGCTACATCATGGTCATGTCCAAGAATAACACCCGAATAAGGCCAGGGATTGAACTGATGACTTAACATCTAAGAGTGCCTTAATAATGCCCTCGATCACCGTTTATCAAAAACACCATAGACATCAAATTATTATATAAACCAAGGTGTGTGGTGCTAATTAACATTTTCATTCCATTAATTTAAAATGGTTCTACTAGTTTTCAATCTAAAATATCGGTTTTCATTCCCATTACTCTTATTGACTAGAAAATGGTACTTGCATGGAACATTTAGACCATTTGTTTGAAAGTAGTGGTGAATAATGTAGCCTTAATTCTCATGAGGACTCAAGTAACCCTCATGGTAATGGATATAGGACTTGAACGGGTGCACTCAATTTGAATGTCTCGTCTAAGACTCAAGGTGCATTTAATCTGAGATTAGCAGGTGGCTTTAAGAATGGAGCTATTAGAATTATCTGCTCCAAACACATCTCAAAAATACATGACTCATTGGCTCGTGGGTCCTGTGCAGTTTCCTGTTCCATGTCGCGTACTTTTCACGCCACTGGCGTGTATAGATCAACTTTACATATCCATTTTCATTTAAAATATAATTTATAAACATTATAAAACTATGAAATGATTTGAAAGCCGTAAAGATCGGCATTATGAAAGTTGAGTTTCATGACGGAGTTACGGCTACACGTTTTCCACCTTATCTCTCGCCCAACAAACCGTGTTTCTTCTTCAGCCTTTCCGAGTCTCTACAGTTTGAGTTGTCTCTACAACAACTTGATGACGCAACTCAATCACAAATTGATGATGCTCGCATGATAAGTTGGTGACGCAGCTTAAATGACACCATCCTTTCTATTCGCCTATAACTACAATTACCTTATCCGCGAAAAACTCCAAAACCAGAGATTTCTGGGAGGTCTGGCTGTGGGGTTACCAATCTTGTGATCATCTATCGGCAGCGTACGTTTGATCATGTAATTACATACGCTTTTCGATTTCTTTAGACGCTCCTTCACTTTCGAATCTGTACGCTTCTCTTTGTGGTTAACAAATTAAAATTAATGCCCGTTGTTTTACATGACTGGAGGAATGTTGTGTGTGTGCGTTTGTTTTGGGCTTATCTCTGATTCTACTTTGTGGCAATCTTGGTTGGAGTTATGCAGATGATGAGCAATGCTGAAGAGAAGGCACGGGCCCCACCTCCATCGGATGCTTTCCACGATCATTGCAGCATGGAACACAAAGAATGTTTGGATAATTGCACGATCCTTTACAATTTAGATCTTAAGAGGAAGACACTAAAAGTGTTCAATCACTGCACTTGTTACGAAACTAAAAAGAAAGTGATTCTGCGTAGGCCGTTGCGACAAATACGAGGCCGTTCATGTAAATATAATGTAAAGTGCGAAGAATGTGTGTACTGCTCCCTCTTCTAAAAATTAGAGACCATAACGATAGCTATTAACATGCATACTAATTGATACCAAATTGATAGAGAAGCTTTTTTATTTCCTTAGCGTCTTTGTTTGAAGAAATAAACGCTAAAATTAGTTGGTGTCTCATTAGAATGAGATAATCCGATATCTGATATGTACATGGATAAAATCTAATATCTAAATGAACCGAGTGTGACGATGCTTCCTTTCAGGTTTATAGCTTTATAACAGAGTAGATTTATGAATTTACGAAGTATTAAAATGTATTGCTGGACATGTAAAATTTGTAAAATTTATTTATGGTTTAAAATTTTTAGCTTTATAAAAAAATTAATCTAAATGGATAAAATCTAATATCCAGATGAACCGAGTTTGACGAAGCTTCCATTAAGGTTTATAGCTTTATAACAGAGTAGATTTATGAATTTACGAAGTATTAAAAATCATTGCTGGAAATGTAAAATTTGTAAAATTTACTTATGGTTTAAAAAATTTAGATTTATAAAAAAGTAATATTTATTTATGGTTGATAGTTTATTATTGATAGTGTAAATTGATAAAGAAATATAAAATAAAATTATTATATTTTTGTAAGATAATTGTATTTCCTTGAAAAGTTTAGCTTGCATTATGCATAACTATTTACTAAAATTACAGAGGCCTCACTTTGTCATATTGTTATCAAGATTTTTTGGTTTGTAGGCCAAGCATTTGCCAAATGACTATTGAGTTGAAGTTGTAGCTTATGCAACATACATTATAAATAGGTGTCTAACCAAAAGTGTCAAGAACAAGAATCATGAAGAAGCATGGGTGGAAGAAAGCATAATGAGAGTGTTTGGATCTGTGGCATATGCACATGTCCCTATTGAGTTAAGGAAAAAGTTGGACAAAAAGGGGGAGAAATTCATATTTTTTTGGAGATGGTGATGAATCCAAGGCTTACAAGCTATACAATCCATTAAACAAGGTGGTCATAATCGGGAGATATGTGCGATGCATAAAAGAGGAAGCATGGGATGCATGTTTGGAGAAGACAAACAATGTAACAACATTCATTTCACAAGAAGACAAAGAGGAATTCGAAGAAGCAAGTAATTCCTCATTGGTGACTCCTCCTACACCTGTACAAGGATAGTGTCACACAATCAAGCAAATACTACTCCAAGTGCACCACAGAGACTCACAACATCATCTTCTCCAAGCACAGCATCAAGTGACATGTCAAGAATATCTTCTGCAAGCATAGGAAGAGAAAAATTTAGAAATTTAAGTGAAATATATGAGCAAAATGAAGTTGAAAACAACAAAGGTCTGAATTCTTTATATGCAATAGTTTGTCGTGTAGATGATCCAATTCATTTTGAAGATGTTGTTGCAGAAGAAAAATGGGTTGCATCAATGAATGAAGAAATAGAAGCTATAGAAAGGAATGACACATGGGAATCAATGTAACTTCCATAAGGAAAAGAAGTTATAGGTGTCAAGTGGGTCTATAAGACCAAAAACAATGTTGCGGGTAAGATAGAAAGGCATAAAGAAAATTTGGTTGTCAAAGGATATAAGAAGCAACATGAAAGAGATTATGTGGATACATTTGTGCCAGTCGCAAGAATGGAGTCAATGCACAAAATTATGTCAATAGTTGCACAACATAGATGGAAGGTGTACCAAATGGATTTGAAGTCAGAATTTTTGAATTGACCGCTGAAAGAGGAAGTATATGTGGAGTATTCACTAGGTTATGAGGTTCAAGGGAAAGAAGGCAAAGCGTATAAATTTGAAAAGGTTTTTTACGAGTTGAAGCAAGTACTTCGTGTATCATACAACTCGATAGATGCATACTTATTGTAAAATTGCTTTGACAAATGTGATGGTGAGTCTACTCTCTACATCAAAGAGAGTGATGGTACACATCTTATTGTTGTTTTATATGTAAATGATTTGATTTTCATTAGGAGTAATGACCTCTTCATTGTTGATTTCAAAGAAGTCATGAGAAGTGAGTTTGAAATGATAGATTTGGAATTGTTAAGGTATTTTTAGGGCATCAAAGTGAATCAAAGAGAAAATTGCATATTTATTTCTCAAGAAAAGTATGTCAAAGACATTTTGGAGAGATTTAATATGTAGGACAACAAGTCCATGCTCACTCCAACTATCATGGGATTGAAATTAAGAAAAGAAGGTTGTAATAGCAAGGGACACTAGAACAACAATGTCAATCCAACATTATACAAAAGTATATTTGGTTTCTTGATGTACATAACAACAAGTAGGCATTATATAATGTATGTAGTGAGCTTCGTGTCAAGATTTATGGAGACACCAAAGGAGACACATTGGCAAGCAGCCAAAAGAATACTAAGGTATGCCAAAGGGAAAAAAGAATATGGTATGTTATACACTGTAGAAAATGATTTCAAGTTGGTTGGTTATAGTCATAGTGATTGAGCATGAAGTGTTGATGATAGAAAGAGCATGTCAAGTTATGTATTTCACATGGGTTCAGGAGTCATTTCATGGACTTACAAGAAGCAGTCAATAGTGTCATTATCAATAACAGAAGTTGAATATGTTGTTGCAACAACAACAACATGTCAAGAAGTTTGGATAAGAAGAATGTTGAAGGATTTATGGTAGGAACAATAAGGAAACACAACAATTTACTGTGACAACAATTCTACAATTGCATTGTCCAATAATTTTGTTTTCCATAAAAGGAGCAAACACATTGACACTATCATTTCATTAGAGAGTTGATTAACAATTGAGAAATTATTTTAGAGCATTGCAAGTCACATGAGCAGTTAGTAGACATCTTCACAAAGCCATTGGAAAGATTTAATTTTTTTTCATCTAATAGATTGTTTAGAAAATTACTCCCAACCATTGCATTAAATGACTGGTTGAAACCAATCTAAGAAATTACACAAACATATCAAGCAAGTTGTATTTTATAGTAGGGAACATATTTTGTGTATCAACTGAAGGAATGTTAAGTTAATTTTGTATAGGCTCAAGGATGTAAAGTTGGTGACTATTAAGCCCAGGTTGTTATTGCGCTGTAAATGAAATAAAAGATGATTAATTGAAGTGATTGTCCACCCATAACTTGCTTTTATTTTTTGTCTTGTCATGAAAAAGTTAAACTGACCACTCAAGTCATACGAAGTTCACATATTTTTGGATTAAAATAACAACATGAGTCTCTGATTTTTTTTTTTTTTTTGGTATTGAAAAGCCAATTGAAGAAGGTCTATAGATAAGACAGAACAATTACAGTGAGCAGTTTTACAAGTTGATACAATTTATTACAACACATAACAGAGAGCAGTTACAGTGCTTAAATTTTTTTCATTTTCATAACAATGAATGATTTAAAGTCTCATTTTTTGTTTTCTAATTTTTTTTCCTCATATAAATCTTAATACAAAGTATTTTGTTTGCACTCTCAATTAGGGATTCATATTTCTAGCATTACTATGCATTCTCTATTTTACTTTGTTTTACAACATGTTATTACTTTGTTTTACTCTAAGTTTTTTTGTTGTGCTATTACTATGTGTTATTTATATGCATAGATTTTTGGGTTTTTACTCTCTGCCTTAAAAAAAGCATTGCCTTTTTTTCTATCAATTCGACCATTAACAAGCTTATTCTCTTTTCAAAGTTTCATTATATCGAGGCTTAATATTTGAGCGGATAATTAAATAAAGAGTGAATATTTAACCCATATTTTCTTGGATGTCCAAAGCGTTAAAGCGGTTCACCGATGCATCTTTCAAAACCAATCCACACAATCAATCAGATTTGAAGAAGACAATAGTCAGTCTATAACGCACTCCTCCCACATCTACCCAAGTAATCAGCCAACTAAGGTAAACATGTGACGATAAGTTACCACAATATGATTCATCCTCCTAAGTGACCTTAAAGAAGTGGAATTGATGAAAACACACCATACTAGACCTTCTACACATGCTACAGGACTCCCAAAATGCATCCTAGTCATTCCCATGACCAACCCTTGGGTCCCACTAAACTAATAGAGCTCTAAACCCCTGTACACTCCCTTAATATGGGCAAGAGTGCGTCTGAGGACCTCTAGCTGCATGCACAACATGAGTGTGCCAAAGTCCGGGACTTTTCGGCCCTGTATTGTGTCTGCGCCCCCGACATTTGAAACACTTTTTCAGGCCCAGATCCCAGGTTAGTGCGGATAACTCAATGACACTTTTAGAATCCATTATTTACATAATAACAATTCTTACAAATCAAAAACTAACTCTAAGACTAGGCTTGACCATCCCAAAGCGAGACCCACATTTTGTCAAACACTTAGCATCAATGCAATCTACAGAAAATGAATACAAGGCACAACATAAATGACTGATAAATCATATGAGATTTGACAAGAAGGATCACCACCCTCTTCCTTTAACTGTTTTGACATCAATTAGGTCTCGCATTCATTATCCTTTTAGGTACAAGTAAATACATGAAATAACCACGACAATAACCAGTCACATATTCATTCTTATAACTAACATTAAACCATGAAAATAATAATGAGATGACAACCATTAAAGCCATATATTAGCAAGTAAAAATAAAGAGAACTTAGCTTTTATTAATCACAGGCAAATATGACCATGTTTGGGACTTCCACATATCACCTAATTATAGATATGGCTTAACCTAATCTTTCTTTTAGTAAGTCACCCACGTGCCATATTCCAAGCATGAATGTGGGATCTCATGGATAAACCAATCCAAAAACAACCAAGGGAATCTAGAGGTTAAACCACCTCCACCCTCACTAAACCGTGATCTCACCAAAACCGACACTGATATCACAAAACCAAACCAAGCGAGGAATGTCTCCGAACTCCATCACTATCCTTGAGGAATTTTCCATCTCATTGTCTCTCAGTGTTTATTGCAATCCATATCGGATCACTAGGCCATAAACTAAGACACTAGTCTCTCAGGCTTTACTGCAATCCACACCATATCACTAGGCCCTAAACCGAGATTCCACCCTTAGGATTTACCATGTATCTCGCCAAAAGCAGTCAAGGAATTCTTAGGCCTTTGGGGTTTTCCTAAGACCACCTTCGCCCCAAATTCTGAAACCATCTAGCAATTCCAAAGCTCAAAACCAAGAAAGTAATTGCATCACACAATGGCTATCCGAAAAAAGGAAAGGCTATGCTAAAAACCACTGTCATAACCTGAAAAAACCATGCCATCAACAGCAAGAGAAACATACACCAACATGTAAAGCCATGCATGTCAAAACTAGCTATGAAATCACACATGACATATGTTACCTATAGGTATCCCTATTGAAGTTTTTTGATCCTACTCTTCCTTTCTTTCTTTCATTTCCTTTGCTTGATTTTTCATTCCTTGCTCCAAAGTTAGAGTGTTCCAAGAAAAATCTAAGTGTCGAAGAGTGAGAGAGAGAGACAATAATGAAAGAGCTCCAAAAATGAACTGACAAACAGTTACAAACTATTCCTTAGAATCCTTTTTACCAACTAGGCCTCCATTTTCTTCATTTTCCATTATTTTCTTTAATTTTCCTCCTAAAATGCAACTTGTGACCTTTCACCTTCATTTTCTCCAATTTTCCTTTATTTTCATAAATAAATGTGTCAAAAATGTCTTTTTTCCTTTGCTTTGTCAATTTTCCTTAGCCATAAACACATCCTGTGATGCCCACTAGGATATCATTTCCCAACATTCTGTTTGGAATAAGTGCCCTTAACTATGGTCTTATTTTGCCTTTGTTAACTTTTATTACATGAAATTTTAACCAAAGGTTGTTACATAGTCAATACCAAACCTTTTTGAACAATGACATAAGTTTTTCTAATATCATTAATATTTGGACTTCCATGATTGCACTTGTTCAAGGCTCTTACAGAATAAAACATAAGGAATGAAAAAACCAAAAGAACGACTTATGCCTTCTGAAATATTGTGTTTCGATATCCTTTCAATTGATTCTATTTAAGTTTGAGGGAAAATTTTAGATTCTCCAAATAGTATAATATCTTTATTTGGAGCCCTGCCATGGTGATTGATCTCATTAATCACCGAGTGATTTTAAAAAATGCAATGAATGACTTGGTAGCAGGGTAATCCTGAAACTAGAAGGATCAAAACTAGTAAAGCACAACCTTGTTCTATTTATTTATTGTTGCGGGTATAACCAAATGAGTAATGTGAATGCACATCAAATTAATTGGTTTTAAATTAAACATCCATGCCAAAAAAATAACTCCCTGTCCATAAAATAAGTCAAACCATGACATAGGCTTTAGGTTTATGGTGAAAACTTCAAAATGACAGATAAAACTTGAAAGCAACTTCCAAAACCTTGGCGAGCTGTAAATGAAATCTAATGGTGGTTACTCAATGAATTAAATTAAAATGACACCACTGATTACACCTATCCCAACATTTAATGGAAGTTCTTGTTTATGTGCACTTACTATCGATGGATGATTTGAGAGGAGTTGAGAATCTACACGTGAAGTTACGAGAGATGGATTGCAAGCAATTGAGAACAAGTTTGTTTTGTATTATGAGTTGCTTATATATACAGTAATGCTAGAGCAATTTTTAGGTTGGAAAATATATTGTTCCAAAGATTTGAAGCTCGACTCTTGTTGCTCAGACACTTACACTGCGTACTTGACTTTGGTTCTTATTGCGTATAGAGAATTGTTGCCATATACACCCTCAACGTTAAGGTAAATTAAGTGTTTATAAGTGTGTTCAATAACGAAAATCATTTTAATTCATAATAGTTTTTTCAGAGAGAAAAAGCTGTATGATTTATATTAAGGAGATATAAATATCAAAGATACATATGCGTTCGGAATCATATCCAAAAAAGCAGCAACATTGTTGAAAGGAAAAAGACCGATTCCCCCAAGATAGGATCTGAAGAAAGAACAGACCAAAAAGATGCGAAAAATAACAGTTGTATGGAGGCTCATTGATCAGAGCACATAGATTTTACATATTGGGGCGAAAAGCTAGAGTTGTGCTTAAAGAGAGCCCGCCTAGTCCAGAGAAGGCATGGACGCCGATATTGTAGTCAAGATAGAATTGAGAGGCAGAGAGCACCCTTGGAAGATACATCCATTCCGCCATTTCCATAGATGCCAGCATGTGAGAATGAGAAGAGAATGCCAGGAGGGACATTGGGCGCTCCACCATACAAAAGCATCCTGTACAGAAGCAAAGGATCGGTGAGGAAAACCGTAAGTAAGAGAGAGTTCATACCAGATTGCTGTGGAGGCGGAACAGTCGAAGAACATATGATAATTTGATTCTGCCGCAGCTGAGCAAAACTGACAGACGCTAGGTCCCTGCCATCCTTTTTTTTGGAGGACCTCCCAGGTGAGGTTCTTATTAGAAAAGAGAAGCCATGAGAAAAGAATGGATTTGAGAGGGCAGTGGGCTTTCCAGAGCTTGGCAGGGAAGGTAGGGGAGGGGAGCGGAGCGAGAGGAGATAGAGCAAAGTAGAGGCTACTGACCGAGATGGGGCGGATAGCATTCCCAGTAGACCAAGTCAATGCATCCTTCGTCCCGATTTGAGAGAAAGCACTGTGAGTGAAACGATTGGTGAAAGAGAGCCAAAGGGGTCGAAGGCGGGGAGGTAAGGCCAGTTGGAGGTCGGTTTTCCAGATGGGCTCCTGAGAGGACCATGCAAGAATAATCTTGTCCCAGGTTATAAGAATAAGCTTGTATTCTATAATATTCTTATTATGTAATATTGTCATTTAAAAAAAATTAAACGGTATCACAAAATGAATGAATTTTCATACGCCATGAAATTGATCATGTGTAAATTGTAACGACACTTCATATCCACCATAACAAGATAAAAAGAAACACTCATAACTTTGGGAAATGGTAGGTGCCGCAACTTCATAGGTCCTCTTTGTATCATTTTATGATTCAAAACTCAAATTTCTTCAGTAAAAGGGAGAGTGAGTTTCTTCATCTCTATTTTAGGATTTACCCTCAATTGAATCATTAAATATGTTTTTCATCTTCATGGCATCTAGGAGTTATTTATATGACTATTCAAATTAAAAGTTTGAGACAACCAAAATTTGATGTTTTCCTCGTTAAATTTTTTTTGATAACATGCACGAGATGAAAAAATTAGATATTTTCTTTAAACATCTTAATAATTTTGACCACTTACATATCTTTGATTAAGAGTGCTTAAACTATAAAGTAATTTTATAAGTAAATCTAAATAAATAAATAAATAATATGCCTCCCAAACATATTTTATAATTTCACTAATTATAATAATATTAAGTATTAATTTTTGTGTTGAGAGGCACTCAACAATTCAATATGGGGTAGATCTCAAGCTTAAACATTTAGCATGTCATGTTTAATATTTAACATTTTTAATCTAATGCCGGCTCTATTTAAAAATCAATTTAATTATTATTATGTATAAACACACTATAAATTTAAAATATAAAGAGGTTTAGGAACACTCCAAACAGAGGTACGGTAATTAAATAAAAATATAAATAAACGAGAGGTATGGTAAATAAATAAAACATCTTTTTATGGAGTTGTCTTTAGTGCAACCTTTTGGACATTCTGATGATGGAAAAATTTGAGTTGAAATCTTGAGTTGTGTTATTTAAACTAGTTTTTTTTTATTGTATATATGGATTCAGCACCGTGAAAAACCCTAGGGCACTTTGATTGTGATTTCAATAAATTCCTACTGGATTTTAAAGAAATTAGACCGAAAGAGCTTCAAAAATTTTGGCTAAAGACAACAACCCATTTTTTATACTTACTCCAAAGGTATGACAAATAAATACAAATATAAATAAACTAGAAATATGGTAAATAAATAAAAGTTATTTTTATATTTACTCCATAAACCTCTTTATATTTAAGAAAACAAAAAAAAGAGGTTTTATTCAGGTGAAGCCTATGGACCAAATACCATAATAAATAAAAGAGATATGACAAATAAATAAAGATATAAATAAACCAGAGTTATGGTAAATAAATAAAACATCTTCTTATATTTACTCCAAAAACCTCTTTATACTTAAGAACACTCAAAAAAGAGGTTTTATTTAGGTGAAACTTATGGTCCAAATACCATGGGCCAAATTATTATTAATACCATGCAAAAAAATATTATTAGCCCTAATATTATTATTATTATTAAATCTAATATTCATATTAATATATTATAATATTAATATTATTAAATTTAATAACTTAGGATTAATACAATATTAAATTTGTTATATTATAAGATATACTAATATATCATGATATATATTAATTCTAGATATATATGAGAGGGAAGAACAAAGGTATAGAGTGATAAAAGTGGAGAGATAGGGGGAGTGAGAAGGGAGAGATGGAGATAAACTGAAGGAGAGGGGAGAGGAGGAATTAAGAGAGAGAGAGAGAGAGGGAGAGGAGTGAGAGAGGTAGAGAAGGGTAAGAGAGAAAGAGAGAGACACAAATATGGTGGGGGGAGAGAGATGGAGGGAGATAGGGAGCGGATGAGAGAGAGAGAGAGAGAGAGAGAGAGAGACATGGGGGAAGAGAGAGGGGAGTAGGAGAGAAAGGCAAAGAGAGGAAGGATGAGAGAGAGGGAGTGACAAGGCAAAGATGGAGAAAGAATGTCTATGTTTAAAGGTTAGATAAAGAGACAAAGAAAGAGAGATAAAGAGAAGGGGGGTGAGAAGGAGAGAGACGGAGAGAGGGAGGGATATAGTAACATAGTTGGGGAGAGAGAGAGAGAGAGAGAGAGAGAGAGAGAGAGAGATGAGGGAAGAGAGAGGGAGATTGGAGAGAAATGGAGAGAGAGGAAGGACTAGAGGTAAGATTTGAGAGAGAGGAAGAGAGTGATGGGGGAAGAGAGAGGATCGAAGGGAAAAGAGATAGAGAGAGATAGGGGAAGGATGAGAGATACAAATTGAGAGAGAAGAGGAGAGAGGGGGGGATAGAGAGATGGAGCAGGAGGGGGAGGGAGGCAGGGAAGAAGATATACATAGAGAGTGAGAAGTGGAGAGAGACAGGTAGTGACAAGGGAGAGATGGAGAGAGAGTGTCTATGTATGAAGGTGAGATAAAGAGACAAAGAAGGAGATATGGCGAGAATAGGGGAGAGAAGGAGAGAGGGAGGGATATAGTAATAGAGTTGGAGAGAAAGAGAGAGAAAGGGAGAGAGAGAGGAAAGAAGGGAGAGAGAGAGAGGAAGGAAGAGAGAGAGGATTTGAGAAAGTGGAGAGAGGGAGGGAAAGAGACATGCAGTTGGAGGGGGAGAGAGAGGGAGGTATGAAAAAAGAAATAGAGAGAGAGAGGAGGAGTGATAAGGAAGATGGAGAGAGAGGGAGAGAGGAAAGTAGTAGGGAAGAGAGATAGAAGCAGGGGAGAGGGAGAGAAGGGGGAGTGAGAGTGAGAAGGAGGGGAGGGAGGGATAGATATATAGATTGGAGAAAGAGAGTGCATGTTTTGGGGGTGACATAGAGAGAGAAAGGGAGACAAAGATATAGATGGAAGGTGAATAGAGGGAAGAAGATAAAGATGAAGAGAGATTGATAGATATGGAGTGAGAGAGCATGTGGGTTTGGGGGGGTGAGATAGAGAGACAAAGAAGGAGAAATGGAGGGAGATATAGATATAGGTGGGGGGGAGAGAGGGGGAGAGAGGGAAGAAGATTTATTGCTCTAGATGCATTGATTTCAGTATAAATGGTGATTTCTAACCCTATTTGATCAATTAAACTAGATGCATTGATTTTAGTGTAGATGTTGATTTCTAATGATATTTGATTGTTTTAACTAGATGCATTGATTTCAATCTATATGACTTCGAATATTATTTGATTGCTTGAACTAAATGCATTAACTTTAGTTTTGATAGTTATTTGTAGTCCTACTTGATTGCTTGCACTAGATGCATTGATTTCAATGCAGATGTTGATTTCTAATAATATTTGATTGTTTGCACTATATGCATTGATTTCAATGTCGATGATTTCTAATCCTATTTGATTGCTTGCAATAAATGCATTGATTTCGGTGTAGATGGTGATCTCTAATCCTATTTGATTGCTTGCTCTAGATGCATTGATTTCAGTGTAGATGTTGATTTCTAATTGATCAGGTGCTCAAAAATCAAAGTTGCCATAATGGTGTGGAACTTGAACGACCACATAGTGCTCATCATCCTGAATCTGACACAACTCATTTCGTGCGAAACAAACACCATATGCTCCAGAAACGCGATTTGTTCACTTTGTTAAACAGGTAAAAAAATTGCATATGGATGGCTGGGATGTTGGCTGAGCATCTATACCGCCTAGGTGGCAAGAGGAATATTCTTGAAATATTCCTAAAAGATTCTCGAAATATTCCTAGAATATTCTCAGAATATTCTATTTGTTCTGTTTGTTTAGCGAATTCCTATTAGTCCATGTCTACGCAGGCCCAACCAAAGAAATTTGTCGTGCTGAGAAGGGCACTCTTAACTCCCATAAATTCTCTTCCTTCACCTGCAATCTCGATAAGGAATTATCCAATAATGGTATAACCCCTAATTTTAGTACCCCACTTCACCCAAGAACCGTGTGGTTCTTCTTCTGCGTCCGGGCTGAAGCTAAGGCAATTCGTACCACCTAAGACTGGGCCCCAAAGTCTCCACAAATTTGTGACAGTACCTCCCTAGGGTGGCACTCGTGGTCCACTGAAGAAGAGGGTGATATTTCGCCTTGGAAACCTCTAGTGCTAAACAACACTTGTGACTCAGCTGAATAGCTAGAGCAACAATGTGTAAATGTCAACCCTCTATTTATAATTGTTGCCTCACCTTTCCTTGTGGGTCCCTCATCCAAATATTTCGACCTCCTTTCCACAAAATCCATTTTTCCTCCAAGGGGTGCATATTCCATGAGGGGTGGCCCCCATATTCCACTAATATTGAAGTTTTCGATTTCTCCTAAACCCCATGTACCAAAAATGTCTCCAATTCTCAAATTAAAATTTTTTTCTATGCTTAGCACTTCCCCAATAAACTTAGTTAATCTTGTTAAATAAAAAATCAAAATTGGGGATATCACAATCCTCCCTGCCAAAAATTTCTTGTCATCAAGCAATGGCTGAACAAGAACGCGCTATGGTTGTTGATCCCCACTGTCACTACAAAATATGTCATGGTCCTAGATGCACCACTCAATCTTCCCCGACTTTTGCACTGTCATATCATGAAGAAATCCCTCAATACTAAGATCCTAAGCTATCCTGTCCAACATGAAGCTCCCCTTGCTCCATTCACTACCCTGCTAGGTATAAGTACAAAAATCCATCTGCATACCATCAATGAGTAGGTAATCATGATAATGTGGCACCATGTCCAACCCCTCACGAAGCAGCCCTACCAAGTAGTCCATCTCATACACTCCATGAGTAAACTCTTGAAGATAACACCCAATCCCTATGGAGATAAAGTCTTTCTCACATGAGCTTCTCCAGATATCATCCTGGTGACCAACCTTCCATGCTAATGAACATGCCGATGCCATCAATGACTCATAACAACCCAATGGAAGATTTGAATGATCTCCCCATGTACTAGCCATCTCATCCCTAAACGTCGTTGAGTTGTGAAACACTGTGTTGCTCAGGCCCCCTACTAGTCTAAGAAGGGTGCCACCATGCTAGAGTTGTGCCACTCTGACTATGAAATACTCCCCATCGTGAGCAGACTGTAACCTCCTCTCCTGGGACTTGATGGTGAAAAATATGTGAAGGCCAAGCTCATCCTACCCACACATCTCCATGATGCTAGTGTCTACCCATCCACTGCCAATCTTGGTCCTGAGCAACAACAGGATAAATCCGCTTCGCTATATCGTGGAGGTCTCAGTGATACCCCATGTGTCAAATCTAAGGTGAAATAGATCACCCTCTGCCATGTCTCTGATCATCACAAAGTGGAGTGACCTATCAACTGACTGAATCCCCAAATCCCATAACAATATTCACTGCGACATGGTCCTGATGATTGTTGGAACCTTCCTGTTCCATCTATTTCCTTCCTGTATGTAATCAATGTATAGACTCTGCATGTCTTGAATCAATGAGGTGAACTCAAAATTTCCCTGTGCCTACCATACCACATTGTGAAATCTATAATCCTGCCTCCTCAAAGCACACCTCTATACTACCTGGAGTCCAAACATCTTCCTGTAGATGAGGTCTACCACCCACTGCACCTCATGCTCATATAATGCCTTAGACTGTCTCGTTGAAAGTGCATCATGCATCTCTCTCGCAATCATCCCCCGAAGTGTGAGCCTAGGGGTGGAACATATGCTACCCCTACAGTAAACCACGTCATCCCTAAGCCTATATCTCTTGGCTCGTGCACCCACCAAATGTCTCATCTGGAGAGTCTCCCTCTTTCCCATGACACATTGTGTCTCGTCCATCTACCTAGGGTGAGCCTCCCATGTCATGTTTCCTGTATTGAGAGCATCAAATGGAAACAACCAAATTCCCTACAATTGTAAGCAATACTAGAGCATGATAGGTGGGTAAGTCCCCAAGGGTATGACCAAGAGTCTGTCGTGATACTGAAGAGTAACCCTGTGGACATCCCTCCCTTCACGTCAAATCTACTAATAACTAAATCGAAGACATGTCTCCATTGAACGTCTTGTCCCTAGATGCTCAAAAACATCCCCATCGGTCCAGGGTGAGTTGCTCCTAATGGTAAATATAGATTCCATGCCCATAAGTCTCCTTGGAGGCAACACTACAAGAGCCCATTGTGTTGCACCATATGTCACGGCATACCACCCAGTATCCCTATACTCAATTCGATGTGAGTTTCTCCTCCTACGCCACATGTAACCCATCACACTATGACACACCACAATGCACCTCCATGTCCACCTACCAACCACTGCTCAACGTTGGATGCTCCTACGCATTCATAGGTGTCATGGCCTAAAGCTGCGATAGTATGATTCGACCTGCACTTGACTGACATCATCACCGCTACAGTCACATCACTAGGTCCTCTGATTAATGGATATCCATAATCTCGGATAAGTGGATCTCCCCTATTGATCCTCCCTATGTACTTGTGGGGGGTGTCCCTAAGGTGCTGCTCCTTGGCGACCATTGTGCCCCATATATACATGGGAAATCCTCCTCCCCATACAAGGAACTATCTGGTGACTTGTCGATGCCACCACCTCTGACAACCTCCTGCCTCGGTACACTGACCATCCTATGCCCCCACACACAACTAACATGCCAAGATAACTCATAGAGTCTTCCTGCCCCTCTGTCAACTCGACCTGTCATGGGTGTTGCCCAAAACTCTCGTGGGAATATGAAAATGGGGCTGATTCCTATCATTGGATCCACCATCCTAGTACTACCCTGACTGACCCAATCCATGGAGTGGTGGGGAGTCCCACCTGGGTCCCAATGATGATCCAACCCTCGAGCCCCTCTAGAAAACCATGATCCCTGCTGAACTATGCTATTGATCATGGATGTATCCAAAAACCTAGTGAGCCCTATGAGGTACCAACTAAATAACTCATGCCACCCAACCCCATGAGAGGTATCAAATGCAAGGGGCCCCAAATATGTAGCAAGTCCATCATGCGAGTGTTGCTCCCTGTGAAGCTCATGTCGCTTCGTCTCACTGGCCTGGTCAACATATACAATCTCTATATGTAACTTAGGCACTCTCCCTCCAACGTGCATAGGTAACCTAGCAGTATTGCAAGCCCCATCAACGTAAGCCCAAAGAGAGCTACTGAATAGAAGTATTGTAACTCTGCTAGCTTCTTGTGCATCTATCTACTTCATGCTCATGGCAGACCCAAAAGATTACTACCCATCCTCCTCCATCATGGACTCAACCAGAGTCTTGAGCTGTCCCACAATAGATACCTCCTCAAGCATAACATCCTCATCTAGCTCATGCTTCTCAAGGTGCTCTCCATGCTGCTCTATGTAGCTATCCTCTGGGAACTCTATCACATATATGGGTACCTCTGTGCCTACTGGTATCCCATTAATGAATGGTCCCACAGGTATGTTCCCAACTGTCTCCACCAATGTGTCAATCGGGCCTACCAAAGGAAACTCCCACAAGGGTGACTCCTGTGTCACGCTATGTGTATATACGTTCTCCTCACAACCCTTTGTGGCCTCAGCCTCATGTTCGACCTCCTCATCAATCTCCTGATGTCTAACACCAGGTCTCCACCAGCAAAATTACCTCTGGGTCTCATCCTCTAACTAGCCACCTCTACATGATGGTCCAACCCCTAAACTACACTTCTCCTCCTCCTGTTCATCCAAGGAATGAGGCATGGTAGGATGGTCAGATTGACCATACATGTGGGTGTTGTACTGTTGGGATGTGTGTGTATGTACTTGGCTTTTATGTTAGTTATGTATCAGGCATTGCATCCCCTCTAGAATCTGTTAGTTCTGCCTCACAAATTGTTGGCTCTGCCTCATCAACGCCTCCATGATCTTACTATCCTCCCCACAGTTGGCCAAGATCATGCTCTGATACCACTATAATATTCCTAGGGAATATTTATAGTAAATAACAAAGCAAACATGGACATAAAAACCATGAAAATCAAACACATGAATTAGTCCATGAAATTGCACCAAAAACTGCTTTGCTGAGCCATTTTATTATAATATGAAGAGGGTAAAATGAGGTGTTGGAAGGAGCACACTTGGGCTTACTCAAGGAAAGATAGCTAAGCCCAAATGAATAATAAGAAGTTGCTCCCAAATATGATGCGGCTCTCTCCTGGCTCTACGTTGAAACTGTCAAGAAATATGTTGCTGGCAATGAAGAATTGATGCTAGGGTCCCCTCAAGTGCTTGGAAAATTTCGGGAAATTAACCCCAATCTCTCCACCAAAAACACACAAAAATCCACGAAGGAATTGGCCAAATGTTGACCTTGAAATTTCGGCCCAAATTTCCCCTAGTTCCTCTTATTTCTGGCTTAGTTGGAATCCATGTTTGACCCCTCAAATCTGCCCAGAAAATTATGCAATTTTAGATATGAGATCCTTGTCAAAAACCCAGAAAAACCTAGAAATGGTTTCCCTTGGTTCCAAACTTCAAAATTTGACCCTTCACAACTTGGCCGTCCACCAAATTCGAATTTTGTTACTGTGACTACTCCTACCAATATCTTCTCTCCAAACTACAAAAATCCTCCTCCAATGGCCCTCCAAATGAAATCCCACCAGCTTAGTTCCTAAATCCTTCTCTCAAGCCTCCCCACAATCAACTCCACCAATGACTGGGCAATCCTCAGACAAGTCTATACAGGCCCAACCAAAGAAATTTTTCATGCTGAGAAGGGCACTCTCAACTCCCATAAATTCTAATCCTTCACCTGCAATTCTGACAAGGAAATGCCGAGTAATGGTATAGCCTCTAATTTCAGTACCCCACTTCACCCAAGAACTGTGTGGTTCTTCTTCCATGTCCAAGCAGAAGCTAAGGCAAGTCATACCACCTCAATTGGTCCCCCAAGTCTCCACAAAGTCGTGACAACACCTTCCTAGGGTGGCACTCGTGGTTGATGCAGGAGCATTCACCTAAGGGAAAATCATTGTAAATAGTAGACATAGGGGGTCATGTATTTTTAGGAAGTAGTTTTCCTAAATGATAAATTAATGTAATTTAGGCCTTTAAGTGATTTAATTAGATAATTAGAGGAGATTGTAAGTGCTCTCGAATAAATGAGAACATGAGTGGCAATAATGCCAAAAGAGTCCAAAGTCAACTATAATTCTTAAACAGTTGCATGATTTGAGGAACTAAGGAGAGCCTTTAGGAATTAATTGAACCTAGGAGTGGACATAGAGGACCAAGAGGATTTAGGAGGTGGTTCAATAGATTTAGGAGTCGAACCAGGATAGTTCAACAGAACTCCTGGCATATATGTAAGCCTACGGGTAGAGTCAGAGAAGGGAGGCCACTGGCATTGGAAAATAGGCCTATGTGAGACCGAGAAGTCTCGAATGTAATCTTTACTTTTACATTAATATATGCAGAGTTTGTTCCTGACTGTGTCAGTGCATTGGGGAGTATTTCATGAACGATTTACTCTGAATTCGTAGGCTTTGCAACAGGGGCAAGCAGAATTCTAAAGGATGCAGAGGAACGGGGTTGACTCATAGGAATCGAAAAAGAATCCTTGAAACAATTGAAGCAGTAGGGCGGAGCTCTGGAGAGACAATGAGGTTGAGAGTTCGAAGACTTAAGATCAGATTCAAGTGGCACAGCAGATACAATGAAGGATTAGAACCTTCAGAAGAACAGAACCACAGAGAAAACTAAAGAAAAGGCGTAAAAACACAAGTAAAGTGAAGAGCGGAGAAATGGAGTGGTAACGCTCAGTAGTCGTTGGATCTGAAAGACTAACGGTCGAGATTAAGTCACATCGGCAGAAACCATTGCAATGAGGACTGGAATGGGCCTTTGTAATAGATCGATTGCGATTATGCGATTAATCGTCGATCGTCGGATCGTGAACCTGATGGATGGTCATGATTAAATCAGCCATCGCATATCGGGAAATCAGAGATCTCGGAGATATCAATTGATCAGAGGTCGGGCCTTAATATAGTGCAGCACTGTGGAACGACAAAAGGAAGTGGACCCGATGGTAGTTATGAATGCGGGACTAAGAAATTTGAAGTCTGGTCTTATATAGGTTAGAGCAGAGTATTCCTATGTATTTGTATAAGGGTTGTGTCGAAGGTTTTAACACTAAGTATGATTTAAAGGTTCCGATAGTTGAATATCGGAGATGGAGGGGTGATGTAACCATATATGTGGTGTGCCCGCGATGGGAGCGAATGCCGATTGCGATGAGGTTTAACCTCGGGGACTATGCTGAGTCCATATAAAAGTAGAGAAAGGTATGTTTGCACGATATTTCCTTTGTAAAAGATTTCTAAAGGAAAATAGTGTCGATAAGGATTTTGTGTGTTAATATATATGTAACCAAGGCTATGAGAGGGTGGTTATGTGTATATATATATATATATATATATATATATATATATATATATATATATATATATATATATATATATAGATATATATATATAGATATATATATATATATATGTGTGTGTGTGTGTGTGTGGTTAAGGGGTTAAATAAAGGCTGCGAAGAGGTTTAAAGTCTCGATAGGAAAGATTTAAAAGAAAGAATCTAATAAGTCGTATGAGAAGGTTAAGGAGTGATTCAAGTCCTGATATAAGGTTTAAAGTGGGGTGATTAATTTTCTGAGAAGGAAAAGGTGGGTTAAAGTGTGATTTTGGTCAGTCCATGAATCATTCCGAATGAGAATAAAAAAGGGCCTTAATCATTCATGGTTTGTAGTTTTGACTCCATTGCAGAGTTAAACACCTAGGACAGTTGTGTTTATGCATTTATATGCATACTGTGGGTATGTGCGGGGGTATCCCGACACCATTAGTGGTATCAGAGCCAAGTTTGAAATCAGAGCAGGTAATAATCAGAGCAAAATTGAAATCAGAGCCAGGAAAGATTTCTGTGAAAGGGAGTTTGCACACAGAAGAAGGTCATGTGCATAAGTTAATTGATGAATGATAGAGAATACAACAAAAGACTATAAGGGGAAATTTTGAAGTTCTTGGAAGACTATAGCAGTTCCAGCAGAGGCTTGGAGTAAACAAGAACAGAGGATTTCTTGAAGGAAAGAGAAAGCAAAATTACTTAATGTAGGTTCTGAAGGGAAGAGGACTTGGAGACAAAACAGAGAACAATCCATGGTGGAATGGTGAAACAAGATCATGCTGAGATCTTGAAGCTGAGATAATATGTTCTGTTTTAAATTGAGAATGTGTGTTTTTATACTAATGCACAGGTGACAGCAAGAGAAGCTGTGAGAGGAGAACCAGATATGTTCTTGAAGACAGAGTAAGGAAAACACTCTGATAGAGAAGTGGCAGTGAACCTGAAGAATCCAACAAGAGATTGGACAGAGAGGAAAACTGAAGTGCTCTCAAGAGAGAGTGAGAGATTGCAGAAGCCTAGAAGGAGTAAAGTTGTTGCTTAAGAGGAGGTTCCAGATAGAGGACCGTGCTTACCAAAAGACTGAGTGAGGAGAGCTTAGTGAGGTAAGATTGCAACCAGGAAGACTAGCTATAGCAGAGGCTTGTTGCAGATGAGTGAGGAGCTCATGAAGAAAGAGGAGAAGAAGATGAATACTGATAGTCATAGCAGAGGTTCAGAGAGAGGCCACAATATAAGAAAGATGAAGAAAGAGGATGCCAAGGCAAATGGCAAAAGGATGAGTCAAGAGGAAATTGACAAAGAGATTGCAGAGTTAAAAGAACAACTCGATGCATTAAGAAGAATACTAGACGAAAACCAAAGGCTAGGTTGGGTCTTAAGGAAGAAGCCAATGGAATGGCATGAGATGCAAAGAAGGCTACAGCAAATGCAAGTGAAGTGGCTGATGGAAAAACTCAAGGAAGTTGAGTTGAGAATGGAAGAGTCCATTTGTGAACCAGAACAAGGAGAAATTCTGGGTGAAAGTGAAGATGAAGACTTGAATACTGAAACTTCAAGTGAGGCCAAAAGGTCATATGGTTTTAAATCTGAAAATTTATGTGTGTTTGCAGGTGAAACATGTAAAGAAGGAAAATTTGCTGATATTGTCATAAAAGAGAAAGAAGACCAGCAGAATCCAAATTCTGTTTTGGAAGAGGATGAAATAGACAGGTCTCATATGCAGTTGGGGGAAGATATCAAGCAACCAAGTGAAGGGCTTGAAGAGATTGAAGAAGAGACCATCGAAGAATTTCTGAATCATATGAAGGATTTAGAATAGCAAGGAGATATGATGGCTGAACCATCCAGTGAGACCATAGAGTCTATTGTTTTTAAGACTGATAGTTTATATATGATGGTAGGTATTGCAGGAGAAAAGAAACCTTGTGAAGATATCTTCAGAGGAGATGAAGATCTAGAAGCAAAAGGTGACAAAGAAAACTTCTTAGAAGAAGAAGAATTTGACTGCATACAGAAGGAAAAGTCTATGGATGAGTCTATGGAAGCTGTCATGGAGATGAGGAATCAGAATCTTATTCTGATGAAGAATGAAGAAATATTGTCTCAGAAAGGTAATCAAATGAGTTTGATTAATGTTATTGATGAAAACAAAATGCAGGAGAATGTTAATGAAGATGATGAGACAAGGATAACTATGGGAGAAGAGTTACAAAGGGACAGCAAGGTAAAATATACTGAAGAAGAAGGGCATCTACTGAATGATGTTAAGGAAGAAGAATTCTATGCAAAAGACTTAGCAAAGGGAGAAAGAACATCTGATGATCTATCCATAACAAAGGAAGGTATGGAGAATTGTGTGAAATTTCCAAAATATACTCCAATTTAAATTGTTGAGTTATGTAGAGAATTAGATTTTCAAAGAAGGGAGTTGGAAAGACAGAGAATGGATGTTCAAGAAAGATTGTTGAATAAGGAAAACAAAAGAATTGTCATGAATGACAGTCACAAGATAAAGGAGATGGATATGAGAGTTCAACAAACTGACACTGCAAAAGAAGGAGTTCACTACAGTGGACAAGGGTGGGAACAAATCATTAGGACAGATGATGTGGAAGAGAGACTAATGGGCAGTCTCATGAATTCTTTTGAGAGTTCAAATCAGCATACTGATGTGCTGACAGAGGAGGAAGAAATAGTGCAACAAACTGAATTGTTGCCAAAGGAAGATAAGGCACAACCGCCTTATGTTTTTTATTTTAACAAGTGTTTTGTGAATGCAGGTTTTGTTGCAATTGTTGGAGGAGAGTTGACATAAGTGAACAGCCAAATAAAGCTGAAAGAAGAAGAGTCTATGGAAGAATTTAATCCATGGAACAAAGAAGTTAATTTGCTGGAGAAAGTGCTGAACGATCATGATTCAATCATCAAAGAGGGTAAGGATGATAGGGAGGCAGCAAGCAAACCAAAAGTTGGAGCAAGTGCAAAAGAAGAAGTAAAAGTAAACCAGCAACTACAAAGAGAAAGTAACCAGCAGCAGTTTAAAGAATTAGTGGACAACAACAGTAACCTGAAACAAAGAGAAGGAGGCAGAAAAATGAAGCAGAATATGAACCAGTCCAAAGATGTACTGGAAACAGAGATTGAAGAAATGTGGCAACTGATGATGAAGTAGTCCAAATGGAGAAAAATGGTAGCAGTAGGAAGCATGATCAATCAAAGTTTGAACCTAATTGACAAGAAGAAGAAAATGGAGCAAAAGACAACAGAAATATAGAAACAACAAGGGAACAAGACATGTGGACAGTTACAGAACAAAGTGTGGGATCTAGGAAGACAAAGATCAGAAGACGCATGATTAGGAGATCATGAATATTTTCTATTTTGGGAGTTTGATGCAGGAGCATTCACCCAAGGGAAAATAATTGTAAATAGTAGACATAGGGGGTCATGTATTTTTAGGAAGTAGCTTTCCTAAATAATAAATTAATGTAATTTAGGCCTTTAAGTGATTTAATTAGATAATTAGAGGAGATTATAAGTGCTCTCGAGTAAATGAGAACATGAGTGGCAATAATGCCAAAAGAGTCCAAAGTCAACTATAACTCTTAAACAATTGCATGATTCAAGGAACTAAGGAGAGCCTTTAGGAATTAATTGAATCTAGAAGTGGACATAGAGGACCGAGAGGATTTAGGAGGTGGTTCAATAGATTTAGGAGTCGAACCAGGATAGTTCAACAAAACTCCTGGCATATATGTAAGCCTACAGGCAGAGTCAGAGAAGGGAGGCCATTGAAATTTGAAAATAGGCCTGTGTGAGACCAAGAAGTCTCGAATGTAATCTTTGCTTTTACATTAATATATGCAGAGTTTGTTCCTGACTGTGTCAGTGCACTGGGGATTGTTTCATGAACGATTTACTGTGAATTCGTACGCTCTGCAACAGGTGCAGGTAGAATTCTGAAGGATGCAGAGGAACGGGGTTGATTCAGAGGAATCGAAAAAGAATCCTTGAAACAATTGAAGCAGTAGGGTGGAGCTCTGGAGAGACAACGAGGTTGAGAGTTCGAAGACTTAAGCTTAGATTCAAGTGGTGCAACAGATACAGTGAAGGATCAGAACCTTCAGAAGAACCGAACCACAGAGAAAACTGAAGAAAAGGTGTAAAAACACAAGTAAAGTGAAGCGCAGAGAAATGGAGTGGTAACACTCAGCAACTGTTAGATTTGAAAGACTAACAGTCGAGATTAAGCCACATCGGCGGAAACCATTGCAACAAGGACTAGAATGGGCCTTTGTAATAGAGTGATTGCGATTGTATGATTAATCGTCGACCGTCGGATCATGAACCTGATCGACAGTCACGATTAAATCGGCCATCACATATCGGGATAGCAGAGATCGGAGATATCGATTGATCGGAGGTCGGGCCTTAATATAGTGCGGCACTATGGAACAACAAAAGGAAGTGGACCCGACGATAGTTATGAATGTGGGACTAAGAAATTTGAAGTCTGGTATTATATAGGTCGAAGCGGAGTATTCCTATGTATTTGTATAGGGGTTGTGTCGAAGGTTTTAACACTAAGTATGATTTAAAGGTTCCGATAGTTGAATATCGGAGTCAAAGGGGTGATGTAACCATATATGTGTTGTGCCCGCAATGGGAGCGAATGCCGATTGCGATGAGGTTTAACCTCGGGGATTGTGCTGAGTCCATAAAAAAACAGAGAAAGGTATGTTTGCAGGATATTTCCTTTGTAAAATATTTCTAAAAGAAAATAGTGCCGATAAGGATTTTGTGTGTTAATATATATGTAACCAAGGCTATGAGAGGGTGGTTATATATATATATATATCTGTGTGTGTTTGTGTGTGTGGTTAAGGGGTTAAATATATATTGCGAAGAGGTGTAAAGTCCCGATAGGAAAGATTTAAAAGAAAGACTCTAATAAGTTGTATGAGAAGGTTAAGGAGTGATTCAAGTCCCGATAGAAGGTTTAAAGTGGGGTGATTAATTTTCTGAGAAGGAAAAGGTGGGTTAATGTATGACTTTGGTCAGTCCATTAATCATTCTGAATGAGAGTAAAAGAGGGCCTTAACCATTCATGGTTTGTAGTTTGACTCCATTGTAGAGTTAAACACCTGGGAAAATTATGTTTATGCATTTATATGCATACTGTGGGTATGTGCAAGGGTATCCCGGCACGAGTGGTCCACCAAAGAAGAGGGTGAGATTTCCCCTTGGAAACCTCTGGTGCTAAATAGCACTTGTGACTCAGCTAAACAGCTAGAGAAACAATGTGTAAATGTCAAATTATCAAAAGGTGCCCAATGTTGCCTTCAACCCTTTATTTATAATTGTTGCATCACCTTTCCTTGTGGGTCCCTCATACAAATATTTCGACCTCCTTTCCACAAAATCAATTTTTCCTCCAAGGGGTGTGTATTCCATGAGGGGTGACCCCCATGTTCCACTAATATTAAAGTTTTCTATTTCTCCTAAGCCCTATGTACCAAAAATGTCTCCAATGATCAAATTACAAAAATTTGCTATTCTTAGCACTTCCCCAATAAACTTAGTTAATCCTGTTAAATAAAAATTAAAAAATGGGGATATCACACATATATGCATAAATCCATCATGAATTGGCAAAACTTTAAACAACTTAAAGGTCAAAATGTGCAAGATTAGACCCAAGAATTCATAAAAAGGTCTTTAATGTTAGGTGTAGATTTGCAATTACATGATACATTGTTGAACTACATAAGGGGTTTACACAGTTACCTTAGGCATACTATCTTAATTTTTAATTCCAATAATCTAGATGATGTGTGTGTGCAAGCCTCTCATCTTGAAGCAAGAGGGAAGAAAACTCCTGAAGAAGGTTGTAAAAAGCCATTTAAGGGTAAAGAGAACGAAAAGGGTTTCAAGGGAAAGAAAAATTCATCCATTAAAAAGGAAGGAGAGAAAACAATATGTAAACATTGTTCCGCAAAGGGTCATGATGAAGCTCATTGTCGAAAGCTTCATCCCAAAATGAAACCAAAAATAATCAGCAACAAAGGAAAAGAAAAGACAGTTGTCGTCATTCAAGGGGATTTGGGATCCGATTCGAGTGATGAAAGAAAAATTACATCCATGGGTATAAAAGGAAAATAATCCATTGCTAGCACTAGTATATCAAATTGTCACACTAGTACTTCAAATGAAGAAACAAGGATTGAATTATTTCATGTGAGGGTAATCTCAAAACATACAAAATTTGACACACTTTTTGATAGTGGGTCTCAAGCCAACTTTATATCTAATGACTTAGTCAAACAACTAAATCTTGAAACCATTTTACATCCCAAGCCATATCCATTGGGTTGGATATGAAAGGACACAAACTTACAGGTTACAAGAAAATGTATTCTTTAGTTTGCAATTATAGCAAACTTCATAGACAAAGTTGAATTAGATGTTATACCGCTTGATATATCAAGAATTGTTTTGGGTAGTCCTTACCTTTATGATAGAAAAGAAATCTTCTATCGTGATGAAAAAAAGTACCACTTGTTCAAGGATGGTGTGGAGTATATTGTGAGAGCTCATCGCAAGAAACTAAATCTTTCATTACTTAATGCAGGGAAAATGAAAAGACTAATGAATTCAAGCAATAATTTAGTGCTTCTTATGATCAAACCCAATGTTGATATTGATTATGAAGTGCTTGATGGTTGTAATTCAAAATTGGAAACTGATTTGGTTGATGTAGTTAACCACGATGATGAGGTGTTTCAAAAAGCAAAAGGACTTCCTTCCATGAGGAGAATCCAACATGAAATATTGTTGCCACAAAAGTATCTTCTTCCTAACATTGACATGCACAGCATGCTAAGAAGGGAAAGTGCATAAATAACAAAAAAAATCCAAGGATTGTTGAACAAAAGGATCATCCGAACTTCTCCTTTACCATGTGGTGCACCTCTTGTTTTGGCACCCAAGAAGAATGGTAAGTATTTCATTGAATGGGATTCAACAAATGATTTTCATCAAAGTAGATTCGTTAAAGGAGACATATGGAAGACAACATTCAAAACGAAGCAAGGTTTGTTTGAATGGCTTGTTATGCTTTTTGGTATTTTCCATGCTCCCACTACTTTCATGCATATGAAGAAAGATGTGTTGAAGCCATTTATAGACATGATAGTCTACTTGGATGACATTTTCATTTTCAGAAAATTTCATTATGAACACGTCATGTATGAAAATGTCATATGTCAAGAACATCTTTTTTTGAAGATGTCACAATATATGTTGGATAAAACTTCTTTGATGTACTTGGGCCATGATATTGGAGAAGGTGAGTTGAAGTTAGACCTCTCCAAGATTGATGCCATTATGGATTGGTCAATGCTCAAGATAGTCATTTGGATGAGAGGTGTTTTGGGAGCAACCCAATGTTGGAGGAAATATTTTTTTAATTTTTCTTCTATTGTAGCTCATTTTCGTTCTTTGGCAATTCTGCAAAAGGTCTTCTAGTGGGGAGGCAAACAACAAGAGGGGCATTTGATGCTTTAAGACAAAATATTAGTTCAGCCTTTATACTTGCTCTTCTATACTTGAAAAAGTCATTTAAGTTTCAGGTTGATGTATGTGACTATGCCATGGGCACAGTCCTTATGCAACATGGTAAGTCCATTTCTTTTCATTGAGAAATTTTCAATGGTGAAGTGTTTAAGTTGCAGCGACAAAGGAACTTCCATTGGATGTGTTTTCTTCTACTATTCCACTCAGTCAAAAGTTATAAGAAAGGTATAAGCGACAAGTTTGTTGATGTACTTTCTAGGCCTATCGTTTGTATACCTACTTTCCTCAAGCATCATTTTGCTTTACATGAAAATTATGTTCAGAAAAATACATACTTTCAAGATGTAAATTCAAGCTTAAGTCAAAGGAATCAAGGGGAGGAATTTGTTTACCTTTTTCATCATCATGTGTTGTATCATCTTGGTAAGAAGGATGTTGCCACTGATAGTCACATGGAAAAATCCAAAGATTTCATTCAACAACTCCAAATGGTACATCAAACAGTGTAAGATCATCTTGAAAAGGGAAAAGGAAAGTACAAAGCAAGACACGACAAGCATCGTGTTTATTAGTAGAATCTAGTTAGGCAATATTTATAGAAATCATAGTTTTTTATTGGTGATATTCATAACTTTAATAAAAAAATGGATTCAACACCCTCAAACTCTTCTATTACATTTTTTTTTGAAAGTTTGGAAATGGTGAGGCTACATGAGGTCATGTGCAAGAATAACACCCAAACAGGGTTAGGGATTGAACCGATGACTTAACCTCTAAGAGTGCCTTGTGAAAATTTCTAAATTGAAATTCTATCACTACAGCAACTGATTTATTTCACCTACTTATTATTCTTCAATAAGTTATTTACGAAATTCCTTCAGCAAATATTAAAATAAATTCTAATGTGGTTATCACACAATTACCCAGAGAAAAAATACATGCACAAGAATCAATCACATCGACACAGTTATTTTTAGACAATGTCCCCAGAAAAACCCAATGCGGGAAAACTAGTGCAATAGATGAGGGATTTATTAATCTTCAGTAGCAATTGATTTTAAAAAGAATTATTTTACAAATAAACTGAAAGAAAACACTTGATACTTTCCCTTTGAGACCATCTGATACTTTGGAGACCCGAATCCCACTTATGCGTCACTCTGATTGACCCAACATAGCTCTAAGTGGCCCTGTGTCCCTAGGCATTAGCCTGCATAGGCCCTGCATCTCTCTTTTTGTGCTATCTTCCACTGCCCCTGTGTCACATCCTCCTCAATCAATTCCAGTTGTTGAAGCCCTCCTCTTCCTCCACCTTGCAACTCCCTCTGAAATCGATCTCCTCTTCCTTGAGAATCGAATTTCCTTGAAATATTGAGTATCTGTCGGTGTGTCTCCAAATGACCCTCAAGCCTTCTCTTATACTTTTCATGTTGATGAATCAACGGACGAGATTAAGTCCCTAATCAATGACTAATATTAAAATAGACTTGATCCCCGTCTCTTAGAAGATTCTCATCCTTATATATATTAATACCCATTAATATTTTTCTTTTCCTAAGTTTAGACTTAGGAACCCATTAAAAATATTAATTATTTTAATAACTCCTCATCTGGATGGAATTTCTCAAAATAATTTATGTGTCTTGGAGACCTCATGTGTCTTATCCTCTCCTCCAAATTTAAAGGCTAGAGCACATCCGATGCTACCGAAAATCAATACTCCCTCTTAGCGAGGAATGTGCTCTAGTAATGTTTCACTATAGAAACATCACACTAATCCTCTGCATCAATACTTGTGTTGATGCTTGGTTTGCTGCCTCACATCCCCTGCACTAATGCTCCTTGTACTGCTGCCCATGACACTGCCACTGCCACTGCTGCTCCTACAGTACATCCGATGCTACCAAAAATCAACACTCCCTGTTAGCGAGGAATGTGCTCTAGTAATGTTTCAGTATAGAAACATCACACTAATCCTCTGCATCGGTACTTGTGTTGATGCTTGGTTTTCTGCCTCACATCCCCTGCACTAATACTCCCTGTACTGCTGCCCATGACACTGCCACTGCCACTGCTGCTCCTATACTGTAGCTCCCTCTCAACCTGCTACATGATGTTTCCCATAGCACTGCCACTACTGACTGTTGCACTACAACTTCTGATACTTATCCATTATTGAAATGGATTCTTTACCATCCCCATATTCTCCCTGAAATGAACAAACTTTGTTCTTCCTAGAGCCTTGGTGAGGATGTCTGCCACTTATTTTCCTATAAGAGTGTACGTCAACTGTACTGCCCCTTGTTGGGCACAGTCTCTGACAAAGTGACACCTGATATCAATGTGCTTCGACTGATCATGAAATACTAGATTTTCAAAGAGCTTGATGCAACTCTGATTATCACACATGATCCTAGTCAGTTCCATCCTTCTCCTGAATAGATTCACAAGCAATTTCCTAATCCATATGGCTTCGCACGAAGCTGTGCTACCTGCCATATATTCTACTTCAGCTAAGCTCAGAGCCATGAATTTCTATTTCCTATTGCACCAGGAGGTCATTCCTAATCTAATGTTGAAACAGTATCCAGTTTTACTTTTCCGATCTACTAAACTTGCAACCTAATCTACATCAGTGAACCCACTCAACCTGATGTCATTACCTCTGGTGTACAATAGTCCATGCTCGATTGTTCCTTTTATATACCTAAGAACATGTTTGGTTGTTGCTCAGTGCGCCCTCTTAGGTTCTACCATGAACAGACTAAGGGTGTTGATAGCGTAACAAATGTTTGTCCTAGTATTAACCAGATACATCAGGGACCCTATGAGCTTCCTGTACAAGGTGGGATTAACATCTTTATCTTTTGATGCATCAATCTTCTTCTAGTTGGTGATCATTGGAGTAGCCATGGGTCTCTAGTCCTGCATCTTGAATCTCTTCAAGATTTCTATAGCATATCTCCCTTGTCCTGGGAAGATCTCACCCTTTTGCTGCCAAATTTCCAACCCCAGAAAATAGTGCATTTGTCCTAATTTCTTCATGTCAAATTCTGTGTCTAGGTTCTTCTTGCAAACTTTGATGAGCCTAGATGATCCTGTCAGGAAGAGATCATCAACATATAACACTAAGATGAGAGGCTCATTCTCTATAACCAGATAGTAGAGATTAGGGTCTGATTCACTCTTGATGAACCCCATCTTCTGCAAGTAGCCATCAATTTGACTGTACCATGCCCTGGGTTCCTGTTTCATCCCATACAAGACTTTCTTTAATCTTCATACATGAGATTTTTTCACATGGTCTCAAAACCTTCTGGCTATTCGATGTATATTTCCTCTTCTATTACCCCGTTCAAGAATGTCATCTTGACATCCATCTGATGAATCTCCCACCCCATCTACGCTGCAAGAGATATCAAGGTCCTAATAGAAGTATACCTGGCTACTAGGGTGAAGGTTTCTTTGTATTCTATCCCTTCCTTCTGAGCATACCCCTTAGCCACAAACCTGGACTTGTATTTATCCTTACTGTCATCTGCAACATATTTGACCTTGTAGATCCATCTTGAACCTACCAATGACCTGTCCTAAGGCCTAGGTACCACTTCCCAGACATCATTGACCATTATAGAGTTGTATTCCTCCACCATAGCATCTACCCATACTTGATACTGAACGACCTCCTAAAAACTAGAAGGTTCGCCAACCTGTGCTACTAAGGCCTGGTATCTGTCTAGATGTCTTCGTTCCCTTTTACTATTCCTGGGTGCACCAATGAAATCTTCTGCATCTCGTAGAATCTGTCAGATTTCCTGGATCATTCTTCCACTGGTAGTAGGTACATCTATCAACTCCTCTTCTTCTTGAGATTCCTCCTGTTCTAAAGCCTTGTCTTCAGGAGTATTTTTGGTACCAGTTTCTACTCGTTGAAGTGGTCTAACCAACGTCCCGTCTTTCGACTGCTCCTCGGAAGGTATTTCTCGAGATTTTCTGAAATCTCTATCCTCCATGAACTTTACATCCTGCCAAACTACTACCTTCCTACTCCCCAGAAGATAGACTCTATATGCCTTAGAATCCTCACTATATCCCACAAGATATCTTTTCTCAACAGTTTGATCTAATTTCTTTCTCTTCTCTTCAGGTATACAACAATATGCTAAACTCCTAGATATCCTTAAATGACTGAGTTCAGGTGTCTTGTATTGAGAAGATTTTTCGGCATAAATCACATCATAAATCATTTGTCGATGTGTTTCGAACCAATAAGTGTGGTTCATCGTCAGGGCAAGTTGAAGAACCAGAGCATGGAAACAGTTTAAATAGAAAGAGAAGATCATCCAACAGTTATATTTGACCAGGAAACGGCTATATTTGACCAAGAAACGACTATATTTGACCTGGAAGCTGAAGAGGACCAAGGGATAGGGATAGGGAAAATTAATTCAAAAGTTAGTTTCATTAAATTCATTACTATCATTGATTAAATTTAACTGTTTATATTTAATGAGAATAAACTAATAATAGATTTATTATTATTATTAAAGCCATAAATATAAATACAAACTAATATTACTAAAATAGTTTATTAAAGGTTAACCTACCTAGTTAGTTAGATTAAAACTATTTTAAAGTTGTTAGCTAAATGAATTCCTTAATCATTTATCCTAAAGTTATAAGGGATCTTATTTTTAATTTTCTTCATTAAGGTGAAATTAATTAATACACTATACTAATAAATACCTAAGTCTTAATTTAACTATATATAATTAAAGAGGATAAAATAATATATTAATCTTATTAATATTAAGAAAGATCAAAGTTGTTTCAGAAAAGGGTTAACATACTTAGACGGTTAGAAAGTTGACTAAAAAGAGGGACCTTCCCAGTAAGACCTCTCGATGAAGACCTTCTCTGGAGTGATTTTTCCCAATGGCATGTGAGGAGTCCCGTTCTGGATATAAACTGTCTTGTTACATGTCTACCCACAGGAATTTAGGCATATCATGATCATACAGCATTACCCTATTTGCTTCCACAATAGTCCTGTTTTTCCTTTCTGCTACTCCATTTTGCTCCGGATTGTAGGGAGTTGTCCACTCTCTCCTGATGCCTTCCTTAGTGCAAAAAATGGTGAAGTCCTTGTCAACATACTCTCCACCATTGTCTGAGCGCAACACTTTTATCTTCTTTCCTATCAAATTCTCCACTAGAGCCTTGGACTCTTTGAATCGACCGAAAACCTCATCCTTGGTTTTCAGAAAGTATATCCAAGCCTTCCTGGAATGGTCATCGATGAAGGTGACGAATTATTTTGCACCACTAAGATCTTTTATGGGCATTGGTCCGCAGATGTCTTAGTGTATCAATCCTATCATACTCTTCGCCCTATTGCTACTTCTCGAAAATGTAGCTTTAGCATACTTGCCCAGAGGGCACCCTCTGTATACATCATCCTGTTTAGTACTTAGTTTTGGAACTCTTGAAATTGTTTTCCTAAGAATTCTTAGAGCCCCATGATGTAAGTGTCCCATCCTCCTGTGTCATAGCTCATTCAAGTCTTTGTCTCCATTATTGCCTATCAGTGCCATTGATGATTCTAGCTTTAACCTGTACAACCTATTACCTTTGATTCCAATCTGAGCCTTCCTTTTCCAACTTCGGTGTTTGACATATACTTTCTCCTTGATGAAGAAAATTTCATAGCCCTTATTTTGAAGTTGAGATACAAAAAGTAAGTTCATCCCCAATCCTGGCACATGTAGCACATTGGTTGCCCGAAGTCGTTCTCCTGCTTTGGTTTGAAAAACTATGGTACCTCTTCCTATTGGAGTATACTTTACCTTATTCCCCATGGTGATTTGAAAATTCATTCTTTCTTCTTGATAATTTGGAAAACATTCTCGGATTCCTATCATATGCCAGGAATCTCCACTGTCTATATACCAAACCTCTCAGGAGGAAGAGCTTGCAAGGCAAGCAGATTCTTCTTCCAATATGTAAGCTAACATCGAATATTCGTCCCTTGTGCATTTTTCTGGAAATCTGCGCAAGTCCCCTCGAGTGGATGCCTCTGCAACATGCTCTTGACCTATAATTGATTTTCCTTTCCTGATGTCGGTTCTTTGCTCTGATACCATGTGAAAATTTCTAAACTGAAATTCTATCACACCAGCAACTGATTTATTTCACCTACTTATTATTCTTCAATAAGTTATTTATGAAATTCCTTCAAGAAATTTTAAAATAAATTCTACTGCAGTTATCACATCATTACCCAGAGAAAAAATACATGCATAAGAATCAATCACATCGACACGGTTATTTTTGGACAATTGTCCCCAAAAAAACCCAATGCGGGAAAACCGGTGCAACAGATGAGGGCTTTATTAATCTTCAGCATCAATTGCTTTTACAAAGAATGATTTGATAGAGAAACTAAAAGAAAACACCTGAGACTTTCCCTCTAAGGCCATCTGACACTTTGGAGACCCTTCTCCCACTTCTGCGTCACCCCTCTGTCACTCTGATTAACCCATCATGGCTCTGAGTGGCTTTGCATCCCTCTGTGTTAGCTTGCGTAGGCACTGCGTCTCTCCTCTGGACTGCGTCTCTGTTTTTGTGATGTCTTCCATTGTCCTTGCGTCACCTCCTCCTCGATCACTTCCTGCTGCTGAAGCCCTCGTCATTTTCAGTTGATGAATCAATGACCGAGATTAAGTCCCTAATCAATGGCTAAGATTAAAACAAACTTGATCCTCGTCTCTTAGAAGCTTCTCATCCTTATTTTTATTAAAACCCATTAATATTTTTATTTTCCTGAGTTTAAAATTATGAACCCATTAAAAATATTAATTATTTTAATAACTCCTCATCCGAATGGAATTTCTCAAAACGATTTCTAGGTCTTGGAGATCTCATGTGCCTTAGCCTCTCCTCTAAATTTCCAGGCTAGAGCACATCCAATATACCAAAAATCAACATGCCTTAACAGTGCACTCGATCACCATCTATCGAAGATGCCATGGACATCAAATTATTATATTAAAACCAAGGTGTGTCATGCTAATTAACATTTTCATTCAATTAATTTAAAATGGTTATACTAGTTTTCAATCTAAAGTATCAGTTTTCCTTCCCATTACTCTTAGTGACTAGAAAATGATACTTGCATAGAACATTTAGACCATTTGTTTGAAAGTAGTGATGAATAGTGTAGCCCTAATTCTCATGAGGACCAAAGTAACCCTCATGATAATGGAGATGGGGCTTAAGGGGTGCACTCAATTTGAATGTGACGTCTAAGACTGAAGGTGCATTTAATTTGAGATTAGCAGGTGGATCTAAGGGTGGATCTATGTATACACCCCCACCATCATGCTCTCTAAAAATGAAAATGATGATGGGTGTTGGGATTATATGCAAAATACATACCCCCCTATTTTTGATGGTGTACATTTATGTGCATGCGATGAGGGTGTGATGTGTATCAAACATAGTCAAGGTGTTCATTTAATACATGTACACAAATGGACACCTTCACTTTTTAAAATTTTGAGTGTACATTTAAATTTAAATCCACAATCTACCCATGTCAAAATGCACACCTTCATGCTTTTGAAGGGTAGGCACACATTTAATTTTTTTTAAACCAAGTAAAACCTCACTTGATTAAACAAATGGAAACCTTCACTCCCCAATTGTAATCATCACTTCACCTCAAAATAAGTGTGACATCTCCTTGTGATCGTTTCCTAGAACGATATGCTAGACCAAATCCCTAAGAATTAAATATGATTATTTATGCTTCTTACACATATTCATAGAAAATAACCTATATCTGAATCACATGGTGAGAACTAACTTCATTGGAAGGAGGAAGGGGTGTCCAATTACAAGTAGCACATACCATGATCTATTACAAAAAATATTCCATTGTTCATTTTGGAATAATTTTACCAACACTATGAGGTGGATATTTCCAAATATCCCTATTAATAAATATTATGTCTACTCTCCCCTACACCTTGCACTTCTCTAGACTAATTTTCAGAAGGAAACCCAAATGTCTCCTTTTACCATGTTCATGAACATTTCTATGTGTCACGGATTTGTCTCCCAACTTAATCTACACTAACTCATTTTCTATGGCATCAATGGTATTACTTAGATCTAGATTCCTAGGCATTTTTTACTACAATTGATAACATTAAAACATTTTTTCTCTAAAAGCCTTGAAACCCTTGGTCCATCAAATTCTACGAGTTCTTCTTTCATGGGACACATACTTTCTTTCTTTAGTGCATCCCCTAGAAGGGATTTTGGTATTTGTTATTCTCCTTGATTTATCAAATACTTTATTGAACAATTATCAAACCTTCATGGAAAAATAATTAGACGATACATGTAAGTATCCATCACTATTACCACACAACATAAATTCATTGCTCCGTTGCCACCTATAAATCCATCATGGAAAAAAAGACACATTAAATACAATAGAGATGTTGAGACATGCTAAAAGACTTATGAGAGAATTATGTATGCTCGTATTCCAACTATGGACACTATGAAAAGTTAAATTACTCTTCTTACATTGTGGATAAATCTATCACTTGAATCTTCTCCTATGTCAACTTTCCTATTAAAATGATGATATTTCTATCTCTCAAATTCCAACACCCATTGAACCCATTGCTAGTGCACATAATGTGTACTAATTTTATCTAGGATGTTATTTTTGGGTGGTTGGAATGTATTATAGACTACTTCTCTACATCATCACTACATTTTACTTCTATCAAGTTGTTAAGGAATATGCCTATAGAATCATAGGAACAAGAAATTGTGGCTTCTATTTCATACAAGTGAATTTAGTAAACTACTCAAGTTTTTATTAGAATGAGGGATTTTGTATTAATATTTGTACTTGATTGTATATTGCTCATAGACATTACTTTTGTCTACTATATAATATGTTTTGCAATTAAATATCAATTTCTCTGTTTCTCAAAATCCTAGTCAAAATCCAATGATGGAACTTTTATTAAAGTTCAATATTAATGGATTTAAATTATACCTTTTGATTGTATATAGAGATTCAACACCCCACAAAACTAGTGTTTCATTGGTATCATGTAATCATTTTATCTTGCATAATTAATTTGATTAAGAAAATATTTTATGGGTGGAATTTATGTCATGTTCCTCTTGTTCGGGATTAGTTTATTTTGTTAGATAGGAAAGGGGAAATGAATTGGTGTATTACCCTAAATTAATTTAAAACCAAATGCAAAACTTATCCCCACCCCATGTAGAAAAATGAACATCTTCACCTCCTTGAGTATCGATGTTAAGGGATTTACAAATAGTAGAGGAATATACAAATTCAAGCTTTCAAGAGGGTTCAGGCTAAGTTGGCCATTGAAGGGAGAGTTACAAACAATAGTTAATAATTTATATACTCACCTTTCTCATTGGCATAGGAGTGTTAATAATGTATATATTCACCTTTCTCATTGGCATAGGAGTGTGGGTTGGACTTCTGCACCTATCTTCTAAAGGAATGAAGATGTGCATTTGTGTGAAGGTGGGCAATGTGGGTGTGCACCCACTATGAAAGAGTGAAAGTGTTTATTTATATGCATTCATTTAATTTCCATTAGATTATATATTCTTTAAAAATCAAATTAAAAATGGTTTATTAGGTGAGTAACCCAATATTGTAGTAAAAGTATTTTTGTGATACCCAAATAGTTTGAATCTATTATAAATTTTAGGGATAAATATTGTTGGGGTATGATCCAAGTTCCATGCATTGTGTATTGATGTCTCTACAGATTTTTCCCAACAAATCATGGAAAAATTAATAGATTTTAATCCAATAACATATTTAACTTCCTATATTATTAAATTCTTATAATAATAATACCTCCATAAATAACTGATATTTTTATAACAATAATACAGCTTTAAATAAATAATTTATATTCAATTTTAAATAAATAAATAATTTTCAAAAGCATTGAAATTATTTACCAACGCTTCTCACAAAAATATACTCACAATATTAAAAAAAAAATTGCAAACTAGATTTTGAAAATTTTAAACATATATTCATTTTCTCATATTAAGTTTCATCCTTTTCCACACACAATAAATTTAACGTGACAAATCGTTGAAATTAATCTAGTTTCAATTTAAATGGTAATAATAACTCAATTTTGCAATAAGAATAAGTTTTTTGAAAAATAAAATTAACAAATAAGTAAATTTTAAGAGCAAGACACTTAAAAGTGTTCAATCACTGCACTTGTTACGAAACCAAAAAAAGTGATTCTGCGTAGGCCGTTGCGACAAATGAGAGGCCATTCATGTAAATATAATATAAAGTGCGAAGAATGTGTGTACTGCTCCCTCTTCTAAAAATTAGAGACCATAAAGATAGCTATTAACATGCATATTAATGAATAATCATTGTAAGCTTCATGTGTAATGCAATATGTAGGATTGTATGTTTCTTCTGCACATAAAAATATCACTGTAAACTTGTGGTTGAAGAGTCTCCAACTGCAACTGCACGTCATCTCAGTGTACGTCATTCAAAAACCATGTAGTGGTTGATACCATAGCAGTGAGTAATAACAATTTGTGTGACATCCACAGCTTGAAGTCAGATTTTGGCATGGAGAATACATGTATTGGTGCAAAATGGAGGAGTTTGTGTTATATGTTTACATGGACTCGTTGTTGAGAGGTGGAAAACTTATTCCAATAGTTTCCGTTTTTTCTGGAGCTTTGGAATTGTATGGGAGCGTTTTCTTTTCAGTGGGTCTGCAATGGGAGCTCGGGAAAATTCCGAGAGCTTTGAAAACTAGTTTTTTTGGAGTCCCAGCGTTCCCTGGGGTTGGGGAATACAAAATTTGTAGAAAAATATGTTGAACTGCCCAAAAACATGAGCCTATGTTGAAACCATAGTTACCAAATTCGGGTGTATTGGCAAAAAAAATAGCATATTTGGTGATTCGGTTTGGTACCATTAAACATTTGGCCAAATCAAATTTGGTACCGTGCATGAAGTATTTTTCCATCACTTGAGCAATGGCAAGAAGAGGGAAAAAGAATTAGCAAATTCGTTGATTCGGTTCTGTATGATTAAGAATTTGGCCAAATCAAATTAGGTACGGTGCATGAACAACTCCTTTTTCCATCGCGTAGTCTAACAAGGCGGAGGAGTTGCCTGGAAAGTTATAGAAATTCCAGTCATATTTAGAGAAAATCCGGCAGGGATTTTTGTAAATCCAACTTATAGTTGTTAAACTTCAAAATTTTATGTGTCCTAGACGTTTTTGATGGTGTTGAATCCGTTTCCACCATCAAAAACATGATTCAAACACTGCCTCTACAAGATTTTTGGAAATATTTTTGCTCGGATTCCGGCCACTTTTGGTCATCCGGGCAATTCCTCCGCCTTGTTAGATGACTCTTTTTTCCATCGCGTAGTCTAACGAGGCGGAGGAGTTGCCCGGAAAGTTATAGAAATTCCGGTCATATTTAGAAAAAAATCGGCAAGGATTTTTGTAAATCCAAGTTATAGTTGTTAGACTTCAAAATTTTATGTGTCCTAGACGTTTTTGATGGTACTGAATCCATTTCCACCATCAAAAACATGATTCAAACACTGCGTCTACAAGATTTTTTGAAATTTTTTTGCTCGAATTCTGGCCACTTTTGGCCGTCCGGGCAATTCCTCCGCCTCATTAGATGACTCCTTTTTCCATCGTGTAGTCTAACGACGCAGAGGAGTTTCCTGGAAAGTTATAGAAATTCCAGCCATATTTAGAGAAAATCCGGCAAGGATTTTTGTAAATCCAAGTTATAGTTGTTAAACTTCAAAATTTTATGTGTCCTAGACGTTTTTGATGGTGTTGAATCCGTTTCCACCATCAAAAACATGATTCAAACACTGCCTCTACAAGATTTTTTGAAATTTTTTTGCTCGGATTCTAGCCACTTTTGGCCGTCCAGGCAATTCCTCTGCCTCGTTAGACGACTTCTTTTTCCATCGCTTAGTCTAACGAGGCGGAGGAGTTGCTCGGAAAGTTATAGAAATTCCGGTCATATTTAGAGAAAATCCGCAAGGATTCTTGTAAATCCAAGTTATAGTTGTTAAACTTCAAAATTTTATGTGTCCTAGACGTTTTTGATGGTTTTGAATCCGTTTCCACTATCAAAAACATGATTCAAACACTGCCTCTACAAGATTTTTTGAAATTTTTTTGCTCGGATTCCGGCCACTTTTAGCCGTCCAGGCAATTCCTCCGCCTCATTCAACGACTCCTTCTTCCATCGCTTGAGCAATGGCAGGAAAAAGGAAATCCGCTGATGGTAAGAAATCTGTTCCCAGAGCTCGAAGGTCGGTTTTCAGTTCCCGTTGGGCGTATTGCCAGAATATCTAACTGCCGAGGTGCTCGAGTTGGCTCGAAATGGCGCAAGAGATAACAAGAAGATAAGTTTTGTTCCACCCCACATTCTATGGGCAATTAGAAACGATGAAGCGCTGAGCAATGCCAATGGTGGTGTGTTGCCCAATATTCAAAATGTTCTACTACTGAAGAAGACCGGTAGTGGTAAGGCAGGCAGGTAGCCCTAAGCTTGAGTTTGAAATCCAGTTAACCTGGAAAACTAATATGGTATTTTTAGGGAGTATGTGATATGGAAAAACTAATTAAAGAAAATTTGCAAATTCAAAAAAATAATAAAAGAATAGTAATTTCTATATTAAAAAGTTATAAAATAATAAATTGCAATGTCAAAAAATGTAAAAAACAATAATTTCTCTTTTAACAAAAGCTATAAAATAGCAAATTGGTTGCAAATTAGTAATTCTTATATGAAAATAATAAAAAATTGTAAATTCTATATTGGATAAAATTATAAAATGGTAAATATTGTTTCAAATAGATAACAAAAATTAGAAAATAACAAATTGGTTGCAAATCATTGATTTCTATATAAAAATAATAAAAAGTTGTAAATTTTATATTGGACAAAATTATAAAATAACAAATTTCATTTCAAATAGATAACTCTTATTAAAAAAATTAATAAGTTTAAGTATGTGTAACATGTATACTATCTAATTTTTTCCGTATTGGATTTTATAGAGTCTAATTATTTCCACATCGTATTCGAATTTGCATTCGAATTCGAATTTGGTAACTATGGTTGAAACCTTTGCAAAAAGAAAAATCAAAGACATCCTTAACACCGATATTATCTTAATGGATTAAGGAGACTTGTGGCCCCTGGATGTCATGATGATGAGTATTTCTTTCGTTGTTTATCATATCTGGGATGTCACGCTAATGAGTATTGATAATAAACTTGAAATTTTAATATTTTATATATATCAAAAGAAAGACTCATGCTGATGAGTATTTCTTTCGTTGTTTATCATATATAGGATGTCATGCTAATGAGTGTTGATAATAAACCTGACATTTTAATATTTTATATATATCAAAAGAAAGACTCAAGACACCTACATAATATATTTCTATATAAAAAAATTGTATATTTATTATTTATATATTTAAATTAATTTAAATATTTAAATATTTTGATTCAATATTAATCTTAATTATTATATAAATTATATAATTTTTATTTTTTTTATAATATTACAATTCCGTTTTCTGTAATTTCCACGCTCCAGAAACTCATCCAAGTTATATATTATTACAAATAAATAAATTTATATTAATTAGAATAAAAATTTCAAATCTGAAATATTTATAGAAAATTTTATAATTTTAATTTTAATTTAAATTATTTCATCATAAACTGTCCGTTTGATAGCCACTAAAAATTTTAACTCTATTATGATGGGCAAATTTTCCCGTGACAGATATTTTTATGATCAAATTCCATTTCTGAAAATGATGCAAATTTTCCTGTGACACGTAATTTTACGATCAAATTCCATTTCTGAAAATAATGATTAACATTTCCTCAGTTTTGAAATTAATTAATTAAATTTAAAAATATAAAAATTTACTAAATTAAGTTAGAAAAAATATTAGTGTTTAACAATTTTTCAAAAATTACCATAATTAGAATTATCTACTACAAACACATCTCAAAAATACATGACTCATTGCCGGGTGGGTCCTGTGCAGTTTCTTGTTCCATGTCGCGTGAAAGTGACAGGTAATTTTACGATCAAATTCCATTCCTGAAAATAATGATTAACATTTCCTCAGTTTTGAAATTAATTAATTGAATTTAAAAATATAAAAATTTACTCTAACTTTTTTAAGAAAAAAATTCAGTGTTTAACAAGTTTCAAAATTACCATAATTAGAATTATCTGCTCCAAACACATCTCAAAAATACATGACTCATTGCCTCGTGGGTCCTGTGCAGTTTCTTGTTCCATGTCGCGTACTTTCACGCCACTGGCGTGTATAGATCAACTTTACATATCCATTTTCATTTAAAATGAAATCCAAACTACAATAACTATAAATTATCATTTATAAACATTATAAAACTATGAAATGATTTGAAAGCCGTAAAGATCGGCATTATGAAAGTTGAGTTTGATGACGGAGTTACGGCTACACGTTTTCCACCTTATCTCTCGCCCAACAAACCGTGTTTCTTCTTCAGCCTTTCCGAGTCCGCACGGACAGCCAAGAAGACATGTCTCTGCAACAACCACACCGGTGAAGCTCTGACGATTACTTGATGACGCAACTCAATCACACCATCCTTTCTATCCGCCTATAACTACAATTACGTTATCAGCGGAAAAATCCAAAACCAAATATTTCTCGCACATCTGGCTGGCACGGACGGGCAAAAAGACATGTCTCTGAAGTTTGAGTTGTCCCTACAACAACGACACCGCTGATGCTCTGGCGATTACTTGATGACGCAATTCAATCACAAATTGATGATGCTCCCACCATCACTTGCTGACGCAGCTCAATGACAGCATCCTTTCTATTCGCCTATAATAACAATTACCTTATCCCCCGAGAACCCCAAAACCGGAGATTTCTTGCAGATCTAGCTGTGGAGTTACCAATTTTGTGATCATCAATAGACGATCTATCTATCGGCAGCGAACATTTGATCATGTAATTACATAAGCTTTACAATTTTTTTGACGCTCTTTCAGTTCCGAATCTGTACGCCTCTCTTTCTTTTTAACAAATTAAAATTAATGGCCGTTGTATTACATGACTGGAGGAATGTTGTGTGTGTGTTTTTTCTGGCTCATGTCTGATTCTAATAGGTGGCAATCTTTGGTTGGAGTTATGCAGATGATGAGCAAGGCTGAAGAGAAGCCACGAGCCCTACCTCCATCGGCTGCTCTCCATGATCATTGCAACATGGAGCAAAAAGAATGTTTGGATAATTGCACGCTCCTTTATAATCTTTCGTCAAATGATCTACACAAGTTTTCAATCTTAAATGAAGTGTTTGGCGCGTGTAACGTTATCAAATTGATTCAAGTAAGTTGCAAAAATATCTTTTAGCAGATTTTCCCATTTTATTATATGAAACCATCTTCACTTCATACTTCCCTTTCCATATTTCTGAATAGTTTTAAGTTTTAACCCCTTACGGTGTGCAAACCTATCGCTCCTTAAAAACCACGTCAAAGGAAAAGATCTCGAACTCGAAGCTTAGAAGGATCCTGTTTGAAATCTGATGAGTTTATGCTCGTTTATTTTACTACAAATTCTTTTGCTCTAGAAAATAGGGCAAACAACTACAGAGATAAAATGGATCTTTGTTTTTCTTTTTTAACTCAACCCTCGGGGCTGTAAAATCATTTAGATCCCACTTTAAGCGAGATCTTCTATGCTTCCAACTTCATATTATAATCCGTTGCACTGTGGGCGCAGGATCTTCCCTCAGACCAGAGAGTTGTTGCAATAAATAGTATGCTCTGCGAAGCAAGTGCAAGGGTACAGGATCCTGCATTGGGGTGTGCAGGCATAATACAGCATCTTCAACTCCAAATATCAGACCTGGAATCGCAAATAACCGCAACACAGGCAATGATTCAGAAAATACGTTCCCAACAGGCGCAACTTCTAGCCTCTATCCCAGGATTCAACAATAAGTGTAATCCCACAATGAGCACGACTCTAAACGACGCTGATGACGAAGATGAGGACTAATTCAATTCCAATCTAGCGGATTGGATACAGCGTATTTCCTTAGTGTCTTTGTTTGAAGAAATAAGCGCTAAAATTAGTTGGTGTCTCATGAGAATGAGATAATCCGATATCTGATATCTAAATGAGCCGAGTGTGACGATGCTTCCATTCAGGTTTATAGCTTTATAACAGAGTAGATTTATGAATTTACGAAGTATTAAAAAGTATTGCTGGACATGTAAAATTCATTACGGTTTAAAATTTTTGGATTTATAAAAAAATTAATCTAAATGGATCAAATCTAATATCCAAATGAACCGAGTGTGACGATGCTTCAATTATGGTTTATATATTTATAACAGAGTAGATTTATGAATTTACGAAGTATTAAAAATTATTGCTGAACATGTAAAATTTGTAAATTTTATTTATGGTTTAAATTTTTTAGATTTATAAAAAAATTAATTTATATTTATTATTGATAGTTGATTATTGATAGTGTAAATGGATAAAGAAATATAAAATAAAATTATTATATTTTTGTAAAATAATTGTATTCCTTTGAAAAATTCAGTTTACATTATGATAACTATTTACTAAAATTATAGAGGCTTCACCTTATGACTTGTCATATTGTAAACAAGATTTGTTGGCGTATATGATAGCACTAAGTTTCTACAAAAGATTAAAAGTAACATCAATAGATTAGTGACTATAAATCAGAAAAGATTAAAAGTATTCTGATTAAAAGTAACATCAATAGATTAGTGACCATAAATCAGAAAAAGCAGTATGTAGGAGATAAACATTTTATGAGTTCAAAGATGTCATAACCGGGTCTTTCTGTATTTCTAGTTCATACTAGGAGGCACTAGAAGTTTGAACCCACATTGAATGTGTTTTTTCATGTGAACAAAGGGGTTTCTCGTCTATCTTAACATGTTTCTTTTTATTATGGGTCATGTCGAATATCATTCAAAAAAGAAATTATTTGATTTATGTCTTTTTATTTTTCCTTTAAAACTTGTCTCACTAGAGTTTTTTTGTTGTCAATGAATTAATAGCACGCATGTATTATTTTCTCCTTCTGATAGTATTGCCAAGGCTAAGAATGAGTGAGCCACCCCATCTAAGAGTTTTAAATCTGAATAGGCTTGTCTATCTTGAAAAACATGTCTCTCTAGCTGTAGAAGCACTAGGAGTAGTTACACAATGATAAGTAGCCACTTCCTCGAGGTTGCATCTCGGCACATGAACGACTTTATTAGCCACATCCCCTAGCATCACGGCGACCACATGCATGTTGACGTGGCATACTAACCCTGACCAACAATACAAGCCCATAATACCAAAAGTGAAATATCTCTCAACTCAGGAGACACTAAACATGTAACGAATCCTCAAAAGCATACAAAAGAAATACATGGTACGTGAATTATATTCCCCAAATGACTTCCGCACAGGTGTGAAGAGGGATGTAAACACAACTGACCGTGTCGAATTTTCTTGGCAAACATACAATTTTACTAAAAACAAACTAGCCTAGGTAGAGAAGCCAACTCCCAAAATAAAAGGTTCCTAGGCTAAGACAAGATAGACCATCCACATTCCTCAACAAATAGTTAAAAACAAGACCTAGACCACACCAATAGTAACCGTGAATTGAAAAAATTAGTACACAAAGCCAAGGTGTCACTATTACCCTTTTATTACCATGAGGAGAGGCTAAAGCCAATGAAATTAAAACAAGACCTAGACCACACCAGTAGTAACCATGAATTGAAAAAATTAGTACACGAAGCCAAAGTGCCACTATTACCTTTTTATTACCATGAAAGACTAAAGCCAATGAAATTAAAAATCCAAGGCCTTAGTTCTTCACAACATGGTTCCTCCATCCATCCAAAAAAAGTCACCAAATTACTAATTACACACTAATAAGTAATAATGTAATTACAATCATTTCTAATGAGATAACCATTGTTTATTTGTGCCCAAAGATATAGAGGTTATAGCCATAAAAACACAAATTTAACATGAAATTTTTTATACCAATTCCATTATAGAAATTCCAAATTCCTTTCCCTTTTCCTTCAATGGGCAAAAAAATGCATCTCCATAAAGCCAGGCTCTAAAGGGGTATGGTAATCCCACCCTACATGGTAATCACTTTGTGGCAATGAAGTTATACTAGAATAATCTAGAATGTCGAAACCCATCCATCCATCCATGTAAATTATCCATCCCATTCTCTGTACATGGTGGACACACCCGCCACACCCTCAACCCCCTCTTCCATGACCTTTGACTTTGTAGCTCGCCCTATCTCTTTTTCTAGTTGTGCATAGAATAAGATAAGTAGAAATTTACAAAAGATAATATATTTTATTATTGAATCTAGGGATCAAATTTGTAATGCCTCAACTTTTTTACATTCAAAATTTGTAAAAATATTTAACCCTTTATATGATAGATATATTATTATATAATTAAAGCTAAATATAATATAGCTAAAATTAGAATATTTTATTTTATATATATATATATATATATATATATAATATTATTTTTGTTAATATAAAAATTATTTTATTATTTCTAAATATAATATTATGGTAAAATTATCTCGTTCTCTCGGACACTATGTTCCCTTCTATACTGTGTTGCAGAAAAAGGGAACCGGTTTCAAATGGTCCAAAGAATGTCAAGAAAGTTTTGAAAAGTTAAAGAATTTACTCAACACTGCGCCGATATTAAAGATTGCAGATCCTGGAGAAGATTTTATAGTCTGCACAAATGCGTGCAAAGAAGGTGTGGGCAGAGTTTTAATACAGGATGATAAGGTAATTGCTTACGAATGTCATAAATTAAAAGAGCATGATCATAAATATTATGCTTATGATTTGGAGTCATAAGCATAAAGATAGCTATAAACATGCATAATAATTAATAATAATTGTAACCAGACTTTTTATGCTTATGATTTGGAGTCATAAGCATAAAGATAGCTATAAACATGCATAATAATTAATAATAATTGTAACCAGACTTCATGTGTAATGCAATATGTAGGATTGTCAGTGTCTTCCGCAGAAAGATATAAAGATTTATTCCAACTTTTTTTTAAGTTAAAAAAAACTAGTGTTTGACAACCTTTCAAAAATTACCATAATTATCCAATCAAATCCCAAAAATACATGACTCATTGCCTCGTGGGTCCTGTGCAGTTTCCTCTTCCATGTCGCGTACTTTCCACGCCACTGGCGTGTATAGATCAACTTTACATATCCATTTTCATTTAAAATGAAATCCAAACTACAATAACTATAAATTATCATTTATAAATATTATAAAACTATGAAATGATTTGAAAGCCGTAAAGATCGGCACTATGAAAGTTGAGTTTGATGACGGAGTTACGGCCACACGTTTCTCAGGGAACAAACCCTCTATCTTCTTCACCCTTTCCGAGTCCGCACGGAAAGCCAAGAAGACATGCCTCTACAACAACCACACCGATGAACCTCTGACGATTACTTGATGACGCAACTCAATCACAAATTGATGATGCTCCCGCGATCACTTGGTAACGCACCTTAAATGACACCATGCTTTCTATCCGCCTACAACTACAATTACGTTATCCGCGGAGAACTCCAAAACCAAAGATTTCTCGCACATCTGGCTGTGGAGTTATCAATTTTGTGATCATCAATAGACGATCTATCTACCGGCAGCGTACATTTGATCATGTAATTACATAAGCTTTACAATTCTTTTGACGCTCTTTCACTTCCGAATCTGTACGCCTCTCTTTGTGGTTAACAAATAAAAATTAATGGCCGTCGTATTACATGACTGGAGGAATGTTGTCTGTGTGTTTGTTTTGGGCTTATCTCTGATTCTACTTTGTGGCAATCTTGGTTGGAGTTATGCAGATGATGAGCAAAGCTGAAGAGAAGCCACGAGCCCTACCTCCATCGGCTGTTCTCCATGATCATTGCAACATGGAGCAAAAAGAATGTTTGGATAATTGCACGCTCCTTTATAATCTTGCGTCAAATGATCTCCCCAAGTTTTCAATCTTAAATGAAGTGTTTGGCGCGTGTAACGTTATCAAATTGATTCAAGTAAGTTGCAAAAATATCTTTTAGCAGATTTTCCCATTTTATTATATGAAACCATCTTCACTTCATACTTCCCTTTCCATATTTCAGAATAGTTTTAAGTTTTAACCCCTTGTGGTGTGCAAACCTATAGCTCCTTAAAGACCACGTCAAAGGAAAAGATCTCGAACTCGAAGTTTAGAAGGATCCTGTTCGAAATCTGATGAGTTTATGCTCGTTTATTTTACTACAAATTATTTTCCTCTGGAAAATAGGACAAACAACTACAGAGTTAAAATGGATCTATGTTTTTCTTTTTAACCCAGCGCTCGGGGCTGTAAAATCATTTAGATCCCGCTTTTTTAACGGAGATCTTCTATGCTTCCAACTTCATATTATAATCCGTTGCACTGTGGGCGCAGGATCTTCCCTCAGACCAGAGAGTTGTTGCAATAAATAGTATGCTCTGCGAAGCAAGTGCAAGGGTACAGGATCCTGCATTGGGGTGTGCAGGCATAATACAGCAGCTTCAACTCCAAATATCAGACCTGGAATCGAAAATAACTGCAACACAGGCAATGATTCACAAAATACGTTCCCAACAGGCGCAACTTCTAGCCTCTATCCCAGGATTCAACAATAACTGTAATCCCACAATGAGCACAACTCTAAACGACGCTGACGACGAAGATGAGGACTAATTCAATCCCAATCTAGCGGATTGAATACAGTGCAGTTTCAGAAAATGGATACCAAATGGATAGAGAAGCTTTTTTATTTCCTTAGTGTCTTTGTTTGAAGAAATAAACACTGAAATTAGTTGGTGTTTCATTACAATGAGATAATCCAATATCTGATATCTAAATGGATAAAATCTAAAATCTAAATGAACCGACTGTGACGATGCTTCCATTGAGGTTCATAGCTTTATAACAGAGTAGATTTATGAATTTACAAAGTATTAAAATGTATTGCTGGACACGTAAAATTTGTAGAATTCATTTATGGTTTAAAATTTTTAGATTTATCAAAAAAAAATGGATAAAATCTAATATCTAAATGAACCGAGTGTGAGGATGCTTCCATTACGGTTTATAGATTTATAACAGAGTAGATTTATGAATTTACGAAGTATGAAAAAAGTATTGCTCGACATGAAAAATTTGTAAATTTTATTTATGGTTTTAAAAATTTAGATTTATAAAAAAATAGTTTATATTTATTATTGATAGTGTAAATTGATAAAGAAATATAAAATAAAATTATTATATTCTTTGTAAGATAATTGTATTTCCTTGAAAACTTCAGCTTACATTATGCATAACTATTTATTAAAATTATAGAGGTTTCACTTTGTGACTGGTCATATTGTAAAGAAGATTTGTTCGATAGCACTAAGTTTCTACCAAAGACTAAAAGTAACATCAATAGATTAGTGACCATAAATCAGAAAAAGCAGTATGCAAAACATAAACATGTTATGAGTTCAAAGATGTCACAACCGGGTCTTTCTTACTCATACTAGGATGCACTAGAAGTTTGAATTCACATTCACATTGAATATGTTTCTTCATCTCAGTATTTAATGCACTAGAAGTTTGAATTCACATTGAATATGTTTCTTTATGTCAGTATTTATTTTCTATTGGTTATGTTGAATTTTATTTAAAAAAGAAATTATTTGATTTATGTCTTTTTATTTCTCTTATTAAAACTTATCTCACTAGAGTCATTTGTTGTCAATGGAGTAATAGTATGCATGTATTATTTTCTCCTTCTGGTGGTATTGCCAAGATCAGGAAGCGAGTAAGCCACCTCATCTAAGAGTTTTAAATCTAAATAGGCTTCTCTATCTTGAAAAACATGTCTCTCTCGTTGTTGAATATTTGATTATGCACTAGTGGTAGTTACACAATGGTATGTAGCCACTACCTCCTGCGGCTACATCTCACCACATGAACTGTCACGCCCCTACACTGGTGGTACTCTTCCAACCGCACTATAGCAAGGTGCGGTACCACCGACCACTTTCTTTTCACCAATACTTATGACCGTGGACTATGCCTAACTTTTGATATTTAGTTTATTTATTCTTTACCAAGTATTATGTTTTCCTTTATACACAGTGAAAACCATAAACATTCACCATAAATAGCATTACACATATAAATACACAACAGTATAAAGGGAGGGGCAACTCCTGATAATAAGTCTGCCACAATATCAATATATGTATAAATTCAATCTTGGGAAACCCCAAATTTACACTTAGCCAATTTTACAACATTGGCAAACTCGATTGCCCAGCTCATCAACATGCCCGAACGGTCACCGCACGTTTTGCCCAACTCTCCATTTACCCCTGAACACGTTTGTTTAGCTCGTCGAATGAACCATGTTGTTTGCCCAACTCGGGCACCCACTCATGTCACCGTGCATGCCTGCCCAGCTACACCTCCACACACGCCCGTCGCACCTCATTTACAACCCGTCGCACTTCCGTCGTTTGCCCTCGCCCGGTGCACCCAACCGCGGGTCGCCTCTACACAAGTCACCAAGTCCACCATTCAACAGTTCCATCGTTCGACGGGCACACCTTCGTGTCGCCCTGCACGAACCGTTGTTCAGCATGCACTGGGCGCGCCCACCCACAGGTCGCCCTGCACGACTCTCCACCCGGCACGTTCATCATGCAACCAACGGCGCAGCTGCTATGTCGTCCTGCAAGCTACACCTGGCCTACCCATTGTGCGAGTTCATTACACCTGCACCCTACGCCTTGACCACAGAAACACCGTGTATCCATCTCACCCTTCGCACTTTGACTTCGCTGTCCAAGTTCGATTGATACGATGCCTCCAACCTCCCAACTCGTCCGCCTATGTATATGCGTTCCACCAATGCGTGGGTTTCCCAGCTGACCCACCTTTGCACATACAACTTGTCGGCCCGTTTGTTGTTCCAATACGTCGGCCCGCCCGTTTATAACATTCGGCCACCCACTTGTGTGATGGCTCGCCCGATCATCGTGTCGCCTGGGACCACCCACACAGTATATACATGACAACCACCGAAACACATCGCATTTCTCTCAGTTCGCTTCGTGTGTGCTGCAGTTCATATTGCTCACCTGCGCCCTCACCAGATGCACCCTTGCTCGTCCTCCAACCGCAACTTGAGGTCCTTACATCCTCCTCCACCTGAAGTCATTGTTGTCCTCGACAATCCCCTTTTCCACCCTAGCAATCATCTGTCACCAAGATGTCCATACCAATGCTACATAATCCATCAGTATGTGTTCTACGAACAATCATCTTCTTGATCCATGACTTTGATCCATCTATATACTGCAAACATCCCTGCAACATATATAATACGACAGTCTCCATCATGCGTCGTTCCATCATGTGAACTCTTCTGCATAATACTCCAGCCAACACAACATCCCAGTCGAAACTAAGACATTTATCTGACACAAACCTAGTGCACTGCATGCCCTCATGTCATCGAACTGATTCGTTAGCTAATCCAACCGTAACACTCAACCCATGAGAATGTACCTTCTCCATGCCACCGTCGGTTGTTTCTTCAGCATCCTGTCACAATCCTGAACTCATCAAGAATCTGCTCCAAACCCATGCTCAGGTCCATGGAATCTCCATCCCATCTGCAACATGTCATGATGCTAATGCCAATCCATTCCTGCATCATCTACCTGTCACACCTGCTCAAATGTTTTAAGGACTCACTGCCATGAGCAGCTAACAATGAGCCCCATCTTCTAAGTCATCTAAGAAGATGTGGAGGGAGCAGAGCCTGAAGGCTCTCCCTCACAAATTAGCTCAATCCATCTGTCTGGATCTTCCACCTCCATCCTCTGAAGATATGCATCCCAATCCTCCACCTAGATATTCGGCCTCATATAGTCCTCATCATCGTCATCCTCATCCTCAACTTCCTCTAGCCTCCTAGATAAATCAAGGATACTATCAGACAATGTTTTGATAACATGTGACTGTTCTATAAGCTTTGCCTCTGCAATGGACATCCGCTTACAAACCTCATCCATATGCTTCTTATCCTCCATCTGCATCACTACCAACTCACACTCGGGTCTCGTTACTCCAATGGTTGGAACACCAATGGGTACATCTTCCCTTCTGTCGTAAATGTACAACTTCTTCAAATGTGGAACTATCATCACATCATAGTGTTTCAAAAACTCCATTCCCAGCACAGCTTCATAGTCGTCAATCCGTACTATAGTGAAGTCGACTTTCCCGGTCCACTCACCAAGTGTTGTGTCCACCTTTTTAGCCATACCTTTTTAATCTGTGCCTGCACCGATACAAATTTCAGCCCAATCCTTCTCGCAACATCTTCACTCATGAAGTTGTGAGTAGCCCCACTATCCACCATGGTGAGTAGATCCGCACTCCCAATCTTCATCTGAACATATTCCAAACTGTTCCTTTTCGGATCTCTTTGTGAGACTGCTTCCGTAGCAGCTGTAGCTCCAAGAATCTACATCACCCCCACAAAAGCCTCTTCTTTCTTCATATCAGACTGTGCCATTGCAACCACTTTCAGTCTTGAAGGAGAATTCTTCACCGTATGTGGTTCCGCACATATCCAACACTTCAATGGTTTCTTCGTCTTCGTCTTATCATACGATTTCGAAGCATCATCTTTCGTAGTTTTCTCCTTCGGCTTATCGAATTTCTTCTTTTTCTCATCAGAAGCTTCGTCATAATGCTCCACCAAACGATCTACAACCATAAAAGCTTCTTCAAGTGTCTTTATCTTCTGCCTCTTCACTTTATTGCGCGCCCAAGGTTTCAGCCCTATAACAAAGTTGAACACCTTGTCTTTCTCCACCATGTCCAGAAGTTCCAGAACCACGCTTACAAACTCTCGCTAATATGCCTGCAAACTTCCCGTTTGCTTCATATATTTTATCTTCATCCTTGCTTCCCATGTTTCATCCTGTGGACTGAAGTGGGTCTGCAAAGCCTTCTTCATGTCATCCCACAAAGTTATGTCATCAGCACTGCCATTGGCAATCTAATCCATCCTTCTTTGCCACCACATCTTAGCATCATTCGTTTGGAACTGAGCAGCTACTTTCACCTTAGCTTCTTCATCAGGTAAACCCAAGCATTCCAATACTGTTCCATGTCCCATAGAAAGTTACCAAGAGTCTTCACATTCCTTGTACCATCATAAGATTCTGGTTCCTTGACTTTCACATGAGACACTCCTCCACCTAAGTTATGTCTCACGACCTTCTTCAACACTGTGATCTCGTCCTTTGCTTCGTCAATAGATTGCTGCAATTCCAAGATTTTTGCCAAACCTTGATCTCTTGCCTTCCCAATCTCTTTGACTTCCTCTTCTAGTTGTGTATACTTCCATTCTGTATACTCGTATCGGTCCTTGAGTTCATCGAATTCTTCCTTCATCTTCGCATTGCCTTCTTGATCCTTCATGATCTTGGCCAATTTCAAAGTCCAATCAGAATCCCATTCTTCAAGTCTTTCTAATACCCTGTTCATGAAAGCTTCACCTGTATTGTGACTAGACTCACCCGTCACAACCTGAGGTTCACCTGCCATTTCAGCCATCAGCTTCCTTCTTTGTGACTTAGTATAGACCATTCACCAAAGATTCCACCTGTTACGAAGTGTAGATCAGCTTCCCTGCAAACCTGCACCTCTTTCACCATTCACCAGGTCTCCTGCAAACCTGAATCAGCTCTGATACCACTTGTCATGCCCCTACACTAGCAGTACTCTTCCAACTGCCCTATACCGAGGTGCGGCACCACCAAACACTTTCTTTTCACTAATACTTATGACAGTGGACTACGCCTAACTTTCGATACTTAGTTTATTTCTTCTTTACCAAGTATTATGCTTTCCTTTATACACAGTGAAAACCATAAACATTCACCATAAATAGCATTACACATATAAATGCACAACAGTATAAAGGGAGGGGCAACTCTTGATAATAAGTCTGCCCACAATATCAATATATGTATAAGTTCAATATTGGGAAACCCCAAATTTACACTTAGCCAATTTTACAACATCGGAAAACTCGGTTGCCCAGCTTGTCGGCACACCTGAATGGTCGTTGCACGTTCTGCCCAACTCTTCGTTTACCCTTGAACGCGTTTGTTCAACTCGTCGAATGAACCGTGCCGTTTGCCTAACTTGGGCGCCCACCCGTGTCACCGTGCACGCCTGCCTGACCGCACCTCCACACACGCCGGTCGCATCTCATTTACAACCCATCGCACTTTCGCCGTTGACCCTCGCTTGGTGCACCCAACCGCGGGTTGCCTCTACACGAGTCACTAACAAAGGTCTGAATTCTTTATATGCACTAGTTTGTCGTGTAGATGATCCAATTCATTTTGAAGATGTTGTTGCAGAAGACAAATGGGCTGCATCAATGAATGAAGAAATAGAAGCTATAGAAAGAAATGACACATGGGAATCAATGTAACTTCCATAAGGAAAAGAAGTTATAGGTGTCAAGTGGGTCTATAAGACCAAAAACAATGTTGCCGGTAAGATAGAAAGGCATAAAGAAAATCTGGTTGTTAAAGGATATAAGAAGCAACATGAAAGATATTATGTGGATACATTTGTGCCAGTCGCAAGAATGGAGTTAATGCACAAAATTATGTCAATAGTTTCACAACATAGATGGAAGGTGTACCAAATGGATTTGAAGTCAGAATTTTTGAATTGAGTGCTGAAAGAGGAAGTATATGTGGAGTAGCCACTGGGTTATGAGGTTCAAGGGAAAGAAGACAAAGTGTATAAATTGGAAAAGGTTTTTTACGAGTTGAAGCAACTACTTTGTGCATCGTACAACTCGATAGATGCATACTTATTCGAAAATGGCTTTGACAAATGTGATGGTGAGTCTACTCTCTACATCAAAGAGAGTCACGGCATGCATCTTATTGTTGTTTTATATGTAAATGATTTGAAATTCATTAGGAGTAATGACCTTTTCATTGTTGATTTCAAAGAAGTCATGAGAAGTGAGTTTGAAATCACAATTTTGGAATTGTTAAGGTATTTTTAGGGCATCAAAGTGAAGAAAAGAGAAAATTGCATATTTATTTCTCAAGAAAAGTATGTCAAAGACATTTTGAAGAGGTTTAATATATAGGACGACAAGTCCATGCTCACTCCAACTATCATGGGATTGAAATTAAGAAAATAAGGTTGTAACAGCAAGGGACACTAGAACAACAATGTCAATCCAACATTATACAAAGGTATATTTGGTTTCTTAATGTACTTAACAACAAGTAGGCATTATATAATGTATGTAGTGAGCTTTGTGTCAAGATTTATGGAGACACCAAAGGAGACACATTGGCAAGCAACCAAAAGAATACTAAGGTATGCCAAAGGGACAAAAGAATATGGTATGTTATACACTGTAGAAAATGATTTCAAGTTGGTTGGTTATAGTCATAGTGATTGAGCATGAAGTGTTGATGATAGAAAGAGCATGTCAAGTTATGTATTTCATATGGGTTCAGGAGTCATTTCATGGACTTCCAAGAAGCAGTCAATAGTGTCATTATCGATAACAAAAGTTGAATATGTCGTTGCAACAACAACAACATGTCAAGAAGTTTGGATAAGAAGAATGTTGAAGGATTTATGGCAGGAACAATAAGGAAACACAACAATTTACTGTGACAACAATTCTACAATTGCATTGTCCAATAATTTTGTTTTCCATAAAAGGAGCAAACACATTGACACTATCATTTCATTAGAGAGTTGATTAACAATTGAGAAATTATTTTAGAGCATTGCAAGTCACATGAGCAGTTAGTAGACATCTTCACAAAGCCATTGGAAAGATTTAATTTTTTTTCATCTAATAGATTGTTTAGAAAATTACTCCCAACCACTGCATTAAATGATTGATTGAAACCAATCTAAGAAATTACACAAACATATCAAGAAAGTTGTATTTTATAGTAGGGAACATATTTTGTGTATAAACTGAAGGAATTTTAAGTTAATTTTGTATATGCTCAAGGATGTAAAGTTGGTGACTATTAAGCCCAGGTTGTTATTGCACTGTAAATGAAATAAAATATGATTAATTTAAGTGATTGTCCACCCATAACTTGCTTTTATTTTTTGTCTTGTCATGAAAAAGTTAAACTGACCACTCAAATCATACGAAGTTCACATATTTTTGGATTAAAACAATAGCACGAGTCTTTGATTTTATCTTATTTTTGTATTGAAAAGCCAATTCAAGAAGGTCTATAGATAAGACAAAACAATTACAGTGAGCAGTTTTACAGGTTGATACAATTTATTACAACACATAACAGAGAGCAGTTACAGTGCTTAGATTTTTTTTATTTTCACAACAATGAATGATTTGAAGTCTCATTTTTAGTTTTGTAATTATTTTTGCCTCATATAAATCTTAATACAAAGTATTTTGTTTGCACTCTCAATTAGAGATTCATATTTCTAGAATTACTATGCATTCTCTATTTTACTTTGTTTTACAACATGTTATTACTTTGTTTTACTCTAAGTTTTTTTGTTGTGCTATTACTATGTGTTATTTCTATGCATAGATTTTTGGGTTTTTACTCTCTGCCTTAAAAAAAGCATTGCCTTGTTTTCTATCAATTCGACCATTAACAATCTTATTCTCTTTTCAAAGTTTCATTATATCGAGGCTTAATATTTTAGAGGGTAATTAAATAAGGAGTGAATATTTAACCCATATTTTCTTGGATGCCCAAAGCGTTAAAGCGGTTCACCAATGCATCTTTCAAAACCAATCCACAATCAATCAGATTTAAAGAAGACAATAGTCAATCTGTAATGCACTCCTCCCACATCTACCCAAGTAACCGGCCAACTAAGGTAAACATATGACGAGAAGTTACCAAAATATGATTCATCCTCCTAAGTGACCTTAAAGAAGTGGAATTAACGAAAACACACCATACTAGACCTTCTGCACATGCTACAGGACTCCCAAAATGCATCCTAGTCATTCCCATGACCATCCCCTCTGTCCCACTAAACTAATAGACCTCTAAACCCCTGTACACTCCCTTAATATGGGCAAGAGTGCGTCTGAGGACCTCTGGATGCATGCACAACATGAGTGTGCCAAAGTCTGGGACTTTTCTGCCCTGTATTGTGCCTACGCCCTCGAGATTTGAAGCACTTTTTCAGGCCCAGATCCCAGGTCAGTGTGGATAACTCAATGACACTTTTAGAATCCATTATTTACATAATAGCAATTCTTACAAATCAAAAACTAACTCTAGGACTAGGCCTGACCATCCCAAATCGAGACCCACATTTTGTCAGACACTTGGCATCAATGCAATCTACAGAAAATGAATACAAGGCACAGCATAAATGACTGATAAATCATATGAGATTTGACAAGAAGGATCACCACCCTCTTCCTTTAACTGTTTTGACATCAATTAGGTCTTTTATTCATTATCCTTTCAGGTACAAGTAAATACATGAAATAACCATGACAATAAACAGTCACATAACCATTCTTATAACTAACATTAAACCATGAAAATAATAATGAGATGACAGCCATTAAAGCCATATATTAGCGAGTACAAATAAAGAGAACTTAGCTTTTATTAATCATAGGAAAATATGACCATGTTTGGGACTTCCACATATCACCTGACTATAGATATGGCTTAACCTAATCTTTCTTTTAGTAAGTCACCCATGTGCCATATTCCAAGAATGAATGTAGGATCTCATGGATAAACCAATCCAAAAACAACCAAGGGAATCTAGAGGTTAAACCACCTCCATCCTCACCAAACTGTGATCTCACCAAAACCGACACTGAGATCACAAAACCAAACCATGATAGGAATGTCTCCAGACTCCATCGCTATTCTTGAGGAATTTTCCATCTCATTGTCTCTCAGTATTTATTGCAATCCATACCGGATCACTGGGCCATAAACTGAGACACTAGTCTCTCAGGCTTCACTGCAATCCACACCATATCACTAGGCCCTAAACCGAGATCCCACCCTTAGGATTTACCATGTATCTCGCCAAAAGTGATCAAGGAATTCTTAGGCCTTTGGGATTTTCCTAAGACCACCTTCGCCCCAGATTCTGAAACCATCTAGCAATTCCTCAGCTCAAAACTAAGAAAATAATTGCATCACACCATGGCTATCCGAAAAAAGGAAAGGCTAAGCTAAAAACCATTGTCATAACCCGACAAAACCATGCCACCGACAACAAGAGAAACATACACCAACATGCAAAGCCATGCATGTCAAAACTAGCTAGGAAATCACACATGACATATGTTACCTATAGGTATTCCTGCTGAAGTTTCTTGATCCTACTCTTCCTTTCTTTCTTTCCTTTCCTTTGCTTGATTTTTCATTCCTTGCTCCAAAGCTAGAGTGTTCCAAGAAAACTCTAAGTGTCGAAGAGTGAGAGAGAGAGACAATAATGAAAGAGATCCAAAATTGAACTAACAAACGGTTACAAACTATTCCTTAGAATCCTTTTTATCAACTAGGCCTCCATTTTCTTCATTTTCCATTATTTTTTTAATTTTCCTCCTAAAATGCAACTTGTGACCTTTCACGTTCATTTTCTCCAATTTTCCTTTATTTTCATAAGTAAATGTGTCAAAAATGTCTTTTTTCCTTTGCTTTGTCAATTTCCCTTAGCCATAAACACATCCCGTGATGCCCACTAGGATATCATTTCCCAACACTCTGTTTGGAATAAGTGTCCCTTAACTATGGTCTTATTTTGCCTTTGTTAACTTTTATCACATGAAATTTTAACCAAAGATTGTTACATAGTCAATACCAAACCTTTTTGAACAATGACGTAAGTTTTTCTAATATCATTAATATTTGGACTTCAATGATTGCACTTGTTCAAAGCTCTTACGGAATAAAACATAAGGAATGAAAAAACCAAAAGAACGACTTATGGCTCCTAAAATATTGTGTTTCGATATTCTTTCAATTGATTCTATTTAAGTTTGATGGAAAATTTTAGATTCTCCAAATAGTTTAGTATCTTTATTTCGAGCCCTGCCATGGTGATTGATCTCATTAATCACCGAGTGATTTTAAAAAATGCAATGAATGACTTGGTAGCAGGGTAATCCTGAAACTAGAAGGATCAAAACTAGTAAAGCACAACCTTGTTCTATTTATTTATTGTTACGGGTATAACCAAATGAGTAATGTCAATTCACATCAAATTAATTGGTTTTAAACTAGCATTTGCACCAGATGTTGCAAAGGAAACGTTGTAAGGGATAAATTCGAGAAGCATTGTGACATATAAAGAATCATTGAAGATGATAATTAGTAGGTGAAGGGTAAAGAGCTAGTACCCAATGCCCATTGCATTAAATAAGTCTTGTTTCTTTTGGAAACTTTTTGGCTGACATCTGACCAAAAAAAACTTCCCATTTTTAGCAGGCTATGGAATGACTTCAACTAGAAGGAGACAATACTGGATACTATTGCAGGTATTGAGGAGGAGTAGAATGTTGTCCTCGTTAGTAAGATGAATAAGGGAAACAAGAAAAGAGGAACTAAGAAAGGTTAAAAAGGGTTATATACAGTCCTCCATTGTGAGCTTTTCCCGTAATATTTTTGCTTCTCAATGTGTATAGTAAGTCTTCAACACTTTGTCTCTGCTTCCAATGGCTTCAATCTGCATATTCTTAAAAGGCGTTTCTGCTATTGTTTAATCTAACATCCTCTTTTTGGTTGGATTTATTTCTGTGAGCATGGTGGTATTCATTCTTTTAGCTCTCTTTAGTTCTCTTAGTTGTAAGTGCACAAAAATCTTGGACTATTATGACACTGAAATATTAATAATGGGAGTTAATAATCATGACAATTTTTTTGGTTGAATTATTTGGGTTTTATGTCATTTTATCTCCAAAATACACAGATAATTTTGTTAGTAGGAACAAAGCTACAAGTTATAATAACAGACTTCAAGGTAGGCATGTTGTAGTTAAAGGAAACCCCAACTGTGCTGCCAACAAATAAACTTTTTTGGTTCAATCGCCCTCTACTTATCCTTTTTTTTAATCCATTTCACTCTTTTCCAGGTATCAAAATGATTTGCATCCTAAATTTCAATTAACAAATTGCATTTCTCTACTCCATTTTAAATAAATCTAAATTTAAAATGAATACTAACCTATTAAATACCTAAAAATTACTTATTAGACAAAAAAACATTAAAAAAATTTCTAATCATTGAAATATCATCAATTATTTAAGTTTATATATTATTGAGTAGTTTTCCACTTGAAGCTTCCTTATATGTCTCAGAAGTACAAGCACATACATGCCTTGTTTTTGTTGTTGGCCGTGCAATCTTTTTGTTATAGCGTCCAAAAAGTCTTTCTTTCTTTTCTTGATTGTTTACCATTTGTGTTTGTCAACTCAGTATTCCTGTAAGGTATGTTGGGAAGTTCTGAACTCTTCATGCCAAAACAAATTAACGGCAAAAATTTCAACCAAAAACACATTATTTATATGTAAGCTCTCGATCAACAATGATCGTAGAAGTAGAAACAGGACATAGGAGGGGTCATATACTTGAATTAACATGAGCTTGATCCAAAATTGATCCCTTGCTGATAATTCTGGTCAAACTGGAACTTGAAACCATATTAACTATTGACATGTTCCCTCAGACGACAAAGACCAGATTAGGGCCTCTGACAAGAGATCCATGTCATTATTTTTCTGGTTTTGGACAGAGTGATAGAGATTTCAGCGAGATTTTGAAGATTCTAAGGACAACAATTCAAGAACAGAGGTGGAAAAACAGTGCATTTGATCTTTGTTGTACACAGGTGTAGCAAATGTAAGGGAGATGCATAACTCTGGCGCATCTGGTCCTTCAAACATATACTTGCATGGATAGAAGCAAGGACTGATTGAATGCATACTTTCCAGTGGCCTTAAGCCTCCAACCACATTCAGATATTTTGCATCCTTCCAAATTGATTCTGCTAGCTCTCCGAAGTATATTGTAAACAACCCAGATCTCTTAGAAGAGCTTGAAGCTAGATTAGGATGCTTGAGCAACTGCATTCACATTCATTCACGAGTATGATTTAATCCAAAATATTGACTAGCATAAATCCCCTAGAAGGATATATCATCCTTCACTTAGGTTCCCTGAAGTATTCCTGTTGTGTAGTTTCCTAGGACAGTTTCTGGTAGTGGAGGCTCAAAGTGAGGTCTACAGTCCAAAGTTCTGTTTCTTCTTCAGGGCCATGGACAATTGTTGTGATCAGAGTTGGGAAATTAATAGTACATACCATTTAATAGCAAAGCAGAAATTGCACATCAGTTTATATGAAGAAATTGCACATCAGTTTAATGAATTATATTCTCTATACGCACCTTGACATGGAAATTAGTGGTACATACCATTTAATAGCAAAGCAGAAATTGCGGAAATTGCACATCAATTTATATGAAGAAATTGCACATCAGTTTAATGAATTATATTCTCTATATGCACCTTGTAGGCCGTGATATATGTACGAAGTGACCTCTACTGTCTGTATGCACGCATTGCACCCTGTGCCATAATCTTTTGTAGAGACTTGTAAGCTACAAAGTGGGCTGGTGAAAGGATGGCCTTGCCTGCTAGGAAAGATATAATGGAGCGAGCTCCTTGTGGAAAGCCACCGCTTACATTGGGAGAATTGAAGAAAGCCATTCCACCTCTTGCTTCAACAGATCACTGCTCACATCATTCTCATATCTAGGATACGATCTTCTTATTGTTGCGCTTCTGTTGTATTCCACAACCACCTATTATTTCACAGGGCCTGGATTGCTTGGATGGGCACCCTGGTTTGGTTACTAGGCAGTTCAGGGGTGCGTTCTGTTTGGTATATGGGTTATAGCATATGAATGTGGGCATCATGCATTTAGTGAGTACTCTTTTGTGGATGATACATTGGGACTTATACTACATTCATGGCTTCTTGTACCATATTTCTCGTGGAAGTACAGTCATCGAAGGCATCATAGCAACACTGGGAGTTTAGAACGAGATGAAGCTTTTGTTCCCCAGACAAAGAATGATATGATAAAGTTGACTTACAGTTTGGTATCTAACCCGTCGGGAAGGTTGTTGATGATAGCAATTTACCTCACCGTGGGGTGGCCGTTGTATCTCACATTCAATTCTTCGGGAAGGAAGTATCTGGCATCATAGCAACACTGGGAGTTTAGAACAAGATGAAGATTTTGTTCCACAACCACCTATTATTTCACAGGGCCTGGATTGCTTGGATGGGCACCCTGGTTTGGTTATTGGGTAGTTCAGGGGTGCGTTCTGTTTGGTATATGGGTTATAGCATATGAATGTGGGCATCATGCATTTACTGAGTACTCTTTTGTGGATGATATAGCGGGACTTATACTACATTCATGGCTTCTTGTACCATATTTCTCGTGGAAGTACAGTCATCGAAGGCATCATAGCAACACTGGGAGTTTAGAACGAGATGAATCTTTTGTTCCCCGGACAAAGAATGATATGATAAAGTTGACTTATAGTTTGGTATCTAACCCGCCGGGAAGGTTGTTGATGATAGCAATTTACCTCACCGTGGGATGGCCGTTGTATCTCACATTCAATTCTTCAGGAAGGAAGTATCTGGCATCATAGCAACACTGGGAGTTTAGAACGAGATGAAGCTTTTGTTCCCCGGACAAAGAATGATATGATAAAGTTGACTTACAGTTTGGTATGTAACCCGCCGGGAAGGTTGTTGATGACAACAATTTACCTCACCGTGGGGTGGCCGTTGTATCTCACATTCACTTCTTCGGGAAGGAAGTATCCGTGATTTGGCTGCCACTTTGATCCATATTCCCCAATTTATAGCAAACGAGAGAGATTGCAGATAATGGTTAGTGACAATGCTTAGTCGGAGTGGCTTATACTCTGTACCTCTTGGCCTCTGTTTATGGATTTTCTTGGGCCATAAAAGTATACAACATTCCACTCGTGATTGTGAATGCATTGCTGGTGCTGATCACGTGCCTGCAGCACATGCATCCGGCTCTTCCCCACTATGACGGATCAGAGTGGGAATGGATGAGAGGTGCACTGTCAACAGTTGACAGGGATTACGGAATGTTGAATCATGTATTCCATCACATAACCGACACCCATGTGACTCATCATCTGTTCTCCACAATTCCTCATTACCACGTTAGGGAGGCCACTAGGGCTATTAAACTGATTCTGGGAAACTATTACTGCTACAACACTACACCTGTCTGTAATGCCTTATGGCAGGGGTTTAGAGAATGTGTGTATGTAGAGGCTAACTACCCTGGAAAAAGTGGGATCTTATGGTACAGATGCAAGTCCACTTAACGGTAACCGCTGGATATTCAGATGGACTCCTTTTGATCCACCAGTTCCTTCCATGCCTCATATGAATAATGTGCGGCATCTGATTAGGACGTGTTTGTAAAATGTCTGTTCAATAATTTGCAAAATACACTTTTTCTTTTCTGCCGAAGAAAAAAAAGGCTTTCTTTCTATTGATATAAAAAGTAGTACATTATCATGGTTACATCACAATATTGATCAAGAAATTCAACGAAGAAGCTATCTATCTATCTCTTGTATAGTATAACATCAAAGAGAGTAGAAAGAGAGTAAACTATCAGTGTTGTCACCTACAGTTGGCTATAAAAAATCGCTAAAAAAATGCCTTGTTCCAGAGATTGTATCTTAAATCCTCCGCCAACCAAAACCCACCAAAAAGAATCATGCAAAAGATCAAAAAGCATTAATCAGTCTGCTATCTATTTATCTATTTCTTGTATAATATAACATCAGTAAACTGCTGTCACCTACAGTTTGTTATAAAAAAATCGCTCAAAAAAATGCCTTGTTCCAGAGAATATCTTAAATCCTCCACCAAAAAGAAACATGCATAAGCCAAATAAGGCAATAATTAAAAAATGAAGTAAAATATGAAACAATCGTCTAACGATGGATCAAACAGGAAAGAGCGATGACAGGTGTGCAATCTTGTAAATATAACATTAGTAAACTGTTGTCACCTACAGTTTGTTATAAAAAATTCGCTCAAAAAAATTCCTTGTTCCAGAGAATATCTTAAATCCTCCACCAAAAGGAAACATGCATAAACCAAATAAGGCAATAATTAAAAAATGAAGTAAAATATGAAACAATCGTCTAACGATGGATCAAACAGGAAAGAGCGATGACAGGTGTGCACCGAGGGGAGTTTGTTTAAGAGAGAAACACCTTATGGTGTAATTAGCAATTACTTTTAACTTTTTCTAAAATGAATGTTGATTGATGTTGACTGATGTTGACTAAACAACATCAAAGAATAACCCTAAAAATGAATGATGACAGGTGTGCACTGAGGGGAGTTTGTTTAAGAGAGAAACGCCTTATGTTGTAATTAGCAATTACTTTTAACTTTTTCTAAATTGAATGTTGATTGATGTTGACTAAACAACATCAAAGAATAACCCAAAAAATAAATGATTTTAGATGAAAACTCAATATATATGTTTGAAAATCAATTTTCCAATCAAAATAACATGATAACATGTTGTCCAGCTATATAAATAACGCTAAAAAATAAAACAAACCACTAATATTACATAAAATAAGAAATAGAACAAATCACTAACATCCTGAAAGTATATCATGTTATCTTAATTTTTAAATATATAAAAAAAAATAACATTTAAAAAAAATCTAGATAAAGATCTATATCCATCTTATCTTTATATAAGAATATTCATATAATTTTCTCATAAGAGTATAAGAGTCACAAATTTTCTGTTCGTATACTTTGCAACTTGAGAAACCATTGTTAATTTACTTATTTTCAATTGGCCTCGACCTGAACACGTTTAGACATGCAAATATCGGCATTCTGCAGGAAGGAATCGACACTTTACTCACAATTAAAGATAATAATCCATGTTAACAAAACTAAATTGATATTAGCAATTTAATGTAATTATACATGTAGGAAACATTAAAAAAAAATGAATTTTTATTACGTTTTTAATGATAGAGTTTACAAGAAGATCATTAAACAAAAAATGAATTTTTATTACATTTTTAATGATAGAGTTTACAAGAAGATTAGAGGCTATGATGTCTGATTAAATCTATTTTTTCACAACAACCCAATGTCATCACAGTGGCACCATCTCCAACGGTAAATTCAGATCCAACATTCTATCTCCCTCCATACTCGCATCCGACGAGAATCGCTCTTCCTCACGCTCTTTCCCCTTTAAGTTCCGCTCACCGGCCTTCGAGTCGACGTCGCAGGTTCTATTCCCACGGGGTAAAAAATCTTTCCACTCGAATGAAGGGCGCCACAACACCTGAAACGGAACGGCTTTGGCATCGTCCGCCTTCCCCGCCTCGATGCATTTTGCAGCGGGCTCTTGCCTATTACCCCAGCAGTGCCTCTTGGTGGCCTCGATACGTACTCTTTTTCAAGTAATTAAATATTGTCCAATAATCTAAAATAAATATCCAGCAACAAATATATTTTGTATAAATAAAACAAAATAGTCGAAAACAACCATCACAAAGCAAAAAAAGCCAGGAATTTAGAGAGTAAGCTGCTGGGTTGATGCAGAAAAAGGCTAAATTTGTGAAAACTTGTCCTGGAATTTATATTAAAAAAGTCAGTCCAGCCAAATTAAAAGTTGAAAAAGCACAAAATTCTAGCGAAATGGAATTTAGAGAGTAAGCTGTTGGGTTGATGCCGAAGAAGGCTAAATTTGTGAAAACTTGTCCTGGAATTTATAATAAAAAAGTCAGTCCAGCCAAATTAAAAGTTGAAAAAGCACAAAATTCTAGCGAAATTAAAAATTAAAAAAGCACAAAATTCTATTCATCCACAACTGATTTTTCTTCAAACCAAATAACGCAACCCCACTAAGCGGTCTGACAGGAAAGAATAGTGGTGCGGATTTTCTCTGGCTTGTTCATTCAGGGTTTCTTTGCGCAGTCTGGATTTCTTAACATTCGCATCGTATTAAGATAGCATAGCATCATTAGACAAGAGCTCTGAAATCTACGGGCCTCGAAGTCAAGTAGTCAATCACTGAACCAGAGAGATGGATTTCCTATCCGTACTGCCTGACTACACAATCAGAGGGAACTGGAGAGCATCTTGCTGAAAAATTGCCCATCTCAAGCACACTGAGTACATGCAACAAGCCCGAGCGCATAAGTTCCACCTGCCAGAGTAACTACCAGAGCAGTTGAAACGGACACGCTTGACTCACCAGCGCAACCGTCATGCAATTCAAAATATTTAATGGTACAGATTATGACACGGAGGCAGGTAGGATAGTTGATTTCAAAGGGAACGCCTTACGGCGTAATTAAAAACATAGGTCAAAATCAATATTTCTAATTTAACAGGTTTTTCTTTGTCTATGAAGAAGACACTTCCAAGTTGCTATTAAAACGATAGCTTAAATTGAACTGTTAAAGAGAAGTTCCAAGTTGCTATTAAAACGATAACTTAAATTGAACTGTTAAAGAGAAGTGCAGATAAATGATAGCAAAGATAATGCTCTGCATTATCAGGTAATGGTAAATAAATAAACTCTAAAGATGAAAGTTGTTGGAAGTGGAACCACAAGGGTGGGGACCGTCTGAAGCAATATACTTGACAACACTGCGATTGAAAAACCAATCACCAACAGCTTCTGCAATGGTCTGTCACAAAACAAAAACATATACACATGTATATCAACTTGAACCTTCAAGAGAAAATCTTTGGAACATTATTCGGAAAATGGCAGATAACGGGGCACCTTTGAATTTAATTTTGGAGAACTTGGTGTGTGCCACAGATCCTGTACGTTTGTTTGACAGTGTGCATAGCAGGAATCGATAAACAGCCCTCCGTTGCATGAGTCAGACACGGGTGTTAATGCACATATCGTATCGTTTCTGAATCCTGTTATAGGTTAGTTATGTTGTGATTAGTTAATGCACATATCGTATCGTTTCTGAATCCTGTTATAGGTTAGTTATGTTGTGATTAGTTATTATTGTTATGAAAGTTTATTTTTATGTTTATTATAGATTTTGGGAATATTTTGGAATGAAGGTACATTAAATAATTGTTTGAACTTTCTAGATTATCAAACTCTAAAATATTTTCTAAATCTACCATTAATATAAATTCAACACTTATAATATTATCCTAAAAATATATAATAAAAAATTAAATATTCATTCAAAGAGTAACCTTCCAAAAAAATACATATTCATTCAAAGAATAACCTTCCATTATTTTCAATTGCCATGGAGCGCAGGTAGTGATATTCATCTTGCAATTCTCCCAACTACCGCTGGGATCTGCTGAAACAGGCACCCAAATATTTGCAACCTGTAGAAAACAAATTGCCAGCCATAGAAGATATGATATCGCATCCCATTGTTATATGGTGCAGAATAAAATAAAACAGTGAGAAATTCTCCAGAGATTTTATTTACCTGTGTTGTATCATATGCAGAGTTTACAACAAAAAGTGGTGTTTTGATCAACTCTAATATATACTGGGGAAAGAAACACTGCCAGTATATATCGTCAACGTTAGGAACAACTCTTATAAGTAATTTCGAATGAAAATAACTGCCTGAACATCATACTACCAGACTTGCAGGATCCATTTTTGATATGCAAGCAGCTGGCAAGTGTTTTAAAGACCCCTGAAATACAATATCATATTCCATAAAACCATGAGAATGCAAAATACAAAAACCATGACGATGCAAAATAGATATCATGGAAAACAAAAGCCCAAGAATTGAAAAATAGAGATGAAGAAAAAAAGCCAAAATTTTAATTAGCTTAGGATATGTAAATAAAAAAGAGCCGAGATATATACATGAAATGTGACTACTTCATTGTAGAAAATCCTAAATAGGTTTTGACCTGCTACGTCGTCTCTGCAAGGAACGGTATGTAATTAAATTATCAAAATATGCATAAAATCTGAAATACAGATAAAATATTCAATGGGCATGGGTGGTTGGTTGAGTTTTAACACTAAAATCATTGCAGTGAATAAATGTAGCCAGGCCACCCGCTGAGCAGCCAGTGAGTAGGGCCAGCAATATAAAATTCTATTTCATTTTTCCACCTTATCATTATTGATAATGCATTGCATTTAAATATATGCCAACTGGAAAACGTACCTGTTCAGCTTTATCCATTCCCTGTGTCAAAAGATCTTCTATTACAGCTTGCCATATTCTTTGCCCTCTCAACTGAAGTTTGCTGCCCTAAAATGCTAGTCATTAGATACAAAAGTTTCAATTGATATGGGATTACAAGAATTGAAATACATGATACATATGATTACAAGAATTGAAATACATGATACATACCGGTTCTACCTCCTCCACATCTCCAGTAAATGAAGACCCATCACAGTATCTAACCATAACGCGGTTCCATCCATAGAAATCTGTTCAACAGTTTTCTCTATGAGTCCTTTGAAAAGACAATGTAACGTCACATGGCTTCAGAGTCTAGACTTGAAATACCCGGATTTTTGATTGAACATCATTTAAAATGCCTGTAAATGCTATCGATTTCCCCATGTATAGAGAAGAACCTAATGCAGAGCGAGCTCGCTCCGAGCAGGACGCTTTGTCGCTACACCATCCTCCACCCTGGAGACAGCCTACAGATACAAACAAGGTAGTCTCGAATGCCTTGTTTTCTTGCTGAAAAATTGCCCATCTCAAGCACACAGAGTACATGCAACAAGCCCGAGTGTATAAGTTCCACCTGCCAGAGCAGAGCATTTGAAACGGACACGCTTGACTCACCAGCGCAACCGTCATGCAATTCAAATGGACGGAAGATCTTAACTCAATCGTCTAACATAATATCTAATGGTACATATTATGACACGCAGGCAGGTAGGATAGTTGATCTCAAAGGAAACGCCTTACGGCGTAATGAAATGCTGGTCATTAGATACGAAAGTTTCAATTGATATGGGATTACAAGAATTTAAATACATGATACATACCGGTTCTACCTCCTCCACATCTCCAGTAAATGAAGACCCATCACAGTATCTAACCATAACGCGGTTCCATCCATAGAAATCTGTTCAACAGTTTTCTCTATGAGTCCTTTGAAAAGACAATGTAACGTCACATGGCTTCAGAGTCTAGACTTGAAATACTTGAAAATGCTTGTAAATGCTATCGGCTTCCCCATGTATAGAGAGGAACCTAACGCAGAGCGAGGTCGTTCCGAGCAAGACGCTTTGTCGCTACACCATCCTCCACCCTGGAGACAGTCTACAGATACAAACAAGGTAGTCTCGAATGCCTTGTTTTCTTGCTGAAAAATTGCCCATATCAAGCACACAGAGTACATGCAACAAGCCCGAGCGCATAAGTTCCACCTGCCAGAGCAGAGCATTTGAAACGGACACGCTTGACTCACCAGCCCAACCGTCATGCAATTCAAATGGACGGAAGATCTTAACTCAATCGTCTAACATAATATCTAATGGTACATATTATGACACGCAGGCAGGTAGGATAGTTGATCTCAAAGGAAATGCCTTACGGCGTAATGAAATGCTGGTCATTAGATACGAAAGTTTCAATTGATATGGGATTACAAGAATTTAAATACATGATACATACCGGTTCTACCTCCTCCACATCTCCAGTAAATGAAGACCCATCACAGTATCTAACCATAACGCGGTTCCATCCATAGAAATCTGTTCAACAGTTTTCTCTATGAGTCCTTTGAAAAGACAATGTAACGTCACATGGCTTCAGAGTCTAGACTTGAAATACTTGAAAATGCTTGTAAATGCTATCGGCTTCCCCATGTATAGAGAGGAACCTAACGCAGAGCGAGGTCGTTCCGAGCAAGACGCTTTGTCGCTACACCATCCTCCACCCTGGAGACAGTCTACAGATACAAACAAGGTAGTCTCGAATGCCTTGTTTTCTTGCTGAAAAATTGCCCATCTCAAGCACACAGAGTACATGCAACAAGCCCGAGCGCATAAGTTCCACCTGCCAGAGCAGAGCATTTGAAACGGACACGCTTGACTCACCAGCGCAACCGTCATGCAATTCAAATGGACGGAATATCTTAACTCAATCGTCTAACATAATATCTAATGGTACAGATTATGACACGCAGGCAGGTAGGATAGTTGATCTCAAAGGAAACGCCTTACGGCGTAATTAAACATCCATGTCAAAAAAATAACTCCCTGTCCATAAAATAAGTCAAACCATGACATAGGCTCTAGGTTTATGGTGAAAACTTCAAAATGACAGCTAAAACTTGAAAGCAACTTCCAAAACCTTGGCGAGCTGTAAATGAAATCTAATGGTGGTTACTCAATGAATTAAATTAAAATGACACCACTGATTACACCTATCCCAACATTTAATGGAAGTTCTTGTTTATGTGCACACTTACTATCGATCGATGATTTGAGAGGAGTTGAGAATCTACACGTGAAGTGACGAGAGATGGATTGCAAGCAATTGAGAACAAGTTTGTTTTGTATTATGAGTTGCTTATATATACAGTAATGCTAGAGCAATTTTTAGGTTGGAAAATATATTGTGCCACAGATTTTAAGCTCGACTTTTGTTGCTCAGACACTTACACTGCGTACTTGACTCTGGTTCTTATTGCGTATAGAGAATTGTTTCCATATACACCCTCAACGTTAAGCTAAATTAAGTGTTTATAAGTGTGTTCAATAACGAAAATCATTTTAATTCATAATAGTTATAATTCGTATTCTATAATATTCTTATTATGTAATATTGTCATTTAAAAAAAATTAAACGGTATCACAAAATGAATGAATTTTCATACGCCATGAAACTGATCATGTGTAAATTGTAACGACACTTCATATCCACCATAACAAGATAAAAAGAAACACTCAGAACTTTGGGAAATGGTAGGTGCCGCAACTTCATAGGTCCTCTTTGTATCATTTTATGATTCAAAACTCAAATTTCTTCAGTAAAAGGGAGAGTGAGTTTCTTCATCTCTATTTTAGGATTTATCCACGATTGAATCATTAAATTATTAAAGTTATAAGTGATATATTTTTCATCTTCATGGCATTTAGGAGTTATTTATATGACTATTCAAATTAAAATTTTGAGACAACCAAAATTTGATATTTTCCTCGTTAAATTTTTTTTGATAACATGCACGAGATAAAAAATTAGATATTTTCTTTAAACATCTTAATAATTTTGACCACTTACATATCTTTGATTAAGAGTGCTTAAACTATAAAGTAATTTTGATAAGTAAATCTAAATAAATAAATAATGTGCCTCCCAAACATATTTTATAATTTCACTAATTATAATAATATTAATTATTAATATTTGTGTTGAGAGGCACTTTACAATTCAATATGGGGTAGATCTCAAGCTTAAACATTTAGCATGTCATGTTTAATATTTAACATTTTTAAACTAATGCTGGCTCTATTTAAAAATCAGTGTAATTATTATTATGTATAAACACAATATAAATTTAAAATATAAAGAGGTTTAGGAACACTCCAAATAGATGTACGGTAAATAAATAAAAATATAAATAAACGAGAGGTATGGTAAATAAATAAAACATTTTTTATGGAGTTGTCTTTAGTGCAACCTTTGGACATTCTGGTGATGGAAAAATTTGAGTTGAAATCTTGAGTTGTGTTATTTAAACTAGTTTTTTTTTGTATATATGGATTCAGCACAATGAAAAACCCTAGGGCACTTTGATTGTGCAGGGGTTACCATTCAAGCTTGTGATTTCAATAAATTCCTACCGGATTTTAGAGAAATTAGACCAGAAAAGCTTTAAAAATTCTCGCTAAAGACAACCACTTTTTTTATACTTACTCTAAAGATATGGCAAATAAATACAAATATAAATAAACTAGAAATATGGTAAATAAATAAAAGTTATTTTTATATGTACTCCATAAACCTCTTTATATTTAAGAAAACAAAAAAAAAGAGGTTTTATTCAGGTGAAGCCTATGGGCCAAATACCATAATAAATAAAAGAGATATGACAAATAAATAAAAATATAAATAAACGAGACTTATGGTAAATAAATAAAACATCTTCTTATATTTACTCCAAAAACCTCTTTATACTTAAGAACACTCAAAAAAAGGTTTTATTTAGGTGAAACTTATGGTCCAAATACCATGGGCCAAATTATTATTAATACCATGCAAAACAATCTTATTAGCCCTAATAGCCCTAATATTCATATTATTATTATTATTAAATCTAATATTCATATTATTAAATATTTATTATTATTAAATCTAATATTCATATTAAATTTGTTTTATTATAAGATATACTAATATATCAAGATATATATTAATTCTAGATATATATGAGAGGGAAGAACAAAGGTATAGAGTGATAAAAGTGGAGAGATAGGGGGAGTGAGAAGGGAGAGATGGAGATAAACTGAAGGAGAGGGGAGAGGAGGAATTGAGGGAGAGGGAGAGGAGTGAGAGAGGTAGAGAAGGGTAAGAGAGAGAGAGGAAGACACAAATATGGTGGGGGGAGAGAGAGAAGGAGAGACGGAGGGAGAGTAGGGAGCGAATGAAAGAGAGAGAGAGAGAGAGAGAGAGAGACATGGGGGAAGAGAGAGGGGAGTAGGAGAGAAAGGCAAAGACAGGAAGGATGAGAGAGAGGGAGTGACAAGGAAAAGATGGAGAAAGAATGTCCATGTTTAAAGGTGAGATAAAGAGACAAAGAAAGAGAGATAAAGAGAAGGGGGGTGAGAAGGAGAGAGACGGAGAGAGGGAGGGATATAGTAACATAGTTGGGGAGAGAGAGAGATGAGGGAAGAGAGAGGGAGATTGGAGAGAAATGGAGAGAGAGGAAGGACTAGAGGTAAGATTTGAGAGAGAGGAAGAGAGTGATAGGGGAAGAGAGAGGATCGGAGGGAAAAGAGATAGAAAGAGATAGGGGAAGGACAAGAGATAGAAATTGAGAGAGAAGAGGAGAAAGGGAGGGATAAAGAGATGGAGCAGGAGGGGGAGGGAGGTAGGGAAGAAGATATACATAGAGAGTGAGAAGTGGAGAGAGACAAGTAGTGACAAGGGAGAGATGGAGAGAGAGTGTCTATGTATGAAGGTGAGATAAAGAGACAAAGACGGAGATATGGAGAGAATAGGGGAGAGAAGGAGAGAGGGAGGGATATAGTAATAGAGTTGGAGAGAAAGAGAGAGAGGGAGAGAGAGAGGAAGGAAGAGAGAGAGGATTTGAGAAAGTGGAGAGAGGGAGCGAAAGAGACATGGAGTTAGAGGGGGAGAGAGAGGGAGGTATGAAGAAAGAAATAGAGAGAGGGGGGGAGAGAGAGAGGAGGAGTGATAAGGAAGACGAAGAGAGAGGGAGAGAGGAAAGTAGTAGGGAAGAGAGATAGAAGCAGGGGAGAGGGAGAGAAGGGGGAGTGAGAGTGAGAAGGAGAGGAGGGAGGGATAGATATATGGATTGGAGAAAGAGAGTGCATGTTTTGGGGGTGATATATAGAGAGAAAGGGAGACAGAGATATAGATGGAAGGTGAATAGACGGAAGAGGATAGAGATGAAGAGAGATTGATAGAAATGGAGTGAGAGAGCATGTGGGTTTGGGGGGGTGAGATAGAGAGACAAAGAAGGAGAAATGGAGGGAGATATAGATATAGGTGGGGGGGCGAGAGGGGGAGAGAGGGAAGAAGATTTATTGCTCTAGATGCATTGATTTCAGAATAAATGGTGATTTCTAACCCTATTTGATCAATTACACTAGATGCATTGATTTTAGTGTAGATTGTTGATTTCTAATGATATTTGATTGTTTTCACTAGATGCATTGATTTCAATCTATATGACTTCGAATCTTATTTGATTGCTTGAACTAAATGCATTAATTTTAGTTTTGATGGTTATTTGTAGTCCTACTTGATTGCTTGCACTAGATGCATTGATTTCAATGTAGATGTTGATTTCTAATAATATTTGATTGTTTGCACTATATGCGTTGATTTCAATGTCTATGATTTCTAATCCTATTTGATTGCTTGCAATAAATGCATTGATTTCAGTGTAGATGGTGATCTCTAATCCTATTTGATTGCTTGCTCTAGATGCATTGATTTCAGTGTAGATGTTGGTTTCTAATTGATCAGGTGCTCAAAAATCAAAGTTGTCATAATGGTGTGAAACTTGAACGACCACATAGTGCTCATCATCCTGAATCTGACACAACTCATTTCGTTCGAAACAAACACCATATGCTCCAGAAACGCGATTTGATCACTTTGTTAAATAGGTAAAAAAATTGCAGATGGATGATTGGGATGTTGGCTAAGCATCTGTACTGCCTAGGTTGCAAGAGGAATATTCTCAAAATATTCCTAGAATATTCTCGAAATATTGCTAGAATATTCTCAGAATATTCTATTTGTTCTGTTTGTTTAGCAAAGTCCTATTAGTCCATGTCTATGGAGGCCCAACCAAAGAAATTTGTCATGCTGAGAAGGGCACTCTTAAATCCCATAAATTCTCTTCCTTCACCTACAATCTCGATAAGGAATTATCTAATAATGGTATAACCTCTAATTTTAGTACCCCACTTCACCCAAGAACCATGTGGTTCTTCTTCTGCGTCCGGGCTGAAGCTAAGGCAATTCGTACCACCTAAGACTGGGCCCCAAAGTCTCCACAAATTTGTGACAGTACCTCCCTAGGGTGGCACTCATGGTCCACCGAAGAAGAGGGTGATATTTCCCCTTGGAAACCTCTGGTGCTAAACAACACTTGTGACTCAGCTGAATAGCTAAAGCAACAACGTGTAAATGTGAAATTATAAAAACGTATCCAATGTTGCCTTCAACCCTCTATTTATAATTGTTGCCTCACCTTTCCTTGTGGGTCCCTCATCCAAATATTTTGACCTCCTTTCCACAAAATCCATTTTTCCTCCAAGGGGTGCATATTCCATGAGGGGTGGCCCCCATATTCTAGTAATGTTGAAGTTTTTGATTTCTCCTAAACCCCATGTACAAAAAATGTCTCCAATGCTCAAATTAAATTTTTTTGCCATGCTTAGCACTTCCCCAATAAACTTAGTTAATCTTGTTAAATAAAAAATCAAAATTGGGGATATCACAGTCCTCCCTGCCAAAAATTTCTTGTCATCAAGAAATGGCTGAACAAGAACGCGCTATGGTTGTTGATCCCCACTGTCACTACAAAATATGTCAGGGTCCTAGATGTGCCACTCAATCTTCTGTGACTTTTGCACTGTAATATCATGAAGAAATCCCTCAATACCAAGATCCTAAGCCATCCTGTCCAACATGAAGCTCCCCTTGCTCCATTCACTACCCTGCCAGGTATAAGTACAAAAATCCATATGCATACCATCAATGAGTAGGTAATCACGATAATGTGGCACCATGTCCAACCCCTCACGAAGCAGCCCTACCAAGTAGTCCATCTCATAAACTCCATGAGTAAACTCTTGAAGATAACACCCAATCCCTATGGAGATAAAGTCTTTCTCACATGAGCTTCTCCAGATATCATCTTGGTGACCAACCTTCCATGCTAATGAACTTGTCAACGCCATCAATGACTCATTACAACCCAATGGAAGATTTGAATGATCTCCCCATGTAGTAGCCAACTCATCCCTAAACGTCGTTGAGTTGTGAAACACTGTGTTGCTCAGGCCCCCTACTAGTCTAAGAAGGGTGCCACCATGCTAGAGTTGTGCCACTCTGACTATGAAATACTCCCCATCGTGACCACACTATACCCTCCTCTCCTGGACTTGATGGTGAAAAATATGTGAAGGCCAAGCTCATCCTGCCCACACATCTCCATGATGCCAATGTCTACCCATGCACTTCCAATCTTGGTCCTGAGAAACAACAGGATAAATCCGCTTCGCTATATCATGGAGGTCTCAGTGATACCCCATGTGTCAAATCTAAGGTGAAATAGATTACCCTCTGCCATGTCTCTGATCATCACAAAGTGGAGTGACCTATCAGCTAACTGAATCCCCGAATCCCATAACAATATTCGCTGCGACATGGTCCTGATGATTGTTGGAATCTTCCTGTTCCATCTGTTTCCTTCCTGTATGTAATCAATGTATAGAATCTGCATGTCTTGAATCAATGAGGTAAACTAAAAATTTCCCTATGCCTACCATACCACATTGTGAAATCTATAATCCTGCCTCCTCAAAGCGCACCTCTATACTACATAGAGTCCAAACATCTTGCTGTATATGAGGTCTACCACCCACTGCACCTCATGCTCATATAATGCCTCAGACTGTCTCGTTGAAAGTGCATCATGCATCTCCCTCGCAATCATCCCCCGAAGTGTGAGCCCAGGGGTGGAACATATGCTACCCCTGCAGTAAACCACGTCATCCCTAAGCCTATATCTCTTGGCTCGTGCACCCACCAAATGTCTCATCTGGAGAGTCTCCCTCTTTCCCATGACACATTGTGTCTCGTCCATCTACCTAGGGTGAGCCTCCCATGTCATGTTTCTTGTATTGAGAGCATCAAATGGAAACAACCAAATTCCCTACGATTGTAAGAAATACTAGAGCGTGATAGGTGGGTAAGTCCCCAAGGGTATGACCAAGTGTCTGTCAGGATACTGAAGAGTAACCCTATGGACATCCCTCCCTTCACGTAAGATCTGTTGATAACTAAATCGACGACATGTCTCCATTGAACATCTTGTCCCTAGATGCTCAACAATGTCCCCATCGGTCCAGGGTGAGCTGCTCCTAATGGTAAATATAGATTCCATTCCCATAAGTCTCCTTGGAGGCAACACTACAAGAGCCCATTGTGTCAAACCATATGTCACGGCATACCACCAAGTATCCCTATACTCAATTCGATGTGAGTTTCTCCTCCTACTCCACATGCAACCCATCACACTACGACACACCACAATGCACCTCCATGTCCACCTACCAACCACTGCTCAACGTTGGATGCTCCTACGCATCCCTAGGTGTCATGGCCTAAAGCTGCAATAGTATGATTCGACCTGCACTTGACTGACATTATCACCACTATAGTCACATCATTAGGTCCTCTGATTAATGGATATCCATAATCTCGGATAAGTGGATCTCCCCTCTTGATCCTCCCTATGTACTTGTGGGGGGTGTCCCTAAGGTGCTGCTCCTTGGCGACCATTGTGCCCCATATATACATGGGAAAACCTCCTCCCCATACAAGGAACTATCTGGTGGCCTGTCAATGCCACCACCTTTGACAACCTCCTGCAGGGGTACACTGACCATCCTATGCCCCCACACACGACTAACATGCAAAGACAACTCATGGAGTCTTCCTACCCCTCTATCAACTCGACTTGTCATGGGTGTTGCCCAAAACTCTAGTGGGAATATGAAAATGGGGTTGATTCCAATCATTGGATCCACCATCCTACTACTACCCTGACTTAACCAATCCATGGAGTGGTGGGGAGTCCCACCTGGGTCCCAATGATGATCCAACCCTCGAGCCCCTCTAGAAAACCATGATCCCTGCTGAACTATGCTCCCGATCATGGATGTATCCAAAAACCTAGTCAGCCTTATCAGGTACCAACTAAATAACTCATGCCACCCAATCCCATGAGTGGTATCAAATGCAAGGGGCCCCAAATATGTAGCAAGTCCATCATGTGAGTGTTGCTCCCTGTGAAGCTCATGTCGCCTCGTCTCACTGACCTGGTCAACATATACAATCTCTCTATGTAACTTAGGCACTCTCCCTCCAACGTGCATAGGTAACCTAGTAGTATTGCAAGCCCCATCTACGTAAGCCTAAAGAGAGATACTGAATAGAAGTATTGTAACTCTGCTAACTTCTTGTGCATCTATCTACTTCATGCTCATGGCAGACCCAAAAGATTACTACCCATCCTCCTCCATCATGGACTCAACCAGAATCTTGAGCTATCCCACAATAGATACATCCTCAAGCATAACATCCTCATCTAGCTCATGCTTCTCAAGGTGCTCTCCATGCTACTGTATGTAGCTATCCTCTGGGAACTCTATCACATATATGGGCACCTCTGTGCCTACTGGTATCCCATTAATGGATGGTCACACAGGTGTGTTCCCAACTGTCTCCATCAATGTGTCAATCGGGCCTACCAAAGGAAACTCCCACAAGGATGACTCCTGTGTCACACTATGTGTATATACGTTCTCCTCACAACCCTGTGTGGCCTCATCCTCATGTTCGACCTCCTCATTAGTATCTTGATGTCTAACACTAGGTCTCCACCAGCAAAATTACCTCTGGGTCTCATCCTCTAACTGGCCACCTCTACATGATGGTCCAACCCCTAAACTACACTTCTCCTCCTCCTGTTCATCCAAGGAATGAGGCATGGTAGGATGTTCAGATTGACCATACATGTGGGTGTTGTATTGTTAGGATGTGTGTGTATGTACTTGGCTTTTATGTTAGTTATGTATCAGTCATTGCATCCCCTCTAGAATCTGTTAGTTTTGCCTCACAAATTGTTGGCTCTGCCTCATCAACGCCTCCATGATCTTGCTATCCTCCCCACAGATGGCCAAGATCATGCTCTGATACCACTATAATATTCCTAGGGAATATTTATAGTAAATAACAAAGCAAACATGGACATAAAAACCATGAAAATCAAACACATGAATTAGTCCATGAAATTGCACCAAAAACTGCTTTGCTGAGCCATTTTATTATAATATGAAGAGGGTAAAATGAGGTGTTGGAAGGAGCACACTTGGGCTTACTCAAGGAAATATAGCTAAGCCAAAATGAATAATAAGAAGTCACTCCCAAATATGATGCGGCTCTCTCCTGGCTCTACGCTGAAACTATCAAGAAATATGTTGCTCGCTGTGAAGAATTGATGCTAGGGTCTCCTCTAGTGCTCGGAAAATTTCGGGAAATTAACCCCAATCGCTCCACCAAAAACCCACAAAAATCCACGAAGGAATTGGCCAAATGTTGACCTTAATATTTCAGCCCAAATTTCCCCTAGTTTCTCTTGTTTCTAGCTTAGGTTGAACCCATGTTTGACCCCTCAAATCTGCCCAGAAAATTATGCAATTTTAGATATGAGAGCCTTGTCAAAAACCCAGAAAAACCTAGAAAGAGTTTCCCTTGGTTCCAAACTTGAAAATTTAACCCTTCACAACTTGGCCCTCCACCAAATTCGAATTTTGTTACTCTGACTGCTCCTACCAATATCTTCTCTCCAAACTACAACAATCCTCCTCCAATGGCCCTCCAAATGAAATCCCACCAACTTAGCTCCTAAATCCTTTTCTCAAGCCTCCCACAATCAGCTCCACAAATGACTAGGCAGTCCTCAGACAAGTCTACACAGGCCCAACCAAAGAAATTTTTCATGCTGAGAAGGGCACTCTCAACTCCCATAAATTCTAATCCTTCACCTGCAATTCTGACAAGGAAATGCCGAGTAATGGTATAGCCTCTAATTTCAGTACCCCACTTCACCCAAGAACTGTGTGGTTCTTCTTCCGTGTCCATGCGGAAGCTAAGGCAAGTCGTACCACCTCAACTGGTCCCCCAAGTCTCCACAAAGTCGTGAAAACACCTTCCTAGGGTGGCACTCGTGGTTGATGCAGGAGCATTCACCCAAGGGAAAATCATTGTAAATAGTAGACATAGGGGGTCATGTATTTTTAGGAAGTAGTTTTCCTAAATGATAAATTAATGTAATTTAGGCCTTTAAGTGGTTTAATTAGATAATTAGAGGAGATTATAAGTGCTCTCGAATAAATGAGAACATCAGTGGCAATAATGCCAAAAGAGTCCAAAGTCAACTATAATTCTTAAACAGTTGCATGATTTGAGGAACTAAGGAGAGCCTTTAGGAGTTAATTGAACCTAGGAGTGGACATAGAGGACCAAGAGGATTTAGGAGGTAGTTCAATAGCTTTAGAAGTCGAACCATGATAGTTGAACAAAAGTCCTAGCATATATGTAAGCCTACGGGCAGAGTCAGAGAAGGGAGGCCACTGACATTGGAAAATAGGCCTATGCGAGACTGAGAAGTCACGAATGTAATCTTTACTTTTACAATAATATATGCATAGTTTGTTCCTGACTGTGTCAATGCATTGGGGAGTATTTCATGAACGATTTACTGTGAATTTGTAGGCTCTGCAACAGGTGCAGGCAGAATTCTAAAGGATGCAAAGGAACGAGGTTGTTTCATAGGAATCGAAAAAGAATCCTTGAAACAATTGAAGCAGTAGGGCAGAGCTCTAGATAGACAACGAGGTTGAGAGTTCAAAGACTTAAGCTCAGATTCAAGTGGCACAGCAGATACAGTGAAGGATCAGAACCTTCAGAAGAACAGAACCACAGAGAAAACTGAAGAAAAGGTGTAAAAACATAAGTAAAGTGAAGAGCGGAGAAATGGAGTGGTAACGGTCAATAGTCGTTGGATCTGAAAGACTAACGGTCGAGATTAAGTCACATCGGCAGAAACCATTGCAATGAGGACTAGAATGGGCCTTTGTAATAGAGCGATTGTGGTTATGCAATTAATTGTCGATCGTCGGATCGTGAACCTGATCGATGGTCATGATTAAATCAGTCATCGCATATCGGGAAATCAGAGATCTCGGAGATATCAATTGATCGGAGGTCGGGCCTTAATATAGTGCAGCATTGTGGAATGACGGAAGGAAGTGGACCCGATGGTAGTTATGAATGTGGGACTAAGAAATTTGAAGTCTGGTCTTATATAGGTTAGAGTAGAGTATTCCTATGTATTTGTATAAGGGTTGTGTCGAAGGTTTTAAGACTAAGTATGATTTAAAGGTTCCGATAGTTGAATATCAGAGACGGAGGGGTGATGTAACCATATATGTGGTGTGCCCGTGATGGGAGTGAATGCCGATTGCGATGAGGTTTAACCTCGGGGACTATGCTGAGTCCATATAAAAGCAGAGAAAGGTATGTTTGCACGATATTTCCTTTGTAAAAGATTTCTAAAGGAAAATAGTGCCGATAAGGATTTTGTGTGTTAATATATATGTAACCAAGGCTATGAGAGGGTGGTTATATATATATATATATATATATATATATATATATATATATATATATATATATATATATATATATATATATATATATATATATATATCTGTGTGTGTGTGGTTTAAGGGGTTAAATTAAGGCTGCGAAGAGGTTTAAAGTCCCGATAGAAGGTTTAAAGTGGGGTGATTAATTTTCTGAGAAGGAAAAGGTGGGTTAATGTGTGACTTTGGTTAGTCCATGAATCATTCTAAATGAGAGTAAAAGAGGGCCTTAACCATTCATGGTTTGTAGTTTTGACTCCATTGCAGAGTTAAACACCTGGGACAGTTGTGTTTATGCATTTATATGCATAATGTGGGTATGTGTGGGGGTATCCCGACACCGTTAGTGGTATCAGAGCCAAGTTTGAAATCAAAGCAAGTTATAGTCATAGCAAAATTGAAATCAGAGCGAGGAAAGATTTCTGTGAAAGGGAGTTTGCACACAGAAGAAGGTCATGTGCATAAGTTAATTGATGAATGATAGAGAATACAACAGAAGACTGTAAGGGGAACTTTTGAAGTTCTTGGAAGACTATAGCAGTTCCAGCAGAGGCTTGGAGTAAACAAGAACAGAGGATTTCTTGAAGGAAAGAGAAAGCAAGATTGCTTAATGCAAGTTCTGAAGGGAAGAGGACTTGGAGACAAAATAGAGAACAATCCATGGTGGAATGGTGAAACAAGATCATGCTAATATCTTGAAGGTGAGATAATATGTTCTGTTTTAAATTGAGAATGTGTGTTTTTATACTAATGCACAGGTGACAGCAAGAGAAGCTGTGAGAGGAGAACCAGATGTGTTCTTGAAGACAAAGTAAGGAAAACACTCTGATAGAGAAGTGGCAGTGAACCTGAAGAATCCAACAAGAGATTGGACAGAGAAGACAATTGAAGTGTTCTCAAGAGAGAGTGAGAGATTGCAGAATCCTAGAAGGAGTAAAGGTGTTGCTCAAGAGGAGGTTCCAGATAGAGGACCGTGCTTACCAAAAGACTAAGTGAGGAGAGCTTAGTGAGGTAAGATTGCAACCAGGAAGACTAGCTGTAGCAGAGGCTTGTTGCAGATGAGTGAGGAGCTCATGAAGAAAGAGGAGAAGAAGATGAATACTGATAGTCATAGTAGAGGTTCAGAGAGAAGCCACAACAGAAGAAATATGAAGAAAGAGGATGCCAAGGCAAATGGCAAAAGGATGAGTCAAGAGGAAATTGACAAAGAGATTGCAGAGTTAAAAGAACAACTCGATGCATTAAGAAGAATACTAGAGGAAAAGCAAAGACTAGGTTGGGTCTTAAGGAAGAAGCCAGTGGAATGGCATGAGATGCAAAGAAGGCTACATCAAATGCAAGTGAAGTGGCTGATGGAAAAACTCAAGGAAGTTGAGTTGGGAATGGAAGAGTCCATTTGTGAACCAGAACAAGGAGAAATTCTGGGAGGAAGTGAAGATGAAGACTTGAATACTGAAACTTCAAGTGAGGCCAAAGGGTCACATGGTTTTAAATTTGACAATTTATGTGTGTTTGCAGGTGAAACATGTAAAGAAGGACAATTTGCTGATATTTTCATAAAAGAGAAAGAAGACCAGTAGAATCCAAATATTGTTTTGGAAGAGGATGAAATAGACAGGTCTCATATGCAGTTGGGGGAAGATATCAAGCAACCAAGTGAAGGGCTTGAAGAGATTGAACAAGAGACCATCGAAGAATTTCTGAATCATATGAAGGATTTAGAACAACAAGGAGATATGATGGTTGAACCATCCAGTGAGACCATAGAGTCTATTGCTTTTAAGACTGATAGTTTATATATGATGGTAGGTATTGCAGGAGAAAAGCAACCTTGTGAAGATATATTCTGAGGAGATGAAGATCTAGAAGCGAAAGGTGACAAAGAAAACTTCTTAGAAGAAGAAGAATTTGACTGCATACAGAAGGAAAAGTCTATGGGTGAGTCTATGGAAGTTGTCATGGAGATGAGGAATCAGAACCTTATTCTGATGAAGAATGAAGAAATATTGTCTCATAAAGGTAATCAAATGAGTTTGATTAATGTTATTAATGAAAACAAAATGTAGGAGAATGTTAGTGAAGATGATGAGACAAGGATAACTTTGGGAGAAGAGTTACAAAGGGACAGCAAGGCAAAATGTACTGAAGAAGAAGGGCCTCTACTGAAAGATGTTAAGGAAGAAGAATTCTATGCAAAAGACTTAGTCAAGGGAGAAAGGACATCTGATGATCTATCCATAACAAAGGAAGGTATGGAGAATTGTGTGAAATTTCCAAAATATACTCCAATTGAAATTGTTGAGTTATGTAGAAAATTAGATTTTCAAAGAAGGGAGTTGGAATGACAGAGAATGGATGTTCAAGAAAGATTGCTCAATAAGGAAAACAAAAGAATTGTCATGAATGACAGTCACAAGATAAAGGAGATGGTTATGAGAGTTCAACAAACTGACACTGCAAAAGAAGGAGTTCACTACAGTGGACAAGGGTGGGAACAAATCATTAGGATAGATGGTGTGGAAGAGAGACTAATGGGCAGTCTCATGAATTCTTTTGAGAGTTCAAATCAGCATACTGATGTGCTGACAGAGGAGGAAGAAATAGTGCAACAAACTGAATTGTTGCCAAAGGAAGATAAGGCACAACAACCTTATGTTTTTATTTTAATAAGTGTTTTGTGAATGCAGGTTTTGTTGCAATTGTTGGAGGAGAGTTGACACAAGTGAATAGCCAAATAAAGCTGAAAGAAGAAAAGTCTATGGAAGAGTTTAATCCACGGAACAAAGAAGTTAACTTGCTGGAGAAAGTGCTGAACAATCATGATTCAATCATGAAAGAGGGTAAGGATGATAGGGAGGGAACAAGCAAACCAAAAGTTGGAGCAAGTGCAAAAGAAGAAGAAAAAGTAAACCAGCAACTACAAAGAGAAAGTAACCATCAGCAGTTTAAAGAATCAGTGGACAACAACAGTAACCTGAAACAAAGAGAAGGAGGCGGAAAAATGAAGCAGAATATGAACCATTCCAAAGATGTACTAGAAACAGAGATTGAAGAAATGTGGCAACTGATGATGAAGTAGTCCAAATGGAGAAAAATGGTAGCAGTAGGAAGCATGATCAATCAAAGTTTGAACCTGATTAACAAGAAGAAGAAAATGGAGCAAAAGACAGTAGAAATACAACAACAACAAGGGAACAAGACATGTGGACAATTACAGAACAAAATGTGGGATCTAGGAAGACAAAGATCATAAGACACATGATCAGAAGATCATGAATATTTTTTACTTTGGGAGTTTGATGCAGGAGCATTCACCCAAGGGAAAATCATTGTAAATAGTAGACATAGGGGGTCATGTATTTTTAGGAAGTAGCTTTCCTAAATAATAAATTAATGTAATTTAGGCCTTTAAGTGATTTAATTAGATAATTAGAGGAGATTATAAGTGCTCTCGAGTAAATGAGAACATGAGTGGCAATAATGCCAAAAGAGTCCAAAGTCAACTATAACTCTTAAACAGTTGCATGATTCAAGGAACTAAGGAGAGCCTTTAGGAATTAATTGAATCTAGAAGTGTACATAGAGGACCGAGAGGATTTAGGAGGTGGTTCAATAGATTTAGGAGTCGAACCAGGATAGTTCATCAGAACTCCTGGCATATATGTAAGCCTACAGGCAGAGTCAGAGAAGGGAGGCCACTGACATTTGAAAATAGGCCTGTGTGAGACCGAGAAGTCTAGAATGTAATCTTTGCTTTTACATTAATAAATGCAGAGTTTGTTCCTGACTGTGTCAGTGCATTGGGGATTATTTCATGAACGATTTACTGTGAATTCGTAGGCTCTGCAATAGGTGCAGGCAGAATTCTGAAGATTGCAGAGGAATGGGGTTGATTCAGAGGAATCGAAAAAGAATCCTTGAAACAATTGAAGCAGTAGGGTGGAGCTCTGGAGAGACAACGAGGTTGAGAGTTTGAAGAATTAAGCTTAGATTCAAGTGGTGTAACAGATATAGTGAAGGATCAGAACCTTCAGAAGAACCGAACCACAGAGAAAACTGAAGAAAAGGCGTAAAAACACAAGTAAAGTGAAGAGTAAAGAAATGGAGTGGTAACACTTAGCAGTTGTTAGATTTGAAAGACTAACGGTCGAGATTAAGCCGCATCGGCAAAAGCCATTGCAACGAGGACTAGAATGGGCCTTTGTAATAGAGTGATTGCAATTGTACAATTAATCGTGGACCGTCGGATCGTGAACATGATGGACAGTCACGATTAAATCGGCCATCACATATCGGGAAAGCAGAGATCGAAGATATCGATTGATCAGAGGTCGGGCCTTAATATAGTGTGGCACTATGGAACAACGAAAGGAAGTGGACCCGACAATAGTTATGCATGCGGGACTAAGAAATTTGAAGTCCGGTCTTATATAGGTCGAAGCGAAGTATTCCTATGTATTTGTATAAGGGTTGTGTCGAAGGTTTTAACACTAAGTATGATTTAAAGGTTCCGATAGTTGAATATCGGAGTCGGAGGGGTGATGTTACCATATATGTGTTGTGCCCGCGATGGGAGCGAATGCCGATTGCGATGAGGTTTAACCTCGGGGATTGTGCTGAGTCCATAAAAAAACGGAGAAAGGTATGTTTGCGCGATATTTCCTTTGTAAAATATTTCTAAAGGAAAATAGTGCTGATAAGGATTTTGTGTGTTAATATATATGTAACCAAGGCTATGAGAGGGTGGTTATATACATATATGTGTGTGTGTGTGTGTGTGTGTGTGGTTAAGGGGTTAAATAAAGATTGCGAAGAGGTGTAAAGTCCCGATAGGAAATATTTAAAAGAAAGACTCTAATAAGTTGTATGAGAAGGTTAAGGAGTGATTCAAGTCCCGATAGAAGGTTTAAAGTGGGGTGATTAATTTTCTGAGAAGGAAAATGTGGGTTAACGTATGACTTTGTTCAGTCCATTAATCATTCTGAATGAGAGTAAAAGAGGGCCTTAACCATTCATGGTTTGTAGTTTTGACTCCATTACAGAGTTAAACACCTAGGACAGTTGTGTTTATGCGTTTATATGCATATTGTGGTTATGTGCAGGGGTATCCCGGCACAAGTGGTCCACCAAAGAAGAGGGTGAGATTTCCCCTTGGAAACCTCTAGTGCTAAATAGCACTTGTGACTCAGATAAACAACTAGAGAAACAATCTGTAAATGTCAAATTATCAAAAGGTGCCCAATGTTTCCTTCAACCCTTTATTTATAATTGTTGCATCACCTTTCCTTGTGGGTCCCTCATACAAATATTTCGACCTCCTTTCCACAAAATCAATTTTTCCTCCAAGGGGTGTGTATTCCATGAGGGGTGACCCCCATGTTCCACTAATATTAAAGTTTTCGCTTTCTGCTAAGCCCTATGTACCAAAAATGTCTCCAATGATCAAATTACAAAAATTTGCTATTCTTAGCACTTCTCCAATAAACTTAGTTAATCCTGTTAAATAAAAATTAAAAATTGGGGATATCACACATATATGCATAAATCCATCATGAATTGGCAGAACTTTAGACAACTTAAAGGTCCAAATGTGCAAGATTAGACCCAAGAATTCATAAAAAGGTCTTTAATGTTGGGTGTAGATTTGAAATCACATGATACATTGCTGAACTACATAGGGGGTTTACACAGTTACCTTAGGCATACTATCTTAATTTTTAATTCCAATAATCTAGATGATGTGTGTGTGCAAGCCTCTCATATTGAGGCAAGAGGGAAAAACACTCCTAAAGAAGGTTGTAAAAAGCCATTTAAGGGTAAAGAGAAAGAAAATGGTTTCAAGGGAAAGAAAAATTCATCCATTAAAAAGGAAGGAGAGAAAACAATATGTAAACATTGTTCCACAGAGGGTCATGATGAAGCTCATTGTTGGAAGCTTCATCCCAAAATGAAACCAAAAATAATCAGCAACAAAGGAAAAGAAAAGACAGTTGTCGTCATTCAAGAGGATTTGGGATCCGATTCGAGTGATGAAACTAAAATTACATCCATGGGTATAAAAGGAAAATAATCCATTGCTAGCACTAGTATATCAAATTGTCACACTAGTACTCCAAATGAAGAAACAAGGATTGAATTATTTCATGTGAGGGTAATCTCAAAACATACAAAATTCGACACACTTTTTCATAGTGGGTCTCAAGCCAACTTTATATCTAATGACTTATTCAAACAACTAAATCTTGAAACCATTTTACATCCCAAGCCATATCCATTGGGTTGGATATGAAAGGACACAAACTTACAGGTTACAAGAAAATGTATTCTTCAGTTTGCAATTACAGCAAACTTCATAGACAAGGTTGAATTAGATGTTGTACCACTTGATATATCAAGAATTGTTTTGGGTAGTCCTTACCTTTATGATAGAAAATAAATCTTCTATCGTGATGAAAACAAGTACCACTTGTTCAAGGATGGTGTGGAGTATATTGTGAGAGCTCATCGCAAGAAACTAAATCTTTCATTACTTAATGCAGGGAAATGAAAAGACTAATGAATTCAAGAAAGAATTTAGTGCTTCTTATGATCAAACCCAATGTTGATATTGATTATGAAGTGCTTGATGGTTGTAATTCAAAATTGGAAACTGATTTGGTTGATGTAGTTTACCATGATGATGAGGTGTTTCAGAAAGCAAAAGGATTTCCTTCCATGAGGAGAATCCAACATGAAATATCGTGGCCGCAAAAGTGTCTTCTTCCTAACATTGACATGCACAGCATGCTAAGAAGGGAAAGTGCATAAATAACAAAAAAAATCCAAGGATTGTTGAACAAAAGGATCATCCGACCTTCTCCTTTACCATGTGGTGCACCTCTTGTTTTGGCACCCAAGAAGAATGGTAAGCATTTCATTGAATGGGATTCAACAAATGATTTTCATCAAAGTAGATTCGTTGAAGGAGACATATGGAAGACAACATTCAAAACGAAGCAAGGTTTGTTTGAATGGCTTGTTATGCTTTTTGGTATTTTCCATGCTCCCACCACTTTCATGCATATGAAGAAAGATGGGTTGAAGCCATTTATAGACATAATAGTCTACGTGGATGACATTTTCATTTTTATAAAATATCATTATGAACATGTCATGTATGAAAATGTCATATGTCAAGAACATCTTTTTTTGAAGATGTCACAATATATGTTGGATAAAACTTCTTTGATTCACTTGGGCCATGATATTGGAGAAGGTGAGTTGAAGTTAGACCTCTCCAAGATTGATGCCATTATGGATTGGTCAATGCTCAAGATAGTCATTTGGATGAGAGGTGTTTTGGGAGCAGCCCAATGTTGGAGGAAATATTTTTTTAATTTTTCTTCTATTGTAGCTCATTTTCATTCTTTGGCAGTTCTGCAAAAGGTCTTCTATTGGGGAGGCAAACAACAAGAGGGGCATTTGATGCTTTAAGACAAAATATTAATTTAGCCTTTATACTTGCACTTCTATACTTGAAAAAGTGATTTAAGTTTCAGGTTGATGTATGTGACTATGCCATGGGCACAGTCCTTATTCAACACAGTAAGTCCATTTCTTTTCATTGAGAAATTTTCAATGGTGAAGTGTTTAAGTTACAGTGACAAAGGAACTTCCATTGGATGGGTTTGCTTCTACTATTCCACTTAGTCAAAAGTTATAAGAAAGGTATAGGCGACAAGTTTGTTGATGTACTTTCTAGGCCAATAGTTTGTATAACTACTTTCCTCAAGCATCATTTTGCTTTACATGAAAATTATGTTCAGAAAAATACATACTTTCAAGATGTACATTCAAGCTTAAGTCAAAGGAATCAAGGGGAGGAATTTGTTTACCATTTTCATCATCATGTGTTGTATCATCTTGGTAAGAAGGATGTTGCCACTGATAGTCACATGGAAAAATCCAAAGATTTGATTCAACAACTCCAAATGGTACATAAAACAGTGTAAGATCATCTTGAAAAGGGAAAAGGAAAGTACAAAGAAAAACACGACAAGCATCGTGTTTATTAGTAGAATCTAGTTAGGCAATATTTATAGAAATCGTAGTTTTTTTATTGGTGATATTCATAAATTTAATAAAAAAAATGGATTCAACACCCTCAAACTCTTCTATTACATTTTTTTTTTGTAAGTTTGGAAATGGTGAGGTTACATCAGGTCATGTGCAAGAATAGCACCCGAACAGGGTTGGGGATTGAAACGATGACTTAACCTCTAAGAGTGCCTTGTGAAAATTTCTAAACTGAAATTCTATCACTGCAGCAACTGAATTATTTCACCTACTTATTATTCTTCAATAATTTATTTACGAAATTCCTTCAGCAAATATTAAAATAAATTCTAATGTGGTTATCACACAATTACCCAGAGAAAAAATAAATGCACAAGAATCAATCACATCGACACAGTTATTTTTGGACAATGTCCCCAGAAAAACCCAATGCGGAAAAACTAGTGCAATAGATGAGGGATTTATTAATCTTCAGTAGCAATTGATTTTTAAAAGAATTATTTTACAAATAAACTGAAAGAAAACACTTGATACTTTCCCTCTAAGACCATCTGATACTTTGGAGACCCGACTCCCACTTCTGCATCACTCTGATTGACCCAACATAGCTCTAAGTGGCTTTGCATCCCTCTACATTAGCCTGCGTAGGCCCTGCATCTCTCTTTTTGCACTATCTTCCACTGCCCCTGTGTCACCTCCTCCTCAATCAATTCCAGTTGTTGAAGCCCTCCTCTTCCTCCACCATGCAACTCCCTCTGAAATCGATCTCCTCTTCCTTGAGAATCGAATTTCCTTGAAATATTGAGTATCTGTCGGTGTGCCTCCAAATGACCCTCAAGCCTTCTCTTATACTTTTAATGTTGATGAATCAACGGACGAGATTAAGTACCTAATCAATGACTAAGATTAAAATAGACTTGATTCCCGTCTCTTAGAAGCTTCTCATCCTTATATATATTAATACCCATTAATATTTTTATTTTCCTAAGTTTAGACTTAGGAACCCATTAAAAATATTAATTATTTTAATAACTCCTCATCTGGATGGAATTTCTCAAAATAATTTATGGGTCTTGGAGACCTCATGTGTCTTAGCCTCTCCTCCAAATTTAAAGGCTAGAGCACATCCGATGCTACTGAAAATCAACACTCCCTCTTAGCGAGGAATGTGCTCTAGTAATGTTTCACTATAGAAACATCACACTAATCCTCTGCATCGGTACTTGTGTTGATGCTTGGTTTGCTGCCTCACATCCCCTGCACTAATACTCCCTGTACTGCTGCCCATGACACTGCCACTGCCACTGCTGCTCCTACAGTACATCCGATGCTACCAAAAATCAACACTCCCTCTTAGCGAGGAATGTGCTCTAGTAATGTTTCACTATAGAAACATCACACTAATCCTCTGCATCGGTACTTATGTTGATGCTTGGTTTGCTGCCTCACATCCCCTGCACTAATACTCCCTGTACTTCTTCCCATGACACTGCCACTGCCACTGCTGCTCCTATACTATAGCTCCCTCTCAACCTGCTGCATCATGTTTCCCATAGCATTGCCACTACTAACTGTTGCACTGCAACTTTTGATACTTATCCATTATTGAAATGGATTCTTTACCATCCCCATATTCTCCCTGAAATGAACAAACTTCGTTCTTACTAGAGCCTTGGTGAGGATGTGTGCCACCTATTTTCCTATAAGAGTGTACCTCAACTGTACTGCCCCTCGTTGGGCACAGTCTCTGACAAAGTGACACCTGATATCAATGTGGTTCAACTGATCATGAAATACTAGATTTTCAAAGAGCTTGATGCAACTCTTATTATCACACATGATCCTAGTCAGTTCCATCCTTCTCCTGAATAGATTCACAAGAAATTTCCTAATCCATATGGCTTCACACGAAGCTGTGCTACCTGCCATATATTCTGCTTCAGCTAAGCTCAGAGCCACGAATTTCTATTTCCTACTGCACCAGGAGATCATTCCTAATCTAATGTTGAAACAGTATCCACTTTTAATTTTCTGATCTACTAAACTTCCAACCTAATCTACGTCAGTGAACCCACTCAACCTGATTTCATTACCTCTGGTATACAATAGTCCATGCTCGATTGTTCCTTTTATATACCTAAGAACATGTTTGGTTTTTGCCGAGTGCGCCCTCTTAGGTTCTACCATGAACAGACTAAGGGTGTTGATAGTGTAACAAATGTTTGTCCTGGTATTAACCAGATACATCACGGACCCTATGAGCTGCTTGTACAAGGTGGGATCAACATCTTTATCTTTTGATGCATCAATCTTCTTCTAGTTGGTGATCATTGGAGTAGCCATGGGTCTCTAGTCCTGCATCTTGAATCTCTTCAAGGTTTCTATAGCATATCTCCCTTATCCTGGGAAGATCTCACCCTTTTGCTGCCAAACTTCCAACCCCAAAAAATAGTGCATTTGTCCCAATTTCTTCATGTCAAATTCTGTGTCTAGGTTCTTCTTGCAGACATTGATGAGCCTAGATGATCATGTCAGGAAGAGATCATCCACATATAACACTAGGATGAGAGGCTCATTCTCTACAACCAGATAGTAGAGATTAGGGTCTGATTCACTCTTGATGAACCCCATCTTCTGCAAGCAGCCATCAATTCGACCGTACCATGCCATGGGTTCCTGTTTCATCCCATACAAGGCTTTCATTAATCTACATACATGAGATTTTTTCACATGGTCTCAAAACCTTTTGGCTATTCGATGTATATTTCCTCTTCTATTACCCCGTTCAAGAATGTCGTCTTGACATCCATCTGATGAATCTCCCACCCCATCTACGCTACAAGAGATATCAGGGTCCTAATAGAAGTATACCTGGCTACTGGGGTGAAGGTTTCTTTGTATTCTATCCCTTCCTTCTAAGCATACCCCTTAGCCACGAACCTGGATTTGTATTTATCCACACTGTCATCTGCAACATATTTGACCTTGTAGATCCATCTTGAACCTGCCACTGATCTGTCCTAAGGCCTAGGTACCACTTCCCAGACATCATTGACCATTATAGAGTTGTATTCCTCCACCATAGCATCTACCCATACTTGATATTGAATGACCTCCTAAAAACTAGAAGGTTCCCCAACTTGTGCTACTAAGGCCTGGTATTTGTCTAGATGTCTTCGCTCCCTTTTACTATTCCTGGGTGCACCAATGAAATCTTCTACATCTCGTAGAATCTGTCGGATTTTCCGGATCATTCTTCCACTGGTAGTAGGTACATCTATCAACTCCTCTCTTCTTGAGATTCCTCCTATTCTAAAGCCTTGTCTTCAGGAGTATTTTTGGTACCCGTTTCTGCTCGTTGAAGTGGTCTGACCAACGTCTCGTCTTTCGACTACTCCTCGGAAGGTATTTCTCGATATTTTTTGAAATCTCTATCCTGCATGAACTTTACATCCTGCCAAACTACTACCTTCCTACTCCCCGGAAGATAGACTCTATATGCCTTAGAATTCTCACTATATCCCACAAGATATCTTTTCTCAACAGTTTGATCTAATTTCTTTCTCTTCTCTTCGAGTATACGACAATATGCTAAACTCCTAGATATCCTAAAATGACTGAGTTCAGGTGTCTTGTATTGAGAATATTTTTCGGCATAAATCACATCATAAATCATTTGTCGATGTGTTTCGAACCAATAAGTGTGGTTCATCGTCAGGACAAGTTGAAAAACCAGACCATGGAAACAGTTTAAATAGAGAGAGAAGTTCATCCAACGGTTATATTTGACCAGGAAACGGCTATATTTGACCAAGGAACGACTATATTTGACCAGGAAGCTGAAGAGGACCAAGGGATAGGGATGGGGAAATTAACTCAAAAGTTAGTTTCGTTAAATTCATTACTATCATTGATTAAATTTAACTGTTTATATTTAATGAGAATAAACTAATAATAGATTTATTATTATTATTAAAGCCATATATATATAAATACAAACTAATATTACTAAAATAATTTATTAAAGGCTAACCTACCTAGTTAGTTAGATTAAAACTATTTTAAAATTATTAGCTAAATGAATTCCTTAATCATTTAACCTAAAGTTATAAGGGATCTTATTTTTAATTTTCTTCATTAAGGTGAAATTAATTAATACACTATAATAATAAATACCTAAGTCTTAATTTAACTATATATAATTAAAGAGTATAAAATAATATATTAATCTTATTAATATTAAGAAAGATCAAAGTTGTTTCAAAAAAGGGTTAACATACTTAGACAGTTAGAAAGTTGACTAAAAAGAAGGACCTTCCCAGTAAGACCTCCCAGTGAAGACCTTCTCTGGAGTGATTTTTCCCAATGGCATGTGAGGAGTCCCGTTTTGGATATAAACTGTCTTGTTGCATGCTTCTGCCCACGGGAATTTAGGCATATCGTGATCATACAGCATTACCCTAGTTGCTTCCACAATAATCCTGTTTTTCCTTTCTGCTCCGGATTGTAGGGAGTTGTCCACTTGCTCCTGATGCCTTCCTTAGTGCAAAAAATGGTGAAGTCCTTGTCAACATACTCTCCACCATTGTCTGAGTGCAACACTTTTATCTTCTTTCCTATCAAATTCTCCACTAGAGCCTTGGACTCTTTGAATCAACTGAAAACCTCATCCTTGGCTTTCAGAAAGTATATCCAAGTCTTCCTAGAATGGTCATCGATGAAGGTGATGAATTATTCGGCACCACTAAGATCTTTTGTGGAAATTGGTCCGCAGATGCCTTAGTGTATCAATCCTATCATACTCTTCGCCCTATTGTTACTTATCGAAAATGTAGCTTTAGCATACTTGCCCAGAGGGCACCCTCTGCATACATCATCTTGTTCAGTACTTAGTTTTGGAACTCCTGAAATTGTTTTCCTAAGAATTCTCAGAGCCCCAGGGTGTAAGTTTCCCATCCTCGTGTGTCATAGCTCATTCAATTCTTTGTCTCCATTAGTGCCTATCAGTGCCATTGATGATTCTAGCTTTAACTTGTATAACCTGTTATCTCTTATTCCAATCTGAGCCTTCCTTTTCCAACTTCAGTGTTTGACATATAATTTCTCCTTAATGAAGACAACGTCATAGACCTTATTTTGAAGTTGAGATACAGAAAGTAAGTTCATCCCCAATCCCGGCACATGCAGCACATTGGTTGCCCGAAGTCATTCTCCTGCTTTGGCTTGAAAAACTATGGTACCTCTTCCTACTGGAGTACACTTTACCTTATTCCCCATGGTGATCTGAAAATTCATTCTTTCTTCCTGATAATCTAAAAAACATTCTCGGATTCCTATCATATGCCAGGAATCTCCACTGTCTATATACCAAACCTCTCAGGAGGCAGAGCTTGCAAGGCAAGTAGATTCTTCTTCCAATATGTAAGCTAACATCGAATATTCGTCCCTTGTGCATTCTTCTGGAAATCTACGCAAGTCCCCTCGAGTGGATGCCTCTGCAACATGCTCTTGACCCATAATTGATTTTCTTTCTTGATGTCGGATCTCTGCTCTGATACCATGTGAAAATTTCTAAACTGAAATTCTATCACACCAGCAACTGATTTATTTCACATATTTATTATTCTTCAATAAGTTATTTATGAAATTCCTTCAACTAATATTAAAATAAATTCTACTGCAGTTATCGCATCATTACCTAGAGAAAAAATACATGCATAAGAATCAATCACATCGAGACAGTTATTTTTGGACAATTGTCCCCAAAAAAACCCAATGCGGGAAAACCAGTGCAACAGATGAGGGCTTTATTAATCTTCAGCATCAATTGCTTTTACAAAGAATGATTTGATAAAGAAACTAAAAGAAAACAACTGAGACTTTCCCTCTGAGGCCATCTAACACTTTGGAGACCCTTCTCCCACTTCTGCATCACCCCTTTGTCACTCTGATTAACCCATCATGGCTCTGAGTGGCTTTGCATCCCTTTGTGTTAGCTTGCGTAGGCGCTGCATCTCTCCTCTGGACTGCGTCTCTCTTTTTGTGTTGTCTTCCATTGTCCTTGCGTCACCTCCTCCTCGATCACTTCCTGTTGTTGAAGCCCTCGTCATTTTCAATTGATGAATCAATGACCGAGATTAAGTCCCTAATCAATGGCTAAGATTAAAACAGACTTGATCCTCGTCTCTTGGAAGCTTCTCATCCGTATTTTTATTAAAACCCATTAATATTTTTATTTTCTTGAGTTTAAAATTATGAACCCATTAAAAATATTAATTATTTTAATAACTCCTCATCCGAATGGAATTTCTCAAAACGATTTCTGGGTCTTGGAGACCTCATGTGCCTTAGCCTCTCCTCTAAATTTCTAGGCTAGAGCACATCCAATTCTACCAAAAATCAACATGCCTTAACAGTGCACTCGATCACCATCTATCGAAGACGCCATGGACATCAAATTGTTATATTAAAACCAAAGTGTGTCATGATAATTAACATTTTCATTCAATTAATTTAAAATGGTTATACTAGTTTTCAATCTAAAATATCAGTTTTCCTTCCCATTACTCTTAATGACTAGAAAATGATACTTGCATAGAACATTCAGACCATTTGTTTGAAAGTAGTGATGAATAGTGTAGCCCTAATTCTCATGAGGACCAAAGTAACCCTCATGATAATGGAGATGGGGCTTAACGGGTGCACTCAATTTGAATGTGACGTCTAAGACTGAAGGTGCATTTAATTTGAGATTAGCAGGTGGATCTAAGGGTGGATCTATGTATACACCCCCACCATCATGCTCTTCTAAAAATGAAAATGATGATGGGTGTTGGGATTATATGCAAAAGACATACCCCCCTATTTTTGATGGTGTACATTTATGTGCATGCGATGAGGGTGTGATGTGTATCAAACATAGTCAAGGTGTTCATTTAATACATGTACACAAATGGACACCTTCACTTTTTAAAATTTTGAGCGTACATTTAAATTTAAATGCACAATCTATCCATGTCAAAATGCACACCTTCATGCTTTTGAAGGGTAGGCAAACATTTAATTTTTTTTAAACCAAGTAAAACCTCACTCAATTAAACAAACGGAAACCTTCACTCCCCAATTGTAATCATCACTTCACCTCAAAATAAGTGTGACATCTCATTGTGATCGTTTCCTAGAACGATATGCTAGACCAAATCCCTAAGAATTAAATATGATTATTTATGCTTCTTACGCATATTCATAGAAAATAACCTATAACTGAATCACATGGTGAGAACTAACTTCATTGGAAGGAGGAAGGGGTGTCCAATTACAAGTAGCACATACCATGATCTATTACAAAAAATATTCCATTGTTCATTTTGGAATAATTTTACCAACACTATGAGGTGGACATTTCCAGATATCCCCATTAATAAATATTATGTCTACTCTCCCCTACACCTTGCACTTCTCTAGACTAATTTTCAGAAGGAAACCCAAATGTCTCCTTTTACCATGTTTATGAACATTTCTATGTGTCACGGATTTGTCTCCCAACTTAATCTACACTGACTCATTTTCTATGGCATCAATGGTATTACTTAGATCTAGATTCCTAGGCATTTTTTACTACAATTGATAACATTAAAACATTTTTTCTCTAAAAGCCTTGAAACCCCTAGTCCATCAAATTCTATGAGTTTTGCTTTCATGGGGCACATACTTTCTTTGGTGCATCCTCTAGAAGGGATTTTGGTATTTGTTATTCTCCTTGATTTATCAAATACCTTATTGAACAATTATCAAACCTTCATGGAAAAATAATTAGACAATACATGTAGGTATCCATCACTATTACCACACAACATAAATTCATTGCTCCATTGCCACCTATAAATCCATCATGGAAAAAAAGACACATTAAATACAATAGAAATGTCGATACATGCTAAAAGACTTATGAGATAATTATGTATGCTCGTATTCCAACTATGGACACTATGAAAAGTTAAATTACTCTTCTTACATTGTGGATAAATCTATCACTTGAATCTTCTCCTATGTCAACTTTCCTATTAAAATGATGATATTTCTATCTCTCAAATTCCAACACCCATTGAACCCATTGCTAGTGCACATAATGTGTACTAATTTTTATCTAGGATGTTATTTTTGGGTGGTTGGAATGTATTATAGGCTACTTCTCTACATCATCACTACATTTTACTTCTATCAAGTTGTTAAGGAATATGCCTATAGAATCATAGGAACAAAAAATTGTGGCTTCTATTTCATACAAGTGAATTTAGTAAACTACTCAAGTTTTTATTAGAATGAGGGATTTTGTATTGATATTTGTACTTGATTGTATATTGCTCATAGACATTACTTTTGTCTACTATATAATATGTTTTGCAATTAAAAATCAATTTCTCTGTTTCTCAAAATCCTAGTCAAAATCCAATGATGGAACTTTTATTAAAGTTCAATATTAATGGATTTAAATTATACCTTTTGATTGTATATAGAGATTCAACATCCCACAAAACTAGTGTTTCATTGGTATCATGTAATCATTTTATCTTGCATAATTAATTTGATTAAGAAAATATTTTATGGGTGGAATTTATGTCGTGTTCCTCTTGTTCGGGATTAGTTTATTTTGTTAGGTAGGAAAGGGGAAATGAATTGGTGTATTACCCTAAATTAATTTAAAACCAAATGCAAAACTTATCCCCACCCCATGTAGAAAAATGAACATCTTCACCTCCTTGAGTATCGATGTTAAGGGATTTACAAATAGTAGAGGAATATACAAATTCAAGCTTTCAAGAGGGTTCAAGCTAAGTTGGCCATTGAAGGGAGAGTTACAAACAATAGTTAATAATGTATATACTCACCTTTCTCATTGGCATAGGAGTGTTAATAATGTTTATATTCACCTTTCTCATTGGCATAGGAATGTGGGTTGGACTTCTGCACCTATCTTCTAAAGGAATGAAGATGTGCATTTGTGTGAAGGTGGGCAATGTGGGTGTGCACCCACTATGAAAGAGTGAAAGTGTTTATTTATATGCATTCATTTAATTTCCATTAGATTATATATTCTTTAAAAATCAAATTAAAAATGGTTTATTAGGTGAGTAACCCAATATTGTAGTAAAAGTATTTTTGTGACACCAAAATAGTTTGAATCTATTATAAATTTTAGGGATAAATATTGTTCGGGTATGATCCAAGTTCCATGCATTGTGTATTGATGTCTCTAGAGATTTTTCCCAACAAATCATGGAAAAATTAATAGATTTTAATCCAATAACAAATTTAACTTCCTATATTATTAAATTCTTATAATAATAATACCTCCATAAATAACTAATATTTTTATAACAATAATACAGCTTTAAATAAATAATTTATATTCAATTTTAAAGAAATAGATAATTTTCAAAAGCATTGAAATTATTTACCAACACTTCTCACGAAAATATACTCACAATGTTAAAAAATAAATTGCAAACTAGATTTTGGAAATTTTAATTTAACATATATTCATTTTCTCATATTAAGTTTCATCCTTTTACACACAATAAATTTAACTTGACAAATCGTTGAAATTAATCTAGTTTCAATTTAAATGATAATAATAACTCTTTTTTTGCTACCCCATGTCCCTGCCTGGGTGGCAACATGGGGAGGCAAATGGGAGATGGGATTCTATCAACTTGTTCCGACCTGGGATGATAAGCTCATGGTTTCACTTCACTGTCAAGACCCGAAAGAATACTTCCATCTACGAGCTTTACTCAGATGTGAGTCCTTCTGGAAGCAGTGTCAAACGAAGAAGCCCAAAAAGCATTAGCTCTCCCTGAAAAGGAGGTGATCCAAAAAGCATTAGCTCTCCCTGAAAAGGAGGTGATCCAGCCATACCTTCCAGTACGGCTACCTTGTTACGACTTCACCCCAGTCACTAGCCCAGCCTTCGGCATCCCCCTCCTCTCAATTTTGGAATAAGAGTAATTTTTTTGAAAAATAAAAATAACAAATAAGTAAATTTTAAGAGCAAGACACTTAAAAGTGTTCAATCACTGCACTTGTTACGAAACCAAAAAAAAAGTGATTCTGCCTAGGCCGTTGCGACAAATGATAGGCCGTTCATGTAATATAATATAAAGTGCGAAGAATGTGTGTACTGCTCCCTCATCTAAAAATTAGAGACCATAAAGATAGCTATTAACATGCGTATTAATGAATAATCATTGTAAGCTTCATGTGTAATGTGTAATGCAATATGTAGGATTGTGTGTTTCTTCTGCACATAAAAATATCACTGTACATAAAAATATCACTGTAAACTTGTGGTTGAAGAGTCTCCAACTGCAACTGCACGTCATCTGAGTGTACGTCATTCAAAAAACTTGTAGTGGTTGACACCATAGCAGTGAGTACTAACAATTTGTGTGACATCCACAGCTTGAAGTCAGATTTTGGCATGGAGAATAAGTGTAATGGTGCAAAATGGAGGAGTTTGTATTATATGTTTACACGGATTCGCTGTTGAGAGGTGGACAACTTATTCTAATAGTTTTTGTCTTTTCTAGAGTTTTGGAATTGTACGGGAACGTTTTCTTTTCAGTGGGACCTGCAATGGGAGTTCGGGAAAATTCCGAGAGCTTTGAAGACTAGTTTTTTTGGAGTCCCAGCGTCCCCTGGGGTTGGGGAATACAAAATTTGTAGGAAAATATGTTGAACTGCCCAAAAACATGAGCCTATGTTGAAACCATAGTTACCAAATTCGGGCGTATTGGCAAAAAAAATAGCAAATTTGGTGATTCGTTCAGTACCATTAAACATTCGGCCAAATCAAATTTGGTATGGTGCATGAAGTATTTTTCCATCATTTGAGCAATGGCAAGAAGAGGGAAAAAGAATTAGAAAATTCGTTGATTCGGTTTGGTACGAATAAGAATTTGGCCAAATCAAATTAGTACGGTGCATGAACAACTCATTTTTCCATCGCGTAGTCTAACAAGGCGGAGGAGTTGCCCGGAAAGTTATAGAAATTCCGGTAGATTTAGAGAAAATCCGGTAAGGATTTTTGTAAATCCAACTTATAGTTGTTAGACTTCAAAATTTTATGTGTCCTAGACGTTTTTGATGGTGCTGAATCCGTTTCCACGATCAAAAACATGATTCAAACACTGCCTCTATTTTGCTTGGATTCCGGCCACTTTTAGCTGTCTGGGCAATTCCTCCGCCTCGTTAGACGACTCCTTTTTCCATCACGTAGTCTAACAAGGCAGAGGAGTTGCCCGGAAATTTATAGAAATTCCGGTCATATTTAGAGAAAATTCAGCAAGGATTTTGTAAGTCCAAGTTATAGTTGTTAAACTTCAAAATTTTATGTGTCCTAGACGTTTTTGATGGTGCTGAATCCATTTCCACAATCAAAAACATGATTCAAACACTGCCTCTACAAGATTTTTTGAAATTTTTTTGCTCAATTCCGGCCACCTTTGGCCGGCCGGACAATTCCTCCGCCTCATTAGACGACTCCTTTTTCCATTGCGTAGTCTAACGAGGCGAAGGAGTTGCCCGAAAAGTTATAGAAATTCTAGCCATATTTAGAGAAAATCCGGCAAGGATTTTTGTAAATCCAAGTTATAGTTGTTAAACTTCAAAATTTTATGTGTCTTACACGTTTTTGATGGCGCTGAATCCGTTTCCACCATCAAAAACATGATTCAAACACTGCCTCTGCAAGATTTTTTGAAATTTTTTTGCTCGGATTCTGGGCACTTTTGGCCGTCCGGGCAAATTCCTCCGCCTCGTTGGACGACTCCTTTTTCCATGGCTTAGTCTAGTGAGGCGAAGGAGTTGCTCGGAAAGTTATAGAAATTCTTGTCATATTTAGAGAAAATCCGGCAAGGATTCTTGTAAATCCAAGTTATAGTTGTTAAACTTCAAAATTTTATGTGTCCTAGATGGTTTTTTATGGTGTTGAATCCGTTTCCACTATCAAAAACATGATTCAAACACTGCCTCTACAAGATTTTTTGAAATTTTTTTGCTTGGATTCCGGCCACTTTTAGCCGTCTGGAAAATTCCTCCGCCTCGTTAAACAACTCCTTTTTCCATCGCTTGAGCAATGTCAGGAAGAGAGAAATCAGCTGATGGTAAGAAAACTGTTCCCAGAGCTCAAAGGCCGGTTTTCAGTTCCTGTTGGGTGTATTGCCAGAATATCTAACCGCCGAGGTGCTCGAGTTGGCTCGAAATGCCGCAAGAGATAACAAGAAGACAAGTTTTGTTCCACGCCACATTCTATGGGCAGTTAGAAACGATGAAGCGCTAAGCAATGCCAATGGTGGTGCGTTGCCCAAAATTCAAAATGTTCTACTATTGAAGATGACCGCCCGACGCCTGAGTTTGAAATCCACTTAACTTGGAAAACTAATATGGTATTTTTAGGGATTCTCTGATATGGAAAAACTAATTAAAAAAAATTTGCAAATTCGAAAAAAATAATAAAAGAATAGTAATTTCTATATTAAAAAATTTATAAAATAATAAATTGCAATGTCAAAAAATATAAAAAACAATAAATTTTTCTTTTAACAAAAGTTATAAAATAGAAAATTGGTTGCAAATTAGTAATTTTTATATGAAAATAATAAAAAATTGTAAATTCTATATTGGATAAAATTATAAAATGCTAAATATCGTTTCAAATAGATAACAAAAATTAGAAAATAACAAATTGGTTGCAAATCATTGATTTCTATATAAAAATAATAAAAAATTGTAACTTTTATATTGGACAAAATTATAAAATAACAAATTTCATTTTCAAATTTATAACTTTTATTAAAAAAATTAATAAGTTTAAGTATGTGTAACATGTATACTATCTAATTTTTTCCGTATTGGATTTTATAGAGTCTAATTATTTCCGTATTGTATTTGAATTCGCATTCAAATTCGAATTTGGTAATTATGGTTGAAACCTTTGCAAAAAGAAAAATCAAAGACATCCTTAACACCGATATTATCTTGATGGATTAAGGAGGCTTGTGGCCCCTCGATGTCATGATGATGAGCGTTTCTTTTGTTGTTTATCATATCCGGAATTTCATGCTAATGAGTATTGATAATAAACTTGACATTTTAATATTTTATATATATCAAAAAAAAGACTCACGCTGATGAGTATTTCTTTCGTTGTTTATCATACAAGGGATGTCATGCTAATGAGTGTTGATAATAAACTTGACATTTTAATATTTTATATATATCAAAAAAAGACTCAGAAACACCCACATAATATATTTCTATATAAAAAAAATTGTATATTTATTATTTGTATATTTAAATTAATTTTAATATTTAAATATTTTAATTCAATATTAATTTTAATTATTATATAAATTATATAATTTTTATTTATTTTTATAATATTACAACTCCGTTTTCTGTAATTTCCACGCTCCAGAAACTCATCAAGTTATATATTATTACACAAATAGATTTATATTAATTGGAATAAAAAATTCAAATCTGAAATATTTATAGGAAATTTTATAATTTTAATTTTAATTTAAATTATTTTATCATAAACTGTCCGTTTGATAGCGACTAAAAATTTTAACTCTATTATGATGGGCAAATTTTCCCGTGACAGATATTTGTATGATCAAATCCCATTTCGGAAAATGATGCAAATTTTCCTGTGAAACCTAATTTTACGATCAAATTCCATTTATGAAAATAATGATTAACATTTCCTCAGTTTTGAAATTAATTAATTAAATTTAAAAATATAAAAATTTACTAAATTAAGTTAGAAAAAATTTTAGTGTTTAACCATTTTTCAAAAATTACCATAATTAGAATTATCTGCTACAAACACATCTCAAAAATACATGACTCATTGCCTGGTGGGTCCTGTGCAGTTTCTTGTTCCATGTCGCGTAAGTTCACGCCACTGGGGTGTATAGATCAACTTTACATATCTATTTTCATTTAAAATGAAATTCGAAGTACAATAACTATAAATTATAATTTATAAATATTATACAACTATGAGATGATTTGAAAGCCGTAAAGATCGGCATTATGAAAGTTGAGTTTCATGACGGAATTACGGCTCCACGTTTCTCGGCGAACAAACCGTGTATCTTTTTCGACGTAGTCTTTAACGCGACTTTTTGAAAGTCTTTCCGGCGATTTTTTCCGGTGAAAATCCGGCAGTAATTTATTGAAATCGAAGTTTGATAACTAGTTTCTGCACAATGAAACCGTCCCAGGGGTTTTTCAGGGTGCTGAATCCGAATATCCAGTTAAAAAACCATTTTAACTGCAACAAATCATGATTTCATCTCAATTTCTTCCGCCGGATTCCGTCACCGGAATCTCAAAAAGTCGCATTATAGACAACTCCATCTTTTTCAGCGTTTCCGAGTCCGCACGGACAGCCAAGAAGACATGTCTCTACAACAACCACACCGATGAAGCTCTGACGATTACTTCATGACGCAACTCAATCACAAATTGATGATGCTCCCGCGATCACTTGGTATCGCACCTTAAACGACACCATGCTTTCTATCCGCCTATAACTACAATTACGTTATCCGCGGAGAACTCCAAAACCAAAGATTTCTCGCAGATCTGGCTGTGGAGTTATCAATTTTGTGATCATCAATAGACGATCTATCTATCGGCAGCGTACATTTGATCATGTAATTACATAAGCTTTACAATTTTTTTGACGCTCTTTCACTTCCGAATCTGTACGCCTCTCTTTGTGGTTAACAAATAAAAATTAATGGCCGTCGTATTACATGACTGGAGGAATGTTGTCTGTGTGTTTGTTTTGGGCTTATCTCTGATTCTACTTTGTGGCAATCTTGGTTGGAGTTATGCAGATGATGAGCAAAGCTGAAGAGAAGCCACGAGCCCTACCTCCATTGGCTGTTCTCCATGATCATTGCAACATGGAGCAAAAAGAATGTTTGGATAATTGCACGCTCCTTTATAATCTTGCGTCAAATGATCTCCCCAAGTTTTCAATCTTAAATGAAGTGTTTGGCGCGTGAACGTTATCAAATTGATTCAAGTTGCAAAAATATCTTTTAGCAGATTTTCCCATTTTATTATATGAAACCATCTTCCCTTCATACTTCCCTTTCCATATTTCAGAATAGTTTTAAGTTTTAACCCCTTGTGGTGTGCAAACCTATAGCTCCTTAAAGACCACGTCAAAGGAAAAGATCTCGAACTCGAAGTTTAGAAGGATCCTGTTCGAAATCTCATGAGTTTATGCTCGTTTATTTTACTACAAATTCTTTTACTCTGGAAAATAGGACAAACAACTACAGAGATAAAATGGATCTATGTTTTTCTTTTTTAGCCCAGCCCTCGGGGCTGTAAAATCATTTAGATCCCGCTTTTTTAACGGAGATCTTCTATGCTTCCAACTTCATATTATAATCCGTTGCACTCTGGGCGCAGGATCTTCCCTCAGACCAGAGAGTTGTTGCAATAAATAGTATGCTCTGCGAAGCAAGTGCAAGGGTACAGGATCCTGCATTGGGGTGTGCAGGCATAATACAGCAGCTTCAACTCCAAATATCAGACCTGGAATCGAAAATAACTGCAACACAGGCAATGATTCAGAAAATACGTTCCCAACAGGCGCAACTTCTAGCCTCTATCCCAGGATTCAACAATAACTGTAATCCCACAATGAGCACAACTCTAAACGACGCCGACGACGAAGATGAGGACTAATTCAATCCCAATCTAGCGGATTGAATACAGTGCAGTTTCAGAAAATGGATACCAAATTGATAGAGAAGCTTTTTTATTTCCTTAGTTGTAACATCCCTAGATTTATGTAAATTTGAAAGTTACTGTGGTAAAAGACTAATACAGTTGTTGTTATGTTTTAAACAAAACTGTGGCAAACTAATTCTGATTTGATAATTATATTTAAATATTTTCTTGGAATTGCTGGCAGCCTCTTAGAGGTGAATCTTAAAGAAAATGATCAGTTGAGATAACTGATGGAACTACCCTTCAGGAGAGAAAAGGTCCTGACTGAGGGAATTCTGGGGGTGGACAGACAGAAGGAAAGACAATCTTGCTCCAAGAGCAAGGAAGAAAAAGAAAAACAAGGTTACGTCTGGTGAGGACCAGATAACCTGGCACAAGGAGTGCACTAATCCCTGTTGAGGGCTGGAGGCCTGCAGGATAGCTCGGCTCGGGGGGAGAACTCCGTCTGAAGGATGGATCTCATGGCTGGGAGGAGAGCAGAAATAAAGCTCAGGTGACTTTTTGTTTGAGCAAAACCATTCCTGACAGAGATAATCAGGTACGGTTCCAAACTAGTAGTCCCTGATAAATTATATACTGTGTATGGAAAGTACAGTGATTTAATTAGGAAAAGATTATGTGTTTCCTAAACAATGCTGTGAAAAATAGCATGGATATTGCATTTGGAAAAACTAAGTAAGAACTGTCCTGTCGTGGACCAGTCTGGGTTAGTACCAGACAGAAATAATAAACTGAGTATAAAAATAAGTTGAACACGGGTTAGGAAAACCCTGCTTCGGGACGGGCTACAGTGTAGCAGTCACGACCCCAGTGTTATTAGAGAAGGGGGTTATTAAACGGAAGTAAACTTTATATCTGGTAAACTGGGAATGCCGGGGCTGCAAACGAGTAAGGGTTGCATCTTTTGAAACAAAGAAAGACGCCGACTGTAAGCGAGAGGATAAGTCGGTTAAAAACAATTTTAACACAAAAACCGTGCATGTCCAACCGAAGGTTCTGTACAGAGAACTTTGGACAGTAGACCCAAGAGCCTCACCTTATGACAAGGGTTGACAACAAGTCTTTGGGCCTGTGTTACTGGCCGATGGTAAACCCGAGACATAGCATTTCCTGTATACAGACACATATAAACTACAAACTGTGTGCTACGATAACCATAACGATAACAGAAGAATAACCATAGCTCAAATGCTATAACATTAACGATTACTGTGGGAAATTATTTATATATGTGCAGATTTATAGCATGCAGACAGTATAAGAGACGTTCTGCTACCCGAGTCGGGGCATGAACTGATAATATCTTTTACTCATACTAAATCTGAGAAAGAAACTGTGCATGCGAGTAAACAGGGGACGTAAGTCTATTGAATAGCAAACCTGTGTATGCAACTGTAATAGCATGCATTAGAATAATACTAATGACTAGGTGAAAAAGCAAAAATCCGCTCAACAAAGAACAACAGCGGTACAGTTACAAACCCTAAGTCTGCTTCATGCATAAGGGACTTTAAACGAAAATAACCTGATACAACAGTGAAGATGCCAGAGGGCTGTAAAATGTTCATAACTGTATCGACAGTAAAAATAATCATTAAAACATATCAATACACTGTGTAAGGGAACGAGCCCGAAATGTTCATGACTGTATCTGCGCGTGAAGGCCAGATCTGGGTCATGCAAACCGTCAAGAATCCAAGGTCTGCCGCTAGGCGGCTACTTGTATACATATATTTACAAAGCAAGAAGAGAACAGGTGGGTATAATCAACCCAAGAAACCTTTACAGTTATTAACTTGTAACATGATAGACACATTCACAACTTAAATTAAGCCGCGGCCAACTGTGGAGGGTTCTTAACAAAGAAGCCGAAAGCGGATGGAAAACCTCAGTGAAAACCTGATCTGCATGAGACCACACCGGGTTTACGTGACTGTAAACCTGAAATTCTCCAAACAAATAAACTCTGAAACGCCGAGGATCCTTACCTGGGGTGTTAGGAGATTGTTGCAGCACAAGTCGATATGGAGATCGCCCGGAGCACAGCCAAACAACTGTATGAAACTTGACAGAAAATGTAAATGGCGGTAAGAAAACTCAGAGATAGCTAACCATTAAAGCAAACATAAGCTGAGGAACGAAAAGACACCATGATTACCTGTAAGGTTCATAGCAACGAAACCCAGCTCCGGAGCACTGCAGGTTGCAGCAATGAATGGTTGGAAGACGAACTTGAGCAGAAGTAGTGATCGAGCCGCATTAGCCGCGGACGTCAAATGATCTAACACGGTGAATGGCCACATAAATACCACCGATAAACCCTGATGGAATTTCCGCCCTCCGAACTCCAGAAAAGATCTAGACCGTCGAAGTATGGCGGGAGTTGTTGGCGGAGAAATCAATGTTGGCTCCCCCAAGGTGTCACATGGCTGGAGTAACCCGACCATGCCACCTGCCCTGGAAGGACGGTTCACAGTAAAGGCTGGAAAGAGCTGTCACCAGTTGAGTGCTGTGGCGAGACCATGGAAGGCCACGCCCATTAATACCAAAACGTTCAAACATCTACGGCAGCTATAACATATAATCAATACATAAACCAAACCCCAATGCTGACAGGGAGAAGCCGCGTGGTAAGTACAACTGAGACCCGAAGTTAAACACAGTCAATGACATATGTGGACAAGGATTATATATGTTAATGTAAGGGCGTGCCAACTGTATAATGATTTGTATATATATATTCTTTAATGCATGCCATTAGTATTTCGATGTATGAAGTACTTAAGGTTGAATTGTAACACCATAATGATAAGGTATAAGATGCGTAGGTAAGACGGAATTATTAATATGATGAACCTTGAACTTAATGGTGGTAATGTTTAATGGTTATAATGTTTATGCGTGTATTTTTTAAAAAAAAATTGTATGTACATTTAAGTGGGTGTGACAAGTGGTATCAGAGCTAAAGGTTGCAGTACTGGCGCCTTTGGGAATTGGTAGGCGGAAAGGATATTGAGGTACGCCATCAGTAGGCATTAACTCAGGTATGAGTTTAATCATTCGCATATTCATTTATTTCATACACTACTTTTGGCATGACAGGTGTGATTCATGTTTATAACTTCTTTGAGAAGTAAGTAATAAGTTGTTACATAACTACGTTCATAACATTGGATTCCTGATGAGGATAAAAGACAATGAAACTTTTGCCGCACTTACAAACAAAATTGAACACTCATTACACTTAAGCACAATAGTGAACACTCATTGAGGAAGTGACCACCAACTACCAACTTTTGATTTGCACATATGGCCATAACAACCATGCATAAATTGATCTAGATTGAAATTACAATGAACGAAACTTAATAAGCCAATGCATGAATATAAATCAGGGGGAACATCCTTGAATAGGATGAAAAATTGTTTTAAAAAGGACATTAGAAGAACCCCTTTAGATATTGAAAACATGCAATGAGTCAAGCAGCGAGACTTGATTGTCATAACTAACTTTGATTCAGTCTTGTCATGGATGCATGAAGATGATTGGTAGTTGAGATTGGTTAGTGTTGTATGACTAACCCATAGAACTTATATGCATTAATTGAATTGGACTAAGATTGCTACAATCCGTAAACAAGTGAAGTTGATTGATGTCACATGCATGGAATGTGTGTGTGAAGATTCTCTCTCTCTCTGTGCTATAGTTCTAGTTGTTTATGAGAAGAGTTCTTAATTTTATTCACCATGAGAATGCATGATGAATAGTATATGCTTATGTCCTAATAGATTTAAAGATGATTGCCCTCTAATTAATTGAAATCCATTAGCATGGTATCTGTTTATGTTAATCATTACTTGTTGGGAGATAAAAACCATTGGAGCCTCGATTTAATGATGGTTGAATTTATCTCTACTATGGGAATGATGAATTTCCTATGCATGTTGCATTCTAGTGTGAAGTTAAGGGTAGAGGCATGTTCAGTGGGTAACATTTCGAGGACCCATTCCTGGTATGATTACATGCGATAATTATTCATAAATAGACTACCTGTGTTAATGCAATTGTCAGTAAACTCTAAACTACCTTCCCCAGCTATAGATGCTTCCAAAGGAAAAGGAAGCAAGGAGAAGGAAGAAGACCGTGCTGTAGGGACAGACGGAGATGGAAAAGAAATAGCCAGGTCTGGTGATGACCAGATAGCGCAAGCTTTGGGTGTCAGAATCTTGCAGAAAACTCTAAGTCTGGGGACGACTAGATAGTGCTCGATGAGCATGTGAGTATTTCCTTGGCCATGCTTAAGGAGTTGGAAAATGATATCTATAGTGTGTTTCTGTTAATGATTTTCGTAATGTCTCCTTGAAGTCATTATTCGGAAATGGACACATAGTATTGTTATGATAATTGTTGCATCTAGCATCAAGTGGTAACTTTGGTGCGTGTGTGACACTTAGGAGATTATGCTTCTAATTGCATAAGTAGAGCAATTGCTTCCGGTTAGGGTGGTTTAAACTTGTTAGTTATGCATGTTGACCCAAGAATAAGATAAGTGTCTTGTTCACTTACTTGAAGAACATGTATGAATGTTTTATATGATTTCTTAGTAGAGAAAGTATTTGAATGCATGCAATAAAAGAATGGTTCTTTTATAGATTTTCGTGGTAAAGAAAAAGGGTTAAGGCATGCAGTTAAAGATTGATTGTTTATATGTTTTCTTGGTAGAGAAAATATGATAATACTTGCAGTAAAAGAATTGGTTATTGCTTCTTAGTAAAGAGAATAGGTAGTTCCTCCTAGTAGGACTACATGTGAGTCTTGTGAGAGAAATGTTTGTCTCTTGTTGTCTTTCTTGGAATAAAATCCTTGCTAAATATAGCCAAAGAATCTTCTTGAGAAAGAGGATGAGGCATATAAATGTCCTGAGGACATAGCATGGAAGGTGGCCAAGTTTTCTTGAATTAAAGTATGTATCTTTAATTGATAAAAGCTTCTTGGAAAATATATATATTTATATATGTATATGCTAATTGCATTATGATTCTAGTTAGTTTCTAAGCTCTAGTGATATGACTATGCATTACATGCATGATAAAAGATAACTAAGAATGTGCTTCTAGGCACATAGATATTCATCCCTAAATTCTTGAGGAAAGAATATATTACATATATACATAAATATCGTCTCCTCCTAAGAGTATGCATACTTCATGTATGAAGATGCATGATTTTATGAGAATTTTCTCGAAAATAAAAATAGAGGTTCTTTCCTTAAAGACACATTAGAATAGTGTTCATACAAGAACCAAAATCCTTACTTGTTGCATGAAAAGAACTATGTGCATTAAAGTAAAGTAATTGTGTTAGGAGAACACATTTTGCATATTGGTAGCTATTTTGATTTTGGAATTATGAGTCTGTGTGTACTTAGAGGAAGTGGTCATGTTAGCTTCCTTGAAAATAATAATCTCTTGGAGAGATTGTCTTGTTGAATGAGCTGTGTTGATTGCTTGATTTTGATACATAAAGGATAAGTAAACCTTGTTTTTGTATCTTGAATTTTTTTTATGACTAAAGATAGATATCTTTAATAATTTCTTGAAAGGGAATCTTGAGAAATCCTCACATCGAAAGATAGAGAAATGAGGATTAAAATGACTTCCTTTAAGAAAGAGGCATGTGGTTTGTCGTATGAAATGATGGTGGTCTTCTAGTGAAGGGAATAAGTGTTGCATACATTAAAAAAGGGCTTATAGGATAAGCAATAGTATGCACAAAGATTAGTCATTGTGACGTAAGAGTTATGTTCTTGTATGTTAGAGAAATTATGTTTAATTACACTAACAATGCATGACTAAAGTTAGCCATAGTAAACGAAGATAATACTCCATTAATGATGATTTGAATTGGAACAACAGACTATGGCAAAATTGGGAATGCTGAGAGTATTAACTCAACTTGGAGATGGAATAGGTGTTAACTGATGCATAGTAATATTTATAACTAACGTTGCTGATGGGATTAAGTAGTGGTAGCTTAACGGCAACAAAAAAAAAACTCATCACATAAATTGCTGCAATATGAAATGCAATTATAAATGAGAAAGAATGATGTTATATGATATGCATGAATTATGTTATTTGGAAAATTTGCATGCATACAACGTGTATGATGGATATGTTTCCCATCAATCTTGATGTTGTGGACCCATGTTGGGGTTAAGTGTAAATGCATGGTATACATGCATGTCTGTTGTGCTAATGATAATGTTCATATGGTTCATTGTGTAAATTACTTTGAGAAAGAGTATTAAAAGAGAAAATATTCATGCTATGTCTGGTTAGGATCAGATGGCATAAGAGGAAAAGAATTTTCCTGTGTACGCTATGTCTGGTTAGGATCAGATAGCGTTTACTGGTGATACCAGTGTAATTGCGGTCGAGTAGGACCTGCAAGTGCTTGGGTTGATGGCAATACCTGCACGGAGGGGTTGATGGTACTTGTTTGCCGGAGTTGGGTTGATGGCAATTACCTGCCCGGAGGGGTTGATGGTACTTGTCTGCCCGGAGTTGGGTTGATGGCAATTACCTGCCCGGAGGGGTTGATGGTACTTGTCTGCCCGGAGTTGGGTTGATGGCAGCTACCTGCCCGGAAGGGTTGATGGTACTTGTCTGCCCAGATCTCCTCTCCCTAGAATTCTTGAGCTGGTTGGCCAGTGGGATTCTATGTTAGACCTGGTAAGGTCTCTATCGAAGAAACTGTCTGGATGTGAAAATGACTCGGTTTGGTTATGGAAACCGGTTCCCATGGGTTGGGAATTCTTTAGCCTATTATGATGCTCATAGCTAAAGAAATGAATGAATCAGCTATATGATATGTTGAAAATAAATTCTATATATAGTTGTGTGAAATATGTTATGCACATTTAACAAGAAATGAGCTTAGTGCTCTATAAGGAGTAATTGGAAAAAAAAAAAAACTTAACTCCTTTATTGTATTATTGATGTTGTGAACATCTTAGTGGGAGCTAAGACAGTTTTTGCTTGATGCAATGATTGACTGTTTTGATGATTAGAGAATTATGTGCTCTTTTGGTACTTCTCGAGGTACTTTGCGGATGTCTTTGGTAAGAATTCGTTCAGTATGCACGTGGAACGGTGATTTATCATTTGATGATTAGTATTAGTGCTCTTTAAGTACTTATAAAAGTACTGTGATTTAGAAAGCATCTAACATTGCAATTGATTGCTAGTCAAAAGTATTTCATTTGACTCAAAATATAGTGACTAATGTGATTGAATTATTAGTCATATATTACAGGAGTTACTTACCATGGAAGGTTGAAGAGTTGTCCAACCACTATTAAATGTTTACATGAAGGTATTCATGATTTTCAAGAAGAGATGGTAAGTAATGGTAAGTAATGGTAAGTAGATACAGAGAATTGTTATCATGAATGAATAAGGGCCACGTGGTGGCGATTAGAAGTTGCATATTTTTGCAACTATTGATGCTTATAACTAATGATATTTCTTATGACTATATCATTACTATTTTTGTTTGTCGTCTTTTCTTGGAATGGAATCGCTGATTTCAAAAGGAAAGGATCACATTTTGTGTGGTTTAGATGGTAATACGATGAGTAAAATCGCAAGTTCTCAATGAAAGAAAAACACCGAGGACGGTGTTCCTGTTAAGGGGGGGAGTATGTAACATCCCTAGATTTATGTAAATTTGAAAGTTACTGTGGTAAAAAGACTAATACAGTTGTTGTTATGTTTTAAACAAAACTGTGGCAAACTAATTCTGATTTGATAATTATATTTAAATATTTTCTTGGAATTGCTGGCAGCCTCTTAGAGGTGAATCTTAAAGAAAATGATCAGTTGAGATAACTGATGGAACTACCCTTCAGGAGAGAAAAGGTCCTGACTGAGGGAATTCTGGGGGTGGACAGACAGAAGGAAAGACAATCTTGCTCCAAGAGCAAAGAAGAAAAAGAAAAACAAGGTTACGTCTGGTGAGGACCAGATAACCTGGCACAAGGAGTGCACTAATCCCTGTTGAGGGCTGGAGGCCTGCAGGATAGCTCGGGGGGAGAACTCCGTCTGAAGGATGGATCTCATGGCTGGGAGGAGAGCAGAAATAAAGCTCAGGTGACTTTTTGTTTGAGCAAAACCATTCCTGACAGAGATAATCAGGTACGGTTCCAAACTAGTAGTCCCTGATAAATTATATACTGTGTATGGAAAGTACAGTGATTTAATTAGGAAAAGATTATGTGTTTCCTAAACAATGCTGTGAAAAATAGCATGGATATTGCATTTGGAAAAACTAAGTAAGAACTGTCCTGTCGTGGACCAGTCTGGGTTAGTACCAAACAGAAATAATAAACTGAGTAGAAAAATAAGTTGAACACGGGTTAGGAAAACCCTGCTTCGGGACGGGCTACAGTGTAGCAGTCACGACCCCAGTGTTATTAGAGAAGGGGGTTATTAAACGGAAGTAAACTTTATATCTGGTAAACTGGGAATGCCGGGGCTGCAAACGAGTAAGGGTTGTATCTTTTGAAACAAAGAAAGACGCCGACTGTAAGCGAGAGGATAAGTCGGTTAAAAACAATTTTAACACAAAAACCGTGCATGTCCAACCGAAGGTTCTGTACAGAGAACTTTGGACAGTAGACCCAAGAGCCTCACCTTATGACAAGGGTTGACAACAAGTCTTTGGGCCTGTGTTACTGGCCGATGGTAAACCCGAGGCATAGCATTTCCTGTATACAGACACATATAAACTACAAACTGTGTGCTACGATAAACCATAACGATAACAGAAGAATAACCATAGCTCAAATGCTATAACATTAATGATTACTATGGGAAATTATTTATATATGTGCAGATTTATAGCATGTAGACAGTATAAGAGACGTTCTGCTACCCGAGTCGGGGCATGAACTGATAATATCTTTTACTCATACTAAATCTGAGAAAGAAACTGTGCATGCGAGTAAACAGGGGACGTAAGTCTATTGAATAGAAAACCTGTGTATGCGACTGTAATAGCATGCATTAGAATAATACTAATGACTAGGTGAAAAAGCAAAAATCCGCTCAACAAAGAACAACAGCGGTACAGTTACAAACCCTAAGTCTGCTTCATGCATAAGGGACTTTAAACGAAAATAACCTGATACAACAGTGAAGATGCCAGAGGGCTGTAAAATGTTCATAACTGTATCGACAGTAAAAATAATCATTAAAACATATCAATACACTGTGTAAGGGAACGAGCCCGAAATGTTCATGACTGTATCTGCGCGTGAAGGCCAGATCTGGGTCATGCAGACCGTTAAGAATCCAAGGTCTGCCGCTAGGCGGCTACTTGTATACATATATTTACAAAGCAAGAAGAGAACAGGTGGGTATAATCAACCCAAGAAACCTTTACAGTTATTAACTTGTAACATGATAGACACATTCACAACTTAAATTAAGCCGCGGCCAACTGTGGAGGGTTCTTAACAAAGAAGCCGAAAGCGGATGGAAAACCTCAGTGAAAACCTGATCTGCATGAGACCACACCGGGTTTACGTGACTGTAAACCTGAAATTCTCCAAACAAATAAACTCTGAAACGCCGAGGATCCTTACCTGGGGTGTTAGGAGATTGTTGCAGCACAAGTCGATATGGAGATCGCCCGGAGCACAGCCAAACAACTGTATGAAACTTGACAGAAAATGTAAATGGCGGTAAGAAAACTCAGAGATAGCTAACCATTAAAGCAAACATAAGCTGAGGAACGAAAAGACACCATGATTACCTGTAAGGTTCATAGCAACGAAACCCAGCTCCGGAGCACTGCAGGTTGCAGCAATGAATGGTTGGAAGACGAACTTGAGCAGAAGCAGTGATCGAGCCGCATTAGCCGCGGACGTCAAATGATCTAACACGGTGAATGGCCACATAAATACCACCGATAAACCCTGATAGAATTTCCGCCCTCCGATCTCCAGAAAAGATCTAGACCGTCGAAGTATGGCGGGAGTTGTTGGCGGAGAAATCAATGTTGGCTTCCCCAAGGTGTCACATGGCTGGAGTAACCAGGCCATGCCACCTGCCCTGGAAGGACGGTTCACAGTAAAGGCTGGAAAGAGCTGTCACCAGTTGAGTGCTGTGGCGGGACCATGGAAGGCCACGCCCATTAATACAAAACGTTCAAACATCTACGGCAGCTATAACATATAATCAATACATAAACCAAACCCCAATGCTGACAGGGAGAAGCCGCGTGGTAAGTTACAACTGAGACCCGAAGTTAAACACAGTCAATGACATATGTGGACAAGGATTATATATGTTAATGTAAGGGCGTGCCAACTGTATAATGATTTGTATATATATATTCTTTAATGCATGCCATTAGTATTTCGATGTATGAAGTACTTAAGGTTGAATTGTAACACCATAATGATAAGGTATAAGATGCGTAGGTAAGACGGAATTATTAATATGATGAACCTTGAACTTAATGGTGGTAATGTTTAATGGTTATAATGTTTATGCGTGTATTTTTTTTAAAAAATTGTATGTACATTTAAGTGGGTGTGACATTAGTGTCTTTGTTTGAAGAAATAAACGCTAAAATTAGTTGGTGTTTCATTACAATGAGATAATCCGATATCTGATATCTAAATGGATCACGATGCTTCCATTGAGGTTTATAGCTTTATAACAGAGTAGATTTATGAATTTACAAAGTATTAAATGTTGGAATGTTAATTCCAACTGCAGGTTGCAGGCTGCAGGCGGACGTGGGCAGCCGACTCAGCAAGCACGAATGACGGCAGACCGAAACCGTTCAGCATACCCGCCTGAAACTTCTCGGACCATTTTCCGGCGAAGGGAATCTCCGTATTTTTGAGCCCGATATAATATAGTGCTGCCGCGTGGCTCTCAACATACATAAGCAAACGTCATTTCTCGGGTGCTATCGTTCAGTCAGGTAAGGCCACCCGATATTCTTGTCAGCCGTTTGATCAGCTCCATCGATCTCCGCCGTCGATTGTTCAACCTGCATACGAGCCAGCAATTAAAAGTCTTGCGTGGAGTAAAATCAAACCTTCAGTTTGACTGCCGACTTGTCAGCAAAAGAATTGATCGCCATGCTGAGAATTAAATGGCATTCATAAATAGTTGGTAAAATATTGAAGTCTTATATACGGCACGTAAAAAAAAATTATGTGTGTTCGTTGTATGTTTTAATAGGAATTTTTTGTATTAAGTTTTTTTATATAATGAGCCAAGTGAAATGTGCTCAACGTTGTTGCATTGACCATTAAAAAAGGGGAGCAGCGAAAAACCTTTTTTGTTGGTTGTTGCACACAGCTCATGAAAAACAGGGGAGCGCACGTGAAGCAGGTGTATTTTTTTTGCACCGCAGTGCTCATGTGGTAATTTTTGCACACGGGATATGAAAATAGAAGCTAGTAGCAACAAAAGAACAGGGGAATATAAGGTATGTTTTTTTACTGAGTGGTGGTGAAGCTCGCAGCAGTGAAAAACCAAGGGAGATGCACAGCAGTGCATAAATCATTTTTAATGTATTGGATTTGCATTGAAATGCAAAAAGAAAAGAGCGCACAGTTTTTTTTATAAGTGAATGTAATGAAATTTTACTGTGTATGTAAAAATAGTTTTTCACAGCAGTGAATTTAAAAGGGGTTTTACAGCAGTAAACCCAGCTCAGTAAATTCTCAGGGGGAGACAGAGTAGTTTTTATTGGTTGAAATATTTTGGTGAATCCCTCTCAGCAAAGAGGATGAATATGTATGAGAGTTGGCTGAATGTATTTTTGGAAAATCCCTCTGAGTGAAAGAGGATGAAGTTTGTATCAGGCTTTATATTTTAATCAATAGAAATGTTTTATGGCTGTGTAATGGACTGCTATGAGTATATTTGTTTTAATAGCTTCCCTGTGCAAAGGTCCTGGAAGAAATGAAACAGAGCATTGGCTCTGTGGTGTTTGTTTGTTTGGTTTTTGGTATTTTCCCATTGAAAAATTCCCAACAGTGGTATCAGAGCTAGTCCAGGCTCTTTGAAGGCTCAAAGATGCTGAAGGAAGGACTCTTGTTGCAGCAGTGAAGGCTCTCCAGCAGTGTGAAGCCACAGCCAAAAGGGTTAAGGTATTTCTCAAAGCTTTCCTTTGTGTTACCATTATAGAAACAGTCAGTGATTAAGAAAAACACAGTCAAGTATTTGAAGCCTAGATAAGAATGGCAAGGTCAAAGAAGAAAGCCTCCAAGCTTGCTAAAAATGTGTCTCCCTCCTCTACTAAACTAGAAGGCAATCCATTAGAATACATTCTATTTGAAACCCCAAAGTTTGATGGAAACTTTGATGTATGGGAAATAAAAATGAGGGCTTTCTTACAGTTTCAAGGGATTGAAGTCTGGGAGTCAGTGATTGATGACAGCGAGATGGATAAAGAATCCATGGAGTATGATGCACAAGCAGCAAAGACTATCTTGGATGGACTGCCTGATTCTGTGAAGAGGAATCTAGGAAAATATACATCAGCAAAGGATATATGGGACAGACTGCATGACCTTCATGTAAAGGGAGCACTGACCATGACAATGAGTCAAGAAGAAACTTATGTACCCATCATAGAAGCTGAGAATGAAAAGCTTGACCTCATGAAGCTTCAAGTAAAAGAAAGGGATGAAGAGCTCGCCAAGCTTAAGAAGGAACTTGATGAAAGCAAGAGAAAACATCATGAAGAAGTCATATCAATGACAAATCAGCTAAATAAAGCAAAGAAGCAGGAAGATGACTTGTTAAGTCAACTTGAACAAAGGCACAAGAGAGTGAACAAGCTTGTAGAAGAGATTGGACAGTACAAGGTAGAGGTCTCCTCCCTTAAGTCCGAACTACAAGAAGCCAAGAAGCAGGCACAAGGAGCTGAAAAGAAAATGAAGAGCAGTCAAGCAAAAGATGAAGAAATCTCCAAAATGAAGACAAATATTATCTCCTTCAAAATAGTAGCAGCTGAAGCTACTCGTAGCAAGGAAGAAACTGAGGGACAACTAGCAAAGAAAAATAATGAATGTGAAGAGTTAGAAGAAGAGATTGTCCTCCTCAGGAAGAAGGTTGAAGGGATGAACAAGATCATGAAGAGCTCTCAAGCTTTGGATGACATGCTCAGCTATCACAGATCTCCATTTGATAAATCAGGACTTGGGTATGTAGGTGAACCCTCAAACAAGAATGAAGATGCTCTAAGCAAAGGAGATGTGAAGAAGCCAGAAAGAAGTTGTGATGCTTCTAGTTCCAGCAAAGGCAAGGAGAATGATGAAGGCTGCAATAGAAGAAATCCTACTCCAAGTAGAAAACCAGCTCCAAGAAGAAATGTAGCTGATGGCAAGAAGGCAAGAGGCAATGGTGATCATCAAAGGATCTCAAGGCAGCAAGGCTTCAGAAGTACATCAAGGAAACCTCCATCTCACAGGTACCAAAGTTCATTTTATGGTTATTGTTATGCTTGCTCAAACTTTGGTCATATGGCAAAAGACTGTAGAGCATTTCATGGAGATAGATGTTGTGGTCCCCGACAATCTCCAAGAAATAATTTCACAAGAAGAAATCATGAATTCTTATTCATGAATAAAGTTGAATGCTTCAAGTGTCATAACATTGGGCATATGGCACGAGATTGTAACTTGACATGGGCTCTTACACAAGCTAGACCCATGCAAAAGAAGAAAGTTACACAAGTATGGAGAAGGAAGGAAAGACAATATGAAAACCCCTTGAACTCCCCAGTGGATCTAAATTTGTTTTGAGAAGAGTCTGCCAAAAGAAGACAAGCACACATTAAAGAGGAGCTCGTAATTTTTGTTGTTGAACTGTCTTAACAGTCACTCTTTGATGAAGATTTTTTTTTATAAAGGAAAAATATGAAGTTAAATCTGCCATAACAGCAGAGAAGAAAATGGGACAGCGCTCAAATGTAAAGTGCAGCAGCGCAATAAGAAGTATGCAAGGCATGGAGACCCTCACAGCAGTGGGAAGACAGAACATAAAACAACAGTTTGGAATTTTTTTTTTTTTGTGGTGCACATGCATTGAAATGCATAGCAACGGAAGGTAGTTTCCTTCTATGTAATGTGAGAGAACACACTCACAGCAGAGTGAGTACAATACTCAGCAGTAAAAAAAATGTAATGTTTTTCTTCATATGCAATGCAGCATGCAAAGAAATGCATAAAGAAAAACAGGGACAGCAGATTTTTAATGCACATGGGTGAATGATAATGTGTGGCAGCAGAAAAATGAAAGGAACTGCACAGTAGTGCATTGTGTAAATAAAAAAAATGAATGAAGACTAAGATTGTGTGAAGCAAGGGTGTAAAAAGAAAAGGCAACAGTCCGTGTTAATTTTTTTTGTTGTGTGGAGAATGCAGCGCAAAACAGCGTGAGGATGATTTCTCTCTATGTGCAAGTAATGGAGAGTAAAGAGTTAGTGTATGGGCACACAGCAGTATGATGAAACAAAAGGCAGCCACAGTGCAAATTGCAGAGGCAACGCAGCAGCAAATAAAAACCCAGGGATGACAGTCTATGGTTATGGGTATGGACAGCAGTGAATATGAAAAATGCAGCAACAAGAAGTTATGGACAGCAGCATGATGGCAAGAAGGAGAAGCACACAGCAATGCAAATAAGAAAATGCAGCAGCATGAAGTTTTGTTGAAGAAATGAAAGGTAATGGACAGCAGCACATGTAAAAGAAATTTTTTCTTTACAACAGTATATGTAACTGTAATGAATGTGTTGTTCATTGAATTGAAATGCAATATATGCAACAGCAGTGAATGTAAGAAATATTTACACACAGCAGTGTAAATTTGTAAGGTGGGACAGAGTAATTGTTCCAGAAAAGACAGAGTATTTTGTCCTTGAAGAATGCACAGCAATGCAGAGCTTGCAAAGAAATGTAAGTGAAGTGCAGCAACACAACAGCAAGTGTAGACACAGCAGTGTGGGGTAGACGCAACAAAGAAGATGGCACAACAGTGCAGCAGAGAATATGCAGCAGCATAAAAGAACAGTGCAATGATTGTTTGTTTTTGAAACTGCGTGTAAAGCAGTGTCTGTTTGTAATCCCTCTATTAAAGAGGAAGGTGCTTTTCAGCACAGTGTCATGGTGAATCCCTCAGTCAAGAGGAAGATGCTTTTTAGCATGGTGTGGTAAATCCCTCTATCAAGAGGATGATGCTTTTCAACATAGTCACAGGTGAATCCCTCTGTCAAGAGGAAGGTGCTCTTCAGCACATTGTAATGGTGAATCCCTCTGTCATGAGGAAGGTGCTCTTAAGCACAGTTTCAGGTTAATCCCTCTATTAAGAGGAAGACAACTTTGTTTGTTTGTGAACTGCATTAGAAGCAGTTGGTGAATCCCTCTATGTGAGGAAGATATTTTTGTAACAGCAGTGTTGGGGAATCCCTCCATGTGAGGAAGTGTTTGGGTATGTTTGAACGCCCAGCAGTTGAAATTAAAGGGGAGTGTTGGAATGTTAATTCCAACTGCAGGTTGCAGGCTGCAGGCGGGCGTGGGCAGCCGACTCAGCAAGCACAAACGACGGCAGACCGAAACCGTTCAGCATACCCGCCTGAAACTTCTCGGACCATTTTCCGGCGAAGGGAATCTCCGTATTTTTGAGCCCGATATAATATAGTGCTGCCGCGTGGCTCTCAGCATACATAAGCAAACGTCATTTCTCGGGTGCTATCGTTCAGTCAGGTAAGGCCACCCGATATTCTTGTCAGCCGTTCGATCAGCTCCATCGATCTCCGCCGTCGATTGTTCAACCTGCATACGAACCAGAAATTAAAAGTCTTGCGTGGAGTAAAATCAAACCTTCAGTTTGACCGCCGACTTGTCAGCAAAAGAATTGATCGCCATGCTGAGAATTAAATGGCATTCATAAATAGTTGGTAAAATATTGAAGTCTTATATACGGCACGTAAATTTTTTTTATGTGTGTTCGTTGTATGTTTTAATGGGAATGTTTTGTATTAAGTTTTTTTATATAATGAGCCAAGTGAAATGTGCTCAACGTTGTTGCGTTGACCATTAAAAAAGGGGAGCAGCGAAAAACCTTTTTTGTTGGTTGTTGCACACAGCTCATGAAAAACAGGGGAGCGCACGTGAAGCAGGTGTATTTTTTTTGCACAGCAGTGCTCATGTGGTAATTTTTGCACACGGGATATGAAAATAGAAGCTAGCAGCAACAAAAGAACAGGGGAGCGCAAAAGTATAAGGTATGTTTTTTTACTGAGTGGTGGTGAAGCTTGCAGCAGTGAAAAACCAAGGGAGATGCACAACAGTGCATAAATCATTTTTAATGTATTGGATTTGCATTGAAATGCAAAAAGAAAAGAGCGCACAGTTTTTTTTATAAGTGAATGTAATGAAATTTTACTGTGTATGTAAAAATAGTTTTTCACAGCAGTGAATGTAAAAGGGGTTTTACAGCAGTAAACCCATCTCAGTAAATTCTCAGGAGGAGACAGAGTAGTTTTTATTGGTTGAAATATTTTGGTGAATCCCTCTCAGCAAAGAGGATGAATATGTATGAGAGTTGGCTGAATGTATTTTTGGAAAATCCCTCTGAGTGAAAGAGGATGAAGTTTGTATCAGGCTTTATATTTTAATCAATAGAAATGTTTTATGGTTGTGTAATGGACTGTTATGAGTATATTTGTTTTAATAGCTTCCCTGTGCAAAGGTCCTGGAAGAAATGAAACAGAGCATTGGCTCTGTGGTGTTTGTTTGTTTGGTTTTTGGTATTTTCCCATTGAAAAATTCCCAACATTAAAATGTATTGCTGGACACGTAAAATTTGTAGAATTCATTTATGGTTTCAAATTTTTAGATTTATAAAAAAAAAAAAAAAAATCTAGATGGATAAAATCTAATATCTAAATGAACCGAGTGTGAGGATGCTTCCATTACGGTTTATAGATTTATAACAGAGTAGATTTATGAATTTACGAAGTATGAAAAAAGTATTGCTCGACATGAAAAATTTGTAAATTTTATTTATGGTTTTAAAAATTTAGATTTATAAAAAAATAATTTATATTTATTATTGATAGTGTAAATTGATAAAGAAATATAAAATAAAATTATTATATTCTTGTAAGATAATTGTATTTCCTTGAAAACTTCAGCTTACATTATGGATAACTATTTATTAAAATTATAGAGGTTTCACTTTGTGACTCGTCATAGTGTAAACAAGATTTGTTCGATAGCACTAAGTTTCTACCAAAGACTAAAAGTAACATCAATAGATTAGTGACCATAAATCAGAAAAAGCAGTATGCAAAACATAAACATTTTATGAGTTCAAAGATGTCACAACCGGGTCTTTCTAACTCATACTAAGATGCACTAGAAGTTTGAATTCACATTGAATATGTTTCTTCATCTCAGTATTTAATGCACTACAAGTTTGAATTCACATTGAATATGTCTCTTCATGTTAGTATTTATTTTCTATTGGTCATGTTGAATTTTATTTAAAAAAGAAATTATTTGATTTATGTCTTTTTATTTCTCTTATTAAAACTTGTCTCACTAGAGTCACTTGTTGTCAATGAAGTAATAGTATGCATGTATTATTTTCTCCTTCTGGTGGTATTGCCAAGTTTAGGAAACGAGTGAGCCACCTCATCTAAGAGTTTTAAATCTAAATAGGCTTCTCTATCTTGAAAAACATCTCTCTCTCGTTGTTGAATATTTGATTATGCACTAGTGGTAGTTACACAATGGTATGTAGCCACTACCTCCTGAGGCTGCATCTCACCACATGAATTGTCACACCCCTACACTGGCGGTACTCTTCCAACCGCACTATAGTGAGGCGCAGTACCACCGACCACTTTCTTTTCACCAATACTTATGATCGTGGACTATGCCTAACTTTCGATACTTAGTTTATTTCTTCTTTACCAAGTATTATGTTTTCCTTTATACAAAGTGAAAACCATAAACATTCACCATAAACAGCGTTACACATATAAATGCACAACAATATAAAGGGAGGGGCAACTCTCGATAATAAGTCTACCACAATATCAATATATCTATAAGTTCAATCTTGGGAAACCCCAAATTTACACTTAGCCAATTTTACAACATTGGCAAACTCGGTTGCTCAGCTCGTCGGCATGCCCGAACGATCACCGCACGTTCTGCCCAACTCTCTGTTTACCCCTGAATGCGTTTGTTTAGCTCGTCGAATGAACCGTGCTGTTTTCCCAGCTCAAGCACCCACTCATGTCACCGTGCACGCCTGCCCAGCTGCACCTCCAAAGATGCCTGTCGCACCTCGTTTACAACCCGTCGCACTTCCGCCATTCGCCCTCGCCCGACGCACCCAACCGCGGGCTGCCTCTACACGAGTCACCAACTCCACCATTCGGCGAGCACACCTTCGTGTCGCCCTGCACGAACCGTCGTTCAGCCTAAACCGAGCACGCCCACCCGCGGGTCGCCCTGCACGACTCTCCACCCGACACGTTCAACATTCAACCAACGACGCCCCTGCCATGTTGTCTTGCACGCTACGCCTGGCCTACCCGTTGTGCGGGTTCATTACACCTGCACCTTGCGCCTTGACCACAGAAGCACTGTGTATCCAACTCGCCCTTCGCACTTCGACTTCGTTGTCCAAGTTCGATTGATCCAATGCCTCCAACCTCCCAACTCGTTCGCCTATGTATATGCGTTCCACCAATGGGTGGGGCGCCCAGCTGACCCACCAATGTACATACAACTCGTCGGCCCGCCCATTTATAACATTCGGCCGCCCACCTGTGTGATAGCTCGCCCAATCATCAGGTCGCCCGGGACCACCCACACAGTATATACATGTCAACCACTGAAACACATCGCATTTCTCTCAGTTCGCTTCACATGTGTTGCAGTTCATCTAGCTCACCTGCGCCCTCACCCGATGCACCCTTGCTCGTCCTCCAACCGCAACTCGAGGTCCTTACATCCTCCTCCACCTGAAGTCATTGTCGTCCTCGACAATCCCCTTTTCCACCCTGGAAACCATCTGTCACCAAGATGTCCATACCAATGCCACATAATCCATTAATATGTGTTCTACGAACAATCATCTTCTTGATCCATGACTTCGATCCATATATATATTGCAAACATCCCTGCAACATATATAATACGACAGTCTCCATCATACGTCGTTCCATCATGTGAACTCTTCTGCATAATACTCCAGCCAACACAACATCCTAGTCGAAACCAAGACATTTATCTGACACAAACCCAGTGCACTGCATGCCCTCATGTCATCGAACTGATTGGGTAGCTAATCCAACCGTAACACTCAACCCATGAGAATGTACCTTCTCCATGCCACTGTCAGTTGTTTCTTCAGCATCCTGTCACAATCCCGAACTCATCAAGAATCTGCTCCAAACCCACGCTCAGGTCCATGGAGTCTCCATCCAATCTGCAACATGTCATGATGCTAATGTCAATCCATTCCTGCATCATCTACCTGTCATACCTGCTCAAATGTTTTAAGGACTCACTTCCATGAGCAACTAACAATGAGCCCCATCTTCTAAGTCATCTAAGAAGATGTGGAGGGAGCAGAGCCTGAAGGCTCTCCCTCACAAATCAGCTCAATCCATCTGTCTGGATCTTCCACCTCCATCCTCTGAAGATATGCATCCCAATCCTCCACCTGGATATTTGGCCTCATATAGTCCTCATCATCGTCATCGTCATCCTCAACTTCCTCTAGCCTCCTAGATAAATCCAAGATACTATCGGACAATGTTTTGATAACCTGTGATTGTTCTATAAGCTTTGCCTCTGCAATGGACATCTGCTTACAAGCCTCATCCATATGCTTCTTATCCTCCATCTGCATCACTACCAACTCACACTCGGGTCTCGTCACTCCAATGGTTGGAACACCAATGGGTACATCTTCCCTTCCGTCGTAAATGTACAACTTCTTCAAATGTGGAACTATCATCGCATCATAGTGTTTCAAAAACTCCATTCCCAGCACAGCTTCATAGTCGTCAATCCGCACTATAGTGAAGTCGACTTTCCCGGTCCACTCACCAAGTGTTGTGTCCACCTTTTTAGCCACACCAATCACAGAATCAGGAGGAGAATTCACTGTCTTAATTTGTGCCTGCACCGGTACAAATTTCAGCCCAATCCTTCTCGCAACATCTTCACTCATGAAGTTGTGAGTAGCCCCACTATCCACCATAGTGAGTACATCCGCACTCCCAATCTTCATCTGAACATATTCCAAACTGTTCCTTTCCGGATCTCTTCATGAGACTGCTTCCGTAGCAGCTGCAGCTCCAAGAATCTGCATCACCCCCACAGAAGTCTCTTCTTTCTTCGTATTAGACTGTGCCATCGCAACCACTTTCGGTCTTGAAGGACAATTCTTCACCATATGTGGTTCCGCACATATCCAACACTTCAATGGTTTCTTCGTCTTCGTCTTATCATACGATTTCGAAGCATCATCTTTCGTAGTTTTCTCCTTTGGCTTATCGAACTTCTTCTTTTTCTCATCAGAAGCTTCGTCATAATGCTCCACCAAATGATCTACAGCCGCAAAAGCTTCTTCAAGTGTCTTTATCTTCTACCTCTTCACTTCATTGCGTGCCCAAGGTTTCAGCCCTATAACAAAGTTGAACACCTTGTCTCTCTCCACCATGTCCAGAAGTTCCAGAACCGCACTTGCAAACTCTCACTGATATGCCTGCAAACTTCCCGTTTGCTTCATATATTTTATCTTCATCCTTGCTTCCCATGTTTCATCCTGTGGACTGAAGTGGGTCTGCAAAGCCTTCTTCATGTCTTCCCACGAAGTTATGTCATCAGCACTACCATTGGCAATCTGATCCATCCTGCTTTGCCACCACATCTTAGCGTCTTTCGTCTGGAACTGAGCAGCTACTTTCACCTTAGTTTCCTCATCAGGTAAACCCAAGCGTTCCAAATACTATTCCATATCCCATAGAAAGTTACCAAGAGTCTTCGCATTCCTTGTACCATCATAAGATTCTGGTTCCTTGACTTTCACATGAGACACTCCTCCACTTGAGTTATGTCTCACGACCTTCTTGAACACTGTGATCTCATCCTTTGCTTCGTCAATAGATTGCTGCAATTCCAAGATTTTTGCCAAACCTTGATCTCTTGCCTTCCCAATCTCTTTGACTTCCTCTTCTAGTTGTGTATACTTCCATTCTGTATACTCGTATCGGTCCTAGAGTTCATCGAATTCTTCCTTCATCTCCGCATTTCCTTCTTGATCCTTCATGATCTTGGCCAATTTTGAAGTCCAATCAGAATCCCATTCTTCAAGTCTTTCTAATACCTTGTTCATGAAAGCTTCACCTGTATTATCACTAGACTCACCCGTCACAACCTGAGGTTCGTCTGCCATTTTAGCCATCAGCTTCCTTCTTTTTCATCTAGTATAGACCATTCACCAAAGATTACACCTGTTACGAAGTGTAGATCAGCTTCCCTGCAAACCTGCACCTCTTTCACCATTCACCAGGTCTTCTGCAAACCTGAATCAGCTCTGATATCACTTGTCACGCCCCTACACTAGCAGTACTCTTCCAACTGCACTATAGCGAGGTGCGGCACCACCAAACACTTTCTTTTCACTAATACTTATGACTGTGGACTATGCCTAACTTTCGATACTTAGTTTATTTCTTCTTTACCAAGTATTATGTTTTCCTTTATACACAATGAAAACCATAAATAACATTACACATATAAATGCACAACAGTATAAAGGGAGGGGCAACTCCCGATAATAAGTCTACCCACAATATCAATATATGTATAAGTTCAATCTTGGGAAACCCCAAATTTACACTTAGCCAATTTTACAACATCGGCAAACTCGGTTTCCCAGCTCGTCAGCATGCTCGAACGGTCGCTGCACGTTCTGCCCAACTCTTCGTTTACCCTTGAACGTGTTTGTTCAGCTTGTCGAACGAACCGTGCCATTTGCCTAACTCGGGCGCCCACCCGTGTCACCGTACACGCCTACCCAACCGCACCTCCACACACGCCGGTGGCATCTCATTTACAACCCATCACACTTCTGGCGTTCACCCTTGCCCGGCGCACCCAACCGCGGGTCGCCTCTACACGAGTCACCAACTCCACCGTTCGGTGGGCACACCTTCGTGTTGCCCTGAACAAACTGTTGTTCAGCCTGATTTGGGCGCGTCCACCTGCGGGTCGCCTTGCATGACTCTCCACCTGGCACGTTCAATGTTCAACCAACGGCGCACCCGCCGTGTCATCCTGCACGCTAACTCCCCCTGGCCTACGCGTTGTGCAGGTTCATTACACCTACGCCCTACGCCTTGACCGTAGAACCACCGTGTATCCAATTCGCCCTTTGCACTTCGACTTCGTTGTCCAAGTTCGATTGATCTGATGCCTCCAACCTCCCAACTCGTCTGCCTATGTATATGCATTCCACCAATGCGTGGGGCGCCCAGCCGACCCACCAACGCACACACAACTCGTCTGCCCATTCGCTATTCCAATATGTCGGCCCGCCCATTTATAATGTTCGGCTGCCCACCCGTGTGATGGCTCGCCCGTCGACTCACATGCTCATCGGCTCAACCGGGACCACCCACACGGTATATATATGTCAACCACTAAAACACATCGCATTTCTCTTGGTTCGCTTCGTGTGTGCTATGATTCGTCTAGCTCGCCCGCACCCTCACCCAGTGCGCCCTCGCTCGTCCCCTAACCGCAGCTCGGTCTTTACATGAACGGCTTTACTAGCCACATCCCCGAGCATCACGACCGCATGCATATTGACGTCGCATACTAAACCCGACCAACAATACAACCCCATAATACCAAAATTGAAAGATCTCTCAACTCCCAGACCCCAAACATGTAACAAATCCTCAAAAGCATATATAAGAAATGTAACAAATCCTCAAACGCATACAGAAGAAATACATGGTTCATGAATTATATTCCCCTAACGCCTTCCGCACAGGTGTGAAAAGGGCACAAGTGTGAAGAGGGATGTAAACACAACTTTTTATGTCAAATTTGCTTGGCAAAGAAACAATTTTACTAAAAACAAACTAGCGTAGGTAGAGAGACCAAGTCCCAAAATAACAGGTTCCTAGACCATCCACATTCCTCAAAAAATACCTAAAAATAAGACCCAAACCGCACCATTAGTAACCATGAATTGAAAAAATTAGTACAAGAAGCCAAGGTATCACTATTACCTTTTTATTGCCACCGGGAGAGACTAAAGCCAACGAAATCAAAAATCCAAGCCCCTAAAAACGAAGGTATCACTATTACGTTTTCATTACCGCGGAGAGAGACTAGAAACAACGAAATTAAAAAAATCCAGGACCCTAGTTCTTCACAACATATCACTATTACCTTTTTAGTACCACGGTGAGAGACTAAAGCCAACAAAATTAAAATTCCAAGGCCCCAGTTCTTCACAACATGGTTCATGTATCCATCCAAAAAAGCCACCGAATTACTAGTTACGCACTAATAAGTAATAATGTAATTACAATCATTTCTAATGAGATAACCATTATTTCTTTGTGCCCAAAGATCTAGGGGTTATAGCCACTAAAAAGCACAAATTTAACATAAAATTTTGTATACCAATTCCATAACAGAGATTCCAAATTCCTTTCGCTTTTCCTTCGGTGGCCAAAAAATGCATCTCCATAAAGCGAGGCTCTAAAGAGGTAGGGTAATCCCACCCGTACATGGTAATCACTTTGTGGTAATGAAATTATACTAAAATAATCCAGAATGTCGAAAGCCATCCATCCATGTAAATTATCCATCCCATGCTTTGTACATGGTGGGCACCCCCACCACACCCTCAACCCCCAATTCCATGAACTTGGGAGTTTGTAGCGCGTCCCATCTCTTTTTCCGGTTGTGCCTCATAAAATAAAATAATATATTTTATCATTGAATCTAATTCACGAGGGATCAAATTTGTAATGCCTCGAACATTTTTACATTCAAAATTTGAAAAAATATTTAACCCTTTATACGATAGATATATTATTATATAATTAAAGCTAAATATAATATAGCTAAAATTAAAATATTTTATTATAGAATGGTATCAGAGCGTAGGATTTGTGAGTCATGATCGTCCTCCTCCGTGGACTCTCATACCTGTCTACTCGTCGTAATTGCTTTATGAAACCTTGTCCAATGCTGGATTTGTTGAATGGCGCCTTAAACAAGAGATCAAAAATCTCGTCTCTCCATTGATGGAAAACCTATTTATCATTTCTTATGCTCCACGACATGATGCCCACTGCGAGAGGGAATGAAAACTACTACACTTGGCCACTCTTTGCACGGGTTGGCACACACCCTCCATACTTCCCCTCTAGTTTCCTTAATCTGTACACAATTGTTGTTCAATGACATGATATCCAGATATTGGTGCTCGTTTGACGTCGTTATGTTGCTACACAATTTCCCTTCCACCAATACCCATTTCAGGGTTCGGATCTGCTCTCCGCTTCATGGTACATATTTCTTGCGCCAAATTACTTTTCCAATTGTTGAAATCGTTTAAAGTGCAATCGATTCGACTGCAACTTCTCGTAATTATATCACAGTGGTAGATGGAGTACCCGAGTTGTGTTATATGTTATTTTATGAGAAAAAAGAAAATTTGTGGAGAATGAGTATGCCAAGTTCATGTATGAGAAAATATGGAATACCGACCTGGATAGAAGAACAGCTTTTTGAAGAGTAATCTCTTCCTATTTTATGAGGAAAAAGGAAATTTGTGGAGAATGAGTATGCCAAGTTCATGTATGAGTAAATATGGAATACCGAGCTGGATAGAAGAACAGTTTTTTTGAAGAGTGGGCTCTTCCTTCTAGATATATTTGTTTGGGAATTAATAAACCATATTAATAATCTATTTAAGTTTAATTAAATTGAAGTTCGTCATAGATAATTAGAGTTTTTATCTTTATGAATCAATGACTCAATTTTAGTTTTGCTTATTGATAGTCACTCATTCATTTAATAATAATTATTGATAATTAAATTAAAAAAAATTAAAAACATATACTAAAATAAATAGTTATAAACATTTCAAAAATAAATAAATTAACTACCCATATAAATTTCTCTTATGTGATTTCTACCGAAAGATTTTGCTTAAAAGAAATTCAATTAACTTCAATTCAATAAATGCATGATAACTTTTCTTTTCATATTCTTAATAAGGCTACATAGCTAGGTGATAAAAATGCTAATGTTTTATTAAAGAAATAAAACCTGCTAGAGAGTCTAAACTAGGAGAGTCTGGCATTACACATTAAATAGAAAACATGGTTTTAGGGAAGTTAGAACAGCATCCTAAGAAATAGAACCTAATTCCTATCCTGAGGTTATGTGAACCAACTCTACCTATTTTAGGATATTCTCCATTATCTTTAACACTCCCCCTTAATGGACAATGGGTTCACAAATATGCCTAACATCTCCCTAAACATTTGAAACTTAATTTTTCCAAGAGGCTTAGTGAAAATGTCTGCAACATTATCACATGTATTACAATATTCCAATTGGATTTCTTTAAATTACAGTTTCTCCCTGACAAAGTGGAATTGTGTATCAATATGTTTAGTGTTTTTGTGAAACATTGGATTATTGGCAAGTTTGATTGAACTCTAATTGTGGCATTTGATTATTGCTGCGTCTGTCTGTTCTTCCCCAACATCCTAGAGAAGTCTCCGCAACCAAACTCCCTCACACGTTGCTGCACACATGGCTTGATACTCTACTTCCACTGAGGACAAGGAGACTGTGTTTTGCCTCTTGCTGCTCCATGTGATCACCCCGGATCCAAGGTTGAATGCATAACCCGTTATAGATCTGCGATCATCTACATTTCTAACCCAATCTAAATCTGCAAATCCTCCCAATCTAACATTAGAAGAGTCAGTGTAAATAATATCGTAATCTACAGTACCTTGTAGATACCTCAAAGCACTCTTCGCTGCATTCCAGTGGCTTTCAAGTGGCTTGGACATAAATTGGCTTAACACACTGACTGCATAAGACAAATCAGGTCCAGTGGTGGTTAGGTAGATCAGACTCCCAACCAACTGTCTGTAAAGTGTTGCATCCGTCGCTTTTGAGCCATCCTCACACTGCAATTTGATGTTCTGCTGCAATGGTATTGGTGAAGGCTTAAACTGATCAATCCTAAACTTTTCTAACAGGCCTTTGACATACTTTACTTGGGACAGAAATGTTTGACCTGAATCTCTCCAGGTCTCAAGACCTAAACAGTATCTGAGTTCACCAAGGTGCTTCATCTCAAACATTTGTGACATATGTTGCTTGATTTCATCAATTAGATATGTAGCATCACCTATAATTATCAAACCATTTACATATAATGAAATCAACACTACACACCCTTGTTCATCTTTCATGGTGTAAAGATTAGGGTCATTCTTACTTCTATTGTAGCCAACCTGTACTTCTATTGTAGCCAACTTGCAGGAAAAATGAATCAATTTTTTCATACCATGACCTGGGAACTTGTTTTAGTCCATAAAGTTCTTTCTTCAATCTACAAACTAAATGTTTTTTTCCTTTCTGGACAAACCCTTCCGGTTCCTCTAGATAAACCTCTTCTTTTAGTTCTCTATTAAAAAATGCAGACTTTACATCTAGTTGGTGCATCATCCAATGTTTCTTAGTAGCTAGAGCTATTAACATTCTGATAGTGTTCAATTTAGCTACAGGGGCAAAGGTTTCTTCATAGTCTATCCCTTCTTTTTGTGAGTACCCCTTTGCTACCAACCTAGCTTTTAGTTTTTCTATGGTCCCATCTGCATTAATCTTCGGTTTATATAACCATTTACAACATATGGTCTGTTTTCCTCTAGGAAGTTCAACCAATTCCCAAGTGTTATTTATGATTATTGAATCATATTCATGTTCCATGGCTGTTTTCCATTCACCACATTCATTTGCTTCTTTATAAGTAGAAGGTTCAACCACAATTATCATACTAGTTATAAAAGCATTTTCCCTATATCTTGCAGGCATTTGAACTTTCCTACTTGATCTCCTGAGTGGTGGGGTGGTGGTTTCAAACCTTATTTGATCATCATTTATTTCTTCTTGCTGTTGTTGTTGTTGTTGTTGTTGTTGTTGCTGTTGTTGTTCATCCTATGCCTTTGTCTGCTGCTGACCCTTATTGTTCTCTGCTTCTTCTTCCACAAAGTACAGAATGTCTCATTCCTCATAGTGCTCATCAGGTTCTTAATTGTCCTGCTCATGGAATTTAACATCTCTACTAGCAAAAATCTTGTGAGTAGAGGGATTAAATAATCTGTATGCTTTATATGATGAACAATACCCTATAAAAGTACATCTGATGGCTTTTGAGTCTAATTTTCTTCTATCTTCCTTTGGAATGTTGGAAAAATTTTTAGATCCAAATATTCTTAAGTGTTTTACTGTAGGCTTATATCCATATAATGCTTCAAAAGGAGTTTTAGACTCAAGACTTTTTGTAGGACTCCTATTGTTCAAATAAACTGCAGTATTCACTGCTTCAGCCCAAAAACCATTCGAAAGATTCTTACCTTTAAGCATAGTTCTAGCACATTCCACCAGTGTTTTGTTCTTTCTTTCTGTTACTCCATTCTGTTGTGGAGTATGGGGTACTGTAAACTGCTGCAAAATTCCATGATCTTCACAATATCTGATAATCTCATCCTTCCTGTATTTTCCCCCTTGATCGGAGCGGAGAATTTTTATCTGTTTCCCTGTTTGTCTTTCAATCATATTTTTAAACTGTTTAAAGTATTCGAATGTATGGCTCCTCTTACTTAAGAAATACACCCAAGAAAACTTCGTACAATCATCAATAAACAGTAGGAAATACAATGCACCTCCTAATGATTTTGTCTGCATGGGTCCACAAAGATCTATGTGCACTAATTCAAGTATATCCCTCTGTTTCTTTTCTACTCGAATAGGGAATTATTCTCTATGAATTTTTCCTAAAGTACATGCATCACAGTCATTATGTACTTGCTTTAGCATAGGAAGATCTCTTACCATTTCTTTCTTTTGTAATAATAGCAAATCATTGTAGTTGATGTGGCCAAATCTCTGATGCCAAAGCTCTTCTGTAGTCAGGCACGTTGTTGTCAATGCTCGAAGCAATGTAGGTCTGACATCCAACTTGTACAGTGCTCCTGTTTGGATTCCTGTAGTAATTGTCTTCATGCCATCTAGCAGATCTTTAATGTAATAGTTAGATTTTAAAAATTCAACTTTCAAATCTTGATCTGTAATCATAGATACAGAAATCAAGTTCTTTGTTATACCAGGCACATACATAACATTATAAATTTGTTTGATATTACCATTAGGTAGAATGACAGAAACCTTCCTACATCCTTTGATTTGATGACTTCTGTCATCACCTAGGTAAATCTGCACGCCTTCATGGATTTCTTTAAAATTTTCAAGCTAGTGTTGATTCCCTGTCATGTGTGTTGACACTCCTGAATCTACATACCCAATGTCTGCATCAACATTTTCATCACGATCTGCCATGAACAATCTGAAATTCTGCACCTGATCACCATTCACAAGATAATCTACATGTCTTTTCTACTTCTGTTGTTCTTCATGATATTTCTTTTTCCTACACTCCCTGGCAATATGACCCAGTTTTCTGCAATAAAAACATTTAGTTTCAGAGTAGTTCTTATTCGGATACATTCCTTGGGTCTGATTCGGTTTGTGTGAGTTTGCTCCGTTTTGCTATTGTGGACATCCTTTCCCTTTGTAGAAGTTTTTCCTCGCCATCAATGCAAGACCGGCACTCTGGGGCTTCAGGGACAATCTTCTTTCTTCTTCCTGCATCAGTATACCTGTCAACTCTTCAAAATGCGGGATCTTCTCTTTGGCATTTATCCCAGTGATGAACATTTGATAATCATCAGTGACACCATTCATTGTAATGGTTACAAGATCTGTATTGTCAACTGTATGACCAATGTTTGACAATTTATTCTTCAGATCCTTGATCCTTGCTACAAATGAAGCAATTGTTTCATTCTCCTCCATCTTCAGGGACAGGATCTTACTCTTGAGGAATAGAAGACGATTTGAATTCTTGATCTCATACAATTCCTTCATAATTCCCCAGATCTCGTTAGCTGGCTTACCTTCTCTGATGTGCGGTATAATGCAGTCTTTCACTAACATCTTTAACATTGTTCTTGCTCTACTTTCTCGTTTCTCCCAATCTGGGATCGATGCTAATCCAACCGCGGGCTTTGGCTCATCACCATTCACAATCATCCAAGCACTCTGTGCTTCTAGCAAAGTCTGCATCTTGAACTTCGAATTTTCATAATTGGAACCATCAAGCTTGTTATGCTCATTCATGCATGCTTCAAATATATTGTTATTCATCTTAGTGATTCAAAAAAAAAATCAACAGGTAAAAGATGTTAAATTTACCCCAGATCTGTGACAGAGACAAATCAATGTTCTTCGCAACACACCCGCAGATCACCGTGGCTTCCTTCTCAGCCTCCGAACAGCCTTGTTCTTGGCTTCCCCACGCAGCTTCTCTGACAGCTACAGCCTTGTTCTTGGCTTCCCCACGCAGCCACAGCCTTGTTGTTGGCTTCCACGATCGTCGCAGATATGCCTGTCTTTTCTGCGACGTCGTCGCAGCTTTACACGTCTTTCTTGCGACAAAAAAGTTAAAAACATGGGTGAAGTAACTACAGTGCCCTCGTCGCAGAGATACACTCAGAACCAGCGACGATATCGGAATCGTCGCATTTATCCTCCTTGCAACTGCGATGATCTCAGTTCAAAGAACCACCCACCAACCAACGTACAGGTTCCTCATCCTTAACACTCTGATACCATCATAAATATGATAATGTTTGTATTAAAGAAATAAAACCCACTGGTTAGCTCTACAAAAGAGAGTCTGAACCAGGAGAGTCTGGCTCTGTAGAACACTCTACATTGTTCATGCACATTACACATTAAATAGAAAACATACTTTTAGGAAAATTAGAACAACATTCTAAGAAATAGAAACTAATTCCTATCTTGAGGTTACGTGAACCAACTCTACCTGTTCTAGGATATTCTCCATTATCTTCAACACTAGGGTTAGTGCCTCCTAGTTTAATTATTGAATTTTGAAATTAATGAATCAGCTCGCACATTTGAACAAGGGCTATAAAGTAGCTATTATTACTCAGTTTAAATATAGTTAATAACATTTCTTTAATTAAAAAAAAAATTAAATTAAAGTATTCCGTCCATTAGGGTAGCTCAATTGGTGATTACTTTGTTATGAAGTACTATTTAAACAATGAGATTCAAAGCCCTATTGGCCAAACCAACAAAAAAAATAAACACTCTTAATTCATAAAATTTATGTGTCATTATTTAGATACATCAATTAAGCAAGCATGTTATGGATTCTTTATAATGAAAATTTGTTCTTATCTTCTATGTGTATTAATTAATAATACATAATATAATTGTGAGAATAATGTTTTTAACATTGTTTTTAATTTCTTAGTTAAGAGTATATCTACTTTTGAAAAAATATTTGTTTTTGAAAAAAACAATTTAGTTATTATAATAAATATTTTTATTTACAATTTTTTTTGTGAACAACAGTGTGGAAAGATGGATTTTATTAATTAAAAAATACAAAATTTATTTGTATTCATTGGAAAGATGGATTTTATTAATTAAAAAATACAAAATTTATTTGTATTCATTTTATATATATATATATATATATATATATATATATATATACAATCTAGTTTTAAATCGAATTGATAGATACTATTCTTTTATTGGCTGGAAAACAATGATATTTTCATAAGAATTTCATTACATAAATTTTTTTGAGCGTATAAAACCACTTTAACACAATAAGAAATTACACTAAGTTTCTGCCATTAATAAAATGCAATTTTTAATGAAATCAATACCGTGACAAAAGTATAGTAAGAAGAAGCAAAACATATATGGATAAATATATACATATAAGGTTTTATGTGATCAAAAGACCTTAGATGATAGGAAGATTCCATCCTAATGTTAAAGGAATGAGAGAAGGTATAGATAAATGACCTTCCCAAAAGTAAAAGGAATTAGAATTGTAAATTATAAATTATAAATTACTATTAAAATTACATATTAAAAAGGTTGCAAATTTTGTTTTTATACTAAATAAATTCATATTTTCAAAATTTAAAATTACAATCTTCATAATGACAATATTGATTCCATAATTTCGATTAGACTTAAAAGATGTCGCAAAAAAAATATCACACTTATAATTCTTCCTGCACTAATGATGTTCACAATGGTTAAGATAAAATACCTGCAATAAAATATATAAAAATATTAAATACTTCGATTACATTTCCTTACTCTACTCTACTGTAACAAATGCTTAGATTGTATTTCCTTACTCTACTCTACTGTAACAGTGTCACACCAACACCAAATAATAACAATATATGTGGTAAATAAAGAAAAACGGCATTAAAAATAATGATGAGAGAACCATATAAATGGTAAACAAAGAAAAAATACAGTAAACAAATATACTCCTCTTAATAATTAATAAATTTGCATTAAAACCATATCAATCAATTAGGCTACACTCGACAACGAATAAAACAATATTACAAAATATTCAATCAAATTATCATTTAGATTAAGCGGCGACCAATAATAATAATAACAACGGTGAAAATATTTAATCAATTTATTTAAAGCCATTATCACCATATGATTATATTTTGTAATCGATCCAATGTTTAATCAACGAATTTATAAGAATTAAACCTGAACCGACAGTAATCGTAGTCTTTTAAAATACAACATGGCCACATTATGACATGTCAAAATTAAACAAGGTCATCTTACGAATCAGGCCAAATTGACATGACACAAAGAAAGATACACGTGTTATTATGTTGCAAGCTTTATGCCAAATTGACATGTTATCATACACAACACAGAGTAGATACACTAATTATCGTGTTGCAGGTTATACTAAGCCATCGTTGTATAATAAAAGGAAAATGAAATGAATCAATCAAATGTGAAATAAGTAAAATTAATATATTTAAAAAAAAAAACTCTTTTACATAGTAAACATTATATATTACAATCCAATTTTTTTTATTAAGGTAAATTAATTTATAATTAACCCAATATTAAGTTATATGTTCCAATTCAATTTTTTTGGTTAAGGCAAGTTAATTTATAATTAACCCAATATTACGTTATACTTTCGGCCTAAAAATAATAACTCTTCTTTTGATATTCTTTCTTTTAAATAAAAAAATAGATCGTAATATGAATTGATTTGATATTCAAAAAATGATACCACCTAAAAATGTGTTCTGGAAAGTGAATAGATCATGAAAAAATAAAGTATGAAATGCGACCACTAATAGAAAGGATAGTTCAACAATAACAGCTTATAACTAAGATTATTACATAACCAATCATCGAAGGGTTTCGAAAATAGTTCCCTCACCAAGTTTAAAGCATAGGAATAAACCTATCATAAATAATTATTACTATTTACAAAAATATTCCAAAAGTTTATTGAGAGGTTTTATATTTCATGTAAAAATATGTAAAAGACAACACAGTAATAAGAACTCACAAGTGAGAATGTTCACATTCACGAGCATGAAACACATCGCATTTCTCTCAGTTCGCTTCACATGTGTTGCAATTCATCTAGCTCACCTGCGCCCTCACCCGATGCACCCTTGCTCGTCCTCCAACCGCAACTCGAGGTCCTTACATTCTCCTCCACCTGAAGTCATTGTCGTCCTCGACAATCCCCTTTTCCACCCTGGCAACCATCTGTCACCAAGATGTCCATACCAATGCCACATAATCCATTAATATGTGTTCTACGAACAATCATCTTCTTGATCCATGACTTCGATCCATATATATATTGCAAACATCCCTGCAACATATATAATACGACAGTCTCCATCATACGTCGTTCCATCATGTGAACTCTTCTGCATAATACTCCAGCCAACACAACATCCCAGTCGAAACCAAGACATTTATCTGACACAAACCCAGTGCACTGCATGCCCTCATGTCATCGAACTGATTGGGTAGCTAATCCAACCGTAACACTCAACCCATGAGAATGTACCTTCTCCATGCCACTGTCAGTTGTGTCTTCAGCATCCTGTCACAATCCCGAACTCATCAAGAATCTGCTCCAAACCCACGCTCAGGTCCATGGAGTCTCCATCCAATCTGCAACATGTCATGATGCTAATATCAATCCATTCCTGCATCATCTACCTGTCATACCTGCTCAAATGTTTTAAGGACTCACTGCCATGAGCAACTAACAATGAGCCCCATCTTCTAAGTCATCTAAGAAGATGTGGAGGGAGCAGAGCCTGAAGGCTCTCCCTCACAAATCAGGTCAATCCATCTGTCTGGATCTTCCACCTCCATCCTCTGAAGATATGCATCCCAATCCTCCACCTGGATATTTGGCCTCATATAGTCCTCATCATCGTCATCGTCATCCTCAACTTCCTCTAGCCTCCTAGATAAATCCAAGATACTATCGAACAATGTTTTGATAACCTGTGATTGTTCTATAAGCTTTGCCTCTGCAATGGACATCTGCTTACAAACCTCATCCATATGCTTCTTATCCTCCATCTGCATCACTACCAACTCACACTCGGGTCTCGTCACTCCAATGGTTGGAACACCAATGGGTACATCTTCCCTTCCGTCGTAAATGTACAACTTCTTCAAATGTGGAACTATCATCGCATCATAGTGTTTCAAAAACTCCATTCCCAGCACAGCTTCATAGTCTTCAATCCGTACTATAGTGAAGTCGACTTTCCCGGTCCACTCACCAAGTGTTGTGTCCACCTTTTTAGCCATACCAATCACAGAATCAGGAGGAGAATTCACTGTCTTAATTTGTGCCTGCAGCGATACAAATTTCAGCCCAATCCTTCTCGCAACATCTTCACTCATGAAGTTGTGAGTAGCCCCACTATCCACCATAGTGAGTACATCCGCACTCCCAATCTTCATCTGAACATATTCAAAACTGTTCCTTTCCGGATCTCTTCGTGAGACTGCTTCCGTACCAGCTGTAGCTCCAAGAATCTGCATCACCCCCACAGAAGCCTCTTCTTTCTTCGTATCAGACTGTGCCATCGCAACCACTTTCGGTCTTGAAGGACAATTCTTCACCATATGTGGTTCCTCACATATCCAACACTTCAATGGTTTCTTCGTCTTCGTCTTATCATACGATTGCGAAGCATCATCTTTCGTAGTTTTCTCCTTTGGCTTATCGAATTTCTTCTTTTTCTCATCAGAAGCTTCGTCATAATGCTCCACCAAATGATCTACAGCCGCAAAAGCTTCTTCAAGTGTCTTTATATTCTGCCTCTTCACTTCATTGCGTGCCCAAGGTTTCAGCCCTATAACAAAGTTGAACACCTTGTCTCTCTCCACCATGTCCAGAAGTTCCAGAACCGCGCTTGCAAACTCTCACTGATATGCCTGCAAACTTCCCGTTTGCTTCATATATTTTATCTTCATCCTTGCTTCCCATGTTTCATCCTGTGGACTGAAGTGGGTCTGCAAAGCCTTCTTTATGTCTTCCCACGAAGTTATGTCATCAGCACTGCCATTGGCAATCTGATCCATCCTGCTTTGCCACCACATCTTAGCGTCTTTCGTCTGGAACTGAGCAGCTACTTTCACCTTAGTTTCCTCATCAGGTAAACCCAAGCGTTCCAAATACTATTCCATGTCCCATAGAAAGTTACCAAGAGTCTTCGCATTCCTTGTACCATCATAAGATTCTGGTTCATTGACTTTCACATGAGACACTCCTCCACCTGAGTTATGTCTCACGACCTTCTTCAACACTGTGATCTCATCCTTTGCTTCGTCAATAGATTGTTGCAATTCCAAGATTTTTGCCAAACCTTGATCTCTTGCCTTCCCAATCTCTTTGGCTTCCTCTTCTAGTTGTGTATACTTCCATTCTGTATACTCGTATCGATCCTAGAGTTCATCGAATTCTTCCTTCATCTTCGCATTGCCTTCTTGATCCTTCATGATCTTGGCCAATTTCAAAGTCCAATCGGAATCCCATTCTTCAAGTCTTTCTAATACCCTGTTCATGAAAGCTTCACCTGTATTGTGACTAGACTCACCTATCACAACCTGAGGTTCATCTGCCATTTGAGCCATCAGCTTCCTTCTTTGTGATCTAGTATATACCATTCACCAAAGATTCCACCTGTTACGAAGTGTAGATAAGCTTTCCTGCAAACCTGCACCTCTTTCACAATTCACTAGGTCTCCTACAAACCTGAATCGGCTCTGATACCACTTGTCACGCCCCTACACTAGCAATACTCTTCCAACCGCACTATAGCGAGGTGCGCACCACCAACCACTTTCTTTTCACCAATACTTATGACCATGGACTACGCCTAACTTTCGATACTTAGTTTATTTCTTCTTTACCAAGTATTATGTTTTCCTTTATACACAGTGAAAACCATAAACATTCACCATAAATACCATTACACATATAAATTCACAACAGTATAAAGGGAGGGGCAACTCCCTATAATAAGTCTGCCCACAATATCAATATATGTATAAGTTCAATCTTGGGAAACCCCAAATTTACACTTAGCCAATTTTACAACATCGGCAAACTCAGTTGCCCAACTCGTCAGCACGCCCGAACGGTCGTTGCATGTTCTACCGAACTCTTCGTTTACCCCTGAACGCGTTTGCTCAGCTCGTCGAATGAACCATGTTGTTTGCCCAACTCGAACACCCACCCGTGTCACCGTGCACGCCTTCCCAACCGCACCTCCACACACGCCGGTCACATCTCGTTTACAATTCGTTGCACTTCCGCCGTTCACCCTTGCCTGGCGCACCCAACCGCGGGTCGCCTCTACACGAGTCACCAACTCCACCGTTCGGTGGGCACACCTTCATGTCGCCCTGCACGAACCGTCATTCAGCCTGAATTGGGCGCATCCACCCGCAGGTCGCCCTGCATGACTCTCCACCCGGCACATTCAACGTTCAACCAACAGTGCACCCGCCATGTCGTCCTACACGATAACTCCCCCTGGCTTACCCATTGTGCGGATTAATTACACCTGTGCCCTCCGCCTTGACTGCAGAACCACCGTGTATCCAATTCGCCCTTTGCACTTTGACTTCGCTATCCAAGCTCGATTAATCCGATGCCTCAAGCCTCCCAACTCGTCTGCCTATGTATATGCATTCCACCAATGCGTGGGGCGCCCAGCCGACCCACCAACGCACATACAACTTGTCTACCCATTCGCTGTTCCAATACGTCGGCCCGCCCATTTATAATGTTCGGCCGCCCACCCTTGTGATGGCTCGCCCGTCGGCTCGCCTGCTCGTCGGCTCGCCCAGGACCACCCACACGGTATATACATGTCAACCACCGAAACACATCGCATTTCTCTCGGTTCGCTTCGCCTATGCTGCGGTTCGTCTAGCTTGCCCGCGCCCTCACCCGGTGGGGCCTTGCTCGTCCCCTAACTGCAGCTCGAGGTCCTTACATGAACGGCTTTACTAGCCACATCCCCTAGCATCACGACCGCGTGCATATTGACGTGGCATACTAACCCCGACCAACAATACAACCCCATAATACCAAAATTGAAAGATATCTCAACTCCCCAGACCCCAAACATGTAACAAATCCTCAAAAGCATACTAGACAAATGTAACAAATCCTCAAAAGCATACAGAAGAAATACACGGTTCGTGAATTATATTCCCCTAACGCCTTCCGCACAGGTGTGAAGAGGGCACAGGTGTGAAGAGGGATGTAAAAACAACTTTTTATGTCAAATTTTCTTAGCAAAGAGACAATTTTACTAAAAACAAACTAACATAAGTAGAGATGCCAGGTCCCAAAATAACAGGTTCCTTGATCATCCACATTCCTCAACAAATACCTAAAAATAAGACCCAGACCGCACCATTAGTAACCATGAATTGAAAAAATTAATACACGAAGCCAAGGTATCACTATTACATTTTTATTGCCACCGGGAGAGACTAAAGCCAACAAAATTAAAAATCCAAGCCCCTAGAAGCGAAGGTATCACTATTACGTTTTTATTACCGCAGGGAGAGACTAAAGCCAACGAAATTAAAAATCCAAGCCCCCTAGAAGCGAAGGTATCACTATTACGTTTTCATTACCGCGGGGAGAGACTAAAGCCAACGAAATTAAAAAATCCAGGACCCTAGTTCTTCACAACATATCACTATTACCTTTTTATTACCACGGGGAGAGACTAAAGCCAACGAAATTAAAATTCCAAGGCCCTAGTTCTTCACAACATGGTTCATGCATCCATCCAAAAAAGCCACCAAAATACTAGTTACGCACTAATAAGTAATAATGTAATTACAATCATTTCTAATGAGATAACCATTATTTCTTTGTGCCCAAAGATCTAGGTGTTATAGCCACTAAAAAGCACAAATTTAACATAAAATTTTGTATACCAATTCCATAATAGAAATTCCAAATTCCTTTCCCTTTTCCTTCGATGGCCAAAAAATGCATCTCCATAAAGCGAGGCTCTAAAGAGGTAGGGTAATCCCACCCATACATGGTAATCACTTTATGGTAATGAAATTATAGTAAAATAATCCAGAATGTCGAAAGCCATCCATCCATGTAACCTATCCATCCCATGCTTTGTACATGGTGGGCACCCCCACCACACTCTCAACCCCCAATTCCATGACCTTGGGAGTTTGTCGCGCGTCCCATCTCTTTTTCCAGTTGTGACCCATAGAATAAGATAAGTAGAAATTTACAGAAGCTAATATATTTTATTATTGAATCTAATTCACGAGGGATCAAATTTGTAATGCCTCAACATTTTTACATTCAAAATTTGAAAAAATATTTAACCCTTTATACGATAGATATATTATTATATAATTAAAGCTAAATATAATATCGCTAAAATTAAAATATTTTATTATAAAATGGTATCAGAGCGTAGGATTTGTGAGTCATGATCGTCCTGCTCCGTGGACTCTCATACCTGTCTACTCGTCGTAATTGCTTTATGAAACCTTGTCCAATGCTGGATTTGTTGAATGGCGCCTTAAACAAGAGATCAAAAATCTCGTCTCTCCATTGATGGAAAACCTATTTATCATTTCTTATGCTCCACGACATGATGCCCACTGCGAGAGGGAATGAAAACTACTACACTTGGCCACTCTTTGCACGGGTTGGCACAAACCCTCCATACAGTTAAAAATAATTGAGAAATGGCTATATGGTTGTAATGCATCTCCTTAGTTTAGGATTAGTTCCTAGAGTTTAGGAAGTTGTTCACAACTACCTAATTTTTCAGTGATGTATTTAATATTGTAATATTCATTTGATATAATGTAGAGTGAACGAGAGAGAGAGCCTCCTCTTTGTTTGAGTGCAGTCTCCCAGGTGTTGTACACACCTGTGAGCTGCAACTCCTTCATTTAATTCAAAGTTTGATTTTTATCTTGGTATCAGAGCTTAGGGTAGAGATAGCCTCAATTTTCTTTTTTTTTAGGGATGTATCATTAGTTACATATCTGTAGTGGTAGGAGAGTATGTAAATGTGTCTGTGTGATCAGGTGGAACTGCAGTAACACCTGGAGAGAAGGGTCTCAGATGACTGATCATCTCTGAGCCGAAGAAAGGGTTGGAGTAGTTGGCGCGGATTTTTTGCAGACAGTCGCGCCAATACAGAACAGAACAGACCAGTGCAAGTTTTTAAGGAACAGACACGCCCATTGGCGGGGTTTGAGGATGATATGCGCACCATTGAAATTGTGACTGAATTCGCGCAGATCTGTGGCTGTTAAGCGCGCCAACTTCCGTGGACATCGTGAATTTTTCTTTTCTGCAATTGGTGCGGATTCGTAGCTGTTCAGAGCACCATAGAGCTAACCTCTTTCTCTCTGGAAATTTGCAATTTTTTGTTGCAGATCAGAGTTTCCCGGTGATGGCACGTGGAGATTTCTGCTCGGTGGCAGCAGATTTGATTTGCCCGGTGGTGGCGAATTGAGGTTCCTTGATCCGCTCAGAGGTAGCAGATCGGACCTGCCCGGTGGTGGCGAATTGGGGTTCCGTGATCCGCTCGGAGGTAGCAGATCGGACCTGCCTGGTGGTGGCGAATCAGAGCTCTGTGATCTGCTCGATGGAAGCAGATCAGTTTTTTGCCCGGTGGTGGCGCAGAGCAGCTCCTCGATCTGTTCGGTGGAAGCAGATCGCCTTTGCCTGGTGGTGGCGTGTTGGAGCTTGTTTGTTGATCTGTTCGGTGGTAGTAGATCGGTTTTGCCCGGTGGTGGCACAGTGAAGTCCCTGATCTGTTCAGTGGCAGCAAATCGGACTTGCCCGGTGGTGGCACAGTGAAGTTCCTGATCTGTTCGGTGGTAGCAGATTGGACTTGCCCGGTGGTGGCCGATTGGAGTGTTCAGTTGGGCGAAAATGAACAATAGTATAGAATCATACCTCCACGATTCTGGCAAACTCGATGGAACAAATTTCTCCAAATGGAAATTCAAAATGCAAACTTTGCTGGAGAGCGTAAATGCATGGTCGATCGTTGAGGGAAATGAGCAGAGATCTGGAACAGCGACCCAAGAACAAGATTGGGATAAAAGAGAAACGAAAGCAAAATTTATACTGAAGATGTCCGTTAAGGACAATATTATCCCACATATCAGAGATTCCAAGTCGGCCGCTGATATATGGACAACGATCAAGAACCTGTACGAGACTCAGAATACAAATCGTGTTCTCGCACTCAAGGGAAAGATGTTTGCATTGAAGATGGACGAGAATGAGTCCGTTGTTGGATTCTTGGCTAGAGTCAAGGATCTGAGTGATAAACTGGGAGCTATTGGAGAAAACGTGTCCAACTCAGATCTAGTCACACTCACATTGAACAGAGTGACTGATGAATATCAGACGTTTATCTCAGGGGTGTCAGCGAGGGAGAAAGCCCCTTCATTTGATGAGCTAACAGTGATTCTGCTCCAGGAGGAGGAGCGACGACAGAATCTGAAAACTCAGAGAAATGACCTAGCTCTGATGGCGAAGAGGTGACAGTACAGAGGAAAGAAGCACTAGCGCTAACATCAACACCAACAACCGCAGCAGCAGCAGCAGAAGGGAGCCAACTCTTTTCAAAAGAGATCATTCAGAGGTATGACTGATAATTATGTTAAGAGATGTTTTTATTGTGGGAAACCTGGTCATTAGATTAAAGAATGTTATAAGAGGCAGGCGAATGAAAGAAGAGGCAAACAGAGGAAACATCAGGGGTGTTTTGCTGGAGAAGAGGAGGACCATAGCCATGATCTTCGACTATTCACAGTTGATTGTGCTCTTTCAGCATCAAAGGGAGAAGAGGACGACATATGGTATGTCGACTCTGGCGCATCCTCACATATGACCGGTAAGAAGGACTGTTTTGAATTTCTTGAAGAATCTGCATGTGGATCAAAAATTTATCTAGGAGATAACAGTGGGTATGATATCAAAGGATATGGAGATATTCCTGTGAAGCTACCTAGTGGCGACATTAAACATCTTAAAAATGTATTATATGTTCCAGGAATTAAGAAAAACTTGATCTCTGTCTCAATGATTATAGACCAGGACATGCAGGTGCAATTATTTAAGAATGGTTGTGTCATTAAGGATAGCCAGATGGAAACAATTGCAACAGGAGTGCGCGTGGGAAATTTGTACAAATTGGATGCAAAGAGTATGCCACAACAAGCAATGGTTGCAGCTGGATCCACAGTCGAAAATCTCTGGCATCAGAGATTTGGACATCTCAATTTGCAAGACCTCATCTTACTTCAGAAGAAAGGTATGGTCGATGGACTCCCTGTTTTTGATAATGTCAAGCTGGAATGTGATGGATGTGCATTAGGGAAAATGCATAGAGAAGAGTTCCCTTTGCATGTCAACAAAAAGGAAAGAGACATCCTAGAACTAGTGCATACAGATATTTGTGGACCTATGCAAACTAGGTCCCTAGGAGGTGCATATTATTTTCTGCTGTTTATAGATGACTGCACTAGGTTTTCATGGGTGTATTTTTTAAGTAAAAAGAGTCAATCCTTTCGGTACTTTAAAGAGTTCAAATCTATGATAGAGAACCAAACAGGAAAAAGGATAAAGATTCTCCGCTCGGACCAAGGGGGAGAATACAGGTTAGGAGAGTTCATGAACTTCTGGAAGCAGCATGGGATTGTGCAGCAATTCACAGTGCCACACACTCCACAGCAGAATGGAGTAGCAGAAAGCAAGAACAGAACTCTTGTGGAGTGCGCCAGAAGTATGCTTCAAGGTAAAGGTCTATCGAATGGTCTTTGGGCAGAAGCCATTAATACTGCTGTTTATTTAAAGAATAGGAGTCCTACTAAATGTCTAGGCTTCAAAACCCCCTTTGAAGCATTGTTTGGACTCAAGCCAGTAGTTAGTCATCTAAGAATATTTGGATCTAAAGCTTATGCTCATATACCAAAAGCAGATGGAAAGAAGTTAGACCCTAAAGCCTTGAAATGTATATTTGTAGGATATGGCACAAAGTATAAGGCATACAAGTTATATAATCCTGTGACTCATAAAGTTTTTGCAAGCATAGATGTTATTTTTCATGAACAGACTGAAGATGGAAAGGAAGACTCTAACAGTGACAGCCACATTCCATTACTGATAGAGATGAACAGTGACGAAGATGAAGAGCAGGAGCAGGAGCAGAAATAGGAAGAAGTAGCAGCAGATAGTGTAATAAGTGATGATGCAGGCCCGGAAAGTGCTGAAACAGATAGAGTTGAGGTAAGTCATCTACCGAGAAGATCAGGTAGGAAGACTAGACTACCTGAAAGATTGAAAGGCTATGCTTTAATGTCCAAAATTTTAAACCTTGTAGAACCTTCAAACTATGAAGAAGCAAGTAAATCAGATGAATGGAGGGCTGCAATGCATGAGGAAATTGAATCAATATATAGAAATCATACTTGGGATTTAGTTGAGTTGCTTAAAGGAAAAACCCCTATAGGATGCAAGTGGCTGTATAAACCTAAGATAAATGCAGATGGGAGTGTAGAAAAATTCAAAGCTAGACTGGTAGCAAAGGGTTACTCACAGCAAGAAGGAATAGATTTCGATGACACCTTTGCCCCTGTAGCTAAACTAAATACAATTAGAATGCTAATTTCATTAGCAACAAAACATAAATGGAAGCTACACCAGCTAGATGTTAAGTCTGCATTTCTGAATGGAGAATTAAAGGAAGAAATTTATTTAATACAGCCTCCTGGTTTTGTGAAAAAGGGGCAGGAGCATTTAGTGTGTAAATTGCATAAGGCACTTTATGGTTTGAAACAAGCACCCAGGTCATGGTATGAAAAAATAGATTCATTTTTTATACAGCATGGCTTTCATAGGAGCCTCAACGACCCAAACCTGTATACCAAGATAAATAAACAGAGGCAAATCATTTTGATTTCTTTGTATGTGGATGACATGATCATAACAAGAAATGCAAATAATTTGATCAAAGAAATCAAGCATCAAATTTCACAGGTATTTGAAATGAAAGACCTTGGAGATCTTCATTATTGCCTAGGTTTGGAGGTATGGAAAGATTCTAGTCAAACTTTTCTAACTCAAGGAATGTATGTCAAAACCCTGTTGGAAAGATTCAGAATGGAACAGTGCAAAACAGCAGCAACACCATTGCAGCAGAATCTCAAGTTAAGCAGTGACGATGGCACAAAATAGGTGGATGCCACTTTGTATAGATAGCTAGTGGGAAGTTTGATATATCTCACGACAACTAGACCTGATCTGGCATACTCTGTTAGTGTGCTGAGCCAGTTTATGTCCAAACCACTTGAAAGTCACGGGATTGCAGCAAAATGCGTGTTGAGGTACCTTAGTGGTACTTGTAATTATGGTATTTTATACACTGACATTTCTGATGTTACTTTAGCAGGTTATTCAGATTCTGACTGGGCAGGTGACCTGGACGATCGTAGATCCATCACAGGTTACGCATTTAGTATTGGATCCGGCGTTATTTCGTGGAGTATCAAAAAGCAAAGTATTGTAGCATTATCATCATGTGAAGCTGAGTACCAGGCGTTGTGTGCAGCCACATGCGAAGCCATCTGGTTGAGGAGATTGCTTAGCGATGCAGGCGAAGGACAGAAAGAAGCAACCAACATCAAAACTGACAACCAGAGCACAATAAAGCTTGCATACAATCCAGTTTTCCATAAAAATACTAAACATATTGACACTCAGTTTCATTTTGTTCAAGAAAAGATACAGTCAAAAGAAATATGTGTGGAGTATTGTAACACTTGTGATAATTTAGCTGATATTTTTACCAAGCCTTTAGGGCGAGTAAAGTTTGAGTTATTTAGAGGGATGTTAGGAGTGCAGAATAACCCTTTCTCCATTAAGGGGGGGAGTTAAAAATAATGGAGAAATGGTTATATGGTTGTAACACATCTCCTTAGTTTAGGATTAGTTCCTAGAGTTTAGGAGGTTGTTCACAACGACCTAATTTTCAGTGATGTATTTAATATTGTAATATTCATTTGATGTAATGTAGAGTGAACGAGAGAGAGAGTCTCCTCTTTGTTTGAGTGCAGTCTCCCAGGTGTTGTACACACCTATGAGCTACAACACCTTCATTTAATTCAAAGTTTGATTTTTATCCTTCCCCTCTAGTTTCCTTAATCTGTACACAATTGTTGTTCAATGACATGATATCCAGATATTGGTGCTCGTTTGATGTCGTTATGTTGCTACACAATTTCCCTTCCACCAATACCCATTTCAGGATTCGGATCTACTCTCCGCTTCATGGTACATATTTCTTGCGCCAAATTACTTTTCTATTGGTTGAAATCGTTTAGAGTGCAATCAATTCCACTGCAACTTCTCGTAATTATATCACAGTGGTAGATGGAGTACCCGAGTTGTGTTATATGTTATTTTACGAGAAAAAAGAAAATTTGTGGAGAATGAGTATGCCAAGTTCATGTATGAGAAAATATGGAATACTGAGCTGGATAGAAGAACAGTTTTTTGAAGAGTGAGCTCTTCCTTCCATATATATTTGTTTGAGAATTAATAAACAATATTAATAATCTATTTAAGTTTAATTAAATTGAAGCTCGCCATGGATAATTAGAGTTTTTATCTTTATTCTAAAAATAGAAAGTATTGAGTCAGTGACTCAATTTCAGTTTTGCTTATTGATAATCACTGATTATTCATTTAATAATAATTATTGATCATTAAATTAAAAAATTTAAAAACATATACTAAAATAAATAGTTATAAACATTTCAAAAACAAATAAATTAACTGCCTATATAAATTTTTCTTAAGTGATTTCTACCGAAAGATTTTGTTTAAAAGAAATTCGATTAACTTCAATTGAATAAATACATGATAACTTTTCTTTTCATATTCTTAATAAGGCCGCATAGCTAGGCTTAGTGCCTCCTAGTTTAATTATTGAATTTTGAAATTAATGAATTAGCTCACACATTTGAACAAGGGCTATAAAGTAGCTATTATTACTCAGTTTAAATATAGTTAATAACATTTCTTTAATAAATAAATAAAAAAGAAGAAGAAATTTTTATTCCGTCCATTAGGATAGCTCAATTGGTGATTAGTTTGTTATGAATTACTATTTAAACAATGAGATTCAAAGCCCTATTGGCCAAACCAACAAAACAAAATAAACACTCTTAATTCATAAAATTTGTAAGTGTTATTATTTAAACACATCAATTAAGCAAGCAAGTTATGGATTCTTTATAATGAAAATTTGTTCTTATTTTCTATATGTATTAATTAATAATACATAATATAATTGTTAGAATAATGTTTTTAATAATGTTTTTAACTTTTGAGTTAAGAGTATATTTACTTTTGAAAAAATATTTGTTTTTGAAAAAAACAATTTAGTTATATAATAAATATTTTTATTTACAATTTTTTTTGTGAACAACAGTGTGGAAAGATGGCTTTTATTGATTAGAAAAAACAAAAATTATTTGTATTCATTAATATATATATATATATATATATATATATATATATATATATATATATATATACTTTTAAGAGTACAATCTAGTATATTTTAATTTTAAGAGTACAATCTAGTTTTAAATCAAATTGATAGATACTATTCTTTTATTGGCTCGAAAACAATGATATTTTCATAAGAATTTCATTACATAATTTTTTTTGAGCAAACCTATAAAACCACTTTATTACAAAATAAGAAATTACACTAAGTTTCCTCCATTAATAAAATGCAATTTTTAATGAAATCAATATTGTGACAAGAGTATAGTAAGAAGAAGCAAAACATATATGGATAAATATATGCATATGAGAAGTTGTATGTGATCAAGAGACCTTAGATGATAGGAAGATTCCATCCTAATGTTAAAGGAATGAGAGAAGGTATAGATAAATGACCTTCCCAAACATCAAAGGAATTAGAATTGTAAATTATAAATTATTATTAAAATTACATATTAAAAAGGTTGCAAATTTTCTTCTATGCTAAATAAATTTATAATTTCAGAATTTAAAATTACGGTCTTCATAATGAAGATATTGATTCCATAATGTCGATTAGATTTAAACGATGTCTCTAAAAAAATCATAAAAATATTAAATACTTAAATTACATTTCGTTATTCTACTCTATTGTAACAAAGGGTTAGATTACATTTCCTTACTCTATTGTACTGTAACAGTATCACACCTAACACCAAACCATAACAATATATGTGGTAAATAAAGAAGAACGGCATTAAAAATAGTGATGAGAGAACCATATAAATGGTAAACAAAGAAAAATTACAGTGAACAAATATACTCCTCTTAATAATCATTAATTAATAAATTTACATTCAAACCATATCAATTAGGCTACACTCGACCACAAATAAAACAATATTAAAAAATATTCAATCAAATTATCATTTAGATTAAGCGGCAACCAATTCGAGTAAAACAATATTAAAAAATATTCAATCAAATTATCATTTAGATTAAGCGGCAACCAATAGTAATAATAACAACGCTGAAAATATTTAATCAATTTATCATTTTAGGGACTATTCCACACACTGAATTAAAGCCATTATCACCATATGATTATATTTGTAATCGATCCAACGTTTAATCAACAAATTTATAAGAATTAAACCAACAAATTTAAAAGAATTAAACCTGAACCGAGAGTAATTGTAGTCTTTTAAAATACAACACGACACGGTCACATTATGACATGTCAAAATTAAACAAGGTCACCTTACGAATTAGGCCAAATTGACATGACTCAAAGCAAGATACACGTGTTATTATGTTGCAAGCTTTATGCAAGAAGAACTGATACAACACAAAGTAGATACACTAGTTATCATGTTTCAGGTTATACGAAATCATTATTGTATAATAAAAGGAAAATGAAATGAATAAATCAAATCTGAAATAAATAAAATTAATATATTTAAAAAAAAAAAAAATTACATAGTAAACATTATATATTATAATCTAATTTTTTTGGTTTAAGGATATTAAGTTATATGTTCTAATTCAATTTTTTTTTGTTAAAGCAAGTTAATTTATAATTAACCCAATATTACGTTATACTTTCGGCCCAAAAATAATAACTCTTCTTTTAATATTCTTTATTTTAAATAAAAAAAATAGATCCTAATATGAATTGATTTGATATTCAGAAAATGATATCACCTAAAAATGTGTTCTAGAAAGTGGATAGGATCATGAAAAAATAAAGTATGAAATGCTAAAGGATAGTTCAACAATAACAGCTTATAACTAAGATTATTACATAACCAATCATTGAAGGGTTTCGAAAATAGTTCCCTCACCAAGTTTAAAGCAAAGGAATAAACCTATCATAAATAATTATTACTATTTACAAAAACATTCCAAAAAGTGTATTAAGAGGTTTTATATTTCATGTAAAAATATGTAAAAGACAACACAGTAATAAGAATTCACAAGTGAGAATGTTCACATTCACGAGCATGAAAACTAATCAGATTAAAGGGAATAATCCACGATTAGAATGGTCACGCTCACAAGAATGAAGAGAAGTCTTCAAAAATAGAATAATCAACAGCCCCAAAAACACGTTGGAAAAATATCAATACAATCAACTCACAAAAACTTGGAAAAGTATCAACACAATTAGCTAACAAAATTTTCTTTGGTAACGAGATAACCTTTAATAACATATAAAGATAGCTCTAAAAGAGACTCCTATCCCTTACATGTTGAATTTTTCATATTTATGCCGAAGCCGTTTTTTAAGGGAACGGTTCACTCGAGAGTTTCATAATCAACCATTTAGAACTCACCACATATCTCATTATTTTCTATCAATTTGACCATTAACAATATTCACAGTTTCATAATCAACCATTTAGAACTCACCACATATCTCATTATTTTCTATCAATTTGACCGCTAACAATCTTCGGAAAATTACTCCCAAGCACGACATTAAACCACTCACAGCAACCAATCTCAGAAAGTATGCAAGCAAATCGTCTTTGGCAGCAGAGAACATATTTTTGTGTATCGGCTGAAGGAATGTCATGTTAACATTTTCCAAGCTGGATGACATGAGGAATGTCAGGTTAATATTTTCCAAGCTAGAGGACATAAAGTTAGTGACTATTAAGTCCAGGTTGTTACTGCGCAGTAAACGAAACTACAGAGAATTAATTTAAGTCACTGTCTACCCATAAAAATAATAAGACATAAAGTTGGTGACTATTAAGCACAGGTTATTACTGCGCAGTAAATGAAACTTCATGGAATTAATTTAAGTTCGTGTCCACCCATAACTTGCTTTTATCTCTTGTGTTTTCATGAAACCCATAACTTGCTTTTATCTCTTGTTTTGTCATAAAAAACTTAAACTTAAGTTCGTGTCCACCCATAACTTGCTTTCATCTCTTGTCTTGTCATAAAAAAGTTAAACTGACCGCAAAAGTCATATGGAGTTTAAAACACTTTGTTTCCACTGAGTCATAGTCATATTTCTAGTTTTACAGTGCGTTCTTTGTTTTACGTTGTTTTAAAGTGTTATTACTGTGTGTTGTTTATGTGCATAAATTTTTAGGGTTTTACCTTTTCCCAAAAAAAAAACAAATATTGGTATCGGGTTCAACAGTAACAATTCAAGAAGTTTTTTTCACATCAAAGCACAAACTTGACTAACTCACAAATATTTCAGTTCAATGGATAAAATTACGACTATTGGGATATCATAATGAGGGTCTTGTTTTCTTATCCAGATATTTGGGATTTGGTGGACAATGGAAAAAATTATGACTATTGGAATATCATAATGAAGGTTTTGTTTTCTTGTCAAGATATTTGGGATTTGGTGGACAATGGGTTCCGTGAACCAACATATGCAGTAGCATATAATGCTTTGACACAAGAAGAAAAGTATTTGCTGAGAGACAATAGGAAGGACTCAAAAGCCCTTTTCTACATTTTTCAAGTAGTTCATGAGAGAATATTTCCATTGACACAAGAAGAAAAGGATTTGCTGAGAGACAATAGGAAGGACTCAAAAGCCCTTTTCTACATTTTTCAAGTAGTTCATGAGAGAATATTTCCAAGGATTGCAGTAGTAACAATGTCCAAGAAAGCATGGAATATTCTCTAGACAACCTATCAAGACATGGAAAAGTGAAGACAACAAAGCTAAAAATTCCAAGAAGATATTTTGAGACTATATGTATGAAAGAGTCTGAGAATATAGACTCATTTTTCACACACATTATTCGACTATTTACTAAAATCAGGTCTCATGGTGAGACACTTGAAGATAGGAGGATAGTTGAGAAAATTTAAAGAACTTTTCCATTAAGATTTGACCTTATTGTTGTGACCATAGAAAAGACAAAGGATCTCTGACAATTATAAGTGGATCAGCGTTAAGTATAACCGATTTCTCATGAACATAGATTGAATAGAGCAACAAACTCCTCATTGGAGCATGATTTCAAGACACAAGTTTCATTTGGTCAAGGTAGAGGCAGAGGAAGATCAAATGCAAAGGAAGTGGAAGAAGTCCATATAGAGGTGGAAGAGGCAACAATCAAAATCGAAGCCAAAATCATGCACAATGTCAGAGGTATGATAAATCTCAAGTTCAATGTCATTATTGTAAGAAGTATGGCCATTATTTAGATGAATATAGGAAGAAGCAAGATGATATTATTAACAAACCAAGTGCAAATTTCACAGAAGAAAATCAGAACCAAGGCACCATGTTTTTAGCTTGCAATGCAGCACAAGAGAAACAAAAATATGTATGGTTTTTAGATCAGATTATAGCAACCATATGACAAAGACCATAGAACTTTTTTCCAAACTAGATGAAAGTGTGAAATCTGAAGTGACAATAGCGACAAATAACAAAGTCTCTGTCATGGAAAAGGAATATTCAATATTGTGACAAAGAAGGGGAACAAGAAGTATATTTCAAATGTCTATTTTGTTCTAGGATTAAAGCACAACTGTATAAGCATTGGAGAACTCATGCAAAATTGCTACAATGCCTTCTTTCAAAATGGAGAGTGCACAATATTGGATAAATTTCCAAGCAAGCAATTGATTGCAAAAGTGAAAAAGACAAGCAATATAATGTTTCCCCTCAAATAAAACCAAATTTCAAGGAAGAAGTTTCACAAGCACAACTGCCAATGGATTCAAAAAATGAAAGAAAGGTAGTTGTTTTTACAGTGATACATAGTTGTTGTTACACAAACAATTGTTATTGCACAAACAGATTTTCAAGTAGAGGTCAAGGATGAAACTAGTTATGGCATTTAAGATTTGGTGATCTTAATTTTGGAGATTTAAATTTTCTACATAGGAAAGGCATGGTGAAGGGATTTCCACTCATAGAAAAACAGAACAACTTATGTGAAGGATGCATCTTGGGCAAACAACATAGAGAATCATTTCCAGCAGGAAAGTCAATAAGATCAAAGGCAACCTTGGAGATTATCCATTCAGATTTATGTGGACCGATGTATAAACCATCAATAGGTGGAAGCTATTTTTTTTGACATTCATAGATGATTATTCAAGGAAGACATGGGTCTACTTTTTAAGACAGAAAAGTGAAGTGTTTGAGCACTTCCGTCAATATAAAGTACTTGTTTAGAAGCAAAGTGGACACTATATTAAAGTTTTGAGGACTGAAATAGGTGGAGAATCCATCTCAAATGAGTTCCTACATTTCTTCAGGGAACATGGCATTCACAAACAATTTACAACAAGCTACACAACTCATCAAAATGGTGTTGCAGAAAATAAAAATAGGACCATTGTTGAAATGGAAAGGAGTATGTTGTAGGATAAGCATTTTCCAAATGACTATTGGGTTGAAGTTGTCACTTTTGCAACATACATTATAAATAGGTGTCCAACCAAAAGTGTCAAGAACATGATTCCTGAAGAAGCATGGAGTGGAAGAAAGCATAGTGTCACTCATATGAGAGTGTTTGGATGTGTGGCATATGCACATGTCCCTGATGAGTTAAGGAAAAAGTTGGACAACAAGGGGGAGAAATTCATATTTTTTGGATATAGTGATGAATCCAAGGCTTACAAGCTCTACAATCCATTAACGAAGAAGGTCATAATTAGCAGAGATGTGCAGTTCATAGAAGAGGAAGCATGGGATGGAAGCTTGGAGAAGACAATCAGTGTAACAACATGCATTCCATAATAAGACAAAGAGGTATTTGAAGAAGCAAGTAATTCCTCATTGGTGACTCCTCCTACACCTATACAAGGACAACAAAGTAGTCATCAAATGACACTATCAGCAAGCAATAGGAAAGTGTGATGCAATCAAGCAGATACTACTCCAAGTGCATCACATAGACTCACAACATCATCTTCTCCAAGCGAAAGATCAAGTGACATGTTAATTCCATCTTCTGCAAGCATAAGAAGACAAAAAATCAAAAATTTAAGTGAAATGTATGAGAAAAATGAAGTTGATAGCAACGAAGGTCTGAATTCTTTATATTCACTATTTTGTCATGTAGATGATCCAATTCATTTTGAAGATGTTGTTACAAAAGAAAAATGGGTTGCATTAATGAACGAAGAAACGGAAGCTATAGAAAGGAGTGACACATGGGAATCAATGGACCTTCCAGAAGGAAAAGAAGTTATAGGTGTCAAGTGGGTCTATAAGACCAAAAACATTGTTGTAGGTAAGATATAAAGGCATAAAGAAAAGTTGGCTGTCAAAGGATATAAGTAGCAACATGAAAGAGATTATGTGGAGACATTTGTGTCAGTCACAAGAATGGAGACAATGCACACAATGATGTCAATAGCTGCACAACATAAATGAAAGGTGTACCAAATGGATTTGAAGTTAGAATTTTTGAATGGAGTGATGAAAGATGAAGTATATGTGGAGTAGCCACCGGGTTATGAGGTTCAAGGCCAAGATGACAAAGTATATAGATTGGAAAAGGCTCTTTACGGGTTGAAGTAAGCATTGTCTGCATCATACAACATGATAGATGAATACTTTTTGGAAAATGGCTTTGAAAAATGTGATGGTGAGCCTACTCTCTACATCAAAGAGAGTGACAGTAGGGATTTTATTATTGTTTTATATGTAGATGATTTGATTTTCACTAGGAGTAATGACCTCTTCATTGTTGACTTCAAAGAAGTCATGAAAAGTGAGTTTAAATGACATATTTTGAGTTGTTAAGGTATGTTTTGGGCATCAAAGTGAAGAAAACAGAAAATGGCATCTTTATTTCTCAAGAAAAGTATGCCACAAAGATTTTGAAGGGGTTTAATATGTAGGATAACAAGTCTGCGCTAACTCCAACTATCATGGGGTTGAAATTAAGAAAAGAAGGTTGTAACAGCAAGGGACACTGTAACAACAATGTCAATCCCACATTATATAAAAGTATGATTGGCTGCTTGATGTACTTAACAACAAGTAGCCATGATATAATGTATGTAGTGAGCTCCGTGTCAAGATTTATGGAGACACCAAAGGAGACAGATTAGCAGGCAGCCAAAATAATACTAAGGTATGCCAAAGGGAAAAAAGAATATGGTATGTTATATACTATAGAAAATTATTTCAATTTGGTTGGTTATACTGATAGTGATTGGGTGTGAAGTGTTGATGATATAAAGAGCACGTTGGGCTATGTATTTCACATGGATTCAGGAGTTATTTCATGGACTTTCAAGAAGCAATAAATAGCGTTATTATCAATAACAAAGGCTGAATATGTCGTTTCAACAACAAAAACATGTCAAGTAGTTTGGATAAGAAGAATTTTGAAGGATTTATGGCAGGAACAATAATGAAGCACAACAATTTATTATGACAACAATTCTACAGTTCCATTGTCCAATAATTTTGTTTTCCATAAAAGGAGAAAATGCGACACTATCATTTCATTAGACAGTTGCTTAACAATGGAGAAATTATTTTGGAGCACTGCAAGTCACATGACTAGTTAGTAGACATTCCCCATTAAATCAAGGGATACAAAAGGGAAGTAATTAAGTCTAGTCTCCCTTGTCATATTGGAATTATCTAAGCTACTTTTGAGAAGGAAACCCTTATGTTATAGTCTACCATCTCTATGTATATTTAGGATAATAGATGTCCTCATAATGAACTTTCTCATATTGATGTTTTTTTATTGAAATCTTTATCTCATGGTAATCAATGAAAGACCATGGCTTCATGCCCTCTCCTCTACATCAATGGATGGAAGTTCGAATAGTAAGTACCTTACATACCTAAATCCATGTTTACATTTTTGCATTTACCTAATGAAATTATAAAATTACCATGAAAATTACCAATCAACATCATGTGGAAAATGATGCTAATCAGAGTATATAAACCACTTAATAAATACTTTTGATTAATAACATGAAACCAAGAGTGGGAGCTTAGAACAATGAAACACATTTTTATTTTCATGGTGAGATAAAGTTTTCTATTTAAACTTAAATATGTATTTAGATTTTTGTTTTTCCCTAATGATGGAGTTATGTTATAGAACCAATCAATTTGAACTATGCATCTATTATTTTATAGTGAAATTGTGCATTTGTGTAAATGTACATTTTCAATTTTATAGGGTGGGTATATGTTGTAAGGTTGATAAATGAAGAAGGTTATAAGTTTTATGATTTTTTTCCAATTTGTTATTAGTATAATCTAGCTAGGGAACATTTATAGAAATCGTAGTTTTTTATTGGTATATTCATAAATTAAAAAAAATGGATTCAACACACTCAAATTCCTCTGTTACATTTTTTTGTAAGTTTGGAAATGATGAGGCTACATCATGGTCATGTCCAATTATAACACCCGAACATGGCCAGGGATTGAACCGATGACTTAACATCTAAGAGTGCCTTAATAGTGCACTCGATCACCATCTATCAAAGACGCCATAGACATCAAATTATTATATAAACCAAAGTGTGTGATGCTAATTAACATTTTCATTCCATTAATTTAAAATGGTTCTACTAGTTTTCAATCTAAAATATCGGTTTTCCTTCCCATTACTCTTATTGACTAGAAAATGATACTTGCATAGAACATTTAGACCATTTGTTTGAAAGTAGTGGTGAATAATGTAGCGTTAATTCTCATGAGGGCCCAAGTAACCCTCATGATAATGGAGATGGGGCTTGAAGGGATGCACTCAATTTGAATGTGTCGTCTAAGACTCAAGGTGCATTTAATTTGAGATTAGCAGGTGGCTATAAGAATGGATCTATGTATATGATCTGTATATGTATGTGCTTGAGAATTGTGTAAATTTCTAGTGATTAAATTTGAGTTTTCAAGGCTCTCATTTCAAATTCATAAACACATAAACATGAATTTAAACTTCAGAATTTGTAGAATATTGCAGAAAATACCACCATAACAGTAAACAGAAAGCAACAAGTGATGCAGGAGTTCACCCATCCTCGGCTATGTCTCTTGGTCCAACTTCCAATGCTTGGGCCTATATCATTATGCTCATAAAAATAGTTATTACATCAAGTTACATTTCTTAAATGGCTTCAATAACAACTCCATAGATATCAAAAACCCTGGTCTAGCCCCTTTCTGCTCCCAAAAAGATAAAAAAACTAAGAAAGTTATCAGCGTCCCGGGTTTTGCTACTAGTCAACCCACAATTTCAACAAGTCTAGCTAACCGTCCTACATTTTTGCCCCTTTTTTCCACTAATTGGGTGACAAATTGGCGCACACCCGACACCATTTGTGGGACTGTTAATTTCTCCATTAACTCCTATGCGCGGCGTGGTCACATGGGCGCTTCGCGTGACCTGGGGCAGGTCCCCGCGGTCCAGCTCCCCTCTGTGTCAACCCTTGGTCTTGGCATTGTGGTCACATGGAGTGTATTAAGGTCAGGGGGGCGATAAGCCCTGCCCCCTGATCCCCTCCTTAATCCGTGTGGGAACGGTGAGTAGGGCTGGGGCTAGCCCTCGACAATTAAACCACCTTCCCCCACTAGAGTTTAAATATATATTTAGTGGGTCCTTTAAACAAGGACCACCATTGGCACGATGGTAAATGCAGTAGTTTGTTGGAGATAGGTGCTAGGTTTGATTCCCATGGAGTGCAGTCCAAACTTCAAACAATTTTTAGTGGCCATCGAGGTGCCACGTGGAAACCTCTCACTGGACCACGTGGTGGCCTCCGGTTGGTCCACATAACCAACAACTCCACCCAATAGAATTTCGCCAACTCAGCACAATTCGGAACCTCAGAAGTGGCGAGCAACAATTGGTTCTTTTGAAGCACAATCATTTTTCCAAATAAGTAGGCCCAATCAGCATGCCAAGTCAGCGGTACAGACAGCTGACTAGGCGTCCCTGCATAAAATTTAGCCTATTTGCCAAATCGATCAAAACTCATTTCCGAGAGCATACGACGTCTGTTTTCCGCGAAATGGGTTGTGCCAGATTCAGGGTGATAAGATCTATATCGTCGTTCAAATTTCACATCAATCTAACAACTTTCATTTTTGAGCATATTTTTGAGCATCAGATCAGTGTACACCCCCACCATCATGATCTTATAAAAGTGAAAATGATGATGGGTGTTTGGATTATATACAAAATACTTACCCCCTATTATTGATCGTTTACGTTTATGTGCATGTGGTGAGGGTGTGATGTGTATCAAACATATTCAAGGTGTTCACTTAATACATGTACACACATGGACACCTTCACTTTTTAAAATGTTGAGTGTACATTTAAATTTAAATGCACAATCTACCCATGTAAAAATGCACACCTTCATGCTTTCGAAGGGTAGGCAGATATTTTTTTTTTTTTTTTAAACCAAGTAAAACCTCACTCAATTAAACAAATGGAAACCTTCACTCCCCAATTGTAATCATCACTTCACATCAAGTGTGATATCTCCTTGTCATATTTTCCTAGAACAATATACTAGACCAAATCCTTAAAAATTAAATATGATTATTTATGCTTCTTACACATCTTCATAGAAAATAACCTATAACTAAATCGCATGGCGAGGACTAACTTCAATGGAAGAAGGAAGGGGTGTCCAATTACAAGTAGCACATACCATGATCTATTACAAAAAATATTCCATTGTTCATTTTAGAATAATTTTACCAACACTATGAGGTGGATATTTCCAAATATCTCCATTAATAAATATTATGTCTGCTCTCCCCTACACCTTGCACTTCTCTACAATACTTTTTAAAAGGAAACTCAAATGTCTCATTTTACCATGTTCATGAACATTTCTATGTGTCATAGATTGTCTCCCAACTTAATCTACACTAACTCATTTTCTATGGCATCAATGATATTACTTAGATCTAGATTCCTAGGCATTTTTTACTACAATGGATAACATAAAAACGTTTTTTATCTAAAAACCTCGTAACCCCTGGTCCATCAAATTCTACGTGTTCTTCTTTCATGGGACACATACTTTCTTTCTTTGGTGCATCCTCTAGAAAGGATTTTGGTATTTGTTGTTCTCCTTGATTTATCAAATAGTTTATTGAACACTTATCAAACCTTCATGGAGCCTTAGTGTTGTCACTTCTTTGTGCAAAAATAATTAAACGATACATGTAGGTATCCATCACTATTACCATATAACATAAATTCTTTGCTCCATTGCCACCCATAAATCCATCATGGAAAAAAGGACACATTAAATACAATAGAAATGTTGAGACATGCTAAAAGACTTATGAGAGAATTATGTATGCTCATATTTCAACTATGGACACTATGAAAAGTTAAATTACTCTTCGTACATTGTGGATAAATCTATCACTTGAATCTGCTCCTATGCCAACTTTCCTATTAAAATGATGATATTTCTACCTCTCAAATTCTAACGCCCATTGAACCCATTGATAGTGCACATAATGTGTACTAATTTTTATCTAGGATGTTATTTTTGGGTGGTTGGAATGGATTATAGACTACTTCTCTACATCACTACATTTTACTTCTATCAAGCTGTTAAAGAATATTCCTATAGAATCCTAGGAAAAAGAATTTGTGGCTCCTATTTCATACAAGTGAATTTAGTAAACTACTCAAGCTTTTATTAGAATGAGGGATTTTGTATTGATATTTGTACTTGATTGTATATTTCTCATAAACATTACTTTGATCTACTATATAATATGTTTTGCAATTAAAAATCAAGTTCTCTCTTTCTCAAAATCCTAGTCAAAACCCAATGATGCAATTTTTATTAAAATCCAATATTAATGAATTTAAATTATACATTTTGAGTATATATAGAGATTCAACACCCCTCAAAACTAGTGCTTCATTGGTATCATGTAATCATTTTATCTTGCATAATTAATTTGATTAAGAAAATATTTTTTGGTGCCATTTATGTCATTTTCCTTTGGTTCAGGGTTAGTTTATTTTGTTAGATAGGAAAGGGGAAATGAATTGGTGTATTACCCTAAATTAATTTAAAACCAAATGCAAAACTTATCCCCACCGCATGTAGAAAAATGAACATCTTCACCTCCTTGAGTATCGTTGTTAAGGGATTTACAAATAGTAGAGGAATATACAAATTCAAGCTTTCAACAGAGTTCATGCTACGTTGGTCATTAAAGGGAGAGTTACAAACAATAGTTAATAATGTATATACTCACCTTTCTCATTGGCATAGGAGTGTGGGTTGGACTTGTGCACCTATCCTCATAAGGAATGAAATTGTGCGTTTGTGTGAGAGGACATAAATATTTTGTTTCTCGTGGTTAGTGCTATAACGCACCATATAGGTTCTATAAAGGGCGTTATAGCACACGAGCTCAGCAGAGATCGACGTTAACAATCAAAGACTTGCGGAATTTTGCATACACGCGGGTTAAGGGTAAATACACAACGTTACTAGAATAACGTGGGAGTTCATTTGCGCAAAAGGCGTTAACACGCAATCGGTCTCAATGATGCAGTGCGTTAACAATTCCGAAGTCAGGTTAACTTCGTTATATGTTGGACAGAGTCACGTAACCTTATGAGTCATGTTTCCGAAGTCAAAGGAGTCACGTAAGATTTACATTAAAGTGGTTTTTTATTAGGTGAGGTTTATTAAAGGTTTTTTTTAAATACGTGAGGTTTATTAAAGTTTTTGTTTTAAGGCGTGGTTAAAACGTTTGAAGAGTTATTAAAGTGTTTTTATAATTAAAAAAAAGAAAAAAGAGTGCTTGGGAGAGTAAGGTTTCGAAATAAGTTTTCTTACTGGAAAAAAAATATTTTGGGGCTTTGTAAAAGTTTGTTTATCTATAAATTTTTTGGTGTTTTGTCGAGCATGACAATTTTTTTGGTGACGATTGTGCCTTACGGGGGCGCATATTGAAAATCATATTTTTTTTTTGGGGCGATATGGAAGATAGCCTCATGCAACCAAGAAATAAACTATAAAACAGAGGAATGACCATAGCCATGGGTCGCAAAGCACGATTGAAGCATATGAAGAAAATAAATCAAAAATAAGAGGCAAAGATCATTGCCAGGTTTAGAAAGGTTCAGGCCGCAGCCGAGGAACTCAAAGGTCTAGCAAAAGACGAAGAAGAATTTGATGCAAGGGGGAGTGACATGCAGCAGCAGGTTATGTCACAAGCAAAGAAGTGAGTCGTAGATTTAGGAGTATATGAGAAAGACTTTGAGAGGAAAACAGAGCTTGTAGAATCCCACTCAAAAGTGGATGATCATTTTCAAAACCATAAAATTGAAACCCATTATGCAAGCATGCATATGGATGAAGAAGATGTAACAAAGATTTCAAAGAGAGAAGTTGAAGCCTCTTCGTGTGAAGCAGAGCAAGAGCATATTAATGCTCAAGGACTCCACAGTAATGTGGATGATACAGATGATGGTGAACCCCACTGTGATGAGACACATGTGGATGATGACTCCAAAGTTATATGTGAATTGGCGAATCGAGCCGCAACTAATGGATTTGGTGAAGTTGACATTGTCAATGAAATTGACAATTAGCACATACATGCTTGGATATTCCACCATAGTGTGGATGAACATTATGTTGATGTTATGTGTGGTTTCTTTTTTGAAACAGAGATTGATTGTGGCAATATGGTAAGCGCAATGTTTGATGAAACATTGAAGGTTGAAGTTGCCACTATAGCAGCAAGATATGAAGCAGTATGTGATCTAGCAACAGTTGATGATCAAGAACAGGATAAAGTGATTGAAGAGTTTTTGATGAGAATATCCACTAACATCATAACAGTGGAAGACAACCTCCATGCAATTTAAAAGAAGACAGATGTAGAGTAGGAAGCTCTCAGTGAAGAGCATAATAAAGATGTTTTTAGCATTGTTTTTGAATATGCAGGTGTTTAGAATAACATGGGAAAAGAAGTTGAAAGAAAGGTTTTTAATATATTTGATGTAGATTTGAAACTCATTGAAGAATGGATTCAAAAACATTTAGAACAAATTGATGCGAGTCTTAAAGCAGTAGCTGGAATAAAAGAATTGAATGAAATGGTGAATATAAATCTTGAGTCTGCAGATTACAGGAAAAAAGTAGCAGTACCTCATGATGAAAGTGAAAAGAATGATATGAGAGACGAAGATGAATGCATTGAAACCATTTTTCAACAATGGAGTCAAGAAGAGATAATATTCTGCTATCAAGAAATATGGCAGAAAGAAAGCCAGGAATATGAAGCGCAAGAAGCAAAGCAAAGAAGACAGTTTGAAGATGCAATGTTGTGGCAACAGTCCATGGTTGAATGGATATTTGAAGAGGAAAGTGTAGTAGACAATATCAGATTGTGTTTCAGCACAAATTCAAGAAAATTCAAAGAAAAATTGCAGCAACAACAAGTAAAGGAATATGGAGCCTACAACAAGAAAGCACAACAGAGAATGAAGCAATTTCGAGGATTTAAAATTTGGAAGAAGAGAAAGAGAAAATGCAAAATTGTGAAAGTCTTGAGTCATTGTAAGCCTCTTTAAGACATAGACCAGCGTGCATGTTTGAGTGATAATTGAGTCAATTTCTATTGTAAGCCTAACAGGCATAATTGAGTCATACAGTCGTAATTAAGGGGGAGTGTTAGAAATTGTAATTACTCCTGCATGTGGAGTTGGCTCAACATAGAGAGTTAGTTAACTGAGTGATTGAGTGTATGAATGTTGAGTCAAAGTCGAGTTAAGTGATAGAAGACTTTTAATGTGTGGTTGCATGTCTGTGTGCATGTGAAGATATTTTAGGCAAATCGCTAGTTGGAAAAGGTTAAATACCCTTCACCGAGTTCATTGTAAGCATCATGTTTTGTGTGACCAATACAAGAGCCGCAACTCGTGTTTTATGTGTGAATAATTTATGCTTTGTCTCCTTCGCCTTTCCAACATGAAGGTGGGCAATGTGGGTGTGCACCCACCATGAAAGAGTGAAAGTGTTTATTTATATGCATTCATTTAAATTCCATCATATTAAATATTCTTTAAAAATAAAACTAAAAATGATTTATTAGTTGAGTAACCCAATGTTGTAGTAAAAGTATTTTTGTGACCCCAAAATAGTTTGAATCTATGATAAATTTTAGGGATAAATATTGTTGTGCTATGATCCAAGTTCCATGCATCATGGATTGATGTCTCAAGAGATTTTTCCGATGGAAAAATCAATGAAGATTTTAATCCAATAACAAATTTAACTTCCTATATTATTAAATTCTTAAAATAATAATACCTCCATAAATAACTGATATTCTTATAATAATAATAATACCACCCTAAATAAATAATTTATATTCAATTTTAAATAAATAAATAATTTTCCAAAACATTGAAATTCTTTACCACCACTTCTCACAAAAAAAAAATACTCACCATATAAAAAAAAAATTGCACACACCATAAATTTAACTTGAGAAATCGTTGAAATTAATTTAGTTTCAATTTAAATGATAACAAGGCTGCATAGCTATCGTTCCCTACACCTTAGTTCAATTATTGAATTTTGAAATGTATGAACTAACTATTGTATTTGAACAAGGGTTACTTTGTAGATATTCTTGCTTATTTTAAATATCCTTAAATTAGAGGCCCATGTCACAAATGTTATCAAATGTATTATTATAATAAACGTACATAAACACATGTTATAAACGTTGATTAGGGCCAACCTAATTTTAAATATTAAAGGCCCATGTCACAAATGTTATCAAATGTATTATTATAATAAACGTACATAAACATATGTTATAAACGTTGATTAGGGCCAACCTAATTTTAAATATTAAATTAGTTTGTTTATACGTAGGGCCCTAATAACGTGAAAGTGTTTATAAATAACGTTATAATGTCAAATAATAGATATTAAATAATTTAACGTGAATTTTAGTAAATTAACCATTAGTTATACATGGTTTACGATAATATGTACTTTGGTTGATTTGTACATAAACACAATGATATCATTAGATAGTGATAATATTATAATATTATTATCTCCATAGGCTATTATATGCGTTTAAGTATGGAATCGTCTGTCAACTTTTAGTACGCGCATTGAACCTAATGCATTGAACCTAATGCAAATATATCAGTCTCACATGCCAAAATCTCCCAAGATTGCTGGAATCTCTCGCAGGAATAATTTGATATCAATCAAAATAAATCCGTAGAGAATAAACCATTACATTTTATTCAACTTTCAATTAGTTCGGGCCATTATGAATGTCGTTTCAACTATTTTTAATTGACGTATATCTTGTTAAAACAACACTTTCTCTTAAATTGATGAAATTGTCCACCTGAAGTGAGGAACCTCATCCGTCCATATAAAAAATGATTAATTGAAAGCAGAGATTTTGACTTCAGTATTAGACTAGGGCCATGTAGGCTAAAATACGTTATTTTAGCATATTTGGACCATATTTATTTGATCTGTACACCAAATATGCATGTAGTTCGATAGGATCTATAGGCTAGGCATTGATTGTTGAGGTTTTTATTTATTCCAAATCCCACATGCAACGACTTCTTAATATCAATACTTTATGTAAGTGGTTGCAGAAATCAATTTTCATTGTTTATATACAATACATTTGGCTACTTCAATGCGTTGACTAGAGATAAACCTAAGATATAGGCCATTAGAATAGTACTAAGCCTAATAATTATTCCTTATTCAATGGAATAACGCATAATAATTAACATGATACACCTAAATAACTTCTGTAATTGTTTATTATATTAGATTAGGTTGCCATTAATAAATCAAAATACATATTATCATTATGTCATTAATTAGCAAGAGTACATACTATCATTACAAAATAAGACTTTAACCAATCAAAGTGTAGAAAAATTAGATTTAAAAAAATAAGTTAATTTTTTTTCAAAAGTAAATATTAGATAAGATCGTTTAATTTTTAGTAAATTTAAAATTAATGTCAACATCAATATTTTTTAATACATAATTACCCTACTGATGAAGAAATAATAAAAAATAAAAATATTTAAAATTATACAGTAAATTTGTGTAATAAAAATATCTCGAGAGGACAATTCAAAGAGTTCATCTCCCTATGGGTTGGTGTAATAGCGTACGACCTCACTTAGCATCAATCAATGGAGTGCCAAAGAACGCTAGTTTCAAATCTATGTTTGTAGCCGAGGTAAGATATAAGATATCCAAGTAGCAAGGAAATCCCTACGAAAAGTATTTATGGTTTTAAAAATGCCTAATGGTTTGAGAAAGGAGAAAGAGCTCTTAATTGCAAGTCATTATAAATATATTTTAACTGCTAATTTATAGCAACTTTTTCATTATTTTGTTTCTTTTCACAACTTAGAATGATTTGGATTGAATGTGTCTTTTTAATTATTGATATTTATTAATTATTAATGAAAAATAAATTAATTGTAAATAAAAATATATATATATATATTTTTATAATATATAAAATTTATTATATATAAATAGCTGTAGTTTAATAATTATGTCTTTTTGTTTTGAAAATTATGGAAATCCCAGTCATATTTTAAAAAAATGGGACATAAATTTTTGTAAATCTAAGTAAAAACTGTCGAACTCCATAATTTTAGGTGTTCTAGATGTTTTTTTTTAATAGTGATGAATCCATTTCCACCATCAAAAACATGATTCAAACACTACTTCTACAAGATTTTTTGAAATTTTTTTGCTAAAATTTTTAATGGTCGGAACAATTCCTCCATCACGTTAAACAACTCTTGTAAACATATTACAACCCAATTTATGATTATATAACTATTTACCAATTCACATAAACCATGTTCTTTCGTTTCTAGATTGCGTCCTTGTTACTGCATGATCGATGATACATCACTACTTGAAATGCCTTGTGACAACTTCAAGAAGCCCTACAAGTCGAACATTACTCAGGGCTCATTACATTTGATGATTCATGCAAGATGTTGACTTGAAGTGACTTCACCCTTTATTGGAAAGAAATCGTGTTTGTGACGCATATGCGGGATGGTGCCGAATAGTACTAAGCCTAATAATTATTCCTTATTTAATGGAATAACATATAATAATTAACATGGTACACTTAAATAAGGTACACTTAAATAATTTCTGTAATTGTTTATCATATTAAATTAGGTTGGCATTAATTAGTGAAAGTACATATTATCATTATGTTATTAATGAGTCATAATGTTATTAATTAGTCATAGTATATATTATTATTACAAAATAAGACTCTAACCAATTAGAATATAGAAAAATTAATTTAAAAAAAAATAAAAAAATAAAATAATTTTTTTCAAAAATAAATATTAGATAAAATCATTTAATTTTTGGTAAATTTAAAACTAATATAAACATTAATGTTTTTTAATAAGTTATTACCTTGTTGCAGAAAATAATAATAACTCAATTTGGAATAAAAATAACTTTTTTTAAAAATAAAATTAACAAATAAGTAAACATCCCGGTATCTACGACAAAGACAGGACAGGAAAGTTCAGTATGCTTTCACGTTTAAAAATAAAAAAATTCATTTTCTTTTAGTAGAGGTTCGACAACATTCCTCTCTGTTTTATTATATTATTATTAGAAAAGGTTGACATATCTTTCCACATCATTTAGATTTTAAGAGGAAGACACTAAAAAGCGTTCAATCACTGCACTTGTTACGAAACTAAAAAGAAAGTGATTCTGCGTAGGCCGTTGCCACAAATGAGAGGCCATTCATGTAATATAATATAAAGTGCGAAGAATGTGTGTACTGCTCCCTCTCCTAAAAATTAGAGACCATAAAGATAGCTATTAACATGCATATTAATGAATAATCATTGTAAGCTTCATGTGTAATGCAATATGTAGGATTGTGTGTTTCTTCTGCACATAAAAATATCACTGTAAACTTGTGGTTGAAGAGTCTCCAACTGCACGTCATCTTAGTGTACGTCATTCAAAAAACCTGTAGTGGTTGATACCATAGCAGTGAGTATTAACAATTTGTGTGACATCTACAACTTGAAGTAAGATTTTGGCAGGGAGAATAACTGTACTTATGCAAAATGGAGGAGTTTGTGTTATATGTTCTGTTACACGGAGGTGGAAAACGTGTTCCAATGGTTCTTGCTTTTTTCTGGAGTTTTGGAAATGTATGGAAATGTTCTTTTTTCAGTGTGATCTACAATGGGAGCTTGGGAAAGTTCTGAGAGCTTTGAAGACTAGTTGTTTTGGAGTTCCAGGGTTCCCTGGGTTGGGGAATACAAAACTTGTAGAAAAATATGTTGAACTGCCCACAAAACATGAGCCTATATTGAAACTATAATTATCAAATTTGGGCATTGGCAAATGAGCTTATGTGGACACTATAGTTACCAAATTTGAGCGTATTGGCAAAAAAAAATTAACAAATTCGCTGATTCCGTTTGGTATGATTAAGAATTCGGCCCAATCAAATTCGATACTATGCATGAAGTATTTTTCCATCGCTTGAGCAATGGCAGGAAGAGGGAAATCAGTGGATGGTAAGAAATGTGTTTGTTCCAAGAGCTCGAAGGCCAGTCTTCAATTCCTGTTGGGCGTATTGCCAGAATATCTAGTTGCCAAGGTGCTTGAGCTGGCTCGAAATGCCGCAAGAAATAACAAGAAGACGAGGATTGTTCCACCTTCTGTCACCAGTTAGAAACAATGAAGAACTGAGCAATGCCAAAGGTGGTGTGTTGCCCAATATTCACAATGTTCTATTACTGAAGAAGACCGGTAGTGGTAAGGCAGTTAGCCCGAGGGTTGAGTTTGAAATCCACTCAACCTGGAAAACTAATATGGTATTTTTAAGGAGTTTGTGATGTGGAAAAATTAATTAAAGAAAAGAAATATTATATTGGAAAATTTGTATTTTGCAAATTCTGAAAAAAATAATTAAAAAAAGTAATTTTTATATTAAAAATTTTATAAAATAATAAATTGCAATGTTAAAAAATATAAAAAATAGTAGTAGAGTTTAGGCTTCTGTGATCCATATCAAGTTTACAAAAAATATTTTTCGGCGAAGATCACATGAGACATCATTTGTCGAGGCGTTTCGAACCAACCAATTTGGTTCATCGTCAGGACAAGTTGAAGAAACACATCTAGCTTAGCATGTTAAAAAGACCGAGCAGAGCCACATCTAGCTTAGCATGTTAAATAGACCGAGCAGAGCCTCCAACGGCTAATTTGACCAACCGCTAATATTGACTATTGGACCGGGATCAAAACTTTTTTAATAATAAAAAAAGAGATAAGTTATACAGGGGACCAATCCCTTAATAAATAAATAAAATAATTTAAATTAGTGATAATAGTTAGTTAAAAGTTATTAAAAATAGTTAAAAATTATAGGTTAATTATTATTTAAAAGGAAATTAGTTGTAAAGGACCTCGCCTATGAATAAATTAATTGTGAATACAAGTTAAAATATATATATATATATATATATATATATATATATATATATAAATAATAAAAATAATAATAATAATAATAATAATAATAGAAATAACAATAAAATAAACAAATAAATAAATAAATAATAATAATAAGAATTAAAAATAAAATAATAAAATAAACAATAGATAGATAGATAAACGGGTCGACAAATGATGTCTCATGTGATCTTCGCCGAAAAATATTTTTTGTAAATAAAAAATAGTAACTTAAAAAAAACAAAGAACTATAAAATAGCAAATTGGTTGTAAATTAGTAATTCCTATAAAAAAATAATAAAAAACTATAACTTTTATATTGGATAAAATTATAAAATGGTAAATATCAGTTTCAAATAGATAACAAAAATTATAAAATAGCAAATTGGTTGTAAATTAGTCATTCCTATATAAAAATAATAAAAAATTGTAACTTCTATATTGGACAAAATTATAAAATAACAAATTTCAGTTTCAAATAGATAACTCTTATTAAAAAAATAAATAAGTTTAATTATTTGTAACATGTATACTATCCAATTTTTTCCATATTAGATTTTATAGAGTCGAATTATTTCCGTATCGTATCGAATTCGAATTCGAATTTGGTAACTATGGTTGAAACTTTTGCAGAAAGAAAGTTCAAAGACATCCTTAACACCAATATCCTTAATTGAGAAACTCAAGCAATATGTTGATGGATTAAGGAAGCGTGTGGCCCCTCATGTAAGGGCGATATCTGGGATGTCATGTTGATGAGTATTTCTTACATTGCATGCTGATGAGTATTTCTTACATTGTTTATCATATCTGGGATGTCATGCTAAATGCTAATGAGTATTGACAATAAACTTGACATTTTAATATTTTATATATATCAAAAGAAAGACTCAGGAAGAGACACCCACATAATATATTTATATATAAAAGAGATTATATATTTATTATTTATATATTTAAATTGATTTTAATATTTAAATATTTTTATTCAATATTAATTTTAATTATTATATAAATTATATACATTTTTTTTATAATATTACAGTTCCGTTTTCTGTAATTTCCAAGCTCTAGAAACTCATGCAACATAAGTTATATATTATTACAAATAAATATATATATATATTAATTGGAATAAAAATTTCAAATCTGAAATATTTATTGAAAATTTTATAATTTTAATATCAATTTAAATTATTTTATCATAAACTGTATGTTTGATAGCCACTAAACATTTTAACTCTGTTATGATGGGCAAATTTTCCTGGTATTTTTATGATCAAATTCCATGTCTGAAAATGATGCAAATTTTCCTCTGACATTTTACGATCAATTCCGTTCCTGAAAATAATGATTAACATTTTCTAAATTTTGAAATTAATTAATTGAATTTAAAAATATAAAATGATTAACATTTTCTAAATTTTGAAATTAATTAATTGAATTTAAAAATATAAAAATTTACTGTAACTTTTTGTAAGTTAAAAAAAAAAAATAGTGTTTAACAATTTTTCAAAAATTACCATAATTAGAATTATCTGTTCCAAACACATCTCAAAAATACATGACTCATTATCGCGCTGCTAGCCGCTAAGGAGCTGTGCAGCCCTAGCCAGAAAATGCAGCAAGAAGCACGCAGCTACCCCTCAGCAGCCTCCTGCTGCTGAGGATCGAGCAACATGGATTCATCAGAGGACGAAGAGTCTCTTTCAGATCATTACCAAGAAAATGAAGGAACAACAAAAGCTTTCGCCTCTCTCATTTTTGCAATGGGTTCGGCAAAGAACCGACCATCAGTCACTAAGTTTGTTAAAATATTGGAAGACATCCCTGAAATCTCACTCCCTCCTGTCCTCCCTTGTAAAGCAGTACTTTCCCTGGCGGAACGTGGATTAGTCGAGCAGTTTGCTGGGTTATGGCCATCGCCCAAAACTGTCCAAAAATGGGTAGAAAGGAACTAGACTGCGTCAATAGATGGGAAAATCTCAATCAGGTTCTGTGGAAGAGGGTACTACACCTTTCATTTTGAAACCAAGGAGGATCGAGATCTGATATTTATGAATGGCTCTTACTTTATGGATACAAGAGGACTGTATTTAAATAGATGGATGCTAGATTTCGATCCAGAAATGGATGTACCCAATGTCGTCCCCATTTGGGTCAGATTGCCGCATCTTCCCCTCCACTGTTGAGGAGATGATTCAGTTAAATCCATAGGAAATGAAATTGGGAAATACATAGACAAGTGTGAGCCAAAAGAAAATATGCATGCATATGCCAGAATCTGTGTAGAAGTGGATCTAGGGAAAGGGCTTCCAGAAGCCATCAAAATCAAAGTGGATCGGTGGAAGCATATACAACAGCTGAATTATGAACAAATCCCCTTCAAATACAAGGTATGTCATGAATATGGCCATTTTGCTAATAGATGTACAAAAAAATGAAAATGAAAATGAAAAGATTGAAGATCCAAAAAACAAATGGGAACAGGTTAAAAGAAAGAAGATAGTCAATAAACAACCAAATCAATCTTCTACGCAGCCCACCATATCCTCTGATCTCCACCCTCTATCACCAAAAGCAGACAATAATCCTCTTACTAGCCTTAATCCTTTTGAGCCACTGGATCCTTCAGCCCCCCCATCCCCAGGACCCAGATCCAAATCCAGATCCCCCCACCATCCTCCCAACCCCCCTTCATCCCCTCTGATCTCAAACACCCATACTCCAACCCCCTCCTCAATTGACAGAATCCTAACAAGAAAGCAGTGAAACGAAACACCCCCAAATGTAGAATATAAAGAAAAAGCAAGAAGAAAGACAAACAAAGAGCTGAGGGATGAAGCAGCAGCAAAGGAAATGGCCTTAGGAAGGCAGCAACCTATGGAAACCTTCTTAGGAAGGAATGCAGGAAACAACGAAAAAAGCCAGCAAAGAGGGAAAGGACCCATGCACCACCCAACAAGCAAATAATATTAATGGTCTCCTGGAATTGTCGAGAAATGGGATCATCCTTCAAAGAAAATGCCACAAGAGACATTTGGCAAAAGAAAACCCAGACATCCTTATGATTCAGGAGACAAAAACAAATAGCCAAGAAACTGAAAATATCAAAAAAAAAAAAGCAGAAATTATGAAGGGGAAGCAATACAGGCAACAGGAGCGTCAGGAGGTATCTGCACATTATGGAAGAAAGGAATCTGGGAATTAATACAACAACAAAAAAGATCAGCATTGGATACAAACGGATCTAATGCAAATCAGTACAAAAGAGAAGTATAGTGTCATAAACATATATGCCCCCAATCACTACAAGGAAAAAGACCAATGCTGGGCCACCATAAAAGAAGCATTAAAAGAAATGCAAGCTGGGAAAATAATCCTAGGAGGAGACTTAAACTTGGTAAGAAGTATAGAAGAAAAGTTTGGAGGAACATATCACACAGACCCATCCAGGGATGCTCTAGAAGAAATAATGGAACAACACAATTTAATAGACATCCCCCCAAACAACGGGAAATACACCTGGAGCAATAAAAGAGTGGGCAAAAGCAACATAAAAGAAAGGTTAGATAGAATCATGATACAAGAAAATATAGCAGTAATGTACAGCTCCATCAAATCAAAAATTTTACACACAACGACATCTGACCATAAACCGGTGGCAATAGTCATGGGAAAAATGGAAAATCAAGGACCGCTCCCATTTAGATACAGCTCAATTTGGAACAGCAATACAGAAATCAGTGAACTAATTAAGGAAGCATGGGAGCCAAGAGTATCAGGATCACCATAGTATATTTGGGAGACAAAATTAAAAAATGTAAGAGCCAAGCTAAAGGAATGGGCAAGAGCAAATGAAATTAAAAAAAAAGAGAAGAAAAAAGAGTTACAACAGAAAATGGACAGCATGCAAATTGAAAAAGAATGCAAAGAAGAAGACAAGCAAGATTATCTAAGAGAGAAGGAAACTTTTTGGGAAATATATAGGGAAAACAGGGAAGAAGAAGAAGAGGCAAGATTGAAATCCAGAAGCCTGTGGCTCAAGTCAGGGGATAAAAATACATCATTTTTCCACAACACAATGAAAATTAGAAGACCAAGAAACCAAATAGAAAAAATACAGATTGAAAATCAGGAGGTCAAAGGTGCAGAAGAATTAAAAAAAGCAGCCCATAAGCACTTCAAAAATTTACTTTCAGCAAAAGAAGAAAACGTTGAATATGAATATTTCCTTTAGTGCAAAAAAAATAAAAATTAAAAGAGATCAAAATGCAGAAATGTGTAAAGAACTCACAGAAGAAGAGGTAGTGGTGGCTATATGGAGCTTGCATCCAAATAAAGCCTCGGGCCAGATGGTTTTACAATAGCATTCTACAAATTTCATTGGTATACAATCAGAAAGGACTTCTTAAGAATGGTAAAGAATGTCTTCAAAAAAAAAAAAAGGAAGCAACACAAAATCCTCCTACCTTGTTCTAGTCCCAAAGGAGTCAAACCCCTCCACTTTCAACAGGTTTTGCCCTATCTCTCTTTACAATTCCTCTTATAAGATAATAACAAAAATAATTGCAAATAGAATCAAAGAAGTGCTTCCAATAATCATATCTGAAAATCAAAGAGGATTTGTGCCCAACAGGCAAAACATAGATAATGTAATTATTGTACAGGAAGTTGTACACTCTAGTATGCTAAGGCCAAAAAAAGTATCATAATCAAATTAGATATGGAAAATGCATTTGATAGGGTAAGCCATCCATATCTAATGGTTGTCCTCCAGAAACTTAGATTCTCAAGAGAAATAATAGAAGTCATCCAGGGATGCATCTCTACTCCATGGATTTCCCCCCTCATAAATGGAAGGCCCAGTGAATTTTTCAAAGCACAAGAGGCATCAGGGAAGGATGTCCTCTCTCACCCTTCCTATATATTATAATGGTGGAAACTTTAAGCAGAGCCTTGGAAAAACAAAGAAAAGAAAGAAACATCACTGGGCTCAGAATATCAAAAGGAGTAAAAACAATAAACCACTTTCTTTTTGCTGATGACACATTGTTGCTGGGAGGGGCATCAACAATAATAGCAAGAAGGTTCAAAAAAATTTGGATGATTTTTTACAGGTTTCAGGTAGGCTCTTAAACAACACAAAATGCAGAATATATGGATGGAATACCCCTTTCAGAATCATGCAAAGAATTTCACAAATCTTAGAAATCCCCATACAGGAAAAATGGACTCACTTCTTTTACCTGGGACTTCCAATCTCAAAAGAGAACATGAAGGCATAAATATGGACTAAACAGATTGAAAAAATGAAAAATAAAACACAAAGTTGGGTATGATGTGGCTAAATATGGCAGCAAGGGTAATATTAATCAAACCACTCCTTGCAGCAAGTGCCCACAAACAAATGGAGTTAATCTTAAGAAGCTTTTTATGGCAGGGGGAGCAAGAAAACAAAAAATTCATCCTGGTTAGGTGGGAGAAAGTAGTGCTACCATATGAACAAGGAGGCCTATCAATACGGATACCTGGGCTCATGAATGCAGCCCTGGGAATGAAAATAGTATGGAGATTGATCACAAGAAAAGAGAGCTGGTGGAAAAAAACTCTCATCTCAAAATACATGGACGGCTCTAGGAAAAGTCTGCTCATTGGAAATATCCCAATAAGACAATGTACTCAAGCATGGAAGCTAGTAAAAAAAACAATTCTTCTAATGAGTAGCTACATCTCTAAAATTCCAGGCAATGGAAAAACAATATCGATTTGGGAGGACAGAACCATGGGAAAAGAACCACTGAAGAGTCATCCAAAAATTGAAGGCATCTAAGAGTGGATGAAAGGAAAAGGTCTCAACACTTTACACTCAATTTCCCTTGGAACCAAAAGAATGGCAAGACTGGAAAATTTCAACAATTCCCGCAAATCTGGAAGGGAAATGGAGCAAAATTGGGCAGCTCCTAAAAGGGGTAGCACGAATCAACTATGGCGAGGAAGATGATTACCTTTGGGATCCAAGTGGTAGGAAATACACAGTCAAGACTAGATACAAAATCCTACAACAACAACCAAATCAACAAGATCGGGATTCTTGGAAAATAGCCTGGAAATCAAAAAGTTTGCCTAAGATCAAAATGCTCATTTAGACTCTTTTAAAAGGGAAGATCTTGACCATTGAAAACTTCAAAAAAAAAGGCTTTCAAGGCCCATCACGATGCCCATTATGCCTGCAGGCCGAATAAAACATTCAACACTTATTCCAAGAATGCATTTTTGCCAAAGAATGTTGGCAGCAGCTTATAAGCCCCTTGGAAATAAGCATAAATTTTGAAAAGACTTTGCCAGATTTTCTTCAAACTTTAGAGAAGGCCTATCCATATACAACAAAGAATAAAGTTACAATTCAGAGAATGTGGAAATGCATTCCAGTAGTTCTATGTTGGCAAATTTGGTTGACGCGAAACAAGTGCATCTTCAAAAATCAAACTCCAAGATTAGGGAAGACCCTCTCAAAAACATGGGGATTAACTTCTGAAATCCTCAATATCAAAGGAACAACACCAACAGATTACAACACTCTTCAACAAAATGAGCGAGATTGGCTCAGCAAAGCCATAATAAACAACAATGAACAAAAAGGACAGAGAAAGATAAACTCAGGAAATATTCTTGAAATAAGACTAAGTGAAGAGGAACTCGCAGATTGGAAAAAAAATCAGAATAGATATTGCCTATACTTTGATAGGGCCTCAAAGCATAATCCGGGAAAGGCAGGGGCAGGGGAAATAATCCTTGATCCTGATGGGAAAGAAAATGTCACATATGAATGGGGACTGGGACAAATCTCAAATAATAAGGCTGAAGCATACAACTTGTTGATGGGAACAAGAATAATTAAAAAAAGATAAATACAAAATCTTATAATAATAGGAGACTCAGCCATAATAATAGAGGCAATGGCCCGAAACAAAAACCCAAGCAATGAGTTCATGAGCAGAATTTTTAGAAGAATCAGGAAGAACTTAGAAGGTTCTGGCGATGTAATCTTCAGACATGTCTTGAGAATACACAATCAACAGGCGGATTATTTTGCAAATCAAGCAGTGGAAAAAAATGAAGGGAATGTTCGTGAAAACCATGAGGAATATCACAACTCTGTTCCATAATAATCAGCAAAAGATCATAAGTATGAAGCCCACCAAAAACAAGGAACAAAGCACAATGATAAAAGAAACAAAACATAAATCAACAGTCAGAAATCAACAAAGGACACATCACTGCAATGAAAGGCAAAAAATCACGAGAAGGAAAAGGAAACATCATAATAGTTTGGAAATTCGCATGAGCAAAGGCAGGCAGGGCGATCACAATATTGGTCACAAGAACCAAGCAGCAATCCATCCCATCGATGGCAGACCTCGGGCTGCTCTCAATTGCTATAAGAACAGAGGGAATTTGAATAATACAAGCAACTGTATAAGGCAAAATCTCGTTCATGAAGTGATCTTCATCTCCCCTGTCCAGCGCATAGTGTTGTCGCCCTTTCTAAGCCTCTCCCTGCCTTCTTTCTCAGTCCACGACGTTCATGAAGAGATCTTCATCTCCCCTGTCCAGCGCACAGTGCTCTCGCCCTCTTTAACCCCCTCCCTGCTTCCTTTCTCAGTCCACGACTCCTGCATTCCGTCACTCCCCTCAAACAACAACTCTCCATCGTAGCGCAAAGCCTCTCGGAGCATCCCTGCCTATCATCTACCCCTCCCTCCATTTCGGCCCTTATACCTGACTGTCATAACCAGACTTCGGCCCCATTCTTTTGCTGTCATACACAGGCACAAAGATACAACAGGTAGGAAAGCGCAGGTCAAAAGAAACGTGGTCATCATCGGTAGAGGAAGTGTTATCTCCGACAAAACAAGATCCAAGAAGCTCAGCAAAACAAGGAACAGTAAGCAGCGCAAGAGGAAGAACAAGAAAACAAAACAAATGGAATTCAACCCTATTGAAAAGGCAGCGATGAATGATGCATGCCCAACTCACAAAGCGAACAAATTCATGATTCAACGACTACAAGAGTCACTCAAGGATGTCAGAAACGAAATGAGAATGGAGTATAGCTACCAGAAAAGAAACATGGCAATGCAGAAAGAAGAAATCATGGCACTAAAAACTAAATGCAAACATCTAGAATAAGCAGTGGCATACTACAAAAAAAACACTATGAGCAATGAAAAGAGAGAACTCGGTCAATTATGACAAGAAGAACCAACCAACTCAGGGACAATCAATCTACAAGCCATGAAAAAGTATCAGAGAATCCATGATATGTAAATTTACTTTCCTAGTAGGTCAGTTTGTTAGGTAGTACTCAAGAATAGTCATAAAAATATATGAAGTTTTGAACTCAAGCATAGGAGATGGGACTGCGCTCCTATCTCATTGCTCAGTTTTCTATCATCCTACAGTCGATTGTAATAGGAGCTTGCTCCACCACAACTTTTGGTAATATATCAACTACCCGACCTTGTTAAAAAAAAAATACATGATTCATTGCCTCGTGGGTCTTGTGCAGCTTCATGTTCCATGTCGCTCATGAGTATTTCTTTCATTGTTTATGATATTTGGGATGTCATGCTAATGAGTATTGATAATAAACTTGACATTTTAATATTTTATATATATCAAAAAAAAACTGAGAGAGAAAGACACCCACATAATATATTTATATATAAGAGAGATTATATATTTATTATTTATACATTTAATTTGATTTTAATATTTTGATTCAATATTAATTTTAATTATTATATAAATTATATAAATTTTTTTTTTTTTTAATTTTCTGTAATTCTCATGTTCCAAAAACTCATGCAACATAAATTATATATTATTAAAAATAAATAAATTTATATTAATTAGAATAAAAATTTCAAATCTGAAATATTTATTGAAAATTTTATAATTTTGATATCAATTTATAGCCACTAAAATTTTTAACTCTATTATGATGGGCAAATTTTACCGTGACAAGTATTTTTATGAACAAATTCCATTTCTGAAAATGATGCAAATTTTCGTGTGACAGGTAATTTTACGATGAAATTCCATTCCTAAAATAATAATTAACATTTTCTAAGTTTTAAAATTAATTAATTGAATTTAAAAATATAAAAATTTACTCTAACTTTTTCAATCCCACTTCTTCACCCGTGTGAGCATCACCCGATGCAATGAGTGCTAAGTGAACTATTCAAAAATCATGAGAAATTAGTCAGTTACGACTACCTCTCATGGAAATGGTCATACGTGAATGACTTACTTAACGCAGTTGAATCCCAAAAATGATATCTAATATAATGCACTGCGTAAACCCCCTAATACTTAAATTCAAAAACACTGAAGGGATCTCTACTTGAATAGTTCATGAGGCACAATACTTGCTAAGGTTTTGCAAATGGGGTAGCAAGCTAAGTGGGCTTGATTGTGGGGAAAACTCCACAGTTAAGCGCGCTTGCGCCAGAAGCAATCTGGGATGGGTGACCTCCCGGGAAGTCCTGGTTACCGGGTGCAAGCCCCAGAAGTGATGATTGACGCTATGTGATTCATTTCACTAGTTTCAATCTCATTTCTTCACCCTTGTGAGCATCACCCGATGCAATGAGTGCTAAGTGAACTATTCAAAAATTATGAGAAATTAGTCAATTACGACTACCTCTCATGGAAATGGTCATATGTGAATGACTTACTTAACGCAGTTCAATCCCAAAAATGCTATCTAATATAATGGACTGCGTAAACCCTCTAATACTTAAAAAAAAAATTAGTGTTTAATAATTTTTGCTAAGTGAACTATTCAAAAATTATGAGAAATTAGTCAGTTACGACTACCTCTCATGGAAATGGTCATACGCGAATGACTTACTTAACGCAGTGGAATCCCAAAAATGCTATCTAATATAATGCACTGCGTAAACCCCCTAATACTTCAAAAAAAATTAATGTTTAACAATTTTTCAAAAATTACCATAATTAGAATTATCTGCTCCAAACACATCTGAAAATACATTATGAAGCTACATGACTCAACAAAGCTACATGACTCATTGTGTAACGCCCCGCGTTCTTGGGCACGGGCGCGCGCTCTTGGGCACGGGCGCGCGCTCTGTCCATTACGAAAATCAACTAAGTGTTGATGCGAGCGCCCCATGAACGACGAAGTGTGCGCGCGGTTATGGAGAAACGTTCGCATGTTTATACGATGTGTGAGAGTTTGGTTATGCGATGGACGAGCCAACCATGTGGAGGGGCTTCGTGCCATTGTAAAAACATCGAAAGGAGGGGTTGACCATGGGGCGACCTCCACACAAGACTCCATATAAGTATTGCGATGGAGGAGGCATTTGGAGGAACGGAGAAGTTCAGACTTCGCTCTCCAACGAGGAAAAAGTGCGAAGGAATGAATTAGCCGCAGCAAGGGCGAGGATGCGCCCGGGTGCCGGGCACGGTTCATAGGTGCGCACGAAGGTTGGAGGTGTGGGCGGTGTAGCGCAAGGGCGCCTGCCCGCCGAAGCATAACTTGGAGTTGGGTTTGTGTTGGGCGTGGGTCGTGCATGGGCGCGCCCGCCCATACGGCAAAGTGAACTCGGTTTTGTATTGTATTGTATTTCGGGTAGAGGTTGGGGCGAGACCGCCGTGCGCTCTTGCACAGGCGGGTGCCCACCTGGTTTACGAACGCCGGTGGAGCGCTGCTCCCGGTCAATGTAAAATTTCTCCTATATAATAAAACAAAGATTATATCTTGTATATTCTTGTTGGGTTATTATTATTCTTGTATTATTAATGGTTTCCGCACGTTAATAATATGTAATTCATGTTATTATGAATTGTTGAAGGCGTAGTTCGTAAAGTTAACTAACGATGAACAAGTTATTAACTTAGGCAGTGCCGCACCCGCTCAATTAAACGAAAAAAGAGTTGGGGGCGTGACAGTTGGTATCAGAGCTTCGGTTCGGTGAAGCTGTTGAGCAGGGTTGCTCGTGACAGGTACTTGCATGTGAAGGAAACCGTTTCACACGAAGTGGAACAAGGGTTGGTTCTTGTTGCAGGTGACTTGATGAGTATGGAGAAGGCTGAAAAGTCAGTGATGGTAGATGAACCTATGAAAGGTGAATCTAGCCATAGTGCAGCTAAAGCTCTTCGGTACGAAGTATTGGAACATATGAGTCGATGGAGTTCAGAATGGGTTTCGATTAAGGCCGAGAACATGAAGATTCGAGAGAGCTGTTCGGAACTAAATAAGGAACTTGAAGAACTCAAGAGCCAATGCGGAAGTACGACAGATGTTGAACTCAATGAACTTGATGAGGAGATCCAACGAAGTGGTCTTGATCTTCAAGAGCTCTTTGATGAAAGAGCCCGGTTGAGGAAGGAAAGTGCCAGGGTGGAAGCTGAAATCAAGCAAATTGAGGAAGATATAGAGAAGAAGCTTCTTGGTAAGAAGGTTGTTGTGATTGAGCAGGAAGAGCTCGACTACATTGACAGGTTGGGAACTCACTACCGTGAACATCCAAAGGACTTTCGGAAGTTTAGTTCTATGAACTTGGTCAATGGACACTTGGTTGGTGCACTTGAGCAGAACACGGTGGAAGGAAAGCTTGAAGCAAGTCAAGCTAGGCCGGGGCCGAGTTCCCTAGAAGGGCCAAGCAAGGAGGTGAAGTACCTTAAGAGGAATGTCAAGAAGGAGCATGAGCCTATTGACACTTCTGAGGCCGAATTCTTGAAGAAGGTTGCTGAGGTGAGACACAAGACAAAGCCAACAGAAGGAGGTGATTCCTTGAAGCTAAGTTTTGTGCAGGTGACCGTGAAGGGGAAGAAGTTTGCAGCTTTGGTTGATACGGGAGCTACTCATAGCTTCTTGAGTAGGAAAGCAGCAAAGTCCTTTGGAAAGAAGACAAAGATGGAAAAGGAATGGAGTGCTTTCAAAGCTATCAACTCTACCATTAGAGCAGTTGATGGTGTATTGAAGGACACACAGGTGAAAGTAGGATCGTGGTTCGGGAAGTTGGACTTGAGAGTTGTGGACATGGATGATCATTCTATGGTGTTGGGGCTGGACTTCATGGAGCTAGCACAAGCCATGCCAATGGTGGACCGGGACATTCTCTTGATCACAGCTGAAGGAAAGACCATGATGGTGCCTATGAATAGAAGGAGTTGCTTGGGTTATAGACCAAGGATGAATTCTATGATCTTGTATCCCAAAGATCCTAATGTGAAGCATGAGGATGTGGAGCAAAGAGGACTTGGGAGTATTGTGCAAACAAAGGAAAAGAAGTTGGTGGACTTCATAGCAAAGGCTGGAAAGAAGAATGAAGGAAGTGGGAAGAAAACCTCACGAACATGGAAACACTTGTTGGGGGCATCTTCTACTAAGTATCTTCACAATGGAGTTGCAAATGAAGGAAGCCCGAGTGCTACTTCAAAGGCAGTGGTTGATGAGGATTATGAAGGTAGAGATCCTGCTGGGATAGTGGACTTCTGCAGGTATGCCATGGGCATATATGATTTCCAGCTGACAAAGGACAAGCTAGGTGAGCTTGGATGTACATGTGAGGAGATTGAGGCTGCGCACATATACTTGAGGACACAACATCAATCCGATACATGGGTGGATGAGAGTCAGGGAGGGAGCTTCCTGGCTTTCCTTTCTCGATGAACAACCTTGGAGGGAGGTTGGTGTGGAGGCCTTGGTAGGGAGGAACCACATCAACTTTACAAGGGGCCTTGGAGGAGGCTTCTTTATGACAGATGCAGACTTGGGTGAAGATGACCAAAGGTTGAGATGGAGTCTACATGGGTTGGACATCATGGACAACTAGAGTCATGGACATCAGGTTGGTTATATGGAGCATGTTGCAGATGGGATGGAGTTTCCATGGACCTGAGCATGGGATGATTGATAGATTCTTGATGAGTCCGAGATGTAGCAGAAGTCAGGGGAAGACTTGTGATGGCATAAGGATGTGCATTCTTATGGTTTGAGCGTATGGTTGGACTGATCACCCGACTAGTTCAAGTCATGAGGGGTACCAATGTGCAGAGATATGTTGGCATTAGTCAAGACATGGTGACACATGTGTGTTGGCATCTGACAGGGAGACTACATGGAGGATGGACACATGATGAGGACTACATGAGATGTTGCAATGGAGATTGTGACATAGAGTCAACAATCATGGATCAAGAAGATGTCTGATGGAGAGCATACCGTGGAGGTGCATACCTTGGTATGGTGAGCTTGGTGGCCGCTGGTCATTAAGCCGGGACATAGTGGAGAGGAGTCTCTACATATGTTGCAAGGATGTTTGCCTTACGAAGAAGAGTTCACATCACGGATAAGTGATGATCTTGGTGGATGGCTACCAGGATGGTATGTTGTCGAGGACGACAACGATTTCCAGTGGGGGAGAATGTAACGCCCTGCGTTCTTGGGCACGGGCGCACGCTCCGTCCATTACAAAAATCAACTAAGTGTTGATGTGAGCGCTCCATGAACGACGAAGTGTGCGCGTGGTTATGGAGAAACATTCGCATGTTTATACGATGTGTGAGAGTTTGGTTATGCGATGGACGAGCCAACCATGTGGAGGGGCTTCGTGCCATTGTAAAAACATCGAAAGGAGGGGTCGGCCATGGGGCGACCTCCACACAAGACTCCATATAAGTATTGCGATGGAGGAGGCATTTGGAGGAACAGAGAAGTTCAGACTTCGCTCTCCAACGAGGAAAAAGTGCGAAGGAATGAATTAGCCACAGCAAGGGCGAGGATGTGCCCGGGTGCCGGGCACGGTTCATAGGTGCGCACGAAGGTTGGAGGTGTGGGCAGTGTAGCGCAAGGGCGCCTGCCCGCCGAAGCATAACTTGGAGTTGGGTTTGTGTTGGGCGTGGGTCGTGCATGGGCGCGCCCGCCCATACGACAAAGTGAACTCGGTTTTGTATTGTATTGTATTTCAGGTAGAGGTTGGGGCGAGACCGCCGTGCGCTCTTGCACGGGCGGGTGCCCACCTTGTTTACGAACGCCGGTGGAGCGCTGCTCCCGGTCAATGTAAAATTTCTCCTATATAATAAAACAAAGATTATATCTTGTATATTCTTGTTGGGTTATTATTATGCTTGTATTATTAATGGTTTCTGCACGTTAATAATATGTAATTCATGTTATTATGAATTGTTGAAGGCGTAGTTCGTAAAGTTAACTAACGGTGAACAAGTTATTAACTTAGGCGGTGCCGCACCCGCTCAGTTAAACGAAAAAAGAATTGGGGGCGTGACACATTGCCTCGTGGGCCCTGTGCAGGTTCATGTTCCATGTCGCGTACTTTTCACACCACTGGCGTATATAGATTAATTTTACATATTTATTTTCATTTTAAATGAAATTCAAAGTACAATAACTATAAATTATAATTTATAAATATTATACAACTATGAAATGATTTGAAAGCCGTAAATATCGGCATTATGAAAGTTGAGTTTGATGGCGGAGTTACGGCTACACGTTTTCCACCTTATCTCTCGGGCAACAAACCGTGTATTTTCTTCAGCCTTTCCGAGTCCGCACGGACAACCAAGAAGACATGTCTCTCCAACAACTACACCGATGAAGCTCTGACGATTACTTGATGACGCAACTCAATCACAAATTGATGATGCTTCCACCATCACTTGGTAACGCACCTTAAATGACACCATGCTTTCTATCCGCCTATAACTACAATTACGTTATCCGCGGAGAACTCCAAAACCAAAGATTTCTCGCAGATCTGGCTGTGGGGTTACCAATTTTGTGATCATCAATAGACGATCTATCTATCGGCAGCGTAGATTTGATCATGTAATTACATACGCTTTACAATTTTTTTGACGCTCTTTCACTTCCGAATCTGTACGCCTCTCTTTGTTGTTAACAAATTAAAATTAATGGCCGTTGTATTACATGACTGGAGGATTGTTGTGTGTGTGTTTTTGCTGGCTTATGTCTGATTCTACTTTATGGCAATCTTCGTTGGAGTTATGCAGATGATGAGCAAGGCTGAAGAGAAGCCACGAGCCCTACCTCCATCGGCTGCTCTCCATGATCATTGCAATATGGAGCAAAAAGAATGTTTGGATAATTGCACGCTCCTTTATAATCTTGCGTCAAATGATCGCCACAAGTTTTCAATCTTAAATGAAGTGTTTGGCGCGTGTAACGTTATCAAATTGATTCAAGTAAGTTGCAACTATATTCCATAGCAGATTTTCCCATTTTATTATATGAAACCATCTTCACTTCATACTTCCCTTTCCATATTTCTGAATAGTTTTAAGTTTTAACCCGTTATGGTGTGCAAACCTATAGCTCCTTAAAAACCACGTCAGAGGAAAAGATCTCGAACTCGAAGCTTAGAAGGATCCTGTTTGAAATCTGATGAGCTTATGCTCGTTTATTTTACTACAGATTCTTTTAATCTGGAAAATAGGACAAACAACTACAGAGATAAAAATGGATCTATGTTTTTCTTTTTTAAGTCAACCCTCGGGGCTGTAAAATCATTTAGATCCCGCTTTTTTATAGGAGATCTTCTATGCTTCCAACTTCAAATTATAATCCGTTGCACTGTGGGCGCAGGATCTTCCCTCAGACCAGAAAGTTGTTGCAATAAATAGTATGCTCTGCGAAGCAAGTGCAAGGGTACAGGATCCTGCATTGGGGTGTGCAGGCATAATACAGCAGCTTCAACTCCAAATATCAGAGCTGGAATCGCAAATAACTGCAACACAGGCAATGATTCACAAAATACGTTCCCAACAGTCGCAACTTCTAGCCTCTATCCCAGGATTCAACAATAAGTGTAATCCCACAATGAGCACGAGTCTAAACGACGCTGACGATGAAGATGAGGACTAATTCAATTCCAATCTAGCGGATTGAATACAGTGCAGTTTCAGAAAATGGATCCCAAATTGATAGTCTTTGTTTGAAGAAATAAACGCTAAATTAGTTGGTATCTCACTAGAATGAGATAGTCCGATCTCTGATATCTAAATAGATAAAATGTCATATCTAAATGACCCGAGTGTGACGATGCCTCCATTAAGGAATTTACGAAGTATTAAAATGTATTGCTGGACATGTAAAATTCGTAAAATTTGTTTATGGTTTAAAATTTTTAGATTTATAAAAAAATTAATCTAAATGGATAAAATCTAATATCCAAATGAACCGAGTGTGACGATGCTTCCATTAAGGTTTATAGCTTTATGAATTTACGAAGTATTAAAAAGTATTGCTGGACATGTAAAATTTACTTATGGTTTAAAATTTTTAGATTTATAGAAAAGTAATATATAGTTATTGTTGATAGTGTAAATTGATAAAGAAATATAAAATAAAATTATTATCTTTGGTAAGATAATTGTTTTCTTTGAAAAATTTAGCTTACATGATGGATAACTATTTACTAAAGTTATAGAGGCTTCACTTTGTGACGGGTCATATTGTAAACAAGATTTGTTGGTATGTATATGATAGCACTAAGTTTCTACGAAAGACTAAAAGTAACATCAATAGATTAGTGACCATAAATCAGAAAAAGCAGTATGCAAAAGATAAACATCTTATGAGTTCAAAGATATCACAACCGGGTCTTTCTAACTCATACTAGGAGGCACTAACTCATACTAGGAAGCACCAGAAGTTTGAGTTCACGTTGAATGTGTTTCTTCATGTTAATATTTATTTTCTATTGGTCATGTTGAATTTCATTTAAAAAAGAAATTATTTGATTCATGTCTTTTTATTTCTCTTCTTAAAACTTGTCTCACTAGAGTCATTTGTTGTCAATGGAGTAATAGTATGCATGTATTATTTTCTCCTTCTAGTGGTATTGCCAAGATTAGGAAGCGAGTAAGCCACCTCATCTAAGAGTTTTAAATCTGAATAGGCTTGTCTATCTTGAAAAACTATGCACTAGAGGTAGTTACACAATGGTATGTAGCCACTGCCTCCTCAGGCTGCATCTCTGCACATGAACTACTTTACTAGCCACATCCCCTAGCATCATGACTGCATGCATGTTGACGTGGCATACTAACCCCGACCAACAATACAACCCCATAATACTAAAAGTGAAAGATCTCTTAACTCCTGACCCCAAACATGTAACAAATCCTCAAAAGCATACAGAAAAAATGTAACAAATCCTCAAAAGCATACGGAAGAAATACATGGTTCGTGAATTATATTCCCCAAACGCCTTCCGCACAGGTGTGAAGAGGGATGTAAACACAACTTTCTATGTCGAATTTGCTTTATGAAGCCTTGTCCAATGCTGGAGTTGTTGAATGGCGCCTTAAACAAGTGATCAAAAATCTAGTCTTTCCATTGATGGAAAACCTATTTATCATTTCTTATGCTCCACGACATGATGCCCACTGCGAGAGGGAATGAAAACTACTACACTTAGCCACTCCTTGCACGGGTTGGGACACACCCTCCATACTTCCCCTCTCGTTTCCTTAATCTATAAGGAATTGTTGTTCAATGACACGATATTCAGATATTGGTGCTTGTTTGACGTCGTTATGTTGCTACACAATTTCCCTTCCACTAATACCCATTTCAGGATTCGGATCTGCTCTCCGCTTCGTGGTACATATTTCTTGGGCCAAAATACTTTTCTATTGGTTGAAATCGTTTAGAGTGCAATCAATTCCACTGCAACTCCTCGTAATTATATCACAGTGGTAGATGGAGTACTCGAGGTGTGTTATATGCTATTTTATGTGAAAACGAAAATTTGTGGAGAATGAGTATGTCAAGTTCATGTATGATAAAATATGGAATACCGAGCTGGATAAAAGAACAATTTTTTGAAGAGTGATCTCTTCCTTGAAGATATATTTGTTTGGGAATCTATTTAAGTTGAGGTTGGCTATAGATAATCGGAGTTTTTATCTTTATTCTAAAAATAGGAAATATTGAGTAAGTCATTCTGCTTTAGTTTTGCTTATTGATAATCACTGATTCATATAATTAATTATTTGATAATTAAATTAAAAAAAATTAAAAACATATAATTAAATTAAAAACATATATTAAAATTTTAATAAATAGATATAAACACTTCCAAAATAAATAAGTTAATTACCCATAGAAATTTACTATAACAAAAAAATAATAAAAAATGAATTAACTGGCCATATAAATTTAATATAATAAAAGAAATTCAATTAACTTCAATTTAATAAATGCATGATAACTTTTTTCTTTATTTCTTAATAAGGTGTATAGCTAGGGTTAGTGCCTCCTAGTTTAATTATTGAATTTTGAAATTAATGAATTAGCTCCCACATTTGAACAAAGTAAGTATTATTACTCAGTTTAAATATAGTTAAATAACATTTTTTTTAATAAAAATAAGACATTTTTATTCTGTCCACTAGGGTAGCTCAATTGGTGATTATATGAAGTACTATTTAAACAATGAGATTCAAAACCTTGTGGGCCAAACCAACAAAAACAATAAACACTCTTAATTCATAAAATTTATGTGTCATTATTTAGACACATCAATTAAGCAAGCAAGTTTTGGATTCTTTATATTGAAAATTTGTTCTTACTTTCTATATGTATTAATTAATAATATAAAGTATAATTGTTAGAATAATGTTTTTAATTTCAGAGTTAAAAGTATATTTACTTTTGAAAAAATATTTGTTTTTGAAAAAAACAATTTAATTATTATAATAAATATTTTTATTTATAATTTATTTTTGTGAAAAATAATGTGGAAAGATGGTTTTAATTCATTAAAAAAACAAAATTTACTTCTATTCATTAAAAAAAAAAAACCAAAATAAGAAAATTATTTATTTTAATTTTAAGATTACAATCTAGTTTTAAATCAAATTGATATATAATATTCTTTTATTGGCCGGAAAACAATGATATTTTCAAAAGAATTTTATTGCATAATTTTTTTTAGCAAATGTATAAAACCACTTTATTACATAATAAGAAATTACACTAAGTTTCCTCCATTAATAGAATGCAATTTTTAATGAAGTCAATACTTTGACAAGAGTATGGTAAGAAGAAGAAAAACATATATGGATAAATATATGCATATAAGGTTGTATGTGATCAAGAGACCTTAGATGATGGGAATATTCCATCTTAATGTTAAAGCAATGAAAGAAGGTATAGATAAATGACCTTCCCAAAAGTCAAAGGAATCAAAATTGTAAATTAATCAATTATTATTGAAATTACATATTAAAAAGTTGCAAATTTTGTTTTTATGCTAAATTTTTTTTATATTTTCAGAATTTAAAATTACAATCTTCGTAATGACAATATTGATTCCATAATTTCGATTAGATTTGAAGGATGTCACGGAAAAAAAACATCACTTATAATTCTTCATGCACTAATGATCTTCATAATGGCCAATGTAAAATGCCAAACATATTTAGCAACAACTTATAAAAACAAATCGACTTGCGAACTATTAAATGCTTAAATTACATTTGCTTACTCTACTCTACTGTAAAAAATGCTTAGATTACATTTCCTTACTCCACTTTAGTGTAAGAGTGTCACACCAACACCAAATAATAACAATGTATGTGGTAAATAAAGCAAACCACATTAAAAATAATGATGAGAGAACCTTATAAATAACAACAAAAAATTATAGTGAACAAATATACTCCTCATAATAATTATTAATTAATAAATTTATACTAAATATCCGTATCAATTAGGCTATCATGTTTCTACAATGAATAAAACAATAATAAAAAATATTCAATCAAATTATCATTTTAAGAACTCTCTCTTTCTTTTTTTTGAGAGAGAAAAAATCATCATAGCTTATATTAAGAGAATATAATGATCTGAATACATAGATATGTTGGAAAGAGATTTTCCAAATAAACTGAAGAGTATCAGGTATTCCAAATAACTAATTACCAGATACCAAAATATAATATCATATCAGTCCAAAAATTTTCAAAATTGTCTTAGACCGATCAACACATATTAACAGGCCAAACTGAAAAGATTAGATTGAAAAGCTTTCAAGAACAAAACATATCAACAATCCCTGATAAGAGACACATAATTGAGAATCAAAGTCCAAAATCAACCATTTAGGTCGTGACTTGCCAAAATTCACAACAGAATAGAGTTCATTTTAAAAACTCTTTCACACATTTAATTAAAGCCATTATCACCATAGGACTATATTTTGTAATCGACCCAATGTTATTTATAAAAATTAAATATTTGCAATTCGTTCTCATTTATTTAATTATCATTTATTTGACTTACAAGCTGTGAACGAGAGTAATTGTAGTCTTTTAAAATACAACGCGGTCACATTATGACACGTTAAAATTAAACAAGGTCACCTACGAATTAGACCAAATTGACGGCGAGCCATATTTCTCATGCTATCGGGCTATAAATGAACTGCCGGTGTATATGCCTACCGTTCGATTTCGGCCTTAGCAAAATCCAACGGTGGGCATATAGCATGGGATTTATTGATGGCCCAAATTGACATGATACAGAGCAGGATACACGTGTTATTATGTAGCAAGCTTTATGCCAAATTGACATGACACAAAGCAAGATACACGTGTTATTATGGTAAGGAAAGTTAATTTATAATTAACCCAATATTACGTTAAACTTTCCCGTTTAATTTTTTTTATTAAGGTAAATTAATTTATAATTAACCTAATATTACATTATATCTCCCAACGGAAAAATAATAACTCTTCTTTTGATATTCCTTATTTTAAATAAAAATAATAATAACTCTTCTTTTGATATTCCTTATTTTAAATAAAAAAAATAGATTGTAATATGATTTAATTTGATATTCAAAAAAATGATAACACCTCTGGAAAATGAATAAAATCATGAAAAAATAAAGTAGGAAATACGACCACTAATAAGAAAGATAACACTGTTATTAGACTTTAGTGAACAAACTCAACTCCCTCATTTGAAAGGGTACAATGTAAATATTAGGCACATCATAATTTTATAAAATTTGTTAGTAATGAAGATATTATGAAACAATTATAGAATCATAAATAATAGCTTATAACTAAGATTATTACATGACCAATCATTGAAGGGTTTCGAAAATAGTTCCTCACCAAGTTGGAAGCAAAGAAGAATAACCCTATCATAAATTATTATTACTATTTACAAAAACATTCCAAAAGTTTATTAAAAGGTTTTATATTTCATGTAAAAATATGTAAAAGGATAGGAATAGGAATAAAGATAGCTCTAAAGAGATTCCTATCCCTTACATGTTGAATTTTTCGTATTTATGCTAAAGGTGTTTTTTTAAGGGAGTAGTTCTCTCTGCAGTTTCGTAATCAACCATTTAGAGGTCACCACATATCTCATTATTTTCTATTAATTTGACCATTAAAATCTTCACCACATATCGCAGGTTGGAAAATTACCACATTAAACGACTCAAAATAGCCAATCTCAGAACATATTTTTGTGTATCCGCTGAAGGAATGTCATGTTAATATTTTCCACGCTCGAGGACACATACAATGACGCATCATGTGTAAATAAAAATAAAAATAAAAGTGACCTATGATAACTTCATTTGCACATTAATCGAAATCCCATTTAAGTGATGAGAGTATTAATGGATACATAATACAGTTGATGAGTTAAGTACTATTTCCGATGATTCGCGTTGATATCACTGTACCAATACATTAATTCGTACAGGCATATTTCATTAAACTTTAACATATTTTTTTCAACAGAGAAAAGCATGATGTAATTATATTAAGATGATATAATTTGTCGAGATACAGTTATCTCCGTGGAGACATAAAACAGAAGGCCATTCCCTCATAACAGAAAAACTGTTGCTGTTACAACATCATACCAATGAGAGATATATTGCCGGATTGTAAACATATTAGGAGTAATACAGAAGAGCCGTAAGAAGGCGATAAGAGACAGCCTGATAGAAAAGTATGAGCTACGAGCTACGCCGAGGTGGGCACAAATCCTGTAATGGAGACCAAAATTGTTTGCAGAGGCGTGTTGGATTCCTGGAAAATACGGTGATTCCGCCAGGTCCAGATGTGCCAGCAAGTTAAGATGAAGAGTGAGCGCCTGGAATTTGACGCCCTGTGGGACGTATTTGTAGTTGAAGAACGTATTTGACGGGAGCAGAAAAAAATTTCGGGTCAAATCCAACGTGTGATACACCCTACAACCTCCCGGCCTGGAATTTGACGCCCTGTGGGACGTATTTTTGGTTGAAGAATGTATTTGACGGAAGCTGAAAAAACAAGGTCTATTTCAACAAGTGAAACTTAAAAATTTATAATACCTTATTTCATAAGAGTCTGGGACCGGCAATAGTACACAAGGCAGTTTAAACTTAAAAGCATTTAAATGCTTCACCATCCCACTGCCTACTTACCATTAATGGAGTAATTATCCAGCTACAATCCGCCGCTCAAATTTAATCTAATGAGATTTGCAATTTGCAATCCACTGCTTTAGATTTACCTATTCACCCGATGGCTTACGGTTTACCTTTACCTATTCACCCTGACTAATTTGGAGAATTGTTGCAGCATCGCAGAAAAGGTGTCTTGGAGTTGTGCACATTCCGCGACTTCTACACATTCGGCCTGATGCTCTTCGACTTCTACACATTCGGCTCTGGTGCTCCTCTCTTGCCGATTGACCGTGACCGTGTCTGAGTGGAATCTGTGAACAAACTTGGATGTCCAACAACTCAACTCTCCACTTCAAGTTACACAGGTAACATTCCAGTACTTAAAATACAACGAAATTCATATTCCAATACTTTTCTCCTATAAAATAATTTGATACTTTCTGCATACTATTGTTTGATTTCTTCATAACTCAATTGCCTGGTGGGTTAATATTGTTATTTCTATTGGTTTGGTGTCAAAATTTCCTATAATTTTGCAATTTCCCAAACAATTCTTCTATGCAAGTTTACAATTTTACAATTTCCCAAATAATCTTTCCATGTAAATTTACAATACTTTCTGGAATCAAAACTTCATTTAACTCTATGCATTTAAGCATTTAGGATGGTGGGTTTAGTTCTACGCATTTAAGCACTTCATTTAACTCTATGCATTTAAGCATTTAGGATGGTGGGTTTAGTTCTACGCATTTAAGCATTTCGGATGGTGGGTTTAGTCGAATTTAAGGGCAGAGGCATTTTCTCGGGGTTGGCAAAATCCGCTGTTGCAAATTGTTGTATGAAACTAGAGGCCACTGTACATAACACAAGTCCCATTCTTTACTCTTATTATAATAAATTAACTATGGTATGAAAGCTAGAGGCAGTCACAAAACAATCTACCCAAAATGTCGTTTGATCTGTATTACATGATAATGGCATCTCATTCATATTAATGGGAGCGTCCATCTGTAGCGCTGTCTATTCTCCCAGCTATTTACATGGTGTCTGCTTCTTCGCCCTCACACAATCCGCACGGCATCTCTTTAAAAGGCTGCATTTTATCTTAAACCGTTCAAAATTGAATGTGTAGAGTTTAAGTTTAGAACGAGGAATCTCATTATTTTATGTTTCTTTGTTTAGATTTTGGGATAAGTTTGAGTGGTGTAGTTTACTTGGTTTAGGGTTTTTAACATCTTGGATTTATGTATATCTGTATGTATTTTTGTGCATTTAAACTACAGATACCAAGTTCAAGTTCGAATTCTATTATGAAAATTTTGCAATTCTATAAAAATTGGACAGTATACATTTTAAACATATTTATTTTCAGTCACAATTTTTTCTGTTATTTTTTTTTCTCATTCACTTTGAAATTTAAATAATTTTAGTTGATATAAATAATTTTAAAACTACAATTTACCAAAAAAAATGCACTTTTCAAAACTTAAATATAAAATCTCTTCATAATTTCTTTTTTAATCCATACATATTTAAAAACTAAATAATTTCCAAATATTAAAACGAAATAAACATATTTGTTTTCTTGTCTTAAACTTCGAAAAATGTTTTTTTTTCTCTTGTTACTGAACCCTCTAAACCTTTCCATGCAACACTGAAATTGAAAATATTTACTACAGGTAACTATTAGCCAGCTTGTAAAATGAATCTACAATAAGTTGAAAGATATATACGTTACTTTGAGTTTCCAAAATATATTTATTTATTTAAACATTAATCATCAAAGTCAAAATTAACACTATAAATAATATAGTAGGAGATGAGGATTGAGTGGGACCTTTGGGAATCCTAGAGTGGTCTCCAAGTATATGGAACTTGGGACCATAATATAGCGAGGATATGTCACAGCTATATGAGCTTTCAGATATATATTTTTTTAAAACATATTTTTTCTACCCTTGAAAAGTAAGGCAAAAAATAAACTTTGAAAAGTAAATTTGCGAAAACAAAGACTAACCACCAAAATTTTTTAAATTTGTAAAAACGTAAACTAACCACTAAATTGTAGCTCATTTACGTAATTATTTAATAAAATCTCTATAAATTATTTTACATATTAATAGGATAGGATGGACAAATTTCTCTATTTTTTTTTTCCATTGACAAGAATTTAGTAATTATGATTTAAATTATACAATTAACGTTTTAGGGTTTTTCAAGTTTTGAATCTCTATATTTATATAAATATTCAAAAATATTATAACAATTTAATTTATTTATATATTCAAAAATATGCTTTAACCAACCAAAATAAATTACAATTTTCAATTAAACTATAAAATACGCTTTAACCAACCAAAATAAATTACAATTTTCAATTAAACTTAAAAAAACAAAAAAAAAAAATTATCACATGTGAATGCCAATTGAATTGCAAAACCGTACAACCATGGATATATTTGGTACACAATTATTACACACATACCATTACAAATTAGAGCTAATGAATGGCAACTTATTCACCATCAGCGCCAGTGGCCAGTGTACACTACAAAGTTGTCCCATTCTTTACTCTTATTATAATAATGTAAAACAAAACGCACGAGAACGTGGTAAGATTAGTGGGCACTGGGAACTAAATGGGCCAATATATTTATAAAATCCCTAGTTTAACTAGGTTACCATTTAGCTTAGAAAATAATACAAAATTTGTTAAGATTTTAAAAATGTTTTGTAGGAATTTTTAGTTAGAGTCATAAAGTTTTATGATTTTAATTGTGTTGGAGATCATATGCACAACATAATTAAATCAAATACACAGCAGATAAATCAAGCACATAAAACACAGGAATTAACGTGGTTCACCTAACCAATCTGGGCTACGTCCACACAACATAGGCATCGGCAATCTTATTAATCAAACAGGAGATTACATCAATTTTTCACACCCAAACCATCCGTATGAATACCTGTTATATAGCAAGGAGAATCTAACTGCCTCATAAATCCTCTCAACTCAAATTTAGGATGCATTAACTCCCTCCCAACAAACTGGAGCTAATCTAGGAACTAATTCCTATTGTTGTCATCCACTGAGATTTTGCCTATTTTATGTAAAACAGAAAATCTCAACAATCTCCACCTTGACAACAATTAGCCTGATGCCCTGTTATTATTATTTTATCTTTTCTGCAAGCCAAGAGAAGCCAAACACCAGCGTAGCTTCTCTAACAAAACTGGTTTCGTGAACATGTCTGCACAATTCTCCTTTGTATGCACCTTTTCAAGAGAGACTCCCCTTTCAGTGATAACCTGTCTTACAAAATGGTACTTAATTGGAATATGCTTTGATTTACTATGATAGGCCGGATTCTTAGCCAAATGTATTGCACTTTGACTATCACAAAGTAACTTGATGTTGTCCTGTAACCTACCAAACTCACCAAGCAAACCTTTCAACCAAACCGCCTCTTTGCAAGCATGCGAAGCACCAATGTATTCTGCTTCAGTAGTGGATAAAGTGACAATGTTCTGTAGTTTTGACATCCAGCTTACAGCTCCACCTTCAAGAGTAAAGGCATACCCTGAAGTTGACCTTCTCTTATCCAAATCACCTGCAAAATCGGAATCAACATATCCGCAAACAAATTCACTACTCTTATTGTAAGTGATACAATAACTACTTGTGCCTCTCAGATACCGAAGCACCCATTTCACTGCTGACCAGTGTTCTTTACCCGGATTTGCCATGTACCTGCTGACAACCCCAACTACATGTGAAATATCTGGTCGAGTACAAACCATCGCATACATTAAACACCCTACTACATTGGCATATGGAATTCGAGACATATAATCCTTTTCTTCATCTGTATTAGGACATAAACTCGAAGAAAGCTTAAAATGGGAAGCTAAAGGGACTGAAACAGGCTTCACATTATTCATACCAAACCTCAAAAGTATTTTCTCAATATACTTTTGTTGTGATAACCATAGCTTACCATTGCTCCTATCTCTGAAAATCTCCATGCCCAAAATCTGTCTTGCTGCTCCTAGATCTTTCATATCAAATGTCCTTGCCATCTGAGCCTTCAACCTGTTGATTTCTTCTATGCTTTTGCTTGCTAAAAGCATATCGTCAACATACAATACCAAGATAATGAATATGCCATTATTCAACTGTTTAAAATAAACACAATGATCATATTCACTTCTAACATATTTCTGACTCAACATGAAAGAATCAAACTTCTTATACCACTGCCGAGGCGACTGCTTCAGGCCATATAATGACTTCTTGAGCCTGCAGACAAATTTCGCATTGCGATGGTGAACAAACCCTTCCGGTTGTTCCATATATATTTCCTCATCTAAGTCACCATGTAGAAATGCAGTCTTAACATCTAACTGCTGCAACTCTAAATCAAGCAAAGCCACTAATGCTAACACAATTCTAATTGAAACAATTTTAACCACTGGTGAAAAAATCTCATGAAAGTCAATACCGGCTTTCTGAGAAAACCCTTTTGCAACCAGCGGTGCTTTGTACCTGTCTTCCATATCATTCACACCCTGTTTCAGCTTGAGAACCCATTTACACCCCACAGTTTTCCTGTCTTTCGGAAGCTCAACCAGATCCCATGTGTCGTTCTTACTTAAGGCCATCATTTCGTCCTTCATGGCTGCTTTCCACTTGTCACTTTTCGAACCTTCTATTGCTTCCTGATAGCACAAAGGTTCATCGTCATTAGCAGTAAATGCAACAGAAGTGACATAATCATCATACATTCTCGGTGGCCGTTTGATTCTTGTCGACCTCCTTAAGGATGTTTTTGGCGCTTCCTCGATTGGCTGACTACCATCTGTAGGAACTTCTTGCCGATCCGTATCTGAGACCTATTCATGATCTAAACCTGAACCATGTTCATGTTCTGATTCTGAAACCTGTTCATGACTAGTATCTGAACTATGGTCATCATGACTATCATTAGAAATGCTATCAAACTGAATGTGCTGAAAATGAGATACATCATCCTGTTTCAATCTACTATCTACATCTAACTGTACAAGAGAGGATTCATTAAACTTTACATCTCTGTTGATGATGATTTTGCGGGTAGTAGGATCCCATAATCTATATCCCTTTGTTCCAACACCATACCCAACAAAGATATACCTTTTAGACTTTGGATCTAATTTAGTTCGCTGATGTTTAGACACTAGAGCATATGCATCACAACCAAACACTCTGAGTTTAAAATAGTCACAAGGGTGTCCTTTCCATACCTCTTGCGGAATCTTGCAGTCTATGGCCATCGATGGAGATCGGTTTATCACATAACAAGCTGTTGCCACCGCTTCCGTCCACAACCCCTTCGGCAACCCGACGTTACTAAGCATGCTCCTGGCTCTCTCTAGAATAGTTCTGTTCATGCGTTCAGCAACTCCATTTTGCTGAGGAGTATAAACTGTGGTCTTATGCCTCTCGATCCCTGCATCCTTGCAATAGCTGTCAAACTCCTTGGAAGTAAACTCACCACCATTGTCAGTTCTTAAACACTTTATTGTTCTACCAGTGCTGTTTTCTACCAATGCTCTAAACTGCTTGAAAACTGAAAAAACATCAGACTTTCTTTTCAACATGTAGACCCACACTTTCCTAGAAAAGTCATCAATGAATGATACAAAATAAGATGAACCACCATATGAAGTTGTAGGAGTTGGACCCCACACATCTGAATGGATATAATCAAGTATGCCTTTACTAGTATGTTTGCCTGTTTTAAACTTTTGTTTACTTTGTTTTCCAAACAGACAATGCTTACAGAAATCTAACTTTCCAGACTTTAGATTTGGAAGTAACTTGCAATCAGCCAAAATTTTTAATCCTCTTTCACTCATATGCCCCAATCTTTGATGCCATAAGTGAATGGAACTACTGTCATGTTCAGACACAGTGGACACAAAATCTGACCTTATACCTCTTTCTAACTGAAATAGATTTCCTACTTTCTTAGCTTTCATAACTAGTAAAATACCTTTGTAAATTTTCATTACTCCACCTTGAATTACAGTTTTATATCCATTTGAATCAAGTGCTCCTAATGAAATCAAATTTTTCCTTAAATCTGGTACATGCCTCACATCAGTTAATATTTTTGTTGTCCCATCAAACATTTGCAGTTGTATGCTCCCAATTTCCACAATATTACATGTTACATCATTACCCATGTACACTACACCATCATCAATTGATATATATGTTTTAAACCATTGTTTATGGATACTCATGTGGTTTGATGCACCGGAATCTAACAACCAATGTTGACCATGATTTGACACATTAACTGATAATACTTCATCACTCATACCTGAACCAGATGTCGAACCTGTATCTGTCGTATTGGTCTCCTTCTTCTCTCTCGAAGAATCTGCTTTTGAAGTTTGCTACTGTCGCTTCCAGCAGTCCTTCTTTAAATGCCCTGATTTGCCACAAAACCAACACTTTAGCTTACTTTTCTTCCCTTTCGACTTTGAACGTGAGTCGCTCGGCCTCCTGGAGTGTCTTTCTTTTGAACGACCTCTAACCATCATAGCTTCTGATGTAGAGGTTTCAGAATGCGACCTTCTCCTTATTTCTTCTGATAATAAGGATGCAACTACATCATCAAACTCAATAGTTTCTGATGAACTAAGACTTATAGAAGTAACAAAATGGTCCCATGATTCGGGAAACGAGCACAATAAAGTAATAGCTTTATCCTCGGATTGAATTTTTACTTCTATACTTTGTAATTGCATAAGAAGAGTATTAAAAGCATTTAAATGATCAGAAATCGATGTACCTTCCTTCATTCACAAACTGTACAACTGTCGCTTCAGGAGAATCCTATTGGTTAAGGATTTGGTCATGTACAGTTTTTCCAGTTTCATCCACAAACCAACAGCTGTTGTCTCTGACACGATATTAAACAGGACATCATCAGCTAGACACAGTCGAATAGCACTTATTGCTCTTTCATCCATCTCGGCCCACTCATTATCTGTGATTTTGTAAGGCTGTTGGACTTGCCCAACAACGCCTTTGCCACACCATGTTGGACAAGCAAATCGTACATTTTCACCTTCCAGATCTCGAAATTATTCTTGCCATTAAACTTCTCAATTTCAAACCGGGCACTTTGAGTTTTCGCCATTTGTATCAATCAAAAAACAATAATATCCAAAAAAAAACAAACCAATGTTTCAATACCAGCAATTAGCAAAACCAACTCCCTATGCCTTTCTGTCTTTGCCTTTAAATAAAACAAAAAAAAACAATATTTTGCTGTGTGAATCACAATGTACCAATTCTGTAATTTATAACAAATATATATCTCACCGCACACCATAAAAAAAAAAGTTCGAATCACCAATGGAAGGATTGATCCGCTCCACCAAAAAACTACTCCACCATATGCGTTCACCCACTTTAATATCAATCCACCATTTAACATATGTTTACGCTTTTCATTACGTTAATATGGTTTGTAACATATGTGTAACATATGGTTTGTAATATGGTGTGTAACATATGCGTTTCAACCTCTTTTTTTAACATATATATGTTATATAATTTAAAAATCTGCCCTTTAAAACTTCCACAAGCTCCACGCAGCAACGTTTTTGAACATATATATGTTATATGATTTAGATAAAAACTGCCCTTTATATCAAACGCAGACAACAAACAGTTTCTCTATTCACGCAGTTATATACTGCTTCCTCTCTGCGCGCAGCATTACTTATTCCAACACAACGCATAAACATATAAATCGTTTCCAGTAATACCAAACAGCTCTCTCTGCGCTCATTATATTAAACGATGGCAACAACAAATATTCCAAATGCAGTTATACACCGCTCTCTCTGCGCCTATTAAAAAAAAATATATTCCAAAACGCATTGCATACCTCTCTGACCCGGAATAACGATGCAGCGACCTGGAAATTTCTCGCCAGTTCTTTTGGCACTGCTCTGCGCCGGAACTCACAGCGGACCAGAACTCACAACGGACTAGAAGCATGGAACTAAATAAACACCCCTGAGGATCACTGCCACCATCTAGCTTCACACAGATTCAACGCACAGCCATTTCGAACCAGCAATCATGCACTCCAGGCTTCACGCTTTTCAATGCAGCACCAGCTCAAACAACGCAGGCGGACAAGCGTTCAACACAGCCAGCGTTCCACTTTGAGCACGTGCTCCACCTCCAACTGCTCTGATACCACTTGTTGGAGATCAGATGCACAACAGAATTAAATCAAATACACAACAGATAAATCAAGCACATAAAACACAGGAATTAACGTAGTCCACCCAACCAATCTGGGCTACGTCCACACAACATAGGCATCGGCAATCTTATTAATCAAACAGGAGATCACATCAATTTTTCACACCCAAACCATCCGTATGAATACCTGTTATATAGCAAGGAGAATCTAACTGCCTCATAAATCCTCTCAACTCAAATTTAGGATGCATTAACTCCCTCCCAACAAACTGGAGCTAATCTAGGAACTAATTCCTATTGTTGTCATCTACTGAGATTTTGCCTATTTTATGTAAAACAGAAAATCTCAACAAATTGTTCTAGAAATTTTTGATAAACAACAATTCAAATATTCTCAAGATTAATTTTTTTGAAATTTAAAATTTTAACCCAAACATTTAAACCTGCAAATATACACTGGTGAGTTGGTTGGCTGGACTCTCTCTCGTAATAACCACAAATATAAAAAAAAAAAATTTATAGTCTTAAATTCATTCCAACTATAAAAACAACAATTCAAATACTCTTGAGATTAAATTTCTTCAATTTAAAATTTTAACCTAAACACTTAAACCTACAAATATATGCTGGTGAGTTGGTTCGCTGGAGAGTATGCTGGTGAGTTGGTTCGCTGGACTCTCTCCGGTAGTAACCACAAAAAAAAAAAAAAAAGAGGTATAGATATAAAATAAAAAATAAATTTTGTAATTGAATTATACGTGACTATATTTATATTTATAAATATAACAAAAATGAACATATCAATAAAGATATTAATTATATCTATATGTATAAATATAAGAAAATGGTTGGAATGGCAATTAAGTAAATATATGTCACACGATGAAGAGCATCAAGTTTTCTTTGGTCAAAATTATAAAAACATCTACCTTTTTAATTCAAATAATATTGAATCAAAATATGTAGGTTTTTCATTAATTTATGTGTATATTTTTCACAAATAATATATAGTACAAGTATCATTATTTTCATGTGATTTAACATTTTTTTAATAAATGTTTTTATTGGTAATGGTGTTATACAATATTTATATTTCTCTAGGTAATAAATAAATATGCATTATTAGAAAGTATTAATTTGTTTGATTTAATGAATTTTAGTTTTCATATATATATTTTATACAGGTGGTCACAAACCTACAAATGTCTCAAAAGAGAAAGATACAAGTTACAATTGGGGAAATGTATGGATGGACAAAAGGGAAAACTTCTAAGACTCAACGGAATTCAGAAACACTTGAAGAAACCCATAATGCTCATGTGGAACAACAATTACATGAAATTTTTGGAAGTTCTTCCGAACATGATGTAGATGAAGAAACAAATGAAGTTGAAGAAGAGGTTGGTGATAATTCAGAAATGAAAGTGCAAACAAAAGACAATTTCGCATGGAATGGTTAGATAAGTTTGTTTGGTTGAATTATGTGAGGTTTGATGATAAAATAGATATGAAGTGTAACTATTGTGAGAAGTATAGGATGAATGGACCATGGGGTTTAGGGAATGGTTGGACCACATTACAACATGATGCTCTTGTTACTCATGAAAAATCACGGGTGCATAAAGATGCTAAGGAAAGATGGATTAATACATTAGAGGGAAAGACGAAACCAATTCCAGATCATATTAGACAGGTGAGAGATGCCAATAAGGAAAGAGTGATTTCTACAATGAAAATATCATATTTTATTTGTCAAGAAGATTTATCTCTATCAAAGTATGAGAAGCTTTGCAAATTTCTAATGGATGCAAAAACTCCAAATATGTCAAAGTCTCAAGAGTACTCTTCATACACAAATCGTAAGTCTGCAAATGATTTTATATATTGCATATCAAAACATCTTGAACAGATTTAGATAAAAAATATGTTGGAAAGTCCTTTCTTCTCATTGATGGTTGATGAAAGCACTGATCGAATCTTAGAGCAACACCTTGTTATTTATGTAACATATTTAGACTCAAAGGGTCTCGGGCCACTTATCTCACAGTTTATGAAGCTCAAAGATGTAGTAAATGGAAAAGGAAAAACAATATATGATAGTGTCAATCAATTAATAGATGTTAGAGGCCTTCAATATAAAGATTTGATAGTTGTTTCTACAAATGGAGCTTCAGCAATGATTGGAGATGAAAATGGCTTTGTTTCATTTTTGGAAAAGAACAATCCAAACCTTATTACAGTTCATTGTGTGTCTCATCGTGAGTCTTTAGCAGTAGCAGATGCTTCTAAGAAATTACTTGAGTTATTATTAGTTGAAAAAATTGCAAACAAAGTGTATTCATGGGTTCAAAACTCTCCAAAGAGAAATAACGAACTTAATGATTTGCTTAGATTCATGCAAATTGATGTTCTTGATGTTCTACAAATACATTCAGTGATATGGTTATCTAGGGGGGAAGTTATTATAAGGCTTGTGAATCTTATGCCAACAATTTTAACTTTGTGGAAAAATTAAAAAAAAAAGTTCATCTTGGTATGATAAGACGAGAATATATTCTATCCAATTTTGTTTACATATGCTTGCTGATGTGCTAGGGGAATTGAACAAGTTGAATGTGACTTTTCAAGAAGAAAATGTAGACATTACAACTATGGGGTTGGCTCTTGAAGTAACTATAAGCACATTATCTAGATGGTTTTTGAAAAAAGAGACATTTGCAAAAGGCACAACTTATCTTTCAAAGTTTTTAAATGATTCTAAAAATGGATACATTGATATTAAAGATGAAGGGACAATTGTAGATAGACATGAGTTACGATACATCTCTATCTCAGCCATGGATATTGAATCCAATGAAGCAATGAAACAATCTATGAAACCTTGTATTGAAGGTACACAAGAGAGTTGTCAGCAACTCACTGAAGGTTATATAGAGACTCTCATAGACTCTTTGAATGAAAGATTTCTAGACCTTCACCTTTTTAATGCAGCGAAATTGTTCAGCCCTTGTTATTATCCAGAAGAGCGTCGTAGTCGTGAGAAAAAATCAGAGCGTTGGTTTTTAAAGCTTTTTCAACATTTGCAACATACCATATCAAGTGATGTTGAATTTGTAGCGTTATTTGATGTTAAAGCTTGTAAAAGAGAGTTGCACCCTTTTGTTGATTCATTAAATCTGACTTGTGAGGGGTTTTCTATGAAAGAAGCATGGAAAGTATTTCGTAACACAAAACAATGGCACAAAACTTATCCTAATATGATGAAATTATGGCAAGCTGTCCTCACTATTCCTGCAAGTACAGTGGATTGTGAAAGGGGATTTTCTAAGCAAAACATCATCAAGGACATTAGAAAATCGAGGCTTGGGTTGGATACACTAGATGCTCTAATGAGAGTATCTTTGAATGGCCCTGAATAATCTAATGTTGATTGGCATACAGTATATGAGATATGGACAGATATAAAGTCAAGAAGGATTCTTGAGCTTTGAAAATTCTTCTAATTTATGTTTAATAGAGGATCTATGTATTGAGATATTCCTATTGATAAGTTTGTTTGTAGTTTCTCCAAAAAGTTTGAATTTTAATGAAGTATAATTACTGTTTATTATTGCATAAATTTTCAGTATTTTCTCTAGATGATTTATTTATAGTCCACGATTTATTTATAGTCTCACTAGATGATTTATTTATAGTCCATGGATTATAAGTTTTGCAAAGATTTTATTGTTTAAATGGTCCCACCATAAATCTGGGCTATAAATCTAATAGACTACAAATATGCAATGTCAATCTAACAAGAATCAAACCATTATTTTTATCTTCTATTAAGTTGACATAATATCTAACATGACTCAAAACTGGTATAAACATTACAAAATGGTCCTCTACTTTCAATTGATGACTGAACCAATATCCAATTGTGAATGTTGTTAGCACTTAAAAAAAGCTTTAATGATCAAGCTCATGTTTTAAGTCAATTTGTGATATATTATTTGTAATGGAATTTGACAGGGAATGAGATTTTATGTTTTTAGTGGATCCTCTAGCAACGTAGTTATTTTGAGTTACTTCTACTCTAAAAAGTGGATCCTGTAACAACGTAGTTATCCTGACAATATAGTGAAGTCACAGGTGCACAGTATAAAAGAAATCTCACTTTGTGAAAAAAGCAAAGGATTCCACCATAAAAGTGTTCGGAAATTCCATGGAAACATCCATCTACAATTTCCATGTTTGAAACATTATAGAGTTTTTTTAGCCAAGCAGATATCGCTAAAGCTGCGTAATTTCTTTGCCACAGAATAAATTCAAGAATTTATTTTCAAAAAATGATTTAAAAAAGAAATCTAATAAATTCAAGAATTTATTTAAAAACAAAAACTCTTTTAAAAAAATTATTATTAAATATTTATGAATAATGGAAATTTAAAATGAATTTTTATAAATAACAATCATTATCAGCTTTGAATTTGATGACTTATTGTGTGTTGTGGAATAAATTTACAAAAATTGGTAAAATAGAGTTTTCCGTGACACTCACATATTTGATTTTTTTTTTTTTTTGTAAAGTTAAGCAGATCATATTAATTTTGTTGGATAAAATTACATAGATTCCTGGGAGTCAATGTGACCTCCCGGTGATATTGCTTCCAATGGATATATTCGCTGAAGATTGAGGTCGCTTGGCCAGTAGAACTGTCCTTGTGGCCCAGCACGCTCTGGCGCTTCCAGAAAGTCCGGTCGGCACAGAGCTGCGCTGTCTGAAGATTGTGATCGAGCATTCTGCATTGTGGTCGAGATTGTGATTGAGCATTCTGCATTTCGTTTCCAGAGACCGGTGTGACGGGATGCTGCTTGATTTTGCCCAATCCTGTTGGCTTTGATATCCGTTGGGCGTGACTTGCTCATAGTCGGTCGGGCCTTGTTTGAGTTTGCCATGATTTCCTGTAACGAGGACCCCTAGTGGCCTAGGCTTGTGCTTGCAGATCCAATTGATGGATATTGTGGCAGTTGGCTCTGAGTTCTCCCGCCTCCTGATCCTGCCAAAGGCTGTGGTACTCTGCCAGATTGGAGTCGATCCCTTCATTTGCCAATGCATCAGCTAGCTTGTTTGCTTTCCTTCGAACGGCTTGGAAGGTGATCCCTTTCATGTTGCAGAGTTGGCCTTGGAGATCTTTTAGTATTGCTGACAGCCTCCAGCTTGGGGTTACTTTGTGCACCTGTGCATCCATCTGGAGTTTCCTGATCAGCCTTATTATTATCCTTGAATCTCCCTCCACTATCAGAGGTAGGAGTTTGTATCGACCAACTAGAGTGAGGCCTTGGAGGAGAGCGATTAGTTCTGCTGCGTTATTGGTGTTCACTCCGAGATTGCCGTGATAGATGAGGTGAATTGCTCCTGTGTGATCCCGTACTGCTCCCCCATAGCCTGCCATGCCCGGGTTTTGTCTTGAAGCCCCGTCGAAGTTGAGTTTGAATGTGTTAAAGGGGGGCAGGGTCCATTTGTCCTGTGTCGTGCCTGTTGAGGTCTGGTTCCTTCCAGCAGAGTTGGTCCTTGTTTGAAGATGCAGTATCTGTATTATTCTTGCCTCGTTTGGAGATGCGTTGCCCTCTATCTTCTGTATGCCCATGGCGTTGACTGTTTCTGTGATTAGCAGTCGAACTTTCCTTATCAGCATATGAACTCCTATGGCTATGTTTTTGAATATTCTTGCGTTTCGCTCTTTCCATAGGATCCAAACTAATGCGCTCGGAACTAAATTCCAGGCACTGTTGACAAGGGGATTGGAGGATATGGAAGATCTCCACTAGCTTAGTGAAATTTGGATGGAATTTCTATCTCTATCTGATTGTCTGAAGACCATGGCCATGTCATCCCACAGACAGCAGGCCGTGGGACAGGTATTGAGCAGGTGATTGAGCGTTTCCGAACCATTCTCGCAGAGCATACATCGAGAAGGGCCTACAAAACCTCATTTCTGAAGGTTGTCCCATGTGAGAGCCCTGTTATGCAGGACTAGCCAAGAGAAAAGTGTAATTTTTGGCCAAGTTCCTCTGCTCCACAGGGTTTGCCATTTGTGGTCTGATTGTTGATCCGGGGGGGCTGCCAAGAGCTTATAACCTTCTTTGAGATTGAATGTGCCTTTGGGGTTACTTCCCCAACTTAGGATGTCCTCTTTGTTGGATCTGAGGATTCTTCTTTTGTCCAAGTCTTGTAGAAAAAGGTCTACATTCCTTGGTTCTGCTGGGGTATGCCATTGTTCTCTTGAAATCCAGTTCTGCCATATGGTTGCTTCGCTTGCCGGTTGCTAGTAGTCTGCTACCATAATCTTGCCTTCCTCTTGCATGGCTCGTTTAAGAGTGTTCCAGTCTGGGTGTTCCAAGGTTGGAAGCTGCTGCCAGGCATCTTCCCAGAATAGGGCTGTGTTGCCTTGGTGTACTTCCCAGAAGCTATGCGGCTGAACAATATGTCTATTTTCCCAGGCTTTGTTCCAGATTGGGAATCCTTGAGTGGTGCCTGTAAGCCGGATGAGGTCTTTGTCCCTGATTTGGGTTGTATACTTCGCTTTCCACAGGGCTCCCCAGAGGGAGTTAGGATTTTCAACCCATCTCCACCAGATTTTTGCTGGTACAGCCTTGCTTAATATCTCAGGGTCTCGGAGGCCCAAACCTCCCTCCATTTTTGGTTTGCAGATGTCTGTCCATTTGAGGAGGGTCCATTTGGATTTCTTAGAGGGTCCATTCCAGAGAAAGGAGTGCTGAATGTTTCGGATGGTCTTGTACGTCACCTTGGGGGTTGCAAGTGCTAAGAACATGTAGGCTGGCATGGTTTGAAGGATGGACTTTATCAGTATCAGTCTGCTGGCCATGTTTAGTGCCCGGTGGGTCCAGCTGCTTAGCCTAGCTCTCATCTTGTTGAGGAGGTTTTCCCAGTTGCTCGATCTGTAGGCATGTTCCGAAAGTGGTATACCAAGGTATTTGGTTGGAAGGGAGTTCTTTTGAATATTCAGAATTCTGCTGAGATTTCTCTGCATAGGAATGGATGTGTTGAAGAAAAAGAGTTTGGATTTGGTTAGGTTGATTTCCATACCTGAGGCTTTCGAGAAAGTTTTTAACACCTTGCTGATGGTGCGAGCTTCCTGTACTGTGGGGGCGCCCATGAGCATGGTATCGTCCACGAATTGCTGATGCGTTATAGTGGGTCCTTGGTGTACCTGTTTGATGCCTTTGAGTTGGTTCTACTGCTTTGCCTTAGTTAAGGATCTTCCTAGCCCTTCTGCCATTATGATGAAGAGAAAAGGGGACAGGGGGTCTCCTTTTCTGATACCTCTGGATGGACTGAAGGGTTGTAGGGGTCCTCCATTTAGCAGAATAGAGAAGAAGGCACCTGAAACCAGTTCCATTATCCAGTTTGTCCATAGTTGATTGAATCCAAAAGCTTGGAGGATTGCTTTCATGTATTGCCAGCTGATTCTATCAAAGGCTTTGGACAGATCAAGCTGGATTAACATGCCTGGAGATCTGTTTGTTTTGAGAGAGTGCAATACTTCCTGGGTGAGGATTATGTTGTCAGTGATCTGTCTTCCTTCGACATAGCCAGTTTGCTCTTGAGAAATGATTGAGGGGAGGATGGATTTAAGTCTGTCAGCCATCAATTTGGAAAGGATTTTATAGAGGACATTGCAGAGGGCTATGGGGCGGAACTTATCAGGGGAGTCAGCCTGGTTTGATTTGGGAATTAAGGTAAGGAAAGTGGCATTGATGGTAGGAAGGACTTTCTTGGTTCTGTGAAAGTTTCTTACAAGAATAAGGAGGTCAGATTTAATGATGGGCCAACACGCCTTGAAGAATTCAATAGTAAATCCGTCAGGTCCAGGGGCCTTGTTCGTGGCCATGGAGAAGACGGTTTCTTCAATTTCCTGTTCAGTAAACTCTCTTAGAAGCAGGGCGTTTTGATCCTCTGTAACTAAGCTGGGTATGGCCCCCAAAATTTCCTTTATGGCTTGGGATCGATCTTGAAGGGGTTCGCTAAGAAGAGAGGTGAAGTAGGAGTTGAGCTCAGATCTGATGTGATCCCTTGAGAAGACTTGATCGCCATCTGCAGTTTTGAGGGATAGGATGCGATTAAACGCTCTATTCTGGATGGTAGACTTGTGAAAGAAGCTGGTGTTGCGCTCGCCTTGTTTTAACCATTGCACTCTCGATTTCTGTCTCCACAGTAGCTCTTCCTGTTTTAGTCTTTCTTCCCATTGCCTTTGCAGAATCGATTCTTGAGTGTTCCGCTCCTCATTGGGCCCTTCTGTGATCAAAGTTTGTTGGAGGTTCGCCATTTTTACCTCGAGTTCCTTTTTGGCTTGCATTATGTCGCCAAAGGTATCTTTGTTCCATTTTTTGAGGTTGATCTTTATGATTTTGAGCTTCTGCTGGATTATGTACATGATGTTGTCGCTCCTTATGGTGGTTTGAGTCCACCAGTTTTGTATATTCTGCATGAATGATGGGTGCTCTGTCCAAAAGGCCTCAAATCTGAAAGGTCTGTTTTGGGGTTTATCCAAATTGGTGAAGTGGATCTGCACTGGCCAGTGATCAGATCCTCCTATGTGCAGAATGCTGGCCTCCATGTCTATGTTTTGCAGCTGAATGGATTCCGACATGAGGAATTTGTCAAGCCTTGAAGCTATCTGTCGGTTTCCTCCTTGCTTATTGTTCCAGGTATGTAGACCATTGACGGTGGGGATGTCAATGAGTTTGGAAGAAGTAATAAAAGTGTTGAATGCTTCCGAGTCCTTATCCAGTCTTCGTAGTCCTCCCTTTTTCTCTGCTATATTGGTAATCATTTTATAGTATCCTCCTAAAATCCAGTGATCTGCCCCATGGTGTTGTCTGACTTCATCCAGGTCTAGCAGCATCTCCAGCTTTTCCTGAAGTCGTTGGGGTCCATATACATTGGTAACGCAGATCAATTTCCCTGAATCTGGCATGTTAAAAATCACCGATAAAGAGTGCTTGGTGGACAGAGCATTTTGTATTATGAATTTGCTTTTGTTCCAGAATGTGATCAACCCTCCTGCTTGCCCGATTGCATCTATGATGATGCATTGATGACTGTTGGAAACAAGTTTTTTGAGAGTTTCCATGCTCTGGGAAGAGCATTTGGATTCTTGCAATAGGACAATGTCTGGGTGCTGTGAGAATAGGCGGTTTTTCAGGATCCTTCTTTTGGAGGTACCGTTGAGCCCCCTGATGTTCCAGGTTGTGATTTTCATTGAGCAGTCTTTGGAGTAGAAAGGACCAATGCCCTGATTTTCCCCTCATTGATTAGGTGTCTGCCCAGCTCTTGTATCTGCTGTCTTGTGGATTTGCGGCCCTCTTTTCCTGCCTGGTCCCTGTGGTTTATATTGATCCAGATCCATGTTGGCTTGTATTCCTGTTTGGCTACTATTTCCCCATTGCCTTTTGGTTGCGTTCTGGTTGATGTATTCCAGCTGCAAGTAGGCCATTTCTATCTTCTCCAAATGGTCTTGAGGAATGGAATCGACTCCCAATTTGGACCATTGCTCGTTGACCTTTTGGAGATCTATATCACCAAGGATCTCCTCAAGAGGATTGCTTGAGGGGGTTGTGGAGGGCTGATCTAAATGCATTTCTATGCATTGCTGGGTTTTCTTTGAGGTTTTGCTGGTGGTATTCTAGAGGGAAAAGGAGTCCTGATGGTGTTGCGGTGCCTGGGCATGGATTGGGTCAGAGATTGAGCTTAGGGCTTTGGTGGTAGGTGTGGGTTGGCTTAAATCTGTTAAATTATGATCAGTGGGGGCCAAGGTGCTGTTGGGTGCTCCGATGAGTCAAGATTGCCCAGAATTTCAAAGTTATTTTGTTGGGTGGGGGTCTTATTGGTGGGGGTAGTGTTGGTGGGTTGTTTTGGAGCCTTTTTGCGTCTCTTCCCTTTATTCTTTCTTGAAACGGGGGTGAAGCCAGGAGCTGGAGTTTCCCCTTGTTCCTGTTGTGCTTTGGGCTATGATTGATTGACAGGGCATCCGTGGCTGAGATGTCCATGCTGGCGGCAGGTTTGGCATCTGAATGGGATATTTTCATAATCAATGGTTTGCTTCCAGTGCATTCCTCTGTGGATTAGCTCCATATGGCCTGGGAGGGGTCCTGAAATATCCAAGTAAACACAGATTCTAGCATAAGCCGTGTACTTACCTTGTGATGTTAGATTTGAGGCTTTGATGAAGACTCCGAACTTGTTTCCTATGGCCTCCAAGATTCGCTTGTTCCAGTAATCCACAGGCATAGAGTGAAGGCGAATCCATACTGGAACGTTTTTGAAATCCTCCTGTTCTGGAGCGAAGTTTGGCCTCCAGTACGTGATGTATAGTCCGACAGAGTTGTAGAAATATGGTCCTCCTTCGAAGATACGATCTCGGTCTTCCTTGTGGGTGAAGATGACGGTGAAAAAGCTTCTCGATCCCAGCTGGAGCTTGAAATCCCCTTTGGGTTTCCATTTCTGGTTTATCCACCAGCATAGAGCCTTTTCATTCAGTCGAACCCCCATGAATCTGCAGATCAGGGCGTGTTTGCTCATGTGGTCTCTATATTCGTCTATCCATGGATCTTCAATGATTAGTCTTGGTATTTCCTTTGAGATGGGCTTGCATGGGGACGATTCTTGCTCGCTGTGTCGATTGGGATTGTGCCCCGCTGATTCAGTTCCTTTTGGCTCCGATTCGTGGCTGGTTCCCTGAGATCTGGAGCTGGTAGGGAAGTTGGGGGTTTCCATAGGGATGCTGCTGAAAATGAAGGGCGTAAAAGAAGGGGGGGTCGAACCCCCCCGGAAGTTGTGCATGGAGCGAATTAGGTGAGAGCTCCGTTGCAGATCTGTCTTGTATTGGTCGATTCTGCAGGTTGGCTTGCCGAGCTGAGCTCAGGGTTTTGCAGGGTTTCAATCCTGTTGTCGCTCTTCAGAGGCTCGCGCTGTCCAATCTTTCACTACCCTCACATATTTGATTAAAACGTAAAACGAGGGGTAAAAAAATGTAGAAACGTCGTCAAATTTTAATTTGACAGGCAAAAGGAATTTGAAATTCTAGGCTTGGTCGCCTCCCTCTGATTCATGGTTTGTATGTGCCTACAATACATTTAAATTTCCATTCAAATTACCTAGCTGAACCACTGTCTAATGCCGCCAGCTGCCAGGCATTCACCCTTTCGGTTGCCATATGGTCTCTCCCAGCACCGTTGGTCTGAGAGGCGTGATCTCGCGGTCCACCATGATCCAAGGCACTATGGATAACCACCTGATGACCTGCCCTCCTCCTTTGGTCATTTTGCTCGGAGATGCCTCTGGAATTTCGCTATGCAAAACCCTAACTCCATTGGGTTTATGTTCTGGAAACTCAGCTTTGTTCCTCTGGCTATACTCAACAGTAAATCCGTCTCTCCGGCTCTATTCAGCAAGGAACCCGACCAATGTATCCAGCTCAATCGTTGTTGTAGTCATATACTACTCATTGTTACCAGATTACTTCCCTCCAAGTGTAGGTGAGAATTATTTCTTACAATGACTTAATTGATACTACTCAGGTTAAAATTTCCATGCGCCTCATACTTCTAATTTGTTTACTTAACTAACGTTTGGCTTCTTATCTCTATCTATAGGTACTATGACTATTGTGACGTCAAATAACTCTGGCGCCAAGGAAGACAAATTCAATCTCTCGATAGGTAATGTGTTTGAGATCTAAGTTTTGGATTCTTTGAATTTTTTCTACAATCTTATCTTGGTGTTGAGCTACCACGACATTTGGTGCAGGGCAGCCTTTAACTATTGGGTTTTTTGGACGCATTCGCCCAGATCCAGCACACCCAGCGACGAGAGGAACCTGCGCTTCCTCATGGGATAGCGGAATGGTATGGATGCCTCTCTTTAAAGTTGGTTGGCCTTCTGCATGTGCTTATTGAAATGTATCACTCTACTCTGTTATGTTTTCCCAGGCAACCTATTAAGGAATTTCTCTTGTAATTAGATATGGGTGCGAAACCCTTTGTTGTATTAAGCGATATGCCCATTTCGAAACTATCTTCCTGTTAATTTCTTGTTGGAAGTATTGTTAATCGAGGGCTAGTTTGTCCGCCCGGTTGTCTTAAACTGATAGTGATTCGGTTGTCTTTTAATGTGAATGATTCAAAACATACAGACAAATTGTGATTTTGATTTACTCTGCATTTACTTATCAGCATTTGGCAAGCTATTCAAGTCGCTTACTTTAGCTGTCAATTTCTTGTAGATTACTTAACAGTATCTTTCTTCTTTAGCTGGACTATTTAAATTCTACATGGTTAAAATATACAATTGCTTGTTTTTAACTTTTCTATTAGGTACTAGACAATCATTCACCCAGAACAACTTCTTTGGTGTCCCAACAGGACTGGCCGAAGAATAAATCTGGGTTAGAACAGTCGTAGTTTACTCCTGATGCTGAGCAATACTAAACCCTATTCAGGGTTTTCTTGAAGCTCCGGAAACAGAATTGAATTTTCTTGCAATTTGCTTGAGTTTGTTTTCTTATTTCAATTTAGTGTTTCTTTCCTCGCTAACCCGTAAACATATCTACAATTCCCTACCCGCTCCTGGATTTCACTCCAATTTCCGATTTTCTAACCCTTACCAAACAGTGGAATGGTTCCTCTTTCAAGAACTGGAGAAGGTTATCGAGCTAGATGTTCAAATACTCGCTTATTTCCTTCTTTTAATTGAAAACTTCCACAGTTAATCATTTATACATTCTTGCTATAGAATTCGATCATGCATACATTTCTATCAAATCTTTATTTATTCAGAAGTCATTTTCAGTAAGGTAACAAATTTACACAATCTTTATGCATTCTTCACCACAATCTTGATTTACCCAGAAAGTAGTTTTGGTACATAGCGGTTGTACATAATCAAAATAACCTTTCTTCCTATCAGAAAGTAATTTCAATAATTAAACAATTTTTACATAGTTCCCCGCATATATATATATATATATATATATATATATATATATATATATATATATATATATATATATATCGTTCTTTTTGTGATAAATAATGACTATAACTAGACAGTTTTGACATAGTTCTTGCGCATATATATATTCTCGTTCTTTCTGTCATAAAATAATTACTATAACTAGATAGTTTTTACATAGTTCTTGCGCATATATATATTCTCATTCTTTCTTTCAGAAAACAATTACTATAACTAAAGAGTTTAAATTTATTCTTCCACATAGAATTCGCTTATCCTCTACTATCGCCTTAACTACATTTAAGTTATTATACCATTTGAAGGTAAATATCTAGATTAAATGCAAGTAGAATAAATGAAATTAGATTAAATGCTAGTATTTCAACCACATACTTCATACCACTGTCACATAATATTAACAGGTTATGCATTTATTACTTATCTGCGATTGGAAGATCATTCATTGTCATATGAGTCCTCTCCACCCTTCTAATGAGAATTTGGTGATTACATCAAATATTCTCCCCCCAAGCTCCTCAATATCCTTTAGAATAGTTTCTCAAGGCAACAGTTAATTTGTCTCGGCCTCAGGACCCCAAGTCCAACCTGCAAACACTTTCTTCCACCAGGGAAGATAATCCCAAGAGGTTTTCCCACTGAACTCTCATTCAGCTCAAGGAATCCTTCCCATTTTTTCTGAACCCCCTTCTCCTTCCCTCTCTTCCCTTTTTAAGAGGAAGAGAAGGTAAGGGGATAACTACTCCTAAATAATATCTATCTGGTGAAAAGAGAGTTACTGATGTTCATCCATAATTCCTCTGAGTACTCCATAGAGACAATGATAATTTTTCTATAACTAACTTGATTACCATATATTATTATTGACATCACAATAACTAATTGTTATTAGTTTAATCATCTGTAATAGTAAAAATGTCCAAAAAAATAAATTAAAAGTCTGGGGATGTCACATCTCTCCCCCCTTGGCATAACACCATCCCTAGTGTTCATTCTTCCATCTGCTCCTGGAATAGTCCGGGATACGCCTCCTGCATAAAGTATTTATCCTCCCAAGTGGCTTCCTTCGGGATGAAGTGCTTCCATTGCACTTTAACCTGGATGATATCTCGCATCCGCAATGTTACTTTTCTCTAATCGAGTATGCGCACGGGCTCAACCATAAATTCTCCATCCGGCTCGACCTGCCACAAGCACAATTATCATATATTTTATACATATATATAGATAACAATACATTTTACCTATATTTTATTTTCCTTTTTCTATACCTAAATCTCTTACCAATTTATGATGTGCCTGGGGTCATATACATACTTCTTTAAAAGGGAAACATGAAATACATTGTGAACCCGAATGTGACTGGGTAGTGCGAGTTGATATGCAACTGGTCCTACTCTATCTAGAATTTGAAAAGGGCCACAGAACTGGGGGGCCAACTTGGCACATTTTCCCCATCTAAGAGTGCTTCTCTTTGGCTTAACCTGTACATACACATGATCCCCTACCTGAAACTCTAGTAGGTTCTTTTTTTATCGGCATACGTTTTCTGTCTATCTTGTGTGGTCTTCAAATTTTGCCGGACCTTTTTCATGGTTCTTTCCATTTCCTGCATCATATCCCGTCCTAATATAATTTTTTTTCTCGGGACTGTTCCAGTTTACAGGGACGATACATTTCCTCCCATCGAGTACTTCAAAAGGACTCATTTTCAACGACTCGTGACAACCATTTTTATAAGCATATGCTACCAAATGTAGGTATTCTTCCCATTTTCTGGGTTGTTGCATCACATACATACGCAACATGTCCTCTACCACCTGATTGACTCTTTCGGTTTGTCCATCGGTCTGGGGGTGATAAGCAGTGTTGAAGTGAATTTGTGTGCCTAACCCTGTAAATAACAATTTCCAAAAATCATAGGTAAACTTAACATCCCAATCAGAGATTATGATTTGAGGCATTCCATGTAGCCTAAAAATATCTTTCATAAATATATCTGCTATTTGGGTTGTTTGGTATGTGGGCTTGACAGGTATAAAATGTGCGGTCTTTCTCAGTTTGTCTACCACAACCATAATTATTTTGTTATTCTATGCTCATCCACTCAGGCCTCAGTGTAGTAACATGACAGCTCTGATACCAATTGTAACACATACAATCACACATCATGTGTAATAAAAAAAAAAAAACTGACCTATGATAACTTCATTTTCATATTAATCGAAATCCCATTTAAGTTAGGAGAGTATTAATGGATACATATTACGGTTGATACACTATGAGTTAAGTACCATTTCTGATGATTCGCGTTGATATAACTGTACCCATACATTAATTCCTATAGGCATATTTCATTAAACTTTAACATATTTTATGTATACATTTAATTAATTTTCTCGAGGTGGTGACCTCCCTCCAATTCATGGTTTGTACGTGCCTGAAATACATTTAAATTTCCATTCAATTTACCCAACTGGACGACTTTCTAATGCCGCCAGCTACCAGGTGTTCACCATTTTGGTTTCCATATGGTCTCTCCCAGCACCATTTATCTGAGAGGCGTGATCTGGCGGTCCACCATGATCCAAGGAACTATGGATAACCACCCGATGACCTGTCCTCCTCGTCTGGTCATTTTTCTCACAGATGCCTCCAGAATATCGCTCTGCAAAACCTTAACTCTATTGGGTTTACGTTCTAGCAAATGGGATTTGTTCCTCTGCCTCTACTCGATAGTAAATCTGTCTCTCCGGCTCTGTTCAGCAGTGAACCCGACCATCGTATCCAGCTCAACCGTTGTTTCAACCATATACTACTCGATGTTATCAGATTACTGCCCTCCAGGCGCAGGTGATAATTATTGCTTACAATGACTTAATTGATATTGCTTAGATTAAAATTTCCATTTGCCTCATACTTCTAATTTGTTTACTTAACTCACATTTGGCTTCTTATATATGTCTGCAGTTACTGTGACTATTGCGATGTCAAATACCTCTGGCACCGAGGAAGACACATTCAATCTCTCGATAGGTAATGTGTTTGAGCTCTAAGTTTTGGCTTCTTTGAATTTGTTCTGCAATCGTATCTTGGTGTTGAGCTACCCCGAAATTTGGTGCAGGGCATCCTTTAACCATCGGGTTTTTTGGACGCATTTACACAAATCCAAAACACCCAGCGACGAGAGGAACTTGCGCTTCCTCATGGGATAGAGGAATGGTATGGATGCCTCTCTTTAAAGTTGACGGGCCTTCTGCATGTGCCTATTGATTGTATCGCTCTACTCGGTTATGTTTTCCCATGCAACCTTTTAAGGAATTTCTCTTGTAATTAGATATATGTGTGAAACCCTTTGTTGTATTAAGTGATATACTTATTTTGAAACTATCTTCTTGTTAATTAATCGAGGGCTGGTTTGTCTACCCGGTTGTCTTAAACTGATAATGATTCGATTTTCTTTTAATGTGAATGATTCAAAATATACAAAAAATTGTGATTTTGATTTACTTCGCATTTACTTATCAGCATTTGGCAAGCGATTCTAGTCATTTATTTTAACTATCGATTTCCTGTAGATTACTTAACAATATCTTTCATCTTTAGCTGGACTATTTGAATTCTGCATGGTTAAAATATATAGTTGCTTGTTTTTAACTTTTCTATTAGGTACTAGACAGTCATTCACCCAGAACAACTTCTTTGGTGTCCCAATAGGACTGGCCGAAGAATAAATCTGGGTTAGAACAGTGGTAGTTTACTCCTGACGCTGAGCAATACTAAACCCTATTCAGGGTTTTCTTGAAGCTTCGAAAACTGAATTGATTTTTCTTTCCATTTGCTTACGTTTGTTTTCTTATTTCAATTTAGCATTTCTTTCCTTGCTAACCTGTAAACATATCTACAATTCCCTACCCATTCTTGGGTTGCACTCCAATTTTTGATTTTTCCGATTTTCTTACCCTTGCCAGACAGTGAAATGGTTCCTCTTTCAAGAACTGGAGAAGGTGATCGAGCTCGATGTTCAAATACCTGGTCATTTCCTTATTTTAATTGAAAACTTCCACAGTTAATCATTTATACATTCTTGCTATAGAATTCGATCATGCATACATTTCTATCAAATCTTTATTTATTCAGAAGTCATTTTCAGTAAGGTAATGAATTTACACAATCTTTATGCATTCTTCACCACAATCTTGATTTAACCAGAAAGTAGTTTTGGTACACAACGGTTGTACATAATCAAAATAACCTTTCTTCCTATGAGAAATTAATTTCAATAATTATGCAATTTTTAAATAGTTCCCCGCATATATATATTCGTTCTTTTTGTGATAAATAATTACTATAACTAGACAATTTTTACATAGTTCTTGCACATATATATGTTCTCATTCTTTTGGCATTAAAATAATTACTATATATATAAATTTTTACATAGTTCTTGCGCATATATATATTCTCATTCTTTCTGTCAGAAAATAATTACTATAACTAGAAAGTTTAAATTTATTCATCCACACATAATTCTGTTATCCTCTACTATCTCCTTAACAACATTTAAGTCATTATACCATTTGAAGGTAAATATCTAGATTAAGTGCGAGTGAATGCAAGTAGAATAAAAGAAATTAGATTAAATCCTATTATTTCAACCACACACTTCATACCACTGTCACATAATATTAATAGGCTATGCATTTATTACTTATCTGCTATTGGAAGATCAGTCATTGTAAGATGAATCCTCTCCACCCTTCCAATGAGAATTTGGCAATTACATCCAATATTCTCCCCCCAAGCTCCTCAATATCCTTCACAACAGTTTCTCAAGGCAACAATTAATTTGTCTCGGCCTTAGGACCCCAAGTCCAACCTGCAAACACTTTCTTCCACCAGGGAAGATAATCCCAAGAGGTTTTCCCACTGAACTCTCATTCAGCTCAAGGAATCCTTCCTCTTTTTTCTGAACCCCCTTCTCCTCCCCTCCTAAATGATAACCGTTTGGTGAAAAGAGAGTTACTGAGGTTCATTCGTAATTCCTCTGAGTACTCCATAGAGACAGTGCTAATTTTTCCATAACTAACTTAATTACCATTTATTATTATTGACATCACAATAACTAATTATTATCAGTTTAATCATCCGTAATAGTAAAAAAGTCCAAAAAGTAAATTTGAAGTCTGGGGATGTCACAAGGACATAGAGTTGGTGACTATTAAGACCAAGCTATTACTGCACAGTAAATGAAACTACAGAGAATTAATTTAAGTGACTGCCCACCCATAACTTGCTTGTATTTCTTGTCTTGTCATGAAAGATAGGGCATATAGTTGTTGAATATTAAGCCCATGTTGTTACTATGCGGTAAATGAAACTACATAGAATTAATTTAAGTGATTGTCCACCCATAACTTTCTTTTATCTCTTATCTTGTCATGAAAAAGTTAAACTGATTGCACAAGCCATATGAAGTTTCCATATTTTTGGATTAATAAAAGAATTTTAATACAAAATTCTCATCCTATTATATTAATACAAATACTTTGTATTAAAATATTTTGTTTGCACTTGAATCAGAGAATCGTAGTTATATTTATAGTTTTATTGTGCGTCCTTTGTTTTACTTTGTTTTACAATGTGTTGTTACTCTATTTTACTTCTAAGTTGTTTTGATGTGTTATTACTGTGTGTTTTTTATGTGCATAAATTTCTATGTTTTTACCTTCTACCTCAAAAACAAACATTGGTATCAAAGCAGGTTCAGCAGTAACAATTTAAGAAGTTTTTTTTCACATCAAGCACAAGCTTGAGTAACCCACTAATACCTCAGTTCAATGGAAAAAATTATGACTATTGGGATATCATAATGAGGGTCTCGGTTTCTTCTCAAGATATTTGGGATTTGGTGGACAATGGGTTCCTAGAACCAGCATATGCAGTAGCATATAATGCTTTGACACAAGAAGAAAAGGATTTGCTGAGAGACAATAGGAAGGAATCAAAAGCCCTTTCTACATTTTTCAAGCAGTTCATGAGAGAATATTTCCAAGGATTATAGTAGCAACAAAGTCCAGGAAAGCATGGAATATTCTCTAGACAACCTATCAAGGCATGGAAAAAGTGAAGACAACAAAGCTACAAATTCTAAGAAGATATTTTGATACCATATGTATGAAAGAGTTTGAGAATATAGACTCATTGTTAACACATGGTATTGGACTATTTACTCAAATCAGGTCTCATGGTGAGACACTTGAAGATAGGAGGATAGTTGAGAAAATTCAAAGAAGTTTTCCATCAAGATTTGACCTTATTGTTCTGACCATAGAAGAGACAAAGGATCTCTCGCAATTGTAAGTGGATGAGCTTCAAGTATCACTGATTTCTCATGAACATAAATTGAATAGAGAAACAAACTCCTCATTGGAGCATGATTTCAAGACACAAGTTTCATTTGGTCAAGTTAGAGGTAGAGAAAGATTAAATGCAAGAGGAATTGGAAGAAGTCCATATAGAGGTGGAAGAGGGATCAATCAAAATAGAAGCCAAAATCAAGCACAATGTGAGAGGTATAATAAATCTCAAGTTCAATGTCATTATTGTAAGAAGTATGGCCATTATTTAGATACATGTAGGAAGAAGCAACATGATTTTATTAACAAATCAATTGCAAATTTCATAGAAGAAAATCAGAATCAAGGAACCATGTTTTTAGCTTGCAATGTAGCAGAAGAGAAACAAAAAGATGTATGTTTTTTAGATTCCGGTTGTAGCAACCATATGACAAAGACCATAAATTTTTTTTCCAAACTAGATGAAAGTGTGAAATCTGAAGTGATATTAGGGACTAATAACAAAGTCTCTGTCATGGGAAAAGGAATATTCAATATTTTGACAAAGAAGCGGGACAAGAAGTATATTTCAGATGTATGTTTTGTTCCAGGGTTAAAGCACAACTTTAGAAGCATTGGCGAACCCGTGCAAAAGGGATACAATGCCTTCTTTAAAAATGGAGAGTGCACAATATTGGATAAATTTCCAAGCAAGAAATAGATTGCAAAAGTGCAAATGACAAGAAATATAATGTTCCCCTCAAATAGAACCAAATTTGAAAGAAGAAGTTGCACAACCACAACTGTCAATGGATTCAAAAAATGAAAGAAAGGTTGTTTTTGTTACACAGATAGTTGTTGTTACAGAAACAATTGTTATTGCACAAACAAATTTTCAAGTAGAGGTCAAGGATGAAAACTAGTTATGGCATTTAAGATCTGGTCATCTTAATTTTTTATTTTTAAATTTTTACATAGGAAAGGCATGGTGAATGGGTTTCCACTCATAGAAAAACTGAACAACTTATGTGAAGGATGCCTTTTGCACAAACAACATAGAGAATCATTTCTAGCAGGAAAGGCAATAAGATCAAAGGCAACCTTGGATATTATCCATTCAGATTTATGTGGAATGATGTAGACACCATCAATAGGTGGCAGCTATTATTTTTTGACATTCATAGATGATTATTCAAGGAAGACATGGGTCTACTTTTTAAGATAGAAAAGTGAAGTGTTTGATCACTTCCATCAATATAAAGAACTTGTTTAGAAGCAAAGTGGACACTATATTAAAGTTTTGAGGACTGATATAGGTGGAGAATACATCTCAAATGAGTTCCTACATTTTTGCAGGGAGCATGGAATTCACAAATAATTTACAGTAAGGTTGTTGTGGCCAGCAATAACCCCCCTTCTTATTTAGTTTTATCACTAATACTAAATAAGTGGGGACCCTTGTTCAAAAATTTAAAAAATCGATTACTACTTGTATTTCCTTTTTCAATAAAACTTACTATCATAAACTTAGGAGAATACCCTCAAAAAATTTAAAAAGACTTAAGTTTTATTATAAGTTAGAATAAAATCACTCCTTAAAACGCGTCGCATCACAAAAAGGGTAATGGATGCCTTCCTACAAGCGGAATTATAAAAAGTGCAAAATTGCGATGCGAAATCACGCATCAGAAGACTCTCATCGCATCGCATGCCTCAAACATCACTTACGCTAAAATGCCTTAAATCGCCGATATGCGATGGCACATCTCGCCAATCGCATTTCGCAGAAAACACATTGAAGGATGATTACCACACGCAACGGAACTGCGATATTGCGAAGCAAATCGCAAAATCGCCTTATCGTAGATCTGCAGGGCCCGTTGTTCGAGAAAGTTTTTTTTCATAAACCGAGGCCTAGTTATGCGCGTTAATGTTAATTAATGAGTTAGTTGGAAATCATTAATAAAATATGGTTTTGATCTTATCAAGGAGCCAGTTCAAGTAAGGTGGTATATTTTATATGTTTTCCGCATTTAAAGCTTTCCAGTCACCTTTTTCTTATCATCGTTCTCACCTCATTTGTAAACTGCAGGAGCGAAGAGCAGAGAAGTATACATAGCAGAGTTCAAGATATTATGGGAAAGAAGGGTAAAGCTCCTAGTTCTGAAGATAAAGAGATGACTCCCTTGTACACAGACACCACCTGTAACAAAGATGTCGGTATTACTACTTGGGAAGGCATGTATAGTTTACTTGAGGAAGAAGATCCCAAGGTAATGGAGGTTATGGCTACTGCAGGCTCACACGGGTCTTCTGAGGCGTCTATTACAGATCTAGCATGTTCATTCTTGCACAGGATAGCAGCGAGGCCCAAAATTCTTCCATACACGGACATGGTTAAATGGGTACTAGATAATGTTGATATCACGTATAGAGAATTTAAAGCTCAGAACCAAGAATGTATAAGTCGTTCTTTCCACAAAATTTAAGCTTTATATCCTCTAACAAAAAGCACGCAACTGGCGAAAATCGCACTAGGGAAGCCCGGATCGTGAAACAAAGGCAGTTTCCGATGCATGATTAGTGCCATCGCCAGGCAAAACCCCTCGAGATGGAAAGCCTCTAATTGCTCAGTTGCCTGTAAGCGCGGAAATTTGTAGGAAAAAAGTACTAAAGATGAAAGGTAAAATTGGAACTCAAAACCAGTGGTATTTATCTTCAAATAGTATGTAAATATCTACCAAATGTACAACATCTACAAACAAGCTGGAGACAGAAGGCTCAAGAAAGGGCAGAGTCAATCCAAAGGTTAACCAAGTTGAATTGGGATTCTTACTGGACGTACTTGGTAAAACCACACAGCCAGTGCATGACTCTCAAATGTATCATCAATTCTGTCTAGAAGATGGCGCCAGCTCTTACCGATTCCATTTTTGCAGGACAGCTAAAGTCGGAAGTCAGCCAACCAACTCTCCTCAAGCAAATGCTGAACGCTTGTGACTTCAAGGAACAGATACATAGATAGTTAGTTATTAGTTTTAGTTTTAGATTCAATTTTAGTTTTAATTTTGCTTTATTTTTGCCTGAAATGAGGACGGTCATTTAAACCGCATCCTACATTTTTGTAATAAATTATTTTTAGAATTAGTTAGTAGTATTTAAACCTTTCTCATGCATTTAGAGAAGGGTCCAAAAATTTATCAAAAACTTGTCCTCATAACATGCACTTTTGCACCCTCCGAGGAGGTTTTGATGAATGAATGGAACAGGATTTATTGATATCCGCGTTTAATATCTACTACTGATGTTGCATTTTTTACTCTTAGTGGATGTTGGATTAAGAAGAGATAGATCATTATTGCTGGAGCTCATGAGTAGAACTAGTTATAAATGGTACTTTTATCTCTTAACTGTTTCTGCTTATGTGTTATGGTGATATTCATGTTCAGTTATTTATATATGAATGCTTAAATGCTTGAGTTATCATTTGACACTTTTGTATGGTGATAGCTATTTATTTATGTTTAATATATGAGTAGCTTATTATGCGATATGTTTTTCGCAACTGTTTCGTCTAACTTTTTATACGAAATGGTTTATCTTTATTAAATTCTTTTCTCATAGAAGTTGAATGATCTTTATTACCAACTGTTATTTGAAATCATTTTAGATCGCATAACGGAAAGATTACATCCCAGGTTAGTTTAGAATTAGATATTTCTATTTATTAGAATACAATTACATGTTGTTAGATTAGATTTAGAATAAAAAGAATTTTACTTAGGAACCATTAGGAAAGAAATATCAATTCTCAACACACACACACATATATTGAGAAACTGGTCCCATATCCCCAGTCGGACCCACTATACCAAACGGAAAAGGAGCTGCTAACCAAGGTCCAGACCAGGTGGGTATCCCCCTTGTTGTAGACTTGATTTTTGGGGCTTCAACATATTTGGCGCTAGAAGGAGGGCTCCAAACTATGAATGGCAAGTAAGTATAAATCTAAATACCATTCTGAGAGTAAATCACCCTCACCATCTCTCCTGACTTCTCCATCACATTTAAGATAAAATTAGAGACACTCAATAATATTTTCTATTAATTGTTGAATAAGGAAATTACACACATATTTATACAATCAATAGTCTTAAGATAGGAATGCTATCTTAGACGTACAGTAGTGTGGTTGACAGATTCTCTCAACCACACACTAAACTAGGAGAAACTATATTCTAGCTTATTCCTATTATGTAGAAACAAACTCCTCAAATAGAAAAAATACAACTATAGACAAGTAGGAATTAATTATTTCCAACTCCCCCCCTTAATGACTACTTGTCATGATAGTCAAATCCACCACCATCAGGCGAATTGTATGTACAAAACCTCCAAAAACACAATCTGCCGCCCTCGGACAGATCCACAACTTCTCCGATCCCACGGATCCCCTTGAAGGTGAATTGGCGCGATCCTGAACAAAAAACCCGCACCCATTGGCGCGATTAATGGCCTAACAGACGCGCCAGTTGGCCTTCCTGGCATTGTTGTTAGCGCGAAAAACGCCAATCCCCTTCTACTCAGAAAAAAAAAAACATCTGAGTCCGAGCCAGGTGTTCTGCAGTCCACCTGCTCAATTGAGCACAAAGCTCTCGTGTACACACAGCCACAAAGGCACGCTGACTTAACTCAGCCAGAGCTCAACACAGCCACGAAGGCTAGCTTGTCAAACAACGTGTTGACATCCACGATTCCAGCCACAAAGGCACCTCAAGCCACATAGGCGATTCAGCCACAAAGGCAAACTGGCCACAAAGGCACTTCAGTCACAAAGACTATATAGATGGTTTCTGGCTCACCACCAACCCTCACTTTCAGTGACAAAAGATGGTTTCAGGCTGACTATAAACCATTACAAAGTGGTTTTAAGATCACCACGAACTTTCAGATGCCTTTAAAAATTTTACATCTGATTCCACATTTTGGAGTTTCTGGGTACATACAATGACAATTACAATAACATGCTAGGGAGTCTATTCCGCAAACCATACTAACTCAAATAAACATCTATTTTGTTGTCCACCATAAACGTTGTTGCTGCTCCTTTATCTCATCTGTTCACTGTTCATATCTTGGGCATCTTTGTCAAATAAATTCTTGGAACTCCATGCTTCTCCTGTCATTTGTTAGAGTCATGAATTCTAACGAAACAACTTTACCTACACTGAGTTAGCTAGGCTCAATAAGGCTCAATAATATTATCCATGATTCCAAGACATAAAAAATAAACTTTAAGGTTGACAAAATATCAAATTTCTCTATCTTTGCCCAAAGATGATTATTTCCCAAACATAACAGCAACTATTAGAGTCCGGAAATATCATGAATCATAACCAGTGATCTGCAATTGGCCGACTGCGCGGCACACACTACCGGCCCAATCTCCTCCAATCCTGCAGTGTTCTTGGACACAACAATCTTTAGCATGCTGGGCTGCCACTCCAGAAACACAGTAGCAGCACCACCAATCCTTTGCCAACATAACCAGTCCACCGGTTCTAGCGATCTGCTGTCATCTACTTGGATCTCATTCTCCGAATCGCAGACATACCACGGACTTTGCTCCAGCAATCTCCTCTCACACATAACTCAATCTCCGACCTCTCTACGAAATTCCCTTTATCCAATCCACTGGACTTGACGAGATCCAATCCAAACTTCCATACGTCGACCACATAACAAGAGTTGAGGAATTGATCCGCTGCATGAGGGCAGCAGAGCATGGGCACACAACTTCTCCACAGTCTAACAGCAACGTAACCAGCTGCAATTCCAAGGAAAAGATACAACAAAATCATTCGTGTCAGAAGCATTCCTCTTGAATCAGGAGACATGAACCCAAGAGTTGCAAAAAGTATTGTGACAACTGCCATTCCTGTAATTTGCACACCATCGCCCACCATGACACAAAGAAGCTTTGAATGATTAGGAGCTCTAAACACATCACCAACAACAAGCTTCCATCCAGAGAGCTCCTCGGCCATCTGTGCTTGTGCTTCCTTGTCCAATTCTTCATACTTGGACAGATCTCTTCTCACAGTTCTAAAAAAGATAACAAACACTATTCTAGCCAAAAATGAGATCACCATGAGGGAATTCAAGATAGAAAACCAGTGCACTCGCGCACCCTCCATCTTCAAATAAGCATCCCAACGTGAAGGCCATCTGATTTCTCAAACACCACCTCATAAGTGAAAGAGATCTGTTCATGCTCCTTAATCACCTGCTGCATTTCCCTCTCGCATTGAACAATAGGGATTGTATCATACATCTTATTCTTCGAGATCACAGCTGAATCTCGCTTAACAGTGCATGGAACGACCTCGAATCCAACAACTTCAAAACTAGATTTTTCACATATTATAATAAACTCTATCCGCCGGCCTTGATTCCACAGCAGAAAAAATGAGATGGGATTCCACACAATAGGATTTTTCCCTTCCCCGACAAGATTACTGATCTATTGAGGCCACAAACCGCCTGCTAGGGTTTCAAAATCCACAAATCTGAAGTGAACAAAATTGGATACTTCCCCAAATTGCTTGAATTTGAGATAGCTTATTTGGGCTTTCCAAGTTCTAAACAAATAAATATATATATATACATATATAAGTTTGTACTCAGATCGATTGCTTGTGCTTCTCCTCAGTCAAATTCCAACGACAATGGCTCATGAAACAGCCTACAGACGGATGCGACAGGACGGCCAGCTGTGGCGCCCATGATATTACGTAGCCTAGCCTCCCGATTCACTCTAAATATTCCCCGGGAAGCTCCCTGTTGCTTCGATTGTCGATGAAATCCGGACGCACAACCCACAGAAATGGGCTCTGAGTCGCCTCGAGGGCGAGTGCAAGCTCCTCCACCTACCTTTCACTGAAACGGACGGTGCTGCCGAATGATACATATATCACAGATTCCATAGATTGCTGATCTAACCACTCTAAGCATTCGTGCTTTTCTGCCCACAAGCTCACGGGCCTCTTGACTTGCATGATTTGATTCATTAGTAGAAGGTGCATGGATCAAGGGACCCACTGGACAAATCCCTGCCCGTCTCGGGAATGTACCAATTATCGGACCTTCTAGCTCATTGAAAGAGTTGCAGGGAATCCATTCAACCTGCCTAAATCGGCCCACGCTTCGAAGCCAGAACTGGAAACAAGACCCCTGATCTTCTTCACTCCCAATCAACCATGGAAGATGCGCAGAACAAAGAGCCAGCATAGAGGAAAGATATGTGAGCATCCTATGCTCCTTTGGAATACTAGTTGAAGGAATGATTTCCCTGAAATCGTGGTGATCACCGCCTTCTCCATGGCCGAGTCTCGATCAACTCGGCTTCTCCCTCACCAGCCCTCTGGAGCTAGGCCACCACCCGTGGCAATGATGATGGTCAGCTCCAACGAAGAGATCTCCGAGGAAGTATTAACCGGAGGAGGAACGACATCGCCACTGGTCTCAATGGGAATGTCCTCGTACGCATCAAAATTGATCCCCTAGTTCTCCTGATCAAAGACCTCAGCAGTATTCTCGCTTCTATCCTGATTCACCACGACATGATCCACGACCTCGATCAACAGGCTTATAGATCTGCAGACTCATAAATCTCCCACCGGTCGCCCTCAGTGTTGATCATCAACAAGAATCATCGTTTAGCAGAGGCAAGATGTTCTCCATAACCTTTGCTACTGACTATTAGAATCTGCCCAGAATCATCGAGCGATTTCACAATTTCCTTGGCGTTTTCCTCAACCGCGTACTCCATACTAATCTGCAATAACTCTTTGCGAGAAATGCTGCTGTGGGGAATCTGCCGTAATCTTTTTAGCAAAAAACTCTCCTGCGCGAGCCCATGAAGCCTCCTTCCTTCCTCCGGGGACATCTTCCATTCCGTAGGGTGGACGACATTCAGGCACGGGCTCTCTTTCGCGGCTTTACTCAAATTCTTCAAATCCTCCCACCAATGACCGCCATAGATCAACGATCGGCAGGCATAAGACTGCGCGGGTATAACCACCGCGCGCCTCTGGAGAAATCACGGATCAAACCTCTGGAACTCTAGGGTTTCCGCAAACTGGGCGGACCTGTTGCCATTAAGGGTACTCTAAGCTTTACAGAAGAAATTTCGCCCTTCAAAGGCCTTGCCGAGCACTCTGCGAGAAGCCATCGACCCTATTCTTAGTGAATTGAAACAGGAAAAATCCAGAAAGCCAAAAAGCAACCCCCAGCCCTCGAGGCCCGGTCTTTATATGCGGCCATGCCTCAGCACACGCCGTTGGCTTGACTTTCTCTGATCCTACAACAATTTGCATCAGATCGACCTCCTCCGCTCCTGCAACGATCTGCACTCTCTTATGCTGCACCGAGACATAGATCTGCCAATCCAAGACATCACAAACCTCCAGTGATTGAAGTCACCAGCAATTGAATCCACGCGGCACCATCGATCCGTACCCACTACCTGCGCCTACCCTTCCATGCTCCATGCTCACCGCACCACCAATCGAGCGCAGCCTCCACACAGCCTCCATGCATCCTCGAGCAAAGGACTCCACAACAGTATCTCCATCGACCCACGATGATGGACAAACAAAAGTAGTTTATTTCTCTATGCCCAGGAGGAGCCAAGCCCAGGAGGGGCCAGGCCCTCACAGGCTCTGATACCAAGATAAAATTAGAGACACTCAATAATATTTTCTATTAATTTTTGAATAAGGAAATTACACACATATTTATACAATCAATAGTCTTAAGATAGGAATGCTATCTTAGACGTACAGTAGTGTGGTTGAGAGATTCTCTCAACCACACACTAAACTAGGAGAAACTATATTCTAGCTTATTCCTATTATGTAGAAACAAGCTCCTCAAATAGAAAAAATACAACCATAGACAAGTAGGAATTAATTATTTCCAACTATTTAGAATCTTTAAATCTTGAGCAAGAAGTCGAAAGAACAACAACCACTGCCACAAACCCTGACATTTCAGACAAATCCACTATTGAACCTCCTAAAGTTGAATCTTTCATTCATAAACTTCAGCGATTTTCAATATCTCCTCAAAAATCTGATAAATCTCAAGGCAGTGTGACTTCGCAATATAACCCTGCTCATCCTCTCACCAGATTAAAGAGCGAAACGTTTGGTATTGAGCCAACCGAGTTACCTCTACCTACAAGGAAGAAAGCAAGGAAATCACCTAAAGGGTCTGATAGTGAGACTATTTTGCCATCATCATCCATTTCAACCTCTCCACTGCGAAGTCAACCATCCACTCCTCCACTTCAAATCATCGTCCACCAGACCACTGGAACTTCAACATCTCCTTCTCAAACATCTGGAACTGTAATATCATCATCCTCCCAACCATAGGGATCATCTTCTGTGCTTTCCTTTGTTAGTAGTTCAACGATGGCCCAAATTCCATGGAATAACCCAGGGGCAGTCTTAATGCCTGCACCCTTGAGTCAATTACCGGCCCGTCCCGAAAAATGGCTGCCTAAGTTTAATCCTGAAGCAGGCATGCTAGCAGAAGAACACATAAATAACTTTATGTTATCCATAAATCTCAATGGAGTTACTAATGAAGACGCTGTCATTCGGCTTTTTACTTACACTTTGCAAGGAGCAACCGGATCATGGTATTTCTCATTACCATCTAGGTCTATTACTAGTTGGGATATCTTCTAAGAACAATTCTTAACTAAGTTTGGTGATGACAGGTCCACTGCGACATTAATCAATGACCTGTCTAACCTTAGGGCTGAGTCAAAGGAACCTATCAAAGATTTTAACTCGCGTTTTAATAAATTGTTGAAAAAAATTCCTACTGCTTCTAAATCTAGCGAAGAAGTGCAAAGTGAATGGTACATCTCTGCTTTACCATCAAACATAGAAATCTTCGTTGATAGAGCTAACAAAACAACTTTAGCTGACAATATGAAGGAAGCAATAGCGGTATAGAAACGCATCATAGCTCTAGAAAAGAAAAATGTCGTTGAAGAACGTAAATCTAAAAAGGTTTCTTTCAAAGAAGATCCAAAGAAAAAATAGCCTAAATACCCATTTGATTTAGAGGGTTTGCAGAAAGTTTTGAAAACCATGTCTAACGAAATGGTTGACATAAAGAAACAAGTAGCAGATACTTCTTCTAAAAAGCCTTACATGCCTTATAAAAGAAATCCTTCGACTGAATCAAAGCCTCCTAACGCTATTACAAATGCCGAATCAGAGGACGAGGAAGAAGAAATTGCTACCAAAGAACCTATCGATGAAGAAGAAGTTGTAGAGGTATAAGGTATGTGGGATTTCATCCTCCCTGATGAAGAGGATCAAGAGGCATCGCCGGTTAGTACTCAAAGTAGAAATCAACTCGATCCTCCTCAACCTACTCCTAAGCCAAAGAGAGCAAGCTCAATGCCTAAGGATAAAGTCATAGCTAAGAAAACGACATCCAAAGCGACTCAAACAAGCCCAGTCCAAATAGATTCACCAACTCCATCTAAAACATTGATTGTTTCAGATGAAATGGAGTATAATATCATAGAAGACATGAAGAAGACTAGGGCTAACATCACTTTTTATGAATTGAGCAAGTTAAAACATCAACAAAAGCTCCTTTTGAAAGAATTACATGCAGTACCAGTTGCACCTCTGCCCGCCGTTGTAATCTCGCAAGCTTCCCATGAGATGGGAAGACCTCCAAATACTGTGATTAATAAAGTTGATCCAAATGACATCGCTCTAATTGGAGGAAGGTCAAGATCTCATACTCTGCCATTTCTTCTTACTTATGAAATTTTCAATAAAAATTTGCATAATTGTTTAGTGGATTCAGGAGCTTCATCCAATATCTTACCTAAATCGATATGTGCAAAGTTGAACGTTCAACCTCAAAAATCTGTTGTGCGCATAGTGCAGCTGGATCGGTCGCAAGTTGAAGTGATCGGCGAATTAAATCAGGTTACCATAAGGCTGTTATTTAATCCCAAGGTATGTCAAGTTATCGATATTTTAGTTGCAGACATTCTAGAATTCTATGGCTTAATTTTTAGTAGGGATTGGTCATAAAAACTTCATGAATACTTTGCAACTGATTGGTCGCACATATGGCTCCCTTACAATGGTAAACCAAATCAGATAAAAGTTGAGCGAGAAAGACATCAAAAATACATAGTAACAGAATTGGAAAGAGAAAATGAACTGGTAGCATACAACAGTAATATAATTGGCAACTATTCTGTTGATTCTTTCCAAGGAAATTTTAATGCTCACACTTCACCTTACTTAGAAAATTCTGTTTTATCTCAAGTAGAAATTTTTTCTCGAACATATAGTTCTAAATGTATTAATTTTATAGATAATCTTGTAGATAAATCTTTATTTTGGAAGTTATTTTTTTACGGTTCTAAGTCTAACGAAGGAGTAGGAGAAAGATGCGTATTAGTTAGTCCAGAGGGAAACAAAACTATGCTAACTTGTAGACTCGAGCTCCATTGCACCAATAATACTGTAGAATACGAAGCTTTAGTCCAAGGATTATACAAAGCAATCAGATTAGACATCAAATATCTACAAGTCTTCGGAGATTCTAAAATTGTTATTAGACAAGTACAAAATAATATACATTGTCTATCAGGTCATTTAAAGCATTACCAATCTTTAGTACAAGATCTGACTGAACATTTTATAGCATTTAATATTTCGTCAATTCCTAGACTCCAAAATGCTAGCGCTGATCTCTTGGAAAATGTAGCTTCCAAGCTTATTCCCTCAGAAGACTTTAGCCCCGATAGATTTTCAATCGAATTAATATTTAGACCCTTGATTCCTGATAACATTACAAATTGGAGAATTTTCAACGATGATCCTGATATTGTAAGCTTCCTCACCTCTAAGGGATCTTACACCAATTAGATAATTGATGAGGACCAACATGACAGACAATTGCAACAAGATAGCACTAATAATGCTATGCCAAAATCAGTAATCAATTTAGAAGATCTCTATGATTTGAAAGATCGATTCAAAAGATCTGCCAATTCAAAGCTTCAAAGTTCAACTCTGAACTATGAATTAGTAAATCTAGGAACTGATACCAAGCCACAGAATATCAACCTAGGCCTTGGCCTGGCTCCTGAATAAAAATTAGTGTATGTTTGTCTCTTGAAACAATACAAAAGTGTCTTTGCTTGGAACTATGATGAACTTAAGACTTATGACACTTCTATTATCCAACATACTATCCCAATGATAAACGATGAGAAACCTGTCCAGCAGAAGCTGAGAAAGATCCATCCTAATCTACAAAACCAGATCAAATCTGAGCTCAATAAGTTATTGAAAGCCAAAATAATTTTCTCCGTGCGACATTCTCAATGGGTTTCCAATATCGTTCCCGCTACAAAGAAGAACGAATACGTTAGAATTTGCATTGATTTCGAAATCTTAACAAAGCCTGCAAAAAAGATAATTTTCCTTTGCCTCCTATGGAGCAAATATTGTAGGTAGTTGCAGGATCAGAATTAATGTCCTTCTTGGATGGGCTCTCCAGCTATAACCAACTTTTGGTCCATCCCGATGATCAATTGAAGACCACATTCAGAACCAAATGGGGTACTTATGCCTATCAAAAGATGCCTTTTGGTATGATCAATGCTGGTGCCACATTCCAAAGGGCCATGGACATCGCATTTAAGGGATTAGTAAACAAATCGGTAGTAATCTACCTGGAAGACATAACTGTATATTCCAAGAAGTGAGGCAATCGTCTCAGAGATTTAAAACAGATCTTCCAACGGTGTCAAAGGTATGGAATTTCACTTAACCCAAAAAAGTCATTTTTTGCATTAAGTGAGGGAAAACTTCTTGGCTTCATAGTGTCAAAATTTGGAATCCATATTGATCCTGACAGAATCAAGGAGATTTCTGAAATACCTTTGCCTCACAACAAGAAAGTTATGCAATCTTTCCTTGGTCAGATTAACTTTGTAAAGAGATTTGTTCTAGATTTTTCAAGAATCGTATCTCCTTTACAAGCAATGATTAAAAAAAACTCAATCTTCAAATGGAGCCAAGACGAATATGAAGCATTCAATTTGATCAAACAAGCGATTATTAACGCTCCATATTTAGCAACTCCAAATTTTTCCGATCCTTTCATTTTATATATATTTGCCTCTGATAGATCATATGCTGCGATACTCACTCAAGCAAATCAAGACAAAGCAGAAGCCCCAATTGCTTTTTTCAATTCAAATCTACAAGGGGCTAAGTTAAATTATTCAGACGTAGAGAAGCAAGCATATTTTGTTTTCAAAGCGATAAAATATTTCAGACCCTTTCTGCTTAAAACCCATACAAAGATCATAGTACAGTTTCCAGCGGTAAGAAATCTTTTAGTATAGAAATATGTGGGTGAGAAAAGAGCCAATTGGGTTACTACATTACAAGAATATGACGTTGAAATTAAACCATAAAATATTGTAAAAGGTCAAGGCTTTTGCAAAATGCTGGCTGGAGCATCGCTTATTTGTGAAATACCATCTACAGAGATACAAATGTATGAGGTAAGCTTAAACGATGTTGATTCATTATACGCTGATATCATATTTTATCTAAAGAACGAATATTCCCCTTCAAACCTCGATTATACAAAGAAAAGAGCTCTAAGGTTGAAGGCTAAGAAATATCAGCTTGTGAACGATGTACTTTTTAGGATGAATTATGATTCTGTTCTCCTTAGATGTCTTGAGAAATCTGAAGCTGAAAAGGTGTTGCAGGAACTCCACGATGGACCAGCAGGTGGACATTATGCTGGAGATGCTACTGCACATAAAATCCTCCGCGCAGGCTATTACTGGCCCACACTATTCAAAGACGTGCATAGCTACGTAAGGAAATGTCAAGTTTGTCAAACTACTACTGGGAGACAAAAGAAGCCATCATTACCTTTGCAGCCAGTCAACATTGAATAGCCTTTTGATCAATGGGGATTGGATATAATAGGTGAGATCATTCCTCACTCTTCTAAACAACATAGGTATATCCTTACAGCTACAGATTATTTTACTAAATGGGTAGAAGCAGTTCCTCTCAAGACAGTTAATGCCGAACACATCATTGATTTCATAGATAAGTTCATAATCACCAGGTTTGGTTTACCCTCTGCTTTAATGTTTGATAATGCATCGTATTTTTCTGGAAATGCTATGACTGAATTTGCAGTCAAAAGAGGTTTTAAGCTTAAATATTCTGCAATTATTACCCACAGGGGAATGGGTTAGCAGAATCTATGAATAAAAACTTAATCAGAATCATTAAGCGAACCATTGACCAGAATCATAAGAATTAGCACAAGTATTTAATATATGCTTTATGGGCAGACTGAATAACGCAAAAAGCCTCTATTGGCACTTCTCCCTTTAATTTAGCTTATGGGAAAGAAGTGGTTCTTCCAACTCATCTAGCAATTCCCTCTTTGGCCTTAGTTCAATATATTGATGAAACACCAACTTCTTCCTTACAACTAAGGCAGCTACAAATCCTTAAGCTAGAAGAGCAAAGAGAATAGGCTAAAATAACTCATGCTCATCACCAAGCATTAGTAAAAGCTTCTTTTGACTCAAACATGATGTCCAAAAAAGACTTTCAGATAGGGGATCTAGTTTTAAAATGGGACAAAGCTCATGAGGAAAACGACAAACATATGAAGTTTCAACGAATGTGGCTTGGCCCTTTCCAAATCGCAGAAAGCATATGCCCATCTACCTTTATGTTACAGGATTTAATAGGAAAAAGAGAATCTTTACATGTTGATAGGCAGATCCTCAAAAAATACTTTCCATAGGAGATCATTCTTTTATTTTTGTAGATTAGTTTTTCCTTTATTTTCATAATAAAACCAGTTGTAAACAGTTACATTTGGAATTCACGAAAAGGACAAGTATTTCTTTTAGATTTTGTTTTTTCGCTTGTATAAATAGAAATAATTTAGAAAGTTGGTCATTATTATTGAAAGATATAGTCAAAGAGCTATAAGCCTGAATATGATACTAGTTTCAACCTTGAAAATTTTGATAAAAAGCGACCTTTAGTGGGAATTTGTTTTATATCAGTCAAATGAAAAGTATCAATGACAAAACAAATATTCTCTGTAGAAAAGCTCTTTTCAAAAACTCTACCATTGTCATCCAAAGTTATTCTTAAGGAAACAATGACTTCCTCCCCACCTAAGGAATCACAAGCTTAAAGGAATAATCCAATGATACACTTTAAACTTAAAGAATAAGAGGTCTCATCACGAGCCAACTTATCATGATCATAGATATTATAGCTTGCTGACTTTGCCAAAACTGCGTACCACAATAGGGCAATGATTCAAGATTGTTGCAATCAAAAGACAAGGGGTCTCATCACGAGCTAGCTTGTTCAGCAAAGCTATAAATCAACTGAGTGGCACTGTCATAATTTGGCTACCAAACCAAGGCATTGTTCTTTAAGGATTAAAAGAAAATGAAAGCAATAAGTGTAGATATGGATTTCTTTTTGAAAATTGTATATTTCTACAAGTGGGATACAGGATCATTGTTGGATAACAGGTAACCCTGTCGAGGCTATAAATGCCTGCTGGCAACAGAGGCTCTACCTACGACAAATGAGCATATTTAAAACTGATTTACATAGAAGCCTTTGTTTTAATCTCTATAAACTAAGTAGTGACTGATATAGATACAATGACTAGCTCTAGGAAGTAAATAAACAAAGCTGACATAGAAGAAACAAACTATCATTGACGGCTAAAAAGCATAATGTATTTTATCTTTCTATAATAAAGTTTGATTTTCTAGAAAAAATTCTGTTTTGGAAGTTTAGGAAATTCAAAAGAAAAGCAGAGATAACTGGTTCTTCCAAGTGAATCACCAATTGTTGTGGCCAGCAACAACCCCCCTTCTTATTTAGTTTTATCACTAATACTAAATAAGTGGGGACCCTTATTCAAAAATTTAAAAAATCGATTAATGCTTGTATTCCCTTTTTCAATAAAACTTACTATCATAAACTTACGAGAATACCCTCAAAAAATCTAAAAAGACATAAGTTTTATGATAAGTTAGAACAAAATCACTCCTTAAAACACGTTGCATCGCAAAAAGGGTAATGGATGCCTTCCTACAAGCGGAATTCCAAAAAGTGCGAAATTGTGATGCGAAATCACTCATCAGAAGACCATCATCGCATCGCATGCCTCAAACATCACTTACGCTGAAATGCCTTAAATCACTGATATGCGATGGCGCATCTCGCGAATCGCATTTCACAGAAAACACATTGATGGATGATTACCACACGCAATGGAACTGCGATATTGCGAGGCAAATCGCAAAATCACCTTATCACAGATCAATAGGGTCCGTTGTTCGAGAGAGTTTTTTTTCATAAACCGAGGCCCAGTTATGCGCGTTAATGTTAATTAATGAGTTAGTTGGAAATCATTAATAAAATATGGTTTTGATCTTATCAAGTTGCCAGTTTACGTAAGGTGGTATATTTTATATGTTTTCTGCATTTAAAGCTTTCTTGTCACCTTTTTCTTATCATCGTTCTCACCTCATTTGTAAACTGCAGGAGTGAAGAGCAGAGAAGTATACATAGCAGAGTTCAAGATATTATTGGAAAGAAGGGTAAAGCTCCCAGTTCTGAAGATAAAGAGATGACTCCCTTGTACACAGACACCACCTGTAACAAAGATGCCGGTATTAATACTTGGGAAGGCATGTATAGTTTACTTGAGAAAGAAGATCCCAAGGTAATGGAGGTTACAGCTACTGCACGCTCACACGGGTCTTCTGAGGCGTCTATTACAGATCTAGTATGTTTGTTCTTGCACAGGATAGCGGCGAGGCCCAAAATTCTTCCATACACGGACATGGTTAAATGGGTACTAGATAATGTTGATATCACGTATAGAGAATTTAAAGCTCAGAACCAAGAACATATAAGTCATTCTTTCCACAAAATTTAAGCTTTATATCCTCTAACAAAAAGCGCACAAGAGGCGAAAATCGCACCAGGGAAGCCCGGATCATGAAACAAAGGAAATTTCTGATGCGCGATTAGTGCCATCGCCAGGAAAAACCCCTTGAGATGGAAAGCCTCTAATTGCTCAGTCGTCTGTAAGCTCGGAAATTTGTAGGAAAAAAGTACTAAAGATGGAAGGTAAAACTGGAACTCAAAACCAGTGGTATTTATCTTCAAATAGTATGTAAATATCTACCAAATGTACATCATCTACAAACAAGTTGGAGACAGAAGGCTCAAGAGAGGACAGAGTCAATCCAAAGGTTAACCAAGTTGAATTGGGATTCTTACTGGACGTACTTAGTAAAACCACACAGCCAGTGCATGACTCTCAAATGTATCATCAATTCTGTTGAGAAGATGGCGCCAGCTCTTACCGATTCTGTTTTCGCAGGACAGCTAAAGTTGGAAGTTGGCCAACCAACTCTCCTCAAGCAAATGCTAAACGCTTGCGACTTTAAGGAACAGATACATAGATAGTTAGTTATTAGTTATTAGTTTTAGATTCAGTTTTAGTTTTCATTTTTCTTTATTTTTTCCTGAAATGAGGATGGTCATTTAAACCGCATCCTACATTTTTGTAATAAATTATTTTTAGAATTAGTTAGTGGTATTTAAACCTTTCTCATGCATTTAGAGAAGGGTCCAGAAATTTATCAAAAACTTGTCCTCAGAACATGCACTTTTGCACCCTCCGAGGAGGTTTTGATGAATGAATGGAACAAGATTTATTGATATCTGTGTTTATTATCTACCACTGATGTTGCACTTTTGTACTCTTAGTGGATGTTGGATTAAGAAGAGATAGATCATTATTGCTGGAGCTCATGAGTAGAACTAGTTATAAATGGTAGTTTTACCTCTTAACTGTTTCTGCTTATGTGTTATGGTGATATTCATGTTCAGTTATTTATATATGAATGCTTAAATGCTTGAGTTATCATTTGTCACTTTGTACGGTGATAGCTATTTATTTATGCTTAATATTTGAGTAGTTTATTATGCAATATGTTTTTCACAACTGTTTCGTCTAACTTTTTATACGAAATGGTTTATCTTTATTAAATTCTTTTCTCATAGCAGTTGAATGATCTTTATTACCAGCTGTTATTTGAAACCATTTTAGATCGCATAACAGAAAGATTACATCCCGTGTTAGTTTAGAATTAGATATTTCTGTTTATTAGCATACAATTACATGTTGTTAGATTAGATTTAGAATAAAAAGCATTTTACTTAGGAATCATTAAGAAAGAAATATCATTTCTCAACACACACACACACATATATTGGGAAACTGGTCCCATATCCCCAGTCGGACCCACAATACCAAACGGAAAAGGCGCTGCTAACCAAGGTCCGGACCGGGTGGGTATCCCCCTTGTTGTAGACCCGATTTTCGGGGCTTCAACAGGTACACACCTCAGGAAAATGGTGTTGCAGAAAGGAAAAATAGGACCATTATGGAAATGGAAAGGAGTATGTTGTAGGCAAAGAATTTGCCAAATTATTATTGGGTTGAAGTTGTCAATTGTGAAACATACATTATAAATAGGTGTCCAACCAAAAGTGTCATGAACAATATTCTAGAAGAAGAATGGAGTGGAAGAAAGAGTAGTGTCACTCATATGAGAGCATTTGGATGTGTGGCATATGCACATGTCCCTGATGAGTTAAGGAAAAAGTTGGACAACAAGGGGGAGAAATTCATATTTTTTGCATATAGTGATGAATACAAGGCTTACAAGCTCTACAATCCATTAACCAAGAAGGTCATAATTAGCAAATATGTGTAGTTCATAGAAGAGGAAGCATGGGATGGAAGTTTGGAGAAGTCAATCAATGTAAAACAATGTAAACTTTGAAACGGGAACTGATACTGTTACCCGTTTCGTAGAGATAGCAAAAAAGTGACCTGATTTTGAAAAAGGGGTGATGCAGAATGAACATGTTTTTTTTAGAGCATAGTTTTTGGCACTTTAATTCTTTTATGTACATAACGTTTTAGAATGGTAGTGATTTTCATGTTGATTTTAAAAAGTGAGTATTCTGCATCACCCCCTTTTTTTAAAAGACCTGTTTTTTGGCTTTAAATTTTCTAATGTATAAAATGTAAATAATTATTTTGTAAATTTGATCATTTTTGAAGTGGTCGTTTTTTTCACATTTTCTTGTTTTTTATTTTAATTTTAACTTTTTTTTAGTGAGGTTTTTATTGTTTTTCATTTTTAAATTAGGAGGTCGATATTTAGAATTTTCGATATTCTACATATTTATACATCCTTAATTAATTTTTCACTCCACATGAAATAATTGTTTCTAAAAAACAATATTTTTTAACAATGGACATAAAAATAACCATTTTTAACATAAATATAACTAAAAAACTACACGTTTTGATAATTTTTTGCTAGTCAAAATCACAATTTTTATACGAAAATTTTAACTAAAAATGGTTAAATAATAGTTTTTTTTATGAATTTCATGTAAAAAAAATAATAATAATCACTTTTTTTTTTTTCAAAAAATAATGATTAACTTAAAAATGAATGCGAAAATCACATATTACAAATATTGAACGTATAACAACCTTAATTGAGTGTTTCCATACTTTAGTGATTAATAACTTCATAAATGAAACTAGAAATTGGTGAAGATAAATTGTGAAAACCAAGACTTGCCCATTATGATCACTAGTTAAAAACGGTAGCAAGATCTTTTCATCAAAGAGGACACCATCGGGTAAGATTTTGACAAACCTTATTTAATGTAGTTGTTAGTCTATATAGACTATGATGCTTTCTGTTTTGATTTGTTAATATATTTGTTTTAAAAGAAAAAAATAAAGATAAATTTAGTACCAAAGATAACAATTTTTAATATAATTGTTTGGGGCGATTCTTAGAATCGCTGGGTGGTGGGGCGATTCTTAGAATCGCCCCACCACCTGGCGATTCTGAGAATCACTATTATCACCATTTTAAATGCCAATAATTTTATATGTTGAGACTGTTATTATTATTTACATGTATTCTTGTTTGTAGGCGTATACTCTATATCCTGGATTGAGTTACTTCTATAGATAGTCTATAGATATGTCAATTGGCTTGTAAAGCGTCTGTTCATGAATATTATTGTAAAGCATTTGAAACCTCAACACATCAACATTGCTTTCAATCATAAACAATGGACTCTATTATTTGAGTATATTCAACATGATTCTCGGTGATCAGTGGTTTATATGAATATATGTAGAGCCTCCGATGCCCTGGGTTTTTTAAGAAATACTGGGTGCAATTCAGAATCATGTTATTAGGGGGGCGAGGGCTTCCACCTTGGTGTTAGTTATTTATTGGGTTTGTTGGGCCGATCGAAGCTGGAATTAACAGAAATATCATTCTTGGGGCATGTCATTTCAGGGATTTTTAGGAAGAGCCCAACCAACGTGTGCTGAGAATTAACCCTGGGCTAATTGAAGTAAACTTTCACCAACATATGGAAAAATCACAATATAATAAACAAAAATATTACTGTAATGATAATTGTCCCTCTTAAGATGATAAGAGGGTTGGCTTTGATTCCTAATATTATTACAGTGATGATTACTGTTAATCTAAATGTTGAGAAGACAGTGAGTTTGTGCTTTATGTGTGCACAGGGAGTGCAACACAAACCTTGAAACAATATATATTGAATATCATTATAATAATTCTTCAGGTTCTGTTGCATTGTTCTAAGTGGAAATCACCAAAAAACAAACAAATTAAATTAATGCCATTGAAATTCAAGAGCCCAAAGATTTTCAGGTTCTGTAAACATCCTACCTTTGGTCAAGTCTTGGTGCTATGAACATCACAACTTCGTATTGACCCTTTTAACTGGAAAACAGTTTCAAGCCCTTCCTGTTAGATCCTTACTCCTTCCATTGTTAAATGAGAAATGCAGTCAGATGCATTGAAGCTAATTAGCTTAACACGTTAGAAAATGGCGAGAATTCAGTTAAAGGGGAAATTATGATAATTTAAAGTTAAATTGACATTGTTGAATCTATTTCTGTAATGTTGTATATTCAAAACTATAATTTAAATGATAAAACATTACAATATAAACAGTAATTCAGAAATCATGCAGACAGATTTCAACAAAAAGACCCAGAAAAAACCCTCACTACAGAACGCCCTCACTACAGAACGCCATTTCAGAGTAAAACCCTCCAATTCGCTGAATTTGGTAATTTTAAGTGGCTTTCTACGAAGTGTTAGTGCAAGATGTTTTAAGCATGTAAGTTAATATCCTCGTGATCTTATATTTTTAATTTTTATCCTGAGGTTTAAGACAACATTTTTGGAGTCTTAGGGCCATTCTCGTCCATGTGACCCTTGACAAGTTCCCTTAAAATTAGAGTCAGGAGCTTACAATCGAACATCTATGTTGGTGTGGTATATTTGTCTGGATACGTCTAGAATGGTGTAAGCAATTAGTTATGTTCAATGGTTCTGTTATGTTCCAAGGGTTTGTCTGGCAAATATGTCCCATGGTTTTTAGTCTATCCAACAAATTGTGTTTTTAACTGTTGAGTTCACCGTTAACTGTGAAGTTTGGAGTCATATATGAGCTCAAGCCTTTATAAAAAAAAAATTCCCACAAGATTAGTGTGTTTCTGAATTTTACTGTGTTTTTAATTGTTGAGTCCAGACTCCACTGTTAACTGTGAAGTTTGGAGTCATATATGAGCTTCATGACCTTTAGAAAATTTGTTTTCCCACAAGATTACTGTGTCTCTGAATGTTGTCATGTGTCACACATTAGCTCTTCTTTGGAGGATAGAAATCTTAGCACCACTCTAGCTGGAACTCAAGTAATTGTAGAATTTCATGTTGAAGTATGTTATTTACGGTGCCGGGTTTACCTTCATGTTTTTACAATAGATATGTCAATGGATATTGCAAAAATGTACCTTTTAGTATGCTTATTTAGAATGTTTATTTACTGTCTTTAAGTACATTGTTTTTTGAGAATGGTTAAGGTAGTGGCTGCAACGGATGATGCATGCAATTTCAATTTTCATTCATCCTAAACAGCTTATCACATGGATAATGGATGCATTTGCCGATTGGTCTTAGAGTAATGTCAAGTGAGTTTGGTTCCAATGAAGAACCATTGTGGTAGCTCTAACTAATTGTTTTTTTAGAGTTTCATATTCAAGACATCGCCATCTCATCAGTTACAGATCTAATTATCCTCTACGGTTCCCAATGCCGTAATAACTATTGTGTTGGCTAGTACTTTTTTCTGAAGAATTTTATTTCATATGCCTCTGTTTTCAATAGATTTTTTAAATTGGACATAGTTCTGGTTGGCAATACCCTTGGTACCCTTTTATAGTGTGTTAGATATCATACTTGAAATTAGTCTATTATTAGTAGACAGTTCTTGTATTTTTATCTCTTAAATTATTTTTCCCTCAAGCGAGGCGCATTCGTTGCAGGTGGAAAATATATTGTTTGAAGGCAAGTTAGAATATCAAGATGTGATGGTATTTTAGGTTTGGCTTCATTTTATCAACAATAGGACCGTGCCAAAGATAAAAAAATTTAATATAATTGTTTGGGGCGATTCTCAGAATCGCCCCACCACCCGGCGATTCTGAGAATCACTATTATCACCGAAAATAAACTTTGCAAGCCTTTCTTTCATATATATGGTTAGGACAAGAGACTGGAGGCTCGTGTGACCCTGAGTAGTGCGGCTAGTGGGTGGAAGCAGCATCAGTCTTGCCCAAGTTTGATTTGTGTGGGACTATGAGATCCAGCGTTAAATATTTATGTGCATAGAGAGGCTTCTTCAATTCACTGTTAAGATCTGTGTGGAAGAATTGTGGAGAGACTACAAACATTTTGTGTCGGGCCTATCTGCTGATATCAAGCAATTGCATTGGAATTCTACCTCGTTCTCCCACTAAAAGTAGACACATACATTCAATCATAGATTTACTCTCTTACCCAACTACATTAACAATTTAGCCTTCTTGCTTGGACTTTGATGTTGTAAATGACAACGAACAAATCTTTCTTCCTTCTTCTTGTTGTTTCAAATTTGATTGAAGCATTTTCATATTGCTTACAAGCTCGGACTATACCAACACGAATCATGTTACAAAATCAAATGAAATGTCTACAATAGACAGTTCACAATATGACAAAATGCTCCGAGTTCAGCTGGCTTCTCATCTTACTACGTGGGTACAATTTTGGTGGCAATAAAATGATAAATCTCTATCATATTCATTCCTACACATTTGTAAGTAGGAACATGCCAACTCCACCCAAAATCTGACCAAAATACTCTGCTTCGATGTACATGCTCAAAATCATCATTGTGTCGAGCTAAAATCTCCAAAGCAATTCCTTAGCAAATGAACTCTCCTTCTCCAACGCTAAGAGATTTGTGTTATTGCACATTGAACCTCATAGCCACCTAAATATATTTCTTCATAAGAGACAACCACAATTAATCCGTGCTACAACGACCGTAGATCTCATTAAATCAACGCCTGAGATTTGATCATTTGATTCAACTATCATTTGACCATCAAATGAGACAACCTCAGAAATCAATAATTTTCATTACTATGAGAAACAAAGTTAGATTTATTGAGGAAGTGCCAGTGCGACTTTGAATTTCATGGCAATTGCAATCGTTTCAATATATGCATGTCGAGCAATCAGCGTGGAGTGGATTTCTTATGGTGGTAAAACTTCCTTGGGAAATGACATATCGACCTTGACATGTGACTCTGCTGGAAAGTGGTTGTTGCTAGATGAGCTAAGTGCCAAGATTGGTGTGTTGCATCAGTGTGGAAACTGGGATTATAAATGGATGTTGAAGAAGATAAGACAACCAAGTCTATGTCCTAACCATATATATGAAAGAAAGGCTTGCAAAGTTTATTTTCGGTGATAATAGTGATTCTCAGAATCGCCGGGTGGTGGGGCGATTCTCAGAATCGCCCAATCACCCCACCACCCGGCGATTCTGAGAATCACTATTTTCACCATTTTAAATGTCGATAATGTTATATGTTGAGACTGTTATTATTATTTATATGTATTCTTGTCTGTAGGCATATACTCTATATCCTGGATTGAGTTACTTCTATGGATAGTCTATAGATATGTCAATTGGCTTGTAAAGCCTCTGTTCCTGCGCCAACCATGGGAAGAGCAAAAAATGAAGCTTCTTCTTCTCATTGTCACCGTCTATCTGGATGGAGGATATATGTAATTTGGGTGGTTATCTCTGATTTCTGCATTGAATTTATAGATGAAAATAGCGGCTTTCTTTTTAACAATGGATAGAGAATACTCAATCAAGGCAGCGGATAGGAAAAGAAAAGAAGTGATATGCTCTGCATTTTGCGTTGAAGACAAAAGTTGCATTCAAACCTGAGATGTTAAGATTGATACCATTGTAAACCTGTGAAGTGTGACTGCGTTTTTCTTTTTCTAATACTTTTCCATCTTCTAAAATATCATTTAAAATAGGTTAAATATTTTATAAGAAAATATAATTTTTTTACATATATATGGGGGTTGATTAGCTTTTTCATGGGACAACTCCAAAAGGGAAATCGGAAGAGCAACCTAGCGGTGTGTCTTAGTCAGATTTCCATTGCAGATTTTAGTGAAGCTTCTCGCGAGAGGGAGGTTAGATATATGATGGTGTTTAAACAAAATACTATATCTCCAAGAAAATTACATTCTCCAAAACTCTTGTTTTGCCATCATATAACATTTTACATGCATAAATCTAAGGGTTATACCTTGTTTAACCACTATATTGTATTTTATAAAACATATTCACACTGTATTTTATTAGATGTACCTTATTTTCTTCCCAGTGGTTATACCTTGTTTCTTTCAATAGCCCTTGCAATTATTTCATAAAAAGTAGTTGTAGTAAATTTATATAGCAACATTGTAGCCCTAGTAATATATTTATTTTCTACAAATAGTATATTTGTTGAATTGAATTTTTGCAGACATAAAAAACTAGTTTTATCATTGTAAGAATTTTTAATTGTTAAATTGATTTTAAACTATTGTACATATTAGTATTGACTTTTGACTAGTTTAATTGAGCCAATTATAATATGTAATTACCTCTATATCACTTGTTAATAATTGGTAATTGTTAATAATTGGTAAATTCACTTAGAGACCAATAAACATGAAATGAATAGCCAAATTGAAAGCTCATGACATAACATTGATATATAAAGTAGATTCTATATAAGAGATTGTAGGAGCTTGTCACGTGCAATGGATTTGGATTATTGATCCGACCCTTAATTCAATGGATGGTGTTTAACATGAAGAGATTGAAATATGTTACTCATGAAGTAGATGGTGGGACTGAAACAAAAAAAAAAACATAAGAGCAATAGCAAGTTTTATTTTCCTCTTTATTCATGGTTCCATAAGGGTTTGACCATGGTGAAAAGTTTTATCATTACCCTTTCCATATGGTTCCATTTAAGGCTTTAAATTAGATTGTGGTTACACATGGAGATGCCAGTTTTATTTATGCCCTCTCTTTATGTTTCAATATAAGGCCTGATCCATTTTAAATAAGAATTGAGTTTTTATTTATACCATATTTTATGGATATATCAAAGGTTTTTTCATTTTAAAGAAAAGTGAAGTCCTATGGATATGGCAAATTTTGTTACTACCTTTTTTTTCCATGTTCATTTTTTTTTTCATGTTTTTTTAGATTCTAATTATATTTTAAAAAATAGTATAATTTAGTAAACATGAAGAGGAGTATTAGTTTTATAAGACTCATAATTGTTATGGTGATTATATGAATAATTATTATGTCTAATAGTTGGATTTGGTTTACGAAATTAGGAAAAATGTTGTTATACTCCTAGAGGTCAGAGGCCCCGAGGAATTCGGCAAAATGTTGTACATCTCTAAAGTATGTTGTAAAATGTTGTTATGTCCCTAAAGTATGAGCCTCTCTACAATTTAGTTTGAGAACTTAGTATGGGGTCAATGTATAAGTGTTAGATGGTTAAATGCTAGATATGTAAGAGATGTGAATATCTTTTAAAAGCTAGGCTCATAAGTATACATGGTTAAATGTTAGATATGTAAGAGTTAAATATGTGAATATCTTTTAAAAGTTAGGCTCATAAGTATACCTTATTTTCTTCCCAGTGGTTATGCCTTGTTTCTTTCAATAGTCCTTGCAATTATTTCATAAAAAGTAGTTGTAGTAAATTTATATAGCAACATTTTAGCCCTAGTAATAGATTTATTTTCTACAAATAGTATATTTGTTGAATTGAATTTTTGCAGACATAAAAAATTAGTTTTATCATTGTAAGAATTTTTAATTGTTAAATTGATTTTAAACTATTGTACATATTAGTATTAACTGTTGACTAGTTTAATTGAGCCAATTATAGTATGTAATTACCTCTATATCACTTGTTAATAATTGGTAATTGTTAATAATTGGTAAATTCACTTAGAGACCAGTAAACGTGAAATGAATAGCCAAATTGAAAGCTCATGACACAACATTGATATATATAGTAGATTCTATATAAGATACTGTAGGAGCTTGTCACGCGAAACAACTTTGTTTGGCACATAAAAATTTGGTTTTACTAGCATTTTTTTAAAAGTTTGAAAATTGACCCTAAAAAAAAATCATCGTTCCAGTATCATCACTTTTTCGTTTGAAGCTATATTTTGCACAAAAATTTCGTAGTAAATTTCATAGTCACTGCCATTTTTAAAACATGTTCAAAATTGACCCCGTTTTTGATGTTTTTTCGGGGTTTTTTTGCCAGAGTTCCTGTTTTGAGTTTATAGTTCCTGTTTCAAAGTTTACATTGTTGTAACAACATGCATTCCACAATAAGACAAGTAAGAATTTGAAGAAGAAAGTAATTCCTCATTGGTGACTCCTCCTTCACCTATCCAAGGACAACAAAGTAGTCATCAAATGACACCATCAACAAGAAATAGGACTGTGTCACGCAATCAAGAATATACTACTCCAAGTGCACCACATAGACTGACAACATCATCTTCTCCAAGAACAAGATCAAGTGACATGTCAAGTCCATCTTTTGCAAGCATGAGAAGACAAAAAATCAGAAATTTAAGTGAAATATATGAGCAAAATGAAGTTGCTAGCAAAGAAGGTCTAAATTCTTTATATGCACCATTTTTTCATGTAGATGATCCAATTCATTTTGAATATGTTGTTACAGAAGAAAAATGGGTTGCAGTAATGAATGAAGAAATAGAAGCTATAGAAAGGAATGACACATGGGAATCAATGGACCTTCCAGAAGGAAAAGAAGTTATAGGTGTCAAGTGGGTCTATAGGACCAAAAAAATGTTGTGGGTAAGATAGAAAGGCATAAAGAAAAGTTGGTTGTAAAGGATATAAGCAGCAACATGAAAGAGATTATGTGGAGAAAATGCGCACAATGATGTCAATAACTAGACAACATAGATGAAAGGTGTACCAAATGGATTTGAAGTCAGAATTTTTGAATGGAGTGTTGAAAGAGGAAGTATATGTGGAGTAGCCACTAGGTTATGAGGTTCAAGGCCAAGAAGACAAAGTATATAGATTGGAAAATGATATTTACGGGTTGAAGTAAGCATTATGTGCCTCGTACAACAAGATAGATGCATACTTGTTGGAAAATGGCTTTGAAAAATGTGATGGTGAGCCTACTCTCTACATCAAAGAGAGTGACAGTAGGGATTTTATTATTGTTTTATATGTAGATGATTTGATTTTCACTAGGAGTAATGACCTCTTCATTGTTGACTTCAAAGAAGTCATGAAAAGTGAGTTTGAAATGACATATTTGGAGTTGTTAAGGTATGTTTTTGGCATCAAAGTGACGAAAACAGAAAATGGCATCTTTATTTCTCAAGAAAAGTATGCCACAAAGATTTCGAAGAGGTTTAATATGTAGGACAACAAGTCTGCGCTAACTCCAACTATCATGGGGTTGAAATTAAGAAAAGAAGGTTGTAAGAGCAAGGGACATTGTAACAACAATCTCAATCCGACATTATACAAATGTATGGTTGGCTGCTTGATGTACTGAACAACAATTAGGCATGATATAATGTATTTAGTGAGCTTCGTGTCAAGATCTATGGATACACCAAAAGAGACATATTAGCAAGCAGCCAAAAGAATACTAAGGTATGCCAAAGGGATAAAAGAATACGGTATGTTATACGCTATAGAAAATTATTTCAATTTGGTTGGTTATACTGATAATGATTGGGCGTGAAGTGTTGATGATATAAAGAGCACGTCAGGCTATGTATTTCACATGGGTTCAGGAGTCATTTCATGGACTTCCGAGAAGCAGTCAATCGTGTCATTATCAACAACAAAAGCTGAATGTGTCGCTGCAACAACAAAAACCTGTCAAGTAGTTTGGATAAGAAGAATGTTGAATGATTTATGGCAGGAACAATAATGAACCACAACAATTTATTGTGACAAAAATTCTACAATTGCATTGTCCAATAATTTTGTTTTCCATAAAAGGAGCAAACACATTGACACTATCATTTCATTAGAGAGTTGATTAACAATGGAGAAATTATTTTGGAGCACTGCAAGTCACATGAGCAGTTAGTAGACAACTTCACAAAGCCATTGGAAAGAGTTAATTTTTTTCATCTGAGAGATTGTTTGGAAAATTACTCCTAACCACCGCATTAAATGGCTACCAACAAGCAATCTAAGAAATTACGCAAATAGATCAAACAAGGTGTGTTTTATAGTAGGGAGCAATTTTTTTGTACCAACTGAAGGAATGTCAAGTTAATTTTTTACAGGCTCGAGAATGTAGAGTTGGTGACTATTAAGCCCAGGTAGTTACTGCGTTGTAAATGAACAACAAAGAATTAATTTAAGTGATTTTCCACCCATAACTTGATTTTATTTTTTTCCTTGTCATGAAAAAGTTAAACTAACCACACAAGTCATATGAAATTTCCATATTTTTGGATTAAAATAATAGGATGAGTCTTTGATTTTTTTTATTTATTTTTATTGAAAAGACAATTCAAGAAGGTATGTAGATAAGAAGGAAGAGTTATAGTGAGCAGTTTTATAGGTTAATACAATCTATTACAACACATAATAGAGAGAAGTTACCGTGTTTAATTTTTTTTTTCCACAACAATGAATGATTTAAAGTCTCATTTTTAGTTTTGTAAATTTTTTTTGCCTCATATAAATCTTAGTACAAAGTATTTTGTTTTCACTCTCAATCAGAGAGCCATATTTCTAGCATTAATATGCATTCTTTGTTTTAATCTGTTTTAAAACATGTTATTACTTTGTTTTACTCTAAGTTGTTATATTGTGTCGTTACTATGTGCTATTTCTATGCATAGATTTTTGGGTTTTTACCCTCTGCCTAAAAAAAAAACATTGTGTTGCATTGTTTTCTATCAATTCGACCATTAAAAATATTATGCTCTTTTCAAAGTTTCATTATATCAAGGTTTAATATTTGAGCGCATAATTAAATAAAGGGTGCATTTTTAACCCATCTTTTTTTTGGCCACCCAAAGAATTAATGCGGGTCATCGATGCATCTTTCGAAACCAATCCACACAATCAATCATATTCTTGGGGTTGATGCGCAAATAGACATGCTCCCCAACCTGAAACTCCTTGAATGCCCTGTGCTGGTCCACATAAATCTTCTGTCTATTTTGTGCTGCCTTCAAATTCTTCTTTATAACCTGGATTTCATGTTCCATGTCTTCCAACATATCCGATCCAATAAGTGCCTTCTTCACTGGATCACTCCAGTTGATGGTAGTATTACAACTCTGCCCATACAATGCTTCAAAATGACTCATACTCAATGACTCTTGATAACAATTTTTGTATGAAAACTAAAGCAATGGAAGATACTCCTCCCATATTCTTTTTTGGTGCATCACGTACATCCACGACATATCCTCCAAGATCTTGTTGACCCTCTTTATCTATCCATTTGTTCGCAGATGATAAGTTGTACTGAAGGCCAACTTTGTACCCAAACCTGAAAATAACTCATTCCAAAACATGGAAGTGAATATCGCATCCCTGTCTGACACAATCTTCTTCAGAACACCATGTAATCTTACGATTTCCCTGATAAAAACTTGTGCCACCTCACTAGCTAAATATGTAGTCTTCATTGGAATGAAGTGAGCTACCTTGCTCAGCCTGTCAACCATGACCATAATAGAATCATTTTTTCTCACTATCCTCGAAAGACCTATAGTTAAATCCATGGAAATGACCTCCCATTTCCATTCTGGAATCGCAATAGGTTGTATTAGAACACATGTATGCTTACATTCTACCTTTACTTGCTAACATTCCAAACAACTAGCCACGAACTCTGCCACTTCCTTCTTCAGATTCGGCCAATAGTAGAATGTCTTCACCATCGTTAACGTCTTCTCATATCCTAGGTGACCCGAGTATGCATTCACGTGAAAATCCCTTAAGAATAGCTTCTTGAGCTCACTATAATTCGACACATAGATCTTGTCCCTGAATCTCACCAAATCATCTGCCGTGAGACGATAGTCTACACCCTGATCACCTGTACCTATACCTTTACCTCTACATGTACCTGCACATGTACCTGTACATGTACCTGTACCTACACCTATACATGCACCTATACCTACACCTGTACCTACACTTTGTTGTAACCTGCGCATAATCTTCATATATTTGTCATCCTGTTGTCCTACCTGTAGGATCCTATCTTGTAACTCTGTCCCATAAGAGGTCATACCTGCTATATGATTCACCTATACCTTCCTCCTAAGAGCATCTTTAACCTGGTTCTCCTTTCCCTTAATGTATTCGATCTTGAAGTAAAGCTCACTAAGGGTAGCCAACCATCTGACTTGCCTAGAATTTATATTTGGTTGGTAAAACAATTATCTCAACCCATTGTGATCGCACATCAATACAAATCTCTTGCCATGAATATAATGCCTCCACATCTTCATGGCGTAAATAATAAATGTCAACTCAAGGTCATGAGTCACGTAGTTATGCTCGTGCTCACTCAACTTCCTAGACTCATAGCACACTACCTGTCCCTCCTACATAAGGACTCCACCAAGTCCTCTTTTACATACATCTGTACACACTACAAAATCTTTATCTAGATATGCAATATTAAGTACTGGAGCATTGGTCAACAACTGCTTCAGCTGCGCGAAAATAGGTGCACATTCTTCTATCCATTCAAACTTCTTACCTTTCCTCTTCAAGGATGTCATAGGATATGCAATGCGTGAAAAGTTCCTGATGAACCTCATGTAGTAACCTATTAATCCCATGAATGATCTCACCTCATCCACATTCTTAAGAGTTTCCACTCCATGATGGCCCTTATCTTTTTTAGATCTACTGTTATGTCTTCCTTGGAAACAACATGTCCCAAGTAATGCACCTTTGTTTGAAAGAAGCTACACTTGCTAAGCTTGGCATACAATTGATGCTTTCTTATAAATCTCAATACTGCTGCTAAATTCTCGACACGCTCTTCTTCATTCTTGGAGTATATCAAGATGTCATCAAAGAATACAAGAAAAAAATTATCCACATAAGGATGCAACACATTATTCATTAAACACATAAATTTAGTTGTGGCATTAGTCAAACCGAATGGAACTACAAAAAAATCATAATCCTCATACCTGGTCCTAAACGTAATCTTATAGATATCTTCTTCCTTGATGCATACCTGATGGTATCCTAAACTCAAGTTGATCTTATATAACACTGCTTCTCCCTTCAACTGATCAAAAAGATCATCAATCCTTGGTAATGGGTACTTTTTCTTGATCGCTACCTTGTTCAACTACCTGTAATCAATGCACAATCTGAGAGTACCATCTTTCTTCTTTACGAACAACACTGGCTCACCACAAGGTGATACACTTGACCTATTTTATCCCTTGTCGATCATATCCTTTAATTTCAATTTAAACTCTATTAGCTCTGGAGTGCTCATCCTGTAAGTTGCCTTCGATGTTGGTGTTGCCCATGGAACTTACTCAATAGAGAAATCTATTTCCCTCTGAGGAGGTAACTCTAGAATCTCTTCTGGAAACACATCTTGATATTGCTGCAATACAATGTTCCTCTTGAAGATTTCTGCATCCTCAACATTTTTTACCCTTGTAACTAGACATATGCATTGCAAACATACAACAACCTTTTTTGCAAATACGCTTAGCCTACATAGCAGTAATTATTCTCACTAATGTAGGATTCTTCTTTCCCTGCAAAATTCTCTTTTCCCCACTATCATCCACACACTCAATGGCCTTGTCAAAGCAATCCACTTTGGTCCTGTGAAGGTACAACCAATCCATACCCAAAAGCATACTATATGATCCCAATGGCAGTACATTCAAATGTGCTGTTGTGGGAATACCATTTAACTCAAATGCACAAGATGTTACCGAATGATGAACTCTCTTCTTTGTACCTGTAGCTAACTGTACCAACCAAGATTTTTCATGCACTTCTTTTCTCAAACCACACTTATCCACAAGGTCAGGATTAATATAATTATATTTAGATCTACGATCAGTCAAAATAGAAACAAATTCATCGCAAAGATTACCATCCATCTCAATGATAGATTCCTGATGATCTCCTTGCCTATTGTCCACAACTGCATAGATCTGAGGAATGTTATGACCAACATCGCCAACTGTGTGCACCTCATGAGCACTATAGAGATGGGCTTTACCATCCTAATATTGTGGACAATCCATCTTACGATGATCCTTGCCGCATATCCAACACTGCAACAATACTCTACCATTGCTTCTAGTCTGATGCTCTCCATTTCCCTTGTCAGCTATTATTGAACTTCTTGTAAAGGACTAAATTTTCTTTCTCGCTTGCATCTTGAGGTATTCCTCTCTCTGGTGGCCATTTTCCTTAAACTTTATCATTTCCTTTCAAGTCACACTTATGATCAACTTTGCGCTTCGACTGCTCATAATAATGTTTCAGCATTTGGATGGCCTCCTCCAGTGATCTAGGATCATTGAACTCAATATGATCTCTCTATGTTATTGATAGTCTACTAATGAATCTCTGAACCTTGGCATTCTCCTCCTTGAGGTAAGGCACATATCTCAACAACTCCAAGAACCTGCTAATATACTCATCATCTATCATGGAACCCATCTGCAACTCATAAAACTCCTTAGCTTTGTCATCATAGTACCTTTCTGACAAATACTTCTCCTTGAAGAGCCTCTCAAACTCATTCCAAGTCAGCTTATCTTCTCGAATGCCTCTAACATTCTTCACATTTTCCCACCAAATATCTTCTTTACCTTTGAAACTGAAAGCGGTTATCTTTTCTTTCATGTTCTCTGAATAATCGTGCAATATGAAGAACTTCCTCATACCAAGTAACAATGCCTCTGTATCCTATGATTTCTTCATCTCTCCTTCAAATGTAGGTTGCTTTGCTTTCTTAAAATCATCCAGAAAATACCTCTTGTTAGTCATTCGGTAAGGATGATAACGATGACGATCATAATGCCTATCCAAACTAGAATAATAGTGGTACTTGTGCCTATCACCCCTCCTATCTGAAGTATCTAAGGACCTTCCGTCTTTGATCGTGTCCTCTCCATCCAACTTGTAGTCACCATGAGACCTACTTTCATATGCCCCATTAGTTTTTTTCTCCTGCTCATGAATGATCCGAAGTGGTCCCTATCGCTGCAATTCTGAAAAATTGTTGAGTATCACTATATTTACCTATGCTTGTTTCTCTTGTGCCTATATGATTCTATCATTGTCTGCCTTACAACTCTGTATTTCTGCCTTTAAGCCTCTCAGTGTCTCTGCCAAATCAGAAGAGTGCCCAATGCCACACTGCTCATCTAATCCATAAGGAGAGTCTCGGGAACTGTAGTCTACCATATTGCTAGTCATCTTTGATACTCTTCCTGCAAGGTATATCATATTAGCTAAACCAAATCACAATGAAACAATGTACCTTAGCATTATTCAGGGAGGATACCTTGTCTGCAAAATCAACAAATCAGTGTAATACATGTACGACATAATCATGACAACATATAGAAATATAACACATAATATGTAACCATATATCCATAATTTCAACTAGAGTCTAGTAATCAGTGCATGACCATATCAACTACACATACCATGACATCATGCATGATAATAACAACCATATTGTTGTACACTTGACCACGTGTGAATACGAACATGCATAAAAAGCTTGTAACGAATCATACACTCATGACGACACACTTCACACCAACATCATCCTCTTTCATATGGAGACATCACTAAAACCATGACAAACACCATGCATATGCAAAAGGCACATAGACCACAAAGATGATTAACACACGTGAAACCAACATGAATGCATGACCAACACACCACCCATCTAATTCGAAGGGTGAACCACGCTTTGATACCACTTTGTCATATCAGATATGACCGAAAGAGAGCGCAACTCACTTTGATACTACTCAGTAATGCCCTCCCCTCACATATACCCAAGTAAGTGGCCAATTGGGGTAAACATGTTACGAGAAGTTACCATGATATGATTCAACCTCCTAAGTGACCTTAAGGAAACGAAATCGCTGGAAACACACCATACCAAACCTTTTTCGCCTGCTACAAGACTCCCAAAATGCATCCTAGTCATTCCCCTGACCATCCCCTAGGTCCCACGAAACTTTTATACCTATAAACACCCGGACGCTCCACTGATATGGGCAAGAGTGCATTTGAGGACCTCTCGAAGCATGTACAACATGGGTGTGCTAGTGCCTAGGGACTTTTCTCCCTAGTACTATGCCTGCATCCCCAGGATTTGAGCCACTTTTTCGGGACCAAAGCCTAGGTCACTGCCTAGAACTCAATGACACTTTCAGAATCCATGATTTACATAATAACAAGTCTTACAAATCAAAAACTAACTCCAAGACTAGGCCTGACCATCCCCAACCGGGACTGACATTTTTTCAAACACTTGACATCAATGCAATCTACAAGAAATGAATACAAGACAGATCATAAATGACTGATAAATAGTATCAGACTTTACAAGAAGGATTTTCACCCTATTTAACTATTTTGGCATCAATTAGGTCTTGCATCCATTATCCTTTTAGTTACAAGTAAATACATGAAATAAACATGACAATAACGAGTCACATAACCATGCTTATAACCAACATTAAACCATGAAAATAACAATGAGATAAGAGTTATTAAAGCCACATATTAACAAGTACAGAAGCAAGAGAACCTATATCTGATTAATCATAGGCAAATCCAACTAGGTTCGGGAGTTACATGTACCACCCAACCGTAGACATGGCTGAACCAAATCTTTCTTTCACCCAGTCACCCCTGTAGGATATTCTAAGCATGAATGTGGGATATCATGGATAAACCAATCCAAAACAACCAAGGGAATGCAAAGTTTAAACCACCTCCACCCTCACCAAACCGTGATCTCATTAAAACCACCACCGAAATCACAAAGCCAAACCGAGCTAGGAATTCCTCTGGACTCCATCACTATCCTTGAGAAATTTTTGTCTCCTAGGCTCTTGGGCTTTACTGCAATCCACACCAGATTACTAAGCCCTAAACCGAAACACCAGTCTCTAAGGATTTACGACAATCCACACCGAATCACTAGGTTCTAAACTGAGACTCCACCCACAGGCTTTACCGTGTATCCTGCGAAAATTGGTCAAGGGATTCCTAGGCCTTTGGGATTTTCTTGTGACCACCTCTGCCTCGGATTCTGAAACCATCTAGCAATTCCAAAGCTCAAAGCCAAGAAAATAATCGCATCACACCATGGATATCCAAAAAAATGAAAGGATAGGCTAAAAACCATTGTCATAACTTGAAAAAACCATGCCACCGACAGCAAGAGAACCATACACCAACATGCAAAGCCATGCATGTCAAAACCAGCTAGGAAATCACACATGCCATATGTTACCTACAAGTATTCCTGTTGAAGTTGCTTGATCCTACTCTTGCTTTCTTTCCTTTCTTTTGCTTGTTTTTTCCTTCCTTGCTCCAAAGATTGAGTGTTCCAAGAAAACTCTAAGTGTCCAAGAGTGAGAGAGAATAATGAGAGAGCTCCAAAATTGAACAGAAAAAAAGTTACAAATTGATCCTTAGAAGCCTTTTTATCAATTAAGCCTCCATTTTCTTTATTTTCCATTAATTTCCTTCATTTTCCTCCTAAAATGCAACCTGTGACCTTTCACCTTCCTTTTCTCCTATTTTCCTTTATTTTCATAAATAACTATGCCAAAAATGTCTTTTTGCCTTTGCCTTTGCCGATTTCCCTTAGCCATAAACACATCCAGTGATGTGCACTAGGATATCATTTCCCAACATTCAGCTTGGAATAAGTGTCCCTTAACCATGGTCTTATTTTGCCTTTGTTAACTTTTATTACATGAACTTTTAACCAAGGGTTGTTAGACAATCAATACCAAACCTTGTTGAACAACGACATAAGTTTTTCTAATACCATTAATATTTTGACTTCAAGGATTGCACTTGTTGAAGGCTCTTACGGAATAGAACGCAAGGAATGAAAAAACCAAAAGAATGGCTTATGGCTCTTGAAATACTCACTTTCGATTTTCTTTCAATTGATTCTATTTAAGTTCGAGGGAAAATTTTAGATTCTCCAAATATTACAATAATCTTTATTATGAGCCTTGCCATGGTGATTTATTTCATTAATCACCGAGTGATTTAAAAAAATGCAATGAACGGCTTGGTAGCAGTCTAATCCTGGAACTGGAAGGATCAAAACTAGTAAAGCACAACCCTGTTCTACTTATTTATTGTTGCAGGTATAACCATGTGAGTAATGCCAATTCACATCAAATAAATTGTTTTTAAAGTAAACATCCATGCCAAAAAAATTAACCCCTCGTCCATAAAATACGTCAAATCATGACATAGGCTTCAAGTCTATGGTGAGAACTTCAAAATGACCACTGAAACTTGAAAGCAACATCCAAAACCCATCCTGAACTTGGCGAGCTGTAAATGAAATCTAATGACGGTTACTCAGTGAATTACATTAAAATGACACAACTAATTACACCTATCCCAACATTTAATGGATGATTTGACAGGAGATGAGAATCGACAGGGGAAGTGACCATAGATGAAGATTGCAAGCAATTGAGAACAAGTTTGTTTTGTATTATGAGTTTGTTATATATACAGGAATGCTAGAGAAATTTTTAAGTTGGAGAGTATATTGTGCCAAGATTTGAAGCTCGACTCTTACACTACTTGACTCCGGTTCTTGTTACGTACATAGAATTGTTGCCATATACACCCTCGATGTTAAGTTAAATTAAGTGTTTACAAGTATGTTCAATAACGAAAATCATTTATATTCATAATAGTTGTAATTCTTATTCTATAATATTCTTATTATGTAATATTGTCATCTACAAAAAATTAAACTGTGTCACAAATTGAATGAATTTTCCTACGCCGTGAAATTGAGCGTGTAAATTGTAACGACACTTCATATCCACTATAACAATATAAAAAGAAACACTCAGAATTTTGGGAAATGGTGGGGGCCGCAACTTCATAGGTGGTCTTTGTATCGTTTTATGATTCAAAAATCAAATTTCTTGAGTAAAACGGATAGTGAGTTTCTTCATCTCCAATTTAGGATATACTCACAATTGAATAATGAAATTATTAAAGTTACAACTGATAGATTTTTCATCATCATGGCATTTAGGACTTATTTATATGAATTTTGGATAACGTGTAGGAGACAACCAAAATTTGATATTTTTGTTATTAAAATTTTAAAATTTGATATTTTTCTTATTAAATTTTTTCGATAACATGCCGGAGGCAAAAAAAAAAATAGATATTTTCTTCAAACATCTTAATAATTTTGACCACTTACATATCTTTGATCAACAGTGTTTAAATCATAAACTAATTTCACAAGAAAATCTAAATAAATAGATAGATAATGTGCATTCCAAATATATTTTATAATTCTACTGATTCTAACCACATTAACTATATACTTTTGTGCCTAGAGCGGCTCTACAACCTAGTATGGGAGCAAGCGTAAATATTTAGCATGTCATGTTTAACATTTAACATTTTTAATGCCTTATTTAAAAATCAATCTAATTATTATTATGTATAAACACAATATAAATTTAAAATATAAAGAGGTTTACGAACACTCAAAACAAAGGTACAATAAATAAATAAAAATATAAATAAACTAGAGGTATGGTAAATACATAAAACCTCTTTCTATGGAGTTGTCTTAATACGACTTGTTGGACTTTCTGGTCTGGAATCGGCTGAAAATTTTGAGTTGAGATCTTGATTTGTATTATTTAAACTAGTTTTTTTAGTGTATATATGGATTCAACACCCTAAAAAACCCCTAGGGAACTGAGATTGTGCATGGGTTACCCATCAAGCTTGTGAATTTTGAGTTGAGATCTTGATTTGTGTTATTTAAACTAGTTTTTTTAGTGTATATATGGATTCAACACCCTAAAAAACCCCTAGGGCACTGATTCTGCAGGGGTTACCCATCAAGCTTGTGATTTCAATAAATTCTTGCCAGAAAAACCCCTAGGGCACTAGCTTGTGATTTCAATAAATTCCTGCCAGAAAAACCCCTAGGGCACTAGCTTGTGATTTCAATAAATTCCTGCCAGAAAAACCCCTAGGGCATCACAATAAATTCTTGCCAGAAAAACCCCTAGGGCACTAGCTTGTGATTTCAATAAATTCCTGCCAGAAAAACCCCTAGGGCATTTGGATTATGCAGGGATTACCCATCAAGCTTGTGATTTCAATAAATTCCTGCCGGATTTTAGAGAAATTAGATCGGAAAACCCATGGAAAATCTACCCATCAAGCTTGTGATTTCAATAAATTCCTGCAGGATTTTAGAGAAAATAAACCGGAAAAACTTCCAAAAATTCTCACTAAAGACAACTCGTCCTTTTATACTTACTCCATATGTATGGTAAATAAATACAAATATAAATAAACTAGATATATGGTAAATAAATACAATTTATTTTTATATTTATTCCATAAACCTCTTTATATTTACCAAAACTAAAAAAAGAGGTTTTATTTAGGTGAAGCCTATGGGGAAAATACCATGGTAAATAAAAGCCATATGATAAATAAATAAAAATATAAATAAACCAAGTTATGGTAAATAAATAAAACATCTTCTTATATTTACTCCATAAACCTCTTTATACTTAAGAACACTAAAAACAGAGGTTTTATTTAGGTGAAGCTTATGGTCCAAATACCATGGGCCAAATTACTATTAATACCATGCAAAAAAAAAATAAAAAAAATTATTAACCCTAATAATAATATTATTATTAAATATAATATTCATATTAATATATTATACTATTAATATTATTAAATTTAATAACTTTGGATTCATACAATATTAAATTTGTTATATTATAATATATACTAATATATCATGATATATATTAATTCTAGATATATAGGGGAGGGAAGAACAAAGATATAGAGTGATAGAGGTGGAGAGAAAGGGTGAGTGACAAGGGTGAGATGGAGATATATTGAAGGAGAGATGAGAGGAGGAATTAAGAGAAAGAGAGAGGAACAGGAGTGAGAGAGGTAGAGAAGGGTAAGAGAGAGAGAGGGAGACACATATATGGAGGGGGGAGAGAGAGAAGGAGAGAGGGAGGGAGATAAGGAATGGATTAGAGGGAAGAGAGAGAGATATAGAGAGAGAGTGAGAGAGGTAGGAGAGAAAGGGAGACATAGGAAGGATGAGAGAGAGGAGGAGACAGGGAGGGATAGAGAGATGGAGTTGGAGGGGGACATAGGGGGGAAGAAGAAAAGAATAGAGTGAGAAGTGGAGAGAGAGAGGGAGTGACAAGGGAGAGATGGAGAGAGAGTGTGTATGTTTAAAGGTGAGATAAAGAGACAAAGAAGGAGAGATAGAGGGAAGAGGTGAGAGAAGGAGAGAGGGAGGGATATAGTAACATAGTTGGAGAGAGAGAGAGAGAAAGTGACGGGGAAAGAGAGAGGATTGGAGGGCAGAGAGAGAGAGAGGTGGGGGAAGAGAGAGGGACTTTGGAGAGAAAGGGAGAGAGAGGAAGGACGAGAGAGAGGAGGAGAGACACGGGGGAAGGGAGAATATTTGAGGGCAAAGAGAGAGAGAGAGAGAGAGGGAGAGAGAGAGAAAGGACGAGAGAGATGAATTGAGAGAGAAGAGGAGAGAGAGAGAGGGAGAGAGGAGGAGAGAGGTAGGGATAGAGAGATAGAGTTGGAGGGGGAGGAAGACAGGGAAGAATATATACATAAAGAGTGAGAAGTGGAGAAAGAGAGAGGTAGTGACAAGGGAGAGATGGAGAGAGAGTGTGTATGTTCGGGGGTGAGATAAAGAGACAAAGAAGGAGATATGGAGAGAATGGGGGAGAGAACGAGCGAGAAGGAGGGATGGAGGGGTATGGTAATAGAGTTGGATTGTGAAAAGAGAGAGAGAGAGAGAGAGAGAGAGAGAGAGAGAGAGAGTGGGAGAGAAAGGGAGAGAGAGGGAGGAAGAGAGAGAGGATGTGAGAGAGTAGAGAGAGGGAGGGAAAGAGAGATGGAGTTGGAGGGGGAGAGAGAGGGAGGTAAAAAGAAATAAATAGAGAAAGAGAGGTGGAGAGAGAGAGAGAGAAAGTGATAAGAAAGATGGAGAGAGAGGGAGACATGAAAACACGAGTGAAGGAGATAGAAGCCGGGGAGAGAGAGTGAGAAGGAGAGGAGGAGGGAGGGATAGATAGATAGATTGGAGAAAGAGAGTGCATATTTTTGGGGTGATATAGAGAGACAAAGGGAGATAGAAATATAGATGGAAGTTGAAAAGAGGGAAGGAGAGAGAGATGGAGAGAGGGAGGGAGGGACAAAGAGATTGATAGATATGGAGTGAGAGAGCATGTGTGTTTGGGGGAGTTAGATATAGAGACAAGGAACGAGAGATGGAGGGATACATAGATATAGGTGGGGAGACGAGGGGGGAGGGGGCGAGGGAGAGGTAAGAATATTTCTTACACTAGATGCATTTATTTCAGGGTAGATGGTGATTTCTAATCCTATTTGATTGCTTACACTAGATGCATTGATTTTAGTGTAGATGTTGATTTGTAATGATATTTGATTGTTTTCACTAGATGCATTGATTTCAATGTAGATGATCTTGAATTTTATTTGATTTCTTGCACTAAATGCATTAATTTTAGTGTAGATGGTGATTTCTAGTCCTATTTGATTGCTTGCACTAGATGCGTTGATTTCAATGTAGATGTTGATTTCTAATAATATTTGATTTCTTGCACTATATGCATTGATTTCAATGTAGATGATTTATAATCCTATTTGATTGCTGCAATAAATGCATTGATTTTAGTGTAGATGGTGATATCTAATCCTATTTGATTGCTTTCTCTAGATTCATTGATTTCAGTGTAGATGTTGGTTTCTAATCCTATTTGCTTACTTGCACTAGATGCATTGATTTGAGTGTAGATGTTGATTTCTAATCCTATTTGATTGTTTGCATTAGATGCATTGATTTCAATGTAAATGTTGTTTTCTAGTCTTATTTGATTTCTTGCATTAGATGCATTGATTTCAATGTAGATGTTTATTTCTGATTTGATGTAATTGTATGTATGATGGTACATTAATTTTAAAGTGATTGGATTAACATTGTGCATTGATTTCAATGTAAGAAAAAAATTATTCATAATATACATTGATTTATGTGTTATAGTAATTCAACCTATTAATATTGGAGAGCAAGAGAGACAAGGTATGATGTTTACTACAACAACTCAAGTTAAAGATTTAAATGGTTTATGATTTCAACTATCCTTTTCATATCATCGATATGAAAATATGACAAAAGTAACAAGGGTGACAATAACAATAGTATAAGAAAATAGTTTGAGATTAATCAAAATGAAGACTATTTGTAATTCACTAGATTCTTATTATTCACATTTTCTGTCATTCAACACTATTGCATTGTTAATTTGCATTCAAAATTTTTATTTCATCATTTTTCATCATTAAATTTATTAACAATATTTATCATTTCAACAAACTGAGGTAGCTAAGAAAATTTAAAATTAAAATGACTAGATTAATTTCAGACATATTTATCATATTTAAAATGATTATATTAATGTTAGATGTATTTACATATTATTAATAAAATTAATAATATTGTCGATAGATTTTCCTTAGTCACACACAATTGAAACCAGCCTAGATCCATCTTAACTCCAGCTCTATCAAGCACCAAGAGGGATCAAATCTCTCAATGTGCAAACCTTTCCTCCAAGCTTCACACTAAAAAAAATGGTTTGCAATTCGAGAGATTTGATCCCTCTCGGTGCTTGAAAAATGTGTAGTTAAGATAGATTTCGTTGATAATAATTAAATGTCTTGAAAATTTACCTAAAAATATATGTATAGGTGGATTTAATAAAGTGTCATCTCTGTATTGTTTAGTTGTTGCTTACAAAGAATTGTGGCGACATACACCCTCTCCCTCATGGCCAATTAAGTATTTAAATGCGTGTTTAACCAAAGTGTTTATATTCAATGACATTTTACTCAATCCAATTTCATTAAAAAAAAACAAAAAAAAGCACATGACATGCAAAATTGGCATAGATTTATGAACACGTGTTATGGTCGTGATGATCGAACAACTTGAGCTTGGGAAGTCTTTGAGACTATAGCTTAATTTGAAGAAGGGTATGACCGAACAACTTGAGCTTGGGAATTATTTGAGTCTATATCTTAATTTGAATAAGGGTATCATATGAATAAGGGTATCATAGTTACATTAGGACTCAATTGTGTCATGTACAATTTTTCCTATAGAGAAGTGACTCCCTTGTTACATTAGTGAGTAGGTTATCTATATGTTCTCACGTCTGAAATTACATTTTTATTTGGATTTTTTTATTATTAAATTTTAAAAACAATATTTTAATACAATTTTATTGGAGTCACCTTAGCCAATAAAAGGTACAAGCTTGGGTGCTTGTTCACATAAATGTTCGGTTTTTATCTTAACAATAGCAAAATATACACCGTTAACCCACCATGAGAATCTCCAAATGAAATGTGTGGTGAAACGATAGTGATGATGACCTTTGGAAATATTATATAAAAGGATAGATAGATTTCAAAATGACCTCACCCAACGTGCCTTTAAACAAGAAAATTTCAAAACAAATAATAAAATGTGTACGTTATAGTAAATCTAGAGATATAAAATCTATTATCACATGGATTTCAGTTGTTTTATTATGCTTGAGGTTTTCAAACTTTAATTGATGTGATTCAGTGTGTGATGTGAAATTTTGAATCTATTTTGATGCACAATATTGTAGTATATATAAATTTTTATTACGAAAGCTTTTAGTTATATTATTTTTTTATATTTATGTTTTTATTGTTAAATTTTTTTTTATCAGTATGTATTTTATTTTAAATTTAACATTAGGATATAAATCTTTCACCATAGTATGGGATTTTTGTTTGTTTAAGAAAGGCATTGTTGGTGATATCGTTCTAGGCCGTATCAATTCCTCATCAACCCCATGTAACACCCCACAATAAGTGGCACCATAAACCACCTCCGTGTGTCACTTGGGTGTTATAGGCATCCATCTCACCCACTTCTACAATCCCTGGATGACATTAAGGTGACTCCACTCTTCCATGTGGCATCCCCTCATCATGCCACGTGTCATTAAAAATCTTGCCTACCATGTGTCACACTATTAGTGTGCCACCTCATGTGACCATGTCCTCAGTAATCTAATGTGGATTCCATGTAGCCTTACTTAGCATATCTTCCTTCTTCCACCTCAGCCTAGTCGAGGGTACCACAAGGTCTCGACCCTTCATGAGTTTCAATGATTTCAAGCTATAGAGTTTTATGGTTGACTAGTGATCCTCCGTGTTAATAAACACATTTCCATATTCCCCCCCTGAGGATGTACTTTACCCCGTCCCCTGGGACATATATATGTTCATCCTTCGAAGTTAAGACCTTCTCGTCCCACGGATTTATGCCTCTATTTATTGGGATGTATATGTTCTCGTCAGTAGCACCATCCTCCCGATAGATCACGCATAAAACTTGGTGTGGCCTACACGACGTCAATTAATGCTAAGCACAATTATTAAGTAGTTAATTATCGTGTCAATTAGTGGTAAACCCCATGTGTTACTCAAGCCATCAACCCCTAGTAAGTTTTCTAGATCCTCCTCAAGTCTAATTGGGGCTATTCATCCAAAAATACCAGCCTATTGCTATGTGATTCAAGGACTTAGGAACTTATGGATTTTAGGAAATTCTCTTAGCTTTTTTGAAACACAATGTTGCTCAAAACACTACTCCTAACAAAAATGAAACCCTCATTACACATCGGCATTCAAATATTTTTGTGGGCATAATACTATCCAATAAAGCTTATAAACATGCTCCTTACCAGGCACTAGACAATCCTAGTAGTGGCTATCACTTCTCAGCATATTAAGAAACATAACATTATACCATACCCTAGAATGGGTGCACACAATACTGTCATACCCAATGATAAAACATGGAGTGCAACATAAAACCTGTCAAATGGTCTTAACTACTAAATAACCTTGGCCATGCTAACAAGGAAATCCACACCTTATAATTTAGCTCTATGAGATAGAAAAGTATAAAAAACCCAAGATTCTCTCATCGCCTTGAACCATAAGAACAACTACATATACCTCTCATTAAAGACATTCATGAATTACACAATTCCTACATAAACAATGCTAATACAACCATTGTTATGGCCCTTAACAATATCATCCATTATTCACAATTTAATATGCATAAGTAAAAACAATAATCTATATGGCTTGACTGAGTCGCAATTGAGGGAGGGACTTCCAACCTCCACCCAACTGCAAGCCAGTTACACTACAATCTTTCTTATAATTGGACACCCCCGAGCCAGATTCAGAGTTTTATGAGTAAGTTCTCAAGGAAATTTAAATTGATGCCTATCAATTTGATCACACAAGAATCCAGAGAAAACCCCATCTCCACCTACTTAACACATGATTATATCCCGTAGTGTCTCCACTTGTTCTACCAAGAATCTAGAGCACACTAGATTTCCATCTACTAACTATGTCAATATCAGTAACACATAGAGTTTTCTCTTTGCTAACCAAGGATCTAGAGCACACTATGTTTCCACCTGCTCAACCCAACAGGTCTCTAGAATACAAAGTGTCTTTACCTACTTCGTCTCTTCAACCAGGCTCCCCTGCGTTTCCTGTGGATTTTCTTATTATTTTCCGTATTCCTATCCTCACATACCTGCAACCGCAACGCACTATCAAGTGTCTATTTATTTTTTTGTCATTCATAGACATGCCCTCTTTGTGTGCATCGTCTATGAATGCTCTCTCCTTCTCTATGTGAATGCTTACTCCTTTGTTCTTTCTCGGCAACTCCTCTTTTCCACCAAACCCCTCACTGCCTCTTGCATTGTTAAAAAAAAAACAAAACCCTCGAGGAATATAAATCGTATGGGCTTGTCCTACACTTAGGGAGGCCCGTACTCAACCTCCCTTTCTTCCATGCAGGCCATTAAAACTAGTTAGAAAAATTGGTAACAATAAAACAAACAACTCGAGTTAACCCATTCCCAAGCAACTCCTCCACAAACTCTAAATTTGTGTCCACTCTTGTCATACAGTCATTTCATTTACATTTCCACAATATTTACATGAATTACATATTGACAATGATTCTTACAAGAGGAATAGAAAAAGGGTTGTCATATGGGGGCTTAAGGGAGGGTTACAAATGATAGTTATTAATGTAGATCCCCACCTTCATCAACTACATAGGAGTGTGGGGTGGACAGATGTACATTTGTGTGAAAGTGGGGAATGATGCGTGCACCCACCGTGAAAGAGTGAAAGTGTCTATTTATATGCATTCCAAGGAAAATTTTAAGGATGGAAAATTTTCTTGAAGTTTAAAAACATTGGCGAATCTCACTAATCCCTAATATGCAAAATATAAATTTTTTAATGATATATTTACAAAATTATTAAAATTTATAATGATTTTATATATAGTCTCTATATAATGTTGGTGATTTTTAAGGTAAACTAATTTTATATTCTAAAATTTGGGCGAATCATCTTTTATAAAAATTGGAAATTGGCGAATCGTTTTTTGGAAAAATCATGGAAAATTAGCCCACTGGGCGAACATTAGCCCCTAAAATTTTCCATGATGCATTCATTTTAATTTCATTAGAGTAAATATGATTTATTAGTTTAGTAACCTAATGTTGCATCAAAAGTACTTATCTCACTACAAAATTAGTTTGAGTGTAATATAAATTTTAGAGATAAATATTATGCTACTCTGATCCAAGTTCCATGGTAAAGTGATGTCTCTAAAACTTTTATTCACTAACTAAACCATCAAAAGACCCATTAAAATTTGAAACAAATCTAATTTCCTATATCACCAAATTCTTATAATAATAATACACCCATATTATTACAAAAACAATTATTATTTTCCTATATCGCCTAATTCTTATAATAATAACAATACATCCATATTATTAAAAAATTAATCATTATTCTGATTAAATAAAAATTCTAGCTTCCTATATCCCTTATTTCTTATAATAATAATGCCGTAAAGATGAATAAAATGCAAAATTGGTAATAAAATGCAAATAAGTGATTGGTATTTAAATACATAAATATAAATAGACATCTTTCATTCATAAATACTTTTTACAACTTTTAATAATCTAAACCCATAAAAAAAAATTAGTTTGAGTGTAATACAAATTTTAGAGATAAATATTATGCTACTCTGATCCAAGTTCCATGGTAAAGTGATGTCTCTAAAACTTTTATTCACTAACTAAACCATCAAAAGACCCATTAAAATTTGAAACAAATCTAATTTCCTATATCACCAAATTCTTATAATAATAATACACCCATATTATTAAAAAAACAATTATTATTTTCCTATATCGCCTAATTCTTATAATAATAACAATACATCCATATTATTAAAAAATTAATCATTATTCTGATTAAATAAAAATTCTAGCTTCCTATATCCCTTATTTCTTATAATAATAATGCCGTAAAGATGAATAAAATGCAAAATTGGTAATAAAATGCAAATAAGTGAATGGTATTTAAATACATAAATATAAATAGACATCTTTCATTCATAAATACTTTTTACAACTTTTAATAATCTAAACCCATAAAAAAAAATGGCTACAAATTAAAGAGTTTCATTGCGAACCCATTTAGATTGCTAGTATATCCTAGTACTTAGTTTTTATAAAAGACCAGTAATATATAAAAGACCATACGAGAAGAAACCAAAACATAAACAAGGAGTCTGCAACAAATAACCATAGTTACCAAGTTCGTTTGTACCGGCTAAAAAACTACGTAAATTTGCCGGTTCGATTCGGTGGTGATTAATTCGGAGAATTCCAATTCGGTACGGTGCTATACTTTGGTCAAAGGCACCTGCTCGAGTGAGCTGTTTCCAACATTCAGTGTGTTTCGTCCTTTAACTTGAATGTGTTTCGCGCCTCAATATGAATACATAATGTGGTCAGGAATACGGTGATTTATTTTATCTGGAAGTTTGATATATACAAATCTACATAGTTGACTAAATATCTAAAAGTATTTTTTCAAACATGATTTAAATACATTTTATAAATTCAAAAAATGGTGTTGAATGTAAATTAAAAAATATTGATCAATTTTTTTTTTATTTATTTTATTAAAAAACAAAACTTACAGTTATCTTAATAACTTAGAAATTCTTTTTCAACAATTGAATAGGAACTACGTTGGTATCTATTATCTATGTGAGAGAAGTAAATTTTTGATTCCAATTTTGATTGATTGATGCATTGGAAAAATACGATTTGGAACTGCTTAATTTTTGGTGGAAATAGGTCATTGAACTTACCCTTCAATTGTTGAGTAGGAATCTCATCGCAAGGTAAATTTTTAATTCCAACTTTGCTTAGTTGATGTATTGGAAGAATACAAGTTTGGACCAACCCAGCCTAGGTGGAAATAATATAGTGAAGGGCAAAACAAGTTTGAACTCACAATCTTGGTGGAACATTGAAATAATGCAGAGAAAGGCAAAGCTATTGCTAGGATCAACTAGCTTTTGTAAATTTTCTTATAAGAATTTCTAGTTGGTAATTCTTATTAGACAAAAATAAAAATAAAAAGACGATTTTTATAGAAAAAAATATAAAAACTGTAATTTCTATCTTAGCAAATTGGTAATTCTTTGTGAAAAAAAAAGACTTTTTATAGAAAAAACAGCAATTTCTATATTAGAAATTTTTATAAAATGACAAATTGCAATTAAAAAAAAGATAATTCATACTTTACAAAAAATTATAAAATAGCAAATTGGTTGCAAATCAATAACTCTTATATAAAACATAAAAAATATTAACTTTTATTTTGGAAAAAAAATTAACTTATACAACTTTTATATTTTCATTAAAATCTTGAATATAAAGATTGTTTATTTAAATTTATAAATAAATAAAAGTAATATATTCACGTATTGGTAAAATGTATAGTGTCCAATTCTTTCCGTATTGAATTTTATAGTGAATTTTTTTCCTTATCGAATTCGAATTTGGTAACTAGGCAAATAGCCATCTTATGAATCATAAAAAATAATAGGGCCCAATTCTTTCTCGCTCATAGCATTGGAAGTTTGAACTCGCATTGAATGTGTTTCTCTATATGAATGATGTCATTCATGCCTTTGTGTTTCTCCTTTAAGACTTGTCCTAGAAATGTCTTTAGCTACTAGTTGAGCTACTAGTTGAGAGTATAAATAGCATGCATGCGCTGGTTTCTCCTTCCATTAATATGGCTAGGTCAAGAAACCAGTAAGCAACCTCATCTAACAGTTTTGAATCTGAATAGGCCTATCTTTCTTGAAGAGCATGTCTCTCTAATCGCTGTGTGTACTAAAGGAAGTCACAGTATGGTATGTAGTTTCCGCCTCATAAACATTGATCTCTAACATGTGATCAGCTTTGTAGGACACATCCCACAACCACACAAGACTGCACGAAGCATACTAAGCCCAGCCAACAAAACAACCCCAAAATACCGAAAGTGAAAGATCACCCAACACCATCCACACCAAACAAGTAACAACTCATAAGCATATAAAAGAAACTTACGGGTGGTGAATTCTACTCCCCAAGTGCCTTCCCCGTACCAAGAATCCACCACCCCCGATCTAAATACATAACAAATTGCACATATGTGAAGATGGGACATAAACGCAACCGACTGTGTGGAATTTTCTTAGCAAGCTGGATGCTTTGCTGAAAACAAACCAATCCACATAGAGAGTCCAACTCCAAAAATAATGGGGTTCCCCCGCAAAGACCAGACAAACCATCCACATTCCCCAACAAATACTTGAAAATAAGACCCAGATCACACTGGTAGCAAGCATGAATTAAAAAACTGATCACATGAAGCCCGAGTATCACTATTACCTTGTTATAACCGCGAGTAGGGACTAAAGCGACCAAATTAGAAAGCCACACACTGGTAGCTAGCATGAATTGAAAAACTGATCACATGAAGCCTGAATATCACTATTACCTTGTTATAACCGCGAGTAGGGACTAAAGCGACCAAATTAGAAAGCCACAGCCTGAATTATTTGCAACGAGGTTCCTCCTGCCATCCAGTTACTAAGTACAATCTCCAAGCTAGTAATCATCTCATTAACATCATTTCCAATGAACGAAGCATCATTTCTTTTGCCCAGAGAAGTAGGGCATTAAAACCACTGAAAACTATAGATTTAACATGAAATCCCACTTATCAATTCAATTATGGAAATTCCAAATTCATCTCATGTTCCTTCTGCTACCCAAAAACGTGTCTCCATAAAGCCAAGCTCCAAAGGGGTATAGTAATCTCACCAATACCTGGTGGGTTTTTCTCTCAAGACACAAAATCCTACCTCATGACAATGAAGCTATAATGCAAAGTCTAAAAGTAATTTTTCCACTGCATACGTTGTGCATGGGGAGAGACCCCAACTCCCCCTCTTAAACAACCTTGATAGTCGGTGGGGCGGCCAGCGCCCATTGATATATTTTTCCAGTTGTGCCTCCACTTCCATTGTGAATAAAATAAAATATGTTTGGTTGTTTATTATTTCAAAAAAATAGTATATAAGATACGGCTTTGTGTCACTGGTTTATGCGAAGGTAAACTAAATTAGCAGCACAACTTCGGAATCTTAATATTACATTGTCTTATTTTGACCATGGCATCGGACAGAACAAAAATACTAAAGAAACTATGAGACAGACACCAGGCATGCAGGGCTATTATTTCTGAGCAAAATCCACAAAATTGGAAAGTACCTATTTCATCCATAAGGTCCATTCTTGATGTCGATGGAAAGTAAAGAACTACCATGATAGAATTGAGACTGATTGGGAAAAAGATGCAAAAAATAAATTTGTATCAAGATACCACCAAATACTTGTTGCCAAGCACGTTGGATGTTTCTACTCGTCCAACCCCATCAGATACCCATCAGATACCCAGCTGTCAGCGAGAACTTGAATATGTAGCGAACCCACTATGAACCAACCAGTAAGTGTCTTTGCTAGAACCAAAATCCTTTGCGGCGCTACTGGAACAGATAACCACGTAAACCATACCAAGCTGACACCACACAGAGTAAACCATGAGTGAATGTGAGCCATTATCAAACCCAGGAAGGTCGTCTGACAAGCCGGGAAACATGAACTAAACAATTGCTATACACTGAACCTCCCAATTTGATGCAGGAAACTCTGAAATAGGTGTCAATATAACCAGAAGATGCAGAGTTTTCACAGAAGCCTCTGCATCGTGATTAAACAGGAAATCCTGTGAGATAGGCGAATCCAAACCATCATGTGAGCAGGCCGGTTTGATCCCCAAAGGAACCATGAAAATTTTGTTGGAATGAATGTGCCCAACACCAAATGAAAATCCACTGGAATTTTCCATGTCCGAGAGAGCCATCAGATGCCCCTTGTGGGTCCAACTAGGGAATGCATAAATACTTAAAACAAAACCAGCATAGTTTCCTGCAATTTACATGAGGGAGGTTAAACCAAAGGTGTCGAGATGATATCCTACTTGTAGAAACGTATCCATGAGGGGAATACGCTACCAATTGATCTTATACCCAGGTGTACATTTGAGAAAACCTTCCTGCTATTACGCTTTGCCACGATGATTCTTTGCACCCTGGTGTACTCGTACTCAGTGATTGTAATGGTTCACTACATATGAGAATTTAACAAATTGTACTTTCTCTTTCACAGAGCCGCATGGCGAGCCAGGTGGCCTGTGATTCGAAGGTTGTTCATTATTGTTATGACATAAGCCCTTGATCAGCACCAGCCGTGGGGAATTATTAATAGTTTTATAATAATAACATTAATTTAATTTTAAGGTTGATTTTAAATATTTAAATTGAAGTATAAATAATATATTTTTTTATTAACAATATAGATTAATTTAGGATAAATCAAATTTCTTAATATTAGGATAAATCAAATTTCTTAATATCTAAATTTTGGAAGAAAGGTTTATATTTTTAAAATTTATATTTTAAGATTTCATAAATATTTTATTTTATTATATAAATAAAACCAAATATTATATAGTAAAAATTAAAATAATTTTTAACAATAGAAATTTTATTATTATTATTATTTTTAAGGTTGTAAATATAAATATTATTTTATTATTTTATCATACAACATTTTAGAAATTGCGCATACATATTCTAAACCATTTCATTGCTTGATGTTTAATAAATGATGAGCACATCAAGCGCCTTTCTAGGATGAATTTTGGTTCTCTTTATAGGGAGTTTTACCACATTGTGATCCACATATCCCTCACTAGTCCATGAATTTTCAATCCATGGTTTTATTCTCTTGGAATTATTTCAAGGATTTGTGTTACCTCTGTGGAGAGGTATATCATAAAACCTATCATATGCCCATACATCTTTCTAGGATGAATCTTGGTTTTCTTTGTAGTCAGTTTTACAACATTGTGATCCACATATCCCTCATTAGTCCATGAATTTTTAATCAATGGTTTTATTCTCTTGGAATTATTTCAAGGATTTGTGATGGAGGATACCTCCAACATTTACTCCATGTTTAAGCGTCGTCGCTTTTTCATAACACCAAGGTTGCTTTATGAAACCAGGTCGAATTGTTTCTCAATCCCATCTGGTAAACCTTATCCAATGCTAGAATTGTTGAATGCCTTTAACAAGTCATCATAAATCTCATCTGTCCATTGATGGAAAACCAATTTATCAGTTCTTATGCTCCATGGCAAGATGCCCACTCTGAGAAGGAATGAAATTTACTACACTCGGCTTCTCCTTCAACGTTGGGACACACCCACTATACTAATCCTCTTGTTTCCTTAATCTATGAAAAATTGTTGTTCAAAGACATGATATTCAGATATCGATGCTCGTTTTATGCCCTTATGTTGCTACACAATTTTCTTTCCACCAATACCCATGTCGGGATTCTGATTTGTTCTCTTCTTCATGTTACATATTTCTTGTTTAAATTCCTTGTCAATTAGTTAAAATTGTTTAGAGTGCAATCAATTCTTCTGCAACTACTCGCAATTATATCACATTGATAGGAGTACGAGAGTAGTGTTATATCTTATTTTATGTGATGTCTTCTTTCGCGGTGAATGAGGATGCCTTAGTTCATGTATGAGAAAATATGGAACACATAGCTGGATCTCAAGAGTAGTTTTTGTAAAGAGTGATCCCTTTCTTAGTATGTATTTGTCTAAAAATAAAAAAAATGATATATAAGTTGGCCATATAGAAAATTAGGGTTTTTATTTTCATTCTCAAAAGTATTTTGGGAAAAGTTAGTTAAACGTTTATTTTTGAAGACCTATAAATCAAGCATGTAGAAATGATCCTTAGCCATAGCTACAAATGTAGCTAGCTAGAGAATCTAGAGTTAGTGTTGTGAGCTGAATCTAGAGTGAGTGTTGTTAGTGAACATTTCCAATTAGAAAAGATAAACTTATAGGAAAATTAGGAGATTTTTTGGGGCATTGTTGAGTCTTAGACTCAAGTTCCACAATCTCAAGTAATGTTGAATTCCCTATTTGCTAACAATTCCAATCAGTACATTATATCAACTTCTAGTCAAATTTGAAGATGTTCCAAGAATTATTGAACCTTAGATCAAATTCCTAATTTTATGGCTATCTTTAAACCACCATTTAGTAAAATAATTTTACTTTTGCTAGCCATTTGGTTTGTGGTCATCCCAAAAGCATGAAATTTAAAAAAACATTTATCCATGGAAAGCTTTCGTCATCTCTCTTTTGCTATTTGGGGGTGTCGTTGTCTTGCTTTCGATTCACATATCAAAAGTATCGCTTCTTCTATTAAAAGTTTTTCTCGATCTTGACAGTATATTGGTATACTGCACTAGGCAAGGAGATCTATAGGAATTTCAATTCTCCCTATATGTATTTGTAAAGGCAACCATGATACTTAAGCACTAGATGTCGCTCTGAGTACTTGATACTTAGCTCCTTGCATAGAGTATGAAAGATATTCGTGAACTCTGGCACTTTTTGGTCCCTTTATTGTCGTAGTGTCATCAATTTTATGTACTTGTCTTCATAGCTCCCAACAGGATAATATTGTTCCTTAACAACATCTCGGAAAGAGTCCTAATAGGGTGTGACTAAAATTAGTGAGGATTCCTCCTCATCTCTTTTCTCATATTAAGTTTCCCATTAATCCTTGACATGGGGGGCAACCTTAAGAAGTGAAAAAGTAATATTTTATCTACGGAAAAATCATGTACGAAAAAATACCCTTCCAGCTGATTTTACCATTTATTAAAGAATTTACATCTATCTGGCCTACAAATACATGAACGCCAAAATTAGCTTATACATTAAAGGGGCCAATACCTCTGAAGTGATTTTTATATGAAGATGCTTCACCCATTGGTATATACCTAAAAATATGGGTTTCTTCGAGCAACAATTTGTCAGGGTCTCCTACTCCCTCGACTTTCTTTTCTTTCTCCATGGAAAGTCATTGGGGTCGGCGAGGAAAGTCTTGCAAGGGTTCAAGCAGTTCAATTCCCAACTCCTTATGCATCGACCTCACTGGGGGCATGTAGAGAAAAATAAAGAAAGAACAAATCCCTTTGATACCACTTATCCATATTTATGAAGGAACAAAATGAAATAGAAATTTAAAATAGAAACACAAAGATACAGTGAAATTGAACTTCCATTAATGAATAGCAAATGATGAAAATTGTTTACATGCTGAATGAAAGGAAACTAGCTCGGGCATTCGTAACTCATCTCTGAGAAGAGATGTGATGGTTACATGTCTTCTGAACTATGTTACAATGAGGCTTGCAGGTTTTTTTTATCATGAATAAAAAATTAGAAATACTAAACATCCAAAAACCTGACCCTAGGAGATGAAGCGCCAAAAGGTATTGGCCCCTATTGGGTTAGTTGGAACATCAACTACCTAGGGTAAACATCCAAAAACCTGACCCTAGGAGATGAAGCACCAAAAGGTATTGGCCCCTATTGGGTTAGTTGGAACATCAACTACCTAGGGTCATAACTTTGGCATATGATCTCTGTTTGGCATACACAAAAGTCTGTTAGAAATATCTATATGAGGACAACAATTTTCAACTGTAAACATGGATTAAGTTTCCTGCTTCCCCAAAAAACATCTTTTAGGGCCTCAAAATGGCTCTGAAATTTCAACACCCAAAAATAGAAAACTACCAAAATATGAAACTATGTTAAAAAATAGGAAATTGATAGAAAATAATGTTGTGGGTCCATGTGGAATAAGGAGGTTCCCATTAATATCCTGTGGATCAATGTTAGTCTAGTCATAATAATAAAATGAGTGGTAAAATGTAAGCATTAATTTATTATAAGTAACAATATACTTTAGTTTTGCGATGCATCTCACATTACTAAAATAAAATAAAAAAATATATTTAAATTGTAACTTGATTTTAAATTATTATTATTATTTTCATTATAAAAATAATTAATTAAAAAAAGACATGTAACGATACTTTTAACCATATAGAATCAGAGTCAAGAAATCCTACAATGTCTGGTGAGAGTCTCCTTAGGCAAGAAATTATAGATATGATGTGTTGGAATTTGTGCATGGAGAATAAGGGGAACTTGATGGGGTTGGAAGCACTAAGACTAGTCACAAGAATGGCACTAGCCCCTTTATCCGGACCAACAATACCCTCTTTAGAACATCGATCCAAGAAATAACTCATGGTAGGCTTGTTTTGTGGATTCAATTATGTTACATCCAGTAATGTGAAACTTAAATTCTATCATTGTAATCTATGAATGCATCTCAAAACTGTCATGGAAATTGGCTAGTTAGGTTGACACCAAATATAGATCCTTGTCACAATTATATATGTTGATACTTATAAATGGTGAGAAATTTATTGATGATCTCTTCCTATAGATATATAGAGATACTAATGGAACCCAAGATGAATGCCCGATGATTATTTATTTAAGTGTGGATATATGTAGTTGGTTGAGTGGAATAACCTAAGTTATTTAAATAATCTCTATTCTAAACATAGGAATGAAATGCAATATAAACTAATTTAATATAAACTAATTTAATAGAATATGAGCAGTATAATTCGAGTGAGATACAACAAAGTAAAAATGAAAAGCGAAACTTACATAGAATCAATAAAAAGAGAAGTAAGAAATGTAATCCCTACTAAGGAGGTTGGTATACAACTACTACCAAACATGGATTTGAGTTAAACCACCGCAACTCCTTCATGAAATCAAAGAATCCAATTTCTAGGCATAACATCCTCTTATAAGACTTGGTAGAAACTAAGATAAAATGAACCAATCATATAATTATAGATGATAATATACAAGTATGATTAGTACATAACTAATCATTCAAAAATAAATATGGAGCAATACAAATATTAATCCTCTAATTGAAATATATGCAATCATAAATCTTATTGAAATCTATAAAAATATTCTAAAAATTATTGAGATGTTTCAAATTTGATATTTGATATTAGTAAACATAAAAAATAAGTAAAAAAATGAACACAATAACAAGAGAACACTCAACCAATTAGAATTTTGACACTCACAATCATCAAAAGAAAAGAAAGGAAAAAAAATAATATAGAAATTAAGATGATCATTCCCATAAGTATGGAGAGAAATGTGTGAGTATAAAATAATCAACGATCGAGAAATATCAACAAAAATGACTAATAAAAATTTCTTTATTAGCACATTAAAGTAGCTTTGGAGACAATCCTTGTCACAATTATATATTGGTACTTATATATTGTGAGAAAATTATTGAATATATATTCCTATAGAGATACTAATGGAAACCAAAATGAATGCCCAATATGAATGCCCAATGATCATTTATTTAAGTGCAGATCTATGTAATTAGTTGAGTGGCATAACCTAAGTTGTCTTAATAATCTCTATTCTAAACACATTAATGAAATGATATATAAAATAATTTAATCGAATATGGGGAGTATAGTTAAAATGAGATATAACAAGGTAAAAATAAAAAGTGGAATTTGTATAGAATTAAAAAGTGGAATTTTTTAAAATTAAGAAAAAAAAAACTTCCATAGAATTAAGGAAATGTAATCACTAGTACTGAGGATGGTTTACCACTACTACCAAATATGGATTTGAGTTTAGCCACTACAATTCTTCTCCACTGACATGAAAGAACCCAATTTCTAGACATAATATCCTCTTATTGGATTGGCGAGTAACTAAAATAAAATGAACTAAGCATACAATTATAGATAGCAATTTTAAGTAAGATAGTACATAACCAATTATTGAAAAATAAACTTAAAGCAATACAAAGAATAATCCTATGATTTAGATATATGCATAATCATAAAATATTATTGCAATCTATAAGAATATTTTAAAAATTATTGAGATGTTCATGTGAGTAAGCAGAAAATAAATAAATGAAAATGGACGTAATAACAAAATAACACTCAACAAGTTGGGATTTTCACGCTCACAATCACGGAAACAAAGTAATATAATATAGAAATTAAAATACTTACGCTCATAAGTATGAAGAGAATTGGGTGAGTGTAGAATAATCAACAACCTAACACACTGTTCGAGAAGTATCAACAAAAACGGCTAATAAAAATTTCTTTATTAACAAATTAATGTAGCTCTTCAAACAATCACTCTTATCTCTTAAATGTCAACTTCCTTATTCTTGCTTTAATACTTCCATCATTTTGATTATCAACCATTCCCTTTGTTGTTCTTCGAGATGTTTACTTAAGAGGAACTATGGAGAGTATCTGTGTAGGTTGAATGCCTCCCTACTTGAAGCATAAAATGGGTAAATGCAAAGTTAGTGGGATTATTCATCAATATGAAATTTATTCTTCGACAGCTTCTGGTCACTGAATGTTTTTAAGATTTAATATAAAATTAGAGGGAACTAATCAACCAAAGTAATAACATTGAACACACAGTAATATTAATGTGAATACATGATTTTATAATTAAAAAGGGCTTCTTAATCTAGGAAAATAAGGTATGTTAAACATATACATGGTAGCAACAGAAGATGAATGATAAACATGAGAGTGTATCTATTATTAACAAATGATATAAATTTATAGTACATTCACATGACCTTTGGTTTCGTATTCCAAGGTTTCTTGGACTTCCTTAGACTATTCAGCTTCCACACCAACCCTTAGAGGATTAGGTGTCTAGCATTCCCTCCCTTAATCCGAAGGGTTATGTATGAGTCTAAAAAGGGAGCTCTAATACAAAATGTGCAAAAATGCATGGCAGCACTAGGCTAAATGTGCTCTCTGAAATGTTGGTATAAGGGAGGTGGTTTAAGGATGACCACCAACACTCGAATGCTTAGTGCAGTGCCCGAAACTCTTCCAAGTCTGGCATGAAGCTGAGGTCTTCTGCTAGAGGAAGTGCTCCTGATGTTTTGAAGAGGGCAACATTCAACCATGAAAGGGAGGTCTCACCCCGCATAAAAGGGAGAACCTCAACCTAAAAAGGGAGGTCTCACCCCGCATAAAAGGGAGAACCTCAACCTAAAAAGGGAGGTCTCAACCTGTGATGGTTTAAGGATGACCAACAACTCTGGAATGCTTAATACAATTCCTGGAACTCTTCCAGAACTGGCAAGAAGCCGAAGTTTTCTGCTAGAGGAAGTGTCCCCAATTCTTTGAAGAGGTATCATCGATTGAAGACATGCTCAGGGACATATTTGTCTTAGGCGATAACTCTGAATCTCGTATGGCAGGTTGTGGCTCAGGCTCGCTTGATGTGGCTTTGAATCTTGTAGATGACCATCATTTCCCCCCTGTCAGATACAAGGTGAGATGATGGAGAAAACTCAACTGCAAGACTGTTCAATACTCTAGAACAAGTTCGGACATGTGATTGAAATATCTTTTTGGTTGTTGATGCCCATTGCCAAGAAGCGATCCATCCAAGATGAATCTTTGTTCTTGTAGGAGGTTTGTTTCTGAAGCATCTGTTTGAAGAATGACTGGTTTTATGACAATGCTTACATGGATGAAGATCAAAATAGTGATCTTTCATATGGTCAACTCGGTCACAGTGTTTGAATTTAATAACTTTTTGTGGCTGATGTGGAAGAGGAGCAGAATCTGGAACAGCGGAAGGTGGATTTTCATGAAAGAATCCAATACTCTGAAACTGAATGGGCTTTGAGTAATTTGGAATATGAAAGGAAACCTCCTTGTCATATCCAAGACCTGTTCTGTGCTTATTATGGAAAAGCTCTTCCCAAGGTATGATGATGGGCTTCGGAAGTGCACACTAAACTTCTGCATCTGCATGTACAACTGCTACTTCATTGGGTACTAAATTTGAATGAACTTCAACAATATTGACTTGTTGTTGATGGGTGGCTATCTCAATGTTTTGAACAAATATAGGTTCATAATGATGTCTATTTTGATGTAGCTCTTCTTGTTGGAATTGAGATTTGAGCTACAAAAAATCAATTTTCTCATGTGCATTTCGCAGACAAATTTTAATATCAGAAAGTGTATCAAACCTAATGTTTACCATTCCATCAACAGTGGAATGAATTAGTATATTTAACAACTCTAATGTATCATCAATTCTAGCCATTGTCTCAGCAAAGAAATGAAGGCTCAACAATCCTAGTGGAGATTGTAGCAAGGCTAGACAAATCGCAGTGGGGTGCTTCTTAGGTACAAAGTCTAAGACAAGAATGAGAAAATCAACAAAATCATTTGCATCTTGTTCAAGAAAATTATATTTTTCTTCAAGCACTTTGTTCAATGGCCAAAACCGTAGCTACCAAATATGTCTTATATCACTATGGTTGTTGAAAAAGTCACGAGAATACCGTCCACCTGTTCAGGGAGTGCATGTCGTAGCCTTTATGGTGGAGTTGTAAAATGGATGATGGGAAAGGAAACAGATGAAAGTGACAACATTGTTGTTCAGCTTGTAACTGAGAAACAGTGGGAGGATCTTGTCATTTTGATTGCTATGGTAAGCTCACGTTAGAAGGAAACAAGCAGCACAACTGGCATGAGTCAAAGTGTTGAAACTAGTGAGCTTCTTCACCACAGATCACAAGAAGTGGTTCTGAAGTGAATTTTTCAAATGGAAGAAGCAATTGCAAATCATGATTTTGGATCCTTTGCAAAGATTACTTGTGCATATAGTAACTAGTTCCATGCAGTTTGCCTTGATACATCTCCTCCAATTTTCTAATAGGAAGTTACAGGCCAATTCCAACAGTGTGGACACTCACTCTTCCCTGGCCATGGAGACTCCAGCTACATCCTCTACGAATTAAACTACCAATGTCACAAGATCATCTCCTTGGCTCTTATTCGAGTGCAATCATGGCTAAATTTTCACAAGCAATGAGAACTACGGAGATTGGGCATGCACAAGGGTGTAAAGGAAAATAATTTATCAACGGAAGTTCAACGCTTCATTCCAAGAATTAATCAATGCGTGGAGACCTTTTATTTCAACCCATGAACATGGACTTCAACGCATAGTGAATCACATACTATGAATTGAACATGCATACTATGAACTGAATCGCACCTTTCTACTTCTTGTCATTCATTCCATTATGTTCTAGAATGTACCAATGCCTCAAACCAATGCCATTCTGTTGATACACAGAATCGTCTTTTTTTTTTAACCTCTGATACTATTGCAATTCTCTTGGAATGGATTCTTGCAAGGCTGATTCTCTTGGAATAAGATCCACCTTCCTGGAATAGCTGGTTTGCAACTTGCTACAACTTCTCCAACATATTTTGCGGCATATATTCCCGAATCAAAGGGAATACCAGCCAGCATTCAGATATTTAAGCGAGAGGATGTTGGACCAGCCCAGCTTATAACTCGACGAAGCTTTTTTTCAGTGTTCTAATGTCCAGTTAATTTGGAACCATGGGTCGACTGGATTGTTGGTTATTGTGTAGTCTGAAGTTGACAAAAGCAATAAAAGTTACTATGGGGAGTCCAGATTACATTACTTAACCACTGATGGGAGTCACAAAGGGCTTATGCCTCTTCGTAAGGAGGGACCTGTCCATGATGTTAAGTGGTCTCCTTCGGGAACTGAATTTGTAGTAGTTTACAGATTCGTGCCTGCAAGAGCAACATTGTTCGATAAAAAGTGCAACCCTCTCTTTGATTTTGGAACAGGCCCTTACAATACACTCAGATGGAATCCTCATGGAAAACTTTTATGCATGGCAGGTTTTGGTAATTTACCTCGCAAAATGGCATTTTTGGATTATTCTACTAAAACGTTGCTTGGAAGTTCAAAGGCTGAATGGTCAGTCACAAGTGAATGGTCGCCTGATGGAAAATATTTTATGACAGCAACAACGGCTCCCCAGTTGCAAGTGGACAATGGGATCAAGATATTTTCTTATAATGGATCACTATCCTTCAAGAAGATGTTTGACAAACTATATCAAGTAGAGTGGCGCCCAATAGAGTCCACGATATATGGAGATCTTCGAGAGTTAGTAGAGCAAGTAAAGGAAAATATGCGGATTGAGACAACTAATGGGACAACTAATGCAGCCTCAAAAACCTCAAATCAAGTTCCAAATATTGTTTTCGCTGCACCAAAACCTGCAGCATATTAACCACACCATGCTAAAACTGCCTCTACACCAAAACCTGCATCATATCAGCGACCCCATGCTAAAAGCGCTATGGCTGTTAATGCTTAGATTTTTGGCGAGACAAATTCTTCCCAAGAGACAGTGTTCGTGATTTCCCACAGACAGATGTAGAAGGTAAATGGTCACAGAACAGTGCGCACAGAAATGACAGGTGTGTTTCTGCAAGAAGATGTAATTGTGCAGGGAGCTGCTACAAAACTGGGTAGAGATCGTAGCTACAATTTAGTTGACAATATATTCATGAAATGCAAGACTGGCATGCACAGAGAGATCACAAAATTAGTGGCTCATATTTGTGCAGGGCAGGAGTACGCCTGCTCTGATACCATGTTAAACACATACATGGCAGCAACAGAAGATGAATGATAAACATGAGAGTGTATCTATTATTAACAAATGATAAACATTTATAGTACATTCATATGACCTTTGGTTTCATATTCCAAGGTCTCTTGGATTTCTTTAGACTATTTAGCTTCCACACCAACCCTTAGAAGATTAGGTATCCAACAAAGCCTAAACTTTTTTTAGATACAGAATATTTAAAATGTATAACAATCTAAAATATCAAAGCCTAATGGTAATTTTTAATATATAAATAATTTCTTCATATCCTCTCAACCCTAAATTTTTTTTACCAAGTTAAGTAGAACATTACTAAGTTCTTGTTTGTGAGAACATTACTAAGTTCTTGTTTGTGAGAGGCAACAAGATGTCACATTTAGTGATGATTTTTTTTCCCTTTTCAAAAGCGGTGTTAGGGTAATAAATGTTTTACATTTTAAATCTTAAAACACCAATATCCAATATTTTTTTTCCCAATGTTAACTTAAAAAGGTGGTGTTAGGGTAATAATTTTTTTACATTTTAAATCTTAAAACATTAACATTTTTCAATATTTTTTAATTAAAATTTATATTTTCCTCGTTACTAAAATATAAAAGAATTTAAGTTTTATAGTTATTATTTTGAAATTAATATTTTTGGTCTAGTTGTTTATTGTTAATTAATTAGGGTGCCATATGTTTTTAGATACCGTTAAGATGTTATTTTTGACATTTTTTTTATTTTTACTTCAATGAATAATTTTTATTAAAAAGCATTCATTTAAAAAATATAGATTTCAAAGATAAATATAATTTAAAATTACACATTTTTGAAATCATTGCTTAAAATCATATGTTAGATAAAAAAAAATTTACGGGGATAATAAAGCATTAAAAAAACTAAAAAAAAATTTACATTTTTATAAATTTCATGTTAAAAGATGATAATACTTCTTGTTTTTATTTTTGATTTTTTATTTCCCTCTAAAATAATGGTTCAATAGAAACTAAACTAAAAGTAATATAACAAAGGGTGGGTGCAAGCTAATGATGGTGTCTAATTAGTGGCAATGAAAACTTAGAACCACAACAATATGTTAAGTTCGAGGTATGATTTGAAATACATAAGCAATGAAATTATAGATGATGTAAACATATGGAATGTAGAAAAACTAATTAGATTTCTCAATATATAATTTTTATTTATGGAAAATATATCGAGCTATGTGAGTTTTGAGTTCTCTTATTATTAATATGTTATTTTTCATGCTAAGTACAATTCATACATTTCTGTTAGTGTAACTTTTAATTATCTAAATGAAGGAATTGTCTTCATACAAAATTGTATAATTATAGAGAACACAGTGTTTTCATGCACAACTATTTTTTCAAAACTCTCTCTCTCTCTCTCTCTCTCTCTCTATATATATATATATATATATATATATATATATATATATATATATCAGTAAAGTCATCATGTCCTTGAAATTACAAGACCCTTCATTATTGCAAACTAAGACAACCTAAACATTATCCAATAATCCTTCATTCTTTTCTTTCTTTTTGAAATGATAGGTCTTAATGCCCTATATTGCACCATATAATTTTTTTTCAAATGGTTAAGGTAAAAAAAAAGTTATAGTGAAACTAAATGAGGGATATATTTTAATATATATAATGAGAAAAAGGATATTAAAAATTGTAAACACTATTAGTTTTTAAAAATAATTGTATATTTAGAATCTACGCATTCAACACTATAAGACAAGGAGAGGGAGAGAGAAAGAGAGGAAGGGTAAGAAAGAAGGGGGGGGGATATTTAATGAGGGATGGAGACAAAGATAGAATTGGAGGGGGGCGACAAGTAGAAATAGAGGTAAGAAGAGAGAGAGAGGGAGAGAGAGAGGATGAAGAGGGAGAGGAAGAGGGAGAGAGAGAGGGGGAGAGAGAGAGATGATGAAGAGGGAGAGGAAGAGGGAGAGAGAGACAAATAGGTATGGGGAGAGAGTGAGGGAAGAGAGACAGGAGGAGAGAGGCGAGGAGTTAGAGACAAATATGGAGAGAGATAGAAATAATGATGGGCAAGATAGGGAGAGATATAATGATTGAGTGGCGAAGAGAGAGAGAGGAGAGAGGGGGGAGACATAGACAAATATGGAAGAAGTGAGGTCGAGGAAAGTGAAAATATATAAGTTGAATGAAAGAGAAAGATAGAGAAATCAGGAGAGAGGATGGGAGGAGAGAGAGGAGGGGAGGAAGATAGAGATAAAGTTAAAGGAGAGAGAGAGAGAGAGATGAAAATAGGGATAGAGAGGAAAGAAGAGAGAGAGGTGGAGATAAGGAGTGAGAGAGAAGGAGAGAGGAAGGGAGGGAGAGAGAATGACAAGGGAGAGAGAGAGAAATAGTAAGAGGGTAAGAGACAAGAAGATTTAGAGAGAGGCTAGGGAATAGAGATAGGGAGACAGAAAAATGGAGAAAGAGAGTGTAAGGGAAAGGAGATAGAGGGAGTAAGGGATAGAGGAGAGAGAAGAGAAATAAGGGGAGAAGGGGAGAGAGATAGTGTGTGAGAGAAGGGGGGTACGGTGAAAGGGGTGAGAGTGATACATAGTGTAAGAGGAAGAGGGAGGAAGAGAGATATAGGTGTATATGGAGAGAGAGATAGTGAGGTGGGTGGGATATATAGATAGAAAAAGAGAGAGGGAGAGAGAAAGAGATAAAGCTAGAGGTGGGAGAGAGAGGGAAGAAGAGAAAGGAAAAGAGAGGGAGTAATGGAGAGAAAATATTAGAGAGGGATGGGGGAGAGAGCGAGAGAGGGAGGGAGAGAGGGAGAGAGAGAGAGAGGGAGAAAGAGAGAGAAGGAAAGAGGGAGAGAGACGAAGACAAATATGGAGCGAAGAGAGAGGGAAGAAGAGGGAGAGACACAAAGACAAATATATCTATGGATATCGATATAGAGACAGGAGGGAAAGGAAAAAATAGGGAGAGAGGGAGGGTCAAGAGGAAGGAGGAGAGGGAGATAGAGACAAAGTTAGAGGGAGGAGATAAAGGGAGAGAGAGAGAGAGAGAATAAGTGTTAAGCCTTATATAATTATCACGTCAACTGTAAAATTTCTTCTTAAGCCATAGATTTTGACTCATTACATTTTTATTGTTATATTGTTATGTAGACTAGAACCCCTTGTGGTTCCATTTTGTTATAATTGTACCCTTTGTCTCCTATTATATACTAAGGTGGCCTAGTATTAGGATCATCAATATTGTCTTGTACATTGTCTTCATTGCAAAAGGAGGTTTCCCAAGAGAACAATAATTATTGGTATTTTATCACTTTTAAGCTACAAGGTTCATAACTTTTGGTATGAGAGCTCATGATCCTAAGATTTTGCTACTTCAAATAAGGCATCATGGAACTTTCACTATAACATTGTTTCTAGCATGTTTCAGATGGTGAAAAACCAAGAATATCTAGAACAGTATTGGGTAATATATGATTTGAATTTTAGATCTTGGTTCGATATATTCTTAGAGATATTCTAGAAGGAAGTTAGGGTGCTTGAATGCTCCTGAAATATGTCTCAATCAAGTCCATTTATAATATTTTCTATAACATTTTTCCTCATATGTTTGAGACAGTGAAATCTCCAAAACATCAAGGAAAAATAATGATGAATATTTGATTTCCATTTTAGATATCTATTAGCTATGAATTCCAAGTTCTTGATTTCTCCTAAAATTTGTTTCAAATACGTGTGGTTGGAACTTTTAAACCATATTAATGAGAAATCATAGGAAATATTTGATACTTTCGAAGCTATACCTACTAACACAACTACATTAATAAATGTGATAGTTGAAACACATGATAAACACTGATTTATTTTTATTATGATTAATTATAAAATAATTATATATATTTAAAACAAAAAAAACAAAAAACCCACACTATGAAAATATTTTTTTCATAATAATTTAAATTAAACTAATCTATTTATAAATGAGAAAAATTTATTGCACAAAGATTTAAATAAAACAAGTGTATCTCTCTTAAAGAAAATGGTTTAAATAAAAATAAAAATCAACTACGCTATTTTCTAAATAAACCATAATAAATAACATATCATAATAAACCATAATAACGTGGATTGCATAAACAAACAAATTGCATATCCATGGGTAATCAGAGAGTTACTTCTGTCGACACCATCAGGTTCACAACATACTATCGTTCTCCCCACCTTTAGGTGGCCAATTATAACAGATGCATGCTTCGGAATGACTGGCCGTTTGTATCATCTGTAAGATATGTAAGCTACTATCTCAATTACAACATAAAGAGCATCGAAATTTAATGTTGGGTGGATCGAATGATAGCAGAGTACTCTACGCATTAAACAATAACTAATTGTGAATTGAGGATCCTTGCATAGAAAATAGCCAGTTTGAATGGTTTTCTGTTTCAAATCAAATGTTTTTTAAATTAAATTGGCTATTTTTTATTTGAAATTGAAAATTTATTCAAATATTTTTCGGACAAAAATTAATTGAAATAAAATCTTCTCCATTTATTTATTTAAAATCAAAAATTTTCAAATCTAATTCTAATATAAACGACGCTTAGACACGTAAGAAATGTTGTTATATATAATTTTTATTTTATTTTAAATTAAATATATATATATATATATATATGTTAAAAATTATTATTTTAAATTAAGAAAATGTAAAAGTTAACTTTAAACTCTTCTTTTCGAGTTTAAAAAAATAAATACATTTTAATATTTCACAAACATTTCAAAAATGACCATAATTTTAATTACATGAGTCATTAGCTTGTCGGTCCGCTCTAATTTCATGCTGCATGTCGCGTACCTTTCATGCCAGTGGCGTGTATAGTCCAACTTTAAATCTCCATAAAGACCAACTTTACATATCCATTATTGTATATACAACTTCAAAAATTATCCATTATTGTATATACAACTTCAAAAATTATATACAACTGTGAAATGATTTGAACGCCGTAAAGATCGGCATTATGAGTGTTCCGTTTGATGACGTAGTTATTATGGTTTGTTGGTGAATAGTGCTGATGATCTGCGTTTTTTGAAATCGAGAAGCAGCGTGGTGTGGCTGTATCAGTGCGGCGGTGGCCTGCATATCAGTTACCGTGGTTGAGAACATATCCTTGGTGTGCTCGGGTGATCAGTGAAGGCGAGCCTTATTTACCATGCTATAAGTTATTTAATGCGTTGACAGATGATAACAGTACCTTGTGATCTAGATGCGTATGGAACGAAGATTAGTGGATGCCCATACCCTAGCATTCGAATACGGACGAGGAACTATGGATGGGTATCCTGGGGTCTCCGCCTCTGCCCTGATCGCAACCGCCACCACCAAACCGTCAAAATGCCAAGCTATACGATACAAGAACGTATGCATTTAAGTATACGATATATAAACTTACCCATTTAACATAACTTGACAGCTACCAAACACTTTCTTTCTTTTTCTTTTTCTTTTTCTTTTTTTTTTCTTCTTCTTTTCTTTTCTTCTTTTTCTTTTTTTTCCGAAGTACAAAAAAAAGCATAATTTTATATTAAATATCAGATATTGAGTATTCCGGTTACCTTCAAAAGTTCACAATATATGAGCCCATCCGAAATGTCAACCACATGCCCGCAGATAGCAATGGAAAAATGGAATGTAAAGTGAAATATATAGTCCATAGTCGAAATACATAATTAGATGAAAAACAAGCATGATCAAGAAAATACCCGAAACAGTGAAAAACAAGAGATACCCTCACAACATAATCCCTCCATCAAAACTGCCTGTAAAGTGCGAATAAGCAGCAGTTCTTCGCCAATAGTAGTTAAGAAGCAGATAAGAAAGTACAAAGACAAGTACAGTATCAAAAATTTATACAAAAATAAAAAGAGGGAGGTAGAAACTTAGCAAGGGAAGGGGAAATCCTCAACATCAATATCCTGCTGGCCTAGGGAAATAGTTAAGTGCATTTTTCCAGTGGTGCCAATTAAGCCCCTCTTCAATAATTCATCTGCAACCATGTTATGTTCCCTGTCTACATGCATGATAGTGGAATTGTTGAGTTCCATCCATAACAATTCGATCCTCGTCAACCATCCAAGTACTAAAGGATTTGTGCTTTTCACTGAGACGCGAGGTATAGACATAAAGTACAACACATTTAATGCAACATTTACTAAAGTCACTCCCTCGACGCTCTTTTTTAATTTGAAAATTCCTCCACTTTTGTTCTCACATAAGTCGGCTTAAAATTGTTATAACAATCTTTGGGTGCAGCGTCATGCTTTTGGTATTGGGATATTGGAAATTGTAAGAAAGATTCTTATTGACCACAAGCTAAACTGAACCGGGAAATAGTGCTACAACCCAGACCAAGAGAAATTCATGGTCGCCCTGGTATGGATTCGTCCCTTCGCCATACCAGTGGACTTCTAGGATCTGGAAATTTTGGAAGGGATCGACAATTCCATAAGTAGGTTTGTCAAGGTAGCTGATTCAACACAGAGACAGAGATATACATTGTACGCTCGAATATGTGTCTATATGAATATCACAGAGCCACTTTAGGAGACTGTTGAACTGAACAACCAGGATGAGGTTTGGCAACAACCACTCCATTATGAGCATATTCCTTTTCATTGCAGACGATGTCATGAATACAGGCATTTGTATAAAGCTTGTCCTCTTAATCAAGTGGAAGTAAAAGCAATAGGGCTAAAAGAACCCTCACAATCGCAAGAGGAAAATGATGGCTTTTAGAAAGTTTCGTACAAAAAGCGATCTACAAAACCCCCTCAAGTAAATCCAGTAGCTCACCCACAGAGAAACGTGATACTCAAAATAGATTTGGGGTTTTACAAGAAATGGGGGAAAGTTCAAAAGATGCAGCGAAAGGCAAGGATGAGGAGACGAGGGCTAAACCCAAAACAAACCCTTTGTCGAAACGTAAGGCACAGGAAAAACCAACTGACAAGGAAGTGTCTGAACCTACGATGGAAGAAATCAATATGGAGAGCGATGGGGCAAAGGAAGACTTAAGCTCTAAAGAACATGCCCTGAAATGGTTGATGAATGAATGGCTTAATTTGGAAGAGTGATTCATTCAAGAGAAGAAAAAAAAATTATATTGGGAGACCTTCCAACAATATCAAGCTAAACAAACCCAAAAACCACCAGATTTGCCTGATTCGCCAGTTTCTCAAATGGGCAGTAACCAGGACCAAGGAGGGCAGAGTAAAGGGGGAAAGAAACAAGGTAGAAAGAATCTACAAGAATCAATATAGATGGTTGGAGATTTGTTGGTAAACTCGGGAAGGGTCGTGCTGCTCTCGACGATATTTCACCAAATTAATAAATCATCTCAATGATTGTGCTCTCCTAGAATATAAGAGGCCTCAACAGCCAAGGAAAACAACGATACTTGAAGGATAGATTGAAGAAGGGAAAACCCAATATAATGATGCTCCAAGAAACCAAGATATCTGAAGAAAGGCTCAAATCAATCATTACGTCAATGCGGCTAGGGTATGAAGTGATGGCAGAAGATGCTAGAGGCAGTGCACGTGGCTTAGTTGTCCTCTACAATCCCTCTAAAATCCTTTTTTGAGAACTGGGTGAGTATGCCTCGTCTCATATCAGGCTGCTTCAAACATATAGGAACCAAGGATTGCGTGCTGCTGTCAAATGTTTATGGGCCTCATATTGTAGGAGAGAAAGCAACTTTACTCCAAAATATAGGAAAGCTCAGGACTCTATGCCCTGATGAGGTATGGATCATCGGGAGGGGGGGGGACTATAACCTCATTACCTCACTCGAGGAAAAAAGAGGAGGGATTAGACACCAAGATCCAGACACTAGGGGACCTTTGAGGTATAAAATGGGCCTCTTAAGGAAATTTTAAAATAATAGTGGAAATAATAAAATAAGATTAGATTACAACATCAAATCTTAGAGGGGGAAAAAAAAACTATTTTTTCAACTCATATTTTCCACTTATCTCCTTATGGGTTTATTCAAAATTTCAAGCGGCAACACTCGTTGGATGCAAAATTTGATTCCTCATCTAAGAAGTACCCATATTGCATACTTTCGATGGACCCTATTACACGAAAAATGAGAAATACATGAAAACGTGATTGCAATCACGTTTTTTCATGTATTTCTCATTTGTCATGTAGCAGGGTCCATCAAAAGTATGCAACATGGGTACTCCTTGGATGATGAATTAAATTTTGCATCCAATGAGTACTCCCGCTCGAAATTTGAGTAAAACCTTATGGAGATAAGTTGAAAATACGGGTTGAAAAAGTAGTTTTATTATTTTATTATTTTTTAATCTTTTTACTCCAAAAATTATGAATCATCCCCCATGGTTGACATCATCATCATGAATCCTATTGGTTGTTATAAAGTTTATTTTGGTTGTACATTTTTCTTAGGAGGCCCATTTTAGACCTCAAAATTTCCCTAATGGATGGAAGGCTTCTGAGATCTAATCTCTGATCTAAAACTAGTAGATATTCCCACCAACAATGCATGTTTACGTGGAATAACTGACGAGGAGCCAACATCAGGTCGCTTCCCGTTTGGATATATTTTTGGGGACATAAGGCCTTATCAGTAGAGATATCTTATTCTAAGCTTCAATACTTCCATGTCTGGTGTCGAATCATTGGCTAATCTAGTTAGAAATGGATTTTAAGTTGGCTCCTAGAAATCATCCCTTTCGGTATGAGTCCTTTTCAGTCTGGAATCCTTCCTCCCTCTGCAAACTCAAAAGTTGGTGGAAATCGTGTTTGGTACAAGGTAGAAATCGTATGCATACTTCCCAACTTAGGGTGAAAGAGCTTAAACGTCAAATCAAAAGTTGGAATAAAATGGATTTTGGGAACATTATGAAAGAGCAACATCAACTCCTCGACCACATGAACCACATCTAGCAATGATTAATTACAGAAGGAAGAATTGAAGCCCTTGCAATAGAGGAGGGCTAGAAACTTACCTAGATTGAAGAACGAAGAAAGCAGAAATCCTCTGGAGACAAAAATCTAGGATTCAGTGGCTTCGTGAAGGAGAAAGAAATACTAGATTCTTCCACAAAGCCATGATCCAACATTGCCAACAAAACAAAATCTTCTCATTGAGGGATCCCACACGGAACTGGTTAGTTCAACATGAGGAGATGGAAAACCTCTTGGTAGATCATTTCCATACCCTCCTCTTGGAACCCGACCATGATAGATCTGCAGCTATCCAATGCATCGCCAGGCATATCCCCCATCTGGTGAGCCAAGACCAAAACATGGCACTCATGCGGGCCATTACCATGGAAGAAGTTGAAGAAGTGGTTAAGGGGATGGCTCGAAACAAAGCATCAGGACCAGACGGATTCACAGCGGAGTTATTTCAAGAAACCTAGCACTTTATGGGCCTTAATATCTTGGAGGTAGTGGAGGAATCCAAGTGCTCACAATAGGTAAATCTAGCCCTTAATTCCACCTTTATTTCTCTTATTCCTAAATCATCTTAGACGGAGGATCCTCAAGGTTTTAGGTCGATTTCCCTTTATAATTTCGTTTATAAAATCATTGCTATGATCATGGTTAAGCAATTGAAACTTCTTTTGCCAACCCTGATATCCTCGAAAAAAATTAGTTTTGTTCAAGGTCACCAGATATTGGATGGTATTATCACCTCTCAGGAAGTGGTTCACTCTCTTAAACATCTCAGAGCTAAAGGCATGCTTATCAAACTGGATCTCTCCAAAGCTTATGACCATCTTAGTTGGCCTTACCTTTTAAGTGTTTTGAAAGCCTTTGATTTTGAGTCTAGATGGATAGCCTAGGTTTCCTCTCTCATCTCATCCCCAATTTACTCAATCCTTTTAAACGGATCCCCGCCGCGAACCTTCAACCCCTCTAGAGGTGTTCGGCAAGGTGACACTCTTTCTCCCTTCCAGTTCATTCTCGTTGCGAAAGGTCTAGGATGTTATATTAAATATTATGTCCACTTGGATTCTCTTCGAGGTGTTCGCATTTAGGGTAATGACCTCCCTCTCACCCATCAACAATTCATTGATGATATTATTCTTTTTTTCTAGATATCCCTCCAAGAAGCTAGAGTTATTAAAGACATTTTCTCAAATTTTATGCATGCCTCCGGTACCTTGATCAACAATGTTAAATCTAGTATCTTCTTCTTTAAAACCCCGACTCCTATCCAGTATTTTCTTACTCTGATTCTAGGGTTTAGGATTGGATCCTTACCATCCAAATACTTAGGAATTCCCCTTGTCTTGAATTCCCTCAAGACCTCTTGCTGGAAAGACCTTCTAGACCGTATCCAAACTCGTCTTCAATCTTGGTCATTCTGGGCCTTGAACATTGTTGGAAGAGTGGTTCTCCTCAAGGTCGTGCTTCAATCCATGTCGTTTTATCAGTTGTCCAGTTTGGTTGCACCAAAATCCTCATGTGTTAGTATGGTGGACATCTTTAAAAAAAAATTGGTGAGGGGCCCAGGAGGTGAAAAAAATGGGCTCTCATCTCCTGGGATCACATCACCCAACCCAAACTTGTTGGGGGCCTTAGGCTCCATAACCCTCACATTCTGAATCAAGTTATGGGGGTGAAAATATGGTGGAGATGGATTTAAGGTGGGAAAGACCTGTGGAAAACAATCTGGACAAGAAAATATCAAATGGAAAAATCACTTGAAGACATTATAAGAACTCAACAAACTCTTAAAGGGTCCTCAATCTAAAATCTAGCTCTGGTTGTGTGTTGGGGAGGGTGCGAGGTGCAAGGAAGAGGGGGTCTTCCATTGCTTGCGGAGTTGCATTCTCTGGTGTGTTCGGCATATTCGGGTATGGAGAGTCCCTGCTTTGGCTCCAGTGGTTAATTGGCAGTGTAGCAGTGGGATAGGATGGTGGCGATCGGTGGATCGACCTTCGTTCTTTGCACAGTGACAGCCGACCCACCCTCATGGTGTCCCTGTTCATCCGCAGCAAAAAACCAGGAGGGCATGCTACCGATTTTGGTTTGTTGAATTCTCCAGGTGGAAGCTCTTCAAATTTCTGTTCCAATTTGGTAATATCTGCTTAACTCCGTAGGATGCCATTTTCTTGGAGAAATATCGAAAGACGGTGACATTTGGTGGATTTTGTTCTGGGTAATTTTCGTTTGGTGCGAGTACGAGATGATGGGGTTCAATTTGGAGCTGGAAGCTCTGTGCAATTCCCTGACTGGGCCAGCGGCCTTGAAGACCCCATCGTGGAAGGCTTCCTCCTCTGTTCCTCTTTCCACTGAGGAATCGCCCACCCAAGCATTGGTTCCAGCTTCGCCTCGATGTGGTGGAAAAATGGTTGGGAGCTGGTGGTGAGGTGCCGACGGGTCACGAGGTGGTAGAGGTGGAGGAAGGCTGGGGGTCTACCAAGAGGGAGGCATTAGGGGAGGTGGAAAATAGGGGATGAGACGAGGGGAAGTAGAGAACAGTTACGGACAGACAAGCCAAGGTGGTGGACATCAAGGTGGAGTGAAAAGCAGCTTGGGAGCATCTGAAGCTCAAGAAGGGAAATTCCACCACCATTGTTGTGGGGAAAGTTGTTGATACCTTATTGTTAATCTAATGAAGCGAATGGATTCTACTGAACGCATCTGGAGAGAAGAACATGTGATGTAGATGGAAACCTTGGAGCGGCTTCACTACTTACAGAGTCAACTTAGGGGGCGTGTAGTTGTGGTTTGGAGAGGTCAGGATCTACTCTCATAGAACGTTGAAAAGCTAGAGACATGGATGATGCACTTCGAAGGGCACGTCCAATGCAACTTCCACCCTCTACTGCCTCCTGTAACTGCCCTGGACAACCCTGCATCCATTAGTTTTGGTGACTAGTATGCTTTCTCGAGTATTTTTTGTTTTAGTTGTGTTCTGGTGTCTATGGCCCAATTGGTCCTCGTTTCTAACTTTAGAGGCCCTTTTGTATTTTTGTCATACGGTGAACTTTTTTGTCAACAAACCCAGTTGGGGTGAGACCACCTATTTTGAAGACATCTATATGTACTCCTCTCTCCAAAATTAATAGAAGATTGACTTACAAAAAAAAAGTTGAACGTAATTAAATTTATTGAGTTACTTGCATTTTATAAATAAAAATGATGAGAATTTGTGTTATTAAATGACTTTTTAAAATTATGTAGTTGATTTCCAATTCTAAAATTTAGTTATGATCATGCATTCAACAATGGGCTCTATTCTTAGCAAGATGATCTTTTGATATCTTATATTCCTTCCGTGTATCTTTGCACCTTTAGGGAAATTACTAGTATACATTATATACAATTTTTTTAGCTTTCCTATTGTAACAAAGTAGATAAGAATTTGAATTATATTCCAACTATTTTATTTGAAATCGTACAAACCAATTTACAAGTTCGTACACAACAATATCCGTGCCATGCTTTACATCGACTTCCACTATTTTGGCATTTTACGTTCAAAACATAAAAGACATACAAACTACTTTATAAATTCGTACACAGAAATATTTGTGTCACACTTTACATCAATGACGAGCCTTATTTCCAAGCCTATACATTATTTAATACTTGTAAGTACACCCTTTGCATCCCAGCTATGGACATGGCTACAGACATAGCACAAACATCTCGGTAGTTATACTTATCGAAATATTTATGAATATTCTTGGCAAGCTGGTCGAGTGAATGGATAGAATAAATGGGTAATGTATGAAACTATCGATTAACTCGACCTTCAAATGTGAGGGTGAGTAATCTAGCCATGACATATTTGGAAAGTTTTATGTTAGAAAGACAAAGATAGACAATTTGAAATGAATGTTCACGAAAGGTTGATTTACTCTCACCATCGAACTTAAATTCGGATAGGTACTTCCGTAGGGATGGTACAATTAATCTCTTTGGAAAAAAATCCTAGTATTATGATTTGGGGAAGAGCCATTTTAAATAAGAGATTCAAACCAAACTCAACGGGCACAACCTGTTGTCTGGCCCTCCTTCTAGTGCCATTTTGTTGACGCTGCTTGAAATCCATCAACAAAGGGGATCTCTCGGTATGGAGTCCCAATTAGACCTCACATCATTTGGTGTAGGAGTCCCATCTGGTATAAAGGTCTAGTTGCCAATTCCTTAACGATTTACCTTGGCTCTAGCTGTCAGAAAAGGATAGTGATGCAATGGTGTCTTCGAAAAGTAAGGGAGGTGTGCCTGGTGAATGTGCAGTGCAACTATGTTGAGGTTCTTCTATTGCAAAGGGGGAGAGAAAAGTGAGCCTCTAAGTGAAAGATAATAGTACTACCCAAAAAGAGACACACATGAATTAGAAAGATCCATCTAACATCCAACGGAATAGTCCACAACAGATGTGATGGTCGTTACAATCGACAAGCCAGGAATGATCTATCTAATATCCCGTGAAATAGTCCACAAGGATGGGACAACGTTAACAACCATTACAACACATTATCAATAAGATAAGCACTAAAATAAACACAATAGTTAAACTATCTTAGTACATGTGAAAGAAAACATGAAATACAAACGTCCACAAAATAGTCTTACAAACATTCATAGTCCATGCATGAAGAATGTGTTGGCCTTAAAAGGCTTCTGTTATTAAGAAAAAGTTCCAAGACACATGTTTACATTGTACATCACTAGCCCCAGTAGTGGGACATTGGAGCCACTCCTTTCTCCTCAAAGAACTAGTTGATCTCTCTAATGCCTTGTGGGAGGAGCCAAGGTGAAAAAGTCTTTTTCTCATACAATGAGGGGGTATATATAACCAAGGGATGATGCTTCACCTTTGTGACTCTTTGACTACCCTCATGACTGTTCAACTTCCTATGAATTTTCAACTTACATGACTCTCCATATTCATGTGTGTCCTTTGGAATTCCACTTTACAATAAATTTGAATATAATATACATTATCCACAATGATGTGGTATATGACAACTCTTGATAAGACATGACATGGCACTGCTGATGTAAATTGCTTGGATGTTTTGGAAGTTTCAGGGCATTGTTATTAATGATGTATGCTTGAGAATACTCATGTCTTGCACCTCCTCATGGCTTGGTGACAAGAATCTCCAGTGATCTCAAGTCTTGGGTTGTGGTCACAAGTTGATGTCCCTTTGCTTTTCTTTTCTTTGATATATCAACTTGCATGCTCAGCTACAAGAATGTCCTTTGCATGTTTTCCTCCTTCATGTCCTTCTTCATCATCCCGCCATGTTCCTATATCTATAACTCACACATGACGAGACGAAATCAGCCCAAAAACATCCTAGCCTAAGATGGTGCATTCATCTTCAAAGACTAAGCCATAATTGAGTTGCAGGTTAGAGAGAGAGGCTCAATGATTGTGCATTATGTTGTCCCAGTAGTCAGGGTTGAGGTTTGAGGCCTGGAACTACGCAATGCACAGTTCAAGCTGGGATGAGGGACAGTCTCTGCATAGTTTTGAGAGACACTGATTCCAGTTGAAGGAGGTTCCACTGTGGAAGATTTATGCACAGTTCTGGAAAGGAAGGTTGATTGAATTTTGTGAACTTTAGGGACAGAGTGGGTCAAGATGAGGGAAGGACCACTGAAGGCAGCTTTTGTGTATGTTTGGAAGGGAAGGCTGACTGATTAGATTGCACAATTCATAGTCTTAGAATCTATCTTAACATGGGACACGTTTATGGAGGTGTCCATTCTTCAAAGCCATGGTTCCGACAATTGGCCCATATGCTTGAGCATAGAAATACAATAAAGGTCATGCAACATGCCTTTCTATTTTGAAAAATTATGGCTCAAAATACATTTTTTCAAGAAAACATCAAAAAATGGTGGGAAGAATTGTAGGGTCTATAGGGCTCTAACATGTATGTAACACAACCCCTCCTAATTCCCACCAAAACATAGGTTAGAAGGAGGTGGTCACTCTAAAGACCCGAGATCCAAGGCAGTGTTATGGAAATGGGGTCTAAATTTTCAATCCTTTTCAACTTCCTTAAAATTTCATATGGATACATTCATTGTGCTCATCTCATCACGAAAATTCCAACGATATAAAATTTTACCTCAATCCAACCTTCAGATCAAGAGATATGACTATTTGAATATCCAGCAAATCAGAGAGCACCATGCCATGAACCTTGCCATGTGGTGCCCACGTGGAATTTTTTTGTTTTTTGTTTACTAGTCAACCCATTCGATTCATCTCTTGCTGATTCCTGCTTATATATTGATTGTCTCTTCTCATATGCTAAACATTCTTGAATCTAAAAGAAGAAGAATTTGATATCGAAGGGGAGCCTAAGCTATCACCCTCTATTCATCAGGGAGCCATTGCTACCACACAGAATCCCTGTCAGTGGGGAATCCAATGCTATGAATCACATCCTCATTGGAGAGAATATCATCAGGGAGCACATCTCAACATAGAACCACATCGGGGAGTACATCTGAACCTGGAATATCATGGGGGAGCTAAACATCTACGACCCCATATCGAGCAATAGGTGATATATGGGAGCACATCTCAACCCATCCTATTGCTTTCCAATCTTCCAAAAAATGACCCTCAAGAGTCATGTGGTAGAAACCCTGCATCATAATCTGAGCTTGGGATAGATAATGACTTACAAAAAGGTAAGGATCACGTGCCCCAAGCCCCCATGACTTGTTGGCGAGATGGGGAGGGACAATCCCAACAAGCCTAGCTTGTGGGTATGATGCCAACCAGGGTATACTTTACAAAAATCAAGATAGGGGAGAAATATCTTCAAAACTATGGGTAGCAGATAGGGGTGATACCTTATTGTCCATAAATGCCCCGACCCCAGTATCCCTCCATCTCAATTCCACACCCTGGGAGCTCAAACAGGGGGGGGAAGTGTTGTCTCAATGTCCTCGATAAACGATGCTCTCTGTAGATGAGAAACATATCATCATACTCATATATAGTAATCATGATATCTCAATAGTAGTTATCTCTTGTTCATATAGGACATCAAATCAAATATCATATTAGAACAAAAATATATATATATATATATATATATATATATATATATATATATATATATATATATATAGAGAGAGAGAGAGAGAGAGAGAGAGAGAGAGAGATCACAAAAAGGATACCATATTCATCCTCCCTCTCAAGGAGGTGCCAACCACAAGTCTAAGCTTATCTCGTACAACAGTATTGTCTCAATATATGAAGGTATCTCAGTCACATCTATATATGGGATTCTCTTCCAATCAGATCCCACTCATTATTATCACAATGTATCCCTATCATATCCAGAACCTGTTCAAATGGCTCGTCAAAGAGCTTCTTCATCCTACTTCACATCTAGTCATGCTAGCAACATCGTACTCAACCTCAGTTGTGCTTAAAGCTACAAACTTCTCATCCAAAATATCATGGAAAATGTTATACTAAGGCAACGTGCAAATGTGCTCGTCAATATCGATCCCAAACATCATCAATAAATCCATGCAATTACATAGAATGAATATCTCAGATCAAAAAATTGATCATACCATGCAGATATCTCGAAGGGAGCTCGACGAAAACTCAATGTGTATGAAGCGGCTCAATCATGAATTTACTCAGGTTCTATGCACAATATATTAATATATATACATATGGGAGTTGGAACATCAATGCTTCAATCAGTTGATGGTTGCCAAGTCAATTTCAACAATATCTCTTCACAACTTCCTTGTCCCAAAATGGGGAATACCCAAGGGCCAGGAACTCGTTGGAGTGGCTCTATCGCAACCTCGGGAGGATAGCACCATTGGGTGCTTAGCAGGTCATGGTGGTCATGACAGAACACAGGCTGAGGACCAGATGTTCATAGAACCACTGCATCTAAGACGAAAAAGGAGTCATGCTTGAATGAGGAGGTTCTACTTAGAGATGTGCTGCTACAAAGGTGAGCTGAGACTTAGCCTTATAATGAAGTTGGTAACCTTATCTATTAACCAAGAGGAACCCTAGCCATGGGATCTTGTCATTGGCGCACCCATATTTTCCTTCTTCCTGATTGTACAAAGGAAGTTCACGTGGCCCTGAGCTTATCCCGGGAGTTTAACTTGTATCACCCAAGGGGTCATAAGGGATAACGTCAGTCACGATGCATTGGCAACCACACCAGCCCAACAGTTAGACCATTGGCTGAGAAGTGGGCCACTTAACAAGTTGGCCCAACAGGCTAATTCCTAGTCATTTATAAGGATTCATGAGGAAAGGGCACTGGGATGACAAGGCATCAGGGCAGCTAGACCTCCAACTCAGAAGTGGAGGGACGTTCCATTGGCTAGGAGTGGGGACCTCAAAATAGTCTCCATGTGTCCCAGAGGTCTTGTCCTGGAGGTGCTAGAGGAGTGCCCAAGGGAAGCGTCGAGGTGAAGGGATAGGGATGACTTGTCCCATGAGGTCCCGCCAAGCTCGTTAAATAGTGGAGCTTAACTAAAGCACCAGGATGATGTGGCACTACAACCATGTGGGACAATAGAAAGAGGCATTTTGTAGCAGGATGGCCCCAATATCCACGTGGTGTGGAGGCTCCATCTCGAAGGTGCACAGAAAAGAAATTGAGAGAGCACTAGGATAAAATCATCAAGATGACATGGAAGCCCAAGACTGGAGCAGAATTAACAAGGGCTATAGGTTTGTCAGCCCACCTAAAATGGATGGATGAGATCCCATACAGTGATAAGATGGTGGAGGTGGTGTTGTGACACCTTCTATGATGACATCAATGGGGAGGTAAAGGGGGTGGCACAAATAATGTCAGCCATTAGATGAGTAGAAGGATCATGGACTTCCCGATGGAGACCCTAGAACTCGAGGTTAGAACCCTTACTATGCCAAGGTACCTACCCATTAACTGTCGTTTATGTTTACTCGGTGTAATCTAACCTCATCAATACATCTCCCCACTAGATTTATGGTCGTTGAATTTTGTCATAAACGAAGGGACCCGCCAAGGTAATTGCGATGAAATGTGGAAGGATGACCCCACCTGACAGGTCATCTAGATGAAGAAATGCCAGAAGTTTTAAGAGTTGTGGCAAGAAAGGACATTCGGACCAAGGGATCGGGGTGATGTGGCACATGCCATAGTGGTAGGTAAGTCGGAGCAGTAGACTAGTGGGAAGGAGGTCATACAAACCCACTAAGTAGGTAAGCCCAGTAATGAGGCCCCGACTGTTAACAAAATAACACACCTTGGGTTCACTAGGATGGAGAGAAACGGGATGATATGTCTCGGGTGGTCATCCAAGAGGTATAAGGAGAGCTAACGATAAGGTATTGAGGTGGCGTAGTTAGCTCACAGCTGTTGGAATTAGTTGAGGACAATAGGATCCATTAGGCTTGAACTATATATATATATATATATATATATATATATATATATATATATATATATATATATAAGAGGATGTGAGGCTCTAGCTATGAGGCCCAAAGGAGGAATTGAGAAGCTTAAACATTGCATCCAAACCCTGGCATGAGATTTGAAAATTTAAATGAATTAAGGACAAAAGAAAATTCACCTTTGTGCAAACCTATTCCTCCTTGGATCTGCCTCAGACTTGTGTGAGCCAAAAACAAGAAAGAGAATAGAATAATGATCCATGATGTTGTCCAAATGAGGTTGAAGTCACTTTTATTTATAGCCTTCCAAGGGTGTTCAATTTTCTTTAGGGTCGGCCCGATCAAATATGCGTATGTGGGCTTATAATTCAAAAATACACTTTCCCTTATCCAAATTTGGTGATCTTAGGGTTGATTTTGGTCCTCTCGAAAGGAGGAATTCAATAATTTAAAATTTAGTTTGTCTCTAATTTATATATTTGAAAATTATTTTATTAGGTAGGCTATTATTAAAATCTCTCTTAACATAATTTTAAATATATATGATTATATATTTTTTATTTTCTTAATTTAATATAATTATAAAAACATTCTGATATTTTGAAAGATTGATAAATGTTTAAATTATAATGATAAATAACAAATTATATCAACTTAATTTATAAATATAATAATTATAAATAAAATTATAAAACCAAAACTAAGATGTACCTCATCACTTTACAACATACATCATGTTTGAAAAAAAATGATGTTACACTTAAATATTCTATGACAAGCAACCTTTATTAACCCCTTCACTTCATTGCTATTTTACTCTAAGCTCTATTGTGTTTACCTTTGTTGTAGGCTACAATGTGTGTCTCCTCAATAGCAATCTTGTTCCACCTTACTAATATAATACTTTACCTAGGTTTTTCTTTGAACCTATCCTATTTGTATTTCTATGGGTCCTTATTATCCCTACTCCTTCATTCTAAGATTTACCTACTTTCTAATTTTCTCTATTCAATATTCACTAGTTTGGAGGCTTCTTCTTGTCACTAAGTCTTCTTCTCTCTCTGCTTACACTTTTCTCTCCTATTTCTGTCATGGAATCTTCATATCTTTCACTTGCAATATTATTCATGGATAGGTTTCTTGTTCAAGTTGATCACGGTCTAATAAGACACTTATAACTTTGATTTGTCAAAATTAATTGTTGCACCATTGTGGTGGCTTTCCTTTTGACTATAAATGCTTCAATTCTACTTCTCTTACCAGCAAATTATAATGACATAGTTACCAATCAAATTAGAAAATGACCTAATACCCGTTTTTTTGAGGTCACTCGATTTTGAAAAGAGGTGATTCAGAATAAACAAATTTTTTTGGAGCATATTTTTGGCACTTTAAATTTTCTTATGTATCAAGTATGAACATTTTTTTTAAATGTTAGTGATTTTCATGCTGATTTCGAAAAGTGTTGATGCAGCATCAACACAAATTTTTTTAGAGGGCTTCTTTTTGACACTTTAGATTTATTTATGTATCTAGTATGAATATTTTTTTTTGTTAGTGATTTTCATACTGATTTTGAAAAGTGTTGATGCAGCATCAACACAAATTTTTTAGAGGGCTTATTTTTGACACTTTAAATATTTTTATGTATCTAGTATGAACATTTTTTTTTTTTTTATTTTAGTGATTTACATCTTGATTTTGAAAAGTGAAAATGCAATATCAACCGTTTTGTTTAGGGGGCTTATTTTCTACACTTTAAATTTTCTAATATGTTACGTGTAGATATGGTTTTTTAATGTTGGTGATTTTTATGTTGATAATAAAACATATAAAAAAAATGACAAAAAATAATCAAATATAAAGAATATATAAAAACAAAAACAAAAAAAAGGAATAAAAAAGTAAAAAAAAAAAAAAAAAAAAAAAAAAAAATCAAATATTCCAAAAAAAAAGAAATAAAAAAAAAAACACAAAAAATAATTTAAAAGAAAACAAATATTAAGAAAAAATAAAAACACTAAAAGAAAATCACAAAAAATAATACAAGTAATAAAACATAAAATTAAAAATTAAAAATATGACAGAAAAATCAAATATAAAAAAAAAAAAAAAAAAAAAAAAAAAAAAAAAAAAAAAAAAAAAAAAAAACGTAAAAAAAAAAAAGAAAAAATAAAATAAATATTAGTAGTAAAATTTAAAAATTTAAGCCAAAAAAAAAGGAAATATTTAAAAAATACAACACAATTTGAGTTAAAAAAAAAAAAAAAAAACAATTTTTTTGAAGTTAAAAAAAAAATAATAAAAAATAAAATGAAAAAAATGAAAATGAAAAAGAAAAAGAAATATATTAAAAAAATATTAAACATTAAAAAAAAAAATTCAATAACAAAGATTAAATATTAAAAAGAAACATTATAATATAATTCATTTAGAAAGGAAAATTAAAAAAAATAAAAAAAAATAAAAAACAAAATGGAAAAACAAAAAAACAGGCCCTCGGTTGGCAGGGGAGTCAGCCCCTGCCACCCTAGGGCTTGTAGGGCCGCGGGGGTGAGCGTGGAGGGAGATGGGTCGCGGGAGTGGTAGGGGCTGACTTCACAGGGGTGGATGGGGAGGGAGCTGGGCCACGGGGCTGGCAGGGGCCGACTACGAAGTCGGCTCCTTGCCAACCCCAGGTCGGCTTGGCCGTGTGGGGCAAAAAAAATGAAAAATAAAAAAAAAGGTCCTTGGGTGGCAGGGGCCGATTCCGGGAATCAGGCTTGAACCAACAATATATATATATATATATATATATATATATATATATATATATATATATATATATATCAGAGGATCTGAGGCTCTAGCTATGAGGCCCAAAGGAGGAATTGAGAAGCTTAAACATTGCATCTGAACCCTGGCCTGAGATTTGAAAACTTAAATGGATTAAGGAAAAAAAAAAAAAAATTCACCTTCATGCAAACCTCTTCCTCTTTGGATCTGCCTCAAACTTCTGTGAGCCAAAAACAAGAGAGAGAATAGAATAATGATCAATGATGTTGTCCAAATGAGGTTGAGGTCACTTTTATTTATAGCCTTCCAAGGGTGTTCAATTTTCTTTAGGGTTGGCCTGATCAAATATGCGCATGTGGGCTTATAATTCAAAAATACACTTTCCCTTATCCAAATTTAGTGATCTTTAGGTCGATTTTAGTCGTTTTGAAAGGAGGAATTCAATAATTTAAAATTCAGTTTGTCTCTAATTTATATATTGGAAAATTGTTTTATTAGATAGGGTTTTATTAAAATATCTCTTAACATAATTTTATATATATATATATATATATATATATATATATATATGATTATATATTTTTTATTTTCTTAACTTAATATAATTATAAAAACATTTTGATATTTTGAAAGATTGATAAATATTTAGATTATAATGATAAATAACAAATTATATCAACTTAATTTATAAATGTAATAATTATTAATAAAATTTTAAAACCAAAACTATGACATATCCTCATCACTTTACAACATACATCATGTTTGAAAAAAAAATGATGTTACACTTAAATATTCTATGACAAGTGACCTTTATTAATCCTTTCACTTCATTGCTATTTTACTCTAAGCTCTATTGTGTTCACCTTTGTTGTAGGCTACAATGTGCCTCTCCTCAATAGCAATTTTGTTCCACCTTACTAATATAATACTTTACCTAGGTTTTTCTTTAAACCTATCCTATTCGTATTTCTATTGGTCCTTATTATCCCTACACCTTCATTCTAAGATTTACCTACTTTCTAATCTTCTCTATTCAATATTCACTAGTTTGGAGGCTTCTTATTGTCACTAAGTCTTCTTCTCTCTCTGCTTACACTTTTCTCTCCTTCTATTTCTATCATGGAATCTTCATATCTTTCACTTGCAATATTCTTCATGAATAGGTTTCTTCAAGTTGATCAAGGTCTAATAAGACACTTATAACTTTGATTTGTCAAAATTAATTGTTGCACCATTGTGGTGGCTTTCCTTTTGACTCTATAAATGCTTGAATTCTACTTCTCTTACCAGAAAATTATAATAACATAGTTACAAATCGAATGAGAAAATGACCTAGTACCCATTTTTTTGAGGTAGTAGAAAATCATTCGATTTTGACAAGTGGTGATTCAGAATAAAGAAATTTTTTTGGAGCATATTTTAGGCACTTTAAATTTTCTTATGTGTCAAGTATGAACTTTTTTTTTGAATGTTAGTGATTTTCATGCTGATTTTGAAAATTGTTGATATAGCTGTCACACGGAATAAGTCGATCTTGCGGACAAGATAGACCTTCCTAGAATCTAAAGAAGACCTAATGACAAGCAAACCAACCAGACACTATCTTTCTCTAAATATGCTTTGATAAACAATGGCAAACAAGTGTTTTTTAGGGCCTACCTTAGGTCCAACGCAAGCTTGTGGATGCCCTCGCTCCTTCGATCCAAATGAGCTCCTTTGTCACGAATCTGCAAACACAAACAAGGCAAACAAATTAAATAGCACCTGAAAAGCCAATTGCATAAAACATATTTAACATGAAAGTCAACAAGTCCATGAAACAAATAACATGAGATACTTGTTGAGAAAAATGAGTTTGATTGTATTAATTCAAAAGAAGAAGAACTTTACAACCTTTGCCTTGACGCTGTACAAGCTCCTCCCAGGGTCTAGCAAGAAGTCTCCTCTACTTTGACAAGTTTCACTCACTCCCCAATGAAGCCAAAAAGGTATGTGATATCTCCTCTTAAGCTCAACTAGGAAGTCTTGATTTCACCAGCATTTACCCTCAAAAATGTTCAGCTTCTAACCTCTCCAGCAACCAGCCCAATGCTTGTATTTATAGTGCAATGGAGGGAGGTTACTAGGTCCTCCTTCAAAGGGATAAAGCCCTCCTTCAAAGGGATAGCTCCTCTCATCAAGGTATTAGCTCCTTCTCTTTTGGGATGCATGAACCACCTCAGAGCGAACAATCCACGTCAAAATTCCTTCTAGAAACCTCTAGAATTAACATAAAGTGAGTTTTTTAAGATAAAACTTGCGCCTTTTGACTTTCACAGGGGCCACACCTACACCGTTAGGGACAGAGCGGGCAGGTCTGCAGCTTTTGTAAATAGAAGGTGCAGGATCGCAGGTGACAGTGAGAGAAAGTGTGGAACCAGAGTTACATTGATTTTTAATGTCTTTCTCTCATTTCCAAAGCTTGACTTGAAGAGCTGAGGTCTGAGACTTGCTTAGGAGGACAATACAAGTGATGATAGACCCATACTGACTGCAAATAATCATGGTGACGATATTTTTGTGTAACAGATTGCCCCCTAAAGTGTGAAGTTTGTAGTAGATGAGGATTTCATTGATCATTTAGGAAGAGTGAAGTACTTTATCATTTCGAGGATCATCTTGTGGACAGCCCGGTTGGAACCTGTAAAAACATTCAATGCAAGATATATATATGAGATCATATCATCGCTGAGGTAGGCATTCCCATACTCAGATCAAAACTAACTACTGCTCTGATACAGGAATGATCTTGTAATACATCACAAGTATAGACTAATGTGGACACAGTATGGATGCAACCATCTGTTTATGAATAGTCCATTGTATAATGAATACAAAATTCCTCGCAGCCTGGATTGTGGAAACTAGATCCAGGGTCTTCATTTCTACTTCCCGAAATAGTACGATTCTATCCATGCGAATGAATGTGTTGATGTCGAACATGGTAGAAACCACTTGATTACCAGTCAATGATGTAAACTGTTAACAAGTGTGAGAGAAACCACCAGTGATGTCAATGGCTCTCAAAGTACCCAGTACAATCCATGAGATGCGAATAAATGTGTTGATGTCGAACATGTCACGGAATCCTTTGATCGAAGGTCAATGATGCAACCTGTCGTCAAAGGCGAGAAACCTGCCATTGAGGCATGCAGATCTCAAGGTACTGACGATTTCTAGATCATCTTTCTAGATAATGAGCTGAAGTCGATAGAAAGCGATCTGTCGTAGGCAAGCCCACAACACGAAATCATAGATCAAGTTGAAGAAATTTAGTTGCAAGGACTGACTCAGGGATGGTCAAGATGGATGACAGATATTTTGCAGATGAATGGCTTATTGGCAGTGACCTCTTGAACACATAACGACACGACAGATGGCTTGGTGACAATTGACCCAAAGTTAATACCCAGAAACCGGTTGAAGACTTTCAATGTGGTTTGATGAACTGTTAGGCAAAGGATTTCCCAACCCAGGTGTATAAAAGTGTCGTGTTCAAGAGTGGTTACAAAGTATGACAAACAGACTCATTTCTCTCTCTTTTCCCCCACCATTTCTGGCAAGTACCTCTTTATTTTTGACAAGCTTGAGGAGGATAACATTTGCTTGATTATAAGCTCATCCTTTGGATGAGTCCAACTTAGTTTAAATTTGAACCCTAAGAAGGAGTGGTTCGTTCCTGTTTGTAATTGAACATGTCCTTTACTGTGAAATTTTAACGAGTCCAGTATAGGAGAAACTCAACGTTTTTCAATTTTAGAGAGTCTGAAAAACTTAAGAAGACTCCAAGGTTGACCTTTTTCGTAAATTTGTGTATCCCAAGCCCGAAAAAGTATAAAATAATACTTGAGAGAATCGCTTGATCTTTTACGACCAAGGAGTACTTTTTGTCATTAGTGCCCTTGATCTGAAAAAGTAAAAAAGCGATCAATGACACGTCGTTTTATAAACGATATCGAATTTGAAATGACAAAAATCCGGCAATCTTTTCATGTTTTTACGGTCAGAAAAGAGCTGTAAGTGGACCGTCTTTTAATTCCGTTTTAACGAGTTTAAAAGAAACACTCGACAATCTTTTCATGTTTCAGGAGTCAGAAAAGAGCTTAAAGGTGACTCTAAATGTTTTTTCATCGAAAATGATAGATTTCGCCTGAATAATCCGTTATCCTGCACAAAAACACAAACATTACTCACACCTGTTTGAAATAGATAAAAATGTCGCAAAAATACCTTTTCAAAGTGAAACATAAACAAATTTGCAAATTATTTACTCAAAAAACTTATAAAAAGGGCCTTTGTCAATTCATTTTTACTGTTTGAGTTTGGGTGAGAAAATAGTGCTTTTGCTCAAAAAACTTCCCGTGAAGATTGCGGAAAATCCAACCGTCGGAATCGAACACCGTCTTCTCAAGGTAATCCACATCATCCCACTCTTCATTTTTAACCATTTCATTCTTTGTTTTAGTCATTTATTTCATTTTTGGGAGGGTTTTTAGGCATAAAACCCGCGCGCGGGGGCCCGTAGGTTTACCACTGCTGGCCTGCGGACCCCGAATTTTTCTCCATTGGGAAAAAGCTTGGGGTTCGCACCTTCCATATAGACAAAGTGCGGTCCCACGCACTGTGTCTAACCCGGAGGGTGCAGTCCTCGTCGCAAGGGTTTTTAACCCAAAAATTCTCAAAAATGGACCAATCAAAATAATTTCTAGCAATTTAGTTTATCTTTATACTTGATGCAGAGAGTACATCATGCTAGATTGGCGTGCACGAGAGCATGAGGACGTGGATGCTGCCGCATGGAATCATCAACCTTCACTTGATGCTTTGAGGGCGTGCGGCTTGTACAAATTCTGGGCCATTCCTGGCATGAGGGCTCAAGTGGATTTCTTATAGTGGATGGTTGACAGATGGAGCGTACAGGACCAATGTTTCTTCATTGGTGGCCACCAACTCGAAATCAAGCTGGCGGACATATATTTCTTGACTGGTTTGCCTAAGAGAGGCGAAGACTTGACTCTATTTGGGGCTAGGGCAGGTGGCCAGTCTGTCGATAGCCTCAGGCTAGAGTACTGCAACAGCCAGGCTAGAGACAAAGGGATAGACATAAAGACCATATCCCGTCCTGAGCTCATGGTGATTGCGTTCACTGTCACCAGACTTTGCGGAGCTGCCGCATTACATATTGCCACCAGATCCCAAATGCGTATGGCAGTTGATTGCTTTCGAGGCACCATCTTCAACTGGTGTGATGCTATGTTGGCCAATGTGAAAGGCCAACTGACCAGGGCCAAGAACGGACGACTAAAGACCTTTGGTTATGGGGCTTTGGTCGTGAGTTTTGGCCTGGAGAGGGTTCCTATGCTGATCCCGCGGCACCTTACTGTGGGAGCTGGGCTTCCTCGAGAGCCCAAACTGATGCGATGGGTCGCAATTATGGCTCGTCACCCGGACGAGAGGACAGAGGTTGTTCGATTCAAACCTGAGTATTTCCAATGGCTGGAAAACCAGGTCTTTTCTATTCATGACTTCCCTTACACTGGGATAGATTTTCGTGGTGACCCAGACATGGTTCTTCCACCAGGAGAGCAGTGGGATGAGTAAGGTAAAATCCTTTTCAACATTTTTTCTATTTTAATTTTTTTTATTTTTCCATCGTCTCAAAACTGATAGTAAAAAATTTCAAATGCAGATGTGGGTCCACAGCGACCAGCCGCTCTCCGGCCTTACCAGAGGAAGCAATTAGTTGCACCCGCGCTAGCCCCACAGGACGAATCAGCAGAGGTTTTGGCCGAGTTGGAGGGTCATCTCGAGCGCTCGACAGGAGATATTCCTGAGACCACTATAGATGACATTCCTCGTCGACTTCAGCGCTATGTGATTGGGGTCCCGAGACCTTTTAGAAGGTTCCTTTGCAAGGTGGCCCGTGCAGTGGTTTCTTATAGAGATCATCACCAGTGATAGGATGATCGCCTATTGTGGGCACATGTGACATTTTTGTTTTTTGTACTTATCATTTTTCCCGATCATAAGGTGTTTTTCAACCTATGATCGAGGATGATGTATTTTTTGACACACTCCTATATATATATATCACTATTACCGGCTTATCTTGTAAATCATGTTATGGAATGGTTTTAAATTTACATGTATGATTATTGCAAATGTCTATTTAACATTCGAGAAGCAATTGCATCTGCTAATGTATTTAAAGATCTTGGAATATGTTGATATTCAATATAATCAAATTCACGTTCCAAGAGACGCACTCTCAAAAATAATCTTAATAACACTGGATTTCTAATGGCATACACTCTATTAAGATGTAATACAACGAGTTCAGAATCTAACCTCACTATCAAACTCCGAATCCCAAATGAAATAGATTCAGATAATAACTAAATCACTGCACTATACTCGGCAATGTTGTTCGTTGTTTGACCGAGGCTTACCCCATGCATAGATACTAACTCGTCAGAGGTCGAATAGATAACCCAAGCTGCGGAAGAGATGTTCCTTGTATTACGACAAGCACCATCAGCGAAACCAATGTATGTTTGGAGAGGCATCGACATCTGAAATATCAAGAGTAAAACCAAGATAAGCAGGAATAATGACGAAAAAAACTCTCTAAGCTAAGCACACTGTTTAAACTAAAACACACCAGCTAGAAAGAAAAACTATCCTAACTAAAAATCTCCATACCCATTGTTTTAAGCATAATACCTCTTCAAGTAAAGGCCATTTCGGGGTTTACCCAAAGAGTCCCCGTCAAAGTCTACCAATTCATAGGCCCCTTTGGCTAGCTTTCGCTTGACAACATAGGGACCATGCCACATAGGAACGAATTTTCCAGCGCCTAATTTATCATTAGCTTGATCATAAACTAAGACTAGATCTCCTTCCAAAAAATTTCGAGGGGTCACATTTCGGTCATATTGAGCTTTCATTCGTTTTGCGTGAGTCTCGGTCGCCAATGCAGCATCACGTCGATTCTCATCTAATTGAGCCAAGTATAACAAACGTTTTTCCTCTTCGGAAGTGGCTAGAAGTAACTTGATGGCCATTTGCAGTGACAGGATTTCGCATTCAATGGGTAACACAGCTTCCAAACCATAGACTAGTTGGAAAGGAGTGAACCCTGTTGATGATTTTACTGAAGTTCGGTACGCCCAAAGTGCTAAAAATAGCATGATGTGCCAATTCGACCGATGAATCCCAATGATTCGTCGGATCATGATAACTAAAACTTTGTTGATGGATTCAACCAGACCATTAGCTTGTGGATAATAAGGGGTTGAACTATTGTGACGTAAACCAAGCTGGCCTGTAAGTTCGGTCATCATAACGTTTCGAAAATGACGCCCATGATCAGTCATTATTGCTTGCGGGACACCAAACCTAGCAATTATATGATTGAACATGAAAATTGCAGCTGTCTTGCCATCTGCCTCAAATGTAGGCATCACCTCGGCCCACTTAGTAAAATAATCTACCGCAAGGATGATATACGCATGCCCCCAGGCCGAGTGAGGGTTACATGTAATAAAATCGATACCCCATTTGGCAAAAGGACCAACGGAAATTATAGGGTGGAGAGGAGCAGGTGGAGCACGCATCTTACGATAAAAAATTTGGCAGTTGTGGCATTTTAGGACCGTCGTAATACAATCTTTAAATAAAGACGGCCAGAAGTAGCCAGCGCGCAATATCTTTTGGGTTGTGGCAAACCCAGAAATATGACGGCCACATGCTCGAGAGTGACAGTCATTTAGAACCCTTTCATCTTCCTCGTGACTTAAGCAACGTCGAAAAACAGAGTCCGCCCCACGGCGATAAAGAGTATCTCCAATAATCCTGAATTGTTGGGACTTAAATTGAATTTTTCGACATTCTGACCTTGAAATTTCTGGCCGAAAGGATTGGGTCTGGAGATAAACGATGATATCCCCATACCACCGATCTAAAGTGCTGATTAGAAACAAGGATTCGTCCGCAATGGGCTCCTTCGCCACAGTTTCCGTGTCAGCACGCGGGAAGTCACACATTAATTCCGCAAAAACTAAAGATTTCTTAGACTTAGATTTCTCAAATTCCAAGTCGAACTCCTGCAGGATAACGATCCATTTAGAGTACTTGCCCCCTAGAAATTGCTTGGTCAAAATGTAGATCATAGGGTTGCAATCCGAAATTACCGTAGTTTTATGTAGTAAAATGTAGTGACGAAAACGTTGGATAGCTTGAATAGCTGCCAATGCCAATTTCTCCACATGTGAGTATTTTAGCTCAGTTGGATTTAAAGTTCGACTAAGGTAATATATCACATGTTAAGTTTCGAATTCATCTTCCTTAACTAAGATCATTCCAAAGGTGGAATGAGAGGCGGCGAGATACAAGAAGTAATCCTGGTTGTAGTTGGGAGGATGCAACAACGGTGCATGGGTCAATGCGTGTTTGAGTGCATCAAAATATTTCTCGGCTATCTCATCCCAATAGAATGGAGTATTTTGCTTCAACAAATGGGTGAAACCCTTTGTAACCTCAACGTAGTTAGGAATGAATCATCGTAAAAAGTTTGCTTTCCCCTGCAAACTTTGGAGTTGGCAAAGACTCGAAGGAGGAGGCAATTTGATGATAGCTTCGACCTTCGAGGGATCAACGTCAATGCCAGCTTTCGAAACTACAAACCCCAGCAATCGACCCATTTCTATACATAAGACACATTTGTGTGGGTTCAACCGAATACGATAGTGCCTACACCTCATAAAGATTGATCGTAAATGGACGAGGTGATCAACTCGATGTAATGAATGAGCAGGCAAGTCATCGAGATAGGGTTGCACAATGTGCTTGATGTCATGAAACGCATAAGACATCGCCCTTTGAAAAGTTGCTCCGGCATTCTTAAGCCCAAAAGGTAACTTGCAATAAGCAAATGTCCCCCATGGACAAATGAAAGTCGTTTTTGGTTGATCAGCAGGTAGAATATTGATTTGATTTTATCCGGAAAAACTGTCCATGAAGGAGAATATTTCGCTGCCGGCACAATCATCAATGATTTGATCGATATAGGGAGTTCGGTAATTGTCCTTTGGACAGGCTTGATTAATGTCCCTATAGTCGATGCATATTCTTATTGTTCCCTGTTTTTTGTTAACTGGAACAATATTCGATACCCAATCCGTTAACGGGGTCGGATAAATGAAACATGTTTTCAACAATTTTTCAACTTCTGCTTTAATTGCAGCAGCTTTTTGTGGGTGAATTTGACGCAAACGTTGCCGGACAGGTTTAGCGTTCGGGTAAGTCGTGATCTCATGAACAACAATCGCGGGAGCAATTCCTGGCATTTCCTCATAAGACCAGGCAAACACGTCGCGGAATTCTTGAAATAGGGCCTTATATAGCTGAATTTCGTCATATGTACACGAGGCACCTATATGAATGTTCTCAACAATTCCGGGCTTAATCGAAATGTAAATAGGAATAGCTCAAGAGATGTTTCCCAAATTTAACTCTGAATCGGGATGTTTCATTGGATTTTGAGGTTCCTTGACATATTCAGTTGTAAAAATTGATGAGAAATCATTTTCAAAACGATCATCCTCAGGTAAAAACGAAGATCTGTGATGGATATCTTCCCATGGTAAATCATCTACACATAGGATTTCACGAATTTGCTCATCAGAGTGAACAAGTTCAGAAAACATGGTTAAATCTGAGGTTGATGTGAAAAGTGATTCCTCACGGACCACATTCATTAAGTCATTTTTGGTTGAACATGGGTCGGTAAACGACTGCACGGCTTCATAGGCAATTTCATATGGACTCAAAGGCATGGCATTACCAAATGAGTCTCTCTCATATTCAGAAGGAACGATCCAAGGATCATCATAAACAATGGTGTATGATGTAATCATATGAATGGTTGCAAATGAAGATGATGCGTTGATCGGAGGAAAAGGAAAAGTTCCCAGTAAACCGACATCTTTAACTAGCCCTACTCCAACATCCTTATACGGGATAGTCATTTTACCGACATGCTGAATACTCTCTGAAGAGGCTAGGTCGGATGAAAAGTAAGCCAGCTGGTCTATTGTTACGATCTTTCCATTATGTGGAAACTTTATTACTCAAAAGACCGATGAAACGACCGCTGTCATAGCGTAAGACCAACTTCGACCCAAGAGAAGGTTGTAATCTAGAGGGGCATCAACCACCTCCACATCTAGACTAATGGTTTTTCCTTCAACCCCTATAGGAAAATCCTATAGAATGCCAAAAGGATGAAACCTACGGCCATCAAAGGCCTTTAGAATTGCCGGGGATTGATTTAGCGAAGGAGAACCAAGCGATCTCCAACACTGTATCGACATAATACACGTTGAGGCTCCCTCATCAATTACAGTCCGATGAATAGGCCTGTTTTTTGACTATCACTGGTATCTGGAAAGCCATTTGATGAGGCAAACACGGTGTACTATTTTCTAGATCGAAAATTATTAGGTTCGAGTCCTGAACATCAACAACTCCTATAGCCGACAAAAGTAATTTACGTTGTGCTGGACATGATTGCAGCACTTCCAAAGCCGACATTGCTGAGGGTGAAACAGCTAAATCCTCAACAATGTTATAATTCTGCGCCGCTCTTGCATGTGGATTGAAAGCTGACTTTCGAAGTATACCCTTGGCAGGCGGTTTGATTACCAAGTCTGGATTAGGTTTCTCGATCTGTAGTGGATCGGAACTGGGAGCTGAGGTTGATGGATTAGAATGAGAAGATTCTGCTTCTTTACCATCAACAAGAATTTTACTACCATAATCTTACGATCGAGTCGCAATCCTAACATGGGACATCATCAGTATGGGTTCTTCATTGGCATTCGAGGATGAACCTATCATCTTACTGTCTTGAGCCGGAAAAGGATCCTTCAAAACAGCAGGAGTTTGGGAACCCTTGACAATCTTCGCAACCTCTGCACGATGAGGGCAGTCTCTTGTAAAATGTTCATCGTCACAAATGAGACAAGGATAACGAGGTTTGCGCTTTTCATCATTGGATTCCGCCTTTTCGGGTTTCTCCTTTGAACTTTTGTCTGTTTGATTCTTCTTCTTTCCTTTCTTCTTCCCACCGGATTTTGTTTTGGCTGTAGATGACTCTACAACGTGAATATCGGCGGAAATCTCTACAGAAGAATCTCCTGTTGGGGAATCAGGCAAGGTTATGATAGGGGAAGAATTCTTGGAAGACTTCTTCTTACTTTTAGTGTTAACCGTGCCAATCATACCATCGACGGCATGAGATCCCGAAGGAGCTATAGTGATTTGATTTTGCTTGGGAAGATCGGGGATTTTTTCATGTAACGTACCTGACTGAGTATAGACCAAGTCAAGGTACTGTGCTTGAGGAATTACTTGCTCCTCAGTAACAACTCCGGCTTTAGCAACATCTTCAGTGATCTTTGGCAACAAGGATTTTACAAACCACTCGGCCAAGATTTGATCCGGAATAAATACCTTCAGTAAACGTCGTCGACATCTCCACTCATGAATATGATCTGAAATGTAAGTGGATGTCGATTGTTTTAGCAAAGTTAACAATTCTGTGCCATTGTCATATCGGACTGGCAACTGAAAATGAGTTAAAAACGAGGTAGCTAACTGACTAAAATTATAAAAAGTGCCTCGCGGTAACTCAATGTACCACTTGGCCGCGAGACCAATTAGAGTGCGCTGGAAAAGTCTAAGACGGATTGAATCATATGTAATGGATTTAGACGCACACCAGAGCTGGTAATTCATCACATGGTTCGACGGGTCCTCTCCTGATTTACCTTCGAACTTGGGAATGTCACTGGGCAACTTATTCGACATTGGCGGCTAAAACGGAAGATAATTAATGGGATCGTTCATTAGGCGCGACAAGTCAGGTAAGTCCAAAGTTGCGATAAACGGTAACTGCCGATTAGGATCCCTAAAACTCTGGGCCATAAGACCAGCCCCAGGAGGAGGATATCCAGGATAACTAGGAATAAGAATCGCGTTCGGGATATTGTATCCTCCCGGAAAACTAGGATTAACCGGACCGTACTGGGGTTGTTGAGGTTGTTGATAAGTGTACCCAGGGTATGGTTGATACTGATAGACTGGCTGCTGCACAGCAGGACCGAATTGGTACTGTCCCTAGTACGGTTGATAAGTAAATTGTGGTTGACTTGTGACAACCGTACTTGAACCAGTTTGTCCACAGGTATCTGAATCGAAGTTTGAATCGTAGATCCAGACAGTGGTAAAGATGTCTGAGGAGTAGAAACAGGAACAATAGAAACCAGAGCTGTTGATACTCCAGAAGTAGGTGGGGTAGATTGAACAGATGTTGCGACAGTTGTAGCAGTTGTTTGGGGCGGAGTACAAGGCGTACTAGGCCCAGGCTGAGAAACTACCAAAGATACAGAAGTTTGAATGTTAGACTGGAATGGTTGCTGGGGTGTACCAAAAACGAAGGGTTTTCCAATTTGAGATGACAACTGTACACTTGGCTGCAACACCTGTTGAGTTTGCGATGGATCCCACACTATATTCATCCCGGGGTACTAACCCATAATTGGTTGAGAATACTGAGGACCATAACCGGGTTGAGGGTAGGATTGATAATTGAAAGGTACATTTCTCGTTCCTTGTACATACGTTTGACCGGAGGGTGGTTGGAAACCGTGGTTCGAGTATTGACCTTGGGGTTGATACCCTTGAGGCACATACTGATACTGGGGTTGACCTTGAGGTATAAATTGATACTGGGGTTGACCTTGGGGTACATATTGAGTCTGGGGTTGACCTTGAGGAACGTACTGTCCCATAGGTATGTATTTTCCTTGAGGTTGCCCCTCAGATGTAAATTGTGTACCTTGAGGTTGCCCCCCAGGCGTTAATTGAGGCTGCCCCCCAGGTGCTAACTGGCCACCTTGAGGTTGAGGATTGGGAATAGAACCTGACATCATAAGAATGTCTTCTACGCTCAACGGCTTAGTACCATTGCTTCCAGTTAATAACCCTTGCTCAATGGGTTGAGGAGATGCTCCCGAAAAAGTACCAGAAAGTGACTGATACCCGGAGGGAACAGAAGGACCGTCGTACAAAAAGGATTCGGGCGATTGAGTAAACATGGATGACTGTCCTGACATATTTATGGGAGTATAAAAACCTCTAGGTGTTGGGTGACAAGGAGCGCGAGGTGGTGAAAAACTTAACCATGAGTTTTCTAAAAAATTAGTCAAAGAAAGATACCAAGAACTGCTCCTAGGTGGACTGTAAAAAATTGATTCACGCTCCCTTAGTTCAATAACAGGTTGATTTTCAGGGATAGGGATGCCTACCTCTTCTTCCGGAGCAAGTTCTTCAATAGCAATAAGTCCAGAAGGAATATCTTGGGTGATTACTCTTTCTACCCTAGGTGAACCAGGACCACTAGAAGTTGGAGAAACAAACCCCGATGTCAGAGTAGCAGCAAATTCACTTTCAGGCTTGGATATTTCAGGTTCCTCACCTATATCACTAGTAGACGAAAAGCTACCAGTAATTTCAGAAACAGACACTGATTGTGGATTATAATCTGCCACTAACGGTTGAAAATCAGGATGTATTATTAAAGAAGATTCTCCTTCCTCAAGTGACTCAACTCTACTGTCTCTAGGAGTTACGAGGACTTTCAAGCCTTCAAGCTGGCTCGGTACTTCCTCAGGAGGTTGGCCCCGAAGTCTACGGGACTTCCTCAGTAACTCAGCCACGTTTACAAACCCAGGAGACTGGCCCTGAAGTCTACGGGACTGCCTTGGTAATTCAGCCACAGTTGAAAACTTTTAACTACTTCACACGCAAACAAAGTAAAATCTCAATGAAAAGCACCTAAAGTCTCTAAAGAACCAAACAAATTTAAATCACACGCCTAAAGAATCTAGGAGATCAACACACACAAACAGTAACATTTCGTACTGAAAACACTAGTTGGTGATGAAATCCAACGTCATAGAGTTCAATACAGAAATGGCGGTTGGAACAGTTACCCTGGCAACCTGCTTAATGAATAGACTGGCACAAGTTCCTCCACTTAACCGTCTCGATTGAAGATAACTCCCCAGAAAATCCAAGTGAGTCTAGCCGATGTCTGCTCCAGGTGCAGTGGGATCTTCCCACCACTGTCACCTTAGGAAGAGTCCTAAAGAATATGGCCACTAAGTTTACCAACTGAGACAAATATACCTAGGGGAACAGTCTACGATCCGATACGCACGCAAGGGCAGAGTAGCAAGATCAATCCCCTTGAAGGATCCTTGACATAATCCAAGGTTTACCAACAAGTGACCCCAGGCTCCTCGACAATGGTTAATCCGAGGTTTACCGTTTTTAATACGTAAATATCTGGCGTCGTTCCCAATGACGAAGGATTGATTCCCACACTGGTTCGGACACGATCTCGTGCTTCTCCTTTAAGAGGAGATTTCCCAGAGCATAAATGCAACAATTGGATTTCTTACCTACCACAAGATACAACTACTTGTTTGTTTCTACTGTTTTGGAGAGTTAATTACTCTCCTACTCCAAGACACTGGCCTAAGCTAAGTTGGTGTATTAGAGCCCTAGAAATAAAAATATTACTAGATGAATTTTACTTTAAGCATTATTTTTTATTGGTTTTTGTTTAAGTCCAAAGGCATGGAGATGAAACTCGTGGTATGAAGACTCGACTCAAAATCACTAAAAATGCACCTAAGATGATTTAAACAATCTTTTTCTCTTCGATGAACTTCTAAACTAAGAAAGAGTTCGAGAATGCAAATACTTTGTAAACACAAATCTTTCTCAATCAAACAAACTAAAAAAAGAGTTTTTTGTCCTTTTCCAATGCACTCAAAACGAGACAACTAGTTATTTCACAAAAATTTCCTTTTTTGTTTCAAAGCACTCAATCACTACAAAACAAACTTTTTCCAAAAGAGATTTTTATATTTTTTAATAAAACACTCAAAACTATGAAAATGACTAACTTTGAGATCTACAAATTATAAAAACCTATTTGAAGTCAAAGCCCACTAAAAGTCTTTTTAAGGATGTTTTACTTAGCTAGATGTAAGCTAAGGACCAATTTATGCAGAATGACAAATAAGTCAAGAACAACCAATTTTGTTTTCTTTTTGAAAATGAAAATCCAAACTCTCAAACACAAGCTTTTCGAAGTTTTGTAAAGAGAAAACTCAAAGCGGATTTCTCAACAAGGGGAGATTTCATAAATGGTCAGACTCATAAGAAGGCTGGTAGACACTAAGGTGATATGAAGTCCCTACAGCTTCTAAGCTCAGAGCCACTACACAGCCAAAATGAAAAACAAACCCAACAAGCAAAACTCCTAGGAATTTCACTTAAAACCCTAACACTAACGAAATCAACCTAAGGAAAGCTTCTGACAAGTTATATGCAGGTCTGGGCAGTGGATAACAATTTCTAAACAAACACTAAGCTGACTAACAGAGGAAATCTTAGGCTTTTTCAAAATTTTGACAGGGTCCGCAGGCCCACAGTTGACACAGGTGCGGTCCCGTTCTATGCTAAAAGCCAAGCTGCGAGTATGTATGCACTGTCTCAAATGGCTAGGGTGCGGTCCTCTCCCAAAGCTATGAAAAACAAAAAATAACCCTGGATCTACAAACTCTACCCAATTTTACACACAACAAGCTAAAAACAGAAACAAAACACAGTTTCTCAGGTCAAAGTAAAAACAAGGAAAACAGTCAAGTCCCCAGTGGAGTCGCCATTTTGTCACATGGAATAAGTCGATCTTGTGGACAAGATAGACCTTCCTAGAATCTAAAGAAGACCTAATGACAAGCAAACCAACCGGACACTATCTTTCTCTAAATATGCTTTGATAAACAATGGCAAACAAGTGTTTTTTAGGGCCTACCTTAGGTCCAATGCAAGCTTGTGGATGCCCTCGCTCCTTCGATCCAAACGAGCTCCTTTGTCGCGAATCTGCAAACACAAACAAGGCAAACAAATTAAATAGCACCTGAAAATCCAATTGCATAAAACATATTTAACATGAAAGTCAACGAGTCCATGAAACAAATAACATGAGATACTTGTTGAGAAAAATGAGTTTGATTGTATTAATTCAAAAGAAGAAGAACTTTACAACCTTTGCCTTGACGCTGTACAAGCTCTTCCCAGGGTCCAGCAAGAAGTCTCCTCTACTTTGACAAGTTTCACTCACTCCCCAATGAAGCCAAAAAGGTATGTGATCTCTCCTCTTAAGTAGGAAGTCTTGATTTCACCAGCATTTACCCTCAAAAATGTTCAGCTTCTAACCTCTCCAGCAACCAGCCAAATGCCTATATTTATAGTGCAATGGAGGGAGGTTACTAGGTCCTCCTTCAAAGGGATAAAGCCCTCCTTCAAAGGGATAGCTCCTCTCATCAAGGGATTAGCTCCTTCTCTTTTGGGATGCATGAACCACCTCAGAGCGAACAATCCACGTCAAAATTCCTTCTAGAAACCTTTAGAATTAACCAAAAGTGAGTTTTTTAAGATAAAACTTGCGCCTTTTGACTTTCACAGGGGTCCGCACCTACACCATTAGGGACAGAGCGGGCAGGTCCGCAGCTTTTGTAAACAGAAGGTGCGGGACCGCAGGTGACAGTGAGAGAAAGTGCAGAACCAGAGTTACATTGATTTTTAATGTCTTTCTCTCATTTCCAAAGCTTGACTTGAAGAGCTGAGGTCTGATACTTGCTTAGGAGGACAGTACAAGTGATGATAGACCCATACTGACTGCAAATAATCATGGTGACGATATTTTTGTGTAACAATAGCATCAACACAAAATTTTTAGAGGGCTCTTTTTGACACTTTAAATTTATTTATGTATCTAGTATGAATATTTTTTTTTTGTTAGTGATTTTCATATTGATTTTGAAAAGTGTTGATGCAACATCAACACAAATTTTTTAGAGAACTTATTTTTGACACTTTAAATTTTTTTATGTATCTAGTATATATATATATATATAGTGATTTACATTTTGATTTTGAAAAGTGCAAATGCAATATCAACCCTTTTTGTTTAGAGGGCTTATTTTTTACACTTTAAATTTTCTAATATTTGAAGTGTGGATATTTTCTTTTTTAATGTTGGTGATTTTCATGTTGGTGAAAAACAAAAAAAAAATCAATTAATTAATTAACTTGTAAAAAAAAATGAAAAAAAAAATCAAAAATTCAAATATTCAAAAAAATAATAATAATAATAAAACACACAAAAAATAAAAAAAAACAAATATTAAAAAAAATAGAAACAATAAAAGAAAAACACAAAAAAATAATACAAGTAATAAAACATAAAATAAAAATAGAAACAATACAGAAATAATCAAATATATAAAATATATAAAAAGACAAAAAATTCTATAAAATGTCGAGAAAAAAAATATTAGTAGTAAAATTTAAAAATTTAAACAAAAATAAAATACAAAAATTAAAAAATTGGAAAATATTTAAAAAACACAACACAATTAAAAAAAACACACACACACAGATTTTTTTTGAAGTTAAAAAAATAAAATTAAAAAAAAAATTAACATTAAAAAAATAAATAAATAAAAAAAATATTAAAAATGAAACATTAGAATATAAATCATTTTAAAAAAATTAAAAAAATAAAAAATAAAAATAAAAAATGGAAAAAAAAAACAATAAAAAAGGCCTTGGGGTGGCAAGGGTCGATTCCGGGAATCGACCCCTACCACCTTATGACCTATTGGGTTGCAGAGGTGGGCGGAGAGGGAGATAGGCCATGGGGGTGGTAGGGACTGACTCTGCGGTGGTGCGTGGGGAAGGAGCTGAGTCGCGGGGGTGGTAGGGGCTGAATACGAAGTCAACCCCCACCACCCTTGGGCCGGTTGGGCCACAGGGAAAAAAACGAAAAGGAAAAAAAGAAAAGTCCCTGGGGTGGCAGGGGCCGATTCTGGGAATCAGCCCCTGCCACCCCAGGGCATTTTTTCGGTTTTTTTTCCAATTTTTATTTTAATTTTGTTTTTTTGTGTTTTTTTTTTTAAATCAAACCTTGGGGTGGCAAGGGCGCCCCTGCCACACGAGGGCATTTTTTTTTTTGGTTTGTTTGGTTTTGTTTTTTTTTCAATTTTATTTATTTTTTTATTTTTTTTTAAATTGGGCCTTGCGGTGGCAAGGGCTAATTTCAAGAATAGGGCCCTAGGGTGTGTCATGAACCTCATAACAAAAAAAAAATATCTTTTACATTTATAACCATAGTAAAGCACTGGTTTTACCATACAATACGATCTAAAGTTGATGTAATTGTTATTTCTATTTCTTTTTACAATATGAAATATCATATAGACATTATGTCCTTTTTTCTTATTCGGTACAACTTTTAATGATTTGGAAATTACAAAGGTTATTAGTTATGCAAACATTACTATAACAAATCCTTAAGGTACATTTATTGATTGCATCGAATCTGAATAAATCTATTGCCAATCAGTTGTATTGTAGATTTTATTGAAAGTTTAATAATGTTAATTAGGAGGTATAGGTGTTAACGCCATTTGTTGTCTGTTAGGCGGTTGACCGCCCTAGGTTACTGGACCCTCTCTGGAGTGTTCTCTCATGGCCTCCAATTGTACTCCGCTTGGCTTCGATCCCGGTGCGCGATTGACGGTGATGCTTAGCTCCTCCAATCAGATGCGGCTTTAGGCAGGACTAAACCCTGGGAAGAAGGGTTATCTCATCCTTTGTTACACTTTCCATTTCCTGGCTTTCTCTCTGTAAAGGGTATGACACTTCCTCCTTCCAGTGAGTTCCGAGTTAACTGTTATCGTTTGATGGGTTCAATACCCTGTACACCAATTATTATTGTAATCAAGGGTTTGCTGTTCATTTCTCAGGTCTGCAGTTATGTTTTCCCCTACTTCAAGTTGCTTCTTTCGGAGGGTTTCTCCATTGAACCAAGTAACAGTTTCCCTTATACACTATTCTTGGATAATGATGGTTGTCTTCCTTTTCCAATTCTCTTTAGTTGTGTTTTAAAGTTTTTCTTTGTTGATGTCTTATAGATTCATCAGGCTCGAAAGCTGAAGGGTTACTTGGTTCAGCTCTTCCTGTCAAAAGTTCGGACCTTGGCACCCTTAGCTGTTTGAGTATGCACAGGAGTTCTAAATTATTGTCCGAAAGGTGTAATGACCTCGATGAGAAACATTATGAACATAAACAATATTATCTTTTTGTTCGAATTTTAAGAATGTATTTAATGGGAACTCCTGGCCATGAGCTGTGCATCTTATCGACTGTTTTGATATTCTAATGGAGGTCATTCTCATTAAGCGACATGGATTTTTACTGTTTGTAAGGTCTAGACTTGTTCTTTGTTTTGGAAGAGGCTATAAAATATTGGGTTTATGTCATTGGTTTAGGGAAATTGCAAACCCTTGTAGCTTTAGCCATAAGCTTGAGTTTTTAATGGAGAAATCTTCGGTTCATTCTATTTATTTTCTAAATTATGCAGTAATGGTATCAAGCTTTTTTTTCGTTTATTGGTTGTTAAATATGAACTTGTATGTGGAAGTGTTCTGAACTTTAGTAGTCCTACTGTATATTATTTATGCCGGTAAGCACATTCATTGATGATTTGTTTCAACAGTCAGTTCTCGCAGGGTGTTGACTCCATAGCCCTAGATAATATGCATTCAAATAAATCATTTTCTTAACTAGTTGTTAGTTAATATGGTTTTCTCGTACTTGCATATCTCAAATTTATGTTTACAGTTCCTCGGCCTGGTTCTTTACTAGTGATGCCGAAAGGGTTCTATTCCTTTTCTTTTCTAATTTGGTGTTTTTCCTATTTTACAGAAAACTACTACGCATTCTTGCGTTGTTATACTTAGCTATCTTTTCAGTAGCTAGCTATATAGTTATTCTAGCTATACTTAATGATGGAATACCGCTGTAACTTTGCCGACAAAACTTTACATTTATTTATTTAATGTTTACCTATCTTAACCACTAGCATTATACACATTTATACTGATACTGTAATTTAACTTATTAAGCAGTAAACAAAGCATGCATTTATACCATTCAGCAATAAACAAACTCATTGACTAAGGTTCGAGTTCCAGATTATACTCATCTGGCTTGCTGAACTGGAAATATCTTTATCTATTAATTTTCCTCCCAACCTTGAGACTAGTGCGCCTTCGCTCTCTGTCTCCCCCCGAGCCACCCTACACAGGGTTTCTCTTCAAGAACCTGGTCTTGAGTAGTAATGACTATCTGGTCTTCACCAGACTTAGCCACTCCACATTGTCTGTCCTTACAACACAACAATGTTTTTCCTCAATCTTTCCCTCTATTCCTCACTGATCTCAGATGCCTCCCATCCTCTTGATCTTGGAATAAATTTCTCATGGAAGTAGTTAGGGTTGGGTAACTGCCCAGCCCAACTGTTTCTTGAGAATCAAAACTGTCATACTTCAAACAATTCATTTTAAATTAAGTAATTACTGCCCTTATTCTGGCATTCCACTTTTTCAGATATTTAAACCAAAATTAACTAATTATTTATAAACTTAATCAGTTTCCAATTTGTAAAATATGTAATAAATAAATATTTACACATATGAGGGACATCATAAGGTGGCAGGGGCCGATTCTGGGAATCGGGCCCTGGGGTGGCAAGGGACCCCTAGGCTTCTTTTTTTTTTGGCATATATATATATATATATATATATATATATTTATTTATATTATTTAATAATTTTAAATTTTTCTATTGTTTTTATATATTTTTTCATTTTTTAAAATTATTTTGTTTCTACTTTTTTATTTTTTTTACTTAAAAAAATGTTATTTGTTTTAGTTATTTTATTTTTCTTAAATTATGTTAAATTTTTGAATTTTTTTTTTTTTACTTTTGATTTTTTTTACAGTTTTTTTTTTTTTTTTTTTTAAGGTTTTATTACTCATTATTATTTTTTTTAAATTTTGTTTTTTATTTTTTTGCAACATTTCAAAATTTGTTTTCTTCTATTATTTTTTAATATGTAAATTATATATATATATATATATATATATATATATATATATATATATATATAGATATACAAGTTAATTTTGTGTTTTGTTTTAACTTTTTTATTGTTTTCATTTTTTTAAGGTTTTTTAGTCTTTTTTTTTGTTTCCATAATGCCATGTTTGAAATATTTTGAAAACTGAATTTTTTTTTTAGTCATAATCTTTGGTTCTAATTCCATGGTTGAAAAATTGTCAATATTTTAATGGTTTTCTAAGTCATGAATATTTTATCTTTAGTGCTATGGTTGAAAACAGTTATAAGTATTTTTTTGTCAAGTTCATGCTTGAAAATTGTTGGAAATTTAAAGATTTTCATAGTCATGATATTTTCTTTTTTAACGTCACTATTAAAAAATGTTGAAAATTAACCCTCAAAAAAAAAAAAAAAAAAAAAAAGGAAGAAAGTACTCCATTGGTTTTTACCACCATTTTAAAAAAAAATGTACTCCAAAAAAATTGTTATTTCAGCATCAACACTTTTAGTTTTCAACCTGTTTTTTTGGGTTTTTGGGCTAGAGTACCCGTTTTGAGGTAATAGTTCTCGTTTGATTGGTAACCATGTTTAGTGACTTGTTATAATTTATGGGGTGTCGAGTACCACTAATCATACACCTTATTACATACCAATAACTTCTTACTTGACTCCTTCAAATTTGACTTTGATGTAAAAAAAAGAGACTTTCAATGACTTTAATCTTTGTTTCCAAATCCCAACTTTTCTATCTGAATTTTTATTCCATTTAACAACATTATTGACAATTTATGTTTCCAAAAATGACATTAACTCGATTTGATTTTAACATGACCTCAACTCAAAATCTTAAAGCTCAAAGCTCAGGTACATAAACCACCATAGTATTCGGACTCCAAACTCAAAGTTTTTGAGCTTCGTATGTTCTTAAAAACCATGCATATAAGAATAAAAATACCCACTTACTTATAAATACAATTATCATTTAATTTTCCTTACAATTAATATTTCGATAAATTACCAAAACATTTTTGTGAATCACCAAAACTTCCTCGTATCCATTTATCTTCTAATTACAACTTTTTACTTTTCGTACCAAAATATCATGTTTAATGTTGAAAATATATTATCACTTTACTTATGCCATATATGTCATAAAGTCGCATCTTCAGCGATGCTTTTAAAATTATGCTTTATGAAATTCTTTATGTCAATTAAGTTGACCTTGAATGAGTGCACAACCATGTTATATGCGTACTAATATTTATTAGTATTTGCACATTATGGAGCAAAGGGACGGGAGTGGGATTACGGTTGACTTTTCAAAATTTCACGTGGAGGATCTTGTTGGCCTTCCAATCTCTACAGTGTTACCTCACAATAGAAAACACCTACGGCGTAATAATGATGAAGAAATAAAACAAAATTCAAAACATTACAATTATTCGCCTCAAAGGTGGGGTTCCAACTTTCAACTTCTCTCCCCGGCTTTCCTTCTGTGTCGTAAAATTTTGAGAGAAAAACTATTAATATTATTTTTGTATCTTCATTCCTCTTCTTCATTCTTATGATAACTTACTGCGCACCCAACCCTACGATAGAATACAAGAAGAAATCCTCCAGGAGGGAAGTGCATAGTAGTGGAAGAGAAACGAAACCCTACCTGCAAAGAATAAGGCATTGTCAATAGTAACTTTTGTTTGTTGCTTCATCACACATAGTCGGCGCGTGACCTGAACCAAATGTGGAGGTCCCGCTCATTTCGATCCAGAATAATCCAATCTAATCGTTCATGGCCGCAACTGATATTTGAATTTGATCCAGACTCTCGTGCAAATATTTCTGTGATGCTTCCAAAGGATGTAGAGCTATGTGTGATTCGAACCGGAGACAACGTGCAAGGTTAGGTTTTGGTTGCACATGAAAAATCTTGTCGGCGTACGAATCTCTAGAGTGTTACCTCACAATAGAAAAACACTTTTAGCGTAATAAAGATAATTCATGCTTACCATAACACTTCCTTGACCATGCCGAATAGAGAGCAATCATTGATGAGGATCATTGGAATGTGTAGATCACTTTATCGAATCCATCATCCCTTCTTTACACGGGCATCTCTGCATTAAAAAAATTGGATAGAAAAATGGTATGTGGATAGTAGCATACTTGTACATTAAAGCAAGGATTTTACATGTGCGTGAAAACAACAATGCCTGTTTAACCGATTAAAATATTCAAAGTGTAATTTTTTGGATTTTTTTTGAATCTGGTGGAATAATTTGAGGTGAAATTTTGATTTGTGTTATTTAGAATAGTTTTTTGACTATATATATTTGAGAAAAACTCCTAGGAGATTTGGATTGTGCAGAAATTACCCATAAAACTTGTGATTTGAATAAATTTCTACAGAAATTAAACTGGAAAAAACCAACAGAAAAACTTTCAAAATATCTCACTAAAAATAACTCCATTGTTATTATGATACATAAAAAGTTATGTTCAGAAGCCTGGGTAGCCGGATTGGATGGATCCCCTGCTAGTTCGTTGGCGCTCTGTCTTCGGGTTCGCTCGGGTTGGGCTTCGAAGTAAAACCTACTGGTGTGTGGCTAATACTTGCCATGGCACCATTTTCTTGAAAAAAAAAACCAAGTGATGGTCCCGTCAATCCACTATTTGACCACGCTCCATGTTCTGGTGACTATATTCCCACAATCCAATCCAGTCTTAAATAATGGTTTTTTCAAGGTTTTGTGAACCTTATTCAATTGCGAGAAAAATCAATGCACTAAATGACTCATATTTACCTACTTAAGTTTTCGTTGTCCAGGCGACTCCATGCAACTCCACAGAGTCTCGTGCTTTTCACACGATCAACCACAGAGTCTCGTGCTTTTCACACAATCAATAATACTTCATTTTGTCCTGAAGGAAGATAAACATCTGGGGATTCTTACATACTAACCGCTTTCTCGGCTCACAAATGATTTCATGGTTTCCTCTCCGATTTCTCCAGCATAGTCGCCAAAGCATCTGTGTGTAGTAGCCACTAAACTTACACAAGGATCTCTGTGTGGTAGCCACCAAACTTTCATTTCTAATCCTCTGGAGTAGAGCAAGAAGTCGAGAGCATAGCAGCCACGTTGTGGGCAAATACTTCGAACACAAATAGTATCGAATGCAAATCGTTGCAGAATGTTCTGCAAAGCCAACACACTTCCGCTCTCGCTAGTATGGTGTAGAATCAGAAACAAGGGGATTTGTGGCCTTTGCACCACCTTCATACCAAAATTTTGCAGAGAGCGGATCTGGCAGCCTTTCCCTTCACCCTCCAGGCATCGCCGTAGCAATTGAAGAATGGCGTATCCTCCCCTCAAACATCGGGCTGAACAGTTACTGTTATAGAAATTTCGTTTGGGAGGTTTTCAAGTTGAAACCGAAAATTCAAATTCTAATGAGTGTCACCCTCCAGGCATCGCCGTAGCAATTGAAGAATGGCGTATCCTCCCCTCAAACATCGGGCTGAACAGTTACTGTTATAGAAATTTCGTTTGGGAGGTTTTCAAGTTGAAACCGAAAATTCAAATTCTAATGAGTGTCCACTAAATGTCGTATTTTATATTCGTATACCCAGCATTTCGACAATCTTGTGGTGGCGGTGGCGATCAAGGCGGAGGGGTAGAAAATTCCTCCGTATTGCGATGCCCATCCATGGTGCCGCGGTATGATGACTGATGCATGAGGCTGCATTTAGATGGCCATCCATATCAAAAGACGGAGGGGGCAGAAAATTCCTCCGTATTGCGATGCCCATCCATGGTGCCTCGGTATGATGACTGACGCATGAGGCTGCATTTAGATGGCCATCAATATCAAAAGGAGACCATGGATGGTACTATCATGGTAAATAGTCTATAGCATGGTATATATTGCTTCCCGTCGCGGGTTAAATTTGATGGGTACTTTTACCTATGATGAAATTTTTTTATGACGGTTTTATTTTCTAATTGCTTTTCACATGACTTCTAATATTTATTTTTATAAGTTTTATAACTTTTGCAAATGATATTCATAACTGTTTTTATATGAAAAACAAAAAATAGTGTACTGTTCAAATATTGAAGTGAATTCAATTGAATTTCAAAGAGTTTAGGGTAAAAAATAGCATACGATTTCCAAAATAAGTTTCCTAAATTTTGTTTTTGGGGTTTTTTTCAATAGAAAAAATAAATTATTTCATTATCAAAACAAAACATGTTATATTAACCGAAGTCTTTCTCACTCATAATACTACCAAAAACAGAGAAAAGAATTGCAGCTAAATACAAAAATATCCAATGCTATATATAAGGGGAAAACCACCCAACAGAGGAGCAAGAAAACAAGAGAGAAAGTTTAGAGTTTGTCAAGTAAAAAAGAGACAACTATTATTAGCTCCTATCCCCAAATGCAAGCTGAATCATCATTATTATTCAAAAAAACCATGTGACATGGAATTACTAATGGGTGGTCTATCTTTCAATCCTATGAGATGCCTAAATCTCTTAGACAATTAACTTATTCACTTGTATGAAAAAAAGACAATTAACTTATTCACTTGTATAAAAAAAAGCCAAACTTTTAATCAATAAATATAATGATTATTATGCTATAAATATTTACATTATTTATTTTAAATTTTTGTTTACATTTCCCAACTTTTTATAAAAATTTCCTCTCATTTTTTTAAATCTAAAAAAAAGTCTAATAGATTTTATAAATTGGTATATTTTTTCCTTATTTTTGAGATTTCAAGTCAATATTTTTTTCCTTCTTAAAATGTAACAAGATTTAACTTGATTAAAAAGGTAGAGTGTCACTGCTAGAAAATCAATATGCGAGAAATAGGCACAGGTAACTCCTAATGAATGTCCAAGAAAGACTTGTTATAGTGCCACCATACATCACAAACACACACAGAATAACAGAAGCCATGTCGACCATAGCTTTGGTTTTTCTTTGAAACAGATTCTTTATTCCTACTATTATATGAACATTGAGTCTTATCAGATGCAAAAATTCCAATTTAAACAATAACCAGTGTATTTGTGATAATAAAACAATCCAAATCCTAAAATGTTTTGCAAATTATTGACATTGAACTTGCTAAGATAAATATCAAATAACAATCACAAAATCTTCAACATTGTAATAACAATCCAACATAAAATTAGGTTTACAAACTTGAAGGAAATCCACTAGCCTTTCAGATGCGTGACAACTCTTATTGCCCAGCTTTATAGGCGCATAATTTTTCAAACTTGTGACTTGGCCAACTCTGAACGTTAAATCACATTAAATACACTTGAATATAAAGTAGTATCAGACATGCATTAAATACACTTAAATATAAAGTAATATCAGACATGCATTGTACTTTAATTTTTCATGTGAAAAATAAAAATATGTATAAATATATTTTTGTACTCTAGTGCTATGGCAGATAAAATTAATATAGCTGCTTCTCAGCGATTCAGAGCATCCCACGGTAGTGAAACAAAGGCAGATGGATTGGTGGAAACAAGCCAGGAAAGCTTTTACAGTGCCTGTTGGTGTAAATAAATAAATAAACAAGGCAGATGGATTGGTGGAAACGGGCTAGGAAAGCATTTACCGTTGCGTGCCGGTTGTAAATAAATAAACATATAAATAATATAAAATTTGAAATTTCAACTTTTTTATATACCCGTGATTTTGACTTTTTGTAAAGTTATTTGCTAGTTAACCATGACGTTTTCATTTTAGAATTAACTGTATTTTACCGGTAAAAATGGAAAAAACTGGCATACCCGCGTCAATTTTAAAGCCTGCTTGCCGTATTGCCACAGCCAGGTCTGCCACATATAACGGCAACCAATATTTCCAATGCATACAATATGTAATGCACTTTTAAGAGCATGACAGGACCGCCTTTGTCGTTCTCGCAGATGCCAGATACCTCTTGACCTTTAATACATTGCTGCATGCGCATACATACATGACATACATAAAATTCTGATGACACAACAACCCCAGGAATTTCGTGTTGCCTCCGCCTCCTCCTTGATCGCCATCAGACCGTCGCAATGCTGTCATATACGATACAAGATATACAACGTATGTATTTAATGGCATACTTGTTTGAATTAAAAGTTTGAGTTTGAATTTGAAAATCTGCCCTCAAAATTTTAATTTAAAATTTCTATGACCGTGACTGCCGGGAGGGTGCAGCGAAAGGTTGCCAGTCCTGGTCTTGCGACGAAAGGTCATCGGTCTGGCGTTGGTGGCGATCATGGAAGAGGCGGAGGCGATGCCAAGGTCTCAAATCCTCAGCGCGGTGGCAGCACTGCTTTTGAGATGCAGAGGACGTGGGATGCTAGCATTGTGTTGTGAAGTGCCCATGGTTACAGGTTAGAGTTACATACAATTTGTCATCTTGTGTTGCGGGTCTGTCATTTATTTATTTACGGAGTTTAAAAGAATTTGTTGTAATTCAAAGAGCAATTTTCTTGGATAAATCAATGGCGGAGAAGGCAGTGGTGAGCATGCGGTGGATGGAAATTTCTCCGGAGAGGATAATATTATGTTCAGAGACTCTGCAGAACTCTCTGAGCTGAAAGAGGCTGGACACAATTGCGGAGGAACTCACTCTCACCAACGAGGAGCTCCTGGTTGACCTTCGGTCTGGGTTTTTTGATAATCCAGTAACCTGGAGGTCATGGACGGTAAAAATGGAACGATTACACAAAGAGAGCTTTAAATTTTTATTGAATCCCGATCTTATGGTTTTAGCTTTGTAAATAACTCGAAGCCAAGGCAGATTTGTACAAAATATGTGGCCACTACCAGACAATTTGTGTATATATTCGCAATTGCAGTACAATATATTTATTGTTTAGAAAAATCCAGTTTCCAATCTTTTTCCCGTTTTTAATGATGGAAAGGTGGAATAACTATCTTCTACTGTAATGAAATATTTAATTGGCAAATCATTTTGCAAAAATAATGTTGACTCAAGAGATAATGCTCTGCCAGAAACCCAAATCCAAATCCACAAATCTAAATTCAGTTTAGATGTAAAATAAAGTAGTTTAGTTTAAATATAAAGTAGTTTAGTTTAAATATTAATTTACAGGTGGTTGGATATATTCTTATGGTGATAGTGGCTAAATTGGATGTAAGCGTGGCTCAGATTATTCAGAGATATTACCATTTCACTTAGAATTAAATGTCAAAGTTCAACTGAGCTAGGCACAGTTTCAGTCATAACATTTCACTATTAAAACACTAAACTTTTGCGTAATTTGAATCATAAGATCCCATTATTAAACAGATCCTTTTTCCAAAATCATTAGATATCATAAAGAAATAAATAAAATATTATTTTAACCCATTTGTTTCCCAGTTACAATTCAGTGCCTCGATTTCAATGTGTTTCACCTGCAATCCAACATCCAACCTTCCTTGGGAGATTGTTTTAAAAATGATTCAATTTGGGAAAAATATTTCATATAACTTTGAACTATAACATGGAAAAAACTTTGTATACAAAACAAATTAACATGGTATGGTATGGTCTGCATATTCAACCATCGTATCTCTACCGCTTCCATTTCTGAATGTTGATTTTGTGCAGTGAAACATTCGGCCATGTTCAGGAATTTATGAGCTACAGTTCGGATCTATTTAGTCCAAACACTTCCAACATGGGTGAGCAAGTTTATGCTTGAGTTTTTTTCCTTCCATTTTTTGTTTTTAAAGTTATGTTTTAAGTTTTAATTTTAATCATTTTCCAAAGCTATGTTGTAAGATTCAACTTTAATCAATCGTAATTTTTTTTGAATAAATATTTATAATTTTCAAAACAATGATTTTTTTAATAGATTTGATTTAATCTAAATTTGAGAAATACAAAGGATTATTTAAATTTTCATTTTTATATTTTATAACAAAATCAACATAATTTTAATGAGTTAGATGATTAAAGTTTTAGAAATTGAAATGAAATTTAAATATAAGTATAATATTTTTAACTTTAAATATAATGTTTTTATCTTCAATCAACATATCTTTTCAACACATAAAATTATTTTTAATAAATTTATAAAATATATATTTTCAATAAAAAAATAAAATATAATTGTAAAATATAATTTAACTAAATTATATTAAAAACTATTTGCATATTTGTGAAATTCTTTTTATATATTTATAAATAATTTTTTTTTTTTTTGGATAAAATTAAGAATTTGGAGAATTATGAGGTTAAAAATAAATCAATTTTAAAATAATCAATAAGATTAAATTTAATGATGATGATGATGGTGGTTAACCTGAGACCAAACAATGGTCTATTAGACCTAAAGAAACAAATTATTTATTTTGATTTAAGATTTTATTCCTATGCTCAAAAAGCCTTGAGAGAAGCCTCCGGAGCTCACTTTAATTTTGACATTGTAAAAGGCTAGGAAGGTCAGTATTGTAACAAAGTATTGTAACAAAGATTGTGAAGCTGAGATCTAATGTGGTCTAATGTGGTTGTACGCGGGGCACTCTAAGAGGAAGTGGATTTCATCCTCAATGTTCCTATTCTCACATATATGGCAGATCCTTTCCATCCATGGCGTTTTAGGAACTGCCCAACAACCTGTTTCACTATGGAGCTCATGAGAATTCGTTCTAATCTTTGCTATATTAATTTTCTTCTTTGAGCTAGTTAAAATAAAGAGATATTTTTGATCTTCTAGGGTGGGGTTGATGACCTTCTCATAATAACTTAATTTTCTTTTAGCTACTAAATCTTTCTCTGAAAATAAGAAAAACCATATAAGGGGACTAGTTAAAAATATTATTAAAAAAAATAATTTTCTTTATTTTAATTATTATTTTATTATTTATTTTAAAACACTAATTTTAGATATCAAAATTATCATATATATATATATAAATAAATTCTTTTAAATGCCTAAACATTAAATAATTATCATAATTTGAAAAAACAATCATCAAAATGAAAAAAATGAAAAAAAAAAAAATCTAAAATCAATGTAACATTTAAATTTAATTTATTAAATAATTTAGTTATATATATATATAATATTTTTTTTAAATGTCCAAACATTAAATAATGGTTATAATTTGAAAAAAAATCATCATAATTAAACGAAGATGAAATTTCTAAAATCAAGTAATATTTAAATTTATTTTATTAAATGATTTAGTTATCGTATTATATATATATATATATATATATATATATATAATCAAAATTTTTCTTTTAAATGTCCAAACATTAAATAATTATCATAATTTGAAAAAACAATCATCATTATTATAAAAACAAAATAGGGAAAAATGAAATTTCTAAAATCAACCTAATATTTAAATTTACTTTATTAAATGATATATATATATATATATATATATATATATCAAAAATTTGTTTTTAAATGTCCAAACATTAAATAATTATCATAATTTGAAAAAACAATCATCATAATTACAAAAACAAAATGGAAAAAAATGAAATTTCTAAAATCAATGTAATATTTAAATTTACTTTATTAAATGATTTAGTTATTATGTTAATTCTAGGAAAAAAACTAGTTTTTGGGGGTTGGGATTAGCTTTTTTGGATAAGTGAACAATTTACTTATAATGGATGTTATAATAGGGATTGTGAATTAATTTCTTTAAAATTGATTTCCATTCCCACTCTCTCTTTATCAGGTTTGAACCTAAAACTTAGTGAATGACTAAACCTCACTCAAATTAACTCGTTTACACTTCATAGCTTAGTTTTTATTAATGTTAGGTCACTCATTTTTTTAATTTAACTTAAATATGCTAGATCTTAGACTTTTGTGATCTATATTGATAATGAGATTGTCTTTCAGATTAATCACATCATTAAGATTTGGTAGACGTTTAGAACCATCTAATGTGATTCATAACTTTTGTAGTGAGGATGAAACACATTAGATGGCACATTATATGGTTTGAAATGTCAACCAAATCTTAATGGACAATCTCATTATTAACTTAAATATTTTTTTCTCAAAAATAACTATTGGCTAAGAATATGTATTTTTTCTTTTCCAAGATTATAAGTTTAAATTTAGTATAGGGTAGAGTATATACACCTCCATAAACTTAAGATTCAAATAATTACATAAAAAATATGTTCACTATAACTTTAAAATTAGAATAATAATAATACTAATAATATATGGGTTAGCTCAATCAATTGAGTTTTCTAATGGGAATTCATGGGTCAATTCTCATAAACTCTCTTGAGCTAGGCTCCCAATAGAATCAGAAAATAATAATAATAAAATTTAAAAAATAAATAAATCATGTAATTTTTTTTTTATATATTAAAGTAATTTATTTTTATAAATAGTAAAAAACCTTATAATTATTGTAAAGCAATTAAACTAGTTATTATATAATTAATTAAGATTTATATAAATAATCAAAATTTAAATATTGTTGTCCCAAGGTGCAACAATGGGTAATCAAAGTAATGTGAAATATGTCAAAACTGAGAGATCGAAGTAATGTGAAATTTGTTAAAATTGAGAGATCCAAGGTTCAAATCCCCTTGTTTGCAATCTGGTTTATGGAGAGGACAGGTCATAGACCCCTAGAGGTTTACTAGTAGTTATGTGTCAACTATGTGTCAAACGGGCTGCTGGGTTCCTCTGGAATATATATATATATATATATATATATATATATATATATATATATATATATATATATATATATTATTTTTAAATTATAAAACTAAAAATGTCTATGTGTCAAACGGGTTGCTGGGTTTCTCTGGAATAAAAAAAATTAATAATATTAATTTTAAATTATAAAACTAAAATGAAAAATATAATATGTCTGTGTAGGTACTTTATACTACTTTTAAAAAGATGTACATATCAAATCTTCATTAGCTACTCGTTTGCAGCTTGAGAAACCAGACCACCTTTTTATCCAACCTATCCATTTTGTCTATCATTTCAATGATACACACAGAAATTTCTCGATGAGTATTCACAATTTTTAAGGACTCTACCATAATAATTTTGATGTGCCAATACAAGATGATAGTTTGCATGTATGAATATTGATGAGCCCAAGTGAAATTTCCTATTTCAAGGATCTAAATCTAATTCCTGTTAGCCTCATTAATCTATTTAAAATATATTTATGAGTATGATGAAATTAATTTTCTACCTCAAAGATAGTTTTGCAAACTTCCTTAGGGATAAATTCCATATATCTGACCATGGAACAATGTGTTGTAGCATGCACATGAGGTTGAATCGATTAGGTGAAAGGAGAGTTAGGGTTGGCAGGGGAAGTGAGTATTCCTTTTATGCACCATCTATGGTGAGTAGAAATCCCTGACTAAGCCATGGAGAGGAAAGAGCATGAGAGGAGGATATTAGAAGAAGAACCATAGAGAGATAAACATGAGCCAACATCTAGGGGAAAGAACCCAATAGAGATAGGAGAGGTCCTAAGGAATATACCAACCCACCACAGAAAATAAGAAACTTTGGAGAAATATATAGGATATTTTCATAGACTCAGAGAAAACCCCAATAAACAAGAGGGATTGGGAGCAGCATAATAGACAACTTTGAGGAGGTTGAATCGAGAAAAAATATTGAAAGAAAACTTGAATAAAACAAATAGACCAAAAGAAGGAAGTAAAACTTAAAGGATGATTAAAATAAGCTTCATGCAAATGAGAAAAATAAGGGAATTCACAGTTGAAAAGCTAGAAAACATTGAAAAAAACTAATAAACCAAACTTGAGACCCAATTGGAAAGTAGTCTAGGATCCAAAGACCATGAGGCTAAAGCTTTCTATCTTCCAACTGAGAGCCACCACCAAGCCTGAAAGTAGAGGAATTGTTATTGAGAGTCTTTAATCACTATTTGACCACCTCTCCCATCCATCCAGAGCTCCAAATAAAGGTAATGACTAGAAAGGAACCAAAAAACCTATAGAGAAGTTTCGCTAAACAAACAAAAAATTGTATGAAGACAATATATCAACCTAGCATACACATGCATTCGACAAGTTGGAGGCCAAACTATATCCTAGTTGTGCCATCCTATGTCATGATAAGCCACCATCACCCCAATAGTTTTCATTATTAATCTTGAAGCTAGTTTGAAGGTGGAAAATAAGACTAAGTGTCCTTCCCAGGGATCCCATGCAACAATCTCCATCATTTTTGTAGCCTCACGTGATTCAACCACATCCAACCTCAATTTTTTATGTACCTTCATGTATGCAAACCACCAAATGGGTATTGTACTGCCATTATGAATTATTTTCTCTACACACATATCAAGACATCGACACCCTCCATGGGAGAAAATGAAAAATATCATATTTAAATAAATTGAACTAATTAAAATAATGTACATTAGTTTTTAATTTATATATAGAAAAAACAAATTACATTATTTAAAACTATCATCAATTTATTATTAATAACATTAGCAAAGATTTACTATGATTTAAAAACCTTACACATAAAAAAGACATCATAAAAAATATCACAAATAACAAAAATCCACCTTAATTAAAATAATTTTTATATCAATTATCTCTCTCTCTTTGTATATTCCATACAAGGAATATATATGTTTTGAGGGATTGTTGAGACAATTAGGCTTGAGGCCATTACAAGAAATACCCATTATGAACTCAACATGTCACATTCAAGAATCTAATTATCCCTGGTCATAAAAATGTTGTTATCCTTGGTCATGGATTCAATTTGGTATGGTCATCACCCTTGACGGTTTAGAGGCTTGAGGTTTTTGTGACCCTTATATTTGTCCATGATATTTTTATGTAATCAAGTCTATTTGAACACATGATAACTCCATTGTAAGTTTCCTTACTTTTCTTATCCCGCTATCAATAATGATAACAACCCTAATTACACTTATTCTTAATCTTAATATGTTTTTACTACTCCCTTCATTAGGGCCATTGAACATTCTAATCCCACCATCTGCATTGCAACCCTTTCTACCATCATTGCTAGTAAATAGGGAGCTGAAATAGAGAAATAATAATTTCTATCCTACCATCCACACTCATACTTTTATATTTTCACTACTTATTCCTCAATAATGATGTTAACAAGAATAGAAATAACAGTAGAGATGGTAGGATCAAAAGGTTCAATAACCCCACAGATGGGAGCACCAACAACATATTTAGATCAATAATGACTATAATCAGTGTTGTTGTGATTATTGACAATGTGAAAAGTGGAGTTAAGAAAACTTGTTAGACTCTAGAAGAATAAAGAAAAACATAAATTCTTCATTCTTTTTGGGATGAAGCTAATGTTATAAGAAAACTGGTTGATCAAACCATTTGTGGAATAGATAGAACTATCATGCAATAATTTCCTCAAGTTATCATATTATAAGAACATATCAATAATGATAATAATTCAATGTGACCAACTCACGAGACTTGCATATTTACATGGAAAAGAATATTTCCAATGCTATATGATATTTAGTGCACTCTAAGAGCTTAAGGGGATAACCCTGGTTGTTCTCTCAGATGTCAGATACCCTCTCACCAATAGAGAATTGCATACATACATGGACATACGTAAGATTCCTATAATGCAACAACCCCGAGAATTTTGTGCTGCCTCCGCCTTGCCACTGCCACCACCAGATTGTAGAAATGCTGGCATATACGATACAAGATATACAATGTAATCATTTAATTGACATACCCATTTGAATTTGAATTTTGAGTTTGAATTTAAAAACTTGCCCTCAAAATTTTAATTTCTATAACCACGACCGCCTAGAGGGTGCAGTGAAAGGCTACCATTCCTGCTCTTTGGCTGGAAAGCATATGGGTTGAGATTGGTTGGGAGGGGGGAGGGTGTTTCTGCCATCACCCAAAGGACAGATGGAATGAACATCTTGCTCGAGTCTAGATACAAGTTGTAATAACAAAGTGGATCTTTATGCATTGTTCAAAGCGATCGAACTTGCCAAAACTCTACATATTTGCAAACTCATAATTCCAAGGGAATCTAATAATACCACATGACATTTGTACATGTACACTTCCCATATGGATCTGAAGCTCCAATCCATATTTAAGATAGTTCAAGCTAGAATATCTTCATTCCATGAAATTCAATCCTTCCATATGCTACACACTCATAATGGTTTATTAGACTCCTTGGCATCTCAAGTGCTACATAGAACATAAGGAACCTAACAAGTTAACAGTTCTACTCAAAGCCATTATATTCCAAAGTTTATTTAACTATGACACTTGGTTGCATCATCAATTGTCACTTGGGCACTTAGGTAGTCACCTCACAGATCTTATTCAACACAAGGCATGATGAAACTCTTTAAGAAGTTCATCATGGAAGGTTTTGGGATGTTTAATCTCACTAGTGCAGAAGAAATGGGGCGATATGCAGGCATTAACAGTACGTTGTGGGAATTGGTATGGGTTATGTGTTTAGCGCCTCTTTTCCCAAGGTTTTCCAAATTAATGGTCCATGCGTGAATCATTCTCTACATGTGATTTTTGTTTGTGACCTATTTATTGGTTTATGGATTAGTCCTATTGATGTTAGGCTTGCAACATTCAAATACTAACACTAGGTCAAAACAAGTAAATGGGGGTGGTAGAGATGAGGTTCCATTAACAATAAAAAAATATATACATCCACAAGATCCACATCTATAGAGTTATGTGATACCTCCACGCCCATTCTCCTTGTGGTTCAATTCTCTTAAATGGTCTTATATTCACTAACCCTCTTCTCTTTAAAACTCCATAAACTAATTGGTCCAATGGAAGGAAGGATGCACATTGGGAAGCCTTATTATTGTATAAACGAGAATCATAATAGCCAGTTGTTGGGTTGTCGATTTGTTACCATTATTATCATATCTAGACATCTATTTAATCCATTTTTCTTCCTCTTACTACTTTATCACCCCATTTACAAAAATATCTCATAAAACTACATATCATACTTAAGATTTAGTGATTAAGAAATTCTCATCTATAAATATGTCTGTGAGTTTCCTCGAATCATAAACTTAAGAGTGCCAAATCAGGGCACATATCCAAGAACAAAGAGTACAACACAAAGTAGCAAGGGTACATTTCTAATTTTAAAGAAAGGAAATGAAGCACAAGATGATAGTGTTGAAATCCAATCACCTGCTTCAAAGGGTTCACTTCACGGGCATGTCAGCATTGGAACTGTAAGGCAAAACTACACTATTCCATGACCCTTTTCTCTAGCTACTGACAAAAGGGCTTCTTTAGGAGTGCGACATTCTAATGGTGAAATAGATGGTGTTCAATCTAAGAGGTCAATTATGAATAATTTTCATATCTACATTCGTTGAATAACGATAGGTAATGGACTGCATGTTAACAATTAGATGTGGTTCTATCTTTCAGTTAATACAGATAATTATGGAATTTCGTGTAAAACTAGGATAAGGAAAACTAATCCCCAAAGAAATGGTTAGTCATTTGTTGGTTTCTATTTATTGGTATTAATGCCACATGGTATTTAGTTGATTGTGTTAGTTACTGGGGCACGTTCCCTACGCAATAAAATTACTCATGATTGATGATTTTCATTTGGATTATAATTGCTTGTATCAGTGACCAAATTTCATTAGGGGATTTTTGAGGTCTAAAATGGGCCTCCTAAGAAAAATGTACAACCAAAATAAACTTGATAAGAACCAATAGGATTCAAGATGATGATGTCAAACATATGGTATGATTCACCATTTTTGGAGTAAAAAAGTAAAAATAATAAAAAATAATAAAATAATAAAACTACTTTTTCAACTCGTATTTTCAACTTATCTCTCTAAGGTTTTACTCAAATTTTGAGCCAGAATACTCATTGGATGTAATATTTAATTCCTCATCCAAGGAGTACCCATGTTGCATACTTTTGATGCACCCTGCTACACGAAAAATGAGAGATACATGAAAAACATGATTGCAAAAATGAGAAATACATGAAAAATCGTGATTAGAATCACGTTTTCATGTATTTCTCATTTTTTGTCTAGAAGGGTCATTTAAAGTATGAAATATGGGTACTCCTTGGATGAGGAATCAAAATTTTCATCCAACAAGTGTTTCCACTCGAAATTTGAGTAAACCCATAAGGAGATGAGTTGAAAATACGAGTTGCAAAAATAGTTTATTCTTTTTTCCCTCTAAAATTTGATAATGTAATGTAATCTTATTTTATTATTTCCACTATTATTTTATAATTTCCTTACGAGGCACATTTTAGACCTCAAAATTCCCCTAATGGCTTCCTCATTGAAAGGGGATAGTTCCTCATTGAAAGTAGCATTACACTTGTATTTCCACAATGATCCAATAGTGGATAACCAAATCATGTGCCATAAAAAATTGCAGTTGTCCCTTATCATCCAAGTGTGAGAGGACCTTTCCAAACAAGTGGGAAGTAAAAATGTAGTTAAATTCAACCTAAGACGATTCCTAAAATATCCTGGCATACATGCACCTCCAAAATAAACGCTCAACATTTTCATTCATACAAGAAAACATGCATGCATCATTTGTTAAACCAACTCTGTGAAGTCTAGTCTTGACAACCAAGCCTTGTTGGAGTCACCCCCATCTTTTTCTTGAAAAAAATTAAGATTTCCAAATAGATTGGCACCTCAAAAAGACATGCTCAACCATTTAATTCCTACCAGAAAGTGTGTGTGCATCATTTGTTCATCAACTCTATGAGCCTAGTCTCAAAAACCAAGCCTTGTTAGACCTACACCAACACATTTTTCTTCAGAAAATATTAAAATTTCCAAATATATTGGCAGCGTCTTGGCCTCCATTATTCAATATCCTTCACCCCCCTCTTTTGTTAAAGCATGGAGAAACTTTGAAGGTCATAAATTTCCTTCCCACTACTCCACATACAATTCCTCTAGGTAGGACATAACCCATGGAGTTCCATCATAAAAAGGACAACTTAGGAAGGACTTTTGACTCTTGAGCTTGGTTAATATCATGCCAAGTATGCCTTTGTTTGTGTTCATGATTCTACAAAGAACTCCAATATAAAATTTCTTTTTTGGCCAATCTTTTACCAACAACCATAGTTGAGAGGAGAAGAGACAAGAGTAATAAATGTTCCTTGCTATGAGAATTCGATCAACAATTGTAACCTTCCTGGTAATCGAAAGATCAAGATTACTCCATGCTTGATATTTTCTTTCGAACTTGACCACTATCCTCTTGGATTGACTAGTAATAAAGAGATTCATATAAAAGGGAATGCCCAAATATTATATGATATCCCTAGCTTTTATAAACGTTGTTGTACAAAAATAGGGTTTGAACGTATGACATTCAGGATTATTCTTCTTGAGGCTCACAAAAACAAGTTTTCAATTAATGTTCGATAGAAAACGCCATACCACATGTTAAGTATGAATTTCCATTCAATCCTATCACAAGCCTTTTCAAAATAAATTTTCAGTAAAAGAGCAATTTGGCTTGTCACATGAGCTAATTCAGTTATAAGATCATATGGAATTAATCTTCCTTTAAGCATTTCAATTTACTCCTTTCTAATTATCATGGAAACCAACAACCTAGGATTTTGTAGGAGACATCAAGGAGAGTAACAAAATGATTCTTTGTTATTTCAAGAGGAAAGTTTGCTTGAAGAAGCACATGAAGATGAAGGAACTAAAAGTTATTTTGAAATCACTGAAGATAAAAAGGATGATTTAGAGCATGGTTTTGTATATTCATAGGATATATCTGAACCATCATATGAATCAACACTGGACTTAGTTAAATCTAGTAATATCAAGGATATTACCAACAATGTCATAGTATTGTCTGAATCTACAGTGATTGGGGCGGATGAGAGGATGCTTTTGGAAATTCTAGCAATGATGGTCTAACCATTGGGATTAGAGAAGGGAAAATTTCAGGTGAGTTTTTTTCCATTCAAGTTATCTGTGAGGAATCTCTTGATAAATTTCTTCCCTGTGCACCTTGTTGATTCTTTGTTCTATCTGCAATGCCTTCTGATTTGGAAGAGTATTTATGTTATTATTTATTTCTTTTGTTGTTCAAGAAAGGTTTTGTATGTAGTATCTAGGATTGTTTTTTCTGTATATGTGTTTGCTAATCCTTGTATTTTATGTTTTTTCTATTAGAACTTTGGTTAAAACTTTTAAATTTTCAGTTAGTCTTCCTAGATTGTAATTCTTGTAAAATGGATCTTAATTTCATTTAAGGCATGAATTGAGACAATAAATGTTATATCATGTTATGTAGCTCTCATCTAACTTAGTAGACATAATATTCCTACATATGGAAACAACTGGCATGCATTTTTCCCACACTAGATTCTTATGCAGTGCTTGAGACATTGTTTCTTTGTTTTGGAGTTGATTTTTTTAGAATAATAAAGATTTATATTTGAAAATCGGCTACTATAAGAATCTCCACACTTGATACATGGAGCATATGTTGTTAGTGGAGATATGATAGAAAGTGTATTGTAGAGATATCAATATACAGATGAGCACATCTACACCAGGAATTATAACACATCTACACTAGGGATTATAAATCAATCATTTCTTATACATATGTATTTAGGAAGAGCTTGGTGATATTATCACTACTATTAGGTGTTCCTGAATGCCCCTCTACATGATAATAGGAAACCAGGAAACCTCTTTTGGAGCATACGTTTTATATTCAGGGCCATAATGGGGGAGCATTCTTAGTTTCTGAAACATATCTAAATATGGCATCGACTATAAAAGGAAAAAAACTTTGTTTTTATGTTATGTATATGGCATATGCAGATATTGAGAGGCATAAAAAACACTTGTGCTGCATATTGGTGCATTTGAGCAGGGTCATATACAAGAGTGAGGTGTGTTCAACCTTAACATAGTTTAATTGTAAGGTTTCCTGGAGCCTGAAAGTGAGATGCAAATAGTTTAAGTTTGGTTTTATTTTGGCAATAAGTGTGATCCATTGAGGCCATTTCTATTCAATTGATTTTCATGACTTTAAAGGATTGAAATGAGAATCATTTTGAAGCAGATCAGGTTTGGGCTATATATGATGATGATGATGGAATGTTGCGCTTTTATGCTCATATTAAGAATGCTATTTCACAAAGCAAGTTCAAGATGAAGATTGTTTGGCTTGAGGCCGTCACCAACAAAGATAAAATTGTCACTAACTGGCTAGATGATGGATTTTAGTAAGGTTGTGGGAAATTTAAGCATGGAAAATCTGCCAATGACAACGTGCTAAAAGGGTGATGTTTGGGCCCTGTACAAAGAGTGAAATTCTTCTTGGAATGAAGACACTCCTCGAGAAGTTAAATGTAAGTATGAAATGGTAGAGATTGTAAATGAATTGTGGAAGAGGTTGGAGTGAGTGTGGTTCATATTGTCATGATTGATGGTTTTAAGTATATATATCAAAAGAAATAGGAGGTTAACTTGGTTCCTAGGAAGGAGATTCTTAGATTTTCTCATTAGGTTGCAACAAAGACACTAGACTTGTTCAATCATCTTATGTGAGCCCCTTGATGTTTTACATGTCATAAAAAGGTAAAAAAATGTCTAAGGATTGTGCTTGTTATCATTCCATCATATGTTTAGTGCTCTTATTTACCTAATATGATTATTATAAGTGTCTTTCCTGCTAGGCTAGGATTGTAAATCCAAATCAAATTGTGTTGTTCATTAAGGGAGAATATGAATATATTTAAGGAGAGTGAGACTATTGGGTTTCATCTCCTAAAGTCTCTTCGTCTTCTAACTTCATTTATTTTTTGCTATTTACAATATTTACATAAGTTTTCCTAATCCCAAAAATTAGGTGTCAACATCCCAGCCCCGTAATGTGAAGGGATGTTGGTGAGTCCAAGCATCATTATGAATCTTTCAAACTTTTCCCTTCCAAGTGCTTTGGTGAATATGCCTGCAATCTACTCATTTGTGGAACAAGGTCATAGGTGGATTGTTTTGGCCTCAACATGATGTCAAACTAGATGGTATTTTGTATTGATGTGCTTCATTCGATCATGCAACTATGGGTTCTTGTCCAACTTTATTGCAAAGATGTTGTCAATCATTAGATGAGTTGAATGTTCAATTTTAACAACTTGTATTCTAATGCATACCAATCCAACACATTCCAACATAGGGTTTGCATGTAGCAAATCAACGTTGTTACAGGAGAGCACACACCAGTTAAAGAACGAGTACAATTTATAGGAATTCCAGGCACAATTCAATGGTCCAAATGACCACACAGGGAATATACACTAGGGGCACAGGCTTGGGATAAGCACATATCTATATAGAGCGCGGAGGGATAGAATATGGAAGGAACTAATGGTAGGGAATATGTCAGTGAATAGGAGTTACAGGAGTAGAGAGTTGAATTGGGACCTGTTGCTCTGATACCATGTTAGACCAGGTTTGTAACTCCAAATCAAATTTTGTTTTGCATTAAAAGAGAATATGAATATATAAAAAGAGAGGGAGACTATTGGGTTTCATCTCCCAATGTATTTTCGTCTTCTATCTTCCTTTATTTTTGGCTATTTAGAATATTTACATAAGTTTTCCTAATCCCAAAGATTGGGTATCAACGTTTCCAATATAAAGTCTTTCTATTTATTTGCTTGTTGCGTGAGCACACTCATAATCCATAAGGGCTTCACTTTATTAATTATCGCATTCATTCATCAAGGGGACTTTAAAATTGCGAAAAATAGAGCCAGTATATTATAGATATTGGGGGTGGTGATTTTGGGTAGAGGGTTATAGGTTTGGGAGATATTAAAATGAGTATGTGGTAAAACAAGGGGATATCTACTAAAATAGGCATGGAGTAGTATTGACTATCTAGTAATAAAAATAAAAAGGTAATCTAAATCGTGAACACACTGATGGTTGTTTATCTCAGAGCTGGAAAGGATGTTACGAGTTCAAACAACCATATGATCTAGTTGCCATCCATGTTGGATCCAATTATTTCTCACTGATCAGACTGAGGTCATGTTTTTCATGCATACACAATATATCCTTGGTCATATTCCAAATTCTCAAAAATCCATGGGATTTTCCTTGTTAGGTCCAATTGACTTCATAATCTTTGGAAATGGAACATATGTAAAATCTAGAATTGCACGTGTTACATTATTCATTAGTTGGCATGCAACTTGGATAGATTAAGTAATTTGATAAGGAGGATGATTAAGTAAAAAATATCCAAGCTACATTGCAAAAATACTGATAATGTCTAGTGGAAGCAATGCAAGTTTCAACAAGCTAGGAAGCAACACAAGTTTCAACAAGCTAGGAATTCCCTTAGCATGAATGACACCTAGATGAGAAGAAATTCTAAGGTAGAGTGGTCAAGGATTCTTCTCAAATGGGACAATTACATTTCAAAAAAAATTATGGATCAAATCAATACAATTACCTTAATTGGAATGAGCCTTAGAGTCGTCAAGGCTTCGTCTCAAATGGGACAATTTACATTTCAATTTTTTTTATGGATCAAGGCAATACAATTCCCTTAACTGGAATGAGCTTTTTCCATCTGTTGAGTTTTCATATGAACCCATGTGAAGAAATATGGAATCAAATTTCATTTAAAAGCTAATGTTATGAACACTCCCACTCACCCCCTTCTCGTGTCGCCTTCCACCAACCCCCACCGTCACTCTCCACCGACCATGAGCAACCATATTCATCATGTCAATCTCGAGCTCTTAATTAATTTATTTATTGGTTATAGTTTCATTGTTTTCTATTTTGGAGTTTTTTGGGGTATATTTTCGATCAATTTGTTAAAAATTTAAAATATATTTAAAATATAAAAAGAAAAAAAAATCTTTTGAAAATTGATTTCACTAAATTCCTAATGAAAAAAAATTAAAACCTAAAATAATTAGAAAATAAAGATTTTACTTTTCAAAATCAAAAAATATTCATGATAAACATCCTAACATTGCAATTAAGAAAAAAAAAAGAAAAAAAAAGCTTAGATTATAGTTCTTTTGGTGGTTTCGAAGCATTTTATTTCTAGTGTTTTGTGGTTTTCTATTTTTTTTGAAGGGTTTTTTCTGGTTTTTATGGCTTTTGTATGATAGGGTTTTTTTTTTCAAATTAATTTATTTTATTTGCAAGAAAACTAAAATAAAAAAGACAAAAAAGAGAGGAAAACTACCTTGGCCCGAGCCTCTAAGACTTTAGCAGGGTCTTTGGCGAGGTTGGTTGGGTTGTTGCTCCATGGTTCAATCGCTCAATCAGACTTCAACACCCTCGATTGAGCCTTAATGTCTCAATCGAGCTCATGTTTGCTTAATGACCTACGCAAAACATCCGCGACCTCCTACTTGCCCGACGATCTACGAAAGTCATCCGCGACCGCGTGTTTTAATAGAAAATAGTGGCTCGATCAAGCCATAATGCTCGATTAAGGGTTTGTTTTAAACCCTTGATCAAACTATCTTTTTAGCGCTCAAGAATCTCGATCGAGTGCTTATAATGCTTGATCCAACTCTCTTTTTTTCCACCTAAACGCACCCTCCCTTGCCAAAAAATGTAACCCAACTCCATGCTTTTACCCTTTACATAATATGATGTGTCTTTCTATGATGGATGGATACCTATAGTGGAACAAGTTAGTAAAAAAAATGATGGTGAGCTTTGAAAAACATAGATGGTTGAGATGGATATTCTTCAAAAACTTTTGAAGAAGTAATAACTTGCAATAATATTAATGTGAATGTTAAAAAACACACTTCAAAATGCTTTGTGGGTAGAGTACTTTCACAAACATAAATATGGATATATTATGGTTTTTATTTAGTTTATTTATTTTCTAAATTATTTATATAGAATTGTAGTAAAGTATAAATTCAGATTGAGTTCTTACATTATAATAATAATGATGGTTATAGGCTATGTTTATAAAGTGATGCTTAATAAAATGTGTATATTCAAAGTGTAAGAGTTATTAGATTGTAATAGATGGCAATTTTAGTTGTGGCGTTTTCTTTCTTTCAATTCATCACACATTGTGCATGGTTTTTACTTTCAAGATTATGAAAACTACAAGAATCATTTTAATTGAAATAATAATGTACTATTATTGTGTTTGTATGATGGAGTGAATGAGAGAGATCATGAATCTCTTTTCATAAATAATCTCTACCTCAACAATTTTTATTTTTTTTAATTCATTTAGTATTAAAATCTTTTTTTTTTCTTTTTTTTTTTAAATTCAATTTACAAACTTTGTTTACTAAAGCTCTTATGATTTTGCAAGACCTTGATCTATATATGTTTGCACATGTTAAGTACAAGAATAAATAATTGAGTCCCTTAGGATCTATTTCAATAGGACCAATGTTTCATTAGTGTTAGCCTTCACATTAAGGATGATGAAGAGGATTACAAGTTTAGTGTTTGATTATTGATATTAGATTATTTAGATTGTTTATGTTGGAACGCAAAATGATAAGATTTGTTTTACTAGAAAATTTCCATTAAGTAATGAATGTTTAGAATATAAACCTTTTAGACATTTAGTACATGTATTACAAAGAGAGCATGTAACAAACATAGTTAGGATGAATGATCTAGATTGAACTCATGTTCATTGCATAGCCACAAATAGTCCATGACAATGTGAACATCCTATATTTCTTCATGAGAAAATTTTCAGTCAAGTAATGAATGGTTTAGATTTTATACCTTTAGACATTTAACACATCTATTACAAAGCAAGAATGTAATGAAGCATATTTAGGTTGAATGATCAAGACTAAACTCATGCTCAAAACATGGTTGCAGATGGTCCATGACAAAGTGAACACCCCAAATCTCTTGCATGGCTATTAATAAGAAAACTCATATAGGATGTTATAACTCATGTATTAATAATCAAGCTCATATGGGATGTTACTACTAGCATCTCCAAATCTCAATTAGGGAATGGCTTTGGTAGCTTTCACATTAATGTACTGAAGTGAATTGAGTCATTCACGTGGGGTAATCAGATTTAAATTAGAAGAAATTAGCTTGAGGAAACTATTGATAAAATAGTCTACTACTTAGGACAACATATCAATGAATTGAGTCATTCATGTGGGGTAATCAGATTTAAATTAAAATAAATTAGCTTGAGGAAACTATTATAAAATAGTCTATTATTTAGGACAACATATCAAAATGTAAATACTCATTTAAGCCATATTTGAAAAAAAAATGAAAATCTCAATTTTCGATTTTGCTCCAATTCATTGATTTGGAAAAATGGAAAAATGGAAAAAGAGAGATATTGAACTAGGATAAGCTAACTAGAGAATTAAATTAGCACAAGATATTGCTACATTTCTGACATAAAATTAAAAAGAAAACAAAAACAAAAAAGAAAACTCAAAAACTTATCATTGATTTTTGTGAAAGTGAGAGAAAAAAAAGACAACATAAAAAAATAAACTTAAATTATAATAAAATGAATAAATAATGCATAAATATTTTCAAAACCAAAACTTGAATTTGGAATTTTTTTAACGAGGAATTTTTTTAGAGATTAAAACCATAATTGAAAAAAATAAAGAAAGTGAGAAAAAAAAGGAAATGAAATCATAAAAATAAACCTAAATTATAATAAAATAAATAAATAATGTATAGAAATTTCATAAATTAAAACCATAATTATAATAGATAAATAATCCAATAAAAACTATAATTATAATAGAAAAATACTTCAAATAAAATTGAGATATGTCATTTTTTTTTTTTTTTGCTAAAGCAAGAGTGTTTCTTTCTCATTCAAAGGCTTAAAAAATTACAAAACTATATTACAAGTCCCGGACAAAGTCAATGGGAGTAGTCGGAGACCGCCAAACCTCAAAAATCAGGCATCATTTCCTCAAAAACCTACAAAATAACCAAACCCCCGTACACGAAAGGAAAATAAACTCAAAGCAAGGAATTTTTTGGGTCCGCCCAGGGGATAAAACCCGTGCAACTAAGACATCCGTCATCCAGGAGCCACCACGATGAACACGAGAAGCCCGGAGGATAACCCCTCGAAATAGCTCGATGAACTAAGGCTGTTGATCTTCACTCCCCGAATCCGACGGCTGAGGAGAATATCGGACGAGAAGAAGCACGAGGATAACCCGCCCGATATAGGTGGTTTTCTCTCTTCGTCCGCTGCCACATGGTGATAGAAGAATGGCATCGGAGGCAAACCATGAAAAACCGCTTGGGGGCTTGGATGCATTCGATAAACCACAAAACCGCTTGACCACTAAAATATTTGAGAACGAAAACCACTTTTGTTCCACCACCTGCCATCCAAAAGAGAGCTTCCGTCACGCCGAGTTCGGGAGCAAAAGCTAGCTGAACCCTAGTTCTCCATCCTCTTCATTGCCCAATTGCTGCTTCTCCCTCGTCTTGAGATAAAGCTCATTGTCTGCTCATGCCAGACTATGGCATTCCTCTCGCAAATTCCCTACAGGCATAAGTTCCCACCTGTAAAAATTGTAGTCATTCTTACAGAGCACCCCTTCATTTGCTAGCCGGTCTGCTAATCTGTTGGCATTTCTTCGCACATGAACAAAACTTAGGGTTCTCAGGATTCTCAGATGTGATTGAATATGCCAATAAACCTGCAAAAGTCTCCAGTGGTGCGAGATTTTCTCAGGATCAGAGCCATTAGCTATTTTTTTTATAGAATTGATTGTTAATTCAGAATCAACTTCTATTATGGAGTTCTTCATGTTGAGATCTCTTAGAATCTCTAAGCCCTGCTCTATGGCCATAATTTCCGCCATGTTGTTGGTGGCATTCCCTAAATGACTGTGGAAGATGGCAATTAAATTCCCCTTGTCATCTCGAATGGCACCTCCATACCCTGCCTCCCCCAGGTTACCTTTCGAGGCTCCGTCTATATTTAATTTTAAGTAACCAGGGGGGGTGTTGCCAGAAGTCCTGCCTCATTGAAGCATGTGTAGCAATCTGGATTGAGCCCCAGGGGACCAACTTCTGAAGGCCCAAAAGAAGAAGAATTCTAGCCTCCTATTGAGATGGAGGATTCGCAAGAGGTTGCTTCTGAATGGTATTAATAGTTTCTTTGAGTTGCCTTAGGAGTTGATTTATTATGATTTGGGGCGTGCTGGATTTGTCCTTGAAAATTTTGTTATTGTGTTCTTTCCAGACATTCCAGATTAGAAAGCCTGGAATCAATGTCCAGGCTATGTTGACAGTCTCATTCTCTGAGAGTTTTTTCCTCCAATTCTTTAAGGTATTGGAGATGTCGTTTTCATCTCTGTCAGTTTGTCTAAAGATAGAGGCAACCCAATTCCATAGGGTAGAGGTGAAAGTGCAAAGGCTGAGAAGGTGATCCCTCGTTTCTTCCTGTATACCACAAAGCTGGCATCTGGATGGTCCCGCAAAACCCTTTTTCCTAAGATTTTCCCAAGTCAAAATCTTTTTGTGAAGAACCATCCACATAAAGAGCTTGATTTTCATCCATTGAGGGTGCTTCCATAGGTTCTTCCAAGTTTTATCCGGGTTTGAAAAATTGTACCCGATGACCACTTCTTTGGCTTCTTTGAGATTGAAATTTCCCTCACTGCTTCTTCCCCATCTAAGTTGATCTGTGGACGTTGAGATCAAAATTTTCCTTTTTTCCAGGATTTTAGCAAGAGCTTCAACCTAGGTCTTCAGAGGAGACTCTTCACTATTAATTGGTACATTCCAAGTTCTCCACTTGTCACCATTCCTTGTCTTATTCCAAAATTCGCTGACCTTTTCTCCACTTAAGTTGGGTTCCTGCTGCTAGTTGTCCTCCTAGAACGAGGCAAGGTTTCCATTACCAATCTCCTAGAAGCTATGTTTCTGAACTAAAGCTCTGTTCTCCCAAGCATTATTCCAAATGTGGGAGCCCCTGATATGCCCTGTCATTCTGATCAGGTCCCATTCCCTCCAGTCCTATGCATATTTCTGCGTCCAGAGCTTAGCCCATGGGTTGCTAGATTCCTTCAGCCATCTCCACAAAAGTTTGGCCCCAAATTTTTTTTTAATAGTTTATGGGTCATGGAGACCAAGACCCCCATGAGGTTTGGGTGGGCAGATTTTGTCCCAAGCTACCAGCGCCCATTTCTTTTTTCCTCACCTTTTCCACATAGAAAGTCTCTTTGCATGTTCCTGATTTGATGCGCAACTCCTCCAGGAATAGGAGGTGCCGAAAAAATATATATTGGAAGAGACTGCATGATTGCCTTTGTGAGAATGAGCCTGCCAGCAAGATTTAAAGATCTACTTGTCCACTTGCAGATTTTGTCCTTTAGTTTGTTGATCAAAGTTTCCAAAACCTCCTTGCTCTGAGGTTTGTCAGTGAGAGGTATTCCCAAATATGTGGAGGGGAGTTGGTCTCTCTGAAATCTGAGAATTCTGGAGAGGTTTCTTTGAATGGCAATATTTGTATTGAAAAAAAAAAGCTTAGATTTTGAGAGACTTACCTCTGTACCAGCCGCCAAAGCAAAATCATGCAGGATTTGTTTGTAGGCTTTGGCTTCTTTGACCGTTGGTATGCCCTGTAACATAGTGTCATCTACAAATTGCTGATGAGTCAATGAGTCCCCTTCCTGTGTGAGCTTGAGACCCTGGATTGTTCCTTGCCTTTTGGTAGAAGTGATCGCTTTGCCTAAACCTTCCATCATAAGAATAAATAGAAATGGTGAAAGCGGATCTCCCTGCCTGAGGCCTCTGAGGGCCGAAAGGATTTGGAGGGAGAGCCGTTGAGAAGGATGGAAAATCTAGCTGAAGTTACCAAAGCCATAACCCATCTTATCCAATTCTGGTCAAAGCCATAAGTTGTTAGAACTTCTTTGATATATAGCCAGCTCAGTTTGTCATAAGATTTTGCTAAGTCCAGTTGAATGATCATCCCTGCTTGCTTATTTTTCTTGAGAGAGTGCACTATTTCATGTGCTTGAATGATGTTATTGAGAATTTGCCTTCCTTCCACATACCCAGTTTGCTCCTCCGAAACGAGAGTTGGTAGGAGGGGCTTGAGTCTGTTTGCAATAACTTTGGAGATGATTTTGTATATCACATTACAAAGGGCTATGGGTCTGAAACGATCTGGAGTCATTGCTTTATCCTATTTAGGAATGAGAGCAATGAAAGAGGCATTTAGCGCCTTTAGGATTGTTTTTGAAATCCTTGAGTCCTCCACCACCTCCAAAATGTCCTGTTTGACTATTTCCCAGCTTGCCTTGAAGAAGTCGACGTTAAATCCATCCGGTCCAAGCGCTTTCCCATTGTGCATCTCATTTATTACTTCCTTTACCTCTTCTTCTGACATTGGTCTGTTGAGATTGAAATTATCTTCCCTGGTCACCAGTTTCGGAATATGCTGCGTAAATTTTCTGATAGCTAGCAATCTGTTTAAGATAGGCTCCTCTGCTATATTTTGAAAATGTTGTACCAGAACGGACTCCATATCTTTGTGTGTGCTGAGCTCTCTCCCCAGCGGATCTATGAGCTTTGTGATTCGATTATGAGCTCAATGTTCCATGGTTGATTTGTGAAAAAACCTTGTGTTTCTTTCTCCTTCTTTAAGCCATTGTACTCTTGATTTCTGCTTCCAGAATATTTCCTCCTGCTGACATCTGGTGTCCCATTCTTGTTGTAGAGAGTCTGCTTGCAATTTCCTATCCTCAGTGAAGCCTTCCTTGATCATAGTTTGGTTGATATTCTGAAGCTTTTGTTCCACTTCTCTTTTGACTTTAAAAATATTTCCAAACTCGCTTTTGTTCCAATCTTTGAGTTTGACCTTGATATGCTTGAGTCTCTGTTGCAGAATGAACATTTTCGTGCCTTGAACAGGTAAATCTTCCTTCCACCACTTATCAATGTTGGATATGAAATTAGGGTGAGTAAGCCAAACATTCTCAAACCTGAAGGGTCTGTTTCTTGGAGTGCCAATAAAAGAAGCTTCTAGCTGAATTGGCCAGTGGTCCGACCCTCCAAAAGGTAGGATGAAAGCATTCAAGCTGGGCCCAGAGAGGAAGAGGTCCTCCGAGATGAGGAATCTATCTAGTTTTGAGGCAACTTGGGAAGCTCCTCCCCTCTTATTGTTCCATGTGAAGGTTCCATTTGCTGTTTCTAAGTCCACTAGCTTCAAGTTGATGAGGAAGTTCTGGAAGGCAATAGAGTCCTTTCCCATCAATCTAGTTCCTCCTTTTTTTTCTGTAAGAGATTTGATCATGTTGAAATCTCCACCCAGAATCCAGGGTATTACTGGGTGTCTCTCTCTAAGATCCTCAAGTGAGGTGAGAAGCTTGAGTTTATCTCCAGGATTTTGAGGACCATAGACATTTGTAACCATATAGATATCCTTGTCACCCAAAGGTTGGATAACCATTGAAAGATAGTTCCTGGATGCTTCTGCATCCAAAATGTCAAATTTCTGAGGATTCCAGAGAGTAAGAATCCCTCCCGCTGTATTATTGGCTTTTGACTTCTAGGTATTCATATTTACTGAGCCATTTGTTATGTATCTTCCGGACTTTGTCTATTGAACATTTTGTTTCCTGTATGAACACCATATCTGGGTTTTCTTCTTTTAATCTGTTGTTGAGATTCCTCTGTTTCCTTTTACTCCCTAGACCCCTGATATTCCATGATGTGAGCTTCATGATGGTGGGTTTTTGAATGAGTAACTAGTGAGGTCTTTCATCTTACCTGAGTTGATCATGAGCTTCCCACACTCTATGAGCAGTTCATTTTGTCTCTTTCTACCTCTTTTCCTGCCTGGGTTTTTGGCCGAGTGTCCTGATATTTCCTCCATTGATTTGACCCCTCCATGGTCCTGACTTTCATGGCTTCTTTTGTTTCCTGAAGTTTTTGTTTGAGATCTCCAGAGGAAAAGCTGTTGTACTCTATCAAACTCCTCTTGTGGCAGGGAATCTATCCTTTTGGTGGTTCCCTGGTTTAATAATTTCTCGAGATCAAGATTCTCTCTCTCAAGAATCTCATGTAGTTCTTGGTCCTCTGTCCCAACTTCACTAGCAGTCATCTCTTGGTCCTTGCTTAGTTCCATGCTGTTTGGTGTGGTTTCCTGTTGTTCGTTGTTTTCCTGTAATATTTCCATGTTGTCCTCCTTTTCTTTCTCTCCAGGATGGTTGTCCAGAGTAACACCCTTTTCACTGTTCCCCCCTTCTTCTTCTAAAATTTCAAAACTATTGTGACTTGCTAGTTTGTTATCACTCTATTTTTTTTGGTACTTTCTTCCTCCTCCTTTCCCTCTGCCCCCTATCTTGGTGAATCCTTCGGGATCTTTGCCTGTGTTGGTCCTCAGATTATCCTCCCTCTTGTTTTGTGGGCAATCTCTAAAAAGGTGTCCATGTTCATGACATTTCCAACATCTAAACGGGACATGCTCATAGTCCACTGTCTGTACCCATTCCTCATCATAAACTTCTAAGACCACTTCATCCGGGAGTGCTCCCGATAGATCCATTTCTACACATATTCGTGCAAAGGAAGTATATTTCCCTCGCAGAGTTGCCTCTGAGATTTTTAGAAAATGTCCTAATTTATTTCCTATAGCTTTCAAGGATTCAGGCAGCCAATAATCTAGAGGTAGGGAGTAAAGTCTTATCCATACCGGGACCGATGAGAATGTTTCTCACTCCGGGACAAAGTTCATTACCCAAGGTCGCATATATAGTCCTGCAACAGCATAGAAATAGGGTCCTCCTTCGAAAACTCTGTCTTTATCCTCTAGGCTGTTGAAAACCACTGTGAAGAAACCCTTGGACCCTAGATGTAGAGTTATATCCCCCTTTGGTTTCCAGTTGTTTCTAATCCAAATATACAGATTCTTCTCTGTGGGCCATATGCCCATAAACTTGCATATAATAGCATAAGCCATCATGTGATCTTTGTGCTCCTACAGTGCAGGATCATTCAAAACCACCCGGGGTTTGGTGGCAGTCTTGGGCTTACAGTGTCCTTCTGCTGAGTTGTACACATTTTTCTGACTGTTGTTCTCTGGTCTCTTCTCCCTTCTGACCGTCTTGTGAGTTTCTTCCTGTACATCTGCTTTGCTGCTTTCCAGTTCTTTTGAGTCTACAATTTTTTTCCCAGCCTCCAAGGGTTTCCTGAATCCGTTCAAACATGTTTCCCTGCTTCTGTTCGATACAACGTTGCTGTAGGAGGGAGTACAACTCCCTCCTCCTGGCACCTCCATTGTTGTCAGTTCACTCCTCCTGTTGCTTTCTGCTCCGAACCCTAGCCGTCCATTCCTCTCCTTTTTTCAATTTGAGATATGTCATTTAAGCATTAGGTTAAACAACTATTTCTCTATTCCAAGTGAATTTAAATATTTTTGGATCTCTCGATCATTGTAAGTTATGAAAAATAAAATATGTCATTTAACCACAAGCCTAAGACAACTATTTTTCTTATTCAAAATGAATTTAAATATTTTTGATTTATTTTTTGAATTTTTAAATAATTAGATAAATTTATTTTTTTAAATTTTTAATTAAAAAATTTACTAGAAAAATTTCTATCGCTATTAATTAATTCATCTAAAATTGAATATACATTAATATTAAAAAAAATAATACTCATAAATAGAGAAAAGCAACCGTCGAATTCTCACTTGAAAACCATGGTAAATTTGAATTTCAAATTTACTTAGATTTAAATGAGTAAAACAATAGTATATGTTTTCTCCTTACTTTTAAATAGGCAACACTACGTGGTCGTCGGACAACCTGAAAATTTACTCGTTGCACATTGCTGATCTCAACTTAAACAATGGCTGATCTCAACTTAAAACTAGACAATTTGCTATTGGCTGCCCATATTTAAGATGTTATTGACCCATTTTATAATATTTAGCTGTTATTGACCCATTTATATAAAATGAGTGACATTTTTTTCCATTTAGAATACTATTCCATTTATATAAAATAAGTGACATTTGTTTTCTGTTTGGAATACCATCTCCATGAATGCTTTCAATGTGAAATTCAAACTCAATTGCTTTCATTACAACTACTCAAAATATCCCACTGAGATAACACAACATTTAACCAAGACGCCACTTAGATAAAATATGAACATTCAAATCATATATGCTACAAACTGTTGTTATGATGACTATACGGGATTTTGAATAACGTATTTGAAAAATGTAAGGACAGATTTATTACTGTAGCATTTTTTTCTTCTTTCTCGTGAGTTCAAAAGTTATAATGTGGGACTAATGATAAGAAAACAAATCATGAAAGGTGCAAACTGCAACATATTCCATACAATTCAAAATCTCAGGAAGCTATTATCCATTGAAATATGTAAGGCAGTGAAATACGAATATCTTGTACACTGATCTCCACAATATTATACTGTGAGGAAAATAGAAATCTACTATTTTTAGAAACGAAACTTCAGAATATTATACTGTGAGGTAAATAAAAATCTCCTGCTCTTAGAAACGAAACTTCTAAGAAATAATAGCAGGCTATACAAGTAAGTGTAGCTACTAAGGAATTTCATAGAGTTAGCATACTCTTAGGCACCAATAATCATTAGTAATGTACCTCATCATACAAATATTTGGTCTAACCATTGGATTCTTCATTACATCTACACTTCTCTTCTTTTGCAGACACTTTGGGAGGACTGGTTTCGCCGGTTCTAGGTTTCTTCATTTGTTGCTGGTGTTTAGAAGATGTGAACTGAACAACGACTGTTGATCAGAATTGGGAAGCATGCAAAATCCTTGGAGAGGAGTTGGAGTACTTTTTTTCACTGGTATGCATATGGGTTTGCGTGGTGTGGGAGAACAAGAGAGCACCAGATGGGCAACCAATATTTCCTGCAGCTATAAAACCTGCTCAGTGAACCCTGGGATTTGCAAGCTGCAGAAACGTCAGTGAAGCCTGGGCGTTTGCAAGCTGCAGAAACGTCGGTACCGCTCAAATCACTTCTCCGACTTCCGATGACGTTCATGACCAATTCGGTCACCCCCAAAATAGCCTTCGATAGTTGAGCGCATGAACACAGCCGCTGCAAAAAACATGGGCTAAGCGGTTATATATATTCAAATTTCAAATTTCCAGCCGGGTTATCAAATTCAAATGAGCTTCCCATCTATGCGTACATTATATCGTATACCTTTGTATTCGTACGGTCTGGTGGCAGCAGGAAATCCCTTAGACATCGCTATCGGAAGGCGTTCACGTCTACCAAATTCAAATGAGCTTCCCATCTATGCGTACATTATATTGTATACCTTTGTATTCGTACGGTCTGGTGGCAGCAGGAAATCCCTTAGACATCGCTATCCGAAGGCCTTCACGTCTACCACGGTAATCTCCCAAGGTAACCCATGGGCATATGTATGGGGCAAGTGCTATTTCATGGACTATAGCATTATTAATGCTCCCTTACATCACTGTCATTCCGTGGGCATAGACGGTAGTACAATCACGCTGACACCCCGGATTATTTCTGGACAAGCGCTTTCCGGTAAATCATACCACGGATAACCACCATGTACAATACATAAAACCATACCATGCTATGCTATGCATCTGGACGGGGCATCTGAGATGTGACGCGCTGATACCATGCTATGCTATGCATCTGGACGGGGCATCTGAATGTTAACCGAACCATTCAAATTCAAATTCGAAATTTGAACTGGTGAATCCGCCCCGCCAAATTCGAAGTTTGAACTGGTGAACCCGCCCGGCCCAAATTCAAAATTTGAACATCGATAATTGCTATATCTCGCATTTCAAGTCGTCTGGCATCATGGTTCAGGGCGGGCACGAGACATATATCCGGAATTCCTTCCTGGGGCAGCGCATTACCGCCGGTGGAAGCCCGGACGAGAAGAAATTCAGCGGCGTGGGCATAAGCCTCATGGGCAACCACAACGCTGTAACGGACGTTGTCATCTTTTCGGCTGCTGTGGGGATTACAGTGACAGGTCAAGCCAATATCCTCACAGGAGTTCACTGTTATAACAAGGCCACAGGCTTCGGAGGAGTTGGAATCAAACTAATGCTCGGTGGATTGACTCAGATCTGAGGAACATCGGTTCTTATTTGGATTATAGCGCTCATTCTTCATGCACTCCATGGCAACAAATTTGGGAAAGCTGAGAGAATCGTTGCTCTCACAGAACAAAAAGGTACCTACAATGCCTCTGTTTACAGTCAGGCTCCCCCATATGATTACCTCTACTGTGGTTCCTCGCTGTACGGTGACCTGAATCCTCAGAGAATGAGAGAGTGGATGGCTTATCATGCCAAATTCTTTGGCCCTAGATCGCACTTTGTTTTTCACGATGCTGGTGGAGTCCATTCCCAAGTTAGAAAGGTGTTGGAGCCATGGATTCGAGCAGGTCGTGTGACGTTGCAGGATGTAACAGAGCAGGAACAATATGACGGGTATTACCATAATCAGTTCCTCATTGTGAACGATTGTTTGCACAGGTACAAATTCATGGCGAATTGGACTTTTTTCTTCGATGTAGATGAGTATCTCTATATTCCTCGGCGGAAAACACTGCAATATGTGTTGAATGAGCTCTCTGGCTATACCCAATTCACCATTGAGCAATATTCCATGTCTAACAAGCTCTGCTTGCAGAATAAACTGCACAGCATCTCGGCTAACAGTACTTATTCCAGGTAATAGTCATTATGGTTTCTATTAATCCGAAGAAAAAATTCGAATATGTTTTTGGGGTTTGAAATTCAATGTGATAATTCTGTTGCGCAGGGAATGGGGATTTGAAAAGTTATTATTCAGGGATGTGAAGAGATCCTCGCTTTCACCTCACCTCACTTTGTACTGTCTTTCACACCACGAGATCCTCGCTTTCAATACCATGCGTTTGGTGGATGACTGGAATCGGTTCATTTCCTTTTCTGTTCTACTATCAATAATAGTATTGCCAGAAATTTGACATTATATGTTACAAAAGTGGATTTCATTTCATTTTCTGTTCTACTATTAGTAGTATTGCCAGAATTGTTTTATAAATTGTTATGACATTATAGGTTACAAAAGCGGAATTTAAATTTAAACGGAAAAACTAATTTCCTTCGTACTTATTTGTATAATATTCTTTAACATATATGAAAACTCTCTCTTTTATATATATATAGTATTTTATAAAAATTAAAAAATATATAATTATCCACTAGTCACCGTAACACATTTTTTCACCTAATCGTCTACAACTCTGAAATTCAATTGCGTCATACAGCACGGGCATGTCTATGCATAAAATAGATTAATCATTCAGCCATGGTTAAAAACTGTTATCTTACAATCCTACCTCCATCCATTGGTTTAAAACGTCAACCCTTTGGATTTCAGTAAATAAAATTCACCTTTGGGACACCACCGAGGATATTAAACTTAGATTTGAGATACTATTGTATTGAATTTTACATTTACAATTTTATTGGTCAATGGTTTAAACGTTACAGTTTTATTTAAGTCTAATCTGTGTTATCATCATTTAACACATTTTAATTTATGATTCGAGAGGGTTTTAAAAATGGTTTGTTTGGTAAGGAAATAATTTAACAATTTAAAATCTAGAGGTATTTTATAAGAATAAAAAGTTATCTTTTTAAATAATGTTGATGAGTCACTCAGCATTTGTCAATAACAATGATTTTTAAATAATGTTGTTGAGTCATTTTACATTTGCCAATAACAATAAGTGCATAACAACCAATAACGGTTGTCTCAGTATTGGTTTGACAACTGAATTATGATAGGTTTACCTACTTTTCAAAAAAAAAAAAAATATAAGCATACACCAGTACATTTGAGGATAACAACCTGTGATCGTTGTCCCACTGCTGCTTTCACAACTGAGTTATTATAAGTTTTCCTACTATTAAAAAGATAATTAAAAAAAATCAATTTATGAATAAGTGTACTTGGAAGAAGGTTTTAAAATATTTAATGCATTTGAGGATAACAACCTGTGATGTGATCGTTGTCCCACTGCTGCTTTCACAACTGAGTTATTATAGGTTTTCCTACTATTAAAAAGATAATTAAAAAAAATCAATTTATGAATAAGTGTACTTGGAAGAAGGTTTTAAAATATTTAATGAGAACCGCTCATTAATAACCATTTTAGATCCATCTTAACTCCGAAACTACCAAGAATCTAGAGGGATCGAATTTCTTTGCACCTTAAGTAAATCTATGGGGTTCAAAGGTTTACTACCTCTCCTCCTTTCTGTAACTGGAACCTTGGATCTCTCATTTTCCACAGATTTCACATTATTTCCATCACCAATTGAGCTGCTCCCAAGACAAATAGATATATAACTTAGAAAAAAAAATATTAAATATATAATTTTTATATGCTTATTAATTAAATTTAAATCTAAAATTATGAAATATAATAATTATGAATTTGAATCATTATTTTAATTTATATGACCAAATAAAATTTAATAAATAACCATATATAATTAACATTTCAAAAAAATTAAACTAAAGCTATTTAAAAAAAACCTTATATTAATATGTAATTCTTTTAATGGGAAAAAATCAATAATCACATGAAATTAAATAATTATAAATTTAAGCTTTCTTATTAAAATTTAACACAGTTATAAATTAATTATTTATAATACTACATTCATATTTATTTTCAATTTCAAAAAAATATTTTAATAATTAAATCTCCATTTATAGATTCATGAAGTAGGGTCACAATTATTTTTTTTATTTGGACAACTTCTTAAATTTGATACCAAGATTATTTTGTAGTGTTTTTTATATTTGATAAATTATAGTCTACTATTAAAGATGATTACTAATCGTGTTAAGAGGTGTTTTCGAGTTTTATATGACAGATATTTGCAACAAAATTTTATTTAGACAATTTCTTAAATTTGATAATAAAATTATCTTGTAGTACTTTTTGTATTTGGTAAATTTTATTATTATATTATTAGAGTTGATTACTAATGGCTTTGAGAGGTTTTAAATTTGATAATAAAATTGTCTTGCAGTGCTTTTTATATTTGATAAATTATATTATATTATTAAAATTGATTATTATTTATGTTGAGAAGTGTTTTCAAGTTTTATATGAAATAGATATTTGTAATGTTATGTGATTTAAATATTAAGATTAGGTAAAATAAAAATTAAAAAGTAATTTTTGGGTTTAGGTTTTGAGAAGTCATGATTTTTCTTATAGTATTTGTTATGATGAAACAAAAGTTTGAAGAAATTTATTATGAAATGCAAGCATATTACTTTAGATCCATCTTAACTTTTAAATTGATACGTCAATACTTAATAAATTTAAATTTAAAATCAATTAAACTGGTTTTAAAGCTATAATAAAAACAACGATATTACCCATCGATAAATGTGGGTGATATCAAAGATTCCATCAAAAATTGTTTTTTTGGTACATTGTCATAAAAAGGCATTAATAAACGATTAAATTGTACATCGGTAGAGTCAATAAATTAACTTGGTTCAGTGAAGCTGATTTAGCCCCTTACGGTATTTTTCATCCTGGGCACGCACTTCCCTTTCATCCAATGCATTGCGGGGGAGGAACATACATACGAGGTCTGCTAGTCTGCTCTTTCGAAAAGTTAGTCTGCTCCTCCGTCGATTTATATGATCCAATCCAGCTTATTTTTATCCCCTTCCCCCAGTATTGGTTTGGTCTAACTTGGGGAGATACGGCTAATGAATCACTATAAATAAAGTACCTAATACGCCTATCCCAACACGCCTATTGCAATAAGTTGTGGTTAGCTCAGCAATTTCCCTCTCACTCATTACTGAAAGTTGACGGAATGTGATTAAACGAATCTTTGGTTTAAGCACCTTTCCCCGTTCATTATTGAGAAGGGCTGGTTAATTAACTGATTTAAAGTGAACTGCTTCTTTCTAAAAGTTCCTCTCCTCATGGTGAGACCCCAATGGGTCTTGAACTGATGGACAAATAAAGCTAGGAGGTGTATTTGACTAGCAATTGTCTCAAAATGTGCAAACATAGGTCGATAGGTTTTTTAAATTGGAAAAATGATATGAGGAACGCATTTGCATAATATGTATTGGAAAATTTAAATTTTATATAGATATTGTAAAAGATAATATTTTAGTTTTATGGATCCTGGAGTTCGAAAGCATACCAGTGAAGTTCTTAGACTATCTTGTTCTTGAAGGGCAACACGGACACCAGATTCGACCTCTAGAAACTCAGATCAATGTCATAGCTCAAACCTGAGAGAATAACAAGGATACTTTTAAATTCAAGTGAGTTAGAAACTACCTCCTCAATTTTGGGAAGAAAAGAGTTATAAATTAAATGTAGTCTTCAACAAATGTGAAACTTATAATATTTAAAAAACAAATAAAAAATAAAGAAACTTATGCAAATAGTTACATGCATCCATTGCAAAGTACATCCATCACACAAAAAAAAATCCATCATACACCACTAAATAACAAAAAACCAAATTTATAAAAAATATTAATAATATTCAAATTATAAAGTGAATTGACTTTAGAAAATTGCTAGATTCAACTCTCTTGCTCGTGAATTTGGCGTGTTCATATAATGATAACGGAACAATAAATGTAAGTCAAAATGTGACAAATTTATAAAATAAAATAAATTTTATTTTACCAAAATCACAACGGTCAAATTCAATATTCAAGCTTCCATACATGAGAATTGTAGATTTTTCCTTGGCCAACACACAAATTATGAAGGGCAGATTGTCTACAACTAAATTTCCTATATCGGCTTGCAGCTGGAAAGTTCCAAGAAAACTAAAAATCTTCTGAACCACAAGACTAAATTCATTGCATGCTCAAGTATATCATGCTCCATGAATAATAACTAGGCATACCATATACAAATCTACAACTCTTTTCTAGTGTCCTGAATAAGTATGAAAGGATTTACAGTTACCTGTGCTAGTTCTAACATTGTAAATTCCCCAGGATTCCCAAGATTGAAAGGACCAACATGCCTCCATAAGTCACATAAGGCATTCAACCTTCGGGGTTTCCAAGGAAGTGTTTGTAGTTAATTTTTATTTGAGAAGTGAAAGAAAACAGTACCATATTACTTCCAACAACACGGAGCGATAAACAATGGACCAATATTTCTGCTGCAATTGTCAACTTACCAGATCATAAACGAACTAGAATCTCTGTGTATGTTTCCCATCTCCATAGAATGTCAAAGGCTCCTTGCACAAAGGCTATACATAATAATAAGGAATTTATCAAAATTATCTTAGACAAGAAAAAGGAATAAATCCCAAATTAACTCACTATAGAAAGAAAAGATTAAGCACAAAGGAACTAGAAAATAATTAAGGCACATAATCAAAAGGTTATACAAAGGCCCTAAGTGAATAGAAAAGCATAATTCAAAAAGATAAATGATTATAATCATTTGGGGAAATCATCAAAGCAGTGGAAAAAAAATTGTCTTAAGCAAAAGCACCATTAAGTGCAATAATACAATATTACAAACATAAGAAATCCAAATACTTCCCAAAGTTCCATAATACCTGCCAAAGTTCCTTAAATACATGCTTCTTCTTACTGAACCATATAAGATGTTTTTTAATTACCCTGTGAATGACTTATTACTTCATATAATTTTCGGGTAAATATAATTTTCAAAGATTTCTATTAGAATAATTAGGTTTCTATTCGGTATTTTGTGGTACCTATCAAACTACTAAAGGATTGCTAACCTTTATTGGACTATGTCTTGCAATAAAAAATCTCTAGGCCTTTTGAAAAACACACCAAATAGTACGACACTTTTGAATAGGAACCAAGCTAAAAAGAAAAATCAAAGTACCAATAAACAGATAATGTAGCTCTAGATTTTTCTTCAAGGAGAATCATCGTATGGTCTACAACTACACAACCTATGTAACACCAACATTCAATGCATAATACAACTACAAAGTTATGAGATCATAGCCTTGAGAGTCTGGGAAGAAAATCAATAACTTACCTGAGCAACAAAATTACTTACAATCTGACCATCATCAAGGCACATTCGCAGACTGTATGTATTGAAAATTTGAGAAATATGAACTTGAAAGCACGATATCAAATAAGTATCTTGGCAAGTGTGATGTGAAATAAGGTTTAATATATTTAGATTTAATACAGATATTAAGACAAACTCAGATTCACAATACACCTCAACATTTGCTCCCCTGTGATAATCCATTGTTAGAGTTTCGGTTGTTTTCTTACCCTCATCATAGCAACTGCGGACTCTTGAATATCACCATGAAAACGATAATTCTTTTAGTTTTCAATACAAGGAAAACATCGAACAATAATTGAAAATAAAACATGGTGACTGCCTTCATCCAAGGTAAGTCCGATAAGAAACTAATCGATGGGATTAACATTGCTCCAATATGCTTCAGTTTGAGGATGTTCAAGAGGATCTCCATAAAACTCACTTGTACTTGTAAGCAAAAAGCATGCCCCAACATGCTTGGAAAGTCCGAGCATGTTCAAGGTTCCCAGAACATTAGTTTTGTAAATCTCGAGTTAAGGATTCAGAGCAAAACATAACAATTTTATAATAAAAAAATACTGAATAGAAACCTCCATTGTGAAAAATAGCAAGATCTACAGAAATTTACTTAAAAAGCATAGATTCATTTCATATTTCGATGAGTAAAGGATATGATAGTATTCACATGATTATGTTTGTAATGCACAGGGGAAGCATCACAAGCCAAATGGTAGATTTTATCAACCTCCAACAATAAGGATTCCAGAACATCATGCCTTATCAGTTCAAACCTTAGATTGCCAAAATGATGCAAAACATTCTCCTTTCTTCATGTAAAGAAATCGTCAACAATAATAACATTGTCACCTCTTTTCATGAGCCTGTCAACTAGGTGACTTCCAACAAAGCCAACTCCTCCCATCACGACAACTCCCAGGGACTTTATTTTCAAACCTAGGGGCAATTATTTATTTTTTAGATGGAAATTAGATTGAACACGAAGTAGCAATAGTCGATGTGATTGCTTGGTATCGTAGATATTGAGTTTAGAAATGCCTATGGTTTTTGTAGTCGAGGTTGTATCTTGTGTCCATGCCCAAAAAGCTGCAGTATCTATGGTATAACATGATTCCACCCCATTCTTGGTTGCTTATTGTGCCTGTGTCGTATTCCAACCTGTCGTTTATGATATTAGTAAACATTCCATATCCCGCGACTTTGTCGGCGACAGTATCGACGTATCAAAAAATGTCATCTTTTTCTTTGTCATGAAGTCATGCACCATAAAACTCATGTTTAGTGCCATAAACTCCATGAAGAATTCAAACGGACTCTCCTGGAACTCTAGTGTAAAAATGGTGTGCACAGATGTCTCTGGGTGGCATAAAAATCTATGTACAGATGTCAGATAGACATGAGAAGTGTAGACTAAGACAAGAGGTGCACTGATTCAAAAGAGAGGCCTATCAACCTAAAGATAAGCAGTCAAATTACTTCATTCCCTCTCCTTGACTTATGGATGTATTTTTTCCATTTGGTATGTCGAGGAATTGAACCCTGAATGGTATCTTTGTTTGTTCATGCCATTTTTTGAGAAAGAGAAATGGCTTAGCCAGCCAGATGAAGGAATGGATTTCAAAGCTGATGCCGGAGAACTTGATCCTTTCTCGACTTATGGATGTTGCGCATTATCGATCGAAAAAAACCCTTTCGATTTGATGAGAGGTCGAGTGATTTGATGATGTTTCAATTGTTGAAAATGGCAACAAGAAATGCTAAAAATAGAAGTGCTAAAAATAACACTGCTATAAATCGCAGTTCGGGTACTAGTGTTGGACATAGCAACAAGGAATGAAAAACGGAAGTGTTAAAAATAGCATTTCAGGATGGATTCCAATTTTAGTTAGTCCCTCAACTAAAATTGAGAAGTAAAATTCGAATTTGATCTTAGCAGCTATTTGTAAAATAATTAATTAATTCACCATGAGTTAATTAGTTGAGGAAAATCAAACATGAAGTCTATGTGGGGACATGCAACAGTTGTCCATTAATTGAGGAATTTATCCATCAATTAAAGAGATAAGGATGAGTTGTAATACTGAGTTGTAATTAGTTGGCTCAGTTAACTGAGTCAAGTCCAATTAGATTAATTCAAACAGTTTGTTGAATTAATTGTGAGTTTAGTTAGTTAATGCATGCATGCATGTAACTGCTGCACTTCAGATAACTGAATATTCTCTCATAAATAACTCATGCATGTCAGTTCAGACAGAGTCCCAGTTGAGATTAGATGGAGGGACAATGTACTATCAGTTGGAGGATTTTTTCTATAAAGGAAACTCATCCATGCAGAAGGAATTATCTCCTTCAGGTTTGGGCAGTTACTTCTTCAGGTTTTGTGAGTGTGATGAGGCTAATTCACACATGTGGCATCATTGGAGCCCAAGAAAAACTGTGCAGGGAAATAGGAGGCTTGGAGGGCTTGAGGAGGACATATACTGTGTCTTTTCAGTCTGTGAGTTGTATTGTTTGATTGAAGAGAGAGCATGATAGCTTGAGAGCTTTGTATAGGCTGAAGCAAGCACCTCGTGCTTGTTACACCAGGATCAACAGCTATTTCACCGGGTTGGGCTTCACAAAGAGTGAAGCAGATGCGAACCTTTACCACATCATGGTAGAAGGTAAGCCATTGATCATTGTTCTTTATGTTGATGATCTGATATTGACAGGTGATGATTAGTTGATCAAGTCTTTCAAGGAGGACCTTCTTCCGTATATGCCCAGTTTCCGTATATGCGCACATCTTCCGTATATGCCCAGTTTCCGTATATGCACACATCTTCCGTATATGCCCAGTTTCCGTATATGCACACATCTTCCGTATATGCCCAGTTTCCGTATATGCGCACATCTTCCGTATATGCCCACATCTTCCGTATATGCCCAGTTTCCGTATATGCGCACATCTTCCGTATATGCCCAGTTTCCGTATATGGACACATCTTCCGTATATGCCCAGTTTCCGTATATGCACACATCTTTCGTATATGCCCAGTTTCTGTATACGCCCAGTTTTCGTATATGCACACATCTTCCGTATATGCCCAGTTTCTGTATATGTGCACATCTTCCGTATATGCCCAGTTTCCGTATATGCGCACATCTTCCATATATGCCCAGTTTCCGTATATGCACACATCTTCCGTATATGCCCAGTTTTCGTATATGCGCACATCTTCCGTATATGCCTAGTTGCCATATATGCCCAGTTTCCGTATATGCACACATCTTCCGTATATGCCCAGTTTCCGTATATGCGCACATCTTCCGTATATGCCCAGTTTCCGTATATGCCCAGTTTCCGTATATGCACACACCTTCCGTATATGCCCAGTTTCCGTATATGCACACATCTTCCGTATATGCCCAGTTTCCGTATATGCGCACATCTTCCGTATATGCCCAGTTTCCGTATATGCGCACATCTTCCGTATATGCCCAGTTTCCGTATATGCGCACATCTTCCGTATATGCCCAGTTTCCGTATATGCACACATCTTCCGTATATGCCCAGTTTCCGTATATGCGCACATCTTCCGTATATGCCCAGTTTCCGTATATGCCCAGTTTCCGTATATGCGCACATCTTCCGTATATGCCCAGTTTCCGTATATGCGCACATCTTCCGTATATGCCCAGTTTCCGTATATGCTCACATCTTCCGTATATGCCCAGTTTCCGTATATGCACACATCTTCCGTATATGCCCAGTTTCTGTATATGCGCACATCTTCCGTATATGCCGATTAGTAGGTCATGTACCAAGACAACGTAAGAAGCAACGCCACAATCACCAGAATGAAGAGCAAGTGAAACGAAAGCTGCCACTGGTACCACTTATCTCTCTTCTATGGGGTAAGAAATAGGAGTTCCCCGACACTTAGTCTTCCTCTTTCCAACACTTTGCTCCCTAGTACTTCGTCCTTCTTCTGGCAACTGATAGTAGTCCTTGTTATGTTTCTTCTATAATAGATATTCCTCTTTGCTCCTTGGTAGATTCCTTTACATATGAAGAGTACTTTATCCTTCCTCCAACCGAGCTCTTTCTTGAGATATAGTTGCAGGTTTGATATGACAATAGTGTATCACTATTTCTTCACGCGTGTGAGGGGATTCCTTCAAGACTCTTATGTGGAGGTCCTATTTTATTCTTCACTTGAGTGAGCTTCCTTTTCGCTTGAGTGAGAGGCCTTATAGGCCTACTTTACTAGCCCAACCAATGAGATATGTATGACTGTGGTGGAGGGCTTCTATGGCAACAGAGATACCTTCTTTATCTTCGCATGTGTGACTGCATATTATTTTTTCATAGTTATTAAAAAAGATTCATGAAGGAATTGTCCATGACAAGGAATCGAGAATTTTTTAATTTTTATTTTAACTTTATTGTTACTGTTTTTCTAGTCATACAAAAAAACAAAATCATATTTTTTATTTTTAGTTTAATTTTATTGTTACGGTTTTTCTGGTTATAGAAAAATAGAATCATGGAGGTGTTGAGAATGAGATTTTAATTTTAATTTTATTGTTAATTTGGTTTAGCTATAAGAATTTAGAGTAAATTGTAGAATGTAGTTAATTGGTAGAGGATTTGTTTAGAGTAAATTGTTAATTTTAATTTTATTGTTAATTTGGTTTAGCTATAAGAATTTAGAGTAAATTGTAGAATGTAGTTAATTGGTAGAGGATTTGTTTAGAGTAAATTGTAGAATGTAGTTAATTGGTAGAGGATTTGTTTGGTGGTATAATTTTTATTAAAAATTTAATTATGGAACAGTTAAGTGTAAATTTTTATTAAAAATTATAATTATTAAAATGTATAAATGAATTCAATTTTTTTAAAAATTTCAATAACTCCTTAAAACACTTCCATTCTCCAACTCCAAATTATTCTAGATATTATAAAGTTGGGAAAATATCCTATCAAAACACTTCAATTATCCAAATTATATACAGAATTATGCATATTATACCGCCGGGAAAATATCATCCCATCAAATGTGGGACACAATTGAGAAAAAAAAAATGATAAAAAAACCAAAAACATTGAACATTTCAATTCTGCAAATTATATACCGAATTCTGCATATTATACCGCTGGGGAAAAATTGTGAAAAAAATGCACAAAAAATAAAAAACATTTTAAAATACAAACTACCAGCATTGCGACTCCATGATACAGATTCTGTGCTGTAAAGGTTTTAAATGGCCCTCTGAATTTGTGTCATTAGAATCCACGATTTTGGGCGATTTTAGCATAATTCGAATGCCCAAATTTTGGCGAGCTAAAACTGTGGGATAATCATTAAAAAATAATCGGAAGAATTAAATTAAAGAAATTATTCAGGAAATACAAAGAAGGGAAAGTCGTCCAAAAATATAATTTAAATGAATATATTTTACATAATTTATCACATCAGTGAAATTCAATTTGCTGGCAGGTTAAGTTCATCCTCACAGCAATCAGAACCTAACCAACGTCTCATAGCAGTGGAGACCGTCAAATTCAGGGGCAAACTTTACTGTCGTCCGTTCCTCCTTTGCTTTTCTATTTAATTCACCGCCCTGCCGACTGTAACTCTGATCCTGTGAACCCAAAAACCACCATAATTAGAAACCTTAACCCCAAGAAACAGTAACCCCTCCCCTCTTTGTAGAACCCAAAATGATGAAGAAGCAATTTTTCATATACTTACATGATGGCCATCCGTATTTGATGTTGATGGAAGGCGATGAGATTCGAACCTGCAGAAAGCCCCAATTGCGGCAACCGCAGCTGCTATTGTGAACACAGGCGTATTCACTGCCATTTTTTTGACTTCTTTATCTGCTGATTTGCCACAAATTTGTATGAATCGCCGAAACAGAGATTGATACTCCCTTCAGTTGACACCGAATTCTGAGTACAGTGTGAAAATTGCAGAGATTCGGACAGAAATTCCCGATTTCAAAAGCATTCAGACGATATTGACTGATAAAGCAGGGAGGAAGTGGAGGGCAGTAAATAGGAGAGAAAGGCGCGAGTCAGTATTTAGGCGGGTTTCCAAATTCAAAATGAGTGATGTATGGATGGTATGCGGGCGATGGTATGACATGGGACGGCGGGTTTCCAAATTCAAAATGAGTGATGTATGGATGGTATGCGGGTGGATGAATGCGAATGAGAATACATACGGAATCAGAATTCGTTCGCCGGAGAAATGATGCACACCGCTGACCGCCAAAGTCGATGTCAGAACCCGCTTCCCAACACTGTACTTAAGGTCTCTTAAGAGTGCATTTATAATGCTATAGTCCATGAAATAGCATATACGGAAGATGTGCGCATGTCTTCCGTATATGCCCAATTTCCGTATATGCGCACATCTTCCGTATACGCACAGTTTCCGTATATGCGCAGTTTCTGTATATGGAAATTGTACATGTCTTCGTTTATGTATCTGCGCATATACGGAAACTGTGCATATACGGAAGATGTGCGTATACTACGGATGCTACGGTGAAGGCTTTGTGGGACAAGTTAGGGACTTTTTACCAATCTAAGTCTGGTGAATAAACTATTCCTATGGAAAAAGCTGTATGAGAAGGGAAAATTTCTTTTGATAGAACATAAATATACAAGAGGTTAAATATGAGTTGAAGAGTTGCAAGGAAGAAAATAAAAGGCTCAATAGAAGATAAGAAGAGCAAGAAAGACTAAACACAATGCTTCTATAGAGCTTAGAATACATACAGTGGGTGTTGCAACTTGCATCAACCTCTAGAGATAAAGAAGAGTGCCATACTAACAAGACTAGAAATAAACCTTATAAGGTTGGAGAAAAAATAAAACCATTGATAAACTTGAACTACGGAGAGGAAAAGTTGAGAAGAGACTACCCAAACAAGCAACAAAGAAAAGCTCATGCAAAAAGCAGGCACCTGACTTAGCAACCTGTAATGCAAAAAGAGATGAGAGAGCATCCCCTCAAGCGATCTGTAATTATGAAAAGTATCTTCTTGAATTATTTAGAGGGATGTTGGAGTTTTGAGGTTGCCACAAACCTCGGGAAGGACTCTAACACAAAACTTGTGCATGTGTTGGTGATGGACAACTTGAACACCAAAACTCAAGGGATTGGGTTTATTAAGAACTAATGGATTATCTATAGAGGGGATGTTTTGCATGCTTTGGTTGTTATCATTGGCTTCATATTTTCTTCTTGTTTTTGTTTGTTGACTTTGTGTTAGAGTCTTATATTGTTGTTGTGGCCTTTTCATTGTTTTCATTATTTCTCTTGCCTTCCTCATTTGGCCTTTATTTGATTGTTGGGTGTGAGAAAAGGGAAGTATAGGAGCTCATGGAGAAGAGCTAAATAAAACCCAAAAAGAAGTGCAAGACCTTGGTTAAACCATGTGTATAAGATAAATGGCAATAGAGGGAAAATTAAGATAACATTAAAACTAGGTTAACCTGGCTGAGTCCACATGAAAGAAATAGATAGTGACAAGGACAAATATGAAAATAACATAAGAAGGAAGTTTTCGTAACCTTAATATTGTTTGGCATATATATGTTCTACATTTGATGAATATGTTAATAATGAAACAAATGTATATGATGTCATTTCATTTGACAAGTTATTTGTTGAGAATCATCACATTGGTGGGATGACTAATTAATGTTATTAAAAATCTGATGACTATGTCAATGGTATGTTTGGGATAACATGATAAGGTTATCCAATAAAAATCCCTTTCATATACGAGATCCATTGAGCAAGTGTCCAAGAATGAAATCATGCTATTAACTATCGTTATACTCATGTGTTTATGACATTTTTGTGTTCATGCTTATACTATGCTTATGACAAGGAATTGTTGAACATTGTACCAATGAGTATATTAAATTAGAGAAATTTTAAGGTCTAAAATGAGCCTCAAAACAAAAAATGTACAACCAAAATAAATTTTATAAGAACCAATAGGATTCAAGATGATGATGTCAACCATGAGGGATGATTCACATTTTTTGAGTAAAAAATATAAATAAAATAAAATAAAAAACTACTTTTTCAACTCGTATTTTCAACTTATCTTTCTTCGGTTTTACACAAATTTCGAGTAGGAGCACTCGTTGGATGTAAAGTTTAATTTTTCATCAAAGGAGTATCCATGTTGCATAATTTTGATGGATCTAACTACATGAAAAAACGTGATTGCAATCACATTTTTCATGTATTTCTCATTTTTCATGTAGCAGAGTCCATCGAAAGTATGCAACATGGGTAATCCTTGGATGAAGAATTGAATTCTACATCCAACGAGTTCTCCTGCTCGAAATTCAAGTAAAACCGTAGGTAGATAAGTCGAAAATACGAGATGAAAAAATAATTTTTCCTTTTTTCCCTCTAAAATTTGATGATGTAATTTAATCTTATTTTATTTTTCAAATATTATTTTATAATATTGCTTAGGAGGCCCATTTTAGAACTAAAAATTTCTATAATGCTTCTAACTGGATTTCTTGGTGAAATCATGAAGTACATACACCAGTAAATGTTAACTTGGGCTAAGAAACCACTCAGTGCTTACAATTTGCCTATTATGACCTCTAAGTGCAAGCTTGTGAGTTAAATACCCAGTCGAACAATAATCCCTGGCCTTGGTGGCAGGTGATATGAAAACTATGATGATAATGAAGACGTGATGATATTGGAGGTGTGATGATAATGTGGTGGTAAATAATATTATTGTTAGATATCATTTTTGGGATTCAACTGCGTTAAGTAAGTCATTCAAAGTATGACCATTTCCATGAGAGGTAGTCGTAAAGTGACTAATTTCTCATGATTTTTGAATAGTTCACTTAGCACTCATTGCATCGGGTGATGCTCACAGGGGTGAAGAAGTGGGATTGAAACTAGTGAAATGTGGAGAACGAATCACATAGCATCAATCATCACTTCCGGGGCTTGCACCCGGTAACCAGGACTTCCCAGGAGGTCACCCATCCCAGAACTCCTCTGGCTCAAGCGCGCTTAACTGTGGAGTTTTTCCCCACAATCAAGCCCACTTAGCTTGCTACCCCATTTGCAAAACCTTAGCAAGTATTGTGCCTCATGAACCATTCAGGTAGAGATCCCTTGACTCTTTTTGAATTTAAGTATGGGGGATTTTCGCAGTGCATTATATTAGATATCATTTTTGGGATTCAACTGCGTTAAGTAAGTCATTCAAAGTATGACCATTTCCATGAGAGGTAGTCGTAAAGTGACTAATTTCTCATGATTTTTGAATAGTTCACTTAGCACTCATTGCATCGGGTGATGCTCACAGGGGTGAAGAAGTGGGATTGAAACTAGTGAAATGTGGAGAACGAATCACATAGCATCAATCATCACTTCCGGGGCTTGCACCCGGTAACCAGGACTTCCCAGGAGGTCACCCATCCCAGAACTCCTCTGGCTCAAGCGCGCTTAACTGTGGAGTTTTTCCCCACAATCAAGCCCACTTAGCTTGCTACCCCATTTGCAAAACCTTAGCAAGTATTGTGCCTCATGAACCATTCAGCACTGCGAAAATCCCAGTGAACCATTAGATATCTAATATAATGCACTGCGAAAATCCCCCATACTTAAATTCAAAAAGAGTCAAGGGATCTCTACCTGAATGGTTCATGAGGCACAATACTTGCTAAGGTTTTGCAAATGGGGTAGCAAGCTAAGTGGGCTTGATTGTGGGGAAAAACTCCACAGTTAAGCGCGCTTGAGCCAGAGGAGTTCTGGGATGGGTGACCTCCTGGGAAGTCCTGGTTACCGGGTGCAAGCCCCGGAAGTGATGATTGATGCTATGTGATTCGTTCTCCACATTTCACTAGTTTCAATCCCACTTCTTCACCCCTGTGAGCATCACCCGATGCAATGAGTGCTAAGTGAACTATTCAAAAATCATGAGAAATTAGTCACTTTACGACTACCTCTCATGGAAATGGTCATACTTTGAATGACTTACTTAACGCAGTTGAATCCCAAAAATGATATCTAATATAATGCACTGCGAAAATCCCCCATACTTAAATTCAAAAAGAGTCAAGGGATCTCTACCTGAATGGTTCATGAGGCACAATACTTGCTAAGGTTTTGCAAATGGGGTAGCAAGCTAAGTGGGCTTGATTGTGGGGAAAAACTCCACAGTTAAGCGCGCTTGAGCCAGAGGAGTTCTGGGATGGGTGACCTCCTGGGAAGTCCTGGTTACCGGTGCAAGCCCCGGAAGTGATGATTGATGCTATGTGATTCGTTCTCCACATTTCACTAGTTTCAATCCCACTTCTTCACCCCTGTGAGCATCACCCGATGCAATGAGTGCTAAGTGAACTATTCAAAAATCATGAGAAATTAGTCACTTTACGACTACCTCTCATGGAAATGGTCATACTTTGAATGACTTACTTAACGCAGTTGAATCCCAAAAATGATATCTAATATAATGCACTGCGAAAATCCCCCATACTTAAATTCAAAAAGAGTCAAGGGATCTCTACCTGAATGGTTCATGAGGCACAATACTTGCTAAGGTTTTGCAAATGGGGTAGCAAGCTAAGTGGGCTTGATTGTGGGGAAAAACTCCACAGTTAAGCGCGCTTGAGCCAGAGGAGTTCTGGGATGGGTGACCTCCTGGGAAGTCCTGGTTACCGGGTGCAAGCCCCGGAAGTGATGATTGATGCTATGTGATTCGTTCTCCACATTTCACTAGTTTCAATCCCACTTCTTCACCCCTGTGAGCATCACCCGATGCAATGAGTGCTAAGTGAACTATTCAAAAATCATGAGAAATTAGTCACTTTACGACTACCTCTCATGGAAATGGTCATACTTTGAATGACTTACTTAACGCAGTTGAATCCCAAAAATGATATCTAATATAATGCACTGCGAAAATCCCCCATACTTAAATATTATTGTTGACAGATGACTACCTTAATGGTAGATTGCCCATGCTCAATAGGAGGTGAGCGAGAGGGGGAGGCATATTGGGACTTGTACGAAAAGGTTCCATGGAGCAGTATATCCACTACTTAGTACTTTCCTTGATGGTGAAACTACTTAGTGAGCTAGAATCGAGGATGGAGTTGTACAAAAACGCTGCATGGAGTAGTATATCGACCACTGAGTGGACTAGATTTAAACAAAGAGCTGGTTGAAAATTGTGTGGGGCTATGAAACACTGAGTATTTGATTTGACTATGAAAACAATCAGTGCTCGTGAGTTAGAGGAAGCAAAGAGTAACTATAGAAATAAGTATCAATTACCAATTTGAAGAATTTCTTTATTGAAGTTGGGGTTTGAATTGATTTAAATTTTTATGGTTAGCCTCACAAAGAATCTATTGATGAAAGTGTGGTTTAATTTGCTTTAAATTCTTTTATGATTAATCTCATAAGACTCATGTACTTTTGATGTAGGTGAACTATTGAATTTCCTAGCATAAGTATATGAGGGTGGACTACAAGCAAACAATATCATCATGATAATATCAGAGTGCACAACACTAGCATAATGGATGTGAAATCCTCAAGAACTAGGCCATTGTAATGATATTGGAAACCTATGATATCCATCGATCGCCATGAGATATGCCATGACTAATATGTAGTGTTAATAAAGCAAGGCAGAGGGATGACTTTGTTGTAAAGACTCTTCCTGTGCGAGGAAGCCTTATGAATGGATGGATTGCTCAAAGGATTGGGGAAGTAGAGAAGGAGATGCCTAAACTTGGAAGGTGTGTGATTGCATGGAAGTGGAAACCGAAGCAAATTGGTTTCAAAAAGTCATGTGCATACTCAGTGGGATCAAGCATACTTGGATGTGAACCATGAAGCAATGAGCTAAATTTGTTCTTTGAAGGAGCTCTGAGCATAATGAATGACATCGTTGGACATGACGATTCAAGACATGGGAAATGTTGCTTAGATAAAGCACTGAAAATATAGATCTCTACTTTGTTGATGACCTCTGTTTTTAATAACACTAAGGACAATGTTCCTTTAAGGATGTGGGTTTGTAACATCCCCCTGTTCTACCCCTACTTCTTGCAATGATGTTTGTGATTGTAATGCCAGTGTGGATGAACCACGACTGGCTACACCTCTGATTAAACATATAATAATTATTATTAATTAATTAACACAATTGAAGGTTGGACAACATGATGGATCCTTGGCATAAGGGGAAACTTGTTTTCTCAACTACATTACCTAAATCCAATTTAATGTCTTGAAGCCTACTTTCCCGCTTGTCTTCCTTGAAAAGCAAAGACCCATACTAGCTGAATAAATGCCAAGATTTCTTGTACACTCGAGGATTTTGATAAGTGTTATGCGATGTGATCGAGCTTGAACTGAAGCAATAAGAGCTCATTAACAAGCATTACAGAGTGAAGGAGTGGAACAACACCATCACCGGAAGAGGGAGGATGTGGTGTAGTAGACCGAACCACCTCCTGATAGGTGAAGGGATATTTTTAGATTGCACGAGGTACAAAGGGGTAGGCAATTCCCATTCCTCGGCTCTCGCTCAGATTGAAAAAGTGGGGCACTGAGGAGCCAAGTCAGTTTCTAATAGCGAGGGAGATAAAAAGAAGGTAGTGGAACGATGCACTAGATGCTTGGAGTTTGGGACTGGTTTGCCTTGGCTAGGTCATATTTCCCTGTTTTCCAATACTTTTCCATTGAATTGATAGCCTACTCTATGTGACCTTGGATGATAATCTATGTAGTTATATATGTAACCTTTGAGTTCAATTTAAGAATATGTGGCCTATGAGGATATACTTGTAATTTTTATTTATTTATTTTTTATGTATATGATGTTGTAGAAGGCCTAGTGTGTGGGATTATGTTCGTGTGAAAGGTGGTTCTTGTTGTATGGCCAAAGGCTAGTGTATTGGATTGTGTTTGTGTCAATGTTGATGAACTTGTTGTTGAAAGACTTTATGTATTTGAATATTTGGAATTCAAGGAACACCTTGTGAATGGGAGGTAGTGATTAAATTGTGTACTCCCTAGTCAATTAAATTAAAAAAGGAAAACAAAAAGAAAAATGTTATGAATGCAGATGTCAATTATTGATATTGAAATCCTTTAATTGAATCCACTAACAATTTGTCATGTTTAAGCTGAGGGGCAAGCTATCCTAGCATTACATGTGCTATAGCAGATTTATGAATAAGCATTGTCTTATGGAACAATTTATGAACGAATGAGATAAACAATGAAGTTGTTAAATCTGCTAACTTTTTAGCCTGGGTAATAATCTCGAGGATTTAGACAGTAATGTTTTGGTCTTTGGTAGTAATCTTAAAGGATTTAGACCTGGTTTATTATAGCATTTTCCCTTGCAATGATTAATCTAAAGTCTAATCCAATTTTCCATTGCAATGATTCATGTAAGGTCTAATCCAATTGTTGTTAAAGATTGAATCAGTAGACTGTTTTCGCAATGTTGAATTTGGAGGTTTGAACTTAAAGTTTTCCGTTGCGCCGAATTTTTTTCTAAGATGTTATATCTAAAGCATAATTGATCTAGTATATGTTTGGGCACAGTTTTATTCCCTACCGAATTGGCATTCTCCTTCACCCATACCCACTTCCATCGCACTAAAATTTACTCAACAGGGACTATCACTGCCAGCAGTGCTTTATATAGGCACTTGTTAAATAAAGTAGCTATCCATGAGGACCTGTTTAAAATTAGTGACCAGAAAGAAAGGAATTTTCAATGTAATTTAATCTGGACATAATATGTATATAAAAACTGAAAACCTCATAGAAATCCCAAGTGCCACTGGCATAAAAACCACTCTTTTTCCCTCTTGCTGAAGATGCAGTTAAATAGACCAAGGATTTAATGGAAATAGCAATCTCTAAACATCTATTGAAACAGAATCGAGATGCCCTTGTAAGCGAGTCAGTGGAAAGATTGGAAATGGAAATGGGAATTGGACCCGCATAAAAGTAATTTTAGATGTTATCACATGCGCACTCCTATTAATATGCCTCACAAACGCCCACCCCGCCATCTCTTATTAAAAGAGGTATATTTTTTATATGATATGCAGCCGTGTATTTATTTACAGATCTGCCTTTGGTCTTATGAGGCAGCACTCGATGAAGATGGAGGAGAAGCAGCAAATGCTTTCATCCATAAAGATCATCAAAATCTGTCGTTAACGGCATTCCATCATCCATCAAAATCTGTTGGTACCGGCATTCCACGCTGCAGAATGCTTTGTCACCTCTGCAATAATCAGCAAACACAGAATGAGGCTAGCTCCGAAGAAAAGGAAATTATAATCAATTCAATCTGATTCTCAAAGATTTATAGCAATGGAATGATAATTATAACAGACCTGTACATGTAGATGTCCTTCCCTTGATTCAATTGCCGTTTGCAGAGATAGCATGCTCTGAGAAAATGGCCAACATGAAACACTGGAACATTTGAAGAGCTCCGAGGCGGCGATGCGACAAACCATAGTCCATGTTCATGCTGTTTCCGAACAGGGTATTGCACAATTTCAGGCTCCATACCGCAATGGTTATACATGTTATTTGTGCTCGACTTTGAACCATGGGAGATAACAGAAGTGTTACCCTTTGAATAATCCATTCCAGTTTGATGGGTGTCTTTTGTAAATCCATGAGGAGAACCAATCGGTATTGTCTCGCTGTGCTGCTTGGGAGAACTCGACGGGAAATCGAAGCCGTTTTCATGCAAATCAGTGATCCCAATTCCAGAAAATGTCTCGATGTCCAGTGGAGAAGTTGGGCTTTTTGTCCCCTCTGAATCTGAGGACCCCTTTGCATTGAAACCTATGAAGATTCCAGAGGCATTGCAGAACCTGTGCTTGTCTTCGGGGCAATCACTGGTGCGGGATGAATCGGCTAGGTAATCAGGCGTCACGTAACACATCTTTTCTCTCCTGTTGAAGGGTAATGAGGACTGACCCTTCAACAACCACCGCAATCGCCATTAGCACCAGACTCGTCCGGAAGCTCATGCTAAGCAAAGAAAGCGCGGGTTCTGAGATTCAAAATTCCAATCTGGAGCGCCATTATACAATTCAAAATTTGGTGGCAATGTATGGGGAATGGATAGCATATGATACACCACATGCCATGATACATATGCAGCTCGTTTCGATGGGCATCAATACAAACAACGATGGCATCATGCATATCTCCATCACTATGCAATCGGAATCTGTTAGCCGGAGAACGGAGGAGATGTCAGAACCCGCTTCCCAACACTGTACTTAAGGTCTCTTAAGAGTGCATTTATAATGCTATAGTCCATGAAATAGCACTTGCCATATGTATGGTGGGGTCTATTAATGGCCAAGTACTTTTCTTGTATGTTCATGTATGTATGAATATACTCATGAATCTTTCGCTAGAGTTACGATCAATACTACATTCATTGTACTCTTAAAGCATTAAAATAACAGTAGAAATAAGGCTTGCCCCATAAACCCAAGGGAAATCAATATTTCCTATGCTTTATATCTATTAATTATACTGATAGGCATGACTTCTTATCAGAATTGGCGAGTTAATTATTTTTTTAATTAATTTTTCTAATTTGATGCCCTGAATTGAAAGATACCAGTATATTTTTGTAGTCGTCCCTAAATCAATGAATGAAATTCGCTACAGTAACTTTTTTGCATGTTTAGAACACATACTTAAACCATACTTAAATTAATTTCTTACAAACCATGATTAAAAATTTACTGTGCTTATTATTCATGGACACATATAAGGATTAGGACATAAAATTTAAAAAATAAATAATGAAATATGCATACTCATTTCATTTCGTTACATTAACCTAATGAGGCGTGCATTAAAGGTTACATTAACCTAATGACGCGTGCATTAAAGATAAACAACTGAGCGACCGTTTTCCTCAGGTTTGTGAAATGTGCATCTTATAGCTCTTTGTATTTTGAAACATAAGCCTATTCGCATAATCATTTCATTTGGTTACATTAACCTAACGACGCATGGATCAAAGATGAACAACCGAGCGACGGTTTTCCTTCACGTTTGTGAAACGTGCATCTTATGCCTCTTCGTATTCTGAAATGCAAAGTTATTCAACTGTTTGCCAAGTGTTTTCTCCATTAATTTAACAATTACACGACCCGTCACACTACTCAGAACGCAAATAGCAATTCATGGATACGAACTGAGAGCCAATAGGTCCATTTGGGCATGTGGATATTTGTAACAGGGCAGAATTCAGGCACGATCGGCAGTTTAATATGGCTAAATCTCTCCAACACTGCACTATGTTGTAGATATGCTTTGTCAAATTATAAGGGGCAGCGGTTGAATTTGCAGAAAAAAAAATCAGGGATTTGCCGTGCTTGATTTGTAATATTTAGGAGCATGTGATTAATAGGATTTGTGAATTGTTGTGGCTGACTGCTCGTGTGGCCATTCCAAATAACTTTTACCAGCCCACTGTCACTACAATTGCCGTAAAATTAATGATTGTCGTAACGTAAGAAGCAACCATTGAATAAATCCGAAAGTGTTCTGGATGCGCACTGTTGGCAATCAGAAGAATTTAAATCTCCCCTGCTCTGGAGAGGGGCATGCGCATAGGCACACACACTGTAAGTAATATAGCGCTGATTAATGTTTTCATTTTCATCGCCATGGCTACGAACGCTACTGTTACAAGAGTGGAGAAGAATTCCAACACTAAGGCTTTTCATAACTAAGTGACCACGTTTTAGAAATATTGAATGCGGTCATAAGTGTAGGCGTCACTTTTCACAACCCTTTTCATCGTTTATTCCTCTTTGATACACGTCTCTTAGATTAATGCAATGAAAATAAATGATCAATGCATGTTTCATAATTTTTTTCTTGAATTGTCTTTTCGCTAATTTTTATGTGTTTATAAATAATACACACGGTAAATTTTTAATTTTGATTTTGTAAAAAAATATTTTAAACCTGCAAAGAATTTATTATTTTCACTGGTCCCTCACAACACAGGCAATCCAAGGGGCAACTTGCGTCATGGAGAGTCTGACTACATGTGTCTTGGGCTACGAGGCTCATTGCAAGCGAGCAAAGAATTGACAAAGGGGAGGCATATCTGGAACACGAAATTGAAGGATTGTTTGGAAGCTACTGCTCTGTGGGATTAGGGCATAAAGAGATCCAATTTCGAACACATCTGAATATCAGATCTGAATGTCATTTTGAATGTGTTGGGAATTTTCTGTTTAATTCCAGACAAAAACTGACCAGAGAATAATGCTCTGTTTTATCATAGGATCTTAACACAGGGAAGCTAAAATTGTTTGGGAGCATAGAGTTTTTACACACATAAACAACTTTGTATTCATTAACAAAAATCAACTGTTACAGAAAAGACCTTCCTCTCACAAAGGGATTACACCAGGAACACTTCAATTCCACAAAAAAAAATACTTTGTCTCTCCTGAAATATATTTTGTTCTCTTCCTTCTTACTTTGCATTGTTGTGCATTACAAAAAAAAAAACACTTTGTCTCAGCTTGCAAAATATTACACTGCTGTGTGTAAAAAAAAAATTCAATACATACGCGTTGCTGTGCATATGCATTCCATATTCAACAAAACATAATATATTTATGCTGCTACGTATTCCGTTTTTCAGCCAACGAACACTTACAGTCGCGCTTCTGCGTACTTCCCCTTACATTACAATGAACAAAACAAAAATGATATTACATACCTCTTGGACCATACTCCCGTAAAATAAAATACAATAAAATTAAAGACTTTTACCAACAATCTACCAATCACATTTAAATTTCATTTAATTGCTTTACTGACAAACCGGCGGTCAAACAAAAATTTTACTTCACGTCAACTCCATGGTGCAGGCCTGTACATCAACTTTGGTTTCAATCGACGGTGGTCAGCCTTGTTATCAATCGGATGGTTGCAATCAATATCGCACGGCCTCTTCATACCGATCTTTATGCTCCGGGAAAAAAATTGTTTTGGAAAAACTACTCAACCACGTGTCGGCTGATGATTGTTATCGCTGCCCTCCGGAGAATACCACTGCTCAGTGAAAAGCGGTGCAGGAAAACATTGGATATTTTGCGGTCGCTGTTTACTGGCAACTTCCGGCAACACTGCAGTTGAAAGTATATTTCAACACTCCCCTTTAATTTCAACTGTTGGGTTATCAGTCATACCCAGACATTTCCTCAAAAACTCAAAACTTTTCTGTCACAATGGTTTGGTCAGAATGTTTGCAACCTGCTCCTGAGTTCTGCAGTGTTTTAAAATAATTTCTCCATTGTTTACTAATTCCCTGATGTAATGAAACTTTGTGTCAATGTGTTTCGTTGTCTTATGAAACACAAAATTCCTGGATAATGCAATAGCTGAGCTATTGTCACAAAAAATAACAGTTCCTTTTGCTTGCTCTTGGCAGAAACTCCTTAACATCCTTCTCATTCAAATTGCTTGACACACTGCTGTTGTAGTTGCCACATATTCTACTTCTGCTATAGACAATGCTACAATAGGCTGTTTTTTAGAAGCCCATGAAATGGCTCCTGAACCCATGTGAAAAACATAACCGGATGTGCTTTTCCGATCATCTACACTTCCAGCCCAATCACTATCAGTGTATCCAATTAAATCTGAACATTCTGAAACAGTATATAAAATGTCAAACCTTTTAGTACCTTTAACGTACCTCAAAATCCTTTTTGCTGCCTGCCAATGTGCTTCTTTTGGCCTTTCCATGAATCTGGAAATTAAACTAATAGCATACATTATATCCGGCCTAGTTGTAGTCAAATACATGAGGCTGCCAACTATGCTCTTGTACAGACTAGGATTAAATTCCTTGCTGTTGTCCTCTTTACTGAGTTTTAATCCCATCACTGTGGGAGTGATTGCTGCTTTGCTCTCCTGCATATTAAATCTTTCCAACACCTCATTAACATATTTCTCTTGTGAAATAAAAATTTCATTTACATTTTGTTCTACTTCTATTCCTAAGAAGTATCTCAGCAAACCCATGTTAGTGATTTCAAATTCTTCTTTCATGACTGTTTTGAAATTTTCAATAAGGTAATCATCATTACTTGTGAAAATAACATCATCAACATATAACACAACAATTAATATTTTACCATCCTTTTCTTTGATGTAGAGGGTGGGTTCTCCCTCACACTTTTCAAATCCATTTTCCAGTAGATAGGAATCTATCCTATTGTACCATGCTCTTGGTGCTTGCTTCAGCCCATAAAGAGCTTTCTTCAATTTGAACACTTTGTGCTCTTGGCCCTTCTTTTCATAGCCTAGAGGTTGTTCAATGTAAACCTCTTCCATTAACACTCCATTTAGGAATGCTGACTTCACATCCATTTGGTAAATTTTCCACTTGTTTTGTTCTGCTTTGGACAACATTGCTCTCACGGTTTCCATTCTAGCAACCGGTGCAAAAGTTTCGTCATAGTCTCTCCCATACTGCTGCTTATATCCTTTGACAACCAGTCTTGCCTTGTGTTTTTCTATTTTGCCTTCAGAGTTACTCTTGGTCTTGTAGAGATCCTTTGTCTCTTCTATGGTGGTGACAATCACATCAAACCTTGAGGGTAAGATCCTCAATAGTTTCTCCACAATCCTCCTTTCTTCAAGAATCTCTCCATGAGACCTTATCTGTGTGACCAGACCAATCACATGTGTGAAGAATGAGTCAATATTATCTGACTCCTTCATGCAAAGATTCTCAAAATCTCTCCTCAGCAACTGTAGTTTTGCTGTCTTCACTTTCTCCATGCCTTGATAGACTATCTTGAGAGTTTCCCATGCTTCTTTGGATCTCTTAGCTGCTGCTATCCTTGGAAACACACTCTCATGCACTGCTTGATACAAAAAGTAGAGAGCTTTAGAATCCTTATTCTTATTGCTCTTCAACAGATCTTTCTCTGCCTGAGTCAAATTATTAAACTCATTTTCATCTGCTGGTTCTTCAAAACCATCCTCAACAAATTCCCATAAGTCTTGGGAAGCAAGCAAAGCTTTCATAGTTATTGCCCAGTAGTCATAGTCTTTTCCATTAAATTGTGGGCGCTGAGTATTAAAGATACCCATGCTAGTGCTGGCTCCAACCATTCTTGCACTCTTAACTATGCTTCAAAATACTTGACTATGTATTTAAAATAACTGACTGTCCTCACAAAAAAAACTAACTTGAGAAATACCTTGGATTATTTCTTCACTGAGTCTTCACTCTACTGGAGAAGCTGCTGCAGCAAGAAATCCTTCCTTCAACTTCTTTGACAGCTTCAAAGAACCTGGTCAAGCTCCGATACCATGTTGGGAATTTTCTGTTTAATTCCAAACAAAAACTGAACAAAGAATAATGCTTTGTTTTATCATAGGATGTTAACACAGGGAAGCTAAAATTGTTTGGGAGAACAGAGTTTTTACACACATAAACAACTTTGTATTCACTAACAAAAATAAATTGTTACAGAAAAGACCTTCCTCTCACAGAGGGATTACACCAGGAACACTTCAATTCCACAAAAAAAATTACTCTGTCTCTCCTGAAATATATTCTGTTCTGTTCCTTCTGACTTTTCACTGTTGTGCATTACAAAAAAAAACACTGTCTCAACGTGAAAAATATTACACTGTTGTGTGTAAAAAAAAATTCAATGCATACGTGTTGTTGTGCATACGCATTTCATGTTCAACAAAACATAATATGTTTACGCTGCTGCATATTCCCTTTTTCAGCCAACGAACACTTACAGTCGCGCTTCTGCGTACTTCCCCTTACATTACAATGAACAAAGCAAAAAATGATATTACATACCTCTTGGACCATACTCTTGTAAAATAAAATACAATAAAATTAAAGACTTTTACCAACAATCTACCAATCACGTTTAAATTTCATTTAATTGCTTTACTGACAGACCGACGGTCAAACAAAAATTTTACTTCACGTCAACTCCATGGTGCAGGCCTGTACATCAACTTTGGTTTCAATCGACGGTGGTCAGCCTTGTTATCAATCGGACAGTTGCAATCAATATTTCACGGCCTCTTCATACCAATCTTTATGCTTCAGGAAAAAAACTGTTTTGGAAAAACTGCTCAGCCACTTGTCGGCTGATGATTGTTATCGCTGCCCTCCAGAGAATACCATTGCTCGGTGAAAAGCGGTGCGGGAAAACATTGGCTGTTTTGCAGTCGTTGTTTACTGGTGACTTCAAACAACACTGTAGTTGAAAGTATATTTCAACAATAGCGATGGCGACAATTTACCCTTCATTTCTCCACTCTCTAGGGCTAGATCTGAACCAGAAGTGTTGCGTCATGACTCCTCTTTCAATTTTTTTCATGAGTTTTCTGTCGCATCTGCACCCATACACGCTTGAATCTCTCAACATTGCGACAATGGGGATAGATCCGACCTGAACTTGCGGAGAGGACTGATAATCCATTCAATGACTCGCTGTGATACATCATGTCATGCCCCCAAGCCGGTGGTAGTCTTTCAACCGCTCTTAGCAAGGTGTGGCACCACCGAACACTTTATTTTCACCAATACTTATGTTCGTGGACTACGCCTAATTCACTTTCTCCTACTTAGTTTGTGTTTTGCAACCAAGTATTATTATTTTTATCCTTTATACCAATGAACACCCATACACATTCATTATCAACAACAATTATAAACGAGAACACAATTGCACAATATAAAGGGAGGGGCAATTCCCTGAACAATGAGTCTGCCCGAAATATATGTATTAATCAATCTTCAATATTGCAAGATTATACAAGTATACTTGGAAGTCCAAGTTTCATACTTAGCCAATTTTACAATCAAGGCAAACTCAGTTGCCAACCTTCGTTCACCTTCGTGCACACTTGCACGATGGGCGGGCGCTCACCCGAGCCACCAAGGCACCCACGCCAAGACTTAGCACAAACAGGCGCTACACGTTCACCGTGCACGCCTCAACCGACCAACGGGCACACCTTGCCCAACGCCTTCACCCAACTCCAAGTGTGAGCTACCTCCGTGCGGCTAACCAAGACTTAGCGCATGAGCTATGCGCTCTTCCTCTTGTCCAATCTGTGCACTAGACTGCACACTACTTGTGCGAAGATGTTGTGTGTTGAATGATTGATCGAATGCTCTCCAAACGCATTCAATATATATCCTTTGTAACTTGTGGGTGGGGCTTGCCCAACCGACCGCCCAACCTTTGTTCACACCCCTTAACCATCGCTTGAACGCCCACACTACAAGTCGGCCCGCCCTCCATCATGGGTCGGCCTTCAAGTGTCTCGCTCCATGCTCCATCGGGTATAAACTCCCATCGCATTTCATTGTATTGCAGGTTCGTAGCAAGTTATGTCGCATAACCGGGTCGCCCTACTGTCGTACCTCCGTCATGCGCTCCAACTCGTCGTTCACCTGCGCGCACCCGTCACACAACCGCCCGTGCGCTCCAGCTTGTCGCACACCCGCGCGCCCATCTCACAACCGCCCTCAGTCTACCCGACGCCCAAATGCATCGCACACTCGAGGAAGTTACATCCTCCTCCACCTAAAATCGTTGTCGTCCCCGACAACATATCACCCTGGTAGCCATCCACCAAGGTCATCAATATCCATGATGTCAACTCCTCCACATACTGCAAACATCCCTGCAACATATGTAGAACTCCATCTCCATCATGTCTCGCCTCAGCAACCATCTGTCACCAAGCTCCCCCATACCAAGGTATACACCTCATCGGTATGTCATACATCAGATATCATCTCAATCCATGATCATCGATCACCCTGTCACAATCTCCACATGCTACTCTCCATCATGGAAGGCTGGTCCTTCCATCCAAGCTACATGTCCACTGCAACATCTTGTGTCGACCCCATCATGTGTCATCATGTGAACCTCTGCCATGATACTCCAACAAGTGCTAACACATTTCTATCATGTGCCAACATCTCATCCCAATAGCAACATCAATCTGTACACTGGATCCCCTCATGATTCAAACTAGTTGGGTAGCTAATCCAACCATACGCCCAAACCACAAGAATGCACATTCTCATATCACCATCAGCCGTTTCTCAAAACATCCTATCACATCCTTGGCTCATCAAGAATCTATCTCCATACAAGTGTAAACCATGCTCAGGTCCATGGAAACTCCATCCCATCTGCAACATGTCATGATGCTTGATACCAAGCCATCCCTGCATCATTAGTCATACCTACTCAATCTGTTTTAAGGACTCACTACCATGAGTAGCTAACAATGAGCCCCATCTTCTTGTCCATCTAAGAAGATGTGGAGGGAGCAGAGCCTGAAGGCTGTCCCTCACTAATCAACTCGATCCATCTGTCAGGATCCTCAACTTCCAACCTCTGTAGATAAGTGACCCGATCCTCCCCCTGGACATTCGGCCTCACATATGCCTCATCATCATCATCATCATCCTCAACTACCTCTAGCCTTCTTGAAAAATCCAAGATGCTATCTGAAAGTGTCCTGATGACCAATGACTGCTCGGTAAGCTTTGCCTCAACAGTAGACAACCGCTTACTCATGTCTCCCATTCGCTTCTCATCCTCCATTTGCATCACTCCCAATTTACAATCAGGTTTTGTCACTCCAATGGTTGGCACACCAATGGGTATATCCTCCCTCCCATCATAAATGTAGTGCTTCCTCAAATGTGGAACAATGATAGCATCAAATTGTTTCATGAATTCCATCCCCAACATAGCTTCATAGTAATCAATCCGCACTATAGTGAAGTCGACCTTCCCCGTCCATTCACCAAGTGTTGTGTCCACCCTTTCAGTTATACTAAGAACTTCAATAGGAGGAGAATTGATTGTCTTCATCTGTGCCTTTTCCGGTACAAATTTTAGCCCAATTCTTCTCGCAGTATCTTCACCCATGAAGTTGTGAGAGGCCCCACTATCCACCATAGTGAGTATATCAGCACCTCCAACCTTCATCCGAACATACTCCAGTCTGTTCCTCTCAAGATCCCTCCGAGAGACCACCTCTGTAGTAGTAGAAGCACCAAGTATCTGCATAATCCCCACAAAATCTCCTTCATTCTTCGCATCAGATTGTGCAATCGCAGCCACTTTCGGTCTAGAAGGACAATTCTTCACCGTATGTGGTCCAGCACATATCCAACACTTCAAGGTTTTCTTCGTCTTCGAACTATCATCCGATTTCGAAACATCATCCTTCTTATTCTCTTTCGGTTTATCGGACTTCTTCTTCCTATCATCAGAGGTCTCATCATAATGCTCCACCAACCTGTCAACAGCAGCAAAAGCTTCCTCAAGTGTCCTAATCCTCTACCTCTTCACTTCATTGCGCACCCAAGGCTTCAACCCAATAATGAAGTTGAACACCTTGTCCCTTTCCGCCATGTCAGGAAGTTCCAGAACCGCACTTGCAAACTCCCACTGATATGTTTGTAGGTTCTCGGTCTGCTTTATGAACTTAATCTTCATCCTTGCTTCCCACGTTTCATCCTGAGGACTGAAATGGGTCTGCAAAGCTTTCTTCATTTCATCCCACGAAGTAATGTCACCAGCATTTCCATTGGCAATCTGATCCATCCTCCTTCGCCAACACATCTTAGCATCCTTTGTTAAGAACTAAGCAGCTACCTTGACCTTCGTCTCATTATCAGATAGACCCAATCGTTCCAAGTATTGCTCCATGTCCCATAGAAAGTTGCCAAGAGTCTTTGCGCTCCTTCTACCATCGTAAGATTCCGGTTCCTTGACTTTTACATGAGGTACTCCTCCACCTGAGTTATGCCTCACGACCTTCTTCAACACCGCGATCTCATCTCTGGCTTCGTCAAGAGATTTCTTCAAGTCCATGATCTCGGCAAGACCCTGGTCTCTTGCCTCTTCAACCTCCTTGACCCTTACTTCAAGTTGTGTACACATAAGATCAGTGTACTCGTGTTGTGTCCGGAGTTCATCAAGCTCTTCCTTCATCTTTGAATTGGCCTTTTGCTCCTTAGCGAACAAGTCCATCTTCTTATCCCAGGAAGTCTCCATAACCTCCATCCTCAACAACACCTTTTCCATAAGTGTGATAGTAGCATCTTGCACACCATGACTAGACCGAGCCTGAGATTTAGCTGCCATTGCTAACAACTTCCCTCTTCTTTGCGATCTAGTTTCGACCATCTAACAGCTTCACCAAGTTGCCTGCAACCTGAACCAGCCCTTGTTCCACTTGCGTGTGAAACAACTTCCTTCACCTGCAAGTACCTGCTTCACTGTCTTCAATTCCCAAGTTCCCAAGTGTGTGGAAACACTTGCTTCACCGGCTTCCTGCAAGACTTCTCCAAGTCTTCAGACTAGCTCTGATACCAACTTCACTTCGGTGAAGTTGTGTAGCAGCTCCAACCTTCAATGCCCGAATCAGCTGCTCTGTTACCAACTGTCACGCCCCCAAGCCGGCGGTAGTCTTTCAACCGCTCTTAGTGAGGTGCGGCACCACCGAACACTTTATTTTCACCAATACTTATGTTCGTGGACTATGCCTAATTCACTTTCTCCTACTTAGTTTGTGTTTCGCAACCAAGTATTATTATGTTTATCCTTTATACCAATGAACACCCATACACATTCATTATCAACAACAATTATAAACGAGAACACAATTGCACAGTATAAAGAGAGGGGCAACTCCCTGAACAATGAGTCTACCCGAAATATATGTATTAATCAATCTTCAATATTACAAGCTTATACAAGCATACTTGGAAGTCCAAGTTTCATACTTAGCCAATTTTACAATCAAGGCAAACTCGGTTGCCAACCTTCGTTCACCTCGTGCACACTTGCACGATGGGCGGGCGCTCACACGAGCCACCAAGACACCCACGCCAAGACTTAGCACAAACGGGCGCTACACGTTCACCGTGCACGCCTCAACCGACCAACGGGCACACCTTGCCCAACGCCTTCACCCAAATCCAAGTGCGAGCTACCTCCGTGCGGCTAACCAAGACTTAGTGCATGAGCTATGTGGTCTTCCTCTTGTCCAATCTGCGCACTAGACTACGCACTACTTGTGCGAAGATGTTGTGTGTCGAATGATTGATCGAATGCTCTCCAAACGCATTCAATATATATCCTTTGTAACGTGTGGGTGGGGTTTGCCCAGCCGACTGCCCAACCTTCGTTCACACCCCTTAACCATCACTTGAACGCCCACACTACAAGTCGGCCCGCCCTCCATCATGGGTCAGCCTTCAAGTGTCTCGCTCCACGCTCCATCGGGTATAAACTCCCATCGCATTTCATTGTATCGCAGGTTTCGTCGCAAGTTATGTCACATAACCCGGTCGCCCTACCGTCGCACCTCCGTCGTGCACTCCAACTCGTCGTTCACCCGCGCGCGCCTGTCACGCCCCCAATTCTTTTTCCCTTAAATTGGACGGGTGTGGCACCGCCTAAGTAACCAACTTTTTCCATTGTTAGATTTACTTTACGAACTACGCCTTCAACAATTCATAATAAGCATGAATTACATTATTAATGTGCGGAATCCATTAATAATACATAGAACAACAATATAACATCAACAATATGCAAGAGAACGTCTTCTTTTATTATATATGAGAAAATGTTACAATGATCGGGAGCGAAGCTCCACTGGCGTTCATAAACGAGGTTGGATGCCCGCCCGTGCAAGAGCGCACGGGGGTCACACCACAACACTTCACCAAAATACAATACAACACACAAGTTTTATGTCAAATGGGCGGGTGCGCCCGTGCACGACCCGCGCCCGTGCACAACCAAAACCTGTTCACCCAACTCAGTGGGCGGGCGCCCTAGCGCACCCTCCACCACGCCTTAACCGAATCCTTTAACCAAGTGCCAAACCCATGTAGAGTGCCCGGTGGGTGGGCACATATGCACTGCCCGTGCTGCAGCTTTTCTCTTCCTTTTGTGCACTTCCACTTGACTTGTGACGAGCCAAGTCGATGTACAAATATCATCATTGTTTCATATGTTTATATGCCATCGTGCGAAGTAGTCAAGCGCTCAGCCGACCCTTCCTTCCCTCTATTCACCGCGTCGTTCTCCATACATTGTCGCCCTATGTGTGGTCGGCCCACCCATGGTGCGGGACCGCCCCACCCAATGCACCCAGCGTGTATGTTTGCCCACGGTCAGTTCGTTCAGCAAGTTTGTTCCAACTCGCCTATAAACATGTGAGCGCCCACTTGTCCGCGCACGTTATTACAACCACGCCTCACTGTCGGACACTCGCACTTCTTGCCTTAGTCATTTTTTGGAGTGGGGAGCCCGCGTGCCCGACTATACAATCGCAGGGTGGTACATCCTCCCTGTCACGCCCCCAAGCCGGAGGTAGTCTTTCAACCGCTCTTAGCGAGGTGCGGCACCACCGAACACTTTCTTTTCACCAATACTAATGTTCATGGACTACGCCTAATTCACTTTCTCTTACTTAGTTTGTGTTTCGTAACCAAGTATTATTATGTTAACCTTTATACCAATGAACACCCATACTCATTCATTATCAACAGCAACAAGAACACAATTGCACAGTATAAAGGGAGGGGCAACTCCCTGAACAATGAGTCTGCCCAATAATATATGTATTAACCAATCTTACAATAATACAAGCTTTTTACAAGTATTCTTGGCAAAATCCAAGTCTATACTTAGCCAATTTACAATCATGGCAAACTGCCTTTTACACACCTTTGTGCACACCTTGCACGGTGGGAGGGTGCTCACCCGAGCCACCAAGACACCCCCGTCAAGTCTCGGCACAAAACAGCACTTCGTCCAACCGACGGCACACCTTGCCCAACCTTCATCTTTACCAAGTGTCACTTCCAAACATGCGGCTTGAACCAAGAATAGCGCATGAGTTGTGTGCTTCCTTGTTGTCCCCTTTGCGCACTTGAAGACTGCACCTTATGCGAATATTATAGGTCGAAGTTCGAAGCCAAAATGATCTTCAAACGCTCCAACATATATGCGTTGTGGGTGGGGTGGTGGCTTGCCCAGCGGACCACTAAAACCATGTTTACACACCCCTTTATTTATGCTCAAACGTCCAACTGAAGGTCGGCCTAACCATCATGTAAGTTGGCCCTTAGTCCATCGTTCCATGCTCACTCGGTTGTATAAACATCCCTTTGCTCCATCGCAATTTTCACGAGTGTCATAATGTTTCGTCGCAAGTAGCTCGGCCTATCGTTGCACCTCTGTGTGCCTTGACTCACCGCGCACCCGCATCCGCGCCCACGTGCAGCCCAACTCGACTGTGCGCCCGTGCCCTTGCTCGCGTGCAGCCCAACTCGCCCACGCCCATCGTGTGGCCCAACTCGCCCGCGCACCGTCATGAGGCCCAACTCGCCCGCGCGCCCGTCGTGCGGCCCAACTCGCCCTTTGTGCAGCCCAACTCGCCCGGTGCCCAACCGTGTGTGCGCCCGAGGACCTTACATCCTCCTCCACCTGAAATCGTTGTCGTCCTCGACAGCGTGTCATCCCGGTAGCCATCCACCAAGATCATCAACACCCATGATGTCAATTCCTCCACATATGGCAAACATCCCTGCAACATATGTAGAGCCCCATCTCCACCATGTCTCGCCTTAGTAACCAACTGTCACCAAGCTCACCATACCAAGGTATACACCTCATCAGTATGTCATATATCAGATATCATCTTGATCCATGCTCATCGACTCTGTCACAATCTCCACTGCAACATCCTGTCATCCTCATCATGTGTCATCATGTGAACCTCTGTCATGATATTCCAACAAGAGCTAACACATGTCTATCATGTGTCCACATCTCATCCCAATAGCAACATCATCTTGTACACTGGATCCCCTTATGACTCAAGCTAGTTGGGTAGCTAATCCAACCATACACCCGAACCACAAGAATGCACATTCTTCCATCACCATCAGTCGTTTCTCAAAACAACCTGCCACATTCCTGACTCATCAAGAACCTATCTCCATAAGTGCAAACCATGCTCAGGTCCACGGAAACTCCATCCATCTCATCTGCAACATGCCATGATGCTTGATGCCAAGCCATCCCTGCATCATTGGTCATACCTGCTCACATGTTTTAAGGACTCACCGTCATGAGCAGCTAACAATGAGCCCCATATTCCTCATCCATCTAAGAAGATGTAGAGGGAGTAGAGCCTGAAGGCTCTCCCTCACTAATCAACTCAATCCATCTATCAGGATCCTCAATCTCCAATCTCTGTAGATAAGCAACCTAGTCTTCTCCCTAGACATCCGGCCTCACATACACCTCCTCATCATCATCATCATCCTCAACCAACTCTAGCCTTCTTGACAAGTCCAAGATGCTATCTGAAAGTGTCCTGATGACCAATGACTGCTCGGTAAGCTTTGCCTCAATAGTAGACAACCACTTGCTCATGTCTCCCATTCTCTTCTCATCCTCCATTTGCATCACTCTCAATTTACAATCAGGCCTTGTTACTCCAATGGTTGGCACACCAATGGGCACATCCTCCCTTCCATCATAAATGTAGAACTTCCTCAAATGTGGAACAATCATAACATCAAATTGTTTCATGAATTCCATCCCCAATACAGCCTCATAGTCATCAATCCGCACTATAGTGAAATCAACCTTCCCTGTCCATTCACCAAGTGTTGTGTCCACCCTTTCAACTATACCAAGAAATTCAATAGGAGGAGAATTGACTGTCTTCATTTGTGCCTTTGCCGGTACAAATTTCAGCCCAATTCTTCTCGCAGTATCTTCGCCCATGAAGTTGTGAGAAGCCCCACTATCCACCATAGTGAGTATATCAGCACCTCCAACCTTCATTCGAACATACTCCAACCTGTTCCTCTCAGGATCCCTCCGAGAGACCACCTCTGTAGTAGCAGAAGCACCAAGTATCTGCATCATCCCCACAGAAGCTCCTTCATTCTTCGCATCAGATTGTGCAATCGCAGCCACTTTCGGTCTAGAAGGACAATTCTTCACCGTATGTGGTCCAGCACATATCCAACACTTCAAGGCTTTCTTCGTCTTCGAACTATCATCCGATTTCGAAGCATCATCCTTCTTCTTCTCTTTCGGCTTATCGGACTTCTTCTTCTTATCATCAGAAGTCTCATCATAATGCTCCACCAACCTGTCCATAGCAGCAAAAGCTTCCTCAAGTGTTCTAATCCTCTGCCTCTTCACTTCATTGCGTGCCCAAGTCTTCAATCCAATAATGAAGTTGAACACCTTGTCCCTCTCCGCCATGTTAGGAAGTTCTAGAACCGCACTTGCAAACTCCCGCTGATATGTCTGTAGACTCCCAGTCTGCTTTATGTATTTAATCTTCATCCTTACTTCCCATGTTTCATCCTGAGGACTGAAATGGCTCTGCAAAGCTTTCTTCATGTCATCCCACGAAGTAATGTCACTAGCACTACCATTGACAATTTGATCCATCCTCCTTTGCCACCACATCTTAGCATCCTTTGTTAAGAACTGAGCAGCTACCTTGACCTTTGTCTCATCATCAGATAGACCCAACCATTCCAAGTATTGCTCCATGTCCCATAGAAAGTTGCCAAGAGTCTTTGCACTCCTTGTACCATCATAAGCTTCTGGTTCCTTGAGTTTCACATGAGGCACTCCTCCACCTGAGTTATGCCTCAAGGCCTTTTTCAACACCGCGATCTCATCTCTGGCTTCGTCAAGAGATTTCTTCAAGTCCATGATCTCTGCAAGACCCTGGTCCCTTGCTTCTTCAACCTCCTTGACCCTTACTTCAAGTTGTGTACACATAAGATCAGTGTACTCGTGTTGTGTCCGGAGTTCATCAAAGTCTTCCTTCATCTTTGAATTGGCCTCTTGCTCCTTAGCGAACAAGTCCATCTTCTTATCCCAGGAAGTTTCCATAACCTCCATCCTCAATAGCACCTTTTCCATAAGTGTGATAGTAGCATCCTGCACATGACTAGACCCAGCCTGAGATTCAGCTGCCATCTCTAACAGCTTCTTCCTCTTTTTCAATCTAGTTTCGACCATCCAATAGTTTCACCAAGATGCCTGCAACCTGAACCAGCCCTTGTTCCACTGTTTTCAACTCCAAGTGTTCACACACCTGCACTTCGTCATGAGCAACCATGCTCTGATACCACCTATCACGCCCCCAAGCCGGCGGTAGTCTTTCAACCGCTCTTAGCGAGGTGCGGCACCACCGAACACTTTCTTTTCACCAATACTAATGTTCATGGACTACGCCTAATTCACTTTCTCTTACTTAGTTTGTGTTTCGTAACCAAGTATTATTATGTTAACCTTTATACCAATGAACACCCATACTCATTCATTATCAACAGCAACAAGAACACAATTGCATAGTATAAAGGGAGGGGCAACTCCCTGAACAATGAGTCTGCCCAATAATATATGTAATAACCAATCTTACAATAATACAAGCTTTTTACAAGTATTCTTGGCAAAATCCAAGTCTATACTTAGCCAATTTACAATCATGGCAAACTGCCTTTTACACACCTTTGTGCACACCTTGCACGGTGGGAGGGTGCTCACCCGAGCCACCAAGACACCCCCGTCAAGTCTCGGCACAAAACAACACTTCATCCAACCGACGGCACACCTTGCCCAACCTTCATCTTTACCAAGTGTCACTTCCAAACATGTGGCTTGAACCAAGAATAGCGCATGAGTTGTGGGCTTCCTTGTTGTCCCCTTTGCGCACTTGAAGACTGCACCTTATGCGAATATTATAGGTCGAAGTTCGAAGCCAAAATGATCTTCAAACGCTCCAACATATATGCGTTGTGGGTGGCGTGGTGGCTTGCCCAGCGGACCACTAAAACCATGTTTACACACCCCTTTATTTATGCTCAAACGTCCAACTGAAGGTCGGCCTAACCATCATGTAAGTTGGCCCTTAGTCCATCGTTCCATGCTCACTCGGTTGTATAAACATCCCTTTGCTCCATCGCAATTTTCACGAGTGTCGTAATGTTTCGTCACAAGCGGCTCGGCCTATCGTCGCACCTCCATGTGCCCTGACTCGCCGCGCGCCCGCATCCACGCCCGCGTGCAGCCCAACTCACTCGTGCCCTCACCCGCATGCAACTCAACTCGCCCGCGCCAGTCATGTGGCCCAACTCGCCTGCGCGCCCGTCATGCGGCCCGACTCGCCCGCGCGCCCATCGTGTGGCCCAACTCGCCCTCGCACCCGTCGTGTGGCCCAACTCGCCTGGCGCCCAACCGTGTGCGCACCCGAGGACCTTACACTCCCCCACTGGAAATCATTGTCGCCCTCAACAATCCCGACTGCCTCAGTATCTTCCGTTCATACTTCATAATCTTCTTCTTCCATCTCCAAAGTGAGTCCTCCGATTCCCAGCTCTCCTCCTTTGGTGCATTCTTCCATTTGACAAGATACTCCCGTTTCATGTGGTAACCAATCCCTGTAGTTCTGTAGCTCAAGATCTTATCCAACTCTAGTCCTGGCTTGTCCATAATCCCGCCCAGTCCTCTCGGCGGTTCAGCTCTCTCTGGATGGTCTGAATCAAGTCTACATCTCTTCAACTGACTCACATGAAAAACTGGATGCTTCATGTTCATATGGTGTGGAAGCTCCAGCTCATAAGCAACTTCCCCCACTCTCTTCTTCACTCGGAATGGTCCCTCATACTTCCATGTCAGTTTGCTTGCAGTCCCCTTGGCTGGCTGAAACTTCTCTCCAGTAATCCTGAGAAACACCATATCTCCCACACTGAAGTTTGCATCCCGTCTTCCTCGATCAGCATATTTCTTCATCCTCCTTGCAGCTTCGTGCAAGCGCAACCGTGCCAACTCCAAGGTCTCATCCCAAGCCTTCATGAACTTCTTCACATGAGGACTCCTCAAAAAACCTCCTGTCACTACGGTATGTGGTGCAACCGGCATCTATCCATTCACCAACTCAAATGAACTATACCCCGTCACAGAACTCTTTTGAATATTGTAGCTAAACTGAGCAATATCCAAGAGTTCAGGCCAATTCTTCTGATAAGCCGCCACATAATGTCTCAAGTAGTCCTCCAGCAATGCGTTGATCCTCTCGGTCTTCCCATCTGTCTGCGGATGGTAACTCGAACTCATCGACAACTCTGTCCCAACTAACTTGAACAATGTGGTCTAAAATCTACCTGTAAAACGTGGATCTCTATTCGACACAATGCTCAATGGCATCCCCCAATACTTCACTATGTTCTTAAAGAACAATTCCGCAGTCCGTTCAGCTCCACAAGGCATCTTTGTAGGAACAAAGACAGCATACTTGGAAAAACGATCAACCGCGACCATAATCCCATTATACCCCTAAATCTGTGGCAACTGAGTGATGAAGTCCATCGAGACACTCATCCATGGTCTCTCAGGAATCGGTAAAGGCTGCAACAGTCCTCCTTGCCTCTGAGTATCCGATTTGTCCTGCTGACAAATGATGCACGTATGTACATACTCCTCTACATCCTCTCGCATCTTCTCCCAAAAGAATCCTCTCTCCAACAATGCCAAGGAACGACGCATCCCTGGGTGGCCAGCCCATGGTGAGTCGTGGCACTCCTTCAAAAGGTGCTTCCTCAGTCCAAATGACTTTGGAACATAGAGTCGATTTCCAAAGAACAAGAACCCGTCTCGTAGAAAGAACTTTCGTGTCTTCCCCTCCTTTATCTGCTTGACTATATTCTGCGCCAAAGTATCGGTTTCAACACTTCCCTTGATCTTATTCTGCATCTCTTCTGACATCTGAACTCGACTCCTACTCCTAGTTGCCCGGTCTTCTCCCTCCAATGCTGCAAGTTTTCCCTTCCTGCTAAGGGCATCTGCTACCGCATTGTGCCTTCCCGGTCTATACTCGATAGTCATGTCGAATTCTGCCAAGAAGTCCTGCCAACGAGATTGCTTTGCAGAAAGCTTCGGTTGTGATGCAAAATAACTTTCTGCAACGTTATCAGTCGTGACAACAAACGGCTTCCCAATCAGGTAATGCCTCCACACATGAAGACAATGGATGATGGCAGTCATCTCCTTCTCATGGACCGGATACCTCCGTTCTCTATCTTGCAACTTCCGACTCTCGTACGCCATCGGATGCCCATCCTGCATAAGAACCCCTCCTATGGCAAAATCTGAAGCATCTGTGTGTACCTCAAATGGTCTCTCGAAGTCAGGAAACTTCAGTATCGGTGCTGTAACCATCCTCTTCTTCAAGTCATCAAATTCCTTTTGACATTTATCCGTCCAACTCCACCTCTTGTCTTTCTTCAATAGGTCTGTCAGTGCCGATGTCACCTTGGAGTACCCCTCTACAAACTTCTGTTGGTAGTTGGTCATGCCCAAGAACACCCTCATCTCATGGACATTCTTCGGTTCAACCCAGTCCTCAATCGCATTCACCTTGCTCGGCTCCATCTGTATGTACCCTTGACCAACAATATGCCCAAGGAACGGAATCTCGGTCTGAGCGAACACACACTTAGACTTCTTCAAGAACAACTGATTTTCCCTCAGCGCCTCGAACACCATCGCTAAGTGCTTCTTATGATCCTCCATGTTGTCACTGAACACCACTATATCGTCCAAGTACACTACTATGAACGAATCCAAGTATGGTCGTAGGACATCATTCATTAAAGTGCAAAACGTAGCAGGAGCGTTACACAACCTGAATGGCATAACAAGGAACTCAAAGCTACCATACCTTGTTACTATCGCGGTCTTCTTCTCGTCTCCTTCAGCTATCCGCACCTGATAATACCCATGCCTCAAGTCCAGCTTGGAAAACACTCGGGCTTTTGCAAGCTTGTCAAAGCAATCAGCAGCCAATGGCAAAGGATACATGTTCCTTACCATCTGCTTGTTCAATGCATGGTAATCACAACACATCCGTAGCTCATTCGAATCCTTCTTCCGCTGGAATAATACCGGAGCTCCATGAGGGGACCTTGAAGGTCTGATGAAACTTGCATCAATTAACTCCTTTAACTGTCGTTTCAACTCCTCCAACTCAGGTCCTGACAACCGATAAGGTGCTTTAGCTGGGGTTTGCTTTCTTGGCTCAAGCTCAATGCTATGGTCCACTGCACGCCTTGGTGGAAGCTTCTTTGGTAGCTCATCAGGCATCAAATCTGCATATTTGGTCAGCACCTCGGAAATCTCGGCTGGAACAGGTGTCCCCACTCCATCACCTTCGACATCCTTGAACATCACCGCATATGTCTCCATGTCTGATTCCTTCATAGCCTTTTCCAAACTTAGTGCCGAAACATGCTGCACCTTGACTTCCCCCCTTTGCCTATGAGTGGGCAAAGTCCAAGTTTGTGACTGTCCAACTAGCACCACCTCATCACAGAAGGGGACAACAATAGCCTTGTTTCCCTTCAAGAAATCCTGTCCGAGTATCATATCAAAGTTGTTCATCTCCATCACTGTGAAGTCCAACTGACCCTTCCAGTCTTTTATCTGCACAGGCACTTCGTGTGCCAAACCCGCCACCTTAGCTCTAGAGTTCACTGCCTTGACTTCCACATTCAATGGGAAGATCATCAGTCCAACCTCTTTTTCCAACCGTGTTGTCATGAAGTTATGAGTGGCCCCCGTGTCCACCAGAGCTTGAATGGTCTTGCCATGAACCATCAAGTCCACGAAACCCAGACTGTTCATCCATGATTTCTCCATAACTTTTCCCTGCATACATGTCTATTCTCTGCGTTCATCATCAAGCAACGGCTTCACCACCTGTTAACCTGCTCTGATACCAATTGTCACGCCCCCAATTCTTTTTCCCTTAAATTGGCCGGGTGCGGTATCGCCTAAGTAACCAACTTTTTCCATTGTTAGATTACTTTACGAACTATGCCTTCAACAATTCATAATAAGCATGAATTACATTATTAATGTGCGGAATCCATTAAGAATACATAGAACAACAATATAACATCAACAATATGCAAGAGAATGTCTTCTTTTATTATATATGAGAAAATGTTACAATGACCAGGAGCGAAGCTCCATCGGCGTTCATAAACGAGGTTGGGTGCCCGCCCGTGCAAGAGCGCACGACGGTCACACCATAACACTTCACCAAAATACAATACAACACACAAGTTTTATGTCGAACGGGCGGGCGCGCCCATGCACAACCGAAACCTGTTCACCCAACTTGGCGGGCAGGCGCCCTAGCGCACCCTCCACCACGCCTTAACCGAATCATTCAACCAAGTGCCAAACCCGTGTAGAGTGCCCGGCGGGCGGGCGCATATGCGCTGCCCGTGCTGCGGCTTTGCTCTTCCTTTTGCGCACTTCCACTTGACTTGCGACGAGCCAAGTCGATGTCCAAATGTCATCGTTGTTTCATATGTTTACATGCCATCGTGTAAAGTAGTCAAGCGCTCGGCCGACCCTTCCTTCGCTCTATTCACCGCGTCGTTCTCCATACATTGTCGCCCTATGTGTGGTCGGCCCGCCCATGGTGCGGGACCGCCCCACCCAATGCTCCCATCGTGTATGTTTGCCCACGGTCGGTTCGTTCAGCAAGTTTGTTCCAACTCGCCTATAAACATGTGAGCGCCCACTTGTCCGCGCGCGTTATTACAACCGCGCCTCACCATCGGACGCTCGCACTTCTTGCCTTAGTCATTTTTCAGAGTGGGGAGCGCGTGTGCACGGCTATACAACCGCAGGGCGTTACAACGCCCGTCGCACAACCGCCCGTGCGCTCCAGCTCGTCGCACACCCGCGCGCCCGTCGCACAACCACTCGTGTGCTCCAACTCGTCGCACACCCGCGCGCGTGCCCGGTCTGCCCGGCGCCCAAACGCGTCGCACACTTGAGGACGTTACACATTAGATCTAGGCTTACATAGGTTTTCTGGAGTAGATCCACAATTTTAGTCGTATTTCAATTTAATCGACAAATTTTACAATTTTCTCATTTAATGAATAAATGTATAAAATGTCGATTTAAATTTACGCTAATCTATATACTTTATTTTTAATAAACTTCTTTGGTAAATCATTCTTCAATAAAAGCACTATATTCTCCTTTAATTTGGATGGGTTCAAAACTGTAAACTCTAAATAAAAAATATTTATTTTTCAAATTTAAATAATTATTTTATACGTCCATCAGAAAAGAAAGCTAGAGTATTTTCAATTAATATATTACTTTGTTTTTAACAAACCTAAGTATCTCTTTTTAAATAAAAAAATAATACATTCTCAAAAATTTTTATTTTCAACTTACAAATACTAAATATATAATATTTCTTTTTAATTTAAATAGTCATTTTATACGTCGGTCACAAAATAAAGCTTTAGTATTTAACAATTATTTCATATATTGCATTTAAAAACGAATCAAATGATTCATATATTACATTAAAACACAAAACATACGAAAGACTAATAAATAGTCATTTTATTCGTCGGTCACAAAATAAAGCTTCAGTATTTAACAATTATTTCATATATTGCATTTAAAAACGAATCAAATGATTCAAATATTACATTAAAACACAAAAAATACTAAAGCCTAATGTTAAATAATATGAAAGAAAAAAACAAATTTGTGGTCACGTCGATAGCTTTCTAAAGTATATTTATTGATTTGAGATATCGTTAAGTACACGAGGTCACGTAAATACATAGAATTTTTTAAATAAAATATTTTCGTAATGCCCTTTTAATTTTTTTTTGGGTCAATAATTAGGCCGATAGGCCTTCCTTTGAAAGGGACTTTCGTCGTCCTTTTGTTTCTCACGCTGACACCTGGCGGCGGGCATAGTCGACCGAGTTTCTCTTTTGAAATTCTTCCGTTCCCTGACTTCGAAAATTTCAGGCTTTGCTGCCTGTTGCTGTGTGATGCTGTCACGGGACTTGAACACAGGGCAGCGCGACCAGTTAGGGATTTTTATCGTTCTCAGTTGCCCGCTTTCATTTCCATTGTCCGCAAGTAAGGTGTATTTCCACCCAATCAAATTTATTATGGCAAATGGCTTATTAACAAGCAGATATCTGAATTTTCCATCTTCAATCAGTTCATTGTTATATAAGTCTGCACACTATAGCGAGAAATTTCACAGTTGCGACTCGCGGTGAATGCCGTGTATTAAACACTGGGGGTTTTCAACCCTGGACGGGAATTATTTGACACACCGAACTAACCGCCATAAAAACCCTCGGCAAAGAGTTGCCTTACGATTATTTATTAATCCTTTTTTATTTTTACTTGCAATCAAGTAGAAGTTCTTCCTTGATTATTCGTGGTTTCGAAATTCAGATTTTTCTCGGGCAACCCTAGTTGTGGTAGCTTCTGAAGTTCATTAATTGCATTAGGGTTTTTCCATTTCAATTTTTGTAAATTTTGTTATATTTTGGAGTTTAAAATTGTCGATATCAACGGTTTCCTGTTTCCAATGTTTTCAATGTTTAGGTGGATATTGTGGTGTTCCCTGGTTGGCTTTATCGGGTTCTGGTACTTAATTTTTATTCAAACTAGGAGTGAGATAGAAATGTGTTCCCAGGGTGTAAAAGTGTCTAACTTTTTTTTTGACATTCAATGCAAAATTATCGGGTCCTGTGTCTTTATCGCGGTGGATTTCTGGAGAAGTTGAGGTAAAGGGTGTTTGTTTTTGTAATTTTTGCTTTAATTACATTTGATGACACTACACTCTGCGTTTGATATAGATCCAAGGCGCTTTAGACAAATCAAGGAGCTTTGCACTTTTAAGGTAGGGAGAGTAAGGGGGAGGGAAAGTTCAAAGAAGCAATGTCGAAAATGCAAAGTCTTGAGAAAGGAGAGGAAGCTCAAATACTTGGGAAAGAAGGAGGACCAGTAAGCCAATATGGTTATTATAAGCACTGTGAAATTTGCGGGCATTAAAACTATTTACCCCTGCGTTTAAAATGGAGTCTACGCTGCATTTAAAATGGAGTCTTTTGGAGCAAAGCGGGGAGGGATTTAGGATTTTGGACATTGCTTGGACAAGAGATAGTCGTTTTGGTTTGCCTCATAGCGTCCATGCTTTGGCCGAGTTCTTTACCTAGTTAGGAGAGTGTGTGCTCTAGGGCGCTATATTTTGAGAGGATTACCATGTATAAAATTTTTAGTTATTTGAACTTTTTACATGAAATGGTTTTGAAAATGTTCACATTTATTCATGTGTTTTTCAATGTAGGCACAAGCTATATTGGTAGAGCTTTATAAGCCCACTGACAATGAGTAGCCACATGACCCGAACTCTCTATGTTGGCAATTTTCTTCTCTACACTTTGTTTATTTGTTATATGCTTTTTTATTGACATCTGGCAGTAAAACAATATTTATCGATTCATTATCCTCGCCGCGCATCACATTTGGCAAGCATGCACTCATCAGGTAACCTGTAGTCCCATGTTTCTAATGGCGAACAGGTATAAGGAAATGTTACCCTGCATGATATCCAGGGCAGCCACAGTCGATGTAATATCGAGCGGAATGGGCGGGACAAGGAATGGTGCACTGCAACTGGTAAGCTTCTAGGATTATTGTGGGGTATTTTTTTTTTTCAATTACCATTTTGTTTTACGTTCTGATTACTAAGATGCAGTTTTCTGTGACTTGCAGATGTATGCAGAATTGCAAGTGCTTTCACCGTTGGTTCCTGCTCGAGAGGTTTACTTTCTTCGATTCTGCAAACAGCACGCTGAGGGCGTATGGGCAGTGGTGGATGTATCTGTTGATGGCCTTCGAGATAATTCGCCTGCAGGATTTATGAAATGCAGGAGGTTGCCTTCTGGTTGTTTGATTCAGGACATGCCCAACGGGTATTCCAAGGTTGTGCCCGAATCCTATATCGCTGATAATGGGGAATAGGAATTATCATGCGGGTACAGTAACCAATTAATCTTAGATGTAATGTATATGTGTTTGATGAAATATCAGGTGACATGGGTAGAGCATGCGGAGTATGATGATCGTGGAGTGCACAGGCTTTACCGTTCTTTGTTAAATTCCGGGATGCCTTTTGGAACATAGCGTTGGCTGGCAACTTTAAAACGTCAGTGTGAGTGCTCTAAACACCCACACATTTGTCCGCAGAGTTCTGAAGGCGAGCGGTCATATGTTGGAGGAATGTTTGAGATGTTATGCAGGGAATATGCCCTCCTTTTTTATATAAAGCGCTCGTCGTGTATTCATGGATATTCATGAAGGCAGTTCTACACTTTGTTTCTCTACTTGACATCTGTTATATGCTTTTCTGTTGACATCTGGCAGTAAAACGATATTTATCGATTCATTATCCTCGCCGCGCATCACATCTGGCAAGCATGCACTCATCACATCACAAACTATATCGCTGATAATGGGGAATAGGAATTATCATGCGGGTACAGTAACCAATTAATCTTAGATGTAATGTATATGTGTTTGATGAAATATCAGGTGACATGGGTAGAGCATGCAGAGTATGATGATCGTGGAGTGCACAGGCTTTACCGTTCTTTGTTAAATTCCAGGATGCCTTTTGGAACATAGCGCTAGCTGGCAACTTTAAAACATCAGTGTGAGTGCTCTAACCACCCACACCTTTGTCCGCAGAGTTCTGAAGGCGAGAGGTCATATGTTGGAGGAAGGTTTGAGATGTTATGCAGGGAATATTCCCTCCTTTTTTATATAAAGCGCTCGTCGTGTATTCATGGATATTCATGAAGGCGGTTCTACACTTTGTTTCTCTGCTTGACATCTGTTATATGCTTTTCTGTTGACATCTGGCAGTAAAACGATATTTATCGATTCATTATCCTCGCCGTGCATCACATCTGGCAAGCATGCACTCATCACATCACAAACTATATCGCTGATAATGGGGAATAGGAATTATCATGCGGGTACAGTAACCAATTAATCTTAGATGTAATGTATATGTGTTTGATGAAATATCAGGTGACATGGGTAGAGCATGCAGAGTATGATGATCGTGGAGTGCACAGGATTTACCATTCTTTGTTAAATTCCGGGATGCCTTTTGGAACATAGCGCTGGTTGGCAACTTTAAAACGTCAGTGTGAGTGCTCTAACCACCCACACCTTTGTCCGCAGAGTTCTGAAGGCAAGCGGTCATATGTTGGAGGAATGTTTGAGATGTTATGCAGGGAATATGCCCTCCTTTTTTATATAAAGCGCTCGTTGTGTATTCATGGATATTCATGAAGGCGGTTCTACACTTTGTTTCTCTGCTTGACATCTGTTATATGCTTTTCTGTTGACATCTGGCAGTAAAACGATATTTATCGATTCATTATCCTCGCCGCGCATCACATCTGGCAAGCATGCACTCATCAGGTTCCCTGTATTCCCATGTTTCTAATGGCGAACAGGTATAAGGAAATGTTACCCTGCATGATATCCAGGGCAGCCACAGGCGGTGTGATCGCGATTGCATTGCCTAAAAGTGGTTTTTTTGAAAGAGATTGATAGTAATTTTTTGTTGTGGTTTTCGATTTTCTGTTTTGATGCTTGGGCTTTGGTCTTATGCTTTCGTTCTTGCTCTCTGTGCTGTAGATCGCTCTTTTCTTTGAATCATGGCTGGTACGAAGCAGACAGCACGAAAATCTATCGGAGGAAAGGCTCCAAGGAAGCAGCTCGCAACAAAGGTAACGACTTTCCTATATTTCTTCCGTTGCATCTTTGGTGGAGTTAATCGTGCTGTTTTTATTGTGGCATTTTATTCTGAAGCTCCTTTTTTAAATTACGTTGCTCGTAAATCTGCTCCCACGACCGGAGGTGTGAAGAAGCCTCATAGATATCGTCCCCGGGACAGTTTCTCTTCGGTATGTACAACCGCAGTTTAAATTTGCTTCGGATTCTATCGATATGTTTACAATGCTTTCTTTATAGTATATGTATCTTATTGCAAATTGTTTAATCAAGTGAACAGAGAAATTCGAAAGTATCAGAAGAGCACGGAGTTGCTAATTCGGAAGCTGCCATTTCAAAGGATTCTGAGGGAAATTGCACAGGACTTCAAGGTAACTTGTCACCTTTCTCGTTAAAATGTTAGCTTAATTGGCGACGCATTTAAATGAATTGCTTGGTACTCTGTTCTGGCGGTGGTACTTGTCTAATTATTTTGTTTTATTGTGTTCAGACGGATCTGCGATTCCAGAGTCATGCTGTCTTGGCACTTCAGGAGGCTACAGAGGCCTATCTTGTCGGTCTATTTGAAGATACTAACCTCTGCGCCATACATGCGAAGAGGGTGACCATCGTGTCGAAAGACATTCAGCTTGCAAGGCGTATCCGTGGGGAAAGGGCCTAGGCCTGTTTTCACGGTGATGATTTGTAAAGGTCGGATTTTTCTGGGGGAGAATTCTATAGCATGTACATATATTTGATGAAGGAAGCTTTTTGCATAAACACATTGTAGACTGCAGGATTCTGTAATGTCGTATAATTGAAGTTTACGTTGACTACAATGGATATTGTGGATTTATGACTTCTAATTGAATGGGTCGACTCGAGCTAATTGTAGCTGCTTATTAATATGGAACTTTTTGCCATTCGAAGCCATGTTTTTTGAACCCATACTGCATGTTGATGCTTGTTAAGCTCTTCATTATTATATGGTATAATTATTGTTTATCAATGTTTTGGATACCATACTGCATGTTGATGCTTGTTAAGCTCTTCATTATTATATGGTATAATTACTGTTTATCAATGTTGAAGTGCTATATGTGTCTTCATGTATAAATTTAATTTGTTTTTCGGTAGACAACAATCTTCGTGATTTATATTCTGCATTCTCTATTACTTTAGACTGATAATATTCTCTGATAATATTCTGCACTTTCTATTACTTTTCACTGATAATCGACTGCAATACAAGATGTTGTATGATGATGTCTTTTATCAATGTTGAAGTGCTATATGTGTCTTCATGTATAAAACTGGTTGTTGAACAATAATTTATCCTCTCTGCAAGAGAGGGCTGTTTTATCTTGTCCGCAAGAGAGGGCTATGCATCTGCCAAATTCTTCATAGTGGAACTTGTTTATATGGTTTTTAATAATTGACTTTGAAGTTTACAAATAGTTGGATGGATTTTATTTGCTAGGGTGAAGAAATTATTCTACAAATCCACTACGGTTGTGAGCAATGAGTATTTATAATTATGTTTTTATCAGCAAGGCTGAATCTACCATTTTGTAATGCACAATAGTCTTGCGATGTGTTTGCAAAAATATGTTCCTTGAATATTTGCATGGATTTTATCTGTCTCACTGTTTCTTTGTCGAACTGAAGTGAGTGATTATGGAATGTTTAGTGGTTGTATCAATTTGTTTGGAAAATTTTGTTTTTCAATACTTGGGAAGAGATTAGTTTGCAATGTGCAGTAGTTGTGAGCAATATGTTTGCAAAAGTGCGAGTTGTTGTTGGAATGCTTAGTGGGAAGTTTCTTTTGGAAAATTGTTTTGCCGTTGTTTTTGTGATGGCGCAGTTTTAGTTAGTATTCATTTTTATTCCTTGTGAAATTTTATTCATTCTTTCCATATGGCCGATTCATTGTCAGTTTGTTAAATTTTATTCATTCTTTCCATTGTCAGTTTGTTAAATTTTATTCATTCTTTCCATATGGCCAATTCATTGTCAGTTTGTTGTTGGCGCCGTGGCGAGCCACAATGTGTCTAACTCATTATTGTCAATTTAGTGCATTTTGGCCACTTTGTCAATTTAATGATGACTTGAAGAAACTCTTCAAAGTGTCATGTTTCATTATCCAGTGTGAATTTTTATGTTTTCTTCCCATGTGACCAAAATTTTTATGTCTTCTTCTCATGTGGCCAAATCATTGTCAATTTAGTGCATCTCGACCACCGTGTCAGTTTATATGTTGGTTGAAGAGTTTCACGGTTCACTGCTTAACACTCGGTTCTGGTTTTTCATGAAACCCTCATTCCCAGTTTTCAGGAATCATTATTTTCAGTTTTCCAACCAAATTACTCATTAAATAAAAGAATTAAACACTCGTTCTCAAATAAAAATGTTCTCACATAAAAGATAGAAATACTCGTTCTCAGTGTTCTACGCAAATTTGAAGGGTTACCACCAAGTTTGAAGGTTTTAACGCAATAGCATTTTAGTTTCTCAATTTGAGGGGTCTAGTTTTTTCTGGCTACTACAATTTTTTTGAATAATGGAAATTTCTAGCGTATTTGCTTATATCAAACATTTGTGTAGGGTTTCAACCAATTAACATTTCATTTAGTATGTATTTACAAATCAATGATCTTGGGATCAAATCCCACAAAGCAATTCTATATATGCTCTTCAAATTCCTTCAAGCTTTTGAAAGTAAAACCAATGAATTATCAAATTTTATTATAATAAAAAACAATTAGAAAGCCTTTAGTCATCCCAAATTGCTCATCCTTTAGGCTTGAACCAACATCTTTTCTAGAAAAATTCAACAATTTCAATTTAATAATCCTATCGGCCTATCTTTGTACCTTTTGGGACAATTGCTAGTAATTATATGTTGTGTAGCATTTGGTATTAATGTGTGTTTGATCTAAAGTCCCAACACTTTAGCTTTGGGGAAGGGGGTATTCTCTTCCTCTTAATGGTGACACTTATATTGTTATTGATTCCTTAGTTATCGATCTATATCCAAGAGTGGGGTGATGTCCTCCTCTTAAAGATGTCAAGTTTGTTTGTTCAAGTCCTTGTAGTATTTCTAGGTAAATCGATCTAAAAATATCAACCACTTTGCTTTATGAGGAAGATGGATCAAATTTTAGAAGTAAAATTCTCTGGAGCTTTTTCATGAAGAAGATGGATTAAATTTTAAAAGTAAGATTCCCTGGGGCTTTTTCTCGTAATATGGTCAATATAGTCATTGCATGAGTTGAAATAGGGTTTATTTGATAGTTAATTAGAATTTATTTAAATAATCATGATTAAAGAAAAAATTATTTATTATTTTCGTGTAATAAGGTTTTATGCTTTTTTATTTGAAGCTAAAGAAGATCAAGCACTGATCAACAAAGTTACACATCATACTGGACTGTAAAATTAACCTTTCCACTCAACTAACCTCTCCAGAACCTCAGCGAGATCAAAACCTGTTGGAGATCAGAATCAAAAACTCTGTGAGATGAGAATGTATTGGAGATATGTAGGTACTTTGATTTCATTTTTATTGAAAATGGCTATATAAACTTGATGTACAGTCCAGATAATGAACTGAATCATTTTAAATTTATATTATTATGTTTTAATCTATTCATTCATGAAAACTTACAAATATATAAACTTAATTGTAAAATTAAAAAATATAAAAAAATAACAATACAAATACATAATAATATTTAAAATGGTAAAAACTAATAATTTTAAACCAATTTACAACTTGAACATGTAAAATTATGTTTCAAAACTTATTTAAACAACCACAATTCACAATTACCCCTTAATGTTTGGTTTATTTATATTCAAGTGATTAATAATATAATAAGGTAATAATAATTGAAAAATATTATTTTTTTGTTTTAATTTACTAAATCTTAAAAATATATAATCTTTTGTTTTCATAAACAGGAAACCAAGATAATGGTGGCATGAAATGTAGCTTAAAGAAAACATTAAATTTGAGAGGGGCCATAAGCAAATGAGTATAAGAAAATGAGTAATTTTAGATTTATATTATTAATATTTTTATTTAAGATATTCTTAAAACATACAATTTTCTGTTTTGAGAAAATTTAATTATTTCGTTAAATTGGATAATAAACTTGCTATTTATTAATGTTATACTTAATTATATTCATAATGATATTAATATAAATATCTACATTTAATAACAAAATTAAAATCTAATTTTATTAAAATATTAATATTTTTTTTTTATGTTATATTAGGTACTAATAAGTTTTGACATTATATTAAGTTTAGATTATTATGTTTTAATTTTTGGGTTCGTATTATTAGAATTTAATATTAGATTATTTAATGTTTTCAATATTAAAACTTATAATATTGGGTTATATTGAATTTTTAATATTAAGTTTAATTTATATTTATCAATATTGACATTAACTTCAAAAATTTGAGTCAACAATCAATAATAACAATAAAAACTTAATCATAATATAAAAAATAATAATACTTTTATAAAATTATTGTTTACAATTACAAAATTAATAATATTAATATAATAAATAAATATAAGATAATTAATTTAAATATATAAAATTAATAACATTTAAATCACATTAATAAAAGTGTTAATTATTAATAGGAATTTTAATTAAATTATGATTTTAGTCTTAATTATTAATATTAATAATATTAATATTATTAATAACATTAACATTACAACTATAAATAATATTAACTTTTTTTAATATTAACGATAATATTAATAAAATTTGATATTAAATTAAATTTCAATATGAATAGTTAATATTAATTTCAATATTCATTATTATTAATATTAATTAATATGTATATGAATAATACTTTTAATAATGTTAATATTTATAAATATTAATTTTAATGTTAATTATTGATATTAATGACATTTAATTAACAACTATTGTCTCAATATGAAAATCAATTATTGTCAACCATATTCAATCATAGCCAATCATGTTCAACCATGGTCAAATGTCACATTGTGACAAAGATTGTCTCAAAATGAAAATCAATCATGGTAAAACATGGTAAATATGAAAATAGGGATGGTCAACCATGGTTAAACGTCACATTGTGACAAAAATTGTCTCAATATCGAAATCAGCCATCGTCAACCATCATCAACCATTATCAACCATGCTCTAATGTCACATTGTGATAAAGATTTCCTCAATATCAAAATCAACCATGGTAAATCATGGTCAAAGATCATCAATAGACATGCTTACAGTATGACAAAGATTGTCTCATAGTACAATGTCACATTGTCACAACCATGGTCATCCATGGCCAACTATGGTTAACCATGGTCCAACATCGCACTCTGACACAGATTGTCAATATGAAAATCAACCATGGTCAACCATGCTCCAACGTCACGTTGTGACAAGGATTCTCTTTATATGAAAATCATGATCAACCATGGTCCAATGCCACATTCTGAAAAATATTGTCTCAATATGAAAACCAATCATGGTCAACATGATCAACCATGCTTGTTTTAGGGTTTATGATATTTATCTTAGGGATTATATACCTTGGGTTTACAATATTAATCCTTTGGGTTTTTTATGATTTTAGTATTAATATCAATCATAGCAAAACATGGTCAACCATGTTTGAATGTCGCATTGTAACAAGGATTGTCTCACCATCAAAATAAACTATGTTTATTTTAGTGTTTGTAGTATTTATATTTGGGTTTAGCAATGTTGGATTTATAATATTAGTCCCATGGGTTCAATATTATTCTCTTCGATTCATAATCCCTTGGGGTTTTAGTATTAATCCCTTCATTTTATTATTGCTTTGTGTTTAGAATATCAATCATGGTCAACCATTGTCAATTATAGAAAACCATGGTTAACCATGTTTGAATGTCGCATTGTGACAACGATTGTCTCACCATCAAAATAAACCATGTTGATTTTAGTGTTTGTAGTGTTTATATTTGGGTTTAACAATGTTGGGCTTATAATATTAGTCCCATGGGTTTAATATTATTTCCTTGGGTTCATAATCCCCTGGGGTTTTAGTATTGATCCCTTAGTTTTATTATTCCTTTAGGTTTATAATATCAATCCCTTGGGGTTTATTATTCCCTTAGGTTTATAATATCGATCATGGTCCACCATGGTCAACCATAGTTGAATGTCACATTGTGACAAGGATTGTCTCACCATGAAAATAAACCATGTTTATTTTAGTCTTTCTGATATTTATATTATGGTTTACCAATGTTGGGTTTATAATATTAGTCCGTCGGGTCTAATATTATTTCCTTGGGTTCATAATCCCTTGGGGTTTTAGTATTAATCCTTTGGGTTTATTATTAACTTGGGTTTATAATATCAATCATGGTCATCTTTATTAATCTCTTGTATTTGTAATATCAATCCCTTGTGCCTCTCAATCCCTTAGGTTTTTAATATTTATCCGTTGGGTTCACTAATTCCTTGGGTTTATCATATTAAACCATTGGGTTTATTAGTTCCTTGGGTTTATAATATTAGTCCCATGGGTTTAATATTATTCCCTTCGGTTCATAATCCCTTGAGGTTGTAGTATTAATCCCTTCATTTTATTATTGCTTTGCGTTTAGAATATCAATCACGGTCAACCATTGTCAATCATAGCAAACCATGGTCAACCATGTTTGAATGTTGCATTGTCAGAATGATTGTCTCACCATCAAAATAAACCATGTTTATTTTAGTGTTTGTAGTGTTTATATTTGGGTTTAACAATGTTGGGTTTATAATATTAGTCCAATGGGTTTAATATTATTTCCTTAGGTTCATAATCCCTTGGGGTTTTAGTACTGATCCCTTAGTTTTAATATTCCTTTAGGTTTATAATATCAATCCCTTGGGTTTATAATATTAGTCCCCTGGGTTTAATATTATTCACTTGGGTTCACAATCCCTTGGGGTTCTAGTATTAATCCGTTGGGTTTATAATATCAATCCCTTGAATTTATGATTCCCTTAGGTTTATATTATCAGCAAGGGATTGTGACAACGATTGTCTCACCATGAAAATAAACCATGTTTATTTTAGTGTTTGTAGTGTTTATATTTGGGTTTAACAATGTTGGGTTTATAATATTAGTCTAATGGGTTTAATATTATTTCCTTGGGTTCATAATCCCTTGGGGTTTTAGTATTGATCCCTTAGTTTTATTATTCCTTTAGGTTTATAATATCAATCCCTTGGGTTTATTATTCCCTTAGGTTTATAATATTAGTCCCTTGGGTTTAATATTATTCCCTTGGGTTTACAATCCCTTGGGGTTTTAGTATTAATACCTTGGGTTTATTATTCATTTGGGTTTATAATATCAATCCCTTGGGTTTATTATTCCCTTAGGTTTATATTATCAATCATGGTCAACCATGGTTGAATGTCGCATTGTGACAAGGATTGTCTCACCATCGAAGTAAATCATGTTTAATTTAGTGTTTGTAGTATTTATATTTGGGTATACCAATGTTGGGTTTATAATATTAGTCCAATGGTTGAATGTCGCATTTTGACAAAGATTATCTCACCATGAAAATAAACCATGTTTATATTAGTGTTTGTAATATTTATATTTGGGTTTACCAATTAGTCCAATGGTTGGATGTCCCATTTTGACAAATATTGTCTCACCATGAAAATAAATGAAGTTTATTTTGGTCTTTCTAATATTTACGTTTGGGTTTACGAATGTTGGGTCTATAATATTAGTCCCCTGGGTTTAATATTATTCCCTTGGGTTCATAGTCCCTTGGGGTTTTAGTATTACTCCCTTGGGTTTATTATTTATTTGGGTTTTAATATCAATCTGTTGGGTTTATTATTCCCCTAGGTTTATAATATGAATCATAGTCAACCATGGTCAACCGTGGTTGAATGTCACATTGTGACAAGGATTGTCTCACCATGAAAATAAATCATGTTTATTTTAGTCTTTGTAATATTTATATTTGGGTTTACGAATGTCGGGTTTATAATATTAGTCCCTTGGGTTTATTATTATTCCCTTCAGTTCATAATCCCTTGGGGTTTTAGTATTAATCCCTTTGTTTTATTGTTGCTTTGCATTTAGAATATCAATCATGGTCAACCATTGTCAATCATAGTAAACCATGGTCAACCATGTTTGAATGTCGCATTGTGACAACGATTGTCTCACCATCAAAGTAAACAATGTTTATTTTAGTGTTTGTAGTGTTTATATTTGGGTTTAACAATGTTGGGTTTATAATATTCGTCCCATGGGTTTAATATTATTTCCTTGGGTTCATAATCCCTTCGGGTTTTAGTATTGATATGTTAGTTTTATTATTCATTTAGGTTTATAATATCAATCCCTTGGGTTTATTATTCCCTTAGGTTTATAATATTAGTCCCTTGGATTTAATATTATTCCCTTGGGTTCTCAATCCCTTGGGGTTTTAGTATTAATCCCTTGGGTTTATTATTCATTTGGGTTTATAATATCAATCCCTTGGGTTTATTATTTCCTTAGGTTTATATTATCGATCATGGTCAACAATGGTTGAATGTCGCATTGTGACAAGGATTGTCTCACCATCAAAATAAATCATATTTAATTTAGTGTTTTTAGTATTTATATTTGGGTATACCAATGTTGGGTTTATAATATTAGTCCAATGGTTGAATGTCGCATTTTGACAAAGATTGTCTCACCATGAAAATAAACCATGTTTATTTTAGTGTTTGTAATATTTATATTTGGGTTTACCATATTAGTCCAATGGTTGGATGTCCCATTTTGACAAATATTGTCTCACCATGAAAATAAATCATGTTTATTTTGGTCTTTGTAATATTTACATTTAGGTTTACGAATGTTGGGTCTATAATATTAGTCCCTTGGGTTTAATATTATTCCCTTGGGTTCATAGTCCCTTGGGGTTTTAGTATTACTCCCTTGGGTTTATTATTCATTTGGGTTTTAATATCCATCCGTTGGGTTTATTATTCCCTTAGGTTTATTATTCCCTTAGGTTTATAATATCAATCATGGTAAACCATTGTCAATCATAGCCAAACATGGTCAACCATGGGTTTATTATTAACTTGGGTTTATAATATCAATCACGGTGATCTTTGTTAATATCTTGTATTTGTAATATCAATCCCTTGCGCTTCTTGATCCCTTAGGTTTTTAATATTTATCAATCGGGTTCACTAATTCCTTGGGTTTATAACATTAAACCATTGGGTTTATTAGTTCCTTGGGTTTATAATATTAGTCCCATGGGTTTAATATTATTCCCTTCAGTTCATAATCCCTTCATTTTATTATTGCTTTTTGGGTTTATAATATCAATCCCTTGGGTTTATAATATCAATCATGGTAAACCATTGTCAATCATAGCCAAACATGGTCAACCATGTATTTATTATTAACTTGGGTTTATAATATCAATCATGGTCATCTTTATTAATCTCTTGTATTTATAATATCAATCCCTTGCGCTTCTTGATCCCTTAGGTTTTTAATATTTATCTGTTGGGTTCACCAATTCCTTGGGTTTATAATATTAGTCCCTTACGTTTAATATTATTCCCTTTGGTTCATAATCCCATGGGGTTTTAGTATTAATCCCTTGGGTAATGATAAACAAAAGGGACTAATATTATCAACAAGGGATTGTGACAACAATTGTCTCACCATCAAAACAAACCATGTTTATTTTAGTGTTTGTAGTGTTTATATTTGGGTTTAACAACGTTGGGTTTATAATATTAGTCCAATGGGTTTAATATTATTTCCTTGGGTTCATAATCCCTTGGGGTTTTAGTATTGATCCCTTAGTTTTATTATTCCTTTAGGTTTATAATATCTATCCCTTGGGTTTATTATTCCCTTAGGTTTATATTATTAGTCCCTTTGGTTTAATATTATTCCCTTGGGTTCACAATCCCTTGGGGTTTTAGTATTAATACCTTGAGTTTATTATTCGTTTGGGTTTATAATATAAATCCCTTGGGTTTATTATTCCCTTAGGTTTATATTATCAATCATAGTCAACCATGGTTGAATGCCGCATTGTGACAAGGATTGTCTCACCATCAAAGTAAATCATGTTTAATTTAGTGTTTGTAGTATTTACATTTGGGTATACCAATGTTGGGTTTATAATATTAGTCAAATGGTTGAATGTCACATTTTGACAAAGATTGTCTCACCATGAAAATAAACCATGTTTATTTTAGTGTTTGTAATATTTATATTTGGGTTTACCATATTAGTCCAATGGTTGGATGTCCCATTTTGACAAATATTGTCTCACAATGAAAACAAATGATGTTTATTTTGGTCTTTGTAATATTTACATTTGGGTTTACAAATTTTGGGTCTATAATATTAGTCCCTTGGGTTTTATATTATTCCCTTGGGTTCATAGTGCCTTGGGGTTTTAGTATTACTCCCTTGGGTTTATTATTCATTTGAGTTTTAATATCAATCCGTTGGGTTTATTATTCCCTTAGCTTTATAATATCAATCATGGTCAACCATGGTCAACCGTTGTTGAATGTCACATTGTGACAAGGATTGTCTCACCATGAAAATAAATCATGTTTATTTTAGTCTTTGTAATATTTTTATTTTGGTTTACAAATGTTGGGTTTATAATATTAGTCCCTCGGGTTTAATACTATTCCCTTCGGTTCATAATCTCTTGGGGTTTTAGTATTAATCCCTTCGTTTTATTATTTCTTTGCGTTTAGAATATCAATCATGGTCAACCATTGTCAATCATAGCAAACCATGGTCAACCATGTTTGAATGTCGCATTGTGACAACGATTCTCTCACCATCAAAATGAACCATGTTTATTTTCGTGTTTGTAGTGTTTATATTTGGGTTTAACAATGTTGGGTTTATAATATTAGTCCCATGGGTTTAATATTATTTCCTTGGGTTCATAATCCCTTTGGGTTTTAGTATTGATCCCTTAGTTTTATTATTCCTTTAGGTTTATAATATCAATCCCTTGGGTTTATTATTCCCTTAGGTTTATAATATTAGTCCCTTGGATTTAATATTATTCCCTTGGGTTCACAATCCCTTGGGGTCTTAGTATTAATCCCTTAGGTTTATTATTCATTTGGGTTTATAATATCAATCCCTTGGGTTTATTATTCCCTTAGGTTTATATTATCAATCATGGTCAACCATGGTTGAATGTCGCATTGTGACAAGGATTGTCTCACCATCAAAATAAATCATGTTTAATTTAGTGTTTGTAGTATTTATATTTGCGTATACCAATGTTGGGTTTATAATATTAGTCCAATGGCTGAATGTCACATTTTGACAAAGATTGTCTCACCATGAAAATAAACCATGTTTATTTTATTATTTGTAATATTTATATTTGGGTTTACCATATTAGTCCAGTGGTTGGATGTCCCATTTTGACAAATATTGTCTTACCATGAAAATAAATCATGTTTATTTTGGTCTTTGTAATATTTACATTTGGGTTTATGAATGTTGGGTCTATAATATTAGTCCCTTGGGTTTAATATTATTCCCTTGGGTTCATAGTCCCTTGGGGTTTTAGTATTACTCCCTCAGGTTTATTATTCATTTGTGTTTTAATATCAATCTGTTGGGTTTATTATTCCCTTAGGTTTATAATATCAATCATGGTCAACCATGGTTGAATGTCATATCGTGACTAGGATTGCCTCACCATGAAAATAAATCATGTTTATTTTAGTCTTTGTAATATTTATGTTTGGGTTTACGAATGTTGGGTTTATAATATTAGTCCCTTGGGTTTAATATTATTCCATTGGGTCCATAATCCCTCGTGTTTTAGTATTAATCCCTTAGGTTTATTATTCATTTGGGTTTATAATATCAATCCCTTGGGTTTATTATTCCCTTAGGTTTATAATATCAATCATGGTAAACCATTTTCAATCATAGCCAAACATGGTCAACCATGGGTTTATTATTAACTTGGGTTTATAATATCAATCATGGTCATCTTTATTAATCTCTTGTATTTGTAATATCAATCCCTTGTGCTTCTTGATCCCTTAGGTTTTTAATCTTTATCTGTCGGGTTCACTAATTCCTTGGGTTTATAATATTAAACCATTAGGTTTATTAGTTCCTTGGGTTTATAATATTAGTCCCATGGGTTTAATATTATTCTCTTCGGTTCATAATCCCTTGGGGTTTTAGCATTAATCCCTTCGTTTTATTATTGCTTTTTGGGTTTATAATATCAATCCCTTGCGTTTATTATTCCCTTAGGTTTATAATATCAAGCATGGTAAACCATTGTCAATCATAGGCAAACATGGTCAACCATGGATTTATTATTAACTTGGGTTTATAATATCAATCATGGTCATCTTTATTAATCTCTTGTATTTGTAATATCAATCCCTTGCGCTTCTTGATCCCTTAGGTTTTTAATATTTATCCGTTGGGTTCACTAATTCCTTGGGTTTATAATATTAAACCATTGGGTTTATTAGTTCCTTGGGTTTATAATATTAGTCCCATGGGTTTAATATTATTCCCTTCGGTTCATAATCCCTTGGGGTTTTAGTATTAATCCCTTCATTTTATTATTCCTTTTTGGGTTTATAATATCAATCATGATCATCTTTATTAATCTATTGTATTTTCAATATCAATCCCTTGCGCTTCTTGATCCCTTAGGTTTTTAATATTTATCCATTGGGTTCACTAATTCCTTGGGTTTATAATATTAGTCCCTTATGTTTAATATTATTCTCTTTGGTTCATAATCCCTTGGGTTTTAGTATTAATCCCTTGGGTAATGATAAACAAAAGGGACTAATATTATAAACCCAATGTATACAAACCCTAAAATAAATATTAAAAATACTAAAATAAACATGGTTGAATTAATAAAACCTCATAATAATAATAATAATTACTAATAATTAATATTACTAATTATGAATTATTAATATTTAATATTACTAATATTATTATGAGTTTATATCACTGTAATAATATTAATATAATAATCATAAATATATAAATATATAAGAATATCATTGTTATTATTTATATATTTATTAATTATCATAAATGGTTGGTCTTTAAAAAATTACACATAATAATTCACTTATCACAATTCTAATTATTATTGGATCATGATTATTATTATGAGCTATTATTATAATAACAATAATAATTCAATATAATTGTGATTATTATTATTATTATTTTATATTATTGTTATAATAATATAATAATAATCATAATATATTATAATAATAATAATAAAATAATATAATAGTAATTATTATTATAATATTATCATCCGATATTATAATCATAATAATAATAATATAATTGTTATTATAATTTTATATTATTATTATAATAATATAATAATAATTATAATATTTTATTTCTTGAATAATATAAGGATAATCTAATTAATTAATATTAATAATATTATTATGAGTTTATATATCTATATATATATATATATATATATATATATATATATAGATATATGGTTGTTAATATTTATATAGTTATTAATAATCAGTTGGCCTAGCGGCGTATATCAACCACATTGGAAAATGTGGTTGATATATATGCTTGATATATGCTTTTCGGCGTATATCAACCATATTTACCCTGGTAAATATGGTTGTGCTAGTATACTTGACAGTCTTGAAGAAGGATTCTGACATTTGCTTTCACCGTAAAACCGTGTACATAATTTCTCCAGCAAACACACTTTTTGGTTAACAGTTGCGGAAATGGGTTGACGCACCATCCATGGCTTAAGTGGGTTCCAGATGATCCCCATGGGCATGAGGGCCAATAAATAATGTTTTTAGTTATACAGTACGTAATCCAGTCTGGCGACACTAATCCAGTATGTTAATGAGTAATTATTGTACACATATTGTGATTATGGTTTTAACGGAGTTTCAAGGGTTGGCTCTCACTGAAATTATTCCTCCAAAGTATGTTGTTAATTTGATAAATCGTAACTTAAGATCTAATTAAGCCTCTTTAAATTATTTACCACCCATCGTTTGTGTAATAGGTGGCCATTAAGCCAACATTTATCCACTGGTCATTTTATAGAGTTCAAAAAATTAGCAAAGTTTCTATTCCAAAAGAAACATCAAAGTTTTCGGAGACAATTTTTTTGTGGCATGAGAGGACAGAGAATATTGTAAGCCTTTCTTGGGAATTAATTCCATTTCATGTGATTGGGTTTGGATTCTGTTCTAAATTTCCCATGACCAAGCCAATGAATTCATCATCTCACTATTATTAGCTCTACTCTGCATACAACGATTAATTTTGGGAAAATATTCATATCAACAATACTTACCCAATTTCTCTCTATTAGCAGATCGTTGTATTCACTGAGGGGGTTATATGCACAAATATGTGCTCCAACATGCTCAGAGGTATGGATGCAACTTTCCATCCTAAATGTTACTGTATTCGGACATAGGGACATAGGTTAAGGAGTTTGGCTATCCTGGTTTTTGGAATTATGCAGATTGGTGGTGATCTATTAGTTTAACTAGATTTCTTTTTTTCTATGAAAATTATAGAAATTTTGGTAATATTTTAATATAATTTGGTAGGGATTTTTGTAAATTAAGGTTATAGTTGTCAAACTTCAAGATTTTGGGTGCCCATAAATTTTTGATGTTGAATCTATTTCCACCATTAAAAACATAATTCAAACATTGTTACGACAAAATTTCTTAAGATTGTTTTGCCCAAATTATGACCACCATCTTAGCAATTCGTCCGCTGTAGTAAATGAGACCATCAATTAATCACTCACACACCATTAAAATAAATCTATACGCATACATGTACCTCACATACTCTCTTTGGATGATACCTTATGTCATATTCCAGAGCGACGCTGTCTATAACTATTCGCCCCTTTCTTTTTTAATTTGGAGATAGAAATTTCCTTTAGGAGATTGTAAATTTTTGTTATTAAAACTATGTTTTTAATATTATAAATAAATATATTGAAAATGTGTTTTTAAGTGTATAAATAAATTCAAAATGATGAAAAATACGCCAACAAATTACCAGCAGCAGAACGACGTCGGGTAAGGATTACTCTAAATGGCTTTCTTTTGGGCCAAGTCTAGCAGTCACCTTTGACATGATTTTATTCATTTCTATATATTTTCCACATTAATTTTTTTTTTAGAATTTTTAAATGGTAAATATTTTTGGAATTATAGTTTGTAATTTTTGAGTTTAAAATTTTCAAAATCATTTTTTTTTTAAATCAATGAGATTTCTATTATGACAATAAGTTATATGGTTGTTTATGTTGTTTCAAAAGTTTATTAATCTTATTTTTACTAGATTTGTTAGTCTATTAATTCACCATAAATTTATAATTTTGATAGTAGCAAAAAAATATTGAGATAATAAAACCAAGAGATTATTAAGAAATTAGAAAAGATCTACACAACTAATAGCCATAAGGAATAAGAAGAAGTTACAAGCATAGGGTTCCCTAGGCTAGAATCGGAAGTGGTTGATTAGGAAATTCACACTAAATGTGCTTCTCCATGTGCTCTAAGTGTGCCACTAGACAAGTCACACGAGGCTCCAAACGAGCCAAATTGTCTTGCATCCTCCACTGGTTGCTTTGTAGATCATTGAGGGATGATATGATCTCATTACAATCATCATGTTTCTCCTTGATGACTTGCACTAACAAAGTTTTTAATTGCCAACATAAGGTGACCAAGTGGAAATATTGTGTTCTCCTCCCCCTAGTGTGGCCTTGATCAAGGGGCCAGTGAGAAACTTCTCCAATAAGTTCCAAGTATGCGAAAGATTATACCTCCTGGTGCATATTCTACTCTAGCTTGTGTATGTTACATTGGGTGCGAGGCGAAGTTGCAGCCTGAAAGGCAACAACTGCCTTCTAGGCCTTAGTCTTAGCCTAAGAATGGTTGGGCTGGATGTAATTAGATTTCCCACATTTACCCCTCACTCGACGACTGTGACCCCTTTGCCTAGGCATAATGCTCCACACCGTTGACCCATTTCTACACTGGTTAGGAGGGAACCTGATACAATGAATATGTAAATATCCCCACTCAGTATCTATTGAGACAACACACGAGTGACCACTCTCTTTAAAAATCGCTCTACCTACCCGTCCCTTTAACACAAGTATGAAGGGAACCACCTGGAGGCCTGTGAGACAAGGAGGAAGATAAGGTTGTGCCCAATCACCCAATGAAATACCAAACCTCGAGAGAACTAAGGTCAAGGTAAGGGAACTAACTAGAAACCAGAGCAAAAATAGGACTGGGACCCAATTGAACAAAATAACTATGAATGCACCGAAAGGAAAAACCTGAGACTTGGAGTAATGACAATTCTAGATGGCAAATAAAACCTTGCAATAAACTTAAAAAATGGAGCTAAACTGGAGAGGCAAAATACCTAGAATTACCTTGAAGTGAAATTTAAATTGTTGTTGGACCTTAGCAATTGTTGTGTGCCTGTAGCTCTCGTATTGTCCAAAACTTTTAAATCCCTTGTTTAATTTCTTCTAACCAACCTTCTCACAAGAGTTGGTTATCCTGCCCTGCTGAATGAAGCCTAAGAGTTGTAGCATATGATATAACCTGCTGAAGAGAGAAAGAGTTACACGACAACACCACGTTGTCCACATTGAGCCCAAAAACCCTACAAAGGACCCCACACATTCAAATAGTTTCCAATTTGGAGAATAGCAGACTAAATTGCAGGGTAGATGGGACGAAACCTGTGCAACTAGTTAAACCCCGCTCGTCTTGTTGTTGTAGACACTTTGAAGGAAAAATCTGGAATAACCTTAAGTAATGAGCCATTAAATGGTTTTTATGCCACATGTATCGTGTTTGGGGAGTATATAATGCCACCCCTTCCTTATTCATCGAGGAGTAGGTGGGGTGACAAGTGCCCCGAGATCCCTTTCCCTGTTCATCCACCCCATGAATGTAAATTTCAAAGCCATAATAAATAAGTAAAATAACAATACAAATTTAAAATAAAATTACATTTTACTCGTAATTTATAAAAAAAAAATAAAGTAAAATTATATTTAATAGTTCTTGAGAGTGCTTATGTTAGATCAATGAAGTTTTAAATTTAAAATTAAAATAGAAAAAAATTAACATGGTATTACATATGGAAAAATATTGTAATATTTACCACATTCTAATATCTATCGCAAATAATTCAATAATATTTAGTAATTACCCTCCACTTCATAGTTTCCTCATTTGATTCACTAAATTCCTCACTTCCAATGTTGTTTTACGTTTGAACTAATTAATTTATTTATAATCATTTTTTTTTTATCATTTATGAAACAGGAAAGATAAAACCTAATTCAAGCTTTATAATTTATGAAATATTATAAATATGAGATATAATTCATATGAGTTTCGAAGTAAAATTGTGTTAGTTTATTTTTAAAACATCTTGGGAGGAAAGAGTATGTCACTTTTGCAATACCAAGTGGGGTTTATTTTTAAAACATCTTGGGAGGAAAGAGTATGTCATTTTTGCAATACCAAGAGGGTGGAATATGAAAAATACTTTCTCATGAATTTTCAAGCTCTTACTGACATCCGTTATCGTTTTCAAAACATTTTTCACACTACCAACTTTCTTTCCTTTTCAAGTAAGCAAAACAATAGTGATCTTGGAATGCTTCTTTCCTTTTTTTTAATCATAGTTCAACAAAATTTTAAAAAATGTCAATGAATCTCTTACCTTCTTAAGGTTCCAAAAACAATATTAGTTTTAGTAGACATTAATCATCATCATCATCTTCATTATTTTTTTAATTTAATTTATATAATAGAAATGTTTAACATTGTATTTAATTATTCTTCTCTTTAATTAATTTAATGTATATGTAAAAATTAAATTAAATTAATATTTTTTTAAATTTTAAATTAACATAATATATATAAGAATGATATTATTTTGTAATTTAATTTTAAATCTAATGACTCATTACTTTAATTTTCCAAAAAAAAAACATTTCACGTCATTGTAACACCTTATATTATTTAATACTATTACATTATATAATATTAAACACAATATTATAGCATTTAATATTATGATAAGCTTTTGCAATTATAAAACATTAAAATGGAAAATTATAAATAATTCGATTACCAATTAAAGCGGTCATATATTAATAAGAGGCAAGAGTATCTTCTTCACCTTTCTAAAGTTGTACCCAGAAAGTTTTGGTGGAATGTACTTGTTCGTAAGAAAAAGATAATCATTTGATCCCCTTAGAGAATTGGGGAATTGATCTTAATAATTTATATGACTCTTTGGAAACCATGGGCACCATCTTACATAATCCTATTAAAGAAGATATATTTTCCCTAAAAGACATTGAGTCTAGGATTCATAAGCTCGCTAATGGGAAAGCTAAAGATATTGAATGATACCAAGCTGAAATATTTAAAAGGGGAATGTCTATCCTCATTCTTCATCTCCACAAGCTTATCAATTTGGCAGTAAAGCATGGCTTCCCTAAGCCTTGGACGCAAAGCCATATTGTGCCTATCTTTGAAAGTGGGGACAAAAATGTTCCTTCTAACGACAGGACTATTATGACTGGCCACATCTTAGCCAAACTATACGGGCTCATTTTGGAAAAAAACATTAGCCTTTAGCTTGAAAGCCATGGTAAAAGATATAAAGAGGAAGTTGGTTTTAGGAGACCTCACTCCACTATTGACCACGTTGTCACTCTCAGGATCATTGCCCAAGCATGTCACAATAGTAAAATCAATCTCTTCTATTGTTTTCTAGACTTCAAAAAAAGAATTGACATTGTTTCTTGGGATAAGCTTTGGAAAATACTTGAAGAGATAATGGTTCCTCCTGAGTTGAGGATTTTTGTGATTTGCCTTTACGATATTGTTGTTTCCAAGCTTAAAACCAACAAAGGGTGGTATAAATATATTAAATGCAATATCTGGGTTAAGCAAGGGTGTCCCCTATCCCCTACCCTTTTTGGAATTTACATCGATAAGCTAGAGAAGTGTTTGGAAACTGCGGGTTGTAAGGGAACCAAGCTTGTTGGTATAATCATTACTCTTCTCCTTTATGACGATGATATCATTCTTCTTGACGAAGCCATGATGACCTAGACAAGTAGCTTAAGACTCTTCATGATTACTGCTCCAAGATGGGTATGATAGTTAATACCAACAAGACTAAAGTTGTGATAATTAAATCCAAAAATATCACCCATCATAATTTATTCTATGATAAAAATTACTAAGAATAGTTTTATTCTTATAAATATTTAGGTATTAACATTCCTCAGCAGCTCAACTGGAATGATAGCAATGATAAAATGATTTTTGGAGGCTAAAAAGCTTATTATGATCTTGAAAACAATGATAAGTTGCTCGCTCTTTATATTTGGAGTTAAAAAAATGTTCCTTTTATAAACTCTCATCACCCATGTTGTCTTATATGGATGTGAAGTTTGGGGTTTCAGTATATGAAAAATTTTGTGGAGAAATATTGAGATGATTCAAAAGCAATTCATAACCTACAACCTCAAGATCAAGGTAAATATTCCCTATCCTATCCTCCCGATTGAAGCTGGAATTTACCCCATTAAAATCATGGCTATGTTTAGGTATCTGATGTATAAGAAGAATATTTACAACATGGAATCCAAGAGGCTTCCCAAAATCGCTTCTAACTTTAGTCAAAATCCTCACTTGCGCCTCAAGCATGGGTGGTATAAGGCTGCCCAGTCTTGGCTCAACCACTGGGGAATAAAGGAGGAGATCATCTTGCGAAGCAAGGATAGTATCAAAGATATTATTACCTCCAAATTTAAGGATAAACTATGGGATAATAAGGAGTTGAAGGGAAAAAGGAAGCTAAGATATTATAAGGAGGTGATCAACCCCACCCTTGATAACTTGAATTATCTCTCTGTTTTGACCAACACTAAGAAAAAAGTGAACATCACTAGGATAAGAACTAATTCTCATGAGCTTCGAAGTGAAACTGGGCAATGTTCTACTCCCAAAAATCCCTGGGACAATAGAATCTGACAACTTTGTCTTTGCAATACTAAGAGGGTGGAAGATGAAAAAAACTTCCTCTTAGATTTCCCAGCTCTTACTCACATCCGCTCTCGTTTCCCTAACATCTGTCACACTTCCAATCTTCTTGATGTGTTAAGTCAGCCCAACTATAGTGATCTTGGAGCGCTTCTTTCCCTTCTTTTTTATCATAGAAATAGATTTTGAAGAATCACAGTTAGATTCTTATTTTCTTAAGGTCCGATAGACCACATTGGTCTTAGTGGACAACATAAAATTTGTGTCGAAAAACCCCATGAATGAGAAGCTTGGACCTCTTGAATTACACGAAATATTAACTTTTTGGCAATGTGTAATATAAATAAATATTTTTTAAACCATTGGTGATGATTTATTAGAGTTTAAGTCATACAAGTTCATAATGTAAAGTTTGTCATGATACTCTCATCATTGGTGCATACCCCTTCATTTACATGGCTTCAATGGTTTGCATACAATTGCAATGCCTCCTCAACAAGTGTATCTATGTATATAAGATATGCACATACCGTAGACCCTGTTCGACCTTTACCTTCCTGTCAGAATATCATAAAATAGGATCACACTTCACACATCAAATTTTAATGCAGAATGGTGGACATAACTTACCAAACACACAACTCAATGACCCATAATAAATGAAATGCAGTACCAACCAACATTATTCACTACTGGAATCCTTAGGTTTCAACACTAATATGGGTATATGAAAGAAAGCAAACTGCATTCACCCAACATGATGAGCAATATAAGCATTAGTTATGGTTCATAAATTGAGATTTGGTAAATTTCATCACATTTTTAAATAATATTTCATATATGTATTATATAGTAGACTCAATTAATATAACCACCAATTTATAGATGGCCAAGACCAAGCATACATCATGAAAGACTCAAAAGAATCCTCCTTAACATGCAAATATCATGTCAATGTGCATGTCACAAAATGTAAAAATTATTACTTTGTACAATAATGAAGTCTTACACAGTGGCCACTTCATGTGAGGAAACCCCACATATTGAGATCCACATAGGATTTGCACAAATATCATCACATGAATTGAAGATAATATGTCATCCATTTTAAAACATTGTAATTAACAAGTTAGAGAGTGAAAAATCAGAAGAATTTGGTATGATTCCATTACATTATTGACTTATATGTCCCACTTGTAAATAAAACAAAGAATTGATCAATCTAAGTAATTTTTCCACTATCAAGGATATCCTTCCCACTTTTATAAGTTCCACCACTTCCTCACATTCATCTACATCTAAATTCAACCCAATAAAAGACTTAAGACATTTTCTCCAACCATCCTTAACCTCTAAATTCAAATGTCCAAAATGTTGCATATGGGATAGATGTGCCTAGTCTCAAATTTGTCCAAATCTTTTTTAGATATGTCTGTTACTTATAACGATCCATTGAAGTCATCATAAAATAAATTTGCAAGATGAAAATCTACACTGCTACCACAATTCTTTTCCTTCTCTAATAATAATAATAGGTAGTATGTACTATGCTTTTAACTTTTCTAGCTGGAAATATTTACAATTTGTAGTTGTCATCATTACCCTACTCCATTGAAGTTGAATGGAAGATGCACATTTCTAAGTGTTGCATTAACATTTAAACTCTAGCTTTCAATCTCCCAACCTCCCTCTTCTTCCACTTGACATAAAGGATATTTTTCATGCTTGACCTCTATTTTTTCATGACTGACCTCTGACCGATGTTGGAATTCAGAGTTACTGTCACAATTGATTCATGATTTTCCTCTTACCCTGATATTCCAAAACCTTTCTACCTCTCTACTTATGTTCACAATAAGTTTTAAAATCACAAAGAATAATGACAAAAGATAGATAAAAAATTGAAACCTCTCAACGAGAGAATATAACATTTGTAGATTCCTTTTGTCATCCAATTCTGGAAAAGTTGCACTTTCTTGCCTCTCTTTTATGAAGCTTGATATGTAGTTTCCAAATGAAATTGTAAGTTTCATTCATGCATCTTAGAGGAGCCTACCTATAACAATTAGAAAACAGTTTGTTAAAATAGTTCATCATAAAACTTTCTCAAAACATAATCAAACTGAAGGTTTCTTCCATTTAAGCTTAAGGTCCTCCAACAAATTCTAGGACAAATATTGTTGGCAACATCTGCTTCCAGGTCTAATAAATATCAATAAGATTGTTGAAATTATGTCTTCCAAACCTCAAACTTGATAATTTGTTACTCTCAGGATTGTCTCGTGGCAAGTTATGGTGAAAAGTATTTGTTCATGGTGCAAATAGTAATCAATGTTCAACCATAAGTCAACAACAATTTGGTTGTGCTTATGTACATTGAATTAAACTTGGACAACATCGGTGGTAAACAAGACCTTAGGAAAATTTTCTAGTGTGTATCACAGGACATAGAATAAAAACTATGTCCAACAGAAAAGGGAAAAAAACCACAAAAAGTGGTGTGAGGGTAAAATAACATTCTCCTTACTATGAAATAGATGTATAACTTTAGACATTTGGATCTCACAAATGTTTTTCTTCCTCTTTCAAATTCTCATAACTTTAATACCTACTAAGTTATGGATGAAGTATAAAGACTCAGTATTTTAAAAATCTTAAGGAAATAATACCCAATAGAAAGTTATCTAAGATATGAATACAACATTCCTTTTGATATAATCTTCATATGAAGCATAGCTATAACCAATATGTGCATATACAGAAGACATGCACCTAGATGAAATATGTGCATATATGGAAGTCACACATCTTCTATATCGCATATATTCCATATATGCACAACTTCTATATATATGTATATATTCTATATATGCAAAACTTTTGTATATGTGTAGATACGAAAGTAGCGTATATACAAAGGCTACGTATATATGTAGGTTGAAGTTGTGCACAACCTTTGTATATGCACATATATGGACATATATGTCCTAGCCATTCATTTATCCTCTTCGAAATATTTTTAACGACCACCTCCTAGCCATTCTAGAGAGTGGCCTTATACACTTTTCTAGCACCTCACTGAATGTTGAAGTTGTGCACAACCTCTGTACAAGCACAACTTTCGTGTATGCGTAACTTCTATATATGCACATATACGAAAGATATGTTCATATACGAAAGACGTGTTATACAGAATATGTGCATATATAGATGTTGTGCAACTTCTGTATATGCACATCTTTCGTATATGTGCATATCTTCTGTATATGCACATATCTTCCATATATGAGCTTCTTCCATATATGTGCATATCTTTCGTATATGTGCATATCTGGAAGTTTCACATATATAGTAGATGCATATATACAGAAGATATGCGCATGTATGGAAATTAAGCATATACAGAAGTTGTGCATATACGGAAGATATGTGCATATACAGAATATATGCACATATATAGAAGTTGTACATATACAAAATACATGTGTATCTTCCATATATGTGCAACTTCCGTATATGCGTAGCTTCCATATATGTGCATCTACCATATATACGCAACTTCCATATATGCGCATATACAAACGTTGTGCACAACTTCAACCTCCATATATATGTAGCATCCATATTTGCACAACTTCTATATATGCGCATATCTTTCATATATGTGCAACTTTTGTATATGAAAATATATCCCCCTCTGCCACTCCAGAGCACGTCACCAATTTCCCCCACAAAAAAACAATGGTTATTTCTTCCTAAACTCACAACCACAAATACTATGGCAATACAACAAGTTCTTTCTCTAAGCCACCCCATACTAGACTAAAGAACCTTCCACTAGTGAACAGAATCAAAACAACACAAGGACACTAGGATCTTCATCAAAACTAAAGCCATCATTAAATAGAACAATGTGTTCACACACCACTCATATGCCTTCACACACTTTTACATGTGAGGCAAACGCCATGACACCAACTCGTTAAATTCCATCAAGCTCATATGGGTGGCTAGCGTCCACTGCCACCCTGGTACTTCTTGGTTTGCTCAACCCCATTGGGCTTACATAAAAATAAAAATAAATTAAAAAACAAAAGTGTTAATATAATTATAATTAATAATAAACTATCCTCGATCCATCTTAACTCTGGATTTACCAAGCGCTAAGAGGGATCAAATATCTTGATGTGCAAACTCTTTTTAAAGTGAAAAGAGATTTGGTCCCTCTCGACACTTGGTATATATAGAGATAAGATGGATCTAGGCTAGTTTAATAAGCTTACTATTGCTTTCTATTAATGCTCGTTGCACCAAGAGAGGCTCTCTAGCCCAGTATGGAAGAGATGTTGTAATTTAAGTCATTTTGAAGATTATTCATACACTATAATTGTTAAAATTGAACTCACTAAATAAAGTGGATTTAGTTTTTGGAAACATTAAAGATAATACTAATATTAGTAAAATGATATTCAATTTATATATGAAAAAATAAATAATATAAACATAAAAATAAATCTTTTGCACAAATATTACTTCCACAAAATACCAGCCTAGATCCATCTTAACCCCGAATCTATCAAGCACATAGAGGGATCAAATCTCTTGAGATACAAACCTCTTTTAAAGTGAAAAGAGATTTAATCCCTTTTGGCGCTTGATAGATCCAGGATTAAGATGGATATAGGTTGGTTTTTATATACACATATACCATATCTATGTTGAATCCATCTTTCCCTCTCTCTCTCCTCTATCTCCCTCTTCTCACCTTCTCTACTCTCTCCCTCCCTCTCTCCCTCCCTCTCTCCTCCTCTCTCTCAAGTCATCTCTCTTTCTAGTATTTTCACACATTTGAATTGGAATTTGCAGCGTATTAGTAAGGGTTTGGTAGCACAAATTTTGTCAACAATGGGTGAAAGAGGAAAGCCACCATATTTTTTTGTGCATGAGAGATGATAGATCTGATGACTATATGTTTGCGAGTATTGCAAGTGAAATGAGACAACCATCTATGGCCTCTATAGTCGAAGTCATTTCTTGTATTGTTTACCAGAAACCAATTAAAGCAAATTTTTTTTAGATGATACTGTGGAGGTCATGAAAATGCTCCAGGGTATGGTTGTAGCTTCTGATGTAGCAACCAAAATTCTATATACTCAAGATGATTTTGAGAGCCTGCTTTGAATGGGTAGTCAAATGATATATTTTTTGTCAAGTCTTTTAGTTCCAATTGCTGATATCCAAGGAGAATGAAAAAAATTCAATATTGTCAGACATTTTTGTGGGGAGATGGATGAATTCATTTGCCTCATTGGAAGGACTAGCATTTTGTATATGGTTGATGAAAAAGTATAGGACTATGAACAATCCTTGGACTAGGTTGATTTGAGAGTGTTGGAAGCATTAGTGGTGGGGGGTAGGGTTCTCTTTTCCAAAGGGATCGTTACATTTTCATGTAAGGAACAAGGCATCGTTTATTTTCTTGAACTACATTATGGGTAAATCAGATATTTTAGCACAAACATGCATGCAAATTTTCCCTCCAGAAGCAAATATGTGTTAAATTATGAACTTCTTACTATTGATTTTGTCAAAGGCTAGCTCTATTTAGTAAGGAGAAAGCAATCGTAGGAGATTGGCAGAGGAAGAAGTCTATGGGGGATGATGTGTAGGGTATAAAAAAGATAGTATTAGGCGAAGCAAAGCACATTGATTGGTTGTAAGCACAATACTGAAATGGGTAAGCATTCCCTCAACACATCACAATCGAAATCAATAGGATGGAGAAAGAGGAGTTCACTTTAATTTTAACCAACTCTTTTGTATTACTCTTATTCCTTTTGTTGTATTCTTCATTATATTTTTGTGAAATGTTACTTTGCAGCTTTTAATATTGATATGCAAAATTTTCATGATGTGAGTATGTTGCATGATATAGGACAACGTTGTTTAATTTTTTCCGTTCTACTTTCACTGATTTCACACTTTTTTTTGCTATTTATTTTCGCATGTTTTTAGCTTTACTATTCCTGCATTTCACCCTACCAGATGTTAAGGTTCAAGTGGTTGTGGTTATGTACTTTGAACCCCTTGGTGTGTTTTTGTCTTTACCTTCTTCTTGTGTATATTGTTTTGGAATTTTTAATTCATCTGATGTCTTTCTTTGGGTTGCGATCTTTCGTTTGTACAGAATTAGGTTTTTTAGTGCCTCCAAATCTATTATTGGTTATAGCTATGCTTCATAAGAAGAGTATCTCAAAAGGAATGTTGTATTATTCTCTTAGATATCTTTCTATTGGGTATTATTTCCATCATTTTTTTAAAATACTGAGTCTTTATACTTCACCCATAAAGTAGTAGGTATTAGAGTTATGAGCATTTGAAAGAGGGAGCACAACATTTGTGAGATCCCAATGTCTGAAGTTCTACATCTATTTCATAGCAAGGAGAATGCTATTTTAACCTCACATCGTTTTTTTGTGGATTTTTTTCCCTTTTCTGTTGGACATAGTTCTTATTCTATGTCCTGTGATACACACTAGAAATATTTCCTAATGTCTTCTTTACCACCGATGGAGTCCAAGTTTAATTCAAAGTTCATAACCACAACCACATTGTTGTTGAATTATGGTTGAACATTAATTTATATTTGCACCATGAACAAATACTTTTCACCATAACTCTCACTAGACAAGCCGTTGAGCAACCAATTATCAAGTTTGAGCTTTGGAAGACAAAATTTCAATAGTCTTCTTGATATTTGTAATATCAAAGCAGATGTTGCCAACAATATTTGTCCTAGAATTTGTTGGAGGACCTTCAGCTTAAATGGAAGAAACCTTGAAAGTTTTATAATGACTTGCTTTAACAAACTATTGTCTAATTGTTATAGGTAGGTTCCTCTAAGATTGTTGGGTCCCTATAATACTAGTGATTACCCCATTACTATTGTAGTTATACCCATTATTTATATTGTTGTGCCCCTATTACCCCCATATTGTTATTTCTGTGCCCCATAGAATCCCTCTATTGTTATTTTTGTGGCTTTATATTATTATTGTTAGGTCGGCTGGATTATATTGTGACTCCTTAGACTCCTATATATAGAAAGGAGGTTTTGTCATTTGTATCGTCCAAGAATTGTTCATTTATGTAATGTAAAGGAGGTTGCCCCCTCGAAGAGGCTGAATTCTAAGGTGTTGATCTATATTTTCTATATTTTCTTGAGCTGGTTTCATAACATTTGGTATCAGAGCTTTGGATTTTAGGGTTTTGCTGCTCCAAACAGGTCATCGTGGAATTTTCGCTATAACTTTTTTTCTGTGACATTTCAGAAGTCGCAAAAAAAACCCATTTGAGAAGAAATCACGCTGAACCTTGGGTCCAAATTTCAGAGCTTTTAGCGTGATATTTACGGAGATATGATCTGAGGAAGTTGGTCTTTTGGCAAACTCCTGAATTACATTCAAAACAGGTGACCTGGGGAAAATTATCATAACTTTCTCTCTGGGGATCGGATTGAAATTTCGTAAGAAGGTACAGAAGGAGGACAGACTGTAGTTTCTTGTGTGTATGTTTTAGATTCAAAGGCTGAAACAGTGACTCGTGGCACGTCGTACAAGTTCACTCTACTGAACCAGTCTAAAAGCAAGTCACTGTGGGAGATTTCACATAACTCTTCTTTGGAGAATCCAATTTGGCTCAGACTTGTGGCATTGGAAAGAGGACGCAGAAGGCTTCTATAAGTAGTAATTTTAGAACTGGATGATCCGAAATTACAGAGATACATCAGATTCAATATCAGGCTTCTATAAAGTAAAAAAAAGTGTGTAGTTTTTTTTTTTAATTTTTGTGTAAGCTTGGTTTAACGGAATTCAAAGGGTATAGTAAAGCATTATTAGCGGTAACTGATGCCCCGAGGAAAGAAAATGCAAACACCTAGTAAGGAACCTGAAAGCTCTAGCATGACTCATGAAGAAGAGGAAGAAATGCTACATGATATATCAAAATTACAAGAACAAGTGCAACAAATGTCACGCTCACAAAAGCTAACAGAAGCTAAGATAAGTGGCGTGGAATCTAAGATAAAGGGCATGGAAGCTAAGATGGATGACTCGAAGACAGATTTGAAGAGAGACATGGCAGATTTGAAGATAGATTTGAAGACAGACATGGAAGAATTGAAGAAGTTGCTACAAGAAAGGGTCACTAATGGTGAAAAGGTAGTAAAGGAAACTCATGATGAGAACAAAAGAAATGTTAATCATGATTCCATAGATGCTAATGTTGGATCGAAGAATCACCATATTCCAAAAATCGATATGAGGCAGTTTGATGGCAAGGATCCCGCCACATGGATATTACAGATGGAGCAATTCTTTGATCTCAATAATGTGCAAAACACACAAAAGGTACGTATGGCAATTGTATATTTGGAACCAAATCAATTTGTATGGTATCAATGGCTTTGCTCTCATAAACAATTTATCACTTGGGCAATTTTTACAGAAGAATTGATAGCACCTTATGAAGATACAAAAAGCAACACTCTTTTTAGCCAATTGATAAGTCTCAAACAAAAGGGTTCAGTAATGGAGCACATTGAGGAGTTCCAAAAATTTAACATAAGGGTAAAAGATATTCCAGAGGAGCATAGGATTGATGTGTTCATAGGGTCTTTAAAGGATAATATCCAACATGATGTTCGCCTTTGGGAACCTGATTCATTAGAGAAGGCATTCAGGTTAGCAAGAAAAATGGAAAGCAAAATTATGGCAACCAGGAAGCATACCACTCGCAACTATAAAGACGGAAGTGTTGTTGCCCCTAGTCTTCCACAACCTATAAGGTTCACACCACAACAATTGGAAGAAAAAAGAGCAAAAGGGCTTTGTTATAGTTGTGATAGCAAATACACTAAAGGTCATAAGTGTGCTGAGAAGAAATTATTCTACATAGATTGTGGAGAGGAAGAAGAAAAGGAGCAAGAAAGGTCAAAAGAAGAAGATATACTCAAGGAACAAAGCCTAGATGAAGAACAAATAAATCCGACCATATCTTGTAATGCATTGGCGGGAATTACCACTCCTCAAACCATCAAGATAGAAGGAAAAATCAAGAAGAAAAAGGTAATAGTGTTGATTGATTCAGGAAGCACCCACAATTTTATTCATTGTAGGGTAGCAAAAGAATTCAATTGCTTCCTATATCCAGCACCAGAGTGTCAAGTGATGATTGCAAATGGAGGAACAATAAATTGCTCTGGAAAGTGCCATAATATCAAGCTATCCATGGGAGAATATGTATTGACTAGCTCAATGCTTTCCATTCCAATGGGAGGTGCTGATGTTGTACTAGGAGTCCAATGGCTACAATCCTTGGGTACAATAGCTTTTAATTTTCAAGAACTTTTCATCAAATTTTCTACGGAAGGAAAGGAAGTTGAATTAAGGGGTATTGTAGGGAAACCAGGAAAGATAATCAGCTCTAATGGCATGAAAAAGCTTCTAAAAAAGGAGCAAAGAGGTGTAATTGCACAATTATGTTCGCTAGATGTTTCCACATTGGAATCATCTATTTCTCCAGATCTCCAAAAAGTCCTGGACAATCATTCCAAGGTATTTGAGACTCCAAAAGGTCTCCCACCTATGCGTGATCATGATCATGCTATTCATCTGATTCCAGGAAGTGTTCCTCCAAACATCAGGCCGTACAGATATCCCTATGCCCAAAAAAGTGAAATTGAACGTATGGTTGCAGAAATGCTAGAGGCTGGTATAATTCAACCGAGTCAAAGTTCTTTCTCAGCTCCAGTAGTATTGGTGCACAAGAAGGATGGATCATGGCGCATGTGTCCGGATTATAGGGAGCTCAACAAGCTCACTATTAAAGATAAGTTCCCCATTCCTGTTGTTGATGAATTACTGGATGAATTGCATGGATCAATTTACTTCACCAAGTTGGATCTTCGTTCGGGATATCATCAAATCAGAATGAAGATTGAAGGCATTCCGAAAACGGCATTTAGAACTCATGAGGGTCATTATGAATTTTTGTCATGCCTTTTGGCCTTACCAATGCACCTTCAACATTTCAAGGTTTGATGAATTCAATTTTCAAACCATTCCTTAGAAAATTTGTGTTAGTATTTTTTGATGATATACTAATCTACAGCAAGTCTTGGAAGGATCATGTTGAACATGTTGACAGGGTGCTACAACTATTGGAGGAGAAACAATTATATGCAAAAAGATCCAAATGTTTCTTTGGAGTCCAGGAGGTGGAATATTTGGGTCATATTGTATCTCATGAAGGAGTTAAGGTAGACCCTAGAAAAATTAAATCCATTAAGGAATGGAAAATCCCCACATCCATAAAGCATCTGTGAGGATTTCTTGGGTTGACAGGGTATTATCACAAGTTTGTTAAGAATTATGGGAGAATATCAGCACCTCTAACAACATTATTGAAGAAAGATTCATTTTCATGGACTCCGGAAGCAACAAAGGCCTTTGAACATCTTAAAGAGGCAATGTGCCAAGCACCGGTCTTAGCTACACCGGACTTCACAAAAACCTTTATTGTGGAATGTGATGCTTCAAGAAATGGAATTGGTGTTGTTCTAATGCAAGATGAAAGACCCATTGCTTTTGAAAGTCGTCCAATCAAGGGAAAGTTTTTAAGCAAAGCTATCTATGAGAAGGAAATGTTGGCAATACTCCATGCACTTAAGAAATGGCGACCCTACCTAATGGGAAGACACTTCAAGGTAAAAACAGATCATGATAGCCTTAAATACTTTTTAGAAAAAAGATTATCCTCTGAAGAGCAACAAAAGTGGGTCACAAAGATGTTGGGTTATGACTTTGAAATCATCTACAAAAAAGGGAAGCAAAATGTGGTGGCAGATGCACTCTCAAGAAAGGATGAGGATGTGGAAGCATTTTTGTGTGCCATTTCTATTATCCAACCAGATTGGATAAACGAAGCAAGGGAGGAATGGAAGAATGACGAAGAAGTGTGGGCACTTATTCGAAAGCTACAACAAGATTCCAGTACTTCTGATACATTTAGCTGGCAAAATGATTCGTTATGGTACAAAGATCGCTTATACCTCTGTAAGAATTCCCAGCTAAAACAAAAGATTCTTATGGAATTGCACACTTCTCCCTTAGGAGGGCACTCAGGATTTTTAAAAACTTACCATAGGGTTAAGAAGGAATTTTTTTGGGATGGCCTTAAATCATATATTCAAAAGTTTGTGGCGGAATGTTTGGTTTGCCAGCAAAATAAAGTTGAAACAATTAAGACATCGGGTCTATTACAACCTTTATCCATTCCAAGCTAACGTTGGGAGGAGGTTTCAATGGATTTTATCACAGGTTTACCCAAGTCTGAGGGAAAGAGTGTCATCATGGTGGTAGTTGATAGACTTACCAAGTATGCACACTTTTGTGCATTATCACATCCATTTAAAGCCAGTACAGTTTCTACTGCATTTATGGAAACAGTTCAAAAGCTACATGGAAACCCAAAGATTATTGTAAGTGACAGAGATCCCATTTTCATTGGGAATTTTTGGACAGAATTATTTTCTTGTCTTGGTACTCAGTTAGCTCATAGCTCATCTTATCATCCTCAATCTGATGGGAAAACTGAGATAGTAAGCAAATGTTTGGAAGGATATCTTCATTGCTTTGTATCTGATAAACAGACACAATGGGTCAAATGGTTGCCTCTGGCTGAATGGTGGTATAACACTTCCTTCCATACAGCAACAAAAATGACCCCATTTATGGCACTTTATGGGTATCAACCACCATCCATCACATCATATTTAAGAGAAAATTCTAAGGTTCAGGCAGTGGAACAGCACATCGAACATCAACAACAAGTCCTCCAACTCTTAAAGGATAACCTCGTGTTGGCACAAAATAGAATGAAACAACAGGCAGATCAACATCACAGTGAAAGAAGTTTTGATGTAGGTGATTGGGTATTCCTATGGCTACAACCATATAAGCAAATGTCCCTAAAGCAAGCTAAGAAGGATAATAAATTATCACCAAAGTATTATGGTCCATACAAGGTGTTGCAAAAGATTGGTACTATGGCATACAAATTGGAGCTTCCTGCAGCTTCTCGATTGCACCTAGTTTTCCATGTTTTATGTTTAAAGAAGGTTATAGGTGACAAGCTCCCAATTCAAACAATATTGCCAGAACTTGACGACGAAGGAAAAATTATATTGGAACCGGAAGCAGTCACAGAAACAAGAACTCGACAGCTACGAAATCGATCAATTTCAGAGTATCTTATCAAGTGGAAGAACTTATCCGCTGAAGATTCCACATGGGAGGATGAGAATTTTATGCAGAAGTATCCAGAACTACTCAAGCGTTGAGGACAACCCTTTTTTGAAGGAGAGGGGCATGTTGGGTCCCTATAATACTAGTGATTACCCCATTACTATTGTAGTTATACCCCTTATTTATATTGTTGTGCCCTTATTACCCCCATATTGTTATTTCTGTGCCCCATAGAATCTCTCTATTGTTATTTTTGTGGCTTTATATTATTATTGTTAGGTCAGCTGGATTATATTGTGACTCCTTAGACTCCTATATATAGAAAGGAGGTTTTGTCATTTGTATCATCCAAGAATTGTTCATTTATGTAATGTAAAGGAGGTTGCCCCCTCGAAGAGGCTGAATTCTAAGGCGTTGATCTATCTTTTCTATCTTTTCTTGAGCTGGTTTCATAACAAAGATGCATGAATGAAACTTACAATTTCATCATTACCGTACTCTATTCAACTTCAATGGAGTAGGGTAATGAGGAAAACTACAAATTGTACATATTTCCAACCCTATAAAAATTAAAAGCACAATACATACTACCCATTATTATTATTAGAGTAGGAAAAGGGTTGTGGTAAAAGTGTGGATTTTCATCTTGCAAATTTCTTTTATGATGACTTCAATGGATTGTTATATGTGACAGGCATATTTGAAAAAGATTTAGACAAATTTGAGACTAGGCACATCTATTCCATATGCAACCATTTTGGGCATTTGAATTTAGAGGTTATGGATGGTTGGAGAAAATGTCTTTAGTCTTGTCTTAGGTTGAATTCAGATGCAAATGAATGTGACACAGTGGTGGAACTTAGAAAAGTGAGAAGGATTCATTGGTAGTGGAAAAATTACTTAGGTTGATCAATTCATGAATGTGAGGCAGTGGTGGGACTTAGAAAAGTGAGAAGGATTTGTTGATAGTGGAAAAATTACTTAGATTGATCAATTCTATATTTTCTTTACAGGTGGGACAAATAAGTCAATAATGCAATGAAATCATACCAAATTCTTCTCATTTTTCAATCTATAACTTGTTAAGTACGATGTTATAAAATGGATAACATATCATTTGCAGTTCATGTGATGATATTAGTAAAGATCCTACGTGGATCTTAACATGTGGGTCCTCCTCACACGAAGTGGCCACTATGTAAGAATTCATTGTTGTACCCAATAATCATTTTTACAATTTGTGGCATGGACATTGACATGATATTTTCATGTTAAGAAGGATTCTTTTGAGTCTTTCATGATGTATGCTTGGTCTTGGCCATCTATAATATATATATATATATATATATATATATATATATATATGAAATATGCTTTAAAAAAGTGACGAAATTTACCAATCTCAATTTATGAACCATAACTAATGCTTATATTGCTCATCATGTTGGGTGAGTGCAATTTGGTTTCTTTCATATGCCCATATTAGTGTTGAAACCTAAGGATTCCAGTGGTGAATAGTGTTGGTTGGTACTACATTTCATTTATTATGGGTCATTGAGTTGTGTGTTTGGTAAGTTATGTCCACCATTCTGTATTAAAATTTTGAGATCCCATTTTATTATATTCTGACATGCAGGTAAAGGCCGAACATGGTTGATGGTATGTGCATATCTTGTATACACTAATACCCTTGTTGAGGAGGAATTGCAAATGTATGAAAACTGTTGAAGCCATGTAAATGAAGGGGTATGCAAAAATGCTGAGAGTATGATGACAGACTTTATATTATGAATTTTTATGGCTTAAACTTTAATAAATCATCACCAATGGTTTAAAAAATATTTGTTTCTATTACACATTGCCAAAAAGTTAATATTCAAGAATTCATTAAGTATTTATATTGTGTGTTATAGAGGAGTGGTTAATAATGATAAGGACACATTGTTTTAGTAAATTTCCATAACCATATTCTAAATTAACAAATTGTACTCTCTATTTGACAATAAATTGTTTCATTGCGTGTAATTCAAGAGGTTAAATCTTCACATTCATGGGGTTGTTCGACATAGCTTCTATGTCGTCTACCTTATTTTCATTTTGTGATAGTATTTCCTCGCATTTGGGAAATCCTTCGAAATAATTTTCATCCATTGAGGCCTTGATATCCTTCAATTTTCCCCACAGAAGAGCGTAGATCCCTATCATGATCATAACTACGCCCAACACGTTGTATTCAATGGATCAACGCTATTTGTGCAACTATTAATCTCCATATCCATTTAAATTTTAGGAATGGTGCAACTATTAATCTCCATCTCCATTTTAGGAATTTTAGGAATGGTGCAACTATTAATCTCCATATCCATTTAGATTTTAGGAAGGGTACAACTATTATCGATACATGGATAAGCTTGAATTTTATTAGAAATACCAGTTACCTCTTCCCGTGTACTTGTCCGATCTGAATCAATGGTATTGTTTTTGTAATATAACCTTTAAATCAAATATTGTTTGATAAATTTTCTCAAAGCAACGAAACCAAAAGAAAAGCAGATAGTTCAACATTCGAGCGCACAAGCAGAAATACATAAGAATAGTTGCGACAAAATGAATAAATGCTTACAAAATTAAGTTTACAATTTTTTCAATTCAGAGAGAAGACATTCTACTTCTCTGCTATTCGGAGCTGTAGACCAAGGAACTATGGAAATAGTCGGGCAAGAGTTTATGGATTGAAATAATTAAAAATTATGTCCTCCTTGAAGCTGTTGCTATTGCTATGACTAATAGAAGCAGAGATCATCATATTCTTATTGCCTAGTAGATGGAACTTCTTCTTGGTCGCGGCCTCCACATCGTTGAAAGAAAGTCGGTCATCTCGTTTCTGCATCGATATATTTGGCTTGCAGCGTCTTCTGACATAATCTTCTGGAATATAAACATCCATAGCCAGATCCATGGAAAACCTACAAGATGCTGTTGCTGGAACTCATTACAAAAACTGAAAAGGGCCAAGCTGTGATAAAAACTTAATTAATTGAAAGCATTAGATATTGGAATAAATAAAATAGCGCTCTTCGAAATTCAAATTTGAATTCAATTCAAATGGGTATTCAACATTAATGTCCCCAGACTGGATTGTGTTCTGTATGACTGCAAACATTATTTATTGGCCATCATGCCCATGGGGATCATCTGGCATCCGCATAAGCCATGGATTATGCGCCAACCCATTTCCGCAACCGTTAACCGGAAAGTGTGTTTGCTGGAGAAATTATATACACAGGTTTACAGTGAAAGCAAATGTCGGAGTCCTTCCTCAAGATTGTCCTTAAGGGGCAACCAATATTTCCTATGATACTACTTAGGACAACATATCAACGAATTGAGTCATTCATGTGGGCTAATCAGATTTAAATTAAAAGAAATTAGGTTGAGGAGACTACTATTTAGGACAACATATCAAAATGTAAATAATCATTTAGGCCATATTTGAAAAAAAATTGAAAATCTCAATTTTCAATTTTGCTCCCATTCATTGATTTGGAAAAATGGAAAAAGAGAGAAATTGAATTGGGATAAGCTAACTAGAAAATTAAATTAGCACGAGTTATTGCTACATTTCTAACATAAAATTAAAAAAAAACAAAAACAAAAATTCAAAAACTTATCATTGATTTTTGTGAACGTGAGAAAAAAAAAAGAAACAACATCAAAAAATAAACCTAAATTATAATAAAATGAATAAATAATATATAGAAATTTCATAGATTAAAACCATAATTACAATAGATGAATACTCAATAAAATTGAAAGATTAAAACTATAATTATAATAGATAAATACTTCAAATAAAATTGAGATATGTCATTTAACCACAGGTCTAAACAATTATTTCTCTTATTCCAAGTGAATTTAAATATTTTTGGATCTCTTGATCATTGTAAGTTATGAAAATTAATATAGGTCATTTAACCACACGTCTAAACAACTATTTTTCTTATTCAAAGTGAATTTAAATATTTTTGAATTATTTTTTTATTTTTTAAATAATTAGATAAATTTATGTTTTTAATTTTTTTAATTAAAAAACTTGCTTGAAAATTTCTATCACTATTAATTAATTCATCTAAAATTAAATATACATTAATATTAAAAAAAATTAATACTTATAAGTAGAGAAAAATAACCGTAGAATTCTCACTTAAAAACCATGGTAAATTTAAAATGAGTAAAACAATAGTATATGTTTTCTCCTCACTTTTAAATAGGCAACACTACGTGGTCGTTGCACAACCTGAAAATTTACGCGTTGCACATTGCTAATCTCAACTTAGCTAGACAATTTGCTATTGACCCATTTTATAATATTTAAGGTGTTATTGAACCAGGTGTTACTGACCCATTTATATAAAATGAGTGACATTTGTTTTCCGTTTGGAATACGATTTCCATGAACGCTTTCCATGTGAAATTCAAACTCAATTGCTTTCATTACAACTTTTCAAAATATCCCACTGAGATAACACAACATTTAACCATTACAACTTCTCAAAATATCCCACTGAGATAACACAACATTTAACCAAATATCCCACTGAGATAACACAACATTTAACCATTACAACTTCTCAAAATATCCCACTGAGATAACACAACATTTAACCAAGACGCCACTGAGATAAAATATAAACATTCAAATCATATATGCTAGAAACTGGTGTTATGATGACTATACGGGATTTTGAATGATGTATTTGAAAAATTTAGGGACAGATTTATTACTGTAGCCATTTATTCTTTCTTTAACGTGAGTTCAGAAGTTATAATGTGGGACTAATAATAAGAAAACAAATCACGAATGGTGCAAACTGCAACATATTTCATACACTTCAAAATCTCAGGAAGCTATTATTCCATTGCAATATGTAAAACAGTGAAATACAAATATCTTGTAAACTGATATCCAGAATATTATACTGTGAGGAAAATAGAAATCTACTATTTTTAGAAACGAAACTTCAGAATATTATACTGTGAGGTAAATAAAAATCTCCTGCTCTTAGAAACGAAACCTTTGAGAAATAATAGCAGGCTATACAAGTGTAGCTAGTAAGGAATTTCATAGAGTTAGCATACCCTTAGGCACCAATAATCATTAGTAATGTACCTCATCATACAAAGATTTGGTCTCAACATTGGATTCTTCATCAGATCTACACTTCTCTTCTTTTGCAGACACTTTGGGAGGACTGGTTTCTCCGGTTCTAGGTTTCTTCATATGTTGCTGGTGTTTGGAAGATGTGAACCGAACAACGACTGTTGATCAGAATTGGAAAGCATGCAAAATCCTTGGAGAGGAGTTGCAGGTACCTTTCTTTTCACTGGAATCCATTTGGGTTTGCGTGGTGTGGGAGGACAGGAGAGCACCATATGGGCAACCAATATTTCCTGCAACTATAAAACCCTGTTCAGTGAAGCCTGGGATTTGCAAGCTGCAGAAATGTCAGTAGAGCCTGGGCGTTTGCAAGCTGCAGAAATGTCGGTGCCGCTCATATCACTTCTTCGACTTCCGATGACGTTCATGCCAAATTCGTTCACCACCAAAATCGCTTTCGATAGTTGAGCGCATGAACACGGCAGCTGCTAAAAAAGATGGTCTAATGTGTTATATAAGGAGTTGTTTTTAATGTGATTTTTTAGATTTTCTGGTGCTAGAATCTGACGGAAAAAATTAAGGTGAAATATTGATATGTGTTATTTAAATTGGTTTTTTGACACTATTAAGGTGAAATATTGATATGTGTTATTTAAATTGGTTTTTTGACACTATATATGGATTCAGCGCCCTGAAAACCTCTAAAGCAGTTGGATTGTGCAAGGATTACCCATCAAACTTGTGATTTCAATAAATTCCTACTGGAATTTTGAAAAATTAAACCTGAAATTTCCTACAGGGTTATCAAATTCAAATTAGTTTCCCATCAATGCGTACATTATATCATATACATCGCTATCTGTAGCGCCCACGGGTCGTTGCGGCGTTCAGGCGACCCGAGTGCCCCCACCGGGCGCGTTTAACCAAAGAAACAGAGAGCAACCAACGAGCAACTCGGCGGATGGCGGCGATCCGGGCATGCGACTCGACGAGCTGGGGAGCGAGAGGCAAACGCGAAGTCGTGTGGTGGAAATGTGGCTAAGTGTTGGCACCACGAAGTTTATAGGCGGGTGGGCGGTCCCGGGTGCAGGCGCCCTACCCCGAGCCGATGGAGAAACATATGTTAAAAACATGAACGGTGGGTTGGCTTGGCCTTTGGCCGAAGCCCCCACCCGACGAGCCAAACATATATATATATATATCGAAAGATATGAGATTTTGGAAAGGCAAGCCGAAATGCGAGAATCTCACAAAGGAGTTTTGTGGTGAGGAACCACTTCGTGGAGGACGAGATGCGCCCGCACGATGGGCGATAAAACTGATTGCAGCATTCGGTGGTGACGCTGCGGGCAGGGCGACTCGAGGTAGGAGTGCCCGCCAGGTGAAGCGGTTGTTCGAAGGTTGCGACAGGGCAACTCGAGGCGTGGGTGCTATGGGTGGAACGACGGTTGCGGCGAGCAGATGTCGTGCAACAACAAATGGCGATTGTTGTGGGCAGTGGTCATGTAGAGGTAAACAATGAATGGTGCAAGGTATGGTAGGCAGGTGTGCCCGAAAGCAAAACGGGTGACACATCCCGCGGATATAAGCGCCCGAGTTGAACGACATAAACGAATTGGTGAACTCGTGGGTGAGGTTGAACGGTGCAGCAGCCTAGGGCCAAGCTGTACGACAGCTGAACGATGAAAAATTGTATAAACTTCGGTTGAGGCTTTTCTCCCGGTCGATGTAAAACAGAATTAATAATATAATTTTTACTTGCATATATTGATGTGTCCTCTATTGTTGAATGTTTATTTAATGTTATTCCACACATTAAATGTTTAAAATGGTTAATGAGATGAATGTTAGGCGTAGTTCGGAAACACGTTAACAAATGAAAAAGTTGGGTGTTTGGCCGATGCTGCATGTTGGACAATTCACAAAAAAAGAACTGGGGCATGACAGATGGTATCAGAGGAATTTGCAGAGACCAAGTATGTATGCAGTCTGAAGTTATGGAGAAGAAATCATGGATTCATAGTCTGGGTTTCGTAGACTTGGTGGTTCATGGCAAGACTATTCAAGCACTGGTGAACACGGGGGCCACACATAACTTCATGATGACACGGCTAGCGAAAGAAGTTTGGCTGATGATTTTCCCATCGAGTGTGGAGGTCAAGGTAGTGAACTCAAGAGCTAGAGTGATGGGTTTAGCACACGAAGTCCTTGCGTAGATCAAACACTAGCAAGGTCGGTTGGACTTCACGGTGATGGAGATGAATGATTTTGACATGATATTGGGGTAGGATTTCTTGAAGGGCAATAGAGCAGTTATTGTCCCCTTCTGCAATGAGGTTATGCTGATTGGAGGATCATAGACTTGGACTTTGCCTACTCATAAGCAAAGGAAGGAAGTCAAGGTGCAACATGTTTCTGCACTGAGTTTGGAGAAGGCTATGCAGGAGTCAGACGTGGAGACATATGCGACAGTTATCAGAGAAGTCGATAGCGATGATGGAGTGGGATGCCTATTCCAGCTGAGATTTCCGAGGTGTTGGCCAAGTATGCAGATTTGATGCCCAATGAGCTACCATAGAAGCTTCCACCAAAGCGTGCGGTGGACCATAGCATTGAGCTTGAGCCAGGGAAAAAACCTCCGGCTAAGGCTCCTTATCGGTTGTCAGGACCTGAGTTGGAAGAGTTGAAATGACAGTTAAAGGAGTTAACTGATGCAGGTTTCATTTAGCCTTCAAGGTCCCCCTATGGAGCTCCAGTATTGTTCCAGCAGAAGAAAGACACGAATGAGCTACATATGTGCTGTGATTATCGTGCTCTCAACAAGCAGGCAATAAAGAACAGATATCCTTTGCCATTAGTTGCAGATTTCTTTGATAAGCTTGTGAAAGCCCGAGTGTTTTCCAAGCTGAATTTGAGGCATGGGTATTATCAGGTGCGGATAGCGGAAGGAGATGAGAGGAAGACCGTGATCGTAACAAGGTATGGAAGTTTTGAATTCCTTGTTATGCCATTCAGGTTGTGTAATGCTCCTGCTACATTTTGCACTTTGATGAATGATGTACTACATCCATACTTGGATTCATTCGTAGTAGTGTACTTGGACAACATCGTGGTGTACAATGATAACATGGAGGATCATAAGAAGCACTTGGCTTTGGTGTTCGAAGCGCTAAAGAAGAGTCAGTTGTATTTGAAGAAGTCGAAGTGTGTGTTTGCCCAGACCGAGATTCCGTTCCTTAGACAGATTGTGGGTTAAGGGTACATACGGATGGAGCCGAATAGGGTGAAGGCGATCGAGGATTGGGTTGAATCGAAGAATGTCCATGATATAACGATGTTTTTGGGCATGACCAACTACCAATAGAAGTTTGTAGAGGGGTATTCCAAAGTAGCATCATCATTGAAAGACCTTTTGAAGAAGGACACGCGATGGAGTTGGATGGACAAATGTCAGTTGCCATTTGATGATTTGAAGAAGAGGATGGTTTCAACACCGGTATTGAAATTGCCAGACTTCGAGCGATTGTTTGAGGTACACACAGATGCTTCAGATTTTTCCATAGGAGGGGTTCTTATGCAGGATGGGCATCCGGTGGCGTATGAGAGTCGGAAGTTGCAGGATAGAGAACGGAGGTATCCGGTCCATGAGAAGGAGATGACCGCGATCATCCAGTGGTTGCAGGTATGGAGGCATTACCTGATCGGGAAACCTTTTGTTGTCAAGACTGACAATGTTGCAGCAAGTTATTTTGCATCACAACCAAAGCTGTCAGCGAAGCAGGCTCGTTGGCAGGACTTCTTGGCAGAGTTCGACATGACTATTGAGTACCATCCAGGTAGACTCAATGCGGTTACAGATGCCCTTAGTAGCAAGGGACACTAGCAACATTGGAGGGGGAAGAAGACCGGGCAGCACGAAGTAGGAGTCGAGTATAGATGACAGAAGAGATGCAAAATAAGCTCAAGGAAAGCGTTGAGACTGATACTCAAGCACAGAATATAGTGAAGCAGATAAAGGAGGGGAAGACATGGAAGTTTTTTCTCCGAGATGGATTCTTGTTCTTTGGAAACCGACTCTATGTTCTAAATTCATCTGGGCTTAGGAGGCACCTTTTGAAGGAATGCCACGATTCTCTATGGGCTAGCCACCCAAGGCAGCGTCGTTCTTCGGCATTATTGGAGAGAGTATTCTTTTGGGAAAAGATGAGAGAGGATGTGGAGGAGTATGTACATACGTGCATCATTTGTCAACAAGAAAAATCAGATACTTAGAGGCAAGGAGGTATGTTGCAGCCTTTACTGATTCTAGAGAGACCATGGATGAGTGTCTCGATGGACTTCATCACTCAGTTACCGTAGGTACAGGGGTATAACGGGATCATGGTCGTGGTCGATCATTTTTCCAAGTATGTTGTCTTTGTTCCAACAAAGATACCTTATGGATCCGAGAAGACTGCGGAGTTGTTCTTCAAGAACATAGTAAAGTATTGGGGAATGCCATTGAGCATTGTGTTGGACCGAGATCTGTGTTTTATAGGCAGATTTTGGACCACGTTGTTCAAGCTAGTCGAGGTAGATTTGATGATGAGTTCGAGTTACCATACACAGAGAGATGGACAGACTGGGAGAATCAACGCACAACTGGAGGACTACTTGAGACATTATGTGATGGCTAATCAGGATAATTGGCATGAACTCTTGGATGTGGCTCAGTTTATCTACAACATACAGAAGAGTTCTGCAACAGGGTATAGTCCATTTGAGTTGGTGAATGGACAGATGCCAGTCGCTCCGCATACTGTAGTGACGGAAGGTTTTTTGAGGAGTTCTCATGTAAAGAAGTTCATGAAGGCTTAGGATGAGACCTTAGAGTTGACACGGTTGCGCTTGCACGAAGCTGCAAGGAGAATGAAGAAATGGGCAGATAAGGATAGGCGAGATGCACACTTCAGTGTGGGAGATATGGTTTTTCTCAGGATTACCGGAGATCAGTTTCAACCACCTAAGGGGACTGCGAGATCTTTGACAAGGAAGTATGAGGGGCCATTTCGGGTTAAGAAGTGAGTGGGGGACGTTGCCTATGAGCTGGAGCTTCCGTGCCACATGCATATGAAACATTCTATTTTCCATATCAGTCATTTGAAAAAATGTCGACTTGATGCAGAACATCTAGACAGCCTGGAACCACCGAGGGGACCAGCCATGATTGTTGACAGACCAAACCTTGAGTTTGAGATACCATTCCTTGGACACATTGTGGGTCAAGGGTACATATGGATGGAGCCGAATAGAGTGAACCTGATCGAGGATTGGGTTGAACCGAAGAATGTCCATGATATGAGGGTGTTTTTGGGCATGACCAACTACCAACGGAAGTTTGTAGAGGGGTATTCCAAAGTAACATCATCACTGACAAACCTTCTGAAGAAGGACAAGTGATGGATTTGGATGGACAAATGTCAGTTGGAATTTGATGATTTGAAGAAGAGGATGGTTTCAGCACCGATATTGAAGTTTCCGAACTTTGAGCGACCATTTGAGGTACACACAGATGCTTCATATTTCTCCATAGGAGGGGTTCTTATGCAAGATGGGCATCCGGTGGTGTACGAGGGTCAGAAGTTGCAGGATAGAGAACGAAGGTATCTGGTCCATGAGAAGGAGATGATTGTGATCATCCACTAGTTGCAGGTATGGAGGCATTACCTGATCGGGAAACCTTTTGTTGTCAAGACTGACAACGTTGCAGCAAGTTATTTTGCATCACAACCAAAGTTGTCAGCGAAGCAGGCTCGTTGGTAGGACATCTTGGCAGAGTTCGACATGACTATTGAGCACTGTCCAGGTAGACTCAATGCAGTTGCAGATGCCCTTAGTAGGAAGGGACAACTAGCAGCATTGGAGGGGGAAGAAGACGGGGCAGCACAAAGTAGGAGTCAAGTACAGATGATAGAAGAGATGCAGAATAAGCTCAAGGAAAGCATTAAGATTGATACTCAGGCGCAGAATATAGTGAAACAGATAAAGGAGGGGAAGACACAGAAGTTTTTTCTCCGAGATGGATTCTTGTTCTTTGGAAACCGACTCTATGTTCCAAAGTCATTTGGGCTTAGGAGGCATGTTTTGAAGGAATGCCATGATTCTCCGTGGGCTAGACACCCAGGGCAGCGTCATTCTTTGGCATTATTGGAGAGAGGATTCTTTTCGGGAGAGATGAGAGAGGATGTGGAGGAGTATGTACATACGTGCATCATTTGTCAACAAGACAAATTAGATACTTAGAGGCAAGGAGGTCTGTTGTAGCCTTTACCAATTCCAGAGAGACCATGGATGAGTGTCTCGATGGACTTCATCACTGAGTTACCACAGGTACAAGGGTATAACGGAATCATGGTCGTGGTCGATCGTTTTTCCAAGTATGTTGTCTTTGTTCCAACAAATATACCTCGTGGATCCGAGAAGACTACAGAGTTGTTCTTCAAGAACATAGTAAAGTATTGGGGAATGCCATTGAGCATTATGTCAGACCAAGATCCACGTTTTACAGGCAGATTTTGGACCACGTTGTTCAAGCTAGTTGGGACAGATTTGTTGATGAGTTCAAGTTACCATCCACAGAGAGATGGACAGACCGAGAGAATCAACGCACTACTAGAGGACTACTTGAGACATTATGTGACGGTTGATCAGAAGAATTGGCCTGAACTCTTGGATGTAGCTCAGTTCAACTACAACATGCAGAAGAGTTCTACGACAGGGTATAGTCCATTTGAGTTGGTGAATGGACAGATGCCAGTCGCTCCGCATACTGTAGTGATGGGAGGTTTTTTGAGGAGTCCTCATGCAAAGAAGTTCATGAAGGCTTGGGATGAGACCTTGGAGTTAGCACGGTTGCGCTTGCACGAAGCTGCAAGGAGAATGAAGAAATGGGAAGATAAGGATAGGCGGGATGCACACTTCAGTGTGGGAGATATGGTTTTTCTCAGGATTACCAGAGATCAGTTTCAGCCACCTAAGGGGACTGTGAGATCTTTGACAAGGAAGTATGAGGGGCCATTTTGGGTTAAGAAGCGAGTGGGAGAGGTTGCCTACGAGCTGGAGCTTCCGCGCCACATGCATATGAAACATCCTATTTTCCATATCAGTCATTTGAAGAAATGTCGACTTGATGCAGAACATCTAGACAGAGTGGAACCATCGAGGGGACCAGCCATGATTGTTGATAGACCAAACCTTGAGTTGGAGAAGATTTTGGATCTTCGAACAACAGGAATTGGGAGCCACATAAGACGGGAATTTCTTATCAGATGTAAGGATGCACCGGAGGAAGAGAGCCAGGAAACGGAGGACTCACTTTGGAGATGGAAGCGAAAGATTGTGAAGTACGACAGGAAGCTACGAAGGATAGCCGGATTGCCAAGGATGACAATTACCTTAGGTGGGGGAGAATGTAGCACCCACAGGTTGTTATGGCATTTGGGCGCACCCACCGGGTGTGTTTAACCGAGGAAATGGAGAGCGAGCGACGGGCGACTTGGCGAACGGCGGCAAGTTGGGCATGCGACTTGGTGAGTGGGCGCACGCCCGACGAAGGTGACGAGCTGGCGAGTGAGAGGCAAACATGAAGTCGTGTGGTGGAAATGTGGCTAATTGTTGGCACTGTGAAGTTTATAGGCGGGTGGGCAATCCCGGGTGCGGGCGCCCTACCCCGAGCCGATGGAGAAACATAATGTTAAAAACATGAACGGTGGGTCGGCTTGGCCTTTGGCCGAATCCCCCACCCGACGAGCCAAACATATATATATCGGAGGATTTGAGAGTTTGGAAAGGAAAGTCGAAGTGCGAGCATCTCACAAAGGAGTTTTGCGGTGAGGAACCACTTTGTGGAGGATGAGATGCGCTCACACGACGGGTGATAAAACTGGTCGCAGCATTTGATGGTGAGGCCGCGAGCAGGCGACTCGAGGTAGGAGCACTCGCCGGGTGAGGCGGTTGTGCGAAGGTTGCGACAGGGCAACTCGAGGCGTGGGTGCTACGGGTGGAACGACGGTTGCGGCGGGCAGCTGTCGTGCAGTAGCAAATGGTGGTTGTGGTGGGCAGCGGTTGTGTAGAGGTAAACGGTGAATGGTGCAAGGTGTGGTAGGGAGGTGTGCCCGAAGGCAAAATGGGTGACACGACTCGCGGACAGAAGAGCCCAAGCTGAACGATAGAAACGAGTTGGTGAACTCGTGGGTGAGGCTGAATGGTGCAGCGGCCAATGCTCGAGCTGCACTACAGCCGAATGGTGAAAAATTGTATAAACGCCAGTTGAGGCTTTTCTCCTGGTTGCTGTAAAACAGAATTAATAATATAATTCTTACTTGCATATATTGATGTGTCTTCTGTTGTTGAATGTTTATTTAATGTTATTCCGCACATTAAATGTTTAAAATGGTTAATGAGATGAATGTTAGGCGTAGTTCGGAAAACACGTTAACAAATGAAAAAGTTGGGTGTTTGGCCGATGCCGCACATTGGGCAATTCACGAAAAAAGAATTTGGGGTGTGACGCTATTGGTTTGGTGGTAGCAGGAAATTCCTCACACATCGTTATGGGAGGGCTCTCACTTGTCCCGGGTTCGAAGGTAAGCCATGGGCATATGTATAGTGGGGTGCATTAATGGGAAACTATCTGGGTTGTATGTTCATGTATGTATGAATAACGGTATAGCCGTAGTCTAACAACTATGTTTTTTTGCTTTGAAAGTTATAAAAATTCCAGTCATATTTTGAAAACTCTGGTAAGGATTTTTGTAAATCCAAGTAAACGCTGTTAAAATTCATAATTTTAAGTGTTCTAGAAATTTTTGATGGTGCTGAATCTATTTCCACCATCAAAAGCATGATTCAAACACTGCATCTACAAAAAATTTTGATTTTCTTTTACCAAATTCCGACATTTTTCAGTGTGACAATTCCTCCACTCAATAAATGACTCCATATAAATATACACATAAAACCTCCCTAGAATTACCATGAATATCAAACATTAAATATCATATAACATTGGAAATAAGGCGGGCCACATATAACCAATTCGCAGTTATTGGCGCATCGAAGGCGTCTGTAAAAGTAATCGACAAACCGCTCAAGCCGTGCCCGTGGGAGAGCTGTAGGAAGAGACACGTTTTGTTGTCCATTAGATACGGCAGAGAACGTGTCGCGGCAATTCCGCACACCACCGGATCTTTCATGATGCCGAATTTTACGCCTTTCAAATCGCTTGTTTTATTATTTTAAAATTACTTATCATTATGTATATATTTTCAAAAGAGATTTTAAGAGATTTAATTTAATTATTAATAAAGAGGTGGATTGTATTCGCTTGTTTTATTATTTTAAAATTACTTATCGTTATGTATATATTTTCAAAAGAGATTGTAAGAAATTTAATTTAATTATTAATAAATAGGAGGTGGATTGTATTGATTAAAATTTCATATTAATATTTAAAAATAATTTTAGTAAGGTTATTAAAAGTTTGAGATTCGTTTAAAAATGGTTTTGTTATTTTTGGTTTTTAATAAATAAATTAATTAAAAAATGTCAGGGTAAGTTATAGTTTTTTTAACATGTGATAGTAGTAAGTTATAATATTGTAGTTGTTTTTTGAACATGTGGTAATAGTAAGTTACGATATTGAAACAAAGTTTTTATCTAAATTAAAAATATTTATGATAAAGTAAAAAATAATATTTCATTGAAAATCTTAATAGACATTTTTGAAATGTAATTTTTTTACTCAGTGAAAAATCTATCATAACTCAATTACCAATCTACCACCTAATATCCACTAATAATGCGTAAAGAGCTAAGTTTTTACTCTTGCCCTATACTTTTTTTTGCGCGTTTAGTTATTTTATATGTTTAATTCATTTAATATTCAAATCCAATTTATATTATTGATATTTATTATAACTTAAATATTTTATAAAAAAATTGTGCTTTTGCCCTAGAGAGTTTTGGAACTCTTTTAAGGAATTATTTGTACATGTTTCGTTGACGTACAGTTGGAAACTCTTAAATCACAGGTTTACAGCGAAGCGGTTATATTTTTATGTGGGAAGAAGGCTCAGATATTCATTCATTCAGTTGTCATTCCATCAAACGTTGTTAAAGGTAAGCCCACAATGATTGTGGATTAGAGGAAACTGTAGTCAGATTCTTGTGAGCTTCGCACTTCATCCTATATTTTATGAAAGGGTTGTCAATTTTTTTGGTAGCTATGCAATGATAAAATACATTCAATCGTTTCTTAAAATCTATATATATTGAGGAAATATATCTCATATTTTTATTATAATGATATAAATAATTAAGAAAAGGTTAATTGTGAAAGCTTTGCTACGAAAATAATTTTTTCCATCTTTATTATTTAATATTTTTCTTAGTGTTATTTTGTGATAATGAAACCATGATAAAATTATGGAAAAGAAAAATTATATAATTATTTAACTATTGCAAAGTCTAAACATCTAAATTAATTACATAATGGATTAGGATTAATATTTGCGGAAAATATCTAAAGCGAAGAGGTATGGCTATGATTAATCATTGTCATTTATGGTTAAACATAGTCAACTGTATACAATATGGACAACTATGGCCAACATGGTAAACTATGACCAATATGGTCAAACATGGTCAACCATTGTCAACATGGGTACCATGCTCAATCATGGTCGACCAGTGATTTATAGGTAAATGATGCCATATTGCAACTTTGAAATGTGATAAAAAATAAATGATGTCACCATGGCTTTCAGGGTCAGCCAAGGTCGACCATAATCATCTATAGCTAAACACTAACAAGAAAACATGGCGTTGCAGTGTGACAAAAAAAATTGATGTCATAAAGTGAAGAACAACACATGTAGTCACATTATGACATCGTAATATGACGAACAAAAATTTATGTCATACTCACGAAAAAAAAAATGTTGCATTGTGATGCAGAACAAATGACTTGGAATGTGATAAACAAAAAATGACATTGCATTATGACGAACAACAAAAAATGTTTTCTATATCAAACAACAAATGACATCAAATTGTGATGAACAACAAACAAAGTTATGAAATGAAGAAGACAAAATGCCATATTATGGTGAAAAATAGACATCATTACAATATGGTAAATAAGAGACACCGTCATAAAGTGACAACTAATAGATGTCATCACAATGTGATGAAGAATACATGTCATAACAATGGGATGAAAAATAGATGTCATTGCAATGTGACGAATAACTAATGATGTCATAAAATGATGAACAACATACGCCATTGCAATATGATGAACAACATATGTCATCACAATCGGAAAAAAATGATGTTGCAGTGTGATGAATAAATATCGACATCGAAATGTGATGAACAAAATCATTGTCAACCATAGTTAACCATGTTTAACTAAATCAACCATGATTTACATTTAGATGACCATGATCATCCATGCTCAAGCATAGTCAACTGTAGTCAACATGGTCAATAATGGATAAACATGGTCATCCATAGTCAACATAGGCATCATGGTTAGCCATGGTCAACCATGAACATCTATATGTAAACATTAACAACTCTAGTAAACTAAGTAGACCCATAATCAACCATGTGTGCCCATTGTGAATCATACCTTGACTATACTCAAACATTGTGAAACTAGATGAATCATGGTTAAACAATGTTAACAAGTCTAACCATGATCAGCCTTGTTCAACCATGGTAAAATAAGCTCATCCATAGTTTAGCATCTTCATCAAGGGTTAACCCTAGTTAAGCATAGTCGACCATGGACAACATGGTCAACATTCATTGACCATGGCCATAGATGGTCAACCATGGTCAATCATGGTTAATATGGTCAAACAATGGAAAAATATGTTCCACATGCACTACCATGTTCATCTATGGTTAGCCATGGTTAAACATCATTAAACCAAGGTCAGTTATGGTTTTGATGGTCAAGGATTGTCAAACATGGCTAACACGGTCAACCATAATCAATAATAGTCAACTATAGTTAAATAATTACAATCATGGTCAACCATACCTTTCTCATATTTAAATATAGCCAACCAAGGTGAACCATGGGAAAAATGGTCAAACCATGGTCAACCATTTTTAACTTGTTCAACCATGGTAAACCATTTTCACCCATGCTCAACATGGTGAAATATGGTCAAAATCAACCATAGTCAATTATAATCTACATCAACTTCTTTAGTTTAACATAGACAACCATGGTCACCCATAGTTAACCATTTGTTGACCATAATCTATCCTTCTCCACCAAAGATTTACCAGATTTTAACCATAATAATTCAAGCTCAAACATAATCACGATCCTAATCAATCAAACATAATCAACCATGGTCATTGATGCTAAATCATACTCAAACATAGATAGCATGGTCAACCATGGTCAAGATAGCCAAGCATGATTAAACATGGTTAAATCGTCATTCAATAATGGTCAACATGGCCAACCATGGTCAAACCTTCATTTAATAATAGTCAACATGGTTAATCATAACCAACCCATAATTAATTGTTTGTTGACCATAATACACACTTCTCAATGATAACTTTATCATATCTAGCCATTGTAAACCGAATTCAACCATAGTCAACCATGGTATATAGAACCTACTCAGAAATGTCGCCATCAACTAGCACACCTATATTAATAAAATAGTTGATATATATCGATCAATGTTATTTCACATATTTTTTATAAAAATCAATACAACTATTTTTAAAAAATAAAAAATGATATTGATCAATATATATCAACCACTTTATTAATAAATTATACTAATTATATTATGTTTATTTATTTATATGCCTACCTATTTATATTTAGTATTAAATTTAAACATTATTAAGTTTATAAATTGTTACATAGTATGATGAAAAAATATGAAAGAAACCTCTATATATAACATTAAAGTAAATGTCACAAAGAATTTCATGAGATTTAAGAGATGAGATATAAATCAAATATTTAAACATTTAGTGAATTTAACAATATTGAAAAAGTTATATTCCATTTAAATAACTTTATTTTAATATTTGGAGCTTTCTTTTGGTTTCTATATGTGAGGAAAACTTATTTGTAAAGTTTTATGTCACAGGAATATTTGTAAAGCCTGTCAATATAGGATTTTGTAAAATACTTTCAAATGATGTGTTTTACATTTGATTCGGAATCTTAATACACAAAAACACTAACGTTACTAATAAATATGTTGACTTGAGATTTTGATCGATCTTGTAATAATAAGATACCATTAATAAAATGAAAATTCAATTAATCGATCACATAAGAATGTTAATTCCTAACTCTATATATAGAGGATAATTGATTTTTTAATATTGAATTTTATTATAAATATGAGGGAAAAATGCAATTTGAATTAATTTACAATAATATAATATAACAAATGCTATATAGTAGTTAGTCTTTGCTGCTTAATTTAAATATAGTTACATTAAAGTAAAAATATTGAATTCAAGTTATTGCCAAGGTTTAGAATTCGATTAAATTTGTTTTTACTCATTGGTAATTTGAGGCATTTTGTTAATTGTAATTATGCATTTTTTACAGCGATAAACAACTTTGTTTCCAGTTGAAATATTAACTCATTCACATTTATTTTTGTCCACCATTATATTTTTATTAATATAATACATTTTAATAAAATAAATATAAATTAATAAATTATATAAATATATAAAATTATATATATAAAATTAACTCAAATATAAAATAATAAATTATTTATAAATAAATAAAGATATTTGAATTCATTATCATATTATATATATATATATATATATATATCTAAAACTTTAATGTATGTTTTTTTATATTTTAATGATATATTAACGCTACATTTAATTGTACACTATCCATATTTAATGATAATGCCGAAAAAATGAGAAGAAAATAATAGTGTATTCCTTGTAACTATATGATATGATTTTGCATGCCATAGTCACCAAAATAAGATTAATGAGTGTAATGCCAAAGCAAGCAAAGAATGAGTAATGAAAATGCCCATTTAAATATTCAGTATTTTTTGATGATTTTACAGCCCTAATAAATATTGAAAAGAAATTTGTATACCCAACTGCAATAAAACCAGATCAAAGTAATTTCAACCAATTACAAAATTTAATTTATAAAATTTGGAGAATGATTTTATTTAAAAAAATCAAATGAATACTTGGATTTCATTAATACATTGAAAAACATAAATAAAGTAATCAAATTTTATATCCAAAAATTTACTATCACCAGTGCTTCTGTAGGGCGAGAATGCATGGGAGGTGTGTGTTGTGTGAACAAAGATTGTGATTCGTACGTAACACTTCTATTTCTATTTAACGCTTAAGAAAATTGAGATCTATCAGAATGAATTAATGAGAAAAACCTTTCAGGACTCCATAGCCTTGGGCAATATAAAACTAGAGTCTGTATTACCATTATTTGATTATAATGAACTGAATATCTATCCTGACCTATTACACATGGAGAAACAAAAAGAACTGAGGTTAATCCATCTTGAAAGAAACCCATTCATGCATACCTTTTGCACGTTCCTGGCAGTAGCTTCAGGAGAAAAGACCAACTACAAGGCCTCGCAACGACAACTATACCCTTGCAACCTTGGTACTCCTGCAGATGGTGATGGTGATGTGAACCTTGTACTTTTGTGTACTTCTAGCTCATTAACCTATGCATTGAGAAATAACATGTTAAATTTGATGGCCAATCAGATTGCAAAAAAATAATTTAAAATATTGTTAAAAAATATTATATTTCAATATGAAAAATAAAGCTATAGAAAATCTACAAATATTTCCAGTCAACTCTAAATTAATATAAATTTCACTACAAACTCAATGCAATATCCATGCTTGGTGAGAGTGATAATAAATAAAAGAATGAAAATGCAACTAAGTAACAATGTAAGTTGGAAGATATATCTCTTGCAACATATTATAGTAAGAATAAAATATGAAAATGTAATTATTAGCAGGGATAATTTTCCTCCACTACTACCACACATGAATTTTAATTGAATTGTTTAAAGTATCTCTAGAAATAACACAATCTTATTCTTTAGCGTGCCTTTCTCTATAAACTTAGTAATTAATCTAAGATGAACCAATTATACATGAACCATAGCCTACCATTGAGGTTAGTACAAAATGAAATATTTAAGGGTTTGAAAGAAATCCATAACCACCATGGAAATCGTTATTTCAAATTGTATAAAATAAACATTTTAAATGAAACAAGATTAAACATATAGAAATACAGAAAATAAGAGTATGTAGGTTTTCATAATTATTCATATTGTTAGAAGCTTTTGCAAGAAAATTGTGTATGGGATTTTAAATGTCCAACATTTCGGGTGGACACTCCACCCATCATCAGGGACTAGAAAACTCATTGATGATGGGTGAAGCATCCACTCGAAATGTTGGACATGAAAAATCCCATACACAATTTTCTTCTGAAAGCTTCTAACAATATGGAAATTATTTTAGTAACTAGGGTGTATGCATATCATAAACTTTGAATATAGTCTTATTGACACTATGATCAACACCCTCCAAAAGTTTTCCCACACATGAATTGGAGCCTACTAAGGATCTCATGGTCTTTCACTTTAAGGTACCTTCAAGGTTGAATGATGTTTTGCAAATCATTTAATTCTTCTTCTCAAAGTTCAAACATTCAAAGTCACTTTCTCAAACATGCACAGTCCTAGTTGAACTCATGAGCATGCTTTCTTTATGAAAGCTTAAATAGGAACAACATTGTCTATCAAGAAAGTTCCTGGGTGATGTTCAACTCACGTCAAAAGTCAGTGCACTTTTGTTGGAAATCTCCCTCACTTTGATTCTATTTGTACATCTATTTCAGTGAGTTTTCTCAACTGTCACTTTTGCACACCATCACTTTCACATGTGTTGCTTTTATGTCCGTGATTATCACTTTTGCTCACTTTCACTTTAATAAGTGTTATAATCATGTTATATTCAGTCTAGCATGTGTCGCTTTCAAGGTCATTTGCATTTTGCAAGTGTTAACTTCATGTTTTCCTCCTGTCGCAAGTGTCACTTTTGTTGTTTTCACTCCTGCATGTGTCACAAATTTGCACATCACAAAAGTTAGTTCTTGTGCACTTTTCTACATTAGATGGTCTTACATATTAATATAATATGCACCAAATACATTTCTACAGGTTATCACACCTTTTGTTCATAGTCGTCACACCCTTCGTAACTTGTTTTCTAAGTGTCGTAATGTGTCATTTCAATTGTCACACTTAGAAAAAATGGTCGCTTTGCTATTGTTCAAGGTTTGATTGTTATCCATGAGTCTTGTGTATCCTTTTGGCTTTTATTCATGGTTCTATTTGTGTGATCCATATTTGAGTCGTGTTCAGATGCATTTCTCTCTTTTACTCTGTTGATCTCACACTTTTCCATTTCGGATCCCTTCTTGGTCCTTTAGCTATAACAACCCTCACCAAACATCCATAAAGGAAAAATAATAAGCATGGCCATGGGACATGTATTCCGAGTTGAATGTTGGGAAAAAACATAGTGAGGGGGATGACTTGTGATTAATTAATGGATATGGAAATTGGCAAATAAAATGACAAAGGCTTTGGAAAGACAAAATGGCATTAATTGGCATTTTATTTATGAAAATAATGGAAATTAGGAGAAAAGGAAGGTGAAAAGTGACAGGTTTCATGTGAGGAGGAAAATAATGGATAATTAAAGAAAATAGAGGCCTCATTAATAAAAAGGCTTCTGAGGATCAGTTCATGGTTTTTTGTGAGTTCAGACTTTTGCCAATTTTACCTTGGATCTCTCTAATCTTCTCTCTCTCGCTCGTACTCTTGGACACTTACAGTTTTATTGGAGCACTCTTGGAGGAGTGTGGCATACTTGGGATTTGGAGCAAGAAGGAAAAGGAAGAGTAATAAAGTTTAATAGGACATCAGGATCAATGACTACAATGGGTTTTTCTTGCAGGTACCAAGTTGCATGTATGATTTCCTTTCTAGTTTGGTATGCATGACACATGCATGTGGTTTCTTGGTCATGATATATCATTGGCATGGAGGATTGTCTGGATTGATAGTTTATTTTCATAGCCTTTCCATTTCCTAGATAGCCATGGTGTTGTGGGGGTCTTTCATTATGTATTCTGGTCGGTTCTCATGTTCCTTATGGTTGTGGGTTGAGTTACTAGTTCTCGGAAGCCTTGGTTGAAAAAATACCCTAAAAGCCCTGTAAAATCTTGGGTTCAGTTACCGATCCTGGAAGCCTTAGTTGGAAAAACACTCTGGAAGCCCTTGGTGGGTTGAGTTACTAGTTCTGGAAGCCCTAGGAAGCCCTAGTTGGACAAATTCTCTGGAAGCCCAACAACAATTTTGGGTTGAGTTACTAGTCCCAGAAGCCTTGGTTGGAACAAATACTCTAGGGCCTTGGACAATTTGGGTAGAGACCAAGTTGGTGATGGTTAGTGATGTCTAACCATGAGGTGGAATCACTAGTTGAGGGTTAAGGTGGTTTGTCCTCTGGAAGCCCTAGTTTGGTTTTGCTTGAGTTGTTTTATGAGATCCCACATTCATGCTTGGAATATGACATAGCGGTGATTCACTAAAATAAATATTTGGTTCAAACAATCTATGGTTAGGTGCTATGTGATAGTCCCAAACCTGGTTTCATTTTGCATATGTTAATAAGATATGTTTTCCCTCCTGTATTTTTTGGGTAAATATACATGTTCATATGTGGTTTTTATGGTTGTTATATCCTTGTTATTTATGTTGGTTATGAGTATGTTTTCTGACAAACTTGATGTGTGGCTCTCATCATGTTTTGATTTGAAAATGAATGAATAACGAATATATGACCTAACATATTATGTTACACCTATTGTGATACAACATCAGTGCTTCCTTATGATTCTCAGATAAATATGAGACCCCTATGCTCAGATATGTTGTTATGACATGTGGATTACATATTTGTGACATGTCTGACGAAATGTTTGTCATGGCTAGTATGGGTCCAGTCAAGTCATTGATCAAGTGTCTTCGTAAACACATTTGTTTCAATGTTATTTATCATTTTTTAATGTTTCCCGAAGTTCTGGGTAGTGGCAGGGTTGCTCGCTCAGAACTAGCTCAAAAATTCCATAGTTGGTGGCATGCCCTTACTGTGGGAGCATCTGGAAGGCCTCAATCACATGGATTGATTTTCATGGGAGCGGCTGGGGTCTAGGTCAGTGAAATGACAATTTGTCTCAAGGGTTGATCACCTGGAAAGGTTGGTTGGCTCCTGGAGGTTATGTAGCATGTGTGGAAGGTCAGAATGGTTTGGTTTGGTTAGTTCCACTTCCTTAACTATACACGGGGAGTTGAATCACATCATAGGATCCTCGTGTCACATGTTTACCCCAACGAACCGATTAACATGGATAAATGTGGGAGGAGGTGGTTACAGAGTGGTATTAGAGCATGGTTCACCCCTTGGACTTGATGGGCAGTGTGTGTTGGTCATGCATACATATCGGTTTCATATGTGTTCTTCATGCTTGTGGTCTATGTGCTTGTTGTGTATGCATGGTGTTGGTCGTAGTTGTAGTTGTGTTGCCATGTGAAAGTTGATGGTGAGTTGTTGGATGTGTTTGTCATGAGTGTGTGTTAGTTATGCATGCCAGTTCTTATATAATGTTATGTTGAAATACTCAGTGGAGGGTGTGATGAGCACCAATATTGCAGCAAGGATGCTGCAACTCCTGGGGCTACCGAATTTACGTCATCAACCCGAGGTTCGTACAAACTTGGAGGTGACAATGATGTGTACACAAATAGATGTAATTGTTCTACTCTTTGTCACTGTTGAACCAAGACGATAGACCACTAGGGTTTCGCAAACCAACCTTCTATTGACTAGAAGAAGTCTGATTACCAACTAGAGAGGGGAAATTTACCCTAATTGGGAGAAAAGAAATGATGCCTATTGCAAGAATGAAAGATTGAAAAAATGCTTTCAAAATAACATGAAATCCTCTATCTACTTGCTAACACACCATGCTTTCAAAAGAACCCTAATTTGACACATGTGAGGTTTTAACTAATCTAGGCATGAGATCTGATCTAGAGAGTACTAACTGTTGTGTGCATGAACAAATATGAAAGAACTCATTTTATTTATCTTTTTGCTTGAAAAATGTACATGCTAATCTTTCTTGTTCTTTGGTAGGGGAGACAGGTGTGGAGGAAGATGAGTACAATGGTTATGATGGCTTGGAGGGCAAGTAGGGGCCTAATCCTGGCTTTAGTGATGATTTTTCTCAATTCAAGCTCAAAACAGGCTGTTTTAGGTTTTCATACAGGATGTACTAGTTCTCCTATAGGATCCCCTGTTTTACTACAAGAATAGGCCGAAAGCTTAGGGAGTGGTCTAGAAGGTGGAATGGAGCTTGGAAAAGGTGGATAAGGAGGGAATAAGGCATGGAAGTGGTAGGCACTACTCAGAACTCAAGCAAAATCTTTAAGATGGTTGGATTTTCTCAATGGAAATGGCAAGTTTTCCTCATAAAACAAGAATTCGAATTGAGACCTTAGTGACTTTTGGCAATCATGGGTGGATATGGCTTGGATGAGGCTGATGAGATGAGGTCTCCCTGCAATGTAGAAACTCCTGCAACAACACACATCATTGTTGGCATTTATACATAAATTCATCTAAAAACAAGAAGGGTTTATTCAAATAGAAGAAAATAGAGTTGCCACCATTTATTTGCTAAGTTCATGCGTGGAAGTTCTTGAAACCAATACAAAAGCAATATGAAATTAGTGCAAACCCTAAGAGATAAAAAATTCCAATTGTAGCTTATCCTATGAAACTGAAAGATAATGACCTAATTAGCAGGAAACCCTAGATTATGCAAAAAGAAAGAATTCTATTTTTTTGGGTTGTATGGGAAGTGTTCCTCAAGCCATGATCCCTGAAAGGGAGAAATGAGGTGAAAACCACTTGTTGTCAACCTTTCTAGAATATCTTTTTATCACTACGATGCTACTGTAAGAACAATCCACAAATGGAAGCAAATTAATTAACCCTACCAATATTTGCAAATTAACAACACCAAAACCAATTCAGGAACTAACTATGAGCATAATCTAAGAATACATATATAACAAGAGGAACCTCTGCTTCTAGGGTTGGGCCCTAACCCAGAAGCTTCATCCCTTTGAGTCAACTTAGTGCTGGATCAAGGGAATGATTCTCATTTTCATTAAAATGTTAGAAATACACAAGCGTGCTTGGTTACAATGCTTCAACTTGAAAATGATGCCTAGCTATCTTGAACAAAAAATATGAATCCTAATGAGGCTCTAGGCCTCTTGATTTATACAATTGAAGTTACCAATAAATTCCTTAAATTTAGGGAGGCTTGGCTCCCAATCTAGAGATCAACTAGTCTTCAACTGTCACTGGCTTGGCTGCCAATGAACCTCATGACTTGGCTACTTGAAACTACGAGATGATGAGAATTGATTGACGAATCTTCGAGTGAGTGAGGAGTTAAGGAGGGAGAACCTATCTCCTAGAATCCCTCTTGCTTGTCTTCATTCGAATTATTATACTTTAATTAGCCAAAATTTGCTCCAAAACCTGTAATCAATGCACATTAGACCACTAGACATGACATCTCATATTTACTCTCCTCATTAAGCAAAATATAATTAAAACATATAAAGAATTATGAGAAAAGTTGATTTTAGTAAGTTGGAGGTGCATTAAGGTCCATATAATTCACCCATTGATGAGCCTCATGAGGGTGAATCATTATTTAATTCAATTGTTATAATTAATTCTATTTAATATTTTTCATAATTACAACTAGGAAGTAAATAATAAGACTTTTATTAAGAACATATGAGGACATTGATCCTCTTTTTACAATAGATTGAGTAAAATAACGTTGAGGGCTCCAACCCTTCAATCCACCAGGCTGCAACCTATTGCCAAGCTCAAACTTGGGCTTCATGATGCTCCAACCTCTAGGGCTCCAAACCTCTCTTCCACAAGGCTCCAACCTTGTTTTTATGAGGCTCCAACCCTTCAAATTTTAACAAATAGAATGTATAAGTGACTTACCAACTACTCCACAAGACTGTTCCAAATACTTCATTTTCCAAGGCTCAAAATAATTCACTATCTAAGGCTCCAAAAACTTCACTATCCAAGGCTCCAAATACTTCATTGTCCAAGTCTCCAAATACTTCACTATCCAAGGCTTCAAATAATTCACTGTTCAAAGCTCCAAATGATGTCAATGGGCTACTACAAAATGTCATCAAGATCATTATTGAAATGCCTCAAAATATGTTACTGGGTTGGTGTAACTTCCCATAGTCCAAGCCTCTTGCATTAGTAAAAGTCACTACTCTGAACGTCCTCACTATTCAACAATCCAAGCTATCACAGGTTACCAATGATCCTAGCCTTTTAGGTTCGAGCTTCAATATTTCCACAGGCCCAAACATTGAGCCAACAAGGTTTGTAATCTGATTTTAAGTCCACAGGTCTGAAAACAATGTCTGGAATATGTATTGGTGTGTTCTTTTGTTATATGTATATGTATATGGATGTAAATATTGTAATGAGATGTGTTATAAAGATCCAATAAGTGGTATGGGTGTCATGTCGTTATGATTGTTGTTGTGGAGGTAAATCCCCTCTACAGACAGAGGCGATCCCTACTAGCCTAGAATGGGTCTAGCAACAATCAAACAATGCTAACACGCAGGTTCCTAATTGCAAATTAAAGGTCAATGATGAGAGCCTACTTGGATTCCAACGCTAGTGTTGTTAAAGAGTCGACACTCCCGTTCCTTTGCTCCGGCTGGTCACAATCCTCATGATCTTCGTGAATGGACACCTGCACATGCAAAGAACGACACAAATACAAGCATAAAATCCAATAGATGCAATTATATACCGGTCAGAAAAGATATAACTCAAACATCATTACAATGAACAACAAGAGTGGAACCATAATGATAGTCATCTATTATTGATAAACAACAAAGAAGAATACAACCATAGTTCTGACGTCAAATCCTCCTTTGGCTGGGTGATCAGCTACATATGTCTTGCAAAGCTTGTCAGGATTGGGAACAAGCCTCTCTCTCTTTGATTATGAATGCAAAGAAGACTCTTACAGCAATCTCTTAGACTTTTGAAAGTATAATTCTCCCTATGCTCGAACTAGCTTGTCAAAGGCAACAGAACAAGCTTTTATAGATGGAGGAGAAGGAGATAAGATCAATCACACCATCTATGGGATTGGGTTTATCCTCAAAAAGCTATTATGGATAGAGGAAAGGGAGATAAGATTAATCACGACATCCATGGGATTGGCATTATCCTTAAAAAGCTTCATGAGTCGAAAGGAAAAAACCTTCACGCGTGCGTTTGTTAAAAAGCTTTCCCAAACTCGGTTGGCGCGAGTATAGCTCTGAGACAGAGCGCCAACTGGCGCGCCCTCTTTGGAGGATTTCCCCCATTGGTGCGAGTAATACACTGTGGATCCGCGCTAATGGAAAAAGGGAACTTTTTAAGGATATTCTGCAGGAGATGTCTTCAGGGCATATGAAGTCCATACCTAGGGGAACATAATGCAAGTATTTTCAAGTTACGTCACTTCTCATAGGTCCCGGAATGAGTCCTCCAAAGTGCGGGAGAGGGGTAACAGGGACGGTGACAAATGGTGACAAATTACTGTGTAACAGATGCCCCCTAAAGCATGAGGCCCGAGAGAGAGAGGGGTGAAATGCTTTACAAGAACACATGCAACTGAAAATGCTGCCGCCGGAGAATCTGCATAGAGAGGTACAACTGATATCTCAAGTACATGATATATGTGGTATGGGCGCAACCATCCATAACAGAGTACATAATAATCTAGATCCAAGGTATGGGCACAGCCATCTGGTGAGGATCGATGAATAGACTCAGGCATGGTCGCAGCCATCCAGTGAATGAGTCATGTAATAATCACAATAATCCACAAAATCGCAGCCTGGATTCCAACAGACAAAATCCAGGGTCTTGCGCTCCATCTCGACCCGAACAAAAGTACAAGTTCAAGCATGCGAATACATGAGTTGAAGTCAAACATGCATGAACATCGTCTGATTACCAGTCAATAATGAAAACTGTTAATAGACGCGAGAGGTACCACCAATAATGACAATGGCCCTCAAGGTACTATAGGTACAATCTACGACGTGCGAATCAGTGAGCTGGTGTCGAACACCCGTAGAATCATTCGATCAGAGGCCAATGATGAAAACCTCACGTCGAACACGAAGAACCTGCCATTGAGGCATGCAGGCTCCAAGGCACCGGAAGGGAGTCTCTAGATCAGCTTCCTGGATAATGAGCTGAAGTTGACAGGAAGTGACCTTGATCGAAGGTGGGCCATAGTGTTTCCCACATCATCGACATGAGACAGAGGAAGAATGTTGTGGTGAATCAGAATAATGCGAGCTATCAGAGGGAGGTTGTTATTCTGCAGAGGTCAACTTCTCTTGAACATATCGGCGGCACGACAGTGGACTTGGCAGTATTTGACATCAATGGATCAAAGGTCATGGTGACGAGGCAATGAGCAAATGAGAGGTCAAACAGGATCACCCAAATCCACGGAGGCAAGTGAAAAATGAGATGAGATGTCCCCACCCAGACACGAAAGCAGACAAGTGCCATGTTCAAGAGCGACATACTGCCGACACGACAATAATTATGGTTCCATTTTCCCCCACCATTTCTGGCGAGTACCCTAGTTATTTTTATTAACAAGCTTGACGGGGATAGCATATGCTTGTAAAGCATCATCTCGACGGACTCCAATGTCATCAAGTTTTAACGAGTTTGACAGAGGAAGAACTCGGCGTCTTTTCATGTTTAGAGAGTTTGAAAAGACAGCAGAAAAGAAAACTCCAAGGGTGTCCTTTTTCATAAAGTTGTGTCTCTCGAGCCCGAAAAAGTATAAAACAATGCTCGAAAGAACCGCCTGACCATTACGATCGAGGAGTACTTTTCATGTTTAGTGATTTCGACCTAAAAAAGTAGAAAAGAAACCAAAATCACGTCATTTCATAACCATTAACGAGCCTGAAATGACAAGGACCCGACAATCTTTTCGTTTTTACACGGTCAAAAAAGAGTTTAAAGACGACCAACCCTTATTTATGTTTAGCGAGTCAAGAGGAATAACTCGGCAATCTTTTCGTCTTTAAACGGTCGGAAAAGAGCTGAAAGCAGACCTCCATTTTTATTTTCTTTAACGAGTCAAAAAGGGAAAAATACTCGGCAATCTTTTCATTTTTTACGAGTCAGAAAAGAGCTTAAAAGGAGACTCGTCTTGGAGGAACGAGTGGTATAAAGGGTAGCAACTGGTTCCGGAAATGGTGGAATTGCTCAAAACATATAATGGTCAAGAGGCTGGCTAATAAAACCACTCATCGTTGCGGTTCCTCAGGAAAGGATAAATAACCAAGTGAAAGCATATGATCAGCCAAAGAGATGGTAGCAATGGAATGAAACAACCAAGGCTCATCTAACAGAATTTAGCGAAATAACGACAATCACGAGATGTAAAATGGGTATGGGTTCATTTTTAAACAAGCTTGAACCATGGAGAAATCTTCTTGGATTCGGTTTCATGTTTACACAAGCTTGAAACGAAAAACTATGCTTGTTATAAGTTCGCATGCCCCCAACATAATAATGCAAAATGAGGTACATGTCCCCCAAGCTTCATTGCATTCAACAAAGTGGATGGAATGAAGGTTCACTCTCGAGATCTATGAAAGACTCGACTTGTATTTTACGAGATCTTAATCAAAGACTCGACTTGGAAAGGAGGAGATGTTTCATTTTTTAATGAGGTTGACCTAGGAAAAGAACTATCCTCATAACCCTTATTTCATTTTTTAATGAGCTTGACACAAGATGAGGAACTATGCTCGGCTAGACCTAGTTTCATTTTTTAAGGAGCTTGACATAGGAAAACGAACTATGCTCGGCCAGACCTAGTTTCATTTTTTAAGGAGCTTGACATAGGAAAACGAACTATGCTCCGTCAGACCTAGTTTCATTTTTTAAGGAGCTTGACATAGGAAAACGAACTATGCTCCACCAGACCTAGTTTCATTTTTTAAGGAGCTTGACATAGGAAAACGAACTATGCTCCGCCAGACCTAGTTTCATTTTTTAAGGAGCTTGACATAGGAAAACGAACTATGCTCCGACAGACCTAGTTTCATTTTCTAAGGAGCTTGACATAGGAAAACGAACTATGCTCCGAACGAACTTCATCATAATGAACAGGAAGTCGTCGCTTCCAAGAATGGCACTCCCGGTGGAAGGACAACATCTTGGAAGTTAGGACCCAATGCCCCTAGGACACTATGCACGATGGCGGCATCACTGGATCCAGGCACGGGATAAGTGGCCACGTAGTTGATCTGTGGTGGGGAAGATGCAACTGGTGGATGAAAACCAGGAGGGGATGACGACTGCGCAGGAGGCACCCGGGGACGAACGAACGATAATTGATCTATAGTCACTATCCGTCCATCGTGAGGAAAGCAAACCACACGGAAAAGTGAAGAGACCAGGGCCCCCATAGCATAAACATAGTCACAGCCAAGGAGAAGACTGAAATCTAAAACACCTTGGTTAACCGATACGTCTATATAGACGGTTTTGCCTCCCAAAGTAATAGGGAACTTTGGAAGGATCCCTAATGGTTGACTATTTCCTCCGTCAAAAGCCGTCAGATTCGGCGCGACTGGCACAAGCTGTGGGGAACCCAAAGCTTGCCAAGTAGTGGCAGGCATAAGACTGACAGATGCATCCTCATCCAAAATAGTGCCAGGTATTTCCCTATTATAGGCGTGTACCGTGACCCAGAAAGGCACATGGGGTGGAAGGCGGGAGGTGGTCAAACTACTCCAGTCGAAGGAAACGACTGAACTACCTGGTGGGGGAATCGTATGATTGCCCCCCTACTCTGAAGGGACTGAAGCAGGACTCTAGGGAGCAGCTGGGATAGGAGAGTCATTTCCGAACTCAGGAGAATCTGAGGAGACGAGAAGAACATGGGAATGATGCTCTTCCGAAACAGAGTGGTCGACGGGTGGTGAACTCGAGTCGACACTCTTTCCGACCAATGGTTGGTCTGGAACAAGCTTGGCACAACCAGGTTATTTCTATCCTCATAACCCTTATTTCATTTTTTAATGAGCTTGACACAAGATCAGGAACTATGCTCGGCCAGACCTAGTTTCATTTTTTAAGGAGCTTGACATAGGAAAACGAACTATGCTCGGCCAGACCTAGTTTCATTTTTTAAGGAGCTTGACATAGGAAAACGAACTATGCTCCGTCAGACCTAGTTTCATTTTTTAAGGAGCTTGACATAGGAAAACGAACTATGCTCCGCCAGACCTAGTTTCATTTTTTAAGGAGCTTGACATAGGAAAATGAACTATGCTCCGCCAGACCTAGTTTCATTTTTTAAGGAGCTTGACATAGGAAAACGAACTATGCTCCGATAGAACTAGTTTCATTTTTTAAGGAGCTTGACATAGGAAAACGAACTATGCTCCGAACGAACTTCATCATAAGGAACAGGAAGTCGTCGCTTCCAAGAATGGCACCCCTAGTGGAAGGACAACATCTTGGAAGTCAGGACCTAATGCCCCCAGGACACTATGCACGATGGCGGAATCACTGGATCCAGGCACGAGATAAGTGGCCACGTAGTTGATCTGTGGTGGGGCAGATGCAACTGGTGGATGAAAACTAGGAGGGGATGACGACTGCGTAGGAGGCACCCGGGGATGAACGAACGATAATTGATCTATAGTCACTATCCGTCCATCGTGAGGAAAGCAAACCACACAGAAAAGTGAAGAGACCAGGGCCCCCATGGCATAAACATAGTCACGGCCAAGGAGAAGATTGAAATCTAAATTACCTTGGGTAACCGATACGTCTATATAGACGGTTTTGCCTCCCAAAGTAAAAGGGAACTTTGGAAGGATCCCTAATGGTTGACTAGTTCCTCCGTCAAAAGCCGTCAAATTCCGCGCGACTGGCACAAGCTGTGGGGAACCCAAAACTTGCCAAGTAGTGGCAGGCATAAGACTGACAGATGCACCCTCATCCAAAATAGTGCCAGGTATTGCCATATTATAGGCGTGTACCGTGACCCAGAAAGGCACATGGGATGGAAGGCGGGAGGTGGTCAAACGACTCCAGTCGAAGGAAACGACTAAACTACTTGGTGGGGGAATCGTATGCTTGCCCCCCTGCTCTAAAGGGACCGAAGCAGGACTCTCGGGAGTAGCTGGGATAGGAGAGTCATTTCCGAACTCAGGAGAATCTGAGGAGACGAGAAGAACATGGGAATGATGCTCTTCCGAAATAGAGTGGTCAACGGGTGGTGAACTCGAGTCGACACTCTTTTCGACCAATGGTTGGTCTGGAACAGGCTTGGCATATCCAGGTTCGGGAAGAGGGGCCTGGACACGAGAAGAATTTGAATCAATCTCTTTGTCAGCAGGGGGGCGATCCGCAACCGCAGAGAGATGTTGATAGCCAATGGGTAGTTGGGGTGAAGGAACTGTGAGACTTTCCAGAACAATAGAGGTTTTATCCATGAGTGGACAAAGGTGAAGGGGATGATTGCCTTCACAAAGTCTACAAGGGATTCGAATCTTCCCTTTTCCCTTGCCATTTCTAGCTGATAGAGTAGAATCGCAGTGAGCTTCAGAGGACGATGAAGGGCAGGTCAGATCGTGAGACCATACTTCTAAGACCTTGGGAATGCCAGGACAATCACGGAGAAGATGGTCCTCCTTGCACAACCTACAAGGAAATTTGACCTTCCACAGAGGAGCAGAAGGTGGCTCAACTTGAGTTGTACTTTTAACCTCTCGCTTAGGAGTCTTCTTCTTCTTCGTCTTCTTCTTCTTCTTCTTAGCCACCTGGTTACTTGAATCCAGACTTTTGCCAGGCGAAGTAGAAGATGAGGATGTAGAAACAGGCGAAGAAGGGGAGAGGTCCACCTTGGAATCAACATGATGTTGTTCAGGTGGAGGAGATGGTGGAACAAGAGTCATCACACTCGGGACCACCGAGGTTGAAAACAACCATACGGGCAAACCGATGGTTAACCCAGGCAAAGACAAAGTTTCCATATATGGAGCACCGACATTTCCAAAAGAAAGAAATGGACTAGGGTTTCCATCCGGGGGAACACCTTGGCCGGTAGACTCGGGGAAGGTTGCCATTGAAAATGAGAAAGAACCCTACTCAAGCTAACGCAAACAAGATCTAACCGGGTAAATGTGAATTGTGGCCGAATAAATTTTAAGACGCAAGGACATAACTTGACCTTTTCATTTTTTAAGAGTCGAGAAAAGGACAAAAAGATGACTCTAGTTGCCTTCAAATGTTTAATGAGCCTGAAGTGACAAGTGCTCAGATGGAACTTTTCTTTTAGGGAGTCCGAAAAGGAACGAAAGTGACTACTCTGGAGAAACTAGGCAAAAGGTTTACCAGACAATCCGTAAAACTGCTTATACACCTTGGCAATCGTATGAAAACCAAGGACTTTCCGTACGGCAGTCAATCTTCCCGAATGCTGTGTTCGGTGCGTTACGGCTTGTAAGGCGGCAGACACGGCTTCCTGTGGATAAAGGATGATAACCTAGTGGGGTCTCCCCATATACACGACGGTACGTGGGAGCACAAATCCGTGCTAGAACACTATTGAGTCACAAAAGGAGGAATCACCCAACCTTAATGTGAAACAACAGTGACTAGGTTTAACGACGCTGGAACACGTCTCTAGCCTAGACCTCTAGATGTATGTGTTTAGTTCCAATGCGTTTTTAGATTCATTCAATTCATTTTATGGTTGATCTTTGATTAGGTTTCAGTTTCCAGGTCCTACCGTATGTAATCTCTCACAATTTCCTAAATGCAAGCTATATGCCAAAATGTATCATTTCATTCGATGAACACTAACTACGAGAGAGTTGAGATCTTTCAATCAAACAAAATGACCATAAAACAATCAACAATAACTCTAATGCAGCTAATGGCAATAAACGAAACTTTTCTTTAAAGTCACTAATCGCTAACAACAACGAAAAGCTCGAATTTCCATTAACTAATTCAAAGCAAAAGAGATTGTTCGTTTTCTTTTCAATGGCAAAGTGCACTAAATTTTTTTTGAGAGATAATAACAAAGAGTAAAAGAGACAACTTTGACTCAATGAAAACACAATCAAGTCCCTGAAACACCAAGGCAATCTTTCAAACCAAGAAAAATCACAAAGACCTCAATGAGCTATGTGATCTAAGCCCAAAACGAAGCCATGCGGAATCCAAGTGAAAAAGAAGTGAATCACTCGAATAACGCAATAAAAAGCTTAACAATCACTGAACAAGTGCAAGAGAGTAACCAAAAAGTTGACTGGACTGACAAAAGACCAAAACTCCTAAGGAAGGCTCGATGCACAAAGCCACTAGATGCCCTAGGGCTGAAAATGTGAAATCGGTGGAAAAAAGAAAACATCTCAAGGGTAAAGGCCAAAAACAAATCAAACAAGACTCTAACACATTCAAGTGATTGAAAAATAGTATCCAGACACAAAAACCAAGCTTGGAAGGCTCAAAACAAGCAAACTCTAAAAGTTTCCCTGAGCTGGCGCGACTTTCAAGCTAAAAGTAGCGCCAATTGAGGATTGGCGCGGGCTGTACATTGACAAGTGGCGCCAATTGGTGCTATCACGCAAAAAAGAGCGCCAATCAAGTTTTCTATGCTAAAATAAAAAACAAGCAATCCAAGACTAGGCCAGCAGTATCCAGACAGACCAGGCAGCAAGAGACAGCAAAGAATCCAACCCAAAAAGCTATCTAAGCAATCAAAACAAGAGAAAACCAAAGAGACAAGGCAAACTCCAAGTTGTTTAGTTCGTAAACCAAACCGGAGATTGACTGAAGTGGCGTTGATCTATTTCGCTAATGCAAAGCAATAGCGTTTCGAAGGCTATCTGGCCGTACTTCAGGCTCCGTCTAAAGTTTACAAATCAAACAACAAGCTAACTCCCCAGCGGAGTTGCCAAATTGTTGTGGAGGTAAATCCCCTCTGCGGACAGAGGCGATCCCTACTAGCCCAGAATGGGTCTAGCAACAATCAAAAAATGCTAACACGCAGGTTCCTAATTGCAAATTAAAGGTCAATGATGAGAGCCTACTTGGATTCCAACGCTAGTGTTGTAGAAGAGTCGACACTCCCGTTCCTTTGCTCCGGCCGGTCACGATCCTCACGATCTTCATGAATGGACACCTGCACATGCAAAGAACGACACAAATACAAGCATAAAATCCAATAGATGCAATTATATACCGGTCAGAAAAGATATAACTCAAACATCATTACAATGAACAACAAGAGTGGAACCATAATGATAGTCATCTATTATTGATAAACAACAAAGAAAAATACAACCATAGTTCTGACGTCAAATCCTCCTTTGGCTGGGTGATCAACTACATATGTCTTGCAAAGCTTGTCGGGATTGGGAACAAGCCTCTCTCTCTTTGATTATGAATGCAAAGAAGACTCTTACAGCAATCTCTTAGACTTCTGAAAGTATAATTCTCCCTATGCTCGAACTAGCTTGTCAAAGGCAACAGAACAAGCTTTTATAGATGGAGGAGAAGGACATAAGATCAATCACACCATCTATGAGATTGGGTTTATCCTCATGTTACACCAAAAAATGTCACCATGACTATTTACAGTTAGTATGGCTCTATCAACAGTCATGCTATCCTCTTAGGCAAGTCTTATGCCTCTGCTCTCCATCTCAAACTCCAAAAAGAGAGAAAGTCTTTATAAAATGTATTTATCTCTGGGTACGCAGGTTCTCTCAACCTTACCTGCGGGTACGCACCCAATGTTCATAAAAGTTGCGTCTTTGGACGCTCTGTATGTAAAGGGGCAGGTGCGTCCCCCTATAAAGGTCAAAATGCGCAAGTTTCATCTTTAAAAAGTCACTTGTGGTCATTTCTAGAGCATTCTAGAAGGTTGTTCGACGTGTATTGAGCGCCTCCAGATGGTTCATGCACTCCTACCAAAGAGGAACTTATCCCATCAATAAGGGAGCTATCCCATCCAAAGAGGGGATTATCCCATTGATGGTGGACCTGATTAACTTCCTCTTGAGCACTATAAATACAGGCATTGGGCCAGAAGGAGAAGAGGTTGAAAGCTATACATTTCTAAGGGTAAATGCTGCAGGAATTAGGACTCCCATTTAGAAGCTTGTGAGGAGAGATTGCCATCTTTGCTTGTTCTATTTGGAAGTGGGTGAGCTTTGTCAAAGTAAAGGAGAACTCTTGATGGACCCTGGGAGGGACTTGCACAACACCAAGGCTCAGGTTGTATTTGTTCCTTTTGTTACCTATTAATGCAAATGAGTCCATTCTTCTCAATAACTTGTTATTTATGAGTTGTTTCATGTACTCCTTGGTCTATGTGTTAAATATGTTTTATTCTATGAGATTATCAAGTGCTATTTAATCGTTTGATTGTTAGTGTATGCAGGTTTCAAAGTGAAGGAGGAGCTCATCCGGATCAGAGGAGCTGGACTGCTACAACAGCGTTGGATTACATGTAGGATCTAAACACTTGATTTCCCATATAGTAAATGCATGTTTAGAGAAGGATTGCTCTTGTTTGTCTTGTTTGTCACTAGAGAGTCTTAGGCTCCTAGGGAGGTTGGTTGTGTCCGCACAATCGACTCTTTCCGCCTGACAAATTGGTGACTCCGCTGGGGAATCCATTAATGTGAAAGTCTTTTCCTTTGTGTGAACTTTGCTCTGAGAAAATTGGTTTATTTTTCTGGTTTTTGGCTCTGTGACTTTGTCTGTGGGTGGGTTAGCTTAGGATTAGATTCATTTTGGTTTTTCTTGAGTTTTTCAATAGGACGCACCCTCTGAGTGTTTCATAGTGCGTCCTTGGACGCACTGTCGCTGTGTGCACAGAGCGGGCCTGCACCTGTGCTAACGGGTCGCCTGCGTCCCCTGCTAAAATTTGAGAAAATTCCATTTTTTTGCATTTTTTCTCTTAGTTTTTACTGGCCAGATCCATTAGTCTCCTGTCAAAGATCTTCACCTAAGCTTGTTTCATTGGCATTCCTGCTTTAAGCTTTCATCAATTGGGTGTTTTGAGTCTCTTTTTTGAGAAATTCTTGATTTGTTTTCCTTTGGTCATTACTTGGAGGTTTGTATCAGTCTTTTCACAATTTTGCATCTTTTTGCTTTTGTTTTTGCAAAATTGTGTATGAGTGTTAATCGCCTTTGAGTGTTTTTATGTTTTGATCTTTGGAAGTCTCACCCAGTTTTCTCGACTTGCACTTGATTGGTTCTTAGATGACATTAGAATCGTCTTGTGTTTGAGAATTCTCTTGCATAGATCACATTTGCATAATTAGAATTCTCATTTTTAGAATATGAATGAAAAATGTGCATAGATTACATTTGCATACTTTTCGAGTGAATTGTGCATAGATTACAATTGCATAGTTTACATTCTGGAAAATCAATCGTAGATTTAGATCAGTTTTCTTTGATTTGAATTTACACAAAAATAAAAATAAAAAAATGGTTTGGAATTGATTTGCATTAGTTTTTCTTGATGAAATTAGTGCATTAGAGAATTTGTCATATTTTCTCCTAGTGATCAATTTTTTGCATTGTTGGAAGTGAATGGAAACTCTCTCCTTACTTTAGTTAGGATTCATCGAATTGAAAAGATTACATTATCATATTCGATTGCATTCAGTTGAGTCGGGTCATAACACCATTGGTTTCATATCCATTTACCCATTTGAGTAATAACAGCCTTAATAACACAACGCTTAATTAAAATTCATCTAGTAATTTTTACATTTCTAGGGCTCTGAAACACCAATATAGATCAGGCTAGTGTCTTGGAATAGGAGAGTAATTAAATCTCCAAGACAGCAAAACCAAACAAGTAGCTCATCTTGTGGTAGGATAAATCCAACTGTTTCATTTGTACTCTGGGAAAGCTCCTCTTAAAGGAGAAGCACGAGCTCGTGTCCGAACCAGTGAGGGGATCAATCCTCCCTCGTTGGGAACGACGCCAGACACGCACGTATTACAAATGGTAAACCTCGGATTAACCATTGTCGAGGAGCCAGGGGTCACTTGTCGGTAAACCTTGGATTATTGTCAAGGAGCGGGCAAGGGGATTGAGCTTGATACTCTGCCCTTGCATGCTGTCGGAGTGTAGACTGTTCCCCCAGGTGCATTTGTTGTTGTTGGTAACCTTAGTGACCATTATCTTTAGGGTTCTACCCAAGGTGACGGTGGAGGGAAGATCCCACTGTACCTAGAGCAGACGTCGGCTAGACTACTTGGATTTTCTAGGGGGTTCACTTCACTCGAGGCGGTTAAAAGTGGAGGAACTTGGTCCAGTCTATTCATTAAGCAGGTTGCCGGGGTAACTGTTCCACCCACCACTTCTGTACTGAATTCGGCGATGTTGGGCTTCATCACCAACTAGTGTTTTCGGTCCGGAAGGCTACTGTTTGTGTATGGTTTGACTCCTAGATTTGATAGCGCGTGTTAATTTGTTTGTTTTTAGTTTTAGAGACCATAGGTGTGAATTGTGAATTTTAATTGTTAGGTGTGAATTGTGAATTGTTAATTTTAGTTTTAAGATTGTTAATAAAATTCACTGAAGTTGAATATAATGGCAAATGTTCCGGAATTTATCAACCTAGGAACCCCTCCTAATGAGAATCCTAGTACTTTTCCTTACTTTGGAAATGTTGGTCCTCCTTATATGGCTACTTTGTCATTACCTGGATTTACAATAGGTTTACCGATATGATTATTTTCAACTTCGCTGGCCCAAAATACTCCAATTGTTCCATCTCAACCGGATGCTTCACCTCAACAGAGTTCACCATCTCAACATCACCAACCTTCTGTTGACCCTTTACCTTCTTCGCCTAATTTTTCTTCCTCCATTTCTTCCTCTTCGCCTGGTAAAAGCCTTGATGCTAGTAACCAGGAGGCTAAGAAGAGGAAGAAAGGGAAGAAGAAGAAGAAGAAGAAGAAGCAAGATAAGAAAGAGGTCAACCAACCAACCATGGCTGTAAGTGTTAGTTGTGTTGAGGAAAACTCCGACATGCATCGTAAACCCAAATACCCTTGCAGGCTTTGTAAGGGTGACCACTTCCTTGTCAATTGTCCTGGTATTCCAAAGGTCCTGGAAGTATGGTCAGAAAAATCACATCAACTTTCCATTGATCCATCAACCAGTGATAGTCAGGTTCCTGGGAAAAAGGGTAAAGTTAGGTTTCCTTGTAAGTTATGAAAAGGGAGTCATCAAACTCACATTTGCCCTCACATGGATGAAGCCTCAACATTGTTGGAAAACCTTACTGTTCCACAGCAAGAATTTCCAACTGGTTACCGTAAACTTTCTCCCAACCTACCGTCAACTGACGGAGTGATTGATCTAATTTCAAGTATAGTCGATCACACTCCTCCATTGGAGAGTGAAACTCATGTCACTCAGGTTGATGATCCATTAGTTGATCAAGTGGTCGATTCAATTTCACATTCGGTCGATCACACTCTCCCTTTCGAGAGTAAATTTCATATTGCTGATGTTCTTCTTGTTACATCAGATTCTTCTATGCCGGGGGGCATTTCACCTGTTTCTACAGAACCCCCTCCAAGTACTGAGGTCTTTTCCTTTGATTGGAATAGATTGACAGAACCTCGTCTTCCTTCCTCCATCCCTTTCCAAATCATTGTCAAGGCTGGTGGTAGGGACATACATCGTACTCAGGTAGATGAAGGTGCTTCTGTTAGTATTTTATCCTCAACTGTTTGGAAAGCTTTGGGTTCCACTCAGCTTGCGCCTATCACGCAGAATCTGAAAGCTTTTAACCGAACCATTAGTGAACCTTTAGGGATCCTTCCTAAGTTTTCCATTACCTTGGAAGGTAAAACTGTCTGTATTGATCTTATGGTAGTTCGAGGTCCTTTGGATTTCAATTTACTCCTTGGACGAGACTATGTTTATGCAATGAAAGCTGTCGTATCGACACTCTTTCGCGTAATGTCTTTCCCTCACAATGGCAGTATTGTGACTGTAGACCAGCTTTCATTCCCTAGTCTTATTTCAGCTACCAATAATATGACAACCCTAAATGTTCCTGATTCTAAAGTGGTATCTACCCTGCCACGGGTTAATTATGTGGCAACTGGTCCCATGTTTTCAGTTACCGATGTAAGTGAGCCTCTCACTGTTGATTTAGATTCGGTAATTGACATGGAAAACTCTATGGGATTACTTGAACGCGATGTTCTTATCCCTTTTGAGTCCCTTGACATGTGTTCCTTCCAAAAGACTATTCTTCCTTCTGATGAAGACCTTTTGGAAGCCATGATCAAGGTGTGTCCATTGACATGTCTTTCTTCCAGTTGGAAGCCATGATCAGTGTGCACGAGGATAGTTTTTTCCTGTATCAACCTCGTTAAAAAATGAAACAAGCTAGCATGAGGATAGTTCTTTTACTGAGTCAACCTCATTAAAAAATGAATCAGGTAGATTTTAGGTTAAGTAGGTAGATTGTAGAAAGTAAGGTTTTGAGGACAGTTCCTGTTACTGAGTCAACCTCATTAAAAAATGAATCAGGCTTGAGGACAGTTCCTGTTACTGAGTCAACCTCGTTAAAAAATGAATCAGGTATGAGGATAGTTCTTTTCTTGTGTCAACCTCCTTAAAAATGAAACAACTCCCTTTTCAAGTTAAATATTGAAAGTAAACCTTCATTTCATCCAGCCCGTTGAATGCAATGAAGCCTGGGGGGCATGTACCTCGCTTTGCATCATTATGCTGGGGGCATGCGAACTTTTTGAGCATAGTTCCTTGTCTTGTGTCAAGCTCGTTAAAAAATGAAACAAAGGTAGGTTAAGTAGGTAGATTGTAGAGAGTAGTTATGAGCATAGTTCCTTATCTTGTGTCAAGCTCGTTAAAAAATGAGTCAAGGATTTTATGAGCATAGTTCCTTGTCTTGTGTCAAGCTCGTTAAAAAATGAATCAAGGTTTTTAGAGTAGAGTTTTTTGTTAGGTAGATTGCAGAGAGTAGTTATGAGCATAGTTCCTTATCTTGTGTCAAGCTCGTTTAAAAAATGAAACAAGGGTTTGAGGATAGTTCTTTTCCTGTTTCAACCTCACTAAAAAATGAAACAACTCCCACAAGTCTTTCCAAGATCTTGAAAGTAAAGCTTCATTCCATCCACCTCATTGAATGCAATGAAGCTTGGGGGGCATGTACCTCGTTTTGCGTCATTATGCTGGGGGCATGTGAACTTATAACAAGCATAGTTTTTCGTTTCAAGCTTGCGTAAACATGAAACTGAATCCGAGCATAGTTCTTTTCCTGTGTCAAGCTCGTTAAAAAATGAAACAAATCCTCCTCTACCTGAGTCGAGAGTTTGACTCGATCTCGTAAATGTTAAGTTGTATGTTTAGGATAGTTATTTCAGTGTTTTGCATAATTTTCTTACAATTTAGGTCGAGTCTTTCAAATGATCTCGTAACTCAACCTTCATTTCATCCAACTGGTTGAATGAAATGAAGTTGGGGGGGCATGCGCTCTAGCAGTTACGCTTAGGGGGCATCAAGCACAGTTTTATCTCTGTTTCAAGCTTGTGAAAAAATGAAACTACTTCGAAGCATAGTTTTTCTCTGTTTCAAGCTTTTGTAAAAATGAAACCTATCTCGAGTCAATTTCGGTTATTTTCAAGACTCGTTAAACTCATGAAAATCCCGAGACTGTTTTGCTATTTTTCATTCTCGTAAAATAAATGAAAATGCCGAGTCCTTTCCGTCTTTTCCTGCTCGTAAATTAAATTGAAAGTCGGCCATATGAGTACATTTTTTATCATTTTTTCGAACTCATTAAAACTTACGAAAAAGTGAAAACCATGAGTACATTTTTATCCCTTTTTCGAACTCGTTAAAACTTACGAAAAAGTGAAACATCAGAGTCATCTTTTAAGCTCTTTTCTGACTCCTAAAATATGAAAAGATTGCCGAGTGTTTCTTTTACACTCGTTAAAATGGAATTAAAAGACGGTCCCCTTATAGCTCTTTTCTGACCGTAAAAACAAGAAAAGATTGCCGGGTTTTTGTCGTTTCAAACTCGATATGGAAATAAAACGACGTGTCCTTGATCGCTTTTTACTTTTCAGGTCAGAGACACTAATCATGAAAGTACTCCTTGATCGTAAGATCAAGCGGTTCTCCCAGGTATTATTTTATACTTTTTCGGGCTTGGGGGACACAAATTTACGAAAAAGTTCAACTTGGAGTCTTCTTAATTTTTTTAGACTCTCTAAAATTGAAAAACGCCGAGTTTCTCCTATACTGGGCTCGTTAAACATTTCACAGTAAAGGACCTGTTCAATTACAAACGAGAACGAACCACTCCTTCCTAGGGTTCGAATCAAAACTAGGTTGGACTCATCCGAAGGATGAGCTTATAATCAAGCATATGTTATCCTCCTCAAGCTTCTTAAAAATAAAGAGGTACTTTCCAGAAATGGTGGGGGAAAAGAGAGAAGAATGAGCCTATTTGTTACCTTTTGTCTCAGAAGAAACTTTATTACCACTCTTGAACACGACACTTTTCATTCACCTGGGTTGGGAAATCCTTTACCTCACAGTTAATCAAACCACTTTGAAAGTCTTCAGCCGGGTTCCGGGGATTAACTTTGAGTCGTTTATCACCAAGCCATCTGTCGTGTCGTTATGTGTTCAAGAGGTCTGCAAGCAAAACTTTCATCTGCAAAATACTTGTCATCCATTTGACCATCCCTGAGTCAGTCCTTACAGCAACATTTCTTCAACTTGAACAATGATTTCGTGTTGTGGGCTTGCCTGCAACGGGTCGCTTTCTATCGACATCAGCACATTATCTAGAGAGATGACTTAGAAATCTTCAGTACCTTGAAGTCTGCATGCATCAATGGCAGGTTTCTCGCTTTTGACGTCAGTTTACATCATTGACTTTCGATCGAAGGATTCCGTGAAATGTTCGACATCAACTCATTCATTCACATCTCATGGATTGTACTGGGTACTTTGAGAACCATTGACATTACTGGTGGTCTCTCTCACGCTTGTTAACAGTTTACATCATCGACTGGTAATCAAGTGGTTTCTACCATGTTCGACATCAACTCATTTATTCGCATGGCTAGAATCGTACCAATTCGGGAAGTAGAAATGAAGACCCTGGATCTAGTTTCCACCATCCAGGCTGCGAGGAGTTTTGTATTCATTATCTAAGTAGACTAATCATAAACAGATGGCTGCGCCCATACTGTGTCTACAAAAGTCTATGATTATGATGTACTGCAAGATCATTCCTGTATCAGAGTAGTTAATCTGTTAGTTAAAGTTTTGATCTGAGTATGGGAATGCCTACCTCAGTGATGATATAATCTTATACATGTATTTTGTGTTGAAAATTGCAGGTTCTGACCAGGCTCTCCACGAGATAATCCTTGAAATGATAAAGCGCTTCACCCTTCCTAGATAATACAAAACCCTAATCTATTACAGGCTTCGCACTTTAGGGGGCAATCTGTTACACCAAAAAATGTCACCATGACTATTTACAGTTAGTATGGCTCTATCAACAGTCATGCTATCCTCTTAGGCAAGTCTTATGCCTCTGCTCTCCATGTCAAACTCCAAAAAGAGAGAAAGTCTTTATAAAATGTATTTATCTCTGGGTACGCAGGTTCTCTCAACCTTACCTGTGGGTACGCACCCAATGTTCATAAAAGCTGCGTCTTTGGACGCTCTGTATGTAAAGGGGCAGGTGCGTCCCCCTGTAAAGGTCAAAATGCGCAAGTTTCATCTTTAAAAAGTCACTTGTGGTCATTTCTAGAGCATTCTAGAAGGTTGTTCGACGTGTATTGAGCGCCTCCAGATGGTTCATGCACTCCTACCAAAGAGGAACTTATCCCATCAATAAGGGAGCTATCCCATCCAAAGAGGGGATTATCCCATTGATGGTGGACCTGATTAACTTCCTCTTGAGCACTATAAATACAGGCATTGGGCCAGAAGGAGAAGAGGTTGAAAGCTATACATTTATAAGGGTAAATGCTGCAGGAATTAGGACTCCCATTTAGAAGCTTGTGAGGAGAGATTGCCATCTTTGCTTGTTCTATTTGGAAGTGGGTGAGCTTTGTCAAAGTAAAGGAGAACTCTTGATGGACCCTGGGAGGGACTTGCACAACACCAAGGCTCAGGTTGTATTTGTTCCTTTTGTTACCTATTAATTCAAATGAGTCCATTCTTCTCAATAACTTGTTATTTATGAGTTGTTTCACGTACTCCTTGATCTATGTGTTAAATATGTTTTATTCTATGAGATTATCAAGTGCTATTTAATCGTTTGATTGTTAGTGTATGCAGGTTTCAAAGTGAAGGAGGAGCTCATCCGGATCAGAGGAGCTGGACTGCTACAACAGCGTTGGATTACAGGTAGGATCTAAACACTTGATTTCCCATATAGTAAATGCATGTTTAGAGAAGGATTGCTCTTGTTTGTCTTGTTTGTCACTAGAGAGTCTTAGGCTCCTAGGGAGGTTGGTTGTGTCCGCACAATCAACTCTTTCCGCCTGACACCTCAAAAAGCTATTATAGATAGAGGAAAGGGAGATAAGATTAATCACGACATCCATGGGATTGGCATTATCCTTAAAAAGCTTCATGAGTCGAAAGGAAAAAACCTTCGCGCGTGCATTTGTTAAAAAGCTTTCCCAAACTTGGTTGGCGCGAGTATAGCTCTGAGACAGAGCACCAACTGGCGCACCCTCTTTGGAGGATTTCCCCCATTGGCGCGAGTAATACACTGTGGATCCGTGCTAATGGAAAAAGGGAACTTTTTAAGGATATTCTTCAGGAGATGTCTTTAGGACATATGAAGTCCATACTTAGGGGAACATAATGCAAGTGTTTTCAAGTTATGTCACTTCTCACAGGTCCCGGAATGAGTCCTCCAAAGTGCGGGAGAGGGGTAACAGGGACGGTGAAAAATGGTGACAAATTACTGTGTAACAATTGTCATATTGTTATGTTTCTCATGTCGGTTTTCTTCTCAGCAGGATTCTCATTGTAAATACTGCAACAAGCTAAGTTATAAGCTCCATGGGTAGTGTGTTTATCTCTTCAGTAGTCTTGCTAGTTGTAGGTGTCATTGAACATCGAGGATGGTGTTCCCCCAAGGGGGATGGTTCTGTAACAACCCTAGTCAAAAATCCATAAAGGAAAAATAATAACCATGGTCATGGGAGACGTATTCCAAACTGATTGTTAAGAAAAAAACATAGTTATGTGGATCACTTATGATTAATTAATGGCTAAGGAAATTAGCAAAGGCAATGGAAAATGCTTTGGAAAGGAAAAGTGACATTAATTGGAATTTTATTTATGAAGATAATGGAAATTAGGAGAAAAGGAACGTGAAAAGTCACAGGTTGCATGTGAGGAGGAAAATGAAGGAAAATAATGGAAACTTGAAGAAAAATCAAGCCTCATTAATAAAAGCACTTCTGAAGATTAGTTCATGGATTTTTGTTAGTTTTAGTTGGGAGCTCTATATTATTCTATCTCTCTCTCTCATATTCTTGGACACTTAAAATTTTCTTGGATCACTCTTGGAGAAGTGTGGCATACTTTGGATTTGGAGCAAGAAGGAAAAGGAAGAGCAGGAAATCATAACAGGATATCGGGATCAACAACTGCAATAGGTTTTTCTTACAGGTACCGAGTTGCATATATGATTTCCTTGCTAGTTTTCCATGCATGACAAAATCATGTGGTTTCTTAGTCATGATATGTCATTGGCATGGAGGATTGTTTGGATTGATAGGGGATTTGCCTACCATTACCATTTCTTGGATAACCATGGTGCTTTGGGTGTATTTCATTTTTTTTTTTTTTTGCCTGGTTGTTTCTTATGATCCTTATGGATGTGGGTTGAGTTACTAGTTCCTGGAAGCCTTGGTTGGAAAAACGTTTTACAAGTCCTGTAACAGCTTGGGTTGAATTACTAGTCCTAGAAGCCCTAGTTGGAAAGACACTATGGAAGCCCAAAAACAACTGAGGGTTGAGTTACTAGTCCTGGAAGCCCGGGTTGGAATAAACGCTCTCGCGACTTAGAAAACTTGGGTAGAGACCAATTTGGTGATGGTTAGTGATGTACGACCATGGGGTGGAATCACTAGTTGAGGGTTAAGGTGGTTTGGCCTCTGGAAGCCTTGGATTGGTTTTTATTGAGTTTTTTATGAGATCCCACATTCATTCTTGGAATATGGAATTGGGGTGATTGGATGAAAGAAATATTTTTTTCAGCCAATCTATGGTCGGGTGGTACGTGGAATTCCCAGACCTGGCTACATTTTTCATATGTTAATAAGAGATTTTTTCCTCTTGTATTTGACGAGTAAATATACTTGTTCATATGTGGCTTTTATGGTTGTTATATCCTTGTTATTTTGATTGGTTATATGATGGTTATGAGTATGTTTTATGATAGACTTGATATATGCCTGTCATCCTGTTTTGATTTGTAAATGAATGAACAATGAATATATGAAATAATAGATTATATTGTAGCTATTGTGATAAGGCATCAGTGCTTCCTTATGATTCTCAGATAAGTATGAGACCCCTATGTTAAGATATATTGTTATGACCTGTAGATTGCATATTTGTGGCACGTTTGATTAAATGTATGTCATGGATAGTAGGGGTTCAAATTAATTCATTGATCAAGTGTTTTCACCAGTACCTTTTTTTCAATTATATTTATCATTTCTCAAAGTTTCATGAAGTTATGGGCAGTGGCCTGAGTAATGTCCCAGAAAAAGTGGCACAAAATCTGGGGTTGTTGGCTCAGAACTAGATGAAAATATCCATAGTTTTTGGTAGGCCCTTGTTGTGGGATACACTAGATGGCCTCAGTCACACTCATGGCTTGTCATGGGAGAATATGGGGTCCAGGTTAGTGAAATGTCAAGTTGTCTCAGGGGTTGATCACTTGGAAAAATTGGTTAGCTCCTGGAGGTTCTATAGCATGTGTGGAACATAAGAATGGTTTGGTTTGGTTGGTTCCACTTCCTTAAATGTACATGGGGAGTTGAATCACATCATAGTAGCCTCTCATCACATGTTTACCCCAGTGGACCAGTTAACTTGGGTAAATGTGGGAGGAGGTGGTTACATCATCTCAGTGCAAGTTGTGAAGGAATTAAAACTCTTACCAAGTAAGGAGCTTAACCTATTCATGGGCCTCAATGATGAAATCATACTCACTAATATTGGTTTAGTAAGTCCTCCCCATTACCACCTCAAAACTGCTACACATTATGATCTTTCCAAGGGTAGCCGTGTAATCCCTTTTGCTTATACTGACTCACTACACTATGTTTTGATCACCTCTGCCTTCAATGGAACATAAAGAATTCCTAGCTAATAGCATGGAGCTCTTCCACCTTCTTGCAGAGGCAAAAAATGCAATGCAAATACCCTCCCATCTTTCCTGTGAAGTGAAAACCCTCCTACGTAAAGTGGCTTCCTTCCTTTGGACTCCCTCAATTAAAAGTGTATTCCAAATGGCCAAGAAACCATTTTTTGAGATAAATATGCCCTCTCAAGCATGAGTGTACTTTGGAACGATGAAGCACAATTCGGAACAACGAATTACAGTTCAGAACAATAAGGACCCTTTGTCTCTTAAATAGCACATGGCACAATCTTGAAGGATTAAGCCTTAATCCTTCCCCCTTTCTGTTAGGCCCCTATACTACTAGTGTAACCCCTTATTGTTATTAGTAAAGCCCCCTTATTATATTGTTTTACCCATGGAGTCCCCATATTGTTACTATTATGCCCCATAGAAGCCCACTATTGTTATTATTGTGCCCTTACATTATTATTGTTATGTCGGCTCTAATTATATTATGACTCCTTAGATTCCTATATATAGAAAGGAGGTCTTGTCATTTGTATCATCGAAGAATTGTTCATTTGTATAATGTAAAGGAGGTTTCCCCTTCGAAGAGGCTGAATTCTAAGGCGTTTAACTATCTTTTCTATATTTTTGTGAGCTGGTTTCATAACATTTGGTATCAGAGCTTTGGATTCTAGAGTTTCGCTGCTCCAAATAGGTCATTGTGGCATTTTCGCTAACTCTTTTTCTACGACGCTTTAGAAGTGAAAAAAAAACCCATTTGAGACGAAATCGCACTGAACCTCGGGTCCAAATTTCAGAGATTTTCACGCTGTATTTGCGGAGATATGATCTGAGGAAGTTGGTCTTTTTGCAGACTCTTGAATTACATTCCAAACAAGTGACCTGGGGAAAATCGTCATAACTTTCTCTTTGAGCATCATATTGAAATTTCGTAAGAAGGTACAGAAAGAGGATGGACTGTAGTTTCTTGTATATATTTTTTAGAGGCAAAGATTGAAATAGGGACACGTGGCACGTTGTACAAGTTAGCTCTATTGAACTAGTCTATAATTAGGTCACTATGGGAGATTTGGGATAACTCTTCATTGGAGAATCCAATTTGGATCATACTGGTGGCATTGGAAAGAGGACACAGAGGGCTATTACAGGTTGCAATTTCAGAACTAGAAGAGCCAAAATTACAGAGTTATAGTCATTTCAATATCGAGCTCCTAAAGTCAAGAAAAGGCGATATGAGGAAGTTTGATGGCAAGGATCCGGTAAATTGGATACTTCAAATGGAGCAATATTTTGATCTACATGGTGTACCAATGTTACAAAAGGTATGTATTGCATATTCATATTTAGAACCAGATCAATTTTTATGGTATAAAGGGCTTTGTTCTCGTAAACAACTTGTTACGTGGTCAATTTTCACGAAGGAAATGATAGCACATTATGAGGATACAAAGAGAAACACCTTCTTTAGAGCAACACCACAACAATTGGAAAGAGTAAAAGGGCTTTGTTACATAATGGAAAGTAAAATTATGGCAACAAGGAAGTCTACCCCTCACAACTATAAAGATGGAAGTGTTGTTTCTCCTAGCCTTCCACACCCTACAAGGGTTACACCACAACAATTGGAAGAAAAAAGAGAAAAAGGGCTTTGTTACAATTGTGATAGAAAATGCACTAAAGGTCATAAGTGTGCTGAAAAGAAATTATTTTACATAGAGTATGAAGAGGAGGAAGAAAATGATCAAGAAACATCAAAAGAAGAGGATATACACCAGGACCCAACCCCAGAGAAAGAAGAAATGAATCCGACCATATCTTGTAAAGCATTGGCAAGAATTACCACTCCTAAAACTCTCAAGATAGAAGGACACATTAAGAAGAAAAAGGTGCAAGAAGTGAAATATCACATTGAGAAAGAAGAAATGAATCCAACCATATCTTGTAATTCATTGGTCAGAATTACCACTCCTGAAATCATCAAGATAGAAGGGCATATCAAGAAGAAAAATGTTCAAGAAGTGAAAGATCACATCATGCATCAAGAAATGAATCTGACCATATCTTGTAAAGCATTGGAAGAAATTACCACTCCTCAAACTCTCAAGATAGAAGGACATATCAAGAAGAAAAAGGTTCAAGCAGTGAAAGATCACATCAAACATCAACAAAAATTTCACCAACTTTTAAAGGATAACACCACTTTGGCGCAAAATCAAATGAAACAACAGGTAGATCAACATTGTAGTGAAAAATGTTTTGATGTAGGTGATTGGGTATTTTTACTGCTACATCTCAAGCAAGCTATTTATGAGAAGAAAATGTTGGAAGTACTAGATGCACTTAAGAAATGGTGACCTTACCGAATGGGAAGACAGTTCAAGGTAAAAATGGATCATGATAGTCTTAAATACTTTTTAGAAAAAATATTATCTATAGAAGAACAGAAAAGATGGGTCACAAATATATTGGGTTATGAGTTTGACATCATCTAAAGAAAAGGGAAGAATTTTTTTTTGCAGATGCACTCTCAAGAAAGGATGAGGATGTGGAAGCATTGTCCTGTGCTATTTCTATTATCCAACCAGATTGGATAAACAAAGAAAGGGATGAATGGAAGAAGGACGAAGAAGTGTGGCCACTCATTCAAAAGTTGCAAAAGATTCCAATTCAAACAATATCGCCAGAACTTGAGGAGGAAGGAAAAATCATATTGGAACTTGGAGCAGTCACAAAAAAAAGAACCCGACAGCTACGAAATCCATCAATTTCAAAGTATCTCATCAAGTGGAATAACTTACCCGCTGAAGATTTCAGATGGGAGGACAAGAATATTCTACAGAAGCATCAAGAACTACTCAAGCATTGAGGACAACACTTTTTGAAGGATACGGGCATGTTAGGCCCCTATATTACTAGTGTAACCCCTTATTGTTATTAGTACAGCCCCCTTATTATATTTTTGTACCCATGGAGTCCCCATATTGTTACTATTATGCCCCATAGAAGCCCATTATTGTTATTATTATGCCCTTACATTATTATTGTTATGTTGGCTCTGATTATATTATGACTCCTTAGACTCCTATATATAGAAAGGAGGTCTTGTCATTTGTATCATCGAAGAGTTGTTCATTTGTGTAATGTAAAGGAGGCTTCCCCCTCGAAGAGGCTGAATTCTAAGGCGTTCATCTATATTTTCTATATTTTTGTGAGCTGGTTTCATAACACTTTCCCAATGCACTATGCACCCTAGTATCTTCCTTAAAAAGTCCCCTACATATATGGTGTACTAAAAAAGGTTGAAGGGGGTCTTATCTATATCTTTTACCAGTAAAACTATGCTTTCCTTAAGACCTCCTCTTCCTCTCAACGCATGGCAGAGTCTTGAACCCTGAAGCTTTCACCTTCTCTCTTCCCTAGTGAACTCTACACTCAATATTTTCTAGGCATACCTCCTCAGTGCACAGCATAGTAGGGAAGGATGAAGGATTCCTTCTCTCACCTTTACTAGTAAAACTTCACTTTCAATTCTTCCTCTCTTTCCCCTAGGGTGCATGGCGGAGTCTATAAGCCTAAAGCATTCATCCTTCCTCCTTCAATCTTCCCCACAATGCTAGACCAAGGAGATCTCTTCTTCATAGTGCATGGCACAATAAAAATGAATAGTGAATCCTTCCTAAGACACTAATAAATTTTATTGCACCCTCTTAAACAAGCCTCCTTCTTTCAAACCTCTCATAGGCCTATCATGAGTTGATGATTCCATGATCTAGGTATTGATAGAATATATGTTTTTAAAATTAAAATCGCTTTGTCATGAATTTTTCTCATTGGAAGGAATACCTTCCTAGCATGACAAGGTAATTCTAAAAACAGATAGCAAGAACTAAGCATAAAGAAACACTTGTGTATAAGAAGCACCAAAGAGAGATATCATGGAGACATGAAGTAGATCATGGACCGAGATAGAAAGAAGACATTGCATGATGACTCACAAGATTTTGATATTGATCAAATACCCTTTAGAGGGTGAAGGAGAAGAACAAAGTGGATCCTTCTTGAAGATGAAGCATAAATAAGATCTATCATCAAGAATGGAAGATGAAGCAGCAAGGAAGACATATTGGGATTTCCACCTCATCTTGAAGTCCATGTCATCATTGTCATGTTGTAACTTGTACAAGTGTCAAAATAATAGTCAATGTGTGTCCATGTGTCATACCACATCATCATGTGGAATGTAATGATGTATTCTCAAGAAAAGGACAAAACGTAAGGTGTGGAAGTCCAAGAGTCATATGTGGAATATGAAAAGTCACTTAGTCATATATGGACAAAATGTCTTTAGGATAAGTCCAAAAGTGACATGGAGAAGTCCAAAGGTCATTTAAAAGTTCAATAGTTTTTTTATAACTTTAGAGGACATATTAGAAGTACAACAGTCATGAGGATAAATCAAGAGTTAAGGGGAGATGAAAGGTTATTCCTCTTTTTATAAAAGCTACCTCATAACTCAAGCAAGGGGCTTTTGGAGGCTTAAGCTTTGGAGAGCTAGTTTTGGCTTCTCTACTTGGCATTGGAGAGAAAAACTATTCTTTGGAGAAGCAATAATTGACTTAATGTTCCACTACTTGAAATAGTGCCACATCATTGTAATTTTGTACTTGGATATTTCACCTAATTGAAACTCAATGAGGAAACACATTTTCATGCATGTATCACAAATGTTTTAGGAGTTGTTGACGGTGTTGGACTTGCCAACATGTCAAGGGATCTCCCCAGCAAGAAGTCCCAATTAGACCTCAGACCATTTGGTGTACGAGTCCCAACAGTGGGTTGTACGGTAATGCCTTGAACGTGATTTCGTACAGATGAAAGTAAGATAACTCTGTTGGTAGCAAGGGTGTGACATATGCAGTGAGTCGAGGAAGGTGCATGAGAGGTTCTAACACACGGCGGTTGAGATGAGTGCACCCCTTGGAAACTTGTAATAGCACGGAGTTAAGAAGGGAACACACGAGTAAAGATGCATCACAACATGGAAGGCAAGTTAGCTAGCAATCCAAAGTGATGGTTAAACCAACAACACATTTCAAAAGGATTCATACATACATACATAGAAATAGTTATACATGCATGCGTAAGTAAACAAATACATATATCATTTAGAGTAAACAAATAGCTGAAATACAATATAACATATGCATGAAATGTGAAGGCTCTTGTTATATTAAGAAGTGTAAGTTCTAGTCATACAATATACATCCATGTCCAACCACTAGTTCTGACAGTGGAATGCTATAGCCACAACCACCTGCTCCTCCAAAGAGATGTACTAGCTCTGCGTAGTGGAGAAGCCAAGGCTCGTTACAATACTATCCAATCTCTCTCTAAGATAGTCCTATTAGAAGCTTGGCTGACCAAAAGCCTTTACAATGAGTTATGAGGGACTATTTATAGAAAAGGGTGGGGTGACCCCTGACATTCCCCTTTGTGACAGTTCATCTACCCTCATGACTCTTCATCTACTCTATGACTGTTACATCCAACTATCGACTCTTGATCTTACACTTGACAAGATGTTACATTACAATGCACATGTACTCATGTGAGAAAAAATGGCTTGAGCAAGCCTTGCTAGACATCACTATGACTCAGACAACTGTTGGAAGACCAACTCTTTGATATCTTCATTGTGATTGACAGTAGCGAACTGATGCCAATATCGGTAGTCGACGATGGTGTCCTTGTGCTCCAAGGTGGCATCTTTCTGGAACCTGACTCTTGCCTCCATAGCATCTGGGTACACTACTCAGGCCCCTCTATCCAACTCGTCTGAAAGCATGTGCATCATTGTATTCAATGCGGACGGACGACCAACATACTTGTGCATGATGTCTGCATTGATGGGCAAGTCTGGGCTGGTGGCAATGCACATCAACGCATCGAAGTATAAGTTAAGCTCTAGTCAGACCTGTGCCTTTATATTCACCTGGGTGAGAGTCCCAATAGATGGGATTGCATGTGCGTGCACCACAACATCCATGCTCTTGAATACACGTGCATGGGAAGCTTGTAGAATATTGATGTGCTGTGGGAGCTCTTCGTAGTTCCGGATTTGACTCCGGATGCATGCCTTCAGCTCGACCACTCTGGGATTCATCATATTAGGAAAGTGAAGCGGGGACCCCTTGTATCTCATCATCCATGTTTGTATGTAATCAATAACAGCATGCATGTTTGACAAGATACGTGCTCTTCTAGCACATCGCTGCTGCCATCCGTTGAGATGGACGACTACCTTATGCAAGGTACCAAACTTGGAATACAATGCTCACATAACTGTGTCAAGGGACAATACTTCATCTAGTATTGCCTTCTTCAGTTTTTCTTAGGCAGACGCTGTCACCAACTCTCCTCCTTACTTGGCCATCTGTAGCTCCTTAGCCATTTTCTCATTCTCAGGTATCAAAAAGCAAACACTTGAGCTAGTGGCTTCGGCATATTCTCTAGTGGCATCAGCCAAGACTACTAGATGTTTTCGCACGTCAGACACGATCACTCGTTCCTCATATTGCATAGGAGATGTATGATCTTCTAGAGTTGACACTCCGCGAGATTGAAAAATCTATGTGGAGACTCATCGAAAGAGATGTTGTGCATCCCTCCTTCCGGTAGATCTCCAAGGATCTTAGTGTCTCCTTGGTCGCTTGGGACTTGCTCATCTTCTGGATACGGTGAAGCTGGTGGGTTGTCCTCTTGGTGGTGAGGCATGAGATCAATGTCCTACTCTAGCTCCTATTTCTCCATGTCTGTATCGATCCCTTCAAGCACTCGCTCTATCTCCTTACCGAAGTCTTGCTCCTACGATGGTTCACCCTGTTCACCTGATGATAGCTATTCTGATGACTCCACTACCTCTGTGGGAATTGTTTCATCTGTCTGCAATGTTGTGCCCCTTACTGTACCTGTTGTTGTTGTGTTTCCCTCTCTCGTTTGTGCATCTGTTGTTCCTTCTGGAGTTTCTCCTTCAACTCATGCAACTCCTTCTTTGTTTCTTCCATCCTTCATTTCCCCCTCTACCTTTGCGCTATTTTCTTGTTGCGTTGTTGCCTCTTTGCCTCTATAGCCATAACTACTTTATCAACAAGTGGATCTGCTCGGAACTTGAACCTTTTCTCTTCCTCCATGCAATCGACAATCTTTCTCTTACCCTTCTTGCGCACTGGTATGTTCACCTCTACTGTTGTTGTTGCTTCTGGTGCTCTTTGGGATGCTGATTCACGTTGCTTCGCTAACCATTCCACGATGAAGCTAACCTATTTATTGGGTTTGGAGAAACTGTAGCAATATCTCCATGGGTCCTCTTCCACCCAATGAAATGCCTCGTGGATCCTGTTGAACTGTACTCTCGTGCAGTGACCTTTCACAGGACAATGTGGGTCATATAGATTGTAACTTCAGAGGTCGAATGGATACTTCTTCATCTTCTCTACTTCGATATCCACATGCTTGAAAATTTAGATCTCATATAACCCAACGCATAGCAAAAGATCGGGCCAAGGTGCCTTCTTCTTCCGATTCAGTCTAGCTGTCAATCTTGCTGAGATGTGATATGCTACTTCCTCCATGACGAGCACATCCAAGGTAAAATTTGGTAGAACATGCAGAGGCTTCTCCATGCTGTACATCCATATGAAGGTGCCAGAAGATGAGGCATACCAATTAGCTATGTCTATCAATGCATCCATTCTTTCCATCAACATGTAAGGTTGATCCTATTCAAATATCATCTTGTAAACCAGGGTGACAAAATGATCAGAAAACCGTGTGATAACTCCTCTGAAGCTGCATTCAGAAAAAATATTACAGTAAGTGTTCACAACAGTATCCGCCAGTGACCATGCCCATTTCAAGCCCGAGAACTCCTGGCGGGCAGAGACTACATCCAAGATCTAGGCGGACATGTAAATTTCAGCATGCATACCTTTGGGCGGTTGTCAAGCCCTCGTTACCTATTCCTTCAGCTGATGAGCCAACATGTCAGACCAGTTGCATGGTTTTCCCTCTCTGGCCAGTTGGTCCGGCGTGATCACCCAACTCTGTGGGAAGATTTCTGTGCTTTCTTGGCCATACAGTCGACATGTGAAAATGACCAAGTATTGATATGCCTTCCAAATATCTTCATCTTGTAGATTTGGTTGGGTGTCATCCCGAATCTAGTCGGCTCCTTTACCCAATTCTTCATAATGTCTCTGGAGTTCGCATTGTTGCTGGGTAAGCTGAAGGGAGTCTCCATGATAGTCATGAGCTCCAACATCTAATACATCTCATCATAATCCTCTACCCTGAAGGTTGCAATCTTTGTCCCACTGAAAATGCTCAGGGTCATCGTCTTTGGATCAGTGTGTGAGATGATCCAGTGTATCATGTCCGCGCATGGGAACACAGGGTATCTGCATGAAATTCAGTACAAGACGAACTTGTGAATGTTCACGTATACTTGGATGTCTTTGAGGTCTTCCCAAAATGTGTCTGTAAATGCATCATTGACCTCTTTCCATTTCAGCTTGATGTCCTTGTCTAGAATCAGCTTGGTATCTTCATAGATCGGTAGACTTGCGGACACTCGCTCAACCGCTACTCCAGTTTCACTTCCATCAATGTCCTTTGATCCTGTTCTCTTGGAGGCCATTGATCCTAAACTGTTAAGAGGTAGATGAACACGTGCTAGATCACGAGACAAAGAGACATGCATGGCAAGAAATCTGTCAGCGAAAACCAAAGAAAATTGGAGGAACAACATAACACATACCTGGGGATTGATAGGCAAAGATTGTGCAAATTCTTCTGGGAGCCTGGGTGATTGGCTACCAGGACTACGCAAAAGGTAGTCTCGACTGTCTAGGAAGCATGACTGGCTACTGGAATTACGCAATGTGTAATATAGGATGACTGTTGACTATTGGAATTGCGCAATGCGCAATTTCATTTGGCAATGGATGCAAGCTTAGTGACTGGATTGCTCAATTTTCTGGGCCAACAGTCACTGTCCCTCAGAATTTCCAAAGTAGGCTTGGAGAATAGTTGCTGGGTAGAAATGGGCATTTCCTGAGGGGAAGACAGAGCCTTCCCTCTCAGGATTGCGCAATGCTGTCTTGGCGAGGCAGAGTTCGGGCCAAGGCTACCCAGACCCACAGACAGGCAACTGAAAGCAAATGTGAAATTGAATGCATGGTGATACTCAGTGTAAGAAGAATAAAATGATCGTGCATGAAAATAGTGAATGAAAGATTCATAAAACATAACAACATGCATGTGGGTGAAGCGAGCCATCGAATCAGCGACTGTTCGTGCAAAATAGTGTCATGCATGTGACAACAGTGAAATAGCAACGAAAACTGAAACGGTGCTAGTACAAGCTAGTATGCATGTAAACGACATCAAGCACTCAAATAAATCAATAAAATAACACTCATGCAAGCAAAAACACAAAAAGCGACAGAAATGTTGTAAAAGAAAAGTTGAGACCACTTACCCATGAATAGCTGAGATGGATGTGTCGAAGAGTCCTGGATATGTTGTGGGATGTCAGAGCTCCAACATAGATGTGAAGAAATGAGCTCTAAAGCATCGAATAAATAAGTTTGAATCTCATGATGTGCATTCAACAAATCTAGGAAAAAGTGACACTTAGAGGAAAGATTCTAAAACGATCTTTGCATGTAACCTCCAGCTGCTAAAAATAGCTCCCTAAAATCTAGGGATGCTTCTTGCATGTTTCTTTTTCTATTCTAGGAGAAAGCAACCCATGCATGCAAGTCAAGTTTCCTTGGTCCCGGGTGGAACTGGTCAAACCAATTGCACATGCAAGAGCCTGCTCAACTGCTGGGAGAAAATGCACATCTCTGGAAGGGAGTTGGGCTGAGTGCCCAGGATATTTGCACAATTTATGGGCATAGCAACTGACTACTACCCAGGATTGCGCAATTTTCAGGCTGAGCATTGATGCTGGGAGGAATTGCACAATTTTCGGGCTGACCAGTGATGCTGGGAGGAATTGTGCAATTTTATGGATGAAGCTTGAATGGCAGAATTGCGCAATTCTGGAGCCCAGTAGGTTGCGAGATTGAATTGCGCAATTTCTAAAGGGAAGGTTGGTTTCCCTCCAGAATTACGTAATTTCTTTAGGATGCTACTCAGCCTGTAGCTGGACCAAGCCCGGAGGAACAACCTGTGAGGGGAATGCATCAATCTTTGATAGACAGGCTTCCTTTCTCCAAGAAAATCATTGAAGCTTGTGTACTTGACGAAGCAAGACATGCTACCATAAAAGGTTGGCAGGGAGGCTCCAAAACGAAGCTAAGGCAAAATTTTGGAGGGTGGTTGTAGCCACTACAATAGGAGTATTCTTGGGATGTTTATGGTATATGTTGTGTTCATATGTAATGGAGAAATTGAACTATTTCGATGGCTTTGGTTGTCATCTTGTTGAATGTGTGTTGTATTCACTTTAAAAATTGTTGTGTGAACTATTTTTCTAATGAATATTTTCATTCTCTTGGGTGTCTCTCTTAAGTTAGTACTATTACTTCCTTTCGGAGACTCACTCTTGTCTCCTGCTCATGAAGGTCTGCTTTTAAGCATTACAATAGGTGTTTCACAAATCCAACTTGCTTGTTCAAGGTTTTTATATATAATCTCTTATGTTATCCGTTGAAATGAAGGTGAAACTTAGTGTTATGGTGGTTGGGTTGATACTCGAATGGGGCTCCTACTCCAAATGGTGTGAGGTTTAATTGGGACTTCACATTGGGGAGACCCCCTGTATGTTGGCAGTATCCAACACCGTCAACATTCAGGCGCTAGAAAGAAGGAAATATTACAAGTTGTGTCCATTGAGTTTGTTTTGAATCTCTTATCTTAAGTGGATCTTTCCCAAATAATAATCCCAGAGTTTTGTTCTAAACTATCTCCTGGTAAACTTTCCATCTCCACAGGAATTGTTCATGTATTGTCTTAATTAAGGTTTGATGGCAAGGGTGGTACATTTCTATCCAAACATATAAATAATTTTCTTGGGTTTTGTAAATCTCATGAAATCGATGATGAAGATTTTGTGTGTATTATTTTCACCCTCACTCTTGAAGGTCATGTTAATCAATGCTGTCATACCTTACCATTTACTTCCATCCATTTTTGTCATCAATTTCTTAAGGAGCTTCATCAAGATTTTGAAATGTATAATTACCAATATGTTTATAAAAGAGTCAATCAACTTAGAATGAATCCTAAGGATCAATTGATGATTTTACTAATAGATTCCTTCAATTATGTTATGAGGGTCCTGAAGAAGATTTGTATTGGGATATATTTAATAATAAGTTTGAACATTTGGTTTAGATTTCTTTGAATCAGTGTGAATCTAAACACCCAGATGTTATTTTTTCCCCAACTTTTGTAAATTGTGAGACACATCCAATTTTTGAGGAGGAATCTACTATTCCTTTTGTTCCTTGACCTCCTCCTTTTCCAATACCAATTTGGGTGCCTCCCTGTGATAATGTTGAATTTGGGAAATCTATAAATCAAATTCCTGATCCATCTCCTTAACCTTCTTCCACTTTCCATGATTCAGATCCTATGGAGGAAAACATGGAATGGTTCACAAAGCTTATGTTGAAGACTAATCTTTCCATTCCTAAAGATGATGTTAACACTCATAATTTTATTCTTGAATCCAATTTTGATACTTTCCCTCCTCTATCATCTTGTTCTCGTAACCCCTTGTCCATGATCCACTCGATCAATCTCTTTCTGCATATTTTCAATTTTCCAATCTAAACAATGATAAGGAGAAAGGTAGTGACATTTCATAGGTAGAGGAGTAGGAAAGTGAGGATTCTTTTGATATTTCTTCTCTTTTTCAAAATCTTCCATATCAAGATGATGTTCCCCCATCCATGGTTTATTTTGAATCTAGCAGTCTTGGTGATGAATCAAATGAAGTTAATTTTCTTAATCAATATTAAGTCTTGGAAAAGCATCATTCTAATGATTCTGACTCCATTATTATATGTAATTATGGTTTCCCAAGTGCACCATTTTATATTTCAATTTCTCAAGAAAACTTTGTTTTTAAAGATTTAGATCTTGAATCTAATTCAGTTAAACAAGATGTTCTTATTAAAACTTCCACTTCACCTCAATATCCCTGATCTTATACCTTTCGTAATACAAATACTCCATGCTCTCTAGTTTCATGATCTAATGAGTTGGATTTTGAATTGACACAAGGAAGTGAGACCATTCATGATCAAGAAGAAGGTAATCAACTTATCAAGTATCCATTCCATTCCTTATCATTTCCAATTTTGCATGAAGAAAATTCTCCTATTTGGGTTACTCATGAAAGTAATCCAATCTATCATCCTAAGATGTGAAATAAAAGTAACCTTATCAACTAGGTAATTTGTTTGTTGAAGATATAAGTTCTGACCAAATCAACGATGTAGATTGTTGTCATATGTATAAAAGTAATTTAGTTGAAATTATTGATGGTAGGTTTCCACACACCATGCATGATCTAATTCAATTTTCAAAATGAAATTCTATAATTCTTGGAAGTTTCAGGACTCATCACAGAGTTGAAGCACTTCAACTTCTGTTGATGGTTATGTCAGGTTCTCACGATTCTGGTGAGATCCCTGAAACAAGTCAGCTCTTGATTTTCTCGCAAAATTATTTGGTTTACATGGTTTTACTAAATGCAAATCCCTTCTTGAAATTTGTGTGGTGTTTTAGATATAGCTATATCAAATATCAATATTTGTTTTTAATTGAATTGAACATTCTTTTCCAGTTTCTTTATATTTTTGTAAATATCTTCTATCAAAATTAGGTTTGGGATGTATAAATTTCATGGATGAATGAAATTGTGAAGCTGGTCATTCTAGAGATTATAAGTGGCTGAAGGATTCATGTCTACCAGATACTCTTGAAAGTAATCAACTCATATTCTTTCTTGTGAATATATTGATGCTAATCATTTTGATTTTGGCACCACATCTCCTCTTGAATGTTAGTGAATTCTTGAATTAATTGGTGAATCAAGTTCCTCTTTTTCACCTACTACATCTTGACTAGTTTCACGTCTTTAACCTGCTGACATTGCTTTTTAGTTCTTTCAATAATTGTGATGTTAAACAGTCACAAGGAAATAGTTGGTCACATTCAACTTGTGAGGAGTATGACTCTTTTATTCAAATAATTTGTAAATTTGTTCAAACTGATTTATCTTTGTTATCTCCTAACCAAGAATCTTATGCCTTAATCATCCCATCTGATTGTGGTTCTTGTTATAACAATTGTCATTCCATTGATCATTTTCCAATTAGTGTACCTAATAATAGTTGTTTTACATCAACTGATCTTTATGGTCTATCTTCTCAATTTTCAGATACTTTTCAAATGGTTGAGGCATTTCAACCTTCGTTGATGGTTACGTCAAGTCCTCAATATCTTGAAAATCCTTCTAAAAATGATCATATTCATTTTCCCTTATAGGATTCTAGTCGTGATTCCATGCCATTGATTGAGAAATTATCTTTTTGAGGATTTTGGGTTTTTCAAAAGGATGGTTTTGAATTTTATGATCCAATCTATCATCATTTATACGAATATTACACAGCGAATCCATTTGCTAAAATCAATTTTTGACCTCTCCTGATGTTTGCTAAGGAAGAGAATATATGTACAGGTACATTCACAAGGAGCCACCAGATTTTGTTTGATTATGGTTTTCATCAAGAAGGTAAGGTGGTAGTTTGGGCAAAGTCAGGTGATATGACACATATTTATTCCTTTAAGCAAGTTTTCAATGTTTTGTGCAAAGTTTTCAAGTTCTTATCTTCTCGTTGCACATTATTATATATTGGTTTTAATTGCCTCTATCTTTGTGATTGCAGGTTGAAAACAATTATGCTGGATTCATTAGAAATATCATTACACTTCACTTTGACCTTTTAGATGGATAGTTGAGGAGTAGGTTTAGCTACATTTAGTTTTCTTTGCATTGCATCCACATTCTTTCCTTTTCTCCATCTAGTCTTTACATTTCTTTTGTTTGCATATGATTCTTTTCGGTTCACTCCCCATTTTCTTTGTCTCTTATTTCTGGTTTTTGTTTTGTTATGTATTTTCCTTTGTGTCATGCTTAATAAAAAATTGCATGAAAGATGCTCCTGTTTGGCTCAAAAGACGATGTGGAAGAACTTGAAAAGGGAAGATGTGATGATGAAAAATACTTGGCTTATCTGTTGCCTCTTCTTTATCTTGGGTTTACATATCTTCAAAGTCGATGACGTATGAATGGAAAATATGATTATTTCCAGATAGAAAGCCTTTTGTCAAACTATGAAGCCCATATTTTTATTAGGATCTTCATCCATGACTTATCCTTCTCCCTAATCGAAAAATTTGAGTTATGAATAGTCTTATATTGATGTGTTTTAAGTTGATCAATGAATAAATGGGACTATATATTTAACCAGGTGTTGACGATGCTGGACTTGCCAACATTCAGGGGATCTCCCTGGTATGAAGTCCCAACTAGACCTCACATCATTTTGTGTAGGAGTCCCATCTGGTACAATGGTCCAGTTACCATTATCTTAGAGATTTGCCTTAGCTCTTGTTGTTTAGCACATGAGACAATTATTCTTGTAACTTCAAGAACGTGAGGTGAGTATGCCTAGTGAGTGCATAATTTAAATTTGTGTTCGGGTTATCTTATTGTAAGGGAGAGAGTAAAAGTGAGCCTCTGGATGAGAGGTAGTAATGCCACCCAAGGAGAGACACACACAAAAACAACAAGGGCCTGTCCAGCATCTAGCAGAATAGTCCACAGTGGATGAGGTAGTTGTTAAAACCAAAGTGCAAGGGAAAACACGTACATCGTCCAATGGAGTAGTCCACATGGGGGTGACAGTCATTATAACCAAAAAGAACAAGAATGACCTGTCTAATTTCCTGTGGAGTAGTCCACACGAACGAGATAGTAGTGATAAATAATACAACACATCTTCAGCAATGTAACTACTAAAATAACCGAAGTAGTTCAACTATCTTAGTATAGGTTAAGTAAAAATGCATTATAAACATTTAAAGAATAGTCTTACAAATAGATACAAAACATGCCTATAAACGTGTTGGCCTGAGATAGGCTTCTGAATTAAGAAAATTTCCAAGACACATCTATACACCATACATCACTAGTCCCAGTAGTGGGACATTGGAGCCACTCCTCGCTCCTCAAAGAACAAACTACACACTCTCAAGACTATGTGGGAGGAGCCAAGTTGAAAATTCCTTTGCTTGTACAATGAGGGGGTCTATATAGCCAAGGGTGATGCTTGACCCTTGTGACTCTTGGACGTCCCTCATGACCGTTCAACATCCTATGACTTTTCAACTGACGTGACTCTCAAACTTCATATGTGCATCATTGGACTTTCACTTTCCATTACATTTTATTACAACAAGTATGGCCCATAGTAGTGATGTGGCCAAGACAATTGATGACACAACTCAACATGACACTATTGACATGTATTGGCTTAGTGTGGTGTCCATGTGAAGTTGCTATGCTGCTGAGTGATGGATGTGCCCTCGGTGTGTTGTGTCTTCACCTCCACATGGAAAAGTGTTGCAGGGTCTTTGATGGTCTTGGTCATTGCTTGATGGTTCAATTTTGTATTCCGTTCGCTTGCTGCTCGATATGCTTTGTACGTTCGTTCAACTGTGAGTAAATCTTTTAGCATGTGATCCTTCTACATCCCATTCATCATTGCGCCATGTTCCATCAATGTACCTGTTCATGCAATTCACTCATGGTGGGATGACATCAAATCCAAAAATATCATAGTGATGCATTGTTTTCAGTTTCGGGTCCAAGTAATCGAGAGGGAGGACAAGACACTAAAACTGTGCAGGGCACAGCTTAGGCTAGGATGAGGGGCTCTAGAGTACTGTCGGGAAAAACTGCGCAAGGTTAATTGGAGGAAAAATTGCGCGATGAGGGACAACATTCACAGCTGCAAGGTGGAACCTAGCTGGGTAGAACTCCACAATTCCTGGGAGGAAGACAAGGTAGGATGTCGAGGGGCATTGTTGGATAGTTATGTACAATTTTCATGATGAGGACTGAGCGGGTCACTTGGGGTTCAACCAGGGATCTGCGCAATTTCCTAGAGGGAGAGACAAAGGGGTAACAGAGGGCACTGGTAGGAAATTTTGCATAATTTTCTAGAGCACGACATGTCGGGTTGTGGGGAGTTGCTGGTCATAACTGCACATTTCTTAGAGATAATTCGGGATAGGCAACACTACGTTGTTTCCAAAAACAGTGTAGTGAGGGGTAGCAGGAGGTGTACCCATTAGAACTGCACAATTTTTAGGAGCAGAGCAGAGTGAGCTAGCAAGAGTCATGACTCAGCATGAGTGTGTAGTTTCGGCAGGTAGTGCAGGGAAGGAAGCTGGGCATGTTTGCACAATTCTAGAGAGAAGTGTAGGCCTGGGTCACAGTGCAATGCAGATTTCTAGTCGACTAAAGTGAGGCTTGATAACTGATCTTGTGGGAAGTGCAGATTGGATCAAGCTTGGAGACATTTTCTGCGCAATTCTGAGAGGTAGACAACCTGCTCACTTCCAGGATTGTGCAGTGCAGCTGCCTCAGAGGACAACCTTAAGCACTGTGTAGTTCTGGGCAATAGATTAGGGTCATTGAGAGCCGAGACTGTGCAGTTCCTATTAGTCTAGGTTTGATTGAAGGGGTTTGTCCAGTCGACAATTTTTTCAGGAAAAAAGGCTATGTGTAAGAGCAAGTGAACTTGTATAGACATGACATTGTGATCACAAGCTTAGCATGACTCAACGATAGGACACCACAAACCAGAAAGACAAACATGTGCTCAGTGAGACTGTCTTAAGGTTAAGAGTGACAAGTGCAGCACTTGAGATAGACCTTCAAATGACCGTGATGACACTTGTGTGACAGTGCTTAGAGCTTTGTGTGTGAGCATGACTGATGTTCATAGATCGAAGACAACTCATGCACACAAAGAGCAACCTTCAAAATTGCTAGAACAAGATCGCAAGGATGAAAAAACAATCAACATGCCAAAAAATGACTGCTGGTTGGACAAGAAAAAGGGTGTAAAGACTCTACAAGAGCTCATGGAATGAGCTCAAGTGTTTGCAACCATCAGTGGAAAAAACCAAGGCAGGCTCCGAAAGTTGGATGTATGCCAAAATTTTGGAGGGTGTTGCAGGCTCTACAACACTTGGCGACACACTAGTTGAATACCAACTTCTTTGTTTTGGTTCATTTTCAACACAGGGCCTTGGCCTTACAGGGAGTATTGATTCATTGTGCAGGTTACTTCGGCTTCCCCACTTACCCAATGGACATACATGGTTCACCTTGTACCAACTCATTCGAACACAACAAAAGATTAAGCCAAATCATAGTGTTTCAAAATCGAGAAGGGTAGATTGGCTCGTGAGCTTAAGATTTTCAGAGTATAAGTTTTCATCTCTGGTGTTGATCCACTGCCAGAAGGCCTAGACAGTACTCCGATGGAGTCATGTAGGAACATCATCATTTCTCCACTACTAGCGAGCCTGTTCAGTACCCTGGTGGAGTTTCTTGCTTCACCTCTCTGCGCAGGAAGCCTTTCTCTTCTTTCACCTTTGTATTTTTTTTTAAAGAGGATTGTGCATAGGAACTTATTTATTTTTGGGGAAGAAGAGGGTTCCTAACTTATTGAGAGAATGAGAGGTTGTTCCTTAAGAGAAGCATGTAAGACCTTTGATTTAGGTTTTCTTGTTATATTTTCCCCTTCTCGATTTTTTCTAGTTGGATAGGCTTAAACACAAAGAGCAGAAGACTAAGTATAGGCATGGGATTTCCCAGTTTGGACATAGGTTCATAGTTTGACCAGAGCTTCCCTTACAGACGGATCGTATTTTCCGTCGAGACTTCATCAACCAAAAGTTACAACCAAATGCAAATAAGATGGACATAGGACTGGCCAAGTGGTGCAGTGTCACAAGTCTCCTGAAATTTAGCCACATACTTATTCAAAAGCTAGAACACAGTGCAGGACAACACTTATTTAAAAAATAAAATGACAAGACGTTAAAACAAAGCAAATAAAACCAAAGAAAAAATAGCAAAGCAAAACAAGCAATAAACATGGTATGTATTAGTGCAGGGCACGGTCCGAGATCATTGAAAATAACATTTTAAATCTTGGCCATTGACAAGAAGGTTGTCAATCCTCCCGTCAAGTGATTGGAGATGGTACGTGTGTTGGCCAAGTTTTTCGTGAACCGTGAAAGATCCAATCCACAGGGACTGAAATTTAGTATGTTTTCCTTTGTCTTCATGGGGTTTATCTGACTTCAAGGCTAAGTCACCCATAGGGAATTTGGTGTTCCCTGCAGTATGTTTTCTTTTGCTTTCATTCGTTCTTCCTGTAACTTGTGTACTGTGTCCATCCTATGCTGAACCAATAGACACTATCTGCCTTGGGATTCTTGGGATAACTAGAGAGAAGGAAAGTAGATATTTGGTGGGAGGATGGATTCTTTTTCATATAAGAGGAAGTATGGAGATGTGTTCAAAGAGTGTTCAGGTGTAATTTGGTCATCCCAAATAGAATTCACCAGAGAGGAAGGTCAGTTTTGTTGTTTAGAGTAAATGGTATCTTTTATGATGCAAATAAGATTTTTTTTTGTAGATTTGACAAGACCATTTCCCTACGGGTAGTAGTTAGTTGAATGCTTTGACACAATGCCATATTGCAATGCAAAATCATATAGGTTTAATGAAGAAAGGTAAGTTTCATTGTCAAAAACAAGTGATACGGGAATGCCAAACCTCGAAATGATGTTCTGCTGAAGGAAGCTGATGACTTCCTAGTCATTCACTTGTTTGAGCGGAACTGCTTCTGTCCACTGCATGAATTAATTTATAGCAGTTTGGATGTAGCAGTGCTACTTTGATGAATGTGGAAAAATCTCCCCAATGATGTCCAATCCCCACTATTGGAATGGTTTGTCCACTGCAACGGGCTGCAATGGGGCTGCTGAAATATTCTAGTTCTGTCAGTGCATCACTAATAGACCAGACACTTGTGGGCATATGCATGTGCATCTTTGAACAATCTGGGCCAATAGAAACTGACTCTCATGAATTTATGTGCTGTTGTGGTACTTGCGAAGTGACACTCAGCTGGTCCGTCACGTAGATCACGTAACACTATCTTTGAATCCTGTGCTTCTAGGCACCTAAGAAAAATGTTGTTGTGGTGCTTTCTATAAATCACTCTGTGTGCCAAGTGGTAAGATACAACTTGTTAAAAACATACATGGCAGCAACAAAATATTAAAGATAAGCATGAGAGTATGTCTATTATTGACAATGATATACGTTTATAATACATTCATATGACCTTTGGTTTCGTATTCCAAGGTCTCTTGGACTTCCTTAGACTATTCAGCTTCCACACCAACCCTTAGATGATTAGGTGTCCAACATTCCCCCCCTTAATCTAAAGGGTTATGTATGAGTCTAAGAAGAGAGCTGTAATACAAAATGTACAAAAATGCATGGCAGCATTAGGCTGAATGTGCTCTCTGAAATGTTGGTATAAGGGAGGTGGTTTAAGGATGACCACCAACACTTGAATGCTTAGTGCAGTTCCCAGAACTCTTCCAAGTCTGGCATGAAGCTCAAGTCTTCCGCTAGAGGAAGTTCTCCTGATGTTTTGAAGAGGGAAACCTTCAAACACGAAAGGGAGGTCTCAACCTGTGATGGTTTAAGGATGACCAACAACTCTAGAATGCTTAATGCAATTCCTAGAACTCTTCTAAAACTGGCAAGAAGCTAAAGTCTTCTGCTAGAGGAAGTATCCCCAATTCTTTGAAGAGGCATCATTGACTGAAGGCATGTTCAAGGGAGTCTTTGTCTCTGGCTACAACTCTGAATCTGGTATGGCAGGTTGTGGCTCAGACTCGCTTGATGTGGCTTTGAAGCTTGTAGATGACAATCATTTCTCCCCCTGTCAGATACAAGGTGAGATGATGGAGAAAACTCAATTGCAAGACTGTTCAATACTCTAGAACAAGTTTGGACATATGATTGAAATATCTTGGTTGTTGATACCCATTTCCAAGAAGCGATCCATCCAAGATGAATCTTTGTTCTTACAGGAGTTTTGTTTATGAAGCATCTGTTTAAAGAATGACTTGTTTTATGACAATGCTTACATGGATGAAGATCAAAACAGTGATCTTTCATATGGCCAACTTGGTCACAGTGTTGGCATTTCACAATCTATTGTTGTTGCTATGGAAGAGGAGCGGAATCTAGAGCAGCTGAAGGTGAACTATCATGAAGGAATCCAACACTCTAAAACTAAATGGGCTTTGAGTAATCTGGAATATGAAAGGAAACCTCCTTATCATATCCAAGACCTGTTCTATGCTTGTTGCTAACAAGCTCTTCCCAAGGTCTAATGATGGGCTTGGGAAGTGAAAACTGAACTTATGCATCTGCATGTAACTTTGTTGCTTTATTGGGCACTGGATCTGAATCAATTGTAACATTATTGTCTTGCTGTTTATGGGAGTCCGTTTCAATCTTTTGAACAGAAACAGGTTCAGAATGATGACTCCACTACTGTAATTCTTCCTGTTGTAGTTGAGATTCAAGCTGCAAAAAAGCAATCTGTTCTTGTGCATATTGTAGAAAAGTCTGAATTTCTGAAAGAGAGCCTTTGTTGATTTGGAATGTGTCATCAGAAGTAGATGTATCAGAGTTTTCAAGAACTCCAATATTGCATTAATTCTGGTCATTTTCATTGAACAAATCATATAAGTCTCTCGAATCATATGGCTAAAATGGTTGCAACAATAACCAAAGATACCATGTTGGACAAAATGCACAAAGATAATTTTTCACAATGGCCAAAATACACTCAAATTTGGCAATATAACCAAAGATAACTCTAAAACTTGCCACAATTCTTGGTACAATCAAATGTATTTAGTGCATCAAAACCAAGCCAAGATCGTTGCAACTTACATTTAATATCTTAGGTTGCAATCTATAAGACCAAATTCAACAATTTAAATAGTTCCAAATTCAATGATTCTCGCTGACCATTGATTAATGGAGCAAGCTTCCCACATGTACAGAAACATAGGAATCTTTCAAATACTGGTAGCCTCGTTGACAATATTCTTTGTTACAATCTTTGTTACAAAATCTCTCGCAGAGACGAACAACGGTCAGGATTTCAATTTTCAAAAGAGAGTTACTCCTCCTCAGCTCCGTGGTGGCTTCCTATGCAAGTGCTAGTGATGCCAATCCTGTTTACAAGTCATGTGTAGAGAACTGTGAGAAAACTGGCTGTGTTGAAAAAACTTGTTTCAAGTATTGCAAACTTCCTGTAAATGGTGCTTCTGTGGAAGGTGCCTGGTTTATGCAAGAACCTCTATACTTGTGTTGGAAAGAATGGGACTGTAAGAGTGACTGTCGCTACCACTGTATGGTTAAAAGGGAGGCAGACAGGGAGAGTTTGGGACAGAAGCCTGTAAAATATCATGGAAAATGGCCTTTCAAGCGAGTTTTTGGCTTCCAGGAACCAATGTCAGTGTCATTCTCTGTCTTAAATCTTTCCTTACAGTTCCATGGATGACTCTCATTCTTAATTCTTGTATATTACAAGCTACCATTGAGGCCTCAAAGCAGAAGTACATACTATGACTTTATTGGCCTATGGAATATATATGGCATTCTATCCATGAATGCATGGTTTTGGAGTGCCTTCTTTCACAGCAGGGATGTGGAGTTAATAAAAAAGCTTGGTTATTCATCAGCGGTGGCACTAGTGGGCTACTCACTAATTGTTGCCATCCTTCAGACCTTAAATAATAGGGATGAGGCTGCTCGAGTTATGGTGGCTGCCCCATTGATACCACTCACATCTTGTACCTTAACTTCTATGAACTCGATTATGGATTGAACATGAAAGTATGCGTTGTAATGGGGGTGACGCAGATTCTGTAAGGAGTCAAACGGGATAGTGAGGACTTCAGCGGTTTTATCTCAAATTGATGAGTTCTATTATGCACTTGGCGGAAACAAACCAATCCAGAGTATTTTACTTGCCAACAATGGCATGACAACAGTCAAATTTATGCAAAGTGTGAAAGCATGGGCTTATGAAACAATTGGGTCTGAAAAGGATATTTTACTGGTGGCTATGGCCACACCTGAAGATATGAGGATCAATGCTGAGCACATACGAATTGCTTATCAGTTTGTAGAAGTTCCAAGAGGTACCAATAATAACAACTATGCAAATGTTCAACTCATTACAGAGATAGCAGAAGAAATTTTAGGAAAAATTACTGAAAATTATCCAATGAAATCAACACTAGCTCTTCTTTTATGTGCCTAAGTTTCCATAGCTACAAGTCATTATCAGGTTGTTATCGAATCTTTGGAGTGCATAACTGAAATAAAACATTGACCTGGAACTGTTGCTACATTAGTATCTTTAAAAGAGAAGGCAAGTGGTATTGACTGGGCAAAGGCTATCTATGATGCTTCTGTAGAGTGGTGGAGCGGAACGCTATTGGGACTCAAATCCGTGGGCGTGAAGATATGTGGATTCAAACTCAATAGCTATAAAACATTTTGTCATTACTATCCACCATGATTATAATACCCATATACAAAATGACACTCGGATGCTTTCCACAACAGAGAATGCTTTCAACTGGAGACAAATCACCATACAATGCAACTTTTGACAATGTCAAGCATTAGGTTACGGCCAATCTAGTGGAAGAATTAATTGTACAAGCATTTTTCTTACTCAGTCTTACCATAATCTGGAAACCTAATTTGCAATAAACTCACCTCATCATCAGGATACGAAGAGATACACAACAAATCCTTTTACCATTTTGGATCTTCCACAAAAGTCGCATGAGATATCAGAAGTCTGACAACAAATGCGGACTCTAGTTGTTACTGTTCCATCCAATCAGTGCTCCGATGGATTTATACACTGCAACTTTCATGTATTATTTTAGAAGCCCAAGCTGGGGCGATGAAGAGCAACCGTGGTGAAGATAGATAAAGAAATATGAGGCCTTGGAGTTTTCCTAATACGCTTGGAATTATGATGTGTCATGCATGCAATTTGTTTCTACTCATCACGATAAATAATAGTTTGGCCATGCGCTTCATAAGATCTTAACCCCACATGAAACCCTAACTAAGCTGCCCAAAACCATGCACTTCAACGCTCAATCCAAAAAATGCAAGGCCATAGAATAATGTAGTGAACACATAGAGAATTAGGTAAAAAACTAGTTTGGTAGGTCTGACCATCTTGGAAATGATGCGACGGGAAAGACTGGCATGGAGCAAGAGTAATAGACATCTAGTGCCGTGAGAGAGAATAAGGAGGAACGACTGAATAATAAATACCTTTGGTAGAGTGCTTAGGTGCAGAGTCCAGGTAGGTGCGTTTTTGCTATTTGAGGCAGTGGATAGAGAACCCAACACAAATCTAGATGAGAGAGGTCAGTCAGACAGTGTGCAGCATGAAATATGCATGCACACAATAATGACAGTTCTATCCATAGGAATGAAGAACTGAAATGCACAGAGAGGCCACAACACAAGTGGCTCAAATTTGAGCAGGGTAGGAGTACACCCGTTTTGATACCATGTTAAACACATACATGGAAGCAATAGAATATTAAAGATAGGCATGAGAGTATGTCTATTATTGACAATGATATACATTTATAGTACATTCATATCACCTTTTCTTAGTCGGAGTGCCCTCTTCTGCTGCATATAGAAGTGAGAGGGCATGGTGTCGTGCTCAAGGTATTGGTGCACTTCTTCGTACCAAGAGTTATTGTGCGAAGTGGGGGTGCTTGCACTACATTGTACATGTCAATTTCTTGCTCCCAATTGGCGAGCTCTTATTCTTCTTCTTGCATGTGCACTGCTTCTATTGCCAATCTATAGAGACTGTGACCCTTGATAATGTGAATTGGCTTGATGTCACGATCATACTCTTGCAATCCTTTCATCCAGTTCACATGTCTTTCACCCAACTCCTGCTGAACAGGTAGCGATCTGAATGTTGGGTGTGCACAAATACTATGCAAATATTTTTCAGCAAGTAGGGTCTAAACTATTTAACCACCTTGTATATTGCAAATGTTTATTTTTCCATTGTGGGATAGTTGAGCTCGAGTCCCTGTAGGCTTGCGCTCATGAAGGATATGGGATGTTTGTTGTTGAGATTGTCCTTCTGAGTGAGCACTGCAACGAGTGAAGTGTACAAAGCGAATGTGTAAATCAACAAAGCTTTGTTGAAATCTAGGCTGTCTAACACAGGTGCTTCTGCGATTTCCTGCTTAATACGGACGAACGCATCCTTTTCCTTCTTCCCCCAGCTATAAACTGCATCCTTCTTGATCATCTCTTGTATGGGTTTGAAAATCTGCACATAATATGAGATGAACTTCCGGAGGAAGTTGATCTTCCCCAAGAAGGACTGCATGGCTTTCTTATTCAGGGGATGAGGAATCTGCGTGATGGTTTAGACTTGGTCCAGATCTACCTTGATCCCACTCTTGGAAATGATGTGCCCAAGGAGGTTCCCCTCAGACACTACAAAGATGCTCTTCTTGGGATTGAAGGATATCTGGTACTTGCAACATCGCTCAAAGATCTTCTTGAGATGGCATAGGTCATCTAACTATTTCTGGAAAAAATTGTTATGTCATCAAGGTAGACTACTACACTCTGTCCGATGAGCCCACGGAAGGCGATGTCCATTGCATGCTCAAAAGTTGCGCCTGCGTTTAATAGCCCAAATGGAATTCTTCGATAAGTGAACTTACCCCACTTGGTATGGAAAGTTGATTTTAGTCTGTCAAGTTCTACTACAAGAACCTGGTTATATCTTGAAAAATCGTCTAGCAGAGGAAACATTTCTGCTTGAGATACTGTCTGCAAGATGTGTTCCATAGACGAAAGAGGGTAATTGTCTTTGTCCAAGACACGATTCATATTTTCGAAATCAACACACAAGTGGATCTCCCCAGACTTCTTTCTGACAAGAACTACGTTTGAAATCCATGTAGAATGATGAACTTTGTAAATGATCCAAGCATCCAACAGCTTAGTCAACTCTTTCTGAATGAGGGTCTCTAGCAACGGATGTACTTTCTTGAGCTTCTATTGAAACGGTTTGGCCCCTTCCTTGATTGGGATGATGTGTTGGATTATTCATGTGTCATATGTTTTCAATTCATCGTACATCCACACGAATATATCACGGTACTATCTAAACAGGTAGACAGAGGCTTGTCTCTCTTCCAATGTGAAATATGTATCGAGATTCAAAAACTTCATATCTTTTTCTATTCCCAGATTAATCTATTCGTGCATTAGTGTGAGACTATGGGTTTTAGTGTTCCTGGGTCCATGGAAGCAGTTCTGCAAGTAATATAGCTTGTCAAGTGAAACCACACCCTTGGGGATGAGGTTGCCTTTATTTTCATCAGCTGTGTCTTGCAAAGACTGCTCGTGCTCATCTTCATCTATTGCTGCGTCCTTGAAGACATCAGCATTGGCCATGAAATGCAGTATATGTTCATCATCACCAAAAACACATAAAGTAGGGAAGTTGTAAAGGATAGATGGCTTATACAAAATTTCAACAGAAAATCTATCCCTAAGCAGTGTCATCCTAGTAGGTCCATTTGCCAAAGCATCTATAACTGCATTACACTTTCTTGGTACACAAACAATATTGAAATCTTGGAAGTTAGAGATAAGTCGCCATACCTATTGTTGGTAACTTTTAAGACGAGGTGAAACACAATGTATGGTGTTATGTACCTAACATACCACGATCTCTGAATCACCTACCACTTTTAGCATAGCAACGTTGAGGCTGATGGATTTCTATAAGCCCAAAATGAGTGCTTCATATTGAGCAGTGTTGTTCGTGCACTAGAACTCCAGGTGTCTTGAGACTAAGTGTTTCCTTTGCTTTGGGTCTATCAATACACACCCGTATCCAAAGCCATCATGTGTCTTGGATCCGTCAAAATACAAGGTCCACATGTCATCTGAACAAGTACCGCTTGCCGCGCTAGTACTACTAACACTACTGCCACTACTATTACAATGTACTGTACAAGTTTCATTTCCGTCAGTTGGGAAAGGAAGGAGACCCAACCGTGTGTCTAGTGGGGTGGGGCTTAGTTGTGCAAGATAACACCCCAATTCCGTTTTGAGAAAGCAATTGCCGAACATAAATTCTACGAAAGCCAACGGTTCATTTTGACCATTCAAGGGAGTAACATTATGTTTCATATATCTCTCTGACGAAAAATGGATCTGGTTGTTTTTGCCCTTGTGCACAAGCCATAAGTGTGACTAGTGTATAGCAAAGTATCGTTGAAACTTGATGGATTAGTCGCTTCTCAGTAATAAACCATATGCTTCTGGGATGCCCACAATCACAATGTTAATGCACTGGTGAGCTCATCTGTCAGAGAATAACTAGAAGATCACATCCTAGAGTTCACTAATGGTTGGTACACATGTTCGGTCAAGGTGGATGATATGTGCAGTTGTACTACTCCATTGCACATTGATATGTTTAGCGATGGAGAGTGGCATGACATTGACTGATGTGTCAAAATCAACCAAACAATTATGGACATTGAAGTTGAACATTTCAAATGATAATAAAAATGGTGGGCAGAGAAAGTTCACTTCTTCCATGTGAAGCGCGTTGAGCACAGATGAGAGTGTGCTAGGAGACTTACTTGGTCCCTTGGTGGAAGAGGCAACACTGTCTGTGGAGGTTTTCCCTAGTGCGTGCAAAATAATATCTTGCTGACCTGTGAGCTCAGTTAACTCATAAAAATAGATGTTCACACAGGTATTTTTCATATCTTCAACAATTTTGTAATCTAGAGTGGGAAGACTCATTGAGTTTTCCGGGGGTAGACTTGTGTTCGTGTTGTCCGATGGGCTGTTTTTTTCTTTACCACTCACAGACGTACTTTTAGCTCTAGTTGTCTTCCCAGACTTGCTTTGTGTTTTCTGTATCAAGATGATCGGTGGGTCCACTATTCTGAGCAGATGTTGTCTTACTTTTTCTCTCAGTATATCAAAAACAGTGGGGGCCCCTCGACTCATCAAATTGTGTCGATTGTTCTACTTTGGGGTCGGACAGTCACTCGTAGGCTCCTTCTTAGTGGTTGTCTTCTAGGAAGCATTAAGACATTGATACATGTTGATAACATGCCCAAAAATTGGAGCTTCATCAGATGTAACAACTTCCTCTTCGTCTTCAAACTCCAGCTCAACCTGCTCACCGACACTAAATTGGTTAGTCAACTGTGTAGCCAGGGCGCTCATTCCTTGGTTCCATCCTTTGCAAGTCCTCTCTGAATGTCTTTTGTGATGGACCATTCAGTAATGATTGGTCGCAATTGTATCCATGTTGAACACAAGGTTAGATCTCTATGAAGTTTTGGCCAGGTGACTGCTGTTGCTAAAAGCTGAGTTCTTCTCCTGCGCAAATCTGGGAGGCCTACTACTCACGGTTGTCCCACTTGTCCACTGCTTGAATTCATAAATTTCAGCTGTCAAGGACTTGACGAGACGAGTAAGGTTTTCTATTTCACTTGCTTCCTTTTCTTTTTCCTTACTGACAATAGCTTGACACCTCCTACCCATGTCTTTGGAGTCCTTAGCTAGTTTGTCATCTACAATGACTCCAATAACGCGCAGGTCTTTCTCCACATCAATTGTCTCTTGGCAATTTTACAAAAGTGTTGGTTTCGCAACTCACTTGACGAACTGCGCAATGCTAGTTATCAGTGAAGACATGTAGTAGGAAACTATGATATAGTCGTGAGGTTTGGTGTCTTCAACGAACATTTTCAAGATACGGTTAAAACTCTGGTTAAAATATGTCACATTTTCTTTCTGCTCCATCTTGAGACTACCCAACTCTTTTAACAACATGGCGGGGCTTTTTTCCTCAACAAACTACTCAAGGAAAATTCTCTTGAACATCCCCATGTTCTGAATGGTGTTGAAAAGAAGGTTTGGGACCATAACGCTTCTCTTCCCTCCAAGATACATGGAAACAATTTACATGAAACATCATCATAATTTTCCTCAAGTGTATGTAGATGTAGGTAGAATGTGTCTAGATGATCTTCTTCCTTCACTGTTATGTGAGGGTCATACTTTGTTAACAATTTATCTACGTGTGCAAGACACTCGGAAGTGTCGATGGGCGTTGTGTCATCCCCTCTAGATTTTGATCAGCCATATTTTCGTCTTCTTCATCCTCCTCCTCTTCTTCTAAATCTAACAGTTCAACCCCTGAATCTATTGGTTCATCTCCCCCTCCGCCTCGTCCGCTGCCTTCCCCTCCGTTGCCTCCGCTGGAACCTGAGCACAAGAGTAAGTTGTTATATTCTTCTCCTTCTAGTGAAACAAGAGGTTCCTCTTCATTCTCAACAACTTTTCCTATCTCTTCAAGAGTGGTAAGGATTACTTCTTAAACATGTGAGACTACCACTCTTGTGGGTGTAGTCCTTTACTTCCTCTGTGAAGAGGGAAGAGTGTGTACTCCTGGAATCAATCCAACAACTTTAGTAAACTAATGGGTGATGGGATGGACAACACAAATGTGGTGATATGAAATTTATTGTTCGGGTCTAGGAGTTGAGGAGTAACCTACTTCAGAGTTGTGTGTGGGAGAGAGGGAGTTCGTGTTAATGCCTTGACCATATGATAGATAAGTGGGGTTGGTAGGGCATTCAACCATAAAATACTGGTGGCCCCCCTTCTAGTTCTAGAAATGTTGACGGTGCTGGACCCACCAACATTCATGTGATATCCCCAATATGAAGTTCCAACTAGACCTCACACCATTTGGTGTAGTAGTCCCATCTGGTACGATGGCCCAATTTCCATTATCTTAGAGATTTTCCTTATCTATTGTTGTTCATCACATGAGAGTGTTATGCTTGTAACTTCAAGAAAGCGAGTTGAGTATGCCCGGTGAGTGCGTAATGTAACTTTGTGTCTAGGTTCTCTTACTGTAAGGGAGAGGGTAAAAGTGAGCCTCTACATGAGAGGTAGTAGTACCACCTACGGAGAGACACATGTGAAAACAACAAGGGTCTGTCCAAAATCCAACGGAATAGTCCACAACACATGCGGTAGTTGTTAAAACCAAAGTGCAAGGGAAAACATGTACTCCATCCACCAAAGTAGTCCACACAAGGGTGACGGTCGTTATAACTAAGGAAAACAAGAATGGTCTGTCTAATGTCCTGTAGAGTAGTCCACATGGAGGAGACATCAGTGATAAACAATACAATAATGTAACTACTAAAATAACCAAAGTAGTTCAACTACCTTAGTACAGGTTAAGAAAACATGCATTATAAACGTTTAAAGAATAGTCTTACAAATGGATACAAAACATGTGTGAAAACATGCTGGCCTGAGACAGACTTCTGAATTAAGAAAAAGTTCCAAGACACATCTGTACACCATGAATCACTAGTCCTAGTAGTGGGACATTGGAGCCACTCTTCACTCCTCAAAGAACAGACTACAGACTCTTAAGACTATGTGGGAGGAGCCAAGGTGAAAATTCCTTTTCTCGTACAATGAGGGGGTATATATAGACAATGGTGATGCTTGACCCTTGCGACTCTTGGACTTCCCTCATGACTGTTCAACTTCCTATGACTTTTCAACTGACGTGACTCTTCAACTTCATATGTGGGTCCATTGGACTTTCACTTTACATTAAATTTGATTACAACAAGTATGGCCCATAGTAGTGATGTGGCCGAGACAACTCATGACACAACTCAACACGACAGTTCTGACATGTACTGGCTGACTGTGGTGTCCACGTCAAGCTGCTATGCTACTGAGTGATGGAAGTGCTCTCAGTGTGTTGTGTCTTCACCTTTGCATGACAAGGTGTTGTGGGGTCTTCGATGGTCTTGGTCTTTTCTTGATAGTTTAGTTCATGTATCCCTTTCACGTGCTGCTCGATGTGTTTTGTACATTCGTTTAGGTGCGAGTAAGTCCTCCAACATCTGCTCCTTCTACATCTCATTCGTCGTTGTGTCATGTTCCATCAATGTACATGTTCCTGCAATTCAATGAGGAAGGGATGACATCAAATCCAAAAATCTCTTAGAATAGCATGATGCATTGTTTTTGGTTTCTTGTCCAGGTGATCGAGAGGGAGGAAAAGACATTGAAACTGCAAAAAGCACAACTCAGGCTGGGATGAGGGGCTCGAGAGTACTGTCGGGAAAAACCTGTGCTTAGGTCACTAGGAGGAAAATTTATGCAATCAGGGATAGAAGTGGCAACTGCAAGGTGGAACCAAGCTTGGTAGAACTGTGTAATTCCTAGGAGGAAGACAAGGTAGAGTGTTAGGGGGAACTGCTGGATAGTTCTGCGCAATTTCCAAGATGAGGATTGAGTGGGTCACTTAGGGTCCAGTTCGAGATCTGTGCAATTTCTCAGAGGGAGACAAAGCGGGGCAACATAGGGCACTGGCAGGAAATTTTGCGCAATTTTCTAGAGTAGGGAATGTTGAGCTCTGGGGAGGTGTTGGTCATAACTGTGCATTTGTGTGAGAGAGTGTGGGATAGGCAGTACTATGCAGTTTTTAGAAATAGTGTAGAGTGGTGGAGCAAGAGGTGTACCAGTTGAAACTATGCAATTTTCAGGAGCAGAGCAGAGCAAGCCAATAGGATGCCTGACTCAGCATGACTGAACAGTTTGTGCAGGCAGTGCAAGATAGGAAGCAAGGCATGTCTGTGCAATTTTTGAGAGTAGTGTAGCCCCGAGTCCCAGTGCAGTGCAAATTTCTAGTCGACTAGAGGGACGCTTCTTGATAACTGATCTTATAGGAAGCGTAGATTGGATCGGGTTTGGAGAAAATTTTTGCACAATTATAGGAGACAGATAACCTACTCACCTCCACGATTTCATAGTGCTATTGGCTCAGAGGACAACCTCAAGTACTGCACAGTTCTGGGTAGCAGCATAGGGTCACTAAGAGTTGAGATTGCCCAGTGCAACTTAGTCAGGGTCCAGTTGATGGGGTTTGTCCTATCGACAGATTTTCAGGAAAAAAAGGTGAGGTGCAAGAGCAAGTGAACTTGTATAGACGTTACATTGTGATTAGACACTTAACATGACTCAATGATAGGACACCACAAAACAACAAGACAAACATGTGCTCAGTGATATTGTCTTAAGGTTAAGAGTGACAAGTGAGAAACTTGAGATAGACCTTCGAATGACTATGAAGATACTTGTGCATCAATGCTTACAACTTTGTGTGTGAGTACGATTGATGTTCATAGAGTGAAGACAACTCATGCTCACAAATACCAACCTTCAAAATTGCCAGAGCATGATCGCAAGCATGAAAAAGCAATCAACATGCCAAAACATGACTACTAGTTGGACAAGCCAAAGGGTGTAAAGACTCTACAAGAGCTCATGGAATGAGCTTGAGTGTTTGCAACCATCAGTGGAAAAAACCAAGGAAGGCTTTGAAATTTGGATGCAGGCCAAAATTTTGGGACTAGGATAAGTAGAAAAGCCAAGGTGACCCACATATAGAATCAATACTTCCTAATAAACTAAGACCTTTCACTTTTAGAATCAAACCTAAGCAGAGAAGCTAGAGTTCTACCAGTGTGTCAGCAAGTGTTGACCTTGCAATCAAAACCCTCCAATTTTTTTTCCACACTTAAATTTTGGAGCCTATTGAGGATCTGACGATATTTCTCTCTATGGTCCATTCATGATCAAACGATGTCTTGCAAATCATTTAAGTCTTCTTCTAAAATTTCTAACTTTCAAAGTCACTTGCTCACACATGCATAATCCTGGTTGAACTCATGAGTGTACTTTCTTTATGCAACCTAAAATAGGCACAACACCATCCATCAAGATACTTTTCGGGTGATGTTTAGCTCATGTCAATAGTTAGTGCACATTTCCATTCACAATCTCCCTCACTTTGATTGTGTTTGTATGTCTATTTCAGTGAGTTTTCTCAACTATCGCTTCAGTGAACTATCGCTTTCACAAGTGTCACTTTCAAATCCGTGGTTGTCACTTTTTATCACCTTCTCTTTAATAAGTGTTGTTCTCATTTTAGCTTCTCTCTAGCATGTGTCACTTTCAATGTTGTTAACATTTTGTAAGTGTCATCTTCATGTTTTCCTCTTGTTGCAAGTGTCACTTTTGTTGTTTTCACTCCTGTATGCGTCACACCTTTGCACATCACCAAATTTTTTTATGGTGTGATATTCTACGTTATGTAGTTGTACATATCATTAGAACATGTTTCAGACACATTTCTACAACTTAGCACACCTTTTGGTCACAATCGTCACTTATGTCATAACTTGTGCTCTAAGTTTCATAATGTGTCGTTTTGACTATCACACTTAGAAATAAGTGTCACCTTGTTGTCATTTCAAGGTGTGATTGTTATCCATGAGTATTTTGTATAATTATGGCTTGTATTGATGGCGTTATGTATGTGATCCATGTTTGAGTCGTGTTTGGATGTATTTCTCTCGTTTACTTTCTTGGTCTCACACTCAGCCATTTTGGAGCCCTTCTTGGTACTTCTACCCAGAGCAATTTGTGAAGGCATTAGCCCTCTAACCAAGTGAGGATATTAGCCTCTTCATGGGCCTCTATTATGAAATCCTACTCACCAAGATTGGTACACTAATTCCTTCTCAAGATCACCTCAAGAAAGCTACACATTATGATCCTCCCAAGGGAAGTCACATAATCCCTGTTGCTTATACCAACTCACTACACTAGGTTTTAATAACCTATGCCTTTCATGCAACATAATAATTCCTATCTAATAGCATGGACCTATTCCACCTTCTTGCAGAGGAAAAATAGGCAATTCAAAGACCATGCCATCGTCATAGTGTAGTGAAAACCCTCCTAGGCAAAGTTGCTTCATTCCTTTTGCCTCCCTCACTGAAAAGCACATTCGAAATGGCCAAGTAGCCACTATTAGAGAGAAATATGACCTCCCAAGACCGAGAACGCTTTGGAAAAACAAAGCACAATTTAGAAAAACAAGGACCTTCTGTCTCTTAAAAAGCGCATTCTGTAACCTTGAAGATTGAAGCCTTCATCCTTGTCCCTTCCCTAATGCACTCTGCACCCTAGTCTCTTCCTTAACAAGTCCCCTAAACACATGGAATAGTAGGGAATGCTAAAGGAGGCCTTCTCTCTATCTTTTACTAGTCAACCAATGCATTCCTTAAGGCCTCCTCTTCCTCCCATTGCATGGTATAGTCTTGAAGCTTGAAGCTTTCACCTTCCCTATTCCCCAATGCGCACTATGATCAAGCTTGTTTAGTCATTCCTCCTTAGTGCATGGAGTAGTAGGGAAGATTGAGGCCTCCTCTCAACCTTAACAAGTCAAATATCACTTTGAAGTGTTAATTTTTATGATTGTTTTATGATTTATCAATTACTTTAGCCCAATTTATCTTTTCATTAACAATGCATCCAATTATTACCAGTATAATCAATCATAAATGCAATTGAAGAAATAACAATATATGCAGTGACAAAGAAGAAAAGATCACAACCATAACAGAAAATAGATTGGTCCAAGACTAGGGAAAAACCCCACTAGGGGGAAACCATTTCAAATATTCTTCTTTAATAGATCATCATAAAAAGGAATTCAGTAGAGTGCATAATGAGCCCAATACATGTAATTGCAACGAATAATAAAAATCAGATCTATAGATCTATGTAACAACAAATAGAAATCTAGATCTAATAGATCACTGAAGTTTACTGAAGCCAAGATTTCAAATCTTAGATTTGAACTCTAGTCTCCCTCATCACGACTGACTATGTGTGACTAAAAGTCCTTGGTCACTCTCTCTTTCACTGTATTCGAGCAACTCTAACTGCAAGGTCACTCTCAGGAGGTCTTGATGCGAGCGACTGTGAAATTGAACAACTAAAACCCAATGTCCCTCCCTTACTATTGTTGTGCGAGCGACCGAGATGGCAGGGTCCCTCCCTTACTAATGTTGTGCGAGTGACTGAGATGGCAAGGTTGCTCCCATAGCTACCCTGTGTGAGTGACCGGGGACCGGAACCTTCCGATCTCCCTCTAAACCCAGAGTTGCTTTCACTGAACTACCTCTGAGTGACCAAAAAGCTAGAGTCGCTCTCTTGCCTACTTTGTTCCTACAACTGGGGATGAAAAACTTATGTTCTGTGCTAGCGATTGAGATCAAGAAAACCAAACTCAGAGCGAACCTTTTGCCTGTAATTTCATACCATGTGTGAACTCCTTCCAACATACCTATGCGAGCCAAAACAAACTAGAAGAGGAGAAGAGAGCTTGATGTGTTGAAATATATTTGAGGTCGCTTCCTTTTATAGGCTTTCCTAAGGGTTAAATTTGGGTTAAGATTGACCCAAGTAGTTACCCATGTTGTTAGGGCGGACCCATTCCATAATGGATGTATGAATAAAATAACTCAAAACTTAAGTTTCGTTTAACCAAATTACGTGTTCTTTAGGTCAATTTTGGTCTTCTCAAAAAGAGGAATTTAATGTAAGATTAAAATTGGTTATCTGAGTTGTCCAATGTGAAATTTGATGCTAGTTGCAAAAACTAACACTCCCTCTTAACTAGGAAGAATTCCACCTTTCAATATCTGTCAATTGGTCAACCTGTTAAGATTGTCTCTGCTCAACTTTATCTGCTGAAACTTTCTTGGATCTAGAAGAAGAATCTGGGAGCAATAGCTTCCACCCTTATCAAGCAATAAGATAACTCATCATACACGGAAGCAAATCCTAAACCATGGAATTTCATCGAGGAGTTTACCCTCAACCAGGATTCATATTAGGTTATATCAACCTATCCTATTGCCTACTGATCTTCCCATCGATGACCCTAAATAGTCATGTGTTATAACCCCTACATCATAATCATATTGGGTTGTACACCCCTAAGTACACTGTCACTCGTTGGCCAAACGAGGAGTGGTACTTCCAACAAGCACAACTTGTGGGTATGAGTCCAATGGGGGTATACTCTGCAAAGACCAAGATAGGGTGAGTTACAACTTCAACACTATGGGTAATACTTAGGGCTAAATACCTATTTTCTAGAGTTCCCTCAACCCCAGGAGCCCTTCATCTTGATTCCTCACCCTACTAGCTCAAACAGGGTAGGAAGAGCTGGCTCAGTGTTCTCGATTAGCATTGTCCCTCTTCTAAAGGGGACACATCCATTAGCCTAAGATGCTCTCTAAAGACGAATAAATTTCTCTTGGGTAATGCCTTTGTGAGAATATATGCAATTTTTTCATCTGTCAATATGTGATGCAGCCTGATAGCTCCTCTCTCCACCATGTCTCGAATCAAATGATATCAAATCTAAATATGCATGGACATGTCGTGAAATACATAATTTTCTGCCAAATGGATTCCACTCTTGTTGTCGCAGTATATCACTGTAGTATCTAGGACCTGCTCAAAATCTCTCTAAAGAGATTTCTCAACCAAACTTCTTCACAGCTAGCCATGCTAGTAGAAATGTATTCTGCTTCGGCAGTGCTTAATGCTACAAACTTTTGTTTACTGCTCATCCAAGATATCATGGAATATCCAAGACTAAAACAACATCTATAAGTAATTTTCCTATCGAAAACATTTCCGTCCTAATTAGCATTAGGATATCCATGAAGTTTAAAATTTCCTGTAGAGTATCTCAAACCAAGTGTGATCGACCCATGCATGTCTCTCAATGTGTTTGGCACCTATCCAATGTGAGTGGTGGGGTTCGGTCATGAATTGACTCAATGAGTTTACTGCATAGCATATGTCTCGACGGGTGTTTATCGGAAACATTAGAGCCCCAATCAGTTGTCTATATTGGGATGGATTTTCTAAGTCTACTCCTACAACATCTCCACATAAATTCTTGAATTTCATTTCCATAGGTGTAACCATGGATTTACATTCAGTCATTCAAAATATTTCCAGTAACTTTACAATGTATTTTCCTTGTGAAAGGAAAATCTCACTAGGCTTTTGCCACACCGCAAGACCCAAAATAGTGCATGATACCAAGGTCTTTCATCTAAAATTTAGATGCTAGCTTCCTTTTACATTCAATCATCAGAGGCTCACTACCTGTCAAGAATAAATTGTCAACATATAAGACCAAAGTCAATGGAATACCTTGAACTATTTTAAAGTAGAGGTTGGGATCGACATTGCCTCTTATGAATCCAAACTCCACTAAGTAACTATAAATACATGCATACCAAGCTCAGGGAGCTTGCTTCAAAGCATGAAATGCCTTCTTCAACCTGTAAACACGATTTCTTCGATCTTCCACCTCAAATCCATGTGGTTGTTCAACATATACTTCTTCCTGTAACATGCCACGAAGGAATGTGATTTTCACATCCATTTGATGAAGATTCCATCTCTAACTTCTAGCAAGGGAAACTATAGAACGAATGGTTGTATATCAACCCATGGTAGAAAATATGTCATCATAATCTCCTCCCTCTTTCCGAGAGAAACCTCGAGCTACGAATCTTGCTTTATATTTCTCAATGCTGCCATCGATTCCATGTTTGATTTTGAATAGCCATTTTGAAGTCACAAAATATTTCCCTTTCCACCTCGTTACAACATCCCATAAAACATTTTTCATAATTGATTCATATTATTCAGCCATTACATCCTTCCAAACTTGTTCTTTTACAACTTCTTCGAATGAGGACAGTTGGGCTTGAATCATAGTACTCATAGCAGTAACATATCTCTGATACCTGCATGGTTATTTCCTTTCTCTAAATGATCTATGAATGGGGACACTTATTTTAGTATCCTGTAAAGTATCTCAGATCCAAAGTGGTCTCTTCTTAGAGAGAGGATCACTTGGAGGAGGATCTAATAGATCCATAGGTTCTATGGGATCATTAACCATATCAGACTCAGGTATAGATGTACCATCCAGAATATCCCAGTCATCATTCTCTTCCTTGGGAGGAGGAGGTGGAGGAAGATCTCTTGCTTTTTCAAGAGCTACACTTTCATCGAATGTTACATCTCTACTAATTTAGACCTTCCTTTGACAAGGAATATAAATTCTATATGCTTTAGAATTTTCACAATAACCCACAAACATACCTTTTTTGTCAGTAGCTTCCAATTTTTTCCTTTTGTCTTTTAGCACATGAAAGTATACTGGGCATCCAAATACACAAAGATGGTCGATATCAAGCTTAACGTTTGTGAATATTTCTTTAGGAGTCTTGTTTTCTAATGCTTGATGAGGCACCCTGTTCTGAACGAATACAACAGTAGATGTAGCTTCGACCCAAAGGAACTTTGGCACCTTTTGATCATGGAGCATAGCACGGGTAGCTTCTAATATAGACCTATTATTTATTTCGGCTAGACCATTCTATTCAGGAGTATATGGAACAATCGTTTCCTTCTTGACTCCATCTTTCTTGAAAAATGCTATGAATTCTTTTGATATGTATTGTCCTCCATTGTCGAACCTGAAGACTTTGATTCTCTTTCTTGATTTATTTTCAATCAAGGCTTTGAATTCCTGGAATGTTTCAAAGGCTTCATCCTTGTGCTTAAGATAGTATATCCATGTCTTTATTGAGAAGTCGTCAATAAATGTGATGTAGTAGAGATGACTACCAACAGAGTGTATAAGCATTGGACCACATATATCAGAATGAATGAGATGGAGGATGTCATGAGTTTTTTTCTTACTAGAGAGAAATGCTCCGCTTGTTTTATTTCCACTTGCACAACCTAGACAAACTCAATCATGATGATCTTGAACATCGAGAATACTAGAGACCAATTTCTTCAATTTCGGAAGTGCATCATAGTGAAGCTGAGCCAGTTTGCGGTGCCATAATTCGCTCAAATGATTGGTATTATGGACCAGCACTAGGAGAGGTCTTCCAGTGACCCTATAGAGTCCTTCAAATCTCAATCCTAATGTGAATGAATCTTTCATAGGTGAATCAGCAAGCCAAGTCAAGACTTTACCTTTGACGAAGGAAACCTTCATCCCTTTATCTTCCAATGCGGATATAGGTACTAGATTCTTCATTAAACTAGGTACATACATAACATCATGTAGAAAAAATGATTCTCCATAATTCAATTGAAATTTTACAGACCCAAAGCCTTTCACGGGATGAGTGGATTTGCCTCCAAGAATGACCTTTAGCTCAGTATACCTCTCTACCAGATTGGAGAGGACTTCTTTGTAACCAGAGAAATGATGAGTGGCCCCACTATCAACCAACCAACTATCCCACGAATATGGTGGAGAAGAACTAGTAAGAGCATAAATAAGAATTTATTTAGATTTATTTACAACATTACTTTCATACCTAGGATCCTTTGACTTCTTTTGACTCTTGAGAAGGACGATGTTCTTCATGGTCGCTTGAAGAGTCTCTTCTTATTCTTTTGAATCTTCTATCATAGTTCTTCCTTTGATAGTCTTTCCTTATTTTGCCATTAAAGTTGCTTCTAGTATTGTAATGATGTCTTTCGTTCTTCTTGGGACAATCATGAGAAAAATCACCTTTCTTATGAGAATAGAAGCATTCAACTTGAGATAATGATTTTTCATTTCTTCTTTTTGAGTTTTGAGAAGGAGGCTTCCGTGATGGACCTCCTTTTGTCTTCTTATTCTTGTCATGAGTGATATATGCAGCGGGCTCTCCCTCTTCATGTTTTTGAATCCTTCCTCTTGCTATCATCCTAGATTCTTCTTGTGTGAGCTTCCCAAAATTTCATCAAATGTCAGAAGGACATTTCTATTGCTGATTGTAGTAATGAAGGTTTCCCAAAGGGGAGGGAGACCTCTAAGAGTCACAACTACTAGCTCCTTGTCTGACACATTTTCTCCAACCCTCTGCAATTGATCTCTAAGGCGGGAGATCCGAATAATGTAGGATTGGATAGTTTCTCCTTTGTTCATCTTAGTTTCCTTGAGTTGATATTTCAAGGTGATGATCTCATTCAAATTGTTAATTTCATACATTCCTTCTATCTTGTCAAACATATCTTTATAATTTCTTAAGTTCCCAACATATGAAAGTAAATGATCTTGTAAACCATCAGCTATAATTTTCTTTGCTTTAGACTCACTTGTCTTTTACTTGTTCTTGAGAGAATTAGAAACATTTTTTGGAGGCTTGTGCATCCTTCCTTAAATGTATTATAGGACATAATTCTTGTCCGCTGTGATTTCCAATATGACTTTCCATGCAACAAAAAGTGATGCATCACCCAACTTTTCATGCTCCTTGAAGGTAGAGGACGACATCTTGACCTTGAATAGGAAATCTACTTTTTGAAGGAGAGGGATTCAAATATTGTCTTCTTTTGGTCTTGTCCTTCACCTCAGCTCTGATACCATGTTAAATTTTCTAATTGTTCTATGTTGTATCAGTTACTTTAGCCCAATTTAACTTTTCATTAACAATGCATCCAATTATTAGTAGTATAATAAATCATAAATGTAATTGAAGAAAGAAAAATATATGCAATGACAAAGAAGACAACAACAAAACCATAAGAGATAGTAGATTGGTCCAAGACCAGGGAAAAATCCCACTAGGGGGAAACCCTTTTTAAAGCTTCTTATTTAGTAGATTGCCATAAAAATAAATTTAATAAAGATTACAATGAACCCAATACATGTAATTGCAGTGAATAATAACAAATCAGCCCTACAAATCTATGTAACAATAGATAGAAATCCAGATCTACCAAATCACTGAATTTGACTAAAGCCAAGATGTCAAATCTTAGATCTGAACTATGGTCACCCTCATCACAACTGACTGTGTGCCACTGAAACTCCTTGGTCACTCTCTCTGTCACTGTATGCGAGTGACTGTAACTATAGGGTCGCTCTTATGAGGTCTCGATGTGAGCGACTGTGGCATTGAAAAAATTTAATTAAAAGTTTCTCCCTTATTGTTGTTGTGCGAGTGACCAATATGGCAGGGTCACCTTGTTACTGGTGCTGTGCGAGAGACTAACATAGCAAGGTCACTGCTAGAGCTACCTTGTGTGACTGACCGGGGACCAAAACCTTTCGATCTCCCTCTAAACCTAGAGTCACTCTCACTAAACTGCCTCTGAGTGAACATAGAGCCAAAGTCGCTCTCTTGCCTACTCTGTGCCTATGACCGAGGATCAAAAACTTATTTTTTGTGCTAGAGAACGTGATCTAGGAAAACCAAACTTAGAGCGAACCTTTCGCCTGTACTTTCGGACCCTGTGTGAACTCCTTCTGACGTACCTGTGTGAGCCAAGACAAACTAGAAGAGTAGAAGAGAGCTTAATGTGTTGAAATGAACTTGAGGTCGCTTCCTTTTATAGGCTTTCCTAAGGGTTAACTGGCGGTTAAGATTGACCCAAGAAAACACCCATGTGGTTAGGGCCAGCCCATTCCATAATGTATGTATGAATAAAATAACTCAAAACTTAACTTTCATTTAACCAAATTAGGTGTTCATTAGGTCAATTATGGTCCTCTCGAAAAGAGGACTTTAATGAAAGCATAAAATTTGTAATCTTAGTTGTCCAATGTGGAATTTTACCCTAGTTGAAAAAATTAACATGAAGTCTTCCTCTCCTTCCCTTAGGGCGCATAACATGGCCTTGAAGCATGAAGCCTTCATCCTTCTTCCTTCAATCTTCCCCACCACACTGGACTAAGGAGAGCTCCTATTCATAGAGTATGGCATAGTAAAAATAAAAAATTAATCCTTCCTAAGCCATTAATGATTTTTACTCTGACCTCGTAATCAAGCCTCCTTGTTTCAACCCTCTCATAGGCCTATCATGAGTTGATCATTCCATGAACTAGGTAGTGATAGAATAGATGTTTTTTAGACTATTTTCACTTTGTCATGAATGATTTTAATTGGTAGGAGTACCTTCCTAGCATGAAAAGGTAATTATCAAAATAGATATCAAGGAGTAATCATAAAGAAACACTTATAGAGAAGAATCATGAAAGAGAGATATCATGGAGACATGAAGCAGATCATGGACCAAGACAAAAAGAAGACATTGCATGATGAATCAGTGGACTTAGATATTGATGAAATTCCCTTTGGAGGTGAAGAAGAATAAAAAAATGGATCCTTCATGAATATGAAGCATAGATCATATTTATCATCAAGAATGTAAGATGAAGCAACAAGGAAGACAACTTGGCATTTCCACCTCATCATGAAGTCCATGTCATCATTTTCAAGTTGTAAATTGTAAAAGTGTCATCATAATAGTCAATATGTGTCCATGTTTCATTCCACAACATAATGTGGAATGTAATGATGTATTCTCAAGAAAATGCCAAAATCTAATGTGTGGAAGTCTAATATATGAAAGGTCACTTAGTCATATATGGACAAAATGTCTTTAGGAGAAGTCAAAAAGTCACATGGATAAGTCCAAAGGTCATTTAAAAGTTAAATAGTTGTTTAGAAGTTCAAAGCACATATTAGAAGTCTAAGAGTCATTAGGGTAAACTGAGTTAAGGGGAGATGAAAGGCCATTCCTTCTGTTGTTAAAGCAATCTCATAACTCAATAAAGGGGATTTTGGAGACGTAAGCTTCGAAGAGCTAGTATTTTGGAGGCTTAAGCTTTCGAGAGCTAGTATTTTGGAGTCTTAATCTTTGGAGAGAAAAACTATTCTTTGGAGAAGAAAGAAGTGACTTAATGTTCCACTACTGGAACTAGTTCCCCATCATTGTAATTGTGTACTTGGATCTTTCACCTAATTGAAAATCAATGAGCCAACACATTTTCATGCATGTATCGCAAATGTATTAGGACTATTCTTGGGATTTTTACAGTATATGTTGTGTTCATATGTACTGGATAAATTGAACTATTTTGGTGGTTTTGGTACTCATATTATTGAATGTATTGATTATTCACTTTAGCAATCGTTATCTAAACTATTTTTCTAACAAATCTTTTGATGCTCTCTTGTGTCTCTGTTAGGTTAGTATGATTACTTCCTTTCAAACACTCACTCTCATCTCTTTCTCATGAAGGTATCACTTTACACATTACAATCGATGTTTCACAATGTCAACTTACTTTCTTATTCATTGTTTATGTATATAATCTCTTATGTTATCCATTGAAACCAAGGAAAACCTTAGTGTTATGGTGGTTGGGGGCTCCTACTCCAAATGGTATGAGGTCTAATTGGAAATTCAAATCATGGATCCCCCTGTACATTGGCGCTATCCAACACCATTAACAAGTCTACAAGCTTTCAAGAATTTACGTGCTTCATGTTAAAATTCAACAAGCATAAGAAATATGTGAAAATGAACACATTAACAAAAGAATAGTTCATAAGTTTTTTTTTTCCATTCTCACAAGCATGAAGAGAAATATAAGAGAAGTGAAAAATCACAATCTAGAAAAATGTTGTAAAAGTATAAATACAATTGGCTTACGATAGTTTCTTTATTAACATATGAAAGTAGATTACAATTTCAAAAAGAGAACATTTAACTTAGAAGTAGTGATTCTACTTATAAGTGCAATTCAGGGACCTTAGACCTCTAATTTCTTAACTTTTCAATTATGCTACATAATTATTAAACTTGTAGTTGTTAAGCTATTACAAGCATTACCTTATCCTCATATTAATTATTCAAAATAATTGTGAAAATAATTATTCAAAAATGCAATCTACGTGTGTTCATAAATAGAGTCTACATGATAAACATTAACTCTTGTTACAATCACTCCTATTTTGAATTTCAAATTTCTTACTCTTGATGTCATACTTCTAAGACATTGATTCTCAAGCATCATGGCGGAAATGGAAAGAGCAGAAGGATTGGCATGTATCCCTTCATCCACTCCCATGGGAAAAGCTCACGCAAGAGCCATGTCAAAGAAGCATTCGTCTTCGAATGGTGAGAAATTACATTTGGGGATAGAGAAACATGGTCATTTTACACTTAAGGAGGTGTATCGAATTGCAACAGGACCCCATCGAGTTGATAATCAACAAATATGGATGTGGATTTGGTTGGGTTTCTAGCAGCGCAAAATTTCAAAATTCCTATGGTTAATTGCATGGAGGCGACTGTTAACTTGGGACAAGATCATAAGGAGAGGATTTGAAGGACCCTCTTTTTGTTTCCTTTTCAAGGAAGCACAAGAAATAATCAAACATATTTTAATCTCTTGCACTTTTGCCACTAAGGTTTGGGAACTCTTAGTACAATGTTTTGGTCATTCGATTTTGAATTTTTAAGACATGCTTTCTACATTTAACCAATGGAATACTATTTAGTTCAAGAAAATTATAGTCAAAAGAGCTTGCAATCTAATATTTGGTTTTATTTTGTGGAATCTATGGAAAGAACATAATAATATAATTTTTAGACAATAGTAAAAAACATTGGACATACTCAAAAAAATTATTCTTCCAAACCTATGAGAAAATATATTATCATTGCATGGTCAGCGGGTTATTGGGATGCAGATGCTACGAAAATGGGAATATTAAGACGGCTGCAATTAGAGAGTATAATTACCACTTCTAATGCAGTAAATAAGGTACATTCAGTTGTAAAACTAAATAGAAATTATCATCCACCCCCAACAAACTTCATCAAATTGAGTATTGAAGGAGCATCAAAATGGAACCCGGGGCCGACAGGTTTTGGGGGTATATTTCAAGACCATAATTGATGCAAGAGAATTCACCCAAAGGAAAATCATTGTAAATAGTAGACATGGGGGGTCATGCATTTTAGGACTTAGTTTTCCTAAGTATCAAGTTAAGGCAATATTTATGCCTTTAAGTGTGATTTGATTAGATAATGGGAGGATATGTAAATGCTCTCAAAATAAATAAATGAGAACATGAGTGGTATAAGTCAAATCCAATTCTCTAGGAGCAAGAGAGAGCTTTTAGGAATTAATTAGAGTAGATATTGACCATTGAGCTGATAAGGAGACTTTTCTGCTTTAAAATAGAGGAAAAGGATGGAGTGGATAAAGTCTGCCACATATGTATGCATGTAGCAAGCTTTAGGGCTTTATTTGAGTGATTTAAGGAAAGGATGGGATCAGTAATCCAATCCAAGTTTCCATATAAGCATATGTAAGCCTACGGGTAGAAAGGAGGCCACTAAGGTTGAGAATCCGGGCTGTGTGAGACTGAGGTGTATCTGATGTAACCTCTACTTTTACATTAATATATATTTAGAGTTTATTTCTGACTATGTCAGAATGTATGGAATGCGTGTTTTAAGTGTTGATTAAGTATAGTTTGAACTCGTAGGTTTTGTTATAGGAGACTGCAGGTAGAGCTCAGAGGACACAGAAAGGAGAAGAATGACTCCAAGGGAGTTGTAACGGATTGTTGAATCCATTGGGAGGATGAAGAATTGCTTTGAAGTGATAGCAATCAAGGGAGTATGAGGAATTGAGCCAGAAGAGAGTGGTGCCGTAGAAACAACGAGGACCCAAACCCTTTGGAAACCCAAACTATGCAGAATATTGAAGAAAATGAGGAAAAATACTAAGTAAAGGGATGGATAGAGAAGCGCGAAGAGTTAGCGATCAGCTGCCGTTGGATTTGGAAGATCCACGCTTGAGATTGAATCGTAATCAAGTCTTGAAGAAGCACAAGGAATGTGCGCTATTAATCGTGGACCATTGGATCGTGGCCATATCAACCGTCATGATTAAATCGCATTTCGGTGATCGGAGGCGCCAAGGGTCAACAGTTTAGGAATGTTGCGATATCACCAATAGTGATATATCGGCGATCGGAGGTTCAGAGATTGGGAATCGACAGGAGTCGCAGTGGAAGCGTTGTGGAGTGATAAGTTGTGGACCCGATGCCAAATATGAATGTGAATATATATAATTTGAAATCCGTTATAAGGTTTCAGAGTGGGAATTCCTTTGTATTCCCAAATATTTAATATTTCCGATAGTTATATGGCGTAGGCCTTTTAACGCTAAAGCATATGTTAACTGATCCGATAGTCGGAGATTGGAGTCAGGAGGGGTGATGGTGCATATATGTTAAGACTGTAGAAATTTCGATAGCCGATAGTGATTGCAATAGAGGTTTTAGCCTTGAAATATGTGCTGATGTCGTACTTAAAGTAGAGAGGTATGTTTTAGGAGCGGTTTCCTTTGTAAATGGGTTTAAATAGGAAATAACACAAATGAAGGGTTTTTAAATTCCGATATAAGGATTATGAATGAAGACTTTAATAAAGTCTAGTTAAAGGTCCCGAAAGGAAGATTTGAGATAGCCTGTAATAAAAGAAGGCTTATCAGGTTTATTATAGTCCCGATAGAGGGTTACAACAGGGTGATTGAAGTTCCATTATAAAGAATTGTGTAAGAGGGCCACTTGACCATTTATGGTCTGTATATTTGACTCCTTCGTTGAGTTAAATATCCTGGGACAGTTATAGATGCATCATCATTGTGTTGAATGCATACTGTGGGTATATGTGCGGGTGGTATACCCTACACCATTAGTGGTATCAGAGCAGATTTGTAATCTGTAAGAGGGAACTTTGAAGTTCTGGAAGACTGTAGCATTCCAGCAGAGGCTTGGAATAGAACCAACCGGAGGACAATCCATTCAAGTGCAGAAGAATGGGTGAAACAAGATCATGTTGAGATCTTGAAGGTATGTTCTGTTTCTAATTAAGAATGTGTGTTTTTATACTAATGCATAGGTGACAACAAGAGAAGCTGTGAGAAAAGAACCAGATGTGTTCTTGAAGGCAGAGTAAAGAAAATACTCTAAAATAAGAAGTGGTAGTGAACCTGAAGAATCCAATAAGAAATTGGACAAAGAGGACAACTAAAGTGTTCTCAAGAGAGAGTGAGAGACTACAAAAACCTAGAAGGAGAAAAGGTGTTTCTCAATGGGAGGTTCTAGACAGAGGACCCGTGCTTACCAAAAGACTGAGTGAGGAGAGATTAGTGAGGTAAGATTGTAGCCAGGAGGACTAGCTGTTGCAGAGGCTTGTTGCAAAGGAGCTCATGAAGAAAGAAGAGAAGAATATGACTATTGATAGTCATAGCAGACGTTCAAAGAAAAGCCACAACAAAGGATATAAGAAAGAGGATGCCAAAGCAAATGGAAAGAGGATGAGTCTAGAAGAAATTGACAAAGAGGTTGTTGGATTAAAAGAACAACTCAATGCATTAAGGAGAATGCTTGAGGAAAGCCAGAGACTAGGTTAGGTCTTGAGGAAGAAGCCAGTGGAATGGCATGAGATGCAGAGAAGGCTACAACAAATGCAAGTGAAGTGGCTGAAGGAAAAACTCAAGGAAGTTGAGTTAGAAATGGAAGAATCCATTTGTAAACCAAAACAAGGAGAATTTCTGGGAGAAAGTGAAGATGAAGACTTGAAGACTGAAACTTCAAGTGAGACCAAAAGGTCTGATGATTTTAAATCTAAAAATTTGTGTATGTTTGTAGGTGAGGGAAAATTGGCTGATATTGTCATGAAGAAGAAAGAAGACCAATAGAATATAAATTCTATTCTGGAAAAGGATGAGATAGATAGATCTCACATCCAGTTGGAGAAAGATATCAAGCAACCAAGTGAAGGGATTGAAGAGATTGAAGAAGAGACTATCAAATAATTTCTGAATCATATGAATGATTTAGAACAGTAAGAAGATATGATGGCTGAACCATCAAGTGAGACCATAGGGTCTTATATTTTTAAAACTGATAGTTTGTGTATGATGGCAGATATTGCAGGAGAAAAGCAGCCATTTGAAGATATCTTCAGAGAAGATAAACAGCAAGGGACTGAAGGCAAACTTGAGGAAGAGACTATGTTAGCTGAAAACATAGTAAAGGATCATCAATTCACTATGATGATAGGCACAGTGGAGATAGCCATGGAAACTGTTGAGACAGATAGTAGGGAGGAAGGACATCTAGTGAAAGATGTTAAGAAGGAGGAACTCTATGCAAATGATTTAACCTTGGGAAAAGGAACACTAACAAAGGAGTGTTTTGAAAAGGATGGACAGTCTTTTGAAGATGTCGAAAGTCTAGAGGAGTACTCTAGGAGAACAGAGTATGATGGAGAAGACCTCTTGAATGAGGGAAGTAGTGATTTTCTACAACAGAAAGACCTTGAGAGTACAAGGGTCAAAGGAAGACAGTGTTTTAATACTGTAACACAACATGTGAAGGTTGAAGCTGGAAGAAGAAAGCATTGTGATGAATTGTGTGCTAAGTGTGAAGAGGAAATTAAACTGCTGGAGAAACTGATGAGAGAACCTGACAATAGAACAAAAGTTGCAGTTATAGTTTTTGAAGAAGAAGATGTGTCTCAAGTAGCCATGGAGACAGGAAGATGTAATAATTTGTTTGCAGGTTCATTAAAAATCATGAATGAGTATGAGTATGTGATAAGAGAGATTGAGCATAGATTGTTTGAAGATGGTAAAGAGGCAGTAGGAATCAAACAATTTCAAAGTGAAGATAACCAACAACAGGTTAAAGGAGGAGAACTTCACTACTGTGAACCCAAGCAGGAAGACATCATTAGAACATACGGTGTGGAAGGGAGACTAACTAACAGTCTCATGAATTATATTGAGAATTCGAATTAGCATACTGATGTGCTGACAGAGGAGAAGGAGAAAACAGAGCAGCAAACTAAATTATTGGCAAAGGAAGATAAGGCACAACAACCTTATGTTTTTTATTTTAACAAGTGTTTTGAGTGTGCAGGTTTTGTTGCAAATGCTGGAGGAGATTTGGCACAAGTGAATAGCCAAATAAAAGTGAAAGAAGAGAATTCTATGGAAAAATTTAATCCATGGAATAGAGAAGTTAATTTGCTGGAAAAAAATGCTAAACAATCATGATTTAATCATGAAAGAGGGTAAGGATGATAGGGAAGCAACAACCAAAGCAAGTAAACCAAATAATGAAGCAAGTAAAGAAAAAATGGCAGCAAGCTAATCAGGAGTCAGCATAGCAAGCAAGGAAAAAGTGGAGGCAAAGTCTACAACAATGTCTACAATGGCAGCAAGAAAAGCCAACGTAGAAGACAACAGCAACAACCTGGAAAAAAGAAATATGAAGCAGAATATGGACCAGCCCAAAGATATGTTGGACATAGAAATTGAAGAAATGTGGCAGTTGATGATAAAGCAGTCCAAATGGAGGAAAATGGTAGCAACAATAAGCAAGATCAATCAGAAATTGAATCTGATTGACAAGAAGAAGAAGACAGCAAACATACAGTAGCAGCAAAGGTACAAAGCATCTGGATAGTTACAGAACAAAGTGTGGGATCCAGGAAGACCAAGGCCAGAAGACACATGATCAGGAGATCATGAATAATTTCTACTTTGGGAGTCTGATGCAGGAGCATTCACCCAAAGAAAAATCATTGTAAATAGTAGACATAGGGGGTCATGCATTTTAGGACTTAGTTTTCCTAAGTATCAAGTTAAGGCAATATTTAGGCCTTTAAGTGTGATTTAATTAGATAATGGGAGGATATGTAAATGCTCTCAAAATAAATAAATGAGAACATGAGTGGTAGAAGTAAAATCCAACTCTCTAGGAGTAAGAGAGAGCTTTTAGGAATTAATTAGAGTAGATATGGACCATTGACCTGATAAGGAGACTTTTCTGCTTTAAAACAGAGGAAAAGGATGGAGTGGATAAAGTCTGCCACATATGTATGCATGTAGCAAGCTTTAGGGCTTTATTTGAGTGATTTAAGGAAAGGATGGGATTAGTAATCCAGTCCAAGTTTCCATATAAGCATATGTAAGCCTACGGGCAGAAACGAGGCCACTAAGGTTGAGAATCCGGCTTGTGTGAGATCGAGGTGTCTCTGATGTAACCTCTGCTTTTACATTAATATATATTAAGAGTTTATTTCTGACTATGTCAAAATGTATGGAATGCGTGTTTTAAGTGTTAATTAATTATAGTTTGAACTCGTAGGTTCTGTTATAGGAGATTGCAGGCAGAGTTTAGAGGACACGCAGAGGAGAAGAATGACTCCAAGAGAGTCGTAACGGATTGTTGAATCCACTGGGAGGATGAAGAATTTCTTTGAAGTGATAGAAATCAAGGGAGTATGAATAATTGAGACAGAAGAGAGTGGCGCAGTAGAAACAGTGAGGACCATAACCCTTTGGAAACCCGAACTATGCAGAAGATTGAAGAAAATGAGCAAAAAAACTAAGTAAAGGGACGGAAAGAGAAGCGCGAAGAGTTAGCGCTCAGCTGCCATTAGATTTGGGAGATCCACGGTTGAGATTGAATCGCAATCAAGTCTTGAAGAATCGCAAGGAATGTGCGCAATTAATCATGGATCATTGGATCATGGCCAGATCAACGGTCACGTTTAAATCGCATATCGGCAATCAGAGGCGCCAAGGGTCAGCATTTTAGGAATGTTGCGATATCGCCGATAGCGATATCTGGGCGATCGAAGGTTCGAAGATCAGGAATCGACAGGAGTCGCAGTGGAAGTGTTGTGGAGTGATAAGTTTTGGACTCGACGCCAACTATGAATGCGAATATATATAATTTGAAATCCGTTATAAGGTTTCGAAGTGGGAATTCCTTTGTATTCCCGAATATTTAATATTTTTGATAGTTATATGGCGTAGGCCTTTTAATGCTAAAGCATATGTTAACCGATCCGATAGTCGGAGATCGGAGTCAGGAGAGGTGATGGTGCATATGTGTTAAGATTGTGGAAATTCCGATAGCCATTAGCCATTGTGATAGTTTTAGCCTCGAAATATGTGTTGATGCCATACTTAAAGTAGAGAGGTATGTTTTAGGAGTTGTTTCCTTTGTAAATGGCTTTCAATAGGAAATAGCGCAAATGAAGGGTTTTTAAATTCCGATAGAAGGATTATGAATGAAGACTTTAATAAATTCTAATTAAAGGTCCTAAAAGGAAGATTTGAGACAGCCTGTAATAAAAGAAGGCTTATAAGGTTGATTATAGTCCTGATAGAGGGTTACAGCGGGGTGATTTCAGTTCCGTTATAAGGAACTGTGTAAGAGGGCCACTTGACCATTTATGGTCTGTAGATTTGACTCCTTCGTTGAGTTAAATATCCTGGGACAGTTGTAGATGCATCATCATTGTGTTGAATGCATACTGTGGGTATATGTGTGGGTGGTATACCCTACACCAATAACTCAGACCATATAAGATTACTTTTAGTTGATTGTGGTATTGCAATAGATAACCTCTCAAAGTTCTTAGTGGTGGAGAGAGCATTACACATTGTAACTCGTTTAGGGTTTAATTTGATACAACTACATGGGGAATCGCTTTTGGTGATATTGTATGTTCATCAACTCTTAGAAAGTGAGAAAATATACAAAACCGTTCATGGTTTGAGGTTAGAGAAGGTAGTCACTGATATTGTGAAGTGTCTACAATATTTCGACTACGTTCTTGTTGAGCACACGAGACATAACGGAAATGAAGGGGTAATACCTGGAAAATTTGGGCTGCCATATGTGGGGTTTGGACATGGACGTGGCATGGCTAATTCTAGCTTGGGACGTGGAGAATCACAAAATCAAGACATTTCTAGAAAATACCAAAAGAAGTGGAGAATCCCTCATGGGGGTGTTAACCACCACATCAACAAACATCACATCATCGATTGATCTAGAGCATGTGAAATATTATTGCCAATTGTCCCTCCACCAGTGTAACATGTAAGAAAGGAAAGTTAAGAATGGTGATATATGATTTAGTGGCACTCCCTACTCCAAGTGCGAAGGTGTTGGGAAACGATGAGTGTTATTTCCAGTTTTCTTTTTATGCATCAACTTTGGTTTTCTTAGTCTTCGGAAGTATTACCTTAATTTCTATGACAAGATAAAACATGAGAGAAGAGGAAGTATGCCTACAAGCCATTAATGGCTCCATGCAATGCATAGAGATCTTTTTTCTTATGTTTTGTGCCGCATTACACACTTATCCTACTTCGTTCCTTCCTTGGTAGTGTAATGGTCCTTCAACGACATGCAACATCTCTTCTTCATGTGATTATAAATGGCACGGGTCATGCAATGGGTGGCGCTAATACATAATATTCTGCAATGAGGTTTGTAACATTGTAAGGGCTCTGGTTTTTTGTCATTCTCTCATGCTTAGCACGACCTATTTGGTGAGTCGATAGTCATTCTTCCATTTTCAATGGAGAGAAGGTCCTGAGAATAGATAATCCATCTATTTTTAAAGGTTTTATAGTCAATGTTTTTCATTCTATTCTTGCATAGTGTAGCATCCGAGACGGTCTTCGAATTGATGGTGGTGCTACCCTCATCGGTGCTTTAGGGTATTGATTTCCTTGTATATCTTTCAACTACTTAATGTTGGTGTGTGGGGTCTAGTACCCAGGTAATTTTTCCATATGGTTTTAATGGTGCCTCTTTATTTATTTCTCTAAAATTACTAAGGGGTTTAATTTGTCTCCCAAGATTTCGATTTTGGGAGTCTTGTATTCTATTCATGTCTACATACGATTTGTTGTTGACATGGTATAACACAGGTTGCAAAGTATTTTGCCTCGCCATAAGTATCATCCCTCGCATTGTTGCTTCTCTTTGCTTCCCATTCTAGGTTAAGACACTCACCGACCTCGAAGTTTCTAGGCAGTTGAGAGTGTGTTTAGTCCTCCCAGTTGTGTCATTTTCAACAATTAGTGGTGAAAATAATATTTGGAGGGTATGGGTTTTCTCCATCTTTGTGCATTTCTTGTTATGCTGATGATATAGACTTTTCTTGAAATACCTCTCATCTTCTCTTTGTCAATTTAGTTTTGAGTCTATTTCAAAGCCCTTATGGAAATATTGCAATGACTTTACATTGTCCTTTTGGTGCACCTCTCCAACTAACTATGCCACCTCGAAAGAGAATGAAAAGTTGCAGGGAGAGGCTTTAGCAGTAGTTCTAGTTCTAATTCTAGTTGTTTGTTCATGTGGAACACTATGGAAACTATGTTTGACATAATCCCCTTGGAATTTAGAAGGGATATTCAACAACTTGAGTCTCAGGAATTTGGAGGGAAATCTTAGTTTTAAAATTTCGAAGTGGGTAATTCATAATTTAATTGGATTCTAGACCTTGGCAAATTGCGTAAGTGAAAATTGAATTTTCTACATTCTGTTGCAAGCTACCAACAATTTTTTTCTCTGCTTCATTTGGTCGTCTAAGACAAATAGGTGGAACACTAAAGGATATTTGAAGGATAAGTGGATTTGAAAGGCCTTCTCAGAAGCATATCGTTTGTTTAGATGATGTTCTAATACATCTACAAAGGGTGGAGAAGTACATTATGTCAAATTCAGATTCAGATTGAGGGAATGCCTCTAACTTTCCAACATTCATCAGTGCTCCATAGGTCAACATTGCACCACTTGTTCCATTGGTCAACCCTACACCATATATTCCCACTATTCCTTTGGCAAATGGGGCTCCTCTATCCCCAGTAGTTATCACTCACTAGAGGTATCAATTCTCTAGTTGCTAGTACTTTTGGTTGTTCTCAGGTTTCTTGTAAAATTTTGGCTCGACAGCTTACCAGTATCCTCATGGTGAATGTGAAAGACTCTCTACTTCCCTTTATGGTTTTTCCTTGGTTATTTTGGGCTCTCTATGTGGGTTTTTGTTTGTTTCCTTTTGTACCTAGTGACTTGTTCCTGCGATTCACATATTTTTTTGGAATTGTTGGAGTAACATATATTTTGATGTTATTAAAGGAGAATATAGTCAAGCTCTGTGAGCATAAATGTGCTCTAGTAGGTTACACATGACTCAGACTAAGAATTTTTTAAACCTTCAAATGATGCCAGTTATACATTGATGTACTCTCTAGAAACACTTTTTGATTAATGAAATTTTTTTGCCGATTTACAACAAAAAAAGACATTGACTATCAAGCATTGTTTATGTTGATATTTAACATGTTCCTTTGATAAGAACAATGGTAAACATATAATGGAGGCTTAAAACCTCCCTTCTTCAACCTTAAAATGGAAGAATCGAAAACTAAAAGAGGTATTCATCAATATCAAATATATTCTTTAAAATCTTGTTGTTACGAAACGATTTTAAAATTTTGATATAAATCTCTTGTTGTTGCCAAACAATTCTAAAAATTTGCACTTTTAAAATTCTGATATAAATTTAGAGAGAGCTAGTTAATGAAAGCTAGAGCATTGAATACAACCTTGTATAACTAAACTAGAATATTTATCCAAAAGAAAAATAAGACATAAATTAGTCTTATATGTGGAGAATATTTAAAAATGTATAAGGATGTCAAATAGTAAAGCCTAAATTCCATATTTAATATTGCGTGGTATATTTAAATGTTAAAGTTGATCGTAGTTTTTAAAAGTCATCGATAAGAAAGGAAAATATATTTGAGCTTATTAGCAAGATTTTCATAATTTAAATAAATAAATATGGTAGGAAGTAGATTATTTTTATTATATTAAGATACATTATAAATATCTGAATGGAGGTTTTTGTGAATAGAATTATTTAAATATGTCTTTCGGATTCATCACATAAATGTATCGATGCTGACGTGTTTTGAAGCAACCAATGTGGTTTATCATCAGGACAATTAGATGAAGAGAATATGATCCAACACAGGTAAAAAATAGGAAGGAAAAAAAAAATATTATATATAAAAACTTAAAATTCACTAGTAAATGTAAATATAAAGCGTTGTTTCAAGATGCACTCTACAACCCATTACTTGAGGAAGATGTTGTCACATAACATTACATTTAAAAAAATTATGTGTGTGTGTGTGTGCGAGAGAGAGATGTTGTGCATAACATTATTTAAAATAATAATAATAACTTTACTTTAAAATTCAATGTCAGTCATAAATAAAATACTTCAATTTTCACCTTTATTTTACATTAGAGTTTATAGGGTGACATAAAGTAAAAAAAAATAAAAAATAAAATAAATAAATAAATAAATACTTTTTAGTATGAGGGATATATGCAATTCCTTCATTGGGACGAGATCTAATGCCTATAGCATGCTAAAAATTTGTAATGTAAACATTTTAAATATAAATAAAATAAAATAAAATAAAATAAAAATAACCATATAAAAATTAAATAATAAAAATGACCCATGGTTTTAAGAATCCATGATATTGACCCATGGTATTAATCTTAATTTGATGTTATATTTAGATACATAATTACCTGTAGAAATTGGTACCATTGAATCCATGTCACATGTAAAGATAATTTTTTTTTTATTGATATGTTTGGGTTGGGAATTTGTATGGATATATTAAGAGGTGGGGAAACATTAGGAAGAATGTAATTATTACAATTTATTTACTATTTTTTCCTACATCTACTTTTTACTAGGTTATATTTCGTAAAATATAATGTTATAATATTACATTTCACCCAATATTTTCCATCAAGTGATCCACTTCTTATTGTAATTTTTCTTTATATTTGAAGTTTGAAAGTAAACAAACTCAACTATAGAATTAGTAGGGGTGAGGGAAATATTGAGTAAAATGTAATACTTAGGCTAAGATGTGACTCGAAATTTAGGTAAAATGTAGTAATATTACATTTTAATTAGTATATCTCCCCGCTCCTAACCACTTTTTATTGGGTGGGGGTGGTAATAAATATGTAATATTATATCTTATCCAAGATTTCTCCTCATCCAATTCACTTTTTATTAAAAAAATTCTTCACATTTGAGGTTCATAAGTAAATTGAACTCCTATATAAACATTTGATCCCATAATGGTAGAAATGCTATAATCTTTAACATTTTGACTTGGTAAAAATAAAATAAAATTAATAATTATAATTTTTAATTAAACCAACCTAGATTCATCTTAACTCTCGATCTACCAAATATTGAGAGGGATCAAATCTCTTGAGATGTAAACATCTTTTAAAGTAAAAAGAGATTTGACCCCTCTTGGCACTTGGTAAATCTAGAGTTAAGATAGATATAAGTCGGTTATAATAAAAAAATAGTAATTCAATATTAATAAATACTAATAAAAGTAAAATAAAATAAACATTATAAATTTATATAACTAAAATTAATATGGGTCGAATAAAACTAGGACTAAAAATATTAAAATGATATTAGTAAATAAAAAGTTTATGAGAGATTTTTTGGCGAAAATCACAAATGGTATTTCATGTGATTTTCGCCGAAAAATCTCTCATAAACTTAATATGGATCACAGAAGCCTCAACTCTACAAATAAAAAGTTATTAAATAAATATAACTATAAACTAAGTCAAATGAAATTTAAAATTAAAAGTGAAATAAAAGTAGGGTTAAATATACATAATAGTTTAAAATGTTACTAAATGAATATAAAATAAATTCAAAAGAGATCCAAATTTAAGAAAAAAAAATTACCAGAATAATTAGGTAAATAATAATAAATATTAAGAATAATATTTGTATAAATAAAAATTAATTATAATGTTTCTATAAAGAAAAGAGATAATAAAATTAATAGAAATATTAGCTAAAGGTAAAATGAAATAACTCACGGGAAAAATAAAATACAAGAATAAATAGAAATAGAAAAAGAAAAAGAAATTTTAATTAGTATTAATAATAATAAAAACAAAGAAAACAAAAAAATGATTAAAAGTTAGAAAGATAAAAATTAAGAAGAAGAATGTTGCGAGGAGACAAAAGGATCCAATTTTCATTAATTCTTTAGCGGTTATCTATGTTAATATTGTTGGCATCTAGTATACTTATCTCGATAGCTTCCCTGAACTTTCTGTGACAATAATGGGAAATCTTGGCAAGGACACTTGTATCCTTGATACAAATTGATGAAAAGAGATCCTGGTGTAAGCCAAAATCCCTTTTTCATGTGAAAACCCCGAACCTGGGCCTGTGGGTTATGGCCCACGAAGCCTCGACGGAAGCGTTCTAGATAACTTTAAACCTTTTAATTTTTAACATCGTGGGACTTCATTAAAATTGAACATCACATTATCGGAGTTTTTATTTCCCATGCAATATTACAACACGCAATTATATGTATTTTAAATATCAGGCAACCGACACTACCACAATTGCGATCACATTGTTTAAACATCAAACGTGTAAGCATTGGCAGCTCCGATCCAATAGATCAGAATCGGAGATCCTCCGGTCAGTTCCAATTGCGACACCACTTGTCACATTTCAGGCCGATTCACCATCAAACAAGTTTTGAATTGCTTCGCAACTGGTTCCTTTTTCAACATACAGCGTTATGAGAACGCTTCTCCCTTCCGACACATTTGCCAATGGCCATTCAACAATCTCTGCCATACGTAAAACAACGTTTGAATGTGTTTTAAAATAACCACCACAATATTACAAATATCACAGTTCCGATCTGACTGATCCGGGATCGGAACCTGAGAGGATTGAATGGTTGATTCTACAGCGCCGATACTAACTTCGCCTTCACAGACAATCACCTGTAATATTTAAACGAATGCTTATAAGACACACACATGAATATGCAAATAACACGAAACATAATTCTATATATTTACAAAACAGGTATACCCTAATGCATTCCAGCCTTAGAGCAAGATCGCTGTCGATTACATTCTGTTCACACACAACGCCTATCTATCACTCTAGATCTATATATCTCTCTACCACTGTTACATTGAATTTATATAAGAAATGTTAGATCTGAAGGATCGATAAGATCCGATCCCTATTTTACTCCAACAGAACGCTCCATAATTGATGCACGGTTGTTAATAATAGTAAGTCTTCTTGAGACATATCCGCTTTAATCCACTTTAAATATGTTTTAATCAGATTTTCCTCCCGTCGCTCAGCTTTGTTGTCCACGTCCTCCTCGCTCCACTTGGATTCTTCTTTGATTAAGAAGGGGGTTAGATGCTCCTGCATCAGACTCCCAAGGTAAAAAAATATTGATGACCTCCTAGTCATATACTTCTCCTGGTCCTCAGCAATTCTACCCACTGTATCTCTTCAGTGGAACTGCCTTCATGATCTTCTGTGAGCTGCAACCAACCTCTGCAGTAACAGTCTCCTTCTGTTACACGATACCTCACCAAGCCCTCCGCACTCGGTCTTTTGGCATCCTTCTGGTTCTCTCCTCTGGAACCAATTGAGAACACCTTGCTCTAGGTTGCTGCAAATCTTCTCACTTCCGCTGCCGCCATCTGCACGACGGTAAGATCATAAATGCTCCAGATTTAACACAACTGTACCTCTTTCCCCTTCCACTTGCATTCTTCTTCATTCCCGCAGGAAATCCTTTCCCTGCTCTGATACCACTTGATGAAAAGAGATCCTGGTGTAAGCCAAAATCCCTTTTTCATGTGAAAACCCCGAACCTGGGCCTGTGGGTTATGGCCCACGAAGCCTCGATGGAAGCGTTCTAGATAACTTTAAACCTTTTAATTTTTAACACCGTGGGACTTCATTAAAATCGAACATCACATTATCGGAGTTTTTATTTCCCATGCAATATTACAACACACAATTATATGTATTTTAAATATCATGCAACTGACACTACCACAGTTGTGATCACATCGTTTAAACATCAAACGTGTAAGCGTTGGCAGCTCCGATCCAATAGATCAGAATCGGAGATCCTCCGGTCAGTTCCAATTGCGACACCACTTGTCACATTTCAGGCTGATTCACCATCAAACAAGTTTTGAATCGCTTCGTATCCGGTTCCTTTTTCAACATACAGCGTTATGAGAACGCTTCTCCCTTCCGACACATTTTCCAATGGCCATTCAGCGATCTCTGCCATAAGTAAAACAATGTTTGAATGTGTTTTAAAATAACCACCACAATATTACAAATATCACAGTTCCGATCTGACTGATCCGGGATCAGAACCTGAGAGGATTGAATGGTTGATTCTACAACGCCGATACTAACTTCGCCTTCACAGACAATCACCTGTAATATTTAAACGAATGCTTATAAGACACACACATGAATATGCAAATAACACGGAATATAATTCTATATATTTAAAAAAAAGGTATACCCTAAGGCATTCCAGCCTTAGAGCAAGATCGCTGTCGATTACATTCTGTTCACACACAACGCCTATCTATCACTCTAGATCTATATATCTATCTATCGCTGTTACATTGAATTTATATAAGAAATGTTAGATCAGAAGGATTGATAAGATCCGATCCCCATTTTCCTCCAACAGAACGCTCCATAATTGATGCACGACTGTTAATAATAGTAAGTCTTCTTGAGACATATCCGCTTTAATCCACTTTAAATATGTTTTAATCAGATTTTCCTCCCGTCGCTCAGCTTTGCTGTCCACGTCCTCCTCGCTCCACTTGGATTCTTCTTTGATTAAGAAGGGGGTTAGATGCTCCTGCATCAGACTCCCGAGGTAAAAAAATATTGATGACCTCCTGGTCATATACTTCTCCTGGTCCTCAGCAATTCTACCCATTGTATCTCTTCAGTGGAACTGCCTTCATGATCTTCTGTGAGCTGCAACCAACCTCTGTAGTAACAGTCTCCTTCTGTTACACGATACCTCACCAAGCCCTCCACACTCGGTCTTTTGGCATCCTTCTGGTTCTCTCCTCTGGAACCAATTGAGCACACCTTGCTCTAGGTTGCTGCAAATCTTCTCACTTCCGCTGCCGCCATCTGCACGACGGTAAGATCATAAATGCTCCAGATTTAACACAACTGTACCTCTTTCCCCTTCCACTTGCATTCTTCTTCATTCCCGCAGGAAATCCTTTCCCTGCTCTGATACCACTTGATGAAAAGAGATCCTGGTGTAAGCCGAAATCCTTTTTTCATGTGAAAACCCCGAACCTAGGCCTGTGGGTTATGGCCCACGAAGCCTCGATGGAAACGTTCTAGATAACTTTAAACCTTTTAATTTTTAACACCGTGGGACTTCATTAAAATCGAACATCACATTATCAGAGTTTTTATTTCCCATGCAATATTACAACACACAATTATATGTATTTTAAATATCAGGCAACCGACACTACCACATTTGCGATCACATCGTTTAAACATCAAACATGTAAGCGTTGGCAGCTCCGATCCAATAGATCAGAATCGGAGATCCTCCAGTCAGTTCCAATTGCAACACCACTTGTCAGATTTCAGGCCGATTCACCATCAAACAAGTTTTGAATCGCTTCGCATCCGGTTCCTTTTTCAACATACAACGTTATGAGAACGCTTCTCCCTTCCGACACATTTTCCAATGGCCATTCAGCAATCTCTGCCATACGTAAAACAACGTTTGAATGTGTTTTAAAATAACCACCACAATATTACAAATATCACAGTTCCGATCTGACTGATCCGGGATCGGAACCTGAGAGGATTGAATGGTTGATTCTACAGCGCCGATACTAACTTCGCCTTCACAGACAATCACCTGTAATATTTAAATGAATGCTTATAAGACACACACATGAATATGCAAATAACACGGAACATAATTCTATATATTTACAAAACAGGTATACCCTAAGGCATTCCAGCCTTAGAGCAAGATCGCTGTCGATTACATTCTGTTCACAAACAATGCCTATCTATCACTCTAGATCTATATATCTCTCTACCGCTGTTACATTGAATTTATATAACAAATGTTAGATCGGAAGGATCGATAAGATCCGATCCCTATTTTCCTCCAATAGAACACTCCATAATTGATGCACGGCTGTTAATAATAGTAAGTCTTTTTGAGACATATCTGCTTTAATCCACTTTAAATATGTTTTAATCAGATTTTCCTCCTGTTGCTCAGCTTTGCTGTCCACGTCCTCCTCGCTCCACTTGGATTCTTCTTTGATTAAGAAGGGGGTTAGATGCTCCTGCATCACAAATATGTTGCTTAGCCTTTTTAGAATGTTCAACGAGTTCCAAAAAGTGAGAGCCATTATGTGTAATGTCCACAACATGCTCTTAAACTCTACACTTGATTAAATGACCTCTCTCATCTGTATAAGGTTTCCCACGAGAAAAAGGGATCATGTAAACCCCTGTAGTGTTACAGGGGTCAATTTGATCTTTGATAGACCTAAAGGAAGAATGAATAATGTTAAACGACTTAAAGGTCACAGAGACATAGTTCTTCTTAAGAATATGAGCCAACTTGTTAGAGGTTCTTTGAATAAAAGGAAAATGAACCATGGAAATAGGATTACTGGGACCAGTCTTAGCTCTAGATCATTTTTCCGCTTTTGTGAAGGAAATTAGGCCTTAATCCTTTTTATAACCATTGTTCATGAAAAACTCTAAAATATGAGCTTTCTCATCATTAATATGAATATCATAATAAATCCTAAGGGCTCTAGTAGCAAGGGTGTTCTAGACACCAAATTTATGGGTCGAGTGATGGTGGTAATTGACATGGAGATATTGCTTAGTGTGTGTCCTCTTGCAGAAAACTTGATGGGAGATGGATCCATCCTCTTTCTTGATGATTAGGACATCAATAAGGGGAACGTTGCAACTCACTTCAATATTCGTAGTGAATTCAATAAATTTAGACAAGTTATTAAGATGTTCCTTAAAGATTTCAAGATTTTCCTGTCCATGGGGCCAAATGATAAAGGTATTGTCAACATACCTTTTCCAAAGCTTGGGGCAAGAAGGAGAAAAACTAAGGGCTTTAATCTCGAAATATTGCATGAAAAGATTAGATGTGATAGGGCATATAGGGGAGCCTATAGATCTACATATTTTCTTATAAATAACATCTTGAAAGCTGACAAAAGTAGATTTTAAGAAAATTCTAACTAATTTAACCGTATTAGGGTCAATAATGTTATTATCGATGCCAATGGAATCATTGATGGGGATTTTAGTAAAAGGAGATACAACATCAAAAATGACCAAAATATCGTTGGGTTCAAGCTTAAAACCTTTAATCTCATTGATGAAAGAGGAAGAGTCCTTGGTGAACACTATTAGTATTACCAACAAGAGGTTTACACTTCATGGCTAAACTATTAGGAAGGAGATAAGTAGGCTCACCAATTGTATTAACAATAGGTCTTAGTGGAGCACCTTCTTTATGGATTTTTGGAAGTCCATAGATTCGCAGAGTGAGGGGGTTGCTCTTAATAATCCTTTTACTTATAGTGGAACAAATACTATCAGAGATGGTAGCATTAGAGACTTCCTTGGAAATTTTTGAAAGCATAATTTTGTTAATATTTTTATAGCTACCATTGTTGATGAGTTGGTTTAGAATTCCATCAATGTAATCCTTCTTATTAGGAATGACAATTTCACCTCCTTTGTCATCAAAAATAATGAAAAAATCTTGAATTTTATTAAGGGATTTAAGGGAAAGGAATTCTTGTTTAGAGATATTACATTTAGGATTTTTTTCTTTCCAAAGGATAATATAATAGTCCCATCTAATAAACTATTTGAGGTGAATATCAGGAATGTCCTCTAGGCCATATTCAATGTTACACATAATTTCTTTGAATGAAATTTTGCGAGGAATAACAAAATGTAATCCTTTTTCGAGAATACATTGGGTAGTAAAATCAATGTCAAATCTCGAAATATTAATGACTTTTCCTTTGGGAGAAAGGGGTTTAGGATTTAAAGGATATGAAGTCGAATTAAGGATCAAAGAATTATGATTAGAAGATTAATTAACATTAGAATAATTAAGGTTATTTTCTCAATTAGTGATAGAAGAAATAGGGATAGAAGGATTAGAAGAAGAAATAACAGTACAATAATTAGGGTTAAAAGCATTCGAAGACCTGTTGTTTGAAGTTGAAATAGGGTAAGAGGAGCTAGGATTAGAGGTTGAAATATCATAAGAAGAATTAGGGATAGAAGCAATGTAGAAAGAATTAATGTTAGAAGTTGAAATAATGAAAGAGGAAATAAGGATAAAAGGAAGAGGATTCAAAGTCGAATTAGAGGTATTAGTAGAAGGATGAGGATTCAAAGTTGATATAGAGGAGCTAGTAGAGAGGGACAAGAAATTAGATAAAATGGAATAGGAGGAGGGGTTGGAATGCAAATCATAAGATGAGCCAATGGAAATTGAGACAGGGTATGCTAGGTCAAACTTTGGGGAACAACAAGAGGATGTAGTCGAATTACAGAGAAGTGAATAGAAATATATTTGCAAGAGAAGGATGAAAGCAAGGGTGAGGAAATGAAGATAAATTTTAGAGATATCGATCTGGTAGAGGTAATAGATCTTAATATGGAAGGAAGGAGAGTCGTCGGGCTAGAGGAAAAGTCACAAGAGGTGAAACTTGATGCGGTAGAGCTACAAGGCTGGGGAGGGGAGGAAAGTAAATCAAAAGAAGAATGGTAGACTGATGAGTTAAGAATATAAATCTACTCTAAAATAACATGATTATGGGATTACGATTTCATACCAGGATCGCATGAATTACACAGGCATGAGCCAAACAATAATTTATTGAACTTTTGGGATTGCATTTCCTTGCAAAGGACCTCTAAAATTAGAGCTTTCATAGTTAAACATGCATCAATTCTCATCCATAAATATGGAGAGATGGAATTAGCTAAACTAATATGAAGACACAATAATTCCTTGGAGATAAAACCTAAATCCCTACTAATATTGCAAATCTCATAACGAAATAAAGCTAAAATAGTAAAAATAAAAATATGATCATTTATGTTGTTCTTGAGAGGATGTGAATTCTGAGTGAAATTTGGAATAACAGAACAATCCCTACAATGTTTAAGAAAAATCAGATCATATTTTCTGTCTGTTACCTGTAAGATAAAGTGTTCAAGGAAACTTTGATTATAGTATCCCTTTCGTATAGAGTTAAAATATCTTAATAGAGGATTTTATGAGTAGAATTATTTAAATATCTATGTTTCAGATCCATCACATAAATGTATTGATTGACGACGTGTTTCAAACCAACCAATGTGGTTCATCATCAGAACTAATCAAAACAACCCTACTTCCATGGTTCATCTTCCTTTTATTCAATGAACCACTAATAAGTTGGCTCGTATTCTTAAAAAGAAAAATATTTTTGCAACCTTTAAGCTTCTTAAACTATTCATTCTTCCCTTAGGCCTATCAAAGACTGGATTGACCCCTCTAACACTAAAGGGGTTTACATGATCCCTTATTACTATGGTAAGCCTTATATAGGTGAGACAGGTTGTTCTATCAAGCATAGAATTGAGGAGCATGTTACAGGCATTAGACATACTCACTTTCACCCTTCAACACTTGTTGAGCATTCTACAAAGACTAACCATCATATTTGCATCAAGGATGCTTGTGTCCTTCCTAATATTTCTCATTATCATTACAAAAAGTTCAGGGAAGTCATCGACCTAGAAAAATGAGCCACCAACAATCTTAATAGGGAGGATAATTGAAGAACCAGTAAATATTAGATCCTTGCTCTCTTGAAGAATTATTCTTCTTAATTATTTTATGTTTCTAGATTTTAGTAGTTTTTCTATTTTCTTTATTAGTACTAATTGTTTTTTTTCCTTTTTCTATTTCGATTTATTCCCTTATTTTATTTCCCCCGAGTTATTTTATTTTACCCTTAGCTAATATTTCCATTAATTTTGTATTCCCTTTTATTTATGGAAATATTATTTTATTTCTTATTTATAGAAATATTATTATTAAGAATTATTATATTATTAGAGTTAATTTTTATATAAATTTATTATTTATTTTCTATTTCCATTTATTCTCTTATTTATTTTTCCCTAGGATTATTGTATTTTACCCTTAGCTAATATTTCCATTAATTTTATATTCTCTTTTATTTATGGAAATATTATTTTATTTCTTATTTATAGAAATATTATTCTTAAGAATTATTATATTATTAGAGTTAATTTTTATTATAAATTTATTATTTATTTACCTAATTATTTAGGTAATTTTGGTTTTTCTTTAATAATATTTTAAAGTATTATATATTTAGTCTTACTTTTATTTAACCCTCAAGTTCATTTTATATTTATTTAATAATATTTTAAAGTATTATATATTTAGTCCAATTTTTATTTGACCCTCAATTTTAGATTTCAGGTTTCTTAGTTTATATCTATATTTATTTAATGAATTTTTATTTACTAATATCATTTTAATAAGTTTATTTGACATATTTAACTTTATTTTTAAATAATTATATAGATTTATAATATTTATTTATTTATTTATATAGTTAAATATTAATTTTTAATTAATATTAATTTTATTTTAACTTTTTAGTATTTATTAATATTAATTAATATTCATTTATTAAAGTCTTTATTATACTTATTTATATTTACATTTATTTTTAAATAATTATATAGATTTATAATATTTATTTATTTATTTATATAGTTAAATATTAATTTTTAATTAATATTAATTTTATTTTAACTTTTTAGTATTTATTAATATTAATTAATATTCATTTATTAAAGTCTTTATTATACTTATTTATATTTACATTTGGAGTTTATATATATAATGATTTTATTTTATTTTTATTTTTATTTATTTATTTATTTATTTCTCTAATAGTATTTTTTTTTACTTAGTTTTTTAGTTTTTTGACTTTTTCCTCCTTTTATACTCTTATTGGATCATATTTTTTTCATCTAATCATTGGGATGATGAACCACATTAGTTGGTTCGAAACACGTCGGAAATTGTTACATTTATGTGATGGATCATAAAGAGGGATATTTAAATACATTATAAAAATAAATAGCTTATACGTTACAAAACTATAAAATAAAATGGTAGTGTTATATTGAGCCCAATTAAGCATTGATGAACTTAACAATTGTTACGTAGACAAAGATACACCTAATGTAAGGTCCTCGGGTTAGCCGGGCATGGTTGGGCGCGGGCGAGCCGGGCTGCACGAAGGTCGAAGAGCGCGGGCACTTGGGCGCACAGGCGGGCGAGCGGGCGCACAGGGGGGCGCACGGGCGCAGGACGAGTTGGAGCACACGATATGCGACAAAAGACTTGCGACAAACAATGCAATGGCGTTTATACACTCGGTGGAGCGTTGAGCGATGGGTTAAAGGCCGACTTGCGGATGGAGGAGGGCCGACATAACCATGAGGCGCTACAACGTTGGAGAGGGGTGTGTGTAGCGTTGGTGGGGCGGTCGGCTGGGCAGCCCACCCACACGTTACGATGGGTATATACACTTGTGAGTTGAGCGTTCAAACTCATCAATTCGAACATCATCTTTGGATCTTCGCTCAAGAAGTGTTTGGTGCGCAGAAATAAGAGAGGCAAGCGCATAGCTCATGCGCTCTCTTGGTGAAGTCGCACTTTTGGAAACGCACTTGGTGAGTGGGTGAAGTCATTGGGCAAGGTGTGCCCGGGTGTTTGTGCAGAGGTGCAGATTTGTGTCAAGACTTGACGAGGGTGTCTTGGTGGCTCGGGTGAGCACCCGCCCATCGTGCAAGGTGTGCACAAAGGTTGTAAAAGGCAGGTTTGCCTCTATTGTAAAATTGGCTAAGTATAGACTTGGATTTTGCCAAGAATACTTGTGAAGCTTGTATTATTGAAGAAAGACTGATTAATATATATTGTTGGGTAGACTCATTGTTCAGGGAGTTGCCCCTCCCTTTATACTGTGCAATTGTTGTTCTCTTTTATAATTGCTGATGATAATGAATGAGTATGGGTGTTCATTAGTATAAAGGATAAACATAATATTGCTTGGTTGCGAAACACAAACTAAGTAAGGAAAAGTGAATTAGGCGTAGTCCATGAACATTAGTATTGGTGAAAAGAAAGTGTTCGGTGGTGCCGCACCTCGCTATAAGCGGTTGGAAGACTACCGCAGGTGTAGGGGCATGACACCTAAGGTCCTACACAATATGAGTGAGACATAACACCAATACAATTATGCAGCTATGGAAAACTACCAATCTACAAGCACATCCCATGAAAATGATATCACCATATGTGGAAATGACTATTGATGCTTGTACCTTGCCATAGAACACATGATATAAACATGTCATCTTCCTTGACTTGAGCAAATGAGATACCCTTAACCCATGACATAAGTTTGAATGAAATAAAGAATATAATTAGAGTAAAATGGATTACAATGATGTTTAAAAAGGACCTAAAACAACATATGTGAGACACTTTAAAAGAAATTAATTTTCAAAATTCATTCCCTAGTACACTCAATATAGGCATTGTTTATGTTGATTTCACCTCTAGTAATAGGTTACTTTACACCAACAAGCCAACCGAAAGATTTTCTAGAAAGTAGAGTTCCTGATAAATCAATCCCACATATAGGAATATGCAATTGAAGGAAATAAAAATAAGAAGTAGTATGTTATGCCTTCAATTATAAGGTAGTTGTTTGTATTAGCCAGCTAGAAAGTCGTTTAAAGATCTTCACTCCTAGTTTCTATACATTGAATACCTACACACAAACAAAAATATGCTAGATCCTACTCCTTGTAGTACCTGTTAGCCTTAGCACATAACCAAAATCAAGTACATCAACATTAATAAAATACAAATACATCAATTTGGTGGGGGAAAGAATCAAATTCTTGTATTATACCATAGTCATGGTGTACATTCGTCGCTCCTCTTCGGCCCTAGTCCATGTTCTCCATATCATCACAACTCATTGTAAAGGAGAACAATATTTGTGACTTATCGAAAGGAATCCCGTAGGTATGTGTTCTACAACCATGATAAATTTGTTGAAGGGTAAATGCATCTACATATAAACTTGTTGAAAAGAGAAATTAAATTATCATGCATGTCACTAAACCATAAATGTTAGAAATATTATTAACAAATAAAGAAATATTTATCTATTACAGCCAGAAAAATAATGGAATTGAGGTAGGGTGAGCTATGTTCCACCCCATCATATGCTCAACTATGCTACAATTTTTCTCATAGTTGGTCACACTCATACCAAATCTTGATTCCTTGAGGGGAAATAGAACTTATGGATATAGCACAAGATTTTGATACCATATTTAACCCAAAAAATGAAGGCCACTCTCCTTCACACACAAGAAAATCTTAGTCTTTATCACATACGTTGTCATAACTTGACCCTTCATCTTCCCAATATTTTTCTATAAGTTTCATGGGAATACCAACTATCACATCAAGGCAAAATAATATTAATTCAAGCAAGGTTGTGATGTCTCCCACCCCATCTTACATTTTTACCTCCCTAGTCAAGTTTTTGCCCCTCCCTAAGGCATCACGATCTGTTGGTTGCTCCCTGCCTTCAACTCTTGAATTTTTTTTTAATAAAATCATGATTACATCATATAAAATATTTTAACATCACAACATCAATACTTGAACCCAAGAATTATATGTTCTTAATTACATCACAAAATTAGTGGTAATGAAAGGGGTGTCACATTCAATACTTCTCCTTGGTCATCAATGCACTTAAAAACAAGAGTATCCTCTCCTCGCCATCTTTAGCCATAATCATACATTAGATCAAATTCCTATGAAATAAATTTGAATATCTCACATTTCTACACACCCCCATATCCAATAACCGAGAAGTCGAAGAAATTATGAGAAATGTCTTCATTGGAGGAAGGATTTTTGACCATGTATAGGTAAGAAGGGGTGTCCAATTAAAAACAACATATACCATTATCTATTACAAAGCTATCAAGTTGTTGGTTTTGGATATTTTTACCAAATCTATGAAGTGTATAATTCCAACTATCCCCATAAAATCAACTAATACAAAAATGGGGTTATTAAGTCTTATCTCCCCTACCACCTTCGACTTCTCTACACTACTTTTGAGAATGAAACATTTATATCTCCCTCTGTCATCTCTATCAATATTTCTATGTGTTGTAGAGTTATATCCAAGATTGGCCTACACAAAATCATTCTCTATGGCATCAATGGTCTCACTCAAGTCTTGATTCCAAATAATTTTAGTGCAAGTGATAAAATTAAAGCTTTGGTTCTATGATAATCATGAAGCCCCTCTTCTATTAAATTCTAGGCATTCTACTTCAGAGAACACATAGAATCTTTCTTTGGTGCATTTTCCATAAATGGATTTTGATTCTATTATTATCCTTGCATATTCCTAATGACCATTAACCAATTTCCCAAACAATATGTATAACAATGATAAAACTTGCACAGAGCATTGATGTTTTAGTTTTTGTGTGCAAGAATAATTAGAGGATATTCAAAACGGTTTCCAACAGTATTAGCACACAAAAAAATCATTATGCCATTTCCACCCATGAATCCATCATCACATATGGAAACAAAACCATAGTAAGCATATTAGCAAAACAAAGGCATTGTGACATGCTAGAATTTTTATAAGAGAATCATGTGTGCAACCAACATAAAAAATCTTTGAAGACCAAGGAAAATGTGGCCTTATGCATTCTCTTGGAAAAGAGTGAACTCTTCATTGGACATTGTAGATGGACCTATCACTTAAATCTACTCTTATGTCAACTTCCTTATTGAAATGATGATTCCTCTATCCCTCAAATGCCAACACCCAATGAATCCATTTCTATTGCATGTAACATGTGGTAATTTCCATGTACAATTTTATTTAAATTTCATTGCTATGGATTACTACTACTGGTCCTCATCATGATATTTTATGTTTTGATCAATTTATTAAGGAACATAACTAGAGAGCCTTGGGAAAAAAATTCTTGGTTCATGTTTCATAAATTTGAATTTACTAAACTACTTATGACTATTGAAAAATGATTTTTATGGATATTTCTACTTGATTGTAGATTGGTTGTAGATGTTATTTTTGTCTACTATAAAATACATATTCTTTCATTAAAAAACCATTTTTCCCTCTTCCATTTCCCTCACCAAAATCTAATGATTAATTTTAAATTAAAATTCATTATTAAATTAAATAATATCATAAAATTTTTATTGCACATATGAATCCATCACCCTTAACTATCATGCAATCCTTCAATCTTGTAAAGGTAACTTCATTAAAAAAAATTCATGGGTTTTGTGCCATTTTTCATTGGTTTGGGCTTCATTTACTTTGTATGTCATGTGTAAAAGGGTAAAGGCATTGGCTCATTATCCTAATTCATTTAAAATTAAATCCACGCCTTATCCCCACCCCATGTAGACAAATTCACACCTTCACCTACTTGAGGATGGGTGATGGGGGATTTAAAAACAATAGTGGAATATGCACATTAAGGATTTTATGAGGGTTGAGGTGGTGGTATGTGTTGGAGGGAGGTTCAAAGAAAAATAGTGAACAATGCATATCCACATCCTCATCATAGGCATATGAGTGTGTGGTGGACATGTTCACCTAGCTTCTAAAGGAATGAAGATGTGCATTTGTGTGAATGTGAGGAATAAGGGTGTGCACCAACACTCAAAGGATGAGATTTCACATTTATTTGCATACATTTAACTTACATGAAATTCAATATTCTTTGAAAATCATGTTAACAATGGTTTATTAGTTTTTGGCGATCAAAGATGCCTTGAGTCTGGAATAAATTTTAGGGATGAATATTGTGTCACTATGATGCAAGTTCCATGAATGATGGAATGATGTGTCCATAGATGTTTCACAATTTTGAATTGAACCACATCATAAAATATAATCAAAGTTTTGACAAATATGGTTTTCTATCTTAGCAAATTATTATAGCAATAATATCTCTAGACATGGATGATTGGTATTCAAATGCAAAGAAATAGTTTTTATTCAAATTCATAAAAGATAAATAATTCATTCCATAAGTAATATTTGTAATAAGTAATATTTACCCAAATTTTGCCCATGGGGCTTTGGATTGACGGTGAATGGGTGCACTGTTAAGGCACTCCTTGCGATAGGTCACCGGTTCAAATCCCTGTGGGTACTTAGGTTAGTCTTAACTAGAAAAATAAAAAATTTTACCCAAATTTTAACAAACCAAATGAAGAGAAAATGCTACAAATTAAAGGGTGTCATTGATGACAAGAAGGTGTTATTAATGAACTATTTTTCATTGCACAAGAGCAATAAAGTGTTATACATCAAGAGTGATATAATGTTGTCATGCAGGTATGTGAAAATAATAAATAATAAATGAGTTTAAATCCATTTTAAACCCATGTTTAAAATATAGAATTATTTTAAAATAATGTATTAATCATTTATTATTAAATAATAATAATAAATCATTTTAAATTTTTAATCCTTTTCCATTTTCTATAAATTTAAGATGAGTCTTTATTTACAATAATTTAATTTTAAATAGATAATTGTAATTGTGTAATTATACATTTTACAACACAATAGAGGGAGATGCGTAATTCTTTCCATATTTAATTTGTAATTCACACATATCCTTTTAAAATAAAAATAAAATATTCATTCATATATATATATATATATATATATATATGACTATAATTTCTTTTCTTTTCTTTTGAAATATATTTCAATATATACCCTACAAAAACTATTTAAATATCTTTCTTAACATATACATAAATGAAATTGAAATATTTTATTCAAAATGATTTTTCTTATTAATATATTTTAAAATTCATGTCAATATTATTTAACCCCTCTTTTTATATATATATATATATATATATATAAAAAGAGGGGTTAAATAATATTGACATGAATTTTAAAATATATTAATAAGAAAAATCATTTTGAATAAAATATTTCAATTTCATTTATGTATATGTTATATAAAGGAATTGGAAAAAAAAATCATTATGAAAACATATATTGTAGTTTAACTATTCTATGTTTTGTCTCTTTTTTTTGGCAAGTAGATATTTAAATCAATTTTGATGATGATGATGATGGTTAACGTTGGTTAACGTCTGCTGAGACCAAAGACCTAAAGAAACAAATTATCTATTTTGATTTAAGATTTTATTCCTATGCGCAAAAAGCTTGGAGAGAAGCCTCCCGAGCTCACTATAATTTTGACATTGTAAAAGGCTAGGAAGGTCAGTATTGTAACAAAGATTGTGAAACTGAGATCTAATGTGGTTATACGCGGGGCACTCTAAGAGGAAGTGGTTTTCATCCTCGATGTTCCTATTCTCACATATATGGCAGATCCTTTCCATCCATGGCATTTTAGGAACTGCCCAACGACCTGTTTCACTATGGAGCTCATGAGAATTCGTTCTAGTCTTTGCTATATTAATTTTCTTCTTTGAGCTAGTTAAAATAGAGAGATACTTTTGATCTTCTAGGGTGGGGTTGATGACCTTCTTATAATAACTTAATTTTCTTTTACCTGCTAAGTCTTTCTCACACCACATTTTTTCTTTGAACTTAGAAGTAATAATATCTTTAATGTTATTTATGTTTTGCAATGCATCATTTTCGTTGATCTCCCAATAGTTTAACCAGGTCGTTGTGTCTTTATGCCACCCTCGATTGAGCCTTAGGTGATTTTGGCTAGAATTTAAAGCTAGCTTAGGAAGTCTATGATCGTCTATGTTACTGATTTTGTGCTTGTACAACAGAAACCTAAGCATAGCTAAGCTCTCAATAGGGGAAAGACCTGCTTCTATAAGGAAAATAGGATAGGTTTATTTAGGATCCACTAAAGATTTCTCGAAATTGCACGTTTAAGTTGTGTAATTTACAAAATCTTAATTTTCAAGATATTGAATCTATTTTTACATAATAAATACAATCTAAAGAATAAAAAATTACAATCACTAAAAATTTAATCATAAAACATTTTATTCATTAATTATTCAAAATAAAAATATAGAATTCACTCCATACTCAATCTAGAAAATATATATATATATATATAAATAACTTCAATCTATCAAAAATCAAATATTTTATGTGAATTCCTTTTTTAAATATTACATTACAGGAAAAAAAATTACACATCAAAAAATTTAATCTATTTACATCCTATAAATTTTAGGTTTAACATAAATCTATACAAATAACTATACCCATAACTACCCTATAAAATTAATTTGAAAATATAATTACATTAATTCAATTTCTAACAACTACCCCTAATAATCGTGAACCAATATCAATAATAACTTTATGTCGTAGTCAAATTAATATAAAATTAAAATAAAAAATAAAAAATATTATTTCCAGGAAAAAGACGGAAAGTTCAATATGATTATAAGTTTTAGAAAACGATTAGACATTTAATGCTCTTTGTCGTTTATGTGTACTGCTGAGATACGATTCCGCAATTCGTAGATTTTAAGAGGAACACACTGAATGGGACCAATCATTGCACTTGCGACGAAACCCAAAAAGAATTGATTATGAGTTGGCTGTTACCACAAATGGCATGCCTTTCAAAAAAATATATATATAATATAAAGTGCCAAGAATGTGACTACAGCTGCCTCTCCTAAAAATTAGAGAGTTTAAATATGGTTGTTAACCTACCAATCAATTATCATTTTAACCGGATTACATGAGTAATGAAATATATAGGAATTTGCACCAAAGGTTTTAAAAATGAATTTATATTAAATTATCTTCTTATAAAATCAACGATTAATAATTATTATCTGTGAATTGTTTTATTAAATATATATGAAATGTAAAGAATTACTTAACTTTTTAAAAATGATTCATTGCATCGTGGGTCCTCTCCAATTTCATGCTCTTTGTCGCGTACCGGGCGCGTGCAGACCAATTTGACATTGCAAACAACTATAACTATAAATTATAATATTAAAAACATTGGACAATATCTCGATATTAATTTAAAAATACTAAACAATATCCCAATAATTATAATTTAAAAATATTATACAACATCCAGATTAAAAAATTGACGTGATTCGCAAGCCGTGAAGCTCGGCATCATGAAAGCTCCTGCCAACCAAGGAATTACGGCGATGCGTCGCTTTCATTATCCTAATGGCAGGAAAGCATCTCTCTTCGTCCAGCTTTCGGGGTCCCCACAGATGGGCAAGAAAGCAGCCTGTCTCTTTCGTCTACTTTGAGTGGGTCTCTACAACTAGGCAAGAAGGCAGCCATGTCTCTTTCGTCTACTTTGAGTGGGTTTCTACAACTACGACACCGGCGATGCTCTGACGATCACTTCATGACGCACAGATGATGCTCTCACGATTAACCCGCGACGCAACTTAATTTCATGATGATTTCCATTCGCCTATAACTAAAATTACGTTATCCGAGGAAAACCACAAAACCACAGATTTCTCACAGATCTGGCTGTGGCGATAGCAATTTCATGATCGTCAATCAACGATCGATCTATCAGGAGCGCATGTATGCTCTTGTAACCTATGCTTTAGAATCTCTTTAATGTTCCTTCACTTCCGAATCTCTACGCTTCTCTTTCTGGTTAACAAATTATCATTGTATTCAATGACTTGAGTGTTGTGTTTTTTGGCTTATCTGATATCTGATTCTAATTTGTGCCAATCTTCGTTTGGAGTTATGCAGGCGATGAGCAATGCTGAAGAGAAGCCACGAGCCCCTTCTTCATCCGATGTTTTCCATGATCATTGCAACATGGAGCAGAAAGAATGTTTGGATAATTGCACGACCCTTTACCATTTTGCCTCAAACGATCTCCACAAGTTCTCAATCTTGCATCAAGTGTTTGGTGCCTGCAACGTTGTGAAATTGATTCAAGTAAGCTCCAACAATATTTTGTTGCAGGTTTTCCCATTTTATAATATTAAACCATCTTCACTTCCGATTTCCCTTTCCATCATACTAGATCATTTTAATCCCTGATATATATGGTATGCAAACTTTTAGCTCCAATAACAACTCGTTAGAAAGAAAAATTCTGAACATAAACTAGTTTTAAAAATTCCTGTTCGGAATTTGATTGATTTATGCTTTTTATACTCTGGTTTTTATTAACGTAGAGCATACGACCAACAAATATAGAGAAATAATGGAACTGTGCTCTTTTTCTCTTGTAATCAACCCTTTTTTCTCTCTTCCGCTCAGAGCTACAAATGCATTTCGATCTCGCTCTCTTAACGGAGATCTTCTCTGTTTCCAACTTCATTTTATAATCCATTGCACTGTGGCAGAATCTTCCTTCGGATCAGCGAGTTGATGCAATAAATAGTATGGTCTACGAAGCAAGTGCAAGACTACAAGATCCTGCATTCGGGTGTGCGGGCATAATACGGCGGCTTCAACTCCAAATATCAGACCTGGAATCGCAAATAACTGCTACACAGGGAAAAATCCAGAAAGTATGTTCCCAGCAGGCGCAACTTCTAGCGTCTATCCCAGGATTCAATAATAAGTTTGATCCCACAATCAGCACGTCTGTAAACGACGCTGACGATAAAGACGAAGAATTATTCGATTCGAATCTATCGGACTGAATACGGTGCAGTTTCAGAAAATGAATATCAAATTGATAAAGAAGTTTTACTACTTGTTATTTCTTAATATAGTAAAATTGTAAAATTACGTATGTCCAGCTGGCTACTGGCATGCTTTCAGCTCCAAATTGATGCCCATCTTTGTTTTTTGTTACTCTCTTTGTTTAAAGAAATAGAACGCCAAACTTACTTGATGTCCAATTATAACGATAAAACCTAATATCTAGATGAACAAGACTAGGTGTCCGAATAGCTTTACAGCTTTATATGAGAGTAGATTTATCTTATCTTTGAATTTTTTAAAGTATTAAAAATATGAATGGGAAGTAAGATTTGACTATGTTTTAAAAATTTAGATTTATAAAAAAGTATTGGGTTCCATGACAATTTATGATTTTGTTTAAAGTATAATATATTTTTTTAAAATTAAAAACTATTTTTATTATATATTTTTCTTAAATACAAAATTCTTTTAAAATTAAAAACTATTTTTATTATATATTTTTCTTAATACAAAATTCTTTCAAATTGAAAAAACATGATATTTGATATTGAAAAAACATAACACTTAATAGATCTAAAATTGAAATGAATCTAAGCCGACGTAAAATTGAGATAAATCTAAAATAGTTCTAACATACTTCTCCAATTATATTAAATTGGAATATAAAAATGAACAGTGTTTAACTAACCAAGTTTACAGAGGGCATACATATTCTAAATAAATTCATCCCGCTTAATAAAGATGACTACAACAGACACCCTAGTAGGATTTTTGGCTCTTCTCCACGTAGAGATCGTCGTCCTCCAAGCGGGAGGCTCAAACCTCTCCACTCTGCCATTCTGTGAATTACTTCGCCATTATTTCGCACTCGGTCCACTCTGCCTAGCAGATAATCTCAGTCATTTACAGAGCTATTTCTTTGTCTGAGGGTTGGTATGTTACCTGTGACGTGGAACCTGTCTTTCAGAAACCCTACTATACGACTTTCTCCTGTGAATCTCCTTTTACTTTGCTGGCAGATTTACTACATAGCGATCTACGTATTCCTCACCAGGCCGTGAATTTTGACTTCACGGTTTTATTCTCTTGGCACTATTGCAGAGTTCGAGATGGTTTCAACGTTTAATGGATCATCGCTTGGCTGCTTTATGAATCCATGTCAAATAGTTTCTCAATCGCAATTGTTGAATCCATTTAAAATCATAAGTGATCAGGAATTTTTTCTCTCTATTCGTGGAAAACCAGTTTATCATTTCTTACGCTATACGGCATGATGCCACAGTGAGAGGAATAAAGTCGCTTTCCTTTGGTATTGCACTTTGCTTTCTTAACACTTTAAGATGCTATAGTTATTAAGTTTGATCTTTATCATTTATTATTTTAGTTTTCTTATTCTAGGATGTTAAATAATAAATGACTTAGGAGGGAAGGTTTATTGGTAATTAGGAGTCGAGATATTTTAACAAAAATAGAAACTTTTTATATTAATTAAAAAAAATCTCTTTGAAGAGAGATAGGGAAAAAAATAATCAGGAAGATATCCTAGAGCTGGGTGGAATAAACCAGTGGGAGAATTCTCAAGAATGGTCAAAAAAGGTACATGACTTGAGGCGGGACAAGAGTCCAGAGGCCCAAGGTACTTAATTGTAGTTGGAATTATCTTAACTATAGGACAAGAGTCTGGAGGCCCAAGGTACTTAAGTGTGGCTGGAATTATCTTAACTATGAAACATAAGAAAGTGCTCAGGGGAGGGTCTCCATGTAATTGCCACGCTCGAGGAGAGACTTTCCAGAAAGGATTGAATATTACACGTTTGTTAATATTGAACAGATAAGTATCATAGAAAGTTCCATTACGAATTAATGTTGGACTGTGGAAAATTATTTAAATGATAAAATATAACTTTTCATTATGAAATTGATGCTCGAAGAATTACTTAAGTGATAGAACAAACTAAGGAAAGAAATTCCTTGAAAATGCATTAAAATAGAGAATAGAATTTACTAGTATGGAGAAATAACTTCATATAGCAGATAAACATTCATACGCTCTTAAAGCGTTAAGAGTAATTTCTTATAATAAGCGTAGAATTTATCTATGTATTATGATATAAAGTCACATATAAATAAACTGTGTGAAAAGCTACGAAATTAATTTAGAGATAAATTGAGTCATATACCGCAAGCCATTACAGAAGTAATCTAGGTGACTCATTGTATAAACAATATTTAAAAGAATCGTTTTGGAAATGCTGAATGAACTAAGATAAACTCACTAAACTACTAATACCCTGAGCAAGGAAACAAAGGTAATCTCGGCCCACCATTAAATCAGAGATAAAATAACTACATTGTCATTCAAATAATGAGACGCACTAAGTTTGATTAAATATATTTCACTGTAGTAATAACTTAAAGAACAGTGCTACATTTCAGAACGGCTCAACAGCTTGAATGTGTCGACATGACCAAAAACCCTAAAAGACCATCCAGTGTATAACTTAACTCAAAACAATGTATAACAAAGAAAATATCCACAAAAACTCGCAGTCGATCAAGTGCTGATTGTTCACAAAATTACATGTGTCGTGCATAGTGTTTGGCCATTCCTTTATACAGTTAATTAATTAAAAACAAACTTAAACAAGTCTCGACTTAAAGCTTGGCTCGATACATAGTCGTTGTCGCCGAATAGTTAATCATTTTAGAAGCTAAATGTTCATGCACCAAAGGTAAGATGTTCCAACCTGGAAATAACCATGGAAGTCATAAGCTCCTAAAACCTTAAGGGACGTTGTCCTAGTCACATGACTATTTGAGCAGATATGGAAGAGTACCTGTACACAAACACCCAAAACCACGGAGTCATTATGTGTATAAAACTGCATAATATGTTTAAAAAACGATGTCGAGAGGGGAGGCATTTTACCTGAGATCGGAGGGTTCCAGCTTTGTGCAGCCCACCTGCTTCACAACGAATATTTCATTAAAATGATGTGGAAGCTAGAGTCTATCAGTGAACCAAAGGAAAACCTTTGAAAAAATCAAAACTATAAAGTTTGTGGGTTTACCTTCCGAAAATGGTGCTCGGAGCAGAGTGTTCCTAGCAGTAACGGAAGCCCATCGAGCCACCCCAGGACGACGAAGGCAATCTATTAAATTTGGCACCATGTAGAGAATCCAAGCAAAAGACAAATTCACACAACACAGATAATCGAAATCACGTAATATCAGTCCGTCGGGGTTACCTCCCTTTGCAGGACTAACCATAACGCCCATGGAAAACCACAGAAGGATTCGTTGCCAGCGTGAAACCCTCACCAGACCATACCATTGCAGAAAGCATGATACCATGGGCCGACGACAACAATTATTCCACCATCTATTGGGCGCGAAAAATTGGTTAGGGGGTTAAACCCTGAACCCTCCCCACTGTTGGATCGCCTAGCATAGATCAATGGACATGAAAGAGGAATAGATGTTGTAGGAGATCGACACCAGTTGGTGGACGCATGAAACAATCTTGGTTACCAACATGCCGCGTGTCCCAGTGTATAAGGGCCAATTTGCAAAGGTTTGGGCAGGGACGACTACCCCACCAGATCCCATGTGCACTTTAAATGTTAACAACCATATATACCTTGATAACTGCGTAATATAATATCACACACGAAATATATATGTGTTTTCTGGTGCTACAGACTTTAATCAATTGTGCATTAATAACTTTTGTAATCTATGATAGGGTCCAATACTCAAGGTTGGATATAGTTTATGTTATGAAACCAGCGCACAAAAAGATAGAAAAGATAGATCAACGCCTTAAAATTCAGCCTCTTCGAAGGGGCAACCTCCTTTACATTACACAAGTTAATGATTCTTTGATGATTCAAATGAAAAAACCTCTTTTCTATATATAGGAGTCTAAGGAGTCACAGTATAACCGAGCTGACCTAACAATAATAATATAAAGACACAAAAATAACAATAGAGGGATTCTATGGGGCACAGTAATAACAATATGGGGACAATAGGGGCACAAAAATATTAATAAGGGATACAACTACAATAGTAATCGGGTAATCACTAATATTATAGGGACCTAACATGCCCCTCTCCTTCAAAAAGGTGTTGTCCTCAACACTTGAGTAGTTCTGGATGCTTCTGTATAAAATTCTCATCCTCTTATGTGGAATCTTCAGCAGATAAGTTCTTCCACTTAATGAGATACTCTAAAATTGATTGATTTCATAGCTGTTGAGTTCTTGTTTCTATGACTGCTTCCGGTTCCAATATAATTTTTCCTTCCTCGTCAAGTTCTGGCAATATTGTTTGAACTGGGAGCTTGTTGCCTATAACCTTATTTAAACATGAAACATGGAAAACTTGGTGCACTCGAGAAGTTGCAGGAAGCTCCAATTTGTATGCCATAGTACCAATCTTTTGCAACACATTGTACACATCATAATACTTTGGTGATAATTTATTATCCTTCTTAGCTTGCTTGAGGGACATTTGTTTATATGGTTGTAGCCATAGGAATACCCAATCACCTACATCAAAACTTCTTTCACTGTGATGTTGATTTGCCTGTTGTTTCATTCTATTCTGTGCCAACACGAGGTTATCCTTTAAGAGTTTGAGGACTTGTTGTTGATGCTTGATGTGATGTTCCACTGCTTGAACCTTAGAATTTTATCTTAAATATGATGTGATAGATGGTGGCTGATATCCATAAAGTGCCATAAATGGGGTCATTTTTGTTGTTGTATGGAAGGAAGTGTTATACCACCATTCAGCCAGAGGCAACCATTTGACCCAATGTGTCTGTTTATCAGATACAAAGTAACGGAGCTATCCTTCCAAACATTTGTTTACTATCTCAGTTTGCCCATCAGATTGAGGATGATAAGATGAGCTATGAGCTAACTGAGTACGAAGACAAGAAGATAATTTTGTCCAAAAATTTCCAGTGAAAATGGGATCTCTGTCACTTACAATAATCTTTGGGTTCCCATGTAGCTTTTGAATTGTTTCCATAAATGCGGTAGAAACTATACTAGCTTTAAATGGATGTGATAATGCACAAAAGTGTGCATAATTTGTAAGTATATCAACTACCACCATGATGACACTCTTTCCCTTAGACTTGGGTAAACTTGTGATAAAATCCATTGAAACCTCCTCCCAACGTTGGCTTGGAATGGATAAAGGTTGTAATAGACCCGGGGTCTTAATTGTTTCAACTTTATTTTGTTGGCAAACAAACCTTCCGCCACAAAATTTTGAATATCTGATTTAAGGCCATCCCAAAAAAATTCCTTCTTAACCTTGTGGTAAGTTTTTAAAAATCCTGAGTGCCCTCCTAAGGGAGAAGTGTGTAATTCCATAAGAATATTTTGTTTGAGTTGGGAATTCTTACAGAGGTATAAGCGATCTTTGTACCATAACGAATCATTTTGCTAGCGAAATGTATCAGATGTACTGGAATCTTGTTGTAACTTTCGAATAAGTGCCCACACTTCTTCATCATTCTTCTATTCCTCCCTTGCTTCGTTTATCCAATCTGGCTGGATAATAGAAATGGTGCACAACAATGCTTCCACATCCTCATCATTTCTTGAGAGTGCATCTGCCACCACATTTTGCTTCCCTTTTTTATAGATGATTTCAAAGTCATAACCCAACATCTTTGCGACCCAATTTTGTTGCTCTTCAAAGGATAATCTTTGTTCTAAAAAGTATTTAAGGCTATCATGATCTGTTTTTACCTTGAAGTGTCTTCCCATTAGGTAGGGTCGCCATTTCTTAAGTGCATGTAGTATTGCTAACATTTCCTTCTCGTAAATAGCTTTGTGTAAAAACTTTCCCTTGATTGGATGACTTTCAAAAGCAATGGGTCTTTCATCTTGCATTAAAACAGCACCAATTCCATTTCTTGAAGCATCACATTCCACAATAAAGGTTTTTGTGAAGTCTGGTGTAGCTAAGACCGGTGCTTGGCACGTTGCCTCTTTAATATTTTCGAAGGCCTTTGTTGCTTCTGGAGTCCATGAAAATGCATCTTTCTTCAATAATGTTGTTAAAGGTGCTATTATTCTCCCATAATTCTTAACAAACTTGTGATAATACCCTATCAACCCGAGAAATCCTCGTCGATGCTTTATGGATGTGGGGATTTTCCATTCTTTAATGGCTTTAATTTTTCTAGGGTCTACCTTAACTCCTTCATGAGATACAATATGACCCAGATATTCCACCTCTTGTACTCCAAAGAAACATTTGGATCTTTCTGCATATAATTGTTTCTCCTCCAATAGTTGTAGCACCCTGTCAACATGTTCAACATGATCCTTCCAAGACTTGCTGTAGATTAGTATATCATCAAAAAATACTAACGCAAATTTTCTAAGGAAGGGTTTGAAAGTGGAATTCATCAAACCTTGAAATGTAGAAGGTGCATTGGTAAGGCCAAAAGGCATGACCAAAAATTCATAATGACCCTCATGAGTTCTAAATGCTGTTTTTGGAATGTCTTCAGTCTTCATTCTGATTTGATGATATCCTGAATGAAGATCCAACTTGGTGAAGTAAATTGATCCATGCAATTCATCTAGTGATTCATCAATGACAGGAATGGGAAACTTATCTTCAATAGTGAGCTTGTTGAGCTCCCTATAATCCGGACACATGCACCATGATCCATCCTTCTTGTGCACCAATACTATTGGAGTAAAGAAAGAATTTTGACTAGGTTAAATTATACCCGCCTCTAGCATTTCTGCAACCATACATTCAATTTCACTCTTTTGGTCATAGGGATATCTGTACGGCCTGATGTTTAGAGGAACACTTCCTGGAATCAGATGAATAGCATGATCATGATCATGAATAGGTGGTAGACCTTTGGGAGTCTCAAATACCTTGGAATGATTGTCCAATACTTTTTGGAGATCTAGAGAAATAGATGATTTCGATGTGGAAACATCTAGTGAACATAATTGTGCAATTACACCTCTTTGTTCCTTTTTTAGAAGCTTTTTCATACCATTAGAGCTGATTATCTTTCCCGGTTTCCCTACAATACCCCTTAATTCAACTTCCTTTCCTTCTGCAGAAAATAGCATGAAAATTTCTTGAAAATTAAAAGCTATTGTACCCAAGGATTGTAGCCATTGGACTCCTAGTACAACATCAACACCTCCCATTGGAATGGAAAGCATTGGTCTAGGCAATAAATATTCTCCCATGGATAGCTTGATATTATGGCACTTTCCAGAGCAATTTATCATTCCTCCATTTGCAATCATCACTTGACACTCTGGTGCTGGATATAGGAAGCAATTCAATTCTTTTGCTATCTTACAATGAATAAAATTGTGGGTACTTCTTGAAGCAATCAACACTATTACCTTTTTCTTCTTGATTTGTCCTTCTATCTTGATGGTTTGAGGAGTGGTAATTCCAGCCAATGCATTACAAGATATGGTCGGATTCATTTCTTCTTTATCTAGGCTTTGTTCCTGGAGTATATCCTCTTCTTTTGACCTTTCTTGCTCCTTTTCTTCTTCCTCTTCACAATCTATGTAGAATAATTTCTTCTCAGCACACTTATGACCTTTAGTGTATTTGATATCACAACTGTAACAAAGCCCTTTTTCTCTTTTTTCTTCCAATTGTTGTGGTGTCAACCTTATAGGTTGTGGAAGGCTAGGGGCAACAATACTTCCATCTTTATAGTTGTGAGTGGTATGCTTCCTAATTGCCATAATTTTGCTTTCCATTTGTCTTGCTAACCTGAATGCCTTCTCTAATGAATCAAGTTCCCAAAGGCGAACATCATGTTGGATATTATCCTTTAAAGTCCCTATGAACACATCAATCCTATGCTCCTCTGGAATATTTTTTACCCTTATGTTCAATTTTTGGAACTCCTCAATGTGCTCCATTATTGAACCCTTTTGTTTGAGACTTACCAATTGGCTAAAAAAAGTGTTGATTTTTTTATCCTCATAATGTGCTATCAATTCTTCTGTAAAAATTGCCCAAGAGATAATTTGTTTATGAGAGCAAAGCCATTGATACAGGGAAAATTTTAAGAACCCCCCCTAAATTTATAAATATAATAAATGGGCGAATCTCCATGGTATATAGGAAAAATGGAAGGCGATTTTATCAATAATATAATATGTATATATAATTTTTTGGCGAATCTCTCACCAGGCATGGCGAATATTTTACTCAATTATAAAATCTTGTAAGATCTTGGCGAGTCTTTCACTAAATAATAAAACTTTGTAAAGTCCTAGTGAATCTTAGCATAGGCTACATGCTGGTTTAATTCCCCCATTTAAATAGGCTACATTCCAGGTGAATACCATGGGTCAATACCATGTGCCATTTTTATTTTTATTAATTCTAATATTAGGGTTAATAATGGTTTTTTTGCATGGTATTAATAACAATCTAGTCCATGGTATTTGTCCCATAGTATTTTGGCCATAGGTTTCACCTAAATATAACCCATTTTTTGAGTGTTCGTAAATATAAGGTGACTTATGGAGTAAATATAAAAAAATATTAAGGAGGCCATGGATGTGATCAACTGCCTTACAGATCCTGACACGGCCAGGTTGGTCGAGATCTGTCTCACTTCCACCTTCTTCAGTTTTGAAGGGGAGTTCTTCGAGCAAACATGTGGGGTTGCAATGGGATCCCCCCTCTCCCCTGTTGTTGCTAATCTGTTTATGGAAGATTTTGAGTCCAGGGCTCTGAGCTCTTCTCGGCTCCTGCCTAAGCTATGGAAGAGATATGTGGATGACACCAATGTCATCTGGTCTCATGGCCAAGTTGAGCTTGATCTCTTCTTTGATCATCTCAATAGGCAATCCTCAGCCATTAAGTTCACGAAGGAGCAAGAGGTTGAGGGATGTCTTCCTTTCCTTGATATCCTTATTTCTAGGAATGAGGATGGTTCCCTTGCCCATCGAGTCTTTCGTAAGAAAACTCATACGAAGCAGTATCTTCATGCCAGTTCCCACCATTTCCCGGCTCAAAAGATGGGTGTTCTCAATACCCTTGCTACTCGGGCCCTGAGGATCTCGGATAAGGAGAGCTTTGAGAAAGAAAAATCCCATCTGCTGTATGTTTTCGTGGAGAATGGTTACAGTAGATACATGGGTCAAAGGGCTTTCCTTAAAGCTTCCAGGAATTCTCTGGCTAAAAGAGAACCGAAAGATCGTGTTCCTGGTGTCCATCTCCAGTATGTTCAAGGGACCACGGATAGAATTGGTAGGATTCTCAGGAGACATAGTATCCCTGTTTCCTTTAGGCCCCTGAGCACCATTCGTATGTCCCTCAGATCAGTAAAGGATCCCATCGACCCTAAGGATATGAAGGGCGTTTTTATGATCCCTTGTTCCTGTGGGACCCCCTATATTGGGGAGACTGGTCGCTCCATTAATCAAAGGATTAGCGAGCACGCAGCGGATCTGAAGCACATGAGATCTAAGTCTTCCGCTTTGGCTGAGCATGCTGAAAAAACCAATCATCATGTTTGTATTGAAGAAGCCAGTGTGATTGCTAGGGTTTCGCAGTTCCATCATCGTAAATTCAGGGAAGCGCTTGAGATTGAAAAGAGACCAAGCAATCTCAATAGAGAGGATGGTTGGAAAGTCAGTAGGTGTTGGATCCCAGCCCTCTCCTCCTAGTCCTCTGTGGTTTTTTTTATTTTTTTATTTTTTTATTTTTCGTTTTTTCTCTTTTTTTCATTATTTTTAAATAGCTCATAATTAATAAATAATATCTTTTAAATGGACTATTAATACTAATAATAATTACTTCACCTATTTTCGACCATGGTCCTTATATTAGCATATTATTTTAAACGTATAGTATTTATTTATAATTTATTTTATTTTAACAAAGAAATAATTTTATTGTTTATTTGTACCTAACTCCATTAAATAAAATAGCAAATAATAATAATAATTAATATAATGAATAATTTACTTTAAATTTAACTTTTTATACTAACCTGTTAGCTATTTTATTAATCATAACCTTTACATTTGATTATTATTATTTTATTATATATATATATATATATATATATATATATATATATATATATATAATAATGTAAAGAAATAAATGAATTAAAAACTAACCAATAATTTATATTTTTATATAAATATAATTTAGTCTTATCTTCCTTTTGATTTCGAAGTAGCTCAAATTATTAAATATTATCTTTTAACTAATTTACTTTCACCCATTATAACTTATTAAGAATAATTTTATTTTATATATGTACATAATTTAAATATATTTAGGTATTAATAACCATTAATTTGTTTATCAAATATTATCTTCTAACTAACTATTAACACTAATTTTAATCACTTTCACCCATTATAACTTAATTTGACCATGGTCCTTATATTAGCCATGGGTCAATTTATACATATTATTTTAATTAAATAATCTTATTTTATTAAATATATATACATAATTTAAATAAATATAGGTATTACTAACCTTTAATCTTGTTTATTTATACCTAATTCACCTTAGTTCTATGAAATTAAAAATAGTAAATATTATTGGTAATTAATTTTAATCAAATTAATATACAACAATTTAATTAAATTTTATACCAACCTAGTATTTAATTTATTATTCCTAACCGATTATTATTATTTTAATTAAGATATATATATATAGTTTTATTAAAAAACTAACCGTTAATTCATATTTACTTGGTTATAAATAATAATAATATTATTAAAATAATGAAATAATTTAACGTGGGTTCTAGAGTCAGAAATTAGCCGTTAATCCTTTGTAGCTGTTGGAGTCTCTGCTTGGACTATTTAACTTGCTGGACTGGATCTGTTTCTTCAACTTGTCCTGACGATGAACCACACTAGTTGGTTCGAAACGCGTCGACAAATGAGTTTCCATGTGATTTTAGCCGAAGAATCTTCTCTAAAACTGATATGGATCACAGAAGCCTTAACTCAAATATTTTATTTGTTTACCATACCTCTCGTTTATTTATATTTTTATTAATTTACCATACCTCTTTTACAAATATGGTATTTGACCCATAGGATACTTAAATAAAACCTTTTTCTTGAGCCTTCATAAATAGAACGAGGGTTATGGACTAAATATAAAAAGAGGTTTTATTTATTTACGATACGTCTAGTTTATTTATATTTTTATTTATTTACCATACCGTTTGAGTAAGTATAAAAAGACGTTTTATTTATTTTTACACCGTTACATGTATATAAGGTGACTTATGGAGTAAATATAAAAATGTTTTATTTATTTACCATACCTCTCATTTATTTATATTTTTATTAATTTACCATACCTCTTTTATAAATATGGTATTTGGCCCATAGGATTCACTTAAATAAAACCTATTCTTGAAAATGGGCGAATGGATTCACTTAAATAAAACCTATTCTTGAAAATGGGCGAATGGAAGGTTGTAAGTCCTAATTTCAAGGGCTAAATTTACCTTTTTTACCCTCTCCCTTGAAATAAGGTGGGCTATTTGAGGTGATTTGTAAAAATGTACTATGATACAAAATATTCGCCCACTAAAAATTTAAAACCCCTTAATTTCGCCAAAGGGCGAACATTCGCCCCTAAAATTATCCTTGCATTGATACCATACAAACTAATTAGGTTCCAAATATAAAGTTGTAATACATACCTTTTGTGTGTTTTGCACATTATTGAGATCGAAAAATTGCTCCATCTGTAATATCCATGTTGCGGGATCCTTGCCATCAAACTTCCTCATATCGATTTTTGGAATATGGTGGGTCTTTGATCCAACATTAGAATCTATGAAATCATGATTAACATTTCTTTTGTTCTGATCATGAGTTTCCTTTACTACCCTTTCACCATTAGTAAGTATTTCTTGTATTTTTCAAATTTGTCTTCAAATCTACCACACCTGTCTTCAAATCTATCTTCAAATCGTCTATCTTAGCTTCCACGTCATTCATCTTAGCCTCTACATCTTTCTTTAAACCTCCTTTCTATATATAGGAGTCTAAGGAGTCACAATATAACCTAGTCGACCAAACAATAATAATATAAAGGCACAAAAATATCAATCTATGGAGCACAGTAATAACAATATGGGAACAATAGGGGCACAACAATATTAATAAGGGATACAACTACAATAGTAATGGGGTAATCACTAGTATTATAGGGACCTAACCGTTTATGTATTTTTTTTTTTTTTGTATATTCAGTAGTTTTTAGGTTTATAGTTGTTACACCTCTCCTTGAACGGGTTGTGACAAACCCATCATACTTCCCTTCTTGTTTGTTACCTAGGTGTTTGCACAACTGGTGCTTGTTTGATTGCAGTAAGTTGGTTTACCTCACCCTTTGCACAACTTGTCCTGTAAGTTGGTTTAGGTTGATTGTTCTATTTTTTACGTCTTGTTTATTAAACATCATTTTATTTTATTTGTTATTTACTTCCGGGAAACAAAAATGAACATGTTTTGTATTAATACAAACCAGTTTACATAGAAATTAAATAATCATAACTATGACAAACTTCAATCCAAAGTTTACCATCACTTTATTGTTGAAAGCTGTCCCATTTTGAATTAACCAAAATCAAAATAGTAAAAAATTATTAACTATATCTCTAATACAAAGGACTAAATATAAATTTTCAGACTTAATATCATTTGTCGATAGGCATGCCTATACACTACAACAGAAGTGGGGTTTTAAGACAATATTTAAGACAATTTTTGGGTGAATTGGCTTAACTTCTGAGAAAAGAAAATTTGTATATTGTCTTAAATATTGTCTTTAAGTGGGTGTCTCAAATTAAATTGTGTTAAAATATTGTCTCTATAAAGACAATATATAACAAAAACATTTTTGTCTCTCCAGAGACAATAAATGAATATATTCGAAGTTAATACAACATCACTTTTGTGCCTTTAGAGACAATATAAAATAATGAATCTAGAAAAATATCTCACCATTGAAATAAACCAATATTAAAAGTATTTAATTAAAAATAAACTACAATGTCATTGATTAATTCATATTAAGACGCAGTGGAATCGTATCACCAACCTCCTTCTTATAAAGAATATGTATTTCCATTGAGCTAGCACCCTTTAAAAAATTATGGGAATTTGGTAGTGCTTGAAATTGCATATATAGGAAGTGATTTAAAAAAAATGCTTGACACATAATGATGTAATATTTGTAAAATCTAAAATCATTCAACCCCTATTTTTAACTTGTTAAAAATAACTCAATGGATTTAGCTCAATATCACATCCATGTAGCATGACTCACACAACAAGCTAACTAGAAATTACACCAAGAGGTTCAAAGGAACTTAGATACAAGTAGGGAATTTGGAAAGAGAATTTAAAAAATCAAACCTACTGATTTTTAAGCATTAGGAACCACTCTAGTCCTTTCAATCAAAGAGGTTGTATTTTTTTTTCCCAAGACTAACTCTCCAATCAGTTTTAAAACTAATTCTACTTTTTATAGTTAATGAAATTGTTTTTTTTTAAGATTCACAATAAAAATGACAATAAAAATAATATCTATCATAAACAATTTCGTCAAACAAAATAATTAAATAATTAAAATTAAAATAAAATATCAATAACTCATAATTTTCATTAATTTTATTTCATTTATAATTAAAATAAAAATTTGAATTATAAGTTTGTCCACAATACCTGTTTTTTTCACAATTCCTTGTTCTCTTCTTTGAGTTCTATTACTTCAGCTTCCAACTCAACAGTATATGCCTGCAAACAAGGAAAAGTTTTAAAGGATTAATATTCAAACTCCTTCACTAGCGTTAAAACTTCCCATAACAATTGTAGATCAAGTTCGTTGACATATTTTCTTCTTTCTATAACAATTTATTCAGATCTCAAATAACCTACATAGTGATATATGAACTGAATCCATTGAAATTAAAAAATGCACACAAGTATCTTTCTACAAGCATATTCTATTCAAAATAAAATTCATGTCTCTATTGACTGCATGCCCTCAAAAGCATCCAAATGGTCATTAATGATGTCTAACAAAGACACCATAATAAATTTACGAAAAACATAAGTTAGAATGAAGTGGGACTATTGACATCATCCACAACATAATATAATGTTTCCAAACTTCAACTATTTAAGTAATGTTTCCAATTAGTTATTTAACAGAAACCAATTCCCGCCTCAAAGAAATCAAATTGTTCACATTTTTTTGGCAGGATGACCAACATAACCATCCTTCTGATTGAATAATTCTCAGATGTGCTTCTTTAAGGTTCTCCAATGTTTTTGCGCTTGTGGGATTGTAACTTCTTTATTTCACTATGTGCAAGATCACTATGATATAAATTGAGAAGTTCATGACCAAAACTGTATCCATCCTCTTCAACATCTACATTGATTTCAACTGGGTTCTGATTCAATATGCATATTTCTACACTGGAAGCAATTTTTCCATAGAAACTAGATTCCTCATTTTCTTTGTGGAGTTCCAATGACTTTGCTTTCTCTACCTCCTTTGTCAAGTTTTGATGGGTATTAGATCCCAACACCCATAGTGATTGGAAACAATGGTGTCTATCGTCAAGGTAAATATCAAGATAATATATGTTCTTTCTATTTAAATGCATAGTTGTAGGTGTTGGCTTATATGATCTTAAGCCCTTTACAACATTTGTAGTCTGACAAACAGGAGAGGAAATAGAGAAATTTTTTAGATTGCCATTGTAACCATCTTTGCAATGCAATCCCCTATTCATATTTTTTCCAGAGAGTTGTGTACCTTGGAAGGGATATTTTTTCCTCAATATAGAGGATCTGAGGGCAACATTAGCATTACCAGGGATAGCAGAAGAAGGGGTAAAAACTTCAGAGTGCACATTTGACGCATAAATTTCAAAAGGCTTGAACTTTGGAACATGAAGTTTTTCTTCTATTGAATTACTGAAATTTTCATTCTTATTCTTACTATCTTGAATGGATTTCGAACTTTTAAACACTCTTTCAGTGCCAGAGAATGTTTCACTTTGACTCTTTTCCATTACCCTTGATGATTGAAATAAATTGACATGATTTTGTGAAGAGGCATGTGGTAGATTGGTGAACCTCGTCTTGTCTCCATTGTCTGTTGCAATGCTTTCTTCATTCCCACACTTTGCTTGAATCGATACACATTGCCCCATTAACTTCAAGATAGGTCCGGAGGGAAAACAATCTCTCTCAAGACAATTGCAGAGGGAAAATAGTATCTCTCCATATGGTTGTCCTGCTTGAACATTTACTGACTAAAATGAAATTGAGTTTCCTTGTCTATTGAAATAAAGAGAACTTGAACTTCCATCTTCACTTACTAAAAAATTGTAAATATTATTTCCCTTGTGACTCTCGGATGGAATATCAATTTTTTTTTCCAGAATTTCCTAAGCCTGAACTTTCACTGGTCATGTTTTGTAGATTGTCAGTTATTGTGAGGTTTTGATGTGAGTACCCATCACAAATAAGGGAGGAATATGATTTATTTCGAAAAATGGGAACCCTCGAACTTGTGAAGTCTTTAGTGTAGGGGTGCATTCCCTGCACAAATTTTTCATTTTCATATGGCCACAATAAGTGGATGCTCCACACAACTACATGGAATCTGTCATTGTTTTATTACTAAAGAAATCTCCATTCTGATAAGAGTGATTACTAGAAGCATGTGATTTAGAACCATCAATGGGGCATGTCAGATTGGATGCAAAAATTGGTTCATCTAAAACTGGTGCAACGAAATCTGGAGAAATTTTCCCCTGTGGATTGAAGCCTTAATTTGATTGCAACGTGGCCAAATCCGATTTACATGAGCCAGATGTAGTCCCTTCCTTACCTGGAAACAATTAATTATCTATTACATCCTAGAAAGGATCGATTTGGGCATAGTCTACTCGTAAATCACTTTGGCAGTGATATCTCACAAAGGTCTACAGATTTGATTTGCCAGTTTGTTTGGGTTGTTCCTTACTCTTAGGTATTGCAGTTTTCTTCTTGCCGTCTGTTCCTCTCTCTATATGTTTGTTAACATGACTACGATCAGTTTATTTCATTTTCAATCTTCTTATACCTTTCTTACTGTTATCGCATTCGTATAAATTATTGAGGTTTGATAGACCTTGCTCGTGTTGGTTTTTAGCCATTAGCTCGACAATATCCATAAGTATTTCATCTCCCATTTCAGAAAGATTCTATCCAATTTTCTCATTTTCATGGTTAAGGAAGTTGCGCTCTGGTTACTTGTCTCTTGATGCTAATGCAAAAGGTGTGATACCTCGGGGCATTTGAAGAGTATTGACGACAGCTTGGGACGAACTTGAAGCACAAGAACTCTGAACCAAAAAATAAGAGTAGCATTTGTTATAGATATTTCTTTTTTTTGTAAGAATAGGAAAATGTAACTTAAATTGGTGCATTCTTAATGTGTAATGTCCCCTAGTAACCTTGTAAATATTGAATTATTGCAGTTAAAAAAAAAGACATCTTGATAGTTGTGGTTCGACAAGGCTAAACTATAGGTAAAATATACATGAATATATGTTTGATTTTCTACTTGATGTTGTGTGTACCATGATGGAAGACAAGGCTAGAGAAATCTCACACCAAAGTGGTTATTCAATTATGGGTGAGGTAGTTACCTACCCAACCTCCTCAATGGAAATAAAAGAACTTCCAAAAAGGGCCAAGAGGGCATTATGAACCTAAACCAAAAGGAGAAAAAAAGAAGATGACGGACAGGTCAAACGAGTTGAGTAACAGTAGACTCTCGAGCTAGTTGGCTAATGGAGTCTGTCTAGAGCTTGAGATCTCATTGTGCTAACCGAAGCTATGTTTGGTTGTGACGAGATAGCCACCGATAGAACAATTTGATATATTTTGATTATTCTGGAAAACCATACTTGGTGTACAGTGATTTCGGGGGAGACACAACAGTGAAAGGTGATCTCACAGTTGGGTGGAGCCTTGCTATTTCCAAGTGGTCCTGGTGAACAAGGTTTGAGAGAAAATGGATAAGTATTAGTGATAATTTCAGTAAATTCTTTCTTAGTATATTCATAATGGAAGTCTGTAATAGAAAAACTTGATTGAAATACTTATTGATTAATGAAATTTTCGATTTAGGGTCATCTGTATAACAATATTGAATAAAGATACTTTTACAGGAAGTGTAAAATTGGTAGAATTCATTAAAAAGAATAGAGTTAGCATGAATTAAAATGGCACGAACTTGGTGGTTGGAAGCATCACCACACTATATTAAGTCTCGGGGAAGGGTAAGTTAATAGAAAGGTACCCTGTAAACTAGTAAGGGGGGTACTATAACAATGACATAGATTAAAGACTTAGGGTTATGGGCTTAAGCCGATTGGGACGAGCTTTTTAAAAGAAAAAAAAAACACGAGGAAAATTTGGATTAAAGGAAAAGAAATTTTCATTCTAGATGTAGAGTTTAAACAATTAATAGTGCAAGAGAAACTCTATGATTATTTAAGGCTAAAATTTGTAGAATAATTGAAGCATGGGTTAGTCTCCAGGCCAACTAACTGAATAGCTAGCCGGAAATATCCCCTGGTCTTGTTTTCTATTCTTTCTTATACACATGTATGTCGGCTTAGTCGACTCATGAGACATTCGAAGAAGTATACATTTCTATAAAAGACCAGAGTAACAGAACGAGAAAGTGAAACAATTCCATTTGAGAACTGAACATTCAGGAAATAAATCATGTATTACATGCATTAATACAATAATCTCTAACTTATGAAAATTGTCACTCAGAACTCGTAAAATCTCTTTCTGAAGATTTTTTTTTTTGAATAACATCGATTTGTCACATTATAACCTTACAATGGTCATTCATGAAATTAAAACATTCCATATAGTTTAGAAAACCCTTCACGCAGGAGGCAATCGAGATATAAAGGGATAGAAAGCCTCTCTGTTCAAATGAGTGTCTATAAGGAACTAATCTTGTTTCTATGAGTAATTAAACCCTAGTGGTTAGCGTGCTCGAGTCTTCAACACTTGCAGTATCTAGAAAACATAAATTACATGCTTGTAGGCATGAAAGGATGGAGAGGCATTGCTAAGAATCTGAAGAAAAAAATCAACAAGAGAAAATTATGAAAAGGGAACCTATTTTCTGTAGAAGAAGTTATAGCCATTGAACCAAAAATTAATTTTTACCTGCATGTTAACAAAGCAGGAACTGAATATAGAACTTACCTGGCCCCTACTTTACATACTCCTTCCTCATATTCCACTTCTTTTCAGGACAAACTCATCTAGAATATTATTCTTTTATATTCTTCCTTTTTCATTCCGACATGACATTATGCCCATGTAGATGAACCCAGTAATTCAAATTGCACGGGGATCATTGGTGCTACGCAGATGTATGTTGCGCTGCAAGCTTGTTCTTTAAAAGGGCTCGGGTAAGAAGACAGGGCCAACCTTTCTGATGCTTAGGCCCTCCTCTTCAATACATATGGGAAAAATAGGGTAGAGAGGTGAAAGCTGACTCACTTTACCCTGCCCTCTTGGACACTCAATGGGATGGAACAACGGTCAGCCCTCTTGCCCACGATATGGAACATGACTTATTGCCCTCTTGGACCTTACTTCACTTAACCCTAACATCATTAGGCCTTGTCTTATACGCTCTATATAACCTAAGACATTAATTGGTATATCACCAGCCTCTTCATCTCTTATTAAGTGATAAGTCTTAGGAGCTAAGAATATCCCACCATCCTCGACAAACTCCTCCAGCTTTAGCTTACCCAATTCCATGGATGAGATTTCTTCTTCTGGAAGAGGGCTTCCTAGAATAGCCGAGTCTGTATCAGTATAGTAACAGTCATGAGTTAGGGTGTTAGAAAAAATAGCAAAAAAACAAATAAATGAGTTTAGGAGTAATTGCTACATGTATTTACTAACATGGGTATTACTTGGGAGTTGGGCTTACAATTTCCACCTAAATCCGAGCCATAACACTAGAAAACAGGGATACAATTAGAATTTTTTGAACTTATAAAAAAAATGCAAGAAATACCTAAGTTAATAACCTCCTACAACTGCAAAACCCAGATAAAATTCATTTTCAAAACTCAGAGAAAATTCATTGTCTGTGGTGTGTTGGCCGAATAGATAGTAAACCTGCTAGAAGAATACTGTAATCACTTTAGATGAGAAATGGTTTTTCGATTAGAAGGGAATTAAGAAGGAATTTCAGAATTCTAAAGAACCAAATAGTCTTCGAGTGTATACCTATTGTAAACCACTGAATTTCAGAAGTTGTAGGGGTCCCAAAGTATTTTTCGCAGAGGCGGAGCTCAATTGCAGAGAGGGAACATGAAAATGGAGGAGTTCAACGAAGAAGTACTGAGCAGTTTTCCTCTAACCAACTTGAATGATCCATCATCGTTTGACTGGAACCTAACAATCAATGGACAAGGGGTGGCCACTTGGCACACGTACCAGTACAACTTGAAGCCCAGGGACGACGATCATGCGAACTGAGAAGTTTCAAATTGAAAGTAATTGAATGATGTTCTGTAAGAGTTTCATTTCCTAGATGTTAAACCACCCTTATTAACTTAGAGCAAGGTTGATAAGTTAGTATTAAACCATATTAATATAAAAATCATCCACGAGGGAGAAAGGTATGGTCTGGTGATTTATTAAATTTATTATTCCCACACACAATTGTGTTATTATGTGTATCCCAATTTATAACTTGTTCCATTGAATAAGACTAATTTATGTCACTTAATTTGTTTTTTATTTTCTATACTTAACCATATGTTTTTATGTTTTATGTATGAATGTAAGTAGGTATATGAAATAATGATTCAGAAACATATGAGACTAGAAAAATCACTCAGGAAATGTGAGTTTATTTAAAACACGATTGATTGCATGGAAGCTAGTCCCTGCCTTAAGTGGGAGTAGGTGGGTGAGTGATTTGGAAAGTTATAGTTCTATTACACAAGCACCATTACCCCTTACAATCATTAGTCTCATTGGCAGAACTTGGAACCTCGTGGCAACTAAAAATTTTCAAGCAAATGCTAATTATTGGGACATTATCTGGAGTTAATCCTTTTTGTTAATCATCTATGTATAGGTTATTCTATAATATAGGCCGAAAGCTCTTCCATGGTGAAGCAAAGATCCCTCTGAGACACAAATCCAAGTTGCAGAGGTGTAATTCTAGTCCGAAATAAAGTGGTGGTTCGAAACTATCTTTGTGATACGTAAAAGATTGAGACCTTATGTTGTGAAGTATGAGTTATACCTGTGGCAAGAACAAATTACTTCTGTATTGATGTGTGAGGGGTAAATTCTGAGATAGTTGTATGGTACAGAACCAAGGTTCATCTGAGGTATAGACCAAGAGTCTGAGGTATAACCGAGCTGCTAAGGTATGATCATTAAGAAGCATTACAACATATAGTTATCAGAAATTTTTGAAGTCAAAAATTGCATAAAGACCATGTATAGGTCTGATGGAGAAAGTTTGTATTAAAGACTTGTGTTTAGATCTATTGATCTCTAATATCTTGAAGGGTGAAATGAAATATATATTTGGTAGCCATTCCACTTGTTCAAGGATTATTATCTCAGATCCATAGATATTGAAGCAGGACAATTAGATGAGGAGGAAATGACTAAAATAGTTGGAATGAAGACAAAACTATAGAGGAATGGAAGCTCTGAAGCAGGAGGTGTTGAATGTTTGCAAAGAAATGACTAGTTATGCATGACCTGGGTAATATATTCCAAGGCTCTACACAAAATCCAAAATAGATATTCTTATATTATTGACTAAATTCATGATACTCCTCTACCATTAATCATTCTCTGATGGATGAACCTACCTAAGAAAGAAACCGAATTTTAAGAGCATGGAATTTGCAAATATGCAAACATATTTCCACATGTCTGTGGCTTTTAAAAAAACATTGTTATAAGAAAGGAAATCCTCTAGTAATGAAGAGGTGGAAAACATGGACATAAGTTCACTTCACAATCATCCACATGTTTGAGTAGATCATAATTACCTCTGATCCATAGAAATAGGGACAATTTTTCCTTGGTGTAGGACCAATCTATTGATCATAGGCTTTTATAAATGTAAACTAGGTTTTCTCTCCTCTCTGCAAGTAGCCTATTCTTTTTCATTGAGTAATTATGTGCTCCAAATCCACTCCAATGCAAATTCTTGTAAACCTTCATCAATAGAAAAGTAGCCAAATGTCTAGAGTTTTATCTATAATTGCATCATCCAACAACCAATTCTCTCATGCGGCATGCCACATTTGACCCAAACTCATTTGTCACCAATGCAAAGGAAGGAAATTGTGTTCTAATGAGAATCCTCTTTTGGAGGATACATGTTTTAGAAAGTAAGCATGTATCCTTTCTATAACTCTGTCATCTTTAGGTGGGACTCTACCAGACCTGTCTTCAAACCACTTAGGATTCCAAGCATGCATTTCCATATGCAATGGAAAATTTAGTTTATGCCATCTATCATGAATACCAACATTTATCTTTCCATTAATTTCTCCACTCAAATGTTTAGACTCTTCCACTGCATTTCTATTTTCTCTATCATATTATCCATTGTTTCATAAAATTCTCCTAAAGTAGATGAATCAATATCTATATATCTAAAGGCCCAAAATATGTCTGTGTTACATATGGAGGACATTAATATTCTAGCTACCCCACCATTTCTTGTAAGCCACATGACCATGCTGACTACTTGAATTAGGACCACAATCCGATGCACACTATGATTCACAGAACTACTTGTTCAGATCGGTTCCTAGAGTTTTTCTAGATATATCAAGACTCATACAAACTAAAAGTCCATGGACACCTCTACTTAATCCTGTAGACAACGACAGTTTAATTAAACTTGTTCAAAACTTCTAGACATATTATAGCACCTAACGAAAATTAGTACCCAGAGCTATCAAGTTAGCAGTGTGCTTGGAAACAAAATGAACTACAGGAGAGTAACTAACCAGAAGTATCTAACGAGTATACACTTTGGCCAATGTTCTGGATCCCAAAACTCCTTCAGCAGATCCTCATGGCGGTCCACATCTGCTACCAATGACTATCATTGAATATTTTCTTGACAAACATATTTTAATAAGAGACCTTACATAAAAAATGAAAAGTTAAAAGAAAAAAGCACATAGTTCATGATACTAATTCCATGTAAAGAACCTAGGATTAATTGCATCAAACAAAATACAACAAGAAACAAGAAATAAAAAAGGGTAGAATTACATTCCACCCCTTCAAAAGAATTTGAAAATTCTTCAAATAAAAATAAATCTCCAATTTGCAACTTAAATTTACAACAGTTGAAAATGTTGCATCTATGTAATTTTATACAAAGTCTACAACACAGGAATAAAAAGTGCACATTAGAGATAAAAATAGAAACCAAATCATAACTCAAGTACTTTTCCATTAGCATTTAATCTTTGTCCTGAAACTATGAAGAATTAAACATCCGATCAATGAAATTACAAGTAGTTCATGATGCCAATTTCATGTCAAGAACCTAGGATTAATTGCACCAAACAAAATAAAGAAGCAACAATAAATAAAAGGGGAAACATCCCTTACCATCCCTTCAAAATAAATTGCAAAGCACTTGAATTTTTTTCAAATTAAGATAAAATAAAACACTTAGTTGCTACTTATAATTTACAATGGTCTAGAATGTTGAGTCTATGTAACTTTATAAAAAAAATCTACAACACAGGAATAACAAGTGCACATAAGAGAATAAATAGAAACCAAAATCATAACTCAAGCACTCCTCCTTCAACTTTTAATCTTGTCTTGACTCCTGAAACTATGACGATCCAAACATCCAATCAATGAGGTTGCAACTAGTTTAGAGAGTCATTACATCAATAGATGTCCACAGGTAATTCCATAAGTCATAATATCAATACATGTAGTTAAAAATGTCTTCAATTTGGATAAAATGTTTAAAACTTAGGATTACGTGTTTCTCACCATCATTTTAGGGTCTCTACCGGAATGAGATCCAACACTGCCACCCACTGCTCTACACCAATCTATTCTACGATGTGTTCTATAAATTGAGTTGGATTAGTTGTACTGTCGAACATTGATGGCTCTTTCAAATCTGTGCCAACCCACCCGCAAGTCTATAGTACTACACACTGCCATGTGGACTTGCTGGGATAACCTCTTTTTACTCTATAATTTCTTCCAGGAGAAGTGTACCTTCCAAAGTAGTCAGTGCATCAATGTTGAAACTCAGTCATATCAAACAATAGGCAAAGACTTAAAGCTAAGACTTTCTAAATTGGACCCCTCCCTACCAAACTAAAATATGGAAAATTAGATTTTGACAGTATTCTACAAATATTCATAGTAGTAACTGTGTGAAATGATTTTGGGAGTGTAGAAAAATATGGCATAAATTCTGAATGCACATTGTGATGCTCCCTCATGCTCCATAGAAGTGTAATGGTTTCCGAAGCAAGTCTATCAATATTCTCCAACGCTTATCTCTAAGACAACATGTTGTAAAAGTGAAAGATCTAGCCACGAGGAGCACAAAATCTGAATATAGTTGGGTTTCAAATCAATTTGGAATTCTATGAAAATGTGCTCAACAACACCATTCATTCTCATCAAACTTCATATAGTCTGAATGAGCAGGGATATGCAAAATATTAAGGTAGAAACATGCTGGCACTAATGAAAAAACCTTCACAAAAATGAAATAATTACTTAGTTTCAAAGAAATTGTCCCTCTTCTCTGGAGTTTGATTGGGAGCCCTGTCCTGTGATCACGTCTACAATAGGACTACCAAGTCTCATTTGATCCAGTATATAAAATTCCTAACAAAGTCAACAAAGCCTTGATTCACTGGTGAGATTGACAGAGTGTTTAACTGTCTACTAGCATTCCATGCGAGAAGGTTAGTTGGTGAAGGCTAAGTAAATAAAGGTATGTTTGGCTATGTAACAAGTAGCATAAGTTTAACTGTGTACTAGCATTCCATTCATGAAGGTTATTTGGTGAAGGCTAAGTAAATAAAGGTATGTTTGGTTGTCTAACAAGTAGCATAAGAAGTTAGATGCCACACCCTACTGATCATATTCGTGGGTTTAGCAACAGGTTGGGCCTCTAAACTGCGCCATCAAAATAGAAATAATAAGGATCTTTTAAAGATATCCTCTTCAATCCTTACATAAGTGTCAAACTCTGACGAGGGATTGGTCTAGAGAGTTAGTTGATGTGATACATGCAGCAGTGCGCAATGTTGTTGATCTTCAAATTACATGTTTCCAGAGCAACATTTAGAAAACTGCTGAGCATAAATTATGGAAGTAATATTTAAAATAAATAAATACTGCATATGAATGAATGGTAGAGAACCCTGGACATGATACATATTCATGCTATAAACAATGCTACAATTAAAATCAACAAGAAATTCTTTAGTATATTTACTTGCTTTAATGGTATCTGGATATTTTACTTATTAATTAAAATCAACAAAAAAGTCTTTTGTATATTTGATTGTTGTAATGGTATCTGGATATTTTACTTGATAAAAGCTCTTAAGAAAGGCACTGGGTAGAAACCTATGGATCTCTCCATCTCTGTAGCAACTAGCATCAGCCAGCCTTCACTTCATTTTTGAGGTTTTAAGAAAGGCATTGGGTAGAAACCTTTGGATTTCTCCATCTTTGTAGCAACCAGCATCAACCAGCCTTCATTTCATTTTTGCTATCACAATTCAATTTTGGGGTTGTATATTTGAACCACGGTTAGTTTAGTTATTACATCGGCTTATCGCATTTGGAGTTTGAACACATAGTTTACTATTATAGTTTGTGCAGTAATGTTGTTCTATGGGAGGTTGGGTACATAGTTTAGTATTATTGAAATTGTAGAGCATATAAATATGATGGGAAACATCAGCCACTCCGAGAGAAAGGAAATCCAGAGGCGTCAAGGAGTCTTATTATTCCTTTAAGACACTATTTTCATATGGTTGACCTACATAATAGCCTCACTGTTTTATTAGTTGCATTCCTATGCTTTTACTGATCATAGATGTTGTGTGATTTGTCACAAATTTGAAATTGTTAAAGGTGTGTTGTGGAATTGTCCAGTTGCCAGCACATTCTAGGCCTGGATCACAACTTAAAATAGTATGCTCCTTGTTGTTCATAATAATTGGAAGGGAGTGATGTTTGGAGACAAGTGGATGGTTCAATAGGCTACTGGAAACAAGCAAGATGGCGGCCCTGATTATGTCACCAGACTTGGAATTAGAAAAACCTTTGTTGGATTGAGAACTCCGCAAGTGCTACAATATTCTATTAAAAAGTATACAAAGAAAAGTGCAGAAGGAATATGAGCACTATCATAGCTTAATCAACAAGCTTATTGAATTAACATAATCTAATAGTCCACAGGGATATACCACCATGCTTTACAGTTGAGTAGGAATATGAGCACTATCATAGCTTAATCAACAAGCTTATTGAATTGACATAATCCAATAGTCCACAGAGCTATACCACCATGCTTTACAGTTGAGTTACATTTTCATAATTCACAGCACACTCTTGACCCTGGACTTATCTGTAAGCCTTGTTTGTCCCCTGAATTTACATCCTTCGAATTAGTGGACCTTTTCAACACAGAAAGGCAGACCCATGTTGCAATTATTGAACATCAAATTCATTTTTTTGGAGGAGTATAGTGTCAAAGGGTCTAAAATTAGGGAAAACAACTGGGGGAAACTGTAATATAAACTAAGCTTTATTGGCATTTCTCTAGTTCTTATGTTTATTTGCACTATTTTATGTTATGTTTTGAAATTCGTTCTTATTAACTCAATTTAGCTATACCAGCACGCTTAACAATTGACTTATGACACCATAATTCACACCTTGGAATTATCTCTAATTCTTGTTTGTATGATTAAAACACATGAAGGTGTAATTATAGTTTTCAATTTTACTCGGCCATTACTATCATCCCTCAGTGACTGAGATTATAAATCAATACTTATGGAAATCTAGTACTGTCATCCCTCAATGACTGAGATTACAAATCAATACTTTTGGAAAGATTGTAAGAAATTTTGTGAAATAGTAAAGCACAACATCTATTTGATAAGAAACAAAATCAAGACATTATTACATCAAGAGCCATAATCGATACATAATCAATGAATCAAGATCTTGTATGGAACAAACTTGTTGTACAACCTCTATTTTCTTAGCAACAAAATCAAGACATTGTATGTGGTTATTGCAAAAAGAAATGACATTCTAATTTGAAGGAGCGTCTTATCAAAAGACATGGTCTTATGCAAAGCTACAAAGCCTAATGGGTAATTGAAAAATCGAATGGAAGATTGGATCATGATAGTTAAATTGAATGAATCTTCTCTCCTTTCAGAAACATTGCAACAAATCCAAATTAATCAATTAATCAATCTACCAAAGGACATGGTATGGGTTGCAAAGGTGACAACCATAGATGGTTCTTCTCGCCCTCAAACACCAAAAATAGTTGATTGGGATCAAAGTCACACCTTCATTCTTTGATTGACTGATCAAAATTGTAGCTTGTTTCATTACTATAGCTACATGGAAAATCAGAGCAAATAGATTAAGGTCATGATTTCATTAGAAGAGCAATAGAATAGATACAATATGAAAGTGTGTTAGCTGACTTCAAGATCATCTTTGTTGAGTTGCTCAGCCAAGAGAAAATGCTTTAGCTGAGCCTTCCATATGAACTATCTTTCCTCTGATCACCATGGAGGAAGTGGGAGGTTGCTCTTGCTAGAGTTGTCACACCATCATTGTATTTGTTCGAGGGAAAGAGAGTAGTCGTGATGGGAGATTTGATCCAGGAAATTGCAATAAAGGCAAGAGTTCAAGAGGAAGAACACACAAAAATTGATTCTTGTTAAAAGAAAAAATCAGTATTTTCCTAACTCAACACTCATTATTTATTGTCAAGATGAACCTTTTAATACGTATTTTTTCAATATTCAAAGAAAAATGTTGAACAATGAAAAAAGAAGATTGAATCAATAATTGATTTCTCTTACCATGTCAGACCTTAAAGCAATGTCCTCGCATATAATCAGTGACTGAAGAATTTCCACTACAACATCCCCAACATTCAAGTTCATGGTTTCCATTGTTCCTCTCCCTAATCCTTCAAAAAAATTTGCTCCCACACATTCATTATAACTGGTTAGAACGTGAAATAGGACAATCCGTGCAAATTGTATAATAAGTTCAAATTTAAAATAAATATAAGAAATTCAAACCATTTTAATAACAATAAAAATGAAAATCATAACATTGATCCACCTTGTGGGCCCTACATGAAGGCCATGTGCCTTATACCTCTCTCTCCATAGCATAGTATGTAAGCTCTAAAGCAGGTCACTTAACATTACACCTCTCTCTCCATAACATAGCATGCAAGCTCTAAAGAAGGCCACCTAACGTTGCATCAGGCTAACATCTAACATTTGTGAGCAAGCATATTGAAACCTAAGAAGGGTTAAAGTGGCGATACAACACATAAAATAACCATTTCAGCGGGTTTTTGCTAACCCGTGAACCCCAAAATAGTAACACTTAAAGATTATGAGGTGCTTTGCAAAGTCCGAGCTTGATTAAGGCAGTCGTGGCAGTCAAATGAAGCGACGATTAGACCCACTCGATCATACCTGTCAATCATAGCTGAACTCACCAATAGAACCTCACGCCAGATCAAGGAATGAAGGTAGAGGTATGCTTGTATTACTATTATAAGTTGTCTTCTTGGAATGAATGAACACAAGTTCTCTTATTCCTCTTCTGGCCTTCCCCTTCGGAAATATGCTTCTCTCATTTTAACGGGTGAAATACTACTAATGCTCAAGACCTCGACCCCTTAGCTTGGCAGAGGAGAACCCCACCCAGACCCGCCTTGCTCTTGCTTTGTTTGGATGGCTGGAAGGACCAATTTAAGACAACCCTTCTCATTATTATGTCCTTCCTATTCCTGTTTACTCTACCCGTGGACAAAAAACATTGATAACAACACTAGAACAAACATTATAGACTTGTAGGCTACCGATAGAAAGTGCCCATGGAGAAACCAATGTTGATTCTCCGAGATCTTCGCCGAGAGGAAATAGAGAATCATTGTTAAAAGGAAACCCTCTATAATTTCTCTGTTGGATGGTTCGATCGTGGTTTCGGCCCTTATCAAATGAAGTGTTCTATAAAACTCTTGGATTTAGCTCAATTTGAAGAACATCCCTTCAACAGAACAACTACAGGTGGAATGGACAATCAATGTTGATTCTCGAATATCTTCGCCGAGAGGAAATAGAGAATCACTGTTCAAAGGAAACCCTCTAAAATTGTTCTATTGGATGGTTTGATCATGGTTTCACCCCTTATTAAACGAAGTCTTCTATAAAAGTCTTGGCCTTAGCTCAATTCGAAGAACATCCCTCCAACAGAGCAACTACAGGTGAATTGGACAATAACATAACAATTACAGGTAGGCTAGACAATAGCAGAACATCTACAGGCGGGTTGGACAATAAAATGAAATTTCAATAACAAAACAGCTACAGGTGGGCTGGACAATAACATAACAACTATAGGTGGGCTGGACAATAATAGAACAGCTACAGGCAGGATGGACAATAAAATGAAAGTTCGAAGAACATCCCTCCAACAGAACAACCCAAAATTGACATGCGAAGATATTATGCCATGACAGTAGCATCCTGCATGCATCCACCACAACTTGTTCCACCACTTATAATGCACCTATTCCACCACTTGTAATGTAGTTGCACCACTTGTAATGCACAAGTTCCACCACTTGTAATGCAGCTACAGTGGCAACATGCGACCATAGTAAGACTTTATTTTGATGCAATAACAATCCGTAGCATTTAATAATTTCATACTGATGCTAACATTAGTTCAGTACTTTGTAAATATTTCTAAATATGAAGCGTACATTTACAAAATAACATATAGTTCAACCTCTTCCACCTCGGGAAGAGGCCAAATAAGACGTTGAAATCAAATCGAAAGGGACTAATTGCATGACAATCAAATACGAGGAAAAAACCTTGGCATAAATCAATACTAACTAATGTAAAGAACATCATTCTGATTACTATAGTCCCATGCCAGATGGTAGGGACTAATAACCATCCTCAACGGAGTCAAGAAATGACTTGCATATAGAGTGGGCTTATGACATAAATGCACGAATTGTAATAGACTGTGAAACAATAAAGCATATAACTGATATACATAATCGAGTTGTCTTTAGTGAGACTTTTTGGAAGTTTTTCAAGTGGGTTTTTCCAGTCTAATTTCTCTAAAATCCCGGAGGAATTTATTGAAATCATGAACTTGATGGGTAACCCATGCACAGTTGAAGTGCCCTAGGGGTTTTTCAAGGTGTTGAATCTATATATACAGTAAAAAAACCAATTTAAATAATACAAATAAATATTTCACATCAAATGTTTCTGCTAGCTTCTGCCACTGGAAAGTCCAAAAAGTCGCACTAAAGACAACTCCTATACATAATAATTTGCATACTCGATATGCATCTCCAATAAAAAATATCAAAACAATTAACATATAACTGATAGCAAATATGACCCAAATAAAAGAAAAATTTAAATTTAATAAAATAAAATATTACATAAATTTAAAATTAATATAACATATATATTACATAGTTTAGCTTATACTAAAGTGCAGTTTATCTTAAAGATAGAATAGTGAGCTAGTTCAAACCATGTTCAAGAAAATAAAAATGTAAGTAAACATATAGTTTTTTAACAATGGTTGAGAAAACATATGAAAGAGGATAAAAGGGAAATACATACCTTTGCAAAAGCTTCTGAAAATTCAATTCCTATGTTGAGTTGCTTCCTCTTGACTTTAAGCTTCTTTGAGTGTTCTTTCTTAATTGTAAAATTATTCATTTCTGCAGCAATATTGACTTCAGATATTCCATTATTACCATTTGTAGGTTTGGTTGATTTTTTTACAGCATTAACTTTATTCGTTTCTGCAACAATGTTGACTTCAGGCATTTCATTAGTGCTAGTTGTAGCTTTGGATGAATTTTTGACAGTATTCACGGTAACTTTCTAACAATCTTCCTTTGGATGTGGGGATTGCTCATTGTTCTCAGTCATACACATTTTTTTGTCCATTTCATTTGTGGACTTGGACTCTATATAGTTTCAGGATGATCAACACATAGTAAAACAATACTATTTTAGTGGCAAGATCAAAGAAGTGGAGAGTGTAAAGGATGTCAAAAAAGTTTCATAGTTTTAACATTTGTGGTTCCTACTGAAGTCTACAACAAGATCATGAATGCTTATGGGACTGGTTACCCCTCTTCTAGGGGTACCTATAGTGATATTTTCCACTTTCATGGGCATTTTTGTGAGTAAAACAGTCTAGATACATGGTTACAACATTAGGCCAAAAATTTTCCTTGCATTTTTCTCCATTGATAATCAAAATACCCCTACCTCGGAACCCATCTATCTCCCCCTTTTCTTCCAGATCCACAAATCCCTTTCTAGGTCATGAAAATGGCATCAAGATTTTTTTTCAAACAAAACTAAGCATTTATTTCGACTCTCATAAGTTCAAAACCTGGTATGCTTGCAAAAGTTGCAGCAAACATGCAAATATCCCAAAACCCTAAACTTTATGATGACCTTAAATGAAAATAATCAAGTTGAATTCCATAATATAAAAAACTAACTCAACAACCCTAACAAAAATACCATGACATGTAGGACTTCAACGGTAGGAGTTTTGGAAATGAGCATGAGCACCGTGACCTCTGAACTTCTTGGGTTCGCAGTGCCTTGGATCAGCCACCAACAGATTCTTGTCATACTTGACGAGGATATCCTTTATATCCTTCTTTGACTGCTCATCCATGTATTTCTGGTAGAAGGAAACTAGGGCCTTCATAACGATTTTCCTAATGGTGTAGATATGGAAGTGTGACCTCCTTTCAATATGATTATCATATACACGCTAGCGCAATGCTCTGCCTAATGGCGTAGATCTGCAAGTGTGCCCTCCTTTCACTCTGATTCTCATATGCACGCCAGCGAATCCATGGCGTTGTAATATAATAATAGGCTTGTAACAAAGAATCTCAGGTTCTTATAACAGAGGTCATTTGTGTACCTGGAAGGGCATTGACAATCGGCAACCCTGCTTGCAATATGTCACAACTATGGTTGTCTTCTTCCAACCGAAGCATTGAATGGAATCCACTGCCACAATTGTTGAATGCTTAGTGCCTGATGTCCCTCTCTGTCAGTATCTCTCTAGTTTCCCTGTTAAACACTCACACCAGAGCTTGGGTTCTTTATTAACCTTAGGGCTCATATATGATGGGTCGAAAATGGAAAAAGAACATGGCTTCTGCTGTGATACAAACCCTCCATTGGTTCATCACAGAGAACAAAGGAAAGGATTAAAAAACCACGGATCCTGACTTCAGACCCGCCAAGACAAGGTTTGGTTGAATTGATTCATTCATTAATTCATGCAATCATTGATTGATTAACTTTTCACGAACACCTTAAAATGCCATTTATGCTTGTTATATGCTCATTTATTTCCCCCCAAGCTCATTTATCATACCACATTAACATTTCACTTTTTTTATTACAAAATCATTTCCTATTTTTCTTACTCCACAAGATTTGCTACTCCGTCTTTCATCTCTATACCTTGTGGTGACCTTTTTTGGAGATCCACCGATGTCTCTCAACTCATGAACTACCAACCCAAGGGTTTCTTACTACTCGCTAGAGCTCCACTGGATAAGAAATGTTGAGGGACTATTTTACTCTATTTAGGGGGGATAGAAAAAGGGGGATTTGGAGATCCACCAATGTCCTCAACTCATGAACTACCAACCCAAGGGTTTCTTACTACTCGCTAGAGCTCCACTGGATAAGAAATGGTGAGGGACTATTTTACTCTATTTAGGGGGGATAGAAAAAGGGGGATTTCTATTTCCTTGTGCTCGGACTTGGACGGGTGCTTGCTAAGGCAATAAAACACACTAAAATGGTCATAGAATTGATTTTACCATCAATAACTTAAGGTTCCCCCTTACAAGGGAATGATTGGGGAAAACACGAACAAATAAATCTCTACTGATATAACATGTGTTTGATATTTTTTTGGTGCCAGACCAACTCCCTTAATAAAATGTCTTCCGCCAAGTTTTTTTTAAGACAATTGTATTTTACTTAGTTTACTACATTTTTTCTTATGACAATTGTATTTCACTTGGTTTGAGATATTTTTTTAAGACAATTTTAATGTTTAAGACTTAAAAAATGTCTTACACTACCCTTTCATGTAGTTGTGCACCTTTCAAGACCTTTCCAAACTAGGAAAGGCACATCCACAAATCCCAAGGGTTCCCTTAGCATCAAGTAATGCTAATATGAGCTAATAAGAAAGTACGGGCATATTAACTCAAGGATTTGAAACCCAAAATATGAGCTAATAAGAAAGTGCGGGCATATTAACTCAAGGATTTGAAACCCAAAGTTTACTTTTGGGTGGGAAATGTTATAGGCCCATACTATTCTTGGCTAATATTTGGCCTATGGAGAATTCGATTGTCTAGAATAAAATTAAATAATGATATAGGAATAACTTGAGCCAAAGAAGAGGGAAATGTAGAGTACATTCTTGCATGCCTTTCACTGTAGAACATAATTGTTTCCACTGCAACCAAAGGCTGCACATTTGAAAGTTGTTGGCTCCTATGAATACAACTACTCTATACAATGTCCCAATAGCAATAAGGAGATCATTTCTCATGTCCCTAACATGCAATATGTTGGAAGTAATGCTTCCGTGTCATGTGTGGTTGTCTTCATGGGTCCCTAGGCATCAATTTAGAAGTAGTTGTTTTCCTATCTGTGAGTTGTAATAGTTATCTCAATTTGTCATAGTCGGTAATTTATATGCTATAAATATGTAACGATTGATATCAATTATATATTGAAGTGTGTTTTTTGTTGTGTGTAATATCTCTCTATACTCTATCTCACTTTTCTAATATGGTATCAGAGCCAAATCTGGCTTGACTTCCTAAGGGAGGGCGAGGAAGATGTGAGAGTTGTGAGAGCTAATCTTCTATATATAGATTAGTTTAATAGAGTGTTTGATTTATTGTTTGTGTGAGAAAATTTTTGTTCTTGTGTGTTGTTTGTTCAGTGGTGTTGAAGTGATGTGATCTGCTTGTTTGTAGCAAAGTTGTGGAGAACTCTTTTTTTTTGTCTGGTTTGGATCAAATTGGCTAAGGAAAAATATCCAACTTGATCTGAAAGATCTAGAATGTACATTGAATATTTAAGGAGGTACCAAGGGTATAACTGTTGCCTGGATCTGTTCCCTACAACACTTACAAAAAACTTCCCTCCACGTGTTCCGTCAAGTCAGAAGTTGTGTATCTATCACTGATTTTTCAAAATAGATCTATTTGCTTATCAATTTTTTTTCAAAGTAGATCTATTTGGTTATTGTGTGTGGGTTCATGATCATTAGGAGGAGGTCATGGAGAGTCGAGAGCTGATTGGAAATAATCCAATATTTATGTGATCAAGCTCTTTTGATACACACTCCAAAAGGAAGAGGGTCGCCACGTTGTCATCATTGTTGTAGGAGAAATATTGTGTGGGGAAAGGCAAGAGTAATGGGAAAAACATGTAGAATCTAGTGGTATTCACCTGCGAGACACAATTTGGGGGCAGAGACCGTGTTGTAACTGTTACATGGTGCAAGAATTTAATGGGTTGAGGGTGCCTGTGCGTCATAGTTGGTGAACCAGCGAGCAATATTGTCTGCAAAGTAGACATGAAATAATTTTTGTGAATTCTTTCAGCTCTTAGATGACTGAGCATTACAGGATAAGGCAACCGTCAATTATACATATAATACGCAAAGGATATTATGATGGTCAATTTGGTTGTGTTTCTTACAAACATGGCTGAAGGCCCGCTATTGCCACATGCGTCGTGAGCCACTTCCACTCAATTACTTTAGAAGTTTATTTTTTATGAAGTTCATGTGGAGAAAATCCTCATTTAAAAAAAAAAGTCAAACCTTTGTTTGAATGGTTTGATTTACTATTCACACTACAAAGGGTTTGACATGACTATTTTATAAGCCACGTGGTAGATCTTTAATGATTCTGGCCACTGATTGTGTTGAGAAGATTGTGTGTGAAATTTTGTTGATGTTTGTGGTGGTTTTATTGGTATTTTATTAATTGAAGATTGTATGGTGTGGGTTGTAAAATTATTTTGGTGTGTAGAAGGAAAAAAATAAAAAAAATCAAATCATGCAGAACCATTAAGAACATACCAACTATTCAATAGACTAATGTGATCCGTCATGCTTCGGGAGCATTATTCACAGGTAGTTATTAATAAAGTCAAGTTGGTGTGACCAGTCGTGCTCTAGGAGCACCAGTACAAGTTATTTTATAAGGTCAAGTTGTAGAATTTTCTGCCAAAGACATTCTGTACTAAGAATGCTATCCTAGATAACTGATGAAGGCTATGGAGGGCAGTGGATTCACAAATGGTGGCAGTTCCATAGGATGGTTCACTATTGAGATTGACCTATTGTGCTCCAGGAGGTTGATAAGCGTTAATTCTGCAAAGTTCATCAACGATGGTTAGAGGTGATTACATTTTAAATGGAGATCAAGTGACAACTCGAAGATGTGGTGGTGAAAGAGCGTGTTTGCGAGATTCCAGAGTGGATGTGGATGTTGATGATGACCATATCAGACAAATCTGACAAAGATTTATTTTTCTAGATCTAAGACTTTTGTGATCCATAATGTTGAAATCAGTCTTTCAGATTAATCACATTGGTAGGATTGGGTCGACATTTCGAACCAACTAATGTGGTTCTATAAAAGATTTATTTATTGTTGTAATGTGGAATTTTTATAATTTCTACATGTAAGCATTAAGGGAGGGTGTTGGAAGTAATTATTCCATGTCATGTGTGGTTGTCTTCATGAGTCCCTAGGCGTCAATCTAGAAGTAGTTGTTTTCCTATGTGTGAGTTGTAATACTTATGTAAATTTGTCGTAGTCAATAATCTATATGTTATAAATATGTAACCATTGATATCAATAATATATTGAAGTGTGTTTTGTGTTGTGTGTAATATCTCTCTCTGCTCTATCTCATTTTTCTAATACAATAATCTAGTAATTAGTATCTAAGAAGAGCATATATCATACAAAATGAGAACATCACACATTTTGATGATATGTCTATCCAAACAAAATATTTTGGGCAGTAATTTGTCATACAAGAGATTTTCAACTACATACCACTTTGTGTTGACTTTCCAAAAGATAGTTTCAAAGAGAAAAGCACAGGTAGGTGTGAAGAAGTATCTAACAACATTATAATCAAGACTTTGTTAGTAACTCCACCACTACTTCCACAGATAGGATGTGAATTGTCCAAAGAATGATTATGAGTATTGGGTAGTGAAGTATAGATCTTGAGTTGAGCTCTTTAACAAAGGTTCTATTTCGCCTTCATGTCCAAGAAAAAGAATGAAATCTTAAAATGTGACTTTGAAGTGGATATCTTAGTATCTTGTAGACTTGTTATAATGCTAGTAGAAGGATTCTAGTGCCAAAACATTAGAAACTTTAATGCCTACTTGTGGAGGGAATATTTTTTGTAATTCTCTCCAAAATCCATCACTAGACTATGTTTGGAAACAATAGAAATAAATTCCGACATCCATGTAAATGGGTTGTATTTTTCTTTGATCTTTGCTAATGCTTGAATAGCCTATAGTTTGCATGGTGAAAGTAAGAAAATTAACTCACATTTAGACATTAAATTGACAGTACTTTGTTAAAACCATTCCTTTTCTAGCTACAGGACTCTGCAAAGTGGTTACCTCAAAATATTCAACAATCTTGTGAGAATTATGACCCAGTGGCATAAAGTCATTGAATTTCCCTCATCTTTTCATCAACATTAATTGAACCCATTATAGTAAGTAAAAAAATTCCACTCTAAAATAAACAATATAAGTTATCATATACTCTATACATTCCTTTATCTCATAAAATCCTTCAATGATGTCAATGATGGGTTGATGAATGGTACATATAAATGTCCTTATAGTATATATTGTATTACAAACAATTTACACAACAATTTCAGCTATTATGGCATCCAAAATAGAACTAGACTCATCCATGAAAATTATAGAAGGATTTGCAACAAGATAAACAACTATTGTTAGCCTTTTCCTTTGTTCTGTTGACAATCGAGTCACAGTAGTGTTACACATTATTTTGTGACACTTCCTATTCTCTTCCTGTTCCACATCCTGAAGTGACAAAATGTTGACAGCTGCGAAGTGTACTCATCATAATACACATACAAAAAATTCCCTAAAGAATAGAAAAAAAACGGCCTTGATTCAATTCAAGATAAGCTTTTCTGAAACCCTAGTTTTCAGGACCAACGCTCTTTGCTCCACTCCTAACCCATGCTGATGGCATGTTTCATACTACTAACCTAGCACTACAAGCACGAGCTTTGATATGAAAAACCGTGATGAACCTCTTCTGGCAGGTTTTTCCAAAATGGAAGAGAAGCTTTGTATGCTAGGAAATTCGAGAAACATCGAGTTGGATGTTGCTGGGTAGCGATATGGTCGAGCTCTCCCATTTGGAGCTCTTGATCCTACCTTTAAGGGTCTTCACCTAGATATTTAGACCTTCCTCCCTCTTTTTCTGATCCCTAACTCCTCTCCCTTCCTATAAATCAAGTCCCTTCCATCCCTAAATGGTTGGTAACTGATTCCCTGCATTCCTATGCAGAGATTGTGCCCAAATGTTGCCCTTCTAACTTGGAGAAGGAGTGTTTGAAGAGTCTTAGCTTGGACTTGGACATCCACCAAAAGGAGGTCTCCAACATCATGGCAATGGTTGTATGCTTCCCTTTTTGATTCATTAATATATACATCTGATCTTCACTTTTGATAAATGTCTAAATATTTATTCATTTAGCTTGATTCTCCTTGATATGTCTAGTATTTTATGTTTCATATATATTATATATGATCTTGTATCTCTTCTTATCTCTTGATCTATCTTGCAGGTATACAAACATAAGGAATAGCGAGGAGCAAGCCAGGGAGCTAAGGGATCGAGATCTTCATTAAAGGATTGAGCACTTAGCATCAGAGCGAGGTAGGTTTCTCTCTCTCTCTCTCTGCATTTTTCAACATAAGCTAGGAAAGTCTACATTAGTTTGTCCATTTTTGTTGGTAGATCCACATGTTGGGATAAATAGATCACCTCATTCTACAGGGGGGATCTATCTTCACAACAAAATAGTGACTACGCTGGGGAGCCTATAACCTCTTTCCTCTCTTTCTTCAATTTTGTGTTTAGATCAGATTGACCAACCATTAAATTACCAAGCCAGTGTAAGCCTGCATTACTCTACACTTTGGGTGATCACTGCTTTAGAGTGTCAGGTCTGGACCGTTTGTTGAAAAACATTTTATTTTTTCCCATATTTATTGCCTAGCTTGTTTTTTCCTTGAACAGTCATGCTGCCAAGTGCTTTTCTGTAAAATAGTCACGATGAACTCCCTTTCAGCACGGGTTTGGCTATGACATTCACGATGATATTAGAGATTTGAGAAAAATTAGGGTTTCTACCATAGGGTCTAATGTTTCTTGACCTCTATGGTCTTTTCCTGTCTTGTACGCTTGGGTTTGTCAGTGTATTATCTGATTTTCTTGGTTAATTAGCCAAATTTGTCTCTTTGGCTTTGAGTGCTTGAAGTGAAAATTTGATTGAGTTCTAGGGTTTCTAGGTCAATTAGCCATCACTTGTCATTTGTTTGTGCCACTAAGATACTGATTTGCTAATTGAATGAGTCTTGTTTTCTATGGAAATCATTGAAAAAAACATCTTGCATTTACCTTAAGCTTGTTTTTCAAAAATTGCTTTTCAAGTTGCATTAGGTCATTTGCATTTGGAAATCATTTTTGTTTTTAATCAAGCATAGATTACATTGTTTGATTTTCAAGCTGAAAAGAGTGCATCATTTATTTATTCAAAAGGAAAAGTGAAAATATTTTCATTTAAGTGCTTTTGAATTGGATTTGGTGTTGCTTTGGTTGATGCATTAGTTTCATTAGAGAATTTGAATCAAATATTCATTTTGCTTTGATTGATTCATTAGGTGCATTAAATCATTCAAAATACAAATGAAAGTGAAAGTTCATATAAGTGCATCTTAGCAAAAGGGAAAATCATTTTACTTTTGAAAAGTTTCATTTGGGAACTGAAAAGTAAAAAACTAGTTAAGGACACTATTTTTGTTGCATTGCTCCTTGTTGCATCATTGTTTGAAATCTCTTCCCTTACTAGTTTAGCTTTCATCGAATTGGAAAATAATCATTTTATCATATAGATGCATCTTAGGTATTCAGGTGACATCTCTTTGAGCCATAAAATTGAAACATAATTCAAGATAAACATTAAAATTTACCTCAATAAATCTAAGGAGCATTTAGAACATTAACACAAACATTTAGAGTTCTAAGCTAGAGACGTGTTTCAAAATGTATAAACCTATTAGCTCTCATGATATGCCAGCATTGTATCCCAAGGGTGATATCCTGTTTCACGCGCATAAGTCTATAGGATTGTTCTCCAGTACTTTCGGGTATATCGGAGGCGCTCCACGTAAGGTAAGTATATGGGAACACTCTCATCGAACGATTATGCATTAGACGACGCTAACACGGACTTGTGCTCCCCATACTGTCAAGTATATATTTGGAGACCCCACTAGGTTTCTATCGTTTAGCCACAAGTAACCAAGTGAGCCACATTATAGACGTGATACACTAAACACATCATTTGGGGAGATTGGTCGACGTACGTTAAGTCCATGGTTCTGCCAAGATGGATATTGTGGTTCATGGATACTTGGTAAACTCTCTTGCCTAGCTTACCTCTCTTTTATTTTGTTTTATTTAATTTATAAAATTAATTAATTGACCATGGAAAAACATCGTTCATGTCGAAATACTCAGTAGATCTTAGGTTGATACTAATGGAAACATTTCCTAAGTCTACCAGTCAAGGAAACCCCTCTATTGGGAAACCTAGTCATTTTCCTCCTTTTGGAAATATTAGTGCTCCTTCTATGGCAATGCTGTCCCTTCCTGGATTTACCATTGGTCTGCCAGTTTGGTTAATTTCAGCTTTGGTGATTCTAAGCGTCCAAACTTCTTTTCAACTGATTTCTCCTCCACCTGAACAACATCATCCTCATGTTTATCCTAAAGTTGAGCCCTCACCTTCTTCACCTATTTCTTCACCCCATTATTCCTCTTCACCTGGTGAAATTCTAGATTCTAGTAACCACGAAGCTAAGAAGAAGAAGAAGAGGATGAACAGGGAGAAGTAGAACAAGCAAGGGGGCAACCCAACAAATATTTCTACTCATTCAACTAATTTAGAAAAATCTTCCAATCAACCCTAGAAAGTGAAATTCCCTTGCATGATTTGTAAGGATGACCACCTTCATAGAGATTGTCTTGGTATTCCCAAGGTATTAGAAGTGTGGTCCACAAGTTCACATCAACCTTTGTCATCGACCTCTAGAGATCATGCTGGTGATATCCCTTCAACTAGCAATAGTAAGGTCCATGGGAAAAAGGGAAAAGTCAAATTTCCCTATAGGTTATGTGAAGGAAATCACCCTATTCACCTTTGTCCTTGTATGGATGAAGATTCTAAAGTATTAGATAACCTTACAGCTCCTCAGCTTCATCTTCCAACTAGTTATTGAAATCTTTCCCTTGAGCTTTTGCTAGTTGATCAAGTGATTGATCAAACGACATCTTTGGTCAACCCCACTCATTCTGAAAGTGATCCTCATGAGTCCATTCTCGACCAACCATTGTTTGAGAAAATGGTATGCCTAGCTCCACCTTCAGTTAATTGTACCTTTCTAGTAGAGAGTGAACTTCATACCACTTAGGTTATCATTTTTTCTTTAGTTTTGAATGAACTGGAGGGAAATTCGCTTATTCCCAAGGTGCATGGGATTCGTTCTCCTATTCCCATAGCATAAGGGGGAAAATCTCACGTTCCTATGGAATCCTCTCCGAGTAGTTTGATCACTTATTTTGATTGGAGTTGATTGGCAGGATATCGCCTTCCGTCTTATGTGCCTATCTAGATTATAGTACAACCTTATAATATGGTTGTACGTAGCACAATCATAGATGAAGGTGCATCTGTTAGTATTTTGTCTTCAACTGCTTGGCAAGATTTAGGTTCTCCGCAGCTTGTGCTCATTACATCACATCTGATTTGAAATTCCATAAAAAAGTATTGGTGACGTATAATATTCTCCCTCTGTGGCTATTTGAACTTGTAACATCCTTTCAAGTGGTGAGATAAACAACCATCAATGTGTTCATGATTTAGATTACCCTTTTATTTTTATTACTGAATAGTCAATACTACCCCATGCCTATTTTAGTAGATATCCCCTAGTTTTACCAAATATTCATTTTAATACCTCCAAAACCTATAACCCTCTACCCAAAATCCCCACCCCAATATCTATAATATATTGGCTCTATTTTTCACAATTTAAAAACCCCCTTTATGAATGAACATGATGATTAATAAAGTGAAGCCCATATGGAAAGTTGCCCCTTGAAGTGATGATGCCATTTCGGCTTTTGGTAATGGTCAACCCCAAATCCTCTCCATCACATTATCCTCGTCCCTCTGCAGACTGCACAAATGACTTCGGACGTGAGGCTCCTAACCCTAAAACTCATCCTATAATTGAGTCCTCCCCTCTTTCCAATAAGTCGTCCTATGTAGCTAGGTTTCCATTTCGACCTTTGGATATGGTCTCGTCCCCTGGTACATTTTCCCTGATAAGGAATTGGAGGTTATTTTGTCCTCATCTAATAATTTGGCTCCCATTTCTATTAAAAGATCCCTTTTCCATAATCCTCTAGATTCTAGTGGTCAATAATATAAATATGTCTCAAATAGGAAGAAGAAACCCCCTAAATATAGAAAGGTTTCAGCGTGTAACAAGATCAAATTGAGCTATTTCGATGGGGTTGGATCTCCCAATAACTGGTTTGATATTGATTCTGATTTTACTATTGGGAATGTCTCTATTTCTAATTTTGATGGAGTCTAGGTCCTTAGAGGGGATGTAATGGTGCATGTGGTGTCTCCATGATTATTATTTCCATTAACATCTGTGATTTGGGAGCAACCAAAAAATGAAGCTCCCTCAAAGTTATTTTAAAGGTTCATAAACCCTCTTTAATCCTTTTCCAAGAAACAATGGTTTGCATAGATAAGGTGTGGGAGGCAATCTTGTATGTGTGCCCTGCATGGCATGTAGTTGCAACTAATGTTATTGGATTATTTGGTGGTCTAGGGTTTATGTGAGATCCAAAAATTATTGAGATGCAAACATTTATGTCATGTGCAGGGATTATCATGACCAGACACATGATGTGAAACTATCAAAGGGTTTGAATTGTCAATTCATATGCTTCATATGTGGGGCATAAAATATTTTGGGACCAAGTTTCACAATTTGGAATCCTTCGATCAAGTTCCATGATCATCGTGAGGGATCTTAATTTTTCGATGGGGAGGGAAGAGACTTGGGGACAAAAGTTTAGAATTGATAGTATGGCTACTTATTTCATAGGCTCGATGGAGGATTTTTCCCTATTGGATGTGACATCGGATCCTTTTGGACCCACTTGGAGAAATGGGAGAACTAGTGAGGACGACATCTAAAAAATAATGGACATGTTTATGGTTAATCAGACTATGGTTAATCATCTGATAGATATAAGATCTTATATTATTCCAACATTTATTTCTGATCACTTGCCCATTATGCTGACATGGGATGAAGGGGAACATAAGAGATCATAACCCTTAAAATTCAACCCGAAATGGCTTAAAATGGATGAATTTGGGGATATGGTATGAAATGTTTGGTCTTGATCATTGCTTCCTCCTCCAATGAATCACATGACATCCATATGCCGAAAGCTTAGAGAGATGAAAAGGGCCACTCAGGAATGAATTAGGGGGATGAAGGAGGGTGAAACTAAATCTCTTAGGGAGATTGACATTTGCCTATGTTATTTCAATGATCCCCAAGGCCCGTTATTCTTCTCAGAGGAATACCCACACAATATCATTGAATTGCAATGTAAGAGAACAAACATTCTCCATTCATGGGAATAAGACATCCTGATGAAGATTAGGGTGACATGGATAAAAGCTGGAGATAAAAATACCAGATATTTTCACGCACATTTCAATGCTAGGAAACTGATCGATTCCATAAGGAAGATAAGAGATGAAGATGGAAACATATTCAGTTCATAGAGATCTATTGAACAAGCGACGGTCATACATTTCAAGGGCCAATTCTCATCACATGAGACATCTTTCTGGTTGCAAATGAAATTCATCAAAGAAATTCCAAACATGTTCACATCGAAGGATAATGATAGATTGGGACAACAATCATAAGGGAGGAGTTGACGAAGATATTGAAGGAATGTGCAATGGAGAAACCTTTGGGCCTGGATGGGTGGGGAGTTGAACCTTTTATTCACTTCATTGATTTGATGATCCTAGATTTGTTGGCAGTAACTGAAGAATCCAGGATTCATGGGTTTATCTCGGGGGCCATAAATGTGACTTTCATATCATTAATCCCCAAAAGGGTGGAACAAAGAACCTTTGCATATTATCGTCCCATATCTCTCTGCAACTCGATGTACAAAATGATATCAAAATTGATTGTGAGTAGGTTGAAGTCGGTATTGTCAAAGCATATTACAGAGGAACAATTTAGTTTCTTAGAAGGTAGAAAAATACAAGATGTAATTGGTATTGCCCAGGAGATGATGCACTCTATTAAATCACATAAACAAATAGATTTCCTTCTAAAGGTAGAATTGAGCAACGCATATGATTTCATTCTCTAGGATTTCCTCTTCTTGGTCCTGTTAAAATTTGGTATGTCTCCATTTAACATTAAATGGAATTTGGCATGTTGCAAAACTACAAATTTTGTTGTCATTATTAATGGGTTTCTTTCATATTTTTTCAATTCATATAGAGGAATTAGATAGGGACGTGCCATGTCTCTATTTCTCTTTCTCTCAGTTATTGATTGTTTCAGTAGAAAAATGAGGGTGTTAGGATAATGGAATTATTAAAGGGATTAGAGTAACTAGAAATATTGCCATCTCTCATTTAATGTTTGTAGATGATATGATACTTGGTGGGGAATCAACGGTGGGGAAGCGGAGAACCATTAGAGACCTCATTAAATCATTTGGAGTTGCATCAGGTTTGTGTATGAATGAAGGAAAATCGATCTTGTTACACGATGATAGTGAGGAGAATGTAAGAAAGGACATATGTGATATGTTTGGGGTAGCATCACCAATCCTGGATGATGGTTCCACCTACCTTGGGTTTAAGATGAAATCGAAAGGATACTATAACCAGAATTGGGCATGATTAATCGAAATATTTCACAAAAAAATGGATAGTTGGAAGTACAGATGGTTGACGATGGGAGGAAGGATGGTAATGATGAAATTGATGCTACAAAAAATTTCAGTATATTGGATGCACCTTTATTTAATGCCAAGGGATATCATCCATAAGATAAAAGTGATCATGAGCGCTTATTATGGGCTAGAACATAGTTAGAAGACAAGATCCATATGGTACGATGGTCAACACTTGAAAGGCTAGTGGATGAACAAGGTTGGTGTTTCATAGATATATCCACTTTTAACATGGCTTTGATTATAAAAAACATGTGGAGGGAAGTTTCTGGAAATGGTGTGTGGTCTCATATCATTAAGGAAAAATATATGTTTGATAAAAATTTCTCCTCATGGATTAGAAGTGGTGACAAGAAGAAACCTGTTATATCACATATATGGATAAGTATGATGAACACTCTGTTGAGATATCTATGGCATATCATATAGGTTATTTCTCTTGTAATGATAATTGCTTGTGAATTCTTTCTACTCCTTTAGATTATGATCTTCTCTTTAGTTAGATTATTATTGTGTTCTTCATCAAATAACTTCCAAAGCATAAAAAATAAAGATACATGAGACACAAAATATAGGTGATCAGCAAGGGCCAAAGCGAATTATTCTTCTTATAGAGACTTCGATTGATGAATTTCAATACCAAGACCCTTGACCTATTTGGCCTCTCCAAGACCAAGACACCAAGCTTCTTATTTTGACCTCTATTTCTTAATAGAGTCAAAGATATTCAACTACTTGTTTCTTCTTTCTACCTCTGCTACCTTTCAGATCTCGACTTCCTTTTCTCTGCTTCAGACCTACAACTTCTTGGACCTAATTCATAAACCATAGTACAGGTAGATTACCTTCTCTTGTACCTTGATTTCCTCTGCTTTAGGTGTAGGCTACCTCCTTGACAACTCAACTTTAGATACTCCTTAGTTTTCTCCTTGACTTAACCTTCAAAAGGGACTGTAGTACTTCGACTTCTTCTGCAATATATAGTGTCTATAATTCACACCAGTGGAGTGATTCAACCCAAAACAGACCCAAAAAAAAAGCTAAGGACATCACTCTTCCTTTCCTTCTCTTCATTGGTTATGAGGCTCCTTTCCTAGTGATTCTCACACTCCTTATTGCAGACTTCTCCTTGACCAAAATTATGTCCTTGAAATGAAGTCGAGCTGCCCTATTTATAGTGGTTTTCCCATGTAAATTACTTGAGTTGTGTGTGATCCGACATGTCATTTCGTGAAGCTTCATAATTTAATTTAAGGACAACTTGAATGAGATTCTTGAACTTGGTCTTGGAGGGTCTCTTTGACTCTTTCAATGACAAATATATTTGTAACATGCCCAAGAAGGGTCTTCCATACATAACATTGACTCAATAGACTATTATGACTTGATGACAAACCTAAAGGCTCACAATGGGAACCTTAACTAAAATAAAATTCCTTGATCATGAAACCCATGATTCAAGCATTACAAAAATAATTTTATTTTATTCTTTACATCAATTACATAAAATCATATTAACATTTGTCATTATGAATACTGAACCTAGTTACACTTTTCAACAAACTTTGTACTAGATGTTGGGGTTTGTCTGATGGGGGGCTAGAGATGGATCGAAGATCAAAATTGGATTAGACACCATCATGGGGAAGGCTGGAAATCATTCATTATCCTTTCATATGTTGCAAATCCTTCACAGAAAGGACATTATCTGCTTGCAACAAATATATCTGTCGAGGACTCAAAACATTGATCAACAGAGTTGGATAAGGGCCAAAGATCTTGGCATACTAGAGACATCTCATGAGGAATAGGGTTCATACGTAGTGAAACTTAGCTCTACTAGCATCACTCTTGGTGATAAGAAGGACTGTATGATATGGGGGGGTAAAATAAAAAAGAACAATCTGATGGTCCAAGACATCTACTTGAAGTTGCCAAGGCTCAGGAGGATCAATGACTATAATAAGAGTCTACAGGATATATGGAGATGGAATCTCTTGAACAAATTAAAATGTTTTTGTTGGCTGGCATCACATGATCGTATATTAACATGGAACAACTTACAAAATAATGGGTTCATTGGTCCTGGAATATGCCCTCTATGCATGGGGGGGGGGGGGGGGGAGATACAGATCATTTGTTGATCAAATGCTCATATGCAAGGATGATTTGGGATGGGGTTATGGAGGAATTGAAGCTTCCTTTCATTAGCACTAATCAACCCTTGTTTATATGTCTTCTATCATGGTTCACTTCACACAAGAAGTACAGATCCCTCCCATTATATATCAAATGTATTATATGGCGAAGTAGGAATGATATTTTTTTTATCATAAAACTACAATTGTTAGAGAAGACATTATCAAGACATTTTATTTTTTCAACGAGATCGGGTCGGTGATAAAGTTTAACAGAAACAGGAAATGCAAATTCATTGATATTTGGAAATAATATATGGTTGGGTTTTTTACAGAGCCAAGAATAGAAGGAAATGTGGATGTGGTGCAGTCATAGTTACTGAGACTCATAATTTCTTCCACTTATGGTGGGAGGGTAGAATGAGATCAAACAAAAAGTTCGAGATTACAACATTATGGGTAGTCTTTATTGCAACAAAATGGCTAAGTTAGACAAAATTCAGGGATATGGATATGAAAAAGGAATCATTGACTGGGTAAACCAGCATACTAATTTCAATCCCCCCCATACTTGCAAATTGGATGATGAGGATTTGAAACATGGTAAGGAATTTTAATCATATACATATCCAACATATATACAAATAACAAAATTGGATAGCATACCTCCTATGTAAAAGAGGTATTTCAAAGGAAAATGGTAAAAAGAAATTGAATTTTCAAGCAGGGTATCATGGTAAATGCAAGCAGCATCAACTACTCTTAGGAGACATTTTAACACAACATTGATTTTGATGGAAGTTTTATATCTTTAGCTAATGAAAGTGTTCATCTATGAAAATGTAATGGTTATAAGCTAACATTTGATGTTAAGAAAGACACTTTTTGTAGAACAAGAAAAAATAAATGCATGGGTATAGGAATGATAGGAAAAGTATGAAATGATAATATAATGACTGAAATATGAATTATGTATTATCCTTATATTTTAATACAAAGATAGCATTTTTTTTCTTTCTGAAAGAAAAATGTAGCATTCAAAATAAATGAAACAGTAAAAAAACACATATTAAAACACAATCGATGGAGACCCCGAAAAGTACTCCAACTATGTTACTGCCTATCCACGTTCAGTGAAAGTGCCTCCATTTCTCCTCTCATGAAGCACACCTCTATTGTTGGCCTCCATCGCCCTAAATCTCATCAGTTGTTGTCGGCCTCCATTTCCCTACTTCATGAAAAGCCCATCAATAATATAAAGGCAAACTCCTAATCATTTACCCTTACCCTTTTTACTGGTGCCTCATATTGAAAATTTTAAGACAAATTAAATTTTAAGAGAAAAGATTTATTTTGTCTTAAAAAATTGCCTTAAAAGCCCCCTCCAAATAGTAGTGTCAAATGCAACAAAAGACAAGTTGTCTCTAGTTGTATCACCAAAGGTCGAAGGGACATAAGATGAATTGATGTCCAAGAAATATTGCCAAGAAAAGTTACTGCATTCTCCAGATTCGACTAGCCCCACAAAACGAAGAGTCCAAAAAATCGGTGTCTTTATATAAGATTAAAATGATTGGTGAGTGAAATAGCAACCTCAATATAGGTGCGAAACAATCATAGCATGCAAGTTGGCAATTTAGGGCACACTGTCAGAGTCAATTTTGCAGTTGCTAGATAATATTGTCTTAAATTGATATGTTTTTGTCTTAACTATTAATAGTCTTAAATGGTTTTCATCTTAAGTGGCCATTGTCTTAAATATAAAGCTTTGTCTTAAAGTATTTTTGTCTTAAACTAGTTTTGTCTTAAATATAAAGTTTTGTCTTAAAATAATTTTGTCTTAAACTATTTTTGTCTTAAAATATTTTTGTCTCAAATTGTTTTTGTCTTAAATATAAAGATTGTCTTAAAATATTTTTGTCTTAAACTATTTTTGCCTTAAATATAAAGTTTTGTCTTAAAATATTTTTGTCTCAAACTTTTTTTGTCTTAAATTTAAAGTTTTATCTTAAAATATTTTTGTCTTAAACTGTTTTCTCCTAAATATAATGTTTTGTCTTAAAACAAATTTGTCTCAAACTATTTTTGCCTTAAATTTTATATTTAAGAAAATTCAATTGATATTAAATTTTAATGCAAAATAACTAAAATAAAATGTGACTTTTTAAGACAAAAAAATTCTTTTGTCTTAAAAAACTATCTTAAAAGTACCTTTGGTGTAGTAGTGATATCGACCCCGCTCCCCTAGATGTACTGACATTGACTTTATTTATGAGTCGATATTTTTACTTTCTGGACAGCCGCGATTGAACCCCAGCCGAATATGCTTCATCAGAGTTCGAGATCGATGGATGTGGTGGTGGGGAGCGTGAAGCGTTGCTGTGGAAATTATTTATGAAGGATTATTTTTTTTATTGTGAATTGGAAGAGCTAACGTTTCCATTCTCCGACGGTCTATTAACATCGACCATGGCTGTAGCGATTGGGACCATGAAGCAATGGAGTGAAAATATATTTTTAGGGAAATAAAAATATGTTTGACCCGGTGCCAGGTGTCGGGCGGAAACGAAAATCCTTGTATGTGACTATCCAATTGGAGTTATGCATTGCATTCATCTCTTCCCAGGTCGAGTCCATGAAGGCGAAGCAATCTCGTGAATGCAGTCGTGACAGTAAGATTTGTTAAACAAATCAAATTTACCAAAAAATTCGCAAGATGAATCAACAAAGTTTGTTCCCATGTCTGCATCTACCCATGTAAAAATAATAATGGCTACCAAAATACTATTGTGAATTTCTCCATGCCCTCTCAATTTGTTGTAGCATTATCATTCCTTCAGGATCACTATGTTTCATGTAAACCACCACCACAATTCGAATTCTTATGGTAAAACTCCATGGTTCTTTAGATGTTAATGAATATTATCAAATGTAGCAATTACTCTTAGAACAAAAACCTTGGATAGAAGTATTAGATTTATGATCATATCAATTTACAATTTAATTTAAAAAAATTCTCCATATTCATGCAATAATCGATCAAATTTAGACTGCGATATCCACGTGTGGTACACCACAATGATTATGGAACTTATTTAGTGGCTTGGTGGAAATATTTGACATGGAGTTTATTGAAAATGTTAAGGCCAATGATGTTAAGGCCCTTCAAAGCAAGCGGTGGGAACAAAGAGAAACCTAGCAGGCCCGACCGACGTTGGAAAAAGTCATCTCCTATCTACAGTTGTGTGACTCGTCCCATTGTTGGCCTGCACAAGAATAAAAGAAACAAAAATAGTTAGGGCTTGGCATATGTCACCGTTGGAGAGGAAGGATAGGGAAAAAAATGAGAAAAAATAGAGGTGGTTTCGCATTTACCTGGTTTGTGGCTGGGAGGAGTGACACTAGAAGAATGGATGAAGGAAAAAAACACAATGGTGAAATAACAATGTTGGTCTCATCAGTAATATGCTTGACATCTCGAAGAAGATCAAGGGCAGTGCGTGATTGCATGTAGGGAGACCCAACAACTCTAGTGGACGAGCTCCTCTCCTCACCTAGGAAAACGTTACAAATGGTGAGAGGTGGTGGGGAGGGCAAGGATGGTAGGTAGGTCAACTGATGCAGGGCTATGGTGATCTGAATTTGAGAAGATTATTAATGTTGTGCTAATTCCCCATTCAGAAATAAACCCAAGATGCTTATCATTTGCTTTTCAAGTGCTTAAGGATTCAAAAACTTTTGCAATTAATAGATTCCCATGAGAGTTTCTTATGTAAATGTTATTAAAAAATTAACATTAAAAAAATATGTTGAAAAACATCAATATAACAGCAATGAACATCAATATACAACACACAACAAGAACATGATAAAGGAGTTCACCCCTCCTGGGCTACGTCTCCTTGGTCCAACTTCCAATGGCTTGGGCCTCTCTATTATGCTCAAATTACATCAAAAGTGTGTTTAAAATGCTCAGATGCCTCTAAAACTTGTCTCAATGAGTTTAGAATACTAAAAAATGACCATCCAGCCTCTTTTTGCATCCAATTTTGATAAGAACTTAACAAGTTATGACTTCTCCCTATTTCTCCACTAATTGTTCCACAAAATGCTCCAAAACTGACCAAAAACCCTTTTTCCACTCCAAAATCCGCTAATGAAGTGTGAAATTTGCCGTTTGGAGGGCTATATTATGTTGCCCTTATCGTAATTGCAATCAGCAAAGTTGGGGCTCTTAACATAGTGAAATGTTGATATATGGTGTTGTGGACTTGACAAGTTAATTAACTACAACTTATAATATCATGCATCCGAAATCTATTGCTTATTGCAATTGGCAAGTTCAACACCTGAAGATTTCGTTAAACGGAAACACTGTGATTGCGGACCCACTAAGACTTTAAATTGTGGAATATAAGATCATCGCATCCAGGGTCTATCGCCATCGGAACTCCATTGTGTTGGGGCCGATTCTTGTTGTCGATGTGATTGTGATATGCCATCACATCGCATCGCAACTACAAACCTTATCGGTGCCAATAACCTATTCTGTTCTCCCATTCACCAATTGCAATTACGATTTGTGATTGCCTCATCGCATCGCAACCTTGAACCTATTGGGGGCTGATTTGTAACACCAAAACACTTACTATTGTGATATGCAATTTGTGAGATCCAATGGCAGGCTACCACTTGCCACCTCCTTATTAGCTAAAGACTTGCCACATCATCCCAATCCTGCCATGTGGGCAAGTCAAACCTAAACTTTTACTTTCTCTAACATCTGCATACAAATTCGGATTTGAGTGTCGTTCACACCATTGAATTCAGAATTATGAGATATTCAATATGAAGCTATGTTTGATAAGATTTTGACACTTTGATTTTTTAGCATAATTCTGAGCACTTGATCACTCCTCCCCACTGGAAGCCTTTTGGACCCAAAAGGATCACCTTTAGTTATTGAACAGATGAGGGTATTGTTCCCTCACCTTCTGCACTTCAATCCATTTGGCCTTTGATGGATGTTTACCTTTGAGACCCACCCAAAGATAATCAGTATTTCCTCTTTTAGTTATCCTTGTTCTTCTGTCACGTATAGTGTCTTGCTGAAGCATATCAAGGTATTTTGGAGAAAATTTTTCAATAGATGGAATTTGAACATTCTCTCCTTAATCTTCAATCAAAGGAGGTTCATAAAATCTCAATTTTCAACATTAACAACAGAATATATTTTCTTATATGAAGGAAACTCCATCTTGAAAGCATTATCACCAATCTTTTCCAGAATCTTAAATGGACCATAACGATTTGGTTTCAGCATTTTACCTTCACCTTGAAGCCTTTCCTTGCTAATGTATAGCCAAACTTCATCACCTACTTGAAAATGATGATTCACATGATGATTAACTTGCCTTGACTAATACTTGCCTTGACTCTTTTCTAGTTGTTCATGAATTGTTTGGTGAATCAACTGAATTTGTTGAATGAATTTCTTTGCCTTGTCTATGTCACTATGTCCATCTACATATACATCTTTCGCAAAGATGAAATATAAATGAGATTTAGGCAAATACCCAAGACATGCCTCAAAAGGCGAAGTTAGAGTAGAAGAGTTTTATTCTAGGTTGTAAGCATGTTGAATATAATGTAACTGTTCATCCCACAAATTAGGATGTTTGCTGCAATATCCTCTTAGAAAAATAATTATTGTCATGCTTACCACTTCAGTTTGACCATTTGTTTGCGGATGGAAGGTTGTACTTTTCTTCTACTTGGTGTCCATCAAGTTCCATAAACTTTACCAAAAATTCCCAACAAATTGAGAATCACGATCACTTATAATAGAAGTAGGCAATCCAAAATGAACCCATACATTTTGAAAGAAAAGTTGATATGTTTGTTTAGCTATAATTTTATTTTTACAAGGCATTAATATGCACATATTGCTGAACCTATCCACAACTACATACAAATAATGATGACCCTTCCTTGACAAAGGAAGATCTCCTACAAAATCCATAGAAACACTTTCCCGGTCTTGAAGGCACTAGAAGTGGTGTGTACAATCCTAGTTTCCTATTACTAGGCTTACTAACTGCACATAATAAACAACCTCTTATAAAACTTGACACACTTTTAAGCATACGAGGCCAATAAAAATACTTCTGAAGATTTGCCATTGTTTTACTTACACCAAAATGTCGAGCAATAAGAGAAGTGTGTGCTTCCCTTGTGACATTTACTCTCTCTCCCAGTGGAACATAAAGTTTTCCCAAACAATACAACAAATTATCATGTACATGGTAGTCTAATTACTCAACTTGGCGGTGTTGACTCAAGTTTAAATATACCTCTTGAAAGTCAGCATCATGTGCGTATTGTTCAACATAACGTTCAAGCAAAACAAAATTATTATTGAGTAAAATGGCTGCATTTACAACTGCTCTAGAAAGAATAGTTGAAACTTTGTTAGAAATTCTTTTCTTGTACCTGATTACCAAGTGGAATTGTTGTAAAAATCCCATCCAATGAAAGTGCCTTGACTGCTGCAATTTGGTTTGAGATTGTAGATATTGCAGAGGCTGATGATCGATGTGAATAATGGTTTCTTTTCCCATCAAATAATGCTTCCATTTCTTCACACTTTGAACCAATGTGTAAATATCTTTATCATACATAGGATAGTTTATAACAACACCATTAAAAATCTCAGAATGAAATGAAATGGGCTTACCATGTTGTAAAAGAACTACACCCATGGCGTAGTCACTTGCATCTATGTATATTTGAAACGGTTGTTTCAAATCCGACAATGCCAAAACTAGGGCTGAACTAATATTTTGTTTCAAAGAATCAAATATCTTTTGCTATTTTCCTCCCCACTAGAAGACAGCCTTCACACTAGTCAATGAATGTAGTGGAGCTACTATGGAGGAGAAATTGGCAATGAACTTCCTCTAGTACTGCGTTTCTCCTAAAAAACTCACTTCTGTGACTAATTCAGCTATTAGCCAATTCACAATGACCGAAACTTTAGAGGGATTGTTGGCATTATGATTCTGGTATGGCTCTATGATTCATGTGTTGTACTTGATGGCAACTCATACAGGTGGCAAAACTTTGATCAGGCTCTCAAAATGATAAAAATTAAGAGGTCCGCATGTGCTCTGTGAAAAGCGTGCGTACCCGCAGGTACGCCGTGAAGGGGCTGCGGCCATACACGCAGGTCACCCGTTCAGAAGGTGCGTACCCCCAGTTCACTTACTTCAAGGCAGAGAAGCGTGCTCACGTGGGGTTTCTTATGTTTGGCCTGTGGTATTTAGCCCGCCATTCTTGATTCTATGGTTTTGGCCCGTGGTATAGGATCTAATTTAGCCCCGGTTTGGATCCCTTGTATTGGTTATTGATGGTTTTGCCCCATGGTGTGAATAAGGGCTTGACTATAAATAGGGAAGGAGATCTCTTGGCTAAGATATCTTTTGAAAATTGAATATCTTAAGGTCTGAAATATTGGGTTATCGGTTTAAAAGCTTGATCTATATACAAGTGAAGTTGACAGTGAATCTATGAAGTGTGATCTCTCGGGCGCATGATCAGATCTGGGCATCTGACTATCTGTGGCACACTGGTGGACTGCCAATTTGGCCCTAATCAGAGGTACGCAGGTAATTAACGGTGCAAGTGCGAGGGTACGCAGAGCAGAAGAAGGCGCAGTGCTTGGGTACGCACAGCAGAAGAAGGCACAGTGCGTGGGTACGCAGAGCAGAAGAAGGCACAGTGCGTGGGTACGCAGCGTGACAGAGGTTCAGGTGCGGAGGCACAGTGAAAGTACGCGGTGCGATAGAAGTAGTAACTGCGGAGGCATAGTGAAAGTATGCGGCGCGACAGAAACAGTGGGTGCGTGGGCACAGTGAAGGTACGCGGCGGATTTAAAGGAACAGTGCGTGGATACGCAGAGCAGTTCAAGGATCTCTGTGGGTATACGCAGAGGTGCAGAAGGTGAAGTGCATAGCAACGCATGCCAAAGAAAGAAAAACTGCGTATCTGTATCAAGGCATTTATTTGACTGACTTTTCTCTGTTAATAAGGTGTTATGGGTTTAGTTTACTGTCACTATTGATCTGGTTACTGCAGTTGACTGGGTGATTTACTTGTACTTGATGATCTCTTGATGTTTATGGATCCAGTTTGAAAATTTATGAAAAGTGGTCCTTGAAAGAAAAGAAGTAGGGGGTTGTAGCTCCCTTCCAGGAGAGACTGGAAAACGAGAGAGTGTTGTAGCTCTCTGTAGGTTGTAGCCTGCGTACTGGTAAAGGACTGCACCAGTACAAAACCATTGTAAAAGGAGTTTCTAATTTGAAAGAAGATAGAGACATATTGCGGCAGGTGGTTTTCACCCACATTGGGTTTCCACCTTATATCTGGTGTTCTTTGGTGTGACTATCTGTTTTTCTTGTTCATGCTCAATATTTTATGGTACTGACATGCAAAAATAATTCAAAGTATAAATAAGGAAGATTTATTAAAAGAACTTGATAATACTGATTCACCCCCCCTCTTAGTATTATTTCCAACAATTGGTATCGGAGCAGGTCCTTCATAGAAGCTTGATCGCTTGAAGGAAGATCATTCATCATGAACAACTACGAGAGGGAAGCATCAATCAGGCCACCAATTTTTGATGGGACAAACTTCAATTATTGGAAGGTAAGAGTTACTGCCTATCTTCAATCTCTTGGTACAGAAGTTTGGGATATCATAGATACAGGCTACACTTTTCCTTCAGCTACTCCTACAGATACGACCGAAAAGAAGAAATATGAAACAAATGCTAAAGCAGTCAATACTCTGTTGGGATGCTTATCTCAAATAGAATTTGTGAAGGTTATGCAATATAAATCCGCAAAAGAAATATGGGACAAGATTGTCTTGAGCTACGAAGGAGATGAACAGGTAAAGCGTGCTAAACTTCAAACCCTCAGGATTCAGTATGAGAATCTCAGAATGTATAATGATGAAAGTGTGGCTAACTATTTCCTTCGGGTAGACGAGATTGTTAATTGCATGAAAAACTTAGGTGAAGAAATAAAAGAGGCTATTGTGGTTGAAAAAGTGCTAAGATCATTGTCCCCCAAGTTTGAATCTAAAGTGTCTGCAATAGAAGAAAAGGAAAATCTACGAACTCTTACTATGTCTCAGCTACACGGAATTCTAACTGCTTATGAAATGAGAAAGGGAGGTCCATCAGACAGGAGAGAAGTTGCCTTCAAGGCTTCAGGCAAAGGAGACTACTATGAAGCAATTCACGTGCAAGAAGAAGAAGAAGAATCAAATTTTGTCAGAAATCTTCAACGGGGTATTAGAAGGTTCAGAGGTAAGTTACCTTTTAAATGTTTTGCTTGTGGAAGAGTAGGTCATTATGCTGCGAAATGTCCTCATAAGGATAAGATTGACAAAGGACAGGAACCTGCTAGATGGAACAAGAAATAGAATGCAAATAACAAAAGCTACTACACTCATGAAGATAGTGATGGTCTATCAAATAGTGATGAAGATGAACGAGGTAATGACTATAAACGTTTAATGGCATTTGAAGATGATTATTACATGGATGCTATAGATGTGGATAGCTTTTATGAAGAAATTTCTAGACTCAAGACATGTATAGAAGAAAAGAATAGGATCATTGATACCCTACAACTTCAAATTGATGAAAAAGAAAAATATCTTGAAAAGTTAGAAGGTGAAATTGTTGGTCTTAGAAAAGAGATTGAGAAAACAAAGGCTATTAATCTTAAGTTTGTCAAAGGATCTGAAACTCTGGATGAGATCATCAATGTACAACGTTCTCCTCTAAACAAGATAGGTCTGGGCTATAATGGAGAAACTTCTCAAGCATCCACCTCAAGAAGTTATCTTGATGCAGCAAGAAGGAATGAGCAAAAGCACAATGGATATCACCAGGAAAAGCAGGGATGAATTGCAAACAAAGACTATCAGGGGCAATCCGTCTTAAGGGTGAACAAAAGCTACAACCAGCCACAGGTAAAATATTCTCAATTTGGTTCAAGAATGGATAACAATAGAAATTACAATCAATTGGCCGGTAGATTTGATAACCACAGAAGTTTCTTCAATGGACAATGCTTCTCTTGTCATAACTTTGGTCACAAAGCAGCTCAATGTGTTGCATATAAAACAATCATGACTAGAGAAGCTCAAAAACAAAGAAGTATGACCGGGATTACAAAAAGTACCTATAACAACTTTTCGGCTCTTGAAAATGAAGTGGAATGTTCTATTTGCAATAACTTTGGTCATGAAGATTCTGAATGCAGGAGCAGGTTTCAGCAGACAAAGGAACAAGCCTCAAGCACCAAAACATGGAGAATAAAGGAGCCACAAACAGAAAGATGTGGGATAGCATTTTATGCAAAGGGACAGGAAAATCTGTGGTACATTGACAGTGGATGTTTGAAGCATATGACAGATGATAAAGAAAAACTTGAATCATATTCTTCTTTAGAAAAGGGAAAGAAAGTTTCTTTTGGAAATGATACTCCTGCAGCTATAAAAGGAAAAGGCACTGCTCAGTTAAAAGAAAATGTCAAAGTTGGAAATGTTTTGTATGTTGATGGATTGAAGCATAATCTTCTGAGTGTCAGCCAGATGTGTGATCAAGGAACCGAGGTGATATTTAGATCAAATGGATGTCTTGTTCGTGATCTTGATACAGGTAAAATAGTGATCAAAGGTGAAAGAACTCCAAATAATCTATACATATTTGAAGAAGGACAACAACAATGCTATCTAAGCAAGGATGATGAACACTGGTTATGGCACCGGAGGTTGGGGCATCTAAGATTTTCACAAATAAGGAAAGCTTGCAAATATCAGGCAGTTCACGGTCTTCCAGATATCAAAATTCCAGACAACACCATATGCAAATCATGTTAGTTTGGAAAGCAAACCAGAACTAACTTTCCGGAGAAGGAAGGATCAGCTAGCATGCCTCTTGAGCTAGTACATACAGATGTATGTGGTCCATTCAGGAAGAGGACACCTCGAGGAGAAGAATACTTGATATTATTCATTGACGATTTCTCCAGGTTTGTCTGGTTAGGACTTATGAAGCACAAAGATGAAGCATTCGAAAAATTCAAATCCTTTAAAGCCTTGGTTGAAAAAGAATCAGGATACAAAATTAAGTGCCTCAGATCCGACAGAGGTGGGGAGTTTACCTCAAATGAATTTTTCGATTTCTGTGAAGAACACGGGATAAGAAGAGAATTCTCTACAGCTAGAACTCCTCAGCAAAATGGAGTGGTGGAAAGAATGAACAGAACAGTCCAACAAATGGCTCGAGCTATGCTTGATGAGTCTGGAACTCCCGCAACTTTCTGGGGTGAAGCTGCATATGCTGCGGTTTTTATTCTCAACAAAACAAATGTCCGGGTGAACAACACTCAAACCCCTCATGAGCTCTGGTATGGTGAGACTCCTTCGGTAAAGCACTTTAAAATCTTTGGGAGCAAATTCTATATTAAGAATACTGATGAGCAACTTGGCAAACTTGAACCTAGAGCAGATGAAGGTATTCTTCTTGGTTATTCTCCACACAGCAAAGCATCCAAGTGCTACAATAAAAGACTCGGAAGAATTGTTGACAGCATTGATGTAGTGGTTGATGAGAAGGGATACATTCCTAGGCAAGTAAATCATGAAGATATCGAAGAAGATGAAGACTACCCTCAAAGACAGAATGATGAAGAAGAAGAACCTCAAGAAGAACCAGAGGAGTAGATGAGGATAGAAGAGAAGACTCCATCCAGATATGTTAAGAAGAATCATCCAGAATCTCAGATTTTGGGGCAGAAAGAAGCAGGTGTACAAACAAGAAGAACAATTGCAGAAGCTTCAAGCTATTTGGCATTACTCTCTTCCACTGAACCACAAAATGTGAAAGAGGCATGCAAAGATGAATGTTGGGTCAAAGCAATGGATGAAGAACTAGAGCAGATCGAAAAGAACAACACTTGGGAGTTAGTTCCTAGACCAAAGGATAAGAATTTTATAGGGACAAAATGGGTCTTCAAAAATAAATTGAATGAAAATGGAGAAGTAATTAGAAACAAGGTCAGACTTGTTTGTAAAGGGTATGCATAGAAAGAAGGAATAGATTTTAAAGAAACCTTTGCTCCTGTTGCAAGACTTGAGGCCATCCGAATGTTCCTTGCTCTCTCAAGCTTTAAAAACTTCAAAGTATTTCAAATGGACGTGAAATCAGCCTTTCTGAATGGAGACTTGGAAGAAGAAGTATACATTGAGCATCCAGATGGTTTCATTCTTGGAAATGATCCAAATCTTATATGCAGATTGAAAAAGGCTCTCTATGGTCTCAAACAAGCTCCAAGGGCTTGGTACTATCGTTTGGAAAAATATCTTCATCAACAAGGTTTTTCAAAAGGATCAGTAGATAGCAATTGGTGGGCTCCAGTATTGTAGTAATAATGCTACAACTCCTGGAGCTTCCTATCTCTAATTTTATCAACCCGGTAGTTCGTAACAAACTTGGAAGCGACGGTGCTGTATGCACAAGTACTAGCTCTTGTCGCAGCTGTCAGTTGGTCAGTTGGCACAAGTCCACTAGGCCTCAAGCCAACTTCTATATGTTCTCAGAAGAAGCTTTCTAAATGATGGACGAAGGCTATCTTAAAGGAAATTAACCTACTTTGCAAGAATGAACTGAAAGCCAACCAAACATGGAAACCCTAGTAAACCCTAATCTGACTAGCTTAATCCTTACAATGCAACGATGGGAATGTAACTCCTAAAAATGATGCCATTACTTCTAGTGATATGAGATGCATGAATTCAAACTACTTCTATTTAAGAGAACATTGTTTTTATGTTTTTGCTTAGGTGGTTGGAGTTATTATGATTTTGTTTCTTATTGGGTTTTGGCTGTGCAGGGGTAGTTCGAAGGGAAGGAAGGCTTGGAAAAGGTCAGGAGGGCTAGGAGAGGTTCCAAGGGATTCCTAACATCATTCCACAGAAGTCCACAACGTTCAGGTGCTTGGCAACCGAGTTTGCAGGCTTCTACAGGATGTTTGCAGGGGATCCTACAGGAAGCTCGGGATTTCTACAGGAAGTCTGCTAACTTCTACAGGATGTTCTACAGTTGGAGTTTTGGGTGATGGAGGAGTCGAGGAGCTGTATGGGTGGATAGGTAGGATGAAAAGGGAGCTTTTGATGGCTCAGGGACAGAGAGATAAGATGGAGAAAGAGTGGGTAAAGTTGGTTGGTGGATAGAAGGGTGGAAGCAATGAAAAGTCAAAAAGATGGAGCTACGTGAGAAGTAGAAGGGTTGGAAGGCAAACGAGCTGAACAGAGGATGAGTAGGTGACTTTAGGCATGGTTTAGAAGAAGAAGAAGATAATAGAACAATGCTGCGCAGTGTAAATGGAACAAATCCTCTATGTCTTGCACAAAACCGAGAATTCCATCAACCTATTCTAACTGTGTTATTTAACCAACGAACAGAAATGTAAATTGTGGAGAGAAATCGTGCATGGTGTTGGAACGAAGAAGTATTGCTCAAGATCAGAATGCATGGACGGTTCTATGATGGGAATGACTATGTTGCAGCTTGCATGAACATATAAGACTGCGTTTTTTTTTGGTGGTTGGTACGGTCTACACCCCCAATCTCTAAACAGAGATGGCAGTGAGTGTACTATCAACCTTTTCTTGGAGCTCTAATGAATTCTAATCCTCCTACTCTAATCTAAACTGCTGACAGCACTTTAACCATAAACTAATCCTACTCAATCACATTAAATAAATTAAATCAGCATATTGTGTTTTCCAAATGCATGTCAAAACAAAGAAACAAAGTGCTGAAAGGAAAGACAAGTAACAATACAAAGAGAAGGAGGTCTATTGCTCTCACGTTGGGCCCTAACCTGAGAGCTATAGCTCCTCTTAAGAACTCAGGATTGAATCCAAATCTGCCTGCCTTTATTAAAAGATCATAACCATGAGTCTAACAACATGCCAAAAATTGGCTTACAAAGAGCAAAAACAGAGCTACAACTCGTAATCCAAAATCTATAACAAAAGTTCAAGAGTCTCAGCGAGGGCAACAGCCTTAATATTTATACATGATGAGGGCCAAGCTGGCCTCCTCAATTAGTGGAGCTTGGATGTCCAACTGAAAGTGAACTGTTGTTCCTGTAGAATCCGTTGGCTGCCTTCTAGCTCGGTGGTCATAGCTGTTGGAGCTCGGAGTTGGGGTGGAGATCATGAGGGAGGTCATTCAAGGCTGTGGACAACCTCCCTATAAACCCGCAATGCCACCTTGGCTATCTCCTTATCTCCATTTGCATGGTCTTTGCTCCATTTAATGCCAAAAAACCTGAAATCATCATGTATTAGCTACGTAGGCATAATGACTGCCCTTCTTCCTACAAATAACACGAATATACTAAGAAATGATGCATAAGTGATAAAAATATGAAGGGTTGAGCAAGGTAAGTAGGCCAAATGAGCCCAAATTGTTACCAAAATTTGGGGCTCATCATCACCCCCCAGCTAAAATATTTGCTCATCCTTGAGCAACTAGTCCAACTCTTCATCATTCATTGCCTTTACTGCTACCCTTACATCCCAAGCCTCTGTGGTAGTGTCCTCCTTGCTGATATGAAACCCAGCTTCCCTGTTCATCTCTTCCCATTGTTCACTGTCATCCTCCTCTGTGCTGCCTTCAATCAATCCTAGCAGCAGTGGTGGGCTGAGTTTAAGGCCAATCCAGCTGGCCTGGAGGTTTTGCATGGATTTCTTGTAAAGGGCTACCCTTACCAGAGCTTCCCTCATCCGAGTTGGGGTATGGCACTCTCGGATTTTCAAACTGTGTGCCAATGTATTCCATCTGCGTGTGCATGCTTGGACAGCATTTTCTCCTAACAGTCTCTCTATGTCTTCAAAATGAGATATGGCTTGGGGCTGTTGATCCATATATCTTAGTGAAGCTGTAGGATCAGTAGACAAGTGTTGGTGTGCTGAGATGAGTGCAACTGGATCCTCTAGTTCTGCCCGAATGAGCAATGGCTCGTTCAATTCTCGGTTCATGACCGATTTTGCTTCTGCTACCCTTTGATCCTCATGGTTCAACCATGAAGCGAACGCCATTAATTGCATATCTCCCAAGGCAGTATTGGGATCCCAGTAAACTACATTAGGCAAGGCCAAATTATGGAGGTAAAACTCCGCTAATTTGGCTTTATCCTCTGACGAACTAGTACTGCACAACTCAGAAAATTGTTGTGGGTCTTGGATCTGAGAAATACCTCTTTGTGCCAAGGTATTTATTTGGAACTGCAGCCATTGGTCTTTCAAGTACAAACCATAGGACTTGGCAGGTTGTCTGCACTGTATTGCCTCCATGGCCCAACTGGCCATGCAGGCCAATTGTGCCTCTTTTGTTGCAGCTGTTCTTTTAGAGCTTGCACTTCAATTTGTGCTTGCTGTTCTGCTTCCTGTAGAAGTGTCATTGGCTCCCCAAGACCGGTGGTCAGTTCCTTTTTGCCTTGCTGATCTTCTGTGGTGTCCTTGGAGGATGTACCTGTCCCTGCCCTCAGCTCCTGTAGCTGCAATCTTAGCTTCTGGTTTTCTTCCTGTAGGTACACTCTTTGACAATTGGCCACATGTTTAGCCATGGCTAATTAACTCCTGGCCTCCTTGAGTTGCTCTTGTAAAGGACCTATGTCCGCCACACCCTTTGACTTTGCTATCTTCATCCACGTGTGTGTATGGACTCTCTCTTCCTCCAATGCAAAAAACAGTGGCACAGTAAATTTTTGAGGTATAATTTTGCCGGCCTCTAAAAAGGTGTAGTATGAACTCAGACTTGGCTGAGGGCTGGTATCTACAATGTGCTCATTTTCTACCTCTTTGGGTGGCTCTACCTCGCCCTCCCTTGGTGGTGATGAGGGTCCTTCTCCTTCCATCTTCTCTGTTTCCTGTAGCCGGGCTAGATTTTCCTGTAGAACATTTTCAGCATCCTGTAGCCGAGCTTTTTCAGTCAACAGGTCTAACTTTTCTTGCCACGTAGTTTTCTTTGGGCTCCCCCTCTCATAGGTGACTGATATCTTCGAGGGGGACTTTTCCTTGGGCGAAGTAGGGGCATCTTCAATAACAATCGGGCTGCTGGACGAAGGCTGTGGCTTGCCCGTCTTTATTCTGACACTTCTTCGAGCTTTAAAGTATAGAGGGGTCTCCCTCTTACTCTTCTCCTTTGGCTTAGGAGGTGTGCTGAGGCCGGCCAGCACAACTACTGCCTCCCTTTCACGAATATCAGCTTTCTTCTCCTTGGGTTTCACTTTTTTAGGGCTTCCTGTAGAAGACCCTGTTTTAGTCAATTTCGGGCTTCCTGTAGAAGACCCTGTTTTAGTAATTTTCGGGCTTCCTGTAGAAGACCCTTTTTCAATAATTTTCGGGCTTCCTGTAGAAGCCGGTTTCGGCTTTCCTGTAGAAACAGGTGTTGCCACCTTGGGTTGCTTTGTTGCATGAGTTTTGCTTTTTGACTTAGTTGCGGTCGCTGTCGGGGCACTCTTGCTGATGTGGACCTTCTCAGCCTTGTCCACTCTGCCTTGCAACCTTTTCTCTCTTGCTGTCAAGATGGGTGTGTCATCTTTTTCTTTGTCATCCTTTTTCTCATGCTTCTTCTTTTGCTCTTTCTTCTGCACTGTGGCCGGGGTCTTCTGGCCTGTTTCTTTCTTTCCCACGGCCACTGGTTCTTTCTCCTCACTGCTGGAGGAACCACTTTCTTCGGTCAACATCCTTATGTCTCCATCTCTTGTCAAATTTTTGAATGCTTCCCATGAGAGGGGAACCTTGTATGAATGAAGCGCATCCTCCACGAGAATTTTGATCAATCCATGGTGGGCTACCTGGTCTGGTATGCCTTCTTTTAACTTTGTGGCACACTCAATTAGAGACTGTAGCAGGAAATAGGGGATGCTCAATTTATTTTCTACAGGAAGATCAATCTGGTGCCTCAATTCAGTGAACAACCTAAAGTGATACCCGTACACAATGCTAAAACGGCCTTCGCAGGTTATATACTTCATGATCTGCAGGCTAACTTCATTCCATGGTGGCAGTAAACTGGTTCTACGCACCCCATTCTTGTCTTCCGAGAATTCCTCCTCTGGGGGAAAGAATTCTTTCTTGGCTTGTTGGCTCAACTTCCTTTCTTCCTTATCCCATGGCAAACCCATTGGAAGTTCAGTAATTCGACTGATATATTGCGGGGTGAGTTTGGGGCTTAGGCCCCTGAAGTTCACGGTGGCCAATGTTTTGGATTTCGGCCTCAGAGCCTGCAAAAACTCTTCTGCCACTTCGTCGTCATAACCCTGCAATTTGTCACAGAAGGATATCCATTGTGCTCGTGTGAAGAGCTCCACCACCTCAAGATTTTCCCTTAACTTTGTTGAATCAGTGGGTTCCCTTCTAATGAACCCACCCGGCATGATAAAAATTGTTGCTTTAACTAGAGGTGGCGAACGCGGAAGAAATTTGGTCTACTGAGATAGAGCATAGAATTACGCTTCTGTCATGCATATAATCCACGAAGCTTATCTCTGAGGACCTTAACACAACTTAATTACACTGACATCCTGTAGAATGACAGTTTATGCACAACAGACAACAACTGCAACAATTTTCTACGACCAGACTGTAGATGACGATTCTGCCACCTTCAAAAGCCAATTGCATGGAGAGTTTAGGTTTACCTTTTTAATCCGCCACCTTTTGACGTGAGGAACCCGCGTTCCTGTAGAAACAACGTTCCTGTAGGAGTAGCGCGTGATTTCTGGGAAAGACTGCAGTTGGTCTGCGCTCTTGGTGTTGCTTCACAGGCGTTCTGATGGCCAAAAGCTCGGAGTATCGAACTGCAGAGGGATCCAGATGATCACTCGCGTTTCAAATGGTGAATGATAAATGCATGGGGTGCAATCTAGCCGATTAGATTTGAATCGGCGGAATCCGTGGCGTGGGGGTGAGCTGTCCCTGTTGGACCGTTGGACGACGTCATCCCATCATTTTCCTGCGAGTTCCCTTACTGCCGCATCATCCCCCCGCAGATCCGCCGCCGTCTCTTCTGTTAAACTTGTTTTTCCCGACGGGATTGCTCTCACGTGTGTGCTGCCCATTCCTTTTTTCATGGCCGCCACCCAAACATCCGACTAGACCATTAACTGGTCGACGTGGCCAGTCAAATGGCCATACAACCACTCAACCCATTCACTTCACACTTTGCAAACAATTTCAAAGTAAAATTCATGCAATCTGATGGAAGAAAGGGTCGAGACACTTACCTGTGCGGCCGCAACATGATTTTTCAGTTTTTGGACGATGATGAGTGGATTCGTTTGCCGCTGATGAATTTGCACAGGCCCGGAGGTTCATGTTTACAGGTTGCCGCTGATGGATTTGATGCTTGGCTGCATGCGCCCGCGTTTTCATTGCATATGGCCAGCGTTGTGAATGGTGTACACTCTAGCGGGCTTAACTGTTACAGGACTCCCGCAGGATGTCTTGTAACAGTTCTTCCTCCTCGGGTGCATGCTGCACGACGAAGGATTTGGCCTCACGATCACGCTCCCTGAGCTCATGGATGGCTGGGATGGATATGGTATGACATCTCAGCATTCTTTTATCTTAAAAATTGCTTTCTCTTTGATAACTCAACGATCTGCTTTGCTGGTGCAGGTAACTTCATTGCATGTCGACAAGGATGGTAGAATGAGGTGACAGCAGTGTGCAAGGGTGACAACAGTAGCTTGCATGCGTCCAAACCGATCCTTAGTCGTTAGATCTCCTCATGAAATGAATTCTGGGCCGTCCCGAACTTCTACAGGAAGTTTCCTGTAGAAATACAGAGCTTCCTGTAGAAAGTTTGCGTTTCCTGTAGAAAGTCTCCACCTTCCTGTAGAAAATCTGCATCTTCCTGTAGAAGACTCAAGCCGTGATGAAATTGTGCACATACCTTGGAGAAAAGGAGTATTCTTGGAGGAGGTGCTGGTGAGGTCTCCTGATAGCATGATAAGGATCCTTGGCTCTGAGTTGAGAGGCTTCCTCTCCTCCATAGAACACCTGCAACCTGCATGCAATTTTACATTATGAATTTGTTGTCCTTGTCTTTTTTTGCTTATTGTTTTTTCTTTTTTTTTTTCTCTTTTTTTTTGAAAGATAACAAGGGCGCCTCAATGAGGTTTTCACCCTTGCCATCTACCTTAAGCGCCTCAGAGAGGTTTTCACTCAAGGATCTTTTCGAATCTCTTTTTTTTTTTTTTTGAAAGACAATAGGGGCGCCTCAATGAGGTTTTCACCCCTACCACCTGCCTTGGGAGCTTCAGAAAGGTTTTCACCCAAGGATCTTTATTTTTTTTATTTATTTTTTAAATCTTTCAAGGTATGCCCAAAGCAGAGGTAGAACCCTTCTCTATGACCATCACTGATTTCTCCATAGTTTTGATGAACTCTTGTCTTGAGAGAGGCTTCCTGTAGATCTTCAATCGATGCCCATTGACAAGCGTGGGGATGGCTTCCTCATCAATGGTTCGAATAAGAACAGATCCATTGTCATGGCATTTTTCCACTGCATATGGTCCTAGCCATCTGGTTCTCAGCTTCCCCTTGAAATATTTGTATCTGGAGTCATACAACAAGGCCCAATCTCCCGGTTAGAATTGCTTATCATGGAGATGTTGGTCATGCCACACCTTTCTCTGAAGTTGAACCACTTCTGAGTTAAGTAGGGCCTGCATCCGGTGCTTGTCCAGTCCATTCAGCTGCAATAACCTTTCTTGTTGTGCATGGCTGAGATCTAGATCTAGCTGAGCTGCCATCCTCAAAGTGTTGTACTCGAACTCAATGGACAGCAAAGCTTTCTTCCCATAGACCAGCTCATAAGGTGTGAAGCCGGTGGTGGTCTTCCAGGTGGTGTTGTAAGCCCATGTGGCCTCAACCAGGCGATCTGCCCAATCTTTCCTACTGCTGCTCACCATCTTAGTCAAAATCCCTTCCAATGCTCTATTGGTGACTTCCACTTGCCCATTTGCCTGTGGATGATAGGGGGTGGAAGTCCTATGCTTGATCTTGTGGTGAGCTAGTAGGTCTTCAATCAAGTTGGATGTGAATTGGCTCCCTTGATCGGTGACCAGCTCTCTTGGGTAGCCAAATTTGTAGAAGATTTTTTCTCTTAAGAACTCGGTCACCTTCTCTTCTGTTGCTGCTTTTATTGCTTTAGTCTCTGCCCACTTTGCCAGGTAGTCAGTACACACAATGATGTAAGACCTTTGCCTCGAAGGAGGGTTGATTGGACCCACAAAATCCATACCCCACTTCTCAAATGGCTCAAGAGTCACTTGAGGTTGGAGATGCATCTCATCCCTTGGAGTCGGTTTCCCCATTCTTTGGCATCGGTCACATTGGCTGATATATCTTCTGACATCTTGATGAAGTGTGGGCCAATAGTAGCCTGCCTTCATGATTTTGAAGGCAGTCCTCTTTGCTGCAAAATGTCCTCCACAAGGCCCATCATGACAGGTGAGGAGGATATCAAAGACTTCCTCCTCCCTTACATAACGCCTCAAGATCTGATTAGGGCCAAGCTTGAACAGATTGCCCCCGATCCAAGTAAATGAGGCACTTTTTCTGATGATTCTGCTCTTCTCTCTTGAAGATAGGTGCGGAGGGAACTGTGTTGAAACAAGGTAGTTTGCTATATCAGCAAACCATGGAGAGAGTACTGAGATAGCAAACATATGTTCATCGGGCATCTGGTCATCCACTGTTCCATCCTCATCTACAGACAAATCCAATCTAGATAAAAAGTCAGCAACAACATTTTCTTTACCTGGTTTGTCAACAATGGTCAAATCAAACTGCTGCAACAAAAGTAACCATCTAATAATACGAGCATTCACATCTGGTTTATTCATTAAATATCTAATTGCAACATAATCCGTATGTACAAAGGTTTGATAGCCATTAATATAATGCCGGAACTTGTTCAGTGCATGGACCACAGCCAAGAACTCTTTCTCGGTTACAGTGTAATTCAGCTCGGCTTTGGACAAGTTTTTGCTAACAAAGTAAATGGCATATGGAAGTTTCTGTTCAACTTGTCCTAAAGCTGCCCCTATGGCTTTGTTTGAGGCATCACTATGGATGTGGAAAGGTAGGGCCCAGTTTGGACCTCTCAGGATTGGGGCTGACACCAACTTGTCCTTTAATTCATTCAAAGCCCTCCGACAATCGTCAGTCCATTTAAACTCCACATCTTTTGCCAACAGACCAAACAATGGTGAGGCTAGCTTGCTGAAGTCTTTAATGAATCTCTGGTAATACCTTGCTAATCCTAAGAAACTCCGAACATCCCTTACCATTTGAGGAGGTGGAACCTTCTTGATGAGAGCAATTTTGTTAGGATCCACCTGTAACCCTTGGTAAGAAATGGTATGGCCTAGCACGGTCCCTTCAGTCATTAGGAATTCACATTTTTCAGGACTAAGGGACAGGTTCATCTCAATGCATTTGGTTAGGACCTTTCCCAGATTGGACAATGCTTCCTGGAAGTTGGACCCATAAGGAGTGAAGTCATCCATATAGATTTCCACCGCATCATGGACCAGCTCCGAGAAGATGCTCAAGACAGCTCTCTGGAAGGTAGCAGGAGCATTACATAGCCCAAAGGGAAGAACTCGGTAGGCAAAGGTACCCCAAGGACAAGTGAAGGTGGTCTTATCTTGGTCTTCCGGGCTGATTTGGATCTGGTTGTACCCGCTAAACCCGTCCAAGAAAGAGAAGAACTTCTTTCTTGCCAGTCCATCCAACACTTGATCTATGAAAGGTAGAGGGAAATGGTCTTTCTTGGTAGCTTTGTTCAGTTCTCGATAGTCCACACAGATTCTCCACTTCCCATTTTTCTTGGGAACCAACACCAGAGGGGACACCCATTCACTATCTGAGATGGGGTAAATGAATCCGGCATCCAACAGTTTTTGCAATTCTTCCTTGACAATGTCCTTAAGGGCTGGGTTCATTCTCCTCTGAGGTTGCCTAACCGGTTTACAATCCTCCTTGATGTATATGTGATGGGTACAGACCGAGGGATGGACTCCTTTCATCTCCTTATAGCTCCAAGCAAAAGCATCTAGGTGACTGGCCAACAGGCTACACAGCTCCTTTTCCTGGGAAGGAGATAGGGAGGAGCTGATCTTTAACGATCTCTCAGGGCCGAACTCCACATTCTTGACTCTGGGAGTAACAGGGTTGGTGGTACAAAGATCCACTAAGGTGCTGGCTTGGGCATCCTCCACCAATTTCTCTAAGGATAGTGCACTGGAAGGTGGATTCTGGATCAAGGTCTCAATCAAGTCATCCTCGGTTGGGGGGTCTCTTCTAGTGGTATCTAGGGTGCACAGAGGTGCTGAGTACACTTCATCCTCTTCTCCTTCCTCCAACCAAAGTGGTAAGTCATGCTCTAAGGAAGGTTGGGCAGGAGGATATAGGACTAGTTGCTTGGACATAGGACCGTTTTTGATGGTCATGTTTCCTGCACGGCAACTCATGTAAGCATCTGCAGTGGCTAACCAAGGCCTTCCCAAAATGAGAGGATATCCAGTAAGCTTTGCCTTGGGTTGCAGAACCAGGAAATCTGCAGGGTATTCCCAAGAGTCGACAGAGACCAAGACATCCTCCACAATCCCTTCGGGAGTCACAGTGGAGCGATCTGCTAGTTACAGTACTGTCGAGGTCTTCCTCAAGGAACCATGAAGATTGAGTTTGAGCATGGTATCCCTGGTCATCACATTAATGGAAACCCCCAAATCAATCAAGGCGTGAGGTATGATGGTGCCATTGATGTGGACATCTACTACAGGATTCCCAGGATCTAGATGCTTTGGGCAGATGACTTGTCCTAACATAAGGTCATACAGTTGTCCTAAGACATTGATGGTTGAAGCATCTCTCTTTTGCCTGCCTGGGTGTCTGAAACACTTTTCCTTAACCATTTTGTTGTATATTGGCACATCCTTGATGGCTTGGAGAAGTGGTATTTTCACACACAACTGCTTGAGCTCACCCAGGAGCTCATCCTCCTCTAGGTTGGGTTGTGTGGTGGCTGTTAGTCTCTCAGGAAAGTGTGGAATAGCCTTTGGTTCACTTTCCTGTTTATCTTCCTCATCCTCTGGGGGAGGAGGTTGGCGATCTGGAAGAGTCTTTCCAGATCGAAGATTGATCTCTTGGATCTCCACAGCATAGGTAGGACATGATGTTTCCCCAGTGTATACCTGCTATGCCTGTCTATTGTTGGGGTTCGGGTTCGGTTGAGCAGGCATTTGAGGTTGCCTTGGGGGAGCAGGAGGTAATGGCTGAGGTTGAACTGGTGGTGGAGGCAAAATGGCGGGAGGAGTGTTGTACTGGAGCCTCCACCCCGACTAAGGTGCATTCCACTGAGGCTGTGGTTGGTCATGCGAATGATAAGAATCAGTAGTGGGTTGAGTAGGGTACTGAGGTGGATAAGACCATGGAGGAGGCATAGACCAGGAAGGATGAGCAGGGCGACCCCAGGAAGGCATAGGAGTCGATTGGTTGGGGCTGTAATAAGCTTGAGGTGCCCCTTGCATCCCCTGCTGGTAAGGTCTAGGTCCTTGTGGCCTCCATTGGTTGAGGTAATAGAGAGGTTCAGTGGGAGCTTTTGTCCATTGGTACATAGCTTTAAACCCAGGTAAGGTTGGACATTGATTTGTGGGATGGTCTTCCTCACAAACGAAGCACACTTCAACCGAATGCAATGGGCATTCGTTCTTAGGGTGTCTCCTTGTACATCTAGGGCAGAAGATAGCCAAGGCCCTCTCAGCTTCTTCCTTCTTCTTCTGGATCCTGAATGTGTCCAGTTGCATGGCAATGGTCTATCTCACCTCACTCTTAAGATATTCTAATTGATTTGTAAACTCATGCTTGGAGAAAGGAATACCAGCTGAGAGAGGGTTTCCTCTACCTCGTTTCCGGGCTGCCCTAGAGTGGTTTCTGAACACAGTCTTGATGTCCTCATAAGGCAGCTGGTAAATATCCCCCCCAGCTAACATGTGAAGGGTATCTAAAAGGTCTTCAGGGACTCCTCGGAGCAGGACCAACTTGAGCGATTCAGGGTCAAGTGTGCACCTGGCCCGCTTATAGCTAAGTTGGAACCTCTCCTCATAATCCTCTAAGGACTCATCATTTCCCATGGTCATCCGAAAGATTTCTCCCTTGGTTTCCTTAGACCTACAGTAGTCCCGGTACTTGGTATTGAAAGCTTGCTACATCTGAGGCCAAGTGGTGATACTATTCCCAGGTAAGCCCATGAACCAGCGTAATGCTGCATCCTTAAGGGTGGAAGGGAAGAGTTTCAGCTTCTGCTCATCTTCAGTATAGTCATAGGTTCTACAAAGGACAGCAAACTCAAACAGGAAATTATCAGGATCTTCAGTAGTCAGTCCATGGAAGTGAGGCGGAGCGGAGGGGCTGATGTTTTTCATTTTCATTTCTCCATTGGTTTCTCGGATGGGGAAGGCACCTTCTATTCTCTCATCTTCTCTTCTATTGTCAGCCATGGCTTCAGATGGGATGGTCTCTAATTCTTCTTCTGCTATAGGATCTTTGTATATCTCAGGAGGTTCACCTATAGGTTCTTCTGGATCATTGTCCCCGAAGAAGAGAGAAGGGTGACTCAGTGATGTGGTGGGGGTGTTGGGTAGGAATTTGCCTGTTTTATCTCGGTTCCTACGAGGCATGAAATGGAAAGACTTTTTTTTTTTTGATTGCTTTTGTTTTTCTTTGGTACCTGCAAAACTGAAACAGATTGATCTACAACTAACTATCTTACTGAAATAAAGATGCAGAATTAAATTGAAAGCAGGAAAGAACTAATCTACTTTGCTCAAATGAAATTGCAGGAATGGAAATGCTAGTATACGCTTGCAGAATTGAAAGGCTAATCTACGCTTGCAGAAATGAAATTGCAGAATTGAAATGCTAATCTATGAAAGCAGGAAATGTCTATGCTACTTTTGCAGAATGGAAATGAAATAAACTACTTGGCAGAAGGCAAGAGTAAGAAAATAGAAGAAAAGCAACAATTACTAATACTCTGACGCTTCCCCGGCAACGGCGCCAAAAAGATGGTGGGCTCTAGTATTGTAGCAATAATGCTACAACTCCTGGAGCTTCCTATCTCTAATTTTATCAACCCGGTAGTTTGTAACAAACTTGGAAGCGACGGTGCTGTATGCACAAGTACTAGCTCTTGTCGCAGCTGTCACTTGGTCAGCTGGCATAAGTCCGCTAGGGCTCAAGCCAACTTCTATATGTTCTCAGAAGAAGCTTTCTAAATGATGGACGAAGGCTATCTTAAAGGAAATTAACCTACTTTGCAAGAATGAACTGAAAGCCAACCAAACATGGAAACCCTAGTAAACCCTAATCTGACACACTTAATCCTTAGAATGCAACGAAGGGAATGTAACTCCTAAAAATGATGCCATTACTTCTAGTGATATGAGATGCATGAATTCAAACTACTTCTATTGAAGAGAACATTGTTTTTATGTTTTTGCTTAGGTGGTTGGAGTTATTATGATTTTGTTTCTTATTGGGTTTTGGCTGTGCAGGGGTAGTTCGAAGGGAAGGAAGGCTTGGAAAAGGTCAAGAGGGCTAGGAGAGGTTCCAGGGGATTCCTAACATCATTCCACAGAAGTCCACAACGTTCAGGTGCTTGGCAACCGAGTTTGCAGGCTTCTACAGGATGTTTGCAGGGGATCCTACAGGAAGCTCGGGATTTCTACAGGAAGTCTGCTAACTTCTACAGGATGTTCTACAGTTGGAGTTTTGGGTGATGGAGGAGTCAAGGAGCTGTATGGGTGGATAGGTAGGATGAAAAGGGAGCTTGTGATGGCTCAGGGACAGAGAGATAAGATGGAGAAAGAGTGGGTAAAGTTGGTCGGTGGATAGAAGGGTGGAAGCAATGAAAAGTCAAAAAGATGGAGCTACGTGAGAAGCAGAAGGGTTGGAAGGCAAACGAGCTGAACAGAGGATGAGTAGGTGACTTTAGGCGCGGTTGAGAAGAAGAAGAAGATAATAGAACAATGCTGCGCAGTGTAAATGGAACAAATCCTCTATGTCTTGCACAAAACCGAGAATTCCATCAACCTATTCTAACTGTGTTATTTAACCAACGAACAGCAATGTAAATTGTGGAGAGAAATCATGCATGGTGTTGGAATGAAGAAGTATTGCTCAAGATCAGAATGCATGGACGGTTCTATGACGGGAATGACTGTGTTGCAGCTTGCATGAACATATAAGACTGCGTTTTTTTTTGGTGGTTGGTACGGTCTACACCCCCAATCTCTAAACAGAGATGGCAGTGAGTGTACTATCAACCTTTTCTTGGAGCTCTAATGAATTCTAATCCTCCTACTCTAATCTAAACTGCTGACAGCACTTTAACCATAAACTAATCCTACTCAATCACATTAAAGAAATTAAATCAGCATACTGTGTTTTCCAAATGCATGTCAAAACAAAGAAACAAAGTGCTGAAAGGAAAGACAAGTAATAATACAAAGAGAAGGAGGTCTATTGCTCTCAGGTTGGGCCCTAACCTGAGAGCTATAGCTCCTCTTAAGAACTCAGGATTGAATCCAAATCTGCCTGCCTTTATTAAAAGATCATAACCATGAGTCTAACAACATGCCAAAAATTGGCTTACAAAGAGCAAAAATAGTGCTACAGCTCGTAATCCGAAATATATAACAAAAGTTCAAGAGTCTCAGCGAAGGCAATAGCCTTAATATTTATACGTGATGAGGGCCAAGCTAGCCTCCTCAATTAGTGGAGCTTGGCTGTCCAACTGAAAGTGAACTGCTGTTCCTGTAGAATCCGTTGGCTGCCTTCTAGCTCGGTGGTCATAGCTGTTGGAGCTCGGAGTTGGGGTGGAGATCACGAGGGAGGTCATTCAAGGCTGTGGACAACCTCCCTATAAACCCGCAATGCCACCTTGGCTGTCTCCTTGTCTCCATTTGCATGGTCTTTGCTCCATTTAATGCCAAAAAACCTGAAATCATCATGTATTAGCTACGTAGGCATAATGACTGCCCTTCTTCCTACAAATAACACGAATATACTAAGAAATGATGCATAAGTGATAAAAATATGAAGGGTTGAGCAAGGTAAGTAGGCCAAATGAGCCCAAATTGTTACCAAAATTTGGGGCTCATCATCACCCCCCAGCTAAAATATTTGCTCATCCTTGAGCAACTAGTCCAACTCTTCATCATTCATTGCCTTTACTGCTACCCTTACATCCCAAGCCTCTGTGGTAGTGTCCTACTTGCTGATATGAAACCCAGCTTCCCTGTTCATCTCTTCCCATTGTTCACTGTCATCCTCCTCTGTGCTGCCTTCAATCAATCCTAGCAGCAGTGGTGGGCTGAGTTTAAGGCCAATCCAGCTGGCCTGGAGGTTTTGCATGGATTTCTTGTAAAGGGCTACCCTTACCAGAGCTTCCCTCATCCGAGTTGGGGTATGGTACTCTCGGATTTTCAAACTGTGTGCCAATGTATTCCATCTGCGTGTGCATGCTTGGACAACATTTTCTCCTAACAGTCTCTCCATGTCTTCAAAATGAGCTATGGCTTGGGCCTGTTGATCCATATATCTTAGTGAAGCTGTAGGATCAGTAGACAAGTGTTGGTGTGCTAAGATGAGTGCAACTGGATCCTCTGGTTCTGCCCGAATGAGCAATGGCTCGTTCAATTCTCGGTTCATGACCGATTTTTCTTCTGCTGCTCTTTGATCCTCATGGTTCAACCATGAAGCGAACGCCATTAATTGCATATCTCCCAAGGCAGTATTGGGATCCCAGGAAACTACATTAGGCAAGGCCAAATTATGGAGGTAAAACTCCGCTAATTTGGCTTTATCCTCTGACGAACTAGTACTGCACAACTCAGAAAATTGCTGTGGGTCTTGGATCTGAGAAATACCTCTTTGTGCAAAGGTATTTATTTGTAACTGCAGCCATTGGTCTTTCAAGTACAAACCATAGGACTTGGTAGGTTGTCTGCACTGTATTGCCTCCATGGGCCAACTGGCCATGCAGGCCAATTGTGCCTCTTTTTGCTGCAGCTGTTCTTTTAGATCTTGCACTTCAATTTGTGCTTACTGTTCTGCTTCCTGTAGAAGTGTCATTGGCTCCCCAAGACCGGTGGTCAGTTCCTTTTTGCCTTGCTGATCTTCTGTGGTGTCCTTGGAGGATGTACCTGTCCCTGCCCTCAGCTCCTGTAGCTGCAATCTTAGCTTCTGGTTTTATTCCTGTAGGTACACTCTTTGACAATTGGCCACATGTTTAGCCATGGCTAATTCACTCCTGGCCTCCTTGAGTTGCTCTTGTAAAGGACCTATGTCCGCCACACCCTTTGACTTTGCTATCTTCATCCACGTGTGTGTACGAACTTTCTCTTCCTCCAATGCAAAAAACAGTGGCACAGTAAATTTTTGAGGTATAATTTTGCCAGCCTCTAAAAAGGTGTAGTATGAACTCAGACTTGGCTGAGGGCTGGGCTCTAGAATGTGCTCCTTTTCTACCTCTTTGGGTGGCTCTACCTCGCCCTCCCTTGGTGGTGATGAGGGTCCTTCTCCTTCCATCTTCTCTGTTTCCTGTAGCCGGGCCAGAGTTTCCTGTAGAACATTTTCAGCATCCTGTAGCCGAGCTTTTTCAGTCAACAGGTCTAACTTTTCTTGCCACGTAGTTTTCTTTGGGCTCCCCCTCTCATAGGTGACTGATATCCTCGAGGGGGACTTTTCCTTGGGCGAAGTAGGGGCATCTTCAATAACAATCGGGCTGCTGGACGAAGGCTGTGGCTTGCCCGTCTTTATTCTGACACTTCTTCGAGCTTTAAAGTATAGAGGGGTCTCCCTCTTTCTCTTCTCCTTTGGCTTAGGAGGTGTGCTGAGGCCGGCCAGCACAACTGTTGCCTCCCTTTCATGAATATCATCTTTCTTCTCCTTGGGTTTCACTTTTTCAGGGCTTCCTGTAGAAGACCCTGTTTTAGTCAATTTCGGGCTTCCTGTAGAAGACCCTGTTTTAGTAATTTTCGGGCTTCCTGTAGAAGACCCTTTTTCAATAATTTTCGGGCTTCCTGTAGAAGCCGGTTTCGGCTTTCCTGTAGAAACAGGTGTTTCCGCCTTGGGTTGCTTTGCTGCATGAGTTTTGCTTTTTGACTTAGCTGCAGTTGTTGTCGGGACACTCTTGCTTATGTGGACCTTCTCAGCCTTGTCCACTCTGCCTTGCAACCTTTTCTCTCTTGCTATCAAGATGGGTGTGTCATCTTTTTCTTTGTCATCCTTTTTCTCATGCTTCCTCTTTTGCTCTTTCTTCTGCACTGTGGTCGGGGTCTTCTGGCCTGTTTCTTTCTTTCCCACGGCCACTGGTTCTTTCTCCTCACTGCTGGAGGAACCACTTTCTTCGGTCAACATCCTTATGTCTCCATCTCTTGTCAAATTTCTGAATGCTTCCCATGAGAGGGGAACCTTGTATGAATGAAGCGCATCCTCCACGAGAAGTTTGATCAATCCATGGTGGGCTACCTGGTCTGGTATGCCTTCTTTTAACTTTGTGGCACACTCAATTAGAGACTGTAGCAGGAAATAGGGGATGCTCAGTTTATTTTCTACAGGAAGATCAATCTGGTGCCTCAATTCAGTGAACAACCTAAAGTGATACCCGTACACAATGCTAAAACGGTTTTTCAGGTTATATACTTCATGATCTGCAGGCTAACTTCATTCCATGGTGGCAGTAAACTGGTTCTACGCACCCCATTCTTGTCTTCCGAGAATTCCTCCTCTGGGGGAAAGAATTCTTTCTTGGCCTGTTGGCTCAACTTCCTTTCTTCCTTATCCCATGGCAAACTCATTGGAAGTTCAGTAATTCGACTGATATATTGCGGGGTGAGTTTGAGGCTTAGGCCCCTGAAGTTCACGGTGGCCAATGTTTTGGATTTCGGCCTCAGAGCCTGCAAAAACTCTTCTGCCACTTCGTCGTCATAACCCTGCAATTTGTCACAGAAGGATATCCATTATGCTCGTGTGAAGAGCTCCACCACCTCAAGATTTTCCCTTAACTTTGTTGAATCAGTGGGTTCCCTTCTAATGAACCCACCCGGCATGATAAAAATTGTTGCTTTAACTAGAGGTGGCGAACGCGGAAGAAATTTGGTCTACTGAGACAGAGCGTAGAATTACGCTTCTGTCATGCATATAATCCACGAAGCTTATCTCTGAGGACCTTAACACAACTTAATTACACTAACATCCTGTAGAATGACAGTTTATGCACAGCAGACAACAACTGCAACAATTTTCTACGACCAGACTGTAGACGACGATTCTTCCACCTTCAAAAGCCAATTGCATGGAGAGTTTAGGTTTACCTTTTTAATCCGCCACCTTTTGACGTGAGGAACCTGCCTTCCTGTAGAAACAGCGTTCCTGTAGGAGCAGCGCGTGATTTCTGGGAAAGACTGCAGTTGGTCTGCGCTCTTGGTGTTGCTTCACAGGCGTTCTGATGGCCAAAAGCTCAGAGTATCGAACTGCAGAGGGATCCGGATGATCACTCGTGTTTCAAACGGTGAATGATAAATGCATGGGGTGCAATCTAGCCGATTAGATTTGAATCGGCAGAATTCGTGGCGCGGGGGTGAGCTGTCCCTGCCGGACCGTTGGACGACGTCATCCCATCATTTTCCTGCGAGTTCCCTTACTGCCGCATCATCCCCCCGCAGATCCGCCGCCGTCTCTTCTGTTAAATTTGTTTTTCTCGACGGGATTGCTCTCACGTGTGTGCTGCCCATTCCTTTTTTCATGGCCGCCACCCAAACATCCGACTAGACCATTAACTGGTCGACGTGGCGAGTCAAATGGCCATACAACCACTCAACCCATTCACTTCACACTTTGCAAACAATTTCAAAGTAAAATTCATGCAATCTGATGGAAGAAAGGGTCGAGACACTTACCTGTGCGGCCGCAACACGATTTTTCGATTTTTGGACGATGATGAGTGGATTCGTTTGCCGCTGATGAATTTGCACAGGCTCGGAGGTTCATGTTTATAGGCTGCCGATGATGGATTTGATGCTTGGCTGCATGCGCCCGCATTTTCATTGCATATGGCCAGCGCTGTGAATGGTGTACACTCTAGCGGGCTTAACTATTACAGGACTCCCGCAGGATGTCTTGTAACAGTTCTTCCTCCTCGGGTGCATGCTGCACGACGAAGGATTTGGCCTCACGATCACGCTCCCTGAGCTCATGGATGGTTGGGATGGATATGGTATGACATCTCAGCATTTTTTTATCTTAAAAATTGCTTTCTCTTTGATAACTCAACGATCTGCTTTGCTGGTGCAGGTAACTTCATTGCATGTCGACAAGGATGGTAGAACGAGGTGACAGCAGTGTGCAAGGGTGACAACAGTAGCTTGCATGCGTCCAAACCGATCCTTAGTCGTTAGATCTTCTCATGAAATGAATTCTGGGCCGTCCCGAACTTCTACAGGAAGTTTCCTGTAGAAATACAGAGCTTCCTGTAGAAAGTTTGCGTTTCCTGTAGAAAGTCTGCACCTTCCTGTAGAAAATCTGCATCTTCCTGTAGAAGACTCAAGCCGTGATGAAATTGTGCACATACCTTGGAGAAAAGGAGTATTCTTGGAGGAGGTGCTGGTGAGGTCTCCTGACAGCATGATAAGGATCCTTGGCTCTGAGTTGAGAGGCTTCCTCTCCTCCATAGAACACCTGCAACCTGCATGCAATTTTACATTATGAACTTGTTGTCCTTGTCTTTCTTTGCTTATTGTTTTTTCTTTTTTTCTTTTTTTCTTTTTTTTTTCTCTTTCTTTTTGAAAGATAACAGGGGCGCCTCAATGAGGTTTTCACCCTTGCCATCTGCCTTAAGCACCTCAGAGAGGTTTTCACTCAAGGATTTTTTCGAATCTCTTTTTTTTTTTTTTGAAAGACAATAGGGGCGCCTCAATGAGGTTTTCACCCCTACCACCTGCCTTGGGAGCTTCATAAAGGTTTTCACCCAAGGATCTTTTTTTTTTTTTTTTTTTTAAATCTTTCAGGGTATGTCCAAAGCAGAGGTAAAACCCTTCTCTATGACCATCACTGATTTCTCCATAGTTTTGATGAACTCTTGTCTTGAGAGAGGCTTCCTGTAGATCTTCAATCGATGCCCATTGACAAGCATGGGGATGGCTTCCTCATCAATGGTTTGAATAAGAACAGATCCATTGTCATGGCATTTTTCCACTGCATATGGTCCTAGCCATCTGGTTCTCAGCTTCCCCTTGAAATCTTTGTATCTGGAGTCATACAACAAGGCCCAATCTCCCGGCTGGAATTGCTTGTCATGGAGATGTTGGTCATGCCACACCTTTCTCTGAAGTTGAACCACTTCTGAGTGAAGGAGGGCTTGCATCCGGTGCTTGTCCAGTCCATTCAGCTGCAATAACCTTTCTTGTTGTGCATGGCTAAGATCTAGATCTAGCTGAGCTACCATCCTCAAAGTGTTGTACTCGAACTCAATGGACAGCAAAGCTTTCTTCCCATAGACCAGCTCATAAGGTGTGAAGCCGGTGGTGGTCTTCCAGGTGGTGTTGTAAGCCCATGTGGCCTCAACCAGGCGATCTGCCCAATCTTTCCTACTGCTGCTCACCATCTTAGTCAAAATCCCTTCCAATGCTCTATTGGTGACTTCCACTTGCCCATTTTCCTGTGGATGATAGGGGTGGAATTCCTATGCTTGATCTTGTGGTGAGCTAGCAGGTCTTCAATCAAGTTGGATGTGAATTGGCTCCCTTGATCGGTGACCAGCTCTCTTGGGTAGCCAAATTTGTAGAAGATGTTTTCTCTTAAGAACTCGGCCACCTTCTCTTCTGTTGTTGCTTTGATTGCTTTAGTCTCTGTCCACTTTGTCAGGTAGTCAGTACACACAATAATGTAAGACCTTTGCCTCGAAGGAGGGTTGATTGGACCCACAAAATCCATACCCCACTTCTCAAATGGCTCAAGAGTCACTTGAGGTTGGAGAGGCATCTCATCCGTTGGAGTCGGTTTCCCCATTCTTTGGCATCGATCACATTGGCTGATATATCTTCTGACATCTTGATGAAGTGTGGGCCAATAGTAGCCTGCCTGCAGGATTTTGAAGGCAGTCCTCTTTGCCGCAAAATGTCCTCCACAAGGCCCATCATGACAGGTGAGGAGGATATCAAAGACTTCCTCCTCCCTTACACAACGCCTTAAGATCTGATCAGGGCCAAGCTTTAACAGATTGCCCCCGATCCAAGTGAATGAGGCACTTTTTCTGATGATTCTGCTCTTCTCTCTTGAAGATAGGTGCGGAGGGAACTGTGCTGAAACAAGGTAGTTTGCTATATCAGCAAACCATGGAGAGAGTACTGAGATAGCAAACAGATGTTCATCAGGCATCTGGTCATCCACTGTTCCATCCTCATCTGCAGACAAATCCAATCTAGATAAAAAGTCAGCAACAACATTTTCTTTACCTGGTTTGTCAACAATGGTCAAATCAAACTGCTGCAACAAAAGTAACCATCTAATAATACGAGCATTCACATTTGGTTTATTCATTAAATATCTAATTGCAGCATGATCCGTATGTGCAAAGGTTTGATAGCCAGTAATATAATGATGGAACTTGTTCAGTGCATGGACCACAGCCAAGAACTCTTTCTCGGTTACAGTGTAATTCAGCTCGGCTTTGGACAAGTTTTTGCTAACAAAGTAAATGGCATATGGAAGTTTCTGTTCAACTTGTCCTAAAGCTGCCCCTATGGCTTTGTTTGAGGCATCAGTGTGGATGTGGAAAGGTAGGGCCCAGTTTGGACCTCTCAGGATTGGGGCTGACACCAACTTGTCCTTTAATTCATTCAAAGCCCTCTGACAATCGTCAGTCCATTTAAACTCCACATCTTTTGCCAACAGACCAAACAATGGTGAGGCTAGCTTGCTGAAGTCTTTAATGAATCTCCGGTAATACCCTGCTAATCCTAATAAACTTCGAACATCCCTTACCTTTTGAGGAGGTGGAACCTTCTTGATGAGAGCAATTTTTTTAGGATCCACCTGGAACCCTTGGTAAGAAATGGTATGGCCTAGCACGGTCCCTTCAGTCATCAGGAATTCACATTTTTCAGGACTAAGGGACAGGTTCATCTCAATGCATTTGGTTAGGACCTTTCCCAGATTGGACAATGCTTCGTGGAAGTTGGACCCATAAGGAGTGAAGTCATCCATATAGATTTCCACAGCATCATGGACCAGCTTCGAGAAGATGCTCAAGACAGCTCTCTGGAAGGTAGCAGGAGCATTACATAGCCCAAAGGGAAGAACTCGGTAGGCAAAGGTACCCCAAGGATAAGTGAAGGTGGTCTTATCTTGGTCTTCCGGGCTGATTTGGATCTGGTTGTACCCGCTAAACCCGTCCAGGAAAGAGAAGAACTTCTTTCCTGCCAGTCCATCCAACACTTGATCTATGAAAGGTAGAGGGAAATGGTCTTTCTTGGTAGCTTTGTTCAGTTCTCGAGAGTCCACACAGATTCTCCACTTCCAATTTTTCTTGGGAACCAACACCAGAGGGGACACCCATTCACTATCTGAGATGGGGTAAATGAATCCGGCATCCAACAGTTTTTGCAATTCTTCCTTGACAATGTCCTTAAGGGCTGGGTTCATTCTCCTCTGAGGTTGCCTAACCGGTTTACAATCCTCCTTGATGTATATGTGATGGGTACAGACCGAGGGATGGACTCCTTTCATCTCCTTATAGCTCCAAGCAAAAGCATCTAGGTGACTGGCCAATAGGCTACACAGCTCCTTTTCCTGGGAAGGAGATAGGGAGGAGCTGATCTTTAACGATCTCTCAGGGCCGAACTCCACATTCTTGACTCTGGGAGTAACAGGGTTGGTGGTACAAAGATCCACTAAGGTGCTGGCTTGGGCATCCTCCACCAATTTCTCTAAGGATAGTGCACTGGAAGGTGGATTCTGGATCAAGGTCTCAATCAAGTCATCCTCAGTTGGGGGGTCTCTTCTAGTGGTATCTAGGGTGCACAGAGGTGCTGAGTACACTTCATCCTCTTCTCCTTCCTCCAACCAAAGTGGTAAGTCATGCTCTAAGGAAGGTTGGGCAGGAGGATATAGGACTAGTTGCTTGGACATAGGACCGTTTTTGATGGTCATGTTTCCTGCACGGCAACTCATGTAAGCATCTGCAGTGGCTAACCAAGGCCTTCCCAAAATGAGAGGATATCCAGTAAGCTTTGCCTTGGGTTGCAGAACCAGGAAATCTGCAGGGTATTCCCAAGAGTCGACAGAGACCAAGACATCCTCCACAATCCCTTCGGGAGTCACAGTGGAGCGATCTGCTAGTTGCAGTACTGTCGAGGTCTTCCTCAAGGAACCCTGAAGATTGAGTTTGAGCATGGTATCCCTGGTCATCACATTAATGGCAGCCCCCAAATCAATCAAGGTGTGAGGTATGATGGTGCCATTGATGTGGACATCTATTACAGGACTCCCAGGATCTAGATACTTTGGGCAGATGACTTGTCCTAACATAAGGTCAGACAGTTGTCCTAAGACATTGATGGTTGAAGCATCTCTCTTTCGCCTGCCTGGGTGTTTGAAACACTTTTCCTTAACCAGTTTGTTGTATATTGGCACATCCTTGATGGCTTGGAGAAGTGGTATTTTCACACACAACTGCTTGAGCTCACCCAGGAGCTCATCCTCCTCTAGGTTGGGTTGTGTGGTGGCTGTTAGTCTCTCAGGAAAGGGTGGAATAGCCTTTTGTTCACTTTCCTGTTTATCTTCCTCATCCTCTGGGGGAGGAGGTTGGCGATCTGGAAGAGTATTTCCAGATCGAAGATTGATCTCCTGGATCTCCACAGCATAGGTAGGACATGATGTTTCCCCAGTGTATACCTGCTGGGCCTGTTTATTGTTGGGGTTCGGGTTCGGTTGAGCAGGCATTTGAGGTTGCCTTGGAGGAGCAGGAGGTAATGGCTGAGGTTGAACTGGTGGTGGAGGCAAAATGGCGGGAGGAGTGTTGTACTGGGGCCTCCACCCCGACTGAGGTGCATTCCACTGAGGCTGTGGCTGGGCATGCGAATGATAAGAATGAGTAGTGGGTTGAGTAGGGTACTGAGGTGGATAAGACCATGGAGGAGGCATAGACCAGGAAGGATGAGCAGGGGGACCCCAGGAAGGCATAGGAGTCGATTGGTTGGGGCTGTAATAAGCTTGAGGTGCCCCTTGCATCCCCTGCTGGTAAGGTCTAGGTCCTTGTGGCCTCCTTTGGTTGAGGTAATAGAGAGGTTCAATGGGAGCTTCTGTCCCTTGGTACATAGCTTTAAACCCAGGTAAGGTTGGACATTGATTTGTGGGATGGTATTCCTCACAAACGAAGCACACTTCAACCGAATGCAATGGGCATTCGTTGTTAGGGTGTCTCCTTGTACATCTAGGGCAGAAGATAGCCAAGGCCCTCTCAGCTTCTTCCTTCTTCTGCTGGATCCTGAATGTGTCTAGTTGCATGGCAATGGTCTGTCTCACCTCACTCTTAAGATCTTCTAATTGATTTGCAAACTCATGCTTGGAGAAAGGAATACCAGCTGAGAGAGGGTTTCCTCTACCTCGTTTCCGGGCTGCCCTAGAGTGGTTTCTGAACACAGTCTTGATGTCCTCATAAGGAAGCTGGTAAATATCTCCCCCAGCTAACATGTGAAGGGTATCTAAAAGGTCTTCAGGGACTCCTCGGAGCAGGACCAACTTGAGGGATTCAGGGTCAAGTGTGCACCTGGCCCGCTTATAGCTAAGTTGGAACCTCTCCTCATAATCCTCTAAGGACTCATCATTTCCCATGGTCATCCGAAAGATTTCTCCCTTGGTTTCCTTAGACCTATAGTAGTCCCGGTACTTGGTATTGAAAGCTTGCTGCATCTGAGCCCAAGTGGTGATACTATTCCCAGGTAAGCCCATGAACCAGCGTAATGCTGCATCCTTAAGGGTGGAAGGGAAGAGTTTCAGCTTCTGCTCATCTTCAGTATAGTCATAGGTTCTACAAAGGACAGCAAACTCAAATAGGAAAGTATCAGGATCTTCAGTAGTCATTCCATGGAAGTGAGGCAGAGCGGAGGGGCTGATGTTTTTCATTTTCATTTCTCCATTGGTTTCTCGGATGGGGAAGGCATCTTCTATTCTCTCATCTTCTCTTCTATTGTCAGCCATGGCTTCAGATGGGATGGTCTCTAATTCTTCTTCTGCTATAGGATCTTCGTATATCTCAGGAGGTTCACCTATAGGTTCTTCTGGATCATTGTCACCAAAGAAGAGAGAAGGGTGACTCAGTGATGTGGTGGGGGTGTTGGGTAGGAATTTGCCTGTTTTATCTCGGTTCCTACGAGGCATGAAATGGAAAGACTTTTTTTTTTTTTTGATTGCTTTTGTTTTTCTTTGGTACCTGCAAAACTGAAACAGATTGATCTACAACTAACTATCTTACTGAAATAAAGATGCAGAATTAAATTGAAAGCAGGAAAGAACTAATCTACTTTGCTCAAATGAAATTGCAGGAATGGAAATGCTAGTCTATGCTTGCAGAATTGAAAGGCTAATATACGCTTGCAGAAATGAAATTGCAGAATTGAAATGCTAATCTATGAAAGCAGGAAATGTCTATGCTACTTTTGCAGAATGGAAATGAAATAAACTACTTGGCAGAAGGCAAGAGTAAGAAAATAGAAGAAAAGCAACAATTACTAATACTCTGACGCTTCCCCGGCAACGGCGCCAAAAAGATGGTGGGCTCCAGTATTGTAGCAATAATGCTACAACTCCTGGAGCTTCCTATCTCTAACTTTATCAACTCGGTAGTTCGTAACAATCTTGGAAGCGACGGTGTTGTATGCACAAGTACTAGCTCTTGTCATAGCTGTCACTTGGTCAGCTGGCACAAGTCCGCTAGGGCTCAAGCCAACTTCTATATGTTCTCAGAAGAAGCTTTCTAAATGATGGACAAAGGCTATCTTAAAGGAAATTAACCTACTTTGCAAGAATGAACTGAAAGCCAACCAAACATGGAAACCCTAGTAAACCCTAATCTGACTAGCTTAATCCTTACAATGCAACGATGGGAATGTAACTCCTAAAAATGATGCCATTACTTCTAGTGATATGAGATGCATGAATTCAAACTACTTCTATTGAAGAGAACATTGTTTTTATGTTTTTACTTAGGTGGTTGGAGTTATTATGATTTTGTTTCTTATTGGGTTTTGGCTGTGCAGGGGTAGTTCGAAGGGAAGGAAGGCTTGGAAAAGGTCAGGAGGGCTAGGAGAGGTTCCAGGGGATTCCTAACATCATTCCACAGAAGTCCACAACGTTCAGGTGCTTGGCAACCGAGTTTGCAGGCTTCTACAGGATGTTTGCAGGGGATCCTACAGGAAGCTCGGGATTTCTACAGGAAGTCTGCTAACTTCTACAGGATGTTCTACAGTTGGAGTTTTGGGTGATGGAGGAGTCGAGGAGCTGTATGGGTGGATAGGTAGGATGAAAAGGGAGCTTGTGATGGCTCAGGGACAGAGAGATAAGATGGAGAAAGAGTGGGTAAAGTTGGTTGGTGGATAGAAGGGTGGAAGCAATGAAAAGTCAAAAAGATGGAGCTACGTGAGAAGTAGAAGGGTTGGAAGGCAAACGAGCTGAACAGAGGATGAGTAGGTGACTTTAGGTGCGGTTGAAAAGAAGAAGAAGATAATAGAACAATGCTGCGCAGTGTAAATGGAACAAATCTTCTATGTCTTGCACAAAACCGAGAATTCCATCAACCTATTCTAACTGTGTTATTTAACCAACGAACAACAATGTAAATTGTGGACAGAAATCGTGCATGGTGTTGGAACGAAGAAGTATTGCTCAAGATCAGAATGCATGGGTGGTTCTATGACAGGAATGACTGTGTTGCAGCTTGCATGAACATATAAGACTGCGTTTTTTTTTGGTGGTTGGTACGGTCTACACCCCCAATCTCTAAACAGAGATGGCAGTGAGTGTACTATCAACCTTTTCTTGGAGCTCTAATGAATTCTAATCCTCCTACTCTAATCTAAACTGCTGACAGCACTTTAACCATAAACTAATCCTACTCAATCACATTAAAGAAATTAAATCAGCAGACTGTGTTTTACAAATGCATGTCAAAACAAAGAAACAAAGTGCTGAAAGGAAAGACAAGTAACAATACAAAGAGAAGGAGGTCTATTGCTCTCAGGTTGGGCCCTAACCTGAGAGCTATAGCGCCTCTTAAGAACTCAGGATTGAATCCAAATCTGCCTGCCTTTATTAAAAGATCATAACCATGAGTCTAACAACATGCCAAAAATTGGCTTACAAAGAGCAAAAACAGAGCTACAGCTCGTAATCCGAAATCTATAACAAAAGTTCAAGAGTCTCAGCGAAGGCAACAACCTTAATATTTATACGTGATGAGGGCCAAGCTGGCCTCCTCAATTAGTGGAGCTTGGCTGTCCAACTGAAAGTGAACTGCTGTTCCTGTAGAATCCATTGGCTGCCTTCTAGCTCGGTGGTCATAGCTGTTGGAGCTCGGAGTTGGGGTGGAGATCACGAGGGAGGTCATTCAAGGCTGTGGACAACCTCCCTATAAACCCGCAATGCCACCTTGGTTATTTCCTTGTCTCCATTTGCATGGTCTTTGCTCCATTTAATGCCAAAAAACCTGAAATCATCATGTATTAGCTACGTAGGCATAATGACTGCCCTTCCTCCTACAAATAACACAAATATACTAAGAAATGATGCATAAGTGATAAAAATATGAAGGGTTGAGCAAGGTAAGTAGGCCAAATGAGCCCAAATTGTTACCAAAATTTGGGGTTCATCAGCAATCTTTATATAAAAGTTGAAAACGACAAATTGCTAATACTTGTTGTGTATGTAGATGACATTATTTTTGGCAGAAATGAAGAAGCTATGAGTCAAAGCTTTGCTTTGGTAATGCAGAAAGAATTTGAAATGTCCTTGCTGGGAGAACTGACATATTTTCTTGGTTTGCAAATCCAACAAAAAGAAGGAGGGATCTTTTTGTCTCAAACCAAGTATCTCAAGCAGATTTTGAAGAAATATGGCATGGAAGATGCAAAACTAGTATGTACACCCATGGTCACAGGATGTAGCCTCAGTGCAAATGATGAATCAGCAGCAGTGCATCAACCAACCTACAGATCTATGATTGGAAGTCTACTTTATTTGACAGGTACCCGACCAGACATCATGCATGCAGTGGGAATAGTTGGAAGATTTCAAGCAAATCCAAAGGAAACTCATCTTCAGGCAGTGAAGAGAATCTTTAAATATCTTCAAGGGACTTAAAATTATGGCTTATGGTATCCTAGAGATACAGATCTCACACTTCATGCTTATACAGATGCAGATTGGGCAGGAAGCGTGGATGACAGGAAGAGCACAAGTGGTGGTGCGTTCTTTATGGGTTCCAGATTAGTATCTTGGTTCAACAAGAAACAGAGTTTGATTGCCTTATCTACAGCTGAAGCAGAATATGTTGCTGCTGCATCTTGCATCTTGCTGCACTCAACTCCTTTGGATGATGCAGACCTTGCAGGATTTTCAAATCACTTGTACAGTTCCTATCTCCATCTTATGTGATAACACAAGTGCAATCAGCATTTCAAAGAACCCAGTCATGCATTCAAAGACCAAGCACATACCGATCAAGTATCATTTTCTCCGGGAACAAGTACTTGAACAAAAGGTCAAGCTGGAGTATGTTCCTTCTAAGGAACAATTTGCTGATATACTCACCAAACCATTGCCCAGGGAGACCTTTGAATACCTCAGGAAAAAGCTGGGGGTTGTTGATGCATCATCATGTTGTTGAATCTCTTTTAATTGATGGTTGTACGCAAGGTTCATCTGGGGTATATGCGTACATTTGCTGGGTTGCGAATTGGTCGAAGATCGAATGGCACAGGTTCAGGGGGAGCATATAATGCATTGTTGGCATTATGGAGGAAGTACATCATGGATGTTGGTCTGAATATTGCTGCAATATGTCTCTATCTCTTTCATGGTCATTTATGGTGTTTGGTGGATTATGGTTCTTTGTAGATCTGGTTTATAGTCAGGGGGAGCATGTTCTTAGGGGGAGCATAACCCTTTGCCCTTGATGTCAAAGGGGGAGAATGACGTTGAAGATTTTGAGGTTGCCATCAAGTCCAAAGGGGGAGATTGTTGGCATTATGATTCTGGTATGGCTCTATGATTCATGTGTTGTACTTGATGGCAACTCATACAGGTGGCAAAACTCTGATCAGGCTCTCAAAATGATAAAAATTAAGAGGTCTGCATGTGCTCTGTGAAAAGCGTGCGTACTTGTAGGTACGCCGTGAAGGGGCTGCGGCCATACACGCAGGTCACCCGTTCAGAAGGTGCATACCCCCAGTTCACTTACTTCAAGGCAGAGAAGCGCGCTCACATGGGGTTTCTTATGTTTGGCCCGTGGTATTTAGCCCGCCGTTCTTGATTTTATGGTTTTGGCCCGTGGAATAGGATCTAATTTAGCCCCGATTTGGATCCCTTATATTGGTTATTGATGGTTTTGCCCCATGGTGTGAATAAGGGCTTGACTATAAATAGGGAAGGAGATCTCTTGGCTAAGATATCTTTTGAAAATTGAATATCTTAAGATCTGAAATATTGGGTTATCGGTTTAAAAGCTTGATCTATATAAAAGTGAAGTTGATAGTGAATCTATGAAGTGTGATCTCTCGGGCGCATGATCAGATCTAGGCATCTGACTATCTGTGGCACACTGGTGGACTGCCAATTTGGCCCTAATTAGAGGTACGCAGGTAATTAACGGTGCAAGTGCGAGGGTACGCAGAGCAGAAGAAGGCGCAGCGCGTGGGTACACACAGCAGAAGAAGGTGCAGTGCGTGGGTACGCAGAGCAGAAGAAGGCACAGTGCGTGGGTACGCAGCGCGATAGAGGTTCAGGTGCGGAGGCACAGTGAAAGTACGTGGCGCGATAGAAGCAGTAACTGCGGAGGCACAGTGAAAGTACGTGGCGCGACAGAAACAGTGGGTGCATGGGCACAATGAAGGTACGCGGCGGATTTAAAGGAACAGTGCGTGGATACGCAGAGAAGTTCAAGGATCTTTGCGAGTATACGCAGAGGTGCAGAAGGTGAAGTGCGTAGAAACGCATGCCAGAGAAAGAAAAACTGCGTATCTGTATCAAGGCATTTATTTGACTGACTTTTCTCTGTTAATAAGGTGTTCTGGGTTTAGTTTACTGTCACTATTGATCTAGTTACTGCAGTTGACTGGGTGATTTACTTGTACTTGATGATCTCTTGATGTTTATGGATCCAGTTTGAAAATTTATGAAAAGTGGTCCTTGAAAGAAAAGAAGTAGGGGGTTGTAGCTCCCTTCCAGTAGAGACTGGAAAACGAGAGAGAGTTGTAACTCTCTACAGGTTGCAGCCTGCGTACTGGTAAAGGACTGCACCAGTACAAAAACATTGTAAAAGGAGTTTCTAATTTGAAAGAAGATAGAGACATATTGTAGCAGGTGGTTTTCACCCACATTGGGTTTCCACCTTATATCTGGTGTTCTTTGGTGTGACTATCTGTTTTTCTTGTTCATGCTCATTATTTTATGGTACTGACATGCAAAAATAATTCAAAGTATAAATAAGAAGATTTATTAAAAGAACTTGATAATACTGATTCACCCCCCCTCTCAGTATTATTTCCAACAGGGATCAATCTTCAGCTCACCTCCTCCAACTATGTGGCCCAAATACACTAAGGAAGTTTTCCCTAATTCACATTTAGACATCTTTAGAAATAATTGTTCTTTTCTCATGATATCCAAAACTTTCCTAACATGCTTGACATGCTCTTCTCATGATTTATTGGCTATCAAAATATCATCTAAATAGACAATTACAAACTCATCAAGGAATGATCTTAAGACATCATTCATAACCCTCATGAATGTAGCTGGAGCATTACAAGGACCGAAAGGCATAACCATCCACTCAAACAATCCCTCTTTGGTTTTAAAATCAGTCTTCCGTATGTCCTCTTCAGCGATTCTAACATGATGATATCCACTTCTCAAGTCTAATTTAGTAAAATACTTTTCATTTTTCAACTGATCTAGAAAATCATCTATTATGGGCAGTGGGTATTGAATCTTTATTGTGGTCTTAGTTAAAGCTCAATAATCTACACACATGCACGAGGTTCCATCTTTCTTGGGTACCAATATAATTGGTGAACCACATGGTGAAGTAGAAGGGCGAATTACTCCTTTATCTAACAATTCCTCGACTTGTTTTTTAATTTAAAAACTTTCCAGAATTGACATTCAATACATACCAATGTTTGGGAGTGAACAATCCTACTGTAGCTGAATTTCATGTTGAATTCCTCTTTTCAATGGAAGTCCCTTTGGTTCTTGAAACATGTCCCCATATTGATTGCCCACATCAATAAATTCTATGTTTAGCTTCACATCACAGCCTGCAAAGGATTCTTTCTTCGTGTCATTTTTCTACTTGATAATGAGGAGCACGAGACTTGCTGGAATTAACCAATCGTTTCATTTTACCTGCGCTTGCCAGAGACAGATTAAGATTTCTAGGACGAGCTCTCACAATGTACTCCACTCCGTCTTTGAACAAATGAAATTTGTTCTCAAATCTATGGAAAACAACCTTCCTCTCATACAAAAATGGACTTCCCAACACAATTCCTTATATATCCCATGGCACAATGTCTATTTCAACTTCATCAATAAAATTGGCGGTGATTGCAAATCTGAAAACGCATTTCTATGTGGCCTGCAAATTGGCATCCTTGGTTATCCAACCCAACGAATATAGTTTATGATGAGGAATGGTTCCCAGATTCAATTTCTTGACTAAATCCACAGAAATTAATTTGGGCTGATATCTATTGTCAAACAATATCGATTTGTGTATGCTTGGAAATTACTTGGATATGGAACAACTTGATTCAGTTTTCCTCATTTGAAACGTCGTGCGAATTATTTCCTACACTTGTACCTGCTACTGCTACCTCTTTGTTGTCCTCTTTGCTTTATTTTTCCATGGATTTTCCTTTGGTGACTATGGTTGTGATTTTTGTTTCATCCCCTGAGTCTGAACCCAAGTCTTTTTGTGTAGCAACATTGGTCTTCTGTTTCCCTTTACTGTTGAATTTCTTCGATCGTAATTCTGTATGAAGCTGAACTAGCAATGCGCTTCATCATGTCCTTCCTTGCAATAATTCGTGCACATGTGTTTATCCCCTTCTTTCTTAACAGAAGTATTTTTCTTCTACTTTCCTTTAAACTTCTTCCATTTTTCAACACTCTGAAATGGCTTCTTCTTACCTTCTTCCTGTATATTTTTCCCTCTTGCTTCGAGGTGTGTAGCTTGAACACAGACCTCATCAAGATTCGTGGGACTAAACATAAGAATGGCATGTTGAAGGTAGCTATGCAACCCTCCTATGTATCTCAACAAGGTATCTTGTGACTATAAGTCTATTGCTAGCATAAGAGATCTTTTCCCAAACTCTTGAGAATACTCTTGCACATTTTGACCTTTCAACTGTCTGAAATTTTTCCAATTCATAATGGATTTTTTCATATGAACTAGAGGGTAGAACTGTATTTTTATAGTAGAAATTAAATCAGACCAAGTATTAGAGATATTACCATGTTTCGTGATCTCATCTTGAGTCCTTGGTTCCCACCATACAAGTGCTTCACCCTCCATTCTCAATGAAGCCAACTGAATCTTGATATCATCCTCTTAAAGGTTCTGAATTCTACAATACACCTCCAACTGACAAATCCAATTATCCAAATTCTATGCATTAACTTCTCCATTGTACATAGGCAACTCTAATTTAACATCAAGCTTAAGAAAATGTGCTTTGCAAACCTCTTTTGAAGAATGATGATGAGTATGAGCAACAGTGGTATTGGTGGAAGAGTTTGAAGATGATTTCAAAGAAGAAGATGAAGAATATGGTGGAGATGGGGGAGGTTTTCCTCCATTCCCATTATTTCCTTTTCCTTTATCTTCTTTTCCATTACCTCCTCCTGAAGAGCCTTCTCCCTTCGGAGGCTTGGAACTTTCTCCTTGCAATCTATTGTTCCTCTATTCCTAGAGGACCTTAACCATTTTTGTCATATTAAAGAAATCATTTTTTGAGGTCTTCTCATCTTTTGTCATGATAGGTTCTCCTTCATGAGACATGGTCTCTGAAGACTCAACTACAACTTGAGGCTATACTGGTGTTGGAATCTCAATTGCAACTTCTATAACTTGAGATTGAATTGGTGTAGAATACTTTGCAACCTTTCTCTTCTTCCCTTTGACCCAATTTTAGGGTTTTCAACCAGCTTTCCTTCACCTCTTTTGAGCTTTAACCTTGTGAGCATGACATAAACTTGTAAACAATCAAATCCTTCTTTCAGAAAGTAAATCTAGTAAGCAAAACCAGAGCTCCAATACCAACTTGATCTGAATTTGAGTAGATTAGTAATGTTGTGCTAATTCCCCATTCAGAAATAGACCCAAGATGTTTATCATTTTCTTTTCGAGTGCTATAGGATTCAAAAACTTTTGCAATTAACAGATTCCCATGAGTGTTTCTTATGTAAATGTTATAAAAAATTTAACATAAAATCATATGCTAAACAACAACAATATAACACAATGAACATCAATATAAAACACATAACAAGAACATGATAAAGGAGCTCACCCCTCCTGTGCTACGTCTCCTTGGTCCAACTTCCAATGGCTTGGGCCTCCCTATAATGCTCAAATTACATCAAAAGTGTGTTTACAATTATCATATGCCTCTGAAACTTGTCTCAATGAGTTCAGAATACTCAAAAATGGCCATCCAACCTCTTTTTGCATCCAATTTGGATAAGAACTGAAGAAGTTATGACTTCTCCTAGTTTCTCCACTAATTGTTCCATAAAATGCTTCAAAACTGACCAAAAACCCTTTTTCCACTCCAAAATCTACTAAGGAAGCGTGAAATTTGTCATTCGACGGGCTATATTATGTTGGCTGTATCAAAATCGCAATAGGAAAAGTTGTTGGCTCTTAACACAATGATTTTTCGATATGCGGTGTTGTGGACCCGATAGGCTAATTAATTGAAACTTATAATTTCCTGTGTCTGGAACCTCCCGCTTATCGCAATCTACAAGTTCCACAATCAAAGATTTTATTACACGGAAACACTGCAATTGTGGACCCGCTGGGACTTCAAATTGTGGCATATAAGATTATCGCGTCTGGGGTCTATTGCTATCGGAACTCCACTGTGCTTGGGCCGATTCTTATTGCTGATGTGATTTCAATTGGAGATCGCATCGCATCGCAACTCTTAACCTCGTCGGGGCCGATAAAATGTTATGTTCTCGCCTTCACCGATTGCGATTGTGATTTGTGATTGCCTCATCGCATTACAACCCTGAACCTGCTGGGGCCGGATTTGTAACACCAAAACACTTACCGCTGTGATATGTGATTTGTGAGGGCCAATGGCGGGCTTCCACTTGGCGCCTCCTTATTCACTAAAGACTTGCCACATCATCCCAATCCTACCATGTGGTCAAGTCAAACCTGAACTTTGACTTGCTCTAACTTTGACATATGAATTCGGATTTGAGTGTCATTTGCACCATTGTATTCAGAATGAAGAGATCTTCAATCTGAAGCTAAGTGTGACAAGATTCTGACACTTTGATTTTTGAGCATAATTTTGAGCACTTGATCATGCGGCGACCATTGGATGACAAGGGAGGGTATGTGGATGGTGGATGCACACAAAGGGATAGATGGAGGCTAGAGGGAAGGCACATTTGGAGGGCAGGCATGTTTTCCTCGCAGGGTAACATTGATCTTGACATATTTTTCAATTATAAAAATATTTTCCAACTTCTTAAATAGAAAAACGAAATGTCTTATTGTTAATAAACGAGAGAAAATATATTCTATAATAGCCCATGTAAATGTACAATGGTAAATCTCATCATGTTTTAGTTTGATAAACTAAAAAAGAATTCCCATTTTTTCTATATATTTGTTTTGTATGTTTGATATTGACACTCATTTTTTGTATAGTTTTAATGGCACTCTTAGAGTATAACTAGATCACATATAAAATATTCTCATATAAATATATGGTTTAACATCTTTAATGGAAAAATAACTCTCTTTTTGGTTAGAAAATAAAAATAATTCCTGTAGTGATAAATTGCTACAATTGGATCTATATCTTCATACATTTAGTAGATAAATTCCCATTGAAATTATTGACTAATTTTTTAAATAGAAAAAGCAATTTTCATTTAAAAATTCATTTCTTTAATTAGAAATTGCAACCTATGAATCATAGATGTGTTCAAAAGAATAGAAAAATAATATATAGCCTAAATTAATTCCAGATGGATCGAATGTTATACTATCATATGCCATTTGACCAACCCTTTGAAGCGTGCTCACGTAACGCATTACTTTTATGAGTTAGGAAAATTCTGGAAGAGAATATTTCCTATCTTGGGGTTAAAAAATAATTATTGAGAAGAATTATTGATGAGCCCAAAAATGGATAATTATTTGGGCTCATTCAACCTCCTAATTCGACTTAATCCACCATTCTCATTAATTTATTGCATGTTTTTTATTATATTTATGCTAATAGAGTGAATTGGGTTAGTCATTATGCAAACAAGTCTAATGTGTGCTTTGTGTAGCCTTTTTGGTCAATTTGGAGACAAAATTGAAGGTCTTAATGAGCACTTGGCAGCCAAATTCGTGGGAGAACAAGGGAGAGGATTTGTAGGAAGGTGTCCCCTTCATTTATGGGCCATTACCTCGAATTCTCCGCCATCAGCTCGGAGTTCAAGGGCCACCAAATCAATTAGCACAAGGGCAGCCAAGCAAGTCAAGTAGGACTGCTGTTAACTACAAGTTTTGGGCAACCGAGTCCCTAAATTTTAGGAGGACTGTTGGGGTCCTCAATTTGTATAAATAAGAAGGCTTAGGGCCTCATTTTGGTTAGCTAGTGGTGAGTCATTTTTGTTATCTGGTAGTTAGTCATTTCATAGTCTTGTTGTAGTCATTTTGTAGTTCGATTTTTAGGCAATAGATTAGTTTTCCTATCAACTCATTTTCAAGTTCTCCTTGTGGACAGTTTTGATGTAACTCTTCATTTCTTGATCAATAAAGATGAATCCAGCTTTGCACCAGCTCTAAATCTCTCTTAGGAGGTTGTAGCTCTTGGGGTTGGGCCCATCTCAAGCACCCAGTACCTCCTTTGTTTACCTTTATGTGTCTTTGCTGCATTCTTAGAGTAAAATCTGCTATTTAGATTTAAAACTTGTTGTGTTATTTAGGTTGCTTTTGATGATTAAAGTAGATTTTCATGTTCAGATTGATTTGGATAGATTAATAACATAAAGGATCCTTGGAAAAAGGGGCTCAAGCACCTCTGATCTTACCTCTCCCTCAGTGGGATCGTAAGTTGGGACAAAGGTGACCTTGCTGCCCACAAAAACGCTATTTTGCTTCACCATGCAAGTATTAGTGTTGGATTCTTAGTTGTCAAACTTGATATCAGTTTTGACTGCATGCTTAGGGTTATGATTGCTTAGTTGCATAGTTAGTTCATCTGATTTTGTGCAAATAAACTTTTGTTCCATTTCTTTTGCTATTATCTAGGTCAGATTAGGTCAAGGTAATTAGGTTCTTGATTTTCCAAGTCTTCATTTGTTAAATTCGAAAAATAACTTGCAGAGCACCTGTTATCCTTCTCTATCTACCCATAATCCATCAAATAATCTGCTCCAACCCTTAGTCCATGATTCGTACCCTTCATTTGCCATACTTTCCCCACCTTTCCCTAATTCCTACATTCTTGTGCATCATCGCTTCCTCCATCCTTGAACAAATCCAATCACTCCTTAGCCTCATCCACTAAGTCCTAGACCTCTTCACACCCCTATTTCACCTCCACACTCATTCCTCCATATGTTTCCCTCCATCCATGCTCCAAAATCCCATTTCGAAACATCTTGTAGAAGAATTACAGAACATCCTGTAGAAATCCTAAACATCCTGTAGAACCCTTGCAGACTTCCTGTAGAAGCTCATAAACATGGTTTCTTGGCAGCCAAACTTTGTGAGACTCTCTGGAAGGGTGTTAGGGACCCCTTAGACCCTCTATGAACCTTCCCAACCTTTCCCAGGCATTTCTCCTCCTTGATCCACCTCTGCACAGTCAAAAATAGTTAGAGGCATATGCATGATAATTCCAACAACTTAAACAAAAATACAAAAAGATGTTTTCTTCAGATAGAGGTAGTCTAGACACATGTATTTTACCTTCATAGAAGTAATGGAATCTCTTTTAGTAGTTTGCATGCTCTCCTTTGCGTCAGTAGGACTAGCTGGTAGAATTAGGGTTTGCTAGGGTTTGCGTTTCTTTTTGGCTCTCAGTTTCTTTTTGCAATTAGATTAGCTTCCTTCGAGTTAGATTTCATCCATCAATTAAAAAGCTTCTTCTAAGAGCTCATAGAAGTTGGCTTAAGCTCCTAGCGGACTTGTGCCAGCTGACCAAGTGACAGTTGCGGCAAGAGCTAGTACTTGTGCATACAGCACCGTCGCTTCCAAGTTTGTTACGAACTACCGGGTTGATAAAATTAAAGAAGGGAGTTCCAGGAGTTGTAGCATTATTGCTACAATACTGGGGCCCACCACCTTTTTGGTGCCGTTGCCGGGGAAGCGTCAGAGTATTGGTGATTGCCGCTTTTCTTCTATTTTCCACTACAATCTTCTGCTAAGTAGTTTATTTCATTTCCATTATGCAATTTCGTTTATGCAAAAGTAGATTAGCATTTCCCGCTTTCATAGATTAGCATTTCAATTCCGCAATTTCATTTTTGCAAGCATAGATTAGCATTTCAATTCCGCAAGCGTAGCCTAGCATTTCATTCCTGTAATTTCATTTGAGCAAAATAGATTAGTCCTTTCCTGCTTTCATTTCAATTCCGCATTTTCATTTTAGCAAGATAGTTAGTTGTAGTTCAATCTATTTTAGTTTTTGCAGGTACAAGTAGAAAAAAGAAAAATCAACCAAAAAGATTTCATTTCATGCCTTGTAGGAGTAGAGATAAGTTAGAAAAATATTTTCATAACACCCCCCTTTGCTTCACACAGCCAACCTTCTCTCTTCTTCGATGGCTATGACTAAGAAGAACCGCTGGGTGGACATCAAAGCATATTTAAAGAACCTCTGGGGGAGAAGAAGAAGAAAACATTCCTCTAGAGTGAATGGCTACAAGCAGAAATGTTGGGAGCAGTACCTTATCCAAAAATGAATTTGCAAATCAGATCGAAGATTTCAAGAGTTATATGAAGCAGTTTCTTGCCATGCAATTGGATACCCTATGGATCCAAAAGAAGCAAGAGGAAGCCAAGAGGGCTTTGGCCATCTTTTGTCCTAGGTGCACTAGAAAGCATCCTAGGGACGAATGTCCATTGCACTCCCTAGAAGTGTGTTTCATCTGTGAAGAATACCATCCTACGAATCAGTGCCCTTCCTTGCCTGGAATCAAAGCTACATATCAGAGGGCAAAAGAATCCACTGAATCACTCTACTATATGAACCAAAGGAGGCCACATGAACCTAGATCTTATCAACAGGAACTGCAAGGGACATCCGAGACCTATTATGATCCCTATCAAGCCACTTTCATGCCTTCTTGGGGTCCCCCTGCTCATCCTTCCTGGTTCACACCTCCTCCTTGTTCCTTCATAGATCCATATTATGCTCAACCAGTTGCTCATTCATTTCACTCTTATGCTCAACCACAGCCTCAGTGGAATGCACCTCATCAGGGGTGGAGGCCCCAATACAACACTCCTCCCGCTTATTTTCCTCCACCACCTGCTCATCCACAACCATCTCCTCCTCCTCCACCAAGGCAACCCCAAATGCCTACCCAACCACAACCCCATCCGCATCCATCTCAAATACACACCTCCACTCAACTACCCGTACCACCATTTCCAAAACCATACCATGGAGCAGCTCAACCCAATTGCAAAGCTGAGGCACAACATGTCCAAACAACTGCTCTTGAGCTCAATGATCTTCACCATAGCTCAGGAAGAGTATTGCAAAAAAGAGACTATATTGCAAGCATTGAAGGACCACATCCAGCAGAAGAAGATTCAAAAGAAAAGATCAAAGAACCATGGGCTGCACTTGATGAAGAGAAGAGATCAGAATCAGAGATCGAGAAAGCTTCCTCATGGTTACCATCAAATCTTCCATGTATTCAAGAGAAAGATCAACAAAAAGAGGAAGATGAGAAAGTCATGTTAGAAGGTGACATGAAACATGATCCAGATCAGCAAAAGAACCAAGGATATCAGAGCTATATTGAGATATGGTTTCAGATGGTCACTAAGTTGCAGCGGTACTCTCTTCCTCAGCTATGTTTGATCCCTTCAAAGTCAGATCATTTGGTCTCTAAAATCCGGATAGCTATCCAAGCATGCATTTCGAGCCTCCACATCATTTTTTCTCTAATCTCGATGTGCACATGGCTCCATTGGAAGTATTCTTATACTTGAGAACGATTTTGTTTTTCAAGTAGGGTAGGGTAGAAAAAAAAAGAAAACAAAGAAAAAAGAAAAAGAAAAAAAATGAAAAAAGAGGAAAATAGAAATCTAAGGTGAAAACCTCCTTGGAGGCGCCTTAGATTGGCTCATTGATTGAAAACCTCCATGAGGCGGTCAATGGGTTGGGAAAAAAGAGAAAAGAGAATAAGATCTCTGGGTGAAAACCTCCCTTGGAGGCGCCCAGGGCAGGCAATTAGGGTGAAAACCTCCATGAGGCGCCCTAGTTGTTTTTCAAAAAAAAAAAAGAGAAAAAGAAAGAGAAAAAGAAATCTAATTTCCATTGAATAATTTCAGGTTGCAGCAATGACATTGCAGGTCAGGAGGATCACTCAAAACAAAGACAAAGGAGTTTTTGTGCCTTCTAGGGGAGGTTCTATATTTCTACAGGAAACATCCTATAGAACCTTCAAGCGAGCCAGATTCGATTTTGGAAGGGGATCTAAAGCTTGGAATCCATTGGTTATGCCTACAAGCATCCATGTTCCCATTCCTCACCCTTTTCCATCATCTTTTCCACCTCATTGTGCTTCTTCATTGTGCTTCTACAGGAAGTTCCTGTAGAAATTGTAGGAAGCTAGAAATGGATTTCAAAAAGGTGGTTTGGCGAACATGGTAGCTTCCTCAAGGGTTCAGAAGTCCTCCTACACTTTTCAACCTCCTCCTCCATCATCTCCATGCCTGCATCACAACCCAAGCTCAATTTTTCTTTCCATGCAAAAACTTGTAAAATGCTTTAAAGAGAAAATACATAGAACAAAATTTGTTTTTGCCATAACTTGAAAACCATGCATCCATTTGAAAAACCTTTTTACAGGGAATTGTATAGGGATGATGGAAACATGCTCGAGTAGTTTCAGCCAATTCCGGTGCACGGTTTCCAAGAAATCAGCCTCCATCACCATCAACCATTTTTTCATTTTCTCCATATCCATACATCCGTTTTAAAACCTGTTTCATGGGGATATGCACATAGGTGGTAGTAGCCTACCCATGCAGTTTCAACCAATTCCGATGCATGGTTTCCGAGAAATTGATCTCTGAAATCTTCAGCCATTTTCCATTTTTCTGGAAATCTGTGCATCCATTGATCACGATTTTGCTATGGGAGGTGCATCATGATGATAGGAACATGCTCAGCAATTTTCAGATCGATCCGGTTTACCGTTTGGGAGCAATGGCGAAAACAAGTTCTGGTCCTGTGAAAATTCAGCAGCGATAGCTTGAAGGTGCAGATCTAAACGTGGAAATGAACTCCTGCAGCTTGCATCCGGCCAGAGGACACCTGCACAAGGAAAACAACCAAAAAAATTAGTAGCCAAGCCACATGCAATCACAAAAACAAATGCATGCAGCGAATGAAAGATCTCAGCACTTCACAGCAACCATGCACGACTTGCAGGTACGTGACTAAACTCGTTCCTCTATTTGCATGAATGTAATTCGTAAACAGCATGAGCAATGAGATGGTTGGGATTAAAAAAATCGATGGCCAGCTAACTGGCCACCCTCGTCCAGTTCAAACAGCGCTCGGTGGGTGAAATCGACACGTGTGCTCAGCCATCTCAAGAAGAAAATTGAAAACAGGTAGTGGTGGTTGTTTAAAATCCAACGTAATTGATGGAAGTGAATACAGGCAGAGAACTACAGTTCATAATTACACTACAGTGGGGACCAACGGTCTGCATGGGGCCAACGTGCACTTAGCCAGCTCACCCTCCATCAGTGGAAGCCTCCATAAACAGCCAATTGAACTCATCCTTGAAATGCTCTCACCACCATTGTTTCCATTTTATCATCGTGCCTGCAGCTGCAACAAGCTCCATAGCAGCAAAACAAGCTTTCTTGGCCATTTTTATTTAAAAAAAAAAAAAAAAAACCCTCCTGCTTATCAACGTTCTCCAGGAAGTACGAAACAACGTTCAAAAGCAGAGGTGGATTGGAAATAGGATGGAAGTCGATCCATGGAGATGTGGTCAGGGTCCCAACCAATGCAAGCTTACTTTGTGTTTATGGGGGCACTGGAGTTTAGTTTTTTTCCATGACACTAGTGACAGTGATATTTGCAGTCCTTGGTTTCCTTTCTCCTTTGAACCGTGGAAGTTTAATGACAGCTATGCTGCTATTATGGGTGTTTATGGGTTTCTTTGCAGGGTATGCATTGTCACATCTATATGAGATGTTCAAGGGCACAGAACATAGGAGGAACACGCTGAAGACAACATTCTTGTTTCCAGGCATTGCCTTTTGCATTTTCTTTATTCTCAATGCACTGCTATGGGGAAAAAATCAGCTGGTGTAGTTCCTTTTGAGACTATGTTTGCCTCGGTCCTTTTATGGTTTGGAATTTCTGTGCCATTGGCTTTGTGGGTAGTTACTTTGGCTACAAGGAACCTACAATTGAAGATCCAGTGAAGACCAATCAAATCCCCAGGCAGATTCCAGAGCAAGCTTGGTATATCCAGCCCATTTTCTCAATACCAATTGGAGGCATTTTGCCTTTTGGAGTTGTCTTCATTGGACTGTTCTTCAGATTAACTTCAATATGGCTGCATCAATTCTACTGTATATTTGGGTTCCTGTTCATTGTCTTTGTGATCCTCATTGTTACATGTGCAGAGATCACCATTATCTTGTGCTACTTCGAATTGTGCAGTGAAGATTACAACTGGTGGTGGAGATCTTATTTGACTGCAGGCTCCTCAGCATTTTACTTGTTTCTCTATGCCACATTCTATTTCTTCACCAAGCTGGAGATGACAAAGCTTGTTTGTAGAATTTTATATTTTGGCTACATGCCCATCATGTCATACTCACTTTTTGTTCTGACCAGTATAATAGGTTTCTATGCATGCCTTTGGGTTGTGCGAACCATATACTTATCAGTGAAGATTGACTAAGGCTCTGCATGCAGCTAACATTTTTCAGAGGGTCCGTTTAAATTTTGGTTTAGGGGAATGGTGCTTGCTCCTTTTATGTTTTTTTAGAGGTTTTTGGGTAACATTACAGGAGACACCAATGTCAATGTGCTGCTGTGGGAGTTAACGCTGAAGATGTTGCAGGAACACAATGTCGAAAGGGGGCCTCCCAACACAAGCAGAAGGGTCCCTAACAAGTTACCAGGCATCCTCACATCCACTCCCTCCATGAACACTCATTTTTTCAAGGTTCGGGCACAATCTAGTCATGGTTCAACCTTCTACAGGAAGCTACAGGAATTTCTACAGGAAGTTCTGTATTTTTACCAAAAACATCCTGTAGAAGCCTTTGGGCAGGCCAGAATCAATTATGGAGAGGTATTTGAAGCTAGAAGTCTGTTGAGGAGGCATGCAACCACTCTTTTCTTCCATCCTCCACTAGTTTCATCTCCTTTCACCACCATTGCCACCATCAGATTGAATATACTTGCACAATCATACCAAGGTTGAGAATTCACTAGGAAAAGGAGGAGGCAGTGGGAAGAAGCAAAGAGAAAAGCATGATTTCATGACAGAGAAAAGGACATCACTTCAGAAGCTTGGCATGACAGGGAGGCCACCAGGGCCATCAAAGATGAGGAGATAGATTGGTTGCTCAGAGGATGAGCAACACTTTCAGTAGGGGGTGATGATGAGCCCCAAAAATGGATAATTATTTGGGCTCATTCAACCTCCTAATTCGACTTAATCCACCATTCTCATTAGTTTATTGCATGTTTTTGATTATATTTATGCTAATAGAGTGAATTGGGTTAGTCATTATGCCAACAAGTCTAATGTGTGCTTTGTGTAGCCTTTTTGGTCAATTTGGAGACAAAATTGAAGGTCTTAATGAGCACTTGGCAGCCAAATTCGTGGGAGAACAAGGGAGAGGATTTGTAGGAAGGTGTCCCCTTCATTTATGGGCCCTTACCTTGAATTATCCACCATCAGCTCGGAGTTCAAGGGCCACCAAATCAATTAGCACAAGGGCAGCCAAGCAAGTCAAGTAGGACTACTGTTAACTACAAGTTTTGGGCAGCCGAGTCCCTAAAGTTTAGGAGGACTGTTGGGGTCCTGAATTTGTATAAATAAGAAGGCTTAGGGCCTCATTTTGGTTAGATAGTGGTGAGTCATTTTTGTTATCTGGTATTTAGTCATTTCATAGTCTTGTTGTAGTCATTTTGTAGTTCAATTTTTAGGCAATAGATTAGTTTTGCTATCAGCTCATTTTCAAGTTCTCCTTGTGGACAGTTTTGATGTAACTCTTCATTTCTTGATCAATAAAGATGAATCCAGCTTTGCACCAGCTCTAAATATCTCTTAGGAGGCTGTAGCTCTTGGGGTTGGGCCCATCTCAAGCACCCAGTACCTCCTTTGTTTACCTTTATGTGTCTTTGCTGCATTCTTAGAGTAAAATCTGCTATTTAGATTTAAAACTTGTTGTGTTATTTAGGTTGCTTTTGATGATTAAAGTAGATTTTCATGTTCAGATTGATTTGGATAGATTAATAACATAAAGGATCCTTGGAAAAAGGGGCTCAAGCACCTCTGATCTTACCTCTCCCTCAGTGGGATCGTGAGTTGGGACAAAGGTGACCTTGCTGCCCACAAAAACGCTGTTTTGCTTCACCATGCAAGTATTAGTGTTGGATTCTTAGTTGTCAAACTTGATATCAGTTTTGACTGCATGCTTAGGGTTATGATTGCTTAGTTTCATAGTTAGTTCATCTGATTTTGTGCAAATAAACTTTTGTTCCATTTCTTTTGCTATTATCTAGGTCAGATTAGGTCAAGGTAATTAGGTTCTTTATTTTCCAAGTCTTCATTTGTTAAATTTGAAAAATAACTTGCAGAGCACCTGTTATCCTTCTCTATCTACCCATAATCCATCAGATAATCTGCTCCAACCCTTAGTCCATGATTCGTACCCTTCATTTGCCATACTTTCCCCACCTTTCCCTAATTCCTACATTCTTGTGCATCATCGCTTCCTCCATCCTTGAACAAATCCAATCACTCCTTAGCCTCATCCACTAAGCCCTAGACCTCTTCACACCCCTATTTCACCTCCACACTCATTCCTCCATATGTTTCCCTCCATCCATGCTCCAAAATCCCATTTCGAAACATCTTGTAGAAGAATTACAGAACATCCTGTAGAAATCCTAAACATCCTGTAGAACCCCTGCAGACTTCCTGTAGAAGCTCATAAACATGGTTTCTTGGCAGCCAAACTTTGTGAGACTCTCTGGAAGGGTGTTAGGGACCCCTTAGACCCTCTATGAACCTTCCCAACCTTTCCCAGGCATTTCTCCTCCTTGATCCACCTCTGCACAGTCAAAAATAGTTAGAGGCATATGCATGATAATTCCAACAACTTAAACAAAAATACAAAAATATGTTTTCTTCAGATAGAGGTAGTCTAGACACATGTATTTTACCTTCATAGAAGTAATGGCATCTCTTTTAGTAGTTTGCATGCTCTCCTTTGCGTCAGTAGGACTAGCTGGTAGAATTAGGGTTTGCTAGGGTTTGCGTTTCTTTTTGGCTCTCAGTTTCTTTTTGCAATTAGATTAGCTTCCTTCGAGTTAGATTTCATCCATCAATTAAAAAGCTTCTTCTAAGAGCTCATAGAAGTTGGCTTAAGCTCCTAGCGGACTTGTGCCAGCTGACCAAGTGACAGTTGCGGCAAGAGCTAGTACTTGTGCATACAGCACTGTCGCTTCCAAGTTTGTTACGAACTACCGAGTTGATAAAATTAAAGAACGGAGTTCCAGGAGTTGTAGCATTATTGCTACAATACTGGGGCCCACCAATTATGAGGGTCCCATGGCCATTAACCATAGGCATTAACCATATAATACTATTAAAATTACATGGAGCTATTATGTACAATGATTGTTGAGTGTATTTCTTTGGAGGAATCACATCTTTGTGAGGGCAAGCCAGGATCATAGCCAATATAGCCATCATCGAAGGATTGACTTAGGCCTCTTATGAGCTCATTTGAGTGGTTTCATAGGGGTGAAAGTGGAACTCAAGGTTCAATTTGGCATTAAAACTCAAAATTAGATTGCAATTGGAGGTTGTGATATGGGGACCAAATTTCACTAAAGTGAATTCACTTGAAGATTCTTCTGCCCGAAGTTACTATTAATTTTATTTCTGAATTTAATAAGTTGAAGTCCTTACTATTAAATATTGAGATTGGTTGGGCGACGACTAGGGAATGTTTGGAAGTTGTAAAACAAATAGTTGAGTGACCTCCAATGGTTACAAATTACTTCTCAACAACAACACTCATTGTAAGGATTGAATCGATTGATTAATTAATTAATTAAACATATTATGTTAAAAATAATTTAAATATAAATAATTTAGATATAAATAAATTTAATATATATATATATATATATATATATATATATATATATATATATATATATATATATAATTTTGATACATTAATAAATTTTAATAAACATTTATCAATTCTTTAATTATTTGAATACTACTTAATATTTGGTTTAAAAAGAAACATTTATTTAAATTTCTATTGATTTAATGAAATTAAGAAAACACACAGGTGCGCGTACACACACATATATACACACTAAAAATTAAAAATATTGATCAAAATAAATTCAATAAATATAATTACAACTTATGCTTAATAAAAAATTCACATATACATAACTTACCGTTGACATAAACTAAATAAAACTATTAAAAAAAGAGCAAGTAAACAATAAAGAGGTAAAAAACAATATACAAATGAAATTGAAATTATTTATTAAAAAGATCATATATAAAATACTTATAACTTATTAAAAAAAAATTATATATTTTTTATAACTTATTTATAAAACTTTTAATATAAATATCAAAAATATTGTAAAACTTAAAAATTAATAACATTTATAGCTTACATATCAAAGAAAGTAAAAATTCTTATCAATGAAAGAAAATGATGGTCTCATTGGCTCTAGAGTAATTTATTCAAATTTAGCCTACGATGCCTTGGATAGACGGTGATCGGGTACTTTGTTGAGGCACTCCTTGATGTGAAGTCACCAATTCAATTCCTTGCCCCAATCGGGGCGATGTATTGGACACGATGAAGATGTAGTCCTACCAAGATTACAAAAAAATAAATATTCAAATTTATTTTAAATTTAATGAAATCTAAACCACTTATTAAAAAAAGATAAATTAGAAGGTTTTTCTAGAAAGATGTTTTTATTGGTTGTATTTACTTTTATGAAATAGAAAAAAAAAGGTTGTATTAATTTGGGAGACATGACATGCAAGCGTAATAATGTGGATTTAATGGATGGTCATTGCTCTATTTTTCTTACAGTAATTGTCTTCAAGGCAGAGGGCAATAATGAAAGATTTGCATCTGCAAAGAGTTAAATCTTCTCTTTGTAGCTCCCGAAATCTTCTTGGAGTCTTGATCGTGTCTCTATAGTGAACCATGATCAATGATGGTTAATCATGCTTGAATATGGTCGACCATGGTCAATGTCTTTATAGTTAACCACAATCTACCATGGTAAACCAATATCAGCCATGGTCAACGATGGTCAACCATGATTAACCATGGTTTAATTTCATCAACCATAATCAACATTGATTAAAGTCTATTTGATCATGATGAATAATGATGGTAAACCATGGACAATAATGGTCAACCATGGTTAGCCATGGTCTACCATGGTCAATCATGGTCAACCATGGTTGAATGTCGCATTGTGACAAAGATTGTCTTGATATGGAAATCACACATGGTCAACCTTGTTTATTTTTGTGTTTATAATTTTTATAAACACCTTGGGTTTATAATATTAGTCCCTTCAATTTAATATTATTCCCTTGGGTTCATAATTCCTTAGGGTTTTAGTATCAATCCCTCGGGTTTATTATTCCTTTAGGTTTATAATATTGATCATGGTCAACCATAGTCAATCATAGCCAACCATGGTCAACCATCGTCAAATGTCGCATTGTGACAAGGATTGTCTCAATATGAAAATCAACCATGGTCAACCATGCTTATTTTATTGTTTATAATATTTATCTTAGGGTTTGTATACCTTGGGTCTATAATATTAGTCCCTTGGGTTTAATATTATTAGCTTAGGTTCATAATCCCTTGTATTATTATTCCTTTCAGTTTATAATATCAATCATAGTCGAATGTTGCACTGTGACAAAATTTGTCTCAATATGAAAATCATAGACAATCATGGACAATCATGGTCAACCATGTTTTATAAAATCCAACATGGTCAACCATGGTCGAACATCACATTATGACAAAGATTGTATCAATATGAATATCAACCATGGTTCAACATCGCATTGTGGCAAGGATTGTCTCAATATGAAAATTAGCCATGGTAAACCATGTTTATATACCTTGGGTTCATAATATTGGTCCCTTGGGTTTAATATTATTCCCTTGGGTTGATAATCCCTTCGTCATATTGTGACAAAGATTTTATCAATATGGAGATCAACCATGGTTCAATGTTGCATTGTGACAAAGATTGTCTTGATATGAACATCAATCACGGTCAACCATGGTCCAATGTCACATTGTGACAAAGATTGTCTCAATAAATAAATCAACCTTGGTCAACCGTTCTCATTTTAGGGTTCATAATATTTATCTTATGGTTTATATACCTCTGGTTTAAAATTTTTATCCCTGGGGTTTATTGTTCCCTTGGGTTTATAATATCAATCTCATGGGTATATTAATCTAAGGGTTCATATTCATAAGGTTTAATTTTATCCCCTTAGGTTTATAATTCCTTCAATTTTTCGTATTAATCCCTAGGGTTTATTATTCCCTTGGGTTTATAATTTCAATCATGGTTAACCATTGTCAATTATGGTCAACCATGTGCAAATGCCACATTGTGACAAAGATTGTCTTAATTTGAAAATCAATCATTGTCTCAACCATGGTCTAATATCACATAATGAAAAGGATTATCTCAACATGATAATCATGGTCAACCATGGTCAATCATGGTCAACCCTTGTAAATCGTGGTCAACCATGTTTTATAAAATCAAACATGGTCATCCATGGTCAATCATGTTCACCCATGGTTGAATGTCGCATTGTGACAAAGATTGGCTTGAGATGAAAATCAACCATGGTTGAGCATTGTCACCCATGGTCCAACGTTTCATAGTGATAAGGATTGTCTCAATATGAAAATCAACGATGGTCAACCATGGTCAACCATGTTTATTTTAGTGTTTATAAACCATCATCAACCATGGTCATAATGGTTAATCAATGTCTCTACGATGAACCATGATCCATGATGGTTAATCATGCTTTAATATGGTCAACATGGTCAATGTATTTATTGTCAACCACATTCAACCATGGTCAGCCATGATGAACCATGGTCCATCAGCCATGATTGAATTCCATCAGCCATGATCAACCATGATTGAATTCCATCAGCCATGATCAACATTGATTAAAGTCTCTCTGATGATGATCAACGATGATGGTGAACCATGCACAATCATGGTCAACAATGATCAGCCAAGGTCAATCATGGTTAATCATACCCAACCATGGTTAACCATAGTCGAATGTTGCACTGTGACAAAATTTGTCTCAATATGAAAATCATGGACAATCATGGTTAACCATGGTCATCCATGGTTAATCATGGTCAACCATGTTTTATAAAATCAAACATGGTCAACCATGGTCGAATGTCACATTGTGAAAAATATTGTCTCGATATGAAAATCAGCCATGGTCCAACGTCACATTATGACAAATTTTGCCTTGATATGAAAATCAACCATGGTCCAACATCGCATTATTACAAGGATTATCTTAATATGAAAATTAGGCATGGTCAACCATGTTTATTTTAGTGTTTACAATATTTATCTTAGGGTTTATATACCTTGGATTCATAATATTGGTCCCTTGGGTTTAATATTATTCCCTTGGGTTGATAATCCCTTTGTCGTATTGTGACAAAGATTGTGTCAATATGGGAATCACCCATGGTCAACCATGGTTCAACATTTCAATGTGAAAAATATTGTCTCGATATGAAAATCAACCATGTTCAACCACGGTCCCATGTCACATTGTGTCAATATGGAAATCAACCTTGGTCAACCAAGGTCAACAGTTTTTATTTTAGGTTTTATAATATTTATCTTAGGGTTTATATACCTTTGGTTTAAAAAAAATATCACTTGGGTTTATTAATCTAAGGGTTCATATTCCTAGGGTTTAATTTTACCCCCTTAGGTTTATAATTCCTTTAGTATTTAGTATTAATCCCTAGGGGTTATTATTCCCTTGGGTCTATAATATCAATCATGGTCAACCATCGTCAATTATGGTCAGCCATGGGTGGATGTCGCATTGTGACAAAGATTGTCTCAATATAAAAATCAATCATTGTCTCAACCATGGTCGAACGTCACAAAATGAAAAAGATTGTCTCAATATGATAATCATGGTCAACCATGGTCAATCATGGTCAATCATGGTTAGATTTGGTCAGCCATGGTCAATCATGGTTAGACTTGGTCAACCATGGTCAACCATGGTTAGCCTTGGTCAACCATGTTTTATAATATCAAACATGGTCATCCATGGTCAATCATCGTCACCCATGGTCGAGCGTTACATTGTGACAAAGACTATTTTGATATGAAAATCAACCATGGTTAAGCATGTTCAAACATGGTCCAGCGTCGCATAGTGACAAAGATTGTCTCAATATGAAAATCAACCATGGTCAACCACGGTCAACCATGTTAGTTTTAGTGTTTATAAACAATCATCAACCATCATCAACCATGGTCATAATGGTTAATCAATGTCTCTATGGTGAACCATGATCAATGATGGTTAATCATGCTTGAATATGGTCAACCATGGTTAATGTATTTATGGTCAACAAGAGTCAACCATGGTAAACCATGATGAACCATTTCCAACGATGGTCAACAATTATTAGCCATGATTGAATTTCATCATTTATCATAAACATTAATTAAATTATCTTTGATCATGATCAATGATGATGGTGAACCATGGACAATCATGGTCAACCATGGTCAACCAAGGTCAATCACGGTCAATCATTGTAGGAATTTACAGGGTAAGTTCCTCAGAAAGAACACCAAAAGGACACCGCTCACAACCAGATCACAGATCAATACACCAGTATTTTTGACGTGGTTAAAACCCTCAAAGAGGGAAACAGTCCACGGCCTGCGCCAACGTGGCTACTACAGGCAATTTATTAATCAAAGAATGAAAATTTACATAAGCTTCTCTCATGCACGGATTGCCCGAACAATGACCCTCCATGCGCTTTAAATAGAACTCATGGACCAATCGAGTGTCAAGCCACGGATGAAGTGTCGGTAATACCGAGGAGAGAGTGAACCGTCGGATCACTACATATCGTGACCGTCGGATTGTAAGTTACAAAATGTACAACGGTAAAGAAACACACTTTACCTAACTCTATACCTAACTCTACACTAGACCAAGTTGAACTTAACTATATCCTATGTGTCGGAATATCCTAACATCCCCCCTTAAGAACAACTTGGGATAGGATTGAAGGATTTACAAATATGACACAATAGGAGAAGGAAGGAGGCACTAGAGCCTATCCCCCCTTAGTGACAACTTCCTAAACTCCAAGCATATATCAAAGTTTAGTGAACTTCGCCTCTGTGAGAGCCTTTGTGAAGATGTCTGCAACCTGATCATCTGTTGAACAATATTGCACTTCAAGAACATGGTCATGAATGAGCTTTCTGATGAAGTGCATGTGTAGTTCAATGTGTTTGCTGCGCTGATGCTGGACTGGATCTTTGCATAGCTGAATGGCACTTTGATTATCACACCAAAGTGTGGTTGGATGCTGCTGCTCAAAGCCAAACTCTGATAGGATCTGACGAAGCCACAAGGCTTCCTTACTGGCTTCCACGGCACCACGATACTCTGCTTCTGCTGACGAAAGAGAAATGGCAGCCTGTTTCTTACAAGCCCATGTAATAGGTCCTGAACCAAGAGTGAAGACATAACCGGTAGTAGACTTCCGATCATCAGGGTCACCAGCCCAATCAGAATCAGTGAAACCAACTAATAGAGGAGCTGCTTTGGCACTGTAATGAATCCCAAACTGTACTGTACCTCGAACATAACGAAGTATTCTTTTAGCTGCTCTCCAATGACTTTCACGGGGGTTTTGCATAAAACGAGCAACAAGGCCAACATCAAAGGAAAGGTCAGGACGAGTATGGGTTAAATACAAGATTTTTCCTACATGTTGATGGTATAAGGTAGCATCAACTTCAGGAGAAGTACAAGAGACTGAAAGTTTGACTCCAGACTGAAAGGGAGAAGGGGCTGGCTTACAGTCTTCCATGTGAAAATGACGAAGAATATCACAAGCATACTTGGAATGGGAAAGGGAAATACCCTCCTTGGATTGCAAGACTTGAAGACCGAGAAAATAGTGTAAGTGTCCTAAGTCTGTCATTTCAAATTTCTTTTTAAGGCTGGACTTCACATGGTTTATAAGGTTGGGATCACTACCAGTAAGAATAAGATCATCAACATAAAGAACAAGGATGATAAGAGAGTTGCCCACTTTCTTGGTGTAGACAGTATTGTCAGAATAACACCTAGAAAAGCCAGATTCTAAAAGAAAGCTATCCATTTTCGCATACCAAGCCCGAGGAGCTTGCTTGAGACCATAAATGGATTTCTTAAGTCGACATACAAGGCTGGAGTCTGTTTGGATGAAGCCAATGGGTTGTTCCATATAGATTTCTTCATGCAAGTCCCCATGCAAGAAGGCAGATTTAACATCCATTTGATGGACTTCCCATTTTAAAGAGGCAGCAAGGGAAAGAACAAGGCGGATAGATTTCATTTTGGCAACAGGGGAGAAGGTTTCAGTGTAGTCAATTCCTTCAACCTGTGAAAAGCCCTTAGCAACAAGACGAGCTTTATGTTTATCAACTTTCCCATCTGGTCCATACTTGGTTCTGTAAACCCATTTACATCTAACAAGTTTGCGTCCCTTTGGTAGAGGAACAAGATCCCATGTATCATTTGTCAACAATGAATGATATTCTTCATTCATAGCTGATTCCTAATGTGGATGGCCTGAAGCTTCTGCAAAAGTGTCAGGATCATGATTTACTGGAGCTTGAGCCAGTAAAGAAGAGGCTCTTTCAAACTGAGAACGTGTACGTCGTTGATCTGTAGGATCACCGGCAAGATCACCTGCTGCATCCTGAGTAGCATGGACCCATCTTGGAAGTTGAGGATCCTGAGAAGGTGGGGGAGGATTGTCATCCTCACTTTCATCATCTGAAGAAGAAATGTTTTCAAAAGTAGAAGAGATAGGAAGAGGTGGCACATCCGCCGGACTAGGCTCGCAGGCCGATTTATTTTCATCAAATTTTACATCTCTTCTAATGATAACATTTTTGGACTTAAATGGAATAAGTCTATAACCTTTTACATCTTCAGAATATCCAACAAAAGTACATTTCTCACTCTTAGGTTCTAAAGCTTTATGCTTTTCATCTGGAATATGGGCCCATGCTTCACTTCCAAAAACACGAAAGTGACTTACATCTGGTTTAATGGAACTCCAAGCTTCTTCTGGAGTGAGATTCTTTAGAACCTTAGTAGGAGTGCGATTTATTATATAATTTGCACAATTAATTGCTTCGACCCAAAAACTAAGACTGAGTCCTTTAGATTGCAGCATACAATTAGCCATTTCCTTTAAGGTGCGATTTTTCCTTTCAGCTACACCATTTTGTTGTGGAGTGTATGGAACAGTATGTTGCATTTGAATTCCATTTTCGGTGCAAAAGTTGATGAATGTGTTTTTAACATATTCTCCACCATTATCAGTTCTTAGCTTAAGAATTTGATGTCCAGATTGTTTTTCAACAAAGGCTTTGAAGGCCAAAAATGTGTTAAATACTTCGCTCTTGAGTTTTAAGAAGTATACCCAAGTGCGTCTGGAGAAATCATCAATGAAAGTTAAGAAATACTTGCAGCCAGAGAATGAAGCAACAGGAAGTGGACCACATAAATCACTGTGCACAAGCTGTAAAGGGGCTGAGGCGTGCCAAGAGGCACGTTTTTCAAAACTGTCCCAATGATGTTTTCCGAGTACACATCCGGAACAAACACCATCTCTGCAAGATACCATAGGAAGACCTGTCACCATATTTTCTTTACATAGATGCTGAAGGGAGCGATAGTTTAAGTGACCAAATCGCTCATGCCAAAGTTTGCTCACTTCATCATTATGAGCAACAAATACTGAGGGAAGATTTGATGACCCAAAGTGTGAAACTTATACAACCTTGTGGAATCATTAGCAATACCAGTAGCTAGAATCTGTTTAGGATCTCTTAGATCCTTGATTACAACATCATGAGGTGAAAATTCAACAATTTTACCTTCACCTGAATGAGTTATTTGATATACAGATAGAAGGTTGCAGGATAAGGTTGGAACACATAATACATCATTAAACTGACCATTGTCTAGATGAACAGTTCCAGTCCCTACAACATTAAGAGATCTATCATCACCAACATATATATTTTTGGTGTTACAATCATTTAAAGAAGAAAACATGGCTTTGTTTTTGGCCATGTGATAAGAGGCTCCAGAATCAATGAGCCACTCATGAGAATGAGAAGAAGAAGATACATTTAATGCATAACCAGACTGAGATGATTGACAACGACATGCAGAAAGTGCCATTCCTGAAGATGAAGTTGAAGTTGAAGTTGAAGAATGCTCCACATGGATGTTATGTTTCTTCATTGCGGCTTCCAAGGCTTCCATATTCTTAAAGCATTTAGATTCTAAGTGGCCATCTCGATTACAAAAGTTACAATGTCTATCAGTCTTCTTCCATTTGTTTTTATTGGTCCTATCATTTTGCTAAAATGATCTTTAATTTTGAGGCTGAGTTTGCTTAGGACCCTTGTTTGGTTTAGGACCATTCTTTTTAGGATATGACTTCTTAGGATTCTTTGAATTTGGTTGCTGTTGGGCGGCTAACGCTTTCTTGGAAGAGTTTCCAAGATTAAGAATACCAAGGTGTAACAGTTTTTCTTGTTCTCTTATTAAAGAATCACAAAAAGAGTCAAAGGAAGGGGCCTTGTAGTCTTTTCCTTGACAAATGAAAGCTTCCCTTGTAGAATGGAAGGTGGAAACAAATACAGAGTAGGCTGGTCCCAACTTAGTAAGGATGGAATAAATAATGTTACTATCTTCTTTCTTAACCTTAACACCTTCCAAGAGATATCTAAGGGTCTTGAATTTGGACAAGAAATCTTCAATGCAAGAAAAATTATTAGGATCCAATGTAAGCAACTCATTTTCAAGTTGATGGGCTCTAATTTCATTTTTAATCCCAAAAACTTTAGTGATTTGTTCCAATTCTTCATGAGGAGTCTCAAGTTCTGCAATATGGAATCTAAGATCAGGAGAAATAGACATCCCTATCAAACCACGTGCTTGATCTTGTCTATTTTCCCATTTTGCAGCCTTGTCTTCATCTTTTGGTTTCTTCTCTTGGTCTGTGGCTATTCTGTAGAGACCTTTACTTCTAAGTAAATCTTCCATGTAGGATATCCATTGGAAGTAGTTAGTGCTGTCAAGAATGACTTGGCATGGACTTTCCATTTTTTTAAAAATAACTGAAGCTGAAGATGCTGAAAGTAAGTGTTCCAATGGATAGATCTCGAAAAATTAGGCGGTTTTAAAAAAAACGGCTCTGAGAAAGGCTTCCGGATGAAGAAGTTATGGCTTTTTGAAAAAAATTGTTGAAGTTGCCGGCAAAGTGCGCGAATGTGCGGAAATGAAAAAATCCGCCCCCACAAAATGGAGATTTGAACCCAAGACCTCTACTCTCTTAAAATAGCTTTGAACCAATTGATCTATACAAAAAATTTGAGAGAGAGAGAGAGAGAGAGAGAGAGAGCGAGGGGGGGGGCCTTGGTTTGCGTGCTTGCCTTGAGAAAGCTCTTTTTCCCTACAAAACACAAAACACAAAACCCAACACGGTCATGCAAAGAAAACGAACCTTATGGCTCGAAGTTAGCTTTAGCCAAAAAACTAGATATTTTAAAAAATGAACCTTGTGGCTCAAAGTTAGCTTTAGCCGAAAAACTAAATATTTTTCTCAATGTTTCTGATTTTCCGAGATCACACTAAGGTGCAGGGAAAAGAGCATACGCATGAGAAAAATCCTTCCTTTCTGTTTCTGATTTGCCCAGATCGCACAGAGTCGCAGGGCAAAGAGCATACGCAGAAATGAAAGGTATAGATCCAGTTAAAAAAAAGCTAAATAAACCGAAACCAAAATAAGCATAGAGAAAATAACAGTAAACTGCAAATAAAGACTGTATATCTCCAGATCTTAAAAATGACGCAGCTAGGGCTACCGGAAACCTTTTCGCGTGAAACGAAAGGGGTTCCTCACTGGAACAGATGCTCCAAACACAACAGAGCAGTCCTCTCGGCCCGAAAGCAGTCAGAAACAACAGATCTAGGAAACGGCAGTCGGATGCAGTTCTACCGGCTTCAGATTTGGATCACCAACGGACGTGGCCCTCAAATAGCTCTGATACCATGTAGGAATTTACAGGGTAAGTTCCTCAGAAAGAACACCAAAAGGACACCGCTCACAACCAGATCACAGATCAATACACCAGTATTTTTGACGTGGTTAAAACCCTCAAAGAGGGAAACAATCCACGGCCTACGCCAACGTGGCTGCTACAGGAAATTTATTAATCAAAGAATGAAAATTTACATAAGCTTCTCTCATGCACGGATTGCCCGAACAATGACCCTCCATGTGCTTTAAATAGAACTCATGGACCAATCGGGTGTCAAGCCACGGATCAAGTGTCGGTAATACCGAGGAGAGAGTGAACCGTCGGATCACTACATATCGTGACCGTCGGATTGTAAGTTACAAAATGTACAACGGTAAAGAAACACACTTTACCTAACTCTATACCTAACTCTACACTAGACCAAGTTGAACTTAACTATATCCTATGTGTCGGAATATCCTAACAATCATGGGTTTAATTTTTTTATCCCATGGGTTTATTAATATAAGGGTTCATATTCCTAGGGTTTAATTTTATCCCCTTAGGTTTATAATTCCTTTGGTTTTTAGTATTAATCCCTAGGGTTTATTTAAACCATCATCAACCATGGTCATAATGGTTAATCAATGTCTCTATGGTGAACCATGATCAACGATGGTTAATCATGCTTGAATATGGTTGACCATGGTCAATGTATTTATGGTCAACCAGAGTCAACCATGGTCAACCATGATGAACCATTTCCAATGATGGTCAACCATGATTAACTAACCATGGTCAACCATGGTCGAATGTTATATTGTGACAAAGATTGTGTCAATATGGAAATCAACCATGGTCAACCATGGTTCAATGTCACTTTGTGACAAGGATTGTCTCGATATGAAAATCAATCATGGTCAACCATGGTCCAACATCGCATTGTCTCAATATGGAAATCAACCATGGTCAATCATGTTTATTTTAGGGTTTATAATATTTATCTTAGGGTTTATATACCTTTGGTTTATAATTTTTATCCCTTGGGTTTATTGTTCCCTTGGGTTTATAATATCAATCCATTGGGTTTATTAATTTAAGGGTTCATATTCCTAGGGTTTAATTTTATCCCCTTAGGTTTATAATCCCTTTGGTTTTTAGTATTAATCCTTAGGGTTTATTATTTTCTTAGGTTTATAATATCAATCATGGTCAACCATGGTCCAATGTCGCATAATGAAAAATATTTTCTCAATATGTTAATCATGGTCAACCATGGTCAACCATGGACAATCATGGTCAGCCTTGGTCAACCATGTTTTATAAAATCAAACATGGTCATCCATGGTCAATCATGGTTAACCATGCTCGAATGTCACATTGTGACAAAGATTGTCTTGATATGAAAATCAACCATGGTTAAGCATGGTCAACCATGGTCCAACGTCGCATTGTGACAAAGTTTGTCTTGATAAGAAAATCAACCATGGTCCAATGTCACATTGTGACAAGGATTGTCTCAATATGAAATTTAGCCATGGTCAACCATGTTTATTTTAGTGTTTATAAACCATCATCAACCATGGTCATAATGGTTAATCAATGTCTCTACAGTGAACCATGATCAATGATGGCTAATCATGCTTGAATTTGGTCAACCATGGTCAATGTATTTATGGTCAACCATAGTCAACCATGGTCAACCATGATTAGCCATGGTCAACGATGGTCAACCATGATTAACCATGATTGAATTTCATCAGCCATGATCAACATTTATTAAAGTCTCTTTGATCATGATCAACGATGATGGTGAACCATGGTCAAACATGGTCAACCATGTTTTATAAAGTCAATCATGGTCAACTATGGTCAATCTTTGTCAACCATGGTCAAACGTCACATTGTGACAAAGATTGTCTCGATATGGAAATCACCCATGCTCAACCATGTTTATTTTAGTGTTTATAATTTTTATCTTAGGGTTTATATACCTTGGGTTTATAATATTAGTTTGTTTAGTTTAATCCTATTCCCTTGGGTTTTTAGCATTAATCCCTTGGTTTTATTATTCCCTTAGGGTTTTAGTGTTAATCCATTGGGTTTATTATTCTTTAGGGTTTATAATATCATTCCATTGGGTTTATTATATCAATTACAGTCAACAATGGTCAATCATAGCCAACCATGGTCAACTATGGTCAATGATGGTCAAATGTTGCATTGTCTCAAGGATTGTCTCAATATGAAAATCAACCATGGTCAACCGTGGTTCCTTGGGTTTAATATTATTTCTTAATAATCTATAATCATATTTAATTTATTGTTTAATTAATTTTAAATAGAAAATGAAATAATTTAAAAATAATTATTTCTTATTAATTAATTAACTATTAATTAATTTTATTATCATTATTATTATTAATTTATTTTTATTAATTAATAATATTATTATATAAATAAATCATTTATAATTTATAATTAATAAATTATATATTATTAATTAATATTTTTTTAATTAATATTATTATTATATAAATAAATAGTAATAAATGTGGTTGATATATGCCTATCAGCGTTTATTAACCACATTTATATATGTGGTTGTGCTAGTCTAATAGCATCAATATACCCAGCTCAAAAATAAGGAATCTTTCCAAAGCTTTGAAAAATGCCCAAATAAAAAGCACAGTAATGGATCTCAACCATCTAAATAGTGAGGCCCATCTTCAATAGAGTCTAAGCATAATTGTGTTGTTCTCTATAAGTGTTGTTCCCTATAAATATAGGAAAAAGTTATCTTTTTGAACAATCCAATCAAATTTATGATTCTTTCTATCTAGTTGCTTAATAAATGAAGCTAGAACGAATACTTCTCATTAATCCAGTCAATAGTGACTTTGGAGTGGACTAAAAGATAAAAGTCTCGATATGAAGCCACATGATGCAATATAACAAGCCCCAAAGTGATATGACCTCTGTCCTAGATTTTTTTAGCTAAAATGAAAATATAGCTCCATGGATAAGATTATATGATCCCCACATCCAAATATATTTTGTTGTGCAGCCCTATCAAAGAAACCTATAGGATAATTTCCCCAACAATTTATAGACTTGAAGCTTCTTCTTTTTTCCCTTTTGTGCCACAGCTCAAAATTTGTTAAAATAAGCACAAATCTTGTCACAATTTCTACCAATATCATATGGTGTACTATCAAATATAATGGTCTCCCTATATCTGCAAATGACAAAAAGATAAAGAAGGGAAGTTTTATAACTTCCTTGAATTTTGACTTCCGCTCCTTTAGAAATTCTTCAATAGACAAATAGTTATAGCCTCGAAATTGCCACAACATATGGACATTTTAGAAATAAATGTAAAAAGTTTTCATTTGAACCCTGACACATATAGCATCTTCCATGTCTATTGAAACCTCTCTTGCAAAGATTCTCCCAAATGAATCTTGTTTTACCACACCAAGCAACTGAAAACTTTTAAGTTTAAGGGCATATGCTAAAATTGTACCTTCCAAAACCACTATTTATCCATTGGAGCTCCTTGAGCAGAAGTAATATGTTTGTAGATCACCTCCACTAATAAGACCATGTACAACGTGTTTGTACCATTTAAAAGTATCATCTTAAATCCAAAAATGAGATGCCTGCCATGTGTAATTTTAAAATGTATGCTTCCCATATCTCTGCTAACCCTCTCTATAATCTCAATTCAATTGCACATTTCCAAGTAGGATATAAATGATTTGGATCCAAATCAGACTGAAATTGATTAGGGAAGATAATACCCATGTTGTGGAGGTGTTGAATGATATCAATTGAAAAAGTGTGATTTCCCTACACACCTCTAATTAGATCAACCCAAATTCCACCCTTTAGCCTTTATTGATCTCGAAGTGCATAATTCCAATAAGACATTGTTTTATTTTCATGAAGCCTTTCCAAATGTGTCAGCCATTTTTTTGGATACCCAAACCCATTCTTTAAGCATGCTTGAAGAGATCTTTTTTAAGTATTTTTTCTTAGTAATCATTTTCCAAATACCATATGCAAATAGTGTAGACTAAAAACTCTTTATCACCAGTGACCATCAAATTTATCGATGTTTCTTAAACCCCATCTTCCTTCTTCTCTCCTATGGGAGATATCTCCCATCTGAACAAGATGTATCTTCTAATCACCTTTTGAGCCAGATATTTCATATAATGGAATTTATTTATTTTTATTATTTGTTTGCGCATCATATATAAATGCATCCTGTAATATCCCTAAAACCTCTTATTAAAACATTTGACATTGGACTAAAAATAACATACATGGTGCATTAATTTTTTTGAATAAATATAAAGCAAGAAATAATAAATATAAATCCAAGAAAGACAAGAATTGATGGAAAAATTTGTTAATCATAACTAGTTTGTAATGTGTATGGTTGTTAGTATTCCGTTATAAGGAAACATCGTTTCGTCTCAAGAAGGGGTTTTTGAAATAAAAGTTAGAAAACTTTGGGAACATATCGACTGTACATTTATTCCTAGTGCAAACGAAGGGGGTTACATGGCAGCTAGTCCCTGCCCTAAGCCAAAGGAATTTAGAGGTTCAGTTCCCGGGATGGGTTGACATGACAGGATGGCCTTACATGGGACCATGTTATACTTGGGATTACTAGTTCTATTAGGAATGAGAAGGGACAATCCAGGCTCACCTTAGTTCAATTAGACTCAGTTCAATTAGGCCTAGAAAAAAGAGATTGTGCCAGCTATGTCATGACATCTGCATATACTACACTAATATGAGTCCCATATACTACACTTGTATGAGTGACATGATACAGATAAAGAAACAGGCATAATACAGGTACGAAAAAATAACTCTACTCAGAAGTATTTTTGAATGGTTAAGGGCTAGTGTCTGAATAGAATAAAAAACTAAGAGAAACAACTATAGAAACAGACACAACGATTTTCATTTTCATGTGCAATGGAAATGGTATTATTAATATTGGATGAACGCCAACCCTTATGCTCTAAATAGGTTTTCTCTAGATTCATCAAGTGGTTGACGATGATAGGCGGTTTCTAGAAATTAGAGAAAGAAAGAGATAGTTGAAACATTATGTCCACCTGATTTGCATTTGTGGATGAAATATTGCTTCCGAGTTTTTAGATCTGAAATGGTTAATAAATTTTCATTTGCGGATGAAATATTGCATCCAAGTTTTTAGATTTGAAATGATGAATAAATTTGAATATTTAATGAAATTCAACATTTGTAGATGTATTGCTTGGAAAATGTCACGGTGCCCGGGATTTTGTTTAAACTCGTAATTTTAATGTTGATATGTCTGACTTGATTGTGTTAATTGTAAAACCAGAGAGACTACATGTTATTGAATCTTAAGTTAATATTTGTTAATATATTTGACTCAACTGTGTTAATTGTAAAACCAGAGAGACTACATGTTATTGAGTCTTAAGTTAATATTTGTAAGTTTAATACTCTTAAGTGATTGAGAGAATATATTAGTTTTTTGAAGCTGCTTCCCAGATGGGATAGAAGTGAAAACCGATAACTGCAGAGGTAGGAATAATGGCAGTGGAGGCTTTGATACCGCTTTGATATTGCAGAGAAATATAATGCGCTATTACCTCTATTTGTCATTCTAAAATTATTGCATAGTTAGTTGAATAGTTCCTATTTTTGTAGCTCCTGCTTTCAATATTAATTCATGATGTATTGAATTAACAACAATTCTAAAAATTCATAATATGACAAATAAATTTGTGTTGAAATTTCTACTTGCATAGGAGTCTGTGTTGAGAATTTAATAGCCATAGATGTGGAGAGGATCATGTATTTAATAAAAACTATTACCATACATCTTGTACAACTAGGCATCATAGATGAAAATTGACAGTTGTTTCTCACATTTTTCTAATGCTTCACATCTCAACATTTTTGAACTCGAATTCCTCGGGACGATAGAAAAAGCCCACTGGCTTGGATTCCAGAAGTAGGTGGTGAATACTTTTCAAAACATATGTGGTAAGTGGAAGGGGAACATTTGAAACATTTACCAACAAAGGAATGGAGAACTTTTCTTCCACCAAATATCTCAAAGTACCATACATCTCAACATTTCCTAACTCCAAAGAGAAAATAATGCGGCACCCACATGATTGTTTTGTCATGAGAAACACAACCACATATCTCTCATGCTGAACGCGAACCTGCATGCATACCAAATGCCTTATTGCGATAAATTCCTACATGCATACCAAATGCCTTATTCTGATATAAAGAAATCATTTCGTAGTGGGCGATGGAACAAAGGTTAGCTTGGCTATCAACGAGGTCCATTACTTGTTGGCTCCGAGGTCCATTACCAGCTAGCTCTGGACTATAAAAAACCTATCTAATGGAGCAATCCTTTATCTCTCTCGAATATGCTAACGAGTTCTAGCTTCAGTTCTTCTTCTCGTGGTCTATATGAAGACCTTGAACCAGTAGCCGCCATCTCGCATAGTACCAGTAGTATACCAAACAGTCTGGCATTTTAGGTGTAGAATCAAAGCGAGTAGTTCCACCAACAGTAGTTCAAGATGCAGCAAGTTCCACCAGCAGTAGTTCAAGATGCAGCAAGTTCCAGAAGCAGGAGCAAGGCCACCGTAGAGGTTACACATGTTGGGGCAGAAGAAAAGGTAGTCCTTAAAGTAAGAGTTCCATGGACGACACAGAGCTGCTCTAATTAATCTGCAAGCTCCCCATACTGTATTTGATTTTTGACATTTCCACCAGATATTAATATTTTTAGTTGTTATCCCTAGCCTCAAGTTCGGTCTGGGCACAAAGTGAAAATAAGTTTATTGGACAATATTCCAACTTCATCTAAATTGAAATGTGTATTCTACAACTTACGAAGAAATGTGTATTTGATGTCTCTTTTGTGTACCCATTGGAAACAGGCGGTTTGTCGCATGTAAAATTTCTTATCCAGAAAGAAATCAAAGCATTGACATTGGTATAATAGTGTTTTTTGGATTCCATTGGTATAAAAAAATTGGAGATTTTAGCTATTTGTAAATTTATATTAGTGTAATATAAGTTGAATGGGGGATAATATTAATTTTACACCAGTTAGCATGGTAGCATAAACACGGCGTTTACAACCATTAGCATGGCAGAATAGACAGTGTAGGTGTACTTGTGGCAAAAGGCTTTTGAAGAAGCATATTTCTTCAGACTTCCAAATAACCCAAGATAATACCTCTTGCAGCAAAAGGCACAGAACCCAAGCTAATGTCTCTTGTAGCAAAAGGAAAAGGAAAATAGATAGAAGCTGGAAAATGTTGCGGGAAGATAGATATTACTCTTCATGAATCATTAGCTTATAACCTTATCTGTTATATATAATTTATATATAAAACAAATGAGCATACCTTGATTGTGATAACTCAATGCCTCCAACAACAAAAGAATGCCTCTGCAAAAAAGAGCCTGCAACAAAGATAGGGGAGTTGAAGCCTGCAATAAAGACTGCAAAAAAGATTTACAATAGACTTACAAAGATTACAAAGATTAGCCTACAACAAAGACTTTCTAATCAGAATGCATGCTGCTATTATATGAGAAAGATATTATATGAGAATGATTTTATTTCTAATCACAAATGAGCATATGATATAGGCTTTTTATTATAGCTAACAAAAAGATAAGCCTCCAGGATGGGTATCAGGTATCATATTAGGTGTTGGAATCTACCTCCTGGACAGATATCAATTTAAGCATCATGTTAGCTCTAGAATCTGCAAGAGATTTTGTGACATTTATTAACTGTTGCAATCTGCCATCAACTTGCAGGCATGGCGGAAGCGGGTCCTGTTATTGAAGCCATCAACTTCCATGCATGTCGGAAGGGGGAAGCGGTCTTGGAAGCAATCCTGTTATTGAAGTTGTCTAACCGGGTCCTATTATTGAAGCCATCACTTCCACGCATGTCAAAAGATGTCATGTTATTAAATTCGTCCTGTTATTGAATTAGCGCATCATTACTCGTATGCTCGACAACTAATAACAACATGCACCACCCCTGGCATGCACCAGCTGCCAAATTCAACCGCTGCTACCAAATTGAACTGTTGGCACCTCAACAACATGCACCACCTGTCAACTACAACTTGGGAACTTGCTTTAGCTTATATCCATTATAGCATTTAATATCCGTTAAACTGTGAAACTACATAGTGAAACAGATTTCCAAATAAGTACACATAATATGCTTTTGGCCTCTCCACCTCAGGAAGAGGCCGAATAATATGGTGAAATGATATGTGACTAAAAATTTTAGTTATAAGTGATCGAGAGTAATAATAAGTAGGTTAAATTATTTGGTTAACATTGCCAACTAATTACTATAGTCCCATGCCATTTCCAGATGGCAGGGACTAATAAGAGGAAGGATAGATCAGCCTGAGTGATTGAACACTAAATAAAGTCATCACATCAAATACAATAATGGCCACCATGTATTAGGAACGACCATCAAAATGAAATTCTAAGATGTGCGCTCAAAAACATGAGACCTCAGTGTTATAGTCACTAAATTGCCCATTGACAAAGCAACAATTTTGTGCCATTATCCACATGAAAGATGAGTTTTTTTTATTGTTGCGAAACTCTTAAATATCCAGTCGAAAAATAATCCAGCCTTCTCATACACGGACGACATGAATCTTTAATATGCTTTATATAAATTTGCATGAAACATGCTGCTATATTGTTTGATATTGATGCATATACACAACATAACACATAGCAAATAGATTCATGATATTGGTGTGGGATCTTGCATACTCGAGCAGAATCATGAGTTTATTGTGCAAGCTCTAGATATATAAGTCTGAAAGAGGAGAAAATTTGTGCCAAGAAAATAAAGGCATGCAAATTCTATGCACCTTGCAGAGGGTATAAATAATTTTTAGTGAATAAAGAAACATGAAGCTCACATCTTGCTATCATTATTTAGTCAAATGGAGATGCGGGAGAAGCATAAGTTGAAATGACGCCTCATATTGACTTCGAAGATGGTTCTATTATGAATGCAGATCATATGATTGTTATGATTGTCACTGTGCCCCTAGTTGTTTTGAAGGCTAAGAGGAAGTTAGTCGAGCATATTTTAAAGTATATGTTAATGTTTCTTAGATTTTTTTTTATGAATTCTTGTGCACATAGACATAGGTAAGGTTTACCTTATTGAAAAGATTTCATGAATTCTTGTATACAGAGATATAGAATATCTATGTTTATTTTCTTGAAAATATTGCATGGTTCTATGGGTAGAAAGATAAATTTATTGTGTTAATATCTTTGAAAATATTACAGGGTTATTGTGCATACAAAAAGATAAGTTAAGTGTGTTAATCTTTTTGAAAGGATTGCATATTTCTCATGTGTAGGAAGATAGTTTAACTTTAATATTTTAGTTGAAAAAGGTTTTAGAGATAAGTTAACTACATTCTTGTGCATAGAAAGATAAGTTAAATATGGTGATTTCTTGAATAGACAAGGTTTTGTTATTGTATGCATGTTTTTTATTCACATGCAAGCTAAGATAAATATGGTTTGAATTTGAGATATGGATAAAACATCATGGCTTTACAATTGTATGCATGTTCTTCAATCACATGCAAATCGCAAGTTACTATTATATAACTAAAGGTAAGCTACTATTATATAGCTAAAGGTGGTGCAATTGGAATAGGAATGAGTAGGGGAGCTTTTATAATTTAATGCATATGAATAGGCATGCTTAATATTATTTATGCATTTTATTTAATGCATGTGTGATGTAGATAAAAACGGGCTTTTATAATTATATGAATGTATTTAAAGTATGTGAAATATGAATAAGAATGTGTACTTTTATAAGTTTGTGTTTATTTAATACAAGATAAGTAGGTGTGATTTTATAATTGTAAGAATATGTTAATTCATTTGAAATATGAAAAATTAGAAATGCATTTATAAGTATGTGCATTTATAATGCATTGGAATAAAAGCAACAAGATTTTAGTTGTATTCTCTGTTACTAATGAATGTTATTACATTGGTAAAAACAAGAATGATTTTGTATTAAGGGAAAAATTAGATTCTTGCAAATGGTTTGGAAACAAGAAGAATAACAAAAAAAAAAATCGTTGTTGAGAAAATTTGTTTCCATAGTTTTACATTTTCTTTAAAAGCATAATTTTGATTAAAGACATTAATGGTAGGGTTTTGTAGATAGTAATTAAGGTGTTGCATGTGTTAAACAATTATGGTTTTGTACTTTATGATGAAGCAAAAGTAAAATATTATATATTACTTTTACTTTTATTTATGCATGTGCAAGAAAGTGATACATGAAAAGATGTATAAAGCATAGAATATTATTAGTGATTATTACATAAAAATGATAACCAATAGAGATTGAATATTTGGGTTTTGAGAAATTAATATTTTACATAATTATGATGTTAGAGTTTTCTCACAATAGTGGTTGCAGGAAATAATTATGACTCATGCAAAGAATGGATTGATAGATTCTAATCTATCCCTTTACAACAACTAAAAGGTGGATTATAGCTAATACTATTGCAGATGATGAGGTCAATATGTATAAATATTCTTACATGCAGAAAGGAAGATCATCAAATGAAGTTTACAAGGGGCAACCTGCTGTATAAAAAAACCATGTCATGAGGACATTGTACTCGAAGAAATGTGGGGTAAAGTGTTTAAGAAACATGACCTCGTTCTAAATGGATTGACCTCTAGTTAATTATTCTCAAATTAAAGATTATGTTTCTTTGTAAAATTTCAACAACAGACAAGTGATGGACTCCCTTGTTGCCATTGAGTGAGGTATGAACTCCCTCATGAAATTTTTAATAAAATAGATGTTTTTTTTCCTTCATGGTTTCTAAGGTATATCGATGTCCATTTATGTGTTTTCCTATTTTTTTTATCTTGATGATGATGCTACCTTGCATGGCATTGAAACTTACATCGTTTGATTTCTTATTAAGAGGCTTGATTAAATGAACAATGTTAATGATGCAAACTTGCAACAGAAAGCATTGTGTTAATAAGTTGCATCAGTGATTATTACTTTATGATATTTTCTATTCCCTTTTTAAGGTCACTTCACTTAATGATCATGATTATCTCATTTTATTGTTAGTTAAGGAGCATGGAGTAAGTCTTTTGGGAATATTACATGCTCATAAAATTGGTAAAAACTTCTAATCCTATGCATTTTGTACAAGGTATATTGAAGGATGTTACACATCTAGTATATAGAGATAATATGTAGCACCAATTGGGATAAATGAATCTTCCTCAAATTTTCAACCCCTTATCTTCCCAAGAAGTCAAACTGCCATCCAATTTATTAATTAACCATTGTCAATCTTTGTTTAAATATCTATTTTTTCTTAATTCGAAGCCAAGATATTTGAACACACATTCCATTGGAGAGACATCTACAAAAAATATGTTAGAAATCTCTTTAATTTGGGCTTCGTTCCTTGATGCTTGGATAAGTAGTGGTTTTGTGATTTGTTCATATACAATCCAAAAGCATCACCAAATTTAGAAATTATGTGACAAAGGTGAAACCATTGCTCCATGGAAACGTGTTTGAAGAGGAGAACGTCATTCACAAATATTAGGTGAGAAACATAGATATTTTTGTGACATATTAGGTGAGAAGTCCTGAAGAAATTTGAGGGAACACAATTAATCAGTACAACATAATTGACCAAGGAAACACATGCCATGATCCATTCAACAACACCAACAACTAGTCCAATTTTGTACAGGATCATCGAGAGAAGATCCAAATACACATAATCATAAGCTTTGTGAAGACCAATTTTAAAATGATATACACCTTCCTTCGAGCCTTTATGGATTTTAAGCTCTCCTGAGTTTTGACAACAACCTCCTAAATTTGCCAATGCTTCAAAAACTTAAACTATTTAAGGGAAATATAGGAAGATATTTTTTCTTCTAGGTGAGCCGCAATAATCCTAGAGGCCAATCTATAAGTAATGTTGTACAACGATATAGGCCTATAATCTTAGAAGGTGGTAGGCCTCGATGTCTTAGATATGAGTTCAATTAAAGTTGAATTTACAGCACCATAGATCTTATTCCCTTGCCTAAACTCTTCAGCTAAATTCAACAAATTTGAGCTCATGATATCCATAAAATGTGTAAATATTTTTGCATTCCATTCATACAACCATAGGAATTTATCCTTAGTTAATGATTTTAGCGCATTATTAACCTCTTCAGTTGTGATCAGCCCACCAAGATTCACGTCATCTTCCGCAGAGAACATCTAAGGATATGATTGGATTTATTCCAATTGGTTATCAATGTCCACCTCTTCCCTCACTTGAAAGAGTCCACTGAAATAATGAACAACCTCCTCATGTAGGTCTTGAAGTTTGAAAATTTTCATACCCATAACATCCATTAGATCCCATATAGAGTTTTTTCTTAACCTTTGTGAAGCAAAGTTGTGGAAACATTTTTTTTCCCCTCCATCAATCCAAATAGCATGGATCTTTAGAAACCATTCTTCCTTCTTCCACCTCAAAATGTGTCTCTTGTGTGCCTCCAAATTCATGATGTGTTGTTGTTGTGTCATAGATAAAAGACTTATGAACTAAGGGATCATGTAGGTGAGCCATTTCGCTATTAATAAGCAGCATTTTTTTTTTTTTTTTTTTTTTGCGTTCCCAGCATCGCACCAACTTTTTCAATTCTTTTAGCTTATAACAAAGCACATCAATCTAGGTAATCCCCTTATTTATTGATACATTAGACCACATACCTATAAACAACTATATAAATTCCTGTTCACAAAGTAGGAATTGTTAAATTTGAAGGGAAGACCCCTCCAAATACATTCTCCATTCCATTGAAGAATAATTGGAGCATGATAATAGATTATAGTTGGGGAGATACATGAGCAAATAATGCAAAATTTCGCCAATAAGTTTTCATGTACTAAAAAACATTCCAATCACTTATCAATACTCTCTATGCCCATACTCCCATTTTTCCATGTTGGAATGGGTAGGATCGAAATAATACCCACAAGATTGGTGTTTACAAAAAATTTATTGGAAATATGACACCATGGTGTCCATTTTACTGTGATGCCCCCAACATTCGTCCCCTAAAACAGTGAAGTTCATATCCCCCACCACAATGAGGGAGCCAATCATCAATAGACAACCATCATCTAATATTTTCTATAATTCTTTTCTGGAATTATATGGCACGTAAATATTAAGGATGTGGAATCGATGCATAGACCCCCCTAACAATACCCATTAATAAAATCCTTGCAAAAATTTTAAAATCCATGAAGTCAAACATATGGGGATCCCACAAAGCAACCAAGCCCCCTAAGAAACCATTAACATATGTCGATACTATCTTCCACTTGGGGCACATTTTTGGAAAATTTGTCCCAACTATCTCCCTCAGAACCATAGTTTCTTGTATCAGAATAATATTTGGATAGGAAAACATGATCAAGTGTTTAAGGGAAATCCTTTGAGGGGCATTCCCAAATCCCTGAATATTAAGGGGAATGATCTTCATGAAGGACCATGGATGACCGGAAAATTTTCTCTAAGGACCTATGATTTTGATTCATCTAAGATTGAAACCTCATGCAACTCCAAACTTTCCATAAGATTAAAGTATTTTTCATTTAGAAATTTCTCCCCCAAAGGAGTCGACTTATAGAACCCCCGACATTTCTTACGAATAGTGACATTCATAGTTGAGTTGGGGCTAATAGTAAGACATGTTGGGGAGCCTTTAATCTTATGAATAGTAAGAGGCTACAAATCCAGAGACTGAATCTGACAAATAAATTCTATGTCGTTATTGATTGAGTTTGTGGGGTAAGGGAACCCTTGATAAGATCTGAAAGGAATGTGTGGAATGTCTATTAGCATAGGAGAATTTTCATTATGATTGGAAACAACATATCTGATTCCCGCCACATGAATGAAGGAAAAAGGATCCAGAGCAGAGGGATAAGGCACTAATTAAGGGAGGGTTTTGAAAAGTGTAGATATGCATTCAACCAGTTCTAACAATCAAATTTTTATAAAAAATTATAACAAAACATTTCCATTTTTCACATAATTGATTGTGTAAATCCAAATGTGAATTATTCGTACCACATCCACCATAAATAGAATGGGGAAATAAAAATAGTAGTAATAGGGGATGCATTTGTTACTACATCTTTGAATAATTAGAACCCCACTTCCATCCGAGTAGGAAAAACACCACGCCTATTCCACATGGTTTCCACAGACCGATGTATCACACTGTTTAATATTTATTTTCACTTCATACCATTAGTAATATAAATTATTATATAATTTACTCTCCATACATTATTTTTTATATTCCACCAATATCCATTTCTAAATTCAATCCTCCTCTCCACTTCAAGTTACCTATTCCTTGCCCCAAATTACTGTTTGATCTGTTAGAATAGTTTAGAATGCAATCAATTCCACTCTAGGTACTCGTACCATATTATATTGATATATGGAGTACCAAAGTTTTTTGTTATATTAAGATATTTGGATATCTTTCTATTCATGGAAAGATATGATTGCTCCTATAAATGTTTTCACTGGTGCTACTTCTAGCAGTATAACTGATAAACATGGATGGATTGCAATTGATTAGTCCAAAGTAGAAACTCCTACTACTTTTCCTCCTTATAAAGGAATTATTTTAGGAGAAAATACAAATGCAGCCAAAGCCATCCCTCTGGTCCAAAAAGATGACAATGCCTTAGGCATTGATGGAAGAATTCAAAAGGCAAGTGAACAATTAAATTGCACCAATACTGCTATGAAAGGTCTAGAAATGAATGTGGCAAAGACAAAAGATGTAAAAAGGCAGATAGATGTTGTAGAGTCCTCATTGAGTAGTGTAAATACTTGTTTGAATAATTTACAGTTTGATTCTAGCATGACTCATTCTTACACTAGAGAGTCATTAAATAAGATTGAAGAAGTAGGAGAAAACTTAGTTTGACATATTGATGTAACTAAGACTCTCCTTACTGGCTTGAATGAAAAATTTGAGAAGATGCAGATAACAAAGATTGAGAAGCCAATTCCAAATTCTTTCTTGGTAAAAAGAAATATAAAGATTGAAAATCCTGTGAGAAATGTACAGAAATTCCCTCTGTTGTTCCCTAAAGAAACTACCTCATCATCAGGAGTTGATGAGTCAGAACATATAAATATTGCTTCCTTATTTAAGGAACCAGAGGCAGAAGAAAAGGAACAGAAAACTCAGGAGACACAGATACTCCCAATCTATGAGCCTCTAGAACATAGATTTTCCAGATATTCTGCTCCTGACATTGAAGGAAAAGGGAAAATGCCTGAAGCCCATACTTTCTTCCTTGATTCTCACAGAGAATGGAACATAGACAACACGAGCATCGGCCAAATTCACCAAATGATAGATTTAATGTATACTGAATACAAACTCATGTGTCTCAGAGGCAAGTCAGAAATAGATGCTTGCAGAACCACCATTCAATGTTTTACAGGTACTCTCCTCAGGTGGTGGGAGACTGAATCTTCTCCTAAACTCATTGAAACCATGGAAGAAAAAGTTCTCAAGGATGAGAAAGGAGATGTCATTCATAATCCATATGGTACTGTCATAAGCAATATGATTGGTGCACTAACATCAATGATTCTGGAACATTGGTGTGGCAGTGAAACAGAAATAGCCAATAAACATGAGGTTATCCTAATGAACTTCAAACGCCATGAGATGTCGCAGTTTGATGATTTTCACAGAGACTGGATGCAACAGATCTATGAGGTGAAAGATTCCAAGAATTTGTTATGGAAGTAGGTATACCTTGCTGCTCTACCCTCTAGATTTGTTGATTACATCAGAATGCAAGAGATTTTTCAGTTACCTTTTCAATCTTACACATGGGCTGAGATTTATTCTCATATTACAAAGACATTGGCGAGTCTTTGTACCAGTTCAAAGGTTAACAAATCTCTAGAAAAATTGTCCAGATTGCCAGATAGAAAGTCCATTTGCAGCAAATATGGACTTATAGTAGATGACCCATTGGTGAAAAAGAGAAAGTCTAGGAAAAAAGCCAAAAGAGAATTTAAAGAGACTTTCTACAGAAACAAAAGAAATTATCCACAGAATAAAAGAAAGCATCTTACAAAGGATAGAAATCAAAAATATTAGAAGAAGGGTTATTACAGATATGTTCCAAAAACTCATTATTATAACCCCTCTGATATTCATTTGCATACAACCAAACAAGATAAATGGAATAAAGTCACTTGTTGGTTGTGTGGCCAGAATGGGCATACAGCTTCCAGATGTCCTCAAGGAGAAGAATCAAAGCTCAATAAATGAAAAAGGACAGTTGTTTATGCTCAAAAAGCTAAACAGGTCAAGCAAGAACACTCATGACCAATATTTTGTCTTAGATGAAAATCAAAGACACATGTTACAGAAAGGTTCCCAAACCTTTCTATCAGGGATATAGCCCAGCAACACCAACTAGAGGAATCCTCTCCTGATTATTTTAGTACTACATCATAAGAAGAATTTCAGGTTAATATGGGCCAGTATTCTGATTCAGATTCATCAGAATGTTCATGCTCAAATTCAGAAGAATGTGCTTGTCACATTTTCTATGAAGATGACTCTGAATATCTTTCCAGCTCCAGCAAAGAAGAAAGACCTAAGCCTCCTAAAGAAAAAGTCCTAATGGCATCCACTGAAGAAGAAGAAGAAATGAAGATCCTATCTCAGATTAGGGCAATGGAGGAAGGAGACATGAAGAATCGCCTGATAGAAGCATTCACTGACCAACTCAAAACCAAAGCTTCAAAAGAATCAGGTAAGAAGCCTTTGTTTGTTGATGCATCTTATGAAAGGAATACTAAATATTTCCAAATGCATCACCAAAAGCCAGGAAAAGTAAGATCCCGGACTCTGGGAGAAGTAAGTGGTGAAATTCACCATCTCAAAGCTGAGATTTCTGCAATAAAAGCTCAAATTGCAGAAATACAGAAAGGGAAGCAAATTAAAGAAGAAAAAGAAGAAGATTCCTGGAATCCTACAGCTTATCATCAAGAGATGCAAGTTGCTGAAGGAAGGCAAGACCCAAATTTTGGCTTCAAAGATATGAGGTTGTTCACCATCACCTATCAGCAACATCATGTTAAGGTAAAAATCTGTATCCAAGGGAAAATCTTTTACATGACTGCATTATTAGATTCTGGTGCAGATATTAATATTCTTAACATTAAGAATGTTCCAGCCAAGTATTGGGTTTCTGCTGAAAGAGAAGTAGTAGGTCTAGGAAACAAGAAACTCAAATATGAGATTCCTAGAGCTTCACTATGTTTCGATACCCACTGTGTATATATGAAGTTTTCCATAGCAGACATCCCTGTTGATCGTATATTAGGGAATGTCTTTTTAGCTGCAGTTGAACCTCATGGCTCAGCCAGACTAAAAGGAAGTAGAGCTGGCTATTTCGTTTCTGTGCCTATATCAAAAGGTAGAAGAAAAAGAGTTGAACTTCCTTATGTTTCAAACCCAAGAGTTTCTACAATGGTCCAAGCTATGCAAAAATTGGATAAAGCAGAATCTCTACTATCAGATCTCAAAGATCTGAAAGGCACACTGAGAATTGAAGAACAGCTAAAACTACCGCAAATCAAGAGAAGGATCCAAGATCTAAAAGAGAAATTAGAAGAAAAATGTTGTTCAGAAGAGCCAAATGCTTTCTGGCACAGAAAGCAACATACTATAAAACTACCCTACAAAGAAGGATATACAGGAAAACCCTGTAAGAGCAGAGCAATCCCAATGAGCAAGGAATATAGAGAGCTATGCCAAGAAGAAATCCAGCAATTGCTTAACAGAGGATTGATAAGAGAATCCAATAGCCCCTGGAATTGCTATGGATTCTATGTGAACAAGAGAGTTGAACAGATGAGAGGTATTCCTAGACTTGTGATAAACTATAAGCCTCTAAACTCAGTCTTGGCCGATGACACTTACCCCATTCCACATAAAGGAGAATTGGTTAGAAGAATTGCAGGAGCCAAGATATTTTCAAAGTTTGGTCTAAAAGCGGGATTTTGGCAAGTTGCCATTGATGAAGAAGATAAATTCAAGACTGCATTTAGTATTCCTGCAGGGCACTACGAATGGAATGTCATGCTATTCGGCCTCAAAAATGCTCCCTCAAAATTCTAGAAAGTCATGGATGATATTTTCAAGACATATTTTGATTGGCTAATTGTTTATATTGATGATGTTTTAATTTTTTCCAAGAATATTGATGACCACTTCAAACATGTAAATATTTTCATGAAGTTGGTTCAGAAAAATGGGCTTGTACTTAGCAAAAAGAAAATAGAAGTATTCCAGACTTCTATAAAGTTCTTAGGACACAAGATTTGTAATGGACAGATCTCTCTGCAACAACATGCTATTGAATTTGCAGACAAATTCCCGGACGTGCTGAAAGACAAGACACAGTTGCAAAGATTTCTGGGATGCTTAAATTATGTCAGCAGTTTTTATCAGGATTGTGCCAGCGACAGGAAGGTGCTCAATAAGCGGCTTGGAAAAAACCCCCCTGAATGGTCAGATGTCCACACCAGAGCAGTCCAAGAAATCAAAGCAAAGGTAAAATCTTTGCCTATACTATATGTAGCCGATGACCAAGCTTTCAAGATAGTTGAATCTGACGCCAGTAATATTGGATGGGGAGGAATCCTGAAACAAAAAGTTGGCAAAGAAGAACAAGTTGTACAGTTTGCTTCAGGAGTATGGAATCTAGCAGAGCAAAACTACTTTGTTATTGAGAGAGAGGTAAAAGCTGCATGGAATTGTATAAGCAAATTCGGAGTATATCTGATAAACAAGCCTTTTATTCTCAGAACAGATGCTTCGAAAATGCAGAGAGTCTTATCTAAAGATATCAAGAAAGCTGGAGAAGCAAAGTTTGCTAGATGGCAGGCACTCTTTGCAAATTTTGATTTTTCAGTAGAACACATCAAAGGAAAAGATAACAGTCTTCCTGACTTCCTTAGCAGAGAGTACATTGATAAGAAGGAAGCACATGTTATGATGATTATTACTGAATGGGACCAGCACCAAAAACAAGAAGTCTTGAGGACCATTCCAGATGACCAAGACTGGGAAGCGTACAAAAACAACTGGAGACTCACATGGCAATTAAGGAATACAAAGGTCCTTGATGCCAACCTATAGCCCCACACTGATCTCCAGCACTATGTACCAGAAAGAAAAGTATACCCTAAGGGTAGAAAATGGATCCATGATATGATGTATGACAAGGCAAAAGCAGACGTTGGAACTGTGTGGCGGGCCCTAGAGCAAAATATTCATGACATTGCCAACATTTGGTACCATGGAGGTCACATCACAGGAATTTATGAAAGCTACTATTGTATCTATCGAACCAGATATTTGTGGAATGAACCAGGACAATTTCCTGTCCAGCCATGTGCCCGATGGCCCAGAAATGATCCCAAGGTAATGTTTCCTGACACAGTTTATGATTTTGCAGACTACAAAAAGCTATGGTGGGACTTCCTGAATGTTGATGATATAGAGGAGACCCATTACACAAAGCTGAAATTCAGTACGCTAGCAGCATCTCAGCGAAATCAACAATGTCAGTGGTTCCAGAATTGGTGGACTGATTACGGAGTTAGCAGAACAGCTATGGACCCAGTATATCATGAAAATTATGAAAGAAAATACTGTGACATATGTTTTGAAAATAATATTGGGGAGTGTTTTCATAACATCTATAAAATAGTCAGAGAGATGACGGTCAAGGAGTGGGATCCATTCCATAGAATAAATTATTCACTCCAAGAGTATATGAGAGAGCACCTGGAATGGTACATCTTAACCAAGGTCCAACATCAAATCATTCTGGGAAAACCAATGATAGTCTGGAGAATCTACACCAAAGAATGTGATGATATACTTTATAAAAGAGGCAGATTCCCTGATCTGACTGTATTTTGATTTTGTACCAGTCATAAGGCCGTAATTGTGACCAGTATTCCCGTGGGCTTTATTGTTCAAAAGCCTCCACAGTGTAAATATTCTTATCTAGTCTTTTCTCGTGGGCTTTTTAGTACAAAAGCATCCACTATGTAAAGAGTCATGATGTCTGTCAAATCTATTTTAGGTACAAGAATCTACTTTACAGACAATATCTTAGCATTACACGAAAGTAATTATTCAGTATATTCAAAAGACCCGAATATCTATGCGGACGTCACTCTGATAAAGACTGAAAAGCAATGATTCCTTTAGCTTTAAGTCTTTTCTTCGGTCCGACCAACAGTAATGTTTGTCCCCCCTCTCATCCTATATAAGGAGGGTAAGGCTCATTTGTTGGGCATCGGCATTTAGAGTCTTTGTGTGTGTGTGTTTGAGTCGAGTGTTCTCCTGCTCTGCATCTGCAGACGATCAGTTTGATCTGCTTGCAACACGAGAAATCACTCAAAGTCTTTAGGTGGTTTAGGAGCCTGTGCATCGAAGTGCTCGGCACTAGTGAGAACTTGAAGTGGCCGAACCATTAGAAGTGTCAAATTTTTTGTGTGTGAAGTTAGATTCTGAGACAAATCCTATACCTCGCCAGGAAGCCTTCGGTAGTAACTTGTTCATTTCTGAACGGTGAAAAGTCCGGTAAATGCGAGATTAGTCTATCTCTATAAAGAATCTATTTCTGTAAAAGCTTTTAGAGCATTCTGTAAAGATTTTCTTCCATTCTGAAATAAAATGAGTATGCCATTCTGTTATTGAGTATCTCTGTGCATTTATAAAGTTTGTTGTGGTAGTAGTTCTCTCTGTGCTTTCGTCTGAAGTTCGCAGGAAGTTCACCAAAGGATCGAAGGGACACCAAGGCCATTTGAAGGCATGGAAGCCGTTGTTGAGGCCGTCAAAGTGTGAAAGATCCCAGTAGGTTCACCACTGGTTCACCAGGAGTTGGCCATCAGAGAAATAAGAAGAGACTCAGCAAGAGCAAGCTCATGACAGGAGCCCCTGCTAGAGAATTTTTTTTTTGATATGGATAATGAATATGTCAATATCACATTTGCCGAAATACATAATATGGAGCTAGATCTCGTTAGGGTTTCCTTTACCAATGATTTTTCCCTGGGATATAATATGTTTCCAAAATACAAAACAAGAATGTTAATTTGTAAAATGTGTTTTGTGTTTTTAGTTTTTAGAACTAAATTATATTATAAAGTGATTTATTATTGGTAAAAAGTTAATAACTTGTTATATGTAGAAAAAATGTTTTTGATATTCATCTTTGTGAGTATTTTCGAAAAAAATTGGTCCTCATACCTTACATTAGTTAAGATTAACACTAGTTATTGACAAATATATTTTTATTTTTTATTTTTATCATTCAAATTAAGCATCTACAAATGAGTATAAGCCATTTCCATAACCAACACTATAGTTGACTCCTCAAGGAAGACTCTGACTTGTAAATTCAAATCTATCATCATGATTTAGTTTTAGGTCATATTTAAAATGAGCATTTCTAATTAGTAGAATACATCAAGTTATATTGAAATTTAGGAAATGTTTTACCCATTATTTACCTTTATATTCAAGTTCCACTTTTTGGCTCATCTTCAACCAAATTTGGAAATTATCTTAGAGTTATTGAGCTTGAGAGAGGAGTTCCAAAGTTTATGGTTATCCAAACCACTATTTAGTAGAAATCTTTGACTATTTTCTTCTTGGTTATCTGAAAATCACCAAGTTCAAACTACAGATTAAGCCATTAGCAACTCTCTATTTGTTATAATTACAAGAACCTCTTCAAATTAAAGGGGAACATTAAACACTCAATCCCTTAAAATTATGGAAATTTGAGAAGAGATAGATTACATTAATTTGAGAAGAATATGAACCTTGTATTTATATGTGTATCATTATAATTAAAAAAAATGCAATTTCACTTTTATCATTATGCCTACATGCATGTCTAATTTGAAATCAGGCTTTCAAATTTTCAATATAACTATCAATAATTATTAGGTGGATAGTAGGTATTTAACCTACATAGAATATTCTACAATATTCTTGGTAGTACACACAAATGAAAGGCTAAAATTTAATTCTAAAGTAGTTATGCATTTTTACCCTTTTAATTAAATTCATTAATTACCCCAAGGGTTACTGCAAATGGTCGAGTTTGCGCTGCTAAGTACCTCATTGATGGGGAGGTCACAAGGTCAATTCTCCTTAACACCCTTAGGGTTAGGCCCTGGTAGATTGGCCGATAGGATGTGATTCACTTAGGGGTTGATATTCCTTGATTTTCCCATGAATGTAGCGGCTACGTAGTGTTCTTGAACCACCAAAAAAATATCATATTAATAAGTGTCGCATGAAATGAGTCATGATTTTTGGACATGTGGTATTGATAATCCATGGTATTGTGAAAACGTATTTTTATAAATTAGGAATATCCATAATAATGTGGGGTAAATCTCCATGATTAAGAATATTGTTATGTTTTTTCTTAAAATGCATATATGTTTAACTCATAAGCCATTAATTGTCATGGATATTCCGCTAGAAATTTCTTCATAATAGATTTGATAAACTATTCTTAAAAATATGGTTTCTACACTATGAGGGTTTATTTGTATTTATATTTATGGATAAGGAAATTACTATTTATTTCATATGCATGTAAATTATAATTACCCAAAAAATAGAGAACAATAAAATAAAGACTCACAAACAATGATTAACACAAGATATAACCTGGAAAACCCTTTTGGGAGAAAGCCCAGCTAGTAGGTGAGGTTACTTTGCTCTACTTATGTAAATAGAAAATGGCCGTGAGTACAAAGAATAAGGATTATGGCCCATCAGCTACTACAGTACAAAAATATTCTTTTTGTGCTGTCTACCTCTCTCTTAATTACTTTGTTGGTCTATGGAACAAATGTGCTTGAAAATAATGGAAACAATTTTCCTCTGAATGTCTCAGTTATAACACAACCCGATAACCTATTAGTGGCTAGGTTTAACTCCATCAACCCTTAGCCAATGTTACAATATTGACTATTATCGCGTCTTCTTCATTATTACTGTCTGGCTATCCCCATTTCCACTAATAATGGAGGATGGCATGGAATACTCTCGAACTATGGTGATTGGTTTCGATAGGTCAACTTCTAGGAGGCATAAATTTCTCATACGAGATCTGATTGAGGATATTATTATGTCATTAGAAAGGTATTAATGTGTATATTATGGAATATAGGTCCATATTGAGGTCAACAACACAAAACGAGTTCATTTAAGGCCTTAAAATGGCTACTGACATTTCTAACTAGAAATTTCTCAAACGACCATTGATAAAAATGGTCATATGCATTGATTCCTCCGTTTTTTCTGTTCTAAAATCATAAATATGGATGAAAAATAATATAATGATCCATTCCATATCACACCTCCACATTTTTGGAGGCTTTTGGTGTCGAAAAGCTTCTACTAAATGAGGTGCATAAATTTTTCTTCCACCTTCACTCAAGTAGACTATTTATCCTTTCCTAGAGGTTTTCATTTCAACCCAATATGTCAAAGGTCATGCCACCTTGCCTTATAGTTGTGGAAATATTCTACAAAAGTATTTCCCCCGTCAACTCTACCTGAGCATTTGGTTCCAAATCATCTAAAAAAGGTAGGACTTATTCCTCTTTCTGATATAACATGAAAGGCTCATAGAGTTTCATATTCTCTACATTCAAAACTGAGTAAATTCACATGTGTGGGGATAGATAGAGTCTATAAGCACCATCTCCCACCTTTTCTAGTATCTCGAAGGGATCATAACGTATAGCCTTGATTTTCTTACCAGGGCCCTATAGTATCTCCTTGTTCAGTTGTAACCATACTATGTCCCCCACCTTTAACAATTTCTCTATTTTGTGTTGATCATATTTGGCCTTGTTTTTTCTTGCGACTTTTGCAATCTCTCCTATACCTATTGTAAAAACCCTGGGTTAAAAGTTCATGTAATAAAGTTAATAAAGGGAAAAATAAACTAAGGTCATGGGACACGTATTCCAAGTTGAATGTTGGGAAAACTTCCTCATGGGAATCACTTGTTTATTATGGCTAAGGAAATTGGAAAAGTCATTGTTAAAGACTTTTGAAAGACAAAGTGGCAATTATTGGCATTTATTTATGAAAATAATGGAAAATAGGAGAAAAGGGAGATGAAAGGTCACAGGTTTCATGTGAGGAGGAAATTGAAGGAAAATAGAGAAAAAATTAAGAAATTAGAGGAATCAATAATAAAAAGTCATCAGAGCATCAGTTTGGGGCCTTTTGTGTTGGTAACTAGATCAACACTAAGAGGCAGCAGGAGCGAGGGGTGAATCTGTAGTGAGAGAACTTATACATATTTCTCCAAATTATTATTCATTTAAATATGCACAAGCTAAAACACATAAACATAGATCAAAGCATCAAATATAGAGATGAAACCATAAAAATAATCAACACAATGGACACAAGTATGTATGGTGGAAAACCCTTCCCCGCGCTAAAAACTACATGTTGTTGTTTCACTACACAAATTATATTATGTCAAACAATTCTTCACATAGAGTTACAAATATGGCTACTATCAAATGGAGACTATTTCTCATACAGATCTATGAACTACCATCAGCTAAATGCCACCACGATCAATGATCGTTGCTCGGTTACTCATGAACTATCAATTGACTCTAAAGACTTCGATCTGTTGGACACCATCATGACCAATGAGCCTCACCAAGTTTCTTTCGAAATATCCAACCACCATTGGATTTGAGAAATATACTCACCAATATTGATTTCTCTTGAGTCACCCAACTCTTCTCCTCTATGTGGTTCTCATTTCAAAATATTTCATACTAGAATAGAGAACTACTCAACATGAGAACTGCAACAACATAGTATCAAAGCACAACGAAATAGAAAATTTGCAAAAAAAGCTGCAATAAAAATGTGACAAAAAATCTCCACACCAGCTATAAAACAACTCCAATCCACACATCCACTTCATACACACTGCACTAATATGATGGTTGGAACATACTTCAGCTAATTGCTGTAAATTGTTGTAGATTTTCTGTAAAAATTCCCTACACAACTTGCACGCAATATTCTTCTCTCACACACACTCTTCCTTACTCACTCTTTTATCACCAAAAATGAAAACCATCTCAATACATTTTTTTTTAAATGTATATGCAAATTATCCTCAATTATCTCCAAACCAATACCATGAGAAAATACCATGGTTATGTCAATACCTAAGACACTTGTACCATGGTAATATTCAAATAAATACCACATGCAAATACCATGGTTATGCCAATATCAGGGACACCTATACCATGGAAATATCCAAGTCAATACCATGAGTAAATACCATGGTTATTACAATACCATGGACCCTTGTACCATAGAAATATCCAAGTCAATAACACCAGTAAATACCATGGTTATTCCAATACCATAGACCCCTGTACCATGGTAATCTCCAAGTCAATACCATAGGTAAATACCATGTTTATGCCAATAATACAGACCCCTATACCAAGGTAATCTCCAAAATAATACCATGGTTATGTTAACACCAAGAATATTTTCACCAAGCTAATATCACATGCCAACCTACTCCACACACATACCAATACCACAGTAACACTAATACCAAGAATACCTATACCATGGTAATACTCTACTCGTGAAATATGCAATATGTGCAAGGAAATGAGAGAAAATTCTCAAACAGAACTGAAAACAACTCAGCTCAAAAACATTTGACATAAACCAAGCCAAATCACATCAAGCACCTCTAGCAACATCTCCAACACATGTAACAAAATATCAAAACATGTAGTAGTAACTCCAAGCCTTCTATCACATGTAGAAGCATATCTAACACCTAGAGCAACACACTCCAACCACCTGCAACAACAACATCTCCAACCAACAACAACATGCCAACCTCAATCCAATCACAACATGTGAAATCCATCTCTACTCAGTAGCCACAACATCATCTCCACTAGGTCTAGCCATAAGTATTTTGATATCAATGCCAACTAACAATACCATTAACCAAACTTCCATCACACATTCATATGACAAGCAACACCTTGAACTTGCTTACACAAATTCCAACACTACAATTCCAACAAACTCCCTTGTTGGCACTGATATCAACCTCCAACCAACAAGTGAGGCTGATCTCCATATAATGTCTGCACTGAAACGACAACTCTGAAGTTGATTCCTATCCATCCAAATTCTCTCCCCCTTTGACATAAATAGGAAAGGGCCATACAAAAAATAAAATACAATGCTAAATAACATTTTGGATGAGAGAAATTCTCCTTATGTTAAGAAGCTTAGCTACCAATCATATCTCTACCACTGACATTCCATTTCTGAAACTGAACATGCTCCCCCTAAGCATGTAATGGAGCTACAATCATACATTCTATGTGCCGCAATAATCCTCCTTACAAAGTGAAAGAGACTACTCATAGCCATGTGACTCCAACTAAATTTGGACAATGATATTTAACGAAGTACAAATGCATACAAAACTTCATGGAGAAAATACATAGTTGTGACAAGTTCATAGGATTGACAAATGACTCCTCTACACCTATCACTAACCAAGACTCTATGGACCCAAATTTACATCATGCACCCAATATAGTGGGGTTACATCAATGATATACAAAGTGATACATAACTTGGGCTTCCATTGACCCATACATGGCTAATCACACAATATTCTAGGCACCATGGGTCTCTCCATAAGAAATACACCCAGAAGATAACACAATGATAATACATGGATTTTTCATATGCACACAATGGTGCTCTCTTCTATACATTCCAAAAATATGCAATGACATGAATACATGGCATCAATACATGCTCTATATAGTAGCAACAATGCATGGCATGCGCATCAAAACATAAGGCTTCCGTGAGAAATGATATGTGCTCTCAAAGTGTAGCAGCAACAATAGAAGAACTATCAATATCATGTGCTAGGTATGACCACTCAACACCTTGACAATCATCATCCCATCAATAAAGATCCTACAAGAAAACCATGATAATCACTAGCATCCACCATGCTCCATATGTGCGTCATCAACAAAATAAGCGATCAACACAATGCATCATCATCATGAGCAACACAACAAGTAGCAACAATAAAATATCATTTGCAATATTTCCATGAGTGAAAGGATTGAGCAACAACATCCATCATGCCAAAACATCATGAGCAGCAACAAATACATATCCCCATCATAGATGACCAACATATCATCAATGAGGCATAAGCAACAAATCATCACTATACATTGGTAGAAACATATTCTCTCCATGCAACAACAAATGATTCGACCATATAATACATATTAGTAGCATGCATCAAAACAACATGAGAAATAACATACTTTCACCATATATGAGCAGTAATGTAAATCATCATCTCTCATCTCATCCAGCCAATCAACACATGAGTAGCAACATGAGACATCTAGAAAATGAAATATAAGCAATAATATGCATACTCTAGATGATCTAACTCCAACATATCATCTGATCTCCATGGAAACAACATATGACACAAATATGATCTAGCAGTAATATCATCAGCAAAATACCAACTATGTCATACAAACCATATGTTTTTTTCCACGATATGACATCGACAACAAAACTCTTTTCCTGCAACACACTCATGACAAATAAATAAAATATAACTCCTCCAAAGTGATTATGATGCCAACGATTGCAAGTCCATTTGGAAGCACAAATTCTCCCCCTGAATGTGTGATCCCCCATCACACCTAGACAATGCACATAAGAATAAATATATAGGTGCCATATTAACATTAGAATCAATAAAAGAAAAACATATGTTTGCTCCAAATAAAACTAAACTAAAAATAGATAGATATGAAAGTGAAAGTGCACAACAAAACTCATGTAGTCCCCCTGAACACATGCATCTCTAAAATTGCAAATTTGTCTTCTCATACACTTTCCCATATGGTTGTACAATTACAAATCTGTATGCAACTCTTTATGAAACCATATGGTCTGCCTGACACCATGTTGACCTCAGTTTTTGATGGGAGTTCCTTGCTGCTCTTTTCTCCTCCAAACTTGTGTCTTTTGATCCTTTTTCTTGTATGGTTGGGCTTGCATAGTCTTCTCTTTCTAGTTCGATCTCCTGAAACACGTGTGCAACTTGAAATCCTTGGCCTTATGGCCAACACTGTCACACACAAAACATCTAATGTGACCAAGGAATAGAGGAATAGGTTGATGTATTCAAATCATGTAATTTCCATTACTTGCATGTGCCCTACAATCAATAGCCCTATGCCCAAAATCATTGCATGAGAAATAATAACCATAAAATGGACCATTATACCTAACAGATGGAGATATTCTTTGCATGAATTCTTGATGTGACTTCTCCTTTGGCTTCTCCTTTTGATAAGAGAGTTTCATCTCTCCATTTCTACAACTTGCTGATATGTGTCCACAAACTCCACAATTATAACACTTCCCTATTCTATCATTCTTCTTCAACCTTCTTCACTTGTTATGCTACTTCTTTCATGGCTGGGGATTTTGTTGCAACTACGTGCTCCAACAAATTTTTATTTTCTAGTAGATGCTTGAGCTCTAGTTTTGGAGCTCTCTAATTCTTTCCTTGCAAAAATTAGTTCAGCCTTCAATTTCTAGCACTCATCCTCCAACTCGTTGTATTTCTTCCTAATCCCATTATCAATCTTCACTCCTTCTTGTAGCTGAATTTTCAGATCTGAAATTTCTTCTTTGAAAGCACACTACCTTTCATCAAACATTTGCAACAACATTGGTTGATCTCTAGTTTCATCCATAAGCCTTTTAATCTCCACTTCTAGTGCCTTCACCTTAGATTGCTCATCATTTTTGCAACGGATGCTCGATCTATCACTGCAATCACTAGTTCCTTCATCTTCTTGTGTGGAGGAATGATTAGTTATTGCAATAAAAGTATAATCCTTTGAATTTTTCTTCATTTCTGAAAAATGAAATTTTCCTCCAAGATACAAATTACGCAACCTGTCCAACATCTCTTTTGAAGTCTCACAATGCTTCACATGAATGATACCATATTTTGAAATAGTATTCAAAATAATATTTTTAGCTAAAACATTTTATCCATGTTTAACTCCATATTCAACTAATAGAAAAATATCTTCATCAATGTATAAAAAATATTATTCCAAATTCACTCTCCAAGTTGCAAATTCACCTTCATGAAGTACTGAAATTCCTTATTGATCCATTTCGAAATATTTTTTTTTAAATTCTGCCAAAGTATCCAAGATTCACTCTCTAATGATCAACCTACACCCAAGATCCTTGTTCTCCTACGAATTATTGGTAACTAGATCACGAGTGAGAGGGGGGGCAGGTGAATCAGTATTGCGAGTACTTATAAAATTTTCTCCAGATTATTATTCCTTCAAACATGCACAAGATTAAAAAAATAAACATAGATCAGAGCATCAAATATAGACATGAAACCATAAACACAATCAACTCAATGGACACAAGTATGTCTAGAGGAAAACCCTTCCCTGGGAAAAAGACCACCATGTTGCTATTGTGCTGCTCAAATTCTATTATGTCAAACAATTCTTTACATAGAGTTACAAATATGGCTACTATCCAATGGAGATTATTTCTCATGTGAATCTAGAGACTACCATCTGTTGAAGGCCACCACGATCAATGATCCCCGCCCAGTTACTCCTGAACTATCAATCAACTCTAAAGACTCTGATCTGTTGGACACCAATATGACCAATGAGCCTCACCCAGTTTATGCAAACTATCCAACCACCGTTGGATTTTAGAAATGTGCTCACTAATATTGATTTCTCCCGAGTCACCCAACTCTTCTCCTCTATGTGGTTCTCATTTCTAAATATTTTAGACTGGAACCGAGAACTACTCAACATGAGCACTGCAACAACATAGCATCAAAGCACAATCAAATAGAAAATTTGTAGCACAAGCTGCAATAAAAAAATCCACAAAAAATATCCACACTAGCTGGTGAGCACCAGTATTGTTGCAAGAATGTTGCAACTCCTGGGCTACCAACTTTACTTTTATCAACCCGGTAGTTCGTAACAAACTTGGAAGCGTCGGTGTTGTATGCACAAGTACTAGTTCTTATTGCAGGTTGTCACTTGGTCAGCTAACGCAAGATCACTAGGAGCTCAAGCCAACTTCTATAGATTTCAGAAGAAGCTTTATGTGTGATGAAAGAAAAGACAGATTACTCTACATAAGCTATTCTAATTGCAGGAAGGAGAAAGATTGGAATGTAAAGAAAAACCTAGTAAACCCTAATTGACAATCTAATTCTACTTTTGCCAAAAAAAATATGAAAACCATGAAAGCAATGCCATTACCTACTCAAGAAAGAAAACAACATCTAACCATGCTATTTCTAGAAGTAAATGAGCAAAAAACATATTTTTGGATTTTTATGTGAATCTGGTATGCATCTAATTTATTGTTTGTGAGTGTAGTAGTGAACAGGTGGAGGTAAAGGGTGGGTTTGGAGCTTGAGAGGATGGAATATGGTGTGAATGGGTCCTAGGAGGTCTTAGGTGGCCTTTTGGATGCTTTTCCCACACTCGGCCTTCAAAATAATGCCTACAGGAAAAACTATAGGAGGACACAAGGAAACTACATGAGGAAAATAGGGAAACTACAGGAGGCCTACAAGAGGAGGCCGAGAGAAATTTCCATTGTTTTGAGGGTGTGAGAGTGGGTGGAAAAGGTGGATGAAAGTTGGGATGAGGTGTTATGGTGCCTAAGCTCTACGATGAACCACTAGGAGAGAGAACGATGATTGGGTTTGCTCAAGGAGAGAGGAAGAAGTTCTGTGAAAAATGCAGGAAACTAAGGCACAATTGAGGTGAGGCTTGGGAGACCTGTAGGGCATGGATCAGATGGAGGGTGTGATTGCTGATAAGCTAGCCTACTGCTGGAAGATATCTTCTACAAAGGAACTGATAGTTAACCAAGAAGGTCAAGTAAACAATGAAATGAGTGCATTTAGGAAAAACAGAGTTTTGCATTAAAATGATCTAAACTATGACCTATGAAAGGAAATGTTGAGAAATGTTGGAAGCAAGGAAAGAATGAAAGAGGACTACTACTAATCAGGAAGTGAATGATAATAAAGAAGATCTAAAGCAAAGAAAAACTGGACTATTAACCTACTAAAAAGCTACAAACACTAGAAGTCCTATGAAGGAGGAAAATCTGTGTTTTTGGGGCAGCAATAGGGTCTTTGCCTCAAATCATGGTCCTGGAGGGAGGAAGAGAGGCCAAGGTGCTATTGATAGCCTTTTGAATCTTTTCTGAACATTGATCAACCTACTTCAGAAAGCATGAATGGAAGCAAACTACTAAATCATCAAAAGAAACCTATTCTTAACCATGAAAGAAATACATCTAGCAACAAATTAATCTACAAATTGAAATAAGCATAAAATTACAAGTAAAGAGAAGCTTGGCTACTTGGATTGGGCCCTAACGCAAGAGCTTCAGCCCTCTGAGGCAACTCAGTGCTAGCTCGAAAAGGATTCCATCTTCATTATCAAAAAATAGCAAGTTTACATGAAACTGTCACAAAATAAGAAGCTCGAAATTTGAGCAGAGTTTACATAAGCAAAAATTAGACCCTAGTGAGACCCTAGGCCTCTCTACTTATACATTTGAAGCTACCAATAGCTTCCCTAAAATCAAGGAGGCTTGGCTCCCAGAACTCGAGATAACTCTCAATCATCCTGCACTTGCTCGGCTGCCTTCTAGTGCATGATTCGACTGCTTTTAATCCGAGCTGAATGAAGGGGAATTCGAAGTGAGGAATAATAAATGAGGGGGGTTCCCTTGTATAAGTCCTCTCCTCTATCTACTTCAATTTATTGCTACAATTTAACCACTGGATCATTGGCTTTGACCTTGAAATCCATCAATAATCTGCATTAAATACATGTTAGACCACATGGCATCATAACTAACTCAACTCACTCTATAAGCATAAATATAATCAAAAAATCATATAATAAGCTAATATAATGGTTGATTTGACTACATTAGGAGGTAAAATGAGCCCATATAATTATCCATTTATAAGGCTCATCATCACCCCCCTAATGAAGGTGTTTCTCATCCTCTGAGCAACTTAGTCAATCTCCTCATCTTTTATTGCCCTGGTGGCCTCCCTAGCATCCCAAGATTTCGATGTGGTTTGCTCATGTGTGCCATAAAATCCTGCTTTCTTGTCTATGTCCTTCCATTGCTCCTCCTCTTCTTCTTCTCTTCTTCCTTCCAGCATGCCTAGTAGGAGTGGATGACTCAGTTTGAGGCCAATCTAGTTGACCTTTAGCCTTTGCATGGAGAGCTTGTACATTGGCACTCTTTTCAATGCCTCCGTCAGCCTCATGGGGGAATGGTATTCCCTGATTTGCAAACTGTGAGGTAAGGTGTTCCATCTCCTCATGCATGCATGCACATAGTCATCCCCAAGTAGCCTTTGCATATCTTCAAAGTGTGCAATGACTTGTGCCTGATTGGTTAGATATTTAGGGGAAATCTGGGGGTCATTGGCAAGCAGGTTGTGTGTTATGATGAGTGCCGTAGGATCTGATGGCTCAGCTCTTATCATTAATGGCTCATTATGCTCTTTTATCATCAATATTTTTATTTCTACTGCTCCCAATTCTTCATGGTTCATCCATGAAGCCATGGCCATTAATTGCAGGTCCCCTATCTGGGCATTGGGGTCCCACACATTCATGTCTATGAGGGCCATGTCTTCGAGGTGCTTTGGTCACACAGGTCCATGAACTGCCTGTAGTCTTGGAAAGGAATTGTGCGTCTTTGTGCCAAAGTCTTTATCTGGAATTGAAGCCATTGGTCCTTCAGATAGAGGCCATAAGATTTGGCTGGTGTTTTGCATTGTAATGCCTCCATGGGTAAGCTGGCCATGTATGCCAGCTGAGTCTCTTTCTCTTGCAGCCGCCTCCTTCGGATTTCATTCTCATTTTATAGGTAGCTTCTTGTGATGGCTTCTCTGTCTCTGAGAGCACTCAATTCTCTACCCATTTCCCTCAGTTTGTTTTCCATATGGCCAACATCCTCAACCCCTTTGGATTTGGCTATCTGCATCCACTTATGTGTTCTTACTCTTTCTTTCTCTAATTCAAAAAACAGTGGAATTGCAAATTTCTGTGGGATTATCTGCCTCCCTCAAGTAGATTGTAATAGGAGGTAAGACTAGGCTGGGGGTCTGGTTCTTGTAGCTCTTTTTCTCCCTCCTTCACCTCTCGCTGTGCTTCTATCCTTTCCTCAAGCTTCTGGGTCTCCTATAGTTTAGACAGTGTCTCTTGTAGGACTGTCTCAACCTCCTGTAGGTCTGGTTTTGGGTCCTGTAGTATTGCCTTCCCCTTCCATGTAGAAGATCTTGGAGTCCCCCTTTCATATGTGATAGGTGTCTTGGAAGGAGACACTTTCACCTTGGCAGATTGTTATAGACATTTTTGGGCCCTACAACCCCAAGCATGAAATGTCCATAAATCAAGGGCTCCTAAGTCCCTAAAAGTGTTGTTCTAACCCCTAAAGGAACAAGGTCAACAGATTACAGCTTCTCCCAGAAGTTCTCCATGAAAAACTGCTCAGAATTGGTCAAAACAGGATCATTTCAGCTGCTCCACTGGCCAAGTGCGTTGCATCTCACCTAAATACACTGTGTGGGTGCATTGCATTTCAAAAATCCCTTCTATGGGGTGCGATGGGCGAGAAATGACAAATGGCAGTGTCATTCAGCGAGGTGGAGAGGCAATGGAAGCTTCCAGAATCTTCTCCTGTGACACTTGCCTCACTGAAGTCGACCAAGGATGAGTAAGAGATCATCAATCTCCAAGTGGAAGCAAGAACTATCAGAGGGAAGACACTAATCAAATCATGAGCTGACTCATCTCCATTATAGATATCTATATATGGATCCCTCATCCCAGAGATCCAGAGGCTGGAAGTTTGCATATTGTAAGGAATTGTTGTTGGTTTCTTGAGACAAACATCAGATTGTTGGGTGATCTAAGCTTTGTTTGAGGTGAAGAGGGGATTTTTAGCTGGGAGGTTGATGCTGGGTCAGAACAACTGGTTGTAACTCCTCTTGGCTCTTTCTTGTTTATCAATAAAAGCTATTCAAGTTTTCCTCCATGCTCTTGTGTCATTGATGCTTGCTACATTTGTATGGTCAATTTACATCTGATCCTAGATTGTTTATGATTATAGATCCATGTCTTTGTATAGTGCTATGCTTTTGTGATCTTACATGTACTTTGTGAAGCCGGGCGTGCAAGGGAGCAGGTAGCTAAAGACTATCAAAGAAGAGGGGAATCAAATCGGGAGATTAGCGCAAGACAGAGGTTGGTCTTTCTGTTCCTCTCTATCTATAATTCATAAAGGAAAAATGAAAGTAGCTTTTCTCTGTTTGTTTCTAAGGTAGCTGTCACACCTTAGTGGGATAGAGAAGTTCTATATAGACACTTTTCCTTGTAACAAAATGGCGACTCCACTGGGGATGAATTAGTTTGTTTGTTTATCATTCTTTGTTGTTTGTTTCATAAACTTACAGGTAGCATTGGAACTGCATTTGCCATAACAAATGCAAAGTAGATAACTGCTACTTCAATCCATCTACTGGATCTGTTTATGATTTAAACAACTGATTCACAAACTATCTGATTGCCCTTGTGATAGCTTTAGATCCTCCTTAGATCTACCCCTAATTGTTGCATTACTGATTGCTTTTTGCTCGGCCAAAACCCAAGAACTAAACTGTAAACTGTGACCTGGAACCCAAACAGAGTCTCGTTTCTGGCCCAGCACAGGTACTGTTCAGAGAATCTAAACTTCAGCGCACTTCCCGAGTGGACAAGGTGCGTTGCATTTCAAATTCTCTGTGTTACAGGTGCGCTGATTAGACTAGGCTCTGTGCAATTTTAGTTTTTGTGATTCATTCTTTCCATTTCTATTCCTAAATTTTGCTGCCTGTGATCAGTATATGTTTGTTTGAAACCCCTTTTCCTTGCTGTTATTCCGCCTCCTTTGTACAAAAGAACTGTAGATGTTTTTGTGTGTTTGTTGAGTCATTTTCAGTTCTCCTTTGCAAAAGTAGCATAATCGTATTGTTGTCCTTTGATTCGAAACTGTTGCAAGTGTCAATTTCAATCGCAGGAAAGAGTTTGATTGTTGTTGATGGTCGATTATCCTGCTACTGTTGCTTTTGGTCTGAATTTGTAATTTTCTAGTGTCGAGGACAAGTATTCATTTCAAAATCGTAAGGTGTTGTGATCGTCTCCATTTTTTATTTCGAAAAGAAACTTGTTGATATTTGTCGCTTGAAAAGAAATTCAGATTTGTGCATCAACTTTCTTTTTAGCATTCATATACTAAGAAAGTCGAAAACAAATACATGCATGTGCATTTGCATATAGACAGTCTGATTGGCTTGATTTAGGAAAGTGCATTTAGAGTGTGCTCTTTACTCTTTGTGAAAAGATTCTGTCTTTCTTCTCCTTAGTAGCTAGGATTTTCATTGCACAAAGAAGATAAAAGGTTTGTTTATCATCTTAGATTGCATTTTAGGAATTACATATACATCTCGCGGTGAACCTGAAAGGAAAACTTCATAAACAAGATCAACTTAAAATAAATTCAATGAATCTAACAACGCTTTGGAACTTAACGCACAACATTTAGAAGTCTAGGCTAGAGACGTATTCCGGTGATTCCTCCACTTTGAGACGATAAGTGCCAGTACGGACTTGTGCTCCCACGTACTGTCGAGTATATTTTGGGAGACCCCAATAGACTTAATCCTTTATTTATAGGAAGCCGTGTCTGTCGCCCTATCGATCGCAATGCACTGAACACAGCATTCGGGAAGATTGACTGTCGTACCGTAAAAGGTATTCTACAGTTTTGCAATTGGTTTGGTAATCCCTCTACCTAGATTTCCAGAGCAGTCACTTTCGTTCCTTTTCAGACTCCTTAACAGAAAAGGTCCATCTGAGCACTTGTCACTTCAGGCTCATTAAAAATGGAAGGAGACTAGAGTCATCTTTTGTTTTTTCTTGACTCTTAAAAATTGAAAAAACAAGTTGTGTCAAAGCGTCTAAAATTTATTTTAAATGGAATATTCATTACCCTTTCCTACGTTGATCTTGGGTTGAGAAAATGGAATCCACCAACCAAGGAATTCCCCTTGGAGGAAATCCTAGTCCCTTCTCCTCTTGGGGAGATGTTGGTGCACCCCATATGGCCACATTGTTGCTTCCAGGACTGACAATTGGTTTGCCTATATGGCTCTTCTCAACCTCTATCGTTCAGAACACCACAATTCCTGAACAATCGAATCAGCAACTAGACGAGTCCAGAGTTACCCATCAACCTTCTACTTCCTCTAATTCTTTCTCTCCTCCTTCCTCTTAGCTTGACAGGGCTGGTAAAGCCAAAAGTCAAGTACCCAAGAAGAAGAAGGAAAAGAAGAAGAAAGAGAAGAGGAAGAAGGAGCCAAAAGCGAATGGGGGCAAACGAGCGTCGTCTAGCGAAAATCCACACACTGCACCAACCAGGCCTAAATCGCCATGTGTCATTTGCAAAGGAGACCACTATCACAGAGATTGTCCTTGCATCCCTAGGATCTTAAGGGACTGGTCTCCTCGTTTGCACAACCCGGTGTCGTCAACCTCTGGTGGTCATGTTGAAAGCACACCATCAACTAGTGAAAGTGAAGCCCCAGGACGAAAAGGAAAATATAGATTTCCTTGTAAACTGTGCGAAGGCGATCATGCGGTCCACCGTTGTCCCTTCTTAGATGAAGCTAAAAGAGTTTTGGACGATCGTCCGGTTTCACCGTCACGACTTCCTCCTGGATATAAAAAACTCTTGCCGAGTCCGTCACTGGTTGAAAATTCGGCTGGCCCACTCAAGTGGTCAGCTGAAGCATCTATCATTGAAGATAAACCATCAAAACCCATACCAGACGAAATACAAAAGGTCGAGGCAGCAGTTGACCTAGTCTTGCCTTCAGAGGTTCCATCTTCAGATGATACAGTCACTGAAGAGAACAAGGATGACACCGTCCAAATTATTTTCATAAGCACAGACTCCAACGAACATGGGGGAAATTTACCCGTTCCTTTACCGCAGGAAGGAAGTTCGTCAGAGTCATACCCGGCCGTCTATTCGGTCCCACCTACAAGCAACCTAGTTGTCTCCTTCGACTGGAATCAACTAGGCAGACCCCGTTTACCAGCTAGTATACCATTCCGAATCATTATTCAAATATATAGATTGGTTATGGTCGGTACCATCATAGATGAAGGGGCTTCTATGAGTATCCTTTCCTCAACTGCTTGGAAAGTGCTTGGTTCGCCATCACTTTTGCCTGAGATGATAAATCTAACAGGCTTTGACAAAGGAACCAGTCGACCATTAGGGATCCTTCCCAATGTGCCCATAACAATGAGAGGGAAAACCGTTCACATGAACGTGATGGTAGTTCAAGGACCCCTGGATTACAATCTAATCCTTGGACGAGACTATATTTATTGCATGGGAGCAATTGTCTCCTCACTCTTTAGAGTAATGCATTTTCCGCACGAAGGGAGAGTGGTCAAGCTCGTAGACCAGCTTTCATTCCCCGGTTCACGCATAGAAAATAGTCATATACCATCCCTAAATGGTCTTTTCACGCAAGAAATGTCTCAATCCCCAGTCCGCCCACCCGATGAGCACGAGTGATTCGAGGGACATGACTGAAACCCAGGGGGCATGCACCCTGGTCTGCTTCAGCAAGAAAACTTCGGGTATAGGGCAGGTTTCCGCGAGAAAATATGACTAGTCTGTACTCCCGTCCGTGATTGGAAGAGGGGGTTATTCTAGAACAAGATTCTCTTGTCAAAGTTATGTGAGTGGAGTAGCCTCCTTCACTCACCTTTGTCTATTTCGGTAAACATCGCCGAAGAAGTGTTTTGTTTGCGTTGTGAATAAAACAATCTTTGGGTAACCTGTAAGAGGTAGGCCTCTCTCGGTAAAACAAATGTTTTAACGGAATAAAGAAGGGGTAACCTTGAAACTCTGTTTTATACCTGGGGGCATGCAAGCCTTTTAGCGTGCAAGCGAAGAGCGACTATTTATTTTTTAAATTTGCAGGTCCTCTAACCCTTTAAATTCGTAGGATTAGTCGTTTCCTAACTTGCATAAAGAAAGGATGTGGGGCAAAACTCTAAAAATTGCCGTTTTTATATATGATACATTCTTATCACATGACTGGATTAATCAAGCAGTGTTACCACAAGGTTCAAGCTCATTAAAAAATAAACATAAGACATGAGAAAATGTTTCCCCCCATGTTTAAGCTCATTAAAAAATGAACTATTCACTGGTAAATAACCATAATGAATGTAATACTTCAGCCATTAAAGCCTTGGTTGTGTTTGCACCATCACCTCCACTTTTGCATTGGCCGATCATTCACCTCCATTTGATTTTTTACCCATTTTTAGGAACAGCTGTGAAGAGTGATCTCACAAGCCATCCTTGTAACACTGCCGTGATTGGAAAATTCCAAACCTTACCTGGAATCAGTTGCTACCCATTTTATCACTCGTTCCTCAAATGACGAGTCTCCTTTAAGCTCTTTTCAACTGACTCGTAAAATATGAAAAGATTGCCGAGCCATTGGCCTCTCCAGCTCGTTAGAGGGACCGGAAGTGTTATCTCTCCTCTAGATTTTAATCTTTTTGGACCTGAGAGATTATTACACAAAAAGATCGAGCGCTTGTTTTGTTCGCCTCATTAAAAGTATCGAAAATTCATCCCTTCTGTATTGTTTTATACTTTTTCGGACTTAAGGGATTAGATGACGAAAAAGGAATTTTGGAGTTACCTTTACGTTCCTTTTCAGACTCTCTAAAATTGAAAAGGACCGAGTTATCTTTGTCGTTAAACTCGTTAAAAGTGTAATAGCGACAAACTTGTCTATAGACAAGAACGAGTTTCACTGTCGCTAGGCTCGTTAAAACATAGCGATGTGTTTGCCCGAAGGGAAAATTATAGAACAAGCATATGTTATCCTCCTCAAGCTTGACAAAAATAAAGAGGTACTGGTCAGCAATGACTGGGGAAAATTGGGAAGGAAAACTTGAAGAAACTTTGTTGGTAGCATGTCACTCTTGAACATGACACTTCCACTCCATGTCCGAGTCGGGTTGGGTTGTTTCATTCACCGGCCACATCACCATGGTCCCATCATACCATCCACATTTGGGGTTAATGCTACCAATCCATCACATCAGTGTCACCGATATGTTCAAGAGAAGTCATTCAGAGAATTCACCTCTGTCTCACCCACTACCATACATTTATACTCCATTCTTTCATGACCGCCACCCTGAACCTTATATCACCAGATCGTTTTCACCTCCATTAAAATCATTTGCTCCGTTCCATGTCATTGATGTGGGATTCATTAAGGCCCTCCTGTGACGGATCACTTCTTGTCGACATCAGCTCATTATCCAAGAAGTTGATCTAGGAACACCCCATTCAGTATTTTGAAGCTTGCATGTCTCAATGGCAAGTTTCTCACTTTCGGCGACAGGTTTACATCAATGGCCTTCGGCTGAAAGATTTTGCGTGGTGTTCGACGCCAAGTCCTTTATTCAAACCACGTGAATTGTACTACGGTACCTTGAGGGTCATTATCATTATCGGTGATTCCTCTCACGCTTGTTAACAATTACATCATTGGCTGGTAATCAAGCGATGTCTTTCCATGTTCGACTTCAAAACATTTCTCACATGGATCGACTTGTACTTCCAGTGAAGATCGAACGAGATTGAAGACCCCAGATCTAGTTTCATCCATCCGGGCTGCGATATATATTCAAGGAAATAAATACATCAAATGTACATCATTGCCGCACAGATAATCATCCAATCAAAAGGATGATGGCTCTATCAGAATCATCAGTCTACACTCAGACGATTGTCTGTCCTATGTACATGAAAATGAATTTATAAAGCTGAGCATGGGAATGCCCGCCTCAGCTATATCATGAAAATGTTGTGAAGATAATGTATTGTATTGTATCTTATTATAGGTCTCCTCCTAGCTTGAAAGAACTTCGGATCCTCATAATAAAGCATTTCACCTGACATCAAAAGATTAACAACCTCATGCTTTAGGGGGCAACTGTTATAGACATTTTTGGGCCCTACAACCCCAAGCATGAAATTTCCATAAATCAAGGGCTCCTAAGTCCCTAAAAGTGTTGTTCTAACCCCTAAAGGAACAAGGTCAACAGATTACAGCTTCTCCCAGAAGTTCTCCATGAAAAACTGCTCAGAATTGGTCAAAACAGGATCATTTCAGCTGCTCCACTGGCCAAGTGCGTTGCATCTCACCTAAATACACTGTGTGGGTGCGTTGCATTTCAAAAATCCCTTCTATGGGGTGCAATGCAGGGAAAATTTTAGGGGCTAATATTCACCCATGGGCTAATTTTCTATACTTTTTCCAAAAAAAAGATTGGCTAATTTCCATTTTTTTGTAAAAATGATTCGCCCAAATTTTATAGAATGAAATTATTTTACCCTAAAAATCGCCAACAAATTATATATAGACTATATAAAAATATTATAAATTTGAATATTTTTACAAAAATATCTCCAAACATTTTATAGATTTCATATTATGGTCTAGTGGGATTCGCCAAGGTTTCTAAACTTTAAGATAAATTTCCATCTTTAAAATTTTCCCTGGTGCAATGGGCGAGCAATGACAAATGGCAGTGTCATTCAACGAGGTGGAGAGGCAATGGAAGCTTCCAGAATCTTCTCCTGTGACACTTGCCTCACTGAATTCGACCAAGGATGAGTAAGAGATCATCAATATCCAAGTGGAAGCAAGAACTATCAGAGGGAAGACACTAATCAAATCATGAGCTGACTCATCTCCATTACAGATATCTATATATGGATCCCTCATCCCAGAGATCCAGAGGCTAGAAGTTTGCATATTGTAAGGAATTGCTGTTGGTTTCTTGAGACAAACATCATATTGTTGGGTGATCTAAGCTTTGTTTGAGGTGAAGAGGGGCTTTTTAGCTGGGAGGTTGATGCTGGGTCAGAACAACTGGTTGTAACTCCTCTTGGCTCTTTCTTGTTTATCAATAAAAGCTATTCAAGTTTTCCTCCATGCTCTTGTGTCATTGATGCTTGCTACATTTGTATGGTCAATTTACATCTGATCCTAGATTGTTTATGATTATATATCCATGTCTTTGTATAGTGCTATGCTTCTGTGATCTTACAGGTACGTTGTGAAGCCGGGCGTGCAAGGGAACAGGTAGCTAAAGACTATCAAAGAAGAGGGGAATCAAATCGGGATATTAGCGCAAGACAGAGGTTGGTCTTTCTGTTCCTCTCTATCTATAATTCATAAAGGAAAATCGAAAGTAGCTTTTCTCTGTTTGTTTCTAAGGCAGTTGTCACACCTTAGTGGGATAGAGCAGTTCTATATAGACACTTTTCCCTATAACACAGATGGTGAATCTTCAATGGTAATGGGAACTTTTGAAGAGGGCTGAGATTTTCCTATTTTAATTCTTGTGCTCTTCCTTGCCCTGAAATACATGGAGGTCTGTCTTTTTCTCTTCTGCTTTGGCTTAATTGGTGTACTGAGGGCAGTGAGGGCAGCTGCTGCCTCTCTTTCCAAAATCTTAGGGGACTCTTCCCCTTTCTCTGCCTTCTCTGCCTCCTTTTCTCCTTCTTCTATCTATTTTTCTGTCTCTTCAACTTTTCCCTCCTCCATTTCTTTTCCTTCCTCCCTCCTTTCATGCTCTGTTCTGCCACCACAGGCTTCATCTTCTCCTCCTTGTTGTTCTTCCTCCTCACTACCAGTAGGACTGACATCATAGGTTAATTCTTTTATGTTATCTTCAGCTGTCATGTTTCAGAAAAGTTCCCATGCTATAGGGAGTGTAAAGGAATGGATGGCTTCCTCCACTAGGATTTTGATTATGCCATGGTGGGCTAACTACCCTGAGTTTCCTACTTGTACCTTGGTGCTGGAGTCAATGAGGGATTGAAGGAGAAAATAATGGATACTGAGCTTTTGAGGTGCTGGGGTATCCATGCCATACCTCAAGTGATGAAGGATTCTGAAATGATAACCATAGACAATGTTGTGCCTCCCCTCACAAGAAATGTATTTTATTATTTGGTAGCTAACCTCATCCCAGGGATATGGTATACTAGCCCTTCTAATTCCATTTTTATCTTCCACAGGGGTTTCAGTATTTTGGAAGAATTTCTTCTTGGCAATCTGGCCAATGGGTTTTTCATCTTTACTCCTAGGTAGCCCAAGACGAAGGGTTGTGACCCTACTAATGAATTCTGGGGTTATTTCAATGGAGAGGCCTCTAATGGTTACAATGGCATGTGTTCTTGTGTGAGGGACTAGAGAGAGAGAAAATTCTTGGGAAATCTCCTCATCAAACCCTCAGAATTTCTCAAAAAAGTTCATCTAGTTTGCTCTTATGAATATGTCCACTACTTGGGGATATGCATGGAGCCTAGTAGAGTTAGTGGGCGCCCTTCTCATAAACCCTCCTTTCATACTACCTGTGCTTTTTATTTAAAACAAATATGGTGGTGGAGATAGAGAGTTTTTGAGAAAAATAAAAAAAATAGAGGAGACTGTGTTTTTTTTAAATAAACAGAAATTTTTTTGTATGTATTTCTTGCCCTCCTAAGACTGATTTCACCCTCAAATTGAGACCACCTCTTTCAGGTATTGATATTCAACAGGGAGCATGCATGAACCCTACCCCTTCAGACTGAATTTCATGCAAAAAACCTTGTTTTCTCCCTTCAAAATCGGTCACTAACCCTCCTATAGAAGCCCATTGTCCCTCTAGTAGATTTCCTGTAGGTGCTCCTGTAGAAAACGCTGAGAGAAAATATAGGGAGGAAATTGATGGAGGATGGTGGTTATGAGGCTGTGGGGGCACAAGAAGGCTGTTGTAGCTGATTTGCGAGGGGAAAATGAAGAAAAGGTGGTGAGAATGCTCAGGGAGGAGTGCTCATTATGGATATTTTCAGTTATGAGTGCTGAGTTGGCAAGGTGTACGTTGGCCATATTCAGACCGTTGGTTCCCACCTGCCTTGTCATCATGGCCCCTCCTCATAATAATCCCTCATTATTGCATCGGAGTTCTCATTTCCTCCCACTACCTGCCCTTGACATCTTTTCTTGAGTTGACTGTGTGCACATGTGGGTGACATCTCGGATGAGTGGAGTCAACTAGATGAAGGTGGCCAAGTTAACTGGCCACCTTTCCCTCGTTCAATCTCAACCATCTCGTTGCCTTCGTATGACTCCTAATTACACAAATGCAAATAGAGGAGTGATTTAGTTACTTACTTGTGATCCGAGTGTATTGGCTGTGAGGTGTTGTGGCTCTCTTTGTTGCATGCCTTCATTCTTCTCCATGCATGCTGTCTCTGCTAGCTAATGTGTGGTTATGTATTTTTACAGGGTCTTCTTTTTCTAGATTTGGGCTGCATGTGCCTTTTCAACCTTCAGATGTGAACTCTTCTGCTGTTGGTGCTAGACTTCTATGGGATCAGCTGCTACAAAAATTCCTATAGGAGCTCCTGTAGCTGCTTCTCCCCTTGAAACTTCAGCTTTTCCCTGTGCTTGGAGCTCAAGAATAATGCCAAAGGTGTCATACATGATGGAGGGAAAATAGGTAAGCTTCAGGTATGGTTATTGGTGCCTTTTTCCCTTTTTTTTTTTCTTTTTTTAATTTTTGTTTTTTTTTCAATATTGGAAAACTGTTTTTTTTGTGTTTTTCTTGGATAGGAAAAGAAATGATGCTTGGGGTGTGATGTAGGCTTGGAAATGACAACAAGGAAGCTTGAAGGTGGTAAGAGGGATGATAAATTCCTCATGAAGCTATCCTGGTCCCTCAAATTTCCTTCTACGGACATTTTGGCTCTTTGTAATTCCTATAGGAGCCTCATGTAGAAAACACAGTTTTGAAAAAAAAGTACAGTGGGGTGAAAGAGATGCAAAATATGATGGAGGAAGGTGTGGAGAAGGTGAGATGGGTGTTGGTGTGAATTTCAGGGTTCCCTTGTCACCTTCTTATGCTTCCTGTAGTCCTCCTCCAAACCTGCAATGCAACAAAAAAAAAAATTCCTTTTTTTTTCTTTTTATGAAAACAACTAGGGCGCCTTAGAGAGGTTTTCACCTTAATTGCCTACTCTGGGTGCCTCCCAGGGAGGTTTTCACCCAGGGATCTTATTCGTTTTTCTCTTTTTTTCATCACTGGGCCACCTCGAAAGGGGTTTTCAACCCAATGACGGGACTCAAGCGCCTCATGGAGGTTTTCACTTGAGTTCTTATTTTTTTATTTTTTTATTTTCTTCAGTGAGTGGGTGAAGTGGGAGCTAAAACATGCTCCACTACCATCACTGTTTTATTCAAATCTTCAATGAACTCATGCTTGGAGAGGGGTTTATTGTATACTTTCAACCAATGTCCATTGACAAGCATGGGAATGGCTTCATCATCAATCGTTCTGATCAGAACTGAACCATTGTAATTGCATTTCTCCATAGTGTAGGGTCCCAGCCATCTTGTTCTCAGCTTGCCTTTGAAAGCTTTGTATCTTGAATCATAGAGTAGTTCTCAATCTCCCTCTTGGAATTTCTTCCCCTTGATATTTTTTTCATGCCATATCTTCCTCTGAAGCTGAACTACCTCTGTATGGAGAAGGGCTTGCAATCTGTATTCATCCAATCCATTGAGCTAAAGTAATCTCTCCTTTTGTGCATGGCTGAGCTCTAGGTCCAACTGAGCTACCATCCTTAGGGTATTGAATTCAAACTCTATTTACAACAAAGCCTTCTTCCCATAGACCGGTTCATAGGGTGTGAACCCGGTGGTGGTCTTCCATGTTGGGTTGTAGGCCCAAGTGGCCTCAACTAATTTGTCTGCCTAGTCTTTTCTGCTGCTGCTCACTACCTTGGTTAGAATCCCATCCAAAGTTCTGTTAATGACCTCCACTTGCCCATTGGTTTGTGGATGGTAAGGGGTGGAAGTCCTGTGCTTGATCTTGTGATGTGTGAGCAGGTCTTCAATCAGGCTGGAAGTGAACTGACTGCCTTGGTCTGTGACCAACTCTCTCGGATACCCGAATTTGTAGAATATGTTTTCTCTCAAAAACTCAGCCACTTTTTCTTCTGTCGCTACTTTGATTGCTTTTGTCTCCGCCCACTTTGTCAGGTAGTTCGTGCACACAATGATGTATTGCTTCTGCTTTGAAGGGGGGTTGATAGACCCCACAAATTCCATGCCCCACTTCTCAAATCGCTCAAAGGTCACTTGAGGTTGCATGGGAATTTTATCCTTTGTGTTATAGACATTTTTGGGCCCTACAACCCCAAGCATGAAATGTCCATAAACCAAGGGCTCCTAAGTCCCTAAAAGTGTTATTCTAACCCCTAAAGGAACAAGGTCAACTGATTACAGCTTCTCCCAGAAGTTCTCCATGAAAAACTGCTCAGAATTGGTCAAAACTGGATCATTTCACTTGCTCCATGGCCAGGGTGCGATGCATTGCACCTTGTACACACGGGAAGTGTGTTGCATTTCAAAAATCCTTTCTATGGGGTGCGATGGACAGGAAAAGACAAGTGGCGGAGACAGTTTGCGAAGTGGATGATCATGGAATCTTCCAGAAACTTCTCCTGGGACACTTGCCTCTTAGAATCGCCCAAGGATGAGTAAGAGATCGATGAGATCTCCAAGTGGCATCAAGAACTATCAGAGAGAAGACACTAATCAAAAACCCAGAGCTGACTCACACCTCTGCAAATATCTATGTATAGATCTCTCATCCTAGAGATCCGGGGATTGAGGCTGGAATTTTGCATATTGTAAGGAATTGTTGTTGGTTTCTTGAGACAAACATCAGATTGTTGGGTGATCTAAGCTTTGTTTGAGGTGAAGAGGGGCTTCTTTGCTGGGAGGTTGATGCTGGGTCAGAAAAACTGGTTGTAACTCCTCTTGGCTCTTTTCTTGTTTATCAATAACAGCTATTTGAGTTTTCCTCCATGCTTTTGTGTCATTGATGTTTGCTACATTTGTATGGTCAATTTACATCTGATCCTAGATTGTTTATGATTATAGATCCATGTCTTTGTATAGTGCTATGCTTCTGTGATCTTATAGGTACTTTGTGAAGCTGGGCGTGCAAGGGAGCAGGTAGCTGAGGACTATCAAAGAAGAGAGGGATCAAATCAAGAGATTAGCACAAGACAGAGGTTGGTCTTTCTGTTCCTCTCTATCTATAATTCATAAAGGAAAAATGAAATTAGCTTTTCTCTGTTTGTTTCTAAGGCAGCTGTCACACCTTAGTGGGATAGAGCAGTTCTATAAGACACTTTTCCCTGTAACCAAATGGCAACTCCACTAGGGAACTAATTAGTTTGTTTGTTTATCATTCTTTGTTGTCTATTTCATAAACTTACAAGTAGCATTCGAACTGCATTTGCCATAACAAATGCAAAGTAGACAACTGCTACTTCAATCCATCTACTCGATCTGTTTATGATTTGAACAACTGATTCACAAACTATCTGATTGCCCTTGTGATAGCTCTTAGATCCTCCTTAGATCTACCCCTGATTGTTGCATTACCGATTGCTTTTTGCTTGGCCAAAACCCAAGAACTGAACTGCAAACTGTGACCCGGAACCCGAACAGAGTCTCGTTTCTAGCCCAGCGCAGGTACTGTTTAGAGATTCTGAATTTTAGCACACTTCCTGAGTGGACAACCTGCGCTGAATTTCAGATTCTCTGTGTTACAAGTGCGCTGATCAGATTAGCTCTGTGCAGTTGTGGCTTCGGTGGTTCATTCTTTCCAATTCTATTCCTGAATTTTGCTTCCTGTGATCAGTATATGTCTGTTTGAAACCCCTTTTCCTTGCTGTTATTCCGCCTCCTTTGTACAAAAGAACTGTAGATGTTTTTGTGTGTTTGTTGAGTCATTTACAGTTTTCCTTTGCAAAAGTAGCGTAATCATACTGTGGTCCTTTGATTTGAATCTGTCGCAAGTGTCGATTTCATTCGTAGGAAAGAGCTTGATTGCTGTTGATGGTCGATTATCCTGTTACTATTGCTTTTGGTCTGAATTTGTAATTTTCTAGTGTTAAGGATGAGTATTCATTTCAAAATCGTAAAGTGTTGTAATCGTCTCCATTTTTTATTTTGAAGAGAAACTTGTTGATATTTGTCGCTTGAGAAGAAATTCAGATTTGTGCATCAACTTTCATTTTAGCATTCATATACTAAGAAATTTGAAAACAAATACATGCATGTGCATTTGCATATAGACAGTCTGATTGGCTTGATTTAGGAAAGTGCATTTAGAGTGTGCTCTTTGCTCTTTGTGAAAAGATTCTGTCTTTCTTTTCCCTAGTAGCTAGGATTTTCATTGCATAAAGGAGATAAAAAGTTTGTTTATCATCTTAGATTGCATTTTAGGAATTACATCTACATATCGTGGTGAACCCGAAAGGCAAACTTCATAAACAAGGTCAACTTAAAGTAAATTCAATGAATCTAACAACGCTTTGGAACTTAACGCACAACATTTAGAAGTCTAGGCTAGAGACGTATTCCGGCGTCGTAAAGCCTGGTAACTGTTGTTCTCACTGATGGTTGGGTGATTCCTCCACTTTGAGGCGATAAGTGCCAGTACGGACTTGTGCTCCCACGTACCGTCGAGTATATTTTGGGAGACCCCAATAGGCTTAATCCTTTATCCATAGGAAGCCGTGTCTGCCGCCCTATCGATCGCAATGCATTGAACACAGCATTCGGGAAGATTGACTGTCGTACCATAAAAAGTATTCTGCAGTTTTGCGATTTGTTTGGTAATCCCTCTACCTAGATTTCCAGAGCAGTCCCTTTCGTTCCTTTTCAGACTCCTTAACGGAAAAGGTCCATTTGAGCACTTGTCACTACAGGCTCATTAAAAATGGAAGGCGACTAGAGTCATCTTTTGTTTTTTCTCGACTCTTAAAAATTGAAAAAACAAGTTGTGTCAAAGCGTCTAAAATTCATTTAATTAGGAAACATATTTCCCCTTTATTTTTAGTTGATCGAGTAATCCGCAATGGTGGAAGAAAGTCAATCGAAATCGCTAGAAAATCTTTTGGATAGACTAGATATGTCTGAGCAACCGTCGACATCTAGGACTGTGTCATCCGACACAGTAGCAGCAGAACCTCTTGCTGCTACTCCAACAATGTTCGCTGGTATACCATCTGTCCCGGCAAATTATCAACAACAAGCCAGAGTCCAATCAGGGACTGTTTCGACGACATGGTCTGTTCCTATTTCTTCATCCGGATTATCATATGGTATTTCTTATGTTGAAACTCAACAAATTGATCCAATGTGTCTTCAAAGGCCAACTTACCCTTTAAGTACTCTATTGCCACCATATGGAGGGCAGTATGCCTTTCCATTGTTCCCTCCCGAAGAACAACCATATGGGAGTTTACAACAAAGTTCAGGTCAAACTGGAATTACATCCAGCGGTTGGGTACCAATACTGCCTCAGCAACCAAGGGTTGTATATTCAATGCAACCCGTCCACCCTGTGTCGAATATTCCCAATATACCTGCTGTGGTGACTGCGTCGCAAGTACAAGCGCTACCTGTTGTATGTCAACCCCAAGTTTCTCAGGTTGCAATACAACAACCTCTTGTCTTGAAAACTCAATCACAACCTCAGGTTAGTGCCTCCTTATCTGGAGTGACTCAGGCTCAAACAAGTACTATGACTCCTCATCTTGGTCAATCATCCAGTATTGGGCAACAGCAAATGGTCCAACAACCATGGCTGGTTCAATATCAACAACCGCCATTCCAGCAATCATATCAAGGACCTGAGCAACAAGTCTTTGTAAGTAATGGGCAACCGCATTTCCAAAGCGGTTATCAACAACCATATTATAATGGTTATGCCCATCAACATTGTCAAAGTTGCCAGCATCAAATACATTATGCTGGTATGCAAAGACCCACTGCTCAAGGGATTCCATCTTATCCTGGGTATGCTTCGCCTAACCTGAATCAACAGTTGCCATTTGTAGCAACTCTAGAATTACCAGATCTAAACCAGCTGACGAATGATCTAATTGCTTATGCCCCTTGGTGGCCGGCGATTCTGCATAAACTTCCGTTAGATATTCCTAAATTTAATGGAAATCTGGGTGAAGACCCGTCAAATCAATTGATGACATTTCATCTGTGGTGTTCATCAAACACCCTAAATGATGATTCGATTAGGCTTCGCCTTTTCCAGAGGACGTTAACTGGTCCGGCAGAAAAATGGTATATCGAGTTACCCAGAGCTTCGTTTGACAACTTCATTACCCTAGCCACAACCTTTTTAACCCATTTTCAGTTACCTATAAGGTACGAAACAGGAACAGAACTTACCAATTTCAAGCAAACAACGGCCACTCACATATCTGATCATATTCATGAGTGGCGACGTCGTTGTAGAATGGTAAAAACGTATGTTCCTGATCAGCTTTTAGCTGAATGGTTTATTAAGTCATTATTACCTTCCATTACAGAAGATGTGGCAAAGGGAGGAGTCATCACTGAAGAGCAAGTTATTGCTCATGCACAATATCTAGACTTGATCTATACTCAGTCTAGCACGCTCTACGATAAAATACCTGATGCTCCTAGACCGGAATTTTCCGTTCCTCCTCCTCCTAAATCAAACAATGACTCTCATGCCGGCGATGGCGTGATTGGCGCAACAGACACGAAATCGACAAAGGCTACATCTAAAAAGGCCCGTAAGATTTCCAGTCAAAATGCAAATGAGGAACTTCTTGCCTCGGAATTAAATGTCGTGTTGACCGACAAAGGAAAACAACTGGAGCAACCAGGGGGCAAGAAGAAAAAGAAAGGGAGAAAAAAGAAGCAGGATGAGTCATCTCCTGAAAAACCTTCTACAAACCGGGCAAAGGAAACCCCCTGCGGGGTGTCATATATGCGATGAGGATCATTGGACGAGAGATTGTCCACATAAAGCTGAAGTTAAGAAACTCTTTAAGAGTTCAAAAACCTCAGCAGTATTGACTGATCCGTTTCCAAACCCGGGAACCAAACTGGTTGCTAATCAAAATGCTTTCCGATCCCAAGTGCTTATGTTGTCTATCTCAGAGCAGCAAAATGATGCTTTGACAAGGAATAAAGATTACGGGAATCCACAGCTGTCAAATAACAAGGCTAATGAACAACCTAGTAGTTCGACAACAACTTTGACCGAAGTTGTGCCACCCATCATTCTTGAACCAATGATAAAGTTGCCAAAGGGAGTAGTACACAAATCGACATTTAATCCTCGTGCAAAAGTAGCACAGAATTATAATATAGTAGAGGACCTGGCCCAATCGCCATCCGCTATGTCGACACTTGAGGTACCGCAAAATTGCCCCTCCCAAGAGCAAGATTTATTATCATCAATAGGTGGGATTGACCCAATGGATTCCAATCTTGTGGCCTTTGATCATAAAGGATATGACCCTCAATTACCGGCTCAACTAGCTTTCCTTATTCAAGTGAAAGCCCTCAAAAAAACTGTTCATCGAACAATTATTGATGAGGGGGCATCTACATGTATTATGTCGATGAGTTGCTGGAAAAATTTAGGCTCACCACCCTTGTCGCGATCATCAACAATGTTAAAAGCATTTGATGGACGATCATACACTCCATACGGAATTTTAAGTAACTTGAAAGTTGAACTAGGGGGCAAAACAGTAAAAATTGATGTTGAAGTAATCGACGGAAACCTTGATTACAACATCCTACTGGGAAGGCCCTGGATATATGCCATGGCCACAGTTGTATCGACCTACTACAGGAAGATTGCATTTCCCTTCCAAGGAGGAATTACAATCGTCGACCAACAAACATTTCTCCCCAACAGTTCACAAGTTAAGGGAAGCATTCCAATGATCCATGGAAGCAATCATTCGCTTCAAAATATTGGAGTAGGCCTCCTAAAAGACCCTGCCTTAATGGGTACTTTTTCCCTATCGCCTCCGAGTAATCTGGCGGAAGTGGCCACAGTGGAAACCTGCAATATGAAATCTTCTACATCTAATGGATTCGGAAGATTCCTAAACATTTTTTCAGCATGGATCATCGCCATTTTAGAAATATTGTAGCAATCAATTTTCTTGGCTTGGGGGGCAAACCCAAATCAACGCTCATCAAGCGTTTGGATAGATAGGTCTAAAGAATATGGTACCCCTTCAGATCCTTGGTCGCGAGTGCATGTCACCGACGAAGGAATTGTCCAATCAATGGTAATTGAAGGGGCACCATGGAATGATTCCCACCATCGTTCCCTTCTTCCGGATTTTGGAGAGGATACTCCTGATGACCTTTATCATCCTTCAGTTTTTGATTTTCTTTCAAATACTGTAAACACGGCGGAATTCGAGGATGGTTCTTATCTCGTGTCGACCTCGTTAAAAAATGAAACAAGGAGTCATGAGGATAGTTCTTTTACTGTGTCAACCTCATTAAAAAATGAAACAAATCCCCTTTCCAAATCTCAAAGGTAAACCTTCATTCCAACCACCGAGTTGAATGCAATGAAGATTGGGGGGCATGCAACTCGATTTATGTTATTATGTTGGGGGCATGAAAACTTACCACGAGCAGTGTTACTGCAGGGTTCAAGCTCGTTAAAAAATAAACCCACGTCAAGCAGTTTTAGCACATAGTTCAAGCTCGTTAAAAAATAAACATAAGCCCTGAGCAAATGTTTCCTCCCGCGTTTAAGCTCGTTAAAAAATGAACTATTCCCCTGGTAAATAACCATCGTGAATGTAGTACTTCAGCCATTAAATCCTTGGTCGTGTTTGCACCGTCACCTCCACTTTTTCATTGGCCAATCATTCACCTCCATGTGATTGTTTACCCATTTTGAGGAACAGTTGCTAAGAGTGATTTCACTAGCCATCCTTGTGACACTGCCGTGATTGGAAAATTCCAAACCTTACCTGGAATTAGCTGCTACCCATTTCATCACTCGTTCCTCAAAAGACGAGTCTCCTTTAAGCTCTTTTCAACTGACTCGTAAAATATGAAAAGATTGTCGAGCCATTGGCCTCTCCAGCTTGTTAAAGGGACAGGAAGTGTTATCCCTCCTCTAGATTTTAATCTTTTTGGACTTGAGGGATTATTACTCAAAAAGATCGAGCGCTTGTTTTGTTCGGCTCGTTAAAAGTATTGAAAATTCATCCCTTCTGTATTGTTTTATACTTTTTCGAACTTAAGGGATTAGATGACAAAAAACGAATTTTGGAGTTACCTTTACGTACCTTTTTAGACTCTCTAAAATTGAAAAGGACCGAGTTATCTTTGTCGTTAAACTCGTTTAAAAAAATTAATTGCGACAAACTTGTCTATAGACGAGAACGAGTTTCACTATCGCTAGGCTCGTTAAAACATAGCGATGGGTTTGCCCGAAGGGAAAATTATAGAACAAGCATATGTTATCCTCCTCAAGCTTGACAAAAATAAAGAGGTACTGGTTAGCAATGACTGGGGAAAATTGGGAAGAAAACTCGAAGAAACATTGTTGGTAGCAAGTCGCTCTTGAACATGACACTTCCACTCCGTGTCCGAGTCGGGTTGGGTTGTTTCATTCACCGGTCACATCACCATGGTCATGCCATACCATCCACATTTGGGGTTAATGCTACCAATCCATCACATCACTGTCGCGGATATGTTCAAGAGAAGTCATTCAGAGAATTTACCTCTGACTCACCCACTACCATACATTATACTCCATTCTTTCATGACCGCCACCCTGAACCTTATATCACCAGATCGTTTTCACCTCCATTAAAATCATTTGCTCCGTTCTGTGTCATTGATGTGGGATTCATTAAGGCCCTCTTGTGACGGATCACTTCTTGTCGACATCAGCTCATTATCCAAGAATTTGATCTAGGAACACCCCATTCAGTACTTTGAAGATTGCATGCCTCAATGGCAAGTTTCTCACTTCCGGCGACAGGTTTACATCAATGGCCTTCAACCGAAAGATTTTTCGTGGTGTTCGACGCCAAGTCCTTTATTCACACCACGTGAATTGTACTGCAGTACCTTGAGGGTCATTATCATTATCGGTGATTCCTCTCGCGCTTCTTAACAGTTTATATAATGACTGGTAATCAAGCGATGTCTTTCCATGTTCGACTTCAGAACATTTCTCACATGGATCGACTTGTACTTTGAGTGAAGATCAGACGAGATTGAAGACCCCGGATCTAGTTTCATCCATCCGGGCTGCGAGATATATTCACGAAAATAAAGACATCAAATGTACATCATTGCTGCACAGATAATCATCCTATCAAAAGGATGATGTCTCTATCAGAATCATCAGTCTACACTCAGATGATTGTCTGTCCTATGTACATGAAAATGAATTTATAAAGCTCAGCATGGGAATGCCCGCCTCAGCCAGATCATGAAAATATTATGAAGATAATGTATTGTATTGTATCTTATTACAGGTCTCCTCCCAGCATTGAAAGAACTTTAGATCCTCATAATAAAGCATTTCACCCGACATCAAAAGATTAACGGCCTCATACTTTAGGGGGCAACTATTATAGACATTTTTGGGCCCTACAACCCCAAGCATGAAATGTCCATAAACCAAGGGCTCCTAAGTCCCTAAAAGTGTTGTTCTAACCCCTAAAGGAACAAGGTCAACTGATTACACCTTCTCCCAGACGTTCTCCATGAAAAACTGCTCAGAATTGGTCAAAACTGGATCATTTCACTTGCTCCATGGCCAGGGTGCGATGCATCGCACCTTGTACACACGAGAAGTGTGTTTCATTTCAAAAATCCCTTCTATGGGGAGCGATGGACAGGAAAAGACAAGTGGCGGAGACAGTTTGCGAAGTGGATGATCATGGAATCTTCCAGAAACTTCTCCTGGGACACTTGCCTCTCAGAATCGCCCAAGGATGAGTAAGAGATCAATGAGATCTCCAAGTGGCATCAAGAACTATCAGAGAGAAGACACTAATAAAAAACCCAGAGCTGACTCACACCTCTGCAAATATCTATATATAGATCTCTCATCCTAGAGATCCGGGGGTTGAGGCTGGAATTTTGCATATTGTAAGGAATTGTTGTTGGTTTCTTGAGACAAACATCAGATTGTTGGGTGATCTAAGCTTTGTTTAAGGTGAAGAGGGGCTTCTTTGCTGGGAGGTTGATGCTAGGTCAGAACAACTGGTTGTAACTCCTCTTGGCTCTTTTCTTGTTTATCAATAAAAGCTATTTGATTTTTCCTCCATGCTTTTGTGTCATTGATGTTTGCTACATTTGTATGGTCAATTTACATCTGATCCTAGATTGTTTATGATTATAGATCCATGTCTTTGTATAGTGCTATGCTTCTGTGATCTTATAGGTACTTTGTGAAGCTGGGCGTGCAAGGGAGCAGGTAGCTGAGGACTATCAAAGAAGAGAGGGATCAAATCGAGAGATTATCACAAGACAGAGGTTGGTCTTTCTGTTCCTCTCTATCTATAATTCATAAAGGAAAAACGAAAGTAGTTTTTCTCTGTTTGTTTCTAAGGCAGCTATCACACCTTAGTGGGATAGAGCAGTTCTATATAGACACTTTTCCCTGTAACACTTTGGAGTGGGTTTCCCCATCCTCTAACATTGATCACACTGGCTCATGTATCTCCTCACGAAGAGTGGGCCAGTAATAGCATGCTTGCAATATCTTGAAAGCGGTTCTTTTTGCTGCAAAATGACCTCCACTAGGCCCATCATGACAGATCAGGAGGATGTCAAAGACTTCCTCCTCCTTGACACATCTTCTGAAGATCTGATATGGGCTAAGTTTGAAGAGATTGCCTCCAATCCAAGTGAAAGGGGCACTTTTCCTTACTATCCTGCTCTTCTCTTTTGAGGACAGGTGTGGTGGGAACTGTGCTGAAACCATGTAGTTTGCTATATCAACAAACCAGGGAGAGAGTAATGATATAGAAAAAAGGTGTTCATCTGGAATTTGTTCATCCACCATTCCTTCTTCACCTGTAGGCAAATTCACTCTAGACCAAAAGTCAGAAACAACATTCTCTTTACCAGGCTTATCAATAATTGTCAAATCAAACTGCTGCAGTAAAAGAAATCACCTAATAATGCAAGCATTTACATCTAGTTTTTTCATTAAATATCCTATTGCAGCATGATCAGTGTGCACAAAGGCTTGATAGCCTGTGATATAATGTTTGAATTTGTTTAAGGAATGCACGACAGCTAGGAGTTCCTTCTTGATCGTTGTATAGTTTAACTCTACCTTTGACAAGTTTTTGCTTATGAAGTATATGGCATAAGGTAAGTTTTCATCAATTTGTCCTAAGGCTGCTCCTATCGCTTTGTTTGAAGCATCTGTGTGAATGTTAAATGGTAGGGCCCAGTTTGGGCCTCTCAGAATTAGGGCAGTCATGAGCTTTCTCTTCAAGGTATCTAGGGCTTCTTGACAATTTTCCGACCATACGAACTCAACATATTTGCCTAAGATGCAAAATAAAGGAGAGGCTATCTTGCTAAAGTCTTTAATGAATCACCTGTAATATCCAGCTAGGCCAAGGAAACTTCTGACATCTCTCACCTTTTGAGGAGGTGGGACCTTTGGATGATGGCAATTTTGTTCGGGTCCACTTGCAGTCTTTGTTGAGATATTGCATGACCTATCACGGTCCCTCCAGTCATCAAGAATTCACATTTTTCTAGACTGAGGGACAGGTTCATCTCAATAAACTTATCTAGAACTTTTCCTAGGCTAGATAAAGCTTCCTGAAAGTTAGAGCCATAAGAAGTAAAATCATCCATGTATATTTCTACTGCATCATGAACTAGTCCAGACAATATACTCAATACCGCTCTTTGGAAAGTGGTTGGAGCATTGCACAAACCAAAAGGAAGGACCTGGTATGCAAAGGTACCCCAAGGACAAGTGAAAGTGGTCTTATCTTGGTCTTCCAATCTGATTTGAATCTAATTGTACCGGTTAAACCCATCTAGGAAAGAGAAAAACTTTTTCCCTTCTAGACCATCTAACACTTGATCTAGGAAAGGTAAAGGAAAGTGGTCCCTTTTAGTGGCTTTCTTCAATTCCTGATAGTCGACACAGATTCTTCACTTACCATTTTTCTTTGGCACTAGCACCAAAGGATATACCCATTCACTGTCAGAAATGGGATAGATGAATCCTGCATCCAGCAATTTCTGCTGTTCTTCCTTAACAATATCTTTAAGTGTTGGGTTCATCCTCTTTTGAGGTTGCCTGACTGGCTTGCAATCTTCCTTGATGTATATATGATGAGTACATATTGAGGGGTTCACCCCCTTCATCTCCTTATAACTCCAAGCGAAGGCATCTAGATTTTTTCTCAGTAGGTTGCATAGCTCCTTCTCCTAGGAAGGAGATAGGGATGGATTGATTTTCAGTGTTCTTTCTGGGCCGAACTCTATATTTTTGACATGGAGAGAAGTAGGGTCAGCCACACAGAGATCAGTTGAGGGGTTGTTTTTGGTTTCTCTTACTATGTGTTCTAGTGGTGATACGCTGGGAGGTGGATTCCGAATCAAATTTTCAATCATATCATCCTCATCTTGCGGTTTTCCTCCCATGGCGATTTCCAATGCACAAATCGGTGTAGAATAAACTTCATCCTCATCCTCATCCTCCAACCAGAGAGGTAGATCATGCTCTAGCAAGGGTTGTGTAGGAGGATATAGGGTCAACTGCTTGGACATATGCTCGTTCTTGATGGTCATGTTCCCAGTGAGGCAGCTGATGTAGGCATCAGCTGTAGCCAACCAGGGTCTTCCCCGAATGAGAGAATACCCAGTGAGCTTTTCCTTTGGCTGGAGAACTAAGAAATCAGCAAGGTACTCCCAAGAATCAATGGAGACCATCACATCTTCCACAATCCCCTCAGGGGTCACGGTGGAGCGGTTTGCTAATTGCAGCACTGTCGTGGTCTTCCTCAAGGAGCCCTGGAGGTTAAGTTTGAGCATTGTGTCCTTCATCATCACATTAATGGTAGCTCCCAGATGAATCAAGGTATGTGGGACCATTGTGCCATTGATGTGGACATCAACTACTGGGCTTCCAGGATCAAGATATTTTGGACAGATTATCTGCCCCAACATCAGGTCAGATAGTTGTCCTATGACATTGATGGTTGGTGTGTCTCTCTTGAGCCTTCCTAGATGGCTAAAGCACTTCTATTTGATCAACCTATTGTAGATAGGTAAATCTTTTGTGGCTTGGAGAAGTGGTATCTTCACACATAAATGTTTCAATTCTCCCAGGAGTTCAGTCTCTTCTGGGGTAGGCTGGATTGTCATGGATAGTCTCTCAGGAAAGGGTGGATTTGCGTTAGGTTTGCTTTCCTCTTTAACTTCCTCAACCTCCCTGGGTGGAGGTTGGCTATCTGGGAGAACTTTCTCAGATCGCAAGTTGATTTCTTGAATCTCCACAACATAAGTTGGTTATGATGGTTCCCCACTATACACTTGCTAAGCCTGTCTGTTGTTGAGCTTCCGATTTGGCTGGGTAGGAATTTTGGGTTGCCTTGGTGGAGCAGAAGGCAACAATTGTGGTTAGGCAGGTGGTGGAGGCAGAAGAGCGGGAGGAGAGTTGTATTAGGGCCTCCACCCTTGATGAGATGCATTCCACTAAGGTTGCGGCTAAGCATAGGGTTGAAATGAATGAGCGGCTAGTTGGGCATGATATTGAGATGTGAAGGACCAAGGACGAGGTGTGGACTAGGAAGGATGAGCAGGGGGACCCCAAGAAGGTGTGACTTGGCTGGGGTGGTAGTATGCCTGAGATTTCCCTTGCATCCCCTGTTGGTATGGTCTAGGTCCATGCGGCCTCCTTTGGTTTATGTAATAGATCTATTCAGTGGCTCCTTCGGCCCCTTGGTATACAACTTTAAGGCCAGGCAAGGAAGGGCACCTATCTGTAGAATGATTCTCTTCACAGACTGAATAGACCTTTATAGATTTCAATGGGCATTCATTCCTAGGATGCCTCTTGGTGCATCTAGAATAAAAAATGGATAAATCCCTCTCTTCTTCCTCTTACTTTCTTTTGATATGTAAGGTATCCATTTGCATGGAAAGAGTCTACAACATCTCACTCTTGAAATCTTCCAGCATGCTTCCAACTTCCCCTTTTATGAATGAATTGGAAGAAGAGGTACTGGCTATGGGTTGACTCCCCCTACCTTCCTTTCTGGTTTCTCTAGAATGGTTTCTAAAAATAGTCATTATGTCCTCATAGGATAGTTGGTAAATATATCCCTCGGCCAGTAGATGGAGGGTGTCTAAAAGGTCTTCCCAGATTCCCCTAAGCATGACCAACTTCAAAAACTCAGTGTCAAGTGTACACCCGACCCTTCTTTAATTGAGATGGAAGCTCTCTTCGTAGAATTCCAAGGACTCATCACTTCCCATGGTCATTTTGAAGATTTCTTCTTTAGTATCTTCTGATCTACAATAGTCTCGATACTTGTTGTTAAAGGCTTGTTGCATCTGAGCCCAAGTTGTGATGCTATTTCCAGGTAACCCCATGAACCAGTGCAATGCTGCATCCTTGAGAGTAGGAGGGAATAGTTTCAACTTTTGCTTATCTTCTGCATAGTCGTAAGTTCAACAGATGATGGAAAAATCAAACAAGAAGGTGTCAGGATCTTTTGTAGTTAGGCCATTGAAGTGAGGTAGGGCTGAAAGACTTATATTTTTCATTTTGGTGTCCCAATTGTCTGCTGAATGGGAAAAATACTCTCTATTCTTCCTCCATTTCCCCTAGCATTTCTGTTTTCAGCCACTGGCTCTAGAGGAATGTTTTCTTCTTCTTCTTCCCCTATAGGTTCTTCAAATATGTCTGGCTATTCACCTAAGGGTTCTTCTTGATCGCAGCCACCGAAGAAGAGAGAAGGTTGGTTGTGTGAAGCAGTGGGGGTGTTGGACAAAAATCTTCCTGAGTTATCTCTATTCCTACGAGGCATGAAATAAAATTTTTTGGTTTTTTTTTCTTTTCCCCACACTGATAGTACCTACAAAAACTGAAATTGATTGAACAAAACAAATTGTAACTAGCTGAAATCAACTTGTTGAATGGAAATTCGTAGAATTGAAAAGGAAACCAAGGAAATGTAGAACGGAAAGAAAGGAAATGACTAGTCTACTTTTGCTGAAATGAAATTTACAGAATTGGAAAGGAAAACAAAGAAATGCAGAACTTGAAAGAAAAGAAATGGCTAGTCTACTTTTGCTAAAATAAACTATTAGCAGAATGTTGCAATAGGAAATAGAAGAAAGCAGTAATCACAGAATACTCTGACACTTCCCCGGAAATGACGCCAAAAAGTGGTCAACACCAGTATTGTAGCAACAATGCTGCAACTCCTGGGCTTCCAACTTTACTTTTATCAACTTGGTAGTTCGTAACAACCTTGGAAGCGTCGATGTTGTATGCACAAGTACTAGTTCTTACTGCAGGTTGTCACTTGGTTAGCTGGCGCAAGATCACTAGGAGCTCAAGCCAACTTCTATAGATTTCAAAAGAAGCTTTATGTTTGATGAAAGAAAAGAGAGATTACTCTACAGAAGTTATTCTAATTGCAGGAAGGAGAAAGACTGGAATGTAAAGCAAAACCTAGTAAACCCTAATTAACAAGCTAATCCTACTTTTGCCAAAAACACTATGAAAACCATGAAAGCAATGCCATTACCTACTCAAGAAATCAAACAACATATAAACATGCCATTTCCGAAAGTAAATGAGAGAAAAAACATATTTTTGGATTTTTATGTATTTTTATGTGAATTTGACATGCATCTAATTTATTGTGTGCGAGTGTAGCAGTGAACAGGTGGATGTAAAGGGTGGCTTTGGATATTGAGAGGATGGACTATGGTGTGAATGGGTCCTAGGAGGTCTTAGGTGGCCTTCTAGAGGCTTTTCCCACACTTGGCCTTCAAAAGAATGCCTACAGGGAAAACTATAGGAGGACACAGGGAAACTATAGGAGGAAAACAGGGAAACTACAAGAGGCCTATAGGAGGAGGCTGAGAGAAATTTCCGTTGTTTTGAGGGTGTGAGAGTGGGTGGAAAGGGTGGATGAAGGTTGGGATGATCATTTAGGGTGCCTAAGGTCTACCATGAACCACTAGGGGAGAGAAATATGATTGGGTTTTCTCAAGGAGAGAGGAAGAAGTTCTATGAAAAATGCAAGAAACTAAGGCAGAATTGAGGTGAGGCTTGGGAGACTTTTAGGGCATGGATCAAATGAAGGGTGCAATTGCTGATGATTTGGCCTACTACTGAGAGAGATCCTCTACAAAGTAACTGACATTTAACCAAGAAGATCAAGCAAACAATGAAATGAGTGCATTTAGGAAAAACTGAGTTTTGCATTAAAATGATCTAAACTATGACCTATGAAAGGAAATGCTGAGAAATGTTGCAAGCAAGGAAAGTATGAAAGATGAATATTGCTAATCAGGAAGTGAATCATGATAAATAAGATTTGAAGCAAAGCAAAACTGGACTATTAACTTACTAAAAAGCTGCAAACACTAGAAGTCCTATGAAGGAGGAAAATCTGTGTTTTTGGGGCAACAAGAGGGTCTTTACCTCGAACCATGGTCCCAGAGGGAGGAAGAGAGGCCAAGTCACTACTGCTAGCCTTTTGAATCTTTTCTGATTGTTTCTCAACCTACTTCAGAAAGCACGAATGGAAGCAAACTACTAAATCATCAAAAGCAACCTATTCTTAACCATGAAAGAGATACATCTAGCAGCAAATTAATCTACACACTGAAATAAGCATACAAATAAAATTAAAGAGAAGCTTGGTTGCTTGGATTAGGCCCTAACCTAAGATATTCAACCCTCTGAGGTTACTCAGTAATAGCTCGAAAAGGATTCCATCTTCATTATAAAAAAATAGCAAGTTTACATGAAACTGTCACAAAATAAGAAGCTTGAAATTTGAGCAGAGTTTACATAAGAAAATATCTGACCCTGGTGAGGCCCTAGGCCTCTCTACTTATACATTTGAAGCTACCAATAACTTTCTTAAAGTTATGGAGGCTTGGCTCCCAGAACTTGAGATAACTCTCAATCCTCCTCCACTTGTGCGACTGCCTTCTAGTGCATGATTCAGCTGCTTGTACTCCGAGCTGAATGAAGGGTAATTCGAAGTGAGGAGTAATAAATTAGGGGGATTCCCTCCTATAACTCCTCTCCTTTGTCTACTTCGAGTTATTGTTGCCATTTGACCACTGGATCCTTGGCTTTGACCTCGAAATCCATCAATAATCTGCATTAAATACATGTTAGACCACATGACATCATAACTAAATCAATTCACTCTATAAGCATAAATATAATCAGAAAATAATACAATAAGCTAATAGAATGGTTGATTTGACTAGGTTATGAGGTAAAATGAGCCCATATAATTACCCATTTATGAGGCTCATCACTAGCTGCAAAACAACTCCACAAAATACTACAATCCACACAACGACTTCTCACACACTGCACCAATTTGATGGCTAAAGCATACTTTAGCTAACTATTGTAAACTATTGTAGATTTTCTATAAAAATTCCCTACACAACTTGCACAAAATATTATTCTCTCGCACACACTCTTCCATACTCACTCTACCATTATCAAAAGGGAAAAACAACTCAACACTTTTTCCTTTTTTTCCTTATTTTTTTTAAGTATATGTCAAATTATCCTCAATTATATCCAAACCAATACCACAGGAAAATACCATGGTTATGTCAACGCCTAGGACACTTGTACCATGGTAATCTCCAAGTCAATACCATGATTATTCCAATACCACGGACCCCTGTACCATGGTAATCACCAAGTCAATACCCCAGGTAAATACCATTGTTATGCCAATACCACACACCCTTGTACCATGGTAATATACAATCAACACCACACGTAAATACCATAGTTATGCCAATACCACAAACCCCTGTACCATGGTAATCTCCAAAACAACATGGGAAAATACCATGGTTATGTCAATACCAAGACTATCTGCACCAAGGTAATATCACATGCCAATCTACTCCTCACACATACCAATACCATGGTAATGATAATACCAATAATACATGTACCATGGTAATACTCTACTCATGAAATATTCATGATGTGCAAGGAAACCAGAGAGAATCCTTAAACATAACTGAAAACAACTCAGCTCCAAAACATATGACATAAACCAAAACAACATAAACGAAGCCAAATCACATCGAACACCTGTACCAGCATCTCCAACACATGCAGCAACATCTCAACACATGAAGTAGCACCTCCAACACTTCCATCACATGTAGAAGCATATGTAACACCTAGAGTAGTACTCCAACCACCTGTAACAACAACATCTCCCACCAATAACAACATGGAAACCTCAATCAAATCACCACATGTGAAATCCATCTCTACTCACTAGCCACAACATCATCTCTACTGGATCTATTCATAAGTATGTTGACATCAATTCCAACTAACAAGACCATCAAGCCAAACATCCATCACACATGCACATGAAAAGAAACGCTGTAAACCTTTTGACATCAATGCCAACATTTTTTAGTTTAGATTTGTAATTATATTTAGAAAGGAAAAGAGCACTAAGAGGAGAAAGCAAGAAAGAAAGCAAAGGAAAGTAAAAGAAAGCAAGGGAAAGTAAAGTACAAGAAATGAAGGATTGGATCAAGCAGCTTTAGCAGGGAGACTTTCAAGTAAAGGTTTCATGTGTGATTTCCTAGTTGAAGTGTGAATGGACGGTGCATGCATTTATGTATTTGGTTCATTTATTTTCATTGGAATGGGTTTTTCCTGGTTGGATAGTGGTTTCAGCCTTACCTATCCATTTTCGGATAGCCATGGTTTGATGGGATTCATTCTTGGTTGAGATTTGGATTTTCGGAAGGTTTTGGATCTGGGTGAGGTGGTCTCTGGAAAATCCCAAGGGTTGGGGGTGGAGATAGTTTTCTCTGGGAAGCCCTCAACATGTGGGTGGATACAAAAAAATCCTTAAGGCATGATGAGGGAATTTTGAGGCATCCAATTTTGGTTTCGTTTTGTTATCTCAGAACCGATTTAGGTGAGATCACAATAGTGAGGTGGTTTAACCTATGGATTCCATTGGTTGTTTATGTATTGGTTTATCCTGTGAGATTCAACATTCATGCTTGGAATATGGCACATGGATGATTGGTTGAAAGAAATATTTGGTTTAGCTCAATTTATGGCCGGGTAGTATGTGGAAGTCCCTGACTTGGTTGGTTTTTGCATATGTTAATAAGTGTTATTTCCCTCTTGTATTTTATAAGTAAATGTACTTGTTATGACGTGGATTCCATGGTTGTTCTATCATTGTTGTTATTCTCGTTATATGTTGGTTATGAGCATGGTTTCATGCCATATTCCATTTATTTCTCTTATCATGTTTTAATTGGTAAATGAATGGTTATTGTATGCATGACATAATATATTTTATTTTTTATATTGTGAGGGGATATTATACATTCTTGATGATTCTCAAATTTGTATCAAACCCGTATGTTCAAATATGCATTCATGACCTATAGATTTCATGTTCACTATGTGTTTGAAGGAATGTTTATCATGGTCAGGATTTGTTAGGTCAAGTTCTTGACTAATTTTTGAATTAATGGTTTTTTCCTTATGTCATTCATCACTCTAGAAAGTGCTATCATGTTATGGACAAAGTTCTGGGTACTACCCTTGAAAAAGTGGCCCAAATTCTAGGGTGACATGCTTAAAACTGGGAAACCTAGATTGCAGTCACTAGAAAGAAGAGTTATCCATGTGACTAGAGGGTTACAACCAATGGATTTCCTTGTTATGTAGGTTACTGGGAGTTTATATCACTAAAAAGGCAAGTTAACTCATGGTTATTTTACTTGGAGTGCTTGTTTAGCTCCTGGGGGTCCTATAGCTCCTGAGAAAGGTCAATAAAGTTTCGGTTTGTCAATTCCACTTCCTTAATTGCACTTAGGAGGTTGAATAATGTCATAGTAGCCCTCAACTCATGTTTACCTTGGAAGGCCAATAAAAGTGGGTAAATGTGGGAGGGGTGGTTACATATTGTTACTAGAGCATGGTTCAAACACTTGGACTAGATGGGCTAGATGCATGTTTTTATGCATGCATTCTCATGGTTATCATTGTCATGCATGAGTTCATGTTATGAGGTTGGTATTGTCATGCATGATGTCAGTATATTGATATGATTATGATTATACATGTATCATGCTAATGTGGATTAATTTTGTAGATGAGATAACCTCCCCTAGATGTCATTGAGGTGTGATTTTTATTATGGTATCTATTTGGTTTATCTAACGTGGTGTGATTGCAAGAAGAAGAGGGCTAGAGATGACGAGAAAAATGGTGGACTACATTTCACATGAATCTCCCTATAGATCATTTGAGCAGCAAGGAGATGAGTATTATCCTAGTATAACTGATACATTAAGGAGTTTAAAGGAAGAGATCAGAATTTGCAAGGAAGAAAATGGTAGTTTGGTTGAGGCTTAGGAAATACTTCAAGGGTTTAGGAAAATTAGGCATAGGTTAATGCATTCATCCCTTATATTTTTTCATACTTGTAGAGACAAGGACAGTCAAGGATTGGTCAAGAACAGAAAGAGAATACTAATGGGGCATATGGTAGTAAGTATCATTCAGGATACAAGTTGGATAAAGGGGGCACATTCAGAGGTGGAATATCATTGGATACACCTGACAAGAGGAATGGTATGTATGGGTTTCATTCTAGTTACTCATCTAGGAGACATAATCACCATCATCATCCTTACAATAGGAGTGAGTACTTTCCAGAGGAGTTCAAGAAATTCAAGCCTCCTACATTTGATGGAGAGATGAAGAAGTCAGAAGATGTAGAGGCATGGTTTCTTGGGATGAAGAAATTCTTCAAATGGCATAATTATCCAGAGAACATGAAAGCTAAAATAGCTACATTAAGTCTTAAAGAGAAACCAAATATTTGGTGGGAATATGTGAAGAATGTCAGAGGAACTCAAGAAGAATATTTTATTTGGGATGAGTTTGAGAGACTCTTCAAGAAGAAGTACTTGTCTGAGAGATATTACGATGACAAAGCTAAGGCATTTTATGAGCTGCAAATGGGTTCTATGACAAATGACGAGTATATTAGTAGGTTCCTAGAACTAGTGAGGTATGTGCCTTACCTCAAGGATGAAAAATAAAATATTCAAAGATTCATTAGTGGGTTTTGAACAACATATAGAGACTAGAATAAGTTTGATGAGCCTTGGTCACTAGAGGAATCCATCAAGAAGTTGAAGCATTGTTATGAGAATTCAAAGTGTAAAGCTGAACCTAAGCGTGATTTGAAGGGGAAAAATAAATTTAACGGCAAGTGGCCACCAAAGTGAGGAAAACCTTAGGATGCAGGTGAGAAATAAAATGTTGCTCCTTACAAGAATTTTAATTCAGTTGAAAAGGGACATGGGTTGCAACCTAGAGAGCAACAAAATGGAGGTGATAGTAGGAGACCGTTGCAGCGTTGGATTTGTGGCAAGGATCATCATAATAATTATTTCCCATTGTACCATGGTGGTAGGCATCAAATCTACATTTCTCAGGAGGCGCAGGCAGTCGAGGATGTTATCCATAACATTCCTTGGATTTATGCATTTGTGGATAACAAGAAGGAAGATCACTAGGAATCCATTATTGAGATGGAAGGTAAGTTCTGTGATCAAGTTATTTGTATTTTTATTGACCCTAGATCCAATTTTAGTTATGTTAATCCTGACCTGGTGGATAAGTGTGTTTTCAGAAAAGAAGTGCATGCAAAGTCTTGGTTGGTGGAGTTGGCTATATGTACTAAGAAGAGAGATCATCATTGGGTAAGAGTTTGTGCATTTGAGTTGAATGGTGTGACTACATCAACACATCTAAATGTGCTTCCAGTGGGATCATATAGGAAGATTATGGGCATGGATTGGTTGTATCTCTACAGGACCAAAGTAGATTTTTATGACAAGGCTATTGAGTATTTCGATGATAATGGGAAAAATATAATCTTGCATGGAAAGAAGAAGCTACATCGGTGAGGATGGTTAGAACTATGTAGGCTAAGTGTAGTTTCAAGAAGGGGTGTGTATTGTTTGCAGTTCATATTTATAGTGATAAGGGTAAGGATGTTGAGGATGTGGAAGTCCTCAAGAGGTACCCTATCTTGCAACAGTTTGAGGATGTATTTCGAGTAGAGATTTCAGATTTTCCTCACCACAAGGAAGAGAACTTTTCTACTGAGTTGGTATCAAGAGCAAAACCAACATCAAAGGCACCTTATAGGATGAACACTCCATAGTTAATGGAATTGATTTTTCAGTTGAAGGAAATTCTTGGTCAGGGATGAATTAGGCCAAGTGTATCACCTTGGGGTGAACTAATGTTGCTCGTGAAGAAGAAGGATGGTACTATTAGATTGTGAATTGATTACAGAAAACTGAACAAGGTGAAAATCAAGAAAATGTATCCATTTCCAAGGATCGATGACTTGTTTGACCAGTTGAAGGTAGCAACAATGTTCTTGAGTAATTATTTGAGATCGGGATATCATCAAGTATGCATCAAAGAAGAGGATATCAACAAGTGTTCTTTATAGAACAAGTATTGATATTATGAGTTTGTTGTGGTTCCTTTTGGTTTGACTAATGCTTTAGCTACTTGCATGTGTTTCATGAATAGTGTGTTGAATCCTTATTTAGACAAGTTTGTGATTGTTTTCATTGATTATATATTGATATACTCTAAGAATGAGGAAGAGCATACGGAACACCTAGCAGTAATGTTCAGATTGCTAAGAGTGCATCAGTTGTATGCCAAGCTTAGTAAATGCAGTTTCTTTCAGATAAAGGTACATTACTTGGGACATGTTGTTTCCAAGGAACACATAATAGTGCATCTGAAAAATATTAGAGCTATCATGGAATAGGAAACTCCTAGAAATATGGATGAGGTTAGATCATTCATCAGGCTAACATGTTACTATAGGCATTTCATTAAGAAATTCTCATAGATTACATATCCTATTACATTATTACAGAGGAAAGGATATAAATTTGAATGGACAGAGGAATGTGCAATAAGTTCTGACCAATTGAAGCAGTTGCTTACAACTGATCTAGTTCTAAAGATTCCAAATCTAGATAAAGAGTTCGTGGTGTGTACAGATGCTTGCAAGAGTGGACTTGATGGAGGAGGGATTGGTAATGTGCTATGAGTCAAGGGAATTGAATGAGCACAAACATAAATATGTGACTCATGATCTGAAGTTGGCATTTATTATTCACGTTGAATATGCAAATGAGATATTTTACAAATATGGCTCGACCTCGACACATGTGACATTATCAAATCACGGTGTCAAGATCCTGTGAAGTTTATCCATCGCCCATTTATAGTCTATCTGAAAAGGATTCTCAGATATGTATATCAATATTTAGCCATGTATTATCGGTTGTATGGGCACAAGAACACTGAGATGTTCGAGGAGAACTAGATATATACGCTCAATATAGTGGTGACACATGGATGAGTTTTCAATTTGGTATATATATTATCATTTGAGTTGCAATGAAAGGTGGGGTAGGAAAAACTATCTTTAAGGGTGAACTAGGCACTAGAATTCTCTACATTCCCATTGGCTGGAATCTATGCACAATATGCATTTCTGTGAATTAAATGGAGTTGGACCCTTAAGGAGAATTTCTTGGTTTACTTCCACTACAGAGTGTTATTAGAACTAAGCTTCAGAGGTGTGTATGAAAAATTGGTTCATAACTTCTTTGCAGTTATCTTTTAGATGATATTCAAGATCGATCCTCCTTGTATGACCAATCAGGTAAAGGATTCACTCCGAGATATCATGGACTAGTTTGCAGCTCCTAATGGTACATACATCATATGTTCTTCTTGTTAGATATCCTCTCATCTTATGCTATGATATGTAACCAACAAAGCAATCATGCACGAAGTAGCAAATCAGTTGGAGAAGGGATTGTAATTAATTCTACACATGAGGAAGAAATCCTGTTGTCCCATCTTTCCATTGAGGATTGGATTATATGAGTTAAAGACCCTCAAAGTGACAACAATAATGATACAAGAGTTGGACTACCTACACTTCGCCACTAAAATTTTTCATGGATATGATCCCAAGCAAGTGTTCATGCAACATCATGAAAGGATCTATCACAATACGAGGTACTCATCAATGTCCACAACAAAATATGGGAAGATAAATAATTGGTACAATGAAAACATGAAATCACATCTATGGATGGAGAAAAGTTCACCCCATGATCCACCAATTCAAGAGTTGCAGGTACAGGAGGAGGAACATATAACCCCTCAAATGAGGAAGCTAGCCCCTAAGAAAAGGATCAGGCATGATTCAGTAGGTGAAAGTTAGCAAAAAATGAAAAGTTGATCCTTTAAACACATGATATATTTAGGCATAACAGATGAGGAGAGAAGCATTAGAGGAAGAGGAGAAGAGGAAGCAGGATGAGTTTCTCTAGAAGCAACAAGAAGAATAAGAACATCAAAGGCAGTCCTAGGAGGAAGAAGTAGTACAAATATTGGAAGAAGAATAGCTAACTCAAGAGATGGAAGAGGAATAATTCAAGGAATCACATCTCCACCAGCAAATAGAGTCATGGATGTATGCAATGTAACATTCGATCAACTTAAGAAGAGGATCATGCAGCATAGGCATAGATACTTTCCCAATGATCCTCAAAATCCAATATCAATTGCTACAGAGAAGGTGATAACCTCCAACACCGAAAGGAATCTTAGGGGAGTCATGGTGGAATATGTGCATTCGCTACAACGACAAAGGATAGTTCTAAGTAATCGTTGAATGAAAATGTCAAGATGAGAAGATAACTTGCTACTGTGAAGCAACATGTGCAACATCTTGCAGCAGAAAATAAATGGTTTCCATCACAAATTTTCGACGCTACTGAATGGCATTCAGCCATGCAGGAATAGTTGGGACCAATGGAGGACACTATGGCATGATTATATGATCATATGATTCTTTTACAGCAAGTGGTATCTCCTCTCATTGGCATACAGAAGAAGGCATAGGAGGTGGTAAAAATCCTGAGAATAACAAATAAAGCAATCGATCGTCTTTAGGAGTGGGCTATCAAGTATATAGATGCTCTCCAACATTTAGAGAATAAAGACTACATTGTCATAGATATGGATATATTTCAGTTGAGAATCCACCACCAAAACTACATGCATCTTGGTGAGCAGTCAATTTGTACCACTGTTGCATATAATTGACAACATAATGGTTTTGAGTCTCTCACACAAAAGGATGGGATGCCTCCGATAGGTACACTTGAAGCACTCAAAGGCAAGGAGGTCATCTTCTCGAGAATCAGGAAATACATCAAGCAGATCAAGTAGGAAATGAAGAAAGAAAGCTTGGAGGTAAACAAAGACATTATTCAAGAGTACACCTTTGCACCAATAAAAGTGCATATGAAACTATCATGGCTCTCGAATAATGTACAGTCGGCCTCCAAGAACATATTGACCGAGGTAGTGGAGTTACATATGCACTACAGTAGAGACTTGCCAATTCAGGTCAAAGACATATCAATGGAGTTCATGGCATGGCACACTTACATAAAAAATGAGCTCCATGTAGAAGCAAATGACTTATCAATTTGATGAGTCTTTGTCCCATTATTGTTTTGTCCTATATAGCCATCGTCGCATTTGTAATTTGGCTTATGTAATAAATGACATGTAATGAAGTCCAAGGGACACATGTTGAATGTCAAAAGCCGCACATTGGAATATAATGAGTCATGTATAGAATATGAATAGATATAGAAGTAAAAGATTCATGATGAAGCTCAAAGGTCATTGTTACTTGTTATAAATATCTCCTTGTAACTTGAGCAAGGGGAATTTTTGGAGGGCTTAGATTCTAGAGGTATTGCATTGGCTTCTCTTGTAAGTGTAGGGTGTGGAGTCTGATTATCTTCTTCATTCAAAGGTATCGCCGCACTGGACCCCTGTTCCTACAGAGGTGGAAAATCCTCTCGTTTGATCACTGTCAGGGGGGTGAAGGCAATTTTATGAGTCCCCCCCTGGTAGGAGTTTGGGGGCAGTGCCCCCAAAGCTAAAAGTAGATGTAAAATTTCCTCGTTAAATAGTGTAATTTCATAGTCAATTTGACTCATTCATTAAGTGGACGATATGATGGTAGAAGTTATATTTAAGTTAGGGTTTTTCTCCCTAGAAGGAAACCCTTGATTTATATGAGGGAATTGTATTGTGAATGTGTATATGTGTATTCTTAGCGAGAAAAGGGAGAGGATGTATCACCCTCCTCCCACATCTAACCGAGGTAAACATGTGATGAGAGGCTACTATGATTGGATTCAACCTCCTATGTGACCTTAAGGAAGTGGAATCGATGGAAACACAACATACAAACCTTCCACGTCAGCTACAAGACTCCCAGGAAGCATCCCAACCACTCAGGTAGTTAGCACCTTGGTCCCACTGAGGTTTTAGACTACTTGACCCCAAAATGCTCCCATGAAATGGACCTAACAACATCTAGGAGGCTCTAGATGCTCTCATGAGAAGTCATGCCAATGTCTAGGGACTATTTTTCTCAGTGTTGTTCCAATGTCCCCTGGATTTGGGCTGCTTTTTTAGGCCCAGAGCCTAGGTCACTTCCTAGAATTGAATGACATCTTTAGAATATAAAGATAACAAGGAAACAATGATGAAAATGAAAATACTTGAACAAGCCCTTAACCGAACCCCTACTAGCCATGACAACATTTCGTCAAACATATCACTAATATGTAATCTAGAGGTGTAAACAACATATTTAAGCATAGGGATCTTATACTTATCTAAGAATCACTAATAAGCATTGTTCCCTTATCTCATTTGTTGCATTATCATCTTTTAGGTCATAGTTAAATTGTTCATTCATTTACAAGTAAACACATGATGAGAGCCATATATAGCCACTGCCATAAAACATATACATAACCAGCATGATAGAAATAGAAATACCAAGGAAATCACAATGATATGATCCACATATAAACCAATATGATATTCATAGAATTACAAGGACAAATAATATCATATTGATGATGAAAAATCCAAACTAGAGATGGGACTACCACATTCCACCCAACCATAGAATGGTTGAGCCAAATATCTCTTCAGACATTCACCCCTGTGCCATATTGTAAGCATGAATGTGGGACTCAAACTAAAAGAACCAACCATGGAATCCTCAGGCTAAACCACCTCACCCTCATCAATAGAAACCAATATTTACCCTAATCCATCTTGAATCACTAGGCTAACACAATAAACATGTAATAACATGTTTTACCATGATCTCCACCAGATCACTAGGCCAAACAATCATGGATGCCATCGGATTTCTCCATTTACACCATGAGGAATTTTCCTGTCTCCTAGTCTCTTAGGCTTTGCTTCAATCCACACCGAATCACTAGGCCCTAAACCAACACCCACTCTCTAGGATTTACCGCATATCCCAACCCAAGATTACTAGGCCCAACGGAGAGCAATCCACCTCTTGTCTTTACCGTATTTCCTGCCAATCTCTGGCAAGGATTCCTCGTCCCACTAAGACAACACAAAATTCAGCTTTACTGCAACACTGAGTCTGGTTCAGGGGTTACTAGGCCATGTTCTATATCATCCATAGATCCACCTCACTCATATTTGAATCCATCCAGCAATCCAACTTGACCACAACATGAGAACCCCATCACACCATGGCTATTCGGAAATGGAAAGGCTAGGCTAAAAACATTGTCACACCTGGAAAAACCCATGCTATAAGAGCAAAAGAACCACATCCAATACAATGCATGCAAAATATAGCAAGGAAAATACACATGCAAATCGATACCTGCAAAGAATATTGTTGTAGTTGCTTGATCCTGCTCCTCCTTTCTTTTTCCTCCCTTCCTCTTGCCTTCTTTTCCTTTCTTGATTCAATGCCAAAGTGCTCCAAGAAAACTCTAAGTGTACAAGAGTGAGAGAGAGAGAGAGAATAATGAGAGAGCTCTAAAACTGAACTAACAAAAGGTTACAAACTAATCCTTAGAAGCCTTTTTATCAATTAGGCCTCTATTTTCTTCATTTTCCATTATTTTCCTTCATTTTCCTCCTCACATGCAACTTGTGACCTTTCACCTTCCTTTTCTCCTAACTTCCATTATTTTCATAAATAAGTGTGCCAAAAATGCCATTTTGTCTTTCCAAAGATTTAGCCATTGTCTTCGCCAATTTCCTTAGCCATAATAAACAAAAAGAACACCCACAATAGGATGTCTTGCCCAACATTCAACTTGGAATAAGTGTCCCATCAACTGTGGTTATTATTTTTGTCTTTATTAACTTATATTACATGTAATTTTCACCATGATTGTTACAGAACCTTCCCCCTTGGGTGACATTGTCCTCAATGTTCAACCACACCTATACCTCAATTTTTTTTTTAAAAACAAACATACTGCCCATGGAGCTTTATAACATAACTTGATGCAGTATATACAATGATCACCTTACTGAAAAGAAAACCAATCATTGTAGGTTTTAACCCTATACAGAAATTACCTGCATACGAATTCTTAAACAAAGAAAATAAACAATGCGAGAGCATAACTCATAAAACACATATGCACAAAGATTTTTCCCTGGATCCCAAAACCGGGACTACCAGCCTGATTTTTCATTATGTTTCTTTCAATGTTACAATACATATTTATACATGCCGAAGCATCCAATACCATGGACCGAAAAACCATCGCATCCAATACCATGTGCGAAAATCATGCAAAAAACCATAGGTAGGTTCGCCCAACCTAATATAGGGTCCAAAAAAAAATTCCCGGGGCGCTGCCCCGGACCCCGTAGAGGGGGGCTACCGCCCCCCTCAAACCCCCCGAACAGGGGGGGCTGCCGCCCCCCTTGTGACCCCCCCACTGCGCAACGAAGGGGGGCTACCACCCCCTCTAACCCCCCGTTTAACTACGTTGGTTAGTCATGGAAAGAATATAACACAACCCAACAATCATGACAACATAAGAACATGAAAAATATAATGACATGACACCCATACTGCTTATTGGAGCTTTATAACACATCTCATGGCGGTTTTTACATCCATATACATACGTACGTATACCAAAACATCATCAAACATGTACCAAAACACCATACCAAAACTGCTTTGCCTCAACCGACAAACAATGAAGGATACATATCGCGCATCCGATCTTCCATCTCCAATGTAGTCTCATCGAGCCGAAAGTGCTTCCATTGCACTTTAACCTACTCGATTGCTCAATTCCATAGCATGAGTACCTTTTTTGCAATATACACTGAGGCTTTGGCTGGAATTCTCCATCGAGTTCCACCTATAATGTAGACCAGTCAATCACATGGTCATCATCTTTAACATACTTCTTAAGAAATGACACATGGAAAGCATTATGGATTTTAACTGTCAGAGGCAATGTAGAGTCAATAACCTACTGGCCCAATCCTCAATAATACTAAGGGGTCCACAAAACCTTGGTGTAAGCTTGGCACATGATCCAATCTGTAAGGATCTCTTCTTTAGTTTGATGCACAAGTACACATGTTCCCCAACCTGGAACTCTTTGAACAACCTATTCCGATCTGCATAGCTCTTCTGCATATACTATCATGCCTTTACATTCTTCTTTATAACCTACATTTCATGTTCCATGTCTACCAACATGTCTAGTCCAATCAACACCTTGTTAGATGGATCGCTCCAACTGATGGGAGTATTGCAGATCCACCCATACAATGCCTCAAATAGACTCATCTTCAAAGATGCCTGATATCCCTTGTTGTAAGTGGACTCAACCAGTGGAAAATACTCTTCCCACTTTCGTTGTTAATGCATCACGTAATCCTCAACCTGTCCTCCAATATCCTATTGGCCCTCTCAGCTTATAGATTTGTCTGCAGATGATAAGTTACATTGAAGGCCAACTATGTGCCCAAACATGCAAACAACTCCTTCCAAAACATGGAAGTGAACTTTGCATCCCTGTCTGACACAATATTCTTTGGAACACCATGCAATCTGACCACATCTCTAATGAATACTTGTGCTACATCGCTAGCTGAGAATGTAGACTTCACTAGAATGAAGTGCACAACCTTTGTCAACCTATCCACAACAACCATGATGGAATCATGTTGTCTCACTGTCCTCGAAAAACTTGTGATAAAGTCCATGGAAATGACCTCCCATTTCCATTTTGGAATCGAAATTAGTTGTTGCAGACCAACTGGATGCTTACACTCTGCCTTCACATGCTGACAATTGAAACACCTAGCCACAAACTCTGCTACATCCAACTTCAGATTTTTCCAATAATAAAATTTCTTCATTGCATTCAATGTCTTCTGGTAGCCTGGGTGACCTGAATATGGTTTTTTGTGAAGCTCCCTCAAGTTCACCTTCTTGAAATCATTGTTGTCTGACACATATATCATGTCCCTAAATCTAACCAATCCATCTGTTGTAATACAATAGTCCACATCCTATGCATTTGCACATGTACCATTACATGTACCTATACCTATACAACTACTACATGTACCTTTACATGTACCTATACCTATACTACTACATGTACTACTACTTGTACTTGTACCTATACTCTGCTGCAACCTTTGCACAATTTCCATATACCTGACATCCTGTTGACCTACCTACAAGATCCTATCCTATAAGTTTGTCCCATAGGAGCTCATAGTTGCTAAATCTACGTGTACTTTCCTTCTAAGAGCATTTACCACCTTGTTCTCCTCTCCTTTGATGTACCTGATCTCGAAGTCAAACTCACTAATCTTGGCTAGCCATCTAGCCTATCGAGCATTCATATTCAGTTGGTAAAAAAATACCTCAACCTAATGTGATCACTCATCAGCACAAACCTCCTACCAAGAAGATAGTGCCTCCACATCTTCAATGCATGTATGATCGCTGCTAACTCAAGATCATGTTTTAGTTAGTTTTGCTCATTCTCGTTTAGTTTCCGTGACTCATAGAATACCACCTGACCATTCTGCATGAGGACTCCACCAAGTACTCTCTTGCAAGCATCTATACATACTATAAACGCATTGTCTGGATCTATAATATGTAACACTGGTGCATGTGTGAACAACTACTTAAGCTTCTCAAAACTACCCTCACTCTCCTTTTTCCATTCAAACTTCTTACCTTTCCTCTGTAATGATGTAATAGGATAAGAAATCTGTGAGAAGTTCTAGATGAACACCTTGCAGTAACCTACCAATGCCATGAAAGATATCACCTCATCCACATTCTTGGGTGCTACCCACTCCATGATGGCCCTTATCATTTTTGGATCCACTGCTATTCCCTCCTTGGAAACAACATGTCCCAAGTAGTGGACCTCAATCTGAAAGAAACTACACTTGCTGAGCTTAGAATACAACTGATGCTCTCTCAAAAACCTCAACACTGCTACTAAATGTTTGGCATGCTCTTCCTCATTTTTAGAATATACCAATATGTCATCAATGAACACAATAACAAACTTATCCAAATACAGATGCAACACACTATTCATCAAGCACATAAATGTAGTTGGAGCATTAGTCAAATCAAATGGAACTACAACAAACTAATAATGCCCATACCTGGTCCAGAAAGTTGTCTTGTAAATTTCATCCTCTTTGATGTGTACCTGTTGGTATCCGGATCTCAGATAAATCTTTGAGAGCATTGATGTTCCCTTCAACTGATCAAACATGTCATCAATCTTTGGCAATGGATACCTAGTCTTGATGGTCACTTTTATTCAATTTACTATAGTCAATGCATAATCTGAGAGTACCATATTTATTTTTCACAAACAATACCTGTGCGCCCCATATTGATACACTTGGTGTTATGTATCCCTTGTCCAACATTTCCTTCAACTGCAACTTCAACTCTACCAACTCATGTGTTCTCATCATGTAAGGTGCTTTTGATGCTAGAGTTTCCCCTAGCACTAACACAATAGAAAAGTATACCTCCCTGTGAGGTGGCAACTCTGAAATCTCCTTAGGAAATACATCTTGAAATTGTTGTAGAACTAGGTACCTTCTCAAAACATATGCATCCTCAACTTTCTTACCTTTGTCACTAGAAATATGTAAGGAAAATAGCACACACCCTTTTCTGGACTACGCTCTTCCTGCATAGTTGTCACCATGCTCCCTGGTGTGGATTTCTTCTTTTCCTATAAGACTTTTGGTTCCCCATTGTCATCCACACACTCAATGGCTTTGTCATAATAATCCACCTTGGTCCTATGAAGGTACAATCAATCCATGCCAAACAACATATTGTATGATCTAATACTAATACATTCAAATGAGTTGCAGTAGGCATACCATTCAAATCAAAGGCACAAGATCTTACCCAATTATGAACTCACTTCTTTGTAGCTGGATCCAACTGCACTAACCAATATTTTGCATGAAATTCCTTACTCAAACCACACTTATCCACCAAGTCAAGACTAACATATCTATAATTAGATCCAGAGTCAATAAAAATAGAAATAACTTGATCACAAATCTTACCTTTCATCTCAATGATAGATGCCTAATGGTCTACCTGTTTTTTATCCAATGATGCATAAATACGAAGAATACTCTAACCAACATCCCCAAGAGTAAGTGTCTCCTACACACTATATATCTGAAGCATATCACCCTGATTATTTGGAGAGTCCCTCTTAAGGTGATCCTTACCGCATGCTCAACACTCCAACCAACCAGTACCCTCACCTCTATGCTGTTTTTGTAACCCATGTCCATGTCTAGCTACATTGAACCTCTTTTGTGGTGCCACATTTTCTTTTTCGTCTACATTTTGAGGCCTTGCTCTTTTATGTTTCCATTTACCTTTACCTTTGTCTTTCCCTTTCTTTCCTTGCTGGAATTCATTCTTACACTTTGACTATTCATAGAAATTCTTTAGTTTCCTAATAACTTCCTCAAGTGACTAAGTCTCGTCATACCCAATCCGATCTTTAAGTTATAATGGAAATACACTGAAAAATCATTGAACTTTAGCCTTCTCATTTTTAATATATGGTACATACCTCAATAGCTCTAGGAACTTAGTCTTGTACTCTTCATCTGTCATTGATCCATCTTTAGCTCATAGAATTCATTGGCCTTACTGTCGTAGTACCTTTCTAGCAAGTACTTCTTCCTGAAAATCCTCTTGAACTCTTTCCAAGTCAAGTCATCTATCCTGATGTCTCTAGCCTGCTTCACATCTTCCCACCAGATGTCTTCTTTATTAGTCAAGCCGAAGATAGTTATTCTGGCATTCATATAATCTGTGTACTCATGCAACTCAAGGAATTCTTCATCCCAAGTATCCAAGTCTCTGCATCTTCTGACTTCTTCACATATCCATCAAAATTAGGTGGATTTTCTTTCTTAAACTCATATGGTAAGTATCCTCTATCACTCCTCCAATAAGGGTGATAATGATGACGATCATGATAATTGTCGGAACTAGAACTAGAATAATACTTGTATCCATCACCTCTCCTATCTGGAGTATCCAAAACTACCAACTCTAACTGTTTCATCTCTATCTGACCTGTGACGACAATGAGACCTACTACCATATGCCCCATTAGTTTTTCCTCCTTTCCATGGCCGTTATCACTGCAATTTTGATCAACTTTGAAGGAGTATATCATTAACCTCTGCTTTTTTCTCTTGTGCCTAAATGCTTTTTTCATTCTCTGCCTTACAACTCCTTATTTCTTCCTTCAAGCTTCTCAATGTGCCTGCAAAATAGGTCCCAACAACATGCTGCTCATCTGATTCATAGGGATATTCTTTGTAGTCTACAATCTTGCTAGTCATTTGAACTCCTTCCTGCAAAGCATACCATGTCAGCTAAACCAAATCACAATAAACCAATGTACCTTAGCATAATTCGAGGAGGATATCTCATCTGCAATAACAACCAATCAACATACTATAGGTATAACATAGTCATGACAACATATATACATATAATACATAAGCACATAAACATGTAACCATTAGTCTAGCTAGAGTCTAGTCGTCAATGCATGACCATATCAACTAAACATACTATGACCTCATACATGACAAAAACAACATACCAACATATACTGACAATACACAAGCATAAACAACGTGTAACTAATCATATACTCATGACGACATACTTCATAACAACAACATCCTCTTTCACATGCAGACATCATTACAACCATGATTGACATCATGCATATGCAACAAGCACATAGACCACAATGATGGTTAACACACGTGTGAATGACATGAATGCATGAACAACACACCGCCCATCTAGTCTGAGGGGTGAACCATGCTCTGATACCAATATGTAACACCCTCCTCCCACATATACCCAAGTAACTGACCAACTAGGGTAAACATGTGAGAAGAGGCTATTATGATTGGATTCAACCTCCTATGTGACCTTAAGGAAGTGGAATCAATAGAAACACAATATATAGACCTTCCACATCAGCTACAAGACTCCTAGGAACCATATCAACCACTCAGGTAGCTAGCCCCTGGGTCCCACTGAGGGTTTAGACCACTGGGCCCCTAGACTCTCCCACGATATGGACCTTGCTGAAGGAAATGTAACTAGGTTCGGTATTCATAAATGTACTTTTGAAATTTTTATATATTCAAGAAAAGAAATATTATTTTTATAATATATGTCAATTAGTTTCTTTCTCATTGAAGTAGGTCTAGCACAAGTCAAAGTGTTATAGCTGAGTCAAAGAGTGAAAATAATTATGTTGAAAACCTTAAGGGTATGTTACATTAGGTATATTTATGTATAAAAGTCAAAGAAGACACCTCCAAACAAAGTCAAGTATCCTCCAAGCAAAGACATCATCAAAAGAAGCAATGGAACCTTTAAAAGCACCTATTGCAGCAAAGAAAATTAAGTCAACCTCAAAGCAACAAGTCGGCCTTCAAGTTAGCTTAAAGGAGGGAGAGACCTCTATATATAGAGGTTGTCCACTCCCTCAAAAGACAACACATTTCCTCTCTAAAATCTGCAAAGGTAAAAGACAAGAAAAGAGTAGCAAGAGAACAAGAAAAGTGTTGGAAATACTGAGAGGGGGGTGAATCAGTATTTCTTTTCAATTGTTATTTTTACCAGTTAGATCACTTATATTTAGAACATAAAATGAACAATAAGAATAAAGGATTTTATTAATTTATTCTTCATAATAAATTAAGTACAATATATGTAGGGCTCCAAACCTAGATGAAGACACCGATCTTCAATCTCCCAAGCTCCAAATTGTATTGTGACAAGCACCGACTTCGACTTCCAAGGCTCCAACCTAGTCAATTTTGAGGCACCAACCTCAAGGGCTCCAACCCTATATCTGGTTCAGGCTCTGACCTGGTTTCTTGAGGACTCTGATCCTCTCGGGCTCCAAACCTATCTTCCAAGGAACCAACCTTGTCTTTTTGAGGCTCCAACCTCCTGGGCTCCAACCCTTAGTTTCACTTCATGGCTCCCAATGCCTTCTTCATCGAGCCATGTCAATATTTAGCAATGCCTTCACTTAGTCTCCATGTCACATCATCAATGACAACCTTATTTTCTTAGAAGGTATTGCACTACTCTTCATGTCACCCAAACAAAAACTCCTAGGTTACTCCATGAGGGCTTCAACAAATCATCATGTCCCCAAGGGTCTCAACAATCAGCTTCTACAAGTCTTCAACAATGCTTCTAGATGTCTTCAATGAGCTGCTTCAAAGGGTATTCAACATCCTCTCCAACTTTGCACTAAAGAATGCCTTCAATATAGTATTCAAGTCTTCAACAAGGGAATCCAAGATTCTACTTCAAATCCTCATATATGTTAAAAGGATATCTCCAGGTATGTTCAAAAAAAGGGTCTCCAAGTCTATTTCAAGCTTAGGCTCAAATCTACTGCAACGAAGGTTTTTAGGATTGCTACCAATGTTCTTACAGGATACTTCAAAGAATTCTTCAATCTAAACTCTCAAGGAGTTGATCTACCACAGTCTTACACAAGTGTTAAATAGCTAGATTCCTTTTGCTTCTTTTCTAATCCTATGTTGCACACAGGTCCACAGTAAAATACTCACAATTTAAATGCACTTTACTCCACTATTTAATTTCCAGCGCTGCAGGACATCAATCTTCACATGATGTTTGAAGCCCATACAAAAGTTCACAATGAAATGCTCACACTTTATTCTACTTGTTAAATTCCCAGGAAACTTTTCTGCATTTTTTCTTTTAATGTTTTTCTTATTTCTTGGACAAGTTCTTGTACCTTTCTTCGTTGGATTACACTGTCACATACACAAATTTTGTTCCCTTTTTTTCGTTGTTCTGATCCCTTTCTTCACTGAAAATATTCTACCACAACTCCAGTTATAATTCACAAGTCCAAGCCTTTCACTGGGCTATAACCAAAGTCTCCAGATAGAGGGATGGAGGGAGGGATGGTACCGGGCATATGCGCTGGTCTTATATAGGTTGGTCTTCTCCAGTGATGTCTGGGCTTGTACGGTCCCCGTTAGGTGAGGAGGAATCAGGACGAGAGCTTATCCAGTGAGGAGGTCTGGTCAGCAGGTCCAATCTTGCACGGTTCAAGGCAGGGACGTTCTCAGGGACCGTCACAGTAAGTTGTCTAAGTAAAAATTGAGTGATTGTCTTCTATAATGCAAGTCCGAGATATCTATCTGTATAATTCTTCCGTAGATGACTTGTCCGAGTTGTAGTGATGAGCCAATCAAAAATTAACCCAACCAGAAATCTCAACGTCCTCTTTAAAACAGTCTGAGTTATTATGCCTAAAAGAAATATTCTTTGTTCTCCTCGGCCTCCTATTTTCTTCTATACTTCTCCTATATTCATTGACCGAGATATCTACTTTTATAGTGAGGAGCACAAATGTCTATATATACCTTTCTATAAGTTGAATTGTTATGCATGAAGGAGAGCCAACAATCATATTTTAGTAGCTGACATATCTTTAGGATATTATAACATTTTTTTTATTTTTCTACCATGTGATGTATAATATAGGACCTTGTCTACCATTGGAAACATGGATATATAAGACCTTGTCTTCCATGTGAAAGATGAAACATATAATAACTATGGAAAATGCCTTGTCTGCCATGTGAGTGATGTCTAAAACCATGTTATTGCATTATACATTATGTCTACCATGTATGGTCATAGGGAACCATGTTGCCATGTTTGTCTACTATTAAACAAAGTCATGTTATATGGAATTTTTTATATTGTTTCATATTGTGTATTATGTTTTACATGGAGAGGCTACATGATATGAATGAATGATATGACATGGTAAGGATTATTTTTGTTTTAATAATGTTTGGTAGTGTGTATTATGTTTTACATGCAGAGGCTAGATGATATGAATGAATAATATGACATGATAACGATAGGTGGGGTGTTTTAAGTAATTTTTAGGTGATTAAGATTTTATATTAGGATTTTATGGAATTTATGAAATATGATATGGTTGCGATAGGGCTTAGGGTAGGACTATGGGATCAATTTATTTAGAACTTCATTTAGCAAGGCTGAGGTATCATGAAACTAGGGCTTGTCATCTAGGATTTCTTCATTTTTATTTATTTTTAGGGTTGACTTCAACAATAGATTGGATATGATTAAGATTAGTGTTTTCTTCAACTAGGGTTAGAACATTATGTAGAGCTAGGATTTCCCTAGGGTTAGGGAAACATCACGAATCACAAGAATATTTTCCATCCTAATAATTCCATATTGACATCAATGACAACCTTGATTAACAATCTCCCCCTTTGTCATTGATGGCAATATTCTTGCCCTTCCAAAATTCTCTCCCCCTTTGACATCAATGGCAAATGGGGTACCCAAGTACTCCCCTGTCAAGCTACTTCTTTTCTTCATCAATAGTAGTTCTTCATAGCTATGTTACTTCCCCTGTCATGGTGCTCTTCCTTCTAGCAATGTTGTCCATGATATATGTGTTTACATTTCTTCATGTGATGAACCAACTCCCCCTACCTGCATAAACTCCTCTAGCTTCTTTAGACAAGAAAGATTTATGCCTTGTGATCAAGTGGAAGAAATCTTCAACAATAGTCCATCGGATAAGGAATAATGTTCTTCAATGGAGTTGCTCCCAAGAGATGATCTATCAAAAGATGATTGTCCATGTGTGACTCATCAAGAATTTCATAGGGCCCATTCACAAATAGCTTCTGCAAGAATGATTAAGAATCATAAGCTCCCCCTAATAGTATGCATGGTCTTCCATTTTGGCAAAGTCTCATCATCAAGCACTTGGAATATCACATCTTCCAAGGATGTCTTCATCAAATAAACATCATGTGTTGTTGGCTGGAGTGTTCAAGTGACTTTCGGATCCAAATTGCTTCCTTCTCCATACTTGTGTAACTTTATTCTCTAGCTTGGTTGTCATAGTTTTATCTTGTTTAGAGACCCAAGTCAAGTTACAATCACGTGCCATATGTCCAATGTTATGGAAATTGAAGCATTCCATCTTATTCATGAATGAGGAAGCATTAGTTATTCTTACAAAGTTTATTCTAAGAGACTGACGGGGATCATTATATTTGTCCTTGTGGTATGCCCTACAATATTTTTCCATGTGCCCAAATTTTTTACAAGAATAGCAATAACAAAAAAATATACTTTGGTACCTGGATGATGGAGATTGCCTTGTTGTACTCCCAAAGTCATTTTTTCTTGGTATCCTTTGATGATATCCACTGCCTCTTGCATTCTTGACACCATCTACAAGTCTTCTTGGGGTAGGATTTCTTCCAATTTCATCTTGACTCTTCTCCTTACCTTTGCTGGAATTGGGAGCATCAACATTTCTTCTAGGCTTCCTCACATCCTTGTTGTTTGAAGAATTAGGGTTTGCATCATTATTTCTTGATTATTCACCTGCATAGCCAAGACCTGATTTATCGAGGGGAGACCTTTGATGACTTAGGATGTCATCTAGGGTTTGAGAACTTTTCAAGTTCTTATTCAACAAGTCAACTTCCTTTTTAAGAAAGACAATTTCTTCCTTCATCTTGCATTCTTCATCCTTCTTTGATAGAATGATCTCCATTTCTTCCTTCATCTTAGTTGCTTCACATGATTTGGCCTTAAGCAAGGTGATTTCTGATTTTAACTTTATGATGTCATCATCCTTCTTTTCTAGTTGGCATGTCATGGTGTTTCTCTCCTTTTCTATTTTTTCAACATGTCCTTCTATGAATGCCAATGCTTCCGTTGTCTTCACCTCTCCCTGTGGTTACTTCCTTGCTTCTTCTAGCTATGATCTATGGGAGGAGACCTCTTCCTTGTATTGACCAAGCTCTGCTTCAAGTTTGTTCAAGCTCTTGCGCTTTTACTCCAGGTGGCTTGACAAGGTATCTTCCCATTTCTTTTCCTTATCCTATTGATTTTTCATGGATATCACTTCTTCATGATGATTTCTCTCGTTTTCATGAAATTCTTCCTTAATCTTAGCGAGCTCCTCATCTATTTCTTGTACTTGAAGCTTGACAAGGTCAACTTCCTTCCTTGTCTTGTCTTGGTCACCAACTTGCGCTTTCTTCTTAAGTTCCTCATTTTCATTTTTCAAATTGTTAATCTCTTCTATGGCAGCCATAAGTTTAGTGAGGAGATATTCTTCAAAATCTTATTCATCCTCTTCATCTTCTAAGTCTTCTTTAGCCTTGATGTTATCACTCTTATCTTCAGCTTCCTTGATGGGATCTAGATGTCCTTCTTGTTTTCCATCATTTTCTTGACTAGAGATCATTTTCAATGCTCCTTTTGGGTGAAGATCATGAAGTTTATCCCACATGCCTGTCGTTGATGAAATTTTTTCAAAATTGGCCTTCATAGAATCAAGTAGCCCATTCAAGATTGCTTTCAGTGCTCTTGTATTATGTTCCTTGGATTCTCCATCCATCATGCTATCAATAATCACCGATTTCCAGACTTCAATGCCTTGAGTCTTTAAGAAATTCCTCATTCTTGCCTCCCATATATCAAAGTTTCCATTGAACAATGGAGCCTTCACAAATTGATTGACTTCAATTTCGGTGGTTGAGGGAGACACATCTTTAGGAGGATTGGAGACTTTCTTCCTTGGATTTGTCATTTGTGTTCTAATGATCAACCTTCAAGCTGTTAGGCTTTGGGTGAAGGTATTGGCTCTGATACCAATTGTTGGAAATATTGAGAGGGGGGTGAATCAATATTTATTTTCAACTGTTATTTTTACCAGTTAGATCACTTATATTTGGAACACAAAATGAACAATAAGAAAAAAGAATTTTATTAATTTATTCTTTATAATAAATTAAGTACAATATATGTAGGGCTCCAACCCTATATCTGGTTCAAGCTTGACCTAGTTTCTTGAGGACTTTGATCCTCTAGGGCTACAACCCTATCTTCCAAGGCACAAACCTTGTCTTTTCAAGGCTCCAACCTCTTGGGCTCCAACCCTTGGTTTCACTTCGTCAAGATAGCTTTAGGTGTACTTCACGGCTCCCAATGTCTGTTACAGGGAAAAGTGTCTATATAGAACTACTCTATCCCACTGAGGTGTGACAGCTGCCTTAGAAACAAACAGAGAAAAGCTACTTTCGTTTTTCCTTTATGAATTATAGATAGAGAGGAACAGAAAGACCAACCTCTGTCTTGCGCTAATCTCTCGATTTGATTCCCCTCTTCTTTGATAGTCTTTAGCTACCTGCTCCCTTGCACACCCAGCTTCACAAAGTACCTGTAAGATCATAGAAGCATAGCACTATACAAAGACATGGATCTATAATCATAAACAATCTAGGATCATATGTAAATTGACCATACAAATGTAGCAAGCATCAATGACACAAGAGCATGGAGGAAAACTTGAATAGCTTTTATTGATAAACAAGAAAGAGCCAAGAGGAGTTACAACAAGTTGTTCTGACCCAGCATCAACCTCCCAGCTAAAAAGCCCCTCTTCACCTCAAACAAATCTTAGATCACCCAACAATCTGATGTTTGTCTCAAGAAACCAACAAAAATTCCTTATAATATGCAAACTTCCAGCCTCTAACCTCTCTGGATCTCTAGGGTGAGAGATCTATATATAGATATTTGCAAAGGTGTGAGTCAGCTCTGGGTTTTTGATTAGTGTCTTCTCTCTAATAGTTCTTGATGCCACTTGGAGATCTCATTGATCTCTTACTCATCCTTGGGCGATTCTGAGAGGCAAGTGTCCCAGGAGAAGTTTCTGGAAGATTCCATGATCATCCACCTCGCAAACTGTCTCCGCCACTTGTCTTTTCTCGTCCATCACACCCCATAGAAAGGATTTTTGAAATGCAATGCACTTCCTGTGTGTACAAGGTGTGATGCATCGCACCCTGGCCATGGAGCAAGTGAAATGATCCAGTTTTGACCAGTTCTGAGTAGTTTTTCATGGAGAACTTCTGGGAGAAGCTATAATCAGTTGACCTTGTTCCTTTAGGGGTTGGAACAACACCTTTAGGGACTTAGGAGCCCTTAGTTTATGGACATTTATGCTTGGGGTTGTAGTGCCCAAAAATGTCTATAACAGTTGCCCCCTAAAGCATGAGGTCGTTAATCTTTTTGATGTCGGGTGAAATGCTTTATTATGAGGATCTGAAGTTCTTTCAAGCTGGGAGGAGACCTGTAATAAGATACAATACAATACATTATCTTCATAATATTTTTATGATCTAGCTGAGGCGGGCATTCCCATGCTCAACTTTATAAATTCATTTTCATGTACATAGGACAGACAATCGTCTGAGTGTATACTGATGATTCTGGTAGAGCCATCATCCCTTTGGTTGGATGATTATCTGTGCAACAATGATGTACATTTAATGTCTTTATTTCCCTGAATATATATCGCAGCCCAGATGGATGAAACTAGATCCGGGGTCTTCAATCTCGTTCGATCTTCACTCGAAGTACAAGTTGATCCATGTGAAAGATGTTCTGGAATCGAACATGGAAAGACATCACCTGATTACCAGCCAATGATGTAAGCTGTTAATAGGTGCGAGAGGAATCACCGATAATGATAATGACCCTCAAGGTACTGCAGTACAATTCACGTGGTGTGAATAAAGGACTTGGCGTCGAACATCACGCAAAATCTTTCAGTCGAAGGCCATTGATGTAAACCTATCGCCGGAAGTGAGAAACTTGCCATTGAGGCATGCAAGCTTCAAAGTACTGAATGGGGTGTTCCTAGATCGACTTCTTGGATAATGAGCTGATGTCGACAAGATGTGATCCATCACAGGAGGGCCTTAATGAATCCCACATCAATGACACGGAACGGAGCAAATGATTTTAATGGAGGTGAAAACGATCTGGTGATATAAGGTTTAGGGTGGTGGTCATGAAAGAATGGAGTATAAATGTATGGTAGTGGGTGAGACACAGGTGAATTCTCTGAATGACCTCTCTTGAACATATCAGCGACACTGACATGATGGATTGGTAGCATTAACCCCAAATGTGGATGGTATGATGGGACTATGGTGATGTGACCGGTGAATGAAACAACCCAACTCGACTTGGATGTGGAGTGAAAGTGTCATGTTCAAAGGCGACTTGCTACCAACAAAGTTTCTTCAAGTTTTCTTCCCAATTTTCCCCAGTCATTGCTAACCAGTACCTCTTTATTTTCGTCAAGCTTGAGGAGGATAACATATGCTTGTTCTATAATTTTCCCTTCGGGCAAACCCATCGCTATGTTTTAACGAGCCTAGCGATAGTGAAACTCGTTCTTGTCTATAGACAAGTTTGTCGCTATTAAAATTTTAACGAGTTTAACAACAAAGATAACTCGGTCCTTTTCAATGTTAGAGAGTCTGAAAAGGAACGTAAAGGAAACTCTAAAATTCCTTTTTCGTCATCTAATCCCTTAAGTCTGAAAAAGTATAAAACAATACAAAAGGGAGGAATTTTCAATACTTTTAACGAGCCGAACAAAACAAGCACTCGATCTTTTTGTGTAATAATCTCTCAGGTCCAAAAAGATTAAAATTTAGAGGAAAGATAGCACTTCCAGTCCCTTTAACGAGCTGGAGAGGCCAATGGCTCGGAAATCTTTTCATATTTTACGAGTCTGTTGAAAAGAGCTTAAAGGAGACTCGTCTTTTGAGGAACGAGTGATAAAATGGGTAGCAACTGATTCCAGGTAAGGTTTGGAATTTTCCAATCACGGAAATGTTACAAGGATGGCTAGTGAGATCAGTCTTCGCAGTTGTTCCTCAAAATGGGTAAACAATCAAATGGAGGTGAATGATCGGCCAATGCAAAAGTGGAGGTGATGGTGCAAACACGACCAAGGCTTTAATGGCTGAAGTACTACATTCACGATGGTTATTTACTGGGGAATAGTTCATTTTTTAATGAGCTTAAACGCGGGGGGAAACATTTGCTCATGGCTTATGTTTATTTTTTAACGAGCTTGAACTATGCGCTAAAACTGCTCGATGCGGGTTTATTTTTTAACGAGCTTGAACCCTGTAGTAACACTGCTCGTGGCGGGTTTATTTTTTAACGAGCTTGAACCCTGCAGTAACACTGCTCGTGATAAGTTTGCATGCCCCCAGCATAATAACGCAAATCGAGGTGCATGCCCCCCAAGCTTCATTGCATTCAACTCGGTGGTTGGAATGAAGGTTTACCTTTGAGATTTGGAAAGGGGATTTATTTCATTTTTTAATGAGGTTGACACAGTAAAAGAACCATCCTCAAGACTCCTTGTTTCATTTTTTAACGAGGTCAACAGAAGATAAGAACCATCCTCGAAATCCACCATATTTACAGTATTTGATAGAGAATCAAAAACTGAAGGATGATTAAGGTTGCTGGAATAATCTTCGTGCTAATTTGGAAGACGGGTGGTAATCTTCCCTTGGTGCCTCTCCTATCATTGAATGAATGATTCCTTCGTCTGTTGAATGTACATGTGACGAAGGATTTGAAGAGGTGCCATATTCCTTAGACCTATCTATCCAAACACTCGATGAGCGTTGATTTGGGTTTGCCCCCCAGGCCAAGAAAATTGATTGCTACAATATTTCTAAAATGGTGATGATCCATGCTGACAAAATGTTTAGGAATCTTCTGAATCGATTAGATATAGAAGATTTCATATTCCACTGTAGCCAATTCCGCCAGATTACTTGGAGGCGGTAGGGAAAAAGTACCCATTAAGGCAGGGTCTTTTAGGAGACCTACTCCGATATTTTGGAGTGAATGATTGCTTCCATGGATCATTGGAATGCTTCCCGTAACTTGTGAATTGTTGGGAAGAAATGTTTGGTTGTCGACGATTGTAATTCCTCCTTGGAAAGGAAATGCAATCTTCCTGAAGTAGGTCAACACAACTGCGGCCATGGCATATATCCAGGGCCTTCCCAGTAGGATGTTGTAATCGAGGTTTCCGTCAATTACTTCAACATCAATTTCTATTGTTTTACCCCCCAGTTCAACTTGCAAGTTACTTAAAATCCCGTATGGAGTGTATGATCATCCATCAAATGCTTTTAACATTGTTGACGATCGCGACAAGTGTGGTGAGCCTAAATTTTTCCAGCAACTCATCGACATAATACATGTGGATGCCCCCTCATCAATAACTGTTCGATGAACAGTTTTGTTGAGGGCTTTCACTTGAATAAGGAAAGCTAGTTGAGCTGGTAACTGAGGGTCATATCCTTTATGATCAAAGGCCACAAGATTGGAATCCATTGGGTCAATCCCACCTATTGCTGATAATAAAGCTTGCTCTTGGGAGAGGCAATTTTGTGGTACCTCAAGTGTCGACATAGCGGACGACGATTGGGCCAGGTCCTCTATTATATTATAATTCTGTGTTATTTTTGCACGAGGATTAAATGTCGATTTGTGTACTACTCCCTTTGGCGACTTTATCATTTGTTCAGGAATGATGGGTGGCACAACTTCGGTCAAAGTTGTTGTCGAACTACTGGGTTGTTCATTAGCCTTGTTATTCGGCAGCTGTGGATTCCCGTAATCTTTATTCCTTGTCAAAGCATCATTTTGCTGCTTTGAGATAGACAACATAAGCACTTGCGATCGGGAAGCATTTTGATTAGCAACCAGTTTGGTTCCCGGGTTTGGAAATGGATCAGTCAATACTGCTGAGGTTTTTGAACTCTTAAAGAGTTTCTTAACTTCAGCTTTATGTGGACAATCTCTCGTCCAATGATCCTCATCGCATATATGACACCCCACAGGGGGTTTCCTTTGCCCAGAAGGGTTTGGAGAAGGTTTTTCAGGATATGACTCATCCTGCTTCTTTTTTCTCCCTTTCTTTTTCCTCTTGCCCCCTGGTTGCTTCGGTTGTTTTCCCTTGTCGATCGACACGACATTTACTTCGGAGGCAAGAAGTTCCTCATTTTCATTTTGACTAGAAATCTTACGGGCCTTTTTAGATGTAGCCTTTGTCGATTTCATGTCTGTTGCGCCAATCACGCCATCGTCGGCATGAGAGTCATTGTTTGATTTAGGAGGAGGTGGAAGGGAAAATTCCGGTCTAGGAGCATTAGGTATTTTATCGTAGAGCATGCCAGACTGAGTATAGATCAAGTCTAGATAGTGTGCACGAGCAATAACTTGTTCTTTAGTGACGGCTCCTCCTTTTCCCACATCTTCTGTGATAGAAGGTAATAATGACTTAATAAACCATTCAGCTAGCAGCTGATCAGGAACATATGTTTTTACCATTCTGCGACGACGTCGCCACTCATGAATATGATCAGATATGTGAGTGGCAGTTGCCTGCTTGAAATTAGTAAGAAGTTCTGTTCCCGTTTCGTACCTTATCGGTAACTGAAAATGGGTTAAAAAGGTTGTGGCTAGGGTACTGAAGTTGTCAAACGAAGCTCTAGGTAATTCGATATACCATTTAGCTGCTGGACCAGTTAACGTCCTCTAAAAAAGGCGAAGCCTAATCGAATCATCGTTTAAGGTGTTTGATGAACACCACAGATGAAATGTCATCACATGATTCGATGGGTCTTCACCCGGATTTCCATTAAATTTAGGAATATCTGACGGAAGTTTATGTGGAATCGCTGGCCACCAAGGGACATCAGCAATTGGATCATTCGTCAGCCGGTTTAGATCTGGTAATTCTAGAGTTGCTACAAAGGGCAATTGTTGATTCAGGTTAGGCGAAGCATACCCAGGATAAGATGGAATCCCCTGAGTAGTGGGTCTTTGCATACCAGCATAATGTATTTGATGCTAGCAACTTTGACAAGGTTTATGGGCATAACCATTATAGTATGGTTGTTGATAACCGCTTTGGAAATGCAGTTGCCTATTACTTACAAAGACTTGTTGCTCAGGTCCTTGATATGATTGCTGGAATTGCGGTTGTTGAGATTGAACCAACCTTGGTTGTTGGACCATTTGCTGTTGTCGAATACTGGATGATTGACCAAGATGAGGAGTCATAGTACTTGTTTGAGCCTGAGTTGCTCCAGATAAGGAGGCACTAACCTGAGGTTGTGATTGAGTTGTCGAGACAAGAGGTTGTTGTATTGCAACCTGAGAAACTTGGGGTTGACATACAACAGGTAGTGCTTGTACTTGCGACACAGTCACCACAGCAGGTATAGTGGGAATATTCGACACAGGGTGGACTGGTTGCATTGAATATACAACCCTTGGTTGTTGAGGCAGTATTGGTACCCAACCACTGGATGTAATTCCAGTTTGACCTGAACTTTGTTGTAAACTCCCATATGGTTGTTCTCCGGGAGGGAACAATGAAAAGGCATACTGCCCTCCATATGGTGGCAATCCAGTACTTAAAGGGTAAATTGGCCTTTGAAGACACATTGGATCAATTTGTTGAGTTTCAACATAAGAAATACCAGATGATAATCCAGATGAAGAAATAGGAATAGACCATTTCGTCGAAACAGTCCCTGATTGGACTCTGGTTTGTTGTTGATAACTTGCCGGGATAGATGGTATACCGGCGAACATTGTTGGAGTAGCAGCAGGAGGTTTTGCTACTGCTGTGTCGGATGACACAGTCCTAGATGTCGACGGTTGTTCAGACATATCTAGTCTATCCAAAAGATTTCCTAGCGATTCTAAAAGAACTTGCGATGAAGGGAGACTAATTTTGAAAACCAACGAGGGAAAGGTGATGATATTCCATTTAAAATAAATTTTAGACGCTTTGACACAACTTGTTTTTTCAATTTTTAAGAGTCGAGAAATAACAAAAGATGACTCTAGTCTCCTTCGATTTTTAATGAGCCTGAAGTGACAAGTGCTCAGATGGACCTTTTCTTTTAAAGAGTCTAAAAAGGAATGAAAGGGACTGCTCTAGAAATCTAGGTAGAGGGATTACCAAACCAATCGCAAAACTGCAGAATACTTTTTACAGTACGCAGTCAATCTTCCCGAATGCTGTGTTCAGTGCATTGAGATCGATAGGGTGGCAGACACAGCTTCCTATGGATAAAGGATTAAGCCTATTGTGGTCTCCCAAAATATACTCGACGGTACGTGGGAGCACAAGTCCGTACTGGAACTTATCGTCTCAAAGTGGAGGAATCACCCAACCATCAGTGAGAATAACAGTTACCAGGCTTTACGACGCTAGAATACGTCTCTAGCCTAGACTTCTAAATGTTGTGTGTTAAGTTCCAAAGCGATGTTAGATTCATTGAATTTATTTTATAGTTGATCTTGTTTATGGAGTTTGTCTTTCAGGTTCACCGCGAGATGTAGATGTAATTCCTAAAATGCAATCTAAGATGATAAACAATCTTTTTATCTTCTTTTTATGCAATGAAAATCCTAGCTACTAAGGAAAGAAAGACAGAATCTTTTCACAAAGAGCAAAGAGCACACTCTAAATGCACTTTCCTAAATCAAACCAATCAGACTATCTATATGCAAATGCACATGCATGTATTTGTTTTCGACTTTCTTAGTATATGAATGATAAGAAGAAAGTTGATGCACAAATCTGAATTTCTTTTCAAGCGACAAATATCAACAAGTTTCTTTTCGAAATAAAAAATGGAGACGATTACAACACCTTACGATTTTGAAATGAATACTTGTTCTTTACACTAGAAAATTACAAATTCAGACCAAAAACAATAGTAACAGGATAATCGACCATCAACAACAATCAAACTCTTTCCTACAATTGAAATCGACACTTGCGACAGTTTCAAATCAAAGGACAACAGTACGATTACGCTACTTTTGCAAAGGAGAACTGAAAATGACTCAACAAACACACAAAAACATTTACAATTCTTTTGTACAAAGGAGGCGGAATAACAACAAGGAAAAGGGGTTTCAAACAGACATATACTAATCACAGGCAGCAAAATTCAGGAATAGAACTGGAAAGAATGAATCACAAAAACCAAAACTGCACAAAGCCTAGTCTGATCAACGCACTTGTAACACAGGGAATTTGAAATGTAGCGCACTTTCTCCACTCGGGAAGTGCACTGAAGTTTAGATTCTCTGAACAGTACCTGCGCTAGGCCAGAAACAAGACTCTGTTTGGGTTCCGGGTCACAGTTTGCAGTTCAGTTCATGGGTTTTGGCCGAGCAAAAGGTAATCAGTAATGCAACAATCAGGGGTAGATCTAAGGAGGATCTAAGAGCTATCACAAGGGCAATCAGAGAGTTTGTGAATCAGTTGTTTAAATCATAAACAGATCCAGTAGATGGATTGAAGTAGCATTTATCTACTTTGCATTTGCTATGGCAAATGCAGTTCGAATGCTACTTGTAAGTTTATGAAATAGACAACAAAGAAGATAAACAAACAAACTAATTCTTCCCCAGCGGAGTCGCCATTTTGTTACAAGGAAAAGTGTCTATATAGAACTGCTCTATCCCACTAAGGTGTGACAGCTGCCTTAGAAACAAACAGAGAAAAGCTACTTTCGTTTTTCCTTTATGAATTATAGATAGAGAGGAACAGAAAGACCAACCTCTGTCTTGCGCTAATCTCCCGATTTGATTCCCCTCTTCTTTGATAGTCTTTAGCTACCTGCTCCCTTGCACACCTAGCTTCACAAAGTACATGTAAGATCACAGAAGCATAGCACTATACAAAGACATGGATCTATAATCATAAACAATCTAGGATCAGATGTAAATTGACCATACAAATGTAGCAAGCATCAATGACACAAGAGCATGGAGGAAAACTTGAATAGCTTTTATTGATAAACAAGAAAGAGCCAAGAGGAGTTACAACCAGTTTTTCTGACCCAACATCAACCTCCCAGCTAAAAATCCCCTCTTCACCTCAAACAAAGCTTAGATCACCCAACAATCTGATGTTTGTCTCAAGAAACCAACAACAATTCCTTACAATATGAAAACTTCCAGCCTCTAGCCTCTGGATCTCTGGGGTGAGAGATCTATATATAGATATTTGTAGAGGTGTGAGTCAAGTCTGGGTTTTTGATTAGTGTCTTCTCTCTGATAGTTCTTGATGCCACTTGGAGATCTCATTAATCTCTTACTCATCCTTGGGCGATTCTGAGAGGCAAGTGTCCCAGGAGAAGTTTCTGGAAGATTCCATGATCATCCACCTCGCAAACTGTCTCTGCCACTTGTCTTTTCCCGTCCATTGCACCCAATAGAAGGGCTTTTTGAAATTCAATGCACTTCCTGTGTGTACAAGGTGCGATGCATCGCACCCTAGCCATGGAGCAAGTGAAATGATCCAGTTTTGACCAGTTCTGAGTAGTTTTTCATGGAGAACTTCTGGGAGAAGCTGTAATCAGTTGACCTTGTTCCTTTAGGGGTTGGAACAACACCTTTAGGGACTTAGGAGCCCTTAGTTTATGGAAATTTATGCTTAGGGTTGTAGTGCCCAAAAATGTCTATAAGAATGTCTTCTTCACCGAGCCCAGTCAATTGTCAACAATGCCTTCACATAGTCTCCACGTCACGTCATCAATGAAAACCTTATCTTCTTAGAAGGTATCATCATTGATCTTCATGTCACCCAAATAAAAACTCCTAGGTTACTCCATGAGGGCTTCAACAAATGATCATGTCTCCAAGGGTCTCAACAATCAACTTCTACAAGTCTTCAACAATGCTTCCAGATGTCTTTAATGAACTGCTTCAAAGGGTATTCAACATCCTCTCCAACTCTGCACTAAAGAATGCCTTCAATATAGTCTTCAAGTCTTCAACAAGGGAATCCAAGATTCTACTTCAAATCCTCATATAAGTTAAACGGATATCTCCAGGTCTGTTAAAAAAAGGGTCTCCAAGTCTATTTCAAGCTTAGGCTCAAATATGCTGCAACAAAGGTTTTTAGGACTGCTACCAATGTTCTTACAAGATACTTCAAAGAATTCTTCAATCTAAACTCTCTAGGAGCTGATTTACCACAACCTTACACAATTGTTAAATAGCTAGATGCCTTTTGCTTCTTTTCTAATCCTATGTTGCACATAGGTGCACAGTAAAATACTCACAATTTAAATGCACTTTACTCCACTATTTAATTTCTAGTGCTGCAGGCCATCAATCTTCATGTGATGTTTCAAGCTCATACAAAAGTCCACAATGCAATGCTCTCACTTTATTCTACTTGTTAAATTCCCAAGAAACTTTTCTGCATTTTTTCTTTTAATGTTTTTCTTATTTATTAGACAAGTTCATGTACCTTTCTTCTTTGGATTACACTATCACATACACAAATTTGGTTCCCTTTTAATCAATGTTCTGATCCCTTTCTTCACTAAAAATATTCTACCACAACTCCAGTTATAATTCACAAGTCCGAGCTTTCCACTGGGCTATAACCCGAGTCTCCACAATAAGTTATTGTTATAGACATATTTGGGCACTACAACCCCAATCACATATGTCCATAAACCAAGGTCTTCTAAGTCCCTAAAAGTGTTGTTTCATACCCTAAAGGATCAAGGTCAGCTGATTACATCATCTCCCAAAACTTTTCCATGAAAAACCACTCAGAACTGGTCAAAGCAGGACCATATAGACTGCCCAGTGCAAAGGGTGCAATGCATCTCACCTGCCACATGCAAAAAGTGCGATGCATACTAGAAATCCCTTCTGTAGGGTGCGATGAGCGAGAGCAGACAAATGGCTTAAGAAGTTTGCTAGGTGGAGACCCTGAGAATCTTCTAGAAGCTGCTGATTTGACACTTGCCTCCCTGAATTCACCCAAGGATGATTAGGAGATTATGAAATCTCCAAGTGGAACCGAGAACTATCAGAGAGATGACACTAATCAAAATCACAGAAGCTGACTCACCCCTTGCAAATATCTATAAATGGATCCCTCATCCCAGAGATCCAAAGGTTGGAATTTGGTAATTTGCAAAGAGGTGCTACTGGTTTCTCTTCGAAGACATTGTTGGGTGATCTTGCTTTGTGTGAGGTGAAGAGGGCTTTCAAGCTGGGAGGATGGCAGTGGGTTAGACCAAGTGGTTGTAATCCTCTCCTCTACTACTTTTACTAATAAAGCTATTTGAGATTTCCTCCATATTCTTGTGTATCTTTGAATTTTGTGTTGATATATCCATTTATATGGTCAATATATATCTGATCCTATATTCTTTACAGTGAAAGATCTCTATGCTTTGATGGTATTATGCTGCTGTGAATCTACATGTGTTCTTTGAAGCGGGACAAGTAAGGAAGCAGTGGCGAGATTCTGTCAAAGGGGAAAGGAAATAAGCAAGGAGTCAAGAGGAAGACTGAGGTTGGTACTCTCTGCTTCTTTCTCATCTCTCTCTCGTAAGGGAAAAACAAGCGACTTTAATCTGTTTGTTTCTAAGATAGCTACCCGTCTTAGTGGGACTAGCAGCTTTGAATAGACACTAGATTTCCCGATAGAAAAATGGTGACTCCACTGGTGAGCGATTAGTTTGATTGCTTGTCTCTTTTTTTTTTATTCATAAACCACAGACGGAGCCTGAAGTTAAGCTAACTAGCCTTCGAACTTCATTTTCTATGCAAGTGCAAAGTAGATCAATGCTGCTTTAGTCAATCTCTGGGTTTGTTTATGAACTGAACAATTGAATTGCAAACATCCTAAGTGCCCTAGAGGTAGCTTGAGTAACCTCATTAGATCAGCCCCTGTACTTTGAAGTTACTGACTATCATTTGCTCGGCCTAAATCCCTGAACTAAACTGTAAACTGTGACCAAAAACCATGTTAAAGTCTCGTCCCTGGACCATCGCACCTTGTCTTCTTGGAAATCTGGATGCATCGCACCTCCCATGTGCAGTAGGTGGGATGCATCCCTATTTCCATGTGTTACAGGTGCCATGATCAAACAAGACTAGATCTGCCTCTAGATTTTGGTTTTTTCTTCACTCTCTTGAGCTTTATTCAGGAGTTTTGTTGTCTATGATCAATAGACCACTGTTGAAACCCCCTTTCTTTGCATCATCCAACCTTCATTGTTCAAATATTTGTGAATATTTTTTATGTATTTTTCGCCATTCATAGTTCTCGTTTACAAAATGGTAGCTTAATAGAACTGTCATCTTTGGATTTGAAAGTGTCGCAAGTGTCGTTTTCAGTCAAGGAAAATAATCCTTCTCTTTTTTATAGTTGATTACATTGTTACTCTTGTATTTGATCTAAATTAATAGTACTTCAAGTGTCGAAAGCAGTTTTCAATTCAAAATCGCAAAGAGTCGTCTTGTCTCCCTTTTGTTTTTTGAAAAGAAAATCATTAGTACATTCTCTTTGAAAGAGAATATAGTTCAGATTTGTGCTTAGCATTCTTTTTGTCATTCACACATTAAGAAAGTGGAAAATAAATACATGCATGTGCATTTTCATTTAGATTGCTTATTGATTTTGAATTAGGACAGTGCATCTAGAGTGTGCTCTCTACTCTATGTGGAAATGGTTTCATTTCTCTTTCCCTAGTAGCTAGGATTTTCATTGCAAAAAGAAGAATAAACAATTGTTTATCATCTTAGATTGCATATTTAGGAGTTGTATATCTACATCACGTGATGAACCTTAAAGGAAAACTTATTAGGAAAGATCAACTATAAAATAAATTCAATGAACATAAAAACTCTTTGGAACCTAATGCACAACATCTAGAAGTCTAGGCTAGAGACATATTCCGGCGTCGTAAAGCCTGGTAACTATCACTTTCGTCGTAGGTTGGGTGATTCCTCCTCTTTGAGACGACAAGTGCCAGTATGGACTTGTGCTCCCACGTATCATCGAGTATATGTTGGGAGACCATAATATGCTATATCCTTTATCCTTAGGAAGTTGTGTCTGCCGCCCTATCGATCGCAATGCACTGAACACAGCATTCGGGAAGATTGACTGTCGTACTGTAAAAAGTATTCTGCAGTTTTGCGATTGGTTTGGTAATCCCTCTATCTAGATTTCCAGTGTAGTCTCTTTTGTTCCTTTTCAGACTCCTTAAAGGAAAAGGTCCATCTGAGCACTTGTCACTTCAGGCTCATTAAAAATCTAAGGCGACTAGAGTCATCTTTAGCTTTTTCTCGACTCTTAAAAATTGAAAAAGAAAGTTGTATCAAAGCGTCTAAAATTCATTTAATTTAGAATAAAAATTTTCCCTCTTATTTTGAGTTGATCGAATAATCCGCAATCATGGAAGAAAGTCAATCAAAACCTCGTCATTCGCAGAGATTGATGGGTTAACCGTCTTTGACTCTAAAAACAAAACCATTCCGGGCCAAGCGAACTCGTTTAACTAGGTCAAAGTCTCCTGGTTTGTTTGAAACTTGTGTTTCAACATCCTCTGAGACTCCGGTTACTCCTCCCATTTCTGGTATCCATGCCTCTACAGAAGAAGTTCTGCAGTTATGAGAGGACATTGGAACTAATCCTAGTGTAATAGTAAACACTTCGATTCTTGAACCAACTCCATCTAGAGTTGATTCGGAAGGTGTTACCCCTCTAGCATCTGTCACTGTGGAATCTATACCTTCTTCGGCACCAGAAATATTTTACGGACCTGATGGTCTACCTCTTCCACCCGGATTGATTGCTATAGAAGAGATTACGGAGGATCTCCCATCTAGTATTCCATCGCATTTTGGGACTGGGATCCACCTATATCCTTCTACTTCAGAAGTTAATACCCCTTCATCGCAAGCTCCTGTAGAATTGGTAGGAAGTCTTTTGGATAGACTTGATATGTTTGGACAACCATCGACATCTAGGAATGTGTCGTACGATACATCAGTAGCAGAACCTCCTGCCATCACTCCAACAATGTTCACTGGTATACCATCTGTCCCAACTAGCTCTCAACCGCTAGAAGGATTCCACCCAGGGACTGTTTCGGTAGTATGGTCTGTTCCCATTTGTTCATCCAGAATAGTATCTGGAATCTCTTATGTTGAATCTCAACAAATTGATCCTTCACAACAAATTCAATTTGGGCAGTCTGGTCTCCAAAGGCCAATCATTCCTTTGAGCACTGAATTGCCGCCATATGGGGGGCACTACACCCTTTCATTGTTCCCTCCGGGAGGACAACCATATGAGGGTTCACAACCAAATTTAGGTCAAATTTGTATCGCATCCAGTGGTTAGGTGCCAATACTACCTCAATAACCAAGAGTTGTATACTCAATGCAACTGAGTCTACCTGTGTCGAATATCCCCACTACACCAGCTATTGTGACAGTGTCGCAATTACAAGCATTACCTGTTGTATGCCAACCTCAAGTTTCCCAGGTCATTGTACAACAACCTCTTGTCTCCGTGACACAACCGCAATAGCCAATTAGTGGCTCCTTAATTGGAGCGACCCAAGCTCAAACGGGTACTATTACCCCTCATCTTGGTCAAATGTCCAGTATTGCGCAACAGCAAATGGTTTCACAACCATGGCTGGTGCAACATCAACAATCGCAATTCCAACAATCTTATCAAGGACCTGAGCAGCAAAACTTTGCAGGTAATGGGCAGCCGTATATTCAAAACGGTTATCACCAATCGTCTCAAATTGGTTATGTCCAACCACCTTATCAAAGTTATCAGCATCAAATACATTATGCTGGTATGAAAAGACCCACTGCTCAGGCGATCCCATCTTATCCTGGGTATGCTTCACCGAACCTGAATCAATAGTTGCCCTTTGTGGAGACTCTAGAGTTACCAGATCTAAATCGGCTAATGAACGATCTAATCGCTTGTGCCCCTTGGTGGCCAGCGATTCCTCATAAACTTCCATCGGATATTCCTAAATTTAATGGAAATCTGGGTGAAGACCCATCAAATCATGTGATGACCTTTCATCTGTGGTGTTTTTCCAACACTCTCAATGATGATTCAATTCATCTTCGCCTTTTTCAGTGAACATTAACCGGTCCGGTAGCAAAATGGTACATCGAATTTCCTAGAGCTTCATTCGATAACTTCAGCACCCTTGCCACAACCTTTTTAACCCATTTTCAATTACCAATAAGGTATGAAACAGGAACAAAGCTTCTTACCAATTTCAAGAAAACGACAGCCACTCACATATCCAATCATATTCATGAATGGCGACGTTGTCGTAGAATGGTAAAAACATATGTCCTTGATCATCTACTAGCTGAATGGTTTATTAAGTCTTTGTTACCTTCTATAATAGAAGATGTGGTGAAGGGAGGGGTCTTCACTAAATATCAAGTCATTGCTCGTGCGCAATATCTAGACTTGATCTACACTTAGTCTGGCACCCTCTATGACAAAATCCCTGATGCTCCGAGACCAGAATTTTCCATTCCTCCTCCTCCTAAATCAAACAAAGACTCTCATGCCAATGATGATGTGATAGGTACGACGAGCACGAAATCGACAAAGGCTACATCTAAGTAAGCCCATAATATTTCTAATCAAAATGCAAATGAATAACTTCTAGCCTTGGTGGTTAATGCCATGTCAACTGACAAAGGCAAAGAACCGAAGCAACCAGGAGGCAAGAAGAAAGGGAAGAGCAAAAAGAAGAAACAGGATGATTCGTCTCCTGAAAAATCTTCTGCAAACCCTTCTGGGCAAAATAAACCTACTCAACCATGCCTCATATGCGATGAGGATCATTGGACGAGAGATTGTCCATATAAAGCTGAAGTTAAGAAATTCTTTAAGAATTCAAAAACCTCAGCAGTATTGACTGATCCGTTTCCAAACCCAGGAACCAATCTGGTTGCTAGTGACAATGCTTCCCCATCCCAAGTCCTTATGCTATCCATTTCAAAACAGCAAAATGATGCTTTGATATCGACAAGGAATAAAGATTACGGGAATCCACAGCTGTCGAACAACAAGGCTATTGATCAACCTAGTAGTTCAACAACAACTTCGACCGAAGTTGTGCCACCCATCATTCCTGAGCTAACGATAAAGCCGCGAAAGGGAGTTGTACACAAATCGACATTTAATCCTCATGCCAGAGCGACACAGAATTATAATATAGTAGAGGACCAGGCCCAATCGCCGTCTGCTATGTTGATACTTGAGGTACTGCAAAATTGCCCCTCCCAAAAGAAATCTCTAATATCAGCAATAGGTGGGATTGATCCAGCGGATTCCAATCTTGTGGCCTTTAATCATAAAGGATATGACCCGCAATTACCAGCTCAGCTCGCTTTCCTCATTCAAGTGAAAGCCCTCAACAAAATTGTTCATCAAACAATTATTGATGAGGGGGCATCTACATGTATTATGTCAATGAGTTACTGGAAAACTTTAGGCTCACCACCCTTGTCGCGATCATCGATGACACTAAAAGCATTTGATGGACGAACATACACTCCATACGGGATTTTAAGTAACTTGCAAGTCAAACTGGGGGGAAAACTAGTAGAAATTGATGTTGAAGTTTGTTGGGTAGATAAATCATTCTTGCGGACAAGACCGATCTCCCTAGTATCTACGGATATCTAGCGAGAAGCAAGACAATCAAATTCTATCTTTCTCTAAATATTACGATTTATAAATAAAGGCCAATAGATGTTTAAGACCCTACCTCAAGTCCAGTGCTAGATTGTGGAATCTAAGCTCCGTTCGTCTAAATGAGCTCCCTTTTACGGAACCTACAAACACAAACATTCACACATCAAATAATACCTGCATAGCCAATATAATAAACCATATTTATCATGATGATCAAGGAATTCATGAAATAAACCATAGAAGACAATTTATTGAGAAAAATGAATCTGATTGTATTAACTTTAAACAAAGAAGAACTTTACAACCTTGGTGCCTTGATGTTGTACAAGCTCCTCCCAGGGTCCAGCAAGAATCTCCTCTACTTTAACAAGTTTCACTCTCTTCCCAATGAAGCCAAAAGGTATGTAATCTCTCCTCTCAAGCTCAATTAGGAAGTCTAAATTCCAACAACATTTACCCTAAAAAATATTCAGCTTTTAACCTCTCTAGCAACCAGCCCAATGCCTTATTTTATCGTGCAGAGGAAGGAAGTTACCAGGTCCACCTTCAAAGGGATAGAGTCCTCCTTCAAAGGGATAAGCTCCTCTCATCAAGGGGTTAGCTCCTATAGTTATGGGATGCATGAACCACCTAGCAGCGAACTTGCCACCTCAAGGTTCTTTCTAGAAGCATCCAGAATTAATCCAAAGTGAGTTTTTAATAATAAACTTGCACCTTTTTTACTTTTATAGGGGTCCGCACCTTTCCTTTAGATACAGAGCGGGCAGGTCCACAGGGGACATGACCAAGGGATGCGGGACTCTAGGTAATGCTAAGAGAAAGTGCGGAACCAGAGTTTTAGAGATTTTCGAAGGCTTTCTCTCATTTTTAAGGCTTTGACATGAACAACTGAGGTTTAAGACTTGCATAAGAGGACAGTATGAGTGGTGATAGACTCACACTGATTACAGAAAGTCATGGTGACAATATTTTGTGTAATAGATTTCCCCCTAAAGTGCGAAGTCTGTAATAGATAGTATTTTTCATCTAAGAAGAGTGAAGAACTTTATCATTTCAAGGATCATCTTGTGGAGAGCCCGGTTGGAACCTGTAAAAACATTCAATACAAAATATATATATGAGACCATATCATTGCTGAGGTAGGCATTCCCATACTCAGATCAAAACTAACTAGAAAACTAACTAAACTACTCTGATATAGGAATGATCTTGTAATACATCACAAGTATAGACACATGTAGACACAATATGGATGCAGCCATCTGTTTATGAATAGTCCACTGTATAATGAATACAAAATTCCTCGCAGCCTGGATGGTGGAAACTAGATCCAGGGTATTGATTTCTACTTCCCGAAATAGTATGATTCTATCCATGTGAATGAATGTGTCAAAGTCGAACATGGTAGAAACCACTTGATTACCAGTCATTGATGTAAACTATTAACAAGTGTGAGAGAAACCACCAGTAATGTCAATGGCTCTCAAAGTACTCAGTACAATCCATGAAATGTGAATAGATGAGTTGATGTCGAACATGTCATGGAATCCTTCGATCGAAGGTCAATGATGCAACCTGTCATTGAAGTCAAGAAACCTGCCATTGAGGTATGCAGATCCCAAGGTACTGAAGATTTCTAGATCATCTTTCTAGATAATGAGCTGAAGTCGATAGAAAGTAATCCGTCGTAGGCAAGCCCACAACACGAAATCGTAGATCAAGTTTGAAGAAATATAGTTTGCAAGGACTAACTCAGGGATGGTCAAGATGGATGATAGATATTTTGCAGATGAATGATTTATTGGCACTGACCTCTTAAACACATAACGACACTGCAGATGGTTTTGGTGACAATTGACCCAAAGCTAATACCCAGAAACGGGCTGAAGACTTTCAATATGGTTTGATTAACTGTTAGGCAAAGGATTTCCCAACCCAAGTGAACAAAAAATGTCGTGTTCAAGAGTGGTTAAATTTTTTTCTCAGACACAAAGTATAACAAACAGATTCATTTTCCTCTCTTTTCCCCCACCATTTCTAGCAAGTACCTCTTTATTTTTGACAAGCTTGAGGAGGATAACATTTGCTTGATTATAAGCTCATCCTTCGGATGAGTCCAACTTAGTTTAAATTCGAACCCTAAGAAGGAGTGGTCTGTTCCTATTTGTAATTGAACAGGTCCTTTATTGTTATATTTTAATGAGTCCAGTATAGGAGAAACTTGACGTTTTTCAATTTTAGGGAGTCAGAAGAAAAACTTAAGAAAACTCCATGGTTGTCCTTTTTCGTAAATTTGTGTCCCCCAAGCCCGAAAAAGTATAAAATAATACTTGAGAGAATCGCTTGACCATTACGATCAAGGAGTAATTTTAATAATTAGTGTCTCCGATCCGAAAAAGTAAAAAAGCGATCAACGACACGTCGTTTTATAACCAATATCAAATTTGAAACGACAAAAATCTAGCAATCTTTTCATGTTTGTATGGTCAGAAAAGAGTTGTAAGTGGACCGTCCTTTTAATTCCATTTTAACGAGCTTAAAAAGAAGAACTCGGAAATCTTTTCATATTTCAGAAGTCAGAAAAGAGCTCAAAGATGACTCTAATGTTTTTGTCGAAAATGATCAATTTTTCCTAAAAAATCTGATATTCTGCACAAAAACTCAAACATTACTGATACCTATTTAAAATAAATAAAATGCTTCAAAAGTTACCTCTTTAAAGTGAAAAATAAACAGATTAAAAATTCATTTATTCAAAAAAACTTATAAAAAGGGCTTTTGTAAATTCATTTTTACCGTTTGACTTCAGAGTGAGAAAAGAGAGCTTTCGGGTAAAAAACTTCCCATGAATATTGTGGAAAATCCGTCCATCGGAGTCGAACACCGTCACCTCCAAGTAATCCACTTCACTTTACTCTTGCATTTCAACCATTTGAAATTTGTTTTTAGGTTTTTATTTTGATTTTTAGGAAGAATTTTTGTTTAAAAGTGCGCTCGTGGGGGTCCGAAGGCGCAACTTGCAAAACCTGTGGACCTCGACTTTTTCGCACACAGGAAAAAGCCAGGGGCTCACACCTACTATTTAGGTAGAGTGCGGACCTACGCATTGTCTCTAACTGGAGAGTGTGGTACCCACGACATAGGTTTTATAATTCCAAATTCTTCAATTTTCGCACAAAAACTTTGATTTAAAATGTTCTAATCCGCCTTTTCTATCAATGTAGGGTATACACCATGCTTAGTTGATGGGAACAGGAGCACAAAGATGTGGACCTTGCCGCGATTAATCATCAACCTTCGATAGATGCATTGAAGGCATGCAGTTTATTTAAATTCTGGGCCATACCTAGCATGAGGGCCCAAGTATACTTTCTGCAATGCCTGGTGGACAGGTGGAATATACAGGACTAGTGTTTGATTATTGGTGGCCACCAGCTCGAAATGGAGCTAGAGGACATTTACTTTTTGACTGGTTTGCCTAAGAGAGGTGAACAATTGACTCTATTCGGGACTAGGCTAGGTGGCCAGTGTGTCGATAGTCTCCGGCTAGAGTTTTGTAACGACTAAACCAAGGAGAAAGGGATTGATATCAAAACCATATCCTTTCCTAAACTCAAAGTGATTGCATTTACTGTCACTAGACTCTATGGAAGCGCAACACTATATATGGCCACCGGATCCGAAATGCGGATGGCAGTAGACTACTTTCGAGGCACTGTCTTCAATTGGTGCGAAGCTGTGTTGGCTAATGTAAGAGGCCAACTGACTAGAGAAAAAACGGACAACTGAAAAACTTTGGATATGGTTTCTTAGTTGTTAGCTTTGGTCTAGAGAGGGTCCCAATGTTGGTCCCACAACATCTTTCTGTTGAAGCTGGACTTCCCCGAGAGCCCAAACTGATGCGTTGGGTTGCAGTTATGGCCCGTCATCCTGAGGAGGGTTCAGAAGTTGTTCGATTTCCTCCTGAGTATTTTCATTGGTTAGAGAACCAAGTTTTTGCTATTTAGGATTTTCCTTATGCTGGGATGGATTATCGTGGTGACCCAGACATGGCTCTTCCACCAGGAGAGCAATGGGATGACTCAGGTAAAATCGTTTTCAACATTTTCTAATTTAAATTTTTTGTTTTGTATTTAGGTCATCTCAAAACTGATAGTAAAAAGTTTCAAATGCAGATGTAGGTCCATGGCGACCAACCATTCTCCAGCCCTATGAGAGGAAACAGCCAGCTGCAACAGCGCCAGCCCCACGGGACGAATCTACAAAGACCCTAGTCGAATTGGAAAACCATCTAGAGCGTTTGACAACAGACACTCTATAGACTAGCATAGACGACATTCCTCTTAGGCTACAACGCTATGTGATTGGGGTCCCAGGACCTTTCAGGAGGTTCCTTTGTAGGGTGGCCCATACAATGGTTTCTTATCGTGATCATCACCAGTGATAGGATGATCACCTGTTGTAGACTCATATGACATTTTTTCTTTTTGTACTATCATTTTTGCCAATCATAAGGTGTTTTTCAACCTATGATCGAAGACGATGTATATTTGACACACTTTTATGCTATGCTATATCACTATTACTGGCTATCTTGTAAAACATGTTATGAAATGTATTTAAATTCACTGTTTGATTATTGCAAATGTCTACTTAACATTCGAGAAGCAATTGCATCTGCTAATGTATTTAAATATCTTGGAATATGTTGATATTCAATATAGTCAAATTCACGTTCCAAGAGACGAACTCTCAAAAATAATCTCAATAACACTGGATTTCTAATGGCATAAACTCTATTAAGTTGCAATACAACAAGTTCAGAATCTAACCTCACAATCAAACTCCGAATCCCAAATGAGATGGATTCAGGTAATAACTCAATCACTACACTATACTCTGCAATGTTGTTCATTGTTTGACTGAGGCTTACCCCATGCATAGATACCAACTCATCAGTGGGTGAATAGATAACCCAAGCTGCGGAAGAAATGTTCCGTGTATTACGACAAGCACCATCAGTAAAACCAATGTATGTTTGAAGAGACGTCGACATCTGCAATATCAAGAGTAAAATCAAGATAAGCAGGAATAATGACAAAAACACTCTCTAAACTAAGCACACTTTTCTAATCTAAAACACACCAGCTAGAAAGAAAACTAACCCAACTAAAATCTCCACAACTAGATTTAAGCATAATATCTCTTCAGGTAAAGACCATTTCTGGGTTTACCTAAAGAGACCCCGTCAAAATCTACCAATTCATAGGCCCCTTTTGCTAGCTTTCGCTTAACAACATAAGGACCATGCCACATGGGTATGAATTTCCAGCGCCTAGCTTATCATTTTCTTGATCGTATAGTAAGACTAGGTCTCCTTCTGAAAAATTGTGAGGTGTAACATTTCGATCATACTGAGCTTTAATACGTTTGGCATGAGTTTCGATTGCTAGTGCAACATCACGTCGATTCTCATCTAGCTGAGACAAGTACAAGAAATTTTTCTCCTCTTCGGAAGTGGCTGGAATTAATTCTATGGCCATTTTCAGTGATGGGATTTCGCATTCAATGGGTAACACAGCTTCCAAACCGTAAACTAGTTGGAAAGAAGTGAAACCAGTTGATGTTTTTACTGAGGTTCGATACGCCCAAAGCACTGAAAATAACATGTTATTCCAATTCGACCTATGAATCCCAATGATTCGTTGGATCATAATAACTAGAACTTTGTTGATGGCTTCAACCAGACCATTAGCCTGTGGGTAATATGGAGTAGAACTATCGTGACGCAGGCCAAGTTGATCTGTTAGTTCAGTCATCATGATGTTTCAAAAATGACACCCATGATCAGTGATAATCACTTGTGAAACACCAAACCTAGCAATTATATGATTGAAAATGAAAATCGCAGCAGTTTTTCCGTCTGCCGAAAATGTAGGCATCGCCTCGGCCCACTTGGTAAAATAATCTACCGCAAGGATGATATACGCATGCCCCTCGGCCGAGTTAGGGTTACATGTAATAAAATCGATACCCCATTTCGCAAAAGGACCGAGGATGATTATAGGGTGGAGAGGAGCAGGTGGAGCACACATATTTCGATAAAAAATTTGGCAGTTGTGGCATTTTCGGACCGCGTCAATACAATCTTTAAACAAAGATGGCCAGAAATAGCCAGCGCGCAATATCTTTTGGGCTGTGGCAAACCCAGACATATGACCACCACACACTCCAGAGTAACAGTCATTTAGAACCCTTTCAGCTTCCTCATGAGTTAAACAACGTTGGAAAACAGAGTCCACCCCACGACGATAAAGTGTATCTCCAATAATTTTGTATTGTTGGGATTGGAATCGTATTTTCCAATGCTAAGATCTTGAAATTTTAGGCCGAAAGGATTGGGTTTGGAGATAAACTATGATATCTCCATACCATGGATCAAGAGTGCTGATAAGAAACAAGGATTCGTCTGCAATGGGCTCTTCCACCACAGTTTCGGTATCAGCACGCGGGAAGTCACACATCAACTCCGCAAAAACTAAAGATTTCCTTGACTTAGATTTTTCAAACTCCAAGTCAAATTCCTGTAGGATAACAATCCATTTGGAATACTTGCCCCCTAGCAATTGTTTGGTCAAAATATAGATCATAGGGTTGCAGTCAGAAATTACAGTAGTTTTGTGTAGTAAAATGTAATGACGAAATCGTTGGACAGCTTGAACAGCTGCCAAGGCCAATTTCTCCACATGTGAATATTTTAGCTCCGTCGGATTCAAAGTTCGACTAAGGTAATAAATCACATGTTCACTACCGAATTCAACTTCCTGAACTAATAACATCCCGATGGTGGAATGAGAGGTGGCGAGATACAAGAAGTAATCCTGGTTGTAGTTGGGAGGATGCAATAACGGTGCATGGGTCAACGTGTGTTTTAGTGCATCAAAAGATTTGTCAGCTATCTCATCCCAAAAGAATGGAGTATTCTATTCAACTGGTAAAACCCTTTGTTATCTCGGCGTAGTTAGGAATGAATCGACGTAAAAAGTTTGCTTTCCCTTGCAAACTTTGGAGTTGGCGAAGAGTCGAAGGAGGAGGAAATTTGACAATAGCTTCAACCTTCGAGGGATCGACATGAATGCCGGCTTTCGAAACAACAAACCCCAGCAAACGACCCGTTTCTATACAAAAAACACATTTGTGTGGATTCAACCTAATTCTATAATGCCTACATCTCATAAAGATTTCTCGTAAATGAATGAGATGATCAACTCTACGTAATGAATGAGTGGGTAAATCATCGAGATAGGTTTGCACAATGTGCTTGACGTAATGAAACCCGTAAGACATAGATCTTTGAAAAGTTGCTCTGGCATTCTTCAACCCAAAAGGTAATTTGCAGTAAGCAAATGTCCCCCATGGACAAATGAAAGCCGTTTTTGGTTGATCAGTAGGTAGAATGTTGCTTTGGTTGTAATCGGAAAAACCATCCATAATGGAGAATATTTCACTGCCGGCACAATCATCAATGATTGATCGATATAGGGAGTCAGATAATTGCCTTTTGGACAGGCTCGATTAATATCCCTATAATCGATACATATTCTTATTGTTCCTTGCTTTTTATTAACAGGAACAATATTCGATACCTAATCCGTTAAAGGAATTGGATAAATGAAACCTATTTTAAGTAATTTTTCAACTTCTTCTTTAATTGCAGCAGCTTTTTGCGAGTGAATCTGACGCAAACGTTGTTGGACGGGTTTAGCATCTGGGTAAGTTTTTATTTCATGAACAACAATTGCTGGATCAATTCCTGGCATTTCTTCATACAACCAGGAAAACACGTCTCAGAGTTCTTGAAATAGGGCCTTATATGTTTGAAATTCATTTTCCGTACAAGAGGCACCTATATGAATGTTTTCAAGAATTCCAGGCTTAACTGAAATATCAATAGGAACAGTTCGAGAAATATTGCCCAAATTTAACTCAGAATCAAGATTTTGCAATGGATTCTGTGGTTCTTTGACATAATCAGTCGTAAAAATATATGAAAAATCATTTTCAAAATGATCAATCTCAGGTAGGAACGAAGATCTATGATGAAGATCTTCCCATGGTAAATCATCAACAGACAAAATTTCTCGAATCTGCTCATCAGCATGAACAAGTTCGGAAAAAGTTGTTGAATCTGAGTTTGATGTTGAAAGTGATTCTTCATGGACCACATTCATTAGGTCAATTTCGGCTAAAGAAGGGTCGGAAAATGACTGTACAGCCTGATACACAATTTCATAGGGACTCAAAGGCATAGCATCACCAAATGAATCCATCTCAGATTCGGAAGGTATGATCCAAGGATCATCATAAACAATAGTGTTTGATGAAATCATATGAATGGTTGCAGTAGAAGGCAATACGTTAGGAGGAGGAAAGGAAAAATTTCCCAGTAAACCAGAATCTTTAACTAGTCCTACTCCAACATCCTTATAAGGGATAGTTGTTTTGCCGACATGATGGATACTTTCAGAAGAGGCTGGGTCGGATGAAAAGTAAGTTAGCTGGTCTATAGTTATTATCTTTCCATTATGAGGAAACTTTACGAGCCGAAAGACCGATGAAACAACAGCAGTCATAGCGTAAGACCAACTACGACCCAAGAGAAGGTTGTAATCTAGAGGGGCATCAACCACTTCCACATCTAGATTAACAGTTTTGCCTTCAACCCCTATAGGTAAATCCTATAGAATGCCAAAAGGATGGAACCCACGGCCATCAAAAGACTTTAGAATCGCCAGGGATTGATTGAGTGTAGGAGAACCAAGCGATCTCCAACACTGGATCGACATAATACACGTTGAAGCTCCCTCATCAATCACAGTCCTATAGCAAGGTCTGTTTTTGACTAACACTAGAATCTGGAAAGCCATTTGATGAGGTAAGTGAGGTGTACTATTTTATAAATCGAAGATTATAAGGTTCGAGTCCTGAATATAAACAGCTCCTATAGCTGACAATAGCAATTTACGCTGTGCTGGACATGATTGCAGCACCTCCAAAGCCGACATTGCTGAAGGTGAAATAGCTAAATATTCAACAATGTTATAGTTCTGAGCAGCTCTCGCATGTGGATTGAAAGCTGACTTTTGAAGTATACCCTTGGTGGGCGGTTTGATTACTAAGTCTGCGTTAGGTTTCTCGATCTATAGTGTATCGAAACCAGGAGTTGAAGTTGATGGGTTCGAATTAGAAGATGCTGCTTCCTTACCACCAATAGGACTTTTACTTCCATAATCCTGCGATCGTGTCACAATCCTAACATGGGACATCATCATTATGGGTTATTCTGAGGCATTTGAGGAAGAACCTATCATCTTACTATCTTGACTAGGAAAAGGATCCTTCAAGACAGTAGACATTTGAGAACCTTTGACGATTTTCTCAACCTCAGCACGATGAGGGCAGTCTCTTGTAAAATGCTCTTCGTCACAAATGAGACAAGGATAACGAGGTTTACGTTTCTCATCAGTAGATTTCGTTTTATCTGGTTTCTCTTTCGAATTTTTATCTAATTTATTTTTCTTCTTCCCCTTCTTCTTACCGCCAAATTTTGATTTGGCCGTAGATGACTCTATGACATGAATATTGGCAGAAATTTCAACGAAAGAGTCTCCTGTCGGGGAATCTGGTAAAGCTATGATAGGAGAAGAATTCTTGGAAGATTTCTTCTTACTTTTGGTGTTAACTGAACCAATCATGTTGTGAGCAACATGATACCCTGAAGGAGCTGCAGTTATTTGCTCAATTACTGAGCTTGAGCAATTACCTGCTCTTCAGTAACGACTCCTACCTTAGCTACATCCTCAGTGATTTTAGGTAATAATGATTTAACAAACCATTCTGCTAAGATCTGATCCGGAATAAAAACTTTCACTAAACGACGTCGACATCTCCATTCATGAATGTGATCCGAAATGTAAGTGGAAGTTGACTTTTTTAACGAAGTTAATAATTCCGTGCCATTGTCATATCTCACAGGCAACTGAAAATGAGTTAAGAATGAAGTAGCTAACTGACTAAAGTTATAAAAAGTGGCTTGTGGTAACTCAATGTACCACTTGGCCGCAAGACCAATCAGAGTGCATTGAAAAAGACGTAAACAAATTGAATCATCTGAAATGGAGTTAGATGCACACCAGAGGTGATAAGTCATCACATGGTTTGACGGATCCTCTCCTGATTTACCTTCAAACTTTGTGATATCACTGGGCAACTTATTTGGCATTGGCGGCCAAAACGTAAGATAATTAATCGGATCGTTCGTAAGGCACGAAAAATCAGGCAAGTCCAAAGTTGCAATGAACGGTAACTGACGATTAGGGTCTCGAAAACCCTGGGTCATAAGACCAGTCCCAGGAGGAGGATATCCGGGATAACTTGGAATTGGAATTGCATTTGGGATATTATATCCTCTCGGAAAACCAAGATTAACCAAACCGTACTGGGGTTGTTGAGGTTGCTGATAAGTATATCCAGGGTACGGTTGATACTGATAGACTAGGTTCTGTATAGTAGGACCGAATTGGTACTGTCCCTGGTACGGTTGATAAGTAAACTGAGGTTGACTTGTGACAACCGTACTTGGACTAGGTTGTCCTACAGGCATTTGAACCAAATTTTGAATTGTAGGTCCAGAATGAGGTAAATATGCTTGAGGAATTGATGCAGGAACAGTACAAACTGGAGCTGTCGATACTCCAAAAGTAGGTGGGGTATATTGAACAGATGTTGCAGCAGTCATTTGAGGCAGAGTTCGAGGCGAACTAGGCCCAGGCTGAGAAACTACACCAGATGTAGAAGTTTGAATAGTAGGCTGGACAGGTTGCTGGGTTGAACTAGAAACCAAGGGTTGTCCAAATTGGGATGACAACTGCACATTCGGTTGCAAGATCTGTTGAGATTGAGATGGATCCCACACTACGTTCATTCCGGGGTATGGACCCATAGAAGGTTGAGCATATTGAGGATCATAACCAGGTTGAGGGTAGGGTTGATAATTCAAAGGTACATTTCTAGTTCCTTGGACAAATGATTGACCTGAAGGTGGTTGGAAACCTTGGGTTGGGTACTGACCTTATGGTTGACAACCTTGAGGCACGTACTGAAACTGGGGTTGACCTTGAGGCACATATTGATACTGGGGTTGACCTTGAGGTACGTACCGAGTCTGGGGTTGACCTTGAGGAATGTACTGTCCCGAAGGTATGTATTGTCCTTGAGGTTGCCCCCAGGCAATAACTGGGTACCTTGAGGTTTCCCCCCAAGTGATAATTGAGGACCTTGAGGTTGCCCCCCAAGCAGTAACTGACTAACTTGAGGTTGTGGATTTGGAATGGTAACTGACATCATAAGAATGTCTTCTACACTCAATGGTTTAATTCCGTCATTACCAGTTAATAACCCTTGTTCAATAGGTTGAGGAGATGCTCTCGAAAAAGTACCCATACGTGACTGATACCCAGAGGGAACAGAAGGACTGCCATATAAAAATGTTTCTGGAGAATGAGAAAACATGGATGACTGTCTTGACATATTCAAAGGAGGATAATAACCTCTAGGTGTTGGATGAAAAGGAATGCGAGGTGGTGAAAAACTAAGTCCCGGGTTTTCCAAAAAATTGGTCAATGAAAGATACCAAGCATCCCTCCTAGGTGGACTGTAAAAGATCGATTCATGCTCCCTAAGTTCTATAGTTGGTTGATTTTCAGGGATTGATATACCTTCTTCCGGAGTGACAAGTTCTTCAATAGCAATAAGTCCAAAAGGAAGATTTTGGGTAATGATTCTTCGTACCCTGGGTGAACCAGGACCACTGGAAGTTGGAGAGGCAAATCTTGATGATGGAGTAGCAGCAGGTTCAGTTTTAGGTTTAGAAATTTCAGGTTCCTCGGCTAATTCACTAGTAGAAGAAAAATTACCAGTAACTTCAGAAAATGAAATAGGTTCAATAATATACTCTGGTGCTTGAACTTGATAATTAGGATGCACAACTAAAGAAGATTCTCCTTCTTCTGGTGACCCAACTCTACTATCACTAGGAGTTACAAGAGCTCGTAGCCCTTCAAGCTGACTTGGTGAAAACTTAGGAGGTTGGCCTCGAAGTCTATGGGACTGTCTCGGTAATTCAGCCATGATTAAATATTTTAATTACTTCACACGCAAACAAAGAAAAATCTCAATGAAAACCGCCTAAAGTCTCTAAAGAACCAAACAATTTGAAGCACACGCCTAAAAAATCTAGGAGTTCAAACCACACACAAACAGTAACTTTCCGTACCGAAAACACTAGTTGGTGATGAAATCTAACGTCGTAGAATTCAATACAGAAATGGCGGTTGGAACAGTTACCCTGACAACCTGCTTAATGAACAGACTAGCACAAGTTTCTCCACTAAACCGTCTCGAGTGAAGAGAACCCCCCAGAAAGTCCAAGTGAGTCTAGTCGATGTCTGCTCTAGGTACAGTGGGATCTTCCCTCCACCGTCACCTTAGGAAAGAATCCTATAGATTATGGCCACTATGGTTACCAACAGAAAAAAATATACCTGGGGGAACAGTCTGTGATCCGATACACACGCAAGGGCAGAGTAGCAAAGCTCAATCCCCTTGAAGGCTCCTTGACATAATCCAAGGTTTACCAACAAGTTACCCCAGGCTCCTCAATAATGGTTAATCCGAGGTTTACCATTTTTAATACGTGTATGTCTCCTATCGTTCCCAATGAGGAAGGATTGATTACCCCACTGGCTCGGATATGATCTCTTGCTTGACTCCTTTAAGAGGAGCTTCCCAGAGCATAGATGTAACAATTGGAATTTATCTCCTACCGCAAGATACTACTTGTTTGTTTTTACTATCTTGGAGAGTTAATTACTCCCTACTCCAAGATACTAGCCTAAGCTATGTTGGTGATAAAGAGTCCTAGAAATAAAAAGATTGCTAGATAGATTTTACTTTAAGCGTTATTTTTATGGTTGTTTCTTAAGTCAAAAGGTGTGGAGATGAAACTTTATGGTGTGAAGACTCGACTCCAAAACACTATAAATACCTAAGATGATAAACAATCCTTTTTCTTCAATGAATTTCTAGCTAAAGAAAGAGTTGAGAATGCAATTTCTTGAAAAACAAATCTTTCTTTAACAAACAAATGAAAAGAATTTTTTTTTTTCCTTTTCAATGAACTCTAAAACGAGACTACTAATTATGCTCACGAAAAATATCCCTTTCTTTTCAACACTCAAAAACTACAAAAACAAACCTTTCAAAAGAGTTTTTTTTTTTTAATTTCTAGAATACACTCAAAACTATTAAAAATATAATCTTGAGATCTATAACTTCTAAAAATCTAATCGAAGTAAAATCTTACAAAATTTCTTTTCAATGATGTTTTACTTAGTTATCAGCAAACTAAGGACTAATTCGTTCAGAATAACAAATTAAGCAAAAAACAACCAGCTTATGTTTTCTTTTTTAAAAATTAAATCCAAAACTTTCAAAACAAGTTCTTTCAAAGCTTTGTAAAGAGAAAAACGAGATGTATTTCTCACTAAAGGCAGATTTTACAAATCGGTCAGACTCATAAAGAAGACCAGCAAAAACCAGGGAGATCTGAGGTTTCTAAGGCTTCTAAGCTCTGAGTTACTACAAAGACCAAACGAAAGTCAAGCCAGGCACACAAAACTTCTAGAAATTCACCTAAAACCTAAATGCCAATGGAATTCACCTACAAAAAGTTTCTGACAAGACACATGCAGATCTGGGCAGAGGCTAAAACAAATAAACAAATCCTAAGCTTAACTGAATGAAAAGATTTTAAGTTTTTGAAAATTTTGACAGGGCCCGCAGGCTCCCAGTATAACCAGGTGCGGTACCGCTCTATGTAGTAAAGCAACAGTGCGGGGATGTCCGCACTGTGTTACAACTAGAATGTGTGGTCCTCTTTCAAAAGCGTGAAAAACAAAAACAATTTACAATCTAAAGAACCTACCCAATCCCACACGCATCAAGAAAAAACCAGAAACAAAGAAAAAGTTTCTCAAGTCAAAGTAAAAGTAAAGGCAAAAAACCAAAATTCAAGTCCCCGACAGAGTCGCCATTTTGTCAGGCGAATAAATCATTCTTGCGGACAAGACTAATCTCCCTAGTATCTATGGATATCTGGCGACAAGCAAGACAATCAAATTCTATCTTTCTCTAAATATTACGATTTATAAATAAAGGCCAATAGATGTTTAAGACCCTACCTCAAGTCCAGTGCTAGATTGTGGAAGCACTCCGTTCGTCCAAATGAGCTCCCTTTTATGGAACCTGCAAACACAAACAGCCACACATCAAACAATACCTGCATAGCCAATACAATAAACCATATTTATCAGATGATCAAGGAATTCATGAAATAAACCATAGAAGACAATTTATTGAGAAAAATGAATCTGATTGTATTAACTTTAAACAAAGAAGAACTTTACAACCTTGGTGCCTTGATGCTGTACAAGCTCCTCCCCGGGTCCAGCAAGAATCTCCTCTACTTCGACAAGTTTCACTCTCTTCCCGATGAAGCTAAAAGGTATGTAATCTCTCCTCTCAAGCTCAATTAGGAAGTCTGAATTCCAACAGCATTTACCCTAAAAAATATTCAGCTTTTAACCTCTCTAGCAACCAGCCTAATGCCTAATTTTATAGTGCAGAGGAAGGAAGTTACCAGGTCCACCTTCAAAGGGATAGAGTCCTCCTTCAAAGGGATAAGCTCCTCTCATCAAGGGTTTAGCTCCTTTAGTTATGGGATGCATGAACCACCTAGGAGCGAACTTGCCACCTCAAGATTCCTTCTAGAAGCGTCCAGAATTAATCCAAAGTGAGTTTTTAATAATAAACTTGCGCCTTTTTGACTTTTACAGGGGTCCGCACCCTTTCCTTTAGAGACAGAGCGGGCAGGTCTACAGGGGACATGACCAAGGGATGCGGGACCGCAGGTAATGCTAAGAGAAAGTGCAGAACCAGAGTTCTAGAGATTTTCAAAGGCTTTCTCTCATTTTTAATGCTTTTACATGAAGAGCTGAGGTTTAAGACTTACATAAGAGGACAGTATGAGTGGTGATAGACTCACACTAATTACAGAAAGTCATGGTGACAATATTTTGTGTAACAAAGTTATCGATGGAAACCTCGATTACAACCTCCTACTAGGAAGACCTTGGATTTATGCTATGGCCACTGTTGTGTTGACATACTTCAGAAAGATTTCATTTCCTTTTCAAGGAGGAATTACAATCATCGACCAACAAACCTTTCTCCCCAACAATTCACAAGTTACGGGAAGCATCCCGATGATCCATGGAAGCTCTCATTCGCTTCAAAATATCAGAGTAGGCCTACTAAAAGGCCCTACATTGATGGGTACTTTTTCCCTACCACCTCAAAGTAATCTGGAAGAAGTGGCCATGGTGGAAACCTTCAATATGATATCTTCTATATCTAAAAGATTCAGAAGATTCCTGAACATTTTGTCAGCATGGATCATCGCCATTTTAGAAATATTGTAGCAATCAATTTTCTTGGTCTGGGGAGCAAACCCAAATCAACGCTCATCGAGTGTTTGGATAGATAGGTCTAAGGAATATGGCACCTCTTCAAATCCTTGGTCGCATGTACATTCTACAGACGAAGGAATCATTCAGTCAATGATGATAGGAGAGGCACCATGGGAAGATTACCACCATCATTCCCATCTTCCAGATCACCACGAAGATTATTCCAACAACCTTAATCATCCTTCATTTTTTGATTTTCTATCAAATACTGTAAATATGGTGGATTATGAGGATAGTTCTTTTACTGTGTCAACCTCATTAAAAATTGAAACAACTCCCTTTCCAAATTGAGTCTTTGATTACGATCTCGTAAAATCCAAGTCGATTCTTTCAAAGATCTTGAAGGTAAACCTTCATTCCAACCACCTCGTTGAATGCAATGAAGTTTGTGGGGCATGCATCTCGATTTGCTTCACTATGCTAGGGGCATGCGAACTTATAACAAGCATAGTTTTTCATTTCAAGCTTGTGTAAACATGAAACCAAATCTGAGCATATGTTGTCGCATGGTTCAAGCTCATTAAAAAATGAACCAGGCCATGAGCAGTGTTATCGCAGGGTTCAAGCTCATTAAAAAAAATAAACCCGCCATGAGCAATGTTTCCGCAAAGTTCAAGCTCGTTAAAAAATAAACCTAGTCACGAGAAGTTTTACGCGAAGTTCAAGCTCGTTAAAAAATAAACCTAGCAATGAGCATATGTTCCACCAAAGTTTAAGCTCATTAAAAAATGAACCCACCTTCGGTAACTAACCATTGCGATCACATTATCATTATCTTTTGAGCCTTGGTCGTGTTCTTACCATCACCTCCACTCTTTTTTAGCTGATCATATGCCTCCATTTGATTGCTTACCCCTTTTGAGGAATAGTTGCGATGAGTGATCCTATTAGCCACCTTCTTTACACTGCTGTGATTGAAAAGTTCCAAACCTTACCTGGAACCAATTACTACTAGAAAACATCACCTGTTCCTCAAAAAATGAGTCTCCTTTAAGCTCTTTTCATCTGACTCATAAAATATGAAAAGATTGTCGAGCAATTGGCCTCTCCAGCTCATTAAAGCAATCGGAAGTGCTATCCCTTCTCTAGATTTTAATCTTTTTGGACCTGAGGGATCATTACACAAAATATCGAGCACTTGTCTTTTTCGGCTCGTTAAAACTATCGAAAAGTCATACCTTTCGCATTGTTTTATACTTTTTCAGACTTAAGGGATTATATTACGAAAAAGGAATATTGTAGTTTCCTTTCCGTCAAATTTCAAACTCTCTAAAATTGAAAAGAACCGAGTTATCCTTGTCATTAAACTCGTTAAAAAATAGTGAAAAAACTTGTCCATTAAGACAAGAGCGATTTTCACTGTCGCTAAGCTCGTTAAAACATAGCGATGGGTTTGCCCGAAGGGAAAATTATAGAACAAGCATATGTTATCCTCCTCAATCTTGACAAAAATAAAGAGGTACTGCTCAGAAATGACTGGGGAAAATTGGGAAGAAAATTTTATTGAGTCGGGTTGGGTTATTCTGTTCACCGGTCATACCACCATTGGTCCACCGTACCATCCATTTTTGGGTTAACACTACCAATCCATTTCAGTGTTGCCGATATGTTCAAGAGAAGTCGCTCAGAGAATTCACCTACCGAGCTTGTGTCTCATCCGCTGCAATACCTTCACGCTTCATTCTTTCATGACCGCCACCCTGAACCTTGTATCATTAGATCGTTTTCACCTCTACAAAATCATTTGCTCTATTCCGTGTCGTAGATGTGGGATCCATTAATACCCTCCTACGATGGGTCACTTCTTATCGACATCAACTCATTATCCAAGAAGCCGACCTAGGGACAACCCTTCCAGTCCTTTGAAGCTTGCATGCCTCAATGGCAAGTTTCTCACTTCCAGCGATAGGTTTACACTAATGGCCTTCGACCGAAAGATTTTGCGTGGTGTTCGACATCAACTCATGTATTCACACCACTTTAATTGTACTACAGTACCTTGAGGGTCATCATCATCATCGATGATTCCTCTCACGTTTGTTAACAGCTTACATCATTGGCTGGTAATCAGGCGATGTCCTTCCGTGTTCGACATTAGAACATCTTTTCACATGGATCGACTTGTACTTTCGGGCGAAGATTGAATGAGTTTTGAAGACCCCAGATCTATTTTCATCCATCTAGGCTGCGATATATTTAGGAAAATAAAGACATCAAATGTACATCATTGCTGCACATATAATCATCCAAACTAAGGGATGATGGCTCTACCAGAATCATCAGTCTGTACATAGATGGTTGTCTGTCCTATGTAAATGAAAATGAATTTATCAAGCTGAGCATGGGAATGCCCGCCTCAGCTAGATCATGAAAATATTATGAAGATAATGTATTGTATTTTATCTTATTACAGGTCACCTTCTAGTGCGAAAAACCTCAGATCCTCATTATAAATCATTTCACCCGACATCAAAAGATTTACGACCTCATGCTTTAGGGGGAAACTGTTATAGACATATTTGGGCACTGCAACCCCAATCACATATGTCCATAAACCAAGGGCTTCTAAGTCCCTAAAAGTGTTGTTTCACACCCTAAAGGAGCAAGGTCAGCTGATTACATCATCTCCCAGAAGTTTTCCACGAAAAACCACTCAGAACTGGTCAAAGAAGGACCATATAGACTGCCCAGTGCAAAGGGTGCGATGCATCTCACCTACCGCATGAAAAAAGTGTGATGCATACTAGAAATCCCTTCTGTAGGGTGCGATGAGTGAGAGTAGACAAATGGCATAACAAGTTTTCTAGGTGGAGACCCTGAGAATCTTCTAGAAGCTGCTCATTTGACACTTGCCTCCCTGAATTCACCCAAGGATGAGTAGGAGATCATGAAATCTCCAAGTGGAACCAAGAACTATCAGAGAGATGACACTAATCAAAATCCCAGAAGCTGACTCACCCCCTGCAAATATCTATAAATGGATCCCTCATCCCAGAGATCCAAAGGTTGGAATTTGGTAATTTGCAAAGAGGTGCTACTGGTTTCTCTTTGAAGACATTGTTGGGTGATCTTGCTTTGTGTGAGGTGAAGAGGGCTTTCAAGTTGGGAGGATGGCGCTGGGTCAAACCAAGTGGTTGTAATCCTCTCTTCTACTACTTTTACTAATAAAGCTATTTGATTTTTCCTCCATATTCTCGTGTATCTCTTAATATTGTGTTGATATATGCATTTATATGGTCAACATATATCTGATCCTATATTGTTTACAGTGAAAGATCTCTATGCTTTGATGGTATTATGCTGCTATGAATCTATAGGTGTTCTTTGAAGCGGGACAAGTAAGGAAGCAGTGGCGAGATTCTGTCAAAGGGGAAAGGAAACAAGAAAGGAGCCAAGCGGAAGATTGAGGTTGGTACTCTCTGCTTCTTTCTCATCTCTCTCTCGTAAGGGAAAAACAAGTGACTTTAATCTGTTTGTTTCTAAGATAGCTACCCGTCTTAGTGGGACTAGCAGCTCTGAATAGACACTAGATTTCCCGATAACAGTTGTCCATGTAAAAATTGAGTGATTGTCTTCTATAACGCAGGTCCGAGATATCTATCTATGTAATTCTTCCATAGATGACTTGTCTGAGTTGTAGTGATGATCCAATCAGAACTTAACCCAACCAAAAATCTCAACGTCCTCTTTAAAACAGTCTAAGTTATTATGCCTAAAATAAATATTCTTTTTTCTTCTCAGCCTCTCGTTTTCATCTATATTTCTCCTATATTCATTGATTGAGATATCTACTTTTAGAGCGAGGAGAAAAAATGTGTATATATACCTTTTTATAAGTCAAATTTTTATGCATGAAGGAGAGCCAACAATCATATTTTAGTAGCCAACATATATTTAGGATATTATAACATTTTTTTTATTTGTCTACCATGTGATGCATAATATAGGACCTTGTCTGCCATGTGAAAGATAAATCATATAAGAACTATGGAAAAGGCCTTGTTTTCCATGTGAGTGATGTCTAACACCATGTTGCTGCTTTATACATTATGTCTACCATGTATGGTCATAGGGAACCATGTTGCCATGTTTGTTTGCCACTAAACAAAGTCATGTTATATGGAATTTTTTATATTTTTTTGTAGTGTGTATTATGTTTTACATGGAGAGGCTACATGATATGAATGAATGATATGACATGATAATGATTATGTTTGTTTTAATAATGTTTGGTAGTGTGTATTATGTTTTACGTGGAGAGGCTAGCTAATACGAATGAATAATATCATGATAAGAGGTAGGTGGGGTGTTTTAAGTAATTTTGAGGTGATTAAGATTTTATATTAGGATTTTAAGGAATTTATGAAATATGATATGATTACGATAGGGCTTAGGGTAGGACTATGGGATCAATTTCTTTAGAACTTCATTTAGCAAGGCTAAGGTATCATGAAACTGGGGCTTGTCATCTAGGATTTCTTCATTTTTATTTATTTTCATAGGGTTGACTTCAACAATAGATTGGATATGATTAGGATTAGTGTTTGCTTCAACTAGGGTTAGAATATTATGTAGAGCTAGGATTTCCCTAAGGTTAGGGAAACATCACGCATCACAAGAATATTTTCCATCCCAATAATTCCATATTGATATCAATGACAACCTTGATTAGCAATCTCCCCCTTTGTCATTGATGGCAATATTCCTACCCTTCCAAAATTCTCTCCCACTTTGACATCAATGGCAAACGAGGTATCCAAGTACTCCCCCTGTCAAGCTACTTCTTTTCTTCGTCAATAGTAGTTCTTCATAAGTATGTTACTCCCCTTGTCATGGTACTCTTCCTTCTGGCAATGTGGTCTGTGATAGATGTGTTTACATTTCTTCATGTGATGAACCAACCCCCCCTGCCTGCATAAACTCCTCTAGCTTCTATAGACAAGAAATATTTCTGCCTAGTACAAGTAGAAGAAATCTTCAACAATAGTCCATCAGAGAAGGAATCATGTTCTTCAATGGAGTTTCTCCCAAGAGATGATCTATCAAAACATGATTTTCCATGTGTGACTCATCAAGAATTTCATAGGGCCCATTCATAAATAGCATCTGCAAGAATGATTAAGAATCATAAGCTCCCCCTAACAGTATGCATGGTCTTCCTTTTCAGCAAAGCTCATCATCAAACACTTGGAATATCATATATGCCAAAGATGTCTTCATCAAATCAACATCATGTGTTGTTGGATGGAGTGTTCAAGTGACTTTTGGATCCAATTTTCTTCCTTCTCCATACTTGTGTAGCTTTCTTCTCTAGCTTGGTTGTCATAGGTTTAGCTTGTTTAGAGACCCAAGTCAAGTTACAATCACGTGCCATACGTCCAATGTTATGGCGATTGAAGAATTCCATCTTATTCATGAATGAGGAAGCATTAGTTCTTCTTGCAAAGTTGCTTTTAAGATACTGACGGGGATCATTATATTTGTCCTTGTGGTATGGACATCAATGACAACCTTGATTAAGGAAATGTAACTAGGTGCGGTATTAATAAATATACTTTTGACATTTTTATTTATTCAAGAAAAGAAATATTATCTTTACAATATATGTCAATGAGTTTCTTGCTCATTGAAGTAGGTCTAGCACATGTCAAAGTGCTATAGCTGAGTCAAAGAGTGAAAATAATTATGTTGGAAACCTTAAGGGTATGTTACATTATGTATATTTATGTATAAAAGTCAAAAAAGACACCTCCAAACAAATTCAAGTATCCTCCAAGCAAAGACATCATCAAAAGAAGCAATGGAACCATTAAAAGCACCTATTGTATCAAAGAAAATCAAGTCGGCCTCAAAGTAGCAAGTCGGCCTTCAAGTTAGCCTAAATGAGGGACAAACCTCTATATATAGAGGTTGTCCACTCGCTCAAAAGACAACGCATTTTCTCTCTGCAATCTGCAAAGGTAAAAGAAAAGAAAAGAGTAGAAAGAGGACAAGAAAAGGGTCTCCAAGGTAGTGAAGAAAGGAAGAAGAAAACTGAAGTGTTAAAGGGCTAGTTATAGCCACCGTGCAAGGAAAGGAGAGTTGTCTTTGCGGTTATAACAATTGTAACTTACAGCTTACCATATCTCATTGTTTAGGGTTCAAACTAGGCCTACAGGGCCTCTGTCTCTAGTGTGGAAGAAGGGTATGCAAGCGAAGGGAGTAAGAGAAGTCTATCATAGTTCTTGTGATGAGATTCCCTCACACGTGCAAAGAATTAGGGTTGCATTGCTACTGCTATAATTTTGCAATATTTGGGAAGTAAGGCTCGGTTGAGAAGAAACAAAGTCATCTCTTGAAGTTAGAAATGCTCCATCACAAGCGAAGGAAGAGAAAGGTCAAGGGAAATTCTAGAGTGTGTGATAGAAGATATTTACAGTTGCCAGAAGAAGTGTTGAAGGAAGAAAGATAAAGTGCTAGAAGGAGGATGACAAAGTGTTGTAGGAAAAATTAATCTTGAAAGAACTTGAATTGTGCCTGGAGGTTCTTCTAGTCAAGGGTCTAGGGTTTGGCATTGATCAATAAAGAAGCTTCAATAAGAGAAAACTTACTGGAGGGTTTTCCTCTCAAGAGAAGAGAGGTTTGGGCCCTAGCAGAGAGCCAACATCTTGTGTTCTTGTTCTTATGTTTTGGTAGCAGTTTGATGAAGTAGACACACATGCATTAATAAGAAGAAGAATAATATTAATTGAACAAGAAAAAGTAAAATGACTGCACAAATTTTTATCAAGTAACGAAGAATCACACTACACTTATTTGCCCTAGATTCTTCAACATGGTATCAGAGCTAAGGTGACACATCAAGGAAAGGGTAAGTCAAGAACACTCATCAAGGAAATACATATACAATATTGAAGGATCAAGGCTAGAAGTCTCAATCAATTCAAGGACAATATTTCCAATCCATCATTCATCAAGGAAGTCTACATAGCAAGAAGAAGAGCCTTACATAAAGGCACCTACAAAGAAGGTTAGATTGAAGCAGGACCTACATCAAGCTACAAGTCGTCAAGAAAATTTCATCATCAAGAAAGCCCACTTGAGAAGGCAACTTGAAGAACCTCAAGATCCAAGGAAGGCAAGCCATCAAGTCTTAAAGGAGGAAGAAAATCCATTACATCTTGAAAATCTATCAAGTAAGTATATGTCCCCTTCTGAATATACATCAATGTCTTTTTGCAAGGAAAGAAACAAATTGGTAGGTATTATTAGCCTTGTTGGCATGTGGCCCAAAGTGGGTCCAAATATGCTCTTTAAGTCTTCAAAAGCCAGTAAAATCATGCCAAAGATAAAAACCAGCGCAGGAGAAGAACCCTTAGAATGGCGGAAAAGCACTATTGGAAGGCAGAAACACATAAAAATAGTGAAAAACCAAGTATCAGAGGCATAAACAAAGGAATGCACAGCAGCCGTTAGATCTGGCCAATCAACGGTCCAGATCAGATCGGTGGGTCACAATCGGCGGATTGGGGGCGAACCATATGGAACTTGCAACGGTGATCTGCGAGGCAATGTGGACCTTTGGTCAAGTGCATAGATCGACGGCCCATGTTGCATCAGAGTTTCGCTATCGGAGATTACAAAGAGCACTTGCAAATGGCCTGGGGCATAACGATATGCAGTTGCGATCAATCGCATCACGATATCATAGTCGGGGAAAAAATGAGGAACGAGGCTTCTACCTATATGTATGTCTGATGCGATAAACCAAACGTGAAAGGGTTCCTTAAAGCTATTATATAAGGTTTGAGATCCACCTAAAGGCATTTTCTTATGTATTTTGCATATTTTTTTTATTTAACGAAATACGAAGAGACTTGCAATATGCAATAAGACTCGGACCCGAAAGGGTTCGTGAAGGGAAATATATCAAATTTGAAGTCTGTCATGAGTCACTTTTAATGTATTTCTAGTGTTTTTAATGTATTTTCCAATATAAAGGGAAAATCGCAAAATAGGCAAGATTTCGGGAGAGTCAAAGGCAATAAGTGGTTTGGGCCGAGCTCCGCCTGATCCCATTCAATGGCTACCATGTGTCCAGGCTGAGGAGAGAGAAAACCACCCTCATCGGGTGGTTAAATCCCATACAGAAGAGCCGCCCGAAATGGATCACAACTGTAATGGTGGAGATGTGATATCGCTACAAAGGTGGACCCGATAGAGGAATAGATCATATTTAAGGACTTTTGAAGTTTGGAATGAACATAGCTTGGCAGGATTTCACAGTGATGTAGTGTTTTTATGTGTAAAACATAAAATAATCATTTGGTATTCGAAAGGATGTTAAAGGGCCCAAGGCAACATTCTGTTACAGAACAAAGGGACAAGCCATTTGTGACAGGTGACATCGATTGGGAACGGACCCGATAGCTTTGTTTGGCTATGTTTTTATTTTTAACAGTTAAACAGGTGAACTAAAATAACATAATATATGGACGTAAAGGGAAAAACAATAGCGCAACACAGCCAAACCAGCAGAAGAGATCATGGAGCATCACTCGCACGAGTGAGCTCCCTGACAGTGCAACAAATTACTAGAATGCGGTTACACTACTGTTAGAAAGAAACCTCTGAGCTCATGCATGCCTAGTCATGACATCAAACAATTAAAAAGATAGAGGGGATAGATTAAGACCTCTCGAGCCTCAGAAGGCTCGAGAGCATTGTAAAAGGCCTATAAATGTTTGAAAGTTCAGAGTAGCAAGGGTTCAACTTTTGAGGACTATGGATACTCTGCTACTCTAGCTTCTCATCTTCATTTTATAAATATAAGCTTCTTTTGCTGTTACATGTTCAATTCCTATTTTTTCTTCTATTCTAAGCTTGCACTTGAATAGGTTATTCATGTTTCTTTTTGGTCTAATGCCAGATAACTGTCATCTTATCTCTGTGTTGATAAATTAGATTTGCAAGCTTCATTTGCTTCCTATAGCTAGCCATTCATGTGTTTATGTATGCATCTACTGGTACAATCAATATTCTCCATCTATCCATTGAATCTATAAACTATTGAGCATTAGTGGTCTAAAGCCTTGTAAAGTTGAGGGTGTTCATGCATCTATAGAGTGAAAACAGAGTTGAAACAGTCATCTAACTTGATCCAAACCATCATCCATTCCAATAGTTCAGAGAACAATATAACATAATTAGCACCGTTGCTGGGGAGAGGAGACTGAAGCTCAGCTTCCCTGGGAGATGACATAGACCCAGATTTGATGATAGACATAGTCTGGGCACTTTTTCAGTTGTAATCATCTATTGGTGACTCTACTAAAGGATGAACCTCTTGGTGACTCCACTTGACAGTTCTGGCTCAATTTGTGAGGCATACTCGGAGAAATCCTCAGAAGCCACAAGTTGACCCAGTATCTGATCCTGAAAAAATCATCAAAGAAAGAAAGACATTGCAGAAAGGAGCATCAGGTTTAGGTAGCTCTAAACAATATTCCATATTTCTTCAAGAAAATTCTATAATAGAGAAAATACATGTTGAGAGTATAGCATCTAATACTAGCAGCGAAGAAAAAATCTTAGAGATTCATAAAGTTCTTTATTCCTTAGGTTCTCCTTTTGTTGCAAGCCCAAAGGAAGCCACTCTTCCCATCCATCATACCCCTTTAGTCTTATCAGTCACTCCTCAACCCTCTGTAATTCAAACTTCCAGTACCCTTATAGCCACCACAGTTATGGCAGGTCTACAAGAACCTACCAAAATGGAAAGAATCATAGCTGCTAGGTATGGGCCTCTAGTACTGCCCACTCCTTTAAATGCCATGCCTACTGGAGAATATCAGAAGTATAGGCATAAGTTCACCGGGACTGAAGGTGTTACAGCTGAAGAACATCTTGAATCATTCTATAGCTATGTTGATAACCTAGACATTAGTGAAGATGATGTGTGGATGAGAGTCTTTATCCAAAGCCTAGATGGAGAGGCTAGAAAATGGTTCAGAGAACTAGCCCCAAGGTCTATAGTAGATATTGAGGCTTTACATGATGTATTCCTAAAGTATTGGGGGACAAGAAGGATCTACTCTACTACCACACTGAGTTTGGGAACTTAAAGTGGGAAAATGGTGAGTTGTTGTTTGATTTTAATAAGAGGTTTAACCACATGTACAACAAGATACCAGCTAAAGTAAAACCCACCACTACCTCTGCTAAACTCACCTATGCCAGTGCCTTTGATTCTAACTTCTGTCTACTGTCGAGGGAGAGGAAATGTGCTACCTTGGCTGATATGCAGGATGCAACCTTGGAAGTTGAATCAAACATCATGGTTGTAGAGAAGCTCAAAGGAAATGTTGATAGAAGGAGACAGAGGGGCGATTCTTCATCATCTTCATATCCCAAGATAGATAAAATGACTAAGATGATAGAGTCATTGGCCTCTGAAATCTCCAAATTAAAGGCTGAGTAGCACCTTGGGAAAGGAAGAGTTCCTAATACCTTTTCTCTTAGAAATCCAAATCCATATAGAAGAGCTAATGAGCAGTTGCAGATTTTGCAAAGAAGCAAAGATGCCAATGAAGACCAAAGGGTAAAGACCCCTTTCCAGAATGTAGTCATGGAAGAAGAGTAGTTTGAAGAAGATGATGAGATCCATTGTCTGGAAGACAAAGGCAGTGCCTCCTTTATGACCTCAGTGGCCTATGAAAAGTCATTATTCAATGACTAGATCAACCAAGAATGGGATGGTGAAGCTGTTTTGCAAACTGCTGATCAGCACAGATATAATCTAAGGTCGAAGATGAATAATGCTAAGGAAACTCCTATTCAAAGAGTTGATGTCCCTGCAATACAACAAGCTAATAAGTAGAAGCGCCTGACAGTTGATCCCATCATCTTCAAAGCTTTAGCTCACGAGGTAAGAGGCCTCGATATGTATCCTTCTCCTTTTAGTTTTCAATCAAAAATTCAGAAGCTAAGAATACCTATACCTTTGATTAAATTAGTGAAGAATGAGTCCTTCAAGAGATCTATCCTCAAGGCCCTTGAGCCTAATGCCATCCAAGCCTCCACCGACTATGTAAATCTACAAGATGACAAACCAACTATTTTTCTATGCCCAATGATTGAAAATTATGAAGACAACTCCCCATCATTCTATGTCTCAATGACTATTCATGACAAAATCCTTCATAACTGCCTTCTGGACACTGGAGCCTACCATAATCTAATGGCCAAGGCTGTCATGGATGAGTTGGGTCTTGACATTACCAAGCCTTATCATGACTTGTTTTCTTTTGACTGTAGAAAAGTGAAATGTCTGAGATTAATCAAGGAACTAGCCATCACTTTGTCTCAGTTGCCCATGAAGAGTATGATGATGGATATTGTGGTAGCAAATGTACCCCCAAAGTTTGGCATGTTTCTTTCTAGAGATTGGATCAAGAGATTAGGTGGAACATTACAAAATTATTTGTCCTATGCTACTGTCCCAGTTTTTGTAGGTGAGAGTAGGAGATTATATAGAGAAGCTCAGTTGGCTTATGTCATTAGTGATGAACGGAATCCCACTAATCATCTCATCTATGCTATCGAAACTAATTTTGGAGATTGTATTCTTTAGATTGAAGAATCCCAGTTGGCCTCCATGCAACTTAAGAAACCAGTTTTCTAGATCACAGAGGAAGAAGGCCCACAAATTTGGGACATGTTCTTTGATGGAGCTTGCTCTAAGGAAGCTGTAGGGGCATGTGTAGTCCTTGTGTCCCCAGCACAAGAATGTATGTATTTATCTTTCAAATTAACTTTTTAGGTCGCAAATAACATAGCATAGTACGAAGCCTTGATGTTGGGCTTAAACGCTGCTAAAGAAATGGGCAAAAAAGGTCTGAAAGTGTTTAGAGGCGCAGACCTCATCATTCAGTAGGTGAACAAAACTTTCCAAGCAAAGCATCCAAGGTTGAAAGCGTGCACAGATGAGGTATGGAAGCTCAAGGGCTCTTTCAATAGTTTCAACATTTCTTACATCCCCAGAATGAAGAACCAGCTTGTTTATTCCCTTGTTGTGTCTGCTAGCACATTTTTTCCTCCTTTGCCTCCTAAATTGGCTTATGAAGTTTAGGTGAAATATAGACCATGTCTGCCTAACAATGTCAAATACTGGAAAGTTTTTGAAGATGATGATGAAACTAATAGGCTTTTACAAGTCTTTTATGAATTTGTTGAAATGCACATTGACCAAGAAAATGAAGCCATTGAAGAATACAACTAGTCCAAGCTAAAGGACAAGATTGGTCAGGATAGCATTGTTCAGCTGCCTAGTAACCATATACCCAAAGGAAATGACATGGCAAGGAGAATGATTAACTTGGTTGAATTACAGCAGATCAGAGAACAATTGGTTGAGAAGTCAAGAATTCATCAGAAGAAGACCAAAGAAACCTTTGATAGAAAGGAAAAGGTGGACAGTTTCCAAGATGGTGACTGGGTTCTCAAATGGGATGCATTGAAGGAAAAGAAAGGTAATCATGGTAAGTTTGACTCCTTATGGACAGGTCCATTTGTCATCGCTCAAATTCAGCAGAAAAATACCTTTATTCTACATAGTCTGGAAGGAGAAGATGTTTTGGGTAGCCCAGTCAATGGGCTGTTCTTGAAAATTTATTTCATTTAAGGCTTTAAAGCCTTGATATTGTAAATATGTTTTTCAGTTTTTATTTTTATGCAAAATTGACTCCATGGCCAATGGAACACTAGGAGATAGATTTGATTTTTGGTCTTATAGGAAAGGCATCGGTTTGTGATTCTTGAAACCTCACAAGGAGGATGTCATCTCCAGAAGGAGCTAGCGTTAGCCTTGTTGGCATGTGGCCCAAAATGGGTCCAAATATGTTCTTTAAGTCTTCAAAAGCTAGTAAAATCATGCCAAAGATAGAAACCATCGCAGGAGAAGAACCCTTAGAATGGCGGAAAAGCACTATCGGAAGGTAGAAACACATAAAAATAGTGAAAAACCAAGTATCGGAGGCATAAACAGAGAAATGCACAGCATTCGTCAGATCTGGCCAATCAATAGTCCAAATCTGATCGGCAGGTCGCAATCGGCGGAGGAAATTGGCAGACTGGGGGCAGACCATATGGAACTTGCGATGGCGATCTATGATGCAACATGGACCGTCGATCAAGTGCGCAGATCGATGGCCCACGTTGCGTCCAAGTTTCCCTATCAGAGATTACAAGAGCACTTTCAAATGGCCTGAGGCATGAGCGATATGCATTTGCGATCAATCACATCACAATATCGCAGTCGAGGAAGACATGAGGAATGGGGCTTATACCTATATGGATGTCCAGTGTGATAAACCGAACCTGAAAGGGTTCCTTAAAGCTATTATATAAGATTTGAGATCCACCTAAAATGCATTTTCTTATGTATTTTGCATATTTTTGTTATTTAACGAAATACAAAGAGACTTGCGATATGCGATAAGACCCGGACCCAAAAGGGTTTGTGAAGGGAAATATATCAAATTTAAAGTCCATCATGAGCCATTTTTATTGTATTTCCACTGTTTTTAATGTATTTTCCAATATAAAAGGAAAATCACAAAACATGCAGGATTTTGGGAGAGCTAAAGGCGATAAGTGGTTTGGGCCGGGCTCCACCCGATCCCATAAAACGGCTACCATGTGTCCATGCTGAGGAGAGAGAAAACCACCCTCATCGGGCAGTTAACTCCCATATAGAAGAGTTGCCCGAATTGATCACATCCATTGGATCTAGAGCTCCCAGATCAACGGTGGAGATGTGATATCACTACAAAGGTGGACCCAATAGAGGAATAGATCATATTTAAGGACTTTTGAAGTCCAAAATGAAGAGCGCTTGGCGGGATTTCACAGTGATGCGGTGTTTTTCTGTGTAAAACAAAAAACAATCATTTGGTATTGGAAAGGATGTCAAAGGGCCCAAGGCAACATTCTATTACAGAACAAAGGGACAGGCCATTTGTGACTGTTGACAGCGATTGGGAATGGACCCGATAGCTTTGTTTGGCTTTGTTCATATTTTTAACAGTTAAATAGGTGAACTAAAAATATAGAATATATGGTCGTAAAGGGAAAAACAATAACACAACACAGCCAAACCAGAAGAAGTGATCATGGAGCATCACTGGCATGAGCGAGCTCCCTGACAGTGCAGAAAATTACCATAATTTGGTTACACTGCTATTAGAAAAGAAACCTCTGAGCTCATGCATGCCTAGTCACCACATCAAACAGTTAAAAAGACAGAGGGGATAGATTAAGACCTCTCGAGCCTCAGAAATCTCGAGAACATTGTAAAAGGCCTATAAATATTTGAAAGTTCAGAGTAATAAGGGTTCAACCTTTGGGGAATATGGACACTCTGCTACCCTAGTTTCTCATCTTCATTCTAGCAATATAAGCTTCTTTTGTTGTTCCATGTTCAATTCATATTATTTCTTCTGTTCTAAGCTTGCACTTGAATAGGTTATTCATGTTTCTTCTATGTCTAATGCCAGATAACTGTCATCTTATCTCTGCGTTGATAAATTAGATTTGCAAGCTTCATTTTCTTCCTGTAGCTAGCCATTCATATGTGTTTATGTATGCATCTATTGGTGCAGTCAGTATTCTCCATCTATCCATTGAATCTATAAACTATTGAGCATTAGTGGTCTAAATCCTTGTAAAGCTTAGGGTGTTCATGCATGTGTGGAGTGAAAACAGAGTTGAAAAAGTCATCTGACTTGATCCAAACCATCATCCATTCTAATAGTTCAGAGAAAAATATTGAAGATTATATGTTACCAGGCATCTCTGAGCTACAACCTAGGAGAGCTTCCTGGAGTGATAACAGGTACCAATAACTTTCTTGCATGGAAGAAGAGGACTAATCTGCTTCTCAAGGAGAATGAACTTCTGGAACATATCAAAGGGAACATCACTATCTCTACTAAGGAAAAAACTCAAGCCTTAGCTAAGTACAATAAGGATGAGACAAGAGCTCAAAGGATTCTAATATAATTAATCAAAGACTCTCTCATTCCTTATGTCTCCAAATTTGAAACATCAAAAGAAATTTATGATAAGCTAGTAGAGTTATTCTCGGTATCCACAACCAGAGAAGTAATATCTCTAAGGAATGAAAATTACAAGCTGAACGTAACAAAGGAAGGAATAGCTCCCTACTTCATGAAAATATCTTAAATGAGAGATCAACTTCAACAGCTTGGGAAAGTCATGCCTAACAGAGAGATGACAACTGTAGTACTCAATGCTCTACCTAAGGATTGGGGCAACTTCACATCTAGCATATATGCCAAGAAGGAAGCAACCACACTCTGTGAAATGTGGTCTCTATGTAAGATAGAGGAAACCAAAATTAAAGCAAAAGAAGATGTGGGATCAAAGGATAAAGAATTTTCTACCATGGTGAAGAGAAAGGGAAAATTTGGAAAATTTGGTCCACGAAGAACAAACAACAAAGACATCTCCAAAATCCAATGTTTTGGATGCCAAGAATATGGACACTACAAAAGGAGTTTTCCTAAGCTTAATAAGGACAACAACAACAAAAGAAAGAGGGAAGAAGCCATATGACTCAAAAGATGAAAGAAGAAGAAAATAAACGAAAGAAGGAAGATCCTTTGGATCTCTACTATGAGTAGGTCAAACTTTTTACTTCAAGTCTTCTTTCAAATTTTTGAGTAGGATAGGAGCATGTAGGAATAAAATAAAATTCCATGGCTAAGAACATCTTCTAGAATTTAGAAGCTTGAAGTACATAGAGTTCTAGACACTCATGAAGATTTATCATTTATAACGAGAATAAAAATGCATGGGTAGAAATGTCTTCTAGAATATAGGAGCATGGTAGATATAACTCAAGATATTCATATAGAAAGAGAATACCTAGTATAGGACCTCATCCATGATGAAAGGAAAATTGATCGTGATTAAGAATCTTAGAAGACCTCGATCATCAAAAAGAAAAGAAACTTTGCATGCAAGTTAAGATGAAGCAAGAAGGACCACACCAAGGACAACCAAATGAAGCTAATATTATCAAAGGAGAATCAAAATGAGGTATGTATGCATCAACGTTTAGTCATGTTATCTTTTGTGTGTTATTGAGTCATGGGAGTTAAACATGATCAAGTATGAAAGAATCTATTTCAGACATAATTGAAGGCATGTACTACATTGCAATGAAGGTCAACAAAAGAATATGCTCACATAAGGAGTATAAGATTATTGACTAAGAAGAAAGAAGAAATGTTGACTAGTCTAGGAAGCAAGCAATGAAGAATTGTTCTCACAAGAAGCATAATATGGTTGACCCATATATCTAAGAAGAAGCAAATGAAGAAAGAGATTAAGCATGTGAAGAACACCATGATCACCAAGAATCACTATCTAACAAGACACTTTGAAGATATCTCCCTAAAGAAGGTAGGAAAACTCTAACAAAGAAAGGAAGGACCCTTGATACCTATGAAGGCCTTGGAGATATAAAAGATGCAGATAACTGATTCTACTCTACAAATATGTCATGATGAAGAAGCCATCCAGCAAAAGAAAAAGAAATGTTGAAAGTAATATCATGATGAAGTCATGATGGGCTACTAGGTCGAAGCATGTAAACAAGCAAGTATATCGAAGCATCCTGTAGGTTTTAACCTCGTACAGAAATTACCTGCATACGAATTCTAACAACAAAAAATAAACAATTTGAGAGCATAACACATAAAACACATATACACAGAGATTTCCCCTAGATCCCAAAATCGGGACTACCAGCTTGATTTTTCATTATGTTTCCTTTCAATGTTACAATACATATTTATACATGCTAAAACATCCAATACCATGGACCAAAAACCATCACGTCCAAAACCATCTATGAAAACCATGCAAAAAACCATAGGTAGGTCTGCCCAACCTAATATAGGGTCCAAAAGAATATAACAAAACCCAACATTCTCCCAATTGTTGTTTTCTTTCCACAGGGGGCCACAAGAGAGCTTAGTCATTTATCTAGCCCTGCAATGCCCATTGTTTCTCTACACCAATAGAACTTCTCAGAGCTCACATATTTTGTCAATTCATCTACAGTATCCTTCAAAGTGTCCACCTTTACTAGCAACACCTTTTTGTCTTCTATCATATCCCTCACAAAGTGATACTGAACATCAATGTGCTTTGTCTTTGAATGGTAAGCAGGGTTCTTTGCCAAGAAAATTGCACTTTGGCTGTCACAGTCTATCCTTATAGCTCCCTGTACTAACCCCATACTTGAGCACAATCTCTACAACCAAACTGCTTCCTTGCTTGCATGAGTGGCTGCCATGTATTCTGCCTCTGTAGTTGGTAGTGCCACTACAGATTGTTTCTTACTCATCCAACTGACTGCACCTCCAAATAGCTTAAACACATACCCACTTGCTGATCCAGATCTCCAGCCCAGTCTGCATCAACAAAGCCACAGATTCTGTCCAATCCTGAGCACAAACCATAATCACTAGTGCCATGCAAATACCTGATTCACTGCTGTCTAATGCTCCTTCCCTAGTTTTGACATAAACCTGCTCAATACTCCCATTGCATGTACAATGTCTGGTCTAATACATACCATTGCATACATCAGGCTACTGACTGCAATTGCATATGGACAATGAGACATGTCCTCTTCCTCTTATTGTGTCTTGGGACATTGATTGACAAATAACTTTACACCTACAAGAATAGGAACCTTCACCGGTTTACTATCCTACATATTAAACCTCTAGAATATTGTCTCAACATACTTCCTCCAGTTTAACCAGAGCTTCCTCTTTGCCCGATCTCTTTTAATTTCCATGCCCAAAATATAGTTTGCAATAGCAAGATCTTTCATGTCGAATTTGGAGGACAATTGGGTCTTCAAATCCTGGATAATTTCTTTGTCATTTCCAACTAGCAACATATCATCCACATACAAGAACAGATAAATAACATGGTCACAAATTAATTTAAAATACACACAGTGATCTTCTTTGCTTCTGGTGAAGCCAAGTCCCCATATAAATGTATCAAATTTCTAAGACCACATCCTTGGTGACTGTTTTAACCCATATAGAGACTTCTTTAACTTGCATACTAGTTCTTTCTTACCCTTCACCGCAAAGCCTTCAGGTTGCTTCATGTAGATCTCCTCTTCTAGATCCCCATGAAGAAATGTTTTCTTCACATCCATCTGTTCTACCACAAAATCAAAAGTAGCAGCAATAGATAAAAGTAATCTAATAGAAGCTACCTTGGCAAAAGGAGAAAAAATATCACCAAAATCAATTCTTGGCACTTGGGAATAACCTTTTGCTACCAACTGAGATTTGTATTTCTACACCTTTCTTTCTGCATTTGTTTTCTTCTTGAACACCCATTTGCTACCAATGGGTTTCCTTCCAACTGACAACTCCACCAGATCCCATGCCTCATTTTTGTGAAAAGATGCCATTTCATCAACCATGGCCTCTTTCTAGAGTTTTCCATCCTCTGAATCTACTGCTTCCTTCAAAGTTCTGGGATCATCATCAGTAATAGATAAAGCAAAATTTGAATAGAAAGTAGATGGACTATACCTTTCTGGCTGCCTTCTTTCTTGAATTGATGTTCTCACACCTGGAGTTTGTGGCTCTTGATCTTTTGATTCCTCCTCTACTGTAGAGTCTGATTCTTCCTCCTTTAGCTCAAACTCTATCTTCATAGGTTCCTTTGATGGGAATTCATGTTTAATAACATCTTTCACCTCTCTGAACACCACATCTCAGTTGTACACAACCTTCCTTGTTTCTGGGTCCCAAAGATTATAACCCTTTAAACTATCCTTATACCTAATAAAGATGCACTTTTCAGATTTACTATCCAACTTGGTTCTTTTCTCCTTTGGAACATGTACATATGCATCACATCCAAATATTCTCATATGTGAAAGAGAGGGCTTCTTACCAGTCCATACCTCTTGTGGAGTCTTATCCTCCAACGCTGATGAAGTTGATCTGTTGACCAGGTAACATGTTGTCTCCATTACCTCTGCCAGAATTCCTGTCCTAACCCGACACCAGTGAGCATGCTTCTTGCCCTTTCCATCAAAGTCTTTCTCATTCTTTCTGCAACGCCATTTTGCTTAGGTGTGTATGGAGTAGTCTTCAGTTGTGCTGTACCACACTTCTTATAGAATTATTCAAATTCCTTGTTGCAAAACACTCCACCGTTATCTGACCTCAACACCTTTATCTTCTTCTCTGTTTGGTTTTCCACCAGAGCCTTAAATTCTTTAAACCTGTCAAAGACTTCAGATTTGTTATTAAGGAAATATATCCATGTATTCCTTGATAAGTCATCTATAGAAGATACATAGTATGCAGACTTACCCAGTGATGGAACCTTCATAGGTCCAAACACATCACTATGCACAAGCTCTAATATTTGTTTATCCCTCTTACCACCAGAGGAGAAACTCACCCAATTCTGCTTCCCATATACACAATTTTCACAAAAATCAAAATCCAGAGAGCTATTAGTCATACCTTCTACCATCCCTTTACCATGAAGTATTCGAAGGTCCTTCTATCCAATATGTCCAAGCCTTTGATGCCACAGCATGGTCTTTTCTCTAGAGACCACTAGATTTTCTGCTCCACTTTTAGGGACCACAAAATTGTTGCACCCATCAACAACAGTGCTACCTTGTAGCTTGTACAGAGGTCCAATCTGAACTCCCCGCATCAATACGAGTGTTCCCTGAACCATCTTGCAGGATCCTTGTCAAACACTGTTTTTACACCTGCATCATCCAACTTGCTTACAGAAATCAGGTTTTTGGCCAATGCAGGAATATGAAGAACACCCGAAAGTGTTCTAACCCTTCCACCTTATAACTTCAACTTTACTTTTCCGTGACCAACGATTCTAGCCTTCCTGTCTTCCCCCAAGAAGACATCACCACCATCATATTTCTCATACTCGCAGAACCACTCTTTATGGCGAGTGAAGTGAAAGGATGCACCTGAGTCAACCAACCATGCCTCATGATCTACATGTGTACTTGAAGAAGCCAAGTACACATCCCCACCTTCATCTACGGTAGTTTTCACCTCTGCAGAAGGAGCATCATCATATCCCTTTCCTTTTTCAAGAGTTTTAGATTTACAGTCCCTTTTGTAGTGCCCATCCTTTCCGCATTTCCAGCGAACCACCTTTACAGGTTTTCCTGGAGATTTTGATCTCCCTCTAGATTTATATCTCCCACTTGATGACTTATTTTTGTTTCTGTTTTGCGAGCGTCCTCATACAGACAAGGCATCACCATTCTGGCTCTCCATATTTTTTCGTCTCATCTCCTCCATCAGCAAGGATGAGACTATTTCATCAAATTGCAAAGCAGTTGCATTGCTACCTATTGCAATAACCAAACTATCCCACGAATTTGGTAGAGAACACAACAAACTAATCCACTTATCTTCATCTGAAATTTTAATATCAACACACAATAACTGACTTACCACAGTATTAAATGCATTCAGATGCTCTGTCACCAAGTCTCCATATTTCATCCTTAGGTTATACATCTTTTTTCGTAGGAACAGTTTATTCACCAGAGACATAGATTAGTACAAAGTCCCTAACTTGTCCCACAAAGCCTTATTTGTAGCTTCCCCTGATACATTCAGCAATACTGAATCTGAGACACACAATCATATTGTGCTCTTTGCCTTCCGATCCAACTTCTTCCACTCTTCATCAGACATTCCCGTTGGTTTAGTACCCAAATCTACTATGATCCACTCATCTTTATCCACCAATAGATCCTCCATATTGAAAAACTCTGACCATTAAATTTCTCGATCTCTATCTTTCCATTGCTCACCATCTTCCTTCACCACCAGAATCGATCCCGCAGATCTCCCACTGAATAGGGTCTACCATAGGCCCGAGCGAAACCCCTATTTGGTCAATTTAGAGTGTCCTAAATTGCTATATTAATTGTCAATTCAGGAGTCGTAAACTGTTGAAGTGCGGCGCACTATATGTGCAAGATAACCTATTTCTTACTTTTTGTCATTTTTGGTTTTTATTTTGTTTTTGGGTTTATCTTCGTTGATTTCCTAATGTGAGATGGAAATTCTAAAAGACAAGTATGGATCTAAATGCTGAAGGCAATGATGTCCTTTAAAATGATTTCCAAAAATTCAAACTTTTCAAAAAGGTTTTAAAACATGCAATGATGAAATTAATTCCTAAAAGAAAATGAAAATGTGCCACTATTCTAATTAAACAAACAGTGAACTATTGATCATGAAACCCATTATCCTTTTGGCTGTCTAAATACAAAAGAAACTGTACTCAAAGAAATCCAAAAATTGAAAGTAAAATAGAGCTAAAATCAAATTACATCAACTCATATTCTGACCCCTCACCATTAGTCTCACTATGGCTTTCGGAGGTAATCATAAACAACTTGAGCAATCTGATATCTAATTTGCAGAAAAATAAACTAATATCAAATTACACACTCATACTTCAATCCCTCACCATTAGTCTCGCTATGGCTTTCGGAGGTAACTGAAAATGACATGAGCAATTCAATAACTAACTTGCAGAAAAATAAACTAATATCAAATTACACACTCATACTTCAATCCCTCACCATTAGTCTCGCTATGGCTTTCGGAGGTAACTGATCATGACATGAGCAATTCAATATCTAATCTAACTAATAAAGCCAATGAACAGAACAGAAATAAACAAAACAATGCTGGAATTAAAAAAAACTAAGAAAAATAAATCAGCAGAAAGACAAGATTGATTCCATGTCATTAGTCATTGTGGAAACCATATGCAAATGCCCAGGCTGCCTACTGTAATCTGGAACAAACAAACTGATCAGTTAACAACAGTATAAATCATGTAAAATTGTGGAAAGAAGTAAAACGTTAATACCATAAGAAATGAAATATATACATGTGAATAACTATGGCATAATGAACGTAAGGAAACACAACATGAAACTATACAGTAATAAACAAAACCTCGGCTTATGAAGGGGCCCTCTGTACAACCTCGGGCAACGGCTATCAACAAGGAATTTTGCTTATAAACAGAGTCTTCTCATGTATTCAAAACACAGTCATAACAATAAAACAGTGTCACGGCACAGTGGGCTTTCTTAATAGCAAAATTATATTACCAAGACTAACTACTATGCGTATGGAAATGCATTATTTATAGCAAACATTTACATAACTGATTTCATAAGAACTGCGCTGACAGAGGACACGTGAACAACGACATCCAGGGATCTAGAATCATGGTTGTCATGGTGATTAAATCTATTGAGGGTGGCTGTTGGATTTTCCTTATGGAGTAGTCCACAGGTGTTGATATGTCCCCGGAGATCTAGGAACAGCCGCGCAAGTCTTCACGTGGTGAAAGACGAAGTTCTGTCACCGTAGGACTCTTCTGTTGACCACCGTTGACTATGGCCTCCTCTGATGAATTCGACTGAGCCAATAGGACTCAATCCATGTCCACGTCATTTCCAAATTGCCCATGTGGCTTGATTTACTTGAAGACACCTGCAACATAGACTTTAACAAAAATTTTGCGGAAAGTGACAAGATTTCGTAGCTCAATGAGAAAAAATCTAATTCAAACAACAGACACAAAACATATTTAGGAAATCACTTTATATGCTCTTTTAAACTCAATATGTAATGATGTTGACAGCTTAGGAGGTCCAGGTAAATGGAAAAAGTCTAGAAAGGTGTATAGGAAAGATGCAAGTTTGGGGCTCAACATAACCCCACTGTGAAGGTGTTGCATGTCCCCCTGCAACCAAAATTTTTATCATCCTCCCTTTAGTCCATGTGCCCTGAAACTTCTGCCAGTTGATCCAACCCTCTTCTCCTCTTCCTTGGTACTACTACCATCCTTGGCTTCCTCATCAAGCATCTGAATTTGAGGTTGACAAGTGTTGTATTCAACCTCTTGCATTTCTTCTTCAATTTCCTGTTCTTTTTCTACCACAGTCCCAGATGTAACATAGTGTTGTTATGAATGAAGTTGTCCAATCTACTTTGCTCCTTTAATGCTTCATTTTCATTTTTAATATGTCTATTTAAAATCTCCAATTCAAAGACTTCTTTTTTCAACGATTGGACTAGAGCTTCTTGTGTTGTGTGAGGTTGAGTGGATGACGTGATTGGACCCGCAACTGTCTTCTCTGAGGATTCTATATAATCACACATCTCCTGCTGATTTGGGTCTACCTCGGGTGTAGTCTTCCTTGGGCTAACTGCAAGATCTTGTAGAGAAGAACTAATTTCAAACTCTGGCCGAAAAGGACTCATGTCAACATCTGGCTGTGAAATGGAAGTATGGTGTGGGCTACGGTCAGGAGAGGTTGCTGGAGGCTTTTCTTGGGTTTCCCCCTCCAAATCAATAAAGTGGAGCCCTTTGGTTTTTATTGTTTTTAATTTCCCTTTAAGCCTAGAGCTTCTCCTTACATGCTGTGGATTAGTATCTTCCTCCATACTCTGTTTTTCCTTTCGTTTCTTCTTGGCTGCAGCCGCTTGTTCTCGAAGATAAACTAATCTTCCATACAATGTTTGGTGGTCTTCTTTTTGATAAGGCTCTGAAGTTTTATAAACAGCTTCTATGTTTCGTTTCCCTTTTGATTTTCTTTGGTTTCTATCCTTGGTTCTTTCCAACCTCTCTTCTTGATCAACTTCTTTGGTTTTGCTAATAGGAGGGTCTTGAATTCTTGCACTTGTCTCCTTCCTCCTACTCCTTCTTGCTTTACTGCTCTCAGGTACCTCGGGTGGCTCTTGAAAGTAGTTTCTCACCAAAAACCGTTCCCAGGTGTCCCTATTTTTCTTCAATTGGTCTTCAATTAGAATTTTCACAAGCCCATGATGATACAAATGGGGCTCTATGTCTTCTATATTCTTTTGGACTGTTGTGCACATCTTTTTCAAGCTCAGCAATAAAAAGTATGGTAGATTGAGGGTTTGGTTTTCTAAAAAGTTCATCAACAACAGGGTGTGATACATATAAATTGCCCCAAAACGGCCTTCACAAGCAATGAACTTTTGAGTAATTAACAATAAGCTGGCCCATTCCTCTTTTAAAGCATGGACATGAATTCCTCGTTTGAATATAGTTACGTCCATACCTAGGTTGTGTAGTATGACTCTCCAAACCTACTCGTCAAAGCTCTTGTTCTTGAACCAGCGTTTACCTTCCCGCGGAAGTTCTATAGCAGCTGCTATGGATGCCTCGGTGATTGTAAACTTAAGGTCCCCAATTTGCACCATCTGGCCGTTAAACGACCTCACAAAAACCTTTGTAATCTCCTTATTGTAGCCCTTAAATTTTTGAATGAAACATAGCCATCTTGCCTTCTTCAGTAAGTCTTTCACTTGCGGGTATCCTTCCAAAAACTTGGGCCCTTCGAGTTCTGCCCTCAACGACAAACCCATCCCTCCTTCTGTTCTTTAAAATTTTTCTGCTTGAGGAGGGTTTAGCGGAAGTGAGACAGCTAGGTTATAGGAGTAAACGGAGTCTATGGAGAAAACTAGTGACTGTGAGTGGAAAACAAAGGATAGGCAGCGGAAGTGAATTGGTGAAATGGGGTGAAGGCTTATGTGAGCAATGTGGAAATGCAGTCGTGATGTCAATAGAATAGTAGGGAGAGTATAGTGCATCCGACGAAATTTTAAATTGAGTGGCTGCGGAGTAGACGCAAACATGTTTATGAAACGACTGCGGATTTTGTGTGGCTGAGAAGAGCCGTAGTCAAATCGACTACGTCCTCATGATTACAGGTGGAGTGTTAACATACAGCCAACACAAATTAAATCTGAAGGCTAATCATAAGACCGTTTGGAAAATAAATGCATGGTTCATGGAGGAATGTTGTGGAATGGTTATGGAGGCTATCACAACAATCATTGCATATAGTGGAGCTCATGGTTTAATAACTATGCAAAAATGTGTTTTGATTGCTATTTGAAATAAATTTCTACTCATACCTTAGAATTTTTGCCATTTGTTTGTCCATTAACCCTTGATCATCTGCTCCTTATTGATGCCTTTAGGTGCTCCATGTCTTCATAATATGTCCCCGGTCATACTTGCATTTGCTTTCATGATTATTGAACTAACATCTTGACTGTCAATTTGAAAAACAAAGTGGTGGTTGCGGAAACTGCTTCTAGCTACGAAAACTGGTTCCAGCTGCGGAAACTAAAATAGCTATCATTTAACTAAATGGAGATGGATGGATGATAACTGACTGAATGAAAGTGGTCATGAAAGAAACTTTATTGGTGAAATGAAATGAAATGGATGAAATGGAGTGGAATGAAATGTAGTGGAGTGGAATGAAAATGAAATGGAGTGAAATGAAAATGAAGTGAAGTGGAATGAAAATGGGAAAGAAAGAGATTTTTTTTGTTTTTTTGGAAAATATAGGGTGTCAGGTGTTCCTGATTTTCGCTCTATATTTTCTGTATAAGACTGCCAATCAGTGATTGCTTTTCAGGCTTATACAATTTTTTATTTTATTTTTTTAACAGAAAGGAACAAAGGCTAGGTTGTTGGAGAAGAAGGATTCTTCTTCACCATCCTTATTGCAGAACTATCTTGAAACATTTTGACAAATTCCTCTTTTGAGATTGGTTTATGATAAACCTTTAATCTGTGGCCATTCACAATAAGAGGAGTTTGAAATTCATCAATAGTTTTGATTCTTACCACTCCATTGCTAAAGACTTTGTCAATCTCATATGGCCCAAGCCAATGAGTCTGAAATTTACCCTTGAAGTCTTTAAACTTGGAATCAAATAGCAATGCCCAGTCTCCTTCTTGAAATTTTTTCTCTTTGATGTATTTGTCATGCCACTTAGCTCTTTGATACTGAACTAGATCAGTTCTTAGGATTGCTTCTTGTCTGATCTCATCTAGCTCAATCAGCTGCTCCATTCTATGCTTTTGGGCTTCTGATAGATCCATCCCCATCTGAACTGCCATCTTGAAAGTTTTGACTTGAAACTCAATGGCGAGCAGGACTTCTTTCCCATAAACAAGTTCATAGGGAGAATGTCCTGTTGTATTCCTCCATGTAGTTCTGTAGGCCCATAAGGCTTCAAGAAACCTTTTTTCCCAATCTCTTCTATGTAGATGAACAGTTTTGGTGATGATGCCTTCAATAACTTTGTTTGTCAACTCCACTTGGCCATTTGCTTGCGGATTGTAAGGAGTAGATTTTTTGTGCTTGATTTTGTATTCTTCCATCAGCTTATCCACCAGGTTAGATGTGAATTGGCTTTCTCGATCTGTCACAATTTCTCTTGGAACACCAAAGCGAGTAAAAATATCCTCATAAAGAAAATTAACAACTCAATTTTCAGTAGCAGAAAGTAATGCTTTGGCTTCTACCCATTTAGTGACATAATCAGTGCATACCAATATATACTTCTTTTGTTTAGATGGTGGATTAATAGTTCTAATGAAATCTAAAGCCAATTTTTCAAAGGGTTCGATGAGTACCTGTGGTTGCAATGGCATTTCATTTGAAAGGGTCGGTTTCCCTACTCTTTGGCAGCTGTCACACCTTTTGACATATTCTTTTGCATCTTTGAAGAGGGGAGGCCAATGATATCTTAAAGAAAGGATTTTATAGGCTGTCCTTTTGTCAGCAAAGTGTCCTCTGCATGGTTCATCATTGGATGCCTTGAGGGTGTCAGGCATTTCATCTTCCCGAACACATCTTCTGATCACAAGATCTGGCCCTGTTTCAAACAATTCATTAGAAATCCATGAATATTTTGAACTCTCCTGAATAATCTTTCTTCTTTCACTAGGAAATAGATGTGGAGGTAGTTTCCATGTAACCAAATAGTTAGCAATATCTGCATACCAAGGGGTCTTAGTAGTTACTGCAAATAAATATTCATCAGGAAACTTGTCCTCTACAGGAGAATCTTCTTTAGTATTCTGGATCCTAGACAAGAAATCAGCTATTGTATTTTGTTTCCCTGGTCTATCCAACACAGTAATATTGAATTCTTGTAAAAGTAAGAACCATTTTGTAACTCAGCCATTAGTAACAAGTTTGTTCATTAGATATCTAATCGCAGAACGATCAGTATGGATAAAATTTTCGTAGCCTGTTATATAATGTCTAAACTTATTGATTGCATGAACAACAGCTAAGAATTCTTTTTTAGTTACAGTATAGTTCAACTTAATGGGAGTCAAATTTTTACTGGTATAGTAAATGGCATAAGGAACTAGATCTTTTTGTCCCAACACAACTCCTAGAGCTGTATCTGAAGCATCTGTAGAAATATGGAAATGAAGTTTCCAATTTGGCCCTCTCAAGATGGGTGCTTCGGATATTCTTGTTTTCAAAGTTTCAAATGCTGATTGACAATCAGGATCCCATTTGAATTCACAGTCTTTTGTGAGAAATTTGAATAGCGGAGATGCTATTTTAGTGAAGTTCTCTATAAATCTTCTATAGTACCCAGTAAATCCCAGAAAACTTCGAACATCTTTTTGACAATTTAGAATAGGCAACTTGGAGATGACTTCAACTTTTGATCTATCAACTTTAATCCCATCCCCTGAAATGTGATGTCCCAAAACAATTCCTTCAGTAAACATCATAAAGAATTTTTCATGACTCAATGAAAGATTTGTTTCTTTACATATTATAAGGACTTTTTCCAAATTCTCTAATGCCTCTTCAAATGAATTACCATAAACTGTAAAATCATCCATATAAACCTCTACACAATCATGGATTAGATCAGAAAAGATTCCTAGTACTGCTCTTTGGAATGTTGTAGGTGCATTACATAATCCAAAAGGGGGTACTCGATAAGCAAAAGTTCCACATGGATAGGTAAATGTGGTCTTATCTTGATCTTCAGGTGCTACCTGAATTTGATTATAGCCACTAAAACCATCCAAGAATGAAAAGAACTTTTTTCCTGCTAGTGTATCTAATACCTGATCGATAAAGGGCAAAGGAAAGTAATCCTTCAAAGTTGCTTTATTCAATTCCCTGTAATCAATGCATACCCTCCATTTACCATTCTTTTTAGGTACTATAACCAAAGGAGAAACCCATCGGCTATCTGAAATTGGATAAATGAAGTTTACATTGAGTAGTTTTTGGAGCTCTTCTTTCACTATCTCCCTAAGGTTTGGATTCATCCTTCTCTGAGGTTGTCTGATTGGTCTACTATTTTCCTCGATGTAGATGTGATGAATGCAATTCTTAGGGTCAATACCTTTCATATCAGTATACTCCCATGCAAATGCAGTAGAATGTTTTTGCAAGATTTTGGTTAGCTCTCCCTGTTGTGGCTTTTCCAAGTTTTTGTTGATATTCAATGTTTTACCTAGAAAAATCTCAATGGCGGAACTAACAAACTCCTCCATAGAGTAAAGAGACATTTGTCTAGATGATAGATACTCAATGTCAGAATCTATCTGAAATTGTGTGTGGTCATATTCTGAAGATGTTTCAAAATTTTCTAATGTGTTCAGAATTTGACTATCTTCACTGATTTCAGAAATGGTAAAGACAAGTTGTATAGTGTCCTCCTCATCGACCCATTCATTATCTCCTATTTCTGTAATTGCTTTTGCTGGACGATACAAATTGAATTTCTTTGTCGAACTACCATCAAAAATGTACATATCTCCAGATCTACAACTAATGAAAGCATCAGCTGTGGCTAGCCAAGGTCTTCCTAAAATAAGTGGGTGCCTCCTAAATTACTCTTGGGAGTAAAAATCATGAAATCTACTGGATATTCCCAAGAATCTAAGGAGACTAAAATATCTTCTAATACACCATCTGGTTTGATAATTGATCGATCTGCAAGTTGCAATAAAGTAGGTGTAAAAAGAATATTAGGAAGTTTTAGCTATTCCATAGTCTGTCTACTCATGATGTTGATAGCAGCCCCTAAGTCAATCAAAGTATTTGGAATTTCTACCCCATTTATATGTGTCTTGACAATTGGACTACCGGGATCTACATACTTCTACATGGTAATTTTTCCCATCATGATATCTGCAATTTTTCCTACCAGGTGGATCTTGTATCTCTTGGTTTCCTTCCTGGTCTTTTGAGACTCAACTCCTTTATTGTTTTTGCTATAATAGGAATCTCTCTAATGGATTGTAGCAAGGGAATATTGATACAAACATTCTTTAATTCATCTAGGAAATCATAGTTAGGCAACGAGATTTGTTTTTCCACCCCTTTGTCAATTTGTAGTCTTTCAGGGAAAGGAGGTGTGGATGAAGATGCAGGTTGCTCAACTATAGGAGTTGTGGGGGTTGACTCTTTTCCTTTTTCTTTTTGAGTGTTTGGGTTTTGAAGAGATGCTTCAGAACCTTTATTGGCTTTAAGAGAATCTTCCTCAGAAATACTTTGCTTTTGAGAATCTATAGAAGGTGTTTCTAAGACTCTACCAGATCTAAGTTGTACATCATTGAGAGGAACAATCATATAGGTAGGAAATTGTTGTCCTTCTACCATGTAAGCATTCTGAGGATTTCTATTATTGGGGTTTGGCAATGGCTGGGATGGTAGTTAATTTCTCTTTTGTTGGAATGGAAGCAAGAGTTGAGAATTTTGGTTTTGTTGAGAAGGTTGTTGTTGTTGTGGAATTGGCAATGAAAGTTGTGGATTTTGATTTGGAAGTTGTGGAGCTTGTTGATTTTGAAAAGATGGAGGAAATTGATAAAATTGAGCAAATCTCCCATAAGGATTTTGCATACCTTGTACCCATGATTGATATGGATTTTGAGGTTGGGACCAAGATTGTTGCCAAGGATTCCAATTTGGTGGGGGTTGAGAGTTCATATGATTGTTAAACCCTTGATTTTGTTGCCCCTGCCGAGGTCTCCTTGAAACAAAACAGAGAGACTCTATTGAAATTGGATCTTCTTGAAAGACAACTTTGAGCCCACGAATTGAAGGACAATCCTTGGTCTCATGTCTTTCCGAGCAAATCATACATGTTTCTACAACTTTTGCATCCAAGGGGCATTCCCTTAGAGCATGTTTCTTCCTACATTTTGGACAAAAGATGGCCAAAGCTTCAGCTTCTGCTTTCTGCTTGTTTTGTATTTTAAGGGTGTCTAGTTGCACACTAAGGCTCCCTAAAATATTAGTTTTGAATTCATCAAGCATATTGCCAATCTCTGCCCTACTTACCGATCCAGTTGCAGATTTGTTTGCTCTAATAAGAGAAGGATCTCTAGGCCCTTTTCCAGTTTTAGATTTTCCCCTTGAGAGATGGACACATAGTTCTGTTATGTCATGAAGTGGAAGTTGAGAAATATCTCCCTTTCCCATCATGTTTAAAATATATATCCATTCATCTCTAATGGATTTTAATAGAAGGGCTTTCAAGGTCTCCTCATCTAAGTTACTGATTTTTTCTCTTTTCAGGTTGTATTGAAATCTTTCAAGTAAATCCTCCAAGTTTTCATCTTCTTTTTGTACCATTTTGAATACCTCATCCTTATGGTTGGTGGGCATGCAATAGTCCATGTATCTATCCAAAAATGTTTGTTTCATATCATTCCAAGTCCTAATAGATTGAGTGACTAATCCCATGAACCATTTCAAAGAAGCTCCCTTCAATGTTGAAGGAAACAATTTGAGTTTTTGAGAGTCTTCCATATAGTCATAAGTTCGGCACATGAATTCAAACTCAAAGAGAAATGTTTCACGATCCTCACTTCGCAACCCATAAAATTTTGGGAGGATAGATGGTGAAATGTTTTTCATTGTTGTACGAGATTCCTTAGCAACTATAGGAAATCCAAACGAGTTATCTCCATCCCTATTTCCCCCATTGTTACCTCTACCTCCTCCATTGTTTCCTCCTCCTCTACCTCTACCTCTACCTCCTCCTCCTAATCCATTTACTACTTCCTCTATCATGATAGTTTCCTTAGAGATTTCAGAGTCCTCTGGTTCTTCTATTAATGGGGAACGAGGAGGAGTTTCTCCCTCTTCTTCTTCAGGTGATTCTACTTCTTTGATTACACTATGTTCCCCTGTAAAAGTGAAGAAAGATTCTTTTCCTAAGTCAAATTTGGTGGATAGTGTGGGAGAGTCTCCTAATTCAGCTACTACCCCTTGAATTCCAGGAATCCTAAGGCTAGGAGTGTGAGTTGGAGATGATGGAGGTGTATCTTGTCTATGCCTTGAAGTAGATGGAGTTGTAAAAATCGAACTCTTGGCCCTAGCTATAAACCTTCCCCTAGAATTTCTTGCTCTATGAATGTCATTTTTTTATTTTTTATGTTCAAGTCGGGCTAATAATTCTCTTTCTGATCTTCCAGATCACTCTAGGTGCAAGAAGAGTGCATACTCAAGAAATTATTGAACAAATAACTCTCTTTGATGATCCTCCAGATCACACTAGGTGCAAGAGGAGAGCATACTTTGAGAAGTTATCAATTTTTCCCTTATTTAAATTTTCTTTTTTCTTTTTTTAAGAAATTGGCTACCTAGTTACTCTTCCCTGAAAATGGTGCCAAAATGTTTGGTCAATTTAGTGTGTCCTAAATTGCTATATTAATTGTCAATCCGGGAGTCGTAAACTGTTGAAGTGTGGCACACTATATGTGCAAGGTAACCTATCTCTTACTTTTTGTCGTTTTTGGTTTTTTTTTTTTTTTTTGGGTTTATCTTCGTTGATTTCCTAATGTGAGATGGAAATTCTAAAAGACAAGTATGGATCTAAATGTTCAAGGCAATAATGTTCTTAAAATTATTTCCAAAACTTCAAACTTTTCAAAAAGGTTTTAAAACATGCAATGATGAAATTAATTCCTAAAAGAAAATGAAAATGTGCCACTATTCTAATTAAACAAATAGTGAGCTATTGATCATGAAACCAATTATCCTTGCTGATATCCAAATACAAAAGAAATTGTACTCAAAGAAATCAAAAAATTACAAGTAAAGTAGAGCTAAAATCAAATTACATCAACTCATATTCTGACCCCTCACCATTAGTCTCGCTATGGCTTTCAGAGGTAATCATAAACAACTTAAGCAATCTGATATCTAATTTACAGAAAAATAAACTAATATCAAATTACACACTCATACTTCAATCCCTCACCATTAGTTTCGCTATGGCTTTCGGAGTTAACTGAAAATGGCATGAGCAATTCAATAACTAACTTGCAGAAAAATAAACTAATATCAAATTACACACTCATACTTCAATCCCTCACCATTAGTCTCGCTATGGATTTTGGAGGTAACTGATCATGACATGAGCAATTCAATATCTAATCTAACTAATAAAGCCAATGAACAGAACTGAAATAAACAAAACAGTGCTGGAATTAAAAAAAATAAATAAATAAATCAGCAGAAAGACAAGATTGATTCCATGTCATTAGTCATTGTGGAAACCATATGCAAATGCCCGGGCTGCCTACTGTAATCTAGAACAAACACACTGATCAGTTAACAGCAGTATAAAGCATGTAAAATTATGGACAGAAGTAAAACATTAATACCATAAGAAATGCAATATATACACGTGAATAACTATGGCATAATGAACGTAAGGAAACACAACATGAAACTATACAGCAATAAACAAAACCTTGGTGTGTGAAGGGGCCCTCTACGCAACCTCGGGCAACGGCTATCAACCACGAATTGTGCTTATAAACAGAGTCTTCTCATGTATTCAAAACGCAGTCATAACAATAAAACAATGTCACGGCACAATGGGCTTTCTTAACAGCAAAATTACATTACCAAGACTAACTATTATGCATATGGAAATGCATTATTTATAGCAAATGTTTACATAACTGATTTCCTAAGAACTGCACTGACAGAGGACATGTGAACAATGACGTCCAGGGATCTAAGATCATGGCTACCGTGGTGATTAAATCTATTGAGGGTGGTTGTTGGATTCGCCTTATGGAGCAGTCCACAGGTGTTGATATGTCCCTAGAGATCTAGGAACGGCCGCGCAAGTCTTCACGTGGTGAAAAACAGAGTTCTGTCACTGTAGGACTCTTCTCTTGACCATCGCTTGACCACCGTTGACTATGGCGTCCTTTGATGAATTCGACTAAGCCAATAGGACTCGGTCCATGTCCACGTCATTTCCAACTTTCCCATGTGACTTGATTTGCTTGAAGATACCTGCAATATAGACTTTAACAAAAAGGATGCAGAAAGTTGAACTGGCTGCGGAAAGTGACAAGATTCCACAGCTCAATGAGCAAAAATCTAATTCAAAGAGTAGATACAAAACATAGTTAGGAAACCACTTTATATGCTCTTTTAAACTCAATATGTAATGATGTTGACAGCTTAGGAGGTCCAGGTAAATGGAAAAAGTCTAGAAAGGTGTATAGGAAAGATGCAAGTTTGGGGCTCAACAACCCCTTAGCAACAAAGGCATCCCCTTGAAGCCAAAACACCTTCGATACCAAATGTAGGTTTTAACCTCGTAAAAAGATTACCTGCATATGAATTCTAACAACAAAAAATAAACAATGCAAGAGCGTAACACATAAAACACAGAGATTTTCCCCTGGATCCCAAAACTAGGACTACCAACTTGATTTTTCATTATGTTTCCTTTCAATGTTACAACACATATTTATACATGTCTAAGAATCCAATACCATGGACTGAAAACCATCACATCCGAAACCATGGACCAAAAACCATCGCATCGAAAACCATGTGTCAAAACCATGCACAAAACCATAAGTAAGTCTACCCAACCTAATATAGGGTCCAAAAAAAATTCCTGGGGCGCTGCCCCGGACCCCGTAGAGGGGGCTACCTACCCCCTGTTTCGCAATTGATGCAATGAAAGGGGTGCTCCACTCCCCCTCTAACCCCTCGGTTAACTACGTGGGCTAGTCGTGGAAATAATATAACTCAACCCAACACATCCTTGAGAAGAGTATTTTGAAGCATGGATAGATGACAAAGGAGTAGCCAAATGACAAGAAAAATTGATGTATGCCAAGAAAGACACTTTCCACGAAGGAAGAAATGACATTATAACCTAAGAAGGAAAGTGATTGATGGATGGTTCCCTACTTAGAAGAAGTTTGAACAAAGACTTCATGACATCAAAGAAAGGAAGGATATCAAGCAGCTAAAGGACCCACGAAGAAGAATTTGCTAATGAATGAAAGAGTACCTAGTTAAGAGGGAGTTCTAACAAGTCCCTGATCCAAAGGGAGTTTTGGATCACCCCTGATTACAAAGGAGTGACATTTTTGTTTTTCCATCCCATGGGTCATGCACTAGACCAGGACTAACATCGGTAAGTCTAGATGAAGGCCATGAATGGAAATGTAGACACAAGATAGACACAACATTCTTGTCTTCACTTGGGAAGAAAGAATAGGAGGATTAGGTAATAATATGGCATCTGATACTCTTTGAGGATGTGTAGGGAATCCAAGACAAGAGTAGGCAAGAGGACTGATATTCTTTAAGGGTGGGGAACCCAAGATAAGAATAGTCCTAGAAGGTCATACTCAAAGAACACCTGGGTGGGTATGTACCTTGAGAGACAATGATGAAGGTGTCTATAAATCATTGGTCTTTCCAGAATTGTATCTCATGATCTCATGAGGAGATGGAGCTGTTGGTTAAGGCCTTGCACTATAAAAATGCTGATTGATATGATGTTATAACAGATGGATTGAAAATCTGGTTTCTCTTATGTGAACTCTTCAAAGATTGATAATAGCCAAACGCCTTGTACTGTTGTATGAATACCTCCCTAGTTAAGAGGGAATGTTGAAGGAAATGTAACTAGGTTTGGTCTTCATAAATTTACTTTCAACATTTTTATTTATTCAAGAAAAGAAATATTATTTTTATAATATATGGCAATGAGTTTCTTTCTCATTGAAGTAGGTCTAGCACATGTAAAAGTGCTATAGCTGAGCCAAAGAGTGAAAAGGATTGTGTTGAAAACCCTAAGGGTATGTTACATTATGTATATTTATGTATAAAAGTCAAAGAAGACACCTCCAAACAAATTCAAGTATCCTCCAAGCAAATACATCATCAAAAGAAGCAATGGCACCATTAAAAGTGACTATTGCAGCAAAGAAATTCAAATCAGCCTCAAAGCAGCAAGTCAGCCTAAAGGAGGGACATGGCTCTATATATAGAGGTTTTCCACTCCCTCAAAACACAACACATTTCCTCTCTGAAATCTGCAAAGGTACAAGGCAAGAAAAGAGTCACAAGAGGACAAGAAAAGAGCCTCCAAGGTAGCGAAGAGAGGAAGAAGAAAACTTAAGTGTTAAAGGGCTAGTTACAACCACACATACAAGGAAATGATAGTTGTCTCTACTGTTATGACAACTGTAAGTAACAGTTTACCATATCTCACTGTTTAGGGTTCAAACTAGGCCTATAAGGCCTCTCTCTCAAGCGCGGAAGAAGGGTATGCAAGCGAATGGAGTAAGATAAGTCTAACATAGTTCTTGTGAGGAGATTGCCTCACACGTGTGAATAATTAGGGATGCATTGTTGTTGCTCTAAGTATGCATGATTTGGAAAAGAAGGCTCGATTGAGAAGAAACAAATTCATTTCCTAAACTTAGAAAGGGTCTGTCACAAGCAAAGGAAGAAAAAGGTCAAGGGACATTCTAGAATGTACAATAGAAGGTCTCTATAGTTGCCGGAAGAAGTGTCAAAGGAAGAAAGGTAAAGTTTTGGAAGGAGGAGGATGTTAGGAAACAAACTCACAAAAAGATAAAAAGATAGATCAATGCCTTAAAATTTAGCCTCTTCGAGGGGGCAACCTCCTTTACATTACACAAATGAATAATTCTTGGATGATTCAAATGACAAAACCTCCTTTCTATATATAGGAGTCTAAGGGGACATAATATAACCAAGCCGACCTAACAATAATAATATAAAGGCACAAAAATAATAATAGTGGTATTCTATGGGGCACAATAATAACAATATGGGGACAATAGGGGCACAACAATAACAATAAGGGATACAATGACAATAGTAATGGGGGAATCACAAGTATTATAGGGACCTAACATGCCCCTCTCCTTCAAAAAAGTGTTGTCCTCAATGTTTGAGTAGTTCTGGGTGCTTTTGTATAAAATTCTCATCCTCCCATGTGGAATCTTCAACAGTTAAGTTCTTCCACTTGATGAGATACTCTGAAATTGATCGATTTCGTAGCTGTCGAGTTCTTGTTTCTTTGACTGCTTCAAGTTCCAATATGATTTTTCCTTCCTCATCAAGTTCTAGCAATATTGTTTGAACTAGAATCTTGTCACCTATAACCTTCTTTAAGCATGAAACATGGAAAACTGGGTGCACCTGGGAAGTTGCAGGAATTTCCAATTTGTATGCCATAGTACCTATCTTTTGCGACACCTTGTATAGACCATAATACTTTGGTGATAATTTATTATCCTTCTTAGCTTGCTTGAGGGACATTTGTTTATATGATTTTAGTCGTAGGAATACCCAATCACCTATATTAAGACTTCTTTTGCTGCAATGTTGATCTGCATGTTGTTTCATTCTATTCTGCGCCAAGGTAAGGTTATCCTTTAAGAGTTTGAGAACTTATTGTTGATGCTCGATGTGATCTTCCACTGCTTGAACCTTAGAATTTTCTCTTAAATATGATGTGATGGATGGTGGATGATATCCATAAAGTGCCATAAATGGTGTCATTTTTGTTGTAGTATGGAAGGAAGTGTTATACCACCATTCAGCCAGAGGCAACCATTTGATCCATTGTGTCTGTTTATCAGATACAAAGCAACGAAGATATCCTTCCAAATATTTTTTCACTATCTTAGTTTTCCCATCTGATTGAGGATTATAAGATGACCTATGAGCTAACTGAGTCCCAAGACAAGAAAACAATTCTATCCAAAAATTTCCAATGAAAATGGGATCTCTGTCGCTTACAATAATCTTTGGGTTTCCATGTAGATTTTGAATTGTTTCCATAAATGCAGTAGAAACTGTACTCACTTTAAATGGATGAGATAATGCACAAAAGTGTGCATAATTGGTAAGTCTGACAACTACCACCATGATAACACTCTTTCCTTCGGACTTGGGTAAACATGTGATAAAATCCATTGAAACCTCCTGCCAACGTTGGCTTGGAATGGATAAAGGTTGTAATATTCTTGGGGTCTTAATTGTTTCAACTTTATTTTGTTGGCAAACCAAACATTCCGCCACAAACTTTTGAATATTTGATCTAAGTCCATCCAAAAAAAAATCCTTCTTAACCCTATGGTAGGTTTTTAGAAATCCTAAGTACCCTCCTAAGGGAGAGGTGTGCAATTCCCTAAGAATCTTTTGTTTGAGTTGGGAATTATTACATAGGTATAACCGATCCTTTTACCATAGCAAATCATTCTTCCAGCTAAATGTATTAGATGTATTCGGATCTTGTTGTATCTTTTGAATGAGTGCCCACACTTCCTCGTCATTCTTCCATTCATCCCTTGCTTCGTTTATCCAATCTGGTTGGATAATAGAAATGACGCAAAGAAATGCTTCCACATCCTCATCCTTTCTTGAGAGTGCATTTGCCACAACATTTTTCTTCCCTTTCTTGTAGATTATTTCAAAGTCATAGCCCAACATCTTTGTGATGCATTTTTGCTGCTCTTTTAAAGATAATCTTTGTTCCAAAAAGTATTTAAGACTATCATGATCTGTTTTTACCTTGAAGTGTCTCCCCATTAGCTAGGGTCGCCATTTCTTAAGTGCATGTAGTATTTCCAGCATTTCCTTCTCATAAATAGCTTTGTGTAAATACTTTCCTTTCATTGGATGACTTTTGAAAGCAATGGGTCTTTGTTATTGCATTAAAACAACACCAATTCCATTTCCTGAGGCATCACATTCCACAATAAAGGTTTTTGTGAAGTCTGGTGTAGCTAAGGCTGGTGCTTGGTACATTGCCTCTTTAAGATGTTTAAAGGCCTTTGTTGCTTCTAGAGTCCATGAGAATGTTCTTCAATAATGTTGTTAGAGGTGCTGCTCTTCTCCCATAATTCTTAACAAACTTGAAATAATACCCTATCAACCCGAGAAATCCTCGTAGATGCTTTATGGATGTGGGGATTTTATATTCCTTAATGTTTTTAATTTTGCTAGGGTCTACCTTAACACCTTCATGAGATACAATATGACCCAGATATTCCACCTCTTGTACTCCAAAGAAACATTTTGACATTTTTGCATATAATTGTTTCTCCTCCAATAGTTTGAGCACCATGTCAACATGTTGGACATGATCCTTCCAACACTTGCTATAGATTAGTATATCATCAAAAAATACTAACACAAATTTTCTAAGGAAGGGTTTGAAAATGGAATTCATCAAACCTTGAAATATAGAAGGTGCATTAGTAAGGCCAAAAGGCATGACCAAAAATTCATAATGACCCTCATGAGTTCCAAATGTTGTTTTTGGAATGTCTTTAGTCTTCATTCTGATTTGATGATATCCTGAATGAAGATCCAAGTTGGTGAAGTAAATTGATCCATGCAATTCATCCAATAATTCATCAACGACAGGAATGGGAAATTTATCTTTAATAGTGAGATTGTTGAGCTCCCTATAATTTGGACACGTGCACCATGATCCATCCTTCTTGTGAACCAATACTACTGAAGCAGAGAAAGAACTTTGACTAGGTTGAATTATACCAGCCTCGAGCATTTCTGCAACCATATGTTCAATTTCACTCTTTTGGACATAGGGATATCTGTAAGGCCTGTTGTTTGGAGGAACAATTCATGGAATCAAATTGATAGCATGATCATGATCACGAATAGGTGGGAGGCATTTGGGAGTCTCAAATAACTTTGAATGATTCTCCAAGGCCTTTTGGAGATCTGGAGAAACGGATGATTTCGATGTAGGAACCTCTAGTGAACATAATTGTGCAATTATGCCTCATTGTTCTTTCTTTAGAAGCTTTGTCAGTCCATTAGAGCTGATTATCTTTCCCGGTTTCCCTGCGATACGCCTTAATTCAACTTCCTTTCCTTTTGAAGAGAATTTCATGAAAGTTCTTGAAAATTAAAAGCTATTGTACTCAAGGATTGTAGCCATTGGACTCCTAGTACAACATCAACAACACCCATTGGAATGGAAAGCATTGGGCTATTCAATACATATTCTCCCATGGATAGCTTGATATTATGGCACTTTCCTGAGCAATTTATAGTTCCTCCACTTGCAACTGTTGGACACCTAATCCTCAATGGGTTAGTGTGGAAGCCGAATGGACCAAAGGAGTCCAAGAGACCTTGGGATGTGAAACCCAACGGTCATAATATGTACTATAAATGTATATCTCTTGTTAATAAAAATTGATTCTCATGTTTTATCTTTCCTATTCTATTGCTGCCCATGTGTGTTTAACATGGTATCAGAGCAGACAATATCCTGCCCTGCTCATATTTTAGCCACTAATTTTTGTGGTCTTTCTATGTGTGTTTGTCAGACCTAAGCGTGTCTAAAATATTCCAGAATCTATCTGCACTGGTCAGAGCACAGATCCCAATTTTGCTCTTTGCTCGTGTAAATCCAGCGATTTTCTTGCCATTATACGTTGTCCCTATGCATTATATCCATCTATGCATTGAATGTCGTAGTCTGTGCATTAGCTACATTATGCACTAATTTTCTGCACGGCCCAATAGTTTTTTATATGAATTGGAATTGATATATCTCCTGGAGTGTTGGCTGTTTTATTTCAATTAATAAATCCTCGTGCGCTCTCCCTTTAAACGCTGGTCTGAATTTGCTTCTCAAATCATTCCTTGTGTGTATCCCATTTGTGTCTGAGGGAATTAATTATCTGTCACCGCACTTCTGAGATATGTTCCCAGGTTTTATTTATCTGTCGCTGCTGCTTTTCTAATACATTTTCCTGCTTCATTAATAAGCTTAAATCAGCTCAAAGTTTATTGTTGGAATGCAAACCAATCAATTGCTGCTTCAATAGGCTCAAAATAGCCCAGAGTTTATTGTTGGATCTTCTACAACAAATCAATTTTCTCAAAAAAAAATATAAAGACGAGCCGTTTGAAATTTTAGATGTACAGTATAAGTATAATCACTGGCCCATCTCAGGGAACTCTAATCTGCTACCCAGACGTTGTGGTTGGGAAATAACGTACACCGGGGAGATTATATTTATACTTAGGTAGACAAAGAGGGTATATAACGATTATCTAACTGTGTTTATTGAAAGCATCGCAGGACTTTCTGATTTCTCCCTCATAGCCTGTTTTAACGCCCACGCTGCCGAGCTTATCCATGGCAAGCGCAAAGTCCCGGAAGAAAGCATTTTGGTCGAATGGTGCTGGGAAATAGCGCAGAGAAACGCTCCTTCACTCAGCCTTATTTGTGCCATTTCTGTCCTGCCATTCTAAATGTGCTCAATCGTTTCACTTAGCCGTTTCATCTCATTATGACTCTGCCATTCTGCTACCTTGTCAGAATGCTAACGCTTAATGTTTCGCTGGAATGGACCTCGAATCTCAAAAGCGTTACTGTCGCCTTTACCTGCGTATCAGTTCTGCCCTCCGCCCATTGAAATTGCTGTCATACCTTGTTTTCTCATCATAATTGCTGCCACAAACGGCTTGGTAATCTACAGTTTCACATCCGGTAAATCAGATTTGGTGTCGATTGAGGAAACATTGTTTGTAATCACCACCAACTCGCACATTGGATTTGTCAGGGTTCGCTGCAACATCAATTAACCTCAAGAGAAGGAATTCAGCGGTGTGGCCATAAGTCTCATTAGCAAGATAATGTTGTAACAGATGGCGCCAGAGGGACAAAGAAACGTTTGGGCCGATGTCAGGTTACACAAGGATGGCAGATTGTAACGAAAAGTTGCTCTACTCCAACGGATTTTCTCTACTCGCCGTTGTCCAGCATATGGAGTAGGATTACAGTACTGAAAACGCTAGCAATTTGGTTTTCTTTAACATCACGTCGTCTGCTAAAATCCCCAAATATGTCAGCCGCAAGGGCGAGGTAGGCGATCCTATTTCCAAATAATTTTCCTTCGGATCCAAAGGGAAAACAGGGGAGGAATTTTCATGCTTCCACTGGGTCTGTTTTTAAGCAGAATTTGTGTTCAGTTTTACATATGATATAGCAGCACAGAGTTTGATCAGTGTCTGAAGAAATAAATAGGAAAATTGGGGTTCAGATTTGGAGATTTGGTTCAGCCAATAAAATGCAGTAATTGGCCATAAATTTTAGAGGGACCGAGTGTTAGTCTTTTTTTTGGGCATCAATTTGGAGGACTACAGGGAGGTACTTGTTTGGCAGAGTTCGTTAATCTTTAGAGGTGTGAAAAGTTCACTATTATTTGGAGTGCGACAATGTTTTGGGTAGATTTGTAGGGTTTGGATTGCTTGGCAGAGCACGACGGTCGCTCCTTATTTGGTGGGTGACTGGGCCAGATCAGGAGGAGTTCAGGAGGGAATTGTTGAGACAGAATTCAGATATGTCTGAAGTTTTGCTTCACATCTATGATGTGACGAACAGCGCATCGGCTCGAACAAATAATGTCATTGTCCAGTTGAACAGTGTTTAACATGTTATGAATGGATCAGACGGCGCCATAAATCAGATTCCCCAACAAATATATAGAACCTGTGGTGCAGACAATCTCGGCACTTGTATATATCTCCATTCTTGTTAAAACAAGACCAGCAATGGCGCGTCTCTGGCTCGATCGGAGGGCTGTTGACTGAATTGAAGGGAGGCTCGAACCACTGGTCTGTTGACTCCTAATAAGCTTCAACCCTTTCATGGTCGAATGGTATGGTGATGGTATTGAAGAATAGTATAGTGTTATATGCTTTATAATACATGTTGGAAACCATGCAATGTAAATCTGATATGCGATAAGGACTGTGTTCTTCTTATGTATGTTGGAAAGCGCTCAGCATATGCTAAAAAAAAATCAGTGAACCTTCAGTGACCTGTGCAGTATCTGGAATGTCGGAAAGCTCTAGAAATCTACAAGTATTGGTGTCATGTCCTTCCTTATGGTAATGCTCCTTGCATTTTATCAGTCTGAAGTACGATTTATGTGCCTTAGATCTTCCATTTAAGACATTCGGAGACGGTTTTTGGTTTTGGAAAACTCCACTTCGGCGCGATTTCTGTGTTGTTTGGTCTTTTGCTCAACAAACTTTGACAGGGTTTTACTGCTATTGGGGGCCAGTTCGTCGCTATTATTTACAGGTTTTGCTAGACCAAACAGAGTTTTTGCATTGTTGTATTAAAGAAAGAGGTTTTGCGTGTCTTAAATTTCCGGGTTTTTAATTTGTAATTTTCCAAAGATCTGGACACCTGGAAGAACTGTCTGCTAAAAAAAAAAAGAGGCAGAGTTGTTTCAGTACTCTTTTGTTGTAAGTGAAAATGGCTTTAATTAGTGATGTATTAGATTTATTAAAAACCTTGATATATTCCACTGCTGATGGGAAGGTAAACATCAACAAAGACACTCTCTGTGACATTCATACCTGCCTATATAATGCACAGGAAAAGATCGATTTTTTGCAGCTTGAATCACAGCTACAGCAAGAAGAGCTACATCAAAATAGACATCATTCTGAACCTGTTTCTATTCAGAACAATGAAACAAACTCCCATAAACAGCAAGACAATATTGTTGAAGTTCATTCAGATCCAGTGCCCAATAAAGTAGCAGCTGTACATGCAGATGCAGAAACTCAGTCTGCACTTCCCAAGCCCATCATCAGACCTTGGGAACAGCTTGTCCAAAACAAGCACAGAACTGGTCTTGGATATGACAAGGACTTGTCCTTTCATATTCCAGACTACTCAAAGCCCATTCAGTTTCACAGTGCTGGATTCATCCATGACAGTTCACTGTCAGCTGTTCCAAATTCTTCCCCTCTCCCACAGCAACAACAACAACAACAGATTGTGAAATGCCAACACTGTGACCGATTTGGCCATCTGAAAGATCACTATTTTGATCTTCATCCATGTAAGCACTGTCATAAAACTAGCCATTCTTCACACAGATGCTTCAAAAACAAACGTCCTGCAAGAACAAAGATTCATCTTGGATGGATCACTTCTTGGCAATGGGCATCAACAGCCAAGAAGATATTCCAAACACATGTTAGAACTTGTTCCAGAGTATTGAACAGTCTTGCAATTGAGTTTTCTCCATCATCTCACCTTGTATCTGACAGGGGGGGAAATGATGGTCATCTGCAAGCTTCAAAGTCACATCAAGTGAGCCTGAGCCACAACCTGTCCCACCAGTTTCAGATTTGTAGCCAGAGACAAAAATGCCCCTGAGCATGCCTTCAGTTGGCAATCTGGGACACTTCCTCTAGCAGAAGACTTTAGCTTCTTGCCAGCTTTGGAAGAATTCTAGGAACAAAATTGAGAACACTTCCTCTAGCAGAAGACTCCAGCTTCTTGCCAGTTTTGGAAGAGTTCTGGGAATCGCATTATGCATTCCAGAGTTGTTGGTCATCCTTAAACCATCACAGGTTGAGACTTCCCTTTTCAGGTTGAAGTTTTCCCTTTTATGCAGGGTGAGACCTCCCTTTTTATGGTTGAAGGTTTCCCTCTTCAAAACAATCGCTCTAGTAGAAGACTTCAGCTTCTTGCCAGTTTTGAAAGAGTTCCGGGAACTGCACTAAGCGTTCCAGTGTTGGTGGTCATCCTTAAACCACCACCCTTTATACCAACATTTTAGAGAGCACACTCAGCCTAGTGCTGCCATGCATTTTCGCACATTTTGTATTACAACTCTCTTCTTGGACTCATACATAACCCTTCGGATTAAGGGGGAGAATGTTAGACACCTAATCCTCAATGGGTTAGTGTAGAAGCCGAATGGACAAAAGGAGTCCAAGAGACCTTGCGATGTGAAACCCAACGGTCACAATATGTACTATAAATGTATATCTCTTGTCAATAAAAATTAATTCTCATGTTTTATCTTTCCTATTCTATTGCTGCCCATGTGTGTTTAACAGCAACCATCACTTGACACTCTGGTGCTGGATATAGGAAGCAATTCAATTCTTTGGCCATCTTATTGATCAGGTGCTCATGTCCTAAGTGTCGTAAAATGCTCAAAATTTAAAATGCTTAGAACTAGTTCAAAGTTGAACAAATGGAAATTTCTCGTCTTCCTAATTCCAGCGCTGCAAACGGTTCGAAAAATGGTCGCCGTATGAGGAAGTTATGGCAAAAAGAAGAATTTGTCAATAACATTGAAAATTTGAATTTTTCAAACAAAATGAAAAAACGAATATTCCATAGAATATACCTTGGAATATTCCAAGGAATATTCCTTTTTGGCAACCAATCACAGGCTGCCACTAGGCAGGCCCGGAGGGCGCCATGTGGCCCAGGATGACGTCAACATATGTGGGCGCATATATACAAAAGTTGGCTTAAACGTGGTTTGAACCCACGACTTGCCAGAAGCAAACGCCACGCCTTACCAACACACCACGGGAGCGGATCTTGTTATATGGGCGGAAAAAAGGTGATTTGAATTTTAAAATTAGTTTGGGCGGGGCCAGCCCCTAAGGGCCAGCCCCCATACCATATGACCATGTGCAGAGAACCGTGGGCTTAGAACCTAATCGCCCGGCGCGAAATCCAATGTTAACCGCCAACCGAAAATTTTGGTCACATGCGCATTTATTGTAACTACAGTCAAGTTGGTGGGAATAATGGCAGAGCACCAAATTTGGTGGCCGCTCCAAAATTGGCGGGCTTATCTAGCCTCCAACTACAGTTAGCTGGAGTTTTTCTAGGGGCAGACTCGAGAAACTTTAATTGGCCATAACTTTGGCTAGGAAAGGCGGTTTTGGACGAATTGTTTTTTGATTTTGGGTATTTTCTACCTTATGAAGCCATTGGTGCAGGTATTACAGACATAAGAGGTCATTTTCAGAGGTTTTGGAGCCGTGAAAGTTCTAGGAGCCACTAGGGCCCAGTATTTTGAAGACTGTATAGGGTTGCAGGTATCCATTGGAGGTGAACCAGTAGTCAATACTGAGGGATTCAAGTGTTCTGAATCCATTTTTACCATCTATTCCACCTGTAGATGCTTCTATTCAGCTGTATATTCAATTTGAGCATTTAATCAAAACAAGGACAAGCCCATTTGGGAGCTTTGGACCCAGCAGACGTAGACCAGGAGGGGTGAACTGCTTTATCAACTTCTTTTGCATCTGTGGTTGATTTATTTTGTAGAAAAAAATCGTTTTAGTGTGTTAAACAGTAAAAGGAAATAAATCTTCTATGCTTAAATGGGTCATGAACAGCTGAAAATTTCATTTGTTTTCTTTCTGCAAGACATGGACATCTTTTAAACATGTATATTTCTGAATTGAATACCTTGCAAACAATTTACAAGTAGTTTCAAATTCAGATCAAGTTGGTATCAGAGCAGGGTTTTGTGCAAAGATCTTCTAACTGTCTTGCAAGTATTGATGATTACCAAGTTGAAACTTAAAAGAGGGGAAGGACAGTTGACTAGAGAACGAGAGAATCCTCAGTCAAGGAAGGCCAGAGAGCCATCACCTCCACCTTCAATTTCACCCTCAAGAGTCTCAACAGAAGCTTCAAGAATGTCTTCACATGAAGGAGAAATTCCTGCAGACATGGATCCAAAAGAAGAAGAAAGAGTCTTCAGAAAGGCTTTCTTGGACCTCACTGAAATGGTGAGGATATTGTACCAAGAAAGAAATGAGAAAATGGCTGGAGAAGGGTCCAAACATCCACATGAAGGAGAGGGCTCTTCAGGAGGTAAGAAGGATGATGATCATTCCAAGAAAGGAGATGGAGGAAATGGTGATCCACCACCCCCATCGTCACCTTCTTCCTCTTCATCCTCGTCTTCTTCTTATGTGCATAAGCATAGATCCTCTGGAAAAATTCCTTTTTTGAAGCTTGATGTAAAATTCAAATTACCTATGTTTAATGGTGAAGTGAATGCAGAAAAGCTTGACAACTGGATTAGGCAGTTGGAAGTTTACTTGAGGATCCAGAATATGCATGATGATGCCACAAAGATTCAGTTGGCTTCGTTGAGAATGGATGGAGCAGCATTGGTCTGGTGGGAGGCCAAGACTAAAGAGGAGATCAAGAAATTTGGTAAGGTTACCTTAACATGACCTGAATTTCTGTTAGCCATTAAAAAACAGTTTTATCCTCTTGCTCACAAGCAGAAAGCCATTATGAATTGGCAAAATTTTAGACAACTTAAGGGTCAGAGTGTCCAAGACTACACCCAAGAATTCAGGAGAAGAGCTCTCTTGTTAGGGGTAGATTTACAGACCCAGGAAACCTTGTTGAAATACATTGGTGGCTTGCATAGCTACCTTAGACACACCATCTTGATGTTTAACCCTACTAACCTGGACGAGGTTTGTGTCCAAGCTACCCATTTAGAGGCAAGGGTAAAAAACACATTTGAAGAGGGTAGAAAAAATCCCCCCAAGGGGAAAAACAAAGAGAAAACCTCCAAGGGAAAGGGCAAAAAGAATGCATCTGTCAAACAAGAGAGTGAGAAAGTGATCTGTAAACACTGTTCTAAATCAGGCCATGAGGAGAAAAACTGTTGGAAATTACATCCTGAAAAAAGACCTCAATCTAACAAATCCAAAGGGAAACAGAAAACTGCTACTACTACATCTACACCACAAGATTTAGGGGATGATTCAGGTGATGAAACCAAAATTGTAGCCATGGGTTTGAAAAACTTGAAGGGAAAAGAAATTGAAACTCAAGCCAGCACTAGTACCTCAAACTGCCATGTACAAGCTCCTAATGAGGAAGAAAGAATTGAACTGTTTCATGTGAGGGTGATTTCAAAACATACTAAAATTAACACACTTTTTGATAGTGGGTCACAAGCAAACCTTATATCAGAGGACTTGGTTAAGCAGCTTAAACTTGAGACCGTTCCACATCCGAAGCCATATCCACTTGGATGGATTTGCAAGGATGCAAATTTACAAGTTTCAAGAAAGTGCACATTGCGCTTTGCAATTACTGCACATTTTATTGACACAATTTAACTTGATGTGGTACCTTTTGATATAGCAGGAATTGTTTTGGGAAGTCCTTACTTGTTTGACAGGAAAACTATCTTTCATCGCCATGAAAACAAATATCATCTTTTCAAAGATGGCAAGGAGTTCATTGTTAGAGCTCATCACAAGAAGACAAATATAGCGATGGTGAATGCAGGACAGGCAAAAAGGTTGGTCAATTCAAGTAAGAATTTTGTTCTTCTTATGATTAAGCCCAAGGTTGATGTGAATCATGAGTCATTTGACAATTGTGATCCAAAACTTAAGTCAAAACTGTATGATGTAGTTGATGCATATCATGAGATGTTTCAGGAGCCAACAGGTTTGCCTCCTAAGAGGGAGATTCAACATGAAATCCATTTGCATCCAGATTGTCCTCTTCCAAACATAGGCATGTACCACATGTCTATTATGGAGAATGCTGAAATAAAGAAAGATGGCACTTGGCGTATGTGTGTTGATTTCATAAGGCCAAGTACTTCGCCATGTGGGTCACCGATTGTATTGATTCCAAAGAAAGATGGCACTTGGCGTATGTGTGTTGATTTCAGGGCCTTGAACAAGATAACGGTAAAGAATCGTTACCCACTCCCAAGGATAGATGATTTTCTAGACCAGCTGAAAGATGCTCGATATTTCACTAAGCTAGACTTGCGCAGTGGATATCATCAAGTAAGAATTGAAGAAAGTGACATTTGGAAGACAGCCTTTAAAACCAAACAAGGACTCTTTGAGTGGCTTGTGATGTCGTTTGGTTTGTGCAATGCACCTGCAACTTTCATGCGGGTAATGGATGATGTCTTGCGTCCTTTTCTTGATGATTTCGTTATTGTCTACTTAGATGACATCTTAATTTTCAGCAAGTCTAGAGAAGATCATGTCATGCATGTTAGGAAAGTACTTGATGTTTTGAAGAAGAATCAATTATTTCTTAAAATGTCAAAGTGTGAATTTGGAAAGACTTCTTTGGTTTATTTGGGACACATAGTAGGAGGAGGTGCTTTGAGAATAGATCCTGCTAAAATAGAGGCTATTGTGAATTGGCCTACTCCCAAATCCATAACAGAGGTAAGAAGTTTTTTGGGTGCAGCTCAATATTGGAGGAAGTTCATCTCTAACTTCTCTTCTATAGCAGCTCCTATGCATGCAGTGACAAGTGTGAAGCATGCTTTCCAATGGGGAGGCAAGCAGCAAAAAGCTTTCGAATCTTTGAAAGAGAAGATTAGTTCAGCTCCGGTCCTTGCATTACCGGATTTGAGACAACCATTTGAGATACAAACTGATGCTAGTGATTATGCCATGGGTGCAGTTCTTCTACAGCATGGTAAGCCTATTGCTTTTCATTCTGAAACTTTTAATGGTGCTGTTGTAAATTATCCTACATATGATAAGGAGTTGTATGCATTGGTGCAAAGCGTAAAAAAGTGGAAACACTATTTGATGGGCAAAGAAACTGTTATACATACCGACCATCAGCCCTTACAGTACTTGCAATTACAAATCAAGTTACAACAGTCACGACACTTCAGATGGATGGGCTTCTTGCAACAGTTCCATTTAGTAATAAGGTACAAGAAAGGTACTTTGAATAAGGTTGCTGATATGCTTTCAAGGTCTATTATTGGTACTGTTACTTTACTTAAGAATGATTCCATTATACATGATAGTTACATAAAACAATATGCATTTGATGATGACTTTAAAGATGTGTATGCTAACTTGAGTAAAGGGAATCATGTAGAGGAAAATGACTATCACATGCATAACAATTTGCTGTTTCATTTGGGCAAGTTGTGTATACCACAGGGGGAGAGAATAAATGTCATAAGAGAAGCTCATTCTTCTCTTATTTCTAGCCATTTTGGCGTAAGGAAAACAGTTACACATCTACAGAGGTATTGCTATTGGCCTCGCATGGTAGATTCTGTTTCAAGGTTCATAATCTAGGATGTTCATTATGTGCTACAAGCAAGCCTAGTAATAGGAATCTTGATTTGTATACTCCTTTGTCGGTACCTTCTAGACCATGGGAGAGCATCTCTATGGATTTTGTAGGTGGTTTGCCAAAATCTAGAAATTAGCATGATTATTTATATGTAGTAGTTGATCGTTTCAGCAAAATGTGTATACTTATGCCTTGTAAGAAAACTATAACTGCTGAATTATTTTTTCATCATGTATGGATTCACTTTGGTTTGCCTACTTCCATTATTAGTGACAGGGATTCTAGATTTGTGGGGAATTTTTGGTCCAACCTATGGGAGATGATAGACACAAAGTTGAAGAAAAGTACTGCTTTCCATCCACAAACAGATGGACAAACAGAAGTTGTGAACAGAACCATTGTGCACCTCTTGAGAGGTTATTGTAGCAAGCATCCCAAGCTGTGGGATGAACATTTGCACTACATACAACATGCTTACAATAGTGCCAAGCACTCTTCCACAAATACCTCACCGTTTGAAGCTTGTTTTGGTTACTTGCCAAAATCACCTCTTGATTTCAATCTTGAGAAAGATGTTGCCATTGAGGGACATAGTGATATTGACAAAGCTCGTTCATTCATTGAAAGAATTCAACAAATACATCAGCAAATTCAAGAACAGCTTGAGAAGAGTCAAGGCAAGTACAAGCAAAAGACACGACAAGCATAGAGTCGATCACAAGTTTCAAGAAGGGGATGAGGTATGGTTGTACATTAGTAAGGAAAGGACAAGGAGAAGGTAAAAAGCTGAAGCCTATTCGTTATGGTCCATTCAAAATCCTCAAGAAGGTTGGAAATAATGCTTTTCAATTAGATTTGCCTTCCTACATGCAAATGTATTATGTTGTCAATGTGGAGAACTTACGTTTGTATGAACCTCCTTCGATTGTTGATCATGAAAGTGTTGTTCAGCTGCCATCTATAGAAGATTTCTCACCAGAATTCTTAGATGAGCTGAAAGAAGATACAATCCTTGACAGAAGGATACGCACTTCAAGGAGGGGCAGTGTAGATTATGTTCGAGTTGGTTTCAAAGGCAGCAAACCGAACAAGGCAAAGTGGATGGAGGTGGACATAGTGAGGGAGCTATACCCTCACCTCTTTAACAGGTAGTTGACGGCTTTTGGGGTCCAAAAGCTTCCCAATGGGGAGGCGTGATCAGGTGCTCATGTCCTAAGTGTCGTAAAATGCTCAAAATTTAAAATGCTCAGAACTGGTTCAAAGTTGAATGACTGGAAAGTGCTCGTCTTCCTGATTCTAGCGCTAAAAACGGTTCGAAAAACGGTCGTCGTATGAGGAAGTTATGACAAAAAGAAGAATTTGTCAATAACATTGAAAATTTGAATTTTTCAAAAAAAAATTAAAAAACAAATATTCCATAGAATATTCCTTGGAATATTCCAGGGAATATTCCTTTTCGACAACCAATCATATGATGCCACGTGGCAGGCCTGAAGGGTGCCACGTGGCCCAGGATGACGTCAGCATATGTGGGCGCATATATACAAAAGTTGGCTCAAACGTGGTTTGAACCCACGACCTGCCGGAAGCAAACACCACGCCTTACCAACACACCACGGGAGCGGATCTTGTTATATGGGCGGAAAAAAGGTGATTTGAATTTTAAAATTAGTTTGGGCGGGGCCCGAAGGGGGCCAGCCCCCATACCATATGACCATGTGCAGAGAACCGTGGGCTTAGAACCTAATCGCCCGGCGCGAAATCCAATGTTAACCGCCAACCGAAAATTTTGGTCACATGCGCATTTATTGTAACTACAGTCAAGTTGGTGGGAATAATGGCAGAGCACCAAATTTGGCAGCCGCTCCAAAATTGGCGGGCTTATCTGGCCTCCAACTACAGTTAGCTGGAGTTTTTCTAGGGGTAGACTCGAGAAACTTTAATTGGCCATAACTTTGGCTAGGAAAGGCGGTTTTGGATGATTTTTTTTTTTATTTTGGGTATTTTCGACCTTTTGAAGCCATTGGTGTAGGTCTTACAGCCATCTGAGGTCATTTGAAAAGGTTTTGGAGCCGTGAAAGTTCTAGGAGCCACTAGGGCCCAGTATTGTGAAGACTGTATAGGGTTGCAGGTATCCATTGGAGGTGAACCAATAGTCAATCCTGAAGGATTCAAGTGTTCTTAATCCATTTTTACCATCTATTCCACCTGTAGATGCTTATATTTAGTTGTATATTCAATTTGAGCATTTAATTAAAACGAGGACAAGCCCATTTGGGAGCTTTGGACCCAGCAGACGTAGCCCAGGAGGGGTGAACTTATTTATCAACTTCTTTTGCATCTGTGGTTGATTTATTTTGCAGAACAAATTTGTTTTAGTGTGTTAAAAAGTAAAAGGAAATAAATCTGCTATGCTTAAATGGGTCATGAACAGCTGAAAATTTCATTTGTTTTCTTTCTGCAAGACATGGACATCTTTTAAACATGTATATTTCTGAATTGAATACCTTGAAAACAATTTACAAGTAGTTTCAAATTCAGATCACTTATAATGAATAAAATTATGGGTACTTCCCGAATCAATCAACACTATTACCTTTTTCTTCTTGATATACCCTTCTATCTTGATAGTTTGAGGAGCGGTAATTCTAGCCAATGCATTACAAGATATGGTCGGATCCATTTCTTCTTTTTCTAGGGTTTGTTCCCGGTGTATATCCTCTTCTTTTGATGTTTCTTGTTCCTTTTCTTCCTCCTCTTCACAATCTATGTAAAATAATTTCTTCTCAGCATACTTATGACCTTTTTGCTATCACAACTCTAACAAAGCCCTTTTGCTCTGTTTTCTTCCAATTGTTGTCATGTCAACCTTGTAGGTTTTGGATGGCTAAGGGCATCAACACTTCCTTATTTATGATTGTGAGTGGTAGGCTTCCTTGTTGCCATAATTTTGCTTTCCATTTTTCTTGCCAACCTGAATGCCTTCTCCAATGAATCTGGTTCCCAAAGGCGAACCTCATTGTTAGATGTTATCTTTTAAAGTCTCTATGAACATATCAATCCTATGCTTCTCTAGAATATCTTTTACCCTTATATTCAATTTTTGGAAGTCGTCAATGTGCTCCATCATTGAACCCTTTTGTTTGAGATTTATCAATTGGCTAAAAATTTGTTGCTTTTTTTATCCTTATAATGTGTTATCATTTCATCCATAAACATAGCCCAAGTGACAATTTGTTTATGAGAGCAAAGCCATCGATACCATACAAACTAATTTGGTTCCAAATATAAAGTTGCAATGTGTACCTTTTGTGTGTTTCTCACATTATGGAGATCAAAAAATTTCTCCATCTGTAGTATCCATGTTCCGGGATCCTTGCCATCAAACTTACTCATATCGATCTTTGGAACATGGTGGTTCTTCGATCCAACATTAGAGTCTATGAAATCATGATTAACATTTATTTTGTTCTCATCATGAGTTTCCTTTACTACCCTTTTGCCATTAGTAATCATTTCTTGTAGAAACTTTGTCAAATCTATCCTCAAATCTTCCATGCCTGTCTTCAAATCTATCAAATCTATCTTCAAATCATCCATCTTAGTTTCCATGCCATCCATATTAGCTTCCATGCCATCCATCTTAGATTCCACACCATTCACCTTAGCTTGTACGTCTTTCTTTAAACCATCCATCTTAGCTTCCACGCCATTCATCTTAGCTTCTATGCCTTTCTTTAAACCATCCATCTTAGCTTCCATGCCTTTCTTCAAACCATCCCTCTTAGCTTCTACGTCTTTCTTTAAATCATCCATCTTAGCTTCTGTTACTTTTTCTGCGAGTGACATTTGTTGTACTTGGTCTTGTAATTTTGATATATCATGTTGCATTTCTTCCTCTTCTTCATGAGTCATGCTAGAGCTTTCAGGTTACTTACTAGGTGTTTCCATTTTCTTTCTTCGGCTCATCAATTACCAATAATAATGCTTCACTATGCCCTTTGATTCAAACTAATTTTTCAAACCAAGCTTATGCAAAAATTGAAAAAAAAAAAACTACACACCTTTTTTTTTCACTTTGTAGGAGCCTGATATTGAATCTAATATATTTATGTAATTTCAGCTCTTCTAGTTCTGAAATCGCGACCTGTCATAGCCATCTATGTCCTATTTCCAATGCCACCATTTTGATCAAAATTGGATTCTCTAAGAAAGACTTATGCACAATCTCCCAAGATGACCTGATTATATACCTTTTTAGAAGAGCGAACTTGTATGAAGTGCCACATGTCACTTCTTTGACCTTTGGATTGGAAAAATATATACAAGCAACTATATTCTGTCCTCTTTTTGTGACTTCTTATGAAATTTCAATCTTATGCTCAGAGAGACAATTATGATGATTTTCCCACGGTGGCCTGTTTGGAATGTAATTAAGGGGTCTGCAAAACCCCTAACTTCCTCAGACTATATCTCCGGAAATATAGCGAGACAGGATTTGAAATTCAGAGCCAAAGTTTAAACCGATTTCTTCTCAAATGGGTTTTTGTTTTAGCTTCTGAAACTTCGTATCGAAAGAGTTATAGCAAAAATCCCATGATGGCATGTTTTAGCTCAATTCTGGAGCTTGCAAAAACCCTAACTTCCTCAGATCATTTCTCCCAAAATATAGCGAGACAAGCTCTGAAATTCGGACTTGAGGTTTGGTGCGATTTCATCTCAAATGGTTTTTTTTTTTCGCTTCTGAAACTTCGCAGAAAAAAATTTATAGCAAAAATTCCACAATGACCTATTTGGAGCAATGAAACCCTAGAATCCAAAGCTCTGATACTAAATGCTAGGAAACCATCTCACAAAAAGATAAAAAGATAGATCAACGCCTTAGAATTCAACCTCTTCGAGGGGGAAACCTCCTTTACATTACACAAATGAACAATTCTTGGATGATTCAAATGAAGAAACCTCCTTTCTATATATTGGAGTCTAAGGGGACACAATATAACCAATCCGACCTAACAATAATAATATAAAGGCACAAAAATAACAATAGTGGGATTCTATGGGGCACAATAATAAAAATATGGGGACAATAGGGGCACAACAATAACAATAAGGGATATAATGACAATAGTAATGGGGGGAATCACTAGTATTATAGGGACCTAACAAAGGACAAAATGCTGCAAGAAAAAGTAATCTTGAAAGAACTTGACTTGTTCTTAGAGGTTCTTCTAGTTAAGGGTCTAAGGTTTGGCATTGATCAAGAAAGAAGCTTCAATAAATGAAAACTTACCGAAGGGTTTTCATCTCAAGAGGAGAGAGGTTTGGCCTTGGAAGAGAGCCAATATCTTGAGTTGTTGTTCTTATGTTTTGGTAGTAGTTTGATGAAGTACACACCCATGAATTAATAATAATAAGAAGAAGATTAAGCTAACAAGAAAAAGTAAAAATACTCCACAAATTGTTATCAAGTAACGAAGAATCACACTACACTTATTTGCCCTAGATTCTTCAACAGACTTAATAGCATCTAGGAGGCTCTGCACGCTCTCATGACAAGGCATGCAAACATCCATGGACTATTTTACTCATTGTTGTGCTAGAGTCCCCGATATTTGAGCCACTTTTTCAGCCCCAAAGCCCAAGTCACTGCCCGGAATTGAATGACACCTTCAGAACAAAAATAAAAAAATAATGCAAATACAAATACTTCAACAATCCCTTAATCGTACCTCTACTAGCCTTGACAGGCATATCGTCAAACATATCATGAATATGTAATCTACAAATAAATTTAATCATAGTGATATCATATTTATCTAAAAATCGTTATGAAACATTATTCCCTTATCTCATTTGTCTCATTATCATCTATCAGGTCATAGATACATTGTTCATTCCTTTACAAGTAAAAACATGATGAGATCCATACATAGCAACTGTCATAAAGAATATACATAACCAGCATAATAGCAATAGAAATACCAAGGGAATCACAGCCATATGATCCACATATAAACTAGTATAATACTCATAGACTTACAAGGAGAAATAAATTCATATTGATGATGCAAAATCCAAACCCGGGATGGGACTACCACGTTCCACCTGACCATAGAATAGCTAAGCCAAGTCTCTCTTCATCCATTCACCCTCATGCCATATTCCAAGCATGAATGTTAGACTCAAACCAAAAGAGCCAACCAGGGCATCCTAAGGCTAAACCACCTCACCCTTGTCAATAGAAACTAGGCTTTACCGTAATCCATCTCAGCTCACTGGGCCAACACAATAAACATATAATAACAGGCTTTACCATGATCTCCATCATATCACTAAGCCAAACAAGCATGGATGCCACCGGATTTCTCCTCCTACACCATGAGAAATTTTCCTGTCTCCTAGTCTCTCAGGCTTTACCGCAATTGACACTAGATCATTATTCCCTAAACCAAGACACACTCTCCAGGCTTTACCACATTTCCCAACCCAGGATTACTAGGCCCAATAGAGAGAAATCCACGTCTTGGATTTATCGTATATCCTGCCAATCACCGACAAGGATTCTTAGGCCCACCAGGGGAACACAAAATTCATCATTACCGCAACACACAATTTGGTTCAGGGATTACTAGACCATTTGTTCTATCGTTCGGAGATCCACCTCACTCAAATTCGAATCCATTCGACATCCCATTTCAACCAAAACATTAGAACCCCATCACACCATGGCTATCCAAAAATGGCATGGTGAGCTTGAAAACACTGTCACGCCTGGCAAAACCCATGCCATGAATACAAAAGAACCACATGCAATACCATGCATGCTAAATATAGCAAGGAAAATACACATGCAAATCAATACGTGCAAAGAATATTATTTTAGTTGCTTTATCAGGTTCTTACATTCTTTCTCCTCCCTTCCTCATGCCTTCTTTGCCTTTCTTGATCCAATCCAAAGTGCTCCTAGAAAAATCTAAGTGTCCAAGAGTGAGAGAGAGAGAGAGGGAAATGTGAGAGCTCCAAAACTAAACTGACAAAAGGCTACAAATTCATCGTCATAAGCCTTTTTATCAATTAGGCCTCTATTTTTATCATTTTCCATTATTTTCCTTCATTTTCCTCCTCACATGCAACTTGTGACCTTCCACCTTCCTTTTCTCCTAATTTCCATTATTTTCATAAATAAATGTGCTAAAAATTCCATTTTTCCTCTCCAAAGCCTTAGTCATTGCCTTTGCCAATTTCCTTAACCATAATAAACCAAATGAACACCCACACTAGGATGTCTTGCCTAACATTCAACTTGGAATAAGTGTCCCATCAATTGTGGTGATTATTTTTGTCTTTATTAACTTTTATTACATGGAATTTTCACCAGGGCTGTTATAGAGGAAATTGTGTGAGAGTGAAGAGGAAATTATAGTGGATTTGCTATAGTTTGTATCTCTTCATTTTTCTAGATAATATAAGAGGAAGGCCTCGTTGTTTCTCCATGGACGTAGCCCAAATTGGGTGAACCATGTATATCTATGTATTTCTTTTTTTATGTGTTTTTTGTGTTTGTGCTTTTGCAATATTTTATGTGTTCTATTGCTTTGTAATATATAATTTTCTAACAGTAAGACATAGGAGATAAATCATTCTTTGGAGAAGTAATTTGTGGCTTCATATTCCGCTATTGGATACAATCTTTCATCTATGTAGCAGTGCACTTGGGATCTAACACTTCTAATTAGAATCTCAATGAGTTGGCACTTCTACATACATGTATCTTATATATAGTTGGACTATTCTTCTTATGTTAATGGTATATGTTTTTTTAATTACATACTAAGTTAATCAACTAATTCATTGCTTAACTATGGCTTATATTGAATGGGTGTTTTTATGATTTAATGGTTGTTGTTTATTATGTGGACTAATATGAAAGTATTCAACAAGCCTTTCTCTTTCTTCTCGGGTCCCCTTTAGGATAGTACTATTACTTTTCTAACCAATGTCTTGTTTCCCTCACCTGTCATGGAAGTATCCCTTGTACACCTTACATTGGTTGTCTAACAAAGCTCACATTCTTGTTTCCCCAAAGTGGTGTTGTTTTATCTTGTGTTGGATTATAACCAAGGCATGTCTTCAAACCTTTCCAATAGTGGCCAAACCGTATGACTGGATGGGACTCCTACACAAAACAATGTGAGGTCTAATTGGGACTTCACATTGGGGAGATCCCCTTACAATGTTGGCAACATCTATCACCGTCAACACATTCCAACTCACTATTCAACAAAAAAACAACTATGCAGAAACCTTATTACTTGCTAAGATTTACATGATCTACATGAGAAGGTGGTAAGAAAATATCCAAAAAAATTATATGAGATTTACATGGGAAGGTGGTAAAGAGACCTCCAAAAAAATCATTTTCTTAAATGGGATCTTGTGAAGGCCCCTAAAAATCACAGGGGTTTGGGAAAATGGTATACATTGCTAATGAATAATGTAATAAAAGAAAATCTAGTTTATATATTTGTCACTCGAGAGGAAGACTAGTGGAAAATATTCTTGAAGGAAAAATGTGTTCAAGGATAAAGAGCTTGATTCCCAGAATCATTCCATATAATGAAAGGATGTTCCTCTATCTAGAAATTATTTTTTCAGCATCCCCACTCATCCACTCAAGGTTGTATTGGAAGCCAAGAAATGGTAATAGTGTTAATATATGGATTAATAATATTACGGACTAGTTCACTCTTGAGACATGGAAAGAGAAATGGAGGTTTACTTATTTCTATGCTAGGAGACCAAACAAGTGCCTAAAAACAAGGCCCCTCTAGTATTTTTTTATTTATTTTTTATCATCAACACTATCAGCTCAATTTGCATCTATATAAGCTCTAAGATAAATATTTGTGTCCCCTGGGTACCACAATCCATAATCTATGGTGCCATGTAGGTATCTAAACATTAATCCCATGATGAACCAATGTTAATTGGTCTTCTTTAAGGGATTGCAAGGAAAATATATGAGATCATTTCCTATCTGGATAAAAATGTTGTTGTGTGATAAAGGGGTCATATCACTAGAATCTGACAACATGAGCAACTAAATTTATCTGTGTATGGTGGGAATACTATGGGAAGATAAGATGATGGACTTAGGGGAAATAAGCACATCAGGTGAAGTAAAGAACAAGTGAATTCCAAAAGAACTAAGGATGGCAAGGCATTGTAGGGATAAAAGCATGGATAATTCAAGAAAGGTAAGAGTGTGCACAATGGAATAGGAAGGAAGCGAGATGGAAGAGGTGAGTGGAGTGTTTTGCAAAGAAACAAGATTTTAGCATAGTGGGAGGATAAGGAAGAGACCTGCGTTGGAACCTGTGACTGTAAGACATGGAAGGAAACACAATAGTGAGGGTTCGGATAATTAGGAATTTAGAGAGCAAGAAGAAAGTGAAATCATCATAGATAACTTAAATGATGAAATATCATGCTAAGATGGTAACAAAAGATCACGTAGCCTAAGTAATGATGGGAGGAGGAACAAGGGAGAAAACCATTGGCTTAGCTCAGGAAAGGAAGATCCATTATATCCTAGTGACCCTGCTCAAGACATAACCTATGTTGAACCCATAACCCCACATGCATCTCCACTTCAAGAGGGAAAATAAGCTGATAGTTTGTTGCATACATTCTTAATAAGTGAAGGATGTGACGATAATAGTGAATATAGTTAAAGTAGTGGAAAGGAGGGACCTAAAGTATACAAAAACTAGTTAGGATAAGTATCACAAGGTAGTGCCACACAATACACAATCGTATCAGGACAGAGGATCTTGAATAGAAATTGTTTGATTATGACGAGGTATGGATTGTTAAATAGGTTTAGGATGAACCAACAAATTGCACAATTGGAAACCACTTTCAGAGATTGTACACTTACATAGTATATGAAATATAAGGTTATTGTCCTAGCATGGAAATCCATGTCATTAGTAGACATCAAGAAGGAATTTTAGAAGTCAAAATTTGAGTCTTAGTGTATTACATACATAAAATAAGTTAAAAATAGCACTAATGATTTGGTATGGGACTTTGACAAAAAATTTAAGGTGTTGATGGATAAATCAACATTTCATATTCTTGATGCACAACACAAGGAATGGTTCATCGTGAGATTGTTACCTCACATATGCATCCAAATAACCTAGTATAAGATTGCTTCACAATTAGCCTAAATCAGAGATTTCTGTGAAATTAGAAGCATCCCCCATGGGAAGTCAGAATAACATATGAATCACCCACGTTCTATTGCAGTCAATAGCATTAATGTTACAATTGCAGGACCTAGCCAAAGGAAAGGAAAATTGTGAGGATGAATGGTGAACTATATGTAGAAACTAAGGCCACCAAAAAAATGAATGTTTGATTGTGACAAAGTATATGGATATAGGGGATGCAAACAATTTGGCATAAGGTAGGGGCATGTGGTGCAAGATTCACAGAGTATGGGGCACTTACCAAAATCCTATCCCTTGATCCAAAAACACCAAAGCTTAGTGAGGACATTGTTTTGTGATTTTTGTAAGTTAGTGGGAAACGGTACCCATACATGTCACACACTAAAACTAATGGGGGGACACACTTTTAACGCATATAGGGTACAAGAAAATATGAAGACTAAAGGAGGAGCACAGAGTTACAACTAACCTAGAACCTACAACCATCTAGGTAGAGGCCAAGGAATGCAAGGAAGAGGACCTGACTTCTAGGGTAGATGACAAAAAGGATTTGGAAGAGGATGGAGCCACTTGATTTGCTATAATTGTGCACATCCAATACATATTATGCAGGATTTCGCCAACCCCTATACAACTTGTATGTATTGCAAGAAATTGGATCATTATTAAGGATTTCCCTCAACTAATTGTGAAGTGGTAGGAGAAGAGAGGTCATAACGTGCAAATGCTATTTGTCAAAGTGTGCAGTGACCATCCACAAGTAGGAGCAGTTATGCAAAGAGGAGAAAGGACGTGAATAGATGCAATTAGACAAGGAAGTCAACCTCATCAACGGGTGAGAAAAGTTGCAGAACCAACCCTAAATTTTGATCTAGTAAAAGAAAAGGAAACATAAAAGGAAGCCAGAAGAGAGTTGATTGTGGTAAAATGGGGCCCATCAAGCTCAAATGCACCTCAAGAATTATTGGTCTATGATATTCCCGGAATATATGATAAATTTGCACCCATGGAAGTTCTTGAATAGGTGATTCCTATTACAAATTTAATAAAAGGCTATTTGGATTCAATGAAGGATGAATTGGCCTTAGACATACTACACACAATCATTGATTAGTGTAGACAATAATGGGAAATACCTACCATGTAGAACCCCCGATGTATAGTTAATAAAGTAGTGTGCAAAAGAAGGACAAACAGAGAATTTAGATTTAGTGAGCAGATAGGCAACTATGACATGGATAATATCATTTTGGATCTAGGCTTCAATGTCAATATCCTTCTATTGAAACATAGAAATGTTCTAGCTCAACATAAGAGGAATTTCCTAGTTAGAGTCTCAATTAGACTCCTTTTTGAAATGGCAACCCTGACTAGAATTTTGGGACCAATTCACCTTTCACAAAGTGATGCTCCAATGAATGGAGACTTGATCTAATGCATGGAAATTTTAACAATTTGGGAATATGAACAAAATAAATTTATATAAGGCTACTTTAAATGCAACTATCTAAATCCATTTATCTATTGGTTGATGTACAAGCATGGGCTTAAACTTATGTCTATGGAAAATAAAAATGGATATTACATTTGACAACTAAAAATTAAAAATTAATCGAAAAACTATTATCGAAACCATCACAGGACATAATAAATCTACAATATTTCCATGAACATTTGAAAGGATCCAAAAAAAATTAATTTGATATTTAGATGAACAAAATATAAATACAAACTCATAAATTATCAATCTCACAAAAGTCGTTTGAATTTTCTCCTGCAAGTAGTAGGCTCAAATTAAATAAGTTGAAAGGAGTTAGTGGCAACCTGCAGCATCCATGCACATATTACCATTAACCAGTATGTATAAAAAAGGGAAATGAAAATGAAAATGAATAAAATTATTAAACTATTTAAATCAATTAAAATTTCATCCATTTACTAAATTTAACAGGTATATGGATGAAAGAAAGTAGATGACAAAGACCATTGCTAACAGAGAGTCATTATAGATCTATCGTGCAAAATAAATGAATGTGATTCTAAAAAGTTAAATCCATCCAAAACCTATCAGTTTATGCTCATATCTTTTAAATGTAATATTACATGTACGTAGGGCCAAGAAAGAGCTATGCATATTGTAAATATAAACATAATATCAAACCTGTTATATATAAAACATAATATGCAACATAATCTTGAAACAATACATGACACACTATAAGAAATATAAATATATTTTATTATATAACTTGAACACTCATGCACATGCACGTAGTAGCATTATCGCAGCCTCTTCCATACATACAATATACAGTTTTCATCACACAATGATACGAAAAAACCAGTCGAAAGCCACTTGAAACAAGATCAATTACATAATATGAAGAGTGACTTTACCAATAGGAATATGGAAAAAGGTCACTCGATTTAGCATTCGATTGATCATTGGTTCAGTGAGCGAGAAATGACCCATAGAGTACAATAGTGCCAGTTGAGCGGTTTTTTTTTTTTTTAAATCTGAACCCTAGACTCAGCTCTAGTAACTCGTTTAAGTAGAGAGCTCAACGCTTTGCCTCCAAATTCCATCCAACGAATTGAATTTAATTTTGAATTGTTAGAGTGTTGGCAAACCAAATTTCAACTGAATTCGACATTTCCAAAACAAAATTGAGTTGATCAAAACGCCGGGTCTCTGTCTGGCCAGTGAGAATGCTCAATTTTGAGTCGAATTTGCCAATTTTCTCTTAACTGTCAGGATCCTCTCCATTTGCAGAACTTTCCATTGATCATGCTAAGGATATACCTGCAAGAAAGTAGGAGTTATATTTCAACCGAATGAAAATCAAATTTTATAAAACTTGCACAGATGTATTGAACCAAAATCTCATATTCGCAGAGTAAATGCATCATAGGAGTTACGCAGTCGGTTACACGGCATGGCGTTGCGTTGGCCATATTAACTCAGTGTGAATAGGTTGAGCATCGTGTGGGCGTATATCCCACATGTGCTACGCTTACGTATTCCGTATTCCGACAGTTTAAATGGCGGATGAGTTTAACAACATTTTAAATTATATGGTGTAGGCCTGGCTGATCAATGTGTTTATGCATGCATTGGGTGTCTCGTTTCTTGAGGTTCGATGGTAATAATTTTGTTTTTATTTTAGTTAATTAAAACACATTAATATTACATATAGTATAATATAATATAATATACAAAATAACAATATAATATACAAAATAACAATATGTCACATATATTTACAAAAACATGAAAAAAACATGAAATAATAATCCCGAGGACAATTTAGTGCATTTATATTTAATACAATTTTTTAAATGTCTTTCTCTTTCGTTTAAGTGTAGGTGTGTCAAGTTATACATAGTCTAATGCAAGGCAAGGCAAGGCGATATGAGAAAGACACTCATAAGCAAGAAAAAATGTGCGATATGAGAAAGACACTCATAAGCAAGAAAAAATGTGAGGGGATGTGGTAATTGAAGGTGCCACATTACCTTTGAGACCAGTGATACATGGCATTATATAAAGGAGAGAAAATGTGCGATATGAGAAAGACACTCATAAGCAAGAAAAAATGTGAGGGGATGTGGTAATTGAAGGTGCCACATTACCTTTGAGACCAGTGATACATGGCATTATATAAAGGAGAGTGATAACGTGAGAGAACGACACTTTGTGAAAATAAAATGAAAACCCAAATGATGTTATCAAAAGAAAACTAAGTAAAAGAAATTTGACCTAAAAGAGTAGGAGGGTCCTCATTTATTATTGAAAGACAAAACAAGAAATGGGGGTGGGCGGGAAGGGGGGTGGAGGTTATTGAAGCTACAACACTTCTTAAAAGACATGGGAAATTATAGGGAGACCGAAGTTGACTTGGTCTCCCATCTAGTGAGATTAGCAAATCAAGACAATATTTTTCCCACTAGTAGGATGATAGATATAGAAATCAACATTGATGGGATCAAATGCACCGGCGATTTTGAGGTGATAGAGATTGTAGATGATACCAACCCATATATTGCTTTGATAGGAATCTATAAGGCCTTTGGAAACTAGGTTGTGATAAACCTAAAGAAGAGGAATATGATTTTTCAATCAAGATACTTGAGGGTTATTGGCCTATTAGATCAATAGGAAGGAGACTGATATGTGGAACTTGTGGAGAGGAGTTCAATGTGGAAGTCCTTGACAATATTTACAATGTGACTATGCGAAGGGATGATTATGTCAATGTGACTACTTATGGAATGCTGAGATAACATAGCATTAATTTGTGTTCCTCATATTGAGAGGAAGGTGCTCTAGAGCTGGCAACAAATATTGCATGAAGTCTCTACTAGAAGGTGTCCATGTATTACCCACGCAATAGGATGGATTGGAATAGAGGTATGGAATCCCCCAAAGTTTAATGGAGTGTTAGATGTTTATTCTTTTGTAAAAGAGTTTTAGTTACAAGCTAATAATGGAAGCTTTTGATGTCACTTTAAAAGTGACTCCTGCATTATGGTTGGCCATGCACAAGGACAAGATAGAAAGTTTACAGACATGCAGATGTTTGCTGCAAATTAGGTTCAGATTAGATGTGAGAGACACTAAACCAAGGTATACTAGGTTAAGTTTCCCTACCACTCATCTTAAAGGTTGTGTCACAACATGGAATAAGAAGAAGATACCAGAGGATGAATGGGTACATCTATTTGTTCATACATTGGATACTATCCCAAGGAAATGGTATGCTAAGTTAGAGGTGCAAAGAGGAACAACATACTAGGTAGAAATGATGTAAAATTTTAAGTCAATATTCAACTTTGAGTAAAATGATCCTTCAGTTGATATAGCTTTGCAGAATGTCAAAAAAAAATCTTTCAAATAGAGGGAGAGACTACAGAGAATCAGGTACCCTTGTGCTTTGCACTCAAGTATTCCTAGACAATTAAAGAATTCATGTAATGTTACGATATCACAAAATGGAATGAAGAAGAGGATGGCCCAAGAAAATTACAAGTACCATAAATAGAAGGAGAATGGATAATATTAGGTCCAAATTTGAAGTCTACAGACTATGAAAAGTGAGTATTAGAACCGAAAACAACCCTAATATTGTAGTTATTGGAGACTATTGAGATGAGGAGAAGTGGGAAAGATTATTGATTTACTACACAAATAGCAGGACCTTCTCCCAACCACATTTTCATAAACGAAAGGGATCTTTGGGGAGCTAGGAGAGATGAAAATGATCATAAAACTAGGAATGAAGGCCATATAGATTGAACCTAGTATATAACAAAAAAGTTAAACAAGAGCTAGACATGATGTTATAATCTAGATTCAATGAACTAGTAGAAGAGTATGAATGGATAAGCCCAATGGTAGTGTAGGACAAGAAGATAGGAGATATCAAAATCTATGTGATTGAAGAAATCTTAAGGATGCTTATTTACATAACCCATTTCCCACCCTATTTACAAATGAAGTGTTATAAAATGTAGGAGGATAGGAGGCTTATTCATTTACTAATCAATTCTTGGGCTATCATCATATTAACATCATATGAGGAGACAGACATAAGACTACCTTTGTGATAGAGTGGGGATCCTTCCAATAAACTGCCATGCCCTTTGGTCTAAAAAACACACCTATGGTATTCTCCAGGGTGGTGGTTGCATCATTTAAAGATTTCATCCAAAAAATCCTAGAGGTATATTTATATGATTGGATAGTATTCAACCTATTGAAGTGTTTCACTTAATTCTCAATAGGTGTAGACAATTGCAATTTTCATTAAAATTGAAGAAATGTATCTTTTTCTCGCCATTTAGTATTTCATTAGGTCATGTAGTATGCAAGCGAGGTTTGTTGGATGATCCTATAAAAATTGTTGTAATGGTAGAATTACCTCCAACTTCCTTAGTGTGAAAATTTCACGCAACTTTAGGTTATTTAGGGTATTGCGGGAAATTTATAAGGAGATATGTGTGGACCACTAACCCCTTACAAATGTTGTTGAGAAACAAGATTAGGTTCTAATATGATGAAGCATGCCAACAAGCTTTGGACACCTTGAAGGAAAAATTGGTCACTGTGCCAATTTTAGTTTTTATAGATTTGGGTAAGGAGTTTCATGTTCATGTATAGGAATCTTCCATAGCTTTGGGTGTAATTTTAGCTCAGCTGGGAAAAGGGGACATAGATCCGCCCATTCCATTTTCTATTAGGAAATTATCAGCTACCAAATAGAATTATACCACTAAATAATGGGAAGGCTTGGAAATAGCGTATGTGATGCATAAGTTAAGACACTATAGGAGCAATTGCCCTTCCATGTAATGCAAAAATATATAAATATATACATACAGACATATATATTTGTGTGTGTGTGTGTGTGTTTTTCTAGACTAAAAATAGAACTGCACAAATCATGGGGAAGTTTCTGGAAGGAAGAGCATCATGCACAAGAGAAGGTCACATAGTCTCCATAATTTATGACCACACAAGTTCTCCAAAAAGAAAATAGCTACTAGGCATTAACAATATGGAAAAAGTAGGAACACAAAATGGAAAAAGTGTCAGAAAACATCACCATTGGCCACACAGGTTGGATATCTTGGTTGTGTAAAGACTAAAACACTACTTCATTATTGACAAGATGGATGAGCTTTAATGACAAAATCCCTCCACATTGGTAGATTTGATGGGTGTTTCTTCTAGCAAGACATCCACCTTCCCAAGTCCACGTACCAATGTAATATCCCCTCGAAAATTTAATGTGAGGGAATATTATATTATTTTTAACATGTTTTGGAGTAGTGGCACATATATATTTATGTAGTATGGCAAAGGGGTATCAGTTAATTCCACTTAGTCATATGAGTTCATTGTGTTCAAATAATTTTAAGAGTAAAGCAAGAATTGAGAGACATGAGCCAATAGAGAGTAGGAGTTGTGGGTCGTAAATCCAAACACTAGCCAAGATGACCTCCACTAGGGGAGGTGAGTCTGCACTAGAAAAAAAGGCTAGAACTAAGACAATAAGGAGACCTCAAGCACCTCCATCCCTTATGCATCCCGCAACACCAATTCAAACCCCAATAGCACACCAGGTCCATTTGTCTCAGTGTAGGGATAGTTTCCACGAGTGTATTCGACACCAACGAAGCCTAATGCGAATCCTATCCATCTAAAAAAGGACCCAAAGTACCCTATGGTGACACCTATGATTTTACCTAGAGTTCGCAAACAAGGGAACATGCTCAACATAGTCGAGAACCAAAGTATTTTTACCACGACATCACAAAAGCTAATATGTATTTGGACTTAGAAATAAAGAATTATTTACAACACGTCATGAGCCCAAATGATCCAATCAACACAGTAGAACTGCAGGAGTGGGCACAAGGCTTAGTAGAGTCAGGAATTTTAAAATTTCTTGAAATATATCATTTTGGTAACAACATCAAGATTAATGGTCACGTGAAGTACTTATTTACTTGCAGCCATGGAGGTTCCATTTGGCTCGACCAATTAGTTTCCATTTATATAAATGTGATCGAAGATCATAACGATACCTACAATAGGTGAATATCTCGAGGCCTTCTTTATAGATTAAAGCAAGGAGAAATCCCTAACTGAGGAGGTTAAGGAGAATTATGGCACACATAGAGGTTTTTACATCTTCAATATACAAAGCATCTATGACAATTCAGCCATATTTGTAACCTATGTCATGTCATTCAAACTACTATGCAAATTTTGAAAAGACCAGGTATGGACAAGAGTAATTGCGGTAGAAAGAAAGTGTGCAGTAGAGGTCTATATGAACTAGGCCACCTTCATCTTAAACCAATTTCTAATAGACTACTGGGAAGCATAGGACAATAATGTGGAGTGCCACTATTCATGGCACCTTATTCTCATTTACTTAGTTGCATGGAGAGAGCTAAAGAGGAAACAATTTCTAGAAATGGTGCACAAACCAGTTTTGGTCCCCCATTATGCCTCAATATGGCACACCACACACAAGCAAAGGTAGTTTGACAATAATATGAAATTTTATGTATATAAGGAGATTCTCATGTATAAATGATAGAAATAATATCATGGATATTGCCATAGGTTATAGAATATTACAAAGGATTTGAGTGATTTAAGGCCACCTCACATTTTATCTTCATCTAGTCGAAGAGAGGTCCTACTCAACAATGGATTCAAAGTCAATATAGATTAACAAAACTAACAGACATAAATATAATCAATAACTGGGAAGTAGATTGGAAAGTCCTAATGGAGGAGGAATATGATGTGGAGAACATGAAAAGCATTAAAGATCCAGAGTGAGAGAGACTTGGCCACAAATCCATGAAAAATTCACAACAGGAAGATGACTCAAGTGAATCCCATGAAGAGGGAATTTTGCATGTTGGAGAGAAGTTCAAGACAAATCAGATTGTCGTAGAAGGAACTTATCACGTGAGGCCAAAGAAGAAAGTATTAAATCCACGAGCCACCCAACTCTAGTCATTGTCTAAGGATAAAATTAAGAAGATTGGGGACCAAGGAAAAGGTAGAAGCAGCACTTGAGAAAGTAGCACAATAGAAAAAATAGATATAGATGTGTATGTAAGAGCAGCTGGAGACATTGTGACAACTTTGGAGCAAATTAAACTATCCACACACACAGCTAGTAGGGTCAGAACAATATATCCAAACATAGGCACAGATCACAACTATTGATTGACACAAGTTTGATGTAGTCCCAACGCTCATTAACATTATGAGAGCATTGTGAACTACAAATATCAACAAATGTAATGGAGTTTCTAAATTTATACATAGAACAACATATGTATGGCTTAAGCCATGTGGAACTAGTCTTATCACAACTATCACTAGGTAGTTCTCATCAACTGCAACAAAGTGTCACACAAGAATTATAGTTCCATGGAATCATAACAAATACAAAGTTTGCACACTTGCCAACATCTCATGAGGCTCTACACACAACAAAAATGTAGCTAGTAGTGGAAAGGGAGAAAGTGGTGTAGAGAGAAGAGAAGTTGGGGAAGGTAAGTCTAGAGGAGGTCTACAACAACCTCCAGGATCCCCAATGGAGGTGGACATATCCACCGAGGGGATATTGAAAGGAATTGGTGAGGTTATTTAGTGTCTCAAGGTTAAATTAGTGGAGTTGGAGTTGCAAACAAATTCTATAACTCCACCAAAAGAACAAGAGTGTAGAGAGAAGGAACAAGCAGCAACTTTAACCATTGAGTAGATCAAATGATTAGAGGAAAAGTGCAGCATAATCTATGAGGAGGGAATGCAAATTTGGACTAGGCTACTGCAAAGTTAAGAGTTGAAGGAAGTTGCACAAATGGTTCAAACAATGAAGGAGAACGCATAGAAGCTCAAGGATAACTTTAACATATTACTAATGAATGAGTGCATGGCCATAATGTTAGATAACACACAACTAATTAAGAAGATCATTCAAATAAGAATTGATCATCAGAAACTGGTGGAAAAGATCGGGACCTTATAGAATGAAGCACTAAAGGTCACAGATGAAAATGGGATGACACATTAAATAGTCAAACAAACAATTTAGGAAGGAGAAGAGAAACTAAAGACCCCCATTTTAGTGGAGTTGGAAGAACAAATATTGGGGAAAGTAGAGGATGTTAAGAGACAGGTATATACTGCAAGATAATCCTTCAAAAAGTTTGTTACAAAATAAAAAGGAGAAAGTTCCCCGCATTGGAGTGTCAGAAATACTAAGTGGCTTCAGGATGATCCATAGGTGAGTGTTAGGTTCCTATTGGTGCATTGTTATTGGGTAAAAATTTTTGGGGGTCTACACAAAAGAGCATCATGTAAGAAGGTAGTGTGCAGGAAGGCCAACCAAGGGATAATGTGTAGAAATTGTAAAGAGAAGGAATTTCATAAAAGTACGACAAATAAGGAAACTTGTTGGGTTAATTTTGTATGCACTGGCCCATAGTAATATCTACAATACCATAGTAATATTTACTATCTTGTAGTAATAATTTACTACTAAGGGGATTTTAGTTGGCTTCGATCAAAATGTAAACATATAAATGCATCAAGGTTGAGGTGTAAGATATACATCTGAGTGTTGAGAAACCAAGTAGAGTGCAGATTATGATTGATTTCTCTTTCTTGATAATGACTTGTGAATATTATCACTCTTCTTATTGCTTTTTATTTCTTCTTCATCAAAAAATTATATAATTATTCAATCTTCTAGGAAAATATAGAGATCACAAAGAAGCAAGAGACACAAAAAATTAGCTCCAAGCTAGGGCAACGCCCCTCAAGGGGAACCCAACAATCCTTCCCTTATAAAAGTAGATAAAAATGATATTTCCGAGACCAAGACCAAGACACAAAATTTCCACCCAAAAATCAAGTCCAGCCCTCTTCCAAGTCACCTCCAAAGATAGCCAACACTAGTCAAAGTCAATGATTGTCAAACTATCCAAATCTGATCAACGTTTAGAAATTTCAATAGGAGGCAGAAATTTAGCCATGTGGTAATATCAAAAAATTAAATCCTTTTCATATAAATCCCAGTGGCACAAGCGAGATGCTCCAAGGTCAAAAGTTTGATCAAACATGGAATTTTCTTCTTAATTTTGACTTCATCCTCCTCTCTCTTTTGACTTGCTTTGACTCCTCTTCTTTGTTGATTTCAGATGAATCTTATTGATCGAATGGATAATATTAAATTGCATTGCAGTTTCCTCTAATATATAGTTATCCAAGAGGTCAAATATGTGTCTCTTGGAGGCCCAAGACCACTTGTTCTAAGTAGAGTTGACTTTGACCATTTAGGTGGACTTTGACTCAATATAAAATTCGGAATACTTTTCTTACAAATGTCCAAATGGTAATTTATTTTTGACTATTTTTTACTCTTTAAGAATGGATAACATGCCTTAACTAAAACTGAATATAATTAAATATAAATGGTAGATTATATTACATTATGAAGACCGACAATAGTTACATTCTCCAACACTCCCTCTTACCAAGGCCTTGACAGGTACACTCTATCTATCCACAAGATTAGAGAAAAATTTTGGGAGGAATTCCATAGGACACAACACTTCCTCTCCAAGGCACATACTCCGCTTAGGATCACCGAGGTATGTCCTCCACTGGACCATATCCTTTAAGGAAATGTATATGCTTTGGACCAACTTCATGTACTTGACTTAGGGTGTTAATCTTGATCCGTCATTGTACATAGATTAAGAATGTCTACCTAAGATTCTTATGTAATCCAACATTCTCCTTGTCCATGTCCATATACTTGACTTAGGGTGTTAATTGTAATCCTTCATAGTACATGACACAAGGAGAACCATGTGTCCAACTTCACTCCCTCTTAACCTGTGAGGAGAAATCCATCCTCACCCCCTCTCAAACTGAGAGGATATATCTACAATCCCAAGCTTGTGTCAAAAGTACTCATACTTCCATTACATCAGTTACTTGTTCTTCCATGGAGATCTGTTGTAACTTCTCAGCTTCTATCAACACCATGCTCTAGAATCTTCTATGAAAAAGGATTTTCTCAACAATCATATTTCTACTAGACTAAGGGCATGTAGGCTTCCCTCTTATCACTAAAGATGACCCTTTTGCATCTCAATGAAATAGGGCTTAATAATTAGCCCTCTTGGCTACCATCTAGCTCCTCCAAAAGTTTCCACTAGCCTTTCCACACATAGTGACAAATCTCCCCTTTTGTCCACTATACTAGGGCTTCTATAAGAAACTTCTAATAAAACTAAAACACCTATACATAATATTTTATACCGCTCTCCAAACAATACCTACATCACCTAGCATCCATCACCTTGGGAAGACAACACAACAGACCTTTGCACAACAGTCTTCCTATGCCCTTCTAAGTCTCAGTCCTAAGCATATCCTTGAGTTTTCTCGACCCTGGTTAGGGGACCTATACAATAGTACTTCAACCCTATTATTAGCCTCTAAACCTCCTCAAATCCTACACTTTTATTCCACCTCGGGTCTTCCATTATTTTCTATTACATTAGGTTAATGTGGCCTAGATCTATCTCTCGTCTAGGCCTCTCAACCTTCCAAAAAAGTGATATGTCCTACCTTCAATTCACAGAAATGACTATGGCCTATACACAGATAATTTTTTCCAAAATTATGCCCAGAACTTCCTTCTAAATTCGTCTATCACTTTGCTTAATCTCGATCTGATTAGATCACAAGACACACACCAAGAATTCATTCATCTTTTAACTTTTAGATTGGCTCCTATAGGCTATGTCCAGATCATATGCTCTTCTCCTATGACGAGATGCACTAGGATAAGAAATATCTCCTGCTCCTTTTTAATTCCCGATGTATATATTTCAATTCCTACACTTGTTTTCAAGATCTAGATAGCTTTGTCATCAACTAGCTTTTGTTCAAAGGTTTCTACCATGCAACTACTTTCTTTGATATTTTGGCTAGACTCTTTTTCAACGATGCTACTATGAGAGCTTCCTTCTAAACATAGTTCTATTTTCAAATAAACATACACTAGCCTTAATGCTTATGTTGACTATATTTTATCAAAAAATAAAGTTCAAACCTCACATAAGGATGAATGTAAGTTACACCGAACATAATCTTCATGGTCCTTCAATAGTAGAGATCCTTGGGATCTTCCTTCCATATCTTTGGAGCTTCCTCATCTTCAACTGTTAATTCTTCAAGTATATGATTCCTTCTTTTTTTAGGATTCTTAGGACAATTTGTCTTGTAGTGCCCATATTCATTAAAATCAAAGCATCGGATTTTGGACATGTCTTAATTATTTCTGCTACCAACATTTTTTTCTTCTTCTTTTGAAATTTCTTCTTTGATCTAGCTGCAAAATCTTGAGAGTCCTCATTGACAAATTGAGTATTTCTTCTATCCTTTAGTCTTGTTTATTCTAGATTACATTAAATCCATAATTCTTCAAAATTAGGAGTTTCTTTTCTAGCATAAATTCCTCTAGCAAAACCATCCCATTATCTAGTTAAAATTGATTACAATCGTAATTGTTTCTGAATAATATATATGGCCACCAACTTCTTGAAGTTGGTCTTTAATCTTTGATATGTTCATGAAATATGAAGTTGTAGTTTCTTTTTTGTCATCTTTGATTGATAGAGTTGATTTCGTAAGGCTATCTTGTGACATGTTGTGGTTATGGAGTACACCATCACTAAAGTATCATAGACTTTTTGGATGTAGATAAATCTAAAAAAAAGGTAATGATATTTGATGGACTCAAATAAAATCCTGTGAGCTTTAAATTCTCCCTTGTTATACTTGGCTAATTCCTAAGCATTGTTTTTATTTGGTGCTGGAACTTTTCCTTCAATATTTTTATGAAACTAAATCAATTCTCTTCTTCCAAGATTTAAAATTAGATGCACCTTCAAGCTTGTTTCCTTCTTTGTGGAATGATGCCATTATATTAGAAATAGGGACTTGAAGAAGTAATCACTTGAAAGAGAGATGCTACAAGACTATTCTTCAAAGATATTTTCAAGTGAGATATAGTTGCTACTTCAATGGTGTCTTCAAGAGTGTGATCTTCAAGCCTTCCTTTCTTTTGTTGTAAGAGTGTCTTCAAATAATAAATTGAGATATTCCTCCCTTCATCTTAGATTTCATACCATGTTCAGAAACCAATTAGAGTGTATATTATGTTTGATTTCTCTTTCTTGATAATTACTTATGAATATTATCATTCTTATTATGTGTTAAGTCTTCTTCATCAAGAAATTATACAATTATTTCATCTTCCAAGAAAATATACAAATCTCCAAGAAGCAAGAGACATAAAAATTAAGCTCCAAACCTGGGAAAAAACCCATAACAGGAAAACCCAATCCTTCTATTATAGAATCAGAACAAAGTGAGAATTCCAAGACCAAGACCAAACCACCAAAATTTCAAGTCCAACCCTCGTCCAATTCACATCCAAATATTGTCAACTCTATTCAATGTCAGTGATAGTTAAAATATCCAAATCTGGTCAACGTTCAAAAATTTCAGACCTACAGTAGAAGGAAAAAATTCATCCTTGTGGTAACCTCAAAAAATTCGTCCCTTTTCACAAAAATCACAGCCACACGAGTGATCTGCCCTAAGGTTAAAATTTCAATCAAACTTGGAATTTTCATCTTACTTTTGACTTTGTCCTTCTCTCTCTTTTGACTTGGTTTGACTCCTCTTCTTAGTTGATTTCATATGTATCTTGTTGGTCGAATGGATAATATTGAGTTGGGTCAAACTTGCCTCTAATATATAGTTTTCAAAGACATCGAATATGTGGCTCTTGCAGGCCCAGTCCAACTTGTTCCAAGGAGGGTTGACTTTGACCATTTTGGTGGAATTTAACTCAATATAAAATTCATAATATTTTTCTTACAAATGTCCAAATGGGACATGACTCAAGTAAATTTCTCTTTGACTCAAAATAATTTATTTTTGACTCTTTTTTACTCTATAAGCATGAAGAACATGGTTTGACTAAAAATAAATATAATAAATGAATATAATGAATACATCAATGATAAATTATATTATGAATACTGACACTAGTTACATTATCCAACACTGAGACATGCATGGATGCACCTAGACATATAGTTTTCCATTGTAATGATAAATGATTCACTAAGGCTAGTGAGCCATAATGGGTATGAATGTATGGAAGATTCAGAGTGATAAACAAAAGATTAGGTTTTGGTTTATTCTATTTGTCTATAAAATATTTAATAGGTTGTCTATTTTTTTATGATATTGTTACTTTAAAATGTATGCATGATGGGATTACTACGCAAAATTGGCATATACTTCATTTCTTTTTTTGAATAATAATAAGTAATGATATGTTGAATATGAGTAATTTTGGCTTAAGCTCCCCATCTCCTTCATCACTGGAAAACTATTCAAGTTCTTGTAGTCCTCATAGGTTCCTTGAGTGTGACTTCACTTACTTATAGGTGTTTTCTAAAGGGTTGGTGTTTGAAGGGGTTTTGTTGGTAAATTCTTTTGAACCATGGATCAACCCCATTGCATACCAACAATGGCTACCAACACCAAATCGTGAGTGGCATGGTTATTTTCATGCTCCTTGAGCTTCCTAGATATATAAAATATCACATGCTCATTCAGCTGAACACTCCGCCAAGTCTTTCTTTACATGAATTTGTGCACACAAGAAAGTCTTCCTCTAGATCAAATATCTTAATATAGGTGCAGTTGTTAACAACCTTTTTAAATGTTGAAATGCCTCTTCACATTGATAAGACCAAGAAAATTTTGCACCTTTTTTTTCCAAGGAAGTAATAGAATGGGATATCGTCGAGAACCCTCCAATAAATATTCTCTAATTATAACTTACTAAAACCATATAAGACCTTACCCCTGTAACATTTTTGCGGGATAACCACTCTTGAATTTCTTTCATCCTTTTTGGGTCCACTTGTATCCCTTCTTTTGAAATAATATGACCCAAATAAGGGTTCTTTCTCTAATAAAATGAACACTTACTCAACTTGGAATATAATTGATGCTCCCTAAGTACTTGTAAAACCATCCTTAAATGTTTTTCATTCTCATCTTCAGATTTAGAATATATGATGAAATATTCCAAAAACAAAATCACAAAATTATTCAAATAGTCATGAAAAACACCATTCATGAGGCACATGAAAGCACTTGGGGAATTAGATAGCCCAAATGGTATAAGTACAAACTCATAATGCCCATATTGAGTTTTAAATATTGTTTTACTGACGTCCTCTTCCTTAATTAATTTTTTATGATACCTTGGCCTTAGATTAATTTTAGAAAATAACTTAGCTTCCCTAAGCTAGTCAAATGAGTCATCTATCCTAGGAAACTAATACTTATTCTTCATTATGACCTTGTTCAACTGACAATAGTCAATGCATAGTCTCAGTATGCCATTCTTCTTTTTAATGAATAAGACTAGGGAACTCCATGGTGATACACTTGGGCGTATGTACCCTTTCCTTAAGATCTCTTCTATTTGCCTTTGAAATTATTTTAGTTCATGCATGCTCATCTTGTGGTGTTTTTGAAACCAATGCAACTTAGGAAACAATCATGGAATTTCAAAAAAACATCTTCAAATTCCTTAAGTACTAGGTGGTCCCCCGAAATTCGTTCCTAATCCTCAACCATCCCCTCTATGTGGGTTGCATAAAGTTCAAACCTATTTCTGAAATTCTTCTTTAGTTTCATAGTTGATATTTCCCTAATGGATGTTGGCCTTGGTATTCCTTGCACTTGCCTTTGTTTCTCTTATTCATCTAAGAAAATAATTTATTTATTTTAATAATCCAATAATGCATGATGATTTTCCATTAAATCCATGCCAATTTGGCAATCATATTATCCCAATGGTATTATGTTTAAATATGATTTTATATGAATCTCATTCATACTAATGGGAGATTCCATCACCAATTATGTTATTTGTATTTTAGCTCTTGTAGTTAACTGAACTAACCAAGCCCTTCTATATTTGGTTTTCTAGAACTTAAATTTTTCAACCAACATTGGATCAAGATAATTATGACTAGCTCTAGAATAAATTAAAATAACAATGGGCTGATTATTTAACTTACCTTCCACTTTGACCATATGTGCCTAGTATTTGTCTTGCATATTATCTAATGCTTCATAAACTTTGGGCATGCATCTAGCCATGTCCTCCACTATATTTTCTCCTTGAATGTGGTGTATAGTCCTCATTTTTCCTTCTTTGAGTGAGCATTTCCTATAGTTGTGTTCTCCATCACAACCCCAACATCTAGTGGGATAAAATTTTGTTTTCTTATTTAGGAATCAACTCCCTTTGGTTCATTATTTTTTCATTGTGTTGGTTATGCTTTTGGGAATAATTTTTGAAATATGAGGGTTTGAACCATTTATTCCTTTCTTCCATATTTCTTATTTTCCTATCATCCCAAGTCCTTTAAAAAATTGACTTATTTTTACCATGCTCATAAAGGTATTCTTAATTCCTCATAGCTTCATCCAAAGTCTTTGGTTTGTCAAATTTAATTTTGTGTCACCATAAAATGGTGGTAATCTACTGACATACCTCTACATTTTCATCTTATCATAAATGATAAAATCTACATACATTAATAACTTAGTGAATTTCCACCCATTTTCCTCCATTGTCATGTTCCCTAATTTGAGTATGAAAAACCCCTGCATTATTCTCTCATTGTAATGTTCATACAGGTACTTCCTTTGGAAGTACTTTTTAAATTTCTGCCACAAAATCCTCTTTTCATCTAGATTTTTTACTTCCTTGATTTTCTCTCACCATAAATTCCATTTCCCTTTCAAGTGATATATGGAAATTAGTGTCTCCAAATCAGAAGAATAATCATGTAGCTGAAGGTAATTTCTCATTTCCAATAGTCAAGCTTCAACCTATTCTCCCTTCTTATGCTCCCCTTTAAATGTAAGTGAGTTTATCTTTCTAAGTTCCCTTTGTAAATTTTCAAGGTCTGATTTCCTTCTTAGCCTCCTCACTGGTGACATGAGTGAACCACATTTTGATCCTAAGGACACATGCGCTCTCTTAGTGGATTTCCTTGATCCATGATGAGGTTTTCCAATGGTACTCTATTGATGATGCTAGAAATTTGTCAACTAAGGGGGTCTCCCTGATGAAAATTCCCAATTAGACTTCACACCATTTGGTGTGGGAGCCCTTTGGAAATGAGGCCTAACTACCATATATTCTTAGAGATATGCCTCGGCTATAATGTTCATCACAAGAGAGTAATGTACAGGTACTTTCAAATTAGCAATTGAGTGTTCCTTGTGGAATTTTTGGTTGTATAATGTATCAAGGTTCTTCTATTGAAAGGGGAGAGAAAAGTGAGCCTTTTAAAGACAAGTAATAGTAGTAATCTAGAAAAGACACAATAGCATGTACATATGAATGAATCATTGGACAAATAGAAAAATAGTGTTGGAAATAATACTGAGAGGGGGGGTGAATCAGTATTATCAAATTCTTTTCAATATATCTTCCTTATTTATACTTTGAATAATTCTTCAAATATTGATCATTACTTTGTATGTCAGTATCATAAAATAATGAGCAGGAACAAGAAAAGCAAATAGTCACACAAAAGAACACCAGATATAAGGTGGAAACCCAATGTGGGTGAAAACCACTTGCTGCAATATGTCTCTATCTTCTTTTAATAAGAAACTCCTTTTACAATGATTTTGTACTGGTGCAGTCCTTTACCAGTAAGCAGGCTACAAGCTGCAGAGAGCTACAACTCTCTCTCTCTCGTTTTCCAGTCTCTCCTGGAAGGGAGCTACAACCCCCTACTTCTTTTCTTTCAAGGACCACTTTTCATTAATTTTCAGACTGGATCCAAGAACATCAAAAACCCATCAACTATACTAGCATCATCAATCTCTGATTTATCCAATACTGAATCAATGCTTTCACCAAAGCCAACCCGTATACAGATCTGCAAATATTTCCTTATAACTTTGCAGTATACCCAGATCATAACATGTGTACAATAAAACATGCATCAATAATTCAGATCTATAAATTCATTCTTTCAAATATTTAGTTAACCCAGATTATTAGATTTATAGATCAAGCGTGTGCCACATACCACAGATCAAAATCATATAGAGATACCACTATTCCAGCCTTAAGATTTTGACCCATCAATAGAACTTATCCTTCTCCTTACGCTCAGGTTCCTTCTTCATTCAGATCCAGATCTGCACCATAACCCAATCACAATATTCCAGATCTAGCACTTTATCAGATATTCAATAATTCAGAAGATGCTTTGCCAAATGATCTCCTTCCTCTTTTATAGTCTTAGGCCTTTCACAATACCATGGTCCAAAACCATAATAACACAATACCACGGACCCAATACTTGGGATCAACAATTTTGGATGCAATACCATGGACCAAAACCATAGGATCAAAAACTATCGGAGTAATACCATGAACCAACCATGAAAGTGCGTGAGATCAACACTTTTGGATGCAATACCACGGACCAAAACCATAGGATCAAAAACTGTCGGACTAATACCATGAACCAACCATGAAAGTGCGTGAACTTTTCTCTTGCATGAAGGGAATTTTTCTCTGCATGAAAGTGCGTGAACATTTCTCTACATGAAATAAACTCTTCTCTGCATAAAAGTGCGTGAACTTTTCTCTACATGAAATAAACTTTTCTCTGGATAAAAGTGCGTGAATTTTTCTCTACATGAAAGTGCGTGAACTTTTCTCTACATGGAATAAATTTTTCTCTGCATAAAAGTGCGTGAACTTTTCTCTACATGGAATAAACTTTTCTCTCCATAAAAGTGCATGAACTTTTCTCTACATGGAATAAACGTTTCTCTGCATAAAAGTGCGTGAACTTTTCTCTACATGGAGTAAACTTTTGTTGCACTATAATTTATCAAATAAATTTGCTATCAAGGACAACACTTGTCTCATAATGCCAACAATCTCCCCCTTTGGACTTGTCATACTGAGAATTGTCATCTGATATCTCTTCCGTAGATTCATCTAGATATATATAAGTGAGTTGATCTTCTATGAGTTGTTTGCCATCAAGTACAACACATGCATCATAATGCCAACAATCTCCCCCTTTGGACTTGATGGCAACAATACCAAATCACTCTCTCCCTTTGACATCAAGGGCAAAGGGCGAACCAAGATATTCTCTTTCCTAGAAAGGCATTCCGTTGTTCATACTCCGCCTGAGTACCTGTTGAAATCTCTGAATGAGCTCCCCCTTTGTATATGCGAAGGTGTACCAATCTGTTCATGCTACATGCTGAAAGCTCTGCTCTTTCTGAATTGTGTTGTTCATGCTCCCCCTGACTGTAGGAAAGATCTGCAAAAGATGTTCTCCAAGAAAGAGATAGAGACGTATTGCAGCAATATTCAGACCAGCATTCATGATCTCCTTCTGTACTTCCTCCATAATGCCAACAATGCATGATATGCTCCCCCTGAACGTGTGCCATTCGATCTTTGACCAATGTACGCATATACTTCAGATGAACCTTGCGTACAACCAACAATCAGAAGAGATTCAACAACAAGATGATACATCAACAATCCCCAGCTTTTGCCTGAGGTATTCAAAGGTCTCCCTAGGCAATGGTTTGGTGAGTATATCAGCAACCTGTTCCTTAGAAGGAACATACTCCAACTTGACCTTTTGTTCAAGCACTTGTTCCTGGAGAAAGTGATACTTGATTGGTATGTGCTTGGTTTTTGAGTGCATGACTGGGTTCTTTGAAATGCTGATTGCACTTGTATTATCACATAAGATGGAGATAGGTGGTGTACAAGTGATTTGAAAATCCTACAGGGTCTGCATCATCCAAAGGAGTTGAGTGCAGCAAGATGCAGCAGCAACATATTCTGCTTCAGTTGTAGACAAGGCAATCGAACTCTGTTTCTTGCTGAACCAAGATACTAATCTGGAACCCATAAAGAATGCACCACTACTTGTGCTTTTCCTGTCATCCACGCTTCCAGCCCAATCTGCATCAGTATAAGCATGAAGTGTGAGATCTGTATCTCTAGGATACCATAAGCCATAATTTTGAGTCCCTTGAAGATATTTGAAGATTCTCTTTACTGCCTAAAGATGAGTTTCCTTTGGATTTGCCTGAAATCTTCCAACTATTCCCACTGCATGCATGATGTCTAGTCGGGTACCTGTCAAATAAAGTAGACTTCCAATCATAGATCTGTAGGATGGTTGATGTACTGCTGCTGATTCATCATTTGCACTGAGGCTACATCCTGTGACCATGGGTGTACATACTGGTTTTGCATCTTCCATGCCATATTTCTTCAAAATCTACTTGAGATACTTGGTTTGAGACAAGAAGATCCCTCCTTCCTTTTGTTGGATTTGCAGGCCAAGAAAATATGTCAATTCTCCAAGGAAGGACATTTCGAATTCTTTTTGCATCACCAAGGCAAAGCTTTGACTCATAGATTCTTCATTGCTGCCAAAGATAATGTCATCTACATACACAACAAGTATTAGCAATTTGTCATTTTCAATTTTTATATAAAGATTGCTATCTGCTGATCCTTTTGAAAAACCTTGTTGATGAAGATATTTGTCCAAATGATAGTTCCAAGCCCTTGGAGCTTGTTTAAGACCATAGAGAGCCTTTTTCAGTCTGCATACAAGATTTGGGTCATTTCCAAGAATGAACCCATCTGGCTGCTCAATGTATACTTCTTCTTCTAAGTCTCCATTCAGAAAGGCTGATTTCACGTCCATTTGAAATACTTTGAACTTTTGAAAGCTTGAGAGAGCAAGGAACATTCGGATGGCCTCAAGTCTTGCAACAGGAGCAAAACTTTCCTCAAAATCTATTCCTTCATGCTGCGCATACCCTTTACAAACAAGTCTTGCCTTGTTTCTAGTTACTTCCCCATTTTCATTCAACTTATTTTTGAAGACCCATTTTGTCCCTATAACATTCTTATCCTTTGGTCTAGGAACCAACTCCCAAGTGTTGTTCTTTTCGATCTACTCAAGTTATTCATCCATTGCTTTGACCCAACATTCATCTTTGCATGCCTCTTTTACATTTTGTGGTTCAGTGGAGGAGAGTAATGCCAAATAGCTTGAAGCTTCTGCAATTGTTCTTCTTGTTTGTACACCTGCTTCTTTCTGCCCCAAAATATGAGATTCTCGATGATTCTTCTGAACGTACCGGGATGGAGTCTTCTCTTCTATCCTTATCTGTTCCTCTGGTGCTTCTTGAGGTTCTTCTTCTTCATCATTCTCTCTTTGAGGGTAGTCTTCATCTTCTTCGATATTTTCATGATTTACTTGCCTAGGAATGTATCCCTTTTCATCAACCACTACATCAATGCTGTCAACAATTCTTCCAAGTCTTTTATTGTAGCACTTATATGCTTTGCTATGTGGAGAATAACCAAGAAGAATGCCTTCATCTGCTCTAGGTTCAAGTTTGCCAAGTTGCTCATCAGTATTCTTAATATAGCATTTGCTCCCAAAGATTTTGAAGTGCTTTACCGAAGGAGTCTCACCATACCAGAGCTCATGAGGAGTTTGAGTGCTGTTCACTCGGACATTTGTTTTGTTGAGAATAACAACCGCAGCATATGCGGCTTCACCCCAAAAAGTTGCAGGAGTTCCAGACTCATCCAGCATAGCACGAGCCATTTGTTGGACTGTTCTGTTCATCCTTTCCACCACTCCATTTTGCTGAGGAGTTCTAGCTATAGAGAATTCTCTTCTTATCCCATGCTCTTCACAGAAATCGAAAAATTCATTTGAGGTAAACTCCCCACCTCTGTCAGACCTGAGGCACTTAATTTTGTAACCTGATTCATTTTCAACCAAGGCTTTGAAGGATTTGAATTTCTCGAATGCTTCGTCTTTGTGCTTCATAAGTCCTAACCAAACAAACCTGGAGAAATCGTCAATGAATAATATCAAGTATTCTTCTCCTCGAGGTGTCCTTTTCCTAAATGGACCACATACATCTGTATGGACTAGCTCAAGAGGCATGCTAGCTGATCCTTCCTCCTCTGGAAAGTTAGTTCTGGTTTGCTTTCCAAACTGACATGATTTGCATATGGTGTTGTTTGGAATTTTGATATCTGGAAGACCACGAACTGCCTGATATTTGCATGCTTTCCTTATTTGTGAAAAGCTTAGATGCCCCAGCCTCCGGTGCCATAACCAGTGTTCATCATCCTTGCTCAAATAACATTGTTGTTGTCCTTCTTCAAATATGTATAGATTATTTGGAGTTCTTCTACCTTTGATCACTGTTTTACCTGTATCAAGATCACGAACACGACATCTGTTTGATCTAAATATCACCTCGGTTCCTTGATCACACATCTGGCTGACACTTAGAAGATTATGCTTCAATCCATCAACATACAAAACATTTCCAGCTTTGACCTTTTCTTTTAACTGAGCCGTGCCTTTTCCTTTTATAGCTGCAGGAGTATCATTTCCAAAAGAAACTTTCTTTCCTTTTTATAAAACAGAATATGATTCAAGTTTTTATTTATCACCTGTCATATGTTTCGAACATCCACTGTCAATGTACCATAGATTTTCTTGTCCTTCTGCATAAAATGCTATCCCACATCTTTCTGTTTGTGGTTCCTTTATTCTCCATGTTCTGGTGCTTGAGGCTTGTTCCTTTGTCTGCTGAAACCTGCTCCTGCATTCAGAATCTTCATGACCAAATTTATTGCAAATAGAACATTCAACTTCATTTTCAAGAGCCGAAAAGTTGTTATAGGTCCTTTTTGTAATCCCGATCATACTTCTTTGTTTTTGAGCTTCTCTAGTCATGATTGTTTTATATGCAACACATTGAGCTGCTTTGTGACCGAAGTTATGGCAAGAGAAAAATTGCCCATTGAATAAACTTCTGCTATTATCAAATCTACCGGCCAAATGATTGTAATTTCTATTGTCATCCATTCTTGAAGCAAATTGAGAAGATTTTACCTGTGGCTGGTTGTAGCTTTTGTTCATTCTTAAGATAGATTGCCCCTGATTTACCTGATAGTCTTTTTTCGTTCTTGATGTAATTCGTCCCTGCTTTACCTGGTGATCTCCATTGTGATTTTGCTCATTCCTTCTTGCTGCATCAAGATAACTCTTTGAGGTGGATGCTTGATATGTTTCTCCATTATACCCCAGACCTATCTTGTTTAGCGGAGAACGTTGTACATTGATGATCTCATCCAGAGTTTTAGATCCTTTGACAAACTTAAGATTAATAGCCTTTGTTTTCTCAATTTCTTTTCTAAGGCCAACAATTTCACCTTCTAACTTTTCAAGATATTTTTCCTTTTCATCAATTTGAAATCGTAGAGTATCATTCTTTTATTCTATACATGTCTTAAGTCTAGAAATCTCTTCATAAAAACTATCCACATCTATAGCATCCATGTAATCATCATCTTCAAATGCCATTAAAAGTTTATAGTCATTACCTCGTTCATCTTCATCACTATTTGATAGACCATCACTGTCTTCATGAGTGTAGTAGCTTTTCTTATTTGCATTCTGTTTCTTGTTCCATCTAGCAGGTTCCTTTCCTTTGTCAATCTTATCCTTATGAGGACATTTGGCAGCATAATGACCTACTCTTCCACAAGCAAAACATTTAAAAGGTAGCTTACCTCTGAACCTTCCAGTACCCCGTTGAAGATTTCTGACAAAATTTGATTCTTCTTCTTCTTCTGGCACGTGACTTGATTCATAGTAGTCTCCTTTGCCTGAAGCCTTAAAAGCAGCTTCTCTCATGTCTGATGGACCTCCTTTTCTCATTTCATAAGCAGTTAGAATTCCGTGTAGCTGAGACATAGTAAGAGTTCGTAGATTTTCCTTTTCTTCTATTGCAGACACTTTAGATTCAAACTTGGGGGACAATGATCTTAGGACTTTTTCAACCACAACAATCTCTTTTATTTCTTCACCCAAGTTTTTCATACAATTAACAATCTCATCTACCCAAAGGAAATAGTTAGCCACACTTTCATCATTATACATTCTGAGATTCTCATACTGAATCCTGAGGGTTTGAAGTTTTGCACGTTTTACCTGTTCATCTCCTTCGTAGCTCAAAACAATCTTGTCCCATATTTCTTTTGCGGATTTATATTGCATAACCTTCATGAATTCAGATTGAGATAGACATCCTAGAAGAGTATTAACCGCCTTTGCATTTGTTTCATATTTCTTCTTCTCAACTGAATCTGTAGGAGTAGCTGATGGAAAAGTATACCCTGTTTCTATAATGTCCCATACTTCTGTACCCAAAGATTGAAGATAGGCAGTAACTCTTACCTTCCAATATACGAAGTTTATCCCATCAAAAATCGGTGGCCTGATTGATGCTTCCCTCTCGTAGTTGCTCATGATGTTAGATCTTCCTTCAAGCGATCAAGCTTCTTCAGAAGGACCTGCTCTGATACCGATTGTTGGAAATAATACTGAGAGGGGGGGTGAATCAGTATTATCAAATTCTTTTCAATATATCTTCCTTATTTATACTTTGAATAATTCTTCAAATATTGATCATTACTTTGTATGTCAGTATCATAAAATAATGAGCAGGAACAAGAAAAGCAAATAGTCACACAAAAGAACATCAGATATAAGGTGGAAACCCAATGTGGGTGAAAACCACCTGCTGCAATACGTCTCTATCTTCTTTTAATAAGAAACTCCTTTTACAATGATTTTGTACTGGTGCAGTCCTTTACCAGTACGGAGGCTACAACCTACAGAGAGCTACAACTCTCTCTCTCTCGTTTTCCAGTCTCTCCTGGAAGGGAGCTACAACCCCCTACTTCTTTTCTTTCAAGGACCACTTTTCATTAATTTTCAGACTAGATACAAGAACATCGAAAACCCATCAACTATACTAGCATCATCAATCTCTGATTTATCCAATACTGAATCAATGCTTTCACCAAAGCCAACCCGTATACAGATCTGCAAATATTTCCTTACAACTTTGCAGTATACCCAGATCATAACATGTGTACAATAAAACATGCATCAATAATTCAGATCTATAAATTCATTCTTTCAAATATTTAGTTAACCCAGATTATTAGATTTATAGATCAAGCATGTGCCACATACCACAGATCAAAATCATATAGAGATACCACTATTCCAGCCTTAAGATTTTGACCCATCAATAGAACTTATCCTTCTCCTTACGCTCAGGTTCCTTCTTCATTCAAATCCAGATCTGCACCATAACCCAATCACAATATTCCAGATCTAGCACTTTATCAGATATTCAATAATTCAGAAGATGCTTTGCCAAATGATCTCCTTCCTCTTTTATAGTCTTAGGCCTTTCACAATACCACGGTCCAAAACCATAATAACACAATACCACGGACCCAATACTTGGGATCAACAATTTTGGATGTAATACCACGGACCAAAACCATAGGATCAAAAACTGTCGGAGTAATACCATGAACCAACCATGAAAGTGCGTGAGATCAACACTTTTGGATGCAATACCACGGACCGAAACCATAGGATCAAAAACTGTCGGACTAATACCATGAACCAACCATGAAAGTGCGTGAACTTTTCTCTTGCATGAAGGGAACTTTTCTCTGCATGAAAGTGCGTGAACATTTCTCTACATGAAATAAACTCTTCTTTGCATAAAAGTGCGTTAACATTTCTCTACATGAAATAAACTTTTCTCTGCATAAAAGTGCGTGAACTTTTCTCTACATGAAAGTGCATGAACTTTTCTCTACATGGAATAAACTTTTCTCTGCATAAAAGTGCGTGAACTTTTCTCTACATGGAATAAACTTTTCTCTGCATAAAAGTGCGTGAACTTTTCTCTACATGGAATAAACTTTTCTCTACATAAAAGTGCATGAACTTTTCTCTACATGGAATAAAATTTTGTTGCACTATAATTTATCAAATAAATTTGCTATCAAGGACAACACTTGTCTCATAATGCCAACAATCTCCCCCTTTGGACTTGTCATACTGAGAATTGTCATCTGATATCTCTTCCGTAGATTCATCTAGATATATATAAGTGAGTTGATCTTCTATGAGTTGTTTGCCATCAAGTACAACACATGCATCATAATGCCGACAAATAGTTCACATAGAAGCAACGATTGTTAAAACACATACAACACACCTTCAACAAGATAAGTACCAAATCCACTAAAATAGTTCAATTTCCTTATTACAAATGAAAACAACATACATTGTAAACATTCAAAGAATAGCCTTACAATATTTACAACATATGAATGAAAGTGTGTTGGCTCAAAGAGCTTCAAAATTAAGTAAAATTTCCAAGATACATCGAGATAGCGAACACCACTAGCTCCAATAGTAGAGTGTTAGAGAAACCACTTACTCCTCTAAAAGATCTATATTCCTCTCTAATGCCTAGTACGAGGAGACAAGGTGAAAAGTATTTTACATGAACGATGAGGGTATAAATATTACAAATGGGGTGATAATTCACCTCCCTTGCGAATCTTGGAATACCCTCATGATTGTCTGACTTCTCTATGACATTTCACATTCTATACATGTCTATTGGGCTTCCACTTTACATTACATTTCTCCAATATTGAATTTACGTAGTCCACAAAAAATGTGCAAATGATGATTCATGACAGGACATGACATGACACCGATGACATGGACTGCATGACAATGTGGCAATAACAAGTCATTATTTATTATTTCTTTCTTTGTGTTTCATAAAATATGGAACATGTTCTACTTCTTCCTCCTCTATAAGGCTTGAAGGTAGGGAGTCTTCAATGTGATCTTAAATTCCAGTTGTTGTCATAGTTTGGAGTCCATTTGTCTTTCTTGATTGATACACTTGTCTTTGTAGCTACAAAGGTGTTTTATAGTAGGGTCTCCTTCTTCATCTACTTCATCATCATCCTATCATAACATGACAGAATACCTACAACTAAAACCCACTCATGATAATACGATATGAGTCTGATAAAACCCCTATTCTAACAAGCTTCATGGAAGCCACTAACTGAGTTGTAACTAGGTGAAAGGTTGGGAAGCAGGCTCAGGAATTGCATAGTTGAGAAACTCAGGACGTCAGGGGCTAGGACTAAGCCTTGAGATTTTGTAATGCATAGTTGAGGTAGGCTAGGGCTAGTCATCTACACAGTTGAGGGGATCAAGGTGTCAAGATGAAGGCTTGAGTTTTCCTAATGCACAGTTGCATAGATCAAAAGGTTAAGGTCTAGGACTGAGCCTCGAGACTACGCAATGCATAATTCAAGGAGGCCAGGAAAGGATAACTGCGTAGTTGAGGGGCTCAAGGGGTCAAGATTGAGGCTTGAGCCTTGAGGTTTCCCAATGTGTATTTTTAGAGGGACATATCCCAATGGATTACGTAGTTGTGTAGCTCAAGAGATCGATGACCAAGACTGAGCCTTGAGATTGCACAATGAGAAGTTTAGGGAGGCTAGTGCAAGATAACTACACAATTGAGGAGATCAACGGATCAGGATTAAGGCTTGAGCCTTGAGGTTTCCTAATGCATAGTTTTAGAGGGAAAAAGGCCAAGGGATTGTGTGGTTGCATGGTTCAAGGGATTAAGGATAAGGCTTGATGCTTGAGACTACATAGTGCATATAGGACACTGACTGAAGGTAGAGATTGCATAGTTCTGGAGCTCAAGGGTCAGGACTGGGCACTGAGATTGCATAGTGCACAGTTATGGAAGGTAGGGACTACTAATTTCATAGTGACAAGAGGCAAGGTTCAATCTTGAGGCCTACGACTATGCAGTGCGCAGTTCAAGAAGGCTTATTGAGGCCAAGTTGCTTGAGTGGGAAATTTTCCAATTTTGGCTAATTATGGTATTAGTGAGACTGAAGTAAACAATGTTAAAACTTAAGTATGATCACACACTTATAATAGTTTATGTATCAACATTGATCACTCAAAACACATGAATAACATAATACCCCAATGCGACGACATTACGATGACTTCCCCAAGTGCGACACTAATGGTACACTTTACGATGATGGTGACAACATTTGTGCGACAATTCTCGAAACTTTGGGAATAAGTGTGATACATGTCTACATGATAATAATGGCTCATTATCACCAAGTTCACCCCTTGGAACAAACAAAAACTATATTTGTGCAATGTCGGTCATGCCAAAATATGACATTTGCGATAGTAACGGGAAAGTGCAAATGACACTTGAAAAATGTGAATGACATTGAAAGAAAAACATGCCAGAATGAAGATAGCATGAAAAAGACACTTATTACAATGAAAAAAGCTAAAAGTGACAGTTGTAAAAATGAAAGTGACACTTACGAAAGTGAAGGTGCGCGAGAGAAAAAGTTGGGAAAACTCACTGAAATAGAAGAACAATTGCAACCAAAAGAGAGAGATTGTTAATGAAAGTGCGAATTGAATGTCAACATAGGTTGAACATAAACATTCACTATCTTGATCGACTTGTGCCATCCCTGTTGAATCTTGCATAAAAGAGTGCGCTCATGAAATTTTTGCGTACAAATCATATGTGAGCATGTGCCTTTGACACTTATCGATTGAGCATAAAGTGACTATCGAACAAATGATTGCAAGATATGTGGTAGGCTCCATAATTAAAGTGTATACCAAATTTTGGAGGGCGTTTGTTTGTGCAGCAACACTTGGTGACACACTAGTAGAACTCTAGCTTCTCTGCCTTATTATATTCTTTTATGCAGGGACTAGTTTTGCAGGAAGTATTGATTCATCATACATATTACTATGGCTTCCCCACTTAACTCGGTTATAGATATAGTCACCTTCATCTCTTTCTCTATTGAACATAATCATAAATCCAACCATTTCAAAATGCTTCGAATCAAGAAAAGGGTAATTTTATTCGTGAGCTTTAGATTTTTAGAGTATAGTTTTTCATCTCTGGTGTTGCTCCGATGCCAGCAAGCCTGGACAATACCATAGTGGAGTCACTTTAGGAACACAAACATTGCTCTGCTACCAGCGAGCCTGGATAATACCCTAGTGGAGTTTATTTCTTCACCTCCCTACGCAAGAATCCTTTCTCTTCTTTCACCTTTTATTTATTTATTTATATAAGACTATGCATCGACACTTATTCATTTCATGGTGCGGAAGAGGGATCATGACTTATTGAGAGAAGAAGAGGTTGTTCCTTCAGATAATCATATATAAAACCTCTTGTATTGGTTTTCTCATTTAGATTTTCCCCTTGTCCTTCTCTACATCATTGGATCATTGCGAAAACACCAAAACATAAAGAACTAAGAATAGAAATGAGGCTCCTAAAATGGATGTGGGTATAATGGTTTCACATAAATATCTCCTTACACAAGGATCATATTTTCCATCAAAACATCATTGACCAAAATGTATGAACCAAGACGAAGAAGAAGGACTAAAGGTTATCCAAATTTTGTTGTCACAAGACCCTCTTCTATTTTTTTACATTGTCTTTCAAGACGAAGGGAACATCCTTCATGCGAATTCGTATTAAAAAAATTAAATGAGAAACAAGACACAAAAAGAAAAAAAATAAAGATTATTGAGAGCAAGTGCAAGATGAGTTTGCAAGGGAAGACTAATATGCATCTAGACCTACTCCTAACCTAACTAGCTAGAAGGTCAGGGTCAAGTGTAATGAAATTTCCAATGAAACCACTATAACTTCTCCCCACCTACATCCACAAAGACATAAGCGATTAAAACATATATAAAAAATGTGCAATAGAAAAGATAAGTACTTGAATAACTTGCTCAAAAAATTGAAGGTCTTGCCTGTCAGTAGAAAGATATGTCATAGCCACTACTTCTAACCAACTCACACTCTTACCTTTTTGGTGAAAACCATAATTAAAAAAACCTCAAAAGCTTCTTGTGAATGTATATTCATTTGTACTATCCTCCTTAGCAGGCATGAGAAAATATTGAAACTTGTTATTTGCGATAGAGCTTGCCAAGTAAGATTGCTCCAACCACCTAATGATTGGGTCATGAAATTTGAAATAGTCCTCTTAAGAACCCTGAAATCTTTGAAAAGATGAATTTTGAATTAAACCTACAGGATCAAGATCAGAATATTGTGAGGGAAAATTAATATGATCATGTTCAGAGGGCTCTTCAAGATAGTGAGGACCTGACATAACCATCAGTGAAGGCTGAAGTGCCTCAATTACTTGACAAGTATCTGAATAGTGAGATAAAGCATATATATTAATCAATGTGAAACAATTGTCATCAGATATACTGGTGGGAAAATGATGAAACAAATGACAGTTAATATTATGATCAGATGGCCCGTTTTTGGCACGCGATTCTTGATTAGAAGAAAACAAAGATAGGTTAGTATAAATAGTTTTGTAAATTCCTTAAACAAAATAATCATCTCCCTCACATGATAAATATAACAAACCATTTCCTTGTAACTGGTTAAACACTACAATAACATCGTAATCATCGAAATATGTAAAAAGGAATGGCAATATAGAAAACACATGAAACCAGTCAAGATATAATGAACGAGAAAACTTTTATTTTCTCAATGACTCATGCATTAACTAGCACTCAAGTGGATTTTAGGTGCGATGAAGAAACATAGTAACTATACAACATTCACAAGAAAAACCAAGAGTTGATTATTCTAAAATGCATATGATAGACGTGATTCCTTTGGCCAAAATTAGTCTTTGAAATGATCAAATTTAAAGTCCCATGCTTCTATGAGAGATACACACTCCAAACACAAGTTAAGTACAAGAGACTTGCATGGAGAACAATCAACTGAAATAGAACCATGAATCTGATCAGAAACAGAATCTTGAAAGTTCAAAAGGCTATATATGAAATATCTCACATCTTTCAAGAAGGAATTTACATCTAGTGAAACCACATGTAGAAAATAATTTTGAGAGAAAAACCGGATTTGACTTACTTTGAGGATCATTCCAGAGTCACGAGATCCTGACATAACCATCATTGGAAGTTGAAGTGCCTCGACTTCCTAATAAGTCCTAAAACTTTCAAGAATTGTAAAATCACATTCTAAAGAATGAATCATATCATGCATGGTGTGAGGAAAACTACTTTCATTAATTTAAATTAGACCACTACTAACCATATGGAAGCCTTCCCTATCACTGATTTGATTAGATTTTACAATTTCAACAACCAGATTACTTAAGTTGAAATATTCTTCTGATCGAAAATCTAGAGATGTATGAATCATAAAAATTTCATGAGCAAGTTGATTTGAAGAGTTATCTTCATGAAAAACAAGAGATGAAGAGGAGTGGAAAGAATACTCAATGATTCCTTTTCATCAGAGATAACCTCGCTACCTTGTGTGATTTTATGTGTAAAATTGAAGATTTCTAACAATTTGCAAATTGAAATTATATGTGTCTAGGTAGAGGATCAATTTACTATACACATAAACAAGTAAATTTTAACCAAAATTTCGAGCCAAATAGAGAAAAAGAAGCATATATGAAGCACATAATACAAAGCATGATAAAGGATTGCACCCCTCTCTTAGGCTACATCTCCTAGTCCAGCTTCCAATGTAGGGCCTCTTTCATTAAAAATTCTTAAAAGTGTGTTTACATGCTTTAAAAATCTCAAAAAGTAGAACTAATGTCTCCAAAGGATCCAATAATTTTAAAATCACCCATTTTGGTTTTTTCTGTACCTCATTTGGCCAAAAATTGAGTAAATTATGACTGTTTCAAGTTTTTCCCAAATTTTGTCTTTATTCATCCTCAAATTTAGCCTAAACCTGGCTTGAGCACCCCAAACACAGAAACGGCATGCAAACCTGGCCTACATTCCCACTTGATGGGAGAAATTGTAGGACAAATAACTTTATCATTAAGCCCCCAATTCCAAAAATTATGGTCATGTGGAACGCATGTAGCCTAGTTTAGGGTTGATATTCCAGGCCCTATGTCCAATGACTTTAAGCCCTCTATGTAGCACGCTCATAGTCACATGGTCACCCATATGTCTAGGTTCGGTACCATAAGGATTGGACCCCTTTCTGGTGCACACTCCTAGTTACATGGAAGGGTCATACGACGCGGGGCTAGCCCCTCTTCAACAGTTTCATCATGCCCGTGGTTATATGGCCCCTTAATTCCCACTAGGTCTCCGATCTTGCACGCTATAACTTGGGCTCTAATTTCATTTTGTATTTGCATGTGACCATGGGGAGGGCTAAGGCATAGCCCTTGGCCCCCTGCCTATGGTCCCTTGGAATTGGGGTGGCCATGGGCTCGAGCTTAGCCCAGCCCCCTCCCCCATATGTGCATCATATAAAATTTAAATAAAACCAATCAACCAATGGCACGATGGTATGAGCCTGTAGTGTGTGCTATCAGGTTGCATGTTCGAACCTTGCGGAGGCAGTTTGACCTCCAACATTTTTTTTGCGTGAATGAGTGGAGGCCACGTGGCAGCCACTGATTGGCCCACGTGACACTCCCTCATTGGGCCACATCAAAAAGCCCCTTCACCAGTAAAAATTTACCATTCTATAATCAATCAAAATGAGACGAGTCACATTCAACGCATAGTCCACCAAATACCTAGTCAAACCCAATCAAATGCCCAGTCAGTGTATGGATTGTTGATTGGGTGTACCTACAACCCAAATTCCAAAAACTTTAGTTTTTTTACAAACCTATCATAACGCAATATCGGTAGCATAAGATATTGATTTTGAGTGAAACGAAATGTATTAGGTTCAGATCGTTGAGATCTATCCAGTTGTTCAAGTTTCAAGATTTGTCACTGATTTTGAATTTTGAGCACTATTTTGATCCACTGGATCACTCCTCCCCATTGGAAGTTTTTGGAACTCCAAAAACTCTTTATCGATCAACAAATAGATGAGGGTACAACTCCCTCACCCTTTCAATCTCAATCCACTAAACGTTTCTTGAATTTTTTGCTTTGAGTTTTTCATGAAAGTACATCACTTTCCTTGATTTTGGAGACTTGGATTTTTTGTCAATGATGACATCTTTCTACAATTTTTCAAGATATGCAAAACAAAAAACTTCCCTTGAAGGAATCTAAACATTCCCTCCTTGGTCTTCAATCAATGGAAACCTAAACAATTTGAAGTTCCTTTTACCTTGAACATTGTTGTCATGACGATTCTTAACATGTCTAGCCTTGCACTTGGCTCAACTCTTTATCAAACGTGACTACCATCACCATGCACCATCCTTCTTCAAGTAAAAAACATTATGAAACCCACAAGAAGGTGTTTTGGGACCAGTGTCCTCTTTGTCAAATATCATTTGAATTTTCTTTTTGACCTCTGCATGCTTTAACACTAACATCTTGTTCACACCAATGTTCAACAATGATGCATCTTGTTGCAAATTCACTTCATTTTGTTTACCTCTTTTAGGAGGCAACATGTTAGACTCCTGAAACATCTTATCACATTAATTAGAAACCTCAATGAAATCAAATTTCAAACTTGATTCATATCCTTGAATGGATTTATATTCCTCAACATCTTCATGTTTTATCATTAACAATGCAAAGTTCTGACTCGCATTAAAAATTCTATTCATTTTCCCACATATACAAGAGATGCATTCAAATTATTATTGTGTGCTTTAACAATGTACTCAATCCCATTTTTAAACAAATGATATTTGTTCTCATGACGATGAAAAATAATTCTCCTATCATATAGATATGGGCTTCCCAAAATAATACTACATATATCTATTGGAATTACATCAAGCTCTACTTGATCTAAAAAGTTTGCAGTGATTGCAAATTTCAGTTTACATCTTTTTGTCACATGTTATTTTTCATTGTCACATATCCATCCTAAAGGATAAAGTTTAGGATGATGAATGGTTTCTAAATTCAACTTCTTGACAATGTCTTATGAGATAAGATTTCGTTGTGAACCACTATCAAACAGTGTATCTATCTTGGTATGTTTTGAAATAAATCTAATATGGAAAAGCTATATTCTTGTTTTCTCATCTTGAGTTTCATTGAGACAATTTGAAGAACTAGTACTTGCAATTCCATTACCTTTCAAACCCATGGATGTGATCTTTGTTTCATCTACAGAATCAGAACCTAAATCTTGTTGTATAGTTGCAGTTGTCATCTCTTTCTCCTTGTTTTTAAACTTTTTGGGTCTCATTTTTTGATGAATTTTCCAACAATTATCTTCATCGTGGCCCTCTTTGGAACAATGCTTACATATAAGTTTTTATTTCTCCATATTGATGGAAGCATTCTTCTTTTCTTTTCCTTTGAACTTACCCTTTCCTTTTTCTCTAGACTGAAAGGAACTCTCACTAGTTTCTTCAGAAACATTTTCCCCTCTTGCCTCTAAATGAGTTGCATGTATATAAACTTCATCTAGTTTTTTAGGGTTAAAGATGAGAATGGTATGTCTGAAGTAACTATGAAATCCTCCAATTTATTTGAGTAAAGTATCTTGTGAAGACAAATCTTTACCCAAAATCAAAGCTCTTTTTCTAAATTCTTGAGTATAAGATTGCATGTTTTTCCCTTTAGCTTGCCTAAGTTTTGCCAATCCATGAGAGCTTTCTCCATGTATGCCAATGGGTAAAATTTCCTTCTTATTGCAACAAAACATTATTCCAAGAGGATAAAACCTTACCATGTTTCTTCATGTCCTCTTGAGCTTTGGATTCCCACCAAATTAGTGTTGCACCTTCCCATCTAAGAGAAGCAAGTTGAATCTTGGTTTCATCATCTTTGATTCTTTGTATCCTGCAATACACTTCAATATGATAAATCCAATTATCTAATCTCTCTGCATTTACCTCTCAATTGTGCATAGGAAATTCAAACTTAATATCAACCTTAAGAAAAGGAGTTTTACCATGACCCCTTGGGGAATTTGGATGTGTTTATGAAAGTGTGGAAGAAGACTAAGATGAGGATAAATATGAGGATGAGGATGGAGGTGAGGGTGGTGTTTTGTCACCATTCCCTACATTCCCTTTTGGAGTCTAGTCTCCTTTTCCTCCATGTCCTTTTGGAGGCTTTGAGCTCTCTCCATACAGTCTAGAATTCCTCTCCTCATATAGAACCTTAACCATCTCCGATATCTCAAAGAATTATTTTCTGAAAGGTTTTTCATCTTCAAATATCCCTTCAAGACCTTATTTATGTGCCATGACTATTGAAGCTTGAGGTGTGTTTGTTCTCCTTGAAACAATTTGAGATCTTGGCTCCACAAGTTCTCCTTCTCCTCTTTTAAGCTTCAACCTTGTAAGTGTTGAAGAAAGTGTAACTAGGTTCGGTCTTCATGATGACATGATCTTTATATTTGATGTAATAAAAGGAAATAAATTATTTTTGTAATCTTGCTACATAGGTTTCATGAGAAAGAAGTGTCTCTAGGTAAAAGAATTATTCTTGATGTCTTTAGGATTTATTGTTATGTCAAAGAGTTATGTAGTGAGTGGAGAAGCTCCTTTGGAGCCTACGTAAAATGTATTGGTGTCAAACCAGCCCTCCAAGACCAAGAAGAATCCTCCAAGAGCAAGCTCACCAAAATATGCAAGAAAAACAACAAAGGAATGTAATTTCAACTCCATAACGAATTAAATAAATTAATATAAGTCATGTCGGCTTGGGTAAGAGAAAAAAAAGTTTGTGGCTCACGTTGGCTCAAATAAGATGAAGCAAACCATTATAAATACCCAATGAAGTTATCCACAAATTACAAAGAAGAGAACTCGCATTATCTTCTGAAATGTCGATAGGTGCAGGAAGGCATGGCTTAGGTCTCGGATGGGTTATAGGTCAAATATTTTGTATGGGTGCAGGAAGGTGCAACCTTGAACATGACATGGCCGTAGGCAAGGATTTGGTTAAGACATTGAAACCATCTCTGCAGTCTCGGCCTGAAATGAAGGCACAGTGATTATAATGATCTCGGATAAAGGCACAGTGATAACCATCTCAGATAAAGGCACATTGATAACCATCTTGGATGAAGGCATAGTGATAAGGATCTCAGACGAATGCACAGTGATAAGGATCTCAGACAAATATGGATCTCGCATAGTAATCCTTACTCATAGATCTGTGCTCTTGTTAATCCGCAATGGTTGACATTTTTCTTGAAATCAAAGTTGTAGTCTTGATCACAGTAATCTCATATTCATAGTTGTCTTGGCATTAACGTAAGGGTGATAATCTAAGATGATGTCACAGTCCTAATAATATATGTATAGTGAAACAGAACCTTATCATGAGCATGGATAGAACATGAGATCATCTTAGTGATCTCACTGTTCCAAGGATGCAAATCAATAAGGGTCCTAGAGCATCAAGTGAAGATGAAGTAGTTGTGTGATGCTAAGAACATGATAATCTTAGTACGAAAGATCTCATCAAGAAATATTGAGGATCTTTGTGATGTAGCAGTGATCTCAGTAATGTAGATGTATTGACATCAGGGACGCAGTGAAGATGATGTTCAGAAAGGTGAAGGATTGATGTCTTGGTCTTGGAGTGGCAAAGTGTGTCAAGGGTCATGGTCTTGGTATTTTTCAATGGAATCTTTATAAGAATAATTTTTGCATGGTTTTTCCTCTCTAAGATGGAGAGGTTTTGGCCCTAGAAGATAGCCAAACATTTTTGTTATTTTCTCTTTTGTTTTGATAGAAGTTTGATGAAGTTAACAAACACATGATAATAATGAAGTAAAGATCAAACTAAGATAAATTATTTAGAGACTTCACAAATTTTTATCATTTTAAAAGAAGAATCAACTTAATATGCATGACCTAGATTCTTCAACATGGTATCAGAGGGATTGGTTCAGTAGTCAAGGAAAGGAGTAGAAAAGAGACATTCAGAGGTCAAGCCATCAATCTAGCTGAAGGATCTACAATCAAAGGACGAGACCTAGATTCAGTAAGCAGTTTACAATCTAAAACAGCAAGGATTTTTGGATGTCAATGGAAACACACTTGTAATCACAAGTCGGTGTTGTATTCTACCAAATTATATCAGCAGTCTATTGATATATCAATGAAGATGGCTATTGATAATACTCCTAGTAGGGCATACTTGGAGAACACCAGGGTGGGTATGACCTTAAGAGATACATTGATGATGTGTGTCTATCAGTCATTGGTCTCGCCAACATTGTGTGCTCTGATCTATGTGAGAGATAGAACTTTTAGTCAAGGCCTTGCTAAATGGAAACAATGTTGGTTGAAATGATGCTATAACAGATGGATTGCAAATCTGATTCTTCTTATGAGAAATTCTTCAGATTGAGAATGACCAAGTACCATTATGAATACCTCCCTAGTTAAGAGGGAGAATTGAAGAAAGTGTAACTAGGTTCGGTCTTCATGATGACATGATCTTTTTATTTGATGTAATAAAAGGAAATAAATTATTTTTGTAATCTTGCTACATGGGTTTAATGAGCAAGAAGTGTCTCTAGGTAAAAGAATTCTTCTTGATATCATTAGGATTTATTTTTATGTCAAAGAGTCATGTGGTGAATGGAGAATATCCTTTGGAGCTTATGTAAAATGTATTGGTGTCAAACTAGCCCTCCAAGAATAAGAAGAATCCGCCAAGAGCAATATCACTGAAATCTACAAGAAAAACAACAAAGGAATGTAATGTCATCTCCATTATGAATTAAATAAATTAATATAAGTCATGTCGACTTGGGTAAGAGACACAACAGTTTGTGGCTCACGTCAGCTCAAATACGTTGATGCAAACTACTATAAATACCCAATGAAGTTATTCGCAAATGACATAGAAGAGAAATCGCATTATCTTTTGAAATGTCGATAAGTGCAGGAAGGCATGGCTTGGGTCTCGAATGGGTTACAAGTCGAAGATTTCATATGGGTGAAAGCAAGTGCAACCTTGAACATGACATGGCCGCAGGCAAGGATTTAGTTAAGATAGTGAAACCCTCTCTGCAGACTCGGCCTAAGATGAAGGCATAGTGATGATAATGGTCTCGGATAAAGGCACATTTATAACCATATCAGACGAAGGCACAGTGATAAGGATCTTAGACAAATATGGATCTCGCATAGCAATCCTGACTCGTAGATCTACGCTCTTGTTAATCTGCAATGGTTGACATTGTTATTGAAATCAAATTTGTTGTCTTGATCATAGTAATCTCGTATTCCTACTGTTAGAGCCTAGATTTGACTCAGGATGAAAAGACAAGGTTCTAGGTCCACATCAAACCACGCTCAGCCTCGTAGCTAGCCCTACGAGGACAGGAGAGGGCTCTCTCCGGGTCGATCTCGGCAAAAGACAAACGATGGGGCTCGAGATGACTGAAATAAAAGCTAATTTTAGGCTACGTATGAAGTACAAGGGTTTGTTTTGAGTTTTTGGGGGTTTTGTGTTGGAAACAAGAAAGGCAAATTGGGCTCAGGGATGAGGCACAATTTTTGCAGAGTTCTGATTAGGGCAAGGAAGGAAATCGTTTTGATGCTTTAAATCGAGTGAATGGATAGATCAGACTGGTGAGGAGGTAAGGAGAGCAAGAGAGTCTCAAGATTTCTCCTTAAATAGATGAAAACATGGAAATTTAAACAAATTCAAAGGCAAAGCATAATAGTTAATGGATTCCGCCTTAATCACTCATTTGTTCAAATTCAGTAGAAAAGAGAGGAAAATGATACACATAACACTAATGAACTTACAATTACTTAGAGAAGCACACCATCAAAACATAAAGCCACATGGATCCCAAACAGTGTTGCAAAACCCTGGTCTTTCCTTAGCCAAAAATGCAGAGATAGAATGTACAATGATATGCCAAAGCAATCCCAAGTGTCCAACCCTGAAAATGACTTAGAAATTACATAATATAGGCAAGCCAAACCTATTTCCTTGCCTCTAGGGGTCGAGCTCATCATTCTAGGAGCTGTTTCAACCAATTCTAAACAAAGCACTAAAATCTAGGTAGTCAAAACAACTTGCCTCTATAAGGTAGGAAACTGATTCATTCATTAAATGTTCACATTTTAGTGAATGAATCCTCTATAACAAGTAAATAAGTGCCAAAATTAAATCATGTTCATACAATTAAATCAAGATAGATCGAAAATTACATCACAAAGCAAAACTAGTCAAATTGGTTGAAATTCTGAGCTAGAAGTTGAAAAATTGGGCAAAAAACCTCTGTGCGCCACGCCAATTTCTCTGTGCATCGCGCCACTTTGAGACTATTTTGAGGTACTTCCTGAAGTCAAAATTGAGCCCAAGTGTGCTTGTTGGAAAGCCATGCCTGTCTACTTTCCAACCCAAGTGGAATTTCTGAATTTGGTGCCCATTTTCCCCTCCAAAACCTCAATCGCCCAAGACTACTTCCTATGTGTGAAATTAGGAGCAGAGAGGTCATTTTTAGGGTGTTTTTGACCTCTTGAGTACTCAGAACTTGCCCAAACTTCTTGGCCATGCACCAATAGTCATGATTTTTCATGAAAAATCCAAAAATATAATTTTTTTTGCATTTGGAGCCTCCTATCATAAGCGCGCGCCACGTGGCGCGGCGCATAGGGATAAAAACCCTGTTTTTTGTACAAAAATTTGCCAAAATGCCAAAAATGCCCCAAATTTCTTGAAATTTGGGCTGGAGCTTCTTCATTAAGTGTTATGCTGGGCTAAAGAGGCTTTGGCCAATATCTGAAGACGATAAAGCTCCCTTTGCCTCTTTTGCTTCTTTATTGCCTTTCTCAATTTTGCCTTTAAATTCCTAATTCAGGCCTTGCAGACCTTGTTCCGTGCCATGTAGTAGAAAACCATGTGTCTTAGCAATGCATGGTCTTTTTCAGACTTGTCCAATAGCCTCTCTAGGTGCATGTTAACTCTCTTGAGATTGGCCTCCTGGTCCTCATTAATCTCTTGCTCCAATGACGTGAGCTCAATTCTTCTCCTTTGTGCAGCCTGACGATTCTCGTGAATGTTTTGTAGCTCCATGATTGCTTGTTGATCCTAAAGATATTTTTTCCTATGCTCCAAGTACTTCATGGTCCACTTAGCTCTCTTCAAGTCAAGGGATAAGGTTTGGATCTTTGTTTGTTGCTCCTGGATGATCTCCCTAAGCTTGGCACTTTATGGGCCCGTATCTGTATCATCATCATGAATGAGAATGAAGTCAGTCTCTCTTTCACTTGAAGGCCCCTCATCCTGCATTGGCCTCTTACCCTTGTCCTATACCTGTGATGCTGATGGAGGAAACGAGGCCCCTTCCACCCCGGGTGGAGATAACACTCGCTTTGCCACTGCAAACAAATGTCTGGTGCCTCTTTGATATGTGATGAATACCGGCACACTAGCAGTCTCATGGTGCTCATACTGATGAGAAGGTCCACCTTCATGCTTAACCTCTGATAATCCCTGTGAAGCTCTGAAGAAGTCACGAGAGATGAAATCATCCCAAGTGATGCCCTGTACTCCAAGCTGATGAACCACCAAAATCTTAATAAGAGCAAAATGATAGACACTGTTAAGTTGCTGCTAAGGGGTTTTATGCTGCACAAGTGTGGTCATCCTCTCTATATTCTGGCAAAAGAAATACGGAATGTTCATCATCCGTACCCTGGTGAAATGCATGAGCAACCTGATGTGATAAGCATAGAGACGAGAGAACCATCCCTCACAACTGAAATATTTCATGATCAACTTCATTAGTGGAGCATATTCATCTTTCAGATATCAGAATGGGAACACTCTCTTGGGCTGCCTCAAGAAACTAGTTTTAATGTATGGATCATAATGCTGCCGATCAATCTTCTACTTCTTGTGCCATGGTTCTCCAATGTTCGATATGCCGGTTGCTAATGAGACAGATTCTGGTTTAAGCGTGAAGGTGACACCAGCTAAGGTAGCTTGATCTCCATGTAAGTGCAGCACAAAAAGACGAGCCAGCTCATGATGAAATTGAACACTAGCCACCTTTTGAAAAAACTCATAGCATGACTGATGCTGAAAACAAAACATGGCAAGTGGGCAGGCATGCAATTCTGTAAGGGTGGTTGGTTCTTCTCTAACATGTCTACCACCTTTATGAGGCCTCCGGGGTGCCGGTTCTTCCAAGGGTGAGTCACTTTGGGTTTCCACTTCATAGTCCAATGAATGCTCAGATGCCATGACTATTGTACAAAATACCTTGAAGAAAAGATGTTGATGTATATGAACTGTGCTTGGACTGCTCTTTAATGATGTATGAAACTGTTGTGTTGTAATGCAATATAGTTGGATTCTAGCAAATCCACGCAAGGAATGAGCAACTTGGAGAAATTTCAAGCAAATTCGGGCTGTGGACTGTATGCGCCGCGCCAAGAACCTAGTGTGCCACGCCCATTCAGAATACCACTAGACAATTTCTCCCAATGCGCTGCGCACTTCCAGTGCACCGCGCCACCTGTTCTGTGCGCCGCGCCAGCTAGTTGCAAGCAATTTCACCCCAAAACATGCACTTGCTCACCCAATTCACTTTGAAATGCTTCTCTTTGACCTTGGCATGCAGAATGACATTGATCTTCATGGCAAAACCTTTATAAAGACATTGATTTGATTTTTGGTTCTTCAAAACCCATTTTTGTAATGTTTTGAAATTGGCACTTTTTCACAACTAATACAACTCTGTCTTTTTGTTTCCTCCTTGATTTTTTTGGTTTAAATGATGAAATTCTTGGCAATTTTTTGCAGGAATAGCTGACATGGGATTTGGCAAAGGAGACCAGGGTTGTGCCTGAAGAATTCAAGAACTGAAAATTTTTGAAAATTATTACAAAAAAAAAAATGTCGACTTGTCTTCAAAACATAGTTTTGAAGAAAAGTCATAATCCATCCATATGATGATAAAAATATTTGAAATAACAACTTATTAAGAACCTCCCTCTGGCATGCTGGCTTTATTAGACCTTTTTGAAGACCAAATTGACTAATCCTAGACCTAATGACTGAAAATAACTCTTGATGTTCAAAAGACATGAAAACTTGATTTTGATGAACAGACCTGAGCCAACAGTGCAAAGCATGAGGGGAATGAATGAAAAAATACCTTCAGACAGAGTTTATGGCATGCCCCTAGTGGAATGCAACTGAGTGAAACGAGCAAGACACCTAAAAATGAAATGCAAAAACAGTTTTGATCTCTGGCTGAGGGATGACTAGACCGACTCTAACATTGGCTCCAATGGGGATGGTAGCTCCTTGGAGGTGCCAAGAACGGCAGATCTTTGGAAGAGCTAGACAGTGATTTCATCGATTGGGCTATGGAGTCATTATTTCGACAAGCAATACAAGATTCTGACTCAATTTATTTGACTGAAACTTGACTCAAAATGACTCGATAATAAAACTAAAATGACTGAAAAACCGACTCGACAAATTGAACTCAAAACTGAAATCTTTCATCAGAATTATAGCCTTCACTTCGGGCCCCAGACTGAGTAAAAGATCACACCACACACTTGTAGTGAAACTGAAATAAAATGGTATTTACAATGACAATGATAACAGTGGAAAAACTCAGAAAAGGTACCGCTTGAGCAGCCGACCATTGACCGGCCCTCCTGAACAATCTTCCCCATTCATCTCCTTCAAAAGAAAGGCATTCTGACCCTGATATGCTGCGATCTTAAAAGGACCTTACCAGAGATTTTCAAACTTACCATGCTTGCCCTTTTCCTCATTCCTTGCATCCCACTTTAACACCACATCATCCAACTGAAATGTGTCCGCCTTTGCTTTTCTGTCATAAACCTTTTTAATTCTCTCATGCAACTTGAATGTGTTCTGAAAAACATCTTCCCGTGTCTGCTGCAAGTGGATCATTTGATTTAGTCTTCTCTGCATTGGGTCATCTTCACTACCAACCTGCTGAAGGAGTTTGACTACCGGAGCTGCAAGAGAGGTAGGGAACACTGTATCAACTCCATAAACTAACTCAAAGGGGGACATACCAATGGACTTCTTCTGAATCACTCGATATGCCCAAATTGCTTGAACCAACTTCTTATGCCAACTCTTCTTGTTGATTTCCAGCATCTTCTTAATGATATTAACCAAAGATTTGTTGGAAGACTCCGCGAATCCATTGTCTTGTGGATGATAGGCAGTTGAGTGACCCAAAGTAATGTGATATTTATTACAAAACTCAACCATCCTTTTTGACTTGAAAGTTGCTGTGTTATTAGTGATTAACTTACTCGGGCAACCAAAATGAGACAAAGTATTATTCTCAAGAAATGAAATTATTACCGCATCCGTAGCTTGCTTAGTGGGAATTGCTTCGATCCACTTCGTGAAATAATCTGTCGCCGTGAGGATCCATTGATGCTGACCTGAAGAAGCGGGATGAATTTCACCAATGAAATCCAACCCCCACTACTGAAAAGGGGCACTCACCTCAATGGGCTTAAGCAGCAAAGGCTGTAATTTCTGCTTTCCTTCAAAAATCTGACAGTTATGACAGCTCTTGATAGTCTTGAACACATCAGCAAACAATGTCAGCCAATAGTATCCAGCCCTCAGAATTTTATTTGCCATTGTTTTCCAAAAAAGGTGACCGCCACAATCTCCTTTATGGAAATCCTCCATGATTTGCTTCGCTTCTTCTTCCACCAAACAATTTAACAAAACGCCACCGGGATCTTTCCAATAAAGTGCAGAATTGAAAATACAAAACTTAGCAGACTTTAACTTAAGAGTTCTAGATTTTTTTCTAGCCATACCAGGCGGCGCATGAAAATTCTGAAGGACATATATGATATCTGAATACCATGGAGAAAGAACAAACATTTCTGATACCTGAAGTGACGAAATTTCCTCATTTTCATCAGACATAGCAGCAATCAAATTTATGTCTAAGACGTGCAGATTTGATTCAGCCATTAACTTTGCTAATTCCTGTCCTTTAACAAGATTCGTGGGCCTTATCTCTACATCATACTCCAGAAAAGCTGCAATCCATTTGCCACGTCTTCCTTCAGGATCTGTTTGGACCAAAACATCTTTGACAGTAGCGTTAGGAACATAAGCTAAAATATGGGAATGTAGAATGTAAATGCGGAAATCTTTCAATGCTTTAACAAGTGCAAGGGCTTGCTTCTCAATAATGTTGTATTTAAAAGAAGCATCTCTTATAATCCAGCTGAAGAAAGCAATGGGTCTTTCATGCTCATATTTTTTCTGCATTAATACAGTTGCCATAGTATGCTCTGAAGCAAATGAAAACAATATAAAATCCTCAGTATAATCCAGGCTGATTAGAACCGGAGCTGAATAAAGAGCCAATTTTACTAAATTGAAAGATTTTGCCTCCTCTTCCGTCCACGACACTTGGCTGTCCTTCTTAAGCATGTTTGTAATCTCCCTTAGATGTTCAGTAAGATTAGGAACAAAGCGACGCAGAAAATTCATCTTACCATTAAACGATTGAATCTCCTTCTTATTCTGGGGCAGGTCAATTTGCTAAATCACTTCCACACGTGCTGGATCAATACGGATGCCATCCTTTGAGATAATGTGCCCAAGTAGTTTTCCTTCATCCATGGAAAACAAGCTCTTCTTAGGATTCAGCGACACACCATATTTTCTGCACTTTTGAAAGACAATTTTCAAATGATACAAGTGTTCTTCATCTGATTTGGAAAACACAGTCAAGTCATCAAGGTACACAACCAAGATGACATCCTTCTCATTCGCGAAAGCCAAGTCCATTGCCCGCTGAAAAGTGGTACCTGCGTTCTTCAAACCGAAAGGCATTTTGGTATAATGAAAGGTTCCCCACGGAATGGTGAACGCTGTTTTGTCTCGGTCATCTTCATGGACTAAAATTTGGTTATATTCGGAATAACCATCGAGTAGTGACATGCGAGATGCTCCAACTACTCGCTGAAGTATGTGATCCATTTTTGGCAGCGGATAATTATCCTTCAATGAAACTTTGTTGAGATTCCGAAAATCAATGCACAAACGAATCTCACCAGTCTTCTTTCGCACAGGCACCAGATTAGATATCCAATCAGAAAAATGAATGGGAACAATGATTCCTGATTTGTACAACAGATTGATCTCCTTCTCAATTGATGGCAGCAATTTTGGATTAAGCCTTCTTAACTTTTGTCTGAAAGGTTTTTGATTAGGCTTAATAGGAATTGTGTGCTGAATTATATTGGTGTCATATGTTTTCAAATCAAAATAGTCCCAAGCAAACACATCGGAAAAAGATGACAACAAATTGATATATTTGGCCTTTACCTTCGGTGGCAACGTTTTGGACAGCTTTACGATCTTCGAATGCTCGGTTGTTCCAATATTCACGTCTTTGACTCCCTTCTCTGTTGGCTGCAATGTTGGTTTGCGGGCTACTTCATCATGATCAAAGAGTTCTTCTAAAGGTATCAAGCCTTTAGGAATAACATTATCCTTGAGCTGCAACAGTTCCATTTGATTGATCTGCACATCATCTCTTTTCCGTCATCATGTTGTACATCAATTGAAGTATCTTTGAACTTAACTTTGTTTTGCAGAAAATCATCAATCTCCTCATCATCTTGGAAAACTTGCCAATATCTCTTATTGTCCGGGACAGTTGGATGATGTTTCACATGAATTTCAAATTTATTACTTGAATTCATAGGAATCTTCAAATTACTTGCTTCCTTAGCAAGTGCATCAGCAATACTATTTTGAATACGAGGCACACACTTCAAAGTGTAATCTGAAAACAGCTTCAAAATGTCTAGGACATCATTCCGGTATGCCCGCATCTGAGGATTCTTTGCTTGATATTCGCCTTTAACTTGCTTAATCACTAATTCGGAGTCTCCATATACATCAATCCTCTTAGCCTTCAGCTTTCTTAGGATCTTTAGGCCAGCGATCAAAGCCTCATACTCAGCTTCATTGTTTGAGCAATCAAAAGCAAGTTTGTAAGAACATACATGCACATTACTCGGCACTTTATTTGGAGCAGAAAAAGGACTGCGTACCCAAATTCCAATTCCAGCACCATCACTTCCCACTGCTCCATCGAAATCCATAGTCCAGAGGCCATCTTCCTCTTCTTCTAAGTGTTGAAACTCTATTTGCTGTATTTTTTCTGCTTGCTGTCCATTATCCTTTTCTGATCGTTGAATGGTATTGCCCTATTCTTGACTTTCTTTCTTCAAAACTTCTCTGAAATTCTCTACTATTTCTGGAATATCATCTTCTGCAACTAACTGACTATCAATCTCATTGAAACTATCTAAATACAAAACAAAGACTCTAAATCTGTATGTACATAATTGATCGGATGATTAATTGGTTTCTCCTTGCTGGTAATCATGTATTTCATTTTCTGCTCCCGATAAAGTTTTCTCATTTGGCCAAACAGAGGAATCGTTGCATAAGAGAAATCAAGCTACATAGTTCCTTTGATCTTTTCTCCCCAAGATCTGGAAAGAAGCATTCCAAACCGAGGAGGTATATCCGCCACCACCACATCCATCAAAACGTTCTTTGCCGGAATCTGATCCAAACTGACCACCAAGTATTTAATAAGCCCAATACATCTCACCCTACTGGAATCAAACGAATAGAGATCATGGTACTTCCTGGTAATGTCCAAACCCAACTTCTCCATGATGGCCTTCGGCATAAGATTGTGGGAGGCGCCGGAATCAAACATAGCATTATACAACACAAACTCATGCACTCTCAAACTGATATAAAAAGGAGGCACGTCACTATCTGGAGACTCACCATTCAATGCAAGTCCAAAAATCAGTTCAGGTTTATCATCTTCTACACTCACCATATCAGACATTGGATCAAAATTCAGAATTTTGGAAACCTGACCTCTATAACTGTTGTTCCTCATCAGCTTTGTCAAGGGAATGGATACCTTCAATTTAGAAATTTCATTTTCTAAACTAAAAGTGGAAGTCTTCTCTACCTCTTTGGTTGGAACCTCTTTCTTCTCAGCTTTATATTTTGGTACAATGGGCTGATTGACTCGTTCATTTGCTGATGGAGATTTTTTAGGCATAGGATCAACAACTTCTTTCCCTTTATTTAGTGCAACTGGTGACTCATTCTTAGATGTTGGACCTTCCTTTCTCTTCTAGATTGGATTGATGGGGACATTTCTATCTCTTAATGAATACTAATGCTGCTGGGTGGACAAGGCATGCATATACCCTATCTGATACTCATCCGACTCCTCTTCAAGAGCTGTGTCATTTGCCAAGATAAAATCTGCATCCTATTGTATAGCTGAACTTTCTGCATACTCATCATCTTCAGTGATAAAAGTGGGCATCTCATCAGGAGTAAATAAGTGATTTTCTTCCCCTATTACATGGTCTTCATCATAAAATTCGAGACCAACAAAATTCTACTGAAGAGGTGTCTTTACTTGTTGTTGTTGTGATGTCGTTTCTTGTGCTTGCTGCTCGCGTTGTTTGATCCTAAATTGAGGTTGCTGCTGTCCACGGAAATTAGGATTCCCGATCTGTGGTTCAGGCTTATCAAGTGTCAACCTTTCAATCATCTTTTCTACCTTGCGGAGCACCTGATCTGAGGTAGAAGCTTCTTCCTTTATTGAGACTTTCTTCTCGGTTTTCAATCTAGCTCTCTTGTCATTCAAATTTGCCTCAACACTAACGGCAATTTTCTGCATTTCTTCTAAGGTAGCTGGATCTCTCTCTCTTAATTGATAAGCCATGTACGGATCAAAACCATCCAGGAACTTTAGAAACTATGACCTTCTAGTTGGCTTTAAGTCATTAGGAATTGCATTATAAACCGCATTAAATCTATTAAACACATGGGCAACCAGAAAATATGAAAGATAAAACATGCAAGTACATTTTTTATTAACATGACATATACATTTATAGTACATTGTTGTGACCGTTGGGTTTCACATCCGAAGGTCTCTTGGACTCCTTTTGTCCAATCAGCTTCCACACTAACCCATTGAGGATTAGGTGTCCAACATTCCCCCCCTTAAGCCGAAGGGTTATGTATGAGTCCAAGAAGAGAGTTGTAATACAAAATGTGAAAAAATGCATGGCAGCACTAGGCTTAATGTGCTCTCTGAAATGTTGGTATAAAGGGCGGTGGTTTAAGGATGACCACCAACACTGGAATGCTTAGTGCAGTTCCTGGAACTCTTCCAAAACTGGCAAGAAACTGAAGTTTTCTACTAAAGGAAGTGCTCCTATTGTTTTGAAGAGGGAAACCTTCAACCATGAAAGGGAGGTCTCACCCCGAATAAAAGGGAGAACTTCAACCTGAAAAGGGAAGTCTCAACCTGTGATGGTTTAAGGATGACCAACAACTCTGGAATGCTTAATGAAATTCCTAGAACTCTTCCAAAACTGGCAAGAAGGTGGAGTCTTCTGCTAGAGGAAGTGTTCTCAATTTGGTTCCTGGAATTCTTCCAAAACTGGCAAGAAGTTGAAGTCTTCTACTAGAGGAAGTGTCCCAGATTGCCAACTGAAGGCATGCTCAGGGGAATCTTTGTTTCTGGCTACAACTCTGGATCTGGTATGGTAGGTTGTGGCTCAGGCTCGCTTGATGTGGATTTGAAGCTTGTAGATGACCATCATTTCCCCCCCTGTCAGATACAAGGTGAGATGACGGAGAAAACTCAACTGCAAAACTATTCAATACTCTGGAAGAAATTCTAACATGTGTTTGGAATATCTTCTTGTCTGTTGATGCCCATTGCCAAGAAGTGATCCATCCAAGATGAATCTTTATTCTTGCAAGATGTTTGTTTCTGAAGCATCTGTGTGAAGAATGGCTGGTTTTATGACAGTGCTTACATGGATGAAGATCAAAACAGTGATCTTTCAAATGGCCAACTCGGCCACAGTGTTGGCATTTTACAATATGTTGTTGTTGTTGTTGTTGAAGAAGGGCAGAGTATGGACCAGCTGGAGGTGAACTGTCATGAGGAGCAGGTGAACTTTCATGAATGAATCCAGCACTCTGAAACTGAATGGGCTTTGAGTAGTCTAGAATATGAAAGGACAAGTCCTTGTCATATCCAGGACCAGTTCTATGCTTGTTGCGGACAAGTTGTTCCCAAGGTTTGATGATGGGCTTGGGAAGTGCAGACTGAGTTTCTGCATCTGCATGTACAACTGCTACTTTATTGGGCACTGGATCTGAATGAACTTCAAAAATATTGTCTCAGTATTTATGGGATTCTTTTTCATTGTTCTGAACAGAAAGAGGTTCAAAATGATGTCTATTTTGATGTAGCGCTTCTTGCTGTAGCTGTGATTCAAGCTGCAAAAAATCGATCTTTTCCTGTGCATTTTGTAAATAGACCTGAATGTCTATGGGAGAAACTTTGCTGAATTTTAATGTATCATGATTAGTAGACAATATGAGAGTTTTGAGGAATTCTAATACTTCACTGATTCTAGCCATTTTTTTTCTTCAATGTCATATTTACACCTTAAAAACTGATCACAACTACTACTCAGTGCAGAAAAGTAATACCCACTCATAGTACACAACAATATCCTTTACAAATGTGCAGCAAATGAATCAAGGAATCAATGTATATATATGTAGACAGAGACTATAATGAGTCTTAATACCACAACTGGGGCAGCACTAACTGCAAACTTGCTTGGATCCTTCAAATACTTCTTCCCTTTTGAATCAGAAAACCTCTGCCGCTATTCTATATTTCACAGTTTCTTTCTATTGAGGACTTCATCAATGGTCCTTACATATATTTCGCAAATTTTACAGTTAACTCTCGTAGTTTCCTTAAAATAAAGTGAAGAGGTTTACTCAAGCTTAACCCACAATAGTTCCACTTCTTCTACAAGAAAGTAGTTTAGATCCCAAAAAAATTTCCAAGGGTTTCAGAGAGTAACTCAACAGTGAAAACTACGCTTCCGCTGCGCAACTGATTCAACATACAAATGTGCTAGGGCATCTGCTGGTTTTACTGTCAAATTTTGCAATCAGTATGAGACGAGCAAGGTGGGAGCCCAGGCCAAGGCTCTGTAAGTGCTGTTGAGCTACCAAACTGTGTGAGATTCCCGCTCGAGCTTCCAAGCTGCCATGTTAGATAGGAATTCAACACATTCAACGTAATACTCAAAACTGATCAGTGTTAAAGAATACATATAAATATATGGGTAGCACTCTGAGTGTTAATGGACATCGCTCTAAATGTAAGACCGCAATGCAAGACAGCGCAAACATTCACCAGAGTGTTATACAACACATATGGACAGCACAAAAGTAATCCATACTGTAACAAACATTCAATGGACAGCGCATCGATTTAATCATTCCTTGTTCCTTGTTTCAACAGACTTTGATGGGGGAGGAGCTCATGTAAATGTATGTATGAAGCAATGCGTGTGTATACCAACGGATGGCAGCTTTCCTTGTTCCTCGTTCTTCTTTCCAGCATGCCTCGATGCGCACCAGTCCAAAACCACCATGCCTTACCATCCACAGCAGCAAGATTAGAACCTCGACTTGCCAAACGCGGCGTTAAACACTTTCTCTGTATATATTCTGATTTGTATTAGAGATATTTACACTATATGAGCCACTGTACACCCGTCACTTCACTGATTATGCAGGAACCCACTCTAACAGTACCCCATTTACTCACTCACTGTACAAATCAGAAACTCCTATTTCTCAAACCCAGCCAAATTTCCACCTCCCATTGCACGAAGGTAGATTTTCTATATCAGACGCCGCGTCATACATTCAAAAACGCCTCAAAACGAGAAGTCCAGATGACTGAATGGGTTCTTTAATAGCAAAGTGACCATGCCCGTTGTAACAGCTCAGGTGGACAGCACACCAAAGGACATATGGCTAGCATCAAACCTCAATCAATGGAGCAATGTTAAACATATATGGGAGTAGCGTCAAACAATAGAGCAGCGTTAAACTTAAAGGATATACGGGACAGTGCTCCAGAGTAGGAAACACATGCTTGCGTTAATAATCGTATAAACAATGTACTCTTTCCTCCAGCGTTCAAAAGACTTTGACGGCTGCAGGACTGATGTCCTTCAAGTGAGACGGGTGTTATGTCAACCAGAGGAGTGGGGATACCAGAGTTCGATGGAGAGGCCGAGGTATAGATGGGAGGCCGTTCGATGGATGAGGCAGTGATCAATATACGCTGCATTCAATGTAATACACGAACGTAAATACAAGAATTGATACCTGCGTTTTGGTGGCTATGTTGTTGAAGATACAACCTTTATCAGAGAGCCGAGTAACATAATCCAGAGTGATCAAGCAGGGCTCATGCAGTGGAATATTTACGAGGATATTGACCTGAGTTAAGAAACGGAGAGACAGTGAATGGAAAATGGAACCGGACCCGATAAGTTATTCCCACTTAGAGATAGTCTCTTCAGTTTTGGAAGCGCCCCGATTGCAGCGGGAGACAGCGTTTTTAGTGGAGTATAGGAGAATATAAAATTTCTATGACACTAACGCAGTGAGACAGTGTTTGCAACAGGTCTCTTGACAGAAGAGTAGCGTAGAATGGCAGAGACATAATGTGAATATGATGGACAGAGGGGTGTTTTATTTTTTGCGCTATTTCCTGACACCATTCGACCAACTTTCTCCATTGCCTATCTTAACTGTCATACAGAAAATATAACGATTCATGTGCTTATGCTATGGTCTCTTTAATCACACGGCTTCCACAATTCACAGGAGCACACGTGCCATCCATCATATCATTTTCAAAGCCACGTTCTGAGACACTTTTTAATGTGGGGAAGCGTTCACTGTCAGGGAAAAAATCCTCGACCAATTTCACAAGAAAAAACCAAATCATTCTACACAGGTTTAGTGCAGGGAAATGTATTTAAAGAGCAGCAGCGACAGATAAATTAAATCCGGGAACATATCTCAGAAGTGCAGTGACAGATAATTAGTTCCCTCAGACACAAATGGGATACACACAAGGAATGATTTGAGAAGCAAATTCAGACCAGCATTCAAATGGAGAGTCCACAAGGATTCATTAATTGAAATAAAATGGCCAACACCCCAGAAGAAATATCAATTCCAATTCATATCAAAAACCACAAAAATTAGTGGCTCAAATATGAGCAGGGCAGAATATCGTATGCTCTGATACCATGTTAAAAACACATGGGCAACTAGAAAATATGAAAGATAAAACATGCAAGTACATTTTTTATTAACATGACATATACATTTATAGTACATTGTTGTGACCGTTGGGTTTCACATCCCAAGGTCTCTTGGACTCCTTTTGTCCAATCAGCTTCCACACTAACCCATTGAGGATTAGGTGTCCAACAAAATCTAGTACAATAGTCTTGCACGGACTCACCAGCATTCCGCTTGATCTTGGTGTATTCAGAAGTGATCTGAAGAGGATCTTTCTTGACTTCCCAACGATCCAAGAACTGTTTTTGAAGCTCGTCTAATGTGGGAATACTTCTAGCTGTCAAAGCTCTGAACCATTTTCTCACCTCACCTACAAAAGTTTGCACAAATAATCTCATGGTCACGTTTTCAGCATCAATCTCATGAAGCTCAAAGAAATCTATCATCTTGTCCACATGTTGTTGTGTCGTGGTACTTTGAGGAGTTCCATCAAACAAAGGAATTTTACTCTGATAATCTGCTAGCATGTGACCCAAAACTTGAGGCAGCACGAGAGGTTCAAACCGAGCAGCCATTCCTCTTGGTGGATTTGGTCTAGGGGATGTTGGGGGAGAGGGTGCAGCTGATGTGTGAGGTGTATGAGGAGGTGTATGTAGAGGTGAATCAATTTTGGATGTAGAAGGAGTAGATGGAGGTGAATTTACAGCAGACTTTTGATCAGCAATGTTAGGCTGCGGGGGAAGGGTGGGAATGAAGGGAGGTTCAGTAGGGATTTTCGAAGCGGATGCCGTTACAGAAGATCCGAGGGATGCAGATGCAACTTCTAGGAAATCAGCGATATTTGAAGCGTGAATTTCACTTTGGAGGTGCTTCAAGATAAAATTCTCAATTGATTTATTATTTCTTTCAACTTCAAGAGCTGCAGCAAAGTCAGGATTTGGAACTATAGAACCAAGAGCACTTTCGGATTTGGATCTGGATTAGCTCTTGTATATCTCTTTAAAGCCAGCGTGTTGTTTTCAAGAAATCAAAAGGACATAAACAACTTGTTCAGCCTTTCAAATTCTAAACTTATCATCCAAAAGCTTAGAATTCTCAAATGTACTGGGGCGATTTACAAGTCAAGTGTCACGATTACAAGCTAGACCGGAGATTGACTGAAGCAGCGTTTATCTACTTGCGCTAATGCAAAGCAAAAGCATTTCGAAGGCTACCTGGCATAACTTCAGGCTCCGTCTATAGCTTAGAAAACTAATGACATCAACAAGCAAACCATTTTCTCCCCAGTATGGTCGCCACTATGTTAGAGCCTAGATTTGTCTCAGGCTGAAAAGACAAGGTTCTAGGTCCACATCAAACCATGCTCAGCCTCGTAGCTAGCCCTACGAGGACAGGAGAGGGCTCTCTCCGGGTCAATCTCGGTAAAAGACAAACGATGGGGCTCGAGATGACTGAAATAAAAGCTAATTTTAGGCTAGGTATGAAGTACAAAGGTTTGATGTGGACCTAGAACCTTGTATTGGTGTCAAACTAGCCCTCCAAGACTAAGAAGAATCCTCTAAGAGCAATCTCACTGAAATCTACAAGAAAAACAACAAAGGAATGTAATGTCGTCTCCATTATGAATTAAATAAATTAATATAAGTCATGTCGACTTGGGTAAGAGACACAACAGTTTGTGGCTCACGTCGGCTCAAATACGTTGATGCAAACTACTATAAATACCCAATGAAGTTATTAGCAAATGACATAGAAGAGAAATCGCATTATCTTTTGAAATGTCGATAGGTGCAGGAAGGCATGGCTTGGGTCTCCGATGCGTTACAAGTCGAAGATTTCATATGGGTGCAAGCAGGTGCAACCTTGAACATGACATGGCCACAGGCAAGGATTGAGTTAAGATAGTGAAACCCTCTCTGCAATCTCGGTCTAAGATGAAGGCATAGTGATGATAATGATCTCGGATAAAGGCACATTTATAACCATATCAGACGAAGGCACAATGATAAGGATCTCAGATGAATGCACAGTGATAAGGATCTCAGACAAATATGGATCTCGCATAGCAATCCTGACTCATAGATCTACGCTCTTGTTAATCCACAATGGTTAACATTATTATTGAAATCAAATTTGTAGTCTTGATCATAGTAATCTCGTATTCCTAGTTGTCTCGGCATTAACGTAAGGGTGATAATCTAAGACGATGTCACAGTCCTAATAAGATATGTATAGTGAAAGAACCTTGGCTTGATTGTATCTAGTAATAAAACTTAGATCTAGCACCTCAATGAGTAGAGGATCTCGAGAACATCTCTATTATAGTGGCGACCATACTGGGGAGAAAATGGTTTGCTTGTTGATGTGATTTTTAATGCTCAAAAGTGTGTTTATGTGATTTTTAATGCTCAAAAAGAAGAAAAGATGTCTCCAATGTATCCAATACTGTCAGAAACCCCCATTTTGGTTCTTTCTGCACCTCATTTGGCCAAACATTGAGTAAATTATGGCTATTTCAATTTTTTCCCAAATTCTGTAGCTAACCATCCTCCAATTCAGCCTAAACCCGGCCTGAGTGCCCCAAATGTGGAAATGACACACAAACATGGCCTACATTCCTGCTCAGTGGGAGAAATTGTAGGACGGATAACTCTGCCATTAAGCCCTTAGTTCTAAAATGCATGGTCATGTGGCACGCATGTAACCTAGTTTAGGGCTCACATTCTAGTGCCTATGTCCAACAACTTTAAGCCCTCTACTTGGCGTGCTCCTAGTTGCATGGTGATTTGAATTTAAAAAGTAACGCAACAAAATATAGATATAATTGTAAATACAACGATGTAGTAGAAATAACACTCCCTTTCATTAATATCAAGTATTGAAATATGCTTACTAATAGAATGGAAACAAGACTAGCTAATGAAATGGTAGATTATCTATGAGAAGAGATATGGTAGCTACATGCCTCCAAACTAAGTTATAATGAGGCTCAAGGACCAATTTATTATTGAAAAACATGAGAAACCCCTAAACGACCAAAACCCTAACCCTAAGAGATGAAACGCGAAGAGTTTATGGGCCCCGTTGGGGTTCTTTGGGCAACTGACTTCCTGGGGTTATAACTTGGTCATATTATCTTCATTGATCATGTATGATACCTTGTTAGAAAAGTCTCTCCTAGTACGAGCCTACACTGGACCTCGAAAAAACGTCGTTTAAGGGGTCAAAACTACTCCAGAAGTTGAGGACCTGAAAAACTACTAAAAATAGTAAATGCTGAAATAAAGAAGGAAACAATTGAAACTAACTAGAGGTCTAGGTGGAATAGGTGGGTGGCCACCAATATCCACATGGACCACTCCTCCCCCCTTAGGAAGAAATGGTCCCCATTGCATGCAGATCCACCATGAGGTGAGGAAATTTCTGTTGAACCTGGTCCCTGGTGAGCCACTTACCTTGGTGCAGGAGTTGGGTAGCTTTGAGAACCTGATATAGTTGGAAATTCTATTGGCGAGTGTTCTTGACCTCTATGTCCATAATTCGATAAGTTGTGGCATATTCCATGGAGTTTGGATTTAACTCTGTTTGTGTGAGTTGTTCTGCAAAGTCTGATGTGTTCAGTAACGGTGGGAAGTATGGTCAAAAGCAGTCCACATTGAACACTGGGTGCAGACCAAGGAATGGGGGAATGTTGAGCTCAAAATAATTGTATCCCATAGCCTTGGTAATGGTGTAAGGACCATATCGGAGTGGTCTTAGCTTCCGATGAGCTCCAGTAAGGCGTTATTTCTGCAAATGCAACCAGACTTTGTTGCCCACCTGAAACTTGTGTGTCACCTGATGTTGATCATGCCTTTGCTTGTACTTGAAATTTGACTTCTATAGGATGTCATGAACCTATTGGCAGAAGCGTTGGATGCGTTCAATAAATCTGGTCACTTTATCCGCCTTGGACAATACATGTGTGGATTCTATTTGTGTAGCCGCATGAGGCATGGTAACATCAATCAAACACAATGATTGAAATCCTAGACCGACTTGAAAGGGACTACGACCAGTCGAGCTATTGAGAGCTCTATTATAGCTATGTTTCACATATGGAAGAATCTCATCCCAGGTTCGAGGATGCTTGGAGTTATGCATGTTGAGTATGTGCACTATCATCATATTGACAACCTCCATCTAGCCATCAGTCTGGGGATGGAAGGTAGTCAACATGGTGACCTTGGTGTCTAATAGTGTCCAAAGGCTTGACTAGAATGTGCTCAGGAACCTGCTATCCTGATATGATATAATGGTCTACGGGATCCAAAAATGTACCCATACTCGTTCAAAGAAGAGTTTGGGAGTTTCCTCTATTGTGATACTCTTCTTGCAGGCCAGTGGCAGGATGCTAGTATAGCCATCTTAGAAAATCTGTTAATGACCACAAATACATAGTCATTACCATGTTTGGTATAAGGGAGGCCAGACATATAGTCTATGGAGATGGATTCCCACAAATGGCTGGGAGTAGGTAAAGGAGTGTACAGGCCTTACTTCTTGATGAATGGCTTGGTGATGGTGCAGGCAGTGCAGGATCTGATATATTTCCGAACATCTAGTTGGAGTTTGGACTAATAGAAGTACTTTTATAGTACAGCCACAATTTTCTCCACCCGAAAGTGTCCTGCCATCCAATTGTAGTATGTCTTCCAAATCAGTTTGACACGCTTTCTTGAAGGAACAAAAATGTGGCCTAGGTATCATAATAATGTGTCATGGAGGTGGAAATCAAGAAATTTCTCCCATCTACTAGAATCTGGTATGTGGAGGTGAAATCTAGATCATTTTTGTATAGTTGTGGCCATCCATAGGCCTAGTGACCACAAGAGTTGAGAATAATAGTCATTGTTGAAACTGGGGGCCGACTGAGGTAGTCTCCAACATGATTGATGCTGCCCTTTTTATATTTAATTTTCAAGTGGAATTGTTGCAGATATGTAGACCACTTATGATGGTGACCATTTTGAAACTTCCACTATGTTTGTATAAATAGAAGAGGTCGGTGATCGATGTGGATGACCGTCTCCTTCCCCAGAATGTAGTGATTTCACTGTCGCCAAGCCTGCACGATGGAATACATTTATTTATCATAGATGGGGTACTTCTGAATTGTATCAGAACATTTCTCACTATGATAGGCCACTAGATGCCCGTGATGGATGAGGACTGCACCAATAGCATAATATGAGGCGTCTATCTCGAATGGTTGTTGCAGTTTTGGCAGTGTGAGTACTGGTGCAGAACAGAGGCAACACTTCAACCCAACGAACGCCTTCTATTGGGACTCAGACCAGGAAAACTTTGATTTAATCCCTCCCTTAGTAATCTGACTCAAATTTCAAGTGATATGGGAGAATCCCAACACAAACCTCCGATAAAAATTTGCAAGGCCCAAAAAGTTTCGAAGCTCTGTTAGAGTGGTCGGTGCTATGCAATCCCAAATGACTTGGATCTTAGTCAAGTCGACATGCAACATGAACACAACAAATTACATATATAAATACAAATACAAATATGAAAGAGAAATAACACTTCATTTCATTAATATAAAATACTAAAATATGCTTACAAACAGAATGGAAATAAGACTAGCTCGGGCGATGGTAGCTTATCTCTGAGAAGAGATGTGGTGGATAAATGCCTCTGAACTATGTTACAATGAGGTTTAAGGGCCTATTTATTATTTAAAAACATGATAAAACCCTAAACAACCAAAACCCTAACCCCAGGAGATGAAACGACAAGAGTTTATGGGCCCCATTGGGGTTAGTTGGGCATCCAACTTCCTGGGGTCATAACTTGGTGATATTATCTCTATTTGGCGCATACGATACCTTGTTGGCAATGTCTCTTTGAGTACTACATTTTTTTCTGCAGGCCCCTTCTTACGACCACGAGCCTGTACCATACCTCAAGAAAACGTCGTTTAGGGGGTCAAAACTGCTTTGGAAGTTCAGGACCTAAAAATTTGCTAAAAATAGTAAATGTTGAAATAAAAAAGGAAATAATTGAAACCAACTGGAGGTCTACATGGAATAGGTGGGTGGCCACCAATATCCACCTGGATCACATGGTCACCCATATGTTTGTGGTTGGCCCCTTTTCCAGTGCACGCTCTTGGTTACATGGAAGGGTCATATGACTCGGGGTTGGCCCCCATGGGCTGGCCCCCTATGAGCTGACCCCTTAACTCCCGCTCAGTCTCTATTCTTGCGCACTATAACTTGGGCTCTGACTGTGTTGTGTATGGGGTTGTGGTCATGGGCCGGTTAAGGCCTAGCCCTTGGCCCCCTGCCTACAATCCCACAGTGCTGGAGTGGCTAGGGGCTAGGGATTAGCCCAGTCCCCTCCCTCATATGTTCATCATATAAACTTTGAATAGAACCATTTGACCATGTTTAAACAAGGAACAATGTGGTGTGGTGGTAAGAGCCTATAGTGTGTGTTTCCATGCCACGGGTTCAAAGCTTGTAGAGGTAGTTCCGCATCCAACAAAAAATTTGCACGAATGAGTTGAGGCCATGTGGCGGCCACCAATTGGCCCACGTGGCACTCCCTCAATGGGCCACATCAAAAAAATGCTTAACCAATAAAAATTCACAATTCCATAAGCAATTAGAATGAGAGTAGTAGTCAAGGACTAGTCAACCAAATACCTAGTCAAAACTAGTAAAATTCCTAGTCAGTGTATGGACTGTTGACTGAGTGTACGTGCAACCCGAATTCCAAAAATTTTAGATGTTTGTCAATTCAATTAGAAAATTATATCAGGAAAAGATGATATCGATTTTGAGTAAAATGTATAGTGTTGGGTTCATATCGTTGAGATCTATCCAGTCATTCAGGTTTCAAGCTCTCTCACACACTTTGAATTTTAAGCACTATTTTGATCCATCGAATCATTGTGTCAATTGAGAAGTTAACTCATCGGATGAAGAAATTGAAGAGCATGGAGTATATTCATCGCAACTAGATGCATTGCAAATATTCAAGCACAAGGGATAGTGAGACGAAGAGGAAGTTTCAATAAGAGCATATTCTTTGATCGAATCAAATTCTACATCTAAATCTTTTAAATTAAAATCATCATGATAAACGGAAAGATCAGTTAATGCACCTACGCATTCATCATCGCATACATCAACAGAGTAATTATCTTCAAAATTATTTCGTCCCACAACTATATATTGATAAGAAAATCAACTTCATTCTATTAACTAACGAGATTAGTCAATTGAAAATCATCCAAGAATGGAAGTGCATCATATTGACGTGAGGAACTTTGAAAGAGGGAAGATAGATCAAAATTCACTTCACTTTTCTACTTCTTTATCTGTGTAACATGGTTGCCTTGTGCATGATTGCAATATGAACTAGTAACCTGAAAATTAGGAGAGTGTGAAGAACTATATGTCAGAGTAGATTGATCAAGTGGATCATGGTACAAAGTGTCATGGAATGTAGATGATAGGGGATAACAAATTTCCCTTGAGAAGTAACCATTTCAGTGGAACCAGATTCAAGATTGAGGTTAAGAGTGCTAATGTCATCTTGAGAAATGAAAGGATTAGCCTTCACCCTAGGCTCCATGAACCATTCCAAGGTTTCCTCCATTGGATCTTGATCATGAGAAGTGGATAAGGTTGAAGAGACATATTGATAATTTGATTTTTGGACTTCCCAACTTCAGCCTTAACACATAGAGGCACCACGATTGGTAGTGGAAAAGGAGGAGGACAAGGAACCAAAGGAATAATATATTCATCCTCTGAAATTATGGATGTCTCATGATTTACAAGAGTTGGGAAATCACAAACATCAAGAGGTTTAGATTTACCATGCAAAGAGATATGAACCAAATTATCAAAAAATTTCTTCAAGAAATCCCAATATGTTTCTTCTTCCAAAAATTCATAAAAAATGTGAACGAATCGATTAGAAAACTCCTCAATTGATTCATTAGATTTCATTCTTAGTTGATTATTATTTTAATAACGTCTTGGTAATCATACCTATCAAATACAAAATGAAGCTCCTTGATGAGGTGTTCAAAAGAATGAATGGAAGTGGGTGGTAGGGAATGACACCATCAATTAACTTGACCTTCAAGTGTGAGGAAGAAAATAATACCAGCCATATCTTCATAGTCAATTTCATAGTATTCCCAGAACTTAAGAAAAATAGATGCATGCTTGGTAATAGATGTATCACCCTCACTATCAAACTTAAATTGTGACAAGTCATCAAGCTATTCTATGGAGATGAAAATTTTACCATGGGATAGGTTAGAGAAACATTTTGGGATTATGATTTTAGGATGAGCCATTTAAGATAAGAGATTCAAAACATAATTAACAAACACAACTTGTCACCTAGCCCTCCTTCTAGTGTCATTATTATGTAAATTCAATATTGGAGAAATGCAATGTAAAGTGGAATTACAAGAGATATGTATAGAATGACAAAAGTCATAGAGAAGTCAAACAATCATGAGGGTTTTCCAAGAGTCACAAGGGAGGTGCAAGATCACCCCATTTTTTATATATACACCCTCATCACTCATGTAAAAGACTTTTCACCTTGGCTCCTCCCACCAAGAATTAGAGAGGAAGATAGTTCTTTTGGAGGAGCAAGTGGTTGCTATAATGCTCCACTATTAGAGCTAGTGGTGTTCACTATCTCAGTGTATCTTGGAACTTTTTCTTAATTCAGAAGCTCACTGAACCAACACACTTTCATGTCTATGTCATAAATAGTGTAAGATTATTCTGTGAATGTTTGCGATGTATGTTGTTTTCATCTGTACTATGGAAATTGAACTATTTCAATGGATTTATTACTTACTTTGTTAAAGGTGTATTGTATTTGTTTTAATAATTGTTGCTTCCATGTCAAATATTTCACTAGTTATTCAATGATTCATTCGTATGTACATGCTTGTGTGTATTTTTTAGATTAGTACTATTACTTGTCTTTAAAAGGATCACTTTTGTCTCCCCTTTCTATAGAAGAACCCTAATACATTCCACAACTGAACATTCCACAAGGAATAGCAACTTTCTACTATGAAAGTACCTATGCATTACTCTCTTGTGTTGAATATTGTAGCCAAGGAAATATCTCTAAGAATATACGGCAATGAGGCCTTATTTTCGAAAGGGCTCCCACACCAAACAGTGTGAACTCTAATTGGGAATTTTCATCAGGGAAACCCCCTTGATTGATGGATTTCCAGCACTGTCAACATACTCATAGAGTATCTTGAACCTCCAACATCTCTCCCCTTAACTCCTGAGTCATTTTCCTTTAATTTTCTAAAATTAGACCCCTAGTGTATTCTCATCTGTAATTTATTCAGGCTCTACAAAATCTGAGTATTGATTTGTTGTTTTTAGTTTATCAATCTCTCATTATTAGCTTTATAGTTGAGTACCTCCATTTGGAGACTCCTCATGGTCTCTTCTAGCCCTCTATCTTTTGGCTTGTCCCTTCCATGACCATTTGGCTCTGCCCTATAATTACCCATGCTCATGTTTATGGATCTTGACTCTTCGTCATTACTATATGGCCCCTAAGTATCCCCCATATTGTTCGTTTATATTTTGGCCCTACCTTATAAGCCACTTATAACCTTCTTTTCAAAATTTCAAGAAATTTCCCACCTCAATCCAAATTATAGGTTGGTAGGAGAATTTTCCTTCTTAATAGCTTTATATAGACTATCTATTTGTCCAAATATGAGCCTTAGGCTTAAATTTATGACCTCTGAAATTTTTGGCCTATTTACCCCAATTTCCCATGTAATGTCACAACACACTATTTACAATTTCCTAAACAATTATGAATTCAAATTTTTAAATTTATCTCCATCTTTGGGTTCTATAGTCTCTTAGTTTTACATTTCCTACTTTGGCACTCCAATCTCAGCTCTAACTATTGAGTTACACCCTTTTGAAGTGATTGTATGCCCAAATTTTCCTTCATACTATTTTAGTCATAACTCCTTCATATGAACTATGTTTCACAATTGTAGTATGTCGTTGGAAATATCTCTCCAAGATCTTTTATCTGAGATTAAAACTCTTCATAAAAGTGATTGTCATGGTTTTTTTCTACCTAAAATTGTCATTTAAGCCTTCGAAAACTCCCTACAAGAAAATGACTTGTAAATTTAGAAAAAAATAAAAAAATAAAAAATATTGCTAAAATTATGGCTAATTTTCTCCCATGAACCATTCATATTTATTTGTAGATTTATTCTTTAATTGTATTAGACATACTGACTTCTTTATGTGCCTTCTAATTAACCAGAAAATAACGAACTACATATACTTTTAGGCTTTCCCTAGTTCTCACAAGCTTAGACTGCCCTATGTCGTTTCCCCTTTGACACTTGCCATGCATGTGGCCTTCCACATTTTTCAGGTTTTCTATTCCCATTGGCCTCGAATTGACTTGGTTCAACTCCCTTGACACTTTACATGCATGTTGCCTTCCACTTTACATTTATCAAGGGCCCTTGTCTCTTTGTTGCGTAATTCTCAAAATCCCCTGCAGTTCCTTTTATTGGTGACGTCAATAATGATGTCACCATGATGTCACGCTAACTTGGAATGCCACATCGGTTGTCTGCAAAAGATATTATGTCAGTGTCACATGTCCTCATATGCCTATGTATCTCACGACTATCTACATGTCCTATTGTGTTTCGCATGGTCATAAGAAACCATCCCAATCAAAATTACCAATATTACAGACCCCTGGTAGTGGTTTAAAATTTGGGAAGGGGCCCTATAATTGGTCCCAATTGTTGATTTTGGGATTATAAGTTTGGGCACAAATCTTAATCACACACCCCCCAACCCCACTAAACATCTAATATTATGGGGGGGGGTCATGGTTAATCTTGACCATCGAATTATAGTGGTCGACCATTGATTTATAACATTCCGGGAGGGCAAAACTTTTCACCACCCCCCAGGTCTGCTAAATTTCAACCATGAGGGGGTGGGGGGGCATAGTTGATCTTAGTCGCCAGATCTGGAACTTTCGTAGATTAACATATGTCCTCCCATCCAACCTGCACTTCAACCCCCTATTTACAAGTTTTTCATAAAATTCTCAAATAAATGATCAGAAATTTAGGGATTTTCCCAAATTCTCCATAGCACGCTTATAATTTCTTTAGCTCAGCCAAATTCTAGCTTGATATTATTCAGGAAAGGGTTAAAATTAAAATAAAATTAACTCTCAGCTTTAATTTTCTCGATCCCACTTAGGAAATTTTAACAAACACTTGGCAGGAATCTTCTTACTAGCATTTTGTCAAACACTTCACTTGCAACCTTTGTATACCATATTTTCACCTTTCCCATACAAATCCAATGTCACATTTTTTGTTCTAATACCACATATAACATACACCATCATTCCCCCCCCCCCCCCCAACAACCCATTGTTAGCTTAATCCTCTCTCTCTTGACAACCAATTTCATGTCAGATAACCCATGGAAACTTATGCTTTGCAAATTTTTCCTTTTTGTAGGAAATTTCACCCAATAATTTACATAATGAAATGCATATTCTAAATGTCTACTAAAATGTAAAACACATGCACATGCATACTCTAGCATAATTTTCTCTTTTTAATTTACAAACATGTATATTTCATTAACATATATCTAAAAACATTGTAGCGAAAATAAATATAACATAAGAAAAATACTTATCTTTTAAATTGTACAACTAGCTACAAACCTTCGATGTTCCACCCAACCATCAACCATGTTGTTATTTTTTACAACAATGGATCACCCCCCAAGTGGGGCTTTGATGCCATAGGGCCTTAGCGTCAACTTGCCCAAAACTTGGTACATACCGAGTACTAACAACTATCGTCCAAGGTACCAAGCTTAGTAGCCTCCAACCCATAGTCCTATGGCTTGCAAGATTACCATTTCCTTCCCAATCCTTCCAAGTACCGTTCTATGCCTCATGCAACCAAGGTACCAAGCCTAACAACCTCGAACTAGCAGTCCTATGGCTTCTAGTAATTCCACTACCCTGACAAGCCTTCTAGGTTCCCTTCCAAGCCTCCATTTCCTTAACAAATACCATGCTTCCATGGTCATCTTCTCAGAATCCTTTGTAGGATTCGATTGTACTCTTGTCATAGCACATGAATCTCTTGAATGTCCTTCATTGTGCCTAACATCCTTTTTTTGTATGCATGCCTATTGAATTCACCCAAGCCATTAATGGACTTTGGCTATATACATGGACAACTTTTATGATCTTATCAAATCATAAAAGTCCCTTTTCAACCATATGTGGAGTCTAAGGCCCCATACTCATTTGCGTCTTTTCATTCTGCATCCATTTATTTTATTAATAAAGATGTGTTACATAATTATATTACCAGGACTTCTAGCCTCAAAATATAAAACATGAGCATATTACTAGCACAACATCTCCATATCACATATACACACATACACATGGGTGTTCAAAGGATGTCGTCAGCTCACCATCCTAGTTCTGGATATACAGGTTATTTACATTTGAGGGGTCGAATAGGGGTGCTATAGGAACATAGCAATAATCAACCAAATAATTGAAGACAAGTTGAAAATATAAGTAATTGAAAAGCCTTCATTGTTGGAAAAGTAGTTTTATATGGTTGATTTCACTTATGACAATGGGCATTGGAAATTGTTAAATATGGGTGTGTTTAATGCTTTGTATGGAGAAATATGGAACACACTAGTAAGCTAGGATAACCCAATAGATAGAGTTATTCTTGGTACAGAATGTTAAAAGAAATGGAAGAGTATATAGTAAAGATTCAACAATATTTAAATGTTTCACAAGATAGGAAGAAAAGTTATGTCGATAAACATAGGGAACATAGAAGTATCCTAGAGTTGAGCTAAGAAATTTCTAGCCAGTCTTATTCTAGATCCATGGAAGGGATGGATATTATCTAAGCCAAAAAGTTTCATAAAAGAAAATCACATCCCTTGGGTTATGCAAACTCATGTAGAATAGAGCTAGGGTGTTTGAATGGATGTAGTAATAATGTCACCGTGTTTTTACTAGGAATTGGGTTGTGAGAATGGAAAATAGATACTCGTATGAGCTTTCCCATCCTTGTGGATTCATAGCTTTGACTCGGGAGAGGTTTGTTGCTAAGAGAATTGAAGTAGCATATTCTATGGTTGGGTGGAGCATCCAACATCTACAAAAGGTTGTGTAAATCATTTAAAAGATAATTGATCTATTATTTTTTTTTGTTTATTGTACAATTGTTATGTTAAATGTTGCCTTCACCTATATATTTAGTATTCAAAATAACAAATATATGATTTAGTTTTTTAATATTTAAATATTTTTTTATTAAAATTAAATATTGAATTAATAAGAGCCCACAGTAAGGCACTTCGCGATGTAAAGGTCACATATATTGTGATGAGGTGTATTGTTAAGGCACTCCATGATGTGAAGGACTGGTCCGAAGCTTCGTGGGAAAAAATCCAACCATGTTAAGGGCTGGTGTGGCCAGGTGTTAACCTCTTTTAATATGCAAAATTTGAAGAAAGGTTTGTACCTCCAGACATTTTATCCCTCTGAGAGCTTCATAAATCCTAGTTAACATGGGTCTATGCTAGTTATTTATATTATGCATGTGTCACTTCCATGCTAAGTATGAAAGGAATTACACATGAACTTCATCTTAAGCAACACATCAATAAAATGTTTTAAACATAGTTTCTTTCTCATTTACTTTATACAGTATAAACATAGTCTCTATATATAAATATATACATATTTACATTGAATGTTTTTTTTGTTATTAGTATCTTTTTCAAATGTTACATGTCAACTCATTAAAAAACACCTATCAATGAAAGGAATTGGGCGTCTCATTCATCTTCAGCAACACACCATAAAAGGTTTCAACCATCTATATATATATATATATATATATATATATATATATATATATTCATTTTCTTTACATACTCTTTCTTTGTTTACATTGAATTTTTTTATTGTTGATAATTTATTTTGAAATATTACATATAAATTTTATATTAAATATTTAAAGAATTACCAAATCAACAACTTCCCGCATACACTCAGCCATCAATCTAATAAGACATTTCTCTTTCTCTCTACATACATACACATACATAATATGAACATTAAAATATTCTATTTATTTTTGGCACTATATTTTTTCAATACATATTTTTAAATATCAAAATTATATTAATATTATTTTTAAATACATGAAATTATACATTAGTAAAAAAAATAATTATAAATAAAATTAATTTTTTTTCAATTAATTATAAAATAAAAATAAAAATATTTTATATATAACCAATTTTGAAAAAAAAAAATTGTTATTATTAATTTTAATTGATTAATATAATATTATTTTATTATTTTTTCTGAACCCACTAAAAAATAATAATAAATATAAATAAACAAATAATTATTATAATACGAGAATTTGTACGCCAATGTGCATGATAAGGACGTATGTAATTAGATATTTTTATTGGAAAGCAGCTAATGATTATTCAATCATTGCATGTGGCTAAGCTAAGAGGAAAGTGGTTACGGCGAAAAGTTAAGCGTGCCGTATATATAGTGAATTAATTAATGATGATGATCATTACCTGCTTGTCCTGTGTCCGGCAATTCTTTGGCCACGTTTGATATTATCTGTACCGGATTCGAATACCACAGTTTAATCGTAGTTTAAAGAGGTTATAATTTTATTTGTGAGCTTTTGATAAATTTTACTTTGAAAATAATAGAAATTGTAGTGAGATTTTGAAAATAGGATAAAAAATAATAAAAAAAATTAATTATAATTGTTAAGTTTCCAAATTTTGAATATTCAAATAATCCTAAATCTATTTTTACTATTAAAAAATAATTTAAACACTAATACTGTTATTATTTTTTTTAATACACTAAATTCCAAAAAAAATTCACCATCCCAACAAAATTATAACTTTGGTAAACCACACAAAAAAATATATAATCACTTCGACAATACCTTTGCCCGCTACGAAGCAGTGCAGTGTTAAAATTCAAGCTACCTTTACTTTTGATTTAACATGGAGTTGTCAATTTTCAGTATGCTTGGAATTTTGATTTAACGTTTTTATTATAAACTTCATAAAACATTTAGGTTACACAATATTTATAATTTATGTTTTTGATATTTGTTTTTATGGATAATTGATGTTTTTGATATTTATTTTTATGGGGCTGATTAGTGTTTTTTTTCTCTTCTTTTTTGGATTAAAACAACAAAATAGGTGGAGTTACTATATGATATAGGTTTGAAATTGGATAGACATGAGAGGTGGTTGAGGCATAAGATTAATGGTATAATATTTAAGATAAAAAGTTTTTTATTTAAATTAAATTTTTTTACAATAATTGGGAAAAGATTTAAGAGGAGTATTGATAAATTTTAATGGATAAAAAAGAGTATCTTTTAGAGTGATAAGGATATACTTTTAATAACTTAGTTGAATATTTGGCTTTATATGTGGATATAAATTCTTCATGTGTCTAAAAAATCAGTAATTATTATTCTTAGAGGACACAAAATTAATCATCAAAATATTAAAATATTATAGAAGGGTGGCTATAATGTAGTAAGCTTAACATAATTAGCTAAATTTGAAGAGATCATTTTATCTTGTGTTTAGAGATAGAGCAAATGGGTATACCAAAGAAGCATCCTCATTGAAACAAGGGAGATTATGCATCAATATTGGAGAAAATGAGGTTTACTTTCCCTAACCTCCTCCTATATTTTTGAAGCCATGTTATCTTTTACAAATGAGATTTTTAGGCCCTGTATCACATTATTAATTACAATGACGATTTGTCCCATCCAAAGATCTCCCATGAAGCAAATTGATTCATCAACTTACAAACCCCCTCTCACATTGTGAGAGCTCGCATCATGCAAAGAATAGTATTGGTTTCCTATCTATTACGCTACATTTTGCGATAATTTCCCAAGGTCTAGTTAACTACCTATGTGAGTTGGATCTACTTGTGATTTCACTCGTGTATTTATGGATGGTTTATTTATGACATGGGTCTGGTTTTGAAATTGGATAATTTGGAAAGAACTTCTATGTTTTCACCTTAGGGATTTGTATTGTTTTTCAGACCCAGCCCCTACTCTTTAATTTATTGTGGCTTTAGATCCTTGGTTTCTATTCTCCTTTGGATCCTACTCTCATTTATGTTTACTTTTCTCATCTCTTCATTTATTGCATGTGGTTGGGGCTCTTTGGCTTCGAACACACTTTTTTTTCCTAATGTTTTAGTCTGAAAATTGGCAAGGGAATGCAATGCTCCATTTTGAGGCCCAATGGTAGCAAGAACAAATATTATGGCATGTACCAACTACTTCTTTATCATGTAAAGTAAAAGTCCTCAATTCTCCCACGAATTAAAAGAACAAACAAGTTAAAGGAAAGAAGAAAAAAAATGGAATAAACTTTAAGACCTTGGTGACAAATGGTGAAGAAAATGTCTTGTTAACAGAGGAAAATCAATGGCTATAGCATTACATAGCTAAATTGACTATCGGCTGATTAAAGACATAATCTATGGGTTAAAATGCAATGGAAACGAGAAGATACAAATCACTTTCAACCTCATTTGGACCCGGAAATGCAAGATACTTCACATGGTTGGTTAAATCTAGACTTAAAGCTTTAATTTCTCCATGTTTTTAAAAGTTTAACTACAACATGGCATTTTCATACAGTGTATATCTACAAGCATATTAGGAATATATGCTTTCATTGAATTTTTTCTTGTTTTTCAATGAAATATGATTATGCTTCTCCACATATGAGCATTTTTTTTTATGAAATATTTATGTAATTATTTGTTTTGTAGCCCTCTTATTTTATATATATATATATATATATATATATATATATATATATATATATTAAAAAATAAATAAATTAAACTTAATTCAAATTAATAGTCAAATTAGAAGTTTTGTTCATCAAATTTTAACTCCAAAGTTTTGATATATTTAAGTTAAATCAAATTATTTAATTTAAAAAAATAATAAAACAAATCATTAAACTTTATTTTATGGGAAAATCTGTTCTTTATAGAAAAAGAATTTGATTTGAATACTTTTTATACGAGATTATAAAAAAATGATTTGATTTGAATTCCTTTTATACAATATTGAAAGATGGTTTTCCATGATAATTTGGTCATCATCATGAAAAGAAATAATGTGAACACAAGTGATTCAAGTATTGAAAACACAAGTGATTCAAGAATTGAAATATTAGTTGGCCAAAACTACCGATATAAAAAAATCTTATCATCTTCAAATTTAATAAAGATTTAGAAATAATGTGAACATATATGTGATTCAAGTATTAAAATGTTAGTCGACCAAAACCACCAATCATTAATGAAGTAAGCTATTTTTATATAAAAAAAATCTTATCATCTTACTCAAAGTTTTACTATGATTTAAGAAATAATATAAATTAATCCATGTATTAAAATAATAGTTTACCCAATCTATCGTATTTTAATGAAATAAATTAATTTTCTAATAAAGAACTTTCTAAATAAAAAATTGATAAAAAAATTTAAAATAATTAAAAATCCACCTTCATTCAAATAATAATAAAAACATGGTCCATGTATTGGAGTAATAATTTGCTACAACCAACCATCTTAGACAATTCTAAAAGAAGTAAGCTATTTTTATTTCGAAAGAACCGTTTCATTTACAAACCTGGTATAAATGTAATGAATAATGTAAACACAAAACTATGTGGTCCATATATTGAAGGAGTATTTAGAAAGAAAATTTAAAGTTTCACGACAATTTAAGGAATGGTATGAACACATAAGTGTGGTTTGTACTATTTATTGACATAATCAAGGGAATTTGTATCGATTTTGATGGCAATGAAAGTGGAAAATATTTTCCATTTATTGAAAACATATACATATGGTCCATGTATTAAAAGTATATATGTGTTGTATGCATTCACCACACAAATATATGGTCCAACTTTTAATAGATGAAGTCAATTTTTTTGGTGAGAGTATCCACTCACTTATAAATGTGATTCGAGGAATAATGTAAACATATACACATTTAGAGAATAGTTAAGTAGAACTATTATTTTTTTAATGAAAATAAATTAATTTTATAATAAAATAATAAAATAGTTTTCATATTTATAAATTTAATAAAAAAAAATGGAATTAATTAAATAATTAAATAGTTTTAAATTAAGTTAATTTTGTGTATATTTTTTAAATCAATTAGAATTATAAAATATTTTTCTTTGTCAAGTTGTTTGATCTGTGGTTTGAGGAGCATCTAATTCATTAAAGTCACTCGGTCATCTAATTCGTCAAAATCACCCATGCAAGACTAGATTTTTTTAGTATATCTCTTCCCCTTAGCACACGGCACAACCACCCTCGTAAAATTTAATCGTAAGTCACTTTGATGAGGACGCTCATCCTAAATAGGTTATAGTAATAAAAATTAACATAGTAAAACATAATATATTATTATATAATTGGAAAATTATATCCACATATATTTTTCAAACAAATCACAAAAATATAATTATAATTTATTAGATCATTAAATTATAATAATTAAAAAAAATGTTATACAATTTAAGGATTGAAACCATGTTTCCCAGAATCCATGATAAAGTATCTGCGTTTTCTCTTTAAAAGCACAAAGTTACAACGGGAAAAATATATATTCTAATAAATTTTCCGTGCCTGTGATACACCTAATAATTTGAAGTTATATTTTCTTTAAATACAAATATGTAGCATTGTAATAAGTAGCGATCAGGGATGAGACACGTTGCCTTCCTTATCTCAGCTGGCTTTCACCTCAAGTGTCAGTGGTCTCCATACAGAAGACAAAGATGAACGCAAATTAAATATTACACGACGCCTTCCATTAGCCACTTAATAAATTTAGGTTATATGAACGAAAGCCAAGACCACAGATTTCTAATAGACATGATTGTAGTGGTACTAATTTCATGATCAACAACCAGCAATTTATCGATCAGTAGTGCACGCCTTGTGGGATGTTTGATTCTGTAAAATACGCCTTACAGTTTGTTTAATTTTCTTTCGCTTCCCAATCTCTATTTTTTACTTCTGAGGATATTAAAATTCACAGCTGTTATGTTACATAAAATGAAGGAATGATGCGTTTGATAGCAAACAATTCTTTAATACGGAATAATTACTTATCGTAAAGAATCGTAAAAACTTGATGCCCAAGAAAACTTACCTCCAGCCATTGATGCTACTCCAGACTTTCCACTATGCTTGAGGCAGCCGGTAGTCTCGCAGAACTTGGATGGATAAAAGAAAGAAATAAGTGACTGGTTGCAAAAACCAGCACCCAATTTGTTTGTACAAAAACCCGCGTTAATAATGAACACGACAAGGCAAGTGAGAAGAGTCTCTGGCTAATAAAATTACAAATGCAATGGAACATAATTATAGACAATGTTGTAGTATTGGAATGCAAGGCTCCATTTACAAATATCTGATGTCAAATTCTGCGAGCCACAAGCTATGCAACACACTTGCAGTACCAGTCCAACCCAGATATTTAAATTCTATAGTTCGGCAGAAAACACTCCGCCAGAAAAGCCAATAAAATAATGAAGGTTCTAATCACATGTATACAATGAAATGTAAATTGTATTACTAGAAAAAACAGTGGCTGTTAAATCAAAAACCCAAAAGCAACAACACAGTGAAAACTACAAAGCCCTTAGATTTATAAAATCACCCAAAATCTTTGTGTGGCTCTTCCAAGCTCTGCTCTCTCAACTTGATGGTGTAAAACTGAAGGGGATTGAGATACAAGCTTGGGGACCAAACATAAATATATATAGCCAAGTTTCTATAGGCTATGTGTCAAGTGTTCCATAAACCATGGTAGAGAACTCCAGAAGGAGTAATGGACCACTTCAGAAGCTCCCAACAAGAAATTAATTAACTGTAGTTGATTTCCGTTATTTAAGGAAATTACTGTAGTTGGTTTCCAGAAATTAAGGAAATGACTGCAATTCACTTCTGTAATTGTAGGCAGTAGTTGGGAAAACTTAAAGGAGCTTAACATTCTCCCACTTGGTCCATACTTCCAATCTTAATGTCTCATCTTAAAACCCATTGATAATCTGTATTAAGTAATAGATACATGAATCATGGCGATAAGTCCTCTAATGACGAGTATTATCTTCCATGTATTACTATGTATTTATTCTTATTATAATTTATGTGGCAACAATTTCTTAATGAATAAACCTTATGTTTATTCCTGGTCCTACATAGATGAATTTTCTCAAATCAAATTAAGGTGCACATAAATATGAGAAAAACATCACAATAATTAAGAGTTTCATTAAAATAACATTGTCCATACAATGAAAAACTACATAATGGAACCAAGTCCCATATTCATTACATGATCCTTGAAATTAAATGGTGGCATGCCCTTAGTCAAAGGATCAGTGATCATCAACTCAATGCTGATGTGCTCAATGACCACTTTCTTTTCTTTAACACGTTCCCTTATAGCTAAATACTTAATGTCGATGTGTTTATTTCGACTCCCACTTTTGTTGTTTTTAGCCATAAAAACAACAGCTGAGTTGTCGCAATATATTTTCAATGGCTTAGAGATAGAATCCATAATTCTAAGCCCAAAAATGAAACTCTTAAGCCATACACCATGTAAAGTAGCCTCAAAACAGGAGACAAACTCAGCTTCCATAGTGGAAGTGGCAATCAAGGTCTACTTGGCACTCCTCCATGAGACAACTCCACCTGCCATCATAAAAATGTATCCTGATGTTGATTTGCATGAATCAACACATCCAGCAAAGTCAGAATCTGAGTAGCCAATTAGTTCCAAAGTGTTCGTCTGTCTATATATTAGCATGTTGTCTTTGGTTCCTTGAAGGAACCTCATTACTTTCTCTGTAGCTCTCCAGTGGTTTATACCTGGATCACTTTGATATCATCCCAACATTCCCACAACAAATGCAATGTCAGGTCTTGTGCAGACCTGAGCATACATTAGGCTTTCGACAGCATAAGCATATGGAATGTTCTTCATTTGTTCCCTTTCAAAGTCGTTCTTCGGGCATTGGTTCAAATTGAACCTATCACCCTTCACAATGGGAGCTACACTTGGTGAACAATCCTTCATCTGAAATCTCTCTAAAATTTTATTAATATAGGTTTCCTGTGACAGACCCAAGATGCCTCAAAATTTGTCTCTATGGATCATAATGCCAATGACATAAGATGCCTCACCCATATCCTTCATATCAAAATTTTTAGAGAGGAATTGTTTCACCTCATGTAGCAAACCCTTATCATTGGTTGCTAGAAAAATGTCATGCAAATATAAAACAAGAAAACAAAGTTTACTTCCACTGACTTTCAGGTATATACATTGATCCATAATGTTTTCTACAAAACCGAATGAAGAAATTACATTATGGAATTTCAAATACCATTGGCGGGATGCTTGTTTTAAATCGTATAAGGATTTCTTGAGCTAGAAAACCAATTGCTCACCATCACTAGAGAGGAATCCTTCAGGTTGTTTCATGTCAACCTCCTCCTCTAGATCTCCATTGAGAAATGCCATTTTCACATCCATTTGTTGCAACTCCAAGTCGAAATGGGCTACTAATGCCATAATAACGCATAAGGAATCTTTCTTAGATACAGGAGAAAAGGTCTTCGTGTAGTCGATTCCTTCTTTCTGAGTGAATCCCTTCGCAACAATTCTTGCCTTGTATCTCTCAATGTTGCCCAATGAGTCTTTCTTTGTCTTAAAGACCCATTTACATCCCATGGCTTTTGCACCATTAGGCAACTCAATAAGATCCCAAACTTCGTTACTCTTTATGGAATTCGTCTCTTCCTTCATGGAATTGTACCATAATTCTGATTCTTTGCAACTCATAGCTTGTGAAAAGGACTCGGGATCATTTTCGGCTCCAATGTTGTAGTCAGATTCTTGCAGATACACAACATAATCATCAGGAATCACTAATCTCTTTGGTCTAGTAGATCTTCTTAATGTTGTACCATCATCTTCCTGAGAAGTATGTGGTTCAACTTCTTGTTCAAAAGTTCTTGGCAACTCTTGAACTACCTGATCTACTAGAATGTCATCAGCAGCTTGTGGAACTTCAACAATTGGTTGTTCAACGCCAGTTTGTACTTGAGGGGTGCTATGAACAATAACCAATCTATGACTTGAGGTGGAAGGTTGAGATTCTGAATGATCCTTCTTAGAAACTATGTTCCTGGTTTGATCGCTCCCACTGATCAAGTCATTTTCAAGAAACTTTACATTTCTTGATTCCACAATCCTAGTGCTGTGAGATGGACAATAAAATCTGTAACCTTTAGACCTTTCAGCATATCCAATGAAATACCCACTAATGGTCCTTGGGTCCAGATTCTTCTCTTGTGGATTATATATTCTCACTTCAGACGGACATCCCCAAACGCGCATATGTTGCAAACTCGGTTTCCAACCTTTCCATAATTCAAATGGCGTTTTAGGAACAGCCTTGGTTGGAACTCGATTTAATATATACACTGCCATCTTAAGTGCTTCAGTCCACAAGGATTTAGGAAGATTGGAGCTGCTAAGCATACTCCGCACCATGTCCAATAATGTTCAGTTTCTTCTTTCTGCTACACCATTCTAGTCGGGTGAACCAGGCATGGTGTATTGGGCAACAATCCCATGCTCTTGAAGAAATTTAGCGAATGGCCCAGGTGCTTGTCCATCTTCTGTGTATCTACCATAATATTCTCCACCTCTATCTGATCTCACGATCTTAATTTGCTTGCCGCATTGTTTCTCTACTTCAGCCTTGAAGATCTTAAAGGCATCTAATGCTTCACTCTTTTTATGAAGCATGTAGAGATACATATATCATGAGTAATCATCTATAAAGGAGATGAAGTATCTTTGACCAGGTGAGTCCATGTCTGGACTACATATATCAGTATGTATGATCTCTAATATGTCCGAACTCCTATTGGCACCTTTCTTTGACTTGTTGGTCTGCTTTCCCTTTATGCAGTCCACCCAAGTCTCAAAATCAGTAAAATCCAGAGTATTAAGTATCCCTTCATTTACCAATCTTTTAATTCTTTCTATGGAGATATGACCTAGTCTCCGGTGCCATAATTTAGAGGAATCTTCATTAATAACACATCTTTTAGTGCCAGTGTGAACATGCATTGAATCATAAGTGACATTGTTTTGTAAATTAATGCAGTAAAGACCATTAGACAAAATGCCATTCCCAACATAATCAAATTTATAAAATAGACTGAAGGATTTTTTTGAAAAGTTAAAGGAATATCCAAAAGGTACAAGCCTTGAGACTGAAATCAAGTTTCTAGAAAAACTTGGAACATAAAAGGTCTTTTCTAATTCTAAAACAAATCCACTACTTAAAGTTAAATAACATGTTCCTATAGCTTTAACATGCAAGCCCATCTTTTTTCCTGATAAGATGCTTTTCTCACTTCCCACTGGCTTCCTTAGGTTTTGCAAACCCTGCAAGGAATTCGAAATGTGAATTGTTGATACAGAATCAATCCACCATGTGTTAATATTAACATTAACCATATTAGATTCATAACAAATAAACGAGATTGCATTACCTTTGTCCGCAAGCCATTTCTAAAATTTGGCGCATTCCTTCTTCATGTGTCCCTTCTTTTTACAGAAGAAACACTTGGAATCCTTCTTGATATCGGCTTGGGGAGGTACTTTACCTTTCCCTTTCCGATTGTCTTGAGATTTGCCCTTTCCACGTGTTGCTAGCATTGCACTTTCTCCCAGTTCCATCACCAGTCTCTCTTCCTCTTGAACAAACATGGTCATGAGCTCATTAATTGACCATTTATCCTTATGTGTGTTGTACGAGATTTTGAAAGGTCCGTATTGGTGCGGAAGGGTGTTCAGGATGTAGTGCACCAGGAAAGACTCCGATATTTCAACATCGAGTTTCTTCAATTGAGCCTTAGTGTCCCTCATCTGCATGATGTGCTCGCGCACACCTTTCACACTGGTGAGCCTTAGGGATGAGAACTTCATGATTAGGGTGCTTGCTAGTGCCTTGTCTGAAGTGACGAATTGATCATCAATGGCCTTTAGCAAGTCTCGGACCTTTTCATGCTAATCAACGAAACCACGAATACCAGCTGAAATTTTAGCCTTGATGAACATCATGCTTAGCCAATTAGATCTCTCCCATCATTCATAAAGCGTGATGTCCACTACAGTGCTGGTAATAGTGAGTGCCGGTGGTTCATCTTTCCTAATAGCATAGTTTATGTCCATCCACCCCAAATGAAGGAGAATCCTTTCCTTCCGGACCTTATAGTTATCTCCCTTAAGTTCAGGGATATCACAATGAATTTCAGAGAAATTTGCAGGTTGTACAACTGCATAAAATTAAAGATCACATGCTTAAGTTAAAAATTGAGGCCTAAATAAAATTTCATGTTTTACCAATGTAAATCATGCTCAAAATTGAATCTAATGACATAAAAATTGCCTGTGGGCCAAATTTCTAATTCAAGCAGATTCAATTATTCTTTATGATAGAATTTATCAAATTATTCACTTAATTCATAATTCTAAGAGTATATTATGATTATAATTTGATATAAATTCTATCTTAGTTTTGAACTTTATGATAAAACTATTGATTCATAATTCTTGTGGGTAAGTTATGAATATTTTATCCTAATTAAATACATAAATATAATAAAAATTCATGTGGGACAAAATTTATTATATTTAGTATAATTAATTACAATTTAATGTCTAAATAATCTTCATGTGATCCTAACCAATCACGATATATAATTTTATTTAATTAGAGATGATGTGGCTATTCTCTAATTAATTAAAATTATATGGATCACTAGACATTATTGCTTACATAAATTGCATAAACAAACTATACACAGTACTTCACATTTCATGCTACGTGAACTGGCGTATACACACTTTAATATGAAGTAATTAAAAAATATGGAAAACGGAAACACTCACACGAAGCACTTAAAATTCACTTATAAGATTATAAACAAATCTTAACCAAAGTAAAAATAATGTTTCGCGAAAGGAATAAGTCAAAATGACATTTTAAATAAACTCCATATAATTGTTTCTTGTAAAAACTGCCATAAATGTCAGCATTACTGTAAACGACGGTAATAATTCCTCACAAGATAAATAAAATTAAAATTAAAGCACTGCTTCATGCAAATTAAATATGAGCACAGTTATAAATTTACACACACCAAGGCAGAGATAAAACTGAGCTCTGATACCAAATGATAGCAAACAATTCATTAATGTGGAATAATTACTTATCGTAAAAAATCGTAAAAACTTGATGCCCAAGAAAACTTACCTCCAGCCATTGATGCTACTCCAGACTTTCCACTATGCGTAGGCAGCCAGTAGTCTCGCAGAACTTGGATGGATAAAAGAAAGAAATAAGTGACTGGTTGCAAAAAATCGCACCCAATTTGTCTGTACAAAAACCTACGTTAATAATGAACATGGCAAGGCAAGTGAAAAGAGTCTCTGGCTAATAAAATTACAAATGCAACGGAATAGAATTATAGACAATGTTGTAGTATTGGAACGCAAGGCTCCATTTACAAATCTATAATGTCAAAATCTCCCAGCCACAAGCTACGTGGCACACTTGCAGTACCAGTCCAACCCAGATATTTAAATTCTACAGTTCCGCAGAAAACACTCCGCCAGAAAAGCCAATAAAACAATGAAGGTTCTAATCACATGTATACAATGAAATGTAAATTGTATTACTGGAAAAAACAGTGGCCGCCTTAAATCAAAAACCCAAAAGCAGCAGCACAACGAAAACTACAAAGCCCTTAGATTTATAAAATCACCCAAAATCTTTGTGTGGCTCTTCCAAGTTCTACTCTCTCAACTTGATGGTGTAAAACTGAAGCTCCCAACAACAAATTAATGGTGATGGTATGTTGTTGTTGAAAGACATATGGTATTTATCCTTTGTGATCGACTTGAAGAAACTCATAAATATGAGTTTCACAAAACACCTTATGTAGGGCATCTTGGTTACCAGAAAATGATAAAAACCATAAAAAATTATATTATTGGTCAAGAGTGAAGAAAAAATAGTTAAGTATATTTCCAGGTGTTGAGAATGTCATCAAGTCAAATTAGATAAATTTACCGGATGACTACAACCAATTCCAATCCATGAGTGGAAATGGAAGTCATATCCATGGACTTCATCATGGGATTGTCAAAGATACCCAAACATCCTTATGTTATTATGGTAGTAGTCAATAATTTGAGTAAGACAACTCACTTCATAGTTGTTAAATCCACCCATAAAGTTATTAGCACAACTTATATTTTTATGAAAGAAATATTTAGATTTCATGGCATACCCAAGAAGATCACTTCAGCTCAAGATGCCAAGTTCACTCCAAGTTTTTGGAAAACATTGTTTGTAGGATTTTGGGACTTAGATAGCTTTTTTCATAGCCTATCATCCTTCAAAATATGATCAATCTGAAAGGGTAAACATAATCCTAGAAGACATGCTAAGTATGTAATGCATTAGTTGAAGGCGTGGCAATAATTCCTACCATTAGATGAATTTTCATATAAAAATGGGTACCACGAGTCACTAAAAATGAGTCCTTTTAAGGAATTGTATGTTAAAATATACAATACCTCCATTAGCTACAATGACTCGGTGAACTGGGGGTACTTGGATTTGACATGCTAAGAGAAATGGAGCAAGTGATTAATATTAGGAAGAAGTTGAAAGAAACCCCAAATAGGTAAAATAGTTATGCATACTAGCAGAGAATGTAGAAATAATTACAAGTTGGAGAGCATCTATGTCTCCACATCAAACCAAAGAAGAGGTCACTAAAACTCGGGTCATGTGCTAAATTAACACTAAGATTTTGTGGACAGTTTCAGATTTTGGAAAGAGTGTGACCAGTAGCTTATCAACTGGCCTTGCTACCCATAGTGAAATAAAATGATGTATTTCATATTTCCTCACTTAAAAAGTCTGTATGTGACAAAAATCATGTGATTTATTGGTCTATGATACATGTAGAACTGAATGGAGAATTCCAACTTGAAACATAGTGCATCCTCAATTGAAGATAGGTAATGCTCCATAATTGAGTAATAGAGCAAGTCAAGGTGCAACACACTTTGGACCCGATGAAGTTACCTAGGAATTTGAAGACCAAGTTAGAGAGCTCTGCCCTTTTTTATTTAATGTATAGATCATTGTAATGGATCATAACCATAAAGCCTCATTTTTATTTTCAGTTTATAGAACATTGAGGATGTTGTTACTTTAAGGGGGTGGGGTTCGTGCAACACTCACATCTAGGTAAATTTTTGTAACTAAAAGATGTGCATGTAATGGAAACATGGGAGCAAGAGCCACGATTAGCTGATAAAATGTGTTTTAAAAAATTAAATTTGATCATCGTGATTGTTGACTGTAGGAGAGGACAACATTTTATAACTCCAATGTATGATGGAGTTTTCTTGCTTTGAAAGCCATGAAACCAACCCTGAACTTAAATGATGAAGTTACTGAATTTTCATTTGTAAACACAGTTGAGCCACTTACCGACAACCAAGTTATGAGATATGATTAGAGGCATGCTATACTAAAAATCAATTTACGATATGCACTTAGAGGCAGTGGAGGAAAATATGGTTCCCTTTCCCCAAATATATCAAATAGATAATATTGTAGCATCTCAAGTGAACAATAGGTCACTGAAAATAATTATATAGAGACAAATAAAGAGAACAGGTGGATTCTCACTGGTTGCTTCTCTAGCTCTTACATTCTCTCTTGTTGATTAAGTTCACCCAAGCTCTCTCCTAGATAGAGTTTCCCCCCTTCTAAGTGTGCTCATCATTGGAGTTGTGGGAGTTGAAATCGGTAGTGGAAGTAGAATAAATAGTAGGTGAATCCCCACTAAACTATATGTGAGGCCACTTGACTATGTTGTCCAAGCCTGTGCAGATCTATGGGAGACTCAATAGAAGAATGAATTGCTATGGTTCTTAATACTATGAAAAAAATCATAAAGAACCCATGTGTTTGATGTAGGTACTAATAATAAACCACCTTGGTGCTTTTTATTAGAGGGGAGTTAATAAGTCACTTGAAATTGGATTCCAACTCCTAATACTAATTAATACCCCATTTGAACATTGGGTGAACCCCTATGAATGAACTGAGAGGAAAGAGTGGGTCACTATGGTGTGTATTGTTAGGAAATAATTAATAAACCACCCTAGTGCTTGATGTAGGTACAAATGATAAATAACCTTGGTGATTTTTGTTAGAGGATAATTGATAAACCACTTGGAAATTGGGCTCAATATTCTAAGTGTTAAAACAAGTCTTTAGTGTGAATTCCCTTAGCAAACATTTCCTCATATATTTGATTTCACTAAGGGATGGTCAACTATAAGAAATTTGTTGTGTAGTTGGTTTGGGTGGAGAATGGAAATCCCTCTAGTTTTCTAGCCATTTTAAGACACACAGATAAGTATATTACATTTTCATAGTTGAATCATGAACTATGATGCTCAATGTTATGCTTATGATTAGTGAGAGATCTTATGTGTCTATGAATTTTAATGAATGTTTGGATTGTGTCTGAGAAGAGATGGGGTGGCTACATGTCGTAGAACTATGTTACAATGAGGCTCGAAAGCCTATTTATTATTGAGAAACAATGGAAAACCCTAAATATCCAAAAACCTAACCCTAGGAGATGAAGCACCAAAATTGTGGGCCCCAATGGGGTAAATTGGTACATCAACTTCCCGGGTTCGTAACTTTAGCATACAATCTCCATTTGATATGCACGATACCTCATTAGAAAGATATATGAGGAATACAACTTTCGAATTCAATTGTGAGTTAATGACTCACACTTTCTCATTTTCCAAAAAACGTTGTTTAGGGCTTCAAAATGACTCTGGAAGTTCAAGACCCGAAAAACTACCAAAAATATTAAATTGTGCTTCAAATAAGGAAACTGAAAAAAACAATGGTGGGGGTCCAAGTGGAATAGGAGGGTGGCCACCAATATCCACCTAGATCACTTCTACCTATCACGTGTCTCTTTGTTATCATTAATTCCTTTTTAAAAAATGGAATAACTTTCACATCCAATGTCTGTTTTTTGTGCCAAATTTTTTTAAATAGCCTATTTCTTTTAGAGCTTTCCAACTTGACAACCATTTTTAACTTTTCAAACCATATTATCAATATATTCTAATATTACCACTCCAAGTGAACTTTTTCTTGCTAGTACTGACTACTTCTAATGGAAATCCCACATGAAGAATGTATTAAGAAGTAAAGGATCGTACCGAATTATCTAAGGAAAATAAATGCCACCCACTAATGCTAATAAGAGAGATAGATGATATAATAAGAATTGAGAAGTATGTGGATTAATCATAATGTTTATTCGTGCTTATTTATGATTTCATATTCAAGAAATTGATGATCTAAATGAATTTTGAGAAAATTTGCAAAAGATATTTGGAGAAGGCTAAAGCACAACTCAGTTTAAATCAGAACTTTGGAAAAGGGAATGAAGATTTGAAAGAGATATTGGAAGCACAGAGACCCTCCTCAAATCGAACTGGTCTAGGCTATGAAGTTGAGTCAAGCAAACTAGAAGAACGTAAAGGAAAAAGGGAAATTACTTTTGTTCTGCCAGCAAAAGAACGGCCCACATAGAAGCTAAAAGAAATTAGACAGCTAAAAAAATAGCACCACCAGCAAAAGGATCACGTTGTCCATGCAAATTGATCTACCCAAAATTCTTCTCAGTGCAGAAGGAAGCCATCGAAGTTCAACAATGTCTTCTAAGGATATTGTTTCACATGCACCAACTATGTAAACCAATGTCTTCATTTTACTCTCTAGTTTTTTAGTAAACCAAAATATCATCAACAAAGACTAGCATGAACTTGTCCAAATACTAGGTGAGGACATTGTTCATTAGACACGTGAATGTGGTTAGGGTATTTATGAACCCAAATGGTACAATTACTAACTCATAGTGTTTACATCTCATTTTGAAAGTTTTATTGTGGATGTCTTCATCTTTAATTCCGAATTGATGATATCCATATCTCAAATATATCTTGAAAATCATTATGGATCCTCTTAGCTAATCAAATGGATAATTGATTATGGGAAATGGGTATTTATTCTTCATTGTAACTTTATTTAACTTCCTATAATCAATTCATATTCCTAGTGTGTCATCCTTCTTATTTACAAATAGCACTAGGACTTCAAAGGTTGGTACATTGGGTCAAATGTGTCCTTTATCCAACATTTCTTTCAACTGCAATTTTAATTCCACCAACTCTAGCGTGCTCATATGATATTGGGTTTTATAAATTGACAAAAAACTAGGAATCAATTCAATAGTGAAATCAATTTTCCTCCTAGGTGGAAATCCTAAGTTTCTAGATATGTAAGAGGGTGTACCATGTGTGCTAAAAGTAAACCCAGCAATTAAAAACTAGGCTTGTACACTCCACTACCAATCCCTTCCCGTCCTTGGGAAAGTGTTTCCATGGACTTTTTTGGGGGATTGCCAAAATATAGAAAGGGACATGACTATTTATATGTTATTGTGGACAAGTTCAGCAAAATGTGTATTTTAATACCCTATAATAAGCAGATTACAACTGAACAAACATCAAAGTTGTTCTTTCAGCATGTCTGGGTGCATTTTGGGTTACCCACTTCCATAGTATCTGATCGAGACTCCCGATTTGTTGGGAAGTTTTGGTCAAGTCTATGGTAATTAATGGACACCAGACTGAAGAAAAGCACATCCTTTCATCCACAAACAGATGGCCAAACAGACGTAGTCATCAGGACAGTGATCCAGTTGCTCAGGGGTTATTGCAGTAAGCATCCCAAGCTTTGGGATGAACATTTATGTTATGTGCAGTATGCTTACAACCATGTTAAACATTCTTCTACACAAAGATCTCCTTTTGAGACCTGTTTTGGTTTTATACCAAGGTCTCCCTTGGATTTTGTCTTTGAAAAAGACATAGCAGTTGCTGGACACAGTGATGTGGACAAAGCAACCACGTTCATTGAACAGATCCAAGAAAATCACCAAGCAGTGCAAGAACAACTGGAAAAGAGCCAAGCCAAGTACAAGGCAAGGCATAATAAGCATCGGGTGGAGCACAGCTTCCAAGTTGGTGATCAAGTCTGGCTGTATATCAGCAAAGACAGGATGCAAGGTGAAGGAAAGAAACTGAAGCCAATAAGGTATGGGCCTTTTAAGGTACTTGAGAAAATTGGTGAGAACGCTTTCTGCCTTGACCTGCCAGCATACATGCACATCTATTCAGTGGTAAATGCGGAAAACTTAAGACTATTTGAACCTTCATTAATTGAAGATCCCGAAGAGAAAAGTCAATTGCCTTCCATTGATGATTTGTTGCCTGAATACCTCAATGTGCTACAGGAAGATACAATTTTGGATAGGAAAGTGAGGACTACACACAGAGGGGACGTGGAGTACCTTAGGATTGAGCTCAAAGATTCAAAACCTAGCAGTGCCAAATGGATAGAGATTGGGCAAGTGAGGCAGCAGTATCCTCATTTAAGCAATGTTTGAAAATCAACTTTTGGTGGTTCAAAAGCCTTTTTCAGTGGGAAGGCGTGATCCAAATGGATCCAAGAACACTCTCTAAGTCTTGAAAGCTCGAAAATTCATGCCAAAGACCAAAGAAAACCGCAGGAGAAAACTTGTTAAAAAGCCTGAAAAACACTATCGGGAGGCAAAAATACGTAAAAAAACATAAAAAACAGAGCTATTGGAGGTGGCAACAATGAATGCACAGGGGCTGTCAGATCTGGCTGATCAACAGTCCAGATCCAATCGGAAAATCACAATCGGCAGTAGCAATCGGTGGAGATCACAGGTGTGTTGCGATAGCGATTGGTGAGGTCAATGAGGACCGTCGATCAAGAGCATAGATCGACGGCCCACGTTGCACTGCAGTATCGCATCGGCGGATTGTAATAGCAGCACTCACCATGATCTGGGGCCCTTGGGACTTTTGACTGTGACTAATCGCGTCACAACATCGCATCGGAGCCATGCAGAAGGGCGGACACACATATATAAGTGATTCAATGAACTGGACCCAATGGCTATATAAATATTATTCCATAAAATTTGAGATCCGAAACAAAGCCATTTTAATGTATTTTCGTGATTTTCGTTTATTAAACGAAATGTGAAGGATGAAGGCCGATGCGATAAGCTGGACTCGAAAGGGCTCCTTAAGGCAATTATATATAGTTTCAAGTCCGGAGAAAAGCCATTTCCAATGCATTTTTGCGATTTTAACATATTTCAAAAATACAAAGGAACTTTGGAGCAGGGCCATTGCGACATGTGATGGCGACTTACAAGTGGACCCGATAGGAGAATAGGGTGGATTTAAGGACTTTTGAAGTCCGAAATGAACTGCGCTTTAGTGGAATTTCACAGTCATAAATGCATTTTCCTGTGTAAAACAGAAAACGACTGTGTTTGGGATTCTGAGGGATTTCAAGGGACCGAGGCACTCTTACATTGCCGAATAGGTGGCCACCTCCCCTTTAGGTGTTATGCAATGATTGTGTAATGCCAGAAGAGGGATTCGAAGTAGACAAAGGCTCGGGAGACAGAAAGACGAGAAGGAGAAACGCAACCCAGATTGGCTTTAAAGCCACAGACAGAGAGTAAGCAGGACAAGCAATATTGCAGGAAAATGCCGAGACAGAGTTAGGACAGAGATAGAGAGTGTTGAGGGAGTCTGTGTACTCAGAGAGGCTTGAGAGGTTCAAGCAAATCTCTTGTTGTTGCATTTGTTGTGTATTGAGTCTCAAATTAAGCTCATACTGTTGTAAAAACTCTGCTTGAAGACATAATAGAGAGGCCACCACTGAAAGCTAGACCAGGAGACATAGCTGAGGAGTATTGGGTGAACTCCTCATTAAATTTTGTTGTGTTATGCGTTGTCTATTATGTTTTTTTCGCTGCTTCATTGTCTGTGTATTTCGCAATCTGATCGACCCATTGCATAAAATAACATAGGCACATCCAAGAATATGAGTCTGTAATACCTTATTGATTGTCTTAGATCTCATTATCAAATCAATAATAGAAATATCACAAAACAATGCTTGCACATCCTCATCCTTTCTTGAGAGTGCATTTGCAACAACATTTTTCTTCCCTTTTTTGTAGATGATTTCAAAGTCATAACCTAACATATTTGTGACCCATTTTTTATGTTCTTCTAAAGATAATCTCTGTTCTAAAAAGTATTTAAGACTATCATGATCCATTTTTACCTTGAAGTGTCTTTCCATTATGTAAGGTTGCCATTTCTTAAGTGCATGTAGTATCACCAACATTTCCTTCTCATAAATAGCTTGCTTGAGATGTAGCCATAAAAATACCCAATCGCCTACATCAAAAATTCTTTCACTATGATGTTGATCTGAATGTTGTTTCATTCGATTCTGCATCAAAGTGGCGTTATCCTTTAAAAGTTGGAGAACTTGTTGTTGATGCTCGATGTGATCTTTCACTGCTTGAATCTCTTTCTTCTTGATATGTCCTTCTATCTTGAGATTTTGAGGAGTGGTAATTTCTTCCAATGCATTACAAGATATGGTCGGATTCATTTCTTGATGCTTGATGTGATCTTTCACTTCTTGAACATTTTTCTTCTTGATATGTCCTTCCATCTTGATAGTTTGAGGAGTGGTAATTCTAGCCAATGCATTACAAGATATGGTTGGATTCATTTCTTCTTTCTCGATGTAATCTTTCACTTATTGAACCTTTTTCTTTTGGATATGTCCTTCTATCTTGAGAGTCCGAGGAGTGGTAATTCTTGCCAATGCTTTACAAGATATGGTCATATTCATTTCTTCCTTCTCTGGGGTTGGTTCCTGGTGTATACACTATTCTTTTGATGTTTCTTGATCCTTTTCTTCCTCCTCTTCACAATCAATGTAAAATAATTTCTTCTCAGCACACTTATGACCTTTAACGTATTTGTTATCACAATTGTAACAAAGCCCTTTTTCTCTTTTTTCTTCTAATTATTGTGGTGTCAACCTTGTAGGTTGTGGAAGACTAGGAGAAACAACACTTCCATATTTGTAGTTGTGAGGGGTAGACTTCCTTGTTTCCATAATTTTTCTTTCCACTTTTCTTGCCAACCTGAATTCCGTCTCCAATGAATTAGGTTCCCAAAGACGAACCTCATGTTGAATGTTATCCTTTAAAGTCCCTATGGAGACATCAATCCTCTGCTTCTCTGGAATATCATGTTCCCTTATATTCAATTTTCGAAAGTCCTCAATGTGCTCTTCCATTGAACACTTTTGTTTGAGATTTATCAATTGGCTAAAGAAGGTGTTTCTCTTGGTATCCTCATAATGTGCTATCATTTCCTCCGTGAAAATTTACCACGTGACAATTGGTTTACGAGAACAAAGCCCTTTATACCATAAAAATTGATTCGGTTCTAAATAATTAGATGCAATATATACCTTTTGTAATAGTGGTACACCATGTAGATCAAAATATTTCTCCATTTGTAGTACCCAATTTACCAGATCTTTTCCATCAAACTTCCTCATCTTACTTTTTCTTGATTTTAGGAGCTCGATCTTCAAATGACTCTAGCTTTGTAATTTCAGAACTTTAAGTTCTGAAATTTCAGCCTATAATAGCCCTCTGAATCCTCTTTCTAACTCCACAAGTCTGATCACAATTGGATTCCCGAAGAAATATTTATTCTCAATCTCCCATGATGACCTAATTATATACTAGTTCAGTAGAGTGGAATTGTACTATGTGCCACGTGTCACTGTTTCAACCTAAGGTTCTATAAATTATACCCAAACAAAATACAGTCCATCCTATTTATGTAACTTCTTACAAAATTTCAATCTGATGCTTAGAGATAAAGTTATGACGCTTTTCCCAAGGTCATCTGTTTAGGATGTAATTTGGGAGTCTGCAAAAACCCTAACTTCCTTAGATCATATATTCGAAAATATAGCGAGCCAAGATCTGAAATGAGGACCTGAGGTTTAAACTGATTTCTTCGCAAATGGGTTTTCTTTTTAGCTTTTGAAACTTCGTAGCAAAAATGGTATAGCAAAACTTCCCTGATGACCTGTTTTAGATGAAATTCTGGAGTTTGCTAAAACCCTAACTTCCTCAGATCATATCTCCGAAAATATAGTGAGACAAGATCTAATATTTAGACCCAAAGTTTAGTGATATTTCGTCTCAAATGGGTTCTTTTTCACTTCTATAACATTGCTTTAAACAAGTTATAGCGAAAATTCCACGATGACCTATTTGGAGCAGCGAAACCCTACAATCCAAAGCTCTCATACCAAATGTTATGAAACCAACTCACAAAAAGATAGAAAAGATAGATAAACGCCTTATAAATAAGCCTCTTCAAGGGGGCAACCTCCTTTACATTACACAAATGAACAATTCTTGGATGATACAAATGACAAGACCTCCTTTCTATATATAGGAGTCTAAGGGGTCATAATATCATCAGAGTCAACATTACAATAATAATGTAAGGGCACAATAATAACAATAGTGGGCTTCTATGGGGCACAATAATAACAATATGGGGACTACATGGACACAACAATATAATAAGGGGGTTGTATTAATAACAATAAGAGGTTACACTAGTAGTATAGGGACCTAACAACTTCTAAGTTTTCATCTAAGGGATTTGTATTGTTTTTCAAACCTAGCCCCTACTCTTTGATTTATTGTGGCTTTAGTTCCTTGGTTTCTATTCTCCTTTGGATCCTACTCTCATTTATGTTTACTTTTCTCATCTCTTCATTTATTTCATGTGGTTGGGGCTCTTTGGCTTCAAACACATTTTTTTCCTAATGTTTTAGTCTAAAAATTGGCAAGGGAATACAATGCTCCATTTTAAGGCCCAATGGTAGCAAGAATAAATATTATGGCATGTACCAACTACTTCTTCATCATGTAAAGTAAAAGCCCTCAATTCTCCCACGAATTAGAAGAACAAACAAGTTAAAGGAAGGAAGAAAAAAAATGGAATAAACTTTAAGGCCTTGGTGGCACATGGTGAAGAAAATGTCTTGTTAAGGGAGGAAAATCAATGGCTATAACATTTCATAGCTAAATTGACTATTGGTTGATTAAGGACATAATCTATGGTTTAAAATGCAATGGAAATGAGAAGATACAAATCACTTTCAACCTCATTTGGACCTGGAAATGCAAGATACTTCACATGGTTGGTTAAATCTAGACTTAAAGCTTTAATTTCTTAATTTTTTAAAAGTTTAGCTACAACATAGCGTTTTCATAAGGTGTATATCTGCAAGCATAATAGGAATATATGCTTTCATTGAAAGTTTTCTTGTTTTTCAATGAAATATGATTATGCTTCTCCATATATGAGAATTTTTTTAATGAAATATTTATGTAATTATTTGTTTTGCAACCCTCTTATATAAATATATATCTTTTTTGTTTATAAAAAAAAACACCTTTCTGACAAAAAAACAAAACAAAACAAAAAACCTAAAAATTTAAACTTAATTCAAATTAATAATCAAAATTTATAAATAGAAGTTTTGTTGATCAAATTTTAACTCAAAAGTTTTGATATATTTAAGTTAAATCAAATTATTTGATTTAAAAAGAAATAATAAAACAAATCATTAAAATTTATTTTATGGAAAATCTACTCTTTATAAAAAAGAATTTGATTTGAATTCATTTTATACAATATTATAGAAAAAATGATTTGATTTGAATTCCTTTTATACAACCTTGAAGGATGGTTTTCCATGATAATTTGGCCATCATCATGAAAAGAAATAATGTGAACACACATGTAATTCAAGTATTGAAATATTAGCTAGCCAAAACCACCGATCGTTAATGGAGTAAGCGAATTTTATATCAAAAAAAATCCTCTCATCCTCAAATTTAATAAAGATTTAAAAATAATGTGAACACATGTGATTTAAGTATTGAAATATTAGTTGGCCAAAAACCACCATAATTAATGGAGTAAGCTAATTTTATATCAAAAAAATCCTATCATTTTCAAATTTAATAAAGATTTAGAAACACTCAAAGTTTTACTATAATTTAAGAAATAATATAAATTTAATCCATGTATTGAAATAATAATTTACCCAATCTATCACAATTTAATGAAATAAATTAATTTTCTAAATAAAAAATTGATAAAAATTTAAATTAATTAAAAATCCACATTAATTCAAATAATAATAAAAACATAGTCCATGTATTGGAGTAATAATTTGCTCGAACCATCCATCTTAAACAATTTTAAAAGAAGTATGCTATTTTTATTGCGAAAGAACCGATTCATTTACAAATCTGGTATAAATGTAATGAATAATGTAAACACAAAACTATGTGATCCATATATTGAAGGAGTATTTAGAAAGAAAATTTAAAGTTTCACGATAATTTAAGGAATAGTATGAACACATAAGTGTAGTTTGTACTATTTATTGACATAATCAAGGGAATTTGTATTGATTTTGATGCCAATGAAAGTGGAAAATATTTTCCATTTATTAAAAACATATACATGTGGTCCATGTATTAAAAGTATACATATGGTGTAGGTATTCATCACACAAATATATGGTCCAACTTTTAATAGATGAAGTCAATTTTTTTGGTGAGAGTATCCACTCACTTATAAATGTGATTCGAGGAATAATGTAAACATATACACATTTTGAGAATAGTTAAGTAGAACTATTATTTTTTTTCAATGAAAATAAATTAATTTTATAATAAAATAATAAAATCGTTTTCATATTTATAAATTTAATAAAAAATAAAATAATAAAAAAATTAAATTAATTAAATAATTTCAAATTAAGTTAATTTTGTGTATATTTTTTAAATTAATTAGAATTATAAAATATTTTTGTTTGTCAAGTTGTCTGATTTGTGGTTTGAGGAGCATCTAACTGGGTCATCTAATTCTTCAGAATCACTTGCTTCCCTTGGACCACGCAAGACTAAAATTTTTTAGTATGTCTCCTCCCCTTAACACAGGGCACAACCACCCTCGTAAAATTTAATCGTGAGTCACCTTGATGACGAAGCCCATCGTGAATCAATTATACTAATAAAACTTAACAATTAAATTATAAGTTAGTAAATCATAATATATTAATATATAATTAAAACTTAATATCCACACTATAAATATAAGTATATTTTTCAAACAAATCACAAAAATATAATTATAATTTATTAGATCGTTAAATTATAATAATTAAAAAAATTGTTATACAATTTAAGGATTGAAACCATGTTTCCCAGAATCCATGATGAAGTATTGCGTTTTTTCTTTAAAAACACAAAGTTACAAGGGGGCAAAATATATATTCTAATAAATTTTCCGTGCCTGTGATAGACCTAATAATTTGAAGTTATATTTTCTTTAAATACAAATATGTAGCATTGTAATAAGAAGCGACCAGGGATGAGACACGTTGCCTTCCTTATCTCCGCTCCCTTTTCGCCTCAAGTGTCAATGGTCTCCATACAGACAACAAAGATGAACGCAAATTAAATATTACACGACGCATTCCATTAGCCACTATAAATTTAGGTTATATGAACGAAAGCCAAGACCACAGATTTCTAATAGACATGATTGTAGCGGTACTAATTTCATGATCAGCAACCGGCAATTTATCTATCAGCAGCATACGACCTGTGGATTTTTTGATCCTGTAAAATACGCCTTACAGTTTGTTTAATTTTCTTTCGCTTCCCAATCTCTATTTTTTTACTTCTGAGGATATTAAAATTCACAGCTGTTATGTTACATGAAATGAAGGAATGATGCGTTTTTCCATATTTGGCTTGATACCTTATATTTGATTCTAATTTCTGCAAATCTTGGTTGCAGTTATGCAGATCATGAGCAATATTAAAGAAAGGCGGCGCACGCATTGATTTTAATTTCTGCAAAATCTTAATTGGAGTTATGCAAATCATGGACAATTCTCTAGAAAAGTCACGCATCCAATCCCCATCTGCTGATTTCCATGATGTTTGCGAGATAGAGAAAAAAGAATGTCTGGATAATTGCACGATGCTATACAGTTTTGTTTCAGATGATCTCCACAAGTTCTCAATCTTACATCAAGTGTTTGGCGCCTGCAACGTCATCAAATTGATAAAAGTAAGTCGCAGTTTTGGTTTTGGATTTTTTAATATAATTTACTTCGTAGCAGTTTTTGTTAATATAATTTACTTCGTAGCAGTTTTTGTTTCGTTTAAATTCCCCTGATCCCCGAAATATCCGGTGCGAAACATAAATCGCTTAAGAGCTTTTCGAATCCACCAGTATAAATTTCTGCTGATTGTGTATCCACTGGAAAAGAATTTTCTTAACCAGATGCATAAACACATAAACCGATAAATGATGAAACATAAAATGAGTATATGATATTTTTGGGTTTAGGTTTATGGTATGTGGGTAATTTTAATGTAATAGGTCTAAATCCATCAAATTTTCTGATAAAATGAGTATATGATATTTTTGGGTTTAGGTTTATGGGATGTGAGTAATTTTTTGAGATAAAATGAGTATATGATATTTTTGGGTTTAGGTTTATGGGATGTGAGTAATTTTAATGTAATAGGTCTAAATTCATCACATTTTGAAATAACTTGTTTTCATGATTTGGTTCTAAAATTCTACTCAATCTTAATAATGTAATTAATTTGAAAAAAAATTTCATTTACAATATAAATCACAAAAATCTAAAATTTAACTAAAAATTTCTATTCTAAAAATTCTTTTCTAACATAATTCTATACAACCAATAAAAAGCAAGTCCATCACCAATTCCTACCTGTGGAGCTTTGGTGTTTGGAATCCATTTGCAAAGAGTCCTACTATATACAAATCTCTGGAAGTGTCACCCATAAGCCGGTAGTGAAGATACAAGCAGTAAAAAGGCAAGTCCCATCACCAACTCCAGCCTCTGGAGCTTCGGTGTTTGGAATTGATTTGCAAAGAGTCCCACTCATGTATAGATTTCCAAATATTTAATAAAAATAAATATAATATATTCCCAAAATATTTGATCAAAAATAAATATGGGATAGTTTCAGGTTTTAAGATCAGTGCAGTTTTCAATCTCTTCGCCCAAATCTAGAAAAACACCTTGATCTCTCCATCATGCGTCATATTCTGCTTAACTTTCTACCTAATTAGTTCGCCAGTATCTTCTCCCAAAATCGAATTTGAATTCATCTATTTTCTTTCTAATTATTTCTTAAAAATCCATTCTTCTGGAGCTTTTGGCTTTGTAAATCCGAAGAGATTAAAAAGAATACCTTACCCCATTTCGGCTGCCAACTCCATCTTGTTATCCATTGTACTGTGGCAGGATCTTCCCTCTGACAAGATTATTGATGCAATAAATAGTATGGTCTACGAAGCAAGTGCAAGGCTACATGATCCTGCTTTCGGCTGCATAGGCATAATACAGCAGCTTCAACTCCAAATATCGGACCTGCAATTACAAATAACTGCAACAGGGGCATTACTTCAGAAAATGCGTTCTCCACAGCCCAAATTGTAGCTTCTAGGTCAGGTTTGAGCAAGTTTATTGACACAATCAACACATCACCAAACGAAGACGACGACCGGGACGAGGATTTATTGAATTCAAATCCGATGGATTAGATTAGAGAGAAGTTTATGAAATTGATACCAAAATGATGAATTATGGAGAGTGTATAATTTGATATGTTTGGGTTTGATAATTATTTCCACTGTATTAAAGTAAATAAAAACCAGAAGTTTTTATATTTTGTATATGGTTTAATTTTGATGTTGAAATTAAATTATTTTTATTATTTGGAATTAAATCAAGATGTGAAATAGAGTTAAATATAAAAGAGTAGATTCATAATTACTGTGGCTTTTTCATTTTTTTAGCATTTGAATCTTGAATTTAATAACTTAAATGATACTTCATAATACAAGATGTGAAATAGAGTTAAATATAAAAGAGTGGATTCATAATTAGTATGGTTTTTTCATTTTTTAGCATTTGAATCTTGAATTTAGTAGCTTACATGATACTCTATAATAGAGGGATCACCAATTTTTAATAGAGGAATCATCAATTCAATTCAGCTGTGTTGGTAGTATTGTTTTTTAATTTTTTTTTTTATTAGTATTATAAATTTGATACATTTAAATAATATGTAAATATATTTGATTATTAATAAAAATTTATAGTATTTAATATTAAAATTAAAATTAAATAGTTAGTAAATATTAATAGTGATCTATCCATAATAATTATTAAAACATTTACTTCATAACATTCTTTAAATTTTTATTTTTTCCATAAATAATTAATTAAATTAAATTTTTATTTAATAATTTATAAAAAAATAACTAAACTATATTTTTATTTAATTATAAAATAATTAATATATAAGCATACATACATTAAAAAAAATATGGAACAACATTTTTAATTATTGAAATTACTCTCACTTCACTATGGAGATTCTTAATTTTTAAATAGGCTTTGTTAGTATATCATATCTTACTAATACCACATGCCCACAAAACCATAACTCACTTCTTATAACACTTGTTCATATGAAATTTTTTTAATTAATCAATTTAATTAAATACTACTATGAATATTCTAGAATTTTCCATGGAGGTTAAATAACTATAATCCACCTAATCATTATTGATCATTAAATTAAAATTTTGGAAGCTCCATTCCAAAATAGACATGCCTATGTGTACGCCTCCCACCCCTTAATCCATCTCAAACTATGGGTGATCTAGGTAGATATTGGCAACCACCTGCCAAGTCCACTTGTACCCCCACCATTGTTTCTTTCAGCTTTTCAGTTTCCTTAATTGTAGCATAGTTTACTATTTTTAGCAGTTTTTTGAGTCCTGAATTTCCGGAGCTGTTTTGAGGCCCTAAAGGACGTTCTTTTGGGAAAACTAGGAGCAACATGGATCTATGGACTAATGTTGCTCTTCCCAAAGTTGTAGTTCCCAGATAGATCTTTCTAACGAGATACTATGTGCGTCAAACGGAGATTGTATGCCAAAGTTATGACCCTGGGAAGTTGATGTACCAATTTACCCAAACGGAGCCCACAATTTGGCGTTTCATCTTCTAGGGTTAGCTTTTTAGATGTTTAGGGATTTCCATTGTTTCTCAACAATAAATAGGCCTTTAAGCCTCATTGTAACACAATTCATAAGCATGTAGCCGCCACATCTCTTCTTAGAGATAAGCTACCATCACCCTAGCTGGTTTATTTCCATTAGTGTTTGTAAGCATATTTCAGTATTTGACATTAATGAAATGAAGTATTATTTCCGCTGCATCTCTATGTTTATGGTTCTTTGTAATTTGTTGCGTTCCTATTTAAATCTAGATCAGTGGTATCAGAGTGGTCTGTTTTTTCTCTGTTTTTGTTTGCATGTCCCCAACGAGGTCGGGATATAAGGAGTTAGGGTTTGAACTGGTTGAACCTTTGTAAGACCAGCATCACAAATCTCGACGGCCTCCCATGGTGGATAAAAAGAAAGACGAGATGGCAAGAGATCCTATCAAAATCTTGCTCGAAGAAGCCCTCGAGCGACAAAGGAACGCAATGATGGACAACTTTGCCCAGATCCTTCAACGACTACCTAGGTACGATGCATCGGCTTCCAACAGCTACTCTGGAGATGCCACACCGTTTAAGGTACAAGTTAATTTTGAAATCCCCATATTCGAGGGTCAGATAGAAGCAAATGTTGTCAATAAATGGTTAAATCTGCTTGAGGGTTATTTTTCTGGTCATGATTTTTCGAGTTGGGAAAAGATTATTTTTGCTCTTCTCAAAGCAGCCCCCCACATCAAGGACTAGTGGGAAACCTACTGCAAATAGAAGGATGAAAGTATAGGCTCACTATTTTCAGCCGCACCCACTTGGGATTCATTCCGGGATGCCATCAAGGAGCAGTACTACCCTGTCAGAAGCTATGAGGATCAATACATAAAGTGGACCATGTTGTGGCAGGGAAGGGACCAGGACGTGCCGGAGTTTACCAATATTTTCCATACCCTTCGCACAAAGTTAGGTATCAAGGATTCAGAGCAGCATTTGGTACTCAAATACTGCGGCTGCCTGCACAAGTACATCCAAGAAGAAATAGAATTCCTGAACATCCCCTCACTCGGGACGACATACCGATATGCCGTCAAAGTTGAGCAAAAGTTTAAACAGAAGAAGCGAGACTTTGGATCTGCGAAGCCAAAGCAAGGGAAAGGTGCCCCCAAACTACAGAACAAAGGAAAAAGCCAAGGCGGGTAGTCCAAGATAACCTGCCAAAGCTGCAAGCAAATAATAGCGCCATAAAGCCAAAAAAGGACACAGGAAAGTGGTGTGAGTTCCATAAGATCTCCATTCACAACACAAGTATGTGTCAGGGCAAGCAGTCACTGGTGGCCAAGCTAAAGGTTTCAGAATTAGATGCATGTTCTGACTCTGAGTTAGAACCTGACTAGGGGAATGACAAAGGGAAGCAGATTATCGATGCAGAGCCCAACGCCGTTGTTGCCACCATGAAGATCTAGAAGGAGGAACCCGAAGATCTAGAGGAAGAGGAGCATCTCTTCCACTCCTAGATGTGGGTAAAGGGCTCCCCGCTACAGTTCATTTTTGACAGCGGGAGCCAAAAGAACCTCATTTCAATAGAGGTCCTGAAGTGGCTGGGCTTGCCAACCACAACACATCCACAACCGTACACCACCGAGTGGCTTCACCAAGGATGGGATCTTCGCGTGAGCCAACAGTGTCACCTTCCATACAATATCAAGCCCTTCATGGATGAGGTATTGTGTGACATTTCTCCCCTTGAAGTTTGTGATGTATTATTAGGACAACCATACTTGTGGAAGTGACATGTTGTGTATGAATCAAGGCCCTGTGTTGTTATTGTTACTTTGGGAAATAAGTTGTACAGGATACTTGAGGTAGCACTGCTGATCGCCATCTCTTTGATTACTGCAAAACAATGTAGCAAGCTCATTTCCAAAACTGAGAAATTTTTTTTCTTGATGATACGCCCTCAAGGAAAGAAGAAGACGGTGACCATGACCTCCAGATAGGGCCCCTCTGTACGACAACTGCAGATGGACAAGGTTGTGGAGGAGTGCGAGGACATCTTCACCTCCCCCGCAGGGGTTCCTCTGCACTATCAGGTCAAGCACCCCATCGATATGACCCCAGGTGCACCGCTGCCCAATGGACCAATATATCGGTGCTCTGTTCTATAGAATGATGAAATCAAGAGGCAAATTCAGGATCTGCTGTAGAAAGGTCACATCCTTCCAATTTCATCACCCTGTGGGAGCCCGATCATGTTGGTACAGAAGAAGGATGGGACTTGGAGACTCTGTATTGACTATCGGGCACTGAACAAGATCATATCCATAATAGGTACTCGATCCCACAGATTGATGACCTCTTGGACCAACTGAAGGGGAAAAATATTTCAGCAATATTGATTTGAAGTTAGGATATCACCAGGTACCAATTGAACCCTCTGATGTGTGGAAGACTGCCTTCAAAGCCAAGGAGGGCCTTTTCAAATGGTTGGTTATGCATTTCAGATTGACAAATTATGTTCCTGCAACCTTCATGGGGCTAATGGATGACATCTTGCGGCCATTCACCAACTCATTTGTAGTGGTATACTTGGATGACATCTTGATATTCAGCCAGAGTTGGGAAGAGCACCTACACCACATCCGACAGGTTCTCCAAACACTGCGGCAACACAAGTTATGTGCCAATTTGGAGAAATGCACTTTTGGCATGACCCAGATTTAGTATCTGAGATACATTATTGATGAACAGGGGCTGCATGTGGATCCATCCAAGATCCAAGTCATTCAAGATTGGCCATCTCCAACCACTCTGATAGAGCTCTGCAGCTTTCTAGGTGTTGCCAACTTCTACTGCAGGTTCATGTTGGGATTTTCTCATATCACTTGGCCCTTAAGTCAAGTCACCAAGGGAGGAGCGAAAGCAAAATTCTTTTGGTCTAAATCTCAATAGAATGCATTCATAGAGTTGAAAGATCGCCTCTGCACGGCACCAGTGCTCACATTATCAGACTTGGAACAACCATTTGAGGTCGAGATAGATGCCTCTAACTATGCTATTGGGGCAGTCCTTACTCAGCATGGGCATCCAATGGCATATCATAGTGAGATACTTTCAGACACAGTCCAGTTGTATCCCACTTATGACAAAGAGATGTCTTCCATTGTGCAGGCCTGGCGACAATGGAAGCATTACATTTTGGGAAAGGAAACGGTCATCCACACAGACCACCGACCCCTGCAGTTCATACAGACCCAAGGAAAATTGTAGAATGATCGCCATCAGAAGTGGTCCACATACCTGCAACAGTTCCATTTGAATATCAAGCATAAGAAGGGTAGCACCAATAATGTTGCAGATTGCCTCAGTCGACCACCAATCATGGTGTTAACCACTATGCTCAACTCTTGTGGGCATGAGACTTCTGATTGGCCACTTCTCTACAAAAGTGACCCAGAATTCGGCCACACATACCAGACACTCTTGTAAGGTCAACGTGTCCTAGATTTTCACCTCCAGGATGCCCTGTTATGCCACCTGGGTCACCTTTGTGTTCCTTTAAGCGAGCGTGCCAAGATGATTTGGGAAGCACACTACAATCGGGCTGCTGGACATTTCAGGGTCGAGAAAATGGTGGCAGGACTTCAGAAGTATTTTTATTGGTTGAATCTTCGACAGGATGTCGGGAAGTACATAAGATCATGCACTACCTGTGCCATTGCCAAACCGACCATCAAGAAGCAAGGCCTCTATACCCCGCTGCCTACCCTTAGTCGACCTTGGGAATCTATCTCCATGTATTACATGTCAAGCCTTCCTTCCACTAAGCATGGAAATGGATGTGTTTTTGTGGTCGTCGATAGGTTCTCGAAGATGGCCATTATGGTTGCCTGTAAGAAGAATATCACAGCAGAAGCCACTGCTAAACTCTTCTTTCAATGAGTGTGGGTACACTTTGGGATTCCATAGTCTATCATCTTAGATCGGGATAGCAGGTTCCTCAGTACATTTTGGTCCAGTCTCCGGTCGATACTCGACATCTCTGGTCGATACTCGACACCAAACTCACTAAGTCCACAACCTTCCATGCTCAAACTCATGGCTAGACAGAGGTTGTCAACGGGATGATCGTACACATTCTGCGCATGTACAACTTAAAGCATCCATGCACATGGGACAAGAGCCTCCCCTATGTTCAACACAGCTACAATCGAGCTCTCCATAGCTCGACTAGCCATAACTGTTGTTGGGAAAAGTATCCAATACGGAATGACCCTATCCCACTCTAAGGGTGATAGTACCTCAGCAACAATCGAAGCAAAGCTATCTAAGATTTCTTCTTTATGAAAGTAAAATAAGGGAGAAAGAGATCCACTAACCGATGTCTTTCGCTAATGGTTGATCCAATCTTCTCTCCTTGCTTCTTGCTCCCAGCTCCTTGCTCTTTCACTGGCCCAGCTACACCAAGATCCTATAAGAAGCATACATTCATAATTGATTCAAGGATTAGAATAAATCAAATACACAAGTATGACAACACATCATTGAGACACATGTATATAGAAGAACCTCAAATGCTTTATTAATGGAAGAAGTAAAGTTCAGGAAGTGATACAAGCATAAGAGGCCCAATCCAGCATCACCTTCCCAGCAGAAAGAAATCTCCTCTTCACCTCCTTCAAAGCAAATCACCCAATAGCTCTAAACTCAAACCAACAGCACTTCCTTACATTCACAAGATTCCAGCCTCTGGATCTCATAGGGTAGAGATCCTTATATAGAGTTTTGGAGAGAGCATGAGTCAGCTTGATGTGTGACTAGTGTCCTCTCTAACTCCAGTTATTCTTCAGTTCTTGAGTCCACTTGGAGGTTCTTGCTTCCACTTGGAGATCTAGACCCTCTTACTCATCACCAGGCGAATTCCTTGATCCAAGTGTCATTTTGGAAGCTTCCTGGGCACTGACACCTTGAGGAATGACTGTGCCACTTGTCCAAGTACGCTCAGCGCAGGTGGCCTTCTTTGCAGTTGACATTCAGTGCAGGTACAGAGTGGAGCACTTGACATTCAGCGCAGATGCTCAGTGGAGCAGTTGACATGATCCAGAATTGCCTTGTTTTTGAGTGTTTTCAGGTGGAGAACTAATATTCAGTGCTGTGGTTTGCTGACCTTGTTCCTCTAGGGGTAGGAACAACATGTTTAGGGACTTTGGATCCCTTAGATTATGGACATTTCATGCTTCATGCTAAGGCACAAAAATGTCTATAACAGTTGCCCCCTAAAGTATGAGGTCGTTTATCGGGTGAAATGCTTTATCCGGAGGATCCGAAGTTCATTCAATCGCTGAGAGGTGACCTGTAATAAAATACAATACAATACATTATTTTTCATTCTGCTTTCATGATCTAGCTGAGGCGGGCATTCCCATGCTCAGCTTTATAAATTCATTTTGGTACATAGAACAGACGATCGTCTGATGGTAGACTGATAATTCTCTGCTGAAATTATCATCCTTTGAGTAGGATGATCATCTGCTCCAATGATGTACATGTCAAATGTCTTTATATTTCCTGAATATATATCGCAGCCCAGATGGATGAAACTAGATCCGGTGTCTTCAAACTCGTTCGATCTTCACTCTAAGTACAAGTCGATCCATGTGAGAATTGCGCTGAAGTCGAACATGGAAAGACATCGCTTGATTACCGGTCAATGATGTAAACCGTTAACAAGCGCGAGAGGAATCACCGATAATGATAATGACCCTCAAGGTACTGCAGTACAATTCACGTGGTGTGAATAAAGGACTTGGCGTCGAACACCACGTAAAATATTTCGGTCGAAGGTCATTGATGTATACCTGTCGCCGGAAGTGAGAAACTTGCCATTGAGGCATGCAAGCTTCAAAGTACTGGGGGTTGTTCCTAAATCAACTTCTTGGATAATGAGCTGAAGTCGACAAGAAGCGATCCGTCAAAGGAGGGCCTTAATGAATCCCACATCAGTGACACGGAACGGAGCTAATGATTTTAGTGGAGGTGAAAACAATCTGTGACATATGATTCAGGGGGGCGGTCATGAATGGATGAAGGATAATGTATGGCAGTGGATGGGACACGGTTGACTCTTTCTGAACGACATCTCTTGAACATATAATGACACTAATGCGATGGATCGGTAGCATTACCCCAAATGGATGGTTTGACGAGACCATGGTGATGAGACTGGTGAATGAAACAACCCAACCCGATGTGGTACGGAGGAAAAGTGTCATGTTCAAGAGCGACTTGCTACCATTAAAGCTTTGAGGTTCTCCCAATTTTTCCCCAGTCATTTCTGACCAGTACCTCTTTATTTTTGTCAAGCTTGAGGAGGATAACATATGCTTGTTCTATAACCTGCCCTTCGGGCAGGCCCATCGCTATGTTTTAACGAGCCTAGTGATAGGGAAACTCGTTCTCGTCTAAAGACAAGTTTGTCGCTATTTAATCATTTTAACGAGTCTAACGACAAGGAAAACTCGGTCCTTTTAATTTTTAGAGAGTCTAAAAAGGTACAGAAAGTTAACTCCAAAATTCCTTTTTCGTCATCTAATCCCTTAAGTCCGAAAAAGTATAAAACAATACAGAAGGGATGAGTTTTCGGTACTTTTAACGAGCCGAACAAAACAAGCGCTCGATCTTTTTCTGCAATAATCCCTCAGGTCCAAAAAGATTAAAATCTAGAGGAGGGATAGCTCTTCCGGTCACTTTAACGAGCTGGAAGGCCAAAACTCGGCAAACTTTTCATATTTTACGAGTCAGATGAAAAGAGATTAAAGAAGACTCGTCTTTTGAGGAACGAGTGATAAACAGGGATAGCAACTGATTCCAGGTACAGGTTGGAATTTTCCAATCACGGCAGTGTCACAAGGATGGCTAGGTGAAATCACTCTTCGCAGTTGTTCCTCAAAATGGGTAAACAATCATATGGAGGTGAACGATCGGCCAAATGACGGTGGAGGTGGCAGGTGCAAACACGACCAAGGCTTTTTATGGCTGATAAATTTACGATCACACAAGTTATTTACCAGAAATAGGTTCATTTTTTAGATAAAAATGAGCTTAAACTCTGGAGGAAACATTGCTCACTGCTTTTATTTATTTTTTAACGAGCATGAAGACCGCGTTAAAACTGCTCGGATCTTGCGTTTATTTTTTAACGAGCATGAACTTTATGCTAAAACTGCTCGATATACCAGTCATAAGATAAGAAATGTCTCCTGTGAAATCTCTATTTTTTAAGGAGTTTCATCTTCACTAAGCTTTACTCCATCTCATCCTTTCTTCATGCAAGTTCGGAAACGACTAATCCAAAAAACAGATAAATAACCGCTCTTTGCTTGCACTCCAAAAGGTTTGCACGCCCCCAGGTATAAAGTACAATTTCAAGGCTGCCCCTACTTATCCATCAAAACATCTGTTTTAAAGGGTGAGGCTTACCTCTTTCTGGTTACCCAAAGATTGTTTCGTTAATCTTTCAAACAAAAATTTCCTCGGCACTGTCTACCGAAATAGACAAGGGTGAATGACTATTGTCAAACACGTAACCTTGACAAAAGAATCCTATTCCAGAACAACCCCTCTTCCATCCACGGACGGGGTACGGACTAGTCATACTCTCTCGCGGAAATTCTACCTTATACCCAAGGTTTTCTCTGCCCGAAGCAGACCAGGATGCATGCCCCCTGGGTTCCAGTCCCATCTTTCCGAATCACTCGTACTCATCGGGAAGAAGGACTGGGGGTGGAGACATTTCTTGATTGAATAGACCATTCAGGGTTGGTATGTGACTATTTGCGATGCGTGATCCCGGAAATGAAAGTTGGTCTACGAGCTTGACCATCCTTCCTTCGTGTGGAAAACACATTACTCTAAAGAGTGAGGAAACTATTGCTCCCATGCAATATATATAGTCTCGTCCAAGGAGTAGGTTATAATCCAAGGGTCCTTGAACGACCATCATGTTCATTTGAACGGTCTTCCCTTTCAATGTTATAGGCACATTGGGGAGGATCCCTAATGGTCGACTGGTTCCTTTATCAAAACCCGAGAGATTTCTTATCTCGGGCAAAAGCGTCGGGGAACCCAGTGCTTTCCAAGCAATAGAGGAAAGGATACTCACAGATGCCCCTTCATCAATGATAGTGCCAGCCATTACCATTCTGTATATTTGGATTATGATTCTGAATGGTATACTGGCTGGCAACCGGGGTCTGCCTAGTTGATTCCAATCAAAGGATACAACCAGGTTGCTTGGTGGTGGGACCGAATATACGGCCGTATATGACCCTGACGATGTTCCTTCTTGCGATGAAGGAATGGGCGCATTGCCCTGATGCTCATCAGAGTCTGTGTTGATGAAAAGAATCTGGATGGTGTCATCCTTATTCTCTTCAGTGAGGGTGTCATTTGAAGATGAGTCTTCAGTGACAGTGTCATTTGAAGATGAAACTTCTGAAGGGAGAACCAGGTCAACTGTCGTTTCGACCTTTGGACTTTCGTCCGGTCTGGATTCAGTAGGTTCATTTTCAGTGACTGATGCTTCAGCCGACCACTTGAGCGGGCCAGCTGTATTCTCAACCAACGAAGGACTTGGCACGAGTTTTTTGTATCCAGGAGGAAGTATCAACGGTGAAACCGGACGATCTTCCAAAACTCTCTTCGCTTCGTCTAAGAAGGGACAATGGTGGATGGCGTGATCGCCTTCACACAGTCTGCAGGGGAATCTTACTCCCCCTCTTTGTCTTGAACCTTCACTTTCGCTGGTTGACGGTAAGCATTCAACATGGCTATCAGAGGTTGATGCTCCCGAATTGTGCAAACGAGGGGACCAGTCCCTTAGTATCCGGGGAATACAGGGACAATCTCTATGGAAGTGGTCTCCTCTACATATGACACATGGCGATTTAGGCTCGGTCTGTGCTGTGTGTGGATTTTTGTCAGATGTCTTTTGCTTGCCCCTAGTCGCCTTAGGCTCCTTCTTCTTCTTCTCTCTCTTCTTCTTCTCCTTCTTCTCCATGGGAGCTTGGCTTTTGCCGGCTCTACCTTGCGAAGACGAGGGATTGGAGGAAGAGTTATAGGAAGTAGAAGGTTGGTGGGCAGCTCTAGACTGATCTAACTGTTGACTCGACTGTTCAGGAACCATGGTGTTCTGAACTACATTGGTTGAGAATAGCCAAATTGGCAGGCCAATTGTCAGTCCTGCAAGTGACAATGTGGCCATGTGGGGCGCACCAACTTCTCCCCAAGAGGAGAAAGGACTTCCTTGGTTGGGGCGTTCCATGTTCTCAACCTACAGATCAACGCAGGAATAGGAGGTGATTATGTTCCATTTAAAATAAATTTTATAACGACGCTTTAGACACAACTTGCTTTTTCACTTTTTAAGAGTCGAGAAAAAGCTAAAGATGACTCTAGTCTCCTTCGATGTTTTAACGAGCCCGAAGTGACAAATGCTCGGATGGACTTTTTCAGTTATAGAGTTTGAAAAAGGCCAAAAGAAACTGCTCTGGAGATCTAGGCAGAGGGTGTGCCAAACCTTTCGCAAAACCACAGAATACGTTTTACGGTACGGGTGGTCGATCTTTGTGAATGCTGTGTTCACTGCATTGCGATCAGTAGGGCGGCCGACACGGCTTCCTATGGATAAAGGCTTTGTTCCTATAGGGGTCTCCCAATATATACGCGACGGTACGTGGGAGCACAAGTCCGTATTGATACTTATCGCTTCACCGTGGAGGAATCACCCAACCACTCAACGCTAAGATATCACGTTTAACGACGCCGGAACACGTCTCTAGCTTAGACCTCTATGTGTTTGCGTTATGTTTCAAAGCGTTGTTATGTAAATTCAATTCTTTTTAAGTTGATCTTGTTTAGCAGTTTGCCTTTATGGATCACCACGAGATGTATAATACAACTTCCTAAATGCAGTCTAAGATGATAAGCAAGTTTTTCAATCTTTCAACTTTGAAAATCTTAACTACTGAGGGAAAAGAAAGACATCATCTTTTCACACAGATCATAGAGCACACACTAATGCACTTTTCCCTAAATCAACATACAAATTGTCAAAAATGCACATGCACAATGCAGGTATTTCTTTTCTCTTTCTTAATGTTGATGTATTACAAAAAGAAAGCTGTTGTATAATTTTGAATTCAATTTCAAGTGAAAGCAAACAAGCTTTGTCCAAAATCAAAAGACACCTTAAGATTTACTTGTTTCAACACTAGAAATACATAAATTCAAACCATATGACGAAAGTAAAAGCTCAATCAGCTATGAACAGCAAACAAACTAACTCTGAAGATCAATACGACACTTATCACAGGTCTAGATCTAAGAGGCCACAGCAAGACTAGTTCACTTTTCGTTATGGGAAACTGCAAATGATGTAAGAAATACAAAGAACAAATACAGTTTCTTTATACAACCGAGGCGGAATAGTGGCAAGGAAAGGTGGTTTCAGATAGGTACATTGACTGATAACAGGCTGCAAAAACAAGGATGAAAACAGGGCAATAAACAGCAGGGAACCCCAGTTGCACAAGGCAAAACTGGTTCAGCGCAGGTAGTACACTGTCAGTTTGACATTCAGCGCAGGTAGCCCCTTCGGGACCTGCGATGAAATGCAGACTGCCTTCACAGTGCCTACAATGAAGAGAGAAACTCTCGTTTCTCTTGGTTTCCGGGTTACAGATTGCTCAAAAATTCACAGTTTTTGGCCAAATCAAAAGCTATCAGTCAAGTACACACTAAAAGGTAATTAGGAGGATGAAAAGCTATCACTAAGAGCTGTTCAGAGTCCTTGTGGATCAGCTCTTCAAATCATAAACATGCCCAGAAACTGAGCTAGAGTAGCTGCCCTCTACTTTGCATTTGAAAGATCCAAATGCAGTTCGATTCGGTACTCCCTGTGTTTATGAAATGAATAGCAAAAAACACAAACAACCAACAAGATACGCTCCCCAGCGGAGTCGCCAATTTGTTGTTGGGAAAAGTATCCAATACGGAATGACCCTATCCCACTCTAAGGGTGATAGTACCTCAGCAACAATCGAAGCAAAGCTATCTAAGATTTCTTCTTTATGAAAGTAAAATAAGGGAGAAAGAGATCCACTAACCGATGTCTTTCGCTAATGGTTGATCCAATCTTCTCTCCTTGCTGCTTGCTCCCAGCTCCTTGCTCTTTCACTGGCCCAGCTACACCAAGATCCTGCAAAATGGCAAGAGAGGGAAACTACAAGAAGCATACATTCATAATTGATTCAAGGATTAGAATAAATCAAATACACAAGTATGACAACACATCATTGAGACACATGTATATAGAAGAACCTCAAATGCTTTATTAATGGAAGAAGTAAAGTTCAGGAAGTGATACAACCATAAGAGGCCCAATCCAGCATCACCTTCCCAGCAGAAAGAAATCTCCTCTTCACCTCCTTCAAAGCAAATCACCCAATAGCTCTAAACTCAAACCAACAGCACTTCCTTACATTCACAAGATTCCAGCCTCTGGATCTCATAGGGTAGAGATCCTTATATAGAGTTTTGGAGAGAGCATGAGTCAGCTTGATGTGTGACTAGTGTCCTCTCTAACTCTAGTTATTCTTCAGTTCTTGAGTCCACTTGGAGGTTCTTGCTTCCACTTGGAGATCTAGACCCTCTTACTCATCACCAGGCGAATTCCTTGATCCAAGTGTCATTTTGGAAGCTTCCTGGGCGCTGACACCTTGAGGAATGACTGTGCCACTTGTCCAAGTACGCTCAGCGCAGGTGGCCTTCTTTGCAGTTGACATTCAGCGCAGGTACAGAGTGGAGCACTTGACATTCAGCGCAGATGCTCAGTGGAGCAGTTGACATGATCCAGAATTGCCTTGTTTTTGAGTGTTTTCAGGTGGAGAACTAATATTCATTGTTGTGGTTTGCTGACCTTGTTCCTCTAGGGGTAGGAACAACATGTTTAGGGACTTTGGATCCCTTAGATTATGGACATTTCATGCTTCATGCTAAGGCACAAAAATGTCTATAACAATAACTCTTTTCAGGTGGGCTTGGGATTCCAGTCACTATGTCCCATTGATGTGGCCATGCCATTTGCAGCTACTCACATAGATTTGGCTCATGTCCAGTCAAAAACAGATAAGGCAATCAACCTCATTGAGCACATCCAACATATTCACCAATAGGTCCATGAAATTCTGGAGAAATCAAATGCCATGTATAAGCAGCGACATGATCAACATCAGGTGCCACCCAAGTTTCAAGTGGGCGACAAAGTCTGGTTGCATTTGTAAAAGGAATGCCTTACCGAAGCCTATCGGAAAGTCAGACCACTCCGATATGGTCCTTACACCATTACCAAGGCTATGAGAGACAATTCATTTGAGCTCAACATTCCCCCATTCCTTGGCATGCACCCAGTGTTCAATGTGGATTGCCTTCGGCCATACTTTCCACCATTACTAGACACATCTGACATTGTAGAACAACTCACACCCATAGAGTTAAATCCAAATTGCATGGAACAAGCTACAACTGATTGGATCATGGACACACAGATCGAGCACACTCGCCAGCAGAATATCCAATTGTATCGAGTTTTCAAAGCAGGCCAACTACTTCACCAGGGCAAGTGGCTCACCAAGGACCAAGTTCAGCAGAAGTTTCCTCATCTCATGGAGGAACTCAACGCAATGGGGACCATTGCTTCCTAAGGGGGGAGGAATGATCTAGGTGGATATTGGTGGCCACCTGCCAAGTCCACTTGGACCCCCACCATTATTTCTTTCAGCTTTTCATTTTCCTTAATTGTAGCATAGTTTACTATTTTTATCAGTTTTTCGGGTCTTGAACTTCCAGAGTCGTTTTGAGGCCCTAAACGACCTTTTTTGGGAAAACTAGGAGTAACATGGGTCCACAGATTGATGTTTTTCTTCCCAAAGTTGTATTTCTCGGATAGATCTTTCTAACGAGATACTTTGCGTGTCAAACAGAGATTGTATGCAAAAGTTACGACCCTGGGAAGTTGATGTACCAATTTACCCAAACGGGGCCCATAGTTTGGCATTTCATCTTCTAGGGTTAGGTTTTTGGATGTTTAGGGTTTTCCATTGTTTCTCAACAATAAATAGGCCTTCGAACCTCATTGTAACACAGTTTAGAGGCATGTAACCGCCACATCTCTTCTCAAAGATAAGCTACTGTCACCCTAGCTGGTTTATTTCCATTGTTGTTTGTAAGCATATTTCAGTATTTGACATTAATGAAATGAAGTATTATTTCCGCTGCATCTCTGTGTTTATGGTTCTTTGTAATTTGTTGTGTTCCTGTTTAAATCTGGATCAATGGGAGTGCTACATTTTGTACCTGATCTCCAAGGTCTATTATGAAGATGGGGTTACAACGACGTCTTTTCCCTCAAAGTTTTTGAACCCTAAAACTAATGCCACCATTTCATTTAGCTCATTGAGAGGTTTCCAACAATATAAGTTTTACCTCAATTTAAGTTTTAGGTAAAATTTATGCCCCTTATAACTTTAGTTTATTAAAGAGGTCATGTCATCAAGGGGGGTATACAAGGCACCCACATGGTTACAGTTGGCCCATGTGGTGTTGTGCCACTACCACGTGGAGGTCCACATGGCATACTCATCATATTGGTACTAGCACATACTCTTAACATTGAGTTTCCCCAATCTCGTGTTTCTCAATACTACATTACCTCGGGTCAATATTCTAGCATTTCCCTCTAGCACCATGTACCCCATTATCATTTCCCCAGGTACCATGTTCTTAGTTATCACTTTCCCTGGTACTAGATTCTCCAATGATGGTATTCTAACATTTCTACTAGGTGCCACATTCCCTAGTATCATTTTTCTCGATACCATGTTCCCCAATGTCACTTTTCTTCAGTACCATGTTCCCTAGCATCACTTCTCCAATACTGAGTTTGCCTGGAGAGGTAGGCTTAAAACATTGATAAACTCATATGATTTATTTAATTAAGTTTTAACTAAGATAATTATGTCTTAATAAAATGATTATTAATTAATCCCATGCGTACCATTCATCGGATTTTACAAATAGAACATGTTATTTCAAAAAAATTGCTCATTATCAATTAACTAAGCATGAACATATAGGTTCTCATAAATATACAAGAAGAGTTGGCAAGGTTCTCATAACTATATAAGAAGATTTGGCATCCATTTATGAGACATTTATAATCCTATGAACAAGTTAATTTATTATATTCAAAAGAAAATGTTGTAAACTAAGAGAGCATAAATACAAAGTTTCCCATATAAATTATGAGCATAATATTAGACAACATAATCCAAACATTCATTAAAATTCATAGACACATAAGATCTCACACTAATCATAAGCATAACATTGAGCATCATAGTTCATGATTCAATTATGCAAATGTAATATACTTATCTGTGTGTCTTAAAATGGCTAGAAAACTAGAGGGATTTCCATTCTCCACCCAACCGAACTACACAACAACTTCCTTATCATTAACCACCCTTGAGTCAAATCTAATGTCTGAGGAAATGTTTGCTAAGGGAATTCACATTGAAGACTTGGTTTAACACTTAGAATATGGAGCCCAATTTCTGAGTGATTTATCAATTATCATCTAACAAAAAGCACCAAGGTTATTATTAGTTGTCCTACATCAACCACTACAGTGGTTTATTAATTATTTCCTAACAATACACACCATAGTGACCCACACTTTCCTCCCAGTTCATTCATAGGGGTTCACCCAATGTTCAGATGGGGTATTGCTTAGTCTTAGGAGTTGGAATCCATTGTCTAAGTGGTTTACTATTTTTATTTTTAGAGCAAGCACGGGAAGGATCTAATTTCCTTTGTCTAGGTGGTTTATCAATTACTCAGAAATCAATGTAGTGACCCAGAATTCCATGTCCAAGTGGTTTATCATCTATGTAGCAAGCACCATAGTGATTTATTCTTCCACTAAGACTCTCATTGATCCACACAGGCTTAGAAAACACAATTTGATGGCCTTACACGTAGTTCACATGGGATTCACCCAAAATTCACAAGGATTTCAGCTGTGGTTCAAATGGGGTATTACTCAATATTAGGAGTTGGAATCCATTTCAAGTGATTTATCAACTCCCCTCTAATAAAAAGCACCAAGGTGGTTTATTAGTAGTACCTACATCAAGCACATGGGTGCTTTATGAGTTTTTTCATAGTATTAAGAGCCATAGTGATTCATTATTCTATTGAGCCTCCTATAGATCTACACAGGCTTAGACAACATATTCAAGTTGCCTCGCATATAGTTTAGGGGAGATTCACCTACTCTTTATTCTACTTCCACTACCCAGTTGAACTCCCGCAACTCCAATGATAAGTTGAGCACACCTAGAAGTGGGGAAACTCTATCTAGGAGAGAGCTTGGGTGAACTTAATCAACAAGACAGAATGTAAGAGAAAGGGAAGCAACTAGTGAGAACACACCTATTCTCTTTATTTGTCTCTATATAATTACTTTCAGTGGCCTTTTGTTTGCGTCAGAGGCTACAATATTATCTATTTGATATATTTGGTGAAAGGGCACCGTATTTTCCTCCATTGCCTCTAAGTGCATATCATAAATTGATTTCAAGTAAGTAGCATGCCTCTAATCGTATCTCATAAATTGGTTATCGGTAAGTGGCTCAACTAAGCTTACAAATGAAAATTCATTAACTTCATCATTTAAGTTCAGGGTTGGTTTCATGGCTTTCCAAGCAAGAAAACTCCATCAGACATTGCAGCTCTAAAATGTTGTCCTCTCCTATAGTCAGCAATCATGATGATCAAATTTAAATTTCTAAAACACATTGTATCAGCGAATCATGACTCTTGTTCCCATGTTGGCATTACAGTCACATCTTTTAGTTACAAAAATTTACCTAAATGTGAGTGTCGCATGAACCCCACCCCTTTAAAGTAACAACATCCTAAATGTTCTATAAACTAAAAATAAAAATGAGGCTTTATAATTATGAGCCCTTACAATGATTTATACATTAAATAAAAAAGGGTAGAGCTCTCTAACTTGGTCTTCAAATTCCTAGGTAGCTTCATCGGGTCCAAAGTGTGTTGGACGTTTACCTACTCTATTACTCAATTATGGAGCATTGTCTATCTTCAATCAAGGATGCACTATGTTTCAAGTTGGAATTCTCCATTTGGTTCTAACTGTATCATAGACCAATAAATCACATTATTAGTGTCACATACATACTTTTTAAGTGAGGAAATATGAAATACATCATTTTATTTCATTATGAGTAGCAAGGCTAGTCGATAAGCTACTGGCCACACTCTTTCCAAAATCTGAAGTTTTCCACAAAATCTTAGTGTTAATTTAGCACGACCCCACTTTTAGTGATCTCTTCTTCGGTTTGATGTGGAGACATAGATGCTCTCACAATTGGAATTATTTCTACATTCTCTGCTAGTATGCATAACTATTTTACCTATTTGGGGTTGCTTTCAAATTCTTCCTAATATTAATCACTTCTTTCCATTTCTCTTAGCATATCAAATCCAATTACCCTCTAGTTCACCAATTCATTGTAGCTAGTGGGAGTATTGTATATTTTAATATTCAATTCCTTAAAAGGACTCATCTTCAATGACTCATGGTACCCATTTTTATATGCAAATTCATCCAATGGTAGGAATTATTCCCACCTCTTCAGCTAATGCATTACATACTTAGCATGTATTCTAGGATTATGTTTACCCTTTCATATTGATCATCTTTTTAATGACGGTAGGCTATGAAAAAAGCTAGTTGAGTCCCAAAAACCTACAAACAATGTTTTTGAAGAACTTGAAGTGAACATGGCATCTTGATCTAAAGTGATCTTCTTGGGTATGCAATGCAATCTAAATATTTCTTTCATTAAAATATAATTTGTGCTAATAACATTATGGATGGATTTAACAACTATGAAGTGAGTTGTATTACTTGATTTATCCACTACTCTCATAATAACATTATCATGTTAGGGTGTCTTTGACAATCCCATGATGAAGTCCATGGATATGACTTCCATTTCCACTCATGGATTGGAATTGGTTGTAGTAATCCCGTTAAATGTCTCTAATTTGACTTTCTGACATTCTTAACACCTGGAAATATACTTAGCTATTTTTTTCTTCACTCTTGATCTATAATACAATTTTTTTTATGATTTTTATAATTTTTTTGTAACCAAGATGACCTCAATAAGGTGTTTTGTGAAACTCATATATTATGAGTTTCTTCAAGTCAATCACATAGGGTAAATAACATATGTATTTCAACAACAACATACCATCATCAATTTTCTTATAATTCTTACTTATGGCTCCCTCTGGTTCCTAGTGTAAGCATTCCTTTACATACTGGAAATGCTCATCATGTAGCATTGCTTCTTTAATCTTTTCTTTAGTGTAATTTTGACAAGTGTTAACCATTTCAAAGCTAGACTTGTAGACATCTACTAACTACATCTGCTACCTCGTTTTCCTTGCCCTTAATATGCTTGATTTCAAAATAAAATATACTAATCAAATTTATCCATCTAGCTTGTTTAGAAAATAACATAGGTTGATCAAAAACGTATCTCAATCCTCCATGATTTGACATCAACACAAACCTTCTCCCAAGAAAGTAGTTCATCCACATCTTTGATGCATGCACAATTGTTTCTAGCACCAACTCGTGAGTAACATAGTTCCTTTCAAGCTCTTTTAGTTTCTTTGATTTGACACATATTACATGTCCTTGTTGCACTGGGAATCCACATTGTCCTTCATTATAGGCATCTATGCAAATTAAGTAACCATTATCTAGGTTTGTTATCCTCGGAATAGGTGCATGTGTGAGCAAGTGCTTAAGTTTCTCAAAACTAGTTGTACACTCTAATGCACATTGAAATTTAATTCCTTTCTTTTGTAAATTTGTGATTGGATATTCAATCTTTGAAAAACCTTGTATGAATAGTTGGTAATATCCAATCAATTCCACAAAGGATATGACCTCCATAGCATTTCTAGGAGTGGGATACTACATTTTGGCCTTGATCTTTCTAGATCCACAACTATTCATTCCTTTCAGATGACATGTACGAAATATTGTACTTTTGATTAGAAGAAATCACATTTACTAAGTTTTGAATACAAATTTTGTTCCTGCAGTAACAACAACACCACCTTTAGGCGCTCTTCATTTTCTTCCTTAGTTTTTGAGTAAACCAAAATATCATTAACAAATAGTAGCATCAATGTGTCCAAATACTAGGTGAGGACATTATTCATTAGACACATGAATGCGGCTAGGGTATTTAAGAACCCAAATGGTACAATTACTAACTCATAGTGTTCACATCTCATTTTGAAAGTTTTCTTATGGATGTCTTCATCTTTAGTTTAAAATTGATGATATACATATCTCAAATGTATCTTGAAAAGCATTATGGATCCTCTCAGCTAATCAAATAGATCATTGGTTCTAGGAAATGGGTATTTATTCATCACTGTAGCTTTATTTAACTTCCTATAATCAATACATATTCCTAGTGTGTCATCCTTCTTATTTACAAATAACACTAGGACTCCTTAAGGTGATACATTGGGTCAACTGTGTCCTTTATCCAACATTTATTTCAACTGCAATTTTAATTCCAACAACTCTAGCATGCTCATGTGATATGGGATTTTAGAAATTGGCACAAAACCAAGAATCGATTCAATAGAGAAATCAACTTTCCTACTAGGTGTAAAGCCTAACACTTCCTTCATAAATACATTGTTATATTGCATCAGAATGGGGTGATCTTTAATTATGAGTTCCCTATCCTCTATTACATTGGTTACTTAAATCATAAAAAGGGAAAACCACTTATTGTTGTTTTTCTTCACGTGAAGCACTGAAGTTTGTCTTATTGAAACATTTTTTGTTAATCTTTGCAATATCTTTTTCTCTCCTTCATTTCTAAGGCATTCCATCAATTTACCATAACATTCGTTTTTGGTCCTATGGTTTTCCATCCAATCCATGCCGTTCAAGATTTCACATGAAACCAATAGAAAAAATTAAGCACAAATTGTGTGGGCATGTTGCTTAATTCTAGACGGCATAAGTCCACCAAAACAGTCACTCTCTTTTTTATTGTCATGGTAAGATGGACCAACCACAACTTGGCATGTGGTTTCTTCTACAAGGCACATCTCTTTGGGATTTTGGGGATGACATAACTAAATTTAGAACCTAGATGAATTAAAATTGAAACAGGATCATTGGAAACCATATATTCCATTTTGATCACTGGGACTTGTTAATCTATTTATCAGTTGCCTAATGCTACAAAAATTTGAGGTATGATTTGAGCCACATCATTCATTGTTGTTTCCTCTTGGAAATTGTATGACTTTTTTTCCTCTACTATTTTTGGGGGGGTTATTTAACATGTGATTCTCTCCGCAACAACAAGAAGGAAATGACTTCTTCTTGGGTTCCTCTACCTCTTCCCTTGTTGAATTGATAGTTGATCTCTATTTGAAACAGGGAAGTTCTGCTAGAAATCACCTTTAGCAAGTGTATTCAAAATTCACATTTCCCCATTTGCTTGTACCCTAAGGATTGTGATACTTTCCTTTTAAAGATGGTTTTGTCTTTTTTTTTTCCAGTATGTTTGGAATTTCTTCCTATGCTTGGACTAATCATAGAATAACTTGGACTTCTTGATAGTGTCCTATAGTGTCTTTGGCTCATCACACTCAATTATTTCTTGGTAGGAATTTTATAAACTACTGAGATATATCTAAATATTCAGCGTCTCATCCTTGATGTAAGGCACATGCCTTAGTAGTTCCAAAGATATGTTGGTGTGGGCACCCAAGGTGAGTTGTCCTAGCTTATGCTCATTAAGCTCTTTGATTTTGATATCATAGTATCTCTCATATAGGTACTTTTCCTAGAAATATTTCACAAATGTTTTCAAAGATAGTTCCTTTTGTCTAAGGCCTTTGACATTTCTAAGATATTTTCGCCACATGTTTTCTTTTCCTTTCAAGTTAAAAATAGCCACCCTAGCCTTCATATTTTTAAAATAGTCATGGACTCTAAATTGTATATTTAAGTCCAAACTCCATGCCTTTATTTCTTCACTCCTCTTAATGTCTCCACCAATGGTAGGGGCATTTTATTTCTTGAATGCTTCCAAGATTGTGTTTTCCTCACTCTTCCTTTGCTAGTGGTGTCTTCCTAACCTAGTTGTATCACTAGATAGGTTTTCATGATTAATTTATTCTCTTTCCAGAGTGTTTAATGGAGTTCCCCCTCTCTTTGGGTCTTGACTTGAATGCATGCATCTCTTCTTTGACTTGTTACCTTCAACCTTATCGGTTTCCAATCCACGTTTCTGAATTTGAAATGGGATTTTCTTATATCTATTCCTTTCTAGATAACTAGCATTAGGTTCTTGTTTCCTTTTTCTTTGAATATCTGATGAGATTTTCAATATCACCACAGTCACCTTGGCTTTCCTTTCTTTAGCTCTAAAAACATTTTCATTGTTAAACTTGCTACTCCTCAATTCAGCTCTCAAGATTTTGAGGGTATCCATCTAAACATGGGAATTTTCTTCTCACCTCTTTCCACATGAATATTCTTCATGGCTAAGAAGGGTTTTTTCCTAAACCACTCTATTTCTCATTTCTCTATTTTATACTATATATTATGTCTTCTTGTGTGTTTTAACACACACAATTGTCAGCTAAATCAATCATAAACATATTAATCATAGCCTTGGTATACTAGCACCAAGGTTGTTGACCTGAATTTCTTCATGCAGCCAAAACCCATGTAAATTACATATTCTAGAAAACGAAAGGAAAATAAAGAATTCCATCTAAGTTAGCAATCACATCAACAATTGGTTTAAATCAAAATTGATATAACAAATGAATTTACTCATCCATATAAAATTAAATTCTACTATGTCTGTGTGTGAGCCCCTTCAAGTCCGGTGTTGAACTTGGGCTCTAATAAGACTCTATAACACTTCCCACCCCTTAAGTCACCTTAGGCTACGAGAGTGCTACCTGTTTACCTAATCTCCAAGGTATGTTATGAATATGGGGTTACAAGCACTCTTTTTCTCAAACTCTTTGAATCCTAAAACTAATGTCACTATTTCGTTTAGTTATTCAAGAGATTTCTAGTGATATAAATTTTACCTCAATCTAATCATTGGTATAAATTTATGCCCTTTAGAAATTTAGTCCATTAATGTGACATGTTATCAAGGGGGATATATGAAGCACCCACATGGTCACAACTAGACCTCGTGGTGCCATGCCACTACCATATGGAACTCTACGTGGCACACACATCATATTTGTATTGTCGCATAATTTTAACATTTAGTTTCACTAGTATCATGGTTCCTGGCACTACATTCCCCAAGCCAAAATTCTATCATTTCCCCTAGATACCATGTTCCCCACTATCATTTCCCTTGGTACCATGTTTCCCAGTATCACTTTATCCAATACTAAATTTCCCCAATCTCGTATTCTAACATTTCTCCTCGGTACCAAATTCCTCAATATCATTTTCCCTTGGTATCACATTCCTTAGTCTAATTTCCCTTGGTACCATGTTCCCCGGTGTCATTTTCCCTAGGTACCATGTTCCTGACATCACCTCCCTTGGTACTTTATTTCCCTAGGGTGGTAGGCTTAAAATATTGATTAAATTCATCTACTTTCTTTAATTAACTTTTAACTAAGATAATCATGTCTCAATAAAAGGATTATTAATTAATCACATGCATACAATTCATTGTATTTTGTAGAAAATATGTTTTATTTAAAAAAACAGTCACCTAATCAATTCAATGAAACATTTAAATCAATTCCTTACATAACTGGTATTATAGTTAAGCTTGTTTAGGGATTTATGATTATCAATTAACTAAGAATGAACACATAGGTTATCATAACTATACAAGAAGAGTTTTTATCCACCTATCAAACATTGTTAATCCTTTGAATCAGTTCATCTACTATATTCAAAGGCCATTGTTGTCAACTATGAGAGCATAAACACACAATTTATCATATCAATTATGAACATAATGTTGAACAACATAGTCCAAACATTCATTAAATTTCATACACAAAAAATCCCATACTAGTCATAATAATAGCATTGAAAATCATGATACATGATTCAAATATACGAATGTAATATAGTTATGTATGTGTATTAAACTAGCTAACAACTAAAGGAGGGACTTCCACTCTCTACCCAATCATAGGACAACTACATAATAACTTTCTTGTAGTTGACCACCGCCGAGACATATACAATGTCTGAGAAAATGCTTACTTAGGGAATTCATACTAAAGGCTTGGCTTAACATTCATGTGTCTAATGAACAATGTCCTCACCTAGTATTTGAACAAGTTCATGCTAGTCTTTGTTGATGATATTTTGGTTTACTCAAAATCTAGAGAAGAAAATTAAGAGAACCTAAAGGTGGTGTTGTTGTTACTACAGGAACAAAATTTGTATTCAAAACTTAGTAAATGTGATTTCTTCTAATCAAAAGTACAATATTTGGTACATGTCATCTTAAAGGAATGAATAGTTGTGGATCTTGAAAGATCAAGGCCAAAATGTAGTAGCCCACTCCTAGAAATGCTATGGATATCATATCCTTTGTGGGATTGGCTGGATATTACCAACTCTTCATACAAGGTTTTTTAAATATTGAATATCCAATAACAAATTTACAAAAGAAAGGAATTAAATTTCAATGTGCATTAAAGTGTAAAACTAGCTTTGAGCAACTTAAGCACTTGCTCACACATCCACCTATTTCGAGGACAAAAAACCTAGATAATGGTTACCTAATTTACATAGATGCCTATAATGAAGGACATGTAATAAGCGACAAATCAAAGAAACTAAAGGAGCATGAGAGGAACTATGTTACTCATGACTTGGTGCTAGAAACAATTTTGCATGCATCAAAGATGTGAATGAACTACTTTCTTGGGAGAAGTTTTGTGTTGATGTCAAATCATGGAGGACTGGGATACTTGTTTGATCAGCCTATGTTAAATTCTAGACAAGCTAGATGGATAAATTTGATTAGTGAATTTTATTTTGAAATCAAGCATATTAAGGGCAAGGAAAATGAGGTAACAAATGCAGTTAGTAGATGTCTACAAGTAGCTGACTTGTAAATGGTTAACACTTGTCAAAATTACACTAAATAAAAAATTAAAGAAGCATTATTACATGATGAGAATTTCTAGTATGTAAAGGAATTTTTACACTAGGAACCAGAGGGAACCATAAGTAAGAATTATAAGATAATTGGTGATGGTATGTTGTTGTTGAAAGACATATGGTATTTACCCTATGTGATCAACTTGAAGAAACTCATAATATATGAGTTTCACAAAACACCTTATGTAGGTCATCTTGGTTACCAGAAAATGATAAAAACCGTAAAAAATTATATTATTGGTCAACACTGAAGAAAAAATAGTTAAGTATATTTCCAAGTGTTGAGAATGTCATCAAGTCAAATTAGATACATTTACTGGATGACTACAACCAATTCCAATCCATGAGTGGTGATGGAAGTCATATCCATGGACTTCATCATGGGATTGTCAAAGACACCCAAACATCATGATGTTTTTATTATGGTAGTAGTCAATAGTTTGAGTAAGACAACTCACTTCATAGTTTTTAAATTCACCCATAAAGTTATTAGCACAACTTATATTTTTATGAAAGAAATATTTAGATTTCATGGCATACCAATGAAGATCACTTCAGCTCGAGATGCCAAGTTCACTCCAAGTTTTTGGAGAACATTGTTTGTAGGATTTTGGGACTTAGATAGTTTTTTTCATAGCCTATCATCCTTCAAAAGATGATCAATCTGAAAGGGTAAACATAATCCTAGAATACATGCTAAGTATGTAATGCATTAGTTGAAGACGTGGGAATAATTCCTACCATTAGATGGATTTGCATATAAAAATGGGTACCACAAGTCACTTAAAATGAGTCCTTTTAAGGAATTGTATGTTAAAATATACAATACTTCTGTTAGCTGCAATGACTCGGTGAACTGGGGGTACTTGGATTTGACATGCTAAGTTAAATGGAAAAGAAGTGATTAATATTAGGAAGAAGTTGAAAGAAACCCCAAATAGGTAAAATAGTTATGCATACTAGTAGAGAATGTAGAAATAATTAAAATTGGGAGAGCATCTATGTCTCCACATCAAACCAGAGAAGAGGTCACTGAAAGTGGGGTCATGTGCTAAACTAACACTAAGATTTTGTGGACAGTTTCAGATTTTGGAAAGAGTGTGACCAGTAGCTTATCAACTAGCCTTGCTAGCAATAATGAAATAAAATGATGTATTTCATATTTCCTCACTTAAAAAGTATGTATGTGACACTAATCATGTGATTTATTGGTCTATGATACAGGTAGAACTGAATGGAGAATTCCAACTTGAAACATAGTGCATCCTCGATTGAAGATAGGCAATGCTCCAAAATTGAGTAATAGAGCAGGTCAAGGTGCAACACACTTTGGACCCGATGAAGCTACCTAGGAATTTGAAGACCAAGTTAGAGAGCTCTACCCTTTTTAATTTAATGTATAGATCATTGTAAGGGCTCATAACTATAAAGCCTCATTTTTATTTCCAGTTTATAGAAAATTAAGGATGTTGTTACTTTAACGGGGTGGGGTTCGTGCAACACTCACATTTAGGTAAATTTTTGTAACTAAAAGATGTGACTATAATGGAAACATGGGAACAAGAGCCACGATTAGCTGATAAAATGTGTCTTAAAAAATTAAATTTGATTGTCATGATTGTTGACTGTAGGAGAGGACAAAATTTTATAACTCTACTGTATGATGGAGTTTTCTTGCTTGGAAAGCCATGAAACCAACCCTGAACTTAAATGATGAAGTTAATGAATTTTCATTTGTAAACCTAGTTGAGCCACTTACCGACAACCAAGTTATGAGATACAATTAGAGGCATGCTACTTACTGAAAATCAATTTACGATATGCACTTAGAGGCAGTGGATGAAAATACGGTTCCCTTTCCCCAAATATGTCAAATAGATAATCTTGTAGCATCTCAAGTGAACAATAGGTCACTAAAAATAATTATATTGAGACAAATAAAGAGAACATGTGTATTCTCACTGGTTGCTTTCTAGCTCTTACATTCTCTCTTGTTGATTAAGTTCACCCAAGCTCTCTCCTAGATGGAGTTTCCCCCCTTCTAAGTGCGCTCATCATTGGAGTTGTGGGAGTTGAAATCAGTAGTGGAAGTAGAATAAATAGTAGGTGAATCCCCACTAAACTATATGTGAGGCCACTTGACTATGTTGTCCAAGCCTATGCAGATCTATGGGAGGCTCAATAGAAGAATGAATCGCTATGGTTCTTAATACTATGAAAAAAATTATAAAGCACCCATGTGTTTGATGTAGGTACTAATAATAAATCATCTTGGTGCTTTTTATTAGAGGGGAGTTGATAATTCACTTGAAATTGGATGCCAACTCCTAAGTCTAAACAATACCCCATCTGAACCATAGGTGAAATCCTTGTGAATTTTGGGTGAATCCCATGTGAACTATGTGTAATGCCATCAATTTGTGTTGTCTAATCCTTTGTGGATCAACGAGAATCTTAGTGGAAGACTGAATCACTATGGTGCTTGCTACAGAGATGATAAACCATTTGGACAGGGAATTTTGGGCCACTACATCGCTTTCCAAGTAACTGATAAACCACCTGGACAAAGGAAATTAGATCCTTCTGGTACTTGTTCTGAAAATAAAAATAGTAAACCATTTGGAGAATGTATTCCAACTCCTAATACTAATCAATACCCCATTTGAACATTGGGTGAACCCCTATGAATGAACTGAGAGGAAAGAGTGAGTCACTACGGTGTGTATTGTTAGGAAATAATTAATAAACCACCCTAGTGCTTGATGTAGGTACAAATGATAAATAACCTTGGTGATTTTTGTTAGAGGATAATTGATAAACCATTTGGAAATTGGGCTCGATATTCTAAGTGTTAAACCAAGTCTTCAGTGTGAAGTCCCTTAGCAAACATTTCCTCATATATTAGCATTAGTGGGTGGCATTTATTTGGTACAATCCTTTACCAAATTATCTAAGGAAAATAAATGCCACCCACTAATGCTAATAAGAGAGATAGATGATATAATAAGAATGGAGAATTATGTGGATTAATCATAATGTTTGTTCGTCCTTATTTATGATTTCATATTCAAGAAATTGATGATCTAAATGAATTTTGAGAAAATTTGCAAAAGATATTTGGAGAAGGCTAAAGCACAACTCAATTTCAATCAGCAATTTGGAAAAGGGAATGAAGATTTGAAAGAGATATTGGAAGCACAGAGACCCTCCTCAAATTGAACTGGTCTAGGCTATGAAGTTGAGTCAAGCAAACTAGAAGAATGTAAAGGAGAAAGGGAAATTGCTTTTGTTCCACCAGCAAAAGAATGACCCACATAGAAGCCAAAAGAAATTAGATAGCTAAAAAAATAGCACCACCAGCAAAAGGAGCACGTTGTCCATGCAAATTGATCTAGCCAAAATTATGCTCAGTGCAGAAGAAAGCCATCGAAGTCCAACAATGTCTTCTAAGGATATTGTTTCACATGCACCAACTATGTAAACCAATATCTTCATTTTATTCTCTAGTTTTTGAGTAAACCAAAATATCATCAATAAAGACTAACATGAACTTGTCCAAATAATAGGTGAGGGTGAGGACATTGTTCATTAGACACGTGAATATGGCTAGGGTGTTTATGAACCCAAATGGTACAATTACTAACTCATAGTTTTCACATCTCGTTTTGAAAGTTTTATTGTGGATTTCTTCATTTTTAATTCCGAATTGATGATATCCATATCTCAAATATATCTTGAAAAGCATTATGGACCCTCTTAGCTAATCAAATAGATAATTGATTCTGGGAAATGGGTATTTATTCTTCATTGTAGCTTTATTTAACTTCCTATAATCAATTCATATTCCTAGTGTGTCATCCTTATTATTTACAAATAGCACTAAGACTCCAAAGGGTGGTACATTGGGTCAAATGTGTCCTTTATCCAACATTTCTTTCAAATGCAATTTTAATTCCACCAACTCTAGCATGTTCATGTGATATGGGGTTTTATAAATTGACACAAAACCAGGAATTAATTCAATAGAGAAATCAATTTTCCTCCTAGGTGGAAATCCTAACACTTCCCTCATAAATACATTGTTATATTTTTTCACAATGGGGTGATCTTCAATTATCAATTCCCTATCCTCTATTACATGGTTACTTGAATCATAAACAAGTCACACCCTTTATTGTTGCTTTTCTTCACTTGAAGCAATGAATTTTGTCTTATTGAAACATTTTTTGTTAATCCTTGCAATATCTTTTCATCTCCTTCAGTTCTAAGGCATTCCAACAATTTACCATAATATTCATTTTTGGTCCTATGGGTTTCTATCCAATCCATGCCATTCAAGGTATCATATGAAACCAATAGAAAAAATTAAGCACAAATCGTGTGGGCATGTTGCTTAATTCTAGCTAGCATGACTTCACCAAATTAGTCACTCTCTTTTTTATTGTCATGGCTAGCTAGACCAACCATGATTTGGCATGTGGTTTATTCTACAAGGCATAGGTCTATGGGATTTTGGGGATGACATAACTAAATTTAGAACCTAGATGAATTAAAATTCAAACGAGATGGTTGGAAACCATATATTCCATTTTGATCACTGGGGCTTGTTAATCTATTTATCTGTTATTCAATGCTACATAAATTTGAGGTATTCTTTGAGCCACATCATTCATTGTTGTTTCCTCTTGGACATTGTACCACTTTTTTTTTCTCTACTATTTGTGGGGGGGATTATTTTGACATGTGATCCTCTCCACAACCACAACAATGAAATTTTTTCTTCTTGGGTTCCTCTACCTCTTCCCTTGTTGAATTGATAGTTGATATCTATTTGTAGCAGAGCATTTCTGCTAGAAATCACCTTTAGCAAGGGTATTCAAAATTCACATTTCCCCATTTTCTTGTACCCTAAGGATTGTGATACTTTCCTTTTAAATATGGTTTTTCTTTTCTTCTTCCAATATGTTTGGAATTTCTCCCTACGCTTGGACTAATCATAGAATAACTTGGCCTTCTTGATAGTGTCCTATAGTGTCATTGGTTCATCACATTCAATTATTTCTTGGTAGGACTTTTATAAACCACTCAGATATATCTAAATATTCACCTTCTCATCCTTGATGTAGGGTACATGCCTAACTAGTTCCAAAAATCTGTTGTTGTAGGCACCCAAGGTGAATTTTCCTAGCTTATGCTCATGAAGCTCTATGATTTTGCTATCATAGTATCTCTCAAATAGGTACTTTCCCTAGAAATATTTCACAAATATTTTCAAAGTTAGTTCCTTTTGTCTAAGGCCTTTGACATTTCTAATATATTTTCACCACATGTTTTCTTTTCCTTTCAAGTTAAAAATAGCTACCCTAGCCTTCATATTTTTAAAATAGTCATGGACTCTAAATTATATATTTAAGCCCAAATGTCGTGCTTTTATTTCTTCACTCCTCTCAATGTCTCCACCAATGGTAGGGGGATTTTATTTGTTGAATGCTTCCAAGATTGTGTTTTCCTCACTCTTCCTTTGCTAGTGGTGTCTTCCTAACCTAGTTATAGCACTAAATAGATTTTCATGGTTAATTTCTTCTCTTTCCAGGGTGTTGAATGGATTTCCCCCTCTCTTTGGGTCTTGACTTGCATGCATTCACCTCTTCTTTGACTTGTTACCTTCTACCTTATTGGTTTCCAATCCATGTTTCTAAATTTGAAATGGCATCTTCTTATATTTATTCCTATCTAGATAACTAGCATCGGGTTCATGTTTCCTTTTTCTTTGAATACGTGATGAGATTTTCAATATCACCACAGTCAACTTTTCTTGCATTTCTATAGCTCTAAAAACATTTTCATTTTCAACCTTGATGCTCCTCAATTAGGCTCTCAAGCTTTTGAGGGTATCCATCCAAATAGGGGAATTTTCTTCTCACCTCTTTCCACATGAATATTCTTCATGGTTAGGAAGGGTTTTTTCCTAAACCATTCTACTTCTCATTTCTCTATTTTATACTATATATTATGTCTTCTTGTTTGTTTTCACACACACAATTGTCAGCTAAATCAATCATAAACATATTAATCATAGCCTTGGTATACTAGCACCAAGGTTGTTGACTTGAAGTTCTTCATGCAACCAAAACCCATGTAAATTACATATTTTAGAAAACAAAAAGAAAATAAAGAATTCCATCTAAGTTAGCAATCACATCAACTATTGGTTTAAATCAACATTGATATAACAAATGAATTTACTCATCCATATAAAATTAAATTCTACTATGTGTGTGTGTGAACCCCTTTAAGTCCAGTGTTGAACTTGGGCTCTGATAAGACTCTGTAACACCTTCCACCCCTTAAGTCACCTTATGCTATGAGAGTGCTACCCATTTACCTATTCTCCAAGGTATGTTATGAATAAAGGGTTACAATCACTCTTTTTCTCAAACTCTTCGAATCCTAAAACTAATGTCACTATTTCATTTAGCTATTCAAGAGATTTATAGTGGTATAAATTTTACCTCAATCCAATATTTGGGTAGAAAGTTATTCCCCTTAGAAATTTAGTCCATTAATGATGATATGTCATCAAGCGGGATCTATGAAGCACCCACATGGTCACAACTAGCCCTCGTGGTGCCATGCCACTATCATATGGAACTCTACGTGACACACACATCATATTGGTATTGACACATAATTTTAACATTTAGTTTCACTGGTATCATGGTTCCTGGCACTACATTCCATCAAGCCAACACTCTATCATTTCCCCTAGATACCATGTTCCCCAATATCATTTCCCTTGGTACCATGTTTCCCAGTATCACTTTCTCCAATACTAAATTTCCCCAATCTCGTATTCTAACATTTCTCTTGGGTACCAAATTCCTCAATTTCATTTTTTGTTGGTATCACATTCCTTAATATAATTCCCTTGGTACCATGTTCCCTTGTATCATTTTCCCTAGGTACCATGTTCCCTGACATCACCTCCCTTGGTACTTTATTTCCCTAGGGTGGTAGGCTTAAAATATTGATTAAATTCATCTACTTTCTTTAATTCATTTTTAGCTAAGATAATCATGTCTCAATAAAAGGATTATTAATTAATCCCATGCATGCCATTCATTGTATTTTATGTAGAAAACATGTTATTTAAAAAAAATGGTCACCTAATCAATTCAATGAAACATTTAAATCAATTCCTTGCACAATTGGCAGTCTAGTTAAACTTGTTTAGGGAGTTATGATTATCAATTAACTAAGAATGACCACATAGGTTCTCATAACTATACAATAAGAGTTTTTATCCACTTATCAAACATTGCTAATCCTCTGAATCAGTTCATATACTGTATTCGGAGGCCATTGTTGTTAAATAAGAGAGCATAAGCACACAATTTATCATATCAATTATGAGCATAGTGTTGAACAACATAGGTCAAACATTCATTAAATTTCATACACAAAATATCCCATACTAGTCATAATAATAGCATTGAACATCACGGTACATGATTCAAATATACGAAAGTAATATAGTTATGTATGTGTCTTAAACTAGCTAACAACTAAAGGAAGGACTTCCACTCTCTACCCAATCATAGGCCAACAACATAATATCTTTCTTATAGTTGACCACCGCTGAGACATATACAATGTCTAAGGAAATTCTTACCAGGGAATTCATACTGAAGACTTGGCTTAACACTCTAAATATGGACCCTACTTTCCAACTAGTTTATTAAGTGACCTCTGACAACAAGCACCAAGGTTTCTTTTTGGTTTTACCTTTACCAAGAACTAGGGTAGTTTATTAGTTGTTTCCTACCAGTAAGCACCACAATGACCCACTCTTTCCTCTATGTTGATTCACAAGTGTTTGCTAAAGGTTCATATGGGGTATTTCTTAGTCTCAAGAGTTAAAATCCATTGTCTAGGTGGTTTATTAACTATATTTTCATAGCAAACACCACAGGGGTCTAATGTCCATTGTCCATGTGGTTTATTAGCTACTCAACAAGCACCACAGTGACCCAAAATTCCCTATCCAAGTGGTTCATCAACTATACAACAAGGACCACAATGATTCATTCTTCCACTGAGCCTCACATTGATGTACACATGTTAGAAAACACAATCTAGTGGCCTCACATTTAGTTCATAGGGGATTCACAAGGATTTCGCCCAAGTTTCAGATGGGGTATTACTCAATATCAAGAGTTGGAATCCATTACCTAGGTGGTTTATCAACTACCCTCTAACAGTAAGCACCATGGTGGTTTACTAGTCATACCTACAATAAGCACGAAGGTGGTTTAGTAATTTTTTCCTAAAAATGATCACCTCAGTGATTCATTCTTCCACTAAGCCTCCCACTAAGCCACACAAGGTTAGACAATACACTCTAGCAACCTTAGACATATTTCATTTGGGATTCACCCACTCTGTCTTCCATTGTAACTACCCAACAACTCCCACACACTCCAAAGATTGGTTGAGTGCACTTAGAAGGGGTGAAACTTTCTCTAGGAGAGATCTCAAATGAACTTAATCAGCAAGAGGGATTTCAACAACTATGGAACCAACTAATGAGATAAATCCCATCTATTCTCTTTAGCAATCTCTATAATTCTTCTCAACATCACTTTGTGCACTTGAGAGGCCACAGGCATTGATGGGCCTCTAAATTAGACATAAATTGAGGCCCATGCCTCTAATCTAACATAAATTAAGGCCTATGACCATCCTTCAGAACATTAAACCTCTCTTTTTGCATTAGATAATTTATTTTTAACTCTAATATATTCATTAGGAAGGTTTATGAATAATTGAATATTGTGCCTAGTATTATTTATTTTTTGTGGAATATTATGAGAATATTGGGCAAATTATGAAGAGTTGGAGGAGGAGATAATTTAGGGACTTGTTCCCTACTACTGGAGGATCAATAATAAATAATAATTCAACAATATATTATGGAATTATGGCACCAACTATGGAACTCCAATGATTGAGAAAATCTAGGAATGTGTTCCACTAATCAAGGGGGCAGATCCACCAATCAAGGGAGCAGATCCACTAATCTAGGGATTTCGGTGGGGAAAGCTTCCTCCATCCATGGGGAATGATTCTTAATCATTTTGTATAAGTACCAAGTTGAATTTTCCTCTAGAGAATGATTGTAAAAATCTAGGAATGTGTTCCGTGCCATTTAATGCAAATTCCTAGTATTGGGAACTAGATCCACTAATCAAGGGATTTTGGTGGGGAAAGCTTCCTCCATTCATGGGGAATGATTCCTAATAATTTTTTATAAGTACCAAGTCGAATTTTCCTCTAGGGGAGGAGAGTTTTTCATTAGAGTTATTGTGGAGAGAGCTTGTATTCTAGCAGCTCCATTGTATTTTCTTGTAGGGATGTAATTCTTTTGATGAAAATAATGAAGATTGGTGTCATGTTCAGCTTCTAAATCTTGTTCTCCTCCATAGGTCTCTGAGTTTCATTGGTTTTGGCCATCCCAGGAGCCTCAAAGCCCTTTTGTATCATTTTATTTCCTTCTTTTCATTGCTTATTCACATACATCTCTAGTTTTTATTTCTTTCTATTTCTGCATTTAAAATTATTGGTTTCTTGTTGTAGGATTGAATTAATTGGTTGATGTAAGTTTTTTTTTTTTTTTTTTTTTTTTAGTTAAGACTAACCTAAGTACCCACGAGGGATTTGAACCGGTGACCTATCGCAAGGAGTGCCTTAACAGCGCACCCATTCACCGTCAGTCCAAAGCCCCGTGGGCAAATTGGTTGATGTAAGTTATTTTTCAGGTTCACAAGAATTATTTCATCCTTGGAAAATCTTTGGAATTTCATAGGAATTATTGAGTTTCTTAGATTAGTCTTCTTATTCCCAAAGCTAGATTATTGGACCTCCTTTTTAGCAAAGAATAGTAAACTTTTGCTATTTTTTAGAGCATGCTAACGAGCTTCAGTCGACTTGATTCCACTTTCATTAGATCACAAAAAAATTCTAGTTCATAACAAAAATTACCCCATTGCATTTTCACTTGATTTGGTTAGGCGTTTTTTAGATTTACTAGCTCACTAGTTCTCGAATTTCTAGATTTTCGACTAGTAATGTTTTTTATTTGTTTTGCATGGGTTAACAGAGGTATTTTTGAGTGATTCCACTTATAATGAGGACCTAAGACATCCTAGTTAATACCAAGATTTTTCCCATCCAATTTAGATTTGATTTGATTGGTCATTCGATGAATTATTGTAAATTTGTACATCCTATAGGAAATCAGGGGATCCTGTAGGAAATCACTGTAGCATCCTATAGGAAAGCCTGTTTTGGGGTCGAATTGAGGAAAAATCCTCTAGGAAGCTAGTAAAGGGTCCCTACTTGTCTCCCAAGCCTTCTGACCATTCACCATCATCTCCAAGCCACTTGCCACATCACCAAAAGAGACTAGCTTTCACACTCTCACACGAAAAAGACAAAATGAAAAACAAATTTATTTTATTCATTTACATGCACAACAATAGAAGGTTTGATGGGTTGAATATGCATGCTTAGGATAGTAGGATTGCATACATGTTAACTTAGCATTCTTTTGAAGCAAATCCTCTTAGGAGTTAGTTAAAAAAATGTGTTTTTTAGCATTTGATGTCATTCTCTTTCCTTGTACTTTCTTTCCTGCAATAGGTTAAGGTTCCATTTCGAACATTTCATTTTCTTCAATTAGTTTAGGATTTGAATTCAGTACATACACTCCATTACATTATAACAGCAAAAGAAGGACACACTGTATGCTGCACATAGAGTGCCGATACCTCTTAAGTTTGTACGAACCTCGGGTTGATAATTAAAGTCGGTTGCCTTGAGGGTTGCAGCATTCTTGTTGCAATACCGAGGCTCATCACTTTTTTGAGCCGTTGCCGGGGAGGTGTCAAAGTATGCATTGTTTTCTTCCTTAGTTGATTCATGTCATTTCACTTTTTGCAAAAACAAAATATTTCCATTAGGCATATTTAATTTCAAAAGTATAAAATTGCATTGCATTATAGTTTTCATTCAATCATAAAAACAAAAACAAAATTTCTCCAACACCAACCCACCCCCCCATTTGATCAGATGGTGCAGTAAGAGCCATATCACCATTCACTTTTGCAGGTAGAAGAAGAAGATGACAAATAATGTAGAATAATTGGATGGAGATGATAACAATGAAGAAGATCCTCTCGGATTTCTCATTCAATATATTGAAGGTAGTGTGCACATGAAGAACATTCCTCCCTTTTTTCTTCCAAAATTTCATGGTCTAAGATCAAAGGATCTGAAAACCTTTCTCTTTGAATTGGAGATTGTTTGTAGATCTTATGGTTACTTATTAAAAACTAAAAAACTAAGATTGTTTCTGGCAATATTGAAGGATAGAGCTCTTAGATGGCTCATGAGTTTAAGGACTCATTCAAGAAGATCATGGAATGGTATGCAAAAGATATTTCTAGACAAATATAAAAATAATGATCTTAAAGAAGAAATCTTTAGAATGAATCAAAGAGAAGATGAGAGTCTTGAGGATCTAATAGATAGGTTCATTTATAATGTTAAGAGGGAAAAACTAAATCATTTAGGATCTGACACACTAAAAACCCTCTTACTTAGAACAATTAGGGATGAGTGGATTGATCTCCTTAATCTCATGAGTAGAGGTGATGTATATCAATTATCATTTGAGGAAATTTGTGAAACATGAAAAGACATATCAAGAAGAAAAGCAAGAGTAGGTAAATTAGCATCAAGATTGGTAAGTCAAGCTAAACTTGGAAAGTTGTTTGATGATTTTAAAACAGAAATTCTTAGCAATATAACAAAACAAGTAGAAACGTTAAGAATGCAAGATGAAGGAAAAGAAAAAGATAATATTTTTGTTGCAGAATCACATGATGTTAAACATTGTCCATCATTACCAAGGTTGAAGGAAGTTTACCAAGAGGACAATGGAGCAAGTCAATTGCCAATGCAACTATGTTATGTAGCTCCAAGAGGACCATGGCAGTCTATTCAGCCTGATATGATGCAAGAGCCTAATTCACAATTTCAAGCTTATGCACATCCACCTCAAAGTAATGGGAACACACTCTTTCCTTGGCAACATTGGCCATCTCAACCCCAAAACCAATCTTGGCAACAAGGTTGGCAATGAACTTATGGGATCCATCCACAATATCCTCCATACCCAAATCCATGTTATCCCTACCATTCACCTCCACCACAACCACAACCTCATCCAAATCCATCTCAAATATACATTCCCACTCAACTATCTGTACCACCATTTCCAAACCCACACATTGAAATAGGTCAACCCACTTATAATGCTGTGGTACAACACTTCCAAACATCTCCTCTTGAGATCAATGGTATTCACCATAGCTCAGGAAGAGTATTGCAAAAAAGATATCATCTTGATATCACTGAAGGACCACATCCAAAAGAAGAAGATTCAAATAAGAAAACCACAAAACCATGGGTTGCGATTGATGAAGAGAAGACACCAAAATCAAAGATCAAGATAACTCCCTCATGGTTACCATCAAATCCTCCATGTATTCAAGAAAAAAATCAGCAAAAAGAGGAAGATTTGAATATCATGGTAGAAGAAGACATGAAGAATGATTCAAATAAGAAAAAGGACCAAGGACATCACAACTATATTGAAATGTGGTTCCATACAGTCACTAAGTTGCAACATCACTCTCTTCCTCAATTATGCTTGATCCTTTCAAAGTCAAATCATTTGTTCTATGGAATCCAGGTACATGTAAAAGCATACATTTCAAGCCTCCACATCAATTTGTATGTCATCTTGATGTGCACATGGCTCCATTGGAAGTATTCTTATACTTGAAAGTGATTTTGTTTTTCAAGTAGGGTAGGGTAGAAGAAAAAAAAATGAAAAATAAGAGAAAAAAATAAAAATCTAAGGTGAAAATCTCCTTGGAGGCACCTCAGATTGGCTCATTGAGTGAAAACCTCCATGAGGCGGTCAATGGGTTGAAAAAAAAAAAAGAGAAAAAAGAAAAGATCCTAGGTGAAAACCTCCTTTGAGGCGTCTAGGTAGACTTACTAGTTGAAAACCTCATTGAGGCAGCTAGTAGGCCTAGAAAAAAAAGAGAAAAAAATAAAAGAATCCTTGCTCCATGCATGCATGTACTCTCCAACATCTATAAGCAAAAAGAACAAGTTGGTACCAAAAGGAAAATTTGTCAAGCCTACTGAAAAGAAGTCAAATTTTGACACTCTCCTCCTTTGCTCAAATTCTCCAACAAGGCCAAGGCCATTCCAATCCATCACCCTAATCTATTTTCACCATCCACCCATCATTCTTAAGCTTCTACCATTCAGTTTGCTTGTTGTCCTAAAAAACTACAGGATGCTCTATTTTATTATAGGATACAAAAATACATAGAGCAGAAATTTGTGTTTGCCACAACTTGAAAACCATTCATCCATTTTCCAAGTTGTTTTAGGGGGAAATGCATATGGATGATGGTAACATGCTCAAGCAGTTTCAGCAAATTCCAATGCACGATTTCCAAGCAATTGGCCTCCATCACCTTCAGCCATTTTTGCATTTTCTCAATATCCGTGCATCCATTTAAAAAAATGTTTCATGGGGAGATGCGTATGGATGATGGTAAAATGCCTAAACAATTTCATCAAATTCCAGTGCACAGTTTCCAAGAAATCGACCTCCATCACCTTCAGCCATTTTTAGTTTTTCTCTAGATCCATGCATCCATTGACCAAAACTTTTTTATGGGGAGGTGCATAATGATGATGGCAACATGCTCAAAAAGTTTCAGCTCAATCCAGTCTACCATTTGGGAGATATGGACAAAACAAGTCGTTGTCTTGTAAACTGGATACAGAACAAAACCTATAGATTGGCAGTGAGAAGTTTTAAAGGAGATTGAGAGGTCAAAGAAGCTCCTCCAGAGATTAGAAACATCATAAGTATTGTCAACATCACCATCCAACACCTGCACATCAACATCAACTCAGCAGCAGCATGCATGTCTCTCCAACAACCATCAGGTAGGTACAGGTATGCAATATTCTTGACCTCTTCTCTTGAGCATATTATAGTTATAAATTTGTTATCAATGCATGAGAGATGAGGTTTTATAAGCTAAGGATTGGTTAGCAGTCTCAGCCGCCTTCAACTAGTTGATTGCAGCTCACTCCTTCACCCATGTAATGTTGAAAAGTCAAATTATGAAGGGTGATGATTTTAAGGAATGAGTACAACAGTTAAAATAAGACATTTTTACAAAGGCCAAGCTCACCACAGCACTCCAAGTCCTCCATCCACTTCATATTCTCTATCTTCATTCTTGAAAAAAAACAAAGAGAGAATCCTCTCCATTTTCATGAAATTTCCATTTGCAGGTTAGCAAGAAGGACGGTCAAAGAGCAAAGGAGGATCACAAAGAGACCCCTGTCACTCACATTTTTATTTTACCACTCATTACCATTCATCCCTCCACCATTTCTGTCATTTTTTCCACTCCCATACTTTAGTTTACAAAGGGACTGTGTCTTCTACATGATGATCCTGTAGGAATTACAGTGACCCAGAAATCCTACAGGAGGTGTCCAAATGGTGGAACAAGGTAGCAGAAGGTTGATAAGGGTGTGGAATACCTTGCCAAACTAAAAAAATATTCAATAACTCATCTTGAATAATGGAAAGAAAGCAAGTTAATGGTCTTAAGAAACAATAATTTTTCTTTGAACAAATATGTTTCTGGGATTCTCCTTGCAGAGCTTACAGCCAAGATTCTTAATGCACAAGAGAGAGGCCACCAGGGCCATGGATGAAGCACAATGAGGTCACTAAGTTGCTCAGAGGATGAGCAACACTTTCAACATGGGGGTATGATCGGCCTCTAAATTAGACATAAATTAAGGCCCATGCCTCTAATCTAAAACATAAATTAAGACCTATTACCATCCTTCGGCACATTAAACCTCTCTTTTTGCATTAGATAATTTATTTTTAACATTAATATATTCATTAGGAAGGTTTATGGATAATTGATTATTTGTGCCTAATATTATTTATTTTTTGTGGAATATTATGAGAATACTGGGAAAATTATGAAGAGTTGGAGGAGGAGATAATTTAGGGACTTGTTCCTTACTACTGGAGGATCAATAATAAATAATAAGTCAACAAGATAATATGGAATTATGGCACAAATTATGGAACTCCAGTGATTGAGAAAATCTAGGAATGTGTTCCACTAATCAAGGGAGAAAATCCACCAATCAAGGGAGCAGATCCACTAATCAAGGGATTTCGGTGCAGAAATATTCCTCCATCCATGGGGAATGATTCTTAATCATTTTGTATAAATACCAAATCGAATTTGCCTCTAGGGAATGACTGAGAAAATTTAGGAATGTGTTCCCTGCCATTTAATGCAAATTTCTAGTATTGGGGACTAGATCCACTAATCAAGGGATTTTGGTGGGGAAAGCTTCCTCCATTCATGGGGAATGATTCCTAATCATTTTATATAAGTACCAAGTCGAATTTTCCTCTAGGGGAGGATAGTTTTTCATTAGAGTTATTGTGGAGAGAGCTTGTATTCATGCAGCTCCATTGTATTTTCTTGCAGGGATGTAATTCATTTGATGAAAATAATGAAGATTGGTGTCATGTTTAGCTTCTAAATCTTGTTCTCCTCCATAGGTCTCTGAATTTCCTTGGGCTTGGCCATCCTAGGAGCCTAAGATCCCTTTTGTATCATTTTCTTTCCTTCTTTTCATTTCTTATTCACATACATCTCTAGTTTTTATTTCTTTCTATTTTTGCATTTAGAATTAATGATTTCTTGTTGTAGGATTGAATTAATTGGTTGATGTAAGTTCTTTTGCAAGATCACAAGCATTATTTCATCCTTGGAAAAGCTTTGGAATTTCATAGCAATCATTGAGTTGCTTGGATTAGTCTTCTTATTCCCAAAGGTAGATTGTCGGACCTCCTTTTTATCAAAGAATAATGAATTTCTGCTATTTTTTAGAACATGTTAATGAGCTTCAATCGACTTGATTCTACTTGCATTAGGTCACAAAAACATTCTAGTTCATAAAAAAAAATTAGCCCATTGCATTTTCACTTGATTTGGTTATGCATTTTTTAGATTTACTAGCTCACTAGTTCTCGAATTTCTAGATTTTTGACTAGTAATGTTTTTTTTTTTTTTGCAAGGGTTAACAGAGGTATTTTTGAGTGATTCCACTTGGAATGGGGACCTAAGACATCCTAGTTAATACCAAAATTTGTCCCATCCAATTTGGATTTGATTTGATTGGTCATTCGATGAATTATTGTAAATCTGTACATCTTGTAGGAAATCAGGGGATCCTCTAGGAAATCACTATAGCATCTTGTAGGAAAGCCTATTTTGAGGCCGAATTGAGGAAAAATCCTCTAGGAAGATAGCAAAGGGTTCCTACTTGTCTCCCAAGCCTTTTGAACATTCACCATCATTTCCAAGCCACCTGCCATATCACCAAAAGATATTAGCTTTCACACTCTCACATGAAAAAGACAAAAAGAAAAACAAATTTATTTTTTTCATTTACATGCACACCAATAAAAGGTTTGATGGGTTGAATCTGCATGCTTAGGATAGTAGTATTGCATACATGTTAACTTAGCATTCTTTTGAAGCAAAGCCTCTTAGGAGTTAGTTAGAAAATTGTGTGTTTTAGCATTTGATTTCATTCTCTTTCCTTGTACTTTCTTTCTTGCAATAGGTTAAGGTTCCATTTTGAACATTTAATTTTCTTCAATTAGTTTAGGATTTGAATTCGGTACATACACTCCATTACATTATAACAGCAAAGGAAGGACACATTGTATGCTACACATATAGTGCCGATACCTCTTAAGTTTGTATGAACCCTGGGTTGATAATTTAAGTCGGTAGCCTTGAGAGTTGCATCGTTCTTGTTGCAATACCGAGGCTCATCAGGGATATCTCTTCAATGCATTAGGGGGATGGGCATTATCTTTTCCTCTGCCGCATCCAATCACATCTCATAAATTAATTGTCAGTAAGTAGCTCACCTTCAATCACATCTCATAAATTGACTATCAATAAGTGGCTAGACTATTTTTTCAAACAATAGTTCATTAAACTCAACATTTATGTTCAGGGTTGGTTTCATGGATTTCCAAGAAAGCAAACTCCATCAAACATTGGGGTTTCAAAAGCTTGTCCTCTCCTTCAATCAACCATCATAAGGATCAAATTTCAATGTTTAAAACACGTTGTATTAGCCAGTCATGGCTCATGTTCCCACACTAGCATTACAAACACTTTTTTGAATTACAAAACTTGGGTTTAATGTGAGGGTTGTCACATATAACAGTAATTAAAGAAAAATTTAAAGTAGAAAGATAAATGTTAAGAACTATTAAAGTAGAATCAAATAAATTAGATGTTAATAACTACAAACTTGACTATAAGAAAATTTATAAAGCTTTGCAAAACTATACACTATATATTAAGGCTAGAGTATCCTGTAATGTAAACTTTGTAAAGGATTCCCAAGATAACACAAAATTTAACCTACATGGGGGACTATTATGAAGGGGGAACCTGGCCATGCTTCTCTATATCAATAGGTTCTACTGGAAATGCAATATTCGAATATGGAAGTGCAGAGGACGCATGCATGATAAAATTGATAGAGAAATAAGAAGGCTTGACACCATAAACCCAAACATGCTAGGATTCCTCAATTTGACTATGTGGGCTATTAATTTCTTCCTATACACATTGCAATTCCTCAATTTGAACTACATAGAGTATCAACCTCTTCCTCCATATGTTGATATAAATATATTCATCACTAAAGCAAAATGTGTGGAGAGATGCTAAGTGTTCACTTGGAGATAAAGTATTCCTCCATCAGAGTAATATTCTTTCCAAAACAAAAATATAATAAACCCCAAACCATACAACCAATAAGCCAATTTCTGCAGTACTTGACCCTTGATTTGTAATGACAATGTAAAGTCTATACAATCATGGAACAAAATCCAACATATGTAAACATAAACCAAAATCATACTAGGCATACATTGCATTGAACCTCTACATGAAACCACAGTGCTCCAAATGACTCAATATTGAGGTGACAAGGGTTGATTTATTCATGGAATAGTTTCATTCATTCTCGAGCCATTAATATGAATAGTTCCCTCCTCCTTGTGGGTGGTAGATTCAACCAAGAAAATTTCTATCTCATTATTATGTCTCAACACATGGAATAATGATAACCCAAAATGGAACCTAGTGCACGCAAAACACACTTAAAAATAGAATTCAATTTGGGATCTCAAGGAGAAATTATGAACTGTGAATGTCTTATTATAATTTTGGTGTCTCCCACTACCAATAATTTATAGGGAGAGAAAATCAAGATAAATATTATACCTTCAAAAAGAGCATATTTAATAGGCTCAAGAAAAAACATCAACGTCCTTTCCTCTCCTTTCGGCCCCATACTAACAAGTTTTTTTTTTTAAAACCTTGACATTAATAATTGTAATTGAATTTGTTAAATAAATTAATAAAACTATTATAGAAGATGTGTATTTTATATATAATCAAAATTCATCGAATTTAAAAAAAAAATTAATATATTTATATTATATATTATTTAAATTTATTAAATTATAATAAAAATAACCATTCTTATCCTATGTGATTTTGTTTTTTAAATATAATATAGTATCCAAGGTTTAAAGTGGGTACTTTATCCAACCTGAGAGACCAAATGTTGAGGATGGGTGAAATATTCACACAAAAAATTACACATTATTATGATTATGAATTGCAAAGCCTACCTTCTCTTATTTTTGAGTTATTATATGTTATATATTTTTAAAATTTTTATATTATAAATTTATATTATTTTATTTTTATTTATTGAAATATAATCTAGATTTATATTATTTTATTTTTATATATTGAAATATAACCTGTAAACAGAAATTATCAATTTAATACAAATGAATTTTTCTATTATAAATAATCTATTAAATTAAAATATCTAATTAAATTAATAATTTAAACAAAAATTAACGAGAATCCATTAAAAATAATGAATAAATAATATATCAAATTAAACTAATAATTTAAACAAAAATTAAATAAATCAATAAATATTATAGTTTAATGGTTAAATGATAGTATGATGATGGTGGATTACATCATAGACTTCATCGTGTTTAACAACAAATAATTGTTACATCGTAAATCGTAATGTTGGATATATCACATCTATGAACAAATTCACGGCTTAAATAATCATTTACATCATAATGGGAATTGTTAATAAATCACATCTAAAAACAAATTTATGGTTTAAATAATCATTATGGTATAGGTTATATATATATATATATATATCGCTATAATAATTTACGTTATGGAGTTATATATATATAGCTATAATAATTTACGGAAAGTTAAAGAAATTTTGATAGTTATTTAAACAGATATGGTAAAACGGAAATTATTTCAAAAAAATAGTCCTTTCGATATTTTTTTCATTATTTTAGCAAGAAAAATAGTCCTTTCGATATAGTCTTATAACTCTACATATTGAAGAAAACTACACTCCCGATTTGTTCAACTAATGAAAAAAAATCTTAATTATATTTGTAAATGTTTCCGGTTAGGACCAACGGTCATGAACAAATTACATTTGATGGTCTTTTTTTTGTTTTAACCTTCCAAATGGGTCCAAGTCCAAGCTATTTTTTGAGAGGTGGTTTGTTGCTTGATTTTTATCTTATGGAACTATGTTCATAAGCGATAGGTGAGAAAGAAGATACTAAATGTTGATTTTTATGGAAAAGTGGTTGGAGAGTGTAATTTTAAAGTTTTGATGAACTTTTTATCGAATTGATCATAAATAATAAATTTTTGTAGATATGGAGATGGGATACCCTTCTGCTTAAGTATCATGAATTAAAATATTTAGAGACATAATATCTATAAAATTGTTGGTCGATGGCTCGAGACTTGCAGAGAAGTGTAAATGATGGGAAATAAATAGAGAAAAAGAATCTACCCAGCACCCCCTTTCGAGGGATCCCTGAGCAACCCCATTAAAGAAGGCATGAAGGATGTTTGATTAAATTTGTGTATCGAGGCGAGGAGGCATCAGTTGGGATCCCAAGGAGGATCAAACATACTCCATAATAGCCAAGCTCTATATATCAAATCTAATAGAGGATGTCACCTTGTTTTAAAAAATTGCTTGATTCCATTCTAGCTAGACCCCCCATATTGTGAGAGGAAGAGATTTATGCTATTATCTGTGTCATGAGGACAACTAATTTGTTAAACCTTATTCAATTGATGATCGTTCCCATTGATATGTTTATCCTTCAAAGTGGAAAAGTTTATTCCATATCACTTATAGGAAAGGGAATTGCAAAAAAATATGTTTAATTGATTCAACCTTGTGAAGGCACAATATACATTAACCAGGATCATGGAAGGATTGCTTTTGGAGATTATCCCATGTAGGGGCTTGTTTAAAAGGAGAAACCACATGAAAAGTTTATCTTTTGTTAGGCGTTTAAGTTTCCACAATTTCTTCCCCTAACAAGGGTCTAGAGTATGTTAGTTCACTTATGCAAGGCAATGATATATGTACTTGGATTGTATCCCCCAAAAGGATTATGCACCAAAAAGAGTTGTTCTAGATGATAAAATAGGGTAACAAAAAATTGGTGTAGAGAATAGATGTAAATATCCAATGAAATTGCCTGATCAACTTCTAATTGAAGATCTATACCGAAATCCCAACTTTGAATAACCTGAATAATATCCCTTCGAAAATTTTCATTTAGAAATAGAAATCCCTCTTTTTTTAATTTTTGTATCAATTTCTCATGAAGAAAATAATTGTTGATAGTTCCAACCCATGGGTCCCTCCCTAAAAGGCCCTGAGAACCATCACTAGTTTTCCAATGCAAACCTAGTCCAATGAGAGGGGGAGCATGTGTGATGACTTTCCGTATAGTGGATTCATTCCTAAAATATTTTGATAGGATATTTATGCATCCCAATAAGGAAGATGGGATATGGATGTGCTTATAAATTTGTATTATGGTACTTAGGCCCAAAGGTTTTTACCTTGAATTAGATACCAAACATTTTTAGCAATGAGTTCTTTTAAGCATCAAAAGAGATTTTGCAACCCCCATCCCTCTGAAGCCTTTGGAACAATAATATATTTCTAAGAATATAAAACAAAGGGCCATTTTCCTTCAATATCATCCCATAAGAATCGAAGGGAGAATTGTCTTATTTTGTCTAAAATTCCATTTCAAACCCCTGCCAATGTTGACTAGTAAATTGTAATGACCTCTATAGCTAATTTAACAAGGACCAACCTACCAGCATGAGAAAGCCACCTACGACACCAAACATGAATCTGCTTCTCAATCTTGGCTAGAAGACAATGCCATTCCATCTTAAATTATTTGTTTGGTTTAAGTATGAATCCTATATATTTAAAATCTTCATGAATTTCGTTGATCTGGACAGATAGGATATTTGAGATATCAATGTGTTCCCTTTTTTATAGAGCCAACCAAAACATATAATATTTGGATATGTTTATGACCATATTGGTGGCTAGACAAAAGGTACCTAGCAAAGATTTCATTTTCTTGAGGTATCTTAGATTCCCTTCAGAAAAATCATAATATTGTTAACAAAGAGTAAGTGAGATAAAAAATAGTTTGGTATAATAGAAATACCCATAAAAGAATTTATGTTCTTTACATCAATTATAATTTTACTAAGACCTTTTTCCACTAGAATAAAAAGAAGTGGAGATAGGAGGTTTCCTTGATGCAATCCTCTTCCCACATTCAAGAAAGGTGAAGTAGCCTCATTTACAAGCAACGAAAATTTTAAGGATGGAAATTCATCTTAAAGTTTAGAAATCTTAGCGAATCTTACTAGTCCCATGTATGAAAACTATAAAATATTTGGCAACACTTTTGTAGAAGTATTGAAATTTATAATGATTTTATATAGACTTTCTAAAATATTGGCGATTTTTAAGGTAAAATAATTTTACACTATAAAATTTAGGCAAATCATTTTAGAAAAAATAGAAATAAGCAATTTCTTTTTTTTTAAATATGAAAAATTAGCCCAACTGCAAATATTAGCCCCTAAAAGTTTCCATGTTTATAATTGCACCAAAAGAGGTTGAACTGATAAAATTTAAGACCGAGGAGACAAAAGAATCACAAAAAGGAGACAAAAGAATCACAAAAAACCAAATGGATAAGGAGCAACATGATATAAATCCAACTAATTCTATCGAATGTCTTTAATATATATACCTCGTAAACCATTACTTTTTTATGAACCATTTGGATGGAATGCAATGGTTCTTGAGACAGGTCTATAGCTTCGTGGATTTCTATTTCTTTTAGGAAGCTAAATTTCTTTATAGATATGTTTCTAAAGATAAAATCCTTAAGACAAAGGGAAATAATATTAGAAATATTCTTATATATTGAGTTACAAAGAGAGATGGTTTTAAAATTTTTGAAGGAGGATGGATTTTCATATTTAGGGATGAGGATGTTGATGATGCTAGAAATTTGTCAACCATGGGGTCTCCCTTATGTGAAGTCCCAATTAGACCTCACACTATTTGGTGTAGGAGTCCCATCCAGAATATCGGCCCGGTTGCCATATATCTTAAATATATGCCTTGCCTCTAACTGTTAGCGAGAGAGAGGGATGAAATGGTGTATTCAAAAAGAAAGAAGGTGTGCCTGGTGAGTTTTCAATTGCAAATGTGTCAAGGTTCTTCTACTACAGAAAGGGGAGAAAAGTGAGCCTCTAGGTGAGAGGTAATAGTACCACCCAAGAAGAGACACACATGAACCAAAAGGATCCATCTAACATCCAGTGAAATAGTCCATAGAGGATGCGACGATCATTGCAACCACAAATGAAGAAATAATTGTCTAATATCCCACAGAATAGTCCACAAGGATGGGAGAACAATAACAACCATTACAACACATTCTAAATAAGATAAGTACTAAAATAACTGAAATAGTTCAACTATCTTAGCACATGTGAAAGAAAACATGAAATACAAACATCTGCAGAATAGTCTTACAAACATTTATAATACACGCATGAGAAAGTGTTGGCCTTGAAGGCTTCTATTATTAAGTAAAAATTCCAAGACATATGTTTACAATGTACATCACTAGCTCCAGTAGTGGAGCATTAGAGCCACTCCCTGCTCCTCAAAGAACTAGCTTATCTCTCTAATGCCTTGCAGGAGGAGCTAAGGTGAAAAGTCCTTTGCTCATACAATGAGGGATTATATATAACCAAGGGTGACTCTGTGACTACCCTCATGATTGTTTGACTTCCTATTACTTTTCACCTTACATGAATCTTTAAATTCCATGTGTGTCCTTTCGAATTTCACTTTATAATACATTTTGTATACAATATACATGATCCGCAATAGTGAGGTGCCATATGACCACACGTGACATGACATGACATGACACTGCTGACAAGGACTTCTTAATGATATGGAAATGTCAACCCATTTTTGCTGCTAAGTGTTGTATTTCCTCTTGAAGATGATTTTCTTTTCACCTCTGCATGGCTTGGTGATCAAGACTCTTCAATGATCAACTTCTAAGTTCAACTGTGAGAGAGTATTTTAGCATTCTTCCCTACTTATTCTTCTTCTTCATCATCTTATCATGACATGATAAGGTACGTGTTCCTGCAATTCACTCATGACGAGATGAAATCAATCTGAAAACCCCATAGTCTAAGATGATGCATTTTGATCCACCAACTGAGCCCACAACAAGTGACAAGTTGGGAAGGGAGAATTAGTGATTATAAAATGCACAATTCCAGTAGCCATGGGAAATTCTTGATCCCTGAGATTGCGCAATGTGTAGTTCAGGTAGGTCTGAGGGGAAATATTGTGTAGTTTCCAAAGCCAGTGGGATAAGCTGAAGGGATGGGCATTGGGATAGCTCACTACATAGTTTTAGGAGTCAAGGAAGGCTAGGATTCTATTCAAATTTGTGTAGTTCAAGGGCCTAGGGGATGATATTGAGGCTTGAGGTTACTAAGTGTACAGTTTAAGCCGAGATAGGGGACAATACTATGCAATTTTAGAAGTTGATGGGACAGGATGAGGGAATGAGCACTGAGAGGACACACTGCGTAGTTTTGGGAGACAAGGGAGGCAAGGCTACTCAATAGTTGTGTAGTTCAAGGGCATAGGCGCTAATTTTCAGGCTTTTGATTTCTCAGTGTGTAGTGGAGGTCGGGTTGATAGGAATGACTGCGCAATTCTGGAGGTGAAGGTCGGGGCTTGGGCACAAGAACTGCGCTGTGCAATAGTCCTGGGAGGACGGAATTGTGCATTACGTAGTGCCAAGAAGCAAGATCACAGCTAGAGGTCTGAGATTGCATAGTGCATAGCTCAATGGATGCCCAACAAAGCTAGGTTTCCAGGTCGGGAAGTTTTTTCCAAAAATGGTTAAGTGTGGTATCAATGATATCGGTGTAAACAATGATCAAATTTGACTGTGATCACACACTTAGAATATTTGACGACACGAAAACATAGATCATTCAAAGACATGAACAAAGCATTTCCCTCTATGTGACAACTTTACGACAAGTGCGACACCAAAGATGTACTTTGCGGTGACCGTGATGACACTTGTGCAACAATGCTCAAAGCTTTGGAAATGAGTGTGGCGGGTACTTACAAGGTTATAAGAACTCATTTGCACAAATATGACCTCTTCGAACCACCAGAATGGTCTTATATACAAGATACGACAACCAACATGCTAAAAGATAACAACTTTCCCATCTTGCAATGGGGAACACAAGACTCTAAGAAAACAAATGAAATGATTTTCAAAGTTTGCAACAACAACCAAAAAGATCAAATAAGGATCTAAAATTAGGTATAGGACAAAATTTTAGAGGGTATTGTAGCAGCTACAACAAAGGGATATAAAAGTGGTATTCAAAGGTGCTATAATATGGCCCAAAGTTCTAAAGTATTCAACAATATTGAGAAAATCATCCCCAATGAAATCATAACATCAAATGAAAATTTCAAATAGTGTCCCATTAATACCTAGAATTTTGCATTTTTTAAAGTTGTCAAGAATTGTTTTTAATTCATCCTTGGAGACTTCATCCATAACCTAATTGTTCCCTTCTTGATCAATTAAACTAGGGCAAGGGGACAATACTTGGATGATATGATAAATGTTATCCCTTTAGTATTCTTGATATAACATTTTAAATTACTTATTTCGTTGCTAATCTATACCAAAAAAAGAGGATACTGATTTAATGCCATCTAATCATTAAATTTCCCAAATATTTTTTTTGGGTTTTCAAAATGTTGAAATCCATCTGATAGTTAAATTTCCAACATAACGTTTATGGATTTTCGATGAGATAGAATGAAGGTATGGGCACTAGGAGAGTTCACTGTGCAGTTTTGGAAGTCATGGAAGGTTGGGTTGTTGTGGAGCTGCACAGTTCAAGGGCTTAGGGAATGAACTTGAGGCTTGAGGTTGCGAATTTCGCAGTATAAGTCGAGTTGTGGGACAAGACTACACAATTTTGGAAGCTAGTGGGATAGGATGACGAAATGAGCACTCAGAGAACACACTACGCAGTTTTAGGAGACAAGGGAGGTAAGGCTACTATGGAATTGCACATTTCAAGGGCTCAAGGGATGAGTTTGAGGCTTGTGATAGCGCAGTGTGCAGTGGAGGTTTGATTTGGAGGAATGACTGTGCAATTCTAGAGGTGAAGGTCAGGGCTTGGTCATAAGAATTGGGTAGTGCAGTAGTCTTGGAAGGAAGGAATTTCACATTGCACAGTGAAAAGCAACAATGTCACAGCTAGAGGGCTAAGACTGCATATTGCGTAGATGAAGGGAAGCCCGGTGAAGCTAGGTTGTCTGGTTGGGAAGTTTTTTCCGAAAATGGCTATGTGTGGGATCAATGAGATACATGTGAACGGTGATGAACTTTGACTATGATCACACACTTATAATATTTTACGACATGATAAAATAGATTATAGGAACACATGAACAAAGCAATTCCCTCCATGCGACCGCTTTACGACAAGTTACGATAAGTGCAACACCAAAGATTCACCTTGTGGCGACCATGACGACACTTGTGCAATAATTCTCAAAACTTTGGAAATGAGTGTGATCAGTACTTACAAGGTTAGAACAACTCTTTTTCACAAATATGACCTCTTAGAACCACCAAAATGAGCTTATACATAGGATATGACAACCAACATGTTAAAAGACAACACTTTTCCCATATTGCAATGGGGAACACAAGACTCTAAGAAAACAAATGAAATTAGTTTCAAAGTTTGTGACAATGAACAAAAAACCAAGGAAAGCTCTAAAATTGGGTATAGGCCAAAATTGTGGAGGTTGTTATAGCATCTACAACACTTGGCGGCACACTGCTAGAATTCAGCTTCTCTGTCTTGGATGACTTTTCTCTATGCAGGGCCTTGGTTCTTCAAGGTGTATTGATTCATCCTGGAGATTGATTTGGTATTCTCACTTACCCCATGAATAGACATGGTCCCATTTATGCCTTCTCGGTTGAAGACAACATAAGATTCAATGATATCACAATGTTTCGAGTTGGGAATGGTAGTGTAGCTCGTGTGATTAATATTTTCAGAGTATACTTTTTTATCTCTAGTGTTTCTCTGCACCCAACAAGCCTCGACATTACCTTGATGGAGTCATGCAGGAACAAAAACATTTCTCTACTTCCAACGAGCCTGGAAAATACCCTGACTGAGTTGCTTTCTTCACCTCTCTGCGCAGGAATCCTTTATCTTCTTTCGCCTTTATTTATTTATTTTAAGAGGAATGTGCATTGACACTTATTCATTTTGAGGTGGAAGAGGGATCCTAAATTATTGAGACCAGAAGAGGTTTTTCCTTCAAAGAAGCATACAAAGACCTCCGATTTAGGTTTGTATGTTTAGATTTTCCCCTTCTCGACTTCTACTGATTTGATAAGCATGAAAACACTTAAACATAAGGCTGAGTGTAGGCATGACGTTTCTAGAATAGACATGGGTTCATGGTTGGACCAAAACTCTCCTTATGAATGGATCGTATTTTCCATCAGAACTTCATCGGCTAAGAGATATAACCAACACAAGTAAGATGGACAGAAGGTTAGACAAATATTTAAGTATCACAAGACTCTTTAGAGTTCAGCCACACACATACTACGAAGCCATAACATGTCCAGGAATAACGCTTATTCACATGATTAAAACAGGAAAGAAAAACAAAAGGAAAGGAAAGACAACACACAACAAGGAAACAAAACCAGAAACTAAGCAAAAGAAACTGAACCAAAGCATAATGCAATAAAAAAAATGAGAAAAGACAAGAGAAACTAAAGAGAAAAACATGGGATGAATGCAAGATAAGGAAAAATAGGATGCAACTAATTCTACTCATAACCTAACAACTAGAAGGTCGGGGTCACATATAATGAAATTTCTAGTAAAGCCACCATAGTTATTCTTGACCTACATCTACAAATATATGAAAAATTAAAACATATATAAAGTAATGTGCAACTGAAAAGATAAAAACTTGAATAACTTGCACAAACATTTGAAGGTCTTTCCTATGGGCAGAAAGATGTGCCACAACCACTACTTTCATACAATTCAAATTCTCCAAGACTTCTTGTGAATGCACCTTCTTTAGTGTCATCCTGCCTAGCAAGCACGTGAAAAGAACGAAACCTATTTATTGCAACGGATCTTTCCAAGTAAGATTGCTCCAACCATTCAGCCATTGGATCATAAAATACATGATGATACTTTTGAAAACCCCAAAATCTTTGAAAAGATGGATTATTAATTAGAGGCATGAGATTATAATGAGAATCTTGTGAGGGAAAATATATCTGATCATATTCCACAATCGTGTTGACACAACAAGGACTTGACATAACCATCAGCGAAGGCTAAAGTGCCTCAACTACTTGACAAAAATTATAATAGCAAGATGTTGAACGATGAATATTGAAGGATGTAAAACAACTACCATTGGATACATTAATGGGAAAATGATAACATGAATGGCATTCATCAAAGCTAGAATAATTATCAGATGAACTAATTAAAGCATTAGATTCCAGTTTGTAATAAACAAAGATAAATCAATTTGACAATTCTTCGAATGCTCTGAACAATTGAAAAATTCTCCAGCTCCAAGTGGAACTGTCCTCTGGATCCGTCCTTTCTCGACCTCAGCAATCTTCCTCCATCACCAATACAAGGATATCTCAAGAAAGATGAAGGATATCTCCAACAAGGAAACAAGGGTTTCCTGAAGCTTTAGGGAGTGCAAGAGGCACAAAGATTTCGTTAGACTCGATCAGGGATAATCTCACTATAGTATTGATATCTCATATCTTCTCCCTTAAGGCCTTCCCATGGAGGTTCATTTATACTTCTCCAATTTATTTTTTTCAGTTGGGAAATAATTGGGCCACGGGTAATAGGAGGTGAGTAATAGGTAAAACCGATGAACTCCACTCAAAATTAAGGAAATTTAATTTTTTTAAGTGTTTTAACAAATGTAAGTGGGTTGGGTATATGCTGACCCCACGTGTACATGCTTTTATCACAGGGCAAAGTATCATATAGGGAATAAAACATTGTTTTTTAAATTTTGGACCAAGTATGGAAGGAAGGGTTTCCCTAGGCCATAATCAAAGCATCATATCTACTAAGAGTGCTAAATGGTGCTATAACATATGCCCCCTAATATATGAGGTCATAATGGGTACATGATGCCCGAAATGTATTAAGTGTATAGAAGGAATCATGCCGAGACCGAGGAGGAGTTCACCATAATTCAGCCTGCCAAGCTAGCGAAAGAGATCAAAAAGAAATTGTTGTCTGAGGCAGGCATACCCATGCTCAGAAATAGTAAAGCATGTTCGCATGTCAAGTACAAAAGCAGATCCAATATGCATACAAGTATAAAGGAACTGAAAATACGTAATGGATCATCTGATCATAATCAAGAAAGTACATGTCTGAATATCACATATAAAGAGTTGATCAATGATGCTGAAGTATGACGCTAATCACTGAAATCAAGAAACTGATCCAAATAGTACCAAGTGAACATGATGGAATAAATGGTACTACATTTGATATCGGGTGTCAACATATACGATATCGTTGTAAGGAACTGCAATATATAACATGGATGGTGTCAACTAGCAGAAACAGGAGCAACTGACAAGTGAACCAAGACATGCTGATGCAAACCTAAGGTCTTCACCGACTGTCGTGGTACATTTCTACACAATGGGAATAAATGATTTGAATTCGACTATGTGAGAAATCGTTTGATCACCTATCATTGATGTATACCGTTAACAAACACGAGGCTACTCACCGATAATGATGATGGGAGTCAAGGTACCCAGTAAAATCTAACAAGTCCGAATAAATGGGTTGTAGTCGAACACTTGGAAGAATCTATCAATCATGAGACAATGATGTTTTCCCACTGTTGATAGCGAAGGAATCTGCCACTAATGACTGCAAACCCTAAGGTATTGCCAAATGGACTCTAGAGCTCTTTCCCAGAGCAATGAGTTGAATTCAATGGGAAAAGGTCTGCTAGAAGGAAGGCATTGCATCTTCATCAATCTAGCATGAGTGTAACTCGTAGTCCAATAATGTGGAAGGAATCAGATGATCAAAGATGTAGTAACCCAACCGAAGTACATTTCAGATGTACACAAGATGTGTCTAGCACATGATAGAAACCCTTTGAACCAACCAATTGTTAGCCTCCTGTTGCAACAGGTGTTCATCTTTCATGATTGACAGTTTTACATGCCAAATATGTCATACTTTGCATGCTGCAATGCTCCATATTTCCAGAAAGAGGTCAAAAAAGAGACCATGAAAGTGTGCCAGTCTAAATGCCACTGTTGTATTCCAAATTTTGATGAGTTAACCATTTTTGAAGAATTTTTTGTTAAAGGGAAGTCCAAACAGCCTAATCTTGGTTTCCCTAGGTTTCAATTTCTCGTTTAGAATATAGAGAATGAATATCTGTCCAAACAGTTTAATCTTGGCAGATTTGTAGATAGGTAGAGAATCAAAGGAGCCCAACTGATTAATCTGGGCCCTTGCAAGAAATAAGTGTAGATTTAGATAGGAGGGCAGTCAAAAGAAAAAAGGATACGCAGGGTCTGCAAGCCTAAGTGCACCCAAACCAAAAAGGAGAAAAAATTCTAGGTAAGTAGGCTGGGTAGGTAGTTTTGAGGTTGCAAAATGTTAAATTGTGGTCAATTTTGTGTTTCAAAGTAATATTGTACTTCAGATCACAGGTACAAGGCAGTTTTCATTTGGAAGGGCTCAAGTGAGGCATGGCTAACTCCCCTTTCTTCTTATTCCCCAAATCACTCACTAATTTCCTAAAGAGGTCAAGATCTGCTTGATTCCTCTTAGTTTCATTATTTTCCATATCATTTGCCTTGGTGAAGATCTGATCTGCTTCACTCAAGGATTTCCATTCTTCCTCTATCAGTCACTTTTCCCCCCTTGATAGCCTAAGATCCACATACTTAGCGCTTTCTTGTCATTTCCATATTAACTACTAACTCTATTATTTAGCTCCCTAAATCATTTTCCTATCCCCTACTATGCAAAAATATATAAAATCCCAAAAATATTAAATAATCCTCCGCTTGGCACTATAGCCATATTTTTCTAAGTCCGAGAGGCAGTAATCCATCTGGGGCTCCTGCTAACCCATCCGTGTCCTAACTGGAGTTAGTCTGACACCTGGTCATGCTAACAACCATTCCCCCTTAACCCCAACCCTACAGCACCCATATTCCGCCCTTATCCTAAAGTTTTACATGTAAATATCTACCCCGCCCGCTTATAACCCCATAAACCCACTTTTCTAATGTTTAAACCCCCCCCCCCCGGCCATTTAATAAATTATTCCAATGTGCCGCAGGCCCCGTCCATTATCCCTCCACCGCCTCATCTATGCCGCCGCCCGTCAGATCTGGCGCGCCACAGATCAACGGTGGGCGGGTCTTGTCATCTCCAAGGCCGCCGAGGGTTAACGCCCGGGAGATCAGTGGTTTTCCCGTCGTACTCCTGCCACGCGTCACCCTCTCGGCTGTGGCAGAGCCCCCTCCTCCAATACCACCTATGCGGAAAGGCGGTGCGCCATGAAACTGGATACCGCCTCCGCCGAGTGACGTCATCCTGCCATGTCATCAAACTACGTCAGCCTCCTACCACTGTACTGCCAAATCATCCTGCCACGTCACTACCGCTGTGTCATTGCCACGTCATCCGCCGTACTGGGACCCACCGCTGACGTCACCATCAAAAAGCACGAAAGACGCAAATCACAGCCTAGGAAGCCCAGAATCAAAATCTAAGGCAGTTTTTCATGCGCGATTAGTGCCTGGATATGGGAAATAGGCTGAAATGGAAAGCCCCTCACCGCTCGGCCTCCAGCAGGCCCAAAAGGCGCAAAATGACCAGAATTTCTTCGTGAAGCATACATAAAGGGGCAAACACAATTTTTAAAGAAACAGAGGGCCGAACAACAGCCATAAAAGGTCGATGGGACAGTCTAAAGCACTCATAAGACATTAAAGAGGCCAGGTTCAGCACCAAAGTGTATCAGAGGAAAGATGAAGCGGCAAAGAGTATCCGTTCAACAACATCAAAGCAGGTGAAAATTAAAAACCTCCATCAAAGTCAACAAAACAATTAAGGCCATTTAAAAACTTATCTGGTCGGGATTAGTGCACATTAATGCCATCGAACAGCAGCAGAACCAAGTTAGAGGTGGAGATAAAAGACAAATCACAGTTATTACAGAAAGACTGCACCGAGCCACCCAGGACAGACATTAACTCAGTTTGATACAGCTGCCCTCAGCGCAACTCAAAGATATTTTCATGCATTTATTTCTGGATAAGATTAGGTTAAAGTAATCATTTTCTTTCAGACCTATTTAGGTCGGTTGTAATAGATTAATTTTGGAGATTTTTCCCTATTTATACGACCCTCTACATTGTAAAAAGGGTTGGTTGGTTGATAATCTTCATTAGAGACTCGCACTGGAGATCTGAGATGTTTTACTTAATCAAAGATTGCTGAAAAGCTTTGGAGGAATGACTATCTGCTCTGTGTCTAATGGTTTGAAGAATTGAATGTGGAATTCTTGTGCTACAATATGAATCAATAAGTGTTCCCTACCTCTGTTATTTCAATTTCACATATGCTCAAGTCACAGAACAAAGGATTGGTTTAGAATTTGCTTAGCTGCATTCTATGCTTAGTTTCTGAGGCTTCTTAATGTTTCCCTCTTGATTTAGGCATAAATATGAATTATGTTATGGCTCATGTTTGATCTATTTCACATATGAATGACTGTTATCTAGGAATTCTTAGCTGCTCCTAAATAGGGCTCATTTATCTTCCTTCTGCTAACCTGAATGAGAGATTCTTAATTGCCCCTCATTCCTTAGCCTTTAATCCATCTCTTTTACCTTGAATGATTGTTTCATATGCAGCTGTCTTGCTCCATAATTCCTTCTTGTGACCAAGAAAATGCACCAGCAGTCCTACTCCTTGACTCCACGCCCAATGGTTCTAAAACTTTCATGCTATCCCTGCCTCTTTACTTGAAAGCATCATCCTTCCCACCAAAAATCAAAACAAAACCCCTTCAACTCAATAACTAGCCTAGAAACCTTATTAACAAAGCTAAATCAGAAAGAGAGAGCCCTCTCTGATTGTAGGTGGGCTAGAACCTGCAATCCAAAGATTGGTCTGTGGTTACCTCGGCCGTATCCTTTTGAGTTGACCAGAAGGACAACCTGAGTGATAACATAATGGCAACTCCGCTGGGGACCATCCTCAGTTAATTTCACAAATCAAGTTGGAAAACTCCATGGGAACAAAAATCAGTGGTTCAAGTGTTGTCTATTCCTTAAAACTACAGATGAAGTCTGAATGTCGGCCAGGAAGCCTTTGAAACTATTCTTGCTTTGCATTTATAGGAGTAAATATATGCTACTTCAGTCAATCTTCATGCTAGTTTTAAACTGCAGATAGTTGTTCCAAAAATTTGATCAGTTCCTTGCTAATTCTAAAAACATTCACAGAAAATACTAAAACAAATTCATAATCTGGCTCCCAGAAAGAATTCTCGTTATACAAGGACAAATCCAGACCCAAATCCCCCAGCTGCTTTTGAAAATCCAAACTTAATCCCAAAGATCCTTAGGAAGCAAGAACAAAGAGAAGATTTTGCTGATAATAGTCCTGAAACAGTTCACCCAAGCAGTGTTCTAACCCCTGTCAAAGTTTTATTTCATTCAACCCCTGCTTCCCCTTGTTCATCATCTACTTCCCAAAGCACTCCTTCCACACCTCCATTCACTGCACATACTCCCATTACCACTACTGTTGTTACAGTTGTTCCAGTTGTCCCTGTTGTTCCTGTTGTTCCACTTATCCCTGTGAATATGGCTAATAGATATGCACCCCTGCAATTACCTGCAAATCCTAGGGCTATGCCTCAGGATTATCAAACTAAAATCACATATTTTGATGGAACTGGTTCTTGCACAGCCCTTCAGCATACCAAGAAGATGCAAGACTATTTTGAGAACTACGAAATAGATGATGATAGTGTGAGAATGAAAATTTTTGTTCAAAGTTTAACAGGTGATGTAAGAACTTGGTTCAGATCACTTGCTGCAAATTCTATAACCACTCCGGATGAGCTTTATCAATCCTTTATCAACAGATGGGAGAAAAAGAAAGACCCCTTGCACATACTAGCTGAATACGATACAATAAAAACAGGCCCTCAAGAGTCTATCCTAGATTACTGTGAAAGATTCAACAATGTTTATAATGCAATACCACAGAACCTAAGACCTCCACCTGACCTTGCCTTGTATAAATTCCCTGATGGATTCGACCCGGATATGGCATACCAGTTAAAAGAAAGAGCTCCTCAAACCCTTGCAAACATGAAAAATGTTGTTGTTAGCGTAGAGGCCAACCTAATTTCCAAAAGAAACAGAGCTAGAATGGAGAGAAGAACCACCTTCAAAGAAGAACCCTCAGCCTTAGATCAGAAACTTGATGCTATTATCAGTGGCATGCAAAGGCTGGGAGACAGAGTAGAAAGTGTTGAGAGAAAGTCTTCATGGGAAGCACAACAACCTAATGCCATAAGGAACCCAAATTTCAGGAAAAATCAGAACACAAATGCTGGTAGGTCTAGCCCAGACCATGATATAAGACCCCTTTTTCATGAAAATTATACAGAAGCATCTACATCTAGTGAACCCCAGAGGACACTCACATGAACTTGGTGGATTCGAGGGCTGAGCAACAAATTTTCCTAACTCAACAAGACCAATATGAGCATGACTTTAATCAATTTCAGACTAAGTCTGGTGAGTCTTTTGATTTTAAACAAGGCTATGATATTGCTGTGTATGAGGTCCACAAACAATATAAACTAAGAACTAGGACCATTGATATTTCTGAACCTAGCAAACCAAAGGATGGAAAACAACCCAACAAGATTAAAGGCAAGGCTGTCATAACAGAACCAGCTGATATACCTGTCCCAAACCCGCATCAAGTGACTGTAGAGGACATAACAGAAATGCAGCCTTCTATTGATCAGCCTCTGCCACCCTTTTCCTCAAAAGATAATTCGAACAGCGTTCCAAAAATCCCTCCTAAAACTGAAAAACCGCAAGCAGTCACTTCCCATAACACTGATAAACAAGACCAAATTGTTGATACTCCAATGGAAAAAGGGAAGCCTACCTCTCAAAATACTAAGACCCAATCTGAAAAATCATTTGACTTAGAGGCAGAAATAGGAAAATTGAAGATATCCATCCCCTTATACGAACTGGCCAAACATGATGTGTATAGGCAACAAATTCAAAGATCACTTCAAATGCCAGAAGTCAAGGATGATGTCAATGTTCTTGATGATTAGCCTGAGCTGCTGTTCAATCCAGAAGTTAATGGAAAATCAACATATGGATCTATCTTACCCTTTTATGTCAGTGTACATATACATGACAAAGTCCTGCACAATGCTATGTTTGACTCAGGTGCCTCACACAACCTTATGCCCAAAGCTGTAATGGAAAAATTGAACCTTGATGTTACAAGACCCTACAAAGATCTATTCTCCTTTGACTCAAGTCAAGTCAAGTGTTTAGGCCTCATCAAAGACCTGTGTGTCTCCTTAGTCCAATTTCCTAACAAGACCATCCTCATGGATGTGGTGGTTGCTGACATTCCACCAAAGTATGGCATGCTATTGTCAAGATCTTGGGGAGAAAAACTCCAAGGATCCCTCCAATTAGATCTCTCTTACGCCACTATATCTGTCTTTGGGCAACCAAAGAGACTATATAGAGAAACACTGATGAAGTATGTGGTAACTAGTGAGAGCAAGCCTAAAAATTTTCCCGTTTACTCAATCCATTCTGATATGGATTCTTTTATTTTATTTAATGATGAAACAAGTCCTCCCATTGATGAAAATCTGTTGGCTTTAGAACTGAACACCCACATCAATGAAGAATCGGTTGCCCATACTGATAAAACTGTCAAAACAATCAAGGCAACCAGCATACAAGAAGAACCTCCCCAAACAGAAAATTCAAATCTGTCCACTGCAAGAATGACTGAAACTCTTGACGCTAACCACAAGCAAGAAATCACATAGTATTTAGAGTTTGATGGCTCTGTCAACAAGTTAGGAGCAGGGGCAGGTGTCTGGATTCACAATACACATAACAATCATGCAGAAGGCCATGCCTACAGACTAAATTTCAAATGCACCAATAACATGGTAGAGTATGAGGCTCTCCTCCTAGGCCTTAAACTGCTCAAAGCTCTAGGAGCTGCAAAAGTGTCCATTTTAGGTGACTCCGATTTAATCATACAACAGATGAAAGGTAACTTTGTTACCAATGACAATAGAATGAGGACCTATAGGACTGCTGCCACTAGTATACTCAATACATTCACTGAATCCAAGCTTGCCAAGATTTCAAGAGAGCATAACATTCATGCACATAGCCTAGCCACTTTTGCTAGTACATGCAAGCTTCCCTTTGATCCAAATCACCATTTTATAGCTGAGATAAAACATAGGCCCGCTATCCCAAATAATGTTAAAGATTGGCAAGTGTTCAAAAATGATGCCCAGATTAACAATTTCCTCACTCTTGACCATGAGTTTTCAAATATTAACATTGACATGGATGCTATGACAGATGAACAACAGCAAACAAATGAAAATCAGCAGGCTGTAACTACTGTAACAGCCAAACAAATGTTAAACCCAACTGTCTTTGATAATACAAACATAGAAAAGCTGAAACAGATGCGTTGGGAGGAAATAGCCGAAACAGAGGCTGAAATCGTTGATCTGAAAGATAACTTTCTCCCTACTAGCCTCACTCCGTTAGAAGATATGTTTGATGCTAATGATGTTCCCAAGAAGCCAAAAATGCAACCCTTAAACGCTGTTATAGAAGAACATAACATCGGGACAGCAGAGAAGCCCAAAATGATCAAATTATCCAAAAATTTGCCACCCGATCAGAAGCCCAAATATGTTGATTTGTTCAAAGAATTCCAAGATGTATTTTCTTGGAGTTATGAGGACTTGAAGTCCTATGACACCTCAGTAATCCAACACACCATTCCCTTAAAACCAAACCAAAAGCCCTTCAAACAAAAACTGAGGAGAATCAATCCTATGCTTCTCCCTTTGATTGAAAAAGAAGTGAAAAGAATGTTTGAAGCAGGTATCATAGCACCCATCAGATTTTCTGAATGGGTATCCAATCTTGTTCCCACAAGAAAAAAGACAGGTGAGATTAGGCTATGTGTAGACCTAAGAAATTTAAACCAAGTCTCCATAAAAGACCACTACCTCTTGCCCAAAATGGATCATATTCTGCAGAGAGTAGTGGGGTCATCTAGAATTTCTTTGCTAGATGGCTTTTCAGGTTTTAATCAAATACTGGTTCACCCGGATGACCAAGACAAGACAGCATTTACCACACCGTGGGGAACATTTAAGTGTGTGAAGATGCCTTTCGTACTTAAAAACGCTGGTGCTACCTTTCAAAGAGCAATGGACATTGAATTTTCCAAAGAAATACATGATTTCCTAGTTGTCTACCTCGATGACTTAACCCCTTTCTCCAAATCTGATCAAGAGCACCTAAAACATTTGAGGCAAATATTCATGACATGTAGGAAATATGGCATTTCCTTGAACCCCAAGAAGTCCCTCTTCGGCCTTGAAGAAGGCAAACTTCTTGGCCATATCATATCAAAAGATGGGATTAGAATTGATCCTGAAAGAATCCAAGCCATCCTCCAAATTCCATATCCAAGAAACATAAAAGAGTTGCAAGAATTCCTTGGAAAAATCAACTTCTTAAGGAGATTTATTCCAAATCTAGCTGAGCTGATAAGACTTTTAGGCAACATGTTAAAAAAGCATGCCAAGGTAAGATTGTCTCTTGAAACCAAACAAGCCTTTGAGGGCATAAAATCTGCCTTAACCCAAGCCCCTGTCCTCACAAGTCCACAATTTGATAGGGACTTTATCATATTTTCTTTTGCATCTGATCACACCATAGCTGCTGTCCTTTTGCAAAAGGATGATCAGGGAAATGAAAGCCAATTGCATTTTTTAGCCGAGCCTTAAGAGACGCCCCTTTGAAGTACCCAATCATGGAGAAGCAGGCCTATGCCCTTGTTAAGTCCATCAAGGATTTCAGAGTCTACATTTTATATTCACATGTGATTGCTTATGTGCCAAACTCTATTGAAAAAGACATATTAACCCAAGAGGGGTTAGAGGGAAAAAGAGGCAAATGGATTGCAAACATCCTTGAGTATGACATAGAAATAAAACCAACCAAGCTCATAAAGGGACAATGTTTAGCCAAACTGATGTCCGAAACAAACTTTCAAGCCTTAGACATTAACCAATTGGACAATGAACAGGAGCTGGCGACTCCACAGATCAGTGAAACCTTTTTGCAATCCCCATGGTATGCTGATATATGCTTTGTATTGTTAAACCTGTTTTCTCCCCCAGGATTGTCCAGAATTAAGAAAAGATTTTTAAGAATGAAGGCTTCAAAGTTTTGTGTCATAGATGGTGCTTTATTTTGGAAAAATCATGAATGCATATTGCTTAATTGTTTAACCATGAGTGAAACTAACAATGTCATGAAAGAATTTCATGCAGGGGACTGTGGAGGACATCTATATTGGAATTCCACTGCTGATAAAATTCTAAGGGCTGGTTTCTATTGGCCCTCTCTTTTTGCAGATGTAAAAAAATTTGCCATTTCATGTCACAAATGCCAAATATTTGAGGGCAAAAGAAAGCTCTTGCCCCTGCCCCTTAAACCCATCTCAACTGAAAAGCCTTTTCAATAATGGGGTCTTGACTTCATTGGGGAAATCCATCCCTCCTCCTCAGGCCAGCACAAGTGGATTCTAACAGCCACCGACTATTTTACTAAGTGGGTTGAAGCCATCCCATGCAGGCAAGCCAATGACACCATCATTATCCAATTCCTTGAGTGTAATATCCTTTCTAGATTTGGCTTCCCTGAGAAGATCATTACTGATAACACCGCTGCTTTCAAATCCAAAAGGATGATCAATTTTTGCCATAAATTTCACATTACCTTGGGCCACTCTACAGCCTATTACCCTCAAGGTAATGGCTTGGCCGAATCCTCAAATAAAAGTCTCATTAATATTATCAAGAAGATCTTAGAAGAAAACAAGAAGAACTAGCATAAAAAGCTCACAAACGCCCTATGGGCAGACAGGCTTTCAACAAAGAAATCCATTGGGATGAGCCCTTATGAGCTAGTATATGGCATGGAGGCTAGATTTCCTTCATCCTTGGGCATCCCTACTATCAAACTGTTACAGGAAATCCAGGCTGAACCAAATGACATTCAATGAAGAATTAACTAGACCATTCATCTTCAGCAAACCAGAGAGTAGGTCTATGACAGAGCTCAAATTTTGCAAGAGAAGCTCAAAAAGATGTTTGATAAGAGAGCTAAGGCTGAGGATTTCTACATTGGCAACAAAGTCCTAAGGTGGGATTCACGAGGAGAAGATAAGGGAAAACATGCAAAATTTGATTTTTTATGGAAAGGGCCATTTGTTATTTCTGTTGTTCAGGGAAATAACACATATTTTCTCAAATCTATAGAGGTTAGCACTGCTAAAGAAGGCCCTGTTAATGGCCGAATGTTGAAACATTACCATGATCCCTTTTAAGGGATACAATGCAGCTTTGTATATATCTCTTTGTACATTGATATTTGTATATATCAGCACTTTGTTTTATTTTTGTATAAGCAGTGTGAGTGTTAGAGGAGCAACAACAAAGTTTGTGAAGACACAGTTAATGCAAGTATTCCATTTTTTAAGGCTCTATCTCTGGATTAATCTCAGCGAAACAACAAGAGTAACGTTGTCATATCATAGCAATTCATGGAAATGCTCAAGCAACATTATATATAATATCAAGCACGCAGAAGAAAGCATGCAGTGCTTCACTTTTCATAACAATTCAGTTGAAGAGAGGGTTGTTCATATTTCGAAGTTTCACACTCTTAACAGCCAGCATAAAGAAGTTTTCTAATCTACAGCAACAATAGAAGATCAAGGCAGTCTGACCTGCTGTTCTTGGCTATTCACAAGGAAAATCCATCCCCAAGTGGAGCCACTGTTAGCCTCCTGTTGCAACAGGTGTTCATCTTTCATGATTGACAGTTTTACATGCCAAATATGTCACACTTTGCATGCTGCAATGCTCCATATTTCCAGAAAGAGGTCAAAAAAGAGACCATGAAAGTGTGCCAGTCTAAATGCCACTGTTGTATTCCAAATTTTGATGAGTTAACCATTTTTGAAGAATTTTTTGTTAAAGGGAAGTCCAAACAGCCTAATCTTGGTTTCCCTAGGCTTCAGTTTCTCGTTTAGAATATAGAGAATGAATATCTGTCCAAATAGTTTAATATTGGCAGATTTGTAGATAGGTAGAGAATCAAAGGAGCCCAACTGCTTAATCTGGGCCCTTGCAAGAAATAATTGTAGATTTAGATAGGAGGGCAGTGAAAAGAAAAAAGGATAAGCAGGTTCTACAAGCCTAAGTGCACCCAAACCAAAAAGGAGAAAAAATGCTAGGTAAGTAGGCTGGGTAGGTAGTTTTGAGGTTGCAGAATGTTGAATTGTGGTCAATTTTGTGTTTCAAAGTAATATTGTACTTCAGATCACAGGTACAAGGCAGTTTTCATTTGGAAGGGCTCAAGCAAGGCATGGCTAACTCCCCTTTCTTCTTATTCCCCAAATCACTCACTAATTTCCTAAAGAGGTCAAGATCTGCTTGATTCCTCTTAGTTTCATTATTTTCCATATCATTTGCCTTGGTGAAGATCGGATCTGCTTCACTCAAGGATTTCCATTCTTCCTCTATTAGTCACTTTTTCCCCCTTGATAGCCTAAGATCCACATACTTAACTCTTTCTTGTCATTTCCATATTAACTACTAACTCTATTATTTAGCTCCCTAAATCATTTTCCTATCCCCTACTATGCAAAAATATATAAAATCCCAAAAATATTAAATAATCCTCCGCTTGGCACTATAGCCATATTTTTATAAGTCTGGGAGGCAGTAGTCCATCTGGGGCTCCTGCTAACCCATCCGTGTCCTAACTGGAGTTAGTCTGACACCTGGTCATGCTAACAACCATTCCCCCTTAACCCCAACCCTATAGCACCCATATTCTGCCCTTATCCTAAAGTTTTACATGTAAATATCTACCCCACCCACTTATAACCCCATAAACCCACTTTTCTAATGTTTAAACCCCCCCGCCATTTAATAAATTATTCAAATGTGTTGCGGGCCCTGTCCATTATCCCTCCGCTGCCTCATTTGTGCCGCCGACCGTCAGATCTGGCGCGCCGCAGATCAACGGTGGGCGGGTCTTGTCATCTCCAAAGCCGCCGAGGGTTAACGCTCGGGAGATCGGCGGTTTTCCCATCGTACTCCCGCCACGCGTCACCCTCTCAGCTGTGGCGAAGCCCCCTCCTCCAATACCACCTATGCGGAAAGGCGGTGCGCCATGAAATCGGATACCGCCTCTGCTGAGTGATGTCATCCTGCCACGTCATCAAACTGCGTCGGCCTCCTGCCACCGTACTGCCAAATCATCCTACCACATCTCTACCGTCGTGTCACTGCCACGTCATCCACCATACTAGGACCCACCGCTGACGTCATGCTGACGTCACCATCAAAAAGCACGAAAGGCACAAATTGCAGCCTAGGAAGCCCGGAATCAAAATCTGAGGCCGTTTTTCATGCGCCATTAGCACCTGGCTACGGGAAATAGGCCGAAATGGAAAGCCCCTCACCGCTCGACCTCCAGTAGGCCCAAAAGGTGCAAAATGACTAGAATTTCTTCGCGAAGCATACAAAAAGGGGCAAACACAATTTTTAAAGCAACAGAGGGCCGAACAGCAGCCATAAAAGGTCGATGGGACAGTCTAAAGCACTCAAAAGACATTAAAGAGGCCAGGTTCAGCGCCAAAGTGTATCAGAGGAAAGATGAAGCGAAAAAGAGTATCAGTTGAACAACATCAAAGTAGGTGAAAATTAAAAACCTCCATCAAAGTCAGCAAAACAGTTAAGGCCATTTAAAAACTTATCTGGTCGGGATTAGTGCACATTAATGCCACCGAACAGCAGCAGAACCAAGTTAGAGGTGGAGATAAAAGACAAATCACAGTTATTACAGAAATACTGCACCGAGCCACCCAGGACAGACATTAACTCAGTTTGATACAGCTGCCCTCAGCGCAGCTCAAAGATATTTTCATGCATTTATTTCTGGATAAGATTAGGTTAAAGTAATCATTTTCTTTCAGACCTGTTTAGGTCGGCTGTAATAGATTAATTTTGGAGAATTTTCCCTATTTATACGACCCTCTGCATTGTAAAAAGGGTTGGTTGGTTGATAATCTTCATTAGAGACTCGCACTGGAGATCTAAGATGTTTTACTTAATCAAAGATTGCTGAAAAGCTTTGGAGGAATGACTGTCTGCTCTGTGTCTAATGGTTTGAAGAATTGAATGTGGAATTCTTGTGCTGCAATATGAATCAATAAGTGTTCCCTACCTCTGTTATTTCAATTTCACATATGCTCAAGTCACAGAACAAAGGATTGGTTTAGAATTTACTTAGCTGCACTCTATGCTCAGTTTTTGAGGCTTCTTAATGTTTTCCTCTTGATTTAGGCATAAATATGAATTCTGTTATGGCTCATGTTTGATCTATTTCACATATGAATGACTGTTATCTAGGAATTCTTAGCTGCTCCTAGATAGGGCTCATTTATCTTCCTTCTGCTAACCTGAATGAGAGATTCTTAATTGCCCCTCATTCCTTAGCCTTTAATCCATCTCTTTTACCTTGAATGATTGTTTCATATGCAGCTGTCTTGCTCCATAATTCCTTCTTGTGACCAAGAAAACGCACCAGCAGTCCTACTCCTTGACTCCATGCCCAATGGTTCTAAAACTTTCATGTTATCCCTGCCTCTTTACTTGAAAGCATCATCCTTCCCACCAAAAATCAAAACAAAACCCCTTCAACTCAATAACTAGCCTAAAAACCTTATTAACAAAGCTAAATCAGAAAGAGAGAGCCCTCTCTGATTGCAGGTGGGCTAGAACCTGCAGTCCAAAGATTGGTCTGTGGTTACCTCGGCCGTATCCTTTTGAGCTGACCAGAAGGACAACCTGAGTGATAACACCAATAATGAAAGCTAACACAGAGGTGAGGAATCCATCAATAGGGTCAAATGGAAACCAAGGCATTGCATGAATCCCAATGTGTGATAATGAAAGATGATATTGAACACAAGGGAAACCACTCAGTTAAAGGCCCATGATACTGATTGATGTTGAGCACAAGGTGACCTATCAATAATGAAAATAGGGCCAGGGTGCGACTCTAGATCAGCCCTCAGATAAATTTGTCTTAGTCGATAAGAGCAAGATCTACCAACAACAAGTCAATGGAGACCTTCTCAAACCAGCACAAGCAAAGGACCAATATAGTTGATGTGATAACGAACATGACGTTGACAACTAGGGATGGATGATTGAAAAATAGGTCAAGAGACACCGCAGAGAGGCCGACTTAGGCTTACTTCGCTTGAACAAAAGCACGACTCAATTGTGACTACATGGAAGCATATGATAACCTTGTATAAGTTCTTCATGCAGGAGGCATAAGCAAACTCTCCATATGATTGGAATAGGTAACCAATCGGAGGAGTACTGACTCAATAACAAGGTTAAGGCTCTCCTAAGTCAAACTAAATCCCATCCCAATGGAGGAAAGACTTAATTTTGAATGCTTTGTTCAAGGGCGACAAAACTGACTATAGCTACCATCAAATATGGAAATAATATCATGTTCCGACTCTTTTTAGAATATATAATTTTTTTTTTGTCTTTTGGTTTTATATGAAGCTTGAAAAAGAATAAAAGAATGCTATAGTACAGTGGAAAGAATGAGTGTCGAAAAAATAGATGCTCTAGTCCCTGGGAGGGGAACATTCCTATGCTCAATGCAATGTGGTGAAACTAGTCAAAGGCACTGAAAGTAATGTCGTAGAGGCTAAGTGGTTGCAAGGTTGATTTTGCAGAAGACATGGTCGAAAAGTGGCTTAAACATGAGTCCAAGAGAAGCTGGCTCAATGCCAAAAGGAGCAAATAGTCAATATGCAATGCAACAATACAACTCAAAACAAAGGAACCTCTAGGGTATAAGGCCAGAAAATATCGCAGAAGAAAGAGAATGAGTCTTCAACGCACAAGTCATGGCGGGACTAAAGAGGACTCCTGAGCCTACTCAATATAGAAGCATGGGCAATAAGCGTCAGCGAGGATCTAACTAAGATGCTCATGTAAAGGTTGGCTCTACCATCGCGTCAAGATTTTAAAGTTAGCGAGTGAAAAGGGTTTGTGAACCAAGACATGATGGGGTCGACCCTATGGCAGACACATCACAGTATGGAGGCTAGTATGCAAAATGCAGCGGAAAGTGGTATTCCCTAACCTATATGCCAATAAGAAAATGATACCTACCATGATGGGCCTCCATTCATGGGACCAAAATGATTTTTCAAAGAATTCTCGAAAATTTCCTGTAAAGACAACCCATTCCCAACACTCCAAGCCAAAAGGTGAAAAATTACATAATATAAAAATCAACTTTGGAAGAAATAATTTTTATTTTTCAACTTATATAAGGACTTTTGGACTCACATTTTTGTCATTTGTGTTATGAGTAAGGAGCTGCAGAGACAAACTCAAACAAACTTCCTCCGTCAAATCCAACCGTTCAAATTGCTACAAAACTTCTAGGTAACCCTTTTATCATGTTTTTAATCATTTGTGATACTTTTTAGATGTTTTTTTCATAATTTGACCGTAGGAAAATATGTTAAAAATTTGAAATCTGCATACACGCGGGTTGAATACATGTAACCCATGTATGTGAGGGCCCTACATGCGACTGCGTAAAAAGGGAACCCGCATGTGCACAAGTAAAAAATTTAAAACATAAATCTAATTATTTGAAACATGTTTTTTGGGCAGGATGACAATCACCTGGCGTGAAAGGGAGCATAGTGCCATTGCTAACCAAGTAATGAAGGATCAAAATGCCTTAGATGCATTGAGAGGTTGTGGCTTGCTAAAATTCTTTAAAATGCCAAACATGAAAGTGAGCACACAAATGCTTGAGTTGTTGATTCATTACTGGAGTGCAGAGGATGATGCATTCATGATTGATCAAATGCCCCTAAGGATCCAGATAGAAGATATTTACTTCATTACTGGTCTTTCTCAAAGGGGAGAGATAGTGCATTCTAGTGGTAGGATGAGAGGTAGTCTCCGTGTAGAAGAATACATCCACATATATTGTCCTGGTCATCTTGAAAAGATTGGAAGTCAAATTCCAATCAAGCACGTAGAGAGTTTATCCTTGAAAATCCTACTATTTACCATTGTCAGGGTAAATGGTTTTGCTGCTTTACATCAGGCCTCACGTGTATCCATGAGCCTAGCAGTGGAATGCCTCACTACTATGTTTGATTGGTGTACACCTCTATTGAACAACATGAAGAACCAACTCACTTCCATTCAAAAGGGTCAAGCAAAGAATTTCAGATACGGCACAATAGTATGCTTGTTCTTCTTTAAGAAAGTACCTGGGCTTCAACCCAAGGTATTATCGACCATTAGCAGCCCGAGGGATCCGCGGATGGGCTGACTTGATGAAATGCCTAGGGGGTGGTGATGTCCCCAAGATGACTTTTGATGACGAGTTTTTCACATGGTGGGATCAATAGGTCATCGCAGTCGACGACTACCCCTATGCTGGAATGGATTTCCGAGGAGATCCAGATTTAGTATTACCACCAGATGCAACATGGGGTGCCATAGGTAACAATTTTTGACTTTTTGAATTTCTTAAGATTTTTTGGATTTTTAATATAAATGAACTTAAAAATATTTTTATGAGACAAGACACTTACAAAATATATGATCATGTTTTAGATGTGGGGCCAGTGAGACCTGACGGATTTCCTCGACATAGGCATCATGGAAGAGATGTCGAAGGGGCTGCAGCTAAGACGGAGAGAGTTCTCCATGCAGTTCAGAGGAACTTGGTGAGACTGACTCACCAAGTACCCATGATAACCATAGAGGACTTACCCAAGGAGATGTAGCATCGTGTGGTAGGAGTAACACGAGACTGGGTGCGACTATTTCGGTGTGTGGCCAATGTCATTTTTTATTTTCTAGCTTCTCATCTTGAGCCAACTAGATAGATGATTAGATATTTTTATGATTAGATATGATGATGGGCATAAGCCCAAATTTTGTAGGGAATTTTGTCTCGATTTTTGTATATTATTTTGGACACAAACACTCTATTTATATACATGCGATTTTATGATGATCATATATACAGATGATACTTTAATTATTTTTGATGTTTTTTAATTTGATGAATGATTTATATGCCAATCCAATTCTTGATTAGCAATAGAATCTATTAAGGAATTTTCTGATCATGGAATGTGAACAAATGTGATATAAACAAATGATCATTGCAGCAATCATACTCTCAGAAATTGGCGATACAAATAGGGATATCGTACCTGATAAATGTTATTTAGCTAAGATACCACCAGTTGTGAGCCTAAATAAACCACTGACGAATCAATATTAAGAGATATCGCTTCGAATATAAAATTAATAACGACAGTATACTCAGCAATATTAGTCAAATTAGGACCAATACATACTCCTCTTGAAACCATCAACTGGTTAGATGGGTAATAAATCACCCAAGCCACAGAAGCAAGGTTCCAGGTATGCCTACTCATACCATTGGCGAATCCTAAATATATTGAATCGTCCATCAATACCTGCCAAAGCAGATCAAAAATATCGACATCACTAAAACCGATAGATATATATGTACAAACATACAATATATAAAAACAAGTAAGTGCTTGGTCGAAGCCTAAGCAAAGTACTTCTTAAGGTAGAGCCCATTTCTAGGCTCTGCCAACTTGTTTCCTTCAAAGTCAATTAATTCATAAGCTCCATTTTTCAAAACTCACTTGACTATAAAGGGATCGTATGACATAGACTTAAACTTTTCTACCCCCAAGGCGTCTTTGTCTTGATCGTAGACCAGGACAAGGTCACCTTCAGAAAAATTTCTAGGACTAACAACTTTATCGTATTGAGTTTTTACCCTTTTTTTATGTGCTTCGTTTATTTTGGCGGCATCTCAACGTTGCTCATTAGGATGCTCCAAATGAACAAGGCGCTCATTGAGACTAGAAGCCTCTGGAAGAAGTTCAACACCTAGTTTAAGGGAAGGAATTTCACATTCAAGAAGAAAGATATGTTCCAACCCGTAAACCAGTTGAAAAGGAGTAAAGCCAGTGGCAGTCTTAACTAACGTTTGGTATGCCCAAAGTGTCGGATACAACATGATGTGCCAATTGGATCTATCTTTGTTAATTGTCCTTTACAGGATGATTTTAAGGGATTTGTTCATAGCTTCAACCTACCCATTGGCCTGAGGATAATACAGAGATGAATGCTCCTGCCAGAAACCCAACTTGAGAGCCAATTTAGACATTAGTTTATTTTGGAAATGACTGCCATTTTCAGTGAAAATCTCTTTAGGGATACCAAACCAGGAAATAACTTGATTGAAGAAAAACAAGGTCATTGTTTCACTGTCATTCTTAAAAGTAGGCATGGCCTCAGCCCACTTTGTAAAGTAGTCTACGGCCACTATGATGTACTTGTGATTTCCTACTGAAGGCAGATTACAAGTAGTAAAATCAATGCCCCGCTTCATGAAAGGACCAACGATGATAACAGGGAAAAGTGGAGCTAGATGCACGCACATTTTCCGAGTATAGACCTGACAAGGATGGCATCTTTTGACCACATCAATACAATCTTTGAAGATCAAAGGCCAAAAGTAGCTTGCTCGAAAAAAACATGGGTTGTTGCAAGCCCGGATAGATGACTACCACAAGCTCCACTGTGCCAATCATTAAGAACTGACTCAGATTCTTCCAAGGTTAAACAATGCCTAAGGTTTGAATCAATCCCGCGACGATATAATCTGTCACCTAAATAACAAAATTCTTAGCAAGGTGTCGCAACTTTCTACGCTCATCTTTGGAAAAAGCAGGCGGAAACTTCGAAGTCTGGAGATATATAATGATATCCCCATACCAAGGATCTTGTGAAGAAATAAGAAATAAGTGTTCATCAGGAAAACTTTCCTCGTGAATAATTTCTTCCTCACAATGTAGCTCTGATATCAAGTTTGCAAATACTAAAGATTTATTAGATTTAGCTGACATGAATTCGAGATTGAATTCTTGCAAAATGAAAATCCATCTATTATATTTTCCCCCAATCACTCGCCTACTCAAAACAAACTAAAATGGATTAACGGCTGCTAAGACAAACATTTTTCGAAGTAGAATGTAATGCTGAAGTCATTAGACAGCATGGACAGCTACCAAAGCTAATTTCTCGATGGGAGAATAACGCAGTTCAAGACCTACCAAGCCTCGACTTAGATAGTAGATTACATGCTCACTTAAGGCATCATCTTCCTGAACCAAAACCATACAAATGGTTGATTCTGCTGCAGCGAGATACAAGAGGAAATCTCTACTATACTAAGGTGGACTCAACAATGGAGCAGAGGTTAATGCTTTTTTCAAAGCATCAAAAGATCGTTGCAAGAAATCATCCCATAAAAACAAGACCCATTTCTTAAGCAAACGCATAAATCCTTTTGTGATCTCGGCATAATTGGCTATCAATCTCCTCAAGAAATTTGCTTTTCCTTGGAGACTTCGAAGTTGACGTACGAAATACAGGTGAGGCAACTGAATTATTGCCTCAAACTTGAAGGGATCAACACAAATCCCCTCTGTTGAAATGATGGATCCTAACAACTGTCTGGACGTGACTATGAAAATGGACTTATTCAGATTCAACCGGATTTTATAAAAATGACACCGCTCAAAGATCAACTGAAGGTGATTAGGATGATTTCGAGAACGAGTAGCTAAATCATCCAGATATGCTTCGATAACATGCTTGATGTCATGAAAAGCATAAGACATGGCCCGCTGAAATGTGGCTCTAGCATTTTTTAGGCCAAAAGGCCTCTTTTTGTATGCAAACATACCCCAAGGACAAATAAAGGTTGTCTCGTGTTGATCTTCTGGACGGATAGTAATTTGATTGTAACCAGAGAATCAATCCATGAACGAAAAAATTTCATTACATGTACATTCATCAATAATTTGATCAATAAAGGGCGTGGGGTAATTGTCTTTCGGAAAAGCCTTATTTAGGTCCCTAAATTCAATACATAGTCGAACCATTCCTTGTTTTTTGTCTACGGGGACTGGATTAGAGACCCACTCCATTAGAGGAACGGGGTATATGAAACCTACCTTTAGTAGCATTTCAACTTCAGCTTTGATAGTTGTTGCTTTTCCAGGATTAAGCGGTCAAAGTTTTTGACGAATAGGTTTAGCATTTTCATATGTCTTGATCTCATGCTGGACTATAGATGGATCTATTCTAGGCATTTCCTCATAAGACTGAATGAACACATCACGAAACTCTTTGAAGAGATCGGTATAAGTTTGAATTTCTTCAAGGGAATAGTCAGCTCCAATGAGGACATTTTCAATTATGTTAAGATTCCTAGAGATGTTCACTGGTACAGTTTATGAGATAACAAACATGTTACCTTCGGCAGAAAACTGTGATGGGGCCAAAGGGTTTAAAATTGTATGAACATCACTAGTAGAAGGACTGGACAAACTTGACTCAATTTCTTGCAAATGAGGGGGGAAATATGAACGATGATGTAGATCATCCCATCGTCTATCAATACCCATCACTACTTCTAGAATTGCTTCTTCAGATGGTAAGACTGTATCTAAGCAATCCTAAGCCAAAGTTGAATCGAGGGTTCAGGCTGGAGCCACATCACCATATAACTCCTCTGGTGAGAAAGGAGTAGGATGGGATTCTGTAGAATTAACAATAAACTGATAAGCAATTTCTTCTATAGACATAGGACATGTCATTCCACCTACCTTCCCTCCATCTAATGTGGTGGTAGATGAAGGTAAAGGCCAAGGGTCCGAAAAATAATGAGTTCGAAAGAACTCTCTTCGAGAAGGTCCCTTGGAGGATGAAATAACATTGATTCTAGTTGAAGGAGCAAGAAGATCAAAAATACCCATTAAAGAAGAGTGCATACCAACTCCTAAATTCTCTATAGGTTGCATGGGATTGTCCACTAATGGAATAGTAGAGTTAGAAGATGTGTGGGAGTCACTCGGAGAATAGTCCATCTTATCAACATTTACAATCATCCCGTCATGAGGAAAACAAAGGATGCGAAATAATGATTAAACTATGGCATCCATATCGTAAATCCAATTCCTACCTAAGAGGAGGTTGTAATCTAGATTCGCATCGACTATTTCTACCTCAATATTTACCACCTTTCCCCAAACACAAATGGGAAAGGATGGAATAATCTCGTGCACCCTATGAGAATGTCCATCAAATGTCGTCAATAGAGTCAATGAAGGAACATCTTGAGGCGATCCAATGGCCTTCCAACATGACATGGACATCACACATGTGGAAGCTCCCTCATCAATAACGATTCAAAATATGTTGGTCTTTCGATATGTAGACTTTATCTGAAAATAAATATGATGGCGAAGTATCTTTTTGACGTTTGACATATCAAAAGTAAGCACAAGAGAATTTATTGGATCTACTTCTTTGATTGCCGAGAGTAATGCACTCCTTTGAGCGGGCCACAATTGGAGTACCTCTAATGCTGACATAGCACAAGGACTCTGAGCCAGATCTTCTACAATCAAGTAGTTATGGGCTTCCCTAGCATTAAGGTTAATGGTCGAGTGCTTTGCAGAGCCTTTCGGCATCCGAGGTATAGACTCAACAGAGGGCCTCTCAATATGGAGCGGCTTTGAGGCATCGAAAGTAGACTTAGCATTAGATGATTCTAATTCACCGTAATCACGTGATCATGTAGCGACGTCGATATGCGAATTCATAATGTAGACATTTGATGAATTATCCCCTTCCTGGTTGCCCCCTGTGAGGGTACCAACATTAGAGTTTGCACCAGCAAGTAATTGTTGCCCTCGAGGAAAAGGGTTAGTGAGGATAGCCTGGGAGCTAGAGGACCCCTACTGCACTAACAAGCGCTGAGTGCATTGGATCTTAGGGTCGAGATGAGTCAAATGATCCCCATTACATAACTTGCATGGAAATTTTATTTTTTTCTTGGACTCTTTCCTACCCCCTCCGACATCATTGTTGGGTTTGTTTGCATTGCCCTTCCCATCCTGACTCTTTTTCCTACCTCATCCTTTCTTCTTTCCATCGGATTGTTGGTTTCCTTTGGGGTTAGAATTGTGGACCACGTTTATAGATGTCGGTTGGGAAGGTGTAGATATAGACGGTGATGGCTGCATAGAAGAAGCAGTTTGTAAAGACAACTACTGAATTGATTCAGCAAGTTAGCTGTGTTGGCATCAATTGATTTCACTAGCCCGTCAGAATGTGGACCTGGCTTCGGTTTGGCTATATCCACCTTGGATTTAGGAGCGTCAGGTAGAATTTTTTGAATAACCCTATACTAAGAATATATAAGTTCCAACTACTGGGCTCTGAAAATAGCCTGCTCTTCGGTGAAAACACTAGAGAGAGACATGTCCTTAGAGATCTCTGGCTGCAACGATTTAAGAAACCATTCAAGAAGGAATTCTTGTGGAATATCAACTTTAATGAGCCTCTTCCTTCTCCTCCATTCCTGGATATGATCTGAAATATGAGTTGCTTGATCCTGTTGGAAATTAGCCAGAAGCTCAGTTCTAGCATCATATCGGACAGGAAATTGAAAATGGTTCAAAAAGATAGTAGCCAAATTGCCAAAAGAAGTGAAGGTGACCCCTGGCAGTTCTATGTACCACTTAGCCACATTTCCAGTTAGAGTACGTTGAAATAATCTCAACCTGATTGAATCATCTATCAGGGAGTTGGACGAGCACCATAAGTGGAAAGTGGTTACGTGGTCACTTGGATCTTCACCAGTCTTCCCCTCGAATTTCGGTATATCTGAGGGAAGTTTGGCTGGGACCGGAGGCCAAGCCAGGTTATACCTAATTGGATCATTAGTCAATTTAGAGAGATCTAGCAAGTTTAACACTGCGAGAAAAGGGAGTTGTGGCAGACCTTGAGGATTCCACCTAGTGTGGGTGGAACTCCCAACGTTCTGAAAAGAATGGTCTAGATTTGTGAAGGCACTCGGTTGCCTGAAGTAACTCATAAACCCCATTGAACCATAAGGAGCTCCTTGTGGTCCAGAAAAAACTGAAATTTGACCAGCTCCTATTGAAAAACCTCTGTAACTAGTAAAGTTTCCCCCCCTAGAGAAGTGTTAAAAGGAGCAGAGAGCCCTTGGTAAGGGTTCCATGCATTAACATAGGGAGAAAAGTGCAGGAAGGAATTGACAAAAGAATATGACATATTCCCTTGTTGGCCAAAATAAGATTGAATCGCGGCTCCTAACCCACTAACTGCAGGGTTTGTCCAACTTTGAAACAGATTATAACTTTGACTCGTAGAGGAAAAAGGAATTGATCCCAAAGTTGGATTGGAATGTGGTATATGACCACCCCTAGATGAGAAACTGATGAGCCCCAAATTGGGTAACTTATTGGGATCATTTTTCCTAATTGTCCTTGTTCAATCCTCCATTTTTCATAGATTATGCATGTTTTTTTAGTATGTTTATGTTATTTGAACGAATAAGGGTGGTCACTCTACCAAGGAGGCTAATACGTGGTTATTTCATGTTTTTTGGACAAATTTTGGAGAAAAACCAAGCAATTATGGGTCAAGTGACAGCCAAGCTTGAGGTGAGGATTCGTAGGGAGGATGTCTCTGGCATTAAATGGCCCTTCCTCGAAATCTCCACCCTCAACTCTGAGCTCAACATGCCACCAAAACGAATCCTAAAGGAAGCCGAGCAGCTTTGGGGAGAGTGACTGTTTACTGGCAATTTGGACAGTCGAGTCCCTTGAATTAAGGAGGGCTGCTAGGCCCCTCATAGTGTATAAATAGGAAGGCCTCAGCCTTTGTAGTTTAATTTTGGAACTGTTGGTGTTTGCACTATAGTGCTGTCATTTTCTCAGCTCGTTTTCTTGTAGCTACTGCTGTATAACTTTCCTGTGATGATTATTTTTGAGTAATGAAAAGCAGCTTTACTTGGCATCAGATCTGAGTTCTTTATAGGAGCCGGCAGCTCTTGGGGTTGGGCCCAACCCGAGTGCCAAGGCCTCCTTTATGTATTGTTATTTGTTCTTTATGTCTTTGCAAAATCATTTCTATTAAGTAGATTAAATCTTGCTGATTAACTAGGTCACTGTTGATGATTAGAAAGACTTTTGATGTTCAGATTGAGTTGATAGGTTATTGACAGGGAAAAGCTCCAGAAAAAGGCCATCAAGCACCTCTGATTTCACCTCTCCCTCAGTGGGATCAGGAGCTAGGATCAAGGTGACCTTGCTGCCAACAAAAACACTGACTTTGCTTTGCCATGCAATCATTAGTGTTTGATTTTCATTTGCAGAAGTTGGTTACATGTTTAGATTCTTGAATGCTTCGTTGCATAGTTAGTATACATGGTTTCATTGCAATTAAAACTTCTGTTCATTCTCTTTACTGTTAGCTAGATCAGATTAGGTCAACATAAGTAGGTCTCTGATTTCACAAGTCTTCGTTGGTTCAGTTGGAAAAACAACTTGCAGAGCACTTGTACCACTTCTCTATCTGCCCATACTCCATCAATCCCATCTGATCCATCCCCTAACTCAGATTCTTGCCTCACGTTTGCCGCACTTTCTCACGCAACCCTAATTTTTGTGCAACATTGCTTCATTCCTCCTTGAACAAATCCAGCCATATTCATCTTTCCTCAACTCCATCCACCAAGTCCTGGACCTCCTTACACCCCTGTCCTACCTCCATACTCACTCCTTCACCTTTCTCTCTCCATCCATCCTCCAAAATCCCATTTCTGAACAACCTGTAGAAAATTACAGACATCCTGTAGAAATTCCAGAACATCCCGTAGAACCCCAGCAGACTTCCTGTAGAGGGTCAAGAATGAGGTTTCTTGATATCCAAACTCTGTGAAACTCTCTGGAAGGGTTTTAGGGACCCCTTAGGCCATCTCTGAACCTTCCCGACCTCCTCCAAGCATTTCCTCTCGCCAATCCACCTCTGCACAGTCAAAAATAGTCAAAGCACATGCATGATAATTCTGGCAACTTATTCAAAAATACAAAAAGATGTTTTTTTTCTTCAGATGTTACTGTAGAAGTAGCTTAAATACATGTATTTTACCTTCCTAGAAGTCAATGGAATATATTTCAGTAGCTTGCATCCTCTTTCTTGCATCAATAGGGCTAGCTGGTAAAATTAGGGTTTGCTAGGGTTTACGTTCCCTTTTAGCTTTCCAGTTTCTTTCTGCAAGTAGATCAGCCTTCTTTGACTCAGTTAGCTTTTGTCCATCAGTTAAAAAGCTTCTTCTCAGAGCTCATAGAAGTTAGCTTAAGCTCCTAGCGGACTTGTGCCGGCTGACCAAGTGACAACTGCGACAAGAGCTAGTACTTGTGCATACAGCACCGTCGCTTCCAAGTTTGTTATGAACTACCGGGTTGTTAAGAGTAAAGAAGGGAGTCCCAGAGTTGCAGCAGTATTGCTGCAATACTGGAGCCCACCATTCTTTCTGGCGTCATTGCTGGGGAAGCGTCAGAGTATTTGTGATTGCTGCTTTTCTTCTATTTTCCTACTCTAACCTTCTGCTAAGTAGTTTATTTCAGTTCCATTCTGCAATTTCACTTCTACAAAAGTAAATTAGACATTTCCTGCTTTCATAGATTAGCCTTTCAATTCCGCAATTTCAATTCTGTAAGCATAGTCTAGCATTCATTCTCGCAATTTGATTTCAGCAAAATAGATTAGTCCTTTCCTGCCTTCATTTCAATTCCACATTTTCATTTCCGCAAGATAGATTTCAGTTAGTTGCAATTCCATTTGTTTCAGTTTTGCAGGTATAAGCAGAAAAAACAAAAGCAACCAAAAATCTTTTAATGCCTCATAGGAACATAGATAATATCGGAAAATTCCTACCCAACACCCCCACCACTTCACTGAGTCACCCTTCTCTCTTCTTTGGTGGCAGTGACCCAGAAGAACCTATAGGTGAACCTCCTGAGATATACGAAGATCCTACAACAGAAGAAGAGAAAGAAACCATTCCTTTTGAGACCATGGCTGAAAACCGAAACGGTAGAGAAGATGATGAGAGAATAGAAGGTACCTTCCCCATCCGAGAGACCAACGGGGACATGAAGATGAAGAACATAAGTCCCTCAACCTCACCTCATTTACATGGATTGATCACTGAAGACCCTGATACCTTCTTGTTTGATTTTGTTGTCCTTTGTCGAACTTATGACTATGTAGAAGACGAGCAAAAGTTGAAACTCTTTCCCTATACCCTCAAGGATGCAGCATTATGCTGGTTCATGGGGTTACCTGGAAACAGTATCACCACTTGGGCTCAGATGCAGCAAGCCTTTAACAACAAATACCGGGATTACTGTAGGTCAAAGGAAACAAAGGGAGAAATCTTTCGGATGACCATGGGAAATGATGAGTCTTTAGAAGACTATGAGGAAAGGTTCTAACTTAGCTATAAACGGGCCAGGTGCACAATTGACCCTGAATCTCTAAAGTTGGTCTGCTCCGAGGAGTCCCTGAAGACCTTCTAGATATCCTTCACATGCTATCTGGAGGAGACATCTACCAACTACCTTATGAGGACATAAAGACTGTGTTTAGAAACTAGTCTAGGGCAGCCCGGAAAAGAGGTAGGGGGAATCCACTTTCAGCTAGTACTACCTTCTCCAAGCATGAGTTTTCTAATCAGATGGAAGACCTCAAAAGTGAGATAAGATAGACTATTGCCATGCAACTTGATACTTTCCGAATCCAACAAAATAAAGAGAAAGCTGAGAGGGCTTTGGCCATTTTTTGTCCTAGATGTACGAGGAAGCACCTTAAGAACGAGTGTCCATTTCACTCAGTAGAGGTATGTTTCGTTTGTGAGGAAAACCACCCCACAAACCAATGCCCAACCTTACCTGGATTTAAAGCCATGTACCAAGGGACTGAGGCACCCACTGAACCTCTCTACTTCCTCAACCAAAGGAGGCCACATGGGCCCAGACCTTACCAACAGGGGATGCAAGGGACATCCCAAGCTTATTATGGCCCCAACCAATTTTCTCACATACCTTCTTGGGGTCCCCCTACTCATCCTTCCTGGTCCGCACCTCCTCTGTGGTCTTATCCACCTCAATACCATACTCAACCCACTGCTCATTCGTTTCACTCACATGTCCAGCCACAACCTCAGTGGAATGGACCTCAACCAGGGTGGAGGCCCCAATACAACTCTCCTCCTGCCATTCTGCCTCCACCACCGGCTCAGCCATGACCATTACCTCTTGCTCCTCTAAGACAACCCCAGATGCCTGCTCAACTGAACCCGAACCCCAATAACCGACAGGCCCAATAGGTATACACTGGGGAGACAACATGCCCTACCTATGTTGTGGAGATCCAGGAGATCAACCTACGATCTGGGAAGACCCTTCCAGATCGCCAACCTCCTCCCCTAGAGGACGCGGAATAGAAACAGGAAAGTGAACCCAAAGCCATTCCACCCTTTCCTGAGCGACTAACAGTAACCACGCAACCAAACCCAGAGGAGACTGAACTTCTAGGAGAACTTAAACAGTTGTGTGTGAAAATACCGCTTCTCCAGGCCATAAAAGATGTACCGATATACAATAAATTGATTAAGGAGAAGTGTTTCAGGCACCCAGGCAGGTGAAAGAGAGATACCCTGACTATCAATGTTATAGGACAACTGTCCGATCTAATGTTGGGGCAAGTAATCTATCCAAAGTATTTGGACCCTGGGAGTCCTGTAGTTGATGTCCACATCAATGGCACCATAATCCCCCATACCTTGATTGATCTAGGGGCTGCCATTAATGTGATGACCAGGGACACCATGCTTAAACTCAACCTTCAAAGTTCCTTATGGAAGACCTCGACAGCAGTTGGCAGATCGCTCCACTGTGACTCCCGAAGGGATTATGGAAGATGTCTTAGTCTCTGTTGACTCTTGGGAGTACCCTACGTACTTCTTGGTCCTTCAGCCAAAGGCAAAGCTCACTGGATACCCCCTCATTTTGGGAAGGCCTTGGTTAGCCACTGTGGATGCTTACGTCAGTTGCCAAGCTGGAAGCATGACCATCAAGAATGGACCTATGTCCAAGCAGCTAGTCCTATATCCTCCTGCCCAACCTCTGCTAGAACATGACTTACCACTCTGGTTTGAAGAGGGAGATGAGGATGAGGTCTACTCTGCACCATTGTGCACAGTAGAAACCATCAGGGGAGGCCCTCAAACCGAGGATGATTTGATTAAGACTTTGATTCAAAATCCACCTCCCAGTGCACTGTCCTTAGAGGAATTGGTGGAAGATACCCAAGCTAGCACCTTAGTGGACCTCTGGGTGACTGATCCGGCCTCTCCTAGAGTTAAGAATGTGGAGTTTGGTCCTGAAAGAACTTTAAAGATTAGCTCCTCCCTATCTCCCTCCCAGGAGAAGGAGCTGTGTAGCTTACTAAACAATCATTTGGATGCTTTCGTTTGGAGTTATAAGGAGATGAAAGGAGTCCACCCTTCAGTCTATACCCATCAAATTTACATTAAAGAAGATTGTAAACCAGTTAGGCAGCCTCAGAGGAGAATGAATCCAGCCCTTAAAGACATTGTCAAAGAATAATTGCGAAAATTGTTGGATGCAGGATTCATCTACCCTATCTCCGATAGTGAGTGGGTCTCACCTCTAGTGCTTGTGCCCAAGAAGAACGGGAAGTGGAGAATTTGTGTAGATTACCGAGAACTTAACAAAGCCACCAAGAAATACCATTTCCCTTTGCCTTTCATAGATCAAGTGTTGGATGGATTGGCAGCGAAGAAGTTCTTCTCTTTCCTAGATGGGTTCAGCGGGTATAACCAGATCCAAATAAGCCCGGAGGACCAAGATAAAACCACCTTCACTTGTCCATGGGGTACCTTTGCCTACCGAGTCCTTCGCTTTGGGCTATGCAACGCTCCTGCCACTTTCCAGAGAGCAGTATTGAGCATATTTTCTGAGTTGGTCCATGATTCGGTAGAAATTTATATGGATGAATTTACTCCTTATGGGTCCAACTTCAAAGAAGCATTTAATAATCTGGGAAAAGTCCTAACTAAGTGCATTGAGATGAACATGTCCCTTAGTCCCGAAAAATGTGAATTCCTGATGATTGAAGGGACCGTGCTAGGTCATACCATTTCTCGGCAAGGATTACAGGTGGATCCTAACAAGATTGCTATCATCCAAAAAGTCCCACCTCCTCAAAAGGTAAGAGATGTTCGGAGTTTCTTAGGCTTAGCACGATATTATCGAAGATTCATTAAAGATTTCAGTAAGCTAGCCTCGCCATTGTTTGGCCTCTTAGGGAAAGATGTTGAGTTTAAATGGACTAGCAACTGTCAAGGGGCACTGGATGAGTTGAAAGTTAAGCTGGTGTCCACCCCAATCTTAAGAGGTCCAAACTGGGCCCTACCTTTCCACATCCACACTGATGCCTCGAACAAAGCCATAGGGGCAGCCTTAGGACAAGTTGAGGAGAAACTACCATATGCCATATACTTCGTCAGCGAAAACCTGTCCAAGGCAGAAATGAACTATACTGTAACCGAGAAAGAGTTCTTGGCTGTAGTCCATTCCCTAAACAAGTTCAGACACTACATCACTGGTTATCAAACATTTGTACACACTGATCATGCTGTGATTAGATATTTAATGAATAAGCCTAATTTAAATGCTCGTATCATTAGATGGTTACTTTTGTTGCAACAATTTGATTTGACTATTGTCGACAAGCCAGGTAAGGAAAATGTTGTTGCTGACTTCTTGTCTAGATTGGATTTGCCTGCAGGTGAAGAAGGAACAGTGGATGACCAAATTCCAGATGAACATCTGTTTGCTATCTCAATACTCTCTCCATGGTTTGCTGATATAGCAAATTACTTGGTCTCAGCATAGTTCCCTCCGCATCTATCCTCAAAGGAGAAGAGCAGAATTGTAAGGAAGAGTGCCCCATTCACTTGGATCGGGGGCAACCTGTTTAAACTTGGCCCAGATTAGATCTTGAGGCATTGTGTTAGGGAGGAGGAAGTCTTTGACATCCTCCTAACCTGTCATGACGGACCTTGTGGAGGCCACTTTGCAGCAAAAAGAACTGCCTTCAAAATTCTACAGGCAGGCTACTATTGGCCTACTCTTCATCAAGATGTCAGAAGATACATCAGCCAGTGTGACCGATGTTAGAGGATGGGGAAACCGACTCCAAGGGATGAAAGGCCTCTCCAACCTCAAGTGACCTTCGAGCCATTTGAGAAGTGGGGCATGGATTTTTTGGGTCCTATCAACCCTTCTTCAAAGCAAATGTCTTACATCATTGTGTGCACCGACTATCTGACAAAGTGGGCAGAAACAAAGGCAATCAAAGTAGCAACAGAAGAAAAGGTGGCTGAGTTTTTAAGGGAAAATATCTTCTATACGTTTGGCTACCCAAGAGAGTTAGTCACAGATCAAGGAAGCCAGTTCACCTCCAACCTGATTGAAGACTTGCTCGCGCATCACAAGATCAAGCACAGGACTTCCACCCCATATCATCCACAAGCAAATGGGCAGGTGGAAGTCACTAATAGAGCATTGGAAGGGATTTTGACTAAGGTGGTGAGCAGCAGTAGAAAGGATTGGGCAAATTTCCTGGTTGAGGCCACCTGGGCCTACAACACCACTTGGAAGACTACAACAGGTTTCACACCTTATGAGCTGGTCTACGAGAAGAAAGCTTTGCTGTCCATAGAGTTTGAGTACAATACATTGAGGGTGGCAGCTCAGCTGGACTTGGATCTCAGCCATGCCCAACGTGAACGATTACTGCAGCTGAATGGATTAGATGAACAGTGAATGTATACCCTCCTCCACTCAGAAGTAGTTCAATTCTAGAGGAAGATATGGCATGACTGGCACCTTAATGAAAAGCAATTCCAGCTGGGAGATTGGGCGCTGCTGTATGACTCAAGATACAAGGATTTCAAAGGAAAGCTGAGGACAAGATGGTTAGGACCATATACAGTGGAGAAATGCAATGACAATGGTTCAGTCCTTATCAGGACCATTGATGAAGAAGCCATCCCCATGCTTGTCAATGGGCATCGATTGAAAATCTACAAGAAACCCCTTTCGAGGCAGGAGTTCATTGAAACTTTGGAAAAATCAGTGCTGGTAGTGGAGCAGGGTTCTGCCTCTAATCCGCCCACACCTTGATCATAAAAAAAAAAGGGAATAAAAAAGATCCCTGGGTGAAAACCTCTCTGAGGCGCCCAGGGCAGACAGTGAGGGTGAAAACCTCATGGAGGCACCCCAACTGTCTCTCAGAAAATAAAGAAATGGAATAAAAAAGATCCTTGGGTGAAAACCTCTCTGAGGCGCCCAGGGTAGATAGTGGGGGTGAAAAAATCATGGAGGCACCCCTGCTGTCTCTCAAAAAGAAAAAAAAAAAAAGAGAAAAAAAGAAAAAGGAAAAAGAAACAGATCTAATCTCTGGAATTATTGCAGGTTGTAGGGAATACAATGAAAATAAAGAAGGTCGTGCAAAACGAGTACAGGGGTCCATACCAGGCTACCAGACATCCTCACAGACACTCCCTCCATGGCCACTCACTTTTTCCAGGATTTGAACACATTCGCGTCAAGATTCAACCTCCTACAGGAAGTTCTGAGCTTTCTACAGGAAGTTCTGCATTTCTACAGGAAACATCCTGTAGAGCCTTCGGGCAGGCCAAATTTGGTTTTGGAAGGGGATTCGAAGCTTGAAGTCTATTGATTAGGCCTGCAGCCACCCCTCTCTTCCACCCATCACCTGTTTCATCTCTTTCCACTGCCATTGCAACAATTTGGTTATGTATTCCTGCACAGTCATACAAAGAGTCCTGTTTTCCTCAGATTGAATTTTTTTTCCCAAGTGAAAAATCAAGCACACAAAGGCTCGCACACTCTACCTGTCAAAGCTCCATCAGGACCCTTCATCCGCGAATACGACCTTGATCGTTTCAGCATGCATCCCAGGAGGAGAAGCAGCTACAGGATGTCCTACAGGAATCCTGTAGCAGTTGTTCCATCTAGAGCACATGCTATGGAATCGGTAGAAGCTGAAATCGACACAGGGGACATGTAACAAACTCTACTTGGACGTGAACACCTCCTCGACAGCTGAAATCAGACGAAGCCTGTGCATGCAACGTTTAGAACCAGAGGATCGGGTCCTGAAGCCGTGCATATAGCATCAGCCAATGAAAGAAGGAGTTCCAGCACCTGTGCACGAAGCAGCAGTGAGCAAAGCCATCGTTCCACGTCCTGAAGCCTGTAGAACATGTCCACAGCCACACAGGTAAGTGTCTAACCTTATTCGTCAAATTGCATAGAATATACTCTGAAAACTGCATGTCTGTGAAATGGTGCGGATTGAACAAATTTGGTGGCCAGTCAACTGGCCACCCACAATCATTCGAATGGCCTCGTGGGATTCGAACGAGCTCGGTTACACCAATGGGACGTGCAGCCGACACGTGGGAAGTGTCCAGTCAAGGAGAATCAGCGGATTGGCAGTGATGGCGGCGGTTAATGGTAGAGAAAGGAAATGGCGGTCAGAGACACACCGAGGAATGATGGCCGTGACGTTGGCTAACGGATTGGCCTAGACACCTCACCCCCTCGCCATGAATTGCGTCGTAATTCAAAATTTCTCGGCCGAAGAACTCACGATGAACCACTCTCATTTACAATTGCAACCATTCTCAGCAAAGTACGCGTCCTCCTCCTCTGCAGTTTGTTAGCCCGAACTTCTCGGCCCGTTTCAAAATCCTCCCGCGTCCCAGGCTCGTTCAAAAGCACCGTGACATCCTCCAGAAGTTCGAAAAGCTTTCTACCGGAAGGAGCTCTACAGGAAACACGGCATAGCCTCCCGGAGCAGAGAAACCTGAAATTTTTGCGTCGAAATTGGAGTTTCTAAGAGAGGTAGGCTCGAAAACACCATTCCCATGGATGATATTTCGAAAGGTGGTGAATTAAACTATCTGGAGTAGGAGAATTAGAAGCAAGTCTACCTGTGGGTCAAGAATAGTAGTTTTCCTGTGTGATACATGGGATTTTTCAATTGGTTTTGCGTCAAATTCTCCTCCACGGTTCATGTTAAGAAATTCCTCCTATAGAAGCGATAAACCACTGTGAGGGCTAACCTGTGCATGAAGAATGTGACTTTTATGTGGTTGTATGCATGTTGAGGATGAAAATTAAGCTCTGCACTCTGTCTGTGGGAGCCTAATTCCATTTTTACAGTCAAGTTTTAGGCAGCAACATCATTATAACCAGGGAATTAGTGCAAAGTGAAATACAAACACCTGAGGAACCCTGTCCTGAGAATCAAAAGAGGAAACCATAAAATAGTAGTCCCTTTCTGCTCAGAGCATTGAAATAGGGCACTCTCACCATGCCAGAAGGTTTTATCAGAAAGGAACCCTTGGATTCCAGGAACTTGTGAGAAACTCCCGAGGTGGTGGACCTATTCACCCGTGCCAATTGGATGACCTTATGTGACAGAATTCAAGGTCATGACGATGAGGTAACAAAAGAGTTCTTAATGTCCCTGCAGCCTAAATCCAAGAAACTGGCCACTGTAAATTTCAGAGGGTTGACCTTAAAGCTTACCCCACAACTCATTAGTCGAGTCACTGATATGCCATTGGAGATACCTTGGAGAAAAGAGGAGAGGGCATTGGGCCAAAAAGCCAAGAAAGAATTCTTCCTACCAAAGGAACAGTTTTCAGAAGATAAGAATGGGATCCGGAGAGCCAGCCTACACTCTTTTTGGAGCAAGGTCAGCCTTCAGAGCATGAAATACATTACCTGTGAGGTGCAGTTTAGTATTGTTTACGGTTATCACTTCCGGTTGCTAAGTGAACTCATACATAGGATGGATTTACTCCCAAAACAAAAGTTAAGCATCCCCTATTTCCTCCTACAATCATTAATTGAGTGTGGCACAAAATTGAAGGAAGGGACACCAGACTAACTGGCCCATCATGGGCTTATCAAGCTTCTAGTGGAAGATGCCCTCCATACCTACACTGTCCCTCTCTCTTGGGAGATTTTCCGCAATATGTCCAAGGATGATGATATTCAGATTCTGGCCGAGGAACTCACTTCATCCAGTAGTGAGGAAATGGAGCATATTGAGGCAGAAGAGAAAGCCAAGGGTAAGGAAACCCAAGACAGACCACCACAGAAGGAACAAGAGGAGGAACGAAGGGAAGGCCAAGCTGCTGAGCCCAAAACTGTGGGTGGAATAAAGGCACAAACACCAAGGGAGAAACGATTGCAAATCAAGGCAGAGAGGACTGAAAAAGTCCAAGCAAGTGAGGACACAACCAAGGCAACCACAGCAAAATTAAAAGGAAAGGCACCCCCAGCCAAGCAGACCAAAACAATGGAAACTATTTCTACAGGAAGCCAGAAAACTGTTTCTACAGGAAGCCAAAAAATCGTTTCTACAAGAAGCCAGAAAACAGTCAGCACATGACTTTCTACAGGAATTTTGGAAACAGGGCAACAGAAGGAAAAATCCCCTAAGATTTTAGCCAGGGAGGCAGCAGCTGTGCTGGCTACCCTGAGCACATCTCCAAAGAAAATAGGGAAGTGGAAGAGGGAGCCTTCCATGTATTTTAAGGCAAGAAGGAGCATGAGGATAAAGACTGGCAGACCCCAGCCATCATCAAAAGAACCAATCACGATTGTAGACACCCCAGCTACACAAAAGGAGAGGTCTCCCTCAAAGGCATCCATCACTTATGAACGGGGAAGCCCGAAGACATCCACCTGGAGAGAAAGAATGAAAATGTTGGACACAAAAGCCTCTCTACAGGATGCTGAGACTATTCTACAGGAAACACTAGCTAGGCTAAAGGAGACCAAGGAAATGGAAGGTGACGCAGCAAAATCACCACAGGAGGAAGAAAAGGTGGAGAAAATTGTGGAACATAGCCCCCAGCCCAGCTTGAGCTCCTACTATAACTTCTTAGAGACCAGAAAGATCATTCCCCAAAAATTCACAATGCCACTTTTCCTTGCACTAGAAGAAGAGAGAGTGAGGACCCACACTTGGATGAAGATCGCTAAGTCCAAGGGTGTGGCAGATATAGGTCCTTTGGAGGAACAACTCAAAGAGGCAAGAAGGGAATTGGCTATGGTACGACATGTGGAGAGAAGCCAACGGGTCAAGCTATAGGAAGAAAATGAGCTGCTTAAACATCAGCTATAGTTACAAGGACAGAAGAAGGAAGACATGCCTCACATCTTGGGAGAACAAAAGCAACAAGAGGAGCCCACAACAACCAAAGATACCCCTGATGAATAGCAAAGAAGGGAAGGGATGAAGGCTGAAATTGAGACACTAAATCGACAGCTACAGGAAAAAGGATTGCAAGCAAGCCTGGAGATATAGTCTCTGAAACAGCAGGTACAAGAAAAGGAGGCCCAACTAGCCTACATGGCCAGTTGGGCAATGGAAGCTCTACAGTGTAGGCAACCTGCCAAATCGTATGCCCTATACCTTAAGGATCAGTGGTTATAGTTTCAGATCAACACCTTGGCCCAAAGGGGCATCACCCCATTCCAAAATTATCATCAATTTGCAGCTCTATGTGGCAGTAGTTCATCAGAGGACAGGGCCAGATTATCAGAATTTTACTTGCACAACTTCGCCCTTCCGAACATGAATGCATGGGATCCCAACACTATGATAGGAGATGTCCAACTTATGGCCATGGCCTCTTAGATGAGTCATGAGGAGAAGAGAGCACCAGAGGTCCGCAATATCATAGGCAGAGAACTCAATGAGACACTAATGATTAGAGCAGAGCCGGATGACCCCTCAGCAATGATAAGCACCCACCAGCACTTGGCCAACAACCCTCAGGATCTACGGGAATACATTGAGCAACAGGCTCAAGCTATTGCTCACTTTGAGGACATGGAGAGACTGTTGGGAGAAAACTACCTGCATGCCTGCACACGGCGGTGGAACACACTGCCTCACAGCTTGAAGATAAAGGAATACCACTCTCCCACCAGGATGAGGGAAGCCTTGGCAAGGGTACCTCTCTACAAACAGTTGATGCAGAATCTGCAGGCCAATTGGATTCGCCTGAAATTCAGTCCTCCTTTACTTTTGGGATTGCTAGAAGGAGTTAAGGAAGAGGAGGAAGGTAGACAATGGGAGGAAGTGGAAAGGAAAGTAGGATTCCACGACCGGGAAGAGGATATCACCACAGAGGCCTGGGACATGAGGGAGGCGGTCAAAGCCATAAAGGATGATGAGCTGGACTAGTTGCTCAGAGGATGAGCAACCCATTTAGTAGGGGGGTGATGATGAGCCCCAAATTGGGTAACTTATTGGGCTCATTTTGCCTAATTGTCCTTGTTCAATCCTCCATTTTTCATAGATTATGCATGTTTTTTGAGTATGTTTATGTTATTTGAACGAATAAGGGTAGTCACTCTACCAAGGAGGCTAATACGTGGTTATTTCAGGTTTTTTAGACAAATTTTGGAGCAAAACCAAGCAATTATGGGTCAGGTGACAGCCAAGCTTGAGGTGAGGATTCGTAGGGAGGTTGTCTCTGGCATTAAATAGCCCTTCCTTGAAATCTACACCCTCAACTCCGAGCTCAACAGGCCACCAAAACGAATCCTAAAGGTAGCCGAGCAGCTTTGGGGAGAGTGATTGTTTACTGACAGTTTGGACAACCAAGTCCCTTGAATTAAGGAGGGCTGCTAGGCCCCTCGTAGTGTATAAATAGGAAGGCCTCAGCCTTCGTAGTTTACTTTTGGAACTGTTGGTATTTGCACTATAGTGCTGTCATTTTCTCAACTCGTTTTCTTGTAGCTACTGTTGTATAACTTTCCTGTGATGATTATTTTTGAGTAATGAAAAGCAGCTTTACTTGGCATCAGATCTGAGTTCTTTATAGGAGCTATTAGCTCTTGGGGTTGGGCCCAACCTGAGTGCCAAGGCCTCCTTTATGTATTGTTATTTGTTCTTTATGTCTTTGCAAAATCATTTCTGTTAAGTAGATTAAACCTTGCTGATTAACTAGGTCACTGTTGATGATTAGAAGGACTTTTGATGTTCAGATTGAGTTGATAGGTTATTGACAGGGAAAAACTCCAGAAAAAGGCCATCAAGCACCTATGATTTCAACTCTCCCTCAGTGGGATCAGGAGCTGGGATCAAGGTGACCTTGCTGCCAACAAAAACACTGACTTTGCTTTGCCATGCAATCATTAGTGTTTGATTTTCATTTGCAGAAGTTGGTTACATGTTCAGATTCTTGAATGCTTCATTGCATAGTTAGTATACATGGTTTCATTGTAATTAAAACTTCTGTTCATTCTCTTTACTGTTAGCTAGATCAGATTAGGTCAACGTAACTAGGTCTTTGATTTCACAAGTCTTCGCTGGTTCAGTTGGAAAAACAACTTGTAGAGCACCTGTACCACTTCTCTATTTGCCCATACTCCATCAATCCCATCTGCTCCATCCCCTAACTTATATTCTTGCCTCACGTTTGCCACACTTGCTCACGCAACCCTAATTTTTGTGCAACATTGCTTCATTCCTCCTTGAACAAATCCAGCCATCTTCATCTTTCCTCAACTCCATCCACCAAGTCCTGGAACTCCTTACACCCTTGTCCTACCTCCATACTCACTCCTTCACCTTTCTCTCTCCATCCATCCTCCAAAATCCCATTTCTGAACAACCTGTAGAAAATTACAGACATCTTGTAGAAATTCCAGAACATCCTGTAGAACCCCTACAGACTTCCGGTAGAGGCTCATGAATGAGGTTTCTTGATAGCCAAACTCTATGAAACTCTCTAGAAGGGTGTTAGGGACCCCTTAGGCCATCTCTGAACCTTCCCGACCTCCTCCAAGCATTTCCTCTCGCCAATCCACCTCTGCATAATCAAAAACAGTCAAATCGCATGCATGATAATTCTGGCAACTTATTCGAAAATACAAAAAGATGTTTTTTCAGATGTTACTGTAGAAGTAGCTTAAATACATGTATTTTACCTTACTAGAAGTCAATGGCATCTCTTTCAGTAGCTTGCATCCTCTTTCTTGCATCAGTAGGGCTAGCTGGTAAAATTAGGGTTTGCTAGGGTTTACATTCCCTTTCAGCTTTCCAGTTTCTTTCTGCAAGTAGATCAACCTTCTTTGAGTTAGCTTTCATCCATCAGTTAAAAAGCTTCTTCTTAGAGCTCATAGAAGTTGGCTTAAGCTCCTAGCGGACTTGTGCCAGCTGACCAAGTGACAGTTGCGGCAAGAGCTAGTATTTGTGCATACAGCATCGTCGCTTCCAAGTTTGTTACGAACTACTGGGTTGATAAAAGTAAAGAAGGGAGTCCCAGGAGTTGCAGAAGTATTGCTGCAATACTGGAGCCCACCAGAAACCCTGAAAAGAAGTTGATCCACTTACCATGGATGTGGAGGCAGCTAATCAAATACTTAAAGGAACTGAAGGAATCATGCTGGTCAGCATTTGAAAAGGAAAAAGCTAATGCCGGAGGCAACAGCTTGAGGACTTCCACTTGAATATGGAATGGAAGTAGAACCAAATATAGAAGTTCTAGGAATAACGGAAGGTATATAAATAGTTCCTCCTCCTTGTACGGATACTGTAGTTTGCATACTTGTAGCACTTGTCATGGATGTAATGCTTCTAGTAGTGGTCATCAAAGGAAAAGATAGATATAAGCTTGGGCTCGAAGGCCTATTGGTCGAAGTCCCAACATATAATAAAACGTCATGATAATCAGGAGGAATAGGAGAATTAGGAGCCCAATAGACTCAGAAATCTCTTCAACTTCAATATTGTCTTCTGACTAGAAGAGGACTCGAGAGAGAACTAGAGTGTTCCTCTCTAACTCTCTAACTGTCTACTTGAATCAATAACTCCAACCGGAGGATCAATCTCTAATGCGCCAGCTGCCACTGGTTGAAAACCACTGGCATGATTTCTCCTACGCCTTTGAGGAGAAGGCTCAAGACTCGTAGGTGATAGCCCACGAAGTCTCCTAGACCGACGAGCCGGTCGATTAGCCACTTTGAATTATTCTAAATAGATATACTTAAAGACTCAAAAAATTGTAAAGCTAGGCCAACTAGGAGCAAAGAGCACTCTCTAAAATTCCCTAAAGATACAAGCAATCAAACAACTTTCAAGTATTTCCGCTCCGGGTGATTAGGACCGGACACCAAAATACAAGAAATTCAAAATCAAGGGCCTTCCGAAAATAGTCTGAGGTAAATATGCCCCAAGCCTACTAGCGAAGGTATCAAAAGCAATTATGCTTACCTCCATACAATAGCCTTTTCCAGTGCAAGCACCCAAGCTTCGCAAGGGTACCCTCTAGAAGTACTATTGAACGTGATGCAACGTCAACCTCAAGTGTCATGGGATTCCCCTCCGCAACCACCTATGCGATCCCTAGGAAAGGCAACTATGGATACCAACTCGTATCAAAATCCGGGCAGAATAGTCGTGAGGCGGGATCCAACAAGTAAGAGAGGGGATATCTCTCTTCCTTGTTTTCACTCTCCCTCGTGCTTAACTCCTAGTGACGAAGCTTTTCTGGCTTTCTAATGATATTGTGTTTCACTCTTTATTCAACTTCTAAGTTTTGTAATTTGAGCGGCCTTGGAGAGTTAACTCTCCACTCACCTATTCCAAGGCCCTAATGAACCTAAACTTGTTGGTGTTTGTTAATGACAACAATAAAATTTCTAGTTCATTTTATTAGATCGCTTGATTTTATATAGTTGTTCTTTAAGTCAGGGGGATTTATGAGAGTGAAACTGATGATGTTTTATGATGCAAAAGAAACCAATAGAAAGCTAACTATATGGGTGCAGTCATTTTCTTCGATGAAGAGTGATTTCTACTTGGGTTATATGAAAACCTATATATAAAAAAAATATTTTTCTTTTCTTTTCTTAAACTGTCCACACACACCCAAAGTCTGAAAAGACTAAGAATGCTTCAAATGAAAACTAACCTAATGCAATTCAAAATGATGATGCAAGATCCTAAACAATAGTCATAAGCAAATGTAGTTCTTTATAGAGACAATAAGTCAAATTGAAAATGAAGAGGGAAAAATTAAAAACAAATCTCTCTCCAAAGAAAGCATAAAGAATTGCAAAGATCACAATTCGCTTCTCAACAACAAAACAAAAGAAACTGTAAACCAAAAGCTTCGAAAAGTAAAAACAAAAGCGATTTTTTGTGTTTTTTCTTTTAAGGAAACAAAAGAATTTTTTTGGGGTCACAAAAGTACTACTAAAATTCGAAAGATCAAGAAATATGTACAAGGAATCTTTAAATATCGCAAGTTATAAAACTCATAAATAAATGAAACTTGAAACAAGAAAGACTACAAACTTGCACAAACTGAACTACTAGCAGCAAAAGATTTCAGCAAACTAACAAAATGTCAAGAAAGAAATACTTTCAAACTTGCCAAAAAGACTCTCAAAAAAGCACGAAAAGCAACAAGGCCGCCAAACAAGGAAAAGAAAAGCAAGGGAACTTGAAATCTAGGCTGAAAACAAAATCAAAATCAATTTCTTGTTCTGGAAAATGAGAACATCCAAGAACTTCAAAGCGAAGCCTTGAACCCAAGACACAAACTACAAACTTTCTTAAGAAGCAATCCTAGGCCAGTCAATACTTTTCACGAGAAGGAGATTTTGAAAAAGAAATCTTGCAGGAAAACTGAGTTCTCCAGATAGCAGATGACCATACAACAGCATAAATCACCAGGTAGTAGACCTAACTAGGCAAAAAGATTTGAAAAAACAATTCAAAAAATTGCATACGCGACTATGTAAAGACATAGAAGCATGCACACGCGTTTCTAATACAATAAACTCACATATACGTGAGTCTGCTTGTGGAAAACTATACGCGATTGTAACCCAAGAAAATAGCATATACAAAGCTTAATTAGGAAAAACTAAAAATCAAAGTCTGATCAAGAAGATCATTCTTGATGCTTGGGACACTAATGGATCAAACAACACTGTAAAAGCAAGCAATCAATAAATTGAACCCTGATTGAGAACGCACAACCTAAAGCAGGAATAACAAGAATGTTATCCCCAGTGGAGTTGCCAATTCTGTTGCAGGTGAGAACACCCTAGGGTCTTGGGTTGAGAACCCCAACAGAGCAGAGGGCAAACCACAACAAGAAATGCTCAGGCAATCAACCTAAATTCTTATTCTACTGAACTGTGTAAGAGTGTCCTTACCCAGAAGTCCTACATTTGAGTAGATCCCGCAGGGTGCAAACCCTCAGCTTCTCTTGATGTCTTCGAAACCTGAAAATTATTCAAATGAAACATATACAATAGTAGAAACATAAATCATGTTCATGATATTAACATTAAATCATATAAATGAATGAACAATTACGCATCAATGTAAGATTCATAAACAAATTACAATATAAATAGATGCATAAACAAATTTAATATTGGAAACAGAAAAACATTCCTTTATTGAAGTTAGCTACAAGTAAAGTGGAGAAATATGACCTGAGTCCTTCTCCGGCTCCAAGCGGAACCATCCTCTAGATCTATCCTTTCCTATCCTTATCAATCTTCCTCCATCACCAACACAAGGATATCTCAAGAAAGATGAAGGATATCTCCAACAAGGAAACAAGGGTTTCCTGAAGCTTTAAGGAGTTCAAGAGGTACAGGGATTTTGTCAAACTCAATCACAGATAATCTCACTATAGTATCAATATCTCATATCTTCTCCCTTAAGGCCTTCCCATGGAGGTTTATTTATACTTCTCCAAATTAGTTTTTTCAGTTGGGAAACAGTTGGGCCACAGGCAATAGGAGGTGAGTAATAGGTAAAACCCATGAATTGCACCCAAAATTAAGGAAATTTAATTTTTTTAAGTGTTTTAACATATGTAAGCAGGTTGGGTATATGTTGACCCGCGTGTACATGCTTTTATCACAGGGAAAATTAGCATATAAGGAATAAAACACTATTTTTTAATTTTTGGACCAATTCTGGAAGGAAGGGTTTCCCTAGACCATAATCAGGGCATCAAATCTACCAAGAGTGGTAAATGGTGCTATAACACTCAACTACTCGAAAAAAATTAGAATAGTGAGATGTTGAACAATGAATATTGAAGGATGTAAAACAACTACCATTGGATATACTAATGGGAAAGTGATAACATGAATGAGATTCATCAAAGCTAGAATAATGATCAGATGAGCTGATTAAATCATTAGATTCCCAATTTGTAATAAACGAAGATAAATCAATTTGAACAATTCTTCAAATGCTCTGAACAATTAAGCCAAGTTCCTCGCAAGCCAAATGTGACAAATTGTTTTCCTGTAACTAGTGACAAACTCTGCAAGCATCGTAAGCATGCAAATAATTTAAAAGGTATTCCAACACAATAAATACACGATACCAGTCAGGACATGGTGAATGGAGAAGAACTTGATTTGTGCAATAACACATGCATTCATTATGAATCAAGAGAACTTTAGGTGCGATGAAAGAGAAGATTTGCAATATAACATTGGCAATTAAAACTCGGGAGCTGACTATTAAGAGATGAATCTGATAGGCATGATTCCTTCATCCAAAGATAGTCCTTGGAATGATCAACTTCACAATTCCATGACTCTATGAGAGATACACATTCCAAACCAAATTTTGATGCATGAGATTTGCATGAAGATGAATGAACCGAAATAAATTCATGAATTCGGTCAAAACTAAAATCTTGAAAATTTGAAAGATCACATCCAGAAGACCAAACATTTTTCAAAAGGAAATTTTCATCGAGTGAAACCATGCAAAGGGAAGGATTGTGTGGGAGAAACCAAATTTGACTTAGTTGAGGGGGCTTACCAAAGTCATGAGATCCTGACATAACCATCAATGGAAGTTGAAGTCTCTCGACTCCCTGACAAGGCCTGGAACTTTCAAGTATCATAGAATCACATTTTGAAGACTAAACTAGATCGTGCATGGTGTGAGGATAAATACTACAACTATTTTCAATAAGACCACTTCTCACTGGATGGAAACCATCTCTATCACTGACTTCACCGGATTTTTCATCTCCAATAACTAGATTACTCAAGTCAAAAGATTCTTCTGATCACAAAGTTAAAGATGAATAAATCAGGGATTTTTCATGAGAAAGCTAATTTTAATAGTTTCCTTCATGCAAGAGAAGAGCTGATGAGGGATGGGAAGAGTACTCAATGATTTGATTGTTTTCATTCGCATCATGGATAATATCACCAACTTGTGCCAATTGAGAGTTCAACTCATCGGATGACGGACTTGAAGAACATAGAGTATCTCCATCGCAAGTAGATGCATCGAAGACAGTAGAGAACAAGGGATAGTGAGATGAAGAGGAAGTTTTGATAAGCATATCTTGTTTGACTGAATTAGATTCTAGATCGAAATTAAAACCTTCATGAGAAATCAAAAGATTAGTTGATACTCCTGGGCATTCATGATTGCATATATAAATAGAGTCATCATCTTTGGAATGATTGTTTCCCATGGCTACGGATTGATCGAAATAATTGATTACATTTGATTTGCTGCTGTGATTAGCAGGTCGAGAATCATCCAAGAATGTAAGAGCATCATCTTCACATACAAGATTTTGGAAAATAGAAGAGGGATTGAAAGCATATTCACCTTTCTTCTCCTCCACATGTGTAATGCAATTGTCTTGTATCTTATCGCAATTTGAACCAACAACACGAAAAACAAGAGAGTGTGGAAAATGAGCTTGTGGAACAGATTTCTCACACAGATCAAGGTACAAAGAGTCATGGCATGTAGATGATAGAGGATAAAAAAAATCTAAATCATATTCGAGACTAGAATTATGAACAGTAACATCATCTTGCGAAATGGAGGAGTTAGTCTTCACCATATGCTTCATGAGCCATTTTGGTATTTCCTGCATTGAATGTGAGTCATGATAAATGGAAGAAGAATGAGAAGATGGACTAGGATTTTGATTTGCAAATTTCCCAACTTCATAATCACCGTAATGAGGCCCCCTCATCAAAACTGGAAAAGGAGGAGGATAGAGAACAGAAGGAGCAGTAAATTCCTCCTCTAAAATTATAGGTGTCTTATGATTCACAAGAGTTTGGGAAGTAGGAAAATTAGGGGGTTCAGGTTCACCGTGTAAAGAGATAAGAACCAAGCACTAAAAATCTTGTTTCAAGAAATCTTGATTCATATCTTCTTCATAAATTTCACAACAAAGGTGAAGGAATCGATCAGAAAAATCCTCAACTAATTCATTAGGCTTCATTCTTGAGAGATTGATTATTTTACAAACATCTCAGCGATTATACCTATCAAAGGCTTGATGAATCTCCCCAAGGAACTAACGAAGGGAATGGATGGAAGCAGGTGACAAGGTATTGCACCATCGATTAACATGACCTTCAAGGGTTAGGAAGAAAAGAACACAAGGAAACTCTTCGTCTTTGATTTCGTAAGATTCACAAAATTTAATAAAATCAGAAATGTGCTTAGCTATGGATGTTCCATCCTCACCATCAGAATTTAAGTGGGACAAGTGATAGAGAGGCTCATCAGGGATTGAAAATTGAAAAAGGGAAAAATTAGAGAAACACCCCAAGAGTAATATTTGAGTATGAGCCACTTAAGATAAGAGGTTCAAACTAAGTTCAATGAGATTAGCTTATCATCTAGCCCTCCTTCTAGCGTCATTGTTAATGGTGTTGGAAATTCGTCAACCAAGGGGTCTCCCTGATGTGAAGTCCCAATTATACCTCACACTGTTTGGTGTAGGATCCCCATCGGGAATATCAGCCCGATTTCCATATATCTTAAATATATGCCTTGGCTCTAACTGTTGACAAGAGAGGGATGCAATGGAGTCTTCAAAAAGCAAGAAGGTGTGTCTAGTGAGTGTTCAGCTAAAAATGTTTCAAGGTTCTTCTAGTATTGAGAGGAGAGAAATGTGAGCCTCTAGGTGAGAGGTAATATTACCACCAAGAAGAGACAGACATGAACCGGAAGGATATGTCTAACATCCAGCAGAATAGTCCACAAAGGATGTGATGGCCATTGCAACCAAAAATGAAGAAAGATCTATCTAATATCCTATAGAATAGTCCACAAGGATGGGACAACAATAACAACCATTACAACACATTCTCAATAAGATAAGTACTAAAATAACTGAAATAGTTCAACTATCTTAGCACATGTGAAAGAAAACATGAAATACAAACATCCACAGAATAGTCTTACAAACATTCATAATCCATGAATGAAGACCATGGTAGCTTTGAAGGCTTTTGTTATTAAGTAAAAGTTACAAGACACATGTTTACAATGTACATCATTAGCTCCAGCAGCGGAGCACTAGAGCCACTCCTTGCTCCTCAAAGAACTAGCTTATCTCTCTAATGCCTTGCGGGAGGAGCCAAGGTGAAGGTCCTTTTCTCATAAAATAAGGGAGTATATATAACAAAGGGTGACTCTTTGACTACGTACATGACTGTTTGAATTCCTATGACTTTTCAACTTACATGAATCTTTAAATTCCATGTGTGTCCTCTGGACTTCCACTTTACAATACATTTTTTATACAATATACATGATCCAAAATAGTGATGTGGCATATGACCACTCATGAGATGACATGACATGACACTATTGACATGGACTGCTTGATGATATGGCAATGTCAAGCCTCTCTTGTTGCTAAGTGTTTGATGTCTTCTTGAAGATGTTTTTCTTTCCACCTCTACATGGCTTGATGATGAGGAATCTTCAATGATCTCAAGTCTCAAATAGTGGTCACAAACTAGTGTCCCTTCACTTTATCTTGATCGATCAACTTGTAAGTTCAGCTGTGAGAGAGTCTTTGAGAATGATTCCCTCCTTCCTATCCTTCTTCATCATCTTTTCATGACATGATAGGGTACATGTTCCTGTAATTCACTCATCATGAGACAACATCAATCCGAAAACCCCCTAATCTAAGATGATTCATTCTGATCCACCAACTGAGCCCAAAACAAGTGACATGTTGAGAAGAGGGACTCAATGACTGCGTAGTGTGTAGTTCCAGCAGCTAGGATAAAATATTGATCTCTGATACTACACAGTGTGCATTTCAGGTAGGACTGAGGGACAAGAATGTGTTGTTTCCAAAGCTAATGGGATAGGATGAAGGGATGGGCATTGGGAGAGCTCATTGCACAATTTTGGGAGTCAAGGAATTTTGGCTTGCTGCGGAGTTGTGAATTTCTAGGGATCAGGGAATAAGCTTGAGGCTTGAGGTTAGGAAGTGCACATTTTAAGTAGGTCTAGGGGACAAGGCTACATAGTTTTGGAAGCTAATGGGACAGGTTGAGGGAATGAGCACTAAGAGGACACACTGCACATTTTTGGGAGATAAGGGAGTCAAGACTATTATGGAGATACATATTTTAAGGGTGCAGGGGATAAGTTTGAGGCTTGTGATTGTGCAGTGTGCACTGGAGGTCGAGCTAGTAGGAATGAGTGAGCAATTATGGAGGTGAAGACTTGGGCTTTAGCATAAGGACTGCATAGTGTAGTAGTCTTAGGAAGCAGGAACTTCACATTGTAAAGTGCCAAGAAGCAAGGTCATATCTAGAGGACTGAGACTACACAATGCGCAACTCAAGAGAGGCCCAGTGAAGCTAGGTTTCCTAATCGATAAGTTTTTTTCAAAAATGGCTAAGGGTGGTATCAGTGAGATTGGTGTGAACAGTGATGATCTTTGATTATGATCACACACTTAGAATATTTGATGACATGAAAACATATATCATCTGAACACATAAACAAATCATTTCCCTCTGTGCGATAGATTTAGGACAAGTTATGACAAGTGCGACACCAAAGATGTACTTTGAGGCAACCATGACAACTCTTGTGCAACAAAACTTTGTAAATAAGCACAATAGGTACTTACAAGGTTAGAACAAATCATTTGTGTAAATATGACCTCTTAGAACCACCAAAATGGACTTATACACAAGATACGACAACCAACATGCTAAAAGATGACACTTTTACCATCTTGCAATGGGGAACACAAGACTCTAAGAAAACAAATGAAATGAGTTTCAAAGTTTTTAAAAAGGACCAACAAGATCAAGGGAGGCTCCAAAATTGGGTATAGGCCAAAATTTTGGAGGATGTTGTACTAGCTACAACAGAGGGATATAAAAGTGGTATTGAAAGGTGCTATAATATGGCACAAAGTTCTAAAGTATTCAATAACATTGAGCAAATCGTCCCTAATGAAATCATAGCATCAAATGAAAAATTCAAATATTGGCCCATTAATATCTAGAATTTTTCATTTTTTGAAATTGTGGAGAACTATTTTTAATTCATCATTGGAGAGTTCATCCATAAGTTAATTGTTCCCTTATTGATCAATTAAACTGGGGAAAGGGGACAGTACCTGGAGGATATGATAAATCTTATCCCTTAAGTATTCTTGATATAACATTTTAAATTACTTATTTCATTCCTCGTCCATACCAAAAAAAGAGGATACTAATTAGGAGCCATCTAATCATTAAATTTCCCAAATAATATTTATGGATTTTCAATGGTTTTAAAAATATTGAAAGCCATCTTATATTTAAGTTTCCAAAATGATGTATGGATTTTCGATTGTTTGCGAAATGATTTTCTTTGTATTTTCATCCCCTATCTAATGCTAGAGTGCTTGGACATTCATTCTCCACTTTGTCTTCCTATCCAATAGGATTTTTTTTTCCTTTGGGTATTTCCACTAATTACGATGAAAGTAATTAAAGTTTCCTTTGAACTCTCATTCAAGGCATTCCTTGATTAAAAAAAATTGTTTCTCATAACAAGTCAAAGTCCTCTTTTTTTGTGCGTTGCTAAAGAAATTATGGCTTTTTCTTATATCTTAAGTTTTTCTTGAAATTGGATGGTGGTAGAAGCTCTATCATGTGGATTGTAAGGTAGCCACATATCCTTAAGAGCTTGGAGGAAGGTTGGATATTTGAATCAATGAGGATTTTTCTTGAAAGGTCCAAGATGATTGTGCAAGGATATTTTAATTCTAGCAAGATGGGGCAAAGATCCAAATCACACCAAATAAGAAACATTGAAAAAAATTGAAGCTGGTCTCTAGAAAAGATTTAGACATTAGGGATCTATCCAATCTTTCAACAATTTTGGCCTTCCCCACTTTGTTGTTTCTCCAATTGGGTAGAAGTTTTCGTGGACAAATTGCAAGAAGACTTAACTCCTCAAAATTGTTAGGAATATAATAGAATAAAGGATCCAAGTGAGCAACTAGACCTTAAATCTCAAATGTCCCATAAAATTAAGGTCCCCACCTAGAATGATACTATTTACTGAATAAGGGGATTATAAAGTGTGTAACCCTATAATCCCTTTATATATTCATAAGGACCATACATTTTGAGAGAGATTAATGACACCCATGTTTCCTGGAGCTAATCTTCGTCACTAAAGTAAATTTAATTGAAAATGCAGACATGACTTTTAGAGCATCTTTCTGATAGCTAGTGACAAGACCTATTGATCTACCAAAAACACATCTTGTTGAGAAATCCCTATCTAGGATAGATGAAACAATCATATGCAAATATTTATCACCATAACGAATCATTTCCTAGAGAAATTTAACTTGGAGGAAGTAGGCATCCATTAGGCATTTGATCACCAAACTTTTGAGGGATTGGCTATTTAAACCCTACAATTGAGAGAGAGGATCTTCATTTAGTGTCCCGTGACTCAGTTCAAGCTCTAAGGGTCCCTTATTGAATTGATTTTCTATTACCCAAATATATTTTATCATTTTCCTATTTTGGGGGAATAGATAAAAAATATTTACAACCTATGAGAAAGCTTTTTGAGTTAGAATCCTCAATGTGACTAAACCCACATCCCATATTAAACCTTGGAGGGATCTCACTAGAGTAATTGAACCCGGAAGGAGGAATAATTTTGGGTTTTTATTAAATATTATTTTGAGATAATGAAAATGGGAGGAGGAATAGCCTCAAGAGGGTATGAAGAGGGAAAGGAAGAACGGATGGCCTAGGAGCGAGATCAATAACTAGAGACATGGAAGGAACTAGGGTCGATAGGGGGATATTGAGGGTTAGAAAGTATGGACAATTTTGATAGGAGATTACTAGATCAGTCACATGTGAATGTGACTCATAACCAAAGGAGAAGATTGATATACCCCAACATGATATCTAGAATATGGAAATGCATAAGTAGGAAGAAAATAAATCATACATGTGGAAAGGGGGGCATTTTCCAAGACCTCTTCAAGGATTTTCTTAATTGAAGGGTAATTAATATCTAAAGATTGTGCTATAGTTGGTTTCCCAATAGGGGATGAAGAATCAACGAGGGGAGAATTTTCAAGATAAAGGTGAATGTCCTTCCTAGTTGACCTCGTTCACATCCCATCTTTATCATATTTGAGGCAATGAACGATCCACCACTAGATGTCTGTAAGCATAGAAATTTCCATACTTGAAAGTAATTCCCTCATAATATAATGTTCGATGAACACATACTTTCTCATCTCAATGATGATGGCATCTACATAGGCCAAAAAAATGTGTTCCATGCCCATATATCCATATTGTAGATAAGATGATTTTGCTTCATAGAAAAAACCCCGAGATGTAGCATGTCTGCTAAAAAGTAATGTTGAATCAAAATATGAATTGGAACCCAGATAGAAGAGCCTAGACCAGGATTACTACCAATTTCTTTGACCTAATACCAAAATACAACATCAAATTCTTTGTAAATAACACTTAGGATCACCAATACCATTAAGAATGTACATTTTTTTATGCATAAGATCTTGAAGAAATGATCCATCCCATCCAACATTTTGCTAATATGATGCATCAAGAGGATTAACCTAGGAGAATTGAGAAGTTTCTACTTATCCATTTTTTTTCACCACTTCCACTGGAATTCTATTGCTAGTAAATTGAACGAAAATGGTGGCCTCCTCTATTTTATGAATGACATATTTCCAAGTGTCTTCACCTAATACTAGAATGGGATATGTAGATTTCACTTTACACATTTCTTATTTTTACTAAAACGCTCATTAATATGTGGAGTAGATGGATAAATGGCCCAAGATGGAATCCCACCAACAATAAGCATATCAAGAGTGGAGAAACCACCTATGAAACGTTTCAGGGAAAGGGGCGAAAAGGAAAAATTCTCTAGAAATGGGATAATGATCATATCAAGGGGAGGAACATGAAAGTAGGCAACTAAAGATTAAAGAGGGAGGGTAATAAGGGTTCCTCTCAAGGATAGGAACTAATGTCCTCCTTGTCACGATTAGGGTTCTAATTGGGAGTTATTTCCTATCATCATCAAAAGAATTTACATAGGAAGAGGCTAGATGTCACTTTGTATTGTACATTATTTAGAGTTTGATCAATGATTCGATAGATCTAAGGATAATCTTATATATTTTTTTAATATCCTACAATGTAAAAGAATTATTGTCCAAGACCAATTACAAGGATGTGACAACTAGCAAGCCTTGGACAATCCAAATCTAAACTTCATCATGTGGGTCTACCAAATAGTCAACTGAGTTTTTCTTCATGACCTGAATGCATATACTAAATAGTTGTCCATGATAAAGGGATGGTAGCTCATATTTCCGTAAACTTCAAATGCTCATGGAAACTAAACCCCAAGCCCTACATAAGCCCTCCATCTCTGTGAAACTCAATTCCACAATATTCTCCATATATATGTAATATATTTAATATTTTTCTTAATATACTATTCATTTTTAACTTATCATCTTTTGTCATAATTCATTTTTTATTTTCAAAAAAATTACTTTATTATATATTTTTTAATTATTTCCAGGAATCATTTTCTTTTCTTTTTTTGTAACTTAAGTCTTCATTGCTATATCCAAAAAAGTACAAAGTCCTCTTGAGGTTATCCATCTCTAGCTTTCCACTAGGAAAACCAAACTAGAGACAAAATAATTATTTGTTAATCAATGTGCAGAAAATTCTAAGAGGTGACAAAATTACATTAAAAGAGATGTAAGTTGTCCCATAAGTGGGAAAACTAGTTGAGAGTGAAAAAACTTGAGTATAGTATGACAACCCTATGATCAAAATCCAACAGTTGTTCCATATCATGGAAAAACCATCCAAAAAGGAAATAACAATAGTGACTATAAAAAGTAGAAATGCTAAGCATCATAACAAAACTAGTAAGGAGTCATCAATACGTTGAAGTATCCAAATCAATAGGATGGGATGCATGCTTACAAGACATCAATACCTCCTTCATCCAATCCAAATTTTATAGAATATTATCCTTGGAATCTTGCCTATCAACTAGTACCTTATCCCTAAGGAGCTTATCATGCCAATACAAATCAACTATGTACAAATAATTATTTTGGCGGCCTCTGGTGTTTTCCATGTCAAGGATCTAGACTACAAGATGTCCATCAATTCTAAGGCAAGGATGCCCTACCCTATCTTTAACATTGGACACCTTCCTCTACTACGTGAATCTATAGCTATATTTCTAAGGGTTTATGAGCCTAATAATTGTTCATTGGAGCCTCAATCATAAAACATGCCTTGGAATCTCCTAAATTTCCTTTCTCTACTCTACCACATAGACATTATGCTCATTGTCAAATCATCGCAATTAGAGGGAAGCAAAATATGAGGAAGGCAAATGTATTTGAACGCTAATGAGTAAAGGAAATGTATCCTAAAGAAGAGGTGAATACCCTCCTGGGAAGTGGAATCTTATCTAGAGAACATAGTAGGGAATTCCTCCCCAAATTGTAGCACAAATGAAGGAAAGAGGAAGGCCCAAAGTAGACTCCCAGAAACTGACCCAAGTAGGGAGAATTTGTATCTAGAAATCATAGTAACCAAGGGGAAAAACTAAGAAGTTTCTAAAACAATGATGTAAAGCATGTTGATTAGTATGGATATGGATACCAGTGTGTAGGTTCCAAATGCCTCCGTCACAATGAACACAATCAATGTTTAGTGTCGTGTAGGGTGGCAGATTATGTAGAGGATGAATCATTTAACTCTAAACGTGAAGTGGATGCTATTTGAGGTGACCATAACCCAAAGTCAAGGTCATCCATTCAAAAACCACATCATTCCCTTGACTTGTCACCCTAATCGGGGATTTGGAAACCATTTAATATATATATATATATATATATATATATATATATATATATATATATATATATATATATATATTAGGAAACGTCCAGGAAAATCCACCCGAAGGGATAACACCCTTATGGCTTATTAGAAAGCCTAACCCCAAGGGAATCGAGGAGAATTGACCATGTGACCTCCCATTAGTGAAGTGCTTTAGCGACAAGAACTCAACCAACTTAGCTAATCCTCGAGGCTAATAATAATAATAATAATAATAATTAAAGTCGCAATCAAACCAAACACCAAATTGTTGTATAAGACAACCAAGCCAAGCAAAGCAATCAATAATTATTGAGTAATGTATTTTCAAATTTTAAATAATTTTAAAATTTATTAAAAAAATAGTAAAATATTTTTAAAAAAATCCCTACGACATTAAGAACAATACAAATATTAAAAAACATTACTAATTTTCCATAAAAATAAAATAAAATGGTATTGTTTTTATATAAAAAATAATATCCAAGTTTAATTTCATTTAAAACTTAAATTTATTGAGAGAAATAAAATAATTAATGTATACATTTTTTAATTATTCAATTTTAAATTTTATATTAATTCCTTCATCTTTTACCTAATATCAAATCACAACAACTATCATTATTCACCTCAACATCAAGATAATTATATAATTAAATTTTTCTCCCTCTTCAAATTTATAAAAATTACTCTTAAGATTTTAAACTTGTTCAAATAGTTATTATACAAAATATTAATCTATAGCGCTATTGTCATTTAACTTATATTAATTCTTTTATATTAAAAAAATATACATAATAATAATATTTTTTCTATTGATTCTTGTATATTAAAAAAAATTACATAATAATAAAATATAAATAATTTTTATTTAAATACTCATTAATTTTATTTTAAATAAATAAAATTGTCTTATAATATTTTACTTCACTGTGATACGATGTTTTATCACAATAACATGAAATTTTAAAAGGATCCAACAAACTTACGTATTCTTGACCCCAAGTGCTCCGTGATGGTAATGATGGAAGGACTAGAATGTAAAATTAAATCCTAATACATATTTAACCAATTGTCATTTAAAGAAAGGGAAAGGAAGGTATTGAGTTGTTGACAATCCACATTCAAGCCATCTTGCATGTTGTGCTTTATCATTGGAGCCAAGGTGACCACATTCAAAACGAGTGTAATGTCCCTTTTCCTGATCATGGGAAGTAAATACAATCTCAGTGTCCTAGTTATTTCCATCGATTACATATTGAAATAAAATAGGGGGCTACAAATTGAAATAAAATAGGGGATCTCAAGGGAAGAATTAATTAATTAAGGCGAATAAGGGAAATAATAATAAAAAATTATTTTATTTAACAAAGAAAAAGGTGACCCATGGGATTTGAGTGACTCTATGGTATTGATCATGATATTTAGATAAGTTATCATAATAAAAAGAGAAGAAAGAGCTTATTTGTGATATGATTAGATGATTTGGTTAATTGATTTTGTGGATTTATTGATCTTTGTTGGAGGGTTTGTAACTCTGAGTGTGGAACTTCTTCCGGGTGAAACTACCATCCTTATGGATGAAAAATAGTTTCGGTATCACAAGACACACCCTAACTAATCATTTGGAGGGATCACTGCAGAAGTATATCCATACAAGAAAAAATAATATACCATCCCCACACAAACAAGCAAAGATATTCATAGAATCCTAAAAATAATGGGACTAAATCCATCCATCAGACGCATAAAACAAAAATTGAACAAATTGTATGAGATCAATAAAATTAGGCCACCCTCCTCCACAATCAAATTCATAGAACAAATCTTGTAATGTAATATACCATGAGCTTTCAATAAGCCTTACTTTGATAATCCATTAGCCACAAAATTTAATTCCCTGTAGACATGTATGAACAAGATGTTCACCAATGATCGTTTCAAAAACTAAATGCGTTCCAGCTAGTTAATTAAGTTGGGAGGCAAGAAATTGGAACGACCAGTGATCCTATCAATGGTGGATATAGAATCCCCATTGATGGTGATGCACTCCAATTGGTGTCTCCTGGAAAACCACAACAACCCCAAAAGAGCCCATAGTTCGGCTCTAGTGTTTGTCTCTGATCCTCCAAGTCAAAAAAGAAGGAAATGTGACCACGGATTAATTCTCAGCCAAGCGTCGCACGCACATTTCCATCCTATGCGGCTCCATAAAAAAATTCAGTCGGGAATTGGACCCGCATTGAAATTGCGATTCCAGTGAGAGGAATTGGTGCAGAGAATGGAGTTGTAGGAAATGTAAAACTTGTGACCACACCTGGAAAGAAAGCGGACATTACAAGAAAAGGTGTAAAACATTTTCCTGTGATAGCCTGTAGAAGGGACACTGATCCAAAATGGATTTTGGATAGACTCCTAAGTCTAAGTGTTCCTCACTGAGGAAAATGAAAGTCCAAGGAAGTTCCTAGAAATAGCCCCATTGCAGAGATCTTTTCATTCTGAATCTACTGCAAATTAAATGGGCAAAAATGGACTTAGGATGCAGAAGTTATCATAGAAAGAAGATGCCATATATTCTTTAGAAAAGGAGGAAAAATCCTCTAAAATTAGCAAAAAACCCTTATAAAGGGAAATCGCATCAGACCAAGGCAAAAGAGCAGACTTAAGCAGAAAGGAGAGAAACCCCTGATCACCGATCCCCGACATATCAGGTCGGAGGCAAACATGCGATATAACATAAGGACTAGGCCGATGCGATACTGCGATCACGGAAATTGATGGATCGGCATTGGCGATGGCATGGGACTTAAGGTGGGACCCCAGGCCAAGTGATATAGTGATCGCTGATATCAACGTCAGCAGATTGGCGTCGGCATAGGCCATGCCATATGGAAAGACCCCAGGTCCATGCAATACACGATTACGATCATTCGCATCGCAATATCGCATCGGAGTAATACAACGGAGCGGGGCCATATATATATGCACCGATGCGATGTGACCGGACCCGAAAGGGTTATAAATGCAGTTGTACATTATTTCAAGTCTGATATGAGCCATTTTTTGTTAGGATTTCCTGTGTTTTAATGTATTTTTCAAATACAAAGGAAAGGTCGGCACAGGGGCACTTGCGACTTGCAATAGCAATTGCAAGAGGACCCGATAGGAGTCTAGGGCAGATTTAATGATATTTTAGGTCTGATAAATGGCAGATTGGCGAATTTTCCCGTGTTTTACAGTGTTTCTTTGTGTAAACAAGGAACGACTGTTTCTGGGGATTTCAAGCACCGATGGTTCCTTCTGTTATAGAACAAATGGCCACCATCCCTGAAGGCGTTTAGCAATGATTGCTAAGGGGGATTTGAGCGGACAGAGGTTGGGAGCCAGAGAGCCCAGAAGAGGAAAACAAACAAACAATGTCGATTGGCTTAAAGCCACAGAATGACGGAGAAAGAAAAAAGAATAAATAGAGAGCAAAGGCACAACTAAGAAAAAAAAGGAGGCTAAGCCAAAGCAGGAAGTTAAGGTGAATGAGAGCAACGCAGAAAGGGAAGGCAAAGAGAACGCAGAGCTAATGCGCAGAGTAGCCGAGTGGAGTCACTTGAAGTCAAGTGAAAATCCCGAGAGCTGTCATTTGCAGAGAGCCAGAGCGAGAAGCCGAGAGCTAGAAAGCCGAGAGCTTCAGAGCCAGGGAGAGATGGTGTTCCAATCCCATTGTTCCTATGTAAAACAGTGGAGTTGAGCCAAGATATTGTAAAATGACTTTGCCATAATCCCAGAGAGCCCAATTGAGTTGACTAGAGCTCACGGAGACGTAGCCCAAGGGTTTTGGGTGAACTCCTAATTAAATTGTTGTTTTATGTGTTTGTTTTACTGCTGCAATTATTTAATGTTATATGTATTTATATATCAGTTTAAGCAAATCAATTCATGGCACATAAACAGTTCAAAAACAGACATAAGCATACACCTATATTGTCAAGCACACATTTAATTCCGCATTGGTTAATCAATAAGACTTGGGAATATTTAAGCTTTGGAAGTGGGAAAGGTCCTTGCAAATTTGACAAGAAGCCTAAGTGCCCCATTTTTAGATCAGGTGGTATTAGAGCTTGAGGTTGGTTAACCCCACCTTCAAAGAAGGTTATATCAGAATGCTTGATTGACAGAGCAAAGATTGCTTGTCTGAAAGGTGTTTGGGCAGTCCAGGATTGATTGTCTGATTGATGTATGCTTGTTTGCAGACTAACTATTGTTTGAGTTTGAAGAGGTGAAGGGAAAACTATTGATAGCTCAGTCCAGGAAGGACAAGAAGGAAGAAGGGCTAAATACATTCTTCTATCCCAAAGGACCTCAAAGCAATCCTTGAAGCATAAGAGGTTTATTGCAAAAGGTTGCTTAAATAAGCTCTTTATTAATCTTGCTTGAAGTTCTTTTGTTCATTGGCATAATGACAACTTCTAAAAGTGTATCCTCAAATTCCTCATCCATCACAAGACTCTTTAATGGAGACATGAAGCAAGACTTGTTCATCATGATGGACAAGGTGAGAGAAATGTATGAGGATGGAAGAAAGAGTAGCATACTTAGAAAGCGGTTGAATTCCATAAAGGAAGAGAAATAGATGCTTTCTGATACACTGCAGGAAGTGGAGAGGCAACTTCATATTGCAAATATGAACCTGAAGAGGATGCATGAGTTGGAGTCACAACTCTTTGTTGTCAAAGAAACCTTGGTCAAGTATCAGCTTGAATAAGAGATAAACCATTCCAGTTTGTCTTCAAATTCTTCTAAGAATGCTTATATTGGTTCTTTTGAAAAACATGCTAGAGGCATAGGTTCCAAGCTAATGTCCAAGACGAGCTATGAAGGAAAGGGCTTGGGAAAGCATGCACAAGGTATTGTTGAACCAATAATGGTTGAGGAAAGGACTAAGTATTTGGGTCTTGGCTATGTACAGTCTTATGGAGAGGGTTCCAAAGCTACCATGAAGGCAATTGAAATAGCTCCAAGAAGGAGTTGCATTGCAGAGTGTGAAGATTGTGTTCAGGAGGAATGCAATAGCTTGAAACATCACTTGCAGGATGCAGGTGTTCAAAAACACACACTTGAACCAAAGAGTTGTGGAAACTCTAACAGCCTTGAAGAGATTGATGGTGTTCCGAAGGGAGCCACTTCTTCATTTGTTTCACCTCCTCATGAAGGCAATAAAGGTGAAAGAGGCAGGTATAAATCTAGTTCTAATCATATTCCTTTTGATTTTGCAAAGCATGGTAAATTTCCAATAAGCATGGGAAAATAATTGCATGTTCCATTTGTGGTTTGGATAAACATCATGTTTCTAGATGTTGGAAGAGATTGGCCACATACAGGAAACTTTTGAAGGAAAAGAAGCAAAGAGCCAAAGGTCCATTGGACAAGGAAAATCATGCTATCAAGAGGATGCACATGTGTTTCACTTACTGCCATAAGCAAGGGCATCTTGCTGAAAGGTGTTGGACTATGAATCCAACAATGTTTCCACAAAAGCTAAAGAAGGTGGAAAGAGAAGATGGCAGAAATGGAAAGGAAGTTTTCATGAATGATGTGTCTCAGGATGATTCACATGTTGATGCTGATGTACAGACAAAGGAAAGACCTTTGAACTGGATTGGTAAGAAATGGTTAGAGTTCTTTTCCAATTAAGGATTGCATGTCTATTGATGCATCTATTGGCATTTCCTTGTTGATGAGATGCAAGTTGCAGGTTTCTACCAAGATGGCGAATGGAAAATATTTAGTGGGAAACTCACTTTGTTGCTGCAACATTATATTTCATTTCAGTTTCAAAATTACAGTATGCTTAAGTGAAATTTGAAGGATGAAATGCATGCATAAGCATGATGTGCATGAACACATAAATGTTGATGTTTTCCTTGTATTTGAACATGTATGTGTAATTAACTTGCAGGGTTGATTGCTTTGACATGCATGTGATGGAATGTTGACTTGAGGAAAGTTTACTTAGTCTCCAAGATGGAGATAGTGATGAAATGTTTCATCTTTTAAAAAGAGTCCTAATGGTCCTTTTCCACATGCTTGACTTGAAGGGTAATTTGTTTTAAAGGCATGTTTTGTGGGTTTGTTGTCTAGGCCATCATTTGTATGCAGACGTAAGACATGGAGGCGTTCACAAGATGTGAAATCTATTTTTTTTGTTGAAACAGGAGTTTAGCCCATCCAATTGTTGTCTGTGTTTCTATTGTTGTTAACAATTGATTGTTGACAGCTTTTCAAATAGGTATAAATGAAAGTTTTGTGGAATAGATGTACTTCACATTTGTTTGAGCCACCTTGGATCAATGATCAAGGCAGAGAAGTTCAAACTACCTTCTGTGACCATCTAAGCAGGAGTTCTGCAGGAAGGCAAAGAAGAAGGCAACTCTTCCCAGGAGGACCAGCACATCCAGGAAGGAAAGTGGTCAAAGGCTTTGGTTCAGAGGCACTATGCAAGGCAAGTGTATGTAGGCTGGAAGAAGAGGGTGTTGTTACTCTCAGGTACTGTTCAGATCAGTATATCAGTCTTTTGGAGACCAAAATTTCTTTTAGTGGGAAGGCGTGATCCAAAATGGATTTTGGATAGACTCCTAAGTCTAAGTGTTCCTCACTGAGGAAAATGAAAGTCCAAGGAAGTTCCTGGAAATAGCCCCATTGCAGAGATCTTTTCATTCTGAATCTACTGCAACTTGAATGGGAAAAAATGGACTTAGGATGCAGAAGTTATCGCAGAAAGAAGATGCCCTATGTTCTTTAGAAAAAGAGGAAAAATCCTCTAAAATGGGCAAAAAACCCTTATAAAGGGAAATCACATCAAACCAGGGAAAAAGAGAGGACTTAAGCAGAAATGGGAGAAACCCCCGATCGCCGATCCCCGACATATCGATTCGAAGGCAGCCATGCAATATAACATAAGGACCGAGCCAATGCAATACTGCGATCACCAAAATCGGTGGATCGGCATCGGCAATGGCATGGGACTTAAGGTGGGACCCTGGGCCGAGCAATATAGTGATCGTTGATATCGGCGTCGGTGGATCGGTGTCGGCATAGGCCATGCCATATGGAAAGACCCCGGGTCCATGCGATGCGCGATTATGATCAATCGCATCACAATATCGGGTTGGAGTAAGACAACGGAGCAAGGCCATATATATATCCATTGATGTGATGCGACCAAACCCGAAAGGGTTATAAATGCAACTGTACATTATTTCAAGTCCGATATGAGCCATTTGTCGGGATTTCCTGTGTTTTAATGTATTTTTCAAATACAAAGGAAACCTCGGCACAGGGGCACTTGCGACTTGCAATAGCGATTGCAGGCGGACCCGATAGGAGTCTAGGGCGGATTTAATGATATTTCAGGTCCGATAAACAGCAGATTGGTGAATTTTCCCATGTTTTACAGTGTTTCTTTGTGTAAACAGGGAACGACTGTTTCTGGGGATTTCAAGCATTGATGGTTCCTTCCGTTACAAAACAAGTGGCCACCATCCCTGACGGCGTTTAGTAATGATTGCTAATGCTCATAGGGGGATTTGAGCAGACAGAGGCCGAGAGCTAGAGAGCCCAGAAGAGGAAAATGAATAGACAACGCCGATTGGCTTAAAGCCACATAATGACAGAGAAAGAAAAAAGAATAAGCAGAGAGCGAAGGCACAACTAAGAAAAAAAATAGGAGGCTAAGCCAAATCAGGAAGCTAAGGCGAACGAGAGCAGCGCAGGAAGGGAAGGCAAAGAGAACGCAGAGCTAATGCACAAAGCAACCGAGTGGAATCACTTGGAAGTCAAGTGAAAAGCCCGAGAGCTGTCATTTGTAGAGAGCCAGAGCGAGAGGCCGAGAGCCAGAAAGCCGAGCGCACACAGTGGAGTTGAGCCAAGAGCTTGTAAAAGGACTTTTCCATAATCCTAGAGAGCCTAGTTGAGTTTACTAGAGCTCAGAGAGACGTAGCCCAAGAGTTTTGGGTGAACTCCTAATTAAATTGTTGTTTTATGTGTTTGTTTTACTGAAGCAATTATGTATTGTTATATGTATTTATATATCAGTTTAAGCAAATCAATTCACAACACATAAACAGTTCAAAAATAGACATAAGCATACACCTATATTGTCAAGCACACATTTAATTCCGCATTGGTTAATCAATAAGACTTGGGAATATTTAAGCTTTGGAAGTGGGAGAGGTCCTTGCAAATTTGACAAGAAGCCTAAGTGCCCCATTTTCAGATCAGACACCAACCCAGGCCTTGGAAGCCCCTTTTGCATAGATTGTCCCTGGTGAGGACTTTGTTTTTCCAAACTAACCAACAAAAAATGATAATTTTGAAAGGCATATCCTAGCTCCAAACATTCTCGTAGCACGCGGTAGCCATAGGGTTTATATATATATATATATATATATATATATATATATATATATATATATATATATATATATATGAAACCACCATGGATGTTTTTCGCATGGTCCCATGCCAAACAAGAGAATCGCCACACGCCTTTGGACTCAGGCCAACCATTTGAAGAACATGTATAAAGCACTGCCAACAAGTAGCATTTGCGCCAACTAAGCCAATTTCCACAACATTCCTCCAGATTGGGTAAGAATTGCTCAAATGTCCAATGACTTGATTAAGAAAGAAAAATCCTCTGGCATGTAGTGCTTCAATTAACCAATCAAAAAAATAGGGAGAATTATATACCCCAATAATTGAGTCAATGCTAATCAAAATTTTATCTCCTTTGCCAAATGACTATTGTAACTTATCCACGACCATATTTTGACTTTGTGAAAAATCTACCATATTTATGATCCTTTCTACGTGCCAATCTCGCCCCTTCTGTACCATTCCAAACTCGTCTTTCACTTCAAATATTTCTCAAATATAATGTATTTCATAATTCCAAATACATTTTCCATAAAATGACCTCCATAGATATTTTATTAATAGAACCCATCCAAAAACTCAATCCGAAATTCCCTATCCACCACTCTCCTTATCTCTTGAAATAGCATGAAAGCGAACCCGATGATATTTATGTGCCCTTAGTTCCCAACCATAGGAAGTGCAACATAATATCCTTAATCCTCTTGCTGATTTTGATGGAAAACAAAAATAGGGGCATCCAATAAACTGTTAGCTATTGTAAAACAAACTATAAAAGAGTATACCTACCTCCCAAAGAGAGCCAAGTTGTAAAAGAGTATAGGTGCCTCCCAAAGAGAGCCAATGGTGCGTACACAATGATAATCATGTTTGGAACTTTTACAATAGCCATCGTCAATCCACAATTATGTATATATTCAATTTCAGTATGAAACCCAAATAAGTGAAACCATCCTTCACGTTCAAAATATCCACACCAAAAAGCCCAACGATGTACTCAATTTCCTTCATATCACCAAAGGAACGAATTAGAATCGATTTGTTACCATTTTCAACCAGTGCATATGTAGCACCATACCTAACGAAAATGAAATGTAAAATACTCCATTGAGCCCTTGAAACATGACCAAATGTAAGTACATCATCAACAAAGAACAGGTGAGATACAGAAACTCGACGAGATAATTGTAGGCTACAAAAATTTCTTTGTATGTGGGCCGCCCCAATCTTATTAATCAATCCATCCATGACGAGAATAAATAACAACGGGGATAAAGAGCATCCTTGTCTCAGAGCTCTGCCTACCGGAAAAGAGTTAAATGGGAATCCATTAATCAAAACAATGAAATTGATTGAAGTTACACAAGCCATGATCCAATCTACAATATTCCTCGTGGGCTCAATCTTTGTGAGAAACAAGCGCAGAAATGCCCAATCTTCATAGTCATAGGCCTTATGCAAGTCCGACTTCATAACTAGATCCTCAACTTTTTTGTATGAATTGAGTTTATGCACTATTGTGTTGTAGCAACAAGATAGTGATTGTAGCAACAAGTCTAGTCTCTAACCTTCTTGTAGCAGCAAACTAGGGAGACAGATTAGCAAAGTTATTTTCTAAGGCCAGAATTTGTTGTAGACAAATTCGTGAGAGCAACCATTTCGATTGTTAAAGGGCCAACTTAGTTCAAGCAGGGGTGAATCTACATATATTTCATAGGGTTGAATTTCATTTATTGAAGGCCCTATTGTTGCAGCAAATGAATTAATAGTTTGTGGATGGCCAAAATATTCATGACCAGAGAGCCGACGCTTACCAGTTAGCTAAGATATTCACTAAATCCAATCTCCCAATAAAGTGCAAACAAATTTTTGAATTCATGTATTAGAAGTCGATATCCAATGGAAGGTCGAATTAATCCTCAAATATGCATATTTATTCCAATGTTCCATCAAGCTTCCGGGATAGGGAAATGCGGGAGTAGGGATACACACAAGGGGGACATATATAAGTAACCCCAAAATTTGGGGAAATTTCGGGGAAACGGGGGGACATGAGAGTCGTAAAATTTATTAAATTATTAAAATTTAATATATAAAAATAAAAAATAAAATCCAAACAATATGTCAATAACTAAGTTAGTAAATAATAAATCTTAATAATAATGAAATGTACATCTAAATATGGTTATTATTTCGTGTTAGGCTATTAGGAATCATAATTATCATTTGACATTTTTGCAATCATCAATGTAAAATTGTAAATCTAAAAGTAAATTATTAAATTGAATCTATCATTTGACATAGGCAATGTTTCTTCTAAATTCATCATTTGGAAATGGTCATTAATATTATGCAAGGTACATCTATATTAAATTAAACATTTGACAGTTGAAATTACACAATGCACATTGAAAGCAAATTCATCATATGACAATGACATTATGTTGAAGCCTAAAATAGCCATAGAATACTAAACTAAAAGTAAACATAGAAAGAAGTGAAATACTAGTAAATTTCTCAAAAAGTACTAAATAATAAATCGCAGCTCCAATCTGGTGGCTCCAAGTCACAAAATGAAAATCGCAGCTCCAATCTGGTGGCTCCAAGTCACAAAATGAAAATCGCAGCTCCAATCTCGCAGGGCCAAGTCACAAAATGAAAATTTTGGCGCCAAATGTCTTAGGTCCCCGGTTGATAGTAAATCTAAATCATAGCAACTTGCAGAAAGAAAATGTCAAGCAGCGACAGCAAGAAAATCTCGGGGGACAAGGTAAAATGTTGGGTGACAAGGTAAAATCATCGGGTTAATGAGAAACGAATGAGAAATGTAAATGATTATGTTTTAAAGTTTTAATTTATCATTTAATTTTTATTTCATTTTGTTTTAATTATATTAAAATTTGTAATTTTTTTTATGTTTTTAATTGTTATTCATCACCAGAAAAGAGTTCCCATGGAATTTCCCTGAGTTTAAAAAAAAGACGTAGGGAAACGTTTCCAAGGAGTTTCCACCTCTCCGGAGCGTGGGGAAGCGAGGAAGCGCGTCTTCCACCCTGAGGTCGCGTCCCCGTGGAAAACTGATTTATTCCCTAGGTATGAGTTAATTTGGGCCGAATCCATCCTTGGTTGAATATTCTTTGAGGCATCGAATTAGGGAGGATCAAATTATGTCAACCCAAGAGTCTTAAAACTGTAACATTCCCCGGGGAAAGCCAAATAGAAGGAGCTGTGTTTATGATCAAACTCTCCTTGTGAATGTCGAGAACAAAGTCAGAATCAATTAGAGGGTCGGAATATATGTGAGAGTGTTTCCGATCATGGATTAAGATTCACATAATAGCTATACAAAGTTAAATGGATGAGATTGTTATATTATATTAGGAGGTGCCTGTTGCCTGTTTGAGACAAGCACCCTGTGGTAGGTTGAGATGACGCTCAGATCAAATTACTTACAGGCCGCTCGTCTTACTGATCATATTATATTCTTGAGTGGCGAACGGTAGCAACGTAATGTATGAGCAGATTGAATTCTTTGGCATGCCAAAATAATGGTGCTGTAGCAGATCTCAGGTTCTCTCATTAATCGTTACATGCAATCCCCTTGATTTCCATTAATAAAAGATTGTTGGTGATGTCTGGTTTAATTTGCAAGATTCTTCAATTGTTTACAATTTATTCTTCATATTTTTACAAAGCGTTTGCGAAAATGCCAGATGAAATTTAGAAAAATAAAATTTCAGTAAAAAAACCAGCCACTATATTAAAAGGGGGCATTACAACTGTAATATCCCTTTGCAAAGATGGATATCAATTTAATGGTTCATTATTAGTTCGGATAAAGAAAATTTGTGAAGGGAAAGGGAATAATTGAAGGGAAATTTTTTTATATTATTTTATGTAGTTTGTAAGTGTAATTTTTTTGAGGTTTTAGTGGATTTATGGTCAGATTTCAACCAAAAAAAAAATTGTGGTTAAATATTTATTTGTGTCGTTTAAATTGGTTTTTTGATTGTATATATGGATTCAACACCCTCAAAAATCCCTGTGGCACTTCTATTGTGAAGAGTTCACGTGTCAAACTTGTGATTTCAATGAATCGTGTCAAATTCTAGACAAATTACTTTCCAAAAGTCGCACTTAAAGACTACTCATTATTTTATTATTTAACCAACGTGTTGATATTGCTAATATATATATATATATTTTACTGATACATTGAATTGGTCAAGGAGGAAAATGTTATGAAACGAGATTGCATCTCAATCCTTTATCATGCATTGGTTATTGCTTTTGGATAATTGTTTTGGGAGCTCTAGTAGCTTACTGTGTGAGGAGAAACCCTCATGAAGATCCCAACTTTGGTGGTGGAATTATCCACCCTAGATGATGGTGATTAGTTTTGGTGGTGAAATATCCACCTTAGCTAGTCGGAAGGGGGAATTATACCAGGGTCTCCATTGGAACTAATGAAGAAGGACGATCAAATCATGATAATTTCCAAGAGTAAAAAAAAAAAATTGCAGCAACTTGCATCACCAAGAAAGGTTGAGTTCTACAAGATAAGTCACATCTTTGAAGGGGGCTGAATTGTTTTCCAGTGGCGAATCTACTAGTTTTTACCATATAAATTAATGTAAATCTTCATCCATATGTTAAATAAAAATTGGTTGGGTTTTCGGTTTTTGCATTTTCTACAAAATTTTGTGAGTTCAGGGAATATATAAAAATTTTGGAAAATTATTTTCAGCAATTTACTGGAGAATTTTTTGGTAGGAAAGTTACAAATTAATACAATGGATATTTCAATCGTATCAGAGCTAGTTTCCCTACTACCCTAAGGGCTCTTTAGTTAAAAAAGAAAATCCAAATCAGTGGTATTGGGAGTTAGTTTCCTCAATAGAAAAGGTAATCGCAAAAATTTTGCAAGTCTTGGAAAACTATAACAAGAACCTCACAAAGGTGATAGAGTAGGTTGAAGCATGGACATGATCAAAAGTAGTGAAGCACAAAGGAGATTGCAAATCTGAAGGTGATAGAGCCACAATTGAAGCCCATCCTTTGAAGGAAATTGAGGTGTCACTTTCCAAGGTTTGTAAAATGGTCATTCATTGTATGCTTGAAACTGAATCAGCCTAGGAGGAATTTGCAATAGTTCTTGGAAAGACATACTTGGAATAAAAGTGTTATAGTCTTTAGGGAAAAGATTCCCAACTCTATTTCTGAAGAGGTTGAGGAACAAAACAAATATCTTATAGCAGTCTTTTTCGCATCAATGAGAAAATCAAGATGATTAAGTACTCCATATGACAATAATATTGTAAGATTAAGGCCTTAGGAGTTGGGAATGCAAGGACACTTGCTAATCTTGCCAAAGTTGATGGATAGTTAGAAGTGCTAAGGAGGCAAGAACAAAATCCACTCTTGAGTTGTAGAGCAACCCTCTTAAACAATACATAGAGGCTTGTACCACCATAAGTCCACCACAAGTCCACATGAGCAGTTTTCCAACCCACATATAAATTAATTGATGCCACATAAGAGTAGGATAGATGGTTGGTATGAGGAAACAAGTGCCCAATCTTACAGGTTGCTTCTATAGGATGACTATATTAGTATTCTAGTTATCATCATATTAGCACACTAGAAACATAATGGACTTACAATATGGAAATGGGATCCTAGTGGATTACTTCACCATGCAACAAAGTTTGATAGAGTGGTTGGGGTTCACTATATTCTATTGGTGCAGAAAGGATTCTTCATATTCATTTGGGATTCTAGAATTGGTACACTAGTTTATATTGTCTGGGGACAACCAATGAGGACTATAATGTCCCTTCCTAGAGAGGGATATCAACTTAATTGTTCACTATCACTTAAGAAGAAAAGTGAAATTATAAAGTGAAGTGAATGATTAAAAATAAATAAAGTTTATATTATTTTATTATTTAACCAATGCGTTGTTATGGTAAAAAAAAGAAAAGTGAAATTATAAAGTGAAAGTGAATAATTAAAAAGATTTTTTTATATATTATTTTATTATTTAACCAATGCTTTGTTATGGTCCAAAAGAAAATATTGATGTATTGATCCAATCAAGAAGGAAAATGTTATAAAAGGAGATTGAAGCTTTCTCTTTAATCATTCATTGGTTGTTGATTTTTGATAATTGTTTTGGGAGTTCTCATGGTATGAAGGGGAACCTTTTTGGAGATCTCAATTTCGGTGTGGAACTATCCACCCTAGTTGGTGGCAATTAGTTTCGGTGGTGAAACATCCACTTTGGGTACTGTAAAGGAGAATCATTTCAGGTTCTCCATTGACATTAACAGAGGAAGAAGGATCAAGTCACAAGAGTCCAGGGAAATAAATTTGCAACAACTTGCATCATGAGGAAGAGTCGAGTTGAACATACTAAGAAGGGCCAAATTATTTTCTAGTGGCAAATCTACTATGTTTTGCCAAATAAATTAATGTAAATCTTCTTCGATGTTTTAATAAAAATTGACTGAAATTTTTAGCTTTTTTATTTTCTAAAAAAACTTGTGAATTCATAGAATAATATAAAAAATTTAACAAAACAATATTTCAACTTGTGAAGGCTCTCATTAGTGCCTGATGATAAATAGAATTCCCATTCGAAAAATTAGACAAATAAAATATCATGTGATTTACACTGAAAAATCTCTCATAAACTTGATATGGATCACAGAAACCTCAATTCAACAAAATTAGATAAATCACATGCATCACACAGTGACTTCTAGAAAACTATAACAAAACAATATTTCACAATTTTCTTAAAATTTCCTTCGAAAAATCTATAACAAAACAATATTTCACAATTTTCTTGAAATCTATAAATTAATGCGAGGTATATTTCAATCAACTAGTACATTGTTTAGCCAGAGTTTAATCGCATCGATTGGGTTGTCGAAAGTCCATATTTAAGCCATATGAATGCATATTAAATAGACTTCTTATAAAACACTTTATTTTATCGGGATCATTTTATAGCTTCTCTTTGTTTTGTATCTTACAGTATATGTTTTTGCAATCGCAGTGACTTGTGTATGCCCTTCACGGTAACTGTGACGTCGCAATATAGAGAAATCAACATTTTTTAAAATTACAATTAGAATTTTTGAAATAAAAATAAGTTATCATTCGATATAATTATTTTATAAATTTTTTAAATTATAACATGTTTATGGAAACATAAGCAATAAAAACAAACCGATTATTCACCAAATTATCCTAAAAATCATTTAACAAATAAATATAACATATATTAAAACAAAAAAATCTATATTTACATAAATAAATAAATATCAACAAAAAGAAAACATCCTTATATAATTTTTGAACATTCAAATACAACACAAAATTAGCCACTAAATTTACCCTATACCCATTAAATACTTCAATCTACAATCTCACACCCTCCCAAAAATCACTTTACTCTATCTCATTAAATACTTAAATCTGCAATCATGTAACAATCTCAAACTCTCCCAGAATCAATTTCGACATTGAGAAGCGACTTCACCTGTGACACTGAAGCCCTGCTATTTATATATATCCTTCCTTGAGGGAGGTAGGCCAAGGGGCTGCCTCCATGTGCTTAATGCATGTTGCATTTAAAGTCAAGGAATTATGAATATCTTAAATGCAACATCATTGTTTGTAATTGGTTAGCGGGACATTAAATTTGTTTTTCCAATTTAATTGGTTAGTATTTATAGAAATCTCAAAATCAGGGATCTATTACCAAAATGTAAGCATTAAACAAAATTATCTTTCATCTTCTCTTGTAAAGTAAGATTATTTGTTTTTTTGGTTTTTTATTAAGAGAATTTGTATACTTGCTATTTATTATTAACCAGTCTTAGAATAGGGTCAATAACACTGCTATTATACATCTGAGCTTATCACAATTGCATACAAGTTTTGTTAGACAAATAAATCTATTTTTAAACCTGGTTAGAACCTAACTTGCTCAGAACCAATATATCGGCTCATAGATTGTAGATGCACTTATATGCCCTTGAGTAGTTTTGCAAGTCAATACTAGCAAGACCAAAATAATGATTTTATCTAATAAAAGGAAGCAAAGCCAACATACATTTGCTTTTTTTCAGAGAAACATACATTTGCTTTGAGTACAAGTACTTCGGGATTGATTTCAACAAGAAGCTTAATTGGGAAGACTGTGGAAAGAAGATAATTTTAAGAGGCTTGAAAGCATTATATGCTCTTCAAAACAGATACAAAGAGACAAAGTTATGGGATTGGAAAATGATTAAAGTGTTTTTTGAACTTCTAGTTTGTCCACTGATGCTATATGGGTGTGAATTGTGGGCTAGCAACACCCCCATCTCAAAATGGAAACAAATTGAGAAAATCCAAAAATGTTTGATCATGAACAAGTTCAAAATAAAAAGTTTGGTTCCTTAAGAGATAATATTGAGCGAAACAGGAGCAACTTCCATCAAAGCAATTGCTATGGTGCGTCTCATAAGATATCTAAAATGAATTGAACAAATGAGTGTAGGTAGATGGCCTAATGTTATCTTCAATGAAGGCATGAGTGAAAGAAAGAAAACATGGATGAGACAAAACTACACATGAATGCAAAAATGAAATATTTACATCAGTGCCTGTCCCACAAATAGCAAGGAGCTAAAGAGTTTTGTTATAGAGAAGTTCCATAAATGTATATGGAGAAAAGAGTTTGGGTAGGAAGAAGAAGTACTATGTTGTGGAATTCAACCCCACTTGTGATCTCCAACAAAAAGAGTACATTGGAGCTAGCATTTTCGCAGAGGGAAAATGTTCTTATTGCTCAATTAAAAAGTAACTCGCATCAACTTAGGTGTGAAACAGCATGGCGGAAAAGGCTTAAACAAGCTTGGGAAGAATGGGTGTGTACATTTTGCACGTCTTGGGTAATGAAATCAGAAAAACATTTCATTTTGGAATGAGATGCTTTCAGAGACATCAGGGACAGTTATGGGAATATGTTAGCATTGGTTCCTTGGCATTGTCTTTTCAACGAGGGGAATGTTAGAAGGTTGGGCCAGCGCATCATCAATTTAAATAAGAAAATGATTGAATTGCAAAAGGTGAAAAGCAAGGAGACTGGTGGTCCCATAGACTAATTTTAGTCTCATGGACATTAAAATATCATTTCATTTCATTTATAAATGCTCCGGTATAAGACATCGTCATTCAACGTAAAGCAATAAAACTGTAGATAAATTGTGCTAGACTAGTATGTATAATGTCAGATTTACCATTTTGAGTAAGTAGATTACATAAAAATAAAAATAGAAATAAAATGATTAATGTAATGTAAACACTTTAACTTGGTCAAAATAAAATAAAATAAATAATAATAAAAATAACTCTATAAAAATAAAATAATAATAAAAATAAGAGAACTCTTGGTTTTCATGCAGAATATAGCTTATTTAAAGGGCCAAATTCAGTGAGCCTAAATCCATCTTAACTCTAGATCTGCCAAAATGTCAAGAGAGATCAAAACTCTTTTCACTCTAAAAAGAAATATAATCTCAATAGATTTATTACATCTCTAACCTTAATCAGTAAATTTAAAATTAAAACAAATCTAAACTAATTAATCATACAATAATATATTATAAAAATAATATACACTCACCAAATGTAAATCTCTTCGTTTTTATGCCTTCTAACAAATCAAAATTGTGAAAAGGGAAAAGACTATTATAAATTCATCTGTTTTGTGACATATTACGCTACGATTTGTAAATTGAAAAATTAAATTCCAATTAGTTAAAGACATCGTGGAGGGCAAAGGTTCTTATTGCTCAATTAAGGACCTACTCACATCAACTTCAGTGTGAAACGGGACGGTGGAAAAGGCCTAAAGAAGCTTGGGAAGAATGGGTGTGTACATTTTGCACGTCTGGGGATGTGGAATAGGAAAAGCATTTCATTTTGGAATGTGGTGCATTCAAAGACATCAGAGAAAGTTATGAGAACATGTTAGCATCAGTGTCTTGGCATTGTATTTTTAGCGAGGGGATTGTTGGAAGCTTGGGCTAGCTCATCATCAGTTTGAATCGAAAAAGGATTGAATTGCAAAAAGCGAAAAACAGGGAACTAATGGTCTCATAGACTATTTTTAGTCTCGTGGACTTTAAAATATCATTTCATCGAAAGGAGAACTATTGGTTGACACTCGTTAAAAATATTCAAAAACTTTGTTTGCATTTGCACGGTTGACTAATATTTTGCTTAGCAAATTCCATACGATTTTCAAACATGCCCTATTCTGGACCTGTGTCGTTATCCCCCAGATTTTCAAACATGAACTACTTTGGGAATTTGTTGTTATTTGGTAGTTGGCCAAAAAAATACATGATCTGCAAAAGATGGATAAATTTATATTTCAAACTAAAAATCACTACTACTTCATATGTTACACACATTTATTGGAAAGTGTCTATAGAGGCAGAGGGAAATCAGTAGAATGGTCCGGACGGTCAAAAGTGGTTGGAATTTTGGCCAAAAAAAAATTTAATCTTGTATTAGTAGTGTTTGAATCATGTTTTTGATGGTGCAAATAGATTCAACACCATCAAAAATTTCTGGGCCACCCAAAACTTTGAAATTTGACAACTGTAACCCGGATTTACAAAAATCCCTACTAGATTTTATCAAAATCTTGCCAGAATTTCCATGATTTTCAAGACAAAAAAGGACAATCTTGTTAGACTAACGCCATTTATTGTGTTTCAAATTTTCTAAGTTTCTAATCTCCCTACCCCTTCAGGATAGTAGGACTATTTTAATCGACTTTGTCTTGTTTAAGCAAATATCTTCTTTCCCAATTTAAATTTTTTCCTCGAATTAACCCAAGACACATTTACGTATTTATTATTTTTTTATGCTTTTATTTTAATTCGGGATCTGATTTAAACCAATATCTTCTTTCCCAATTTTATTTATTTTTCAAAGTAAACCACACAAACTCAGAATAATTATAATTAATTACGTAAAAAACAATAGAATGTAAATGATAATTATGTGAATATAATAGTGTTTCTATAATTTTAATTTGATTATGTTAAGTGTATGGTATGGATTTAACCTCCACAAAATATTTACAATATTTTTAGGATTAATCACAAATATATGTTTTTTTAAGTATATATATGTTTAATTATTATACTAATTTTTTAATAATTAATAATAATAATAATAATCTAAAATAAAGCTATAATTACATCGTAAGGCGTTCTTTTCGGAAGAACTCCCCTCCATTATCATTCTAGGTTGGTTGTCGATCTTTTGTTCGACAACTGAGTTATCATTTGTTGTTGGATGATGATATTGGTTATGTCATACATTTCTTATGTGGCATGGCCCTCCGTGATTTACGTCACCTTTAGTGTTCAATCAGTCTATGCTATAATTTTAGCCATAACTGTCTCATAGGTAAACTTTGTGTTGTTTGTAATATTAACGTGCATCCTTCCCAAAGTATAATGCCATGTTTATAACCATCTCACCCATGAACACTATGTTGTCGATGATATTAACGGCCACAATGGGAGGTGGCATTGTTGGTTTTTTGAGTGTTCTGCCAAATTAAAATAAAGAAACAATTCCATTTATTTCTATTGAAGGGAGAATATGATGAGACCATGGACATGGTGATGGAACCATGTAGTTGGCAATCCTTTCTACAACGATGAGAGTGTGGAAATTTTGAATAATATGACACATATTCATAGAGATTATCCTGATCATACAATTATAAGCGGAACATGTATAATACATAATCTCCTCTACGTTGATCATCAATTTACAGAAGAAGAAACATTCATAGGCACACATAGAAGCATCAATCAAACTCATAAACATAGTATGTATCCCGGGGAAAGCATCTCGCTAAAAACCCCACACTATCTGTATATTATATTGATTGAATCATGTAACATTACAAAGTACAATGCTTATCACAAGCAATCCAGTACCAGCTCCACCTGTTACACACAATACAGCTCAGATCTGATCTCCAAATCTATTCCACTGCTTGCTTGCCTCCACTGCTCAATACCTGCTCAAGAACTGATGAGAATGGCTTCCCAAACTCGTATTTCACCTCAAAATAATCACTCACACTTTGTTGGACGTGAGCAAAGGCTACAATACTGGGCAAATACGTGAGAAAACTCATTGGCATACTCAATCCCTTGATTGTGCAAGATCTGGTGCACAACTATAGTCACAACTGATAGCAATCTGATTCTCTACCACCTGTCCCTGTTGAACTGAACATGCACTGACATGCAACTGAGTTAACTGATGTATTCTATAGTTGCATTATGAGTTAATAAATTGTGAATTAATTAATAACTAATTCACCCAACTCATCTCTAGTCTATTGATCAGTTAGACTAAATACAACTAGTTTAACAAAGCTAAACTAAACACAACTCCATCAACTGTACCTCCAGTCCACTAAACTCAACTCACTTGAGTTCTAACTGAAGTCATGCATGCAACAACTCAACTGACTCATAAGAAAAGCGTATTTCCTTCTGACAGCTGCATGTGCCACCTCTGTAGCTCAAACTGAAGTGCTCCAAGAGAATAAGATCAAGTTTATAGTCCAAATATTATTATGAGACAATAATATTTGACTTTTCTATTTTTGACAGCTAGTCTAAAAATAGATTTTGATCACTCACACTGTGATCACTCACACTTTCATCAAAAATAAAAGTCCATCTATTTTTCCCAACTTGACCAATCATCCATAAACAACAACCTGCAATCCATAGACATGATCCATATGTCTAAAAATAGACATAGTCTAAAAATAGACTTGCGCCAAAAATAGCCTGCGGGCCCACTTAGTGAAGGCGACTCTTTTCACTAAGCTCCATCATCTTGTTGCAATCTCAACAAGAATTTCTTGTTGCACACTTTTCAATAGTGAGAGGACTCACATTCTCATGGAATCGCAAATTTCTCAAGCCCATCCACAAGATTTGTTGTTTATAGTTTTGGTCGGGCTGTCAATGCACATTATTGCTAAACTAAAGGTTGATTGTTTTGAGATAATGGAAGGAATAACTATCTTCCCTGTATATCTGCAAAGAATGGATCCAAATTTGTCAATGCATTCCTTCTAGGAATTTTGCTTCAGTTGAAATGGGCCATGGACTGTATTGTGGCAACTTGGGTTATAAAACACGTAGGAGGTAATGGTTCTGATACAAATGTTATGCAAGTCGGCAAACCAATAATTTTTCTGAGTGGAGGGGAGTTGGTTGTTGCAAGCTCATCAACAGTGCCATCTACAAGTCATCCTCATTGTGTTTGGCCATTTAAATAGACAAAAATGAAAAACAAGAAAACTATGATGGAATTCTTACTGTCTGACTCCAAAAAGCATCTCTTGACCTACTACGACCTGGTCTTCAATGGCTTGGGATTTCATCGACGGAATGGTTAAAAATAGTTTAAATTTTTAAAGAGGACATTTAATAAGGGTTTTTTCCATTAATTTTAAATGTGTGCAAAGATATTTGTTAAGATCAAATAACGTCTTAATTTTCATATTTTTTCCAACGGAAAAAGAAAACACAACGACCTTCATTACAATCGAGGCATTTAAATTTTCATATTTTTTTCCCCTCAACCAGATAGAAGATCCACAAAACAAAATTCAAATATCCCAACGACAGAGCCATAAAAAGGCCAATGTTCAATGAAATGCTTAAAACACACCCCAGAGGCAGCCTAATAGGATATTTCAAATAGGAAAATCTGAGGAGACACTTAGCAGATCAAAAAACCAACAAGCCGACAAGATAAGGATAGTACAAAACAAAAAAGAACTCCCACATAATACAACCAAAAAGTAGAGCCTCAAGGAGTCATGTAGAATTAAACCTCAAAATAACCATCGCTTCGAACAGAGTTGTGAACAAGATGTTTGAAATGAATCAGTCTAGGTGATGGGCCTCTAAATTAGACATAAATTAAGGTCTATGCCTCTAAATTAAACATAAATTAAGGCTTATGACCATCCTTCAACACTTTAAACCTCTATTTTTGCATTAGATAATGTATTTTAAACTTTAATATATTCATTAGGAAGGTTTATCAATAATTGCATATTTGTGCTTAATATTATTTATTTTTGTGGAATATTATGAGAATATTGTGCAGATTATGAAGATTTGGAGGAGGAGATAATTTAGGGACTTGCTCCCTACTACAAGAGGATCACTATTAAATAATAAATAAATAAGATATTATGGAATTATGGCACAAATTGTGGAACTCCAGTGATTGAGAAAATCTAGGAATGTGTTCCGTGCCATTTAATGTAGATTCCTAGTGTTGGGAACCAAATCCACTAATCAAGGGATTTTGGTGGGGAAATATTTCTCCTTTCATGGGGAATGATTCCTAATAATTTTTTATAAGTACCAAGTCGAATTTTCCTCTAGGGATAGATTTTTATTAGTCTTATTGTGGAGAGAAATCGTATTTTTGCAGCTCCATTGTATTTTCTTGCAAGGATGTAATTGTATTGATGAAAATAATGAAGATTGGTGTCATGTTAAGCTTCTAAAACTTGTTCTCCTTCATAGGTCTATGAGTTTCCTTAGGCTTGGCCATCCCAGGAGGCTTAAAGCCATTTTGTATCATTTGTTTTTATTCTTTTCACTTCGTATTCACATGCATCTCTTGTTTTTGTTGCTTTCTATTTCTGCATTTTATATTAATGATTTCTTGTTGTAGGATTGTGTTAAATGGTTGATGTAAGTTCTTTTGCATGATCACAAGAATCATTTAACCTTGGAAAATATTTGTAAGGTCATATTAATCATTGAGATACTTGGATTAGTCTTCTTATTCCCAAATCTAGATTTTTGGAACTCCTTTTTAGCAAAGAACAGTAAGTTTCTACTATTTTTTAGAGCATGCTAACGAGCTTCAATCAAGTTGGTTCCACTTGCATTAGATCACAAAAGAATTCTATTTAATAACAAAATTTAACCCATTTCATTTTCACTTGATTAGGTTAGGCATTTGATAGATTTACTAGCTCACTAGTTCTCGAATTTCTGATTTTTTAGTAATTTAATAAATCTTTCCCATGTATAGATGAATTTGAGGATAGATGCAGATAATAATGTGTGTTGTTGCAAGAGCTTCTACATTGTAGGGAGACATCATCTCATTCACCTCATCCAAGCCTCATCTACCCATGTCGCCAAAATCCACTAAAGGCTCAATCCAAATTCTTGTTTTATAAGAAAAAATTGACATTTCCATTGAGAAAATCTACCCATCTTGAAGCCCTTACTTGAGTTCTGGGTAGTATCCACCACATCCATGCCTTATTTTTCCATTATCCACCTTTCCTAAGCTCCATTCCACCTTCTAAACCACTTCCTAAGCTTTCGCTCTACTTTTTGTAATAAAATAGGGGATCATGTAGACATCCTGTAGGAACTAATACTTCTTGTAGACATCCTGTAGTGGCTTGTTTTGAGCCCGAATTGAGAAAAATCATCACTAGAAGCTAGGATTAGGCCCCTACTTGCCTTCCAAGCCATGTGAACCATTGTACTCATTTTCCTCCACACTTGTCTCCCCTTCCAAAGAACTAAGCAAGATTAGCATTTACATTTTTCAAGAAAAAATATAAAAAGGAAAAAGTTATTTTATATTTATTCATGCACACAACAGTTAGCACTCTCTAGATCAGATTCCATGCTCAGTTAGTTTAAATCATCACATGTGATAAATAGGGTCAAGTTAGGTTTCTTTTGCATTTAATTCATGATCTTTATGCAATTAGAATATGTTTCTTTCCTTGTACTTTATTTCTTGCAATAGGTTAGGGTTTCCATTTCAGTTCATTTTTTGCAATTAGTTTAGGGTTTGATTTCACTACATGCACTCCATTACATCATGACAGCAAAGGAAGGACACATTGTATGTTGCATATATAGTGCCAATACCTCTTAAGTTTGTACGAACCCTAGGTTGATAGTTAAAGATGGTAGCCTTGGGAGTTGTAGCGTTCTTGTTGCAATACTGAGGCTCATCACTAGGAAAGATAGAAATTCCATGCTTAGATAGAGCATCAACTTGTGTATTTTTCTCTCCCAAAACATGTTGGAAGGTGATATCAAAAAAGGAGGGGAGAAGTGATTTAGTTTTCTCCATCTAGTTAAGAAAGGAGGGACCTCGAGAGAATTTCACCCATGAATCCATTGAATGATTTCCTTTTCATCGCAAACTACTAGAATCGTGTCAATTTCAATCCTAAGGGAACACTCCAACACCCCGCAAAGGGCCAGCAATTTCGTTCCGCAATTGGAACCAACCTCTCTATACCAAAAAAATTATATGCTTCAGAAGAGTTAATTCGGATATAAACCCCAAACTAGCACAAACCCCCAGAACAGGCCCCATCAAAATATCTAATTGGGAACTTATCCTCCAATTCTACAAAGGATATTATCTAGGAATGTGACCAGAGAGACCAACGACCAATCTCCAGGAAATATGAAACAATTAGGAGGCTTGAAATTTGAATGTCTGGATGTTTTCCCTCAAATATGCATCGATTCCTACTATGTCAGGTCCCCTAAAGGATGTACAGAGGTAGAGCTATGTAAGCTCTCTGACTAGATGACCAGGAGGAAAGGCATAAAAGGATAGAATGGCAGTCCATCTGAGAAATAATATTCAAAGACCTTAAAACTTCCTCTTGTATGACAATCATGAAAGGGAAGATTAGAAAGAGATTAGTGTTATCCTCAAAATACAACCTACGAGCATATTATCGATCTATGATAACCTTTCTTCATCAAGTTTTCCCAATCAAGAATTTGGTTATGTATGGCCAACCAAGTGAAGCATTTGAGCTTGAGAGGGACCTCCCATTTCACATTTGAGTAGTCCAGTCAGCACCAGGAAAAGGGTGGTTATTCATTGAAATGTAAGAGTAAACTTCCTTGGCATAATTGCTTCCCTTAGCCACATGACTATCCCAGACAAGACTTCCGTGTATTTATGACAGGGAGATACCGACCTCACCCAATTGGCAACAATAGACTTCGCATTCAATGAAGAAATGCTCTGGAAGGCCAGTCTCCCTTGCGTTGGGCCAATAAGTTGAAGAAAACAATAAGATTCATCTAGCACCAAGGTTGGCCAAAGTATTATAGTCGTGCATGTTGAGAATTTGAATGATAGGGAAAGGGAGAATATGGTTTCTAGATAATCCCTTAATATCATCCATGCCTATGAGAACCTTAGTCCCATCACCCACCTACCATCCTAGATTGGTACAAAACCATGGACAAGTAACCATCAAGCTGCCCCAAATCAAAGTGTTCCTAGAATGTGATGGTTCCCATCCAACAATCCAGTGCTTCATATTGGATGTCTAAATATATTTACCAAATATGATTTACTTCCATATGCCCTTTACGTTAAAGACTCATCAAATATTTATAAACTTTAAAGCTAAGTTGAAGTGTCTGAAGTCTCGAATTCTCCACCCACCCATCTGTACATGCTGGGAGATAGAATCAAGTCTGATGAGATGAATCTTTTTGTTGTTTCCAACTCGAGACCATATAATTTCTCAAATATGGCATCAATTATATTTATGATAGCCTGAGGGATATGGAATAAATACATACAAAAAACCAAAATTCCTCGTAGGACAACCTTCACCAACATAACTCTGCCTCCTTGAGTGAGCCATTTATTGTCCTAGGTAGTCAATATTTTTTCAATTTTTTTAACAACCCATGCCCAGTCCAGAATCTCATATTTGGAAGGCTTTGAATAGAAGCCCATATATTTAAAGCTAGTAGACAGGGGACAAATTTTAATCCTAAACTTTGCATTAATTTGAATGATGTCCTCTAAAACCCCATCATCAGAAATAATCTTTGATTTGTCTTTGTTAATTATGAGGCCATAAGCTTTGCCAAAATTTGAGAAAACCCATAAATAAGCTTCCCATTCCGCGGATTTGTCTTCCCCAACACATAGAGCATTGTCCATGAACATAAGTTGTGTTGAGGAATTGTTCCTTGTGATCTTGCACCTAATAATTGCCCCAGCCTCCTTTTCAACTTTGATTCCTCTATTATCAGCATTGATCACCAAGATAAAGAGTAGAAGAGATAGGACACATCCTTGTCTTAGCCCTGTATGAATTCTAAAGAAGTTAGTAGGCTCTCCATTGATTAGAACAACCATTTTTATCAATGATATGCAAGCCATAATCCATTTGAAATGCTTGTGTGGGAAACCGATTTTGAAGAGAATAATATGTAGGAATTCCCAATCAACCTATTATAAGCCCTTATAAGGTTGACTTTTATCAGGAGTGACTTCAATTTCCTATTTTTTATGGAGTGAATGCACTCTTGTGAAATTTGCATAGCATCTTGTATTCTCCTTTCAGCCAAGAAACCAAATTGATCCAAAGTAATGTGCAGGGATAGAATATTCTTAATTATGTTAGCTAGAAGTTTTTAAATAATTTTGTAAACAATATTACATAAGGAGATTGGTCTAAATTTAAAGAAAGAAAAAGAATTTATCTTTTTAGTAATGAAAGTGAGGAAATTTTCATTGGTAGCACCTGATATAAGACTGGAGGTCCTGGATTCTTCCACCATTTGGATCAGTTCTAGCCCCATAAGTTCAAAGAAGAAGAGAAAGAGTTCAACAGGCCAACCATCAGGTCAAGGTTTGTAGAAGCTCATATTTGAAATAGGGGCATCCATCTGATTCGAATTTAAACAGGAACACAAGAAATGATAGATATAACCATAAATACAAAGATGCAGTAGAAATAACACTTCATTTCATTAATATGAAATACTGAAATATGCTTACAAATAGAATGGAAATAAGACTAGCTCGAGCTATGGTAGCTTATCTCTGAGAGGAGATGTGGTGGCTACATGCCTCTGAACTATGTTACAATGAGGTTCCAAGACCTATTTATTATTGAGAAATAATGGAAAACCCTAAACGTCTAGAACCCTAACCCTAGGAGATGAAGCGCAAAAACTATGGGCCCCATTTAGGTAAATTGGTACATCAATTTCCCGAGGTCGTAAATTTGGCATACGATCTTCATTTGGATATCATAATACCTCATTTCGATTAAATCAAAGAGTAGGCTGAAATCGAAAAATTTACCCTATTTGGGACTTTTCTTGTCTCTCTGTTTTCCCTAAAAACATCATTTAGGGCCTCAAAACGGCTCCAGAATTTCAGGACTCGAAAAACTACCAAAAAGAGTAAATTTTGCTACAATTAAGGAAACTAAAAAACTTAAAGAGACAGTGTTGCAGGTCTAAGTGGAATAGGAGGATAGCCACCAATATCCACCTGGATCAGTCCTCCCCCCTTAGGAAGTAAGGGTCCTCATTGTGTTGAATTCCTCCATGAGATGGGGAAACTTATGCTAAACTTGGTCTCTAGTGAGCTACTTTCCTTGGTGTAGAAGTTGGCCAACTTTGACAACCCGATACAGTTGGATATTTTTTTGGTGAGTGTTCTTGACCTGTGTGTCCATAATTCAATCAGTTGTGGCCTATTCCATTCAGTCTGGGTTTAACTCTATTGGTGTGAGTTGTTCTGCAATGTCTGATGTGTCTAACAATGGTCGGAAGTATGGTCAAAGGCGGTACACATTGAACACTGGGTGCAGGCCAAGGAATGGGGGAATGCTGAGCTCAAAAGCATTGTCTCCCACAGCCTTGGTAATGGTGTAAGGACCATATCAAAGTCGTCTAAGCTTTTGATGGGCTCCAGTAAGGCATTATTTCTGCAAATGCAACTAGACTTTGTTTCCCACATAAAACTTGTGTGGCACCTGATGTTGATCATGTCGTTGTTTGTACTTGGAATTTGAATTCTCCAAGGTGTCATGAACCTACTAGCAGATGTGTTGGATGCGTTCAATAAACCTAGTTGCTTTATTAGCCTAGGATAGTACATATGTGGATTTTGTCTACATAGTCGCATGAGGCATGGCAACATCAATCAGACATAATGGTTGAAATATTAGACCCACTTGAAAGGGGTTGTGACCAGTCGAGCTATGGAGAGCTCTATTATAATTGTGTTTCACATATGGAAGACTCTCAGCATAGGTTTGAGGATGCTTGGAGTTGTACATGTGGAGCATGTGCACTATCATCCTATTGATGGCCTCTGTCTGGCCATTAGTTTGGGGATGGAACGTAGTCGATTTGGTGAGCTTGGTGTCAAATAGTGTCCAGAGCCTTAACCAAAATATGCTCACGAACTTTCTATCCTGATCTGATATAATGGTCTCCAAGATCCCAAAATGTACCCATACTTGTTCAAAGAAGAGTTTGGTAGTGTCTTCTGCTGTGATGCTCTTCTTGCAGGCCGCCAATAAAGCCATCTTAGAAAATCTATCCACGACCACAAATACACAGTCATTACCATGCTTGGTAGAAGGGAGTCCAAACATATAGTCCATGGAGATGGATTCCCACAACTAGTTGGGAATAGGCAGAGGAGTGTACAAGCCTTGCTTCTCGATGGTTGGCTTGGCGATGGCGCAAGCAGTGTAGGATCTGATATATTTCCCAACATCCAATCAGACTTTGGGACAATAAAAGTACTTCTATAGTATAGCCACAATTTTCTCCACACGAAAGTGTCCTACAACTCAAATGTAGTGCACCTCCCAAATCATCTTGGCACGCTCGATTGAAGGAACACACTGGTGGCCCAGGTAGCATAATAATGCATCATAGAGGTGGAAATTAGGAACTTTCTTGCCAACTACAAGCATCTAGTATGTCGAGGCGAACTCTAGATCATTTTTGTATAGTTGTGACCATCTAGAGGTCTTGTCACCACAAGAGTTGACAACAATAGTCAGTGTTGCAACTCGGAGCTGACTAAGGCATTCTGCAACATGATTGGTTCTACCTTTTTTGTATTTAATGTTCAAGTGGAATTGTTGCATATATGTAGACCACTTTTGATGGTGATCGTTCTGAAACTTCCCTTGTGTTTGTATAAACTAAAGAGGTCAGCGATTGGTGTGGATGACCATCTCCTTCCCTAGAATGTATTGTTTCCATTGTTTGCAAGCTTGCATAATGGAATACATATCTTTATCATAGGTGGGGTACTTCCGAATTGTATTGGAAAGTGTCTCACTATGATAGGCCACTGGATTCCCATGCTAGGTGAGGACTGCACCAATAGCATAGTCTGAGGTGTCTGTCTCGATTTCAAAGGGCTCATGCAGGTCTGGTAGTGTGAGTACTAGTGAAGAGCAGAGGCGATACTTCAACTCAACGAATGCCTTCTATTGGGACTCGGACCAGGAAAACTTTTCTTTCACCCCGCCCTTAGTAATATGACTCAAATGCTAAGTGATATGGGAGAATTCTAGCACTAACCTCCGAAAGAAATTTGCAAGGCCCAAAAAGTTGTGAAGCTCCATTAGAGTGCTTGGGGCTAGCTAATCCCGAGTGACTTAGATCTTGGTTAGGACCACATGCATGCCACGCTCATCTATGACGTCACCCAAGTATTAGACCTGGCTCATGCCATAGGTGCATTTCTCCAAGTTGGCACACAGTTTGTGATGTCGAAGGATTTGACGAACCTGCCGAATGTGTTGAAAGTGTTCTTCCCAACCCTTGTTGAAGATGAGAATGTCATCCAAATAAAACAAGATGAACAATTTGGTGAAGGGCTGCAAGATGTCATCCATTAGCCTCATAAAATTAGTAGGGGTATTTGTCAACCTGAAGGGTATAACCAACCATTCAAAAAGGCCTTCCTTAGATTTAAAGGCGGTCTTCCATACATCTGTGGGCTCTATTAGAACTTGGTGATAATCATACTTCAAATCGATCTTGCTGAAATATTTGGCTCCCTTGAGTTGGTCCAACAGGTCATAAATCCATGGGATTGGATACCTATTCCTGACAGTGATATTTTTTAGTACCGATATTCAATGCAGAGCCTCCAAGTCCCATCCTTCTTTTGTACAAGTACAATCAGGCTCCCACAAGCCGATGGACTTGGTTGGATGTGGCCTTTATGCAGCAAATCATGTATTTTCCTCTTGATCTCTTCATTTTCTAGAATGGAGTAGCGATATATCGGCCCATTGGGTAGAGGTGATCCAGGAGTCAGATCGATTGAATGCTTAACCTGACAATGCAAGGGTACTCCTGTGGATGTGGAGAAGATGTCCCTGTATTCTTCCATGGCCGTATCCACTTGATTCTCTTTGTTGGAGGAACCCTTCTCATGGGCCATGGATGTGGCTATGACCTTTCCCTTACTTTGAGAGAGAATTAGAAAGAAAACAAATTTCCCAATCTGGGAGATGACATTACTACATTTCTTAGCAGAGATCAAAGAGATGGCGAGATGTGCGCTACTTCCAGTATCCTGTATAACTTAGTACCCAAAGAAATAACAATAGAGCGAGGTCTAGACTCATATATAGCATGTTTCTTCCATCAGTATGGTTGTCCTAATAATACATCACAAAGTTCATGAGGAGAAAAATCACATAGTACCTCATTCGTGAAGGGCTTGATGTTGTAGGGAAGGCAGCACTGTTGGTTGACATAGATATCTTGTCCTTGGTGAAGCCATCTAATCGTATATGGTTGTGGATGTGTTGTAGTCGATAGGCCCAGTCGCTTCACAACCTCTGCTGAAATGAGGTTCTTTTTGCTCCCACTATCGACAATCAACTTTAGCGGAGAAGCCTTCACCCAGATCTGTGAGTGGAATAGGTGCTCCCCCTCTTCTGAATCTTTAGGCTCAATCTTCTGGATCTTGGTGGTGGCCAGAGTGGCACTGGGCTCCACGTAAATGATCTTCTTCCCTTTTTCATTCCCCTTATCGGGTTTTGACTTAGAGTCAGAACATGTGTCACACTCAGAAGCCTTCAGCTCGGCCACTAGTGACTACTTGGCCCGACACTCACTTGTGTAGTGAGTGGAGCTCTTACAAAACTCACAACACTTTCCTTTGTCCTTCTTTGTCTTCGTGGTGTTGTTATTTTCTTGTGGCTTCGACGGGTTCTCCTATGTCACCCAGCCTTAGCCTTGCCCTTTGCTCTGTGTTTTGGGGGCGCCTTTCCCTTGCTTTGGATTCGCAGATCCAAAGTCTCTCTTTTTCTATTTAAGCTTCTACTTGATATTGACAGCATTTCGATACGCCATGTTGAGCGAGGAGATATCCAGGAACTCCATCTCATCCTGGATGTACCTGTGTAGGTAGCTGTGGTACTTGAGTACCAAATGTTTATCAGAATCCTTGATACCCAATTTCATGAAAAGGGTATGAAAAAAATTGGTAAACTATGGCACGTCTTGGTCCCTTCCCTGTCGCAGTGTGGTCCACTTTATGTATTTATCCTCATAGCTCACAATAGGGTAGTACTATTCCTTGATGGCATCCTAGAACGAATCCCAGGCGGGCGCGGCTGAAAGTAGTGAGGGCATACTTTCATCATTCTACTCATAGTAGGTTTCCCACCTGTTCTTGACATGTGGGGCGACTTTGAAAAGAGAAAAAGTAATATTTCCCGGTTGGAAAAATCATGAACAGAAAATATCCTTCTAGCATATTTAACCATTTATCTACAACTTCCGCATTTATCTGACCCTCAAATATGGGAATGCCAAAGTTAACTTGTATCTTAAAGGGCGTGGAATTTCCAGAGTAGCTGTTGGAAGTAGATGCGTCACCCTTGGGTAGTCGCTGAAGGATCTTAGCAAAGTTTTCCATCATCGCATTCCACTGTCACTCGAGGGCTTCTTCGAGAAATATTTTGAAAGGTTCTCCTACCCCCTCATATTTCTTTTCTTCCCCCATGGGAGCCCGTCAGGATTTGAGAGGCTAGTCTTGAAAATGTTTGATTAGTTCAAGCCCTAACTCCTTAGATCCCAGCCTCGTTGGGGACATGAAAAGAAAAACAGAGAAAGAGAAGATTGCTTGGATACCACTGATCTGAATTTAAACAAGAATGCAAAAAATTACAAGTATAACCATAAATACAAAGATGCAGTGGAAATAACACTTCATTTCATTAATATCAAATATTGAAATATGCTTACAAATAGAATACAAATAAGACTGGCTCAGGCGATGGTAGCTTATCTCTGAGAAGAGATGTGATGACTACATGCCTCTAAACTGTGTTACAATGAGGCCCTAAGGCCTATTTATTATTGAGAAACAATTGAAAACCCTAAACATCCATAAACCTAGCCCTAGGAGATGAAGAGGCAAAACAGTGGGCCCCATTTGGGGAAATTGGTACATCAATTTACCAGGGTCGTAACTTTAGCATACCATCTCAGTTCGACTATTATAATACACCGTTTCAAATATCTTGAATAATAAGCCAAAAACCAAACAATCCCCACAATTTTTGGTCTTCCCTTGTCTCTATGTTTTCCCTAAAAACGTCGTTTAGGGCCTCAAAACGGATCCAAAAGTTCAGGACCTGAAAAAATGCGAAAATTTGTAAATTGTGCTACAAATAAAGAAATTGAAAAACTGAAAGAGATAGTGGTGGGGGTCCAAGTGAATAGGAGGGTGGCCACCAATATATACCTAGATCAGTCCTCCCCCCTTAGGAAGCAATGGTCCCCGTTGCATTGAGCACCTCCATGAGATGGGGAAACTTCTACTAAACTTGGTCCCTAGTGAGCCATTTTCCTTGGTGCAGGAGTTGGCCAGCTTTGACAACCCGATACAATTGGATCTTTTGCTGGCGAGTTATCTTGACCTGTGTGTCCATAATCCGATTAATTGTGGCATATTCCATGCAGACTGGGTTTAACTCTATTGGTGTGAGTTGTTCTACAATGTCTGATGTTTCCAACGATGGCAGGAAGTATGGTCGAAGGCGGTCCACATTGAACACTAGGTGCAGGACTAGGAATGGGGGAATGTTGAGCTCAAAATCATTGTCTCTCATAGCCTTGATACCAGTGTAAGGACCATATTGGAGTGGTTTGAGCTTCTGGTGGGCTCTGGTAAGAAGTTATTTCTGCAAATGCAACCACACTTGTCACCCACCTGAAATTTGTGTGGCACCAGATGTTGATCATGTCACTTCTTGTACTTGGCATTTGACTTCTCCAGGATGTCATGAACCTGCTAGCGGATGTGTTGGATGCGTTCAATAAATCTTGTCGCTTTATTAGCCTCGGACAGTACATGTGTCGATTTTGTCTGCGTAGTCGCATGAGGCATGGCAACATGAATTAGACACAATGGTTGAAATCTTAGACCCACTTGAAATGGATTGTGACCGGACGAGCTATGGGGAGCTCTATTATAATTGTTTTGCACATATGGAAGACTCCCATCCCAGGTTTGAGGATGCTTGGAGTTGTACATGCAAAGTATGTGCACTATCATCTTATTAACAACCTCCGTCTGGCCATCAATCTAGGGATGGAACACAGTAAATTTGGTGAGCTTGGTGTCAAATAGTGTCCAGAAGCTTGACCAAAATGTACTTAGGAGCCTACTATCCCAATCTGATATAATTGTCTCTGGGATCCCAAAATGTACTCATACTCGTTCAAAGAAGAGTTTGACAGTGACTTCTGTTGTGATACTCTTCTTGCAAACCACCAATATAGCCATCCTATAAAATCTATCCACGACCACAAATACATTGTCATTACCATGCTTGGTAGAATGGAGGCCAAACATATAGTCCATGGAGATGGATTCCACAGCTGGCTGGGAGTAGGAAGAGGAGTGTACATGCCTTTCTTCTTGATGGTTAGCTTGTTGATGACACAGGTAATGTAGGATCTATTATATTTCCCAACATCCAATTGGACTTTGGGCTAATCAAATTACTTTTGTAGTACAACCACAGTTTTCTCCACACCAGAGTGTCCTGCAACCTGACTGTAGTGTGCCTCTGAAATCATCTTGGCATTCTTGCTTGAAGTAACACAAACATGGCCCAGGTAGCATAATAATGCATCCTGAAGGTGAGGATGAGGAAATTTCTTGCCAGCTACTAGCATTTGGTATGCAGATGTGAACTCTAGATTATTTTTGTATAGCTGCGGCCATCCAAAGGTCTTGTGAACATAAGAGTTGAGAGAAGTAGTCAGTGTTGCAACTGGGGGGCGGCTAAGGCAGTCTACAACATGATTGATGCTGCCCTTTTTGTATTTAATGTTCAAGTGGAATTGTTGAAGATATATAGACAACTTCTGATGGTGATCATTCTGCAACTTCCCTTGTGTCTGTATAAACTAGAGAGGTCAGTGATCGGTGTGGATGACTGTCTCCTTCTCCAGAATGTAGTTCTTCCATTTTCGGCAAGATTGCACGATGGAATACATCTATTTATCATAGGTGGGGTACTTCCAAATTGTATCAGAAAGTGTCTCACTATGATAGGCCACTAGATGCTCGTGTTTGGTGAGGACTGCACCAATAGCATAGTTTGAGGCATCTGTCTCAATTTCAAATGGTTGTTGTAGGTCTGGTAGTGTCAGTACCAGTTTAGAGTAGAGGTGATGCTTCAACTCAACGAACACCTTCTGTTGGGACTCAGACTAGGAAAACTTTTCTTTCGCCCTGCCCTTAGTAATCTGACTCAAAGGCCAAGTGATATGGGAGAATCCCAACACGAACCTTTGATAGAAATTTGCAAGGCCCAAAAAGTTGTGAAGCTCTGTTAGAGTGGTTGGGGCTGGCCAATCCCGAATGAATTGGATCTTGGTCAGGTCCACATGCATGCCATGCTCATCTATGATTTAACCTAAGTATTGGACCTGGCTCATGCCAAAGGTGCATTTCTCCAAGTTCGCACATAGTTTGTGCTGCCAAAGGGTTTGAATGACCTGTTGAATGTGTTGCAAGTGTTCTTCTCAAATCTTGTTGAAGATGAGGATTTCGTCCATATAAACCACCACGAACGAGTTGGTGAAGGGCCTCAAGATGTCATCCATTAGCCTCATAAAAGTAGGGGGCATTTTTCAACCCGAAGGGCATAACAAACCATTCAAAAAGTCCTTCCTTGGATTTAAAGGCGGTCTTCCATACATCTGTGGGCTCTATTGGAACCTAGTGATAACCAAACTTTAGAAGGATCTTGTTGAAATAATTTTCTCCCTTGAGTTGGTCTAGTAGGCCATCAATCCATGGGATTGGATACCTATTCCTGACAGTGATATTTTTTAGTTACCTATAATCAATGTAGAGCCTCGAGGTCCCATCCTTCTTTTGTACAAGTACAATCCCACAAGGCAAGGAACTTGGTCGAATGTGCCTTTTCTACAACAACTCTTGGATTTTCTGCTTGATCTCTTCATTTTACGTAATGGAGTAGGGATATATTGACCGGTTGGGTAGAGGTACTCTAGGAGTCAGATCGAGTGAATGCTTGACCTGAAAATGCAAGGGTACCCCTATGGGTGAGGAGAAGATGTCCCTATATTCTTCCACAACCGTATCCACCTAGTTTTGTTGCTTTGAGGAACCCTTCCCAGGGGCCATGGATGTGGCTACGACCTTCCCCTTACTTTGAGAGCGAATCAGAAAGAAAACAAATTTCTCAGTCAGGGAGATGACCTTACTGCATTTCTTAGTAGAGATCAAAGAGATGGTAGTAGGTGGGCCTACCTCCGATATCCTGTATAACTTAGTACCCAAAGAAATAATAACAGAGTGAGGTATAGACTCATATACAACATGCTGCATCCATAAGTATGGTTTTCCTAATAATAAATCACAAACTTCAAGAGGAGCAACATCACATAGTACCTCATCCATGAATATCTTGATGTTGTAGGTAAGGAAACACCGTTGGCTGAGGTTAAGATCTCTTCCTTGGTCAATCCACCTCCAATGGTATACAGTTGCGGATGTGCTATAGTCGATAGGCCTAGCCTCTTGACAACCTCTACTGAAATGAGGTTCTTTTGGCTCCCACTGTTGACAATGAACTGTGATGGAGAACCCTTCACCCACACATGTGGCATAGGTGCTCCCCCTCTTCTATATCTTCAGGTTCAATCTTCTTGATCTCGGTGGTGGCCACAGTGTCATTGGGCTCCACATCAATGATTTGCTTCCCTTTTTCATTCCCCTTGTCAGGTTTTCACTCAGAGTCGGAACATGCATCGGACATAGAAGCCTTTAGCTCAGCCACCAGTGACTTCTTTTCCCAACACTCACTTGTGTTGTGAGTGGAGCTCTTACAGAACTCACACCACTTTCCCGTGTCCTTCTTTGTCTTCGTAGTGTTGTTCTTTTCTTGTCTCTTCGGCGGGTTCTCCTGGGTTGCCTCACCCCTGCCTTGCCCTTTTCTATGTGTTTTGGCGACACATTTCCCTTGCTTCAGACTCGCAAATCCAAAGTCTTTCTTTTTCTATTTAAGCTTATGCTCGATCTTGACAACATATTGGTACGTCGTACCGAGCGAGGAGATGTGTAGGAACTCCATCTCATCTTGGATGTACCTATGTAGGCATTCGCAGTACTTAAGTACCAAATGTTTCTCAGAATCCTTGATACCCAACTTCATGCGAAGGGTATGAAAAAAATTGGTAAACTCTCGCACATCTTGGTCCCTTCCTTGTCGCAGTGTGGTCCACTTTATGTATTTATCCTCATAGCTCCCGACAGGGTAGTATTGTTCCTTGATGGCATCCCAGAACGAATCCCAAGTAGGCGTGACCGAAAATAGTGAGGGCATACTTTCATCCTTCTTCTCACAGTAGGTTTCCCACCAGCCCTTGACGTGGGGAGCGTCTTTGAGAAGAGCAAAAGTAATCATTTCTCGGCTAGGAAAATCATTAACGGAAAAATAACCTTCTAGTAGATTTAACCATTTATCTACGACATTTGCATCTATCTGACCCTAAAATATGGAATGTCAAAGTTAACTTGTACCTTAAAGGGTGTGGCGCTTCTAGAGTAGCTATTGGAAGTAGATGTGTCGCCCTTGGTTAGCCATTGAAGGATTTGGGCAAAGTTATCCATCATCGCATTCCTCTGTCGCTTGAGGGCTTCTTCGAGAAAGATTTTGAAAGGATCTCCTACCCCCTCGTCTTTCTTTTCTTCCCTAATGGGAGGTTGTTGGGATTTGCAAGGTTGGTCTTGCAACGGTTAGACCAGTTCAAGCCCTAACTCCTTATATCCCGACCTCGTTGGGGACATGCAAAGAAAAACAAAGAAAGAGCAGACCGCTCTGATACCACTGATCTGAATTTAAATAGGAACACAACAACTTATAAATATAACCATAAATAAAAAGATGCAACATAAATAATATTTCATTTCATTAATATCAAATACTGAAATATAGTTAAAAACATAATAGAAATAATACTAGCTCGAGCGGTGGTAGTTTATCTCTGAGAAGCGATGTGGCGGCTACATGCCTATGAACTGTGTTACAATGAGGCTCCAAGGCCTATTTATTCTTGAAAAATAATGGAAAACCCTAAACATCCAGAAACCTAACCCTAGGAGATGAAGCACCAAAATTGTGTGCACCGTTTGGGTAAATTGGTACATCAATTTCCTAGGGCCATAACTTTGGCATACGATCTCTGTTTGGCTATCATAATACCTCGTTTCGAATAACTAAAAGAGTAGGTTGTAAACAAATAAATCCCTACATGTGAAATTTTTTGGTCTCTTCGTTTTCCATAAAAACGTTGTTTAGGGACTCAAAACGGATCCAGAAGTTGAGGACCCAAAAAACTACCAAAAATAGTCAACTATGCTACAATTAAGGAAACTGGAAAACTAAAAGAGACAATGTTGGGGGTGTTATCACTCAGGTTGCTCCCCAAAGTTGTAAGAAAGGGAATACGGCTGAGGTAACCACAGACCAATCTTTTAGATATAGATTCTAGCCAATCTGCATCCAGAGAGGGCTCTCTCTTTATGATTTAGCTTTGTTTTGAAATATGTTAGGCTAGTTATGAAGTTCAAGGGTTTTGTTTTGGGTTTGGATGGTGAGGTTCAATAGAATAGTGAGGCAAACTGAATATTTCAGTCCATTGGGCATGATGGAGTCAAAGAGGATGGCTTTCTGGATTTGGTTTATTAACAGAGGATGGTATCACAGAGCAAGGTAGTCAAACATGGAACAAATATAGGCTGGAATCAGGTGGTATGGACTCAAATGGGTGAAGGACAGTTAAGAATCCTTGAATGTATTGAAAAGGGAAAATGGATGATTACTGTTAAGGAGCAGTTAAGAATTCCTTAGCAAATAGTCAATATGCGAGAATCGGGAAACACGAGCAATTAAGAATTCACTGTTAAACAAATTCTGAAGAAAACACAGAGAATAATAAAGACTAAAAATAGAGTGCAGTTTAAGAAAATTCTAAATTTATCCTTTTCTTTACCATTCAGATTATGAAACACAGATGATATAGCAAACAAGAAAACTGTAAAACATGAGAGATAGGGGACTTATTGATCCAGAGTTCGATTCAAGAATTCTGTGACAAGTCTTCTGCATCAATTCCTCATCCAGTAGGCCAGACAACAGATGGTTCCAATAGCTTTTTTATTCCAAAGGTTCAGTAATACAACAAAATCTAGGAATGCCCACCAACCCCAAATACTTAGTTTTGGGGGGTATTTATACAAAATATCTGATGGAGATAATATCTAGTGATGACTAATCCCTTTTTTTACAAAAGATAGAGACAAATAGTCTCGAAAATAGGGAAAGGATAAATTGATGTTGTGCTGGCTGTTCCATCTTTATCGGATGTACTGGAGGTAGGTTCTGCGAGTCGGTTTACAATTGTCTTCCACTGATACTCTGTGTTGGATACTCCGTCTTTGTTGGATGTTCTTGGACCTTGATCAAATACACTTCGACCCACTTGAGCCTCATTTATCTTTGTTTATCTTATCACGGAAAAATAGCCCGAAATCTATGTTTTACCTAAGAGAAATTTACAAAATCCCCAACATGTCTTCCCACCATTGTTGCTCTCGCAAATTTATGTTTCTGAAGTTTCCTTAGAGTTTCATCAGTCTCTGTATATCTAAAAAAAATAGGCTGGAGCTGAAACAGATGTTTTACCTCATTCTCAATATAAAATAAGTTCTATAAGTTATCGTAGAGAACTTGGCCTGTGGGGAGTGCCTTTACTCTTGAAGCACTTGTCGATGAACTAACTTGATCAGCAGCACATTTGTTCTATCTATGTACATAATCTATGTGCTTCATTAATCGATCATTATTTCCTAAAATACTTGGTAGCCCTTTATCTTGCAAAACTGTAAACCTTTCCATGAAAGAATTAATTTCTACTTGCATATCTTGGCATCTTCTTTCCAAATTCTGCATTAAAGTTATCTTGGTTAGAACTCTTTTGATTTCCAAAATGGTGTCTGTCCTATTTGGGATGTCGAGTTGTTCTAGTTGTTCCCTATTTCTATTATTCAAAAAATGTATGAGCCGGTTGGCCTGATCAGGCATTTGTCCTAATAAAGCTCTTGATTTTTGAATTTCTCCATGTGCTGCATTCACTAAGTCAATTTTCTCATAAATAGCTTGGATAGATGACCAAACATTATTTAGGGATTGATTGATGTTGGTCCAAAGAATTCCTTTGATTTTTTCCAGAGGCTTATCCATAGTGAGATCCTTCTCTAATGTTCTCACTTTATTCTCTAATGCTTTAACCTATCTTATTTTCTCTGCCACACTTATTTTGGATTTATCATAACTCTTTTCTACTTTTGCGAATTGCTCTTTCACTCGTTTCAATTCTAACACTTGGAGTCTCAATTCTTCCATGGCCTTTATCAATTCTTCTGTGCTCATATTAGTACTGCTGCCTGGTGCTGCTCCTGCTGATGATGTACCTGTGATTACCTCTGTTGTGACTGCTGGGACATTTGGGGCCAATGTTGATCCAATTGTCGAGGGAACCGCAGTTCTGACTGTAGGGATTACCTCAGGTGGCTGGGAGGTCGGCTCTCCCTGCTTCTCTTTTAATGCTTTTTTGAATGCCTGCTCTGTATCAGTTAATCTTTCATTGAGTTTCATGAGCAGGTCCATCATGTCTTCCTCTCATTTCTGCTCTATGATTTCTACAGCCTGAGGGTGCCTTGAAGGAGGTAGCTTCAGTTGTTTCCTCAAGGCAGCAATGCCTTCTTCCTTCTTCTCGATTAGTGCCTTTATGCCTTTAGCATCTTTAGGGTCATGTCCTAGTTCCATGATGATCTCTTCTAAGGATTTGATTCTGTTATCCTTGGCTAGAGAAGAAGCTTTCTCCCAATGCAACTGAGTTATTGTGTTGTCTAAGGAACTTTGTAACTGGTGGGCCAACATTGCTTTGTCAGTTAGTGTGGAATAAACCATTTCCCCAGTCTGTTTGTGAAGTTCAATTTGGTCCAGTGGATGAATGTCTTTGGCTAGGACCTCCAAGTTAGTTCTGATGTAATCTGCTGCCGACTGGGGTTGCTATACCTTTGACTTAAAATAACTCATTAACATTTTTCCTTCTTTAATGTCATAGGTAGACATCAATCTTTGCTGTGTTGAGGGGGCTATTTTCAAGTATTGATTATAGATTTCAATTCTCACGGCATCGTTCCTGGCCTTTATCTCTGTGAAATTTTTCTTAATGTCTGAGGCCTGTTTTCTTTATGGCCTAGTGGACGACACCTCTGCACTGTGCTGCCTTTCTAGCTCCTGCCTATGGGAATTAGTTGATGTTTCTATCACTGGGGAAGTCTGCTGGCTAACTACCCTCTCGCCTCTTAGACTATTTATTGTTTATTCAATAATTTCCTCTTCTGACAAAGGATTCAGTCTTTGTCTCTTTGCTCCTGGTTGTTCATCAAGTCCACTAATAGGTGTGGCCTCTTCTCTGTCTCTCTTCTTGCTTCTTTCCTCATTTAGAGGAGTTTGTAGTGCTGGAATTTCTGATGCTTTAGTTTGGGCTGGAGTAATTTGCCCCTGATTCTGTTATTTTGACGTTGCTGGTTGATCTGTCATTATATGATGCTCTGTGATATCTACCTCTTTACCCTTTCAAGTCCCTGTGACTGATGTGCTGGTTTTCTATACAAGCTACTGAGAAGTTCCAACAGAGGATGTTCCGACTCCTGATTGTTGAGGCAGCTTGAAAGATACCTGTCCAAAAGAGTCCAGGTCAAGGGTTTTTTCAAGATTTTTCATATCCTTTTCCATCTTTTCTTTCTCACTAATGTCTTCTATTAATGTCCCTTCTACCCATTCTTCCTGATTTGCATACTGTTCAATTTCTGGGATCCTATGATGTACATACATTGATAGCCTGTTTCTTACCCTTCTGTCACTTATGAAACTACACGGGTCATATGGCACCCACTGAAAACTCTTCTTCAATCTAAGGTGGTCTTCTAAGATCTTTTCAGCATCTTTCCACACATCCCTAGAATGGATAACATAAGGGCCTAACTGATTTTTGATTCTCAGCTGAGCCTTCTTCTTCACATTACAAAAGTGGGTCAAGTCTGCATTGATGATCTGCCTAAAATATTCTAATGCAAATAACCTCATGGGTACATATTTAGGCAACTCAAAAGGGCAAATTTCACACCCATACATTTTGATCTCTGTGTAATTTTGGTATAGGTACCAATCACCTATCCTATATTGTTTAGAAAGTTGCAGAATCTTCTTCATATCACCAGTGATCCTGGGAGGAGGAGCTCCTATCAACAGAGTGGAGGCTGGGTGTACAAGTAAGTCAATGAATTCACTATAATTATAACGGGATTCATAGGTATCATGGAAGACTGAGCTCCAAAAGATCACGGACCTCCGATTTCCTTTTGAGTCTAATTTCCTGATGGGAAATGAAAAGCTGTCTGGCTGATAATATAACAACAAATGGTATATAAAAGATGTGTATTTGAAGACTCCTTCTCTATCCAAATTTATAAATTGATCATGGATTTTGTTGGCAATAAAAGTGTCAGAGTCATACTTGACAGCAGGGGGCTGTCCTGGAGTAAAGATTGATAATAGAACCAGGGTGAGATCATCCACATATTCACTGGACCTAAATCCCAAGATCAAGGATATCATGTCAAGAATGATTTTTCCAGTCTCAGTGAAAAAGGCGTGCAGATAAGGAGGAGGGCCTTTAGGTTGGTGCGTTGGTATCATGAACATCTGAGTAATGCGGGTTATCTCTGACTTGGGTAATTGAGATGTTTGTTCAAGTAAAAAACCCATGGAAAGACAAGCAAGGGGCTCAGTGGAATGGAAATGTATCATGTCATTGATGGATTCAACAATTATGGAAAAAAGGACAGTTTGGGAGGGAGACATAATTTCTCTATGGACAGGGTCATAACTGGCACAACATTGGTGAATGATGTCTGGGAAAACATGGACTGAGGGAAGGAAGTACATGGGAATTTTTGATTCCCACAGTCCAAAAATATCAGAGTTTCTTAGATAACTATCCCTAATTTGGCAGAAGGCCTGAAGATGATTATAATCATTGGTTAAGTCCTTTATTTGAAAATCTTTGTCTGCGAGAGGCAGGTAATCTAAGTCTTTTTGGGGAGCATTGATGGGTGCGACATTCAGAGCTGCGGGGGCTTCCATGTTTGGTTCTTGTGTATTCAAACTGGAATTTGGGCTTTCTGTGGAAAGGATGGACTTTAAACAACAGTTTTGGTGTCCCTTTATGGCAGCTGCAGACTGTTTTTACTTGAATTTGGTTTCACAGGCAGAATTTTCAGCGAAGAACTCAAATTTATAGGGTTATTGGTAAAATGGATAAATACCTGGATTAAGGAGGCAAATTGAGTAACTACAGGTCGAATGAAGGATTGCAGAGCGCGTTGTCGTGGTCTCTTCGGCTGGGTGGCGGTTGAAAAGCTGGTACAGTGGCTTCAGTCGTTATTTTGCATGGGAGCTTGAACAAAGAGAACCATAGAGAAAATGATATTTCGTCTTTTTTTAATGAAATTCGATTTGGCGGGTATTTTTTGGCATTTATTGAGCGGATGACGTCAGAGCGATGGGACATCTTGTCGTTTAGCGAAGGGTGGTAAGCGGTTTACCCCGCACCGCTTATGGGCTAGGATGGTTTTGGACAGGGGGGCCGCGAGCAACACGGGAGTGTGACGTGTGTCCACTGTACGGGGGCAAAACCACCAATTTCCTGAGCGTTAACTTTCAGTGATGGAGGGGGGTGCGATATAGATCTCGACCGTCGGATATGGGGCCCTTGATCTAACGGTTGGCGGTCAATGGAGGTGAAGGGGGTTTAATGCACGGGGGCCCAATATAATATATAATGGTTTTAATGTTTTTGGGCGCAATATCATTGGTTTCGGGTTTGATTATAATTAACCCGGATGGTTAATTATTCCATGATTTATGTGGCAGGAAGGATTCATAATAAGCTCCAATTGAACTTATTAATCCCTGACAAAAAACAATGTTATGGTTATAGTAAACCCGAGCGGGGTATTTAACATTTTGAGGATTATATTATAAATACATAATACGGAAAGGGGTTTATTTACAAGGGATTTAATATAATAAATGTTAATTTGTTAATATGAAACTTTTGAAAGTGAATGCGCGCTAAGCATAATGTTACAAAACTTAGGCAAAAGGGGAAAAACAGGGATTTATACAAGAAATGAGGCCATTTCCCTAAGTAAAATAGGAATTCACTTAGGCCATTTATGAAATGGAATGAGATAAGTGGTTTAGAGGATATCAAGCAGATCCTAATATCTCTGGGGGAATTTAGTAAATGATTAGGGAAAGTAAGAAGGGGAGTTAGTCATGCTTCGCTTGATCTGCATCCAGACATCTGCCATGGTACTTGTGATAACAGTAAGATGAACATTTTGAGAGACAAAATCAATCACAAGTCTCATTCTGCAACACCAAAACTGCCTACCCAGCCTACTGTACCTAACATTTTTTCTTCTTTTTCTTTGGGTTCACTTGGACTGGAAAACCCTCATCAACTTTCTTTTCTTTGCATGATAAGCCTATCTAAGTCTGCCCTTATTTCTTACAAGGGCTCAAATTAAACAGTTGAGCTCCTTTTCTTCTCTACCTATCTACTTATCTGCCAAGATTAAACAATTTGGACAGATTTTTATTCTCTATCTCTAAAACAAGAAATTCAAACATGAACTGGCCAAGATTAAGCTATTTGGCCATTCATCAATCGAGGTAAAAAGTTCAATAAGCTGTACATGATGCTTTATTTATAGAAAACGAAATAGTAGTGGCATTTGGACTTGCACACTTTCCTGGTCTTTTTTATTTGGGGTTCATTTCTTTTCATTTTTTCTTTTGACCATTTATTTTTTTACCCTTTGATTTTTATTTTAGGGTATACCCTCTTTACATTTTTTAATTTTTTTGATTTTTGAAAATATGGAAAACCTTTGCAACAAGAAAGGTATGAACATATTGCAGAGCTAATCAAGTCAATCATTAAATATGACACCTACTGGAATAGGAGCATAACACTAGCTCCACTTGGGGATGGATTTTCCTAATGGAAAGTCAAGGACAGTAGGTCAGACGGCCTTCTCCATAACTTTGATGGCGCTCTGAAATCTCTTTCTGCTGGTTGCTTTATTTTATATATGACAGTTACACTTATGAGGCTCAAGGCCTTCTTTTTGGGCTTCACCTTCATCAAGAGGTTGTATCAAAGTAGTGTTTCAGCATCCGACCATTAACTAGCCCTTCTTCTGTTTCTGAACCATCCAGGTTCTTCAAAAAGTAAGTATTGTTCCCCTGTGAGGCCTGGATAATAAAAGGTCCCTTCTAGAGGAAGTCAAACTTCCATGTTTTCCTTTGTCTTCTCTCCTGGAATCCCATTTTAAAACTTTGTCCCTTAGGTAAAAATCTTCTGCCTTGGTCCTCTTATCAAATATTTTCTTAAATTTTTCTTGTACCACTTGGGATCTTTGGTATACCTCTTCTCTGGTCTGGTGCAAATGGATGGTCTGATTTATTCTTCTTTGAATTTCATTGGGCTGCACCTGAGCTTCTTGCAGTAATTTCATTACAGGGACTCCTAATGATGAAGGAAATACAACCTCCATCCCATAAACTAGTTCATAAGGACTAGTCCCAATGGATCTATTGGTAGTTAATCTGTCTGCCCATAGTGCATTGGTAAGTTTCTTGTGCCAGTTTTTCTTGTTTTCTTGCAACACTTTCTTAATAATATTAATCAGGGTTTTATTGGAGGACTCAGCTAGACCATTACCTTGAGGGTAATAGGTTGTGGAATGGCCCAAGGTGATGTGGTACTTGTTACAAAAATTTATCATTTTCTTAGATTTGAAAGCAGCAACATTTTCAGTTGTGATCTTTTCAGGACAGCCAAAATGAGAGAGTATGTTGGTTTCTAAGAATTATATAATCATTGTATCATTGGCTTGTCCAGAAGGAATGGCTTCTATCCATTTGGTGAAATAATCTGTGGCAGTGAGGATCCATTTATGTTGGTCTGAAAAGGGAGGATGGATTTCCCCAATGAAATCCAAACCCCATTGTTGAAATGGTCTTTCAGTGGAAATTGGTCTAAGAGGTAGAGGTAAAAGTTTCCTCTTGCCTTCAAAAATTTGACATTTATGGCAGGCAGTGACAAATTTCTTTACATCAGTGAACAAGGTTGGCCAGTAGAATCCAGCTCTGAGGATTTTGTCTGTAGTTGATTTCCAGTGAAGGTGTCCACCACAGTCCCCTGCATCAAATTCTTTGAGTACCTTGTCAACTTCTTCTTTTATTAAACAATTCAATAGAATACCTTCATGATTTTTCCAAAAAGAGCATTATCTAAAATACAAAATTTTGAAGCTTTCATTTTTAAAAACCTTTTCTTAGTTCTGGATAACCCTGGAGGAGCCTGCAGGTTTAATAATACATAAGTTATATTAGCATACCAAGGTGATTCTAAGAATGCCTCGCTGATTTGTGGAGTCGCCATCTCCTATTCGTTATCCAGCTCATTGATATCCAGGGCTTGAAAGTTTGTTTCAGTCATGAGTTTAGCCAATCTCTGTCCCTTTATAAGATTTGTAGGTTTTATTTCAATATCATACTCCAATATATTAGCTATCCATTTGTCTCGTTAGCCTTCAATTCCTTCCTGAGTCAGGATATCTTTGACAACAGTACTTGGTACATAAGCTATTAAATGGGAGTACAATATGTAGACTCTGAATTCTTTAATAGCTTTCACAAGTGCATAAGCATGTTTTTCCATGATTGGGTATTTTAGCGGTGCATATCTAAGTGCTTTACTAAAAAGGGCTATGGGTTTTTCACATCCTTGATCATCTTTTTGTAGTAAAACAATAGTGATGGTGTGTTCTGATGCAAATTAAAATATTATGAAGTCTCTCTCAAACTTTGGACTTGTGAGGACTGGTGTTCTGGTCAAACCCATTTTAATTTCTTCAAATGCTTGCTTAGCTTCTAATGTCCATTTAACCTTGGAATCTTTCTTCAACATATTGTTCAGCAATCTAATTAATTCAGCCAAATTAGGTATGGATCTTCTTAAAAAGTTAATCTTTCCTAGAAGGCTTGAAGTTCTTTGACATTTCTGGGGTGGGGTATTTGTAAAATGGCTTCTATTCTATCAGGATCAATTCGATGCCATCTTTGGAGATGATATGACCTAACAATTTGCCTTCCTCCAAACCAAAAAACGACTTCTTAGGATTTAATGAAATACCATACCTTCTGCATTTTAAAAACACTTGTCTCAAATGATCTAAATGTTGCCAATTTGATTTAGAAAACACAGTAAGATCATCTAAATATATGACCAGAAAAATCATGAATTTCTTTTGCAAAATCTATGTCCATGGCTCGTTGGAAGGTTTCCCCCGCATTCTTGAGTCCAAATGGCATTTTAACATATTTAAAAGTTCCCCGTGGTGTTGTAAATGCAGTATTTTCCTGGTCATTAGGATGGACTAGAATCTGGTTAAAGCCTGAGAACCCATCCAAAAGTGAAATCCTAGAAGCACCTACTACCCTTTGTAAAATGTGGTCCATCTTAGGTAATGGGTAATGGTCTTTCAAAGAAACTTTATTTACATTCCTTAAATCGACACACAATCTGATTTCTCATGTTTTCTTCCTAGTGGGTACTAAATTAGACACCCACTCTGAAAATTTGATAGGAGCAATTATCCCTGCTTCAAACATTTGTTTGATTTCTTTTTCAATTAAGGGGAGTAGTACAGGGTTAATTCTTCTAAGCTTTTTCTTGAATGGTTTTTTATTTTCTTCGAGGGGTATTGTATGTTGAATTACAGAAGTGTCATAAGATTTTAGATCTTCATAGCTCCAGGCAAAGACATCCTAGAATTTTTTGATCAGTTCAACATATTTAAGTTTTTGATCAGGAGGCAAAGTTTTGGATAATTTTATCATTTTCGGATTTTCTTCAGTTCCTATGTTACAGTCTTCAATGTCTGCTTTTGGAGGTTGCATTTTGGGTTTCTTTGGGATATCATTAGAATCAAAGAAATCTTCTAAAGGAGTTAATCCTTTGGGCAAATAATTGTCTCTTAAATTAATAACTTCAGATTCTCCTCCGATAATCTCATCGATGTCTATTTCTTTAAGATCTTGCAACTTTTTATTGGTAAATTTCATTGGGTGAAGTATTTGAGTTGCACTTTCTGCTGAAATGTCTATTTCAATTTTATCTAATTGATCAACCTCACTAATAGTGTCCGTGTCTATATTAGTTCTAGAAAACTCTTCTTCTAGGGTCAAGAAATTGTTAATCTGAATATCATTGTCAAACACTTGCTAGTTCTTTACATTGTAAAGTATGGCTGGCCTATGTCTAATCTCAGCTGTAAACTGATGATTGGGTTCAAATGGCAATTTACAAGTGCTGGAAAATGTTGCCAAGCTGTGAGCATGCAAATTATGTTTTCTTGGAATTTTGGCCAGCTGTGTTTCCAGAAATGTATTGAGGATCTCAATCGCTGATCCTCTGTAATTTCTTAATCTGGGATCATTTGTGAGGAAGTTCCCTTTTATCTGTTGAATGACTAAATCAGAGTCTCCCAAAACTGATACCCTAATTGCCCCTAAACTTTTGATCAATTTAAGTCCTAGCAACAGGGCTTCATATTTAGCCATATTATTGGTGCATCTAAAGTTGAATTTGTAAGCATCCCTTCAGCATGATCATTTTGTAGATTGTGCACCCAAATCCTTGCTCCTGCCCCTAATTTATTAACTGAACCATCAAATTCCAAGTACCAGAGAATTTGATGTTCATAATTGGTATCAGGAGTTTCAATAAACTACTTGATAGGAAGATATGTTTCTTTATTTTCATCTAGTTTCTCTCGAGTGTCTGATATATCATTGTTCTCAGAAATTTCTTGAATTTGAACACTAGAATTTTCATTATAATTTCTTCCTATTCAAGTGCTAAAACCATGACATCAGTTGGAGAATCAATTTCAGCATTGTAGAGAATGAAGGAGTCCATGTCAGAGTGCATGGAGTAGATGGGAAAATTCTGGGGTTTCTCCTGGCTACTTACCACATATTTCATTAACGTTTCTCGTACAATCTCTTTGGTTGACCAAATATTGAAACAGTAGCATAGGACATGTCTAACTGTAAAAATCCTTGGAGCTTTTCACCCCAAGATCTAGACAACAACATACCATATTTTGGTGGAATATCAGCTACCACTATGTCCATTAAAATGGTCTTGGTGGGGTATTGAACTAATGATACACATAAATCTTTGATCAATCCTAGACATCTGACCTGGCTTGAGTCAAAAGAGAATAAGTCTTTGTATGGCCTCGTAATATCTAGGTCCAACTTCTCCATTACAGATTTAGGCATTAAGTTTTGAGAAGCACCAGAGTCAAACATGGCATTATGAAGTATTTTATCATGTATGTTCAGACTAACATAGAAAGGAGGGACTCCTCCATCTACTGACTTTCCGTTTACCTCAGGGCCAAAAATTAATTTAGGCTGGTCATCAAAAACATTTACTGAATCTCTGTTCACCGAAGTTTGGAGTGATCTGTTAATTTGAGCTCTGTAGACATCATGCTTAGCCAATTCTGACAATGGAATGGCTATCTTTAATTTGTCTATTTTAGTCTCAAGATTGAAAGGTTTTTCAGCTTGAGTTTTTGTATTTCGGATAGTGAGATTGTCTTTTTCTGCTGTATTTTCAGTGTTTTTCTCTTTTTCAAGAGTGGTGTCATGGGCTGAAGTTGCTTCCAAGTCAATTTCTGGAGGTTCTTCCACATTTCCTTTGGGAGGAGTGGAAGTGGAAGGTTGTTTGTTAGGTTGTTGATTGTCTGATGCATCTTCAACTATTGGATTATTTGGGTTAGGAGCTGTTCTAAGAAGGGCTTGTACAGGTGTGTTATTGATCTTAGCTTTGTTAGGATGCTTGGTTTATTTCTATTAATTGGCCTCGGGGACATCTATTCTTCTGATCCTCAGATTGTATTGCTTGTGAACTTCATAAATGGCTGTATCATATCCCTCCCTAAAATCAAATGATTCACCTGGTTGAGTTTGGAATTGTTTAAGAGTGTGAGCTTCTTGGTCCTCTTGGGTCAAGAAAACTTGTTTTTCATCATTGAGGCCCATTAAGTTGATTTAAGTGTCTTATGTTGGTTGATCAGAAGTTGAGGCTTCAGCATAATTTTCCTGGAATGGGGGCCTAATGTTTTGGTCAGGTCTAGTCTTTCCAGTATTAGGGTTTTGGTTTTTTCTGAAATTTGGATTTCTCCCAGTATTGCTCGATTGACAATCCCAAGGGGATTTCCTCTCAATTTTTTCTACTCAATCACCAAGTATATCCATTCCTTTAATAATAGCATCTAATTTCTGTTCAAAGGCAGAAGGTTCTTCTTTGAAAGGTGTCCTCCTTTCGGCTCTAGCTCGAGCTCGTTTAGAAATCAAGTTAGCTTCAACGCTAACAGCTATACTCTGCATCTCTTCTAAGTCTCGAGGAGATCTTTCCCTAAGTTGGTATGCCATATCTGAATCGAATGCATCGGGAATTTGATCAAGGCCAAATATGGAGGAGGTCTGAGATTTTGGGGAATAGCATTGTAGACATTATTGAATCTAGTACAGTAATCTTGGACAGTTTCTTGGGTACCTCTCTTTAAGCCTTCATATTCTGATAAAATGTGGAGAGGATCTTTCTTCTTTTCCCATCTGTTCAAGAAGGTCTAAAAAAGAGCTTGTGGGTCATTTATAGTGTTTGCAGGGAGTGCTCTAAACCAAGTTCTAACATCTCCAGTTAAACTTTGAACAAATACTTTCATTCTAACATCATCATCATCAATCTCATAATTTTCAAAATAGTCGGTCATTTTCTTGGTATGTTGTTAAGCTGTGTAAGTTCCAGTACTATCAAAATAGGTGATTTTTCTTTGATAATCTTGGGGCATGGCCCCTGGATTTGCAGGTAACTGCAAGGGAGCATATCGGTTTGCCATGTTTGCAGATATAAGTGTGACAACTGGAAGGGCGGGGATAACAGTGGAAATGTATGTTGTAGATGGAGGAGTGGGAAGGATGGTTTGAGGTGCTGATGGGGAACTTGAAGAAGTTGCAACAATGATAGAGAGGTTTAGTGTTTTCCAGAGGTAAGTTCAATTTGATTGGGGTTCTGCAAATGTTTGTCAAGGTATGAATTAGCAGAAATTTCTTGGCTCTTTTGGCTTCTAAGGATCCTAGGAATCAGATTAGGATTTTCAAAGACAAGTGGGGGATTAGGATCTGGATTTGATCTAGTGTAACGGATCTTCTTTACAGCTAGTTTTGAGGTTGTATTTTTGGTTTTTTCTTGGAATAATTTAAGAATACAACTTTGACAGTCTCTTCCAGGAATTTTTTTTTTTAGATATTGGAACTTTGAACTTTCCTACAAGACTTTTGAAAAAAGGAACTGATCAAGAATTTGAAACAACTGTTCAAAAAATAAACTATACTGGAGATAAACTGAAGCAGAATTTACTTACTTCTGCAAATGCAAAGCAAAAGTAGTTTCAAAGGCTACCTGGCTAACTTCAGGCTCCATCTGTAGCTTATGAAGTAGATAGAAGTAACAAACAAATTATTCAGGTCCCCAGTGGAGTCACCAATAATGTTATCACTCAGGTTGTTCCCCAAAGTTGTAAGAAAGGGAATACAGCCGAGGTAGCCACAGACCATTCTTTTAGATACAGATTCTAGCCAATCTGCATCTAGAGAGGGCTCTCTCTTTATGATTTAGCTTTGTTTTGAAATATGTTAGGCTAGTTATGAAGTTCAAGGGTTTTGTTTTGGGTTTGGATGGTGAGGTTCAATAGAATAGTGAGGCAAACTGAATATTTCAGTCCATTGGGTATGATGGAGTCAAAGAGAATGGCTTTCTGGATTTGGTTTCTTAATAGAGGATGGTATCATAGAGCAAGGTAGTCAAACATGGAACAAATATACGTTGGAATCAGGTGGTATGGACTCAAATGGGTGAAGGGCAGTTAAGAATCCTTCAACGTATTGAAAGAGGGAAAATGGATGCTTACTATTAAGGAGAAGTTAAGAATTCCTTAGCTAATAGTCAATATGCGAGAATCAGGAAACAAGAGCAATTAAGAATTCACTATTAAACAAATTTTGAAGAAAAAAAGAGAATAATAAAGACTGAAAACAGAGTGCAGTTTAAACAAATTCTAAATTAATCCTTTTCTTTACTATTCAGATTATGAAACACAGATGATATAGTAAACAAGAAAACTGTAAAACATGAGATATAGGGGACTTATTGATCCAGAGTTCGATTCAAGAACTCTGTGACAAGTCTTCTTCATCAATTCCTCATCTAGTAGGCCAGACAATACATGGTTCCAACAGCTTTTTTATTCCAAAGGTTCAGTAATACAGCAAAATCTAGGAATGCCCACCAACCCCAAATACTTCGTTTTAGGGGGTATTTATACAAAATATCTTTACAAAATATCTGATGGAGATAATACCTAGTGATGGCTAATCCCCTTTTTACAAAAGATAGAGATAAACAGTCTCGAAAATAGGGAAAGGATAAACTGATGTTGTGTTGGTTGTTCCATCTTTATCGGATGTACTGGAGGTAGGTTCTGCGAGTCAGTTTACAGCTGTCTTCCACTGATACTCTTTTCTGGCTACTCCATCTTTGTCGGATGATCTTTGACCCTAATCAAATACACTTCGACCCGCTTGAGCCTCATTTATCTCTGTTTATCTTATCACGGAAAAATAGCCCGAAATCTACGTTTTACCTAAGAGAAATTTACAAAATCCCCAACATGTCTTCCCACCATTATTACTCTGGCAATTTATGCTTCTGAAGTTTCCTTAGAGTTTCATCAGTCTCTGTATATTTGAAAAAATTAGGCTGGAGTTGAAACAGGTGTTTTACCTCATGCTCGATATAAAATAAGTTCTCTAAGTTATCGTAGAGAACTTGGCCTGTGGGGATTGCCTTTACTCCTGAAGCACTTGTCGATGAAATAACTTGATCAGCAGCATATTTGTTCAATATATGTACATAATCTATGTGCTTCATTAATCGATCATTATTTCCTAAAAGACTTGGTAGCCGTTTATCTTGCAATACTGTAAACCTTTCCATGAAAGAATTAATTTCTACTTGCATATCCTGGCATCTTCTTTCCAAATTCTGCATTAAAGTTCTCTTGGTTAGAACTCTTTTGATTTCCAAAATGGTGTTTGTCCTGTCTGGGATGCCGAGTTGTTCTAGTTGTTCCCTATTTCTGTTATTCAAAAAATGTATGAGCCGGTTGGCTTGATCAGGCATTTGTCCTAATAAAGCTCTTGATTTTTGAATTTCTCCATGTGTTGCATTCACTAAGTCAATCTGCTCATAAATAGCTTGGATAGATGGCCAAACATTATTTAGGGATTGATTGATGTTGGTCCAAAGAATTCTTTTGATTTATACCAGAGGCTTATCCATAGTGAGATCCTTCTCTAATGTTCTCACTTTATTCTCTAATGCTTTAACCTCTCTTATTTTCTCTGCCACACTTATTTTGGATTTATCATAACTCTTTTCTACTTTTGCCAATTGCTCTTTCACTCGTTTCAATTCTGACACTTGGAGTCTCAATTCTTCCATGGCCTTTATCAATTCTTCTGTGCTCATATTAGTACTGCTACCTAGTGCTGCTCCTGCTAATGATGTACCTGTGATTACCTCTGTTGTGACTGCTGGGACATTTGGGGCCAATGCTGATCCAATTGTTGAGGGAACTACAGTTGTGACTGTAGGGATTACCTCAGGTGGCTGGGAGGTCGACTCTCCCTGCTTCTCTTTTAATGCTTTTTCGAGTGCCTGCTCTGTATCAGTTAATCTTTCATTGAGTTTCATGAGCAGGTCCATCATGTCTTCCTCTGATTTCTGCTCTATGATTTCTGCAGTCTGAGGGTGCCTTGAAGGAGGTAGCTTCAGCTGTTTCCTCAGGGCAGCAATGTCCTCTTCCTTCTTCTTGATTAGTGCCTTTATGCCTTTAGCATCTTTGGGGTCATGTCCCAGTTCCATGATGATCTCTTCTAAGGATTTGATTCTGTTATCCTTGGCCAGAGAAGAAGCTTTCTCCCAATGAAACTGAGCTATTGTGTTGTCTAGGGAACTTTGTAACTAGTGGGCCAACTTTGCTTTGTCAATTAGTGTGGAATAAACCATTTCCCCAGTCTGTTTGTGAAGTTCAATTTGGTCCAGTGGATGAATGTCTTTGGTCAGGACCTCCAAGTTAGTTTTGATGTAATCTGTTGCCGACTGGGGTTGCTGTACCTTTGACTTAAAATAACTCATTAACATTTTGTCTTCTTTAATGTCATAGGCAGACATCAATATTTGTTGTGCTGAGGGGGCAATTTTCAAGTATTGATTATAGATTTCAATTCTCACGGGATCATTCCTGGCCTTTATCTCTGTGAAAGTTTTCTTAATGTCTGAGACATGTTTGCTTTGTGGCCTGGTGGACGACACCTATGCACTGTGCTGCCTTTCTAGCTCCTACCTATGGGAGCTAGTTGATGTTTCTATCACTGGGGAAGTCTGCTGGCTGACTACCCTCTCACCTCTTAGACTGTCTATCATTTCTTCAATAATTTCCTCTTCTGACAGAGGATTCAGTCTTTGTCTCTTTGCTCCTGGTTGTTCAGCAAGTCCACTGATAGGTGTGGCCTCTTCTCTGTCTCTCGTCTTGCTTCTTTCCTCATTTAGAGGAGTTTGTAGTGCTGGAATTTCTGGTGCTTTAGTTTGGGCTAGAGGAATTTGCCCCTGATTCTGTTCTTTTGACGTTGCTGGCTGATCTATCATTCTAGGATGCTCTGTGGTATCTACCTCTTTACCCTTTCAAGTCTCTGTGACTGATATGTTGGTTTTCTATGCAAGCTGCTGAGAAGTTCCAGCAGAGGATGTTCCGACTCCTGATTGTTGAGGCAGCTTGAAAGATACCTGTCCAAAAGAGTCCAGGTCAAGGGTTTTTTTCAAGATTTTTCATAGCCTTTTCCATCTTTTCTTTCTCACTAATGTCTTCTATTAATGTCCCTTCTACCCATTCTTCCTGATTTGCATACTGTTCAATTTCTGGGATCCTATGATGTACATACACTGATCGACTGTTTCTTATCCTTCTGTCACTTATGAAACTACACGGGTCATATGGCACCCACTGAAAACTCTTCTTCAATCTAAGGTGGTCTTCTAAGATCTTTTCAGCATCTTTCCACGCATCCCTAGAATGGATAACATAAGGGCCTAACTGGTTTTTGATTCTCAGCTGAGCCTTCTTCTTCACATTACAAAAGTGGGTCAAGTCTGCATTGATGATCTGCCTGAAATATTCTAATGCAAATAACCTCATGGGCACATATTTAGGCAACTTAAAAGGGCAAAGTTCACACCCATACATTCTGATCTCTGTGTAATTTTGGTATAGGTACCAGTCACCTATCCTGTACTATTTAGAAAGTTGCAGAATCTTCTTCATATCACCAGTGATCCTAGGAGGAGGAGCTCCTATCAACAGAGTGGAGGCTGGGTGTACAAATAAGTCAATGAATTCACTATAAGTATAAGGGGATTCATAGGTATCATGGAACACTGAGCTCCAAAAGACCACAGACCTCCGATTTCCTTTTGAGTCTAATTTCCTGATGCGAAATGGAAAGTTGTCTAGCTAATAATATAACAACAGATGGTATATAAAATATGTGTATTTGAAGACTCCTTCTCTATCCAAATTTATAAATTGATCATGGATTTTGTTGGCAATAAAAGTGGCATAGTCATACTCGACAATAGGGGGCTGTCCTGGAGTAAAGATTGATAATAGAACCAGGGTGATAGCATCCATATATTCACTGGACCTAAATCCCAAGATCAAGGATATCATGTCAAGAATGAGTTTTCCAGTCTCAGTGAAAAAGGCGCGCAGATAAGGAGGAGGGCCTTTAGGTTGGTGTGTTGGTATCATGAACATCTGAGCAATGCGGGTTATCTCTGACTTGGGTAATTGAGATTCTTGTTCAAGTAAAAAACCATGGAAAGACGAGAAAGGGGCTCAGTGGAATGGAAATGTATCATCTCATTGATGGATTCAGTAGTTATGGAAAAAATGACAGTTTGGGAGGGAGACATAATTGCTCTATGGATAGGGTCATAGTTGGCACAGCATTGGTGAATGATGTCTGGGAAAACATGGACTGAGAGAAAGAAGTACATGGGAAGGTTTGATTCCTACAGTCCAAAAATATCAGAGTTGCTTAGATAACTATCCCTAATTTGGCAGAAGGCCTGAAGATGATTATAATCAATGGTTAAGTCCTTTATTAGAAAATCTTTGTCTGCAAGAGGCAGGTAATCTAAGTCTTTGTGGGGAGCATTGATGGGTGCGACGTTCAGAGTCGCGGGGGCTTCCATGTTTGGTTCTTGTGTATTCAAATTTGAATTTGAGCTTTCTGTGGGAAGGATGGACTTTAAACAGCAGTTTTGGTGTCCCTTTATGGCAGTTGCAGACTATTTTTTACTTGAATTTGGTTTTCACAGGCAGAATTTTCAGCGCGGAACTGAAATTTATAGGGTTACCGGTAAAATGGATAAATACCTGCATTAAGGACGCAAATTGAGTAACTGCAGGTCGAATGAAGGATTGAAGAGCACGTTGTTGTGGTCTCTTCGGTCGAGTGGCGGTTGAAAAGATGGTACAGTGGCTTCAGTCGTTATTTTTCATGGGAGCTTGAACAAAGAGAACCATAGCGAAAATGATATTTCGTCGTTTTTTAACGAAATTCAATTTGGCGGGTATTTTTTGGCATTTATTGAGCAGATGAAAACAGAGTGATGGGACATCTTGTCGTTTAGTGGAGGGTGGTAAGCGGTTTACCTCGCACCACTTATCGGTTAGGACAGTTTTGGACGGGGGGGGGGGGGGGGGTGCGAGTAGCACGGGAGTGTGACACGTGTTCACTATACGGGAGTGAAACCACCAATTTCCCGGGCGTTAACTTTCAGCGATGGACGGGGGTGCGATATAGATCTCGGCCGTTGGATATGGGGCCGTTGATCTGACGGTTGGCAGTCAATGGAGGTGAAGTGGGTTTAATGCGCGGGGGCCCAATATAATATATAATGGTTTTAATGTTTTTGGCCGCAATATCATTGGTTCGGGGTTTGATTATAATTAACCCGGATGGTTAATTATTGCATGATTTATGCGGTGGAAAGGGTTCATAATAAGCTCCAATTGAACTTATTAATCCCTGACAAAAAACAGTGCTATGGTTATAGTAAACCCAGGCGGGATATTTAACATTTTGAGGATTATATTATAAATACATAATACGGGAAGGGGTTTATTTACAAGGGATTTAATATAATAAATGTCAATTTGTTAATATGAAACTTTTGAAAGTGAATGCGCACTAAGCATAATGTTAGAAAACTTAGGCAAAAGGGGAAAAACAGGGATTTATACAAGAAATGAGGCCATTTCCCTAAGTAAAATAGGAATTCACTTAGGCCATTTATGAAATGGAATGAGATAAGTGGTTTAGAGGATATCAAGCAGATCTTAATATCTCTGGGGGAATTTGGTAAATGATTAGGGAAAGTAAGAAGGGGAGTTAGTCATGCTTCGCTTGATCTACATCTAGACATCTACCATGGTACTTGTGATAACAGTAAGATGACCATTTTGAGAGATAAAATCAATCACAAGTCTCATTCTGCAACACCAAAACTGCCTACCTAGCCTACTATACTTAACATTTTTTCTTATTTTTCTTTGGGTGCACTTGGACTGGAAAACCCTCATCAATTTTCTTTTCTTTGCATGATAAGCCTATCTAAGTCTGTCCTTATTTCTTCCAAGGGCTTAGATTAAACAGTTGAGCTCCTTTGCTTCTCTACCTATCTACTTATCTGTCAAGATTAAATAGTTTGGATAGATTTTTATTCTCTATCTTTAAAACAAGAAATTCAAACATGAATTGGCCAAGATTAAGCTATTTGGCCATTCATCAATTGAAGTAAAAAAGTTCAATAAGTTTTACATGATGCTTTATTTACAGAAAACGAAACAGTAGTGGCATTTGGACTTGCACACTTTCCTAGTCTTTTTTATTTGGGGTTCGTTTCCTTTCATTTTTTCTTTTAACCATTTATTTTTTACCCTTTGATTTTTCTTTTAGGGTATACCCTCTTTACATTTTTTAAATTTTTTGATTTTTTGAGAATATGGAAAACCTTTGCAACAAGAAAAGGTATGAACATATTGTAGAGCTAATGAAGTCAATCATGAAATATGACACCTATTGGTATAGGAGCATAACAGGGGGTCCAAGTGGATTAGGACGGTGGCCACTAATATCCACCAAGATCATTCCTCCCCCCTTAGGAAGAAATGGTCCCCATTGCGTTGAGTGCTTCCATGAGATTGGGAAACTTCTGTTGAACTTGGTCCCTGTTGAGCTATTTTCCTTGGTGCAGGAGTTGGCCAGATTTGAACACCCGATATAGTTGGATCTTTTGTTGGCGAGTGTTATTGACCTGTGTGTCCATAATTAGATCAGTTTTGGCTTGTTCTGCGTAGTTTGAGTTTAACTCTATTGGTGTGAGCTATTTTGGAATGTCTGATGTGTCCAACAATGGTGGGAAGTATGTTTGAAGTCGGTCCACATTGAACATTGGGTGCGGGCCAAGGAATGGGGGAATGTTGAGCTCAAAATAATTGTCTCCCATAGCTTTGGTAATGGGGTAAGGACCATATCGGAGTGGTCTAAGCTTCCGATGGGATTTGGCAAGGCATTCTTTCTGCAAATGCAGCCAGACTTTGTAGTCCACATAAAACTTGTGTGGCACCCGATGTTGATCATGTCGCTACTTGTACTTGGCATTTGATTTCTCCAGGATGTTGTGAACTAGCTGGTGGATGTGTTGGATGTGTTCAATAAATCTAGTTACTTTATTAGCCTCGGATAGTACATGTTTGGATCTCGTCTACGTAGTCACATGAGGCATGGCAACATCAATCGGACACAATGATTGAAATCCTAGACCCACTTGAAAGGGACTAGGACCAGTCGAGCTATGGAGAGCTCTATTATAACTATGTTGCACATATGGAAGACTCCCATCCTAGGTTCAAGGATGCTTGGAGTTGTACATGCGGAGTATGTACACTATCATCCTATTGACGACCTTTGTCTTCCCATCAGTCCGTGGATGGAAGGCAGTCGATTTGGTGAGTTTGGTGTCCAATACTTTCCAAAGACTTGACCAGAATGTGCTCAAGAACATGCTATCTCAATCTGATATAATGGCATTCGGGATCCAAAAATGTACCCATACTCATTCAAAGAAGAGTTTGGCAGCGTCTTCTACTGTAATACTCTTCTTGCAGGCTGCCAATATAGCCATCTTAGAAATCTATCCATGATGACAAATACACAGTCATTACCATGCCTAGTAGAAGGGAGGCCAGACATATAGTCCATGGATATGGATTCCCACAGCTAGATGGGAGTAGGCAAAGGAGTGTACAAGCCTTGCTTCTTGATGGTTAGCCTTGCGATGGTGCAGGTAGTGCAAGATCTGATATATTTCCCAACATCTAGTCGGCGTTTGGGCCAATAAAAGTACTTTTGTAGTACAACCATAGTTTTATCCACACCAAAGTGTGTTGTGACCCTACTGTAGTGGGCCTCCCAAATCATATTGGCACACTCACTTGAAGGAACACAAAGGTGGCCTAGGTAGCATAATAATGCATCCTGAAGGTGGAAATCAAGAACATGCTTGCGAGCTACTAACACTGGTATGTCGATGTGAACTCTGGATAATTTTTCTATAGTTGTGGCCATCTAGAAGTCTCATGACCACAAGGGTTGAGAGCAGTAGTAAGTGCTACAACAGGGGTCTGGCTGAGGCAATCTACAACATGATTGGTGCTACCTTTTTTGTATTTAATGTTCAAGTGGAATTGTTGCATATATGTAGAATACTTCTGATGGTGATTGTTCTGCAACTTCCCATGTGTCTGTATAAATTGAAGAGGTCGGTGATCGGTGTGGATGACTGTCTTCTTCCCTAGAATGTAGTGCTTCCATTGTCGGCAAGCTTGCACGATGGAATACATCTCTTTATCATAGGTGGGGTACTTCCAAATTGTATCGGAAAGTGTCTCACAATTATAGGTCACTGGATGCTCGTGCTGGGTGAGGACTACACCAATGTCATAGTCTGAGGCATCTATATTGATTTCAAATGGCTATTGCCCATCTGGTAGTTTGAGTATCGGTGCCAAGCAGAGGTGATGCTTCAACTCAACAAAAGCCTTCTGTTGGGACTCAGATCAGGAAAACTTTTCTTTCGCCCCACCCTTAGTAGTCTCACTCAAAGGCCAATTGGTACGCAGAATCCCAACATGAACCTCCGATAGAAATTTGCAAGGCCCAAAAAGCTTCGAAGCTCTGTTAGAGTGGCCAGGGTTGGCCAATCCCAAATGAATTGGATCTTTTTTGGGTCAACATCCACGCCACTCTCATCTATGATGTAACCCAAATATTGAACTTGGCTCATGTGAAATGTGAATTTCTCAAAGTTGGCACATAGTTTTTGTTGCCAAAGGGTTTGAAGGACTTGTCGAATTTGTTGCAAGTGTTCTTCCCAAATCTTTTTGGAGAGGAGGATGTTATCTAGATAAACCACCATGAACGAGTTGGTGAAGGGCCGCAAGATGTCATCCATTAGCCTCATAAAAGTAACAGGGTCATCTGTCAACTCGAAGGGCATAACCAACCATTCAAAAAGGCCTTCCTTGGATTCAAAGGAGGTCTTCCATACATCTGCGAGCTATATTCGAACTTGGTGATAACAATACTTTAGATCGATTTTGCTGAAATAGTTGTCTCCCTTGAGTTGGTCCAGCAGGTCATCAATCCATGGGATTGGATACCTGTTCCTGATAGTGGTTTTGTTTAGTGCCTGATAATCAATGCAAAGCCTCCAAGTCCCATCCTCCTTTTGTACAAGTACAATTGGGCTCCCACAAGGTGATGAACTTGGTCGAATGTGCCCTTTCTGTAGAAACTCCTGTATTTTCTGCTTGATCTCTTCATTTTCCAAAATGGAAAGGTGATATATTGGTCCATTGGCTAGAGGTTCTTTGAGAGTTAGATCGATTGAATTCTTGACCTGAAAATGCAAGGGTACCCCTGTGGCTAAGGAGAAGATGTCCATGTATTCTTCCACGATGTATCCACCTACTTCTGGTACTTGGAGGATGTAGAGTCCAAATATTGTCTTACCTTGACATCCCTTTTTGTCTATATTTCCTCTCTTTTCCTATACTTATCATCTAAATAATGCAATAGACACAAGGTTTTGTTAAAGGTAAGAAATAACATGTCTTCTTCTTCATGTTTGACTATATACCCTAGTGTTTTGTTAAATAATTCATTTGGATACATAATTGGTCTGTTTCTACAACTAATCCAGATTTCTGCAGCTGCCTCCATTGTTTGCAAGGTTTAGAAGCTCCAGCTCGATGAAGAAAGATACGGATGGATAAGGAATGGTCCCCTCGTGGATTCCTTCCTATTCCCTCGAACCAGTTCATCAAGATGATCACAAGATATCAAGGTCAAACCCCAAAGTCAACTACAAGATTGTCACCAGAACAAAATCTGAGTTTCATCGAAACCTTATCGATTTTCTTTCATAATAGAAAATCATATGTTTGGCTATATAGTTTAATTGAAATAAAGATATTTAGGCTTTAAAAGCTCATGCTGTTATGCCAAATACTTATTATAAAAATTATGGCCGCATTGTGTTTTTGTGCGCATCGGATGATGTAATTTTTGAAATAGTTTGTTAGATTTCGCTTTGCAAATAATAGAATTGGTTTGATGTTTGTATGTGTTGTGTTTATTGGAGATTATGGACTAATTCGTGGAGGGCCCCTATGACCAGTAACAGGTCTTTAACCAATTGTAATTAGATTTCTCTCATTACTTGAATACTCTGTTTTTGTGTGAAGAAATGCAGTATGATGAGTTCGCCAGTGAATCGTTATATGCATGAGAACTTCCCTTTTCTTTATAACTAGTTTAATCTGTTATTTGAATTTCTTTTTATCTGGTATAGTATGGTCATTTCATTTGTTTTTTGTCTAGTGTAGTCCATTGTGTTTACTTCATAGCATAGTTGTTGTTCAAAATGTCTTGTTTGGATGAAATTGAATAAGTAAAAGTGTGAGAGTCTTCTCCTTAGCAATTGGATTCAAACATTATTCCTTTATAGTTTGATTGAATAGATTTCTCTTGCAGTTGGTAAATTAGAGTTGCAGCATAAAAATTCAAAACAAAAATCAAATACAGTCTAACACAAGTAAAATCTAGAATCACTCTCTTATCATCCATAAACTAATTCAATAGAGAATAAATCCTAAGAAATTAGCTGATAACTTTAGGGATTGGGACATTAATATATTCAATGACACCATCTCCATAATAATATTACGTTTAGACCCTAACAAGAACATAATGACATAAGAAATAACTTCTAGCACATATAGTGCACTTGTACTTCATCAGTATACCTACCCTGGTTGATAATTTATGATTGACAATTTAAAGACATTAAATTGGAAAAACATTATGGTGTCCTTGTCAGGGAAGTATAAATATAAGTTAAGAAAAAAAAATCAAAACATGATATGCGTAGGGATAGAGACTGTAGAGGTAGATTTGTAGGGCGAGGAAGAAGTTTAATTCCCACAAATCCAATCACTTCACCACGATTTCGAGAATCCACACCACCTACTCAAACCCGAATTCCATTTAGAGGTTGACAAAGGAAATATCAAGATCATAAATCCAATCCAAAACTTCACCCACTTCCTCTACTAAAGCTGTATTTGAAGAAAATCCTACATCCCCAACTATAGGAGTAATTTTTCTATCCTCCACTGGTGAGCAAATTTTGGGAGAAAAATTAGAAGTTCGTAGTGAAGAAGAGGAATAGGAAACTTATTTTGAACAACCATTGATAGAGGAACCAGAAATATTAGAAGAAAACTATATTAGTTTCGAAGAATCTATCATGGCTGAAAAAGGGGAATGAGAGGTACACAATGTCCATGGCGAGAAAAATAGGATTGGAGGAGGTAGGGGTAGAGGTAGAGGAAACCAAGATCCTTCTGGATTTCCTATTCTTGATGAAGATACAACCCTCACAATGAAAAATATATCACCCTCAATTCTTCGTAATTTCCATGGAAAAAGAAATGAAGACCCAGAGACATTTCTCTTCGAATTTGAAATATTATGCAGATCATATGACTATCTGCATGATGCTCAAAAATTAAAATTGTTCCCTGATACATTAAAAGAATCAGCATTAAAATGGTTCATGAGTCTAGGAGTGCATTCATAATGACATGGGGACAAATGAAAGATTCTTTCTTAAGCAAATATAGATATTATTGTATGCCTAGTAACCTTAAAGATGAAGTCTTCAAAATGACACAAAAAGAAGATTAAAATCTTGAAGATTTAGTAGAAAGGTTTGTTTACAATGTTAAAAGATAAAAAATGGATAATTTGGATGAGGAAACCTTAAAAGCCATCTTACTCAGAGCTATTAAAGATGAGTGGATTGATCTCCTTAACCTAACTGGGAAGGGAGATATTTCCCAACTACCATTTGCAAATATTTGTGATTTAGGTGTACATATCTCAAGGGGTAAAGCACAATTTGGAAGGAGTCCTAGAGACCCTCTCTTGTCAAGAATTAATAAATCTATAGCTGGGACAGTCAGCAGAATAGAATTAGGAAATTTTCTTGATACCTTCAAAACAGATATTTTAGGAAGCCTAAGTGAACAGATACACACCCTTAAAATACAAAACAAGAAAAATTATGAAAATGCTACATTATCCATCTTCTATCCTAAATGTTGAAAGAAACATGGTCTAAGAGAGTGTCCCTTAGATTCAAAAGCCATAGAAACTTGTGTCATATGTGTAGATAATCATGATACGAAGGAATGTCCATCCTTACCAGGTCTTAAGGCTGTATTTAATAATGAAGGAATATCAGAACCAGTAGACCCTTTCTACTTTATAGCCAAAAGATCATGGAAAAATCCCCAACTAAATCAATCACAAGGATTCAAACCACAACAATTTGCTCAGTCTTCACAAAATAATTGAAATCCATCATGACAGCCTTGGTCTCAGCCACAGTCACAGCCATGGAATCAAGGATGGAAAAATCCTTATGGAGCCTATGCTCAATATCAACAATACTTGCCATCCTACCTTCCACCACAATTTCTACCACCATCTAATCAAATTCCCCAAGTTAACCAATTACCACAAATTCTGATTCAAAATCAAAATCCACGACTCTCCCTACCATTTCCACAAAAACCAAATCAATTACTCACTCAACCACTTCTGAATCCTAATAATAAAATACCACAACAACCTATGTACAACATGGAGGGGCAGAATCCTCAAACTTATGTAATAACTCCACTAGACCTAAATAATGTCCAATTAAGATCTGGAAGAGTGTTACCAAGAAAACCCCCTGTTGTCATTCAAGAAACAAGATCTGATCTTCAAAAACACAAAAAACCAATCAGAAGGAGGGGAGACCTCTCTCCCTCAGAAGGAGAATAAACAAACAGAAGATGTTCTGATAAACACTCCCATCATAGAACAACCCTCGGTATCAATTAGACCACCTTTCCCCGAACGGTTGAAAATTGATGGAGTAGAAAAACAAATTATCTTGCCTAATTAAAATATGATGGATGAATTGAGAAATGTTTGTATTAAGATTCCTTTGTTACAAGCCATAAAAGAAATACCAATTTTTGCGAAAAAAAATTAAGAACTAAGTACACAAAGATCAGGGAGAAAAAGAAAAGGCATAAAAGGAATTCAGTTAGTTGGAAAAATTGCAGACATTATGATGGGGAAAACGACAATTCAAAAATACTTAGATCCAGGAAGCCCCATTGTAAAAATTCACATCAATGGAACTGAAATACCAAACACACTAATTGATCTAGGAGCAGCCATAAACATAATGAGTAAACAAGTTATGGACACACTTAGGCTTCCTAACCTTCAATACACACCAACCTTATTGCAATTAGTAGATAGGTCTGTGATTAAACCTAATGGTGTGTTGGAAGATGTTTGTGTATCCTTAGATTATTGGGAATATCCTGTCGATTTCATGGTCTTAACACCCATGAATAATTTAGGAGGACATCTATTAATTCTAGGAAGACCTTGGTTAGCTACAGTTGATTCTTTCATCGGTTGTAGATCAGGTGATATGTTTATCTCAAATGGAAATTCTACAAAGAAATTTACATTATATCCTCCTGCAAGAACAACAATAGATACAGAAACTGAAGAATGGATAGAAGATGAAGAAGATATACAACCTATTTTTACTACTGAACAAGTAAGAGAGGAAGACCAAATTCTAAATCTACTGGAAAATAATGAATCTTCCTCACATTATGATCATAGTCGCAATTGTATCTCTCATCTAAATAGGTATCATTTCTCTTCATGGAAAATTTTGGGAATTCCTCGATTGAAATCTTTCCAGGGAAAACCTTGAATGTTAATAAAAACCTTGAAGAATTTCAAAAGAATCAATTGATAGAAATTTTACATAAACATTCTTCTACTTTTGCATGGGAATACATTGACATGAGAGGGATTGATCCTAAAACTTGCATACATCATATCTACATTGAACAGAATGCAAGACCAGTTAGACAGCCTCAACGGAGAATGAACCCAAATTTAAAAGAAATTGTTAAGGAGGAGTTGCAGAAATTGTTAAATGTAAATTTCATCTATTCGATATCTGATAGTTAGTGGGTTTCACCCCTAGTAATCGTTCCTAAGAAAAATGGAAAATGGATATTATGCATCGATTACAGGGAACTAAATAAAGAAACATTAAAACACCACTTTCCACTACCTTTTATAGATCGGGTATTAGACACATTAGTAGGAAAAAAATTTTCCTTCTTGAACGGGTTTAGTGGATATAACCAGATTCAGGTAGCCCCTGAAGATCAAGATAAAACCACATTCACTTGTCCTTGGGGAACTTATGCTTACCGAATACTTCCCTTTGGATTATGCAATTCTCCAGCAACATTCCAAAGAGAAGTCCTCAGAATTTTCTTTGATCTTATTCATGATTGTGTGGAAGTGTACATGGATGATTTCAAAGTTTATGGAGATTCTTTCAATGAAGCACTGGAAAATTTGGAAAAAGTATTAATAAGATGTAAAGAAACAAATATCTCGTTAAGCCATGAAAAATGTTTCATGATGTTTAACGAAGGAATTGTTTTAGGTCATCATATTTCATGAGATGGAATCAAGGTGGACTCATCTAAAGCTGAATTCATTTCTAAGTTATCAATGCCAAGTTGTCAAAAAGATGTTAGAAGTTTTCTTGGTTTTATTGGATATTATAGAAGATTCATAGAAAACTTCACAAAAATTGCATCCCCACTTTTTAAATTTCTCACCAAGGACTGTGAATTCAATTGGGATTTTGAATGTCAAGCTGCCTTTGAAACTTTGAAAAAGAGAATTTCTGAAGAACCTATCTTAAAAGGACCTAACTGAAAATTTCCTTTCCATATCTCAATGGATGCTTCAAATTCAGCCTTAGGAGCTGTGTTGGGACAGAAATATCTTACTCCTTATGTAATCTATTATACTAGTAAAAATTTAACTCCTGCAGAGTTAAATTATATTATAACTGAAAATGAGTTTTTAGTTGTAGTTCATGCCATTAACAAATTCGGACATTACATCACTGGCTATGAAATTTTTTTTCACATAGACCATTCTTCCATTAGATACTTAATGAATAAACCAGTCACTAATGGAAGAATAACCAGATGGCTCTTTCTGTTACAAGAATTCAACATAACCATTCTAGATAGGCTAGGAAAACATAATACAATTGCCGACTTTTTATCTAGAATAAAAAATGAAAATAATGGTCAACCCATAGAGGGTAAATTTCTTGATGAATATCTTTTCGCAGTATCTACTAAATCACCTTGGTATGCAGATATTGCTAACTATTTAGCTATAGGAAAAATTCCATTTCATTTATCTCCTAGAGAAAAGAGAAGAATAGTCCACAATAGCACATCTTATACATCGATAAATGAAGAGTTATACAAGACAAGACCAGATATCATCATCAGAAGATGTGTTCAAGAGGACGAAATACCATAAATACTTAAATCTTGCCACGATGAGCCATGTGGGGGGGGAATTTTTCTGATAGAAGAACTGCTTACAAAATCTTGCTTTTAGGACATTATTGGCCTTCCATTTTCAGGGACACCAAAGAATATGTTAAAAAGATGCGACGGTTGTCAAAGAATGGGGAACCCACTCTTTCAAATGAAATGCCACTGCAACTACAAGTACTCATCGAACCATTTGAAAAGTGGGCACTACATTTTGTTGGACCAATCAGCCCACCTTCAAAGCAAAAGAAGTATATTCTGGTATGTACTGATTATGTCACTAAATGGGTAGAAGCTAAAGCACTTCCTTTTTCTACTGAAAATGTTGTAGTTTCATTTCTTTTTGAGGATATTTTTACTCGTTTTGGTGTTCCAAGAGAAATTGTAACAGATCAAGGAACACGGTTCACATCTAGATTAATGCAGAAGATTGTGGATCAATATAAAATCAAACATCAAAAGTCCACTCCATACCATCCACAAGCCAATGGACAAGTTGAGTCCATAAATAAGGTGATTGAAGCAATCCTTACCAAGATTGTACATCTACACAGAAAGCACTAGGTGGAAAAGCTTCCAGAAGATTTATGGGCCTACAGAACTACATGGAGAAATACTATAGGACATACTCCCTATGAACTTGTTTATGGGAAGCAAGTCTTACTTCCGATAGAGTTCTAGATCCAGACCTATAAGATAGCAGTCTAGTTAGATCTTGACTTATCAGAATCATAGAAGCAAAGGACGAGACAACTAAATGAACTTGATGAAATCAGACAAGAATCCCTCTAGAGAACTAGCCTAGTTCAACAACAAAGATCTAAATGGCATGATAAGTGCATTAAAGAAAGGAAATTTCATTTAGGAGATTGGGCATTACTCTTTGATTCAATGTTCAAGAATTTTCAAGGGAAATTCCAAACCCACTCGCTTGGACCTTCTGAAGTTGAAAGTGTTTTTGAAAATGGTGCAGTTAGAATCAGGACTATTGATGAAGAAAAAATTCCTCTATTAGTAAATGGACATCGACTCAAATTGTACTAGAAGCCATTGACAAAAGAGGAATTTGTTAAAATGTTCCAAGATAATTCAGAACTGAAAATGGTCAAGAAGAATTCTTCTTCATTTCCACCTTAGAAATTTTTACTCAATTTACTTTCTAAAAAAAAAAATAATAATAAGTAAATTATATGTATATATACATATAATAATAAGTAAATTATATGTATATATATACATATAATAATAATAATAATAATAAAACGTATAAACATGAAAACCAACATGTTGTTGACAAGTTTATACAGAAAATTTAGCGTGAAAACCAATTTTTGTTGGCACTTCAAATTTTTCTTTCAAAAAGAAAATAACAACATTTCTTTAATAAAGTTTTTTTACTCAGTTGTAGAATCAGTGACTTTTGCGCAGCTCGGACAAGTTTCTGCAGCCTTATAATTTTTTTTTAATGCCTACAAGGACACTTGGTGATTTGAATTGAAAGACAACTGATAGAACAAAGTACCTATAGGAGATCTCAGAACAAAAAACAAGGTTAGCAAAGTGGATCATAGGTATGTGCTACTTTAATTTAGCAATAGGGATTGATATATTGCATATATGAATAAGAAGACATAGTATTGCCGAAAATTAAAACGAAATCATTACAACTTAAGGGTGATGGTCACCTAACAAAACATCATAATCCACCACTTAAAAGTCATGTCACGTCCTCATTCCAAATCCACCGAAGTAATTACTGAATCATAATTTTAAATGCACCCCAACGGTCTAATTTATTCCTATAACCCTTATTATAATCCACCTGTTCTTACACTCCTCTGAACTTTAATAGACACTCCGTCCTTCCACCACTTAGAAAAACCATACCAACACCATTCTCTTGTCAAGGTAACCAGTCTTTGAGGAAAAGCATCCTCCATAATGGGGATCATTGTTCGAATTGAGCCAGCAAGGAAGAAATTCTTGGAGGGATACCCTCTGACCAAGGAGCTACTGCAAAAGAAACAACGGTTGCATTTCATTGAAAAATTCAACGGTTTTCACAGGGAAGTGGCAAAGACATTTGCACACTTGTTTGATGGAACTGAAGCCGAAATAGGAGACACTAAGATCACCATAACGGAGTCCATGATTACGGAAGCTACTGAATTACTAAGGAGTGGGGAAAAATGGTTCAAGAACAGGGGAATTAATGGAGAAGGTTGGAAGGTCTCCCTGAAAAATTCAAATATGGACACCACTGTCTTCAAGAAAGGTATTCCCAACACATCCTTTAAGAGTAAATGGACAAATTTATTGCTTATACTTCAAAAATTTGTCGCCTATGAGGGTCGGTTTGGGTATATGTATTTTTACCATGTTAGGATGATGATGCATTTTCTTGAAGATCACCAGATGAATCTTCCTTATTTTCTCTTAAATAGTCTCAAGAAAATGTCCACAAACGTTCAAAAGAGAATTCAATTTATAGAAAATACCATGTATCATCATGGCTTGATAAAGATATTGGTTGAGTTCCATCTTCGGAGTATAGGGGATAACTGGGAAAGTTTTCTGGTGAGGAACCATTTTGAAGAAAGATCCCCAGAACAAGCCAGCAGTAGTAGGACCCTCAGAGGAAGGAAGAGAACAATAGAAGTAGTAAAAGAGTAGGAATCCCAGACTCACCTGGAATTATCAGAAGAAGAGATGCCCATAGTAGATATATTGTAAAGAATGAAAAAGGGAAATCTTAGAAGGAAGAAAGGTAGCAAAATAGAAAAGTAAATACCACAAACTAGGACCCTTCCTCAAGAAGAAAAATTAGATACTAAAAGAAGGAAATTATAGGGATTACAAACCTCTGGACTAAGGAGGAGCACAAGATTGAGCACAATGCAATGGACAATATCGAAAGCTACAAAATACATTGATCTTGAGGAAAACGATCCAACTGAGCACGAGCCAACTGAAATCCCTGAAAGTTCTCCAAAAGGGTTACCAAAATCATCACCGAGAGTATCACCACCACCTTGCATCTCACCTCTAAGAAGCCCAGTGCATAGTCTAAGTGTTGACCCTGTTCAACAGGATATTTATGACTATATAGAGTCATTGGAAAGAAAAGAGACAACAACTAAAGAAACAATTCAAAGTCTTGGAGAACTAAGAAATTAGTTAAATGAACCAAAAGAACACTCAGCCTCATACATTTTAAAGCAAGAGATTTTTTAGTTAGAAACATTGAATAGATATCTCAAGAATGAGAATCAAGCATTCAAGGCACAAAGTGAGATCCAGATTGCAAAAAGTGACAATCTCATCCTTCATTTGAGTTTGTGGTATAAAAAGAACAAAAAACTGAAGAAGTAAAACAGGACAATGCAAAGAGAGATTATCAGCTTAAAATACAAAATTATCATGAGAAAACCTAGGATGCCAGTAGCTGCCAGAAAGAAGAAGAAATTGAAACTTGGAGGTGATGATCAGAAGGCACAAGTGACTCAAAATGATGAAGTGTATGAGGACATAAAAAACCTCCAGCTTGGGGGAATGTAGATTCCAAATATTTTCTTACCTTGACATCCATTTTTTCCTATATTTCCTCTCTTTTCCTATACTTATCATCTAAATAATGCAATAGACACAATATTTTGTTAAAGGTAAGAAATAACATGTCTTCTTCTTCATGTTTGACTATATACCCTATTGTTTTGTTAAAGAATGCATTTGGCTACAGAATTGGTCTGTTTTTGCAACTAATCCAGATTTCTGCAATTACCTCCATTGTTTGCAAGGTTCAGAAACTCCAACTCAGCGAAGAAAGATACAGATGGATAAGGAATGGTCCCCAGTGGATTCCTTCCTATTCCCTCAAACCACTTCATCAAGATGATCGCAGGATATCATGGTCAAACCCCAAAGTCAATTACAATATTGTCGCTGGAATAGAATCCGAGTCTCATCGAAACCTTATCGATTTTCTTTCGGAATAGCAAATTGAATGTTTAGCGATATATTTTAATTGAAATAAATATATTTAGGCTTAAAATTCTCATGATGTTATGCCAAAGACTTATTATAAAAACTATGGCTGCACTGTGTTTTGGTGCACGCTGGATGATGTAATTTTTGAAACAGTTTGTTAAATTTCGCTTTGCAAGTAATAGAATTAGTTTGATGTTTGTATGCACTGCATTGATTGGAGATTATGGACTGATTCGTGGAGGGCCCCTACAACCAATAACAAGTCTTTAACCAATTGTAATTAGATTTCTCTCATTACTTGAATACTTTGTTTTTGTGTGAAGAAATGCAGTATGATGAGTTCGCCAGTGAATCGTTATATGCATGAGCATTTCCCTTTTCTTTATACCTAGTTTAATCTACTATTTGAATTGATTTTTATCTGGTACAATATGGCTATTTCATTTGATTTTTATCTAGTGTAGTCCACTATGTTTACTTCATAGCGTAGTTGTTGTTCAGAATGTCTTGTTTGGATGAAATTGAATAAGTAAAAGTGTGAGAGCCTTCTCCTTAGAAATTGAATTTAGACAGTATTCCTTTACATTTTGATGGAATAATTTTCTCATGCACTTGGTAAATTAGAGTTGCAACATAAAAATTCAAGACAAAAATCCAAAACAGTCTAACACAAGTAAAATCCAGAATCACTCTCATATCATCCATAAACTAATTCAATAGAGAATAACTCTTAAGAAATTAGCTGATAAATTTATGGATTGAGACATTAATATAATAAGCGACATCATCTACATACTAATCTTAAGTTTAGATCCTAACAAGAACATAACTATATAAGAAATAACTTCTATCACATATAGTGCACCTATACTTCATCAGTATACCTACCCTAGTTGATAATTTATGACTGACAATTTAAAGGCATTAAATTGGCCAAACAAAGGAACCTTTCCCAGGGTCCATGGATGTGGTTACAACCTTCCCCTTAATTTGAGAGTGAATCAGAAAGACAACAAATTTCCCAGTTTGAGAGATGACCTTACTGCATTGCTTAGTAGAGATCAAAGAGATGATGGTAGGTGGGGCTACCTCTGGTATCATGTATAACTTAGTACCCAAATGAATAATAACAGAGCGAGGTCTAGACTCATGTACAACATGTCACTTCCATAAGTATGGTTTTCATAATAATACATCACAAACTTGAAGAGGAAAACATCACACAGTACCTCATCCGCGAAGGGCTTGATATTGTAGGGAAGGCGACATTGCTGGATGACGCAGAGATATCGTCCTTGGTGAAGCCACCCAATGGTATATGGCTACAGATGTGTTGTAGTCGGTAGGCCTAACTGCTTCATGACATCTACTGAAATGAGGTTCTTTTGGCTCAACATGTCGACAATGAACTATAGTAGAGAACCCTTCACCCACATTTGTGAGTGGAATAGGCACCCCCGCTCTTCTAGATATTTAGGCTCAATCTTCTAAATCTTGGTGGTGGCCAAAATGGAATTGGGATCCACGCTAATGATTTTCTTACCTTTTGCATTCCCCTTTTCGGGTTCTAACTCAGAGTCATAACATGCATCAGACTCAGAAACCTTTAGCTCGCCCACTTGTGTTGTGAGTGGAGCTCTTATGGAACTCACACCACTTTTCCATGTCCTTATTTGTCTTCATGGTACACTGCATAAGTTCCAAGTTTCGAGTACTCCGGGGTATGACACAGGGAAGTGCAGGAGGCGTGACAAAATATTTTGTAACATATGTCCCCTAAAGCATGAAGGCAGACAGGGAGTGATGGATGAGATGCTTTATGAGCTTTTAAAAGGACAATAAAAAACAATGTCAAGAGACTTGTAAATAAAGGATGCATATACATATACATATGATATCAAAACATGAATCCACGGTATGGACACAACCATCTGGATAGAAAATAATATGTGAAAAGATCCACGACATGGGCACGACCATCCGAATGAAAAGGATCATCTGGAAATCTAAGATCCAAGGTATGGATGCAGCCACCCGATATAGAAGGATCATCATCATCATAAATAAAAAGTCACACGGTATGGTCGCAACCATCTATATAGAAGAAACATGTATACAATCATGAACAATACATAACTCCCCGTAGCCTTAGTTATAACAAATAGAACTCAAGATCTTGCACTCCATCCCAACCCGATCAAAGTATGAATTCTAACATGCGAATGAATGTGTTGAAGTAGAACATGCTAGAAAACCACCTGATTATCGGCCAATGATGTGGACCATTAACAGTCACGAAAAAAACCACCAATAATGACAATGGCCCTCAAGGTATGCTAGTACAATTCATGAATTTGAAAATGAAGTTGAAGTCGAACACTTGTGCAATCATCTGATCGAATGAAAATGATGAAAACCAATCGTCGGATGTGAAGAAATTTCCATTAAGGTGTGCAAGATCTAAGGTACTAAAAGGGGGTCTCTAAGTCATCTTCCTAGATAATGAGCTAAAGTCGACAGGAAGTGACTCGTAAAAGGAGGGCCATAATGATTCCCTCATCATCAACACAAAACAAGTAATAAAGTAGAATAAATGAGTATGATCCAAGACTATAGCAAAAGGTCAGACAATGTATAGGTAATAAACTGCATATAGGACTTCTTTTTAACATTGGAGACACGACTCTGGAGTGTGGCAGAATTTGACTCAACATAGGACCAAGGGTCATGATGATGAAATGGAATGGTCAGATGAAAGGTAAAATGGATCACCCAAACCCAGAAATACGAGTGACTGAGTGAGGATATCCCAAACTTGAAACGAGAAAGATATGAGTGTCATGTTCAAGAGTGACATGCTGCCTATACAAGTGATGTTTCACTTTCATTTTCCCAACTATTTCTAGCAAGTACCCCAATTATTTTTAATCACAATCTTGAAGGGGATAGCATATGCTTTTCATATAAATTCATTCTTCGAATCAATCCATCCTAGTAAGTTTTATGAGTCCTAGGAAGGTGAAACTCAGTCTTGTCATGGTGACAAGTCTTTCACCGTTTAATTGTTTACGAGTTTGATGGAAGAATAACTCAATGTCTTTTTCATATTTAGAGAGTTTGAAAAAGAGATAGAAAATAAAACTCTATCATGTCCCTTTTCATAATTTGTCTCTCGAACCTGAAAGGTAGAAAACAATATTCAAGAGAACCTCTTGACCATGTCAACCAAGGTTTACCTTTTTTGTAAATAGTCAATCTTAGCCCGTAAAAGGGGTAAACATATACTGAGACGACATAAATTCATTTAATTTAACGAGTTCGAAAAGACAAGTACTCGGGGATCTTTTCATATTTCGAGAGTCGGATAAGAGCTTAAAGATGACTCCACGGGGGTTCCTTTTTCGTTTATTTTCAACAAGTCCGAAAAAGAGATAAAACAAAAATTCATTGAATGTTATGAATAAAATATATAAATAATATAAATATAAGTAACGAGGATAATTGTAATAATGATTAGTTAATAATAATTAGTAGTTAGGTTGAAGAGGCATGTCTAAATAGGACATGACTCTCCATGAAGAGACACTTGCTTGATATATAAGCAAGCCTCTCATTCTCATTGTAAATCATTATCATTCTTATTCAGACATTTTAATATATAATATTTGTATCCTCATGGATATCTTTATATTCCAAGTCTTTTGGAGTAATTAATTTGTAGAGGGAACTTTGTTCACTTCATTTGGAGTCTAATACAAAAATGAAGCCCATAAGATTCCTAGAAACCTTACCCAGAGACAGTAAAGCATTATTTAACATTAAAGGAAATCTCATAGGAAAAGATGTTATTATTTCTATTTCTCCGGCAGAAGATGCAAATTATATAACACCTAAAATCGAAAACCAACTAGTGATTCTACAGTCAAATATAACTGAAAAAATAGACCTTTTTGGCATTAAAAATATGAAATAGTAAATTTACAGTTAAACATTGAAGATTATACATTTGTATCGCAATTCTCAACTCACACCCTATGGAACAATCAAGGTGACATTATTTTGGGATCACCCTGGATGGAAACTCTAGGGTCCTTTATTCTAAATACAAAAAAGAAGTTTTTGACATTTTACCACAAGAAGAAGAAAATAACACTCCAAGATGTTACACTGAAACCAAATTCAGTAATGCTAGAAGATATATAAGATATTTCAAAAGTAATTTCTCAAAAAGGTAAAAAGTATTACAAAATATGTAAAATGAAATTGAAAAAATCATTGTTGACAAAAATGAAGAAGTTTCTCGACTTAAAAACCATAGTGAAAAATTACTGACACAAATTAAGAAACTTAAGAAGGATAAGAAGTCATTCGAAAACAAGGTACAACAACTTATCGAGAAGGAAGCATCAAATGTAGGAATTCAAGTTGTTTACAAAACAACAGATACCGATCCAGTGAGTGTCACAACTCAGGAAGAAGACAAGCAAGTTGAAGAAAAGACGTGCTTGGATGTTGCAGTTCAGATGATAAACACCCCAAGTGAAGGTTTGGTAACGAACTCAACAAAATCATCCCCTGAAGTAAATAAAAAAATTTCCACACACCTAATAAGGGAAATTAAAGTCCCATATCGACATCTGAATCATGAGAGTAGACAACTCAACCAAGCTATGTATCGGGACTGTTCAGACCAGAAACAACAAATTGATATTTCAAAGAATAATGACGTAAAATCAATCTCGTCTTATGCTGACAAGTCGTTACAAAATTCTAGTGATCAGAATACTACACAGAAGATTAATCTAGGATGGTCTGATCCCTTCTCAATGCGACAATTTTGTTTGTCACTTAGAAGATCATATCAGCTTGTATCGACAAAGATGATTTTTCCGAAAGAGAAGGTCATTTGAAGCAGAAAAAGAGATCAAGCCTTTTTCATTGACAAGCTTTGAGGACAAATCTTTTTTAGGAAGAAGGCAATGTTACGAATAAAATATATAAATAATATAAATATAAGTAACAAGGATAATTGTAATAATGATTAGTTAATAATAATTAGTAGTTAGGTTGAAGAGGCATGTCTAATTAGGACATGACTCTCCATGAAGACACACTTGCTTGATATATAAGCAAGCCTCTCATTCTCATTGTAAATCATTATCATTCTTATTTAGACATTTTAATATATAATATTTTTATCCTCATGGATATCTTTATATTCCAAGTCTTCTAGAGTAATTAATTTGTAGAAGGAACTTTGTTCGCTTCATTGAATCGGTAAAAAATAATCACTGTAATGACCAAAAAGAGCCTGTAACTGCATAAAGACAAACACACCTCACTGATATCGATAAAAATAATTAAATATTGGCAAAAATGTGTTTAAAAACTTATAAAAATACCAAAAGTAAAACATTTTTACCATTTCACTTGGAGTAAATTGGAGAGTGCATTTTACCCCATTTTCCTTGATTCTCTAGGAAAGCAGTGTGGGAGATCCAGGGCACTATTTCACAAACCATCAACTACATGTAAGCGCTTTCCTTTTTATCTTGCTTTTCATTCTTATTTCATGCCATTTCATAGGATTTTTAGCTAGTTAAGGGGAGGATTTCAATATTTAAAATCGGGGCGACCAGCGCGAGTCTACTCATCGGATCCACATTGATCACCCCTGAGCCCAAAAGGATTTTGTACTGCCAACGCGAAAACAATTTAGACAATTGCATTGGACACACAACAAAAAATCTAAGGAGGAATCCTCTCTCTTGATCAGTTTTTTCATGATTTCGATTTGTGGAATGGCATTTAAATGATGTTTATGGGTTGTTTGTAGGAGATTTCGACAGTCATGGCCATCGAATGGAAGGAAAGAGGTCATGAGGCATAAGATCACCAAGCTACGCAAAGCGTTGAATGTCTCAATTCTTTGAGGGACTGCGGGTTACTAAAGTTCTTCTAAACCCCAAGACTCAAAGCTCAAAATGGATCTTATCAGTCTATGGGATGTTTACTAGCAGATCTTCATCGTTGGAGATTAAGAACTAGAGCTAGAAGTAGTTGAAATCTACTTCATCACTGGATTTTCCATAAAAGAGTAGAGAGTCCAACTCTTTGGAGCCCGTGCTGGAGGTGAGAGAACCAATACCTTAATCATAAGGCGTTTCCTAGGTGAAAATACAACTGTGAGCAAGAAGGTGAAGATAGCAACCATCGAAAATATTCCCTTGAGGAAAATTCTACACACCATGGACCGTATAGCTGGGGTGCAAGCATTGCACGAGATTTCAAAATCACAATTCCAATATGCAGTGGATTGCCTTACTCCAACAGTGTTCAATTGGTGCAAGGGACTACTGGTCAACATGAAGAAACAACTAACCAAAGGCAAGTTGGAAAACTTGAAGCAGTTCGTCTTTGGATCTATTTTAGTCGCTTTGTTTTTGGAGTGTGTGCCTCTATTTCGATACCAGTGGGTAGAGGTGGACGACCCAGCTCCACAAGATCCGAGGCTGCTCATATGGAGTGAGATCATGCTTTGAGGGGGAGGAGGCCATCAGATGCACTTCCCTCTACAGTTATTTGGTTGGTTGCGCCAACAACTAATCGTTGTGGATGACTATGCCTATGCAGACACAGACTTCAGAGGAGATCCAGACCTGCCTCAACCACCGGGTGTACAGTGGACCGATGCAGGTAAAACTTGTTTTTTGGAATTTTTCAAGTTTTATGATTTTTGTTTAAAGTGTATTTGATAGTTTATTTATGATATTTGTGTAGATGTAGGACCAAAAATGCCTCCTGGCATGTCGCCAATAGCACGGTAAGTAGCACATCAGATAGAATATGCTCCATACAAGGAAGGAGCAGATCTTATGGTAGAGATGGAACTAAATCTGGAAGTGATAACCTGAGGCTGCAACTATAGATGACGTGCCACTATGATACCAGAGGCATACAATAGGAATGTCTTCGATACTACGTCAGTTGTTAGGCCGAGTGATGAGAGTGGTATCATGCTATCGCGAGGATCATGTGGGAAAATAGCCTTTTATTAGTTGTGTTTATCTGCATTATTGTAGGCTTTGAAAGCCATGTGTCCTAGAACACTTATTTTTGAGATTTTTATGAACAAAATTTGACAGACTCGATATGTGTGTGTGTGTGTGTGTGTGTGTGTGTGTGTGTATCTATATCTATATATATATATATATATATATATATATATATATATATATATATATATATATATATATATATATATATATATATATATATATATATATATATATATATATATATATATATATATATATATATATACATGTGCTTGTTTCTATTATCTACTTGTGTGTTCATGATATCATGATGATGTGATCGGTTTTTTCATAAGTGACGTAAATATCTATCTAAAACATAATTTTCTAATGCATCAGTTAATGTATTCAAATTTCATGGAATGTATTGATATATGATATAATCAAAATTTCTTTCCAGTAATCAAACATGTAGATACATATGCAAAATTTGTGGATTTCTTACTAAGTAATGACTTTTTAATTGTAGCACAAAGAGTTATGAATATAACTTAACAGCCAAATTTCTAATTCCGAGAGCAACTGCTTCTGATAACAGTTCAATAGATGAAATGTACTCAGCAATATTATTAGTTGTTCAACCAAGGAAAATGCCTTGTAAATTGATCAACTCGCCATCATGGGTGAAGAGTTCCCAAGTTGCGAAGGATAAGTTCTGTGTGCTACAACAAGCACCATCAACAAAACCAACGTAATGGTTTGACGACATCTGCGAACCGAGTGAAACACAAGATAAGCAGAGGAAACATGTCTGCAAAGCAAACAATCACACCAAAAAATAAAAAATGCACACCAATGAATTCACACACTAATGTACAAAAGTAATTACACGGAACTCACACATAATACTTTTTCAGATAAATCCCATTGCAGGGTTGTGATAATGCATTACCTTCGTAGTCAACTAGTTCATAGGCACCTTTTTGCAAGACACATTTTACGATGTATGGCCCATGCCACATAGGTTCCAACTTCCTAGCTCCAAAGTTATTGTTGGCTTGGTCATACATCAAGACCAAGTCACCTTCAATTAAAACTCGTGGAGAAACAGTTTGAACATAATGAGCTTTAAATCATTTTTTTTGTGCTTCGATCACCATCACAGCAGTACAACGAGTCTCATCAAGCCTCTTAAGATAAAGTAACTGCTCCTATCCAGGTTAAGTATTGGGGAGTACCTCAATAGCTATTTTTAATGAAGTAATTTCACACTCAATCGGGAGTTTCTCCTCTAAACCATATACCAACTGGAAAGGAGTGAAACCAATGGTTGTCTTAGCCGAGGTTCAGTAAGCCCAAAGAGTTGAGAACGACATAAGATGCCAATCCTTTTTATGCTTCCCAATGGTACGTTGAAGCATATTAATTAAGACTTTGCCAATTGCTTCAACTTGGCCATTGACTTGTAGGTAGTAAGGAGTTGAGCTGTCATGGTGAAGACCCAACTAAGAAGTAAGCTCTGCCATCATGTACTGATGAAAATGTGATTCGTGATCATTGAAAATGGCTTGATGGACGCCAAAATGGGCTATTACATGGGTAAAGAGGAACTAAGTAGCAGTGATACCATCAACATTATATGTGGGCATTGCCTTGGCCCATTTAGTAAAATAGTCGACGACGACGATGATATAGCCATGCCCCTCAGCCGAGCGAGGGCTAAATGTCATGAAATCTATTCCCCATTTAGCGAATGGTCCAATGATAACAACTGGATGTAAGGGTGCTAGCATGGAGCACTATTTGCGGTTATAAATCTGACTTTCATGGCACTTTTGAACTGCCAAAATTCAATATTTGAAGATAGAAGACCAAAAATAACCGATGTGAAGGATCTTCTGAGTAGTGGCATAGCCTGACATGTGACCACCACATACCCCAAAGTGGCACTCATTTAAGACTTTTTCAACCTATTCAAGTGTTATACATCTACAAAGAACATAATCAACATCAACTCGGTACAATGTATCACCAATAATCTGGTAAGGTTGAGACGAATGTCGGATGCGGCGTCGGTTGGATCAAGACAACTCGGATCAAAAATTTTGGGTTTGAAGATATAAAATTATATCTCCATACCACGGGTCGAGATTGCTGATGAAAAACAAATTTTCATCAAGAATATTCTTAGTAAAATCAGTGGGGGTGTTTGCAGAAGGGAGGGCACAGATCAATTCAGCAAAAAGGAGTGACTTCTTTGATTCGGTAGCAGTGAACTCCAAATCAAACTCTTGCAAGGTAAAAATCCATTTAGATTATTTACCCCTAAGAAACCGACGAGTCATAATATAATTCATGGGGTTGCAGTCATAAATTACCGTGGTCTTCCATAGAAGAATGTAATGGCAAAATCGTTGAACAACATGGACTGTTGCTAGGGCAAGTTTCTTGACATGATCATATCAAGTTTCTGTATCAATAATATTTCAACTCAAATAATAAACCACATGTTCATTTCCATTTTCATCGTCCTAGACTAGTACCATAACAATAGTACTGTTAGTCATGGCTAAGTACAGGAAATAATCGCAGTGGTAGTCAGGGGGATGCAATAAAGGAGAACTGATGAGTGTTTTCTTTATAGCATCGAAATATTTTTGGGAAATTTCATCCCAAATGAATGGGATCCCATTCTTAAGCAAGCGAGTAAAACCCTTGGCAAGCTCAGCATAATTAAGGACAAAGCGACGAAGAAAATTGGCCATCCCTTGCAAACTATGCAACTAGTGCGGTGATGAAGGATGGGGTAAATTTACAATAGCCTCAACTTTTAGAAGATATATTCAAATGCCTTCTTTAGACACAACAAAACCCAAGAGCTTACCCGATTCTACGCAAAAAACACATTTATGCAGATTGAGACGAATATTATAGTGTCGACAACGTAGAAAAATTGCTCGAAGGTGGTCCGGATGGTCACGACACTGAGCAGAATGAGCTGGTAAGTTGTCTAGATATGGTTGAAAAATATGTTTAATATCATGAAAGGCATATGACATTGCTCTCTGGAAGGTAGCACCAGTGTTTTTGAGACCAAAAGGGAGCTTCTTATAAGCAAAATTCCCCCATGGATAGATGAAAGCAGTCTTGTGTGCTGGGAGGGTATGACATAGGGAAGTGAAGCAGGTGTGACAAAATACTGTGTAACAGATGGTGAATTGTCCTTTTTATAATAAAAAAAAATTCACAAAATAAGATGTCCTATAATACCAATTCTTTTGGTAGATATAGGATACAAAGGGTACAATTACAATCAAAGGGTCTATTCATCCTAACAAACTAATAAGGACAACACAAATATAATATTAATTTTCAACAAAATAGGGTATTCCACATAGGACAAACACTTCACGTAACCACTCACAAAACTAGGTTAAAGATAATAAAACCAATTTTTTTACATGGTTAAAACCCTATAAGAAGGAAATAGTCCATTTCCCTAGCCATTTTGGCCACTTGAGGAAATTTTTTAATGTGAAAGAAAAATGTGTACATAAGAGAGTTTCTCACAATTTATCATTAGCAAATTATCCTCCATTCTCTTTAAATATAGATCTTGAACCAATTGGGTGTTAAAGTGTGGATCAATAGAAGTTAGTGTTGATGATAATATGAGTTAGTAGATCACTCTATGTTAATAATATAGCATGACTATCAGATCACAAAAATTAAAATTCATTCTAAAGAAACACACTTTTTACCTAAAGACACATTAAACCAAGTTGATATTATCTAACTCCTAAGTTTCTAAATATCCTAGCATTTCCCTTTAACAATTACTTAGGATAGGATTGAAGTATTTAAAAAGGTGACACAATAGGAGAAGAAAGGAGAAATTAGATCCTACCCCCCTTAATGAATAATTACTAAAATCCTAAGATAAGCCAAATCTTGGAAAACTTCACTTCTATAAGAGACATTATGAAAATGCTTAAAACTTGATTACCTGCTAGGATAAAAAAAGAACTTCAAGAACATAATCATGAAAGATATTTGTAGTGAAGTGCATTTGTATATCAATATGTTTTCTCCTATGATGTTGAACTACATATTTGTTGAGCTTGATGGAAATCTAATTGTCAAACCATAGGATGGTCAAATGTTGCTACTAAAATCCAGATTTATCCAAGCCACAAATATTCTTGACTTTCATTAACTACTACCCAATATTATAATTCTATGAAAGAAAGAGTAATACCTTGTCACTTCTTTCAAACCCAAAGTATATGTCCAAAACCAATATTGAAAACATAAATTGTAATGGATTATTCATCATCAAGGTTTCTATCCCAATTAGAATCAGTGAAGCCAACCAAAAAAGGATTTTTTCTTGAACTATAATTTATGCCAAACTAAACTATAAATTATATATACTGAAGTTCCCTTTTTGTGTTTGAATTTGGGTAGCTCAGAAGGTATTTCTAAGAGATGGATACCCACCAAAAGAAGTTTATTGGGCGAGTTACCCAAGTGGTTGGGGTTTTGACCCAAAGATGTGGATTTGGACCCAAGTCAACTAATTGATTATTTTGATTTATTGTTAATGGGTTGAGAGGCTAAAACCATAAAGATATAGATTTTTCCTAAATGACCCAAAAGAAAAATATAAATAGAGGCCAAAGAGAGAGGCCTAGACACATAAGTGGAATGACACCTTTGTGTGAGGAGTTCTTTAGAGGAGGGTCGAGCTATGTCCAAGAGGAACTAAGCTTGATGATCTATCTATTCTACAAGAGGTCGAGTCTAGTAATGTGACCGTAGGACCATCCTTGGGAATCCTAAGCCTAGTTTTAAGGGTTGATGCTATTATGGCAAGGAGAGGGCTAATTGTAGCCACAAAGGAGGTTTGTTTATGCTCAAGTGTGGCCGCAAAATAAATAATAGTCGGAAAGTAGGGGTCGAGAGTATGTTGTGTGATAAGGAGGAGGATTGAAGCCCTAGAAGGAGGTTCCTAGGCCTCAGATCTACCAAGTAGAAGGAGGCTGCTAGGCCTCAGAACTACCAAGTAGAAGAAGGTTGAAATTCATTTGAGTTGTGCAGAATCTTCTATGGGTGGACAAAAGCCCTAGATCAGGGCCATGTGACCTCAGTTCTAGAAGTAGAAAAGGGAATTTATGTCTTTGTGTGTAGACAAGGACAAAAGGAAACTATGAGATATATCCAACAATTAATTCAATAGTGGATCTACCCTAGAAGCTGAGTCAAGGAATTTATGTAAAGGTTGGACACAATGGTTCTATAACAATAAACCTAGAATAAGGTTCTATGTCTATGGATCAAAGGCCACTAAAAGGTCCAAGCACCCTTGTAAGGTCAGAAAAAATAGGTCTGAGGCTTAGAAAGGAAATTTGAGATTGGTTTGGATCTAAAGAGTAGTTTTTCGGGGTGTAGAGAGGCACGTTAGGGCTTGTCGCAAACCATTATAAGCTTCAGGAAGAGATGTTACGGTAATTAGATCCTTAGGGGTTAGAGTTAAGGTCTGTAAAATGGTGATTATGACTTGGAGAAGGTTGGATAGAGGAGTACAACAAGTGATCTATGGGATAAAGGTTTTAGCCCAAGCTTAAGAAGATGACAGAGAAGCCTACCATGTGGGCAACAAGAAGATAGAGAATGAAATGACATGTTCTCTATGTGAAGGAAGTAAAGGAAGGTTAGCTACATCAAGGGAAATAAGGATTGAAAGGGTTGGTTATATCAACAAGTAAGTCAATTATTTCATTCTTGTTGTTTTTGGAAGTTTCAAGGTCAAAATGGATCTAGCATCAAGCCCTAATTTTGTATACCGTGTAACTAGTTGTATTAGTGATCTGAAGGGCCATGATCCCTGGTACGAGAGCCCTAGTGTTTTCTTATTAATGGATGAATGAGAGGATTGATTTGGGCCAATATTCTTGTCTATTGTATTGATTTCATTGTTGTTACATTTCCACTGTGAAAAGTACTTGTAAATTGGGGTTCCTAGTTTGTTTTCTTGGTTGGTTACTCATAGACCAAATCTAAGGCCTAAGGAAATTTCAACATTTTGCTACTTTCTAATGGCTTCCATGAGGTGTTTTCATATACGTGTTAAGAAGACCAATAAAAAAGTAAATATTATGTTGATTATCATTTAAATATAAGAGTAATGGTACAAAGTAGCATTAAATTTGGTTGTAGTACATGTGGAAACAATCTTACATCTAGAATAGAAGGAAAAATGGATCATTTTACAATCTTCCATGTGAATGTGGTAAAGAAGGTCACATGATACTTAGATTGGGAAAGATAAATTCCTTCCTTGGTTTGCAATACATAGAAGACAAATAATAATGCAAATAGCCCAAGTCTATCATTCCAAATTTCTTATTAAGGTCATATTTCACATGGGTTGAAAGTTTAGAGTCACTACCAATGAGGATAAAGTCATAAACATAGAGGGAAATTATTATGAAGTCGATTCCTATTTTCTCCATGTAGACATTGAGGTCAACATGACATTCTAAAAAGGCTAATTTCTATTAAAAAAATCCATTTTATCATACCAAGATCGAGAAGCTTGATTAAGTCCATAGAGAGATTACTTAAGGAAACAAATAAATATGGAATCATTTTAAACATAGGTAGGAGATTGTTCCGTGTAGATTTTTTTTATAGATCCACATGCAAGAAGGAATATTTAACATCCAAGTGATGCAATAAGGTCTAGAACATGGTGGATGGAATTTATTTTGGCTATGGGGAAAAGGTTTCATTATAGTCAATTCCTTCAACTTGAGAAAATTATTTAGTAACTAACAAGGCCTTATGTCTTTCAACACTTAATTAATGCATATTGTTCCATACATCCATTTATATATGACAAGTTTTCTTTCTTTTAGAATAAATGAATGATCCAAATTATCATTCACCATTAAGGAATGATATTAATCATTTACTATTGATTCCTAATTTGAATTGGAAAAAAAAAAATTGTAAATTATTTGGATCGTGACTTTTTTATGCTTGATCTAAAGGAGAGGAATCACACTGGAATTCTGAATGTTTACGGAATTTGTCTATAAGATAGTTGGTAATATTACCAACTACATCTCATCATGTTGAACAAACCCATCTGGAAAGTTGTGTTGCTTGTGCAAGTTCATATTCAATGGACTCATCTAGAAGAATGTGGGCAAGTGAAGGTGGATTTTTATCCTCGTTATCATCATCGAAAGAAGAAATCCATATAGGAATAAAAGATGGTTAGGTCAAATATGACACAAACATCAAATTTGGCTTGTAGGTCAAGATATTTTCATCAAATTTACAAACATCTATTCTAGTAATTATTTCATTGTAATGAGGTTGAAGAAGTATATAACCTTCAACATCTTCAAATATTGAAAAGAATTCACTTCTCACTTTTAGGCTATAATGCTTTCATTTTCTCATTACTAATGTGACTCCATACCTTGCTACCAAATATGTGGAAGTGGCCTACATTTGGCTTAATTCTAGTCCATGTTTATTCTCGAGTTATGTTTTTTAAATCCATTATGGGAATGTGATTTAATATGTAATTAGCATAATTGATAGCTTCCACCCAATCATCTAAACTTAGTCCCTTATTTTTGATCATACGATTTTCCATTTCCTTTTAATGCATGATTCTCTCTTAGTAATACCATTTTTTGTGTGGTATGTGTGGAATAATATGTTACAGTTGAATGCCTTGTGTAGTACAATAAGTTTTGGATATGATGTTAACGGGTTCACCTTCATTATATGTTAACCTTTATAGTTGAGATTCATGTTATTTTCTGCAAGGGCCGTGTAGGCCAAGAACAAGTCAAATAATTTAGTCTTAAGTTTTAAGAAGTAAGCCCAAGTTCATTTGGAGAAGTCATCAATAGAAGTTAAGAAATGTCTGTACTTAGAGAAGGAAGGAGAAGAAAAACAAAGTTACCAACTTAACGAGAACTGTACTTAGTTCTTAGTATTTTAGAGGTTGCAAAAAATCATCCAATTATGAAAAGTGTTGATGCAGAATCAAACTTTTTTTTGGAGCATATTTTTGACACTTTAAATTTTCTTCTGTATCAAGTATGTACATTTTTCTTTAAATATTAGTGATTTTCATACTAATTTTGAAAAGTATTGATGCAACATCAACCCCTTTTTTGGGGGGTTTATTTTTGACACTTTAAATTTTCAAATAAATTAAGTATGGATAATGCTTTTAAAATGTTGGTGATTTTCATGTAGATTTTGAAAATAGTTGATGCAGCATCAACCTTTTTTTAGTTGGGGGGGAGGCATATTTTTGACACTTTGAATTTTCTTATGTCTTAAGTATACACAATTTGTTTTATATGTTGGTTATTTAACGATTTTTCAAGTTGTCTTTTTCTTCTTCTTTGTTTTCGTCTTGAGATGTATGTTTTTTAAGTTTGTTTTTTTTGTTTCTCTTTGCATTGTTTTCCTATAATGATATTTTCAATTTTTTTGGCAAAGTTTAAAAAAAATGTAATAATATTAAAATTTTGAAGTTAAGATTTTTTATAGATTTAACGTATGTTAATTAATACTTCAATACACATGAAATAAATGTGACTTAAAAAATAATAATTTTGGAGAGTTGACAAAAAAATACATATTTTGCATATAGATATAGTTAAAAAAAAAATACATATTTGAGGACTTTTTCGCTAAAAATGACATGTCAAATAAATGATTTTTATGGAAAAGATTGAACGAAAAAATTGAAAAAGAAAAATTCTATAAAAAAAATTATGAATTTTATGTCAAAAAATGATAACATTTATGTTTTTTTTCCAAAAATAATGATTCACATAATAATTTAAGTAAAAATAAGAAAATAAAAAATTGTTTAAAAAATAACAACTTTAACGAGAAAAGGGATCAAAGTAACAAAACAAAACAAAAATGTTTAAAAATAAAAATTAAAAAATTAAAAATTAAACAAAATGAAAAGAAATATAATTGAAAAAATTAACCAATAAATAAATAAATAAATATAATTAAGTTAAAATCAATACTTAAAAAACTATTAAAAAGTAAAAAAAAAAAACATAATTAAAAAAAGAAAAGCAAAATGTTATTAAAAATTAATTTTAAAAAACTAAAGAAATTAACAAAAACAAAAAAATATAATTTAAGGAAAAAAACATTAAAAACATATATAAAAATAAAAATAAAATTATATATATATATATATATATATATATGTGTGTGTGTGTGTGTGTGTGTGTGTGTGGAAAATTTTGTATCGAGAGTGAACCATACCAATGGATAGGCAAGAATAGGTAATCTGTTGATTTTATGAAGAAAAAAAAAGATATTATAGGGAATAAACTTCGCAAATCAGTTTATTTTTGGGTTACCTTCGTCAGCTAATAGGATGGAGATTTTTAAATCAACTAATTTTATGCCTATCAAAGCCTCATATTATCGAAATTTTTATATAAGGAAGGTTACACATTTCATTGATATCCCAATATATGTGGCCCCTGGTCTAATATCTCGATCACATGACGCTAAGATATAATAGCTAAGGGCTTAAGCCCTTAGAATATCACCATATTGGTGGTTTTTAAAAAGGCATAGATTCATGTATTTCTCCAAATTTTTTATATCCCTAGCTCATGGCTCCATGTCAAGGTTCTACAACTAGTCCTAGTTGCTTTTGGAATTTTTCCTTTGTATTTTATTTCACCGAATTGTTGATTCTTGGATATGGTCACTATCAACATACGAAACCCCTTGAAAAAAGATATGTTGGCAAGTAATGTTAATCATACTAAAGCAATCCATATTGGGGTTTTAATTAAATTTTCACCCCATATAGCTTTGGGCCAATATTGCAATATCAATTGATTGTTGATATACTAACCCTCTAGTGACCTATACCGCCAATATAAAAAGTACTATATGTTAAATCCCCCAATTCACCAATATCTGATATGTGTTAGCATTGGGTCTTGGAATAATATCTTGTTAATCTGGATAGTTTAAGTGCCTAGGTGCTAAGGTTCAAGTAATTTGGTGTTTTTTACTTATGCTAATATAAAGTCAAAATTGAGGTTTGAGCCCCAATGCTAAGTAAATCATGAAATTGGTGTTTAAGGTAGTGTTTGGTGAAAAGCACCAATAGCTTGGTGTTCCAAGGACCCGATAAGTGCTTGGTTGTATAACAAGGGCACATGTTATATTCTTAAATTGGTGCAAGAATAAAATTTTGAAGAGTTGAGGTATAAAGTTGGTAAGTGCATAGACATATGTGAAGTCTATGGAACATGATTGCAAGTGCTCGGATGTAAGCACAACTGCTTGAAAATTTTGACAGAAGGAAGTGCCTACTCTGATAGTTTGAAGGTATTACACTAGTATAATGTAATTGTGACTTTTTGGGTGAAGGAAGCACCTAGTTCAAAGTAACATAGTAAAATGTGAGTGCACAAACATAGAGCACAAAGTAGAGTTCCGAAGAAGTAAGTGGACTAGTGCAAGGAAGATTACAAAGTTTGATCATTGAAAAATAAATGAGAGAAAAGAGGTGACGAATTCAAAACAAAGTATATTGTTTCACCAATGTAAGTAAGAGGAGATTATATAATAGATCAGTGACTTGTAGAGATCAGATTGTATAGAAAACTAGTTGAACATTGTAGACTAGTAATAAGTATAGAAGTAGTTTATAGAATAGTCGAGGGGATTGGTATCTCAGATAGGTGTTAGCATTATGGCTAATGTGTTGTCCTTGATGGAAACCTATTTTACAAAGATGTACTTAATGTCAACTTGATTATAATATGATGATTATGGAACTAATGAAAATGACAGGAATATTAGTACAAGCATTACAGAATATGTGGAAAATAACTGGCAGTTCAATTACCAGTGGATGGAAAATGTGAGGTTTGAGAAGTATACATAGTTCCTATGAAGAAGGGTCGTGTACATATACAGGTTCTGTGAATGAAAGTCACATACATAATCCGAACCATGGAAAACTGGATACCAGGGGCCATTACCATGGTAATCTCACATAGTAATTGTGGCAGCAATGTCTATTTGTTCTCATTAACAAATACAAACAACTTTACCAAAGGATTTTCCTGAGGTATTATCAAAGGAAAAATCTATATAAGGATATGGAGAAAAGGAGTTACGTGTGCAAGTAAATGGATTATTCATGTGTGATTTGATCTGAGACAGGTTTGCACCAAGAAGCAAGGAAATGGCTTAGATCTAATAGATCTGAAAGTATAGTGAAGACTAATGAATACACTTGCTTGATCTATTTATGTTTGTAGCTAACAATGTTAGATCTATAACTATGATGATGGTATGATCTAAATGTAGTGATGTGTGATTGTAACAATATCTGGGTTTAACAGATGTTGTGATTTACAATGAAGAACTAATTCAGTAGTTCAAGATCTGTATGCAGGTTTCCTTTAGTATGATCATGTACATACACGAATTTGTTTATTTTTAGTCGCATATATATATTTTGAAATATTTTTTTGGGTACATTGAAATTTGTATGCAGGTGTTTCACATGATAAGTGTGTATATATGCATGTTTTCTTATTAACAGTCGCATATATATTCTAAGTTATATCTGGTCAATTTTTGTAGTGCTACTTGATGATGATAGTTGATGAGTTCTATTTTATTTTATGTTGTCTTTCAATGATTTATTGATCAAGATGGTTTATATATTTTTTGGTTTGGTTGTGCATTGATTTGAACTGATTGGAGTGGTTTATTCAATATTTAGTAGCTTGATGTTTAAGTGATTCAATTGGTTTACAATGCTTCAGTGATTCAGATTTTTAGATTCAGTATTTCAGTTTGGCATTTTGGTTTGCGATTATTGTTGGTGTGGCCATAGTGTGAAAATTTGATGAAAGGTGGCCTACATGTTTTTATGTGTATTTGAGACAGGTGGATCTAGTATGAAATATTATGAAACGTGGTCCATGAGAGGTGTTGAGGGTTGCAACCTTTAGTATGGGAGTCAGATCTTCCTTCAAGTTGTAGCTGGTAAATTTATTCAGCGGGTAGGTGCTCCTTACTAGTTGGAATCGGTTAACGAGATCAGGGGGTTGTAGCTCCCTTCCTATGGGTGCTGGAGAACGAATGGAGGTTGTAGCCTCCTATAGGTGGGTGCATGCATGGTAGTAAGAGTCTACACCAATACAATATGTAATGAATATTTTCTTTATATAATAAGAAAGAAGACAGAGACAACGATAGCGGTGGTTTTCTCCCACATTGGGTTTCCACCTAAAGTCCTAGTGTTCATATGTATTGATTATGTGTTGTCATTTATTTGTTATTTACTATGTACTAAATGACTAATGAACTAATAATGCAATGATTAAGTTAAACATCTGATGGAATTTCTAAAAAATTAAGTAATTTGAACTGTAATATCCCTGGTGAAAATTCCATGTAATAAAAGCAAAATAAAGGAAAAATAATAAGCATGGAAGATGGGACACTTATTCCAAGCTGAATGTTGGGCATAATCCTAGTGATGGGAATCACTTGTGATTGTTTATGGCTAAGGAAATGGCTAAGGCTTTGTAAAGGAAAAATGGTATTTTGGCACATTTATTTATGAAAATAATGGAAACTAGGAGAAAAGGGAGGTGAAAGGTCACATGTTGCATGTGAGGAGGAAAATGAAGGAAAATAATGGAAAATGAAGAAAATAGAGGCATCATTCATAAAAAGGCTTTTGAGGATCATTTGGTAACCTTTTTTCAGTTCATTTTTAGAGATCTCTCATTATTCTCTCTCTCTCTCTCATACTCTTTGTTACAGGGAAAAGTGTCTACACAAAACTGCTTATCCCACTAAGGTGTGGTAGCTACCTTAGAAACAAACAAAGTAAAGCTACTTTCATTTTTCCTTTATGAAATATAGACAAGAGAAGAACAAAGAAGACCAACCTTTGTCTTGCGCTAATCTCCTAGTTCGATTCCTCTCTCTCTTGATAGTCTTTCGATACTTGCTCCCTTGTACGCCTAGCTTCACATAGTACCTGTAAGATCACAGTAGCATAGCACTATACAAGAACATGGATCTATAATCATAAACAATCTAGGATCAGATGTAAATTGACCATACAAATGTGTAAAACATAAATGACACAAGAGTATGGAGGAAAACTTGAATAGCTTTTATTGATAAACAAGAAAGAGCCAAGGGAGTTACAACCAGTTGTTCTGACCCAGCATCATCCTCTCAGCAAGTAAGCCCTTATTCACCTCATACAAAGCTTAGATCACCCAACACTATGATGTTGTCCCAAGAAACCAACAACAATTCCTTACAATATGCAAAATTCCAGCCTCCAGATCTCTGGGATGAGGGATCCATATATAGATATCTGTAAGGGAGATGAGTCAGCTTGTGATTTGATTAGTGTCCTCCCTCTGATAGTTCTTGCTTCCACTTGGAGATTGATGATCTCTTACTCATCCTTGGTCGAATTCAGAGAGGCAAGTGTCACAGGAGAAGTTTCTGGAAGATTCCATGCCTCTCCACCTCGCGGAATGACACTGCCATTTGTCACTTCTCGTCCATCGCACCCCATAGAAGGGATTTTTGAAATGCAACGCACCCACATAGTGTATTTAGGTGAGATGCAATGCACTTTGCCTATGGAGCAGCTGAAATGATCCTGTTTTGACCAGTTTTGAGCAGTTTTTCATGGAGAACTTCTGGGAGAAGCTGTAATCAGTTGACCTTGTTCCTTTAGGGGTTAGAACAACACTTTTAGGGACTTAGGAGCCCTTGGTTTATGGACATTTCATGCTTGGGGTTGTAGTGCCCAAAAATGTCTATAACAGTTGCCCCCTAAAGCATGAGGTCGTTAATCTTTTGATGTCGGGTGAAATGCTTTATTATGAGGATCCGAAGTTCTTTCAAGCTGAGAGGAGACCTATAATAAGATACAATACAATACATTATCTTCATAATATTTTCATGATCTAGCTGAGGCGGGCATTCCCATGCTCAGCTTTATAAATTCATTTTCATGTACATAGGACAGACAATCGTCTGAGTGTAGACTGATGATTCTGGTAGAGCCATCATCCTTTTGATTGGATGATTATCTGTGCAACAATGATGTACATTTGATGTCTTTATTTCCCTGAATATATATCACAACCCGGATGGATGAAACTAGATCCGGGGTCTTTAATCTCGTTCGATCTTCACTCGAAGTACAAGTCAATCCATGTGAGAGATGTTCTGGAGTCGAACATGGAAAGACATTGCCTGATTACCAGCCAATGATGTAAGCTGTTAACAGGCGCGAGAGGAATCACCGATAATGATAATGACCCTCAAGGTACTGCAGTACAATTCATGTGGTGTGAATAAAGGACTTGGCATCGAACACCACGCAAAATCTTTCAGTCGAAGGTCATTGATGTAAACCTGTCGCCGAAAGTGAGAAACTTGCCATTGAGGCATGCAAGCTTCAAAGTACTGAACGGGGTGTTCCTAGACCAACTTCTTGGATAATGAGCTGATGTCGACAATAAGCGATCCGTCACAGGAGGGCCTTAATGAATCCCACATCAATGACATGGAACGGAGCAAATGATTTTAATGGAGGTGAAAACGATCTGATGACATAAGGTTCAGGGTGGCAGTCATGAAAGAATGGAGTGTAAATGTATTGTAGCAGGTGAGGCACAGGTGAATTCTCTGAATGACTTCTCTTGAACATATCGGCGACACTGGCGTGATGGATTGGTAGAATTAACCCCAAATGTGGATGGTGTGATGGGACCATGGTGATGTGACCGGTGAATGAAACAACCCAACCCGACTTGGATGCAGAGTGAAAGTGTCATGTTCAAGAGCGACTTGCTACCAACAAAGTTTCTTCAAGTTTTCTTCCCAATTTTTCCCCAGTCATTGCGAACTAGTACCTCTTTATTTTTGTCAAGCTTGAGGAGGATAACATATGCTTGTTCTATAATTTTCCCTTCGGGAAAACCCATCGCTATGTTTTAATGAGCCTAGCGATAGTGAAACTCGTTCTTGTCTGCTATGGACAAGTTTGTCGCTATTAAGTTTTAACGAGTTTAACAACAAAGATAACTCAGTCCTTTTCAATTTTAGAGAGTCTGAAAAGGAACGTAAAGGAAACTCCAAAATTCCTTTGTCATCATCTAATCCCTTAAGTAAGAAAAAGTATAAAACAATACAGAAAGGATGAATTTTCGATACTTTTAACGAGCCGAACAAAACAAGCGCTCTATCTTTTTGTGTAATAATCCCTCATGTCCAAAAAGATTAAAATCTAGAGGAGGGATAGCACTTCCGGTTCCTTTAACGAGCTGGAGAGGCCAATGGCTCAGAAATCTTTTCATATTTTATGAGTCAGTTGAAAAGAGCTTAAAGGAGACTCGTCTTTTGAGGAACGAGTGATAAAATTGGGTAGCAGCTGATTCCAGGTAAGGTTTGGAATTTTCCAATCACGGCAGTGTTACAAGGATGGCTAGTGGGATCACTCTTCGCAGCTGTTCCTCAAAAAGGGGTAAACAATCAAATGGAGGTGAATGATCGGCCAATACAGAGTGGAGGTGATGATGAGAACACGACCAAGGCTTTAAAGGCTGAAGTACTACATTCACGATGGTTATTTACCGGGAATTGGTTCATTTTTTTTTTATTGAGCTTAAACACTGGGGGAAACATTTGCTCATGACTTATGTTTATTTTTTAACGAGCTTGAACTATGTGCTAAAACTGCTCGAGGCGGGTTTATTTTTTAACGAGCTTGAACCCTGCAGTAACATTGCTCGTGATAAGTTTGCATGGCCCCAACATAATAATGCAAATCGAGGTGCATGCCCCCCAAGCTTCATTGCATTCAACTCGGTGGTTGGAATGAAGGTTTACCTTTGAGATTTTTGAAAGTCTCGACTTGGATTTTACGAGACTATAATCAAAGACTCGATTTGGAAAGGGAGTTGTTTCATTTTTTAATGAGGTTGACACAGTAAAAGAACTATCCTCATAATCCATCATATTTACAGTATTTGATAGAAAATCAAAAACTGAAGGATGATTAGGGTCACTGGAATAATCTTTGTGGTAATCCGGAAGATGGGAATGATGGTGGTAATCTTCCCATGGTGCCTCTCCTAACATCATTGACTGAATGATTCATTTGTCTGTAGAATGTACATGCGACCAAGGATCTGAAGAGGTGCCATATTCCTTAGACCTATCTATCCAAACGCTCAATGAGCATTGATTTGGGTTTGCCCCCCAGGCCAAGAAAATTGATTGCTACAATATTTCTAAAATGGCGATAATCCATGCTGACAAAATGTTTAGGAATCTTCTGAATCCATTAGATATAGAAGATTTCATATTGCAGGTTTCCACTGTGGCCACTTCCGCCAAATTCCTCGGAGGCGGTAGGGAAAAAGTACCCATTAAGGCAGGGTCTTTTAGGAGACCTACTCCGATATTTTGAAGCAAATGATTGCTTCCATGGATCATTGGAATGCTTCCCGTAACTTGTGAACTGTTGGGGAGAAATGTTTGTTGGTTGACGATTGTAATTCCTCCTTGAAAGGGAAATGCAATCTTCCTGAAGTAGGTCGACACAACTATAGCCATGGCGTATATCCATGGTCTTCCTAGCAGGATGTTGTAATCGAGATTTCCGTCGATTACTTCAACATCTATTTCTACTGTTTTCCCTCCTAGTTCAACCTTCAAGTTACTTAGAATACCATATGGCATATATGTTCATCCGTCAAATGCTTTTAATGTCGTCGAAGATCGCGACAAGGTTGGAGATCCTAAAGTTTTCCAGCAAGTCATCGACATAATACATGTAGATGTCCCCTCATCAATAATCATTTGATGAACAGTTTTGTTGAGGGCTTTCACTTGAATGAGGAAAGCTAGTTGAGCTGGTAACTGAGGATCGTATCCTTTATGATCGAAGGATACAAGATTGGAATCCTTTGGGTCTATCCCACCTATTACTGATAATAGATCCTGCTTTTGGGAGAGGCAATTTTGCGGTACCTCAAGTGTCGACATAGCGGACGGCGATTGGGCCAGGTCCTCTACTATATTATAATTTTGTGCTACTTTGGCACGAGGATTAAATGTCGATTTGTGTACTACTCCCTTTGGCGGCTTTATCATTGTTTCAGGAATGATGGGTGGCACAACTTCGGTCAAAGTTGTTATTGAACTACTAGGTTGTTCATTAGCCTTGTTATTCGACAGTTGTGGATTCCCGTAATCTTTATTCCTTGTCAAAGCATCATTTTGCTGCTTTGAGATAGACAACATAAGCACTTGGGATCGAGAAGCATTTTGATTAGCAACCAGTTTGGTTCCGGGTTTGGAAACAGATCAGTCAATACCGCTGAGGTTTTTGAACTCTTAAAGAGTTTCTTAACTTCAGCTTTATGTGGACAATCTCTTGTCTGATGATCCTCATCGCATATCTGATACCCAACAGGGGGTTTCCTTTGCCCATAAGGGTTTGCAGAAGGTTTTTCAGGAGATGACTCATCCTGCTTCTTTTTTCTCCCTTTCTTTTTCTTCTTGCCCCCTGGTTGCTTTAGTTGTTTTCCCTTGTCGGTCGACACGGCATTTACTTCTGAGGCAAGAAGTTCTTCTTTTGCATTTTGACTGGAAATCTTACGGGCCTTTTTAGATGTAGCCTTTGTCGATCTCGTGTCTGTTGCGCCAATCATGCCATCGCCGGCATGAGAGGCATTGTTTTATTTAGGAGGAGGAGGGACTTAGAATTCTGGTCTAGGAGCGTCGGGTATTTTATCGTAGAGCGTGCCAGACTGAGTGTAAATCAAGTCCAAATATTGCGCACGAGTGATAACCTGCTCTTCGGTGACGACTCCCCCTTTTGCCACATCTTCCGTGATGGAAGGCAATAATGACTTAATAAACCATTCAGCTAAAATCTGATCGGGAACATACGTTTTTACCATTCTACGACGACATCGCCACTCATGTATATGATCAGATATGTGAGTGGCCGTTGTTTGTTTGAAATTGGTAAGAAGTTCCATTCCCGTTTCGTACCTTATTGGTAACTAAAAATGGGTTAAAAATGTTGTGGCTAGGGTACTAAAGTTGTCAAATGAAGCTCTAGGCAATTCGATATACCATTTTGCTGCCGGACCAGTTAACGTCCTCTGAAAAAGGCGAAGCCTAATCAAATCATCGTTTAGGGTGTTTGATGAACACCACAGATGAAAGGTCATCACATGATTCGACGAATCTTCACCCAGATTTCCATTAAATTTAGGAATATCTGATGGAAGTTTATGCGGAATCGCTGGCCACCAAGGGGCGTAAGCGATTGGATCGTTTGTTAACCGATTTAAATCAGGTAACTCTAAAGTCACCACGAAGGGTAACTATTGATTCAGGTTAGGTGAAGCATACCCAGGATAAGATGGGATTGCCTGAGCAGTTGGTCTTTGCATACCAGCATAATGCATTTGATGTTGGTAACTCTGGTAAGGTTGGTGGGCATGACCATTGTAGAATGGTTGATTTTGACCGTTTTGAATATACGGTTGCCCACTATTCGCAAAGATTTGTTGCTCAGAAACTTGGTATACTTGTTGGAACTGCGGTTGTTGGTATTGCACTAGCCATGGTTGTGAAGCCATGTGTTGTTGCCCGATACTAACTGTTTGACCAAGATGATGGGTGATTTTACCCGTTTGAACCTGTGTCATTCCACCAGTTGGCAATTATGGTTGAGTTGCAGGGTCAAGAGGCTGTTGCATTACAACCTGAGAAACTTGAGGTTGGCATACAACAGGTAGCGCTTGAACTTGCGACACCGTCACAATAGCTGGCGTAGTTGGTATACTTGACATAGGTAAGCATTGTTGCATCGAATATACAACTCTTGGTTGTTGAGGTAGTATCAGTACCCAACCGCTTGACGTAATTCCAACATAACCCGAATTTTGTTGTGAACTCCCGTATGGCTATCCTCCTGGAGGGGACAATGAAAGGGTATACTTACCCCCATACGGCGGTAATCCGGTACTTAAGGGAATGGTTTGCCCTTGAGGGCCGAACTGCCCAAATTGACCTCCAAATGGATCAATTTGTTGAGACTCAACATAAGAGTTTCCGGATATTATTCCAGATGAACAAACAGGAACAGACCATACCGTCGAAATAGCCGCTGAGCGGGCTCCTTCTAGCGATTGAGAACTAGTTGGGACAGATGGTACACCGGCGAACATTGTTGGAGTGATAACAGGAAGTTCTGTTGTCGCTGTGTCAGACGACACAGTCCTAGATGTTGACGGTTGTTCAGACATTTATAGTCTATCCAAAAGATTACCTAGCGATTCTACAGGAGCTTCTGCTGACGGTAGACTAATTTTTGATGAAGAAGGATACAGAGTGATCTCGACTCCAAATTGTGATGGAGTACTAGATGGAGGATCTTCCACAATCTCTTCTATGGCAATCAGACCAGGTGGAAGGGGTAGACCGTCAGGTCCGTAGAATATTTCTAGTGCCGAAGAAGGTATAGAATCTGCAGCGACAGATGTTTGGGGAACAACACTCTCCGAACCGGTTGTAGATGGAACTGGTTCAGTGATACAAGTGTTTACCCTCAGACTAGGATCAATACTACTGTCCTTCGGTGGCTGCTGAACTTCTTCTGTAAAGGCAGGGATACCAGAAATGTTTGGAGTAACCGAAGTCTCTGATGTTGTTGGAACACTTGTTCTAACTTTACCAGGAGATTTGGAACCGGTTAAATGAGTTCGCTTTGTCCATAATAGCTTCGATTCTGGAGACAAAGACGGTTGACTCGTAAGCCTCCGCGAACGACGGGGTTTCAATTGACTTTCTTCCACAATTTTGGATTACTCGATCAACTAAAAATCAAGGGGAAGTATGTTTCCGAATTAGATGAATTTTAGACGCTTTGACACAACTTGTTTTTTCAATTTTTAAGAGTCGAGAAAAAACAAAAGATGACTCTAGTCGCCTTCGATTTTTAATGAGCCTGAAGTGACAAGTGCTCAGATGGACCTTTTCCGTTAAGGAGTCTGAAAAGGAACGAAAGGGACTGCTCTGGAAATCTAGGTAGAGGGATTACCAAACCAATTGCAAAACTGCAGAATACTTTTTATGGTACGGCAGTCAATCTTCCCGAATGCTGTGTTCAGTGCATTGCGATCGATAGGGCGGCAGACACGACTTCCTATGGATAAAGGATTAAGCCTATTGTGGTCTCCCAAAATATACTCGACGGTACGTGGGAGCACAAGTCCGTACTGGAACTTATCGTCTCAAAATGGAGGAATCACCCAACCATCAGTGAGAACAACAATTACCAGGCTTTACGACGCCGGAATACGTCTCTAGCCTAGACTTCTAGATGTTGTGCGTTAGGTTCCAAAGCGTTGTTAGATTCATTAAATTTATTTTATAGTTGATCTTGCTTAAGAAATTTTCCTTTCAGGTTCACCGCGAGATGTAGATATACAATTCCTAAAATGCAATCTAAGATGATAAACAGTCTTTTATCTTCTTTGTGCAATGAAAATCCTAGCTACTAAGGAAAGAGAGACAGTATTCTTTCACAAAGAGCAAAGAGCACACTCTAAATGCATTGTCCTAAATCAAACCAATCAAACAGTCTAAATGCAAATGCACATGCATGTATTTGTTTTCAGCTTTCTTAGTAGATGAATGGTAAAAAGAAAGCTAATGCACAAATCTGAATTACTTTTCAAGCGACAATTACTAACAAGTTTCTTTTCAAAATCAGAAATGGATACTTGCTTTCGACACTAGAAAAACTACAAATTCAGACCAAATACAATAGTAACAGGGTAATCGACTATCAATAGCAACCAAACTCTTTCCTATGACTGAAAATGACACTTGCGACACTTTCAAATCAAAGGACGACAGTACAATTACGTTACTTTTTGCAAAGGAGAACTGAAAATGACCCAACAAATACACAAAAACATTTACAGTTCTTTTGCACAATGGAGGCGGAATAACAGCAAGGAAAAGGGGTTTCAAACAGAGATATACTGATTACAGGCAGCAAAAGTCATGAATAGAACTGAAAAGAATGAATCACATAAACGAAAACTGAATAATGCCTAGTCTGATCAGCACACCTGTAACACAGGGAATTTGAAATGCAGCACACCTACTACACTCGAGAAGTGCGCTGAATTTCAGATTCACAGAACAGTACTTGCGCTCGGCCAGAGACGAGACTTTGCTTGGGTTCCGGGTCACAGTTTGCAGTTCAGTTCATGGGTTTTGGCCGAGCAAATGGTAATCAATAAAGCAACAATCAGGGGTAGATCCAAGGAGGTTACTAGAGCTACCACAAGGGGCAATCAGGGAGTTTGTAAATCAGTTGTTTAATTTATAAACAAAACCCGGAGATTGACTGAAGCGGCATTTATCTACTTTGCATTTGCATAGCAAATGCAGTTCGAAAGCTACCTAGCTCAACTTCAGGCTCCGTCTGTAAGTTTATAAAATAGACAACAAGGAAGATAAACAAACAAACTAATTCGTCCCCAGCGGAGTCGCCATTTTGTTACAGGGAAAAGTGTCTACACAAAACTGCTTATCCCACTAAGGTGTGGTAGCTACCTTAGAAACAAACAAAGTAAAGCTACTTTCATTTTTCCTTTATGAAATATAGATGATAGAAGAACAAAGAAGACCAACCTCTGTCTTGCGCTAATCTCCTAGTTCGATTCCTCTCTCTCTTGATAGTCTTTCGCTACTTGCTCCCTTGTATGCCCAACTTCACAGAGTACCTATAAGATCACAGTAGCATAGCACTATACAAAAACATGGATCTATAATCATAAACAATCTAGGATCAGATGTAAATTGACCATAGAAATGTGTAAAACATAAATGACACAAGAGTATGGAGGAAAACTTGAATAGATTTTATTGATAAACAAGAAAGAGCCAAGGGAGTTACAACCAGTTGTTCTGACCCAGCATCATCCTCTCAGCAAGTAAGCCCTTCTTCACCTCATACAAAGCTTATATCACCCAACACTATGATGTTGTCCCAAGAAACCAATAGCAATTCCTTACAATATGCAAAATTCCAGCCTCCGGATCTCTGGGATGAGGGATCCATATATAGATATCTGTAAGGGAGATGAGTCAGCTTGTGATTTGATTAGTGTCCTCCCTCTGATATTTCTTTCTTCCACTTGGAGATTGATGATCTCTTACTCATCCTTGGTTGAATTTAGAGAGGCAAGTGTCACAGGAGAAGTTTCTGGAAGATTCCATGCCTCTCCACCTTGCGGAATGACACTGCCATTTGTCACTTCTCGCCCATCGCACCCCATAGAAGGGCTTTTTGAAATGCAACACACTTTTCCTATGGAGCAGCTGAAATGATCCTGTTTTGACCAGTTTTGAGCAGTTTTTCATTGAGAACTTCTGGGACAAGCTGTAATCAGTTGACCTTGTTCCTTTAGGGGTTAGAACAACACTTTTAGGGACTTAGGAGCCCTTGGTTTATGGAAATTTCATGCTTGGGGTTGTAGTGCCCAAAAATGTCTATAACACTCTTGGAGACTTAGAGTTTTCTTGGAGCACCCTTGGAGGGTGTGGAATACTTGGATTTTGGAGCAAGAAGGTAAAGGAAGAGCAAGAAATAACAAGATGGCATTAAGACCAGAAGCTACATCATATTTTCTTGCAGGTGCCGAGTTACATGTATGTTTCCTTCACTAGTTTTGGCATGCATGGCATATGCATGTGGTTTATTGGTTGTGATCTGGGATTGGCATGGAGGATGGCCGAGATTAATAATGGATTACCTGGCATTTCCATTTCCTAGATAACCATGGTGATTGTGGGTTTATTTTCATTGTTTTTTTTTGGTTGGTTCTCATGTTTCCTTAGGTTGGGTTGAGTTACTAGTCCTGGAGCCTTTTCTGGACAAATGCTCTGGAGCCCTGGAACAACTTGGGTTGAGTTACTAGTCCTTGAGCCTTGCTTGGACAAATGCTCTAGAGCCTAGTAAAAGTTGTGGGTTGAGTTACTGGTCTGTTAGGTAAACTTGACTCGGGATAGAGTCAAAAGTTGACCAAGGTAAACAGTGATGGTTTTGGGGCACATGGTATTGTGCACCCATGGTATTATGCCCGTGGTATTATATGTAATGGAGCCTATAAAAGGCTGGAAGGACTTCATTGTAATGCAAGGCCTGGAGGTGAGCGGTGAAGGCTCACTTGGCTGGATTGGCCAGGGTTTTGGCCAAGGATAATGAAATTTCATTATGATTGGGTTTTTCCCCGGATCTGGGGTTTTCCCGGATAAACATGTGTGTTTATGTGTTTATGGTTTTTTGCTAGTTATTCTTATATTTGTTTCTCTCAGTAATTCTCGGTAATTAATTTGTGTTCTTAGGTAAATTTCTTAACAATTGGTATCAGAGCCAAATATTGGCTTCAAAGGGATTCTTCGATGCCAGGGGTTTATAGGGCCTGATGAGATCAACGCAGAATGATAATTCTACAGTGATGTTGGATGGAAATGCATGCAGTAAATATGAAGGGCATGGTCATGAGCCACCGGGGGGCGTATGTTGCATCCCTCGGCTCTGCTTTGTCTTGGGGAATGGCTGATGGTCATGATCTATGGACTCTGCCCATGTTCCACTGCAACGGGTGGTGTTATACCTGGGCTATCGCAGCGTTCTGCGGCAACAACATTTGCTTGCGTTAGGTTACTTCCTGGGGGATCTTCACCTCCAGCACAAGGTGACCCATTTCTGCGCAGCCCCAGTGGTTCTGAATGCAATATTGAACTCCGAGACCAAGGATCGAGTCTTCATCCCTTGCGGCGCTAACGTGATGAACACTGGTTTGGTGCCTCCGGCTTCTGTGCTGGCGAAGATGGAAGAGCAGGGCTTCCACGTGATACGGCCTCAACGAGTCCAATGAGCCGTCAGTCGTGTGCATTCCGGATCGAGCGAGGCTGAAGGCCTGGTAGGGTGTGCATTACGTCTCCTTGGAAGGGCTGGATGTGATGAATCCAAAGTGCAGCGGTGGCAGTAGGTAACATTTTTTTTGTAGAGGTATGTTTTGCTGCTTGGAATAGGTGAGTGAAAATACAGGAGCCACGTTTAATATGAGAAATAAGACCATTCAACAATGAAGGTTGGGACGATGCCTGATTCAGGATTTCTCACATGGAAAGAGCGACCTGTTCTTTAAAGGAAATATGACGAGCTAAGAGAAACATCGAGTATGTGGCGAGAGGATGGATCAGAATCACAGTCGCAAGAAACAAAAAATAAAAATAAAAAATTAATGAAGTCAAAATTATTGCATGTAAATGGGCATACTACTGTAAGACCTGGTAAGGCATGTGTACCCCTCGGTGATCACCGGTAAAGTCTGGGTTAGACCTAGGTGATAGGGGGGATGTCGGGTTAACAATACCCCGGGTAAAAACTCTGAGGGGGGTAAGAGCTAGAGTGAGCGGGATTGGCTCACTTAGCAGGTTTGGCTGGAGTTAGTCAAGGAACCCCAAGTCAAGTTTAAGGGGGGAATTGTTAGGTAAACTTGACTCGGGATAGAGTCAAAAGTTGACCAAGGTAAACAGTGATGGTTTTGGGGCACATGGTATTGTGCACCCATGGTATTATGCCCATGGTATTATATGTAATGGAGCCTATAAAAGGCTGGAAGGACTTCATTGTAATGCAAGGCCTGGAGGTGAGCGATGAAGGCTCACTTGGCTGGATTGGCCAGGGTTTTGGCCAAGGATAATGAAATTTCATTATGATTGGGTTTTTCCCCGGATCTGGGGTTTTCCCGGATAAAAATGTGTGTTTATGTGTTTATGGTTTTTTGCTGGTTATTCTTATATTTGTTTCTCTCAGTAATTCTCGGTAATTAATTTGTGTTCTTAGGTAAATTTCTTAACATGGTCTTGGAGCCTTGCTTGGACAACTGCTTTGGAGCCTTGGAAGGCTTGGACAGAGACCGCTCTGACGATGGTTTTGTGATGTCTGACCATAAGGTGGAACCACTGTTTGATGGGTTGATGTGGATGGCTTCTGGAAGCCCTAGATTTTTTTTATTGATGTGTTCTATGACATCCCACATTCATTCTTGGAATATGGCATGGGGGTGAATGGATGAAGAGAGATTTGGCTCAGCCATTCTATAGTCAGGTGGAATGTGGAATTCCCATCCCGGGTTTGGATTTTTCATCATTAATGAAAGGTTATTTCTCCTTGTATTTCTATGAGAATTTTGAGGGATTATATGTGTTATATATGGCTATACTTTCATGAGTATTTATGTTTCAATTATGTTGGTTATATATGTGTTTTATGACAACATCCATGTATGGCTTTCATCATGTTTTTACTTGTAATTGAATCATCAATGTATCTATGACCTAATGGATGGAATGTAAGTTGATGTGTTGGGGCATCAATGGTTTTTAGCGATTCTCAGCTAAGTATGAGACCCCTATGGTCAACACTGTCATTTACACCTGTATTTTACATATTCATGATATGTTTGACAAAAATTCTTGTCATGGATAGTACGGGTCCAGTCAAGGTTTCATTCAGGCATTTTCTTTAGTATTTTTATTTCCATGTTATTTTATTGTTCTAAAGACATGGTTCAGTTTTGGGCAGTGACATGGGTTTTAGGCCTTAAAAAGTGGCTCAAATCCCCAGGGATATTGGCATATCACTAGAAAATTTAGTCTTTGGTCACTGGCAAGCAATCTTATGAGAGCGACTTTGGGTTTCTAGATGTTTTCATGCCTATGGCATGAGAGCAACTGAGGCTTAAGTTGTCCAAAAGTTCAGTGGGACCCAAGGGCAAGTTGTCTAAAGTATTGGATTTATTCTTGAGGGTATTGTGGCTAATGTTGAATGTTTGTATGGTGTGTTTCCATCAGTTCCACTTCCTTAACGTGACTTAGGAGTTCAAATCATATCATAGTGGCCTCGCGTCGCATGTTTACCCCAGCTGGCTGGTTGCTTGGGTAGATGTGGGAGGAGGGTGTTACATAGTGATATAAAAGTATGGTTCACCCCTCGGATGGGTTATGTGTTGGTCATGCATGCATGTCAATTGCATGTGTGTCTCTAACTTGCATTCAATGTGTTTGTTTCATTTGCATGATGTGGATCATTGTTATAGTGATGTCTCCATGTAGCTTTGATGTGTTTTACTATGGGATGCATCACTGCAAGTGTATGAATGGTTACATGTTGACTTATGTCACTTACATGTATCGTTGTAGTATGTTTTATTGAAATCTTTCTTATTGGTTACATTCTTGTATGCTTGGTTGCATGTATCATTCTTGCAGGTTTGATTTCAAGTATTGTTCATTCATGCTTGATCATATGTGTTTATGCATATGTGTGGATGGTTATGCATTTCTTATGCATGTTCATGGTTGCATGTGGTCAAGTGTATAGTGACGTAATGATGGTGGTTGTCATGCATGAAGTCGTGGTGTGTGTTGTTGTTGAGGTCATGCATTGATGACTGGACCTTGGCCTGAATGAAGGTTGCATGGTCATATTCTTATGTTTTATGTTTCCACATGTTTTCATGATTATGTTATACATGTATCAAGTTGATTTGTTGATATTGTAGACAAGGTATCCTCCCCGATCTATACTAAGGTACGTTGGTTTATTGTGATTTGGTTTAGCTGACATGATATACCTTGTAGGAAGAAATATCAAATGGCTAGCAAGATGGTTGATTACAAAGACTCTACCTATGAATCAGAATAGCAGTATGGTGTTGGGAACTCTTCTGAATTGGAAGTGATGTTAAGAAGTTTGAAGCAAGAAATAAGGAGTTGTAAGGCAGATAATGACAGAATCATACAAGCACATGAAAAGCTAGCAAAGGTAAATGCAGTCATACTTCAAATCTTGTAATATTTGCAATGATAGGGTCCTCTTTCAGTCAACCATGAGCAGGAGGATAGAACTAATGGGGCATATGGTAGTAAATCGCATGGTGGTCACAAATCAAATATAGATGACACAATTAGAGATAGAAGATTGTTGGACACTCCATACAGGAGAGGGGATAGACACGGGTATGATTCTAGTTCTGATTCAGATAAGAAAAGTTATGATCATCATCAGTATCATCCTTACAGGAGGAGTGATAAGGGGTATTTTCCAAATGAGTTTAAGAAAGAAAAGCCACCTAATTTTGATGGAGAGGTAAATAAATAACAATATGCAAAGATATGGTTTTTAGGCATGAATAATTTCTTTAAATTGCATGACTATTCAAAGAACGTGAAAGCTAGAATGGCTACATTCAGTCTCAAAGGAATTTAGTGGGAAGATGTGAAGAATGTTAGAGGTATAAATGAGGAATACTTGACTTGGAGTGAGTTTGAGAGGCTATTCAAGAAGAAGTATTTTTCGAAAGGATACTTTGATGAAATAAAGATGGGATCTATGATAGATGATGAGTACACTAGCAGATTCTTGGAGTTACTGAGGTATGTGCCTTACCTCAAGGAGGAGAAGGCTAAGATCCAGAGATTCATTAGTGGATTATTATTTGAATTCAAAGATAGGATTGAGTTCAATGAGCCTACATCGTTGGAGGAGGCCATCTAGAAGTTGAAGCATTTCTATAAACAATTGAAGCGTAGAACAAAGATGAAACCAGACTAGAAAGGTAATGCAAATAACTAAGGAAAATGGGACAAGAAGCGAGTAATACCACAAGATTTTCCTAACAAGGATAATGTTTCACCACTTAAGAGGTTCAATGCTTCAGATAGAGGACAGGGACATAGATCTAAGGAGCAGAATAAGGAGCCTGTGTGGTGTTGGATTTGTGGAGGAGATCACCATTGGAGGGATTATCCATAGTGCCAAAGTGGTAGGCCTAATATATATAGTGCGTAGGAGGCACAAACTGTTGGGGATGTTGGTAAGAGTATTATATGTATGTATGCAGCATTGGATAACAAATAGGCAAAGCATCAAGCATCTATCATTGAGATGGATGGTAAGCTTTGTGATCAAGTTATTTCTATTTTGATTGATCCTAGATCTAATTATAGCTATGTTAGTCTTGACTTGGTGGATAAGTGTTGTTTGAGTAAGGAAGTGTATGCAAAATCTTGGTTAGTGTAGTTGGCTACAGGTATGAAGAAGCAAGTTCATCATTAGGTAAGAGCTTGTGCATTTTATTTGAATGGTATGCTACAACATCACATTTTAATGTATTATTGTTGGGTTCATACAATATGTTGTTGTGCATGGATTGGTTATATCTTCATAGAACCAAGGTAGACTATTACGACAAATCCATTGAGTCTTTTGATGAAAATGGAGAACCAAGAGTCTTATAGGGTAAGAAGAAATCCACATTGGTTAGGATGGTGATATCTATGCAATAGAAGTGTAGCCACAAGAATGGGTGCAAGCTATTCGTAGTGCACATTTCTAGTGATAAGGGTAAGGAATTTGAGGATATAGATGTGTTGAGAAGGTACCCAATTTTACAGCAGTTCAAGGATGTATTTCCTGAGGAAATTTTAGAGTTTCCACCTCACAAGGAGGTAGACTTTTCTACTGAGTTAGTGCCAGGGGTAGCTCTAGCATCAAAAGCACCTTATAGGATGAACACACATGAGTTGGTTGAGTTAAAGTTACAGTTGAAGGAAATGTTGGATAAGGGATACATTAGGCCGAGTGGATCACCATGGGGTGCACTGGTATTATTTGTGAAGAATAAAGATGGTACTCTCAAATTATGCATTGACTACAGGAAGTTGAACAAAGTGACCATCAAGAATATGTATCTGTTGTCGAGGATTGTTGACTTGTTTGATCAACTCAAGGGAGAAGCAGTGTTCTCTAAGATCGACTTGAGATCCGGATATCATCAGGTACGCATCAAAGAGGAGGAAATTTACAAGATTGCATTTAGGAATAGGTATGTGCATTATGAGTTTATTTTAGTTCCATTTGGCTTAACTAATGCTCCAACTACATTTATGTGTTTGATGAATGGTGTGTTACATCCATACTTGGATAAGTTTGTTATTGTCCTCATTGATGATATACTGGTATAATCTAAGAATGAGGAAGAGCATGTCGATCATTTAGCAGCAGTGTTGAGGTTGTTGAGAGAGCATTAGTTGTATGCTAAGCTCAGCAAGTGTAGTTTCTTTCAAACGTAGGTACACTATTTGGGGCATGTTGTCTCCAAGGAGGGCATTGCAGTAGATCTAGAAAAGATAATGTTAGGTCCCTATAATACTAGTGTATTTCCTTATTATTATTATCATTGTAGCCCCTTATTGTTAGTTTTGTGCCCATGTTTTCCCCATTTTTTTATTATTGTGCCCCATAGAACCCCACTATTGTTATTGTTGTGCCCTTACATTATTATTGTTATGTCAACTCTAATTATATTGTGACCCCTTAGACTCTTATATATAGAAAGGAGGTATTGTCATTTGTGTCATGGAAGAATTATTCATTTTCGTAATGTAAAGGAGGTTTCCCCCTCGAAGAGGCTACTTTTGAAGTCATTGATCTATCTCATTCTTCTATTTTGTGAGTTTGTTGAATAAAAATTGGTATCAGAGCTTTCGATTCTAGGGTTTCGTTGCTTCAAACAGGCTCCCAAATTCAATCTCCAACAGGTCACCTTGGGAAAATCATTATAAATTTTTAACTGAGCATTGGATTGAAATTTCATAAAGAGTTATAGAAAGAGGATGTATTGTAGTTTTTTTTTTATTTTTTTGAGGTCCAAAGGTCAAACAGTGACACATGGTACTTTGTACAAGTTCGCTCTATTGAACTAGTATATAATCAGGTCATCGTGGGATATTTGACATAACTCTTTCTTGGAGAATCCAATCTGGATTAGACTTGTGGGGTTGGAAAGAGGACATAGAGGGCTATCACAAGATGAAATTTCAGACCTTAGAGATCCTAAATTACAGATATACAACATATTCAATATTGATCTCGTACAAAGAGAAAAACTGTGTGTAGTATTTTTTAAAAATTTGCATAAGTTTGGTTTGAAAATTTTGTTTGAAGTGATTCAAAGGGAATAGTGAAGCATATTTATCATTACTTGATGCCCCAAATAAAGAACATGGAAACACCTAGTAAGCAACCTGAAAGCTCTAGCATGAGTCATGAAGAAGAGGAAGAAATGAAACATGATATATCAAAATTATGAGACCAAATGCAACAAATTTCACGCTCACAAAAAGTAATAGAAGCTAAGATGAATGGTGTGGAAGCTAAGATGGATGGTGTGGAAGCTAAGATGGATGTTTTAGAAGTAAACATTGAAGATTTCAAGAAATACATGGAAAGTTTGAAAGGAGGTTTGGCAAAGTTGCTACAAGAAATGTTTCCTAATGGCGAAAAGGTGGTAGAGGAAACTCATGATGAGAAAAAAAGAAATGTTAGTCATGATTTCATACACTCTAACGTTGGATTCAATACCCACCATGTTCCAAAGATCAATATGAGGAATTTTGATGAAAAGGATCATGTAACATGGATACAATAGATGGAGCAATATTTAGATTTCCAAAATGTGAAAAAACACAAAAGGTATGCATTTTGACTTTATATTTGGAACCCGATTAGTTTGTATGGTATCGATGGCTTTTCTCTTGTAAAAACATTGTCACTTGGCCAATTTTTATAGAAGAAATGATAGCACATTATGAGGATACAAAAAGCAACACTTTTTTATCCAATTGATAAATCTCAAACAAAAGGGTTCAATGGTGGAGCACATTGAGGACTTCAAAAAATTAAATATAAGGGTAAAATATATTCCATAGGAGCATAGGATTGATGTGTTCATAGGGACTTTAAATGATAACATCCAACATGAGGTTTTCCTTTGGGAACCTGATTCATTAGAGAAGGCATTTAGGTTGGCAAGAAAAATTGAAAGAAAAATTATGGCAACAGGGAAACCTGCCAATCACAACTATAAAGATGGAAGTGTTGCTTCCCCTAGCCTTCCACAACCTACAAAGGTGAGACCAAAACAATTGGAAGAAAAAAAATAAAAAGGGCTTTGTTACAGTTGTGATAGAAAATACACTAAAGGTCATAAGTGTGCTGAGAATAAATTATTTTACATAGATTATAAACAAGAAGAAGAAAAGGAACAAGAAACATCAAAAGAATAGGATACACATGAGGAAAAAACCTTAGAGAAATAAGAAATGAATCCAACCATATATTGTAATGCATTGGCCGGAATTACCACTCCTCAAACTATCAATATAGAAGGACATATCAAGAAGAAAAAGGTAATAATGTTTATTGATTCAGGTAGTACCCATAATTTTATTCATTGTAAGATAGCGAAGGAATTGAATTGCTTCTTATATCCAACACCAGAGTGTTAAGTGATAATTGCAAATGGAGGAACCATAAATTGCTCTGGAAAGTTCCATAATATCAATCTATCCATGGGAGAATTTGTGTTGAATAGTCCAATGCTTTCCATTCCAATGGGTGGTGCTGATGTTGTACTAGGAGTCCAATGGCTACAATATTTGGGTATGATAGTTTTTAATTTTCAAGAACTTTTCTTGAAATGTTTTTCAAAAGGAAAGGAAGTTGAATTATGGGGTATCGCAGGGAAACCGGGAAAGATAATCAACTCTAACGGCATGAAAAATCTTCTAAAGAAAGAACAATGTGGCATAATTACATAATTATGTTCGCTAGAGGTTCCCACATCGAAATCATCTATTTCTCTAGATCTCCAAAAAGTCTTGGACAATCCTTCCAAGGTATTTGAGATTCCCAAAGGCCTTACATATATCCCTATGACCAAAAGAGTGAAATTGAACATATGGTTGCATAAATTCTAAACGCTGGTATAATTCAACCTAGCCAAAGTTCTTTCTCTGCTCTAGTATTATTAGTGCACAAGAAGGATGGATCATGGTGCATGTGTCTAGATTATAGGGAGCTCAACAAGCTCACTGTTAAAGATAAATTTCATATTCCTGTCATTGATGAATTATTGGATGAAATGCATAGAGAAATTTACTTCACCAAGTTGGAAGTTCGTTCAAGATATCATCAAATCAGAATGAAGACTGAAGACATTTTGAAAACAACATTTAGAACTCATGAGGGTCATTATGAATTTTTGGTCATGCCTTTTGGCCTTACTAATACACCTTCTACATTTCAAGGTTTGATGAATTCCATTTTCAAACCTTTTCTTAGAAACTTTGTGTTAGTATTTTTTTATGATATACTAATCTACAACAAGTCCTGGAAGGATCATGTTCAACATGTTGATAGAGTGCTCACACTATTGGAGGAGAAACAATTATATGAAAAAACCTCCAAATGTTTTATTGGAGTACAAGAGGTGGAATATTTGGTTAATATTGTATCTCATGAAGGTGTTAAGGTGGACCCTAGAAAAATTAAAGCCATTAGGGAATGGAAATTCCCCACATCCATAAAGTATCTACAAGCATTTCTCGAGTTGATAGGGTATTATCACAAGTTTGTTAAGAATTATGGGAGAATAGCAGCACCTCTAGCAACATTATTGAAGAAAGATGCATTTTCTTGGATGCCAAAAGCAACAAAATCCTTTGAAGATCTTAAAGAGGCAATGTGCCAAGCACCGGTCTTAGCTACGCAAGACTTCACAAAAATCTTTATTGTGGAATGTGATTCCTTAAGAAAGGGAATTGGTGTTGTTTTAATGCAAGAAGAAAGACCCATTATTTTTTAAATTCATCCAATCAAAGGAAAGTATTTACACAAAGCTATTTATGAGAAGGCAATGTTGGCAATACTACATGCACTTAAGAAATGGTGACCTTACCTAATGGGAAGACACTTCAAGGTAAAAGCGGGTCATGGTAGTCTTAAATACTTTTTAGAACAAATATTATATTCAGAAGAACAACAAAAATGGGTCACAAAGATGTTGGGTTATGACTTTGAAATAATCTACAAAAAAGGGAAGCAAAATGTTTTTGCAAATGCACTCTCAATAAAGGATGAGGATGTGGAAGCATTAATTTGTGCCATTTCTATTATCCAACCATATTGGATAAGCGAAGCAAGGGATGAATGGAAGAATGATGAAGAAGTGTGGGAACTCATTCAAACGTTGCAGCAAGATTCTAGTACGTTTGATACATTTAGCTAGAAAAATGATTCGTTATGGTACAAAGATTGCTTATACATATGTAAGAATTCCCAACTCAAACAAAATATTCTTTTGGAATTGCACACATGTCCCTTAGGAGCGCATTCAGGATTTTAAAAAACTTACGACAGGGTTAAGAAAGAATTTTTTTGGGATGGCCTTCAATCTGATATTCAAAAGTTTGTGGTGGAATGTTTGGTTTGCCAATAAAAAAAAGTTCAGACAATTAAGACCCTATTTCTATTACAACCTTTATCCATTCTAAGTAAATATTGGGAGGAGGTTTCAATGGATTTTATCACAGGTTTACCCAAGTCTGAAGGAAAGAGTGTCATCATGGTGGTAGCTAATAGACTTAACAAGTATGCACACATTTGTGCATTATATCATCCATTTAAATCTAGTACATTTTCTACTGCATTATGGAAACAATTCAAAAGCTAAATGGAAACCCAAAGATTATTGTAAGCGACAGGGATCCTATTTTCACTAGAAAATTTTGGACATAATTATTTTCTTGTCTGGGTACTCAGTTAGCTCATAGCTCATCTTATCATCCTCAATCTGATGGAAAAACTGAGATAGTGAACAAATATTTGGAAGGATATCTTCATTTCTTTGTATCTGATAAACAAACATAATGGGTCAAATGGTTGCCTCTGGTTGAATGGTGGTATAACACTTCTTTCCATATTGTAGCAAAAATGACCCCATTTATGGCACTTTATGGATATCATCCACTATCCATCACATCATATTTAAGATAAAATTCTAAGGTTCAAGAAGTGGAAGATCACATCGAGCATCAATAAAATGTTCTCCAACTCTTAAAGGACAACCTGACTTTGGTGCAGAATAGAATGAAACAACAGGCAAATCATCATCGCAGCGAAATAATTTTTGATGTAGGTGACTGGGTATTTCTACAACTACAACCATACAAAAAAAGGTCCCTCAAGCAAGCTAAGAAGGATAATAAATTATCACCAAAGTATTATGGTTCGTACAAGGTGTTGAGAAAGATTGGTACTATGGCATACAAATTGGAACTTCCTGCATCTTCTTGAGTGCACCTAGTTTTCCATGTTTCATGCTTAAAGAAGGTTATAGGTGACAAGCTCCTAGTTCAAACAATATTCATATAACTTCACGAGGAAGGAAAAATCATATTGGAACCTGAAGCGGTCACTGAAACAAGAACTTGACAGCTATGAAATCGATCAATTTCAGAGTATCTCATCAAGTGGAAGAACTTACCCGCTAAATATTCCACATGGGAGGATGAGAATTTTATACAGAAGCATCCAGAACTAATCAAGTGTTGAGGACAACACTTTTTTGAAGGAGAGGGGCATTTTAGGTCCCTATAATACTAGTGTATTCCCTTATTATTATGTAATCGTAGCCCCTTTTTTTTTATTGTTGTCCCCATATTGTTATTATTGTGCCCCATAGAATCCCACTATTGTTATTGTTGTGCTCTTACATTATTATTGTTATGTCAGCTCTGATTATATTATGACCCTTTAGACTCCTATATATATAAAGGAGGTCTTGTCATTTGTATCATGGAAGAATTGTTCATTTGTGTAATGTAAAGGAGGTTGCCCAATCGAAGAGGCTACTTTTGAAGTCATTGATCTATCTCATTCTTCTATTTTGTGAATTGGTTGCATAACAAATAAGGGCCATCATGGAGTGGGTAGCTCCTACGAATGTGGATGAGGTGATATATTTCATGGGTTTGGCAGGCTATTATAGGAGGTTCATCAAAAACTTCTCACAGATTGCTTATCCTATCACATCAGTGCATAGGAAAGATAAGAATTTCGAATGTAGAAAGGAGTGTGAGGCTAGTTTTGAGCAACTTAAGAAGTTCTTGACACATGCACCAGTGCTAACGATTGCATATCCAGACAAAGAAATTGCATTATGCACAAATTCTTGCAAGAAGGGACTTTGTGGGGTCCTCTGACAGGATGGACATGTGGTATGCTATGAGTCACAGAAACTAAATGAGCATGAGCAGAGATATCCCACACATGATCTTCAGCTAGTAGTGATTATACATGCATTCAATATGTGGATACACTATATTCTGGGAAGAAGATTTAAATTGACAAGTGATCACAATGATTTGTGATATATTTTTTACCAGCTGGATCTAAACGGTAGGAAGGCTTCATGGTTGGCTTCAATTAGTGAGTTTTGTTTCGAGATCTGATATATCAAAGGTAAAGAGAACAAAGTGGCAGATGCTCTTAGTAGGCAGGTACAGGTAAATTTCTTAGCAGTTATGAGATCCTATGGGACAGATGTACAGGATAGGATCTTATGCGCAAGCCAGCAGGATGTCAAATATATGGATATTGTGCACAGGTTGCAGCAAAGCACAGGTTCAGGTATAGGTGATGATATAGGTGCATGTATAGGTGATATTACAGGTATAGGTACAAGTATAGGTAGTGGTACAGGTACAGGTACAGGTGCAAGTGCAGGGGATATGGATTATTGTCTTATGGTGGATGAATTGGTCTGATTCAGAGATAGGATATATGTGTCGGATAACAGTGAGCTCAAGAAGATGATATTGAGAGAGTTTCATGCGAAACCATATTCTAATCACCTATGTTATCCAAATACACTAACGAAAATGAAGAGATTTTACTATTGGTTGAATCTGAAGAAGGATGTAGCAGAGATTGTGGCTAGATGTTTTGACCGACAGCGTGTGAAGGCAAAGTGTAAACATCTAGGTGGACTGCTTCATCTGATTATGATTCCAGAGTGGAAATGGGGCTTCATTTAAATGGACTTCATCACAGGGTTTCCAAGTACAGTGAGACATCATGATTCGATTATGGTTATTGTGGTCAGGTTGACAAAGGTTGCACATTTCATTCCGGTGAAGTCTACATTCTTAGCTAGTGATGTAGCACAAGTATTCATCCAATATGTGGTTAGATTGCATAGTGTTCTGAAGAAAATTGTGTCAGACATGGATGCAAAGTTCACTTCCAAGTTTTGGAAGGAGTTATTTGCAGGTTTGGGCACAGATTTGACCTTAAGTACAGCTTATCATTCGTAGACAAATGGATAGATAGAAAGGGTCAACAAGATATTGGAGAATTGAGGATGTATGTGATGCATCAATATTGGAAGTGGGAAGAGTATCTCCCCTTGGTAGAGTTCGTGTATAATAATGGGTATGAGGAATCTTTGAGGATGAGTCCTTTTGAGGCATTATATGGGCAGAGTTGTAACACTCCCATCAATTGGAGTGATCTAGTTAACAGGGTGTTTATTGGACCAGATATGTTGGCAGACATGGAACAGGAAATGCAGGTGATCGAGAAGAATCTAAAGGAAGCACGAGATAAGAAAAAGGGTTATGCATATCAGAACAGGTTTTTCAAGGAGTTCCAGGTTGGGTAACAGGTGTACTTGCGCATCAAATTGAAGAAGATCTCCTTATGGATTGGATCATATGCCAATATGGAACCACAGTTTTGTGGAGCCTTTAGTATCATTGAGAGGATCGAGAAAGTAGCCTATTGACTTGCAATACCTCCGACAGAGAAATTTGTAGTGCCCCACTCTAGTTGAATAATAGTGATATGACATTAAAATTTATTTAGCCCTAAGGCCCACACTTTATTCTTTGAGGACCTCAGGTTGAGGATCCAAACACATGACTCTATTATCAGTGGATGTGATGGTTATGTATGTTCTCTATTGATATTATGATGATAATAACATTAATGGTTATGTATGTTCTCTATTGATATTATGATGATTATATCATTAATGGTCTATTTATATTATGATGATTGTATCATTAATGGTTATGCATGTTCTCTATTGAAATTATGATGATGATAGTAGTAAATGATCTGTATGCTCTCTATTGATATCAGGATGATGATAGCTTTGATAGATAGGTATGTTTTCTATTGATGTTACGCTGATGATAAATTTGATGGATATGTATGTTTCCATTGATGTTATGATGATGATAGCCATGATGGATGTGTCCCCTATGTTAGCTACTTACATTAGTTCTCGTTCACAATGAACAATGATGCGAATGACTAGGTCATGTTGATGATGCTATTATGACAATGAATAACACTAAGAAACTTTGTTACTCATGATTATTGAGTATGATGGGAAACCACCATAGGCACTCGCATATGATGAGTTGACGACACCTAGTTTGATGGAAATTGATATTTTGTCTTTGAAATTCTAAGTCAATTTTGAAACCTGCTATATATGTATAAATATATTCTCATGATATATTAGTGGTTGCAGGCACAGGTTAGCTTCCTGGCTAAATGAATCACATATGGGTGATGGGGTTGTACAATTGGATGGAACTGCAAGGGAGGGGTGGGACAATGTCCCTCATCTCACCCTCTAGCACTCGCTCCGTGACTTGGGCTAGAAAGGTTGAAACACCTTCGCCTTGAAGATCATGATGTCATGGAGGAAGGTCCCAAATTTGGGTCGCTCATGAGGATTTTAATGGGGAGCACACATCAAGGTGGATTCTTTGATCCCCGCACCATTAGTCTCACTATAGTAGGCAACATAAGAGAGGATAGCAGTTTATGTCATTTCACCTAGGCTTTCCCCTCGTAGTCACTAAATGATTGAAGGGAAAGTGGCGTGGAACCCTTGGAACTTCAAGGGAATTTCTGGAAGGGAACGACCAACTTGGCATCCTTGGCATCATTAAAAGTAAACTAATAAGTATAATCAATATATGAAAATCCTACAAATTCACATCAAGTGGTAAATGATGTTATAATCGAGGTAATTAAATCAAGAATAAAACTTGGGGTAAGGAGAGAATAGGAAGAAATAAAATAATTTACCTTTCCAACAACTTGAGATTGCGTAAATTTTGGTGCATATTTATTGTAACTTTTTTACCATTTTAAGTTAATGCAATTGATGGTTTCGTAAATGCTTTATGGTAATTTGCAACTTAAATTCTGAAATGCTTATTTATAATTTGCAATTTACAAAGTATTTTCTCGTCTATTAGGTTTATAATTTCAGGTGTGCTTTTTTAGAAAAAAGATTATTGTTTAATTACTACGTTTTACTTTTTACATTTTTCTATTATTACTTAAAAATATAGTAAAGGTTAAATATTTTTTAGGTAATTTGTATTAGAACCAAATTAAATGGTATTAATTTCTTTTGGTTCTTTTGACAGATTGTCAAGGAATCTATTTTTACTAATTGTTAATTATGGTCATTCACAAATTACAATATATTGGATTTGAGATATTACAATATAATAATGTTCTTTAAGTTATTAAAACATTTTACACTAATGTACAATTTGATCATATAGTTGGATTCTTTTAAAAACAACATCAATAAGTTTCTTACCTAAAATTTCTCAACAACTTGCATAAATTTTAGTGGGCTTTAACCATGGTAAATCCACGTATTGACAGTCCTACTCAAAGTTAAATTATGCTAAAAAAATTGCATATATAATGGTGGGCAATAATTCTTGGTAGATATGCTTCTTTAACTGAATATAAATAATATCTCAAATAACTCTTGCACTATTCTAGTCATTTATCCTTAATGGTTGTGCTATTTTAACATTATGAATCATTACATTCATCTAATTATTTAATTATTTTCCATATAAATAATGGAATTTATTATTATATATTATTTCATTATTAATACTTGTTCTTAGATATCTTATATACTAAGGTATAATGTTGTGTCATACCATACACTTTTAACTATATAAGTACTTATATATAAATAGTTATTAAAGTTCCAAATTATCCATTGTTTCAAATTCGTACCCCTATCAAACATGCATGTAATATAATAATTACCCTATTCTAGTAGTATTCTATATAACACAATATTTATCTATGCTTATTATTAATATTAGAGTTTTTGGTACTTCCATTATTGAAATCATAAAAAGTAAGAAACTTATTCTCTCTCTCTTTTTATTATTGACGTTCTCAGTTTATGTTACGATAATACTACCAACCACCTCTACCATTTACATGACATAATGTAGTTTAAGCCTACTATGCTAAGTTGGATTGATCGTATTCTTATGATTAAATCTTATAGGAAGGTTTGAAATTGATAAGTGAATTATATCATCAAGAATTTATAAATGCATATTGTTCCTTTGGAATTATATAATAATAATGATAAATTATAGAACCACTTATGTTGGTTATAATTTTTATTTGACTCGTTTTATCTTATAAGGAAAAATTGTGTTAAATTGTGGCATGATTCATTGGTGAACCATGGTTAGAAGAGGTACAAGAAGGAGTGGGGCAACTAAAGGGTGCAACATGGAACCACCACAAGAACCAACTCCTACCACCCCACCCAATGATGGGGAAAACATCACAACACAAGAACAGATACTAGCCAGAAAAGTGTTGAACTTAATGAGATTATTCCAGCACATGTTTGAGGCATTAATAAACCATTTGTAACGGGAGAATGGAGGACCTGTAATACAAAATGAAACACTCCAAAACACTGCAAGAAATTATGTACGTCAAGATTTGGAAAAGGTAAAATTTCCAGAGCTTTGGGGCTCCATGGATGGTCAATCTGCAGAGGCATGGTTAGAAAACATGGCTATGTGCTTTACCTTGAGAGATTATACCTCAAACCTGAAGGCCAAGATGGGTATATTCCAACTAAAGGGAAACACACTAATTTGGTGGAAGACATTAATACCCCAATTGGGGATGGATATCTCATAAGTAACTTGGGAATTATTTAAAGAAAAATTTAGAAAACGCTACTTGTCAGAGGAGTACCTTGAGAGGAAACTAAATGAATTCAATGCACTAAATCGAGGGAGTCACTTAGTACCATAGTATGAGGCTTGCTTCATGGAATTACTCCACTATGCCCCTCACTTAAACACAAAAAGGCTCAAGGTCAACAAATTTGTGTATGGACTAAATGTTAACATTCAGGCCAAGGTTATAATCTTAATGCCTTGAACCTTTCACGAGGAAGTTCATCGAGTGATCATTGCAGAGGAGGAGATCATGAGCAGTGGAGCTAGTAAGTCGGCAAGGCCCATACGATCAGGAGTACCAATTGGAAATAGTATGGAACATATAAGTTTTCAAAGGGGTCCTGTGCTCAATCATCAAAAGTGGTCAACGGGAAATCAAAGAACACCATATAGGCATCCAGCTCAGCAGCTGCACAGGGTACCTCAACAAACTTGTCATCCACAAGAACATCGCCCTATGCGACAGAACCAAGTCACACCACCTCAACACCGATCCCAACAGTCTGGCTCTTTTCAGCAGAGTTCCAGGCCAACTCTCGATTCAGCTGGTAGTAGGATCCAAGCTCCTAAGAGGGGGTGTTGGACTTGTGGAGGTCCTCACTATGAGAGGGATTGCCCTCAAAATAGAGGTAATACCAACTCAACTCAGAAAGTAGCTACAGTGAGGGATATGGGGAAGGCTCATCACATCCATGCAGCAGTGAAAAATCGTCAAGTTGAACATGAGTCCACTGTGTTTGAAACCTCATGTAATATTGATGGTATGAGTTTTTTTTTAATAGATCTAGGAGCTACTGATTCTTTTATTTCTCTAGATGCATTATCAAGGATTAAACATAAAGAAATTGCACAACATGATTTTAGACATGTAGAAATGGCATCTGGTATGAAAAGAAATGTAGGAAGGATGGTAAAGGATTGTGAGGTGGACTTGGGTGTATGTAAGACTAAGGTATCCTTGTACTCTACGATCTTAGGAGTACATGACGTAGTTATATGAATGGATTGGTTGGAATGATATGATGCACTCCTAGAAGGTACTACATTTCACAGACGATGACGGCCAAAGAAAATCCTTGAGGGGAAAAAATCGAAGGGTGTCCTTGAGGTTCATCTCCTCCATGCAACTAATGAAATGTAGGCAAAAGGGATGTCAAATGTTCATTGTTATATATCTAAACAATAAGGGTGATTTTGAAAACCTTGATAAACATCCAATTCTAGTTGAATTTAAGGATGTATTTCTCGAAGAACTACCTGGGCTACCCCCAAAAAGGGAAATTGATTTCACCATTGACCTTAAACCAAGCACTGAGCCTATTGCAAAGGAACCCTATCGCATGTCAGCTCCTGAACTAAAGGAATTGGAAATCCAATTAAAGGAATTTTTGGATTTGGGTTTCACACAACCTAGCATATCTCCGTGGAGAGCTCTTGTAATTTTCGTTAAAAATAAGGATGGGTCTTGGAAACTATGCATTTTCTACAGTCAGTTGAACAAAGTGATGATAAAAAATCAATGCACTGTACCTAGGATAGATGATTTGTTTGATCAAATGAGGGGGGAAACTATGTTTTCAAAAATAGCTCTAAGGTTAGGATATCATTAGTTGAGAATCAAGGAATAACATATCTCGGAGACAACATCTAAGACAAGATTTGGGCATTATAAATTTGTAGTTTTACCCTTTGGACTGACAAATTCCCCAAGTGGTTTCATGAGTTTAATGAATGGAATATTTCGGGATTACTTAGACAATTTTGTACAAGTATTTATCGATGGAATTTTGATGTACTCAAAGACCCCAGAAGAGCATGACGAACACTTTACAATAGTTCGACAATGTCTTATAGAAAACCAATTGTACAAGAAGTTGTCCAAGTGTTCCTTCTACCAAATCAAGATTCATTATCTTGGGAACACTATCTCTGGGGATGATATCATGGTAGACTCGATAAAGATCAAGGCCATCATGGAATGGCCAACACCAACCAATGTTCATGAAATACAAAGTTTCATGGGCATGGCAGGGTATTATCATATAATTGTCGAAGGGCTTTTGAAGATAGAAAGCCCCATTATCAAGCTCCAAATAAAGAAGAAGAAATTCATTTGGATTGAAAAATGTGAAGATGCATTCCAAAGGCTAAAGGTTTTATTAAAAACGACGCTAATTTTGAAGGTGTCGGATATGGAACAAGAATTTTTATTTTGCATCGATGCCTCCAAGGAAGGGTTGGGTTGTATATTGATGCAAGAAGGAAGAGTAATAGATTATGCATCAAGGAAACTTAGAACCCATGAAGAGAACTATGCAACCCATGATCTAGAAATGGGAGCAATAGTTTATGCACTAAAAATTTAGAGACACTACCTTCTAGGAAGGAAGTTTGAACTTAGGACTGACCATTGTGGGATACAACACATATTCACTCAAGACCACTTAAATGGAAGAAAGAGAGGGTGGTCTGAGCTATTCAGTGAATATGATTTTGATATTACATACATAAAAGAAATGGTAAATAGGGTGGTTGATGCTTGTAGTAGGATGCCTTGGATATTTTCAGTGATTCCTTTAAAGACAAATTTGAGGGAGAATTTGCTTGACTTACAATTTAAGGACTCCTGGTACCAGAAGATTAGAAAAATTTTAAGGGAGGATGAAATGAGGGTCCAAAAATATGAAGAATACTCCCTTAATAGTGATGGGTTGCTACACTTTCGGAGAAGGATATATGTGCCACTGAATGAAGATATACGCCAATTAATCTTGAATGAAGCACATTGTGTAGTATACATGGCACACCCTGGTATTAAGAAGATGAATATGAACCTGAAACCACTCTTCTTTTGGAAAGGGATGAAGAAGGACATTGTACACTTTGTAGCAAGATGCTTAGAGTGTCAGTGAGTAAAATCTAAGCACAGACATCCAACATGGTTATTGCAACCCCATGAGATACCAGAATCTAAATGGGAAGTGATATCAATGGACTTCATTGTGGGACTACCAATGACCTCAAAAAGACATGATGCCATATTTGTAGTGGTCGACACTTTAACCAAGAGCGCCCATTTTATAATAGTTAAGAATATATATAAGGCACCGGAGATAGCGAGAGTTTTTATTGATGAGATTGTGAGATTGCATGGAGTTCCTAGGAATATCATATCAGATAGGGGAGAAGTGTTTACAATAAGGTTTTGGACCAGTTTCCAAGAAGCCTTGGGAACCCAATTGAACTTCAGCACTGCTTATCACCCTAAGACAGATGGGCAGATAGAGAGGACTAATCAAATCCTCAAGGACATGGTATGGATGTATGTGATGGACCAACAAAAGAGATGGGAGGAGTTCTTACCCCTGCTAGAATTTTCTTACAATAAAAAATTATCAGAGTTCCATCAAGATGGCATTATTTGAGTTCTTATACATAAGTCCTTGTAGAATACCTCTCAGTTTGGATGGACTAGAGGATCGATTACTAATAGGAACAGGAGTGGTGCAAGAGATGGAAGAAAAAATGACTATGATTGGGGAGAGGCTAAAAGAAGCACAAGATCGACAAAAAAGCTATGGTGATTCTCATCGGATCGAACGAAGTTATCAAGTGGGAGATAGGGTGTTCCTGAGAGTAAGGCCCAAACAGAGATCTATAAGATTTGGAAAGGGAGAAAAAATTTCTCCACGGTTTGTGGACCCTTTGAAATCTTAGAAAGAAAAGGTTCGGCAGCATATAGGCTTCAATTACCCCCATCTCTAGTGTGTATCCATAATGTGTTCCGTGTTTATGAAGTGGGAGATAGGGTGTTCCTGTGTGTAAGGCCCCAAAAGAGATCTATAAGATTTGGAAAGGGAAAAAAAATTCTCCACGATTTGTGGGACCCTTTGAAATCTTAGAAAGAAAAGGTTCAGCAACATATAGGCTTGAATTACCCCCATCTCTAGTGTGTATCCATAATGTGTTATGTGTTTATGTTTTACGTCATTATATTTCAGATCCTTCGACTTAGGCCATTTGTAGATTTCAGATAAGGTAAAAACGATGTTCAAACTAGTTTGCATACTAGAGCAACAAAATTTGCAGCTTAGATGATGGTTACTGGACCGGTTAAGGTCCAGTGGACAATTACAGTCCCAGTTCATCCACTTGGGAGGATGCCGAGGAGATGCATCACCTTTTTGCTTACCTATTCCAAGGAGTTCGAGACGAAGTCTATTATTAAGAGGGGGTGTATGTAGTGCCCCACTCTAGTTGACTGACAGTGATATGACATTAACATTTATTTAGCCCTAAGGCCCACACTTTATTCTTTGAGGACCTCAAGTTGAGGATCCGGACACATGACTTTATTATTAGTGGATGTGATGGTTATGTATGTTCTCTATTGATATTATGATGATTGTACATTAATGGTCTATTGATATTATGGTGATTGTAGTGTTAATGGTTATCGATGTTCTCTACTGACATTATGATGATGATAGCAATAAAGGATATGTATGCTTTCTATTGATATCCTGATGATGATACCTTTGATGGAAAGGTATGTTTTTTGTTGATGTTACGATGATGATAGCTTTGATGGATATGTATTTTTCCATTGATGTTATGATGATGATAGTCATGATGGATGTGTCCCCTATGTTAGCTACTTACATTGTTCTGGTTCATAATGAACAATGATTTGAATGACTAGGCCATGTTGATGATGCTATTATGACAATGACTAACACTAAGAAACTTTTTAGTAATGATTATTGACTATGACAGGAAACCACCAAAGGCACTTGCATATGATGAATTGACGAGACTGGTTTGAAGGAAATTAATATTTTGTCTTTGAAATTCTAAGTCAATTTTGAAACCCGCTATAGATGTATATATATATTCTAATGATATGTTAGTTGTTACAGGCACATGTTAGTTGCTTGGCCAAATGACTCACATATGGGTGATGGGGTTGCACAATTGGATGGAACTGCAGGGGAGAAGTGGGACAATGTCCCTGATCTCACCCGTTAGAACTCCTGTCATGACTTGGGATGGAAAGGTTGAAACACCTTCGACTTGAAGATCATGACGTTGTGGGGGTAGGTCCCAAATTTGGGTCGCTCATGAGGAATTTACTGGGGGGCATGCATCAAGGTGGATTCCCTCATTCCCATCACCATTAGTCTCACTATAGTATGTAACATAAGAGAGGATAGCGTTCTTTGTCATTGCACCTAGACTTTCCCCTCGTAGTCACTAAATGCTTGAAGGGAAAGTGGCATGCAACCCTTGGAACTTCTAGGGAAGTTCTTGAAGGGCACGACCGACTTGGCACCATTGGCATCACAAATAAAGCATTAGGCGTGGAACCCTTGTAACTTCAAGGGAGTTCTTGAAGGGCACGACCAACTTGGCATCATTGGCATCATTAAAAAGAAACTAATAAGTATAATCAATATATGAAAATCCTACAAATTCACATCAAGTGGTAAATGATGTTATAACTGAGGCAATTAAATCAAGAATAAAACTTGGAGTAAGGAGAGAATAGGAAGAAATAAACTATTTTACCTTGAGAACTCTACCCTTTCCATGTTGGAAAATATTAGGTAGATAATGTACTTAAGTAACTTAATTAGGTAAAATGAGGAAAGAGTGTTGATTTTGGATATCATCAGATGTGATATAGCCATGAAAATTGGTGGAGAGGCTAAAGCACATGAGATCTCCAAAACCCAGAAATTGTTTTTGAAAAATCCATCCGAATGAAGAGTTATTGAAATAATTAATATTTTTAATTAGTTCCTAAGTCTAAACTTAGGGAAATAAAAATATTAATGGGTATTAATAAAGATAAGGATGAAAAGCTTCCAAAATATAAGGATCAAGTCTACTTTAATCTTAGCCGCTGATTAGGGACTTAATCTCGGCTGTTGATTCATCAATAGGAAAAGTATAAAAGGGGACTTTTGGGTTAGTTGGAGATATACTGAGGGAGGCCAGTCAGTTCGATTTCTGGAGCGGGGTTTCTTGAGAAATTCGAACTAGAGGTCTCGATTGTGGAACAAAGAGTTAGGAATAGTACCAAAAGATCAGCACAGAGATTAGAGAGGCAAGCGCAAAGCCTCTCAGGAAGACGCAGAGGCAACAAGACTGCACAGTCACTGGAGGGCCTACGTAGGTGACGCAGAGAGGCCCAATGCTGACGTAGAGAGGCAGGAGCTGACGCAAAGGGTCTAGGAGCTACGCAGAGGCCAGCAAGTCTGACGCTGAGTCTGGAAGAGGTGTTGGAGAATTTATCTATGTTGGGTAAGCCAGTTTGGCACCCAGTTGTACTCAAGAGTAGTTGATTAATAAAATCCTCCTCTGCGACATCGCTTTTCCCGCATTGGGTTTTTCCAAGGACAATTGTCCAAAATATATGTGTTGATGTGTTTGATTCATGTGCATGTATTTGTTTCTGTATTATGGTGTGATATCTACAACAGAATTTATTTTAATGTTTACTGAAGGGTTTTCATAAATAACTTATTGGGAAATAAGTAGGTAAAATAAATCAATTATTGCAATGATACAATTTTCACATGGTATCAGAGGAAGTAATCAAAGACCGGAAGGGGAAATCAATTATGGGTAGATACCATGATGAAGAGGCATCTATGTCAAGAGACTTGCACATATTTTCAAAAAATTATAGAAGAGACAGTAATTTCGATTTCTCTATGTTGGATTCCAGATTGGAAGAAGAAGTTGTTTATGTGACTAGTTATACATCATCAGATGTATGGTATATAGATAGTGGAGCCTCCTGGCATATGACAGGAATTCAGGAATTTTTCTCAGAGTATCAGGAGGAAAGGATGAATTTTCATATCACCTTGGGGAATAAGGCAAACTGTACTCAAGTAGGGAAGGGTACCATAGTTTTTCAAACATAAATGGGAGAGCGTTTTGTGCTACCAATGCATGGACCAAGAGTGGGGATGAACTTACTTTCCATATCACAACTTCAAGGCAAGGGCTATGATGTTTTATTCATCAAGGAGAAAGTATACATCAAACACCCGAGCTGGAAAAATAAAGTGCAAATTGGAATCAGAAGTAATAGGTTGTACAGATTACAACTAGAATCACCAATGGCACTGATAGGCAATCATGGAGACAAGGATTTGAACAAACTATGACATAGAAGAATGTAACATCTGCACCATGGGGCTCTGAGAATTCTCAGGAAAACTATAACAAGAGTTCCGGATCTTAGTACAGAACGAGATGATGTATGTAGAGTATGTGCTCTGGGAAAGTATGCCAAAACGACATCTCCTAGAAGTAAAAACAAGGCCAAGAGTGTACTAGGATTGACACACTCAAATATCTGTGGACCTATGTCCACTAAATCTCTTAGTGGTTCCGAATACTTCATCACCTTCATTAATGACCACTCAAAGAAAACTTGGATTTATTTTCTGAAAACCAAGGATGAGGTTTTCAGTCGATTCAAATAGTTCAGGGCTTTGGTGGAGAGTATGTTGATAAGGACTTCAATGATTTTTGCACTAAGGAGGGCATTAGAAGAGAGTGGAAAGCTCCTTACAATCCAGAGAAGAATGAAGTAGTAGAAAGAAAGAACAGGATTATCGTAGAAGCAGCTAGGGCTATGATGTATGATCATGATATGCCAAAGTTCCTGTGGGAAGAAGCATGCAACATGATAGTCTATGTTTAGAATAGAACTCCTCATCGGGCATTGGGAAAGATTACTCCAGAGAAAGTCTTCATAGGGAAGACACCTAAAGTCAGTCATTTCAAGATATTTTGGAGCTTAGCATATTGTAGAGGAAATGGTTGGATCAAACTGCAAAGAAAGGATATCTAGTGGGATATAGCGAAAACGCCAAGGCATACAAAATATATCTTCCAGGGAGCAAGAAGGAAGTAGTTCGACGAGATGTGAAGTTCATGGAGGACAAGGCCTTCAGAAAATCTCGAGAAATGACTTCCAAGGAGCTGTCAAAAGATGAGTCGTTGGTCAAACCACTCCAACCAACGGAAGTAAGAAATTATTCCTCGGATCAAGAAGAATCACAAGAGGAGGAGGAGCTAACAGAAGCAGCTTCTACCATAGGAAGAATGAGTAGGGAACTGCATCAGATTCTGTGAGATGCAAAGAAATTCATCGGTGCACCAAGAAGCAATAAAAGGGATCGAAAATATACAGATAGATATCAAGCATTGGTAGCTCGGGATGGGGAGCCTGTGAGTTTTTAGGAGGCTGCTCAACATCAGGTTTGGTTGGATGCGATGGTAGAGGAATACAACTCCATAATGGTGAACGATGTCTGGGAGGTAGTGTCGAGGCCTCAAGACAGATCGGTGGTAGGTTCGAGATGGATCTACAAGATTAAATACGCTGCATATGGTAGTGTGGAAAAATACAAAGCTAGGTTTGTGGCTAAGGGGTATGCTCGGAAGGAAGGAATTTACTATGAAGAGACCTTCGCCCCAGTAGCCAAGTATACATCTATTAGAGCCGTGATATCTCTTGTAGCACAAATGGGATGGTATAATCATCATATGGATGTCAAAATGACATTCCTGAATGGGGTGATAGAAGAGGAGGTATACATTGAATAGCCAAAAGGCTTTGAGACACATGAGAAGAAGTCTCATGTATGCATATTGAAGAAATCCTTGTATGGGCTGAAATAGACACCTAGAGCATGGTATGGTCGAATTGATGGGTACTTGTAGAAGATGGGATTTGTCAAGAGTGACGCAGATCCAAATCTCTACTATCTGGTTGTAGAGAATGAGCCTCTAATCCTACTATTATATGTATATGATCTCTCCCTGACAGGATCATCCAGGCTCATCAAATACTGCAAGAGGATTCTAGCCACGAATTTGACATGAAGGATTTGGGACAAATGCATTATTTCCTGAGGTTGGATGTTTGGCAGCAAAAGGGGTAGATCTTCCTTGGGCAAGAGAGATATGATACAAAAATTTTGAAGAGATTCAGGATTCAGGATGGTAGACCCATGGATACTCCAATGATCACCAACTGGGAGAAAATTGATGCATCAGAAGACAAGGATGTTGATCCCACCTTATACAGGCAGCTCATAGGGTCCCTGATGTATCTGGTCAATACCAGGCTAGACATTTGTTACATTGTCAACAACCTCAGTCAATTCATGGTGGAACCGAAGAGGGCACACTGGGCAGTAGCCAAACATGTTCTCATATATGTACAGGGAATAGTCGATTATGGACTCTTGTACACTAGGAGTAAGGATATCAGATAGAGTGGATTTACTAATGCAGATTGGGTTGGAAGTTCAGTGAATTGGGAAAGTACCTCTGGGTATTGTTTCAACATTGGATTGGGAATGACCTCCTGGTACAGTAGGAAATATAAATCCATAGCTCTGAGCTCAGCTAAAGTAGAATATATGGTTGCAAGAACAGCTATGTGCGAAGATTTATGTCTTATAAAATTGCTTGTGAACCTATTTAGAAGAAAGATGGAGGCGACCAGGATCATGTGTGATAATCAAAGTTGCATCTCTGAGAATCCAGTAATTCACAATCGGTCAAAGCATATTGATATTTGGTGTCACTTTGTCAGAGATTGTGTCCAACAAGGAGTTGTACAGTTGAGCTACACTCCTACAGGAGCACAGGTGGCATACATCCTTACCAAGGCCCTTGGAAGAACGAAGTTTGATTATTTCAAGGAGAAGATGAGAATGATAAAGAATCCATTTCAGTAGCAGAAATGAGTATGATGTTGCAGTGCAGTAACAGTTAGCAGTAGCACGATGTAGCAGGATGAGAAAGGGATGCAGTGTAGATGCAATGTTGGGAAGAAGGACTAGCAGCAGCACGGATGCAGAGGAAGTTGCAATGTAGATGCAGTGTTGGGAAGAAGGACCAACAGCAACACGGATGCAGAGGGAGTTGCAATATAGATGTAGCAGTGGTAGTGATAGAGCCATAGGCAATAGTACGGGATTAAGCAGTGCAAAGGATGTTGGACAGGGAGGCCTAGCATCAGCACAGGTACCAGTGTCGTATAATCGGAGTGATGCTCAGTCTGGAGTATTACTAGAGCACAGTCCTCGCTAAGAGGGAGTGTTGATTTTGGGTAGCATCGGATGTTCTATAGCCATGAAAATTGGTGGAGAGATGCGGAAGAACATGAGATCTCCAAAACCCACAAATCATTTTGGAAAAATCCATCCAGATGAAGAGTTATTAAAATAATTAATATTTTTAATGAGTTCCTAGGTCTAAACTTAGGGTGTCGGCCGGATAAATTGTTCTTGCGGACAAGATCGATCTCCCTAGCATCTACATATATCTAGCGACAAGCAAATTCTATCTTTCTCTAAATATTTTGATTTATAAATAAAAGCCAAGAGATGTTTCAGACCCTACCTCAAGTCCAATGCTAGTTTGTGGCAGCCACGCTTCGACCATCCAAATGAGATTCCTTTTAAAGAACCTGCAAACACAAACAAGCACACATCAAATAACACCTGCATAGCCAATATAATAAGCCATATTTATCATGATGATCAAGGAATTCATGAAATAAACCATATAAGACAGCTTATTGAGAAAAATGAACTTGATTGTATTATCTTTAAACAAAGAAGAACTTTACAACCTTGGTGCCTTGATGTTGTACAAGCTCCTCCCAGGGTCCAACAAGAATCTCCTCTACTTTGACAAGCTTCTCTCTCTTCCCAAAGAGATCAAAAGGTATGTAATCTCTCCTCTCAAGCTCAATTAGGAAGTTTAAATTCCAACAGCATTTACCCTAAAAAGTATTCAGCTTTCAACCTCCCTAGCAACCAGCCCAATGCCTCTTTTTACAGTGTAGAGGAAGGAAGTTACCAGGTCCACCTTCAAAGGGATAGAGTCCTTCTTCAAAGGGATAAGCTCCTCTCATCAAGGGGTTAGCTCCTTTAGTTATGGGACGCATGAACCACCTAGGAGCGAACTTGACACCTCAAGATTCCTTCTAGAAGCATCCAGAATTAATCCCAAAGTGAGTTTTTAATAATAAACTTGCGCCTTTTTTACTTTTACAGGGGTCCACACCCATTCCTTTAGAGACAGAGCGGGCAGGTCCGCAGTTAACATAACCAAGGGGTGCAGGACCGCAGATAATGCTAAGAGAAAGTGCAGAACTAGAGTTTTAGAGATTTTCAAGGACTTTCTCTCATTTTTAAGGCTTGACATGAAGAGCTGAGATTTAAGACTTGCAAAGGAGGACAGTATGAGTGGTGATAGACTCACACTGACTGCAGAAAGTCATGGTGACAATATTTTTTGTAATAGATTGCCCCATAAAGTGCGAAGTCTATAATAGATAGTATTTGTCATCTAAGAAGAGTGAAGTACTTTATCATTTCGAGGATCATCTTGTGGAGAGCCTGGTTGGAACCTGTAAAAACATTCAATACAAAATATATATATATATGTGATTATATCATCACTGAGGTAGGCATCCCCATACTCAGATCAAAACTGACTAGAAAACTAACTAAACTGCTCTGATATAGGAATGATCTTTTAATACATCACAAGTATAGACATATGTAGATACAGTATGGGCGTATCCATCTGTTTATGAATAGTCCACTGTATAATGAATAAAAAAATTCCTCACAGCCTGGACGGTGGAAACTAGATCGAGGGTCTTGATTTCTACTTCCCGAAATAGTACGATTCTATCCATGTGAATGAATGTGTCGAAGTCGAACATGGTAGAAACCACTTGATTACTAGTCATTGATGTAAACTATTAACAAGTGTGAGAGAAACCACCAGTAATGTCAATGGCTCTCAAAGTACTCAGTTCAATCCATGAAATGTGAATAGATGTGTTGATGTCGAACATGTCACGGAATCCTTTGATTGAAGGTCAATGATGCAACCTATCGTCGAAGGTGAGAAACCTTCCATTGAGGCATGCAGATCCCAAGGTACTGACGATTTCTAGATCATCTTTCTAGATAATGAGCTGAAGTCGATAGAAAGCGATCCGTCGTAGGCAAGCCCACAACACAAAATCATAGATCAAGTTTGAAGAAATATAGTTGCAAGGACTGACTCAGGGATGGTCAAGATGGATGACAGATATTTTGCAGATGAATGGTTTATTTGCACTGACCTCTTGAACACATAATGACACTGCATATGGTTTGGTGACAATTGACCCAAAGCTAATACCCAGAAACCAACTGAAGACATTCAATATGGTTTGATTAACTGTTAGGCAAAGGATTTCCTAACCCAAGTGAAAAAGAAGTGTCGTGTTCAAGAGCGGTTAAATGTTTTTCTGAGACACAAAGTATGAAAAATAGGTTCATTTTTCTCTCTTTTCCCCCACCATTTCTGGAAGTACCTCTTTATTTTTGACAAGCTTGAGGAGGATAACATTGCTTGATTATAAGCTCATTCTTCGGATGAGTCCAACTTAGTTTAAATTCGAACCCTAAGAAGGAGTGGTCTGTTCCCGTTTGTAATTGAATAGGTCCTTTACTGTTAAATTTTAAGGAGTCCAGTATAGGAGAAACTCGATATTTTTCAATTTTAGGGAGTCAGAAGAAAAGCTTAAGAAAACTCCATGGTTGTCCTTTTTCGTAAATTTGTATCTCCCAAGCCCGAAAAAGTATAAAATAATACTTGAGAGAACCGCTTGACCATTATGATCAAGGAGTACTTTTCATAATTAGTGTCTCTGATCCGAAAAAGTAAAAAAGCGATCAAGGACACGTCGTTTTATAACCAATATCGAATTTGAAATGACAAAAATATGGCAATCTTTTCATGTTTATACGGTCAGAAAAGAGCTGTAAGTGGACCGTCCTTTTAATTTCATTTTAACGAGCTTAAAAAGAAAAACTCGACAATCTTTTCATATTTTAGGAGTTAGAAAAGAGCTTAAAGATGACTCTAATGTTTTTGTTGAAAATGATTAATTTTGCCTGAAAAATCCGATATCCTGCACAAAAACTCAAACATTACTCATACCTATTTAAAATAAATAAAAATGCTTCAAAAGTTACCTCTTTAAAGTGAAAAATAAACAAATTAAAAATTCATTTATTCAAAAAAGCTTATAAAAAGGGCTTTTGTAAATTCATTTTTACCGTTTGACTTCAAAGTGAGAAAGAGAGCTTTTGGGTAAGAAACTTCCCGTGAATATTGTGGAAAATCCATCCGTTGGAATCGAACACCATCACCTCCAGGTAATCCACATCACTTTACTCTTGCATTTCAACCATTTGAATTTTGTTTTTAGGTTTTTATTTTGATTTTTAGGAAGAATTTTGTTTAAAAGTCCGCTCGCGGGGGTCCGCAGGTGCAACATACAAAACTTGCAAACCCAGACTTTTTCCTACACAGGAAAGAGCCAGGGGCCCACACCTGCTGTTTGGGAAGAGTGCAGACCTACGCACTGTCTCTAACTGGAGAGTGCGGTCCCCACGGCATAGGTTTTATAATTCCAAATTCTTCAATTTCCGCCCAAAAAGTTTGATTTAAAATGTTTTAATCCGGCTTTTCTTTCAATGTAGGATCTACACCATGCTTAGTTGGCGGGAACGGGAGCACGAAGATGTGGACCTTGCCGCAATTAATCATCAACCTTCGATAGATGCATTGAAGGCATGCGAGTTATTTAAATTCTAGGCCATACCTGGCATGAGGGCCCAAGTAGACTTTCTACAGTGGCTGGTGGACAGATGGAATATACAAGACCAGTGTTTCATTATTGGTGGCACCAGCTCGAAATGGAGCGAGAGGACATTTACTTTTTGACTGGTTTACCTAAGAGAGGTGAACAATTGACTCTATTCGGGACTAGGCCAGGTGGCCAGTCTGTCGATAGTCTCCGGCTAGAGTTTTGTAATGACCAAACCAAGGACAAAGGGATTGACATCAAAACCATCTCCCATCCTAAACTAAAAGTGATTGCATTTACTGTCACCAGACTCTGCGTAAGCGCAGCATTGCATATGGCCACCAAATCCCAAATTCGGATGGCAGTAGACTGTTATCGAGGCACCGTCTTCAACTGGTGCGAACCTATGTTGGCTAATGTAAAAGGCCAACTGACTAGAGCAAAGAACGGAAAACTGAAAAACTTTGGATATGGTTTCTTAGTTGTGAGCTTTGGTCTGGAGAGGGTCCCAATGTTGGTCCCACATCATCTTTCCATTGAAGCTGGACTTCCCTAAGAGCCCAAACTGATGCGTTGGGTTGCAGTTATGGCCCGTCATCCTGAGGAGGGTTCAAAGGTTGTTTGATTTCCTCCTGAGTATTTTCATTGGTTAGAGAACCAAGTTTTTGCGATTCAGGATTTTCCTTATGCTGGGATGGATTATCGTGGTGACCCAGACATGGCTCTTCCACCAGAAGAGCAATGGGATGACTCAGGTAAAATCATTTTCAACATTTTCTAATTCAATTTTTTTTTTTTTTTTTTTAAATCGTCCAAAACTGATAGTAAAAGTTTCAAATGCAGATGTAGGTCCACGGCGACCAGCCACTCTTCGGCCCTATGAGAGGAAACATCTAGCTGCAGCAGTACCAGCCCCATGGGACAAATCTATAGAGACCCTGGCCAAATTGGAAAACCATCTAGAGCACTTGACAGCAGATATTCCAGAGACTAGCAGAGATGACATTCCTCTTAGGCTACATCGCTATGTGATTGGGGTCCCAGGACCTTTCAGGAGGTTCCTTTGTAGGGTGGCCCGAGCAGTGGTTTCTTATCGTGATCATCACCAGTGATAGATGATAGCTTGTTGTAGACTCATATGACATTTTTGCTTTTTGTACTATCATTTTTGCCGATCATAAGGTGTTTTTCAACCTATGATCGAAGACGATGTATATTTGACACACTTCTATGCTATACTATATCACTATTACTGCTATCTTGTAAAACATGTTATGGAATGTTTTTAAATTCATTGTTTGATTATTGCAAATGTCTACTTAACATTCGAGAAGCAATTGCATCTGCTAATGTATTTAAATATCTTGGAATATGTTGATATTCAATATAGTCAAATTCACGTTCCAAGAGACGAACTCTCAAAAATAACCTTAATAACACTGGATTTATAATGGCATAAACTCTATTAACCTGTAATACAACGAGTTTAGAATATAACCTCACAATCAAACTCCGAATGCCAAATGAGATGGATTCAGATAATAACTCAATCACTGCACTATACTCTGTAATGTTGTTCGTTGTTTGACCGAGGCTTACCCCATGCATAGATACCAACTCATCAGAGGGTGAATAGATAACCCAAGCTGCGGAAGATACGACAAACACCATTAGCGAAACCAATGTATGTTTGAAAAGACGTCGACATCTGCAATATCAAGAGTAAAATCAAGATAAGAAGAAATAATGACAAAACACTCTCTAAACTAAGCACACTTTTCTAATCTAAAACACACCAGCTAGAAAGAAAACTAATCTAACTAAAATATCCACTCCCAAATTTAAGCATAATATCTCTTCAGATAAAGACCATTTCTGGGCTTACCTAAAGAGACACCGCCAAAATCTACCAATTCATAGGCCCCTTTCGCAAGCTTTCGCTTAACAACATAAGGACCATGCCACATAGGTATGAATTTTCCAGCCCCTAGCTTATCGTTTGCTTGATCGTATAGTAAGACTAGGTCTCCTTCCGAAAAATTACGAGGTGTAACATTTCGATCGTACTGAGCTTTAAATTGTTTGGCATGAGTTTCAATTGCTAGTGCGGCATCACGTCGATTCTCATCTAGTTGAGCCAAGTACAACAAACGTTTCTCCTCTTCGGAAGTGGCTAGAAGTAACTCTATGGCTATTTGCAATGACGAGATTTTGCATTCAATGGGTAACACAACTTCCAAACCGTAAAATAGTTGGAAAGGAGTGAAACCAATTGATATTTTTACTGAGGTTTGTTACGCCCAAAGCACTGAAAATAACATGTTATGCCAATTCGACCTATGAATCCCAATGATTCGTCGGATCACAATGACTAGAACTTTGTTGATGGCTTCAACCATACCATTAGCCTGTGGGTAATATGGAGTAGAAATATCGTGATGCAGGCCAAGTTGATCTATTAGTTCAGTCATCATGATGATTTGAAAACGACGCCCATGATTAGTGATAATGGCTTGTGGAACACAGAATCTAGTAATTATATGATTGAAAATGAAAATCGCAGCAGTTTTTATGTCTGCCAAAAATGTAGGCATTGCCTCGGCCCACTTGGTAAAATAATCTACCGCAAGGATGATATACGCATGCCCCCCAGCCGAGTGAGGGTTACATGTAATAAAATCGATACCCCATTTCGCAAAAGGACCTACGGCAATTATAGGATGGAGAGGAGCAGGTGGAGCACGCATCTTTCAATCAAAAATTTGACAATTGTGGCATTTTCAGACTGCGTCAATACAATCTTTAAACAAAGACGGCCAGAAATAGCCAGCGCACAATATCTTTTAGGCTGTGGCATACCCAGACATATGACCGCCACACGCTCCAGAGTGACAGTCATTTAAAACCTTTTCAGCTTCCTCATGAGTTAAACAACGTCGGAAAATAGAGTCCACCCCACGATGATAAAGTGTATCTCCAATGATTTTATATGGTTGGGATTGGAAACGTATTTTCCTACGCTGAGATCTTGAAATTTTTAGGCCGAAAAGATTGGGTTTGGAGATAAACTATGATATCTCCATACCATGGATCAAAAGTGTTGATAAGAAACAAGGATTCGTCCACAATGGGCTCTTCCGCCACAGTTTCAGTATCAGCACGCGAGAAGTCACACATCAACTCCGCAAAAACTAAAGATTTCTTTGACTTAGATTTTTCAAACTCTAAATCAAATTCCTGCAGGATAACAATCCATTTGGAATACTTGCCCCCTAGCAATTGTTTGGTCAAAATATAGATCATAGGGTTACAGTCAGAAATTACAATAGTTTTGCGTAGTAAAATGTAATGACGAAATGATTGGACAGCTTGAACAGCTGCCAAGGCCAACTTCTCCACATGTGAATATTTTAGCTCAGTCAGATTCAAAGTTCGACTAAGGTAATAAATCACATGTTCACTACTGAATTCATCTTCATAAACTAACACCATCCCAATGGTGGAATGAGAGGCGGCGAGATACAAGAAGTAATCCTGGTTGTAGTTGGGAGGATGCAATAACAGTGCATGGGTCAATGCGTGTTTAAGTGCATCAAAAGATTTGTCAGCTATCTCATCCCAAAAGAATGGAGTATTCTGTTTCAACAACCTAGTAAAACCCTTTGTTATCTCGGCGTAGTTAGGAATGAATAAGTTTGCTTTCCCTTGCAAACTTTGGAGTTGGCAAAGAGTCGAATGAGGAGGCAATTTAAAAATAGCTTCAACCTTCGAGGGATCGACACGAATGTCGACTTTCGAAACAACAAATCCCAATAAACGACCCATTTCTATACAAAAAACACATTTCTGTGGATTCAACCTAATTCGATAATGCCTACATCTCATAAAGATTGCTCGTAAATGAATAATATGATCAGCTCTACGTAATGAATGAGCAGGTAAATCATCGAGATAAGGTTGCACAATGTGTTTGATGTCATGGAACGCGTAAGACATAGATCTTTGAAAAGTTGCTCCGGCACTTTTCAACCCAAAAGGTAATTTGCAATAAGCAAACGTCCCCGATGGACAAATGAAAGCCGTTTTTGGTTGACCAGCAGGTAGAATGTTGATTTGATTATAACCAGATGAACCATCCATAAAGGAGAATAATTCACTGCCGGCACAATCATCAATGATTTGATCGATATAGGGAGTCGGCTAATTTCCTTTAGGACAGGCTCGATTAATATCCCTATAATTGATACATATTCTTATCGTCCCTTGCTTTTTATTAACAGGAACAATATTCGATACCCAATCCGTTAAGGGAATTGGATAAATGAAACTTGCTTGATTTAATTTTTCAACTTCTACTTTAATAGCAGCAGCTTTTCGCGGATGGATCTGACGCAAACGTTGCCGGACGGGTTTAGCATCCGGGTAAGTTTTGATTTCATGAAGAACAATTTCTGGATCAATTCCTGGCATTTCTTCATATGACCAAGCAAACACATCGTGGAATTCTTGAAATAGGGCCTTATATGTTTGAAGTTCATCTTCCGTACAAGAGGCACCACTATGAATGTTTTCAACAATTCCAGGTTTAATTGAAATGTCAATAAGAACTGTTCAAGAAATATTTCCCAAATTTAACTCAGAATCAGGATTTTGCAATGGATTCTGAGGTTCTTTGACAAAATCAGTAGTAAAAATAGATGAAAAATCATTTTCAAAATGATGTAAAAATAGATGAAAAATCATTTTCAAAATGATCAATCTCAGGTAAGAATGAAGATCTATGATGAAGATCTTCCCATGGTAAGTCATCAACAGACAAAATTTCATGAATCTGCTCATTAGTATGAACAAGTTCAGAAAAATTTGTTGAATCTGAGTTTGATGTTGAAAGGGATTCTCCATGGATCACATTCATTAGATCAATTTTGGTTGAAGAAGGGTCGGAAAATGACTGTACGACCTGATACGCAATTTCATAGGGACTCAAAGGTATGGCATCACCAAATGAATCCATCTCAGATTCGAAAGGTATGATCCAAGGATCATCATAAACAATAGTGTCTGATGAAATCATATTAATGGTTGCAGTAAAAAGCGATACGTTAGCAGGAGGAAAGGAAAAAGTTCCTAGTAAACCAGAATTTTTAACTAATCCCACTCCAACATCCTTATAAGGGATAGTTGTTTTGCCGACATGCTGGATACTTTCAGAAGAGGCTGGGTCGAATGAATAATAAGTTAGCTGGTCTATAGTTACGATCTTTCCATTATGAGGAAACTTTATAAGCCGAAAGACCGATGAAACAACAACAGTCATAGCGTAAGACCAACTACGACCCAAGAGAAGGTTGTAATCTAGAGGGGCATCAACCACTTCCACATCTAGATTAACAGTTTTTCCTTCAACCCCTATAGGTAAATCCTATAAAATGCCAAAAGGATGGAACCCATGGCCATCAAAAGTCTCTAGAATCGTCGGGGATTGATTAAGTGTAGGAGAACCAAACGATCTCCAACACTGGATCAACATAATACACGTTGAAGCTCCCTCATCAATCACAGTCCTAAAGCAAGGTCTGTTTTTTACTAACACTCGAATATGGAAAGCCATTTGATGAGGTAAATGAGGTGTACTATTTTCTAAATCGAAGATTATAAGGTTTGAGTCCTGAATGTCAACAGCTCCTATAGCTGACAACAACAATTTACGTTGTGCTGGACATGATTTCAGCACCTCCAAAGCCGACATTGCTGAAGGTGAAATAGCTAAATCTTCAACAATGTTATAGTTCTGAGCAGCTCTCGCATGTGGATTGAAAGCTGACTTTTGAAGTATACCCTTAGCGGGCGGTTTGATTACTAAGTCTGGGTTAGGTTTCTCGATCTGTAGCAGATCAGAACAAGGAGTTGAAGTTGATGGGTTCGAACTAGAAGATTCTGTTTCCTTACCACCAACAGGACTTTTACTTCCATAATCTTGCGATCGTGTCGCAATCCTAACATGGGACATCATCATTATGGGTTCTTCTGAGGCATTTGAGGAAGAACCTATCATCTTACTGTCTTGACTAGGAAAAGGATCCTTCAAGATAGCAGGCGTTTGAGAACCTTTGACAATTTTCTCAACCTCAGCGCGATGAGGGCAGTTTCTTGTAAAATGCTCTTGGTCACAAATGAGACAAGGATAATGAGGTTTACGTTTCTCATCAGTAGATTCCATTTTATCTGATTTTTCTTTCAAATTTTTATTTGATTTATTTTTCTTCTTCCCATTCTTCTTACCGCCGGATTTTGATTTGGCCGTAGATGACTCTACGACATGAATATCGGCAGGAATTTCAGCGGAAGAATCTCCTGTCGGGGAATCTGGTAAAGTTGTGATAGGAGAAGAATTCTTTGAAGATTTCTTCTTACTTTTAGTGTTAACTGAACCAATCATACCGTCAGTGGCATGAGACCCTGAAGGAGCTGCAGTTATTTGATTTTGTTTGGGTAGATCGGGAATTTTCTCGTGTAAAGTACCCGACTGCGTATAAACGAGGTCAAGGTACTGAGCTTGAGCAATTACTTGCTCTTCAGTAACAACTCCTGCCTTAGCTACATCCTCAGTGATTTTAGGTAATAATGATTTAACAAACCATTTTGCTAAGATTTGATCTGGAATAAAAACTTTCACTAAACTCCGTCGACGTCTCCATTCATGAATGTGATTTGAAATATAAGTGGACGTTGACTGTTTTAATGAAGTTAATAATTTCGTGCCATTGTCATATCTGACAGGCAACTAAAAATGAGTTAAGAACGAAGTGGCTCGCGGTAACTCAATGTACCACTTGGCCGCAAGACCAATCAGAGTGCATTGAAAAAGACGTAAACGAATTGAATCATCTGAAATGGAGTTAGATGCACACCAAAGGTGATAAGTCATCACATGGTTTGACGGATCCTCTCTTGATTTACCTTCAAACTTTGGGATATCATTGGGCAACTTATTCGGCATTGGCGGCCAAAACGGAAGATAATTAATCAGATTGTTCATAAGGCGCGACAAATCTAGCAAGTCCAAAGTTGAGATGAACGGTAACTGATGATTAGGGTCTCGAAAACCCTGGGTCATGAGACTAGCCCTAGGAGGAGGATATCCAGGATAACTTGGAATTGGAATTGCATTTGGGATATTATATCCTCCCGGAAAACCAGGATTAACCAGACTGTACTGGGGTTGTTGAGGTTGCTGATAAGTGTATCCAGGGTACTGTTGATACTGATAGACTGGGTTCTGCACAACAGGACTGAATTGGTACTGTCCCTGGTACAGTTGATAAGTAAATTGAGGTTGACTTGTGGCAACCGTACTTGGACCAGGTTGTCCTATAAGCATTTGAACCGAAGTCTAAATTGTAGGTCCAGACTGACGTAAATATGCTTGAGGAGTTGATGCAGGAATAGTAGAAACCGGAGCTACCGATACTCCAAAAGTAGGTGGGGTAGATTGAACAGATGTTGCAGCAGTTGCAGCAGTCGTTTGAGGCAGAGTTCGAGGCGAACTAGGCCCAGGCTAAGAAACTACACCAAGTGCAAAAGTTTGAATAGTAGGCTGGACAGGTTGCTGGGTTGAACCAAAAACTAAAGGTTGTCTAGATTGAGATGACAACTACACATTCGGTTGCAAGATTTCTTGAGATTGAGATGGATCCCACACTACATTCATTCTGGGGTATGGACCCATAGAAGGTTGAGCATATTGATGACCATAACCGGGTTGAGAGTAGGGTTGATAATTCAAAGGTACATTTCCAGCTCCTTGGAGAAATGATTGACCTGAAGGTGGTTGGAAACCTTGGGTTGGGTACTAACCTTGAGGTTGATAACCTTGAGGCACGTACTGAAATTGGGGTTGACCTTGAGGCATATATTGATACTGGGGTTGACCTTGAGGTACGTACTGAGTCTGGGGTTGACCCTGAGGAATGTACTGTCCCGAAGGTATGTACTGTCCTTGAGGTTTCCCCCCAGGCGGTAACTAGGTACCTTGAGGTTGCCCCCCAGGTGATAATTGAGGACCTTGAGGTTGCCCCCCAAGTGGTAACTGACTACCTTGAGGTTGCGGATTTGGAATGGTACCTGACATCATAAGAATATCTTCTACACTCAACGGCTTAGTTCTGTTATTACCAATTAATAACCCATGTTTGACAGGTTGAGGAGATGCTCCCAAAAAAGTACCAGTAAGTGACTGATACCCAGAGGGAACAGAAGGACCGCCATATAAAAATGTTTCTAAAGATTGAGAAAACATGGATGACTGTCTCGACATATTCAAAGGAGGATAATAACCTCTAGGTGTTGGATGATAAGGAACTCGAGGTGGTGAAAAACTTAGTCCCAAATTTTCTAAAAAGTTGGTCAATGAAAGATACCAAGTGTCCCTCCTAGGTGGACTATAAAAGATCGATTCATGCTCCCTAAGTTCTATAGTTGGTTGATTTCCAGGGATAGATATACCTTCTTCCGGAGTAACAAGTTCTTCAATAGCAATGAGTCAAGAAGGAAGATTTTGGGTAATGATTCTTCCTACCCTGGGTGAACCAGGACCACTGGAAGTTGGAGAAGCAAATCCTGATGATGGAGTAGCAGCAGGTTCAGTTTCAGTTTCAGAAATTTCAGGTTCTTCAGCTAATTCACTAGTAGAAGAAAAACTACCAGTAACCTCGGAAAATGAAATTGGTTCAATAATATACTCTGGTGCTTGAACTTGATAATTAGGATGTACAACTAAAGAAGATTTTCCTTCTTCGGGTGACCCAACTCTACTGTCACTAGGAGTTACAAGAGCTCGTAGCCCTTCAAGCTGGCTTGGTGAAAACTCAGGAAGTTGGCCCCGAAGTCTATGGGACTGTCTCGGTAATTCAGCCACAATTAAATATTTTAATTACTTCACACGCAAACAAAGAAAAATTTCAATGAAAACCACCTAAAGTCTCTAAAGAACCAAATAATTTGAATCACATGCCTAAAGAATCTAGGAGGTCAAACCACACACAAACAGTAACTTTCCGTATCGAAAACACTAATTGGTGATGAAATCCAACATCGCAGAATTCAATACAGAAATGGCGGTTGGAACAGTTACCCCGACAACCTGCTTAATGTAACATACTGGCACAAGTTTCTCCACTAAATCGTCTCGAGTGAAGAGAACCCCCAGAGAGTCCAAGTTAGTCTAGTCGATGTCTCCTCCAGGTACAGTGGGATCTTCCCTCCACCATCACCTTAGGAAAGAATCCTATAGATTATGGTCACTATGGTTACCAACGGAAACAAATATACCTGGGGGAACAGTCTGTGATCCGATACACATGCAAGGGTAAAGTAGCAAAGCTCAATCCCCTTGAAGGCTCCTTGACATAATCCAAGGTTTACCAACAAGTGACCCCAGGATTCTTGACAATGGTCAATCCAAGGTTTACCATTTTTAATACGTGTATATCTTCTATCGTTCCCAATGAGGAAGGATTGATTACCCCACTGGTTCGGATATGATCTCGTGCTTGACTCCTATAAGAGGAGCTTCCCAGAGCATAGATGTAACAATTGGAATTTATCTCCTACTACAAGATATAGCTACTTGTTTGTTTTTACTATCTTGGAGAGTTAATTACTCCCTACTCCAAGATACTAGCCTAAGATATGTTGGTGATAAAGAGCCCTAGAAATAAAAAGATTACTAGATAAATTTTACTTTAAGCGCTATTTTTATTGGTTGTTCCTTAGGTCAAAAGGTATGGAGATGAAACTTTATGGTGTGAAGACTTGACTCCAAAACACTAAAAATACACCTAAGATGATAAACAATCCTTTTTCTTCAATGAAATTCTAACTAAAGAAAGAGTTGAAAATGCAATTGCTTGAAAACAAATCTTTCCTTAACAAATAAATGAAAAGAAAAACTTTTTTTTGTCTTTTCCAACAAACTCAAAACGAGACTACTAATTATGCTCACGAAAAATATCCCTTTCTTTTCAAAACTCAAAAACTACAAAAAAACAAATTTTTCAAAAGAGATTTTAAAATTTCTAGAAAACACTCAAAACTATAAAAAATCTAATCTTGAGATCTACAAATTCTAAAAACTAATTGAAGCAAAAGCTTACAAAATTTCTTTTCGAGAATGTTTTACTAGTTATCAGCAAACTAAGGACTAATTCGTTCAGAATAACAAATTAATCAAAAAACAACCAGCTTATGTTTTCTTTTTAAAAATGAAATCCAAAACTTTCAAAACAAGTTCTTTCAAAGCTTTGCAAAGAGAAAACGAGATGTATTCCTCACCAAAGGCAGATTTTACAAATTGGTCAAACTCATAAATAAGACCAAAAAAACCAGGGTGATCTGAGGTTTCTTAGGCTTCTAAGCTCTGAGTTACTACAAAGACCAAACGAAAATCAAGCCAGGCACACACAACTTCTAGAAATTCACCTAAAACCTAAATGCCAATGGAATTCACCTACAAAAAGTTTTTGACAAGACACATGCAGATCTGGTCAGAGGCTAAAACACATAAACAAATCCTAAGCTTAACTTAATGAAAAGATTTTAAGTTTTTCAAAATTTTGACAGGGTCCGCAGGCTCCCAGTATAACTAGGTGTGATACCGCTCTGTGTAGTAAAGCAACAGTGCGGGGATGTCCGCACTGTGTTACAACCAGAACGTGCAGTCCTCTTTCAAAAGCGTGAAAAACAAAAACAATTCAAAATCTAAAGAAACTACCCAATCCCACACACATCAAGCCAAAACCAGAAACAAAGAAAAAGTTTCTCAAGTCAAAGTAAAAGTAAAGGCAAAAAACCAAAATTCAAGTCCCCAACGGAGTCGCCATTTTGTCGGCCAGATAAATCGTTCTTGCGAACAAGACTAATCTCCCTAGTATCTACAGATATCTAGCGACAATCAAAACAAGCAAATTCTATCTTTCTCTAAATATTTCGATTTATAAATAAAAGCCAAGAGATGTTTCAAACCCTACCTCAAGTCCAACGCTAGTTTGTGGCAGCCACGCTTCGACCATCTAAATGAGCTTCCTTTTAAAGAACCTGCAAACACAAACAAGCACACATCAAATAACACCTGCATAGCCAATATAATAAACCATATTTATCATGATGATCAAAGAATTCATGAAATAAACCATATAAGATAGCTTATTGAGAAAAATGAACTTGATTGTATTATCTTTAAACAAAGAAGAACTTTACAACCTTGGTGCCTTGATGTTATACAAGCTCCTCCCAGGGTCCAACAAGGATCTCCTCTACTTTGACAAGCTTCACTCTCTTCCCAAAGAGATCAAAAGGTATGTAATCTCTACTCTCAAGCTCAATTAGGAAGTCTAAATTCCAACAACATTTACCCTCAAAAATATTCAGCGTTCAACCTCCCTAGCAACCAGCCCAATGCCTCTTTTTATAGTGCAAAGGAAGGAAGTTACCAGGTCCACCTTCAAAGGGATAGAGTCCTTCTTCAAAGGGATAAGCTCCTCTCATCAAGGGGTTAGCTCCTTTAGTTATGGGATGCATTAACCACCTAGGAGCGAACTTGCCACCTCAAGATTCCTTCTAGAAGCGTCCAGAATTAATCCCAAAGTGAGTTTTTAATAATAAACTTGCGCCTTTTTTACTTTTACAGGGGTCCGCACCCATTCCTTTAGAGACAGAGCGGGCAAGTCTGCAGGTAACATACCAAGGGGTGCGGGACCGCAGGTAATGCTAAGAGAAAGTGTGGAACCAGAGTTTTAGAGATTTTCAAGGACTTTCTCTTATTTTTAAGGCTTGACATGAAGAGCTGAGATTTAAGACTTGCAAAAGAGGACAGTATGAGTGGTGATAGACTCACACTGACTGCAGAAAGTCATGGTGAAAATATTTTGTGTAACATAGGGAAATAAAAATATTAATGGGTATTAATAAAGATAAGGATGAGAAGCTTCCAAAATATAAGGATCAAGTCTATTTTAATCTTAGCTATTGATTAGGGACTTAATCTTGTCCATTGATTCATCAACAGGAAAAGTATAAAAGGGGACTTGAGGGTCAGTTGGAGATATACTGAGGGAGACCAATCAGTTTGATTTCTAGAGTGGGGTTTGTTGATAAATTCGAACTAGAGGTCTAGATTGTAGCAAGAGGTAGAAGTACAGAACAGAGAGTGAGGAAGGGTACTAGAAGATCAATGCAGAGACTAGAGAGGCAGACGTAGAGCCTCTCAAGCAGACGTAGAGGTAGCAGGACTGTGCAGTCAATAGAGGGCCTGCGTGGGTGACGTAGAGAGGCCCAGTGTTAATGCAAAGTGGCAAGAGCTGACGCAGAGGGTCTGGGATTTGCACAGACACCGGAAATTCTAAAATTGAGTCTAGAAGAGGTGTTGAAGGATTTATCTTTGTTGGGTAAGCCGGTTTGGCACCAAGTTGTACTCAAGAATAACTGATTAATAAAATCCTCTGTTGCACTGGTTTTCCCGCATTGGGTTTTTCTCGGGACAATTGTCAAAAATATATGTGTTGATGTGTTTGATTCATGTGCATGTATTTGTTTCTGTATTATGGTGTGATATCTGCAGGAGAATTTATTTTAATGTTTACTAAAGCGTTTTCGTAAATAACTTATTGGAAAACAAGTAGGTAAAATAAATCAATTGTTGCAGTGATAGAATTTTCACAAAGAAGGACATAGATGTAAGTATAAAGATGAATCCTAAAATAGTTAAACTTCATTAAGAGAAGAGGGTGGTGAATTAAAATAATATTAATAAATTAAATTCAGAGAAATTTAGAGAACCTCCATGTGGCAACAACTAACATAAGAATATCCATCTAAGAGGCAAATTGAGTTAAATTAGGAAATAGTTAGGGAACCAAATCTAGACTTATCATTTGAATTTAGTAATGAACACAAATTAAGGAGTAAAAAAAATGGGATGAAGATACAACTAGGAGAAGAAGTAGGAAGTCTTCTTGGGGTGAGGAAAAATATTATTTTTAATTAAAATTTAAGTAAATAATTTTGGAGATCCTTGGCGAGAGAGTGACACATGGGTGGGTGAATAATAAAACTATTGGATTAATACTAATATTTAATTATGCATGAAATGCCAAGTTTCAACTATGAAGCCTCCAATAAAATAAGGGGCAATCCATGGGAAAAGGGACTTTTTACCCTATTGTTCGATGGATGAAACTATGTTAGAGCAGTGACTACGAGATATAGTTGAGTTTCGTGAGGTAGAGGACTTTAGAGAGGGGACTCTTGATCCAAGGAGTGATATCCTCTACCAGCTAGCACATTTCCTCCATTATACAACCCCATTGCAGCTCGGGGGTCCGCGGGGAAGGAGATTACCCAAGGACTAGGTTGGGTGGCCTACCAGTGGGTCACTACATTTGGATTAAGCACGTCAACATTCACACTTAGAGGCGAACGACAACGAGTGCAAGTAGTGGCAAGTCAATATTGAATCTTTCCTCCTAGTAAACAGTACTTGTTAGCATCTTTCAGTCCTGTCAGTCACTAGTGATCAAATGTACTCTTTCAAAGTTGTTGATAGGGTTATTAGGTCAAATTGCTATAGTTTCAAATAAATTTTCGAATAAAAATTGATCATTGGTCAGTTCTAGGTCATTAATACTCTCTCCATTATAAAGGTCAATTAATGCCATCATGGGCTGGTCATCTTTCCTTGTCAATAAAGAGTGTCTTGGTCACATCATCAATGAGTTATATAGGGGTCATGTCATCACTTTATGTCACCATTATGGGAGTAGTAATTAGGGGAAAAATGTTCAAAGAGATTTCAACTTGTTTCAACATCCTCATTCATGTTTCATATACCTCCCTCAACCTTCCCTCATAAATCCCCTCATTCCCCCTAAAACCCATTTTTCTCCTTTGGAAAAACTCATTTTTAACTCTAGCCTTATCCAAAATCCCTTTATATATCCCTCTAGTTGTATTTCCATTTTTTTATATACATTCAAAATCTAGCCGAAATCCATTTAATATTCCAACTCTAGCCGTGTTCCCCGTCCCCCTTTATTTGTTTTTCATAAACCATGCCCCATTATTTTATTTATATATATTGCATTATATATAACATAAACCTTGCACCACTCTCACTACAATAAATCAGGTCCGCAGGCCATGTGTCTCCATATCACAAGTTTCAATACCATCACGCTCAAACCTTTTCCCTTCGACAATTGTGATCGTACGATCGCAATCGCATATTTCACAAAACAATTCAACTGTAAAGTCCCTCTCTGTTTGCGATGCGATCAAGCGAAAGTCGACGGATGTGATATTTTATAGGATGGATTTGAAAGTTCTTCGGGTCCAGGTTTATGGTTCCACTCCCAATGCAATAGACCTGGGACTCACTGCCACATGTTATCGCAATCACATATTGCACGATCCCGCTATCGCATATCGTAATTTATATGTCATAGCCGCTGTTACTCCTGCTCATTCTGCTGATTATGATCGCAATTGCAATTCCTATATGTCAATAAACTCTGCCAGCCCCCTCCATATTGCGATTGTGATGAATCCGAAAGGATTTTATGCTATATTTTAAAGTATTTTACGTATGTCCATCCTATGCCCCCATGTAATACACAAGCCCCTCTCTGATTACGATGTGATAAAGCCAACGAATGTGATATTTTATATATTGGAGTTTTTGAAGTTTCGGTTCTAGCCCATCGGCAAAACAGTGAAAATCATGGTAAAAGGCCCCTCCCCTGTTGCGATTGCGATAATACAATGGCCCATATCAACAACCCAGATTTAATCGACCCGGATCAGTAGGCCCAGATTGATGGTTAATAAATCCTCCCGGATGATCAAAATTAGTTCATTTTCTACGCTCCCGACCACGATTTCTCATTGTTTTTCATATAATTTCCCAATTGAATGATTACGGCCTCCATTCACAGAGCACCAAATCATCCATTCTGCCTCCTCTCAGAGGATAGCGAGGATATTTTCGACGCATATCCATTTCGTCTCTGCTCAAACAAAATGCAGAAAAACAAGGACATCAGTGTAGTTCATTAGCCAATAGGACTAACAACAATGTCTATTCCAGGCCTTAGTTACCACTAGAATGCCCAGAACAACACCAGAAACTCAGCCGACTGATATTATTAGCAGTATTGATCTATTTTTATAATTTTTGTAACAAATCTTGAATTCTGTTTCAAGATATTTATTTTGTAAATAATTGTATAAATACTTCAGATTTCAAAGTATTGTGGGTTGGATGTTTGTGAATCATAGCTTGGAGCTAGTGTACATTTTGCAGTAATATAATAGGCAGTTGCAACTATTATCTTGGGATTCTTATGGTATGTTTCTTTGACAATGTTTTCTTTGATATTTTTTTTCCTACCATCTCTATGTTTTCTTATGATCATCTCATGAGTTTTAAACAAAATTCATAAGGTATTTGCTTTGTTTTGATGAGATTTTCATGCTAGTGTTCTTTCTTCTTGATGAATGAATTCATGGTTACATGCTCATTCTGACCCCTTTACCTTTTCATCTATGCACCACCCCAACAACCTATTTCTGTCATTGATAATGCATATCTTGCCCCATTATATCTCTACAATTGATCATTAGAAACCTTAGCCCAATCAGAGATCTATGAGCTTCATCCAACAAACCATAAAATCAAACACCATTGAGCTTAATATCCAACCTAACATCTCATTCCCTCTCCAGTCACTTCATTGGCTATGATACCTTTGAGAGAGCCCTCACTGATTTGGTAGGTCTAGCTACTAGATCTAAAGATTGGTTTGAGGTTACCTCCTATTGATGCCTCTAAAATCGCTGCATCAATATCGGGGAAAACCACCCAGTCCGGACCTTAGTGCAGCTCATTTTCCGTTTGGTGTGGTGGCTCCGACTAGATGTAAAGGGACCAGTTTCCCAGTGATATATGAATTGATGGGTGATTAGTTTGTAATGTATAACGAAAGCGATAAGTGTTTTATTCTACAATGCAAAAATATACAAAGATAACTAATCTATCCTAGGTATTCTTTTAATAACACGATTTTTATTGTTTCTATTATACAAATAACCATAAAGGTGAATTATTCATAAAATAGAAATATACATTCATATGATGATTACTTTGTTTAAGTAGTTAAAAAAAGTAATAATAAAAAAATTATCGCATTGATCATAATATATATCACTGACATATATATCCAAATGATAACAATTCTAAAACATTCAGAAATGAAAAGTTAAAGAATTGCTTGAAAAACATATATCTATATATATATATATATATATATATATATATATATATATAATAATAGAAATGTTGAGAAATGTTTATTCACATAGAGAAATAAGACAAAAATGGAGATAATAGTACCATATGCATTTGAATTCTCCCAATGTAAATGACATTCAGATTCTGCTTTCCTATTTGGGAACACATTCAGAAGATGCAATAGTGCAATAAAAGCCTCTTTGACAAAAATGCAGAACTTTGGTCCAGTTTTTGATAAAAAAATATTGGAAGTACAGTAGTGCAACTCCCAAGTCAAGTTTTAATACAAATTGCGGACCCTTTCTAAATACATGAAAGGGTCTTTAAATACTAAAAAAAAAAAAAAAAACTATCAATAAAAATCGCTATGCGCTGGTTTAACTATAGACATATAAATCTAGGATTCATCATGAAAATAGCAGTGTTGTGGCGGTTGAATGAATTCATTGTATCGGCTTCTTTTCCTGTGATTGCAGCTGACAGATTGCGAGCATAGGCTGGATTTCTGGAGGCTGACTCATCCTGGAGTGTAGCTGAGCTGTATAGGTGGCATCAGAGAGTTCGGAGATCATGCAGTTGATTGCATCTGAAAGACATTTCATGGCCATCTGCTGGCTATGTGGCTTGACAAGGAAAAACCAGAATGTTTCCCATGTCAAGCTTTGGATTCCTCCAATCTGTTTTTCCCTGTGCGCCAGCTCCTGTTTCCATTGTTGTTCCAACGACTTTGCTTTTGGGAGTTTACCTGGAGAGCAATTGGTGATCAAATTAGACATATGAAAACTATTATTTATCAATTCGATCAGACCATTCGTTGCAACTCTGCATCTAGAAGTTTCTCTTTCAGCTTTCATTAACTGGGACTCCCATTTGGAAAACAGGATTTCCTTATGCGATTCTTGTATTCTTGGTAGATTGGCAACCATTCCTTCTTTGGAATCTTGTCAGGACAGAAAATTGGTTAACCTTTCATCTGCCTTATCTAATTCAAGTCTGGCGTCTACTTCCTTTTCAATCATTGATGTAAAGATATCGCATAAGGGGTTGGCCAATGATATAGTATGGCAAAGAATATCCAACTGTTGGGACAATGCTTTGGTTATTTCCAAAGCTTATGTTCTGAATTCGCTTACCTATGGATAACCTTTGTACCTTTCTATCTGTTCTTTCATTTGTGCAATTTGTTCCTCCTTTGCCTTCTTTTCTTGCTCACTTAACATTTGAAGCTTGCTCAATTCTTGAGACAACTCCTGTTGTTTATGGAGAGTCTGCTCATCAATCCTCTGCTTTTCCAGTTTCAACTGCTCTTTTAATTGTTCATTTTGTTGCCTCTATTCTATTAACTGTTGTTCAAGCCGATCTATCTTTTGTTGTTGCTCTACCGATTACACCTCAAGTTGGGTAATCATTTGATCATTTTCCCTCGTCAGATGGCTAACCTTTGTGGCTTTAACCATTGTTTCTGGTGTGTAAGCTCCTGCAAACTAAGATAGCTTTGTTAAATCTTCGGAGGGATCGACTTCTGCTTTCCATACCACGTTCATCATTTCTACCTGAGGAGTTAAAAGAGGACTTTGATCAATTTTCCTCTTCTTCCTCTGTCTTTTAACTACAGCCCTATGCTTCAGATTGTAGAAGACATCGAGAGGTGGTATTTCTTCAGTTTGTAGTACAATCTCCTCAGTGGGATTCTCGAGAATAATCTCTATGTCCTGCTAAATTCTGGGTAGGCCGCTTGTTCCTTCAATCGGAACTGTAATAACTTCTGGCTTTTGCACTGTAGGCATTTTTGGTGTAGTGAGCTCTTGGGATTTATTCGGGTTATTGATGATTGAGTCGAACTGCTCCCATTCCTTGATTAACTTAGGATCAATATGGATATTTGTATCAAGGGGCTCACTAGTTCCTTCCTGTGTCTGCTCGCTTTTTGTGGTCCCTTCCTTTTCAGGAGTCTTTTCAATAATTTTCTCTTCAAAGTGGCCTTCTGGTTGCACCATAGAGGTAGTATTTAACAAGTCCAGAGGTAGCGTTTCCAATCTGTGTCCTGAACTTGTAAAATTCCTCTAGTCCCTCTGCTCCCAATTTGAATTTTTCCAGTTGTTTCATGTGAGAAAATACCTCGGTTGAAGCAAACAAATCATCATAAATATCCTTCTCATGTTCAAACTTGGCAATTTTGGCCTGAAAAGTGACATTGTAGGCAACAGATTTAGGATGATACTGCCTTTTCGGGATGACTGCTAACTTTAACATTTTTATATTCTCATCTTCCTTCTCTGCATGTTTTAAATCATGCAGGGTGAAAGCACCACATCGAAGGGGGAATGAAGGCCACATATGCTTTTTAGACTCCTTTAGGTTCCTTGACATCCCTTCTACTGTTATCTGATATGCCAATTCTCTGGCAAGTAACTTATCAGGGATGTATAAGGGAAGGACATGAGGGTCAGTAGTGCTGCCGAAAAGTCTGATGTAGGTGAACTTTTCTTCACCAAACCAACTACCAATTGCAGTTAGGTCGACAAAGGCTTCCTCAGACAACCTAGGAGCGGGTTTATTAAATATGGCATAATACACCGGGAGGAAGAAACCATTGCAAATTCTGTAAAGAAGATTTTTGTAATGGACTTTCCACAGTTCCTTATGATAGATATGAATGGGGTTTGGGTCCTATGGAGTCCATTTCCATCCTAGAATGGGATATTCGTAATTGAAAAAGATAGTGTCTAGAATATAAGCACTCATATAAAATGGGGGTATTACCTGGGTAGTCACAAACCTGTTTTTCCTATAATCAAGTATTTGGTTGGCCATTTTATCAGACAAAATGGTCGTCCAATCCATGATAAAGGAATTAATTGCAGCCTCCATTAATGGTACCATCTCTATAGAAAAGTTGGCAGAATCATGGACTCCAAAGAGTCTGCACATCATTGCACCAGCATAACAATAAGGAGATGCTAATGATTCTATCGAGTACATACCCAATTATTCATGCTTGTGTTTGGTTGGAAAATGCCTCCATTATCTGATAGGGTCTAATTTGATGGTGTTTTCTTTGGTGAAAGCCTCCAAAAATGCTTTGTTATATCGCTTCTCCGGTTCAGGCAAATGGTACATTCTTTTGATATCTTCTGCTCTGAATGACCTGAACATTCTTCCATTGGCCGTAAAGAAAGTTATGTCTGTGATATTGATGCTTTCAATAACCCATGTGACGAAGTCATTATAGGGTAAAACTTTGGTGCGGACTGCTATTCTATGAAGATAGGAGCATGCCAAATCCTTAAGAGTATTCTCTGACTTGTCCATGGAATTTGTTGTTGCTACTTCTTCGATCTCTTCTGGATCCTTGGCTTCCAACAAATTATAGATACTCTCCCATGAAGCTTTGCCTAGACTGAGGTAGTTGGTATCCGATATCAAGACCTTCTTCACTGGTTCCTCTTTGGCTACGACAGGGGCCTTTGGTTTCTTTGGTTTCTTTGTCACTTTAGCTGGATTCATCAACTCAGACTTGCTCTGCAAAGGAAACAAAAGAACGTAACAGAGAAAAACCCATTCAAAGCCAACACAGAATAAAAAGCTTAATGGTAATTCAAGTGTGATAAATAATACGAAATAAGATATTACCATGGATAAAATCCTCGAAGGATTCAACCTTAACTGTTCTATTAATGACTTCCGTAACTACCAATCATGATAATTAAATGTAATAATGATATGTCGCAACGCACATATTACTAACAATCTTTTAAAGCAGATCTCTTGGCTTTCCTGATCAGCGATTAGTGAAAATCACATATCACAGATTGGGAGGTTCAAAGGTTAAGCTTTAGCTGTTTCTATACATAGCTCCGATTGCGATAAAAGTGAGTTATAATGGGAAGGCAGGATAATCAATAAATCCTTTAATTCTCATTTATAAGTGATTTAAGGTTTAAACCCGCAAACATACATTTAACAATCTTTTATCGAAAAGTGCACTTTTCCTTTATGAAATCGCATCGGCGGGTTCCAAAGGGGATTTTGTTATGTGTTTCATGGTATTTGTGATGGCCAATTGCGATTGCATTATCGTGAGTTTGGAATGGACCTTTGGAATGTTTCATTGTTTGATTTGCGATTTGCGCTTTCCGATAGCTTTATTGGATCGGCAATTCCTAGTGAAAGCTTTAAGTTCATCATTTAAACCAAGAGTGTGATACATATTCTTTTATTTTTTCTTTATGAAAGGGTTTTGTTTAATATCTAAATTGGATCGGACCTTTTCATAAGGACTTTCATGTGTTGTGTGGATTTACAAAATATGTGATTGTTATTGAATTATTGATTTTATCTAATTCCTAAAAAGGGGACCCATTTCTTGTTAAATTTTTGGAAAAAGAAATTGAAATGGGGAGGGTTGTTGTATAGCACAACACCTCATTGGCTTCCTTTATTACCATTGGGACATTGAGGAGTGCTAACATTTTTGGTGACCATACTGGGGAAGCGAACAATTTCATATTCCCCAGGAAAGATTATCAAAGTTTAGATCTTATTTACTGATGGTGGACAACAGTCAGACACATATGAAGGTTGAACCATTCACCTGGTGACTCCAATCAACTTTCAACTTGATTTGAAGACTCCACTGGAGGATGAACCCTACCAACAGAAACATGAAAAGACAATATGGGAAGATCAAGTATTCAAATTGTAATTTCATCCAAGATATAATGTGCTTTATTGTAAATTATTTCTTATCTTTTCCTAATAATGTCAATAAGGTTTTCCAAAGTATACTATATTTGAGAAAAAATCACAAACCTTCATTTGATTTCTTTCTTTTGAAGATTGTGAATACAAATTCTCCTCGTGCCTTTGATCTTGGTCAAGATCCTTCTTCCGAATCTTATGATGACCATCTTCAACTTGATGAGCCTCAAGAGATCAAGAATAATCCCATATCTTATGTACGTACTCCTATACCTTGTAAAACTCCAGATAGGTACAAGCCACTCATCTTACCTCCTATACTCCATGATTTCCCTCAAAATTATTACAAATATATTCCCAGGTTTGATGGAGAATATGGTAACATCACTGCTAAAAAACACATTCAAAGTTTTGAAAATTTTCTCGACCTTTTTGAGGTGGAAGAAGATGATGTTGGTATCAAGCTTTTTTTTTTATCTTTGCAAGGCGAAGCCAATAAATGGTTCAAAAACTTGCCAGCTACAAGCATTTTTGATTTCCATCAATTTTTTAAAGTCTTCCCTGATAAATGGGTGATCAAGAGGAATCCTTTTCTAATTTTAGAAGAATATAATCATTTGAAAAGACATCCAGGAGAAACAGTGCAACACATTTCAGCTAGGTTCAATCAATTATACCATTCAATGCTTGTTGATATAAAACCACCTCTTAGTTTAGCTCTCTTACACTACCCAAATGCCTTTGATCCAAAAATGGAGTTCCAATTGAGAGAAAGGGACACTACCACACTCGAATAAATGTAGGACAGTGCAATATTTGTGGAAGCTAATCTGTTGGTCAAAAGGTCAAAGTTAAAGGCAGAAGAAAGGGAGAACATAGAGAAGGAGTACCTTCCATCTTCGGAATTGAAGCTCGACATTTTGATAATTAAAATGGAAGAAATGATGGAAAATATCATCATGAGAGATGAATTTGTTGTTCAAAAGTACCATGTCCCAATTATTGCAGAAGAAGATGTTGCTGGCCTTAACCATTTTTCTACTAATCCAGTTACCATAGATCGTAGAATGATTGTTTTTTTATTCATTTATGGACAGTCATGAAAATGGATTTGTAGATCAACCCATGGAGAATCAATTTGCTGATCTAATGTGTATGCTTGATGACACTCCTTACAATGATGATTTACCCAAGTATGATCAGTATGATGATGATTATGTTGTTGAAATAGAGGCCGACTCTTCAAGGAAATCAACGACATGTTTTTGGGAGGAGGAAGATCAATTACATCAAATAAAATATAGCATTCAGCCTATGCATATCAATCATGACAGAAACAAAGATAATCCATAAGTTTTCAAAGTAGGTGAAAGGTCTTTACCCTTATGTTTCACTTCATTTCAATTTCTAAGAGAAAACTTTCCCAAAATTAAAAATTAGAAATATTTCATTTTTGATATTGAGCACGGAGAAGATAGTGAACTTCTTGATCATGACTCCTTACCCTTGTGTTCCTCCTCATTTGAAAAAAAAAGAGAAAGTTATAAGCAAACAGATAAGCGAGTTGTCAACAGTATAAGTGAGAAATCTTCTCATAAATCAGTTGAGGATGTCACTTGTGATATGGAAGCTTCTTTCGCTCCAGAATCATAGCCATTGAGTTACATTGAGTTTAAAACCACAAATGAAAGCTTAGAACCTGAAACATATTATCAATTGATGCAAGATAATTTTGTACCATTAAGTTTTGATTCATTTCAGTTTTTAAAGAAACATTTTGATAATATCTTTGAAGCAAAGAATGACAAGCGTATAGAAAATCATGTAGTCCCATTGGAACCCATGTATAACAAGTTGCAGCATTCTTCTCGGGTTCTCCATGATCCAATAGCTGATGTTTTGGATGATATCTATAGTCAAAGTCCTTCTCCATTAGCTAACTATGAGCTTAAAAATAGAGATGATAAAAACTTGATCAGACAATCAGCTTCATTGTCATGTTCAACAGGAGTTTCATTACAAAGCTCATTCGAAAATGTGCAGTCATATCATGACAATTACAAGTTAGAATTGCATGAGAGTAAGGATGAAACGAAAGTTTACATTCATGGTATAAAGACCACCTAGAGTAGAATTACAATCTGTTGGATGAGCTAAACCTCAACGCACATTTGTTTGAATATCCTTCTGCTAATTTGTTGCAGTCATATGGGAAGATAAATTTTTTTGTATTTATGTATCATGAGCACATGTTCAATGGACATTTTGAGTTGCCTACGTTTTGTTTTCCCTGCCTGCTCAAGGAATGTACAAGCAGGATTCAAGTAGCCATTTGTTGGATTGGTTACATTAGAGGGATCATATCGCATGCTTGTCTATATATCTTCAACAAGTGGGCAGTTATCATCAGAAGTTTGAAGCCCTAGGAGAAGGGCATAAGGCTTCTATGATCAATTGTTGTTTCCTTTTTAAAGTTGTAAAGTTAGTTTTTCGGTCAAGTCAAGTTAGTTTTAGTTTTACTAAATTTTAGTCAGTCATTCAATCAGTTAGTCATTTCAGTATTGAGTTTGGCTTTTTATTTTTTACTCCATCGCCCAATGGATGAGGCTACCTGGTCTACGGTGTTCTTGACACATCCTAAAGGATCTTCCATCCCCAACTGAAGCCAATGTTAGCGTCTGTCAGTCCTATTAGTCACCAGTGGTCAAATGTACTCTTTAAAATTTGTTAATATGGTTATTAGGTCAAATTGTTATATTTTCAAATAAATTTTTGAATAAAATTTGATCATTGGTCAGTTCTAGGTCATTACTACTCTCTCCATTATCAAGGTCAATTAATTCCATCATGTTCTTGTCATCTTTCCTTGTTAATAAATAGTTTCTTGGTCACATCATCAATGAGTTATATAGGGGTCATGTCATCACTTTATGTCATCATTATGGGAGTAGTAATTAGGGGAAAAAATGTTCAAAGAGATTTGATCTTGTTTCAAAATCGTCATTCATATTTCATATCCCTCCCTCAATCTTCCCTCATAAATCCCCTCATTCCCTCTAAAACCCATTTTTCTCCTTTGGAAAAACTCATTTTTAACTCTAGCCTTAATACAAAATCCCTTTGTATATCCCTCTAGCCGCATTTCCATTTTGTTTATACATTGAAACTCTAGCCAAAATCCATTTAATATTCCAACTATAGTTGTGTTCCCCATTCCCCTTTGTTTGTTTTTCATAAAACATGCCCCATTCTTTTATTTATATATATTGCATTATATATAACATAAACCCTGCACTGCTCCCACTACAATAAATCAAGCCCACAGGCCACGTGTCACCATATCATAAGTTTCAATACCATCACGGCCAAACATTTTCCCTTCATCGATTGCAATCACAATCTCATGTTTCACATGTCAAGTCAAATGTAGATCCCCTCTCTGTTTGCGATGAGATCAAGCGAAAGTTAGCAGATGTGATATTTTATACGTTGAATTTGAAAGGTTTCCAGGTCTGGGTTTATGGTTCCACTCCCAATGCAATAGACTCGGGACCCACCAGCCACGTGTTATCGCAATCGGATATCACACGATCCCTCTATCGCATATCACACGATACTGCTATCGCATATCATAAAGTTCTATGTCATAGCCCTTATAACTCCTTCTCATTCCACCAATTGCGATCACAATCGCAATTCCTATACGTCAACAATCTCCGCCAGCCCCCTCCAATTGTGATTGTGATGGATCCAAAATGATTTTATGCTATATTTTAAAGTATTTTGCATCCATCCATCCTATGCCCCCATGTAATACACAGGCCCCTCTCCGATTGCGATGTGATAAAGCCATCAGACACGATATTTTGTATATTGCGGTTTTTGAAGTTTCAGGTCCAACCCATTGGAAAAATAGGAAAAATCATGGTAAAAGGCCCATCCCCTATTGTGATTGTCATAATACAATGGCCTAGATCAATGACCCAGATTTAATCAACCCAAATTAGTAGGCCCAAATCGACAGTTAATAAATCCTCCTGGATGGTCAAATTAGTTCATTTTCTACGCTCTCAACCACTATTTCTTGCTATTTTTCATGTAATTTCCTAATTGAATGATTACGGCCTCCATTCACAGAGCACCAAATCATCCATTCCACCTCCACTCAAAGGACAATGAGGATATTTTCGACGCATATCCATTTCCTCATTCACCACCAGAATGCCTAGAATAGCGCCAGAAACTCAACCGATTGATATTATTAGCAGTAATGATCTATTTTTATAATTTTTGTAACAAATCTTGAATTCTATTTCAAGATATTTATTTTGTAAATAATTGTATAAATACTTCAAATTTCGAAGTATTTTGGGTTGGATGTTTGTGAATCATAGCTTGGATCTAGTGTACATTTTGTAGTAATATAACAGGCAGTTGTAGTTATTATCTTCGAATTCTTGTGGTATGTTTCCGTGACAATGTTTTCTTTGATATTTCTTTTTCCTACCATCTCTATGTTTTCTTGTGATCATCTCATGAGTTCTAAACAGAGTTCATAAGTTATGTGCTCTATTTTGATGATATTTTGATGATAGTGTTCTTTCTTCTTAATGAATGAATTCATGGTTACATGCTCATTCTAAACCTTTTACCTTTTCATCTCTGCACCACCCCGACAACCTATTTCTGTCACTGATCATGCCTATCTTGCCCCATTATATCTCTGCAATTGATCATTAGAAACCTTATCCCAGACCTAGATATATGAGCTTCATCCATCAAACCATAAAATTAAACACCATTGAGCTTAATATCTAGCCTAACATCTTATTCCATGTCCAATCACTTCATTGGCTGTGAGACCTTTAAGAGAGCCCTCTCTAATTTGGTAGGGCTAGCTGCCAGATCTAAATATTGGTTTGAGGTTACCTCCTTGGCTTCCTTTCTCAACCATGGGACATTGAGGAGTGCTAATAGTACCTATGTTATTAAAAATGTTCTTTTATATGACTTCATTATGACTATAGTTAACAACATGTAAAATAGATTATATGTGAAATGCAGTGAAATTCATGGATGTTTATAGAAGTGCTTAATATTTTTGAATTCCCAATGCTATTTGCTTATTGTATTTTTCTTAAAAATAAAAAATAAAAAATAAACAAAAACAAAAAAAACACAGGGTTGGTCCCTACAAAATTCCATGAAGTTTTCCATTTGTCCTTACTAAAGAAGTATGTTAAAGATGTTGATCATGTGATTGACTGGTCTGTATTACAGGTGGAACCAGATGGAGAATTCTAGTGAGAGGCTCAATGTATATTTCAAAAAAATGTTCTCATGCTCTGGAACCAAGCAATCGAGCAAATTAAAGTGCAATGGAAGCATTTTGGGCCCGATGAAGCTACATGGGATATGGCGGATCAGATGTGGGCTATGTATCCTTCCTTGTTTGCCGGTTAAGGCAAAGTAGTTTTGGCTTGGTGTTTTGCTGTGAGTTTGGTATATGCTTTGGTATATGTTTTGATATATGTTTGTTGATGTTGGTTTATGAACATATGTATACAAACTTAAATACCACCATGAGCTATGTTATAAAGCTCCAATAAGCGATATGGGTGCCACGTCATTATGATTTTATGTTGTTATGTTTTCATGTTAGTTTGCTTCTCAATAGGTTGATCATTGTAAATATTGCATGGAGCTAAGTTATAAAGCTCCATCGGAAGTATATTTTTCTTACAATATTTTTGTGGTTATAGGTGTTGTTGAACACCGAGGATGGTATTCCCCTAAGGGGGAGGGTTCTGTAACAGCCCTGGTGAAAATTTCATGTAATATAAGTAAATAAAATAAAAATAATAATCATGGATGATGGGACACTTATTCCAAGCTGAATGTTCGGCAAAATCCTAGTGATGGCAATCACTTGTGATTGAATATGGCTAAGGAAATTGGCAAAGGAAATGTCTAAGACTTTGGAAAGACAAATTGTCATTTTGGCACATTTATTTATGAAAATAATGGAAATTATGAGAAAAGGAGGTGAAAGGTCGCAGGTTGCATGTGAGGAGGGAAATGAAGGAAAGTAATGGAAAATGAAGAAAATAGAGGTCTCATTCAAAGAAAGGCTTTTTAGGATGAGTTGGTAACCTTTTATTAGTTAATATTTGGAACTCTCACATTATTCTCTCTCTCTCTCTCATACTCTTGGTGACTTAGAGTTTTCTTGGAGCACTCTTGGAGGGTGTGTCATCCTTGGATTTTGGAGCAAGAAGGTAGAGGAAGAGCAAGAAACCGCAAGAGGGCATCGGGATTAGTAGCTACATCATATTTTCTTTAAGGTACCGAGTTGCACGTATGTTTCCTTCACTAGTTTTGGCATGCATGGAATATGCATGTGGTTTATTGGTTGTGTTCTTTCATTGGCATCGAGAAAGGCTAGGATTGATAGTGGATTGCTTAGCCTTTCCATTTCTTGGATAGCCATGGTGATTGTGGGTTTATTTTCATTGTTTTATTTTTGGTTGGTTCTCATGTTTCCTTAGCTTAGGTTGAGTTACTAGTCTTGGAGCCTTGGTTGGACAAATGCTCTTGAGCCCTGGAACAGCTTGGGTTGAGTTACTAGTCCTAGAGCTTTGGTTGGTCAAACACTCTAGAGCCCTGGAACAACTTGGGCTGAGTTACTAGTCCTAGAGCCTTGGTTGGGAAAACTCTCTAGAGCATTGGAAGGCTTGGATAGAGACTGATCCGATGATGATTTTGTGATGTCTTACCGTGAAGTGGAATCATTTTTTGATGGGTTGAGGTGGATGGCCTCTGGAAGCCCTGGATTGTTTTTTATTGCTGTGTTTTATGAGATCCCACATTCATGCTTGGAATATGGCATGGGGGTGAATGCCTGAAGATATATTTGGCTCAGCCATCCTATGGCCAGGTGGAATGTGGAAGTCCCATCCCGGGTTTGGATTTTGCATCATTAATGAAAGGTTATTTCTCCTTGTATTTCTATGAGAATTTTGATGGATTATATGTGGTATATATGGTTATACTTTCATGAGTATTTATGCTACTATTATCTTGGTTATGTATGTGTTTTATGACAATAGCCATGTATGCATTTCATCATGTTTTTACCTGTAATTTAATGATAAATGTATCTATGACCTAATGGATGGAATGGTAGTTGATGTGTTGAGGCATCAATGGTTCTTAGTGATTCCTAGCTAAGTATGAGACCCCTATGCTCAAAACTGTTATTTACACCTATAGTTTACATATTCATGATATGTTTGATGAAATGCCTGTCATGGCTAGTATAGGTCCAGTTAAGGTTTCATTCAAGCATCTATGTTAGTATTGTTATTTCCATGTTATTTTACTATTCTGAAGAGATGGTTCAACTCTGGGCAGTGACTTGGGCTCTGGGCCTGAAAAAGTGGCTCAAATCTCAGGGACATTGGCATAGCACTGAAAAATTTAGTCTTTGGTCACTGGCAAGCAATCCTGTGAGAGAGAATTTGGGTTTTTGGACATTGTCATGGCTATGGCCAGAGAGAGACTGAGGCTTAAGTTGTCCAAAAGTTCAATGGGACCCAAGGGCAAGTTGTCTGAAGTATTGGATTGCTTCTTGAGGGTCCTGTGGTTGATGTTGAATGTTTGTATGGTGTGTTTCCGTCAGTTCCATTTCCTTAACATGACTTAGGAGGTCGAATCATATCATAGTGGCCTCTCATCGCATGTTTACCCCGACTGGTCGATTTCTTGGGTAGATGTGGGATGAGAGAGTTACATGAACATACGTGGTTTGCATTTATTAAAGACGCATACACATGCATATTGCAAGAATAACAATAGCGTATATAATTTTGAATGTCAAATTGGAAGTTAAAGTTAATTAAAAATATTGATTCGCCCCCCTCCCCCCATCTCAGTATTTTTATTAACAATTGGTATCATAGGGGATCACTCCAACAAATGATTAACTGCTTGAGAGTGGATCAAGGAGAATGGGAAAGAAGAAAAAGAATAAGGCAGCTCAAATGAAGAATTCAATTCAAGAAAAATGTGGTACTGGAATCGATATATCAGATGCAGTGACAGTTATAAATGTCAGCAAATATTCAACTATATGAACTGTTTGGTAATTTAATTATTACTTTGATAAATTATCAACCGTGGCTAGTAAGTTGATGAAGTGTAAGTGCATTGTATGTGATAGAAGTCCTTGGTTATTCACGCCTCTAAATTAAACTGAGTTATCGAAATATAGGTTCTAAATTAAGTTATTGGAATGCACATGAGTAAAGCAATTATTCCAAGAAAATAAAACGATCACATTGTTTTATCAAAGAATACTTATGGAAAATCTCACACTCCGCTTCAAAAGAAACTTTCACAACTCTGCATAAAAGTAAATCAATCCCACACCTATGAAAATTAATTACACTATTATAAAAATTATATCTAATTATGAAATCCACAAAACCAATAGAAATCTCAGAATTATAAATCAATCTCACACTTGTAAAATGAAATTTAGCTCTAAAACACACACACACACACTCTACTATATGTCTGAATTATGCTTTGAAAGGAACTCAATTTTCTAAAGGAATCAACGTATCTATCATAATAACACACTCTTGCATGAAAAACCAAAATGAATTGAAAATATTTTCTCACTTGCTCAAAATAATAAATCACTCTTGCTTGGAATAAAACCTGTAATTAAATCATTTCTTTTAAGAATTACAACTTTAATCTAAATTCAAACTTCCACTATTGTTATCATTCCTTATTAAACTCAATTCATGTTCTCCTGAATCAATAAATAAATTTAGTTAATAAGACAATCATACTACTGCTATTTAACTCAAAAATCAATAAAGGAAAACATTCTGTAGGATGCATCCAGCGAATAAGATTACGAAATGATATAAGGAAATTCTACTTAAAACCATAAAAGAACCTTACTACTTGAGGGGGGCCTCCACAAGAAGATGGTCACGAGATCCAATTTAACAACCAACCACATATTGAAATAAGAAGGATTCTTTATAATTGAATTGAAAGCAGAGTTTTAATTCTCGCTGCCACATAACAAAAGTCAATGTGTTTATGTTTTCTTACGAAGTCCTTTTATAAAGCTTGCATCATTAAATGTTCAGAGCTTCATGCCTAGCTTCACTTAACAAAATACTAAAAATAACTATGAAAGATATCATAATTAAATTCTCTAACGATTTCCTATTAACAAAGAAAATTGTTAGGCATATATATCATTCCTCACTTGCTTGTTATAGCTGATAGAGTTGACTTTATCTTTGACCGCATAACTGGAAGCTTCCTTTGCTAATCTGGTTCATGAAGATAGGAAGGAATCCTAGAGTTCATTGATCTCTATCTTTCCATATATTTCTCGCTCCAGCTGGCACCTTAGAACCTATGGAACAATGGACTTAGCCAGAGAATCAGACATTCGCTGCAGAATCATCCCAATCTAGTAGCTAAAACAAATATATGACTAATAATAAAGAACATTATTAACTTATGAAATACAAGACTTTTATATACCTGTCTTGTTATAGATTCTATGATTTGTTTCCCATAAAGTGATTATGATGATAAAAAAGGAGTAAAATAGGTGGAAAAGGGGTTTCAAAAGAAAGAAATTATGAGGCTTAATATTCCCCCACATGGAGGTCATTGCATGTCCTCACGCAAAAATTCAAAACTAATAGTATTTCTCTATTACCACACTTCTTCAGAAGCTTGAGCTAGAAAATCCAAGTTTGTTTTCTTTACCTTTTTCTTAGAAATTACCATCCTGGGCTTCTTCATCAAAATTTTGTATTTCAAACTTATAACCTTCCTCTTGAGAGACTTGTTCTTCTCCTTTAACTTTTTTTTCTTTTCATACCATAATCCTAGGTGCAATACAATGTTATCATTTTTGGGTCTTTGAATCTCATTTTGCATCTTTAATGTCTCATGTTCTTGTTTTAAATGTATGTTTAATGTGTCTAATTCAAGAATTTCTTGCTTCAAAGTATTCACAAATAGAGGTTCTTCTGGGCTGTCAGACTGATTTTATTTTTGAATTGAAGAAGAAGATACATTTTCAGTAGCCTTTTTCTCTTGAGACTCAATATAGTCATATATCTCCTTTTGTACTGGATCAATTTCTGGTGTTTTTCTTGTCGGACTAGAGATTGGTGTAAGGATAGTTTGTGATGGAACCTCTGGTTCCTCCTCCTCTTCCAGATTAACAAATTCTATGAATTTTTGAGATGACTCCTTTACCATTTTGTTAAGTCTTGCACTTCTCCTTATGGTAGATGAGAGAGGAGTTTGTTTTTTAGGTTTCTTCTATTTTGCAGTGGCCTTCTTTGTTTCCTCTATGTTCTCAGATTTATTTTCTTCTTTTTCATTGAATTTCTTTCTTCTAACAATTTTTTTCTTTATATTTCCTAAACATTTGCAAGAGGAAGTTCATTTTCTGAATGTTGCTCTGGTTGAGGTGGGTTATCAGTAGGATTTTAAGACAATTTTCTTCTGCTTCTCCTTATCTTATTGCCACTTGGTTCTTCTTGCTGAACGTATTTAAAATGATTTCTAATTAGGAAATTCTCCCAATTATCTCCTAGACTCTCAAGATGGGCTTCAATAAGCATCTTTACAAGGCCATGATGATATAGAGTGTTATCAGTGGACTAGATTTTTCTTTGAGTATTTCTAGACATCTTCCTCGAGCAATTAAGTAGAAAATAGGGTAAATTTATTTCATTTCGTTCAATAAAGTGCATCATTAAATGAACATTGTAGAAAAACATGCTACCAAATATACGCTCACAAATAATGAACTTCTGAATAACTAACAGTAAATTCCTCCATTTACTCTTTAGAGATGTGCTCATAATACCCTTTTTAAAAATAGTGGTATCCATACCTAGAATTTTTAGAAATGCCTTCCATTCATTCCCTTCAATACCCCTATTTTTGAACCATCTTTCGCCAATTCTGGGTAGTCCAGTCACCTTGGCCATGAAGGACTCTGGCACAACAATTTTGATGTCCCCAACTTCTGCTTTATTTCCATCAAAGGCCTAAGAAAAATATTTGGTTACCTCTTTGTCACAGCCATCAATTTTTTCTATAAAATCTATCCACTACACTGACTCTACTCTAACAACGACTCCCAAGTTGACAAATTCTCGCTTCACAATTTCTTCTTTGATAGGGTTTTGGAATGGTATTAGGTTTAGAAATATGAGTATGGATAGGAGAGTGAAATGGAAAATGGAGATGAGTGAAATGACTCAGGGAAATGAGTAAAATAGCTCTTGAGAAATAGAGTATAATGGATACGAGCAAGTAGAATTATCAATGAAGTAGGGTTTCGAAAATGAAGTGTTTGCATGATGATGAATGGAAAATGGGATTTTCGGGCTAACTTCATTGATATAACATGATATTTATAACTCAATCCAAAGTTAGAACATTAATCATTATTTTGAATGGCAGTACAACGTCTATATTATTTCATAATCCTAATGTGTTTACCTTTATTATTAAATCCAATATTTGGATACCTTCGAACTTGTGATTCTAATACTTGATTGTTCTTGTGAATTGTCCTCATGTTCTTCCACTGTGTACTTGATCATTTCCTTCTACTAAAACCTTCAATCATCCAGTCGATGATTCCTGTTAATATTAGCTACAGAATTTCATCAAAGGTGCAAATTCTCAGCAATTATGTAGCTACTTATACTGAAAAGAAAAAGAGGGACATAAAGAAAATGGGAATTAAAATAAGATTGAAAAATAAAATTTAGGGTACCAAAATTACTCGGTTTTCACCCTAAATTTTCTGTATAAACATGCCAACAAAGTTGGTTTTCATGTTTATACAATTTTATATATATATATATATATATATATATATATATATATATATATATATATAGATATACGAAAACAAGTAGCTTTACAAATCAAGTTAGAGAGGAAGGAAAATCATTTCTGGTCATCTTCAAATGAATATTGTCTTGTAGGTTTTTAACAAAATCTTCCTTTGTCAATAGTTTGTGATAAATTCTCAATCGATGACCATTTACAAGGAAGGTCACTCTTTCTTAATCAATGGTTTTGATCCTAACTGCACCATTATCAAAGACAGTTTCAATCTCATAAGGCCCAAGCCAATGAATTTGAAATTTTCCTTGAAAATCTTTAAAATTTGAGACAAAAAGGAATGCCCAATCTCCTGACTGAAATTTTGTTTCCTTTATGTACTTTTCATGCCACATGGATCTTTGTTGTTGAAAGATGTTGTTTCTTTTAATAGCATCCTATTTTATCTCATATAGTTCATTTAGCTGCTCCATTCTTTGTTTCCATTATTCAAATAGATGAAGACCTAATTTAATTGTTGTCTTGAAGGCCTTTACCTGGAACTAAATAGGAAATAAGACTTGCTTCCCATAAAAAAGTTCATAGGGAGAATGTCCTGTAGTGTTTCTCCATATGGTACAGTATGCCCATAAAGCTTCTAGAAGCTTTTCTACCTAGTCTCTTCTATGTAGATGCACAATCTTGGTAAGAATTGCTTCAATTACTTTATTTGTGGATTCCACCTGCCCATTTGTCTGTGGATGATATGGAGTGTACTTCCAATGTTTGATTTTGCATTCCTCCATTATATTTTGTACCAACTTGGATGTAAATTGAGTTCCTTGATCTGTCACAATCTCCCTTGGGACACCAAAACAAGTAAAAATATTCTTGAAAATAAATGAAACTATAGTATTTTCAGTAGCAAAAGAAAGTGTTTTATCTTCTACCCATTTTGTAACATAATCAGTGCAAACAAGAATATACCTTTTTTGTTTGGATGGTGGATTAATTAGACCAACAAAATCTAGAGCCCATTTTTTAGAAGGTTTAATGAGTACCTGAGGTTGCAAAGACATTTCATCTTAAGGAACATGTTTCCCCATTCTCTGAAAACTATCACATCTCTTTACATATTCTTTGGCATCATTGAAAAGGGAAGGCCAATAATATCCTAAGAGAAGAATTTTTTAAACAGATCTTTTATCAGCGAAGTGTCCTCCACATGGTTCATCATGACAAGCCTTTAATATTTCTGGAACTTTTCCTTCTCTAACACATCTTCGAATAATCAAATCTGGGCCTATTTTGTACAATTATCCATTTATCCATGAGTAGGATGCACTAATTTGAATTACCTTTCTTTTCTCTGGAGGAGACAAATATAATGGTAACTTCCTTGTAGCCAAATATTTAGCAATATCTGCAAACCAAGGAGATTTAAGAGATACTCAAAAAGATATTCATCGGGAAAATTATCTTCTAGTTTATCATTATTATCATTTTGAATCCTAGACAAAAAGTCAGCAACTGTATTTTTTTTCCAAGTCGATCCAAAATAGTAATATTGAATTCTTATAACAACAATAACCATCTTGTAATTCTGCCATTAGTAATTGGCTTATTCATTAATTATATAATTGTAGAATGATTTGTATGTACAAAGGTTTCATAGCCAGTGATGTAATGTCTGAATTTTTTGATGGCATGGACAAAAGTTAAAAACTCCTTTTCTGTTACAGTATAGTTTAACTTTGTATGAGTCAAATTTTTACTGGTATAGTAAATGGCATAAGGAGTTAAATCTTTTTGTCCTAGTACAGCTCCTAATGTTTTATCTAAAAAATATGTTGAAATGTGAAAAGGTAATTTCCAATTTGGCCCTCTTAGAATGGGTGCTTCAGAAATATTTTCTTTTAATGTTTCAAAAGATTTTTGCCAATCAGAACTCTAATTGAATTCACAGTATTTTGTGAGCAATTTGAAAATTGGAGATGCAATTTTTGTAAAGTTTTCTATGAATCTTCTATAGTAACCATTAAAACCAAGAAAACTTCTAACATCTCGTTGACAAGTTGGAATTGACAATTTAGAAATAACTTCTAGTTTAGATGTGTCCACTCTAATTGCATTTCCTGAAATATGGTGTCCTAAAATAATTCCCTTAGTAAACATCATAAAACACTTTTCATGGCTTAATGAGAAATTTGCTTCCTTACATCTAATGATAATTTTTTTAAAAATTTTAAGAGCTTCTTCAAAAGAATTTCCATAAACCGTAAAATCATCCATGTAAACTTCCACACAATCATGAATTAGATCAAAACAAATTCCTAAAACTGTCTTTTGGAATGTTGCAGGTGCATTACACAACCCAAAAGGAAGTACTTAGTAGTCATAGGTTCCCCATGGATGGGTAAAAGTGGTTTTATCTTAATCTTCTGGAGCTACCTAGACCTGGTTAAATCCACTAAAACCATCTAGAAATGAGAAATATTTATTTCCTGCCAATGTGTTTAAAACTTTATCTATGAAAGGAAGTGGAAAATGAATTTTTAGGGTAGATTTATTAAATTACCTATAGTCAATTAATACTCTCCATTTTCAATTCTTTTTAGGAACAAATACCAATGGTGAAACCCACTGGCTATCTGATATTGGATAAATGAAATTCACATTTAACAATTTTTGCAATTCCTCTTTAACAATTTCTCTCAAATTTGGATTCATTCTTCTATAAGGTTGTCGGATTTGTTTAACATTTTTTTCAATGTAAATATGATGTATATAAGTATTAGGATCACTTCTTTTCATTTCAGTATATTCCCATGCATAAGGAAATGAATGTTCTTGTAAAATCTTTATTAAATATTTCTTTTGAAATTCTTTCAGATTATTGTTGGGTGTGGAGTATGATTATCTTATTTATTCAAAGGTATCGCTGCATTGGACCCCAGTTCATAATGGGGCGACAATGCCGCCCATTTTTACGCACCTCTAGAACGGTCCAGAGGGGGCCATGATGATTCCTTAGAGCCCCCCCCGCAAGGGATCGAGGGCAGTGCCTGTGACGCTAAAAATAGATGTAAAATTTCCTTGTAAAATGTTGTAATTTCGTAGTCATTCTGGGCCATTCATTAGGCGGAAATATAAATATAGAATTTATGTTTCATTTAGGGTTTTTTTCCCTAAAATACAAGCCCTCGCTATATATGAGCAAATTGTACGGCGACTATGTAGATGTGTATTTTGAGCAAGAAATAGAGAGGATATTGTGTGAGAGAAAAGAGGGAATTACATAGGATCTGTTGTAGGTTGTATCTCTTCATTTTGTTGGATAATATAAAAGGAATGACTAGTTGTTCTCCATGGACGTAGCCCAAATTGGGTGAACCACGTATATCTATGTCTCTCTTGTTTTATGCGTTTTATGTGTTTATATTTCTGCAATATTTTTATGTGTTCCATTGCTCTGTAATATATAATTTGCTAACAATTATTATTGATATTCAAGGTTTTTTCTGCGAAGATTTCTATAATTGCCATTGTTTCCATAGAATGTAAAGATAATTGACGAGATGATAAATATTCAATATTGTATTGTTCTTGAAAACTTTGATTAGATTCACAATATGAGGAAGAATCATTATTTTCCATTAAAATTCAAAATATGATCTTTTTAATCTATTTGTGAAGTAACAAAGATTGGTTGTATATCAATATCATCATCTATCCATTCTTCACTATCTACTTCTATTGTTGTTTTGCAGGAGTATATAATGTGAATTTTTTTGTTGTACTTCCATCGGAAATAAATATATCACCAGACCTACAACTTATAAAAGCATTAGTTGTAGCTAACCATGGTCTTCCTAGAATCAATGGATGTCCTCCTAAGTTACTCTTGGGTGTTAGAATCATAAAATCAATGCGATACTTCCAAGAATATAAGGATACAAATATGTCTTCTAATACACCATCAGGTCTAATAACAGATTTATCTGCTAATTGCAAAAATGTGGGTGTATATTGAAGATTGAAAAGTTTCAATTGATTCATAGTTTGTTTACTCATGACGTTTATAGTTGCTCCTAAATCAATCAATGTATTTGGAATTTCAATACCATTGATACTTGTTTTCACAATGGAACTTCCTGGATCAATGTATTTCTGAATTGTTGTTTTTCCCATCATGATATCTACAATTTTTCCAACTAACTGAATTCATTTTATTTCTTTTCTCTTTCTTCCTGGTCTTTCAATACTCAACTCCATAATTGTCCTTGGAAAATTGGTATTTCCTTAATGGCTTGTAGCAAAGGAATTTTTATACAAACATTCTTCAGTTCATCTAACATATCATAATCAAGAAATAAAATATGTTTTTCTACCCCTTCATCAATTTTTAATCATTCAGGAAAAGGTGGTTTTGAAACAAATACTAAAGGTTGTTCCATAATTGGAGTTGGAATGTTATCAAAATGTGTAGGGGTGACTTGTTTTTGAATTTTTTCTTTTTAATTGAGAGGTTCATCATTTTTAGAGACATTTTCTTTTTCAGATTCCTGAATAACAACTAATGGTGACTTCTTTTCCAATACTCTATCAGATCCAAGTTGAACATTGTTTAGATCTAATGGAGTTATCATGGAAGTTTGGAAATTATGTCCTTCCATATTGTAAACAGGTTGTGAATTTTTATTATTATTTTGATTTGGAAGTGGTTGAATAGGAAATTGATTTGGTCTTTACAAAAATAGTAATGAAAGTTGTGGATTTGGATTCTAAGGTCAAGTTGGTTGAACATGTTGAGGAAAATATTATGGTGGAAAAACAGGACAAGGTTGTTGATATTGAGGATATTTGCCATAATGATTTTTCCATCCTTACGCCCAAGTTTGAGGGCAATATTACCAAGGCATAGGTGCAGTCCAATTGTTTTGTGATGGTTGTGCAAATGCTTGAGTGTTAAATCCCTGAGTCATATTCAATTGTGAATTTTTCCATGGTCTCTTAGTAATAAAACAAAGGGGATCTATTTTATTTGGTATTATTTCCTCTTGATAAACTTCTTTAAGACCCGGTATTGAAGGACATTCTTTTGTATCATGATTTTCTACACATATAACATAGGTTTCTACACTTTTTAAATCAAGAGGGAATTCTCTCAAGGCATCTTTCTTTCTACATTTGGGACAAAAGATTGACAACGCAACATTTTCAGCATTTTTCTTGTTGTGCACTTTAAGGGTATGCATTTGTTCACTAATACTTCCCAAAATTTATGTTTTAAAGTTGTCAATCAAATTACCTATTTCAACCCTACTTACAGTCCCAACTACAGATTTATTAATCCTAGACATGAGGGTATCTCTTGGATTTTTCCTAGTTCTTGCCTTACCTCTTGAAATGTATATGCACAACTCACAAATTTCTCCAAAGATAACTGAGAAATATCTCCCTTACCCATCAAATTGAGAAGATCAATCCACTCATCTCTGATGGATTTTAATAAAGAGATTTCAAGTTTTCTTCATCTAGTTCATGCATTTTAGCCATTTTAACGTTATAAGAAAATATTTCAATGAAATATTCAATATTTTCATCTTCTTTTTGCATCATTTTAAATATTTCATCCTTAAGATTGTAGGGCATACAATAATCCTTATATTTCTCTAAGAATGTGGTTTTCATTTCTTCCCATGTTCTTATAGAATGTAATCCTAAGCCCACAAACCATTTTAATGCTACATCCTTAAGAGTGATGGAAACAATTTCAACTTTTGAGGGTCAAGCAAGTAATCATAATATCTACACAAGACTTCAAACTCAAAGAGAAATGTTTCAAGATCCTCACTTCTTAATCCATCAAGTTTTTGAAGGATATAGGGTGAGATGTTTTTCATTGTGGCTGTTGTACCTTCATCAAGGATAGGAAATCCAAAGGGTTCTGTATCTCCTCTAACTACTCCTCTCCCTCTTCTGCCACCTTTGTCTCCTCCTCTATTTCCTCCTCAAATCCTAGGTTATTTACAATTAACATTATGTACCTCTCTTTCCCCTTCTCCAGCCATTGTAGATTCTTCAGAACTAATATAGGGTTCCAAAATTGGGTTTTTTGGTTCTTTTTCTAGATCTTCAAGCTTTGGTTCTTCTATCAATAGTAAGTTAAAATAAGTTTCTTCCTAATCCTCTTCACTAGGGATATCTAGCTCTTGTCCTAGAAGTATTTCTCCCATTGAATATAGGAACAATACTCCTTCTGTTGGGGATGTAGGATCTTCTTCTTCTATTACTGCTTCGGTTGATCAGTTTGGTGAATCTCTAGGTTGGATTTCAGATCTAAGTACCTCAGGAAATTTATGTTTTCCTGCAAATGATGGAATATGAGTTTGAGTGGGTGGTGTGGCACTACGAGGTCGCGGTGGGGTGAGTGATGATGTTGGATTTAAACTTTTTCCTCTACCTATAAATATACCTCTAGAATCTCTTTCCCTATGCATATCATTTTTGTTTTTTATATATATAAAAAGAAAAGACTCCTATTTACACTTCCCTCACAACAATGCCAAAATGTTTGGTAATTTAATTAACTTTAAATTACTTGCATAAATTATTGACTAGGGTTAGTAAGCTGATGAAGTGGAAGTGCACTATATGTGCTACCAAATTAAAATGAGTTATCAAAATATAGATTCTAAATTAATTTATTGGAATGCACATAAGTAAAGCAATTATTCTTAGAAAATAAAATGGTCACATTGTTTTATCAAAGAATACTTATGGAAAATCTCACACTCTGCTTCAAAAGAAACTTTCACAACTCTGCATAAAAATAAATCAATCCCACACCAATGAAAATTAATTGCACTCTTATAAAAATTATATCTAATTATGAAATCCACACAACCAATAGAAATCTAAGAACTATAAATCAATCTCACAATAGTAAAATGAAATTTAACTCATAAAAACACACACACACACACACACTCTCTCTGCTATATGTTTGAATTATGTTTTGAAAGAAACTCAATTTTCTAAAGGAATCAACTTATATATCATAATAACACACTCTTACATGAAAAAAAAAAAAAATTGAAAATATGTTCTCACTTGCTCAAAATAATAAATCATTCTTGCTTGAAATAAAACCTGTAATCAAAACCCCTATTTTAAGAATCACAACTTTAAGCTAAATCCATACTCTCACTATTGTTATCATTACTTATTAAACTCAATTCATGTGCTCTTGAATCAATAAAGAATATTAGTTAACAAGACAATCATACTACTTCTATTTAACTCAAAAATAAACAAAGGAAAACGTTTTACAACACGCATCCAGAAAATAAGCTTATGAAATGATATAGGAAATTCTACTTAAAACCATAAAAGAACCTTACTACTTGATGCCCCCCACCCACAAGAAAATGGTCACGAGATCCAATTGAACAATCAACCACGCATTGAAATAAGAAGGATTCTTTATAATTGGATTGAAAACAAAGTTTTAATTCTCACTTTCACATAACAAAAATAATTGTGTTTATGTTTGCTTATGAAGTCTTTTTATAAAGCTCATACCATTAAATGTTTAGAGCTTCATGCGTGGCTTCACTTAAAAAAATACTAAACTTAACTATGAAAGATATCATAATGAAAGTTTCTAATGATTTTCTATTAACAAACAAAAACGTTAGGTGTATATATCGTTCCTCGCTCGCCTGTTATAGCTAATAGATTTTACTTTATCCTTGACCACGTAAATGGAAGCTTCCTTTTCCAATCTGTTTCATGAAGATGGGAAGGAATCTTGGAGTGCATTGATCGTTATCTTTCCATATATTTCTCGCTCCAGCTGGCACCTTAGAACCTATGAAACAATGGACTTAGCTGCAAATTTAGACATTAGCTGCAGAATCATCCCAAACTGGTAGCTAAAACAAATATTTGATTAATAATAAAGAACATTATTAACATATGAAATACAATACTTTTATATACCTGCCATGCCATAGATTCTGTGATTTGTTGCCCATTGAGTGATTATGATGATAAAAAAGGAGTAAAATAGATGGAAAAAAGGTGTCAAAAAGAAGAAATTATGAGGCTCAACAGGAACATCCCACTTTCTGGTGATCAAGAATGAAGATAGTGATGAAGAATTATGAGGTACTGGTTTTTATTTTAATTGTAGACGTGATGACTATTGTATAAGTGATTGTCCATTCCCTTGCTTGTCTAGTGATGATGATAATGATTCTACTGAAATTTATCTTATGGGTAGAAGTGAAAATAATCATTCTACAGAGGAAACATATTCAAACATAATTTACCTAGATGCAAATATTAAAAGGCTCACAGATGAAAATAAAGATCAATGAAATCTATTGCAACAGTTTCATGAAAAGGAGTGTGCCTACAAAGAATATATTGTCACATTAAAAACCCAATTGAAAGAAGGAATAAGAAAGTAGTATAAATAAAAATAAGATCATTGTCAAATACTGGATTATGAATTCAGAAAGAAAAGTTCCTAGCTACAACATGCAATTAAAACTAAAAAAGATGCAACAATCAAGAAACTTAAGGAAAGAATCAATTATTATGAAGGATGTGAAGCCAAAATAATCTCTCTCAAATCTGATCTTGAAAAATCAGATAAGTGATATGAGGAGATACTTCAAGTATTTGAAGAATAGAAAATGTGCTCAAGGGAGAGATCATTGAGTTGATAAATAAGCTAGAAAAGGCAAAAAGAGAAAAAGAGGATCAGGGAAGTATTCTAGAAGGTAAGTTAGTAGAAAAGGATAAGAAATTAATATTTCAAGATAACTCAATGATATTGGATAACCTTATTAACATTCAAAGATCTCCCTCTATTAAATTTGGTCTTGGTTTTCATGAAACTGAGAAAGGAGAATCGAGCTCACAAGCTTGTGCAAGAAATCATGCGATTAACAAAGAAAACTTTGAAAAAACTGGGAAAGAATCAAGAAGTCAACCGAATTGACAACCAGAGAAAGAAATTTTTCAAAGGAAATCATTTTCTCCCAATAATAGAAACAACAATCAGTTATTTCCTTTGAACAATGACATTGAATGTTTTATCTGTCATAAATTTGGGCATTTTGTAGCCAATTGCAGAAACAAATTCACAGGAATATCATCAGCTCCCAGGTACTCAAAGCTCTTTAAGGGATATTGTTTTTCTTTAAACATGTTAGGTCACAAAGCTATTAATTGCAATAGAAGGAATATGAAACAAAAGTATTATGATTCTTTTTCTCCCTTCTCTGGTCACGTAAGATGTTATACTTGTAACAAGTTTTGGCATGTAGCAAAAGAATGTAGGAAAAATTCAATGGATTCACACAGACAACAAGTTGATTTCCTCCAAGGCAAGAAATCAGACAAGAATATTGCTACCAAAAGACCTAAGAAATATGGATCCACCAATATTTCTCATATTAAGAAAAAGGAAGAAGAACCAGTTAAATGTGGCCTTGTTCTATGCTCACTTTAAGAAGAAGATGAATGGTACATAGATAGTGGATGCTCTCATCACATGTCTAGACATAAGAAGAAGTTTGAGTCTCTCAAGAAAAACAAAGACGGTAAAGTTATTCTTGGAAATAGTGCACCAGCAAAAGTTCTAGGAAAAGGTAGAGCCAGCCTTGATAAGAATACAAAAGCAACTAATGCATTATTAGTTCAAGGGCTAAAGCAAAACATTCTAAGTGTAGGTCAAATAGCTGATAAGGGACACACAATTTTGTTTACATCAACTAAATGCAAAGTTATAGAAGAAGACACTAAAAAGGTTATAGCAAGAGGATTCAGAAATGCAAACAAGTTATATGTGCTAAAGAAGAATTCAGGGAGAAATAAGAAGTTTAGTTCCTCTTCTTCATATTCAGAGTAAAAGAAGACGGTCCTCACTTCATTTTATTTTATTTAGTACATTCTTCTAACAAAGACTGAAGAAGTTAATGTGAGGTACATAACCTCATGAAGAATAGACGATGACTATCAGGTTCATAGGAGCAATGGTGTATGATCTCAGGGGGAGCTATGCATGTGTGATCATGATTTCATATTTTGTTATTTGTTAGTAATGTTGCATTGATGAAGAGATTGTGTACAAGAATAGACATGACATTTGTACATGGTTCTTGTGAAAGATAGTAGCATGTATGCGTGGTTTTTGACTTAGACAATCATGTATGGTTTCCTATGGTGATAAATGAATGACACATATTCAGGGGGGAAGCTTCTCATATGCTTCCATCGATTCATTATTGACATTTTGGATCTGATATTGATTTTATAGTCTAAATGTATTAAAGGGTATTGGTTCATGATGATTTATGCATTGTTGCGGGTTTTATTACTGCTATTGATTTCTCTCTTTGTTGATTGGTGAGAAAGAAATGATATGATCAGATTTGATGATGAAAATTTGACACGGGTTTAGGGGGAGCATGTGTTATGCTTCTAGTAATTCATTGTTGGAATTATGGTTTCCTTAATACTCCTTGTTGTGTTATGTTGACTATGATTGCTAGTGATTTGATATATGGTTTCCAAACACCAAAGTCAAATGGGGGATTTTGTTGGAATTACGGCTACATTATGGCTAGTGTGTTGTCCTTGATGGCAACCTATTTGAAAAATATGTACTTAATGTCAACTTGATTATAATATGATGATTATTGAACTAATCCAAATGAAAGGAATATTAGTACAGGCATTACAGAAGATGTGGAAAAGAAATGGCAGTTCATTTACAGGTGGATGAAAAATGTGATGTATGAGAAGTATACGCGGTTCCTATGAAGAAGGGTAGCATACAAACGCAAGTTTTGTGAACAAAAGTCATGTACGTAATATGAACTATGGAAAAATGGATAACAGGGGCCATTACCATGGTAATTTCCCATATTAATTGTGGAAAAAATGTCTATTTGATCTCATCAATGAATACTAACAACTTTATCAAAGGATTTTCTTGAGGTATTGGCAAAGGAAATCATTATATAAGGATATGGAGATCAAGGAGTTAAGTGTGTAAGCAAATGGATTACTCATGTGTAATTTGATCTGGAATAGGTGTACACCAAGAAGGAGATGGTTCAGATCTAATAGATATGAGAGTATAATGAAGACTAATGAATACAATTGCTTGATATATTTATGTTTGTAGCTAACAATGTTAGATTTGGAGCTATGATGATGGTATGATATTAATGTAGTGATGTGTGATTGTAACAGTATGTGTGTCAAGATCTTGGTTTAACAAATGTTGTGATTTGCAGTGGAGATCTGATTCAATAGTTCAAGATCTATACACAAGTTTCCTTCAATATGATTGCATACATACACAAATTTGTTGTTGTTTAGTCGCACATATATTCTGAGATAAGTGTTTGGGTATATTTAAATTTGTACGCAAGTGTTGCACATGATAAGTATGTATATACGCAGGTCTTCTTAGTAACAATAATGTATATATCTTGAGTTACATCTAGTTAGGGTTTTCAGTGTTGTTTGATGATGAGGATTGATGAGTTTTGTTTTATTTGTTGTTGTATATCAATGATGTCTTAATCAGGTTGGTTTATATCTATTGTGGTTTGGTTGTGCATTGATTTTATCTAGTTACAGTGGTTGATTCAGTATTCAGTAGCTTGATGTTTCAGTGATTTAGTTGGTTTACAATGCTTCAGTGATTCAAATTTTGAGATTCAGCATTTCAATTTGGCATTTTGGTTTGGGCTTATTGTTGGTGTGGGTCCAGTGTGAAAAGTTGATTAAAGGTAGCCTACATGTTTTGATGTGTATTTGAGACGAGTGAATCTAGTATGAAATATTATGAAAAGTGGTCCATGAGAGGTGTTGAGGGTTGGAACCTCCAGTAAGGGAGTTTAAGCTTCCTTCCAGTTGTAGTTGGTAAATTTGTTCAAGGAGTAGGTTCTCCCTTCTGGTAGGAGCTGATAAATGAGATCAGGGGGTTGTAGCTCCCTTCCAGTGGGTGCTAGAGAGAAAGTGGAGGTTATAGCTTCTTGTAGGTGAGGGTCTACGTGTTGGTAAGAGTCTACATCAGTACAAGATGTAATGAATATTATCTTTATATAATAAGAAAAAAGACAGAGCTAATGACAACAGTGGTTTTCTCCCACATTGGGTTTCCACTTAAAATCATGGTGTTCATATGTGTTGATTATGTGCTATTATTTATTTGTTCTCTATTGCATACTAGATGGCTAATGAACTAATAATGCAATGATTAAGTTAAACATATGATGGAAGTTCTAAAAAATTAAGTAATCTGAACATACACGGTTTGCATTCACTAAAGATGCATACACATGTGGGTTTCATGAATAAAAATAGCATATAGAATTCTGAATGTGAAATTAGAAGTTAAAGTGAATTAAAAATTTTGATTCACGCCCCCAGCCCCCCCCCCCCCCCCCCCTAGTATTTTCCTAACAATAGGTTGGTGCATACAAAGCAACATAGAGTATTAGTGTCTCCTGTAGGTTGGTGCCTATGAAATAACAAAAAGGATTGGTGTCTCTTGTAGGTTTGTGCCTATCAAATAGAAAAGGGGATTGGTGTCCCATGTATTTTGGTTCCTACAATGGTGAGGGGATTGGAGTATCCTAAAGCAAGAATTGAAGGATATCTAGGTAGAACATGATAAGCTAATCTCAATCATCTATGACAACACAAGTGAAATAAACATTTCAAAGCTTCTTTTTATGCTCCTAAAGATGAAGCATATTCCCATCAAATACTACTTCCTAAGAGAACAAGTAGCTAAATAAGGTGTCAAACTAGAATACATTGGAACCAAGGAACATATTGCAAATATTTTTACTGAACCCCTTCTTAGAGAAACATTTGAATATCTCAAACAAAATTTGGGAGTAAAATCTCTCCCATCTCGTCAGTAAAGGGATGTACAAGCTCATGGCGAGAAACCTTTTTCCACTGATGTCAAAGGGGGAGAAGTTGTAGACAAGAAAACAATTGCATATAGAAGGAGAGTGGTAGACAAAGGGAGTACTACAATATTATTGCAAAATTGACTGAGGGTTGCCATAAATAACAAAGGGGGATATTGTTGGAGATATTGTTTTCATTGACATCAAATACATAGTAAGATTATAGTTGTCAAAGACAAAGATTAGAAGATGAAGTTTGTTGGAAATATTGTTTGGATACCCTGTTTGTTTTATGCCTAGTTTGGATACCATATCTTTGAAGGCCTTTACTCTAATTAACTAACTAAAATGGAAACATAGTGTATATGGCTAAAAATCCTATTTTGATAAATTTCCAATGATAAGTTTCACTCCCTCTAATTAGATAGAAATGGGGATATATGAAATACTCTTCCAAGTCAGCCTAGCCAGGAAGTACAAGTCGACCCAGCTAGAATTACATGTTACCCCTATAAGTCAACATAAGAATAATATAAATAACAAATAGATGAGTGAATTTGAAGACCATCCAAGAAAGACGATATTTGAGGTGTACAAGATAATTTGGGGAATACTCTTGGGGTTTTAAAAATGGAGTAAAATGTGATTTGTGGAGTGAATGAACAATCTTGACATTTCTCCTATAACTTTTCTTCTATGATGTTTCACTTTATGAAATTTTTAGGAGAAGGAAATGGGATATTTATGTACATGTAGTAAAAATCTCAAACATTGGTTCTCTATACTTTCTGAGATATTCCCTATGGAAGTTAGGGTTTATGAATATTCTTTAAATTAGTTTCACATTTTTTCCATAATTGATTTTTTATAGTGTTTAGACCGTGAAATATCCAGGGACCTATGGAAAAATACAGAAGTACCTCAGGTAAAAGTGGTTAGACTTTTGTTTCCTATAATTTCAAAGATATACCCTTTGGAAGTTATGGGCTCTAAATAGTTCTTAAATCAATTTTAGATGGGCCAATTTGACATTTTTGTTGTAACTTAATTTCTAGGATTTTTTAGACCATGAAATTTTCATAGACCTATTAAACATATAACAATACTTCAGTAAAAAAATTAAAATTTGACTTGTTATACTTTTGAAGATATGCCTTGTGGAATTTAGGATTTCTAAATGATCCTAAAATTAATTTTGAATAGGTCAGCTTGAAATTATTCCTATAACTTGTTCTTGGGTAATTTTAGTCTATAAAATCTTCAGGTATCAAGGAGACATACAGAAGTGCCTCAAGTAAAATTTTTAGAATCATATTTGCAAAATTGGATATGTGGTATGTTGTACAAGTTCTTCTTGATAATAATGGCTATTGATATATATATTAATTCCTAGTGGTCCACTTGTATTGGTTATCCTTCAAATACATGGGATTGGTGTCCCATGTATTTTGGTTCCTACAATGGTGAGGGGATTGGAGTATCCTAAAGCAAGAATTGAAGGATATCTAGGTAGAACATGATTAGCTAATCTCAATCATCTATGACAACACAAGTGAAATAAACATTTCAAAGCTTCTTGTTATGCTCCTAAAGATGAAGCATATTCCCATCAAATACTACTTCCTAAGAGAACAAGTAGCTAAATAAGGTGTCAAACTAGAATACATTGGCACCAAGGAACATATTGCAAATATTTTTACTGAACCCATTCTTAGAGAAACATTTGAATATCTCAAACAAAATTTGGGAGTAAAATCTCTCCCATCTCGTCAGTAAAGGGATGTACAAGCTCATGGCGAGAAACCTTTTTGCACTGATGTCAAAGGGGGAGAAGTTGTAGACAAGAAAACAATTGCATATATAAGGAGAGTGGTAGACAAAGGGAGTACTACAATATTATTGCAAAATTGACTGAGGGTTACCATAAATAACAAAGGGGGATATTGTTGGAGATATTGTTTTCATTGACATCAAATACATAGTAAGATTATAGTTGTCAAAGACAGATTAGAAGATGAAGATTGTTGGAAATATTGTTTGGATACCCTGTTTGTTTTATGCCTAGTTTGGATACCATATCTTTGAAGGCCTTTACTCTAATTAACTAACTAAAATGGAAACATAGTGTATATGGCTAAAAATCCTATTTTGATCAATTTCCAATGATAAGTTTCACTCCCTATAATTAGATAGGAATGGGGATATATGAAATACTCTTCCAAGTCAGCCTAGCCAGGAAGTACAAGTCGACCCAGCTAGAATTACATGTTACCCCTATAAGTCAACATAAGAATAATATAAATAACAAATAGATGAGTGAATTTGAAGACCATCCAAGAAAGACGATATTTGAGGTGTACAAGATAATTTGGGGAATACTCTTGGGGTTTTAAAAATGGAGTAAAATGTGATTTGTGGAGTGAATGAACAATCTTGACATTTCTCCTATAACTTTTCTTCTATGATGTTTCACTTTATGAAATTTTTAGGAGAAGGAAATGGGATATTTATGTACATGTAGTAAAAATCTCAAACATTGGTTCTCTATACTTTCTGAGATATTCCCTATTGAAGTTAGGGTTTATGAATATTCTTTAAATTAGTTTCACATTTTTTCCATAATTGATTTTTTATAGTGTTTAGACCGTGAAATATCCAGGGACCTATGGAAAAATACAGAAGTACCTCAGGTAAAAGTGTTAGACTTTTGTTTCCTATAATTTCAAAGATATACCCTTTGGAAGTTATGGGCTCTAAATAGTTCTTAAATCAATTTCAGATGGGCCAATTTGACATTTTTGTTGTAACTTAATTTCTAGGATTTTTTAGACCATGAAATTTTCATAGACCTATTAAACATGTAACAATACTTCAGTAAAAAAATTAAAATTTGACTTGTTATACTTTTGAAGATATGCCTTGTGGAATTTAGGGTTTCTAAATGATCCTAAAATTAATTTTGAATAGCTCAGCTTGAAATTATTCCTATAACTTCTTCTTGGGTAATTTTAGTCTATAAAATCTTCAGGTATCAAGGAGACATACAGAAGTGCCTCAAGTAAAATTTTTAGAATCATATTTGCAAAATTGGATATGTGGTATGTTGTACAAGTTCTTCTTGATAATAATGGCTATTGATATATATATTAATTCCTAGTGGTCCACTTGTATTGGTTATCCTTCAAATACATGGGATTGGTGTCCCATGTATTTTGGTTCCTACAATGGTGAGGGGATTGGAGTATCCTAAAGCAAGAATTGAAGGATATCTAGGTAGGACATGATTAGCTAATCTCAATCATCTATGACAACACAAGTGAAATAAACATTTCAAAGCTTCTTGTTATGCTCCTAAAGATGAAGCATATTCCCATCAAATACTACTTCCTAAGAGAACAAGTAGCTAAATAAGGTTTCAAACTAGAATACATTGGCACCAAGGAACATATTGCAAATATTTTTACTGAACCCGTTCTGAGAGAAACATTTGAATATCTCAAACAAAATTTGGGAGTAATATCTCTCCCATCTCGTCAATAAAGGGATGTACAAGCTCATGGCGAGAAACCTTTTTCCACTGATGTCAAATGGGGAGAAGTTGTAGACAAGAAAACAATTGCATATATAAGGAGAGTGGTAGACAAAGGGAGTACTACAATATTATTGCAAAATTGACTGAGGGTTGCCATAAATAACAAAGGGGGATATTGTTGGAGATATTGTTTTCATTGACATCAAATACATAGTAAGATTATAGTTGTCAAAGACAAAGATTAGAAGATGAAGATTGTTGGAAATATTGTTTGGATACCCTGTTTGTTTTATGCCTAGTTTGGATACCATATCTTTGAAGGCCTTTACTCTAATTAACTAACTAAAATGGAAACATAGTGTATATGGCTAAAAATCCTATTTTGATAAATTTCCAATGATAAGTTTCACTCCCTCTAATTAGATAGGAATGGGGATATATGAAATACTCTTCCAAGTCAGCCTAGCCAGGAAGTACAAGTCGACCCAGCTAGAATTACATGTTACCCCTATAAGTCAACATAAGAATAATATAAATAACAAATAGATGAGTGAATTTGAAGACCATCCAAGAAAGACGATATTTGAGGTGTACAAGATAATTTGGGGAATACTCTTGGGGTTTTAAAAATGGAGTAAAATGTGATTTGTGGAGTGAATGAACAATCTTGACATTTCTCCTATAACTTTTCTTCTATAATGTTTCACTTTATGAAATTTTTAGGAGAAGGAAATGGGATATTTATGTACATGTAGTAAAAATCTCAAACATTGGTTCTCTATACTTTCTGAGATATTCCCTATGGAAGTTAGGGTTTATGAATATTCTTTAAATTAGTTTCACATTTTTTCCATAATTGATTTTTTATAGTGTTATACCATGAAATATCCAGGGACCTATGGAAAAATACAGAAGTACCTCAGGTAAAAGTGTTAGACTTTTGTTTCCTATAATTTCAAAGATATACCCTTTGGAAGTTATGGACTCTATATAGTTCTTAAATCAATTTCAGATGGGCCAATTTGACATTTTTGTTGTAACTTAATTTCTAGGATTTTTTAGACCATGAAATTTTCATAGACCTATTAAACATATCACAATACTTCAGTAAAAAAATTAAAATTTGACTTCTTATACTTTTGAAGATATGCCTTGTGGAATTTAGGGTTTCTAAATGATCCTGAAATTAATTTTGAATAGGTCAGCTTGAACTTATTCCTATAACTTGTTCTTGGGTAATTTTAGTCTATAAAATCTTCAGGTATCAAGGAGACATACAGAAGTGCCTCAAGTAAAATTTTTTGAATCATATTTGCAAAATTGGATATGTGGTATGTTGTACAAGTTCTTCTTGATAATAATGACTATGGATATATATATATTAATTCCTAGTGGTCCACTTGTATTGGTTATCCTTCAAATACATGGGATTGGTGTCCCATGTATTTTGGTTCCTACAATGATGAGGGGATTGGAGTATCCTAAAGCAAGAATTGAAGGATATCTAGGTAGAACATGATTAGCTAATCTCAATCATCTATGACAACACAAGTGAAATAAACATTTCAAAGCTTCTTGTTATGCTCCTAAAGATGAAGCATATTCCCATCAAATACTACTTCCTAAGAGAACAAGTAGCTAAGTAAGGTGTCAAACTAGAATACATTGGCACCAAGGAACATATTGCAAATATTTTTACTGAACCCCTTCTTAGAGAAACATTTGAATATCTCAAACAAAATTTGGGAGTAATATCTGTCCCATCTCGTCAGTAAAGGGATGTACAAGCTCATGGCGAGAAACCTTTTTCCACTGATGTCAAAGGGGGAGAAGTTGTAGACAAGAAAACAATTGCATATATAAGGAGAGTGGTAGACAAAGGGAGTACTACAATATTATTGCAAAATTGACTGAGGGTTGCCATAAATAACAAAGGGGGATATTGTTGGAGATATTGTTTTCATTGACCTAAATACATAGTAAGATTATAGTTGTCAAAGACAAATATTAGAAGATGAAGATTGTTGGAAATATTGTTTGGATACCCTGTTTGTTTTATGCCTAGTTTGGATACCATATCTTTGAAGGCCTTTACTCTAATTAACTAACTAAAATGGAAACATAGTGTATATGGCTAAAAATCCTATTTTGATAAATTTCCAATGATAAGTTTCACTCCCTCTAATTAGATAGGAATGGGGATATATGAAATACTCTTCCAAGTCAACCTAGCCAGGAAGTACAAGTCGACCCAGCTAGAATTACATGTTACCCCTATAAGTCAACATAAGAATAATATAAATAACAAATAGATGAGTGAATTTGAAGACCATCCAATAAAGACGATATTTGAGGTGTACAAGATAATTTGGGGAATACTCTTGGGGTTTTAAAAATGGAGTAGAATGTGATTTGTGGTGTGAATGAACAATCTTGACATTTCTCCTATAACTTTTCTTCTATGATGTTTCACTTTATGAAATTTTTAGGAGAAGGAAATGGGATATTTATGTACATGTAGTAAAAATCTCAAACATTGGTTCTCTATACTTTCTGAGATATTCCCTATGGAAGTTAGGTTTTATGAATATTCTTTAAATTAGTTTCACATTTTTTCCATAATTGATTTTTTATAGTGTTTAGACCGTGAAATATCTAGGGACCTATGGAAAAATACAGAAGTACCTCAGGTAAAAGTGTTAGACTTTTGTTTCCTATAATTTCAAAGATATACCCTTTGGAAGTTATGGGCTCTAAATAGTTCTTAAATCAATTTCAGATGGGCCAATTTGACATTTTTGTTGTAACTTAATTTCTAGGATTTTTTAGACCATGAAATTTTCATAGACCTATTAAACATATAACAATACTTCAGTAAAAAAATTAAAATTTGACTTGTTATACTTTTGAAGATATGCCTTGTGGAATTTAGGGTTTCTAAATGATCCTAAAATTAATTTTGAATAGGTCAGCTTGAAATTATTCCTATAACTTCTTCTTGGGTAATTTTAGTCTATAAAATCTTCAGGTATCAAGGAGACATACAGAAGTGCCTCAAGTAAAATTTTTAGAATCATATTTGCAAAATTGGATATGTGGTATGTTGTACAAGTTCGTTCTTAGGAAGAGGACAAAAACATTAATTTTTGGGAGAAATAAACATGGTGAATGAAAAAGTAGTAAGAAGGCTTGGTGAATGAAGAAGCAACTAGCAGAAATGGTGAAGGAAGAAGTAACAAGAAAACTTAGGAAGTAGGTTCGTTCCTACAAATATTTGTAGCACCCAAGATTGATGTCTCTAGTAGGTTGATGCCTATGAATATTTGCAATAGTGGGGATTGGTTTCTACAGTAAGTTGGTGCGTATAAATATTTTCAATAGTGAGGATTAGATTCTCCAATAGGTTGGTATCTATAAAGAATTATATAAGGAATCTTTGTGGTTTTCTCTTGAAATGGTTTTCATGTAAATCTTGTGTTTCGTGTTTTTTAGCTAATAGATCTCATATTTGGTTATTTTCTTATTATTAATAAATGTTTAAATATGTAAAAAATATATTATATTGATTCACCCTGTCCCCCTCTCAGTATACTTGTGTGCTCAATAACCCTAACCAAGTTTCTAAGCCTACAATGGTTGAGTTTTCTTCTTTGTCCCAATTTCCTTGGCATCGGTAGCAAGTGTATAACAATTAGTCTTGGGATATAGGATGAACACCTTCTATAACAACTCACACAACCAGATCAAATATCATAACACCAATATTTTTATGTAGTTTAAATCCTCTAGGAGGGAAACACTCCATGCCCCCATCCAACATAGCCACTTGAAGAAAAATTATTAAAACAAAAGAAAATTTGTACATAAGAGAGTTTTTTATCATCAATAATGACGCTCCATGTTATTTAAATAGATATTGTGGACCACTAGGAATTAATATATATATCAATAGCCATTATTATCAAGAAGAACATGAATTGTTGGATCTCTTTATGTTTAGAACATATCGTGACAATCATATTACAATACAACTAATCCATACTAAAGAAATAAACTTCAACCTAAAGACATTATATACCAAGTTGATATTAATTGACTCCTAAGTGTCTACATATCCTAACAACCACCCCCATAAGAAAAACTTAGGATAGGATTGAAGAATTTACAAAAGTGACACAATAGGGGAAAGAAGGAGGCATTAGAGCCTATCTCCTCTTAATGAAAACTTCCTAAACTCCTAACATAGATAAAATTTTAGAAAAAATTACTCCTATACGAGACTTTGAAAATGTATGTAACTTGATCATTTGTAGGGAAAAAGAGGACTTCAGTAACTCAATCATGAATGAGATTTAAGATGAAGTGCATTTGTAGCTCATTTTTTTTTTTTTTTTTGCATTGATGTTGAATTGGATATTTAACGAGCTTGATGGTACTCTAATTGTAGCAACAAAGGGTCGTGCAATGTTGCTACTTGATCTGGATCTTGGTGGGAGGCCCCCAAGGTCTGAAAAATTGAAATGCCAGAAAAAAATGATAACACACAGTTAACAAAATCATAAGAATTTTTTTATTAAAATAGAGAATAACTGTAAAAACTATATTATGGTGGAAAATCTATCCTTTTACAAAATGTGCTTACTACTTATAGCATTTTTTGGTTACAATACCACAGGGAAATTCCATGGGTGGGTAAATACCATGGATGAATGAATACCATGGGTGGATGTCACTTACGAAACCATGGGTAAATTCTATGCGTGGATAAATATCATGGGAGGATGAATACCAAGGGTGGATGCCACTTACAATGCCATGGGTGAATGAATACTATGGGTGGGTTTCACTTAAAATAACATAGGTAAATTCCATGGGTGGATAAATACCATGGGTGGATGAACACCATGGGTGGATAAATACCATGGGTGGATGAACACCATGGGTGGATGCCACTTACAATACCATGGGTAAATTTCATGGCTGGATGAATACCATGGGTGGATGTCATTTTCCATTCATATCATTCCTCCCTCCTTTAAAAAAAAATGGTCCCCATTGCATGAAGATCCCTCCTAAGAAGCATTTGTTGAATATGAAGAGCCACTAAAGAGAAGATTTGTGTGGTTAACCCATAACCATGATGATAGAAGATCCAAAGATAGAGATATCATGCAATGGTTGTGACCAATTGTGATACTAACAATGTGCGGCCTAGAAAATGGACTTCGATGAAGCGTGGGTTTGTGAATAACCCATAACCATGAAAAATGAAGATCTGAGGATAGAGATATCCTGTAATGTTGGTGACCATATGTGATACTAACCGTATCTAGCCTAGCAAATGGACTTCAATGACAAGGGTTTTATACGGTTGACTCGTAACCTTGATGTTGACTGTTGATGAAGTAGCAGGTGCCTACATAGCCTGGGGTGGGAGGGAACATCTCCAAAGAACCCTAAATGGATGTTGTTATGCTGAAACTGATGAATGTGAAGAAAGATTCTACTAAAGTGGGGTGGGAGGGCATGTCTCCAAAGGGAACCCACTCTGAAGGTTGCTTGAGATATAAAAACTCATGTATCATGGGTGGGGTAAAGAACTAGGCCACACCAGAGATGTATCTGAACTATAAATGCATTGCAAAATTGTAACAAAAGTGGCCATGGGTGTTGTATATTCTCCTACCGAATGAGATGTTGTAAAGGCTTATTCCACATTATAGATCTTTTGCTACAAATTTACTGATAACTTTTGCTACAGTGATGAAATTAAATTCTGTCAAAGACCCATTTGAGGTATTGAAGAGATATTTCCATTGAATTTCATGACTTTTGGAGTGAGAAAATGATTCCAGAAATGCATGGTACACAGCCACACAATGTTCCATACATGTGTAACTCCAATTGTTCGTATCTCTCAAACAGAGAAACAAAATCAAATTCCGTAAAAAACCCATTATGAGATAATAGAAAATTATTTCAAATGATACATTTTGCATCTTCTAAATATATTTATGGAGGGTGTAACACTTGCATGAAGTTTATTGAAGATTGTTGTAAAATATTGAAACTAAAATATGCTTCAAACCCTCATTCCCATGGAGTCATACCCTGAATCTGATACCACTGATCCAAATCTTGGGGAGAGGCACCCAAAATCTGAAAAATTGAAATGCCAGAAAAAAGATGATAACACACACTAAATAAAATCATAGGAATTTTTTTATTAAAATATAGAATAATTGTAAAATCTACATTGTGGTGAACAATCTATCCTTTTACAAAATGTGACTTGTTACTTATATATTTTTTTTGTTACAATACCACAGGTAAATTCCATGGGTGAGTGAATGAATAAAATAGGTGGATGTCACTTACAATACCATGGGTAAATTCCATGGGTGGATAAATATCATGGGAGGATGAATACCAAGGGTGGATGACACTTATAATACCATGAGAAAATACCATGGGTGAATGTCACTTACAATACCATGGGTAAAGTCCATGGGTGGATAAATACCATGGGTGGATGCCACTTACAATACCATGGGTAAATTCCCTGGGTGAATGAATACCATGGGTGGATGCCATTTTCCATTCGGATCACTACTAGAATCAAAACTTTGAAGGTATCTATCAAGGATTATTGACTTGCACTAACCATTTCTTTGTACTCTTCTTTTGTTGAAAACAGAGAAAAATCCTAATGCTTCTTATAATCCCAAGTCATAGGTCTTGAACTAACACTAGAAACATAAACTACAATATACTTTCAATCATTGGGGTCATAAATATAATTGGAATCAATGAAACCAACCAATACATGAATCCCCCTTGAACTATAATGTGTTCTAATTGAATTGTACCACATATATACTAAATGTCATTTTTGTTTCTTAATAGTGACTAGCATTGGATGTTTGCATATGTCAAGAAACAAGGTCAACAACAAAGTAAGTATCAAGACATGTATGAGTAAAATATAAAATGTTATTGACTACCTAATTGTACAAAGTGGCATTAACGTAGTGTAGGTGACAATAATTTTGACTCCATACTAAGAGGGAGAAGAGTCTTATTTACAATCTTTCATGTGAAATTGGAAAACGTGGTCACATGCATTCTCGGATTGGAAAATTCCTTACTTGGTTTGCAATACTTGGAGGTTGAGGAAATAATGCAAATATTATAAGTCGGTCATTTCAAACTTCTTGTTAAGGCTTGATTTCACATGGGTTTAAAATTTTAGGGTCACTACTAATGAGGATAAGGCCATCAAAATAAATAAACAAGGATTATGATATTTATTCCTACTTTCTTGGTGCAAACATTAGATTCAAACTGACATCAATAAAAGACGATGTCAAGAAGATAATAAAAGATTATGGAAAATATAATGACTAAAAGTTATGAAATTTGTACAACCCAGTAATATCATCAACTATTCTAGTGCTATGACATGCTTAGGATCTTTCAAATTCTTGATTACGACTTGGTGAGGTGAAAAATATATTGTTTTACCATCACTTGAATGGGTGTCCTAATAGATCAATAGAAGTTTGCAGGAAAGACTTGGAACACACAATACATCATTGAAATGACTATTGTATACTTAAATGTTGTAGACCCTACAACTCTAAGAAATATATAATCACTAACAAATATTTGTTTGATGTTATAATCATTAAGAGCATAAAAAATGGATTTATCCTTATCCATATGGTAAGATTCTCTACAATCAATAAGCAACTCACTAAAAGAAGAAGTAGAATTTACATTAAAAGAGAAATTAAAAGAAAAAAGTGCATATCCATGAGAACAAGTATTAAAAAATGAATAATCAAGGCCTCCAACATTTTAAAATGTTTGGACTATGGAACATCAACCTTCCCACAAAAATTTCAATCTCTATCAATCTTCTTACTCTTTAATTTTGGTCTTTTATCACCATTGGGAGTAGAATTTGGTTGAGAAGGTTTGGGACCCTCGTTTTGCTTGTATTTGTGATGATGTTTCTTCTTTAAATGCTTGGTTTTACCTTTATTTTGGTCCATTAAGGCCTTGTTATATGTACCTATAGTGCTAACCACTCTAATTTGCAAGAGTTAGTCTTATTATCTAATCACAAAGTCAAAAAAGTGTGGTTTTTATATGTATCCCTAGTGGCATAAAAGGTGGATATCAAAACATAATTTGCACAACCAAGCTTGGAAAGGATAACATATAATCATTGGTTATCCTTCAAATCTACTTGACAATCTTTAAGTAAATGTTTAAGTGTTTTGAACTTAGATAAATAATCTTCAATATAAAATAAATGAGCAAGACTTAAGGTCATTATCTAATTTTCAAGTTGAGGAGATCTAATCACATTAGGCTCACCAAATATCTTTTTTATTTTTTCATAGGCTACATCTAAGGCATTGATTCCTCGAATATGAAATCACAAATCAAGAGAAATGGATATTGTAATTAATCCATGTAATTTGTCATTCTTATTATCCCATTTGGCCTTTTTATTAACATCAATGGGGGATTTTTCTTTTAGCAAGGTAATTCATTATAATCCTTTACCTTTTAGTACATCTCCCATGTGTGATTTCCATGAGAAGTAGTTGGTACTAGAGGAAAAAGTTGAATCAAAGTGGCCATATTAAAGCATTTAACTAATATAGATTCAAGAGCCAATGATGATCATCTTGATGGAAAGTTGTGGAACAAATAGGTTGTTAAAAAAAAAGGAACTAAAAATAAACTTCGAATATCAAAGTTATGCCATTTAAAAAAAAAAAACATAAATGATAATATAGAGCCACATGGTAGGTAGAATTTCCCTACGCATTGATGAATGTTTCCAAGAAACAATTTACTTTACCTCACTAGCTTTACCTAGAAACTCACATTTACAAATAAATTATTGTATGGCGTTACCCACTTTTATAAAACAAGTGATTCATTTTTATAATGAAATTATTTTATAAGTGAGAACTGCATGTGAAAGTATCTCATAAAAATAATATTAAAGTTACTCTATAGTGATTCACTTTTATAATACAAGTGAAATGTAATTTACAATAAAGTTACAAAATGGTTTAAGTTTGTATTAACTCTTTCAAAAAGTTTGAAAATAGAATACTTGAATTAAATGCCTCTTAACAAGTCCAACATAGATCCATTTAAACTTCATGTTTACCAACCAACGAGAGAGATCAAATCTCTCAATCTTTAAACATTTTTCTGAATGCAAAACTTGAGGAAAGGTTTGCACCTTTAGAGATTTGATTCCTCTTATCACTTGCTATATCCAAAGTTAAAATGGATCTATGCTAGTTCTTAATAATATTATTTATATTATATATAAACCTCACATATCTATATATAAAATATACTTATTTTTTAGTTCTTTTAAAACCTTGATAATACATATAATTATATTGGCATTTTATAATTTTATAATTTATTTTTTTAATATGATATGCATAACATGTTAGAATATTCAACAATACCAGGAAGGGGGCAAGAGTTGAATTAGTCATAACAAATTTTATCTTCAAAATCTTGTAAATGCATTCACAAATATAAAGCAAAGCACATAAATATATTGAGCATAGAGACTTTTTACACGGAAGCTCAAAGAAGGAGAAAACCACATAATTCTTTTCTTAATATATATTAAAACTAGATTCAAATTTATTAGCACCAACTAAAAGGAAGTATCAACTCCATGATTTATCAGCACCAAATCCCTGGATTATCAACACCAATTGAAAGGAACAACCAACTCCTTAATTTATCAACACCAAATCCTGCACAAGAACCAATATTGGTAAAGAAATTCTACCCTCATAGTATCTACTCCTTTGTTTTTTACACAAGCACTCAATTTCCCAAACATGACCTTCTTGACAATATAACTTCCCTCAACAAATGATCCTTGAACTCGACCTCCTTAAACTCAACCTCAATAGAACCCAACCCAAGAGTAAAACCTTCAAAAAGTGTGCCCAAAAGCTTTCCCAAATAAGAAAAAATACATTTCCAAAATAAACCACAAACCCTTCAAAAATGTGCCAAAAATCCTTCCTCACAAAGTCTCACCAAATAAACTCCTCTTCACTTCTAGTTCATAAGGTATGAACCATAGAATTCCTTCTTTTCTTCTCTTTTTTTAATAGATTTGAATTTTCTTGGGTGAATGATTTGAAATGCTCCTTCTCTCATATATTTATAGTCCATTCAGGGTCTACACTGGGTAACTTGTCCATTAGTCGGGTCTACTTGTCCATTGGTTGGACTAGCTTGTGCAATTGGAAAAATGTATAGTGAAAACAAACCTTATCCCATGCCACCAAGGCCCACTTTATTTCCTTGGTTAAGCCACCCCAAAGAATAATTCTCTAAAGCTTGTGGATTCTTTTGATAATATTCATGGGAGATGCCAAGAGAGAGAGAATATGTATAGAAGCGTCAAATGAATCACTAATGTGATCAAGATAATTCTACCCAAGAGAGAAAAGAATATGAAAGTCCATATTGAAAATGTTTCCTCCAGTTTTGTCATCAAATCCTCCAGAGATATATTTATAAGAGATTTTTCTAGTAGATGAGGCCCTTAGGTATTTTGAGGGGAGGGTTCTCTTTTGGAAACACAAGATTCAAGTGATGTGCCACTAGATTGAGAGAAGGGATTTAAAGAATAAAAAATTGGATTGGACAAATAAATTAGGATCCCTAATCCTTACATGAACACATCCAAGATATACTTTAATGCTTTGGCCTCCTTGACTAAGAGCTGGCCAAGGAGAAGAGGGTCATCAACAATTTGGTGGTGGGATAGGCGGTGAATTGAGGGATGAAGAGAAACTACTTTGAGGAAACCCTAACTTAAGGCCTTTTTCATGAAGTTCCTCAAACCCTTAGCCAAAATGATGTAGAGAAAAGGGGAGAGAGTGTCCCCTTAATGGATGTCTCAAGACATGAAAAAGGTTTGGGAAGGGGAATCATTCACTAAAATAAACAAAACGTAGGTGAAATCAGATAATGGAACCAAAGGATCCACTTGGGAGAAAAATTCAAATGATTTGAGAACACTTGTTGGATAATATACCAATTCACCCTATCACATGCCTTGGACATATCTAATTTGATTAAAAAACCATGTTTCTCTTATCCATCATGAGAAAATGGATTGATTCAAGTGCTAAGATGATCTCATCCAAAATTTGTTTTCACTCAACAAAGCCACCTTGTTCTAAGGATATGATATTATTCAAGATGGGTTTTAATCTATTGGTTATAACCTTGGTGATGATTTTATAAACTACATTGCATAAAAATATGGAAGAAAACATATTAGCCATATTAGTTTTACAATCTTTCAAAATCACAATGATGAAAGTAAAACTAAAAGCTCAGATAATTGTACCTAAAAATCTAGATTCATACACTACATCCCAGACATTTTGGCTAATAATGTCCCAATAGGTCTGGAAAAAATATTTTGTGAACCCATCAACCCAAGTGATTTCCCCAGTTCCATACCTTTAATTGTGCATTCCACTTCTTCCATTGATATAGATCACATCAGGATCTGATTTTGTTTAGGGGAATCACATTAAGGATTGTTCCTACAACTTTCTATATGGCTAGTTCACAATTCTCCATAAACTCTATCCAAAGGAGTGAGCTAGAGTGATTTGTCAACTCTTTTTTATATGCCTTCTAAATCTTCCACTTCATCACCTATTGGTGTTTTCAGGGAGGTAATCATGTTCTTGTTTCTTCTACTACAAATGAATTTATGAGAAAAAAAAAAAGGTGTTATGACCCTCTCTTTGAGACACTTTATTCATGATTTTTGTTTCCACAATATTTCTCCCTACTTGTCCCTTTGGTGTATTAATGACTTTCATTTTTTCCCCTTCATATTAAGGTTTGTAGATCTACCACTGAGGATGATGATCCACAACACTGATTCCATATCTGACTCTAATTTCCCCCCTATTGAAATATATTCCCAAAGACCTCTTTATTTCACACTTTAATCTTGGTCTTGAGATGCTTTTATTTTCGTTGGAGCTTACACACCTTTGTACCATAAACATCAGAGTGTTCACACCATCATGTTTCAATATGCTAAAGGAAATTTAGATGTTACATCGAAAATTTTTCAAACAAAATTCTTTTTTCATGGCCTAAGAAAACTTTCCCATGAAAATAAAATGGCCAATGATCTAAGCTTGTGAATGGAATGATCTCCACCTAGATGGCATGACTCATTTGGATCAAGGTTTTGAATACTAGGAAACAATCCAAGTGGAATGCAATTTGGTGGATCCCCCTTCTTCCATTGTTCTAGGTAGACGAGCCAATACATGTGGGTATGTCTATGAGGTGTATATATCTGATGGTATTTGTAAAGGCTATATTCATAGGATATAACACTCAGACTCCACCCTTCTTCTCGTCTAAGGAGATAATTGTGTTAAAATCCCTATCATGATCCTAAGACACTAATGCATGGAGGAGCCGACCAAGTGCAACAAGTATATAAATTCCCCTTTTAGAATTGGGATTGGAGAGCCATAGGCATTGGTGATATAGCCTCATTATATAGCTCCTTTAACCTTATATTTGGCATGAATTATTTTGCATGAATTATTCGAAGTGTGATCATCTAGTTTTTCAATTGCACCTTTTTTAGTTATGTTGACGGTGTTGGACCCACAAACATTTAGGGGATCTCCCCGATATGAAGTCCTAACTAGACCTCACACTGTTTAGAGTAGGAGTCCCAACAGTGGGTGATAGTGTAATTCCTTGATCTCGGTAGCATGCAAAGATAAGTATGATAGCTTTGGGTGATAGTAAGTGTGTGACCTTGTGGAGAGTCAAGTGCAATTCATGGAGGTTCTAACACAGGAATGGGAAAAGAGCATGTACCCCTTGGAAGCCTGTAATAGTAAGCAGCTTGAAAGGAACACATGAGCGAAATGACATCAAAAGCTAAAATGCAAGATAGTCTACAAGTTAAAGTGATGATGTAATCCAACAACACGCATTCAACAAGATTCGTACAAATGAATACAAAGTAGTTCATAAGAATATGTGTAAGTTAAATAACATAAATTTCCAACAACAAGAGTAGTCCTACTATATTAACAACATATGCATGAAAGCATGTTGGCTCTGGTTTTATTATTATAAGTGAAAGTTCCATCCATACATACACCATTGATGACCACTAGCCCCAATAGTGGAACATTATAGTCATGAACACCTACTCCTCCAAAGAAATATACTCGCTCTATGCTATGGAGAAGCCAAGGCTCTTCACAATATCCCCAAGTCTTTTCTAAGCCTAAGCCTAGCCAAAATCTTGGCTCTCCAAAATCTTGTTACACGAGTTATGAGGTTCTACTTATAACAAGAGGGGGAGTGACTCCTCAACTCCCCTTTGTGACCTTTGGAATACCTTCATGACTCTTTAACTTCTTCATTAGATGACAAATTACATTACATGGTGACTTTTCATATTCCAATATTGACAATCGGAATTTCACTTACAATATAATTACAAATAATATTACATTTTCCACATGTACCCATATAAGACAAAATAGGGTAGAGACAGCCTAACAAGACAAAACACTATGATTCTAAAGCTTGGGGAAAGTCCACCTCGACATCTTCCACTTGTTGTTGCTCGGTCACATTTTGGTGCTAAGCTTGGTACTGTGTGATGGTATCCCCGAACTACTTGATGGTGTCTTTCTAGAAGCAGACTCTAGCCTCCATGGCATTCGGGTACACTGTCTTGGAACCTGTGTCCAACTCATTTTGAAGCATGCGCAACATTTTCTTGACCTTGATAGGACCACCGATGTACTTTTGCTTGTTGTGTGTGTTTAGATCCAAGTCTTCTCTGGTGGCTTCTTGTCTTAGTTATTCCAAGTACTTATCAATCTCTAATTGACCCTAGTTCTTAGGTTTAGCATCAGTGAGGGAACCGATTGATTGGATCTGATGCTTTATCACCATGACATCCAAAATAATATACAACTGCACATATGAGGCCTATTTGTTGCTGATGAATGAGGCGAGTTGCTCATTGTTCTGAATCAACATTTGGACCTTCGCTTCTCCAGCTCTGCCTGTTGCTTCATCTTCTTCACTAATTTAAACGGGGCCCCTTTATATCGCATTGTCCACTCTTGTACATGGGCAATAACAACATGTATTTTTTTGATAGTTTTAACAAACTCTTTTCTCCGCTATTGTAGGCCATGTAAATGAACAATTGTTTTATGCACAGTGACAAATCCGCCATAAAGCTTTCGCATGGTTTCTACAAGTGATGATACTTAAGAAAGTATCGCTTTCCTCATCTCCCCCATTGTGGAAACTTCATTCTACGTTGTTGCGCGGAGTTTTTTGCCTCTTACCTTGTAGCCTCCAAGTTCTTTGCTAGTTTCTCATTCTCGGCCATCAAATACTTAACATTTGAGCTTATTTCTCCTACATAAGCCACGTTGGCTTCAACAATGGTAGTTGGATGCTTCCTAGTGTCCAACACTATCACCCTTTCCTTGATGAATGCAAGTGATGTGCGATCATCCAAAAAGTGCTTCCTCTGTGCCTATACAATTCTCTTCTGGAACTCATAAAATGATAGATTGTACACATCCATGACCGGATCATTATCAAGGAGAAGAGCATCTCTTTGCTTGATCGGGACTGTCTTTGTTGCTGGAGGTGGTTGAGACTGAGGGATTCCCTGTGGTGCTCTTAGCATCAGTTCAACATATTCATTTTGTGGCTCTTGTTCCAACTCCATGTCTATCACTTCGATATATTGCTCAATCTACTGAGCAAGCTCTTGAACCTGCATCTGCTTACCTTCCTCCTCTATTCCTAGTTATTCCAACTCTTCAACATGTATGGGTTCATTTTCCTCTTTCACTGCGCCTTGCCTTTTCTTCTTCCTGATTCTACTTCTCTTCTCGTTCTCTCCTCCTCAACTCCTATTCTTCCTTCAGCTTATTTTCTGTCTCCTGTAGCTTCAATTTTGCTTCCTGCATCCTTTTCTTTTCTCTCTTCCTTCACTCAGCTCTCCTGATCCACTGCTCCCTCTTTTCTTCCACTGCTAAAGTATCCTTCTCGAGGATAGGATCTGCCTTCATCTTGCAGATTTGTTCTCCCTCTTGATTATTAGCAATCTTCCTCTTTCCCTTGTATTGCACCAGATTGTTGCCTTCTGTTGTTGTTGTTGTTGCTTCTGGAGTTGTTGTTGTCTTTATAGAAGACTTCCAAGTTCTTGCTATACTGACTGGCTCATTGAGTCTAGAGGCATTGTAACAGTACCTCCAAGGGTCCTCCTTTGGCCAATGAAATGTCCAGTGGATCCACGGAAAGTAAACTCTCGTACAATAGTCCTTGCAAATACAGTGAGGATCATATGGATTAAATTCCTTCGTGCCAAACTCGAATTTCACTATTTCCTTAGCCTCGGCATCTATATCTTTCAACCTCTTGATCTTGTATAGTTCGATCCGGAAAGGAAGAGAGGGCCATGGTGCTTTCTTCTTCATATGCAGTATTGCTGACAACGTTGTAGTGAGGTGGTATGAAACTTCTTGCATGACCAGTTTTTTGGTGGCATACCTTTGTAGCACATCCGGAGACTTCTCTCCGCCAAACACTCTGATGAAGGTGCCACCTGGTGAGACATAGCAATTTGCAGTGTCTACTGTTGCCTCCATTGCTTCTCGAGATATGCAAGGTGGATCCTGCTTAAATATAAGATTGTATAATGGGATGATAAATTGGTTAGTTAGCCTTTCCATCACTCCTCGATAACTATAGTTGGAAATAAACTTGCAATAGATGTTCACAATAGAATCATGTGGTGCCCATGTCCATTTCATGCCAGGGAACTGCTGCAGTGCACAGATTGCATCCAGTAAGTATGCAGACATATAAAACCTTGCTTTCTCATTCTTGGGCAGATTCCAAGCCTTAGCTACATGGGACTTTAACAGTTGAGCCAATAGATCTGACCAGTTGAATGGCCTCCCATCATTACCAACTGGTCCAGTAAGAATTCCCACCCTTCAAGAAAGGTTTTTGTGCTCTCTTGACCATATATTCTGCAGGCAAAGATGATCAATAACTGGTAAGCCTTCCTGAGCGAATTTGTCTTAGAAACATGGGTGGGTGTCTGTCTAAACTTCGATGACTCTTTCACTCAATGCTTGAAAATGTCTCTTGCCTTAACATAGATATGGGTGGCATAAAAGAGTGAGTCCATGCGCTTCACTGACTTGGGAAAATGATACATCTGCTGAAATTATTCTACCCCGAAGGTGGCAAGATTCTTCTCGTTGGAACTGCTCAATGTCATAGTGTATTCATCTGTATGCGAGACAATCCAGCTAATGATGTCCGCACACAGGAAGGCGGGATACATCCATGCAACCTTGTATAACCTTGACTGTTGCATACTAACATATACTTGTCATTCTTCCATATCATCCTCAAAGTCTTTTGAAAGATGTCTTTAATCTATTGCCATGTCAGTGTTGTTCCCTTCTCAATAAACAACTGAGTATCTACATACACTAGTAAATCAACTGATATCTGCTCAATTTCTTCCCCATTACTTCTCCTAGAGGCTTCCTTTGATGCAACTCTCTTGGATGCCATGTTAATTATGACTGTTGGAGAGATGCTCAACAATTGTTGTACTTGCAGGGTAGAGAGGACACTCATGGAAAGAAAATGTCGACTTAAAAGAAAAACAACATAAAGGCAAATTCAAACAGCAAGTCGTGCTCTTTCTGGGAAGGATTGCGCGATTTTGACTGATAGGGGTGACTGAATGACTGTGGTAACTGCACACTGCATATTCCCAGCAGTCAAGGTGGAAGCTTGATCACTGGAACTGTGCAATATACAGTTTAGTTTGGGGCAAGGCCCAGGAGAGACCGCGCATTGCGCAATCTCAGTGGCCAAGCTGGGAGACTGGCTCCTGGAACTGCATAGTGCGTAGTTGGAGCCAGCCTAGGCCATGCTCTGTGCAATTCCAAAGGCCAAGCTAGAGGGTTGAGCCTCCAGATTTCACAGTGCAAGTTGTGCATAGTGAGATTCAGGCAAGGGAAACCCAAATCTTCCCGAGTGTGGAAAAACAAGAAGATATAAAAGATAGTGTGAATTTGAGTGGAGATCTAACTAAGTTTAGATGCATGCATGTGAAACAAGTGCAACAATTGATTAAACAAAAGGAAAACAAAGCAAGGAGAGATACTGCAACAGCAACCGTTGGTGCAAAAACAGGAAAACTCATGCAACAGTTGGGAAATACAATATATAACTTGAAACAACACTTCTACAAGTTAAAAAAAGGTTAAAACACCAACTACCATGTAGAGAAACAAGTGAAATAGTACTCACACAAGCCAAACAACAAAAAGTGACAAAAAAAGCAGTAAAAGAGGACAAAAGCAAAACTCACTCAGAAAAGTGACAATGATTGCATTAAGGGCTCCTTGATCTCCTTGGGAATGCTAGAGCTCCAATATTGAATGTGTAAATAAGCTCTAGCAGCATTGATTAAATAGATTTGGACAAATTAGGGTTTATGACGTGCATGCCTAAAATTAAGGAAAAAGCGACAGTTGTTGGAAGTTTCTAAAAATAGCAGAAGTGTCTCCTTCGGGATGCTAAAAATAGATCCCTATTTTTTAGGGATTATTTTTACTTTTTTTCTTTTTCTAGGGAAAATTTCCATGCACACTGCCGAGGAAGAGAACGTAGTTTTGGGAACTGGGCAAATTTCTGGCTCAATGCACTACGCAGTTTCCGAGCTCGATGAGGGTTGCGCAATTTCTATGCTCAGTGTTGGGCTTCCCCTTCATGACTATGCATTTTATGAGCTCAAGTCCCACTGGTATTTAGGACTGTGAAATTCCCAACATAAAGGCTAGTTTCCCTCAAGAATTGCGTAGTTTCTGGGGGCAAGTCCAAAACTATTGTGGGACCAAGTCATAAGATCAACTTTTGGCGTAGAAAATAAACTAAGAAAGAAAAAACAAGCCAAATTGAAAAGATATGTTGGGTACCTATAATACTAGTGACTACCCCATTACTATTGTAGTTGTACCCCTATTATCCCCATATTGTTATTACTGTGCCCCATAGAATCCCTCTATTGTTATTTTTGTGGCTTTCTATTATTATTGTTACGTTGGCTGGGTTATATTGTGACTCCTTAGACTCCTATATATAGAAAGGAGGTTTTTCATTTGAATCATCCAAGAATTGTTCATTTATGTAATGTAAAGGAGGTTACCCCCTCGAAGAGGCTTAATTCTAAGGCGTTGATCTATCTTTTCTATCTTTTTCTTGAGCTGGTTTCATAACATTTGGTATCAAAGCTTTGGATTCTAGGGTTTTGCTGCTCCAAACAGGTCATCGTGGAATTTTCACTAGAACTTTTTTTCTACGATGTTTCAGAAGCTAAAAAAAAAACCCATTTGAGAAGACATCGCTCAGAATCTCGGGTCCAAATTTCAGAGCTTTTCACGCTATATTTGCGGAGATATGATCTGAGGAAGTTGGTCTTTTTGCAAAATCTTGAATTACATTCCAAACAGGTGACCTGGGGAAAATCGTCATAACTTTCTCTCTGAGCATCGGATTGAAATTTTGTAAGAAGCTACAGAAAGAGGACGGACTGTAGCTTCTTATATATCTTTTTCATAGCCAAAGGTCGAAACAGGGACATGTGGCACGTCGTACAAGTTCACTCTACTGAACTAGTCTATAATCAGGTCACTGTGAGAGATTTGACATAACTCTTCCTTGGAGAATCCAATTGGGATCAGACTGGTGGCATTGGAAACAGGACACAGAGGGCTACTACAGGTCGCAATTTCAGAATGGGATGATAAAAAATTACAAAGATACATTAGAGGCAATATCGAGCTCCTACAAAGTGAAAAAAGATGTGTAGATTTTTTTAAATTTTTGCTTAAGCTTGGTTTGAAAAATTATTTTGAAGGAATTCAAAGGGCATAGTAGAGCATTGTTATCAGTAAGTGATGCCCAGAGGAAGGAAAATGCAAACATCTAGTAAGCAACCTAAAAGCAGTAGCATGACTCATGAAGAAGAGGAAGAAATGCTACATGATATATCAAAATTACAAGACCAAGTGCAACAAATGTCAGTCTCACAAAAGCTAAAAGAAGCTAAGATAAATGGCATGGAATCTAAGATAAATGGCGTGGAAGCTAAGATGAATGGCATGGAAGATAAGATGGACAATTGGAAGACAGATTCGAAGACAGACATGGAAGAATTGAAGATAAATATGAATAAGTTGCTACAAGAAATTGTCACTAATGGTGAAAGGGTAGTAAAGGAAACTCATGATGAGAACAAAAGAAATGTTAATCATGATTTCATAGACCCTAATGTTGGATCGAAGACCCACCATATTCCAACAATCGATATGAGGAAGTTTGATGGCAAGGATCCCGCAACATGGATATTACAGATGGAGCAATTTTTCGATCTCAATAATGTGCAAAACACACAAAAGGTACGTATTGCAACTTTATATTTGGAACCAAATAAGTTTGTATGGTATCAATGGCTTTGCTCTCGTAAACAAATTATCACTAGGGAAATTTTTACGGAAGAATTGGCAGCACATTATGAGGATACAAAAAGAAACACTTTTTTTAGCCAATTGATAAGTCTCAAACAAAAGGGTTCAATAATGGAACACATTGAAAAGTTCCAAAAATTGAACATAAGGGTAAAAAATATTCCAGAGAAGCATAGGATTGATGTGTTCATAGGGACTTTAAAGGATAATATCCAACATGATGTTTGCCTTTGGGAACCTGATTCATTAGAGAAGGCATTCAAGTTAGCAAGAAAAATGGAAAGCAAAATTATGGAAACCAGGAAACATACCACTCACAACTATAAAGATGGAAGTGTTGTTGCCCCTAGTCTTCCACAACCTATAAGGTTGACACCACAACAATTGGAAGAAAAAAGAGCAAAAGGACTTTGTTACAGTTGTGATAGCAAATACACTAAAGGTCATAAGTGTGCTGAGAAGAAATTATTCTACATAGATTGTGAAGAGGAAGAAGAAAATGAGCAAGAAAGGTCAAAATAAGAGGATATACTCCAGGAACAAAGCCTAGATAAAGAAGAAATGAATCCGACCATATCTTGTAATGCATTGGCGGGAATTACCACTTCTCGAACCATCACGATAGAAGGACAAATCAAGAAGAAAAATGTAATAGTATTGATTGATTCAGGAAGTACCCACAATTTTATTCATTGTAAGGTAGCAAAAGAATTGAATTGCTTCTTATATCCAGCACCAGAGTGTCAAGTGATGGTTGCAAATGGAGGAACAATACAGCTCGGGAAAGTGCCATAATATAAAGCTATCCATGGGAGAATATGTATTGACTAGCCCAATGCTTTCTATTCCAATGGGACGTGTTGATGTTGTACTAGGAGTCCAATGGCTACAATCCTTGGGTACAATAGCTTTTAATTTTCAAGAACTCTTCATGAAATTTTCTGTGGAAGGAAAGGAAGTTGAATTAAGGGGTATTGCAGGGAAACCGGGAAAGATAATCAGCTCTAACGTTATGACAAAGCTTCTAAAAAAGGAACAAAGAGGTGTAATTGCACAATTATGTTCGCTAGATGTTTCCACATTGGAATCGTCTATTTCTCCAGATCTCCAAAAAGTCTTGGAAAATCATTCCAAGGTATTTGAGACTCCCAAAGGTCTCCCACCTATTCGTGATCATGATCATGCTATTCATCTGATTCTAGGAAGTGTTCCTCCAAACATCAGGGCGTACAGATATCCCTATGCCCAAAAGAGTGAAATTGAACGTATGGTTGCAGAAATGCTAGAGGCTGGTATAATTCAACTGAGTCAAAGTTCTTTCTCTGCTCCAGTAGTATTGGTGCACAAGAAGGATGGATCATAGCGCATGTGTCCGGATTATAGGGAGCTCAACAAGCTCACTATTAAAGATAAGTTTCACATTCCTGTCATTGATGAATTACTGGATGAATTGCATGGATCAATTTACTTCACCAAGTTGGATCTTCGTTCAGGATATCATCAAATCAGAATGAAGACTAAATACATTCTGAAAACAACATTTAGAACTCACGAGGGTCATTATGAATTTTTGGTCATGCCTTTTGGCCTTACCAATTCACCTTCAACATTTCAAGGTTTGATGAATTCAATTTTCAAACCATTCCTTACAAAATTTGTGTTAGTATTTTTTGATGATATACTAATCTACAGCAAGTCTTGGAAGGATCATGTTGAACATGTTGACAGGGTGCTACAACTATTGGATGAGAAACAATTATATGCAAAAAGATCCATATTTCTTTGGAGTACAAGAGGTGGAATATCTAGGTCATATTGTATCTCATGAAGGAGTTAAGGTAGACCCTAGCAAAATTAAAGCCATTAAGGAATGGAAAATTCCCACATCCATAAAGCATCTACGAGGATTTCTCGGGTTGACAGGGTATTATCGCAAGTTTGTTAAGAATTATGGGAGAATAGCAGCACCTCTAAAAACATTATTGAAGAAAGATGCATTTTCATGGACTTCAGAAGCAACAAAGGCATTCAAACATCTTAAATAGGCAATGTGCCAAGCACCGGTCTTAGCTACACCGGACTTCACTAAAACCTTTATTGTGGAATGTGATGCTTCAGGAAATGGAATTGGTGTTGTTTTAATGCAAGATAAAAGACCCATTGCTTTTGAAATTCGTCCAATCAAGGGAAATTTCTTACACAAAGCTATTTATGAGAAGGAAACGTTGGCAATACTCCATGCACTTAAGAAATGGCGACCCTACCTAATGGGAAGACACTTCAAGGTAAAAACAGATCATGATAGCCTTAAATACCTTTTAGAACAAAGATTGTCCTCTGAAGAGCAAAAAAAGTGGGTCACAAAGATGTTGGGTTATGACTTTGAAATCATCTACAAAAAAGGGAAGCAAAATGTGGTGGCAGATGCACTCTCAAGAAAGGATGAGGATGTGGAAGCATTGTTGTGCGCCATTTCTATTATCCAACCAAATTGGATAAACGAAGCAAGGGAGGAATGGAAGAATGACGAAGAAGTGTGGGCACTTATTCGAAAGTTACAACAAGATTCCAGTATGTCTGATACATTTAGCTGGAAAAATGATTCGTTATGGTACAAAGATCGCTTATACCTCTGTAAGAATTCCTAGCTAAAACAAAAGATTCTTATGGAATTGCACACTTCTCCCTTAGGAGGGCACTCAGGATTTTTAAAAACTTACCACAGGGTTAAGAAGGAATTTTTTTTGGATGGCCTTAAATCAGATATTCAAAAGTTTGTGGTGGAATGTTTGGTTTTCCAACAAAATAAAGTTGAAACAATTAAGACACCGGATCTATTACAACCTTTATCCATTCCAAGCCAACGTTGGGAGGAGGTTTCAATGGATTTTATCACAGGTTTACCCAAGTCTGAGGGAAAGAGTGTCATCGTGGTGGTAGTTGATAGACTTACCATGTATGCACACTTTTGTGCATTATCACATCCATTTAAAGCCGGTACAGTTTATACTGCATTTATGGAAACAATTCAAAAGCTACATGGAAACCCAAAGATTATTGTAAGTGACAGAGATCCCATTTTCACTGGAAATTTTTGGACAGAATTATTTTCTTGTCTTGGTACTCAGTTAGCTCATAGCTCATCTTATCATCCTCAATCTGATGGGAAAACTGAGATAGTAAACAAATGTTTGAAAGGATATCTTCGTTGCTTTGTATCTGATAAACAGACACAATGGGTCAAATGGTTGCCTCTGGCTGAATGGTGGTATAACACTTCCTTCCATATAGCAACAAAAATGACCCCATTTATGGAACTTTATGGGTATCAGCCACCATCCATCACATCATATTTAAGAGAAAATTCTAAGGTTCAAGCAATGTAACATCACATCGAACATCAACAACAAGTCCTCCACCTCTTAAAGGATAACCTCGTGTTGGCACAGAATAGAATGAAACAACAGGCAAATCAACATCGTAGCGAAAGAAGTTTTGATGTAGGTGATTGGGTATTCCTACGGCTACAGCCATATAAGCAAATATCCCTCAAGCAAGCTAAGAAGGATAATAAATTATCACCAAAGTATTATGGTCCATACAAGGTGTTGCAAAAGATTGGTACTATGGCATACAAATTGGAGCTTCCTGCAGCTTCTCGATTGCACCCAGTTTTCCATGTTTCATGTTTAAAGAAGGTTATAGGTGACAAGCTCCCAGTTCAAACAATATTGCTAGAACTTGATGAGGAAGTAAAAATTATATTGGAACTAGAAGCAGTCACAGAAACAGGAACTCGACAGCTACGAAATCGATCAATTTCAGAGTATCTTATCAAGTGGAAGAACTTATCCGCTGAAGATTCCACATGGGAGGATGAGAATTTTATACAGAAGCATCCAGAACTTCTCAAGCGTTGAGGACAAAACTTTTTTGAAGGAGAGGGGCATGTTGGGTACCTATAATACTAGTGATTACCCCATTACTATTGTAGTTGTACCCCTTATTAATATTTTTGTGCCCCTATTATCCCCATATTGTTATTATTGTGCCCCATAGAATCCCTCTATTGTTATTTTTGTGGCTTTCTATTATTATTGTTACGTCGGCTGGGTTATATTGTGACTCCTTAGACTCCTATATATAGAAAGGAGGTTTTGTCATTTGAATCATCCAAGAATTGTTCATTTATGTAATGTAAAGGAGGTTGCCCCCTTGAAGAGGCTGAATTCTAAGGTGTTGATCTATCTTTTCTATCTTTTTCTTGAGCTGGTTTCATAACAAGATAAGTCGGAGTCGAAGCATGAACACCTGGGATAGTGTGAGATGAGTTTCCAAGGTTAAGATGGAAGGCTCCAAAATCAAAGCGTAGGCAAAATTTTGGAGGGTGGTTGTAGTCGCTACAATATTGGCGACACACTAGTATAACATCAGCGCTCTGTATGGACCTTGTCTCATGCAAAGTGAGTCTAACTCTTCTAGAATTATTGTTCAACTCTTCGATTATCATAGCTTCTTCACTTAGCTTGAGTTAAAGATGTAATCCCCACCATTCTCTTTATCTGTAGCACACATACCAAGCCAAGTCAAACTGAGTTGTTTTAGTTAGGGATGAGGGGTATATAGATGCACAAGTAAAATAGACTGTCGAGGTTTTAGTTTCATCTTCAGTGTTGCTTCGCTGCCAGCAGGCCTGGATAGTACCCTGACATAATCACTTCAAGAATGCAAGCATTTCTCTGCTACCAGCAAGCCTGGACAGTACCTCGGCAAAGTTACTTGTTTGACCTCTCTGCACAGGAATTTTTTCTATTCTTTCACCCTTTATTCCTTTTTTTTCATTTTTCATTTTATTTGTTCAAAGAACTGTGCATAGGCACTTATTTATTTAATGTGGCAGAAAAGGGATCCCGACTTATTGAGAGCAGAAGAGTTTGTCCCTTCAAAGAAGGATATTTATATATACCTCTGAAATACTTGTTAAGGTTCCCTCCCTCTCCTTACTCTACTAGACTTAGTCGACAAGGGTTAACCGAAAATAGAAGACCTATTAGAGTAGGCGATACTAGTTAAAAGTGAAAGCATCATGATTTGGCCATGACTCTCTTTGAAAGGAACATATTTTCCATCAGGGTATCATCGACTAAAAGAAATGAAAGATTCACATAAAGAGAGGGAATAGACAGATAACCAAGTGTTGATAGAAGTACAAGTTCCTCTTGAACTTCACCTTTCTTGTCAAAGAAGCCAAACACAGTTTCATGCGAAAACTAACCTACAAGTGCAAAAGAAAACAAAGGAAGGAAAGAACCAGGAAAACCAAAACAAAGTAAAGAAAATCAAGAAAAAAACAAGAAAATCAAAACTACTCCTACTCCTAACCTAAGCAAAACATGAGCTAACTCACGTAAAGTGATACTTCCAAAAACTACTCCTACTCCTAACCTAAGCAAAACATGAGCTAACTCACGTAAAGTGATACTTCCAATGCAACCATTGGTGCATTGGTTGACCCATGTAGGCGAGAGCATGAATGTCAACAAATATATAGAAGAAAATCATCAAACAAGAAGGATAAAACAATGCAAACCAGAACGTTCAAAGTTTGAATGTATCCGCAGAAAAGTAATAATGAAAGGCACATGAAAGGCACTTTATGGATGTAACATGGTGTCCTAACACATAGGGAGTGGAAGACAATCATGTACACACTTATGAACTTGAAAAATGAGCAAACATGAAGAAAAAAGAAAACTTTCGGTTTGCAATAGTGCTTGCGACTTACGACTCCTCCAATGATTGAATGATAAGATCATGTGATATAGGTGGAGGATGCGAAAATGGTATGATAAATTAATTTTCAATGTGAACAACATAGTGATGAGGAGCTTGGAGAGATTCAATAAATTTATCTGAAGTAGAACTGACCTCGAGGCTACGAAAACTTGACATAACCATCATCTCGGCTAAAGTGTCTCAACAACTTGGGGAGGCTCCAATTCATCATAAGATGGATCATCAAAGACCAGTGGCTTAGAAATATCGATAATGGACAAATCAGAATCGTGATCGAATGAATGAATGAATGAAAAGAGCATGACAACCACGATCAGAAAGTTCAAGATCATGAACAAAGACATCCTCATGATCTGATGAATCGTATAGAGGGGATAATGTAAAATGAGAAATTTCACCCTCTATGTTTCTGGAAAGGTAAGATGAGAGATTGAGAGGATCCGGGAAGACATATATTTCCTCTCCAAGTTCAAATGAAAAACTGGCATTCCATGTATTCTGCAAATGATCGGAAGTAGAAACATTCGAAAATGAATTTTGACAAGATTGAACAAAAATAACAGTATCATGGAAGATGTCAGCGTAAAGTGGATGAGGTGCAGAAAGAAGGAGGTCATCCTTTACTGCAACTTCTTGTTCAGACTCCCACACATGCTTATAAAAAATAATATCGCACGGTGTTTGTTCAACACCAACTCCATCCAGAGATTGATCCTCGTGAACATCACAAGAGAGATCCAAGATGGATGAACACAACACACCAAAATTCAAAGGATTAAAGGGATTGAAGGAGGAAGGATGAGGAGATATAACTTCAACACAGCCATCGGGGTTACAGTCCACATTTGCATAGAAATTATAAGTGGGGTAGGAGGAGAGGGTGACAAATCAACAGGTGGATTCCCAAATTCTCCCACCTTGACCTGTGGAGCTAGAGTTGTTTGATGAGAAGGGGACATAGGGTCACTTGGGATAGCAACCTTGTGCATCTAATATTTAGGAGCTCTAACATCGAGGTATGTTGGGAGAGGTTCTAAAGAGTCTAACACGTGAATTTTCAGAAATGTGAACAATATATTGAAATATTTCATCCAAGAATTCCTAGTTAAGTTCATCTTCAAGAAATTCAAAACAGTAATGAACTAAACGATCATGAAAATCTTGAAGAGATTCTTCAGATACTTTTCCCAATTTTAATTTTATTTATTAAGGTCTTTTCGGTCATAAAGAATGAAATCACGACATGATTCACCAAAAAACTTCTTGAAATAGTGTATAGAGGTTGCGGGCAATGTGTGACACATTTCTTTGCACGCCCTTCGAATGTGAGAGAAAACAACCCACGGGAAACATCCTCAGACTGGATGGCATGCCTGTCAAGGAAACCAAGAAAAGAAACTATGTGCTTGAGCAACGTTATTCCACCCTCACCATTTAACTTAATTATAGACAAGTCATTTAAAATGCTCGTCATAACTTTGGAATGTGCAAAGCTGTTATAGACATTTTTGTGCCTTGCAGCTATAAGCATGAAATGTCCATAAACCAAGGGATCATAAGTCCCTAAAGATGTTGTTCCAGCTCCTAAAGAAACAAGGTCAACAAATTACAGCTTCTCCCAGAAGTTCTCCACCAGAAACTGCTCAAAACTAGTCAAATCAGGATCAATTCAGATGCTCCACTAGCTGCCTGCGTTGCAAAGCACCCAAATACACTGGATAGGTGCATTGCAACGCAGGTGAATGCACTACCAGGGTGCGTTGAGCGGGAAATGACGAATGGCAAAGTCATTCAACGAGGTGGAAAGACAATGGAAGCTTCTAGAATCTTCTCCAATGACACTTGCCTCACTGAATTCGACCAGTGATGAGTAAGAGGCTCTCAGTCTCCAAGTGGAAGCAAGAACTGACAGAGAGAAGCCACAAGTCAAAACATAAGCTGACTCATCCTCTCTGCTTACATCTATATATGGATCCCTCATCCCAGAGATCCAGAGGCTGGAATTTTGTACTTTGCAGAGAATTGTTGTTGGTTTGAGATTGAGATTAGAGTATTGGGTGATTTATGCTTTGTTGGAGGTGAGGAAGGGATTCCTTGCTGGGAGGTAGATGCTGGATCGGGACTCACTTGGTTGTATCTCCTCTTGGACTTTCTTATCATATCAATAAAACTATTTGAGTTTCTCCTACATGCTGTGTATCAATGATGCTTTGTTATATTTGCATGTTTAGCTTAAATCTGATCCTAAGCTATTTATGAATGTAAATCTATGTCTTTTGTGTAGTTTTCCTCTTCTGTGATCTTGCAGGAACTTAGTGAAGCTGGGCAAGTAAGGGAGCAGGCAGCGGGAAGCGAACAAAGAGGAGAGCGATTGGATCAACAAACTAGCACAAGACACAGGTTAGTTACATCCTTCCTCTTCGTTTACATTTCATAAAGAAGAATACGAAAGTAGTTTTCCTTGTTTGTTGCTAAGGCACTGTCACACCTTAGAGTGGGATAGGGGCGTTCTGAATAGATACTTTTCCCAACAACAAAATGGCGACTCTACTGGGGAACGTGTCTAGTTAGTTTATTTGTGTTTCTATTGTTGTTCATCTCATAAACTCAAGAGTGGCGAATCGAACTGCATTTGCCATTTACAAATGCAAAGTAGAGATCTGCTACTCTAGTCCATTTACTGAGCCTCTTTATGATCTGAACACTTGATTCACAAATGATCTGACAGCCCTTTGTGATAGCTCTTAGTCCTCCTTTAAATCATCCCTCTGATTGTACCTTACTGATTGCTTTTATCCGGCCAAAAACCATAGATTAAACTGCAAACCGTGACCCAGAACCCAGAGACAATTCTCGTTTCTGCTTCAGCGCAGGCTCTGTGAAGAGGTTCTGCATTTCAACGCAGGTCCCGAGAGGGATACCTGCGCTGCAATTCAGTTTCTCTGTACAACAGGTGCGTTGATCAGCCTTTGCCCTGTGCAGCTGAGGTTCTTTGCTTCATTTTGTTCAGTTTTATCTCTGTTTTTTTGCAACCTGTTATCAGTGTGTGTACCTATCTAAAAACCCCTTTTCTTTGCCTTAATTCCGCCTCAGTTGTATAAAAGAAATTGTATTTGTTTTTGTGTATTTGTTACATCATTTACAGTTTCCCATTGCAAAAGTAAACTGGTCATACTGTCGCCCTTAGATCTAGACCTGTCGTAAGTGTCGTTTTGATCTTAGGAGAAAGTTTATTTGCTGTTGACAGTTGATTGCGCTTTTACTTTTGCCTATTGACTTGAATTTGTGAATTTCTAGTGTCGAAACAAGTGTTTACTTCAAAATCATAAAGTGTCGTAATCTTCTCTACCCTTTTGATTTCGAAAGAAGCTTGTTTGTGTTTTTCACTTGAAATCGAATTCAAATTTGTACAACAGCTTTCTTTTTAGGCATCAATATTAAGAAAGCGAAAAACAAATACATGCATATGTGCATTTGCATTTTGACAGTTTGTATGGTTTGATTTAGGAAAAGTGCATTTACAGTGTGCTCTTTGCTCTTTGAGAAAAGATTGTGTCTTTCTTTTCCCCTTGTAGCTAGGATTTTCATTGTTGAAAAGAGATAAAAGCTTGCTTATCATCTTTAGACTGCATTTAGGAATTATATCTACATCTCGTGGTGATCCAAAAAGGCAAACTTCTAAGAAAGATCAACCTAAAATAAATTGAATGAACTTAACAATGCTTTGTAACTTAACGCACAACATAGAGGTCTAGGCTAGAGACGTGTTCCGACGTCGTAAAGCCTGGTAACTGTTGTCCTCACTGTTGGTTGGGTGATTCCTCCACTGTGAGACGATAAGTGCCAGTACGGACTGTGCTCCCACGTACCGTCGAGTATATATTGGGAGACCCCTATAGGCATAAAACCTTTATCCATAGGAAACCGTGTCGGTCGCCCTACTGATCGCAATGCACTGAACACAGCATTCGGGAAGATTGACCGCCCGTACCCTAAAAAGTATTCTGCGGTTTTGCGATTGGTTTGGCACACCCTCTACCTAGAACTCCAGAGCAGTCCCTTTCGTTCCTTTTCAGACTCCTTAACGGAAAAGGTCCATCTGAGCACTTGTCACTTCAGGCTCATTAAAAATCGAAGGAGACTAGAGTCATCTTTTGTTTTTTCTCGACTCTTTAAAATTGAAAAAACAAGTTGTGTCCAAGCGTCGTTAAAATTTATTTTAAACGGAATATTCATACCCTTTTTCCTGCGTTGATCTTTAAGTTGAGAAAATGGAGCCTACCAACCAAGGAATTCCCCTTGGTGGAAATCCTAGTCCCTTCTCCTCTTGTGGAGATGTTGGTGCGCCCCATATGGCCACATTGTCGCTTCCAGGATTGACAATAGGCTTGCCAGTATGGCTCTTCTCGACCAATGTCATTCAGAACACCACTATTCCTGAACAGTCGAATCAACAGTTAGACGAGTCCAAAGTTTCCCACCAACCTTCTACTTCCTCTAATTCTTCCCCTCTTCCTTCCTCTTCGCTTAACGGGACTGGTAAAGCTAAAAACCAAGTTCTTAAGGAGAAGAAGGAAAAGAAGAAGAAAGAGAAAAAGAAGAAGGAGCCAAAGGCAAATAAGGGAAAGCAAGTGTCGTCTAAAGAAAATCCACACACAGCACTGACCAGGCCTAAATCGCCATGTGTCATTTGCAAGGGAGACCACTTTCACAGAGATTGTCCTTGCATCCCTCGGATACTAAGGGACTGGTCTCCCCGTTTGCACAATCCGGTGTCGTCAACCTCTGATGGCCATGTTGAAAGCACACCGTCAACTAGCGAAAGTGAAGTCCCAGGACAAAAAGGGAGAGCTAGACCTCCCTGTAGACTGTGCGAAGGCGACCATGCCCTCCACCGTTGTCCCTTCTTAGACGAAGCTAAAAGAGTTTTGGATGATCGTCCGGTTTCACCGTTACGACTTCCTCCTGGATATAAAAAACTCTTGCCGAGTCCTTCGTTAGTTGAGAATCCAGCTGGCCCGCTCAAGTGGTTGGTTGAAGCGCCTATCATTGAAGATGAACCAGCTGAATCCACACCTGACGAAAGTCAAAAGGTTGAGGCAGCAGTCGACCCGGTCTTGCCTTCAGAAGTTTTATCTTCGAATGACACAGTCACTGAAGAGGATAGGGATGACACCATCCAAATTCTCTTCATCAACACAGACTCCGACGAACACGGGGGCAATCCACCCATTCCTTTATCGCAGGAAGGAAGTTCATCAGAGCCATACCCGGCCGTCTACTCGGTCCCACCACCAAGCAACCTAGTTGTATCCTTCGACTGGAACCAACTAGGCAGACCCCGTTTGCCAGCAAGCATACCATTCCGAATTATCGTTCAAATATACAGAATGGTCATGGCTGGCACCATCATAGATGAGGGGGCATCTGTGAGTATCCTTTCCTCTATTGCTTGGAAAGCGCTTGGTTCGCCATCGCTTTTGCCTGAGATGAGAAATCTGACAGGCTTTGATAAAGGAACTAGTCGACCTTTAGGGATCCTCCCCAATGTACCCATAACATTGAAAGGGAAGACCATTCAAATGAACGTGATGGTCGTTCAAGGACCCTTGGATTATAACCTACTCCTTGGACGAGACTATATTTATTGCATGGGAGCCATCGTCTCCTCACTCTTTAGAGTAATGTGTTTTCCGCACGAAGGAAGAGTGGTCAAGCTCGTGGACCAGCTTTCATTTCCCGGATCACGCATCGCAAATAGTCATATACCATCCCTAAATGGTCTCTTCATGCAAGAAATGTCTCAACCCACAGTCCATCCTCCCGATGAGCGCGAGTAATCCGGAAGGATATGACTGAAACCCAGGGGGCATGCGTCCTGGTCTGCTTCGGCAGGAAAACTTTGGGTATAGGGTAGGTTTCCGCGGGAGAATATGACTAGTCTGTACCCCGCCCATGCTGGAAGAGGGTTATTCTAGAATAAGATTCTCTTGTCAAAGTTATGTAAGCTGGGTCGGTGCCGCTTACCTTTGTTTATCTCGGTAGACATCGTCGAAGAAGCGTTTTGTTTGCACCACAAATAAAACAGCCTTTGAATAACCTGTAAGAGGTAGGCCTTTCCTGGTAGAACAAATGTTTTATCTGCAAATTGAGGGGTAACCTTGAAATCGTACTTTATACCTGGGGGCATGCGAACCTTTTGGAATGCAAGCAAGGGGTGGCTATTTATTTTTTTAAAATTTTTAGGTCCTCCCTTTAAACCTGTAGGCTAACCCTTTAAACTCGTAGGATTAGTCGTCACCAAACTTGCATTAAGAAAGGATGCGGGGCAAAGCTTTGTAAGGTGCAAGCTCCATAAAAAATGGCATCTTCAATGAGACATTCTTATCATATGACTGGATTAATCGAGCAGTTTTAGCACATAGTTCATGCTCGTTAAAAAATAAACATAAGATCGAGCAAGTGTTTCAATCCGCGTTTAAGCTCGTTAAAAAATGAACTACCCTCCGGTAAATAACCACCGTGAATGTAACATTATCAGCCATTAAAGCCTTGGTCGTGTTTGCACCGTCACCTCCACTTTTCCATTGGCCGATCATTCACCTCCATTTGATTGTTTACCCATTTTGAGGAACAGCTGTGAAGAGTGATTTCACTAGCCATCCTTGTGACACTGCCGTGCTTAGAGAATTTCAACCCTTACCTGGAATCTGCTGCTACCCATTTTATCACTCGTTCCTCAAAAGATGAGTCTTCTTTAAGCTCTTTTCATCTGACTCGTAAAATATGAAAAGATTGCCGAGTTTTGGCCTTCCAGCTCGTTAAAGCGACCGGAAGTGCTATCCCTCCTCTAGATTTTAATCTTTTTGGACCTGAGGGATTATTGCACAAAAAGATTGAGCGCTTGTTTTGTTCGGCTCGTTAAAACTATCGAAAATTCATCCCTTCTGTATTATTTTATACTTTTTCGGACTTAAGGGATTAGATGACGAAAAAGGAATTCCGGAGTTACCTTTACGTACCTTTTCAGACTCTCTAAAAATGAAAAGGACCGAGTTATCTTTGTCGTTAAACTCGTTAAAAACATTAATAGCGACAAACTTGTCTTTAGACAAGAACGAGTTTCACTATCGCTAGGCTCGTTAAAACGTAGCGATGGGTTTGCCTGAAGGGAAAATTATAGAACAAGCATATGTTATCCTCCTCAAGCTTGACAAAAATAAAGAGGTACTGGTCAGCAATGACTGGGGAAAAATTGGGAAGAAACTCAAAGAATTTTTATTGGTAGCAAGTCGCTCTTGAACATGACACTTCCACTCCGTGCCTGAGTCAGGTTGGGTTGTTTCATTCACCGGTCACATCGCCATGGTCTCGCCATACCATCCACTTTTGGGGTAAATGCTACCAATCCATCATATAAGTGTCGCCGACATGTTCAAGAGAAGTCATCCAGAGAAGTCACCCGTGTCCCATCCACTACCATACATTATACTTCATTCTTTCATGACCGCCACCCTGAACCATATATCATCAGATCGTTTTCACCTCCATCAAAATCATTTGCTCCGTTCCGTGTCATTGATGTGGGATACATCAAGGCCCTCCTTTGACGGATCGCTTCTTGTCGACATCAACTCATTATCCAAGAAGTTGATCTAGGAACACCCCTTCAGTACTTTGAAGCTTGCATGCCTCATTGGCAAGTTTCTCACTTCCGGCGACAAGTATACATCAATGACCTTCGATCGAAATATTTTGCGTGGTGTTCGACGCCAAGTCCTTTATTCACACCACGTGAATTTTACTGCAGTACCTTGAGGGTCATTATCATTATCGGTGATTCCTCTTGCGCTTGTTAATAGTTTACATCATTGACTGGTAATCAAGCGATGTCTTTCCATGTTCGACTTCAAAGCATTTCTCACATGGATCGACTTGTACTTCGAGTGAAGATCGGACGAGATTGAAGACCCCGGATCTAGTTTCATCCATTCGGGCTGCGATATATATTCAGGAAAAATAAAGACATTGAAATGTACAGCATTGCAACACAGATAATCATCCTACCAAAAGGATGATGACTTCATCAGAATCATCAGTCTACCATCAGACGATTGTCTGTCTTATGTACATGAAAATGAATTTATAAAGCTGAGCATGGGAATGCCCGCCTCAGCTAGATCATGAAAACAATATGAAAATAATGTATTGTATTGTATCTTATTACAGGTCTCCTCCCAGCATTGAAAGAACTTCGGATCCTCCTAATAAAGCATTTCACCCGATAAACGGCCTCATACTTTAGGGGGCAACTGTTATAGACATTTTTGTGCCTTACAGCTATAAGCATGAAATGTCCATAAACCAAGGGATCCTAAGTCCCTAAAGATGTTGTTCCAGCTCCTAAAGAAACAAGGTCAACAAATTACAGCTTCTCCCAGAAGTTCTCCACCAGAAACTGCTCAAAACTAGTCAAATCAGGATCAATTCAGATGCTCCACTAGCTGCCTGCGTTGCAAAGCACCCAAATACACTGGCTAGGTGCGTTGCAATGCAGGTGAATGCACTACCAGGGTGCGTTGAGCGGGAAATGACAAATGGCAAAGTCATTCAACGAGGTGGAAAGACAATGGAAGCTTCCAGAATCTTCTCCAATGACACTTGCCTCACTGAATTCGACCAGTGATGAGTAAGAGGCTCCCAGTCTCCAAGTGGAAGCAAGAACTGACAGAGAGAAGCCACAATTCAAAACATAAGCTGACTCATCCTCTCTGCTTACATCTATATATGGATCCCTCATCCCAGAGATCCAGAGGCTGGAATTTTGTACTTTGCAGAGAATTGTTGTTGGTTTGAGATTGAGATTAGAGTATTGGGTGATTTATGCTTTGTTGGAGGTGAGGAAGGGATTCCTTTGCTGGGAGGTAGATGCTGGATCGGGACTCACTTGGTTGTATCTCCTCTTGGACTTTCTTATCATATCAATAAAACTATTTGAGTTTCTCCTACATGCTGTGTATCAATGATGCTTTGTTATATTTGCATGTTTAGCTTAAATCTGATCCTAAGCTATTTATGAATGTAAATCTATGTCTTTTGTGTAGTTTTCCTCTTCTATGATCTTGCAGGAACTTGGTGAAGCTGAGCAAGTAAGGGAGCAGGCAGCAGGAAGCGAACAAAGAGGAGAGCGATTGGATCAACAAACTAGCGCAAGACACAGGTTAGTTACATCCTTCCTCTTCGTTTACATTTCATAAAGAAGAATACGAAAGTAGTTTTCCTTGTTTGTTGCTAAGGCACTGTCACACCTTAGAGTGGGATAGGGGCATTCTAAATAGATACTTTTCCCAACAACAAAAGCTAGAAAAACAAGTCGGGGTTATGATTTGAAAAGAAGTCATGGAATATGTGCAGAAATTCAAAATAGACTTCATGGGTTCGGCTTGTCATTTGTCCCTCCTTCTAGTGCTAGAAATGTTGACGGTGTTGGACCCTCCAACATTCAGGGGCTATCCCCGATATGAAGTCCCAACTAGACCTCACATTTTTTGGAGTAAGATTCCCAAGCATACGTGAAATTGTAATGCCTTGGCCGCGATAGTGCGCAAAGATAAGTATGATAACTTTGGGTGAGAGTAAGTGTGTGACCCTGCAGAGAGTCAAGTGTGATGCATGGAGGTTCTAACACACAGAGAGGAAAAGAGAGTGTGCCCCTTGGAAGCATGTAATAGTATGTAACTTGAAAAGAACACACGAGCGAAATGACATCATAAGCTAAAATGCGGAATAGTCCACAAGTTAAAGTGATGAATTAATCCAAAAACAAGCATTCAAAAATATTCGTACAAATGCATAAGAATTAGTTCATAAGCATATGCATAAGTTAAATAACATATATTTCCAATAGAACAGGAGCATTCTTACTATATGAACAGCATATGCATGAAAGTGTGTTCGCTTTGGTTTTATTATTATAAGTGAAAGTTTCATCCATACATACACCATTAACAACCACTAGTCCCAATATTGGAACATTACAGTCAAAAACACCTGCTCCTCCAAAGAAATATACTCGCTCTATGCTATGGAGAAGCCAAGGCTCTTCACAATACTCCCAAGCCTTTTCTAAGCCTAGGCCTAGCCAAAAGCTTGGCTCCCCAAAGAGGGGGGGTGACTCTTCAACTCCCCTTTGTGACCTTTGGACTACCCTCATGACTCTTCAACTTCTTCACTAGATGAAAAATTACATTAGATGGTGCCTTTTCATATTCCAATATTAACACTTGGAATTTCACTTACAATATAATTACAAATAATATTGCATTTTCCACATGTACCCATATAAGACAAAGAGGGTAGAGACGGCCTAACAAGACAAAACACTATGACTCTAAAGCTTAGGGAAAGTCAAGCTCGACATCTTCCACTTGTTGTTTCTCGGTCACATATTGATGCCAAGCTTGGTACTATGTGATGGTATCCCCAAACTATTTGACAGTGTATTTTTGGAAGCAGACTCTAGCCTCCATGACATCCAGGTACACTGTCTTGGAACTTGTGTCCAACTCATTCTGAAGCATGAGAAGCAATGCCTTGACCTTGACAGGACCACCGATGTACTTCTGCATGTTGTGTGCATTCAGCTCCAAGTCTTCCTTGGTGGATTCTTATCTTAGCTTCTCCAAGTACTAATTGATCTCCAGTCGGGCTTGGTTCTTGGTTTTAGAATCAGTGAGCGAACCAATTGATGGGATTTGGTTCTTTCTCGCCATGACATTCAAACTACTATAAAACTGCATATATGAGGCATGTGTGATGCCAATGAATGAGGCAATCTGCTTGTTGTTGTCAATCAACATTCAAACCTTTTCTTTCTCCAGCTCTACCTGTGGCTTCATCTTCTTCACTAAGTCAAGTGGGGCCCCTTTGTATGGCATTGTCCACCCTTGTACATGGGCGATGATAACATGTATGTTTCTGAGAGTTTTAACAAACTCTTTGCTCCACTGTTGTAGGCCATGCAAACGGATAACTTCTTTATGCACAGTGATGAATCCGTCATAAATGTTAGGATATTCCGACACATAGGAAATAGTTAAGTATAACTTGGTCTAGTATAGAGTTAGGTAAAGTGTGTTTCTTTACTATGTATTTTTGTAACTTACAATCCAATGGTCACGATATGTTCTAGACATGAAGTGATCTGACGGTTCATTCTCTCCTCAGTATTACCGACAATTGATCCGTGGCTTAACACCCGATTGGTCCATGATCTCTATTTAAAGGGCATGGAGGGTCATTTGTAAGGTGATTGTTCATGAGAAAAGCTTATGTAAATTTTCTTTCTTTTATTAATAAATTGCCTGAAGTTGCCATGTTGGCTCAGGCCGTGGACTGTTTCCCTCTTTGAGGGTTTTAACCATGTCAAGAATACTGGTGTATTGATCTATGATTTGTTTGTGAGCAGTGTCCTTTGGTGTTCTACCTGAGGAACTTACCCTTTAAATTCCTACATGGTATCAGATCTATTTGAGGGCCGCATCCATTAGTGATCCAAATCCGAAGCCGGTACAACTGCATCTGACTGTCATTTCCTAGTTCTCTTGTTTCTTACTAATTTCGGGCCGAGAGGACTACTCTATTGTGTTAGGAGCATATGTTCCAGTGAGGAACCCCTTTCATTTCACACGAAAAGGTTTCTAGTAGACCTAGCTACGTTATTTTTAAGATCTGGAGGTATACAATCTTTATTTGCAGTTCTAGTTATTCATCTCTCTGTTTATTTCGGTTTATTTATCTCTCTGTTTTTTATTACCGGATCTATACCTTTCATTTATGTGTATGCTCTTTGTCCCGCGACTCTGTGCGATCTGGGAAAATCAGAAACAAAAAGGAAGGATTTTTCTCATGTGTATGCTCTTTTCTGTCGCGCCTTAGTGTGGTCTCAGAAAATTAGAAACATTGAGGAAAATATTTAGTTTCCAGTGAAAGCTAACTTCAAGCCATAAGGTTTGGTTTTTTTTGCATGTCTGTGTTGGGTTGTATGGTTTTTTTTTTGTACGAAAAAATAGCTTTTTCAAGTAAGCACACACCCCAAAGCTTTAATGACTACAAAAAAAAAACCTTCCTCTTTTCCAAAAATTACTAACCCTTTAAACTAACTCACTTGGTCCAAAGTTACTTTATGAGAATAGAGGCCTTGGGTTCAAGTTTTTCTTTTTGTTGAGTTATTTTTCCAAAAATCACATGTAACTTATGTTTTAAAGTTACTTGATGTAAAAGTGTTCTCACCCATTATAAAAAGTGAGCCACTTATCATTCTAAAGTCCCTTTATCTTTTATTTAAGTTACAATTTAGTGAGTAGTTCATAAAGTACCATTGTAAGAGTGACTTTCACTTATTTATGATAAAGTCTCTTTATCTTTTATTTAAGTTACAATTTAGTGCGTAACTCATAAAGTACCATTGTAAAAGCGACCTTCACTTATTTATAAAAGTGGGTCACAGATTTTTTTTAAGTGAGCTAATTAAATTAAGTTTGGAAGGGGGTGGGGATTTAAATATAACATTATCATTCACTTCCGCACATTCACGCACTTCGTCTGCATCTTCAACAACTTTTTCTCAAAAATCCATAACTTCTTCATACGGAAGCCGCTTTCAGAGCCGTTTTTTTAATCGGCCTAATTTTTCGAGATCTTCCCATTGGAACACTTAGTTTCAGCATCTACAGCTTCAGTTTTTATTAAAATGGAAAGTCCATGCCAAGTTATTCTTGACAGCACCAACTACTTCCAATGGTGGTCCTACATTGTGGATTTACTTAGAAATAAAGATCTTTACAGAATAGCCTCAGGCCAAGAAACTAAACCTAAAGATGAAGATAAGGCAGCCAAATGGGAAAATAGACAAGATCAAGCACGTGGGTTAATAGGGATGTCTATTTCTCCAGATCTTAGATTCCATATTGCAGAATTTGATACCCTAATGAAGCAATGAAACAACTCACTAATGTTTTTAGAATTAAAAAAGAAATTAGAGCTCATCAACTCGAAAATAAGTTGCTTACGTTGGACCCCAATAATTTTTATTCCATTGAATATTTTTTGTCCAAGTTCAAGACCCTTAGACTTCTCTTGGAAGGTGTTAAGGTTAAGAAAGAAGATGGTAGCCTTATTTATTCCATTCTTACTAAGTTAGGACCAGCCTACTCTATGTTTGTTTCCACCTGCCATTTTACTAGAGAAGCCTTCATTTCGCAAGGACAAGACTACAAGTCCCCCTCTTTTGATGCCTTTTGTGATTCTTTAATAAGAGAATAAAAAAACTCTTACATCTTGGTCTTCTTAATCTTGGAAACTCTTCTAAGAAAGCCTTAGCCGCCCAGCAACAACCAAATTCAAATAATCCTAAGAAACAGTATCCTTAAAAGAATAGTCATAAACCAAACAAGAGTCCTAAGCAATTTCAGTCTCAAAATGAAAAATCATTTCAACAAAATGATAAGGCAAATAAAAACAAAGGGAAGAATACTGATAGACATTGCCGCTTTTGTAATCTAGATGGCCACTTAGAATCCAAATGCTTTAAGAATATGGAAGCCTTGGAAGCAGCAATGAAGAATCATAACATCCATTTGGAGCACTCTTCAACTTCATCTTCAGGAATAGCACCTTCTGCATGTGGTTTTCAAGCATCTCGGTTTGGTTATGCACTAAATGTGTCTTCTTCTTCTCATTCTCATGAGTGGCTCATTGATTCTGGAGCTTCTTATCACATGGCCAAAAACAAATCCATGTTTTCTTCTTTAAATGATTGTAACACCAAAAATATATATGTTGGTGATGATAGATCTCTTAGTGTTGTAGGGACTAGAATTGTTCATCTATGCAATGGTCAATTAATGATGTATTATGTGTTCCAACCTTATCCTGCAACCTTCTATCTATATATCAGATAACTCATTCAGGTGAAGGTAAAACTGTTGAATTTCACCTCATGATGTTGTAATTAAGGATACTAAACAAATTTTACCTACTGGCATTGTTGATGATTCTAAAAGGTTGTATAAGTTTAACAACTTTGGGTCATCAACTCTTCCATCAGTATTTGTTGTCCATAATGATGAAGTGAGCAAACTTTGGCATGAGATATTTGGTCACTTAAACTATTTCCCCCTTCAAAATCTATGTAAAGAAAATATGGTGACAGGTCTTTCTATGGTATCTTGCAGAGATGGCATTTGTTCCGGATGTGTACTTGAAAAACATCATCGAGATAGTTTTGAAAAACGTGCCTCTTGGCACACCTCAACCCATTTACAACTTGTGTGTAGTGATTTATGTGGTTCTCTTTCAGTTGTTTCATTCTCTGGCTACAAGTATTTCTTAACTTTCATTGATGATTTCTCCAGATGCACTTGGGTATACTTCTTAAAACTCAAGAGTGAAGTATTTAACATGTTCTTTGCCTTTAAGGCCTTTGTTGAAAAACAATCTGGACATCAAAGTCTTACGCTAATGATCCGGATTTAAACAGGAACGCAACAAATTACAGAGATAACCATATACACAAAGATGCAGCGGAAATAATCCTTCATTTCATTAATGGAAAATACTGAAATATGCTTACAAACAGAAATGGAAATAAACTAGCTAGGGCAATGGTAGCTTATCTCTGAGAAGAGATGTGATGGCTACATACCTCTGAACTGTGTTACAATGAGGCTCGAAGGCCTATTTATTGTTGAGAAACAATGGAAAAAACCCTTATCATTCCAAAACCTAACCCTAGGAGATGAAACGCCAAACTGTGGGCCCCGTTTGGGGGTAAGTTGGTACATCAACTTCCCGGGGTCGTAACTTTGGCATATGATCTCCGTTTGACGCATACAATAGCTCATTAGAAAGATCTATCCGAGCACTATCATTGTTGGAACAGGCAACACCAGTCCATTCCATGGACTCGTGTTGCCCCCGGATTCCCCAAAAAACGTCGTTTAGGGCCTCAAAACGGCTCCAGAAGTTCAGGACCCGAAATTGCTAAAAATAGTAAGTTGTGGTACAATTAAGGAAACTGAAAATGCTGAGAAAGACAATGGTGGGGGTCCAGGTGGACTTGGCAGGTGGCCACCAATATCCACCTGGATCATTCCTCCCCCCTTAGGAAGCAATGGTCCCCATTGCGTTGAGCTCCTCCATGAGATGAGGAAACTTCTGCTGAACTTGTTCCCTGGTGAGCCACTTGCCCTGCTGAAGGAGTTGGCCCGCTTTGACAACTCGATACAGTTGGATATTCTGTTGGCGAGTGTTCTTGATCTGTGTGTCCATGATCCGATCAGTTGCAGCTTGTTCCATGCAATCTGGATTTAATTCTGTGGGTTTGAGTTGTTCTGCAATGTCGGATGTGTCTAGCAATGGTGGAAAGTATGGCCGAAGGCGGTCCACATTGAATACTGGGTGCAGGCCAAGGAATGGGGGAATGCTGAGCTCAAATGCATTGTCTCCCATAGCCTTAGTAATGGTGTAAGGACCATATCGGAGTGGTCTCAATTTCCGATAGGCTCCAGTAAGGCGTTCCTTTTGCAAATGCAACCAGACTTTGTCGCCCACCTGAAACTTGTGTGGCACCCGATGTTGATCATGTCGCTGCTTGTACTTGGCATTTGATTTCTCAAGAATGTCATGGACCTGCTGGCGAATATGTTGGATGCGCTCAATGAAGCTGGTGGCCTTATCTGTTTCGGACTTGACATGAGCTGAATTCATATGAGTAGCTGCAAGTGGCATGGCCACATCGCTGGAATCCCAAACCCACCTGAAAAGGGCTATGGCCAGTGGAGCTGTGAAGAGCTCGGTTGTAGCTGTGCTGAACGTAGGGGAGGCTCTCGTCCCATGTGCGTGGATGCTTTGAGTTATACATGCGCAGAATGTGCACAATCATCCTATTAACAACCTCTGTCTGGCCATCAGTTTGAGGATGGAAGGCTGTGGACTTCGTGAGTTTGGTGTCCAGCATTGACCAGAGACTGGACCAAAAGGTGCTGAGAAACCGACTGTCCCGATCTGAGATGATAGACTGTGGGATCCCAAAGTGCACCCACACTCGTTCAAAGAAGAGTTTAGCAGTGGCTTCTGCTGTGATATTCTTCTTGCAGGCCATCATAATGGCCATCTTTGAGAACCTGTCGACGACCACAAAAACACAGTCATTTCCATGCTTAGTGGAAGGAAGGCCTGACATGTAATCCATGGAGATGGATTCCCAAGGTCAACTAGGGGTAGGCAATGGGGTATAGAGGCCTTGCTTCTTAATGTTCGGTTTGGCAATGGCACAGGCAGTACATGATCGGATGTACTTCCCAACATCCTGTCGAAGATTCGGCCAATAGAAATAGTTTTGCAGTACTGCCACTGTTTTCTCGACCCCGAAATGCCCAGCAGCCCGACTGTAGTGTGCTTCCCAAATCATCTTGGCACGCTCACTTGAAGGAACACAAAGGTGACCGAGGTGGCATAACAGGGCATCCTGGAGGTGAAAATCTGCAACCTGCCGACCCTCCAAGAGTGTCTGGTATGTGTGGCCGAATTCTGGGTCGCTTTTGTAGAGAAGTGGCCAATCAGAAGTCTCGTGCCCGCAAGAGTTGAGCACGGTGGTTAGCGCCATGATCGGTGGTCGACTGAGGCAATCTGCAACATTATTGGTGCTGCCCTTTTTATACTTGATATTCAAGTGAAACAGTTGCAGGTATGTAGACCACTTCTGATGGCGATCATTCTGCAATTTCCCTTGGGTCTGTATGAACTGCAGAGGTCGGTGGTCTGTGTGGATGACCGTTTCCTTCCCCAAAATGTAATGCTTCCATTGTCGGCAGGCTTGTACAATGGAATACATCTCTTTATCATAAGTGGGGTACTTCCGGACTATGTCTGAAAGTGTTTCACTGTGATATGCCACTGGATGTCCATGTTGAGTAAGGACTGCCCCAATAGCATAGTCAGAGGCATCTGTCTCGACCTCAAATGGTTGTTGTAAATCTGGTAACGCGAGCACTGGTGCCGTGCAGAGGCGATCCTTCAACTCCCTGAATGCCTTCTGTTGAGATTCAGACCAAAAGAATTTTGCTTTCGCCCCGCCCTTGGTGACTTGACTCAAGGGCTAAGAAATATGAGAAAATCCCAACACAAACCTGCGGTAGAAGTTGGCAAGACCTAGAAAGCTGCGGAGCTCTGTTATAGTGGTTGGAGAGGGCCAATCCCGAATGACTTGGACCTTGGCTGGATCAACATGCACCCCCTGTTCATCAATGATGTATCCCAGATACTGAACCTCGGTCATGCCAAAAGTGCATTTCTCCAAATTGGCACATAGCTTGTGTTGCCGCAGTGTTTGGAGAACCTGTCGGATGTGGTGGAGGTGCTCTTCCCAACTCTGGCTGAAGATCAGAATGTCATCCAAGTATACTACTACAAAGGAGTTGGTGAATGGCCGCAAGATGTCATCCATTAGCCTCATAAAGGTTGCAGGAGCATTCGTCAATTCGAAAGGCATGACCAACCATTCGAAGAGGCCCTCCTTGGATTTGAAGGCAGTCTTCCACACATCTGAGGGTTCAATTGGTACCTGGTGATATCCTGACTTCAGATCGATCTTGCTGAAATATTTCGCCCCCTTTAGTTGGTCTAGGAGGTCATCAATCCGCGGGATCGGGTACCTATTACGGACAGTGATCTTGTTCAGCGCCCGATAGTCAATACAGAGTCTCCACGTCCCATCCTTCTTCTGTACCAACACTATCGGGCTCCCACAGGGCGAAGAACTCGGACGGATGTGCCCTTTCTGCAGGAGCTCCTGAATCTGCCTCTTGATTTCATTGTTCTCCAGAATGGAGCGCCGATAAATTGGTCCATTGGGTAGCGGCGCACCTGGGGTCAGATCGATGGAGTGCTTGACTTGACAGTGCAGAGGAACCCCTGCCGGGGAGGTGAAGATGTCTTCGTACTCCTCCACAATCTTGTCCATCTGTAGTTGCCGTGCAGAGGGACCCCGTTTGGAGGCCGCGGCCACTGTCTTCTTCTTCCCTTGAGGGCGTATCATCAGGAAAACAAATTTCCTGGTTTTGGAAATGATCTTACTGCATTGTTTTGCAGTAATCAAAGAGATGGCGGCAGGTGGTGCTACCTCTGGTATCCTGAACAACTTATTTCTCAATGTAATAATAACAGCACGGGGCCTTGATTCATACACAGCATGTCGCTTCCACAAGTATGGTTGTCCTAGTAATACATCACAAACTTCAAGGGGAGCAATGTCACACAATACCTCATCCGTGAAGGGCTTGATGTTGTATGGAAGGCGACACTGCTGGCTCACGCGAAGATCTCGCCCTTGGTGAAGCCACCCAATGGTGTATGGTTGTGGATGTGCTGTGGTCGGTAAGCCCAACCGCTTCACGACCTCTGCCAAAATGAGGTTCTTTTGACTCCCGCTATCAACAATGAACTGTATCGGGGAGCCCTTTACCCACATCTGGGAGTGGAAGAGACGCTCCTCCTCCTCTGGATCTTCGGGTTCATTTTTCTGGATCTTTGCGGTAGCAACAGTGGCGCTGGGATCCGCATCAATGATCTGCTTCCCTTTTTCATACCCCTTATCGGGTTCTGACTCAGAGTCGGAACATGCATCTGATTCTGAAACCTTTAGCTCAGCCACCAGTGACTGCTTGGCTCGACACTCACTTGTGTTGTGAGTGGAGCTCTTATGGAACTCGCACCATTTTCCAGTGTCCTTTCTCGGCTTCGCGGCGTTGCTCTTTGCTTGCAGCTTCGGCTGGTTGTCTTGGGCTGTCCCGCCTTGGCTTTGTCCTTTGTTCTGTGGTTTAGGGGCACCTTTCCCCTGCTTTGGATTCGCAGATCCAAAGTCTCGCTTCTTTTGTTTAAACTTCTGCTCGACCTTGACGGCATACCGGTACCCTGCGCCGAGCGAGGGGATGTTTAGGAACTGTATTTCTTCCTGGATGTACTTGTGCAGGCAGCCACGGTATTTGAGTATCAAATGTTGCTCCGAATCCTTGATACCCAACTTTGTGCGAAGGGTATGGAAAAGATTGGTGAACTCCGGCACGTCTTGGTCCCTTCCCTGCCGCAGCGTGGTCCACTTTATGTATTCATCCTCATAGCTTCCGACAGGGTAGTACTGCTCCTTGATGGCATCCCGGAACGAATCCCAGGTGGGTGCGGCTGAAAATAGTGAGCCAGTACTTTCATCCTTCTGCTCGCAGTAGGTTTCCCACCAGTCCTTGACATGGGGGGCTGCTTTGAGAAGAGCAAAAACAATCTTTTCCCGACTCGAAAATTCATGAACAAAAAAGTAACCCTCTAGCAGATTTAACCATTTATCTACGGCATCGGCGTCTATCTGACCCTCGAATATGGGGATTTCAAAATTAACTTGTACCTTAAAGGGTGTGGCGTTTCCAGAGGAGCTGCTGGAAGCCGATGCGCCGCTTCTGGGTAGCCGCTGAAGGATCTGCGCAAAGCTATCCATCATCGCGTTCCGTTGTCGCTCGAGTGCTTCTTCGAGCAAGATTTTGATGGGATCTCCTGCCCCCTCGTCTTTCTTCTCGTCCGCCATGGGAGGCCGTCGGGATTTGCGAGGCTGGTCTTGCAAAGGTTGAACCAGTTCAAGCCCTAACTCCTTATATCCCGACCTTGTTGGGGACATGCAAAGAAAAACAGAGAAAAAGCAGACCGCTCTGATACCACTGATCCGAATTTAAACAGGAACGCAACAAATTACAGAGATAACCATATACACAAAGATGCAGCGGAAATAATCCTTCATTTCATTAATGGAAAATACTGAAATATGCTTACAAACAGAAATGGAAATAAACTAGCTAGGGCGATGGTAGCTTATCTCTGAGAAGAGATGTGATGGCTACATGCCTCTGAACTGTGTTACAATGAGGCTCGAAGGCCTATTTATTGTTGAGAAACAATGGAAAAAACCCTTATCATTCCAAAACCTAACCCTAGGAGATGAAACGCCAAACTGTGGGCCCCGTTTGGGGGTAAGTTGGTACATCAACTTCCCGGGGTCGTAACTTTGGCATATGATCTCCGTTTGACGCGTACAATAGCTCATTAGAAAGATCTATCCGAGCACTATCATTGTTGGAACGGGCAACACCAGTCCATTCCATGGACTCGTGTTGCCCCCGGATTCCCCAAAAAACGTCGTTTAGGGCCTCAAAACGGCTCCGGAAGTTCAGGACCCGAAAACTGCTAAAAATAGTAAGTTGTGGTACAATTAAGGAAACTGAAAATGCTGAGAAAGACAATGGTGGGGGTCCAGGTGGACTTGGCAGGTGGCCACCAATATCCACCTGGATCAGCTAAGATCTGATAATGGCGGAGAATATGTTAACAACAAATTCATCAACTTTTGCACTGAGCATGGAATTCAAATGCAACATATTGTTCCATATACTCCACAAAAAAATGGTGTAGCTGAAAGGAAGAATCGCACCTTAAAGGAAATGGCTAATTGTATGCTTCAATCTAAAGGACTTAGTCTTAATTTTTGGGCAGAAGCAACTAACTGTGCAAATTAGCCATCGCACTCCTACTAAGGTTTTAAATAATATCACTCTGGAAGAAGCACGAAGCTCAATTAAACTAGATGTAAGTCACTTTCGTGTTTTTGGAAGTGAAGCATGGGCCCATATTCCATATGAGAAACATAAAGATTTAGAACCTAAGAGTGAAAAATGTATTTTTGTTGGATATTCAGAAGATGTCAAAGGATATAGACTTTTTTTAGCTAAGTCCAAAAATGTTATCATTAGAAGAGATGTAAAGTTTGTTGAAAATATATTGGCCTACGAGGCTAGTTCGGTGGATGTGCCACCTCTCTCTATCCCTTCTACTTCTAAAAATATTTCTTTTTTCGGATGATGACAACGAGGATGAAAACCCTCCCCCGCCTTCTCAGGGTCCTCCTTCAGCTCCTCAGCTTCCAAAATGGGTCAATGTTACTCAGGATGCAGGAGGTGCTCTTGCAGGTGATCCTACAAATCAGTGACATACACATTCTTAGTTCGATAGAGCCTCTTCTTTACTAGCTCAAGCTTCAACGAATTGTGATCCTAAAACCTTTGTAGAAACTTCAAGCCATCTAGATTGGGATGCAGCTATGAATGAAGAATATCGTTCATTATTGGCAATTGATACATGGGATCTTGTTCCTCTTCCAAAGGGACGAAGACTTGTTAGATTCAAATGGGTTTACAAAACCAAGTTTGGACTAGATGGAAAAGTTGATAAACATAAATCTCATCTTGTTGCTAAGGGTTTTTCAGAAGTTGAAGGAATTGATTATATTGAACCCTTCTCCCCTGTTGCCGAAATGAACTCTATTCGCCTTGTTCTTTCCCTTGCTACCTCTTTCAAATGGTAAGTCCATCAGATGGATGTTAAATCCACGTTCTTGCATGGGGACTTGCATGAAGAAATATATATGGAACAATCTCCTGGCTCTATACAAACAGACTCCAGCATTGTATGTCGGCTTAAGAAATCCCTTTACGGTCTCAAGCAAGCCCCTCGGGCTTGGTATGCCAAAATGGATAGCTTTCTTTTAGATACTGGCTTTTCTAGGTGTCAGTCTGACAATAATGTCTACACTAAGAAAGTGGGTATGTCATTTATCATTCTTGTTCTTTATGTTGATTATATTATCCTTACTGGTAGTGATCCCAACCTTAAAAACCATGTGAAGTCCAGCCTTAAAAAGCAGTTTGAAATGACAGACTTAGGACACTTGCATTATTTTCTTGGTCTTCAAGTCTTGCAATCCAAGGAAGTATTTCCATTTCCCAGTCCAAGTATGCATGTGATCTTTTACGCCACTTTCACATGGAAGATTGTAAGCCAGCCCCTTCTCCCTTTCAGTCTGGAGCCAAACTTTCAATCACTTGTACTTCACCTGAAGTTGATGCTACCTTATACCATCAGCTTGTAGAAAAACTTTTGTATCTAGCCCATACTCGTCCTGACCTTTCCTTTTTTGTTGGCCTTATTTCTCGGTTCATACAAAACCCACATGAGTCATTGGAAAGTGGCTAAAAGAATACTTCGTTATGTTCGAGGTACAGTTTAGTTTGGATTCATTACAGTGTAGAAGCATCTCCTCTATTAGTTGGTTTCATTGATTCCGATTGGACTGCTGACCCTGATGATCGGAAGTCTACTGCAGGTTATGTCTTCACTCTTGGTTCTGGACCTATTACATGGGCTTGCAAAAAACAAAGTGCCATTTCTCTTTCTTCAACAGAAGCAGAGTATCGTGGCACCGTAGAAGCTAGTAAGGAAGCCCTGTGGCTTTGTCAGATCCTGTCATAGCTTGACTTTCAGCAGCAGCATCCGACTACACTTTGGTGTGATAATAAAAGTTCCATTCAACTATGCAAAGATCTAGTCCAACATCAGCACAAAAAACACATTGAACTACATATGCAATTCATCAAAAAGCTCATTCATGACCATGTTCTTGAAGTGCAATATTGTTCAATTGATGATCAAGTTGCAGACATCTTTACAAAGGCTCTCACAGAGGTGAAGTTTACTAAACTTTGATTTATGGTTGGAGTTCAGGAAGTTGTCACTAAGGGGGGATAGGCTCTAATGCCTCCTTCCTTCTCCTATTGTGTCATATTTGTACATCCTTCAATCCTATCCCAAGTTGTTCTTAAGGGGGGATGTTAGAATATTCTGACACATAGGAAATAGTTAAGTATAACTTGCTCTAGTCGAGAGTTAAGTAAAGTGTGTTTGTTTACTATGTACTTTTGTCACTTACAATCTGATGGTCACGATATGTTCTAGACATGAAGTGATCCTACGGTTCATTCTCTCCTCGGTATTACTGACAATTTATTCGTGGCTTAACACCCGATTGGTCCATGATCTCTATTTAAAGAGCATGGAGGGTCATTTGTAAGGTGACCATTCATGAGAGAAGATTATGTAAATTTTCTTTCTTTTATTGATAAATTGCCTGAAGTGGCCATGTTGGCTCAGGTTGTGGACCGTTTCCCTCTTTGATGGCTTTAACCACGTCAAGAATACTGGTGTATTGATTTGTGATATGTTTGTGAGCAGTGTCCTTTGGTGTTCTATCTGAGGAACTTACCCTCTAAATTCCTACAATATATCTTCCACATGGTTTCTCCAAGTGATGATACTTCAACAAGTATCATTTTCCTCATCTCCCACAATGCGGAAATTGCATTCTGCGTTGTTTCTCAAAGTATTCTGCCTCTTTCCTAGAAGCCTACAAGTTCTTTCCAGTTGATCATTCTCGGTCGTTAGATACTTCACATTTGAGCTTGTTTCTCCTACGCAGGCCAACTTGACTTTGGTAATGGAATTTGGATGCTTCCTAGTGTCTGACACTATCACCATTTCCATGATGAATGCAGGTGATGCATGATCATCCAGAAAGTGATTTCTTCATGCTTGTACAATCCTATTTTGGAACTCATCAAATGATAGATTTTATACATCCATGACCGGATCATCATCAAGGAGAACAACATCTCCTTGCTCACATGGGACTAGCTCTAGTGCTGGAGGTGGTGGAGACTGAGGGATGACCTATGGTGCCCTCATCATCAGGTCAACGTCTTCATTATGTGGCTCTTGTTCCCACTCCATGTCTATTACTTCAATCAATTGCTCAATCTGTTGAGAAAGCTCTCGATCTTGCATCTTCTCACCTTCCTCCTCTTCTCATTATTCTAACTCTTCAACATGTATGTGTGTGGTTTCCTCCATCATTGTGCCTTGCCTTTGTTCTTATTCTTACTTATGCTTCTCTTATCGTTCTCTCCTCTTCAACTCCTTTTATTCCTTCAACTTCTTTTCTATCTCCTGCAACTTCAGTTATTCTTCTTGCAGCCTCTGCTTTTCTCTCTTCCTCCGCTTTGCTCTCCTTATCTGCTACTCCCTCTTTTCTTCCACTGCCAAAGCTGCCTTCTCAAGGATAGGATCTTCCTTCATCTTGCAACTTTGCTCTCCCTCTTGATTGTCAATAATCGTCCTCTTTCCCTTGTCTTAGAATGGATTGCTACATTTTGTTGTTGTTGTTTATGCTTCCAGAGTTGTTGTTGTATTTAGAGCAGCCTTCCAAGTTCTTTCTATACTAATAGGCTCATTAAGTCTGGAGGCATTGCAATAGTACCTCCAAGGGTCCTCCTCTGGCCAATGAAATGTCTCGTGGATCCACGAAAATTAAACTCTTGTATAGTGGTCCTTACAAATACTATGAGAATCATATGGATTAAATTCCTTGATGCCATACTCGAATTTCACTATTTCCTTAGTCTCGAAATCTGCATCTTTCAAGCTCTTAATCTCGTATAATCTGATCCGCAAAGGAAGATCATGCCATGGAACTTTCTTCTTCCTATGCAGTGCTGCTAACAACCTTGTAGCGAGGTGGTATGAAACTTCTTTCATGACCAATTTGTCAGTGGCATCCCTTGGTAGCACATGCAGAGGCTTCTCTCTGACAAACACTCTAATGAAGGTGCCACCCGGTGAGGCATACCAATGTACAATGTCCATTATCGTCTCCATTGCTTCTCGGGACATGTAAGGTGGATTTTGCTCAAAGATAAGCTTGTATAACGAGATGATAAAGTGGTCCATTAGTCTTGCCATCACTTTTCGATAACTGCAGTCGGAAAGAAACTTGAAATAGATGTTCACGATGTTATACTCCTATACCAATAGGTGTCATATTTCATGATTGACCTATTGAGCTCTGTAATATGTTCATCCCTTTCCTTGTTGCAAAGGTTTTCCATATTATCAAAAAATCAAAAAATATAAAAAATGTAAAGAGGGTATGCCCTAAAAAAAATCAAAGGGTAAAAAGAATAAAATGGTCAAAAAAGTGAAAGAAATGAACCCCAAATAAATAAAGACCAGGAAAATGTACAAGTCCAAAATGCCACTACTTTTCATTTTCTGCAAATAAGCATTGTGTGCAGCTTGTTAATTTATGCCACAATGAGTGAATGGCCAAACAGCTTAATCTTGACTAGTTCAAGTTTGAATTTCATGTTTTAGAGATAGAGAATAAAATCTGACCAAACTGTTTAATCTTAGTAGATAAGTAGATAGGTAGAGAAGCAAAGGAACTCGACAGTTCAATCTGAGCCCTTGGATGTTATAAGTGCAGAATTAGGTAGGCTTACCATGAAAAGAAAAGTTGATGAGGATTTGCTAGTCCAAATGCACCCAAAGAAAGAAGGAAAAAATGCTAGGACTAAGATAGGCAGACTAGGTAGATGGTGTTGCAGAATGATACCTGTGATGGATTGTGTTTCTAAAAAGTGTTAACTTTCACTTCCATCACAAGTGCGATGGCGGACATTATACTTGGAGCAGTTCAAGCGATGCAAAGTTTCATGACTAATTCCCCTTCATACTTTTCCCTAAATCATTTACTAATTTCCCCAAAATATTAAGAATATGTTCTGAATATCACTAAAAACACTTATCTCATTTCATAAACGTTTTCCTAAGTGAATTCCCATTTTACTTAGGAAAATACATTATATCACCTCAAAACCCCCTTTTATCTTAAGCCTAAGTTTATAACTTAGCACTTTCATTTACATTTTTTTCATATTAACTATTAACTCTTATTATTTAAATCCCATAAAGCATTACCCTTCCCATACTATGTAAATATAATAAAAAAAACCCCAAAAATATTAATATTCCCACCCCCACTTAAATATAACCATAGCACCGTTTTAACATGGAATTGATAAACTTATTTGAATTTTATTAAGAACCATAACCTTTCCCCCGCCGCTCAAAGGGTTAATTAACTACCTGGTGTTAGCGCTTGAAATTTCACCTCAGGCTGAAAAAGGTAAACTCCAAGGCAACATCAAACCACTTAGCCTCGTAGCTAGCCCTACGGGGCAGGAGAGGGCTCTCTCCGGTCTATCTCGATAAAGATCTTCAACGGGCGAGATAGCCAATGAGGAAACACTGATTTTAGGCTAGTAAACTAATCAAAAGGTTTAATTTGGGATTTTTAGGGTTTTGGTGGAAAGTTGGGGAAGGGCAAATTTTGGTGCGGGGATTGGACACAGTTTTTGTAGGGGGTTCTTTGGGGCGAGGTAGGAAACAGTATTGATGCCTTTGATAGAGGTGGATGGATGAGAATGACCGGTGAGGAGTTAAGGAGAGCAAGCAATAACCTTGAATTCCCCTTAAACAGTTGAAAACATTGATATTAAGCAAACTTAAAAGCAGAGCATGACAGTCATGAATTCTACTTTAACACTTCATTTGCCTAATTTGCAGAAGGAAAAGTAAGGAAATGATTCACATAACACACTTACAAGTACAAAGAGAAACACACCATCAACACATGTGACCACAAGAATCCCAAAAAGGACTGCAAAACCCTGGTCTTCCTTTGCCAAAAATTGCAGAGATACAGTGAGTAATACAATAAGAGCTTCTCCCTCAAGAGTCCAACCATGAAAATGAGCAAGAAAGTACATAATATAGGCCATCTAACATCTTTCCCTGCCTTTAGGGGTCGAGCTCACTATCCTAGGAGCTGTTTCAACCAATTCTAAATTAAGCACTGAAAACTAGGCAATCAAAACAACTTGCCTCTATAAGCTAGGAAACCAATTCATTCATTAAATTTTTGTCTATCTTACGAATGAATCTTCTAGAAGAGATAAATAAGTGTCAAAATATCATAAAATTACATCATTTACAACAAGGAGGATGAAAATCAACTCCAAAAGGTCAAATCCAGTCAAAACTGCGTTTTGCTGAGCTGTAGGTTGAATTCCTGTGCAAACTGCCTGATGGGTCGCGTGCCTTTGGAGGCACTTTTGAGGCACTTCCAGGTGTCCAAATGAGGCAAAAGTGGGCTTGTTGGAAAGGTTTGGATGTCTAATTTCCAACCCAAATGGAATTTCTGAATTTGGTGGTCATTTGCCCCTCCAAAATTGCAATCTCCCAAGACTGCTTCCTGTGTGTCAAAAATGTGGCAGAAAGTCATTTTTTGCTTGTTTTTTGACTTTCTGGAGGCCCAAAACTTGGTGAAATTTCTTGGCAATGGCTGAGAAAGTGTAACTTTTCATGACAAATCCAGAAATGCTGAGTTTTCCCAAAATGGAGTTGCCAAACGAAAGGGTCGCGCGCGACCCATTGGTGGAGAAAACCTGTTTTTTGCCAGAAAAATCACAATTGACCCAAAATGCTCAAATTTTTTTGAAATTTGTGTTGGAGTTGAGTTATTTAGTATCATGCTCCTTCAAAGAAGCCTCAGCCAAGATGTGGAGGGGGTCGGGCCTTTTCCTTCGTTTTTGTGCTTTGGCCAACCGTCTTTGGAGCACTTTCATTCTTGCCTTGCATACGTGCATCCGCGCCCAATAATGATTTTTCATGTTCCTGAGCAAGTCCTTATCTTGGTTGGCCTTGGCCAGCAACCTCTCCAAATGAGCATTGACCCGAAGAAGCATAGCCTCTCGCTCAACGGGTACCAAATCGCCGGGTCTCTTTCGAGCCAAGTTGCGGTCCTCATGGATCCTCCACAACTCATCTAGAGTGTGCTCCTCCTCAAGTTGCTTGTTGCGCTGCTCCAAGTAGGTGATGGTCCAATTTGCCATGTCCAATCTTTGCTGCAATGAGTCATTTTCAGCTCTAAGGTGCTGAATGATCTCCTTTGACTCTAGGCTAGGAGAAATGATGTCAAGATCAACAACCTCTATGCCTGGAACACCTGATGGTCCCTCATCAATCTTGGGCTGTTTGCCTCTCTCTGGTACCTGTGCTGCTAAAGAAGGCGAGGCCCCTTCCACCTGGTGTGGAGATAACACTCGCTGAGCTGATGAAGACGGCGAGACCCCTTCCACCTGATGTGGAGAAAATACTCGCCGAGCTGCTGCAAATAAGGCCCTGTGGCCTCTCTGGTATGTGACCAATGGAGGAGAGCTGACATGTCTGGTCTCAGGAATATCATGCTGCTGTGAAGGCCCTCCCTCCTCATGAACAATCTCAGGATGTGGTGGTGGTGCTGTGAAAAACTCACGAGAGATAAACTCCTCCCATGGGATGCCATGCTGAGCCAACTGATGCATGACCACGAGCTGGATCAAACCATAATGATAGAGGCTCCTATATTGTTGTGCTGGGCTTTTCCTCTGCATCAAGGGCACCATCCTCTCAATATTCTGGCACAAGAAAACAGGGATGTTCATCATCCGTACCCGTGTGAAATGCATCAACAAGCGAATATGGTATGAATACACACGTGAAAATCTGCCCTCACAGGTGAAATAGCGCATGATAAGCCTCATCAAAGGAGCATACTCATTCCTCAAAAATCTGAAAGGAAATACACCTGTCAAGTGTCTCATAAATGCAGGTTTAATGTAAGGCTCGTACTGAAAACTGTCCAATATTTTGTGCTTGTTCCACACTTCTCCAACATTAGGTATCCCTGTTGCTAGAGCAATCATCTCGGGTGTCAATGTAAAATCCACCCCTGCAAGGTTCACATGCCCATCATGCAAATGCAAAACAAACAAGCGAGCCAACTCCCTGTGATGCTGAATCTGAGAGATCCTCTCGCAAAACTCATAACATGACAGATAGCGGAAACATGTGACTGCAATTGGACAAGCCTGCAAATCGGTCAAAGAGGTGGGCTCCTCTCTCCTATGGTGACCGCTCTTACCACCCCTGTGAGGCCTCCTATGTACCTCAAACTCTGAGGCTGACTCATGGTCATCACTTTGCTCATAATCGGTTTCGGTTTCTGACATGGTTTCAGGAGCAAAGTGACTGAAATGTACTGTTGCTTCTGCTTTAAAATCTGCTGTTTTAACTGTTTGAGATGTTGTTTCAAGGGGACAAATAGCACAAGGGAAATGTTAGGGAAGGGAGACTTTGAAGGGAAATTGGGAAAAATATATGAAATAGGGATTTAAGGGGAAGAATCATGACATATACATCATCATACAATTTCATTTGCAAGGATGTTATGGGAGGTAGGGTTTTAGGGCTTGATTCTTGACTTTTTAGGAATAGGGGTAGGGTTTTAGGGCTTTTAGTATTTTTGGTAGGGAAATTAAATAAAAATGATAAGGGAGTAAGAAATGGGATGTAGGAAAATGTAGGAAAAACTAGGAGTGAAAAGGATGACCTTAAAACAGCAAAACAAACCCTAGCACTTTGACATTATTAAGCAAATGCACATGGAGTCCTTATTTTGCAAATGATGGCTTTTTTTTTAAATATTCTCATGCTATTCTCAAGCTCTAGCAAATAATAATCTTGATGATGGGAGGCCTACCTGCAAGCTTGAAAAATTCCGGGGTCGTTTGGCAGCTCACTGGCAAATTTCTGTGGAGAAATCCCCAACGGGTCGCGTGCACTGCCCAACGGGTCGCGCGCCCGTGTAATTTTTGCACTGGCAAAGGCACTCTGATGGGTCGCGCTCACCCAACAGGTCGCGCGCCAGTCTCAATAGGTCGCGCGCACTCAGACTTCACAAATTCGCCCAAATTCTCTTCAACACAATTCTCTCTACTGCTTTGAGGCACAATGAAGACTAATAGAGGGAGAGTGAGGCTTTATATTCTTGTTTTAAATTGATTTCATTTCAAAACCCTCTTTCTAATGTTTATCATGACACTTTTTCAAAATTGGAATGCTATTGACTTTATGGTTTCCTTTTGTCCTGAAATTGGTTGAACTAATGTTTTTTCTTGAAAATTTTTGCAGGGATAGCTTCTGAGGAATCTTGGCAAAGGGGACCAAGGCTGCATGCTGATTTTTGAAGACTTTGAATTTTTACAACTTTTTACAAAAATGAGAAAAATGACCTTGTCTTTAAAAACAGGGTTTTTAAATCCAAGGTAAAAATTAGCTGTACAAGATGAAATCTTTTAAAGAAACACTCTGATAATCATCCCTCTGACCTGCTGGGCATTTATTGACTTTTAGAGACATGACCTTGAAGACAAATTGGACCTAAACCCTAGACCTAGAATTTTGACCTCAAGACAAAACAAGTAACCTTGAAATAGTTTATTGACTGAAACAACTTGATCCAGCAGTGCCAAGAGGGGAGTAAAGACACCAGCTCCTCCATCAGGGTTATGGCATGCCTAATGGAATGCAATAAGATGACACTGATGAGACACCTACTTATGCAAATGCAAAGAGTTTTGATCGCTGACGGAGGGCTACTAGACTGACTCTAACACCTGGGTTAATTAATAACCATCCCGCAGACCAATAGAAACGCGCCCAAAACTATTAAAAACGTTTGAAAAACACATCGGCCCCGCAGGTTAACCTCCCGCCAAGTTCTAAGCCCATCCACCGTTAGATCTCCGCCTATGCATCCGACAATCGATAATCAATATCGCGCCACCCTTCATCACAGTTGTTTAACTCGCGGGGACAGGGTGGTTTTGGCGCCCGTACTCTACCACGCGTCGCTCTCCTGCTATGATCGCTTGCCCTCTACCCGAAACCGCTCAGCCCCAAAAGTGGTGCGGGCAAAACTGCTTACCACCGCCCTCCGCTGACGTCAGCTGTCCTTTGCTGATGTCACCCACCATGTCACCATATGTACTGCCATGTCATCCACCCTTCAAAGCGAAAAATCCTGCCAAAACTTCATTTTGTCAGAAAAAGGGGGTAAAAAGGTCATTTTTGCTATATTTTTCTGCGTATCGCGCTCCAGGCATAAAAAACGACTGAGTTCTCAGTTCCAGTTTCTCGACCTGCCGCCCGACCATAAGTCTACATCGACGAGCTCCTCCGTCCATCAAACCGACCCTCTAGTATACGGTTTTTCTCCTCAATTACAGGTACCTTTTTAGCTATCTCAAAAGCCATGAATTGGTGCGCCGATTGCCGGAGCTTCTCAGCAATCTCCCCAGAAAGATCCAAATGTTATGAATTAGAATGCATAGAACAACCTCCAGTGTCCCACCAATAGGTGTTTATCCATAGCTGCGTTGTTATCCTTGGAAAAAGGGAAATTTTGGGGCTAAATATTAGACGGAGATGAGCAGGAGTCAAAACAGCAATTAAAGAGTATCAGTTCATCATTAAAGAGTATCAGATCAGCGATAAAGAGTGTCAGAGCAAAATTGAAGAGTAGCAGATCAAAATTAAAGTGTATCACATCAGAATTAATGCATCAGTTAAGACAGGCAGCTAGCGCAAAGTTATTGCAGAAGAAAACTGCAAGTCGAACCCTGAAGTCCTGCCTCTAGCACTACATCAGTTAGTTGTTTCTATTTTACTTGTAAATTATTATTAGTAAAAATCTAGATATTATCTCACAACTGTTATGAGATATTTGTTGTACATATTTTGTTGTATAAATACCCCCTCCTGTAGAGTATTGGGGTGTGGTAGATATAGCTAGACTCTGCTATAAATTTGAACTGATGGAATAAAAAAGTTGTTGGAATCAACTATTGTTTGGCCTACTGGATGAAGAATTGAAGCAGAGGACTTATCACAGACTTCTTGAATCAACCACTAGATCAATAAGTCCTCTATATCTTGTGTTTTACAGTTTTCCTTAGTTTATTATATCATCTGTGTTTCATAAATCTGAATGATAAAGAAAAGGTTAACTTCAGAATATGCTTGACTGCACTCTGTTTTCAGTCTTTATTGTTCTCTATGTTTTCTTTAGAATTAATATAAACAGCGAAATCTTAATTGCTCCTGCTTCCTGATTCTTTCATGTTGATTATTTGCTAAAGAATCTTAACTACTCCTTATCAGTAATCATCCATTTTCCCTCTTTCAATAGGTTGAAGGATTCTTAACCGCCCTTCACTCATTTGAGCCCATTCCATCTGTTTTCAGTCTCTATTTGTCCCCTGTTTGACTACCTTGCTCTGTGAAACCATCCTCTGTTAAGAAACCAAATCTAGAAAGCCTTTTCTTTGACTCCATCATGCCTAATGGACTGAACTACTCAGTTTTACCTCTCTGTTCTATCGAATCTCACCACCCAAACTCAAACAAAACCCTTGAACTTCATAACTAGCCTAATACATTTAAAAACAAAGCTAAATCATAAAGAGAGAGCCCTCTCTGGATACGAATTGGCTAGATTTTGTATCTAAAATATTGGTCTGTGGTTACCTCGGCATCCTTCCCTTTCTTACAACTTTGGGAAAACCTGAATGATAACATCATTGGCGACTCCACTGGGGATCTGAATAATTGTTTGTTACTATTGTTTATTTCATAAGCTACAGACGGAGCCTGAAGTTAGCCAGGTAGCCTTTAAAATGCTTTTGCTTTGCAATTGCAGAAGTAAATAAATGTTATTTTCAGTCTATCTCCGGTCTAGCTTATAGATTGGACAGTTGGTTTCAAATACTTGATCAGTTCCTCTTTTCAAATAAGTCTGAAGGAAGTTCAAAATTCCCACATTTAAAAACTTCTTAGAAGAGACTGTTAAAGTTGTATTGTCAAAACTATTTCAAGAAAAAACCAAAAACATACCTAGAAACTGGCTTCAGAAAGGATTCATTACACCAGATCACATCCCGATCCTAATCCCCCACCTGTGTTTGAAGATCCTAATTTGATTCCTAGGATTCTTAGAAGACAAGAGAACCAAGAAAATTCTACTAGTTCTCGGCCTCTATACAGACTAAGATCCTGTCCTGTGAAGTGGACCTACCCTGAGGACGAACCTTTTGATAAATGTTTTGAAAACCCTTTATTTAAGACCTTTTTAGAATATGGGTTAACCCACACAGTTCAAAATCCAATATTCATTGAAAATTTGCAGATTGAAGTTGTTACTTCACACCTTGACAGACATTTGCAGAACTCCATTCAATCTTAGCTCACCTCTGAAAAAACACCAAACCTTTCTGTGATTACTACAGCTTCTTTCAGTTCACCATTAGCACCTCAAACCACCCTTTCCACTCATCCATCTACAACACACATTCCCATTGTTGTCCCTACTCCTCTAGTTGTCACATCTATTTCTGCAACCATGGCAAACCGATATACTCCCCTAAACTTACCTGCCAATCCAAGGGCTATGCCCCAAGACTATCAAAGTAAAATCCCTTCTTTTGAAGGTACTAGCACTTACACAGCTCAACAACATACCAATAAAATGACCAACTATTTTGAAAGTTATGAGATTGATGATGATGATGTTAGAATGAAAGTATTTGTTCAAAGTTTAACTGGAGATGTTAGAACCTGGTTTAGAGCCCTCCCTGCAAACAGTATCAATGACCCACAAGCTCTTTATCAGACCTTCTTGAACAGATGGGAAAAGAAGAAATATCCTCTCCACATTTTATCAGAGTATGAGAACCTAAGAAGAGGAACACAAGAAACTGTCCAAGATTACTGTACCAGATTCAATAATGTCTACAATACTATTCCTCAGAATCTCAGACCTCCTCCAGATTTGGCCTTGATTAAATTTCTTGATGCATTTGATTCTGATATGGCATAACAACTTAGGGAAAGAGCTCCTCGAAACTTGGAAGATATGCAGAGTATAGTTGTCAGTGTTGAAGCCAACCTGATATCTAAACGATCTAGAGCCAGAGCTGAAAGAAGAACACCTTGCAAAGAAGAACCTTCTGCCTTTGAACAGAAATTATATGCATTTATTAAAGGAATGGATAGACTTGGAGATAGAGTAGAAAAAATCGAGAGAAAATCCCCTTGGGATGGCCAACCAAGCAATACTGGGAGAAATCCAAATTTCAGGAAAAACCAAAATCCTAACACTAGAAAGACAAGGCCTGACCAAAATATTAGGCCCCCATTTCAAGAAAATTATGTTGAAGCTTCAACTTCTGATGAACTAACAGAAGACACTCAAATTAATCTGATGGGACTCAGCAATAAACAAGAAGTTTTCTTGACTCAAGAGGATCAAGAAGTTCACATCCTTAAACCATTTCAAACTCAGTCAAGTGAATCATTTGACTTTAGGGAGGGATATGATACAGCCGTTTATGAAGTCCACAAATAATACAATCTGAGGAGCAGAAGGATAGATGTCCCTGAAACTAGTAAACAGAAAGATACCAAGCAAACTAACAAAGGTAAGATCAGTGCCCCCCTGTACACATTCTTTCTAAAACAGATCCTAACCCTAATAACCCAATCGTTGAAGATATATTAGACAATAGCCACCTAATAGACAACCTTCCACTGCTATTCCTTCTAAAGGAAAAGTAGGAGAGCCTCTAGAACTTGATTTGGAAACAACTTCAGCCCATAATCCCACTCCTGAAGAGGAGAGAAACACAGAAAATTCAGTTGTCCGAAATACAAGAACTCAAACCGAAAAACCTTTTAATCTTGAGACAGAAGTAGGCAAACTAAAGATAGTTGTTCCATTATCAGAATTAGCTAAGCATGATGTCTACAGAAGTCAAATAAGTAGATCACTCAAAATTTCTGTGAACAAAGATTCAATAAATGTTTTTGATGACCAGTCTGAATTGATATTTGGCCCTGGAGTAAATGGAAAACCAGTGGAGGGAGAAGTTCCTCATTTCTATGTAGGTTTAAACATACATGATAAAATACTTCATAATGCCATGTTTGATCCGGTGCTTCCCATAACTTAATGCCTAAATCTGTAATGGAGAAGCTTGATCTTGACATCACTAAACCATATAAAGACCTTTTCTCTTTTTATTCAAGTCAGGCAAAATGTTTGGGTTTAATCAAAGACTTATGTGTATAACTAGTCCAATATCCTGCTAAAACCATCTTAATGGACATAGTAGTAGTTGATATTCCACCAAAGTATGCCATGTTATTATCTAGATCTTGGGGTGTAAAGCTTCAAGGATCTCTACAGTTAGACATGTCTTATGCTACTATTTCAGTGTTTGGTCAACCCTAGAGACTATACAGAGAAACCTTAATGAAGTATGTAGTAAGTAGTCAAGAGAAACCTCAAAATTTCCCTATCTACTCAATACATTCAAATATGGATTTTTTTATCCTTTACAATGCTGAAATTGATCCCCCACATGCAATAAAAGTTTTAGCAGATAAAACGGAAGAAATAGCAAATAAAAAGTCTAGTGTTCGAATCCAAGAAATTTCTGAAAATCATGAAACATGAGATAAACCAGAAAAAACTGAAAAACCAAATCTCCCTATTAAACAAATCCCTGAAACTTCGGATACTAATTGTGAACATGAAATCCTATGGTACTTAGAATTTGATGGTTTTGTGAACAAATTAGGAGTAGGAGCAGGTGTCTGGGTGCACAATCTTGAAAACAATCATGCTGAAGGCCATGCCTACAAGTTAAACTTTAAATGCACTAATAATATGGCTGAATATGAAGCTCTATTGCTAGGTCTTAAACTGGTCAAAAAGTTGGGAGCAATTAGGGTGTCAGTCCTAGGAGATTCTGATTTAATCATTCAACAGATAAAAGGGAAGTTCTTAACAAATGATCCCAGATTAAGAGAGTACAGAGGAATAGCTATAGAGATCCTCAATACATTTCTAGAAATTCAGCTTGCCAAAATCCCAAGAAAACATAACTGAAAAGCTCATAGCCTGTCAATATTTGCCAGCACCTGTAAGTTACCATTTGAACCAAATCATCAATTCACAGCTGAAATTAGACATAGGCCAACCATACCTGATAATGTAAAGAACTGGCAAGTGTTTGACAGTGATAATCAGATCAACATTTTTTTAATCCTACGAGAAGAATTTTCTAGTACTAACATAGATGGAGATACAGTTAGTGAGTTTGATCCAACTAATCGGATAGAAATAGAAATTTCAGCAAAAAATGCAACTCAAATGCTTCATCCAACGAAATTTACCAAAAAGGAAATACATGATCTTAAAGAAATAGATGTTGATGAGATTATTGAAGGAGAATTCGAAATTATCAATTTGAAAGACAATCGTTTGCCCAAAGGATTAACTCCTTTGGAAGATCTCTTTGATTTCAACGATATTCCAAAGAAACCCCAGATGGAACCTCTAAAAGCAGATATTGAAGAATACAACATAGGTACTGAAGAGAATCCAAAAATGGTAAAATTGTCCAAATCTTTGCCCCCTGATAAAAAACTTAAGTATGTAGAACTAATCAAAGAATTCCAGGATGTTTTTGCCTAGAGCTATGAAGACCTGAAGTCTTATGACACCTCTATAATTTATCATACAATACCCCTCAAGGAAAATCAAAAACCATTCAAACAAAAGCTCAGAAGAATCAACCATGTACTGCTTCCTTTAATAGAAAAAGAAATCAAACGAATGCATGATGCAGGGATAATTTCTCCAATCAGATTTTTAGAATGGGTGTCTAATTTAGTGCCTACCAGGAAGAAAACAGGAGAAATCAGATTATGTGTTGACTTAAGAAATGTAAACAAGGTTTCTTTGAAGGACAATTACCCTTTACCGAAGATGGATCATATTTTACAAAGAGTAGTAGGTGCTTCTAGGATCTCACTTTTAGATGGGCTTTCAGGTTTTAATCAGATTCTGGTTCATCCTGATGACCAAGAAAAGACTGCATTTACAACACCATGGGGTACATTCAAATATGTTAAAATGCTATTCTGACTTAATAATGCAGGCGCAACCTTTTAGCGAACAATGGACATAACTTTTGCACAAGAAATTCACGATTTTCTGGTTATATATCTAGATGACCTCACTGTGTTTTCTAGATCAGATCAACAACATTTAGGTTATTTGAGACAAGTGCTTTTAAAATGCAGAAAGTATGGTATTTCATTAAATCCTAAAAAGTCTTTGTTTGGTCTAGAGGAAGGCAAACTGTTAGGCCATATCATCTCCAAAGATGGCATCAGAATTGATCATGTTAGAATAGAAGCTATTATGCAAATACCCCACCCCATAAATGTCAAAGAACTTCAAGCTTTCCTAGGAAAGATTAACTTTTTGAGAAGATTCATATTTAATTTGGTTGATATATTAGATTGCTGACCAATATGTTAAAAAAGGATTCAAAGGTTAGATAGACAGTAGAAGCCAAACAAGCATTTGAAGAAATTAAAATGGCTTTGACCAGAACACCAGTCTTTACAAGTCCAAAGTTCGATAGAGACTTTATAATTTTCTCATTTGCATCAGAACACACCATATCAGTGGTTTTACTGTAAAAAGATGATCAAGGATGTGAAAAACCCATAGCCTTTTTCAGTAAAGCACTCAGAGAGGCACCTCTGAATTACAAAATCATGGAAAAACAGGATTTTGCACTTGTGAAAGCTATTAAAGACTTTAGGGTCTATATACTGTACTCCCATGTAGTAGCTTATGTACCAAATGTTGTTGTCAAAGACATCCTGACTCGGGATGGAATTGAAGGCAAACGAGGTAAATGGATAGCTAAAATATTGGAGTATGATATTAAAATAAAACCTACAAAGCTTATAAAAGGACAAGGATTGGCTAAACCCATGACTGAAACAAACTTCCAAGCCATGGATATTAATGAACTAGATAATGAATAGGAGATGGTGACTCCACAAATTAGCCAGGCCTTCTTAGAATCACCTTGGTATGCTAATATAACTCGTGTACTATTGAACCTGTAGGCTCCTCCAGGGTTATCCAAAACAAAGAAAAGGTTTTTAAAGATGAAAGCTTCAAAATTCTGTATTTTAGATAATACTCTTTTTTGGAAAAATCATGAATGTATTCTATTGAATTGTTTAATAAAAGAATAAGCTGACAAAGTTATCAAAGAATTTCATGCAGGGGATTGCAGTGGACACCTTTACTGGAAATCAACTGCAGACAAAATCCTAAGGGCTGGATTTTACTGGCCAACCTTGTTCGCCGATGTAAAGAAGTTTGTCACTACTTGCCACAAATGCCAAATTTTTGAAAGAAAAAGGAAACTGTTACCCTTACCCTTGAGACAAATTTCCACTGAAAAGCCCTTTCAACAATGGGGTTTGGACTTCATTGGAGAAATACACCCTCCCTCTTCTGGCCAACATAAATAGATTCTTACTGCCACAGACTATTTCACCAAATGGATTGAAGCCATTCCTTCTAGACAAGCCAATGATACAGTGATTATAGGATTCTTAGAAACTAACATATTGTCTAGATTTAGTTGTCCTGAAAAGATCATAACTGATAACGCTGATGCCTTCAAGTCCAAGAAAATGATAAATTTCTGTAACAAATACCATATCACTTTAGGCCATTCCACAGCCTATTACCCTCAAAGTAATGGTCTAGCTGAATCCTCCAATAAAAGACTGATCAATATTATTAAAAAATTGTTGGAAGAGAACAAGAAAAACTGGCACAAGAAACTCATAAATGCACTATGGGCAGACAGACTTACTACAAAGAGATCTATTAGAACTAGCCCTTATGAGTTAGTTTATGGCATGGAGGCTGTGTTCCCTTTATCTTTAGGAGTTCCTGTAATGAAATTGTTGCAAGAAGCTCGGGTGGAACCCAATGACATTCAAAGGAGAATAAATCAGACCATCCATTTGCAGCAGACCAAAGAAGAAGTGCACAAAAGATCCCAAGTGTTACAAGAAAAACTCAAGAAAATATTTGATAAAAGGACCAAAGCAGAAGACTTCTACATTGGAGACAAAGTTCTAAGGTGGGATTCCAGGAGAGAAGACAAATGAAAACATGGGAAGTTTGACTTCCTATGGAAAGGGTCATTTATCATCCATGCATTGCAAGGGAACAATACTTACTTTCTGAAGAGCCTGGATGGTACAGAAACAGAAAAAGGACCAGTGAATGGTCGAATGCTAAAACATTACTTTGATTTAGTTTTTTAATGCATTCTGACTCTAACATGTACATACTATATCCTTAATACTGTCACAGTTTGGATTGGATAATACCTTGCTGCAGTTGAAGCCCAAAGAGAAAGCCCTAAGCTTCACAAGTGTGCTATCATACATACAATAAAGCAACCAACAAAGGAAGATTTCAGAGCACAGCAAAAAGTTATTCAAAAGGCCATCTGACCTACTGTTCTTGACTTTCCACCAGGGAAAGCCATCCCTAAGTGGAGCCACTATTATACTCCTATACCAATAGGTGTCATATTTCATGATTGACCTATTGAGCTCTGTAACATGTTCATTCCTTTCCTTGTTGCAATGGTTTTCCATATTATCAAAAAATCAAAAAATATAAAAAATGTAAAGGGGGTATGCCCTAAAAGAAAAATTAAAGGGTAAAAAGAATAAAATGGTCAAAAAAGTGAAAGAAATGAACCCCAAATAAAGAAATACCAGAAAAGTGTGCAAGTCCAAAATGCCACTACTTTTTCATTTTTTGCAAATAAGCATTGTGTGCAGCTTGTTAATTTATGCCACAATGGGTGAATGGCCAAACAACTTAATCTTGGCTAGTTCATGTTTGAATTTCATGTTTTAGAGATAAAGAATAAAATCTAACCAAACTGTTTAATCTTGGCAGATAAGTAGATAGGTAGAGAAACAAAGGAGCTCGATAGTTCAATCTGAGCCCTTGGATGTTATAAGTGCAGACTTAGGTAGGCTTACCATGAAAAGAAAAGTTGATGAGGATTTGCTAGTCCAAATGCACCCAAAGGAAGAAGGAAAAAATGCTAGGACTAAGATAAGCAGGGTAGATAGATGGTGTTGCAGAATGATACTTGTGACGGATTATGTTTCTAAAAAATGTTAACTTTCACTTCTATCACAAGTGCGATGGCGGACATTATACTTGGAGCAGTTCAAGCGATGTAAAGTTTCATGACTAATTCCCCTTCATACTTTTCCCTAAATCATTTACTAATTTCCCCAAAATATTAAGAATTTGTTCTTAATATCACTAAAAACACTCATCTCATTTCATAAACGTTTGCCTAAGTGAATTCCCATTTTACTTAGGAAAATACATTATATCACCTCAAAACCCCTTTTTATCCTAAGCCTAAGTTTATAACTTAACGCTTTCATTTACATTTTTTTCATATTAACTATTAACTTTTATTATTTAAATCCCATAAAGCATTACCCTTCCCATACTATGTAAATATAATAAAAAAAACCCCAAAAATATTAATATTCCCGCCCCCGGTTAAATATAACCATAGCACCGTTTTCAACATGGAATTGATAAACTTATTTGAAGTTTATTAAGAACCATAACCTTTCCCCCGCCACTCAAAAGGTTAATTAACTACCTGGGTTAATTAATAACCATCCCGCAGACGAATAGAAACGCGCCCAAAACTATTAAAAACATTTGAAAAACACATCAGCACCGCAGGTTAACCTCCCACCAAGTTCTAAGCCTGTCCACCGTTAGATCTCCGCCTATGCATCCAACGATCGATAATCAATATCACGCCACCCTTCATCACAGCTGTTTAACTCGCGTGGACAAGGCGATTTTAGCGCCTGTACTCTGCCACGCGTCGCGCTCCCGCTATGATCACTTGCCCTCCGCCCGAAACCGCCTAGCCCCAAAAGCGGTGCGGGAAAAGCCGCTTACCACCGCCCTCCGATGACGTCAACTGTCCTTTGCTGATGTCACCCACCACATCACCATCCATACTGCCATGTCATCCACCCTCCAAAGCAAAAAATCCCGCCAAAACTTCATTTTGTCAGAAAAAAGGGGGTAAAAAGGTCGTTTTTGCTATATTTTTCAGCATATCGTGCTCCAGCCGTAAAAACGACCGAGTTCACAGTTCCAGTTTCTCGACTTGCCACCCGACCATAAGGCTACATCGACGAGCTCCTCCATCTATCAAACCGACCCTCCAATATACAGTTTTTCTCCTCAATTACAGGGACCTTTTAAGCTATCTCAGAAGCCATGAATTCGTGCACCGATTGCCGGAGCTTCTCAGCAATCTCCCCAGAAAGATCCAAATGGTATGAATTAGAAGGCGCAGAACAACCTCCAGTGTCCCACCAATAGGTGTTTATCCATAGCTGCGCTGTTACCCTTGGAAAAAGGGAAATTTTGGAGCTAAATATCAGACGGAGATGAGCAGGAGTCAAAACAACAATTAAAGAGTATCAGTTCAACATTAAAGAGTATCAGATCAGCGATAAAGAGTGTCAGAGCAAAATTGAAGAGTAGCAGGTCAGAATTAAAGTGTATCACATCAAAATTAATGCATCAGTTAAGACAGGCAGCTAGCGCAGAGTTATTGTAGAAGACGGCTACAAGCCGAACCCTGAAGGCCTGCCTCCACCACTACATCAGTTAATTGTTTCTATTTTACTTGTAAATTATTATTAGTAAAAATCTAGATATTATCTCACAGCTGTTATAAGATATTTGTTGTACATATTTTGTTGTATAAATACCCCCTCCATTAGAGTATTGGGGTGTGGTAGATATAGCTAGGCTCTGCTATAAATTTGAACTGTTGGAATAAAAAAGATATTGGAATCAACTGTTGTTTGGCCTACTGGATGAAGAATTGAAGCAGAGGACTTATCACAGACTTCTTGAATCAACCATTGGATCAATAAGTCCTCTATATCTTGTGTTTTACAGTTTTCCTTAGTTTATTATATCATCTGTGTTTCATAAATCTGAATGATAAAGAAAATGTTAACTTCAGAATATGCTTGACTGCACTCTGTTTTCAGTCTTTATTGTTCTTTGTGTTTTCTTCAGAATTAATATAAACAACGAAATCTTAATTGCTTATGTTTCCTGATTCTTTCATGTTGATTATTTGCTAAAGAGTTCTTAACTGCTCCTTATCAGTAATCATCCATTTTCCCTCTTTCAATAGGTTGAAAGATTCTTAACTGCCCTTCACCCATTTGAGCCCATTCCATCTGTTTCCAGTCTCTATTTGTCCCCTGTTTGACTACCTTGCTCTGTGAAACCATCCTCTGTTAAGAAACCAAATCCAAAAAGCCTTTTCTTTCACTCCATCATGCCCAATGGACTTAACTACTCAGTTTTACCTCTATGTTCTATCGAATCTCACCACCCAAACTCAAACAAAACCCTTGAACTTCATAACTAGCCTAATACCTTTAAAAACAAAGCTAAATCATAAAGAGAGAGCCCTCTCTGGATACGGATTGGCTAGATTATGTATCTAAAAGATTGGTCAGTGGTTACCTCGGCATCCTTCCCTTTCTTACAACTTTGGGGAAAACCTGAGTGATAACACACGACAGTCTCTTGTGGTGTCCATGCCCAGTTCATGCCAGGGAACTATTGTTGCGCACATATTGCATCCAGTAATTTTGCGGACATATAAAACATTGATTGCTTATTCTTGGGCGAGTTTGAGCCTTAGCTACATGGGACTTCAACTATTAAGCCAATAGATCCGACGAGTTGAATGGCCTATAATCATTCACCAACTGGTCCAATAAGACTACTCACCATTCAAGAAAGGTTTTTGTTCTCTCTTCACCATATATCCTGTAGGCAAAGATGATCAAGAACTGGTAAGCCTTCCTGAGGGACTTTGTCTTGTAAACATGGGTGGGTGTCTATCTAATCTTTGATGGCTCTTTCAGCCAACACTAGACAATGTCTCTTGTGTTCACATAGATATGGGTGGCATAGAATAGTGAGTCCATGCACTTCACCAGCTTGGGAAAATGATACATCTGTTGAAAGTCTTCTTCCCTGAAGGTGGAAAAATTCTTCCATATGGCACTACAATGTCATAGTCTGTTCATTTGAATGTGAGATAATCCAATTGATGATGTCTGCACTCGGGAAGGAGGGATACCTGCAGGAAACCTTGTATAACCCTAACTGTTGGATACTAACATATACCCATCAGTCTTCTAGATATGGCTCAAAGTATTTTGCAAATATGTCTTTGATATGTTTCCATGTCAATGTTGTTCCATTCTCAATAAATAACTGAGTATTTGCATACACTGTTAAATCAACTGATATATACTGAATTGCTTCCCCAATACTGCTCTCGGAGATTTCCTTTGATGCAATTCTCTTGGATGGCATGTTAACTATGACTATTGGAGAGATGCTCAACAATTTTTGTACCTATGAGATAGAGAGGATACCTCATGACAAGCAAATGTCATTTTAAAATAAAAACAAATTCAAAACAAGTTCAAACTGCAAGTCGAGCTTTTGATGGGGAGGATTGCGTGATTTTGACTAATAGGGGTGATTGATTGACTGTGCGAACTATGCACTGCGTAGTCCCAACAGTCAAGGTGGAATCTTGATTACTGGAATTGCGAAATGCGCGGTTTATTTTGGGCCAAGGCCTGGGAGAGACTGCGCATTGTGCAATCTCAGTGACCAAGCTAGGAGAATGGATCTTGGAACTACCTAGTGCGTAGTTGGAGCCAGCCTAGGCCATGCTCTGTCCAATTCCAGGGGCCAAGCCAAAGGCTTGAGCCTCCATATTGCGCAGTTCAAGTTATGCATAGTGAGATCCGGACAAGGGAAACCCAAATATACCCAAGGGAGTATGGAAAAAAAAGCAGATCTGAAAGATGGTGTGAAGATGAGTGCATATATAACTAAGTGTAGATGCATGCATGTGAAACAAGTGCAGCAATTGATTAAATGGAAGGAAAACAAAGCATGTGAGGAGAGTCGCCGCAATGATGACCATTGGTGCAAAAACATGAAAACTCATGCAACACTTGGGAAAGAAAATCAATAACTTGAAACAACACATGTACAAGTTAAAATGTCATAAACCATGCAGAGAAACAAGTGAAACAACACTCACACGAGCCAAACAATAAAAAGCGACAAAAAAATAGCAAAAGATGACAAAAGCAAAACTCACTCGAAAAAGCAACAATGATCGCACCGAAGGCTCCTTGATCTCCTCAAGAATGCTATAGCTCCAAGATTGAATGTGTAAATGAGCTCTAGCAGTGTCGATTAAATAGATTTAGAAAAATTAAGGTTTATGACATGCATGCTTAAAATCAAGGAAAAAGCGACACTTGTCAGAAGTTTCTAAAAATAGCATAGGTGCCTCCTTTGGGATGCTAAAAATAGGTCCCTATTTTATAGGGATGCTTTTTGCTTTTTTCTTTTTGGTGTAAACTTGCCATGCACACTGTTAGGAAAGACAACACAATTTCGGGAACTGGGCAACTTTTCGGCTCAGTTCACTATGCAATTTCCGAGCTCAGTGAGGTTTGCTCAATTTCTAGGCTCAATGTTGGGCTGCTCCTTCATGACTATGCATTTTATGAGCTCAAGGCTTAATGGTAGTCAGGATTATGCAATTCCCAACAACAAGGCTAGTTTCCCTCAAGAATTGCACAGTTTCTAGGGGAAAACCCAGAGACGAAGTCATGAGATCAGCTTGTGGGTTAGAAAATAAACTAAGTAACCGAATACAAGCCAAACTGAAAATATAAGTCTCAATCGAAGCATGAATACTTGGGACAGTGTGAGATTAGCTGCTAAGGTTAAGAAGGAAGGCTCCAAAATTGAATCATAGGCAAAATTTTGGAGGGTGGTTGTAGCCGCTACAACAAATTCCAAGGCATTTCCAAACCCCCTGAGGCACCATCTACCTATACCACTATTACCTCACTATTTTTCCATATATTTTGAACAATTCCTACCATGCCTACTTTATCACACTTTGTTTCTTGCAACATCAGAATGTCTCTCCTAGTGGATCCTTTAACATAGGAGTCTATGTTTGGATATTTCAATGAAACCCCTAATGTTCCAAGAAATGAAATTCATTTTAAACCTTGCGTTGGGAAAAATAATTTTATGGGATCCCTATGGTCTATATATATTCGACCAAAATATATCCCACTTCTTCATTTGTTTGTGTAGTAGATTTACACCCCCTCCTTTTTTTCATTTATGATTGTTTTTTTTGTAGTTTCAATGGATTGGTATTAAACCCTAATATCCTCTTATCCTTCCCTTGCTAGTTGGAAATGCTTCATTTTCCTTTGTTTTTTATGACCTCCCAATGCAACTATTAATGTTGGTCTTCCAAAGGATCACTTTGATCTAGGTGGATGTTAGTGACTTACCATGGTCAATAATTGTTTTCCACTGTAGGTGGTTTTCAAGCCAATGGTTTTGGTAAACTATGTTATCCACCCATGGTATTTTAAAGGCGGAAGAAAACAAAATAAAAATATAATCATACAATTAGCTTTTACTATATACAACCATTCACTAGTTTTTACCATAGCGATTTATGGTATTCACCGATGGTTTTTTGTAATCCATGGCAATTGAAATATAACAAAAGTTCATGGTTGTAGGTGAAAAAACACCTATAAATATAAATACGCACCTTTGACATTGTAAAAACCATGAAGTTTCTCTTGAGTTAGTCTTATGACACTTTTACCATTCAATAAAAATAATTAATCTCTTTTCCGGTTATTTTTTCCTCTACATTATTTTTTTATGAATTTGTGGCATTTTCTATTATCAATATTTAGTCTTATTCCTCAAATGGCCTCAATGAGTGGTATTAGAGAAATATATCCTTTTCATTTCCCATCACATGTTCTTGACGAGGTTAGGGCATAAAGAGTTGAATCCTAAGCTAGTTTCACTTGATGGAAACCGCTCTCGCCAACCCAATTGATCTCACATGGTGGAAGAAAATAGAGATGAGGAGCAAGAGATCATATCAAGTTGTTTCTCAGGGAAGCACTCGTGCAATAGAGGAATGAGATGATGGAAAATTTTGCCCAAATTCTTTGACAAATACCAAAAACAATTGAGGCACCTTAACAAACAAAAATTTGGGAGGTGCGACACCTTTCGAGGTACACTTTAAATTTGACATCCCCTTATTCAAAGGCCAAATAGATGAAAATTCTTTGGAGAAATGGTTAAATATATTAGAGGGTTATCAATAAATTATATACCTTGTGCTCAAAGTTGGGTATCAAATACTTTGAGCAAAACCTAGTTTTGAAGAACCACAGTGGCCTACATGCGTCCATCCAAACAAATATGGATTTACTAGATATCTCACTAGGAGTCACTTATCGATATGTTGTCAAACTAGAGAAGAAATTGAAGAAAATGAATAAGCAAAAATTTGGGTATGCAAATCCACTCCAACAAAATCCTAAAAAAGGAGGCCCTAACTCACAAATAAAGGGGAAAAGTGAGGAGATCCAACCTCAAGATAACCAACCCAAGTCATAAGAAAAGAAGCATAATGTGAAGTTGTGGAAGGACACTGGAAAGTGGTACGTTGATTTCAAAAAATCCCCTGGCACAACACTAATGAATGTTTCTTGAAACAATCATTGTTAGATGAGATTAAAGAGAAAAAAATAGACTTTAGCTCAAATTCTAATTTAGAACAACATAAAGAAAAGTTTGTCATCGATGCAAAACCCAATGTTGCCATCACAACTACAAAGATCCAACTAGAAGAGTCAAAGGAACCTAAGGAGGGGGATCACGTATTCAATTCACATATGTGGGTGAAGGGAACCCCACTACATTTCATTGTTGATAGTGGGATCTATAATAGGATCATCTTAGCTGAGGTCATAAAGAGATTGAAGTTGCCTGATAGTGTCACATCCCAAACCATACACCCTTATTTGATTGAGCCATGGACGAGAAATTTATGTGAGCTAACAATGATGTTTGTCCTATGACATCAAGCCCTTCAAATATGAGGTACTATGTGATGTTTCCTTGAATAATTAAGAGTCTCAACTTTGTAATGACATCATCACTCTAGGGGATCAACTACACATGATACCAGAATTAGTACCAATTATGGGGAATTCATTAATCTTGGAAAAAAATAACAAAATTTAGTTTCTCATACATCCAAGTTTGTCCTCTTCATGGTTCGAATAGAAGGAGAACAAAAGGTCACTACAACTTCAACACAATTTCTCTATACAGAACATAAACAAGGTACACTTTCACTTTGACATCCCCTTATTCGAAGGCCAAATAGATGAAAATTCTTTGGAGAAATGGTGAAATATATTAGAGGGCTATTACTCTATCCAAAAAATTTCCACAATGAGAAGATCACCTTTGTGCTTTTGAAAACCATTCCCCATGTCAAAGATTGGTGGGAAGGTCACTGTGAGAGACATTGAAGATAATTTTAGGATGTTCAATGCAGGCCCCAATTGTGATTCTTTTATTAATTCCCTCAAGGAGGATTTCTACCCTATAGGGAACTATGATGACCAATACATGAGATAGACAACTCTATGACAAGAAAGAGATCAAAGAGTGCCATAGTACACCAATAAATTATATACCTTATGCTCAAAGTTTGGTATCAAATACTTTGAGCAACACCTAGTTTTGAAGCACCACAGTGGCCTACATGCGTACATCCAAACAAATATGGATTTACTAGATATATCACTAGGAGTCACTTATCGATATGTTGTCAAACTAGAGAAGAAATGGAAGAAAATGAATAAGTAGGAATTTGGGTCTGCAAATCCACTCCAACAAAATCCTAAAAAATGAGGCCCTAACTCACAAATAAAGGGGCAAAGTGAGGAGATCCAACCTCAAGATAACTAGCCCAAGTCACAAGAAAAGAAGCATAATGTGAAGTTGTGGAAGGACACTAGAAAGTGGTACATCGATTTCAGAAAATCCCTTGGAACAACACTAATGAATGTTGCTTGAAAAACTCATTGCTAGTTAAGCTTAAAGAGAAAAAAATAGACTCTAGCTCAGATTCTAATTTAGTACAACATAAATAAAAGTTGGTCATCAACGCAAAACCCAATGTTTCCATCACAACTACAAAGATGCAACTAAGAGTCAAAGGAGCCCGAGTAAGGGGGTCACGTATTTAATTTACATATGTTGGTGAAGGGAACCCCACTACATTTCATTGTTGATAGTGGGATCTATAAGAACATCATCTTAGCCGAGGTCATAAAGAGATTGAAGTTTCCTAACAGTGTCACACCCTAACCATACACCATTATTTGATTGAGCCATGGACAAGAAATTTATGTGAGCTAACAATGATGTTTGTCCTATGACATCAAGCCCTTCAAATATGAGGTACTATATGATGTTTCCTTACTTGAAATTTGTGATGTTCTTCTAGGACAACCTTATATGTGGAAACATTATGTTATTTATGAGTCTCAACTTTGTAATGTCATTATCACTCCAGGGTATCAACTACACGTGATACCAGAAGTAGTTCCAACCATGGGAAATTCATTAATCTTGGCAAAATAATACCAAAATTTAGTTTCTCATACATCCAAGTTTTTCCTCTTCATGGTTCGAATAGAAGGAGAACAAAATCACTACAACCACTACAACTTCAACACAATTTCTCTATACAGAACATAAACAAGTGAACAAACTTGTAGAAGGGTCTAGAGACATATTCACCTCACCTACAAAGTTACCTCTACACCTCCAGGTCAAACATCCACATACATGGGATGACAAACATTCCATATGCTCAACATGGCTACAATAGATCTCTCCACAACCCTATTGGCCATGACACTTTTCAAACATGTTTTGGGTTCCAACTTGTTATCACTCCGTAATTTTTGATGTTGTGGAAAAAATCACAGAGGTAATCACAGAACCATTTTGGAAACTGGGAATCTAGCTTGTCCAATTTCAAAGAGGGATCTCTCTTTATTTTTTAGCTTTGTTTGACTGAAGGTATTAGACTAGCTATTAAGTTCGGGTTTGGGTTTTTTGTGTTGTTGGGTTGAAACTAGGAAGAAAGGTCATTGAGAAAATGGAGTCATATGTTTGGGATGATCAAATGCATAGTTTATAGGCTAAACTTACAAGGCAGTTTAGGCAAATTCATTGGATCCTTTAAGATCTATGGTGTGAAGGAGAGGAAAAGATTTAGAAATCCAATTAAAAACATAGCAGTTAAGAATTCAGATTTTAATCTTCAATGGAAAATATAAAAATTATTATTAAGCCAAAAACAGAGTGTACATTCAAACAAATTATGTTCTTTATATTCTTAGAATAATTCATATTTTAGAATCACATATGAGAATAAAAATAAAACAAATTGACAAAGAGAGATGCACTCCACCAATAAAAATGATACAAGAATCTTGTAGTGATTGTATTACTGAAAATATGATCAATGATGGCTATGTGAGGTGCTTTACAATACAAGTTTTTTCCTTCAAAAAGTCCCAACCACTTATAAGTCTTATTACAACATGTTTATAAATTTTATGCTAAACTAATATCAGATTCCAAAAAGGAATTGATTTACAAAATATTCTCTAATAATTTCTCGAAAAATCTAAATAAAATTTATTACAAACAATATCTACCAAAAACATGTAGATATTTCCAAAATATAACTAAGTAATAGGAATTCCATGCTATTTATGATCTTTCGTTCACACTTTAAAGTGAATAGTTATTGATTGTGGCTATTTCTGGATAAATTCTGCATAATAAATTAAAGATAAAATAATATCTCTAATTTATCTGTTGGAAACTTTGAACTTCCTACAAGTATTGTGCATTGAAATTCTGCATAATAAATTAAAGATAAAATAATATCTCTAATTTATCTGTTGGAAACTTTGAACTTCCTACAAGTATTGTGCATTGAAATATGGAATTGGTTCACTAACGGCTGGAAATTTGTTGTTTGATTTTTAATCTCCTGATTTTTTTATGTTGTCTCTCAAACTGATATTCATGCCCTTATTCATGCCCTTGAAATCTGGAAACAGATTTGAAACTGTCTTTACAAAATCGGCTAATTACCCTCTTAAATCTGGTTGCTTTGGTTGGTTATGCTCTTGGTGTTTGCTTTGGTTGGTTATGCTCTTGGTGTTATAGTGGCAGCGTTGAGGTTTGATCCTGGGTCTCCCTTAGATTAGGCCAGGCAGTTACCGATTCACCATGTTGTAAAAAAAAAAAAATCTGGTTGCTTTGCCTTTGAGTCTATTTCTGTCATTTTTTGGTTTTCATCATCCTTTAAATACTTTATTTTGTAACAAAATATTTGGGAAAAGAAATATATTTTTGAATAATATTTCCAAATATTTTGATGAAATTCATAATTTAAATTTCAAAGTATTTATTTTGAATGATTTATAAAACCAATTTTTAAATCAATGTGTTGATTCTAAAATCCATGGCTTGGTTTCTAAATCCATGGACTTTGAAGCCCATGTGTTATTTTCAAAAACCATGTGTTGTTTCTCCTTTCACCTTCCTTTCATACATGTAATAATATTTGAATGGATTTCCAAAACCATGTGTGGTTTCTCCTTTCACCTTCCTCTGTAAATTCATTTCACATGTACCTGTAAATTCTATTTACACATGTAAGTCCTGTTTTATTTACCCTTCCATCGTAAAAACTCATTTACATTAATGTCATTTTCACTCAACTTCTCAGCCATAAAAATATTTCATAAATGTATGAAATATTTCTTTATATACTTTCCAACTCTGTAAAATTTTGTTTTCACTCATAATTTTCACTCAACTTCACATCCATAAAAATATTTCATTCTGTATATACTTTCCAATAAAATTTTGCTTTTACTCGTAACTTTCTTTACGGGCAACTGTAAATTTACCTGTATAGCTTAAATCCAATTAATTGAATGGCAAATGAGCTTCCCGCCATATATCATAACAATAATTAAATTATTGTGAAAATGGTTTTTCGGAGGGGTAGGTAGGAAGTGGTTTAGGAGGACCCTTAACAAGAGGGTGACAGCTATAAAAAAAAGAAAGTAAAAGTGAAAACAACTTTTTCGGAGCCCCATTCTTGGTTTAATGTCGGAGGGGCTAGGGATTTCTTGGTTTAATGTCAGAGCAACTAGGGATCCTAAATATATTCACAACCATTGCTTTTAATTTGCACCTATCTCCAAGCCTTTTAACATTGGGAGAAAATTAATGCATGAAGTGTGGGGTGGGGCCCTAGGTTTTCACTTTGTGTTTCTAAATAGTTTGTATTTATTTATTATTTTTTAATTTTGATAATGTCAATAAATAATTTCCCATTTAGGCTTACTTTGCTTGTGGTTTTGAGGAGCAGACTTTATCTTGATCTATTTTTTTAATCCGGAAGTTGATTTGAAGCACCAGATATACCCTCTGAGCACTTTACCATGAAAACAATTGCCATATGATCTGACCAGAATTTATATGCAAAAAATCTCCCAAACATCCATACTTTGACTTCAAGAACTAAATGGCTCCTTGGACAAGCAAATGTTTAGGCTATGACACCTAGTGATTCATAGTCTAAACTTTACCGACAAATTTCCAAAATAGATAACTGAACAAACACATTACCTATATTATAAGACCCTAACACAACTAATAGCCCCCATGGATTTCACCGTTCTGGTTGCATCTTCACCTATCACAGATTCCAGATTCCTCCTAAGGTTAGACTGAAGTAGATCGAGTAGCCAAAATTGTTGAATGAATCCAACACCTCTTCACCTATCACAGATTCCTCCTAAGGTTAGACCGAAGTAGATCAAGTAGCCAAAATTGTTGAATGAATCCAGCACCTACAACAACATGTTCATGATGTCTTGCAAAAAGCCAATTCCAAATACAAATAGTGACATGAACAACATCAAGTTCCACACAAGTTTCAGGTTACATTGGATAAATCATGGACACTGAAATAAAAGATATCCATCACTATAACACACAATTCTTCTAGGTTGTCAAAGTAAGGAACCTTTTTCACTAATGAAAATGGCTCACTAGGAGCCAAATTTAGAAGAATTTTCCCCATGTGATGAGGGAACTTAATGTAATGGATACCATTTCTTCATGGGGGTGTGGGGGGAGTTGATCGAGGTGGATGTCGGTGAATCACCATGGTCAATAATTATTTTCTACTATTGGTGGTTTACAAGCCCATGGTTTTGATAAACCATGGTATCCACCCATGATATTTAAATGGTAGAAGAAAACAAAATAAAAATCCAATTGTACAATTAGCTTTTACCATATACAACCATTCATTAGTTTTTATCATAGCGATTTATGGTATTCACCCGTGGGCATGACTCTATGTGAAAAGGCACCCATAAATAATATAAATTTAGGCTTTCACTGTTGTAAAAACCATGGAGTTTCTAATGATGTAGTATTATGAAATTTTTACCATTTAATAAAAATAATTAAGTTCTTTCGATATTTTTTCCCTCTACATTATTTCTTGTATGCACTTGTGACATTCTCTATTATCAATATTTAGTCTCATTCCTCACGGAGGTATCACACTTAGTCCCTATTCTCTATGGATATCCACTAAATTGTGAATGTTGTAATCCTAGTCCTGCTAATCCATATCTTGCATTTCCTAGCCTTCCTCAAGAGGGTGTGGAATCTCTAATGTAGGGCCTCCTAATTACATCTTTGTATTTTCGGTTGGAAAGGTAGGGGTGTCTTGATCGGTGATAATTTTCAGATTCTTTTGGTTATCAAGATCTTGTTTCTCTATGGATATCCATCTTCAACTCTATTTGATATTTTGGATCGACTAGGTTCTTATGTTTTTAAAGCTAGGATTTCAAAACTACTTGTGTTCTTCTCCTCTTGTTGGGTTCCCAATCCATTGGGTTTCTTTCTTGCTTTACTTTTTGTTGATAGCATTGTTAAGCCCTTGTTTGTGACATTTTTGACACCTGAATGGTATATGTTCATAATCCAATGTCTAAACCCACTCCTCATCTTTGTAGGAAATTTCTATTTAGTCTAGTAGTGCACCAACCATGTTCATATTGTGAAAAATTCATTCTATCAGAGCCACAGGAAATTATTTTCCTAATTGTTAATTTATTTAACAATTTATTTGCAGTTTGCTACAACAAATACCAAATAATTCTCACTGTGATTTTCAAAAATAAATATCGCGGAAAAAAAGTAGCACTAGAAACTGAGAAAATCTAGCACACACACACACATAAAAATAACACCATTATTTTTTTCACAATTGTCCCTGGAAAAACCCAATGTGGGAAAACTAATGCAGCAACTAAGGGTTTTATTATTATGTACCAGTGAATTTTGAGTACAATCTATGGATGCCCAACTAGAAATCTAAAAAACAAGAAAATCTAGTCAAAATTATGTAAGTGAATTACCCTTCTTCCACAAGCTACCCCGACACAACTTTCCTTCATAAAACTCATCCTCCTCGACCCTCTGCGCAGTGCTTGTGTAGGCCTTATGGCGTTTAGCCTTTGAACTGCCTTGTATGAAGTTTTTTTTCCTGTCTCTGCTAAGGAAACTGATTCCTGGCCCTCTAGAAGACTTTCTTGGCCTATGGAAGTTGAATCGATTTTTCCTCCAGCCAAATCGAATTTCCCTTCTGAAGCAACTGCGCAATCCTCTATGCTACTTCACTAAGAATAATTTGGCCTCCTTGTTTTTGCCTCTCTCGATGTGTAAAACTTCCTTCGGATCATTGTTTATGCCCCTCACTATCTCTGCTTTGATCTTTGGTTCTCCAACAATTGTTGTTGCTCTCTAGAAATCGATATGCCAAGGAAATCGAACTACTAAAGTGTGTTCTCCATCACCACATAAATCCCTTCTTATATCTTCCTGTTGGGACTCCAACGACCAAGATTAAATCTTAATCGATACCTCAAATCATTTATGCATCGATCGGTGTAGGTTTCTAGAGAATTCTCACATTGACTTAATTAATTCTGATTATTGAATTTAAGCTTCTGTGATCCATACCAAGTTTATTGAGAAGATTTTTGGGCGGAAATCACATTATAATACTTTTGTCGACGCATTTTGAACCAACAAGTGTGGTTCATCATCATGACAAGTTAAAGAATCAGATCATCGCTACATGTTAAATAGGGAGAGAAGATCTTCCAACAGCTATATTTGACTAGGAAACGACTAAATTTGACTGGCCAACTTGACTTGACCGAGCGAAATGGAAAGTTATTTTTGTTATAATTATTACCAAAATTATTGTTATATTTATTACCAACATTTGAATAAAGGTAAAGTTTGTATTTAAAACATAAGAGAATGAATAAATTAGTTATTACTAGGCCTAAATGGTTAGTTAATTATTATGAAAGTTATTTTTTGTTATATTTATTACCAAAAATTGTAATCACTAAATCAAACATTAATCATTAGTAACCTAAAAATAACTAAAATGGAATACTAATTAAATATATATGTATATTATGAAATAGCTATATATCAAAAACCTTAAGTCATTAATATAATATGGAATAATATGTAAATATATACTTTCCCAATTAAATATAAATATATAAATAAATAGTTAATTAGTTATTATGCAAGTTAGTTTCTTGTAATATTATTATCATAAACAGAAATCTCACAAGACCCTAACCTATTAATAAACCTATCTAAAATAAAAACAAAAATCAATGATATATATATATATATATATATATATATATATATATATACTAAAATGGAATACTAATTAAATATATATGTATATTATGAAATAACTATATATCAAAAACCTTAAATTATTAATATAATATGGAATAATATGTAAATATATACTTTCTGAATTAAATATAAATATATAAATAAATAGTTAATTAATTATTATGCAAGTTAGTTCCCTGTAATATTATTATCATAAACACAAATTGTAAGAATTAACTCACGAGATCCTAACTTATTAATAGACCTATCTAAAATAAAAACAAAAATCAACTATATATATATATATATATATATATATATATATATATATCCTAGAGGCTTATTAAAATTAATAAGTTAAATAAAGGACCATTAATTAAGATTAAGGAATCTAGAGAAGAGGCAAAATCCTTAAAATCCTTAAAGAAGAATAGGGTAGGTTAATTCCTAAAAAAGCGAGGCGAGGGGGAAGTGGGGAGGGGGATTTACTAGTTAAAATCAATGTCTAGGAACAAAAAGAATGTTCATAATTCATATGTTCATACAATAAGGTAAATGAAAAGGATTATTCATCTGGAGGGAGTGAAAGAAACTAAAAATAGAGAGTCGAGAAGGGAAAAAAGGAAAACGATTGATCAAGGTGAGGAGGGGGAAAACAAGGAAGAACCGGGCTAGGGGAAGGGGGAACAAGGAATTAACTATAAATAAATAGTTAATTCTGATTAATTAACCATATTCCCTAATTTTAGACTTAGGAAATATTTAAAAAAATCGATTAATAATCTAACTAAGCCATTTCTTGGTGGAATTTTGCGAAACAATTTTTGTGTTTTGGAGATCTCATATATTCTAGCCTCTCCGCCAAATTTCATGGCTATAACACATCTGATGCTACAGAAGCTAACAATCCCTCTTAGCAAGGACTGTGTTCCCTCTAGTGTTGCACATCTCACCACAACACCCTGTCTCTGTGTCACCACCTATCACACTGTTGATGTATGGCTGTTACTGACCACCAACTATTGCACAACTCTGATTCATCTGCCACAACTCTATAATTGAATCTTTGTTGCGTCTGTGTTGTTGTTGACACTGCCATACTATTACCAACAGTGCATCTCCCTCTCATATATTGATGTTGCAACTGCAATTACTATAACTGAGAAGCATCCAAAATACTGAATCATTTGTGTTCAGTATGATGCATATGTCATCTCCCTCTCATCTATTGGTGCTGCAACTGCAACTACTACAACTGAGAAGCATCCAAAACACTGAATCATATGTGTTCAGTATGATGCATCTGAGTCTTAACTGCTACTAACTACTGCACTGTGTAATGAAGTATCTGTGTCGTTGTTGACTCTCCAATGAGCCACCTACTATGTTGTCAACACTGCGCTCCTCGGCATCTGGCTACTGCTAGTCTACAACTATCACTCTAGTACTAACTGCATCAACTGCCACTTATCCATCATGCTATTAAATATTGTGGGCATCTATAGCAAGGCATTGATCCATGAGGAGGACACCTCAAGGATCATGCCCAATCTTTGCAACTCTGACCTCTGATCTACTCATACTGTTGTTGCTACTGCTCTATTGCTGAAACTACTACAATAATTATTTTGATCTCCCTAGATCATAAAGTACTAGCTTCCATAGGGATAATCCCTCTGAAACTAGACTCCCTCTGAGTCTCGATCTCCTAATGGGATATCTCTCTTCTCCCTCCTGGAAACTCGCACTATCGTCCAACATTGAAAACTAGACTGTGTAGTTATGCACTGGGAATCTCTTGGTTGGAACTGCACTTGCATACTGCAATTGGGCAATTCGCATTGCCTATGTCACTGCATCTAACTCTGCAACTGTCTCTCAGGTACTGACTGCAACTATATTTACAACTATCTAATGACAAATTGCATCTACTAACATTGAACCTGCTATTAAGATATTGTGGGCTCCTGTAGCAAAGGTGATGGTCTCACTACAACAATCTGGAACTTATTTGACTGATCTCCTCGTTGCAACTGCATTGGACCCTACCCAATATGACAAACTGGAGTCTTATACTCCTCCTAGATCTAGTGCCCCACTATCTCCTTTCAAGCTTATTCCCTAGCTAGTGCCCTTCCTTTCTTTGCAACTTGCACTTCCTTTGACACTCGTTTCGAGAAACTATAAGTTGAACTACTGCCTAGATTTGCATTTTGGCTAACTCGCACGGCCTCCCCTAGTAATCTTGTATGGTCATCCCTACAGAGCTAGAAAATCTGGAAACTCAAAACTGGAGAAAATAAACCTGTAATTTCCCTCTCTTCCTTGCTCGGTTGTTGAATCTGCTACTCGCACTCCCTTCTGGAGTGAAGAAATCTTCTCACTCCTACTGCCAATCTGCCTAGAAAAATCAAACTTTTGAAACTCGAAGTCCCTTGAGAGAAATTTTCCCTCGTGTGTGCTTCTCTCTTCCACCTAACTTTTATTCTGCTGCTGCAAAACCCTTTGCGTCCAACCAAGGAATATTCTTAGTGAAAATCTGAGTTTTCGCTGCTCCCTCTAACTGTTGGAATCACTAACCCGAGCAACTCGACTTTTCTGCAACCCTGCAACTAAAAATCGAATTCCTACCCCAGAAATTTGACCTACATGTCTAAGAAATGCACTACCCTTAAGATTTCAGCGTGTTGCTCCCTCTGAGCAACGAAATTCTTCCCTTCACTTTTGAGCTTCTCAGCTAATCACTCACGCTCTAATACCATGTGAAAATTTCATTCCGTCATGACAATTGAAAATTATTTTCCTAATTGTTATTTTATTTAACAATTTTATTTTAGTTTTCTATGGCAAATACCAAATAGTTCTCACTGTGATTTTCATAAATAAATATTGCGGATGAAAAATAGCACTGGACACTGAGAAAATATAGCACACACACACACACATAAAAATGACACCGTTATTTTTGGACAATTGTCCCTGGAAAAACCCAAAATGGGAAAATCGGTGCAACAACTGAGGGTTTTATTATTATACGATAGTGAATTTTGAGTACAATCTATGGATTCTCAACTGGAAATCGAAACAACAAGAAAGTCTGGCCAAAATTATGTAAGGGAATTACCCTTCTTCCATAAGCAACCCCAACACAACTTTCCTTCATAAAACTAATCCTCTTGGACACTCTGCGTCAACCTTTGTGCAGTGCTTGCGCGGGCCCTATGATTTCTAACCTCTAAACTGCCTCTAATGAAAGTTGAAAAATCTAGGGCAAAAATAAGAGGTGATTTCTCTTGAATGATAAGTACTTGTGATGCAACTTTACTTAGTCTTTTATTAGATTCTTTCTTTCACTTGATTATGTTAATGTTTTCTATCATCAAATAACTACCAAATCATAAATAGGAATGAGACAAGGAACACAGATGTAGGTGATCAGCTAGGGCCAAAACCTCTCCAACTTGAGAAGCAAACCCAAATAAATTCATCTTCTTATAGAATCTACAAGTGATGAATTCCAAGACCAAGACCCTTGACCTACTAACCTCTCCAAGACCAAGTCACAAGGCTTCCTTGAACGAATTCTTCTTCCTTGAGTCAATGCTAGTTAAACTGCTTGCTTCACCTTAGATCTTAGCTTCCCTTCTGATTTCGGCCTATTGACTCAGACCCGCAACTCTCGGCCTCCTCAGAAACCCTAGTTGCAGCACGTGTGAGGGATCAACATTAATCGTTATCCCTTGATTCTCTTCGCTTAGATGTAATCTCCTCCTTTGGTAATTCGACTTGTAAATTGACATGTTTTTCTTCCCTAATTTGGTCTTCTAAGATGATTATGATGACTTTGTATTCTTCTGCAGTAGATGACACTAGTTTTCCTCACACGTGTGAAAGGTATTTTCTCAAAAATAGAACAAAACTATTTCGGTTTCTTTCCCTCCTTTCTTTGCTTGATGATAGGCTTCTTCTTTTGTGTTTCTCACACTTGATCTCTTGTTTTTGGATTGATCGAATGGAATCCAAGTGAGGCTTATTAATATATATATATATATATATATATATATATATATATATATATATATATATATATATATATATATATATATATATAGTTTACCCATGAAATAAGTCAACGTGTGCAAGTGTGTAGGCCGACATCCTCTTCTCAAATGATCTTCATCTCCTTTTGAAGGCCGACTTGATGGAGTACTTATGGCAAGGTCTTGGAGGGTTTTTTACTCTTCTAATGACTCAAAGAAATTGTCTTTTACAATATGTAAGATGCCCAAATGGGTATTCAATACATAATATTGACTTAATATACTTTATGACTTGATGACCAAACCTAATAGCTAACAATGGGAGCTTCATCTATAAAATAAAATTCCTTGATCATGAAAACCATGATTCAAGCATAAATAATTTTATTTTTCTTCTTTACATCAATTACATAAAATCATGATTACGCATGTGATTATGAAGACCTAACCTAGTTACATATTTCAACACTCCCTCTTAACTAGGGAGGTATTCATGAGATACTTGGACATTCTCAATTTGAAGAATTCTCATAAGAAGGGTTGGATTGATAACCCATATGTTTAGCATCATATCATCCATCAATGTCACATAGCAATGCCTTGACTAACAAATCTATCTCTCCACAAGATCAGAGCCCAATTCTGGCGAGACTAATGATTTATAGACACCCTCATCATTGTCTCTCTCAGAACATACCCCACCCGGGTTCTCTCAGAGTATGTTCCACCAGGACTATTCTTATCTTGGATTCCCAGTCCTCAAATAATATCGGTCCTCTACGACTACTCTTATCTTGGATTCCCTACCACATCCTCAAAGAGTATCGGATGCCAGATCCTTACCCAATCCTCCATTCTATCTTCCCATGTGAAGACAAGAATGATGTGTCTATCTCTCCTCATGGCTTTCATTAATACTTGGTTACTAGTCCTGGTCTAGTGCATGACACATGAAGTAGAGAACCATATTTGTCACTCCCTCTTAACCAGGGATGACCAACCCATTCCATAAAAGGAATGTACCCAAGCTCAGTCTTAATCAGTGTCTTGTCCAAGCTCCCTCTTGACCAAGGACTTGCTTCCAGTAGTTATTTGGGTGGAGTCATGGGACAACCATCTACTTGAATAGCTCCTCCTTTCGATGTCATGGACTTCTTTTTTTATTCAAGAGTCTCCATCTTTTTGGGACTTCTTCTTAGGGCATTGGCCATCCATCACTTTCATTCATTAATCATGTCAATCATGTCATCCTTTCTTTCATGGAAAGTGATCCATTAGTACATATTTGACCTTTCCTTCATGCCTTGCTACCTTATTCGCATCATGTTTCCTTTAGTATTTTTCATCTACCACATGAGTGTTAGTTGTAGATGACATCTACATCTCTTCCTTTGGTAGCTCTGCATTAGTGAATCAAGATATTATTCAAAAATAGAAAATGAACATCAAATCAAAAATACCTTTGTGATGGTCTTTCATCATGACATCTCCTTGTTTGTATCAGCTTCTTGCATATATATTGACACATCTCCAAAAAGATATACAACGTTAAGGGCCCCTTTATTTTTCATACTTTTTCATATCTTTCCCATGGAGATATCATAGTCAAATCTTCTAGTCCTTGGATGTTGATTTCCTTCTCCATAGTTGCATTTTTCATGATCTCTTCCTTTCTTTATTCACACATTTCCTTCCAGTGACTTTCAATCATAGTTCCTTCAACTTTGTCAACCACCTCATATTTCATATGAGGACATATTATGTTGATTTCATCTAGTCATTGTGTGAACCATGCCTTCATGCATCCTTTCACAGGAGGAGATCATTTCTTTTGATCATGCTCTTGAGGTAGATCTCTTATTCATAATATCTGCAGCCATATGACATGACTCTATTTTATCAAGTACGAGCATACATACTTCATCTCTTTCATTTGTTCATCTAGAATTCCTTCGACAACTTCCTTTATTGAAAGAACTTCAATCCCTTGACCTACTACACTTATTTTTGACATCATATCGTCATCCCATGAATCCCATACAAGTTGGAATTCCCAGTGAGACACTTGCTTCTTCCAGAAGGTGAACCTTCCAATGAAGATTCCAACGGAGGATCTTCATCATCCTCATCCTACAAATGCTCCTTTTGAATGATGTATAATGAGCTTTATACTATATGACTTTATTTTTCCCATAAGTACTACTTATGCTTTTAATGAGGTTACCAAGAACTACATCCTTCAATAGTAAACAACAATAGACTTCTATTTCAGTTATCTTTCATGCTTCTTTATGATGATGCCATGAGCTCTTGCCTTCAATCATATGCTTCTATGATGCTATGACGCATCCTATCATGCCTTTAATGATTACTATGATAGTTATATTTTGAAACAAAAGAACTTGAGACATAAACTTGAAAATAATTGGGTGAGGAAGAATATCTCAATCATAGTAGAGATATTTTACTTCCTCTTTCTTGGATTTCTTCTTTTCAACTTCCTCCACGTCTTCAGTGATATGGTCTTCTTACCTCCCTCTTTTTCGTTGTCCTTCTCAAGCTTAGGAAAATCTCTCTTGTAGTGCCCATATTCTTGATATCCATAGCATTGAATCTTTTCCATATTCTTCTTTCATTTTTGAGGACCAAAATCCTAAATTTCTGTTTTCTTTTTGCCATGGCAGCATATGCTTGAGTTTGTATATTTGATCCTACATCAGATTTTTCCTTCAACCTAGTTTCTTGAATTTTGCATAGTGACCACAGATCATTAAATGGAGTAGCTTCCTTTTTCCCATATATACTTGATGTGAAGTTGCCCCATTCTTCTAGTAGTGCATTGAGCACTATGGTAGTAATCTCTTTGTGAGACATTATCTCTCCCAATTCTTGAAGTTGATCCCTTATTTCAGATATCCTCATAAAGTATGAGGCTATTCCTTCTTCTTTTGATATCCTCAACTTGTAGAGTTCTTATCTTAACAATATAACTTCTCCTACACTTCTTACCGAAAAAAACTCTACAAGTTTGTCATATATTTCTTTTGAAGTTTGAAGCTTAGATACATAGGGAATGAGGGGATCCTTGGTGGATTTTATGAGAATCCTTTGAGCCCTTACTTCCCCTTTCATATACATTGCAAGTTGGAGGTTGGTGATGGAACCCTTAACATGTTCCATGACCTCATTTTCTATGAGGTTCAGATCTATCCTTTTCTTCCATTCTAGAAAGTTTGAAGCCCCAACCAACTTGTTGTTTTCCTTGCAAAAAGACATTTTGACAGATTTAGATGTAGACATAAATATACTTACTTGTGAAGATGCCCCTTCAAATCACTGCCTTCTTGACTTTTATGATGATATTGATAATAGAAAACTTCTTCTTGATGAAGATAGTTTTTCTTCGAAAGTGATCCTTGACTCCAAAGAGAGGGAGATCACCTTCGATCTCTTGATGATGATGACAATGTTCTTGATCTTGCCTCCCTTAGATAAGTAGACTTCAAGATACTTTGAACCTTTTATTTTAGTAGAGAAAATATTATTTTGAGGTCTCCTTCCTTGTGATGATGTGATGAGCGAGGATGCCAAGAATGCTTCTAGTGTAGGCCTTTCCTTTGATTGATCTAGGGTTTTAACACTTTTCTTCAACGTGGTGTAACCCTTTGTCTTCAAAATTCCTTGAAGATGAGAGGATCATCTTGATTCTTTGATGCCCTTGATATTCTTCTAGAACCTTAATTTTTGAGAGATTGAGTGTCCCTTATTAAGCTGCCCTTCCTTGTCTTGTCACCTTAGCTCTAATACCATGTTGAAAAATCAAGGGAAAAGATAAGAGGTAATTTCTCTTGAATGACAATTTCTTGTGATGCAACTTTACTTGGTATTTTTATTTTATTAGTTTCTTTCTTTCACTTGATTATGTTAATGTTTAATATCATCAAATAACTACCAAAACATAAATAAGAACAAGACAAGGAACGCAGATGTAGGCGATCAGCCAGGGCCAAAAACTCTCCAACTTGACAGGAAAACCCAAACAAATTCTTCTTCTTATAGAATCTTCAAGTGATGAATTCCAAGACCAAGACCCTTGACCAGCTAACCTCTCCACGACCAAGTCACAAGGCTTCCTTAAACGAATTCTTCTTCCTTGAGTCAATGCTAGTTAAATTGCTTGCTTCACCTTAGATCCCAGCTTCCCTTCTGATTTTGGCCTATTGACTCATACCCCCAACTCTTGGCCTCCTCAAAAACCCCCAAGTTGTAGCACGTGTGAGGGATCAACACTAATCTTTATCCCTTGATTCCCTTCACTTAGATGTAGTCTCCTTCTTCTGTAATTTGGCTTGTAAATTGACTTGTTTTTTCTTCCTTAATTCGGTCTTATAAGATGATTGTGATGACTTCAGCTTCTTCTACAGTAGATGACACTAGTTTTCCTCACATGTGTGAAAGGTATTTTCCCCAAAATATATCAAAAATATTTCAATTTCTTTTCCTCCTTTCTCCGCTTGATGATAGGCTTCTTCTCTTGTGTTTCTTGCACTTGATCTCTTGTTTTTGGATGCTTGATCGAATGGAATCCAAGTGAGGCCAAGCCCTCTATATATATAATAGTCTACGCATGAAATAAGTTGACTTGTGCAAGTGTCTAGGCCGACATCCTCTTCTTGAATGATCTTCATCTCCTTTTGAAGGCCGACTTGATGGAGTACTTGTGGCAAGGTCTTCGAGGGTTTTTGACTCTTCTAATGACTCAAATAAATTGTGTTTTACAATATGTAACATGCCTAAATGGGTCTTTAATACATGGCATTGACTTAATAGACTTTATGACTTGATGACCAAACCTAATAGCTCACAATGGGAGCTTCATCTATAAAATAAAATTCCTTGATCATGAAACCAATGATTCAAGCATAAATACTTTTATTTTTCTTCTTTATATCAATTACATAAAATCATGATTACACATGTCATTATGAAGACCAAACCTAGTTACATATTTCAATAATGAAGTCGTTCAGCTTGTCTTTGCTGAGGAAACTGATTCTCCTTCCCTCTAGAATACTTTCCTGGTTTGTGGAAGCTGAATTGATTTTCCCTCCAGCCAAATTGAATTTCTCTTCTGAAGCAACTGCGCATTCCTCTACACTGCTTCACTCGGAATAATACAACCTCCTTGTTTCCACCTCTTCGGATCTAGAAAACTTCCTCTGGATCACTGCCTCTGCCCCTCGCTATCTCTACTTCAATCTCTAGCTCTCCGCCAACTGTTATTGCTCTCTGGGAATCAATCTGCCAAGCAAATCGAACTACTAAAGTGTGTTCTCCATCACCACATCGATCCCTTCTTATATATTCATGTTGGGATTCCAACGACCAAAATTAAATCTTAATCGATGGCTCATATTATTTCCTGGATCAATCCGTGTGGGTTTCTAGAGAATTCTCACCTTGACTTAATTAATTCTGATTAATTAACCGTATTCCCTAATTTTAGACATAGGAAATATTTAAAAATCGGTTAATAACATAACTAAGCCATTTCTAGGTGGAATTTCCAAAAATGATTTCTGGGTTTTGGAGATCTCATGTATTCTAGCATATCCACCAAATTTTGTAGCTAGAACACATTCGATGCTACAGAAACTAACACATATAGACACATATCCTAGCGTATAAGGTATCTATACCAATCCTGGTTACATATAATATTTTCACAAAGCTTTTTAAAGTATTTCCTAGTCCCATAAGGATTTCTTCATCCCAAAATTCTTGTGGTAGGGAATACATTTAGATCAATACCAGGACTTGCATGAAATCTTCTTTTTCTAATGAAAATATTTTTGACCTGTATCAATATTCAATCCATGTGACTTAAAAAAATAAAATATGACCACCCCTCAAATACACTCTCCTAACCCACTATGCTTACGAATACTACTGTTATAACAACCTTTGTAACACAATTTCAAATCGATCCTTTCTTTTCTTTCGGTTTCCATTGTATCTTGATCTAAGTTACCTAACTTTTTCATAAGGTTATATGCCCATGAACTTTCCAATGATAGTGTAGTCTCTCTTGATAACAAGGTCTCTCCTAAACTATAATTACTATAAACAATATGTAATACATTCAGATCCATATTGAGGCTTGCGTGAAATGTTCCTTTTTCTAATGAAACTCTAACTAGTATCAAAATTCAATCCAACCAACTCAAAAACGAATATTACCACTTGCAAAATACACTCTACTAATTCTCTATGCCCCTATTCCATCTAATTACAAATTGATATTTTCTTTTCTTTCGTTCCTATCATATCTTGATCCAAGCTTCTCGGTTCTTTATGCCCCTATTCCATCTGATTACAAATTGATATTTTCTTTTCTTTCATTCCTGTCATATCTTGATCCAAATTTCTCAGATATTCAATCTAAGTGACAGTATTAAACTGCTAGGAAAATATTTACTTTTCCACATTCTTGTTCGAGCTAATCTAAACCACATTATTAAGCCACTAGGAGATAAAGAAAATGCTTATTTACATTTATTTTAACAATATGATTAATCTCTTATCTGAACTTGTGATGTTCCTTTTTTTGGTTTCCCTTATGGCATGGTTAGGATGGAATTCCAGGGTTTGAGGCACCTAGGTCACAGGAGCAGGTTTATTACATCAGTAGGCCCACGGGCTTCTAGAGGGGTTATGGGTTTTTGAGGAGTTTCTATGGGATATGATGGAATTCGCTCGACATATACCATCATTTGCACAACTTTCCTTTTGTTCTGTTCCATTCCGACAACTTTTGAAAAATGAGGTTATTATTGGCCCTAACTCAATTAATTACGATTAAGGTGGAATTTCGAGAGGAATAATTGATGGAACACCTTAGTGTAATAGCTCGTTGGAACCAAAATAAGAAGATCTACAAGATGGGATGGTGATAAGTGACTTTCAGTGGCCTAAGGAGGGATGGTGGCAAATTTACCATTTTCCCAAATTAAAAATGTATTTTATTTAAAATGAAAGAGGGAGAAATTACCGAGTGATTAAAATAATAACAAAAGAAAGGCTTCTCGAGGGGTCCATCAGATCTATAAAAGAGGAGGAGACCATTGGATAGATCCTTGAGTTAGACATTTTTCTTGTGGAGAGGTTTGGAGAACTGGGAGTTCCCAACTTCAGCAGTAGCCTTAGGACGGAAACCCTCAAGTGATTCAGTGAGAGTGGGTGAGTATCCATCTCTTCCCTTGGTGAATTCATCCAAATTTCATAGGTTGTACTCATCAATTCAGTTATTTTTGGAGGTTGGGTTCAGCTTGTAGCATATATTTGTGGGAGGCTATTCTCTCAGCCATTTCCAACATTTGCATGCATTATCTATATTAATAAAATAATGTTGAGTTCTTCTACATGTTTATCATGTTTATTCTTCAGTTGTAGAATATATTTCCAATTTTTGTCATTAATTTTATAGTGCAATTTCCGCGAATCGTTTATTAAAATTGACAGCATAAATTTTGAAGCAATATCCAACAAATTTATCATTTGGAATATTACAGTAGTATCATAGCCAAGTTCGTACAGTCTGAGGGTCTTAATTGCATATTGTTCGAGGCTTTTATTTTGAATGTGCCAAATTGTTTTGCCATAGAATCCAACTCGTTACTGAAGAACACTTTTATGGCCCGGGTTTATCAAGCTCACATTGATTGCAAATTTGTCACACATGTAGTAAATGTCCTACAAATTTCTAACAACTTGTTGCAGACATAATGATAATTTGACAGATTTGAATCGAATGTTATTGTCGATCAAATTATTAAATAGGGGTGCATCCATTACAAAAAAAATTGTTGGATCCTTTGGCCCAATATATTTTGATTATAAAAGGGACCGTGGGCATTCAAAGTGATTCTGTGAAGGGCGTAACCTTCAAGCAAGAATGAAATTACATGATTTAGAAGGCCGAGAAAATAACTGGAACATTGACCGTGGGTTAAACACCAATTGCACAAAGGCGTTTTCTATCATCGCGCTCAGACAATAGTTTTAATTTAAAAAATCAGAATGCTGGAGTGATTGAATTGGTTTTTTTTATGGTGGAAATGGATTTAGCGAATTTTTAAGGCACACAAAATCCTGAAGTTTGAAAATTGTAACCCAGATTTTCAAAAAAAATTACCAGATTTTAGCATAGTCTTGCCAGAAGTTCCATTATTTTTGGGGTTAATTTGTGAGTGTTTTAGACTATGCTTTGCACAAATCTCTTCTCATATTCAACAGTCCATCATACCTGTGCTTTTTATGTTATAGTTTTGGACAATTTGAGGGTGCACGAGGCCAAGCGGGCATGACATGAACGCAATTCGTGGGAGTGAGCAGTGTTGTGTTTCATCAAGCCGCCATTGCGAAAATAAGATCATGACCAGGCTAAGCATGCCATGACGAGTCCAACGAGTCCATTGCCACATCAAGTGATAAGTTGTTTTTTCCTTCATGTCCATTCGATTGAGATTTTCGGACGGAGCCACGGTCCCAAAATTGCGTCGAGGGCGAGCACCAGTTGCAAATGGTGGGATATTGTGGTCACTTCTAGATTTGGGTCAAGCCAAAACAAAATTTCAAAATAAAAGATCGATAGATGATTATGCCAAGAGCTAAGTTGCATGCATCAACAAGGTTGAGAATCATAGCCATATGAATATGTATGTTGGTGATCTGATTGCGTGTAGAGTGATTGGTAGAGTCCACGACCAGTTCTAACGTGGGTGCACACACAAGATCGAGTTCGTGGAGACTGGTTGCAGTGGTCGTTACCAGATTTGATCAAAGAAATCAACCCATAATCATAGCCATCTGAATATGTATGTTGGTGATTTGATCGCGTGTAGAGTGATTGGTAGAGTCCACAAGCAGCTCTAACGTGGGTGCACACAACAAGATCGGGTTCGTGGAGACCGGATGCAGTGGTCGTTACCAGGTGTTGATCGAAGAAATCAACCCAGATACCATTTGCATTCACCAGTTCAATCTGCATACAGATTGAAGGGTAATTTGAATAGTATCGAGGATCAAATATAGTGGTTATTAGTTGTTGTTGGAACTTGTGTGAATGGTCTGAACAATATTGTGTGAATTAGCCCAGTGTGTTTAAGGCGTGTGACCTGGGAATGCGATGTTGTCTACGTAAAATATTGGTGTTAATTCTCTGGAGTCATGCTTGATGGTCGGAGATATTTCTATTGGGGAATGAGGCCATTGAAAGGGTTGAGTTCCTATCGCAAAGAGGCACTTACCTCTGCCACAATCCATGCAGGAGAATCACACACAGGTCGAGATTCCAGTGACAGTGGTATCAACGTGAACAACTATTGTATTGGAACAAAACCTATTCTATGTGGGATCTTGATCCATCCTCAATCCTAGAACATAATCTACAGGCTTCAACAATTGTATCAGTTTCATGTCCAGTCAACTGAATCCGAGCAAGCCAAAATGTCATCACATTGCAAAGCATTTCCAGGTTCCCTTTCTAAATTCCATTCTTTTGTCATAGCCTAATTTCCAAGTTGGTGGTTTCCCGGTGCTACATCTCATGAAAAATTTGTGCCACAAGTTTTTTGTCGATTTAATACATTTGTAGTGTTGTAATCGTCTTCACGCATTGTTGGGCATATTATTGTCATCATCAGAAGTGTTGTTTGAGTTTGACAGTATTGTATATGTGTTAACAAGGTATGAATTTGGTTGTCCATTGTCTGGTTGTGTGTCCAAAGTCTAGTTTGTATTGCTGAAGGTTTTAATGAGCAATGTAATGGCATTTTACATGTTATTGTTATAAATCATCATTGACGCCAAGTCACTATAAGTGTGAATTTGTTCTTGAGTTGTTGCAGAGAGCATGCACTCACAAAAGGTTGTCACCATAAAGCCTTATATTCAGCTGGCCATGTCATTTGCATAGCGAGTTTGTCGAGGTATGAGTATTTGTTGCTAAGTCAAAATGTTGACCTAGAATCTAATAGTTGGATGCATGTCTAAGAATAGATTTTGTATATAAAGTGTCCAACTATTGTTAGTCTAAGAGGTTTTGTCAGAACCTTGAGTCAGAGTTTGGTTTCGTATAAGCACTGTAAGCCTTGTTGTATATGTTGCTAAAACATGGATCTATAGATTTTTACTGTAGATTCAATAGGTTATGTGATATGCTCAAACACAAGACAAGAATCTACTCTACTCTTCAGCAGAAACAAAAATTGATCAATGAAAACAATAAGGAGAAAAGGAAGAATATCAATCGCCCATAATACAATATTTCTCTGGGGAAAGCAACTGCTAAAAACCCCGACTATCCATATTGCATTAACCAAAAGATCTAAGAAGAAAATACAATGCTTGTTCAACCAGAACAATTCCTGCACAAGTACAATCTATCTTTTTCTCCTACGCTGACTCTGGCCAACACTTAGCCAATTAACTAGCCATCCAATCCCCTACTTCCTTGCACAATTCCCGAGATAATTAGCCCATATTTAATTGGGAAATCTACTCTCCATAACTACACAATCCATCCATAGGCCCTAAACTAATTGCATGCACTATTTGTACAATTCGGAAAATTATGTAACTGATAGTACACTGTCCCTGAACTTTAATCTCAACTATGTCTTCCTCTAAACAGACATGCATGAGTTATTTATGAGTGAATCTTCAGTTAATTGGTGTGGTACTAGTGATGCACTAGTGCACTACTCCACTACTAGACCTCTATTAGCTCCTCCAACAGTTAGAACTAGTTTAAGTGAATATAACTCATGTAGATTGAGTTATCTAATTACAACTCAAAAGAACTCAACCTAGGTCCCTAAAATTTAGGGATCACTCTACATGACTCTATATAGACTTCCAACTCGAATTTCCTAAGTCAATTAAGTAAATTTAACTTAATTAACTATTACAAGTTGCTATGATAATAGAATTTCGATTTAATTCACAATATAATTCAAGGACAAATTAAATTAGAATTTCTAGATGTTAATTTTAACATTTCATGTTGTTATTTTCAACACTCCCTCTCAACAAGAAAGGAATTAAACTCTATCACGATTCGGTACCTTTGGAATGTTTTGCATGCAACACTTGTCACTTTTGTTGTTGCTACTACAACATCTACAACTAAAAAGCATCCAAACTGAATCAGTGTGATGCAATTGTTGCCGGAGTCTCTGACTGCTACTAGCTTTGCCTTTGTCGACTGAAAACTTTGCGCTTTTGCTGACTCTACCTTTGTGCCATCTTCACTGTTGTCAACTTTGCTCCGTACTCTCCAGTATCTGACTACTACTAGCCTCTGCCTCTGTCACTTTGATATTTGACTGCATCAACTGCCACTGATCCATGCTGCTAATGTGTATCGTGGTCTCCCATAGCAAGGTAATGATCCATGAGACAAAACCTCTCAATGGGCCCTGCCCAAATTTCTGCACTCTTGGGACTATTGCTTCACATCGCCCCACCTCTCACCTGGAGGTATGGTTGCATGTGCTTCCTCTACCCACTGGACTCAAAATTCCCCCCTACTGGAGGTCTCTACTTGAGTGGATGTCTCCACTCGGTCTCCTCTCTACTTCTCTAATTTTGGCTGCTCCACAACTTTCTGAGGTTTCTTCTTATCTACTTGAGTGGATCTCTCCACTCGGTCTCCTATCTGCTTCCCTAATTGTGGCTACTCCAAAACTTCTGAGACTGCTTTTGAGGCTGCTTCTGGGGCTGCATGTTGAGAGGTATATCATGCTCCCTCTCAACCACTAAATTTCCAACATTTTCCTTGCTCCTCAAGGCTTTTCATGCATGTTGTATCTCAAGTGCATACAGAGTCATGACTAACACACCAATATGTTTCATATGTCCCACCGTCAAAAAATTTTCTGAAAAAAGTAACTAATTTTAAATCAGCGATATCTCCCTCATTTGAATTTCGATTAGGACGCTTTTTTTTTTTTAATTTGGGTATTGTTTTGCAATGAAACCTATCTGCTATTTGTTTTTAAAAAATTACCCAAAAATTTTCAGATCTGCTCTGCAAACTCGTCGCCCAAAAAATTATTGTTCCGATACCATGTAGATTTTTATTGTAAATTTAACAGCGTATGTGATATGCTAAAACACAAGATAAGAATCTACTCTTGTTATTTTTAGGTATGTCCGATGCTAGAGCAATTTATTTAAATTTTCACAGTTAGCAATCACATCATCATTAAAGTAAACTGTAGATAGAACATAAGTATAAATTGCAAAAGACATGCCAAGACAAGAGGACACAAGATGTGGTGCTAGCCAGGGACAAACCCCACAATGTGTGAGGAAACCCTTGATCAATTCTTCCATTACGTTCTTCAAAGTTCAGCAGAGAAAGAGAGAGAGAGATAGTACATTTACAACAAAAGTCAACACTTTGACTTATCTAGATCTGAGCATAGATCATCTCCTATAATGATGAGATCAGTTGAAGACATTCTGCTTCAACTGATTCTCCAAGGTGACTCCTTCACCTATCATCGTGTTGCATCAGGTCCTCTAGTTGCACCACTGCATACTGCACCATGCTATACTAATCATGATTATCATCATGCTGCCCATGTCCATGATCTTATCCATCATCATGCTACTCAAACTAATGTGCATCATCATCATGCTGCGTCTTCCATGGTCTTATTCATCATCAAGCTGTCCATGCTCATATCATTATGTTGTGCTGCACCCAAATATCACTGAGCTGTTCGGATCTGCACCCATCTGATGTATACTCAATGACTGTTATGCTGCTCTCATCATACAGCATCACATTGCTACCCTAAATCAACAAGTATACTGAGAATGATAGATTCGGTCTTCTCATTGTAATATACTCCTATGCTGAGTTATTACAGCTGTAGGGTTTCATAGATCTTCTTTGCCACAGGAATACCACCTTCAGATCTTAGATACGAGGCTTTTAACTTACTGCATCATACAGGGTTTCATTCACTGCTCCATCTCAAAACCAAACCAGGTGCAGTCAGACCTTACGGCAGCTTGCCCTAACATGGGAAGATCTCAGAGGTATTTGCAAGTTCTGTCCCTTCTTGCTTGCGGATCTTTGCACCCATATTCACATGAAATTACAAGGATGAAACCCGAGTTCTAGCGTATACATGTGCTCATATATGCAAAGTTCTGTGTCTCCTTTTGACAGCGAGAACAGGTCTCCTAGCTGTGCGTAGATGTCTCCATTGACTGCGTTGAAGGAGTCTTCATTAACTGCATAGATTAGGGCCTGTGTGCCTGTGTATATATGTCTTCAGGACAACGTATGTTGATGCGTATGTGTGTTGCCAGATCTATTATGGAGAGTGTCAACCATACCCTACATGCATACATTGATTGCTGTGTGCCATGACTGTGTAGTTACCCATGTTCTGTGTAGTTACCATGACTGCGTAGTTACCGTATGTGACTGCGGTCCAACTGCGTTTCAATTTCATATATGATTGTGTTCCAACTGCGTTCCAATTTCATATATGACTGTGTTCCAACTGCGTTCCAATTTTATATATGACTGCGTTCTACAGCGTGAACCATGCTGCTAGATCTAGGGCTTGCATGATATATATGTGTCCACGCATATTTGCTTGAGTCCTGACTGCGTTTCAATATATATTGCGTGATCTGTCCTTTCCATCATAGCGTATACCTGTACGTGGATGACCTGTGTATAATCTTTCATGCCCTGCGTATATTCCTTTGCCAGCGTTGTTGCTGCCATGACTGCGTTAAGTTTGCTGCCTTGTATGGACTGCGTGGTAATGTCCTTCATTACAGCGTTGAGTCCACTGCGGCTACCCTTCACGTATCATCTCCATTGCTTGTGGATTCATGGTTGTGTTTATCCATTAGGGCATCATCATATTAGGCCAGTATAATTCATAGTGTATCTCCTTCTCCAAAAACCCAGACGTGGAGAGGAGATCACTTGAGGTGAGTTGCCAAATGACTTCAAATCCTCTTCTATTTATACTAACGTGTAGATGATGAATAGACACGACGTTTGGGCTTCTAGAGCCTACGTAAGAGCTGGTCGGCTTGATAATAATTAAATAACCAAAATAAATTCATATCTCCATAAATACTTATCGAAATCGGATGATCTTTAGATCAATCCTACACCTCTTGATGAGAGGGATCCAATAGAAATATCAACTGCCATAAATAAGCTGACCCACATGGAGTTTGGCCCTAGTTCCCAATTTAACACTCCCTCTCAACTAGGGAGAACTCCATCTGGTGATCCATAAGTCTGACTGTACTATCTCTGCCATCAGTGCCATGCACTGCTCTGCCCAACTCTGCTCAGCTCTGTTGTCTCTGTTATTCTTTGCTGGCTCTGTTAGCTCTGCTCTACTCTGCTCAGATCTATGAAGAAGAAGAATTGATCGAGAATGTCTCATACCATTCTCCACTGACCCGAAGTCAATCTCAGAGTGCATACCACTGGTCCCAGACCAGTCTCAATTGACCCAAAGTCAGCGTCATAGTGAGTACCACTCCTACCACTGGTCTCAGACCAATCCACTGACTCAAAGTCAGTCTCAGAGTATGTACCACTGGTCCCAGACCAGTCTCAACCGACCCGAAGTCAGCGTCATAGTAGGTACAACTCCTACCACTGGTCCCAAACCAATATTGCAGGCTCAGAGAGTGTACTACTGGCCCTAGACCAGTCTCAACCAACCCAAAGTCAGTGTCATAGTATGTACCACTCTCACTAGTCCCAGACCAATCCTACACTGACACAAAGTCAGTGTCGGAGTATGTACCACTGGTCCCAGACTAGTCTCAACCGACCCGAAGTCAGCGTCATAGTATGGTACAACTCCTACCACTGGTCCCAGACCAGTATCATTGATCTCAGATCAATGGAGGTCATCCTAGCATAGGGAGTACGGTAGATACAACAATGCATCCATCGGTACTACTATGGTTCCTAACTTCATTTCCCTGCTCATTGATCAAATGAGAGGTACTTCACATGAGTCCCAGACTGCATGGGTAGGATGCCTCGATAGGAGAACTAATCAATCCAGGCCTCACAGGAGAACACATCAATCCTACTACAATCGCCATGGAGAACACATCGATCCAGGCCTCACAGGAGAACACATCAATCCTACTACAATCGCCATGGAGAACACATCAATCCAGGCCTCACAGGAGAACTAATCATCCTGCTACACAGGAGAGTGAATCATCCTGTTCCACAAGAGAGCGAATCATATTGTCCCACAAGAGAGCGAATCATCTTGTTCCAGTGCACACCACCAGGGGAGGGTGAGTCACCCTGTGGTCGTATGTTGCTCCAGTAAGAACCACAAGCCCCCCAGACCTCCCAGAGCTCAACGTATGCAACATGTAGGACCCTTGTACAAGGGTCTCTTGACAAATCCAAGTCGTTCGGGAAAATCACAGATTTGATCTTTCCCCTGGGGCTTTAGCGACTTGTACATCATCTTAGTGCGATGGAGCCTCCTTGCTCATCGACTTACCATATCCCAGATGATGTCTATCTACTGGAGCAATTGTCGAATACGAGATTCCTCAATAATCGGGTCCCACCTTTGGTTGTTACAGAGAATCACAGTGGTATTCATCATGTGTACAAACAGCTCACTGAAGAGCTTCCCAAGACACAAGACAAAAATCTACTCTACTCTTTGACGAAAACCAAAATTGATCAATAAAAACAATAAGCAGAAAAGGAAGAATATCAATCGCACATAACACAATATTTCTCTAGAGAAAGCAACTGCTAAAAACCATGACTATCTCTATTCCATTAACTAGAAGATTTGAGAAGAAAATACAATGCTTGTTCAACCCGAACAATTCCAACACAAGTACAATCTATCTCTCTACTTCCTAGGTTGACTTTGGCCAACACTTAGCCAATTTACTAGCCTTCCAAGCCCCTAATTCTTTGCACAATTCCTGAGAGAATTAACCCATATTTAATCCATCCATAAGCCCTCAACTGATTGCATGCACTATAATTCAAGGACAAATTAAATTGGAATTTCTAGATGTTATTTTTAACATTTCTTGTTATTTTCAACAGGATGAAACCTTCACAAATTCCCTTAATATGTTCGCAGAAACAAACAACAAACCCTTTTCAAAGGGGATACATGTTATTTCTCAATAAGAGCAGCCACATAAAAAACATGAGATGAGATCCAAAATCTTTGCACATGGGACATATTTGAGATTTATAGGGTTTATAGTAAAAGCTCTTCTCAAATTAGAAAAACTTGCCTCACTCATTTCCAAGGTGGACCAGTCAAATGGGAAGAGCTTGATTTGGGCTCTAAAACCAACCATGTTTTCCTTAGTACCACATATGTATTTGGAGCACCCTTGTGAAGGGATGAAACTTCTGGTTGCCTCATATCTTAGCAATATCATGGTGCTAACCACTCCTTTACCCCCTTACAAAGATGGCATTATGAGGAGAATCTTTAGACTGATCGAAGAGACATTTCAGGACTTGGATAACAGTGAGGGCCCTACTTATGCAAAGAAGCTATAAATTTTATAAATCACGGCCATGGTTAAAACATATGAACTCATGTTTGATCTAGAGTGTGATGGTTTGGTCCGACAAATGTTCCAATGCTTCTTTCGCATTAAGGAACATCATCCTGACACGGTTAGAACAAACATGTTGTCCATTTTGTCTTCAATTATGGGAGGTCGTGATGCAATTTGCAAGGAATTGTAGCCTAGATTGTTGGCCATTTGAAGGAGGGAACAATTGGTCTCAATCGTTGCTTATGAACTAGCTGAAAGGTTGGTTGAGCACAACATTGGGTTGTTCAAAAGACAATTGACCAAGAAAGAGCTACTTGAGTTTGGTGGACCATGCAACAAGAATGAGCTAAGGAGAAAGGGTCTTTGCTTCATCTATAAGGAAGCTTGGGGGCCTAACCAATCGTGTTTGGGTGAGACTAAAGAGATGACAAGGGTAGATCAGGTGGAGGTTCCTTATGACTTTCAGGATGTGGATTATTCTTCTATAGTTGATTCCATGGGTTTTTACGAGGATACATTTGAGAAGCATGAGCGGTCATACGGAGTCACTGACAGCAACTTCGGTATGCATCTATGTGAGATGGTGTATGATAAGCAACAGATTGTTTCCATGGGGGAAGACAATCAGGAAGTAGACTAGAAAGATAAGTGACTGATGATTGAGCACGAAGAGCACATAGAGGAGCATGAGTCAGTTGAGAAGGATGATGTGCACAATGTGCATGATGAGCCATTCTTGGAGAGCTAGGTGGAGGCTCATGTGAAGCCCATGATGGAGGAGGATGAGCAATCATCTTTAGGATCAGTCATTGATGAGAAGAAGACAGATGCATAGGCAACTAGCATAGTTGCAGTACAATCAAGCAACAACCCTCTCCAAGAGTACATAGACACGACTTACAACACAACTTGCCCATTTTCGCCCATTATAGAGAGGGGCAGGATTTCTTAGACAAGTCTTGTTGAGTGACTAGGTAGAACAACATGAGTTAGCATGGACCAAGTTCAACATAGTATACTTGTTCCATACACAAGTGTCCATGAATTTGATTCTTTCCACAGGATGGATTGGTGGGAGATCATGAGTTGGTATCCTATTGATGGTGTGATATTCTTAGTCAAGTGCATAGTACAGCAGGGACCCTTAGACATGAGGGATACTACATGCTCTAGTTGGCAGTGTGATTCAAGCCGACATCTCTTCAGCATTGCATCCCAACATCAATAGAGTGGGATTGGCATTAGTTTGTGTTTGGGGTTAGATTGGAGAGAAGTGATGAGTTGGTATTCAATTGAGGGAGCAACATCTAGAGATGGAGACATAACACAACTAGAGCCATGGGATAGGAGTGTTCATAATTGGCTATGGTGGCAATGGGATCCAGGAGGATCTGTTGATGGCAGGACGAGTAAAAGTTTAGTTTGGGATCCAAGCATTAAGGGATCTGTTCATGGTGGGGTGGCACAGAGGCATGGTATCACCCGATGGTTTGTATGGGATCCAGGTATTGGTTCTTTGTTGCATTGGACCATTAGATTGGTCGACATATATGGATTACTTGAGGGCAAGAAATCTTGGGGCAGGAGGATTTGTGATGTTCCTTTTTCTGATTTCCCTTATGGCGTGGTCAGGATGAACTTCCAGGGTTGGAGGCAACTAGGTCACAAGAGAAGGTTTATTCTATTAGTGGGCCCAAGGGCTTCTGGAGGGGATTTATGGGGTTTTGAAGAGTTTCTACGGGATTTGATGGCATTCGCTTGGTATATTCCATCATCCGCACAACTTTCCTTCTGTTTTGTTGCATTCCGACAACATTTTAAAAACATAGTTATTATTGGGCCTAACTCAATTAATTATGCTTAAGGTGTCATTTCGGGAAGAATACTTGACGAAACACCTTGGCGTAATAGCTTGTTGGAACCGAAACGAGAAGATCTATAAGATGAGATGGTGAGAAATGAATTTCAATTCCTTGAGGAGGGATGGTGGTTGATTTACCATTTTCCTGAATTAAAAAGATATTTTAATTAAAATGAAAGCGGGAAAAAATACCAAGTGATTAAAATAATAATAAAATAAAGGCTTCTAGAGGGGTCCATCAGATCTATAAAAGAGGATGATGAGACCATTTGGAGACATCCTTGAGTTGACCATTTTTCTTGTGGAGGCCCTTGGTGAATTCATCCATAGTTCATAGGTTGTACTCAATTTTTTGAGGCAGAGTTCAACTTGTAGCAGATATTTGTGGGAGGCTATTCTCTCACCCATTTCCAGCATTTGCATGTACTATCTATATTAATAAAATAAGGTTGAGTTCTTTTACATGTTTATCCTGTTTATTCTTTAGTTGCAAAATATATTTCCAGTTTTTGTGGTTAATTTTATAGTGCAATTTCTGCAAATAGTTAATTAAATTGCAACATCCAGCAAATTTATCATTTGGAATGTTACAAAACTTTTACTTTCGCTGGTGTTCTATTTCTAGTTTCTCCATCCTCCTCATGAATAGTTCATTATTTCGTAGTTTCTCAATTTCCTTCATGGAAAGTTCATCATTTTGTTAGTTTTCGATGGTTATTTTGATATTCTCTTTTTTTTTGGTCAAGTAAGAGTGGAGCCTTCAATTAACCGATAAAAAGATTACATATGGTGCACGTTTTCACAAGTGTAAAGACCAACAAAGACAGACCCGTTGATGATTAACAGTGAACAGGGTCAACAAAACTCGAAACCTTACACATAAACCTCTGACCATTATACAACCCGATAGCCATTCAATAAGAACCCCAATGATCCGATGGTCCTTAAAGAAATCGCATCGGAAACTTACGCGACCCTTACCCGCTTTACAGAGCCGACAGAGAAAATAAACTAATGGTGTATAAAACTTCGGGTCTGCTCTTGGACTTAACCTCTTCCCATTTTGAAACCCGATATCCTTTCCATCAAGATCTCATATGATCCGACGGTCCTTAATGATGTCGCACCAGAAACATGCACGACTCTTACCCGCATCACAGATCCGATAAGGATTATAAGCCGTTGGTCTATAAAAATTCGGATCTGCTCTAAGACTTAACCTCCGATCATTTTTAAAACCCGATATCCATTCGATCAAGCCCCTTTTGATCCGATGGTCCTCAATGATATCAGATCAGAAACTAGCGCGACATTTACCCGCTTTACGGAGCCGATAAAGATTGTAAACCACTGATCTATAAATCTTCGGGTCCGCTTATAGACTTAACCTTCGATTATTTTCCAACCCGATAGCCATGCGATAACGAAGGCCATCAAAACCTATGGTCAGCGGCCCTTCAACTAACCCGCTATTTACCATGTACTCCTCCCCTGTAGTTAGCTTTGACTTAAGCATTGATTGTGGGATCGACGGTTAGGATTGACTCCTACTTCCACTCTCTCCTGCTTCCACTAGTCTTCTTCCTGCTCATTACTCATGGTCTAGAAGTACTCCATGTCCTTGGCCGCCTGTTGTTGACAATCATCACGCAATTTACCTGAGGGCGTCGAATCCCAAGCGTACCTAATATAACTTTTCTTACAAAACACTCCTTCATTCACCAGACAATCAACTAACATATTGGCTTTTCTTCGCACATGAACGAAGCTGACAGTTCTCAGGGTTTGCAAGTGGGAATGAATACGCTGAAAGACCTGCGATAGCCTCCAATGCTTTGACACTTTTCCAGGTGTCATTCCATTACATATCTTCTTGGCCGCATTAATGACAAATTCAGAGTCTGCTTCAATGATGACGTTGTGTAAATTTGACTCCATCAGGATTTCTAGGCACTGCTCTAAGGCCATGAGCTCTACCATGTTATTAGTGGTAGTCCCCAAATGACTATGAAAGATATCCTTTATGCGCCCCTGCTCATCTCTTATGACCCCGCCAAATCCAGCCATCCCTGGGTTGCCCTTAGAGGCTCTGTCTATATTGATTTTCAAAAAACCATGAGGAGGAGGCTACCAGATATCTTTACCAACAGTTGTTTGGCTCACACCCTTGTTTATGCCCTGGGGAACTAGAGAATGGAGACCCAACTACAGCAGTATGCGAGCATCCTAGGGAAAAGGAGGGTTCTTAGGAAGTTTCCACATAAGGGATCCAACTATATCTTTGAGCTGTCGTAATATTTGTGCAATGATGTTCTGGGTCGAGCCTGTTTTGTTCTTGAAAATCCTACCATTGCATTCTTTCCAGACATCCCAGATAATAAAGCCTGGAACCAGAGTCCAAGCTTTGTTGATGATTTCATTGCCTGAGAAGTCTTTCCTCCAATTCTTCAAGATGTTGGTGACGCTGAGTCTATCCCTGTCACTTTTCCTGAAGACTGAGGCGACCCAATCCCACAAGGTAGAGGTGAATGGGTAGAGGTTGAGTAAGTGTTCCATCGTCTCCTCCTGTAAGCCACATAGATGGCATTTGGATGGGCCAACAAATCCCCTTTTTAGAAGATTCTCCCAAGTTAGAATTTTCTTTTGTTGAACCAACCACATAAACAACTTGATTTTCATCCAATGTAGGTTCTGCCAAAGGTCCTTCCATACCTGATCAGGGTTTTGATAATCAAAACCTAGGGCCATTCGTTTAGCGTCTTTGAGGTTGAAGGCGCCTACGGTGTTTCTTCCCCATCTCAGTTGGTCAGACGAGGATGACACCAAAATCTTCCTCTATTCCAAGTCAAGAGCAAGAGAATCCGCCTGGGCCTTCAAAGGACTCTCTTCACTATAACCAAGATCCTTCCACATTCTCCATTTACCAATGTCCCTTACCTGATCCCAGAAGTCACTTACCATAAGTAAACCTCTGTTGTCAGTGTCATTCTTGAGAGCGGTTAGTTCTTCCCTAAACAAATTTGGTTCCTGCTGCTAGTTATCCTCCCAAAACCGTGCCAGATTCCTAGCTCGAATCTCCCAGAAACTATGTTGCTAGACAATGGCTCTATTCTCCCAAGCAAGGTTCCAAATGTGGGAGCCCTTGATGAGCCCTGACATTCGGATATGATCCCTCTCCTACCAATTATTTGCATATTTTTGTTTCCAAAGCTTGGCCCAAGGGGTTGCTGATTCCTTAAGCCACCTCCACCAAATTTTAGCTCCCGAAACTTTGCTGAGGGTTTCAGGGTCATGAAGCCCCAAACCAACATGGGCCTTAGCTTTGCAGAGCTTGTCCCAAGCTACCAAAGCTGTAATATACCTAATTAGCCATGGCTAATTAGAATATTCAATTTTGCTCAATTTTGCCTTCTATAGTTATTTGTAAATAAAAAGGTAAGGAAAGGGGGACATAACTCACTTTTATAATAAAAAGTCACTTCCTAGTAGCAGAACGTTGTGACTTAAAGGGAAGCCAAGGGGACCAAAGGACCACGCAGAGATGGGGCCCACGCAGACACTTGGAGAGACTGCGCAGATGGAAAGGGAACACGTGGAAAGAGGGGATTACGTTGGAGGAGGTGAGCCTTAGGATTGGGAGAGGCCAATGCTATAAAGGAGAGAGGAGCCCCCTCATTTTGTCATTCGATTATGAGCATTTGAGCTAGTCACTTCGAATTGGAGCAGTTGGCTGTTTAGCTTGTCTGCAGCACTGTTTAGTGCACTAAGTGTCTCCGTTCGGAGATCTCACCCTTAGCCCTGGGGGACTTCGAGTGCCTACTCGGGCAAAGTATTTTCAGCAGTCTTTTTGCAGTAGTTTTGATCTTTTGCATTGAGGTGGAGTTGAGCATTGGAAGACTACGCAGTCTTGAGAGAGAGGGATGCAGTTCTTCTGGGAGCAGTTTCGGGTTGAAGGATTTGTGGAGGAGTTGAGCTTGGATATTGAGCAAGGGATCAGCTCTTGCATATTGGAGGGATTTGGCAGAGTTTCAGGCAGTATTTTGGAAGATTCTACTCAGTGGTAGTGCAAGGCCTTGAGGGATTGCGTGATTCCCCAAGGGGGCAATTTTCGGGGGTCGGCCATTTCAGAAAAGCTTTCTGGGTTTTTCTGGGTTTTCTGAGTAAGGGCGGATTCCAGAGTTTCAGCATTTTATGAGGGGAACAACTCCAAATCATCATTTGATTTCCAGCAGTAGCAACAGCACGACAGTTTTCCAACAGCATCCACGCAGAGGCCATTCCTTTGTTATTTTGAGTGTATTTCTTCACTTGCCTAGTGCAAGTTGAGGTGCCATCCTTCTGATCACCTCCTGTACTCATTCCATTACTTAGTATAATAAAATGGCTTAGCATTTCTCTCTGCATTTCTCGAGTATCTGCTTATATTTCATGCTTATATTATTATATGTTACACCACTGTTATTATTATCATTTTGAGTTTCCCGGTTATTATATTATTTGTGCGTATTTGGTTGGAGTTTACTGGGGTAAAGGGGAAAATCTTTGAAACGGGATATTATAGTTTTATCAGAGCATAGATCTAGCTCAGCCTGTGGAGCTAGAAATCTATGACACCGGGGGAAAAGCCCTACATCTGTTACAGAGGTAGGAGATACAGAGATGCTGGGCATAGGTTGGAGAACACCTACGGAGAGGGAGACTGTGTTCCGGTGGCGGACGCAGAACAGGAGGAGCCTGTGGTGGATGCAGGACAGGAAGAGCCTGTGGTGGACGCAGAGCAAAAGAATCCGATGGCAGATGATGACAGGAGAAATTTGCGGACATGCTCCTCAAATCAGTGCAGGATTTGTCGAGGCAGATCGAGGTGATGGGGCAGAGATTCACGGCAATGGAGGCTAGATAGCGTGAGAGCCCACGAGTTTTTCAGGTTGGAGAGGGATCAAGTGCATCTCACCATTTGCCATAGCAAGGTGCCACTCAGCGTGATACTACTCAGCAAGTGGCCTTACATGCCCCTATATGCTCTACCATGCCCACTTTCCTAGGAGCAAATACAGGGGCTGGAGCACAGCAGGAGGCAGAGCCCGATCATATGGGCGATTATTTTGCAAAGTACCAGGCCTATGGGCAGGAGTTCAGGGATGCTCTCTCATTCAAAGACTTTTTTCAGCGCCAGCGAGATAGTAGACCCCGCGACCATCACATAGGATATCGGCATTATCATGATGGAGACAGTCATCGCACTGCTAGTAGATTTCACTTGGCCACGTTTAATGGCTCATCAAACAGTTCGGCAAGGTCTTGGGTGGAGAAGCTGGACATCTATTTCCAGCTTAACCAGATGTCGGAGACAGAGACCATCAAGGTGGCGACATTACATTTGGATGGTGAGGCCTAGGATTGGTGGTTCCATGGGATGGTTACACTTGGGCATTCCACAGTGACGACGTATGCCAAGTTCACTAGGAGATTGATGGAGAGGTTTGACCGGAGGGATCCAGAATAGCACTTTGTGGAGCTGACGAGGCTCAAACAGACAGGGAGCCCAGAGACCTACATTGCGGACTTTTTGAGGGTTTCAGTGATGGTGCTAGATCTATCCACGACACGGAGGATCTACATGTATGTTGAGGGGTTAGCAGAGCCACTTCGGGGTCTAGTTAGATCAGCTAGACCAACCACCCTTCAGGATGCTATTAGCAAGACCCGGGACTTACAGGATGTCTTACGCAGGACCCGGACACCTTACCCCCAGCGACAGGCTTTTCAGCCTAAGGGGAAGAATGTGAGGATTTTGCCTCCGAAGGGGAATCCAGGACGAGTACAGATTGATGATGATGCCAGGAGGGAGTTGAAGAAAAAGAGGTTGTGCTTCACCTGTCAAGAGCCGTGGGCACCAGGGCATAGATGTGCTGCTAGCAAAGCACATTTTATTGAGGTCTTCTCTAAGAGCAGCAGGGAATAGGATGAGGAGGATGATGTGGAGGTAGGAGATAGTCATGCCATGCAGGGTCCCTTGCCGCCTCCACCACCAGCAGCAGGTGGTGCATCTTTTGCACCTACCGGAGGAGCCCTTGCAGCATTGCGAGGAGTTCCCAAGTATTTGACGTTGTGTGTACGGGGGATAGTACGTGGCTAGCGAGTATTAGTTTTGGTTGATGGTGGGGCCACCCACAACTTCATCGATGCACAAATGGTCGAGCGAAGAGGTATACCGACAGAGAGCTTCGATGGATTTTCAGTTTTGGTCCTAGGAGATCAGACCATGGTGTGTGTTCGTTATGTTCCAGAGTTATCAGTGACGATGGGCACCTACACACTGACTGACCACTTCTTCGTGGTCAATATTTCGGACACCAACATAGTACTGGGTGTTCAGTAGCTCATCACTCTAGGGAAGGTCACTACAGATTGGAAGGCCCTAGAGATGGAGTGGGATGATGAGAAGACAGGGAGGCATGAGAAGATACGGGGACAGCACACATACCCACCTCGACTGTTTCAGCTCATCGGATGGAGGCAGTCTTCCAGAAGGGAGACATAGAGTGGGCAGTGGAGCGGCGTGCATCAGAGGCAGGGACTACAGGGCAGACGATGCACCAAGGATACAGGCCATCCTTGACCAGTATGCCACAGTGTTTGGGGAAATTCCACCGGGACAACCACCAGATCGGGGGTTTGAGCACACCATTGAGCTTGAGCAGGGCATACAGGCAGTTATTACTACTGCCTATAGGCATCCCATGGCCTATCGGGATGAGATTGAGCGGGCCATTCAAGAGTTGCTGGCTCTTGGGCACATTCGGCCGAGCACGAGTCCTTTTGCTTCTTCCGTGGTGTTGGTGAAGAAGAAGGACGGCACATTGAGGATGTGCTTTGACTACAGGGCCCTGAACAAGAAGACCCTCAAGAACAGATACCCCAAACCCAGGATCGATGAGTTGATGGATGAGTTGAGAGGAGCACGGTCCTTCTCAAATATTGATTTGAGATCTGGGTACCATTAGATTCGCGTGAGGGAGCAGGACATTCCCAAGACTGCCTTTAGGTATCACTATGGGCACTTTGAGTTTTTGGTGATGCCCTTCGGGCTAACCAACGCCCTAGCTACATTTCAGTCTTGCATGAATCACATCTTCCGCGGTCACTTAAGGAAGTTTGTGTTGGTGTTCTTTGATGATATCCTCATTTACAGCAGGACTTGGGAGGAGCATCTCCAGCACATTGAGACAGTATTGCGCATCTTGGAGGAACAACAGTTCTATGCCAAGCTCTCCAAATGTGAGTTCAGGTTGACGGAGATGTTATACTTGGGACACATCATAGTAGTGGACGGAGTGAGGGTCCATGAGGAGAAGATCAGGGCCATCAGAGATTGGCCGGAGCCGAGAAACGTGACGGACCTTCGAGGATTCATTCGCATTTGTACTTACTACCGGAAGTTCGTCAAGGGTTTCTCACAGCTTGCTGCACCCCTGACAGATTTGACGAGGAAGGGGGCATTCAGTTGGTTGGATATAGCGCAGCAAGCCTTTGACAGGCTCAAGGAGGTTATGAGCAGCTACCCAGTGCTTGCATTGCCAGATTTTACGCAGCCATTTGTTTTGGAGTGTGATGCATTGGGAGAGGGGATCGACGCAGTGTTGATGCAGGGAGGTCACCCTATAGCCTTTGAGAGCCGGAAGCTCCTTCTGCACGAGAGGTTGTATTTTATATACGACAAGGAGATGCTGGCCATCATGCATGCATTGGCTAAGTACTGGCAGTATTTGGTGGGTAACAGGTTCAGGGTGAGGACTGATCACAACAGCCTCAAGTTCTTTTTGGAGCAGAAGCAGCTATAGGAGAGGCAACAGAAGTGGATCAAGCAAGATCCAAGCATATGACTTTGACATTGAGTATGTCAAGGGTAAGAACAACGTGGTAGCAGATTCCCTTTCACGTAGGCCAACCACGTTGTCTCTTATGAGCTTGGACGCAAACTGGAGGGATTGACTCTTAGTAGAGTACTCCAAGGACAAATTTGCATGTGAGGTTCTAGATGGGCAGGTGGCGGATGATAGGTACAGGGTGGTCGATGAGATCATCTACTACAGGGACCGGATCTTCTTGGCTGAGGGGTCTCAGCTCAAGAAGAAGATACTTTAGGCGTCACATGATTCACCATTGACAAGTCATCAGGGGTTTACCAAAACCTACAAGGCCATTAGAGAGAGGTTCTCATGGAAGCGCCTCAAGGAGGACGTACTCCAGCATGTCCGGGAGTGCGATGTTTGCCAAAGGAACAAGGGGGAGATGAACCATCCAGCAGGACTATTGCAGCCTCTTCCCATTTCGAAGGGGAAATGGGAGTGTATTTCGATGGACTTCATCACAGGGTTGCCCATGGTACAAGGCAAGGATTGCATCTTTGTCGTCGTTGATCGGCTGACAAAGTACTCACACATTTTCGCCATATCCGCACACTACACAACAGCGTAGGTGGCCGAGCTGTTCTTCAAAGAGATTTTCAGGTTACATGGTCTTCCCAAGACCATCACCAATGACAGGGACAGTCGTTTCATGGGCGGATTTTGGCAGGAGCTTTTTCTAGTTGGTGGGGACGGAGTTGACACCGAGTACCAGTTATCACCCACAGATAGACGGGCAGACAGAGATAGTTAACAAGTGGCTGGAGGGCTACTTGCATAATTATGTCAATGGGCAGCAACGAGCATGGCTGAAGTGGCTGCATCTGGGGGAGTACTACTACAACACTACACATTACATGTCCATCGGTATGTCACCATTCTATGCTTTGTATGGATATCATCCTTTATCTTTTGCTGATGTGATGTTTGGTGCTAGCAAGGCTCCGAGAGCCAAGATTTGGATCCAAGAGAGTCAGGATATTCTCCGAGCTCTCAAGGATAACATGGCTAAAGTGCAGAACCAGCAGAAGCTGCATGCTGACAGGGGTTGGGTGGAGAGACATTTTGAGGTAGGAGACTTGGTCTACCTACGATTACAGCCATACCGCCAGTTGTCACTGAAGCAGGAGGGGGCTGAAAAGCTCAAGCCCCACTTTTATGGGCCATACAGGGTGATACGCAGGATTGGACAAGTAGCATATGAGTTGGAGCTGCCCCAAGGTAGCAAGATTCATAACGTTTTCCACGTATCATGCCTGAAGAAGGCGTTGGGACAGCATGTGACAGTGACAGATGAGCTACCACCCACGGATGATGAGGGGCATTTGGTGTTGCAGCCAAAGGTTATTATTGATACCAGGGAGAGACAGCTACGGAGCAGGACGGTCCGAGAATTCTTGGTGAGGTGGAAGAATTTACTGGATGAGGATGCCACTTGGGAGAGTGAGAAAATTTTGTAGCATCCATCACTTCAGTTGCTTAAGGACAAGCAACATTTTGCCGGGGGAGACTGTAATATTCCTAATTAGCCATGGCTAGTTAGAATATTCGATTTTGCTCAATTTTGCCTTCTATTGTTATTTGTAAATAAAAAGGTGAGGAAAAGGGGACAACTCACTTTTAGAATAAAGTCACTTCCTAGTAGCACAACATTGTGACTTAAAGGGGAGCCAAGGGGGCCAAAGGACCACGCAGAGATGGGGCCCACATAGACACTTGGAGAGACTATGCAGATGGAAAGGTAACACGTGGCAAGAGGGGATTATGTTGGAGGAGGTGAGCCTTGGGATTGGGAGAGGCCAATTCTATAAAGGAGAGAGGAGCCCCCTCATTTTGTCATTCGATTATGAGCACTTGAGCTAGTCACTTCGACTTGGAGCACGCTGACTGTTTAGCCTGTCTGCAACACTGTTTAGTGCACTGAGTGTCTCCGTTCAGAGATCTCACCCTTAGCCCCGGGGGACTTCGAGTGCCTACTCGGGCAAGGTATTTTCAGCAGTCCCTTTGCAGTAGTTTTGATCTTTGACATTGAGGTGGAGTTGGGCATTGGAAGACTGCATAGTCTTGAGAGAGAGGGACGCAGTTCTTCTGGGAGCAGTTCCGGGTTGAAGGATTTGTGGAGGAGTTGAGCTGGGATATTGAGCAAGGGATCAACTCTTGCATATTGGAGGGGTTTGGCAGAGTTTCAGGCAGTATTTTGGAGGATTCTACTCAGTGGCAGCGCAAGGCCTTAAGGGATTGCGTGATTCCCCAAGGGGGCGATTTTTGGGGGTCGATCGTTTCTAAAAAGCTTTCTGGGTTTTTCTGGGTTTTCTGAGTAAGGGCAGATTCCAGAGTTTCAGCATTTTCTTAGGAGGGGAACAACCCCAAATCCTCATTTGATTTTGAGCAGTAGCAGCAACACGGCAGTTTTCCAGCAACATCCACGCAGAGGCCATTCCTTTGTTATTCTGAGTGTTTTTCTTCACTTGCCTGGTGCAAGTCGAGGTGCCATCCTTCTGATCACCTCCTGTACTCATTCCATTACTTAGTATAATAAAATGGCTTAGCATTTCTCTCTACATTTCTCGAGTATCTGCTTATATTTCATGCTTATATTATTATATATTACACCACTGTTATTTTTATCATTTTGAGTTTCCCGGTTATTATATTATTTGTGCGTATTTGGTTGGAGTTTACTAGGGTAAAGGGGAAAATCTCTGAAACGGGATATTACAAAAGCCCACTTCTTTTTCTGTTCCCCTTTGCCCCAAAGAAAATCTCGTTGAATACTCCTGATCTGTTGCATAACTCCTTTAAGAGCAGGAAGAGCTGAAAACATGAAAATGGGAATAGCCTACAGGGCAGCGTTTGTAAGCACAAGACGCCCCGCCGAATTCAAAGACATGCAGGTCCATTTCCTGACTTTATCCTGAAGTTTATTAGTTACTGGCTCCCACACTCCCTTGCTTAGAGGTTTGTCCGTAAGAGGCATTCCAAGGTACTTGGAAGGTAACTGATCCCTTTGAAACCCGAGAATTCTGGTGAGGTTCCTCTGAATAGCAATGTCAGTGTTAAAAAAGAAAACCTTTGATTTGTCAAGGCTTACCTTTGTACCAGCGGTCAAAGCAAAGTTGTTCAGGATTTGTTTAAAATCTCTGGCTTCCTTGACCGTGGGAATACCCTGCAGCATTGTGTCATCCACAAATTGTTGATGAGTAGAAGTAGCACCATCCGGGGTAAGTTTCAGACCCTGGATTCTTCCTTCAGCATTTTCCATTTTGATCGCTCTGCCTAGCCCTTCCATCATGAGAACAAAGAGGAAGGGGGAGAGTGGATCCCCTTGTCTAAGACCCCTAGAAGGCATAAAGGTTCTAGAGGGAGAGTCGTTAAGCAGAATGGAGAAGCTAGCCGTGGATATAAAGGCCATAACCCATCTTATCTAGTTGTGGTCGAAGCCATAAGCTCTTAGCACTGACCTAATCTAAGACTAGCTTAGCTTATAATAAGCTTTCGCTAGGTCAAGTTGCATGATCATACCAGCTTGCTTATTGCTCTTAAGAGAGTGTACCACCTTGTGAGCTTGTATGATGTTATTGAGAATCTGTCTTCCTTCCACAAAACCAGTTTGCTCCTCTGAGACGAGAGCTGGAAGAAGGGGCTTTAGTTTGTTAGCGATCACTTTGGAAATAATTTTGTACACCACATTACATAAGGCTATGGGTATGAATATGTCCAGTGTCATAGCTTTTTCCTGCTTTGGAATAAAAGCTACGAAAGAGGCATTAAGAGCCTTCAAAACCGTTTTGGATCTTCTAGAGTCCTCCACAACATCAAGGATATCTTGTTTGACTGTTTTCCAACAAGCTTTGAAGAAGTCCACATTGAACCCATCCGGGCCAGGAGCTTTCCCATTTTTCATCTCATTGATAACTTCACTGACCTCCTCTTCAGACACTGGCCTGTTAAGATTGTGGTTGTCTTCCCTGGTTACAAGCTTAGGAATGTACTTTGTGAATTTGTTAATGAACCGAGATCTGTCGATGAGAGGCTCCTCTGCTATGCTAAGGAAGTGTTGAACTAGGATAGATTCCATTTCTTTGTGAGAGATGAGCTCTTTCCCTTGAGAATCTTTAAGTTTTGAAATTCTGTTATGTGACCTGTGATCCAAGGTTGATTTATGAAAAAACTTCGTGTTTCTTTCTCCTTCTCTAATCCACTGCACCCTCGATTTCTGTCTCTAGAAAATCTCCTCTTGCATGCACCGATCTTCCCATTCGTTCTAAAGAGAGTCAGCTTGAGTTTTTCATTCCTCGGTAAAACCTTCTGTGATGATGATCTGATTAATCCCCTGGAGTTTCTGCTCAACTTCTCTTTTGGCTTTAAAAATATTACCAAACTCTTTTTTGTTCCAATCTTTAAGCCTAGATTTGATGTGTTTAAGTCTTTGTTGTAACATGAACATTTTAGTGCCTTGAATGGGCATATCTTCCATCCACCATTTGTCAATATTGCTAGTGAAGTCAGGGTGAGAGAGCCAGACATTTTCAAACCTAAAAGGTTTGTTCCTCGGTGTACCCATAAAAGTAGCTTCAAGCTAGACAGGCCAGTGGTCTGAGCCTCCAAAGGGAAGGATTAAAGCTGACATATCAAGGCCTGTGAGAAGGAGGTCCTCTGAGATTATGAATCTATCTAGTTTAGAGGCGACTTGAGAAGCCCCTCCCCTCTTATTGTTCCAGGTAAAAGTGCCATTTATTGTTTCAGTGTCCACTAGCCCCATGTTATTTATGAAGTTCTGGAAGGAAATGGAGTCTCTGCCTAGTTTTCTGGTACTGCCTTTTTTCTTTGTAAGAGATCTGATCATATTGAAATCCCCTACCAGAATCCAGGGCATATCAAGAAATCTCTCTCTCAACTCCTTAAGGGAGCTGAGAAGCTTGAGTTTGTCTTCTAGTTTTTGAGGACCATAGACGTTTATGATCATGTAGATCTCCTTATCACCCAAAGGTTGTGTTGACCTCTACTGGTCAACTACCCATGCAGTGCATCCCGTTTTTTTTTGACAGAAAGAAGCAGCACCTGATCAGCATGTCCGTGCCATCCTGCCATCATCAACAGCTTGATCATTTTTGTTGTAAACCCAGTCTGCATGTATAAGTTGTAAATAATCTAAGCAGATCAGAGTCATGTATGTAAAGTTGCCTAGGTGGACCTAACTTTCTAATGATGATCTGCGTCCCGGGAGGTTTTTCGTCTCACCGATCCACGGATCGGCAGAGTTTTCCTTCAAACCTGACCCCAAAGCCGGGATGGATTTCGTCATCAGAACTTTAGGAGAGTCTTATATGTCAATCTGCTAGATTATAGTTGTGTCGCAGAACTGGGTGTTCTATGAGGGTCTGTATTAAGTGGGTTCATCCCTTTGAGATGTAAATTGTAAAAATCATGATGAATTGTGTCTTGAGGGTTGAAAATGTTGTAAATCCCCTCATGAGTCCTAGGTCCTAGGTGATGATCCAAACGGCTTAGTTTGATGATCCATCTTAAAATAAATTAAAAAATTAAAAAAAAATGAATAAAAATAATAAAATAATAAAAAATAATAAAAAATTAAAAAATGAAGCAAAAACCCTAACTAATAAAATAATAATATTTTAAGTTAATAAATCGACGGATGAGATCAAGAGATGTCTTGATCCTCATCAACGGTCGAGATCAGTTCTACATGGATCACCCAAAACTAGCCGTTGGGATCATTTCCTTTATATAGGGTCTTAGGGGGTCATTTCAGATCATCTGATCTGTGAGTCTGTACTGAAAGCTCTCTTGTAATCTGATTTCTGATTAATAAAGAAGACTTTGGGGTTCAAACTGGCTGGTGTTACTCTCTGGAATTGCTGTGAGATTATTGCTTTTCTGCATGTTTTAGTTTTCAGCAGTTAAAATAGCTGGTTTTTCAGAGCATTGTGAGTACAGGTATCTTGCTCACCTGCTAGGGTTTGAGGGCTGCTAGGGTTTCTGAAATAATGGCAGGTATCTCCATTATTTCCTGAGATCTAGCAGCTTTCTCTCTCTCTTTGCTGATGGTTGCTTGAGATGTGCAGGAAAACATTTTTTGAAGGAAATTTTGTGGGCGTTCGGGGAAGTTCTCGGCTGAACCAGCCAACTCCCGCAAGCACTTTCTGTGCAGAGCCCAGCTGATTGTGCCCTGGGTTAATCATTAAGAGTTTCTTTTCTGTTTTACATTGAGAGATTTTCTGTCTGTTCACAGTGAAGTTCAAAAATTTCTGATATATTGAAAAAATTACTGCAATTATTGTCAAATCTGGCTGTTAAAGGGGCCAAATCTGTACATTAATTAGCTAATCTAGGGTTTTGAAAATTTTGCTTTAGGGTTACAAATTTTTCATTAGGGTTTTGATTTTTGTGTTATGTACATATTATTTTTTGGGTGATTTCATCGTTTCAAGTTGCAGGATTTCTTAAGTATCCAAGGGTTTATCAAGGCTGTTCTGCTGTCCTGGCCAGATCTGAGAAAAGTTTTACGCTGATTCTATCAATATCAGTTTCTGAGATCTGCTATTGTTCATACTATCAGTATCCATCATTGACAGACAAATTTGAGCTTCACGGTCCCTGATCAGCGAATTTGAGCTACAGCACTGAGCGTTTCTGGGCGATCCATTTGCATATCGCTGAGCTAAGGCCGTCAGCAGAGGAAGGCCAGAACCTGCAAATCAAAATAAAATAAAATTAAAAATGATGAAATGTGGCTGACCGCATCAAAGCCACCAGCTTCAGTCCTCGGCATACATTTTTGGGTTTCATCATTCCTCTAGACAGCAAACACGCCTCTGTCGAGGGCACCCGCAGACAAAGACGCTCAGTGTGAGAGACCTCAAGCAAATAGAATAAAGTTCTGACATAGTGGGCACACTGAGAAACGTCAGGCAAACAGCGGCTCCAGCGTGGGCAAAATTCATTGATTCACACTCTGCATCGAGTATTACGTTCTGGTAACCCATTGATTTACATTTACGCACATCAGACAGTGTAATTTCGATCCACTGATAGCAAAGGCGTGGTGAAGCGTGGTGATTGCTTGAAAACTGGTTTACGATTCTGCGTCATCGAGCATAGTGCTGTGCCATATCATTTCGAAATCATTTCTGCCTGTAGTCTGGGGTCTATACGTGAAGCCGCCCGCGTTTCTTGGGGTATCAACGCTGCTGTATCCATGTAACTTCGTCCGCCGTCACCTGCATCTTTTATGAGCCCAGGTATCGTATTCCTTGAAAGCACTTGCAAAACCTGCGTATGGGCATCAATGAGAGGTTTAGCGCAGTCAAATATCAGATAACGGAGGCCAGGTAATTCACGCTCAGCGCATCATTGTAAAATTGATCCGTAGACCCCCGTCATTTCCTTTCACGCACTCATCGAAATTGTTTTTTTTTCCTGCCTGCGGTTTTATATGCTGTCGAATGAATCCATTTAACGTTTTGGTTACTTTATGCATAGCGTAGTCGTTCATCTGGTTACGGTTTAGTTAGATTAGATTTCCATTAACTTTCGATGTTAATGCCTTTTGTTTTTATTTCTTAGGTTTCGATTTAAATAAAAAATAAATAGTTATGATTTCATTTTTTAGTTTTAGTTTCATTTGGTTAAATGTACATATGCCTTAGGGTTTAGTTTTTTTAGATTTTGTTAATTGTATTTTGAATATAAAATAAAATAAAAATAAAAAAAAGGGGCTAACGTAGATTTTTATTTATTTATTTAGATTTAAATTTGATTTTTTAGGTTAGTTTAGATCCTAAAATTTGTATAGTTTTATTTTTTAGATTTAATTTTATGTTCTAGATTTAATGTTAATTAGATTTAAAATTTTTAGATTTTTTATTTTTTCATTTTTATAAAAAAAAAAAAAAAAAAAAAATTTGCGGAATTTTTCCTTTTTTGTCAGATCCAGTTATTTTTCGGGAATTGTCTTTCATGCTGAAATCTGAAAATTTTCAATTTGAGATACGAAATATGATATCTGGTTAATAATTTACGATTTTCGTGGTGGTTTTAAGCATTTATCTTTTTGAAGCTTTCAGTTGCTGGATATCGTTTTGAGCATTGTGATCTAGCTGATGGTAGATGATTACTTTTCATGGTTCATTTTTCTGTATCATTTAACAAGTAATCATTTAAATAAAAATCTCTTAAGGCACTGGTCTTTTAACTTCAAATCCATTTTAGTGCTATCGTGTCTCGTGTCTCCCAACCAACTGGTCGACAGTTGGTCTCATCATCTCGCAGGGTCTACCCCCCTTAGCCGCGGGAGACAGGCTTAAACGGAGAGACCGGGGATCAGAGTGACAGCCCCCGGTCTGAGCGTTGTCGTGTCAATCCGCGCGACAACATTTTTTGGCGCCGTTGCCGGGGATAGAGTTTTTCTGTCCTTGGTGTTTCAACGACTTTCAATCATTCATCTTCTCATCTTTCTCATCTCTCGGGTGAGCTGGCAGATTCAATATTTTGGCATCTTTTCATCATATATCAGCTGCATCTCTTCGGTTTTGTTTCTTGTTTGGGTGGCGACTCCACTTTTCTCATTTTTCCCAGACAAGAATCTTTCCTCATATCTGCTTGTGGTTTCTTTTTGGATCCTAGAATCAGATTCGTTGTTCAAGTGGCGACTCCACTTCTCTCATCTCTTAATTTTCTTGAGCAGAAATCTCTTTCTATCATCCATTTGATCCCTTGTTGTTCATCATGGATTATTCATGTAAGCCATGTCATTTTACTAATAATCTCCATGATCTTCCGAGAGAGGCCATTTCTAAATTATTAAAGTTCTCGGGTGATGATCTGGTCGCTGTTAAACGTCATTTAAACATATTTACTTGTGTAAAGATCTTGTATTGTAGATTTCCTCAATATAATCATGAAGACTTCAAGATGCGTCTATTTGTCCATTCTTTAGAGGGTGATGCCTTGAATTGGTTTAATAATTTTCCTAATGATTTTTTCACTTCTTTACAAGACATTCTCGATGCTTTTAAAGATAGATATGATAGTCCAAACAGCTTGCCTTCTACCTCTAAAACTGTGCAAAAAGAAGAAAGTAATCATATTAAAGGTCAAGCTGTTGAAGAAAGAGTTCAAGATCAAAATGTGTCATCCACCGAAAATATTGTAGATCAAGTTCATGATAGTGAAAAATCAGGGACAAATAATAGTGAAAGGCAAGAACAAAAGCAAATTATACAAGATCTAATGATGCTGGTAAGAAACATGGAAAGAAATCAAACTAGTCTTGTCAATGATGTTAAAGCCTTAGGCACCCACCTGGAAAAACGTAATAGGGAGTTGGAGGTCACGCAAAATCAGCATGCTAAGGAAATTGAGGCCATGAAAATTAAGTATGAAACAGAAATTAGAAGCATGCAAAACAAGATGTCAGTCTTAGAGGAAAATATGGTGACCATGAAAACTGATCATGATAGGGAAATTGACTCTATGACATTCAATCATAACAATCAGTTGGCTGACATGCAAGCGAAACATAAAGAAGAAATGAATTTCATGCAACATTGCTTGATGGACATAGAGGAAAAGAATGATAAAGTGATAAAACACATGAAAGAACACCATGCCATACAAATCAGTACTATAAGGGATGAATGCTCTGGTCAGATGGATGCCATTAGAATACAAGTTCAAAAGATTCAACAATGGTCAGATGATAAGAGAAACCAGGAGCCTTCTTATTTGCCGCAACAAGTTCCATCTTACTATGAGGAGGTCATTAGGTGGATAATTGAAGGTGATCCAGATAAGCTTAAAAACGATAAAAATCAGATGCACGACACAAAAGAACTTAGCATGCATATCTTACACACTTCATCTGATAGTTTCGAAACAGAAAGTTCCAGATCATCAGTAATTCATCCTGCCAGAAAGAAGAAGCGCAAGAGGAAGAAGATTAGACGAAGATTTGATGCATCAGACGGCCGTGAGCAGCTTGATTTTCGGATAGGAAGGAGTCCTACCATATGCAAAATTGGACATGGCACATCCGACAAGCAGCCCACAGATTTGCCTGAAAGCAGGCAAATGCTCAGTATGCACTACATTGAACACATCTGATGCCGTAGGGCATCCTTTTGTATCGTATTTCTAACCCTACTCCTTGTTTTTTCCGCATTTTCGTTTCTGTTTTAGATAGTTAATAAATGAAGAGCTTTTATCTTTCCTGTGCTTAATGTATATGCTGATTTTTTGGGATGGACGCTACTTATTTTTGTGTTGTATGGATGCAGATTCTGGATTCTCACATTCCTGCAAGCAGCAACGTGTCCCCAAGTAGAGCCAGAAGTTGACCTCTACTGGTCAACTACCCATGCAGTGCATCCCGTTTTTTTTTGACAGAAAGAAGCAGCACCTGATCAACATGTCCGTGCCATCCTGCCATCATCAGCAACTTGATCATTTTTGTTGTAAACCCAGTCTGCATGTATAAGTTGTAAATAATCTAAGCAGATCAGAGTCATGTATGTAAAGTTGCTTAGGTGGACCTAACTTTCTAATGATGATCTGCGTCCCGGGAGGTTTTTCGTCTCACCGATCCACGGATCGGCAGAGTTTTCCTTCAAACCTGACCCCAAAGCCGGGATGGATTTCGTCATCAGAACTTTAGGAGAGTCTTATATGTCAATCTGCTAGATTATAGTTGTGTCGCAGAACTGGGTGTTCTATGAGGGTCTGTATTAAGTGGGTTCATCCCTTTGAGATGTAAATTGTAAAAATCATGATGAATTGTGTCTTGAGGGTTGAAAATGTTGTAAATCCCCTCATGAGTCCTAGGTCCTAGGTGATGATCCAAACGGCTTAGTTTGATGATCCATCTTAAAATAAATTAAAAAATTAAAAAAAAATGAATAAAAATAATAAAATAATAAAAAATAATAAAAAATTAAAAAATGAAGCAAAAACCCTAACTAATAAAATAATAATATTTTAAGTTAATAAATCGACGGATGAGATCAAGAGATGTCTTGATCCTCATCAACGGTCGAGATCAGTTCTACATGGATCACCCAAAACTAGCCGTTGGGATCATTTCCTTTATATAGGGTCTTAGGGGGTCATTTCAGATCATCTGATCTGTGAGTCTGTACTGAAAGCTCTCTTGTAATCTGATTTCTGATTAATAAAGAAGACTTTGGGGTTCAAACTGGCTGGTGTTACTCTCTGGAATTGCTGTGAGATTATTGCTTTTCTGCATGTTTTAGTTTTCAGCAGTTAAAATAGCTGGTTTTTCAGAGCATTGTGAGTACAGGTATCTTGCTCACCTGCTAGGGTTTGAGGGCTGCTAGGGTTTCTGAAATAATGGCAGGTATCTCCATTATTTCCTGAGATCTAGCAGCTTTCTCTCTCTCTTTGCTGATGGTTGCTTGAGATGTGCAGGAAAACATTTTTTGAAGGAAATTTTGTGGGCGTTCGGGGAAGTTCTCGGCTGAACCAGCCAACTCCCGCAAGCACTTTCTGTGCAGAGCCCAGCTGATTGTGCCCTGGGTTAATCATTAAGAGTTTCTTTTCTGTTTTACATTGAGAGATTTTCTGTCTGTTCACAGTGAAGTTCAAAAATTTCTGATATATTGAAAAAATTACTGCAATTATTGTCAAATCTGGCTGTTAAAGGGGCCAAATCTGTACATTAATTAGCTAATCTAGGGTTTTGAAAATTTTGCTTTAGGGTTACAAATTTTTCATTAGGGTTTTGATTTTTGTGTTATGTACATATTATTTTTTGGGTGATTTCATCGTTTCAAGTTGCAGGATTTCTTAAGTATCCAAGGGTTTATCAAGGCTGTTCTGCTGTCCTGGCCAGATCTGAGAAAAGTTTTACGCTGATTCTATCAATATCAGTTTCTGAGATCTGCTATTGTTCATACTATCAGTATCCATCATTGACAGACAAATTTGAGCTTCACGGTCCCTGATCAGCGAATTTGAGCTACAGCACTGAGCGTTTCTGGGCGATCCATTTGCATATCGCTGAGCTAAGGCCGTCAGCAGAGGAAGGCCAGAACCTGCAAATCAAAATAAAATAAAATTAAAAATGATGAAATGTGGCTGACCACATCAAAGCCACCAGCTTCAGTCCTCGGCATACATTTTTGGGTTTCATCATTCCTCTAGACAGCAAACACGCCTCTGTCGAGGGCACCCGCAGACAAAGACGCTCAGTGTGAGAGACCTCAAGCAAATAGAATAAAGTTCTGACATAGTGGGCACACTGAGAAACGTCAGGCAAACAGCGGCTCCAGCGTGGGCAAAATTCATTGATTCACACTCTGCATCGAGTATTACGTTCTGGTAACCCATTGATTTACATTTACGCACATCAGACAATGTAATTTCGATCCACTGATAGCAAAGGCGTGGTGAAGCGTGGTGATTGCTTGAAAACTGGTTTACGATTCTGCGTCATCAAGCATAGTGCTGTGCCATATCATTTCGAAATCATTTCTGCCTGTAGTCTGGGGTCTATACGTGAAGCCGCCCGCGTTTCTTGGGGTATCAACGCTGCTGTATCCATGTAACTTCGTCCGCCGTCACCTGCATCTTTTATGAGCCCAGGTATCGTATTCCTTGAAAGCACTTGCAAAACCTGCGTATGGGCATCAATGAGAGGTTTAGCGCAGTCAAATATCAGATAACGGAGGCCAGGTAATTCACGCTCAGTGCATCATTGTAAAATTGATCCGTAGACCCCCGTCATTTCCTTTCACGCACTCATCGAAATTGTTTTTTTTCCTGCCTGCGGTTTTATATGCTGTCGAATGAATCCATTTAACGTTTTGGTTACTTTATGCATAGCGTAGTCGTTCATCTGGTTACGGTTTAGTTAGATTAGATTTCCATTAACTTTCGATGTTAATGCCTTTTGTTTTTATTTCTTAGGTTTCGATTTAAATAAAAAATAAATAGTTATGATTTCATTTTTTAGTTTTAGTTTCATTTGGTTAAATGTACATATGCCTTAGGGTTTAGTTTTTTTAGATTTTGTTAATTGTATTTTGAATATAAAATAAAATAAAAATAAAAAAAAGGGGCTAACGTAGATTTTTATTTATTTATTTAGATTTAAATTTGATTTTTTAGGTTAGTTTAGATCCTAAAATTTGTATAGTTTTATTTTTTAGATTTAATTTTATGTTCTAGATTTAATGTTAATTAGATTTAAAATTTTTAGATTTTTTATTTTTTCATTTTTATAAAAAAAAAAAAAAAAAAAAAAATTTGCGGAATTTTTCCTTTTTTGTCAGATCCAGTTATTTTTCGGGAATTGTCTTTCATGCTGAAATCTGAAAATTTTCAATTTGAGATACGAAATATGATATCTGGTTAATAATTTACGATTTTCGTGGTGGTTTTAAGCATTTATCTTTTTGAAGCTTTCAGTTGCTGGATATCGTTTTGAGCATTGTGATCTAGCTGATGGTAGATGATTACTTTTCATGGTTCATTTTTCTGTATCATTTAAATAAAAATCTCTTAAGGCACTGGTCTTTTAACTTCAAATCCATTTTAGTGCTATCGTGTCTCGTGTCTCCCAACCAACTGGTCGACAGTTGGTCTCATCATCTCGCAGGGTCTACCCCCCTTAGCCGCGGGAGACAGGCTTAAATGGAGAGACCGGGGATCAGAGTGACAGCCCCCGGTCTGAGCGTTGTCGTGTCAATCCGCGCGACAACAGGTTGAATCACTAGCGATAGATAGTTCCTAGAAGCTTCAACATCTAGGATTCCAAGTTCTTGACGATCCCATAGCGTAAGAATCGCCCCCGTCGAGTTGTCCACTTTAACCTCTAGATACACATACTTGATTAACCATTTGTTGTGTATCTCTCTGATCTTGTCCATCGAACATTTTGTTTCCTGAATAAAAACCATATCTGGTTTTTCTTCTTTTATTCTACTGCTAAGATTTCTTTGTTTCCTTTTACTTCCTACACCCCTAACGTTCCAGGTTGTAAGCTTCATTAAGAAAGGTTTGTAAAGGAGTAACTGATAAGATCTCTCATCTTACCTGAGTTAATCATGAGTTTCCCACATTCGGTCAACAACTCATTCTGTTTTTTTTCTTCCTTTTTTCCTACCTGGGTTCTTGGAAGAATGCATCAGTGTATCCTCCATCGTTTTCACCCCTTTATTCTCCTGGCTATCACGGTTTCTTTTGACTCTAGAACTCTCAATTGTGATCTCTAGAGGAAGAGCTATTGAACCCTATTAAACTCCTCTTTTGGCAAAGAGTCTACCCCTTTGGTGATTCCCTGCTCCAGAAACTTTTCTAGATCTAAATTCTCCCTCTCTAGAATCTCCTGCAGTCCATGGCCCTCCGTTCCAATCTCACTTGGGCTCATCTCATGGTCCCTACTGAGCTCCATAATGCTCGACAGATCATCCTTTTGTTGTTTGTTCTCTAGTATATCCTCCATGTTAGCATCCCTTTCCTTCTTAGTGGGATTATTCTCCAATTCCTGGTTTGTCCCATTATTTCCAACTTCTTCTTCTAAGATCTTGAAACTATTGTGGCTCAGTTGTCCGTCCTCATTAATTTTCTTTTGGTACCGCTTGCCTCCTTTCCCTTTACCCCCAACCTTAGTAAAACCCTCGGGATCTTTGCCTGTAGTGTCTTTCGTGTTGCTCTCCAGTTTGTTCAATGGGCAATCCCTGTATAGGTGCCCGTGTTCATGGCACTTACGACACCTAAATGGGACATGTTCATAGTCCACCGCCTGCACCCATTCTTCGTCATACACTTCTAAAATGATTGCATCCAGAAGTGCCCTAGATAAATCCATTTCCACACATATCTGGGCGAAGGAAGTGTATTTGCCTCTTAGAGTAGCATCTGATATCTTTATAAAATTCCCTAGCTTGTTGCTGATAGCCTTTAGAGACTCCGACAGCCAATAATCTAAAGGAAGGGAGTAAAGTCTTATCCATACCGGTACCGATGTGAAAGTTTCTCGTTCTGGGACAAAGTTCATCACCCATGGTCGCATGTAAAGGCCTGCAGCAGCATAAAAATAGGGTCCTCCCTCGAACACTCTGTCTTTATCCTCTAAGCTTGTGAACACCACCATGAAGAAGCCCTTGGACCCAAGGTGAAGGTTGATTTCCCCCTTTGGTTTCCAGTGGTTCCTTATCCATGCTTGCAAAGCCTTCTCCATTGGCCAAATCCCCATAAATTTGCAGATAACCGCATATTCCGCCATGTGATCTCTATGCACCTGTAGTGCTGGGTCACTTAAAACGACCCGAGGAATAGTGGTCGACTTGGGTTTACAAACCCTTGTTGTACTCATAGGAGCAACTTTCTGACTGCTAACCTCTGTCCTCTTCTCCTTACTAGCTTCCTCATGATTCTCTTCCTGTCCATGAGGTCTGATATTTTCCAGTTTTTCTGTGTTAATAGCCTCTGTTGCCACCTCCGTTGGTTTCTTGAAGCGGTGCGATCCAGCTCCCTTCTGTCTGCAACCACTTGACTGTAGGAGGGAGCAGAACTCCCTCCTCCGTGCCCCACCATAGTGACCAGCGACAAAACCCTAACGCAAAACCCTAGTTCAGATTGCAGAACCGAGTCGAACCTTCTGTCCTACATATCCTGATAGGTCTAACTTTCAGAAATTATAAATTATTATTCGTTATTTTGATATTCTCTCTGTTTAGTTACATGTGCTATTGTACTTTTGACGTTTTCCTCTTTGGTATATCATTGTCATATAAAGTGTGTACATATTGTAAAATAACTTGTTTACGGTTAACATGATAGAAAAATATATATAGTAATAAAAGTTCAGTAGATTGGTTTATTCAATTTGAATAGACTGTATCAAGGGGGAGATTGTTGTGACGTTTCTCGTTTTAAGTTTGATTCAGATTCAACTTTCACCAAGTCCCACTGGAAAATAATAAATATATAAATAGAGACGATGTACCCTGCCTATAGTCGGCAGTCAGTAATGGAAAAAATGCATGATAAAGATAAATTCCTATTAAATGACATTTTCTGTGACCCTAAATGTATAAGTTTTATCTACCTTTTAAGCGGAACATCGTCCCATATAATTAATTTCACAGATCAATTCAGAGATTTTACATGGTCATTTTAATCACTGGATTGCAGGAGTCCAATATAAATCATTAGTTCCCCTGCAATAATCACAACTTTCTCCCGACAAGTAGATGTAGCATGCTAGTCAAGGTTGGTTGAGCGTTGCCAATACTTAGATGTATTGACTAGATGGCTGTGTATTGAAAAGAAACAACACATTACATACTGTCTCCCACAAACAGACTAGATACTAGATTCTATCTTCATAATTGTGTATTGGATGCCTCAAAAAGAGAATTAAAAGAAAATTTAAAGTCAATGTCATCGTATACATATTTTTACATTGAAACAATAATTCAATGAGCATACAATGCAAGAAAAATAAGCCAGAAACTTTAGGCAAATAATAAGATACCTTCAGGTAAATCTAGAGACAATCAAACAATCAAGATACCTTCAGGTAAATATAGAGACAATCAAACAATCTATGAAGGAGTTCCCTCCGAAGACCTCTGAAGATCTAACTCATGCTCAGCAACCATTATGCAAGAATCCTTCTCCAAAGATGAAGCAGGGTCTGAATCATCTGCTGCTCCACTTCTTACAGTTTTTACCAAGTTTGAATCTATCTTCTCTGGGCTGAGTATGTCTGGCATACACTGGACATCAGGTGAAATACCTACTTGATCAATTTCATGCATCGCTGGAGATATATACTTTGCTACAGTCACAAAGAGAGCTGATCCATCATGTAGCTCGGTTACACTCTGCAGATAACAAGATGATTTCAGCTGCTTAATCAGTAAAAATCTGTTTTTCAAGTCATCACTAACGTTAATTGAAGAAAACCTAGATTCTCACCCACTTGAATGTCTCTTAGGATACTAAGATCACCTGAATTTTTCCTTTGCCAAAAGTCTTATGACCGATAAGTTTGGCACGTCCATTGTCATGCAATGCCCCTGCTAGAATTTCACTTGCACTTGCACTACCTTCATTAACCTAGACAGCACAGTGTTTTCAATAATATGGCTAATAGAGGTGCCAGATCCATTATTTCACTTGGATTGAAAAATTCCATTTTTTAGATACCTTGTCTCTGACAATTAGAACATAATACAAATTTGAAACAATTGAATAGGAATAGAGATCAAATTTCACATGGAAGTCTCAGAAATCAAATGCTGCTACATAAAGACCTCCTCTCTCCTTCCACAAAGGGGAAGAGAAGATAAAGAATCCATGCTAATAGAATATTTACCAGAACAACAAGAGGATCGTGAGTCAAAGCGCGCCCATTAATCATGTTTATGGGCAACATATTACCATCTCGATCAATGGTGTTAACAAGAGTTTCATTTCCATCCAACCATATCTGTGCGACGTCAAGTCCAGCCTTAACTAACCCTCCCTACTAGGTGCAAAAAAAGTAGCGGATAAGAATTAGAAACCACAGTTTCAAATGGACTTATAATGTAATATAGTTGTAAAGTGCGTATAAACTCACAGGATTATTGCGTAAGTCCAAAATGTATGAATGAACATCTTGATCCTCCAATGCAACGATGACATTTTCCATGTCTGTTGCAGCAGTCTATTGCAAACGTAAACAACACATAAGAGTGATTTCCCACACAAGGTTATATCAAAACATTTGATAAATAATAGAAATAAACTTTGCAGAATGATTACAGTAGAAATTTTTTTGCAAATCACATTAGAAGCTTGTTTGGCAAAATTCACTAAAATGCCAAATTTCCTTCAACTCAGTCAACCTTACCGAAAAAAGTCAATAGAATACTCTGCTAAATTAAAAAGGGATGATAGAATATTATATGATCCACGTGTGCAAGATGGCCCTGAAGCTGGTTAGAAAACTTCATGACTAAGTATTCCAACTCCTTGAGCTTTCAAAATATTATAGTCCATCAATTTAATGTACAAGTTCATGGCTATATGTGGAAGTAAATGTCCACAGCTGAAGAAATTAGTCTGCAGTAGATATTGGTCCACAAGTTTTAGTGTAACGGATTGGCTTAGATGTGAGGTTGATTAACTGTTTTTGGTTGTAAATTGTGACAATTAACCTTCGTATGTTAAGTGAAAATGAGGCAATGAATGGCTAAGAAGGTACTGATTAGATGGATAGACTGGTAAGGCATTATAAGAGGTGTTGTAACATCCCATTTTGATCTCCTCTTTTGTATATATTTGGTTATCCAATATTGGATATATGATGTGGCATTTTGCTTGGATCACTAGACAAAGGGCTATATACATGAGGACCCTAATGTAATTATTGTAAATGAGGTCTTGTATGAGAATCGGACTTGTATAGTCACATACACCCACCCACTCAAAGGTACAGTGTGCAGTCCACTCTTTTGATGCATTCATGCATGACCAGTCCAATACAATACCTCGCAAGATTGTTATTCTATGCTGGAGCTAGAGTTCCCCTACATTAGCCTAGATGTGTGACCTCTAGGGATGTCTAGCACTTAGATAGGACCTTTGACTTCCTTCTTTCCTTGATCCCTAGCCTTTGGTCACTAGTTTGTCTCACTTTGACCCTCAAGACATTCATTTGGGGTATTTCCTAGCATTGTAGGTTTAGTTGGGCGAGCAAACCTCCATGGGTCCATCATCACTCAGGATCATTCATTACAAGTCCATGACTACCCAAATCCATTTTGGGTTTCTATTCATCGAGTCAATATGAGTCAAACTTTTGGTGGAAAGTGTGCTATGAGTTTCTAAGAGTCTACTGCATTAGTGTTCAGCAGCATGCATAATGAAGAGATGATGTGGACCTAAAACATGTAGCATTATCTTAACAAAACCATGGTACTAAGTCAACACGCATGGCATCGAGTCAGCAAGCACAATACGACTATTTTGTATGACTTCGACCCTCCAATGGCTAACCTATTATACACCTACACCTTGAGATTACTCCAATGTTCCACCAAGTTTCCGGGACAAGGAGGCGAGGGAGCGGGGATACACAGGAGCGGCCTATGCAAAAGCTCCCCACCAATTTTTAGGAAACGTGGGGGACGTCGGGGTCTTAAAAACTTATAAATATAAAATATAAATCAATGAATCATATAACTAAAACAAATTTAAAATGAAAAGCATGATCATTGATATCATTATCATATAAATTATAATCATACATCATACATGTAAGTTTGTAATTGTACAGTGTAACTACTAGTCTACTAACTTACTAGCAATGCACAATGAAAATAAATTATAAAATTATAAATGTTTAAAGTTTTAAACTTTAATCTTTAAACCATATTGATGTTCCATTTCCAACTATGAACATTGAATACTGAATAATATAAAAATCAAGTCTGATACATCAGCGGCAGCGTTCTGTTCAACGAAGGAGCAGACAAAAGGCTACTTGGTGATGGCATCAGTGTTCAGTTCAACGAAGGAGCAAACAGAAAATGAAATGTGAAATGCACATAACGTAAACCCTTCCCGGTTGGTCAACAAATATTAAAAATTATGATTTTTTTTGTTTCATAAAAAAAAAAAAAATTGTGAATTTTTTCTAGGGAAACTACCCCTCAAGACCCCTTAAGACCCCTTTCGCCTAGGAAACGACCCCAAAAATGGAGGAAATGACCCCTTTCAAGTTTCCTCGCGTACCCTATTTTTTGGGAGCATGGGAAAACAACCCCTCTCGTCCCCTAGTCCCCGGAACACGAGGGAGCTAGGAAACTCGACCCCTAGATGGGGGGCGCAACCCCATGGAACACTGGATTATTCCCTTGCCTATTTATACCATTCAATTCCTCTTTGTAAAGTCCCTTGGAAGCTTCAATCTTTCAAACCCATGCTAGATTGATTTCCAATCTATCTCTCTTCCACCTCTCTCACCCTCTTGGGTTGCCTACACCTATCGTCTTCAACATCTCTAGAAGGATTGTTAGCCCTAATTTCAAAAGGGGTACATATAGACATTTTTTTCACTTTACGTAACACCATTGTAAGCCCATGGATGCAATTTTGAGCCTTGTAGGCCATGTGAGTCTTTGTATTGAGATATATTAGGCCTATTATGGTTGGCCATCATGGCTGCTCAGTTTGGTTCCCGCTCTCAGCTCGTTTTGTCTTCGATAGGATTGGATGAATTAGAGTGAATCACATTGGGACTCATGGTTTATGGCAACATCTAGTTATGTGGGAGTGATCAAAGTTGTAGAGGCTAGCGCAACCCATGTCATGTGCACCTATGTCTTACCACATGGTCATGTGTCATAGAGTCTGCATGCATCCTTGGACTTGGTGTAGCATTTATCATCTAGTTCTCAATATCGCAATCTCATAGTTTTCAGTCATTCACTTTTCCTGAGGTAGTGCACATTTCCCAATGTGTGTGATCCCAAAAGTAAAAAAGTCAACTTGGTCTCAAATTGCTCAAAATAAAACATAGATGACATGTCACGTGGGAAATTTTGCAAAATATGAAGGAATTACTCAAAACACGCAGTTAAAAACGGTCCAGTGACACATGGGAGTTTCAAGTGGTGAAACAGGATCAACTTTGGGCATGAAGAGACAATCTTTATGTCAAAAGTTATCTAAAAAATTGGCTGACAAAGCTCAAGTGGTAGAATCCTTAAATTCCTGGGACGTTGTGTTGAGAAATCTTAAAGGGTAGTAGTTAGGATGATTTATCTTTCTATGATAACTGCTTGTGATATCTTTTTACTTTTTCTTACTTATTAGCTTCTTCTTTTATTATTATTCGTCCTTATCATCAAGCAACTACCAAAACAAGAAGAACAATAGTACACAAGAACACAATATATAGGCTGCAAGCCAAGGCCAAGACCTCTCCACTTGAGAGGAAAACTCGTAAATCTCTTCTCTTCTTATAGATTCTTCAATTGATGAATTCCAAGACCTCTAGACCAACACTGACACCCTTCCAAAACCAAGTCCAACCTTCTTGATGATGTGCTTTCCTTGTCCAAGTCAAACCCAGTTAAATCTCTTCTAGCAACACAACTTCAACCCCTAGCAACAAAATTTCGATCTCTACTACATTTATAAAATTTTCTGAAATTTTTGACCCTCCCAACAACAGTTGCTTCCATATGTGTGAGCATATTTCAGCTTTCCAAGACTTCATCAGACCTTCGCTTGAATTTCTTTCCCTTCTAGGGCTTGAATGAGCCCTCCTTCGATCTTCTTTATGCAGTTCTTCCAAGTTTGATCCTGTAGGAGCAAAACCCTAACCCAACAGGAGAAACCCTAGCTTCCTTCCTTCGCAAGTGTGAAGAGAGAGAGAGAAAGTAGCCCAAACACTTTGATCCTCGTCCTCCTTCCTTCGCTAGCCTCTTTCTTCTTCTTCTTCTTCTTCTTCTTCGCTCACTTGATGAGAGAATGAATTGTCTTTAGGAGGTCGAGTTCCCTCCTATATATAGGCTTCCAAGGAGGATGAAGTTCCTCAAATTAGGTCAACTTCTTTGTTGGCAAGCCGATTTGGTCTTGGAGGGTTTCTTGACATTTTAAAATACAAAAATAATTATTTTTCAAGTTACAATGTGCCTGAAGGGGTCTTCAACATATGAAAATGACTTTTTTGACTTCTTGACCTAGGACAAACTCTAGAAGAACTTAATGGGTGCTTGACCTCTAAAATAAAAGACCTTGAGCATGAAACCCATGCTCCAAAAATAGCAATAATAATTTTTCTTTCATTTTACAAAATACAAGAATCAAAAGTACATTTCATATTTATGAAGATCGAACCTACTTACACAATTTTCAACACTCCCTCTTAACTAGGGAGGTATTCATAAATGGTACATGGACATTCTCAATCTGAAGAGATCTCATAAGAAGAGTTGTATTGGTAACCCATCTGTTTAGCATCATAACAACTAGTATTGTCACATAGCAAGGCCTTGACTAACAACTCTATCTCTCCACAAGATTAGAGCACAATGCTAGCAAGACCAATGATTTATAGACACCATCATCATTGTCTCTCAAGGCACATACCCCACCCAGGTGTTCACAAAGTATGTCCTTCTTGGACTATTCTTATCTTGGATAGCTAGTCCTCAAAGAATATCGATCCTTGACTACTCTTATCTTGGATGCCCTACCTTATCCTCAAAGAGTATCAGATGCCAAATGTTTACCCAATCCTCCATTCTGTCTTCCCAAGTGAAGACAAGAATGATGTGCCTATCTCTCCCTCTCAACTAGGGAGGATATATCAACCAGACCAAACTTGTCTCTCAAATACATAAGCTTCTTATTAGGAAGAGATTTTGTCAATATGTCAGTTACCTGCTCATCGGTGGAGATATACTATAGTTGCAACACGCCATCATGTACTAGCTTTCAAATGTAGTGATACTTGTTGTTTATATGCTTTGTCTTTCCATGAAATACTAGGTCTTTAGGCAATCTTATACAATTGGTGTTATCACAATGTATCACTATAGGGTCCATTGTTCCTTCAAACAAGTCAGATAGCACCTTCCTCAACCAGACAACTTCTCTGCTTACTTCATAGGCTGCAATATATTCAACCTCAACACTACTCAAAGCAATCGAATCTTGCTTTTTGTTCATCCATGAGACCATGGAGGATCCCACACTAAAACATCCTCCACTAGTGCTTCTTCCATACTGCTCACTGCCTCCCCAGTCAGAATTTGTATATCCAATCAAGTGGACATCATTCCTCCTTTCATATTTCAAGCAATAGTGGATTGTACCTTGCAGATATCTCAGAATGTGCTTGGCTTCTATCCAATGATCATGCTTCGGCTCAACTTCGAACTAACTAAGAAAATTTACTGCAAAACATATGTCTGGTCGAGAATTCACCAAGTACATCAATGAGCCAATCAATTGTCTATACTTGGTCGGATCCATTGGGCTCGATTCAAAACTCCATAGTATTCCCAAGTTTGTGATCATCGGGGTTGTCATTGGTTTGCAATCCATCACGTCAAACCTCTTCAAAATCTCGATCACATACTTCCCTTAACCTAGATAAATCTCATCATGTCCTTGCCAGACTTCCAGTCCCAAATAGTGGTGCATCAACCCAAGATCCTTCATATCGAATTTTGCTGCTAGCTACTTCTTGCATTCTTGGATTCGACCTTCCACACCTGTGAAGAGAAGATCATCCACATACAGAAGAATAATCACGAGCTCACCTTGTACCACCTTGATGTAGAGATTTGGATCAACAAAACATTTTGTGAAGCCCAATCTTTGTAGGTATGCATCCATCCTAGCATACCATGCCCTTGTGCTTGCTTAAGACCATATAATGCCTTCTTCAACCTGCAAATATAAGCCTCCCTATCTTTGACTTCAAATCCAAAGGTTTTCTCTATATAGACTTCTTCATCAATTGTGTCATTCAGGAATGCAGTGTTGACATCCATTTGATGTATATTCCATCCCATCAATGTTGCCAAAGAGACTAGTGAGCATATAGTTGTATACCTTGTTGTTGGAGAAAATGTCTCTTCATAATCAATGCCATCCTGTTCAGAGAAGCCCCTAGCCACAAATCTTGCCTTATACTTTTCAATACTTCCATCTGTTGCATGTTTGATCTTGTAAATCCAGTTGGAAGTTACCACAGACTTATCTTCAGGCCCAGGTACGATCTCCCATACCCCATTCTTCATTATCGATTGGTATTCTTCATTTATATCATCTTTCCATTCTTGATGATTGATAGCTTCTTCAAAAGTGGATGGCTCTATTTCTATTAGTTTTGTCATATATACTGCATACCCAGAATAACTCTTGGGCTTCTTTCTTTCTCTAAATGTTCCTTTAGCTGCTCCATGTCGCTCTGCATCTAGTATAGTATATTTCAACCAGTTAGGTCTCTTTCTAGTCTCAGGGATTACCTTCATCTTAATGATTTGATTCTTCTTCCTCCCTAGTAACTACCTCTTCAAATACCGTAAGTTCTTCATCATCAGAGTCCATAGGGAGATCCTTTGATTTCTTGAATGCAATACTTTCGTCAAATATCACATCTCAACTAACTTCTATCCGGTGTCCTTATTTTACGTAGATCCTATAGGCCTTAGAAGAATTATTGTCGCCCTTCATGCTTGATGGATCCAATTTCTTTCTCTTGTCCTTTTGTACATGAATACAGACGGGACAACCAAATATTCAGAGATGATCCACACTTGGTTTCTTCCCAATGAATGCTTCTTCTAGAGTCATGTTATCTAGTGACCTGTGGGGACTTCGATTTTGTATGTATACTGTCTTCGTAGCTTCACCCCACAGAAATATCAGCAAATCTTGATCATGTAGCATAGCTTTTAGACTTTCTTTAATGGACTGATTCTTTTGTTTTGCAACTCCATTTTTCTCTTGATTATACGGGACTATCAACTCCCTCTTAATTTGAGACTCCTTACATAGGGCCATAATTTCCTTGGATGTGTATTCTCCTCCATTATCAGAGCTTAATATCTTGATTCTCCTTTCTGTAAGGTTCTCTACTTCAGCTTTGAATTCTTAAAATTTGACAAAGACTTCATCATTGGATTTCATTATGTAAACCCAAGTTTTCCTTGAATGGTCATCTATAAATATGACATAATATAGATGACCTCCAAGTGACTTTAGAGTCATAGGACCACAAACATCGGATTGAATAAGATCCAATATTTATTTTGACTTTGAAGCAATGCTTCCAAATGGTCTCTTAGTGTTCTTACCCAATGCACATCCCTTGCATACTCCTTCACAAACTTATTTTAGTTCGGGGATGCCATTCACTATTGAATTTAGGGTTGGTAAGACTTTGTAGCAAAGATGACCAAATCTTCTATTCCAAAGTTCACATGGGCTAACTTCAATGTGAACCAAAGCTTGAGCGAGGGGAGTTAAAAATCTATAAAGTCTTCCTTCACGGATCCCAATCATTCTTGCATCTTCTATGCTTGAGTTTTTACCCCATACTACCACCTTTCCATCAATGAAATAAACTCTATCACCCTTGTCTTCTAGACATGAAATGGAAAGTAAATTCTTGTGCAAACTTGGAACAAATAAGATATTGTTGAGATGAATGTTTCCTCCATTCTCCAGCTCGAGTGAAGTTGATCCAATTCCTCTCACAGGGTAGCTTTTATTGTCACCAAGCTCTACGGAGTAAGAGGACTTTCCTTTTGATAATGTCTTTAATTGCTTGTGTTGACCAGTCATATGTCTTGATGCTCCACTGTCGATCACCCAAATATTCTCATCTTGAAATGTGCCAGTGAGTGTTGAGAATAGTCCTTCATCCTTTGTAGATGTCTTGGTCACTTCCTTCTTAGAAGAAAATAGGAGATCCCATACTTCTTTGATGCCCTTCTTGAGTTGACTTGCCACCTTTGTACACTTCTTTAGGAACTTCTTTAGTGTAGTAGAGATCTTCATTATGCCCTTAGCCAACCTTATCTCTGATACCATGTTGAGAAATCTATAGGGCAGTAGTTAGGATGATTTCTCTTTCTATGATAACTGCTTGTGATATCTTTTTACTTTTTCTTACTTATTAGCTTCTTCTCTTATTATTATGTTTGTTCTTATCATCAAACAACTACCAAAACAAGAAGAACAATAGTACACAAGAACACAGGATATAGGCTGCAAGCCAAGGCCAAAACCTCTCCACTTGAGAGGAAAACTTGTAAATCTCTTCTCTTCTTATAGATTCTTCAATTGATGAATTCCAAGACCTCTAGACCAAGACTAACACCCTTCCAAGACCAAGTCCAGCCTTCTTGATGATTTTCTTTCCTTGTCCAAGTCAAACCCAATCAAATCTCTTCCAGCAACACAACTTCGACCCCCAACAACAAAATTTTGGCCTCCATTGCAGGTCTGAAATTTTCGGCCCTCCCAGCGACACAACCTCGATCCCTAACAACAAGATTTTGGCCTCCACTGCAGGTCTGAAATTTTTGGCCCTCCCAGCAACATCTGCTTCCACACGTGTGAGCTTATTTTGGCCTTCCAAGACTTCTTCAGACATTCACTTGACTTTCTTTCTCTTCTAGGGCTTGAGGATGACGTAATGAGCCCTCTTTCGATCTTCTTTCTGCACTTCTTCCAAGTTTGATCCTGCAGTAGCAAAACCCTAACCCAACAGCAGAAACCCTAGCTTCCTTCGCACTTGTGAGGAGAGAGAGAGAAAATATCCCAAACATTTTGATCTTCGTCCTCCTTCCTTCACTAGTCTCTTTCACTCACTTGATGGGAGAATGAATTGTGTCTCTAGGAGGTCGAGTTCCCTCCTATATATAGGCTTCCAAGGTGGACGAAGTTCCTCAAATTAGGCTGACTTCTTTGCTGGTAGGCCGACTTGATATTGGAGGGTTTCTTGACACTTTAAAATACAAAAATAACTCTTTTTACAAGTTACAGTGTGCCCGAAGGGGTCTTCAATAGATGACAATGACTCTTTTGACTTCTTGACCTAGGACAAACCCTAGAAGCACTCAATGGGTGCTTGATCTCTACAATAAAAGACATTGAGCATGAAACCCATGCTCCAAAAATAACAATAATAAATTTTCTTTCATTTTACAAAATACAAGAATCAAAGTACATTTCATATTTAGGAAGACCGAACCTAGTTACACATTTTTCAACACGTTGGAGATCCACATTCCATGCATGATCATTGAGCATGAAACCCATGCTCCAAAAATAACAATAATAAATTTTCTTTCATTTTACAAAATACAAGAATCAAAAGTACATTTCATATTTAGGAAGACCGAACCTAGTTACACATTTTTCAACACGTTGGAGATCCACATTCCACGCATGATGATGTCGTCCATAAATTCCACATGGGAGTCAAGAGATGGTGTAGAGGTCAAACTAGCCATTGGGGTTGTAGGAACATTGAAGATGGTCAAAGATCCCAAGAATAGTCAAGCAAATGAGTCAAAATAAGACAAGGTGTTGGAGATGTAGCCTCATGGACCAAGTCGAGCCCCTTCTAGTCGTTGTTGGAGGTCAATATAGCGGAATGTTTAGTTAGATGTGAGTCAAAGTGGGACGTTAGAATTCTTGTGTACAAAATGTAGTCGTTATGAAGTCAAGTCATCCTCCTTTCCATCAAAGCAAACTTCCTTGGACCAAGTCAAGTTTCTCATGGACCAAATCGAACCAAACAAAGCAAGTCGAACTACCTCATCTAGGTATTGGGTCATCTTGAGCTAGAGGTTGAGCATTCTTGGGCTATTATTCAAAATTTCGTGCCTCTTTGGGGTTAAATCAAATGGAATGTTGCACTTCCAAGGGTCAAATCAAGCCAAGTTGAACTCTTCATGTGGGCAATCTCTATAATAAAAATATTTTATCTTTAATTTATTTAGTCTCTAGGTTGTTGATGACAAGTAAAAAATATTACTTTGAGAGTGAGGTTCAACTAGTTACTAAAGAAGTTATAAAATTCTCAAAGTAAAAAATATTACTTTGAGAGTGAGATCAAATGCCATAATAGAAATTTCATTTGTAAACATTTTGTGTACAATTTGTGGGTTGACTTTTTCTATTCCATTTTTCTTGTCTCTTGTTATAATAATGCTTAATAAGATAGCACTGGTAAATCCCATTTACACAAAAATGGAGGGACAATCCAGTGAGGGCTACATAGTCATGTGGAGAGTTCAACCTGTGAAATTTTTTGAATCTTTACAAACATAAATCCTACTGTTGTTATTGGTTTAGCATCTCCTACTTGTTATTTCATTCAACAAGTTATTTAATTTATAAATAGTGATGAAAAACACTACTATAGACTACACTGACATACAAATCATAAACTGAAACAATATATGAGACAAACACACAAGGGACACTGTTATTTTTGAACAACACATCCTCGGAAAAACCCAATAAACCGGTGTAGCAGATAGAGGGTTTGTATTATTAAGCAAGCAGAATCTGAGTACAACAGGTTGCCTCTCACACTGGCTAACCTTACAGAGAAATCACGACAGCAAGAAATACATACAAGGGTTTACCTCATTCCTCAAGTCACAGCTGATCCAATGAGCGATCTAGCTCCTCCCAACAGATACTGCGAAGTCCCTATGCAATCACTGCGAGGGCCAGCATCTTGCCTCCAGAACACTGTGTCACCCCTTCTCCTGGATCGATTTGCCGGAGGAAGACTGTTGTTTAGCTCTCCTAGCTCAGAACCTCGCTTCTCCAGCAAAATCTCGGACTTCTGACGAATACTCTACACTGCCACTGCAAGAAACCCTCTGGCCTGCGTCAGCTCTACGTGAACCCCTCCTAGGTTGCGTAGGCCTCTGCGTTACCTCTCTGATGCTACCGTTGCCTCTTTGCCACATACTCTTTGGCTCAGAACTCTTTTTCGATCCAAATCCCTGCTTCTGCCCCTCACTGCAACTCAGATCACTGGTTCGATTTTCTTAGCAAATCACGCCCGAGAAAAATCGAACTGATTGATCAACTTGGTGTATCTCCAACTGACCCTCAAGCCTCCTCTTATACTTTTCCTGTTAATGAATCAATGACCAATATTAAGTCCCTAATCAATGGATAAGATTAAACTAGACTTGATTCTCGTCACTTAGAAGCTTCTCACCCATATTTTTATTAATACTCATTAATATTTTAATTTTCCTATGTTTAGACTTAGGAACCCCATTAAAAATATTAATTATTATAATAACTCACAAACCGGGCAGAATTTCACCAAACGATTTCTGGGTCTTGGAGATCTTATGTATTCTAGCCCCTCCACAAAATTTCAGAGCTAGAGCACATCCGATGCTACCCAAAATCAACACTCCCTCTTAGCGAGGAATGTGTTCTAGCAATACTTCCCAATAAAAGCATCACACTGATCCGTGGCATCGATCCTCTATGCTGCTAATGCTTGGCCTGCTGCCCTTCATCCACTGCACTACTGCAACCTGTACTACTACCCATGGAATTTCCATTGTCATTGCTACATCTATACTATATCTCCCTCTCAATATGCTACATGATGTTGCCCATAGCGTTGCCACTGCTAACTGTTGCACTGCAGCTCAGTAACTGAGAAGTAAGCAACTGAAATAGTCACCCAAAAGCTTACATGTTGTTCAGTTCTAGATACCCCGTGATGTTGAAGCTACCTCAGCTGCTAATCTATGCGAACCCTATGATGCTACTGCATTATTGTTGTATCTGCTCTGTACCTCCTGCACTGCTCAACATTCTACTGCGCTACTTCAAACTTTGGCACTCCAGGTCTGCCACTTTCGCTCCATCATCCCTCGCACCAACTGACTCCCGTCATTTTGTGATTGTCATTAAGGGCTCTCATAGCCGTATGTGATCCAAGAATTTGGGCACCTCAAGGATCCTGCCCCTCATGTAGTCCTCCAGACTACAGCTCGATATCACCCCACCTCTTCTCTAGAGGTGCATGAGCACTCATGGCGCAATCCTCATCATTGTCCTCCTTGTCAGCTTTCGCTGGAGCAGCCTTTGAGTCAAACTTCTCTTCCTCGCCCTTGTTTCGAGGGCACTGAGTGGCGAAATGTCCTAATTGCCCACATCTGAAGCGTCTAACTTTGGTTATGTCTTTCTTTTTCCTCTTCTACTGCCCTTGTTGTCTCGCTGATGCGAGAGTTGCATCCTCCTCTTCCTCCTTCTTGACTCTCACTCCTTTGCCACTACTCCCTGCCTTGGTTAACCGCCTGATCTCTTCCTGTCGAAGAGTTGCCCACATCTCCTCCCAACTAGGGAGAGAAGCCCCGTCCGAGATGCTCTGGACAAAGGTATCTTAGTCTTCAGTGACTACATTTAGGGTAGTCCTGACCATGAACTCAAGATCTGGTGTAGACCCTTAGGAAGTCAGCTGGTCTCGAATCCCTTGCAACCTGAGAAGGAAGGGATCGATTTCTTCTCCCTTCTACATCTGATACTATCTTAGCTGGTTCTCAAGCAACATCTTCCGTCAAACGGAAGTTCCCTCATACAAGGTTGTCAAGGCCTCCCACATCTCCCTTGTTGTTTCCTTTTCAACAATATGTGGGACCACATGATCCTTGACCCTGTCCAAGATTATGCACTTCGTCTTTGCTTGAGCCTCCTCGTATTTCTTGAGAGGATTAGCATCGACCAGTACAACAACCACTTTCAAGGCATAATCCTTGATGTGATTCTTGTCCAAGACTGCTAGGATCCTGGCCTTCCAGATGACAAAGTTGGATGCTCCATCCAATCTATCCTGATCCCTCAGTCCATTGGCTACCATCTTTGCTCAAACAAGTATAGAACAGGTTCTCTTCTCCCTCTCTCGCTGCTACCCCAAGGCTCGAATCTAGATTTCTTTGGCGCTAGAAATCCTCTAAGGAACAAGTTCCTTCTGGACTCCATCTGAGTCTTGATTTCCTTCACAGAAATCCTCCCACCAAATAATTTCGAATCACCCCTTCTCCAATCCTCCTTTGTTGTTGCTTAGCAACCCGAACCTAGATTTCTTTGGCAAGAAATCCGTTAAGGCAGTGACTCCCTCTACCTTGGTTTCATCTCCACAGAAATTGCTCTGCAACAATAACAACAACGTCCCACCAGCACCACAAATCGAATCTGCAATGCTCCTACTTCCCTGACAACTAACTGACCTGAGCCCCTCAAGCTCTGCCCTAGCCCAGAGAGCTGACACAATCATTGTGTGAGCTCCTTTTGGCTACTGCGTCTCCTCCTCCTGGTTCAGAAAGTTGACACAGGCACTGCGTGAGCTTCTGCGTCACTCCTTCAGTTGTTCCTCTGGCTCTGAAACAACACTGTCACTCGGGACCGCTGTCTCTTTGCAGTAGATTCGCTGGATCTCTCAGCAGATGGCTTCAGTGTCCTATGATCTGCAATGCTCTGATACCATGTGAAAATTTCTGAATCTTTACAAACAGAAATCCTATTGCAGTTACTGGTTTAGCATCTCCTACTTGTTATTTCATTCAACAAGTTATTTAATTTATAAACAGTGATGAAAAAAATTACTACATACTACACTAGCATACAGATCATAAACTGAAACAATAGATGAGACAAACACACAAGGGACACCATTATTTTTGGACAACATGTCCCCGGAAAAACCCAATGCGGGAAAACCGATGCAGCAGATAGAGGGTTTGTATTACTAACAAGTAGAATCTGAGTACAACAGGTTGCCTCTCACACCGGCTAACCTTACAGAGAAATCACGGCAACAAGAAATAAATACGAGGGTTTACCTTGTTCCTCAAGTCAACGCTGATCCAATGAGTGAACTAGCTCCTCCGGGCAAATACTGCGAAGTCCCTACACAATCACTACGTGGGCCAGCGTCTTGCCTTCAGAAGACTGCATCACCCCTTCTACTGGATCGATTCGCTGGAGGAAGACTATTGTTCAGCTCTCTTGGCTCAGAACCTCGCTTCTCCAGTGAAATCTTGGACTTTTGACGAACACTCTGCATTGCCACTGCAAGAGACCCTCTTGGCCTGCGTCAGCTCTATGTGAGCCCCTCCTGGGTTGCATAGGCCTCTACGTTACCTCTCTGATGCTACTGCTGCCTCTCTGCCACGTACTCTTTGGCTTGAAACTCCTTTCTGATCCAAGTCTCTGCTTTTTCCCCTCTCACTGCAACTCAGATCACTGGTTCGATTTTCTTAGCAAACCACGCCCTAGAAAAATTGAACTGATTGATCAACTTGGTGTATTTCCAACTGACCCTCAAGCCTCCTCTTATACTTTTCTTGTTGATGAATCAACGACCGAGGTTAAGTCCCTAATCAACGGCTAAGATTAAATTAGACTTGATCCTCATCACTTAGATGCTTCTCACCCATATTTTTATTAATACTCATTAATATTTTAATTTTCCTAAGTTTAGACTTAGGAACCCCATTAAAAATATTAAATATTTTAATAACTCACAAACCAGGTGGAATTTCACCAAACGATTTCTGGGTCTTGGGGATCTTATGTATTCTAGCCACTCCACAAAATTTCGGCGCTGGAGCACATCTGATGCTACCCAAAATCAACACAACCAAGGTGATAGTCTTCACTGCAAACTTATTGGAGATTAGATCTATCAGATCCAATGGTTGGACAAACCCTTATTGGGGATATTTTCAACTAGTTGAAGATCTCTTCTAATCCTATCATCAACCTGAAAATCAAAGATACTTCGCTAGAACTCGCTCCTAGTTGAACTTGGGAACATGTGGAGCTATCTTAGACAAAGTTGGGGGCAACGCAATGTTCTTCACTCCGAGCTCATCTCATTGTCCAAAGGCAAGGCCAACTTAAGAGAGTTTGTGATTCACAACCCAACATTTGAGGATAATAATGGACTCAGCAATCATCTTATTCTAAAACTCAAAATCTCATTTTCCTATTTTATAAAAAATAAACATAAAAATATTTACTAGCTTGCACCTTTCAGGATTTTATCTCAGGATTAGATAGTTAACCCTTGTCTTAAGCTATAATTTTTAAATTTTATCCAAGGGAAAGATACGATTTATTTTGGGGCTTCAAGCAAACATATTTCACAAGGTATATTGAGTTAGTATTGCATATCTGCATTAATTTGCAGCAATACATACTTTAGATACAACAAAATTCAAGGCACAAAGGCATTTTCCAAATAAGTATATATCCATAAATCCCTTGCATCAGTTTGAGATTTATTTCTCAAGTTTATATCACAGTTATTGGACTATTTATACCTTATTCCAGTAGTTAGAAAATTAAATTACGAGATGGAATACATTTCTGGGTGTTCACACAGTGGGGATTTGACCCCTAGACATCTGCAACAAGTTTCTAGCTTGCTAGAAACACAGATTTGAATCCTAGGGAGAGTTAAATCGGTACACCATTTGGTGTCCTAGCTTCCCCACCCCTAGATTGTCAATCTAGAGTGTATAGACACTTGTAGGTGGCCATGAAAAGAGATATTGTTTGCTTCTTTCTTTTGCGTTTTTTCAGATCTATAGTCACAAGACAACAAGTAGAAAAAAGCAGGACATCCACTTACCAAAGGCATACTTCAAGAACAACTATTATATTTAGTAAATATATTAAATTTTTAATCTTTTAAACTATTTACACATTTAATATATCAAATTTTGAGTAAATTACCCTGCTGGTCTGCATCGCTTTTCTGCTTAATATCATCTCCTTATCATCTTAATAAGAAAAAAATAACTCCTCTTCACCCAAGACACCACTTAAGACACAGTCTACTAATTTTTGGGTGAAGCATTTGATATAGAGAATCCTCCCATAGCCATTCAAGTAAAAGTTGGGCTTAAAGAGTGGGGACTCATGTCGAGGTGGCAGTGGGAACTTGTCGTGTGTGTGCCATCCTGACAGCTTGCAGGAACCTTGGCAAGCTTGCTAGTTTGGGTGGTAACATCTTTTGGTGTCATTGCCAAGGAGGAGGCCATCTAGCACTAGCTATATAATTACATAACCTTGGTAAGCTTACATTTGTATTTATATTTTGATTGAGATTATTGTTTATAGTACTCATTTGCAAGATCTCATTTGGTGATTCCAATTGAACCCTTAACATCAAAAAGGTACTATTGTCGCAAAATATAGCAGGCCCTCGAGAGGAAAACCCTACAAGGTATGAACTAGACCTATAAGCAACAATGTGGTAGAGGCCCACTATCACCACAACCAAAACCCTCTTCTCTTTATTGACTTTCACTGATTGGAGGAGTCCCAATAGGGAAGAGATCACTTATAATAGGTATTCTAGTGTTAAAGCACGAAATGATCTCTCTAGGAGGTCTTCAAGAAAGACAATTTTGGTTCAAGGCTTCACAAGGAAGCAATTCACTTTCTATGAAGAATCGTAGAAACAAGGTATCAAGACCTAAGGTTTGATTGATTCAACAAGTGTTGGAGTAGCTCAAGGTCAAGGCAAGGAGAAAAGGTTTCTTGTGTTGTATATTAGCTAAGCCAAGGCTCATGAAACCTTCAAGAAAGCCCATAAGTTGAGGGAAGAAAAAATAGGTTTTCCCTCTTTGGGCAAACACCTAGGGCAAGAGAATTTATGGATGAAATTGAAGTGGATGCCCACCAAATTAATAGGTTTTGTGGCAAACCCATCAACTTGATGTTTGGGGTCTCCAACCACCAAAATATTTCCTCCCGAGAAATTCACACCAAGCCCTAGTTCTTTTCACTAGCCTTGAAAGGACCGAATTTAAGATAGAGAAAAGATGGATGAAATATGAGATTTATCACCAACAAGCTGGAATAGTGCCTTGTTCCTTGGGAGAATGGAGTCTAGGATGATTTATGTTAGCTAAACTTATTTTCAAGGAGGCCGAAATTTGATGCCATAGCAAAGCAAATTTCAAGCATTTACCCACTCAATGAAAAATGGATTTTATGGGAGAGCTACAATGATTTCACCACTAGAACTATTCAATACAAGTTATACATGAGTAATGTATGTAATATTCATCTAGATAGCAATTCCATTAATTTTCAATAAATTAGGGAACAATTTTACCAAGATCTAGAATAAATAATTCCATACATTAGACATAGAAAAGTAGATATTCAATCATAAAGAGCAATTACAAAACAACATGCAAGAATTCCTTCAACTATCCAAAGAATAGCTCTAAGAAATATCCAAAAGATCCAAATCTTCCACAAGAGAACAATAGTGAATTCCTCTATGAGGCCGAAATTCTAAGTGTGATGATGATGAGAGATCAAATGAGTGATTTCTAATATATATGTGCTCTAACATAACCCATTTTATCCTACACGCCCTTATAATCATAAAATAATGTGCAAGTAATGGCCTAGGTCACAAGTTGTCCTAGTAGCTTTTTGCAAAGTTAACTTTATCTCCAAAAATGCTAGCCGGAATGTTGATCGTAAGAGCAGTGTGGTGGATCGTAAGAGCGCGTCTGGGTGTTGCTTCTCCTTGGGATTTGCCTCTATATCTTGGATGAGCAGGAAGTGGAAATCGATTGCACTAAGCACTACCAAGGCCGAATACATTGTTGCGAGTATGGCCTTTTGTGAAGCAGTTTGATTGAGGAAGCTCTTCAGTGAGCTATTTGAGCACGTGCTAGATACCACCGTGATCTTCTACGACAACCAGAGTGGGATTCGTCTATCAAAGAATCCCGTGTTCCATGACCGCTCCAAGCACATTGATATCAGGTACCACTTTATCCGAGGTATGGTACAATAGGGAGCAGTTAGGCTCCAACACATCAAGATAGATGAGCAGGTTGCAGACATTCTCACAAAGCCTCTCCGGAAGTTCAAATTCTTAACCTTCTGAGAGAGACTGGGAGTTGTGGAACAACCCTCTTATGAGGGTCCTATATGAGTTGGACACAGAGTTCTGGGAGCTCCTGGGGGCATGGGGTACTTCTTGGAGCTAGCTATGAGCGACCATACGGTGAGTGGTTCACCTTCCTCTAGTGGTGCGCTGGATACAGGGTGAGTAGTTCACCTTCCCCTGTGATACCCCATTATGGTTGACATGTGTGTAGGGTGAGTTGTTCACCTTCCCCTCCTAGACACATGTATGTAGGGTGAGTGGTTCACCTTCTCCTATGATTGACATATGCATACGATGAGTGGTTCACCTTCTCCTGCTGATGCCCCGACACACATCCTACCATAGAGTTCGGGACTCATGGGAAGTACCTCTCATCTGACCAATGGGTTGGGAAAAGATGGTTAGGGACCATAGCACTACCGATGAATGCATCGTGTACTACTGTACTCCCTATGACTAGGATGCATGGTGTTCAACAACTTGATCTGGGATGAAGGACCGACTTTAGTCAGTGGAGAGTGGTATGATAAACTCTCGATCACTTCTTCATTATTACTTCATGGTTCAGTAGAGCATAGCAATACAGGTCAGTGATGACAGGGATGGTACACCATATAGGATGACAAGTTGACATGATGATGGATTGGCAGGTGGAATTCTCCCTAGTTGAGAGGGAGTGCTAAATTGGCAAAAAGGGCCAACTTCCACCTTAGGACAACTCATATGATGGAGATGATTATTGCATTGGATTCCTCTTTCGGAGAGGTACAATTTTGATATAAAGATCATCTCATTCTGACAAGCAGAAATGGAATTTTGAATTTATTCTTTCTCATGGACAAATTGTCAAGGTCGGCCTCAATGAAATGTAGGCTCATGAAGCCCAATGGATGGGTCTCCTCACCCTCAATGAATTGTATAAATAGGAGTGACCCTTCTCTCATTTGGACACTCACTCATCTCATCACATCATCTTCTCTCTCCTCTCTTGATTGGTTTGTACAACTTGGAGGCTCTTTTCTCTTCGCATGTGTGGAAGGAAGACTATTTTTGTTGGCCAAAATTCTTTGTGATTAGGGCAACATTGACTAGTGTCGACTTGGGTACTTTGACTGCAGCATTGACTTCTGTTTTGGGTGAACTTCGATCCTTTTAGGCCGCATTCTTTGGCTCACAACGAGGCATTTGGGGATAGTTTGACCATGTTGACTGTAGCATTGACTTTCTATTTGACTACAAAAATTACAGCAAGCATTGTTTGGGTTGACCGAGCTGTTTTGGGTTGACTTTGACCCTCTCTTGAGGCCATACTATTCTGCTGTTGACCGAGCTGATTACAGTTTGATTTGGGGCAGCTTTGACCATCGTTGAATTTCTAGTTAGCACTACATTGACTACTAATTTGGAAGATTTGTTTTGGGCTTGTACTTATGATATTTGTATACTCTCTCTACTAAACTAGTGAAGAATAATAAGAAGATTTGATCAAAGGGTTTCCCCACATTGGGGTTTGTCCCTAGCATCCGCCACATCTTTTGTCCTCTTGTTTTGGCTTTTCTTCTGCATATGATTTTATGTTCTATCTGCATTTACTATCAATGATTATAAGTTAATGTGATTGCTACTGGATATAATTGGAAATTGTCATTGGGCTACTAAAGGAACATTGAAGTAAATTGTGCTTAAGCATAGAACATACCATTGTTATCTAAAATTAACAATGCAGCCCAAACAAATCTCTGTTAAGTGTTGAACAAGGGTTGGAAATAGCCCTGAACTTCAACATATGGAAGGTGCCTATCCTATGAAGGAACCCATAGCTGTTAGAAGCGCTTAAGTGTTGAAAATAGGGGTTGGATTGGGACTAGTTTCTTGCCCTAACGAGGTTGTGGTCAACAACAGTGGAACCTACCCCAAACATTGAGCAATTAGGTGTGTAAATTGCCTTGTGTTGGGTTTGGAGTTAGACCAATTTGGATCAGTTGTATTGCAGCCTGTGGGAGCCGTGAATTGAAGTTGACTTGGCTGAAAAGAAGACTTCAATTAGGAGCAGATTTCACAATGATTGGATTGGGCACTTAGTAGTTGGTGAAGGACAACAAGAAAGTGACCAAAATAGCCCTAGACAAGCAAGCTTGAAGTGACGAAGATCGCTGAAGATTGGGTAAAGTTTGTAGCCTTATGAGTATCTCTTTGATGGATGAAAGAGGCTACTAGAAGGCAGATTGGAGCTCAGATATTGGCCAGCCTAGAGAGTAGATTGGATCAGCCCATGAAAATGCCGCAGAAGTGACTTGTAGCAGTGCTAGGTGGCAGCGCTCCTAGAGTCTCTATGTGCTGTCATTTGAAGGACTAAGGAGCAGCTAGAGAGCAGTATGGAAGCGAAGGACTGACAAGACAAGATACGACATAGAAGCTGCAACGAAGATTGTCATTGTATCTTGTATTCCATAGACTGTTGTATTATTCAGATTGGTTTAATACAACGAAGATTGGGTTGTACATTATTGTACAATATTTTGTTAAAAATTGTGTATACTTGTGCATATGTGATTTACTCATTTATATTTTTTGTTGTGCAAGGTACTTCTTGTTGAGATTCTTGGTTTGGTAGCGTCAAAGATTCTAAGATTCTAACCGAGACCCAAGATGGTGGAAATTCAACATGGTATCAGAGCATGTCTGAGCTATTTTGGAAGTCAGTGAATCCAATTTGTGCACAACGAAGTACAACTTAAGAGGGAGTTGGTCACATTGTAGGTGACAATGTCGAAGTTGCAGGTTGGTATCCAGTATGACAACAGGTTGGATAGGTTGTCCAACTATAGTCCATGGAAGGAAAGGATCAAGTTGGTCTTGCAGGTCAACAGGATCTGTGAGTTCATCGAGAAAGCCATCAAGAAGCTAGCTGAACCAAAGAAGCTGGAAGTGTACAAGGATTTGGATACGAGGGCGAGATTGATCATCCTTGATGGTGTGAAGGATTCCCTAATACCTCATTTGTCCGGGAACAACACAGCACATGAAATGTGGATGGTTCTTCAGAATTTGTTCGAAAATAAGTACGAGAATCGGGTATTGGTATTGGAGGATAAGTTGAAGTCCACCAAGATGATACAGGGTGAAGGAGTGACTTCGTATCTTACGAGATTGTCTCAGGTTAAAGATGAGCTTGCTGTCGTCAGTGTGACTATTTCATATTCAGATATGGTGAGGATTACTTTGAAAGGGTTCACCGAGGAATGGAAGATCTTCATCAAAGGGATTGTTGCCAGAGGGAAGTTACGAGACTGGAGTTGGTTGTGGGACGACTTCATTCAGGAAGAGTTGCATGCCGAGGATCTTCATCTGAAGAAAAGGGCTTCAAAGGAAGCCATGGCACTTGCAGCACGAAAAAAGGGTAAGCAGAAGAAGGACTTGAGTAAAGTCAAGTGTTTCAACTGTGGCAAGATGGGTCATTTTTCGTCGAGATGTACAATGAAGAAAAAGGGAGATGAAGAGAAGAAGAAAGCGAAGCAGGTCGCTGGTGTTGCCACTTCTGTTGAGATAGATGCTCTCACCAAGAGATTGGAGGAGGAGGACTTTTCTATGATCTCTCATTTCTCATAGGGTACTATCAATGAAGATGGATGGTACGTGGATAGTGGTGCGTCAAAACATATGATAGGGTCACATGAGGTTTTTGAGACTCTAGCTAAATGGGACTTGAAGTTGCACATGGTGTTGGGCAACAAGAGTCAGAGGGAGATCCAAGGATCGAGAGTCGTGCCATTCAGAATGGAGACATGACGTGTGATGCAGGTCCAGGATGTATTGTTTGTACCAGGACTCAGATATAGCGTGATATCTGTCTCAATAATCAAGAAGAAGGGGTTTGAGGTCTTGTTCCAGGATGGGAAGGCAAGAGGCTCTAGCTTCGATGGGATTGTGCTTGGAGTTAGAGTGCATGGTGTATACAGGCTGATGGGCAAGCCTATGGATCATGGGAAGAAGCAGGTGGAGCAGGTGCAGATTCCAGAGAAGCAGGCTTCAGAGGTACAGGTACAGGTTCCCGAGAAGAAGATCTAGGTTCCAGAGGCTCAGAGGGAGTCGAGTTCTAGCAGGAGCTTGCAGATTCAGAGAGAGACTTTGTAGACCAAGAAGAGCGCGTGCTCAGTGGGAAGCAAGGGTGCTTCCACATCTGGAAAGGAGGAATCATGGAGGGGTTGGAAAGTGATACAAGAGAAGAAGAAGAAACATGATGCTTCCAGTGACAGTGACACTTCTGAGAGAAGCATAGTTCATGCTTTAGGGATTGCTGCAGTAGCAAGTGCCAGAGTTGGGCAATTGTTTTGAGTAGTGATGATGATGATGAGTTACTTCCTAGTCTTGGAAGTACCTCTCTCACTAAGAGGGAGTGTTGATTTTTTAGTAGCTTGGGAGGTACTCCAAGCCCTAGGGTTTGGGGTTTGGAGGAAAAAGCGCCACAAGAGTCACTTGTGGGCTTGGAACTCAAGCTTGGGGTTCTTCACCCATCATGATTTGGGCCAAAACCATGAGCCCATTTTGACATGTGATGGATGAGGATGATAGCTTTCGTCGAGACGAATCCGACGCAATGAATATCACCCGATACCTAGTTGTAGAAATGGAGTTATGAATTTTTGAAGTTATGGAGTGGGTTTGCACCATATGTGTCAAGGTCGGCTTGACTTAAATAAGCTCCCTAATAGTTGGACAAGCCCTTGTTGGACGTTCTGAGAAGCCCTTCTTATGTGTATATATAGAAGGTGATGGAGGACACTTAAGGGCATCCAAAAGTGCAAACATGACAAAGAAGGAGCTCGTTGAGGAGGACATCTCTTTGTTTTGGGCCACAGATAAGAAAGGAGAAGAAGGTTGTTAGGAAATGTCTTTATGACTGTTTAGGGACCGAAGTTATCTAGTAGCAGGGCCGCATTCAAGAGAGGTAAGTCTGGACTGTTTTTGGGTAACTTTGTGTGTCAATAATCCTATAAAGGTAGGTTGCAATTCTGTACAGGATCCTGAAGGAGGGACGCAACCCAAAACATAGGTTTTTTAGGTGTTGAACAAGAGTTGGAAATAGCCCAGAACCTCAGCATATGAAAGGTTCTTATCCTATGAAGGAACCCACAGTTGTTAGGAGGGCGTATGTGCTGAAAACAGGGGCTAGATTGGGACTAGTTTCTTGCCCTAACCAGGCCGTGGTCAACAACAGCGCAACCTACCCCAAACAGTGACCAGTTAGGTGTGTAAAATGCCTTATGTTGGGTCTGGAGTTAGACCAGTTTGGATCAGTTGTATTGCAACCTTTGGGAGCCGTGAATTGAAGTTGACTTGGGTGAAAAGAAGACTTCAATTAGGAGCAGATTTCACAATGATTGGATTGGGCACTTAGTGGTTGGTGGAGGGCAACAAGAAAGTGACCAAAGTAGCCCTAGACAAGCAATGTTGAAGTGACGAAGATAACTAAAGATTGGGTGAAGTTTGTAGCCTTATGAGTAGCTCTTTGATGGACGAAAGAGACTACTAGAAGGCAGATTGGAGGTCAGGTATTGGCCAACCTAGAAAGCAGATTGGATCAGCCCATGTACAAGCAGCAGAAGTGACTTGTAGTAGTGTTAGGTGGCAACCCTCCTGGAGTCTCTATGTGTTGTCATTTGAAGGACTAAGGGGCAACTAGAGATCAGTACAGAAGCAAAGGACTGGCAGGACAAGATACGACATAGAAGTTGCAGCGAAGATTGTCATTGTATCTTGTATTCCATGGACTATTGTATTATTCAGATTGGTATAATATAACAAATAATTATTGTACAATATTTTGTTAAAAATTGTGTATACTTGTGCATATGTGAGTTACTGCTTTATATTTTCCGCTGTGAAAAGTAGTTCTTGTTGAGATTCTTGGTTTGGTAGCGTCAGAGATTCTAAGATTCTAACCTACACCCAAGATCATGGAAATTCAACAGATTTTACCATCCATAAGAAGTTCCAACCTAGATGCTTATCAAATCCCTCAGACTCCATTCTTTCTTTATGGCCTTCACTGAGACTTAAGACTGTTAGTCCTAGTCTAGTGCCTGACCCATAAAGACAAGAACTATCTAATATCACTCCCTCTCAATCAGGGAATAGATATCCACCAAACCAAGCTTACCTCTCAGGTACTCAAGCTTCTTATTTGGTAACGCTTTAGTAAGTATGTGTTCTACGTGTTCATCTGTAGGTAGATAGTGCAGTGCCACAACCCCATCTCGTACCAAGTTTCTGATGTAGTGGTACTTGTTGTTTATATGCTTTGTCTTAACATGAAACGTCAGGTCTTCTGTCAATCTCATGCAACTGTGATTATCACAATGCATCTATGTAGGGCTAAGTAGTCCTTCAAACAACTATGATAGTAACCCCCTAAGCCAAACTGCTTCCCGACATACCTCGCTTGCAGCGACATATTCAGCTTCAACACTACTCAATGCAAGTGTATCCTGCTTTTCGTTCATCCATGAGACCATGAAAGATCCTAGGCTGAAGCATCCACCTGTTGTGCTTTTTCTATCTGTCTTACTACCACCCCAATCTGAATTTGTGTAACCCATAAGTTGGATTTCATTAACAATGTACCGAAGGCAATGATATATAGTCCCACATAAATATCTTAGGATATGCTTGGCTGCAATCCAATGATCATGTTTTGGCTCCATCTGAAACTGACTTAGGACATTTATTGAAAAAAAATGTCCGGTCTAGTATTTACTAGATACATCAAGCCCCCAATCAATTGTCTATAGCAAGTAGGATCCACCAGACTAGATTTTGAACTCCTCAATTTCTTTAAATTGGTAATCATAGGAGTCATGATAGGCTTGCAATCCATTATGCCATCCTTTTGAAGCATCTTGATTACATATTTGCCTTGACCAAGATATATCTCTCTTGGCTTCCGCCATACCTCTAGTCCCAGATAATAATGCTTGATCCCAATATCTTTCACATATAATTTTGTTGCTAACTGCTTCTTACATTCATGAATCCGATGCACCTGTGACTAGTAGATCATCCACATACAAGAGTATGATAACTGGTTCATCTTGGACCACTCTGATATATAGGTTAGGATCTGCAGTACTCTTGGTAAAACCAAGTCTCAATAGATATGCATCCATCCTTGCATACTAGGCCCTAGGTGCTTGCTTTAAGCCATATAGAGCCTTCTTCAATCTACAGACATGAGTCTCCCTCTAATTTATTTCAAATCCTTGAGGTTGCTCAATGTAAACCTCCTCATCAATGGTCCCATTCAGAAAAGTTGGTTTGACATCCATTTGATGAATGTTCTATCCCATAATAGTAGCGGCCAACGAAACAAGCAATCTTATTGTTGTATACCTAGTTGTGGGAGAAAAGGTTTCCTCATAGTCAATTCCTTCCTTTTGTGAGAAGTCTCTTGCTACAAACCTTGCTTTGTACTTGTCAATGTTCCCATCTTTAGCATGCTTTATCTTGTAAATCCACTTTGAAGTGATTGTAGATTTGTCACTTGGCCTGGGGACAATTTCCTAGACATCATTCTTCATTATGGATTGGTATTCTTCCTGCATAGCACTTCTCCACTCTTGATGCTTCCTTGCATCCTCATAGGAGGAAGGTTTTGTTTCAATAAGCCTTGCCATGTATGCAGCATATCTAGAATACCTCCTTGGTCTCTTACTTTTCGTGGATGTCCATGATGTTGTATGTTCTTTTGCCTCTTGAAGAGTAGTTTTTAACCAAATAGGCCTCTTCCGATTTTATGGAACAATTACTTATTGTATAGGTTCACAAGGACCTTAAACATCTTCTTGAGCAGGTCCTGGTTGTTGATTTTGGGTAACATCAGATGTGCTCTAGCCATGAAAATTGGTGGAGATGTTAAAGCACATGAGATCTCCAAGACCCAGAAATGGTTTGGAAAAATTGTACTCGATTTGGGAGATATTAAAATAATTAATAGTTTTAATGGAGTTCCTAAGTTTAAACTTAGGAAAAATAAAATATTAATGGGTATTAATATAAAACTGGGTTAGAAGGTTCCAAAATTCATGGATCAAGCCAAATCTAATCATAGTCGTTGATTAGAGATTTAATCTCGGTCGTTGAAGGACCAACAGGGAAAGTATAAGAGGAGGCTTGAGGGTCAGTTGGAAGATACACCAGAGTGATCAGTGATTCGATTTGCTAGAGTGGGGTTGCTAAGCAAAGTTGAATCTGTGATCAACAGTGAGAAGCAGTGAGTACTAGATAGAGAGGCAAAGATAGTTCTGAGAGACCAACGCAGAGGCAGAGAGCGAAACACAACAGCCAGAGCAGGCCACGCAGAGCCCAACAAAGACAGCGCAGAGGCCAGAGGGCCTGCATCATCCACGCAAAGGGCAATAGGAGTGGCGTAGAGGGTCCCAGAGGCTGTGCAGTGCCTCAGAGGGCCGACGTAGAGGGTTCTGAGGCTAACGCAGTGCTTCAGAGTTGTTGGAGAGGGTTTTGTGGGATAGATTTTTTGAATACCTGTTTCCAAATAGAGAGGTATTACTGATGATTGTTTTTCTTTGTCGAGTGAGCCAATTTGGACCCAGTTGTACTCAAGGATATACTACATAATAATAAATCCTCAGAAATGCTGCACCGGTTTTCCTGCATTGGGTTTTTCCAGGGACGAGTTGTCCAAAAATAATAGTGTCACTTGTGTGTTTCTTTTCTTTCAACTGTTGATCTGTAGATGTTGAGACTGTATTGTGTTTATTTCGTTATTTATATGTTTTAAATAACTTGTTCGAAATTAACAAGTAGAAGAAATAAACTAGAAGAATACAAATTAAATTTCTAATGAATAGACTTAGAAATTTCAACATGGTATCAGAGCGTGGTTGCAGATCACAGGAGAGCTAAAGGCATCAGCTAAGCAGAGCATTTGCAGCAGAATCAGTTGTCCTGAGTGACAAAAGTTGATCCTTGCAGAAAGCAACAGAAGAAGGGTTGACGCAGAGGGACTGCGTCATCAGTCTGGGCCAGAGAGAGGCCAGCACAGAGGCTGAGGAAGGTAGAAAAGGGCTCACGTAGAGCCACGCAGAGACCACGAGGGTTGACGCAGTTGGCTGAGGGAGCAGTTTTTCCAGTGCCGGGATTGCGCAGAGCCTAGAGGCTCAGTCCTTCAGTTGTTGGGGCATAGGAAGTTGTGGGCAGTTTGCGGGAGCGAAGCTGGTGGGGTACTATGGGCAGAACAGTACCTAACAGGGCAAAACCAAGGTAGAGGGAATTGCTACTGAGGTGGAATTCTAGCCAAGGAATCCGGATCAGCATTGCAGGTGCACAAAAGATCAGAGAGGTACAGCTTGATGATTGGAAAGAGGATTCTAGAAGGGAAATCGAGACTCAGAGAGAGTCCAGTAGAGAACTTCCAGGCGGGAAGTAGAGAGACTTAGCAGGAGTCGAAAAGAGAACTTCGAGAGGGAAGTAGAGAGACTCGGAGGAGTCGATGAAAAGAGCAGAGAGATGGCCATGAATGGGTTGAGGGATCAGGACAAGTTGTACGGGGCATCCAACTTTGTGGTCTAGAAGGCCAGGGTCCTGTCCATTCTAGATAGACATCGCCTCAAGCCGAACAATGGCAATCCCAGTTGACCAGGATGATAATGAGAAGTATGAGGAGGAAATGGCCAAGGCGAAATGCATCATCCTTGATGGGGTTAAGGATCATGTGGTCCAACATATTGCCGAGAAGGAGACGACAAAGGAAATGTGGTATGCCCTAAAGAAATTGTACCAGCATACTTCCGTGCAGAGGAAGATGTTACTTGAGAATCAGCGGCAGTCATACCAGATGCAGAAGGAGGAGCAGATAGATCACTTCCTCGGTCGGTTGAAGGAGATTCGGAACCAACTGACTTCCCAAGGGGCCATGCAAGATGAGGAGATGTTGGTGAGGACCGCATTTAACGCAGTCTCCGAGGAGTGGGAGACATTTGTCCAAAGCATACTAGGTAGGGCAGATCTTCCAGATTGGGAAGAATTGTGGGCAACTCTTCGCCAAGAGGAGATCAGGTAGTTGAACAAGACAGGAAGTAGTAGCAAAGGAGTCCGGACCAAGAAGGAAGAGGAAGAGGATGCAGCTCTGGGCCCTGGCATCTGCGGGAAAGCATGAGAAGAGGAAGAAAAAGGACCTCTCCAAAGTCAAGTGCTTCAAATGTGGGAAACTGGGTCATTATGCGAACCAGTGTCCAAAGAATAAGAGTAAGGGAGAGGCGTCTGACTCTAAGGCAGCGCCAGCAAAGGTAGAGAAGGAGGTCAAGGAGGATGACGATTGTGCCATGAGTGCTCATGTACCTCTAGAGAAGAGGTGGGGAGACATCGAGCTGTAGTCAGGAAGACTACAGGCGATGAGGAGTAGGATCCTTAAGGTACCCAACCTTTTGGATTATACCTTGTTACGGGAGCCCCAAAGAGAGTAGTAGGACTGGCGGATGTCAGTATAGACCGATACAGATGAAACAGCAGAGAGTGCTACAGTGTAGGAGTCCCCGGGCAACGCGAGGCTAGTAGGTTAAAACAATGCGAGAGGCACGGAGAATGTTGCAACAGTGCAAGATGGCACAAAGAGGTTTGCAGCAGTGCGAGATGCAGGGAATTGTTGCAGCAGTGCAAAGGTCAATAGAGGGAGCACTTGTTAGCGATAGAGAGAGCTTCAGCATCGGGAGTGTTTCTAGCCTGACAGGGATGTCAGAAGTTGGGTGGATCAGTTACTTCTCAATAACTGAGTTGCAGTGCAATAGCAGTTGGCAGTAGCACAATGCAACATGATGAGAAGGGGTTGCAGTGCAGATGTAGTGTTGGGAAAAAGGACCAGCAACAGCACAGATGCAGGGGCAGTAGTACAGGATGCAACAGTGCAGAGGATGTTGGGCGGGGAGGCCTAGCATCAGCACAGGTACTGGTGTCGAATAATCAGAGTGATGCTCAGTAAGGAGTATTACTAGAGCACAATCCTCGCTAAGAGGGAGTGTTGATTTGGTGTAGCATCGGATGTGCTCTAGCCATGAAAATTGGTGGAGAGGCTAAGGCACATGAGATCTCGAAGACCCAGAAATGGTTTGGACAAATTGTACCCGATTTGGGAGATATTAAAATAACTAATATTTTTAATGGAGTTCCTAAGTCTAAACTTAGGAAAAATAAAATATTAATGGGTATTAGAAGGTTCCAAAAATCATGGATCAAGCCAAATCTAATCTTAGCCGTTGATTAGAGATTTAATCTCGGCTGTTGAAGGACCAACAGGAAAAGTATAAGAGGAGGCTTGAGGGTCAGTTGGAAGATACACCAGAGTGATCAGTCATTCGATTTGCTAGAACGGGGTTGCTAAGCAAAGTCGAATCAATGATCAACATCGAGGGGCAGTGAGTACTTGACAGAGAGGCAGAGATAGTGTCGAGAGACCAACGTAGAGGCAGAGAGCAAGACGCAGCAGCCAAAGCAGGCCACGCAGAGCCCAGCAGAGACAGCGTAGAGGCCAGAGGGCCTGCGTCATCCACGCAGAGGGCAGCAGGAGTGATGCAGAGGGTCCTAGAGGCTCCGCAGTGCCTCAGAGGTCTGACACAGAGGGTTTTGAGGCTGACACAGAGCAGCAAGAGGTTGACGCAGTTCCTCAAAGTTGTTGGAGAGGGTTTCATGGGACAGGTTTTCTGAATACCTGTTTTTGAATAGAAAGGTATTACTGCCGATTGTTTTTCTCTGTCGGGTGAGCCATTTTGGCACCCAATTGTACTAAAGGATACACTGTATAATAATAAACCCTCAAAATTGTTGCACCGGTTTTCCCGCATTGGGTTTTTCCGGGGACGAATTGTCCAAAAACGGTGTCACTTGTGTGTTTGTTTTCTTTCAGTTGTTGATCTATAGATGTTGAGACTGTATTGTGTTTATTTCGTTATTTATATGTTTTAAATAACTTGTTCGAAATTAACAAGTAGAAGAAATAAACCAAAAGAACACAGATTAAATTTCTAATGGATAGACTTAGAAATTTCAACACTGGTTCTTGACCATCATTATCCCTAGCGATATTCTCAAAGATAGGTATCTATTTATCATCAGAGTCAACCAGAACATCCCTTGACTTCTTGTAAGCTATGCTCTTATCAAAGATGACATCCCTGCTCACCTCAATTCGACGATCCTCCTAGATATAAATTCTATATGCTTTTGATGAAGCACTATATCCCACAAAGATACCCTTTAGACTAGTAGGATCCAGATTCTTCCTCTTGTCCTTGGGTATATGAATATACACAGGACACCCAAATATTTAAAGATGATCTACACTTTCCCTTCTTGTAAATGCTTCTTCTGGAGTCATGTTGTTAAGAATCTCGTGAGGATTTCGATTCTGTAAGTAGATAGTTGGCATGCATGCCTCTCCCCATAGAAATTGAGGGAGATCTTCATCATGTAGCATAGCCTTGACACATTTTTTAATAGTACGGTTCTTCCTTTTTGCCACACCATTTCGTTCAGAATTATAGGGAAAAATGAGCTCCCTCTTGGTTCCTACTTCCTTGCAGAAAGCTATTAACTCTTTGGAGGTGTATTCTCGGTTAGGTTTTTCACTTCATTCTTGAATTCCTGAAATTTTTTGAATACCTCATCCTTGTTCTTGAGAAGGTATAACCAAGTCTTCCTTGAGTAATCATTAATGAAGGTTACATAATACTAATGCCCACCAAGATACTTTATAGCCATAGGTCCACAGACATCCGAGTGTATGAGATCTAAAATTTCCTTAGATTTGGTATCATTACTTGCAAATGGCTTCTTTACATTATTTCCTAGAGAACATCCCTTGTAGATCCCTTCATGATCTTCCTTTATTTCTGGGATGCCATTGACCATTTGACTCAGAGATGGTAGAATCTTACAATGAAAGTGTCCATACCTTTTATGCCATAGTTCAGAAGGACTCACCTCTAAGTGAACTAGGGCTTGGGTTAGAGGTGTATAGAGTCTATACATGTCTCCTCATAGGTCCCAATCACCCTTGCTTCGTTAATACTAGAGCCCTTACCCCAAACCAAAATCTTTCCATCAACAAAAGAAACTCTATCACGCTTATCCTCTAGGAAAGAAATAGAAAATAAGTTTTTCTTCAAACATGGAACATATAAGATGTTGAGGTGAATTCTTCCACCTGACTCGAGCTCCAATGATGTAGATCCAATGCCTTTCACTGGATAGCTCTTGTTGTCTCCAAGTTCGATAGAGTGAGATGAGTTTCCCTTAGATAGGGTTTGGAGTTGATTGCATTCTCCCGTCATATGTTTGGAGGCACCACTGTCAATAACCCATACATTCTCGTCCTTGAATGTGCCGAATAAAGTGGAGAACAAGCTTCCATCTATTACTTCCTTTGCGAGCTTGGAGATGATCTTCAATAGACAATTCTTGATAGATGTAGCGATATTTCCAAGAACCTTGAAACCCTTCCTTATAACCCTTGCCATAGTGCTAACAAAGATGTGATCTTCAGTCTCCTTGCACCTTAGCTCTAATACCATGTTGGAAAATATGGAGACTTGTAGATTAGAACTTATTTTCCTTATCATGATAATTACTTGTGATGTTATTTGGTTCTTTATTACTTCTTTAGTTTTGTTCATCAAACAATTACCAAAACAATGAAGATCACAGAGAGAGAGTACACAAGATATAGGCTCCAAGCCAGGGCAAAACCCCTCCAAGGGAAAACCCAGAAAATGTTTCTCTTCTTCTTTAGAATATGCTCACAAAAGAGACTTACAAGCCCTAAAGACCAAATCCAACAAACCCTCCAAGCCCCAAGCCAGCCTCCAGCAAGATCTTCCTTGAGAAAACTTCCAAAACTTCGATATTGCTACTGTAACTTCGACCACTACAACAGAATTTTGGCCCTGCAACTGCTACAAAATTTTGTCCTTCTACAATTGGTAGCTTCACAAACCCTAGCGAGACGAGAAAAGCTTCCTTGACAAAATTTCGACTTCTGCTCTTCTTCTTTGTCCTTCCAGCTACTCTTCTCTCCTTCGCTATTGCATATCGAACTTGCTTGATATGTGTGTCCAAATGAGGTCGAAATCCCTTGTATTTATATTCTTTCTTGAGAGTTGAATAGCCCTCCTCTAGGCCGACCTAATCTTGCTCTTGGGCCGACTTCGTGTTGGGCTTATCCATGGCTTTTCCTTGTTAAAATAAATATTTTCCTTCATTACAATGAGTCCAAATGGGACTATGACACATGACCAATATTATTCATTATCCTAGAAAGAACTAGAAAGACATAGAAGACCTAAAAGCACGAAGAACATGCTTTTGACTCAAACTTGAGAATGAAACCCATACTCCAAAAATAAAATATAATTTCCTCTTCTCTTTCTTTCTTTCTTTATAAAGAATATAGAATGTCATTATTACAATTACATCATAATGAAGACCGAACCTAGTTATAATTTTCAACACAAACATGATAACTTACTGTGATCTATCCACATTTACAAATGATAAGAAGAAGGCGTGTCACAACTGGATAACTTGGGAATTTTGACAATGGAGACCGACTAAAGTAGGATGAACATATTAAGCAATGAAAAATCAAAGTCTTAAAAACAATATCTCCACAACATGAATGGTGTTAAAAATTACAATCCTATTTAGCCAATGTTCAACTTCCTGATAAGGCATATCCAAAGGTAACCTTACACATATTATCCATGTCCCATATCAATAGATTGTTAATTTTTCTTATAGATATATTGTTCTTTGCTTTGATAATTGCATTTCTTCATTTACATATTAAATTCACCTCACACTATCATAACATTATTCAAATCTACATCATTATTCTCACACTATCATAACATTATTCAAATCTACATCATTATTCAGCAACATATGCAACTATGTAGAAAGAACAATATCATCATCATCAATGCAGCAGAACATAAAGGAATAATAGAAGAAAATCATTCACACGTAGAGACACCAAGATTTCTTAGAGACCAAGGCAAAACCCACTATGGGGAAAACCCTTTCAAATTCTTCTTCTTATTAGATTGTCATTGAATGATTCAGTAAAAGAGAGTACAATGATCCATATATTCATCCATACAACTATCTAGCAAAAATCAACTAAACAATATCCATGAGATGAACCCAATCATACTTATACTCAAAAACCCTAATTCTAAAGCTTGCAATGAACTGTAATTGTTTGCGATCAACTGTCGAACACTGGGGTGAACATGCGAAAACTTCGGATAACTGAAAAATCAAACTGTAGATGTTGGTCGGATGGAGGACATGTTGTGCGTGCCACTGAAAGGCTCAGTCACACAGATGAGCCTGGCAATGAACGATTGTAGTCAGGATCTCTCTATGGCATGCCTGCGACTGAGGCCCAAAACCCTAAAACAGATATGCGAGCTTCAGACCCTGCAATTTCATCTTCGTGCGAACCCATTCCTCAGCGGATCTACCTCAAATGTGTGCAAGCAAAAAACAAGAAAGAGAATAGAAGAATGATCCAAGATGATGTCCAAATGAGGTTGAGGTCACTTGTATTTATAGCCTTCCAAGGGTGTCCAATTTGCTTTAGGGCCGACCTAATCAAATATGCACATGTGGGCTCATAATTCAAAAATATACTTTCCCTTGTCCAAATTAGATGATCTTTAGGTCGATTTTGGTCCTCTCAAAAAGAGGAATTCAATGCAATCATCATCTCCATCAAATGAGTTGTCCAAAGTGGAATTTGGACCTAGTTGCCAATTTTAACACTCCCTCTCAACTAGGGAAAATTCCACCTGCATCATGTCATGTGTATCTTGTCATCAAATCATATCCAATCTCAAGTATCTCATCATCACGTATCGTCGCTGTTCATCTCGATTCATCTCTTGCTTATTCTTGCTTATCTTTTGATTGTCCCTGCTCATATGCTGAACATTCTCGAATCTAAGAGAAGAAGAGTTTGACATTGGAGGGGGGGCCTAAGCTACAACCCTCTATTCATCAGGGAGCCACTGCTACCTCCCACAATCTCTTTCTGCGAGGAGCCCAATGCTACCATGTGAGAAACATCAGTGGGGAGCCAATTCTACAACCCACATCATCATCAAAGAGCATATCATTAGGGAGCACATCTCAATTTGGAACCACATCGGGGAGCACATCTCAATTTGGAACCACATCGGGGAGCACATCTCAATCTGGAACCACATCGGGGAGCACTTCTCAACCTGGAATCTCATGGGGGAGCTAAACCTCTATGACCCCATATCGAGCAATAGGTGATATAGGGGAGCACATCTCAACCCATCCTATTGCCTACCAATCTTCCCAACAATGACCCTCAAGAGTCATGTGGTATCATAATCCGAACTTGGGTTAGATACCCGACTTACCAAAAGGTAAGGATCACATGCCCCAAGCCTCCTCAACCCATTGACGAGACGGGGAGGGACAATCCCAACAAGCCCGACTTGTGGGTATGATGCTAAGAGGGGTATATGTAACGACCCAACTAAATTGATCCATTATATAAAGTTTTAAACTTTATAATAAAACAAATGTGATGAAATTTAAATAATAAATATGTTAAGTTTTATAAATACAACTTAAATTTATAAACATATATAAGTTAAATTTTATAAAATATATAATTAAACTTTATAATATATATATATTAAATTTACAAAATATATAATTGAACTTTATAAAATAAATTTTATAAACTATATAATGGAACTTTATAATATATATATATATATATTTAAATGTTATAAGATATATAGCTGAACTTATAAATATACATATGCTAAGCGTAAAACACAATCATATGCTATATCATACCTAAAAATCATTACAGGATCCATTAAAAGGGGGCGCGTCCAACCAACTGAAAATTTATAACAGAGCGCCTTTTGCCAGGAAAATATCTGAGGGTTAAATTGCATGGAGGGCGTGTCAAGTCGAGGGAAGGCGGTGGCTGTAGGTAGGAGGGCGGCCACCGCCAGGCCCGTAGATAAAAACCGGCAGCCTGGATCGAGAGGGGGGAAAAAAAAACCAGAGAGGGGCAGAGAGAACCAGAAGCAGAAATTCACCAGGAGAAAACCAGGAGAAGATAATTATCCATTGGAAGAGCCTTAAGCCGTCTGAGGTTCTGGGCACGGAGGGACAGAGAGCTTCTGTGAGCAGCTTTCTGGATTGAGCAGCTAGGTTTGCTCAGTCTGGTTGGGTGGTATTGGTCTCCCGGAGATTGGATCAACATAGCCACGGCATCACCAGCAGCAAAATCACCAGTTCAGTAGCAGAATCAACAGCAGTTAAGGTAAGTACAAATTAATTCTTCAGGCTTCTGTATTTCAGATTTTAGTTATTGTGTGTGAATGGTTATTACAGATGGTATCAGAGCCAATTTTTAACTCTGCGGTACCTTATTGGCCCTACACCTGTAAACACACTCTTAAGGTTTATGATTCTGTTCTGTTTTAGAAAGAAAACATTGTCGTAGAACACCTGTAAACACACTCTTAAGGTTTATGATAGTTGATTTCCATTTTGTGTCTCTGGTTCTTACATAAACCCGCGACCTCCTATCCAACACCCTTCATATTCATTCGATGCGGTGGAAATGGCGGATTCAATGAACGGACTCTGAATCCTCGGTATTCAATACGAAATTTTTCCGTTTATTCCGCATTTGGAAATGATCCAAATTTGGCTGATGTAAATTTGAGTACATCAGCGTTTTTTTTGTTTTAGTATACACTGCCCGATTTCAGAGGCTTAAGAAAGCTTCAGAAGGCAGCCTAGAGTTTCTGCACATTTTATTTAAGTGCCAAAGAATTTAGGCCGGGTGACTTCTTAGTTTTCTTCATCTGGAGTCTTTTACCCGTTCAAAAATCGGGGTCGCTTCCTCAGACATGGCCGCACTGCCCTTGTCTACACACAAATTTAGAAAGTTGTTACCGCTTTCCCTCTATTGGAGTTGTGGTGGTGGGGATTGAACTTGGAACTTTTGTCTTTCAAAAACCACATTCCTCTATTCATGAAACTACTTTCCTTTCTGTTTATTTATTTTAGCTGACGCGACCGATAAACATACGTGGTATAATCGAACACGGTGTGTCGAGCTTCATTTTTATCTGACGTGTACAGTAAGACCTGGTAACGAGCCACGTGTTCAAGAAGCGAAGTGTTCGATGTGTTGGTTTATTCGTCTGACGTTTACGGCAATTGGCTAGATCGAGCCTCAATAAATGCGAGCTACAGCAAAGAAGTGTCACTGTAATGTGTTAATGTGATGCAATATTAACGCCACAAAGCGATGTCATTGTAAATCCAAAAAGTGACCCTACAAAGTATGACGTGCCACAGAGAACCGATTTCGATGTCACAGAGTACATGATGTGTTGTTACGTTTATTACGCTGCCAGTGTGTCGTTGTAATTTCTACTAATCATAAGAGCGATGACAACACATCTAGATAAGAGTCGCTTTAAAATGTGATCCATTAACAAGCCACAGTGAATATAATGTAGGTCATAACAAAATGCAAGCTACGGAGAACAGAGCGGACCACATATAAATGCAAGAACCACAGGAATAATATATGTGAACCATAGACATAAAGAAATGTGAGCCACAAAGCGCGAATTACAGGGAATATAAGTAGGAGCCATGGTGATTATCAAATGTCAGCCACAGATCATGAAACAAGCCATAGTTTATAATATGGAGCACAGAGATCATCGAGCCTCAAATATGTGAGTCATTGTAATGCAATAAAAGCAATCCATATCAAAAGAGTAGAACCAAGCCACCATAGTGAACTATATCGCAGAAGCATGCTACAGGAGTATAGAGCGAGCTTTCATATCGTGGAGTTACGTTTTTTTCTTGCATCAGTATAGATAGCAGTCTATTAATTGAGGTAGGAGATCATATGCCCAAAATTCAATAAAAACCAGAGAGAGATCCAATTGACAACAGAATGTGATCTTCAAGCCTCTTTCTTCAAACCTTTGCTCTGCAGTTGCTGGCATGGTATCTCATTAAATACCTGGGAACCAAGTTAATGATTCTGGGGACATCATTTATTATCCTTATTTTGCTTGAGGTGAATTGCTTTTGCTAAAACTGATAAGTACCTACTCCTCATTCTTTGCACCAGACTCTCTTAAAATAAGACTCAGTAGCTCTTTGGATTAAATCCATATCCAAGTAATATATTAGGGAGATAGATATATATGACCGCCCTTAAATGTAATAGTCAGATTGAGGTATGACAAGTATGTTACCAATGAACATTATAAACGAGACATCTAACATTTTCATTTTGTGAATGTTATTAGGTAAATAAACTTTAGATGTCTTACCTTAGGAGCTAATAACCATACACTTCTGCATTAGTCATATTAGGATAGAATACCCTGCATTAGGACAAGGAGGTCGTGAGACCACCCTCCTTGATCTCGGTACCAGTAAGATCCGCCTAGCGGGTAAAAATAGCAAAACTATACCCGTTTATAAATGTGAAGTTGCAAAGAAAATTGTGTGTTAAAATTCGGTTATCCACCTCAAATTTTTTTTTATATATATAAATTTTATTGTGTGTTCAGGGACCATTACCATGGTAAGGACGTATGAGCGACGACGACGTGACCGGGCAACATCATCACCATTAATGCCGCCACCGTCACCATCATCATCCCCATCACCTTCGTCACCACCAAGACCACCGTCAACATCAAACGCTCCAACGCCAGAGTTGACTGTGATAATGAACTCTTTGGAAGCCTTATTGGAGACATTAAAGGAATCAACTAAGGCTAAAAACAAAGAGGAATTTCAGCATGTAGCCACCAGTTCAGCGGAACCAAATAATTTGGAGCCCAGAAGATCGAGAGAAGACATCTCTAGAGAGCTTCAGAAGATTAGACTCCCAGAATTTTCGGGAGGTCGAGCTGGTGAACGCGCTGAGGCATGGTTGGAAGGGATGAACCGGTGCTTTAGGTTAAGAGAATATTCGCCTTCAGCAAAAACAAAGATTGCCGTGTTTCAACTAAAGGAAAGTGCCTTGATTTGGTGGGGAAATCTGGAAAAGCAGCTGCACCTTACATCGGATAATGTTTCTTGGGAACTATTTGAGGAAAGGTACCGTCCAAAGTATTTACCTCCATACTTTCAACAACAGCAAGCCAGAGCCTTTCATACACTAATTCAGGGAAGTAAAACGGTGGAGGAGTACGAAATAAGGTTTATGGAGCTGGTAAAATACATTCACTACTTAGACTCTGATGAACGTCAAGCTGAACGCTTCATATTTGGGTTAAATCCTCGCATCAGAGCCTTGGTAAGTATGTGGAAACCATCATCTGTAGCCGAGGTAGTCGAATGTGGCCGTTATGCAGAAGAACACCTTGGAATCAAAAAGGATATGGGGCCAGCAGGGCCTTTACAATCAGGATTTCCAGGGAAGGCTCCCCGGAACTTTTCAGAGGAGGTAGCTCGAGGCCACCTTACGGTAACAGGTTTACCCCAAGTGTGGGGACAAGAGTTCCCATGGCAGTAAACACTATAGCCGCGGAATCGTCCAACACCAGACCATGGGCATCGCAAGGGACTACCGGTAGAGGAAGGAGTGCGAGAGGAATCAACATGGGAGGACGCGGCTCGTTCTCTAGAAATTCACACCTTGATTCAAGAGGATCAGCGCAGCTCAATTGTTGGGGATGTGGGGGGCCGCATTTCCAGCATAACTGCCCTGAAGTTTCATCAAATATATTGCAAAGGACTGGGAAGGAGCCGATATCAGCCAATCGAAGTAATCATAGAATTCATGCAGTAGTCAACCACGACCAAGCAGCCCATCAATCCACTGTAGTGGAATCTTCAGGTATTATCAATGGCATAAAACTCAAAATCTTATTTGATACTGGTGCCACAGATAGTTTCATTTCGTCATATGCATTAAACAGATGTGGGTTGGCAGCTCGTAGACAAAATGATTTCCACCAAGTAGAAATGGCCTCAGGAGAACTCCAAACCGTGGGCTTGAGTGTGGATCAATGCAAAATTGACCTAGGGGTCTGTTCGACTAAACTAAAAGTCTATGTCACAGCCTTAGGAACGTATGATCTTATCATAGGTATGGATTGGCTGGAAGCTCACCAAGCTTGGGTGGACTGTTATGGAAAAAGGATTTTGGGCATAAATGATGAGGGAGAAGTAATCCAAATTCAAGGAATCAAGAGGGAAGTTTCTTTACGCTACATTTCGGCAATGCAGGTGAAGCGTTGTTTAAGAAAGGGTTGTCAGGCTTATGCAATTCACGAAGTAAGCCAAGAAAAAGGGCCATCCTTAGAACAATATCCGGTGTTAGCCGAGTTCCCGGATGTATTTCCAAAGGAACTACCTGGATTACCCCCGGTAAGAGAATTGGATCTCACTATTGAATTAAAGCCAGGTACCCAACCGATCTCTAAAACGCCTTATAGAATGACAGCTCCAGAACTTCAGGAATTGCAAATCCAGTTGAAGGAACTACTCGATATAGGGCATATTCGGCCCAGTACCTCACCTTGGGGCGCTCCTGTAATTTTTGTGAAGAAGAAAGATGGATCCTTAAGATTATGCATAGACTATCGAGACTTGAATCGAGCTACAGTAAAGAATCAATACCCTATGCCGCGAATCGATGATCTTTTCGACCAAATGAAAGGAGCTGCTGTCTTTTCAAAAATTGATCTTCGATCAGGGTATCGTCAGCTAAGGATTTCTGAAAATGATATCTCTAAGACTGCATTCCGGACACGTTTTGGGCACTATGAATTTACTGTAGTACCATTTGGGTTAACAAATGCGCCAGCCGTATTCATGAATCTTATGAACAGTGTTTTCCGTCAGTATCTTGATAAATTTGTACAAGTCTTTTTAGATGATATTGTCATCTATTCCAAGAATGAAGAAGAGCATGAAGATCATTTGCGGATAGTATTGACCTGCCTTAGAGAACGTCAGTTATATGGAAAACTATCCAAGTGTTCTTTTTTTCAGGAAAAGATTCATTATTTGGGTCACATCATATCAGGTGAAGGGATTTCAGTAGATACTGAGAAGGTAAAAGCGATCATGGAATGGCCAATACCGAAAAATGCACATGAGATACGAAGCTTTATGGGTTTAGCAGGTTATTACCGGAGATTTGTGGAGGGATTCTCCAAAATCGCAAAGCCAATCACAACCCTCCAGCGTAAAGGTGTTAAGTATGAGTGGACCGAGGAATGTAATAAAGCATTCTCTGAACTCAAAAGACTACTCACCAGTGCACCAATCCTAAGAGTCCCTGATATGGGCAAAGACTTTACGGTATGTATTGATGCATCCAAGCAGGGGCTGGGTGCAGTGTTGATGCAGGATAAGGGAGTGATAGCTTATGCTTCCAGAAAGCTAAAACCTCATGAAGAACTCTATGCTACTCACGATTTAGAATTGGCCGCTGTAATGCTAGCTTTAAAGATCTAGAGACACTATCTGGTGGGACGAAATTTTACACTTAAAAGCGACCATCAAAGTCTACAATATTTGTTCACCCAAAGAGACTTAAATGCCAGGCAAAGACGATGGAATGAATTCCTAAGTGAATATGACTTCGGAATATCATATATTAAGGGAAAAGAAAATGTAGTAGCCGATGCCTTAAGCAGGAGACCCCGGATATTTTCTCTCATACCCATTAAAGTGGACTTAAGACAACGAGTACTGGATCGTCTTATAAAAGACAGTTGGTATTTAAAGGTGAGGGCAAGTCTTGAGGGAATTAAGGCAAAAGAATCTAAATTTGAGGGTTATGAATTAGAAAACGATGGGATCCTACGATTCCATGGAAGGATGTACATTCCTGATGATAAAGATCTTCGAGATACCATCCTTGGGGAAGCTCACAAAGCAGTATATTGTGCTCATCCTGGAGTAGGGAAAATGTATGCGAATACCAAGAAACTCTTCTTTTGGGCAGGCATGAAGCGTGATATCACTCAATTTGTTGCAAAATGTTTGGAATGTCAGCAAGTAAAGGCAGATCATTGTCACCCAGCGGGCCTCTTACACCCCCACGACATTCCTATGTCTAAATGGGAGACCATTTCTATGGATTTTATCACTGGACTACCTCTTACTTCTCAAAGACACAATGCCATTCTGGTAGTGGTGGATAAATTAACAAAAACCGCCCATTTCATTCCGGTACGAGATACTTATGATGTTGCTGACGTAGCTCGAGTATTCATAAATGAAATTATCAGATTTCATGGAGTACCTAAGAAGATTATATCCGATAGAGATTCGCGATTCACTTCCAGATTCTGGACTTGCATGCAGACAGTCTTAGGTACTCAGCTAAATTTAAGCACTGCTTACCATCCTGAGACTGATGGGCAAACTGAAAGAGTAAATCAAGTACTTGAAGACATGTTGCGAATGTATGTAATGGATCAGCAATCACACTGGGAAAAGTATTTACCCTTAGTCGAATTCGCATACAACAGTTACCACAGTTCGATTGGGATGCCTCCATTTGAAGCTTTATATGGCAGACCTTGCAGAACACCGTTAAGTTGGGACAGGTTAGAAGATCGAGTGGTAATAGGACTAGAATTAATCCATGAAATGGAAGCGCAGGTCAGACAGATTAGACAACGATTAAAGGAAGCCCAGGATAGACAAAAGAGTTATGCTGATGCTCACCAAACTGATAGGAGGTATGAAGTAGGGGATCAGGTCTTCGTCCGCATCAAACCAAATAAAAGTACTATTCGATTCGGAAAAGGGACAAAGTTGTCACCCCGATTTATAGGACCGTTTAAAGTCGTGGAAAGAGTTGGACCTGTTGCCTATCGTCTTGCCCTGCCACCTCACCTGCATAGAATTCATAATGTATTTCATGTTTCTGTATTAAGACATTATATAGTTGATCTATCTCATAACATCCAGTGGAAAGAATTGCAGGTATCGGACGAGGGAGTCATAACGGTCGAACCATTACGTATACTGGAACGTAGAGTTCGACAGCTGCGGAACCGTCTGGTGGACCAAGTTAAGGTCCAATGGGACAAGTATAGTCCTGGATCAGCAACTTGGGAGAATACAGAGGACATATGCCAGAGATACCCTAATTTATGTCCATTTTGAAGAACCTTACACTATGTTTAGTATATATTTACTTCACTACAATCAGGCACTCAAAAACATTTTTGAATGATTATGGATAAACATGAAATTTTGTGGCATAATATATGTTTAATTCCTGCTGGTACATGGATACCAAAATAATATATGTTTAATTCCTGCTGGTACATGGATACCAAAACAATATATGTGATTTATTTTACTAAATTATAAATGTTGAAGTAAAGTTAAGACAGTTGAATAAGTTTTCTTCTGATAAAAATTAAGATATTATAGATCTGATTTATTTTATTTTAGTATGATCAATGGGATAGAAATCAAGAAGTGAATACATTCTAGATGAACGCCAAAAGACGTGCTTGGAATATGGCAAAATATGTTATGCTGTAGTGACATATGTAAATAATACATGAGTTATTTTGAATATGCTGATGCACATTTTACAAATGCATGGGTAAGTGTATGATTGCAGATAAATGATCCAATTTCCGAGATGACCACGTGATGACAGAACCTCATAACAATTAAAGCTCAAAGTGATCCTATGATAGGGTAGTAGCCCTAATTCTACTGGGAGGGGTGGAGGTGTTACCCACCGTTTATCCTCCGAACCCTGGAGTCATGGGAGGACTGTGCGAGTCACGCTCCCCTAGACGTGTGATGATGACTGCCGGATGCCTACTGGGAATCAGGTCGGTGTAACCGACGCTGTCACCTTAGTGTTTATGAATGGTTAGGTCAGTAAAATTGACGCCATGGCATACTCCAGTAGAGGACGGATAGGATGGGAGCAGAAGAGATTAGGGAGGATAGGATGATTTTGAATAGCTTGGGGACCTGGATAGAAAAGGTCATGTCCATTAAAACCTTGAACCTAAAACTCTAAACTTCGGGACGAAGTTCTCAGAAGGGGGGGTGTATGTAACGACCCAGCTAAATTGATCCATTATATAAAGTTTTAAACTTTATAATAAAACAAATGTGATGAAATTTAAACAATAAATATGTTAAGTTTTATAAATACAACTTAAATTTATAAACATATATAAGTTAAATTTTATAAAATATATAATTAAACTTTATAATATATATATATATATATATATATTAAATTTACAAAATATATAATTGAACTTTATAATATAAATTTTATAAACTATATAATGGAACTTTATAATATATATATATATATATATATAGTTAAATGTTATAAGATATATAGCTGAACTTATAAATATACATATGCTAAGCGTAAAACACAACCATATGCTATATCATACCTAAAAATCATTACAGGATCCATTAAAAGGGGGCGCGTCCAACCAACTGAAAATTTATAACAGAGCGCCTTTTGCCAGGAAAATATCTGAGGGTTAAATTGCATGGAGGGCGTGTCAAGTCGAGGGAAGGCGGTGGCTGCAGGTAGGAGGGCGGCCACCGCCAGGCCCGTAGATAAAAACCGGCAGCCTGGATCGAGAGGGGGGAAGAAAAAAAATCAGAGAGGGGCAGAGAGAACCAGAAGCAGAAATTCACCAGGAGAAAACCAGGAGAAGATAATTATCCATTGGAAGAGCTTTAAGCCGTCTGAGGTTCTGGGCACGGAGGGACAGAGAGCTTTTGTGAGCAACTTTCTGGATTGAGCAGCTAGGTTTGCTCAGTCTGGTTGGGTGGTATTGGTCTCCCGGAGATTGGATCAACATAGCCACGGCATCACCAGCAGCATAATCACCAGTTCAGTAGCAGAATCAACAGCAGTTAAGGTAAGTACAAATTAATTCTTCAGGCTTCTGTATTTCAGATTTTAGTCACTGTGTGTGAATGGTTATTACAGTATACTCAGCAAAGAACAAGCTAGGGGAGCAACATCTTCAGCCCTATGGGTAACAGATAGTGGTGATACCCTATTGTCCAGAGATCCCTCAACTCCAAGAGCCCCCCATCTCAATTCCACACCCTGGGAGCTCAAACAGGGTGGAAGAGCTGGCTCAGTATCCTCGATCAGCAATGCTCTCTTTAGATCAACAACATATCATCGCACTCATATCTGGTAATCATCATGTCTCAATAGAATTTATCTCTTGTTCATAAAAGACATAAAATCAAATACCATATTAGAACAAAAATATATATATCACAAAAAGGATACCATAGTCATTCTCCCTCTCACGAAGGTACAAGCCTAAGCTTGTCTTGTAGAGCAGCACTATCTCAATATATGAGGGCATCTCAGTCCAGCTATATATGGGATTCTCTGCCAATCAAATCCCACTCAGTATTATCGCAATGTATCTGTATCATATCCAGAACTTGTTCAAACAACTCTCCACAAAGCTTCTTCATCCTGCTTCATAGCTAGCCATGCTAACAACATCGTACTCAACCTCGATCGTCTTAGAAGCTATGGACTTCTCATCAAAATATCATGGCAGATCTCATGCTAAGCAGCACCTAGATGCGCTCATCAATAATAATCCAAACATCATCAGTACATCTATGCAGACACATATCGTAGGATGAACATCTTAGATCAAAAATTGATTGTCTCATGTAAATATCTCGAAGGGTGTTGGGCGACAACTCAATGTGTATGAAGTGGCTCAATCATGAATTTGCTCAGGATCTATGCACAACATATATATATATATATATATATATATATACAAACGGGTGTTCAAACGGAATATCAGTGCTTCAATCAATTGTCGTTTTCCAAATCAAGTTCAATAATATTTCTTCACAACTTCTTGAAATTCAATCAGAGTGTCCAAGGATTTGCATTTCCACTTCCAAAACCTTTTCAATAGCTTCGCAATATAGATTTTTGTTAATTTAAGATAACAATGGTATGTTTTATGCTTAGAGCAATTTTACTTCAATTTCTTTATTAGCCCAATATCAATATCCTGTTTAAAAATCACATCAACATGATAGTAAAATGCAGATAGAACATAAACAGTAACAGTAGAAGATAATCCAACACAAGAGGACACAAGATATGGCACCAGCCAAGGACAAACCCCAATGTGGGGAAACCCTTGATCAATTCTTCTTATAATTCTTCAAAAGTTCAGCACAGAGAGAGTACAATGTACAATATTCACTTGCGCAATCACAGTGAAATCTGATCAGTCAAACAGCAGAAACAAAAATCCCTAACTGGAAAGTCAACATTGGTCAACAGGGCAGATTTTGACCTCCAAAACAGCTTGGTCAAACTCAGTCAACTCAGCCTCCAACAAAAAGTCAAATCAGCCCAAAAATAGTTCGAAAAAGTCCAGTCAAATCTGGTCAACAAAAGTCAACGCAACAAGCCCTAGCACAGTCAACGTTGGTCAAACAGAGGTCAAGCAACCTTGGATTTCGTGCCCAAAACTGTGGCCTACCCGAACAGAAATTCCTCACACAAAACCACAGTCAAAGATGGTCAACGATGGTCAAGACAACTTCTTGCAACTTTCAATCAACACAAGGAGAGCAAAAGAACAGTCCCTTCTTGTTAACATTGGAAACTAGGGCCAAAGTCCACATGGGTCATCTTATTTATGACATCTTATATTTTTCTTGGATTCCTCTCTCCAAGAGGTGTAGGATTGATCTAAAGATCGTCTGATTCCGACATGTACAAATGAAGTTATGAATTTATTTTGATTATGGACAAATTGTCAAGGTCGGCCAGCAGACTTATGTAGGCTCAGAAGCCCAACAATCACGTCCTTTCATCCTCAACGTTTGCTATAAATTCATGATGCCTGAGCCTCATTTGGACATCACTCATTCACTCACATCTCTCTCTCTCCTCATCTAATTGGGTACGCATTTTCTGGGCAGCTTTCTCTCTCACACATGCGAAGGAAAGGAGGATGATTTTCTGTTTTAGGCATTGACCAGTTTGACCGAATTTTAGAGGTTGTTTTCTTGGGCTGCGTTGACCAGCGTTGACCTTCCTTGACTGCGGATTTGGGTGAGGAATTTCTGTCCTAGCAGGCCGCAGATATGGGCACAAAAATCAAGGCAATTTGACCTCTGTTTTGACTAGCGTTCAGTGTACTAGCGCTGACCGCAGGGTTGACTTTTGTTGACTAGTTTTGACTAAACTTTTTCAGACTGTTTTGGGCTGATTAGTCTTGCTATTGGAGGCCGAAGTTGACTAGGTTTGACCAAGCTGAATTGAGGAAGGATTCTGCCCTATTGACCAGCGTTGACTTTTCTGGTCAGGGCTCTTTTGCTGTTGTCATAAATTATCGGATTTGTAAATTGTACACTCTCTGCTAAACTATTGAAGAATATAAGAAGAATTGATCAAGGGTTTCCCCACATTGGGGTTTGTCCCTAACTGGTGCCACATCTTGTATCATCTTGTCTTGGCTTGTCTTCTACTGTTTATATTTATGTTCTATCTGCATTTTACTATCATGTTGATATGATTGCTAAACTGGCTATTGATATTGGGCTAATAAAGAAATTGAAGTAAAATTGCTCTAAAGCATAGAACATACCATTGTTGCCTAAACTTAACATGGTATCAGAAGTGAGGTGAAGACAAAAACCAAGCAAGAGTGAAAGCGAAATCACCAAAGATAGTTGGACAAGGACAAAAGGCTCAATGGGTTCCTCATCCCACTTCCTAGCTGAAGAAAAGCTCTTGATTTGACTATCATGGATGGAAGATGTCTCTTGATTTGACCTTGGAAGAATATGAAGTGATGGATTATGTGAAGGGTAAAATTCCTGAGCCTCCTTGAAATGCATCGGCTGCTACGAAGACCAAGTACAATAGGGTTGAAGTCAAAGCAAAGAAGATTATCAGAGATTCCATTGACAAGCGTCTGGTGGCCTACATCTCCGAATTGAAGACCTCCAAGGAGATCAACGACAAATTGATCAGCATGTTCAAGGTTAGTAATGCTAATCAAATTTTATTTCTCAATAATAAGTTGAAGGATATTAAGAAGGGCAAGGACGAGGATATTCAATCCTACTTTTTAAGGATTACTGAGATCAAGAATGATCTACTTTCGATTGGAGAGGTCATTCTTGACATGGAATTTACTCTCACCACCCTTGGAGGACTCCCACCTGAGTGGTATGTATTTAGAACCACTATACTCAACAATGATAGAATTCCAGGGTTTGAAGAATTGATGTTGAGATGCATTCAAGAAGAAACAAGAATGGTGGAGCAAGAAATGCCTTCTAATAGGAGCAACGCCACTGCATTCTTTGCTCATGCCAAAAGGAGAAATAATGCACGGGCTAAAGGTCATTTCAATGGAAATCCTGGATCCAAGGGAGGAAGGAAGGGTAGGTGCTTTGTTTGCAATAAGTTTGGCCACTATGCAAGGGAGTGTCCAAATAGAAGTGACACATCGCATGATGATGATCACAATCATTCCAGGGGCAACTTCAACAACAACGATCAAAGGAATGGCAGGTCCAATGGCAAGGGAAAAAGGAATGCGGGACATCAAGGAAATGGTCGACCCTCCAAGAAAGCAAGGAACTCCAGGTATGAAGAATCAAATGTTGTTAACAATAAGCAAAAGGAGTACTATCTTATATCGGCCCTCTCCACTACCTCTCCACCGAACACTTTGGGGAATTGGCTAATTGATAGTGGTGCCTCAAGGCACTTCACCGGATACAAGGAAGCTCTCTCTAATTTGATAGAAAAGGAGACAAACTTGGAGATCATCCTTGGAGACGATGCCACCTATCCCGTGAAGGGAGTAGGGAATGTTACCCTTCAATTGAATCAAGACAACACTATTCATTTACTTGAAGTACTATATGTAACTGATCTCAAGAAGAACCTGGTGTCCATTTCGACAATGGAAGACAAAGGATTCAAGGTGGCATTCATTGATGGAAAGGTATGTGTTTGAAAAAGAAATTTCAAAGATGCGTTTACTCTTGGGTTCAGGGTTGACACTTTGTATCAAGTTGGAGGAAGTCCATTAGGAGCCATGTCTTGCGACACATCTCTACAATTTGAACTATGGCACCGAAGGTTTGCTGATATTCATTATAAGGCCCTACCCGATGTGAGATAGATGGTGACAAGTATGACCAAGTTTAAAGTAGAGCATGAAGGTGTATGTCCGAAATGTGCAGAAAGAAAACTTACAAGGGGACCATTCCCCTCAAGTAATAGCAAGACCACAGATATATTGCAATTGATCCACTCCAACATATCTGGTATGATGCCCGTAAACTCTTTGGGAGGATACTTATATTATCTCACTTTTACAGATGATTATTCTCGCAAGACCTGGATCTACTTCTTGAAAAAGAAGGATGAAGTGTTCCCCTGGTTCCGACACTTCAAAGCCTTGATTGAAAACCAATCCAAGAAGAAAATCGAGATATTGAGGCTTGATAATGGGATTGAGTACAAATCCAATGAATTCCAAGATTATCGCAGAGAAGCTGGCATTAAGAGGGAGACTCCAATGCCATCCACTCCTAAGAAAAATGGTGTGGCTGAAAGGAAGAATCGCACTATTGTAGAAGTTGTTCGTGCCATGCTTCATGATGAAGGGCTTCTGAAGTTCCTATGGGCTGAAGTTGCAAACACTGCCGTGTATGTTCAAAACCGATGCCCTCATCAAGAATTGGACTCCAAGACTCCCGAAGAAATGTTCACTGGTAAGAAACCCGATGTATCTCATTTTAGAATTTTCGGAATCCCCGTATATTTTCATGTACCAAAAGAGAAAAGAAGCAAATTGGGTATATCTGGTAAGAAAGGAATCTTTGTGGGCTATAGTGAAAATTCTAAGGGATATAGAATTTATGTGACTGGTCAAAGGGAAGTTGAGATAATTCATGATGTCACCTTCGACAAAGATATAGCCCTAAACAAGATCAACAACCTTCCTATCCCAAGGAAGGACAAAGAAGCTAACATCGGAAAACAAGGTGCTAAAGAAGATGAACCAATGCTAGATATTGATGAACCTATGGATCCTATTGATCCTCCTCCTCAAGAGCCCTCCTCCTCCAAGAGGAGACCCTCATGGCTTAGGGAGACTCTTGAAGATGCCAAGAGAAATATTGCACCAAGGGGGACTTTCCATGAAAGCAAGAAGCCAAACAGGTATCAAGGATACTTGACTGTCATGAGCACTATCATTCAAAATGAGCCTTTATCATTTGAAGAAGTCGTGAAGCAACAAGTACGGAAGGATGCTATGAATGAAGAATATGAGTAAATTATGAAGAATGATGTTTGGGATGTGGTCCCTAGACCCCAAGACAAATCAGTTGTCACCTCTAAGTGGCTCTTCAAATCAAGCATGAAGCTGATGGAAGTGCAAAAAAGTTCAAGGCTCGCTTTGTTGCTCGAGGCATCTCTCAAAAGGAAGGAGTAGATCATGAGGAGATATTTTCACCTGTTGCCCGATACACCACCATCTGCTCAATCATAGCCCTTGCCACCTCGCAAGGATGGAACCTACATTAGATGGATGTCAAGACCTCTTTCTTACATGGTTCAATCAAAGAGGAAGTCTATGTGGAACAACCCGAGGGGTTTGATGTTCATGACCGGGAATCTCATGTATGCAGGTTGAAGAAAACTCTCTATGGTTTGAAACAAGCACCTTGGGCTTAGTATGAGAGGATTGATAGCTATCTGATGAAGCTGAGATTCACTAGAAGTGAATCTGATACGAACCTCTACTTTAAGGTTGAAAATGATAAACCTCTCATTCTAGTACTTTATGTGGATGACCTCTTTATGACAGGTGCAGACCCTCTCATTCACAAATGTAAGAGGGAGTTGGCTTCTTAATTTGATGTGAAGGAACTAGGACTGATGCACTACTTCCTACGGTTGGAAGTTTGGCAAAAGCCAGGAGAAATTTTCCTATTTCAAGGAAAATATGTTGTGAAGATATTGGAAAGATTTGGGATGGTAGACTGCAAGCCTGTGACTACCCCGATGGAACTTAACTTTAAGAAGTTATTTGGTAGTGTTTCCAAACCTGAATTGGGAAATGCTTCTGAGTATCGTCAACTCATAGGAGCACTAATGTTCTTGGTGAACTCCTGTCCGGACGTATGTTTGCAGTTAACACATTGAGCCAATATTTGGTTGAGCCTCATCATATACATTGGATTGGTGCCAAGAATCTTCTAAGATATCTTCGGGACACAATCACTCATGTACTGAGATATACTACTGGAGATGTGAGGCTGCATGGTTATTTTGATGCTGATTGGGCTGGCAGTGTGGTGGATCGCAAGAGCACTTCTGGATATTGATTTTCTTTGGGTTCTGCTTTGATATCCTAGATGAGCAAGAAGCAGAAATGGGTTGGCTTGAGAACTGCTGAGGCCGAATACGTAGCTGCTAGTATGGCCTACTGTGAAACTGTCTAGTTGACGAAGCTCTTCAATGCACTGTTTGGACATGTGCTGGATACCACTGTGATCCTCTATGAAAACTAGAGTGGGATCCAATTATCAAAGAATCTTGTGTTTCATGATCGCTCCAAGCATATAGATATCAGGTACCACTTTATCCGGGATATGGTACAACAAGGAGCAATAAGGCTCCATCACATTGGGACTGATGAGCAGGTCGTCGATATTCTGACAAAGCCCCTGGGGAAGGTCAAGTTCTTGGCCTTCCAAGAACAACTTGGAGTCGTGGAGAGTGTTGATTTTTGGTAGTATCGGACGTGCTCTAACCATGAAAATTGGTGGAGAGGCTAAGGCAGATGAGATCTCCAAGACCCAGAAATCGTTTGGGGAAATTCCACCCGGATGGAGAGATATTAAAATAATTAATATTTTTAATGAGACCCTAAATCTAAACTTAAGAAAATTAAAATATATGTGTATTAATATAATATGGGTGAGAAATTTCTAACTAACGAGGATCAAGCCAGACCTAATCTTAGTCGTTGATTAGGGACTTAATCTCGACCATTGAATCGTCAACAGGAAAAGTATAAGAGAAGGCTTGAGGGTCATTTGGAGATACACCAAGTTGATTAGTCAATTCGATTTTTTGGGGCTATTCAGAAGAGAGCTGAGAATACATAGCAAAGAGACAGGGAGAGTGCCCAAGAGACAGCGCTAAGCCTAGGAAGGCTAACGCAGAGGCTGAGGAGGCCAGCACAGAAGACGCAGAGGGCAAAGAGGCTGACGCAAAGGCAGTAGAGGCTAACATAGGCAGCGCAGAGGGATCTAGAGTTGACACTAGGCTGAAGAGGCAGCATTGAGGAATTTTTGTGGGGTAGACTGGGAGCTGACAGGCAGATGCAGAGTCGTAGAGGGTTACGCAGTCCTTGGAGGGTGACGCGGTTCCGAAAGGAAGCTTGGAGCAGCTTTCGTTGTCCAGTTGAGGAACAGTCGAGGTCACTATGGGGTTCATAATCTGGTTGCCGATTCGCCGGAATATCTGTCTCTGAAGAAAGGTACTTCTGCCAAGGAAAATCTATGAAGGGTGAGCCATTTCTGGCACCCTAGTTGTATTCAAACACTGCATAATAATAAAAACCTCATCTGTTGCACCAGTTTTCCGCATTGGGCTTTTTTGGGGGCGATTGTCCAAAAATAACGGTGTCCCTTGTGTGATTGTCTTAGTTATTTCAGTTGTTGATCTGTTTATGTGTGAAGGCTACATTTGTGTTTATTTTGATATTTATATTTATAAATAACTTGTTAATGGAAAGAACAAGTAGGAGATAATAAACCAGATAATGCAGTAGGGATTTCGGATGTGTTAGACTTAGAAATTTCGATAGAGACCCTCTTATGAGGGTCCTGTATGATATGGACATTGAGCTTTGGGAGTTCCGGGGGGCTTGGGGTACTTCTTAGAGCGATGAGTAACCATAGGGTGTTGATTTGGGGTAGCATCGAATGTGCTCTAGCCATGAAAATTGGTGGAGAGGGAAGAGCACATAAGATCTCCAAGACCCAGTAATGGTTTGGACAGATTGTACCTGGTTTGGGAGATTTTAAAATAATTAATATTTTTAATGGAGTTCCTAAGTCTAAACTTAGAAAAAATAAAATATTAATGGGTATTAATATAAAACTGGGTTAGAAGGTTACAAAGTCATGGATCAAGCCAAATCTAATCTTAGGTGTTGATTAGAGATTTAATCATGACCATTGAAGGGCCAACGAGAAAATTATAAGAAGAGGCTTGAGGGTCAGTTGGAGAACACACCCGAGTGATCAGTCATTCATTTTGCTAGAGTGGGGTTGCTAAGCAAAGTCGAATTAGTGATCACCAGCGAGGGGAAGTGAGTACTGGGCAGAGAGGCAAAGACAATGCTGAGAGACCTGCGCAGAGGCAAAGAGCCAGAGCAGGTCATGTAGAGCCCAACAGAGCCCAGAGGGACTGCGTCATCCACGCAGAAGGCAAAGGGAGTGACGCAGAGGGTCCCAGAGGCTGCGCAATGCCTCAGAGGGTTGACGTAGAGCAGCAGGAGGCTGACATAGAGACCAAAAGGGCTAGTGCAGAGCTTCAAAGTCGTTGGAGAGGGTTTCGTGGGATAGGTTTTCTGAATACCTATTTCCAAATAGAGAGGTATTGTTGCTGTGTATTTTTCTCTGTCGGGTGAGCCAGTTTGGCACCCAGTTGTACTCAAGGAAATATTGCATAATAATAAACCCTCAAAATAACTGCACCGGTTTTCCCGCATTGGGTTTTTCCAAGGACATTTGTCGAAAAATAACGGTGTCACTTGTGTGTTTGTTTTCTTTCAGCGGATGATTTGTAGATGTTGAGACTGTATTGTGTTTATTTCGTTATTTATATGTTTTAAATAACTTGTTCGAATTTAACAAGTAGAAGAAATAAACCAGAAGAATACAAATTAAAATTCTAATGGATAGACTTAGAAATTTCAACACAAGGTGAGTGGTTTAGCCTTCCCCTAGTGGTTTGTTATGTACAAGGTGGGTGGTTTAGCCTTCCCCTGTGATACCCCGTGATGACATGTAGGTAGGATGAGTGGTTCATCCTTCTCCTGCTGAGACATCCTACCCATGCAGTCTAGGACTCATGGGAAGTACCTTTCATCTGGCCAATGAATAGGGAAATGAGGATAGGGACCATAGTACTATTGATGGACGCATCGTGTACTACTGTACTCCCTATGCTAGGATGACCGTTATTGATCTAGGATCAATTGAAACTGACTTTGGGTCAGTAAGAGTGGTATGCGACACTCTCTTTTGATTGGAACTGACTTCAGGTCAATAGGAATGGTATGAGACACTCTTTTATTTGGGACTGACTTCGGGTCAGTAGAGAATGGTATGATACATTCTCGATCACTTCTTTTTCTTCATAGTTCAGCAGAGCAAAGAAGAGCACTGCATTGATGGCAGAGATAGTACAGATTGGTAGATGGATTAGTAGATGGAGTTCTCCCTAGTTGAGAGGGAGTGTTAAAATTGGAAACTAGAGCCAAACTCCACATGGGTCATCTTATTTATGATCGCTGATATTTTTCTTGGATTCCTCTCTCTGAGAGGTGTAGGATTGATCTAAAGATCATTCGATTCCGACATGTACAAATGAAGTTATGAATTTATTTTGATTATGGACAAATTGCGAAGGTCGGCGAGCAAACTTATGTAGGCTCAAAAGCCCAATAGTCACGTCCTTTCATCCTCAAAGTTTGCTATAAATTCATGATGCCTAAGCCTCATTTGGACATCACCAACATGTTAGGGGATCTCCCTAGTAAGAAGTCCCAAGCAGACCTCAGACCATTTGGTGTAGCAGTCCTAGCAGTGGGTTGTACAATATCGCCTTGACTGCGGTTGCACGCAGAGGAAAGTAAGATGTCCCTGTTGGTAGCAAGGTTGTGACATGTGCAGCAAGCCAAGGAAGGTTCATGAGCGGTTCTAACACATGGAAAGTGAGGTGAGTGCGCCCCTTGGAAACCTGTGGAAGCATGTGGCTTGGAAGGGAACACACGAACGGAGATGCATCACAAACTGGAAAGCGAGTAAGCTAGCAATCCAAAGTGATGGTTAAACCAGCAACACATCTCAGTAAGATTCATACATACTTATATAGAAAGATTCCATACATGCATGCGTAAGCAAACAGATACATATATCATTAGCGTAAACAAGATAACTAAAATACAATAACAACATGTGCATGAGACATACTAGCTCTATTATATTAAGAAGTGAAAGTTCCAATCATACAGTACAACCATGACCAACCACTAGTCCCGATAGCGGAATATTACAGTCATTGCCGCTTGCTCCTCCAAAGAGATATACTAGCTCTGCACTGTGGAGAAGCCAAGGCTCGTTACAATACTCTCCAAGCTTTCTCTAAGATACTCCTATCGGAAGCTTGGCTGACCAAAAAGCCCCTACAATGTGTTATGAGGTTACTATATATAGCAAAGGGTGGGGTGACCCTTGACATTCCCCTTTGTGACTATTCGCCTACCCTCATGACTCTTCAACTACTCTGACTGTTACATTCAACTATCGAGACTTGAACTTCCCCTTGACAAGATGTTACATACAATCTGCACATGTACCCATGTGAAACAAAATAGGCTTGGGCAAGCCATGCAAGACATCACTAACACTCGGACAATTGTGGTAAGACCAACTCTTCAACATCCTTGCGATGATCAACGGTGGCGAACTGATGCCAAGCTTGGTCGTCCATGATGGTGTCCGTGCGCTTCAATGGTGACATCTTGTTGAAATCGAACTCTTGCCTCCGTTGCATTCGGGTACACTGATATGGCTCCTCTGTCCAACTCGTCTGATAACATGCGCATCATCGTCTTGAGTGTAGTTGGACCAACAACATACTGATGCATAGTGTCTGTGCTGATCTCCGAGTGTGTGTTGGTGACCATGCACATCAACTTGTCAAAATACATGTTCAGCTCCAGTCGGACTTGCTTCTTGTCTTTGCCTCAGTGAGTGTGCCAAATGGGTGGGATCGCATGCGCGCGTATAATGACATCCATGCTCGTGAATACCCTTTGCATGCTATAGACAACACTGCTCACCCTATCTTCTCCATGCCGGCTGTTGAATGGATCTATAGCCTGTATGGGTGCAGTTTCATCAGTCTGTGGATGTTGCGCCTCCTGTTGTACCTGTTCCTACTGCAACTCCTTCTCTCGTCTGTGCAACTCCTATTCTTCCTTGAGTTGCTACTTCAGCACCTGCAACTCCTTCTCTGTTTCTCTCTCTGCCTTCGCGCGATCCTCTTGTTGCGTCATTGCCTCATAGCCTCAATCTCCAAAGCTGCTTTCATCACAGGTGGATCTGCTTGAGCTTGCAACTTTGTTCCGCCTCTGCATTGTCAACAACCTTCCTCTTGCATTTGTCGCATGCAGGTGTGCTACCTTCTGCTGTTGCTGATGGTGCTACTCGCTGTGACGCCACTATTATTTCATCTTGATATCCTTGTCCATGAACAACTTGATGTCTTCATAGATAGGCAAGTTCATAGACACTTGATCGATTGCATCCCCAGTTGTGCTCTGAACGATGTCTTCAACTCTGCTCTCCTAGAAGCCATTGTACCTGTGCTGCTGAGAGGCAGACAAACACCTGTGATACCTGGAGACATAGCAACACTCATGACAAGCAATCTATCAGTCGAAAACAAAAACAAGTTGAAGGACTGACATGCAACATACATGTGTGACTGTCTGTGAAGATTGCACAATTTTCACCGGGACGCTGGGAGACTGACTACGAAAACTGCGTAAGGCACAATCTGGGTTGTCGGGATGCTGACTGACTACTGGAACTGCGCAATGCACAGTCCAGCCTGGCCTGCTGAGGACTGAAACTACGCAATGCACAATTTCAGTCAGCAGTGACATGCAAACCAGCAAACTGCATTTCGCAGTTTCTGGGGCCAACAAGGCACTGCCTCCCAGAATTGCGCAATGCAAGCCTGGAGGTCAATACTGGGCCATATTTGCGCAATTTATGGAGGGAAGGCAGAGTCTTCACTTCCAAAAATGCGCAATGCTAGCCAGGCAAGGCAAGGTCCGGGCTAAGGCAACCCAGACCCACCGACGGGCGACTGAAAACACGAGAAGTTTGAATGCATGGTGAAGTTGAGTGTAAACAAGAGTGAATGATCATGCATGCAAACAGCAAGCGCAGGATTCAGAAACCGGGAAAATATGCATGTGTGCAAGACGGGTCGCCGCAACGACGACTGTCGGTGCAAAAACAATGTCATGCATGCGACAACAGTGAGATGCGAATGAAAACTAAAACGATGCTTCTACAAGCTAACATACATTAAAACAACAGAAAACGCTCATTGAAATCAAGCAAACAACACTCACACAAAGCGAAACACAAAAAACGACAAAAACGCAACGCAAGACATGAAAAGCAGACTTACCCTTAAACAACTAAGCTGAAAGTGTCGAAGACTCCTGGATGTAATGTGGGGTGTGAGAGCTGCAAGATTTATATGAGGAATGAGCTCTGCATCATCCGGATCATAAGTTTTGATAAGATCGAGGTTATGACGCGCATGCCAGAAATCTAGGAAAAGGCGACACTTGGCGAGAGGTTTCTAAAATGAGCTTTGCATGCAACCTCCAACTGCTAAGAATAAATCCCTAGATCTAGGCATGCCTTTTGCATGCTGCCTTTTGCTATTTCAGAAAGAGCAGCCCATGCATGCAAATAAGTTTTGCTTGGTCCCGGAGGGACCCAGTCAACCTAAAGGCACATGCAACAGCCTACTTGACTAAGAGAGGGATTTGCGCAATTTCTGAGAGGAACTGCGCTGGTTGTCCCAGAGGGATTGTGCAATTTTTGGGAGGGGTAGTTGGCTGCTGCCTAGAATTGCGCAATTTCTAGGAGGAGCAGGTGACTGTTGCCCAGAATTGCACAATTTCTGGGCTGAGCTGCAGTGCTGGCCAGATTGCGCAGTTTTTCCAAGGAAGCCTGTGTGACTGCTCTGCCCAATTTTGGAGCTCAGTAGTCTGCCCAACTAATTTTTGCAATTTCTGGACTGAGCTGCAGTGCTGAGCCAGATTGCGCAATTTTCCCAAGGAAGACTATCTGACTACATTGTGCAATTTCTGAGCCCAACAAGCTACCCAACAGATTTGCGCAATTTCTGGATGGAAGGTTGGTTCCCCTCCAGGATTGCGTGATTTTCTGAGGGAGTTGCTCAGCCAGCAACTAGCTCAAGTCCTAAGTGGCAACCTGTGAGGAGAGTGAAGCAAACTAACATGCACAAGTTGGCAAGCTGCTGAAAAACCATTGAAGCCTATGTACTTGACAGTGCAAGACATGCTATGAAGATGGTTGGTAGGGAGGCTCCAAAATGAAGCTAAAGAAAAATTTTGGAGGGTGGTTGTAACCACTACAACACGTCATCATTAATGCAGCGAAACATAAAGGAACAATAAAAGAAAAACATTCACACATAGAGACACCAGGATTGGTCGGAGACCAAGGAAAACCCACTATGGGGAAAACCTTTTCAAATTCTTCTTCTTATTAGATTTGTCATTGAATGATTCAACAAAAGGGAGTACAATGATCCATATATTCATCCATACAACTATCCAACAAAAACCAACTAAACAATATCCAAGAGATGAACCCAACCATGCTTATACTCAAAAACCCTAATTTCGAAACCTATAATGAACTGTTACTGTCTGCGGTCAACGTGCGAAAACTTCAAATAACTAAAAAACGAAACCATAGATGTTGGTCACATGGAGGACATATTGTGCGTGCAATTGAAAGGATTCTTTTGCACGGATGAGCCTAGCAGTGAGCGACCGTAGTTGGGATCTCTTTGCGGCATGCCTGCGACTAAGGTCCAAAACCCTAAAACAAAGATGCGAGCTTCAGACCCTGCCATTTCATCTTCGCGTGATCCCATTCCTCCATTGATTTGCCTCAGACCTGTGCGAGCCACAAAAAAGAAAGAGAATAGAAGAATGATCCATGATGATGTCCAAATGAGGTTGAGGTCAGTTGTATTTATAGCCTTCCAAGGGTGTCCAATTTGCTTTAGGGCCGGCCTGATCAAATATGCACATGTGGGCTCATAATTCAAAAATATACTTTCCCTTGTCCAAATTAGATGATCTTTAGGTCGATTTTGGTCCTCTCAAAAAGAGGAATTAAATGCAATCATCATCTCCATCAAATGAGCTGTCCAAAGTGAAATTAGGACCTAGTTTCCAATTTTAACATAGATAAATAAATAATTTCATGCTAAAGGAAAATGCTACAATTGCTATAAAATTGTTGCTCAAAGTTCAATAATAATGTTGGTTAGATCAACTCTACTGCTAGGTTCCAAATTTGTCCAGCTAGCATAAAGTTGCATTTTGATCCTAAATAAAACCCATTTGCGCCACAAAACAACTATAATCCTTTTCAATGAAGCCAGAGTATATTTATTGTCTTTAGCTTTTGTTATTCCCAAAGGATAACCTAATGAACTCCTACTTCTTATACTCACGATGTTTCTCAGATTACTGCTTGCAATCAAACAATGGATAATATGACACACTCATATGAGCAACTGCAAAATTCGAAGTGTTCACAACAGAACGTAGGATTTGCAAACATGAAGTGAAAGAGAATGGAAATAAAATAACCACCTGAGAGAATGCAGATAGTCGGACATATCCTGTCTTCATAAGCTGACCATCTTTTGTTTTGTGAGGGATTATGGAACTGGAAACAGGTGAAAGTAAAATGGTCTCCCGTGATAGATTAACCTTCCAAAAAATTATTCCGTCAGAAAAAGTTTATAAAGAGCCAATATATATACCATAAAGAGAAGCCTATTCATATTAACCTTCCAACAAATATTTTTTCAGGAAATATTTATAAGGGCCCATTAATATACCATGAAGAAAAAACGCATAAATAATCCTTAGGGCAAAAGCAAGATTCCTTCAGGCAATATATAGTCATCCCTCTCATGTATTCTGAAGAAGCATTATTGGGCACAGACAAGAAGCAAGAAGTATTTTCTGATGCTTTATGTTCTGAGACAAAAAAAAGAGGACTTATAATTCAAAAGCATATATTATATTACACACCAAGTCATTAGGAGTTCCAAGTGAGTTATAAATGACTGTGCTATGACTTGTTCTTCTTAGTACAATCAAAATAGTAAATCGGTAACTTATTTGCATTTAGATAGGGAGGCCCATTTATGACCTTCAGACAATAGCAGTAAATAGATTCCGTTCAGTAGGTAGCATTTGGCAAGTACCCATCATATCAATCCCTATGAACAAAGCAATGAAAAGATCACAATCCTAGGCTTCATATCAAGCAGCACGCACAATATACCTAAAATACTCTCACCATACCACCTTGGTGGACAACAGGGGCACTAGAAGGGTCTACACAGAGGGAAAGAACTGCAAGAAGGAAGAAATAAGGTCCAGATATATCCCACTCATCTAATTATTACCCACAGGGAAATGGTTTATCTGAATTGAGTAACAAGAACACGATGATGATAACTAAAAAGACAGTGCGGGGTAACCAGAAATACTGGGAATTTGGGGTAGCATGACAATAATTAACAAGACAATGTGTGGTAACCAGAAATATTGGAATAACAAGCTCAAGCATGCTTCATGTGCAGATCAAATCACAAAGAAATAAGCTACAGCAAAGAGCCCACTTGAATTAGTATATGGGATGGGTGCCACTGTTCCTATACATTAGAAGATTCTGGTATATCAGTTATTCCAGCACCTCATAACAAATCAATGAGCAGTTTGAGCAAGAGTGAATCAATGGGTGGAGCTCGATAATATATGAAAGAAAGCATTCGATCATCGGGTGGAAAATCAAGAAACTTCAAAGGAACACTTCACAAGGCATGTTAAAGGATTCGAAAGAAAGAAGACCTAGTCCTTATGTGGAACAGAAAGAAAGAAATGCAAGGCAAACATGGTAAATTTGATAGCCTATGGTTGGGCCCGTACAAGATTGAAGAGGCTGTTGGTTCAAACTCATTTACCTCAGTCATCTGAATGGAGAAAAGCTATCACTGCCTGTGAACGGGCAATTTCTGAAGTTATATTATTCTAATGGCATTTAATGCCATAATAGTATAGAATGAATCAGCTCTAACGAGCATTAGAATAGGAAGAATAAGCTCCTTTTGTGCACTTGATTATAAGTACTCATTTCATTTCTGATTCCTTTTAGTATTTTAGCTCATGCCTTGTTTTAGAATTGATTTTAATCTATTAGACTTTATGGACATAATATTGGTTTCATCATTATATTCTATCTGTGGTTATGGGATGAAAATATGGACCTATCCGGCCACATTTTCTCACCTTTCATTGGCAAACTTTTTGCAAGTACATGCAGACTCTGGAGTTCTCAAGCACTCTTCATAAAGTGTTTGCCTCCATATGGAGTCAAGTGTTACCCCCTCATGTAGCATGAGGAATGTCTAATTTTAAGACCCTCCCAGAGTAAGTTGTATTTGGAGAGTGTTTGCTTTTAGGCATGTTAGCCAGCTAGATACATGGGTAACACTAGGAGAAAATTTTCCCCTACATTTTAGCTTGCCAGCTAGCAGCACTACCATGATCCACATATAGCCAGCCTCAGATGCCTTTCATCCTTTCTCCAGTCAGTGTATTCATTGATCTAGCTTACTTATCCAATGAAGGTGGGTCATCTATTGTAAGGAACTTTAACCATTGTTGCATTCAATTTCTTTCATTTAGTGTTTGAGAGACTCTAGTATGGATCACAGGTTGAAATTGGATTATTGAATGCTATCAATTGTGCACTTGTTCCCTTACTTCACCTTAGGGGTTATCATGTCTTCATAGTCTAGTGTGACCTTTATTAGAGTCTTTCTTTCACTGTTTAGGAGGCACAAAAATTGGAGGCTCTAATGGTGGTAGTGCTCCATGTGCTTCATACGTAACACTTATCATCATTCCCCTATTTCCTTTATCCCATCCTTTTGATTGGTTGTTGTTAGTCGCTCATACTAGTTCCCTGTCGACCTTTCCCTATGAGAAGAAGGGGTTGATGCAGTTGTAAGAAAAGAAAGAAAATAAGCCAAATGTTAAAATGCAAAAGAATGGAAAGGGATGTAAAGCAAGGAAAACCCAATTCTAACTTGAGCTCTACCCCCTCTTGTGAAAATTTCATCTATTGTAACTACAAATGTAATTATGTAGTTTATTTGCTATGGCAAACAATGAATAAAATCACAACTGCAATTTTCAACATAAAAATACTGTGGAAAACAAAATACCAAAAACTGAGAAATTCTAGCACACACACAAGAATTTTGACCCCATTATTTTTGGACAATTGTCCCTGAAAAACCCAACTTGGGAAAACCAGTGTAGCAGATGAGTGTTTTATTATTATTCTTCAGTAGTAAATCTGAGTACAATAATTTGGATGCCAAACTAGCAATCCAATCTGAGAGAATCACTGGCAAAATTATTCCGAGTATTTTTCCTCACCCCACAACTAATTTCAAATCCCGAGACTGACCCCTCAGCAATTCGTACTGCTTTCTGTGTAAACCTTTGTGCGGGCCTTGTCGCTACTACCATTGGAAACTTCTGATATTTATAGCTCTCCTCCATGGCTCTGGAACTGATTCACTATTCCTAATCAAAATCCCAACCACCAGCTACTGAATCGACTGCTCCTCTAGCTAGATCTAACTGCTCCGCTATCGCTGCCTGCGCAGTCCCTCTGGGCAAACTCACACTCCCTCAATCTGACTCTTCTGATACTGAGAACCTCCACCCGAATTTTTCTTTGTGTTGAAATTTCTAAGTATTACCCATTAGAAATTTTATCTGTATTCTCTGGTTTATTTTGCCTACTTGTTTAATTACTAACAAGTTATTTAACCATATAAACACTAAAATGAACACAATACAGTCCCAACCATCTACAGATCAACAGCTGAAAGAAATAGACAAACACACAAGTGACACCGTTATTTTTGGACAATCGTCCCTGGAAAAAGCCAACTTGGGAAAACCAGTGCAAAAATTCTGAGGGTTATATTATTATGCAGTCTTTCTGAGTACAGTTGGGTGCCAAAATGGCTCACCCAACAGAGAAAATAATCTGGCAATAATAGCTCTCTATTCGGAAGTAGATATTCTGAAAGTCTGCCCCACAAAACCCTCTCTAGCACAATCTGAAGCTCTATGTCAGCCCTCCTGGCCTCCGAGTCAGCCTGAAACCCTCTGCGTCATCCCTATAAGGCTCTGTGCAGCCTCTCTGGCCCTGTGCGTCACTCCTGCAGCCTCTGTGTGGGTGATGCAGGCCCTTTTGGCCTCTGTGCAGTCCCTACTAGCCTCTGCGTGGCTCCCTCTGGCTCTACGTCTGCCTCTGCATTGGTCTTCTAGCACTATCTCTGCCTCTCTGCCTTGTACTCACTGCCCCTTGCTACAACTCTGATCACTGATTCGATTTCTCTTAGCAAACCCCGCTCTAGAAAATCGAATGATTGATCACTTTGGTGTCTTCTCTAACTGACCCTCAAGCCTCCTCTTATACTTTTCCTGTTGGTCCTTCAACGGCCGAGATTACATCTCTAATCAAGGCCTAAGATTAGATTTGGCTTGATCCATGTCATTTAGAACCTTCTAAACCAGTTTTATATTAATACCCATTAATATTTTTATTTTCCTAAGTTTAAACTTAGAAACCCATTAAAATATTAATTATTTTAATATCTCCTTAACCGGGTAGAATCTGCCCAAACCATTTCCGGGACTTGGAAATCTCACGTGCTTTAGCCTCTCCACCAATTTTCATGGCTAGAGCATATCCGATGCTACCCCAAATCAACACGTCACTCTGCCACTTGCTACTCGATCTCTGGCTCAATTTCACCTACTGAATTACTCTGCTACTGGAAAATCGATCTACCTAGATCACTGAGTGTCTACTCTCGTGTATCTTCTCCAAGTGCCCATCGACTTCTTCTAATCCTCTGTTGAGACTCCAACGACCAAGATTAAAACTTAATCAAGGGCTAGGATCATCTTGAAGTCGATCTGTGTGAGTTTCTAGACTATTTTCACCTTGACTTAATTAATTCTAATTAATTAACCAATTCCCTAAGTTTAGACTTGGGAAATATTTAAAAACTGGTTAATAATCTAATTAAGCCATCTCTAGGTGGAATTTCCATAAATGATTTATGGGTTTTGGAAATCTCATGTATTTTAGCCTCTCCACCAAATTTCGTGGCTAGAACACATCTGATACTACAAAAACTAACACTCCCTCTTAGCGAGGACTTTGTTCTCTCTAGTGTTGCACATTCTGCCACAACACCCTGTATAGGCATCACCTACTGCCACACTATTGATGTCTGGCCATACTGCCCACCAACCATTGCACAACTCTAACGCTGCATTTGTGTTGCTGCTGACACTACCATACTGCTGCCAACACTGCATCTGCACTACAAACTCCTCATCTGTTGTTGCTCCAACTGCAACTACTGCAACTGAGAAGCATCCAAAATAATATGTCCTTGCTGCTAAAATGGGTTCTCCACCATACCCATATGTTCTCTAAAATAGACGAACTTAGCTCTCTCTGGAGCTTTTGCGAGTATATCTGCAAACTGCTCTTCTGTGGGAACATATTGTAGTTGCACCGCACCATGTTGTACACAATCTCTGATGAAAAGACATCGAATATCTATATGCTTCGACCTATCATTAAACATTGGATTCTCAAAGAGCTTGATGCAACTTTGATTATCACAGTAGACATTGGTCGCTTCCATCCTTTGCCTAAACAAGATTACTAGTAGCTTCCGAAGCCATATAGCTTCACATGTAGTTGTGCTTGCTGCCATGCTTCTGCAGAGCTCAATGCTACTGACTTATGCTTCTTGCTGCACCACGAAACCATCCCTGATCCAACGGTGAAGCAATACCCAAAGTACTTTTCCTGTCTACTAAATTGCCTACTCAATTTGCATCTATGAACCCACATAATCTGACGTCATTCCCTTGGGTATATCTCAACTCATATTTGACTGTGTTGCGCACATACATTAGAATATGCCTCGCTGTTGCCCAATGTACCCTCTTCGGCTCTACCATAAACTAACTAAGGGTATTGACTGCGAAGCAAATATCTGGCCTAGTGTTGACCAGATACATGAGAGACCCAATAAGCTATCTATACAAGGTGAGGTCGACATCCTTGTCATCTGATGCATCTATCTTCTTCCAGTTGGTGATCATGGGAGTAGACATGGGTCTACAATCCTACATTCTAAACCTCTTCAGAATATCTGTGTGTATCTTCCCTGCCTAAGGAATATCTCCCCATCCTTCTGCCACACTTCCAATTGTAGGAAATAATGCATCAACCCCAAATCCTTCATATCAAACTCTATTGCCAGGTTCCTCTTGTAGTCCTCTATGAGCCCTGATGATCTTGTCAATAAGAGATCATCCACATACAATACTAGGATGAGTGGCTCACCGTCTACCATCAAATAGTAAAGGTTGGAATCTACGTCACTCTTGAAAAATCCCATCTGCTACAAGTAGTTGTCAATCTGAGTCTATATAGATTTTTCTTCAGTCTCATGAGTTTCAAAGCCCTCTGGTTGTTCTATGTACACTTCCTCCTTTATCACCCCGTTCAAGAATGTTGCTTGATGTCCATATGGTGAATTTTCCATCCCATTTGATCTGTTATGGATATAACTGACCAGATAGAAGTGTATCTGGAAACTGAGGCGAAGGTCTCCTCATAATCTATCCCTTCTTTCTATGCATACCCCTTTGCCACAAACCTAGCCTTGTACTTTTCCACACTGCCATCTGCAACATACTTGATCTTGTAGATCCATCTAGAACCTACAACTGACCTGTCTTCAGGCCTTGGCACCACCTCCCAAACATCATTCGTCATGATAGAGATATACTCTTCTACCATGGCATCTACCCACACCTGATGCTGTGACTCGTGAGGCCTCCTGAAAGCTGGAAGGTTCTATAACCTGAGCCACTAATGCTTGGTACCTGTTAGGTTGTCTGTGTTGTCTCTTGGTCGTCCTAGGAGTTCAAAGAAACTCCTTTGCATCTCTCAATGTCTAACGAACCTCTCTACTAGCTCGACCACTAGTGGTGGGAGGTTCAACTCAATTTGCTATGAACTCCCAAGATCTCCTTCACCTGAGGAAATACTGGTACTAGTCACTGTACTCGATCCCTGTGATTGTCCTACTGTCGATCCCACTAGCTGCCCCTGTGGCTGGACCAAAGGGGGTTTTGCTGACTAATTCTGATCACCTACAGGCATCTCACAAGATCTCCTAAAAGCTCGGTCCTCCATGAACTCTTGTCTCACCACAATCTTCCTACTACTAGGAATGTAGATCATGTATTCCTTTGAGGTTTCGCTATCCCCAACAAGAAACCCCTTCTCTGCAGTCTGATCCAATTTAGTACACTTTTCATCTGGCATGTGGCAATAAGAAACACTGCCAAAGATCCCGAAGTGACTAACTTATGGCCTCTTCCCAGTGAAGACCCCTTCTGGCGTTTTGTTCCCCAATGCTCTATGAGGAGTCCTGTTTTGAATATACATTGTCGTGTTACACGTCTCTGCCCATAAAAACCTGGGCAATTCCTGGTCATACAACATAGCTTTTGAAACCCCAACTATGGTTATGTTTTTCCGCTCAGCTAACCCATTTTGTTGTGGATTATATGGAGCTATCCATTCTCTTCTTGATGCCTTCCTTCGCGCAAAAATCTCTTAAGTCTTTATCAATATATTCTCCACCATTATCTGAGCGAAGCACCTTGATCTTCTTCTCTGACGCATTCTCCACGAGAGCCTTAAACTCTCTGAAACGATCGAAGACCTCATCTTTGGTCTTCAAGAAGTAGATCCAGGTTTTCTTGGAATGGTCATCAATAAAGGTGACGAAGTATTTGGCACCACTGAGAGCTCTAGTGGACATCGGGCCACAAATATCTGAATGTATAAGTCCTAATATGCCATCTGCTTTGTTGTCACTTCTTGGGAATGCTGCCTTAGCATACTTCCCAAGTACGCATCCTCTGCATACATCATCGTGTTCTGTGCTAAGTTCTGGAACCCTTGTTACTGTTTCTCTGAGCATATTGAGTGCCCCATGGTGTAGATGTCCCATTCTTCTATGCCAAAACTCATTCATTTCCTTTCCACTGCTACTGTCACTACTTATTAATGCCATTGGAGAGTTGAGTTGCAACCTGTACAATCTGTTGCTTCAAACTCCAATCTGTCTTACCCTCTTCCAGCTTGAGTGTTTGACAAACACTTTCTTCTTACAAAGTGGATATCATATCCCTTATCCTATAACCGGGATACTGAAATCAGGTTCATACCCAATCCTAGCACATGCAATACATCTATAGCGCTGGTGTTTGCTCTTGACTCCCTCTGAAAATCGATGGTACCTCTCCCTACTGGAGTACACTTTGTTCTGTTTCCCATCGTAATCTAGAAGTCCATCCGCTCATCATTGTAGCTAGAGAAATATTCTCTAACCTCTGTCATAAGAGCTGATGATCCACTGTCTATATACCAGACACCTGTGAAGTTGATCCTGACAAGCAAGCAAATTCGTCCTCCAACTTGGAAGACAAATTTGAAGCCTCCTGAATGTCAATTTTGTCCATGGTCATACTGAAGAATTTACAATGTGTTATTCCTCTTTCCACCCGACGTTGATTCTGCAACTCCAAACTGCTGCAAAACCCTTTGTGTCCAACCAGAAATTTGCTCAGTGAAAATCTGAGCTGCTGCTGCTGCTCCCTCTGATTGTTGGAATCACCGTCCTAGGGAAATCGAATTTTCCTACCAATCCTACAATGAAAAATCAAACTCCTATCTCAGCAATTCAAACTGCTTATCCTGGGCTCTCGCAATCTCTTTGGGAATTTCGATCTGTTGCTCCCTCTGAACAAGGAAATTCCTTTCTCCACTACTAAGCTTCCCGGCTGATAACCTGGCTCTGATACATTGTGAAAATTTCATCTATTGCAGTAACTAGAAATTATTCTCCTAACTATAAATTTAATTTTGCAATTTATTTGCTATGACAAATAATGAATAAAAGCACAACTGCAATTTTCATCATAAAAATACTGCGGAAAACAAAATACTGGAAACTAAGAAATTCTAGCACACACGCAAGAATTTTGACACCATTAGTTTTGGACAATTGTCCCCGGAAAAACCCAACTTGGGAAAACTGGTGCAGCAGATGAGGGTTTTATTATTATTCTTCAGCAACAAACCTGAGTAGAAGAATTTGGATGCCAAACTAGCAATCCAATCTGAGAGAATCACCGGAAAAATTATTCTGAGGATTTTTCCTCACCCCACAGTTGATTTCAGTTCCCAAGACTGGCCCCTCAAGAATTCATACTACTTTCTACAGCAACCTTTGTGCAAGACTTGTTGCTGCTGCCATTCGTAATTTCTGAAATTTACAGTTCTCCTTCTCTCTAGCTCTAGAACTGATTCATTGGTCTTGATCAAAATCCTTGCCACCAACTACTAAATCGACAATTCCTCCAGCTAGATCGAAATGCTCTGTTGCTGCTACCTATGCAGTCCTTGCGCAGTCCCTCTAGGCAAACTTGCACTCCCTCAATTTGACTCTTCCGATACTGAGAACCTCCACCGGAATACTGCTTCACTCCTCTATCACCTGCTACTCGATCTCTGGCTTGAATCCTCCTACTGAATTACTTTGCTACTGGAAAATCGATCTGTGTAGATCACGGAGTGTCTGCTTTGGTGTATTTTCTCTAAGTGCCCATCGATTTCTTCTTATAATCCTTTGTTGGGACTCCAACGGCCAAGATTAAAACTTAATCAAGGGCTAGGATCATCTTGAAGTCGATCTGTGTGAGTTTCTAGACTATTTTTACCTTGACTTAATTAATTCTGATTAATTAACCATATTCTCTAAGCTTAGACTTAGGAAATATTTAAAAACTGATTAATAATCTAATTAAGCCATCTCTAAGTGGAATTTCTAGAAATGATTTATGGGTTTTGGAGATCTCATGTATTCTATCCTCTCCACCAAATTTCGTAGCTAGAACACATCTGATGCTACAAAAACCAACACCTCTTATATAGTCACTCAACCCTGACAGTATCCATCAATATCATGCCTAGGAAAGTAAAAGGAACTCTCTGTAAACATCTTGACCCTGATGAAGTGATAAACTGTCCATCATTAGAAGGGGATTGTATGATCATTATCACTTGATAAATCCATAAAGGTTGTTGAGCAAGCCATATCAAAGCGAGAAAAAAAAAAGGCAAATTTGGGAGCTTAGAAAAACAAAGGTAAGGGAAGGTAATTGAAGCAACTAACCACTCCCTCTACAAAGGCACTAATTAACAATGGTTTGCATAACCTAGTATAAGATTATTACGTCTTTCATGAAAAAAAACCCAAGTCATAACACCTTTAACTTGCACCTATCATTTGAAAGGGTCGACCTATGAATTGTTCCTCCCCTTGGGGTTGGAAGCACCTAATAAGGTCATATGATAAAACTACATAATTGGTAACTTGTGCACAATTTAACATTAAGATGATGCTTGTGTGAAGTACCATTAAATATGGTCCACCTCAATGCTTTTATGGTTCTTGTACCCATGATGTTGGTCTCACTTGATTCCTTAAGTATGTGTTAGGTGACTCACAAGTGTGGCCAAAATCCCTTGAGGGATAAGTGATATTTCTTCAATGCTTTATAGAGCATCTCCATCCCCATTCCATGATGATGCAAGACACTTGATGAAGGATGTTGGAGACCCTTTGAGGAGTGTTGCCATTGATGATGTGACCCTCATACAACTGCAATACATTGGATGCTTATCTTTGGTGTCCAAACATTGACTTAAAAGATGGTGCAGCTTTGATGTGACCGGACACCCCCAAACTAGCTTTATACTTTCTTGATGGAAATTGCACTTCTCTTGATGATGATTGATGGTCTTGATTACTTGGGACCCTTTGGAAGGGTATATGCATCCTCTACCTTGATGACATCATGCAATAACTTGAAGACGGCATCCTAGTTTCTTATTTGATGATGATGTGAGCCTTTTTGAGGAAGGCATAGGATTTGGAAGGTCATTTTGGTGATATTCCACCTCTTCCTGAAGATCCTTGACTTATGGGATAACATAGATCCCTTGCGTTATTCTTTGCACTTTTTCATGGAGAGACCATAATATCCCTCCTGAAGGGATTACGCACAGGATGCAATTCTTAGACAGGGATTTTGGTAAACACATGAAAGATTTGTATTTCATAACAATGTTGCAGTATTCATCAATCTATTAAATGGTGAGGATATTTATTGAATACATAAGTAGCATAAAAAAGGATTCAAACAATAGTTGATTCCACAAGTAACCACTATAAGTAGGGTTGATTCAACAAACAAATCGCAGACTATAAAGATCAATAGTCTCCCAATAGGATTATCATAACATAGTTTTTATGTTTACAAATTATAGTCGTCCCCCTTGTTGCCACAAAATCATATTAACAACCCTCATTATTTCCTTGTACCCTTATTCACCCTTGCTGGCTCAATCTCTAGTGAAGCCAACACCCTGAATTTTCCCTTAAACCCTAATTGTCTCCCAATCGTAGCCCTTTAGGCCACTTGTTACCTCAAAAGAAGGCTTCTTGGCCTTTCACTCCCCCAAAAAGTCAAATCTCAACCCTCTATTGCCTCATGAAACATATACCAACCTTTTGCTACCTCAAAAAGGTGAATTCCAGCCCTCTACTACCTTTGGAATATATACCAACCCTTCGATGCCTCAATAAGGTAAATGTCATCCCTTCGCTGCTTCAGGAAGACAAACTCCAACCCTTCGCTACCTCAGAAAGGTAGATTTCAGCCCTTCGCTGCCTCAAAAAGACAATATCTAGCTCTCATTGCCTCAAAAAATAGCCTTTATTGCCTCAAAAGGTTAATTCTCTAGCTAAAATTTAGTATTATAACAAGAAAAGATAGAAGGGTTGGCTAGGGTGGAATATTTCACCACCGAAAGCAATCAGGAAAAGGGGTCTTGAGACCCTCCGAGGAAGAAGGGACCAACATCCGAGCCACCAATTTTCTGCATGTCCCAGGATTATGAATGAATCTGATTTCAGTGTCCCAGTTACAAGAGAAGGGATACGATGTATACTTGATAGGAAAGAAAGTATACGTCAAGCATCCAAGCTGGAAGAAGAAGAGACAAATTGGGACTTGAAGCAACAAATTATATAGGTTGCAGCTTGAGTCTCCAATGGCAGTGATAGGCAACAACTATAATGGTGAAAAGGAACGAAATGAATTATGGAACAGGAAAATGGGACACTTACACCATGGAGCACTGAGGATGCTCAAAGAGACTGTTACAGGAGTACCAACCCTTACTAGTCATCATGATGTCTTATGTCGAGGATGCGTGCCAGGGAAGTATGCTAAAGAAGATTTTTCCAAAAGTAAAAATAGAGCAGAATGTGTATTGGGATTGATACACTCAGATATCTGTGGTCCAATGTCCAGAAGATCTCTTAGAGGTGGCGAATACTTCGTTACCTTTATTAATGATCACTTTAGAAAAACTGGATCTATTTCTTAAAGACCAAGGATGAGGTCTTTGGTCGATTCAGAGAGTTTAAGGTCCTCGTTTAAAATATGACAAGGAAAAAGATAAAGGTATTGCGTTCAGATAATGGTGGAGAATATACAGACAGAGACTTCACAAACTTCTACGCAAAGGAGGGCATCAAAAGAGAGTGGACAACTCCATATAATCCGGAGCAGAATGGAGTAGCAAAGCGGAAAAATAGAACTATTGTTGGGGCAGCCAAAGCTATGTTGCATGATCAAGATCTACCTAAGTTCTTATGGGCAGAAGGTTGCAACCCAAAGGAGTCTTCATAGGGAAGAAGCTGGAAGTCAGTCATCTCAAGATATTTGGAAGCGTGACATATTGTCACATTTCAGACGAGAAGCGCAGTAAATTGGATCAGACTGCAAAAAAGAGGTATCTCATAGGATAAAGAAAGACCTCAAAGGCATACAGAATCTACATTCCTAGAAGCAGGAAGATTGTAGTGGGACAAAATGCAAAGTTCATGGAGGATAGAGGTTTCAGGAAATCTCGAGAGATGCCAGCAGAAGGTTAATCACCTGGATCGAGTACAGTGACCAGTACTAGTATTTCCTCAAAATAAGAAAATCCAGATAGTTTTCAACAGCTAGGAGGACAAACACCTGGATCGAGTACAGTGACTAGTACTAGTATTTCCTCAAAAGAAGGAAATCCAAATAGTTCTCAGCAAATGGAACGATAGGATCAGGAGGAGGAGTTGATTGAGCCTCCCACCACCAATGGTAGAACCAGCAGAGAAGTACGACAGACAATGAGGGACGAAGAGGAGTTTGTTGGAGCTCCTAGAACTGAGAAAAGGCAGCGTAGACAACCTGACAGATACTAGGAATTGGTAGCTCAGGTTGGAGAACCCTCTAGCTTTTAGGAAGTCATTCAACACCAAGTTTGGCTGGATGCCATGGTAGAAGAGTACACCTCTATCATGACGAACGTTGTCTGGGAAGTAGTAACTAGACCATAGGATAGATCAGTTGTAGGATCAAGATGGATCTACAAGATCAAGTATGTTGCAGATGGTAGTATAGAGAAGTACAAGGCCAAGTTCGTGGCAAAGGGGTACGCACAGAAAGAAAGAATAGACTATGAAGAGACCTTCGCCCCAGTTGCCCATTATACCTCTATCAGATCCGTTATATCCCCAGCAGCTCAAATGGGATGGGAGATTCACCAGATAGATGTCAAGACAAAATTCTTGAACGTGGTCATAGAAAAGGAGGTGTATATAGAACAACCCAAAGGCTTCGAAACCCATGAGAAGAGAACTCATGTATGCAGATTAAAGAAAGCCCTGTATGGGCTCAATTAGGTAACCAGAGCATGGTATGGTCAGATTGATAGTTACTTGCAGCAGTTGGGATTTGTCAAGATTGATGTTGATCTCAATCTCTACTAATTGATGGTAGAGAATGAGCCACTTATTCTGGTATTATATGTGGATGACTTGTTTATAACAGGGTCATTCATGCTCATACAGGATTGCAAGAAAAATCTTGAAGCTGAATTCGACATGAAGGATATGGGGTTGATGCATTATTTTCTAGGGTTGAAAGTTTGGCAAAAGTATGGGGAGATCTTCCTTGGGCAAGGAAGATATGCTACATGTGAAAATTCTATCACTACAACAACTGATTTATTTTACCTACTTATTTCCCAATAAGTTATTTATGAAAATCCTTCAGTAAACATTAAAATAAATTCTGCTGTAGATATCACATCATAATACAGAAACAAACACATGCACAAGGATCAACACATCGACACAAATATTTTGGACAACAGTCCCCGGAAAAACCCAATGTGGGAAAACCGGTGCAACAGGAGAGGATTTTATTATTCAACAATTCTTCAGTACAACTGGGTGCCAAACTGGCCTACCCAACAAACAGAAAATTCTCTAGCACTTCTCCCAATCTCAGCGTCAGGCTAGCTGACCTCTGCGTAGCTCCCAGATCCTCTGCGTCAACTCCTGCCTCTCTGCATCAGCACTGGGCCTCTCTGCATCACCCACGCAAGCCCTCCAGTGACTGTGCAGTCTGCTCCCTGAGCGTCTGCCTAAGAGGCTCTGCGTCTACCTCTCCAACCTCTGCGCTGGTCTTCTGGTGTTGTTCCCGACTCTCTGTTCCATACTTGCTACCTCCTACTACTATCCAGACCACTAGTTCAAATTTCTCAGCTAACCCCGCTCCAGAAATCGAACTAACTGATCTCCCTCACTGTGTTGTCCAACTGACCCTCAAGCCTCTTCTTATACTTTTCCTATTGGACCTTTAATGGCCGAGATTAAATCTCTAATCAATGACTAAGAGTAGATTTGGCTTGATCCATGACTTTTGGAACCTTCTAACCCAGTTTTATATTAATACCCATTAACATTTTATTTTTCCTAAGTTTAGACTTAGGAACTCCATTAAAAATATTAATTATTTTAATATCTCCCAAACCAGGTACAATCTGCCAAACCATTTCTGGGTCTTGGAGATCTCATGTGCTTTAGCCTCTCCACCAATTTTCATGTCTAGAGCACATTCGATGCTACCCCAAATCAACACTCCCTCTTAGCGAGCACTGTGCTCTAGTAATACTCCTTACTGAGCATCACTCTAATTATCTGGCACCGGTACCTGTGCTAATGCTAGGCCTCCCTGCCTAACATCCTCTGCACTGCTGCACCCTGTACTGCTGCCCATGGCTCTACCTCTGCCACTGCTGCATCCGTACGGCAACTTCCTCTGCATCCTTACTGCTGCTGGTCCTTTCTCCCAACAATGCATCTGCACTGCAATTCCCTCTGCATCCATGCTATTGTTGGTCCTTCTTCCCAACAATGCATCTACACTACATCCTCTTCTCATCATGCTATTGCATTGCAACATCACACCCATTTCTACTACTGAAATGGATTCTTTATCATCCTCGTCTTTTCCTTGAAGTAATCAAACTTTGTTCTTCCAAGGGCCTTGGTGAGGATGTCTGCACCTGTTCTTCTGTAGGAGTGTAGCTCAACTGTACAGCTCCTCGTTTGACACAGTCTCTGACAAAGTGACACCGGATATCAATATGCTTTGACCGATCATGAAATACTGGATTCTTAGAGAGCTTGATGCAACTCTGATTATCACACATGATCCTATCGCCTCCATCTTTCTTCCAAATAGGTTCACAAGCAATTTTCTAAGCCATATGGCCTCACACGAAGCTGTGCTCACAACGATATATTCTGCCTTAGCTGAGCTCAGAGCCACGAATTTCTGTTTCCTACTGCACTAGGAGGTCAGTCCTGATCCAATGTTGAAACAGTACCCAAAGGTACTTTTCCCATCCACTAAACTTCCTACCCAATCTGCATCAGTAAATCCACTCAATCTGATATCCTTACTCTTGGCGTACAAGAGTCCATAATCGACTATTCCCTGTAAATAATTGAGAACATGTTTGGCTGCTACCCAATGCGCCCTCTTCGGCTCCACCATGAACTGACTGAGGGTGTTGACAGCGTAACAAATGTCTGGCCTGGTATTGACCAGACACATTAGGGACCCTATGAGTTGCCTATATAAGGTGGGATCAACATCCTTGTCTTCTGATGCATCAATCTTCTTCTAGTTGGTGATCATTGGACTAGCCATGTGTCTACAGTCCTCCATCCTGAATCTCTTCAGGATTTCTGTAGCATATCTCCCTTGCCCAAGGAAGAATTCCCCCTTTTGCTGCCAAACTTCCAACCCCAGGATATAATGCATTCGTCCCCAATCCTTCATGTCGAATTCTGTGGCTAGATTCTTCTTGTAGTCCCTGATGAACCTGGATGATCCTGTCAGGGAGAGATCATCCACATATAATACTAAGATTAGAGGCTCATTCTCTGCAACCAAATAGTAGAGATTTGGATCTGCATCACTCTCGACAAATCCCATTTTCTGCAAGTAGCCATCATTTTGACCATACCATGTTCTAGGTGCCTATTTCAGACCACACAAGGCTTTTTTCAATCTGCATACATGAGACTTCTTCTCATATGTCTCAAAGCCCTCTAGTTGTTTAATGTATACCTCTTCTTCTATCACTCCATTCAAAAATGCCATTTTGACATCCATCTGATGAATCTCCCATGCCCTCTATGCTGCAAGAGATATCATGGTTCTAATAAATGTATACCTGGCTACCGGGGCGAAGGTCTCTTCGTAGTCAATTCCTTCCTTCTGAGCATACCCCTTAGCCACAAACCTGGCTTTGTATTTCTTAACACTGTCGTCTGCAACATATTTGATCTTATAGATCCATCTAGAACCTACCACTGATCTGTCTTAAGGCCTTGGCACTACCTCCCAGACATCGTTTACCATTATGGAGTTTTACTCCTCTACCATCACATCCAACCAAACCTGATGTTGAGCTGCCTCCTGAAAGCTGGCAGGTTCCCCATCCTGAGCTACTAATGCCTGATATCTATCTCGTTGTTTTCGCTCCCTCTTATTGTTCCTTGGCACACCGATGAAGTCCTTTGCATCTCGCAAAACCTGACGAAGTTCCCTGCTCATTCTTCCTCTGCCAGCAGGTGCTTCTGTTAGCTCCTCCTCATCCTGTGATTCTTCCTAACCCGGGAAGAATTCTTTTCTTCCGTTGGTTGAAGAGGTTTGACCAACAGCTCCTCGTTTGATTGCTCCTCAAAAGGCATTTCTCGAGATTTATTTTACCTACTTATTTCCCAATACGTTATTTATGAAAATCCTTTAGTAAACATTAAAGTAAATTCTGCTGCAGATATCACATCATAATACAGAAACAAACACATGCACAAGAATCAACACGTCGACACATATATTTTGGACAACAATCCCTGGATAAACCCAATGTGAGAAAACTAGTGCAGCAACGGAGGATTTTATTATTCAGCAAGTCTTCAGCACAACTGGGTGCCAAATTGGCGTACCCAACGGAGAGAAAATTATCCAGCACTTCTCCCAATCCCATCGTCAGGCTAGCTGACCTCTACGTAGCTCCCAGATCCTCTGCGTCAGCTCCTGCCTCTCTGCGTCAGCATTGGGCCTCTCTGCGTCACCCATGCAGGCCCTCTAGTGACTCCGTAGTCTGTTGCCTCAGCGTCTGCCTCTCCAACCTCTACGCTAGTCTTCTGGTGTTGTTCCTGACTCTTTGTTTCGTACTTGCTGCCTCCTGCTGCTCTCAGACCACTAGTTCGAATTTCTCAACTAACCCCGCTCCAGAAATCGAACTAACTAGTCTCCCTTAGTGTGTTCTCCAATTGACCCTCAAGCCTCTTGTTATACTTTTCTTGTTGGTTCTTCAACAGCCGAGATTAAATCTATAATCAATAGCTAAGATTAGCTAACCCAGTTTTATATTAATCCCCATTAATATTTTATTTTTCCTAAGTTTAGACTTAGGAACTCCATTAAAAATATTAATTATTTTAATATCTCTCAAACCATGTACAATCTGTCCAAACCATTTATAGGTCTTGGAGATCTCATGTGCTTTAGCGTCTCCACAAATTTTCATGGCTAGAGCACATCCGATGCTACCCCAAATCAACACTATAGAGATTCTGAAGAGATTCAAAATGCAAGATTGCCAACCCATCGCTACTCCCATGATCACCAACTAAAAGAAAATAGATGCATCAAGAGACAAGGAAGTGGACCCCACCTTGTATAGACAGCTCGTTGGGTCGCTCATGTATCTGGTCAACACTAGGCCAAACATTTGCTTTGCTATAAACACTCTTAATCAGTTCATGGTGGAACCAAAAAGGGTGCATTGGGCAGCAGCTAGACACATTCTTAGGTATGTGCGTGGAACAATCAGAAATGGGTTGAAATACTCACGAGGGGAGGACGTTAGATTGAATGGGTTCATAGATGCAGATTGGGCAAGTAGTTCAGTAGACCGAAAAAGTACCTTTGGGTACTGCTTCAGTGTTGGATCAAGGATGATATCTTGGTGCAGCAGGAAGCAGAAGTCGGTAGCTCTGAGCTCAGCGAAAGCAAAATATATGGTAGCCAGGAAAGCTACGTGCGAAGCTATATGGCTTAGAAAATTGCTTGTGAGTTTGTTTAGAAAAAGGGTGGAAGCAACCAGGGTTTACTGTGATAATCAAAGTTGTATCAAACTCTCTAAGAATCCAATATTTCATGATCGGTCGAAACACATTGATATCAGATGTCACTTTATCAGAGACTATGTTCACCGTGGGGCAGTATAGCTGCAGTATGTCACCACAAAAGTTTAGGTAGCAAACATACTCACAAAGGCTCTAGTAAGAGCTAAGTTCATTCAGTTTAGAGAGCAGATGGGTATGGTAGAAAGATGTTTCAATAGCAGAAACAGGTGATTTCTCAGTTACAGTGGGAGAGGGAGTTGCAGTATAGATGTAGTGTTGACAAGTGGCAGGGTCAGTAGTAGTATAGATGCAGTGTTTGCGCAGTAGTTGGTGCGCAGAATGTCAGACATCAGCAACAGTATAGATGCAGTATTTGTGCAGTAGTTGGTGGGCAGGATGTCAGACATCAGCAAGCGCAGCGGAAGATGTTACAGAACAAGGTGATGCTTTCACAGGTTGCATTACTAGAGCACATTCCCTAAATATAGGGCAGAGATCAATATAGACGCAACAAAATCTATGTGTTGGGTATATAGATGAAGTCGCAGTGCAACGCAGTCATGGTCCTGGAGATACTTACACGGAGATAATGGAGACACATTTATATAGTGTTCATGGTTACGTTCATATGTTGGGTATAGACTGTTCATGATGAAGCCGCAGTTGGAAGGAGCACTGTCACCGTTATACCCATGGCATAGAGATAGTTCAAGAAGACTCGTTATCCGCAGTGAATACGCTGTACAAAGGAGGGCTAATGAGGAGCCCTAATCCGCCAAGATACGCAATAAAAGGAACGCTGCTTGTAGAAGCCTAATCGCAGTCCTCTAACGCAGCTAATGAACCTGTTCACGCAATCAATGATGGAAGAACCGCAGTGATAATCGCTGTCAAGTGAGGTAACCGCAGATCATACATGAAGGAGCCAACATAACTGTAGAAGTATGTGATCTGGGCACATCTATCTTGGATAGATGAAGCATACTTCGGATAAGGATACAGTGAATGAATCACCCTCAGTATACTTGTTGCAGTCTTGATGTGATATGATCACAACAGACATCTTGGTTTCGGTTGGATGAAGAACCTTAGTATATGGATCTCGGTGACTTACATCTTGTACAGCAGCGACTTAATATATGTAGTCACATAACAAGGATCATAAGCAGTAATGTCTATGATGATTACAGTCTCAACATCTTGAGAATGATAAGGATGAACAATTATGGTGTATAATCCTCTCATCAAAGCCTTGAGGTATGATGATGAATGAAACAGTGGACATGATAAATAATGAACAGTAGGAGCAGCTCAGTTATCAAGGTTCAACACATGTGACAGTACAACATGGTGCTACACGGTAAGGTGTAGCAAATGGACGAAATGGATAGGTGAAGTCGTCACCTTGGAGAATCAGTTGAAGCAGAATGTCTTCAACTAATCTCATGTATCATCGTTATAGGAGATGATCTATGCTGTAATCTAGATAAGTCAAAGGGTTGACTTCTGTTGTAAATGTACTATCTCTCTCACTTTCTCTGCTGAACTTTGAAGAACATAAAAGAAGAATTGATCATGGGTTTCCCCACATTGTGGGGTTTGTCCCTGGCAAGCGCCACATCTTGTGTCCTCTTGTCTTGGCTTGTCTTCTACAATTTATATTTATGTTCTATCTGCAGTTTACTTTAATGCTGATGTGATTGCTAATCTGGAAAAGATATTGAGCTAAGTATGAAAATTGAAATAAATTGCTCTAGCATAGAACATACCTAATCTTAACATGGTATCAGAGCTGAGGTGAAGACAATGCCCAAGCAAGAGTGAAAGAGCAACCACCAAAGACAGTTGGGACAGGACAAAAGGATCAATGGGTTCCTCATCCCTCTTCTAATTCACCAAGGGTGAAGTCGAAGTAGAGAATATTATCAGAATAGCGCAGCGGAAGTTTCTGATGGCCTACCTAAAGATCACTTCATTGGGAAGTTCGGATCTCAGGGTGGAAGGAAAAGTAGATATCTTGATTGCAATAAGTTCAGCCATCATGCGAAGGAGTGTCTGAATGGTAGTGACACTTCTCTTGATGAAGATAAACAAATCATTCTAGGGCCAAGAGAATGATAGGTAATACAGTTCATCAAGGAGAAATGGTCGACTCTTCAAAAAAAAAAAAAAAAAGCAAGGAACCCTAGGCACTTCATCGGATAGATGGGTGCACTCTCTAATTTGATAGAGATGGAAACAATCGTGGAATTATACTTGGAACCAATGCCACCTATCCCAGAAAGGGTGTAGGGAATGTTACCTCTCAATTGAATGAGGGTAACTCGATTCATTTATAGAATCTCTTTTATGTACCTGATCGCTAGAAGAACCTGATGTCCATTTCAATAATGGAAGTCAAAGGTTACAGGGCGGCACTCATCGATGGAAAGATGATGACACAGATGCCTGAATTCAAAAGGAGCATGAAGGTACATGTCTGAAATGTACCGAAGGAAAATATTATGAGGCAGACCATTCCCCTCATGCAGGAGGTCCACAGGTTTGAAACAACCCGAGGAGTTTGAAATTCATGATCGGGAATCTCATGTATACAGGTGGAAGAAAGCCCTCTATGGCTTAACACCTCGGGCATAGTATGGGAGGATTGATAGCTGTCTAATGAAGCTGAGATTCACTAGGAGTGAAATCGATCCAAACCATTACTCAAAGGTTGTGGATGATAGACCTCTCATAACAGCACATATGTCTGACAGGTGTAGACCCTCTCATTTGTAGGAGACAGAGGGAGTTGGATTCCAAATGTGGAAAGATAAACTACAAGCCTGTGACTACCTCAAGGATCTTAACTTTCAAAAGTTACATGGTTGTGATGTCGGACCAGATTTGGGAAATGCCTCCGAGTTTCATAAACTCATTCGCGTTGATATGTTTTGCAGTTAGTATGGTGAGCTCATATTTGGTTGAGCTTCACTGGAGGTGCCTAGAATCTTCTGAGATATCTTCAGGGCACAATCTCTCATGGATTGAGATACACTGCCGAAATATTTCAAATTATGAGTGTGCAGGCAGTGTGGAGGATCACTAGAGCACTTCTCAGTGCTGATTCTCCTTGGGATCTGCTTTGATATCCTGGTTGGGCAGGAAGCAGAAGTCGGTGGCTTTGAGCACCGCCAAGGCAAATTATATTGTTGCTAGCATGGCTACCTAAGAGGCAGTATGGTTGCGGAAGCTCTTCATTGAGTTGTTTGTACACATGATGAATACCACTGTGATTCTCTGTAACAACCAGAGGTGGGATTCGATTATAAAGGAATCCTGTATTCGATGATTGCTCCAATAGATAAACATCAGATGCCGCCTTATCTGGGATATGGTAAGTCGATGAGCAAGGAGGCTCCATCGCATTAACACTGATGTACAGGTCGCTGACATTTTGACAAATCCCCGAGGAAAGATCAAATCTGTGATTTTCCCGTATGACTTGGAGTCGTCGAGAGACCCTTGTAAAAGGGTCCTGCATGTTGCATACATTGAGCTCTGGGAGCTCTGGGGGCTTGCGATTCTTACTGGAGCAACATACGACCACAGGGTGACTCACCCTCCCCTGGTGGTGCGCACTGGAACAAGATGATTCGCTCTCTTGTGGGACAAGATGATTCGCTCTCTTGTGGGACAGGATGATTCGCTCTCCTATGTAGCAGGATGATTAGTTCTCCTGTGAGGTCTGGATGATGTGTTCTCCATGACAAAATGTAGCAGGATGATTAGTTCTCCTGTGAGGTCTGGATGATGTGTTCTCCATGACAAAATGTAGCAGGATGATTAGTTCTCCTGTGAGGTCTGGATGATGTGTTCTCCATGACTATTGTAGCAGGATGATTAGTTCTCCTGTGAGGACGGGATTGATTAAATTCTCCTGTCGAGGCATTCTACCTGTTAGTGTCAGTCTTTCCAGCCTTCCTCCAGTGATCAAATATGCTCTTACAAAGTGGTCTCAGAGTGTCAAGGTCAAATTTTGTCATTTCAAAGAGTCTTCAAGCAAAATTTGGTCACTAGGCATTAGGTCTAGAGTTTGCTTTCACTCCTTCTAAAGTTGTCCAAATGTCGGTCCATGTCATCATTTAGCTGAGTCTATCATCATTCATAGGGTTTTCCTCATCATGTGAGTGTCTAATGAGTCATTTTACACCTTGTTCATGCTTCAGTTGCGCCTAGGCAAGGTCATTTCCCTCTCCTAGGGTTTTGAAGGCAATTTCTCTTAGACGGTCAAATCATCAGCAAAACTTATATCCTGACGTTCATACACCTTCCCCTATCCTTAAAGTACCTTATCAAACACTTCCCATCACTGAGATTCCCCAAATTCCTCATTTTTGCAAAAACCCTAGTTTCTTGCCACAACTTGGCAATTTTCTAGGCTAGGCCTGTGTTTTGCCCTTTTGGACCCCTTCCCCTCGCTCGATCTCTGAGATTCCACTTTCCCCTGCTTCCTAACATCCCTCCCTACTTCCAAAAATTTCCCCAAGAATTTAGAAGCCCCTTATCCCCTTCATTTCGCTTCATTTCGACAAAATCCCTTGTTCCACACATCGGGATAAGTTTCACTCAAAAGATGTTTCAGAGAAATCAAAGATGAATTTTGGAAAACTGAGAGAGGTTTTTGTCCACAACATGCCAAAGAAGAAAAACCTCCTTCACTTTTTACACAGGTGTCATGGTTTTAGAGAAATGTCAAAAATACAATCGCCTCGGGAGAATTGATGCACCTCTGAAGTGACCTTGGGAAAATCAAGTTTTCTCCTAGATTGGTTGGCCAAATGACTTTCTTGATAAGTCAAATGATAACTAGACAAAAATATCTTTCCAATGAGCTATCATGAGCTCAATTTGGAGTTGAGGAAGGCATTCAAAATTTGACTGCAACAGCACTCTGCCTTGAGGCAGCCTCATTTGGCACATTTTGACCAGTCTTGGGAGATTTGATTTTTGACAAGGAAAATCAACTCCAAATTGAAAAATTCCAGTTGTGTTGGAAAGTAGACTCAAAGACCTTTCCAACGAGCTATCCTGCGCCCGATTTCGACACCAGGAAGGCCTCCAAAAGCCTACTGCAAAATGCACTATGTAGCTGGCTGCACGCTACGCATCAGGGTGGGCGCGCTACGCATCAGGCCACACTTTGCAGTGTAATTTTGCACGGGCGCTACGCGTCAGGGGCGCGCTACGCGTTGGGTGAGGCGCGCTACGCGTTGGAGTTTATGCCTAGACTTTGCCCGAAACATATTCAAACACCTCTTCTCATGCATCAAATCACAGATACAATTGAAGAACATGAAGAGGAGGCTTTGGAGGTAGACTTTGCTAATGCATACCTTGGAGGTGGTGCACTTAGTATGGGAAAGGTTTTCAAAATATGAAGGATATGCTTCAGGATTCCGTTTGCTGGTGACTATGTTGATACAAGGTGTCATGATTTCTGTGGTAGGCGAGAAACAAGGATAGTAGCAATTGATGCATTAGGTCATCCTGGGGAGGGACAATTCAGATATCAAAAACTTATTCGAAATTCATGGCTATTCAAATTTCATCGATAAGTTTGGTATTGACACATAGCAACAATCTTGGAGCTGAAGAGGATGAAGAATGCTCAGGCAGTGACAAGAATGCTATCAGCAACAGGTTCAGTCAACAAATAGAAATTGCAGATGGTTAAGTGGGTGATCAACTACTTGGAGCAGCGCAACAAATAGTTGGAAGATGAACACACACTTTATAAGCTGCGGCAAATCCGGGAAGACCGAGGATTGGCCCGCAAGAGACCCGGTGATTTGACACCTATTGAGCGAGAGTCTATGCTAATCCGGGTGAACACTCATTTAGAGAAATTGTTAGTCAAGGCAAACAGAGACAAAGATATGCTCCGCCATATGAAGAATCATTACTGGGCCCGCATGCATGTTTGCAAAGCGAAACTGAAGATCCTTAAAGGGCGATTGAGCAAGGCACTAAAACGGAGAAAAAGGCCCGATCCACTCCAAATTTTGGCCGAAGCCTCTTTGAAGGAGCATGGTACTTGATGAGACACCCCCAGCTCAAATTTCAAAAAATTTGAAGTTTTTGTCAATTTTGAAATTTTTGTATTAAAAACAGGTTTTTGCCCTAACCGCGTAGCGCGCCGCGCGCTACCCTGAAGATGGGGAGGTCCAATTCAAGAAAGGTTTGCATTTTTGGATTTGTCATGATGAAATACATCTGCTCAGCCACTGCCAAGGCATTTCATCAAGTTTTGGGTCCCCAAAAGGTCAAAAAACATGCAAAAAATGACCTCACTGCCCCTTTTTGGACACACAGGAAGCAGTCTTGGGAGAATGCATTTTTGGAGGGGCAAATGGGCACCAAATTGAAAAATTCCACTTGGGTTGGAAAGCAGACATCCAGACCTTTCCAACAAGCCCACCTGAGCCCAATTTGAATGCCGGGAAGTGCCCCAAAAGTGGGTGGAAAGGCGCGCTACGCGTAGGGTTTTGGCGCACTACGCATCAGGATATTTTCCAAAATTTTCATCTTCAGCTCAGGAAAACGCAGCCAGTTTGACCAGTTTTGACTTGTGGTGGGATTTTTCACCCTCCTTGATGTAATTAATGAAATTTTATGTTGACATGACACTTATTTACCTATTCTAGAAGATTCATTCATAAAATAGCAAAAAATTAATGAATGAATTGGTTTCCTAGCTTATAGAGGCAAGTTGTTTTGATTGCCTAGATTGTAGTGCTTTGTTTAGAATTGGTTGAAACAGCTCCTAGGATGATGAGCTCGACCCCTAAAGGCAAGGAAATGTGTTAGCTTGCCTATATTATGTATCTTCTTAGTCATTTTCATGGTTGGACTCTTGGGGGATAAGCTTAGACTGTATTACACATTGTATCTCAGCAATTTTGGCAAAGGAAAAACCAAGGTTTTGTAGCACTATTTGGGATTCCTGTGGTTATTTGTGTTGATGGTGTGTTACTCTCATGTACTTGTAAGTTTGTTATGTGTATCATTTTCCTACTATTCTCTTTTGCAAATTAAGTGTTAAGGTAGAATTCATGGTTTTCTATGCTCTACCTTTAAGTTTGCTTAATATCTATGTTTTCATCTATTTAAGGAGAACTCCTGAAAGTTTCTTGCTCTCCTTAGCTCCTCACCAGTCATACCTTTCCATTCAATTCCTTTAAAGGCATCAAAACAATCACCTACCTTGCCCCAAAAAGACCTCTGCAAAAAACTGTCTCATCCCCGCACCCAAAATTGCCTTGCCCTGTTGTCCAACAAAACCCTAAAAATTTGAAATCAAACTTTCCATATCAATTTACTAGCCTAAAATCAGTATTCTTTATTGGTCATCTCAGCCCCTTTGAAGACCTTTTGCCGAGATAGACCCGGAGAGAGCCCTCTCCTGTCCTCGTAGGGCTAGCTACGAGGCTGAGCTTGGTTTGATGTTGCCTTGAGTTTTTGCCTTCCTTAGCCTGAGGCAGATTCGAGCGCTAACATAGTGGCGACCATACTGGGGAAGAACAAATGGTTTACTTGTTGATGTCATTTGTTTTATAAGCTACAGACGGAGCCTGAAGTTATGCCAGGTAGCCTTCGAAACGCTTTTGCTTTGCATTAGCGGAAGTAGATAAACGCTGCTTCAGTCAATCTCCGGTCTAACTTGTAAACGTAACATCTAACTTGTTAATTACCCCAGTACATGTATCAAGTGCAGATCTGCTTGTTGATGGTGGACAACGATCAGACACTGGCAAGGCTGAAATCATTCACCTGGCGACTCTAAATTAATTTTGAGATCAGATCTAAAGACTCCACTGGAGGATGCTCCCGATCAGCAAAAACATGAAAGGACAACATGGACAGATCAGGTATTCAGGTTGGAATTTCATCCAAGACATTTTGTTCTTTGTCATAAATTATTTCTTCTCTTTTCCCAAGAATATCAAGAAGGCTTTGCAAAGTATACTATGCTTGAGAAAAGATCCTCGGCCTGCAGTTGATTCTTTCCCTTTGAAGATTGTGAATACCAAAGATTTGCATGCCTTTGAGCTTGATCAGGATCATTTTTCCGAATTTTGTGATGACCATCTTCAAATTGATGAACCTCAAGAGACCAAGACTGATTCTATACCTGTTGTACATACCCCTACACCTTGTAAAATTCCAGATCGATATAAACCTCTTGTTTTACCTTCTGTTCTTCACGCTTTCCCCCAAAACTATGATCTATACTTGCTGAGGTTTGATCGTGAAAGTAAGAATGTCAACGCTGAGCAACATGTGCAGAATTTTGAGTCTTTTCTAGACCTTTTTGAAGTTGATAGCGAAGATGTTAGTATAAGGCTTTTTGCTCTTTCTTTGCAAGCCAAAGTGAAGAGTTGGTTCAAAGCCCTGCCTGATGCAAGCATTTCAGATTTCCAGCAGTTTGTCAAAGTTTTTCTCGACAGGTGGATGATCGGGCAGAACCTTTTCTTGATTGTAGAAGAGTATAACTAGCTGAAAAGATTGCCAGGGGAGACAATACAACAGTTTTCAGCCAGATTTAACCAAGTTTATTATTCGATGCCAGTTGATATAAGACCTTCTCCTAGATCTGCTCTCTTGCACTATCCGGGTGCCTTTGATCTGGAGATGGAGTTTCAGCTGAAGAGAAAGGAATATTGCAACACTTCACGAGATGCAGAACAGTGCAGTAAATGTAGAGGCTCATCTGCTGATCCGAAGGGCAAGGATGAAGGAAGAAGAGATGAAAAACATAGATCCGGAAAAATTGACATCTCTAGAGGTAAAGCTTGACATTTTGGTAAGTGCAGTAGAAGAGATGATGCAAAGGATCACCCCAAGGAATGATTATAATGTTCAAGCTCATGGCACGCTGATTGAAGAAGAACAAGTTGTTGATCCAAAACATTTTGTTTCTTATCCTAGTTGTCATAGATCTGATAATGATTGTTTTATAGATCACCTTGGCGAAGAAAGAACTGTTGATATGACCTGCATGCTTGATGATATGTTTTATACCGATGATTTGCCTCAGTTTGATCAGTATGATGATGATTATGTTCTCCAAACAGAAGTTACTATTGCAGACAAACCAGCAGCTAGTTTGTGGGAGGAAGAGGTTCACTTACAGCAGCTCGAGTACAATGATCAAATGATGCATATCAGCTATGACATTGACGAGGAAAGTGTAGCAAAGTTTGAAGTAAGTGAAGGATCTTTGCCTTTTTGTTTTGATTCGTTTCAGTTCATCAGAGATAACTACCATGCAATCAGAAATCAAATGTCAACAAGTCTTGATTTGAATCATCTTGAGAGCAATGAAAATTTTGTTCAAGACTTCTCATATTCAAATTTGCAACCCCCAAAAGCCATTGATTGTCAAGTTGCAGCTGAAGACTTGGAAGTGGACACACATGATTTAATGATTCAAGGTGACTCCGTACCATTCTGTTTCGAATCATTTCAATTTTTGAAGGGTAGATTGCATAGTAAATCTTCAAATGAACAGCCTATAACAAATCAGCAATCTCTCAGTGTTAATGTTGAGGATGAGACAGATAACAAAATTCTTGAGTAGCCTGTAGCATCAGATTTGCAACCACCAAATGAAATTGAAGGGCAGATTACAGATGAAGCTGTGGAAGACGGAATACATGATTTGATGATGCAGGAAGATTCTATACCCTTTTGTTTCGAAGCATTTAAGTTTATAAGGCAGAATCTTCATAAAATCTCTCAAGAAAAAGATGAACAGCTAGAAGGATGTCATACATTTTCAATGGATACATTACAACAGTCTTTTCAAGTTTTTCATGATCCAATAGCTGATGTTTTGGATGAGGTTTGCAGTCAAAGTCTTTCTCCATTGACTACATGTGAGCTTGAAACATGTGCTGATATGAATTTGATCCGGCAACCGGTTTCTTTGTCATTTTCAGCAGAGGTCTCGTCACAAGGCTCAGATCAAAGTTTGCATTCATGGTATGAGGAAAAGAGAAGTAATCCATTGGATGAGCTAAGTTCCAGTGTGCTTGAATTTCAAGATCCTTATGCAGTGTTTTTGGAGGTGGAGAGAGAATTCATATCATTCTACGGATCTGTTCCCAAGTTGTCATGGGAGTTTCCTTTGAGTAGTTCTCTCTTGTTGTTCATAAGTGAGCACTTGCGGAGAATTCGAACAGCAAACGGGATACTTACTTGGTTGCATTGGTTGTTTCATTTCACTTGATTAGGTGATGAATGAAAACTGTTAGAGTAGGTTTTGATGAATAAGCTCCACTTTGAGCATCATTTCCAGTTTGTCAGTTGTGTTTCAGTATTGAGTCAGTTTTTAGTTGAGTGAGAGTCAATTTGTGTTGTCAAGTCATCAGTTTTCAGTCATGCATTTCAGCTTGAGTTTTTGACTCCATTGCCCAATGGGTAAGGCGTTGGTCTGCTCTCCCAAAGATCTGCCGTTCTTGGCACCTCCAAGGAGCTACCATCCCCATTGGAGCAAATGTTAGTGTCAGTCTTTCCAGCCTTCCTCCAGTGATCAAATATGCTCTTACAAAGTGGTCTCAGAGTGTCAAGGTCAAATTTTGTCATTTCAAAGAGTCTTCAAGCAAAATTTGGTCACTAGGCATTAGGTCTAAGGTTTGCTTTCACTCCTTCTAAAGTTGTCCAAATGTCGGTCCATGTCATCATTCAGCTGAGTCTATCATCATTCATAGGGTTGTCCTCATCATGTGAGTGTCTAATGAGTCATTTTACACCTTGTTCATGCTTCAGTTGCGCCTAGGCAAGGTCATTTCCCTCTCCTAGGGTTTTGAAGGCAATTTCTCTTGGACGGTCAAATCATCAGCAAAACTTATATCCTGATGTTCATACACCTTCCCCTATCCTTAAAGTACCTTATCAAACACTTCCCATCACTGAGATTCCCCAAATTCCTCATTTTTGCACAAACCCTAGTTTCTTGCCACAACTTGGCAATTTTCTAGGCTAGGCCTGTGTTTTGCCCTTTTGGACCCCTTCCCCTCGCTCGATTTCTGAGATTCCACTTTCCCCTGCTTCCTACCATCCCTCCCTACTTCTAAAAATTTCCCCAAGAATTTAGAAGCCCCTTATCCCCTTCATTTCACTTCATTTCGACAAAATCCCTTGTTCCACACATCGGGATAAGTTTCACTCAAAAGATGTTTCAGAGCAATCAAAGATGAATTTTGGAAAACTGAGAGAGGTTTTTGTCCACAACATGCCAAAGAAGAAAAACCTCCTTCACTTTTTACACAGGTGTCATGGTTTTAGAGAAATGTCAAAAATACAATCGCCTCGGGAGAATTGATGCACCTCTGAAGTGACCTTGGGAAAATCAAGTTTTCTCCTAGATTGGTTGGCCAAATGACTTTCTTGATAAGTCAAATGATAACTAGACAAAAATATCTTTCCAATGAGCTATCATGAGCTCAATTTGGAGTTGAGGAAGGCATTCAAAAGTTGACTGCAACAGCACTCTGCCTTGAGGCACCCTCATTTGGCACATTTTGACCAGTCTTGGGAGATTTGATTTTTGACAAGGCAAATGAACTCCAAATTGAAAAATTCCAGTTGTGTTGGAAAGTAGACTCAAAGACCTTTCGAATGAGCTATCTTGCGCCCGATTGCGACACCAGGAAGGCCTCCAAAAGCCTACTGCAAAATGCACTATGTAGCTGGGTGCGCGCTACGCATCAGGGTGGGCGCGCTACGCACCAGGAGCGCGCTACGCATCAGGCCACACTTTGCAGTGTAATTTTGCACGGGCGCTACGCGTCAGGGGCGCGCTACGCGTTGGGTGAGGCGCGCTACGCGTTGGAGTTTATGCCCAGACTTTGCCCGAAACATATTCAAACACCTCTTCTCACGCATCAAATCACAGGTACAATTGAAGAACATGAAGAGGAGGCTTTGGAGGTAGACTTTGCTAATGCATACCTTGGAGGTGGTGCACTTAGTATGGGAAAGGTTTTCAAAATATGAAGGATATGCTTCAGGATTCCGTTTGCTGGTGACTATGTTGATACAAGGTGTCACGATTTCTGTGGTAGGCGAGAAACAAGGATAGTAGCAATTGATGCATTAGGTCATCCTGGGGAGGGACAATTCAGATATCAAAAACTTATTCGAAATTCATGGCTATTCAAATTTCATCGATAAGTTTGGTATTGACACACAGCAACAATCTTGGAGCTGAAGAGGATGAAGAATGCTCAGGCAGTGACAAGAATGCTATTAGCAACAGGTTCAGTCAACAAATAGAAATTGCAGATGGTTAAGTGGGTGATCAACTACTTGGAGCAGCGCAACAAACAACTAGAAGATGAACACACACTTTATAAGCTGCAGCAAATCCGGGAAGACCGAGGATTGGCCTGCAAGAGACCCGGTGATTTGACACCTATTGAGCGAGAGTCTATGCTCATCCGGGTGAACACTCATTTAGAGAAATTTTTAGCCAAGGCAAACAGAGACAAAGATATGCTCCGCCATATGAAGAATCATTACTGGGCCCGCATGCATGTTTGCAAAGCGAAACTGAAGATCCTTAAAGGGCAATTGAGCAAGGCACTAAAACGGAGAAAAAGGCCCGATCCACTCCAAATTTTGGCCGAAGCCTCTTTGAAAGAGCATGGTACTTGATGAGACACTCCCAGCTCAAATTTCAAAAAAATTGGAGAAGTTTTTGTCAATTTTGAAATTTTTGTATTAAAAACAGGTTTTTGCCCTCAACGCGTAGCGCGCTGCGCGCTACCCTAAAGATGGGGAGGTCCAATTCAAGAAAGGTTTGCATTTTTGGATTTGTCATGATGAAATACATCTGCTCAGCCACTGCCAAGGCATTTCATCAAGTTTTGGGTCCCTAAAAGGTCAAAAAACATGCAAAAAATGACCTCACTGCCCCTTTTTGGACACACAAGAAACAGTCTTGGGAGAATGCATTTTTGGAGGGGAAAATGGGCACCAAATTGAAAAATTCCACTTGGGTTGGAAAGCAGACATCCAGACCTTTCCAACAAGCCCACCTGAGCCCAATTTGGATGCCGGGAAGTGCCCCAAAAGTGGGTGGAAAGGCACGCTACGCGTAGGGTTTTGGCGCGCTACGCATCAGGATATTTTCCAAAATTTTCATCTTCAGCTCAGGAAAACGCAGCCAGTTTGACCAGTTTTGACTTGTGGTGGGATTTTTCACCCACCTTGATGTAATTAATGAAATTTTATGTTGGCATGACACTTATTTACCTATTCTAGAAGATTCATTCATAAAATAGCAAAAAATTAATGAATGAATTGGTTTCCTAGCTTATAGAGGCAAGTTGTTTTGATTGCCTAGATTGTAGTGCTTTGTTTAGAATTGGTTGAAACAGCTCCTAGGATGATGAGCTCGACCCCTAAAGGCAAGGAAATGTGTTAGCTTGCCTATATTATGTATCTTCTTAGTCATTTTCATGGTTGGACTCTTGGGGGATAAGCTTAGACTGTATTACACATTGTATCTCAGCAATTTTGGCAAAGGAAAGACCAGGGTTTTGCAGCACTATTTGGGATTCCTGTGGTTATTTGTGTTGATGGTGTGTTACTCTCATGTACTTGTAAGTTTGTTATGTGTATCATTTTCCTACTATTCTCTTTTGCAAATTAAGCAAATGAAGTGTTAAAGTAGAATTCATGGTTTTCTATGCTCTGCCTTTAAGTTTGCTTAATATCTATGTTTTCATCTGTTTAAGGAGAACTCCTGAAAGTTTCTTGCTCTCCTTAGCTCCTCACCAGTCATACCTTTCCATTCAATTCCTTTAAAGGCATCAAAACAATCACCTACCTTGCCCCAAAAAGACCTCTGCAAAAAACTGTGTCTCATCCCCGCACCCAAAATTGCCTTGCCCTATTGTCCAACGAAACCCTAAAAATTTGAAATCAAACTTTCCCTATCAATTTACTAGCCTAAAATCAGTATTCCTTATTGGTCATCTCAGCCCCTTTGAAGACCTTTTGCCGAGATAGACCCGGAGAGAGCCCTCTCCTGTCCTCGTAGGGCTAGCTACGAGGCTGAGCTTGGTTTGATGTTGCCTTGAGTTTTTGCCTTCCTCAGCCTGAGGCAGATTCGAGCGCTAACACTACCCATGCAGTCAGGGATTCATGGGAAATACATCTCATCTGATCAATGAAGAAGGAAATGAAGATAGGGACCATAGTAGTACCGATGGACGCATCGCTGTATCTATCGTACTCCCTACGCTAGGATGACCTTCATTGATCTGGGATCAATGATACTAGTCTGGGACTAGTGGTAGGAGTTGCACCTTCTATGACGCTGACTTCGGGTCGGTTGAGACTGGTCTGGGACCAGTGGTACATACTCTGACACTGACCTCAGGCCAGTGCAGGACTGGTCTGGGACCAGTGAGAGTGGTACATACTATGATGTTGACTTCGGGTCGGTTGAGACTGGTCTGGGACCAGTGGTACACTCTCTGAGACTGATGATACTGGTCCGGGACCAATGGTGTGAGTGGTACCCACTATGACGCTAACTTTGGGTCGGTTGAGACTGGTTTAGGACCAGTGGTACGCACTCTGAGACTGACTTCGGGTCAGTGGAGAATGGTATGAGACATTCTTGATCAATTCTTCTTCTTCATATTTCAGCAAGAGCTAAGTTGAGCAGAGCCAGCAGAGCCGAGCAGAGCCAACAAAACCAGTAGGGCTAAGCAGAGCAGAACAGAGCTAGTAGAGCAGAGCAGAGCCAGCAGAGCTGAGCAGAGCTAAGCAAAGCTGGGCAAAGCAGTGCAGGGCACTGATGGCAGAGATAGTACAGTTGGTCATATGGATCAGCAGATGGAGTTTTCCCTAGTTGAGAGGGAGTGTTAAAATTTGCAACTAGGGCCAAAATCCATGTGGGTCAGCTTATTTATGGCAACTGATATTTTTATTGGATCCGTCTCATCGAGAGGTGTAGGATTGATCTAAAGATCATCCGATTCCGATAAGTATTTATGGAGAGATGAATTAATTTTGACTATGGAATTATTATCAAGCTAACCAACAACTTGAGTAGGCTCAAAAGCCCAACAGTCGTGTCTATTCATCATCTATGTTTCAGTATAAATAGAAGAAGATTTGAAGTCATTTGGCAACTCTCTTCAAGTGATCTCCTCTCCACGTCTTGGGCTTTTGGAGAAGGAGATACACTATGGATTACGCTGGCCTAGTATGAGGATGCCCTAATGGAGAACGCAGTCATGAACTAATACGTTGTTCTAAGCAGCTCTAAACGAAGTCAATGGATGCCTTTATATGCTGTACAAATACACTGTACATAGAGGATCATATACGTTGTTCATGAAGGATGATATACGCTGTTGTCAAAGCGCAATTCATAGAGACACTTACACGCAAATCATATGGCCAACGTGATGCCCTAAACACAACACAAAGATCAATATAGACGCAGCAAAATCTATGTGTTGGGTATATATATGAAGCCACAGTACAACGCAGTCATGGTCCTGGAGATACTTACATGCAGATAATGTAGACACACTTATATAGTGTTCATGGTTACATTCATATGCTGGGTATAGACTGTTCATGATGAAGTCGCAGTTGGAAGGAGCACTGTCACTGTTATACGCATGGCATAGAGACAGTTCAAGAAGACTCATTATCCAAAGTGAATACATTGTACAAAGGAGGGCTAATGAGGAGCCCTAATCCACCAAGATACGCAGTCAAAGGAATGCTACCTGTAGAAGCCTAATCGCAGTCCTCTAACGCAGCTAATGAACCTGTTCACGCAATCAATGATGGAAGAACTGCAGTCATTACAACGGTGACTTAACCGTAGTCATAATCGCTGTCAAGTGAGGTAGCCGCAGATCATACATGAAGGAGCCAACATAACTGTAGAAGTATGTGATTTGGGCACATCTATCTTGGATAGATGAAGCATACTTCGGATAAGGATACAATGAATGAATCACCTTCGGCATACTTCTTGCAGTCTTGATGTGATATGATCACAACAGCCATCTCGGTTTCGGCTGGATGAAGAACCTTAGTATATGGATCTCGGTGACTTACATCTTGTACAACAATAACTTAATATATGCAGTCACATAACAAGGATCATAAGCAGTAATGTCTATGATGATTACAGTCTCAACATCTTGAGAATGATAAGGATGAATAGTTATGGTGTATAATCCTCTCATCAAAGCAGTGAGGTATGATGATGAATGAAACAGTGGGCATGATAAATAATGAACAGTAGGAGCAGCTCAGTCATCAAGGTTCAACACATGTGACAGTACAACATGGTGCTACACGGTAAGGTGTAGCAAATGGACGAAATGGATAGGTGAAGCCGTCACCTTGGAGAATCAGTTGAAGCGTAATGTCTTCCACTGATCTCATGTATCATCATTATAGGAGATGATCTATGCTCTGATCTAGATAAGTCAAAGGGTTGACTTCTGTTGTAAATGTACTATCTCTGTCACTTTCTCTGCTAAACTTTGAAAAACATAAAAGAAGAATTGATCAAGGGTTTCCCCACATTGTGGGGTTTGTCCCTGGCTAGCGCCACATCTTGTGTCCTCTTGTCTTGGCTTGTCTTCTGCAATTTATTTATGTTCTATCTGCAGTTTACTTTAATGTTGATGTGATTGCTAATCTGGAAAAGATATTGAGCTAACTGTGAAAATTGAAATAAATTGCTCTAGCATAGAACATACCTAATCTTAACACTATGTTCACCGTGGGGTAGTATAGTTGCAGTATGTCACCACAGGAGATTAGGTAGCAAACATGCTCACAAAGGCTCTAGTAAGAACTAAGTTCATTCAGTTTAGAGAGTAGATGGGTATGGTAGAAAATTCATTTCAGTAGCAGAAACAGGTGATTTCTCAGTTACAGTGGGAGAGGGAGTTGCAGTACAGATGTAGTGTTGACAAGTGGCAGGGTCAGCAGTAGTACAAATGCAGTATTTGCGCAGTAGTTGGTGGGCAGAATGTCAGACATTAGTAGCAGTACAGATGCAGTGTTTGTGTAGTAGTTGGTGGGCAGGATGTCAAACATCAGCGAGCGCAGCGGAACATGTTACAGAACAGGGTGATGCTTTCGCAAGTTGCATTACTAGAGCACATTCCACGCTGAGTGTTGATTTCTGGTAGCATCGGATGTAATCCAAGTCTCAAATTTTGCAAGGAGGCTTGGACACATGCATTCTCCAATACTTAGAAATCGTTTTGAGAAATTCCACCCGAAGACATTTTTATTAAAATAATTAATTATTTTTAATGGGTTCCTAAGTCTAAACATAGGAAATTAAAATAATTAATGGGTATTAATCTAAACTGTGGGTGTAACTTCTAAAAAAAGGCGAAGATCAAGTCAATATGATCCTAGCCATTGATTACGATCTAATCTGGCCTGTTGATTGATCAACGAGAGGGTTATAAGAGGAGGCTTGATGGGCACTTGCAGAGCACACCAGAGGTAGATACTCAATTACCCGAGTAATATCGATTTTCTCACTGGTCGAAGTTTGGCAAGAGAAAATCGAATCAGAGTGAGAGTTGCACGTGGAAAATAGAGTGAGGGTAATCAACATCAGTTGGGAGTGCAAGGGAAGAAGACTAACGCAAAGGGAGGACAGCGCAAAAGCTGTGATGCAGGGAGAGACAGTGCAAGGGCAGTTTGACGTTGGGACTGTGTGGGCAGTTTAACGCTGGGACAACGTGGCAAAGTTGATGCTAGGACGCAGTTAGACGCAGGGGGAAGAGAAGCACTTCTCCTGGATCAGAAACTGGTCAGGAAGCATCTATAAATTCTCATAGAGAATCCTCTTCTATTATGCTGGTTGTAGCTTGTACATGAGTTTTTTGCTAAAGAATAATAAGGAAACCCTCATGTGCTCCACCAATTTTCCCACATTGGTTTTTCCAGGGACGATTGTCCAAAAATAATTGTGTCATCGTGGTTGTATTTGTGCCAGTATTTTTCTTTGCATTTTCTTTCCGCAGTATTTTAATTGTGAAGGCTGCAGTAGAATTTATTTTGATATTTTCCGTAAGAACATTGTGAATAACTTATTTTTGAGTTAATAAGTAGAAGAAATAATATTAATCACTGCAGTTGGATTTCTATTTAGAAATTTTCACATTTTTGCCCTCTTGCTAGCTCCCCCAAGATGTATAAGGGGTTAATCTCAGGTCGCTGCTCTTCCCTATCTTCCGTGACTGATTGTTGCTACCCTTCTTTTTCTTGATAGTAACATTTTCCCTATCCTTTGAGAGCATCCATAAATCATATACTCGCAAGCTAGAAACATGCACGAATTCGATACCACTATAATATAACTCTTGGAGAGATTAACCTCAGGATGCCATTTTGAGTTAGGGATTTTAGTAAACACATGAAATAGTTTTATTTTATAATAGTATTGCAATACTCATAAAGATATTAAATAATGAGAATATTTATTGAATACATAAGTAGTATAACAAAGAATTCAAACAACATTTGAATCCACAAGTAACCACTATAAGTAGGGCTGATTTGAAAAACAAATCATAGACTAAAAAATCAATAGACTCCCAATAGGGTTATCAGGATTCACAACATAGCTTCTAGGATTACAAATTGTAGTCGTCCCACTTGCTACCACAAAATCATATCAACAAGCTTCATTGTTGCCTTGCACCCTTATTCAACCTCCCTGCCTCAGTCTCTAGTGTAACTAGCACCCTGAATTTTCCCTTACACCCTCGTTTTCTCCTGATCATGACCCTTTAGGCCACTCGTTGCCTTAGAAGAAGGCTTCTTAGCTCTCAAAAAGTCAAATCTTAGCCCTCTGCTACCTCAAGAAGACATATACCAACCTTTCGCTACTTCAGAAAGGTGCATACCAACCCTCTATTGCCTCAGGAAGATATATGCCAACCCTTCGCTATCCCAACAAGGTAAATGTTAGCCCTTCACTACTTTAGGAAGACAAACTCCAGCCCTTTGTTGCCTCAAAAAGTTAGACTTTATCCCTTCATTGCCTCAGAAAGACAATCTCTAGCCCTTCACTGCCTCAAAAGATAGTCTCCAGCCTTCGCTATCTGGGAAGGGTAATTCTCTAGCAAAAATTTAGTCCTATAGCAAGAAAAGATAGAAAGGTTGGCTAGGGTGGACTCTTTCACCATGGAAACATAAAAAAAAGGGGTCTTAAAACCCTCCACGAGCCTCAACCCAAGATCAAGAAGAATAAAATCCATCATGATCATAACTTGAGATATATGAAGAGATATGAGTGAATCCAAGGTCAAGGTAGACAAGAGAAAAGGCAATGTGAGATTTAATTGAACAAGTACTAAAGCACATGCCTTCAAAGAATCCCCAAGTTGAAGGATTAGCTTCTAGGGTTCCCTTTTGATGTAATGGCTAGAGCATCAAATTTCCAAAAATTCCACTGTGGGAATTCCACAAAAACTTGATCACTAGAGGACATACAAGGGAAGAGTTATTTCCAAACGAAATTCAAAACGTCCTCCTCCAAAAGATTATGCACCAAGCCCTAGTGGAGCCCACTTGTCGTTAAGGGGACGAAGAATGAAGGTGAAAGAGAGATAATTCTTTGAGTTTGAGTGATCATCAAGGATTTAGGATCAATGCCAAACCATTGGGAGGCTGTGGAGTCAAGGATAATCTCAAGACTGGCAACTCGCTCTTTTAAGGAGACATAAAGGAAGCAGATTCGCTACCCTTAATGGAAGCATCTTCACTACACCTTTAGATATTTACACTTCGATGACACTTGTTGAAGGAGTTTCAAGGATGTAAATGCAATAAATCCCCTAGGAACATTCATTGATTCACTATCTATGAGTAATACATGAAAAATTTCTCAATAATTACAATTTTTAGACAATATTTCATCAATTAGGGCACATTAATAACCATGGGACAATATTCCATGCATTAGAAATTAACAAAATCAGAAATTCATCAATAAAAAGCACTTACAAGATAGTGAAGAACATATCCATCCATAACAATGCCAAATAGAAGCTCCAAGAGAGATAGTGAAATTATCCAAACATCAAAATTCATCCAAAATCTCCAAAAACCGTCCACAAATTGCAGGTATGAAAATCTCTAATGAGGTATCGAAAATCCCAAGTGTGATGCTAGGATGAGACTAGGTCTCTCCTATTTATAAAATAGTTATGAGTTCAAATTCTAAAAGACAAAGCCCCTCCAAATGCCTAAGATGTTAAGTAGTGTTAAGTTATGATATGTTCTATGCTTATAACAGTTTACTTCTTTTTCTTATTATATTCCACCGATTAGCAATCACATGTACATAAAGTAAAGTGCAGATTGAACATTAAACGATCGACAGAAAACAAGCCAAGACAAGAGACACAAGATGTGGCGGCTAGCTAGGGACAAACCCCACAATGTGTGGGGAAACCCTTTGATCAAATCTTCTTTTATCTTCAATAATTCAGCAGAGAGAAATAGTACAATAAATCTGATTCATATCAGCAGTAGCAAACCCTAGATCAGTAGCATCAGCATTAGCGGCTTCATTATCAAACTAGCGTAGACCATATCTCACAAACCGACAGTTGGATTGACTTCATTCCACCACCAAAAGTTTCGGCTTCCAGAGGAGGTTCAGATGAACGTGCAACGCAGTTCAGATGAGGAGATCTTCTAGGCCACGCAAGTCAATCTTTACTTCTGCAGTTGCAGCTTCAGTTTCAGCGGTTTCCGGCTTCAAACTAGGGCAGTCGATATCTTGTAAACCGTTCGTCAGATTGACTTCATTCTACCACCAAAAGTTGTGGCTTTCAAAGGAGGTTCAGATGAACCTACAGCGCAGTTCCAAAGAGGAGATCTTCTAGGCCACGCAAGTCAATCTTTACTTCTGCAGTTGCAGCTTCAATTTCAGCAGTTTCCGGCTTCAAACTAGGGCAATCGATATCTTGCAAACCGTTCGTCAGATTGACTTCATTCCACCACCAAAAGTTGCGGCTTTCAAAGGAGGTTCAGATGAACCTACAACGCAGTTCCAAAGAGGAGATCTTCTAGGCCACGCAAGTCAATCTTTACTTCTGCAGTTGCAGCTTCAGTTTCAGCAGCTTCCGACTTCACATGTGAGAGAGAGAGAGACCCATTTCAGCGCAGTAGAGAAGAGACTCATATCTGCGCAGTAGAGAGAGAGATGTGATGAGATGAGTGAGTCTAAATGAGGAAAAGTCCTCTTATATTTATACACAACGTTGGTGGGTGAATAGATGCGACTGTTGGGCTTCTGAGCCTACATGAGTTGTAGGTCGGCTTGATAATAATTCCATAATCAAAATAAATTCATATCTCCATGAATACTTATCGGAATTGGATGATCTTTATATCAATCCTACACCTCTCGACGAGAGGAATCTAATAAAAATATTATTAGCCATGAATAAGATGACCCACATGAAGTTTTGCCCTGGTTGCCAATTTTAACACTCCCTCTCAACCATGGAGAACTTCATCTGCAATCTGTCTATCGGTCGTTACTATTCATCCATCAAATGCACTGCCTTGTACAGCCTGACCCTTGCCCTGCTCTACTCTATTTTGCCTGTTCTGCTTTGTCTTGTTCTGCCCTGCACTGATCTGTACTGTTTTGTTCTGTTCTGCTCTGCTCTTGCATTGTTCTGTTCTACTCTGCTTTTGTCCGAATTATGAAGAAGAAGAAATGATCGAGGATGTATCATACTGACTCAAAGTCAGTCTCAGAGTATGTACCACTGGTCCCAGACCAGTCTCAACCAACCCAAAGTCAGCGTCATAGTGAGTACAACTCCAATGGTACCAGACCAATATCATCCTCCACTGACTCAAAGTCAGTCTCAGAGTATGTACCACTGATCCTAGACCAGTCTCAACCGACCCGAAGTCAGCGTCAAAGTATGGTACAACTCCTACCACTGGTCCCAGACCAGTATCATTGATCCCAGATCAATGGAGGTCATCCTAGCGTAGGGAGTACGGTAGTTAGAACGATGCGTCCATCGGTACTACTATGGTCCCTAACTTCATTTCCCTGCTCATTGATCAGATGAGAGGTACTTCCCATGAGTCTTGTTGACCTCTAGCGGTCAACTACCCATGCAGTACACGCCCTTTTTTCTTTGCAAGAAAGGGGCAGCACCTGATCAGCATGTCCGTGCCATCCAGCAGTCATCAGCAACTTGATCAATCTAATTGTAAACCCAGTCTGCATGTATTAATTGTAAATAATCTTAGCAGATATGAGTCGTGTATGTGAATTGCCTAGGTGGACCTAACTTTCTAGTGGTAATCTACGTCCCGGAAGGTTTTTCGTCTCACCGATCCATGGATCGGCAGAGTTTTCCTTCAAACCTGACCCCAAAGCCGGGATGCATTTTGTCATTAGAACTTTAGGAGAATCCTAGTGTGTTGATCTGCTAGATTATAGTTGTGTCGCAGAACTGGGTGATTTGTGAGGGTCTGTATTAAGTGGGTTTGTCCTCTTAAGATGTAAATTGTAAAAGTCATGATGTAATGTGTCCTGAGGGTCGAAAAATGTTTTAAATCCCCTCATGAGTCCTAAGTCCTAGGTCCTAGGTGATGTTTCCGAAGGCTTAGTTCAATGATCCATTTTAAAATGAATTAAGAAATTAAAAAATAATAAAAAATTTAAAAAAATAAAGCAAAAACCCTAACTAATAAAATAATAATATTTTAAGTGAATAAATCGACGGATGAGATCAAGAGATGTCTTGATCCTCATCAACGGTCGAGATCATTTCTACATGGATCACTCGAACTAGCCGTTGGGATCATTTCCTTTAAATAGGGTGCTAGGAGTCATTTCAGATAATTCGATCTGTGAGTCTAAGACTGAAGAAGCTCTCTTGTAAATCTGTTTCTGGTTAATAAAAGAAGACTTTGGGGTCCATATCTTGTTGGTGTTACTCTCTTGAAATGCTGTGAGATTGTTTAATTTTTCTGCATATGTTATTTTCAGCCATTAATAATAGCTTTTTGTAGAGTATTGTGAGCACAGGTATCTTGTTCACTTGCTAGGGTTTGAGTGCTGTTAGGGTTTCTGAAGTAATGGCAGGTATCTCCATTACTGTTTGAGATCTAGCAGCATTTTTGCCCTCTTTATTGACGGTTGTCTTGAGCTGTGCAGAAAACATTTTCTGAAGGAAGATTGTAGGCGTTAGGGGAAGTTCTCGGCTGAACCAGCCAATTCCCGCAAGCATTTTTTGTTGAGCCCAGTTGGATTTGATCCTGGGTCTATCATTCGTTTTATTTCTCTAAGTTGCATGAGAGATTTTCTGAAGTTCTTCACAGTGAAAACCTAAAATTTCTGTTTCTTTAAAATATTTCCGTGCTTATTGCCGAATCTGGCTGTTAAGGGGCCAAAAAATTTGTACATTAATCAGCTGTCTAGGGTTTTAAATTTCTGCTTTATACAGTCCTCATTAGGGTTTTGTTTTTCTTTTGCAGGTATAGGGTTTTGTCTTTGCAAGACTAGTTTAAAACATGTTGTCATCAAGGACGTTTGGGGATTTACGTGTCTGTGGTATAAATCAGTTTATCAGCAGCTGTGGCTTTCCGTTTTACCAGCAAATCGGAGCTCCCCCTTCCGCATTGATTCTTACCAAAACATCACAGTCCAAATCAGCGCACGAAAGCACCCATCCTGAGGTTTATTTTTCCGAATCGAGCTCCACTGGCAATAACGCTTTTCTGCCAGCAATCTCTTTGCAAAATCAGAGACAGAGGATAAATTTTCGTCCAGTTAACGGCGTCCTTTATTCCTCTGCGTACAGACAAGGGATTCACGTTTGAGTTTTATTGCATTCTCCTGACGACAGCTACTTCGTGCTCTCACCTGTGATAAGAACTATAGAGATAGTAAGACTGCGTGCAGCTGCCCTATTTGTAAATCGATCAGGGTATATTTTTTCCCCGTCAAAAGACAACCGCAGACAGACCCGAGCCCAGCTAACGTGCGGTTTTCATTTTTCACTCCTGCTCCTGAGATAAGCTGCGTTGAATTGATTCCTTGTCTGCCGTCGAAAATCTGCAGCTAAATCACTGTCACGCTGCTCAGGTAATAACATAAATCCCTTTCGAATTTTGCTGAGGGAGATCACGTGGTTCATCAAGCGTAAGTCTATCTGCACCTTTGGGTTTACGGTTCTTTGTTCGAATAACTGATTTTGGTTCATGCGTAAGTCATTTCGGCCTCAAATTTTTTTTTAAGGGGTTCTCAAGCGTAGTCCTTTGTTAGTTTAGGTTTTAATTTATTTATTAAGTTTTGTATAGTTTAGTTTCATAGACTTTACGTTGGTTCTTTTAGATTTTAACATATTTAGATTTTAATTCTTTTAATATAGTTAAATATAGATTCATAAAAAATCAAATAAAAAATGTTTTTGTTAGATATTTAGACTTTAATTTATTTCTTTAGTTATAGTTTTTTATTTTTAGATTTAAAATTTTGTTTTATTTTGGTTTTATGATAAAAAATATAAAAAGATTTTTTTATATAGTTTAGTTTTAATATAATTTAGTTTTAGAATAGATTTTAAATTTTAAATTTTTAGATTTTTAATTTTCATTTTTATAATATTGAAAAATAAAAATTGAAAAAAGATTTAAAAAATTTTAAAAAATATTAAAATTTTGTGGAAAATTAGTTTTGCCAGTTTCAGTGGTTTTTCATGTTATATCTTTCATGCTGAGATCTGAATTTTTTTCAAGTCGAGATGCGAATATGATATCTAGTTAATGGTTTAGGATTTTCGTGGTGGTTTAAAGCATTTATCTTTTCGAAATTCTCAATTGCTGGATATCGTTTTCATCATTCTAAGAGCATTGTGATTTCGCTGATGATAGATGATTGCTGTTCATGGTCCATGTTTTTATATTATTTAACAAGTAATCGTTTTAACCACAATCTCTTAAGGCACTGGTCTGCTAAATTAATCAAATCCATCGAGTGTTTTTTATATCGTATCTCGTGTCTCCCAGCCAACTGGTCGACAGTTGGTCTCATCATCTCACAGGGACTACCCCCCTTAGCCGCAGGAGACAGGCTTAAACGGAGGGATCGGGGATCAGAGTGACAGCCCTCGGTCTGAGGGTTGTCGTGTCAATCTGCGCGACAACATTTTTTGGCGCCGTTGCCGGGGAAACTGTTTTCTCGGCGTTTCAACGACAGTCTTCCTTCTCATTTTTTATCTTTTCATCTGGCCCGGCAACGCCAACATTTTTTGGCGCCGTTGCCGGGGAGAGAGTTTTTCTGTTCCTGGAGTTTCATCGACATTCACCTTCTTATCTTTCTCATCTCTCATTTGAGCTGGCAGATTCAACCTTTGGAGTTATTATTTGGATCTTTTATTGCCTTTTTTTTCGCCATATCAATAGCATCTCTTCGGTTTGTTTCTTGTTTGGGTGGCGACTCCACTTTCTCATTTTTCCCAGACAAGAAGCTTTCCTCATATCTACTTGTGGTTACTTTTTGGATCCTAGAATCAGATTTATTGTTCAAGTGGCGACTCCACTTCTTTCATCTTTTGATTTTCTTGAGCAGAGATCTAGTTCTATTATCCATTTCATCCCTTATTATTCATCATGGATTATTCATGTAAACCATGTCATTTTACGGACAATCTCCATGATCTTCCGAAAGAGGCCATTTCCAAATTATTTAAGTTCTCAGGTGGTGATTCGGTCGTTGTTAGACATCATTTAAACATGTTTACTTGTGTAATGATCATATATTGTAGACTTCCTCAATATAATCATGAAGATTTCAAGATGCGTCTATTTGTCCATTCTTTAGAGGGTGATGCCTTGAATTGGTTTAATAATTTTCCTAATGATTTTTTCACTTCTTTACAAGACATTCTCAATGTTTTTAAAGATAGATATGATAGTCCAAACATCTTGCCTTCTACCTCTAAAATTGTGCAAAAGGAAGAAAGTAATCATATTAAAGGACAAGCTGTTGAAGAAAGATTTCAAGATCAGAATGTGTCATCCACCAGTACTAATGCAGATCAAGTCCATGATAGTGGAAAATCAGGGACAAATGACAATGAAAAGGAAGAGAAAAAGCAAATTATACAAGAACTAATGATGCTGGTAAAAAATATGGAGGCTAATCAAGCTAGATATGTCAATGACGTGAGAACTTTGTGCACCCACCTTGAAAAACGTAATAGGGAGATAGAGATTATGCAAAATCAGCATGCTAAAGAAATTGAGGTCATGAAGACTAATCATGAAACAGAAATTAGATTCATGCAAAGCAAAATGTCGACCATGAAAGCTGATCATGATAGGGAAATTGATTCTATGCAAAACAAGTTATTAATTATGGATCATCAGTTGGCCACCATGCAAGCAAATCATAAAGAAGAAATAAACTCTATACAGCATTGCTTGATGAACATAAAGGAAGAAAATGTTAAAGTAATAAAAGACATGGAAGAACATCATGCCAGACAAATTAGTGCTATAAAGGATGAATGCTCTAGTCAGATGGATGCCATTAGAATACAAGTTCAAAAGATTCAACAATGGTCAGATGATAAGAGAAACCAGGAGCCTTCTCATTTGCCGCAACAAGTTCCATCTTATTATGAGGAGGTCATTAGGTGGTTAATTGAAGATGATCCAGATAAGCTTAAAAACGATAAAAATCAGATGCAAGACACAAAAAGACTTAGCATGCATATCTTACACACTTCATCTGATAGTTTTGAAACAGAAAGTACCAGATCATCAGTAATTCAACCTGCCAGAAAGAAAAAGCGCAAGAGAAAGAAAATAAGAAGAAGATTTGACGCATCAGACGGCCGTGAGCAGCTTGATTTTCGGATAGGAAAAAGTCCTACCATATGCAAAATTGGACGTGGTACATCCGACAAGCAGCCGACAGATTTGCCTAAAAGCAGGCAAATGCTCAGTATGCACTATATTGAACACATCTGATGCCATGGGGCATCTTTTGTATCGTATTTCTAACCCTACTCCTTGTTTTTTCCGCATTTTTATTTCTGTTTTAGGATTAGATTTGCTTTTCTAGATTAGTTAATAAATGAAGAACTTTTATCTTTCTTGTGCTTAATGTATATGATGATTTTTGGATGGACGCTACTTATTTTTGTGTTGTATGGATGCAGATTCTGGATTCTCACATTCCTGCAAGCAGCAACGTGTCCCCAAGTAGAGCCAGATGTTGACCTCTACCGGTCAACTACCCATGCAGTACACCCCCTTTTTTCTTTGCAAGAAAGGGGCAGCACCTGATCAGCGTGTCCGTGCCATCCAACAGTCATCAACAGCTTGATCAATCTAATTTTAAACCCAGTCTGCATGTATTAATTGTAAATAATCTTAGCAGATATGAGTCGTGTATGTGAATTGCCTAGGTGGACCTAACTTTCTAGTGGTAATCTACGTCCCGGAAGGTTTTTCGTCTCACCGATCCATGGATCGGCAGAGTTTTCCTTCAAACCTAACCCCAAAGCCGGGATGCATTTTGTCATTAGAACTTTAGGAGAATCCTAGTGTGTTGATCTGCTAGATTATAGTTGTGTCGTAGAACTGGGTGATTTGTGAGGGTCTGTATTAAGTGGGTTTGTCCTCTTAAGATGTAAATTGTAAAAGTCATGATGTAATGTGTCCTGAGGGTCGAAAAATGTTTTAAATCCCCTCATGAGTCCTAAGTCCTAGGTCCTAGGTGATGTTTCCGAAGGCTTAGTTCGATGATCCATTTTAAAATGAATTAAGAAATTAAAAAATAATAAAAAATTAAAAAAATAAAGCAAAAACCCTAACTAATAAAATAATAATATTTTAAGTGAATAAATCGACGGATAAGATCAAGAGATGTCTTGATCCTCATCAACGGTCGAGATCATTTCTACATGGATCACTCGAACTAGCCGTTGGGATCATTTCCTTTAAATAGGGTGCTAGGAGTCATTTCAGATAATTCGATCTGTGAGTCTAAGACTGAAGAAGCTCTCTTGTAAATCTGTTTCTGGTTAATAAAAGAAGACTTTCGGGTCCATATCTTGTTGGTGTTACTCTCTTGAAATGCTGTGAGATTGTTTAGTTTTTCTGCATCTGTTATTTTCAGCCATTAATAATAGCTTTTTGTAGAGTATTGTGAGCACAGGTATCTTGTTCACTTGCTAGGGTTTGAGTGCTGTTAGGGTTTCTGAAGTAATGGCAGGTATCTCCATTACTGTTTGAGATCTAGCAGCATTTTTGCCCTCTTTATTGACGGTTGTCTTGAGCTGTGCAGAAAACATTTTCTGAAGGAAGATTGTGGGCGTTAGGGGAAGTTCTCGGCTAAACCAGCCAATTCCCGCAAGCATTTTTTGTTGAGCCCAATTGGATTTGATCCTGGGTCTATCATTCGTTTTATTTCTCTAAGTTGCATGAGAGATTTTCTGAAGTTCTTCACAGTGAAAACCTAAAATTTCTGTTTCTTTAAAATATTTCCGTGCTTATTGCCGAATCTGGCTGTTAAGGGGCCAAAAAATTTGTACATTAATCAGCTGTCTAGGGTTTTAAATTTCTGCTTTATACAGTCCTCATTAGGGTTTTGTTTTTCTTTTGCAGGTATAGGGTTTTGTCTTTGCAAGACCAGTTTAAAACACGTTGTCATCAAGGACGTTTGGGGATTTACGTGTCTGTGGTATAAATCAGTTTATCAGCAGCTGTGGCTTTCCGTTTTACCAGCAAATCGGAGCTCCCCCTTCCGCATTGATTCTTACCAAAACATCACAGTCCAAATCAGCGCACGAAAGCACCCATCCTGAGGTTTATTTTTCCGAATCGAGCTCCACTGGCAATAACGCTTTTCTGCCGGCAATCTCTTTGCAAAATCAGAGACAGAGGATAAATTTTCGTCCAATTAACGGCGTCCTTTATTCCTCTGCGTACAGACAATGGATTCACGTTTGAGTTTTATTGCATTCTCCTGACGGCAGCTACTTCGTGCTCTCACCTGTGATAAGAACTATAGAGATAGTAAGACTGCGTGCAGCTGCCCTATTTGTAAATCGATCAGGGTATATTTTTTCCCCGTCAAAAGACAACCGCAGACAGACCCGAGCCCAGCTAACGTGCGGTTTTCATTTTTCACTCCTGCTCCTGAGATAAGCTGCGTTGAATTGATTCCTTGTCTGCCGTCGAAAATCTGCAGCTAAATCACTGTCACGCTGCTCAAGTAATAACATAAATCCCTTTCGAATTTTGCTGAGGGAGATCACGTGGTTCATCAAGCGTAAGTCTATCTGCGCCTTTGGGTTTACGGTTCTCTGTTCGAATAACTGATTTTGGTTCATGCGTAAGTCATTTCGGCCTCAAATTTTTTTTTTAGGGGTTCTCAAGCGTAGTCCTTTGTTAGTTTAGGTTTTAATTTATTTATTAAGTTTTGTATAGTTTAGTTTCATAGACTTTACGTTGGTTCTTTTAGATTTTAACATATTTAGATTTTAATTCTTTTAATATAGTTAAATATAGATTCATAAAAAATCAAATAAAAAATGTTTTTGTTAGATATTTAGACTTTAATTTATTTCTTTAGTTATAGTTTTTTATTTTTAGATTTAAAATTTTGTTTTATTTTGGTTTTATGATAAAAAATATAAAAAGATTTATTTAGGTTTTGTTTTATTTTTTATATAGTTTAGTTTTAATATAATTTAGTTTTAGAATAGATTTTAAATTTTAAATTTTTAGATTTTTAATTTTCATTTTTATAATATTGAAAAATAAAAATTGAAAAAAGATTTAAAAAATTTTAAAAATATTAAAATTTTGTGGAAAATTAGTTTTGCCAGTTTCAGTGGTTTTTCATGTTATATCTTTCATGCTGAGATCTGAATTTTTTTCAAGTCGAGATGCGAATATGATATCTAGTTAATGGTTTAGGATTTTCGTGGTGGTTTAAAGCATTTATCTTTTCGAAATTCTCAATTGCTGGATATCGTTTTCATCATTCTAAGAGCATTGTGATTTAGCTGATGATAGATGATTGTTGTTCATGGTCCATGTTTTTATATCATTTAACAAGTAATCGTTTTAACCACAATCTCTTAAGGCACTGGTCTGCTAAATTAATCAAATCCATCGAGTGTTTTTTATATCGTATCTCGTGTCTCCCAGCCAACTGGTCGACAGTTGGTCTCATCATCTCACAGGGACTACCCCCCTTAGCCGCGGGAGACAGGCTTAAACGGAGGGATCGGGGATCAGAGTGACAGCCCCCGGTCTGAGGGTTGTCGTGTCAATCTGCGCGACAACAAGTCCCAGACTGCATGGGTAGGATGCCTCGACAGGAGAACTAATCAATCCTGTCCTCACAGGAGAACACATCAATCCTGCTACAATTGCCATGGAGAACACATCAATCCAGGCCGCCATGGAGAACACATCAATCCAGGCCTCACATGAGAACACATCAATCCTGCTACAATCGCCATGGAGAACACATCAATCCTGCTACAATCGCCATGGAGAACACATCAATCCAGGCCTCACAGGAGAACACATCAATCTTGCTACAATCGCCATGGAGAACACATCAATCCAGGCCTCACAGGAGAACTAATCATCCTGCTACACAGGAGAGCGAATCATCCTGTTCCACAAGAGAGCGAATCATCTTGTCCCACAAGAGAGCGAATCATCTTGTTCTAGTGTGCACCACCAGGGGAGGGTGAGTCACCCTGTGCTCGTATGTTGCTCCAGTAATAACCGCAAGCCCTCAGAGCTCCCAAAGCTCAATGTATGCAACATGCAGGACCCTTGTACAAGGGTTTCTTACCGACTCCAAGTTGTTTGGGAAAATCATAGATTAGATCTTTCCTCGGGGCTTTGACAAGGTGTATCAACCTCTACATCATCTTAATGCGATGGAGCCTCCTTGCTCATCAACTTATCATATCCAAGATGATGTCTATCTGCTGGAGCAATCGACAAATACGGGATTCCTCAATAATCGAATCCCACCTCTGGTTGTTATAGAGAATCACAGTGGTATCCAATGTAAATCCAAACAGCTCACTGAAGAGCTTTCGCAACCAGACTACCTCACACGAGGTTATGCTAGCAACAATATATCCTGCTTCGGCGGTGCTCAAAGCCACCGACTTTTGCTTCCTGCTCATCCAGGATATCGAAGCAGATCCCAAGGTGAAACAGCTTCCGGAAGTGCTCTTACGGTCCACCACATTGCCTGCCCAATCAACATCAGTATATCCAAGTAGTCTCACATCTCCGGCAGTGTATCTTAATCCATGAGTGATTGTGTCCTGAAGACATCTCAGAAGATTCCTGGCATCAATCCAGTGAGGCTCAACCAAATATGAGCTCACAATGCTAACTGCAAAAAATATGTTCGGACGTAGGTTCACCAAGAACATCAATGCGAATGAGTTTATGAAACTCAGAGGCATTTCCCAAATCTGGTCTGGTCCGACATCACTACCATATAACTTCTAAAAGTTAAGATCCTCGAGGTAGTCACAGGCTTGCAGTCCATCATACCAAATCTTTTCAATATCTTTACCACATATTTCCCTTGAGATAGGAAAATTTCCCTTGGCTTCTGCCATACTTCAAGTCCTAGGAAGTAGTGCATCAGTCCTAGATCTTTCATTTCAAATTCAGAGGCCAGCTCCCTCTTACATTTGTGAATGAGAGGGTCTGCACCTGTTAGAAAGAGGTCATCCACATACAATACCAGTATGAGAGACTTGTCATCTTCAACCTTAAAGTAAAGGTTAGGATCGGCTTCACTCCTAGTGAATCCCAGCTTCATCAAGTAGCTATCGATCCTCTCATACCATGCTCGGGGTGCTTGCTTCAGCCCATAGAGAGCTTTCTTCAACCTGCATACATGAGATTTTCGATCATAAATCTCAAATCCTTCGGGTTGCTCCACGTAGACCTCTTCTTTGATCGAGCCATGCAAGAACGCAGTCTTGACATCCATCTGATGTAGGTTCCATCCTTGTGAAGCGGCAAGGGCTATGATCGAGCGGATGGTCGTATATCTGGCAACAGGTGCAAATATCTCATCATAGTCTATACCTTCCTTTTGGGAGAAACCTCGAGCAACAAAACGAGCCTTATACTTTTCCGTGCTTCCATCTGCTGCATGCTTTATCTTGTAAAGCCATTTTGAAGTAACAATTGTCTTGTCCAGGGTCTGGGAACTACTTCCCAGACATCATTCTCCATAATAGACTCATATTCTACGGTCATAGCATCCTTCCATACTTGATGCTTGACGGCATCTGAGAATGACGAAGGCTCATCTTGTATGATCGTGCTCATGATGGTCAGGTATCCTTGATACTTATTAAGTTTCTTACTTTGACAGAAGGTTCCTCAGGGTGCAGCATGTCCTTTAGCATCATCAAGTATCCCCCTAAGCCATGAAGGCCTCTTCCTAGAAGAGGAAGGCTCATCTGGATGAGAATCTATCAGATCCATGGGTTCTTCTACATCAGGCATTGATTCATCATCCTTTTCTTTCGGTTCCCTGGTGTTGGCTTCTTGAGAGCTCCTCAAAGTCGAAAGATTGTCCACCTTGCAGTGAACTTTTCTTTAGGAGTCTTGGAACCCAATGCTTGATGAGGGCATCGATTTTGTACATATACGACGGTGATTGTAGTTTCAGCCCATAGAAACATTAGAAGTCTTTGATCATGTAGCATGGCCCAGACAACTTCCATCATCGTGCGGTTCTTCCTTCCCACCACACCATTCTGCTCAAGAGTATGTGGTGTAGTAGTCTCCCTCTTAATGCCAACCTCAGGTATGCCTGAGTGAACCAATTGTAATATATCAGAGGTCTTGCTTTGGCTTGAGGGGAATGGTCCCCTTTTGAGCTTTCCTTCAGCACATCCTGGACATACACCTTCATTCTCTATTCAGAATTCGGGCATCCCTATCACCATGTGTCTTACACCGAGTATAGCTTTATAATGAAGGGGGAAAACCTCTAATGCCAAAGTTCGGACTGAAGAGATGTGTCATAAGACATGACACCTAGCAGACTTCCATCGACCTGATATAATGAATCACTAAACCCAAGAGTAAAGGCATCTTTAACATTATTTTTCCATATACATACCTTGCCATCGCTGAAGGTTACCTTGTAGCCTTTGTCTTCCGTTCCCGAGATGGACACTAGGTTCTTTTTTGAGGTCAGGTGCATTTAATACATCCTGGAATTTCTTGCCTTCTTGAATGCTTGTCCTCTTCCTTGATTCCCAGCTCTCCTCTTACCTTTGCTATTGAATTTGTCATTCCTTTGATTGCCATCAGAGGGATTTTGATCATCGTCCTAGAGTGAGTCCTTTCTATCAGGGCACTCCCTTGCATAGTGACTTGCTTTATCGCAAATGTAACATCGTCATTTTCTTCTAGCCTTAGGTCCAGCCTTTCCTTTTGATTTAGTCCCGGAATTATTTCTTTTCTTTGCATGAAAAGAAAAGGCAGCAGGAGGACCTTTAGGCATGGGCATTTCTTACACTTCTTCCCTTGTTTCTTCTTGAATGCATCTAGCCATTAATTCCTCGAAGCCAGGAATTACATTATAGTTCAGAAGAGTAGTCCTGAACACATACCATTCAGATGGTAATCCTTCAAGAGTTGTGAGTGCCATTTCTCTGTCAGTAATAGTTTCCCCAATAGATAGGAGATCGTTCTTGATCTCGGTGATTCTTAAGAAGTATGCTTGCATACTTTCATCTTTACCCTTCTTGATTTTCCTCAGCTTATTTCTAAGAAACAAAACTTGATTTGCATCATTAACTTTAAATAAACTCACCAGTCTGTCGTAGATTTCCTTGGAGGTGTCTAGATCAGAGATGTAGGCCACCAAGCGCTTGTCGATAGAGTCCTGGATGATCTTCTTTGTTTTGACTTCTCCATTTTTCCATTTGCTCCAGGCAGCAGCAGATGCATTTGATGAAGGTTCAACAATATTGCCTCGGTCCATCACTCCTTGATCTGCAAGGGTTAGATCGATAGACATCTTTCATCCGTGATAGTCAGCTTTCTCACGGAGCTTGTCTTCGGCAGGAAAGAGTGTTGAGGACCCCATAGTTCTTTTAGGATAGCCTTGCCAATCTTCTCTTCAATGATTGCTCTTGCTCTTGCTCGGGCTTTGTCTTCACCTCAGCTCCGATACCATGTTAAGTTATGGTATGTTCTATGCTTATAACAGTTTACTTCTTTTTCTTATTATATTCCACCGATTAGCAATCACATGTACATAAAGTAAAGTGCAGATAGAACATTAAACGATCGACAGAAAACAAGCCAAGACAAGAGACACAAGATGTGGCGGCTAGCCAGGGACAAACCCCACAATGTGTGGGGAAACCCTTTGATCAAATCTTCTTATATCTTCAATAATTCAGCAGAGAGAAATAGTACAAATAATCTGATTCATATCAGCAGTAGCAAACCCTAGATCAGTAGCATCAGCGCTAGCGGCTTCATTATCAAACTAGGGCAGACCATATCTCACAAACCGACAGTCGGATTGACTTCATTCCACCACCAAAAGTTTCGGCTTCCAGAGGAGGTTCAGATGAACCTACAGCGCAGTTCAGATGAGGAGATCTTCTAGGCCACGCAAGTCAATCTTTACTTCTGCAGTTGCAGCTTCAGTTTCAGCAGTTTCCGACTTCAAACTAGAGCAGTCGATATCTTGTAAACCGTTCGTCGGATTGACTTCATTCCACCACCAAAAGTTGCGGCTTTCAAAGGAGGTTCAGATGAACCTACAACGCAGTTCCAAAGAGGAGATCTTCTAGGCCACGCAAGTCAATCTTTACTTCTGCAGTTGCAGCTTCAATTTCAGCAGTTTCCGGCTTCAAACTAGGGCAGTCGATATCTTGCAAACCGTTCGTCGGATTGACTTCATTCCACCACCAAAAGTTGCGGCTTTCAAAGGAGGTTCAGATGAACCTACAGCGCAGTTCCAAAGAGGAGATCTTCTAGGCCACGCAAGTCAATCTTTACTTCTGCAGTTGCAGCTTCAGTTTCAGCAGCTTCCGGCTTCACATGTGTGAGAGAGAGAGACCCATTTCAGCGCAGTAGAGAAGAGACTCATATTTGCGCAGTAGAGAGAGAGAGATGTGATGAGATGAGTGAGTCTAAATGAGGAAAAGTCCTCTTATATTTATACACAACGTTGGTGGGTGAATAGATGCGACTGTTGGGCTTCTGAGCCTACATGAGTTGTAGGTCGGCTTGATAATAATTCCATAATCAAAATAAATTCATATCTCCATGAATACTTATCGGAATTGGATGATCTTTATATCAATCCTACACCTCTCGACGAGAGGAATCTAATAAAAATATTATTAGCCATGAATAAGATGACCCACATGAAGTTTTGCCCTGGTTGCCAATTTTAACAAGTAGCCCACCCATGGTTACAAGCCAACCATGATAACTCAAAAATTAAATTGAATTTACTTCTTAAGCCCATGCAAGGCTGACGTCATGCATGTGTGGAAGCCTAAAGGGCTAGCAATGAGGCCTCATGTGCCAAGAATGTGAGAGAGGCCCTCAAAAATCATGATGAAGGGGGATACCCTCCATATGTTACAAAACATCTCCAAACCCATATCTGGGCTTTCTGGGCTCCAAATGGGTTTGATGGGTCTCCAAGTGGCTGAAGATCAAGTCACTTCTCCATTAATGAGGGCTAGAAGATGACACATGTTCTCCCATGTCTTGCTAGAAAAGACATAACCTCCTCTGGGCCTTACAAAAGTTAGCAAGTGTCAAGTGCAATGTGTCGCCAGCTGGGGCAACGTGGTCCAAGTGCATCATCATCTCTAAATAATTGGGGCACGAGCAAGCAAATGGTGGTGTTGAAGAATCCCATGATGTGGCAATTGTGAAAATTCTATCACTGCAGCAACTGATTTATTTTTCCTACTTATTTCACCATAAGTTATTCATGAAATTACTTCAACAAACATTAAAATAAATACTGCTGCAAATATCACACCGTAATACAGAAACAAACATATGCACAAGAATCAACACATTAACACAGTTATTTTTGACTAATGTCCCCGGAAAAATCCAATGTGGGAAAACCGGTGTAGCAAGGGAGGATTTTATTATTCAACAATTTTCTAGTACAACAGGGTGCCAAACTAGCTTACCCATAGATAGACAAATTCTCCAGCACTTCTACTGAACCCAGTGTAGGCCCTACTGACCTCTGCATTAGCCTAAAACCCTATGCGTCAGCCTGAAACCCTCTGCATCAGCCTAATGAGGCTCTACACCGCCTCTCTGGCCTTCTGCGTCACTCCTGTAGCCTCTGCGTGGATGATGCAGGCCTTGCTGGCTTTGCACAGTCTCTACTGCCTCTGCATGGCTTCCTCTGGCCCCTACATCTACCTCTTTTTCCTTTGCGCTGATCTCCCGTCTCTCAGCTAGCCCCGCTCCAAAAATTGAACTAACTGGTCTCCCTCAGTATATTCTCCAAGTGACCCTCAAACCTCCTCTTATACTTTTCTCATTGACAAATCAACCACCGAGATTAAGTCCCTAATCAACAGCTAAGATTAGATCTGGCTTGATCCATGTCTTTTGGACCATTCTAACGCAATTTCATATTAATACACATTAAAATTTTATTTTCCCTAAGTTTAGACTTAGGGACTCCATTCAAAATATTAATTATTTTAATATCTCCTGAACTGTTTAGAATCTACCCAAACCCTTTCTAGGTTTTGGAGATCTCATGTGCCCCAACCTCTCCACCAAATTTTGTGGCTAGAGCACATCTGATGCTACTCCAAATCAACACTCCCCCTTAGCGAGGACTGTGCTCTAGTAATATTCCTCACTGAGTATCACCCTGATCATCCGACATCAGTCCCTGCGTTGGTGTTAAGCCTCCCTGCCCAACATCCTCTGCACTGTTGCATCCTATACTGTTGACCATGACTCTGCTACTGTCGCTGCTGCATCTGTACGACAATTCCCTCTGCATCTGTGTTGTTGATGGTCCTTTCTCCCAACATTGCATTTGCACTGCAACTCCCTCTGCATCTGTGTTGCTGCTGGTCCTTTCTCCCAACACTGCAACTCCCTCTTCATTCATGCTGCTGACACACTACTTTTCAAAAGGGTTCTTTACCATCCCCATCTTTTCCTTGAAGTAGTCAAATTTTGACTTTACAAGGGCCTTGTGAGGATATCTGCCACTTGTTCTCCTGTAGGAGTGTAGCTCAACTGTACAACTCCTCGTTGGACACAGTCTCTAACAAAGTGACACCAGATATCAATATGCTTCGACCTATCATGGAACACTGGATTCTCAGAGAGTTTGATGCAACTTTGATTATCACACATGATCCTGGTCGCCTCCATATTTCTTCTGAATAGGTTCACCAACAGTTTTCTAAGCCATATGGCCTCACACGAAGCTGTGCTTACTGCCATATATTCTGCCTCAGATGAGCTCAGAGCCACGTATTTTTGTTTCCTACTACACCAGGAGGTCATTCCTGATCCAATGTTGAAACAGTAACCCAGAGGTACTTTTCTGATCCAATGAGCTTCCTGCCTAATCTACATCAGTAAATCCACTCAACCTAATATCCTTCCCCTTGGTGTATAAGAGCCCATAATCAACTGTTCCCTGTAAATACCTGAGAACGTGTTTGGTTGTTGCCCAGTGTGCCCTCTTTGGTTCCATCATGCATGACTGAGCGTGTTGACAGCGTAGCAAATATCTGGCCTGGTATTGACCAGATACATCAGGGACCCTATGAGATGTCGGTATAGGGTGGGATCGACATCCTTGTCTTCTGATGCATCAATCTTTTTTCCAGTTGGTGATCATTGGCGTAGCCATAGGTCTACAATCTCCCATCCCGAACCTTTTCAGGATCTCTGTAGCATACCTCCCTTGCCCAAGGAGGATATCTCCTTTCTGCTGCCAAACTTCTAACCCTAGGAAGTAGTGCATTCGTCCCATATCCTTCATATCGAAGTCTTTGGCTAGATTCTTCTTACAGTCCTCAATAAGTCTGGATGATCCTATCAGAAATAGATCATCCACATATAATACTAAGATAAGTGGCTCGTTCTCTACGACCAGATAGTAGAGATTCAAATCTACGTCACTCTTGACAAACCCCATCTTCTGCAAGTAGCCATCTATTCAACCATGCCACGCTCTCGGTGCCTGTTTCAGCCCATACAAGGCTTTCTTCAGTCTACATACACGAGACTTCTTCTCATGAGTTTCAAAGCCCTTTGGTTGTTCAATGTATACCTCTTCCTCTATTACCCCATTTAGAAATGTCGTCTTGACATCCATCTGATGGATCTCCCATCCCATCTGGGCTGCAAGAGATATCACGGTCCTAATAGATGTATACCTGGCTGTCGGGGCGAAGGTTTCCTCATAGTCAATCCCTTCCTTTTGGACATACCACTTTGCCACAAACCTGGCCTTATATTTCTCAAAACTGCCATCCGCAGCATATTTGATCTTGTAGATCCATCTTGAACCTACCGCAGATCTGTCTTGAGGCCTTGACACCACCTCTTAGACATCGTTCACCATTATGGAGTTATACTCCTCCACCATCGCATCTAGCCAAACCTGATGCTGAGTTGCCTCCTTGAAACTGGCAAGCTCCCCATCCTGAGCTACTAACGCCTGATACCTATCTAGCTGTTTTCGCTCCCTCTTACTGTTCCTTGGCTCACCGATGAAGTTCTCTGCATCACACAGAATCTAACGAAGTTCTCTGCTAGTTCTTCCTCTGCCAGCAGGTGCTTTTGTTCACTCCTCCTCCTCATCTTGAGAATCTTCCTGACCTGAGGAAGGATTCTTCACTTCCGTTGGTTGAAGAGGCATGACCAACAGATCCTCTTTCGACTGCTCCTTGGAAGGCATTTCGTGAGATCTTCTGAAAGCTTTGTCCTCCATGAACTTTACATCTCGTCGTACTACTACCTTCCTGCTCCCTGGAAGATAGATTTTGTATGCCTTAGCGTTCTCGCTATATCCCACCAGATACCCCTTTTCTGCAATCTGATCCAGCTTCTTCCTCTTTTCTTCGGGTATGAGGCAATATGCTAAACTCCCAAATATCCTGAAATGACTGACTTCAGGCGTCTTCCCAGTGAAGACTTTCTCTGGAGTAATCTTGTCCAATGCCCGATGAGGAGTCCTGTTCTGAACGTAGACAACTGCGTTGCATGCTTTCGCCCATAGGAATTTTGGCATATCCTAATCATACAGCATGGCCCTAGCTGCTTCTACAATGGTTCTGTTTTTCCTTTCTGCCACCCCATTCTGCTCCAGATTGTAGGGAGTTGTCCACTCTCTTCTAATGCCCTCCTTAGCACAATAATCAGTAAAGTCCTTATCAATATACTCTCCACCATTATCTGAGCGCAAGACTTTTATTTTCTTACCAGTCAGATTCTCCACTAGATCCTTGAACTCCTTGAATCGACAAGACCTCATCCTTGGTTTTCAGAAAATAGATCCAAGTTTTCCTCAAGTGGTCATCAATGAAGGTACGAAAAAAATTAGCACCACAGAGAGATTTGATGGACATAGGTCCGCCGATATCCGAGTGTATCAATCCTAGTACACTCTTGGCCCTGTGTTTGCTCCTAGGAAATGCTGCCTTGGCATACTTTCCTAGAGTGCATCCCCGGCATACATCATCCTGTTTCGTACTCAGATCCGGAACTCCTGTTACAGTGCTCCTGAGATTTCTTAGAGCTCCATGGTGCAAGTGACCCATCCTTCTATGCCATAGTTCGTTCAAGTCCTTGTCCTTATGACTGCCTATTAGTGCCATTGGAGATTCCATTTGTAATCTATACAACCGATTACTTTTGATCCTGATCTGCACTTTCGTTTTCCAGCTCGGGTGTTTGACATATACCTTTTCCTTGATGAAGTAGACGTCATAGCCCTTGCCTTGTAGTTGTGACATAGAAAGTAAGTTCATCCCCAACCCCGGTACATGCAGCACATTTGTGGCACAGAACTGCTCTCCCGATTCTGTCTGAAAAACTATGGTACCCTTTCCTACTGGAGTACACTTTTCTTTATTCCCCATGGTGATTTGAAAGTTCATCTTCTCTTCTCGATATTCTGAGAAACACTCCCTGATTCATGTCATATGCCACGAGGCTCCATTGTCTATATACCATACTTCTGATGATGTAGCACTAGTCATGCATGCCACTTCTTCTTCCAACCTGGAAGCGAACATAGAGAAATCGAAATCTCTTCCTCTTGTACAATCTTCTAAAAATCTGCATGAGTCCCCTGAGGTAGATGCCTCTGCATTGTGATCTTGACCCATAACTGATTTTCCCTTTTTGTCTCTGATTACTTGCTCCAATACCATGTGAAAATTCTATCACTTCAGCACCTGATTTATTTTTCCTACTTATTTCACCATAAGTTATTCATGAAATTACTTCAACAAACATTAAAATAAACACTGCTGCAGATATCACACCGTAATACAGAAACAAACATATGCACAAGAATCAACACATTGACATAGTTATTTTGGTCTAATGTCCTCGGAAAAACCCAATGTGGGAAAACCGGTGCAGCAAGGGAAGATTTTATTATTCAGCAATTTTCTAGTACAACAGGGTGCCAAACTGGCTTACCCACAGATAGACAAATTCTCCAGCACTTCTACTGAACCCAGCGTAGGCCCTACTAACCTCTGCGTCAGCCTCTCTGACCTTCTGCGTCACTCCTACAGCCTCTGCGTGGATGATGCGGGCCTTGCTGGCTCTGCGCAGTCTCTGCTGCCTCTGCATGGCTTCCTTTGGCCCCTACGTCTACCTCTTTTGCCTCTGCACTAATCTTCCATCTCTCTGTTTCATACTTGCTGCCTCCTGACTGCTCTCCAAACCACTAGTTTAATTTCTTAGCTAACCCCGCTCCAAAAATTGAACTGACTGGTCTCCCTCAGTATATTCACCAAGTGACCCTCAAGCCTCCTCTTACACTTTTCTCGTTGACAAATCAACAGCCGAGATTAAGTCCCTAATCAACGACTAAGATTAGATCTGGCTTGATCCATGTCTTTTGGACCATTCTAACACAGTTTCATATTAATACACATTAATATTTTATTTTCCCTAAGTTTAGACTTAGGGACTCCATTAAAAATATTAATTATTTTAATATCTCCTGAACTGTTTAGAATCTACCCAAACTCTTTTTTGGTATTGGAGATCTCATGTACCCCAACCTCCACCAAATTTCGTGGCTAGAGCATATCCGATGCTACTCCAAATCAACAACAATTAATGTTTTGCATGGATGGAGGCCCATGGCTCTCAACACAATCTTGCAAAAGGGAGGCCCGTGAAAACCCACCTGCAATCCTGTATAAGATCCAATGTGTCTCTTCGCCTTCCAATACAATGATTCATTAGTGCAATTGAGTAAATAACCCTGTTAATGAAGGGAAAAAGTGAGAACTTCGTAGTGGGTTTCCTTTCCAAATTTGGGGCTTTGAACATGTGCTAATGTTACCTTCCTAGTAGGAGAGGTTAACCAAGGATCCTATTAGGTAGTTTCAACCTCTAAAGGAATGACAGGTCCAAGGTACACCCTTTAGATGGAATGGGTCATGTGAAATAATGATGAAACAAAGTAGGGAAAAAGGGGAGGCTCCAAGCCACATGCCATGGTACAAGGGTATGAGGAAAGCCCAAACGTTGGGTATATGAATTTAAGGAGGGAGTAAATGTGGTACATGAGTTACCCCAGCCTTTGTTTTTCCACCCTTCTTAATTTGCCTTTTTCCTTTTAATATTTTTTCTTCATTTTTATTGCTCGGGGCTCCAGGGGATGAAATCATGTGTAAGATATAACAATGGTTACCCCTTTAAGGTATGGTAGTTCATCGCCCACCAGGGGTTGGGACATTCATTGGTTCCTTAATGGCGCAAGGGGCACTCATAGGGGCCCTAGGAAACATGGTGATGGCCATAATGATATGGGGTAGAGCTCATGTTTGGCTTTTGTCCACGTGCTAAATTTTATTGTCTCAACCATCATTTGGATTTTGTGGTACATTTCTTGTTGTATGTGGCCATGTTATGCTTTATCATTTTTGTAGTTGCATCAACCTCCAGGGCATCGTTCCACACCCGACCCAAGGTGTGGACAAGGGGGAGGGAAGGCCAACACCTTGTGGATCCAATGGACAAATGTGGACCCAAATAAGGAAAATGTGAAAGGGGCTTGTAATGAGCAAAGGGGAGTGAGATATATGGTATAGGAAAGTGGGACCACACAAACAAAATCAGGGTTTCCCATGTAGTGACCTTCCTAAAGCTAATAGCCAATAAAGGAGATCCCACATGACTAGGATTCGAGATGAACCCCCCAGTTGAGGTAAGGGAAAAAGATTACAGTCAAATCCCTCCTTCCAAGTCACTCACAAGAAAAATAAGCATAAACACGCAATTACATAATGAAAAAGCATACCTTTGGGATTAAATGACCCACCTTCAAACATACAATCATGACAGATGAGCAAGGGTACACAATGGTTGGCTTTGGTGGTGAAGATAAGTAGCACATCAAAGTTATCAGGTGGATGGCAAGGGGTTGCTGGTTGTTGGTTGAAGACAGATCTAGGAGAAATTTTCTCTTATGGCAGTCACCCACTGGTGGTGGATAACATCTATCTCCAACTGGGACATGAGCTCTCAGTAGAGTGCACGAACCATGGACTTGAACAAGGAGGTCATGAGAACACCAACAATCCTTTGGAACCGCTGATCTGTTACCTGCACATCACATACAAGCAAACAAAAGAAGCATGTGTCCTAGGTGTACTTTGATCGCCCATGTTTTCATCAAATAAAAATAAACCAAACAGGAAATAAAATCTACTCTAAATGCAATTCTATTTTGAATGCATCTAATCTAACATGAAAACATGATATGATATTAAATCCTAATGCAAAAATCAATATGCACTGCATCCTACTCTAACATGCATATGATACAATGTCAAGCGTCAAGGAAAGGGGTGATGCGACTAACTTTGACTAGGTTTAGCCAAATTTTGTCGTCAAGTCTAGCAATATCGTAATATCCCTTAACAACCTTACTATGAATATTGACGGGCATAGGATTCTTGTCTATCTACAGTACACCCCATCCTTGAATTCCTTCCTAGGCTTCGTTGATTTTTGTAGCATTGGATGTGTTTTAGCCATGAAAATTTGTGGAGAGGCTAGAATACATGTATTCTCCAAAACCCATAAATCGTTTCTGGAAATTCCACCTAGAGACGACTTAATTAAAATAATTATTTTTTTTAATGGTTCCTAAGTCTAAACTTAGGAAATCTGGTTAATTAAAGGGTATTAATTAAGTCATGGTGAGAATCTTCTGAAAAAAGACATGGATTGATTTCTAGTTAATCTTAGCCATCGATTATGTTTTAATCTTAACTGTTGGTGCTCCAACAAAAGACTATAGGAAGAATCCGATGGGTAGATGGAGAATACACCAAGGAAGATACTCAATTGCTCAAGAAAATCGATTTTCTCAGTGGCTGAAGTTTGGCAAGAGAAAATCGAGTCAGAGAGAGTGCATCAGCATAGTCTGTGAGTGCAGGACAAATCTGGAGGGGGTAGCACAGAGGAGGGATACAAATCATCAGCACAGAAGCCTTAGAAGCCTCAGAATTATCTTCTAGATTGCAGGATGAGTTTGCGTGTCTGTCAGGATCGGCTTCAGCTGCTGTCTGGTATATTGATAGCGAAGCTTCAGGTCACATGACTAGAGTAAGGGAATATTTCTCGAGCTATCAAGAGGAGCAAATGGACTTCCATATCACTATGGGCAACAAAACTAAGTGTACTCCAGTAGGGAGAGGCACCATAGATTTTCAGACAGAAGCAGGAACCAGTACTAGTGCCACAAATGTGCTGCATGTGCCAAGATTGGGTATGAACCTAATTTTAGTGTCCAAGTTGAAGGACAAGGGATACGATGTATACTTTGTGGGAAAGAAAGTATATGTCAAGCATCTTACTAGGAAGAAGGTGAGACATATTGGAGCTCGAAGCAACAGGCTATATAGATTGTAGATCGATTCTCCAATGTCACTGATAGGCAGTGATAACAACAATAACAAGAAGCTGAATGAACTATGGCACAGAAGACTGGGACACTTGCACCATGGACCACTCAGGATGCTCAGAGAGACTATAACTGGAGTTCCATCTCTCAGCACCGAGCACCATAATCTATGCCGCGGATGTGTACTTGGAAAGTACGGAAAAGCAATGTTTCCTAATAGTGATAGTAGAGCCAATGGCGTATTGGGATTGATACACTCAGATATTTGCAGCCCTATGTCCACCAGAGCTCTTAGCGGTGGCGAGTATTTCGTCACCTTCATTGATGACCATTCCAGAAAACCCTAGATCTACTTCTTAAAGACCAAGGATGAGGTCTTTGATTGGTTTCAAGAGTTCAAGGCTCTCGTAGAAAACATGAAAAGGAAAAATATTAAGGTACTACGTTCAGATAATGGTGGAAAATACACGAATAAAGACTTCACAAATTTCTGCACAAAGGAAGGTATCAAAAGATAGTGGACAGCTCCCTACAATCCACATCAGAATAGAGTAGTGGAGCAGAAGAACAGAACTATAGTCGGGGCAGCAAAGGCCATGTTGTATGATCAGGATTTGCCTAGATTCCTATGGGTAGAAGCATGCAACACAACAGTGTACATTCAAAACCAGACACCTCACAGAGCTGTGGGGAAGAAAATGCCAGAGGGAGTCTTCACCAGGAAGAAACCTAAGGAAAGTCATTTGAGGATATTCGAGAGTGTGCCCTACTGTCACATTCTAGATGAGAAGTGTAGTAAGTTGGATCAGACTGCAGAAAAGGGGTATCTCGTAGGATATAGCGAGACCTCAAAGGCATACAGAATCTATGTTCATGGCAACAAGAAGATTGTAGTGAGGCGAGATGTAAAATTCATGGAAGGCAGAGCTTTCAAAAAATCTCGAGAGATGTCTATAGGAGATCAATCATCTGATGTTCCTTTAGTCCAGTAGCAGAAGGGACCGCAAGTAGAACAAGCAAGGGGACAAACACAGGATTCAAGTACAGTGACTAGTACCAGCATCTCCTCAGGAGCAGGAGATCCAAGAAGTTCTCAACAGACAAAGCTGCAGATATAGGTAGAGGAACAAATTGAACCTCCCACCACCAGTGGTAGGACTAGTAGGGAAGTGCATCAGACCTTGAAGGACGCAGAAGAGTTTGTCGGAGCTCCTAGAACTGATAAGAGGCAGCACAGGCAACCCGACAGATACCAGGCCTTGGTGGCTCAGGTTGCATAACCCTCCAGTTTTCAGGAAGCCACACGACATCAAGTGTGGGTGGATGCCACGGTAGAAGAATACAGTTCTATCATGACAAATGATGTTTGGGAGGTAGTGCCTAGACTAGAGGATAGATCAGTGGTGGGTTCTAGATGGATCTACAAGATCAAGTACGCTACAGATGTGAGTGTGGAGAAGTAAATGGCTAGATTCTGTTGATTTGGGGTAGCATCGGATGTGCTCTAGCCATGAAAATTGGTGGAGAGGCTAAAGCACATGAGATCTCCAAGACCCAAAAATGGTTTCGACAGATTGTACCCAGTTTGGGAGATATTAAAATAATTAATATTTTTAATGGAGTTCCTAAGTCTAAACTTAGGGAAAATAAAATATTAATGGGTATTAATATAAAGCTGGGTTAGAAGGTTCCAAAAGTCATGGATCAAGCCAAATCTAATCTTAGCCGTTGATTAGAGATTTAATTTTGGTCGTTGAAGGACCAACAGGAAAAGTATAAGAAGAGGCTTGAGGGTCAGTTGGAGAATACACCAGAGTGATCAATCATTTGATTTGCTAGAGCGAGGTTACTAAGCAAAGTCGAATGAGTGATCAGCAGCAAGGGGCAGTGAGTATTGTATAGAGAGGTAGAGATAGTGCCGAGAGACCAGTGCAGAGGCAGAGAGCAAGAAGCAGCAGCCAGAGCAGGCCACATAGAGCCCAGTAGAGACAGTGCAAAGGCCAGAGGGCTTGCGTCATCCACACAGAAGGCAGCAGGAGTGACGCAGAGGGTCCCAGAGGCTGTGCAGTGCCTCAAAGGACTGACGCGAAGGGTTTTGAGGCTAACGCAGAGCAACAGGGGGCTGACGTAGAGCAACAGGAGGCTGACGCAAAGGAACAAGAGGCTAACACAATGCTTCAGAGTTGCTAGAGAGGGTTTCGTGGGACAAGTTTTCTGAATACCTGTTTCCGAATAGAGAGGCATTACTGTCGGTTGTTTTTCTCTGTCGGGTGAGTCAGTTTGGCACCTAGTTGTACTCAAGGAAATACTCATAATAATAAACCCTCAGAATAGTTGCACCGATTTTCCCGCATTGGGTTTTTCCGGGGACGATTGTCCAAAAATAATGGTGTCACTTGTGTGTTTGTTTTCTTTCAATTGTTGATCTATAGATGTTGAGACTGTATTGTGTTTATTTCGTTATTTATATGTTTTAAATAACTTTTTCATAATTAACAAGTGGAAGAAATAAACCAGAAGAATACAAATTAAATTTCTAACAGATAGACTTAGAAATTTCGACAAATTCGTGGCAAAGGGGTATGCACAAAAAGAAGGAATAGACAATGAGGAGACCTTCGCCCCAATTTGCAGATATACCTCTATCACATCTGTCATATCCCTAGCAATGCAGATGGGATGGGATATTCACCAGATGGATGTCAAGACAACATTCTTGAACGGGGTGATAGAAAAAGAGGTGTACATAAAGCAGCCTAAAGGCTTTGAAACTCATGAGAAGCACACTCATGTATGCAGATTGAAGAAAGCCCTATATGGGCTCAAGTAGGCACCCAAGGCATGGTACGGTCATATTAACAGTTACTTGTAGCAGTTGGTATTCATCAAGAGTGATGCAGATCCCAATCTCTACTATCTGAAGGTGGAGAATAAGCCTCTCATTCTAGTTTTATATGTAGATGATCTGATTTTGACAGGATCATCAAGGCTCATAGAGGACTGCAAAAGGAACATTGCAGCAGAATTCGACATGAAGGATATGGGCTAATGCACTATTTTTTGGGGTTGGAAGTATGGCAAAAGAATGGGGAAATCATCTTTGGGAAAGGGATATATGCTACAGAAATTCTGAAGAGATTCAGAATGCAGGATTGCAGACCCATGGCAACATCCATGATTACAAACTGGAAAAATATAGATGCCTCAAGGGACAGGGTGGTCGACCCCACCTTGTACATACAACTAATTGGGTCACTCATGTATCTAGTCAACACCAGGCCAGACATTTGCTTCGTTGTCAATACCCTTAGTCAATTCATGGTGGTATCGAAAAGGGTACATTGGACAGCAGCTAGGAACATTCTCTGATATATGGGGGGAACAGTCAGGCTCGGGTTGAAATATACTCGAGGAGATGACGTCAATTTGAGCGGATTCACAGACGTAGATTAGGCAAGTAGCTCAGTGGACAGGAAAAGTACCTCTGGGTACTGCTTCAGCGTTGGATCAGGGATGATCTCTTGGTGCAGCAGGAAGCAAAAGTCAGTAGCACTGAGCTCAGCAGAAGCAGAATATATGGCGGCTAGCACAGCTACGTGCGAAGCCATATGGCTTAGGAAATTGCTGGTGAGTTTGTTCAAGAAGAAAATGGGAGCAACCAATGTTTACTGTGATAATCAGAGTTGCATAAAACTCTCTAAGAATCCAGTATTTCATGATAGGTCGAAGCACATTGATATCAGATGTCATTTCATCAGGGATTGTGTTCGATGTGGAGCAGTTCAGTTGCGGTATGTCCCCACAGGCGATCAGGTAGAAGACATACTCACAAAAGCTCTAGGGAGAGCCAAGTTCATCTAGTTCAGAGAACAGATGGGTATGGTGGAGAATTCATTTTAATAGATTCTCATCAGCAATAGTTGAGAGGGAGTTGCAATGCAGATGCAATAGTTGACAACAGTTCAGCAAGGTTAGCAGTAGCACAGATGCAACACATATCAGAGTTACGTAGTTGTTGGTGGGAAACAACAGTCAAACATCAGCAACGTGACAAGAGATGGTGCAGAGATAGAGTGATGCTTCAGTGGGTTGTAGCACTAGAACACATTCCTCGCTAAGGGGGAGTGTTGATTTTTGTAGCATCGGATGTATTCTAGCCACGAAATTTTGTGGAGAGGCTAGAATACATGAATTCTCCAAAACCCAGAAATCGTTTCTGGAAATTCCACATAGAGATGACTTAATTAAATAATTAACCTTTTTTTAATGGTTCCTAAATCTAAACTTAGGAAATCTGGTTAATTAAAGGGTATTAATTAAGTCATAGTGAGAAGCTTCTAGAAGAAGACATGGATTGATTTCTAAGTTATCTTAGCCATCGATTATGCTTTAATCTTGGTCGTTGGTGCTCCAATAGAAGATTATAAGAAGAAGTCGATGGGTAGATGGAGAATACACCAGGGCAGATACTCAGTTGCTCAAGCAGATCAATTTTCTCAGTGGCGAAGTTTGGCAAGAGAAAATCGGGTCAGAGAGTGAGCTGCAAGTGGGAGAGAGAGGGCATCATATTAATTTGTGAGTGCAAGACAAATATGGAGGGAGCAGCACAAAGGAGGGACAAAGATCATCAGCGCAAATGGGTTGATGCAGGGCCTCCGCAATCACTGCACAGAGGGTGACGCAAAAAGGCCAACGAAAGGGGCAGGAGATCCTCTTCGGGGTCAGAAAAACGCTGTCGAGTGTGATAAATTCACCAATAAATTTCTCTCAGTGATTCTTCCTCTATTTTGTCTTGTACAGAAATTATTGTTGAAGATTAATAAAATAAACCCTCATCTGCTACATCGATTTTCCCACATTGGGTTTTTCCGAGGAAAATTGTCCAAAAATAACTATCGCAGTGATTATATATGTGCTAGTATTTTCCTTGTATTTACTTTCTGCGGAATTTTATTTGTGAAGCCTGCAATGTATATATTTTGATATTTTCTGTAGAAAACTGCAAATGATTTGTTTAAGTAATTTAACAAATAGAAGAAATATTATCAGTTACTGCAGTAGGATTCAGGATCACCGAATTTTCAAAGGCTTTTGCACCCACTTCTTATTTTGCTTGTGATCCTTTTGCTTAGGTCTTTTAAGGATACGAATTTCCTGGGAAGGAAGAATGGGGGTAGGGTCCTTAGTCTCAAATATCTCTTTATAATATGGGATGAGACCAAGTTTTATCACATGAGTTGGATATAAAGGCTCTCTATAAAGAATGAATGGGGTTCTATTAGGCTGCGGGATAGTGACATAAGATAAATCCATTTGGAGTTTTCCTCCCACATTAGCACCCCATTTCCTAGACAATAACATCCCCCACACATTAGGTATATCGATAACTACAACGTCCATGAGCAATGATATGTCCTTATTCATAACTAATGATACCTTAAGATCTTTAATGAGGCCTTCAACATCGACAGATCTAGAATCAAATCCCCATACATTTTTATCCTTACAAATAATACTTAGATTGAATTGCTTCATGACCTTCAATGGCATAATATTTGCAGAAGCCCTAAAATCTAATATGTAGTTATGGAGGAGAAGGTCATTAATGGCTAATTTCAATAGGAATGATTCATGACCAGGATTAGTATTAGTGAGGTGTATGTTTTGTAACATGATAGGTGGGTCATCTTCCTCAAGTCCTAATGCTCTTTTTACTCGCCATTTTTGGGATTGGAGCTTCATAATCTCCTTTATAGGAACCTGCATAGTCATCTTTCCTATAGCAGCACCCACATCAATGTCTAGCTCAACTTCCTTATCTTTGGTTTTGTGCTTGGGTTCCCCTTTGGGAGGATCCTTTTTGGTGTTATCTTTCTTGGGAGGATCTTTCCTTGGGGGTTCCTTAGGAGGAGGCTCCTTTTCCTTTGATTCATTAGAGCTTGAGGAGGGATCTTTGTCATTTTTCCTAGAATATTGGACCCCTTTGAATCTTCCACTATCATCAACATTTAATATAGGCTCATCCTTTTCATCTTTGAGTTTTACTTCACTAATCAGAGGATGTGTATATGTACCACCTAACATAATGTTGAAGGCTTGGGTTTCACCAACTACATTCATTTGCTCACCACCCTCCTCATCTTCACTTTCTTCTCCAACACTATCACTTTTCTCATCCTTGGAAGATGATTCTTCTTGTCCCATAGCATTGGTTGGAGCTAAGGTGTTGGGGACATGGGGTGGAACTTGCTTGCCGTATTCATTAGGTTTCTTGACAAAGGGTTTATTCTTTGGAATAAAATTTGATTTTTGTGTCGTTTTAAGAGTAGTGAATTTGTTCTTATACAACATGTACCTAGTATTGAGGTCCTCAGATAATTTGTCAATTTTCTTAAGGACCATGATTAGGGTTTCCTCAACCTGATCCAATTCCTTAGGCTTGCTCCTTTTGGTCTCAACCTTAGCCCAAGGGAGATCAAATATTTCAACTTTAGTAGCATTTAGGTTTTGTTTGACATCTATGACTATCTCCTTTGCTTCAGCGAATGTCTTAGGTTTCTTATTCCTGAGTTGATAAGTCAAGTGCCCCCTGACACCCTTAATGAATTTGTCTAATATTTGAGCATCAATGGGTTTAAGGCAATCAAGGACGTTCTTGAAAATTCTATCAAGGATATGGATGAATTCCCTAATAGTTTCATTGTTTTTCTTTCCTATGTGGTAAAAATTCTCAAGGATATAGGCTCCATTAGCATCAGGTGCCCATATTTTCTTAAAAACATCTTCAAATTGGTTGAAGTCACCAATATTGGCTGGAGGGAGACTTAGGAAACATTCCCTAACATTTTGTTGAGAAATCAATGCTTATAGGAATTAGGGTTTGATTCCTCTTTCTTGATAATTACTTGTGAATTATGTTGGTGTCTTTTACTTCTTTATTAGTTTATCTTTTCATCATGCAATTACCAAATTATATGTATATGAAGATCTCAAGAACAAGAGACATAAGATGTAGGCGCTCAGCTAGGGAAAAACCCCTATAAGGGGAAAACCCAATCAAACTCTTCCTTTAGTAGATTCAAATCAAGATGAGACACTTCTAGACTTGTTAGACCTAGACAAAGACCTCCTCCAACCACCAAGTCAGTGCTTCACTTCAATAGATGATTCTTGTCAAAGTCTCCAAGTGACAGCTTCCCAGCAACAACTTCAGTCCAGAATTTTGACCCTCCACCAGCGGAACTTTGACCCCAGCAACAAAATTCCGGACCTGCAATAGACACAGAATTTTGGCCCCAACAACTGCCCAGAAACTTCACACGTGTGAGAGACAGATAGCCCAAAAATTTAGATTAGGTCTTCCCAACAAATTTCATCCTTCTCCAACTACTTCGCTCTCTTTTCTGCCTCTCTTCCTTGAAGATCGAACTTGTTGAGTGAATGCTCCAAATAAATCAAACTGCCTCTCTATAGTAGCCTTTCTGTTGGGTCAAATTTCCCTAACATAGGTTGACTTCATGGAGCTAGGGTTGACTTGGTGTGGAGGTGAAAAATAACCTTTTTTACTTAAGAAAAATTATTTTTACATGATACATAAGCCCAAGAAGGGTCTAATAAAAAAGACAATGACTCTAATGACTCAAGACAAAACCTAGAAGCCTTCAATGGAGGCTTTGACCTAGAAAACATTGACCCAAACATGAAACCCATGCTTTAATAAGTCATTTTGTTTAAAAATAAAATTTCTTTAGAAAAGTACAATTATGAAGACCAAATCTAGTTACATTCTTCAACACTCCCTCATAACTAGGGAGGTATTCATAATTACATACATATAAGAGTACATGGAAGATTTCAAAATGAAATGAACTGTGAAGAGTTCTAGCACACTCAGTGTTGCGGACTAGATACCTGACCAGAGTATTCTATTCAAGTGGGACTAAGTGGACTCAAGCTTTAGCCATTCTAGGTACCATCAAGCTTTTAAGATCTACCACCAACCTAGGGATCTATTTACGTATCCAAGGTCGGAGCTCCATGACCAACGCTACCCTCCCTCTTCGGGATCTAGACATCAACACATAGGCTAGCCAGATGTCCTCCCAAGCATCTTGCCATAAGATGCTTCATCTCTCCTTATCAAATAAATCTGTAACATCAACCACCCCAAGCATGCTCGTAAAATATTCAAACTTCATATTTGGAAGAGATTTTGTCAGCACATCAGCTACCTGTTCATTAGTCGGGATAAATTGTAGCTTCACGACCCCATCTTGTATCGAACTCCTAATGTAGTGGTACTTGTTGTTGATATGCTTCGTCCTTGCATGGAATATGGGGTGCTCAGACATCTTGATGTTGCTTTGATTATCACAATTTATCACTGTAGGATCCAAAGGCTTTCCAAACAAATCTGACAAGAGTTTTCTTAACCAAACAACTTCCTTTCCTACTTCACATGCAGCAACATATTCTGCTTCAGCACTACTTAACGCAACAGGATCTTGTTTTCTACTTGTGAAAATTTGGATGCCCAAATTTCTATTGCAGAAACTAATTAAGTTTCTCCTACTTGTTAATTTATGAATCAAGTTACTTACTGTTTCCTACAGTAAATAGCGAAACTAATACACCGCAGTCTACACCATTTAAATTATAAGCGGAGACAAGAAAATGAACAGGAAAGATATACAACACATCTACACAACTATTTTTGGATAAATATCCACAGAAAAACCCAATGCAGGAAAACCGGTGCAATAGCTGACTGTTTACTATTAAGCAATAGTAATTTCTAAGTACAATTTGTTGGCTGCCCAACTGGCAATCTGATACTGAGAAAAACTAGACAAAACAAGTAGGGAGATGCTCTCACCCTGTCACTAGAAGAATCTAACTTTGATCTCGCTGGAAAGAGGCTCTGCTTCCCTTCTATGTCGGCCTCTACGCAGAACTGCATCAACCCTACATAGTCTCTGCATCACCTTTGCCGGGGACTGCACTGCTCTTCCTTCTAATCCTCTGCTGCCCAGAAACTTCGATTTTCAGCCTCCCGGTCTCACACCTCAGCTCCCAGCTTCTGAAACTCGATTTCCTCAACAGGAAATTCGATCTCCCTCTAGGCTCTGCGCTACCACTGCGTGGGCCAGCGTTAGCCTCTCTCTGGACATCGTTCTATCCTCTCTGCCTTGTACTCTCTGGCCCAGAAAAAGACTCCTCACCAGATACTATCCCTGCTCTGCAAAAGATCACTATCGACTAGGATATTTGAGAGATTTGACTAGTATATCTCCATGAAAGATATGAAGACTTTGATGAAGTCTGAAAAAGAAAGAGACCCTTGACAGTATATATCTTTTGGAGATGTGTCAATGTGTATGCAGGATGCTGATGTGAACTAGAAGATGTCATGATAAAAGACCATCACAAAGGAAATTTTGATTTAATGTTCATTCCTTAATTTTTGAATGATATCTGGATAGGCTTATGCAGGGCTACCAAGGGAAGAGCTATGGATATCTTCCAACAATGATGTCCATGTAGTAGCATGAAAGATCCTTAAGGAAACATGGCATGAATAAGGCAACATCGCATGAAGGAAGGCCAAATATGGACTAATGGATCACTTTTTGATGAAAAGAATGATGACATGACTCATGAATGAAAATGATGGATGGTCTATGTGTTAAAATTGGCAACTAAGGCCAAACTCCATGTGGATCAACTTATTTATGGCAGTTGATATTTTTCCTAGATTCCTCTTGTCAAGAGGTGCAGGATTGATCTAAAGATCATCCAATTCCGACAAGTATTTATGGAGATATGAATTTATTTGTATTTACTTGACAAGTTGTGAAGGTCGACCAGCAGCTAAATACGTGGCACACATGCCCAGCAAATCATATAAGTACAAGTGAGGTTGAGTCATTATCAACTCATCTCCTCTCACATCTTCTCTCTCCCCTACGCATTAGAAGAGCCTCTCTCTCTCACACGTGTGGCTGAAGAAGGAAGACGCTAATTTCTGGTTAGGGCAGCGTTGACTTGAGTTGACCTAGCTGCAGGTGGGCAGATTGGATTTCATTGACCAGTGTGGAGGCCTTCTTGACTGCGATTTGGGTTGGGCAGCCTCTCCTAGGCTAGCCGCAATTTTGTTCAGCTCTTTTGATCGGGTTTGACTACTCCTTTGACTTGTGTTGACTATCAAGAAGCTGCCGCAGGTTTGACCAGATGTTGACTGTTGTTTCACTGAGTATTGTGGACTGTTTCGGGCTATTGAAGTTGGTTGTTGATGACAAAGTTCTTCAAGGTTGACTAGAAGTCAATCCAAGGCTGTTTTGACCAAGTTTGACTTTGTTGATTTAGGGTTTGCTGCTGTTGTTATAAAATTACAGTATTCTGAATTGTACTATTTCTCTCTACTAAACTATTGAAGATTAAAGAAGAATTGATCAAAGGGTTTCCCCACATTGAGGTTTGTCCCTGGCTAGCTGCCACATCTTGTGTCTCTTGTTTTGGCTTGTTTTCTGTCGATTGTTTAATGTTCTATTTGCACTTTACTTTATATTTATGTGATTGCTAAATAGTGGCTAATAAAAATATTTGAAGCAAACTGCTCTAGGCATAGAACATACCATAATTTAACATGGTATCGGAGCTGAGGTGAAGACAAAGCCAAAGCAAGAGCAAGAGCAATCACCGAAGGCTATTGAAGCTATCTCAAAGACTTCATGGGGTCGTCATCACACTTCCCTGCTAAATACAAGCTCCGTGAGAAGTCTGACTATCACGGATGGAAGATGTCTCTCAATCTGACATTAGAAGAGCAGGAAGTGTTGGACCATGTGAGAGGCAGAATCGTTGAGCCTCCATCAAATGCATTCATTGCTGCTAGGAACAAGTGGACCAGGGCAGAAGTCAAAGCAAAGAAGATCATCCGGGACTCTATTGACAAGCGCCTTGTGGCCTATGTTTCTGAGCTGACCACCTCCAAGGAAATATACGATAGACTGGTGAGTTTATTTAAAGTTAATGATGCAAATCAAGTTTTGTTCCTCAAAAACAAGCTTAAGGAAATTAAGAAGGGCAAAGATGAGAGTATGCAAGCATCTTTCTTAAGGATCACCAAGATCAAGAATGATCCCCCATCAATTGGGGAAGTAGTTCTTGACAGAGAAATGACTATCACAACTCTCGGAGGGCTCCCATCTGAATGGTATATATTCAGAACCACTCTCCTCAACAATAATGTAATTCCTGGATTTGAGGAATTGATGGTGAGATGCATTCAAGAAGAAACAAGGATGGAAGAATAGGAAATGCTTGCACTTAGAGGCAATCCCTTTGCTTTCTCCTCTCATGCTAAAAGGAGAAACTATTCCGGGGCTAAATCCAAAGGAAAGGCCGGACCGAAGGGTGGAAGAAAAGGACGATGTTACAATTGCAACAAAATGGGCCACTATGTGAGGGAGTGCCCTGATAAAAGGGACTCACATCATGACAATGATCAAAATCACTCCCGTGGCAATCAAAGGAATGGCAGGTTCAATGGCAAAAGGAATGTCGAAAATCAAGGAAGAGGTTAACCCTCCAAGAAGGAAAGAAACTCCAGGTACGAATCTAACATTGTTAACAATAAGAAAGATGAATATTATCTACCAGCAGCACTCTCTACAACTGCTCCCCCGGACTCGTTGGAAAATTGGATTATTGATAGTGGTGCCTCAAGACACTTCACTGGTTACAAAGAAGCTCTCTTTAATTTGATAGAGAAGGAGACCAACCTGGAAATTGTTCTTGGGGACAACTCCAAATATCCCGTGAAAGGCGTAGGGAATGTCACTCTGCAATTGAATTAGGGTAATACAATTCATTTACAAGAAACCCTATATGTACCTGATCTCAAAAAGAACCTGGTGTCCATTTCGGCAATGGAAGACAAAGGCTACAAGGTGGCCTTCATCAGTGGCAAGGTACGTGTATGGAAAAAGAATTTCAAATATGCTTTCACTCTTGGGTTTCAAGTTGATTCATTATATCAGGTCAAAGGAAGTCCACTAGGTGTCATGTCTTGCGACACATCTCTTCAGTCCGAACTATGGCATCGGAGGTTTTCTCACCTTCATTATAAAGCTCTACCCAATGTGAGACAAATGGTGACAGGGATGCCCGAGTTCAAAGTAGAGCAAGAAGGTGTATGTGCGGGATGTGCCGAAGGAAAGCTCAAAAGGGAACCATTCCCTCAAGCCATAGCAAGACCTCTGATATATTTCAATTGGTTCACTCATATATATCTGGTATGATGCCTGTGAACTCCTTGGGAGGATATTTATATTACCTTCACTTTTACAGATTATTATTCTCGCAAGACTTGGATATACTTCTTGAAAAAGAAGCATGAAGTGTTCTCCTGGTTTCGTCACTTCAAAGCCTTGATCGAGAATCAAACCAAAAAGAAGATCAAGATCTTAAGGACTGATAATGGGACTGAGTATGAATCCAATGAGTTCGATGACTTTTGCAAAGAGGTTGTCATTAAGAGGGAGACTACAACACCATATACTCCTGAGAAAAATGGTGTGGTGGAAAGGAAGAATTGTACGATTGTGGAAGTTGTCTGTGCTATGCTCCATGATCAAAGACTTCCGAAGTGTCTATGGGCCGAAGCTGCGAATACAACTATATATGTGCAAAACTGATGCCCTCATCAAGAATTGGGTTCCAAGACTCTCGAAGAAATGCTCACTGGTAAGAAACCTGACGTATCTCATTTTACAATTTTTGGAAGTCCTGTATATTTTCATGTGCCAAAGGAGAAAAGGAATAAATTGGGTGCATCTGGAAAGAAAGGAATCTTCGTGGGCTATAGCGAAAATACTAAGGGCTATAGAATCTATGTGGTTGGTCAAAGGGAAGTCGAGATTAGCCATGATGTCACCTTTGACAAAGATATGGCTCTTACAAAAGTTGACAATCTTCCTACTCTAAGGGGATCTAAAGAAGCTGACACCAAGGAACCGAAGGAAAAGGGAGATGAGACAATGCCCGATGTGGAAGAACCTATGGATCCTATTGATCCCCCTCCACAAGAGGCTTCCTCTTCTAGGAAGAGGCCTTCATGGCTGGGGGGACACTTGATGATGCTGAAGGAGACGTTGCACCCAGGGGGGCTTTCCGGGAAAGTAAGAAGCCAACCAGGTATCAGGGATACTTGATTATCATGAGCACAATCATCCAAAATGAGCCTTCATCATTTGCAGAAGGTGTCAAGCATCAAGTCTGGAAGGATACTATGACTGAGAAATATGAGTCCATCATGAAAAACGATGTCTGGGATGTGGTCCCCAGACCCCTGGACAAAGTTGTTTTCACTTCAAAATGGCTTATAAGATAAAGCATGGAGCTGATGGAAGTGCTGAAAAGTATAAGGCTAGTTTTGTCACTCGTGACTTCTCTTAGAAGGAAGGCATAGACTATGACAAGATATTTGCACCTGTTTCCTGATACACCACCATCCGCTCGATCATATCCCTTACTGCTTTGCAAGGATGGAAGCTACATCAGATGGATGTCAAGACCGCATTCTTGCATGGTTCGATCAAAGAGGAAATCTATGTGGAACAACCTGAAGGATTTGAGATTCATGACTGGGAATCTCACATGTGCAGGTTGAAGAAATCCCTCTATGGGCTGAAGCAAGCACCCCGAGCGTGGTATGAGAGGATCGATAGCTACTTGATGAAGCTGGGATTCACTAGGAGTGAAGCCGACCCTAACCTTTACTTTAAGGTTGAAGATGACAAACCTCTCATACTAGTGTTGTACATTGACGACCTCTTTCTAACAGGTGCAGACCCTCTCATTCACAAATGTAAGAGGGAGTTGGCTTCTGAGTTTGAGATGAAGGACTTAGGACTGATGCATTATTTCCTAGGACTAGAAGTCTGGCAGAAGCCAGGGGAGATTTTCCTATCTCAAGGAAAATATGTGGTGAAGATATTGGAGAGATTCGGTATGGTGGACTACAAGCCTGTGACTACCCCGATGGAGCTTGACTTCAAGAAGTTAAGCGACAATATTGCCAGACCTGTTTTACAAAATGCTACCGAGTATCGTCAACTCATCGGAGCATTGATGTTCTTGGTGAACTCCCGTCCGGATATATGTTTTGCAGTCAACACGTTGAGTCAACATATGGTTGAGCCTCACCACACACATTGGATTGGTGCCAAGAATCTGTTGAGATATCTTCGTGGCACAATCACTCATGGGTTGAGATACACTGTCGGAGATGTGAGACTACATGGATATACCGATGTTGATTGGGCAGGTAGTGTGGTGGACCGAAAGAGCACTTCTAGGTGTTGTTTCTCTTTGGGATCTGCCTCGATATCCTGGATGAGCAGGAAGCAGAAGTCAGTGGCTTTGAGCACCGCCGAGGCAGAGTACATTGCTTCTAGTATGGCCTCTTATGAGGCGGTCTGGTTGCGGAAGCTCTTCAATGAGCTGTTTGGATTTACATTGGATACTACCGTGATCCTGTGTGACAACCAGAGCGGGATTCATTTATCAGAAAATCCCGTATTTCATGATCGCTCCAAGCATATCGATATCAGGTACCGCTATATCCGGGATATGGTGCAACGGGGAGCAATAAGGCTCCAACATACCGATACAGATGAACAGGTTGCCGACATTTTGACGAAAGCCCCTGGGAAAGGTCAAGTTCTTGACTTTCCGAGAACGACTTGGTGTCGTTCAGAGACCCTCTTATGAGGGTCGAGTATGATGCATACATTGAGCTCTGGGAGCTCCAAGGGGGAGCGGGGTACTCCTTGGAGCGACATGCGACCACAGGGCGACTCACCCTCCCCTGGTGGTGCGCTATATACAGGGTGAAAGGTTCAACCTTCCCCTGTGACACCTCGTGGCGACTGTGGGACAGGATGATTAGTTCTCCTGTGGGCCAAGATGATTACTTCTTCCATGGCAAATGTTGGACAAGATGATTCGTTCACCTGTGGACAAGATGATTAGTTCTCCTGTTGACGCATCCTACCCATGCAGTCTGGGACTCATGGGAAGTACCTCTCATCTAATCAATGAGTAGGGAAATGGGGTTAGGGACCACTAGTAGTACTATCAATGGACGCATCATTGTATCTACCGTACTCCCTATGCTAGGATGACCTCCATCGATCTGGGATTAGTGAGAATGGTATGACACACTCTGAGACTGACTTCGGGTCAGTGGAGGATGGTATGATACATCCTCGATCTTTTCTTCTTCTTCATAGTTCAGTAGAGCAGAGCAGAGCCAAGTAGTGCAAGGCAATGCATTTGATGGCAGAGATAGTACCGACGGTTTGACAGATTAGCAGATGGAGTTCTCCCTAGTTGAGAGGGAGTGTTAAAATTGGAAACTAGGGCCAAACTCCATGTGGGTCACCTTATTTATGGCAGCTGATATTTTTCCTAGATTCCTCTTGTCGAGAGGTGTAGGATTGATCTAAAGATCATCCGATTCTGACAAGTAATTATGGAGATATGAATTTATTTGTATTTACTTGACAAATTGTCAAGGTCGGCCAGCAGCGAAATGTGTGGCACACATGCCCAGCAAATCATACAAGTACAAGTGAGGTTGAGTCATTATCAACTCATCTCATCTCACATCTTCTTTCTCTCCTACGCACTAGAAGAGCCTCTCTCTCTCACTTGTGTGGCTAAAGAAGGAAGACATTGATTTATGGTTAGCGCAGCGTTGACTTGGGTTGACCTAGCTGCAGGTGGGCAGATTGGATTGCGTTGACCAGCGTGGAGACCTTGACTACGATTTGGGTTGGGCAGCCTCTCCTAAGCTAGCCGCAATTCTGTTCAGCTCTTTTGACTGGGTTTGACCACTCCTTTGACTTGTGTTGACTGTCAAGAAGCTACCGCAGGTTTGACCAGATGTTGATTGTTGTTTGACTGAGTATTGTGGACTGTTTCCGGCTGCTGAAGTTGGTTGTTGAAGATAGAGTTCTTCAAGGTTGAATAGAAGTCAATCTGGGGCTGTTTTGACCAAGTTTGACTTTGTTGATTTAGGGTTTGCTGCTGCTGTTATAAAATTACAGAATTCTGAATTGTACTATTTCTCTCTGCTGAACTATTGAAGATTAAAGAAGAATTGATCAAAGGGTTTCCCCGCATTGGGGTTTGTCCCTGGCTAGCCGCCACATCTTGTGTCTCTTGTCTTGGCTTGTTTTCTGTCAATCGTTTAATGTTCTATCTGCACTTTACTTTATGTTTATGTGATTGCTAAACAATGGCTAATAAAAAGATTTGAAGTAAACTGCTCTAAGCATAGAACATACCATAATTTAACACTGTGCCCTATGAAGAACTCCCAAAAACATGAAAACTCCTGAATAAAGAAATGAAGTTCATGACATCGTGAGGAGTTCTTCAAGCAACTGGTTGTCCCATCATCTCCACCTAAAGAGCTAATGTAGGTCCCTAATTAAGAGGGACCCTGGAAACAAGTTTCTAACTTGGTAGAAACTTGGAAGCAAATTCCTAAGCCAAGGGGGAGCATAGGTACATTTCTTCTGTAGGAATGAGTACATTCCTTCATTGGAATAGGTATGTCCTCTCTAATTAAGAGGGAGAGATAGACACATCATTCTTGTCTTCACTTGGGAAGACAAATGGAGGATTGGGTAAACATTTGGCATCCGATGCTCTTTGAGGATGAGTTAGGGCATCCAAGATAAGAGTATTTGTAGAGGACAGATATTCTTTGAGGACTGGGAATCCAATATTAGAATAGTCTTGGTGGAACATACTCTAAGAGAACCTGGGTGGGGTATGTTCTGAGAGAGACAATGATGAGGGTGTCTATACGCCATTGGTCTCACCAGCATTGAGCTCTGATCTTGTGGAGAGATAGAGCTGTTAGTCAAAGCCTTGCTATGTGACAATGTTGGTTGATATGATGCTATATAGATGGATTACCAATCCAACGCTTCTTATGAGAATTCTTCAGATTGAGAATGTCCAAGTACCTTGTATGGATTATGAATACCTCCCTAGTTAAGAGGGAGTGTTTAAAAGTGTAACTAGGTTTGATCTTCATAATGACGTGTAATTATGATTTTACATAATTCATGTAAAGAAGAAAATAAAATTAATTTTTGTAATGTTTGTCTAATGGGTTTCATGAACAAGGAATTTGATTTAAGGCTCCCATTGTGAGCCTTTGGGGTTAGTCATCATGTCATAAAATTCTATAGAGTCAATGTCAAAGATGAAAGGTCCACTTGGGTATGTTACACATTGTAAAAGAGAATTTATTTGTTATAAGCCCTCCATGACGTTGTCACAAACATCCCTTGAAGTCAGCCTACAAAAAGAGAGTAAGATTATTTCCAAAAGGCATGTCAACCTAGTATCCAAGTCAAGTTGGCTAACTTACATGGGAAAACCACTATTAATAGGTAGCTCGGCCTTCATCCTACAGGCAAAATTGACAAAATTCAGTCATGCCTCTGAAATACATCAGAAAGTGCGAGAAAGGGAGATATAAAAACCTCTCATCTAACGCAAGGAGGAGAATCCGGACTATTTTGGCACTATTCTTGGCCACATTTCCTCACACATGTAACAGGTATTAGGGTTTTGCAGTAGGGTTTTTGCAGCCAGCGAAGAAGCCAAAAAGAAGGTCTCTATATCAGCGTACTTACTAGCCAAGGTCACAAGGATAAGACTATTAGTCAAGAGAAGAAGGACGACATCTCCAAACCACTCCAAATCAGCTCATATGTGTGAATTGCAAGGGTACACATAGGCCGAGAGTTGCAGGTCTGTGGAAGAAGGCCAAGATTGAGAATAGCTGAAATAAGCAGTGCTAGTAATCAGTTTGACTATTGTTGACTTGATCAAGAAGAAGAAGCAGTATAGAAGGGTTTGTGACTTGGTCTTGGAGAGGTTGTGTCAAGGGTCTTGGTCTTGGTATTCATCAATTGAAGTCTCTATAAGAAGAAGAATTCGTTTGGGTTTTCCTCTCAAGTTGGAGAGATTTTGGCCCTAGTTGGTCGCCTATATTTTGTGTCTCTTATTTCTTTATTGTTTTTTCATTGGTTGTTGTTTGATGAAGAAGAACACTATAATAATCTAAGTAAACAGAAGATCCTAATCTAAAGAAGTAAAAAGCATTCACAAACAGTTATCATTAGAAGAGAAATCACCTAATTGTTATGCCCTAGATTTCTCAACAGGTACCAGAGGCAACACCAGCATCAAAGAAAGGCACCATACAGGATGAGCACACCAGAGTTAGTAGATTTGAAGTTACAATTGAAGGAAATGCTTGACAAGGGATACGTTAGGCCAAGTGTATCACCTTAGGGTGCACCGTATTGTTTGTGAAGAAGAAGGATGGTGCTCTTAGGCTATGCATTGATTACAAGAAGTTGAACAAGGTGGCCATCAAGAACAGCTATCTGTTTCAGAGGATTGATGACTTGTTTGATCAGTTGAAGGGAGAGCAGTGTTCTCAAAGATCAATCTGAAATCCAGATATCATCAGGTATGCATTAAGGAAGAGGACATTTACAAGACAACTTTCTAGACCAAGTATGGGCATTATGAGTTTGTGGTAGTTCCATTTGGTTTGACTAATGCTCCAGCTACTTTTATGTGCTTGATGAAAAGTGTGTTGTGTCCTTATTTGGACAAGTTTGTTATTGTATTCATTGATGACATCTTGATATATTCTTAAAATGAGGAAGAGCATGTCGAGCACTTAGCAACAATTTTGAGATCACTGAGAGGGCATCAATTGTATGCCAAGCTCAGTAAATATAGTTTCTTTCAAACAGAGGTACATTACTTGGGACATGTTGTTTCCAAGGAAGGCATAGCAATGGATCCAGAGAAGATAAGGGCTATCATGGAGTGGGAAGCTCCTAGAAATGTGGATGAGGTAAGATCATTTATGGGGCTAGTAGGTTATTATAGGAGGTTCATCAAGAACTTCTCTCGCATTGCATATCCTATTACGTCACTGCAGAGGCAAGGTAAGAAATTTGAATGGACAGAGGAATGTGCAGCCAGTTTTGAACAATTGAAGCAACTGTTGACGAGTGCTCCAGTGTTAAATATTGCAAATCCGTGGTGTGCATAGATGCTTGCAAGAGAGGACTTGGTGGAGTCCTTATGCAGGAAGGATAAGTAGTATGCTATGAGTCACAGAAACTGAATGAGCATGAGCAGAATTATCTAACACGTGATCTTGAATTGGCAGTGATCATCCATAAATTGAAGATGTGGAAGCATTATCTTCTTGGAAGGAGGTTCATATTGATGAGCGATCACAGTGGATTGAGGTTTTTATTTGACCAACCAAATCTGAATGTTAGGAAAACTAGATGGTTGGCCACGATTTGTGAGTTCGACTTTGAGAGCAAGTACATCAAGGGTAAGGATAACAGGGTTGCAGATTCTCTTAGCTGGAGGATACAATTGAATCATATAACAGCTATGAGTTCTTATGGGATAGGCTTACAGGATCAAATCTTACAAGTAGGACAATAGGATGGAAGGTACATGGAGCTCATGCACATGTTACAAAAGTGTACAGGTGGTTATGATGTGAACTATCGTCTTACAGCAAATGGTTTGGTCAAATTTAGGGACAGGATATATGTGTCGAATGATAGTGAGATCAAGAAGACTATCTTGCAAGAGTCTCATGCAAAAACCATATTCAGGTCACCTAGGATACCAGAAGACATTGACAACAGTGAAGAAGTTTAATCATTGGCCGAATCTAAAGAAGGAAGTGGCAGAGTTTGTGGCTATATGTTTGGATTGTTAGCTGTGAAAATTCCTAAACCAGGAATCCCCACTGCAACAAACTGATGTTACTTCTCCTATTTGTTAATCCATACAAGTTATTTACTGTGTTCTACAGTAAATATCGAAGTAAATACTACTGCAGCCTTCACTTAATTAAAAATAATATGCCGAAACAAGAAACTGAACAGAAAAAGATACAACACAAGTGATAGTTATTTTTCAACAAATGTCCCCGGAAAAACCCAATGAGGGAAAATCGGTGCAGCAGACCTGAGGGTTTTTATTATTATGCAGTAATAATTTCTGAATACAAACTTTGGATGCCTTCCCAATAGTCCAGTTATAGAGAATATCACTGACAGAGAGATTTGTGAGATTACCTCACACTATCACTGGAAATTCTGGTTGATCCAGCTCCTGAATGACTGCCCCTGGCTGCCTCCGCATAGTGACTGTGTCAACCCAGCTTCAAACCCTCTCGGGACAACGTCACTCCTCCAGATGATCAATCTGTTGCCCAGGAACTTTGATTTCTACTTCGTGGTCTAACACCTCGGCTTCCAGCTCAGAAATCGATCTCCCTAGGAAATTTTCGGACTTCCTTTTGGCTTCTACACTGCCTCTGCATCAACCTACGCTGCCTCTCCATGGGCCTATGTAGCTCTACGTCAACCCTTCTGGCTCTGCGCTGCCACTGTTGGATCTCCCTCTGCCTTCTTTGCTGAGTATTCTCCAACCGAGAAATATTTCCCTTCAAAGACTATCCCTGCCCCTCACTGCAAAATCTCACTTCGAATTTCTCTCCGGTAGCTGCTCTGCTTAAAAAATTTGATCTTCTGAACTCTCTCTGTGTATCTTCCAAATGACCCTCAAGCCTCTTTAAATAATCTTTTGGTTGACATTCAATGACCCAGATTAGAAGCTAATCAATGGCTAAGATCATTTGTGCTTGATCCTCGTCTTCTTCTAGAAGTTACACCCACAGTTAGATTAATACCCATTAATTATTTTAATTTCCTAAGTTTAAACTTAGGGTCCCATTAAAAATATTTAATTATTTTAATAAAACTGTCTCAGGGTGGAATTTCCCAAAACGCTTTCTAGGTCCTTTGGAATACATGTGCCCAAGCCTCCTTGCAAAATTTGAGACTTAGAGCATATCCGATGCTACCAGAAATCAACATTAGCAGGTGAAAGTCGAATGTAAGCATCTAGGTGGACTACTACAGCAGATTCCAATTCCAAAGTGGAATTGGGAGGTTATTTTCATGGACTTCATAAAAGGTCTGCCGAGGACATCTAGACAACATGATTCCATCATGGTTGTGGTGGACAGGTTGACTAAGGTAGTGCACTTCATTCCAGTGAAGTCTACTTATTCAGCTAATGATGTGGCACAAGTATTCATCAGAGATGTAGTGAGGTTGCATGGTGTTCGAAGAAATATTGTGTCAGAAAGGGATGCTAAGTTCACTTCTAAGTTTTGGAAGGAGCTATTTGCAATTTTGGGGACAGAGTTGGCCTTCAGCACAACTTATCATCCGCAGACAAATGGATAAACAAAAAGGGCCAACAGAATATTGGAGGACATGTTGAGGATGTATGTGATGCATCAACAAAGGAGATGGGAGGAGTACCTTTCAGTTGATTTTGCTTATAATAATGGGTATCAAGAATCACTAAGGATGAGTCTGTTTGAGGCACTATACGGGCAGAGTTGTAATACTCCCATCAGTTGGAGTGATCAAGTTAATAGGGTATTGATAGGACTGGACATGTTGGCAGAGATGGAACAGGAAATGCAGGTAATAAAAAAAAAACTAAAGGCAACACAGGACAGACAAAAAAGTTATGCAGATCAGAGCAAATTATTTAAGGAGTTTCTGTTAGATTTTGGTAGCATCGGATGTGCTCTAGCCATGAAAATTGGTGGAGAGGCTAAGGAACATGATTTCTAAAGAACCCAGAAACCGTTTGGTGAAATTCCATCCAGATTTTATTTTATTAAAATAATTAATATTTTTAATGGGGTTCCTAAGTCTAAACTTAGGAAAATTGAAGTATTAATGGGTATTAATCAAAATATGGGTGAGAATGATCTAGAAGGCGGATCAAGTCAAGTTTTAATCTTAACCATTGATTAGAGACTTAATCTCGGTCGTTGAAGTCTCAACGAGAAAAGTATAAGAAGGAGGCTTGGGGTTCATTTAGAAAGACACAGAGAGAACGAATTGATCTGGAGTTCGATTTTTGGGGCTAGGAAGCTGAGAATTCAAACCGAGTGATATTTCTGTAGCAGAGGGGCAGGGATAGTTCGAGAGTACTAACAGAGAGGCGAAGAGACGCTAGTGGAGGCAGCACAGCAACTAGAAGGACTGACGTTGGGCCAATCTGGGCCCACGCAGGCCTAACGCAGAGCCAGAAGAGCCAGCGCAAAAGCAAAAGTTTCCCTCACGCAAAAAGTCGGAAACTGCTAGAACAGCCAGGAAGATTGACGCATAAGGCAGAAGAGACAGCGCAAGGCTGACACAGAGCCTGTAAGGCTGATGCAGGGCCAGCGCAGAGATAGTCGGGGTTAGCCAGTTTTGCTATCGGATCAGCCGGAATCTACCGGGTGAAGTGAGGTAATCTCACTCAGTTTTCTGCCATTATATTTTCTCTGTCATTGGATTGTCGGGAGGGCATCCAACATTGTATTCAAAACTACTGCTTAATAATATAAAACCCTCAAAATTGTTGCACCGGTTTTCCTGCATTGGGTTTTTCCAGGGACTATTTTGTCCAAAAATAACTGTCTATGTATGTTGTTCTTTGCTCAGTTTTCTGTTTCATGTAATCAAATTTAAAGTAGTGTAGGCTGCAGAAGTAATTTACTTCAATAAATAAAATCACATAGGAGAAGTAAATTCGGTTTTGCTGCAGTAGGGATTCCTTGGACTAGGAATTTTCACAGTTTCAGGTTGGGGAACAAGTGTATTTGTGCATCAAGCCCAAGAAGAGCTCCTTGAGGATTGGATCATGTGCCAAGCTGGCACCTCAATTTGTGCACCTTTCAATATCCTTGAGAGGATTGGACCTGTTGTCGCACAGATTGACACGACAACGCTCAGACCGGGGGCTGTCACTCTGATCCCCGATCTCTCCGTTTAAGCCTGTCTCCCGCGGCTAAGGGGGGTAGACCTTATGATATAACGAAGACCAACTGTCGACCAGTTGGTGGGAGACGCGATATGAAAAGCACTAAATGGATTTAGAAGTTAAAAGACCAGTGCCTTGTGGAATTAATGTTTAATCGATTAATTATCAGATGCTGAGGAATATAAACCATGTAGAGCAATCAATAAAGTTTAACTTGAACGATGCAAGATATCCAAGATTACCAAAACGAGAGAAGATACTTAAACGACGATCCAGCGATTAAAGCTTCAAAAGATAGAATTCGATTTTAAATGCTAACCAGATATCACATTTACGCAGCTAAAAATTTTTAAATGATCACTCAAGCACATTTAACCACATGCAAATGATAAACATTAATCCCACATCAAAAAATTTAGCCTCAGCATAAAAGATGAAACCTAGGTAATTCCCTGAGGAAAACCACTGAATCTGGCAAAAATTTCCACTATGTTTTTTATGCTTTTCAAATTTTTTTTATTTTTTTTTTTAAAGTAAAATTAAAACTAAATTAAAATCTGAATAAAATACAAAAAAAACTAAAGCTAAAACCCTAAAATCCCTTTTTATGAATTTTTATTTATAAACTTTAAACAAAGCCTAAAAAATTTAAAAAAAATCTAAATTTAAATTTAATCTAAAACTCAACTAAACGTAAAGCCTAAAAATAAAAAAAAATTATAAATAAATCCTTTTATTTTTTATTTTTTATTAACTTAAATCTAACGTTAGACTAAAAATATACCTAAGCTTAAACAAAATGATGCTAAAGCAAAATCTAAATTACGGGCTATATGTATATAAAAAAATAAATAATAATAATAATAAAATCGTGATATCAAACATTAAAACAATAAGTCTACCAAAAAATTTAAAACGAAACCTAAATGAAACTCAGTTTTAAGATCAGAACGAATTCACTGAGCCTCGGATGGAAGATTTACCAGCGTAACAGACCTGGTCATTTTCCACACATGTCCGCGGAACGTCGGCCAGCACAAGAGGAGGAGAACTTACGCCAAAATTCGTGAGATATCTGGCCTGCATGGACTGATAATACGCAGTAGACTCAAGAAATTACATGGGCGATTTCGGTTGAGCTCATTCGATGGAGGAAAACACACGTTCAGAAATCTCCTCACGCAAACCCGTGAGTCACGATGATTCTGCCACTAAACGAATCTATTGGTCAAGGTTCTGCTACTCACTGTATCTATTGCTGCCGCTTCACAGAGTACTGTTCAACAATCAATCTCATTTCAAGGTTATTTACTGATAACGCTGGGGAAGACTATGGAAAACTCCCTGAGAATTCATTATTCAGTCCCGCAGGCCCCCCACTAAACCAGACAGCTCTTAAATGCGATAAATAAGGAGCGTGTAACCTTGGTAAGACCAATGCGGTGATCTGGAGGAATTGACGCAGGTTTCTAACACTGGATAGGACGCGAGCAGAGATGATATCCGTAGGTAATGAAGGATTTCAGATACAAATGCAGGCTGGCCTGTACAGGAATGCAGATCTGAAAACTTTCTGATGGTGGCAGCGAAACCCGAGCGTGGGAGAACTGTATTTGCTGGCGAAATAGGGTGAGGGGCTTTGGAAAACTTCAAAAATCCTGCAACCTGAAATAGAGCAGATCACCCAAAAATGATATATACATAGAACCAAAACTGAAAACCCTAATTAAAGTTGTATAAAGCAAAAATTTGAAACCCCAGATCAACTTGATTAATTTACAGATTTTGGCCCCTTAACAGCCAGATTTAGCAATAAGAACAGAAATATTTTAAAGAAAATTTCAGATTTTAATGTAGAACGCTTCAGAAAACCCTGCATGCGTTCATAAAAAATATATTTCGAATGATAAGCCCGGGATCAAGAACTGGCTGGGCTCTTTCAGAAAACACAACCCGGAAGTTGGCTGGTTCAGCCGAGAACTTCCCCTAACGCCCGGTAATCTAAAAAAAAAAAATTCCTGCACAGCTTAAAATCAACCATCAACATAGAAGGAGAAAACAATAGTGAAACCCCGATCAAATGGAGATACCTGCCAATATATTTCAGGATCTAAACCATCATTTAAACCTCAAAGATCAGACAAGATACCTGTGCCTAAATCAATCTTCATTAAGCTATCATCAATGGCTGAAAATAAAATTATGCAGAACAAATGGAACAATCTTACAGCATTTTCAGAAGAGTAACACCAGCAAGATTTTTAACCCCAAAGTCTTCTTTATTGCACAAAAAATGAACTACAAGAGAGCTTCTTCAGCACAAGACTCACAGATCCAATGATCTGAAATGACCCCTAGCACCCTATTTAAAGGAAATGATCCCAACGGCTAGTTCGAGTGATCCATGTTGAAATGATCTCGACCGTCGATGAGGATCAAGACATCTCTTAATCTCATCCGTCGAAATTGTTAACTTATTATTAAAAATAATATTTTGCATGCATTCACTCAAAATATTATTATTTTATTATTTTATTTATTTTCTTAAATGGATCATTGAACTAAGCCTTTGGAAACATCACCTAGGACCTAGGACTTAGGACTCATGAGGGGATTTAAAACATTTTTCAGCCCTCAAGACACATTACATCATGACTTTTACAATTTACATCTTAAGGGGACAAACCCACTTAACATAGACCCTCATAAACCACCCAGTTTCTACGACACAACTATAATCTAGCAGATTAACACACTAGGATTCTCCTAAAGTTCTAATAACAAAATGCATCCCGGATTTGGGGTCAGGCTGAAGGAAAACTCTGTCGATCATAGATCGGTGAGACGAAAAACCTTCCGGGACGTTGATTATCATTAGAAAGTTAGGTCCACCTAGGCAATTTTACATAAACGACTCATATCTGCTAAGATTATTTACAATTCATACATGCAGACTGGGTTTACAATTAAAAAGATCAAGCTGCTGATGACTGCAGGCTGGCACAGACATGTCGATCAGGTGCTACCCCTTTTTGCAAAGAAAAAGGGGGTGTACTGCAGAGGTAGTTGACCGGTAGTGGTCAACATCTGGCTCTACTTGGGGACATTTTGCTGCACTGTAGGAATGTGAGAATCCAGAATCTGCATCCATGCAACACACAACAAAATATAAGTAGCGTCCGTCCAAAAATCATCATATAACATTAAGCACAGGAAAGATATAAGCTCTTCATTTATTAACTAATCTAGAAAAGCAAATCTAATCCTAAAACCGAAATGAAAATGCTGAAATGACAAGTAGGTTTAGAAATACAATACAAAGGATGCCCCATGGCATCAGATGTGTTCAATATAGTGTATACTGAGCATTTTCCTGCTTTCAGGAAAATCAGTCGGCTGCTTGTCGGATGTGCCATGTCCAATTTTGCATATGGTAGGACTTTTTCCTATCCGAAAATCAAGCTGCTCACGGCCGTCTGATGCATCAAATCTTCTTCTCATTCTCTTTCTCTTGCACTTTTTCTTTGTGGCAGGTTGTATTACTGATGACATGCAACTTTCTGTTTCAAAGCTATCAAATGAAGTATGTAAGATATGCGTGACATGTCTTTCTTTATCCTGTATCTGAACTTTATCATTTTTAAGTCTATCTGGATCACCTTCAATTAACCATCTTTCAATCGAACCAATGACCTCCTCATAATAGGATGGAACTTGTTGCGACAAATGAGAAGGCTCCTGATCTGTTGATGTCCCCTGGTTTCTCTTATCCTCTGACCATTGTTGAAACTTTTGAACCTGTATTTTAATGGCATCCATCTGACTAGAGTGTTCAACCTTTATATCACTGATTTCCCTGGCATGGTGCTCTTCCATATCTTTTATTACTTTATCGTTCTTTTCCTTTATGTCCATCAAGCAATGCTGCATGGAGTTTATTTCTTCTTTGTGATTTGCTTTCATGGTGGCCAACTGATTATTATGATTGAACGTCATGATAGTCATTTCTTCATCCATAATTAATAACTTGTTTTGCATAGAATCAATTTCCCTATCATGATCAGCTTTCATGGTCGCCATATTTTCCTCTAAGCCTGACATCTTGCTTTGCATGAATCTAATTTCTGTGTCATGATTAGTCTTCATGGCCTCAATTTCTTTGGCATGCTGATTTTGCATAATCTCTATCTCTCTATTACGTTTTTCAAGGTGTGTGCATAAAGTTTTCACATCATTGACATAATTATTTTGATTGCTCTCCATATTTTTCACCAGCAGCATTAGTTCTTGTATAATTTGCTTTTGCTCTTCCTTTTCATTGTCATTTGTCCCTGATTTTCCACTATCATGGACTTGATCTGCAATAGTACTGGTGGATGACACATTCTGATATGAAGAATCATCTTGGAATCTTTCACCGACAGCTGGACCTTTTATCAAATTACCTTCATTCTGTTGCACAATTTTAGGGGCAAAAGGCAAGCTGTTTGGACTATCATATCTATCTTTAAAAGCATTAAGAATGTCTTGTAAAGAAGTGAAAAAATCCTTAGGAAAATTATTAAACCAATTCAAGGCATCACCCTCTAAAGAAAAGACAAAAAGACGCATTTTGATATCTTCATGATTAAACTGAGGGGGTCTACAATATATGATCATTATACAAGCCAACAAGCCTAGATGCCTTTTAACAGCGATTGAATCACCACCCGAGAATATAGGTAATTTAGAAATGGCCTCCTCCGGAAAATCATGGAGACGGTCAGTAAAATGACATGGTTTAAATGAATAATCCATGATGAATAATAAGGGATCAGATGGATGATAGAAATAGATCTCTGCTCAAGAAAATCAAGAGATGAAAGAAGTGGAGTCGCCACTTGAACAATGAATCTGATTCTAGGATCCAAAAAGTAACCACAAGCAGATATGAGGAAAGCTTCTTGTTTGGGAAAAATGAGAAAATGGAGTCACCACCCATACAAGAAATAAACCGAAGAGATGCTACTGGTATGACGAAAGATAAGGCAATAAAAGATCCAATTGAATCTGCAAGCGCAAATGAGAGATGAGAAAGATGAGAAGATGAATGTCGATGAAACTCCAGGAACAGAAGAACTCTGTCCCCGGCAACGACGCCAAAAAATGTTGGCGTTGCCGGGTCAGATGAAGAGATAAAAAATGAGAAGGATGATTGTCGTTGAAATGCTGAGAATAAAATGATCCCCGGCAACGGCGCCAAAAAATGTTGTCGCACAGATTGACACGACAATGCTCAGACCGGGGGCTGTCACTCTGATCCCCGATCTCTCCGTTTAAGCCTGTCCCCTGCGGCTAAGGGGGGTAGACCCTATGATATAACGAAGACCAACTGTCGACCAGTTGGTGGGAGACACGATATGAAAAGCACTAAATGGATTTAGAAGTTAAAAGACCAGTGCCTTGTGGAATTAATGTTTAATCGATTAATTATCAGATGCTTCAGGAATATAAACCATGTAGAGCAATCATCAAAGTTTAACTTGAACGATGCAAGATATCCAATAAAACCACAATGATTACCAAAACGAGAGAAGATGCTTAAACGATGATCCAACGATTAAAACTTCAAAAGATAAAATTCGATTTTAAACGCTAACCCGATATCACATTTATGCAGCTGAAAATTTTTAAATGATCACTCAAGCACATTTAACCACATGCAAATGATAAACATTAATCCCACATCAAAAAATTTAGCCTCAGCATAAAAGATGAAACCTAGGTAATTCCCTGAGGAAAACAACTGAATCTGGCAAAAATTTCCACTATGTTTTTTATGCTTTTCAATTTTTTTTTTTTTTTTTAAAGTAAAATTAAAACTAAATTAAAATCTGAATAAAATACAAAAAAAACTAAAGCTAAAACCCTAAAATCCCTTTTTATGAATTTTTATTTATAAACTTTAAACAAAGCCTAAATTTTTTTTTTTAAATCTAAATTTAAATTTAATCTAAAACTCAACTAAACGTAAAGCCTAAAAATAAAAATAAAAATTATAAATAAATCCTTTTATTTTTTATTTTTTATTAACTTAAATCTAACGTTAGACTAAAAATATACCTAAGCTTAAACAAAATGATGCTAAAGCAAAATCTAAATTACGGGCTATATGTATATTAAAAAAAAATAATAATAATAATAAAATCGTGATATCAAACATTAAAACAATAAGTCTACCAAAAAATTTAAAACGAAACCTAAATGAAACTCAGTTTTAAGATCAGAACGAATTCACTGAGCCTCGGATGGAAGATTTACCAGCGTAACAGACCTGGTCATTTTCCACGCATGTCCGCAGAACCTCGGCCAGCACAAGAGGAGAACTTACGCCAAAACTCGTGAGATATCTGGCCTACATGGACTGATAATACGCAGTAGACTCAAGAAATTACATGGGCGATTTCGGTTGAGCTCATTCGATGGAGGAAAACACACGTTCAGAAATCTCCTCACGCAAACCCATGAGTCACGACGATTCTGCCACTCAACGCATCTATTGGTCAAGGTTCTGCTACTCATTGTATCTATTGTTGCCGCTTCACAGAGTACTGTTCAACGATCAATCTCATTTCAAGGTTATTTACTGATAACGCTGGGGAAGACTATGGAAAACTCCCTGAGAATTCATTATTCAGTCCCGCAGGCCCCCCACTAAACCAGACAGCTGTTAAATGCGATAAATAAGGAGCGTGTAACCTTGGTAAGACCAATGCGGTGATCTGGAGGAATTGACACAGGTTTCTAACACTGGATAGGACGCGAGCAGAGATGATATCCGTAGGTAATGAAGGATTTCAAATACAAATGCAGGTTGGCCTGTACAGGAATGCAGATCTGAAAACTTTCTGATGGTGGCAGTGAAACCCGAGCGTGGGAGAACTGTATTTGCTTGCGAAATAGGGTGAGGGGCTTTGGAAAACTTCAAAAATCCTGCAACCTGAAATAGAGCGGATCACCCAAAATGATATATACATAGAACCAAAACTGAAAACCCTAATTAAAGCTGTATAAAGAAAAAATTTGAAACCCCAGATCAGCTTGATTAATTTACAGATTTTGGCCCCTTAACAGCCAGATTCAGCAATAAGAACAGAAATATTTTAAAGAAAATTTCAGATTTTAATGTAAAACGCTTCAGAAAACCCTGCATGCGTTCATAAAAAATATATTTCGAATGATAAGCCCGGGATCAAGAACTGGCTGGGCTCTTTCAGAAAACACAACCCAGGAGTTGGCTGGTTCAGCCGAGAACTTCCCCTAACGCCCGGTAATCTAAAAAAAAAAATTTCCTGCACAGCTTAAAATCAACCATCAACATAGAAGGAAAAAACAATAGTGAAACCCCGATCAAATGGAGATACCTGCCAATATATTTCAAGATCTAAACCATCATTTAAACCTCAAAAATCAGACAAGATACCTGTGCCTAAATCAATCTTCATTAAGCTATCATCAATGGCTGAAAATAAAATTATGCAGAACAAATGGAACAATCTTACAGCATTTTCAGAAGAGTAACACCAGCAAGATTTTTAACCCCAAAGTCTTCTTTATTGCACAAAAAATGAACTACAAGAGAGCTTCTTCAGCACAAGACTCACAGATCCAATGATCTGAAATGACCCCTAGCACCCTATTTAAAGGAAATGATCCCAACGGCTAGTTCGAGTGATCCATGTCGAAATGATCTCGACCGTCGATGAGGATCAAGACATCTCTTAATCTCATCCGTCGAAATTGTTAACTTATTATTAAAAATAATATTTTGCATGCATTCACTCAAAACATTATTATTTTATTATTTTATTTATTTTCTTAAATGGATCATCGAACTAAGCCTTTGGAAACATCACCTAGGACCTAGGACTTAGGACTCATGAGGGGATTTAAAACATTTTTCAACCCTCAAGACACATTACATCATGACTTTTACAATTTACATCTTAAGGGGACAAACCCACTTAACATAGACCCTCATAAACCACCCAGTTTCTGCGACACAACTATAATCTAGCAGATTAACACACTAGGATTCTCCTAAAGTTCTAATAAAAAAATGCATCCCGGCTTTGGGGTCAGGCTGAAGGAAAACTCTGCCGATCATAGATCGGTGAGACGAAAAACCTTCCGGGACGTAGATTATCATTAGAAAGTTAGGTCCACCTAGGCAATTTTACATAAACGACTCATATCTGCTAAGATTATTTACAATTCATACATGCAGACTGGGTTTACAATTAAAAAGATCAAGCTGCTGATGACTGCAGGCTGGCACAGACACATCGATCAGGTGCTACCCCTTTTTGCAAAGAAAAAGGGGGTGTACTGCAGAGGTAGTTGACCGGTAGTGGTCAACAAGACCAATAGCTTATCGACTTACACTGCCTTCGACAGTGAAAGTCCATGATATTTTCCATGTGTCATTTCTTAAGAAGTATGTTAAAGATGTTGATCATGTGATTGACTGGTTTGTATTGCAGGTGGAGCTAGATGGATAATTCCAGTCAGAACCTCAGTGTATATAACAAAAAAAGATGCTCATGCTCCAGAATCGAGCAAGTTAAAGTGTTGTGGAAGCACTTTGGGCCCGATGAAGCTACATGGGAGATGGCGAATCAAATGTGGGCTATGTATCCTTCTCTATTCGCTGGTTGAGCCAACGTTTTTGGTATATGTTTTGGTGTGATGTTTTGGTATATGTACATATGTATATGGATATAAATATCGCCATGAGTTGTGCTATAAAGCTCCAATAAGCGGTATGGGAGTCAGGTTGTTATGGTTGTGATATGGGGAGTTGAATCACGTCATAGTAGCCTCTCGTCACATGTTTACCCCAGCGGACTGGTTAACTTGGGTAAATGTGGGAGGAGGGTGTTACACCTTTTATGGGTTTTGGAGATCTCGTGTTCCATAACCTCTTAGACATCATCAGATACTAGAACAAATGTCCACTGCTACCAAACTCAAAAACTAACAATTAATTCTCTCTCTCTAACATACTTCTTGAAGGAAAGTGGGACATCTATCAAAAGGTACACTAACCATTTCTGTAATCATGTGCTTTCATTTAATGTGTAGAGCAATCTATTGTGGATCACTGGTTGAGTTGGATGATTGACCGCTCTTGATTGTACCCTTAAACCCATACTTCACTTGGGAGATTATCATTCACCCCTAGTCCAATCTCACCTCCCTTGAGGCCCCTCCTTTCCACTATTCAGGAGCGGCAAAGATAGGAAGCACTAGTTGATATAGTGTGCCCTGTTACCCCTCTTATTAGGAGGGGTGCACACAATTTTTTAGTACAACATTCACCACCATTGGAAACCCAAGGTCACAAGTCAGAAACCATGTAAAAACCATGTGAGACCTTGTATTAGGCATCTTATACCTATGTCTTGTAAGTTTGAGTATGTAATTTAGTTGTTTGGTGGGACCATGCTCTATCCCTTGAAAACATTACCTAAGTACTCTCGTACCTAACTAGATTGGAGGGTTTTTGGTGGACTCTCTTGAGGGTTGTTTGTGACATGCATAACATCAAAAGTGATCTACTCATTGAGATGAACAAAACCAATGTTTTATATTTGCAAATCTTCAAGGGCATTAGAGATCATCTACTCGGGCGTAATTATGTGGCAAGATGGGTTTGTAGGAGGCTTAACAGGGGAAAATCTTCACAGAATTTCACGTTTAATATGTCAAAATTGGTCTATAGAATGAGAGGAACAAAACTCATGTCTCAGTGTCTCCAAATCCCCAAGGGCGTTAGTTCCAGCAAGGCATGATGACATGGCAAGAAAAAGATGATGTGGCAATGTTAAAAAGGATATGAAGATTCCCAAAGATACAAAGTTCGGATCCAAGCCAGTTTCAACATACCCAAGTGAGGGAATTGTCAAAAATTCAAGGGCGTTGGAGATCCAACTTCTATGTGGCTAAGTCAAATCACTAAAGGGAAAATTCAAGTCAAAAGTAGTCATTGGTGAAGTCAACTAGCCGTTAGAGGGTCTAACTAGCCATTGGAGACCTAGTGGACCAATTAATTGGACAATGGACCATGAGAAAAGGGAATCTTGAACTAAATTGTGAAAAATTGTCCAATACGATACCTTTGTGGATGAATTAAAAATTTTATGTAATATTTTATGAATTAATCTACTAAGTCTACAACTTGTGGACAACTAGGAAATAATTTATTAAGGAAGAGTGAAACTAGCTGTTATAATTTTTTCTATAAAGGCTAGCCTTTCTTCATTTCTAAATTGTTGTTGCTTATTTCAGACAAGTGTTATAACAATAAAGAGCTCATTTATTGCAAGCCTTGTATAATTTCTTATGCATTGGAGTAGCTTTTGTTCTATTTTCTTTCTTGCTATATGTATCGGGCATTATAATTCTAATTCTTATTATTTATGAGTAAAATCATCCTAATACCAGCGTCCCTTTCTATTGAGGAACTACATAGTTACTTGGAAGAGAACAACCAGAGGGAGAATCCCAATTGTTTCTTCTGTTTTGCATGTAGTATCAATCCAATATTTTGAACTACTTCATGAGAAGGATTCACTATTCTTTGTGATTTCATATTTCACCGCATACGGAAGACAAAGTTGGAGATTCCACTAAGAGGAGAGGCCATTACTAGGGAGGTTCAAAAATATTCAAGAATATTAAGCAAAGATGGAAGTGAATTCCGGAAGGACCAAACCCATTCCCTTGATCAAAGACATCCACAGCTACTTAATAAAATAGCCACTTCACACCCCAGCAAGAGGTGTGATTCCAAGGGAACAAGTATTATTGCAACAACCATAAAATTCAAAAATACTTCCTTTATTTTCTGCAGTTATTTTAGAAAATTGACTTGTTGGTTTTTAGTTTTACATCTATTTATCAAATTATAATCTTGAAAAAAGTACCATAACTGTGTGATCTAGTCAAAGATTTGATAAAAAGTTTTTATTACTCTATATTTTACACTTTTATCTAACTATCTATGTTGCAAATATGCAGGTTTACAAGGTTGTACTTCACTGTATCTACATTTTACAGTCATTTATAGCAAGTTCTACAAGGTTCCAGGTAAGTTATCTCACCCTAGAACTTAGCAAAAAGCTCTAAATTATTTTCAAATTCATATTTTTATCATTTAGAGCCATTTTTGTTCAATTTCCAGCCAATATTAATCATATAAATCAAATTTGGAATTTTCTGAATGCATAAACATATTTTTATTTAACCCAAATTTCTGAAATTTAATTTCCAACTAGCTGGAAATTGAGTTTTCAGTCACTATCGGTAGAGGGGAGGCCCCAAAAAGCCTCCACATAAACCCTCTTGCTTTTCAACCCCCTAGACTAACCCTCAAGGAATGTTTTAACACTAGTTGGGTGGTTGTTAAGACTAAATCAGGTTGTTGCCCCTTTTATGCAGACTTTACAGTCTCTCACACAATACAGCAAATTGTTTTCATCCATATCTCCTCAACTAGTCACTTAAACTGAAATATATTAGTATTTTTGGTTCGAATTTTCAGAGTAGGGTTGCATGCTATATGTCTATTGAGTTTTGAGAGTTTTGACTACTAATATCAGCTATCTAGAATTCTGCTACTACAATGGCAATTTTATAGCTAGGCAGCAGGTACAAATTGAACACCTACCCCGATTTGACTCTACATAAGGCACTGGTCTTGTACCAGAGTTGTTGGGGACTATTTAGGGACTCCTCACTTGGTTCTTTAGGAGGTGGTGAACCTAAATAGCGGGGGCTTGGGCCAAGGTGACAGTGAGTCCCTTCCCTGTGTGTGCCGATCTAGCAACGTTGCATGGACCTTACCAACGTTGTTAATCTGATCGGAAACATGTCAGTGAGGAAATCAATCACTCAGGAATAAACCAGAAAACATAATTTATTGTAATTTTCTAAAACTGCTCCATAATAAAATCACATTTTGCGGTCACCAAATACCAAAAAGAAAATACCTCTCTAGTTTGCGGTTCTTCCATTGAATACCCTCCCTGGAAAAAGAGAAAAGAAAAGGACATTTTAGTAGAACCACAAACGTTATAAGTAGTATCTGCATTCAGTATTGAATAAAATGTTTCTTTAATGTTTTAAACAAGATTCCAAAAAAATTGGTTCTCGAATTTCATCAACTATAATGGGTCGTTTAATATGTCACTCTACATCTATTTTAGTTAACCAGTGAATACAACATAATATCAACTCTAAACTATTTATGAATCGTTTAATTTTCACATTTCAGTACCTGGGCCAAAGAATTTTGAGAATGTTTATTACGCTGTCAAAATCCAAGAATTTTAAGCAAATTGGTACACTCCATGTTCAGCAATTTGGTGACCTATATTTATGTTATGTCTAGCCTAATTTAATTCAGAGAATAATATCCTTAGATAAGGAATCAGGATTGAGGATATAAATGCCTGCATCTCAACAAGAACACATTGTATCATGAAATGCAGACCTACACAACAAGTACAATTACATTTTATTTGACATCTGAATAAAAATGGTCAAATGGAAATATGTTTCAAAGATATACATTTCATCAATCACCTCATCTAGCTGAATGAGATTGCAAAGTTTTCCTGTTGGTCAATGCATGTCTCAATTCAGTGATGCCAAAAGGTCAAATTTTCATATACAATTAGATGGACTCGATATTTTCAATGTGTTACTCTTTCAAATATATAATACAGAGAAATGTCATTATAAACCAATTGGTTACCAGCCATCAATTGTGTTGAAAACAATATGTGGAGGAATGAATTCAAAGAGAAACGTCTTGCTAGTCCTTTGACTAATTGCTTGTAGATGGGAATACCAAAAGAAGTTACTTATGAAAAGAAAAGAATCTACTTGTCAATCATACTATGTTGCAAAACAAGAACAAATTCCCACAACCTCCATAGTGAAATAGGGTGTTCGACAATTCCCAAAATGTTGTGGGCCGAAATAATTTGTCATATTTGTGACACCAAGAGTTGAAAATGAAAAACACTTTCTTAAAATGTCTAATATACAACCATATTAAATCAAAATTTTAAAATATTTGCTACAATATCAATCTTCCTATTTGTTTAACTCATTAAAGCTATGGTGATATATGAATGCTTCATTAAAGCTTTTCAAATATAAAAATAAAATTCCAAAGCAAGCCAAGTAATTCCTTACTTTTCTTAAAATTTGAAAAATCAAATTTGATTTCAGTAGACTTTAATCATCATCATCATCATAACAATAAACATGATTTAAAATATATAATATAACATAATATATTAGATAATAGATTATTTTAACATAATAATATAAAATTCTTTGCATCACTCTTGTTCTTCTTTGTTTACCTTTTCTATCTTTACATCCCATGGTCACTCATGCTAACCCTTTTTCACCCCATAGTCACTCATGTTAACCCTTTTTCACTGTGCGTTGCACATTTCCTCTTATCCAATCTAGTTTTCCTGATTCAAGTTCGAACTGAATTTGGCACAAGACAACTCTTTTTAAAAAATTGGCCAAAAGAAAAGAAAAGGAAAAAAATATATAATTTCATATTTTTCAACTAAAAAAAATATATATATTTTTATAACTTCAAATTTGATAAAAATATTCCTAACTTCTTAATCGACTTTTTTTTTCTTTTAATTTCATTTATTGTTTTAAATTGGATGAAAATTTGAAATTTGATTTGACTCAATTTAGTTCATTCCATTCCATGCAATTTTGGGCAAGTAGATTTCTCAACTCTAGTCATTTTTTAAAATATTTCTTATATTATATTTGATAATATAATATAAGAGTATATACAATAGGTGAAGATGAAAAACAAATCAAAATTTCTTCCTTAATGCTACTAAAACAAAAAATAAAATCAGAATAGGTTAAAACATCAAGATCCTTGGCATCCCTGAATTGGAGATAGCCCTCAGCATGGAGCTAGGTCAAGTAAATTCATCAAATCTAGCAAAAGTTTTTTGAAAAAATACTTTTTATATTACATTGAGAATATTTACACAAGGAAGAAATTTTGACTAGTATATATTGTTTCATTAAATGTCAGAATAATAATGGTCAATTAGACATTTGACATAGGCATTAATAAAATCATTTTGAATTTAAGTTATATATGTAAGATTGGCGATTTTTCTACTCTGCAACTTGATCTAGGGTTGGCATTAGGGTTTGATGTTGGGTACCATGGCGGGAGGCGCAGGGGGGACTGTTGCTCCCTCCTACAGTCAAGTAGTCACAGATAGAAGCAAGGACGCAGGAAAGTAGCGTTTTAAGAAACCTCTGGAGAAGACAACAAAGGCAAGTAACACGGAAATATTGGGAAGAAACAGACCTCATGAACAGGAAGGGGATCAGCAGGAAGCCAGTAAGGAGAAGGAGAAAGAGGGTAGCAGTCAAAAACCTACTTCTATAAGGACAACTGGGGTATGCAAACCCAAGTCGAACATCATTCCCAGGGTCGTCTTAAGCGAGCCAGCGCTACAAGCACATAGGGATCATATGACGGAATATGTGGTTATATGCAAATTCATGGGGTTATGGCCGACAGAGAGGGCGTTGCACATATGGATAAGGAGCCATTGGAAACCAAAGGGGGATAAAGATAGAGTATTCAAAGGAGGACCATATTTCTACGCGGCTGTAGGCCTTTACATGCGGCCATGGATGATGAACTTTGTCCCAGAACATGAAACATTCACATCGGTACCGGTATGGATTAGACTATACTCCCTTCCTCTGGATTATTGGCTACCGGATCACTAAAAACAATAGGCAATAAACTGGGGCATTTTCTAAAGATCTCAGATGCGACTCTGAAAGGAAAATACACCTCCTTCGCCTGGATATGTGTGGAAATGGACTTATCCATAGCACTTCCAGAGGTGATAATTTTAGAAGTTTATGATGAAGAATGGGTGCAGGCAGTGGACTATGAGCACATCCCATTTAGGTGCTGCAAATGCCATGAACACGGGGGTCTATACAGAGATTGCCCAACAAACAATATGGAGAGAAATGTGAAAACAACGACGGATAAAAATCCTGAGGGTTTCACTAAAGTTGGGGGCAAAGGGAAAGGCAGGAAGAGGCCACAAAAAAAGATCAATGAGGAAAGACAGCCGAGCCACAATAGCTTTAAGATCCTAGAAGAAGAAGATGGAAATAAAGAAACAAACCAGGAAACGGAGAACATTATCACTGAGAAGGAAAGGGATGCTAGCATGGAAGATATCATAGAAAACAGCCAGCAAAAGGAGGATCTGCCAAGCATTATGGAGATAAGTAGGGACCATGAGATGACTCCAAGTGAGGCAGGAACGGAGGACCATGAACTGCAGGAGATTCTAGAAAGGGAAAATCTAGATCTAGAGAAATTTCTAGAACAAGGGACGACCAAAGGAGTGGACTCCCTGCCAAAAGAGGAATATGATAGGGTTCAACAACTCTTCCTATGGAGATCACAACCGAAGGGCTCTGGAGTCAAAAGAAATCATGAAATCCAGGAGCATAGAGGGGTCAAAATGATGGAGGAGATATAGGCACAATCTCCAAAGAACCCAGGCAGGAAAAGAGGAAGAAAAAGACAGAAGGAGTTGCTGAATGAATGTGGGAAACTCTTGATCAACTCAGGTAAGATGAAATATCTCACCAGTTATTCCTTTACAAACCTTTCTTAATGAAGCTCACAACCTAGAATATTAAAGGCATAGGAAATAGAAGGAAACAAAGAAATCTCAGTAATAGAATAAAATAAGAAAAACCAGATATGGTTTTTATTTAGGAGACAAAATGTTCGATGGATAATATTAGAGAAATTCATAATAAATGGCTAATCAAGTATGAGTATCTATAGGTTAAAGCAAATAACTCAGCGGGGGGGATTTGCTCTGGGATCCCCAGAAATTTGGAATCATAGATGCTTAAGCGTCCAGGAACTATCTTACTTTGGTATGCCAACCTTTAGGTGATTAGAAGATATACATGATCACAAATGTCTATGGACCTCAAAAGCTAGAAGATAAACTAAAGCTTCTCACCTCCCTTGAGGAACTGAGAGCAAGACACCCTAATATGCCCCAGATCGTTGCAGGAGATTTCAATATGATCAGATCTCTTACAGAGAAAAGGGCGGTATCAGACAACTAGGCAGAGACTCCATGGCCTTCCAGAACTTCATAAGGAACATGGAGTTAGTGGACACTAAAACAATCAATGGGACCTTCACCTGGAACAACAAGAGGGGAGGGGCTTCACAAGTTTCCTATAAACTCGATAGATTTATTATCTCAAAGGACCTCTTTCTATCAGGCCCTGCCATGTCAGCTTCTATTCTTCCCTTTGGAGGTTTGGACCATTGGCTTGTACAACTGGAAGCTACTTTTATGGGTACACCAAGAAAAAAACCCTTCAGATTTGAAAATGCCTGGCTATCTCACCCTGAATTCACCAGCAATATTGACAAATGGTGGAGAGAGGATATGAACATTCAAGGCACTAGAATGTTCCTGCTCCAACAGAAACTTAAACATATCAAATCCAGGCTTAAAGATTGGAACAAAAAGGAATTTGGCAATATATTCAAAGCCAAAAGAGAAGCTGAGCAGAAACTCCAGGAGATCAATCAGATCAGCATCACAAATGGCTTTACCGAGGAGCAGAAAAAGCTAGCTGACTCTCTGTAGGAAGAATGGGAAAATCGGTGCATGCAAGAGGAAATTTTCTGGAGACAGAAATCAAGGGTGCAATGGATTAGAGAGGGAGAAAGAAACATGAAGTTCTTTCATAAATCCACCATGGATCACAGGGCACACAACAGAATCACAAAGCTCAAAGATTCTCAAGGGATAGAACTCGTCTCTCACAAAGATATGGAATCTGTCCTTGTTCAACACTTCCTCAGTATGGCAAAGGAGCCTCTAGCGGATAGATCCAGGTTCATCAACAATTTCACTCAATACATCCCTCAACTGGTTACCAGAGAGGACAACCACAATCTTAACAGGCCAGTGTCGGAAGAGGAGGTCAATGAAGTGATTAATGAAATGCAAAATGGAAAAGCTCCAGGCCCGGATGGGTTCAATGTAGACTTCTTCAAAGCCTGCTGGAAAACAGTCAAACAGGATATCCTTGAGGTGGTGGAAGACTCAAGAAGATCCAAAAAGGTTCTGAAGGCTCTTAATGCTTCCTTCATAGCTTTGATCCCAAAACAGGAAAAAGCCATGACTCCGGATGGCTTCAGACCCATAGCTTTATGTAATGTGGTGTACAAAATTATTTCCAAGGTGATCGCCAATAGACTCAAGCCCCTCTTACTAACTCTCATCTCAGAGGAGCAAACGGGCTATGTGGAAGGAAGACAAATCCTCAATAACATCATCCAAGCTCACAAGGTGGTACACTCTCTCAAAAGCAACAAACAAGCTGGTATGATCATTCAGCTGGACCTAGTGAAAGCTTACGACAAGCTAAGTTGGTCTTATATAAGGGCAGTTCTAAGAGCATATGGCTTCGACCAAAACTGGATAAGATGGGTTATGGCACTAGTTACCACGACCAGTTTTTCCATCCTGCTCAATGGCGCTCCTTCAAGAACCTTCACACCCTACAAAGGTCTCAGACAAGGGGATCTTCTCTCACCCTTCCTCTTTGTTCTCATGATGGAAGGGCTTGGTAGAGCGATTAAAATGGCAAATGATGAAGGAAGAATCCAGGCTATCAAACTCACCTTGGATGGAGAGGCAAATACTCATCAACAATTTGTGGATGATACAATGTTGCAAGGCATACCCACAGTGAGGGAAGCCAGAGCGATCAAACAAATCTTAATGACTTTGCTATGGCAGCCGGCACAGAGGTAAGCCTCAACAAATCAAAAGTTTTTTTCTTTAACACTGACATTGCTATTCAGAGAAACATCACCAGGATTCTTGGGTTTCAAAGGGACAGGTTACCTTCTAAGTATCTGGGCATACCTCTCACAGATAAGCCTCTAAGCAAGGGAGTATGGGAGCCAATAATAAATAAACTTCAGGACAAGATAAGAAAATGACATGCAGGTCTTTAAATTTGGCGGGGCGCCTTGTGCTCACAAAGGCGGTCTTGTTGGCAATTCCCATTTTCATGTTCTTAGCTCTTCCTGCTCCTAAAGGAGTTCAACAACAGATCAAGAACATACAAAGGGATTTTCTATGGGGCAGAGGAGAAGAGAAAAAGAAATGGGCTCTAGTGGCCTGGGACAAGATCTGCAAACCCAAGAGCCATGGTGGTTTGGGGCTTCATGACCCTGAAACCCTCAGCAGAGTTTCGGGAGCTAAACTCTGGTGGAGGTGGATCAAGGAATCGGCAACCCCCTGGGCCAAGCTTTGGAAACAAAAATATGCCAAGAATTGGTAGGAGAAGGATCACATTCGAATGTCAGGGCATATTAAGGGCTCCCACATTTGGAACCTTGCCTGGGAAAATAAAGGTATTGTTCAGCAGCATAGTTTCTGGGAGATCCGAGATGGGAACCTGGCTCGGTTTTGGGAGGATAACTGGCAACAGGAACCCAACGTGTATAAGGATGAATTAGCAGCTCTCAAGCATGATACCGATAACAAAGGTCTACTCATGGTAAATGACTTCTGGGACCAGGTAAGGAACAATGGAAAATGGAGAATTTGGAAGGATCTAGGCCACAGTGAAGAGAGCCCTCTAAAGGCCCAGGTAGACTCTCTTGCTCAGGAGCTAGAACATAGGAGGATTTTGGTATCCTCCTTGCCTGACCAACTAAGATGGGGAAGGAACACCGAAGGAAACTTCAACCTCAAAGAAGCTAAACAGGTAGTAACAAGGTTTAACTACCAAAACCCTGATCAAGTATGGAAGAATCTTTGGCAGAGCCCCCACTGGATGAAAATAAAGTTATTCATTTGGCTAGTTCATCAAAGGAAAATTTTAACTTGGGAGAATCTCCTGAAAAAAGGCTTCACTGGCCCATCCAAATGTTATCTATGTGGCTTACAAGAGGAGACGATGGATCACCTTCTCAACCTCTGCCCTTTCACCTCTACTGTTTGGGAATGGGTGGCTTTAATCTTTAGGCGCACTGATAGGGATAGACTCAGCATCTCCAACACTTTGAAGAATTGGAGGAAAAACTTCTCAAGGAATGAAATCATCAATCAAGCCTCGACTCTGGTCCCAGGCTTTGTTATCTGGGATGTTTGGAAAGAACATAATAGTAGAATCTTCAAGAACAAAGCAAACAAGCCCCAGCACATAATTGATCAAATTTTAAGGCAGCTCAAAGACACAGTCAGAAACCTGTTGTGGAAACTTCCCAAGGACCCTCCTCTGGCCCAAGATGCATGTATACTACTACATCTGGGTCTCCAGTCTATAGGCCTACAAGGCATAATCAAGGATGTGAGCCAAATAAATGCAGATAAAAATATTTGGAAGCCTCCTCCACATGGTTTCTTAAAAGCCAATATAGATGGAGCGTCTAAGGGCAACCCAAGGTTAGCTAGTTTTGGGGGTGTTATAAGAGATGAACAAGGACGAATAAAGGAGATCTTTCATGGCCACTTAGGGAAGGCCACCAATAACATGGCGAAACTCATGGCCTTAGAGGAATGCCTAGAAATCTTGGTGGACTCTAATTCACACAATGTCATCATTGAAGCAGATCCAGAATTGATTATTAGAGCGGCCAATGGAATATGCAATGGTACGGCACTGGATAAAGTGTTGAAACATTGGAGGCTATCACAGGTCTTTCTCCGTATTTATACCCACCTGCAAACCTTAAAAACTGTACACTTTGTCCATGTGAAAAGAAAAGCTAATATGTTAGCTGATCGTCTGGCGAGCGAAGGAGTGATTAGTAAGAAAAGGGACACTCGGCACGTTTGGGAGTTGATACCCCCAGGCAAACTGTTAAAGGATTGCCTCTGTGAGGCTACCAAAGATAGGGATTGTTGGAGCGCTAGTTTGGATCGATGAGGCTCAGGAGACAAGTGGGAGTACATGGATGCCTAAACTGTTTGCTTGTTGTTTGGCAGCAGTTCGCAGATTGTATTGGCATCAGTATTCCAACGAAGTTGAGCAAATGGTCGAGATCAGCGGAGGAAGACCAAGGACGCAGTGGCATGGAGATTGATTTTGGACCGTTGGATCTCGATTGAGTCAGATCTATGGTGTTTGGGCGAGGGAGTTACCCGACAGATAACGAGAAGAAGTGGGTTGGAGAAACCCACAAGTGGATTTCGGGCGGAGGAAAGCTTGTAAGCGGTAATTCCTCGTTGGCTCCAATTCCATACACACAGTGACACGTAACAGCGAGATGAGAGAGGGAAACCGCTTTTCGGGTGGATTTGGAGGGTGCAAGTTAACCGGCCAAAATAGACGTGAACCGTTAGATCTAATGGAGCACGATCGACAGTTGACAGTCGAGGAGCTTGTTTCGAAGTCGGGAAGTGTTGTGAGCATTGGATCTTGAATAGATCAACAGTGTAGAAGTGCGGATTTCAAACTTTATAAATTTTGGTTTGAGATACCGTCGGGTCCGGATTTGTAGAAACGGGTTGGGAAACCCACAAGTGGATTTCAAGTGGAGGAAAAGCCGTAAATGGTATTTCCCAGTTGACTCCAATTCCACTCACTCAGTGACATGTATCAACGAGGTGAGAGAGGGAAACCAATTTTCAAGCGGATTTGAAGAGCGCAAGTTGACTAGCCAAAATACGTGTGAGCCATCAGATCTGGTGGCGCGAGATCGACGGTTGACAGACGAGGAGAATATTTTGACATCAAGATGTGCTGTGATCTTTGGATCTTGGTTAGATCAACGGTGATATTTAGAGGGGTGGATTTAATTTTTTTTAAATTGTGGTTTGTGTTACCGTCGAGTCTGGATTAGTGGAAGTTTAGCGGAGCTCTGCGTCTTTAGGAAGGGTCTGTCGGCTTAGCAGAAGCTCCAAAGTTGGCAATGGATGATAGAGAGCCCTTGGGAGTTTAACACTCCTTCCTATTTACAAGTTTTTGGAAATCCGTGAGATTTGGTTTGATCTTGGCTTTTGTTTTTCCTGTTGATGGCATTCCCACAACAGGCTGGTTCCTGTTTGGGTCTTTGCACTTGCAAAGACGTGTAACATATGTAATGTACTTGTACAGTTAATAGAAGGCTCCATTCTTACTTGACCAAAAAAAAAGTTATATATGTAAGTTATGCTTCACTTTTTTGTGTTACTCCCTCTATCCGAGATTCATGAAGTACACTGACTTAACTACAGTGTGACACTTTATAAGGTTTTCACTTTTCAGTGTCCCTTTCCAGTCCATAGAAGCATAAAAGGGTTGGATTCATAGCTAACTAGATGTCATGGGCTACTGATAGAAAATAAGGGGGTCACCAAAATAAAATAAATAATAATTAGATAAAGGTGGTAAAAATTCACTTTAGGAAAAAATAGTGATGCATGGTTTTTGTTTACCACCAATGGTTTTCAGAGGAGGAAAATATTATTAAAAGAAGGAGATTCAAGGGAAGGCATGCCAAGAATTATTAGTTAATTTGTTAAGTAGATCAAGTAGCTTGTTGAGAGAGGTGGAAACCCTCGTTGGTTCCTAGTTTTGGTGTTGAGATATACACCCTAGTTAGTGGCATTGGTTTGGTGGTGTTATCGCTCAAATTATACACAAAAGTGTGAAAACACTCAGGGCAGAGGCTGTCACTCTGATCCCTACCCTCTCCATTTAAGTTGTCTCCCTACAACAGGCTAAGGGGGGTAGTCCCTATGGATGAGATGATGAATTCGAGAGACACAACTAAATGGCCTAGCAACTTGGTTAAGGATGATTGGCAAGTTCAATTATTTAGCACAACTTGATTAGATTTAAGAATTTCTTAATTAGCGACTAGTGCCTTCGAAGTCAAATTATTTGCACAATATGAATTAAGATACCAAGTTATCGGATGAACAATTGCTGCTAGGATGAAAACTATCCTATATGAGATGTGACACCTAGAACTAAGTGAAACACAAACTCTTCGTTAATTTTAGATTAAATGTGTATTCTAAGTGAATCCTTTCCCTTAATTGTTTTGAGGTTAGCCTCAAATGTAAGTTGTGGAGAGAAACCCAGGGGAAGAAAGCTATGGCTTTGTTAACGATACCTACTCTGGGGTTCTAACCACTCGAATGCCTCTAGCGCTGCAGTGACTATGACCCTGACAACCGTAGGTCACTGTGTTAACCACAAGTGAGGATCTACACTTCGCAAGTTGGGTGAGAAAGGTGGTCCTATCTTCATTCAACCAAGCTTATGCTTGGAGGTAAATTAATTAATGCACAACTAATCATAAGATGAAGTGCGAGTTATGAGTGAATGCCTTAAATGAAATTATTAGATGATCCTTAAGTACTTTAAGTTGAATTTCAACGCTTATGATGTTCAACACAAGAGCACAAATAAATAGTTAAAGAGAGAAATTTATAGAAACAATCTCAACTAAGTCAATGTGCGGCAAATAAACAAAATTACTAGAGTGCCAAATCGAAATCACTTCAAGGTCTATCCAATGATTAGCAATCTTAAAAAAAATAACATGTGCTCTGAATAAATAACCATTGAGAAGCAAGGAGCACTAAATTAATGAATCTTTTACACTTGATATGCAAATTAGGAACAAGAGGAAACAATACCAATGAAACAAGATTAGCAATAGCATTATTCAATTGATCTCACAACATTGCTCAAAGAAGATGATATCACAAGATTGTTATAAGATCACAACGTTGTTAAACAAGATAATGCTCTTAATTAGCAACCAATTCCTTATGTTACAAAAGTATTTTAATTTCTTTACAAGAGAATTAGCAAATAAGTGGCATCAATATCATTAGCTTTCACAATTAGCCACTTTAGAATATTAGCAATTTCACAATAAGCCAATACAATGCCAATGTTAAGTTAATTAGAGCACAATCTTCTTTGAGATGAGATTACTAACAGTGACTTCAAGAAGTGAAATGCACTATGAAAATGTAAAAATGCAAGATGAACACTGATCTTTTATGTTTATCAATCAGCCCAAAACAAGCCACCAAAAAACTATAAGAGCAGTCTACTTATTTTTTGCAGATGAGGACAAAATGAAATATAGGAACACCTAAGCTATGAAAATGAATTCTTATGACCTTTTAGCATTTTTTAAGGTATTTCCTTACTGTTGTAGCATGTGACCCAATCAATTTTCAAACTTGATTGATATGTTTTAGAAGCAATATGTTCCTTATTTTTCTCTTTATCTTTTTGACGATAAGTATATCCCTTACTTCTTGTGATTTCCAAGATTTGTTCCTGGGATGGCTTCTCTCCATACAATTCTGTAATAGGATCTCTTTCATCGCTGAAATTATTGATGGAAAAGGAATATCAGAGAATTTCGATATCATGATCTTCTTCTTCAGCTGACAAGTGAGAATCTTGATTGATTACATTTATCTGTTCACTTGTTCCTTCATCCAAGATTCTTCTAGCAAAAGCACAAGATATTTCTTTGTGAAAAATCTCACATGGTCTGCAGAATGGCAAAGGCTGATCAACAACATTCTCGGATTCAAGTGGATTCAACAGTCTCTGCTTGTTTGGAGGATTCTTCTTTTGCCATGGAATATTGTTCTTGTTATTATTATTTCTAGGTTGAATACTCTGAGCTTGTGATCTTTCCATCTGAATCAACCTAGCTTGCATAGCACTCATCTCCCTAGAATGTTCAATTTTCATATCCTTGATTAACTGAGTCAACTCTTTAATAGGGTCATGGTCAACCTCTTTGACTTATTTTACTTTAGGCTCACGAGATCGAGTTGGACCTCTTTCAAAACCAGGAATCTTAGACTTTCCAGATGCTTTATTATCTTTTTCCAACTCTTCAGCTAAGGTCTGAGCAGTCATTGTGTCAATTGGCTTAGCAGGTCTCAACTCATAAGAAGTATCAATACTAAATGCATCTAGATAGTATTCCAACAAAGATTTATCAATGGGCTTATAATCTTGATGCATGTCTTTAACAATACCATTAAACTTCTTATTAAATTCATCAATGGTCTCATTTTCCTTTTTCTTGATATCACTGATGGCTTTGAGTAAATATCTTCCTTCTCTCTTATCCCCATATTTATCTTTGAAGGCATTGAAAATGGCTTGCAGAGAGTCAAAAGAATTATTAGGCTTGTCTAAGAACCAATCCAATGCATCTTCTTCCAAGGAAATGACAAAGAGATTCATCTTGACATCTTCATGATTGTAAGCTGCTCTATTAGCATGTTTCATCAAGAAAGTTGAAAAGGCTTTGATATGAGCTTCAACACTGATTGCATTGTTCCCTTGGAAAGAAGGAATTTTGTCCAAACCATTTTCTAGAAGATCATGAGGTTGACCCTATATATTACCAAAGTTACAAGGAGCAAAAAAATCCATGGTGTCTTGCCTGACGGGTAGGGCTTCCTATCCGAGAAAGATAAGATGTTTGCTAGAATGTGATTTGTTTAATCGAGTTCTAAGGGCCTTTTTCAAGGTCTGGAGCAAGATTAATCAAACTACCAAGATTTCTTCTAGTACACACTCTTGTGAAAAGATGAATAAGTGGATTTTCCACCCAAACAGGAAACTAACCCAAATGCCAAGATGTCAAGGTGTTGAGAACAAGAAACTTGTCCCCGACAACGACACAAGAAAATGTTGTCGCTCAAATTGTACACATAATTGTGACAACGCTCGGGGCAAGGGTTGTCACTTTGATCCCTGCCCTTTCCATTCAAGTTGTCTCCTAAATGCAGGCTAAGGGGGGTAGTCCCTATGTGTGAGATGATGAGAAACTTGCTGGAAACCAACAAGTCCAGGAGACACAACTGAATGGCCTAGCAACTTGGGTTAAAATTAAATGGCAAGTGAGATTATTAAGCACAATTTGATTAGATTCTTAAGATTAGAGATGAGAGACCAATTCCTTAAAATCAATTACTTGCTCAATATAGATTAATATTTCAAGTTACCAGATGAACAGTTGTTCCAAGATGCAAATTCTATCATAAATGAAGTGTAGGACCTAGGTCTAATGTGTGATGTAGGATCTTGGTAAATTTTAATTAGATGCCCTATCTAGGTGAATCCTTCTCCTCAATTCTTTTGAAACTAGTCTCAAACACAAGTTGTAGAAAGAATGATCTGGATCCTGGGGTGGGGGCAAGATATAAAAAATTGAAATCCTAGAACAAAAGAGGAGAACACACAGTAAACAAAACCACCAAGAAACTTTTACTAAAATAGAGAATAACTGTAAAAATTACATTGTAGTGGACAATCTGTTCTTTTACAAAATGCGACTTGTTACTTATAGCCTTTTTTAGTTACAATATTATGGGTAAATTCCATGGGTGGGTAAATAACCATGGGTAGATGTCACTTACAATACCATGGGTAATTACCATGGGTGGATGAATACCATGTGTAGATGCCACTTACAATACCATGGGTAAATTCCATGTGTGGATGAATACCATGTGTAGATACCACTTACAATACCATGAGTGAATGCCATGGGTGAATTAATACCATGGATAAATGTCACTTACAATACCATGGGTGAATGCCACATTCCATTCAGATCTCCCCCCTTAAGAAGCAATGGTCTCCATTGCGTGAAGTTCCCTCCTGAGAAGCTTTTGTTGAATATGAAGAGCCACTGAAGATAAGGGTTTTGCGTGGTTAACCCATAACCGTGATGAATGAATATACGAGGATATAGATACCCTGTAATGGTTGTGACCAACGGTGATATTGACAGTGTGCGACCTAGCAAATGGACATCGATGAAGCGTGGGCTTGTGGATGACCCATAACCATGACAAACGAAGATCTGAGGATAGAGATACCCTGTAATGGTTGTGACCAACTATGATACTAGCAGTGTGCGGCCTAAAAAATTGACTTTGATGACAAAGTTTTCGTGCATTTGACCCATAACCTTGGATTTGTGGGTGACCCATAACCATGCAACTTGTCAAACTGCTTGGTAAAAGCATGGTGGCTTGTCGAGTAGATTCTCCTATCCAACGAGATGTTGTAAAGGCTTCTTTCACATTATAGACCACTTGCTGCAACTTTGTTGATAACTTCTGCTACTTGTGATGAAATCAAATTCTGTCAAAGGCACAATTGAAGTATTGAAGATATATCTCTATTGATGTAAGAAACTTGAACTTTAGTGACCTTTGGAGTGAGAAAATTATTCCAGAAACTCATGGTATGCATGGCCGCACAATGTTCAAGACATGTGTAACTTCAATTGCTCATATCTCTCAAACCGAGAAACGAAATAAAATTCCATAAAAAACCCATTTGAGCTAACAAAAAATACTTTCAAATGAGCTATTTTGTACCTTCTAGAATTCTCTATGGAGGTCGTAGCACTTTCATGAAGTTTGCTGAAGATTTCTGCAAAACTTTGAAACTAAAATATGCTTCCAACCCTCATTCCCGTGGAGCCGTAACTCGAATCTGATACCACTAATTCGAATCTTTGGGGGAGGTCCCAAAGATATAAAAAGTTGAATTTCCAGAAGAAAATAGGAGAACACATAGTAAACAAAACCACCAAAAAACTTCTATTAAAATAGAGAATAACTATAAAAGCTACATTGTGGTGGACAATCTGTCATTTTACAAAATGCGACTTGTTACTTATAGCATTTTTTTAGTTACAATACCACGGGTATATTCCATGGGTGGGTAAATACAATGGGTGAATGAATACCATGGGTAGATGTCACTTACAACACCATGGGTAATTACCATGGGTAGATAAATACCATGGGTGGATGAATACCATGGGTGGATGCCACTTACAATACCATGGGTAAATTCCATGTGTGGATGAATACCATGGGTGGATAAATACCATGGGTGAATGAATACCATGGGTGGATAAATACCATGGGTGAATGAATACCATGGATAGATGCCACTTACAATACCACGGGTGGATAAATACCATGGGTGGATGCCACTTACAATACCACGGGTGGATAAATACCATGGGCTGATGCCACTTTCCATTTGGATCAGAGAATCCCAAAGGAAGGAGGCTAAGGCTTCATTAACGATACCTCCCATGGAGTTCTAACCACCTAGGTTCCTCTGTTCATACAAGGGATTCCCATAAGAGAACTGCAAGATCACCTATGTTAACTATGAATGAAGATCTAGACTTCTCAAATTGTGTGGGGAAGGTGGTCCTATCTGTGAAAATTCAGAAACCCGAATCCTATTGCAGCAACTGAAAATAATTCTCCTAATTATTATATTATTTTTTAACAATTTATTTACTGTTCACTGCAGCAAACACTGAATCAATCACACTACAACCTACACAAATAAACTGCGCAAGAAGTAAACGTTGGAAGAAAGACTAGCACACACACATAAAATGACAGTTATTTTTTGTTGATTTGGGATAGCATCAGATGTGCTCTAGCCATGAAAATTTGTGGAGATGCTAAAGCATGTGAGATCTCCAAGACCTAGAAATGGTTTGGGCAGATTCTCACCGATTTGGAAGATATTAAAATAATTAATATTTTTAATGGAGTTCCTAAGTCTAAACTTACGAAAAATAAAATATTAATGGGTATTAATATAAAAACAACTTAAAAGGGTCCAAAATTAATGGATCAAGCCAAATCTAATCTTAGTCGTTGATTAGAGATTTAATCTCTACTGTTGACGGACCAACGAGAAAAGTATAAGAGGAGGCTTGAGGGTCAGTTGGAAAATACACCAAGAGAGATCAAGAACTCGATTTTCTGGGGCAGGGTTTGCTAAGGAAATTGAGTGAGTGATCTGAGTTGCAACTGAGGGGCAATGAATACATAGCAGAAAGGCAGAGTTAGTACCAGGAGGATCAGCGTAGAGCTGGGAGAGGGACGCAGAGCCAGCTAGAGGCCACGCAGAGGCAGCCAGGAGCTGTGCAGAGCCCGAGAGCCAGTGTGTGAGAAGCAGAGGCTCCAGAAGCTGACGCAGAGGCTCCAGAAGCTGACACAGAGGCTCCAGAAGCTGACACAGAGCCCAGAAAGGCTGACGCTGGGCCAGAGAGGCTGACATTGGGCCTAGAAGCAACACTGGGAGCATTTCGTGGGACAGACTAAGAGTTGGAGAGCCAGATAGGGTGACGCAGTCCCTATCAGGGTGACACAAAGCAGCAGAAGTTGCATTGTTGCTATGGGATCGTTCATCCGGTGTTTTAGCCGGAATATCTGTCTCCGACTAAGAGGTACTACTTCCAAGGGCATTCTCTGTTGGGTGAGCCATTTCTCGCACCCAAGTTGTATTCTGAAACTGCATAATAATAAAACCCTCTGAATAGCTGCACCGGTTTTCCCACATTGGGTTTTTCCAGGGACATTAGTCCAAAAACAACGATGTCACTTGTGTGCTCGTTTACTTTCAGTTGATGATCTATATGTGTTGATACTGTACTTGTCTATGAAACCGGATTCGTCCAAACCCCTGGACGAATCCCGAATCGGACACGATTCTGTCCTGACACGTGTCATGTTGCAAGGACTCGTCGTGTCATATTCGGGTACGTCGTGTCATGGGCGTGTTCAAAAAATGAATAACGTGTCACGAATTTTGGAATCGAGTCCTGGTTTCGGATTCGTTTTTCGGGCTGCTGCTAGGTTTAAATGCCTGTTGTCTCTCCCATTTGACGGCATTTGCAAAGGAAACAGGCACAGCGATTTGGCATTTGCGATCAGGTTTCATTCACCGTTCACGGAATCACCAGTTGCAGCGAGGAGCGGAATACACTTGCAGGTTAGTTTGCTGAGCGGACCGCATTGTAACCGTTAAAACATGTTTTACGATGACCCAAGACCTGTAGGTTTTAAGTTTCAGTGTATTACATAGCAACACTGAGACTTGTGACTGAGATGTCATGTGACTATGTTCAGTACAAGACTGCATTTTGTATGCCAAGGATATATCTCACATGATTGTGTTTGTATTCACAAGACCGTGTTTTGTATGTTATACAACTACCCGAGACTATATTACGTGATCCTTCTTCGACGGCAATAAACCACAGATTGACGTTACAGAAATTTGTATCTTCTTTGCTCTAGAAGATCCAAAAGAATATTGATAATTTAACCCTTCACAACAGAAAGGCATTATTATAGCTCACTATTGGTAGATTGGCCTCTGAATTTGGTGTGTTTATCTATGGCTAACTGCAAAAAAGAATACAGAATTCTTCTTGTTTGTTACTTTGTAAAGTAATGGAATTCCTGGGACAGGCTCAGGTCAAACCCAGGTATGCTGACTGATTCCTTATAAGAATTGATTAAGAAAATCAAATTGGGCAGAAGACCTATAGAAATTCTTCGCTCTGACCAGCTGAATAAACTTTTAGTATTAGAATATATTTAGCTAAAGTTTTCGTCATAGCCTTTTAACTGTATTCCTATTGCGATAAGTGTATAGAACCCTTATCACAGCAATACTGTAGTCTGTAATCATCAAATGATTCCAAACTCTGTCTTGAGTTCTGTTCTCTCATCCAAATCACAGAGATACCCGGCGTGAAAACTTGTTTACTGCTCCAGTTTATTACAGCAAGGCTGTTGAGTGTTGACCCATGTCATTTGCATGAGTTCATCTCATCTCACAAAAGAGAAAAGCCTTCTTTGTATCCTTTAATGAGGACCTTATTGTGATTGAGATAGTGAAGGTCATGGTGAAAATACTAGTATGTGGACTAAACAACCTTGTGAAGACATCCATTTGTCAATTTCCGTAGGTAGAAAATAAGAAGGAACAAGCTGGTGTGAAGGAAGATGGATTAATCATGGCCTAAATGTGCACAACCTTGGGTGTTGTAGTGATATTGCTGCACAAAATTTTGGTGACACTGAGGATATTACTAATTTTGAGATGTCTGAGGGTGCTGTTAATAATTGTTCTCTTGTTTTTTGAAATCAATAAATTTGTATCATTAATTAAAATTTGTGTAAGAAATATGCTAATAACTAATTTTTAAGATATATATATATATATTTTTTAAATATATATATATATATATATATATATTTTTTTTAATAAAATAATATATAACGTGTCCTAACGTGTCTTGTTCCGGGGGTCAGCGTGTCCCGAATCCGACACCACGAATCCCGAATCCTACGTGTCCCGAATCCCCGTGCCAGGTGACTTAGGTACTTGTATTTATTTTCAGTATTTACATGGTAAAGAACTTGTTAAGTAATTGAACAAGTAGGAAGAAATAAATCAAATAGTACAGGAAGAATTTCTAATAGGTTAAACTTAGAAATTCAAACATTTTTTGACCAATGTCCCTGGAAAAACCCAACTTGGGAAAACCGATGGAACAGATGAGGGTTTTATTATTATGCAGCAGTGAAATAAACTGAGTACAACTGGATGCCGAACTGGCAATCCTACAAAGAAATACTGGAGAAAATCTAAAGAGGAATTTTCCTCACCCCACAGGCAATTTCCCAGCACCACTTTCCTTCAGAAATTCGGCCTTCTAAGGCACTGCGTCATCCTCTGCGTAGCTGGCTGGATGGCTTGCCTTCTACTGGATTCGAATGAAGTCATTATGCCTTTTGCTCACCAGAAAGGCGCTTCTCTGCCACTCTAGGACACCTTCGCAACCTCTGGAACTAAAAACGCCCGTCTCTCCCAGCAAATCGACTTTGCCTCAAGAGGCTACTGCATAGCTCTGTGTCAACCTCATTGTTGCTCACTTGCCTCTCTGCAAATGCACTCACCAGATCTGTAATCCTTCCTCCGGATTCACTATCCCTGCCCCTCTCTCACTGCTTCGATCTCGCTGCCTCTCTCTCCGACAACTAACTGTTGCTACTCTGGAAATCGATCTGCTCATTAAATCGAACTACTCAAGTTTCTTCTCCAAGTGCCCATCGACTTCTTCTTATAATCCTCTGTTGGGACTCCAACGGCTAAGATTAAAACTTACTTGATGGCTAGGATTAGCTTGAAGTCGATCCGCGTGAGTTTCTAGATCATTCACGCCTTGACTTAATTAATTCTGATTAATTAACCATATTCCCTAAGTTTAGACTTAAGAAATATTTGAAAACTAGGTAATAATCTAATTAAGTCATTTCTAAGCGGAATTTCCAGAAACGATTTCTGGGTTTTGGAGATCTCATGTATTCTAGCTTCTCCACAAAATTTTGTGGCTAGAACACATCTAATGATACAAATACTAGCACTCCCTCTTAGCAAGGAAAGTGTTATAGTGCTCTACTGCACGTCCTGTGATAGTACCCTATCTCTGCATCATCCCCTGTCGTGTTGCTGATGCCTGGCCATACTGCCCACCAACCATTGCACAACTCTGATATATGTTGCATTTGTGATGCTGTTGAAACTGCTACCAACGCTGCATCTGCACTGCAACTCCCTTTCATCCATTGTTGTTGCAACTGCAACAACTGCAACTGAGAAGCATCCTAAATACTGAATCAATTGTGATCAGTACAATGCATCTGTCTCCCGAGTTCTAACTACTACTAGCTACCGCTCTGTCTACTGAAGACTCTGTGTTGCTGCTGACTCTGCACTACGCTCCCCAGCATCTGACTGCTACTAGTCTGTAACCTTCACTCGGGTATCTAACTGCATCTACTGCCACTGGTCCATCCTGCTACTGAATACTATGGGCCCCCGTAGCAAGGTATTGATTCAAGAGGTGGACCTCCTCAAGAATCCCACCCATCTGTAGCACTGTGGGGCTACAACACCAAATCACCCCATTTCACTCTAGGGGGTATATCAGCAAGCATGGCGAAGTCTTCCTCTAGCCTGGAGGACAACCTATTGATCTCTGTTAATGCGTCCTGTTGGTCCTGCTTCTCCTACTTGTCCTTCTTCCTGAGAAGACACTAGGTGTTGTAGTGACCAAGCTCACCACATCTAAAGCACTTGACCTTTGACAGATCCTTCTTCTTCTTTTGCTGCTCACCCTGTCCCTGACTTGGACCCTTTGATGTGAGGGCCACATTCTTCTCCTCCTTCACTTGCTTCGATCCATTGCTGCTGCCACTGATGGAGCTCTCCACTAAGTCTCGTCTTAACTCCCCCTTCTGCAAATCGACCCAAATCCTGTCCCACCTTGGAAAGGTGTCTCTACCCAAGATACTTTGGACAAATACCTGTCACTCCTCTGAAACACTGTTGAGTGCCAGTCGCACTAGCTCTGTGGGTTGAGGCGCTACCCCAACAGCTGCAAGCTGGTCCCGGATCTCCTAAATCCTGGTGAGGAAGGGGTCTATGCATTCCTCTTTCTGCATCCTGGTGCATCTCAGCTTCTCCTCTAAGTACATCTTCCGCTGCTCAGAAGTGCCCTTCATACAACGTGGAAAGTGTATCCCACATCTCCTTAAAAGTGCCTTTCCCAGCTATGTGAGAAATAATGTGATCCCGAACACCATCAAGGATCAACCTCTTCACCCGCGCCATCTCCTTTCTGTACTCTTTTAGCTGATCTGCATCCATAGGGATAGCTACCACTGCATCTATGAATGGTTTCAGGCCATATTCATCTAGAAGGAAGGACATCCTTGCCTTCGAGATGACATAGTTGGAAGCACCATCCAACCTGTCTTGATCTCGAAGTCCAGCAGTGGCCATCTCAAACAATGTTGAAATTTCCTCTTCCCTTCTGCTCAGTTGCTGCTAGGCTATTCGCACACCCTTCTGGAGTAAGAAACTTTTCTCACAACTACTGTTGATCTATAAGGGAAATCGAACTTCTTGAGACTATAAGTTCCATAAGGAAAAATTTCCCTTAGTGTGTGCTCTTCTTCCACCCGACGCTAGTTCTACTCTAGCAAACTACTGCAAAACTATTGCGTCCAGCTAGGGATCTGCTCTGCGAAAAATACTAGTTGCTCCCCCTACCTCTGGAATCCCTCGATCTGGAGAGATCTAATATTTTTGTCCCTCTCTCAGAAAAATCGATTCTCAAGAAATTCGACCTCTTGGCCAAGGTGATTGCGTTGCCTCTAGGGTTTCGATCTGATGCCCCTCAATGAACAACAAAACTCCCTCTTCCTTCGCTATTGAGCTCTCTAGATGATCATCTGTTACATTAGTACCATGTGAAAATTCGGAAATCTAAATCCCATTGCAGCAACTGGAAATAATTCTCCTAATTGTTAAATTAATTTTTAACAATTTATTTATTGTTTGCTACAGCAAATATTGAATCAATCACACTGCAACCTACACAAATAAATTGTGGAAGAAATACTAGCACACACACACAAAATGAAAATTATTTTTTGACCAATGTCCCCGGAAAAACCCAACTTTGGAAAACCGGTGCAGCAGCTAAGGGTTTTATTATTATGCAGCAGTGAAATAATATGAGTACAACTAGATGCTGAAACTAGAAATCCTAGAGAGAAATACTGGCAAAAATCTGGAGAGGAATTTTCCTCACCCCACAGGAAATTTCCCGACACCATTTTCCTTCAGAAATTTGGCCTTCTAAGGCATTGCGTCAACCTCTGCACTGCTCTGCGTAGTTGGCTGGATGGCTTGCCTTCTGCTGGATTCTGATGAAGTCTTTTTTTCTTCTTCTGAATAGGAAGACACTTCTCTGGCAGTTTGGGACAACTTCTCAGCCTTTAGAACTGAAAACATCAGTCTCTCCCAGCAAATCGGCTTTGCCTCTAGAGGCTACTGCACAACTCTAGATCAGCCTCACTGTGGCTCACTTGCCTCTCTGCAAATGCACTCACCGGATCTGGAATCCTTCCTCCAACTTCACTATCCCTACCCCTCTCTCACTGCTTTGATCTCACTGGCTCTCTCTCCGGCAACTGACTGCTGCTACTCTGGAAATCGAACTGCTCAAGTGTCTTCTCCAAGTGTCCATCAAATTCTTCTTATAATCCTTTGTTGGGACTCCAACGACCAAGATTAATTAACTTGAATTCGATCTATGCGAGTTTTTAGATCATTCACACCTTGACTTAATTAATTCTGATTAATTAACCATATTCCCTAAGTTTAGACTTAGGAAATATTTAAACACTGGCCAATAATCTAATTAAGTCATTTCTTGGCGGTATTTCAAAAAACGATTTCTGAGTTATGAATATCTCATGTATTCTAGCCTCTCCACAAAATTTCGTGGCTAGAACACACCCGCTGCTACAAAAACTAACACTATCTTTCTTTCAGCCAAGCTTATGCTTGGAGGTAAATTTGACAAATGCACTTGTAACTTAGAATGAAGGTGCAAGATATGAGTGGTTGCTTCAATGAGATTACAAATAAATTAAATGCTTCAATATGACAAAAGTAAGCCACTTGGTCACAATGTTATAGGATTACAAGATGACAATATCAAATGAGTGAAGCACCTAAATAATACTTTAACAATTATCACAATGAAGCAATATTAGTAATATCAACCATCCAAGGTGCTTATTAGAGTCAATTAGATCTCATTTAATTTCTCTTATGCAATGAGGAACCAGAGCAACTTTAGAGCACAATGATGAGATAATGTCTACTTATGACCTAGATCATGAACCAATTAGGCACAAGAAAAGATTTGCAATTTATCTCTTAAGCACAAATGTAACCAAAATCAATGAGCACAAGGAGAAATGAGATTGCTAACAGTGATTTGCAATACAAGAGAAGACTAACAAATGTATTCAACTACTAATGCGATGCAACCCAATGCAATGATGCAAAATGCAAAGAGGCAATGGAATTATTTTAGCAATGAAAGTGCAAGAATGCAAGAGACAAGTTAATGAGCTAACTAGCTATCCTCAACAAGCAAGACTCATGCATTTAATTCACCAATGATTCTTCACAATGCTATCACTTTGAAAATGGACCAGACTTTAACAAATCAGATCAGATTCCCTTAACAATGAAATCAGTCCCAAAACTTGAATGAGAAGCATGCAAAAAACAAGTTATTTAAGCCCTTAGTTGATGTGTGTTACTTCTTAGAGTTATTAGGCTTACTTGGAGATGCTTTTAGGCTTCTTTAGAGTGATTAACACTTGATTATGCCACTGTTAGATTAGTCTTCAGATCTGGCTACTTACGAGTCAAAACAATCAAAAAGGGAGAGGAAAGGAGAGAGGATCAAACCCTTTAGGCCTATCGGTGTAGCTTCAATGGAAAATTTGTCTTGTTGAGGCACCAAAAATATGACGTTTGAGTTATATAACACCTGCAACCACAAATGATTAGCCCTAAACATAATTCAGATGATAAATCAAGCAAATGGATAGGGTTTAGAGCCCTTTAGGGATGCGGTTAGGGCTAGAAGCCCTAGAAGCCCTTGCGGTTAAGTGAGAGAAGGCCCTTTAGGCCTACGACTAGGCTTCAAAGGCCCTTGGATGACGAAACAAATGAACCTTGAGCCCTTGAAACCCTTCTTTAAATGGATAGTGAACCTGCAAAACCAAGATTATTCCACTAGACAAGAAATTTCACGAATTAATGGCAAAAATACAATGAGAAAACACTACATAGTACAAACCCTTGCCAAAAATCACTTTAGGCTTGCAAAACAAATTATTAGCCCTCAAAATTGATTCCAAAGATGAAATTAAGCTCCTCTAGGGTTGCAGCTCAGTCAACAAGGCCTAATTAGGCCTCCAGTTAAGTCTTATAGGCAAAAATAAGGTTGCGGATAGCCTTGAGAAACCCTCTAGGGGTTGCGGCTAGGCCTCAAAGGCCTCCAAACCCTTGCGGCCACCTCCTGGAAGCAAAAATCGTCACTTTCAAGCCCAAAATGACCTTAACCTCAAAGAAACCACTTGAAAAATCACTTCAGAAGTTAATATTTAAGAAAAACACCAATTTATGGAGCAAACAAGCCCTCTAGGGCTAGCGGCTTCCTTTGGAAGGCAAGGCGTTAACTTTCTATCACTTGGGTCTTGAAGTTTAGGGCTTCTAGATCCCAAATCATCCCTCCTTGGCAGAACACACTTCTTCTCATGGATGGACGACTCCTACTTATGTGAAAATAGGCCCAAACCCTAGCCATCTAGGCTAGATGAGGGTTTCAAACTTCTCACTTCAGATTTGTCTTTGAATCTTTGAGCTAATGGCACCTGCATATCAAATAAATAGAGCCAAGCCACAAGATCTAGAAAACTCTAAAATAAAAACGCCAAAAATATTATTTTACAAAATGAGAAAAATAATATACAAGGGTTACAATAATCTACAATGAAATATTAGCTCTAATTAGCAAATAATTTATTTATAGCCCAAGTAGATTTTGAAAATAAGTGAGAGAAATATTTTTTATTTAATGTCCAAGCTAAGACCCTACACCAATAATTGTTAGAGAAGCTCAAAGTACAAACAAGATGTGATCACCTCAAAGTCCATGAAATTGGGGCATGCCCAAGGGGCTGAATATCTGAAGATATCTACACAAAAGATAGACTATTAGGTCCATAGGGGTTCAATTCACACAAATACACTAGAGATCTAGAGATACCTGCTAGATCTACCAACTTCAATGTGTTTACTCTAGCCTAATACCTAAAGCAAGATCCCTGTGCTAATAGATAATCCAACCATTGGCTATGGAACAATAATTTTTAGTTAAAGATAATTAGAGCATTAAGATCAATTCAACACATACCATGAATCATCAAGCGAGAGACACCTTGAATTGAAACCCCAAATAATTTTTATTAAAACTATTCTAGCAGAGTTTACTCAGTATAAAATATTTTCAATCTAGTTCCAAACCCTATTACAATGAGGAGCTTGAAAGCTTCCTTATATAGAAAAAATGAGGGATTAACCCCTCCAAGTGGAAATAACGGCTAGTTGCATCGATCCATGGCTTGATCCTTGTGGAAAAAAGTCGATCCCTTGATTAGTTGGCACAAAACTCCAAAAAATTTCGATCTTCCTTGTTCATTGTGTTGGAGGATCAAAATTGTTAGTTTTTGTAGCATTGGATATGTTCTAACCATGAAATTTGGTGGAGAGGCTAGAATACATGAGATCGTCAAAACCCAGAAATTGTTTCAGGAAATTCCGCCTAGAAGTGTCTCAATTAGATTATAAAACGATTTTTAAATATTTCCTAAGTCTAAAATTAGGGAATATGGTTAATTAATCAGCATTAATTGAGATAAGTTGAGAATCATCTAGAAACACACGCAGATCGATACAGAGATGATCCTAGCCATTGATTAAGTTTTAATCTTGGTCATTGGTGTTCAACAGTGGATTATAAGAGGAGATCGATGTGGTGATGGCGAATATACCAGTGTAGATACTCAGTTGCCCAGGTAGTTCAATTTTCTCAGAGACAACAACTTAGCAGAGAAGATAGAGCCAGACAGTGAGCAACAGGTGGAAGAGGAGGGAAGCAGTTTCCCGAAAGGAAGGTTTCTAGTCCCCGGAAGAAGCAAAGGAAGGAAGGCCGAAATTCTCAAAGGGCCAGTGTAAGCTCTGCGCAGAGGGTGACGCAAGGAGCTCAGCGCAGAGGCTGGGGAGGCAATTTTGGAGGCAAAAAATAGTTGTGGGGTGAGAGAAAATTCTCACGATGATTTTGTCAGTATTTTCCTCAGATTAGATTGCCAGTTGGGCATCTAAATTATTGTATTCAGAATTGTTTTTGAAGAATAATAATAAAACCCTCATCTATTGCACCGGTTTTCCCACATTGGGTTTTTCCGGGGACAATTGTCCAAAAATAACTGTGTCAAAATTCTTGTGTGTGTGGTAGAATTTCTCAGTTTTCAGTATTTTATTTTCTGCGGTATTTTTATGGTGAAAATTACAGTTGTGATTTTATTCGTTATTTGTCGTAGCAAATAAACTGCATAATTAAATGTTCAGTTAGAAGAATAATTTCCAGTTGCTACAATAGATACAAATTTCACATGGTATCAGAGCAAAGTTGATCAACCGGAGAGCTCAAGAAAACGAAAGAAAAGGACTTTTGCTGCTCAGCAAGCACAGCAGGCTGAAATTTCCAAAGGCAACACAGTGTTTTGCCAAGGGGTCTAGTTGCTTGAGGAAAAACCGATTTTTCTGAGGGGCAGAAAAATTTGATCCTTCCAAATCGAGTGATTCCATAGGCAGAGGAGCAGCTCAGTACCTTCGTTGGGCAGATCTCTAGTTGGACGCAGAGGGTTTTGCAGTAGTTTTCTAGAACACAGCGAGCGTCGAGGTGGAAAAGAGGATTAGCACACTATAAATTCTTCGGCATAGCCATGGACAGAAGTAACATTCAGGAGACTTCAGATTTGTCTTCCAGGTTGGAGGACGAATTTGCTTGCTTAGCAGGATGAACTTCATAGGGAGTCTGGTATATAGACAATGGAGCATCAACTCACATGACAAGGGTTAGATAATATTTCTCTAGCTACAAAGAGGACTAGGTCCTTTTGCCTTGGAAATGAAGCATTTTATCTTTGACTTGAATTTTTCTTTTGACAATAGCCTCCAATAATTTTTTGATAAATTTTCTGCTTGGAGGGTAATCAATTTTCCCTTCATTTTATTTTTTGGATAATTTCTAGCTAATTTTATTTTTATTTTTGCTAGAAATTAAAATTAATAGACTCAAGAGGGGATTTTTATATTTTTCCACCCTCTAAGTGTATCTAAAAAATATTTTGGTAATGGTATTCTAATTATGAGGAACCATTCAACAAATATATTCTTAAATACTTTTACATCAAGATATTACAAATTCAACCCTTAGAAGGGGAAATACACATAGACACAGGCTCTTAAGACTCAACCAAATTCTGCGACTCAAGACACATGATCTAGTATGATAAATCATAAAACTACATAGACTTGATAACACTAAGACTCACCTAAGACCTTGTCAATGAGCTCCACCCTAGATTTGGCGCACGCCGCATATATAGGAGAAAAACACTACCAATTATTCGTGTTTACAAACACAGATAATTTGGTGAGGTTAAAAAAATCCTTAGAATGAAACCCTTTGAGAAGAACATAGGCTTACCTAGGTGTTGTTACATGGCTTAATAGTCATACTAGAATCATTCTTACAATATAAAAGCAAAATTTGCATTTACAAAGATGATAATGACTAGAAATTTTTATTCCGCTGTTGTATACTCAGCTTCTTGGACTGTTGACATGTACATTGTCAACAGGCCCCATTGGGGTTAGTTGGTACACTAACTTCCTAGGGTCATAACTTTGGCATATGATCTTCATTTGATGGGTACAATGCCTCGTTAGAAAGATTTATCTGAGGACTACAACTTTTGACTGCAAACCCCTATTATATGTTAGGATATTCCGACACATAGGAAATAGTTAAGTTCAACTTGGTCTAGTATAGAGTTAGGTATAGAGTTAGGTAAAGTGTGTTTCTTTACCGTTGTACATTTTGTAACTTACAATCCGACGGTCACGATATGTAGTGATCCGACGGTTCATTCTCTCCTCGGTATTACCGACACTTGATCCGTGGCTTGACACCCGATTGGTCCATGAGTTCTATTTAAAGCGCATGGAGGGTCATTGTTCGAGTAATCCGTGCATGAGAGAAGCTTATGTAAATTTTCATTCTTTGATTAATAAATTGCCTGTAGTACCCACGTTGGGACAGGCCGTGGACTGTTTCCCTCTTTGAGGGTTTTAACCACGTCAAAAATACTGGTGTATTGATCTGTGATCTGGTTGTGAGCGGTGTCCTTTTGGTATTCTTTCTGAGGAACTTACCCTGTAAATTTCTACATGGTATCAGAGCTATTTGAGGGCCGCGTCCGTTGGTGATCCAAATCTGAAGCCGGTAGAACCAGTGTTGCACACATCGCGATCGGGATTTAATCGGCGCCGGGAAAAAAGCGGAAAAAATCGTTAAAATCGGGAAAAAAGCGGAAAAAATCGTTTGGCACAAAAATATTCATTTTTTTTCATTTTTTTTCAATTTTTTTAATATCTAAACCATCTACAACATAAAATAAATACATTGACACATAAATATGATAAAAAAACTAATATATAAGATGTTTAATATCATTTCTAGCGCTAAAATCACACATAACATTGAATCATGTCCTGAATAGTAAGTCCCAACTCAGCCTCAAAATATCAACAAAAAATATGATAATGTATCTCATCATGTCATAATGTCATATACAATAAAATGAAAGTCTAATCCTATTGATTTCCTCTGCCCCTCTTGCGAGAAAATGCCACAGCTTTCCCTTTCCCTCTAGATGTAGATGCTGGTGCCCGTGCAGGTGGAAATGGCAGTGGAGTCTGATGTGATCTAGACGTTGAAGAACTAGAAGTAGGAGCTATAGGAGGTAGACCACGTCCTCTACTGGTGGCAGGGGTAGCCCGGGCAGGTGGTGTCACCTGGAAACATTACAATCTCCCAATCCTGAAATCCTGAAAAACTGATAAGTCTGCTGGATTTTAAATGAAATCTAAAATTCTACTTTCTCCATATGAAATCCAATGAGGCTGGAACCACTCTCAAACATCCTGAGTCATTTCATGGTAATGTTAAAAATTTAAGTAAAAGGATGAAAATGAAGATTAAGGAGAATGTCACTTTTACTTTAAGAATTTAACATTACCATGAATAGCATATCCATACTAGGGCCTAGACTTGATCATTAAGCTACCCCACTCAAAAATTATTTGTTTCTTTCAAAAAACATTGCATGAAAAAACCCAAAAAAAGTTATAAAACTATGCTGTCCTGATCCCCCACGATTTTTTCAGTAAAAATCGGCAAAAAAAAAGTAGGCGATTTTTTCGTATAAAAATCGCGATTTGATCGGCAAGATGAAAAAATCGCGATTTTCCGATAAAATCGCGATTTTATCGCGATTTTAACAACACTGGGTAGAACTGCATGCGGCTGTCGTTTCCTAGATCTGCTGTTTCTGACTGCTTTCGGGCCGAGAGGACTGCTCTGTTGCGTTCGGAGCATCTGTTCCAGTGAAGAACCCCTTTCGTTTCACGCGAAAAGGTTTCCGGTAGCCCTAGCTGCGTCATTTTTCAGATCGGGAGGTATACAGTGTTTTTTGCAGTTTACTGTTATTTTCTCTCTGCTTATTTCGGTTTCGGTTTATTTAGCCTTTTTTTTAACCGGATCTATACCTTTCATTTCTGCGTATGCTCTTTGCCCTGCGACTCTGTGCGATCTGGGCAAATCAGAAACAGAAAGGAAGGATTTTTCTCATGCGTATGCTCTTTTCCCTGCACCTTAGTGTGATCTCGGAAAATCAGAAACATTGAGAAAAATATTTAGTTTTTCGGCTAAAGCTAACTTCGAGCCGCAAGGTTCGTTTTTCTTTGCATATTCGTGTTGGGTTTTGTGTTTTGTGTTTTGTAGGGAAAAAGAGCTTTCTCAAGGCAAGCACGCAAACCAAGGCCCCCCCCCCCCTCTCTCTCTCTCAAATTTTTTGTATAGATCAATTGGTTCAAAGCTATTTTAAGAGAGTAGAGGTCTTGGGTTCAAGTCTCCATTTTGTGGGGGCGGATTTTTTCATTCCCGCACATTCGCGCACTTTGCCGGCAACGTCAACAATTTTTTTTCAAAAAGCCATAACTTCTTCATCCGGAAGCCTTTTTCAGAGCCGTTTTTTTTAAAACCGCCTATTTTTTCGAGATCTATCCATTGGAACACTTACTTTCAGCATCTTTGGCTTCAGTTTTTTTAAAAAAATGGAAAGTCCATGCCAAGTCATTCTTGACAGCACTAACTACTTCCAATGGGTAGCCTACATGGAAGATTTACTTAGAAGTAAAGGTCTCTTCAGAATAGCCACAGACCAAGAGAAGAAACCAAAAGATGAAGACAAGGCTGCAAAATGGGAAAATAGACAAGATCAAGCACGTGGTTTGATAGGGATGTCTATTTCTCCTGATCTTAGATTCCACATTGCAGAACTTGAGACTCCTCATGAAGCATTAGAAAAACTCGCTAAAGTTTTTGGGATTAAAAATGAAATTAGAGCCCATCAACTTGAAAATGAGTTGCTTACTTTGGATCCTAATAATTTTTCTTGCATTGAAGATTTCTTGTCCAAATTCAAGACCCTTAGATATCTCTTAGAAGGTGTTAAAGTTAAGAAAGAAGATGGTAACCTTATTTATTCCATCCTTACTAAGTTGGGACCAGCCTACTCTGTATTTGTTTCCACTTTCCATTCTACAAGGGAAGCTTTCATTTGTCAAGGAAAAGACTACAAGGCCCCTTCCTTTGATTCCTTTTGTGATTCCTTAATAAGAGAACAAGAAAAACTCTTACACCTTGGTCTTCTTAATCTTGGAAACTCTTCCACGAAAGCGTTAGCCGCCCAGCAGCAACCAAATTCAAAGAATCCTAAGAAGTCATATCCTCAAAAGAATGGTCCTAAACCAACTCAGCCTCAAAATGAAAGATCATTTCAGCAAAATGATGAGACCAATAAAAACAAATGGAAGAAGACTGATAGACATTGTAACTTTTGTAATCGAGATGGCCACTTAGAATCTAAATGCTTTAAGAAGATGGAAGCCTTGGAAGCCGCAATGAAGAAACATAACATCCATGTGGAGCCTACTTCAACTTCAACTTCCGGAATGGCACTTTCTGCATGTCGTTGTCAATCATCTCAGTCTGGTTATGCATTAAATGTATCTTCTTCTTCTTCTCATTCTCATGAGTGGCTCATTGATTCTGGAGCCTCTTATCACATGGCCAAAAACCAAGCCATGTTTTCTTCTTTAAATGATTGTAACACCAAAAATATATATGTTGGTGATGATAGATCTCTTAATGTTGTAGGGACTGGAACTGTTCATCTAGACAATGGTCAGTTTAATGATGTATTATGTGTTCCAACCTTATCCTGCAACCTTCTATCTGTCTATCAGATAACTCATTCAGGTGAAGGTAAAATTGTTGAATTTTCACCTCATGATGTTGTAATCAAGGATCTAAAAGATCCTAAAAAGATTCTAGCTACTGGTCTTGCTGATGATTCCACAAGGTTGTATAAGTTTCACAACTTTGGGTCATCCAATCTTCCCTCAGTATTTGTTGCTCATAATGATGAAGTGAGCAAACTTTGGCATGAGCGATTTGGTCACTTAAACTATCGCTCCCTTCAGCATCTATGTAAAGAAAATATGGTGACAGGTCTTCCTATGGTATCTTGCAGAGATGGTGTTTGTTCCGGATGTGTACTCGAAAAACATCATCGGGACAGTTTTGACAAACGTGCCTCTTGGCACGCCTCAGCCCCTTTACAGCTTGTGCACAGTGATTTATGTGGTCCTCTTCCTGTTGCTTCATTCTCTGGCTGCAAGTACTTCTTAACTTTCATTGATGATTTCTCCAGACGCACTTGGGTATACTTCTTAAAACTCAAGAGCGAAGTATTTAACACATTTTTGGCCTTCAAAGCCTTTGTTGAAAAACAATCTGGACATCAAATTCTTAAGCTAAGAACTGATAATGGTGGAGAATATGTTAAAAACACATTCATCAACTTTTGCACCGAAAATGGAATTCAAATGCAACATACTGTTCCATACACTCCACAACAAAATGGTGTAGCTGAAAGGAAAAATCGCACCTTAAAGGAAATGGCTAATTGTATGCTGCAATCTAAAGGACTCAGTCTTAGTTTTTGGGCCGAAGCAATTAATTGTGCAAATTATATAATCAATCGCACTCCTACTAAGGTTCTAGAGAATATCACTCCAGAAGAAGCTTGGAGTTCCATTAAACCAGATGTAAGTCACTTTCGTGTGTTTGGAAGTGAAGCATGGGCCCATATTCCAGATGAAAAGCATAAAGCTTTAGAACCTAAGAGTGAGAAATGTACTTTTGTTGGATATTCTGAAGATGTAAAAGGTTATAGACTTATTCCATTTAAGTCCAAAAATGTTATCATTAGAAGAGATGTAAAATTTGATGAAAATAAATCGGCCTGCGAGCCTAGTCCGGCGGATGTGCCACCTCTTCCTATCTCTTCTACTTTTGAAAACATTTCTTCTTCAGATGATGAAAGCGAGGATGATAATCCTCCCCCACCTTCTCAGGATCCTCAACTTCCAAGATGGGTCCGTGCTACTCGGGATGCAGCAGGTGATCTTGCCGGTGATCCTACAGATCAGCGACGTACACGTTCTCAGTTTGAAAGAGCCTCTTCTTTACTGGCTCAAGCTCCAGTAAATCATGATCCTGACACTTTTGCAGAAGCTTCAGGCCATCCACATTGGGAAGCAGCTATGAATGAAGAATATCATTCATTGATGACAAATGATACATGGGATCTTGTTCCTCTACCAAAGGGACGCAAACTTGTTAGATGTAAATGGGTTTACAGAACCAAGTATGGACCAGATGGGAAAGTTGATAAACATAAAGCTCGTCTCGTTGCTAAGAGCTTTTCACAGGTTGAAGGCATTGACTACACTGAAACCTTCTCCCCTGTTGCCAAAATGAACTCTATCCGCCTTGTTCTTTCCCTTGCTGCCTCTTTAAAATGGGAAGTCCATCAGATGGATGTTAAATCTGCCTTCTTGCATGGGGACTTGCAGGAAGAAATCTATATGGAACAACCCATTGGCTTCATACAAACAGACTCTAGCCTTGTTTGTCGACTTAAGAAATCCCTTTATGGCCTCAAGCAAGCTCCTCGGGCTTGGTATGCCAAAATGGATAGCTTTCTTTTAGAATCTGGCTTTTCTAGGTGTCATTCTGACAATACTGTCTACACCAAGAAAGTGGGCAACTCTCTTATCATCCTTGTTCTTTATGTTGATGATCTTATTCTTACTGGTAGTGATCCCAACCTTATAAACCATGTGAAGTCCAGCCTTAAAAAGAAATTTGAAATGACAGACTTAGGACACTTACACTATTTTCTCGGTCTTCAAGTCTTGCAATCCAAGGAGGGTATTTTCCTTTCCCAGTCCAAGTATGCTTGTGATATTCTTCGTCATTTTCACATGGAAGACTGTAAGCCAGCCCCTTCTCCCTTTCAGTCTGGAGTCAAACTTTCAGTCTCTTGTACTTCTCCTGAAGTTGATGCTACCTTATACCGTCAACTTGTAGGAAAACTCTTGTATTTAACCCATACTCGTCCTGATCTTTCCTTTGTTGTTGGCCTTGTTGCTCGTTTTATGCAAAACCCCCGTGAAAGTCATTGGAAAGCAGCTAAAAGAATACTTCGTTATGTTCGAGGTACAGTACAGTTTGGGATTCATTACAGTGCCAAAGCAGCTCCTCTGTTAGTTGGTTTCACTGATTCTGATTGGGCTGGTGACCCTGATGATCGGAAGTCTACTGCCGGTTATGTCTTCACTCTTGGTTCAGGACCTATTACATGGGCTTGTAAGAAACAGGCTGCCATTTCTCTTTCGTCAGCAGAAGCAGAGTATCGTGGTGCCGTGGAAGCTAGTAAGGAAGCCTTGTGGCTTCGTCAGATCCTATCAGAGTTTGGCTTTGAGCAGCAGCATCCAACCACACTTTGGTGTGATAATCAAAGTGCCATTCAGCTATGCAAAGATCCAGTCCAACATCAGCGCAGCAAACACATTGAACTACACATGCACTTCATCAGAAAGCTCATTCATGACCATGTTCTTGAAGTGCAATATTGTTCAACAGATGATCAGGTTGCAGACATCTTCACAAAGGCTCTCACAGAGGCGAAGTTCACTAAACTTCGATATATGCTTGGAGTTCAGGAAGTTGTCACTAAGGGGGGATAGGCTCTAGTGCCTCCTTCCTTCTCCTATTGTGTCATATTTGTAAATCCTTCAATCCTATCCCAAGTTGTTCTTAAGGGGGGATGTTAGGATATTCCGACACATAGGAAATAGTTAAGTTCAACTTGGTCTAGTATAGAGTTAGGTATAGAGTTAGGTAAAGTGTGTTTCTTTACCGTTGTACATTTTGTAACTTACAATCCGACGGTCACGATATGTAGTGATCCGACGGTTCATTCTCTCCTCGGTATTACCGACACTTGATCCGTGGCTTGACACCCGATTGGTCCATGAGTTCTATTTAAAGCGCATGGAGGGTCATTGTTCGAGTAATCTGTGCATGAGAGAAGCTTATGTAAATTTTCATTCTTTGATTAATAAATTGCCTGTAGTACCCACGTTGGGACAGGCCGTGGACTGTTTCCCTCTTTGAGGGTTTTAACCACGTCAAAAATACTGGTGTATTGATCTGTGATCTGGTTGTGAGCGGTGTCCTTTTGGTATTCTTTCTGAGGAACTTACCCTGTAAATTCCTACATTATAGGCTATGAGTTTGCCCGTTTTCCAAAAAAAATGCCATTTAGGACCTCAAACAAATCCGGAAGTTCAGGCCCCGAAAAACTGCCAAAAATATAAATTGTGCTACAATTCAGGAAACTAAAAGAAATAGTGGTGGGGGTCCAAGTGGAATAGGCGGGTGGCCACCAATGTCCACCTAGATCAGTTCCTAATATTATTAGTGAAAATTTCAGTAGTGATTTTATTCATTATTTGCCATAATTAATTTCTGAAGACAAATAATTTGCATAAGGTAGCAGAATAATTTCCAGTAACTGCAATTAAGGAAATTTCACAAGGAGAATGGATAATGACACATAGGATAAAGCTATCCTAGATCTTTTGCACATGATGAGCCTATAAAAACTTGCATGTCAATAAAATCTACCTAGTTGAACCTTCCAAGTACCTCACAATCCATTTCATTGCTAAAACCCTATCTTGAACTACCACATCAAACAATCCGAAGCCACCTTCCTCGGGCTAATGGTCGCCTGGTATGTTTAAATCTTGCAAAATTTTGAATTTTTTGGAAGAGACTCGTCAAATGCAATTATATAGCAACAAATAAAAATTCAAGAACGAGATACATCATAAGTTGAAGCACATTCATATGGCTCTTACATGGTATGGGATCAAATGATTTCCCCTTGGATATTCTACCTTATTTGAGCATAAGTGATGTGGTGAATGTTAGATATCTAGAATTATATGAACCACCACTTCTAGATAATGAAGTATAGGTAGTAAATCCAAGAGATGCTAACCCCAAGTTTCTACATCAACTCTAAAAATATACATTGTTGGACATCTAGACCTAAACTTCATGGAAGGAAATGAATCACTATATTCTTGGTTTTCCTAATTAAGCTTAAAACGAAGGAAAACAAAAATGTACTTAAGATAACAAAATAGAAGTAGTACATCCAAGAGATGCAAAGCCTGAGTTTCTACATTAACTCAAAATATACATTGTTGGACATCTAGACCTAAACTACATGGAAGAAAATGAATCACTATATACTTGGTTTTCCTAATTATAACATCCACTTAATCTATCTTAAGTACCCTTTTGTTTTCCTTCATTTTAAGTTTTTGAGGTAGCTGAGGGCATCCCTACAGATGGATATCATCAATTGTATTTTCTAGTCCCATTGACCTTTGTTTTCGTCATTTGTTGAATATTACTAAGATTCTTTTTTCTTATCTATAGATGTGAACTGACTTGTGCTTTGTACCCTTTTTGTTAATATAAGTGACATTTTTCACAATAAAATGGAAAGGGAGTTTACCTTCACTATCCAAGGGATTCTTAAACCACTTTTGAACAACAGAGCCCCAAATTCCATTTTTAGTGGCTTCTTATTCTGTTATATAGTAATATTTATTTCAGTGCTCCTTACATGAGAAAAGCTAAAGGGGCTACCTTTTACAAGTTAAACTATCCTAGCTAAATACATAAAAGATGGAAATTTATTTTTACCCTTAGTGCTCGATATATGTGTGTGCATTATTCTGGAATGGAAAGAAATGTAAGTTTAACTGATTGCCTCTCCTATTCATGGTTTCTGCAGTGCTTCCCATAGGGTCCATTTTATGGTTTTGATCTCACACATCACTCAAGGGACCTCATAAGCTTTAGGATCCACAACAAGCATATTGATGTTTGGCTCCCCAATCTACAAGTCGGTTCAAAAAAGAAAAACCATTTTCCAGATCTGATATCCAACTTTACAAGTCGTTTTCAGTCATTTTGATCTTCCTTTTTTCCAAATTCTAACACGTCCTTATGATTTATTGGATAACATTCACTTGTCTACCAGATCTTGTTTAAATATTTCCACTTTTACGTTCATTTTCAGCAATTTTTATGCTCAAAAGACAAGCTTACAAAATAATACAATACAGGAAAAATGTAGCTTTCTTATTTTGGAAACATGGCCCAATCCATGGATTTCTGATAATATGGAATGTTCATTCACACGAAGTATAAATTCTCATTGGCTATTTCAGTAAAAAGTGACAAAAAGAGAATTAAGTTTTTACATTCCGAAGCTTAATTGTAACAGAAGTGCCAACAGGCCCCCTAAGCTTCTGTGCTGCTTCCTCTCCACTCTTTCCAGTAAGGGGTTCACCTGCAAGAATCAAGAACAAGAATTTCAATGTCTTTGGAGTTTATTTGCATCAGACTTTCAAATGCATTTTCTACATAAAAATGTTGAATTATACGTCATTCTCGAGTACAAATTCAGTCAGTTCAATAATGCTTGGATGGGAAACATACTTTTTAATGTCGACCAAGATTGGTCAATGGGATTAGTACGATTATGAGCAAGCAACAACAAATAGTGCTTTCAACATCTATGCCCTTATAGTTTTTAATAATTGAGAAAAGAATGCCATTCTTTGTATCCCTTCGTCCTTTCCTAAAAGATTTGACTCCATGACAAAATAGTCCTCTTAGAAGCAGACATGCATGTAACATCTCTAACTTGTGCATGAATTAAGGGTGAAAAGTAATGCCAAGTAATGCCTTCAAGTCCCTGTCACCCACCAAAAGTGGGTAACCCATAGGAGAAAAACTTTCTCCTAATTTGTCATCCAGCCAACTAGCAGCCCTATGATGGCCCACAGATATCTTTACATCAGAGCTCTCCACCTTTGCTCCAGTCAATGCTCTCCCCCATCTGGGGTGCTTCTTAAAGGAGGGCGGTTCATCAATCAGAAGTCATACAAACCATTTTTGCAATCATGTGCTTTCATTTAATGTTTCAAGGCACACTAATATGGATCATAGGCCAAGCTAGATGATTGACCGCTCTTGATTGTACCATTGTTCCCATGCTACATTTGGGAGGTTATCCTTTTCACTAATCCAATATGACCTCCCCTAAGGTCCTCCCAGCCCCTAGTTGGCAATGAACTGCCCCACCTTAAGGTGGTAATCACTACTTATAACATAAACTGTTGATTTTTGGGTAGCATCGGATGTGCTCTAGCTCTGAAATTTTGTGGAGGGGCTAGAACACATGAGATCTCCAAGACCTAGAAATCGTTTGGTGAAATTCCACCCAAATTGTATTTTATTAAAATAATTAATATTTTTAATGGGGTTACTAAGTTTAAACTTAAGAAATTAAAATATTAATGGGTACTAATGAAAATATGGGTGAGAAGCTTCTAAGAGATGAGGATCAAGTCTAATTTAATCTTAGCCGTTGATTAGAGACTTAATTTCGGCCGTTGATTTCTCAACAGGAAAAGTATAAATGGAGGCTTGGTGTCAGTTGGAAAACACACACGGAGAGATTGAGGAAATCGATTTTCGAAGGTGAGAAGTTCTCAGGAGGGAAATCAATTGGGGAGATCTCGCAGCCGAGGGGAAGTGATAGTTCGGGAATATAGATAGAGAGGTGGAGAGAAGCTTGTGGAGGCAACGCAGTAGCTAGGAAAGCTGACATTGGGCCAGTCTGGGCCCACGCAGCCTTGATGCAGAGCCAGAAGGGCCAGCGCAGAGGGAGAGAGTTTCCTTCCATGAAGAGAGCCGGAACTGCCAGACCAGTCAGGAAAACTGACGCAGTGGGCAGAAGAGCTGACACAGAGCCTCAGAGAGCTCCACGCAGCCCCACATAGTTACTGTGAAGGGGCAGCGTAGTTGTAGCCAGGGCCAACCAGTTTTGCTCTTGAATCAGCCAAAATCTGTCGGGTAAAGTGAGGTAAAACTCACTCAGGTTTTCCACCATTGTATCTCTGTCACTAGTTTGCCGGAAGGGCAACCAGCATTTGTATTCAGAACTTTTGCTTAATAATAGAAAACCTTCAAAGCTACTGCACCAATTTTCCCACAATGGGTTTTTTCGGGGACGTTTAGTCCAAAAATAAGTGTCCTTTGTGTGATTGTCTCATGTATTTTTCAGTACTTAATCTGTATAGTGGTGTAGGCTGCAGTGTATTTACATTAATATTTTCTGAAGAATTCTGAAAATAACTTGTTAAACTGAAGAACACAAGTAGGTAATGCAAATCAGTTTACTACAATAGGATTTATGGTTCATTAGATTCAGAAATTTTCACATACACAACATGCTCTCATCTTCTGGAGCCCTGAGCAGTAATAATAAAGAAAAATCAAGAAAAGGAAAAAGGCAAATGAAGAAGAGTGGAAAAACAAAGGTCAGGGTAACTCATGTACCACGATTGCTCCCTCCTACATCTATACACCTAAATATGTGGGTATCCCTCATCATTACCACCCTTGAACCCATGGCGTTTGGCCTTGAAACCCCTGTGTCCCAATGTAATGTGCCCAATTTCGATTTTTCCATTTGAGAAGGTCAACGAAGATTTTGTGGGTGGTGCTAAGCATAGCACAATTTTGAAATTCAGGAATTGGAGGCAATTTTGATATGGGAGGCATGAAGGACTTAGGAGAATAGGAGAAATTTCAGCCTTGGTGGAATGTGGGGACCACAAAAAGGAGGCAATTCGACCCTTGGAGATAATTCGCACTTGTGGAGGAAGAGAGAGAAAGAAAGGGGGTGTGAGTTAGTGGAAAATGGGGTCCACCAAGAGAAAGAGGGCCAGCTTCTATAAATAAGGCAAGGAGGCCTCCATTTGGTATCTTTTGACAATCTAACTTTTGAACACAAGTTTTCTTGAGTTGTTTAGCCAAGTAAACCAGTGTTGTTTAGCACAAGGAATTCCCAAGCGGGAATTCCACCTCTACCTTCAGTGAACTTCGAGTGTCGCCCTAAGAGAGTATTTCAAAACTTAGTGGGGAGAGATTTGCTGGAGTTCGTGGGATACATCAGCTCTTGCTTCAGCTAGTTCGAACTTCTAGGCGGACACAGAGACAAAAATCAAACCACTGAGTTGAGGGAGTTTCAAGGGGAATTTAGGCCAGCGAATTTAGGAGAAATTTTCATGAAGGGTGGACCAGCATTTCTGGAGAATTTCGGGGCTGGAAATTGTTGCTCCTGAGAGAGCCAAACTCGCCATTTCAGGGCCTGCGCAGAAGTATTACTGGGCTGAATTTGTGGGGCTGGATTCATCTTATTTGTGTCAGGTTTTGGAAGGAATTTCACGCACATCTTCCGGAGGAAATTTGCAGGGCAATCCTATAGCTAATTGAGAAGGAATTGGTGACATATCCAATAGTTTGAATTGTGGGGGACGCAGAAACTGTCAAGGAGGGCGTAACACCAAATTTGGGTAATTTCGAGAGGTCGAAATTAGCACAAATCCTTTCTGGCTTTTGCTGGACTAACCTTGGGGAGTTTGCTCCTAATTGTGCATAATTTTTGGAGGATTTTTGGTGCCCCAAAACAACACGATTATTTAGTAGAGAGTTAGGAAGAGTGAGCTTAAATTTTGGGTCTTGGGTGGTCGATAGAATTTGCCAAAACCCTTTCTAGGTTTTTTCTGGGTTTTTGGCAAGGATTCGAGTCCTAATTTTATAGAATTTTCCAGGCAGATTTGAGGGGTTGGATCAGGGTCTCAAAACGACTAGCAATGTAGAAAAATTGGGTCAGCGCAGAATTTTGGAGGACGAATTTCTACAGCAGTTGGGCATTGACATATTGATCACCTGAGGCTTGTAGCTTGCCTTGTGCAAGCCCAGGTGCACTCTTTCTATTTCCTATTGTACTCCAGCAACTGAATATTAATAAAATTGCCCATTTTGGCATTTGAGGAGCATTTTCTGTCTTATGGGTATTTACTGACATATTTTTGTGCTATATTTATTACATATCTTTGGTTATTCACTGTTAATTTCCTATTAGGAACATTATAGTGGTATCAGAGCATGATCTTGGCCAGTTGCGGGGAGGGGCTAGCAAGATCATGGAGGAGTTGATGAGGCAGAGCCAACAATTGGTGAGGCAAAACCAACAAATTCTAGAGGGGATGCAACGAATGATACATAACCAACACAAAAGCCAAGCACATACATGCACATCCCCGCAATACAACACCCACACATATCACCAGTCTGACCGTCTCACCATGCCTCATTCCTTGGATCAAACAAGAATGAGAAGTATATTTCAGGGGTCGGATCATCATGTAGAGGTGGGTAGTTAGAGGATGAGACCAAGAGGCATTTCTACTGGTGGATACCAGGCTTTAGATGTCAGAAGCTCGAGGAGGAGGTTGAGCAGGACACGCAGGATGGTGAGGGGCACATCGATATATACCCTGTGTAGCACAGGAGTCACCATTGTTGGAGACCGCTTTGATAGCACCAGTTGGCACCTTGACGGAGAAACTGGAGCATACACCCATAGAGCTATCTGATGATGTGGTGTCCGTCATTGATGAGGTGCTATCCATTGTTGAGGTATCCATTGATGAAGTGTCCAGGACTGTGTCGAATTTTCAAGTGATGGCAGCCCATAACAGTTTAGGGAGGTGCCATGAGACACATCTGTTAGTGAGGTGGTAATGGGCACAAAGGCACCCAAAGTCATGAAAGAATTCTCAGGCGACATTTACCTACAACAGCTTAGAGAGCACCTTGAGTAGCGTGAGCTAGATGAGGATGTTATGCTCGATGAGCTACATGTGGAGGGACAACTCGGGACTCCTCTTGTGCCCATGGTAGAGGAGGATGGGAAATCATTATTTAGACCTGCCATCGACAGGGAGCAGATAGATACACAGGCAGCGAGCAAAGTTGCAGTACTTCTAGTCAATAGCTCTCTTCAAGCTTACATAGACGGGCCTGCAGTATTGTTAGGTAACCTCTGCACGTTGGAGGGAGAGTGGCTAAGTTACCTAGACATATCGTATATGTTGACCAGGATAGTGAGACGAGGAAACATGAGTTGCACAGGGCGTAGCGCTCGCAGGGTGGAGTTGTTACGTATACTGATGCTCTTGCATTTCAGCCCTCTCATGGGATTGGGTGGCAAGAGGTATTGAGTTGGTGCATGATAGGGTTGAATAGGTTTTTGGATACATCAATGGTCGGGAGCATAGTTCAGCAGGGGTCGTGGTTTGCCGGAGGGGATCGAGGGCTGGATCATCATTGGGACCTAGGTGGGACTCCCCATTATGAAAATTCCTAGTCTCAAGGAACCCCTACTGCAACAAATCTGAATCTACTTCACCTACTTGATTTTAATTACATTCATCAAGTTATTCTTCTGAATACTAAAGCAAATTACTTCTGCGGCCTAGACTACTTAAATTTGATTTCATGAAACAAGGAAAGTGAGCAAAGAACAAGATACATAGGACACACTTATTTTTTGACACAATAGTCCCCGGAAAAACCCAATGCGGGAAAACCAGTGCAGCAGCTCTGAGGGTTTATTATTATGCAGGAAAAATATCTTAATACAAATCTAGGATGTTCATCTAGTAATCCTTTATAGAGAAAATACTAGCGGAAAATCTGAGTGAGTTTTACCTCACTTCATCCGACAGAATTCCAGTTGATCCGGCACAAGACTGGCTAACCCCGGCTATTTCTGCGCTGGCTCTGCGTCAGCCCTGCGTCACCTTCTTTGCCCTCTGCGTCAGCTCCCCCTACTGTTCCAACAGTTCCCGGCAGTTTCGACAGTTATGGAATCTGCGTGATAGACAACTTTTCTGTGTCGGCTCTTTGAGCTGATGCGCTGCCTCTGCATCAGCTCTCCCAGCAGTTCTCAGCAGTTCTCGACAGTTTCAGCTATCCCTGACAGTTCTGGAATTTGTGTGACAAGCAAATTTTCTGCGTCAGCTCTCTCGGCTACTGTGTCGCCTCTGCAAGCTCTCTCCGCCTCTTTGTTCTCTATTCTCTAGAAAGTCCTTCTCCTAGATTCTCTTTGCCCCTCAGCTGTAAGATCTCCCCAATCGATTTCCCTCCTAAGAACTTCTCACCTTGGAAAATTGATTTCCTCAATCTCTCTGTGTGTGTTTCCAAATGAACCCCAAGCCTCCATTTTATACTTTTCTTGTTGAGTCTTCAACGGTCAAGATTAAGTCTCTAATCAACAGCCAAGATTAAAGCATGACTTGATTCTCCTTCTAGATCATTCTCACCCATATTTTGATTAATACACATTAATATTTCAATTTCCCTAAGTTTTGACTTAGGAACTCCATTAAAAATATTAATTATTTTAATAAAATACAATGCGGGTGGAATTTTGCCTAACGGTTTTTGGGTCCTTTTAGAACTCATGTACCTTAGCCTCTCCACCAATTTTCAAGGCTAGAGCACTTCCGATGCTACGAAAAACTAACACCCACCACTCCATGGATTGGGTCAGTCATGGTATTAGCACAATGGTGGATTCAGTGATTGGACTCACCCCCATTTTCATATTCCCACCAGAGTTTTGGACAACACCCGTGACAGGTCGAGCTGACAGAGGAGCAGGCAGACTCCATGAGTTGTCTTGGCATGTTGGTCGTGTGTGGGGGCATAGGATGATCAGTGTACCTTGGCAGGAGGTTGTCAGAGGAGGTGGCATCGGCAGGCCACCAGATAGTTCCTTGTATGGAGAGGATTTCCCATTGATATACGAGGCACAGGGGTCACCGAGGAGCAGCACCTTAGGGACAGCCCCACAGGTACATAGGGATATTTGCATGTCAGATCTCTCAAGGAGGATCGGGAGGGGAGGTCCACTTATCTGAGGTTATGGAGATCAGAGAGTGGATACGGTGATACTAACAGGATGCAGACTGATACTTACTGACTTTGTTTTAGATCATGGCATCCAGGGATGTATAGGGACATGCAGCAGTGTGCAGCGATATGCAGAGGGGCACAGTGGTGTGTATTGGTGTGCATGGTCGCACAATGGTGTAGGAGGAGCGGTTCACATCGCAGTGCATTTCCTTATAGTGTGATGGACACCTCGATACAATAGGGATACTAGCTGACCCGGGGCGATACGGCAACATGTAGCGGGGCCCAGCAGTGCACAAAGATGCGCAACAAGGTGCAGTTGTATGCTAAGGGGCATGAGGATACATGTTTATATGCAGTCGTGTGCGGGGTTGCACTACGAACTGGGAGAGTGTTACTAGCAAGGAGACTACTTGACAAGGGCATTAGGCATGCCATTGAGGGGGACATACCTAGGTTTGGAGAGTGGTTCGGTCATGGGGCTAGTCAAGAGTTTCCACATGGGTTCTCGACCACACCCATCAGAGCCCATGCATCTCTCACTCACTGGACTTGCAGGTAGTCAAGGGGAGCCTTTTTGTGTCCAATCGAGGCCTACATTGTGGGTAGCGAGACTTGGGAGACTTGCTTGAGATGACTTTATGAGATTCAGTGCATTAGGGGTAAGATAGGGATTCCCCAGTGGAGGAACAAGGTCGGTATGCGAGTTGGCAGCCACAGGCTAGGAGATGAGATAATCTTTTGCATGGGTAGTATACCGGTCATCTCTAAGCCCACACTTAGGGAGATGATCATAGGGGAGACATGTGCCTCTACTTCAGTAGTTAGGATTCTACATGAGTAAGGGATACCATGTGTAGTTGAGGCAATTTTCTAGTGGGTATGAGGGCTTTAGACATTGTATTGGCACATTACCGATGGTGCAGATGGCAGACTTAATGGTGATGATTGGTTGGAGCAGGACAGGTCTGCATACACTGAGACGATCGCGAGCATCAGACATTTTTCTATTAGCAGCATTCAGGGATTAGTGTGAAAATTCAGAAACACCGAATCGTACTGTAGCAACTGATAATATTTCTTCTATTTATTAAATTAACTGAACAAATTATTTGTAGTTTTCTACAACAAATATCGAAACATATACACTACAGCCTTCACATAATAAATACTGCGGAAGAAATAAAAACACTGGAAGAATAGATGCACACAATAATACACCATTATTTTTGGACTAATGTCCTCGGAAAATCCCAACTTGGGAAAACCGACACAGCAGCTGACTGTTTTATTTAGTATGCAATAGTAAATCTGAGTACAAATCTATGGAGCTCAAATCTAGCTTTCCATACAGAGAAATAACTAATAGGAGATCTAATGAGAAAAATATCACTCCAACTGGTGATCCGACACTGACCTTGGCTCAAGATGAGCTGCCCCTTGCTACCTCCGCGTCAGCCTATGCAAATCTGTGTCCCACAACTCAGACCAGTGTCTCTCTCGCTAACTGATCAGCTGTTATCTGAAAAATCGATCCGCCTAGCCTCCAGGTTCCCACTCCGGCTTCTGGCATTGAATTTCGACTTCTCCTCAGGAAAATACGAATCTCCCTCTGAAAATTTGCGTTGCCTCTCTACTCTACGCTGCCTCTCTGTGGCACTCACTGTCTCTCCGTTATGCACTCACCAAACTGGAGAAACTTCCTTCCGGTCTTACTATCCCTGCCCCTCTCTCACTGCTTCGATCTTACTGAATCACTTCCGCCAACACACAGTTGCTACTCTGAAGATTGATTTCCCAACAAAATCAAATTCCTTGGTGTCTCAAGTGTGTTCTCCAACTCCCATCGAATTTCTTATTATAATCTCTCGTTGAGGCTTCAACGACCAAGATTAAAACATAATTGATGGCTAAGATTAACTAGAACTTGATCCATGTCTTCTTTTAGAAGATTTTCACCATGACTTAATTAATACCCTTTAATTAATCAATTTTCTAAGTTTAGACTTAAGCACCATTAAAAAAGATTACTTATTTTAATTAAGTCGTCTCTAGGTGGAATTTCCAGAAACCATTTCTGGGCTTTGGAGAATACATGTATTCTAGCTTCTCCACCAAATTTCGTGCCTAGAACACAATTGATGCTACAAAAAATAACACTCCCTCTTAGCAAGGAATGTGTTCTAGTGCTGCAACCCACTGTAGCAACACCCTATCTCTGCACCACCTCCTGTCACGTTGTTGATGTTTGGTTGCTGCTACCCAGGAACTAATGTGCAACTCCGATAAATGTTGCATCCATGTTGTTGTTGGCCTTGCTGAACTATTGCCAACACTGCATCTGCACTGCAACTCCCTCTCCATCTACTGCTGATGTAACTGCAACAACTGCAACTGAAAAGCATCCAAACTATTGATTCAACTGTGGTCAGTATGATGCATCTGTCACCTGAGTCCTGACTGTTGCTAGACTCTGCGCTGTCACTGAAGCCTTTGGGCTACTACTAACTCTGCTTTGTGCCAACTGCACTGCTACCAACTCTGCACTGCACTGCCTAGTATCTGACTGCTACTAGCCACTACATATGTCCCTCTAGCATCTTACTGCACCATCTGCCATTGATCCATCCTGCTACTCATGCTTTGGGCTCCCGTAGCAAGGTATTGATTCATGAGGTGGACCTCCTCAAGAATCCTGCCCATCTTGTATCTCTCTGGGGCTACAAAAACCAAATCACCCTAGCTCACTCTTGGAGGTATATTGGTGATCATGGCAAACTCTTCCTCCAATCTGGACGACAGCATGCCAATCTCCCCGGATGCAGCTTGTTGATCCTGCTTCTCCACCTTGTCCTTCTTTCTGATCGGACATTGAGTGTTGTAGTGACCAAGCTCACCACATCTGAAGCATTTCACCTTGGAAATGTCCTCCTTCCTCCTACGCTGCTCCTGCTGCCCCTTTGATGCGAGGGCCGCATCCTCCTCTTCTTTTACTTGCTTCGTCCCACTGTTGCTGTTGCTGCCAGTGATGGTGGTCTTCACCAAATTTCGCCTCATCTCCTCCTGCTGCATTCTGCCCACATACGGTCCCAGTCTGGCAATTTTTCTCTGCCCATAATACTCTGGACAAAGACTTGCCACTCTTCAGAAACATTGTTTATAGAAAACCGTGCCAACTCAGTAGGCTGAGGCGCTAACCATACTGCAGACAGTTGATCTCGAATATCCTGAAGCCTAGTAAGGAATGGGTCTATATGCTCCCGTTTTTGCATCCTCGTGCATCTCAGATTCTCCTCAAGATGCATCTTTCGCTACTCAGAAGATTCCTCATATAGCGTAGCAAGTGCTTCCCACATCTCTTGGACAATATCTTTCCTAGCTATGTGAGACACCACGTGATCTCAAACTACATCGAGAATCAACCTCTTTGCCTTCGCCATCTCCTTCTTGTAGGCCTTAAGTGAATATACATCTATGGGTACAGCTACCACGCCATTGATATAAGCTTTGAGATCATACTCATCCAGAAGACAGGAAATTCTTGCCTTCAGATCACATAGTTGGAGGTTCCCTCCAATCAATCCTAATCTCTCAACCCTGCTGAAGCCACCTCTGCAAAAATGTTGAATTCCTCCTTTTTCCTCTACACAGTTGTTGTCTGGGTTTTCGCACTCCCTGCCGAAGTGGTCAAATCTACTCACAACTATTGCTGCTCTGTTAGGAAAATCGAACTTCTGGGTTAGAAGTCCCCTGAGAAAAGAGTTCCCTTAGTGTGTGCTCTTCCTTCCTCCTAACGTTATTTTGCACTAGCAAACTACTGCAAAATAACTGTCAAGGCTAAAGATCTGCTCTGCAAGGAAAATATTGCGTCTCCCTCTGCCTCTGGTAAACTTGGATCTGGAAAATATAATTTCTCTGCCAACTCTCTCAGAGAAATAAATTTTCCTCAAAAGCTGACCCTCCTGGCCCAAGGACTATGTTGCCTCTTGAGGGTTTCGAACTGCTACCTCTGTAGAGATTCGAATTCCTCCTCCCTTCTGCTACTGAGCTCTCCGGCTTCTATCTGTGCTTTGATACCATGTGAAAATTTGAAAACCCTGAATCCTACTGCAGCAACTGATAATATTTATTTTATTTGTTAAATTAACTAAACAAATTATTTGCAGTTTTATACGGCAAATATCGAAACATATACGCTACAGCCTTCACAGAGTAAACACTGCGGAAGAAATACAAGCATGAGAAGAATAGATGCATACACAATGATACACTATTATTTTTGGACTAATTTCCCTGGAAAAACCCAACTTGGGAAAACCAATGCAGTAGCTAAGGGTTTTATTTATTATGCAATAGTAAATCTAAGTACAAATCTATGGAAGCTCAAATCTAGCTTTCCATACAAAGAGATAACTGATAGGAGATCTAGTGAGAAAAATCACACTCCCACTGGTGATCCGACACTAACCTTGGCTCAAGATGAGTTGCCCCTTGCTGCCTCTGCGTCAGCCTACGCAAATCTATCTTCCACATCTCGTACCAGCATCTCTCTCGCTCTAACTGATCAGCTGCTATCTAAAAATGCGATCCCCTTGGCCTCCGAGCTCCCACTCCGGGCTTCTGGCACTAAATTTCGACTTCTCCTCAACAAAATACGAATCTCCCTCTGAAGCTTTGTGCTGCCTCTTTGCGGCACTCACTGTCTCTCGGCTATGCACTCACCGAACTGGAGAAACTTCCTTTTGGTCTTACTATCCCTGCCCCTCTCTCACTACTTCGATCTTACTAAATCACCTCCGGCAACACACAGTTGCTACTCTGAAAATCGATTTCCCAGCAAAATCAAATTCCTTCGTGTCTCAAGTGTACTCTCCAACCCCCATCGAATTTCTTCTTATAATCTCTCGTTGAGGCTTCAACGACCAAGATTAAAACATAATTGATGGTTAAGATTAACTAGAACTCGATCCATGTCTTCTTCTAGAAGATTCTCACCATGACTTAATTAATACCCTTTAATTAATCAGTTTTCCTAAGTTTAGACTTAGGCACCATTAAAAAAATATTAATTATTTTAATTAAGTCGTCTCTAGGTGGAATTTCCAGAAACGATTTCTGGGTTTTGGAGAATACATGTATTCTAGCCTCTCCACCAAATTTCATGGCTAGAACACAAATGATGCTACAAAAAGTAACAATTAGTTGTATGGCACATGGAGTTCCCAGTGGACATCGATACTACACAGTGGCATTCAAAAATAATTGGAAGAAATGGGCTTTCAATTTGGCTTTGGGTTCTAGGGATCCATTGGGGCAATAGATCACCTTTCTCCGGAGGTATCACATAGATGATAGTGACAAGACAACATCTCCCTTGGGAGGTCAGGTTGGGGATTGTCAGGATTATTACTCTAGGCCGAGGAACTTTCCCTACTATTGTTTCGGCTAGAGACTGAACGCAGATTGATAGATGGTGGCTTTGACGGGATTCCCTTGCAAGATCGTCTTCAGTACTATAGAGTTGTCCTTTATTGGGGTTATGATAGAGGATTATGTGAGTGGATGGATCTGCAGGAGCATGAGGGGGTCGCAGTTATGCCCAGACTGGTGCAACACCTACACATTAACCTCACTTCAAGATTAGTATGGGGCCATGGAGTTACAAGGCAGAGCAGTTGGATCACAGACTTAGGAGGGAGGGTACCCACCAAGGAATGACATCTAGGTATTTTGTTGGGTCTCAGTTTGGCAGCAGGCATGATACCTCTCAGGGACTTCCCACGATGGGATAACACTTCACATGGGTGGTCTTATGACCAATGGGATGTGCATGGCCCCCACAAATACTATGCCATCAAGTTCCAGGGGGGAGGATATGGTATCTGTACTATGGGCAGTTGACCATAGTCAAATTGGCGCAGTGTCGACATGGTGGCATCCTTTTGCGATTAGCATGGAACCCAGGTATTACAAGGTTTGGCAATTCAACCACCTTTAGGGACAAGTTGGTCTCTACAGGGGGGGTCATGCGGATCTTCCATTAGGGTTCAATTCTACGGAGAGTATTTAGGTCCCTAAAGATTCGTTGATTACTCAGTGGCACATTTGGGACACTGGTATTGTTTGTAGTGATAGTTGGGTCAGCAGGGAGATAGAGCTTGTTCGAGCATTGCTTGAGGACAAGCAATTTTTGGCGGGGAGGACTGTAAAGTCCCCAATTTCGATGTTCCCATTTGAGGAGGTCACGAAGATTTTGTGGGTGGTGCTAAGCCTAACACAATTTTAAATTCAGGAATTGGAGGCCATTTTGATATGGGAGGCATGAAGGACTTGGGAGAATAGGATAAATTTCAGCCTTGGTGGAATGTGGGGACCACAAAAAGGAGGCAATTCAACCCTCGGAGATAACTCACACTGTTATGTAACCAGCTCACAAAATAGAAGAAAAAATAGATCAACGACTTCAAAATCAGTCTCTTTGAGGGGGAAACCTCCTTTACATTACACAAATGAACAATTCTTGGATGATACAAATGACAAGACCTCCTTTCTATATATAGGAGTTTAAGGGGTCACAATATAATCAAAGTCGACATAACAATAATAATATAATGGCACAACAATAACAATAGTGGGCTTCTATGGGGCACAATAATAACAATATGGAGACAATAGGGGCACAATAATAACAATAAGGGCTACAATGACAATAGTAATGGGGAATCACTAGTATTCTAGGGACCTAACATGCCCCTCTCCTTCAAAAAAGTGTTGTCTTCAACGCTTGAGTAGTTCTGGATGCTTCTGTATAAAATTCTCATCCTCCCATGTGGAATCTTTAGTGGGTAAGTTCTTCCACTTAATGAGATACTCCGAAATTGATCGATTTTGTAGTTGTCAAGTTCTTGGTTCTATGACTACTTCAGGTTTCAATATGATTTTTCCTTCGTCGTCAAGTTATGGCAATATTGAAGTGGGAGCTTGTCACCTATAACCTTCTTTAAGCATGAAACATGGAAAACTGGGTGCACTCGGGAAGCTGAAGGAATTTGTATGTCATAGTACCAATATTTTGCAACACCTTGTACGAACCATAATATTTTGGTGATAATTTATTATCTTTCTTAGCTTGCTTGAGAGACATCTGTTTATATGGTTGTAGCCGTAAGAATACCCAGTCACCTACATCAAAACTTCTTTTGTTGCAATGTTGATCTGCCTGTTGTTTCATTCTATTCTACGCCAAAGTGAGGTTATCCTTTAAGAGTTGGATGCTCGATGTGATCTTCCCTTGCTTGAACCTTAGAATTTTCTCTTAAATATGATGCGATGGACAATGGATGATATCCATAAAGAGCCATAAATGGGGTCATTTTTGCTGCAGTATGGAAGGAAGTGTTATACCACCATTCAGCAAGAGGTAACCATTTGACCCATTGTGTCTATTTATCAGATACAAAGCAACAAAAATATGCTTCCAAACATTTGTTTACTATCTCAGTTTGCCCATCAGATTGAGGATGATAAGATAAGCTATGAGCTAACTGAGTACCAAGACAATAAAATAATTCTGTCCAAAAATTTCCAGTGAAAATGGGATCTTTGTCGCTTACAATAATCTTTGGGTTTCCATGTAGCTTTTGAATTGTTTCCATAAATGCAGTAGAAACAGTACTGGCTTTAAATGGATGAGATAATGCACAAAAGTGTGCATACTTGGTAAGTTTGTCAACTACCACCACGATGACATTCTTTCCTTCGGACTTGGGTAAACCTGTGATAAAATCCATTGAAACCTCCTCCCAACTTTGGCTTGGAATGGATAAAGGTTGTAATAGACCTGAGGTCTTAATTGTTTCAACTTTATTTTGTTGTCAAACCAAACATTCCGCCACAAACTTTTGAATATCCGATTTAAGGTCATCCCAAAAAAATTCCGATTTAAGGTCATCCCAAAAAAATTCCTTCTTAACCCTGTGGTAAGTTTTTAAAAATCTTGAGTGCCCTTCTAAGGGAGAGGTGTGCAATTCCATAAGAATCTTTTGTTTGAGTTGGGAATTCTTACATAGGTATAAGCAATCTTTGTACCATAACGAATCATTTTATCAGCTAAATGTATCAGATGTACTGGGATCTTGTTGTATCTTTTGAATGAGTGCCCACACTTCTTCGTCATTCTTCCATTCATCACTTGCTTCGTTTATCTAATCTGGTTGGATAATAGAAATGGCGCAAAACAATGCTTCTACATCCTCATCCTTTCTTGAGAGTGCATCTACCACAACATTTTGCTTCCCTTTTTTGTAGATGATTTCAAAGTCATAAACCAACATCTTTGTGACCCACTTTTGTTGCTCTTCTGAAGATAATCTTTGTTCTAAAAAGTATTTAAGACTATCATGATCCGTCTTTACCTTGAAGTGTCTTCCCATTAGGTAGGGTCGCCATTTCTTAAATGCATGTAGTATTGCAAACATTTCCTTCTCATAAATAGCTTTGTGTAAATACTTTCCTTTGATTGGACGACTTTCGAAAGCAATGGGTCTTTCTTCTTGCATTAAAACAACACCAATTCCATTTCCTAAGGCATCACATTCCATAATAAAGGTTCTTGTGAAGTCTGGCGTAGCTAAGACCGATGCTTGACACATTGCCTTTTTAAGATGTTCAAAGGTCTTCGTTGCTTCTAGAGTCCATGAAAATGCATCTTTCTTCAATAATGTTGTTAGAGGTGTTGTTATTCTCCCATAATTCTTAACAAATTTGCAATAATACCCTGTCAACCCAAGAAATCCTCGCAGATGCTTTATGGATGTGGGGATTTTCCATTCCTTAATGGCTTTAATCTTTCTAGGGTCTACCTTAACACCTTCATAAGATACAATATGACCCAAATATTCCACCTCTTGTACTCCAAAGAAACATTTGGAGTTTTTTGCATATAATTGTTTCTCCTCCAATAGTTTGAGCACCCTGTCAACATGTTGAACATGATCCTTCCAAGACTTTTTGTAGATTAGTATATCATCAAAAAATACTAACACAAATTTTCTTTGAGAATGGAATTCATCAAACCTTGAAATGTAGAAGGTGCATTGGTAAGGCCAAAAGGCATGACCAAAAATTCATAATGACCCTCATGAGTTCTAAATGTTGTTTCCGAAATGTCTTCAGTCTTCATTCTGATTTGATGATACCCTGAACGAAGATCCAACTTGTTGAAGTAAATTGATCCATGCAATCCATCAAATAATTCATCAATGACAGGAATGGGAAATTTATCTTTAATAGTGAGCTTGTTGAGCTCCCTATAATCTGGACACATGCACCATGATCCATCCTTCTTGTGCACCAATACTACTAGAGCAAAGAAAGAACTTTGGCTAGGTTGAATTATACTAGACTCTAGCATTTATGCAACCATACGTTCAATTTCACTATTTTGGGCATAGGGATATCTGTAAGACCTGATGTTTGGAGGAACACTTCTTGGAATCAAATGAATAGCATGATGTTAAGTTATGGTATGTTCTATGCTTATAGCAATTTACTTATCTTTCTTATTATTATCCACAAATTAGCAATCACATGTACATAAAGTAAAGTGCAAATAGAACATTAAACGATCGACAAAAAACAAGCCAAGACAAGAGACACAAGATGTGGCGGCTAGCCAGGGACAAACCCCAATGTGGGGAAACCCTTTGATCAAATCTTCCTTTATCTTCAATAATTCAGCAGAGAGAAATAGTACATAAATCTGATTTACATCAGCAACAGCAAACCCTAGATCAACCAAACTAGGGCAGACAATATCTTACAAACCAACCGTCGGATCAGATTGATTCCTTCACCCAAAAATGTGGCCTTCAGAGGAGATCCAGATTCACCTACAGCGCAGTTCTGAGGAGGGAGTCTAATGGTCAACGCTGGTCAAACTACTGATCTACAGTTGTAGCTCTAAATTTTGCACCTTCCTTCCACACGTGTGAGAGAAGAGTCTCTTTCTGCACAATAGGAGAAGAGCCTCTTTTCTGTGCAGGAGAGAGAGAGAGAGATGTGATGAGTTGAGTGAGTCCAAATGAGGAAAAGGCCTCCTGTATTTATAAACAATTGTTGATGATTGAATAGATGTCACTGTTGGGCTTCTGAGCCTACATGAGTTGTAGGTCGGCTTGATAATTATTCCATAATCAAAATAAATTCATATCTCCATAAATACTTATCGGAATCGGATGATCTTTAGATCAATCCTACACCTCTCAACGAGAGGAATCTAATAAAAAGATTATCAGCCATGAATAAGATGACCCACATGGAGTTTGGCCCTAGTTGCCAATTTTAACACTCCCTCTCAACTAGGGAGAACTCCATCTACAATCTGTCTGTCGGTCGCTACTATTCATCCATCAAATGCACTGCCCTGTACAGCTTGACCCCTACTCTGCTCTGCTCTATCCTGGCTGCTATGCTCTGTTTTGTTCTGCCCTGTTCTGATCTGCTCTGCTCTACTTTGTCCGAATTATGAAGAGGAAGAAATGATCGAGGATGTATCGTACTAACTCAAAGTCAATCTCAGAATGTGTACCACTGGTCCCAGACCAATCCTCAACTGACCCGAAGTCAGTGTCATAGTGGGTACAACTCCTACCACTTGTCCCAAACCAGTATCATCCTCCACTGACTCAAATTCAGTCTCAGAGGATGTACCACTGGTCCCAGACCAGTCCTCAACCGACCTGAAGTCAGTGTCATAGTGGGTACAACTCCTACCACTGGTCCAAGACCAGTATCATTGATCCCAGATCAATGAAGGTCATCCTAGCATAAGGAGTACGGTAGATACAGCGATGCGTCCATCGGTACTACTATGGTCCCTATCCTCATTTCCCTGCTCATTGATCAGATGAGAGGTACTTCCCATGAGTCCCAGACTGCATGGGTAGGATGCCTCGACAGGAGAACTAATCAATCCTGTCCTCACAGGAGAACTAATCATACTGCTACACAATTGTCATGGAGAACACATCATCCAAACCTCACAAGAGAACTAATCATCCTGCTACATAATCGTCATGGAGAACACATCATCCAGACCTCACAAGAGAACTAATCATCTTGCTACGTAATCACCACGGGGTGTTACAGGGAAAGTTTTGATTCTTCTACCCTGTGGTCATATGTCGCTCCAAGAAGTACCCTGCACCTCGCCCCCGAAGCTACAAGAGCTCCATACATCATACAGAACCCTCATCAGGGGGTTTCTGAACGACACCAAGTTGTTCTCAGAAAGTCAAAAATTTGACCTTTCCTAGGGGCTTTGTCAGAATGTCGACGACTTGTTCATCTATAGCAATATGTTGGAGCCTTATAGCTCCCCGCTGCACCATATCTCGAATATAGTGGTACCAAATATCGATATGCTTGAAGCGATCATAAAATACGGGATTCTCTGACAAACGAATCCCACTCTAGTTGTCACATAGGATCACAGTGGTATCCGGTGTAAATCCAAACAGCTCATTGAAGAGCTTCTGCAACCAGACTACCTCACAGGAGGCCATGCTAGCAGCAATATACTCTGCCTCGGCGATGCTCAAAGCCACCGACTTCTGCTTCCTGCTCATCCAGGATATCGAAGCAGATCCCAAGGAGAAACAACACCCAAAAGTGCTCTTACGATCCACCACACTGCCTGCCTAATCAGCATCTGTGTATCCAAGTAGTCTCACATCTCCGGCAGTGTATCTTAGCCCATATGTAATTGTGCCACGAAGATATCTTAATAGATTCTTGGCACCAATCCAATGTATGTGATGAGGTTCAACCATATGATGACTTAATGTGTTGACTGCAAAGCATATATCTGGACAGGAGTTCACTAAGAACATTAATGCTCCGATGAGTTGCCAATACTCGGTAGCATTTCGTAAAATAGGTCCAACAACACTACCGCTTAACTTCTTGAAGTCAAGCTCCATCGGGGTAGTTGCAGGCCTACAGTCTACCATACCGAGTCTTTCCAATATCTTCACCACATACTTTCCTTGAGATAGAAAAATTCCCCTTGGCTTCTGCCAGACTTCAAGTCCTAGGAAATAGTGCATCAGTCCTAGGTACTTCATTTCAAATTCAGAAGCCAACTCCCTCTTACATTTGTGAATGAGAGGGTCTGCACCTGTTAGGAAGAGGTCATCCACATACAGCACCAGTATGAAAGGTTTGTCATCTTCAACCTTAAAGTAGAAGTTAGGGTCGGCTTCACTCCTAGTGAATCCCAGCTTCATCAAGTAGTTGTCGATCCTCTCATACCATGCTCGGGGTGCTTGCTTCAGCCCATAGAGAGCTTTCTTCAACCTGCATACATGAGATTTTCGATCATAAATCTCAAATCCTTCGAGTTACTCCACATAGACCTCTTCTTTGATCGAACGATGCAAGAACGCGGTCTTGACATCCATCTGATGTAGGTTCCATCCTTGTAAATCCACAAGGGATATGATCGAGCGGATGGTGGTATATCTGGCAACAGGTGCAAATATCTCATCATAGTCTATACCTTCCTTCTGGGAGAAGCCACGAGCGACAAAACGAGCCTTATATTTTTTCGTACTTCCATCTGCTGCATGCTTTATCTTGTAAAGCCATTTAGAAGTGACAACTGTCTTGTCCTGGGGTCTGGGAACTACTTCCCAAACATCATTCTTCATAATAGACTCATACTCTTCGGTCATAGCATCCTTCCATACTTGATGCTTGATGGCATCTAAGAATGATGAAGGCTCATTTTGTATGATCGTGCTCATCATGGTCAGGTATCCCTGATACCTGTTAGGTTCGGTCATAGCATCCTTCCATACTTGATGCTTGACGACATCTGAGAATGATGAAGGCTCATTTTGTATGATCGTGCTCATGATGGTCAGGTATCCCTGATACCTGTTGGGTTTCTTACTTTCACGGAAGGTTCCTCAGGGTGCAGTGTGTCCTTCAGCATCATCAAGTAGCCCCCTAAGCCAAGAGGGCCTCTTCCTAGAAAAGGAAGGCTCAGGTGGATCAATAGGATCCATGGGTTCTTCCACATCAAGCATTGTTTCATCATCCTTTTCTTTTGGTTCCCTGGAGTCGGCTTCTTGAGAGCTCCTCAATGTTGGAAGATTGTCCACCTTGTTGAGGGCCATATCTTCATCAAAGGTGACATCATGACTAATCACACTTCCCTTTGACCGACTACATAGATTCTATAGCCCTTAGTATCTTTACCATAGCCCATGAAGATTCCTTTCTCTCTAGATGCACCCAATTTATTCCTTTTCTCTTTCGGCACATGAAAATATACAGGGCTTCCAAAAATTCTAAAATGAGATACGTCAGGTTTCTTACCGGTGAACATTTCTTCAGGAGTCTTGGAACCCAATGCTTGATGAGGGCATCGGTTCTGTACATATACGGCGGTGTTTGCAGCTTCGGCCCATAGAAACTTTGGAAGTCTTTGATCATGGAGCATGGCACGGACCATAGTTGCAGGAATCGCCCCCCCCCCCCCCCCCCCGGATCCTAAGCCGGAATCGCGTCCCGTACGGAAGCGTTCCGGAACCTCCAGGCGAAGCGCGATTCCGGTTTTCATGAAGCGCGATTCCTAAATTTTAAAACGATTCCTGGAATATGGGTTGCGTTGCCCCGGATCCGCGCTTCGGAGGGCGCTTCGGGCCTCCGGAAGCGCCACGCTTCGGGCCCGGAAGCGCACGCTTCGAACTGGCAGGCTCTTTGTCAAGGATTCTAATTAATATGGGATGCAGGCCGCTATAACATTGCTCGAATTATGGCAATGCTCGACACAGGAAACGATGGTCAATGGTGTGGATAGGTAATGCAAATCATCTTGCAAATTTGACATTATTGTCATCAAAACGTATGTATGTATTGAAACCTGAAACTCGTCAATGGAAAACTCCGTGAAGCTACTGCTATATGTGTCTTCTTCAACCTTCGTGAGAATGTGTGGTCGGTCGTCGAAATGGACTGGGCACTGGAATATCCTCTGACTTCTTCTACAAGTCCTAAATAGGTAGTTTGGATCATAGTAGTGAAGTTCCAATTCGAATTTTGGTACGAAAATTCTTTAAAAACCAGTAAGGAAAGTTCTGGAGTATACATCTTATAAATACTTAATTTGTTTTTAGGAAATGGAAAAGAAAACTTATGAATAGTGTTTAAAATGTTTTAGATATTTTTAATTTAAAATAATCTAAAATATTGAAAAAAATATATATTAGAAGGGACAAATATATATAATATAAAAATTATTATTTACAATAACAAAATCTCAAAAATTAAATGTAAATATAAAAAATATGTTTGAAATAATCTCCCAGGTTCAAAAATTTATCTAGTAAATATTAAATAAATTTATAAAAAACTAAAACTATTTATAAAATTTAATATCATTTATTTATATGATAACAAATAATTTTTTAAAATTGTGATCAATTAAAAATAGATTTCTATTTTCTATAATCTATTTCTATTAAAAATAGATTTCTATTAACTGAGAGGGCGCTTCGGGCCTCCGGAAGCGCCACGCTTCGGGCCCGGAAGAGACTTGTAGACTTGTGAATTTGAATTTTGAACCTTTTTGGCTTGGCAGTGACCAAGTGACATATTTTGTAAACATTATTATTTGAATTTTGGACGTGACAAACGTTGACAGTTGCTCACTTGCTAGATAAATCATAATATGCTCTATGTTTTATGTTTTATAATATGCTTAAATGTTTTATGTTTTATAATATGCTTAAAAATTTGATGTATGTTTGTAATAGCTAGAATATAGATGATTGTTGTACATACTAGTAACTACAATGGAATCATGGATGCCATATCTATCTTGATTTATGCAAAAATATGCATGTTTTCATGTCTTCTACAATTAATTTGGTATTTGGGATGTTTGTTTTGAGTATAAATGCAAAAAAATAAAAAAAAATATATATATATATAGCAGACGCTTCCGCGGACGCTTCGCTTCCTAGATTTTTGGAAAATGACGCTTCCGCGCTCCCGCTTCGTGCAACATTGGCACGGGCAACTTCCACAATCGTACGGTTCTTCCTTTCCGCCACACCATTCTGTTCAGGAGTATATGGTGTAGTAGTCTCCCTCTTGATGCCAGCCTCTTTACAAAAGTCATGAAACTCGTTAGATTCATATTCAGTCCCATTATCAGTCCTTAAGATCTTGATCTTCTTTTCGGTTTGATTCTCGATCAAGGCTTTGAAGTGTCAAAACCAAGAGAACACTTCATCCTTCTTTTTCAAGAAGTATATCCAAGTCTTTCGAGAATAGTCATCTGTAAAAGTAAGGTAATATAAATATCCTCCCAAGGAGTTCACAAGCATCATACCAGATATGTCTGAGTGAACCAGTTGTAATATATCAGAGGTCTTGCTTTGGCTTGAGGGGAATGGTCCCCTTTTGAGCTTTCCTTCGGCACATCCCAGACATACACCTTCTTTCTCTACTTGGAATTCAAGAATCCTTGTTACCATTTGTCTTACATCGGGTAGAGCTTTATAATGAAGGTGGGCAAACCTCCGATGCCAAAGTTCAGACTGAAGAGATGTGTCACAAGACATGACACCTAGTGGACTTCCACCGACCTGATATAATGAATCAACTTGAAACCCAAGAGTGAAGGCATCTTTAACTTTAATTTTCCATATACGTACCTTGCCATCGTTGAAGGTCACCTTGTAGCCTTTGTCTTCCATTGCCGAGATGGACACCAGGTCTTTTTGAGGTCAGGTACATATAATACATCCTGTAAGTGGATCGTATTGCCTTGATTCAATTTGAGAGAGACATTGCCTACACCTTTCACGGGATATTTCATATTATCTCCAAGGACAATGTCCAAGTTAGTTTCTTTCTCTATCAGATTATGGAGAACTTCTTTGTAACCAGTAAAGTGCCTTGAGGCACCACTATCAATGAGCCAAATTCCCATTGAGTCCAAAGGAGTAGAGGTAGATAGAGCAGCTGGTAGATAATATTCATCCTGCTTATTTTCAACAGTGTTGGATTCATACCTGGAATTTCTAGCCTTCTTGAATGGTTGTCCTCTTCCTTGATTTCCAGCACTCCTTTTACCTTTGCTATTAAATTTGTCATTCCTTTGATTGCCATGAGAGGGATTTTGATCATCATCCTGGTGTGAGTCCTTTCTATCAGGGCACTCCCTTGCATAGTGACCTGCTTTATTGCAAATATAACATCGTCCTTTTCTTCCACCCTTAGGTCCAGCCTTTCTTTTTTATTTAGTCCCGGAATTATTTATTTTCTTAGCATGAGAAGAAAAGGCAGCAGGAGGACCTTTAGGCATGGGCATTTCTTGCTCTTCTACTCGTGTTTCTTCTTGAATGCATCTAGCCATTAATTCCTCGAAACCAGGAATTACATTATTGTTCAGAAGAGTAGTCATGAATACGTACCATTTGGATGGTAATCCTCCAAGAGTCGTGAGTGCCATTTCCCTATCAGTAATAGTCTCCCCAATAGATAGGAGATCGTTCCTGATCTTGGTGATTCTTAAGAAGTATGCTTGCATACTCTCATCTTTGCCCTTCTTGATTTCCTTCAGCTTATTTCTAAGAAGCAAAACTTGATTTGCATCATTAACTTTAAATAAACTCACCAGTCTATCGTAGATTTCCTTGGAGGTGTTCAGGTCGGAGATGTAGGCCACCAAGTTCTTGTCGATAGAGTCCCGGATGATCATTTTTGTTTTGACTTCACCAATTTTCCATTTGTTCTTGGCAACGGCGGGTGCATTTCATGGAGGGTCAATAATATTGCCTCTCACATGGTCCAACACTCCTTGATCTTCTAAGGTTAGATCGATAGACATCTTCCATCCATGATTGTCAGCTTTCTCACGGAGCTTGTCTTCGGCAGGGAAGAGTGTTGAGGACCCTATAGTTCTTTTAGGATAGCCTTGCCAATCTTTTCTTCGGTGATTGCTCTTGCTCTTGCTCCGGCTTTGTCTTCACCTTAGCTCTAATACCATGTTAAGTTATGGTATGTTCTATGCTTATAGCAGTTTACTTATCTTTCTTATTATTATCCACAGATTAGCAATCACATGTACATAAAGTAAAGTGCAAATAGAACATTAAACGATCAACAGAAAACAAGCCAAGACAAGAGACACAAGATGTGGTGGCTAGCCAAGGACAAACCCCAATGTGGGGAAACCCTTTGATCAAATCTTCCTTTATCTTCAATAATTCAGCAGAGAGAAATAGTACATAAATCTGATTTACATCAGCAGCAGCAAACCCTAGATCAACCAAACTAGGGCAGACAATATCTTGCAAACCGACCGTTGGATCGGCTTGATTCCTTCACCAAAAAATGCAGCCTTCAGAGGAGATCCAGATTCACCTACAACACAGTTCTGAGGAGAGAGTCTGATGGTCAACGCTGGTCAAACTTCTAATTTGCAGTTGCAGCCCTAAATTCTGCACCTTCCTTCCACATGTGTGAGAGAAGAGTCTCTTTCTGCACAATAGGAGAAGAGCCTCTTTTCTGCGCAGGAGAGAGAGAGAGAGATGTGATGAGTTGAGTGAGTCCAAATGAGGAAAAGACCTCCTGTATTTATACACAACTGTTGATGATTGAATAGATGTGATTGTTGGGCTTCTGAGCCTACATGAGTTGTATGTCGGCTTGATAATTATTCCATAATCAAAATAAATTCATATCTCCATAAATACTTATCGGAACCGAATGATCTTTAGATCAATCCTACACCTCTTGACGAGAGGAATCTAATAAAAATATTATCAGCCATGAATAAGATGACCCACATGGAGTTTGGCCCTAGTTGCCAATTTTAACACATGATCATGATTACGAATAGGTGGGTGCAATGTTGCACGAAGCAGGGACGAAGCGAGGATGTTTTTTCGAAGCGGGGACGCGGAAGCGTCATTTTCCAAAAATCTAGGAAGCGAAGCGTCTGCGGAAGCGTCTGCTATATATATATATATTTGCATTTATACTCAAAACAAACATCCCAAATACCAAATTAGTTGTAGAAGACATGAAAACATGCATATTTTTGCATAAATCAAGATAGATATAACATCCATTGTACATTAATGATTAATTATTCGAGCATCAACCATTTAGATGCATCAACCATCTAGAATCTAGATTCTTCTCCTCTTGTCTAGCCTTTGCCTCTACCTCGATTGTCTAGGGATATTAGTCAACATTGCCCAATTTTGATCAAACTACCTAATTCAAGACTTAAAATATGGTAGAAAAAGCTTAACATGCTTGATCGATGATTTTGACTTGATTAAAAGGTAATTTTTTTCTAAGGGCGTGCCGCGTGACAAAGGAGTTCAACAATTAACACCACCAACACTAGGGTATATATAGGGCTTAGTGCTCTTGATTAAATGCTAATCGCATACCTTCATACTTGATATAATCTAATCAAATGCCACAATCCCATTGATCCTGAATTCCTGAAAACTGTTAAGTCTGCTGAATTTTGAATAGGATATGAAATTCTATTTTCTCCATATGAAGTCCAATGAGGCTGGAACCACTCTCAAACATCTTGAGTCATTCCATGGTAATGTTAAAAATTTAAGTAAAAGGATGAAAATGAAAAATAAAGGAGAATGTCACTTTTACTTTAAAAATTTAACATTACCATGAGGGAGCATCTGCTATATTTATATTTTTTTTTGCCTTCATTTGTCACCCTAACCCAAGGTGGACCCACCCCCAACAAGCAAACTCACCTAAAATTAAAAAAAAAAAATTGAAAAAAAAACGATTATCTAAACGCTTTTCCAGAAGCGTACGGGAAGCGTACGCTTCCTCCTCCGAAGCGCCACGCCTCCGACGCCCGAAGCACCGTACGAAGCGCGCTTCAGTGCTTCGGAAGCGGCGCTTCCGTACCACGCTTCCAAATTTCCAGGAAGCGGCAAAAAATTCGAAAGCGGCGCTTCCGAATTTTGAAAGCACACTTCCGGCCAAGCTTCCTAGGCGCTTCTGTACGGGATGCGCTTCGGGGCTTGGAACCGGGGGGGCGCTTCATGCAACATTGGGTGGGAGGCCTTTGAGAGTCTCAAATACCTTGGAATGATTGTCCAAGGATTTTTGGATATCTGGAGAAATAGATGATTTCAATGTGGGAACCTCTAGCGAACATAATTGTGCAATTATACCCCATTGTTCTTTCTTTAGAAGTTGTCATTCCATTAGAGCTGATTATCTTTCCCGATTTCCCTGCGATACTCTTTAATTCAACTTCTTTTCCTTCCGAAAAAAATTTATTGAAAATTAAAAGATATTGTACCCAAGGATTGTAGCCATTGGACTCCTAGTACAACATTAGCACCACCCATTGGAATAGAAAGCATTGGGCTATTCAATACATATTCTCCCATGGATAGCTTGATATTATGGCACTTTACAAAGCAATTTATGGTTCCTCCACTTGCAACCATCACTTGACACTCTGGTGATGGATATAGGAAGCAATTCAATTCCTTGGCCATCTTACAATGAATAAAATTATGGGTACTGCCCGAATCAATCAACACTATTACCTTTTTCTTCTTGATATGTTCTTCTATTTTGATAGTTTGATGAGTGGTAATTTCGGCCAATGCATTACAAGATATAGTCAGATTCATTTCTTCTTTCTCTAGGGTTTGTTCCTAGTGTATATCCTCTTCTTTTGACGTTTCTTGTTCCTTTTCTTTCTCCTCTTCACAATCTATGTAAAATAATTTATTCTCAGCACACTTATGACCTTTAGTGTATTTTCTATCACAACTGTAACAAAGCCCTTTTGCTCTTTTTTCTTCCAATTGTTGTGGTGTCAACATTGTAGGTTGTGGAAGGCTATGGGCAACAATACTTCCATCTTTATAGTTGTGAGTGGTAGGTTTCCTTGTTGCCATAATTTTGCTTTCCATTTTTCTTGCCAACCTGAATGCCTTCTCCAATGAATCAAGTTCCCAAAGGCGCACCTCATGTTGGATGTTATCCTTTAAAGTCCCTATGAACACATAAATCCTATGCTCCTCTGGAATATCTTTTACCCTTATATTCAATTTTTGGAAGTCCTCAATGTGCTCCAGCATTGAGACTTTTTGTTTGAGATTTATCAATTAGCTAAAAAAGGTGTTGTTTTTTGTATCCTCATAATGTGCTATCATTTCTTCCATAAAACTTGCCCAAGTGACAATTTGTTTATGAGAGAAAAGTCATCGATACGATACAAACTGATTTGGTTCCAAATATAAAGTTGCAATGCATACCTTTTGTGTGTTTTGCACATTATGGAGATCGAAATATTGCTCCATTTGTAGTATCCATGTTACGGGATCCTTTCCATCAAACTTCCTCATATCGATCTTTGAAACATGGTGGGTCTTCAATCCAACGTTAGAGTCTATGAAATCATGATTAACATTTTTTTTTGGTCTCATCATGAGTTTCCTTTACTACCCTTTCACCATTAGTAAGCATTTCTTGTAGCAACTTTGTCAAATCTGTCTTCAAATCTTCCATGTTGCCTTTATGTTTTTCTTCTATACCATCCATCTTAGCTTCCATGTCATTGATCTTAGCTTCCACAACTTTCTTTAAACCATCCATCTTAGCTTCCATGCCTTTCTTTAAACCATCCATCTTAGCTTCTATTACTTTTTCTGAGCGTGAATTTTGTTGCACTTGGTCTCGTAATTTTGATATATCATATTGTATTTCTTCCTCGTCTTCATGAGTCGTGCTAGAGCATCAATTAATGATAATTATGCTTCATTATGCTTTTTGAATTCCTTCAAACAAATTTTTCAAACCAAACTTATGCAAAGTTTAAAAAAAAACTACACACATTTTTTCACTTTGTAGGAGCTCGATATTGAATCTGCTGTATCTTTGTAATTTCGGATCTCCAAGGTCTGAAATTGCATCTTGCAGTAGCCCTCTGAGTCCTCTTTCCAACCCCGCAAGTTCAATCAAGATTGGATTCTCCAAGGAAACGTTATGCCAAATCTTCCATGATGACCTGATTATAGACTGGTTCAGTAGAGCGAACTTGTACAAAGTGTCACATGTCATTGTTTAACCCTTAGGACCTGAAACCGATACACCGAAATCTACAGGCCGTCCTAGTTCTGTAACTTTTGACGAAATTTCAATTCGATGCTCAGAGACAAAGTTATGACTATTTTTCTCAGGTCACCTGTTTGAGATATAATTCGGGAGCCTGCAAAAACCCTAACTTCCTTGGATCCTATCTCCGAAAATATAGCAAGAAAAGATCTGAAATTCGGACCCAAGGTTCATCGAGCGTTCGGCTCAGATGGGTTTTGATTTCAACTTCTGAAACGTCGTAGAGAAAAAGTTATGGCGGAAATGCGACGATGGCCTGTTTGGAGCAGTCAAACCCTAGAATCCAAAGCTTTGATACCAAATGTTATGTAACCAGCTCACAAAATAGAAGAAAAGATAGATCAACGACTTCAAAATCAGCCTTTTCGAGAGGGAAACATCCTTGACATTACACAAATGAACAATTCTTGGATGATACAAATGACAAAACCTCCTTTCTATATATAGGAGTCTAAGGGGTCACAATATAATCAAAGCTGACATAACAATAATAATACAAGGGCACAACAATAACAATAGTGGGCTTCTATGCGGCACAATAATAACAATATGGGAACATTAGGGGCACAATAATAACAATAAGGTCTACAATGACAATAGTAATGGGGAATCACTAGTATTATAGGGGCCTAACACGCACTTGTAGAGTAAGGGAGAGAAAGAAAGGGAGTGTGAGTTAGTGGAAAATGGGGTCCACCAAGAGAAAGAGGGTTAGCTTCTATAAATAAGGCAATGAGGCCTCCATTTGGTATCTTTTGACAATCTAACTTTTGAACGCGAGTTTTCTTGAGTTGTTTAGCCAAGTAAACCAGTGTTGTTTAACACAAGGAATTCCCAAGCGCGAATTCCACCTCTACCTTCAATGAACTTCGAGTGTCATCCTAGGAGAGTATTTCAGAACTTAGTGGGGAGATATTTGTTGGAGTTCATGGGATACATCAGCTTTTTCTTCAGCTAGTTCGAACTTCTAGGCAGACGCAGGGACAAAAATCGAACCACTAAGTTGAGGGAGTTTCAACGGGAATTGTGGCCAACGAATTTAGGAGAAATTTTCATTAAGGGTGGACCAGCATTTATGGAGAATTTCGAGGCTGGAAGTTGCTGCTCATGAGAGAGCCAAACTCGCCATTTCAAGGCCTGCGCAGAAGTATTACTGGGTTGAATTTGTGGGGCTGGATTCATCTTATTTGTGCCAAGTTTTGGAAGGAATTTCACTCACATCTTCCAGAGGAAATTTGCAGGGCAATCCTACAACTAATTGAGAAGGAATTGGTGATATATCCGACAGTTTGAATTGTGGCGGACGCAGAAACTGTCAAGGAGGGCGTAGCACTGAATTTGGGTAATTCCAGGAGGTCAGAATTAGCCCAAATCCTTTCTGGGTTTTGTTGGACTAACCTCAGGGAGTCTACTACTAATTTTGCATAATTTTTGGAGGAGTTTTGATGCCCCTAAACAGCAGGATTATTTAGCAACGAGTTGGGAGGACTCGGAGTGAGCTTAAATTTTGGGTCTTGGGCGGTCAGTAGAATTTGCCAAAAACCTTTCTTGGTTTTTTCTGGGTTTTTTGCAAGGATTCCAGCCCTAATTTTACAGAATTTTTTGGGCAGATTTGAGGGGTTGGATCAGGGTCTCAAGATAGCTAGCAATGCAGAAAAACTGGGCCAGCGCAGAATTTTGGAGGACGAATTTCTACAGCAAACATTGATCACCTGAGGCTTGTAGCTTGCCTTGTGCAAGCTCAGGTGCACTGTTTCTATTTCCTATTGTACTCTAACCTCTGAATATTAATAAAATTGCCCATTTTGGCGTTTGAGGAGCATTTTCTATCTTATGGGTGTTTACTGAAATTTTCTGTGTTATATTTATTGCATGTCTTCAATTATTCATTGTTAATTTCCTATTATGAGCATTAAACCCGATCCACCTCATCATCATCCACATGACCCCTATCACTTGAAGGATGTACCTTATACATGTCTTTCCCTTTAGGGGCTGGGAACACCTAACAAGGTTGTTCATTAGGCAAATACTTCAATTGCACTGGTTTGTCTGGTATTTTGCATGCAATGGAAGATAGAGACAGATTTGATGCTCTCACATGGTGGGAAGCATATGGCAGCATGGGACTTTTGCCAAAATTGGCAAAAGAAGTTCTCTCACAGGTTGTAAATACTTCTTCTGCAGAGAGGTGTTGGAGCACCTACAGCTTCATACATAATGTGAGAACAAATAGACTCAATGAAAACCGAGCAGAAAGCTTGGTTTATGTGCACTACAACTTGAGGTTGTTAAGTCATTAATGTGATTGGGCTTATGAGGATCCAACATATATAATTTGGGACAACCACCCAAAGGACGATAATTTGAAGGATGGCACTATACATCTTGAAGAACTGGAAGCAGAACTTATGAGAGAGGAAGATGAAGCAACAACCATGCCACCCCCACCATCCAATACCAGTGCTCGAGTTCCAACTTCCAAGTCGTGCTCCTTTGTTGTCGTCGCCTCCATGTACATCCTCATGTGGAGGGCATGTGCCTTCTGGTTCTAGTCGTGGGACTGTGTAGGAGGAGACTCCTAGAAGACCACCCCGACCTGCTCAGAAATTAGACATTATTCGTGGTGGCAAGAGGAGGATGTAGATGATAGATTTACTTGTCTTTTCTAGTTTCTAGTATTTTTTATAACTGTTAACTCTTTCATATTTATTATGATATTTTTTGTAAACAATATATGACAATTTAAGTTTGAAGTTTGAAGTTGGCAATTATAACTCATTGGTAATGAATTATGAATATGATGCTTCATGAAAGTTGAAAGTTTTTTCATTTCATTTCATTTTATAACATTTCATTTCATGATAGATATTATTTGTTGTAATGATTACATTTAGCTTACAAGTACAACTTTGGTGATCAATGATGATAAATGTTATATATTGAATCTTGAAAGCTTGAAAATTTAAGATTGATGAATCATAATTCATGAGACTCAATATGTTGTATGTTACTAACTTGTGGACGTGGTTGATGAAGATTATAACTTCTAGATGATTGTTGTTATATGATTCAATCTATGTTTTTTATGTTTTTTATATCTAATTCATCATTCTACATGTTTTTGTTGACATATATGCATCAAAATATAAAAATATATATATATATTATATAAAAAAACGCTCCGAGACTCACTCCCAAACCGGGAGCTTCTGAAAATGTTGCTCCCACTCCCATTTTCACTCCCACTCCCAAGTAACCTTGCCTCTGCTACCCAGAAACTTCAATTTTCAACCTCCTTGTCTCACTCTCTGGCTCTCGGCTTCTGAAACTTGATTTCCTCAGTAGGAAATTCGATCTCCCTCTAGGCATTGCATTGCCACTGCGTCAGCACTGCGTGGGCCAGTGTCAACCTCTCTGTAGACAACATTCTGACCTCTCTGCCTTGTACTCTCTGGCCCAGGAAAAGACTCCTCACCAAATACTATCCCTGCCCCCTCTCTGCAAAAGATCACTATCAAAAATCTCTCCGACCATTGTTCTGCTTCAGAAAATCGAACTTATGATCTCCCCTCTGTTTGTTCTCCAAGATCCCCTCAAGACTCTTCTTATATCTTTCAGTTGGACAACCAACGACCTATGAAAATTTCTAAAATAGAAATCCTACTGCAGTGATTAATATGATTTCTTCTACTTATTACCTCATAAATAAGTTATCTACTGTATTCTTACGGCAAATATCGAAACATATTCCACTGCAACCTTCACAATTAAAACATTGCAGAAAGTAAATGTAAGTAAAATGTTGGCACATATACAAACACAAGAACAGTTATTTTTGGACAATTGTCCCTAGAAAATCCCAGTGCGGGAAAACCGGTGTAGCAGATGAGGGTTTTATTATTCTTCAGCAAAAATCATCATGTACAAATTACACCCAGTAGTATAAAACAAGGCTTTCTGAGAAAAATTTACAGACGTTCCTGATCAAGTATCTGACCACAGAGAGAGGTTCCTTCACCCTCCGCGTCTCTTTGGCTTGCCCAACATCACTTTCTCTGGCCTCTGGACTGGCTTGCGCAATGCCTGCATCACTCAAGCTAGCGCTGCCTCTCCCAGCATCAATCTGCCCAGCGTTGTCCCTTCTACTGCTCTGCGTCTTCGTCCTTGTCTCCCTGACTGATGTTGAACCCTCTCTATCTCTCCTCCGCCTGCAACTCTCCCTCTAAATCGATTTTCTCTTGCTAAACTTCAACCAGTGAGAAAGTCGATTTTACTTGGGCAATTGAGTTTCTACCCGGTGTTTCATCCAAATGACCCTCAAGCCCCTTCTTATATCATCATGTTGGATAAACAACGACAAGATTTAATCAAAGGTTCATATCGTTTTGGCTTGATCCGTGTCTTTCTAGAAGTTTCACCCATGATTAGATTAATAGCCATTAATATTTTAATTTTCCTAAGTTTAGACTTAGGAACCCCATTAAAAATATTAATTATTTTAATGAAATCACTTCTGGGTCGAATTTCCCAAAACACTTTCTAGGTTCTTTGGAATACATGTGCTCAAGCCTCCCCGCAAAATTTGAGGATAGCACATCCAATGCTACCGCAAATCAACACTCCCTCTTAGCGAGGAATGTGCTTTAGCAATATTCTGCTACTGCATACTTCTCTGACTCTGAAGCATCGTCCTCTGCGCTGCTAATATCTAACATGCTGTCCACAAACTACTGCGTTGTTGCTGCAACTGTACTGCTGCCTTTGACACTGCGACTGCCAATGCTACATCTGTACTACAACTCCCTCTGAATTGTTGCATTTGTGCTGTTGTTGGCACTGCCACTGCCAACCGTCCCTACACTACAACCTGTTGCTGCTATTGAAACGGATCTTCAACCATACCCAACTGCTCTTTGAACTGAGTAAACTTAGCTCTTCTAAGAACCTTTGTGAGTATATCGGCCACCTGCTCTCTTGTGGGAACATACTATAGTTGTACTTCCCCACGCTGAACACAGTCTCTGATAAAGTGACAATGGATATCCATATGTTTTGACCGATCATGAAATAATGGATTCTCAGAGAGTTTGATGCAATTCTGATTATCGCTATAAACCTTGGTCGCCTCCATCCTTTTTCTGAATAGGCTCACAAGAAATTTTCTGAGCCATATGGCTTCGCATGTAGCTGTGCTGGCTTCCATATATTCTACTTCTGTTGAACTCAGAGCTACCAATTTCTGCTTCCTACTGGACCAAGATATCATCCCTAATCCAACACTAGAGCAGTACCTTGAGGTAATTTTTCGGTCTACTGAATTACCTGCCCAATATGCATCGGTGAATACATTCAAGCTGATATCCTCCCCTCTAAAATACTTCAACCCATATCCAACTGTTCAACGTACGTACCTAAGTATGTGTCTTACTGCTTCCCAATGCACCCTTTTTGGTTCCATCATGAACTGACTAAGAGTGTTGACAGCAAAACAAATGTCTGGCATAGTGTTGACTAGATACATAAGCGACCCAATGAGTTGTCTGTAAAAAGTGGGATCTACTTCTTTATCCACTGATGCATCTATTTTCTTCCAATTGGTGATCATGGGAGTAGCCATGGGTCGGCAATCCTGCATTCTGAATCTCTTCAGAATCTTTGTAGCATACCTTCCTTGTCCAAGGAAGATCTCCCCATTCTTTTGCCAAACTTCCAACCCCAGAAAATAATGCATCAATCCCAAGTCCTTCATGTCGAATTTGACTTCAAGATTCTTCTTGTAGTCCTGGATGAGCCTAGATGATCCAGTTAGGAACAGGTCATCTACATATAGTACCAAAATAAGTGGCTCATTCTCTACCAGTAAATAGTAGAGATTGGGATCAACATCACTCTTGACAAATCCCAACTGCTGCAAGTAACTATCAATTCGACCATACCATGCTCTAGGTGCCTGCTTGAGCCCGTACAAGGCTTTCTTTAACCTACAAACATGAGACTTCTTCTCATGAGTTTCGAAGCCTTCGGGTTGTTCTATATACACCTCTTCTTCTATCACTTCGTTCAAGAATGTTGTCTTGACATCCATCTGGTGAATCTCCCATCCCATTTGAGCTGCTAAGGATATAATAGATCAGATAGAGGTGTAACAAACAACTGGGGCGAAGGACTCTTCATAGTTTATCCCTTCTTTCTAAGCAGACCCCTTTGCTACGAACCTTGCCTTGTACTTCTCTATGTTGTCGTCTACAGCATACTTGATCTTGTAGATCCATCGTGTTCCTACAACTAATCTATTTTCTGGTCTAGGTACTACTTCCCAAACATCATTCATCATGATGGAGTCGTACTCTTCCACCATGGCATCCACCCATACTTGGTCTTGAACAAATTCCTGAAAGCTAGAGGGTTCTCCCACTTGAGATACTAATGCTTGGTATCTATCTGGTTGTCTACTCTTCTCGGCTCTAGGAGCTCCAACAAATTCCTTTGTGTCCCTCTGTGTCTGTCGCACCTCTCTGCTTGTTTACCACTAGTGGTTGGAGGCTCAACCAACTCTTCCTCCTGATCCTGTTGTTCCGTCTGTTGAGAAGCATCTGCATTTCCTCCCTCTGAGGAAATACTGGTACTGGTCACTGTACTCGACCCAGGTGTATGCTCTCCTGCCTGTCCTTCTTGTTGCCCCTGCTGCTCTTGGACTAACAGAATGTCTCTTAACTGATCTTCTGCAAGCATTTCACAAGATTTCTTGAAAGCTCTATCTTCCATGAACTTTGCATCCCGTCTTACTACAATCTTCCTGCTGCCTAGAATGTAGATTCTATATGCATTTGAGGTCTTGTTGTATCCTACGAGATACCCCTTCTGTGCAATCTGATCCAATTTGTTGTGCTTCCCGTTTGGAATGTGGCAATAAGCCATGCTTTCGAATATCCTAAGATGACTAACTTATGGTTTCTTCCCTGTGAATACTACTTTGGGCATTCTCTTCCCCAATGCTCTATGAGGAGTTCTATTTTGGATATATATTGTCGTGTTACAACCTTCTGCCCATAGATACTTAGGTAGATCCTGATCATGTAACATGGCTTTGGCTACCCCAACAATAGTTCGATTCCTCTGTTCTGCCAGTCCATTCAGCTCCAAATTATATGGAGTTGTCCACTCTCTTTTGATGCCCTCCTTTGCGCAGAAATCTGTGAAATCTTTGTCTATATATTATCCACCATTATCTGAACGCAATACCTTTATCTTTTTCCCTGTCATATTTTCAACAAGAGCCTTAAACTCTCAGAAATGATCAAAGACCTCATCTTTGGTCTTTATGAAATAGATCCAGATTTTTTTCTGGAGTGATCATCGATAAAAGTGAAAGTATTTGCCACCACTAAGATCCCTTGTGGACATAGGACCACAGATATCTGAGTGTATTGATCCTAATACATCCTTTGCTCTATTGTTACTTCTGGAAAAGGTTGCTTTAGCATACTTTCCAAGCACACATTCTCTGCACAAGTCATCATGTTCACTACTTAGGACTAGTACCCCTGTAACAGTCTCTCTAAGCATCCTCAGTGCTCCATTGTGTAATTGCCCCATTCGCTTGTGCCATAGTTCATTTCGCTCCTTCTCACCATTATAGTTGTTGCCTATTAGTGCCATTGGCGATTCAAGCTACAACTTATACAACTTGTTGCTTCGAACCCCAATTTGCTTTTTCTTCTTCCAACTTGGATGCTTAACATATACTTTCTTCCCGATGAAGTGTACATCATATCCTTGTCCTGTAACTGGGACACTGAAATTAAATTCATCCTAATCCTGGCACATGCAGAACATTGGTGGCTCGAATGTTGGTCCTTGCTTATGTCTGAAAATCTATGGTGCCTCTCCCTACTGGAGTACATTTTATTCTGTTTCCTATAGTTATTTGTAAGTCCATCTGTTCTTCTTGATATCTCGAGAAATGTTCTCGTATTCCAATCATATGAGTTGAAACCCTGCTATCAATGTACCAAAAATCCGTTGATGCTGAATTAGCTAGGCATGTGAATTCTTCATCTAATCTGGTAGATAAATCTGAGACACTTTGAGTATCCATATTGTGCCAATTTATGACACTAACCTATCCCAACAACTGTTGTAAGAAAAATTGCGTCCCCCCTAAAATAATCCTCCTTGCTGAATCTTCTGTTGCGCTATCCCTTCCACCACTGATAAATTTCAATTGGAAAAGACTTATCTCTCTGTCGACACACTCAGAGAGAGTTTTCCCACAAAAACCAATCTCCTTGGTTTGAACTGCACAATCCTCTGGGAGATTTGAATTTCTGCCCTTGCAGGAATTTCGAATTCCCTTCTCTTCTCAACATTGGATCCTCCGAATTCTCTTCTACTTCCCTGTAGCTCTGATACCATGTGAAAATTTCTAAAATAGAAATCCTATTGCAGTGATTACTTCTACTTATTACCTCATAAATAAGTTATCTACTATATTCTTATGACAAATATCGAACCATATTCCTCTGCAGCCTTCACAATTAAAACATTGCAGAAAGTAAATGTAAGTAAAATGCTGGCACATATACGAACACAATGACACAGTTATTTTTGGACAATTGTCCCTGGAGAAACCCAATGCGGGAAAACTAGTGTAGCAAATGAATGTTTTATTATTCTTCACCAAAAATCATCATGTACAAAATTACAAATTACACCCAGCAGTATAGAACAAGGCTTTCTGAGAAAAATTTACAGACACTCCTAAACAAGTATCTGACCCGAGAGAGAGGTTCCTCCACCCTTTGCGTCTCTCTGGCTTGCCCAACATCACTTTTTCTGGCCTCTGGACTGGCTTGCGCAATGCCTGCGTCACTCAAGCCAGCGCTACCTCTCCCAGCGTCAATCTGCCCAGCGCTGCCCCTTCTACTACTCTGCTTCTTCGTCCCTGTCTCCCTGACTGATGTTGAACCCTCTCTATCTCTCCTCCACCTGCAACTCTCCCTTTGAATCGATTTTCTCTTGCCGAACTTCAACTAGTGAGAAAATCAATTTTACTTGGGCAACTGTGTTTCTCCCTGGTGTTTCTTCGAAATGACCCTTAAGCCCCTTCTTATATCATCCTGTTGGATAACCAACGACATAGATTAAATCTTAATCAAAGGCTCAAATCGTTTCGGCTTGATTCGTGTCCTTTTCTAGAAGTTTCACGCATGATTAGATTAATACCCATTAATATTTTAATTTTTCTAAGTTTAGACTTAGGAACCCCATTAAAAATATTAATTATTTTAATAAAAACACTTTTGGGTGGAATTTCCCAAAACACTTTCTGGGTTCTTTGGAATACATGTGCTCAAGCCTCCCTGCAAAATTTGAGGCCTAGAGCACATCCAATGCTACCCCAAATCAAAACAACCCAGATTAACTTCTAATCAATGGCTTAGATCATTTTGGCTTGATCCTCGTCTTCTTCTAGAAGTTTCAACCACAGTTAGATTAATACCCTTTAATTATTTTATTTCCTAAGTTTAGACGTAAGATCCCATTAAAAATAATTAATTATTTTAATAAAATTGTCTCTGGGTGGAATTTCCGAAAACAATTTCTGGGTATTGGAGAATGCATGTGTCTTAGCCTCCCAACAAATTTTGAGACTTAGAGCACATCTAATGCTAGCAGAAATCAACACTCCCTCTTAGCAAGGAATGTGCTCTAGCAATGCAACCTGTTGAAGCATCACTCTGTTCTGTAACATCTCCTCCTACGCTGCTAATGTCTGACATCCTATCCACCAACTACTGCGCAAATGTTGCATCTGTACTGTTGCTAACGCTGCCACTATGAACACTACATCCGTACTACAAATCCCTCTCAATTCTGCATCTGTGTTGCTACTGGCACTGCCACTGCCAACTGCATATGCATTGCAACCTTCTCCAACTATTGCTGCTACTGCACCAGCAACGAAAAAGTATCCCACATTATTGAACTGGGGTTCAGTACGATGTATCTCATTTCAGGAGTTCTAATTGCTGCTAGTCTCTGTGCTGACCCTCTGAAGCCTGTGTTGTTGTTGGCCTCTGCTCTGTGTCATCTACACTGCTGCCAACTTTGCTATGCACTGCTCAGTCTCTGGCGCTGCTAGCCTACAACTGTCACTCCGACACTCCTCTGCACCAACTGACATTGGTCCATCCTGCTACTTTTGATCTGGGCTCCTGTAGCAAGGAATTGATCCAAGAGGTGGGCTCCTCAAGGATCCTGCCCAACTGTAGCTCTTTCGAACTACAACTCTAAATCATCCCACCTTCCTCCTAGAGGTATCTCGGCTGTCATGGAAAACTCATTCTCCTCGATCTTTGTGGCTGCAACTTTTGGATCATGCTTCTCATCTTTGTCCTTCTTTCTGAGAGAACACTGCATTGTGTAGTGTTCGAGTTCACCACACCTGAAGCATTTGATCTTCGAAACATATTTCTTCTTCTTCTGATGCTCTTGCTGCCCCTTGGATGTGAGGACTGCATTTTCTTCCTCCTCCTTGGGCTTCGACCCACTATTGTTGGTTCCATCAAGTTTACACTTGACCAAGTCCCTCCTTAACTCCATCCTGCTACTTTTGATTTGGGCTCCTATAGCAAGGAATTGATCCAAGAGGTGGGCTCCTCAAGGATCCTGCCCAACTGTAGCTCTTTCGAACTACAACTCTAAATCATCCCACCTCCCTCCTGGAGGTATCTCGGCTGTCATGGAAAACTCATCCTCCTCGATCTTTGTGGCTGCAACTTTTGGATCATGCTTCTCATCTTTGTCCTTCTTTCTGAGAGAACACTGCATTGCGTAGTGTTCGAGTTCACCACACCTGAAGCATTTGATCTTCGAAACATATTTCTTCTTCTTTTGATGCTCTTGCTGCCCCTTGGATGTGAGGACTGCATTCTCTTCCTCCTCCTTGGGCTTCGACCCACTATTGTTGGTTCCGTCAAGTTTACACTTGACCAAGTCCCTCCTTAACTCCTCTTGCTTAAGAGTTGCCCACATCTCATCCCAGTTTGGCAAAGTCACTCTACCCAGGATGCTCTAGACAAAGACTTGCCACTCCTTAGATACTGAATTTAGGGCCAGTCTTACCATCTCGGAACCTTGAGGTGTTGACCCCACAACTGCCAACTCATCTCAAGTCTCCTGAAGCTTTGCAAGGAACGGATCAATGCGTTCCCCCTTCTGCATCTGCGTGGATCTCATCTTCTGCTCCAAGTACATCTTTCGTTGCTTGGAAGATCCTTGATACAACATCGACAATGCATCCCACATCTCCTTGGCAGTGTTTCTACCAGCGATGTGACAGACTATATGATCCTTCACTCCGTCGAGGATCATTCTTTTTGTCTTCGCCATTTCTCCCTTGTACTTCTTGAGTGGATCTGGATCTGCGAGCTCAACTACCACGCTGTCGACGTAGACTTTGAGAAAATGCTCATCCAAAAGGCATGACATCCTTGCCTTCCAGATCACATAGTTGGATGCCCCATCCAACCTATCCTAATCTCTCAGTCCACTGGCTGCCATCTCTGCCAATCAAAAAAGTCGACTGGCCTCCTCTCTCCTCTGTGCTACACTAGACTGGCCTACGCACTCCGTGTTGGAGCTTGTAGATCTGCCCCTCCGCTGCTTCTCAGCTAGTGAGAATTCAGACTCCTTGGTTGCAATTCCTCTGAGGAAGAATTCCATCAAATGTGTCTCTCTCTTCCCTCTGACACCTTTTTGCCTAGAAACTGCCTGCAAAAAAATTGTGTCCCACCAGAATTTCCTCTTCGCTGAGGCTTTCACTGCGCTGCTCCCTCTGCCGCTGACAGATTTCAATTTGGAAATCCTACCCCTCTGTCGACTCACTCAGAGAGAGATTTTGCCACGAAAATCTAGCCCTCCTGGCCTGAATTGCGCAATCCCTCTAGGGATTTGGATTGCTACCTCTGCAAGAATTTTGAATTCCCTTCTTCCTTCAACGTTGGGTCTTCTGGCACTGCTCTTCTTGTTTCACTTGTAACTCTTATACCATGTGGAAATTTGGATGCCCAAATTTCTACTGCAGCAACGAATTAAGTTTCTCCTACTTGTTAATTTCTGAATCAAGTTACTTACTATTTCCTACAGTGAATAGAGAAACTAATAAACTGCAGTCGACACCATTTAAATTATAAGCAAAAACAAGAAACTGAACAGGAAAGAAATACAACACATCTACACAGCTTTTTTTGGACAAGTCCACAGAAAAACCCAATGCGGGAAAACCCGTGCAGCAACTGAGGGTTTATTATTAACTAGTAGTAATTTCTGAGTACAATTTGTTGGATGCCCAACTGGTTATCCTATACAGAGAAAAACTGGACAAAACAAGTAGTGAAATGCTCTCACCCTGTCATTGGAAGAATCTGACCCTAATATCACTGGAAAGAGGCTTTGCGTCCCTTTTGTGTCAGCCTCTGCGCAGAACTGCATCAACCCTACACAGTCTCTGCGTCACCTTTGCTAGGGACTGCGCTGCTCTTTCTTCTGATCCTCTGCTACCCAAAAACTTCGATTTTTAGCCTCTCAGTCTCACACCCCGGCGCGCCGCTTCTGAAACTCGATTTCCTCGACAGGAAATTCGATCTCCCTCTAGGCTCTGCGCTACTACTACGTCAACACTGTGTGGGCCAGTGTAAGCCTCTCTCTGGACGTCGTTCTGTCCTCTCTTCCTTGTACTCTCTGGCCCACGAAAAGACTCCTCACCAGATACTATCCCTGCCCTCTCTGCAAAAGATCACTATCTAAAATCTCTCCGGCAGCTGCTTTTCTCCAGAAAATCAAACTTTTGATCTCCCCTCTATATGTTCTCCAAGTGCTCCTCAAGCCTCTTCTTATATCTTTCTGTTGGACAACCAATGACCCAAATTAACTTCTAATCAATAGCTTAAATCATTTTGGCTTGATCCTCGTCTTCTTTTAGAAGCTTCATCCACAGTTAGATTGATACCCTTTAACTATTTTAATTTCATAAGTTTAGACTTAAGGTCCCATTAAAAATAATTAATTATATTAATAAAATTGTCTCCAAGTGGAATTTCCCAAAACGATATATGAGTATTGGAGAATGCATGTGTTTAAGCCTCCCTGCAAATTTTGAGACTTAGAGCACATCCGATGCTACAATAAATGAACAGGAAACCCTTGGGTGATGTAGTGAGAGTGGGTGAGCACCCATCTCTTCCCTTGGTGAATCCATTCAAGGTTCACGGGTTGCAGTTATTTGATTTCATGTTTCAGTTTGGAGGCCAGTTTCGGTATTATTATCTTGGAGGGCCGTTTCCAGCTATTGTATTGGCATATATATTATATATAATAATGTTGGATTTTGTTGCTACATTTCTCATTGTTCTTTACATTGTGATTTTTAATGAGATTTTTATGCAATTTATGGATTTATGGTTTGGGTTTTACATGACAATCTTCTATTAGGTAGATGATAATTTTATGTGAAGGGTTTGTTCCAAATTTTCTTCATTTGGGACATTAGAAAGGGGGTGACATGTCCATGGTACATCCGTCAAGTGGTAAGTGGCATGTGATATAATGATGGAATAGATTGGGGATCAAGGGAAGGCTCCAAGCCACATGCCATGGTACAAGGGTAGAAATAATAGGGAAGCCCACACTTAGGTATATGAATGTAAGGGGTGAATCGTGGTACATGAGTTACCTTAACCTTTGTTTTTCCACCCTTCTTCATATGCCTTTTGCCTTTGATTGATTTTTCTTCATAGCTATTTGGGGCTCCAGGGAATGAGGATGTGTAGGATACAACAGTAGATACCCCTTTAAGGTGGGGTAGTTCATCTCCCACTAGGGATTGGGTCAATCATGGGTTCCTTAATGATGGAGGGGTCTCATATAGGGCCCATAGGAACCAGGGTGATGGTCGTAGATAAGGGGTAGAGCTCATGTTTGGATTTTTCCCACATGCTAAATGTGTATGTCCTGGCCATCTTTTGCATTTTATGGTACAATTTCCTGTTGAGTGTGGCCAAGTATGCTTTTTCTTTTCTTTTTCACAGCATCAACCTCCAGGGCATCATTCCAGGCCCAACCCAAGGTGTGGGAAAGGAGAGGGAGAAGCTAACTCCTTGTGTACCCAGTGGCCAAATGTGGATCCAGATGGGACAAGAGATAAATGGGGTCAAAATGAGCAAAGGGGAATGATGTATATGGTGTCGGGAAGTGGGACCATGCAACCAAAATCGGAATTTCCCATGTAGTGCCAGCCCTAAAGCTAATAGACAGTAAAAGAGATCCCACGAGACTAAGACACAAGGCTAACCACCAAATCAGGCAGAGGGGACAAGATTACAAACCTAGCCCACTCTTTCCACCGAATACCCCCACCAATCCATGCCCAAAAATGTCCATGATAAGTAAGCAAAATTACTCAACTATACCAATGAAAAGCCATACCTTTGGGGTCGGGAGGTCCACCTTCAAACATATGATCATAACAGATGGGCGAGGGACCACATGGCTGGCTCAAGTGGCGGAGATAGTGACACATCGAGCTATTTAGTGGCTTTAAGGGTCTACTGGTTGTCAGCCGAGGACCATCTAGGAAAAACTCTTCTCCTATGGATATCATTCACAAAGTGGTGGGTAACAATCTGAAATCCATCTCCAGACCTCAAAATCCATGCAAATCCTTTAGACTCAACATTACAACTACAATTGGTCTTATAACTTTGATATATGTGACTTTTAACTACAATAAATGAAAACGTCAAACACCCTACAAACCCTAAAGACCCAAAAGCACAGGATAACCCACATAAGGGGTTGAGGGAACTTACCAGAGTAACCACTGCGTAAATCCAATTCACACTCTCCCCTCGTTCGTCGAATTCAATTGTCGCCACACCAAGACTGGGTACTCCTAGCTTCAACCAGCTACCTCTCCCGGGTCCTAGACATGGTGCTCCTTTCCTCCAGCGACACCACCAAAGAATTCCAACTTGCATTCAAAGTTTTCCTTCACAAGACAACATACCCTAAGGCACAAGCACGAGGTGTCATCCTACGTATACAGAGCAAATTCCTCACCACCCTTGTAATCACGCATGACCAGACTTGCTAACACTGCGAACAACCTTACCAACTCACGCATATGCATAATGCCCAGGCTTTGGAAAGTTTTGTTCCTAATCGAATGAATGACGCCAAAATGACAGTTGTGACAGGGTACTAATTAAAATAGAGTGGTGATATTCCCCCCCCTTTCTCTATAGTGACTTTGTTCTCCCACCCCCATCGGGGTTACATTTGCATAGTCTTAATAGTTTGTCTAACATTCATCAATCACCTAATTTCACGTGCAAGTATTGAGTCTTACAACCATTCACTTGTCCTGTAGAAATTTCTCATTTCCCACCCCGGTTTTCAGTTTCACCTTATTTCTCCAAAATATTTAAATGCCCTTTCCCATATCCATATATTCAACAACTAGAAAATAAATTTTGCTGAAAACACAAATTCTAAAAATGTAACAGAATGTTGGAAAATGCAGAAATAAATATCAGCACATACAAACAGCCATTTAACACATTTAAACACAGTGATTTTTGGTCAAGGTGACCCTGGAAAAACCCCCTACAACTCTTGGGGAAAACCAGTTTGAAAGCTCCTTCTTATTTCTGGAAAATGCTTTTACAGTAAGACAAATATTCAGCAAAAAATCAGCAAGCAAACTTTTACAACTTATCTCGTTTTCCGTGCCTCTCAGCGAACTGGAAAAACTTGCAAACAACAAAACAGAACAGCAATAAATGTTGTACGGCCTCCTCGATTTTTGTGCCCAAATTTCAGCCTTAAATGCTGCTGTACGGACTGCCTAGAAAAGTGTGCATGCTGCCATAAATGCTGCTATACAGTTTTCCTCGATTTCTGTGCAGAAAACAGCAGTACAGTTGTACGGATTTCTGCCTAGAAAAGCGTGCCAAGGTACAGCCACTTGTTGTATGGCCTCCCTTGAAAAATGTGCCAGCAACCTACAGATTTTCTGCTCCTCGATTTCTGTGCTAACTTGCTGTATGACCTCCTTGGAATCTGAACCAAAACTGTTGTACGGCCTTTCTAGAAAATCGTGCCCAAAACCTGTCTTTCACTGTGTGCTAACTCAGCTGTACGGACTTGCTGAAACGCTGCCTTGGAATGTGTGCCAAGCTACTGCCTCCTTCTCCTCACTGTCCAGAAATCTCCCTTGCTCTCTTGCTCTCCTTCTCTCAATCTGCTCATGAAAGAATGAATGACCTTTTCCTCCTTTTCCTCCTTTAATCTAACCCTAAGTGATTTTTGGGGAATCCCTAAATCCAATGGCTGAAATAGATTGAAATCTAGGGCTGAGATTAAATGCTCATTTAAATCTCACTTTCTATTTTTTAATTCACCCCACTTTAATAAAGACCCACTTAGTCATTTATTTCCAAAGTCACTTTTCCTTTCTAATTTCACATTGACTTTATTAAAGTCACTTTAAAATTAGACTTTAGTAACTTTATTACTTAAAGTCACTTTTAAATTAGATTTAACTTTATAAAAATTATAAAGTCACTTTAGGAGAAAAATAAAATTCTTTTGGACACTTTTCCCTAGGCCAAAGATTAAAGCCTTAGGGAACCACCTGTCCTCCGGTACCAAATTTCAACATGTCCAAATATATTTTAGATCATCATAAGCACCACACCATAAGGGAGGAATTTTTGCATGGCACCCTCAGTGCCATGCCAAACCCCAACTTTCCTCAAGGTTCTCTCCACTCCACTCACCCAGTGAACATCTACTCCATGCCAAGTCCCATTGATAATACTATTGACTATATCCTTGATATCGAAATAATATCAACAATGTAAAAGGATATTCACACACAAGAAAGCACAAGAGAAAAAGCATGCAAGTATGAGAGAAGATTGTAAAATTATACATATAGGGTGCAATCTTCATTAGATTATTATAGAGTACAAAACTGTGGAGAGAGTGATCAAAGTTGATTAAGTCTCCCTAATAAAATACAAACAAATGGGTGAGTGATCAGTTTAGACCATGTCACCTCAAAGAAATAAGGTATCACGTGTACTAAGAACAAAACATAAAATTACAAATTTAATACATGTTCAGTAGACTAACTACAAATATCACACACGTTCACCCACCAACAAGAAGCTTGCATTGTATTAACCTTTGTTAATTCCTTCCAAATCTTGGAAATCCATTATTGTGGGTTTCGTCAATGGTATACCCACCTCTCAATAGAAGAATGATTGCATGGTAGTATGTAAATTTACCAAGACGGTAGTTGTCAATAAAAAAACCTATTGGTACTCCTTGAGCTGCATAATTTTCCTTCCAACATGTTTGCAGCCTTTTTTTATTATTATTAACCATTGTTCCTAATCATGGCTCCAAGTTTCTCTGTCACTTTTGGAAATCCTTATGGAAGCCCTTATGTTGTCAGCTTTGATTCTCTAGTACACTACATGCATAAACTAATGGTGAAACCAAGGTAGTGAACAAAGCCTTGGTTCATGCCAATGTTGCAAAATTCGAATTTGGGAATAAATCGGCAGGGGTCCAAAAATTGAAAAAGTCGTAAAAGTCTGGAGAAAATCAGAAAAATTGGCAAAAACTTAGAAAATTAAAAAAGTACAAAAATATCCTTTCTTGTTTTTGAAAAGCTCCTGACCTTTTACGATTTAATCTTGATTTTTACAGTTTAATCCCAATTTTTACAATTTAATCTAGGGTTCGCAAAACCCACCACTATATTTTCATTTGACTCGTGATAATATCGCAATTTTATCAATTTTATAAGGATTTTTTCAAATTTGAAAAAGTCGCGAAAATTTTGACAGATAAAATTGGCAAGCTGAAAAAATCGCAATTTGCCAATTTTATCAGGATTTTATCGTGATGTTGGTAACAGAGGTTCATGCTCTTTGCATCTACCACTAGCAGAGCAAATAGTGGGATCAGTGCATGCCTGTTTTGTAGCACAACTATAACAGAGCCATTCACGCTTCTACAACATACTCTCCTTTCGAGGTGTGTTTTCGCTGTGACCCTATTGCACTTTATGTCATCCCTATTTCACTCAGCACCATCCACATCCCACCAACTGAAAGAGGAGAGAAACCTTCTTCTTTTGGGAAACACATGGCCATGATCCACAGCAAGGTTCATGACATTTTCGACAAAGACGAGCCCAGTATAAGGCACTTCAAGATCAAGAATGAATTGCTCCACATTCTCAGATTGGCGACCAAGTTTGGCTGTGTTTGAATAAGTAGCTCTTCAAAAATCAACATCACAAGATCAAGCTCATACTGCTAATGGCTTGTAATGTCTTCAAGTTTGACTTCACACCTCAATTTGGCATCCATGATTTGATGAATGTAAGCAATTGAGCTTATATGAGCCACCTCAAAGGTTTGAGCCAGCCATATAGATTTCCCTAATCATGCAAGGACTTCCCAATGTGTGGAAAATGCAACTTGAACATAATCTCACTGTTCAGTAAGTAGGCATGCATTGCATTGTAACCACCTCAACTATCTCTTTCTTCTTTATTCTTGTGTTTTGAGCCTTTAGAACCAATCTATAAGAGATATCTTCACATGTTAACATTTTTTCTTGAAACCTATCCATGACATATTTCAGCAGTCCATTTTAATTGAAGGAGCTCAGTAATTATAAACTTGAACAGCTGCAATCAGAGTAAGAAAGAAAACAAGGACCTAGAAAAAAGTTTGAACATTCAGAAATATATATTGTATAAAGGGCATGAAAAGATAAATTAGATTCTTCTACGAAGGAAACATCAACTGCTATCAATGGAAAGGATGCATGCTGACTAAAGCAAAAAAGTAACACAAATGCAGCCTTACCATCAATTTCTACCAGTTCATCCCCTGTATGTATGTCAGCTCGTGCACCAGGACTGCCATCTACTGAAGACAACACGATCTGTGATTTTACATAATACAATGAGGACATAATATTAATCTGAGACTTGAAAATTACCAACTTTCAGTTTATTAATTCCAAAATAAACTAACTCCTATCTATTACAATTTTGTCACTTCCAAATTACAGAAAGTACAATAAAATACATGCCTGGGACTTTAAAACTAAATTAATGCAACCAAACAAAATGATTTATCATCTCTAAGTTACATCGCTCAAGCCTGCAGGTTCTTGTATAAAGGTCATTCCTAAGAAAAAGGAATATAAGGATTGTATTCATCTTGGCCGGCTTTTAGGGACATACAATCTATAAGAGATATCTTCACATATTAATTTATTGTCTTTTATCCTATCCATGGCATATTTCAGCAGTCCATTTTAATAGAAGGAACTCAGCAATTATGAACATGAACATCTGTAATCACAGTAAGAAAGAAAACAAGGACCTAGAAAAAAATTTGAACACTCAGAAATATATATTGTATGAATGAAATGAAAAGATAAATTAGATTTTTCTACAAAAGAAACATCAACTGCTATGGACATTAAATCTTGAGAAGTGAACAAAATAAATGACCAAGCAGGAATTCAATCTACAGCTGTAAATCTAGTGTCTACAGTATTCATCCTTTTCCTTATGCTGACTTGCAAATTAATAGACGATTGAAGGAGTAAAAGCCATCTTTATATTATGTTTATTATGGTGATTATGGTTTCCGTTTATTATTTTAAATTTATGTAGCTGTATGAAACCAAATTATGATATCCTTTCATCTTTCATAATAATCAATGCACTTTTTCAGGCTTAAGCTTGTGGACAAATTACAACTGTACCCATTTCCACAACTAGGACTGTCCCAAGTGACACAGCCAGTGACATATGGGCCTTGAATCGAGTACCTGAACCAAGTTCCTCGTGTGGATAGACATCCCACGCTACAGACTTACAGATAGCCTATCAGATTCTAGCCACATAGTATGAATGGAGAAAGGAAACACAAAGATGAATTCACAAACAATAGCAGGATATTAGGCAGTCAAACCACTGGTCTACTCATCTTACTACAAAAGTTTTGTTAACACTTGAAACCATCCAGTAACAAGTTAACTAGGGATCAGATCATTGTCACCACAAGCTGGTTCCTCTATGCACGCTAGACATGGCAGGGGCTCCCTCAACGATCTCAGATTAAAAAAATATAATGTCCAACCCGCAAAACCAATCTCAGATCTGTAAAAATATCTCACTGGTATTATAAGACTGCATGTAAATAAATGGACAGCAAGGCTAAAAATACAGATTTAATCATAAAATAGCCTTTCAAGTTTCAACCTTCTTACCCATCCACATACATGGGTAACCCTGGGAGAAAATCTCTCCTTTGATGCAGCTTGACAGCCATCAGCCCCTGCCATGATCCACAGATAGCCAAACTCAGATGTCTTTCACCCATTCTTCATTCAGTACATTCATATATCTAGCATATTGATCCAATGGAGGTGGGGTCATCTATTGTAAGGTACATCAATCATTTTTGCATGCAAATGCTTTAGTTTAATGTCTTTGTCATTCTAGTATGGATCATCGGTTGAAATTGGATTATAGACCATGATGCTTTGGTTGTATCCTTGTTCCCTTGCTTCACCTTGGTGGCTATTGTTACCGCTCAATATAGTAGGGGTCCTAGGAGGGGTTCCAAAGGGACTGCTATAGGACAACAATGGGACAACTACCCATTGTCACCTCAGTCGATGTCCCCTGCTCTTTACGAACTTTCACCGATGTGAGGAGTCCCAGTATGAAGGAAATCACTTGAATGATAGGATCAATGGCAAGGTATAACGTGATTTCCTAGGCCCATTCAAAGGAGAGGCTCAATTAATGGTTCAAATACTTAAAGAAAATCTGAAAGGCTCCCCAAGAAATACCTATGAAGGATGACCTTGGGCTTAGGAATATTCAAAAATGATGAACGCCGAAGATCAAAACTTCCAAAATCCCTCACTTGTGATTGATGGGTTTATACCAAGGTTCCAAGTGAGGCAAGGATGGTTCACTCAATGGAAAGATTCAATTAAAGTGTGAACTTTGGGAGAAGCTAGGGTGACTTTCCACGAAATACCCCTTGAGAAAAATACTATAAGAGATCAAGGGTTGAGAGATATACCATGGTAAAGGCTCATCCAATGATCACCTACAGTTAAGAGAAAAGGTTTTGAATGATGAACTACAGAGTGCAAACCTTCAAGAAATCCCTAAATCAAAGCAGCTTCAAGGGTTCCCTTTTGCTGTGATAGCTAGGGCATCAATTTATTTGAAAATTCACCATTGGAATTCGTTCAAAGCTGGAGGATGCCTAGAGGAGACATAAATGTAGAAACTTGTCCAGACGAAATCCTAAAATTCCTCCTCCCTAAAATTTCGCACCAAGCCCTAGATAATCTCCTCATCTTTAGGGGACGAAGAAAAGAGGAAGAAAAGAAGTGAAAGAATGATATTTCGTTAAGTTAATGTGATCACCTAGGATCTAGGACTAGTGCCTGGCTGTTGGGAAGGTTGGAGTCAAAATGATCAAGATTTAGGAACTTCGCTCTTCAAGGAGGCATAAAGACGCAACTACGCTCTTTGTGGATGCAACTTCACAACAACTTTAGACTTTTATACTTTGATATGACAGATTTGATGGAGTTTCAAGGTAAAAGGTGCATAACCTACCCATCGGAAAATCCACTCTTCTTGCCAAAATGAATAATATTGCAATGAGCCAAGATTACAAGTGTTTTATAAATTCGCAATAGTTTTTAGGGCACAAGTCATGACATAGCATTCCATACATTAGAAATGAAACATTATGAAATTTGCATGAAAAGAGCACTTACATGACAAAAAGAGTATATCCATCCATGAACTTGCCAAATAGAATCTCCAAGAGAGATAGCGAAAATTTTCCACACATCAAAATGCATTTAATCATCCAAATCATTTCACAAGGTGCAGGTTCGAAATATTTAGAAAAATATATCCCAAATCCAAGTGATGATGAGAGATCAAATGAACCTCTCTTATATTTATATGATCCACCAAGGGATTTGAATGGCCTAATAATGCCCTTACAATAAAAATAATGTGCAAAATAACATCCTTTTGGTGACAAGCCTACCAAATAGCTCCACAATAAGAATAATTAGCCTCTCAAGAGAGATGAAATGATAGACAAGTAGCTAATAAGGCTATTGGAAGGCCAAATGAAATCCAACATGTGCCCAAATGAATAGAAGGGCTCCAAATATAGTGATGAAGGGGATAACCCCTTGATCTCCAAGCAAATGACCTGTGGTGCCCCTAAGTGGCTATGGGGGCACAAAATCATCCTCGTGGGTCTCCAACTGAATCAAACAAGCATGTATTCCATCCGCAAGGGTTGGAACAATGATGCAAGCCGTCCCTTTGTCTCCCATGGTGAGACACAACCCCATCTGGGCCCTAGACCAACTACCAAGTGTGTGGTGCAAGAGTGTAGTTGGTTGGGCAAGGTCGTCCAGGTGCATCATTATCATCAAATAAGTGGGACATGAGCAAGCAATGAATGGTGTTGAAGGATCCCATGGCTCTCAACGCACCGTCACACACCCTATAAATGTCAATATGACCCTCTAGAGGGCTTGGACCCCATATAGGGAAACCAAACCCCAATGCATCTTCCCACCTTCCAATACAACAAATAATTAATGTGTGAGAATTTCTAAATCTACACATCAGAAATCCTACTGCAGTTACTGGTTTATCATCTCCTACTTGTTCTTTACATTCAACAAGTTATTTAATTATTTAAACAACGATGAAAACACTATTGCAAACTACACATACATACAAATCATGAACTGATATAAAATGAGACAATCACACAAGGGACACCATTATTTTTCGACAATCGTCCCCGGAAAAACCTAATCTGGTAAAACCGGTGCAACATATAGAGGGTTTGTATTATTAAACAGATTTCTGAATACAACTAGGGTGCCAAAGCTAGCTCACCCAACAAAGAATAAACCTGGCATAAGTACCTCTATTCAGAGACAGATATTTTGGCAAATCCAGCAACTGGATGATCAAACCCCACAGATGACAATGATGTTCCCAGTGTTGGGCAGCAATGGTTGCTCCAAGCTCTGCGCTGGAACTGCGTCCCCTCCCAGTGAGCCTTCCTTGCTCAGAAATCGATATGTTGAACTGTTGTTCTCTCTGCCTCACAAAAACCCCAGCGTTGCCTCTAAATGACTGCGTCAACCCCTCTAGCTTCTGCATCACCCTCTTTGGAGTTGCGTTGTCTCTCCTGATGTTGCTCTGCCTCTCTGCTATGTATTCTCAGCCTTGGACTGAAGTCCCTCTGCCGAACTGCCCCTCTCACTGCAACTCAGATCACTAGCTCGATTTTCTCAGCAAACCATGCCCCAGAAAAATCGAACTCTTTGATCTCTCAAGTGTATCTCCAACTGACCCTCAAGCCTCCTCTTATACTTTTCCTGTTGATGAATCAACGGCCGAGATTAAGTCCCTAATCAACGGCTAAGATTAAAACAGACTTGATCCTCGTCACTTAGAAGTTTCTCACCCATATTCTTATTAATACCCATTAATATTTTTATTTTCCTAAGTTTTGACTTAGGAACCCATTAAAAATATTAATTATTTTAATAACTCCTCATCCGGGTAGAATTTCTCCAAACGATTTCTGGGTTCTGTAGATCTCATGTGTTCTAGCTCCTCAAAATTTCGGAGCTAGAGCACATCTGATGCTATCCAAAATCAACACTCCCTCTTAGCAAGGAATGTGCTCTAATAACACTTCTCAAGAGAAAAACTACAATGATCCACTGCATCGGTTCTCTGTGCTGCTGATGCTTGGCCTGATGCCCTTCATCCACTGCACTACTGCTTCTTGTACTGCTGCCCATGACTCTGCCACTGTCACTGCTATATTTGTACTACAACTCCCTCTTAGAATGTTGCATCATGTTGCCCATAGCACTGCCACTGCTAACTGCTGCACTGCAACTCAGTTGCTGAGAAGCAACTGAAACTTCATCCAAATACTGACATGTTAGTCAGTATGGATACCTAATGATGGTGAAGCTACCTCTACTGCTAATCTGTGCTAACCCCTTGCTGCTACTGCGTTGCTTCAAAGTGCTCTGTGCCTCTCACACTGCTACAACATCCACTGCGTTGCCTCAGACTTTGGCACTCTAGCAATGCCATTGTCGCTCCAACTGACACCCGTCACTTTGCTACTGTCGTTAAGGGTTCCCATAGTCGTATGTGATCCAAGAGATTGGGCACATCAAGGATCCTACCCTAGTCATGTAGTCATCTCGACTACAACTCCATGTCGCCCCACCTCTTCTCCAGAGGCACATGAGCACTCATGGCACAATCGTCATCCTCGCCTTCCTTGTCAGCTTTCGCTGGAGCAACCTTTGAGTCAGAAGCCTCCCCCTTGCCCTTCTTCCAGGGGCACTAAGTGGCATAATGTCCCAGTTTCCCACAATTGAAGCATCTGACATTAGTTATGTCCTTCTTTCTATTCTGCTTCCCTTTTTGTCCCGATGATCCGAGAGCTGCATCCTCCTCCTCCTTCTTAACCTGGGCTCCCTTACCGCTACTCCCTGTCTTGGTCAACCTCCTAAGCTCTTCTTGTCAAAGAGCTGCCCACATCTCCTCCCATCTGGGGAGAGTCACTCTGCCCAAGATATTTTGGAAAAAAGTCTCCTAGTCCTTGATGACTGCATTTAGGGCAGTCCTGAGCATGAAATCAGGATCTGGTGTAGACCCCACGGAAGTCAATTGGTCGTGAATCCCTTATAACCTGAGAAGGAAGGGATCAATCTCCTCTCCCTTCTGCATCTGGTACTGTCTCAGTTGATTTTCTAATAGCATCTTTCGTTGGACGGAAGAGCCCTGATACAAGGTGGTCAGCGCCTTCCACATCTCCCTTGCTGTGTCCTTCTCAGCAAGGTGTGGTACTGCATGATCTTTGACCTTGTCTAGGATCATGCACTTGGCTTTAGCCTGGGCCTCCTCGTACTTCTTCAATTGTTCAACATCGACCAGCACAACAACTACCTTCAAGCCATAGTCCTTGATGCGATGTTTGTCTAGGATTGCCAGGATCCTGGCCTTCCAGATGACAAAATTGGAGGCTCCATCCAATCTATCCTAATCACTCAACCCATTCACTGTCATCTCCGCTCAAAAATAAGACCGGTTCTCTTCTCCCTGTCCTGCTGTCAATCTAGCAAGACTTGGATCTGGATTTCTTTGGTGCAAGAAATGTTAATTTTAGGTATGTTCTATGCTTAGAGCAATTTATTTCAATTTTCACAGTTAGCTAAATATCTTTTCCAGATTAGCAATCACATCAGCATTAAAGTAAACTGCAAATAGAACATAAACATAAATCGCAGAAGACAAGCCAATACAAGAGGACACAAGATGTGGCGCTAGCCAGGGACAAACCCCAATGTGGGGAAAACCTTGATCAATTCTTCTTATATGTTCTTCAATAGTTCAGCGGAGAGAGAGATAGTACGTTTACAACGGAAGTCAACACTTTGACTTATCTAGGTAAGAGCATAGATCATCTCTAAGAAGATGATACATGAGATCAGTTGAAGACATGTTGCTTCAACTGATTCTCGAAGGTGACTCCTTCACCTATCATTGTGCTGCATTTCGTCATCATGCTACACCTCATCGTATTGCACCATGCTGCACCCATCATCACTATGTTGCATCTCAACATGCTTCATTAATCATGACTGTACCGATCATTGTATTGCATTATGTTCCACTGCTGCACCATGTTGCCATACTGACCTATGTGTTGGCTGCATCTTGCTTGCTTGTTGTCCCTAGCTTGCTTGTTGTCCTTTGCATGCTTATTGTTGTATGCTAGCTGTCCCTTGCATGCTAGCTGTAACATTGCATGCTTGGTGTATTTGTTGCTAAGTACCATACAACTGTCCCAATTTTAGTCAGTTGTCCCTTGTATGCTGCTCTCCTTCGGAGACAGATGCTTTGGTTGTTCCTGCAGTTCCCGACAGTTTCGGTAGTTCCAGTTGTTCCCAGCAGTTCCGGCAGTTCCCAGCAGTTCAGGTAGTTCTGGCAGTTCCAGTAGTTCCGGCAATTCCAGCTATTCACAAAATTTCCAGCAATTCTGGCTATTCCCGGCAATTCCGGCTTCTGCCCTCTGCGTCAGCTTTCCCGCCTGTTCTGGCAGTTCTTGGCAGTTCCGACAATTCCGGCTGTTCCCGGCAGTTCCGGCTATTCTAGCAATTCCGGCTTTTCCCGGTAGTTCCATAAGTTCTGGCTTTTCTCGGCAATTCCGGCTTCTGCCCTCGGATTAGGGCAGCGTTATCCCTTAGGATCTCTCCTCCTACTAAAACCCAAAGACAAGTAGAGAAAAAGAGATCCCAAGTGTGTTGAAATGACTTGAAGGCCACCTCTATTTATACTAAAACATTGAGCACAAGTGGGATTTATTTGGTTGTTGGCCGACCTTGACGAATTGTCCCATAACACAAATAAATTCATATCTCCATGAATACTTATCGGAATCGGATGATCTTTAGATCAATCCTACACCTCTCGATGAGAGTGATCCAACAAAAATATTAACGTCCATTAATAAGATGATCCACATGGAGTTTGGCCCTAGTTGCCAATTTTAACACTCCCTCTCAACTAGGGAGAACTCCATCTGCTGATCCATATGTCCGACTATACTATCTCTGCCATCAGTGCCCTGCACTGCTCTGCTCTGTTGAGCTCTGCTTTGCTCTGCTCTGCTGAACCATGAAGAAGAAGAATTGATTGACAATGTCTCATACCATTTTCCACTGACCTGAAGTCAGTTTCATCTGAAGAGAGTGTGTCACATCACTCTTACTGGCCCAAAGTCAGTTTTATTGATCCCAGATCAATATCACAAGAGAGTGTCTCAAACCACTCATACTGATCCCAGATCAATGGAGGTCATCCTAGCATAGGGAGTACGGTAGATACATCGATGCGTCCATCGATAGTACTACTATGGTCCCTAACCCCATTTCCCTGCGCATTGATCAGATGAGAGGTACTTCCCATGAGTCCCACACTACATGGGTAGGATGCCTCGACAAGAGAACTAATCATCTTATCCACAAGGGAATGAATCATCCTGCCCCACAGCTGCCACAGGAGAACTAATCATCCTTTTTCACAGTTGCCATGGGAGAACTAATCATCCCGACCCATGGGAGAACTAATCATCATGTTCCACAGTTGCCACGGGAGAACTAATCAACCCGACCCACAGGAGAACTAACCATCCTGTTCCACAGTTGCCACGAGAGAACTAATCATCCCGGCCCACAGGAGAACTAATGATCCTATTCCACAGTTGCCACGGGAGAACTAATCATCCCGACTCACAAGAAAACTAATCATCTTGTTCCACAGTTGCCACGGGAGAACTAATCATCTCGACCCACAGGAGAACTAATCATCCTGTTCCACAGTCGCCATGGGAGAACTAATCATCCCGGCCCACAGGAGAATTAATCATCTTGTTCCACAGTCACCACAGGAGAACTAATCATCCCAGCCCACAGGAGAACTAATCATCCTGTTCCACAGTTGCCACGGGAGAACTAATCATCCCGACCCACAGGACAACTAATCATCCTATTCCACAGTTGCCACGGGAAAACTAATCATCCCGGCCCACAGGAGAACTAATCATCCTGGCCCACAGGAGAACTAATCATCCCGGCCCACAGGAGAACTAATCATCCTGTTCCACAGTTGCCACGGGAGAACTAATCATCCCAGCCCACAGGAGAACTAATCTTGTTCCACAGTCGCCACAGGGTATCATAGGGGAAGGTTGAACCTGTCATCTTGTACATAGCGCACCACCGAGGGAGGGTGAGTCGCCCTGTGGTCGTATGTTCCTCCAGTAAGTACCCCAAGCCCTCCAGAGCTCCCAGAGCTCAATGCATGCAACATGCAGGACCCTTATAAGAAGGTCTCTCAACAACTCCAAGTCGTTCAGGTAAGTCACAGATTTGACCTTTCCCCGGGGCTTTGACAAAATATCTACGACCTGTACATCAATCTCAATGCGATGGAGCCTCCTCGCTCATCGACCTACCATATCCCAGATAAGGCAGTGTCTGATGTCTATCTGCTGGAGCAATCATCAAATACGGGATTCCTCAATAATTGAATCCCCCCTCTGGTTGTCAGAAAGAATCACAGTGGTATTCATCATGTGTACAAACAACTCACTTAAGAGCTTCTGCAACCATGCAGCTTCACACGAGATCATACTCGTAGCTATGTATTCGGTCTCGGCGACGCTTATAGCAACCAACTTCTGCGTCCTGCTCATCCATGATATCGAAGCAGAATCCAAAGAGAACCAACACTGAGAAGTGCTCTAGTGATCCTCCACACTGCCTGCCCAATCAGTGTTCGAATAATCATGCAGTTTCATATTTCCGACAGTGTATCTCAATCCATGAGAGATTGTGCCCCGAAGATATCTCAAAAGATTCTTGGCACCAATCTAGTGAGGCTCAACCAAATATGAGCTCATCATGCTCACTGCAAAACATATGTTCGGATGGAAGTTCACCAAGAACATCAACACGAATGAGTTTATGAAACTCAGAGGCATTTCCCAAATCTGGTCCGACATCACTACCATATAACTTCTGAAAGTTAAGATCCTCGAGGTAGTCACAGGCTTGCAGTTTATCATTCCACATCCGGAATCCAACTCCCTCTTACTTCTGCAAACGAGAGGGTCTACACCTGTCAGAAATAGGTCGTCCTCATAAGGTGCTGGTATGAGAGGTCTATCATCCACAACCTTCAGGTCATGGTTTGGATCGGTTTCACTCCTAGTGAATCTCAGCTTCATCAGGCAGCTATCAATCCTCTTATACTACGCCCAGGGTGTTTTGCTTCAAGCCATAGAGGGCTTTCTTCCACCTGTATACATGAGATTCCCAACCATGAATCTCAAACTCCTCGGGTTGTTCCAAACCTGTGGACCTGCTGCATGAGGGGAACGGTCCCCTTATAAGATTTTCCTTCGGTACTTCTCAGACATATACCTTCATGCTCTTCTTGAATTCAGGCATCCCTATCACCATCTAACTTACATCGAGTAGGGCCCCATAGGTAGACCTCTAGTGTTATAGATGCAATATGTCAATTGACATGATCCCCAATGGACCATCCTGCAACTTGATACAAATTGCCAACCCTGAACCCATGAGAAAAAGCATCTTTGAAATTTCTATTTTTTAACACGTACCATTCCATCGATGAATGCCACCCTAAAACCTTTGACTTCCATTTCCAAGATGGACACCAAGTTCTTCTTGTGATTAGATACATAAAAGAGATTCTTGTAAATGAATAGAGTTACCCTCATTCAATTGAGGGTTAACATTCCCTACACCCTTTCCGGGATAGGTGGCATCGACTCCAAGTATAATCCCACAGTTGTTTCCGTCTCTACCAAATTCGAGAGAGCACCCTTCTATCCGATGAGGTGCCTTGAAGCACTACGATCAATAAGCCAGATTCCCAAAGAATCTGAAGGAGAGGGCCAATACAAGATAACGCTTCTTTATCTTATCAAAAACAACATTTGATTCTTCATACCTAGGGTTCCTTGCTTTCTTTGAAGAGTCGGCCATTTCCTTGATGACCTACATTACCTGTCATTCCTTTGATCATTGAAGATGTCCCTGGAATGATTGTTATCTTCATCAAGAGATGTGTCTCTGCCATTCGGACACTCCTTCGCATAATGGCTGAACTTATTGCAACCAAGGCATTTGCCTTTCCTTCCACCCTTAGATCCGGACTTCCCAATGAAGTGATCTTTAGGTAGGCCATCAGAAACTTCCACTGTGCCATTCTGATAATATTCTCTGCTTCGACTTCACCCTCAGTGAATTTGAAGAGGGATGAGGAATCCACTGATCCTTTTGTCCTTTCCAAAATCTCTTCGGTGATTGCACTTTCACTCTTGCTTGGGCATTGTCTTCACCTCAGCTCCCATACCATGTTAATTTTAGGTATGTTCTATGCTTAGAGCAATTTATTTCAATTTTCACAGTTAGCTCAATATCTTTTCCAGATTAGCAATCACATCAGCATTAAAGTAAACTGCAGATAGAACATAAACATAAATCGCAGAAGACAAGCCAAGACAAGAGGACACAAGATGTGGCGCTAGCCAGGGACGAACCCCAATGTGGGGAAACCCTTGATCAATTCTTCTTATATGTTCTTCAATAGTTCAACAGAGAGAGAGAGAGAGAGATAATACGTTTACAACGGAAGTCAGCACTTTGACTTATCTAGATAAGAGCATAGATTATCTCTAAGAAGATGATACATGAGATCAGTTGAAGACATGATGCTTCAACTGATACTCCAAGGTGACTCCTTCACCTATCGTTGTGCTGCATTTCGTCATCATGCTGCACCTCACCGCGCGCACCATGCTGCACCCATCATCACTATGCTGCATCTCATCATGCTTCATTAATCATGACTGTACTCATCACTGTACTGCATTATGTGCCATTGTTGCACCATGTTGCCATACTAACCTATGTGCTGGTTGCATCTTGCTTGCTTCTTGTCCTTAGCTTGCTTATTGTCCCTAGCATGCTTGTTGTCCTTTGCATGCTTGCTGTTGTGTGCTAATTGTCCCTTGCATGCTAGCTGCAATATTGCATGCTTGGTGTATTTGTTTCTAAGTACCATACAATTATCCCAATGTTTGTTAGTTGTCCCTTGCATGCTGCTCTCCTTCAAAGACAGATGCTTTGGTTGTTCCGGCAGTTTCAGCAATCCCAGCTATTCCCTGCAGTTCCAGCAGTTCTCGACAGTTCTGGTAGTTCCGGCAGTTCCGACAATTCCAGCTGTTCCCAGAAGTTCCGGCTATTCCTGGGAGTTCCGGCTTCTGCCCTCTGCGTCAGCTTTCTTGCCTGTTCCAGCAGTTCCGGCAATTCTGGCTGTTCCCAGCAATTCCGACAATTCCAGCTATTCTGGCAATTCCGGCAGTTCTGGCTTTTCCCGACTATTCCCCGTAGTTCCGGCAGTTCCAGCTTTTCCCGACAGTTCCGGTTATTCTCGGCAGTTCTGGCAATCCCTGCTTTTCCTGGCAGTTCCCGACAGTTATGGCTTCTGCGCTCGGATTAGGGCAGCGTTATCCCTTAGAATCTCCCCTCCTACTAAAACCCAAAGACAAGTAGAGAGGAAGAGATGCCAAGTGTGTTGAAATGACTTGAAGTCCACCTCTATTTATACTAAAACGTTGAGCACAAGTGGGGTTTATTTGGCTGCTGGCCGACCTTGACAAATTCTTCCATAACACAAATAAATTCATATCTCCATGAATACTTATCGGAATTGGATTATCTTTAGAGCAATCCTACACATCTCGATGAGAGGGATCCAAGAAAAATATCAGCTTCCATTAATAAGATGACCCACATGGAGTTCGGCCCTAGTTGCTAATTTTAACAAGCAACCCTTTAAGGAACAAGCTCCTCTAGACTCCCTCTGAGTTTTGATTTCCTTCACAGAAATCCTCCCGCCAAATGTCGAATCACTTCCTCTCCAATCCTCCTTTGCTGCTACAACCCGGATCTAGATTTCTTTGGCTAGAAATTTGTCAAGGAAGTGACTCCCTCTACCTCGGCTTTGTCTCCACAGACACTATTCTACACCAACAAAAACAGCATCCCACCAGCTCCTCAAATCGAATCTGCACTGCTCCTCCAACCCCGACAACTAGTTGATTCGAACCTTTTAGGCTTTGCGCTGGCCCAGAGAGCTGGGGCAGTCACTGCGTGGGCTCCTCTCTGGCTCTGTCTCACCCTCTACAGGCTCGAAATGCTGACACAGACACTGTGTGAGCCTCTGCATCACTCCTCTGGCTCTACGTCACTCTTGCAGCTGCTCCTTTGCCTCTGAAACAACGTTGTTACTCGGGACAGCTGCTTTTCTGCAGGAAATTCTTTGGATCTCTCAGCTGGTGTGTTCAGTGTCTTATGATCTGCAATGCTCTGATACCATGTGAGAATTTCTGAATCTACACATCAAAAATCCTACAGCAATTATTGGTTTATCATCTCCTACTTGTTCATTACATTCAACAAGTTATTTAATTATTTAAACAACGATGAAAACACTATTGCAGACTACACATACATACAGATCATGAACTGAAATAAAATGAGACAATCACACAAGGGACATCGTTATTTTTGGACAATCGTCCTCGGAAAAACTCAATTCAGGAAAACCGTTGCAGCATATAGAGGGTTTGTAACTTTGTATTATTAAGCAGATTTTTGAATACAACTAGGGTACCAAATCCGACTAACCCAACAGAGAATAAACTTGGCAGAAGTAACTCTATCCAGAGACAGATATTTTGGCAAATCCAACAACTAGATGATCAAACCCCACAAATGACAATGTTGTTCCCAGTGCTGGGTAGCGATGGCTGCTCCAAGCTCTGCGCTGGAACTGCGTCACCTTCTCTAGGAGCTGTGTCACCCTCCCAGTGAGCCTTCCTTGCTCAGAAATAGATATGCTAAACTGCTGCTCTCTCTGCCTCACAGAAATCCCAAAACTGCCTATAATGACTGCATCAGCCACTTTGGCTTCTGCGTCACCCTCTCTGGAGCTGCGTTGTCTCTCCTAATGTTGCTCTGCCTCTCTGCTATGTATTCTCAGCCTTGGATTGAAGTCCCTCTGCTAAAGTGCCCCTTTCACTGCAACTCAGATCACTAGCTCGATTTTCTCAACAAACCACGCCCCAGAAAAATCGATCTCTTTGATCTCTCAAGTGTATCTCCAACTGACCCTCAAGCCTCCTCTTATACTTTTCGTGTTGATGAATCAACAGTCGAGATTAAGTCCCTAATCAACGGTTAAGATTAAAACAGACTTGATCCTCGTCACTTAGAAGTTTCTCACCCATATTCTTATTAATACCCATTAATATTTTTATTTTCCTAAGTTTTGACTTAAGAACCCATTAAAAATATTAATTAATTTAATAACTCCTCATCTGTGTGGAATTTTTCCAAACGATTTATGGATTCTGGAGATCTCATGTGTTCTGGCCCATCCACAAGATTTCTGAGCTAGAGCACATCCAATGCTAACCAAAATCAACATAATGTAATTGAGCAAATGAGCTTACAAGTCACGGAACCAAGTGGGAACTTCATAGAGGCATGCCCTTCCATAATGTGCTATAGAGTATATAGGTGCCTCCAAGTCCAAGAAGGAAGTTAAACAAGGACCCTATTAGGTGGTTTCAACCTCAAGGGATTAGCAGGTCCATGGTACATCCATCATATGGCAGGTGTCATGTGATATAATGATGGAATGGAGTGGGGCATCAAGGGAAGGCTACAAGCCACATGTTGTCAAAATTTTACAAACTGGAATCCTATTGCAGCAACTGGTATTATTTCTTCTAACTAATAAATTATATTTAGTTTATTGCTATGGCAACATCAAAATAAACACACTGCAACCTTCACAAATAAAAATGCAAAAAATAAGTATCACTGGAACTGAGAAAATACTAGCACACACACAATAAAAATTACACCATTATTCTTGGACAAAAGTCCCCAGAAAAGCCCAATGCGGGAAAACCGGTGCAGCAAATGAGGGTTTTATTTTATTATGCAGCGGTGAAATCTGAGTACAATCTATGGATGCCCGACTGGCAATCCAAACAGCAAGTAAATCTGGCCAAAACTATTTTAAGGGCATTACCCTTCTTCCACAAGCAATCCCAGCACAACTTCCTTCAAAAAACTCGGTATTCTGGACCCTCTGCATCAGCCTCTACACAGACCCTATGACGTCAAGCCCCTGAACTGCCTCTGATGAAGTCGTTCTGCCTATCTTTGTTGAGGAAATCATCTCTCTGGCACTCTAGACCCTCTTCCCGACCTCTGGAACTGAGAACGAATTTCTCTCCAGCAAAATCGAGTTGCTTCTGAAGAAAATACGCAGTCCTCTGCGTTGCCTCACTGGGAATAACTCGGCTTCCTTGTTGCCTCTCCGGATCTAGAAAACTTCCTCCGGATCACTGTCTCTGCCCCTCACTGACCCTACTTCAATATTTGGCTCTCCAGCCACTGTTGTTGCTCTCTGGAAATCAATCTACCAGTAAAATCGAACTACAGAATTGTCTTCTCCAAGTGCCCATCGACTTCTTATAATTCTCTGTCGGGACTCCAACAACCAAGATTAAATTTTAATCAATGTTTAGGATCATCTTGAAGTCTATCCGTATGAGTTTCTAGATGATTCTCACCTTGACTTAATTAATTCTAATTAATTAACCATATTCCCTAAGTTTAGACTTAGGAAATATTTAAAAATCTGGTTAATAATCTAATTAAGTCACTTCTAGGTGAAATTTCCATAAACAATTTCTAGGTTTTGGAGATCTCATGTATTCTAGCCTCTCCACCAAATTTCATGGCTAGAACACATTCAATGCTACAGAAACTAACACTCCCTCTTAGCGAGGACTGTGTTCTCTCTCTAGTGCTGCACATCCTACCACAACACCCTGTCTCTATATCACCTCTATCACGCTACTGATGTCTGGCTGTTGTTGCCTACCAACTACTGTGCAACTTTGATGTTGCATCAGTGTTGTTGCTGACACTGCCATATTGTTGCCAACACTGCAACTTCCTCTCATTTGTTATTGCTGCAACTGCAACTACTACAAATAAAAAGCATCCAAAATACTTAATCAATTGTGTTTAGTATGATGCATCTGCCTCCCGAGTCTCTGACAGCTACTAGCATCTGCATTGTCACTGAAGAATCTGCGTTGCTGCCAACTCTACACTGAGCCACCTGCTCTGCTGTCAACACTGCACTACGCTCCTCAGCATCTAACTACTACTAGTCTACAACTGTCACTTTGGTACTGACTACGTCAACTACCACTAGTCCATCTTGCCACTGAATATTGTGGGCCCCTATAGCCAGGTAATGATCCATGAGGTGGACTCCTCAAGAAACCTGCCCAATCTCTATAGCTCTCTATGGCTACAACTCCAAGTCATCCCACCTCACTCCTGGAGGTATGGCTACCAACGTCGCGAAGTCTTCCTCCAATCTGAAGGACCACTGGTCGATCTCAGTTAACGTTGCCTGCTGGTCCTGCTTCTCCGACTTGTCCTTTTTCCTTATATGATACTGTTGATTTGGGGTAGCATCGGATGTGCTCTAGCCATGAAAATTGGTGGAGAAGCTAAAGAAAATGAGATCTCTAAGACCCAGAAATGGTTTGGGCAGATTCTAACCGGTTTGGGAGATATTAAAATAATTAATACTTTTAATGGAGTTCCTAAGTCTAAACTTAGGAAAAATAAAATATTAATGGGTATTAATATAAAATTGGGTTAGAAGGTTCCAAAAGTCATGGATCAAGCCAAATCTAATCTTAGCTGTTGATTAGAGATTTAATCTCAGCTGTTGAAGGACCAACATAAAAAGTATAAGAGGAGGCATGAGGGTCAGTTGGAGAAAACACAAGTGTGATCAGTCATTCTTTTTGCTAGAGCAGGGTTGCTAAGCAAAGTCGAATCAATGATTAGTAGCGAGGGACAATGAGTACTGGACAAAGAGGTAGAGATAGTGCCGAGAGACCAACGCAGAGGCAGAGAGCGAGAAGCAGCAAACAGAGCAAGCCACGCAGAGCCTAGCAGAGATAGCGCAGAGCCCAAAGGGACTGCGTCATCCACGCAAAGGGCAGAGGAAGTGATGCAAATGGTTCCAGAGGCTGTGCAGTGCCTCAAAGGGCTGACGCAGAGCAGCAGGAGGCTGTCACAGAGGCCAGAAGGGCCAACGCAGAGCTTCAGAGACGCTGGAGAGGGTTTCATGGGACAGATTTGTTGAATACTTGTTTCCGAATAGAGAGGTATTTCTGCCAGTTAGTTTTTTCTATCGGGTGAGCCAGTTTGGCACCCAGTTGTACTCAAGGAAATACTGCATAATAATATACCCTCAGAATAAGCTGCATTGGTTTTCCCGCATTGGGTTTTTCCGAGGATATTTGTCCAAAAATAACAGTGTCACTTGTGTGTTTGTTTTCTTTCAGCTGTCGATCTATAGATGTTGTGATATATTGTGTTTATTTCAATGTTTAAATGTTTTAAATAACTTTTTTGAATTTAAACAAGTAGAAGAAATAAACCAGCAGAATACAGATTAATTTTCTAACAGATAGACTTAGAAAATTCAACATGGTATCAGAGCATGGTTGCAGATCACAAGAGAGCTGAAGGCATCAGCTGAGCAAAGCATTTGTAGCAGAATCAATTGTCTCGAGTGACAGAAAGTTGATCCTTGCAGAAGCGACAGAGGAGGGGTTGACACAGAGGGACTGCATCATCTGTCCGGGCCAGAGAGAGGCCAATGTAGAGGCTGAGGAGGGCAGAGAGAGGCTCATGCATAGCCCCGCAGAAACCAAGAGGGTTGACGCAGTGGTTGAGGGAGCTATTTTTGCCAGTCTTGGGATTGCGCAGAGCCTAGATGCTCAGTCCTTCAGTTGTTGGGGCATAAGAAGTTGTGGGCAGTTTGCGGGAGCAAAGATACTGTGGTTAGAATAAAACCTAACAGGGAAAAACCAAGGTAGAGGGAGTTGCTACCGAGGTGGATTTCTAGCCAAGGAATCCGGATCAGTGTTGCAGTTGCATAGACGATCGGAGAGGGGCAACTTGACGATTGGCAGAAGGATTTCCAGAAGAGAAATCGAGACTGAGAGGGAGTCGAACAGAGACCTTCTAGAGGGAAGTAGAGAGACTCAGTGGGAGTCGAACAGAGAACTTCCAGGCTGGAAGTAGAGAGACTCGGAGGAGACGACAAAGAAGAGCAGAGCGATGGTCGTGAATGGGCTGAGGGATCAAGACAGACTAAGCGAAGCATCCAACTTTGTGGTTTGGAAGGCCAGGATCCTGTCCATTCTATACAGACATCGCATTAAGGCCTTCGCCTTCAAAGTAGTGGCGATCCCAGTTGACCCAGCTGAAAATGAGAAGTATGAGGAGGTAATGGCCAGGGTGAAGTGCATCATCCTTGATGGAGTCAAGGATCATGTGGTCCAACATATTGTCGAGAAGGACACGACAAATGAGATGTGGGAAGCCTTGAAGAAATTGTACCAACATACTTCCGCAGAGGAAGATGTTACTTGAGAATCAGTTGCGGTCATACTAGATGCAAAAGGGGGAGCAGATAGATCACTTCCTCAGTCGATTGAAGGAGATCCGGGACCAGCTAACTTCCAGAGGGACCACACTGGATGAGGAGATGTTGGAGAGGACCGCACTTAACTCAGTCTCCGAGGAGTGGGAGACATTTATCCAAAGTATACTGGGTCAGGTGGATCTTCCAGATTGGGAAGAATTGTGGGCAACTCTTCGTCAAGATGACATCATGTGGTTGAGCAAGACAGGGAGTCGCAGGAATGGAGTTAGCATCAGGAAGGAAGAGGAAGAGGATGCGGCTCTAGCATCTGCGGGAAAGCGGGAGAAGAGGAAGAAGAAGGACCTCTCCAAGGTCAAGTGCTTCCATTGTGGGGAACTAGGTCACTATGCGAACCAGTGTCCGAGGAAGAAGAGTAAGGGAGAGGCTTCTGACTCTAAGGCAGCACCAGCGAAGGCAGAGAAGGAGGTCGAAGAGGATGACGATTGTGCCACGAGTGCTCATGTGCCTCTAGAGAAGAGGTGGGGAGACATCGAGTTGTAGTCAGGAGGACTACAAGCGATGAGGGGCAAGATCCTTGAGGTACCCAACCTCTTGGATTATACCTTGCTACGGGAGCCCCGAAGAGAGAGTAGCAGGATTGGCGGATGTCAGTAGAGACAGATGCGAATGAAGTGGCAGAGAGTGCTCCAGTGCAGGAGTCCCCCAGCAGCGCGAGGCTAGCAGGCTGTAACAATGCGAGAGGCACGAAGAGTGTTGCAACAGTGCAGGATGCCACATAGAGGTTTGCAGCGGTGCGAGATGCAGGGAGTTGTTACAGCAGCGCAGAGGTCAGTAGAGGGAGCACTTGTTAGTGGCAGAGAGAGCTTCAACATCGGGAGTGTTTCTAGCCTGACAGGGATGTCAGAAATTGGGTGGATTAGTTACTTACTTCTCAGTAATTGAGTTGCAGTGCAGTAGCACGAAGCAGCATGATGAGAGGGGGACGCAGTGCAGATGCAGTGTTGGGAGGATAGACCAGCAATAACACGGATGCAGTGGGAGCTGCCGTACGGATGCAGCAATGGCAGTGGCAAGGCCCTGGGCAGCAGTACAGGATGCAGCAGTGCAAAGGATGTTGGGCGGGGAGACCTAGCATCAGCACAGGTACCGATGCCAGATAATCAGAGTGATACTCAGTGAGGAGTATTACTAGAGCACAATCCTCGCTAAGAGGGAGTGTTGATTTGGGGTAGCATCAGATGTGCTCTAGCCATGAAAATTGGTGAAAAGGCTAAAGCACATGAGATCTCCAAGACCCAAAAATGGTTTGGGCAGGTTCTAATCGGTTTGGGAGATATTAAAATAATTAATATTTTTAATGGAGTTCCTAAGTCTAAACTTAGGAAAAATTAAATATTAATGGGTATTAATATAAAACTGGGTTAGAAGGTTCCAAAAGTCACGGATCAAGCCAAATCTAATCTTAGCCGTTGATTAGAGATTTAATCTCGACCGTTGAAGGACCAACAGGAAAAGTATAAGAGGAAGTTGGAGGGTCAGTTGGAGAAAACACCAAAGTGATCAGTCATTCATTTTGCTAGAGCAGGGTTTCTAAGCAAAGTCGAATAAGTGATCAACAGCGAGGGGCAGTGAGTATTGGACAGAGAGGCAGAGATAGTGCCGAGAGACCAGCGTAGAGGCAGAAAGCGAGAAGCAGTAGCCAGAGCAGGGCACGCAGAGCCCAGCAGAGATAGTGTAGAGCCCAGAGGGACTGCGTCATCCATGCAAAGGGCAGAGGGAGTGACGCAGAGGGTCTCAAAAGCTGCGCAGTGCCTCAGAGGGCTTACGCAAAGGAGTCTGAGGCTGACGCAGAGCAGCAAGAGGCTGACGCAGAGACCAGAAGGGCTAGCACAGAGCTTCAGAGACGCTGGAGAGGGTTTCGTGGGACAGGTTTTCTGAATACCTGTTTCCAAATAGAGAGTTATTGCTGCCAGTTAGTTTTCTCTGTCGGGTGAGCCAATTTGGCACCTAGTTGTACTCAAGGAAATACTGCATAATAATATACCCTCAAAATAAGCTGCACCGGTTTTCCCGCATTGGGTTTTTCCGGGGACATTTGTCCAAAAATAACGGTGTCACTTGTGTGTTTGTTTTCTTTCAGCTATTGATCTGTAAATGTTGTGACTGTATTGTGTTTATTTCGGTATTTAAATTTTTTAAATAACTTGTTCGAATTTAAACAAGTAGAAGAAATAAACTAGCAGAATACAACTTAATTTTCTAACGGATAGACTTAGAAAATTCAACAAACACTGCGTGTTGTAGTGACTGAGCTCACCACACCTGAAGCACTTGACCTTTGACAGGTCCTTTTTCTTTCTCTGCTCCCTCTATCCCTGATTGGTACCCTTTGATGCGAGGGCCACATTTTCCTCCTTCACCACCTTCAATCCGCTGCCACTGATGGAGCTCTTCAACAAAGCTTGTCTCAACTCCTCCTGCAGCAAATCGGCCCACATTTTATCCCATCCTGGTAGCGTGTCTCTGCCCAATATACTCTTGACGAAGACCTACCAATTCTCTGAAACACTATAAAGTGCCAAGCGTATTAACTCTGAAGGTTGAGGTGCTGCCCCAACAACTAACAGTTGGTCTCAAACCTCTTGAATCTTGGTGAGGGAGGGATCTATTCCTTCCCCCTTCTGCATCCTGATGCATTTCAGCTTCTCCTCTAGGAACATCTTCCGCTGCTCGGAAGTACCCTAGTATAACATGGAGAGAGCATCTTGCCACTATATGTGAGACTATATGATCCCGGACTCCATCCAGGATCAACCGCTTTGCCCGCGCCATCTCCTTCCTATATTCCTTGAGCTGGTCTGCATCCTAAGGAACTGTCACTACAGTATCAATGTAGGATTTCAGGCCATATTCATCTAGAAGGAAAGACATTTTACCCTTCCAGATGACATAGTTGGATGATCCATTCAACCTATCCTGATCTCTAAGCCCTATAGTGGCCATTTCGAAAACTGTCGAAAATCCCATCTTTCATTTTGCTTGGCTATTGTTCTACTACTCGTACTCCCTTCTGGAGTGAGAAGATTTGCTCACAACTATTGCCAATCTAAAAGGAAAAATCGAACTTCTGAGACTCAAAGTTCCCTGAGAGAAACTTTCCCTCTGTTGTGTGTGCTTTCTCTTCCACCCAACATTGTTTCTGTTGCCGCAAAAACCCTCGACGTCCAACCAGAAATTTTCTCAGCGAAAATCTAAGCTATAGTTGCTCCCTCTCATAGTTGGAATCACTTTCCTAGGCAAATCGATTTTTCTGCACCCTTGAAACTGAAAATCAAACTGTTGGCCCAACAAATTGAGCCTACCTATCTGAGCACTGCGTTGCCTCAAGAATTTTGGCCTGCTGCTCCCTCTGAGCAGCAAAATTATTTTCTTCGCTTCTAAGCTTCCGGCTGATCACTTACGCTCTAATACCATGTGAAAATTCCAAAAACTAGAATCCTATTACAACGACTCGTATTATTTCTTCTAACTGGTAAATTAATTATTCAGTTTATTGGTACAACAACATCGAAATAAGCACACTGCAACCTTCACAAATAAAACTGCGGAAAGTAAATATTGTTGGAACTGAGAAAATACTAACACGCACACACAAAAAAATTACACCATTATTTTTGGACAAAAGTCCTTGGAAAAACCCAATGCAAGAAAACTCCTTCAGCAAATGAGGGTTTTATTTTATTATGCAATAGTGAAATCTAAGTACAATCTATGGATGCCCAACTGGCAATCCAAACAGCAAGTAAATCTGGTCAAAATTATTTTAAGGGGATTACCCTTCTTCCACAAGCAATCCTGACACAACTTCCTTCAGAAAAATCAGTCTTTTGGACCCTCTGCATCAACCTCTATGCAGACCCTATGACGTCAAACCCCTCAACTGCCTCTGATGAAGTCGTTATGCATGTCTCTGCTGAGAAAATTGTCTCTTTGACACTCTGGACACTCTGCCCAACCTCTGGAACTGAGAACGAATTTCTCTCCAGCGAAATCGAGTTGCTTCTGAAGCAACTGCGTAGTCCTCTGCGCTACCTCACTGGGAATAACTCAGCCTCCTTGCTGCTGCCTCTCTGAATCTCGAAAACTTCCTCAGGATCACTATCTCTACCCCTCACTGACCCTGCTTCGATCTTTGGCTCTCCGGAAGCTATTGTCGCTCTCTGGAAATCGATCTGCCAATAAAATCGAACTGTAGAGGTGTTTTCTCCAACTGCCGATCGACTTCTTCTTATAATCCTATGTTGGGACTCCAACGGCCAAGATTAAATTATAATCAATGGCTAGGATCATCGTGAAGTCGATCTATGTGAGTTTCTAAATGATTCTCACCTTGACTTAATTAATTTTGATTAATTAACCATATTCCCTGAGTTTAGACTTAGGAAATATTTTAAAAATTGGTTAATAATCTAATTAAGTCAGTTCTAAGTGGAATTTCCATAAACAATTTCTGAGTTTTGAAGATCTCATGTATTCTAACCTCTCCACCAAATTTCGTCGCTAGAACACATCTGATGCTAAAAAATTAACACATGCATATGGTACAAGGATAACTATGATGAGGGAGGCCCACACTTGGGTGTATAGATGTAAGATGGAGCAATCATGGTACATGAGTTACCCCGACCTTTGTTTTTCCACCCTTTTTCATATGCCTTTTTCCTTTTATTGATTTTTCTTTTATTGAAGCAACAGTTGTTGTTTTTCCACCGGATTGAGCAAAAGAATTAATTTTAAATTAGATGCCTAACTGGATGAATCCTTTCGTTCAACTATTTTGAAACCAGTGTCTAGTGTAGGTTGTGAGAGAGAAACCCAAGGGAAGATAGCAAAGGCTATATTAACAATACCTCTCCTGGAGTTCTAACCACCTCGTGTGCTACAGACACTATGGCTCTGACAACTGCAAGGTCACCATGTCAACCACAAAAGAGCGTCTAGGCTTCACAAGCTGGGTGAGAAAGGTGATCCTATCTTTCTATCAACCAAGCTTATGCTTGGAGGTAACTTAATTAGTGCAAGACTAATCCTAGAATGCAAGTGAAAATTATGAGATATTATCTTTAGGTGAAGTTATTAAGGGTCTTAAGTACTTAGAGACAAATTACAATGATATTCAATTTAGAACAATGAAGTACTTAACAATGTATAATGACAATCTTCACCAAAAGAAAAGTGCTCAATGAACACAATAGATGGTGCTAGAAAATGCTATCAAGATCACAATATACAATTTCTCATGAAATGACCATGAATAAACAAATCCAATGCTTCTTTCAACAATGCTAGAATGCCAATTAGATAATTATGATTAGCACTTCTTAGATCATAACAATAAAATGTCAATGTGCCAATTAGATACAAATGAGAGAACTTAAATTCCTTATGAACACAATTAGCAATTCTTTAGATTACCTCAAGATTACTCCTATCACAAATATGATTATACAAGTGCTTTGAGAGTGACTTAATTTGCAAGATTACAATGTTAGCAATATAATCACTTATCCAATAATCAATTCCTCTGGCAATGATAACACTTGACAAGTAGGAAATCGCTTCAAAGATCAATGTCACAACAATGTTAGCTATCAATGAGAGAAAGAGAGCATTAATCCACAATATTATTCTTTATAGGAATAAGCCAATCCTATCAAGTTAATTATCCCTTTAGAGCACTTATGTTTGTCAATGAGAATGCAAATAATGATATGCTTAAGTGCAATAATGTAAATGGATGTAAGTGCAAACAATGGTATGCCAATGTATGCAAGAGATGCAAAAATGCAATGAAATGCAAGATGGGGTAGTTAAGAGACCATTGATTTACCAATGATGAAATATGCTTGCAATTTAATTATTATGCCAATTTTATGTGAATTTATCACTGCTGTAGGTGATTTTAGATGGTTATAGCAAACATATCAGGTCTTGAATTTCACCCACGGTCCTCCAAATTTCACTTATATGCAATCAATTTAACCACAAGTTTAGTGTTTAATGCCATAAGTGATTAATTAATGAGAGTAGGACTATTTTATATGTGTTTAGGCCCTGAATACATCGCTGTCATAAAATGCTTCAAAATTTAAATGAAATAGTGATGAGAGAAAGGGGGTTAAAGGGAAAACCACTAGGCCTAATGGCCTTATAGATGACTAAAGGTTCTTCCAATGAACTTCCCCACCTGCACCCACCAAGTTAGCTCCAAAATCGCTGCAATACAAGATGTTAGAGACAACAAACCAATGGCAACCAACCCAATGACTGAAGAATGGTTGAATGAGGGTTAGAATGATATGCTAGGGCTAGAAGAGGGGCTATTAGTTTTTGTTGCATCAGAAGTGTTCTAATCTCGAAACTTTGTAGAGAGTCTAAAACACAGGAGTTCTCCATAACTCAAAAATCGTTTCTGGAAATTCCACCTAGAAGTGTCTCAATTAAATTATTAGCTTATTTTTAAATATTTCATCTAGTAATCAGTTCTAGTTAATAAATATTAATTGAGAAATGTGAGAATCATCTAGAAATTCACACAGATTGACCAAGAAATAATCCTAACCATCGATTAAGATTTAATCTTGGTCGTTGTGTGAAAATTCCGAGAAATGAAATCCTATTGCAACAACTGGTATTATTTCTTCTAACTGGTAAATTAATTATTCAGTTTATTGCTACGACAACATCGAAATAAACACACTACAACCTTCACAAATAAAATTGTGCAAAATAAATAGCACTGGAACTGAGAAAATACTAGCACACATAAAAATTAACACGGCTGTTTTTGGAAAAAAGTCCCCGGAAAAAAACCCAATGTGGGAAAACAGGTGCAGCAAATGAGGGTTTTATTTTATTATGCAGCGGTGAAAATCTGAGTACAATTTAGATGCCTAAAATTGGCAATCCACAGCAAGAAAATCTGGGAAAAATTATTGAAGGGAATTACCCTTCCTCCACAAGCAACCCCGACACAACCTAGATGAAATTGGAATGAATGCCCACCAAGTGGAATGATTTTGAGGCAACCACTACAAACCTCAATGTTTAGACTTTCAAAGACCAAAAATTTCCCTTCCTAGTCAATTTGCACTAATCCCTAGTTGGTCGCTTGACCTTAAGAGGGCCAAATTAGAGAGAGAGAAAGAAAATTCAAATTTATGGATAAAAGTTGTTTTGATCACCAACAAGACTTGGCCAATGCGTAGTCCTTGGGTTGATGGAGTCTATGGATGCTTGAGATTAGCTAGATCTTGCAAAGGAGTAAGGATATTTTGATGCCCTAGCCACCAAAACCCTAACTATTACCTTTGTGAGGGATCAAAGGCACTTGGGAGAGCTACAACATGAGTTCCCAAAGGGACTACCATTCACATTCCATGTATGAGTAATGCACAAAATGAGGCTATATAGATCCTATGCAATTGATTTTCAACAAATTAGGGTACAATGGAAAAAAACCCTAGATAACCATTACATTCCATACATTAGATATCAAATGAAAATTTCTTCAACGAAAAAGCTTAATTACAAGATGAAATGCATAAATAATCCATCATTGATCCAAGATAACTTCTTCAAATTCAAGAAAATAGCTCCAACATGAAAAGTACATTCCATAGATCACATCTTGCCAAGATACAAGAGGCCAAAATTCTCCTAAGAGTGGCCGAAATGTCGAAGTGATGACAATGAGAAATGAAAAACTCCTCTCCTCTATTTATATGAGGACAAATCTCTAATTAGCCTAAAAGCCCGTAAAAGAGAAGTAAAATCACAATAGAGCCTTGGGTTACAACCCAACCCAACTAGCTTAGACATAAAATCAAATGAAAGCTCGCATGTGTGAACCAAGAGGCCTCATAAGGATGAGGTCATCCATGAAATGAGCTCCAAGTGGCAAGTGTTGAGGCTTTTGAATCTCGTGTTCCATGACAGGTCGAAGCACACTGAAATCAAGTACCACTACATCTATGACATGGTGCAAAAGAGAGCAATAAGGCTCGACTACATCTCCACTGATGAGTAGATACCTAATATTTTGATGAAGCCTCCGTCCAGAGAGAAGTTCATATACTTCAAGGACAAGCTAGGGATTGTGGAGATTTCCCCTCTAGTTTAGAGGGAGTGTTGATATGATATCATCATGGACAGTCATTCTCCATGTGTCAAAGATGTTGACCAGTACAGGAGAATGGTCCGGAAGAGGACAGTCTTTCTCCCTTTGTCAAAGATGTTGACCAGTTGGGAAGAATGGTCCTAGAAGCCCAGGTTCACTCAGTTAAGTGTGTTGGCTTTCAACATCAGGCTCGGTCTCTCCAGATAGGATGAGGAGGTCATTTAGCATCAGGACCAGTTTCTCATGTAGAGTGTAGCCTTTGGAGTTTCACCACGAGTCAAAGAGTTTGACCAGGATGGTGAACCAAGACTAGTCCAGGTCAGGAGTACCGACCAAGATTATAGGTAAGTGGTACTGACCAAAGTTAAGATGACTAGTTGATGCTCAATACTATGCCATGTTTCAGGAGTACCGACCAGGATTATGGGTCAATGGTACCGACCAGTTGTGGCAACTAGTTGAGGTTGATGTCAGATATGATAACTAGATGATGTGGATGATTTACCTTATGTCAGAGATGCTAACAAGGTTGATGATGATTTGTTATAACCTTTTCATAGAGAAATTTTTCAACTTAAGAATATCTAAGACAGTCATTATGACTACTTCCCTAGTTAAGAGAGAGTGTTGAATTTTGTAACTATGGTCGGTCTTCATAATGTGTATTTTGGCCCTTGATGTATTTTATTAATCATTGTAAAGCATATTCTTCATGCTAGAATCAAAGGAAAAATATATTTTTGAGTCATGTCCTTATGGACTTTTAAAAGAGAAATATTTGAATTTTTGAAATCGAATTTTTGGCTCCAAAAATATTCAATCGGCCCAAGTAGAAGACAACCATTCGACCCAGTAGATCACTATATAAAGACAGTTCAACCTCCTCCACAAGGTAGCAATTCGATCTCTCTCAAGCAAGAACCTTTTCAGCATCCAAGTGAAGTACAAAAAGGGTAACGAGGACGAAGAAGAAGGATGAATTCAACTCTTTCTCTCTCTATCTATCTCAAATGTGTGGAATTCTTCTCTCTCTAGTTCCAATATTTTTCTGGGAAATTGTAGTTGTAGGGCCAAAATTTTATGGGCAGTTGCATGGGCCGAAATTCTAGGATTCTGGCCAGTTTCTAGGAGGCCGAAATTCAGCTCAGGAAAGAACATAAGGACGAGTTGCAAGGTAGATTGGAGGCTTGACTTGGAGGGTCTTGACCAGGTTTGAAAATAGATTTGTTGAAGGTTAGTTTGACCTAGTTGTTGACTAGAGGTCTAGGTGTGTCTCACATTGAAAAGAAGAATTTCTCTATTGAAAGGGTTGTTGGGTTTTCCCCCTAGTGGGTTTTCCCAGGGTAAATCTTGTGCTTTTGGTGCAAACGCGCTCAACAATTGACAGAAGAAATAATTTTATTAACATTTGAATGAATGAATGATCTTTACAATTGTGGGAGGCCCTGGCTTAAATACAACCTAGAGTGCCTCTTGGTGAATGGGCATGATCTTTGATCATGCCCTTTGCCTAATTACTTACTAATTACACACTTGTTTAATTTTATATGGCATTGCCTTCCTCTTGAAAATATGCTTTGTCCTCAAAGCATACGTAACAATGGGCGTTGTTGACAAAACACTTTTGTCTCCCAAGACGCTTCTTCTCCTGGTAAGTCCTTCCACTTGTTCAGGTATTTTTTGATTACTCATGATCACAACCTTTTTCCTTGATGGAGATAATACCTTCTAGTTCTAGAATGACCCTTCCTTCGTCATCTAAAGTCGAAGGTGTTGTTTGTGTTGATTGATGTTCACCAAGTGCCTTTCTAAGGAAAGATCCATCGAAAACGTTGTGAATACAACTTTTATCAGGAAGGCTTAAACTGTAGGCTACTTGGTTGATCTTCTTGTTGATCTGGTACAGTCCATAAAACCTTGGTGCCAATTTGTTTTTTCCCTTTTGTTTTAAGGAAAACTACTTGTAAGGCTGAAGTTTAACAAATACCCATTCTCCAACTTCAAATTCTCTCTCTGTTCTATTTCGGTCAACTTGCTGCTTCATACGATTTCTTGCATTATTTAGATTTTCTTTTAGAGTTTGGACAACTTTTTGGGTTTCTTCTAACTGGTCTTTAACAGCTGGAATTTTCGTCTTGATGATAGCAAAGTCCTTCCATTTCGGAGGTTCATAACTATACAGAGCTTGAAATGGAGTCATTTTCGCTGACGTGTGGTAAGTAGAATTGTACCACCATTCAACAAGATGTAACCACTGAGCCCACTTATTTTGTTTGTCTGTGGCATAACAACATAGGTAGGTTTCTAAACATTATGGTTTTGAAAAGATTGGAGTTGCCAATACAGGGGCATTAGACATAACTTCCTTCAAGTCTTCAAAACACCTTTTTTCTTCATCATTCCATCGAAATGAGTTCTTCTTTAGAAGGTTCGTTAGGGGTGCGGTCATATGGAAATAGTTTTTTATAATCTTTGATAATACCCGATCAATCCTGAGAATCCTCTTAGCTTGGAGATATTAATTGGTTTGAGTCATTCCCTTATAGCCTTGATCTTATTAGGATCTACTTTAACTCCTTTGGATATTATATGTCTAAGATTGTTACAGGTCTATTTGGGCACATCAATCCCATCATTCAAATCAGTACTTTTAGGGCTCATCAAACCCTAATTCAGTTGCTATAAGCCCTAGACAAGTCATCACATCGAATGCCATCATTCCTGAGAGTTTCCTGGCCTGAAGACATCCTGAAATGACTCCTTGAGGGACCAGTGCAGCCTTGGTCAGGGGTAAATGTGTTGCAGAGCACTTAGGCCCATTCAAGCCTGCTCTGCAGAGCACCTAGGCCCACTTTGACCTGCGCTGGGCGAGATTGAGCGAAATCTTCATAGGGTTCTGGGAATATTCTTTCATTCTAGAAGATTCCCACCTCTTATCCTCTCCTATGAGATCAAAATTGGATAGGGAATGAATCAAATAACCTCCTATCCTCTCATCCCTTCCTCCATGGAAACTAACTCCCAAATTGGAAAGCCATTCAATGCCCAATTTATGACAAAACTATCTCCATTTCCCTATAAATTGAGCACTCATCATAGTGATTAGGGGCTAGACTTTGAGAATTTGTAAGGAGATACTATTGGTTTGAGGTTTGAGATTGTAAGCAAGTATTGTTATGCTGCCGGAGTGTTGTGCTTTTGGTGTGATGAAGGATGGAACTCAAGCTGGATGAGTGACATGGGATCGGACTTCTTTGGTTGTAACTCTTCCTTCTACTTAATAAAGTTGTTTACACATTTTCCCATATTCTTGTCTTTATGTATGATGATTATATGTGTAAATGCTTTCAATTCCATTTGCTTATAGTAGATAGATCTCTTGCTTTGATTGGTTTTTGTCCTCTGTTTATGATTGCAGGTACTTATCGAGTGGATTCAGTTCGAGAAGGAGCGATGGGAGCTATTCAAAGGAGACAAAGGGAAGCGAAAGATAACAAGTAGGTCCCTTGTCTTATTTATCTTCTATAGGAAAAGGTTAAACTCTTTAAATCTGTTGTTCTAGGTGTAGCTACCCACCTAGGGAAGTTGTGTTTATCCATAGATGCAAAATTCCACATAACAAATTGGCGACCATACTGGGGAACGATCATCGTTTCGGGTAGTTTATCTTCATCCTAGTACACCCTAGTAGACTTTACTTGCCTCCGTTGATCTTATTTCAGCCTTTTTGAAGTGTTTTTTGGTAAAAATTGTGCTTGACTATCCCTTGAATGGCCTCTCTAGCACTAGCGCATGCTTGGTCAGGACACAGTGCGCTGCAGAGCACCCTTGGCTTGATGACAGTGCTCTGAAGCGCACTGTCTCCCATTCAGGGCTGCGCTAATCCTCCGTAGGTCAAAAATCCAACCTTTGACTTGGTTTTTTTCAAATTTCCTTCTGTTTTTGCTTACTGAAAGATCAATGATTGTTGTGTCTCTGAAATCAATTTGTATTTCCTTTTCTAGCCCTACTTTGACCTTGATTGTTTAGTGTTTCTTAAATGATTTCTTTATCATTATCAATTCATTGTCAAAGTTAGCTTATAGTCGATTAATCTTTGCTGAAAGGAAAGTGTCATAAAAGTATTCATTTCTTTCGAAAGGAACTGTCGTAAAGCCTTCGTTCTTGCAAAAAGATTGATTGATTGTATGTGCATTAGTTTCCTTTTGTTTATTTCAACATTAAGGGAATTGAAAAGAAAAACTTGCATCGTGCATTGAAAAAGTTTGAGTGTGCTTATAGGAATAGTTTAGGGAAATTGCATTAGATGTGCTCTTTGTTCTTTGATCAAACATTATGATTGCTCTATCCCTATTAGCTAAGGTTTCGCTGTTCAAATTGAATGAAAAGAATGCTTATCATAATAGTTGCATTCTAGGAATTTCAAAGACATCACACGGTGAACCTTGAAAGGCAAATTCTTAATCAAGATCAACTTAAAATTAATCTCAATTAACCTAATGGAGCATTGTCACCTAACGCAAAACATTTAGAGGTTCTAGGCTAGAGACGTGTTCCGGCGTCGTAAAACATAGCAGCGGTCGCTAACTTGTCTGCAATACATTCCGAGTGTGATACCTCATTCCACGTACATGAGTCTATCGTAGCTCATCCACATACCTTCGAGTATATAGGACGGTGTTATAGTATGTAAAGTATAAAGGAATGCTCTCACTGTGCGGTTTTGCATTAGATAGCGCTAACACGGATTGGGCCTCCACGTACTTTCGGGTATATATGGGAGGACTACATTAGGTTGTTATCCATCCTTAGGTAACTAAGTCGGCCGCCTTGTACACTATGATACACTGAACACAGCATTCGGGGAGATTTCCTGCTCGTACTTCTCAGCTCGCCGAAAGGTATTCTGCAGTTCACAGTTGCTTGTAATGCTTTTGCCTAGCTTACCCCTTTTTGTTTATTTCTTTTTTGTAATAAAATCATTCAACAATCGTGGAGGAACATCAACCCTTACCCTGTAGTTCGCAGAGGGTAGCGAGTAAACTGCGTTTACCACCTGAAGCTACACCTATCCGGTCAAAGTGGTCTCGTTTGACTGAATCCAGTACCTCACAAACTTCTGGTCCTTCATCTAAATTACCAGAAACACCTATACCAATAAGTACTGTGACTCCAGTTACTCCTACAATCACTGGTACATCTATTATTGAAGTAGAATCTCCACAATTACCTGAGGACACTAGAACTGAATCTAGTGAAACGGTAACCCAAGTTGTCCAACAAGAAGTTGATTCTCAACCCAAAGTTGTTCAACAAGAAATTACTTCTGAACCTGAATCTATTCAACCAGAAGTTGATCCTGAACCTATCACTGTTCAATCAAAAGTTACTTCTGAACCAGAAGTTGTTCAAGAAGCCCAACCTGAACCTGTTGTTCTTTTACCAGAACACTTGGATCTTTTACCAGAACACTTGGATCTTGAAGTTGAACAATCAGAAGTTGTTACCATACCAGAAGAAGATTGACCGGTACATCCTCAGACATCCGTAATTGTTGAGACTTCCCCTTTACCTCAGGAACAAATACCAGAAATCTATTACGGACCTAACGGTGAAATCCTTCCACCTGGTTTGATTTTGATAAAAGAGGAACTTGAGGAAGAAACACCCAGAACTCCATTTCATTTTGGAACTAGACTTTATCTTTATCCTCATACTCCTCATTTTACTACTCCTTTTGATCTTGATTACTTTCAGACACCCGTTGATTCGTTAGGAAATTTATTTGGACATTTGACTATGGCAGAGTCAACATCCCAGACTGTACCATCTATTACAGCTACGACAGAATCTTCTGTCGCAACCTCTTCGATGTTTACTACGACACCTAAGTCACATTTGTATGGTGTTCTGTCCGTCCCATCGGGTTACCAATCTTTATCTGGAACCCACTCAGGTGTTGCTTCTAGCCCTTGGTCTTCACCCATGTCCTCTACAGGAATTTTATCTGGTTCTTCATTAACGGATACTGAACAACTTGACCCATCAAGTCAATATCAAGCTGGTTCATCTAGTTACCGTCCAATGTATCCGCTTTACACTGGATTACCCCCATACGAAGAACAATATGCACAATCTCCTTATCCTCCATTTTCTGGGGGGCAACCATATGGCGGTATGCCGTCGTCTTTAGGTCAGCCTAGAATCACTGTCTGTCAGTGGCATCCAACAATGCCCATTCAACCTAGGCTTGTGTATCCATCACAACCTATGCAATCTGTCTCATCCATTCCTACTACGCCTGTAGTTACAGCATTACCGCAATCGCAAGCTCAGGTAGTTGTATCTCAACCTGTGCAAGCTGGTCCTTCAACCTCAGACCCCCAAGTTTCAGGTTTACAGATTCAGCCTTCTCAGGCAGTTTTACAACAACCGCTTGTGCCTGGAGTCCAACAACCTCAGGCTAGTTTACCTTTTACTAGAATGACTCAGACTTACACTGGTTTAGTGTATTCACAACCTGGTCAAGCTTATATTGGTGGGCAACAACCGTTGTATCAACAACAACAACAGTTGCTCCAACAGCGTTGGCAGCCCCAATATCAACAACAACAATGCCAGCAGTACCAGCCTCATCCTGGACTTGGTCAACAAGCCTATGCTGGGTTTGGTCAACAAGAAGTTTACCCAGATCCTGGTCAACAAGCCTATGCTGGATTTGGACAACAGCAAATGTATCCTGGTGCTCAACAACCACCTTATACCGAATTTGCTCAACAAACTTACCCCTATCAAGGTTACCAGCAGCAGATGCATTATGCTGGTATGCAAAGGCCTATTGCCCAGGCAATCCCATTTTACCCTGGTTATGCTCAACCTGACCTCAATAGTCAGTTGCCTTTTGTGGCAACACTTGAATAACCAGATCTAAATCGGCTTACCAATGACCCAATTCTTTATGCACCTTGGTGGCCGGTGATTCTTCATAAATTACCTTCCGATATTCCGATATTCAATGGAAACCTTGGAGAAGACCTGTCCAACCATGTTCTGACTTTTCATTTATGGTGTTCATCAAACTCCCTGAATGATGATTCAGTTAAACTACGTCTTTTCCAGAGAACGCTTACTGGTTCGACTGTGAAGTGGTACATTGAGTTACCACGAGCTTCTTTTGATAACTTTACATCCTTAGCTACCACGTTTTTAACCCACTTCCAATTACCCATATGATATGAAACTGGAACGAAACTATTGACCAACTTTAAATAGACTACTGCTACTCATATCTCTGATCATATTCATGAGTGGCGTCGTCGTCGTCGAATGGTCAAAACTTATGTTCCTGATCAGCTTTTAGCTAAGTGGTTTATAAAATCCTTGTTGCCATCTATCACCGAGGATGTGGCAAAAGGTGGAGTTGTCACTGAAGAGCAAGTAATTGCTCGTGCCCAATATTTGGACTTGATTTATACACAATCTGGCACGCTCTATGACAAGATCCCGAATGCACCAAGGCCAGCTTATACTGTTCCTCCCCCACCATCGAATAAGGACTCTCATGCCGGTGACGGTGTGATTGGTTCTTCGAGCACACAAATGGCAGGTAGACCATCTGGTCAAACACTTGCCATTTCCAATCAAACTTCAAATGCATCTAATAACATTCTTGCTTCCGAAATTAATGTCGTGTCATCTGACAAGGACAAGAATGAAAAGCAACCAGGAAGCAAGAAGAAAGGGAAAAAAAAGAAGAAACAAAATAATCCCCCTCAAGAGAAATCATCTGATTCCTCTCCTTCGACTAGGAAACCTCGTTACCCATGTTTAATCTGTAATGATGAGCACTTTACACGAGATTGTCCTCACTGCTCTAAAGTCTCAAAGCTACTTAAGACTTCTAGTACATCCGCAGTGTTAACTGATCCTTTTCTGATCCCAGAGACACATATGGTTACTACAGAATACAGATCATGCTTCCACTTCCCAAGTGCTTATGCTATCTGCCTCTAAGCCTAAAATTGATGTTTTGGTGTCAACATGAAGTAAAGATTATGGAAATCAACCGTCGTCGTCGAATAACCAGGCCACTGATCAACCTAATCCTTCGACTTTGACTTCGTCTGATCCTATTCCACCACCTATTGCACCAGAGTTAACAATAAAACCACCTAAGGGAGTTGTACATAAATCAACATTTAACCCTCGAGCTCGAGCAGCACAGAACTATAACATAGTAGAAGATCTATGTCAACGCTTGCAGTGCTTCAAAATTGTCCCTCCTAGAAGCAGGCTTTGTTGTCATCAATTGGTGGAATCGATCCAACAGATTCCAATCTTGTGGTTTTCAACCATGCGAGTTATACGCCAGAGTTACCAGCACAATTAGCATTCCTAATTCAAGTAAATGCCTTGAATAAACTTATCCACCCAACCATTATTGACGAGGGGGCATCTACTTGTATTATGTCAATGAATTGCTGGAAAACACTTGGCTCACCGCCTTTGTCATGATCACCAACAACGTTAAAATCTTTTGACAGTCGCACATATATGCCTTGTGGAATTTTAAGTAATTTGCAAACTAAAATAGGGGGAAAAACAGTAACTGTTGAAGTTGAGGTTGTTGACAGAGCCCTTGACTACAACATTTTGCTAGGAAGATCGTGGGTATATGCTATGGCTACTGTGGTTTCGACATACTTTTGTATGATTGCATTCCCTCATAAAGGCAGAATCACAGTTATCGATCAACTCGCCTTCTTCGCCTCTAGTTCACAGGCTACTGGAAGCATTCCATTAGTTCACGGACCCCCGCTATCTCTTCAAAACATTGGTGTAGGTCTCTTCAAGGATTCTTCCCTAATGGGTACTTTTTCACTACCGTCACCATCAAACATGGCGGAAGTGGCAAAAGTTGAGACTTGCAACATGATATCTTCCACTTCATCTGATTTAAGGAAGATTACCAATAGTTCTGAAGTTGATAGTAGTAATGAAATCATGTCGCTAAGCCCCATTGAGCTTGCATAACAATCAATCTTTCTGGCTTGCGCGGCGAACCCAAATCCATTTTTGCCAATTGTATGGGTAGATCGTTCATTAGAATATGGTACTTCTTCTGATCCTTTTTCACATATATTTTCTACTGATGAAGGAATCATCCAATCAATGATGACAAAAGAAGAACCATGGGAAGATTATCATCATCATTCCCATCTTCCAGATCACATAGAAGATTTTTCAAATGAACTTAATCACCCTTCAGTTGTTGATTTTCTTTCGAATTCTGTTTTTATAGATACAGTAGATTTCGAGCGAAACTTGTCAAATATCGAAGAAACTATTTCTATCAATATTTCGATCAAACCTAAAGTTGTAGAAAGCATTCATGTTGGCAAATCTTGTTCTCCACCAGAACTTGATATTTACCGTGCTCTTTTTCGTGAATTTTGAGATATATTTGAATGTTCATATGAGGAGATGCCAGGCATTCACTCTAGCATAGTTGAACATGAAATTAAAATGTATCCTCATGTCAAACTAGTACAATAGAGCCTCCGTCCTGTTCATCCAAAGAAGGTTGCTGCCATTAAAACAGAAGTTGAAAAACTTTTGCATGTTGGTTTCATATACCCTATTCCTCTTATTGATTGGGTTTCCAATATTGTTCTTGTCATGAAGAAACAAGGGACAATACGAGTGTGCGTCGATTATAGGGATGTTAATCAGGCTTGTCCAAAAGACAATTATCCCACTCCCTTTATCGACCAAATTATTGATGAATGTGCCGGATGTGAAATATTTTCATTTATGGATGGCTTTTCTGGCTATAATCAGATCAATATCTGCCCAGAGGACCAATCTAAAACTGCTTTTATTTGTCCATGGGGCACATTCGCTTACAAGAAACTCCCTTTTGGTTTGAAGAATTGTTAAGTTATGGTATGTTCTATGCTTATAACAGTTTACTTCTTTTTCTTATTATATTCCACCGATTAGCAATCACATGTACATAAAGTAAAGTGCAGATAGAACATTAAACGATCGACAGAAAACAAGCCAAGACAAGAGACACAAGATGTGGCGGCTAGCCAGGGACAAACTCCACAATGTGTGGGGAAACCCTTTGATCAAATCTTCTTTTATCTTCAATAATTCAGCAGAGAGAAATAGTACAATAAATCTGATTCATATCAGCAGTAGCAAACCCTAGATCAGTAGCATCAACATTAGCGGCTTCATTATCAAACTAGGGCAGACCATATCTCACAAACCGACAGTCGGATTGACTTCATTCCACCACCAAAAGTTTCGGCTTCCAGAGGAGGTTCAGATGAACCTACAGCACAGTTCAGATGAGGAGATCTTCTAGGCCACGCAAGTCAATCTTTGCTTCTGCAGTTGCAGCTTCAGTTTCAGCAGTTTCGGGCTTCAAACTAGGCCAGTCGATATCTTGCAAACCGTTCATCGGATTGACTTCATTCCACCACCAAAAGTTGTGGCTTTCAGAGGAGGTTCAGATGAACCTACAGCGCAGTTCAGATGAGGAGATCTTCTAGGCCACGCAAGTCAATCTTTACTTCTGCAGTTGCAGCTTCAGTTTCAGCAGTTTCCGGCTTCAAACTAGGGCAGTCGATATCTTGCAAACCGTTTGTCGGATTGACTTCATTCCACCACCAAAAGTTGCGGCTTTCAGAGGAGGTTCAGAGGAACCTACAGTGCAGTTCAGATGAGGAGATCTTCTAGGCCACACAAGTCAATCTTTACTTCTGCAGTTGCAGCTTCAGATTCAACAGCTTCCGGCTTCACATGTGTGAGAGAGAGAGACCCATTTCAGCGCAGTAGAGAAGAGACTCATATCTGCGCAGTAGAGAGAGAGAGATGTGATGAGATGAGTGAGTCTAAATGAAGAAAAGTCCTCTTATATTTATACACAACGTTGGTGGGTGAATAGATGCGACTGTTGGGCTTCTGAGCCTACATGAGTTGTAGGTCGGCTTGATAATAATTCCATAATCAAAATAAATTCATATCTCCATGAATACTTATCGGCATTGGATGATCTTTATATCAATCCTACACCTCTCGACGAGAGGACTCTAATAAAAATATTATTAGCCATGAATAAGATGACCCACATGAAGTTTTGCCCTAGTTGCCAATTTTAACACTCCCTCTCAACCATGGAGAACTTTATCTGCAATCTGTCTATCGGTCGTTACTATTCATCCATCAAATGCACTGCCTTGTACAGCCTGACCCTTGCCCTGCTCTACTCTATTTTGCCTGTTCTGCTTTGTCTTGTTCTGCCCTGCACTGATCTGTACTGTTTTGTTCTGTTCTGCTCTGCTCTTGCATTGTTCTGTTCTACTCTACTTTTGTCCGAATTATGAAGAAGAAGAAATGATCGAGGATGTATCATACTGACTCAAAGTCAATCTCAGAGTATGTACCACTGGTCCCAAACCAGTCTCAACCAACCCAAAGTCAGCGTCATAGTGAGTACAACTCCAATGGTCCCAAACCAATATCATCCTCCACTGACTCAAAGTCAGTCTCAGAGTATGTACCACTGATCCCAGACCAGTCTCAACCGACCCGAAGTCAGCGTCATAGTATGGTACAACTCCTACCACTGGTCCCAGACCAGTATCATTGATCCCAGATCAATGGAGGTCATCCTAGCGTAGGGAGTACGGTAGTTACAACGATGCGTCCATCGGTACTACTATGGTCCCTAACTTCATTTCCCTGCTCATTGATCAGATGAGAGGTGCTTCCCATGAGTCCCAGACTGCATGGGTAGGATGCCTCGACAGGAGAACTAATCAATCCTGTCCTCACAGGAGAACACATCAATCCTGCTACAATTGCCATGGAGAACACATCAATCCAGGCCGCCATGGAGAACACATCAATCCAGGCCTCACAGGAAAACACATCAATCCTGCTACAATCGCCATGGAGAACACATCAGTCCAGGCCTCACAGGAGAACACATCAATCCTGCTACAATCGCCATGGAGAACACATCAATCCAGGCCTCACAGGAGAACTAATCATCCTGCTACACAGGAGAGCGAATCATCCTGTTCCACAAGAGAGCGAATCATCTTGTCCCACAAGAGAGCGAATCATCTTGTTCCAGTGTGCACCACCAAGGGAGGGTGAGTCACCCTGTGGTCGTATGTTGCTCCAGTAATAACCGCAAGCCCTCAGAGCTCCCAGAGCTCAATGTATGCAACATGCAGGACCCTTGTACAAGGGTTTCTTACCGACTCCAATTCGTTTGGGAAAATCACAAATTAGATCTTTCCTCAGGGCTTTGACAAGGTGTATCAACATGTACATCATCTTAATGCGATGGAGCCTCCTTGCTCATCAACTTACCATATCCAAGATGATGTCTATCTGCTGGAGCAATCGACGAATACGGGATTCCTCAATAATCGAATCCCACCTCTGGTTGTTATAGAGAATCACAGTGGTATCCAATGTAAATCCAAACAGCTCACTGAAGAGCTTTCGCAACCAGACTACCTCACACGAGGTTATGCTAGCAACAATATATCCTGCTTCGGCGGTGCTCAAAGCCACCGACTTCTGCTTCCTGCTCATCCAGGATATCGAAGCAGATCCCAAGGTGAAACAGCACCCGGAAGTGCTCTTACGGTCCATCACACTGCCTGCCCAATCAACATCAGTATATCCAAGTAGTCTCACATCTCCGACAGTGTATCTTAATCCATGAGAGATTGTGTCCTGAAGACATCTCAGAAGATTCTGGCATCAATCCAGTGAGGCTCAACCAAATATGAGCTCACAATGCTAACTGCAAAAAAATATGTTCGGACGGAGGTTCACCAAGAACATCAATGCGAATGAGTTTATGAAACTCAGAGGCATTTCCCAAATCTGGTCCGACATCACTACCATATAACTTCTAAAAGTTAAGATCCTCGAGGTAGTCACAGGCTTGCAGTCCATCATACCAAATCTTTCCAATATCTTTACCACATATTTCCCTTGAGATAGGAAAATTTCCCTTGGCTTCTACTATACTTCAAGTACTAGGAAGTAGTGCATCAGTCCTAGGTCTTTCATTTCAAATTCAGAGGCTAGCTCCCTCTTACATTTGTGAATGAGAGGGTCTGCACCTACTAGAAAGAGGTCATCCACATACAATACCAGTATGAGAGGCTTGTCATCTTCAACCTTAAAGTAAAGGTTAGGATCGGCTTCACTCCTAGTGAATCCCAGCTTCATCAAGTAGCTATCGATCCTCTCATACCATGCTCGGGGTGCTTGCTTCAGCCCATAGAGAGCTTTCTTCAACCTGCATACATGAGATTTTCGATCATAAATCTCAAATCCTTCGGGTTGCTCCACGTAGACCTCTTCTTTGATCGAGCCATGCAAGAACGCAGTCTTGACATCCATCTGATGTAGGTTCCATCCTAGTGAAGCGGCAAGGGCTATGATCGAGCGGATGGTCGTATATCTGACAACAGGTGCAAATATCTCATCATAGTCTATACCTTCCTTTTGGGAGAAACCTCGAGCAACAAAACAAGCCTTATACTTTTCCGTGCTTCCATCTGCTGCATGCTTTATCTTGTAAAACCATTTTGAAGTAACAATTGTCTTGTCCAGGGTCTGGGAACTACTTCCCAGACATCATTCTCCATAATAGACTCATATTCTACGGTCATAGCATCCTTCCATACTTGATGCTTGACGGCATCTGAGAATGACGAAGGCTCATTTTGTATGATCGTGCTCATGATGGTCAGGTATCCTTGATACCTATTAAGTTTCTTACTTTGATGGAAGGTCCCTCAGGGTGCAGCATGTCCTTTAGCATCATCAAGTATCCCCCTAAGCCATGAAGGCCTCTTCCTAGAAGAGGAAGGCTCATGTGGATGAGAATCTATCAGATCCATGGGTTCTTCTACATCAGGCATTGATTCATCATCCTTTTCTTTCGGTTCCCTGGTGTTGGCTTCTTGAGAGCTCCTCAAAGTCGAAAGATTGTTCACCTTGCGGTGAACTTTTCTTTAGGAGTCTTGGAACCCAATGCTTGATGAGGGCATCAATTTTGTACATATACGACGGTGATTGTAGTTTCAGCCCATAGAAACATCAGAAGTCTTTGATCATGTAGCATGGCCCAGACAGCTTCCATCATCGTGCGGTTCTTCCTTCCCACCACACCATTCTGCTCAGGAGTATGTGGTGTAGTAGTCTCCCTCTTAATGCCAACCTCAGGTATGCCTGAGTGAACCAATTGTAATATATCAGAGGTCTTGCTTTGGCTTGAGGGGAATGGTCCCCTTTTGAGCTTTCCTTCAGCACATCCTGGACATACACCTTCATTCTCTATTCAGAATTCGGGCATCCCTATCACCATTTGTCTTACACCGAGTATAGCTTTATAATGAAGGGGGGAAAACCTCTAATGCCAAAGTTCGGACTGAAGAGATGTGTCATAAGACATGACATCTAGCAGACTTCCATCGACCTGATATAATGAATCACTAAACCCAAGAGTAAAGGCATCTTTAACATTATTTTTCCATATACATACCTTGCCATCGCTGAAGGTTACCTTGTAGCCTTTGTCTTCCGTTCCCGAGATGGACACTAGGTTCTTTTTGAGGTCAGGTGCATTTAATACATCCTGGAATTTTTGGCCTTCTTGAATGCTTGTCCTCTTCCTTGATTCCCAGCTCTCCACTTACCTTTGTTGTTGAATTTGTCATTCCTTTGATTGCCATCAGAGGGATTTTGATCATCGTCCTAGAGTGAGTCCTTTCTATCAGGGCACTCCCTTGCATAGTGACTTGCTTTATCGCAAATGTAACATCGTCATTTTCTTCTAGCCTTAGGTCCAGCCTTTCCTTTTGATTTAGTCCCGGAATTATTTCTTTTCTTCGCATGAAAAGAAAAGGCAGCAGGAGGACCTTTAGGCATGGGCATTTCTTACACTTCTTCCCTTGTTTCTTCTTGAATGCATCTAGCCATTAATTCCTCGAAACCAGGAATTACATTATAGTTCAGAAGAGTAGTCCTGAACACATACCATTCAGATGGTAATCCTTCAAGAGTTGTGAGTGCCATTTCTCTGTCAGTAATAGTTTCCCCAATAGATAGGAGATCGTTCTTGATCTCGGTGATTCTTAAGAAGTATGCTTGCATACTTTCATCTTTACCCTTCTTGATTTCCCTCAGCTTATTTCTAAGAAACAAAACTTGATTTGCATCATTAACTTTAAATAAACTCACCAGTCTGTCGTAGATTTCCTTGGAGGTGTCTAGATCAGAGATGTAGGCCACCAAGCGCTTGTCGATAGAGTCCTGGATGATCTTCTTTGTTTTGACTTCTTCATTTTTCCATTTGTTCCAGGCAGCAGCAGATGCATTTGAGGAAGGCTCAACAATATTGCCTCTTACATGGTCCAGCACTCCTTGATCTTCAAGGGTTAGATCGATAGACATCTTCCATCCGTGATAGTCAACTTTCTCACGGAGCTTGTCTTCGGCAGGAAAGAGTGTTGAGGACCCCATAGTTCTTTTAGGATAGCCTTGCCAATCTTCTCTTCAATGATTGCTCTTGCTCTTGCTCGGGCTTTGTCTTCACCTCAGCTCCGATACCATGTTAAGTTATGGTATGTTCTATGCTTATAACAGTTTACTTCTTTTTCTTATTATATTCCACCGATTAGCAATCACATGTACATAAAGTAAAGTGCAGATAGAACATTAAACGATCGACAGAAAACAAGCCAAGACAAGAGACACAAGATGTGGCGGCTAGCCAGGGACAAACCCCACAATGTGTGGGGAAACCCTTTGATCAAATCTTCTTTTATCTTCAATAATTCAGCAGAGAGAAATAGTACAATAATCTGATTCATATCAGCAGTAGCAAACCCTAGATCAGTAGCATCAGCATTAGCGGCTTCATTATCAAACTAGGGCAGACCATATCTCACAAACCGACAGTCGGATTGACTTCATTCCACCACCAAAAGTTTCGGCTTCCAAAGGAGGTTCAGATGAACCTACAGCGCAGTTCAGATGAGGAGATCTTCTAGGCCATGCAAGTCAATCTTTGCTTCTGCAGTTGCAGCTTCAGTTTCAGTAGTTTCGGGCTTCAAACTAGGCCAGTTGATATCTTGCAAACCGTTCATCGGATTGACTTCATTCCACCACCAAAAGTTGCGGCTTTCAGAGGAGGTTCAGATGAACCTACAGCGCAGTTCAGATGAGGAGATCTTCTAGGCCACGCAAGTCAATCTTTACTTCTGCAGTTGCAGCTTCAGTTTCAGCAGTTTCCAGCTTCAAACTAGGGCAGTCGATATCTTGCAAACCGTTCGTCGGATTGACTTCATTCCACCACCAAAAGTTGCGGCTTTCAGAGGAGGTTCAGATGAACCTACAGCGCAGTTCAGATGAGGAGATCTTCTAGGCCACGCAAGTCAATCTTTACTTCTGCAGTTGCAGCTTCAGATTCAACAGCTTCCGACTTCACATGTGTGAGAGAGAGAGACCCATTTCAGCGCAGTAGAGAAGAGACTCATATCTGCGCAGTAGAGAGAGAGAGAGATGTGATGAGATGAGTGAGTCTAAATGAGGAAAAGACCTCTTATTTTTATACACAACGTTGGTGGGTGAATAGATGTGACTGTTGGGCTTCTGAGCCTACATGAGTTGTAGGTCGGCTTGATAATAATTCCATAATCAAAATAAATTCATATCTCCATGAATACTTATCGGAATTGGATGATCTTTATATCAATCCTACACCTCTCGACGAGAGGAATCTAATAAAAATATTATTAGCCATGAATAAGATGACCCACATGAAGTTTTGCCCTGGTTGCCAATTTTAACAAGAATGCAGGAGCCACTTTTCAGAAGGCAATGAACTATGCCTTCCATGACATCAAACATATTGTTCAACCATATCTTGATGATTTACCTTCTCATTCACAAACGCGAACTAATTACTCGCAGCATTTGAGAGCTATATTTTTATAGTGTTGACACTACAAAATACGACTCAATCCACACAAGTGTGTGTTTGTGTTGGTTCTGGTCGTTTGCTTGGTTTCGTAGTGTCTAAGGAAGGAATTCAACTCGACCCTCTTAAGGTTCAGGCAATTCTTGACTTGCCTCCACCTTCTAATCTACTACAGTTACAGAGACTCAAAGGGAAGGCTAACTTTCTGAGGAGGTTTATTCCCAATTATGCTGAAATGGCTAAAGGATTTACTTGTCTTTTGAAAAAGGGGATACCCTTCCAATGGGATTAGGTTGTATAAGCTTCCTTTGATGCTCTTAAAGATACCTTGATTAGAGTGTCATTAATGTATCCCCGAATTATCAAAACAACTACTTCCAATATCTCGTCGCTGCAGATACAACCATTGCGATGGTTTTAGTCCAAGAGGAAGATGGGATTGAACATCCGATATATTATTTGAGTCGCAATCTCAATGATACAGAAGTTAAGTACTCTTATGTCGAAAAGCTAGCTTTGGCTGTTGTTCAAGCTGTACAGATATTTCGCCACTATATCCTGCTCTGAAAGACCACTGTCATTTCAGATTGCAACCCTATGACATATATTTTGTCACGTCAATTGCTGGGGGGAAAATACTCAAAATGGATCGTCATTTTGCAGGAATTTGATTTGGAATTTATCAAATACAAATCAAAGAAATCTCTAGTTTTTGTCGAGCTTCTTTGCGATCTTCCCTCGAATGCCATTGATTCAACATCAGAACCATCAATTCTGAATGAGTCTCTGTTCCTGATTTCGTCATCTCACCCGTGCTATGGAGATATACTGATTTATCTGCAAACCCCAACTTTCTGACCCAATACCTCTCGCTTGCAACAGCGATGTATCTGATACCAAGCCCAAGATTATCTGATCATTGGTGACACTCTTTACCGTCATGGTATTGATACGATTTTATGGAGGTGCCTCACATATGAGGAAGCCGAGAAAGTTTTGAATGATTGCCATTCAGGTACTTGTGGTGGACACTTATCTGGTTATGCTACCACACAGAGAATTCTCCGTGTTGGTTACTTCTGGCCTACCATATTCAAAGATTGCATTATTGCTCTCAGAAGCTGTCATGCATGCCATATCTATGACCGTAAAGCTAGATTACCACCTACATCGTTGCATCCTGTCGTCGCGGTTGGACCATTTTCCAAATGGGGCATTGACTTCATAACATGTAACCCTCACTCAACCGGGGGGCATGGGTACATTATAGTCGTCGTTGACTATTTCACAAAATGGGTCGAGGCAATGCCTACATTAAACAATAGTGGCGAGACGGCTGCACTTTTCTTTTTCAACCATGTGGTTGCCCGGTTTGGTGTACCACAGGCTATAGTTACAGATCATGGGTTGCATTTTCGCAATCATGTGATGACTAAGTTCACTGCTAAGTTACGACTTTCACATGATAGTTCTACTCCTTATTATCCGCAAGCTAATGGACAAGTTGAGGCCATCAACAAAGTCCTTAAGCGAATGCTTCAAAGAATGATAGGGGTTCATAAACGAAACTGGCATTTAATCCTGTACTCTGCTTTGTGGGCATACCGAACCTCGGTAAGGAATGCAACTGGATTCACACCCTTTCAATTGGTGTATGGTCTGGAGGCAATCTTGCTGATACAATGTGAAATTTCATCTCTTAAACTCGCAATTGACCTGTTACCTGACACTTCTGATGAAGAAGCGCATTTCTTAGAACTCATCCATCTGGATGAAACTCGTCGTGAAGCCGCATCGGCTAACGAAGCACATAAGAAACGAATCAAGGCGCAATACGACCGAAATGTCAAGCCTCGCATTTTCTCAGAAGGAGACATGGTCTTGCTTTATGATCAGGAAGCTAATAAACTAGGAGCAGGAAAATTTGAATGGATGGGCCCTTACATTGTCAAACGTGTTTTGGCAAAAGGTGCCTACGAGTTGGTGGATTATGATGGAATTCCATTGTCGTAGCCCCGAAACAGGTTGTATCTCAAACGTTACTATGCTTAATTGAGTGTAGTAAAATCACTGTATATATGCTTTAATTGCATGTGTGTGTGTCAGTGTGTCTTTTAGAGTTTTTATGTGGTTAGTAATCCGCTTTGCATTTGTTGCAGATGTCGGAATCTTTGGAACCATTTGTTGGTTACGTCGATGGTGCTAGTCGTAGTACGCAGAACCTATCTTCTGCAGCATGGGCCATTTTCGCTCCAAGTGGCGAGTTAGTGAGTTTTCAAGGGATTTGTATCAGTTGTTCTACGAACAATATCGTTGAGTATAACGCATTGTTCGAACTTCTCTCTGATGCCATTTCACTTGGCATTCACTGAATCATCATTAGGCTGGACTCACAACTCATTGTACTGCAACTAACAAGTGTTTATACCGTCCGAAACCCAACTATTCTTCATATGTTCCTTAGAGTTCATCTTTTGGAAAGACATTTTGAGTACATCCAATATCAACATATTTCCAGAAATTTTAACACATTAACTAATTCATTAGCGAACTATGTGTTAAACAGACATTTGCGACACATGTAAAAGTAAATTTTCAATTCACATAATTTGTTGAATAGGATTGCACATAACCATATATAAAAACTCTGAAAGTAAAAATGGATATGTGTTTTAAAGTTTTTACAAAATTTGTGTCCAAGACATGTTTGGTCATCTGACCTCAAAACTCAAAATGCATACAAAAATCATCCTAAATAGACCTAGTGATGCTCATGATAACAGGTCACAGCCTGAGCTATCATGCACAATAGCCTCATCCAACGGCTAGGAACACCAATAGTATGGCGTTGCAGCCTCATAGGTAACTCCTCGATCCAGACATCCGGAATATCGAGGGTTAACCCCTCTACATGATCCTACAACTCTGCCAGTGTCTCGGTCAAATCCAAATCCTGGAGAACTACTCTCCCGACATTTCTCTACGCTGGTCCACCTGCCTCCTGTTGATGTCCCATAGGTCGAACAGTACCAACATCTGTATGCATGAGAACGATTTTAGTTTAGTCTTGGAAACATCAAAAACAGAAAAACATGTAGAAACTTAAAAATCAAAAACATTTGGTTAAAAACAATTTACCTATAGCACCCCATTGAGCACCCACTGGTAAACTCAAATCTGGATCTCCACGAAAATCCATCCCTGTGTATGGATGCTCCTCAATGAAAATGTGTTGCCGATCGAGCCAACTGAAGAATGTAGTAGAAAATGTGATTGATGACAGACCAGCATGTCTAGCCATCAATTTGACCTACCTCTGCATCCGTGGATCTCTAGGACCAGCTATACCCAGTGTTACATGCCGAGGTTGCATCAATGGAATTCTCTCTAAGGTAAAAGCGATTAAGATCAATCCATAGCTAAAATTATTCGTCTTACCGCTCTTTACCTTTGTCAATTGCTCTTTCATCGAAGAAAGTACGACCTCACACAAGTTGAATACAGTTGGCTCAAGACATTCAAGCGCATACTGCATGTATGATCTATTCGCCAGATGAAGTGTCACACTGCCTGCCAACTTTGCAATAGTGAAAAGGATTGTTCTCAAAGGCAAATCACGTACATCCCTGATGTTTATTTTCCCATCCTTGCTAGGCTGTGTACCTAGCCGACAAAACTGTCAAATGTAGTCCCTCACCGATTCACCCCCACAGGCAAATCCTGAAAGAGAAATGGGGGCACCATGTCTCGACAACCCAGTAAGAAAGTAAACATCATCGATCATAATAGGGACCACTTTGTCCCTTATGTGAAAAGCCTGATCCGTTGGATCCCATGCATGAACTAAGAACTGCAATAGTTCTAATTGTTGCCTCATCCCGGACAACCTGAAGTATTTGAGCAACCCACAGTTTTTGAGGGCCTCAACAATACCCGGATCATTTAGGGCAACCATGTCTTGTTCTTCATGCTCTCTTTCTTGCCAAGTAATAGACATTTTGATCCGATCAAAGCATGAAATCAAACCATAAGCTTAGTTAGGATCCATTTCATGCAAAAAACTGGAGAAATTTTGGGGCAAACAGGTGAAACAAATTTGTGAAACTCGCCCAGCGCAGCCCAGGCAAGGAGACAATGCGCTGCAGAGCTGGTACCCTTTTGTTTGGATGCTCTGCAGCGCAGTTTTTGATGTGGAAGGCTGCGTTGATCCCAGGGCGAAATATACTAAACCCAGGGGCCATAAAAACCTAAAAAAAATTACCTGAAACTGTAAAAGAAAGACATGAAAAGAAAGAGAAGGGGTAGATCTTCTACCTGGTCCAAACAGCACGAGAAATGATCCACAAAATCTCTCGCAATTAGCTGTTGAAGTTCAAGGTAAAAAACTGGTTCAGAGCACAAAACTGAATGGTAAATACCAAACGGTGAAAATGACATGGTAAATTCTTGTTTTATGTTTATTTCATGATCATTAAATGAATAAACTTTAGTATTTACCTATTTTTACCAATGAAATAGGTATGTTTGATCTGTTTGGTGTTGCTTTGAACAAATTTACAGCTGACTTATTGAATTTGACGTGCACGATCGTGAATTGTACTTTGACCACAGAGCATACTTTTATCTCTTTTTCGAGCTCTGTTAAACATCGAAAAAGGAACCCCCTTGGAGTCCTCTTTAAGCTCTTTTCAGACTCTTGAAATATGAAAAGATTTCCGAGCACTTGTCCTTTTCAGCTCGTTAACGGATTGGAAACGACATCTACTCAGTATAAGTTTAACCCTTTTCTGGACTGAGATAGATTATTTACGAAAAAGGAATACATTGATCGAACATGATCAATAGGTTCTCTCTCGTATTATTTTACGTTTTTTCGGACTTGAGAGACAAATTTACAAAAAAGAACTTGTGGAGTTTTCTTTTTGTCCCTTTTCAAACTCTCTAAACATGAAAAGGACTGAGTTATCATTGTCATTAAACTCGTTAAAACATCAAATAGCGACAAACTTGTCCATCATGACAAGACCGAGTTTCACCTTCGCTAGACTCGTTAAAACATCACATAGCGATGGATTCACCCGAAGGGTGGAATTATACAACAAGCATATGTTATCCTCCTCAAGCTTGATAAAAAATAAAGAGATATTGGTCAGCAATGACTTGGGAAAATGGGAAAAGGGGCAAACCACTTTATGGCAGCAGGTCGCTCTTGAACATGACACTTTCACTTCATCACTGTGACTATTTGGGTTGGGTTACCTGCTTGATGGTTATCACACCTATGGTCTATCATACCATCCGTTACTTTGATTTTGGGTCAATGTTGCCAATTCATTCAATGTCGCCGACATGTTCAAGAGAAGTCACTCAGTTAAAATTCATCCTTTGCAATACTCATAAACCTTCATTTTCATGACCGCCATTCCTGAACCTTGTGTCGTCAGTCACATTCCGTCTCCAAAAATCATTACACTCGTTTCATGTCGTTGATGTGGGATACATCAAGGCCCTCCTGCGATGAGTCACTTCTTTTCAACATCAACACATTATCCAAGAAGTTGACTTAGAAACACCCTTTCAGTACCTTGAGGCTTGCATACATTAATGGCAAGTTTCTCACTTCCGGCGACAGGTTGACATCACTGACCTTCGACCGAAAGACTTTGTATGGTGTTCGACATCAAAACATCCATTCACGCCATGCAGAATGTACTGCAGTACCTTGAGGATCATTACCATTATCAGTGATTTCTCTCGCTTCTGTTAACAACTTACATCATTGGCTAGTAATCAGACAGTGTCTTCCCATGTTCAACTTTAGATCACATATTCACATGGTTAGACTCGTACTTGAGTGAACAATTGGACGAGATAGAAGACCCCGGATCTAGTTTCATCCATCCGGACTGTGATTTCAGGAGAGTACTAAATCATCTGTACGATGGCTTTACACTGATGGTCATCCCATCATGGGTCTATATCTGTAGACGACTATGTACATGTAATGAAAGTTTATATGCTGAGCATGGGTATGCTTTCCCTCATCGATTCATGAAAAATCCAAAATATCATTATATTATGTATGCAATTGATGCACGTCACCATCCGCTTCAAAACCACCTCATCACATCGTAAAGCATATCACTCGACATTATCATTTTCGACTTCATTCTTTAGGGGGCAACTGCTACAGGTCTATTTGGGCACATCACTCCCATCATTTAGATAAGTACTTTTAGGGCTCATCAAACCCTAATTCAATTGTTATATGCCCCAGACAAGTCATCACATTGAATGCCATCATTCCTGAGTTTCCTGGCCCGAAGACATCCTGAAATGACTCCTTGAGGGACCAGTGCAGCCTTGGTCAGGGGTAAGTGCACTACAGAGCACTTAGGCCCATTCAAGCCTGCTCTACAGAGCACCTAGGCCCACTTTGACCTGCATTGGGCGAGATTGAGCGAAATCTTCATAGGGTTTTGGGAATATTCTTTCATTCTAGATCGTTCTATATCATTCCAGAAGATTCTCACCTCTTATCCTCTCCTATGAGCTCGAAATTGGATAAGGAATGAATCAAATAACCTCCTATCCTCTCATCCCTTCCTCCAAGGAAACTAACTCCCAAATTGGAAAGCCATTCAATGCCCAATTTATGACAAAACTACCTCCATTTCCCTATAAATTGAGCGCTCATCATAGTGATCAGGGGCTGGACTTTGAGAATTTGTAAGGAGATACTATTAGTTTGAGGTTTGAGATTGTAAGCAAGTATTGTTATGCTGTCGAAGTGTTGTGCTTGTGGTGTGATGAAGGATGGAACTCAAGCTAGAGGAGTGACATGGGATCAGACTTCTTTGGTTGTAACTCTTCCTTCTACTTAATAACATTGTTTACACCTTTTCCCATATTCTTGTCTTTATGTATGATGATTATATGTGTAAATGTTTTCGATTCCATTTGCTTATAGTAGACAGATCTCTTGCTTTGATTGCTTTTTGTCCTTTTTTTATGATTGCCGGTCCTTATCAAGCGGATTCAATTCGAGAAGGAGCGACGGGAGCTATTCAAAGGAGGCAAGGGAAGCGAAAGATAAAAAGTAGGTCCCTTGTCTTATTTATCTTCTATAGGAAAAGGTTAAACTCTTTAAATTTGTTGTTCTGGGTGTATCTACCCACCTAGGGAAGTTGTGTTTATCCGTAGATGCAAAATTCCACATAACAGAGATAATCTACTTCTTTCCCAAAAGTGCAATTGGACTTCTTGGCATAGAACTGATGCTCTTCTAATACAACAAGGACTTGCTCCAAATGTTGTAGGTGCTCCTTCCATGTTTTACTATAAATTAGAATGTCATCAAAGAACACTAACAAAAATTTCCTTACATATGGACGAAATAGCCCATTCATAGTAGCTTGGAATGTTGTCGGTGCATCAGTTAAACCAAAAGGCATTACTTTAAACTTGTAATGACCTTCATGTTTCGGAATGCAGTTTTTGCTATGTCTTCCAACCTTATTCTAATTTGGTAATACCATGACGTTAAGTCCAATTTTGAGAAGTATTTAGCTCCATGTAGTTCATCCAACATTTCATCGATAAAAGGGATTGGAAACTTGTTTTTAATTGTTATTTTGTTTAGTCCTTGATAATCGATGCATAATCTGAACAACCCATCTTTCTTTCGAACTAATACAACTGGAGCAACATATGAACTTCTACTTTTGTGATAATGCCACATTTTAAAAGATCCTGGACTAATCTTTCAATTTCGGTTTTTTGATGATGTGGATATTGATACGGCTTGATGTTGATGGGATTTGATCCTGATTTGACTTCGATTATATGCTCGATTTCTCTTTTAGGGAGCAACTTCATTGGAAGATCTTGGAATACTTTTTCATGCTTTTGATTTAGCTCTTGGACCTCTGGTGCTTATTCGTTGATCAGATTTGAAGTTAACATTTCTAATTGATGACACTACTAAATAAGTTGGTGCTCCCTTCCGGATCATTTTCATCATCTGGGATGATGATACAATTTGATTCTAGGGGGATGGAACCCATATAGCTTGTATTTCTTCCCTTCCCATTTAAATTTAATAAATTGCTTTTAATGGTTGGTAGAGTAAGTACCTAGGGTTTGAAGCCATTGGATAGCTAGGACCACATCCACTCCTCCTAATGGTACAGTGTAGAACGGATTTTCCAAATTATAGTCTTGAATCTGTAATTTGACTTTATGGCATTTCTCTACTTTTTCAATTTTCTTACCATCAGCTACCATAACCTTCATGTTGGGCATGGGAAATGTGAAAATGTTGAGTCATTTTGCCATAGTTGAGTCCAAAAAGTTCTGGGTGCTACCAATATCAATCAGAACCATTACATTGCTCTTCTTGGTATGTCCTTTAACTTTAATATCTGGGGTTGCGATATACCTATCATGGCCGATAATGACACTTGCAGAATATTATCGTTATCTAGTTTTGGAGAGAATTCTGGAGAATCTTCGATTTCTTCTACATCTCATTCATCATTTTCTGAATCATTAGTTGCTTCACATTTATACAAGTTCTTGGTCTCTTTTCCTTTAGCACACCTTGTTGATTTATGGTAGCATCGGATGTGCTCTAAGTCTCAAATTTTGCAAGGAGGCTTGGGCACATGTATTCCGAAGAACCCAGAAAGTGTTTTGGGAAATTCCATCACGAGACAGTTTTATTAAAATAATTAATTATTTTTAATGGGTCCCTAAGTCTAAACTTAGGATTATTTAAAAATTAATGGGTATTAATCTAACTGTGGGTGTAACTTCTAGAAGAAGATGAGGATCAAGCAGAAATGAGCCATTGATTAGCTTCTAATCTGGGTAGTTGAATGTCAACAAGAAGATTATTTAAGGAGGCTTGAGGATCATTGGAAAGACACACAGAGAGTTGATCAGTCAGATCGAATTGCTAAGCTAGAGGACAGCACAGTGATTTCGTGGTGATCACACAAAGAGGGGCAGAGATAGTTTTGGTTGGAGAATCTTCTCTGGAGCCAAGAATACACAACAGAGAGGCAAAGAAAGACGCAGAGGAGGCAACGCAGTGCCTAGTGAGGGTGACGCAAAGCCAGGAAGGGCTCACGCAGAGCAGTGCAGTGCCTTCCAAGTAGAAGTCCGAAATTTTGTTGGGGATTTGACGTTCTGAGCTGGGAGGGTTGAAGTCGAAGCCCCTGAGAGCAAATCAATCTAGTAGAGAGGTGACGCATTGCCTTAAAGGCAGTGACGCAGGCCCAGCAGAGAGGTGACGCATTGCCTTAAAGGCAGTGACACAGGCCCACGCAGTGACTGCGTAGGGGTAATGCAGAGGTAGCCGGGGACTCGTTGGTTCAGCTGCTGGATCAGCCGAGACTTGTAGTGTAGAGTGAGGTAATCTCACAAATTTCTTCTGCTGAGTGATATTGTCTGTACTGGATTGCTAGCAAGGCATCCAAAGTTTGTATTCAAAAATAACTTTTGCTTAATAATAAAAACCCTCAAATCTGTTGCACCGGTTTTCCTACATTGGGTTTTTCCGGGGAAATTTGTCCAAAAATAACGATGTCATTGTGTTGTATTTTCTTTCTTGCTCGGTTTCCTGTTTCCGTATTATATTAAATTAAGTGAAGGTTGCTGTGTATGTATTTCGATATTTGTCATAGGAAACTGCAAGTAATTTTCTAAAAGGAATCTAACAAATAGGAGAAATATCATTAGTTGCTGCACTAGGGATTCTAGTTTAGGAATTGTCACACACCTATGCTTAGGGTCCCACTTTTCGCCCCAACATTTGCACTTGCCCTCTTTCATTCTTTGCATTTCCAAGTTAGGTTTTTCTCCTTCACGAAGATGTGGTGGAACATATTTTGTGTTATCCATGTTCACAACTTGAGAAAATCTTCGTCTCTAATATACTCTTTCAACTTTCGGCCACTACATCTTCTCGTGCTTCTTTTCAGCAGCTTTTGCCTTCTGTCTGGCTACCTCTATAGAAGTGATGTCATGAAGCTCAAGCTCAGCTTGGAGATGGGGTTTAAGTCCCGTGGTGTATGATTGAATGAGATGAGTTTCTAATAATCCAGGTACTCGTGTAGCTAAAGTTTCCCATTCTCAAGTGTATTCGTCCACATCTCCTTTTTGTTGCAGTCTGGTGAGTGCCGAGAAGAACTCTTCTTCCTTGACACCTTGGAACCTTTTAAAGAATGCATTTTTGAATTTCCTCCAACTAATAGCAAGTGTCGTCTTTTTCCACCACATATACCAATTATATGCTTCGCCTTCCATTTGCATGGATGCATGCCTGATCTTTTCATCATCATTGTCAATACCGTAAATCTCGAAATATTCTTCTGCTTTATTGAACCATGCAACACTACACTTCTCATTACCATCAAATTTGGAGAGTTCAAGTTTTGCTCTTCATTGATATGTCGCAACTGTTGGAGTAAAGAGAGGGTATTGATTCGCAAGCTGCATATTTGAGAATTGATTCTAGAGCTGCATATTTTGAAAATTTGTGTTACTAATTTGTTGAAGGGTTATGGACAATGATTTTGGAGACTCGGGTTTCTCATGTAATTCTGGTGAGTTTGACAAATCCGGCAAATTGAGATGTTGAGTAGCTTCATTATTCTAGGGTATTTGATTGGGTGTAATCTTCAACTTGTCACAAATATAGGTCAAGATCACCATTGCTTGACTATGATTTAGATTCACTGTATTTGAAAGGATTGAACGATACCTTTTAAATTCATTATCGTTTTGCTCGAGCTAACTTTCTATTCTCTTTGATGTATTCTGGAGCTCCTCGATTTTTTCGTCGTGTCCAGTGACCTTAGTTTCAAGGTCTATTATTTTTTTATTAAAATCAACAATCGTCATGGATGAAGACATTGATCGGATATGAGGTGGAGTATACTTATCCATCTTCAATCTTTTTCTTAACTTGATCCTAATTTTTTTTATATACTATATAATATATTATATATATTAATTTAATTAACTATATATATATATATAGATATATATATATATATATATATATATATATATATGTATAACTATTACAACTAATTTATAATGCGATTTTTGTCACTTAATGGTATCGAACCGAACCGCATTGGATGTAATGAAAACCCAAAGGAACCCACCCAACGAACCTACGCATCGGTGGTTTACCTTGTTTGATCGGCGTAAAGGGTGTTGGGGATTGCGGCTAGAGCAGAAGACACACAACAGACATTCAACAAGATGAATTGCGGCTGGGATTCAAACAGTGACAATGACGACTGGGATTCGACAATGATAACGGCGGGCGAAAGTCAAGGGAAAGGAATGGGTCGGGAATAAGACAGACTGTGGCTGGGATTCAAACGGTGACAACAGCCGCTGGGATTCGAACAATGATAACGGCGGGCGGAAGTCAAGGGCACGAAGGTGGAAAGAACGACAACAAAGGACGAGGTCTGGACGTGACTTGTTGCAGAGGGTGACAATAGCAGAATAGTGCTATTGCAGGCCAAGGATCGCTTGCTTTGATACCACCTGGTGCAAACACGCTCAACAATTGAAAAAAGAAATAATTTTATTAATATTTGAATGAATGAATGATCTTTACAATTATGGGAGGCTTAAATACAGCCTAGGGTGCCTCTTGGTGAATGGGCATGATCTTTGATCATGCCCTTTGCCTAATTACTTACTAATTACAAGATCATGCCCTTTGCCTAATTACTTACTAATTACACACTTGTTTAATTTTATATAACAACTTTCTTTATGCACTGTGATCTCTACTATTCTACTACTTTTATATGGTTGAATTTCTCAAGTATAAGTGCTTAATGTTATACTGGAAAAATTCAGAAGAAGATCAACATTATAAGAAGCAATTATCAGTTCTCATAAATATTGTGCTTGTATCTATTGCACTTGAAAAATCAGCAAACCCTAACAAAAAATTAAATATTTCGAGTGTTATAGCATATTATTAAATTATACTAATGTCAAATCGCATTCACAACCCACATATGAAGCATCAACACTATGTCTAAGTAGGAAACCCATTCATGAAATCATAGTAGAGCAATTGAAGTGAGAAAACTAAGCCAAGAGAAGATAGCACTGTGAAAATTTCTGAATCGAACAAGTCAGAAATCCTACTGCAGTAAATTGATTTGCATTACCTATTTGTGTTCTTCATTTAACAAGTTATTTTCAGAAATACTCGGAAAATATTAATGTAAATAGTAAATACACCGTAGCCTACACCAATATACAGATCAAGTATTGAAAAATAAATGAGACAACCAGACAAAGGACACACTTATTTTTGGATTAAATGTCCCCAGAAAAACCCAATGCGGGAAAACCGGTGCAGCAGCTATGAGGGTTTTATTATTAAGTAGATTTTTTAATACAACTAGAGTGCCAAATCTAGCTCACCCAACAGAGGATAAACCCGACAGAAGTACCTCTATCCGAAGACAAATATTTTGGCGAATCCAGCAACTGGATGAACAAACCCCACAAATGACTGTGTTGTCCCCAGTGCTGAGCAGCGATGGTTGCTCCAAGCTCTGCGTTGGAACTGTGTCACCTCCTCTAGGCGCTGCGTCACCCTCCCAGTGAGCCTTCCCAACTCAAAAATCGATTTGTTGAACTGCTGCTCTCTCTGCCTCACAAAAACCCCAACGTTGCCTCTAAGTGCCTGCGTCAGCTCCTCTAGCCTCTAAGTCACCCTTTCTGGAGTTGCGTTGTCTCTCCTAGGTGTTGCTATGCCTCTTTGCTATGTATTCTCGACCTTGGACTAAAGTCCCTCTGTCGAACTGCCCCTCTCTACAAGATCTCCCCAATCAATTTTCCTCCTGAGAACTTCTCACCTCAGAAAAATCGATTTCCTCAATCTCTCTGTGTGTCTTCTCCTACTAACCCCAAGCCTCCATTTATACTTTTCCTGTTGAGAAATCAATGGTCGAGATTAAGTCTCTAATCAACGACTAAGATTAAATTAGACTTGATCCTCGTCTCTTAGAAGCTTATCACCCATATTTTCATTAATACTATTTTAATTTTGCTAAGTTTAGACTTAGGAACACCATTAAAAATATTAATTATTTTAATAAAATACAATCCGGGTGGAATTTCTCCAAACGATTTCTAGGTCTTGGAAATATCATGTGTTCTAGCCCCTCTACAAAATTTCGGAGCTAGAGCACATCTGATGCTACCCAAAAGTCAACACTCCCTCTTAGCGAGGAATGTGCTCTAGCAATAGTAAATACTTCCCATCAGAAGTATCACACTAATCCATGGCATCGATCCTCTGCGCTATTGATGCTTAGCCTGCTGCCCTTCATCCACTGCACTGCTGCAACTTGTACTGCTACCCATGACACTGCCACTATCACTGTTGCATCTATACTGCAACTCCCTCTTAATATGCTGCATCGTGCTGCCCATAGCATTACCACTACTAACTGTTGCACTGCAACTCAGTGGCTGAGAAGTAAGCAACTAAAAAGTCACCCAAAAGTTGACATGTTGGTCAGTCTGGATGCCCCGTGATGCTGAAGCTACCTCTGCTGCTAATTTGTGCTGACTCTCTAATGCTACTGCGTTGTTGTTGTATCTGCTCTGTGCCTCCCGCACTGTTGCAACATTCCACTACATTTCTTCAGACTTTGGCACTCTAGCTTTGCCATTGACGCTCCATCATCCCTCGCACCAACTGACTCCCGTCATTCTGCTACTATGATTAAGGGCTCCCGTAGCTGTAGGTGATCCAAGAGTTTGGGCACCTCAAGGATCCTGCGCTTTCTTCTGTAGTCCTCCCGGCTACATCTCAATATCGCCCCACCTCTTCTCTAGAGGTGCATGAGCACTCATGGCGCAATCATCATCATTGCCCTCTTTATCAGCTAGCACTAGAGCAACCTTTGAGTCAGGCTTCTCTTCTTTGCCCTTCTTCCGAGGGAACTATGTGGCAAAATGACCCATTTCTCCACATCTGAAGCATCTGACTTTGGATATGTTCTTCTTCTTCCTCTTCTGCTGCCCTTGGTGTCCCATTGATACGAGAGTTGCATCCTCCTTCTTGACTCTGATCCCTTTGTTGCTTCCCACCTTGGTCAACCGTCTGATCTCTTCATGTCAAAGAGCTGCCCACATCACCTCCCAACTGGGAAGAGAAGCCCAATCCAAGATGCTTTGGAAAAAGGTTTTCCAGTCTTCAATGACTGCATTCAGGGCAGTCCTGACCATAAATTCAGGATCTGGTGTAGCCCCTACGGAAGTTAGCTGGTCATGGATCGTTTGCAACCTCAGAAGGAAGGGATCGATTTCTTCTCCCTTCTACATCTGAAACTGTCTCAATTGACTCTCAAGCAACATCTTCCACTGAACGAAAGTTCCCTCGTACAATTTGGTCAAGGCCTTCCACATTTCCCTTGCTGTGTCCTTCTCAGCAATATGTGGGATCACATGATCCTTGACCCCGTCAAGCTCATGCACTTTGCTTTTGCCTGAGCCTCCTCATACTTCTTGAGAGGATTAGCATCAACCAGAACAACAACCGTCTTCAAGGAATAATCCTTGATGCGATTTTTGTCCAAAACTGCTAGGATCCTAGCCTTCCAGATGACGAAATTGGATGCTCCATCCAACCTGTCCTGATCCCTCAATCCGTTAACAGCCATCATTGCTTAAAAGAATGTCGAACTAGTTCTCTTCTCCCTCTTTCGCTGCTACCCCAACAAAACTCGGATCTGGATTTCTTTGGCGCTAGAAATCCTCTATGGAACAAGCTCCCTCTGAATTTCGATTTCCTTCACGAAAATCCTTTTGCCAGCCACTGTTGAATCATTCCTATCTGATCTCTCTTTGTTGCTGCTCAGCGCTGGATCTAGATTTCTTGGCAAGAAATATTATGAGGAACTGATTCCCTCTACTTTGCTTCTACCCCACTAAGTATTGTCCTGCACCAACAGAATCAGCACCCCACCAGCAACTCCAGATGAAGTCTGTGTTGCACCTCTAGCCCCAGCAATCGGAAAAACAAAACTCAACAGACTCTGCGCTAGCCCAGTAATCAATATGTTGCCCTCTACAGCGACAACATCACCCAATCAGGCTGATGCAGGCTCTGCATGAGCCTCCCTTGGTGATTGTGTCACCCCTCCTCTGCTCTTTCAGCCAGAAATTGCATTGTCTCTTGGGACAACTATCTTCAGAATAGATTTTCCTCGATCCTTTCGCTAATGGCTTCTGTCCACCTTGATCTACAATCGCTCTGATACCATGTGAAAATTTCTGAATCGAACAAGTTAGAAATCCTACTGCAGTAAACTTATTTGCATTACCTACTTGTGTTCTTCATTTAACAAGTTATTTTCAGAAATATTCGGAAAATATTAATGTAAATATACTGCAACCTACACCAATATACCGATCAAGTACTAAAAAATAAATGAGACAACCATACAAAGAACACACTTATTTTTGGACTAAACGTCCCTGAAAAAACCCAATGCGGGAAAACCAGTGTAGCAGATATGAGAGTTTTATTATTAAGTATATTTCTGAATATAGATAGGGTGCCAAATCCAGCTCACCCAACAGAGAATAAACCTGACAGAAGTACCTCTATTCGGAGACAGATATTTTGTCGAATCCAACAATTGGATGAACAAACCCCACAGGTGACTGTGCTGTCCCTAGTGCTGGGCAGCGATGGCTGCTCCAAGATTTGCGCTAGAACTGCGTCACCTCTTCTAAGAGCTGCATCACCCTCCTAGTGAGCCTTCCTGGCTCAGGAATCGATTTGTTGAACTGCTCCTCTCTCTGCCTCACAAAAACCCCAGCGCTGCCTCTAAGTGCCTACGTCAGCTCCTCTAGCCTCTGCGTCACCCTTTCTGGAGTTGCAATATCTCTCCCATTTGCTGCTCTGCCTCTCTGCTATGCATTCTCAGCCTTGGACTGAATCCCTCTGCCAAACTGCCCCTCTCTGCAAGATCTCCCCAATCAATTTTCCTTCTGAGAACTTCTCAACTCAGAAAAATCGATTTTCCTCCTGAGAACTTCTCACCTCAGAAAAATCGATTTCCTCAATCTCTCTGTGTGTCTTCTCCAACTGGCCCCAAGCCTCCATTTATACTTTTCCTATTGCGAAATCAACGGCCGAGATTAAGTCTCTAATCAACAGCCGAGATTAAATTAGACTTGATCCTCGTCTCTTAGAAGCTTCTCACCCATAGTTTCATTAATACCCATTAATATTTTAATTTTCCTAAGTTTAGACTTAGGAATGTTCATTTTGGGTAGCATCGGATGTACTCTAGCTCCGAAATTTTGTGAATGTAAATTTTGGGTAGCATCGGATGTACTCTAGCTCCGAAATTTTGTGGAAGGACTAGAACACATGAGATCTCCAAAACCCAGAAATCATTTGGAGAAATTCCACCCGAATGAGGAGTTATTAAAATAATTAATATTTTTAATGGGTTCCTAAGTCTAACCTTAGGAAAATAAAAATATTAATGGGTATTAATAAGAATATGGATGAGAAACTTCTAAGTGACGAGGATCAAGTCTGTTTTAATCTTAGTCGTTGATTAGGGACTTAATCTTGGTCGTTGATTCATCAACAGGAAAAGTATAAGAGGAGACTTGAGGGTCAGTTGAAAATCCACTTGAGCGATCAGTCAGTTCGATTTTTTTGGGGCATGGTTTGCTGAGAAAATCGAACAAGTGATCTGTTACAATGAGAGAGGAAGTAGCAGAGAGTTGGATCGGAAGGGAGTTCCGAGACAACCAGTACCAGGCAGAGAGGCAACAATAGCATTAGAGAGGTAGCGCAGAGGCCTACGCAGACAGGAAGGGGCTCATGCAAAGCTGACGCAGGCCAAGAGAGTTCTTGCAGTGGCAGTGCGAGATAATCGAAGGAAGTTTGAGATTTTGCTTGGAGTTGGATGTTCTGAGCTGAGAGGGCTGAAGTCGAAGCTCCTGAGAGCAAATCGATCCAACAGAGAAGTGACGCAGTCTCCCAAAGGCAAGACGTTGGCCCAAATAGAGCATATTGTGCTGAGATTTTCGTAGCACTTGCCGGAGTTAGCCATTCAGTGGATCAGTTGAGACTTGGAGAACGAGGTAAACCCTCGTATGTATTTCTTGTTGCCGTAATATCTCTGAAAGGTTAACCGGTGTGAGAGGCAACCTATTGTACTTAGATTATGCTTGCTTAATAATACAAACCCTTTATATGCTCACCGGTTTTCCCAAATTGGGTTTTTCTGGGGACGATTGTCCAAAAATAACGGTGTCCCTTCTGTATTTGTCTCATTTTATTTCAGTTCAAGATCTGTATGTATGTGTAGTCTACAATAGTGTTTTCATCGCTATTTAAATAATTAAATAACTTGTTGAATGTGAAAACAAGTAGGAAACTAGTGATTGCAGTAGGATTTCTCATGTGTAGATTCAGAAATTCTCACATGGTATCAAAGCATTGCAGATCATAGAAGACTGAAGACACTAACCGGGAGATCCAAAGAATTTGATGCAGAGAAGCAGTTGTCCCGAGTGACAACGTAGTTTCAGAGGCAGAGGAGCAGCTGCAGGAGTGATGTAGAAGCTCACGCAGTGCCTGCATCAGCATTCCGAGCCTATAGAGGGTGACGAAGTACCCGAGTGGAGCTCACGCAGTGACTGCATTAGCTCTCCTGAGCCAGCGTAGAGCTTGAGAAGCTCAATTCAGTCAGTTGTGGGGGCTGAAGAAGCAGTGCATATTCGATCAGTGGAGCTAGTGGGATGTTGTTACTGTTGGTACAATACAGTGTCTGTGGAGACAAAGTCGAGGTAGTGGGAGTCACTGCCTTGACAAATTTCTAGCCAAAGAAATCTAGATCCGGGTTGCAGCAGCAAAGGAGGATTGGAGAGGAGCGATTTGACATTTGGTCGGAAGATTTCCGTGAAGCAAATCAGGACTCAGAGGGAGTCTAGAGGAGCTTGTTCCTTAGAGGGTTTCTTGGGCCAAAGAAATCCACATCCGAGTCTTACTGGATTAGCAGCAGGAGAGGGAGAAGAGAACCAGTCCTATATTTTTTAGTAGAGATGGTAGTCAATGGACTGAGAGATCAGGACAGATTGGATGGAGCATCCAATTTTGTCATCTGGAAGGCCAAGATCCTGGAAATCCTAAACAAACATCGCATCAAGGACTATGCTTTGAAAGCAATTGTTGTTTCAGTGGACATTGATCCGCTGCAGAAGTATGGGGAGGCCCAGGCAAAGGAAAAACGCATGATTCTTAACAGGGTCAAAGATCATGTGGTCCCACACATTGCTGAGAAGGACACAACAAGGGAGATGTGGAAAATGCTGACCACCTTGTACCAGGGCACTTCCGTCCAACAGAAGATGCTATTAGAAAATTAACTGAGATAGTACCAAATGTAGAAGGGAGAAGAGATCGGTCCCTTCCTCCTCAGGTTGCAAGGGATTCGCGATCAGTTGACTTCCTTGGAGTCTACACCAGATCATGAGTTCATGGTTAGGACTGCGTTGAATGCAGTCACCGAGGACTGGAAGACATTTATCCAAAGTATCTTGGATAGAGTGACTCTCCCCAGTTGGGAGGAGATGTGGGCAGCTCTTCAACAAGAAGAGATCAAAAGGTTGACCAAGGCATGGAGTAGCAGCGAAGGAACCCGGGCCAAGAAGGAAGAGGAGGAGGATGTAGCTCTCACATCATCGGGACAGCAAGGGCAGCAAAAGAGAAAGAAGATGGATATTTCCAAGGTCAAATGCTTCAAGTGTAGGGAAATTGGACATTTCGCCACTTAGTGCCCCAGGAAGAAGGACCAGTGTTGCGGGGAGTGCTCCCCCCCCCCTCCCGCTCCCAATTCGCGCTCCGGGCGGGAGCGGCTCGGGAGCGCGCTCCCGATAAAAAAATTTGCGCTCCCTGCCAATTTAGGGAACGACATCGAGAGCGTTCGCTCCCGGAGCGAATTTTAACGCTCGGGAGCGATCGGGGAGCGAATGCTCCCGATCGCTCCCGAACGTTAAAAAATCGCTCCAGGAGCGAATCACCCGACGTCGGGAGCGATCCAGGCAGAAAAAATGTCACGAACGCGAAATTTTTTTCCAATTTTTAAAAAAAAAAATTGTTTTAAAAGCCCAATGGGGCAAACAAAGAGTTCATTATCACTTGTATGAGAGCCAGAGCAAGGAGAGAAAGAGTAAAGGAGCGAGGAGAAGCGAGGAGCAAGTGCTAAAGAGCGAGGAGCAAGCCTGCAGAGAGATAAGTAACTTAGTAATTTAGTTAGTTTAGTTAGTTTAATTTAGTTAGGTAGTAATTTAGGTAGTTTAATTTAGTTTATTAACTATATTTAGTAAAAAAATTATGAATCTAAATTAAATTAATAGATTAAAATTATTAAATTAATTAATCTAAATTAATTAAATTAATTTGCAGATTCAAAACCCTACAAATATCAAACATCATGGACCTGGCTATATTTCTTGGGATTTTCCTCTTCTTGGTCCCTTTTATGGTTATTATGGTACTGGAGAGTAGGAAACGGAGGGGCCAAAATGAAGAGGGGGATGAAGAAGCTGGAGAAAGTGGATTTGATGAAAACCCTGCTAAGGAGGAGCTGGAGCAGGAGGAGGGTGAACATGACTCTCATAAAACTAAACAAAACCAAACCCCATTGTGGAAATATGTTAACAGGCCTGAAGCAGGGAAAGGGGGTGGAACCACTAAATTTCATTGCCCCCATTGCAACAATGATTACACAGGTTCATACACCCGTGCCAGAAAACACCTCTGCGGGAAAAGGCCATGGGATGGAGACAAACAAATAGGAATCAAAACTTGTCCAGTGGTGTCAGTAGCGGATAGAGCCAAATACATAAGGGAAGAGGAGGAAGCCCAATACAAATCAAAAAAATCAAGGGGTTTCTTTGAACCAAGCTCACAATCACAAGCACAAAGAACTCCTTCAGCATCCTCCCAAGGCAGTGGATATGGAGGCACAGGGTCATCAGGTTTAAGGCGTAGAACCATATCAGATTTCCTTGATGAGGGGTGTAGGAATGATGTGGATTCTAAGGTTTACAGGTTTCTCTATGCATGTGGGATACCATTCAATGTTCTTCGCTCACCTTATTGGCACGAAATGGTTTCTGCCATAAATGATGCCCCTAAAGGATACAAGAGCCCTGGGTATGACAAGGCAAGAACTGTTGGACTTGATCATGAAAAAGCAAAAATATCACATTCTTTGAATAGAATGACAAGTTCTTGGACTGACCATGGGGTGTCCATTGTATCTGATGGATGGACAAATGTAAAAGGCAAGCCATTGATAAGTGTTCTCGCTGTGTCTGTTAGTGGTGCCATCTTTCTAACTGCACATGATTACTCAGACAAGTTCAGGACCGGCATCAACATTGCAGAAGCACTACTTGAAACAATTGACCGTATTGGGCCATACAATGTCATCCAAGTCATCACTGATAATGCTCCTAATTGTAAGGCAGCGGGAGCAATTATTGAGGATAAATACCCCAACATATTTTGGTATGGATGTTTAGTTCACACATTGAACCTTCTGATGCATGATGTTATCAAAAACAAAAATGCACAATACCAATGGATTGGTGATTTGTACAAAAAAGGCAAACAAATGATAAAATTTATTACAAATCATAGCAATACACATGGCCTTTTCCGCAGTCACTCAAGATTGGAGTTGTTGAAGATTGGAAAGACCAGATTTGGTAGCTATTACCTCACCTTCAGGCACCTTTTGAAGGTAAGAGAGTCATTAGCTAGCATGGTATCAAGTCCACATTGGCAAGTATTAAAGGAAAGGGCTACAAATGCAGCTGACAGGGAAGGTTTTGAATTGGTGGAGGAGGCCGCTCTTGATGGTCAGTTTTGGACAAGTGTGAGGCAAGTGTTGGATTTCACCAAGCCCATTTATCACATGATTCGATTTGCAAATACAGAAAAACCAGTGATTGGCGAGGTGTATGAGCAAATGGATACCATGTTGGGGCAAATAAAAGATATTGTTCATAACAGAGATCCCGACTTGTACAAAATGATTCACGATTTTGTGTGTGTACGGTGGAATAAACTTAATCTTCCACTACATTGCTTGGCGTATATCCTTATGCCAAAATACTACTCTACATCTTGGTTGGGCCAACCTGCACTAGGGGGTGAGATTAGGACCAAACCCCATTTAGATGCAGAGGTAACTAGTGGATACTTGCAAGCATTGGAAAAGTTGATACCTTACAGGGAGGAATGTGCAGCTGTGCACTTTGAAATAGGCAGATACTTCAGTGGCACTGGTTTGTTTGGTACCTTCCATGCAATGGAAGACAGAGACAGATTTGATGCTCTCACATGGTGGGAAACATATGGTGGCCATGGACTTTTGACAAAATTGGCAAAAAAAGTTCTATCACAGGTTGTGAATACTTCTTCTGCAGAGAGGTGTTGGAGCACCTACAACTTCATACACAATGTGAAAAGAAACAGACTCAATGAAAACCGAGCAGAAAGCTTGGTTTATGTGCACTACAACTTGAGGTTGTTGAGTCATTACTGTGATCGGGCTTATGAGGATCCCACATATAGAATTTGGGACAATCACCCAGAGGATGACAATTTGGAGGACGGTATAGTGCATCTTGAAGAACTGGAAGAGGAACTTATAAGGGATGAAGATGAAGCAGCTGCAGCTACTGCAGCAGCCATGCCACCTCCACCTCCACCATCCAGTAGCAGTGCTCAAGGTCCGAGTCTTGTTCCTTTGCTGTCACCACCTCCATCTACACCCTTACGTGGAGGTTCTAGTTCTAGTCGTCGGTCTGTGCGGGAGACTCCTAGAAGATCACCACGACCTGCTTCTACTCCTGGAGATTCTCGTGGCAAGGGCCACATGTAGATTTACAGTTTACTTGTCTTTTCTAGTTTCTATTAGACTTTAGTTTTCATAACTGTTGAGTTTTGAGTCCTTGACTCTTGACTCTTGACTCTTTCATATCATAATGATATTTTTTGTAAACAATATATGACTGTGACAATGAAAATTTGAAGTTTGAAGTTGGCAATTATAACTCATTGGTAATGATTGTGAATTATGAATATGATGCTTCGTGAAAGACTAAAGTTGTTTCATTTCATTTCATTATTCATGTTTCATTTTATAACATTTCATTTCATGTTAACAGTTAGAAGTTAGGACTTAGAAATATCTAAGATATTACTTCTTGTAATGGTTAACCGTTAAACTTAGCTTACAAGTACAACTTTGGTGATCAATGATGATAAATGTTATATATTGAATTTTCAATTTTGAAAGCTTGAAGTTGAAACTTTAAGATTGAATTTGATGAATCATGATTCACGAGACTCATTATGTTGCAGTTGTAATATTTATTTTACTAACTTCTGGACATGGTTGATGAAAATTATAATTTCTAGAATCTAGATGATTGATGTGATATGGTTCAATGATCAATCTATGTTTTTTTATGTTTTTTTATGTTTTTTATATCTAATTCATCATTCTACATGTTTTTGTTGACATATATGCATCAAAAATTAAAAAATATAAAAAAATATATATATTTTTAAAAAATCGCTCCCGTATTCGCTCCCAAACCGGGAGCTTCTGAAAATGGTCGCTCCCACTCCCAAGTAACATTGAGAAGGACAAGGAGGAGGCTTCTGACTCAAAGGCTGCTCCAGCGAAAGCTGACAGGGAAGGCGAGGATTATGATTGTGCCATGAGTGCTCATGCACCTCTGGAGAGAAGGTGGGGTGACATGGAGTTGTAGTCGAGAGGACTACATGAGGGGCATGATCCTTTAGGTTCCCAAACTCTTGGATCACATACGATTATGGGAGCCCTTAATGACAATAGCAAAACGACGGGTGTCTGTTGGAGTGAGGTATGATGGAGTGACAGTTGCAGAGCTAGAGTGCTAAAGTCTGAGGCAACGCAGTGGATGTTGTAACAATGCGAGAGGCACAGAGCATTTTGTAGCAGTGCAGTAGTAGTAGAGGTAGCTTCAGCATCACGGGGCATCCAGATTAACCAGCATGTTCAGTTTTTGGGTGAATTTTCAGTTGCTTATTTCTCAGCAACTGAGTTGCAATGCAGCAGCTAGCAGTGGTAGTGCTATGGGCAGCATGATGCAGCATATTGAGAGGGAGTTGTAGTACAAATGTAGCAATGGCAGTGGCAGAGTCATGGGCAACAGTACAGGAAGCAGCAGTGCGATGGATGAAGGACATCAGGCCAAGCATTAACAGCACAAAGGACCAATGCAGTGGATCAATGTAGTACTTATGTTGAGAAGTGTTACTAGAGCACATTCCTCGCTAAGAGGGAGTGTTGATTTTGGGTAACATCGGATGTGCTCTAGCTCCGAAATTTTGTGGAAGGGCTAGAACACATGAGATTTCCAGAACCCATAAATCGTTTGGAGAAATTCCACCCGGATGAGGAGTTATTAAAATAATTAATATTTTTAATGGGTTCCTAAGTCTAAACTTAGGAAAATAAAAATATCAATGGGTATTAATAAGAATATGGGTGAGAAACTTCTAAGTGACGAGGATCAAGTCTGTTTTAATCCTAGCCGTTGATTAGGGACTTAATCTCGGCCTTTGATTCATTAACAGGAAAAATATAAGAGGAGGCTTGAGGGTCAGTTGGAGATACACTTGATAGATCAGTCAATTCAATTTTTTTGGGGCGTGGTTTGTTGAGAAAATCGAACAAGTGATCTATTGCAGTGAGAGGGGCAGTAGCAGAGAGTTGGATCGAAAGGGAGTCCCGAGACAATGAGTACCAAGCAGAGAGACAACAACAACATCAGAGACGCAGCGCAGAGGCCTACGCAGCCCAAGAAGGGGCTCATGCAGAGATGACACAGGCCAAGAGGGTTCTTGCAGTGGCAGTGCGAGATAATCGAAGGAAGTTCGAGATTTTGCTGGGAGTTCGATTTTCTGAGTCGAGAGGGCTGAATACGAAGCTCTTGAGAGCAAATCGATCCAGCAGAGAAGTGACGCAGTCTCCCAGAGGCAAGACGCTGGCCCACACAAAGCAGATTGCGCTAGGATTTTCGCAGTGCTTGCCGGAGTCAGCCATTCAGTGGACCAGTTGAGACTTGGAGAACGAGGTAAACCCTCATATGCATTTCTTGTTGTCGTAATATCTCTAAAAGGTTAGCCGGTGTGAGAGACAACCTGTTGTACTCAGATTCTGCTTGCTTAATAATATAAACCCTCTATATGTTGCACCAGTTTTTCCGAATTGGGTTTTTCCAGGGACGATTGTCCAAAAATAACGGTGTCCCTTGTGTATTTGTCTTGTTCTATTTGAGTTCATGATCTGTATTTATGTGTAGTATACAATAGTGTTTTCATCATTATTTAAATAATTAAATAACTTGTTGAATGTAAAAACAAGTGGGAGATGATAAACCAGTGATTGCAGTAGGATTTCTGATGTGTAGAATCAGAAATTCTCAGAAGGAACCCCATTAAAAATATTAATTATTTTAATAAAATACAGTCCGGGTGGAATTTCTCCAAATGATTTCTAGGTCTTGGAGATCTCATATGTTGTAGCCCTCCAAAAAATTTCAGAGCTAAAGCACATCCGATGCTACCCAAAAATTAACAAGCACCATGTGTGTGAAAGCGTAGTATACCATCTGTAAGTGCATGTATCATCTAGGGTGTAAGAGATAGAAGTTGATATAGCATGGATGAGGCATCTAAGAACAACTAAGCATAGACCATTGTGAGGCGAGATCATCATGTAACTAAAGGAGAACTAGAAAGAATGAGTCTAACTGTAAGTGAAATATGCAAGAGTGTTCATGTGAACTGGAACACCACACTACTGGAAATGTGGTTTGGGGATTAGTTGCCCACGCAAAATCCTCACGTCATATGAAGGGGCAACAAGCCTCAAATTAGGAACTTGATGGAAGTTCCTCTTGTGGATAAACAATCCATGCTATAGGCTTACAAGCAACCTATCTTCCATGGGATTCTAGCTATGAATAGAGGAAGGAAACACAATGAGACATTCACAGACAAAGGAAGAATACTATACAATCAAAAAACATATACTCCTCTTATTATAGAGGTATAAAATGCATAGGTATCTATGTTTGAGTGATTCTTTCTTGTTGTACAACTTCTCCGCTATCTCAATGATCCTTTCTTCAATTGAATAACTTCCACAAACTCAACCATCTCCCTCTTTATGCTTTCAATGGCTGCCTAACTGATCCGACTTCCATCTCTTTGCTGCCTTCAACTAAAGGTCTTCCATGTGAAAAATATCCATTCCCCTTCCTGACCTTTACAAGTTTACTCTTCTCACTCCACTTTGTTTGCCCACATCAACATATTCCCTATCAGCGTCTTCATCTCTTCTAGCATTATCTGCTATATTCTCATCAACAACTTCCAAATCATTGTTTGCACATGTTATGCCATCATTTTCTTCATTTTTCAAGTTTTCAACTTCTCACTCATCATCTACCAATGCCCCCATCAACAATCCCTTCAACACTTATCAACGTTGACTTTGCAAAGTCACCTACATTGATATACCCATTGCCAATGAGATGCATGTGAAAGGTGCATTGACAACGCTATTGTCAATCACCCTGCTGCCAGTCACTCCTCTATGAGAGGTACAACGATGACCTCCTTGTTAATGGCCATGTCATAAATGCTTTTCATGTCAACTGCTACCCCATCAATGCTCTTATTGTTAACCATAGTTTGCTTACCAAAACTAGAAAAGGTTGATCCAGCATCAACAGATGTAGTTAGGTTCTATCATAACGAAGACTTAAACTAGTGCTCTTGTGGGCGAGCCATAATAAGTAGTATTATGCATATATGTTCTGAGAGTTGATCCCCACGCATTTTTATTTCACGAGGAAATGTAGGAAACACTCAATATAAGATTCAAGCACTCTTTTCTTTGTTTACTTTAGTGTTCCTGCATTATAGGACATATAGTGAGCAGCTTAAATAATTTATATGATACATGCAACCATGAAAATTGATTTAAAATACGATAGGAAGCAAAACTAGCAATGTAACACACATTTTGTAAAGCAATCAAGCAAAACAAATTCAAGAAAAGAAAGATGAAAGTTAACCCAGGTAAGTTTAACCAGCACTAACCAAGCGGCCTGAATGAGGTTCAGTGCCAATGAAGAGACCAACACCTTGCAAATTACCATCACTGCCTATTCTGAAACTCTGATACTCCTGCAAAAATAATATGTATTTTAAATATCTCAGAAACTAAGAATTGTTTGTGAAGAGCGTAATAACTCATAGACAGTATTTATTTCAAATAACAAGTATTAAAATGTGAATTAAAATCAGTGAACACAAGAAGTTAAAACATGTGTCTCATAGACAGTATCTATTTTAAATATCTCAGAAACTAAGAATTCTTTGTGAAGAGCGTAATAACTCATAGACAGTATTTATTTGAATAACAAGTATTAAAATGTGAATTAAAATCAGTGAACACAAGAAGTTAAAACATGTGTCTCATAGACAGTATTTATTTGAATAAAAAGTATTAAAATGTGAATTAAAATCAGTGAACACAAGAAGTTAAAACAGAGGTTGAAAATGCACTTTCTAATATGTTCCTCGAAGCCAATTCACTGATAAGGTAAGAGGACAATAAATATCATGAAACAAAGCACAGATTAATTCAAGGTAATGTGAAAATGAAACTATATAAGATCACTTACTATGGCACAAGTGAGACAGTATCTGACCAGCCACAAGAGAGTCATTCCCAGATTATGTTTTAACAAAAAAGAAAATGCTACAAAATGTGCTTCATCAATACATATGACATTTGATACAAAAGAAGGGAACTTCATAAAACCATCCAGTTATCAATATAGGACATCTTCTAAAGTACAAATACAAGAATTCCATCCAATTGCAACACCAAAAATTAAGGTGGTAATAAGTAATAACTATTTCTTTTTGCTAGCTCCGGGGGCAGCTCAAGTGGTGATCGCTGTGATAATGAAGTGTTATGTACCATGAGATTCAAGGTTCAAATCCCATTGATTTACCTGTGTCTGCAGAAGAGACGTACATTAGCCACCTAGACGTTATAGTGGTAGCGATCAGAATTGAACCCATGTCACACAAGTATGAAACCGACCCAGTTGCCAATTTCTCTTGTCAAAAAAAAAAAAACTATTTCTTTTTTGCTTTTATTTTCAGAATTGACTGCTTATAAAAGAAATGAATATGTACAAATAAAGTAGTTACGTTACTGCACAACATATTACTTTGTTATAAATCATTATGTTCTTGTCACTTAAGTTTTGTTGTCAAATTAATGCGATTCAGGTAACCGATTAGATGTCTATATAATATACAGTTATGTCTATAGGAAAAGAAAGGGGAATATTTGTAATACAATTGCCTAACATCTCACATGATAATATTCCTGAAATCTGATAATAGTTTAACGTTGTCTTGATATGTCTGCAATAGTATGTTAAGCAAGAAGAAAGCGTGTTATTTATTGGTAAGCAGAGATATTGAGATAAATGTCATTCTTAGAAGATCCCAAAACCAAACTTGCCATAAAATGGAGACATACTCAGAAAAGTCAGATTGCAAATTGGGAAGATCCCATATGGGGCTACAGTTACCCAGTGGAAAAGGTTAACTTCCTCTCTGGATCTATGTTTTGAGACTTTTGGGTTGGGATATTTGCTTTTCTGATAACATGGTTATAAAAATTCTTGTTGAAGTTATCATCTAACTAATTTTCGTCTGGTTGTTGATTTTGAAGAGTGCATGCACATTCAAGCTAAACACAAGAGTGGAGAGAATATGAAACAATATTATATTCATACTGTAGCGAGTATATAAAACAGGGCTAGCCCGAGGTGGGCTTCATACCACACTCTTTTGAATACATCCGCCTGGATGCATTATTAATAGTATCGTACCCATTTATGGTGGCTTAAAACTTTCACCATATAGCACTAACCTCTAACTTTTAATAGTTACATATTGGTCATGTTTTGTACTTAACCCCAACATCTTTATTATGCATTAGACTTTGTGCATGAGTTGTTTTGTGTGTAATACCATAATTTTGTAATAATGTTTGTGTCTTGGGTTTTTATGTTATCATATTTCATATTTCAGTATTTGTAATAGGCCACCTTTATGTAATAAAGGTCTCAATCACTTTTATGCATTTAATTTGGTATTTTTCTTTCTTTCCATAAATAGGGGTTTCCCCCTCTTTTGTAATTTTTAACATTTCAAAGATATGATCCACAAAGATTCATTGAAGTCATCCTTTGTCAATGCGGATTTGTAGGGGCAATCACTCATGGGTGTGCAGGTACCCCAACATTTTGTGCATGATGTTGTTCTTTCTTGTCAATTGAGCTTCACTACAATTACATTTCTTGTTATTATTTTTAGTTACTTACGTAGTTGCAGTAGTCTTGTTTGAAATAAAGGAACACTAGAAGTTGATGTCAAAGTGCTGGTTCAAGATCTAGATAAATACTCATGAGGATGCCAAACACCAAGAGTCACAAGGGAGGTAATAGCATAGATGAAAATATTGCAATTGATAATTAATTGGAATGGATCCCAAAAGATTAAATTTACAATAATCAGGAAGTAATCAAGAAAAAATAGCAGATCTTAGTGTGCCTATAGTGTTTAACGAAATAATCAAGCTTATTTGAAAAAATTGTTTCATTGTTTGCATTGAGATAAATTTGATTAATTGGAGTTTATTTCATCTATGGTAACAGAGACAATGATGCTTAAAACTAATAGAACGAATAAGTGACCAAGGTAGAATTTAAATATGTGTTTGTAGAATTCACTAAGTACATCAAAGAAATCATGAAGGAAGGGGGTCGATACCCTCCTCAAAACAAATGTCTCTCTTCACATATCACCCGTGAAGAATTTGGGGAAGGTGAAGCCATGATTGAAAGAGGAAAAGTTTATCCAAACCACTCCTACAACCTTCAAATGAAGATCCTCAATATAAATTTGGAGGTGATGTTAAAGTACATGTGTAGCCGAGCAAAGCCAAGCTAGTCTTCCTAACAAGGGAATAAGTTATAAAAATTTCCTTTAGCACCTAGAAGGATCGACATGTACAGGAGGAGAGAGACGTGTTGTCGCTCAAATTGTACACATGAATGTGACAATGCTCAAGGCAGGGGTTGTCACTCTGATCTCGGCCCTCTCCATTTAAGTTGTCTCCCTACAGTAGGCTAAGGGGGGTAGTCCCTATGGATGAAATGATGAGATCGAGAGACACAAATGAATGGCCTAGCAACTTGGTTGAAGATGTTGGCAAGTTTAATTATTTAGTACAATTTGATTAGAGTTATTTCTTAAGTATGATACCAGTGCCTTAGGAGTCAAATTACTTGTGCAATATGAATTAAGAGAAATCAAATTACCAAATGAACAATCGTTGCTAGGATGAGAACTATTATATATAAAATGCGACACCTAGAACTAAGTGAAATGCAAACTCTTGGCTAATTTTAGATTAAATGCCTATTCTAAGTGAATCATTTCTCTCAATTGTTTTGAAATTAATCTCAAATGTAGGTTGTGGAGAGAAACCCAGGGGAAGAAAGCTATGGCTTTATTAATGATACCTCCTGTTGACCCTGTCGCCTACACCTACCTACAAGTCAGTGAGAAAAACCTTCAACCCCACAAGGTGTGGTTGATGATAGGGAACTAAGAAAAGGGGTGGTCCCTAATGAAAAGTTAAGTTAAAGAGATGTGAGTTTCTAGGAGAATTGGAGTTAAATAGATTATTTCTTTAAGATTTATAAACAGAAACTGATATGAGCAATAACCATCAATGCGCAAGATAAGCCTGAAATACAAAAACAACCAGTGCCTTCAAAGTATTGCTCTTTAAGAAATGAAATTGTATTTAATTAAAATGAAGTGAAATGCTTTCAAATGGAAAGCCAAAATAATCCTGAAAAGTGAAACAATAAATTGTTAGCACAAGATATTATAAATGCTTTCAAGATGAATAAGTCTACAAATCAAAGCATGAAAACTATCTTTCTCAAAAGGATACAAAAATAACTCAAATGTTAGACCAAGATGACAACATGCAATTAATTTTGCAACCCAAAATAATAGTACTTGAAAGTGAAATCAACAATTCAGGACCATATGAAATTAAACCACAAGGTGATTCAATTTCCAAGTACAAGAAAAATTAAACTTGTTGCAAAATTAAAAGGAACTACAATGCTTGCATCCAAAGTGTCTCTTAAAATAAGATTTGCATGAGAGACTTTAAATCATCAAGATAGCAAGAAATTTAAGAACTTTGCAAACAAAGAAAATGTGATGGAATAAGTTCTTGGTTTTTTTTATTGATTAGTGCTAAGACAAAGTTACAATTGAACTCTAGTCCTCAGACCTCATCCTTGCCCAAATGTTTGGATCTCACAATGAGGAGTCAATAGAGTAGAGGGTCCCTAAAAAGTTTTTTCAATCAACTTAAGTTGGAGGTAAGTTTTAGCGATGCTTAGGGCATGTAAATAAATTAACCAAACAATTAGAATTAACTTCTACTTGAAATGTACTTGCTTGACACGAAATAAAATGTTACTTTTTGGAGAAAATTTGTCCAAATACTTTATGCATGTAAAATGTGCTTAATGGTGAAACATAAGTAAACTTGAAACTATGTTCGAGCCAAATAAGATCAAGTAAAAAGTGTTTGCATGCAAAAAATCTGAACTTGTTATGGATTTAAAACATGTAGTAAGTTCAAATAAAGTGCATGCAAAATGGGTGTGATGCATGTTGTGTTAATTTATCAATTAGATGATATGCATGCAAAATGAAATAAACCAACAAAGTCAGATCGCCAAGCCTTTTCAAAAGGTGGAGAGATAGGAATACCAATAGGTAAAACCCACGCTCCCAAAATCAAAAATTTTATTAATTGTTACAAGAAAGAAAAAACAATGAAGTCTTCTCTTAAATCCAAGGAAAGTCTTAACAAATTGACATCAAACCATGGACCTTTCCTCGTTGAAAATTTATGCAATTTGAGGCCCACAAAGGCTCAACAAAATGCAATTTATTTTTGAAGAAGAAGAGACTCGAGAAGATAAGCCTTCTCTATGGCCACAACCAAGAGAGAGAAAAATATGGCCAAAATGAAATCAGCTTCCCTCAAGAAGAACACGGCCTTATCCAAGATGAATTCAGCCTAAAGGTGGAAATAATCACTAAATCTGAGCCCCAAGGTCCTGCATGCAAACTTTTAAGTAATTTTTTAATGATGAATCCTGTAAGTAGCTGCAAGAAAACATGTTAAAAAAAATCTACAACAACAAATGTTAGCTCAAGATAATTACAAAGTATGTTGCAAAAAATAATCTACAAGAGACTAGGCCAAAAAGTATGAGCAAGCCCTCCTCTTTGACTAGCCATGACTTAGCTCTTTGAAATAGCTAGATATTGATAAATGAAGTACAACATGTAAAAATAAATTTTTCCAAGTTTGATATTTTGATGCAAGAAATAAAAGCTTTAAGAAATTTGAAAAAATCTCTGCAAGACACAAATAAGATATAGATGAGACTTTGGAATTCAAAACATGCAGGTTCTCTTTAAATATTTTTCAAGAATGGGTTGATTCCTCTAAGAATTCCCCTCACTCTTGAAAAGCTTGACCAAATAATGATTCATCTACAAAACTTCACCACAAATCATTATATCGACATGAAATTAAATAAATGCAGTGGAAAGAACTCCTAGAGATACATCTATTATCCACTAGAAGATTTCTTTTCCTAAAGCAAATAATTAATTCTTATGCTAATATGAGATAGTTGCATACAAACATAACTTGAAACAAGCATGAAAGAAATAATGACATAAGGAAATAAATAGAAGCATAACAACAAGTCAAGAATTTACCACACATGCAAGGAGAAGAACACTGTCGCGTTTTACCCCAAACATTGTTGTATTATATTGCAAATAGTGAATACAATCTCGCAGAGTCTTCTCAAGCACAATAGTTCATATTACATGATACAATATGAGAGCCCATGGATCTATTATATGGAGAGTTGGGAGCAAATCCCAATGAAAAATGACAATGACAAATGGCATTGGAGCCAATCCCAATGTAGAAGTGATTGAACAAATGGCATGAGGTGACAATCCCAAAGAGAAATTCAAATTTGTTGAATGGAGCTCCAATGCCAAGTGTAAAAATCAAATTTTGGCAAGTGGACATCATTTTCTTCTTCCCTTATGTGCCAAATTCAAATTTTATGATAGAATGACAAGTGTATATTGGTGGTAACCCATGTGGGGGCAATTTTCCACAAAAATCTCCACCAAATATTCTCCCAAATCCTCCCAAATGTGCATTAACTTCACAATTCGAATTTCCAAGTAAGTAGTTTTCTCCTTTAATACCAGAAATCCAAATTTATTTGAGCACGTCCTTTCCTTGATTTTAGGAGTCCACATCACCTTGGGACTTCACTTTAACTCCCCCATAATTTTCCACCTCATTTCCACAACATTTAGCATGTGTGGATATTTATTTTTCTCTATTTATTTAATTTTTGGCTTAATTAATTCCCAAATTTCCCACTAAAATTTAAAAAAGTGGGTTTTGAGAGTCCAAAACACATTATTAACCCCTCAAAGTGTGTCGTAGTAGAAATTTGAGGGTGAAAGTTGTAATTTTAATTACTCATGCCCCATACAAATTCTCTAGGCTACACTTATTACAATTTAAATACAATTTTATTTGCAATTTTTGACATGCAGGAAATCTAAAAAATTAAAAAATGACTACCTAGACCTAACCAAATTCCTCGAAATTTTTTGTGTGATCTAGTATGGTAATATACATTGACTCTATACACTAAGATGTGTTAGGGGCTCAACCTTCAAACTGTCACCCCAGCTTTGGGGTAAAAAGTGAGTGAAAAATCCCAGAAAATCATCTGCCTCTGAAAAAGAATGGATAATTAACTAGATTAAAAAAAATACTCCAAGGTGTACTCATTTGTTGATCGAATCGCAACATCCTATGTCTGTTACAGACTCAAAAAACTCATCATTATTAGTATCACTTATTACAATTCCCCGTAGGGTGTGGAATCTGGGTACAGGAAAGATGATGAGAAGATAGAAATAGAGTTAAAAAACTACGTTGACTAATGTTATATGATGGTACAACTGTATTCTGGATCATCCTTGGGCATGGAGTCTTCATATAATCATCAAGTGCCACTCCAGTGGTCAACACCTCCCTTGGAGTTCTAACCACTCGAATGCCTCAGGCGTTGCAGGGACTGTGGCCCTGACCAATGCAAGGTCACCGTGTGAACCACAAGTGACAATCTAAACTTCACAAGCTAGGTGAGAAGGTGGTCCTATCTTTATTTCAATCAAGCTTATGCTTGGAGGTAAATTAATTAATGCACAACTAATCCTAGGATGAAGTACAAGTTATGAGTGATAGCCTTAGATGAGATTTATTAAATGGCCTCTCAAGTACTTAAATTTAAATTACTTAGGATTAGGTGCTTATGATGTTCAATACAAAGTACTTAGAGAGTAATATTATGAACAATCTCAATTAACACAATGTGCTAATGAAAAAAGATCACTAGAGTGCCAAATAGAAATCACTTCAAGATCTATCTAATGATTAGCAATCTCAAAATGACGAGTGGTATAAATAGATAACCAATGAAAAGCAAGGTGCATCAAATTAATGAATCCTTTACACTTGATATGCAAAATAGGAAATAGTACCAATGGAAACAAGATTAGCAATAGGATTATCCAATCGAGATCACAATATTACTCAAAGAAGATGATGTCACAAGATTATTATAAGATCACAATGTTGTTGAACCATGAAACAAGATAATGCTCTTATCCAATTAGCAACCAATTCTTTATGTCACTTATCAATTAGAAGCAATAGCCTACAAGAGTATTCTAATAATGAACCAATACAATGCCAATGTCAAGTTAATTAAAACACAATCTTCTTTGAGATGAGATTGCTAACAGTGACTTTTTAGAAGTGAAATGGACTAACGAAAATGCCAAGAATGTAAGAGAGTGAAATGATGCAAGATGAAGAATGATATTTTTTATCAATCAGCCCAACACAAGACACGAAAGAATTATAAGAGCAATCCACTTATCATTTGCAAATGAGGACAAAATGAAAGGTAGGTGCACCTTAAGCTATGACAATGAAATCATATGACTTTGTAGTGTGAAAATTCCTAAACTGGAATCCCTATTGCAGCAACTGATGATATTTCTTCCTAAACTGGAGTCGGCTCCGAATCGGCCGAGCCAGACCCCCAGTTAGTCCGGCTCGACAGAAAAAATGGCCCGGTGACCGGTTTGTTACCGAACCAGCTGAGCCGGTCATCGACTCAGCTAGTTCAATAACAAACCGGCCGGCTCAGCCGAGCCCGAGTTAAACCGACCGGTTCGGCTAGCCACGCCCAGCGAACCGTTTTGGGGGGGAAAACGGACCCCTAAGTTGATTGTAATTGGGTTTTAGGTGTTTTTGAAGTCCATTTACCTCTCCCAAGCCTATAAAAGATACCCAAACACCTCACATTTCCTAATAGTTATCTCATTGCATTGTGTGAGAATTTGTGAGGAGTTTGTGAAGAGTTGTGGAGTTTGTTTCTGGAGCAGCACTGAAGAGTCTTGAGCAATCATTGGAGCAGCAGTGAGGAGCTTCTTGGGCAGCTATTGGAGTAGCATTGAGGAGTTGGTTTGTTGGAGCAGCATTGAGGAGGCGGTTTGTGCCTAGAGGTATTTTTTTTCACTTCTAAAATCTGTTTTAGCTTCTTTTTTTGTGCAAATCTGGAAATTGAAAAGAGTCTTTTTTGTAAAAGAAATGAACATTGAAGCAATTTTTTTTCATTTTCAGAGTTTTTCCTTTCATTTCCAAGTCCAAATGTCAGAAAATGGCTCCTAGAATGAAAGATGTTGCTTGGGCATACGCTGAAATGATTGATAATCAAATGCATTGCAAATTTTGTCATAGAAAAATTAAGGAGGGTGGAGGGGGCATTCATAGGCTGAAACAACACTTGGCTAGTATTAAAGGTCAAATTACTCCATGTAAAGCACCATCAACACAAATTGGGGATATTAGGAAGGAGTTGCTAGATAACTTTGAGAAGTTTGAGAAAGAAAAAGCTAGGCAAAAGAAATAGAGGTTGGAATTGGGAAGAAGAGGAGTATACAACAAATGATGGCTGCCAACCCCAATTTTGATTATGAGGGCTCTTCATCTATCCCTTGCACAGATGCATCCAACCCCTTTCTCTATGTTCCTACCTCTTTGGAATATATTCGAGAAAAGGGTAAGGGTAAAATGAAAAAGAAGGGTGATATCAAAAGTTATTTCACACCCTCTTCTCCATTAGATGCACATGGTCCTCAAGCTAGTAGAAGTCAAATGCAGCCCACTTTAGATGACCATTGGAAGAAAGAATTGAGAGAGATTGCTTGTGATTACATAACTAGATGGTGGTATGGTTCTGATATCCCCTTCAATGCTTCTCGTTCACCATATTATGAACCTATGTTTGATGCCATATTTGCTGTTGGAAAGGGCTTCAAAGGCCCTACTATGCATGAGTTAAGGGGATCTCTTTTGCAAAAGGAAGTTTCCTCCATTGATGAATATTTGAAAGATTTCAAAAGCTCATGGGAAAAAACAGGATGTACCATCATGTCAGATGGATGGACTAATCAAAGGAACCGTACCTTCATAAACTTTCTTATCTTTTGCCCACAGGGAACCATGTTTCTAAAATTAATGGATGCATCTGATAGGGTGAAAAATGCACATTTGTTGTTTCAGCTTTTGGATGAGGTTGTTGAAGAGGTGGGGGTGGCTAATGTTGTTCCAATCATCACAGATAATGCCTCTAACTATGTTCTTGCTGGTAAAATGTTAGAGGAAAAACACAAAACCATATTTTGGACCCCATGTGTTGCACATTGCATAGACTTCATGCTTGATGATATTGGCAAAATAAATTGGGTCAAGAACACTATAAAGCATGCCAAAGGCATAACAAAATATATCTACAATCGCTCATGGATTTTGAGCCTGATGAGGACACACATAGGGGGCAGGGATATTATTAGGCCTACCATCACTAGATTTGCAACTCATTTTTTGACATTGCAATTTATGCTTTCCCCATAGAAACTTGAAAAGGGTGTTTTCCAGTGATGAATGGAATGAATGCCAATGGTCTCGCAAATAGGATGGCAAAGATGTGAAAAAGAAAGTTAATGAAGAAATATTTTGGAAAAAGGCAGCAGAGATTGTGAAGGAGATTGAGCCATTGGTTAAGGTGTTGCGGTTGGTGGATGGGGAAAGATTGGCTATGGGCTTAATTTATGAGGTTATGGATCAAGAAAAGGAGCAAATAAAGGCAATATACAAGGATAGAGTGGCTAAGTATGGGTCCATTTGGGCAATCATTGATGAAAGATGGCACAATCAACTCCATCGCCCTATACATGCAGCTGGTTTTTTCTGAACCCAAGGTATCATTATAAAGCTCTGGAGGCAGAAGCTTTGACTGGGGAGGTTAGAGATGGATTGATTGACTGCATTGACCATATGATCCCTAAGGAGAGTGATCAACAGGAGATACACCGACAGATCACTTGTTTCAGTAGAGCCACGGGTACCTTTGACAAAAACTAGCAAGGATTCCAAGGGAAGCAGATGAGCCATGTAAACAGACAATTTCAATTTTCAAATACTTATTTTGTTAAATTGTTTATAATTTGAAAGTTGGATATAATTTGTTGAGCTAACTCATTACACAACTATGTTTTTTGCAACATAATGGTGGGAGGCATTTGGTAGCCATTGTCCTCAATTACAAAAGTTAGCAATCCATATTTTGAGTCAAACTTCCAGTGCTACTGGGTGTGGGCGCAATTGGTCTGTCTTTGAGAGGATTTACACAAAGAAGAGAAACTGTTTGGAACAAAAACGGTTAAATGATCTAGTCTATGTCCAATACAACCTCCGACTAAGGCACAACCAATTGCTGAACAAAATACCTGATATAGATCCCATTGTGTTGGAAGATATTGATCCAGCGTCAGATTCGGTAGTGGAGAGTCATCCAATAGAGTTTGATTCTCACAAGGATTTTGGTATTGATTTGGATTTACAGACAAAGGCATTAGCTGAAGTTGTTGCTGAACGTAATGTTCAGTTGAATGCAGATCCATTTGTACCAGGTCCAACCCCAAGTCCTCCAGTTGTAGGTGTTATCACTCCTCCAGATCTCCAAGGCTGAGGAAGAGTCCAACTGAGGTAACCACAGACCAACCTTTTGACTTGGTAGCTATCCCTACCAAGCCGAAGAGGGCTCTCTCCAATGAATCACAGTCAGGAGGGTTGGATAGATAAGGGTTTTAGGCTAGGTATAAAGTGTAGAGGTTGTTTGATTTGATTTGATTGGGGTAGTCACTAGATGAGTGAATTAGGTCAGAGAGTAAACTAGGTCAGGGCAAAAGAAAATCAGAATTGCAGACATCTGATGGGGCAAGGTAGGCAAGTACTTTAACACTTTTTAGTATATTGATGGAATGGTTTACACTGATGAGATGCTAAAAAGAGCATGAAAATGATGAATTATTTTTAAACTGAAGAATTGAAACAAATTATGATGATTTTCCCAAAACAGAGCATAGAAGATGAATTTTGCTTATCCCCCTTGAAAAGCAAATATATTTAGAAGTGAAATGGATCATGGAAAATACAAAACATTCACACACATGTAACTGAAGAAGAAACAATGTCAAAATACCATGCCATAGGAATCCCACCAAAATAGTTGCAACTCATCCAATATATTCCATGCCAAAGTCTAAAACACTAGTACAACATCCAATGGAGTCCAACCTCTCAAAAAAGTGAAGAAAGGGAAGATATAGACCTCAAAACAAACTCCTCCCAACCTCAGGGGTCAAATCCATGAGAAGAGGAGCAATTCCACCAAAATCTAAATTGATAGCTAGAGTGTAGGGTGGTCAAAGTGACTCATCCCTAATTACATTGCAACTGATTCATCTGAATTGATGAAGACTATTAACCTAATGTATTTACCCCTAGGTAATAGTAAAAGACCATAATTACATCTATCATATCAATTACATCAGTAAAATGTTGATTTCCCATAGGTAAAAATCAAATCTGGAGAAGAACAGTGAAAAACTAGGCCAACTGTCAAGTGTGCAGCGCCTGTGGCAAGTGCGCAACACCATCTTCAAACCCACTTTTGCCTGCCTTCCTGGTGTCCAAATTGAGCCCAGGATAGCTCATTGGAAATCTTATCCTGTCTAGTTTCCAAATCTGCCTTTAGTTTTCAAAATGGGCTTGATTTGACCCTCCAAAACTTCATTCTCCCAAGACTGGTCAAGTGCGCAGCGCCTAGCTGAAAAAGAGGGCAGAAACATGATTTTTAGCTAGTTTTTTGCCCTTTTCACCTACCAGTTTTGCAATCCAGGGCTGGAAACATGGTTTTCTTAGATGTATTGGTCCTTCTGCATCCATTGGTGGCTTCCTTTTCTCCAAAAAGTGTCCCAAAAAAGTTGGGCGCTGCGTGTTTGACCATGCAGCTGATATTTAATTTGCCTAAAAAACACAGAAAACATATCTTGGCCAAAATATGCTAAGAGACTTCAAAATTGGTCCAGGAGCTAATGTTTGGTGTAGCTAGGCTTGGAGTGAAGCCTTTGCAAGTATGTCAAGCTTCTCCTTCTCTTTTTGGTGAGTTAGGGCTTCAATTTTTGCCTTTGCAGCTTTGAGTTTTGCCCTGGCATTCCTTTCTCTATTGGCATAGTGTTTTGCCATCTTCTTCTGAATTTCATTTTGCTGGTTAGCTTTGTCTAGGAGCTTCTCTAAATGCTGATTGACCTTATCAAGCCAACACTCTCGGTTCTTATTGATCAAGATGGAAAATTGCTCATTCCATGTGAGCTTATTAGCAAGTTCAGCCTCCTTTTGTTTTTCTAGTTCTAGAGCTCTTTTTAGTCCTCTAGTTCTAGGTCTTTTTCTATGTTCTTGCTCTTCTTCAGGTTCACCATACCTGTCACAGGCCTCATCTAGAAATGCCTTGGCTTTCATTGCTTCCCTCTTTGACTTGACGAGCTTAATTTCCATGACATCATGTTTGGCTTCAAGCTGCTTATTCTCCTACTCATAATATGAGAAGATGTACTTTTCTCTCTCTAGGTTAATCTAGAGCTCCCTGATGAGTGCATCTTTTCTTTGATGACAATGCGTGTGCTCTCATTGTCATCATGCTCACCTAGGTCAACCAAGTCAAAATCTTGCTCCATGAACTTGTTGGAAAGCTTTCTCGACTTTGTTTTCCATAAATGCAAGCTTCACATTTTGCATTTTCCTTTATGAAAGTGGGAAGTCCTTTAACCATCCCTTGTTTCTGCAATTGAGAAAGACTATCAAAATTTAAATGTCCATATCTTACACGCCATAATCTTATAGGTGAAATTCCTGTAGTCACTACCGCTGCAAAATTAGAATGCCTTGGAATAACTGTCCCTTTCATCCTTAACAATTTTCCATCTTCATAACCTGTCATCACAGTTTTCAAGCTCTGTTTGACTGAATTAATCTTAACTAAGCCATCTTCCATAATTACCTGATGTCCTGCTTGTCGAATCGTGACTAAAGATAGCAAATTTTTCTTAAAGGTTGGTACATACCATACATTTGAAATCATTTTTTCTCCAATGCCAGGGAGAAAAACTTTAACTGCTCCTTTTCCATAACGAGTATGTTTTGTATCATCTGCAAGAAAAATGGAATTAAGTTGGCAATCTTGAAAATTCCAAAAAAATCACGTCGACAAGTCATGCGCTGAGTTGCCCCTGAATCCAAGGTCCAGGCATCTTCATAATCACTTCTAAGATGGGATGAAAGTTGTAATGCCGGCGGGGAAGTAAAAACATATTCTGAGTTATCATCATCTTGATCATTTACAAATTGTGTTGAGTGCTGATGAAACTTGCGAATTTTATTAAGAGAAGTTCACCAATCTTCAGCATAATGTCCAACTTTGTTACATCTTCGACACATAATTTGACTTAAGTCTCTTCCTCCTCCTGAAGATTGTCCTCTGCCTCTGCTTTGACTTTTGTTTTGAGGTTGTCCTCTACCTTGATTATTATTTCCTCGTCCTTGAAAATAGCCTCTTCCTTGATTATTTCCCTTGCCTTGAAAATTACTCTTTTGTTAGCGCGCCATGAACTTGTTGGAAAGCTTTCTCGACTTTGAATAATTGTCCCTTTGTTAGCACGCCATGAACTTGTTGGAAAGCTTTCTCGACTTTGTTTTCCATAAATGCAAGCTTCACATTTTTCATAATGTCCAACTTTGTTACATCTTCGACACACAATTTGACTTAAGTCTCTTCCTCTTCCTAAAGATTGTCCTCTGCCTCTGCTTTGACTTCTGTTTTGAGGTTGTCCTCTACCTTGATTATTATTTCCTCGTCCTTGAAAATAGCCTCTTCCTTGATTGTTTCCCCTGCCTTGAAAATTACTCCTGCCTGAACTGTTGCCACTGTTAAAGTTGTTTCCTCTGCTTTGGCTTCGACCTCGACTTTGTACATTATGTGTTGCTTGATTCTAATTGAAATTCCCTCTGCCTCTGCTTCGAGAACTGTCAGTTGATGATTTACTAGTGCTGGCCTCCGTGAAAAAGACATCTTCACCAAATTTCTTTTTCTTCCCAAAGATTTTATCATGTTGGGTCAACATTTCGCAGAGCTCATCAAACTTTAGTTTCTCTAACTTACCAGTTAATTGTAGAGTCTCCAAAAAACGTGTGTAGGAAGAAGGAAGTCCAGCAATTAAAATTGTGACCATAAAACTATCATCTACTGCTGGAAAACCAGCATTAATGATTTCCTGCCTAATATTTTTAAGTCTTGAGATATATTCAAGAACATCACCTCCTTCAGTCAATTTTTGTTGCAATAATTTTAATTGTAGATCAACTTTCTTTGATTCAGGCCGAGTATCGAAGAATTCTTTAAAAGTTCTCAAATCAGACCATGCATCTGTAGCATTTTCTATATGGACATACCACAATAATGGCAGAATAAAATTTACTAAGTTCAGGGATGAACTTGGTATCTGTTGTAATGTATCTTTGGATCATAGGGGGGAACGTTAGATGATCCAAAAATAAATATTATCATAGGTTATTAAGTTAGAATAAAATAATTATTAATTTAAGATATTAAATTAATAATTATTAATCTAGAACATTTAATTATTTAATGGAGACATTTAGAATTAATATATTGTTGTAAAAGATATGACTCTACAAATGTGTCGTATCTTAGGCTCTATTTTAGGAGAATTGTTAGTAAGTTGTTTGAATAGCTTTTATTGTAAGTGGACACTTGTTATTTCATAAGTGATCCATAATTAGAGGTAGTTAGGACATTGAGCTTATAAATAGCTCATTGCAAGAATGTTTGGTTGTTCAGGTGTAAACTCTTGCAAAATTCCAGATGTAATTGTTTTTTCTCATTAATAAAATTACGTGTCTGAGGACACTTCTGCCATTATTATGGTATCAGAGTTCCAGTAATGCTGCAGCTAATGTGAGGAAGAGATTCCAGCTCTACAGGCGCATGGAAAACTCCATTAATTGGGTTAGTTAATATTTGGTATCTATTTTTTTTATTTAGCATATTTAGCATATTTTAAAAAAAAAAAAAAAAATTTGCTTCAGCAAAAATGCAAAATTGCTTCAGCATAAATGGGAAATTACTTAAATTGTTTGTGGCGTGAGCGTGAGCGTCACATTGGCTCATGAGTGGTTCAATAAATTTACACAAAAAAATTACATTAATTGGAGGTTCTCTGGGCATTCCAAGAAACGTTTTGGCGGAATTTGTATAACGGAGCCTCAATGGAACTGTCTTGACCTAAAGCTGCGATGGATCCACTACTGGAAGAGCTTACAGCACAGAGAAAATGTGATTTCTTGGCACTCTGTTATTTGATGTTGATCTGTCTCAAGTTCTTTTCACCTCGTGCAAAGGTCCAAATTACACACGGAAGCTTTGTTGTACTACATTCACGGATTTTGCATGCCCCTTTGCTCAAAATATAAATAATCTGTCGACTGATTGCTCAAAAACAATGTTCAGCTACATAAATTTATATGGAAAATGTACCAGATCGAAAATTCAAGCTTGGATCGCCTGATCATCGCCTCTTGCATTTTTTGTTTAGCTGTAGCTTGTTGCGGATTCCGGCTTGCTTCTAGAGCATTTTTACATTTCCCGGTAGCTTGATGAGGCTATTCCAGATAAATAAGTGACCTGTACTGTAATGTCGGCTTGCTAGAAAGGGTATACACAGTTGGATTTCACTTGGATTGGGTGCACTTGCAAGACTAAGAATCAGGCATGTTCTTCTAGTTTGTAAAACTCATTATGATCCCCTAAATCGTAGCAGTAAAGCCATTAACATTTTTTTTGCGGGTTCAGAAAGATTCACTGAATCGCGTATTGAAGCAGGTGCAGATACCTAAATGTGGTCAGAAAAAATCTAACTGTTCGGAGGAATCTGTTAATTTAGTGTTTCGTTTGGGCTGTAGCGTTTCGATATACATATTTTTTTCCCATGTATCTTATATGTTTTATGGTACATCTATTAAAGATCTGTTTCAGGAATGGCAACAGGAGGAGGAGCGTTGCATCTAGCCTCCTGAATGGGAAGGTTGCCATCAGTCCAACAATCACAAAGAAAGCAGCGCCACCACGTTCCAACAAAGACGGGGTTTTTGTTGATCACTAATTTGTTTGCAGCATCCAGAGAGAAAAGTTGTGGATTTTATAATTTGGAGAGATAAGAAAACAAATTATTTTTAATATGGAGATATAAGGAATTTACTATTATTTGTAATCTTTTTTTAAGGGTTATTTGAAAATGTTAGCGACAGTAAATTTTGTAAATTTTGGAGTAATAAGGAGATCTTATTTGTAATTTTTTGTTTGGAGGGATAAGTGTGGCAATGTAACTCAAAGTATTTTTACTTTGAGGGGGGGGTAATTTTGTTTTACCAGGATTTGCAAGAGCATTGTAAAAGTCAAATTTCGAAAGTTACCTTGTAAATTTTTGAGAAATTGACTAGAGCCAAGTGCAAAGCTCAGTCATTTTTCTCCTGTTTCAACGACTATACAAGGGTCAAGGCCAAGCCCTAATAGATCGTTTTTGCGTCGTGTGTTGCATGTTGTGTTGCCCATCTTTTTTTTTGAGCTTGATTCTTGGTGCGAAGCTTCAACACTACAATGTCAAAGTTGATTAATTTGTTTTCTGATTCCGACAAACTTGAAGGTACAAAATCTTATAAAACATGGCAACGCCTCATCGAAAGCACTCTCATTTATAATGAATTGTGGCAGGGTATATGTGATGGTGATATTAAGCCAAATAAACCCACAGATGCAGCTGCACTAGCAAAATGGGAAGTTAAGAATGCCAAAGCATTAGCTCTCATTAAATCTTTTGTCAATGACGAAATATATGTCCTAACTACCTCTAATTATGGATCACTTATGAAATAACAAGTGTTCACTTACAATAAAAGCTATTCAAACAACTTACTAACAATTCTCCTAAAATAGAGCCTAAGATACGACACATTTGTAGAGTCATATCTTTTACAACAATATACTAATTCTAAATGTCTCCATTAAATAATTAAATGTTCTAGATTAATAATTATTAATTTAATATCTTAAATTAATAATTATTTATTCTAACTTAATAACCTATGATAATATTTATTTTTGGATCATCTAACATGGAGGTCCTCCTCCTCATGCTGAATCTTTGTCTCTGTCATCTTTTCCTTGCCCTTTTGTACCTGCTTTGCTGATGAAGAAGGCAAGGCTCCTCCCACAATTTGTGGGGCAAATACCTACCTATGGCCTCTCTGATAAATGTGTGTCAAAGTGCCCAAATCAACCCCTTTAGGCTTGATGACCTCAACCTGTCTAATCTGCTCCTGCTCTCTAATTTCATCTTTGTTAGGTGAATGGAAATGCTCATGAAATGGTGATGATGGAGGTGAGGGTGAGGATGACTGATCAGATCTATGGGCTGAGATGGAGGAATGGAGGTGGAAGGGTGAGATGATGAAGGGATACTTTGAACATTCTGAGTAGATGAATCAGTGAATATGGGATTGGCTGTGAAGGTACTCCAGGCAATGTTGAGCTCTTTGAGATGATAAAGGACTATGATTTTAATGAGGGAATGATGAAAGAGACTCTTCATTTGATGTTCATACTCCCTTTATTGGACAATGTAGGCCATCTTATCAATGCTCCGGAACAGATAGTAGGGTGTATTGAGCATTTTTACCCTAGTAAGATGCATTAAAAGTCAAATGTGATAGGAATAAAGCCTAGAAAATCTACCTTCACATGAAAAGTATTTCATGATAATTTTCATCATGGGAGTATATTTGTCTAGTAGGTGAGAAAAGGGAAAATAGCCCTTTATTTCATTTCTGTGCCTTGGTTTTATGAAAGGCTCATAATAATGTCTCTCCAACTCACCTTGTTTAAACCATTTCTCCCTAACATTTGGGATTCCAATGGTAGCTGATATAATGGCAGTAGATAAAGTAAAAGTGACACCTACTAAAGTGACTTGGTTGTCTTGGAGTTTAGATATGAAGAGCCTAGTCAACATAGGATGGTGTTGGACTGCCTGAACTTGCTCACATAAATCATAACAACCTAGATATTTGAAGGATGTCACAGCCATAGGAGATGCCAAGAGTTCCCTGAGATTTGTTGGCTCAAATCTAAGTATCTTGCCTCCTTTGTGTGTTTTCTTGACCTTTGTTTCTTCTCCCTCTATTTCTTCTTTCTCACTGTATGGTTTATATTCCTCTTCTGCCATAATGTTGTAATATCAAACCCTAGGGAGGTATAAGGTAGTTGGAATGTGGTTTTTTGGGAATAGGAAACGGGGAAAGGGGAATATGAAGGAGATGGGTGAAGGGATGTATGTAATGGAGGAGGATATGGGGTATTAATATGATAGATTTTTGGGATGGGGAAATTGTTTGCAATGTAGGGGGTTTGGGAGCCTAGGTAGTTGTAACACCTAGGACTTAGGGTTTAGGTACAAAGGTTTAGAGAGTATTTGGGATAAAAGGGTTTAGGGAAAGGGAATAAAGGTGTAGGGGGTGTATGAAAGTGTAGGGGAGTTAAAATTTAGGAATTGAGAGTGCAAGGGTAGTTTTTAGGGAGATACTAGGGTTTAGATGTGAAAATAACACCAAGTCTTCAACAAACTTTCAAAACACCATGAGAAAGATTTTAGGAGGAAGAAACATGTAGTCTTCAGCATTTACTTACTTGTGGGAGGTCGAATGCAACTTTGGTGGAGCTGAGGAGGCGATTTTAGCTCTTCTAGACAAACGTGCAGCGCCTGTGGTAAGTGCGTAGCGCCTCTGGTAAGCACGCAGCACCTGAAAGGAACGCGCAACACTCGTGGCAAGTGAGCAACATCGATCAAGTGCGCTGCGCCTGTGGAGAATGCGCAGCACTAGAAGAGAACGCACGGAGCTTGCTCTGTTTTGCTGATTTTTGCCCAGAATTGTGAAAAATGGTCTCTTGGGGGTCTTCTCAAGAAATGATAAGAAACAAATGGAGTTGAGTTAGATGCTAGGAAGGCCTTTATACTCAAATGAATTTGATCTTTTAGCTTTAAAACCCACTTTCTAATGTTTCATTTCTCCTTTTTGAAAAGCTTGCTAATTTCCCTTTACTTTCTGATTTTCTTTTTGCAGGTTGATGATGCATGGAGTTTTGGCATTCTTCACATTTGAATTTGCTTGGATGAAGTTGGCACATAGTTCTTTGAGTTGACAGCTTTAGGAACAGTAACTTATTACATATAATGAACATAAAATTACATAATGAAATAAGCATTTCTCTTCACAAATCATCTTCACATGGTGAAGAGATGTTATTTGATCACCCTTTACTTGTTGGTCTTATGCAATGGAATGGAGTTTTATTGGAACCTTAGAAACCCTAATGACCTAATGAAACCTTGAAAAACCCTAAAAGACCTAATGAGACCTTGAAGGATTGAATTTCAAGATCACATGATTGATGTGACAGTGATGGCATGATGTCATTAACTTTATGGACAATGGATACTCAGCAAGGTTGAAATGAACCAGCAAGGGGTAAATTTCTAAAAGGAGTAAAGGAAACCCTAATTCAACCTTCAATGACCAAATTTTTGCATGACGACCTAGTGGAATGACAAATTTCAGAATGGGACCCTAATATGATATGAAAAGAGGATTTTTTATCACTGATGGCAATATGCAAATACTGACACTAACAGTATGCACTTCCTCTACTCAGCCACGACGAAAGCGCATATCTCGTCTATCTTAGCATGCAGCTGCTATGCCTGCTAGTGCTACTACTTCTACAATTGCAGTTGGAGATGGTGATGAGGAGGAGCCATGGGTTTCCTTGTCTGACTCTGATTCAGAGTCTGAGCCAGATGATGTTGGCTTCTCTAGCAGTAGCCAGTAGTACTGGTGACTAGTGATGTTTTACAGTTTACTTTTGTTGTAGAGGCCATTTAGAGCCTCCTTGGTTATGTGTTTTTGTTTTGATCTCTATATCATGTATGTATTGGACAGTGCACTGGGTGCCATTTTGATATAATGGATATATTCATGAGCCTACTTTGATCATATGTTGTCTTCTCTCTATATTCTAATGCTTTGTGTTTGGAAACATGAATGAAAATCTTTAAAATTATGTTTTTTCATAAAAAAATAAATAGTTTATGTATTTTTTACAATGACCGACTCATTGAAATCAAACCGGCCAAGTCAATACCGAGTCGGAGTCGACCCTCGGTCGGTTCCGAACCCAAGTCGAAGTTTTAAAACATTGATTGACAGGGAATTAATTTGGGTGATTGATTAAGTTTTAATCTTGGTCGTTGCAGGTTCAAAAGAGGATTATAAGAAGAAGTCGATGGGTAGATGGAGAATACACTTGAGATCGATTTCCCTGGAGAGTTCGATTTTCCAGAGGCAGTAGCCGGAAGAGTTCGAGCCAGAAGGGAAGCAAAGACAGAGAGGGGCAGGGACAGTGATCCGGAAAAAGTTTTCCAGTTTTGGAGAGGCAGCAAAAAGAGGCCGAGTTATTCCCAGTGAGGCAGCGCAGAGGTTTCCGTAGTCAACTTTAGAGGGCAATTCGATTTAGCTGGGGCGGGGGAATCGATTCAGCTTCCATAGGCCTGGAAAGTATTTCAAAAGGCTGGAGAATCATTTTCCTCAGCAAATACAAGGAGAACAACTTGATTAGAGGCAGTTTCGGGCTAGAAATCCAAGGGTCTGTGTAAGCACTGCATAGAAGCCAGCTTGAGGGGTCCAGGAGGACGAGTTTCTGAAGTGAAGTTGTGTCGGGGTTGCTTGTGGAGGAAGGGATATTCCCTTAGATAATTTCGACCAGATTTACTTGTTGTGGATTGCCAATTTTCGACATCGAGATCGTACTCAGAATTTCACTGTTGCTTAATAATATAAAACCTTCAACTGCTACACCGGTTTTCCCAAGTCGGGTTTTTCCGAGGACATTTGTCCAAAAAATAACTATGTTAACTTTGTATGTGTGCGCTAGCATATTTATCAGTTTCTAGTGTTATTATTTTTTGCAATTTTATTTGTGAAGGTTGCAGTGTGATTTATTCAGTATTTTCCGTAGCAAATAAATTGTTAAATTAATTGACAATTAGAAGAAAAATTTCCAGTTGTTGCAATGGGATTTCATTGGTGAAATTTTCACATGGTATCAGAGCATGATTGATCAGACGTGGAAGCTCAGAAGTGAAAGCATAAATTCGTTGTTCAGAGGGAGCAGCTGGACAAATTTCTTGAGCCTGCACAGAGCTCAAGCCAAGCAGTTCGAATTGCTAGGCAGATCGATTTTTCAGTACAGATTGGCAAAAAATTCGGCTTGCCAGATTCAATAATTCCAACAAGCAGAGGTAGCAACAACTTCGATTTTTCGCCGAGTAGATTCCTTGTTTGGGCGCAGAGGGTTTTGCAGTAGTTTGCAGAATCAGAATCAATGCCAGATGGAGGAAAAATAGCACACACAGAGGGAATACTTCTCTCAGGGGATCCTAGGTTTTGGAGATCTAATTTTTCTAGTTGTAGATTGGCAGTAGCTGTGAGCAAATTTCCTCACTCCAAAAGGGAGTGCGAGTAGCAGATTCAACAACCAAGAAAAGGGAAAGATGGAGATTTTCAACCAGATTTAGAGATGGCCACAGTTGGGCTTAAAGATCAGGATAGGTTGGAGGGAGCCTCCAACTATGTCATCTGGAAGGCTAGGATGTCCTTCCTTCTAGATGAATATGGCCTAAAAGCCTATGTGGAGAATGTGGTAGCAGTACCCCAGGATGTCGATCAGCTCAAGGAGTACAAAAAGGAAATGGCGAAGGTGAAGTGAATGATTTTGGATGGAGTTCGAGATCATCTAGTCTCACATGTGGCAGACAAAGGTACAACCAAGGAGATGTGGGATGCTCTCTCTGAGCTATTTCAGAGTTCTTTTGAGCAATGGAAGATGTTTCTCCAGGAGAAGTTGAGGAGCATAAGGATGCAGAAGGGAAAAAGCATAGATGGCTTCCTCACCAGGATTCAAGAAGTCTAAGATCAATTATTAGTTGTTGGGGAGACACCTCAACCCACAGAGTTTGTACTGTTGGCACTGAATAATGTCTCAGATGACTAGCAGGTATTTATCCAAAGTATCTTGGGTAGAGACACATTGCCTAAATGGGACAGGATGTGGTCCAATCTACAGCAAGAGGAGTTGAGGCAGGCTTTAGTAAAGAGTACCATCAGTCGCAGCAACAGCAAGGGCGTGAAGGGTGAGAAGGAAGAGGAAAATGTGGCCCTAACATTTAAGGGTCCCAGTCAGGGGTAGGGGGAAAAGAATAATAAGAAGGACGAGAGGTAGGGAGATGTAGAGATATAGTCCCAGAGCAGCGCAGACATGGGCGAGGTCCATTGAGGTGTCCTCCTCATGGATCATTACCTTGCTATGGGGGCCCACAATATTCAGTAGCAGGATGGATCGTGGTCAGTTGATGCAGTCAGATTCCAGGGTGACAGTTGTAGACTAGTAGCAGTCAGGTGTTGAGTAGCGCAGTACAATGTTCGCAGCAGTGCAGAGTGGCACAGTGCAAAGTCAGCAGTAGCGCAAATTCTTCAATGGACAGTGCAGTAGCTAGTGGCAGTCAGGACTCGGAGACAGATGCATCTTACTAAACACAGTTGATTCAGTATTTAGGATGCTTCTCAGTTGCAGCAACAACAATTGAGAGGGAGTTGCAGTGCAGATGCAGAGTTGGCAACAGTATGCCAGTGTCAGCAACAGCATAGATGCAGCATTAGAGTTGCGTAGCAGTTGGTGGGAAGTAGTCAGACATCAGCAGCGTGACAGAGGGCAGTACAGAGACAAAGTGTCGTAGCAGAGTGTGCAGCACTAGAGAGAACACCTTCCTCGCTAAGAGGGAGTGTTATTTTTTGTAGTGTCGGAGATGTTCTAGTCTTGAAACTTCGTGGAGAGGCTAAAACACAAGATTTCTCCATAACCCAGAAATCATTTCTCGAAATTCCACCTAGAAGTGTCTCAATTAGATTATTATGCTATTTTTAATTATTTCCTAAGTCTTAACTTAGGAAAAGGGGTTAATTAATCAAAATTTATGAAATAAGGTATAAATCATCTAGAAACTCACAGGATCGACACGGAATTAATCTGGGCCCTTGATTAAGTTTTAATCTTGGTCGTTGGAGGTCCAACGGAGGATTATAAGAAGTCGATGGGTAGATGGAGAATACACTTGAGATCGATTTACTTGGAGAGTTCAATTTTCCAGAGGCAGCAGCTGGAAGAGTTCGAGCCAGAAGGGAAGCAAAGACAGAGGGGCAGGGACAGTGATCCAAAGGAATTTTTCCAATTCCAAAGTGGTAGCGGCAAGAGGCCGAGTTATTCCTAGTGAGGCAACGCAGAGGACTGCGCAGTCAGCTTCAGAGGGCAATTCGATTTAGCTGGGGGAAAAATCAATTCAGCTTCCAGAGGCCTGGAAAGTCTTCCAGAAGGCCAAAGAATCATTTTCCTCAGTAGAGACAGGCAAAACGACTTGATCAGAGGCAATTTCGGGCTAGACGTCCAGGGTTTGCACAAGCACTGCGCAGAAGCCAACGTGAGGGGTCCAGGAGGATGATTTTCTGAAGCGAAGTTGTGTCGGGGTTGCTTGTGGAGGAAGGGAAATTCCCGTAGATAATTTCGGCCGGATTTTCTTGTTGTGGATTGCCAATTTTCGACATCCAGATTGTACTCAGAATTTCACTGCTGCTTAATAAATAAAACCCTCAGCAATTACATCGGTTTTGCCAAGTTGGATTTTTCCGAGGACATTTGTCCAAAAAATAACTCTGTTAATTTTTTTGTGTGTGTGCTAGCATATTTCTCAGTTTCGAGCACTATTATTTTCTGCAGTTTTATTTGTGAAGGTTGTAGAGTGATTCTTCAGTATTTGTTGTAGCAAATAAATTGTTAAATTAGTTAAGAAATAGAAGAATAATTTCCAGTTGCTGTAATAGGATTTCAGTGGTGAAATTTTCACAAAGTCTTCCAGTGATAAAATACTTGTCAAAAGCCCCAGTTGCAATAGCAAACAAGCCCTCTAGGGCTAGCGGTTCCCTCTTAGAGGCTAGGCGTTGAGAATTTGGGAGCTGAGTCTTGTAGATCGTGGTCTCTAAGCCCTAGATCCACCCTCCACCCTCAAATGTTGAATGCTCTCCTTCGTTGGGCTAGACGGCTCCTCCTTAGGTGAATATAGGCCCAAACCTAGCCATCTAGGCTAGGTGAGGGTCTCAAGCCTCTTGCTTTAGATTTTTCTATGAATCCTTGAGCTAATGGCACCTGTAAGTCAAATAGATATAGCCATCCACGAGATCTAGAAGAAATTTGAAAAATAAAACCCCAAAAAATTATATAGAAAATAGAAAATAATTGCAAGGGTTAGTAGGAAAATATTTAGAAATTATTTACAATATCTACAAGAAAATATTAGCTCTAATTAGCAGGTAGATCATTTATAGCCCAAATAGATTTTTGAAAATAAGTAAGAGAAATATTTTGTATTTTAATGTACTAGCCAAAACCCTGCACCCAAAAATCGTTAGATAAGCTCAGAGTCCAAACAAGTTGTGGTCACCTCAAAGTCCATGTACTTGGGCAATGCCCAAGGGCTGAATACCTGAAGATATCTACACAAAAGATAGATTATTAGTTCCAAAGGTTTTGATTCACACATATAGACTAGAGCTTTAGAGATACCTACTAGATCTACCAGCTTCAATGTGTTTACTCTAGCCCAATACCTAAAGCAAGATACCTATGCTAATAGATAATCCAACCACTGGCTATGAAACAATAATCTTCAATGATAAACACAATTAGAGCATTAAAATTATTCAATGCATACCATGAATCATCAAGCAAGAGACACTTTGAATTGAAACCCCAAAGACTTTTTATTAATGAAAAAATATTCCAGCAGAGCTTAGCTCAGTACAAAAAATTCTGATGATCTCATGAGGAACAAAATGCTTCCTTATATAGCAAATTAGAGAGGGAGCAACCCCTCCAAGTGGAAAATAACAACAAGTAGCATCGATCCATGGCTTGATCCTTGTGGAAAAAATTCAATCGTTTGATTAGCTGGCACAAATCTCCAAAAGATTTCGATTTTCCTTGTTAAGTGTGCTGTAGGGTCAAAATTTGAATCAAGACCACTGGAGGACCTTCGAAAAAAATAATTATCATTGCTTGTGCAAAATAATTCACCATTTCGCCCAAGAAATTCGATTCGCTGGGAAAATAGTCTATTGTGTCCCAATGAATTTCTGGACTAGTCCATCCTACCTTGGAAATGAGGCCTTTTATTTTTTACTTGAATATTTTCCTTTGAAAATAGCCTCAATAATTTTTTGGATAATTTTTCCACTTGGAGGGTAATTAATTTTCCCTTCATTTTGTTTTTGTGATAAATTTTGACTAATTTATATTTTATTTTTGCCAGAAAATAAAATTAATAGACTGAAGAGCGTATTAAATATTTTTCCACCCTCTAAGTGTATCTAAAAAATATTTTGGTAATGGTGTTCTAATTATATGGAACCATTCACCAAAAATATTCCTAGCACACTTTTACATCAAAATATTACAATAATTCAACCCTTAGAAGAAAAATTAAACAGACTCAGACTCTTAAGACTCCAAATTCTGCGAGAATCAAGACAGATGATCTAGTGTGATAAAAATGCATAGACTTGATAACAATAAGACTCACCTAAGACCTTGTCAACGAGCTCCACCCTAGCTTTGGGGTATATCTAGGAGAAAATATATGCCAATTATTCGCGTTTATAAACACAAATAATTTGGTGGGGTTAAAAAGCTCCCTAGAGTGAAACCCTTTGAGGAGAATCATAGGCTTACCTAGGTGTTGTTATATGGCTTAATAGTCATAATAAAATCATTTTTACAATACAAAGTAGAATTTGGGATTACAATGATGATAATGACACAAAAAAATTATTCCACTGCTTTATACTCTGCTTCTTGGACTGCTGACATGTACATGGTCAACAGGGTCGACAGCATGGAGGATGATATTGTCTTCTACTAGGTTATGAAGTTCACAACATCCTTGAAGATTATAATGTAAAGAGGGATTAATCATGGGGGCTTGAGTTACCCCTTTCTCAGCCTATATTTACCACCCCTAGCGTGTTCCTTTTTCATCATTATTTTACATAAATAGCTTAGATTACAAGCTTTCATTGATTCATGATAATCATTATTGACCCCTTCAAGATGAAATGGTTCCTTGTTTATCGAGGTTGGTATATTCAAAGTTCTTTCTATTTATATATATCATGATTTAGCCAAGAACTGAGCAAGGGGTATGAGGGGGGTAGAGCTCAGGCTAGGATTTTGTCCATGCACTTTCTTTTATCCCTACCACTTTTTGCATTTAAACATTTGGCTCATGTTTTTTCTTTTCTTTTTGTTGCATCAACCTCTTAGGACAAAGTTTCTAGGCCCCTACTCAAAGGATGAGGAAAACAGGGAAGCAATAAAAAAATAACAAGCAATTCAAGGATGGGATATGGATGCGTAGGAAGAACGGAAGGTATTAAGTATGGAAGTCATGGAAGGCTGCCATCATCAAAGCCTCCTATTTGTGCACCTCCTAGATAGTGAAAGAAAGACCTCAAGGAAGGTCACACTGGACTAGGGGCAAGTGATAACCACCAAGGTGAAGCATGGGAACAAGTATACAACCAATAGCGATATATCGTCCAATTCAACCAGTGATCCATACAAGAATGCCCCTAATAATAGATGACCCAACTTCATTGGATGAGAAGGTTATATGAAAGACTGCACTGACCGATGAGTGGATGAGAGGCATCTAAGGATAGCTATTTTTAGCTCATGATAGGGCTACTAGCTGGCAAGCTGAAACAATAGGAGAAAAGTTTTCTCCTAGGGTTTACCCACATGTGTGGGTAACAGTGCCTGTGCCAACTTATTTAAAACATCAAATAGCAACAATGGTTGAAGTCATTCACCAAGAGAAATCAAACTTGAAATCCTAGACTCAGTTGAGTCAAAATAACAAGCCATACTTTAGATAAGCTACGTACTCGTTTTACCAGTCTGGTGATTTTTGGACTATAGATTCTAGAGGCCAATAAGAGCCTCAATGTTTATGTATTTTCATTCAAAACATCAATTATATGTATTGTGAAACTTATATTCCAATAGCATTTTTTAAATTCACCCTTATATTCTAATAAATGATCAAACATTACATATTTAATGCCTAATGGTTTGAATTTACATTGATGTAAATAGATTATGAGTTATGTAAAAAAAAACTATTTTTTGAAATATAAATATTTACATTCTTTGTATTTTTTAAACAATGTAACTCCTTATTTCTGAAATTTTGAGAGCTCACGCTTCCATGTCGTATATGTGCCCACATTTCATGCAACTTAGGTATATATGCATATATCTTACATCGTAACTCTTATGATCACGGGTGTTCAAGACCTGTCTATAACAAAATGATCAACCAATCATTTTTTATTGCAACAAAATGAGTCATGGCCTACCATGGGGAGCATGATAAATAACCAAGATGGAAATAATTATTAGGTGCTGAAAGGTATGTTGCTCCATGAACCTTCAAAAACATGTAAAAATAGATCGTTAATATGAAACTCTAACTAGTCCTTCCTGTGAGAAAATTCATGTTGAACTTCCCTAGACAAGGGAGCTCTTTGTAATTTATGGCATTATGCCTCTCCCACAAACATTTCATAAGATTCCGTTTCTTATTCAGAATCTAATTGAATCACTAAAAGTTTTATCCTTTTTGTCAGATAACGTAGATTCCCAGCTTCTCTAAGATTTAAATGAACAGTACAAAAACTGAAAAAAAAAAACACATTTGTATTCATGAAAAAGGCTTGTTTCTATTTCTTCCAAAAACCTTTGATGGGACACCTTCTGGAAAAGAACCAAAGTTGTCTTCCATTTTCAGTCCAGCATCAGATAAATAACCTCTTTGATTTTGATAATAATCTGGAACCTGGTCGCCATACCTTGGGACTAATAAGGCGAGTAAAAGGATCTCCCAATGTTGCAATCATGCTACTAATCTTGTTGTAAGCAGCATCTTCCGTCTTCAATGGAAACATTTCAACCAGTGTTTGTTGTAACTTCAAGTCCCAATCTGCAATCAGAGCAGTAGCACATTGCATTCAAGTTTTGAAAACACAACTATCTAAGAACAAAACCAGCCACAGAAACCTCATTAGTCTATTTATTACATCCCAACAGTCCTTCCATGCCCTTGCCATAGATTCCCGTGTCTGCTTACATTATATAATTCTTAGAACTCATGTTGCAGATGAGAGAATTAGTACACAATCACTTGAGTTTACCTAAAGAAATCCACACCCAAAATTCAATTGAACCCAAGAACTTATCCTTGCTGCCATTTGATTCAACAATTCTGCATTCAGTCCTTCTCAGAAGGGAACTTGAGGAGAAGAAAGGGGAAGCAGCAATAAGCTCTCAAACTTTTCAATGTAACAGGCAAAAGTTCAGAAGTTTTTGTGGTACACCTGAGATTTGTTGTGTGTTTTCCAGCTAAACCTCCTAAAGGGATGAGAATTGTGGCACAAAGTTTGATATTGAAAACACCAACCACTACACGGAAAACTGGAACTAGCTTCAAAAAGAGGATATGAATTAATCTTACCCTGGTGATTATAAGTAGGGTCTACAAAAGTTTCCCGAATCACTCCCCATGCTTCGACTAGAGTTCTTTGAACTATATTAACCTGCATCACCAACACACAACAGAATACTACAACTTAACTATCCTTTCACTAATAAGCAATAATATACAAGAAGATTGCAGCCAATTCAATAACACAGAAAGATATTTCAAATTGTAGCTTCACCTCCTAGTACAAATAGTCCACAAGCTGACTTCCACCTCATTGATATAAAATGACAAACAGAAAGTTAACCACCACTTGACTAATACAAAGCAAGCTACAATTTAAACCCCATTCAATTGATTCATAACTGTACTACGATTTTTTTTTCTTTTGGACAGGAGCCAAGTCTTGTATTACAACAAAAATACAGACTACACGAAGAGGACCCTCAAAAAGCAGAACCTATTCTTCCCACCGAAGAAGGGATGGCAAACGTCTCCAATTGAGCTCCCATATCAGAAGAAAAGATGTACTTAATAACTAAAAGATACTTGGAACAAATTTGAATTCCTGTCATCCAAAACATTATGAATATCTATTCTACTAAAATGTTTCCTCAAACACTCTCATAAGGTAGCTTTACATGTCACTTTTCCACAAATGCAAGAGAGTAATGAACCAAACGAAAAATTAATAATGATAATACTGCACCTTAACCCCTGATCCATGACAAAAAAATTAATATTTTTATGAATCAGCCTCTACTTTACCAATATACATCTACATTGGCTTGCTTCTTTCTAGCTTGATTTCCAGAATAAGGCCCTTGGGGTAAAATTCACAAAGCTCAAGCTGTGAGAACCCAAAGGAAACTTAGACAAGCTACCCATTGACACCTTACTAGCCTTGCCTTTCTCTCTTTAAACTAGATGAACTCTAGTCGAGTGGGGAATCCCTATGGCTAACTAACCTCAAGATGTTTTAGTATAAAGTGAGAGAAAAGTGTTGAGAAATCTATAGGGCTACAATTAGGATGATTTCTCCTAAACTTGATAACTGCTTGTGATGTATTTTTACTTTTTTTTTTATTATTAGCTTCTGTTAAAATTGGCAACTAGGGCCAAACTCCATGTGGGTCATCTTATTCATGGCTGATAATATTTTTATTAGATTCCTCTCATCGAGAGGTGTAGGATTGATCTAAAGATCATCCAATTCCGATAAGTATTTATGGAGATATGAATTTATTTTGATTATGGAATAATTATCAAGCCGACCAGCAACTCATGTAGGCTCAGAAGCCCAACAGTCGCATCTATTCAATCATCAACAATTGTGTATAAATACAGGAGTTCTTTCCTCATTTGGACACACACTGATCATCACATCTCTCTCTCTCTAGTGCGTGGCGAAATCTTGCACTGGTGTGCGGCGAAATCTTGGACTAGTGTGTGACGAAAACTTGCACTGGTGCGCAGCGAAAACTTGCACTAGTGCGCAGCGAAATCTTGCACTGGTGCGCGGCGAAATCTTGCACTGGTGCGCAGCGAAAACTTGCACTGGTGCGCAGCGAAAACTTGCACTGGTGCGCCGCGAAATCTTGCACTAGTGCGCGGCGAAATCTTGGACTGGTGCGCGGCGAAGTCTTGGACTGGTGCGCGGCAAAGTCTTGAACTGGTGCGCGACGAAGTCTTGGACTGGTGCACGGTGAACGACTCACTGGTGGAGACTTGACAAGTTCGATCTAGGGTTTGCTGCCCTAGTTTAGGGCTGATCTAGGGTTTGTTGTCGCTGATATAAATCAGATCCTTGTACTATTTCTCTCTGCTGAATTATTGAAGATAAAAGAAGATTTGATCAAAGGGTTTCCCCATATTGGGGTTTGTCCCTGGCTAGCCGCCACATCTTGTGTCTCTTGTCTTGGCTTGTTTTCTGTCGATCGTTTAATGTTCTATCTGCACTTTACTTAATGTACATGTGATTGCTAATCTGTGGATAATAATAAGAAAAAGAAGTAAATTGCTCTAAGCATAGAACATATCATAATTTAACTTGGGATCAGAGTGAGGTGAAGACAAAGCCCGAGCAAGAGCAGGAGCAATCACTGAAGAGAAGATTGGCAGGCTATCCAAAAAGAATTCATGGGGTCCTCAACACACTTCCCTGCTGAAGACAAGCTCCGTGAGAAGTCTGACTACCACGGATGGAAGATGTCTCTTGATCTAACATTAGAAGAATGGGAAGTGTTGGACCATGTGAAAGGCGCAATCGCTGAGCCTCCATCAAATGCATCTGCTGCTGTTAGGAACAAATGGACCTAAGGGTGGAAGAAAAGAACGATGTTACATTTGCGATAAAGTAGGTCACTATGCAAGGGAGTTCCCTGCTAGAAGGGACTCACACCGGGACGATGATCAAAATCCCTCTCATGGCAATCAAAGGAATGGCAAATCTAATAGCAGAGGAAAAAGGAGTGTTGGAAATCAAGGAAGAGGACAACCATTCAAGAAGGCTAGAAATTCCAGGTATGAATTGAAAATAAGCAGGATGAATATTATCTACCAGCTGCTCTATCTACCTCTGCTCCTTCGGACTCAATGGGAATTTGGCTCATTGATAGTGATGCCTCAAGGCACTTCACTGGTTACAAAGAAGTTCTCCATAATCTGGTGAAAGAAACTAACCTAGAAATTGTCCTTGGAGATAATATGAAATATCCCGTGAAAGGTGTCGGCAATGTCTCTCTTAAATTGAATCAAGGTAATATGATCCACTTACAGGATGTATTATATGTACCTGACCTTAAAAAGAACCTGGTGTCCATCTTGGCAATGGAAGACAAAGGCTACAAGGTGACCTTCAGCAATGGCAAGGTACATATATGGAAAAATAATGTTAAAGATGCCTTCATTCTTGGGTTTCGAGTTGATTCATTATATCAGGTCAGTGGAAGTCCGCTAGGTGTCATGTCTTGTGACACATCTCTTTAGTCCGAACTTTGGCATCGGAGGTTTGCCCACCTTCATTATAAAGCTCTACCCAATGTAAGATAGATGGTAACAGGGATGCCCAAATTCCAAGTAGAGAAAGAAGGTGTTTGTCCGGGATGTGCCAAAGGAAAGCTAAAAAGGGGACCATTCCCCTCAAGCCAAAGCAAGACCTCCGATATATTACAACTGGTTCACTTAGACATATCTGGTATGATGCCTGTGAACTCCTTGGGAGGATATTTATATTACCTTACTTTTACAGATGACTATTCTTGAAAGACTTGGATATACTTCTTGAAAAAGAAGGATGAAGTGTTCTCTTGGTTTCGACACTTCAAAGCCTTGATCGAGAATCAAACCAAAAAGAAGATCAAGATCTTAAGGACTGATAATGGGACTGAATATGAATCTAACGAGTTTCATTACTTTTATAAAGAGGCTAGCATCAAGAGGGAGACTACTACACCATATACTCCTGAATAGAATGGTGTGGCAGAAAGAAAGAACCGTACGATTGTGGAAGCTGTCCATGCCAAGCTCCATGATCAAAGACTTCCGAAGTTTCTTTGGGCGGAAGCTGCAAGCACTGCCATATATGTACAAAACCGAAGCCCTCATCAAGCATTGGGTTCCAAGACTCTTGAAGAAATGTTCACTGGTGAACAATCTTCCTACAATGAGGAGCTCTCTAGAAGCTAACACCAGGGAACCGAAAGAAAAAGAGTATGACGAGATATTTGCACCTATTACCAGATATACCACCATCCGCTCGATCATAGCCCTTGCGGCTTCACAAGGATGGAACCTACATCAGATGGATGTCAAGACCGCATTCTTGCATGGTTCGATCAAAGAAGAGGTCTACGTGGAGCAACCCGAAGGATTTGAGATTTATGATCGAAAATTTCATGTATGCAGGTTGAAGAAGGCTCTCTATGGGCTGAAGCAAGCACCCCGAGCATGGTATGAGAGGATCGACAGCTACTTGATGAAGCTGGGATTCACTAGGAGTGAAGCCGACCCTAACCTCTACTTTAAGGTTGAAGATGACAAACCTCTCATACTGGTGCTATATGTGGATGACCTCTTCCTAACAGGTGCAGACCTTCTCATTCACAAATGTAAGAGGGAGTTGGCTTCTAAATTTGAAATGAAGGACCTAGGACAGATGCAATATTTCCTAGGACTTGAAGTCTGGCAGAAGCCAAGGGAAATTTTCCTATCTCAAGGAAAATATGTGGTGAAGATATTGGAAAGATTCGGTATGGTGGACTGCAAGCCTGTTACTACCCCGATGGAGCTTGACTTCAAGAAGTTAAGCAGTAGTGCTGCTGGACCTGTTTTACGAAATGCTACCGAGTATCGGCAACTCGTCGGAGCATTAATGTTCTTAGTGAACTCCCGTCCAGATATATGCTTTGCAGTCAACACATTAAGTCAACATATGGTTGAACCTCATCACATACATTGGATTGGTGCCAAGAATCTGTTAAGATATCTTCGTGGCACAATTACAGATAGGCTAAGATACACTGCCGGAGATGTGAGACTAATTGGATACACAAATGTTAATTGGGCAAGCAGTGTGATGGATCGTAAGAGCACTTCTGGGTGCTGTTTCTCCTTGGGATCTCTACTTCGATATCCTGGATGAGCAGGAAGCAGAAGTCGGTGGCTTTGAGCACCATCGAGGCAGAGTATATTGCTGCTAGCATGGCCTCATGTGAGACAGTCTGGTTGCGGAAGCTCTTCAGTGAGCTGTTTGGATTTATACTGGATATCACCGTGATCCTATGTGACAACCAAAGTGGGATTCGTTTGTCAGAGAATCTTGTATTTCATGATCGCTCCAAGCATATCAATATCAGGTACCACTATATTTGGGATATGGTGCAACGGGGAGCTATAAGGCTCCAACATATCGGTACAGATGAACAAGTCGCCAACATTCTGACAAAGCCCCTAGGAAAGGTCAAATTTTTGACTTTCCGAGAACGACTTGGTGTCGTTCAGAAACCCTCTGATGAGGGTCCTATATGATGTATGGAGCTCTTGTAGCTCCGGGGAGGGGTGCGGGGTACTTCTTGGAGCGACATATGACCACAAGGTAAAAGAATCAAAACTTTCCCTATAACACCCCGTGGCGACTATGTAGCAGGATGATTAGTTCTCCTGTGAGGTCTGGATGATGTGTTCTCCATGACGATTATGTAGCAGGATGATTAGTTCTCCTGTGAGGTCTGGATGATGTGTTCTCCATGACGATTATGTAGCAGGATGATTAGTTCTCCTGTGAGGTCTGGATGATGTGTTATCCATGACGATTGTGTAGCAATATGATTAGTTCTCCTGTGAGGACAGGATTGATTAGTTCTCCTGTCGAGGCATCCTACCCATGCAGTCTGGGACTCATGGGAAGTACCTCTCATCTAATCAATGAGCAGGGAAATGAGGATATGGACCATAGTAGTACAGATGGATGCATTGCTGTATCTACCGTAGTCCCTATGCTAGGATGACCTTCATTGATCTGGGATCAATGATACTGGTTTGGGCCCAGTGGTAGGAGTTGTACCTACTATGACGCTGACTTCGGGTCAGTGGAGATTGGTCTGGGACCAGTGGTACATACTCTGAAACTGACTTCGGGACAGTGGAGAACTGGTCTGGGACCAGTGGTAGGAGTTGTACCCACTATGACGCTAACTTCGGGTCGGTTGAGACTGGTCTGGGACCAGTGGTACATACTTTGAGACTGACTTCGGGTCAGTGGAGGACTAGTCTGGGACCAGTAGTAGGAGTGGTACCTACTATGATGCTAACTTCAGGTCGGTTGAGACTGATCTGGGACCAGTGGTACACACTCTGAGACTGACTTTGAGTCAGTGGAGGATGATACTGGTCTGGGACCAGTGGTAGGAGTTGTACCCACTATGACACTAACTTCGGGTCGGTTGAGGACTAGTCTGGGACCAGTGGTACACACTCTGAGACTGACTTTGAGTCAATATGATACATCCTCGATCATTTCTTCTTCTTCATAATTCGGAAAAAGCAGAGCAGAGAAGAACAAAGCAGAGCAGAGCAGATCAGAACAGGGCAGAATAGAACAGAGCGGTGCAGGCAAAATAGAGCAGAACAGAGCAGGGGTCAAGCTGTATAGGGCAGTGCATTTGATGGATGAATAGTAGCAACAGATAGACGAATTGTTGATGGAGTTCTCTCTAGTTGAGAGGGAGTGTTAAAATTGGCAACTAGGGCCAAACTACATGTGGGTCATCTTATTCATGGATGATAATATTTTTATTAGATTCCTCTCGTCGAGAGGTGTAGGATTGATCTAAAGATCATCCAATTCCGATAATTATTTATGGAAATATGAATTTATTTTGATTATGGAATAATTATCAAGCCGACCAGCAACTCATGTAGGCTCAGAAGCCCAACAGTCGCATCTATTCAATCATCAACAATTGTGTATAAATACAGGAGGTCTTTTCCTCATTTGGACACACATTAATCATCACATCTCTCTCTCTCTGGTGCGCGGCGAAATCTTACACTGGTGCGCGGCGAAATCTTGCACTGGTGCGAGGCGAAATCTTGCACTGGTGTGCGGCGAAAACTTGCACTGGTGTGCGGCGAAATCTTGCACTGGTGCGTAGCGAAATCTTGCACTGGTGCGCAGCGAAATCTTGCACTGGAGCACAGCAAAATCTTGGACTGGAGCGCGGCAAATCTTGGACTAGTGCACAGCAAAGTCTTGGACTGGTGCACGGTGAACGACTCACCGATGGAGACTTGACAAGTTCGATCTAGGGTTTGCTGCCCTACTTTAGGGCTGGTCTGGGGCTGCTGCTGATATAAATCAGATCCTTGTACTATTTCTTTCTGCTGAATTATTGAAGAAAAAAGAAGATTTGATCAAAGGGTTTCCCCATATTGGGGTTTGTCCCTGGCTAGCCGCCACATCTTGTGTCTCTTGTCTTGGCTTGTTTTCTGTCGATCGTTTAATGTTCTATCTGCACTTTACTTAATGTACATGTGATTGCTAATATGTGGATAATAATAAGAAAAAGAAGTAAATTGCTCTAAGCATAGAACATACATCATCAAACAACTACCAAAACAAGAAGATCAACAATGCACAAGAACACAGGATGTAGGCTGCAAGCCAGGGCCAAAACATCTCCACTTCAGAGGAAAAACCCACAAATATCTTCTCTTCTTATAGATTCTTCAAATGACGAATTCCAAGACCTCTAGACCAAGACCAAGCCATACCTTCTTGATGACGTGTTTTTTCTATCCAAGTCAAATCTCTTCCAGTTGCACAATTTCGACCCCAGCTATAGACTTTCAGCCTCCACTACAGGTCTGAAATTTTCAGCCCCTGCAACAGTTGTTACTTCCACACGAGTGAGCAATTTTAGGGATTCCAAGGCTTCCTTTGATCTTCGCTTGGGTTACTCCTCCTTCTAGGGCTTGTAGGTGACCTTAGAGTCCATTCATCGACGTTATTTCTGCAACTTTGACAACTTCGAACTTGCAACTGCAAAACCCTAGCCTTTCCTTCCCAAATGTGAGAGAGAGAGAGATAACCCAAGAACTTTGTCCTTTGTCCTTTTCTTCTTCTCTTGCCTTTCTTATGCTTCTCCTTCACTTGAATGATGAGAAGTGGGTGAGTGTCCATAGGAGGTCGAGTTCCCTCCTATATATAGGCTTCCAAGGAGGACGACATGCCTTAATGAGACTGACTTCTTAGCTGCCATACCAACTTGGTCTTGGAGGGTATTTTATACTTTTAAATACAAAAATAATTCTTTTGACATGTTACAATGTGCCCAATGGGGTCTTCTTCATATGACAATGACTCTATTGACTTCTTGACACTAGGACAAACCCTAGAAGCACTCAATGGGTGCTTGACCTCTAAATAAAATGACCTTGAGCATGAAACCCATGCTACAAAAAAAATGATAAAAAATATATTTCTTTTTACAAGAATCAAAAGTACATTTCATATTTATGAAGACCCGACCTAGTTACACATTTCAACACAAAGGAGCATAGAAAATAGAAACAGAAATGAAAAAAACTGTATTTTTGGCGATGGATGTAAAGGAAAGAGCAATGCCTTATTTACTTTGGGCTATGGGGTCTGTTAGCTCTGCTACAAACTTCAGCGTTTGAGGGTCAAATTCGGATCTAGTGGTGGGTTCATACCAAAAAAGAAGCTCACAACAGTCTATTTTTCCCTCCTCCTTCAGCTTCCTCATTTTTCTACACTCTTATAACCTCTCCGCTAGCTCTGTTTTCCTTAAAAACCCTGTATAAACCCATGTTTCCCTCGGGGCCCAGGTGCAAAGTTTAAGTCCATACCACCGTAACCATGTGACCGCGTGCCTTCATAACCCTTTTGTCGTTTTTAATTCCGAGCCGTCGATCGCATCTGCCACAATCCAACGGTCTCTACAAGCCCTAGACACAGTAGGGAAGGAGCCCTAGCATGAAGTTCAAAACGCAGTCCTAGATGATCTACGCATGACCTAGAAGAGATGCCCTAGCTCCTAACGCAATTATGGAGTAAGGCCTAAGTGTTGTCCACAAGGGGTCATGACAAGAAGGGTTAGGTGCCCTAGGTAATGAGGGAAGTTCAGCAATTCCTTACGTTGTCCTAACACTAAAGCCTAGCCGCAATTAAGAAGGCAGAGGAGATTATAGGACAGTGTGATGTGGAGGAGAACAAGAGGCAACTACAGCAAGGAAAAGAAGGCAGCATGGAGCCTTCTAAGGGTTGGATGCCATTGCAAGAAGGTCGAGTATGTTCAGGGCTAAACGCAGGTCATAGTCAAGTCAGTTGGGCAGCAAACGAGGTAAGGAGTTCTGTTTTGGAGAAGGTTGTAGGTGACAGCAAGGACTGTGGTAGGCCGCAGGCCTAACCACCTCAAAACAGGGACAACGTGAAAGGGTTTAGGGTTGTACAGTTCTCAGAACAGTAACTCGAAAGGAGAGAAGCCTTACTAGCCTAGGCCACAGAAATTAAGGGCTGATTTGAGTGTGATGTGTGGACCATAAAGCTACAGCAAGGTTGTGTGGTAGGCTGCAGGCCATACCATCACAGCAAGGTTGTGTGGTAGGCTGCAGGCCATACCATCACAGCAAGGGATTGCATGGAGACTAAGGGCTGCCTAGGTGACTGTTTGAGGGCTGTGGCAGCAACTTGAAGTGCCCTAACCAGTCTATATCACAACAGCAGCAATAGCATGGTGCATTGGGACAGCAGCAAGGTACAACAAGGCTACAATGGGACAGCAGCAAGCATAGTGCTGCAAACTCATTAGGACAGCAGTGCTAGCAGTGCAGTGATGGTATATTTGGGATGGTAAGCTATGATGGGACAACAGCAATACAAATGGGACAGCAAGGCTATGATGCTTGGTGGAGCAAGCAAATGGGACAACAGTGGTTAGCATGGGACAACAGTGGCAGCATAAGGTGCAACGTATGATGTGTGCAAAATGGTTATGAAGTCCAGCATAATGATGATGGGTGCAGCATGGTGCAACACGGTGAGGTGCAGCATGATGACAAAGTGCAGCACAATGATAGGTGAAGGAGTCACCTTGGAAAATCAGTTGAAGTAGCATGTCTTCAACTGAGTTCAGCGATCACATGTATCATCTTCTTAGAGATGATCTATGCTCTTATGTAGATAAGTCCAAAGTGTTGACTTATGTTGTAAATGTACTATCTCTCTCTCTCTCTCCTAAACTATTGAAGAACCTGTAAGAAAAATTGATCAAGGGTTTCCCCACATTGGGAATTGTCCCTGGCTCATGCCACATCTTGTGTCCTCGTCTTAGCTTGTCTTCTGTGATCTATGTTTATGTTCTATCTGCAATTTACTTTAATGCTGATGTGATTGCTAATCTGGAAAAGATATTGAGCTAACTGTGAAAATTGAAATAAATTGCTCTAAGCATAGAACATACCTAAAATTAACATTCTCCATCACATTGCTAATGTCTGGCCACTGTGACTAACTCCCACTGCCCACTAACCACTGTGTAACTCTAATGTTGCATATATGTTGTCGTTGACACTGCTATACTGCTGCCAACTCTGCATTTGCATTGCAACTCCCTCTCATCTGTTATTGTTGAAATTGCAACAAATGCAACTAAGAAACATCCTAAATACTAAATCATCTATGTCTGTTGCATTTGTCTCCGGGGTTTTGACTGCTACTAGTCACTGCACTGTGTAGTGTCCACTGAAGAATCTGCGTTGCTGCTAACTCTGCACTACTGCCAACACTGCACTGCACTCCTCAACCCCTGACTGCCACTAGTCTGGAACTGTCACTCCGAAATCTGACTGCATCAACTAACACTGATCCGCCCTGCTACTGAATAATTGTTGAAATTTCTAAGTCTATCCATTAGAAATTTAATCTGTATTCTTCTGGTTTATTTCTTCTACTTGTTAAATTCAAACAAGTTATTTAAAACATATAAATAACGAAATAAAGACAATACAGTCTCCACATCTACAGATCATCAGCTAAAAGAAAACAAACACACAAGTGACACCGTTATTTTTGGACAAATGTCCATGGAAAAACCCAATGCGGGAAAACCGGTGCAACTATTCTGAGGGTTTATTATCCTGCACTGGTGCAACACTCTCCGCACCTCTCGCATTGTTGCAGCCTGCTAGCCTCGCACTGCCCGAGGACTCCTGCACTGTAGCACTCTCCGCTGCTTCATCCACATCTGTCTCTACTGACATCCGCCAGTCCTACTACTCTCTCTTCAGAGCTCCCGTAGCAAGGTATAATCCAAGAGGTTGGGTACCTGAAGGATCCTGCCCCTCATCGCCTGTAGTCCTCCTAACTACAGCTCGATGTCTCCCCACCTCTTCTCTTGAGATACATGAGCACTCATGGCACAATCGTCATCCTCTGCGACCTCCTTCTCTGAATTCGCTGACTTTGCCTTAGAGTCAGACGCCTCTCCCTTACTCTTCTTCTTCGAACACTGGTTCGCATAATGACTCAATTCCCCATAGTGGAAGCACTTGACCTTAGAGAGCTCCTTCTTCTTCCTCTTCTCCTACTTTCCCGCAGATGCTAAAGCTGCATCCTCTTCCTCTTCCTTCTTGATTCAGACTCCTTTGGTTCTACTTCCCGTCTTGCTCAGTCGTCTGATCTCCTCTTGGCGAAGAGCCGCCAACATTTCTTCCCAATCTGGAAGACTCGCCCTTCCCAATATGCTCTGGGCAAATGTCTCCCACTCCTTGGAGACTGCGTTAAGTGCGGTCCTCACCATCAACTCCTGATCCGGCGTGGCTCCTATGGAAATCAGTTGGTCCCGAATCTCCTTCAACCGACCGAGGAAGTGATCTATCTGCTCCCCCTTCTGCATCTGGTATGACCACAGTTGATTCTCAAGTAACATCTTCCTCTTCGGAAGTATGCTGGTACAACGTCTTCAAGGTGTCCCCCATTTCCTTTGCCATATCCTTCTCAGCAATATGTTGGACCACATGATCCTTGACCCCATCAAAGGATGATGCATTTCGCCTTGGCCATTGCCTCCTCGAACTTTTCATTTTCAGTCGGGTCAACTGGGATCACCATAGTTCTCAAGGCGAAGGCCTTGATGCGATGCCTATCTAGAATGGACAGGATCCTAGGCTTCCAGACCACAAAGTTGGGCGCCCCGTCTAGCATGTCCTGATCCCTCAGCCCATTCATGGCCATCTCTCTACTCTTCTGTCAACTCCTCCGAGTCTCTCTACTTCCCTCTGGAAGTTTTCTCTTTGACTCCTGTTGAGTCTCTCTACTTCCTGCCTGGAAGTTCTCTGCTGGACTCCCTCTGAGTCACGATTTCCCTTTTGGAAATCCTCCTGCCAATCGTCAAGTTGCACCTCTCCGATCTTCTGTGCACTTGCAACACTGATCTGGATTCCTTGGCTAGAAATACGCCTCGTTAGAAGCTCCCTCTACCTTGGTTTTGCCTTGTTAGGTATTGTTCTGCGCATAGTACCCCACCGGCTTTGCTCCCGCAAACTGCCCACAGGTTCGCTCCCGCAAACTTCCCGCAGCTTCCTATGCCCCAGCAACTGAAGGACTGAGCCTCTAGGCTCTGTGCAGCCCCGACACTGGCTAAACATCTCCCTCAGCCAACTGTGTCAACCCTCCTGGTCTCTGCGTGGCTCTGCATGAGCCTCTTTCTGCCCTCCTCAGCTTATGCGCTAGCCTTTCTCTGGCCTGGATTGATGACGCAGTCCCTCTGCATCAACCCTTCTTTTGTTGCTTCTACAAGGATCAGCTTCTGTCACTTGGGACAGCTAATTCTCCTACAAATGCTCTGCTTAGCCGATGCCTTCAGCTCTCCTGTGATCTGTAACCACGCTCCGATACCATGTTGAAATTTCTAAGTCTATTCGTTAGAAATTTAATATGTATTCTTCTGGTTTATTTCTACTTGTTAAATTCGAACAAGTTATTTAAAACATATAAATAACAAAATAAACACAATACAGTCTCAACATCTACAAATCATTAGCTGAAAGAAAACAAACACACAAGTGACACCGTTATTTTTGGACAAATGTCCACGGAAAAACCCAGTGCGGGAAAACCAGTGAAACTATTGTAAGGGTTTATTATTATGCATTATTTCCTTGAGTACAATTGGGTGCCAAACTGGCTCACCCGACAGAGAAAAATAACTGGGAACAATACCTCTCTATTCGGAAACAGGTATTCAGAAAACCTGTCCCACGAAACCCTCTCCAGCGACTCTGAAGCACTGCGCTAGCCCTTTTGGCCTCTGTGTCAGCGCCAAACCCCTTTGCGTCAGCCCTCTGAGGCACTGCGCAGCCTCTGGGACCCTCTGTGTCACTCTAGCTGATCTCTGCGTGGATGACACAGTGCCTCTGGCATCTGTGTTGTCTCTGTTGGCCTCTGCGTGGCCTACTCTCGCTGCTGCTTCTCACTCTCTGCCTCTGCGCTGGTCTCTTGGCACTGTCTCTGCCTCTCTATCCAGTACTCACTGCCCCTCGTTGTTGATCACTAATTCGACTTTGCTTAATAACCCCGATCTAGCAAATCGAATGACTAATCACTCTGGTGTATTCTCCAACTGACCCTCAAGCCTCCTCTTATAATTTTCCTTTTAGTCCTTCAACGACCGAGATTAAATCTCTAATCAATGGCTAAGATTAGATTTGGATTGACCCATGACTTTTGGAACCTTCTAACCCAGTTTTATATTAATACCCATTAATATTTTATCTTTCCTAAGTTTAGACTTAGGAGCTCCATTAAAAATATTAATTATTTTAATATCTCCCAAACTGGGTACAATCTGTCCAAACCATTTCTGGGTCTTGGAGATCTCATGTGCTTTAGTCTCTACACCAATTTTCATGGCTAGAGCACATTCGATGCTACCCCAAATCAACACTCCATCTTAGCGAGGACTATGCTCTAGTAATACTCCTTATTGAGTATCACACTGATTATCCGGCACCAGTACATGTGCTGATTCTAGGCCTCCTCGCCCAACATCCTCTGCACTATTGCATCATGTACTACTGCCCATGGCCCTCCCACTGCCACTACTACATCCGTACAGCAGCTCCCTTTGCATTCGTGCTGCTGCTGGTCCATCCTCCCAACACTACATCCCCTCTCATCATGTTGCATCATGCTATTGCACTGCAACTTAGTTACTGATAAGTAAGTAACTGATCCACCCAACTTCTGACATCCCTGTCAGGCTAGAAACACTCCCGATGCTGAAGCTCCCTCTGTCACTAACAAGTGCTCCCTCTACTGACCTCTGCGCTGCTACAACAACTCCCTGCATCTCGCACCGTTGCACACCTCTCTGTGCCATCTTGCACTAGTGCAACACTCTCCGTGCCTCTCGCATTGTTGCAGCCTGCTAGCCTCGCGCTGCCTGGGGACTCCTACACTGTAGCACTCTCCGCCGCTTCATCCACATCTGTCTCTACTAACATCCGCCAGTCTTGCTACTCTCTCTTCGGGGCTTCCGTAGCAAGGTATAATCCAAGAGGTTGGGTACCTCAAAAATCCTGCCCCTCATCGCCTGTAGTCCTCCTAACTACAGCTCGATGTCTCCCCACCTCTTCTCTAGAGGTACATGAGCACTCATGGCACAATCGTCATCCTCCTCGACCTCCTCCTCTGCGTTCGCTGGCGTTGCCTTAGAGTCAAACGCCTCTCCCTTACTCTTCTTCTTCGAACACTGGTTCGCATAATGACTCAGTTCCCCACAGTGGAAGCACTTGACCTTAGAGAGCTCCTTCTTCTTCCTCTTCTCCTACTTTCCCACAGATGCCAGAGCTGCATCCTCTTCCTCTTCCTTCTTGATCCAGACTCCTTTGGTGCTACTTCTCGTCTTGCTCAGTCGTCTGATCTCCTCTTAGAGAAGAGCCGCCCACATTTCTTCCTAATCTGGAAGACTCACCCTGCCCAATATACTCTGGACAAATGTCTCCCACTCCTCGAAGACTGCGTTAAGTGCGGCATCACCATCAACTCCTGATCCGGCGTGGATCCTATGGAAGTCAGTTAGTCCCGGATCTCCTTCAACCGACCGAGGAAGTGATTTATCTGCTCCCCCTTTTGCATCTGGTATGACCGCAGTTGATTCTCAAGTAACATCTTCCTCTACACAGAAGTATGCTGGTACAACATCTTCAAGGTGTCCCACATTTCCTTTGCTGTATCCTTCTTGGCAATATGTTGGACCACATGATCCTTGACCCCATCAAGGATTGATGCATTTCGCCTTGGCTATTGCCTCCTTGAACTTTTCATTTTCAGTCGGGTCAACTGGGATCGCCATAGTTCTCAAGGCGAAGGCCTTGATGCGATGTCTATCTAGAATGGACAGGATCCTGGGCTTCCAGACCACAAAGTTAGACGCCCCGTCCAGCATGTCTTGATCCCTCAGCCCATTCATGGCCATCTCTCTGCTCTTCTGTCAACTCCTGCGAGTCTCTCTACTTCCCTCTGGAATTTTTCTCTTCGACTCCTGTTGAGTCTCTCTACTTCCCTCCTGGAAGTTCTCTGCTAGACTCCCTCTAAGTCACAATTTCCTTCTGGAAATCCTCCTGTCAATCGTCAAGTTGCACCTCTCCAATCTTCTGTGCACCTGCAAAACTGATCTGGATTCCTTGGCTAGAAATCCGCTTCGTTAGCAACTCCCTCTACCTTGGTTTTGCCCTGTTAGGTATTGTTCTGCCCACAGTACCCCACTAGCTTTGCTCCCACAAACTGCCCACAGCTTCACTCCCGCAAACTGCCCACAGCTTCCTATGCCCCAGCAACTGAAGGACTGAGCCTCTAGGCTCTGCACAGCCCCGACACTAGCTAAACAGCTCCCTCAGCAAACTGTGTTAACCCTCCTAGTATCTGCGTGGCTCTGCATGAGCCTCTTTCTGCCCTCCTCAGCCTCTGCGTTGGCCTTTCTCTGGCCTGGACTGATGATGCAGTCCCTCTGCATCAACCCTTCTTCTGTTGCTTCTGCAAGGATCAGCTTCTATCACTCGGGATAGCTAATTCTGCTACAAATGCTCTGCTTAGCTAATGCCTTCAGCTCTCCTGTGATCTATAACCACGCTCCGATACCATGTTGAAATTTCTAAGTCTATCCGTTAGAAATTTAATCTGTATTCTTCTGGTTTATTTCTTCTATTTGTTAAATTCGAACAAGTTATTTAAAACATATAAATAACGAAATAAACACAATACTGTCTCAACATCTATAGATCATCAGCTAAAAGAAAACAAACACACAAGTGACACCATTAGTTTTGGACAAATGTCCACGGAAAAACCCAATGCGGGAAAACAGACGCAACTATTATGAGGGTTTATTATTATGCATTATTTCCTTGAGTACAATTGGGTGCCAAATTGGCTCACCCGACAGAGAAAATTAACTGGCAGCAATACCTCTCTATTCGGAAACAGGTATTCAGAAAACCTGTCCCACGAAACCCTCTCTAGCGACTCTGAAGCACTGCGCTGGCCCTTCTGGCCTCTACGTCAGCCCTCTAAGGCACTACGTAGCCTCTGGGACCCTCTGTGTCACTCTAGTTGCTCTCTGCGTGGATGACGCAGTCCCTCTGGCCTCTGCGCTATCTCTGTTGGGCTCTGCGCAGCCTACTCTGGCTGTTGCTTCTCACTCTCTGCCTCTGCGCTAGTCTCTTGGCACTACCTCTGCCTCTCTGTCTAGTACTCACTGCCCCTCGTTGTTGATCACTGATTCGACTTTGCTTAGCAACCCCACTTTAGAAAATCGAATGAGTGATCACTCTAGTGTATGCTCCAATTGATCCTCAAACCTCCTCTTATACTTTTCCTGTTAGTCCTTCAACGACCAAGATTAAATCTCTAATCAACGGCTAAGATTAGATTTGGCTTGATCCATGACTTTTGGAACCTTGTAACCCAGTTTTATATTAATACCCATTAATATTTTATTTTTCCTAAGTTTAGACTTAGGAACTCCATTAAAAATATTAATTATTTTAATATCTCCCAAACAAGGTACAATCTGTCCAAACCATTTCTCGGTCTTGGAGATCTCATGTGCTTTAACCTCTCCACCAATTGGCTAGAGCACATTCGATGCTACTCCAAATCAACAATAATGTGGGCCCTGTAGCAAGGTAATGATCCACGAGGAGGATACCTCAATGGATCCTGCCCAAACCTCTGCAACTCTGGGACTATGGCTCCATCTCACCCCACCTCTCTCCTGGAGGTATAGTTGCAAACATGGCGAAATTTGATCTACTCATAATGTCATTGCTACCACTCTGTTGATGCTTCAACTCTGTTGTTGCAACTACTGCAATAATGAGTCTGATCTCCCCAGGTCCTGAAGCGCTAGATTCGATAGGGATGCTCCCTCTGAGTCTCGATCTTCCTATGGGAAATTTCTTTGCTCCCTCCTGGCAACTCGCACTGTCCTCCTGTATTGGAAACTGGATTGTGTAGCTCTGCGCTGGGAAGCTCTACTACTGGAACTACACCTGCATCCTGCCACTAGGCAATTCTCACTGTCTGTGTCATTGCATCTAGCTCTGTAAGTGTCTCACGTGTACTGATTGCAACTAGATCTGCAGCTGCCATCTAAATGATTCACAATGCCTGCTGACACTGAATCCTGCTACTATGGTACTATGGGCTCCTGTAGCAAAGGTGATGGTCCCGCTACAACAATCTGGAACTGATCTGACCAATCTCCTTGTTGCAACTGTGTTGGACCCTACCCATATGGCACACTGGATTCTCATACTCCACCTCCTGGATCTTGTGCCCAACTATCTCCTTTCAAGCCTAGTCCCTCGCACTAGATAGCTCATACTTCCTCTGGTACCTATTTTTGACAACAGGAAGTCAATCTACTGCCCAAATCTGCATTCTGGCTCACTCGAACGACCTCTGGAAATCTCGTATGGCCACCTCTGCAAAGTTGCAAAATTTGCGAAACTCAAAAACTGATAAAAAAAATTAAAAATTAAAAATTAAAACATCTCCTTCTATTTCCATGCTCGGCTACCTATTCTGAAACTCACACTCTCTCCTCGAATGTGCAGAACTACTCTGTCTTCCTTGCTCTGCCTTCAACTTCTTTCTGGGACTATTCACTAAGCCTTTCCAAATGTCCTTCTCCGGAAAAATGGCACATGCACTGTAACCCGAGCAACTCGAACTGGATGCTTCTAGCAAATTCACACTGCCTTCTACAACTGGAAAATTATAGATCTCCTCGAGAAAAATGGAACTGTGATGCCAGCCTAAGCTGCATATACCCCAATGGTGCAACCTAAGCTGCATATACCCACAATATGCAATTAAGATTGCATGTCGCACTATGTGTGTACATGTCCCAAGAATTTCTAAAGCTCCTTTATTAAACTCTACACTGAAACATTCATTTAACTGTCCACAGGTTATAACTTTGGGTTACTTTTCACCTCCGGCGCTTATCAACCATACCCTAGTCTTTAGACTTTGGTTAAACTCAAACTTAACCCATAAAACATTAATCCGCTTATTTCTATTATAATTTCCGTATAATAGAAATATCTCATAAACCACGCTTAAACCTTACCTTTCCGCCATTCCACAAACCTTTGCACATACATCGATGCTCTCCTTAACGCGTTAAATCTCCGCCGTCGATCTTATTCCTCAATCCGACGACTATCGCGTCACCCAATCGCTAACTAGCTTAGCTGATCTCCACCGTTGATCTGTCTCATCCGATCCAACGGCTATCACATCATCCGCTCGCCAACAAACTTGGTTGATCACCACCGTTGATCAATCCCGCTCGATCCAACGGTAATCACGCAATCTTGCGCAGATATTTGCATCGTTTGCTACGTTTCATCCGCTAAAGGTAATCGCGTGAAATTTTGAAAGACCGCTTACCACCTTTAGGGCGCGCGAGAAACTGCTTACCCCTTGCGAATACCACTCCGTCCTTCTACTAACACGTGGTGTTAATCTCCGCCATTCATCTTCTTGACTTTATTTCGCGTGACTTAATCTTATCCGTCTATCGCACACAATCTCATATGTTGATCTGATGGATCCAACGGTTCCTGAACATTGTTATGTTCTTTTGGTTCTTAATGTGTAATCGCCCATTCGGCTTTCTACCTGTGTATTTGTCTTCGCCTCACGATCTTCACTTGTTCTGATATCGATCTCCGCTCGCGCCTTTATGCTTCCTTCACTTTCGCTGTAACCTTAAAGGCTAAATAAACTCAGAATACACATCACACAAACTCAGAATCGAGTTATCTGTATTAATAAACAACCATTTACACAGGAATTTCTTCCTCGGCCTAATTTTCAATATCAATGGCCTTTCCTTTCCTGCCCGTAGGCCTAAATGACTGACTCTCTGACTCCTGACTGACTGACTGACTCTCTACCTCCTTACTCTGCCTTTTAGGCTTACATTTATACAAAAGGTTCTGTTTAACCAATTCTGGTTCAGATCCTTAATCTGCTGAACTAAATCCTGAATATCCTCTAAGTCCACTTTGAACTCCAGTAATCCCTAAGAATCCTCTCTAGTTCCACGAATCATGACACCACTTCTAGTCTAAGACTCATAATTGATTTCTAACTCTCTCGTCATCACTCATCATCACTCATGTTCTCCTACATTCGAGAGCATTTACAAACATCCTCACAATATCTAATTAATTCATATTCCAATCACTCAAAACATTAATAATTACATACATAGGAATCCAACTTCCTTGAAAACACAAGACCCCCCAAGTTAACTAGAACATAATGAAATTGCTGAGCTGTATGCTCCTGCATCAAACTAGAAACCCTCTAGGGAAATCTAGAAATTCCTCCCTTTGTGTGTGCACTTTTCTCTTCCACCCAGCACTGATTCTGCTCTAGCAACTACTGCAAAACCCTTTTGCGCCCAAACAAGGAATCTTCCCAGCGAAAATATGAGTTGTTGTTGCTCCCTCTACCTGCTAGAATCACTATTCCGAACAATTCGGATTTTCTTCCACCTAGCAACTGAAAATCGAACCCTTGCCTAGCAATTCGTATTCCCTGGCTAGGCACTGCGGAGCCCCAAAAAAATTCGGCCAGCTACTCCCCCTAAACAGCGAAATTATCTTCTTTCACCTCTGAGTTTCCCATCTGATCAAACTCACTCTGAAACCATGTGAAAATTTCACTACTGAAATCCTGTTGTAGCAACTGGAATTAATTCTTCTAATTGTTAATTAATTAACAATTTATTTGCTACGGCAAATATCGAATAAATCACACTGCAACCTTCACAAATAAAATTGTGCAAAATAATAGCGCTGGAAACTGAGAAATATGCTAGCACGCACACGTAAATTTGACAAAAGTCCCCGAAAAAACCCAACTTGGGAAAATCAGTGCAGCAACTGAGGGTTTTATATTATTATGCAGCAGTGAGAAATTCTGAGTAAAACTAGATGTCGAAATTTGGCAATCCTACAGAGAAAAATACTAGCAAAAATCTAATGAGGAATTTTCCTCACCCGACAAGCAATTTCAGCTCTGACTGTTAGCTCCAAGTGAGTCATCCAAACTGCTTCTATGCAAGCTTGCGTCACCCTAGCGCAGTCCCTTCCACGCTCAACCTGAATGAACTGCTCCTCAAGCCGTCTAGTCTGATTCTAACAAGGAAAATGCCTCTCCTGGCCTTTAGAAAGTCTTTCCGACCTCTGAAACTGAAACTCAGCTTCTCCCCAGCAGAATCGAATTGCCTCTTAGAGGCTTCGGCACAACCCCTCTGTGGCTATCTCTGCCTCTCTGCAATGTACTCATCGGAATTGGAAAATCTCCCCTCCGGACTCACTGTCCCTGCCCCTCTCTGTATCTGCTTCCTTTTGAAGCTCAAACTCTTCCGGCTACTGCCTCTGGAAAATCGAACTCTCCAAGGAAATCAATCTTTGTGTGTCTCACGAGTGTGTTATGAATCTACCCATCGACTTCTTCTTATAATCTTTTGTTGGACCTCCAACGACCAAGATTAAAACTTAATCAAGGGCCCAGATTATTTCCTAGTCGATCTGTGTCAGTTTTTAGATGATTCGCACCTTATCTCAATTAATTCTCATTAATTAACCAATTTTCGTAAGTTTAGACTTAGGAAATATTTTAAAATAAGTTAATAATCTAATTGAAACACCTTTAGGTAGAATTTCCATAAACAATTTCTAGGTTATGGAGAACTCATGTGTTTTAGCCTCTCCACAAAATTTCGATACTAGAACACCTCCAATTCTACAAAAAATAACACATTCCCTTCAAGAAGAACAAAAATTAGTCAAGAACTTCAGCTCATACATTCTGATTTATGTGGACCTATGTCTCTTACTTCTCTTGGTGGCTACTTGTATTTCATGATTTTTGTTGATGATTTTCTCGCAATACATGGATATTCAATTTGAAAAAGAAAGGGGAAGCATTTGACATGTTCAAATATTTCAAGGCTCTAATTGAAAATCAAACTGGAAAGTTGATCAAAGCTTTCAGATCTGATAATGGAGGAGATTTCATCTCCAATGATTTTAATGATCTTTGCAAAGATGCCGAAATAAAGAAAGAGACCACTGTGTTGTACAATCCACAACAAAATGGTGTGGCTGGGAGGAAGAATAGAGCCATTATGGAAGCAGTTAAAGCCATGCTGCATGATCAAAAGCTACCAAAGTTTCTGTGGGAATTGTTGTTTATGTGCAAAACAAAACTCCTCATCGGGCCTTAAACAATAAGACTCCTGAAGAAATCTTCACTAGTAAAAGGCCTTAGGTGAATCATTTGGTTGTCCTGTATACTTCCATGTGCCAAAAGAGAAAGGGAACAAACTGGAAGCTTCAGGTAAGAAAGGTACATTTGTTGGTTATTGTGATAATTCAAAAGCTTATATAATTTATGTACCTGGTCAAAGAACTATAGAGTTTAGCAGATACGTGACATTTGATGTAGATGCAACTCTTAGAAAAGCAAGAGACTCTCCTCCTCTTGCCATTGCTGAAAGACAAGTTGTTAATGAAAAAGAGGCTGCATTTGAGTTTGAATCATATCTTGAGAATGAGCTTGTTGATAATCCAATGGGTTTCATGGATCCTCTAAATCCTCCACCACATGATCCTCCTACCAGAAAGAGACCATTATGGCTGCGAGATACCTTGCAAGATGTTGAACAACATGCTACCCCAAGAGGAACGTTCAGAGAAAGTAAGAAGCCAAGTCGGTTTCAAGGGTTTGTTGTTGCCATGAGCAACATCATTTAGGCAGAACCATGCACCTTTGAAGAAGCTGCAAAAAAACAAGTCTGAAAAGATGCCACGACTGAAGAATACGAGTCCATCATCCAGAATGATGTATGGGATGTGGTTCCTAGACCTCAAGGTAAATCTGTTGTCACTTCCAAATGGTTGTTTAAGATTGAACATGGTGCAGATGGTAGTATTAAAAAATATAAGGCTAGATTTGTAGCTAGAGGTTTCTCTCAGAAAGAGGGAATAGATTATGATGAGATTTTTGAACCAGTAGCTCGATACACTACTATTTGATCTATTTTGCCTTAGCTGCTAGCCAGGGATGGACTCTTCACCAAATGGATGTGAACACTGCTTTCTTGCATGGCTTCCTCAAGGAAGAGGTATTTGTGGAACAACCACAAGGCTTTGAAGAGAATGACAAAGAAACTCATGTATGCAAACTAAAGAAAGCTTTATATGGGCTAAAGCAAACTCTAAGAGCTTGATATGCTCGCATTGATAGCTACCTGATAAAGCTTGGTTTCACAAAAAGCAGTGCAAACCCAAACCTCTACTTCAAGACAGTCCAAGGTATACCTTTGATTTTGGTATTTTATGTTGATGATTTATTCTTAACTGGAGGAGAACCTCTTATCCTCCAGTGTCAGAGAGAGTTAGTTTCTAAATTTGAAATGAAAGACTTTGGTTTGATACATTACTCTCTGAATCTACAGTTCTAGCAAAGATCTGGTGAAATTTCTCTCAGATTGGATAGCCAGTTGGGCATCCAAATTTATTGTACTCCGAATTCACTGTTGCTTAATGATAAAAACCCTCAGTTGTTACACTAGTTTTCCCACATTGGGTTTTTCCGGGGACATTTGTCCAAAAATAACTATGTCAATTTTTATGTGTGTGTGCTAGCATTTCTCAGTTCCTATTTTTGTTTCCGCGGTGTTTTATTTGGTGAACAAAATTGCAATGTGAATAATTTGTTATTTTGCTGTAAACAAAATAAACTGCATAATTAATTTATCCGTTAGAAGAATTAATTCCAGTTGCTACATTTCAAAGAATTTTCACACTTCAAACTCTATCATAAAACTGTACATATATTTTATACCAAAAAATGGGTCGCATAATGCAATTGTCATGAAAAAAACCAAGTATCTAGCACACACCCAAGGGGCTACTTCATAAAAGATAAAAAGTCCATGCCCAACGGGCTTACAGGTCCAAGAAAAACCAACAATCATATAGCCTCGGGTTAGAAAATAGAAAACAAATATTAATGCCAGTTAACCAAAACAAAGATAATTCATAAAGATTAAGCAACAATAGATCCAATGTTGAAAGTAGGGTCACAGTGATCATGATTCAGGCTGCACCTATTAACTAGTGGTGCATCAACAGGCAGGAAGGGGTCCCATCATCATCATTCTATTGCTCAAGACACTTCTCCATCAATATGGAGGTTAAGCCAATGGAACTTGTCGTCCTAAGGTCAAGGAGGAGGAAACCAACTATATCATTCTTATTTTTGGCATTTGTTGTGTTCTCTAACCAAGCGACCTGCTCTAGCGATGCAACCTGTTGTCGAACTAGTAAGAGTGAGAGGAACTAGATGGGGGATGAACCCTTGAAAGGACTCGTCATGCCTAAAGCCAACCCCCAGATTCCTAGAGTCCAACATAGATGCACCACGCCGGGGTCCACCTTGAAGGTCAGCACAAATTTAGAGCCCCATCATACAAATTAGAGATTATCTTGGACATGTAAATCATGATGATGCCACCAATAGTATGTTGGTCCCTTCAAGAGTAGTGATGCAAACTAAATATTTTCCAAATTAAAATCATCCATTTGGATTCATGCTGAAATAAACATCAAGTTTATGAATCCAAACCCATGCTCCAGTTTTACCTGATCCATCAAATTCAAGAATGTCAATTTTTGGCATCCAGGGCCAATTTTCAGCTCTAGGACAGTTATATTTTGCTTGCAGCACCCATCAATATGAAGTCATCATATAAGCTCTCCATAACCTTCTAATTAGATATTTATTATCCCTATCCTTTCTTCATTTATCCTTCCGTTTATGAGGAGGAAACTGTAACAGCTCAAAAGAAGTCTCTCTTCTTGGTGTACTCTGACAACTATGTGAAGTTTCAGCACTAGATCCTTGATTTCTTTTAGTAGCCCTATGTGAAGAGTAATGAGAAGGTTTATTGCTCATGTGGAGCAATAGTTGCATGGTTTGTGTCATTTCCCTCGCATCCTTGCCCATGCTATCCATTTTATGAGACACAGGCTAGAAACTTTCTTCCACATCTTGTTTTAGGGATCTTTCTTGTTTGGGTTCATTCTAGATTTGTTGTGTGAAACCTTGGGAAGACAACTTAGAATGAAAATTCTTGGCAAATTAAGACAAGCCAAAGCTACCAATCACATACCAATATACAGAACAGCCAAATTTCTCAGGTGAGCCACTCCCAGTAGTGAAGATAAACCAATATTCAATGAACAAACTTCTCGTTCAACTAGAACACAAGTTTTTTGCATGACACACAAAGAAAGTTATTCCCAAGAAGCAAAAGCAAGCTCAAGGTACTTCGTTGGATTCAAGATCCACAATTCTGGTTCTAATTTGAGAAAAAGCTTTGTCTTTCACTTCATGGAGCTATGTTGAGATTCAATATCTGCAATTTTATCTCAAATTTTAAGAAAGACTTGCATTTTACCTCATGGAAGAGGTACGAAATTCTTGGACGAACTAATAAAATCCACTAAGTCTATTGACCAAAACAAAAGTTATATAACTAACTTGATATAACTTAACATGACATGAAACTAGTATATTCTTTGACTCTTTTTGCTGATGAAATGAACTGGGCTTATTACACATTTTGATATGAAGGATCGTTTGGCAATGAAGAACCTAGAATCAAGCCAATACGGTGTTGAATAGCCCAAAAGGGTGGAAGCACCATGGGTACATCAAAGATGTAGATGCGAGAGTATACAAGAGTCTGAATATCAGATGGAGGGAGTATGTCAAGTAGCCAAGGAGATGAATCCACTGGATTACAGCAGGAAAGTCTATACATCTACAAACCAGAACTTTGGCACCACGAGGCAAAAGGCACAAGTGTGGCAGAAAATCTACGGTATTGTGATTCCAAAATCCACAGTAAGATGGATTGTCTTAGAAAAACTGTGGGAATGCTTTAGAAAATCTGCAGGATGGTTGCAAAAGCTGTACTGCTAGTCACAATAGGGATGTTGTGGCTCAATGAAAAGATTCAGAAAATACTGGTAGGGCTTGGGCTATATATTGTCATTGTGTGCCCACAGCCTCAAAATAGTTGGAACCGGGTTTGCTGAGCTGTAAATCACTCAATCAGACTTCAAATTTGATGGAAGATAAGAGCATGCGGGAAAGTTTAGCATAAGGGAGACCCCAATGAGGCCAGAATCGCAAAACTGCCCCACAAGCCCTAGTTGGCCTTATAACAGTTAATATATGCACAAACAATGACAATAGAAACACGCATTAGAAGCAAACGTGCAGGGAAAAGTACACTCTATATTTCATGAGAGAAGTGGGATAACGGGCACTCAAACCACACCCCACAACTTCCAAAGAGTTGGAATCGGTGTTGCTGAGTACGGGATCACTCAAACAATCTTCAAATTTGATGCAACATGAGAACATGCAGAAAATTTCAAATGAGGGAATTTTCAAATAAGAGAGACTCCAATGAAGCCAGTATTGTAGAGCTACTGCACAACCCCTCTCTGGCTTTGTACCAATTGATATGTCTACGAAAAGAAAAACAATAGAATCACTCACATAAGGAGCACTCGAACTGCTCCCATTTCATGTGAATTTTCTGATCTAAATCGCACCAAAATTCCAATGGAAATCATAGTTATAATCTATGGTGGTTCAAGTTCAGCCAATCGAGGAACTCTGCCCATGAAATTTTGGCCATCTCTAAATCAACCCATATCTTTTAACATTAAAAAGAAAAAGAAAAATAATAATGAATCAAACAGAAAAGCACAAGGAAAAAAAAAAAGAAATGAGTAGATGAAACCGGCAAAGTTCGTTTGTGATGTTTGGCCAAATTCTGGCATAAATTGTTGGAAATGAGGCTTCTTAAGTGCCCCTTATCAAGAACCGCTCTTACATACATAGAAATATTAAAATTGATAAATAAAGATATTAATAAAGAATAGATGAGATGAACTGAGTGGTAGGTTATTGAGCAAAATTTTGAAAAACAATATCAATACTATATAATATTATATATTTAAATAAATTTACTAATCAAAAATCTGATCTTAAATTAAATTATATTATTATTATCTAATATTAATTTTAAAATCACATCTTATAGACACTAAATTTATTTATAAAACTTCCTGATTTATGAAATTTCATTTCGGAAATATTCATTGCTTAGCCCTAATGAAACCTGCAACCTCAAAGGAGTAAACACACGAGGCCACTCTGACCATTTTTTACCCATTACCACGACTAACCATATCAAAACGCCACTCAGAAATAAAGTTTCGCCTATATTAAACATATTTATGCAATTTCATTTCGGAAATATCCATAGCTTAGCCCTAATGAACCTGCAACCTCAAAGGAGTAAACACATGAGGCCACTCTGACCATTTTTAACCATATGCCATTTTTTACCAATTACCACGACTAATCATGTCAAAACGCCACTCAGCATTAAAGTTTCTCCTATATTAAACATAACCAAAGTTCCAATTACTTCTACTTCTCTCTCAGCAGTTGAAAAGATGATTTATTACCTCGAGAGCTTGGGAAGCAGGAAAGGCAACAGTGAGATATTCTGCCGAGGCGGGACAGTTGCTACATAACAGAGCCGCAGCTGTTATGGCACACAAACCTGTGCGAATGCCTGCTGTCAAATTCTCGATTAAATCATTATTCTTCTTCCTCCCATCACTCATTGGCGACTCTTTCGTCTTAAAGGCCATGAGAATTGTCTTCCTTGCAGTGTTTGGTAATAAGCGAGATTGCCCACGAAAAGGAAAACATGGCTTGGAAGAGCAAGAGCACTCATTCGACAGTCTGACATTAAGACTTAATTTACCGTATAGTGTCTTCATTTCACCTCAATTTGCTGAAAGAAAATCACAAGACCTCGACAATTCGCTCGTGTAAAAAGCGGAAGAGATTCGAAACTTGAAAAAACTGAAAACTTATCTGTGGGCGTAATTTATAGTCATGTCAGTAGTCATCGTATATGTCATGCAAATGGCTGCTTCGGATTCCCTCTCCCGCTTAATCTCAAGGTCCGGACTGGGGATGAGGGAGTGGGAGCCGAGAGGAAGTATTCCCTCTGCTGCAATTGCAATTGCAATTGCGAGCATGAGAGCAATATGGTAATGCAGAGTATCATTTGAGGAGAGAATTCACGAGTGGGGTCTCATTCGAGCTGGCGTTTTCGAATAGTCATTCAATCAAAGAAGTTGGGCGTTGTGGCTGTGCTTCGAGTTTGCGTTTTTGGTTTGTTTTCAAATACAACCTGAAAATTATTGATCTGTTTGCTGGTGGTGATTTGCCTTTAAATTCAATTTTATTTATTAATTTATTTAGATAATGTTATATGTTAGAATCTTGCCACGTAAATTTATAATGAATCCTTTAAAGAAAAGGAGATTAAGTGATGTAAGTTTACTTTTACATGACATTTAACTTTATAGGTTAGAACTACATGACATTTAACTTTATAGGTTAGAATTAGAATGATGTTATGTAAATTTTGGAAAGGGAAAAAAATTGTTTTAGATTTAGTAAAAGATAAAGAATATTTTTATTTGATATTTCGGTTTATATTGATATTTAGTTTTATGTCACTATTTTTGGGTTGATTATATGGTTTTAGATTTTAAAAAAATCAAATTAATTTAATTAATGTACTTATATAAATTAATTTAATTAATAAATATTGATAGACATTAATTCAACAAAAATATCAAAATACTTACTTTATGATATATCTTATATTTAAGCAAAGTCTTTCTGTAGAAATCACATCAGAGAATTTTATTTTTTTTTGGGCCAAAATAAAAAATCTTTTATGTGATTTCTACCAAAAAATTTGCTTAATTCATTATGGATCACAAAAACCTTAACACAGAAAATATCTTATATTATCTGAATAAATAAATAAATAAAGTAAACAAGGAGCAACTGTTGTGGAGCTAGTCCCTGCCGCTTAACAGAACAATTTGGTCAGTTATTATTATGAGATTTAAATTGCGTTATCATGAGAGCTGGTTTCCATTACTAGTGTGTTGTAGGCATGCTTACTTGTATTAAGATCTAATGAATTGGATGGCCAATTGTTGTATGAACTTTTTGACTTTATGCGAAGAGTGAAATATAATGAACTTTGCCTTTGTTAAGTAAGAATTGTCATAAATGTCATTGAAGTGATAAATCCTTGTAATGTTGAGTTTGTATTTCTTAAAATAAGATTAGTTTTAGATATAATTTTCCAATGTCTCATGATTTAAAAAATGCTTAGATTAATAATTAAAATATAATAAAATTTAATAGTGAATCATAGAAAACTTGAGGGAAAAAAACTATAAAACCTAATATTAATGCATTATAATGTACGAAGAATTAGAGAGTGTTAAAGTAAGTTATGTATTTTAATAACCACGGGGTATAAAATATATTTAAATGCATAATAATGAATTATAATGTACGAAGAATTGGAAAGTGTTAAAGTGAGTTATGTATTTTAATAACCACGGGGTATAAAATATATTTAAATTCATAATGAATGACTAATAGGAAGGTGTTAAAGTAAGTTATGTATTTTAACAACCATGGTGCACAAAACATATTAAAATAATAGGAAGGTGTTAAAGTAAGTTATGTATTTTAATAGCCATGGTGCACAAAACATATTAAAATAAATATGTATCAAAATGTAATAGGTAAATTTTCTTATTTTCTTACATTTGAATATTATGGAAATATTCATAAAATGATAATGACCAAATAAACATTATTATGAATATAAATTTGTTAATTAAATTCGCGGTGGAGAGTGTTCAATATTTACATAGATCATTCTCGAAGGTCAAAGAAGAACTTAAGCATTTAAAAATTATAGCTATGGAGTCTTGAACCCATGATTGAAAGATTACATATCTAGTAACATGTTTGGACATAAATGATACCATTCAGGTTAATCTCAATGATTGAGGAATTATTCCATGGTCAAAAGAACAAAAGATATATTTATTCAAAAATATTGTTTATCATAACTTTAGTGTGAACTTTAAATTTGTCCAATTACTAATTAGCAAAGAAAATAAACCCTGCATCTAATTTCTAATTAGTAATTTGTTGCATCTAATTAATAATTTGTTGTCATACAAAAGGACATGACTTTTGGCCTTTTTTATAGTTTTGGGTTAGTAAATATACCATCTAACTACAATAATAAAATAATTTTGATAAGTTTATTTTATAAATTAAAAATTAAAATAAACAAATTAAAATTAAAAAAAACATTTAAACTTTACCAGTTGAAATCTAAATTGATCATGATCTCCAAGAAAAAATTCATTATCTTTTGGTGTTCTATACTCTTCCTTTCTGCAATATCATAATATTCAAATTAAAAAATATAATTTATAATTTAAACTGATAAGCTAATACATTGTTTAATAATATATTGAATATATATAAAAATATATATTTTTTACACAGAGAACATTGGTTTTGGAGCATAAGCAGTGGCAGTAGAATCCAAATTCAAAATATAATCCAGTTCCTGTTTATCAAAATCGTTCTGTCATTTTTGTTGCAAAATACATTTATGTCAAGTCAAAGAAATGGCACTTTATAAGCTGGATAAAGAAGTATTCTGTCAGTACAATGTCAAATTTTGTGCTGTAACATTTTGTCATTCTGTCAGTACAATGTCATTCTGTCAGCAATCACAGCACTTCATTCCAAGTCTCCACGTTTCAAAAATTTCAGTTGAAGGGGATCCCATGGAATTTGCAGAAATTTATGCTTCTTTATATGAGCTTAGCTGCTGAATTTTAACAACACCATTTCCAGACTTTCCTAGAATGGCTGCAACTGCGCGTTCAGATATTACAACTTCAACTGTAGTTTTTGTGATAAGCTCACCAGCTGCTGTGACACTGCCAAAGATGATATACAATGTCAGGGACATTAGTACAGAAATGGTGATCAGCAAAACCCCCATGATAGCAGCAATCGACAAAGTTTTGCAAATCTTGTGTACCTTGCAAATCGGCAGAACTCCCTTGACGAAGAATTGGCTCCTCAAACTCAGAGAAATTGCCAATACTGTTTATATCCCGATTTGACTGAATTTTGAAACAAAGCATATAGTTAGTACTACAGGGGTTGGTGTTTGCAGACAGATTTATGCTTAATTATCTTAAATAGAAATTTAATTGCAGCAAAGAATCTGCTTTTATTCTAAGAAATCAAAATCAAAAAGTAGCAACAGAGGGACAGTAGAGGAATTCTTGGCAAATGTTGGAAAATGTCAGAGGGAAATCAAAAACTGCATACAAAATGGGTGCACTTGTTTGCTGTGGAGTGCCTGAAATTTCAACCACTGCTTCAGATGTTCCTGGTCTAACTTCAAGAAGATTAACTTTGGCATGAGAAATCTAACCATACAAAGAAAACATGATTAGTAAATAAAGGGTCTTCATAGCAAGGTATCAACAGTTGAGCTTGAATCACTAGCCATTTAACACATTGTTATTTCCTCTAGCATTGAAGCTAAATTTATCGTTAATCTCATACTGTTGCCATGTTATGTCATTGCGGCAAAATGTGGCAACAGTTTTAAATATACAGAACAGGTCCCGTCAAAAATTGATCCAGTACAAATACCAGAGCAGAAATAATGTCGAATAGTTGATAACAGTCGTCAAAGACAAAAAACCTTGTTTTAATTAACAGTGGATGAAAATAAATAAAAATGTTTAAACAAAGCTGACCTTTGATGACCATGGGGCTGGTGAAGACTGCATAGTCGGATAGCTTGATGATGAATGGCCAGAATCTTGAAACGGGATGCTAGAAGAGAAAGATGTACGAGGAGAGCGGTGTTCAAACCTTGTTCTAGTACTTGATGGTGCCAGAGACGAAGAAACCATAGCTGCAGTACTGTACTTGTCATGGTTTAAATTTTCTTGCAGTCTTGAAGTTATCTGAACTAAAGGTTCTCGTGCAACCTTTATATCATGTACAATGTGCCAAAAGCTTGTTTAACATTAAAAATAGTATTTGATTGACTAAAGCTGTATAAGAGTAAGAGACATCCCTAACATGACTTGTCTAACTTCAAGGAGATTAGCTTTGGCACGAGAAATCTGAACATACAAAGAAAACATGATCAATAAAGGATCTTCATAGCAAGGTATCAACAATCGAGCTTCAATCACTAGCCATTTAACACATTGTTATTTGCTCTAGCATTGAAGCCAAATTTATCGTTAATCTCATACTGCTGCCATGTTATTTCATTGGGGCAAAAGAATATTCAAAATAGAAAACTCATAAGGTATACAGGAACCAGTATGTGGCAATAGTTTTAAATATACAGAACAGGTCCTGTCAAAAATTGATCCACTACAAAATTCTGAAAATGACAGAAACTCCCATTTGCTAAAATTCTGAAATTGAAACATGATGCATTGAAGCATAGTAGAGCAGAAATAATGTTGAATAGTTGATAACAGTCGTCAAAGACGGAAAAAACCTTGTTTTAATCAACAGTGGATGAAAATAAATAAAAATGTTTAAACAAAGCTGACCTTTGATGACCAAGGGATTATAACCTAAGTCGAACCAAAGTTTTGGGGTGGAAAGGTTTTGGGGTCTTATTGCGGGTTTCGCATTGTTCGAGGTGAATGGCAGGCTTCGGCTCAGTGTTTGACGTTACTGCGGTACACATGGGAGTCCTTTTCAACGCAGACGGATGTACATTCCCACGGCTACATAGGTACATCACTAAGCTGGAGTATGTATGTGCCGCATATTGTGTTTTTAATGGAATGTATTATGGTTTGGAGAAAGGAATAAAGACCTGAAAGTATTTTTCGAGGGCCTTCTGGAGACTTCGTTAACCAATTTCGTCATTTGCACATTTGTTGTTTTTGTTTTTGGGTGGGAGTGTGAGGATTTTTACAGAAGCTGTCCTGTTTCTTCGAAGCCTGAGCGAAGTCTGGCCAGCTTTAGCTGAAGAAACCATTGGTACACCATTGTAGGGTTTCTTTTTTCTTCTTTTCGGGTGAAACTGTGATTCTTGGTACAGATTGAGCGGCAATCTTTTGTAATTTGAACTGTTTTTGCACATGAAGATCTAAATAAATTGGGGTTCATGGGTATTTAGATTGAAGCTGGAGTATGTATGTGCCGCATATTGGCTTTTTAATGGAATGTATTGTGGTTTGGAGAAAGGAATAACTGGACTTTTCATGGTTTAAATTTTCGGGCAGTGTTGAAGTTATCTGAACTAAAGCTTCTCGTGCAACTCTTATATCACATACAATGTGCCAAAATCTTGTTTAAGATTAAAAAGAGTATTTGATTGACTAAAGCTGTATAAGAGTAAAACACATCCCTAACATGGCTTGTTGCAGCTTTGCAATCTTGACGAGATCTCTTTTGATTTGCAAAAACAATTTATTAGAAAGTGAGTATTGTATATACCTGAACCAACTGATCAGTTTCGAAAGCACACCGAGGAAGGTCTTCTCTTTGTAATATTCTAATATTGGCAGCTGTTGTGTACCTCATTTCAGAAGTCACTGCAGCACCCCTGCCAATTAGACAACAAAATTTCAAAATAAGATCAAGCTGCTGAAAGGTACTTTATCACATGCAATCCTATTACTGGTTACAGAACTGTATCTGCCATCAAACTTCAGATTCACGCTAACTAGCTAAACATGACAATGCAGAAGGAGAGATCAAAACCGTGAGGCTACAAAGTCATAAACTTCTGGAACAAGGCTTGCAGCGCCTGCTTTTCAATGAGATCTAATACAAACATTGGCTGAAAATATTCCACAGTGCTGAGGATGTAGGCAATTATGAGATTGCCATTGTCTTAGTATACAACAAAGGGGCAAAATGGTGCAAGAAAATGCAAACAACCGACTAGAAATTTTAGGCACGGGTTTCATAAAAACCTTTAAGTCCCCTTGCCGAAGTACTCCAAAGGTAGCTTCTGCATACACGACACTGTGTGTGAAGTGGACTTCAAATCATATAAAAAATGAAATGGGTTGAGATAAACTTACTGCTTTGAAATCGAGCATTGAGTCCGAGGAAGAATACCAATGGAATGAGTGGAAGCTACCAGAAATGTATATCGGCCATTGTGTCCTTCGTCCTTTGTAGATTGGAAACCATGTGACCATTCTTCAGATTGTAAATTGCAAACCATGTCAGCACTCTTCAGATATATGGCATATTCAGATGGTCTCTGGGATAAATTCTTTCCTGGTAGTGTTAGCAGATTTTATGCAAAGCAGTTACCCTGTAGCATTCGTTTCGAAAATATAACTCTACGTTTGACTTTGAATCAGATGTATTTAGGAACATGCAAAAAATTTAAGCAAATTGTAGAGGTAACAGTAAACAGAAACATAGGTAAAATAAAACAAAACCTTTCCATCCCAAAACTTTCGTTCGACATAGGTTATAATGCTATTATAATGAAAAATCATGTCGGTCAAGCAACGGCCAGCAATTGATCGATCCCATATAGTCGCAGGGAGGTACTAATAATACCAAATGCATTATGCCATAATTCCATTTTCAAACAACATATATTCATTTTAAAGTCCATATAGTTTGGTGCTATTTATAAAGTCTAGCTTCAAGCATGTTGCAGAATGCGTTCGATCTCAAATACAAGAAAGAAACACAAACAGTACAAACAGACATGTATAAAGACTTTCTAGCTCTCTTTCCTGAATCGTTACCTACACTATGCAAGAAACAAAAACTAACATAGCATTCAGCCATAACATAGGAAGAAACAAAAATGAGTAATCGATTCAATATACAATTTGTCATTTAACTTGAGTGGATAATAAGTGCCATGTTTAATCAATCTATGGAATCTTTGGTGTTTGCATTCAGCAGCTGTAGATACAAAATTATTGCTCATCTGATGTTGCATTCGCTGTATTCAATGATATAATTTAAACCAAACATGGTACTTTTTAAGATGGAGCAAAAATATAAATAAAAAAGGTGGCAAGACAATCTCTGGTTGTCAAGCTTGAAGCATGATGCAGAATGCGTTCCATTCGAGATACAGAACAGAAACAGAAACAGTACAAACACAGATGCATAAAGACTTTGTAGCCTTTTTTGGTCAACTGTTGCGTTACATGTTCTTTGTAAATGAGTCAAAATTGCAAGTCAAATACTTGTATTACAGTGAGAGCATAATATGAAGAAACATATTCATATTACTTTTGCATTTGTTCTGGACGTGAAGGCCACCATGTTCCTGCATTTTGTAATCTGTATAACAAATAGTTAGTTAGAATAAAATGATAACATTGTAAATTGAAGAGAGGACATATGTGAGACAAAACATGTTAAGGAGTTATGTGAACTAATGCTTCTTGTGCAACCCTTATATCATGTACAATGTGCCAAAAGCTTGTTTAACATTAAAAAGAGTATTTGATTGACTAAAGCTGTATAAGAGTAAAACACATCTCTAACATGGCTTGTTCCAGCTTTCCAATCTTGACGAGATCTCTTTTAATTTGCAAAAACAATTTATTAGAAACTGAGTATTGTATATACCTAAACCAACTAATCAGTTTCGAAAGCACACCCAGGAAGGTCTTCTCTTGGTAATATTCTAATATTGGCAGCTGTTGTGTGCATCATTTCAGAAGTCACTGCAGCACCCCTGCCAATTAGACAACAAAATTTCAAAATAAGATCAAGCTGCTCAAAGGTACTTTATCACATGCAATCCTATTACTGGTTACAGAACTGTATGTGTCATCAAACTTCACATTCACGCTAACTAGCTAAACATGACAATGCAGAAGGAGAGATCAAAACTGTGAGGCTACAAAATCATAAACTTCTGAAATAAGGCTTGCAGTGCCTGCTTTTCAACGAGATCTAATACAAACATTGGCTCAAAATATTCCACAGTGCTGAGGATGTAGGCAATTATGAGATTGCCATTGTCTTAGTATACAACAAAGGGGCAAAATGGTGCAAGAAAATGCAAACAACCGACTAGAAATTCTAGGCACGGGTTTCATAAAAACCTTTAAGTCCCCTTGCCGAAGAACTCCAAAGGTAGTTTCTCCATACACGACACTCTGTGTGAAGTGGACTTCAAATCATATAAAAAATGAAATGGGTTGAGATAAACTTACTGCTTTGAAATTCAGCATTGAGTCCGAGCAAGAATACCAATGGAATGAGTGGAAGCTACCAGAAATGTATATCAGCCATTGTGTCCTTCGTGCTTTGTAGATTGGAAACCATGTGACCATTCTTCAGATTGTAAATTGCAAATCATGTCAGCACTCTCCAGATATATGGCATATTCAGATGGTCTGTGGGATAAATTCTTTCCTGGTAGTGTTACCAGATTTTATGCAAAGCAGTTAGCCTGTAGCATTTGTTTCGAAAATATAACTCTACGTTTGACTTTGAATCAGATGTGTTTAGGAACATGGAAAAAATTTAAGCAAATTGTACAGGTAACAGTAAACAGAAACATAGGTAAAATAAAACAAAACCTTTCGAGCCCAAAACTTTCGTTCGACTTAGGTTATAATGCTATTATAATGAAAAATCATGTCGGTCAACCAACGGTCAGCAATTGATCGATTGCATATAGTCCCAGGGAGGGACTAATAATACCAAATGCATTATGCCATAATTCCATTTTCAAACAACATATATTCATTTTAAAGTCCATATAGTTTGCTGCTATTTATAAAGTCTAGCTTCAAGCATGTTGCAGAATGCGTTCGATCTCAAATACAGGACAGAAACAGAAACAGTACAAACAGACATGTATAAAGACTTTCTAGCCCTCTTTCCTGAATCGTTACCTACACTATGCAAGAAACAAAAACTAACATAGCATTTAGCCATAACATAGGAAGAAACAGAAATGAGTAGCCGATTCAATATACAATTTGTCATTTAACTTGAGTGGATAATAAGTGCCATGTTTAATCAATCTATGGAATCTTTGGTGTTTGCATTCAGCAGCTGTAGATACAAAATTATTGCTGATCTGATGTTGCATTTGCTGTATTCAATGATATAATTTAAACCAAACATGGTACTTTTTAAGATGGAGCAAAAATATAAATACAAAAGGTGGCAAGACAATCTCTGGTTGTCAAGCTTGAAGCATGATGCAGAATGCGTTCCATTCGAGATAGAGAACAGAAACAGAAACAATACAAACACAGATGCATAAAGACTTTCTAGCCTTTTTTCATCAACCGTTGTGTTACATATTCTTTGTAAATGAGTCAAAATTGCAAGTCAAATACTTGTATTATAGTAAGAGCATAATATGAAGAAACATATTCATATTACTTTTGCATTTGTTGTGGACGTGAAGGCTGCCATGTTCCTGGATTTTGTAATCTGTATAACAAATGGTTAGTTAGAACAAAATGATAACATTGTAAATTGAAGAGAGGACATATTTGAGAGAAAACATGTTAAGGCATATGTTGATGTACCTTCCATTTGTTAGTTGACATGTAATAGCTCACTATCTTCATTGAGTGTGAACTTGCTCTGAATTTTGAAGTCACGTAACATGTAAACAGTGGTAGCTTTCTGTTGCAAATATGTTTCATATGACATTGATTTTAAATCAGGAAGTAAGTCATGTAATAAGGGCTCCCTGATAATGCACTGGACAAAGTTATTTGTAATGGATTCTATTACAACATTTATACAATGCTTGTAGAGGAAAGGGCAATTATCATTGCATTGTGAACAGAAAATTGTTGCATTGGCTATTGCTACGGGTGAATTCACTGGGGAGTTACAAATTGCACAAACAGGTTCGAAAGGAGTTGAATATGGATTTGTTGCGATCAGAATACCTTCGACCTGTTTATAAAACATTCAAACGTTAATTTACATTGTTACATGGCAAATGCAAAGGCAGCAAAAACATTATTATTGCTATACTTACAGCATAGGTAGATGTAGTTAGTTTTCTGAGATTGTTCAGTGCATCTGTGTTAAGTTCAGTCATGAACGTTGACTTTGATGCTCTGAATATTGTTTCTTTTGTGTTTACCTTTTTTGTTAAATTTTTGAAAAGGATGAGCGGAAAGTGTCCTTTTTGCAATTGTTTTTCCATTGAAAGGAAAAATTGTTCATATGTGTCAAACAGTTGCAACTGCAAAACAGAAATTGTTATCTATTGAAAAATACAAAAAGTAATATGCAAATACATTGTTCGTATGCATTGAAAAATTGCAATTGCAGCAGACAAATTACAAAAACTATAGACAAATTACAACAACTATATATTGAAGTGATGCATGTTATCTACTGAAAATTAGTAATAAGTAACATCTGAATACATACAGTTGCATTGTCGTTTTCAGAATCTTCATCTTTGATATGGAGTATGTAATGCAATCCAACTCGTTTGGCAAGTGTAACGGCGACAGCGATTGTGCCAATTGGGTACATTTCTTTTTTGTTTGCAAATTGCCTAATGGTTGTATTGGGAATGAAGCAATATTCTTTGCAAACTTCAGGTACAGTTTCTATGATACTTGATTCATTAAGCAAAATTATTTTGTCACAGTCACCGCGATCATAAACAGTTTTAGGCAATATCCTGAAATTTGTAATTGAGATGCTGTTGCCTTGCAAAATTTTCTGTTCATGTCGCTCCACCAAATGTGCAGGTACACTCAACGTTATAGTCATCATTCCTTGAGCATCTGTCAAATCAGCTCGCAATACTTGACGTGATTTGTTTGCTTTATCAAGGAATGCAGTATAGACAACCATTATGTCTCCAACAAATAGCTGCCCAATTTTACGACTATTGAGATCTTCAATTGATACTTTAATTGGCAGTATCTGTTTTTGCCTATTAAAATTGCTTAGTTAGAAATTGCTATAAACATTTGTAGAATGGTATGTTTCTTCTAAAAACTGAATAAGTAGAAATAGATTAGAGTGTTGTGTTTCATATGCATACCTTTTTGATGTATCATTTTGTACATTTGTTGAATGAAGTTTGGCTGCGATTGTTTCAGTTGGACTAACATAGGCAAACGCACAGTTCAATATGATGTGGATATTATCACATGTATTTTGTGATAAGCAATCAATAAAGAAATTGTGATATGTAACCTGTACATGTCTTCTTGCTGCATTGTTTGGGGGGGCTTACTACTAGTGCTTTCTTCACTCGTCCAAGATTTTCTAATTTATATACATTTAAATATAGATATGTAAAAAGAGAAGATATAAATAGTAAACATTAATCTGATTTATATACATTTAAATATAGATATGTAAAAAGACAAGATATATATAGTAAACATTAATATTTTAAATAGAAAATAGCATATTTGTATAGTTGTCATACATACCTTTTCAAAGCAAGTGGTTGGTTTGCCTTTTCTAATTGAGTTATGCACTCTATTTCTTCAATTGTTTGTTTTCCTTTTTCAGGATTTATGCTATGTTATAGAATAGCAACATATATTTAGTTCAATTTGAAAGAGCATATAGAAGTAAACAGTTAACAAGGAACATTAAAACCATAGAACCATACATATGTAAAGATAGAATGCATATATAGTAAACATTAATATTCTAAATACAAATTGGCATATTTGTATAGTTGTCATAGACATACCTTAGTGAACATTATTATTCTAAATACAAATTAGCATATTTGTATAGTTGTCATAGACATACCTTTGCAAAACAAGTGGTTGGCTTGCCCTTTCTAATTGGGTTATGCATTCTATTTCTTCAATTGTTTCTTTTCGTCTTTGAAGATTTAGGCTATGTTATAGAATAGTAACATATATTTAGTGCAAATTAGAAGTAAAAAGTGAACAAGAACATTAAAACCATAGAACCATACATATGTAAAAATAGAATGCATATATAGTAAACATTAATATTCTAAATACAAATTAGCATATTTGTGTAGTTCTCATAGACATACCTTTGCAAAACAAGTGGTTGGCTTGCGCTTTCTAATTGGCTTATGCATTCTATTTCTTCAATTGTTTCATTTCCTTTTTCAAGATTTATGCTATGTTATAGAATAGTAAGACATATTTAGTGCAAGTCAAAAGAACATATAAAAGTAAAAGTTGAACAAGAACAGAAGATCCATAGGAAAGGAAAGGCAAAAAGAATATACTCTGTTTGTTTATGTTGCATGTTGTTGTTCTTTTTTCTTGGTCATTCTGTTCAATTGAAAAGGGTTTTACTAGCAGAATCTGCATCCATAAATAGATGAGCTCATATGTGCAAATTTATGATAGGATACTTGTGTTGGTTAATTGAAAAGGCTGTCTTTGGCATAACTTGCATTGATCAATACAGAACACCATATATGTAAATGTACAATAGAATGCATAGTATGTATGCTGTTATCATTTCGTTTAGTACAAAAAGAATATTGTAGTATGCTTTAGTAAAATAGAAATGGTAAAACCAATGAGGTATTGCAAAAATGTCAAAATTTGCAATTTTGTAAACTGTTTCATGTGTATATCATAGCTGAAGGACAAGAGATATTGTATCATGGTCAGACCAATATGTATCCAATACGAAAATTCTATATTTTATATTAGCTAGATTTGCCCAAATATGGTCAATCAATGATTTGTGCATGCTATTACTTTTGTCAACTAGGAAATGAAGATTGTAGTTTTGCATGTAGGTTTCTAGCTGCTTTGTTTTTTGATTGCAATGTACCATATCAATATTGAAGTCCCCTAATATAACTATGATATTGTTTAGATCTAAGTGGTATAAAGCTTTTGCAATGACATTGAGGATATTGTTTAGGTTTGCATGTGGCGATGCATATATATTGAGTATTGCAATTTGTAATGTGTGAACTTTTATTTTTGCGAGCAATGCTTCTACAAAGCAGTCTTCAAAATGGATATGTTCAAGGATAATGATATTTTTCTTTATCAATATCATTACTCCATGCTTAATGCAACTTGAGATGCAATTGAAAATTTTGAAGTATTCATTTTCCATACACAGCGACATATGTGTTTCTTGTAAGCACAAGATATCAGATTGCATTGTGTCATAATCATTGCATACGTCAGTAAGATGCGCATGAAGATTGCGAGTGTTCAATGAAAGAATAAAGATGGATCGCAATGATTGTATTGATGAAGAGTCATATTCTAATTGCCATTTTGCAGTGGTTTGCAAACGTTGCATTTCACAATTTACTTTTTGCTTGACCTTGAAATTATTGTTTTAAGAGGATTAAGCAAATACAATGATTCTATGTTTCTGACACGTGATAGTGCTGTGTATACTAGGCCATGCACTTGTACTCCAGTAGGGTCGAATGCAAGCCTATCCAAGGTTAAGCCTTGTGATCTATGTATTGTGTGTGCACATGCAAGTTGAATTGGAAATTGTTTTCGTATTTTCAATGGGGCCATCTTTGATGTCATAGGCATTGCTTTTGATATTCGCAATATTGGTGTCCAATCATGTGCTATCTCTGAAGTATACAAATGAGCTAGTTTTCTAGATTGTCGGTGACCAATATTAGGGTCATGGAACTTAATCCATAGAACATCGACCTTATCTGTATGGGTATATGCTTTAACTATTCCATCTGCACCATTCACTAGCCCATCTGGTGCATCATAATTGCAAGCATACATTTCAACTAACATGTTCAACTTTATCAGAAGGTGCGGAGGCAAAATAGCCGTATGTTGATGGGTTGGGAAATTGTCGTTATTCTCCTCATTTTCATCAATTGCATTAATTAAAATTTCTTTGCCAGGCATCAGCATCAACATTTTCTTGTTATGCATTGCAACATCTTTGTTTTTGTAAAATAAATAGGGAAATGTTGGATCATTTGGTACAGGGCGCATGCAACTTGTATTCATATATGTTATATCGTCAGATGTTTGACAATTTGTTCGCATTCTATTTAACACTGATATGAATCTCTTATTTGTTTGTCGCATCGTCATATGCAATTGGAAGCACTTGACATTATCCTTCCAGAAATCATGTGTTATTGTTTGATTGTTGATTGTTGGTTGTTCAAAAATAAGAGAGTCTTGAATAGGTTGTGCTTGATAGAAATCACCACAAAATATGATGTCAATGTTCCCAAAGTATTTCGTTTGGACATGTTTTATGTTTCTGAATCTATTGTCAATAGAATATAAGAACCGACTTCCAATCATCGAGATCTCATCTATGAAAGCTACTTGCAATTCTTGATATAGCTTTGATAAGTTGTCCAATACTTCTTTGCTCAGTGAGAACAATTGAGACTTGTTAAAATGCATTAGCAATGCAGAATGGATTGTTGTTCCACCTACATTATATGCAGCTTTTCCTGTGTATGCTAATATTAGACCTTTTGGTTTCATAGGGTCAGTTGTGTTTTGTGAATCATAAATTCGTATAAGCATTTGGAAAATCGCTTTTGCTGTGAGTGTTTTACCTACACCTGCTCCACCTGTGATAAAAAGGTAAATTGGTTCCTTGGGGTTTTTTTTTTTTTTAATTGCAATGTCTTTTACAATTGCTTGTTGCTCTTTGTTCAAGATTCTTCTAAGTTTGTAATATTCATTGTTCTCCATTAAAAATGGATGGGCAGTAATTTGAAATCCAAGATTGATTTTTTTCTTCATTTCAAATTGTTTTGGAAATTGCAAGTCCGATTGCAAATCATATTCCTCATAATGGGAATTCTTCTCATGGTTTCGCATATTCATTTGGTTAGTATTCAAAGAACTAATTTGCTCATTTGTTGCAGTCTCTAAATCACCCCATGTTGGATTGATGTTATATGTAAATTTGGCTTCATTGACTTGAATTGCTTTTTCATGTAATGTATATGCAGAGAGCCATGTAGGCAATTCTTGTTTCAATGTATCTTCAGAATTTTCAAATGGCATATATAACAATAATTTCTCTCGACAGAAGTTTTCAATATCATTGTGTTTGTTATATTTGACAAATCGTATAACATTTGGTTTTTTCCTTTTAGATATGGGTCTGCCATCTTTCTTGTAATTTGATACAAATTCTGCAAGGCAGATTTTGCTAATGGAACTTGGCCATCCAATGTAGTAGTCAACAATGGAATGGCACATAACATCTTCTGAATCATCAGGTTCTTGTTTCAAAAGAATAGGCGGTTTAAGCATAAATGTGCGTTCATCAACTGGAGACGTGTTTACAAATATACATTCCCTTGAACTACAACTCAATGGCAATGAAAGTGCTATATGCACTGCTTGTTGAGCTGACATTTGCTGTAGATTGAGTAATGTATTTCCAAGTTTACGAATCATTTGCATAGCATCAATTTCATCTTTCTGATGCTCTTTGCGTATTCTTCTAAATGCATTTGTCATAGACTTGTCAATTTTGGTCATATATGAACTACAATATGACGCTGCAGCATATGCATTTAGCACAAATTGTGCATCTGTATTTGCATTCCATAAAGTAGGCATAGCCTTTGCAAAATTGTTATTCCAAATGTGAGAAGGTTTTCGTTTCAGGAAAATTGTTGGTTGCTTTATTGTATGTTGTAATAGTTCTTTGTACTCATTTTCTAGTAGCCCTATTTCTAGGAGAAAATTGTCATGTGTTATTGAATCATTGTAATTTGTTTGCTCCAAGAATGCAAAAAACGATATTGATTTCTCTACGATTTTTTTATTTTCTGCATTGGTTGGTTCAATGATCATTGTTGATTTCATTGGTGGCATGGGGAAGTTGTATCTGCAATTTGAATTTTTTCGCTTCTTACAACTTTTTGTATGGTGATGTTTATGCAATTTAGCAACATCTGGCTCCAAATGATCTGTATTACAAGTGATGTAATTGTCAAGAAACCTCTCAATTTATGAATTGCTTTCTTTTCCATATATTGGAGCATTCTCTATCCATAACAATCCATGTTCATGTTCAGTTCCTCTATTTTGGAATTCTGTTACGAAATAGTAATCCGATATTTTTCCAAAGAATGTAGTATCTTGACATATCAATCGCTTTATAGCATTAATTCTATGTCTATAGTATTGGCTACATGTGACTGGATATTTTCTTATAAGGTAGTCAATGTCATCATCTTCTAATATATCAATATCATTTTTATTTGCTTTATTTCTAAACAATGTGACGAGTGTATCTACTAATGGTTTCCATCGATGTTCTGCACTTGTGAATGTCACAAAGAAAGTTGGAGGCCCCAATTGTCGTATCATTGCAAATATGTTTTTCCTAATTTGTTCCAAATGATCAGAAGATATGCGAATGTTTTTGAAATCTATGTATCCAATGTCAGACTTCAATAACTTTTCCAAATTTGGTCGATACTTGACATCTTTTGCTAATATTTTCCTGCCTTTTAGTTGTCCTTTTCTTATTCGTATCCATATGCAAGAAAGCACTTTATCAATTATTATTCGCATTGTCTTGAAAAACAAATTTGTTGTATGATATTGGAAGTCACCACTTGCTTGTAACAATTCCCATTGTACAATTTTTTGGTAACTAAACCTATTTGTGATGTCATGATCACGTGCATTGCCATAAAATAATGTTGGAAAGTTCATTTCTTCTGCATATTTGTCCTTGAAAATGCCTAATGGTCGTTGTCCTTCAGCAGGTGCCAATTCAATAATCTTGTCTTGCAAATCGTAGGTGCGTTGTGATTCTATTAATCCATGCACCAATGTTTTAGTAGGTGTTTCATTATTTGCATCACTATCTGTATCACTTTCATTGTCACTGTTTGAATTTTGTACAATGTATTCATTATTCTCTTGCAAAACATGGGCCCAATTCTCATTTATACAAATGTTGCTAGCTTTATAAAGACTTCTAGAACATAGTTCGTTCAATGCTTTCATGACAATAATTGGACGTACTTTACCTGTTTGGTATGCATTTTTGTATTGCAATCGTCTTTTCAATGCAACTGCAATTGTCATTGTATCATTTAGATATTGTGGCAATGCTTTTTGCACAATGTCCATATGAACTGGTACATTGATAATTGATCTTGTTAAGCCAATTTGTGATCGTCTATGTCCCCATTGTCTGATTTGTGCAAATGCAATTCTCAATGACACAAGTCTTTCTTCTAGGTCTGAAAGTATATTTACAGTTGGCAATGAAATGTTACGTCTTATTTGTTCAGGTGTTGCAAATTGTGGTAGCTTTCCATTCTCGAGCACTTTTTTGCAAGAAACACATATGTTTTCATTGCTAAAGGTCCTATTGTTCAACGTCAAATTCATATGCTTTTCTTGCAAATCTATAGTGAAGAATCTAATATTTTTTGCAAAATGCAATTTGTTGCAAACTGCACATGTATTCCTAGGCGTGTCTTCGACTTTTTCCATATAAATTTGTATTGCATTTTTCTTGCTTGTAATTCTTGACTTCTTATTAGAAAATGGTTTTTTGCATTTGTCATTGCATTTGCGTTTTGTACGTATGAATTGCTTTAGCTTGTGATAATTCAGCCTACAATCCTTAGTTGGTTGCATTTGATCCAAATGACATGCTATCTCAAATGCAATATCATTGCTAAAATGTACTTGAGATATACATTGCTCTTTTTCTAGTATATGCTTATGACGCAATTGATTACAAACATCATTTGCTTCCATGTGCAGTTGTTGAGAATTGTGAACATGTTCTTGTATCATTGCGTGGTAGTGAATATGTGATGTATTTGTCCTGAATGACAAGATGTTAACAATATCATTGCATCTCGAATAAGCGGAACTGTAATTGACAAAGTTATTAGCAACAGAGGACCATACTTGGATATTGACTTTGAATATCACAGATATCCATTGTAGACAGAATGGTCCGCCTTCCACCTGTCCTTTTTCATATGGCATTGCCATATTTATCAGATATTGTTGCCAGTTGCTATTCATTGTATAGTGTATCGCATCAACCACTAGGTATTTCTCTAAACAATGCAATGCCTCTTGATTCTTATGCATAAGTGCATTGCAAAAAGATTGCACAATGTAAAGTCGCAAACACTCTGCATTGAATTCTGTTGCTACTAAATAGCAAATTGCATTAAAGAGACTGTCACCACAATTAGATGTCACTTGCTTTGCAATTGCTAGTCCATTTAAAAGCATATTATTTGCAATATGCATCCAATGGCTTTCAATATCTTTGCAAATAGGTGACAGGTAGATATTAGCCTGGTTGCAAATGCAAATTGGAAACTTTTGGTAAATCAATGGTTCATAATGACCACTAACAGGATTTGCATCATGAAAGAGAATGCAATATGGAATTGCATTTTCATGTTGATTAAAGAGCAAATATCTCGTTTTTCTTGTCAATAACCAAACTGCAATTGATATCTCTAGCCATTTAGCTAACCAACGTATGCAAAAGGTATCACCCCATAAACCTCGGTCAGACTCCTTTATATTTGTAGATGCAGAACAACGCATTTTATGAAGATATGTACCAATATCATTAACACCATGTAACTCGTATAGGAAGTCAGGTGCTAGTTCATACTCATATGACTGTATTGCTTCAACGTCATTGTTCTTTAAGCAAAAAAGAAAGTGGTCTATTAACCCATTTCGCAATTCATTTGAAGTATAACGAAAATGTAGAAGCATTTCGAATGAGTCAAATAGACAATCTCCTACAGTATATGAAAATGCATTTAGTCTAAAAAGACCATTTCTTTTTAATACAATATCAATGTTCTCAGGCAAAATGCTTTGCAATCTGAATTTGTAATTGTCAACATCTATTATTTCTTCCATCATTTGCAATTGCTTACCAGAGTTGCCTTTTGCAATTGTCTTGTACAGCTTTGCAAAAAATATTGATGAAGTTAGCAAAAAGTGAAGATGATTGTTTTGAACAAAATGTATATATATTAAAAAAATAGACTATTGCATTATGTTGCTAAACAAATATCAAATTTCTAGCAAGAAGCCATATTTGTAAATAACAAAGAAATTGGAAATGGAAACAATGCAAAGACATAATGAAAAAATGGAGCATAACTTTAAGAATATTTGTGCAAGTTAACAAAAGGAAGCAATGGAAAGACAAAATGAAGAAATGCACCATAACTTTAAGAATATTTCTGAAAGTTAACATCATTGTCAATTGCATTTGTGAAATAAAATAACTGTGAGGCTATTTATGAGTTTTACATAAGTGGTGCAGCAATTCAACTGTCAAAATATAAAAAGTATTGTCTCCAATTTGTGCTAGGTTGCAACTCCAATATATTTCAAGGTAAAAAGTTTCCTGCTATTCGGTATGAGAGTATGGTTATACTATATGGATCTAAACAGAATTCAAGGATCAAGGAACCCAAACAAGGCATTGAGAAGCAGATACGAGTAGTGCATAAGCGTACTTCCATAAGGCTTGTCAAGAAGATCCATCATTATGTGATGCTGGAGGTATGATTCATATAAATGATCAACATGTAATATGTTCAAAGGACAGCTTTGGCAAACACAGCAACAATCTGCCTGAGCAAATTGTCCCAAGACTGTTGCCAATTGTGGCACCTGAAAAAAGATGCCCAAAAATTACAGATCTTTGATGATTCACAAATTGTGGTGAATTGGATGAATGGAACAAATTCATTGGATAATTATAAATTTCAGCCTATATTTGAGCAGATTCAACTTGCTTGAACAGAGTATTTAACACATTATCTTTCAACATGTGTATAAAGACAGGAACATGGAAACTGATGGACTGTCAAAAGCTAGATTACACTCGGTAGCACGAGCTTGGATCATTCAAAAGAAAGTGGAAGGGCAGCTCATGGAATGTCTTGACACACTTTTCATATAATCATGGGACTGTTTAAATGTGAATATCTATATGTATATTTTTTTATGGGACTGTTTATGAACATATCTAGGAGCTAATTTTTTATGAGACAAAACTGGTTTCAAACCTGCGATATATGTCAGAATGACCATGATAGGGCTGTCATATTGACATTTTTGAAAACTGTTTATGAAGCAAGATATCTTCTCAGCCATACTTTTATCACTTCCTATGCTTAAGGACATCTCTATATGTATATTTTTTTATGGGACTGTTTATGGACATATCTAGGAGCTAATTTCTTATGAGACAAAACTGGCTTCAAAGCTGTGATATATGTTAGAATGACTATGATAGGGCTGTCATATTGACATTTTTGAAAACTGTTTGTGAAGCAAGATATCTTCTCAACGATACTTTTATCACTTCCTATGCTTAAGGATATCTGTGAAATGCAGAAACATATATAGTAAATGTAATTTTGTTTTCATAATAAAATTATTTTTTCTCTCTGAGGAGAATAAGGTAGTTGAACATCATATCAGAACCAATCTGGTTATAACTAGCTAACATGGGATTTTAATCTAAGGGTTAAATAGACAAAATGTCTTGATACATCATTATACAGAGCTAGTTGGATGCATTACCCAACTTCTACTTGTTGGGATCATCTCAAATAATATTATTGTTATGATTATAATAATTAATAATATTAATATTAATATTAATGTAAACACAGAATAATCACTTTTTTTATAATATTAATAATAAAAAATATAATATTGCTATTAACAAGACTTCCAGTGTAAATTGACATCTAACTTTAACATGGTCAACTGTTTGTCTAACATTGTACCTTAAAGTTAAGATATACTTTGCCAACATAAGATAGTAGAAATCATTAGAATCGAGAATAATTCCTTAATTAATTATATGAAGTGCTCTGAAACTGGAAAGTTGAAACATATGCCAATTCAAGTTGTCTGCGGCACTGACGCCAATTAACATGATCGCAATACATCCACTTTGTCATGGATGATAAAAGTACAAAATGGTTATGCGGAATGACCCCTTCTCAACTACAGGGTTTACCAGGACTATGGCACAAATATGTATTTTGAAATAGCAGAAGAAATACCAGGAGGAACTATTAAGAGAAAAAGATAATTAGAACACTGAAAGCATAAGGATTTTATTTGCAAAATCATTTAACACTAATTTCAAGTTTCAATCTAAATACCCATGAACCCTAATTTATTTGGATCTTCATGTGCAAAAACAGTTCAAATTACAAAAGATTGCCACTCGATCTGTACCAAGAATCATAGTTTCACCCGAAAAGAAGAAAAAAGAAACCGTACAACCCTGTACCAATGGTTTCTTCAGCTAAAGCTGGCCAGACTTCGCTCAATTTGTATAAATTTCCACCGATATGAATTGTTCTAAAGTTTCGAACAGCCACGGAGACGCCGTACAAACTTCTAGATCTTTGATACTTTTCGGCTTCGAAGAAACAGGACAGCTTGTGTAAAAATCCTCACACTCCCACGCAAAAATAAAAAGGCAATATGCGGCACATACATAAATACTTGCAGGTCTTTATTCCTTTCTCCAAACCACAATACATTCCATTAAAAAGGCAATATGCGGCACAAACAGTTCAAACAGTTCAAAAACCCCAATTTATTTAGATCTTCATGTGCAAAAACAGTTCAAACTACAAAAGATTGCCGCTCAATCTGTACCAAGAATCACAGCTTCACCCGAAAAGAAGAAAAAAGAAACCCTACAACGCTGTACCAATGGTTTCTTCAGCTAAAGCTGGCCAGACTTCGCTCAGCCTTCGAAGAAATAGGACAACTTCTGTAAAAATCCTCACACTCCCACCCAAAAACAGAAACAAGAAATGTGCAAATGACGAAATTGGTTAACGAAGTCTCCAGAAGGCCCTGGAAAAATACTTGCAGGTATTTATTCCTTTCTCCAAACCATAATACATTCCATTAACAATACATTCCATTAATAAACAAGAAATGTGGAAATGACGAAATTGGTTAACGAAGTCTGCACAAGCCCCTGGAAAAATACTTGCAGGTATTTATTCCTTTCTCCAAACCATAATACATTCCATTAAAAAGGCAATATGCGGCACATACATACTCCAGCTTACTGATGTACCTATGTAGGCGTGGGAATGTACATCCGTCTGTGTTGAAAAGGACTCGCATGTCGTATGGCTCGGCATTACAGAAGGAATTTCAGATATTTTTGCTTTCTGAAAAGCGCAGTAAAAATCACTTATGGAAAGCAATTTCATTCTTGCATATATGGTACGAGGCCAAATAAAAATTACTCTTCGATTTGGAAGCAAACAATGATGCTAGTCTTTGAGTGAGCAATAATATACACTATGCAAATCTCCTACAGTTATTAAAGGTCAAAGTGCAAACCAGAACAGGTGATGAAACTTATTTCGTTATACGAGTCATTTGTCAACTGTTACTTCCATTCTAAAACATAAGTAATATATCATTGTAAAGAGCACTGGCAGCAGAAGTCAATTCGAACCAAAAGCATAAAATCAGGACAGAATACACGCATATCTATTATTATTTTTCAGTTGTTTCGCCTCAGTTGTTTGCCCTAAACCCTGGTTCCTTTAAATCCAAATACTGGTATTATTTATGGAATCATAACATGTTTAAGCCAATCGATATTTAGCTACAGAAGCCTACATATTTTACGAATAAACCCAATTGAGTATGGTCGGACAAAACACTTGAAAATTCAACGCCCTGAGCCTGCGATTTTCACTTAGGAAAATGAAACTCTTATGCTCGGCGATTTTTCATTTGGCTTTGGCCAAAAACCCTAAATAAAACTCTTTTGAACAGCAAACTCCCAGCTACTAAATTCAACGCCCTGAGCCTGCCATTTTCAGTTAGGATGGCTTTGGCCAAAAACCCTAAATAAACATTTTTAGCGAACAAATACCCAAATAAACAGAACACCCATTCGCAATGGTTCCACTAATTTACATTTGTGGATTTAACCACCAAAACTATTCGATATTCACAGTCGGCGACATGCATATCAAAGGAAGAGTTATTTCTCATTACAGGCTTTTGAAGACAGCACCCATGGCGATTCTTACCTGGACTTGAAAGCAGATAACGCGCTTTTGCAGCAAATGCAGAGGAAACTCGCAGCTCGTTCCGCGTAAGGGCTAAACAGAACGCTGTCTTAGCTTCCAGTAAAATGATAAACCCTAGCCGATTCGACAACTCTTAAACAGGTCCAACCTGCAATAACAGAGCTAATTTTCGTTACCTTGATAATAAATACAACAGCCATTCGCAATGCTTCCCCTAATTTACATTTGAACCTTTAACCACCAAAACTATTCGATATTCAGAGTCGCCGATTCTAACCTCGACTTGAAACCAGGTAACGCGCTTTTGCAGCAAATGCACAGGAAACTCGCAGGTCATTCCGCAGAGAGAAGGGTTAAACAGAACGCTCTCCCAGTTTCCACTAAAATGATAAACCCTAACATCTGCTTTTGCAGCAAATGCACAGGAAACTCGCAGGTCGTTCCGCAGAGAGAAGTTTGCCAAACTCGCAGCTTTGGCAAACCGCAGCTTTGGCAGCTCGTTCCGCAGGGGTTAAACAGAACGCTCTCCCAGCTTCTACTAAAATGATAAACCCTAACATGCCGACACAACAGCGCCATGCTAGTCCCCAGGTGTACCGCACTAACGTCAAACATTGAGCCGAAGCATGCCATCTGGTACCAGCCACTTAATTCCTTACAGACGCATTCACCTCGAACGATGCGAAGCCCGTAATAAGACCCCAAAACCTTTCCACCCCAAAACTTTGGTTCGACTTAGGTTATAATGTTAGTCGGTCAATGAACGGTCAGCGATCGATCGATCGCATATAGTCGCCGGCAGGGACTAAAAACTTACAACAATGTATATCGCGCAAAATTAGAGATAAAACCCTACCTACATTAATACAAAAAATATTCAAATTTTATTATAATAAAAAGAATTTTAATGTTATTTCAATGAAAAATTGAAGATATACCTTCGTTGTCAGTTTTTACTTTCAAATTTGAAAAAAGAGTTTCATCATTAATAGTTATTAATTATGTAATTAATTTCATTTGTAATTATTTTCTAATACAGACAGCCGTAACATACAAATGTATCAGTATTAAAATCTAAACAACGACGATTCCAGATTTGAATTCCAATATAATTGAATGAGAGAAAAAATATATATAAGCCAATACGGCTTAAATATCTATATTTTTTAAAACAATCACGGAGTAACTCGACTATAAACCTAGAGTAACTGGACCATAAACCTACACAATGCAAAAATTAAAAGCCTAACAAATTGACAAAAAGCAATTAATAGAAAAATTGACAAAAAGCAATTAATAGAATAACGCCGTACCTGCAACGAAGCCGAGGGTTCGAATTCCTTCTCGTCTAGACCATATTCATGCACAACCCAGCCTGTGCGAGTACCATGAGAAACAAAAGCGTCTTCCAGTGGCCTTCCACTAACCAGCTTCCGTCGCTGGGTTTGTTCTTAACCCGTTTGGATACTTCCTGTCCCTTGGGCTGAAAAAATACCATTCCAGATCTCTTCCAGGCAAAAAGGACTTCTCTGCGTATCAGAAGAAATACCAGAGATAATTAGAACACTGAAAGCATAAGGATTTTATTTGCAAAATCATTTAACACTAATTTCAAGCTTCAATCTAAATACCCATGAACCCCAATTTATTTAGATCTTCATGTGCAAAAACAGTTCAAATTACAAAAGATTGCCGCTCAATCTGTACCAAGAATCACAGTTTCACCCGAAAAGAAGAAAAAAGAAACCCTACAACGGTGTACCAATGGTTTCTTCAGCCAAAAAAGAAGAAAAAAGAAACCCTACAACAGTGTACCAATGGTTTCTTCAGCTAAAGCTGGCCAGACTTCGCTCAGCCTTCGAAGAAACAGGACAACTTCTGTAAAAATCCTCGCACCCCCACCCAAAAACAAAAACAAGAAATGTGCAAATGACGAAATTGGTTAACGAAGTCTCCAGAAGGCCCTGGAAAAATACTTGCAGGTCTTTATTCCTTTCTCCAAACCACAATACATTCCATTAAAAAGGCAATATGCGGCACATACATACTCCAGCTTGAATCTAAATACGCATGAACCCCAATTTATTTAGATCTTCATGTGCAAAAACACTTCAAACTACAAAAGATTGCCGCTCAATCTGTACCAAGAACCACAATTTCACCCGAAAAGAAGAAAAAAGAAACCCTACAACGCTGTACCAATGGTTTCTTCAGCTAAAGCTGGCCAGACTTCGCTCAGCCTTCGAAGAAACAGGACAGCTTCTGTAAAAATCCTCACACTCCCACCCAAAAACAAAAACAAGAAATGTGCAAATGACGAAATTGGTTAATGAAGTCTCCAGAAGGCCCTGGAAAAATACTTGCAGGTCTTTATTCCTTTCTCCAAACCATAATACATTCCATTAATAAAAAGGCAATATGCGGCACATACATAAATACTTGCAGGTCTTTATTCCTTTCTCCAAACCACAATACATTCCATTAAAAAGGCAATATGCGGCACAAACAATTCAAACAGTTCAAAAACCCCAATTTATTTACATCTTCATGTGCAAAAACAGTTCAAACTACAAAAGGTTGCTGCTCAATCTGTACCAAGAATCACAGCTTCACCCGAAAAGAAGAAAAAAGAAACCCTACAACGCTGTACCAATGGTTTCTTCAGCTAAAGCTGGCCAGACTTCGCTCAGCCTTCGAAGAAACAGGACAGCTTCTGTAAAAATCCTCACACTCCCACCCAAAAACAGAAACAAGAAATGTGCAAATGACGAAATTGGTTAACGAAGTCTCCAGAAGGCCCTGGAAAAATACTTGCAGGCCTTTATTCCTTTCTCCAAACCATAATACATTCCATTAACAATACATTCCATTAATAAAAAAGGCAATATGCGGCACATACATACTCCAGCTTAGCCGCGGGAATGTACATCTGTCTGCGTTGAAAAGGACTCGCGTCTGTACCGCAGTAACGTCAAACAGTGAGCCGAAGCGTGCCATTCACCTCGAACGATGCGAAGCCCGCAATAAGACCCCAAAACCTTTCCACCCCCAAAACTTTGGTTCGACTTAGGTTATAATCTTAATATAATGAAAAATCACGTCGGTCAACCAACGGTCAGCGATCGATCGATCGCATATAGTCCCCGGCAGGGACTAATAAGAACTTTAATTTAAATTATTATTAATTATAAAAATAATTAATAGATGAGTCAACCATATAAACATTTTTAAAACCATATAACAATATTTTTAACTATGAGATTCACTTCCATTTTACCATGAAGTATATATAGTCTTTGATATTAATATCATGGTTAATTACTACCACATGCTCAGTGACACATGTTGATATGACATTTTTTAATTAATTAATTTGAGTTAAATTAATTAAAAAGGCATAACTAACTTTGATACAAATGTTAACCCTTGATGTATGAATACTATTATGAATATTTTGACATATTCTATGGAGGTTAAATATCTAGCATCCATCTAATAATTAATGATAACTAAATTATAAATATAAAAGACCTATTGTGAAATGGACATGCCAATGTATTTGTTTAGCATATTACATAATAAAAAAGACTTTTTGAATAAATTGATTAATTAAAATATTGTTAAAGAACCATTTTTTTGTGTATTTGGATTAATTAAACTATTATTAAATAACATTTTTTTTGTTTATTTAGATTAATTAAAATATTATCAAAAAGGGATTTTGCATATGTAAATCAATTAGGATTTTTTAAATGAGGGTGACACTTGCAAGTTATGGTAATGCTACAACCATATAACCAACTTCATTGTTACACTTTGAGCTACTCTCATAACATTGAGCTTTAATATGATTGTGTAAAGGAGTGGTCATTGTGAAAAGTTATTATTTTGCATTTTTCTTTGATGATATGTTTCAATCTTGATCTAATAAAAATATATTTGGGGCATTATTAAAAGATATTTATTTGTTATTAATATTGACAAAATGTCATGTAGATTGGAATCCAATACAAGAAGGAAGTTAACCTCAAGAAGGGTCACTTTTCAGAATACAGATTAGGTGAGATGACTACGAAATTCTCTACTTAATGCCATGCAAATTTGGAGAAATGATAGAACAATGTAATGTTTAAGTAAGGGACACTTAACTAGGAAATCCTAAATGAATGAGATGATGGTCATCAACAATGAATCCTAAGATGAGGGATTAGGCAAAGATGTTTTTTTGGGCTTTAAAAAGTATTTTTAGGCACTCATTAACCTAAAAAGCTATAATGCCTATTTTGACTTGAGCCTCAAGAGTTTATCCAAATGAACATATAAAATTAGCCTTCATGTTAAGCAATGATAGCCATTGGTAGGTTTATATTTAAAATGTATTTATTAATGTTTCTCTTTTGATATTTCCACTCATTTGTAGTGGAGTAAAGACCTAGTTTATAAAGAATGGAGTTTGGAACCAAACTCTTAATTTTTTCCAATGTCAATCTATCAACATTATTTAATTTAAGTCTTTCTTTGACATCAAAGAAGTTATTTATAGCCTTCTTCGTCTCTTGAAACCATCCTATCAACATAATTAAATTAAAACTTCCTTTAACATCAAAGAAGTTAGTTATACTCATATGCACCTTTTAGAAAACCTTAGGGATAAAATCTAGGGAATCTCAACTAATGGTTTGTTGTCTTCTAACAACACTAGTGATTGTTGATTTTTGAAGTGCAATAGATATAAGCACAATTCTGAAACTAATAATTACTTCTAATGATATTGAATATTATCTTAACACTTCCATATTACCATTAAGCAAATTTGTTTCAAAAATTCAACCATTAAATGCAATAGGACAGTAGAGATCACAATAGAACAATGATGCACAAAGACACTACAAATTTTACCCTAGGAAAACCCAACAATCTTTTCTTAGAGAAATTATCCAATACAACAAGAGATACAATATGATTCTTCAATCAAACTTGGTCAATATGACCGTACAAACTAGTTAGGTAAAACCTAGTCCAAATTTCCCAGAATATGAATCAAACATCTTCTCAAGAATCTTGTTCAACTCTAGCCAACCTCGGTCAAACACTGCCCAAAAATATTTGTTAAATCAACCTTAGAAAATCTCAGTCAACTGTAGTCAAATTTGCCTCAAAAGGTTTGGTAAAACTGCCTCAGATAACCTTCAGTTAACTTTGAATTTTAGTCAACAATGTGCCTCGGAGGTTTGGTCAACTCTGCAGTCAACTTAACAAGAAGAAAGCTTGTTCAACCCTCCAAAAACTCGGTCAAAAAAAGCAATCAAGGAATCAGTCAAATAGAGAAGATAATACTTGGTCAGTGTTGGTCAACTTTATATCCTTCCTTATCCTTCACATGTGTGAACAAAAGACTTGATTGATGATTTGAATTGGATTAGGTGCCAAATGGAGAGGTCGAATGGTGTTTTTATAGAGGTAAAACAATGTGGGTTTTGACCAAGGGTCAAGTCAAGTCAACTAGTGGGGCCGACCTATCCTCCTAGAACCGACATGAACTCAAGAAAAAAATATTTTTCTTTGTTTTTGAAGACCAAACGTAGTTACAAAAATCAACACTCCTCTTAGCTAGGGAGGTATATTCATAATAACTTCTTCAATGATCTCTTGTAGAAAATTTTCTCTATCCCAAGAAAAGGTTGTATGAGCTAGCTATGTTGATATATCCATCCTTTGAAAATTCCTTGAAATGCAACAACTGGAATTAATTCTCCTAACTAATTACAATTTATTAATTTTCTTATTAATACTGAATTAATCACACTGCAATTTCTTCAAAAAAAATTTATGGAAGATTCGCTGGAAACTAAGAAAATACTGGCACACACACATAAAAATGACACAATTGCTTTTGGAAAAATGTCCTTGTAAAATCCCAATGCGGAAAAACCGGTGCAGTAGCTGAGGGTTTTATTATTAAGAAGTAGTGAGAAATTCTGAGTATAATCTCTAGATGCCCAACTGGCAATCCAATTAGAAAAATAATCTGGCCAAAATATGTGTGAGGCAAACACCTCAACACTAGGCTTGATCAAAATCCAACAATTGAAAAATCTAGTTGTTCATACAGCCTCTACGTGAGCCTCTGCGTAGAGATTGTGTAGGCTCTAACTCGCTATGCCCCAGAACTGCTAGAAAGTTGACGTCCTGGCTGAATTTCCCTCTAGAAGTGACTTTCTTGCCCTCCTAGAGATTTTTCGGACCAACTGCAACTGAATCACCCTTCCTCTTAGCAAAATCGATCTCCCTATGAAGTTATTTGTGCAACCTCTCTGGGAAATGAAACCCTTCTGTTGTTGAATCTCTAAAATTGGAAAAATTCCTCTGGTCTCACTGTCTCTGCCCCTCTTTATCTCTGCATCCCTTCTCTGGCTCGAAATCTTCCAGCAAGATGTTGCTCTCTAGAAAATCAAACCGCCCAAGGAAACTCACTCTCCAAGTAAATTTATCCATCTACCCATCGATCGCTTTTTACGATCTCCAATTGGGACTCCAACGACCAAGATTAAAACTTAATCAATAGCTAAGATCACCTCCAAGTCGATCCGTGTGATTTTCTAGATAATTCTCACCTTTCTCAATTAATTACTATTAATTAACCATTTTTCCTAAGTTAGACTTAGAAATTTTTTAATTATGGTCAATTAATTTAATTGAGCCATCTCTAGGTGGAATTTCCAGAAACGATTTATGGGTTTTGGAGAACTCATGTGTTTTAGCCTCTCCACAAAGTTTTGAGACTAGAACACCATTCGATGATATAAAAATTAACACTCCCTCTTAGCGAGGAAGGTGTTCTCTCCAACTAGTGTTGCACAACTGTCGCAACACCCTATATATACAACATTCTCCAACCACATTGTTGACGTCTGACAACTGTAGCTGCTTACCACTATCCACAAACTATGGCGCTTTCTCTAGTTCATTTGCCACTGATTGTAGTTGAACCAAATTGTTGCATCTATGTTGTTGTTGACATTGCACTACACATCTTATGTTGTTTCCAACTCTGCATATACACTAAAACTCAACTCCCTCTCAACTATTTCTACTGCTATTGCAACTACTGCAATTAAGAAGCATCCAAAATACTAAATCAATTGTCTTTGTGCTACAATTGTCCCCTGAGTCTCTAACTCCTACTAGCCTTTGTGTTGTCTACTTAGAAATTTGCATTGTTGTTGACTTTGCTATTGAGCCTCGTGCTTTGCTATTAGCATTGCTATACGCTCTTCAGCATCTGATTTCCACTAGTCTACAACTATCATACTGGAACTGACTGCATCAACTAACATTGATCCTCCTACTATTGAATATTGTGGGACCCTGTAGTGAGGGTAATGATCTATGAGGAAACATCATCTGATGCTCACCTCACTGGACCCTGCCCATATATATGTGCAACTCTGGGACTAAAGCTCCATATCACCCTACCTCACTCCTGGAGGAATAACTGCAAACATAGTGAAATCTTCCTCTATCCTAGAGGACAACTTGTCTATCTTTGCAGATGTTTCCACCTGATCTTGCTTCTCTTGCTTGTCCTTCTTTCTTTGAGGACATTAAGTACTATAATGGCAAAACTCACCAACCTGAAGCACTTGACCTTAGATATATCCTTCTTTTCCTTCTTCTCCCATTGCAAACCTTGTCCCTATCTGGGAGCCTTTGATGCAAAGGCCACATTATCTTCCTCCTTTGCACCTTTCGATCCCTTATTGTTGTTGTCATTAATGGAGGTCTTTACTAGTGCTCACCTCATCTCCTCCTATTGCAAATTTGACCACATCTTGTCCCACCTTGGTAATGTACCTCATACCAAAATACCTTTGACAAATATTTCCCAATCCTCTAAGACATTGTTCAGGGCCAAACACACAAGATCTGTATCTTTAGGCACTTCTCCTATGGCTGCAAGTTGATCCAGATATCCTAAATTTTGGTGAGAAAGGGATCAATGCCTTCACCCTTCTGCATCCTAATGTTCCACAACTTCTCCTTCAAAAACATCTTCCACTACTCGGAAGAATTATGGTATAGCCCTATGAGAGCATCCCACATCTCCTTGATATTGTTCTTGCCAGATATATGTGAGATTATATGGTCCCGAACTCCATCAAGAATCATCTTCTTTGCCTTGGCCATTTCCTTTCTGAAGTTCACTAGCTATTGCTAATTAGTAGGTTCTTCCACAACGTTTTTTGCATAAGTCTTCAGGCCATGATCATCAAGGAGAAAGGACATTTTGGCCTTCCAAATGACATTGTTGGAGGCACCGTCCAATCTATCTTGATCTTTGAGCCTGATTATGGGCATCTATGCCAAAACTAGAACCAAAGATGAAATCTCCCTCTTTCTCTTGTTTGGCTACTAGGTCTGCTATTCGCACCCCCTTCTAGAGTGAGAAAAAATCCCTACTACTACTGCCTGATGCAACTAGAAAAATTATATTTCTGAACTAGAAACCCTCTAAGAGAAATTCCCTCTGTGTGTGCACTTTCTCTTCCACTCAGTGTTGATTATGCTCTAGAAATCTGCTACAAAACCCTTTTGAGCCCAAACAATAACTCTTCTCAGCGAAAAATATTGATCTGCTTCACCGGAATTTCTTCCTAGATTCACCACTGCCTATTGGAACTGTTATGGGGCTTTGTGAATTTTTCTTGGCACTTACATTAGAAAAATGGAACCCTCTTCCCATCAGTTTGAACTGCATAGCCAACCTCTGCAAAATCTGGAAATTGAACTATCATACTCCCTCTGAATCTGGACGATTTCTTCCTTCAAACTCTAAGTTTCCTGTCTAATCAAATGTGCCTTGATACCATGTGAAAATTCCTTGAAATGCAACAACTGGAATTAATTCTCCTAATTGATTACAATGTGTTAACTTTCTGATTAATACTAAATTAATCACACTGTAATTTCTTCACAAAAGAATATTGTGGAAGATAATCTGGAAACTGAGAAAATACTAAATTAATTCTCCTAACTTATTACACACATAAAAATGACACAAATAGTTTTAGAAAAATGTCCCCAGAAATACGGGAAAATGAGTGCAGTTGTTAAGGGTTTTATTATTAAGCAGCAGGGAGAAATTTTGAGTACAATCTCTAAATGCCCAGCTGGAAATCCAATCAGCAAAATAATCTGACCAAAATATTTGTGAGGAAAATACCTCAACTCATTGCCTGATCCATCTCTGACAACTGGAAACTCTAGTTATTCGTACAACCTTTGTGTGATCCTCTATGCAGTGCTTGCACATGCTCTAACTTGCTATGCCCCAGAACTACTAGAAAGATGACGTCCTAACTGACTTTGTCTCTAGAAATGACTCGCTTGGCCTCCTGGATATTTTCTGAACCAACTGCAAACGAATCACCTTTCCTCTCAGCAAAATCGATATCTCTATGAAGTTATTTGTGTAGGCTCTGTGCAGCCTCTCTAGGAAATATGACCCTTCTGGTGTTGACTCTCTGGAATTGGAAAACCTCCTCCATACTCACTGTCTTTGACCCTCTCTGTCTCTGCTTCTCCTCTCTGGCTCGAACTCTTCCGAGAAGATGTTTCTTTCTGGAAAATCAAATTGCCTAAGGAAACTCGCTCTCCAAGTATATTTATCCATCTACCCATCAACCACTTCTTATAATCTCTAGTTAGGACTCCAATGACCAAGATTAAAATTAAACAATGGTTGAGATCATCTCTAAGTCGATATTTGTGAGTTTCTAGAGAATTCTCACATTTCTAGATTAATTACTATTAATTAAGCATTTTTCCTAAGTTATGGTTAATTAATTTAATTGAGCCATCTCTAGGTGGAATTTCCATAAACAGTTCTGGGTTTTGGAGAACTCTGTGTTTTAGCCTCTCAACAAATTTTCGAGACTAGAACACCATTTGATGCTACAAAAACTAACACATCCACATGTGGAAAGCATCCTACATTAACATCATGCTCAACAAATCATCACTTGGAGCAAAGTCACCAATATCTAATTCGTCACTTCGAACCTAGTCAACACCTGTGACCTATGGTGACACCTTGGGCTATTACCATTCCTAAATGCCAATTGAATGGTAGCATACATGCCCGATGCTAAAGGCACTCACTCTACTACTAGCCAAGTACCTCTTGGAAATCTAGGTGAGCACTCTAGGCCTAGATGCTCTCTGGGCCAATCTCCCTAACCACATTACATGGTTGTTAGTTAATACCTTTGACCCATCGATATCCTGACCTAGGGAGAATGTATGCCCTTTGATGCTACAACATCAACACCCACTCTCAACCAAGGAGGCATTCTCAACCATTCTAAGCTTGTCCCTAAAGTATGCTAACTTTTCCATGGTTAGAGTCTTGGTGAGAATGTCAGTGACCTACTCGTCTATAGAAATGTATTGGAGCTTCATTGCTCCCTTATGTATCGTGCCCCATATGTATGATATTAGATCTCTATGTGCTTCGACCTGTCATGGAAAATTTGATTTTATGAAAGCTTTACACAACTTTTGTTGTCACAATGTATCATAGTCGAATCTTGCACCTAATCAAGTAATCCTACAAGTAGCTTTTGAAACCATACTTCTTCACAACTTTTCAAACTGGAAGAACCCAAACTTGCCACTCTGCAGTGCTAAGTGCAACAAATGTTTGATTTCTTCTCATCCAAGATATCATAGCAGAACCAAAACTGAAACAAAATCCTAATGTGCTCTTACCATCTTCTGCACTCCCTTCCCAATCAAAATTTGAGAATCCCTGTAGTTGTACTCCACCATTTGAGACATATCTCAAACCATAAATGACTATGCCATGTAGATATCTCAACACATGCGTTGTCACAATCCAATGCGCATGCCTTGGTTCCACCTAGAACTGACTCAGAGTGTTCATTGAAAGAAAATATCTAGTCTAGTATTAACCAAATACATTAATGAACCAATCAATCATTGATACATAAAGGGATCTACCAAATATGACTCAGAGTCTCTCATCTTCTTCAGGTTCATCACAATGGGAGTAGTCACGGACTTGCATTCTATCATCCCAAACCTATTAAGGATCATAATGATACACTTCTCTTGACTAAGGAAGATCTCTCTTAGCTTCTTCCATACTTCTAATCCCAAGTAGTAATGCATCAAGCCTAGATCCTTCATATCAAACTCAAAAATGAACTCCTTCTTACATTGATCAATGAGATTCTTTCATCCTATCATAAACAAGTCATCAACATATAATAATAAATTCACAGGCTCACCTCTAGCAACTTTGTAGTAAAGGTTGGGATCACCATCACTCATGGTGAAACCAAGACTCATCAAATATCCATCAATCTAAAAATACCAAGCTCGAGGTGCCTACTTGAGTCCATACAAAGATTTTTTCAATTTACAAACATGAGTCTCCCTCTCATGTACTTCAAAAACTTGAGGTTGTTCTATGTATATTTCTTCCTCAATCACTCCATTGAGGAAAGTTGTCTTCGCGCCCATCTGATGCAATTTCGAATCCATAACAGAAGCAATAGGAATAATAGTTCAAATTAGAGTGTACCTGACAACTAGAGAAAATGTCTCCTCATAGTACTCTCCCTCTTTCAAGGAGAATCCTCTTGCCACAAATATTGCTTTGTACTTCTTTATGTTTCCATCTACTGTATGCTTGGTCTTGTAGATCCACTTGGAAGTCACCATTGACTTCCATTCAAGTTTTGGAACAATATCCCACACATCATTCTTCATGATGGACTGACATTTTTTCTTCATTGAATCCTTCCAAACTTGTCGACATGTTGCCTCCGTAGAGTTGGATGGCTCGAAATCAATTATGTGACTCATCAATGCTAGTGTTAGAAATATGTTGCATTGACATCAAAGGAAGTTTCATGAAGTGGCATTGATCATATGGTTGCAGGCATGTCAGTGAACATGAGAAATTGGTGTCTAAAGGGTAATTATCTTCAAATCAATTGTGGCATTAGATATTCAGTTCAAATGCTCTTGGAACCTACTTATATGGATAGAGCTCAAAAAATCATTTCCAACAGTATATGAAAGTCTAAAAAGACCTCCCAAATCAAAATTTATGAGAAAAATGAGTTCATAGGTGAAAGGCATAATCAACTAGTTTATTCAACTAAAAGTCTATTTGACTACTAGTCTATTCGACTTGAAGTTTATTCGACTGGAAGACTGTAATTCTATTATTCTAGTAGTGTATTAGACTGGTATTGTATTAGGCTAGTCGTCTATTATATTGGTAGTCTATTAGACTGGTCATCTATTAGACTGGAAGTCTATTAGACTGGTCATCTATTAGACTGGAAGTCTATTAGACTATAATTCTATTAGACTATAATTCTATTAGACTAGAAGTCTAGAATTTATTAGTCTACGCCAGAAGTTTGGAATTTATCAGTCTAGGCTAGAAGTCTAAAATTTATTAGTCTAGACCAGAAGTCTAATCAGGCAGACTAGACTAGTTTGATGGTATATTTGGCAGTTTTCCTAAATTTGGTAGTTCGCTAAAGTTGGAATTGCAACTAAAACCTTTGCTAAATCTTGCAACTCACCATAATTGAAGAAAACAAAAGTTTAACTCATAATTTCATAGAACAACATATCAGTGATTGAAGATAGTTTGCGCACATCAATACCAATTAACAGAAGTGGAATTCAAGTGATAAACAAGTCAAGATAAGGATTTGATGACCTGAAGATAACCAAAGTTAGAAACTAAAAATATCATCTCATATTCTTTATAAGAAGAATTGAACAACCAAGTTGGTGGTTGTTGGAGCAACAAGATGTGTATTGTAGTATGCAGCAGAGGGCAAAATGGTTGAGGCAAGGATAAGGATGTTCTATTTGTTGATGGTATGAAGCACAACTTACTCAGTGTTTCCCATATGTGTGACCAAGGATATGATGTATTATTTAGATCCAAGAACTATTAAATCAAATCTGCAGGCACAACTGAGGTAGTAGTTGAAGTCGTTAGGACGTAAAACAATGTTTATGTTCTAAAAGCAAAGTCATAGAAATGTTGTCTAACTAGGATTAATGAGAGATGACAGAGAACAACATTTTCAAATCTTGTTAGATTAGAAAACAAGTGCATGTACCATTCAAATCCAAGGAGAACTCAACAAACAAACCTTTAAAATTGGTACACATGGATTTGTGTGGTCCTTCAAGAACTCAATCACCCTCAGGTAAAGTGTATTTCATGCTTATCATTAATGATTTTAGCAGAATGAAATGGGTAGCATTTTTAAGAGAAAAATCATAGTCCATTGAAATTTTTAAGAATTTTAGGGCCATGGCTGAGAATGAGACAGGCTATAAAATCAAAGGCATAAGGCCTGACAATGGTGGTGAGTTTACCTCCAAGGATTTTGATTTTTTTTGCAAAGAATAGGGCATCAAAAGACAACTTACAATAGTAGAGACTCCACTGCAAAATGGAGTAGTAGAGAGAGCCAACAGATATGTCCAGTAGTTGGCCACAACCATGATGAGAGAAAGAAGTATACAATAGATATTTTGGGCTGAAACCGTTCACACAACAATGGTGATTTTAAACAAGACATACTTCAGACTAAACAATGATAAAAAACCATATGAGCTCTATTATGGTAGGTCTACTACAATCAAACATTTTAGAGTATTTGGAAGCAATTGTTATATCAAGAAGAACGATGAAAATCTTGGTAAGTTCGATGCAAGAGATGATGAAGGTATTTTTCTTAGGTACTCTTAGAATCTCAAGGGCTATAAATGTTATAATAAGAGTACAAGGAAAATAATAGATTGCATTGATGTTAAAGTTGATGAGCACATTGAATTTGAAGACAAAAAGCCAAAAAATGTCAGTACTAACGATCGAGTAAGAAATTATGAGAATGTTGATGAGCCATTTACAGATTAAGACATTGAAGAACCCCTCACTCCACAATCCAAATTTCCTGCAAGGTATTTGCAAAAACACCACCCAACTAATCAAATTGTAGGTGAATTGCATGCAGGTGTTCAAACAAGAAGAAGGTTAATAAATCCCCCTACACAAGCACATGTAGCCTTGTTGTCCATGATAGAACCAAAGGATTTTTCTTAGGAAAACCAAGATGACAATTGGATAAAATTAATGAACAAAGATCTTGATCAGATTGAGAAAAATTAGACATGGGAGCTAGTTCCAAGACCAATAGATAAGAATGTTATTGACACAAAGTGGGTCTTTAGGAACAAATTGAATGAAAATGGTGAAGTGGTAAGAAATAAGGCAAGGTTAGTTTGCAAATTTTATGCATAAATTGAAGGTTTAGATTTTGATGAGGCCTTTGCTCTTGTTGCACGATTAGAGGTAATTTAAATGTTCTTGGCTTTTGCTAGTTTCAAGAAATTTAAAATATTTCAGATGGATGTCAAATTTACCTTTTTAAATGGTGAGTTTGATCTAGTTAATAATATTAGTTTTTTGTGCTAAGATCCTCAGATTAGAAACAAAATGTTATTCATGTGCTTAAGGATTCATGAGTTTTGCAAGTGAAAAATGAGTTTTTTTTTGTTAAAGAGAAACTTTAACATAAATAAGAGACTGAATAACAACATAAAAATGTACAGAGCATCACCAAAAACACATCACAACAGTAACATGATGAAGGAGTTCACCCCTCCTAGGCTACGTCTCCTTGGTCCAGCTTACAATGGCTTGGGCCTCTCTATTAGGCTCAAATGTGTAAAAATATGTGTTTACAATGCTCAAATGCTTCTGAAACCTTCTCCAATGAGTCCAGAATGTCAAAACATGGCTACCTAGCCTCTTTCTGCACCCCATTTGGTTGAAAACTGGAGAAGTTATGACATCTAGTTTTCCCACTATTCGTTCTACGTTTTCCCCAAAATCCGGCATCATCCTACAATTTCGCCCACCAAGCGCTCTAACGGGGCGACAATTTCACCGAAAATGGGTGAAATTGTCGAATCATTAAAACGTCCTCTAACGCTTAACTTCCGAAAATTTTGGCCACGTTGGGGGGGGGGCATGTGCTTGACGGCTAAGGCCAACGACCCGCCCCAGTTGGCTGGGCCCCCCACTCCACCTCCGTCTTTCTGTTCACATGGTTGGTCAACTGTTTTGGTTATCATCGGAGGTTTGTTTGGGGCCATGGTTAGCCCCTAACCATGGTCCATGGACCGGGGTCGGGGGTTAACCACGGTCCCCATCCCCCATGGATATAACATATAAACGTTAAATAAATGTGCCTCCCCTTATGGTTAAGAACCAATGGGTATGCAGTGTGGTAAGGCTCCGCATTATGTGTTTAGAGGTGTGAGTTTCAAATCATGTGGCCTCTAGCTCGGTCATTGAACCAATTTTTAGTGGCCTCCCGGGCTACCACGTGGCGGCCTCTGGTTGGGCCACGTGTTAGCCTGTGGTTGGCCACTATACCAACCAATAAAAACACACCATTTCTAACCAATACCAAAGTGCCACTTGGCATGATTTGATTCGCTGAGAGAACATTAACCAGTCAACTGCCACATAACCTGCCCAATCAGCGCCACGTCAACAATATGGACTGTTGATTGGGTTGTCCATTTTTTTGAAAATTTGTCTATTTGACAAAGTGAACAAAACACGTTTCTGGGAGCATATGGTGTCTGTTTCGCGCAAAACGAGTTGTGTCAGATTCAGGATGACGAGAACTACATGGTCATTTAGGTTCCACACCATTCTGATGACTTTGATTTTTTAGCATAATTTTGAGCACCTAATCATTTCTCCCCACTAAAAGCCTTTTGGACCCCAAAAGATCACTTTCATTTGTCCAACAAGTGAGGGTACAGTTCCCTCACCTTTCCAATCTCTATCCATTTGGATTTTGAAGGATTTGTTCCCTTGAGCCCCACTCAAAGATAATTGACACTTCCCCTTTTCGATGTCCTTGTTCTTCTATCAAGTATATTGTCTTGTTGAAGCTCATCAAGGAATTCTAGAGAAAAGTCTTCAATAGATGGAATTTTAACATTCTCTCCTTGGTCTTCAATCAAAGGAGGCTCATACAACCTTAAATTCTCAACCTTAACAACAAGATAAATTTGCATATATGAAGGCAAATCCAACCTGAAGGCATTGTTACCAATCTTTTTCAAAATTTTGAATGGACCATATCTAATTGGTTTTAGTTTTTCACCTTCTCCTTGGAGTCTCTCTTTGCTAATGTGAAGCCAAACTTCATCACCGACTTGGAACTTGTGATCTACACAATGCTTGTCATGCCTTGCTTTGTACTTTCCTTAGTTCTTTTCAAGTTGTTCTTGAACTTTTTGGTGTACCAATTGGATTTGTTCAATGAACTTTCTTGCTTTGTCTATGTCGTTATGACCATCAATAGAAACATCATTGCCAAAAATGAAATCCAAACGAGATTGAGGCAAGTATCCCGATGATGTTTGAGTTGAAGAATGCTTGGCCCGGTTGTAAGCATGTTGAATATAGTGAAAATGTTCATCCCACAACTTAGGATGCTTGCTGCAATACCCATGAAGAAGATGTATCACTATTTTGTTCACCACCTCTGTTTGACCATCTATTTGTGGATGAAAATTTGTACTCTTTTTCAGTTTGGTGTCCATGAATCCCCACAAGCTTGACCAAAAATTCCCAACAAACCGAGAATCTCGAACATTAACAATGGATGCGGGCAATCCAAAATGTACCCATACATTCTGAAAGAATAACTGAGCAGTTTGTTCAGTTGTAACTTGCTTTTTCCATGGCATCAAAATACACATTTTGATTAAACTATCTGCAACGACATATAAATAATCACGACCTCTTTTTGACAATGGAAGACCTCCTACAAAATCCATATAAACACTCTCCCACGGCCGTGAAAGAACCAGAAGTGGTATGTACAATCCTAACTTCCTATTGTTAGGCTTACTGACTGCACATAATGAACATCCTTTAATAAAACGTGACACACTTTCAAGCATACGAGGCCAATAACAATACCTCTGTAGATGTGCCACTGTCTTACTTACACTGAAATGACCAACAATAAGAGAAGTATGTGCCTCTCTTATGATGTTAACTCTTTCTCCCCATGGAATACAAAGCTTGTCAAGATGGTACAACAAGTTATCATGCAAATGATAATCCAATTCCTCTACTTGGTTACCTTGACTCAAGCTTGCATAAACATCTTGAAATTCATTGTCTAATGCATATTTCTCAATATAAATTTCATGCAAAACATAATTATGCTTGATTAAGGTAGTTGCACTAAAAATAGGCCTAGAAAGCATATCAACAACTTTATTGTAGATACCTTTCTTATACCTGATTACCAAGTGGAATTGTTGAAGAGAACCCATCCATCAAAAGTGCCTTGATTGCTACAAATTTGATTGAGATTGCAAGTATTGCAATGGTTGATGATCAATGTGAATGATTGTTTCCTTACCCATCAAGTAGTGTTTCCACTTTTTCACTCTCTGCACTAATGCGTACAATTCCTTGTCATATGTAGGATGGTTAATCATTGCACCATTAAAAGTTTCTGAATGAAAACAGATAGGCTTACCATGTTGCATGAGGACTGCACCCATGGCATAGTCACTAGCATTAGTATGAATCTCAAATGATTGTCTCAAGTTTGGAAGTGCAAGTACTGGAGTTAACTGATCTTTTCCTTCAATGCATCAAAGGTCTTTTCTGTTTGCCTCCGCACTGAAAAACCTTTTTCACACTTGTCAATGCATGCAAAGGAGCTGCTATAGAAGAAAAGTTAGCAATGAATTTCCTCCAATATTGGGTTGCTCCCAAAAAAAAATCTTACCTCAGTAAATGTCTTGGGCCTTGGCCAATTCAAAATGACATCAACCTTGGAGGGATCTATTTTCAACTCACCTCCTCCAACAATATGACCCAAGTAAACTAAAGAAGTTTTTCCAAACTCACACTTTGACATCTTAAGATACAACTGTTGTTTCTTCAATACATTAAGTACTTTTCTTACATGCATGACATGTTCATCACGAGATTTATTGAAAATTAAGATGTCATCTAAGTAGACTATAACAAACTCATCAAGAAATGGCCTCAACACATCATTCATCACACACATGAATGTAGCAGGAGCATTACATAAACTAAAAGGCATATTTAGCCATTCAAACAAACCTTGTTTTGTTTTGAATGATGTCTTCCAAATGTCTCCTTCAGCTATTCTAATTTGATGGTAGCCACTCCTTAAGTCCAACTTTGTAAGATACTTTGCATCTTTCAATTGATCAAGTGAATCATCTATTCTAGGCAGTGGGTAACTGTTCTTTACTGTAATTTTGTTCAATGCACGGAAGTCCACACACATGCACCATGTTCCATCCTTCTTTGGCAGACAATAGGTGAACGACATGGCGAGGAAAATGTCCTTATGATCCCTTTATCCAACAACTCTTGAATTTGCTTCTTAATTTCTTCACTTTCCATCACTGACATCCTGTACATGCCAATGTTAGGAACAGGACAATCTTGCTGCAACTATATCTCATGTTGGATTCCTCTCTTGGGAGGTCACCCCTTTGGTTCCTGAAACATCTCATCATATAGGTTAACTACATCAACCAATTCAGATTTAAATTTTGAATCACAACCTTTAAAAGCTTCATTATCAACATCATTCTTGGGCTTGATCATTAATAGCACAAAATTCTTGCTTGAATTCACTAGTCTTTTCATCTACCCCGCATTAACAAGTGAAAGATTTAGTTTCTCGCTATGAGCTCTCACAATATAATCTACTCCATCTTTGAACAAATGGTATTTTTTTTCATGTCTATGGAAGATAGACTTTCTGTCATAGAGGTATGGGCTGCCCAAAACCATGCCACATATGTCTAATGGCATAACATCAAGCTCCACTTCATCTATGAAATTTGCAGTAATGGCGAATTTCAGTTTACACTTTCTAGTAACCTGCAATTGTGCATTGTCACACACCCATCCAAGTGGATATGGTTTATGATGTGGAATGGTTTCCAAGTTTAAATTTTTGACAATGTTTTCAGAGATAAGATTGGATTGAGAACCACTGTCGAAAAGTGTATCAATATTGATATGTTTTGAGATCACCCTTATGTGAAAAAGTTCTATCTTCTTCTTTTCATTTGGAGTTTCATTTTGTGAATTTTAAGAACTAGTGCTAGCAATGGATTTCTTTCCTTTTATACCCATGGCTGTAATTTTAGTTTCATCACCCGAATCAGATCCCAAATCCTGTTGAGTGGTTGCAGTTGTCTTTTGTTTTCCCTTGTTGTTGAATTTTTTTGGTTTCATTTTGGGATGAAGCTTCCAATAATGAGCTTCATCATGACCCTCTTTGGAACAATGTTTGTATGTTAATTTCTCTCCTTCTTTTTTGATAGATGCATTTTTCTTTCCCTTCCCTTTGAAACCCTTTTCTTTTCCTTTACTCTTAAATGGATTTTTACTACCTTCTTCTGGAGTGTTTTTCCCTCTTGCCTCAAGATGAGTGGCTTGCACACACACACCATCTAGATTATTGGGATTAAACATTAAGATAGTACTCCTAAGGTATCTGTGTAAACCCCATATATACTTCAACAACATGTCTTGTGATTGCAAATCTACACCTAACATTAAAAACCTTTTTCTGAATTCTTGGGTGTAATCTTGCACATTTTGACCTTTAAGTTGTCTAAAGTTTTGCCAATTCATGATGGCTTTCTGCATATAATCTAGAGGGTAGAATTATCTTTTGATTGCAACAATGAAATCAGACCAAGAAATTGAGATCTTACCATGTTTTTTTATCTCCTCTTGTGTCTTTGATTCCCACCATACTAGTGTTGCACCCTCCATTCTCAGCAAGCTAACTGAATCTTTATGTCACCCTCTTGAAGGTTTTGAATTCCACAATAGACCTCCAACTGACAAATCCAGTTATCAAGATTCTTTGCATTCACTTCACCATTATACATGGACAACTCAAATTTAACATCAAGTTTTAAGAAGGGTGATTTACCAATTCCTTTTGAGGTATGTTGATGAGTATGAGTAAGGGTTGTGTTAGTGGAAGAGGGTGAAGATGTTTGTGAATAAGAAGATGAAGAATATGGTGGAGAGGGTGGAGGTTTGTCTCCATTTCCATTACCTCCACTTGAAGAACCTTCTCCTTGGGGAGGTTTGGAACTTTCACCTTGCAGCCTGGTATTCCTCTCCTCATAGAGGACCTTCACCATCTCTGTCATATCAAAGAAAACCTTTCTGAAGACCTTCTCATCTTTTGTCATGTTTGTAGGTTCTCTTTCATGAGACATTATATCTAGAGTCTCAACTGCAACTTGAGGATGAACTGGTGTTGGAGATTGTGGCAACTTTGACCGCCTTCCCCTTGACCCAACTTCAGGGCTTCCAACCAACTTCCCTTCTCCTCTTTTGAGTTTTAACCTTGTAAGCATGACATAAACTTGAAAACAGTTAAGTCCTTCTTACATAAAGAAAACCTTGTGCTCTGATACCAAAATGATCTGATTAAGAATATTAGTTTGTTGTGGTAAGATCCTCCTCATATTAGAAACAAAATGTTATTCATGTGCTTAAGGATTCATGAGTTTTGCAAGTGAAAAATGAGTTTTTTTTTTTAAGAAAAAATTTAACATAAATAAGAGACTAAACAATAGCATAAAAATGTACAAAATTCACCAAAAACACATCACAACAGGAACATGATGAAGGAGTTCACCCCTCCTGGGCTATGTCTCCGTGGTCCAGCTTTCAGTGGCTTGGGCCTCTCTATTATGCTCAAATGTGTAAACATGTGTTTACGATGTTCAAATGCTTCTGAAACCTACTCCAATGAGTCCAAAATGTCCAAAAATGGCTACCTAGCTTCTTTTTACACACCATTTGGTCGAAAACTGGAGACGCTATGACCTATCCTAGTTTTGCCACTATTCGCTCTACATTTTCACCAAAATCAGACATCATCCTACAATTTCTCCCGCCAAGCGCTCTAACGGAGTGACAATTTCACCAAAAACTGGGTGAAATTGTCAGATCCTTAAAACGTCCTCTAACGATTAACTTCCAAAAATTTTGGCCATGTGCCCAAGGGCTAAGGCCAACGATCTGCCTGCGCTGGCCGGGGCCCCCACTCCACCTCCGTCTTTCTGTTCACATGAGCAGTGAACTATTTTGGTTATCGTCGGCGATTTGTTTGGGGATGTGGTTAGCCCCTAACCATGGTCCTTAGACCGGGGTCGGGGGTTAACCACGGTCCCCATCCCCCATGCATATAACATATAAACGTTAAATAAATGCGCCTGCCCTTATGGTTAAGAACCAACGAGTAGGCGGTGTGGTAAGGCTCTGTGCTATGTGTTGAGAGGTGCCAGTTTCGAATCCTATGGCCTCCGGCTCGGTCTCCCGGGCTGCCACGTGGTAGCCTCCGGCTGGGCCATGTGTCAGCCCGTGGTTGGCCACTGTACCAACCAATAAAAACACACCATTTCTAACCAATAAAAAAGTGCCACTTGGCACGATTTGATTGGCTGAGAGAACATTGACCAGTCAGCTGCCACATAACATGCCCAGTCAGCACCACGTCAACAGTACGAATTGCTGACCGGGCTATCCATTTTTTTGAAAATTTTCCTGTTTAACAAATATGAGCAAGAAAGAAGATTCAATTTCTCTTTCTACCACTAAAGCAGGAAATATAGCAACAACTTCTTGATGTACTAATCTATTATGGATAAAGCATACTTTACAAGATGTGCAGGTGATATATGAAGAACCCATACCAATCATCTGTGATAACACAAGTGTTATCAGCATGTCCAAAAACCCTATTTTCCATTCCAAGACAAAGCATATTCCAATAAAGTACCATTTTCTTCGAGAGCAAGTTGCAAATCAGATTTTCAAGTTGGAGTATGTACCTACAAAAGAATAGGTAGCTGATATCTTCACCAGACCTCTCCCAAGAGATCAATTTGAGTACTTATGACAAAGATTGGGTGTAGTTCCTCTTACCTCCCTCCACTATTTTTTTCTCCAAGAAGGGAATTTGTCCAATTGGTCTAGCATTGAGAATATCCAAAAGAAGATGCTATGTCCACAAGAACGTAGTAAGACAGAGGGGGGTCAATTTTAGGGGGAGCTCTTTTGCCATTGATGTCAAAGGTGGAGAGAATGTACAAAACATTGCATTAGTTTATAAGAAGGGATAATTTCTAAACATTTAACACTTTATGTCTTTTGTATGACAGGTGAATGCAACTTTTTAGAAGAAGAGGTAGAGATAAAGGAAACTATTGAATGTCAAGGAGTTTACTCGGTTGTCATGATAAATCACGTGTCATTGCTTTATTTTGTTGTTGATTTCCCTTGATGATTAGTAATAGTTTTTTGGTGTTGCCATAAATTCCAAATGGGGAGAATATTAGAAATATGTTAACATTGATGTCAAAGGAAGTGTCATGAAGTGGAATTGATCATATGGTTGTAGGCAGGTCAGTGAACAAGTGAAATTGGTGTTTAGAGGAGCATTATCTTCAAATCGAATTTTGACTTATATATTCAACTCAAATTCTCTTGGGACCTAATTATATGGATAGAGATCAAAAAATCATTTTCAATGGTATATGGGAGTCTGAAAAATACCTTATGGATCAAAAGTTATGAACAAAACAAGTTACAGGCCAAAGGCAAAATAAACGAGTCTATTTGTCTGGACTATTAGAAGTCTAGTAGATTGTTCATCTATTAGAATGGTAGTCTATTAGACTGGTCGTCTAGTAGACTCATAGTCTATTAGATTAGAAGTTTATTAGATCGACGGTCTGTTAGATTGGCATTCTATTAGGTTGGTCGTCTATTGGACTAGAAGTCTATTAGACTGGCCATCTATTAGATTATTTTTCTATTATATTGGAAGTTTATTAGACTGGTCATCTATTAGATTGGTCATCTATTAGACTGGTAGTCTAGTAGGATGAAGTCTATTAGACCTTCAAGTCTATTAGACCAGAAGACTGGAATTTATCAGTCTAGACCAGAAGTTTAAAATTTATCAGTCTAGACCAAATGTCTAATCAAACAATCTAGACTAGTTTGGTGGATATTTTGCAGTTTTTCTAAATTTGGAAGTTTTCTTAAGTTGGAACTACAACTAAAACCTCTGTTAAAACATGTAACTCACTAGAGTTGAAGAAAACAATAGTTTAACTAAAAATTTCATAACAAAACAACAAATCAATGATTGAATATAGTTTGTACACATCATGACCAGTTAACAAAAATGCAATTCAAGTGATGAAAAAATCAAGATAAGGATTTGATGAGGTGAAGATAACCAAAGTTAGAAACTAAAATTATCAGCTCAAATTCGTTATAAGCATAATTGAACAATCAAGTTGGTGGATGTTGGAGAAACAAGATGCATACTATAGTATGCAATAGAGGGTCAACCATAGATGCATTAGGGTGTTAATGCATCATATTTGGTGTCAGAAAGGTGTGTAAGAATGCAAAGAATGCATTGGTGATATTGGTGATTATGGTGTGTGTTCAACAAATATTAGAAATAAATGAATAGTATTTGTTGAAGGTGTTTTTTGGTGGCAAAGGTATTGAGATAGGTGATTGAGGTGTGTTAAAGAGAGAGGGGACATTATGTTGAAGAAATAAATTCTTGTTGATATGAGTTTGAAAATAGTATGAAAGATGGATCAACATGGCTAGCAAGTTGGATCTTGCATTTCAGGGGTTGTAGCTCCTTTCAGTAGTGGTTAGTAAAAAATCAAGGGTTGGAGATCCTTTCAGTAGCAGCTGATAAATCAGGGGTAGAATCTTGTTTTAGTGGTAGCTGATAAATCAAGGGTAGCAACTCCTTTCAGTAAAAACTGATAAATCCGGGGTAGTGGCTCCTTTCAGTGGTAGTTGATAAATCAAGGGCAGCAACTCCATTCATTGGTAGATGATAAAACTAGGGGTAGTAGCTCCTTTCAATGGTATTTAATAAGTTTAGTATTGGTAGATTTATTCAAGTGGCATCTTGAGGAACCTGTAAGTAGAAGCTTACAGGAAGTGATGTAATAGAAAGTTGTAGCTTGTCTTTGCAAAAGGAACAAAGAAGAATATTGGTGTCTTTATATGTTGCATATGTGCATGATTACATGTTGATTTATGATGTTTATTACATGAATGATTACTAAGTGGATTGAAAATTTTAATTTGGCAATAGTTTTAGAATTTGGTTGCGCTACTGATTCAACCCCACTCTCAGTAGTGTCCTGGTTTCTAACAACTACATATCCTGAGTAGGTCTTGGGACACTTTCTTTCTATAAAAGTTCCATAAGGAGTTGCATGTCCCTTTGCTTCCCAAAATGTACTTTGAAGCCAAGATGGTCTCTTCTTTGGTTCTGGAACAATAACCCTAGGCAGGTCCATTAGATCATTTAGCCCTTCTACTCTTCCTGATGATCTAAAGGATGTTCCATAGGCTCAAATGGCCCTGAACCTACGTCCTTAGGAGCTTCATGTTCTTCATCATCATTAGCATTCTTATACTTCCTGAAGGTTGCATCCTCAATCTTCCAATTGTAATTTTGTAAGCCTTTGATGACTCACTGTACTTAACAAATGTTCCTTTCTTTCCAGAAGGCCCCAACTTTGTTCTTTTCTCCTTGGGTACATGAATATAGACAGGACAACCAAAGATCCTCAAATCCCCAACCTTTGGTTTCTCACTTGTGAAAACTTCTTTAGGAGTCTTTAATTCCAAAATCTAGTGAGGACTTCTATTTTGAACATAAATTGTTGTTTTGGATGCTTCTCTCCATAAGAGCATGGGAAAATCTTGATCGTGAACCATTGCCTTATAAGCTTCCACAATATTCCTATTATTCCCTTCGACAACCCCATTATATTGAGGGTTGTAAGGTACTATCAACTCCCTCTCAATCCCATCTTCTTTGCAAAAAGAAATGAGTTCCTTGGAATTGTATTCTCCTCCATTATCTAATCTTAGAGTCTTGATCTTTTTCACTATTGAGTTCTCTACATGAGCCTTGAATTCTTGAAGCCTACTAAAGATCTCACATTTTTTCTTCATGAAGTAGATCCATGTTTTTCGATAGAAATCATCAATAAAAGTCACATACTATAAGAAATCACCCAACGAAGTTGTTGTCATTGTTATGCATACATCTGAATGAATTAGATCCAAGATTCATTTGGATCTACTGCCATGGATTGGAAAGTATCCCTTGGCATTATTGCTAAGTGCACAACCTTTGCAAACTTCTTCATGTTATACATGAAACTCTAGAAGATATGTAACAACATTCCTTAATGTTGACAAAGCCGTATAATGAATGTGACCAAATCTACAGTGCCATAGCTCACATAGATTAGTGTCATTATGTACCAATGCTTGAGATAATTTTCCTAGGAATCTGTACAAGCCTCCCTCTCGAACACCAATCACTTTAGCATAACCTATGCTTGAGCCTTTTTTACATACAAGAATGAGTCCATCAACAAATGCAACTCTATACTCTTTGTCTTCCAAAGATGAAGTAGAGACTAAGTTATTTTTTAAACCTAGAACATACAATTAATTATTTAAATAAATATTTTCTCTTGACTCCAGTTGGAAGGATGTTGACCCAACACCTTTTACTTCATACTTGTAATTTTCACCAAGTTCAACCTTTAGTGTTGACCTATTCTCTTCTTATTTTGTGAGACTATTACAATTACTTGTCATATTTCTAGAATAACCATTGTCTACTAACCATATATAACTTTTATCTACAATAGTACCTGAAAAAGCAGAAAAGAAAACAAAATATTCTCCATTTTCATTCTTGAATTTCTTTTCATTTGGATGTTCATCATCATCAATGGCTATTGTTGAAGCATGTTGCTTGCCTTTCCTCTTCTTATCATCTTTCATGTTAGTGCATTGATTTTTATAATGACCAAATTTGTGGTAAAAAAACATTGAATATTTGAAAAATATTTCTTCTTTTGATCATGATTCAAAGCAAGTCTTCTACTTGTATTCTTTTTCTAAAATGTTCCAAAATTCCTTCTTTTACCATTCTTTGCATGAGTTTCAAATGCTTGAGATTCACCATCTTGAGGTATCTGAATCTTCCCTTTTGATATCCGTCTATATTCTTCTCGAGTACATGAGGTCCATAGTTTATCAAACTTAGGAATTTGTGTTTTGCAATAAATGTTAGATGCAAATGCATCCCATGAATCAGGTATGCCATTAATATCTGTAGTCACAATTTTTGTTTCTTCAACATTTTCTCCAATAGCCTCGACTTGATCTCTCAATTAGAAATCTCCATGAAGTAGGAAGACATTTTATCATCTCTAGTCATATGAATATCATGAATTTAGTTACTCAAACTCATTTTTTAACCAATGCTGTTGATTTTATACAATCCTACTAAGGCATCATACATCTTCTTTGAAGTGTCTATCCCTGAAACATATGGAATCAAGTGACCTTTGATGGATTCAACAAGAATCCTCTTGGATGTAATTTCAGACTTCATGTACCTAGCTTTTCCTTCATTATCTTGAGGTTTAGTAACCTTTTAGTTCACATAATCCATAACATCATTTTCTTCAAGGATGAGATCAATCCTTGTCTCTCATGCCCTAAAATTTGCAGCACCTTCCAATTTGTTCTCTGTCTTAGTGGAAGAACCCATGGTCAAAGATATGATCCAAAATTAAATTTTCATAAGTAGGTGCCTTCAAAACTGATCTCAATGACCTTTCCCCTTCACCAAAGCTCTAATACCATGTTGATTTTTCAAGTGCAATAGATACAAGCACAATTCCTGAAATTGATAATTACTTATAATGATATTGAATATTATCTTAGCACTTCCAAATGATCATTAACCAATTATACTTCAGAAATTCAACCATAAAATGTAGTAGGACAATATAGATCATAATAGAATAATGATGCACAAAGACACAAAAAACTTTACCCTCGAAAAATCGTCTTCTAGGGAAAAACCCTACAACCTTTTCTTAGAGAAATTATCCAATTCAATAATAAATAAAATCCGATTCTTTAGTCAAACTTGGCCAATTTGAACATACAAGATGGCTAGGTCAAACATGGTCCAAATTTACTAGAATATTTGTTGAGTGTCCAAAATGTCATTCATTTTCACCTTCATTTCCATCATTTTACCCTCATTCTGTAACTCTATAGCCCCATAACCTTACATTAAGTAACCATTTTCATTATCATATGGATTTAACATTAATATTTTCCAAGTCATTAATTTTAAGTATTTTAAGTGAATTTGTGATTAAATGTTAGGAAATTAACATATTTTCATATATATCTAAAAGTGTTATGAGTTTTGTGACATTGTAGGGCTACATGGAGATTCTAGAAGGGTCCTACTTGGCCACCCAACCAAAAATTCAAATTTCAAATTCCAACTCATGAAGATTTGTGGAGTAATTATAGAAGATGGGGATCATTAACTATGCACATTCAAAGGAGAAGAATCATGGATAAGAGGATTTGTATCTTACATTTCTAGGTGATTGGTTGTAACCTTAAAGAGATTAATGTGGATTTAGGAGAGATCCAAGGATCTATATTTATTGTATAATTATCCTCAATTTTTGTATAAATAAGAGTACACCCTTCATACGAAGGGTTGTTAATGGTTAGATACAAGTTAGAGGTTGTGAGTGTTAGTGTTAGTTGCTAGTTGGAGGTTCCAAGTTCTAGATGTAATTTGTAAAGTGAGGATAAAGAATTCTTGTGATATCTTGTAACTTCATTTTTATGAAATACGTACTTCCACTTTGATCTTCAAGATGTGATAATTGATTCAGTGTGCTTGCTGAGGAATGGAGGCCCTCCATCAACCACAGTTTGTGCACCTTTGTATATATTGGTAACATAGTATTTATTTCATTTCTTTTCATGCAAGTGTGATTTTACTTTCAGCAAGTGTGATTTCATTTCAGCATGTGTGATTTACTTTCCAAGCAGTGTGATTTCAATTCTACAAGTGTGATTTCATTTATGAAAGCGTGATTTCATTTTCAAGCAAGTGTGATTTCCTTTATGCAACCGTGATTTCAATTTCTTTATGTTTGGTTTAGTTTGGATTAGATTGATTTAACTTGTTTGGTAATTAGGTTTAACTGCATTAGATTAATCTATTCTAATAAATAACCATCTAGTACATATATTACAGGTATACCTCGTCAGTTCTACAAACCCTGGGTTGACAATTAGTGACAGGGATTTAATTTACAATTAAATCACCCAACATTTTGGCGTCATTGCCAGGGAGGTATACATAGGTGTTTATTTTGAAGTTTATATAACTCATTATAGTTGCATTCATTATTAGATGCATGGTTAAAAGCATATTAAAATCATTTAGGATGAATATTAAATTTTCAAAAATTTGTACTAATCTGTGTGAATGACAGGAAGTATCAATTAGTTGGAATAATTCACAGACAAGCAAGAGTTTGAAGAATTTCCTTCCAAGAAATTTCTCAAATCTTAACAATAGTTGGGATATCTACCTCTTAGGAAGAGTTTATTTTAACTGCATATAGAAACTTGTCTGATTCCTCTTATCAATCTGTTGAAGAGACTCAAGAATCATGAAATACTTCTGATGGGGAGAAACCACTAGAATCTAAGATTGAGGAATTTATAATAAAGGAGGATATTCAATGTGATCTAAACCAAGAAAGGAATCAGTAATTTCAAGACCTTATTGGAAGATGGTTCCAATCAAGGATCAAGTCACATCAATCTTCCATTCTTCCTTACTTCTTAATCGCATTATCGAAACAACTGGTTTTTCATGCTTTGATGTATTTTAATGCGTATTTTTCAGAACTAAGCATGAATATATTTTTACTCTTGTTACACACATGGTTACACTGGAAATATGAATACACTTGAAACAAATTTTCTATTTCCAGTAGAGTAGAGTAGGGTAGAATCAATGAATAAAAAACCAAGTTTGGTGTTGTGTTTAAAAAAAGAAGGTATTTTTAAGTTAGATTTCATTTCATTTACAATTTTGGTTTTGGTGGTATAGTAAGAGCCACCCAACTCACTAATCAATTGCAGAAAGATGTAGAAAGAGAAGAAATATTTGAGAAGAAGGAGAATAAATAAGAGTTTTGAGAGCCACAATTTGAATTTAGAGATCAAATCCTTTTGCTTTGTCTTTCAATTTAACATTCTAAATGAATAAAGAGCTTCAATATTGTTGAGTATGCTCTCTTTGTGTGCTCTCGGCGATCTGGAAGAGCAGAAAAGACAATTGAACAAACTTAGTTTTTAAAATTTTGCAATAAAAACTGGATAAGAAATCTAAATTCATACTCAAAAGTATAATAATAGGATTTTAGAAAGTTCAAACAGAAAAAATAATACCTCCAATGGATCCATCGTTGTCGAAAACCCCTGTTTTGACTCTTTTTGCACCTCATTTGGCCAAAAATTGAGAAAGAGATCACTATTTTAAGTTCTTTCCCAATTCTATTGTTAATAAGCCTACAATTCGACCCAAACCCAGTTTGTGCACCCAGAAAACGAGAATGGTATGCAAATATGGCCTTCTTGATTGACGGTCAAAATTGTAGGATGGTTAAAACCGCCCCCAGATCCTTCGCGCTTGTGGTCATATTACACTGCATACGACCAGGGGCTAGGGCTTAGCCCCGGCCCCTTTCTCCAAATGTGTGCATGTTAAACTTAAATACATATTCGGGTCTTATTGTTAACAAGAATCAACGTGGGTGGATTGGTAAAGTCACTTTGATTGTATACATGAGGTCTCAGTTTCAAGTCTTGTGGAGGTTGTTCAATCACATGAAAGTTTTAGCCCACCATGAGGATTCCATGTGGCAACTAATGGTTGGTCCACATGGAACTTCCTCGTTGGCTCACCGCAACAAAACCTTTGACCAATCAAAAACAACCACGTGTCAACTAATAAACAGTGGCAAGTGTCAAATTCCCATTGGCCAATGAAGGTCCAATAAAAACTTGCCAAGTATCATGACCCAGTTAGCGTACAGACTGTTGACTGGGCATTCCTGCAACTCAAAAATTCATTTTTTTCGTTGTTTCACAAAATAATCAGAACGCAATTTTGGGAGCATCCGAAGTCAAATTTCAGTGAAACGAAGTGTGTTGGATTCAGGGTGACGAGATATATTCTTTGACTTTGGTTTCAAGCTAATCCAAGAATTTTGAATTTTGAGCATTTTCTTGATCCACAAGATCATGGACAAGGGTGGAGCGCTAGAGAAAAAGGAAAAATGCAGTTACAGACTTAGAATTTCATAAAAACCTGCAAATATTTAAAAATCTAACTACAATAATTGAAAAACCACCATCCAAGTCTAATTGCAAGTTGTAAAGTGACAAGGCAGTGCAACGATCCATATTTTTGGTAGCTGCAGAATCGACACAATTCAATAGCTTATGAAAATTTGGTTTGTGGTCTATTGATGAAGCATTAAGTGTGTGGAGAAGAGGTCTCAAGCTCAAAATTGGTTAGAAACATAATGAAGAAGTCACCAACAAAACAATAACAGGTGATCCATGGTACTGATCAAGTAAAAGTGCATTTAATTTTTCGTTCTTGAATTTGTTTTATTAGTATTATTTCTGAGTTTTTTGTGTATATATCAAATGAAGAGGGACTAATCACCTCTCTCTTTTGATAGTCTTACATTTTATTGTAGAAATTGCTAAGTTTGTGCAGGTTCTAGGACAATGAAAGAAGAGCACCATATGCATGAGTACCTTTTTAAAGACCAAGTTTCCAAAGAGCATGATCATTCAATGTAAAATCAGGTCCATTACACTATTGCTACTGAATAGATACCAATTTTACAATTGCTACACATTTTAAGCCTGTAGTCGATCCATAAGTGTCCATCTCCCTACTACCAAAAACTCATTTCCCTTTGCAATCTTCATATTTTCCTGCCCAATTTTCACTCACCCTTAACCCAAAAATAAATTCATTCAACTCCATTACAAAGTTGAATCATCCCATTTTCCATTTAGTTCCTATCAAATAAACCTTGCTTCAATGCAAAATTTTCATCTATAGTTCTTAAAATTATTATTTCATACTCACGTTAGATGATGGAGGATTCACTAAGGCATTCCTTCTAAATTTTTGACCCATCGACTCTAATACATCATCTGAGATCAAAACTAGAGATCATTCAATTATCATGAGGCTTTCATGCCTTAATGGCAATTTCTCTTGCCAATAAATAGTGGGAATACATAAATGTCCCCTATTTTTTGGATCTTCTTGGTGACTCGACTATGACACATATATTCGTACCTAGTAAGATGTACTTAGGAATCTTGACTTTCATTGACATCAATGGTGAGTAGTCTCATGTTGGTTAATGGCATTCATTAGTGGCCAGTAATCCAACAATTTATTTTCTATGTTTGACAATGACACATTTATTCACATAGATAAGAATTATGCCATCGAGTGGGAACAAATGATGACTACATGATTTCAACAGTTTGCAGCAGGACTCAATTCAACAACCATATCAATAAAGATTCCAATCTCATCCTCAATTCATACAACCAACAGAAAGAATAAGCCATATCAGATTCTTTTACTTCATATTCCATGATCCAGCAGCAACAACCACACTTTTCAATATGCATAGCTTGTCTACTTTTCAGGTAAGAGAAGGTATGTAATTTTCTAATATTTAATAATGTAATTCCTTAAATGCTGAAACTATGATTTTGGAAAATCCATCACCACATTCATATTTCCTTTCTCATTTGCAAGAAAACTGAAAACACCTTAAGTTGGGGGGAAGGGATATTCATATTTCATGCCACATGTCACAGTTCATTTCATCCTAACCAACATATTTTTCCCAAATAGACTATTATTGTGTTTTTTATTAAAAACATTTATATGTTTTGCAATGATCAATTGATGAGCACAATAAAGCTGATAGTCACCATGGGACTTAAAAAGGAATTCTCAATGTTTTCAAGTATTTTGATGCAACAAAAATAATAAAAGTATTGTTACACAAGAACCAATACTCATAAAATTTTGGTTGTCACACAAGAACCAACCATAAAAAATATATGTTGCAATCAAATGTATTTCAAAGTACACTTTGCAAAAAGAATAAAATTGTCAAATGATATGATTATGCAAAGTTAAAAGAGAATCAATACAAATCCAAAGCTCATAAAGAATTAAAACATTTCAAGGCGATCAACTTATGATTATGTGAATCAATGCAATATTTGCATGAGGACATGCAACATCTTCAATTGGGGGGTATGTTGAGTGTCCAAAATGTCATCCATTTTCACCTTCATTTCCATCGTTTTACCCTCATTATGTAACTCTATAGCTCCATAACCTTACATTAAGTAACCATTTTCATTATCATACAGGTTTAACATTAATATTTTCTAAGTCATTTATTTTAAGTATTTTAAGTGAATTTGCGATTAAATGTTAGGAAATTAACATATTTTCATATATATATATATATATATATATATATATATATATATCTATCTAAAAGTGTTATGAGTTTTTTGATATTGTAGGGCTACATGGAGATTCTAGAAGGATCCAACATGGCCACCCAACCACAAATTCGAATTTCAAATTCCAACTCATGAATATTTGTGGAGTAATTATAGAAGATGTGGATCATTAACTATGCACATTCAAAGGAGAAGAATCATGGATAAGAGGATTTGTATCTTACATTTTTTAGGGGATTGGTTGTAACCACACAAAGATAAATGTGGATTTAGGAGAGATCTAAGGATCTATATTTATTGTATAATTATCCTCAATTTTTGTATAAATAGGAGTGCACCCTTCATACAAAGGGTTGTTAATGGTTAGATGCAAGTTAGAAGTTGTGAGTGTTAGTGTTAGTTGCTAGTTGCTAGTTGGAGGTTCCAAGTTCTAGATGTAATTTGTAAAGTGAGGATAAAGAATTCTTGTGATATCTTGTAACTTCATTTTTATGAAATACATACTGCCACTTTGATCTTCAAGATGTGATAGTTGATTCAGTGTGCTTGCTGAGGAATGGAGGGCCCCCATCAACCACAATTTGCACACCTTTGTACATATTGGTAACATAGTATTTATTTCATTTCTTTTCATGCAAGTGTGCTTTTACTTTCAACAAGTGTGATTTCATTTCAGCAGGTGTGATTTACTTTCCAGCAAGTGTGATTTCAATTCTGCAAGTGTGATTTCATTTATGCAAGTGTGGTGTGATTTCAATTTTGCAAGTGTGATTTCATTTATGCAAGTGTGGTGTGATTTCATTTATGCAAGTGTGATTTCATTTTCAAGCAAGTGTGATTTCCTTTATGCAAGTGTGATTTCAATTTCTTTATGTTTGGTTTGGTTTGGTTTGGATTAGATTGATTTAACTTGTTTGGTAATTAGTTTTAATTGCATTAGATTAATCTATTCTAATAAATAACCACCTAGTACATATAGTACATGTATACCTCATCAGTTCTACGAACCCCAGGTTGACAATTAATGACAAGGATTTAACTTACAATTAAATCAAACATATGCCCAAGAATCTCGGTCAACTTTTCCCAAACCTCAGTCAAACACTGCCCAAAAATCTCGGTCAACTACAGTCAAATATGCCTCAGTGTTGAGTCAAACTACCTCAGACAACCTGTGGTCAACTCACAATTTCAGCACGTGCCTTAGAAGCTCAATCAAATTTGAAGTCAACTCAATAAGAAAAAAGTTTGGTCAAATAGAGTAGTCAAGGGATCAGTCAAAAAGAGTAGATAATTCTTGGTCAACACTGGTCAACTTCAGATACTTCTTCCTCCTTCACACTTGTGAACAAAAAAAGTCTTGATTGATGATTCAAATTGGATTGGATACCAAATTAAAAGGTTGAATTGTCTTTTTATAGAGGTCAAAACATGTGTGTTTTGACAAAGGGTCAAGCCCAGTCAACTGGTGGGGCCGACTAGTCCTCTAGAGCTGACATGAATTCAAGATTGGCCATAACTATAAAAATTAACAGTGATCACCAAATCAAGTGCTCATAGAAAGCAAAGCTATATAGAAAGTTATCACACCTCCAACTCAAAATTCTTGATGACCTCTTATGCTCTCTAATTCTACTCTATTCCACCAATGTAATGATTTAAACATTAATCATGTAACACCCCTTTTTAAAACCCATATTTTGAAATTGTATTTAAGACTTATAATGTTGGAAGTGGTAAGCGTGAATATATTGATAAGCATTGTTTGATGTAATATAAAATTATTTTAATATACTGCCAAAAGTTAAAGAAAAGAGAAACCTACATGGATTCTAATGTCTGAGAGGAAGTGGTGAGGGGGAATTGGGAAGATTATTATTTATCCTAAATTTAATGCCCATTTTCCCCTATTTCCTAGATTTTCTAATTTGGTAGTTGAAATATCCAACTGCTAGTAGTTATGAGAAAGAATGGGAGTGGTATGGGACTACTGCAAAGATATGGGGAAAATACCCATCTAAAGACCTCTAAATTAACCAAAAAATCTAAGGTAGAGACACTAATTTCTCATGTAAGTAGATTGTGGTTGGAAAGTAACCAAATGAAGAGTGTGCATGACGTTGTAGATGGATTGGGAAGGAGATTGTTGTTATAATATTGTGTGTAAATATAAATACGATGAGAAGAAAAATAGAACCACACGTGGGTGATAAGACTGTGGCTCTAAATAGAAGGAGACAAAAAGCCTTCTAAATCATGGAAACCTATGTGGAGTTCTGATTTTACTTATGTTAGACACTTAATCCTTAGGGATTGGTGAAATTGTAAATATGAAAATATGAAACATTAGAATGGGAAAAGACAACCAACCTAGGAATTTGAAACAAAAGGTCACAACCTCATTATATATATGTGAGTGCTTGGTTAATGGAAACACATTTAAGTGTTGAGAGTTACCTCATTTAGCCTGACACAATATCATAGCCAAATTTCGGCACTTCCATATTGCTCAGTAACCCCTTTACCATCAATGTCATATGTTCAATCCTGCCACCTCCCAGGCCTGCCAATTGAAGTTTTGTTTCCCTGTCCCTATGCCAAAATATGTTTTGAAATCTCTAAGATTTCATTTTTCAAAACTCATGTGTAGATATGTTCTTTTCCATGTAATTGTCAATTTATCCAAGGGTCTATTGATTGTTTCTAAGAGGAAGGGGGAGGGTGACACTCATAAAAGTATACACTCTACAAAAGTATGAGTAGGGGACAATTTTTTTTTATTTTTCTGAAGTTGCAACTTTTGTTACCTTTTCAACAAAAGAAATGGCGAACAACAGGGAAAAGTAGCTAAAACTCGAGGCTGAAATTGAGTTGAAGTGCCACTGCATGGTTGAGAATCAGACGAATTTCATCTAGCCAAGAATGAGATGAATTCATTTTACGAATTCAATAGACGAACTTGAGAGTAGCCTAGGAGAAGAGGGGAGCATGGATTTGGTGATGATGGCTGAGGTCCTTCACTAGTTCTATCTCCACACCTTTTATGGGCATGTGAATCATGATGGAGTATTTTAACCTAGTGATATAGAGTATAGGTTGTAAACCCAAGTGTTTAACACATATTGGAGGATCTATACAACGTCTCTACTCGCTTTTTGGGACCCTATCCATCAAATAGGGCATTGTCTACCGAGGAGACAATTTTTCCCAAAATATATTTTTTGTTCAAAATCCAACATTTTTTTATTGTAAAATCCTAAATTGTATTGTTTGAATCATGATTTTAACTCTAGAAATGGAATTAACATCGTCAAAAATTCTTGGGGTACCCAAAATTCCACAATTTGACATTTATAACCTAGTTTTTTATAAATTCTGATTGGGTTTAACCAAAAATTTGCTGGAAAATCCAATACTTTATGGGAAAAAATGTCGGTTGCTTAGAATACACAATCAAATAGTGAATGATGAATATATAACAATGTCCTTCCCATTCCGAAGTGTTGTCTAAGAGGGCACAAAAGAAGACAAGTTGACAATAGGTCCCATAAATTGTTGAGCAAAGATGGATGGTGGACTTTCATTTTTCCATAGTTTTAAAAGCTGAGAGTTTTTCTTCTTGAGTAGAAGGATTTTTCTATTTTTTTTTTGAAAGAAAAACATTCAATTTTATATGGTGTTGAGCATTTGTTCAAATCTCTCACAAGCTCTATTGAAAGATGCATTCTCTCATCTCCATTGTCGATGTAGTGCTGACTTGTAAGGATAACTATAAAGAATGGTCCAAAAATATCAGGCATACCCTCATTTTTAATGACTTATGGAAAGGCATCTATGAAGGAGAGGATGAAAATGCACCCATCAAGACCATACTAGATAAGGAGAAAGCCATTTGGGAGAACAAAGATAGCAAATCCTATGCCCTGATTGTTGCTTCTGTAAGTGAATAGGTGAGTCTTCATATAGTTTTAATTACAAGTTCTTATGATATATTGAAGAAGTTGAAAGATCTATATGACTCACACCCATAATTGGAAGTTGTTTAATTGATGGTTAGACTCAACCTTGAGCAGAAATATGATGATCACTTAGTGTTATCCTATGAAATTAGAGCCATCATGCATGATGTAGGTGCCATTGGACTTAAGATGGAAATTCCTCTCACAACCTTGGCAAGGCCCATTATCCTACATACTCTAATTATTTTGAATCCACACAAGCTAGTGAGAAACTCAAATCCATTACCTTTGACACCCTAGAGTAAAAAAATATAGAACAAGACAAAGCTTTTGGGAAGAGGAATACAACAACTCAGTCCCCTAAAGAGGCAGCATGCCTAGCTCCGAAAGGGAAGAATCAATCACACGATTATCCTAAAAGAAGAGGCAATAGAAGATGACATGGAAGAAATAATTTCATAGGTAGGGGGGGTAAACACCATTAATGAGAAAGATTTGATATTCATTGCATTTTCTATGAAAAATATGGACATGATGTGACAACATGCAAAATACCCTAGGAGAGAATCAAAGATTGTTGGAACCAGAAAGAAGATGTGAGATAAATGAACACAACACACCAAAATCTGGAGGATCAGAAGGAATGAAGGACCGAGAATGAGGAGATAACACTTCATGAAAACCATCAGAGTAACAATCCAACTTTGCGTAGAAATTCTGAGTAAGTGGGGCAGGAGGAGATGGTAGTAGACGAACAAGTGAATTTTCAACTTCTCCCACCTCGACCTTTAGAGCTAGAGTTGTTTGATGAGAAGGGGACAATGGGTCACTTAGGGAAACAACCTTGTCTATCTCAGATTTAGAAGCTCTAACACCGAGGTATGTTGGGAGAGGTTCGAAAGATTCTAACTCATGTGGATTTTCATAAATGTGAACAAGATATTTAAATCTTCCAGTTAAAAATTCCCAATCAACTTCATCCTCAGGAAATTGAAAAAATTAATGAATAAAACTATTGTGAAAATCCTTAAGAGATTCGTCGGGTATTTTTCACAATTTTAAAAAATTTCTGTTAAGGGCTTTACGATCATAAAGAACGAAAATGTGGCATGATTAAAAAATAATCTGTTTGAAAGAGTGGATGGAGGTTGCAGAAAATGTGTGACACCATTGCTTTGCGCACCCTTCGAACGTGAGTGCAAACAACCCACAGGAAACAACCTCAGACTAGATGTCATGCCTGTCACATAAACCAAGAAAAGCAACTGTGTGCCTGAGCAAGGTTATTCCACCCTCGCCATTGAACTTAAATTTGGACAAGTCATTAAAATGCTAGCTAACACTTTCAAATTTGCAGAGTTAGAATAACATGTGGGGGTTATGATTTTGGACGAATTCATCAAATGTGTGTAGAAATTCAAAACAGTTCAAGGGCTCAGCTTGTCATCTTGCCCTCCTTCTAGCGCTAGAAATGTTGACCGTGCTAGACCTGCCAACATTAAGGGGATCTCCTAGATATGAAGTCCCAAATAGACCTCACACTGTTTGGAGTAGGAGTCCCAACAGTGGGTGGTAATGTTATACCTTGATCGCGGAAATGCGCAGAGAAACATATGATAACTTTGGGTAAGAGCAAGTGTGTGACCCTGTGAAGAGTCAAGTGTGATGCATGAAGGTTCCAACACACGAAGGCAAAAGGAAGTGCGACCCTTGGAAGCTTGTAATAGTACGCAACTTGAAAGGAACACACGCGCGAAATGACATCACAAGCTAAGATGTGGAATAGTCCACAAGTTAAAGTGATTACTTAATCCATGTTAGAGGAAATTTCAGCTTAAAAGTGGCCTCCTAAGGAAAAATAATAAAATAATAAAACAAGAGTTATGAATTTTCGAGGGAAAAGAAGAAAACTATTTTTTAATTGTATTTTTGGCTTATCTCCTTATAGGTTTACTCAAATTTCAAGTGTAGACACTTGTTGGATGTGGAATTATATTTCGTATCCAATGCCCATTATGCACACTTTTGAGAAGACCCGCATTGATAAAAAAAATTGCAGATACATTAAAAAAGTGTGTTCAACAAGCTTTTTTAATGTATATGCAATTTTTTTTATCAATGTGGGTCTTCTCAAAAGTGTGCATAATGGGTACTTGATGGATGCAGAATTTAATTCCGCATCCAACGAGTGTCTACACTTGAAATTTGAGTAAACCTATAAGCAGATAAGCCAAAAATAAAATTGAAAAAAGTAGTTTTTCTTCTTTTCCCTCCAAATATTTACATATACCTCTTTTTAAATTTAAAGGATTTTGATTGGTATACATATTATGACATGGAAATTAAGTGAAAATTTCATGGGCACTTTTAGGCTAATATTTCCTCTAATGACAACACGCATTCAACAAGATTCGTACAAATGCAAACAAAATAGCTCATAAGCATATGCGTAAGTTAAATAACATACATTCCCAATATAACAAGAATAGTCCTACTACATTAACAACATATGCATGAAAGCGTGTTGGCTCTGATCTTATTATTATAAGTGAAATTTCCATCCATACATACAACATTGATGACCACTAGCCCCAATAGTGAAACATTACAATCAAGAACACCTGCTCCTCTAAAGAAGTATACTTGCTCTATGCTATGGAGAAGCCAAGGCTCTTCACAATGCTTCCAAACTCTTTCTAAGACTAATCCTAGCCAAACTTGGCTCCCAAAAGGATGTTCTATGATTTATGAGGTTCTATTTATAACAAAAGGGGGTGACTCTTCAACCCCCCTTTGTGACCTTTGGACTACCCTCATGTCTCTTCAACTTCACAAAATGACACATTACATTACATGGCAACTTTCCATATTCCAATATTGACACTTTTAATTTCACTTACAACATAATTACAAACAATATTACATTTTCTACTCGTATCCATACAAGAAAAAATAGGATAGAGACAACCTACAAGACACAACACTATGATTCTGGAGTTTGGGGAAAGTCTAGCTCAACAACCTCCACTTGCTGCTTCTCGGTCACATATTAGTGCCAAGCTTGGTACTGTGTGATGGTATCCGCAAACTTCTTAATGGTGTCTTGCTAGAAGTAGGCTCTAGCATCCATGGCATCCGGGTACATCATCTTAGAACTTGTATCCAACTCATTCTGAAGCATGAGAAACAGTGTCTTGACATTGACAAGATCACCGATGAACTTCTGCATGTTGTGTGCGTTCAGCTCCAAGTCTTCCCTGGTGGCTTCCTGTCTTAGCTGCTCCAAGTACTCTTCAACCTCCTGTCGGACTTGGTTCTTGGGTTTAGCTTTGGTGAGGGAACCGATTGATGGTATCTGGTGTGTTCTCACTGAGATATCTAAACTACTGTACAACCACACATATGAGGCCTATGTGCTGCCAATGAATGAGGCAAGCTTCTTGTTGTTCTGAGTCAACATTCAAACCTTCTCTTTCTCCAGCTGTGCCTGTGGCTTCATCTTCTTCACTAAGTCAAGCGTGGCCCCTTTGAACCGCATTATCCACTCCTGTACATAAGTGATGATGTCATGTATGTTTTTGAGAGTTTTAACAAACTCTTTTCTCTGCTGCTATAGGCCATGCAAATGGACAACTGCTTTATGCATGGTGAAAAATCCATCATAGAGCTTCTGCATGGTTTCTCCAAGTGTTGAAACTTCAACGAGTATCATTGTTCTCATCTCCCCCAATGCAGAAACTGCATTTTGCACTGCTACTTGGAGTTGTTCTGCCTCTTTCCTAGCAGCTTGCAAGTTCTTTTCCAGTTGCTCATTCTTGGCCGCCAGATACTAAAATTTTGAGATTGTTGCTCCTGCATAGGCCAAGCTAGCTTCGACAATGGTAGTTGGATGCTTCCTAGTGTCTGACACTATCAACCTTTATTTGATGAATGTAGATGACGCGTGATCATCCAAAAAGTGCTTCCTCTGTGCTTTCACAATCCTCTTCTGGAACTCATCGAATGATAGATTGTAAACATCCATGACCGGATCATCATCAAGGAGAACAACATATCCTTGCTCGCTTGGGGCTGGCTATGCTACTTGAGGTGGTGGAGACTGAGGGATGACCTGTGGTGCTCTTGAAATCATGTCAACATCTTCACTATGGCTCTTGTTCCAACTCCATGTTTGTCACTTCAATCAATTGCTCAATCTCTTGAGCAAGCTCTCGATCCTGCATTTTTTCACCTTCCTCCTCAACTGATAGCTATTCCGGCTCTTCAACCTGTATTGACATTGTTTCCTTTGTCATCGCACCTTTCCTTTGTTCTTCTTCTTTCTTCTGCTTCTCTTCTCATTCTCTCCTCCTTAACTCTTGTTCTTCCTTTAGCTTCTTCTCCGGCTCCTACAACTTCAGTTCTACTTACTACAACCTCTACTTTTCTCTCTTCTTCTTCTCTACTCTCTTCATCCTTTGCTCCCTCTTTGCTTCCACTACCAAAGCTTCCTTTGCGATAAGAGGACCTGCCTTCATTTTGCAGCTTTTCTCTCCCTCTGGACCGTCAAAAATCTTCCCCTTTCCCTTATCATGCACTAGATTGCTGCCTTCTGATGTTGTTGTTGTTTCTTCCGGAAGTGCTGGTGTCTATGGAGAAACCTTCAAAGTCCTTGCTATACTGACCGGATCATTGAGTCTAGAGGCATTGTATCAGTGTCTCCAAGGATCCTCCTCTGGTCAATGAAATGCCCCGTTGATCCATGGAAAGTAAACTCTCGTAAAATGGTCCTTACAAATAATATGGGGATCATACAAATTAAATTCCTTGGTGCCAAACTCGAATTTCACTATGTCCTTAGCCTCAACATCTGCAAATTTCAAGTTCTTAGTCTCGTACAATCTGATCACAAAGGAAGAGTGGGCCATGTCGCCTTTTTCTTCCTATGTAGTTCTGTTGACGACCCTTTAGCAAGGTGGTACGATACTTCTTGTATGATCAGTTTGTTAGTGACATACCTTAGTAAGACATGCAGAGGCTTCTCTCTGCCAAACACACTGATGAAGGTGCCACTTGGTGAGGCATACCAATCTGTAATATCTACTATCGCCTCCATTTCTTCTTGAGACATGCAAGGTGGATCTTGTTCAAATATAAGATTGTATAGTGGGATGATAAAGTGGTCAGTTAGCCGTGCCATTACTCCTCGATAACTACATTCTGAAAGCAACTTGCAATAGATGTTCATGACAGTCTCTCGTGGTGTCCATGTCCAGTTCATGCCAGGGAACTGTTGTTGTGTACATATTGCATCCAGTAAGTATGTGGACATATAGAACCTTGCTCGCTCATCCTTGGGTGGATTCCAAGACTTAGCTACATGGGAATTCAATTGTTGAGCCAATAGATTCGACCAGTTGAATGGCCTCCCATCACTCACCAACTGGTCTAGTAAGACTTCCCACCCTTCATGAAAATTTTATGTGCTCTCTTGAATATATATATTCTGCAAGCAAAGATGATCAAGAACTGGTAAGCCTTCCTGAGGGACTTTGTCTTGTACACATGTGTGGGTGTCTATCTAAACTTATATGGCTCTTTCACCCAACACTTGACAATGTGTCTTGTATTCACATAGCTATGGGTGTCATAGAAGAGTGAGTCCATGCGCTTCATTGGCTCAAGCAAGTGATACATCTGCTGAAAGTCTTCTGCATGTTGGCACTTCTCAATGTCATATTTTGTTCATCCGTATCTGAGACAATCTAGTTGATGATGTCTGCACATGGGAAGATGGGATACCTGCATGCAACATTGTATAGCCATGACTGTTGAATGCTAAGATAAACCTGCTGGTCCTTTAAATCTACCTCAAAGTCCTTTGCAAAAGTGTCTTTGATTTGTTTCCATGTCAGTGTTGTTCCCTTCTCAATAAACAATTGAGTATCTGCATACAATGGTAAATCAATTGATGTCTGCTCAACTGCTTCCCTAGTACTGCTCTCGGTGGTTTCCTTTAATGCGTCTCTCTTAGATGCCATGTTCACTGTGACTACTGGAGAGATGCTCAACAACTGCTATACTTGTGGGACAAAAAGGACTCTCATGGCAAGCAAATGTTAGTTTAAAATCAAAACAACTTCAAGGCAAGTTCAAGGAGCAAACTATGCACTAGATGTGAGGGATTGCACAATTTTTCATGATAGGGGTGACTGAAAGACTGTGGGAACTGTGCATTACACAGTCATAGCAGCCAAGGTGGAAGCTTGATGACTGGAACAATAATACCCTAAATTTAAAATATTAACCATTCACTGAAATTCGACAGTCATAGTAGCAGAATGAAAATCCCTAATTTAATCATTCATCCAAAATGAAGTCATAAATTCATGAAGTAACTAGATATTCCTAAATATTAATAAATCATTAACAAGTACTTACTGGTAATTTCATTTGGAGATGTTCCTAAGCTGGTGCTGCTCCTGCTCCAGCTACCAAACAAAATTTTCCTCCCAGCCTATTTGGGATCAAGCTGTCCGGTTTCCAGATCCAGAATACAAGTCTTCTGGCCCCCCGTGTCCAAAACTCCAAGAAAAACTAAGCTCAATATCTATCATAACTCTGTTAAAGATTAGTGTCTTTCCCTAGAACTTCCAAAGTCCTCCTGCATCCCTGAGACTGGAAAAAAGTAAAGATATCCCTTTCATACCCCCTCGGTCTCCTTATATCCCCTCGATGGGCACCGTCTCCAGATTATTCACTGCCCTTCATTCCTCTGTTGTCGGTGCTCTCCATCTAGAATGCCCTTCTCTTTTAGATGCGGTCATATTTATTTCAAAATGAACATGAAGTGTTTGGGTATAATCATTTTGATTACTTTACTCATCACTTAATATCTCTTTTAAGTGACTATTAATGAAGCTAAGTAATTTTCTTGTTATTAAAGAATTAATTTAATATTTTATTAAATTATAACCTTTTAATATTTAATTTAGACCTTTATAAATCTATATCGTTAGTTCCTTTCATTAATATACAATATACAATATATAATTTTCTTTTAGTTAATAAAATCCCCTGTTTTATATATATTTTGAATGATGTACTAGTTATACATATTATGATGGTGGTATATATAATAAGTGTTTCACAACATATATTCATTAGATTATGGTATGTTAGGTTTTTTACTTTAACACTTTGATAATTAATTCATTACCTTATATTTTGACATTTTCCATAATTAGTTAGTCCACATACTAGTGCAGTGCATGCATATGTAGCTATCATATGCATGTCTTGTATGCATGCTAATATTTCTATGTTACTTTTAGTTGGAAATGGGTCATTATAGGAACTGCATAATGCACAGTTCATCCTAGACAAAGGCTTGGGAGATACTACGCATTGTGCTGTCTTCGTGGCCAAGCTGGGAGCTTGGCTCCTGGAACTGTGTAGTGCGTAGTTGGAGCCAGCTGAGGATGTGCTGTATGAAATTCCAGAGGCCAAGTTGTGGCTTGAGCCTCTAGATTGCGCAGTGCTAGCTGTGCAAAGTGAGATCCAGCTAAGGGAAACCCAGATCTGCCCAAGGGAAGTGTGGAAAACAAGTAGATCTGAGAGATAGTGTGAAGTTGAGTTCAGATCTGACTAAGTGTAGATGAATGCATGTGAACCAAGTGCAACAATTGATTAAATGAAAGGAAAACGAAGTAAGTGAGGAGAGTCGCTGCAATAACGACCACTGGTGCAAAAACAGGAAAATTGATGTGACACTTAGGAAAGGAAATCTATAACTTGAAACAACACTTCTACAAGTTAAAACACCAACAACCATGTATAGAAACAAGTGAAACAACATACACACAAGCCAAACAACAAAAACTGACAAAAAAAGTGGCAAAAGAGGACAAAACAAAAACTCACCCAGAAGAGCAACGACAATCACACTAAAGTCTCCTTGATCTCCTTGGGAATGCTAGAGCTCCAATATCGAGTGTGAAAATGAGCTCTATAAGCGTCGATTAAATAGATTTGGACAAATTAGGGTTTATGATGCGCATGCCTAAAATCAAGGAAAAAGCGACACTTGGCGGAAGTTTCTAAAAATAATGCAAGTGACTCCTTCAGGATACTAAAAATAGATCCCTATTTTTTAGGGATTCTTTTTGATTTTTTCTTCTTGCTTTTTCTAGGGAAACATGCCATGCCCACTGTTAGGAAAGATTGTGTAGTTCCGAGAATTGGGTAACTTTCCGGTTCAGTGCACTGCGCAGTTTCTGAGCTCAGTGAGGGTTGTGCAATTTCTAGGCCCAGTGTTGGGCCGCTTCCTCATGAATGCACATTTTCTGAGCTCAAGGCTCACTAGAAGTTAGGACTGCACAATTCCCATCAGCAAGGTTGGTTTCCCTCAGGGATTGTGTAGTTTCTGGAGGCAAGCCCAAAACTGTTGTGGGACCAAGTTAGGGGATTAACTTGTGAGTTGGAAAATGAACTAAGTAAGCAAACACAAGCCAAAATGAAAAGATAAGTCTCAGTTGAAGCACGAATACCTGGATCAGTGTGAGATGAGCTGTTGTGGTTAAGAAGGAGGCTCCAAAATTGAAGCATAGGTAAAATTTTGGAGGGTGGTTGTAGCCACTATAACATGTTTCAACAACTATTTAAGGAATCGAGTAAGGAAATAAATCTATTGCCATGTATAACTCAAAACACATCATCATTAATACTTATACTAACATTTATTGCCCACAACAGGTTCCTCAACAAATCTATAACCCTACAATTCCATGGTATACTTATAATCCTCCTCTAATTCAATAGCCCACCTTATGGCCACAATGGCTCTCTCCCTCGAGCCAAATATTCCCGTAGCCTCAAGGATGGTTTGGAGCCTCTTCTCTAGGGAAATTTCCCATGCAAGCTCCATTACTTGAGCCACAATAACTACAATTCCTATCCAATACACCACCATGTTATCCTTCTCTATGGTCCCAACCATTTGTGCAACCAAACCCTAATTCCAAGAATCAAGTTTCGCATCAATTTCAAAAACCTATATTTTCTACTCACTCCCCTATCTAATGTAATGTCATATCTTTTAGAGAGGGGAGAGGAGTGAATTCAAAAACTTCCCCTATTACCACACAACATTTACCTCGGGAATAAAATTTAATCCATAAACCATTAGAGGATAAATCTACATTTGGAACTTGTTCAAAAACCATTGTTGAAGCTCATGAATAATATCAAGAGAAAAACGATAGAATTTCCCTTAACCATCCTTGTAAATCTAAAGAGAGCAAACATCAAGTTGTGGAAGACTTGTACAAGTTGGAGAACCATGAATATGTGGGTCCTATTGAATCCTGGTTCCAAACAATCATTGTCACACCTCACTCCTTCATCATTCAAGAACCATTGGTACCATATCAATTAAAGTAGTTGGTTTCTCATACTATGGCATGTGTTAAAGTCTACTTTTTAAACCCGAGTGTGAGTATATTCAGTATTCTGTTAAGAACATGGTTACACTAGAAGTACCCCTACACTTGAGGGAGATATGCCTCTCTCTAAATTAGGGTAGGGTAGTATAGAAACAACAAATAAAAATTTCATTTAGAATAAAATTGTTATAGCAGCACTCTTAAAGTTGAAATTCCTTAAGGAACAACTATCGAAATTTCCATTATTATGCACTCTTGTGGTGAGTCTTGTCAAAAGAAATTCATTCTTAATGCCTCATTATTTTGTAAAGTGACTATAATTGATGGGTTGGTTCCTCTTCATAATTGTTTGGTCATCCATTGAGTCAATCAAGGGGGCTTATCATTATTATGCTTAATACTTTCCACTTATAAACCCACAACCCTAACCTTGGCCTAGTCACTTGATCAAGTTGTTATCCAAGAAATATTTTCAAGTTTCTCTTCGAAGGTATTGATGAAAATCCTCCTATGGTGGACCACTCCTATAAAACCATAATGAGCTCTCATGAGAACCCTAAAATGATTAAATCGAGGAATCTTTCAGTCATTATATGAGATGTTTTCTTTAAATTGTGTCTTTAAGATATCAAGACGAACCAATAAATATTACTCATTAAAAAAATTTCACGCCATCTCGTGCTCTTAAGGAGCATATTTGCCTCCCCACCTATTAAGCAACATATTTAAGGTTGATCATAATTAAAGTTTAACATAAAGGGATTAATTGAGGGATAGGACGTCTAATTACGAGCCGACCTACCATGATCATGGGTCCTAACAAGAATGACATTACCGCTACTAGTCGCCAAGCTAGGGTAATGACTTTCAATTGAAAAGATGGAAGACAAGAGGTCTCATCACAAGTCGACTTGTTCGTTAGCTAGTTACCAAACCAGGACAGCGACCTTGAATTAATTTCTAAACAAATGTAAATTATTTTAAGTGACTTTGAATATATACCTAATAGGTGGGACATATGCATTTCACTAGGTTAAAAGGCATCCCAATCGAGGATATGGATGCCTACTGGAAACAGGGCCATGCCTGTGGTATTAAAGTTAATTTTACACTATGATTTACATGGTTGATTTTTTTTCATTCCCTGAACTCATTATCACATTTCTCTGAGAACGACTTTAAGATCCTTTTGGTACTATGCTTTGGAGTTCTATCTTTTGGAATAATTTGGTTTTCATGGATGTGGTACCCTTAGTGTAGGTGATTCACTTTATCTAAACAAGAGGAGCTTCACTTATATGCTTGGATAATGGTAAGATGGTCACCTTGGGAAGGTATCCTTTTGTCATATTTATTTTTCCCTGTTTCCATCCATATTTAACATCATGACTTTCAAATCACGTCACTTTTATTTGTAACGAGGAGATTTAGGTGAAGAACTATTGATTAGGGTTGCTCCTAAGATGCTTATGGAAATTTTGGTGGCTGGCTATTTCATGATAACACTATTATTTCATTAACGACATTGTTAGAATTCCTATGGCAGCCCTGGAATTATATTTTCTTTTTATCATTCTTAATGAATAAAGATGGACCAACAAGCATTTTTCTACCAGAACAATAAAATCTAGCAAGTAACAATATTATGAGTGCAGGAACATTTATGTTTCAATTCTGGTTTTTTGCAAGGGAGCATCAATATAGCAGTTTATTCTCTTGCATGAGGACATGCAATATGATCAGCATGGGGGGATGTCAGGCCCCAAAATTGTTGTATCTAATGCATCTTTTTGCCCATATGATGCCTCACTTATTCCCTTGTTTTACCAGTTTATGAACCTTTATCTTGCACTTATACATTCTTTTCATGAAATAGTGAATATTTACATTTGGTTTGCATTTTATACCTTCGTTATATGCATTTCTTAGGATTGATGTTCATTAAATGTTGTTAATGTAGGTCCTACACTCCATAGAGATCTTGCACCTGAATGCAAGTATATGGGGACCACTTGATCATCTAATATTTCAACAGAGGAAAATGATAGATGAAATATGTTTGAAACTATTTTGTAGACTTTTTGATAGTCAGAGGTGCAGTTATCTTTCATTGACCTGTTCCTGCACTAAAGAGCAACCAATTTGGGGATTCATAATCTTGATGCATTTTCAAAGAATTACGAGAAAGATTTTTGTTAAAAAATATATTTTAACCCCTCCAAATGAGTTTGAATGCACCCAGGTCACATGTGTGGGTTTTTAGAAGCAAATCAATAAATCTGCTCAAAATTCGCATAGTTTTCAAACTGCCAACTTTGACCTCAATTTGTGTGCATATGGAGGCTAATATAAAAGTATGAGCATACAGGTTTTTTCCTAGTATAGAAAATTATTTAAAACCCAAACCATTTCCAAAAATTATCTATGGTTAGGAAGATACATGAGGTTATTTGAGGCAATTTTGTAAAAAAATGCAATTTTTCCAGAATTCTAGGATCTTGTCTAGATTTGGAGAAAATGGAATTTTTTAGTTTCTCATACACCAGATCTCGATTTCTTGGTTTGGAATATGTCTACAAAAGACTTCCGTCAATCGAAATTTGTTGGATCTTCATTTATCTTAATTTGTATTCAGTTTGTAATGAAAAAATGTGTATATAAACAAGGTTGTGGCTCCAAGCCTACCTAGCAGAGAGAAAGCCATTCTTTGCACTCTCATGTTGTTTAGATGAGTGTCGGGGGTTCTAACCCCTTTCTCTGATCAACTTGAGCTGGAATATTGAGTATTTTGATGTATTAAAGACTGAGGTTTCGTTAATAAAGTATCAATGCAAGGTTCTCCCTTTATCTTTTTCTTATTTCATTAATAGTTTTCTCTGATATGTAGTTTAAATTGCTTTTAAGGAGGGTGAAATTTGGTTGGTTTGAGCCTAAGCAATCCAACTTGTCACACATCCATTAGATTAGAATTGTGTGGCTTGTTATTTCAGAAATAGTGTTGAAAAGTGCATATATATTAATTGCATGCTTTATTTCTACATGTTTTAAATCTAGTTTTTGGAGTAAATTTCTATGCTCTGTCTTTTTAAAAACTTATTTTATGTTTCATCTTGTGGCTATTTTGCGCTTATATCTAGAGGAATATTACCATAAGTACATGTAAACTATTTTATTTTCCATATAAAGTGGGTTGTGTGAATCAGATTTCAAAGTGTTACTGCATTTTTGTATATGCTTGGAGGTGTTGATGATTTGACGTGAGACTTTCTCTTGGGTTTTGGTATATCACATATCTGAAACATATTAAACAATACAATGGGTTTTATTGCTACATTAGGTTTAAATATGAATCTCTTGAGTCATTATAGACTCAACAGTTGATGATATTTCGGTTTCTTGAAAAAATCTTTGTATCATGCTTGGAGATACTGAAACTCTAAGTAGCTTTGATAAGTAAGCTAGGTTATGGATGAGCAACAACTTCAGAGAATGATAGAATATCTTGAAACTTTTTTAATTCCCAAATTATTGAAACTTGAACTTTCTTGTTGGATATGAAGTATGTCTATAGAAATAACCTTTGTTTCTTTGCTAAACTATGAAAGCATATTGAACCCTCTATAGCACAACCTATGCTCTATATTATTGTCAACTTGTTGATATCATTTCAGAGTGAAGGTGCATAGTGTTGGGAATTATTGATTGATCCAGTTACGAGCTTGCTCACTATTGATTTGATTTATAAGTCTCACATGAATAATTTTTTGTAAGAGTTAAGAGTATATGCTTATGGTGATGATAGTTTTCGAGTACAGGAAGGTTTAATGAGAGGAGTTTGCATTTTACTTTAAGCTTATTTACATTATTATTTATTTATATTTCTTGGGTAGTGGAGTTTCTTCTCTCCAACGTGTGTCTTGCCTTGAAAACAGAATTTTCAGAATTCTTTGTTTGAGTGCATGTTCAAAGCAAATCTTGAAGGAGTATTAAGGCATAATGTGATTATTTTAAGCATGTGTACAATTGATTGCATTTGATTAAGCATGAATTAAATAGACACTTTTACTTTTCAATTGCATGCATAGAGTGGAGTAGAGTTAGAACCTAGTGTAAGAAGTTTCACAGAATTTTCATTTTATTATTTCTGCTTGGCATTTAAAGTATCTGGAATTTTTGAAGTTTATTTGTTGGTGTTCTTTATATTATCAAAACAGTCTTTCTGTTTGATTTAACTAGTGCAGGAATGATTGGAGATTTGTTTGATTGGTTTTAAGCACTCTTTTGAATTGAATGGATTGAGGCATGTGTTCTTTTGAGACTTTTGATCATTTATCTAGTTTGTATTCTAGGTTTGCTCAATAGGTTAATGAGTGAAGTATCTAGTGTCGAGATTGATCAAGGTATTTGTTTTATCTTTAATAAAAATTGCCAAACCCAGTATAGGAATTTATGCTTTGTTTTCAAGAACTTGGAAGATTGTTATTGTATAGAGTAAGGAGTGATTTTATTTTATCTTTTTCAATTGCCAATAAATAGGGTTTTCTCTCAATTATTGATATATTGCAAGATTGGTGTTCATGTTTTCTTAAGTTGCCTTTGAGTGCTAGATTCGACTTAAGTGTTGTTTGCAGGAATCTATAAAGGGATTGATGCACAATTTAGACTAAAATTTGATTTGCATGTTGCTAAGGGCTTTCTCTGGCATTTCCAGTGCTGAGCCTTGAAGTCCACAGACCCCAAATTGACAATTAAATGTTGGTCCTTAATCCACCATATATTGCACCCAACATGGATGATATCATTTTTAGAAGTGATGTTGACATAATGAGGCAAGGTTTTGTAACATAAATGTTGAAAGAGTTTGAAATTTCCATTCTAGGAGAATTGTCATTCCTCTCAGGATTGTAGGTTGTTTAATTAGGTAAAAGTATATTCATCCTTGAAACCGAATATCTTAAGGGAATGTTGAATAAATTTGGAAGGGAAAATTGTACACCTATCACTAGTCGCATGGTCACAGGATGAAAACTAATAAAATATGCTGAATCTATAGAATTAAATCCACCTATGTACAGATCAATGATTGTGATCTTATTATATTTGGGAACATGAAGTAATTCTATGATGAAATCTATATGACTAGTTTCAAGGACATAATATACACCAAAGGAGACCCATGTGAACGAAGTAATAAGGATTTTTAGGTATTTGAAGTGAATCATGGACCTTGGCTTATGGTACTCAAGGAGTAAAGATTTCACCTTAACAACATATACAAATCCAGATTGGGTAGGAAGTGATGATGAAAAGAGAATCACTAGTGAATGAGAATTCTTCTTGGAAAATTTTTAGGTATCTTGGTTGAAGAGGAAACAAAATTCAATCTCTAGTCCCATAGAGGAAGAAGAATATATTGCAACATCAACATGTTGCACTTAGGTTCTTTGGATGAAACAAACTCTGAAGAATATCAAGGTACATTATGATAATATGTATCAATTATTTGTGATAATACAAGTGTAATTAATATCCCAAAGAATCATGTTATGCACTCAAAGAAAAACATATTCCTATCAAATAACATTTCTTAGAGAATAGGTAGTTGACTAAAATGTTAAGTTGGAATACATTACTACTAAAGAGAAACTTGTAGATATATTTACAAAACTTCTTCCCATAGAGAAATTTGATTATCTAAGACAAATTATAGGAGTGATATCTCTCTCATCTCATCAATAGATGGAAAGTATAAGGAGTTGTAAGAGGTTGTAGTTCTCTACATCACCTCAAGAATATGGAAGCTATAGAGAGTGAGCTACAAGAGTTATTGGAAAATATGAAGAAAAGTTAATTGCATCTACAATCTCATAGATAATACTCTTAAGTGGAGTTATCTAAGAAGAAGGGAGAAAATTTTATTGTCGAAGGGCACTAGTTTAAGGGGAGAAACCCTTTTCTATTGGTGTTAAAGGGGTAGGAATTGCATAAAAATGAATAATTTCAGATAGATGGAGATTATAGTTGAGTAGAAGTTGCAAACATGGGAAGTTCCTTAGTGTATTGCCTAAGAATTACCGTCAATGTCAAAAGTAGGATTTTAGAAATGTTTTCATTGATCTAAAATCTATGGGGAGACACTTTAATGTAATCCAAGGCAGGAGCATACCTAAAGGTGGTAGTCTAAAGCCAAACCTGCAAATTTATTGTAAGAAAAAAGGGTGCAGTGCTCAAATTTTAGACATGGAAAGTAAAGAAGGAATAGAAACCTCAAAATTTGGTGAGCCTCAAAATTTAGAGGAAAACCTCAAATTTTGTTGAAAAACATCAAATTTTACATAACATGGAAAGCCTTGAAAATTCAATATTTTTGGATCATTTCCATAAGTTAACGAATGAAATTATTTCCACGAAGTGCTACTCCTTCTATGGGGACCTTCACATATCAAAGGTTTCACAATAGTGGAGATCACTATATTTATTAATAATTTGATATAATATAGGCCCCGGTTAAGCCAATGGTCACATAATGTTAGGGACCAGTGCCTAAGAGCTAACAACCCTTGACAAATTGACATATCACCATTTTTTCAAAGAAGAGCACTATGGATTTTCTTGATATCTGGTATGGAGTGGCCCTTGATAATAGGTCCTTGTTTATGGTACTTAAAGTGCAACACTTGAGGGCTAATAACTACTTAATAATATGGACATATTGCCATTTTTCAAAGGGTGCATGTTTGACAATTTTTTGATATCTAGTATGGAGTAACCCTCAATCATAACAGTAAATCACATGTGTGCTAGGGTGTAGGACCTGAGGGATAAGCACCCTTTTCATATTGGAATATAATTTTTAGAGAGAAAAGTGAATAGGTTGGGAAATTATGATATTATGATATAACAATGCTCCCAATTAGATCACTGGTCATGGAAGAGATAAGGGCTTAAATACCTTAGTATATTAGCTACTATAATAGTTATGGTGTAAGTGTGTAGAAGTATGCCAATATCCTAATATCACAATCCTTGGTAAGAACTTATTGGTAGAGATATATAGAGATGGAGGAAGCCAGAGTGGTAAAGTGAGAGAGATAAAGAAAGAAGGGGTTAGAGTGGGGGAGAGGGAGAGGTAAATAGGGAGAGAGGAAGAGAGGGGCATAAGGGGTGTGAGAGATAAATAGTGGAAGATAGCAAGTAAGAGAGAGAGAGAGAGAGAGAGAGAGAGAGAGGTTAGAAAATGAGGGGAGGTTATAGGGAGGGATGCATAGAGGGGAAGAGGGAGAGAGTGAAAGACAAAGAGATATAAAGAGAGAGATAGATAGGTAAGGAAGGAACATGAGAAAGAGGGAGAGATAATTATAAAGGGATATTCAAAGATGGGAAGTCAGGGTGAAAGAGAGAGATAGTGAGTGAGGAAGAGAAAGAGAGAGTGAGTGAGGGAGGGGTATGTAGAGTGAGGGGAAGAGAGGATGGAGAGAGGGGGGGGAGAGGGAAACAAGGGGAGGGAGGGAGAGAGAGAGAGAATGAAAGAAAGAGAGAGGTGGAGACTTATATGGATAGAGTGGGAGAGGTAGAGAGTGAGAGAGAGGAGAAGAGAGAGAAGGGGAGGAGTACGAGAGAGAGAGAGAGGGAATCATGTAGAGAAGGAGAGAGGGGTATGGAGGGGGGTTTCAATAAATGAGAGAGAGATATATAGGGATGGAATAAGAGGGGGAGTGGAGGGAGAGAGAGGGATGGGGGGATATGTACTTATAGAGGTATAGGATGAGAGATTTAAAGAGGGAGTTAGAGAGAAATAGGTAAAGAGATAGAAGGTGAGAAATGGGAAGGGACAAAATGAGGGAAAGGGGGAAGGTGGTAGAGAGTGGGGGAAGAGAGATAGAGAGGGAGAGAGGGGTGGGGGGAAGGAAATGATGAGAGAGTGGGGGTAGGGAGGTGTGTGAGGGAGTGATCAAGGGAGAGTTGGAGATGGGGAAATGTGGATAGAAAGGGAAATAGAGTCAATGTAGTATAGAGAGAGATATAGATGGGGATAAAGAAGAAAAGACAAAAACAAGAATGGAAGGAAAGTATGGTGTTAGGTCCCTATACTACTAGTGTAACCCCTTATTGTTATTAGTACGACTCCCTTATTATATTGTTGTGCCCATGTAGTCCCCATATTGTTATTATTGTGCCCCATAGAAGCCCACTATTGTTATTATTGCGCGCTTACATTATTATTGTTATGTCGGCTCTGATTATATTATGACCCCTTAGACTGCTATATATAGAAAGGAGGTTTTTTCATTTGTATCATCCAAGAATTGTTCATTTGTGTAATGTAAAGGAGGTTTCCCCCTTGAAGAGGCTTATTTCTAAGGCGTTCATCTATCTTTTCTATCTTTTTGTGAGCTAGTTCCATAACATTTGGTATCAGAGCTTTGGATTCTAGGGTTTCGTTGCGCCAAACATGTCATCATGGCATTTGCGCTATAAATTTTTTTCTGCAAAATTTCAGAAGCTAAGAAAAAAACCCATTTGAGAAGAAATCACACTGAACCTCGGGTATGAATTTCAGATCTTGTGTCGCTATATTTTCGGATATATGATCTGAGGTAGTTAGGGTTTTTGCAGACTCCCAAATTACATTCTAAACAAGTGACCTGGGGAAAATTGTCGTAATTGTCTCTCTGAGCGTCAGATTGAAATTTCATAAGAAGTTACAGAAACAGGATGAAATATAGTTTTCTATGTATCGTTTTCAGATCCTAAGGTCGAAACAGTGACACGTGTAACTTCATACAAGTGTGCTCTTCTGAAAAGGTATATAATCAGGTCATCTTGGGAGATTGTGCATAACTCTTCCTTGGAGAATCCAATTTTGATCAGACTGGTGACATTGGAAAGAGTACATAGAGGGCTACTACAGGTCGCGATTTCAAAACTGGAAGATCCGAAATTATAGAGTTACAGTCATTTCAAGATCGAGCTCCTAAAATAAAGAAAAGGTGATATGAGGAAGTTTGATGGCAAGGATCCAGTAAATTGGATACTACAGATGGAGCAATGTTTTGATCTACATGAGGTGCAACTATTACAAAAGTTACGTATTGCATCTTCATATTTAGAACCGGATCAATTTTTATGGTATAAGGGGCTTTGTTCTCGTAAACCACTTGTTACGTGGTCAATTTTCACGAAGGAAATGATAGCACATTATGAGGATACAAAGAGTAACACCTTCTTTAGCTAATTGATAAATCTCGAACAAAAGGGTTCAATGGAAGAGCACATTGAGGACTTTCGAAAATTGAATATAAGGGTAAATGATATTCCAGAGAAGCAAAGGATTGATGTCTTCATAGGGACTTTAAAGGATAACATTCAACATGAGGTTCATCTTTGGGAACCTAATTCATTGGAGAAGGCATTCAGGTTGGCAAGAAAAATTGAAAGCGAAATTATGGAAACAAGGAATCCCACCACTCACGACTATAATTATGGAAGTGTTTTTTCTCCTAGCCTTCCACAACCTATAAGGTTTACACCACAACAATTGGAAGAAAAAAGAGAAAAAGGGCTTTGTTACAATTGTAATAGCCAATACGCTAAAGGTCATAAGTGTGCTGAGAAGAAATTATTTTACATAGATTATGAAGAGGAGGAAGAAAAGGATAAAGAAACATCAAAAGAAGAGGATATACATGAGGAACCAACCCTAGATAAAGAAGAAATGAATCCGGCCATATCTTGTAAAGCATTGGCAAGAATTGCCACTCCTCAAACTCTCAAGATAGAAGGACATATCAAGAAGAAAAAGGTTCAAGAAGTGAAAGATGACATCAAGAAAGAAGAAATGAATCCAAACATATCATGTAATGCATTGGCCAGAATTACCACTCCCCAATCTATCAAGATAGAAGGGCATATCAAGAAGAAAAATGTTCAAGAAGTGAAAGATCACATCGAGCATCAAGAAATTAATCCGACCATATCTTGTAATGCATTGGAAGAAATTACCACTCAAACTCTCAAGATAGAAGGACATATCAAGAAGAAAAAGATTCAAGCATTGAAAGATCACATCAAGCATCAACAACATGTTCTCCAACTTTTAAAGGATAACACCACTTTGGTGCAGAATCGAATGAAACAACAGGCAGATCAACATCGTAGTGAAAGAAGTTTTGATGTAAGCGATTGGGTATTTTTACGGCTACATCTCAAGCAAGCTATTTATGAGAAGGAAATGTTGGCAATACTACATGCACTTAAGAAATGGTGACCTTACCTAATGGGAAGACACTTTAAGGTAAAAATGGATCATGATAGTCTTAAATACATTTTAGAACAAATATTATCTTTAGAATAACAGAAAAAATAGGTCACAAATATGTTGGGTTATGACTTTGAAATCATCTACAAAAAAGGGAAGAAAAATGTTGTTGCAGATGCACTCTCAAGAAAGGATGAGGATGTCGAAGCATTGTTTTTTGCTATTTCTATTATCCAACCGGATTGGATAAACGAAGCAAGGGATGAATGGAAGAAAGACGAAGAAGTGTGGCCACTCATTCAAAATTTGCAGAAGATCCCAGTTTAAACAATATTGTCAGAACTCGACGAAGAAGGAAAAATCATATTGGAACCTGGAGCAGTCATAGAAATAAGAACTCGACAGCTACGAAATCGATCAATTTTAGAGTATCTCATCAAGTGGAAGAACTTACTCGGTGAAGATTCCACATGTGAGGACAAGAATTTTATACATAAGCATCAAGAACTACTCAAGCGTTGAGGACAACACTTTTTGAAGGAGAGGTGCATATTAGGTCCCTATACTACTAGTGTAACCCCTTATTGTTATTAGTACAACCCCCTTATTATATTGTTGTGCCCATGTAGTCCCCATATTGTTATTATTGTGCCCCATAGAAGCCCAGTATTGTTATTATTGTGCGCTTACATTATTATTGTAACAACCCAAAATAAATATCTAATTAAATTTCTAATTAACATTAAATTTAAATCAAAGTGGCACTTACCTTAGCCAAATAAACATATAATTAATAAACTAAATTCAAACTATGAATAGTGCTTATCTGTGGTAGAAGTAGGCTTACCGGAACAAGGTTTTGGGGACGACTTTCCACCCAACCGTAGGCTCAATTGCGCAAGGATTTGCTACAACTGGCCACCCCGAGCCCTCAATCAACATACTACTGCCAGTGACTCCTATGTCTTAGAACACCGTTCTCCCAAGAGAATGAAAGATAGAATCTTGGAGTGATGGAATGCCTCCCATCCTCCTCACCATCTAATAAATAGAACAAACATTGGATGGGAAACCACATGTACACACTCCATGTATCTACATGCGACTTTCTTTTGATTTTTAGCTTTCTTGTTTTATTTTCTTCTTTTTGATAGTTTTCTTGTTTTATTTCTATTTATTCTTATTTAGAGCTTTAGTATGGTTATTACTATTTTTATTTTTTATTATTTTTATTTATTTTCTTGTATATATTTTTAATATCATTTATTATTTAACATTTATGATTTATTATTTTTATTATTTACTATTTATATTATTATTTATTATTTATTGTTTATTATTATATTATTATATTATTATTTTTATTATTTATTATTTATTATTAAGGGGAGGGATATTACATAATCTCCCACTTTAAGGAACTTCGTCCCGAAGTTAAGTTGAATTATTTATTATTTCATTTACTTCATGTTGCCAACACCCTCTGCTCAACTAGTATAACCAGCAGGCATTGAAAGTTCCACAACACCCTGGAAATTTCAAGGAATCTCTATCCTTTTTCCCACTTTCGGCACTAGGCATAAGCCTGACCCAGTTTGTATCCTAGTCCAAGGCTGGCCCCAAGGCTCGTGCTTGACTCAGACCTCATCTTCCCCAAGGCAGGCATCCGGTACGGTACTAAATGACTCCGGGCATCTCGCAAGGCTGGTCCACTCCCTCCACAACTACTAAGGCGCACAGCCCCAAGCATCGAAGTCCTTACATCCCCACCAGACTTCGGCATCCCAATCCAATAACAGGCACCTAGGCTAGAACATCAGGCACTTGGCCTCCTCAAGATGGTCCCATAGCCCTTCAAGAGCTATCCATCGAGAGCTATACACAAGACAAAGGAACCATTGGAATATGTAGTGTTGATTGAGTTTTGTCCCCAGCCCATATGGTGTTACTTATTCTCCCTCGTGCGTATGGGCTCCCACGAGATCATCAAATAAAACGGTCCTCTTGGCCCATTTGTGGAGTCCTGTGAATCATCACACCTCAACATGCATCCAATGCATTAACCATACCATCTTAGTATCATAGAAAATAACCCACATGCCAAGTCGTGCATGTCATCAAGAAAACATTCATTATTGTTAATTGTAACATTAGGAGTAATAACGCATTGCATGCTTATGCATGTCATAAATTTGTATGCAACTATCACATGCTTCAGTTATACCATCAACATAATTATATCAAAGACATATCATGACTTCACATAAATGAACCACATGTCAGTAAACCTCATATTACAGCATCATAACTCTTATGCCACGTTATGCATATCATATCCATCATGAGTATTCAACATTAAATATTTATCATCACATAGTAAATGAATATGTCAATATACCTTGACATAATGTGATAATACTTATGCATATCGCTATCATCGTATGGATACATTAACACTATAAGAACCATATGTACATCTTTATCCTGCTACCATGATATCATGAAACATCATCAATATGTTTTCATCAAGTTGTCAATTACTTTTCAATAATCATTTCCACTTCTTTCTACTAAGTAGTTGATCATTTACACCAACGTATAATCATCTAAGTACATCGTTAAATTTCACATGTGCCTCATCATCTTGGGTCTTAATCTCTCGTTATATATTCTTCCTTCCCCAAGGAAATTCTGGTGAAATTCATTATTTAAGATATTACTAGTTATTCCATCATCATCTATCTCAAAATTACAATTCCTTGATTTACATCCATTTACTCTTTGGCTTATTGATTCCAATACTGCTATATGCAATTGCATATAAACATTATTTCAGGATGATTTAATTTTATATCATGCTTAATTTACTTGCACGAGGATTTGTTGATCCATGTTGACTTATTTAACAATTAGCACTTCATCCACATAAATATTTTCTTATCTCATCGAGTTTGTCAAGTGCGTATCTCAATACCATTTGATTGCTTTATCATAAAAGACTCTTTCTCATTAAATAGTATCATTATTTTAGATTTTGAAACAGTTGGAAACAGGACTACCATCATTGTCCATGAAAAATTTAAATGTGAGGTGTTATGTGGAAACAACCACTTTTAACTTTATGGGAAGTCCTACTCATGAAACAATGAGTGAAAATTAGTCAAGTACAACCTCTATTAATTGACTTTCACTTCTTTTGTCACTATGTACACAATCCTTCTCAAGGTATCCTTATAAAATTTCTAGCAACATTCCTTCCTATATCTTCCTCATTTATTATCACTTGGTCATCATGCAACTTCACACCTTCACATTTTTAAAATATGTAGATCATCATTATGCCCATTACCAATCATGTTTCTCACTCCACTCATCAATACCTTTAAAAGAACTTTCTTCTTGATAGAACATCCCTTCATTTCCTCCTACCCGATATTCATAGATATATTTTTTTATTTTTCTCCCTGTCTTGATTTCCTACTATTCCATGTCTAATGGCTTCAAAAATGGAAGTTTCTTCACTTCATTCTAGTCTATTAAATTGACTTTAATTTCTCACCTCCAGTCATTGTGGTTTCTTCTCCTCCTCTCCTATAGCACTGATATACCTTGGAAATGTTGTTACTATTTCCCAACTTGGGTAATAAATGCATTAAGATAGCTACCAAATGTAATCTGCTTATAAAATTTCCTAATCATACGTCTTGTTATCCATAATTCATTCATATAGTTAGTCACCTATGAAAAACTTTACTATGTCTCTCTCCCATTGTTATAGATGTTGTTATGCACACAACTTATCTTCTCCAATCATTCTATGTTATCATACCATCCAGGTTCCGTAAAAATGTCCTTCATTATTACCATGATTATTCAACTTCATTAGTTGATTGCCAATATTTTCTTCTTTATGTGCATCATCCTTAGATAGACCCTATAGTGATACCTTTAGAGTACCAAGTTATGTTTCTTCCATTATGTTCCAAAATAGGTTGCCTCTTCTTACTGATTTCTTACCCTTGTTGTGATACATTTTCTCTACCACCTTAAGCATCTGATCCACGTTGGCCATAATCACATGAGCTATCATTAGTTATCATCCTTAAAAAAATTGCAAGTTTCTCCTTTCCATTTCTCCTTAGACAACTTTTATCCACTGTATGCAATTAACCTTGAATCACGAAACCTCGTGTAACTTATACTCAAAACTAAACTGAAATCATAGGGTACGATTTAGATGTATCATAACGTTCAAACCATAAAACATGACTTAGTCTGTCTTAGCTAAGTAAGCACTCCAAATGGGTTCACAACATCTTAATCATCAAGATCATATTAAGATATTTGTGTTCTTGTAATAATAGATCAGAGAAATACTAAGCCACTGCTATTGCTAAAGGACAATGAGAACAGTAATCCAACCTAGATAATTAGTGAATAATATGATCAGCATTCAAGGACTGTTAGATTAGATTGAATAATGAACAGATGCAAGTGAACAACGATCATCTAAAGGTAATAAGATATCAGAGTTTATCCATTGTGAATTAGGATAGATTTCATTATTTAAGAGCACTTTAATTGGTGACAAATTATGCAAATACTTCAAGTGCTATGTAAACTAAAATGAGCCGGTGGTGAGTAGTTACACCAGCATTAAAGATTTGTTCCTCCACAAAAGCGTGCCAGTATACCATATCAATCGTGCAATCTTTTAGAGAATTATACATCGTCAATTATGGGTAGAATATCACCATCCAAGATTACAAGATTATATACTTTTCCAATGAATTAATGAGTCATAACAAAACTATATACCTTTAATTATGTGACTTATTTAGAATTTTGCTTTGTTATATGGTTGTAATGGAGAGAGCTATGTCACACCTTTAACCATTGTAGTTGATTATATCACTTTTTATTTTATGGAATAGCGTTTAGGAAATGATACAAACAACTCAAGAAAATGAGATAGTGGTTTTACCATGTAATGAGATTCTAATGAGAGCAGAGAATCACAGAGGAAAGAGCCGGTATTCAAACCAAAGAATCTGCTGTCTATGATGATGCATGAGAAAAACCAATGAGGAACTAATGAGTGCATCAAACTTTAACTTATACCGGCCAAACACTTACAGTTGATCTTCCAAAATAAATGGTAATACCCTTGGATCTTTAGGTCTCACTTCTAATATCATACTTTTATAAAGATTCTAAATAAATAAGCTGGCTGTAGTTAGTTTAAAAGTATATCAGTCTACCAAAGCTAGATTAGTTATCAAAATGTAATGAAAAGAAAGTTGATGAATTGTAAAAAGAAAAGAAGGTTGATATAGAGACCTTGTACGAGAAATAAAACACTACTGTAACTCAATATCAAGATTCATCACTTGAAGAAGCATAAAATAAGAACCAATATACTCAATAATAATTATTATCAGAGTCTAATAATAATAAGGTTAATAAGTTATCCTTATTATCAGAGTTTATGAGTTTTAATAAGATATATTTTATCATAAATTATCAACAATCACAATACTTAAACCATAAATTACCATAAATTATCAACAATCACAACTTTTGTAGTATAAAACCATTGAAAACATGAGTTAGAATGTTATAATGATGTCAGAATAAAACTTAGAGAATTGTCTCAATGTAAAATCCAAATTCGAATGACTAAAGCTTAAGAATATTTGTGGCATTATTGTGTTAAAAAGGTACTTGAATTTCGAAAGAAAATTTATTCATCATTATATGTCACACCAATATTAATTCTACAGATTCATGATTTTTAAGGATAAAGATAAATTGAAATTTTGTGCTGTAGAGTGAAATATTTAAGTATCTGTTTAAGCAATCATAACTTATGTTAGAAGAATTAAATGGATTGCTTTTAACAAAATAAATCATTAAACAAATTTATTGAATGTATCTTGAGATTCTTATGGCTATTAAATGATTACTCTAAGGAAATTTAAGAAATCAAACAACCAAGAAATATTCCACACCATAAAGAAGAGACACCACCACCTGACCCAAAACGGGATCGGATGACTGGGAAGGTTATCCCTCCCCAAAACACAAAATAAAATCATTTTATTAATAAGATGGCCCGCATGCAAGCGCACCTGTGAAGGCAACACCATATCAAACCCTTAACAAAGCTTTAATAGCTACCAGGTTTTACATTCATTAATTACAACATAAAGATCGAAATAATACCAGGAAACTCTGAACAAACCTATTGTCTACAATACATTTTTGAATTCTTGATGAGAGAAGGAGCTTCTTTTGGTGCTTGGACTTTGAACAGATATGCACTTCATTTGAGGTAACCTTGTGGATCATATTTATCTGCAAATGGCTGTAACCGTATTAATTGAATTGTTTGCCGACTGCCTATTGATAGCTCGCTGTAAAATTACTTGTAGATTTGCAGTTTCTGTCAATGCAATTCTTAGCATCATGGAAGAACCTTGTTAAAAGCGACAGACATTTCTTAAAAGGTGCATATGTTGGGTAGCGTCCTCCACAAAATATCGTATTGGAAAACCGCATGAATGATGTCACATTTTATAATATTTTTGTTCTTTAAACTGTGCCATGAAACTTTTCAACTCCTTTGAACTTGACTGCTGACAAAATATGAAGCCTAAAAGAAAATGCATAAAGATTTCATTGAAGAAGCTTAAAATTTTTCTTGTCCGAAGATCTCACACTTTGCATGAGATGCTAATGCTCAAACGTATTTAGAAAAAAAATTGATAGTTTCCGTCAATCCATAGCACAATTAAAATCAATATGATAAATAATAGAGTGCCAGCTGAGAGCAAGTGCTTTCCATATAAAAAGCAGTTAACATGATCAAGATTTTCAAGAAAGTCAGTTACTATTTAGTAAATCCAAAGTTTGAGAATGGCGCAGACAGCTAAAGTACAAAACAAACCTTCAAACAGAGTACTACTACAAGGAAACCAACAAAGTTTAGTGAAAAATCCTGGAAACTCTAGGAGAGATCCAGAAACTCTGAGTCTATCATGTTCTTCACGTCTTCTATACCTCCAACTTCCATTAGGTAATTGTATGTATTTGAAGGGTCACACTACAATAACATAATGGGATTGCATTATAAATATTGTTGCCCTCCTTGGCATAGAATGGCAGGGCGAACAGAAAATGGCTTGAAAAGACTGACAAAGAACAAAAATTGTGCAAATTTATTTCTAAATATAAATCTCAGTGAGATGGAGGAGACGTTTAAACTTTAGTTGGTTGGACATTGTCCTTCCTACAAATTTACATAAAAGATGATATAAAAATTTCGATGGAGCAAGTTTGACTTCTTGTGTAATGCGGGGAATCATAGAAGTTGTCAGAAATAAGAGGATTTAAATGATAAAACTCTTCTACAATAAACTTATTTGACAAATTCATTTTGTGTGCAAAGGATGCCGAATCTTCCGAGCCTCCTTGGGTTCGAAGCGCCTAGTAGCGGCCCCGGTGCCTTCCATGTGCCCATGTTTCTCAAACCCCGACTCTGGCTGAAAATCCTGGAAAAATTAAGATAATGGAATCAATACGGCTGCTGTTGTTTCAAGGAGCAGAAATGGTGGGGAGGACCTGTGGAATGACGCTGCGGCCGAGAGAGGAGGAAGCAATCCCCGAGCACCTGCGCTGCCTTTGAAGGGTTCCTTCCCAAATACAAAGGCGAAGCCAGAGACATTGAGGCATTCTGCACACCAACATCGCCTCTTGAAGTGCAAGACAACGCCATCTGTTCCATACCAGGCACAGACAGTATTGGCACGGTCTCAAACTGCCTTTTTTTATCGGGTGCCTTCAAAGTAAACCCAAATACGGGACGAATTACAAAAAAACTGAAATAGAGGGGCTGAATTTGAATCGACGGGAATTGAAACTACGACCAATAAATTACTAGGAAAATAGGATATGCATGAGAAAAATAGGTGATTTACAGAAGTAGGTGAAGTCGGGGTAGTATAAAATTTGTCAGAGCGACTTCCTGCTCTCTTTATTGTTCCTAAATTGCAATTGGTAAATAAAAAAAACTACAACATAAGGAGAAATTATTCATATTCTCAGAGTAAAGACCGTCTCTTATGCATTAAAATTATTCATATTCTCTAATTGAAATTGGGAAAGAGTGCTATAAAGAGATCAGAATAATCACAACGAACAGCGAGAAGCCTTAAACCAAGAATGGTTTTCGTATCATCCAGTGCACATTGGTTAAAAATGTACATAATATGTGGCCTCCCGAAGTAAGCATCCTGTATTACCTTCAAAACAAGTCAAGTTAAAAATCCCACAATTTTTTTTTTTTTTTTTGATGCCCATAGGCCCTAAGGGTTGAACCTTGCCTCTGATACCATATGTAACAGCCCAAAATAAATATCTAATTAACTTTCTAATTAACATTAAATTTAAATCAAAGTGGCACTTACCTTAGCCAAATAAACATATAATTAATAAACTAAATTCAAACTATGAATAATGCTTACCTGTGGTAGAAGTAGGCTTGCCGCAACAAGGTTTTGGGGACGACTCTCCACCCAACCATAGGCTCAATTGCGTAAGGATTTGCTACAACTAGCCACCCCCGAGCCCTCAATCAACGTACTACTGCCAGTGACTCCTATGTCTTAGAACACCATTCTCCCAAGAGAATGAAAGATAGAATCTTGGAATGATGGAATACCTCCCATCCTCCTCACCATCTAATAAATAGAGCAAACATTGGATGGGAAACCACATGTACACACTCCATGTGTCTACATGCGACTTTCTTTTGATTTTTAGCTTTCTTGTTTTATTTTCTTCTTTTTGATAGTTTTCTTGTTTTATTTTTATTTATTCTTATTTAGAGCTTTAGTATGGTTATTACTATTTTTATTTTTTATTATTTTTATTTATTTTCTTGTATAGATTTTTAATATCATTTATTATCTAACATTTATGATTTATGATTTTTATTATTTATTATTAAGTGATTTATTTATTATTTTTGTATTATTTATTATTTTTATTATTTATTATTATATTATTGTATTTTTGTTTTTATTATTGATTATTTATTATTATATTATTATTTTTATTATTTATTATTTATTATTAAGGGGAGGGATATTACAATTATTGTTATGTCAGCTCTAATTATATTATGACCCCTTAGACTCCTATATATAGGAAGGAGGTTTTGTCATTTGTATCATCCAAGAATTGTTCATTTGTGTAATGTAAAGGAGGTTGCCCCCTCGAAGAGGATTATTTCTAAGGCGTTCATCTATTTTTTCTATCTTTTTGTGAGCTGGTTCCATAACATATGGGTAGAGAGAGTGAGAAAAGGGGAGAGATAAAGTGAATGAGTGAGAGTGAGGAAGTAGTTAGAGTGAGCGAAAGATAATGGGCTGAAAGGATAAAGGAGTAGAGTGGGAAAAGGTAAGAGAGAGAGCGAGATAGAGATGTAGAGTTGGAGGCTTGAGTTTAATTTCCCAACCATATCCTAGGAAATGCGACTCATACCTAGAGTTAAAAAGATTCTAGTGGTACCCATATTCCAACTAGAAAGGATATATTACTCTCAATACATTACATTTGGTTTTTAGAGGCATTGCTGGAGTTTGATGCTTGGAATCTTACTCTAGGTTCTAGTGCTTAAGTTTCCTCCATTTACCATGTCCTTTAGCCTATGACCAATTCTCACTACTTAAATCCTTCTAATGGTGTCTGCATTATAAATTAGAGGATAAATATCTCAAAGACATCACCTACGGTTGTTTGAGGAGTATTTGATGGCTCTAAAACTTGGAAGCTACCTCTTAGGCCTAATAAGAAAATTTCATCAATTTTACTTGTTTGAAGTCTTAGGAATGATACTTACTTCTCCAAAAACCATTATACTATGAATATGACCCTAAGAGGTAAATGATACACTTAGGTCATCTATGTAGGTTCAAGGTATTATTCATGTTGGGGTATATTGCATGCATGGGTTCAATAGAACCACTTCAACACCTCACTTATACCATCGTTTGACCCTCTTCCATAAAGTAGTGGGGCAATGTTATGCAACTAGCTCACAAAATAGAAGAAATGATAGATCAATGACTTGAACATTATCCTCTTCAACGGGGAAACCTCCTTTACATTACATAAATGAAAAATTCTTGGATGCTACAAATGATAATACCTCCTTGGTATATATAGGGGTCTAAGGGTTCACAATATAATTAGAGACTACATATCAATAATAATGTAAGGGTACAACAATAACAATAGTGGGATTCTATGGGGCACAACAATAACATGGGGGATACATGGGCACAAAAATAACAATAGGGGGCTACACTAACAATAATAATAAGGGGAATATACTAGTATTATCGGGACCTAACAGGCACATATGCCCATTTTTGATTCATTAATAAAACCTCACTACCATTTAGGATCATCACCTATTTTTAACATTTTCTTTTTTAATAAGTCTATTTTAGTAGGAGGTGATACCTAAGATGACATGTGGTGGTGATTGGGAACTAACTTGTTTATGACATTGCTATTTCTTCTCCATTTTTGTGCATTTCCTTATCTCTAATATACAATACTAATCGTCTCTTTTATTTATTGAGATAACCTTCATAGACACCACCTCCACTCATAACCAACCTAATTTATTGATTTTTACTCTTATTTTTTGGGTTTGAATGGGTATTTATCTCATGTTAGGGTAATTACATTAGATCTAACTAATTTTTTATTTTGCTTACTTTTACATAATCCTATCATTATGCATTGATATAATTTAGGGTTTCCCACTTAATTTTTTACTTAATAGCTATTCTAGGAATACGAATAAATAGTTGACTAAGTGTATGCACGAGGGAAACCCAACCTATTTTGAATTTATTCCTCTACTAGAGAGGCTATTTATTGTATTCAGGTTCAGCAATAATATCATATTAGAGTTAAATGAGTAATTCAAATTGTCTCTTGGCTAGTCAATTTTCTCAACAATTTTAGTTTCTCTTCTCTCTTGTTTTGCAATAGCTAGTCCACGACTTTTTTCACACTTAGATGATATGCTTGTGCTTAAAATCCAATAGTTCATGGTCTTTAATGCATGATTTTATAGTGTTTTTCATTATACTTTTCTATGGTTTGGTATATTGGTGTCATTTGATGCTTTTTATTAGTATGTATATATCCTAAGTTCTTGGAAATAATATTCACATACTATTCGTTGCACTATGGGGCTCATAGCAGGGGTTGGATAAACCTCTTGTATTCAAAGTTTGAGCATGGAAGCCCTTGACCAAAATATTTTGGGATGTTCCTTTAAAAGTTTAAAGCTTATTATAGCATGTATATGTTCCTAATAACATGTGTACTCTATATGAAGGCATATGCATGCTCAGAATGCATGCATTTTCATAATAATGCATGGTCATTATTAAGAATGTGAATGCGTTCCTTGAACACATGCATGTTCTTTTCATTCCAATATTTTTGGTTAAGAGTGACAAATATAATATACAGGCTTGTTGGTTTGGTTTCCTTAGATTTAGTTTCGGGATGACAAACCTTGTGGTTTGGGTGTTTTGGATTGCAAATACATTAAAACCTCCATTTTTATGAAAACCTTTAAACAACTCTATCTTTCACATTATTTTAGTATAAGCTACAAAAAATACATTATTAATGAAACTAAAGACACACATATAATTGAATACCTAGATTTGAAATATATAATTCTAAAAAAATATTATTTACTATTTTTAATAAGTTTTTTCCTTAACATATATGAGAATCGTAAAATACATACCTCTTTTGTTCCTGCTATAATGTTTCTTCACCTCAACCATTTTTAAAATATGTTGTATGTTTCACTAGTGTAGATTGAGACCTGCAACATGAATAGAATGAAAAAGAGGTGTTTGATAATGTTAAGAGTCTCTTACTTGTACTAATGCAAGGCCTTGTAATTTGAAGGATATAATTACTTTCATATATATATATATATATATTAACATTATAAATTTCTAAATAATGGCATGGCACAGAATAATATGTTCCCTACCATTACACACATGTTTCTAAGGAAATTCCATAGTAAAGGTATTAAACACTTGCAATAATAGAAACATATGCATTATATCATAATATTATTGAGTTTGACTATGAGGTTTTTGTTTCTCGCTTGGAAAAGGAAATAAATTATGTATCCTTCCTTAGATAGTTTTTGTCCAATTGGAATTAAATTGCAAACTTCATTTAATTTTCATTTTGGATTGGTATTGAGTCTACACACCATATTAGTTTCACTATGTATCCTTGAGTAATGAACAACCTTAAAATAAAGTGTTAATAAAATCATTTGGATGTTTTTTGGTTATAACACACCAACACTAGCCTAGGGTTGTAAAGCATTAGATTAGGATTAGATAGGACACTCTTCAAGGCTATAAAACTTATACTAGCTTCAGTATTGAGTGTAAATCAATTTTCACATCATATGCTTGTTAGGAAGCTCCTCTCACATATGATTTAAGGATGCAATCACATCAAGAACTTATGGAGTGGAATCCACACTCCATAGCTACAGGTGCTCACTAAATTGTGCATTTAAATGGGGATCTATTTGAGAGGTGTAAAATTAATTTTGAGAAATTTATCATGAGATTTTAGGTTTATATACCTCGCCTATGGGTATTTTTGCAATCACATGTGTCCCACAGATCATTTGATTGTGAGATGGTAACCATAGTGGTCTATATTTTAAGTCTCTTACCTAGGTAACTACGGTTGGGATGTCCCCATAGTACTTGAGGTAGATGCAATCACCATGCCAGTGCTCCTAGGGGGTGATGCTTAGCTCCATTGAGGTCACCTGCACTGGGTAGGGTTGGTATTGTTATAGCTCTGATACCACTTGTTATAGATCTAACCCAAAGATATTATGATAATAAAAATAACCCAAGAATAACAAGATAGAAATATATAGAAATGCTTCTTTATTGATCAAACCCTTAAGGTAGGGCAACACCATACATTCACTCCTTAAGGAAGGAGAACACTCCACAAGCCATATGCTTGTTCATACAATAATCCTTGACTATTCCTTGACTATCTTGACATGGAGTCTCTAGCCTCTATATAGGCCTCATACATACAATACCATGGGTCATTACCATGGTTTCCTCATACCATCAACTAATACCATGGGCCCATTACCTTATTACTAACTACTTGTGGTCCCTTACATGATATGAGTTAACCACCTTATTTATTACTATGGCCCATCCCATTATTACATTATTACCTTGGGTACCTCCCTTGGTACCCCATATTATCCCCCCTAGGTATATAACATTCCACCCCCCTTAGCATGTTTCGTCCCCGAAACATGGGAAGAACACAAATAATAAGATCTACTCAAAAGAGTAGTCCACTGGTACCATGAACGTGCATCTAGCCATCCAAGAGAAAGGTGAACCCTCGATCTCGCTGGTGCCTCGCTCGCTTGAGATGGAAGTTGACCGTGGCAGCTCTTCTGTGTGTAGTAGGTGGATCATCACTCCTCGCTATCCGTCATACGGGGGTTGTTGTCCTTGTGGCTAATTGGTTGCCATCTTGTTGGTTGTTTTCTTGCGGGGTGATGTGGGTGATGATATGTTGAAGTTTTAACCCATTGTGTCTTTTTCTTTAATTCACCTTGCTATGGTGCCTATTGTGGTGTCTTCTTTTCCAATATGACTTCAACCACTGAACCCTCATCAGATGTGTCAGCACCTGTTACCTTTTCGGCTTCAGCCTCTGTTTGTGTTTGATTGTCGACCATCAACTGCTCATCATCTGATATGTCAGTCCCTGGAACATCTTCTGCGTCAACCTCCATGGACTCTACCTGTTTATTGATGAAAATATCGTGTAATGTAATTTTCTTCTTTTTATACCAGAGCTTCAGGAATTTCTTCTGCACATTAATATTTATAGTACCCACTGATTCCATCCACAGGTATCCCAAAACAACATCCATATTATATGTCTCTGAAGCATAAAAATCACCATGCAACACATACTTATCCATAGAAATCTTCAAATCCTTATACACTTGAACATCCTCATTATCAATCTGTGCAGTTTCAATGTGTTTTGCTGGAAATTGCAATCTTTTTGCCAAATTAATACTTATAAGATTTTGCTTGCAACTAGGATTTATAGACACAACAATTTTCTCCTTCTGAATCAATCCATGAACCTGCAATAAAGATATACCAGTAGGAAATAACCCCATATGTTTCTCCTTATCTTGTTTTCTAATATGAGACCATCGGTCTAAAAGGAATTTTTCAAATTCTTCATGAGGCAAGTTGTAACATTTCGTTTGGTTAAGTAATCCCCACCATGTGGCCGCCTCATCTCTAAAATCCTCCACTGCCCAAAATTTCCAATTGTTTTTCCATAACCACTTTTGTTGTTTTATGTATTCTTCAATAGTAGGACCACTATCTTTTCCTGTAAAATAAAGAACCTCGCTAGAAGCCATGAAGAGAGTTTTGAAAAAAAACACTTGGCGAAAATTTGAAATTGTCACAGTTTAGTCAATATTGCTCAGAATCCCTATTATGACCTATTTTTGGAAATGGAACAACCATTCTGCATCTGCCCATGTGATAAAAATTTTGATCCAGGCAATGAAATTTCAAATCTGCGCTGCAACTCTCCCGCCGTCACCAAAATTTCTGCAAAAAAAGAGTTGATTTTAAATCAGCGATATCTCCCTCATCCAGACTCCGATTCGACTGATTTTTTTTTTGAAATTGGGTAATTTTTCTCAAACAATTCAGATCTACAATTAGATTTTGTAGATCTTGCACCAGGACGTCTAGATCTGCGCCGCAAACTCGCTGCCCCGAAAAATTGTCTACAACACCACTGATTTTTAGATCAACGATATCTCGTTCATCCGGACTCCGATTCAACCGATTTTTTTTTTGAAATCGACTATTTTTTCACAAAGAATACAGATCTACAATTAAATTTTGTAGATATTTCACCAAAACATACAGATCTGATCTGCAAACTCGCCGCCCCCGAAATCCTGCAAAAAATTAAAAAAAAATTCTCCACTTTTGTGCCGAAGAAAGTGCTCTGATACCAATTGTTGTATATCTAACCCAAAGTATATGAGAAATAACAAATATACCCAATAATAACAAGATATAAATAGATAGAAATGCTTCTTTATTGATCAAACCCTTAAGGTAGGGCAACACCATACATTCACTCCTTAAGGAAGGAGAACACTCCACAAGCCATATGCCTGTTCATACAATATTCCTTGACTCTCTCCATGTGGAGTCTCTAGCCTCTATATAAGCCTCATACATACAATACCATGGGTCATTACCATGATTCCCTCATACCATCAACCAATACCATGGGCCCATTACATTTTTATTAACTACTTGTGGTCCCTTACATGATATGGGTTAACCACCTTATTTATTACTATGGCCCATCCCATTATTACATTATTACCTTGGGTACCTCCCTTGGTACCCATATTATCCCCCCTAGGTATATAACACTCCACCCCCCTCAGCATGTTTCGTCCCCCACTTTTGTGCCCAAAAAATTCTCCACTTTTGTGCCCAAGAAAGTGCTCTGATACCACTTGTTATAGATCTAACCCAAAGATATTATGATAATAAAAATAACCCAAGAATAACAAGATAGAAATATATAGAAATGCTTCTTTATTGATCAAACCCTTAAGGTAGGGCAACACCATACATTCACTCCTTAAGGAATGAGAACACTCCACAAGCCATATTCTTGTTCATACAATAATCCTTGACTATTCCTTGACTATCTTGACATGGAGTCTCTAGCCTCTATATAGGCCTCATACATACAATACCATGGGTTATTACCATGGTTTCCTCATACCATCAACTAATACCATGGGCCCATTACCTTATTACTAACTACTTGTGGTCCCTTACATGATATGGGTTAACCACCTTATTTATTACTATGGCCCATCCCATTATTACATTATTACCTTGGATACCTCCCTTGGTACCCCATATTATCCCCCCTAGGTATATAACAGGTATAGGGAGCTTGTGGTAATTACTCCTCTAGTATTTTATTAGTAAAAGGTCCTTACAATATTGATCTCTTCAAGCATATTGGATATGAGGAGGTATATTTATAGTTGGTTTGCTTGTTGGATCTCTTAGGGATTTTATAGTCCACATTGTTGGGTTTGAGTCTAGTTGGCCATAGAAGTGCATTAATAAATTAATTAAACTAGATAATTATCTTTCATTCTCTAATATTACATATCCTTTCTCCTAAAGAGAATGTTTTTTCATCATAGAGATTAAATTAGAGTAACTTTGTTATTAGAGGAATTAGATCAAACTAGAGTTGGTAGGGTTATATTTTGTTTAGAGGGGGGAATAATACATAATTTTTGAAGTTGTATATGAAAGTACACCATCACACATCAACCCACCTTTGACTAATCCTATTGGCCTTATAATTGTATAGTTGAGTGCTTGTTTCAAAGAAAATTTTTCCTTATTCTCTCATCAAATGTCTAATGAGAGTGGTTCATACACCATGGGGGAAATGTGTCCCTCATCACCATGGTAGGTGTTTTGTCTATGTTGTCTTAATTACCACCATTAAATGTGATAGGGTCCACTTCTCTGACCTTGAAAACACCCCTATCCTTTCATTGGGGCATCCCACTAGTTGATTCTGCAACCTTGACAAGTTTATCAAGCTTTTTTGTGTCCTTCCCTTCATGTAGATTTATGTTTGGAATGACGGAAATATGAATTCAAACTATGGGAGTTGGGTGGTTTCCACCTAGTTTTTTTCTCTATGGTCATGATCTCTAGCAGGGATCAACCTTCATAAATGACCTTTCTAGGGGGGTCTATGTTTGTTCCTAGTCAGAATGGGTGAACCACATTTTTGGAGGAACTTACAATCCATTAGGTAGTTTTGTGTTAGGACGAATTTCATTCTCTCAAGGATTTCATGCCTTTGGAGTGGCTAACTTAGCTAAGGGAAATATCCCCACTAGTACCACTATGCCTAGAATTTTTCATTCTTATAACAATGCTTTTATGTTGATAAGTGTTCCTTCTAATGTTGGTTATAATCCCATCAACAACCATGCTTTTGGGGGTTCCTTTGTCTTTGTGGAGAATCCCCCTCGAGCCAAAATTTCATTCACCTTAACAATTGGTTCAAGAGTCTAATAACCTAGGTCTAGTCATCCCTTTGGTCAACTATCATCTTCTAGAAATTATGCTACGGGGGGAACACAAGATCCATGTTAGGGGATTTATTTACCTGTAGATAAATTCAATCGACATCTACTTCAATTTATAGCATATTTAAACTTTCCAAATTTGCACAAGCTGATGAATGACCCCATATGCCATGGTACTTAGTGGCCTCCAATGGTTGGAAACATCTGATATACCCAAGTTTGATGGATAATCAAGAGAGAACCTGACCACACATATCTCCACCTATCATATATATATTTCTCTTCAGATTATTTGATGGATGATTCCATTAGGTTGAGACTCTTGCAATTAATGTTGAACATGGATACCAGAAAATGATACATTGAACTAGATGAGACATCCTATAATGATTATGCTTCCTTGGTGTGAACATTCTTGAATCATTTCTAGTTACCATGATGGAAAGAGATAAGAACCGTTGTCCTATCCACATTCAAGTTGCACACCTCCACCCATATCTGCAATCACATACACAACTCGAGGCAAAGGAAGTGACTAATTAGGACTAATATTCATGACCTATTTCTCAAAGATTGGTTTACCTGATCCTTGATGGCACCCATTTCCAAGTATAACACTATGGATAGGGTAGCTACAGAGGACTGGACCATCTTACGTTATCAACATCATGATGTGATTTACTCACAATTAGGAACTCTATATCAAATTATTCCTAATGCTCCACAACCTTCAACCAATCCACAATGACCCAAACTAGGACCACATGATGATGGTGTAATTGGTTCCACCTCTTATGATATTATGAGCTAGTTCGTTTCTCAACTAGGGAAACTGATTCATTAGGGGAATTTTGAGGTAAAAAATGGACGTCAAAACATTAAATTTACTAACTAAACCAACTTTAAAAGAACAAATTAGATTTAAGATGATGATGTCATCCCCAGGGGTAAATATTTTTGGAGGGAAAAGAAGAAACTACTTTTTTAATTGTATTTTTGGCTTATCTCCTTATAGGTTACTCAAATTTCCAGTTGTAGAAAACCATTGGCAGTGGAATTAAATTCCACATCCAATGAGTACCCACTCTACATATTTTTGGGAATACCCACACCAAAATAAAAAAAAAGAATGAAAATACATGAAAAATGTGTTTCAAACATTTTCTTTCATGTTTTTTCATTTTGTTTTTGGTGTGGGTCTACTCAAACTTATGCATAGTGGGTACTCATTGGATGTGGAATTTAATTCCACATCCAACGCTTTTATACACTTGACATTTGAGTAAACATATAAGGAGATAAGAAAAGAATGTAATACAAAAAGTAGTTTTCTTTCTTTTCCTTTAAAAATTCATAACTCATATTTTATTATTTCAACTATTATTTTATTATTTTCCTTAGGAGGCCCATTTTAGACCTCAAAATTCCCCTATTGGTTACTTTCCATTCCCCTACAACTATTCCTAGCTTACAATGAGCCACATCTCCTAAGAAAAATGTTGAGATTCACATGATTGCATCCATGCAACCAAAGCATTCTGAACAGCCTAGTGAGAAAAGGAAGAAAAATATGCAAAATAAATCTTCCAATCTTTCTTAAGAGATGCAACAACCCCAACCCACTCATAGTGGGGGCACAAATGAGCATTGAAAAAAAGTCAAATTCCCTTGTAAAATTTGTTGGGGAGACCATTTCACTCATGAATTCCCAAGGATGGATGAGATTCATTACTTTCTTGCACAATTAGTTTCCATTCAAAAAATGACTGTATTGATATATCCATTTTATACCCAACCTCAAACAACATATGGTTGCACAACCTACTCCACCTCTTCCTGTGGACACAAGACAACAACACTTTTATGGAGGCTTAGTACCTATTCTTGTGTGAAATGAGCATGTAAACTTGTGAATAAGAGAAGATTCTTATGAGACTCCTGAGTCAAGTTCCTCTTCTAGGATATGGTCATCTCCACTTCCTTGAGTGGACCTCTCATTCTAGATAAGCCTTTCGAGATAATTTTTCTGCCACCTAAGGGTTTTCTCCATAAGTCGACACAACAATCAAGTGGTAGGTTGTCCTAACACTACAATATTGTTGAGGATATTTCCAAATGAATTATTCCATTTTGACTTATAGGTTTTGTAGAGTTTTACTAAGTAACACAAATCCTTGTTGGATTCTATCATATGGGTTAATCCCTCAAACTCAAGTTTGATCACATATGAAATTAATGCAAATTAATTTAGGTTATCCCATGAGGCCTCTTTCCAGAATTCGATGCTTATCTACAATAGAAATGCGTGTCTCACAATTGTGAATGAAGGATCCTTCATTTGTATTATGGATTCATCATGTTGGAAATGCCTTAGTTATTGAGCACTCGTTTAGTCAAGTACTACCCTTAAATCCTTCAATGACCATACCTTTGTGTCTAATGTGTTCTATTGTATATTTCCATTGAGGTAAGGGGAAAAACCATTATTATTGTTGTAGAAGTTGTTGACGCCCTATTGAATATACTCTACTCCATGGACATAGTTGGTTCTACAATATGGTTGTTATGGCATCATTTTACTTTCATGTTATTTGTTTTCCCTATTAAGGAAACATGGTTTCTATTGACCAAATTGCATATTGTATTATAGTTACCATTAAGATCACTCTAGGAAGTACTATTCCATTTTTTGGAGGTAACCCTTCAGATTATGAGAATGTTAGTGTGGCTTTTCTAAAACCCTATCACTTATAGGTGTTATCTCTATGCCTCTACTCGATGTTGCATGAACTTCTATAGCTCCCATGCATATGATCTCTTCCAACAAAAGTGGATTCCATTTGCCCCATATCCCTTGTGTGGTGCCATATCCTTTATATGTAGACTTGTATGATCAACACATGCCACTTTAAATGGAAGATATTTCCTCCTCAGTGGTCTTTGTTGGCCTCCGATTTTGGCTTCTTTTTACCCTATACATTTCACCATTTACCACATTTTCTCACTAATTTATCATCATATTCACCGAATTTTTCCTCTTTCATGCACATCAAGGAATTAAGCGATGACTTTTAATTATTTTAGTGTTTTAGTTAAATTTGAGCATTAAAATTAAATTTTGGGAGAACTAGAAAAGCTTGTAATGGATCGTTTGAAGTAATGGTTGCAAGACACATGGGCTCAAACCAAATGCATATTTGGAAACTATGGGAACCAAGGATGTATGAACACCTATTGGTTCACATCAAATCATATAGAATAGGGTCGTTCAATGCTGGTCAAACAAGACCAGCTGTTCAGAAAAATCCCCTCTTTTGAGCATGAAATTTGGGCAGATTGTGATTTTGAGGGAATTTTCCCAAATTTTAGAGATAGGAGTAATGAATTCGAATTGTAGGCCTTATCTAAGGTTATCATAAATGTATTTGATTATTTTAAGTTAATTAGTTACCAAAAACGTGTATAAATATGTGACATTTGAAGGAGGAAGACATTTATTTTCTAACTATGTCAATTTGAACACTTTTGCAATTTAGTGAAAGGAGTTCGTTAAGAGTTTATTTTGCCTCTATTATGCTTGATGGATGATGTTTGATATGGTTTCCAAGTTCTTGTAAGCTGATATTCATCGAAAGTGCGCAGCAGAAGTGTGGAGGGCCCCCATTGCTGATCTTGTGTACTAATTTCTCACTATTTTGGTATAGTTTTCAGTTTGCTATACTTTTCTTTCAGATTGTTGTACTTTCATTTCAGTTGCTATACTTTCCTTTAGTATATTTACTTTTTGATTAAGTTATTATTGATATGCTTGTTGAGAGATATTATGAATTGACCCCTTGTAATAGGGCTTGGTATTTCTTTCACTATCAATAACTAGACTTGTAAAAAAATGTTCATTTTATGTGTGATTGATTTGCTGCTAATTAATTAATTAATTAATTAATTAAGGAAATTGATGATTTTAAGGTGTTAATATTTTCATTTAATTCTTTTTGAATCCTTCTCCTGTAAGGGAGAATGAAGCTTGCTTGGTAATAATACTCTAGATTTCAAGCTAGCTAGGTGTTTAACTTGTAGAAATTGCCTCTAAACCATATATGTTGGAGTTCTTCTAAGATTAACAAAAATTGGATTGATAAGAGAATTGATGATCTGATTTAAACCCTTAAATTGGACCAAAATTTTTGCGTCGTTGTCGGGGAAGCACATTTAGAGGGTAGAACTTTAGTTAATTCAATTTCATTTTTCATAAAAGAAAAACAGATTTGTATTTTAGTTATGTTTCTTTACGCCTAGGGAAAGAGATGAAAAAGTTAGATTTAGCAAACAAAACCCCCCAACCACTCAACCATCTGTGGGAGTAGGACCATTCGCATTAACTACACCAGTTGCTGGAAAGCCAACTTTAGAAGAATCGGAGGAAAAACAACGTTAAGGACAAAGGTTAACTCTAGTTGAAAGACAAACTTTGTTAGCTTATGAAGTAAAAAGAAAACAAACACAAACATAAACATATTCGATAGGAAAACAAAGAGGGACAAGAAAACCAATTCTTGAACAATTAGATCAGCCAATCCTTGAACAAATAGAGAAAGTTGAAGAAACACAAACTCATCTTCTTACCAAGACATTTAAAATAGCTAAGTAAGAAATGGCAGAGGAAGGAAAATGATCTAATATCCTAATAGTAACTCTAGAACAAATATTACAATATGAAAGGAAACAAAGAGAATGGAAAAGAAAAAGAGAGGAAGAAACGAGAAGAGAAGCAGAAAGAAAAAGAGAAGAATATGCCAATAGAGAACATGACAATAAGAGAAGACAAGACACAAAAACATACAATGATCAAGAAGCTACTTTTGGATTCCCAATTCTAGATACTAGAGCAATTCTTGGGGAAGAGGTAATGAAGAATATTCCACCTTTGTTTTACCAAATTTCTATGGAATGTCTTCTGAAGATCCTGATTCATTCATGTTTGAATTTGATATCTTATGTCGTACTTATGGTTATACTGATGATAGACATAAGCTCCGTCTTTTTCCTGCTACTCTTAAAGCAGCTGCATTAAAATGGTTTATGGGATTAGGAGAACAAACTATTACTTCTTGGGAAGACACAAGGACATTTTTATTAAAAAGTATCAAGCCTATTGTAGGCCTAGAGATTCAAAGGAAGATATTTTTAGGATGTCTCAACAAGAAGATGAGAGTTTGGAAGAATACTTGCAATGATTTCTTTACAATTTACAAAAATCCAAACAACATTCTTTAAATCCTGATACCATTCGAACAATTTTTCTCAAAGGAATACAAGATGAGTATCTTGATATTCTCAATGTCATGGGAAGAGGATACATCTCATATTTACCATTTGAGGAGATTGCAGAATTATGTCAAAAGTATTCAAGAGGAAGAGATACAAGTGGAAAAAGAGATGCAAATTCAAAAGTTACTAAATCTGCAACAGGAAGCATAACAAGAGTAGAATTAGGGAATTTGTACTAAAGGAAAATGAAAAGCAAGATGAACAAGATCATGTACTATCAATCTTTTTTCCTAAACGTAGAAAGAAGAATCCACTAAAGGAATGTCCTTTAGACAATATTTAGGTTTGTGGACTTTGTACAGAAAATCACTCAACTGATAATTGTCCAAAGCTCAAGGATTTGCAGGTAAATTCAATGGAAGAAGGAAAAGGGATCGAATCCCTCTACTATTTGGCACTAAGAAGACCTTGGAAACCACAGTTTATAGGTATGCCTCAAAATTTACCTCAACAAATTCCTCATAATTATCAATATCCCGCTCAATCCTCATGGAATGCTCCTATGCCATGGTAGGCTTGGCCTCCAGAACAAATCCAAAACCAACATTCACAAAGTTGGTGAGGATATTATTATGGAGCCCAATCTCCTGAACAATTTTATCCTCAACAGCCATATCAACAACAATACCAATATTATCCTCAATAGTTATATCAACAACCATATCCTCAACAACCATTCTCATATCAACAATTCCAACAAACCCCTCAATCAAACCCATTTCCACAACAATCATTAGTTGCACTAACTCAACCTCAGTAGCTTCAGTTGCCATCTAACCAACCACCGCCTAGACCAACTCAATTACTGATGAGCCCCAATTTTTGGTATAATTTGGGCTCATTTGGCCTACTTGCTTTGCTCAAACCATTCACTTTTTATTGCTTATGCATGCATTTCTTAGTTTATTCGTGTTGTTTGTAGGAAGAAGGGTAGACATTTTATCTACGTGACTAATGCATGATGCTTTCAGGTTTTTGGCATTAAAAGGGAGAAAAGACCACGTGAAAAGGAGACAAGGAGACAGTGAGGTGGCACTGCTGGTTTTTAGGAGAGGATGTCCACAGTCTTGGGACCTTCCTCGTGATTCCCACCATAGCTCCGAGCTCCAATCCATCTCCCCACCGAGCTTAGAGGCAGCCAGCTGTTCTACAGGAACAACAGTTATAACTGTTCTACAGGAACAACAGTTATGACTGTCCTACAGGATCAGCAGTTTAGACTTCAGTTGGACAGCCGAGCTCCTCAAATCAAGGACACCTGTTGGATGATCATTTTGCATAAATACTGAGGTCGTAGCCTTGGATAGAGGCTTTTTTGGAACTTTTGTATTGCTCTTGTAATTTGGAAGTACGAGCTAGAGCTCGGTTTTTGTTCCTTTTTGTAAGCCAATTTGGCATGACATCAGATTATGAATAAAGAAGGCAGATTTTGATTTAGTTCTGAGTTTTCTCAAGGAGCTATAGCTCTCAGGTTAGGGCCCAACCTGAGAGCAATAGATCTCCTCAGTGTTGTAATGTTGTTGCATTTCGTTCCAGCACTTTGAGTTTTACTTTACCATGCAATTCGAATTTACAGTTTGTTAATTTAGACTTTCTTATGAGCTTAGATAGGATTAGTTTATGGTGAATTTGTTTCCAGCTGCTTAGGTTAGAAGAGGATAGATATAATCTATTGGAGCTCCAGAAAAAGGTTGTAAAGGCTCACTGCCATCTCTGTTAGGGATTGGGGTGAAGTCTACATCAGCCACCAAAAAGAAACGCAGTTCTTCTCACTTCCATGCAAGCTGCAACATAGACATTTACGTTGAAGATCCATCCATGCACTTTTGACACAGATCCATACTTCTACATTTCACTTCCATGCACGAGTTTCATTTCTTGGTTTTCCATTGCTGTTCATAGGTTTCATGGCACAGTTATCATAGGTTAATGAATCCTCGTTTTGGTGTATAAGTCATTTGTTTCATTTACGCTGCTCCATATCATTCCATTTTCTTCTTCTTCTTCTTGATCTCTCCTCAAGTCACTCATTCGGCCTCTGTCCAGCTCTTTTACCCTCCAACTCATCCATTATTCACTTAGCTCCATTTACTTACACTTTCGTTGATCCCATCCTTCCAACCATCAAACCACTGCATGCACTCTTCCTCCATCTGATTTTTCTGCTCCTGAGCCATCACCAGCTCCATCTCCATCTCACCTATCCTCCCACACCACTCCAACACTTTGCCATCTCCCAAAACTCCCACGGCCAATCATCCTGTAGAATTGCACAGCCTTCCTGTAGAAACCCCTGAGTTTCCTGTAGGATCCCCTGCAGACTTCCTGTAGAAGTCTGCAAACTCGGTTGCTGAGCATCCGAACGTGGTAGACTTCTAGGGATCGATGCTAGAGACCCTCTGGGACCTCCCTTAGCCATCCTGACCTTGTCCATGCTTTCCTTCCATTCCAACCGCTCCTGCACAACCAAACCCTAATCAAAAGCACCATCACAATAAACCCAACCACTTAATGACAAAATACAAAAACATGTCTTTTCAAGTGCAAGTAGCTTAGATTCATGTATTTCAACTCACTGCATGTAATAGCATCATTGGTAGAAGTTTCATTCACGTTTTTGCATTGTAAGGGTCAAGCTAGTTAAATTAGGGTTTATTAGGGTTTCTATGCTTTGTTGGCTTTCCATTTCCTTTTTGCAAAGTAGGTTAGCTTCCTTCAAGATAGCTTTCATCCATCACTCATAAAGCTTCTTCTGTGAGCCTATAGAAGTTGGCTTGAGCCCTAGCGGACTTGTGCCAGCTGACCAAGTGACAGCTGCGACAAGAGCTAGTACTTGTGCATACAACACCGTCGCTTCCAAGTTTGTACGAACTACCGGGTTGATAAAATTAGAGATAGGGAGCTCCAGGAGTTGTAGCATTATTGCTACAATACTGGAGCCCACCAATTACTAGCTCAACCAGTAGCAAATCCGAGTAACAAAGTGGAAAGACCAATTTACAATACTGAGGAACGAACTTCATATTCCATCCTTCCCATTCAAAACATCCACTTAAGGCCTGGAAAAATCTTACAAAAGACTCTCCTATGATAGAAGAACAAGTTGAAGAGGGGAGAAACCCTAAAAACATGACGAAGAACATCAAATTCAGAAAAATAGAACAATAACAACTCAAACACATCCTTTTATGGAAAGGTTAGTAGAGAATTTGATATTTTAGATGAATTAAAAAATTCCTATGTTAAAATTCCTTTATTGTGTTCCATTAAGGATATTTCTATTTATAAAAAGGCAATTAAGGAATTATGCATTAAGAAAACTTATAAAAGAAAGAAGGATCCACCTACAATTCATGTCAATGGGAAATTAGCTAGTCTTATTTCAACAAATGCTACAATTGAGAAATATGTTGACCCTGGAATACCTATGGTAACAATTTCAATCAATAATTTCTTAGTTTCTAAAAATCTTATTGACTTAGGAGCTTCTATCAATGTCATGACAACAAAAACCATGAAACGTTTGAACTTGCCAAATATTCGACCTACCACTACAATTTTAGAACTAGCCGATAGGTCTAAAGTAGTGCTAGGAGTACTTGAAGATGTCATTGTTTCTTTGGATTCATGGGAGTATCGTGTAGACTTCCTAGTCCTACAACCAAAGTCAAATTTAGGAGGGCATCCCTTAATTCTTGGCAGACCATGGTTAGCCATCGCTGATTCCTTTATTGGATGTAGATCAGGAAGTATGATCATCTCACATGGAAATGAAAGGAAGCACATAACACTCTATCCTCTTGCTCAATATCCTTCTTTATTATCATGGCCTAATGAAAAAAATGAATAAATTCTACCAATATTAATCATAAATTAAGTTTTTGATCTTTGAGAAGAATATAATGACGACTTAATGGATCTTTTCATTTCAGAACCTGATATTTTAGAGCAACTTAGAACTATCCAATATGAAGCTGCAAGTCAACTTTTAAATCAATGTTTTAAGGAAAATTGCGCTATTAATTCATTGCAAACATCACTTGAAGCTATTTTTCCTGTTAACCAAATCACAAATTCCCAAAGTAAAGTAATTCAAATCAACCCAGGAAAGAATCTTAATATTGGAAATAATTTGGAACCATCACAGGAAGAACAATTGGTCGCGTTATTGAAAACATATTCAAAATAATTTGCTTGGGAATACACTGATATGCAGGGAATTCATCCGGAAACATGCATTCACCATATCTACACAAACTATAATGTTAAACCTATAAGACAACCACAAAGAAGAATGAATTCAATGATGAAGGAGATAGTAAAAGAGGAATTGCAGAAACTATTACAGGTAGGATTTATCTACCCTATCTCAGATAGTCAATGGGTTTCTCCCTTAGTTGTGGTTCCCAAGAAAAATGGAAAATGGAGAATCTATGTAGACTATAGGGAATTGAATAAAGCAACACTTAAAGATCATTTTCCACTACCATTTATCGATCAAGTCCTAGATTCATTAGCAGGAAAAAAAATCTTTTCTTTTATTGATGGATTTAATGGTTGAAATCAAAATTAAGATAACATTAGAGGATCATGACAAAACTAAATTCACTTGTCCATGGGGTACATATGCTTACAATGTGTTACCTTTTGGATTATGTAATGCACTTTCTACTTTTCAAGGAGCAGTCTTAACCATATTTGCTGATCTTATTCATGAATGTGTAGAGGTTTACATGGATTTTACTATTTACAGAAACACATTTGATGATTATCTAAATAATTTGGAAAGAGTTATAAAAATATGCATTAAGACAAATCTATCTCTAAGCAATGAGAAATTCTTTATGATGCTAAATGAATGGATAGTGTTGGGACACCATATTTCATCTTTTGGAATAAAGGTGGATCCAACAAAAATCCAAGTCATTGTGAACTTATTAGTGCCAACAAATAAAAAATAAGTGAGGAGATTTCTTGGGTATGCAGGCTATTACTGAAGGTTTATTGAAAATTTCAATAAATTAGCCTTTATTTAAATTACTTGGAAAATATGTAACATTTCATTGGGATGTTAATTGTCAGGTTGCATTTGAAAAAGTCAAGGGAAAACTATCTATAACAACTGTCTTAAGAGGACCCAATTGGGCTTTGCCATTTCACATTTCTACTGATGCATCAGAAACTGTAATAGGGGCATATTTAGGTAAAAAAGAAGATCAAATGGCTTATGATATTTATTTCCTTAGCAAAAATATAACCCCCGCAAAGCTAAACTACATGGTTACGAAGAAATAAATGCTGGCAGTAGTCCATGCTGTTAATAAATTTTGACATTACATTACAAGTTATGAGGTCTTCATCCATACACATCAATCTGCCATCAGGTATTTAATGAATAAACCCATTACTAATGGCAGAATAACAAGATGGTTTCCATTGATGCAGGAGTTCAACATTACTGTCCTAGATTGACCTGGAAGGGAAAATCAAGCGGCATATTTTCTGTCTTGATTACATACATTTGGTGAGACTGTTCCAGTTTTAGATAACTTTCCTGACGAAAATTTATTTGCAATATCATTTATAACTCCATGGTATGATGATATAGCTAATTATTTATCACACGAAAACTACCTCCACACTTTACATCAAAAGAAAAGAGAAAAGTAATTAGGGAAAGTGCTAGATATACATGGCTTAATGGAGATCTCTTTTATACTAGTTCCAATATAATCATAAGGTGATGTGTAAGACAAGATGAAATATTAGATATTTTAAAAGCTTGTCATGATGAGCCTTGTGGTGGACATTTTTCAGATAAGAGGACAACGTACAAAATACTCAATTTGGGGTACTATTGGCCATCCATCTTTAAAGACTCAAAGAAATATGTCAAAAGTTGTGACAACTGCCAAAGAATGGGCAAACCAGTACCATATAATGAAATGCCACTGAAGCCACAAGTTCTCATAGAACCATTTGAAAAGTGGGCACTTGATTTCATTGGCCCTATTAATCCACCATCAAATGGAAAAAAGTACATCCTGGTATGTACCAACTATGTGACAAAGTGGGTAGAAGCAAAAGCATTGGCCAGAGAAACAGAGCAAACAATGGTGAATTTTCTCTTTGAGGAAATTTTTGTTAGGTTTGGAGTCCCTAGAGAAATTGTCACTGACCAAGGAGCACAATTTACCTCTAAATTGGTTCAAGATATAGCAGAGAAGTACAAAATCAAGCATCGCAAATCTACACCATATCATCCACAAGCTAATGGCCAAGTGGAGTCAACTAATAAGACTCTTGAAGCAATAATGACCAAGATAGTGAGAATGAATAGAAAAGATTGGTCAGAAAAGCTTCATGAAGCTCTATGGGCATACAAAATCACTTGGAAGAACACAACATGTTTCACTCCTTATCAATTGGTATATGGTAAGCAAGTCTTACTCCCTATTGAATTTCAAATCCACACTTACAAATTGGCAGCTGATTTAGGGATGAAACTGGATGAGGCAGAAAAGGAAAGGATAACGCAATTGAATCAGTTAGATGAGATAAAACAACAATCACTACAACATTCTCAAATAATTCAACAACAAAGAGCAACATGGCACGACAAATTCATCAAGAAAAAGAAATTTAAAGCAGGAGACTGGGCATTATTATTTGACTCAAAGTTCAAGGACTTTCAAGCCAAATTCACAACACACTGGCTTGGTCCATATGAGATTCAAGAGATATATGATAATGGTTCAGTCATAATTAAGACAATTGATGAAGAACAAATTTCATTTTTGGTTAATGGAAATAGGCTGAAGTTATATAACAAGCCTATAGACAAAGAAACTTTCTTCCAGAAAATCACAGAACAAAATGAAATGGAAGTATTGGGAACACACAGTCATGTGTCTACCAAAATTCACCATTAAAAAAATAAAATACATAAAAAAAGGGAGTTTAGTTTTGAAAACTTGGATAGTGGCACAACATAAACTTAGAATTCTCATTGGAAAACCAATTCATATTAGCTGATGAGAATTGACAAAAATAATACTTCATTTGTTTTATGTTGTTATCAGGTAGTCAATTGAATAAAAAATAAATATTCATGCATACTTGAGGACAAGTCAACACATTAGCAGAGGGAAAGGTGCAAAAACTTTTGAAGTTTTCTTACTGTTGAATTTTCTTACTGATATTTATGTGCACTAATCATTCTTGAAGAGTTTCAGAGGGACCTGTTTTGAAAGATTATCAAATTCTCCAATCATTCTTGAAGAGTTTCAGAGGGAATTGTTTTGAAATATTGTCAAATTCCAATCATTTTTGAAGAAGAAGATCAAAGCTCTAGCTACTACTCACTTCAGCAAATTTCACTTACTCCAACAATTGAAATTTCAAAATAAGAGAGAAGAACAAGCTCTAGCTGTACAAACACCACATAATCCATAGAAGGGCCTTGAAGTTGAAGCAAATCAGAAGGGACATGTAAAAAGAAAAGATTACATTTCAAGTGTCATTAAAAGGAGCTACTTCAAAAGACTACTTGATCTCAAGAGCAACAAAGAAGCCATGAAGGAGCCTACTTTTACAATTAAGCTACAATCAAGAAACCAATGGAAAGTTCTGCAAGTTAATTTTTTTAATGCTTTTGATTTTGAAATAACACTTGTAATTGAAAGACTAGTTAATATTTATGCATCCTTTCTCTTCCTACATAAAAACATCCTTCACATTATAACCCTTTCCATGCTTCCATTTTCCTTCATAATAAGCCAAAATCGGAGAGAAAACCTCCTTTCCTTTCCTGCAAAAACAAGGCAATATGGGGAAGAAGAAAATGTTCTCTGCAAAAGAAATGAAATGGGGTTAGTATCAAGCAAGATGTAAGTTAGAATTGAAATAAAAACTTATTTAAATTTCTGTACTTATCATTATTTGTGCAATCAGTTGAAGAAAGGTAGTATTTCAAGGTCAAAGCTTGTGAGAATTCCTTGTTTTAAACAAATCAACCATTGCGTTAAGGAGAAGAAAAGAGATACTCTATTTTGAAATGACCCTAAAAGTGGTAATTTCAAGAAAACAACCTTTTGAAAGCACATATGAAAATGGTATAGAGGAAGAATGATTACTCGAGAGTCAAAGAGAAATATCATAAATGGATTTCATGATTGCATAATAAGAAACAAAGTATTCTCGTTTTCTCATGAAGGTGTTAGGTCCCCATAATACTAGTGATTACCCCATTACTATTGTAGTTGTATCCCTTATTAATATTGTTGTGCCCCTATTGTCCCCATATTGTTATTACTGTGCCCCATAGAATCCCTCTATTTTTATTTTTGTGCCTTCATATTATTATTGTTAGGTCAGCTAGGTTATATTGTGACTCCTTAGACTCCTACATATAGAAAGGAGGTTTTGTCATTTGAATCATCAAAGAATTGTTCATTTATGTAATGTAAAGGAGGTTGCCCCCTCGAAGAGGCTGAATTCTAAGGCGTTCATCTATCTTTTCTATCTTTTTGTGAGCTGGTTTCATAACATTTGGTATCAGAGCTTTGGATTCTAGGGTTTCGCTGTTCCAAAGCGGTCATCGTGGCATTTTTGCTATAACATTTTTTCTGCAACATTTCAGAAGCGAAAAAAAGCCCATTTGAGACGAAATCGCACTGAACCTCGGGTCTGAATTTCAGAGCTTTTCGCGCTATATTTGTGGAGATATGATCTGAGGAAGTTGGTCTTTTTGCAAACTCTTGAATTACATTCCAAACAGGTGACCTGGGGAAAATCGTCATAACTTTCTCTCTGAGCATCGGATTGAAATTTCGTAAGAAGGTACAGAAAGAGGACAGACTGTAGTTTCCTGTATATATTTTCAGAGCCAAAGGTCGAAACAGTGACACGTGGCATGTCGTACAAGTTTTCTCTACTGAACTATACTATAATCAGGTCACTGTGGGAAATTTGGCATAACTCTTCCCTAGAGAATCCAATTTGGATTAGACTAGTGGCATTGGAAAGAGGACGCAAAGGGCTACTATAGGTCACAATTTCAGAACTGGAAGATCCGAAATTACAGAGATACATCAGATTCAATATCAAGCTCCTACAAAGTGAAAAAAGGTGTGTAATTTTTTTTTAAAATTTTTGCATAATCTTGGTTTGAAATAATTCAAAGGGCATAGTAAAGCATTATTATCGATAATTGATGCCCCGAGGAAAGAAAATGCAAACACCTAGTAAGCAACCTGAAAGCTCTAGCATGACTCATGAAGAAGAGGAAGAAATGCAACATGATATATCAAAATTACGAGACCAAGTGCAACAAGTGTCACTTGCACAAAAAGTAACAGAATCTAAGATGGATGGTTTAAAGAAAGATGTAGAAGCTAAGATGGATGGTTTAAAGAAAGGCGTAGAAGCTAAGATGGATTGTTTAAAGAAAGGCGTAGAAGCTAAGATGGATTGTTTAAAGAAAGGCGTAGAAGCTAAGATGAATGACGTGGAAGCTAAGATGGACGATTTGAAGATAGATTTGAAGACAAATTTGAAGACAAGCATGGAAGATTTGAAGACATGAATGGAAGATTTGAAGACAGATTTGAAGACAGACTTGACAATGTTTCTACAAGAAATGCTTACTAATGGTGAAAGGGTAGTAAAGGAAACTCATGATGAGAACAAAAGAAATGTTAATCATGATTTCATAGACTCTAATGTTGGATCGAAGACCCACCATATTCCAAAAATCAATATGAGGAAGTTTGATGGCAAGGATCTCGCAACATGGTTATTACAGATGGAGCAATTTTTCGATCTCAATAATGTGCAAAAAACACAAAAGGTACGTATTGCAACTTTATATTTGGAATCAAATCAGTTTGTATGGTATCAATGGCTTTTCTCTCGTAAACAAGTTATCACTTGGGCAATTTTTACGGAAGAATTGATAGCACATTATGAGGATACAAAAAGAAACAATTTTTTTAGCCAATTGATAAGTCTCAAACAAAGGGTTCAATAATGGAGCACATTGAGGAGTTCCAAAAATTGAACATAAGGGTAAAAAATATTCCAGAGGAGCATAGGATTGATGTGTTCACAGGGACTTTAAAGGATAATATCCAACATGATGTTTGCCTTTGGGAACCTGATTCATTAGAGAAGGCATTCAGGTTAGCAAGAAAAATGGAAAGCAAAATTATGGCAACTAGGAAGCATACCACTCACAACTATAAAGGTGTAAGTGTTGTTGCCCCTAGCCTTCCACAACCTATAAGGTTGACACCACAACAATTGGAAGAAAAAAGAGCAAAAGGGCTTTGTTACAGTTGTGATAGCAAATACACTAAAGGTCATAAGTGTGCTGAGAAGAAATTATTCTACATAGATTGTGAAGAGGAAGAAGAAAAGGAGCAAGAAAGTTCAAAAGAAGAGGATATACTCCAAGAACAAAGCCTAGATAAAGAATAAATGAATCAGACCATATCTTGTAATGCATTGGTTGGAATTACCACTCCTCAAACCATCAAGATAGAAGGACAAATCAAGAAGAAAAAGGTAATAGTGTTGATTGATTCAGGAAGCACCCACAATTTTATTCATTGTAAGATAGCAAAAGAATTGAATTGCTTCCTATATCAAGCACCAGAGTGTCAAGTGATGGTTGCAAATGGAGGAACGATAAATTTCTCTGGAAAGTGCCATAATACCAAGCTATCCATGGGAGAATATGTATTGACTAGCCCAATGCTTTCCATTCCAATGGGAGGTGCTGATGTTGTACTAGGAGTCCAATGGCTACAATCCTTGGGTACAATAGCTTTTAATTTTCAAGAACTTTTCATGAAATTTTCTACGGAAGGAAAAGAATTTGAATTAAGGGGTATTGCAGAGAAACCGGGAAAGATAATCAGCTCTAACGGTATGACAAAGCTTCTAAAAAAGGAACAAAGAGGTGTAATTGCATAATTATGTTCGTTAGATGTTTCCACATCGAAATCATCTATTTCTCCAGATCTCCAAAAAGTCTCGGACAATCATTCCAAGATATTTGAGACTCCTAAAGGTCTCCCACCTATTCATGATCATGATCATGCTATTCATCTGATTCCAGGAAGTGTTCCTCCAAACATCAGGCCGTACAGATATCCCTATGCCCAAAAGAGTGAAATTGAACGTATGGTTGCAGAAATGTTAGAGGCTGGTATATTTCAACCTAGTCAAAGTTCTTTCTCTGCTCCAGTAGTATTGGTGCACAAGAAGGATGGATCATGGTGCATGTGTCCGGATTATAGGGAGATCAACAAGCTCACTATTAAAGATAAGTTCCCCATTCCTGTCATTGATGAATTACTGGATGAATTGCATGGATCAATTTACTTCACCAAGTTGGATCTTCATTCAGGATATCATCAAATCAGAATGAAGACTTAAGACATTCCGAAAATAGCGTTTAGAACTCATGAGGGTCATTATGAATTTTTGGTCATGCCTTTTGGCCTTACCAATGCACCTTCTACATTTCAAGGTTTGATGAATTCCATTTTCAAACCCTTCCTTAAAAAAATTGTGTTAGTATTTTTTGATGATATACTAATCTATAGCAAGTCTTGGAAGGATCATGTTGAACATGTTGACAGGGTGCTACAACTATTGGAGGAGAAACAATTATATGCAAAAAGATCCAAATGTTTCTTTGGAGTACAAGAGGTGGAATATCTGGGTCATATTGTATCTCATGAAGGAGTTAAGGTAGACCCTAGCAAAATTAAAGCCATTAAGGAATGGAAAACCCCCACATCCATAAAGCATCTGCAAGGATTTCTCGGGTTGACAGGGTATTATTGCAAGTTTGTTAAGAATTATGGGAGAATAGCAGAACCTCTAACAACATTATTGAAGAAAGATGCATTTTCATGGACTCTAGAAGCAACAAAGGCCTTCAAACATCTTAAAGAGGCAATGTGCCAAGCACCAGTCTTAGCTACACCGGACTTCACAAAAACCTTTATTGTGGAATGTGATGCTTCAGGAAATGGAATTGGTGCTGTTTTAATGCAAGATGAAAGACCCATTGCTTTTGAAAGTTGTCCAATCAAGGGAAAGTTTTTACACAAAGCTATTTATGAGAAGGAAATGTTGGCAATACTACATGCACTTAAGAAATGGTGACCCTACCTAATGGGAAGACACTTCAAGGTAAAAATGGATCATGATAGCATTACAAACTTTTTATAACAAATATTATCCTCTAAAGAGCAACAAAAGTGGGTCACAAAGATGTTGGGTTATGACTTTGAAATCATCTACAAAAAAGGGAAGCAAAATGTGGTGGCAGATGCACTCTCAAGAAAGGATGAGGATGTGGAAGCATTGTTGTGCACCATTTCTATTATCCAACCAGATTGGATAAACGAAGCAAGGGAGGAATGGAAGAATGATGAAGAAGTGTGGGCACTTATTTGAAAGTTACAACAAGATTCCAGTACATCTGATACATTTAGATGGCAAAATGATTTGTTATGGTACAAAGATCGCTTATACCTCTGTAAGAATTCCCAACTCAAACAAAAGATTCTTATGGAATTGCACACTTCTCCCTTAGGAGGGCACTCAAGATTTTTAAAAACTTACCACAGGGTTAAGAAGGAATTTTTTGGGATGGCCTTAAATCGGATATTCAAAAGTTTGTGGCGGAATGTTTGGTTTGCCAACAAAATAAAGTTGAAACAATTAAGACCCCGGGTCTATTACAACCTTTATCCATTCCAAGCCAACGTTGGGAGGAGGTTTCAACGGATTTTATCACAGGTGTTGTGGGGAAAAGTATCCGATGCGGATGACACTAACCCTTCTAAAGGTGACAGTCTTTAGCAACAACTGAATGATAAAGTTTTCATGTTCCACTTTATGAAAGTACAGAGAGAATAGTAAGAAGGTCAACCAACCTGGTGTCTTGCGCTTAGTCGATCCTTGTCCTTCTCTCTTTGTATCCTGCTCCCAGCTCTTTGCTCTCCTAGCCGATCCAGCTACATACAGATCCTGCACAAAACAAGAGAGCGAACTACAAGATACATGTACTCATAACTGAAGCATGGATTAGGGTGCATCAAATATACATGTAAACACAAAGCATCTATGTAAAACAAGTATATAGGAGAACATGCAAACTTTATTGATAGAAAGTAACAGGGTTCCAGAGGAAGTTACAACCAATGATGTTGGATCCAATCCAGCAGCACTTCCTCGGCAGCAAGAACTCTCCTCTTCACCTCTAGTAAAACAATCACCCAATAATCCTGGCGGTATACCAACAACACCTCCTTGCTTATACAAAATTCCAGCCCTCCTTAGACCTCATAGAAGAGCTCTATATATAGGAGGGAAGAGGAAAGGATGAGTCAGCTGGAGGCTGGCATATAGCTGACTAGTGTCCTCTCCATCTTTAGTTAATCTTCAGTTCGTGTGTCCACTTGGAGATCCTTGCTTACACATGGTGATCAAGTACCTCTTACTCATCACAGGGCGAATCTCATGAACCAAGTGTCATTTTGGAAGCTTCCTGGGCAATTGACACCTTGCAGGATGACTGTGCCACTTGGCCAATCTCGCCCAGCGCAGGTAGCCTTCATTGTTTTTGACTTCCAGCGCAGGTACAGAGTGGGACAGTTGCAATACAGCGCAGATGCTCAGTTAAGCAGCTGACATGATCCAAAATAAGCCTGTTTTGAAGTGTTTTCAGGTGGAGAACTGATTGGAAGTGCTGTTGTTTGATGACCTTGTTCTTTTAGGGGTAAGAACAACATATTTAGGGACTGAGGATCCCTGTAATTATTGACATTCCATGCTCCTTGACGCGAGGCACAAAAATGTCTATAACAGTTGCCCCCTAAAGTATGAGGCCGTTTATCGGGTGAAATGCTTTAGCTAGAGGATCCGAAGTTCGTTCCAGTGCTGAGGAGAGTGCCCTGTAATACAATACAATACAATACATTATTTTTCATTCATCATTATTCTCATGATCTAGCTGAGGCGGGCATTCCCATGCTCAGCTTTCTATAAATACATTTTGGTACATATGACAGACGATCGTCTGAAGATAGACTGATAATTTTCTGCTGAAACTATCATCCTTTGAATAGGATGATCATCTGCTGCAATGATGTACATGGCAAATGTTTTTATATTTCCTGAATATATATCGCAGCCCGGATGGATGAAACTAGATCCGGGGTCTTCAAACTCGTTCGATCTTCACTCTAAGTACAAGTCGATCCATGTGAGAATTGCGCTGAAGTCGAACATGGAAAGACATCGCTTGATTACCGGTCAATAATGAAAACCGTTAACAAGCGCGAGAGGGATCACCAATAATGACGATGACCCTCAAGGTACTGCAGTACAATTCACGTGGCGTGAAAAAGGACTTGGCGTCGAACGCCACGCAAAATCTTCTGGTCGAAGGTCATTGATGTATACCTGTCGCCGGAAGTGAGAAACTTGCCATTGAGGCATGCAAGCTTCAAAGTACTGATGGGGGTGTTCCTAGATCAACTTCTTGGATAATGAGCTGAAGTCGACAAGAAGCGATCCGTCAAAGGAGGGCCTTAATGAATCCCACATCAATGACACGGAACGGAGCTAATGACTTTAGTGGAGGTGAAAACAAACTGTGAAATATGATTCAGGGTGGCGATCATGAATGGATGAAGGATAATGTATGGTAGTGGATGGGACACGGTTGACACTTCCAGAATGACCCCTCTTGAACATATAACGACACTGATGCGATGGATCGGTAGCATTACCCCAAATGTGGATGGTGTGGCGAGGACCATGGTGATGAGACCGGTGAATGAAACAACCCAACCCGATAAGGTACGGAGGAAAAGTGTCATGTCCAAGAGTGACTTGCTACCTTTAAACTTTGATGTTCTCCTAATTTTTCCCCAGTCATTTCTGACCAGTACCTCTTTATTTTTGTCAAGCTTGAGGAGGATAACATATGCTTGTTCTATAACCTGCCCTTCGGGCAAGCCCATCGCTATGATTTAACGAGCCTAGCGATAGGGAAACTCGTTCTCGTCTAAAGACAAGTTTGTCGCTATTTAATCATTTTAACGAGTCTAACGGCAAAGAAAACTCGGTCCTTTTCATTTTTAGAGAGTCTAAAAAGGTACAGAAAGTTAACTCCATAATTCCTTTTTCGTCAGCAAATCCCTTAAGTCCGAAAAAGTATAAAACAATACAGAAGGGATGGCTGTTCGGTACTTTTAACGAGCCGAACAAGACAAGCGCTCGATCCTTTTGTGCAATAATCCCTCAGGTCCAAAAAGATTAAAATTTAGAGGAGGGATAGCGTTCCGGTCATTTAACGAGCTGGAAGGCCAAAACTCGGCAAACTTTTCATATTTTACGAGTCAGTGAAAAGAGCTGAAAGAAGACTCGTCTTTTGAGGAACGAGTGATAAACAGGGATAGCTACAGATTCCAGGTACAGGTTGGAATTTTCCAATCACGGCAGTGTCACAAGGATGGCTAGGTGAAATCACTCTTCGCAGCTGTTTCTCAAAAGAGGTAAACACACAAATGGAAGTGAATGATCGACCAAATGAACAGTGGAGGTGATGGATGAAAACACGATCAAGGTTCTTATGGCTGATGAATTTACGATCTCAAAAGGTCATTTACCGGTTCATTTTTTCCATGAGCTTGAACTCTGGGGGAAACTTTTGCTCACACTTTTCTATTTTTTAACGAGCTTAAATTCAGGCCTAAAACTGCTCGGATTTGCGTTTATTTTTTAACGAGCATGAACTATATGCTAAAACTGCTCGATATACCAGTCATTTGAAGAACGCCTCTCGTAAGGACCAATTTTTATAGAGCTTATGCCTTACCACAGCTGTGCTCACTTTTGGCAAATTTTACTTCTGCCCCACAGGCTTTCTTTCATGCAAGTTCGGAAACGGCTAATCTTAAAACCAGATAAATAACCGCCCCTAGCTTGCACTCCAGAAAGTTTGCATGCCCCCAGGTATAGGATAGAATTTCGAGGCTGCCCCTCCTCTCCCCTACTTCTGTTTTTCTTTGGGTGTTCTTACTTATTTGTCATCTTGCTAATCTAATGTTAACGATACTTGTCTTCTCGTTATTTTAAGGGGTCTTATGCAGTACTCAGACTTCCTGTCGGCCCACTTTGAACAAACAGCTATTTGTGACAATAGAAGAACACTACTCAAAGATAAAACATTGGTATTATTGAGGGAGGCTTGCCTCTTTCTTATTATCCGAAGAGTGATTCTATTCGCTGCCGCAAATCCATCTCTTTCTTCGGCGGTGTCTATCATTGGGTTGTCCAAAGATGGTTACCCTCTGTTACAACAATACGGTCTCCTTCTTAGTCGACTGCCCCTGCTTATCCTTCAAAACATATGTTTCGATGGGCGAGGCTTGAATTTAAAGATGGTGACTACTTGTTACAATAAGGGAATTCCTACTTGGGCATTGCCCACTTTTTTAGACAAAGGTGAATGATTCCCAAACACATAACTTTAACAAAAGATCATTATTCCAGAACAACCCCACTTCCTTCGGACGGGGTACGGACTAGTCATGTTCTTCTGCGGAAATTCTTCCTTATACCCGGAGTTTCTTCTGCCCGAAGCAGACCAGGGTGCATGCCCCCTGGGTCCTAGTCTTTCTTTCCGAATTACTCGCGCTCATCGGGAAGGAGGACTGGGGGCGGAGGCGAATCTTGAGTGAACAGACCATTTAGGATTGGTATTTGACTATTTGCGATGCGAGATCCCGGAAATGAAAGTTGGTCTACGAGCTTGACCACCCTTCCTTCGTGCGGAAAACACATTACTCTAAAGAGTGAGGAGACTATCGCTCCCATGCAATAAATATAGTCGCGTCCAAGGAGTAGGTTATAATCCAAGGGTCCTTGAACTACCAACACGTTCATCCTGACGGTCTTCCCTTTCAATGTAACAGGTACATCGGGGAGGATCCCTAATGGTCGACTGGTTCCTTTATCAAAACCTGAGAGATTTCTCAACTCAGGTAAAAGCGTTGGGGAACCCAGTGCTTTCCAAGCAACAGAGGAAAGGATACTCACAGACGCTCCTTCATCAATGATAGTACCAGCCATAATCATTCTATAGATCTGGACAATGATTCTGAATGGAACACTGGCTGGTAACCGGGGTCTGCCTAGTTGATTCCAATCAAAGGATACAACCAGGTTGCTTGGTGGTGGGACCGAATATACGGCCGGATACGACTCTGATGATGTTCCTTCCTGCGATAAAGGAATGGGCGCATTGCCCTGATGCTCATCTGAGTCAGTGCTGATGAAAAGAACCTGGATGGTGTCATCCTTGTTCTCATCAGTGAGGGTGTCGCATGAAGATGACTCTTCGGCGACGGTGTCATTTGAAGACGGGTCTTCAATGACGGGGTCATTGGACGATAGAACCTCTGAAGGAAGAACCGGGCCGACTGCCGTATCGACCTTTAGACTTTCGTCTGGTCTAGATTCGGTAGGTTCATTCTCAATGACCGACACTTCAGCTGACCACCTGAGTGGTTCAACTGGATTTTCAACTATCGAGGGATTAGGCGCGAGTTTTCGGTATCCAGGAGGAAGTTGCACCGGTGACACCGGGCGATCTTCCAAAACTCTCTTGGCCTCATCTAAGAATGGACATTTGTGGATGGCATGATGACCTTCACACAATAGACAGGGTGATCTTGGTCCCCTTCTTCGTCCTTCACTCTCGCTAGTTGACGGAATGCAATCAACTTGACAACCAGAGGTTGATGCTACCGGATTGTGCAACCTTGGGGACCAGTCCCTTAGTATCCGGGGAATACAAGGACAATCACGATGGAAGTGGATCCCTTTGCAAATGACACATGGCGTTTTAGGCCCGGTCGGTGCAGTGTGTGGGTTTTTGTCAGCTTTCTTCTGTTTGCCCCCAGTCGCCTTCGCCAGAGGCTCCTTCTGCTTCTTTTCTCTCTTCTTCTTTTCCTTCTTCTCCTTGGGAGGCTGACTTTTGCCAGCTCTACCTTGCGAAGATGAAGGATCAGAGGAAGTATCACAAGAAGTGGAAGGCTGGTGGGTAGTTCTAGATTGTTCTGACTGTTGATTCGAATGCTCAGGATTAGTGGCGATCTGGACTACATTAGTTGAAAAGAGCCATACAGGGAGGCCGATTGTCAATCCTGGAAGCGACAATGTAGCCATATGAGGCGCACCAACATCTCCCCAAGAGGAGAAGGGATTTGGATTTCCGCCAAGATTACTTCCTTGGTTGGTAGGCTCCATACTTTTCAACTGAAAGATCAACGTGGGAATAACAGGTGATTATGCTCCGCTTTAAAATAAATTTTATTTACGACGCTTTTAGACACAAACTTGCTTTTTCATGTTTTAAGAGTCGAGAAAAAGCTAAAGATGACTCTAGTCGCCTTCGATGTATTAACGAGCCCGAAGTGACAAATGCTCGGTTGGACCTTTTCAGTTATAGAGTTTGAAAAGGGCCAAAAGAAACTGCTCTGGAGATCTAGGCAGAGGGTGTGCCAAACCTTTCGCGAAACCACAGAATATGTTTTACGGTACGGGTGGTCGATCTTCGTGAATGCTGTGTTCACTGCATCGCGATCAGTAGGGCGGCTGACACGGTTTCCTAAGGATAAAGGATAAAAGCCTATAGGGGTCTCCCAATATACGCGACGGTACGCGGGAGCTCAAGTCCGTGTTAGTGCCACCGACTCTCAGGAGGAATCACCCACCTTCGTAGAGATCGACAGTCACTATGTTTAACGACGCCGGAACACGTCTCTACCTAGACCTCTAGATGTTTGCGTTAAATTCCAAAGCGTTGTTATGTAAATTGAGTTTGTTTTAATGTTGATCTTTCTTAACAGTTTGCCTTTCAGGTTCGCCACGAGATGTATATATACAACTTCCTATATGCAATCTAAGAATGAGAAGCAAATCTTTTCAATCTTTCAACTTTTGAAAACCTTAATCTACTTGAGGGAAAAGAAAGACACAACTTTTTCCACAGATCAAAGAACACACACTAAAATGCACATTTTCCTAAATCGTCAAGCACACAGTCAAATGCAAAATGCACAATGCATGTATTTCTTTTCGTTATCCTTAATGTTGATGCTAACAAAAGGAAACTGTTGTATGATTTTTGAATCAACTTTCAAGTAGAAATAAACAAGTTTGTCCACAATCAAAAAGACACCTTATGATAGACTTGTTTAAACACAGGAAAAGTATAGATTCAAACCATAAAAGTGAAAAGCAAACAAACTCAAACATCCATGAACAGTAATAAAACTAGCTCATAAGATCACAAAGACACTTTTACAGTTCAGGATCTAAGAGGTCACAGCTATACTGGTTCGCTTTTCACAATGGGAAACTGTAACTGAAGTAAGAAATACTGAAAGAACATTCACAGTTTCATCACACAACTGAGGCGGAATAAAGTCAAGGAGAAGTGGTCTACAGCAAATACAATGACCAGCAAGCAATCAGCCAAAAACAAGTGCAAACAGGGCCAAGACACAATAGGAAGACTGAGCAAGACAAAGGGCTAACTGGACCAGCGCAGGTTCTAGTCTGCCAATCTCACTCTCAGCGCAGTTCCCGAAGGGAGCACCTGCGCTGTAATGCAGACTGCCTGTGGACAGCCTGCACTGACTTACGAGAGTTACGTCTGCTAAGAATTCCGGGTCATAAAAAGCTCAAAAATGCACTGTATTTGCTGAAATAAAAAGCTATAGGTCAAGTACAGGCTAAGGGATGATCAAGAGGATAAAGATCTATCACAAAGAGTAAAGATTCATCTGTAGATTAGCTCTTTAAATCTTGAATTTGCTCAGCAAAGGAGCAAGAGTAGCAGTCCCTCTACTTCGCTTTTGATATAGTCAAAAGCTTTTCGATTTGGTACTCTTTTCTTCAAGAAATGAATAGCAAAATACTACAAACAACAACAAGATACTAGGCTCCCCAGCGGAGTCGCCAGTTTGTTGTGGGGAAAAGTATCCGATGCGGATGACACTAACCCTTCTAAAGGTGACAGTCTTTAGCAACAACTGAATGATAAAGTTTTCATGTTCCACTTTATGAAAGTACAGAGAGAATAGTAAGAAGGTCAACCAACCTGGTGTCTTGCGCTTAGTCGATCCTTGTCCTTCTCTCTTTGTATCCTGCTCCCAGCTCTTTGCTCTCCTAGCCGATCCAGCTACATACAGATCCTGCACAAAACAAGAGAGCGAACTACAAGATACATGTACTCATAACTGAAGCATGGATTAGGGTGCATCAAATATACATGTAAACACAAAGCATCTATGTAAAACAAGTATATAGGAGAACATGCAAACTTTATTGATAGAAAGTAACAGGGTTCCAGAGGAAGTTACAACCAATGATGTTGGATCCAATCCAGCAGCACTTCCTCGGCAGCAAGAACTCTCCTCTTCACCTCTAGTAAAACAATCACCCAATAATCCTGGCGGTATACCAACAGCACCTCCTTGCTTATACAAAATTCCAGCCCTCCTTAGACCTCATAGAAGAGCTCTATATATAGGAGGGAAGAGGAAAGGATGAGTCAGCTGGAGGCTGGCATATAGCTGACTAGTGTCCTCTCCATCTTCAGTTAATCTTCAGTTCGTGTGTCCACTTGGAGATCCTTGCTTACACATGGTGATCAAGTACCTCTTACTCATCACAGGGCGAATCTCATGAACCAAGTGTCATTTTGGAAGCTTCCTGGGCAATTGACACCTTGCAGGATGACTGTGCCACTTGGCCAATCTCGCCCAGCGCAGGTAGCCTTCATTGTTTTTGACTTCCAGCGCAGGTACAGAGTGGGACAGTTGCAATACAGCGCAGATGCTCAGTTAAGCAGCTGACATGATCCAAAATAAGCCTGTTTTGAAGTGTTTTCAGGTGGAGAACTGATTGGAAGTGCTGTTGTTTGATGACCTTGTTCTTTTAGGGGTAAGAACAACATATTTAGGGACTGAGGATCCCTGTAATTATTGACATTCCATGCTCCTTGACGCGAGGCACAAAAATGTCTATAACAACAGGGTTACCCAAGTCTGAGGGAAAGAGTGTCATCATGGTGGTAGTTGACAAACTTACCAAGTATGCACACTTTTGTGCATTATCACATCCATTTAAAGCTAGTACAATTTGTACTGCATTTATAGAAACAATTCAAAAGCTACATGGAAACCCAAAGATTATTGTAAGTGACAGAGATCCCATTTTCACTGGAAATTTTTGGATAGAATTATTTTCTTGTCTTGGTACTGAGTTAGCTCATAGCTCATCTTATCATCCTCAATCTGATGGGAAAACTGAGATAGTAAACAAATGTTTGGAAGGATATCTTCGTTGCTTTGTATCTGATAAACAAAAACAATGGGTCAAATGGTTGCTTCTGGATGAATGGTGGTATAACACTTCCTTCCATACAGCAACAAAAATGACCCCATTTATGGCACTTTATGGATATTAGCCACCATCCATCACATCATATTTAAGAGAAAATTCTAAGGTTCAAGCAGTGGAACATCACATCGAGCATCAACAACAAGTCCTCCAACTCTTAAAGGATAACCTTGTGTTGGCGCAGAATAGAATGAAACAACAGGTAGATCAACATCGCAGCGAAAGAAGTTTTGATGTAGGTGATTGGGTATTCCTACGGCTACAATCATATAAACAAATGTCCCTCAAGCAAGCTAAGAAGGATAATAAATTATCACCAATGTATTATGGTCTGTACAAGGTGTTGCAAAAGATTGGTACTATGGCATACAAGTTAGAGCTTCCTGCAGCTTCTCGAGTGCACCCAGTTTTCCATGTTTCATGTTTAAAGAAGGTTATAGGAGACAAGCTCCCAGTTCAAACAATATTGCCAGAACTTGATGAGGAAGGAAAATTATATTGGAACTGGAAGCAGTCACAGAAACAAGAACTCAACAGCTACGAAATCGATCAATTTCGGAGTATCTCATCAAGTGGAAGAACTTATCCACTGAAGATTCCACATGGGAGGATGAGAATTTTATACAAAAGCATCCAGAACTACTCAAGTGTTGAGGACAACACTTTTTTGAAGGAGAGGGGCATGTTAGGTCCCTATAATACTAGTGATTACCCCATTACTATTGTAGTTGTATCCCTTATTAATATTGTTGTGCCCCTATTGTCCCAATATTGTTATTACTGTGCCCCATAGAATCCCTCTATTGTTATTTTTGTGCCTTTATATTATTATTGTTAGGTTGGCTGGGTTATATTGTGACTCCTTAGACTCCTATATATAGAAAGGAGGTTTTGTCATTTGAATCATCAAAGAATTGTTCATTTATGTAATGTAAAGGACGTTGCCCCCTTGAAGAGGCTAAATTCTAAGGCATTCATCTATCTTTTCTTTCTTTTTGTGAGCTGGTTTCATAACAGAAGGCAACTTCGAGAAAAGTCACAGAATGTGGATAGCCCTATTCCTATCATAAAAGCCTAAAAAGTGATACAAAAAAAATCAAATACGAAATAGGTGTTGGGAACGGGTCCCCTGGGTCATTTTTGGGACTAAAAGCCTAAGTTTGGGGTAGAAAGCCCGAATTTTGTACTAAGGAATGTAAAGTCTCCGCATTTTGTGGCCACGGAGCTCGAAGATAGCAAGAGTCAAAAATGCTTTCTGCCCTTTGTTTAGATATCTTGTGTTGGCTTTAGAGATCTGCCCTTGGTCCACGGACCATGGGATTGTATAAACAGGGAGTCTTAGAAGTAGAGTTCTAAGTAAGTTTAAGTTCTTGATGAGTCTATGAAGAGCTAAGAGTGAGAGTATTAGCATAGGAAGAGGCTCTGCAGCTAAGTGCGTAGAGGCCTAGGGTAGAAGTTCGCAACTAAGTGCGCGGACCCCTGCAGCTGTGTGCGCAGGGTAGATAGAGTTTGTATTGGGAATCTGAATCATCAATAAAGAGAAGTATTCTGAAATTACTGTGTATATTGCCTCTGTAGATCGCATCCGATTATGTTATGTTAAGTTCTGGGTTTATGTTATAATGCTTATTTGATGCACGAATGTATATGTTTCTATCTGTTATATGAACGCAAATAAGGATATATGTTTACGCGAAGATAATCTTAATTGCATGGTAAATTGGTGAACACTTAAGATAATTCAAGAAATTATACAATAACGTAGTAACAAAGGTGCGTAAGTACCTAAGCCACTGGTTAGGGTTACACGAAGGATGATCGTATACCTTCATAGAGGTTTTAAGAGACGGAAGAGAAAGTACATCGATAAGCCCTAAAGGCTTATCGATCTGCGCAAAGGAAGGGTTTAAGGTATTAAACCAACATCACAACCATCTCAGGGTGCAGAAACTTGGTTCTTGCATCCCCCCCTACTGCTTTGGGTGAGACTTCGGTCTGTGCTCCGCGGACTGATGCCGAAAGGGCCTGTACTGTAGGGATTTTCTTGGCTGACTAACACTGACCTAGGGTCAGGGCCCATCGAGCCAACAAATGATTTCATTGTTGGGACCGGGATCTGCATAACGAGATGTATGATGTCGCATCATTGGATTCCAACTAAGAAGGAGACTGAAGACTAGTTGGATAGAAAGATCCACGAATTCGCGGCGCAAGAAAACAGGAATCCGTGATTGACAAAGGAACAGTGGTTGGACAGATATCTGTACACAAAAATTCACGAAATCTTCTTCTGTTCTTTCTTGGTTGAATTATATGAGTGGATCGCGAAGTTGGCAGACGGCCAGGAAAGGTGGAGGCTTGATAATCCGATTGTCTGGACCCCGGAGTTAGTGCGGAGATTGGAAGCCTCTAATGATAAGCCCACACGTGTTGTCGATCATTGGCTCGACCATATCATAGGAGGGTTTGTGACAGAGTTCGCGGTTGATACTTTGGTCAACTACAACGAAGTAGAGTGCCGCTTCTTCAAGGGGCTGCGAGGTAAGTATTTAAAATCACTAAATACTTGGATCAAGATGCTCTTATGTGAAAAGCGGGTGATGCATTTAGCTTGATGTTTGGAGCTACGCGAAGTGGAAGGTCTTTCAGGGATGGAGGAAGAAAAGGTCCCGAGTATAGCCCGTTGATTGAGCCTCCTTTGAGTGACGACGAAGGAGCAGCACATGCTTCCCCGCTAAGCGCTATTCAATTGATAAGACAAGGGTTCCCACAAATACCTACACCGCCTCCATCCTCATCCCATCCATCCACACCACCTCCATCCTCACCTCCACCACTTACCCCATCGCCCACACCACCGCCACCTCCACCACTGTTCAACATGGCAAACTCCGTAAAGCTACCTATATTCAAGGGCATAGGAATGAAGATTTGGACCAGTTTTGATTTGTTGCGAAGGATGTATGGGAAGCTCAGGGTATCATGGATGATCAAATGAAGAAAGCAACGTTGGTTAGTGCTTTGCAGGACCACGCACTAACGTGGTACATTAAGTACAATACTGATAACCCAACGTCTGCGTTGGCAGATATCCAGACTACGCTGAATAGGGAATTCAGTAGACCTAAGTCTCAAGCGTAATACATTGTGGGCTTCAAGGAGATCATGATGAAGCCTAAGGAGATGCCCGGGGATTTGGATCAAAGATTGAAGTGTATGATCCGTGAAGCCAACATGAACCTAACTGATGGGCAGCACTGCAAATGGTTCGTGGCCTCGCTCCTACCCCACCTAAGGGTTGCACTATCACAACAAAAGATTGGGACCCAGGCAAAAGCTATGGAAATCATGATGAGACTGCATGAGACACTAATGTAGGATTCTAATCTGGGGGTTCAGCAGATTCACATGCAGTTGCAGAACCTTTGCCTCGAAATGCAAAGTCTGAAGAAAGACAGAACAACTCGGCCGGAGGCGCGCGAAGAAGTCTGGTGCCTGAAATGCAAAGGTTAGGGGCATGACAAGGATCACTGTCCAGTCTTTGCGAACTATGTTACAACAGGGGGACCAATGCCTTAAAGGCCAGAGGCTGCGGCAGGGCCAAGTACAAGGTCCACGCTATGGTGTGCTATATGCCATGTAGCTAGGAAACATGCGACCGATAATTGCCATTTGCTACAAAAATTCTTACAGATACCACAACAACTCTTCTGCAATTTCTGTCAATCAGTAGGTCATGATGAGTGCAATTGTTGTAGTTATGAATTAATGATGGACAAGACACCTGCATACATGGTGCAGGCAGAAATGTGGCCTCCAGACCAAGGCATCGGGGGAGCACGAGGTGAGTATCAGGGGTGCGACGGAGGCTGAGCTGGAGGGGGGCCTGATAGAGGCTGAGGGCAGCTTATTTGTTACAATTGTGGAGGAACATGACACTACGCGAGAGACTACCTGAATCTGATGTGACTTTCATGCCGCTACTGTACTCATTTTGACCATGCGATTGAGGATTTCCCTATATTGTTGGCTAAGATTCACGAAAATAGGGTGCAACCTCCATAGAACCTCCAGATGATGAGGGCTGAGCCTCGCGAGGAAGACCCTAAGGTAAACATTATGTTGCGGAGTGGAACGATGATTGGTGAGGATAAAGGGAAGCAGCCTGCAGAAGGTGAGTGGGTCCACAAAGCACCAGAAAAAGAGATTGGGTTTGATCTGGAGTGCACAAAAGAAACATTTATGGAAGCAAAGAAAAGCTTCGCTGAGGCCTCTACCTTAGGAAGTAAGGAGAAGTTGGTTGAAGAAATGGACCCATCCATGATTACCATGTTCTTGGAGACCTACATGAAACTACTCCATGATAGTAAGGCTGTGAAGGGATTGCATGAACTGATCAATCGATGCGCTGGCAAGGACAGTGATACTGGCGGACCGTGCGTAGTCAGAAAGCTTGGTAAGAATAAGGCGAGGACTAGACGTGAGATGAGACTCACCGTGCAGATAGGGGAATACGAAATGGACCAAGTTATCTTGGATCTAGGGTCCGATGTGAATGTTTTGCCAAAACAAACATGGGAAAGAATGGGGAGACCTGTGCTCCAGTGGTCTCCGATCCAGTTAAGGATGGCAAATCAACAAAAAATCATCCCAATGGGGAGGTTGTAGGGGGTAATAGTTGACATCGAAGGCATGAGCGCACTGGCGGATTTTGAAGTAATAGAGATTGTGGATGATAGCAATCCCTACCCTGTGCTCCTTGGGATCGATTGGGCCACTGACATGAATGGGGTAATCAACCTAAAGAAGCGAAAGATGATATTTGAAAAGAAATCACTCCGCGTAGTGGTGCCACTGGATCCTGCAGAAGGACCACGCTATACAGAACCGGTCCGCGATTATGAAAGTGATGACGATTTGGACCAGATTTACAAGATAATGGTGCGAGACTAGGATTGGGTGAATCTGACAACAGATAGACGTATTGCATGGGACTGCGAGAGCTCCTGCACATTAGATTCAAATGAAGAACTAGAGCACTGGCAGAACTGGATGCATGAAGTATCTACGCTGCGCTGTAATATGATGACCAAGTTGTTGCGCTGCGTATCATCATAGGTAAGGAATCTGCCTCACTATGATGGACTAACTAATGTTGATCGCTTTTTGGATGCATTCGAAAGGGAAGTGCCCAAGAATCATCACTTCCAGGCATTAGATTGGGCACTATGCACTACATGTTCAAGATGGTGGGGTACGCACAAGGATAGTTTTGATGGTTGGCGCGAATATAAGAGGATGATGAGGATACGCTTTGGCCACCCGAAGGTACAACTAACAGAAAAGTATGACAGGAGGAATGATCCACATGATCATTTGGCCAAATGGACTGAAGCATATGGAGTGAAGCCTCAGCGAGAGTAGGTCCATCTGTGTTGTCATACCTTGGAGGTTATACCAATGAATTGGTACTTGGAGAAAAAACGAAGAATGGAATGTTTTACGTAAAGAATTTCTGATGACGTTCAGTTTTGAGGATGGATTTGAGTCCATCGATGAAGTGTTGCAGGAGGTTAAGACAACCATCTTTAGGATACCGCAGGATCCTCTAGACCTGATTCAACCTGATTAGACTACCTAGTTGAGCCACGCACTAGAATGTTACAATGTAATAGTGGAAGAAGAAGACAAAGACCCGAGAAAGATTAATATCCCTGAGACTGAAGGACCACAGCTAGAGAACCCAGACATAACTGAGCCGCTCAAGACTAGGTAGTTGAACTTTGGCACGGAGGTAGAACCGAAGTTTGCAAAGATTGGTGACTATTGGGATGATGCGACAATAGATAAGGTCACCGAACTGCTCCGCAAATATCAGGACTTATTCCCCACTTAGTTTTCCAATCTGAAGTGGATAGTAGGAGATCTGAGTGTCATGAAGATCACCCTAAAGTTGGACGCAAAACCTATGAAACAAATACCGTACCACCTCAACCTGAAGTATAAGGAAAGGGTCCATGTTGAGTTAGATAAGATGCTCACGGCGGGTATTATTGAACCGGTGGAAGAATCTGCTTGGGTAAGCCCAATAGTGGTTCAGGAAAAGAAACAGAAGGAAGAAATAAGGATATTCGTAGATCTCAGGAAATTGAATGACGCATGTGTGCATGATCCTTTCCCGATCTCGTTCATCAATGAGGTCCTAGATAATGTAGGCGGCTAAGAAGCATACTCTTTCACTGATGGGTTCTCTTGGTCCCATCAGATCAAAATCGCACTTGAGGATAGAAGCAAGACGACCTTCGTGACTAAATGGGGATGTTTTCAATACACCATAATGCCTTTTGTGCTGAAGAATGCGCCAACGATATTTTCATGGGTAGTCATTGCGACATTCAGAGACTTCATTCATAAATTTCTAGAGGTATACTTTGATGATTGGACAGTGTTTGGATTGGTCAAGTGCCATGTGGCAAGTCTGCACTTGATGCTAGATACATGTAGGAGATACTAGATCGCGCTCAATCTGAAGAAGTGTCTATTTTGTGTCCCTTTTGGGATCTTGTTGGGTCATGTGGTATGTAGACAAGGATTGATGGTAGACCTTGCGAAGATCGCGGTGATAATCAACTTGGAGGCACCGAGGAGTGTGAAACAGCTACGTGCAACTCAGCTGCGTGCAACTCTAGGGCATACCAGATACTGTAGGAATTTCATCAAGAGATATGCCCAGATCACTACACCTATGGAGAAATTGTTGAAAAAGGATGCTACGTTTTGTTGGAATGATGAATGTTAGAAGAGCTTGGATGTGCTGAAAGAGAAAATGGTCACCGTGCCGATCCTAGTCTTCCCGAATTGGAAGAAGGAATTTCATGTGCACGTGGGCGCATCACGTATTGCACTGGGGCCGTACTAACACAGGCCAGTGAGGAAGAACTAGATCATCATATAACGTTCGCAAGTAGGAAGTTGTCTAAAGCAGAGAAAAATTATTCCATGACAAAGCGCGAACGATTAGCTATGGTGTACGCGCTCCAGAAGTTCAAGCACTATTTGTTGGGCGGACACTTTAAGATGTATACGGATCATTCTGCGTTGAAGTACCTGGTCAACAAGCTTGTGTTAGGGGGGGAAATATGTAGGTGGCTGCTGTTGTTCCAGGAGTATGACTTCGAAGTTATTGTGAAGCTAGGACGACTGAATGTGGGACCTGATCATCTGTCACGCATTGAAACTAGAGAGGAACCTACTAATTTAGAGGAAGGACTGCTTGACGCATAACTCTTTGCAGTGCACATCGTGGACAATCACTTTGAAGATATTATCCACTTCCTGACGACAGGATCAGCTCCGGAAGGTTATACAAGTCAACAGAAGAAGGAAATAGTAGTGCGTGGGACAAAATTTTCTATCATTGCAGGGCACTTGTACAAATGGGGTCAGGTGAAATATTGCGACGTTATGTGCCTAAATTTGAATGAAGAGGCATCCTCGCTGAGGCTCATGGAGGAGCTGTGGGAGGAAATTATGCAGGGAAACCATCAACGCAGAAGATTCTACGTGCTGGGTTGTGGTGGCCAACCATGCATAAGGATTCGAAAGCATATTGTAGGGCATGTGATGCATGTTAAAGGATCGGCAGGCCGTCACAGAGGGATGAGCTACCTATGATGCCGCAGGTGACGTTACAACCATTCAAAAAATGGGCAATTGACTTTGTGGGACCAATTCAGCTTCAAGGACAGAAGATGGTTGCGCGGTACATCACCACCGCAACTGAGTATTTGATTAGATGGGAGGAGGCACAGCCTGTGAAGGACTACACAGGCGCAACAACAACAAAATTTGTTTTTGAGTATGTCATGATGAGATTCGAGTGTCCAAAGATCTTGATGAGCGATCACCGTATGCACTTTCTTAATGAATCAATCAGCATGTTGATAGAGGAATTTCAGGTGTATCATCAGAAAAGTATGCTTTATCATCCGCAGGCTAATGGGATGGTGGAAGCGTTCAATAAGATACTAGAGAGCAGGCTAAAGAAGGTTTTCAATGCTCAGAGAAATGAATGGGATGTGCACGTACCCATGGTGCTATGGGCCTACAGAACGACTTGCAAGAAGCTGACTGGACAAATGCCTTTCAGACTCGTGTATGGCGTAGAAGCTATGATTCCAATGGAATACATTGTACCTAGTCTGTGCATATAGGCATTCACAGGAATGGTGGATCACGGAGCCCTAGAAGAGAGGCTCGCATAGCTAGCAGAACTTGTGGAGGACCGATTTCTAGCTAGATTTCATCAACAAGTTCAAAAGGAGCGCGAAAAATCATGGCACGATCGGCACATCAAACTGCGCACCTTCAAGGTAAATGATCTGGTCTTGTTATATGACAAAAAGTTTGATAAATTTCTAGGGAAATTTAGGATGCACTGGCTAGGGGCGTATGTCATCAAGGAGATTACCGATGGTGAAGCAGTTCAGTTGGTCAAATTAAATGGAGATTCCTTTTCGGGGAAGGTGAATGGCAACTGATTGAAGCCATACATCGGTGACCTAGCTAGGTGACTATATGAGGGAAGAACAGTCTTAGCACTCTAGGCAACTGAAAGGAAGCGTGGGACTATAAACTACACTACCCGGGTCGGAGAGTTGCGCGATCGGGGAACTGTGCGGAACAAAGAAATGTCACAGAGCCCACAAGGAGCTGCCCTACCAAATGAAAAACCGCGCAAGACAACCGGAAAGTGATCGTTAAAGTCATTGTTCATGATTTGACGATGAAAAAAAGGCCAAATGGAGCGGGGCGGGGGGGGGGGGGGGGGGGGGGGGGGCAGCATTTAAGTTGGAATTTATGGACCAGATCTTTGAAAATCTGCCACCAATATAGCATTAATGAACCGATTGTGGGGGGAACGGTTCGATTTGAATTCGAAAATGCCTATAAATTGCAAAGGGTTTCCTAGCAGAAAACACTTGGCATTGTGAGAATTGAGGTATTGAGCTCTCAAGCATGCATGAACCGTGAAAACTTTGAAGCTTTGATAGAGAGTTCAGCGTTTGAGAAGTTGCCAAAGGAGACACAGGAGTTGTTGAATAACATCATGTCGACGCTGGCTCAGACTGTAAATGTTGGGGAAGCAATGGCGGCCGAAGGAGATGTTCAAGGGGTAGGGCATGGCAGCTGAGGGAGCTTCCCCAGAGGTTGTGATTGTGGAAGTACTAGCTGAAGTACCTAAGTCACCACGGTCGCCCAGGCCGAGGCCTACCCTAACCAAGGAGGGTTTGAAAAACAAGAAAGGCAAGCAGGACGCGACACCTTAGACAGTGCGTGCATCATCTAGAAAGCACCCACAGAAGGATAAGCCCACCGTGCAGGAAAAGGGAAAGGTTTTTGACTTAGATCCGAAAGAAGAGGTTGAAGAAATCCCAATGGATGATGAGGATATTGCGATGGAAACAGAGGATGTTGAGGTTGAGGGGTCTGACCCCATTTCTAAGCTCCCTGAGTACATTCCTCTGCGCAGGGGTAAAACGAAGGTGCCAAAGGATATTTATGAGAGTAAGATCACCTTGCAGACACCCCTACTGTCAGATAAAATTGTCTTTGAGGGACCGCGCTTGGGGCGTGTCTCCCCTTTTAAAATTGGAAGACTGGGATTTAGTTGACACGGAGCGTTTCCCTCATTTAGAGACAGACCAACTTATGCACCGTGTCTTCCACAAAAACACTGGAGTGATCGCTTTAGAGCCGAGGACGTGGCTGAAAGGCATGGACAAGGCAGGCATGTTAAACCTATTGTGGGTGTTGCATTACAACCGCGCGCCCATCACGATGATCGTGATCAAGCAGCTATTGTTCTTGGTGCACGATGGGTGTCTATTGCTGGAGTATCCGATACCCATCACTGACATGCTGATCCATAGGATCACGCTGCTGCCACACTTAGGAGAAAATACGGCCATGGCGTTTGGTGGAAAGGCTAGCGAGCATGCCCTTGCTGAGGCGATGAAGGAAAAATTCAAGCTAGTAAAGAAGCCGCACAGCTATGGCATCACAAGTATCTATGACCCCGCGGTCAAAGTGGTGATGCAAATCTTGGTAGGAAAGGTCATGAGAAAGTGTTGCACAAATGAAGTACTAACACCAGTGATAGCCTTGGCGGCCCAATGCGCGGAGGGCATACAGTTTAACTGGGCGCACTACGTCTGTGGTGAGTTCCTTGTGAACTTTCGCTAGGCATAGGATCATAGTAAGACATTCGACTATGCATGGCTACTGTTGTCCATAGTGTTAGTTGCATGGGAGCTATCCGAGGATAGCCAGTTTCCTCTGGTCGCGCCAGACCTACCGGAAGCAGTGAAGTTCACTTCACTATGGGTTACGAAGGATCCTCAACAGATCAAGGACATCAAGATCTTCTGGATCTTGATGGAGATGAGCATCCATATGACCATCAATCACAAGCCACGGTTGTCACCAACAAATTTTGATAAGCTGCAGGAGTACGTGGAATTCAAGGACGACTTCCACCATGTCTTAAGATGTGCACGAAAGGACCCTGAACAGAGTGGCATGAACTACGATACTTGGCCACAGATGACGCGATTTCAATGGTCCTCAACCGCTGGCTGGTAGATTGGTGCACTGCCACGGACTTGACAGCGGGATCTAGCAAGTCTGCTTCACAACAAAAGAAGGAAGAAGCCAAGCTGAAGATGGAACAGTTGGCCGAGAAGAAAAAAAGGGGGTGAAGGATAAGGCCAAGGTACACTGCACTCCCGCGAAGTAGATGGGTGGGCAAGAGGAGGAAGAGGAGCGTGGCTCTGAACAGAGTCAGAAGTCGCCTTCCCCGGAGCCATAAGAAGAGGACAAACAGATGGAGCAGGGTGGAACAGACCTGGAGACGACTCCATTCCGCACCAAGCACAACAGAGATATAGAAAAAGTAGGGCCACATAAGAAGTCCAAGGCTAGCAAGACGTATCTCGACCCGATCACCCTAACGCAGGGGGACTTGAATGACATAGGTGATATGGTGAGGGTTACCACCGCGGAAATACTACAGCAGTTCAAGCAGCAGCAGTAGCAAGCTTTGGGTGTTATCGAGACGGGTCTGCGTGAGCTATAGGTCCACGCATCACAGGTATAGACCGACGAAATCAACCATTTTGGCGCCTGGAACCTCAGAAGCAACAAGGATGTTGTGCACACGCGATCCCCAAGAAATAGTGCTGCTGGATGGAGCACTGACTACAGAGATAGAAGCTGACAGGCTTGCTGTCAGCACCCTCAAGGGAGTTGGACTTAATTTGGCCGCGCTTCCCAGTGAGGTGCTTCACCTTTTGCAGGATGGCGTGATAGCGAAACTGCATGCCCTCGAACAACACACATTACAGGTAATCAATGAGTAGAAGATCAACAACGCCCAGATGGTTGTATAGCGATACTCTGCCATTGACCTTGTGAAAGACTTTACGGACAAGAATCAACCCATAGCTAAGGTCACGGCTGAGGCATGCAGATATGTCTCAAAGCTGGACATTCCTGAGGTTGAGCTAGTAGATGCGCGGCTTCGTAAGCTCGCTATTGGAGTATGTGATGCACGCACAAAATTGGCAAAGGTCCAGTTGGAACTGAACCTCAAAATCGCAGAGTTGTATTTGAAGGCCCATCCTTCAACTCCTCCAAAAATCGGAGAACAGCGTGAGTCAGTTGTGAAAGACGCCGTAGTAGTAGTAGACAGTGCAGTAAAGGACTACACGACACTCTTCGAGCAATCGCTCGAGGTGGTCACCATATTTCAAAAAGACCCCACTATGTATAGGCTGGAAACAGAAGCGCAGGAGCTGCAACAGTGCTACGACGAAGTTAAAGCGATGACGCGCACTGTTGCCATCACGCAGAGGCTGGAAAAGCTACAGGAGGCCAAGGCTTTAAAAGAGTAGGTAGATGCAACTCATCATAAGGAAGCAGTGTTGAAGGCTCACTTATAGCCTTGGTTGGACGAGGCTTATTTGATCACGGCCACAGTTGAAGGCAAGTTGGCTAGTCTGCAGAAGACTCAGCAGAAGATTTAGTCAGATGGCGCAGGGCCAGCAACAAAGCAGCTGGTTGAGAAGATGAAGCAGGTGGCAACACAGTGTCCAAGTCGAGCTAGGGGGTCTTCACGACAAGATCTCCACGCTAGCTGAGTGACTCAAGGGTGAGTCACCATGTTTATGTTGGGGGCCTGTTGGGAACGGATCCCCTAGGGTCTTTTTTGGGACTAAAAGCCTAATTTTGGGGTAGAAAGCTCAAATTTTGTACAAAGGAATGTAAAGTCTCCACATTTTGTGGCCACAGAGCACAAAGATAGCAAGATTCAAAAAGGGTTTCCACCCTTAGTTTAGATAGCTCCTGTCGGCTTTAGAGATCTGCCCTTGGTTCGCGGACCATGGGATTGTATAAAAAGGGAGTCTTAGAAGTAGAGTTCTAAGTATGTTTAAGTGCTTGATGAGTCTGTGAAGAGCTAAGAGCGAAAGTCTTAGCATAGGAAGAGGCTTTGTAGCTGAGTGCACAGAGGCCTAGGGTAGAAGTTCGCAGCTAAGTGCGCGGACCCCTGCAGCTATGTGCGTAGGGTAGATAGAGTCTCTATTGGGAATCTGAATCATCAATAAAGAGAAGTATTATGAAATTATTGTGTATTTTGCCTCTGTGGATCACATCCGATTATGTTATGTTAAGTTTTGGGTTTATGTTATAATGCTAATTTGATGCGCAAATGTATATGTTTCTATCTGTTATATGAATGCAAATAAGGATATATGTTTATGTGAAGATAATCTTAATTGCATAGTAAAATTGGCAAACACTTAAGATAATTTGGGAAATTATACAATAACGCAGTAACAAAGATGCATAAGTACCTGAGCCATTGGTTAGGCTTGCGTGAAGGATGATCGTATACCTTTGCGGAGCTTCTAAGAGACAGAAGAGAAAGTACATCGATAAGCCCTAAAGGCTTATTGATTTGAGCGAAGGAAGGGTTTAAGGTATAAAACTGACATCACAACCATCTCAGGGTACGGAAAATTGGTTCCTGCATCCCCCATACTGCTTCGGGTGAGACTTCGGTTCGCACTTCGTGGACTGATGCCGAAAGGGCTAGTAGTGTAGGGATTTGCTTGGATGACTAACACTGAATCTGGGTCAGGGCCCATCAAGCCAACAATTGGTATGAGGATTGATCAAAGCACTTATTGTAGATTTCAATTGGTAAATTATTGCAAGATAGGAAGTGAATATCAAACATGCCAAATCAAGAAACTGAAGTACAACAAGGAGCCTGTACAACTTAGTGATGTATAAAAAGGATTTAAAAAATAAAAATAATGTATGAGCATGGGTCGTCTGCCTACAATACTTGGGAGTCATAAGCATTTAGTATAAAAGGAAAAGACAAAGGCAACTACAAGCAATATTGCAAGAATTGCCTCTTATAGTTTTCAAATGTGAGTTCCAAGCTATGAGGTGAGCCAAGAACCTACAGGAGAAGTCAAAACGTTGAAAGAGAAGATGAGGAAGTGAACAATGAAGCTAAGAAAGAATTATGAAATTCAAGGGCAAAACACGTAGTGACAGTCCAGAAGATTGAGTCAAAATTTCCTCTTTCCAGGTGAGATATCTCGAATATCTCGTAGAAAATCCAATTTGAATCCTGCAAATGCGTGATTTATGCAAAAAATTATGTTTGATGAAAGCTCCTGGATTTGGAAATCCCTCAATGCGTAGCTACAGGTAAGGACTTCAGTTTTCAAATTGACAACTGTGTGTGAAGTAAAAAATTTGGCACAAGGAGTTGAGTAATAGAGAGGGACTTGTGGGAATTAAGAAATGGAGTAGCAGTTGTAAAAATGAGACAATTTTTTTTACAGAACCCCTTTTTCAAATTGATTTTTGTTTTCAACACACGGGAGCATATACATAGAAGGGTTTTTGACTGAAAGCAACACCAAATCGGCCTCGACATCAAGAAAATCGGTATGTACAGAGCACATTTTTTTGAAGATATTCCTGAGAGTTTTTTTTTAAGAAGAATACAGAGGAAAATTGGTCAATTATTGCAGTAATTTGTTTAAATGTTAGTCCACCTTTTGTCAATCTAATAATTTCAAAATTTTCCTGGTAAACAAAATTTTCATTTTTAAACGCAGAAATCGAAATTCAAGACAAAAAGAGGTGTAAAAATTTCTGTTTACTTTGAAAATGAAGTTATAATTTCATTGAGGAAATTGTTAACCTATGCATATATATAAAAAAATAGAGTCTTCCAAATGGAACGAAGAATCGAACCAGTGGGGTTTCAACCAGAAACATAGACATAAGAAAGTATCAAAGAACTTCATAAAGCCGATTTACTTGAGTTTTTGGGCAAATTCAATGGGTATAATAACAAAGTTAGAGAAGCATTTGTAACAAATTTTCAGAAAGGAAAGACATTCATAGGAGATGTAACTATCCCAATAACAAAATATTACATAGCCCAAGCTATAAGGATGCAACAAATAGGAGAAAGATATCATAGGGGAAAACATTTTAAAGGAAAAGACTAGAATTTATTTTTGCAAAAATCCAGAAAAGGAACCTTGAATTGGAAGAATGGAGTCATAAGGGAATGGTTTCAAGGACCATGGAGAGAACTCATCCTCATTATTCAGAAAATACGTTACATGCGATGGAAGATATTGTGTGGTACATATGTACCACATCAAAATCCTTCACTATATCCAGGGAGAAAATAAGGTCAACCTTCCATATTTCTTTACAATGAATCTATTAAAGATGGTTGAAGGTGTCAATTGAAAAAGTGATAGGAAAGAAACAAGTTATTACCACCATGGACTGATTAAAATGCTTATTGAATATCAGTTGAAGAAAACACAAGCAAAAACATGGGAAAATTTTCTTGAAAGGAATAATTTCATTGAGAATCAGGAGGAAAAGCAGTCACATGTAGCTTCTAAAGTTAACTAACAACCAAACTTCTCTAGGGAAATTATGTATTCTTCCTCTTACCCTAGGAAAATGTCAAAGAAGAAAATGGAAGTGGAAAATTGTGAGAAAGAAAAACCATTTCCATGCTTTCCTAGGAAGACTAGGAAGAGAGTGATAGAGGAGGTTGAAACATCAGAGGAACCTCATGTTGAGATTCAAGGCATAACTGAATAGGAAAATTTCGAAGAGCTGCCTATTGATGAAGCACAAAAAAAACATCATGATCTTCTTGAGGAATTAGAAAAGCAGGAAAATGAAAAGCTTAAAGAAATAGAAGAAGATAAATGGTATGAAGAAAGTGAAAAACAAGATTCATCCTCTTATTCTCCATATGAGAAATTAAGCAAGAAAATAAAAAAGATAGCAGAAGAAACTTTTGGAGAAACTTCCAATCCAGATAAAGAGGATGATACAAATTAATTCAAAGAACTGAAAGCAAAGCTTCAGGTGGCAGGGATAATGGAAAGACATCTAAAGATAGAATATGATATGTACAAAATCCAAAACAACAAAATTTTGGAAGAAAACAAAAACCTTAAAGAGAAGACAAGGAAGCTTGAGAAACATAATGTTCTTTTTTCAAAGCAGGCCTACAGGTGGTTAAAGGAAAAAAACATTGGCAGTACAAGTATGAGAGACAAAAGGTAAAGGCCAAAATCTATAAGAAGGGGGAAAGAGAGGCAGAAGGGGTAGAGGTTGTTCTACAAGAATCCCAGGTAGAGACAAAAACATTAGCATCAAGGGAAAGAAGGAGATAAAAAAGGATCAATAAAGCATGAGGACATACTTGATGCAAAGAAAGGGGGAGTATTGGCCTCCGCTTTTGGCTTCTTTTTATGCTATACATTTCATAATTTACCACCTTTTCTCGCTACTTTATCATAATATTCACCTAATTTTTCCTCTTTCATGCACATCAAGTTATTAAACTATGTATTTTAATTATTTTAGTGTTTTAGTCAAAATTGAGTATTAAAATTAAATTTTGGCAGAACTACAAAAGCTTGTAATGACTCGTTTGAAGTAATGGTTGCAGGACACCTGGGCTCGAACCAAATGCATATTTAGAAACTATGGGAACCAAGGATGGATGAACACCTATTGGTTCGCATCAAATCAGCTAGAATAGGGCCGATCAACGCTGGTCAAACCAGACCTGCTGTTCAGAAAAATCCCCTGTTTTGAGCATGAAATTTGGGCAGATTGTGATTTTCAAGAATTTTCCCCAAATTTTAGAGATAGGAGTAATGAATTCGAATTGTAGGACTTATCTAAGGTTATCATAAATGTATTTTAGTAGTTTTAGTTAATTAGTTACCAAAAAATTGTATAAATATGTGACATTTGAAGGAGGAAGACATCGATTTTCTAACTATGTGAATTTGAAGACTTTTGCAATTTAGTGAAAGGAGTTGGTTCAAAGTTTCTTTTGACTCTATTATGGTTGATGAATGATCTGGTTTCCAAGTTATTCTAAGCTTATATTCACCTAAAGTGCACAACAGAAATGTGGAGGGGCCCCATTGCCGAGCTTGTGCACTAATTTCTCACTGTTTTGGTATAGTTTTCAGTTTGCTCTATTTTCATTTTAGTTTGTTGTAATTTCATTTGAGCTGCTATACTTTCCTTTAGTATATTTAATTTTTTATTAAGTTATTATTGATATGCTTGTTGAGAGATATTATGAATTGACCCCTTGTAAGAGGGCTTGGTATTTATTTCACTATCAATAACTAGACTTGTCAAAAATTGTTCATTTTATGTGTGATTGATTTGATGCTATATAATTCATTAATCAATTAAGGAAATTGATGACATGAAGGTGTTAATATTGTCATTGAATGATTTTTGAATCCTTCTCCTGTAAGGGAGAATGAAGCTTGCTTAGTAATAATACTCAAGATTTCAAACTAGCTAGGTGTTTCACATGTAGAAACTACCTCTAAACCATATATGTAGGAGTGATTCTAAGATTAATGAAAACTGGATTGATAAGAGATTCAATTGATGATCTGATTTAAACCCTTAAATTGGAACAATAGTCTTATTAGCACCTCCTAATGTTGGTCAAAATCTCCATCACAATATGCAATATGATTAAGATACCTCGCTCGCACGGGCCATTACTCCACCTATTCCACATGAGACACTCAATGATGAGTTACCGTTTCAACAAACCATCATATAGGTCACGGGTTTGATTCATAATCCCAAGGATATTATGCATCTTGAAGCCTTTAGTTTCTCTTATTTTGAAATGTTATATATTAGAAAATTAAATCTTGAATCAAGCATGGGGAATTTTCTCAATCATCCCTAGAGATGCCACTGTTGGTATGAGTCAAGTCATAGATTTCTAGTCACAAATTGTAACTTCATTTTCCACTTGAATCGTCTGCATTTATGAGTGTCTTGTACCTCCAATGGGTCTTGATAACCTTTAAAAAGGAGTTGCATCAGATCATGATGCTACTCACCTATTATGTCCTTGGATCATTCTCGATAATTATATGGTTTTAGGCTTTTCCTGACATCATCAACCATCAGGATTGTGGAAATTCACATCTATGTGCCATGGCCCTAACATGGGGTGCCATATGGTGTCGATGACATCCCATGATTTTATATAAATCAAAAGGAACACTTGGCCTATTCTTGGTAATGGGCCACAATGACATATCCTGCTAGACTATGTTGCACTTGTATATATTTTATATGTGTTTGGGTGCGGTGTATGATTTGCATTTTACTTTTTGTGCACCATTGCATTGGTTGTTTGCTTCATTGGAAGATGTCAAGTCCCTCATCGATCTACATAGGTTTCATTTATGGTGCCAAATTATGGGCCTCTGTTGGGTCCCTATAATACTAGTGATGACCCCATTACTATTGTAGTTATACCCCTTATTTATATTGTTGTGCCCCTATTACCCCCATATTGTTATTTCTGTGCCCCATAGAATCCCTCTATTGTTATTTTTGTGGCTTTATATTATTATTGTTAGGTCGGCTGGATTATATTGTGACTCCCTAGACTCCTATATATAGAAAGGAGGTTTTGTCATTTGTATCATCCAAGAATTGTTCATTTATGTAATGTAAAGGAGGTTGCCCCCTCGAAGAGGCTGAATTCTAAGGCGTGGATCTCTCTTTTCTATCTTTTTGTGAGCTGGTTTCATAACATTTGGTATCAGAGCTTTGGATTCTAGGGTTTCGCTGCTCCAAACAGGTCATCGTGGCATTTTCGCTATAACTTTTTTTCTGTGACGTTTCAGAAGTCGCAAAAAAAACCCATTTGAGAAGAATTGGCGCTGAACCTTGGGTCCGAATTTCAGAGCTTTTCTCGCGATATTTTCGGAGATATGATCTGAGGAAGTTGGTCTTTTTGCAGACTCCTGAATTACATTCAAAACAGGTGACCTGGGGAAAATCGTCATAACTCTCTCTCTGAGGATCGGATTGAAATTTCGTAAAAAGGTACAGAAAGAGGACGGACTGTAGTTTCTTGTGCGTGTGTTTCAGATTCAAAGGTTGAAACAGTGACTCGTGGCACGTCGTACAAGTTCGCTCTACTGAACCAGTCTAAAAGCAAGTCACTGTGGGAGATTTCACATAACTCTTCCTTGGAGAATCCAATTTGGCTCAGACTTGTGGCATTGGAAAGAGGACGCAGAGGGCTACTACAGGTAGCAATTTCAGAATTGAAGGATCCGAAATTACAGAGATACATTAGATTCAATATCAGGCTTCTATAAAGTGAAAAAAGGTGTGTAGTTTTTTTTAATTTTTGTGTAAGCTTGGTTTAACGGAATTCAAAGGGCATAGTAAAACTTTATTATCGGTAACTGATGCCCCGAGGAAAGAAAATGCAAACACCTAGTAAGGAACCTGAAAGCTCTAGCATGACTCATGAAGAAGAGGAAGAAATGCTACATGATATATCAAAATTACAAGAACAAGTGCAACAAATGTCACGCTCACAAAAGCTAACAGAAGCTAAGATAAGTGGCGTGGAATCTAAGGTAAATGGCGTGGAATCTAAGATAAATGGCATGGAAGCTAAGATTGACGCTAAATTTGATGGCATGGATGATAAGATGGATGAATTGAAGAAGTTGCTACAAGAAAGGGTCACTAATGGTGAAAAGGTAGTAAAGGAAACTCATGATGAGAATAAAAGAAATGTTAATCATGATTCCATAGACTCTAATGTTGGATCGAAGACTCACCATGTTCCAAAAATCGATATGAGGAAGTTTGATGGCAAGGATCCCGCCACATGGATATTACAGATGGAGCAATTCTTCGATCTCAATAATGTGCAAAACACACAAAAGGTACGTATGGCAACTTTATATTTGGAACCAAATCAGTTTGTATGGTATCAATGGCTTTGTTCTCGTAAACAATTTATCACTTGGGCAATTTTTACGGAAGAATTGATAGCACATTATGAGGATACAAAAAGCAACACTTTTTTTAGCCAATTGATAAGTCTCAAACAAAAGGGTTCAATAATGGAGCACATTGAGGAGTTCCAAAAATTGAACATAAGGGTAAAAGATATTCCAGAGGAGCATAGGATTGATGTGTTCATAGGGTCTTTAAAGGATAATATCCAACATGATGTGCGCCTTTGGGAACCTGATTCATTAGAGAAGGCATTCAGGTTAGCAAGAAAAATGGAAAGCAAAATTATGGCAACTAGGAAGCATACCGTTCACAACTATAAAGACGGAAGTGTTGTTGCCCATAGTCTTCCACAACCTACAAGGTTGACACCACAACAATTGGAAGAAAAAAGAGCAAAAGGGCTTTGTTACAATTGTGATAGCAAATACACAAAAGGTCATAAGTGTGCTGAGAAGAAATTATTCTACATAGATTGTGAAGAGGAAGAAGAAAAGGAGCAAGAAGGGTCAAAAGAAGAGGATATATTCCAGGAACAAAGCCTAGATGAAGAACAAATAAATCCGACCATATCTTGTAATGCATTGGCAGGAATTACCACTCCTCAAACCATCAAGATAGAAGGACAAATCAAGAAGAAAAAGGTAATAGTGTTGATTGATTCAGGAAGCACCCACAATTTTATTCATTGTAGGGTAGCAAAAGAATTGAATTGCTTCCTATATCCAGCACCAGAGTGTCAAGTGATGATTGCAAATGGAGGAACAATAAATTGTTCTGGAAAGTGCCATAATATCAAGCTATCCATGGGAGAATATGTATTGACTAGCCCAATGCTTTCCATTCCAATGGGAGGTGCTGATGTTGTACTAGGAGTCCAATGGCTACAATCCTTGGGTACAATAGCTTTTAATTTTCAAGAACTTTTCATGAAATTTTCTGTGGAAGGAAAGGAAGTTGAATTAAGGGGTATTGCAGGGAAACCAGGAAAGATAATCAGCTCTAATGGCATGACAAAGCTTCTAAAAAAGGAGCAAAGAGGTGTAATTGCACAATTATGTTCGCTAGATGTTTCCACATTGGAATCATCTATTTCTCCAGATCTCCAAAAAGTCCTGGACAATCATTCCAAGGTATTTGAGACTCCCAAAGGTCTCCCACCTATGCGTGATCATGATCATGCTATTCATCTGATTCCAGGAAGTGTTCCTCCAAACATCAGGCCGTACAGATATCCCTATGTCCAAAAAAGTGAAATTGAACGTATGGTTGCAGAAATGCTAGAGGCGGGTATAATTCAACCGAGTCAAAGTTCTTTCTCAGCTCCAGTAGTATTGGTGCACAAGAAGGATGGATCATGGCGCATGTGTCCGGATTATAGGGAGCTCAACAAGCTCACTATTAAAGATAAGTTCCCCATTCCTGTTATTGATGAATTACTGGATGAATTGCATGGATCAATTTACTTCACCAAGTTGGATCTTCGTTCAGGATATCATCAAATCAGAATGAAGGTTGAAGACATTCCGAAAACGGCATTTAGAACTCATGAGGGTCATTATGAATTTTTGGTCATGCCTTTTGGCCTTACCAATGCACCTTCAACATTTCAAGGTTTGATGAATTCAATTTTCAAACCATTCCTTAGAAAATTTGTGTTAGTATTTTTTGATGATATACTAATCTACAGCAAGTCTTGGAAGGATCATGTTGAACATGTTGACAGGGTGCTACAACTATTGGAGGAGAAACAATTATATGCAAAAAGATCCAAATGTTTCTTTGGAGTCCAGGAGGTGGAATATTTGGGTCATATTGTATCTCATGAAGGAGTTAAGGTAGACCCTAGCAAAATTAAAGCCATTAAGGAATGGAAAATCCCCACATCCATAAAGCATCTGCGAGGATTTCTTGGGTTGACAGGGTATTATCGCAAGTTTGTTAAGAATTATGGGAGAATAGCAGCACCTCTAACAACATTATTGAAGAAAGATTCATTTTCATGGACTCCGGAAGCAACAAAGGCCTTTGAACATCTTAAAGAGGCAATGTGCCAAGCACCGGTCTTAGCTACACCGGACTTCACAAAAACCTTTATTGTGGAATGTGATGCTTCAGGAAATGGAATTGGTGCTGTTCTAATGCAAGATGAAAGACCCATTGCTTTTGAAAGTCGTCCAATCAAGGGAAAGTTTTTAAGCAAAGCTATTTATGAGAAGGAAATGTTGGCAATACTCCATGCACTTAAGAAATGGCGACCCTACCTAATGGGAAGACACTTCAAGGTAAAAACGGATCATGATAGCCTTAAATACTTTTTAGAACAAAGATTATCCTCTGAAGAGCAACAAAAGTGGGTCACAAAGATGTTGGGTTATGACTTTGAAATCATCTACAAAAAAGGGAAGCAAAATGTTGTGGCAGATGCACTCTCAAGAAAGGATGAGGATGTGGAAGCATTGTTGTGTGCCATTTCTATTATCCAACCAGATTGGATAAACGAAGCAAGGGAGGAATGGAAGAATGACGAAGAAGTGTGGGCACTTATTCGAAAGTTACAACAAGATTCCAGTACTTCTGATACATTTAGCTGGCAAAATGATTCGTTATGGTACAAAGATCGCTTATACCTCTGTAAGGATTCCCAGCTAAAACAAAAGATTCTTATGGAATTGCACACTTCTCCCTTAGGAGGGCACTCAGGATTTTTAAAAACTTACCACAGGGTTAAGAAGGAATTTTTTTGGGATGGCCTTAAATCAGATATTCAAAAGTTTGTGGCGGAATGTTTGGTTTGCCAGCAAAATAAAGTTGAAACAATTAAGACACCGGGTCTATTACAACCTTTATCCATTCCAAGCCAACGTTGGGAGGAGGTTTCAATGGATTTTATCACAGGTTTACCCAGGTCTGAGGGAAAGAGTGTCATCATGGTGGTAGTTGACAGACTTACCAAGTATGCACACTTTTGTGCATTATCACATCCATTTAAAGCCAGTACAGTTTCTACTGCATTTATGGAAACAGTTCAAAAGCTACATGGAAACCCAAAGATTATTGTAAGTGACAGAGATCCCATTTTCACTGGAAATTTTTGGACAGAATTATTTTCTTGTCTTGGTACTCAGTTAGCTCATAGCTCATCTTATCATCCTCAATCTGATGGGCAAACTGAGATAGTAAACAAATGTTTGGAAGGATATCTTCGTTGCTTTGTATCTGATAAGCAGACACAATGGGTCAAATGGTTGCCTCTGGCTGAATGGTGGTATAACACTTCCTTCCATACAGCAACAAAAATGACCCCATTTATGGCACTTTATGGGTATCAACCACCATCCATCACATCATATTTAAGAGAAAATTCTAAGGTTCAGGCAGTGGAACATCACATCGAACATCAACAACAAGTCCTCCAACTCTTAAAGGATAACCTAGTGTTGGCACAAAATAGAATGAAACAACAGGCAGATCAACATCGCAGTGAAAGAAGTTTTGATGTAGGTGATTGGGTATTCCTACGGCTACAACCATATAAGCAAATGTCCCTAAAGCAAGCTAAGAAGGATAATAAATTATCACCAAAGTATTATGGTCCGTACAAGGTGTTGCAAAAGATTGGTACTATGGCATACAAATTGGAGCTTCCTGCAGCTTCTCGATTGCACCCAGTTTTCCATGTTTCATGTTTAAAGAAGGTTATAGGTGACAAGCTCCCAATTCAAACAATATTGCCAGAACTTGACGAGGAAGGAAAAATTATATTGGAACCGGAAGCAGTCACAGAAACAAGAACTCGACAGCTACGAAATCGATCAATTTCAGAGTATCTTATCAAGTGGAAGAACTTATCCGCTGAAGATTCCACATGGGAGGATGAGAATTTTATGCAGAAGTATCCAGAACTACTCAAGCGTTGAGGACAACACTTTTTTGAAGGAGAGGGGCATGTTGGGTCCCTATAATACTAGTGATGACCCCATTACTATTGTAGTTATACCCCTTATTTATATTGTTGTGCCCCTATTACCCCCATATTGTTATTTCTGTGCCCCATAGAATCCCTCTATTGTTATTTTTGTGGCTTTATATTATTATTGTTAGGTCGGCTGGATTATATTGTGACTCCTAGACTCCTATATATAGAAAGGAGGTTTTGTCATTTGTATCATCCAAGAATTGTTCATTTATGTAATGTAAAGGAGGTTGCCCCCTCGAAGAGGCTGAATTCTAAGGCGTGGATCTCTCTTTTCTATCTTTTTGTGAGCTGGTTTCATAACAGCCTCCCCATTAGGATACTGAGGAAATTTGTTATAGATCACAAGGAATCCGACCAAGAGAAAAATATTAGACCTATCCTATGTTGTAGGATGAACACAACTTGGTTGGCTTAAGGAAACTACTACTCCTTGCCATACTTGCAAGGTTACAAGGAACATGATCCTATTTTCTAGGGATTTTAGAGGGAAATAAGCCCTTTCTTCAAGGAGGCTTCTCCTTAGCCACTTGTGTATAAATAAAGGCTCGAATAAGTCCCTTAACAGTCAAATTCTGGAGGTGAGAGTCAGTAGTAGTCAAGTAAAGGATTTTGACTAACATTTCAATTTTGTAATCATTCATGTATGAGCACAATTTTTTTATCAATAAGAATAATTTTTGGTTCCTAGAATTTTCTTTCTTTAGGGATCCAAGCCACATTGGGTTACAACCCAACCCAGGTTTTCAAGCCCCTCTTTGTACTTTTATTTTCCATGCATTAGTTCAACTAGTCATTTTTGTGGTATCACTTCTAAATATTGTTTTTTGTAGGTTGACAAGCTGGTTTGATTATTAGTCTCCTTAAGAATTTTCCTTTAAGTTTAACAACAAATTCTTTTATATAGATAGGATTCTTTTCCATGCATTAACCCTGCTTATATTACTATTTCTTTACTTATTGTCTGTTATGAAACCAACTCACAAAATAGAAGAAAAGATAGATCAACGACTTCAAAATCAACCTCTTTGAGGGGGCAACCTCCTTTACAATACACAAATGAACAATTATTGGATGATACAAATGACAAGACCTCCTTTCTATATATATGAGTCTAAGGGGTCCCAATATAATCAGAGCCTACATAACAATAATATTGTAGGGGCACAACAATAACAATAGTGGCTTCTATGGGGCACAATAATAACAAAATGGGGATTACATGGGCACAACAATACAATAAGGGGCTTGCACTAATAACAATAAGGGGATACACTAGCAGTATAGGGACCTAACATGCCCCTCTCCTTCAAAAAGTGTTGTCCTCAACGCTTGAGTAGTTCTGGATGCTTATGTGTAAAATTCTCATCCTCCCACGTAGAATCTTCAATGGTTAAGTTCTCCCACTTGATGAGATACTTTGAAATTGATCGATTTAATAGTTGTCAGGTTCTTATTTCCATGTCTTCTTTAGGTTCCAATATGATTTTTCCTTCCTTATCAAGTTCCGACAATATTGTTTGAATTGAGAGCTTGTCACCTAGAACCTTCTCTAAGCACGAAACATGGAAAACTAGGTGCACTCGGGAAGATGCAAGAAGCTCCAATTTGTATGCCATAGTACCAATCTTCTGAAACACCTTGTAAGGACCATAGTACTTTGGTGATAATTTATTATCCTTCTTAGCTTGCTTGAGGGGCATTTGTTTGTATGGTTGTAGTCGTAAAAATACCCAGTCACCTATGTCAAAATTTCTTTTGCTGCAATGTTGACTTGCCTGTTGTTTCATTCGATTCTGCGTCAAAGTGAGGTTATCCTTTAAGAGTTGGAGAACTTGTTGTTGATGCTTGATGTGATCTTCCATTGCTTGAACCTTAGAATTTTCTCTTAAAGATGATGTGATGGATGGTGTATGATATCCATAAAGTGCCATAAAAAGGGTCATTTTTGTTGAAGCGTTATACTGCCTTTCAACCAGAGGTAACCACTTGACCCATTGTGTTTGTTTATAAGATATAAAGTAATGAATATATCCTTCCAAACATTTTTTCACTATCTCTATTTGTCCATCTATCTTGAGAGTTTGAGGAGTGGTAATTCCTGCCAATGCACTACAATATATGGTCAGATTCATTTCTTCTTTCTCTGGGTTTGGTTCCTGGTATATATCCTCTTCTTTTGACATTTCTTGTTCCTTTTCTTCCTCCTCTTCCCCATCTATGTAAATTAATTTCTTCTCAACACACTTATGACCTTTAATGTATTTTCAATCACAAATGTAACAAAGACCTTTTTCTCTTTTTTCCTCCAATTGTTGTGGTGTCAACCTTGTATGATGTGGAATACTAGGAGCATCAACACGTCCATGTTTATAGTTGTGAATGGTAGACTTCCTTGTTGCCATAATTTTGCTTTCAAATTTTCTTGCCACCTTGAATGCCTTCTCTAATGAATCAGGTTCCCAAAGGTGAACCTCATGTTGGATGTTACCCTTTAAAGTCATTATGAAGACTTCAATCGTATGCTTCTCTGGAATATCATTTATGCTTATATTCAATTTTTGGAAGTCCTTAATGTGCTCTACCATTGAACCCTTTTGTTTGAGATTTATCAATTGGCTAAAGAGGGTGATTCTCTTTGTATCCTCATAATGTGCTGTCATTTCCTGCGTGAAAATTGACTAGGTGACAAGTGGTTTATGAGAACAAAGCCCTCTATACCATACAAACTGATTCGGTTCTAAATATAAAGATGCAATAGATACCTTTTGTGGCGGTTGCACATAATGTAGATCAAAATATTGCTCCATCTGTAGTATCCAAGTTACCAGATCCTTGCCATCAAAATTCCTCATATCTATATTTTGACTATTGTGGGTCTTCATCCCAATGTTAGAGTCTTTGAAATCATGATTAACATTTCTTTTGTTCTCATCATGAGTTTCCTCTACTACCTTTTCGCTATTAGGAAGCCTTTCTTATAGCGACTTTGTCCCACCTTCCTTCAAACCTTCCATGTCTTTCTTCAAATATTCCATGTTTCTATTCAATTTTACTTCTATACGATTGATCTTGTTGATCATATCTTCGAACACTTTCTTCAAATCATCCCTCCAATTTTGCTTACTAAGCGTTTCTATTTTCTTGATTCGAGTCATTATTTTTCTTGCTTTTAGGAGCTCGATCTTGAATCTATTGTATCTTTGTAATTTCGGATCCCCAAGATCTGAAATTGCTACCTGTGGTAGCCCTTTGAGTTCTATTTCCAATGCCACAAGTCTGATCGAACCTGGATTCTCCAAGAAAGCGTTATTCCAAATATCCCATGATGATCTGATTATAGACTAGTTCAGTAGAGCAAACTTGTACAAAGTTACACATGTCACTGTTTCGACCTTCGGACCTGGAAACGATACACAAAAAACTATAGTCCATTCCTTTTCTGTAACTTTTGATGAAATTTCAATCTGATGGTTAGAGAGAAAGTTATGACGAATTTCCCAAGGTCACCTATTTTATATATGATTCAAGAGCTTGCAAAAACCCTAACTTCCTTGGATCATATATCTGAAAATATAGCGATACAAGATTTGAAATTTGGACTAGAGGTTCATCACAATTTTTGATCAAATGGGTTTTAATTTCAGCTTCTCAAACTTCATAGAAAAAACATTATAGTGAAAATTCCACGATGACCTATTTGAAGCAGTGAAACCCTAGAATCCAAAGCTCTGATACCAAATGTTATGCAACAAGCTCACTAAATAGAAGAAAAGCTAGATAAACGACTTCAAACAGAAGGGGAAACTCCTTTACATTACACAAATGAACAATTCTTGGATGATCCCATATATAAGCCTCCCAATATAATCAGAGTCTACATAACAATAATATTCTAGGGGCACAATAATAACAATAGTGGCTTCTATGGGGCACAATAATAACAACATGGGGACTTCATGGGCATAACAATATAATAAGGGAGTTGCACTAATAACAATAAGGGGCTACACTAGCAGTATAGGGACCTAACATTGTCATGCATTTCTCTAACCTGTTAGTGTATAAATTCCTATTTCATATAGCTACAATAAACCTTAGAATCACACTTGTGTCGAATAAACTGAAAAACTAAATTATCATAGGCATAAGGACTTGGAAAATACTTCTTGAACTTTATTTACCCACCCTTCACCTTATCCTCCCCTTAACCTACATCTAGAACACATTTTTGTACTCACTAGACTATCTCCTGTAGAAAAATGGGGACTCATGTAACAACTTGAATTTCACATCAAAAGCTCATCTATATTTGCATCGAAATCATGGTTATCCTTCCTTGGCATGTTACAATGTCACCAAGACCCTAAGGATTAAATTTAGAAGCTTAGAGACCTCATAGAATATTTTACCTAGTATTTGTAGCACAACTGCCTTTTTCTGTAAATTATGGTTTAATGTTCGAGTACTTCCTTTCAACTGCAAGTTTATTTCCATTTCACAATAGAGTAGATTTACTTTTATTTAGGATAACTGAATTGGTTTACCTTCATTTCCCACAAATAGAATAGATTTTCTTGCTATTATTTCTTTCCCACAATTTTAAAGTATTTCCTGTAGCATAGACAACAAAATGGTCCATGTGTAACTTAGTTTCTCTTCAGTGTATTTCACTTCATAAGATCAACAAAAGAAGACTACATTACCTGCTACACAAATATTTCTGAATCCTCTTAAGTATGTACGAATCCCAGGTTTATAATTAAAGTTGAGACCCCTTGGTAGGTGCAAAATTCTTACTGTAATACTGAGGGCCATCATATTTTGCGCCATTTCTAAGGAGGCGTCAAAGTATGAACTTTTTTGTTCCCTTTTTTTATTCAATTCCTACATTTTCTACCACAAAAAATGGACAAATATGGTAATTCTTCATTTTAAAGACCAAAATCAATGCATTAGCATTCTCATAAAAAAATCACAAAAAAGAAAAACTATTTCTGTTATGCCTCATAGAATTGGGGATAATACATGATTTTTTTTTTTGTAGAAAAACCCCATTGCCACAAGTAGCCGACCTCCTTTTGCTAACTGTGAGCCTCCTACTTTATTCACACAGGATAGAGAGGCCTTTTTAGGTGAGAAAGTGAGGATTTCTCAAGAGCTTGTATAAGGATAAGAACCTCCATCACCCACATATACCATAGCTAGAAATAGGAAGCTTCAAGCATTTCCCATTAGGGAGGAAAATTGGGAAGCCAAAATGAAAAATAATAATCCATCTACTCCCTTGCATTTCCATGGATTGGTTACTAAAGACCCCGATACATTCACGTTTGAATTTGATACAATAGATAAGCAAAATCTCAAACTATTTCCTTCTACCCTCAAGGATGCAACCCTTCACTGGCTTATGAGCCTAGAAGGGGGTAGCATCACTTCATGGGGACAAATGAAACTCACCTTCAACACCAAATATAGGGACTATTGCAGAGAAATAGACATCAGGGACACAATATTTAGAATGACTCAAGGAGATGATGAATCCCTTGAATATTTCGAGGAATGAATTTAGTTAAGCTAGAAGAGAGAACACAACTTCACTCTTGACCCATATTCCTTGAAACTAGCCTTGTTAAGGAGAAATAGAGAAGAAGTAATGGATACCCTAAACATGTTGGCCAATGGAAATATTTATTAGCTCAACTATGAAGACATCAAAACAATATTCAAAAATCATTCTAGAGATGCTAGAAAAAGAGGTAGAAAAAACAAGAGTTTGTTAAGTTCCTCCTCCTCCACTTCAATCATTAAGAATGAAATAGGAGGTATGTTATGGGATTTAAAAAATTATATCTTACACACCTTTGGTATGTAGATGGACAAGCTACAAATTAAAAACAAGAAGAAGCATAAAGGGCTCTAACTGTATTTTTCCCTAAATTCACTAAGAGACATTCAAGGAATGAGTTCCCCTTATATGTCATAGAGTCATATTCTATATGTGAATAAAACCACTAAATTGACAAATTTCTATCATTTCTAGGTTTGAAATATGTGTACCAAGGATAAAAAGGAGGCATGGAAAGACTTTGCTTTGTCAACCATAAGAGGCCACAAGGCCTCATACCATATTAACAAGGTATGAACTACTCCTCCTCTTTTAATACAAGTTATAATGCACATTTTCAACCTTGGTATACACCTATTTCTTCAACCTATCCTATGCCTACTCCATGGTCCTATCCTCCCCAAAATTACATTTTTCCTTTCCATCCATATGAATCCAACCTCCTCAATGGGATAATCCATATTCAGGATGGATGCCTAAGCAAACCCAATCACCTTCCTTAGTGCCTCCTCCTCCTCAACCACAAGTAACGAAAAATAATCCTCCAAAAAAATCTAAAATGACTTCTCAACCAAATCTAAATCCTAACAACAAGCAAACTCAACTTGTGTATAGTGGAGAAACCTCTTATCCAACATATGCTATAGAAATTAGAGAAATCAACCTCGGCTTAGGGAAGGTTGTCCTAAATGCTCACCCACTTTCTCTAATAAAATATCTAGAAGGAGAGATGGCATACCTTGCACCTAAATATGACAAAATTTCCTATCTTGAAAGGTTGACCACTTATAAGGAAGATACCCCAATATGCCAAACCTCAAGATGACAAATATTCCTATCCTGAAAGGTTGAGCACTCACAAGGCATTGTTAAGGATGTAATGGTTTCCATTTATTCTTAGGAATATCCCACAAAGTTCCTTGTTCTCTATCCCAAATTTTTTTTTAATGGATACCCTCTTATTTTAAGAAGACTTTGGCTGACCACTATTGATGCCTACATTAGATGAAGGGATGGAAATATGATAATCACAAATGAGTAGTCTAAAAAACATGTATTATATCCCACTAATCAAACTCTCATTAAGCATGATTTTCCTACCTGGGTAAAAGAGAAAGAAGAAGCATACATTTATCTATCATAACCCTACCCAATTTGTACACTAGAGGCTACCATTTGTAGCAGGAAATTAGATGAAGATGGTTTGATTAAAAAATTCTTGCAAAATAAATATCTTGGTGCTATGAATATTGATGTCTTGAAAGAGAAATCTACAAGACATCCTAGCTGCTCTAAGGACAATTCATGGGAAAATATAATCACTACTGGTTCTGACCAAATTAATGTGAAAACCGTAGAAGTCAGCCCCTCCAAAACCCTGAAAATCAGTCCCTTTCTTTCAGCCGATAAGGAAGAAAAATGACTCATTGTTTTGAGGTAGAATATTGATTCCTTTGCATGGGATTAAAAGTAAATTAATGGAGTCCACCCATTTATGTTCACTCATCACATATGCATCAAAGAGGAGCAGAAAAATATTCATCGACATCATAATAGAAGGAATCTTGCACTCAAAGACATTGCAAAAGAATAATTACAAAAATTATTAGATGTAGGTTTTATCTATCTAATTTTAGAGAGTGAATGGGTGTCCCCATTGGTTATTGTCTCTAATAAAAATTGAAAATGGATGTTTTTCATTGATTACATAAAAATAAACAAGGCCACCAAAAAAGACCATTTTCCCTTGCCCTTTATTAACCAAGTTTTGGATGTTCTTGCAGGAGAGATGTTTTTTTTTTTTGATGGATTTAGTTGGTACAATCAGATCTATATTAGTCCTAAGGATCAAGATAATACGAATTTCACATGCCCATGGGGAAATTTTTCCTACATAGTTCTTCCATTTGGCCTGTATAATGCCCTTGCTACCTTTTAAAGGGATATGCTGAGTATTATATTTGATTTTGTACATGACTCAATAGATATCTACATGGATGATTTCAGACCTTATGGAGATGCTTTCCAAGAAGCTCTCTCTAACCTATGAAAATTTTTGCAAATATGTATCTCTCCTTGAGTCCTAAAAAGTGTCAAATTTTTATGAATGAAGGGATTATTTTAGGGGAATTTATATCTAAGGAAGGAATTCAGGTTGATCCCAATAAATTAGCCACCATTATAAAGGTTCATGTTCCTCAAAAATAGAAAGATGTTAGGAGTTTCTTAGGAGTTTCTAGGAATTATAGAAGATTCATCTAATATTCCAGCAAGATTGCTTCACCTTTTCTTTCTTTGATAACAAAATATTTAGAATTATGTTGGACAAATCTATGTCATAAGGAATTTGAGGAACTCAAAGAGAAATTAATGACTGCACTAGTTCTTAGTGATCCAAATTGGACCTTTCCCTTTCATATCCACATAGATGCATCAAACGAAGTAGTTGAGAAACACTGGTGTAGCTTGAATATTTTCGTTCAAGGAAAACTTTGTCTGTAGAGGATGATAAGATGGTGGATGACCAACTCCCTGATGAGCATATTTCTTTCCATCTTTTTCTTATCCCCACAGTGTGTTGATATATCCTATTTCCTAGTTGCTATCTAGTTTATACCTCATTTATCTTTAAAGGAGAACAGAAATTTTTTCAGAAAGAGTGCTCCTTATACTTGGTTTGGAGGTAACCTCTTCAAGTTCGGGCCTGATCAGATCCTAAAAATATGTGTGAGGGAAGATGAGGTTTATGAAATTCTCTCATCCTATAATCATGGATACTATGGGGGGGATTTTGATACTAAGAGGACAATATACAAAATCCTTTAGGCATGATAATATTGGCCTACCCTTTATAGAGATTCCCAAAGATACATAACACAGTGTCATGAATGCCAAAGGTTGGGGAAACCTACTGAGAGGGATGAAATTCACTTACAACATCAAGTTATTTTTGAGCCATTTGAGAAGTGGGGCATGGACATCATTGGCCCTATTGATCCTCAATATAGACAAAATAGGTACACCATTTTTTGTACAAACTATTTGACCAAGTGGGCTGAGATGAAAGCAGTTAAGGGGGAAATAATGAAAAATGTAGTTGAATTCTTAAGGGAGAACATATTTTATAAGTTTCATTTCCCAAGAGAACTACTGATAGAGAAAGGATCCCAATTCACTTCTAATATGATAGATGGTATCATGAGGCATCATCATATTAGACAGAAAATATACCCCATATCACGCTCAAGCAAATGGGCAAGTGGAGGTGAATAATAGAGCACTGGAAATCACTCTAACTAATGTCATTAGTAGCGACATAAAAGATTGGGAAGAGAGTCTTGTTGAGGCCACATAGACCTACAACACGACCTAGAAGACCACTATTTGGTTCAACCCCTATGAGATGGTATATGGAAGGAAAGCTTTGTTATCCATTGAGTTCGAGTACAACATGTTAAAATGGAAGCACAACTTGATATGGATCTCACCAAAGCATAAGATGAAAGGTTGGAACAAATAAACTCACTTGATGAAGTCAGGATGTGAGCCTTTTTTTTTTTTAACAAGTTCGACTGCTGTTTATATTTCAAAAAAGTTTGGGAGGCTAAGCTCCAGAGTTACATGAGTGGAGCTCGAAGGTTGAAAGCCTTGTTATCCATTGAGTTCGAGTACAACATGTTAAAATGGAAGCACAACTTGATATGGATCTCACCAAAGCATAAGATGAAAGGTTGGAACAAATAAATTCACTTGATGAAGTCAGGATGTGAGCCTTATTACACACTGAATTGATGTTCAATTGTAGAGAAAGGTATGGCATGATAAGCATATTAAGACTAAAGCCTTCCAAGAGGTTGATTGGGTCCTCTTGTATGACTCTAGGTTCAAGGATAAAAATCATGACCATATAGATGGGACTTTATCTAGTTTAAAAATTTCATGATAATGGTTTAGTTCATATCACGACAAGTGATGAAGAATAGATCCCACTTCTATTGAGTCGCTATAGGAAAAAGTTCTACAAGAAGCCACTCTCAAGGGATGATTTTACTGATTTAATAGTCAGATAATTGAATGTGATTGAAAGCATAAAATCTCCCAATCCATTCAACCTGTGTTTAGTAGAGAAAAAAAAAAAAAAAAAAAAGAAAGAAAGGAAAAAAAAGCCTCCGATGAAAACCTCCTTTGAGGGACTTGAGGCAGGCTCATTTATTGAAAACCTCTCTGAGGCATCTTGTGAGCCTGAGAAAAAAAGAAAAGAGTAATAAATATCCCTAGGTGGAAACCTCCCTTAGGAACCTAGGGAAGACTTGCTAGTTGAAAACCTACACGAGACAACTAGTGTGCCTTAAAAAAAGAAGAAGAGGAAACAATAAAAAATGAGAAATGAAAGTCATTTTATTACTCTGATAATTTTGTTGGGTGTGGAGCTTGATTATCTTCTATATTCAAAGGTTTCGCCACATTGGACCCCAGTTCGAAATGGGGGCGGCAACGCCGCCCGTAAAATATTCGTTGTAGGGGGGGTCCAGGTGGGGGCGGCTGCGACCTTTGGGAGCCCCCCCTTGGGGGGGGTTTCGGGGGCAGCGCCCCCGAAGCTAAAAACAGCTGTAAAATTGCCTTGTAAAAGTATAGTAATTTCTAGTCAATCTGGGCCATTCATTAGGCGGATGATCTGACAGTAGAACTTATGTTTAGTTTAGGGTTTTTGCCCTAGAAGGCAACCCCTCTCTTTGTATGAGGGAATTGTATTTGAGGTTGTGCGATAGATGTGTATTCTGTGAGCGAGAAACAGAGAGGTGAGACTGTGAGAGAAAACAGAGGATATTACAGCGGATTTGCTGTAGGTTGTGTCTCTTCATTTTGCTGGATAATAGAAAGGAAGGACTGGCTGTTCGAGGTGGATGTAGCCCAAACTGGGTGAACCACGTATATCTGTGTCTCTCTTGTTTTGTGCGTTTTCTGTGTTTATGTTTCTGCAATATTTTATGTGTTCCATTACTCCGTAATATATAATTTTCTAACAACTGGTATCAGAGCCGAAGGTCTATTTGGCTGATAAACTCGCAGGAAAGAAGGGTTCCTGGTTCGAGTGGGAGCAATGGCAGAAGATGGTAAATTTAGGGTCGAGAAATTTAATGGCCAAAACTTCTCGCTGTGGAAGATGCAGATGGAAGATTATCTGTATCAGAAAGATCTGTACCTACCATTGGGTGGAAAAACAAAGATGCCAATGGGTATGACAGACGAAGAATGGAACCTTCTCGATAAAAAGGCACTCGGAACAATACGGTCGTGCCTTGCTGCGTCAGTCACCTTCAACATTTCGAAGGAAACCACTACAGAGGGTTTGATTCAGGCGTTGTCGAAACTATATGAAAAACCCTCGGCCTCAAACAAGGTATTTCTTATGAAACGGTTATTTAATATGAAGATGTCGGAAGGTGGATCTGTTGCAGACCATTTAAATGATTTTAATACAGTTACAAGTCAGTTAAGTTCTGTAGGGGTAAACTTTGATGATGAAGTTAGAGCTCTGTTATTCTTGTGCTCATTACCAGAAAGTTGGAATGGTTTGGTAATGGCCATTAGTAACTCTGTTTCTGGATCTAGTACTTTAAAGTTTGATGATGTTTTCGGTGCTATCCTTAGCGAGGAAATGCGACGGAAAAGCTCTGGTGAGACATCGGGAAATGCTTTGAGTGCAGAGTCTAGAGGAAGAAAAATGGAAAGAGGAAAGAGCTCAGGATATCGCAGTAAATCAAGGAAAGGCAGATCCAAGTCCAGATCGGGGATAGTGTGCTGGAAATGTGGAAAGAAAGGATGCCTAAAGAAAGAATGTAGATCTCGAAAGGGAAAAGAAGGAGATGCACATCAAGAAAACAATCATGAAGCAAATGTGACAGGTGAGGTGTTACAAGATGATTTGATTCTTTCTTTCGAAAATATTACTGATTCCTGGGTGGTAGATTCAGGGGCTTCATTCCATGTCACACCTGATAAGAAATACTTTCATGACTATGTTCAAGGAGATTTTGGACAAGTTCGTTTGGGTAATGATAAACCCTGTAAAATCGTTGGAATGGGTAAGGTTCTTGTAAAACAACAGAATGGAAACCAATGGCTATTAAAGGAGGTAAGGCATGTTCCAGATCTAAAGAAAAATCTGATTTCAACAGGGCAGTTAGGCGGTGAAGGTTGTGTGACAACTTTCACAGATAAAGCTTGGAAGGTCACCAAAGGAGCCCTGGTAATAGCAAAAGGCGAAAAGGTTGGTACATTGTATTTATGCAATGGTATTTCTAACTCTGTTAATGCTTTAACTTTCAAAGGAGCAGATGCAGCATTATGGCATCATAGGCTCGGACACATGAGTGAAAAGGGGATGAAGATTCTTCACTCAAGGAATTTGTTGCCGGGTTTGAAGAATGTTGATTTGGACTTCTGTGAGAATTTCATTTATGGAAAACAAAAGAGAGCCAGATTTCTCAGAGTTGGGAAAGAAAAGAAGAATGAAAAATTAGAGCTTGTGCATACAGATGTATGGGGACCTGCTCAGGTATCATCTCTCGGTGGCTCTCGTTATTATGTTACTTTTATTGATGATGCAACTAGAAAAACTTGGATTTATTGTATTAAGAATAAATCTGAAGTATTTGATACTTTCAAGAAATGGAAATCTTTGGTTGAGATTGAGACAGAAAAGAAATTGAAGTGTCTTAGATTAGACAATGGAGGTGAATATTGCAGCAAAGAGTTTGATAGGTACTGTTCAGAGCATGGAATTTGCAGAGAGAAGACAGTTCCAAGAACACCACAAGAAAATGGTGTGTCAGAAAGGATGAACAGAACAATCATGGAGCGCGCAAGGTGCATGAGATTGCATGCAGGATTGCCTTTACAGTTTTGGGCAGATGCTGTAGATACTGCTGTTTATCTAATAAACAGAGGGCCTTCAAGTTCCTTGGATGGTGGTGTTCCAGAGGAAGCATGGACAGGTAAAAAGGTAAACTACTCTATTTTAAAGCCTTTTGGTTGTGAGGCCTTTGTCCATATTGATAAAGAAAATAGAACAAAGCTTGAGGCAAAGTCAAAGAAATGTACCTTTATTGGATATGGTGTTAATGATTTTGGTTATCGCTTATATGATTACGAAAATCACAAAATCATTAGGAGCAAAGATGTAATATTCAATGAAAAGGTCTTGTATAAGAATCAGTTGCAGGAAAAGAAACAGGAAAAGGAAAACAAGGAATACGCAGTTCTTGATGAAATCACTGAAAAAGTAAAGGTGCCTAAAAATAATAATAATCAACAACCACAACAACAACAACCACCACAACAACAACAGGCACCCCAAACACCTGAAAGTGGTGTTAGAAGATCTACCAAGATAAGTAGACCCCCTGAACGATACTCTCCTTCATTATGTTATTTATTGTTGACGGATTCCGGTGAACCCGAATGTTATGAAGAAGCAATGCAGGTTGAAAGCAGGAAGAAGTGGGAGGTAGCCATGGAAGAAGAGATGGACTCCTTAATGCATAACCATACTTGGGATTTAGTCAAGTTGCCTGTAGGAAAAACTACATTGAAGAATAAATGGGTTTACAGGTTGAAGGAAGAAGATGGAGGAAAACAGAGGTATAAAGCTAGACTTGTGGTGAAGGGGTTTGCACAGAAGAAAGGTATTGATTTTGATGAAATATTTTCTCCTGTTGTTAAAATGACTTCAATCAGAACCATTTTAAGTCTTGTAGCAGCTGAAGAATTGCATCTTGAGCAGTTAGATGTAAAGACAACCTTTCTCCATGGGGATTTGGAGGAAGAGATATATATGCAGCAGCCACAAGGATATGAGGTGAAAGGGAAGGAGAAACTAGTGTGCAGGTTGAAGAAGAGCTTGTATGGCTTAAAACAGGCTCCAAGGCAGTGGTATCTAAAATTTGACAAGTTTATGTCTGAACAAGGTTATACTAGATGTCACTCTGATCATTGTGTTTATTTGAAAAAGCAAAATGATGGCAGCTATATTATATTGTTATTGTATGTAGATGACATGCTTGTTGCAGGATCTAACATGCAGGAAATAAATGTGCTCAAAAGAAAATTGGCAAATTCATTTGCAATGAAGGATTTGGGAGCTGCAAAACAAATCCTTGGTATGAGAATAACTAGAGACAGGAAAAATCGTAAATTAACATTGTCTCAGAATGAGTACATACAAAAGGTGTTGAAAAGATTTAACATGCACAATGCAAAACCAATTAGTACACCTTTTGCTAGCCATTTCAAACTTAGCAAGGAAATGTGCCCGAAGACCCAAGAAGACATGGATTATATGTCTAAAGTTCCATATGCATCAGTAGTTGGAAGCTTAATGTATGCAATGGTCTGCACAAGGTCTGATATTGCACATGCAGTGGGAGTTGTAAGTAGGTACATGAAAAATCCAGGAAAGGAACATTGGATGGCAGTGAAATGGATTCTCAGATATTTGAAAGGTACCACAAATCAAGCATTATGCTTTGGTGGTTCAAACATCTCCCTACAAGGATATGTTGATGTAGATATGGCAGGTGACAGAGATAACAGGAGGAGCACTACAGGATATGTATTTACTGTTGGAGGAACAGCTGTCAGTTGGGTTTCAAAAATCCAAAGTGTTGTTGCACTTTCAACAACAGAAGCAGAGTATGTTGCTGCTACAGAGGCTAGTAAAGAAATGATTTGGTTACAAAGGTTTATGGGTGAATTGGGTAAGGAGCATGATATGGGCACATTATACAGTGATAGCCAAAGTGCCATTCATCTTGCAAAGAACTTAGCATTTCATTCCAGGACTAAACACATACAACTCAAGTACCATTTCATACGATCAGTGTTGGAAGATGGAGAGTTGAAGCTGGAAAAGATACACACTAGCCAGAATCCTACAGATATGCTAACAAAAGTTGTAACCAGGGAGAAACTGAGAATATGCTCAGTTTCAATTGGTCTTCAAGGATGACGATGAAGATGAGAAATAGCCAGGTCCAAAGAGGAGTCATTGTCCAGCAAATGGAGCAGCGGTGGAGTTGCTACAATCAGTCTCCAAGTGGGAGATTGTTGGGTGTGGAGCCTGATTATCTTCTATATTCAAAGGTTTTGCCACATTGGACCCCAGTTCGAAATGGGGGCGGCAACGCCGCCTGTAAAATATTCGCTACAGGGGGGGTCCAGGGGGGGCGGCTGTGACCTTTGGGAGCCCCCCCTTGGCGGGGGGTTTCGGGGGCAGCGCCCCCGAAGCTAAAAACAGCTGTAAAATTGCCTTGTAAAAGTATAGTAATTTCTAGTCAATCTGGGCCGTTCATTAGGCGGATGATCTGACGGTAGAACTTATGTTTAGTTTAGGGTTTTTGCCCTAGAAGGCAACCCCTCTCTTTGTATGAGGGAATTGTATTTGAGGTTGTGCGATAGATGTGTATTCTGTGAGCGAGAAACAGAGAGGTGAGACTGTGAGAGAAAACAGAGGATATTACAACGGATTTGCTGTAGGTTGTGTCTCTTCATTTTGCTGGATAATAGAAAGGAAGGACTGGCTGTTCGGGGTGGACGTAGCCCAAACTGGGTGAACCACGTATATCTGTGTCTCTCTTGTTTTGTGCATTTTCTGTGTTTATATTTCTGCAATATTTTATGTGTTCCATTGCTCCGTAATATATAATTTTCTAACAAATTTTGCAGGTATTACAGGAGAAATAATTAGATTCAAATAAGCAGACTACCTTTCACATACTGAAGAACTCATATTTAGAGAAGGGAGGAATCCTTCATGACATGTACATACATCCACAACATCCACCCACCATTTCCTTGTCCTTTTTATTTCTTTTTTCCCACTTTCCTGAGTTGCTACAGGAAAGTCCTGTGATGCTACAAGACGTCAATAATTAATGGAAAGAAAAAAGTCTACAATTTCCTCTTCCTGTAAGCAAATGAGAAGAAGTAAACATATCACTAACACTTATCCATTTCACCAGCATGCTCCCCCCTCATTTTTATTTTCCATCATTTCCATCCACATTAGCTCAATACCCTCATTTTATTCCTCTTATTCACAAACAATTACACTTCAAACATGATCACTAGCCTCTCTTTGAATTATCAATATTTTGTGATGTCTCAAAAAAGTGAAAATAAGAGTATGAAGAGCTCTTATGACTTTTATAGGAAAATGCACAGTCTTGTCGTAGCCTTCAGAAGCCCTATAGGCCCATGTATCCATTATGTTTGAAGAGAGTCATTGCATGTCACATGTTCCAACATATTTAGAGGCATCTCCAAGGCAAGAATAAAACACCATGAGAAACTACAAGATCTCCGGTAAGATACTATAGGATATCTTATCCACCAAAACTAGCAATATAAGCACTATAGACTTTAGCTATAAAATCAAAGTCACCCATAATAGTAGGAGAAGCACTAGAAGACTCTAGCAGAATCAAAAGTGGTAGTGGGAAAATCATAATTCCTAGAAAAAATGTCGAAGGAAACAATGATAGCTAAATCTTCATTAGATTCTTCAAAAGAGGCCTAATGTTTACTACAACAACATCCATGTCACCTACAGAAAAAATTGAAGGTAAGGCACAAGTATGCATTTCTCAAAACTCACCCTTTCAAGATATTCTAAGCTTAAAAAAATGTTAAAAGTGTAAGAGGAAGAGGTATTTATAACCAAACTTAGTTAGCAGGTGGTCTCAACCACAACTAGCATTGGACTTCACTTTTCCTCCAAGACACCCACATGTGTGGAAGAAGAACAAGAACAAAGGTGATAAGACTCGAGAGGGTGGGATATTAATGCTTACTCATGAGAGAAGTCATGGAAGGTGGGGACCATATCACCTCTGGACAAAAACCTCATCCCCTTTCATCAAACTCAATAAAGGTCATTCAACTCAAAGCACTTCAAGTGTATCTTGCATGCAAACTTTTTTAAAATTCCAATGCAGACCCACCATCACCATAGGAGATCAACACCACTACCAAATCTTCCGAAATAATCTTATACAATAACCTATAGGAGTTTTATAGGAGACATATAGTATGTTGTAGGAGACAATTTTTCTACATGAGATAGACCATTTTCTATAGAAAGGAATTTTTTTCCCAAAATAGCCACCAAAGCCTCAAATGACTTGAAAAACAAGGGGATGTTTAGAGGAAATGTAAGTAAATAAAGTAACCTCATTTACATTTGGAAAAAGTGTTCAAAATATCTTCACCGTCAAGGAGAAAGCTTCTACACTATACATTCTGAATTCAAATAGTGAAACATTTGGATGGTATGATTGTTTTTATTTGAATATAGTGTGCTAAATGGTGGAAGGTGCATGATATAACTCTCCTTTATTATCCTTGAAAAGAAAGAAATTGTGCATATTTCCTATGCTACAAAATTCCGTGTTGCACAAGAAACCCTAAACTCATGTAGAAATAGAAGACCAATACCCCATTCTACCACATTTCTTGCTCCATTTTATAAAATAATTGTCCCAAGTCATGGGAGGCGGTTTTAATAGAAAATAACCAATAGACGCCTGCAAGATTTAGCAAAACCCTAAAGTAAGAAACATCTTTGAAAATAGCAATTGGCTAATATTATTTGAAAGATTAAGTGATTATGATGATGAAATTGCTTTATATTTTTCCTTGAACCTCCATCACCATAAAAGGAATGAAATTATTATTACAATCAACGGTTTAATCATAAATCTTGATTAGGACCTCATTAGCAAGGTCACAACCCTCCCCATGGGGATGAAATGGAGTAAAGAAGAAAGGAATGAATTCATTGATGCTATGAGGATGCTTTTCCACCCTAATGAAAAGCATGGAGAGGAAAAGAATGGTATAAGAAGAGAAAGCTTGACACATCCCTAGGAAGAGGTGGGATAACACATCCTATAGCACAATTCTTTTGAAGGAAGACTGAGTATTGTCTATGTGTAAAATTTCAGACTCCTCTACCAAGTTAGATTCCAACCAAAATTCCCTGTCCATGAGAAACTCAGGATCCCCCATTTTCTCCTTCAATCTATGAAGGAAATGAGCACTAAGGTAAAAGAATGAAATAATAGCTATTTGGCTCATCATGGCTCAATAAGGCTCATATTCATGGATTCCATGGAAACTTGAAAAACCATGTCTCCTGGGTAGAATTAATTAACATGGATAGACATGCTTTTCTAGAAAATCAATCCATATAGTGTTAGAAAAGACAAAAATAGAGGAGAAAAGAGAAGAAGGAATAGAGGAAAATACTAAGATAGAGGTAAAGGTAAAAAAACAAACCAAAAATAGAAGCATAAAAAGTTTAGATAAAGTTGGTTGAGCTCCATTTAGTAGAATTAGAGGCTTAGGATGTACCAACACCATAGGTAGAATCTCAGAAGCCTGAGGAGGCTATTGAGACACCAACAAGACCAATAAAGAAGAGAAATAAAGAGGCAAAATAAAGAAATACAACTCAATAAGAAGAAAATGTAGAGGATGTTGCTACCACTTTAAAAGCTCTAAGCACTCCAACAAGGCCCAAAACAAGAAAACCACTAGAAACTTATGTTTATTTCAGGAGAAGGAAAATAAATAGAATAAATCTCACTAGAAAACCTAAACCTCCATATCCTACTCCAATCACCATAGAAGAATCACCTATCCCTGAGAAGGAAGGACCTCAAAAGGAAGAAGTGCAAAATATAGTGGTGACTTCCACATTGCTTAAGGGAAAATAATTTCCAACATAGCCAGAAGGTCGATGCACTATAGCTACAGTTCTACAGGAGAAAACTATAGTACTATAGGAAAAAATTGCAATTCTATATAAATATACAATATAACCACATCAAGCTCCAAAAGGCCCATTTTCCTAATACTCTTGGATTGAGGTACGAAAGTTACTCCCTACTCACTTAACACCAGTCTCATTCTTTGAAATTGAGGAAGGGAAGTCTAGAAATCACAAGTGCAAGCAGATTATAGAGTTTAAGGAGGTTGTTGATGTTGGCAGGATGGAAGAAAATATGAAAAAGATGAGAGAATACATGGCCCTCCTCGTATTTGATGAATCTAATAAAAGAGACCATATGGAAAAGAAGAATAAAAAGTTAAGGGCCCATCTATAGCAAACACAATTTATTGTAGGAAAAAAAGATAGGTTGCCACTATGGACCACCTCTCTTTAAAAGTTATGAGTTATATGCATCCCTCAAAGACCTATTCCCTATTTTTAAAATGTCAATGGTTTCAATTCCAAATTATAATGATGGCATAAAGGGTTCTCTCCCTATGCAGGATGTTACAAGATTCACTAACTTTTTCCTCTAGAGAAACATTAAGAAGAAGGCCAATATTGTAGAATACTACATGCACAACTTGGTGCTACTTGACATGAACATATGGGACCCAAATTCTCAGTTAGGTGACGCAAAATTGATGGCCCTAGCCTCATATCTAAGACATGAAGAAATCAAGGTAGAGGAGGTAAAGAGATTATTATCCAAAGTAGTGAAGGAACCATTGTGGGTAAGGCCAAAGCTTCCATCCCTACATCTCCTCACTTCAAATCATGGACTTATAGTACGAGATCCTAATATGGAAGCAATTTACAGGCAAAGGCAGGAAGAGGCCATCCTCCACTTTGAGGATACCTTTTGGCTACTGGGTGAGGAAGGAATACATGTCTACCCGAGGATATGGAAAAAATTCCCATATAGTCTGAGGACCAAGGAATACCATTCACTTGATAGGTTGAGAGTCACATTAGCCAAAACACCCTTGTACAAAAGAATCATCCAAGGACTTGGAGTACACTAGATTGGACTCAAATTCATTCCTCCCTTACTAACAAGGCTACAAGAATATCAAAATCAAGATGACGAAATAAGGGAATGGAAAGAAATTGAGGAAAATGTAGGTTTTCATTTAGTAGGGGAAACTACATCTAAAAAAGCATGGGATGTCAGATAGACCATTAGAAAATAAATGAAGAACAAAAAAAAGATGAGTAGGAAATGCTAAGAGGATGAGAAACAATTTTAGTAGGGGGGTATGATGAGACTCCAAATTAGGATATTGAGGATACTTTGTATAGATCAGAAGGAATCCATTCAAGAGAAAAATATGGGACTCATCCACTATTGTAGGATCATTAAAACTCAACTGGCTTAAGGAAATTACTACTCCTCCCTGTAGTTGCAAGGTGTCAAGGAAAAAGATCCTATTTTCTAGGGCTTTTGGAGGGAAATAATCCCTCCCTTCAATGAGGTTTCTCGTTAGCCATTTTTGTATAAATAAGGGCTCGAGTAAGCCCTTTAGGAGTCAAATTTTGGAGGTTAGAGTAAACAATAGTAAAGGCTTTTGCATAACATTATAGTTTTGTAATATTTGATGTATGAGCACATGTTCTAATAAATGAGAATAAATTTTTTTATTCATAGACTATTCTTTCTTCAAGGACCTAAGTGTCCTTGGGTTAGGGCCCATCCCAGGTGATCAAGCCCCCTCTTTGTACTTTTATTTTCCATCCATTAATTAAACTAGTCATTTATGTGATATCACTTCTAAATAATGTTTTTTGTAGGTTGACAAGTTGGTTTGTTTATTAGTCTCTTTATGCATTTTTATTTAAGTTTAATAACTAATCATTGATATAGTTAGCATTCTTTCCCATGTAATTAACCTACACAGATTACTGTTGGGCGATTTAATTGTGAGTTAAATCCCTGTCATTAATTGTCAACCCGGGGTTCATGAACTGATGAGGTATACGTGTATTATATGTACTAGGTGGTTATTTATCAAAATAGATTAATCTAATGCAATCAAACTAATTACAAAGAAAATTAAATCAATCCAATCCAATTATAAATAAATTGAAATCACACTTGCATAAAGGAAATCACACTTGCTAAAATGAAGATAGCACTTCACACTTGCTGAATTGAAAATCACACTTGCTGAAAGGAAAATCACACTTGCATAAAATGAAAATAAATGGAATAACGTAATTAAATAATGTTACCAATATGTACAACAAATGAAAAAGATATGTGCAAACTGTGGTTGATGGGGCCCCTCCATTCCTCAGCAAGCACACTGAACAATTATCACATCTTGGAGATCAAAGTAGTAGTATGTATTTCATAAAATGAAGTTACAAGATATTACAAGAATTCTCTATCCTCACTTTATAAATTCCATCTTGGATGGAACTTTGAAATATGGAACTTGGAACTTGGAACTTCTAACCAACAACCCTTTATATGAGGGATGCACTCATATTTATACAAAATTTGAAGATAACTATTCAATAAATATAGATCCTTAAATCTCTCATAAATCCACTTTTATCTCTTGTGGTTACAACCAATCACCTAAAAATATAAGATACAAATCCTCTCAAAATTCTCTCTTAGTTTTGATAAGAGACACATATCAAAACATCCATGATTATTCTCCTTTGAATGTGCTTAGTTAATGATCCACATCTTCTACAAATATTCCACAAATCTTCATGAGTTTAAATTTGAAATTCGAATTTGTGGTTGGGTGGCCAAATAGGACCCTTCTAGAATCTCCAAGTAGGCCTACAATATCACAAAACTCATACCACTTTTAGATATATATGAAAACATGTTAATTTCCTAATATTTAATCATAAATTCTCTTAAAATACTTAAAATAAATTACTTGGAAAATAATAATGACAAATCCATATAATAATGAAAATGGTTACTTAATGTAGGGTTATGGGACTATAAAGTTACAGAATGAGGGTAAAATGATGGAAATGTGGGTAAAAGTGGATGACATTTTGGAGACCCAGCATACCCACCAATTGAAGATGTTGCATGTCCTCATGCAACTATTGCATTGATTCCCTTAATCATAAGTTGATCTTCTTGAAATGTTTTGCTTCAATATGAGCTTTATCTTTGTATTGAAAGATAATCATATCATTATAACTTCTCTTTTTTCAAAGTGTACTTTGAAAGATATTTGATTGCAACATATTTTTTATGGTTGGTTCTTGTGTGACAACCAAAATTTATGAGTATTGGTTCTTGTGTAACAATACTTTTCTTATTTTTGTTGCATCAAAATACTTGAAAACATTGAGAATTCCTTTTTAAGTCCCCATAGTGGTTGTCAGCCATTTAATGTGCTCATCAATTGATCATTGCAAAAGATATAAACAATTTGAATCAAAATGAAATAATAGTTGATTGGGAAAAATATTTCGGTTAGGATGAAATGACATGTGACATGAAATGTGAATATCCCTTCCCCCCAACTAAAGGTGTTTTCAATTTTTGGAAAATGAGAAAGGGAATATAAATGAGGTGAGGGATTTTCCAAAATCACAATTTTAGCATTTAAGGAATTACATGATTAAAGATTAGAAAACAACATACCTTCACCTACCTAAAAAGTGGACAAGCTATGTATATAGAAGAGTGTGGCTGCTACTGCTGGATCATGGAATGTGAAGTAAAAGAATATGATCTGCTTTTTCTTTCTCTTGGTTGTATGAATAGAGGATGAAATTGGAATCTTTATTTCTATGGCTGTTGAATTCTGAATTGAGTCCTGTTGCAAGTTGCTGAAATCATGTAGTCTTCATTCATTCCCACTCAGTGGCATAATTCTTATCTATATGAATAGATGTGTTGATGTCAAACATAGAAAATAAATTGTTGTATTAATGGCCATTAATGAATTCCATTAACCAACATGAGACTACTCACCATTGATGTCAATGAGAGTCAAGATGCCTAAGTACATCTTACTAGGTACGAATAGATGTGTCATAGTCGAGTCACCTAGAAAATCTGAAAAACAGGGAACATTGATGTATTCCCACTATTTATTGGTGAGAGAACTTGCCATTAAGCCATGCAAACCTAGTCTTGATTCCAGATGATGTGTCGGAGTCGATGGGTCAAGACATGTTAGAAGGGAGGCCTTAATGATTCCTCCATCATCTAACGTGAGTATAAAATAATAATTTGAAGGGCTATAGATGGAAAATATGCATTGAAGCAAGGTTTATTTGACAAAAAGGAAAAGGAAAATGGGGTGACTCACCTTTGTAAGGGAGTTGAATGACTTTATTTTTGGGTTAAGGATGACTGAAAATGAGGCAGGAAAGTATGAAGATTGCAAAAGGAAATGACTTTTTGTAGTAGGGAGATGGAAATTTATGGATCGACTATAGGCTTAGAATGAGTAGAAATGGTAAATTGGTATTTGTTTAGTAGAAATGGTGTAATGGATCTGATTTGACATGGAATGATCACGCTCTTCTGAAAGAAACTTGGTCTTTAAAAGGCACTTGTGCATATGGAGATCTTCTTTCATCTTCCTAGAACCTGCAAAAACTTAGCACTTTTCTGCAATAAAATTTAAGACGATATAGAGAGAGAGAGATGATTAGACTCTCTTCATATAATATATATACACACAAAAAACTCAGAAATAGTACTAATAAAACAAATTCAAGGAAGAAAAATTAAATGCACTTTTACCTGTTTGGAAAGAAGTACCTTGGATCATTTGTTAGTGTTTTGTTGGTGACTTCTTCATTGTGTTTCTAACCAATTTTGAGCTTGAGACCTCTTCTCCACACACTTAATACCATAAACCAAATTTGCATAAGCTACTGAATTGTGTCGATTCTGTAACTACCAAAAAATAATGGATCGTTGCACTGCCTTGCTGCTTTTCATATTGCAATTAGACTCGGATGGTGGTTTGTCAATTATCACAGTTGGGTTTTTAATATTTGTAGGTTTTGATGAAGTTCAAAGCTTGTGACTGCATTTGTCCTTTTTCTCTAGCACTCCACCCTTATCCATGATACCGTGGATCAAGAAAATGCTCAAAATTAAAAATGTTTGGATCAGCTTGAAACTAACGCAAAAGTGTAGATATCATCGCCCTAAATCCAACGCAATTTGTTTCACTCAAATCCGACTTCCGATGCTCTTGGAATCACGTTCTGTTCATTTTTGGAAACAAATTTAAAAAAATGAATTTTGAGTTGCAGGAATGCCTAATCAAGAGTCTGTACGCTAACTGGGTCATGACTTGCAAGTTGGTTGGTCCTTCATCGGCCAATGAATGGTTGACATTTGGCATGGTTTGATTCGTTGAAACATGGTTATTTTTCATTGGTTAACAGTTTGTTGTGGTGGCCCAACGAGGGAGTGCCACGTGGGCCAACTAGTGGTTGCACATGGCCTCCTCATGGTGGACCAAAATTTGTGTGAGGTCGAATGACCTCCATAGGAATCGAACTCGATACGTCATGTATAGTAACAAGGCCCTTTACCAATCTGGTCGCACGTGTTTCTTATTAACTATGCTCCTCGACTCATATTTAAGGTTGAATGACCACAAATTTGGGGAAAGGGGATGAACAAAGCCCTAGCCCCTAGCCCTCCAATGCTAGAGAAGCATAGGTGGGGACCAAGGGCTTGGCCTTAGCTCGACACACAATCACGGTCCCGTGCTAAAAACCATAAGATGCCAATGCAAAAATGAAAGGGGCTATCCCCAAGCGACATGGTGCCATATGACGACGGGCATGACGACGGAACTAGGGACCAGCCTCGGGTCGTATGACCTGCAATGTGACCACATTGGCGGAATAAAGGGCGCAAAAATCTGTTGGCCCTCGACCTAGGATCTATGGCACCCAACACGGTCATATGGTGCCACGTGACCATGATATTTGGAATTGGGGCTTAATGGTGAATTTATCCATCCTACAAATTTGATCTTTGATCGGGAATATAGGCCAAGTTTGTGTGTAGTTTCCATGTTCAGGGCGCGCAAGCCAAGTTTAGGTCGAATTGTAGGAATGAGAATTGGGCAAAAACTTGAAACAATGATATTTTACTCAATTTTTGGCCAAATGAGGTGCAAAAGGAGTCAAAACAGGGGTTTTCAATAGTGACAGATCCATTGGAGATTTTAGTTTTTATGTTCGGTCTTTGTAAAAGTCTATAATTATACTTTTTAGTATGAATTTAGATCTCTTATCCAATTTTTATTACAAAATTTTAAAACTAAATTTATTCAATTTTATTTTATGATCTTGCAGGTCGCAGAGAGCGTAAGAAGAGAGCATACTCAATAATATTGAAATCCCTTATTCATTTGGAATCTGAAAAAAAAAAAGAAAAAAAAAAAGAAAAAAAAAAGAAAAGAAAAAGGATTTGGTATCAACTTCAAATTTTGGCTCTCAAAACTCTATTTGTTCTCCTTCTTCACAAATATTCCTTCTCTTTCTACATCTTCCTACAAATGATTAGTGAGCGAGGTGGCTCTTACTGCACCACCAATAAATAAAATTGCAAATAAAATGAAATCTAACTTAAAAACTAAAAAAAAAACATCACCAAACTTGGTTTTATTCATTGATTCTACCCTACTCTACTCTATTGGAAATAGAAAAATTGTTTCAAGTGTATGCATATTTCCAGTGTAACCATGTGCGTAACAGGAGTAAAAAGATATTCATGCTTAGTTTTAAAAAATATGCATTAAAATACATCAAAGCATGAAAGACCAATTGTTTTGATAATGCAATCAAGAAGTAAGGAAGAATGAAAGAGTGATGTGACTTGATCCTTGATTGGAACCATCTTTCAATAAGGCCATGACATTTCTGATTCCTTTCTTGGTTTAGATCACATTTAATATCCTCCTTTGTTATGCATTCCTCAATCTTAGATTCTAGTGGTTTCTCCCCATCAAAAGTATTCCATGATTCTTTAGTCTTTTCAAAAAATTGACAAGAGGAATCAAAAGAGACTTGAAGATCTTCTTGTGGAGGTGGAGAGATAGACAAGTTTCTAAATGCAGTTAAAATATACTCTTCATGAGAGGCAAATATCCCAACTGTTGCTAAGATTCGAGAAAGTTCTTGGAAGGACATTTTTCAAACTCTAAATTGTCTGTGAATTACTCCAACTAGTTGATAATTCCTATCGTGCACATAGATTAGTACAAAGTTTTGAAAATTTATTAAAATTTAATATGCATCCTAAATGATTTTAATATGATTTTAACCATGCATTTAAGAATGAATTCAACTATAATGATTCGTCTAAACTTTCAAAATAAGCACCTATGTATACCTCCCCGACAATGACACGAAAATGTTGGGTGATTTAATTGTGAGTTAAATCCCTATCATTAATTGACAACCCAAGGTTTGTGGACTAATGAGGTATATGTGCACTATATGTACTAGGTGGTTATTTATCAGAATAGATTAATCTAATTCAATTGAAACTAATTACAAAGAAAATTAAATCAATCCAATCTAATCATAAAGAAATTGAAATCACACTTGCATAAAGGAAATCACACTTGCTGAAATGAAAATCACACTTCACACTTGCTGAAAGGAAAATCACACTTGCATAAAATGAAAATAAATGAAATAACATAATTACATAATGTTACCAATATGTACAACAAATGAAAAAGAGATGTGCAAACTGTGGTTGATGGGGGCCCTCCATTCCTCAACAAGCACACCGAACAATTATCACATCTTGGAGATCAAAGTAGCAATATGTATTTCATAAAATGAAGTTACAAGATATTACAATAATTCTCTATCCTCACTTTACAAATTACATCTTGGATGGAACTCTGAAATCTGGAACTTGGAACTTCTAACTAGCAACCCTTTGTATGAAGGATGCACTCCTATTTATACAAAAATTGAAGATAACTATTCAATAAATATAGATCCTTAAATCTCTCCTAAATCCACTTTTATCTCTTGTGGTTACAACCAATCACCTAAAAATATAAGATACAAATCCTCTCAAAATTATCTCTTAGTTTTGATAAGAGACACATATCAAAACATCCATGATTCTTCTCCTTTGAATGTGCTTAGTTAATGATCCACATCTTCTACAAATATTCCAAAAATCTTCATGAGTTGGAATTTGAAATTCGAATTTGTGGTTGGGTGGCCAAATAGAACCCTTCTAGAATCTCCAAGTAGGCCTACAATGTCACAAAATTCATACCACTTTTAGATATATACGAAAACATGTTAATTTCCAAATATTTAATCATAAATTCTCTTAAAATACTTAAACTAAATGACTTGGAAAATAATAATGATAAACCCATATAATCATGAAAATGGCTACTTAATGTAGGGTTATGTGGCTATAGAGTTACAAAATGAGGGTAAAATGACGGAAATGTGGGTAAAAGTGGATGACATTTTTGAGACCCAACAATTATTATTTCTTTTCTTCTTGTCATACATTTATGCAACCTGTTAGTGTATAAATTACTATATTTGAGAGCTACAAGAAACCTCAAAATCACACTTGTGTTGAATAAACTTAATCATCATAAGCATAAGGATTTGGAAAATACTTCTTGACCTTTATTTAACCCTCCTTCACCTTATCCTTCCCTAAAACCACATCTAGAACACATTTTTCTACTCACTGGACTGTCTCCTATAGAAAAACATGGACTGTTATAGCATCCTACATTTTGCATCAAAATCTCATCTAATTTTTCATCCAAAGAATTTTTATCTTTCCTTGACATCTTACAACATCACCAGGACCCTAAGGATGAAATTTGGAAGCTTAGAGACTTCATAAAATCTTTGACCTAGTTGTTGTAGTGGAATTGCCTTTTTTTCTTCTATAAATTAGGGTTTAATGTACTTTCTTTCAGTTATAAGCTTATTTCTAATGCCTAGTAGAATAAGTTTTCTTATTGTTTTCTCTTTTCATCAATTTTGAAGCATTTCTTGTAACATGGAATGTTCTTTGTGTAACTTAGTTTCTCTTTAGTTGCATTCAATTGCATAATATCAAAAAAATAAGTATACATTACATGTTGCACACATATTTCCAACCCATCTTAATTTTGTATGAACACAAGGTTGACAATTAAAGTCGAGACCCCTTTGGAGGTGCAGCATTATTGCTATAATACTCAGGGCCATCACCAACTATAGTACTCAAATCATTGTTTCGACTGCTCAATTCCTTTCTTCACCTACTGATGATCTCATGAGTCTAGGGTCCATATGCCATGGCGATGTGACCGAAAATGTGGCCAAATATAGTGTTTTCATCGAGCTCTTATCCAAGGTTATTGCCCTTGATATTTTTGACTTGGTGGTAAAACTTGATACACAGCTCAAAGTATCTCAACTTGATCATGTCTATTCTACAAGGAATCCTATGTTATTTATTCATTATTTTAGGATACATCTCTTGTAATGATATTTTTCTAGAATTTCACATATACGCCTTTCATGAGACTCTAACGCACTCTTTGATTCGTTTCTTAATTACATCTTATTGTCCTATAAGTATTTTTTAATAGGCATGTAACATAATCATGAACATAAATGAAAATTTCATAAGTACAATTATCCGAATTGGATCATTATATTGTTTTTCATCCATCTCGATGTATTTATAGTGGAAAAAGTGGAGGAATCAATTCACGGGACCGTTTTTACTAGAGGGACCCAGTTTGGAAAAACAGGGTCTGAAACCTTCTAGGAGCATTTTGAGGCATCAAATGATGTTTTTTTGGGGGCAAAACTTTTCCAATTAAGCGCCACATCTTACCATTCCATTATACACACAGAAATCTTTCCAATGATGCAATAATCACATCAATCAGAGTCCGTACACAAACGTTATGCCACTCAGAAGTTGACCTTCCTGTTTTCACATTTATAGTTTAGGAGGATGCCGCGTCAGCCCCCATTATTCATGGAAAAGGGCCTAGCCACGTGTTTGTGATGTAAAAGAATCTAGAAGAGTCTATTTTGTAACTCTAGTTAAGAGTTGATGTAGTCAAAATTAACCACTAGTAGGCTATCAGGCTGTGTTATAACCGGGCCACTAAGAGGAAGAGGCATTCCATTCTTTCGAGAGCATTTTGTTCCATATTTGAGCAAAGATAGCTAGGAGATCTATGCAATATATCAGCCCATGTTCCACAAACATTACTTCTTTGTATCTGTAGCCATATTTCCAGACAGAGAAAGAGAGCGAAGTGACCTCACCTTCCAGCTGGGTTTTCTCCATAAAGGGTTTCCCAGAGAGCATATCTTGTGTATTATGTGTGTGTGAGCTTATTTTGTCATTCTATACTTTTCTTATTGATTTACTTTTACATTCATGCACTAATTGCAGTTAATTTTATAGATCCAGAAATTAAATAACACAGTAATAGTGTAGAATCTCATATTTTTAATATAATATTATCAGATATGTTGTGAAGAAATGTCTAGTGGAATATCCATGACAATTTACGAATCATTTGGTATCAGAGTAGGTTTCTTTGGGTATTTTGTGTAGATTACAGGGATCTAGATCGGTGGGGCCGAAAATCGTAAAACCATAATCATGGGTGAAGAATCTCTAAACAAACCTCGTGATCCTATAGAGGTGAGGTTTTCGCGGCTCAAAGAAAAAGTCGTGGATATAAACTGCAATGTAAACCTCCTCATGGTGGCCCTAAGCAATAAGCTGGGGATATTTGGAGAAGAAGGAGGTTTGAATGTAGAGGAAAAATTAGAAGGGAGATCGGGAGATTAGGAAGATGCAGACAACTAGCTGAAGAAAGAACTTGGAAAAGATCAACCTAGTTTGAGTGCCATGAACCAATCCCTGTTTAAAGTGGAATCAAAAGTCGATATCAAGCCATACTACGGAAATATAGATGCTCTGAAGTTGAACCACTAGTTGCAACCAATGGAAGTTTATTTCAGTGTCCATCAGATCGAGGAAGGGGAGAATATCTCATTCACGTGGATGAAGTTGGAGGGCCATGCACTGACTTGGTGGGAGAGCCACACGACAACCCTAAGGTTGGAGGGAGAAACCCCAGTGACTAAGTGGGAAGATTTCAAAACCCTCATTAAGTCACATTTTTATCCCATTAGGTACATGGAAGACCGATGAATCTGGTGGCATTACTTCAAGCAAAAGATGGGCCAAAGCATGTAGGAGTACACCACAAAATTAAAAAATATGGCTATGATGTTGGGTATCTCTCCAAAGAACCCAGATGTACTCCTCAAGTATTTGGGGGATCTGCACCGCCATCTATGTTAGCAAGTGATGTTTTTCAAGCCAAAAATAGTGGACGAGGCTTGTGTATAGACATAATACCTGGACTACATAGGCCTAAAAAGAGCGAAATCAAGTGGATTGAAGAAAAAGGAGCAAGAAGACACTTCTAAGGATGGGAAGAAGAAGAAAAACAATGGAAATTATAAAAATACAATAGCCACAACACACCAGTCAAAAGATCCTAGCAACCACTGCAACCACTGCAACATTGATGTCCATATAGAGGAGAAGTGCTAGAAGTTGCATCCAGAGTTAAACTCGAAGAACAAGAAAAAAGATAATAAGAAGAAGAATCTCATGGCCACTAATTCAAGAAACCAAGTTGAAAGTAGCTCAGACGTGAATGAGAAGATCGTCTGTACATCAGTGTAGAAGGAGGTGAATCGCAGTAGCCTTAAGCAACCGGAAGAGAAACAAATTACCAAACTCTTCCATGTAAAGATACAAGTCAAGAAGACGAAGATTGATGCTTTGTTTGACTCAAGATCACAAACAAATATCATTGCAAAAAATATGTTCAAGAAGTTGGGGCTGGAAATTCGTGATCATCCAAACCCATATCCATTGGGATTGGTACATAAGGATGCAGAGCTGAAGGTAACAAAACAGTGTAAAATTAGATTTTCTATCAGTGATGATTTTATTGATGAAGTAGATCTGGATGTGGTTCCCTTTGATGTATGTGGAGTCGTTGTTATGAAGAATTTTCTATCTACGGATAAATACTAATTCCCTAGATAAGTAGTCATATCTAGAACAACAGTTTAAAGCACTTTAACCTTTTTCTATAAACAATAGATAAGACAAAGAGAATGAGAGGACCTACTTGTACTTTCGCTTTCCTCTTGCCTCCTTTGTATCGGTCCTGTTACTCCCTCCCGTACTTAACACACTTGAGAAGTACCTGTAAACATCAACAAAAGACAAAGAACTAGTCAAAGCGAAAGATCTATTGATTACAAGTAAATGGAATCAGATACATTCACACATATAAGCATCACATATCAAGATAAGCATATGGAAAAAGGTGTAAATACTTTATTGAATAGAAGTAATAATTACAACCATGAAGCCTGATTCGAAGTCACTCTTCCAGCTTTGGTTCCATCGACATCACATCATAAACATGACAATCCGGTAGCATAAAGACACTTACAATAGTCTCAATTCTCAAACTAACATTATCTCCTTATAATTCATCAAATTCCAGCCCCTGATCACTTAGATGAGTGCTCAATTTATAGGAATATGGAGGAGGTTTTGTCATTAATGAGGGTATTGAATGGCCTTCCATACTTAGAATTAGTTCCATGGAGGATGGGATGAGAGGATATGAGGTATCTTAACTCATTCCTCATCCATTTTTGAGCTCATAGAAGATGATAAGTGTGGGAATATTCTAGAAGGCTCTAGAAGATAAGAATATTCCCAAAACCCTATGTGAATTTCGCTCAAACTCGCCCAACACAGGTCAAAGAGGGCCTAAGTGCTCTGCAAAGCACCCTGGAATGGACTTAACTTTGTTGCAGTGCACCCTTACATGGGCTTACCTGCGCTGGTCCCTCTAGAGGTCATTTCAGGATGTCTTCATGCCATGAAACTATCTGGGAAGGAGGCATTCAAAAGGCTGACTTGTTTAGGGCATGTAGCAACTGAAATTAGGGTTTGATGAGCCCTAAAACACTGATCTGGATGATGGGAGTGATGTGCCCAAATGGATTTGTAACAACTTCCCCCTAAAGCATGAAGTCGAAAATAATAATGTCGAGTGATATGCTTTACGATGTGATGAGGAGGTTCCGAAGTGGTTGGTGACCTGCATCGATTACAATACATAATATCATGATATTTTGATTTTTTCTCATGAATTACTAAGGGAAGGCATACCCATACTCAGCATATAAACTTTCATTACAAGTACATAGACAATCGTCAACAGATATAGACCCATGATCAGAATGACCATCAATGTAAAGCCAATGTAGGGATGATTTGGTACATTTCCTGAAATTGCAGCCCGGATGGCTGAAACTAGATCCGGGGTATTCTATCTCGTTCAATCGTTCGCTCAAGTATGAGTCTAACCATGCAAATATGTGATCTGAATTCGAACATGGGAAGACACCATCTGATTACTAGCCAATGATGTAAGTTGTTAACAGACGCGAGAGAAATCACCAATAATTATAATGATCCTCAAGGTACAACGATACATTCTGCGTGGTTTGAATGGATGTTTTGATGTCGAACACCATACAAAGTCTTTCGGTCGAAGTCTAGTGATGTCAACCTATCGCTGGAAGCGAGAAACCTGCCACTGATGTATGCAAGCCTCAGGGTACTGAAGGGGTGTTTCTAAGTCAACTTCTTGTATAATGTGCTAAGGTCGACAAGAAGTGACTCGTTGTAGGAGGTCCTTGATGTATCCTGCTAGGTTACTATACCAATAGGAGTCATAATTTTTGAATGGTTGAGATTAAACCTGTAATATGTACACACCTTTGCTTTTTGCAAATGTTTTCCATATTCAAAAAATTAAAAAATATATATGTCCTAAAAGAAAAATCAAAGGACAAAAAAGAATAAAAAAGGTCAAAAAAGATGAAAAATATGAACCCCAAGAAAGAAAAGACCATGAAAGTGTGCAAGTCAAAATGCCACTACTATTTAATTTTTGTATAAAATAAATGATTGTGTGCAGTTTGTAACCTATGCCACAATCTATGATAGTCAAAATGTTTAAACTTGGCTATTTCATGCTTATAGTTAGAGAATAAAATTTGACCAAACAGTGTAATCTTGGCAAATAAGTAGATAGGTACTGTCAATAAAGGAGATCAATTGTTTAATCTGAGCCCTTGGATGTAATAAGGTTAGACTTAGTTATATTACTATTGTAAAAGAAAATAAAAATGTTTTGATAAGGGTTTGCCAGCTTAAGTGCACCCTAATAAACAGAAGAAAAAAATGGTAGGATGAGTAGATGAGTAAGTAGTAGAAAGGTTGCAGAATTGTGATGATTGTTAGAAAAAAGCATATTTATCATCCTCATCATGAAAATTCCAAGTATTAATGAGCAATTGGACATGCATCAAGTCCACAAAGTCAATTGATTAATCACTCATTACACCTTTCACTTAACTAATTTCCAATGAAAAGTATTAAGTACCCAAAATCTTAAGTCAAAGGGGCTCAGAGCATTTCTCTGACTTCTAGAGGGAGCGGACCCTCGGCCCGATGACTTATAGGTCCTAAGTACTAAAATTCCCCCCACAAACATTACCCCCTTTCACTCTCCCTCATTTTCCCAAGTAAACCCCTTTTCTTAAGATAAAACACCATTTTTCCTAAGGAAAAGCCATTACCCCCAAGTAAACCCCCTTTTCGAAAAACCCACAAAAATAACACTTAGCCTAAGTTATAATGAGTTTATGAAAAGCAAAGGAATTATAAATATACATTATACTTAGCGCTAAATCCATTTTTCACGATGTTCATATTAACTTTTAATTTTATTTATATATTAATTCCTGAAAAATAACCCTTTTCCCCTATGTATTTAATAAATCACTTTAATTTTAATACCCCGTCCCCGAAGTTTGAAATATAAACTTTATAAATACCCGAAACTGACAAAACAAATTAATTAATCAATCAACGATTAATTAAAAATCAAATCCTCCGCCAATAAAAACACGCCCGATGCACTAATCTCACCCTAATCCTGTATTAAATCCAAAACCACCGAGTTAATTGCCCATCGGCCCCCCCCACAACCGTCCATGCATTTTCATTGAACGATCACCACCCAATCTCCCCCCTTCAAATCCAACGATCCACGTTGATTTCGCACGGGCTCAAAACCTGAACTTTACCCGCCTAAAATGGGTTGTTTTCCCTTGGGCCCCCAATGTGACGTGGTGCCCAATGAGTGGAATCAGGCGACCTCCCCCCAAAACCACCCAACGCTCATAAGTGGTGCGAAAAAACCTACTTACTGCCGCCCGCTAAACACCAAACTATCACATCACCCCACTAACTGCCAAAAGTACCACTATTCCCCAAACACCCGCCAAATGTTGACTTTGTTAATAAAGCAAAAAACCTCATAATCTTTGTTTTATCGTGAAACTAAAGTTCCACACCTTCATGCACGCAACTGCACAACGTCCAACCGCCAACCTATGTCCAGTTGCCAACTTGAAGAAGCCATTGAACTCACAGTCCACCCTCTAGTTCATACAGACCTTCTGCAACCGTGCACAGTCGCCCGTCAACCTGTTCAGAATCAATATTTCCAAAATTCTAGGTATTTTATCCAAATTCAGTGGAAAACTTGTCTCATTTCTAAACCAGTTACTTGCATTGCTTGGAATTAATAAGAAATAAAGTGAAAAAACTGCACAACGGTCCAAGACTGCTCTGTATTGGAACCCAGTTGCCCTAATTGACTGAAAAACCCTTTCCCCCCATTCTTAAATCCACAAGAACTATGAATGTCTGCCCCTATTGCCATGGATGTCAAGCCAATTACTACTCCTCACCTGGACTTGGATCACCTTCCCATTGCTGATAAAGACTTCCAAATCAAGGACACCTCTGTCCTTGAATCCCCTATCAAACTGTACTGCTGATACAGGGACCAATACCTAAACCAAGCGGATAAAATAGGTCTTTGGGAGTCTAATTTTCCCAAATATCAATTCCCCGAGGTGCACATTTTCCCTAAAATCATTCATTATTGCCATGCAAACTACATTCCCAGTCAAAGAGCAGTGATGTCCCCTGACCAAACCATACTTTTCACCATCACTGTCGAGTCAATCAATGAAATGCTGCAACTACAACCAGGGCAGAACTTAACCCCTATTTCAATTGGAGACCTACCAGACCAGTTTCCCAAGCTTACCACTGCCAAGATTGCTGAAATGCTTCAGACCTTGATCAGGGAAGGAAAGCATGTCCCAACAGAACCTCCTCCATATGTGGCTACCATATTTCCCCATTTGGTTAGGATATAGTAGCAATGATCTCTTATGTTTTAGGCTATACCACCAGTGAGTACATAGATGAAATCATTTTAGCCTTCATGTCCATTCTTACTCCAGGACAGCCACTTGCTGTCATGTATGATTATGCAAAATACATAGCTGATAGGATGCATGAACAATTTTTGAGAATGAGTAATGAAAGAGTGTTTAAGTATTCTTCAGTTTTGTACCACCTTTTCTTATACTATCAAGCTGACAAGTTCCCATTCACTCTCCAAAAGCTTGACACTAAAGGTCATCCTAGGTCAGTAATTTTTTGGACTCCTTTGATACATAAGCATGATTCCCCATATCCATATACAGATTTCATTGATCTTTTTGTATATCCAGTAGTGACCATGCTGCTAGGAAGTCCTCCTCCAAGAATCAGTTCAGACATTAGGAGGATCCTGCAGCTGTCAAAACAACACAAAGTGGGAGATTGGTACTTGTACCAAAATCACACAGAAATCAGGATCTATGGCTGTGAGTTGGCCCCATATAAACTACCCAGATACCTCCCAATGAGGTTATTTGCTCTGGAGTACTACAGGCAGATAATCAACTCAGATGAGGTACATTTTATTAAAGCTAAAAAGAAGGCCCAACTCAGAATCAAAGATCAACTAGGCCCCTTTGTATGCAATAACCGAGAAGCTGGAAGAGAAGCAGATGAAATCCTTCAGAGACTTAAACTAAAACAAAGCTTCATGTGGACATATGATCCTTGTGAGTTCATCTGCAACAGAAGATAGAAAAACAAGATGGCTCCCTACATTCACCACCGAATCCCTAAAATATAGAAATATACAAATCAGTTGGAATGGGTGGAGAATACTATAGTGGACAGAGATAGCACTGAAGTTGCTGTTGAAAATAAACTAATTGATCTAGATAAAAGGCTTGATGAAGGTTCTTTCCTGCAGGTTCCTGGAGAATCTGAAGCACAAGGAGAACCACAGGCACACAGTGAACAACATACAGAAGAAGAATCCCAGGTGCAAGAAAAGTTAGAACAACCAGACTTATCAAAAGAACTGACTCAAACAGGTACATAGCAGCCCAATATGAGTACTTCCCCTAACTTGCAAACTCCTCTAAATGAGGAGAAGAACCTCAAAAGGAATAGGGAGGAGGCCACTACATCAGGCAAAGCAACCATACAAACATATGCAAAAACCAACCTAGTCAAAAGGCAAAGGTTAAATCCTATTTCGGAGCAAGAGTTCATAGAAGAAACAGTGGGGGCTACTAGCAAAGAAAGAGAAAAAAGTAGGTCTGCTACTCCTTCTGGGGGCACACCAGAACCTTCCACATCTCATACTCAGATGTTGGAAAGGCAACAGAGTGTTGAAGTGTCCTCATTTAGGATGCCAGTAGACAAAGATCAAGATATCAGAGAAATGTACAAGGACATTAAAGCCAGGAATGAGAGGCTAAAGGCCCAGACGTATGCACAGTACCTCAGAATGGCACCTACCGACCAAACAAGGGTGATGTCAGCCTATGATGTGAAAGAAGGCAAAATGAAAATGACATTCATGAAGCCTACTACACAACAACCAAGATCAGCAGCTGACTTCCAGAAGATAGATTTTGAAGTGCTGGCAAAGGACATACATCCTATTGACCAGATTGAGTTACACAAACAGACAGGGGAGATGATTTACTCCACCTTGACAGGGAAAGCCATCGCAGCCCACCAATTGCAGAACTCCCTGAATAATATATCAGCTCAGTTCCAATTGGAGAAGGCCTCTTCACAGGCAAAAGACACCAGAATCAAGTCCTTAGAGGACTTAATCATTGAGTTGGGACACGATCCCAAAGATGTGAAGGCCACTGAAAAACTGATCAAGAAGAAGAATGATGACATAGTTGCTTTGAAGAAGCAACTCAAAATTCCACCATTGCATCATCCACAAATAGCAGAAGTCCTGGAAACACAAAAAGGACAAGAAGAGCTTATGGACTTGGTCCTAAAGCTAAATGACCAATTGAAAGAAACAGAGAAAGAATTGGACACATTGATTCAGTCCAAACAGAGTGAAATGGCCACTACTTCCACAACTGCCATTCCCACAGTAACAACTGTAGTCCCTTCAACATTGGCAGCCTCTTTAGCACCAACAGCTCCACCTGCTACAACACTGCTAGTCACAACTGAGTCTACAACTGCAGGTACCTCAACAGAAAAGACAAAAGAGTTAGTGAAATCCATGGAGGAAATGTCCATCCAGGCAACAGAGCTTAAGAGACTTAAGGATAAAGTGGAAAGCTTAGAAACTGACTACAAGCTTGCCAAAATACAGCAGAAAGAAGAAGCATAGAAAGCCCTAAGGATGGGTGAGAAGATAAAGGTCCTTGAAAAAGATTTAACTTTGCAAAAGCCACTAGGACAGACTAAGGAAATGCTTTGGGCCAATATCATTGACTCTGTCAATGATATTTGGCCATCAATTCAAGTAATATTTGAGCAAATAGAACTAGTGAAAGTGGCCACCGAATCAATTCAAAAGATAAAGGAAGACCTAGGAGACTAGCCTAAGGATGCTAATCGACTCATCAAATTCTTGAACAGAAAGAACATGCATGAACTAAATGAGCTTGTTGTGGAGGATAGAACTAAAGCCATCATTAAAATAAAAAAGGTTCTTTCTAAAAGAAACCTTATGCTTAACCTAGAGGAAAATGCCATGACATGCAGGTTGGCATCGACAGATTCATGACAAAATTGCAAATTTTGAGGGAGAAAGGCCTTCCAAGTCCCATGGTCATCCATGACAAACTTATGACCCAATTGGACTATGTGGACATATTAAAGAAATTATCTAAGGAACAGGCAAGCACTTCAAGAGTCAAAGCATTGCCAACAGGGAAAGTATTATATGATACTTTAGAAAATCTATTCTTCCTAGAGCATGAGGTGAAACATCTATTTGTCATCAAACCAAAAATTGCCAAATACACTGAGGCAGACAAGATATATAGAATAATGCTCAAGGTAAAGTTACTTGAAGATGAACAGGTGGGAAAAAATGACAGATTTACTATAAGTTACCACAATAAATCTTATAGGCAGGTGAAAGGACATATAAACAGGGTCAAAGAGTAACAGGTTAAAGAGTATCAGTGAAAGATTAAAGAAAAAGGTGATTCCAGCGCACACATATCAGCTAGCCTAAAAGGGCTCAAGTTCAACTTCAATAGCCAGCACTACCACAATAAGAGGGACAACATGATGCAATTTTCCATCTATCTCTATCTTCATGCTTGAAGATATTTTGATTTCCTAGATTAATTCTCAAATTGTTATGACATATTTTGTAATATTTTTTGTATAAATACTTCACATTTCGAAGTATTTAGGTTGGATTCAAAGACATTTCTATAGACATTTTTTTCTCTCAAGTTAAAGTGCTATTGTATCAAGACTGGATTGGCTTGCTGGATCAAGGAATAAAGTAAAGACATTTAACAGGATTCTTGTGTAAAGCGGAAATAAAATAAGTATTCTCTCTCTCATGTGTATTATCGTTTTTCTTTACGTTTATTAATAATCATATGTGTTTCTATGAAATCTGAATGGTAAACTAGGAATGATATTTCAGAACTTGCTTTAATGCACTCTGTCTTGACTGTTTACATTCTTAATGTTTTCTGATCAACTATCTTAGTTAGGGAATTCTTAAATGCTCCCTTACTTCCGTAGTTTTCCCCTCAGTCTATAGTAAAGGATTCTTAGTTTCCCTTTGCTCATGATCACCTCCTGCTCCTCATCTTGATGCTGGTCTAAGGATTCTTCATTTCCCTTTCACCCTGGTTAGGACTATCTCATCCATTGAACCTGAAGATTTTCCTTTTGCTTTGCCAGCCTGCCCTGTGAACACTCCCTTTAGTGATCTGGTCCAGTTAAGCCATCATTTAATTGACTCCATAGCCCAATGGCTTGAAGGCCTTGTTCCATCCATCTGTTCCTAGAATTCCACAACCCAACCAAATTCAAAACCTTATGAACACTAAGAACTAGCCTAAAATCCCACCCAAAACAAAGTTGAGAGCCCTCTCTGGACTTAGGTTGGCTAGAACTTGAGTCTAAAAGATTAGGTTTGTGGTTACCTCAGATTATTCCTTCTTTTGATAACTTCTAGGGAAGACTTCTGAGTGATAACATAGTGGCGACCATACTGGGGACTCAAACCCTCAGTCTTAATAAACCTTTGAGAAATTTCAAATTTTTATTTCAAGCCTCTTGAAGGGTTTATTAGAAGTTATTTATAAAATTTCACAAAAAAGAAATAATTAGAAAAAGCTTGAAATCTGGCTTCAAGGAGAACTCACTATACTAGGGCCAACCCTGATCCAAACCCTCCCCAAGTATTTGATAATCCTAATATGATTTCAAGAATATCCAGAAGACAAGAAAGTTCAGTCAGTCCTACGCCTTCAATTAAAGTAGATTCCTGCCCGGATGAGTGGTTGTTTTTAGAAGACCTCCCCTTTGACGAGTATTTTAACCTTTCCCTATTTAGAACCAGGTCTGAAAGTGCACTTGATGACATAGTTCTAGATCTAGAATTTACAGTAGAACTTGAAGTCCAAAGGGAAAACTTGTCAATTGATCAATACATTCTAAATTCCCCTCAGTCATCCCTTACTACTGTTAAGATCCCTGAGCTTTCTGAAACAGATTCAACTTCCTTTAGTTCACCTTTATTCCCTTCCATCTCTGAAGTTCATTCCTCACCTCCATTTATACCTTCACTTCCCCACCAACCTATCATTACCCATCAAACACCTATCACTCCCAGTTCTCCATTACCCACTGTATCATCTTCTAGTACCCAAACTCCACTTCTTAGTCCTGCCCAACTTAGAGCCATGGCAAATAGATATGCTCCTCTTGTGTTGCCTGCTCCACTAGGTGCCATGCCACAAGATTACCAGAACAAAATTGTCCAATTTGATGGCATAGGACCCTATACAACACAGCAGCATACAAGAAAGATGACAGATTATTTTGAATTACATGAAATTGATATTGCAGATGTCCAAATGAGACTTTTTGCTCAGACTCTAGCTAGCGATGTAAGAACACGGTTTAGATCTTTACCTGCTAACAGTATAGATAGTTTAGAAGTATTTTACCAGCAATTTTTAGATAGATGGGAAAAGAGAAAGAATTCTCTGCAAATCCTTTCAGAATATGAAAACATTAGGAGAGGACCAAATGAAACAATCCAGGACTAATGTAGTAGATTTAACAATATATACAATGCAATACCAGTCAACCTTAGAACCCAACCTGGCTTAGCTCTAATAAAGTTTCCTGATGGGTTCGACATTGATATGGAATTCCAACTTAGAGAGAGAAACCCTCCAACTATAGAAGATATGAAGAGTGTAGCAGTTAGTGTTGAAGCTAACTTGCTAGCAAAAAGAGCTAGAGTTAGGAACAAAAGGAGAGCACCCTTGAAAGATGAAGCCTCACCCTTTGACCTTAAAATGGATGCCCTAGCCAAAGGAATGGAAAAACTGATGGATAGGATGGAGAACATTGAAAGAAAGCCTCACTGGGATATTCAACAGGGACCTCCAGTGAGAAATCAAACTTTAGGAAGAATCAAAATCAGAACACTGGAAAAAATGGACCTGATTAGAATATTAGGCCTCCTTTCCAAGAAAACTATGCTAAAACTTCCCATTCAGAAGACCCTAAACAAGGCACACAAATTAACTTAATGGGATTAGATGAGGAGGAAACTGTCTTTTTGACTCAAGATGATAAGGAATTACACATGATTCAACAATTGCAGACACAATCAGGAGAATCATTCGATTACAAGCAAGGGTTTGATTTTTCTATCTTCGAAGTGCACAAACAGTACAATTTTAGGAGTAAGAAGAACACTGACACTCCTGACCAAAACAATAAAGCAGTACCAAATCAACCTAAGAAAATTAAAGCAGTCCCAGTTACCAAAAATCTCCAAATCGTCTCTAAACCAAATCAGAATCCTTTTGGTCCCACCATTGTAGATATAACCAATGACCAACCCCCTGATAATCAACCATCCACCTCAATCCCCTCCAAGGAGACAATGGAAGAAACTCCAAACATTATATTAGAAAATCCACTAAAAAAGACTTCAAATACAGAAAAAGAAGAGCAATCTACTCCAAACCCTGCTGTTAAAATTCCAAACACTCAAACAGAGAAATCCCCTTTGCCTTTCAATTTGGGGGTAGAGGTGGCCAAATTGAAAATCTCAGTTCCCTTAATAGAGCTGATTAAAAATGAAACTTACAAATCTCAAATAAGCAAATCTTTAAACTTCGTTGAGAATGAAGACTCTGTTAACTTATTTGATGATCAACCTGAACTCATTTTCAGTCTTGATGTTAATGGAAAACTAGTGGAAGGAGGGATACCACCCTTTTACATTAGCCTTAAAATTCACGATAAAATCCTACATAATGCTATGCTAGACTCTGGGGCTTCACACAATCTAATGCCTATATCTGTTATGGAAAAATTTAACTTAGATATCACTAGGCCTTACAAGGACCTATTTATATTTGATTCAAGTCAAGTAAAGTGCCTAGGGCTGATCAAAGACCTGTGTGTTTCCCTAGTACAATACCCTGTTAAGGCTATTCTTATGGACATGGTTGTTGCTGCTATACCACCTAAATATGGCATGCTATTGTCTAGATCATGGGGGGCCAAACTCCAAGGATCTTTGCAACTTGACATGTCATATGCCACAATTTCAGTCTTTGGACATCCTAAAAAACTGTACAGAGAGACCCTGATGAAGTATGTAGTGAGTAGCCAGGAGAGGCCTCAAAACTTTCCTATATATTCCATGCATTCTGACATCGATTCTTTCATTTTGTACAATGCTGAACCAAACCAAGAAAATACTTCAAACATCATTACTTCAGAACCAAAAGAAATTGTAGTTGCAGTAAAAAATCAAATTGTTCAAATTCAAGAGCTTTCAGATAAAAAAGATGATCAAGATACCTTAATCAAAGAAGATTTTGTTCCCCTAGACAGTAAGAATTATGAACATGAAATACTATGGCATCTTGAATTTGATGGATCAGTGAACAAATTAGGAGCAGGAGTAGGAGTGTGGATTTACAATTTAGAGAATGATCACTCAGAGTTTCATGCTTATAGGCTAAACTTCAAATGCACTAACAACATGGCTGAGTATGAAGCACTTCTTTTAGGTCTCAAATTGGTTAAAAGGTTAGGAGCCATAAGAGTTTCTATTATGGGAGATTCTGAGTTGGTTATTAAACAAATAAATGTTGTATACATGACCAGAGATCCTAGGTTAAGTTTTTATAGAGAAACAGTTGTAGAAATATTGAATACTTTTCTAGAAACTAAGCTTGCAGTCATCCCAAGAAAACACAATATGCAGGCTCATAGTTTAGCAATGTTTGCCAGCACTTGTAAGTTACCATTTCAACCTAACCATTAGTACACTGTTGAGGTTAGGCACAAACCTGCTATCCCAGACAACTTGAAGAACTGGAAAGTATTTGCTAATGATCAACAAATAAAAAATTTCTAATTTTAGAGGAAGAATTTGTAAATAGCAACATAGATGCTGACATAAAATTATATCTTAATTTTACAGATAAAATAGAAATTAACAAACTAGAAGATGAAGAGATAGATAGATTCCATCCCACAAAGTTGACTAAATCAGATATTCAAAACCTAAAGCAAGTTGAAATTGAAGAGATAATTAACGAAGATTCTGAAATTATTAATCTCAAAGACAAATTTTTTCCCAAAGGATTAACTCCTTTGGAAGACTTGTTTGATTCAAATGATGTCCCTAGAAAACTGAAAATGGAACCCTTGAAGTCTGACATAGAGGAGCGTAACATAGGCTCTGAGGAAGATCCTAAATTGATAAAACTTTCAAAATCCTTACCTCCTACTAAAAAAGTAAAATACATAGAACTGCTAAAGGAATTCCAAGATGTCTTTGCTTGGAGTTATGAGGACCTCAAATCCTATGACACCAGCATAATACATCACACTATCCCCATAAAAGAAACCAAAAACCTTTTAGACAGAAGCTTAGAAGGATTAACCCCATTCTACTGCCTTCTATTGAAAAGGAAATCAAAAGAATGTACGAAGCCAAGATCATAGCGCCAATTAGATTCTCTGATTGGGTTTCAAATTTGGTGCCCACAAGGAAAAGACTGGTGAGATTAGACTGTGTGTTGACCTTAGGAATGTCAATAAAGTTTCACTCAAGGACAACTACCCTCTCCCCAAAATGGATCACATATTACAGAGGGTAGTAGGTTCAACCAGAATCTCATTGTTGGATGGGTTTTCTGGTTATAATCAGATCTTAGTCCACCCAGATGACTAGGCTAAAAATGCATTCACTACTCCTTGGGGCACTTTCATGTATGTGAAGATGCCTTTTGGATTAAAGAGTGTAGGGGCCGCCTTTCAAAGAGCAATGGATATAGATTTTTCTAAAGAAATCCATGACTTCCTGGTAATCTACTTAGATGATATCACTATATTCTCTAAATCTGATAAACGACACTTAGATCATCTAAGGCATGTATTCATCAAATGTAGAAAGTATGGAATTTCTTTGAATCCTAAAAAAGCTTTATTTGGGTTGGAAGAGGGAAAACTATTAGGCCACATAATCTCTAAAGATGGTATCCGAATAGATCCTGCAAGAATTGAAGCCATCTTATAGATACAACATCCTAGGAGCATCAGAGAACTACAAGCCTTTTTAGGTAAAATAAACTTTCTTAGAAGATTTATTTCTAACTTAGCAGAACTAATTAGATTATTAAATAACATGTTGAAGAAAGATTTGACTATTAAGTGGACAGTTGAGGCTAAAAGGTCTTTTGAAGATATTAAGCTAGCCTTAACACAAACACCAGTTTTGATTAGTCCAAAGTTTGATAGGGATTTCATTATATTTTCTTTTGCCTTAGAACACACAATTGCTGTAGTCCTACTGCAGAAGAATGATGAGGGTTATGAACAACCTATTGCCTTTTTTAGCAAAGCCCTGAGGGATGCCCCTTTAAAGTACAATATAATGGAAAAGCAAGCTTTTGCTTTAGTCAAAGCTATCAAAGATTTCAGAGTTTACATCTTATATTCTCATGTAATAGCTTATGTTCCCAATGCTATAGTCAAAGACATCCTAACTCAGGATGGTCCAGATGGAAAGAGAGGGAAGTGGATAGCTACTATATTAGAATATGACCTAGAAATCAAACCTACAAAGTTGATCAAAGGCCAAGGTTTAGCCAAGCTCATGGTTGAATCGAACTGTCAGGCCTTAGACATAAATTTTATTGCAGAAATGGATAATGGAGAGGAGATGGTGACTCCACCAATCAGCTAGGCCTTTATTGAATCACCATGGTATGCTGACATTATATATGTTTTACAAAATTTACAAGCTCCTCCTGAATTATCAAGGACCAAAAGCAGGTTTTTAAAAATGAAATATTTAAAGTTTTTCATAATTGATAATGCTCTGTTTTGGAAGAACAACGAAGGCATCCTTCTTAACTGTTTATTAAAAGAATAATCTGACAAGGTGTTACAAGAGTTTCATGTAGGTGACTGTGGAGGACATCTTTACTGGAAAACCACTGCTGACAAGATTCTTAGAGCCGGTTTTTATTGGCCCACTCTGTTTTTTGATGTAAAGAAATTTGTAACCTCATGTCATAAATGTCAGATTTTTGAAGGAAAGAAAAAACTTTTACCCTTACCTTTGAAACCAATATCTGTTGAAGCACCATTTCAACAGTGGGGTCTTGACTTCATTGGTGAAATCCACCCACCTTCCTCTGCCCAACACAAATGGATTCTCACTGCTATAGATTACTTTACCAAATGGATAGAAGCCATACCATCAAGGCAAGCCACTGATACTGTTATAATAACCTTCCTTGAATCCAACATCCTATCTAGATTTGGGTGCCCAACCAAGATCATCACTGATAATGCAGCAGCCTTCAAATCTAAGAGAATGATTGATTTCTGTAATAAGTATCATATAACCCTAGGTCACTCTACAACTTATTACCCTCAAGGGAATGGACTAGCAGAGTCCTCCAACAAGAGTTTAGTGAATATCATCAAAAAATTGTTGGAGGATAACAAGAAAACATGGAACAAGAAGCTAGTAAATGCCTTGTGGGCAGATAGGCTAACCACAAAGAAATCCATTGGTACCAGTCCTTATCAATTAGTTTATGGAATGGAGGTTGTTTTCCCATCTTCCTTGGGAACACCAGTGATGAAATTACTCCAAGAGGTGCAGGTTGAGCCAAATGATATTCAAAGGAGAATCAACCAGACAATTCACTTACAGCAGACCAGGGAAGAAGTGTACATCAGATCCCAAGTTGTGCAAGAAAGGATCAAGAAAGCTTTTGATAAAAGGACCAAAGTAGAAGATTTCTACCTAGGAGACAAAGTTTTGAAATGGGACTCAAGAAGAGAGGATAAAGGTAAACATGGGAAGTTTGATTTCCTATGGAAAGGCCCATATATCATTTATGCATTCAGAGGTAATAATGCTTTTTTCCTCAGATAATTGGATGGCACAAAAGCAGAAGGAGGACCAGTTAATGGTCAAATGCTTAAACACTACATAGAACCTAGTTACTGATTTCACTAATCACTTGTACATATTCTATTTTTCAAAAGTTTAGAGTTGATTGGATAGTGAATTTTTGGAGTTGAAGCTCGAAGAGAAGGCCCTAAGCTTCAAAGGTTTTACTGTCATAAATAGAAATAAGGCAGAAAAGTGAAAGGGAAAAAGTTACAGAAGAACATCACAACAATTTAGAAGGCCATTGATCTACAAGTTCTTGACATTTCACTAGGAAATGCCATCCCCAAGTGGAGCCACTGTTAGGTTCCTATACCAATAGGAGTCATAATTTTTGAATGGCTGAGATTAAACCTGTAATATGTACATACCTTTGCTTTCTGCAAATGTTTTACATATTCAAAAAATTAAAAAATGTAAAGAGGGTATGTCCTAAAAGAAAAATCAAAGGACAAAAAAGAATAAAAAAGGTAAAAAAAGATGAAAAATATGAACCCCAAGAAAGAAAAGACCATGAAAGTGTGCAAGTCAAAATGCCACTACTATTTACTTTTTTTATAAAATAAATGATTGTGTGCAGTTTGTAACCTATGCCACAATCTATGATAGTCAAGATGTTTAAACTTGGCTATTTCATGCTTATAGATAGAGAATAAAATCAAACCAACCAGTGTAATCTTGGTATATAAGTAGATAGGTAGAGTCAGTAAAGGATCTCAACTGTTTAATCTGAGCCCTTGGATGTAATAAGGTTAGAATTAGTTAGATTACTATTGTAAAAGAAAAGAAGACTGTTTTGATAAGGGTTTGCTAGCTTAAGTGCACCCTAATAAAGAGAAGAAAAAATGGTAGGATGAGTAGATGGGTAAGTAGTAGAAAGGTTGCAGAATTGTGATGATTGTTAGACAAAAGCATATTTATCATCCTCATCATGGAAATTCCAAGTATTAATGAGAAATTGGACATGCATCAAGTCCACAAAGTCAATTGATTAATTTCCCTCACTCATTACACCTTTCACTAACTAATTTCCAATGAAAAGTCTTAAGTACCCAAAATCTTAAGTCAAAGGGGCTCAAAGCATTTCTTTGACTTCTGGAGGGACTGGAACCTTAGCCCGATGACTTATAGGTCGTAACTACTAAAATTCCCCCCACAAACATTACCCCCCTTCACTCTCCCTCATTTTACCAAGTAAACCCCTTTTCCTAAGATAAAACACCATTTTTCCTAAGGAAAAGCCATTACCCCCAAGTAAACCTCTTTTCTGAAAAACCCACAAAAATAACACTTAGCCTAAGTTATAATGAGTTTATGAAAAGCAAAGGAATTATAAATATACATTATACTTAGCGCTAAATCCATTTTTCACGATGTTCATATTAACTTTTAATTTTATTTATATATTAATTCCCGAAAAATAACCCTTTTCCCCTATGTATTTAATAAATCCCTTTAATTTTTATACCCCGTCCTCGAAGTTTGAAATATAAACTTTATAAATACCTGAAACTGACAAAATGAATTAATTAATCGATCATCGATTAATTAAAAATCAAATCCTCCGCCAATAAAAACACGCCTGATGCATTAATCTCAGCATAATCCCATATTAAATCCAAAACCACCGAGTTAATTGCCTATCGGACCCCCCCACAACCGTCCGTGCATTTTCATCGACCGATCTTCACTCAATCTTCCCAATTCAAATCCAACGATCCACGTTGATTTCGCACGGGCCCAAAACACGAACTTTACCCACCCAAAATGGGTTGTTTTCCCTTGGGCCCCGGATGCGATGTGGCGCCTGATGAGTGGAATAGGGTGGCATCCCCCAAAAACCACCCAGTGCTCATAAGCAGTGCGAAGAAACCCACTTACCGCCGCCCGCTAAATTCCAAACTATCACATTACCTTGCTAACTACCAAAAGTACCACTATTCCCCAAACACCCGCCAAACGTTGACTTTGTTAATAAAGCCAAAAACCTCATAATCTTTGTTTTATCGTGAAACTAAAGTTCCAAAATTTCATGCACGCAACTGCACGACGTCGAACCGCCAACCTCCATCCAATCAGCAACCTGAAGAAGCCATTGAACTCACAGTCTACCCTCCAGTTCATACAGACCTTCTGCAACCATGCACAATCACCCGTCAACCTGTTCAGAATCAATATTCCCAAAATTCCAGGTATTTTATCCAAATTCACTGGAAACCTTGTCTCATTTCTGAACCAGTTACTTGAATTGCTTGGAATTAATAAGAAATTATGTGAAAAAACTGCACAGTGACCCAAGACTGCTCTGTATTGGAACCTAGTTGCCTTAATTGACTGAAAAACCCTTCCCCCCCATTCTTAAATCCATAAGAACTAAGAATGTCTGCCCCTATTTCCATGGATGTCAGGCCAATTACTACTCCTCACCTGGACTTGGATCACCTTCCCCTTGCTGATAAAGACTTCCAAATCAAGGACACCTCTGTCCTTGAATCCCCTATCAAACTGTACTGCCGATACAGGGACCAATACCTAAACCAAGCTGATAAAATAGGTCTTTGGGAGTCTAATTTGCCCAAGTATCAATTCCTTGAGGTGCACATTTTCCCTGAAATCATTCATTATTGCCATGCAAACTACATTCCCAGTCAAAGAGCAGTGATGTCCCCTGACCAAACCATACTTTTCACCATCACTGTCGAGTCAATCAATGAAATGTTGCAACTACAACCAGGGTAGAACTTAACCCCTATTTCAATTGGAGACCTACTAGACCAATTTCCCAAGCTTACCACTGCCAAGATTGCTGAAATGCTTCAGACCTTCATCAGGGAGGGAAAGCATGTCCCAACAGAACCTCCTCCATATGTGGCTACCATATTTTCCCCATTTGGTCAGGATATAGTAGCAATGATCTCTTGTGTTTTAGGCTATACCACCAGTGAGTACATAGATGAAATCATTTTAGCCTTCATGTCCATTTTTACTCCAGGACAGCCCCCTACTGTCATGTATGATTATGCCAAATACATAGCTGATAGGATGCATGAACAATTTTTGAGAATGAGTAATGAAAGAGTGTTTAAGTATTCTTCAGTTTTGTACCACCTTTTCTTATACTATCAAGCTAACAAGTTCCCATTCACTCTCCAAAAGCTTGACACTAAAGGTCATCCTAGGTCAGTAATTTTTTGGACTCCTTTGATACATAAGCATGATTCCCCATATCCATATATAGATTTCATTGATATTTTTGTATATCTAGTAGTGACCATGCTACTAGGAAGTCCTCCTCCAAGAATCAGTTCAGACATTAGGAGGATCTTGTAGCTGTCAAAACAACACAAAGTGGGAGATTGGTACTTGTACCAAAATCACACAGAAATCAGGATCTATGGCTGTGAGTTGGCCCCATATAAACTGCCCAGATACCTCCCAATGAGGTTATTTGCTCTAGAGTACTACAAGCAGATAATCAACTCAGATGAAGTACATTTTATTAAAGCTAAAAAGAAGGCCCAGCTCAAAATCAAAGATCAACTAGGCCCCTTTGTATGCAATAGCCGAGAAGCTATAAGAGACGCAGATGAAATCCTTTAGAGACTTAAACTAAAAAAAAGCTTCATGTGGACATATGATCCTTGTGAGTTCATCTGCAATAGAAGACAGAAAAAAAAAGATGGCTCCCTACATTCACCACCAAATCCCTGAAATAGAGAAATATGAAAATCAGTTGGAATGGGTGGAGAATACTCTAGTGGACAGAGATTGCACTGAAGTTGCTGTTGAAAATGCACTAATTGATCTAGATAAAAGGCTTGATGAAGGTTCTTTCTTGCAGGTGCCTGGAGAATCTAAAGCATAAGGAGAACCATAGGTACACAGCGAACAACATGCAAAAGAAGAGTCCTAGGTGCAAGAAAAGTCAGAACAACCAGACTTATCAAAAGAACTGACTCAAACAGGTACACAATAGCCCAATATGAGTACTTCCCCTAACTTGCAAACTCCTCTAAATGAGGAGAAGAACCTCAAAAGGAATAGGGAGGAGGCCACTACATCAGGAAAAGCAACCATACAAACATATGCAAAAACCAGCCTAGTCAAAAGGCAAAGGTTAAATCCTGTTTTGGAGCAAGAGTTCATAGAAGAAACAATGGGGGCTACCAGCACAAAAAGAGAAAAAAGTAGGCCTGCTACTCCTTCTGGGGGCACACCAGAACCTTCCACATCTCATACTCAGATGTTGGAAAGGTAGCAGAGTGTTGAAGTGTCCTCATTTAGGATGCCAACAGACAAAGATCAAGATATCAGAGAAAGGTACAAGGACATCAAAGCGAGGAATGAGAGGCTAAAGGCCCAAACTTATGCACAGTACCTCAAGATGGCACCTACCAACCAAACGAGGGTGATGTCAGCCTATCATGTGAAAGAAGGCAAAATGCAAATGACATTCATGAAGCCTACTACACAATGAGATCAATAGCTAACTTCCAGAAGATAGATTTTGAAGTGTTGGCAAAGGACATACATCCTATTGACCAGATTGAGTTGCAAAAACAGACAGGGAAGATGATTTACTCCACCTTGACAGGGAAAGCCATCGCAGCCCACCAATTGTATAACTCCCTGAATAATATATCAGCTCGGTTCCAATTGGAGAAGGCCTCTTCATAGGCAAAAGACACCAAAATCAAGTCCTTAGAGGACTTAATCATTGAGTTGGGTCACGATACCAAAGATGTGAAGGCCACCAAAAAACTGATCAAGAAGAAGAATGATGCCATAGCGGCTTTGAAGAAGCAACTCAAAATTCCACCATTGTAACATCCACAAACAACAGAAGTCCTGGAAACACAAAAAGGACAAGAAGAGCTTATGGACTTGGTCCTAAAGCTAAATGACCAATTGAAAGAAACAGAGAAACAATTGGACACATTGATTCAGTCCAAACAGAGTGAAATGGCCACTACTTCCACAGCTGCCATTCCCACAATAACAACTGCAGTCCCTTCAACATTGACAACCTCTTTAGCACCAACAGCTCCACCTGCTACAACATTGCCAGTCACAGCTGAGTGTGCAACTGCAGGTACCTCAACAGAAAAGACAACAGAGTTAGTGAAATCCATGGAGGAAATGTCCATCCAGGCAACAGAGATTAAGATACTTAAGGAGAAAGTGGCAAGCTTAGAAACTGATTGCAAGCTTGCCCAAATACAACAGAAAGAAGAAGCACAGAAAGCCCTAAGGATGGGTCAGAAGATAAAGGTCCTTGAAAAATATTTAACTTTGCAAAAGACACTAGGACAGACTAAGGAAATGCTCTAGGCAAATATCATTGACTTTATTTGGCCATCAATTCAAGTAATATTTGAGCAAATAGAACTGGTGAAAGTGGCCACTGAAGCAATTCAAAAGATAAAGGAAGACCTAGGAGACCAGCCTAAGGATGCTGATCGACTCATCAAATTCTTGAACAGCAAGAACATGCATGAACTAAATGAGCTTGGTGTGGAGAACAGAACTGAAGCCATCATTAAAATAAAAAAGGTTCCTTTTAAAAGAATCCTTATGCTTAACCTAGAGGAAAAATGCCATGACATACAGGTTGGCATTGACAGATTCATGACAAAATTTCAAATTTTGAGGGAGAAAGGCCTTCCAAGTCCCATGGTCATCCATGACAAACTTATGACCGAATTGAACTATGTGGACATATTAAAGAAATTATCTAAGGAACATGCAAGCACTTCAGGAGTCAAAGCATTGCCAACATGGAAAGTATTATATGATACTTTAGAAAATCTATACTTCCTAGAGCATGAGGTGAAACATCTATTTGTCATCAAACCAAAATTTGCCAAATATGCTGAGGCATACATGATATATAGAAGAATGCTCAAGGTAAAGTTACCTGAAGATGAATGGTGGGAACAAATGACAGATTTACTATAAATTACCATAGTAAATCTGAAGGCAGGTGAAAGGATAGATAAACAGGGTCAAAGAGTAATAGGTTAAAGAGTACCAGTGAAAGATTAAAGACAAAGGTGATTCCAACGTACACATATCAACCAGCCTAAAAGGGCTCAAGTTCAACTGCAACAGCCAACACTACCACAATAAGAGGGACAACATGATGCAGTTTTCCATCTGTCTCTATCTTCATGCTTGAGGATATTTTGATTTCCTAGATTAATTCTCAAACTGTTATGATATGTTTTGTAATATTTTTTGTATAAATAATTCACATTTCGAAGTATTTAGGGTGGATTCAAAGAAATTTCTAAAGACATTTTTTACTCTCAAGTTAAAGTGCTATTGTAACAAGACTGGATTGGCTTGCTGGATCAAGTAATAAAGTAAAGACATTTCATAGGATTCTTGTGTAAAGTGGAAATCAAATAAGTATTCTATCTCTCATGTGTATTATCATTTTTCTTTATGTTTATTAATAATCATATGTGTTTCTATGAAATTTGAATGGTAAACTAGGAATGATATTTAAGAACTTGCTTTAATGCACTCTTTCTTGACTGTTTACATTCTTAATGTTTTCTGATCAACTATCTTAGTTAGGGAATTCTTAAATGCTCCCTTACTTCTGTAGTTTTCCCCTCGGTATATAGTAAAGGATTCTTAGTTGCCCTTTGCTCATGATCACCTCTTGCTCCTCATCTTGATCCCGGTCTAAGGATTCTTCATTGCCCTTTCACCCTGGTTAGGACTATCTCATCCATTGAACCTGAAGATTTTCCTTTTGCTTTGCTAGCTTGCCCTGTGAACACTCCCTTTAGTGATCTGGTCTAGTTAAGCCATCCTTTGTTTGACTCCATAGCCCAATGGCTTGAAGGCCTTGTTCCATCCATCTGTTCCTAGAATTCCACCACCCAACCAAATTCAAAACCTTATGAACACTAAGAACTAGCCTAAAATCCCACCCAAAACAAAGTTAAATTATAAAGAGAGAGCCCTCTCTAGACTTAGGTTGGCTAGAACCTAAGTCTAAAAGATTAGGTTTGTGGTTACCTAAGATTATTCCTTCTTTTGATAACTTCTAGGGAAGACTTTTGAGTGATCCCACATCAACGACATGAAACGAGTGTAATTATTTTGGGGACGAAATTTGACTGACGACACAAGGTTCATGAATGGCGGTCATGAAAATGAAGGTTTATGAGTATTGCAAAGGATGAAGTTTAACTGAGTGAATTCTCTTGAACATGTCGGTGACACTAAATGAATTGGAAGCATTGACCCAAAACAAAAAGTAATGGATGATATGATAGACCGAGGTATGATGACCATCAAGCAGATAACCCAACCCATATAGTCACAATGATGAAGTGAAAGTGTCATGTTCAAGAGCGACTTGCTACCATAAAGTGGTTTACCCCTTTTCCCATTTTCCCCAGTCACAGCTGACCAGTACCTCTTTATTTTTATCAAGCTTGAGGAGGATATCATATGCTTGTTATATAATTTCACCCTCCAGGTGAACCCATCGCTATGTGATGTTTCAATGAGTCTAGTGAAGGTGAAACTCGGTCTTTTCATGATCGACAAGTTTGTCGCTATTTGATGTTTTAACGAGTTTAACGACAAAGATAACTCAGTCCTTTTCATGTTTAGAGAGTTTGAAAAGGGATGAAAAGAAAACTCCACAAGTTCTTTTTCGTAGATTTGTCTCTCAAGCCCGAAAAAGCGTAAAACAATACAAGAGAGAACCTATTGACCATGTTCAATCAACATATTCCTTTTTCGTAAATAATCTATCTCAGTCTGGAAAAGGGTTAAATTTAGACTGAGTAGATGTCGTTTCCAATCCATTAACGAGCTAAAAAAGACAAGTGCTCGGCAATCTTTTCATATTTTGAGAGTCTGAAAAGAGCTTAAAGAGGACTCCACTTTGAGGAACGAGTGGTGTCTAGGATATCAACTAGTTCCGGTGATGTTGGAACTTCTCAAAACATGTTGATTTATGTGAAGAGGCTGGCTAATAAGACCACTCATTGCAACTGTTCCTCAAAAGGGTAAAACAACCAAGTGAAAGTGTATGATCAACCAAGCAGATAGTGACGATCGAAGGAGAAAAACCAAGGCTCATCTGACAGAAAAGGTTGATAGAATGGAAATCATGAAGGTAAAAATGGAAATGGGTTTATTTTTACACAAGCTTGAAATGAAAAACTATGCTTGGATTCAGTTTCATTTTTAGACAAGCTTGAAACGAAGAACCATGCTTGAATTCAGTTTAATTTTTACACAAGCTTGAAATGAAGACTATGCTTGAATTCTGTTTCATTTTTACACAAGCTTGAATCATGAAAAACTATTCTTGAGATTGGTTTACATGCCCCCAACACGATGACTCGATTCTAGGTGCATGCCCCCCAAGCTTCATTACATTCACCTAAGTAGACTACTCGTGGCTATCAGGTGGATGGAATGAAGGTTCATTTACGAGATCAAGTGAAAGACTCGACTGGGATTTTACGAGATCTACTCAAAGACTCGACTTGGAACTTTGCTCCAAGGGACCTTGTTTCATTTTTTAATGAGCTTGTCACAATACAAGGAACTATGCTCAGATTTCTTGTTTCATTTTTTAACGAGCTTGACACAAGACAAGGAACTATGCTCATACTCCTTGTTTCATTTTTTAACGAACTCGGCACAAGACAAGGAACTATCCTTGTATTCCTTCATTTTTTAACGAGCTTGACACAAGACAAGGAACTATCCTCATGGGAGTTGTTTCATTTTTTAATGACGTTGACACAATAAAAGAACTATCCTCATACCCTTTGTCTCATTTTTTAACGAGGTTGACACAAGACTAGGAACTATCCTCATACTCCTTGTTTCATTTTTTAACGAGCTTGACACAAGACAAGGAACTATCCTCATATTCCTTGGTTTCATTTTTTAACGAGGTTGACACAATACAAGGAAATATCCTCGTATTCCTTGATCACAACCCATAAGAGGTCATGACTTCCAAGAGGTTCTCATTATATGGGAGAACAATGCTCTAGAAGGGATCCGTAACAAGGAATCCGGGATTTGGTTCCAATGCCCCCATTACATCATGTACAACATCACGGAATTGATCGTCAGTTGATGTAGGCATGGAAAGGGTTGCCACATAATTGACTCGTGGTGGGGAAGATACCATTGGACAAAAGGGCCATTTAGGGAAGATGGTTGACTGGAAGCCATATTTGGACCAGGAAATGAAAGATGGTAAACGGTGAAAATTTTGCCTTCATGCAAGAAACACATCACTCGAAAGAGTGTTGAAGCAATAGCTCCCATGTCATAAACAGAGTTTCACTCAAGAAGTAAATTGTAATCTAAAGGGATTGGGACTACCATCACATTCAGATAAATGATTTTTCCTCCCAAAGTAATAGGCAACTGACGAAGGATACCTAATGGTTGACTGGTTCCTCTGTTAAAATCCAACAGATTCTGGGTAACAGGCACAAGTGGCGGTGAATCGAGTGCTTGCCAAATAGTGGAGGAAAGTATACTCATAGATGCGCCTTCATCTATAATAGTGCCAGGTATAATCATATTAAAAACCTGTACTATGATCTGGAAAGGCACATAAGAAGGAAGACGACATCCTACCAGTCGATTCCAATCAAAGGAAGTGACCAAACTACTTGGAGGGGGTACCATAGAAATGGGAGTATCACCCCCTTGAGTTACAAGAACTGGAGGATTTTCCTCTTGTCTTGATGGAATAGAAGGGTTGCCCCCAAGCTTGTTGGAATCTAAAGAAACGAAAAGAACCCGAGTGGTATCATACTCACTCTCTACGGTAAAGGTACGATTAACTGAAGGTGAAATCAGGTCAACTGTTTCCTCGACTTGTGATCGGTGAGGTGTATACTTATTAGATTCACATTCAGAGAGAGTGGGTTTGACCGACAGTTGATTTGGGTTAGTAACGTTATCAACTAGTGTAGGCTTAAGAGAGAGTCCCCTGTAACTAGATGGAAGTCGCTGTGGAGAAGCAGGACAATTATCTAACACTTTTTGGGCTTCATCCAGATAGGGACAAAGGTGAATGGGGTGATTTCCTTCACATAACTTACAGGGAAACTTAACTTTGCCCTTCTTTCCATGAACTTTACTAACACTAGTTGATAGTGTTTCACTAGCATGATCTACAGAAGTTGATGACATAGGATGATGTGAATGAGAAGGCCATTCTTCTAAGATCTGAGGAATATCAGGACAATTTCGAAGAAGATGGTCTCCCATACAAAGTTTGCATGGATATTGAACTTTGTGAGGCTTATCGGATGGTTTCTCATCAGAAGTTGCATTCAAAGAAATGGTTGCTTGGTTGCCCCCTGCTGAATTTTCTTCTTCTTCTTCTTCTTTCCTTTCTTCTTCTTCTTAGCCACCTGGTTACTAGTACCAATAATTTCACTAGGTGAAGAGGAAGAAGGGGAGGAAGAAACAATCGAGGAAGAAGGAAAAGGGTCAACTTTAGGATCAACTGGAGGTTGATTTTGTCCGGTTGGAGGAGTACTTGATTACGGAGAAATCATGACATTTTGAACCAAGGAAGTTGAAAACAACCATACTGGAAAGCCAATGGTAAATCTCGGAAGGGATAATGTAGCCATATAAGAAGCACCAATATTTCCAAAAGGAGGCAAAGGACTAGGATTCCCATCAAAAGGAATTCCTTTATCGGTGGACTCCGGATTTGTCGCCCTATGTCTCAACCTAACATTAACTAAGGAGTGAGCGTGGAGGTTGTTATCTACGGTCAATTAATTTTATTTTAATGAAAATAACAAAAAAAAACAAACTATGGATGATTTAGGCAAAAGGATTACCAAGTAACTGTGAACTACAGAATACCTCCCGACGAACCGAGAAGTATGGGCAGGAAATATCACTAAATTCTGTGTTCGGTGTATCACAGTGTACAAGGCGGTCGACACGGTTACCTAAGGATGGATAGAAACCTAGTATTGTCCTCCCATATATACCTGAAAGTAAGTGGAGGCCCAATCCTTATTAGCATTGTCTAATGCGAAACCACATAGTGAGAGCATTCCCATATACTTTACGTATTGTAACACCGCTCTATATACCCAAAGGTACGTGGACGAGCTACGATATACTCACGTATGTGGAATGAGGTATCACACTCGGGATGTATCGCAAACAAGTTAGCGACAACTGCTATGTTTTACGATGCCAGAACATGTCTCTAGCCTAGAACCTCTAAATGTTATGCGTTAAGTTACAATGCTCCATTAGGTTAATTCAGATGAATTTTAAGTTGATATTCTTTAGAATTTGCCTTTCAAGGTTCACCATGTGATGTATGTTTGCAATTCCTAGAATGCAACTATTATGATAAACATTCTTTTCATTCAATTTGAACAATGAAAACCTTAGCTAGAAAGGGATAGAGCAATTAGATCTTTGACAAAGAGCAAAGAGCACATCTAATGCAATTTCCCTAACTATTCTTATCAAGCATTCACAAACTACAATATGCACAATGCAAGTTTTTCTTTTCAATTCCCTTAATGTTAAAATGAAAAAAAGGAATCTAATGCACATACAATCAATCAATATTTTTGCAAAAACGAATACTTTACGACAGTTCCTTTTCGAAAGAAATGAATACTTTTACGACACTTTATTTTGAAGAAAGATCAATCGACTATAATCTAACTTTGAAAATGAATCGATAATGACAAAGAAATAATTTAAGAAACATTAATAAATCAAATCCAATGTAGGGCTAGCAAAGGAAATATAATTTTGATTTCAAAGACATAACCTTCATTGATCATTTAGCAAGCAGAAACAGAAGGAAATTTTGGAAAAAACCCAATCCATATGTGGAAATCTGACCCAAGGAGGATCAACGCAGCCTTGAATGGGAGACAGTGCGCTTCAGAGCACTGTCCCTAAGCCAAGGGTGCTCTGCAGTGCATTGTGTCCCTCACAATCCTGCACTGGTGACAATAAGCCATTTCAAGAGGTAACTAAACACAGTTTTTGACCAAAATTCACTTCAACAAGGTTAGAATAAAATAAATGAAAGGAAGTAAGGTCTGCTAGAGTGTCCTAGGATGTGGATAAGCAACTTGGAATAATGATCGTTCCCCAGTGGAGTCACCAATTTGTTATGAATAATTTGGTATCTACGGATAAATACTAATTCCCTAGATAAGTAGCCATATCTAGAACAACAATTTAAAGCACTTTAACCTTTTTCTATAAACAATAGATAAGACAAAGAGAATGAGAGGACCTAATTGTACTTTCACTTTCCTCTTTCCTCCTTTGTATTGGTCTTGTCGCTCATTCCCATACTTAACACGCTTGAGAAGTACCTGTAAACATCAAAATAAGACAAAGAACCAATCAAAGCAAAATATCTATTGATTACAAGTAAATGGAATCAGATACATTCACACATATAAGCATCACATATCAAGATAAGCATATGGAAAAAGGTGTAAATACTTTATTGAATAGAAACAAGAATTACAACCATGAAGCCTGATTTGAAGTCACTCTTCCAGCTTTGGTTCCATCCACATCACATCATAAGCATGACAATCTGGTAGCATGGCGACACTTACAATAGTTTCAATTCTCCAACTAACATTATCTCCTTACTATTCATCAAAGTCCAGCCCTTGATCACTTAGATGAGTGCTCAATTTATAGGAAGATGGAGGAGGTTTTGTCATCAATGAGGGTATTGAATGGACTTCCATACTTAGAATTAGTTCCATGGAGGAAAGGATGAGAGGATAGGAGGTATCTTAACTCATTCCTCATCCATTTTCGAGCTCATAGGAGATGATAAGTGTGGGAATATTCTAGAAGGCTCCAGAAAATAAAAATATTCCCCAAAAACTATGTCAATTTCTCTCAAACTCACCTAGCGCAGGTCAAAGAGGGCCTAAGTGCTCTGCAGAGCACCCTCGCATGGACTTAACTGCTCTGCAGTGCACCCTTACATGGGCCTACCTGTGTTGGTCCCTCTAGAGGTCATTTCAGGATGTCTTCAGGCCATGAAACTGTCTGGGAAAGAGGCATTCAAAAGGTTGACTTGTTTAGGGCATGTAGCAACTGAAATTAGGGTTTGATGAGCCCTAAAACACTGATCTAGATTATGGGAGTGATGTTCCCAAATGGATCTATAATAGATATCCATTCAGAGTCACGAATTTGTTATGAAGAATTTGGTATCTATGGATAAATACTAATTCCCTAGATAAGTAGCCATATCTAGAACAACAATTTAAAGCACTTTAACCTTTTTCTATAAATAATAGATAAGACAAAGAGAATGATAGGACCTACTTGTACTTTCGCTTTCCTCTTGCCTCCTTTGTATCGGTCCTATCGCTCCTTCCTGTACTTAACACACTTGAGAAGTACCTGTAAACATCAAAAGAAGACAAAGAACCAGTCAAAGCAAAAGATCTATTGATTACAAGTAAATGGAATCAGATACATTCACACATATAAGCATCACATATCAAGATAAGCATATGGAAAAAGGTGTAAATACTTCATTTAATAGAAGGAATAATTACAACCATGAAGCCTGATTCGAAGTCACTCTTCCAGCTTTGGTTCCATAGACATCACATCATAAGCATGACAATCCGATAGCATAACGACACTTACAATAGTCTCAATTCTCAAACTAACATTATCTCCTTACAATTCATCAAAGTCAAGCCCCTGATCACTTAGATGAGTGCTCAATTTATAGGAAGATGGAGGAGGTTTTTTCATTAATGAGGGCATTGAATGGCCTTCCAAACTTAGAATTAGTTCCATGGAGGAAGGGATGAGAGGATATGAGGTATATTAACTCATTCCTCATCCATTTTCGAGCTCATAGACGATGATAAGTGTGGGAATCTTCTAGAAGGCTCCAGAAAATAAGAATATTCCCCAAACCCTATGTGAATTTCTCTCAAACTTGCCCAGCATAGGTCAAAGAGGGCCTAAGCCTGCAGAGCACCCTGGCATGGACTTAACTGCTCTATAGTGCACCCTTACATGGGCCTACCTATGCTGGTCCCCCTAGAGGTCATTTCAGGATGTCTTTAGGCCATGAAACTATCTGGGAAGGAGGCATTCAAAAGGTTGACTTTTTTAGGGCATGTAGCAACTGAAATTAGGGTTTGATGAGCCCTAAAACATTGATCTAGATTATGGGAGTGATGTTCCCAAATGGATCTGTAAAATATATCCATTCAGAGTCGCCAATTTGTTATGAAGAATTTGGTATCTACAGATAAATACTAATTCCCTAGATAAGTAGCCATATCTAGAACAAAAGTTTAAAGCACTTTAACCTTTTTCTATAAACAATAGATAAGACAAAGAGAATGATAGGACCTACTTGTACTTTCGCTTTCCTCTTGCCTCCTTTGTATCGGTCCTGTCGCTCCTTCCCATACTTAACACACTTGAGAAGTACCTGTAAACATCAACAAAAGACAAAGAACTAGTCAAAGCAAAAGATCTATTGATTACAAGTAAATGGAATCAGATACATTCACACATATAAGCATCACATATAAAGATAAGCATATGGAAAAAGGTGTAAATACTTTATTGAATAGAAGTAATAATTACAACCATGAAGCCTGATTCGAAGTCACTCTTCCAACTTTGGTTCCATCGACATCACATCATAAGCATGACAATCCGGTAGCATAAAGACACTTACAATAGTCTCAATTCTCAAACTAACATTATCTCCTTATAATTCATCAAAGTCAAGCCCCTGATCACTTAGATGAGTGCTCAATTTATAGGAAGATGGAGGAGGTTTTGTCATTAATGAGGGTATTGAATGGCCTTCCATACTTAGAATTAGTTCCATGGAGGATGGGATGAGAGGATATGAGGTATCTTAACTCATTCGTCATCCATTTTTGAGCTCATAGGAGATGATAAGTGTGGGAATATTCTAAAAGGCTCCAGAAGATAAGAATATTCCCCAAACCCTATGTGAATTTCGCTCAAACTCGCCTAGTGCAGGTCAAAGAGGGCCTAAGTGCTCTGCAGAGCACCCTGGCATGGACTTAACTTCTTTGCAGTGCACCCTTACATGGGCTTACCTGCGTTGGTCCCTCTAGAGGTCATTTCAGGATGTCTTCATGCCATGAAACTATCTAGGAAGGAGGCATTCAAAAGGCTGACTTGTTTAGGGCATGTAGCAACTGAAATTAGGGTTTGATGAGCCGTAAAACACTGATCTGGATGATGGGAGTGATGTGCCCAAATGGATTTGTAACAGTCGTGTTTGGGAGTCCATACATGTACATGCGTGATGCAGTATTCATGAGGAGAGATAACTAGTATAGACTCATGAAGGATGGAAAATATTTCATCATCAACGAACACAAAGACAAGGTGAAAATTTCACTAGTAAGTTCCAACCACACCAAGAAATTGATCAGTTCCAGCAAGAAGTATGTTTTATTGTTTTTAAGAGAAAATTAGTCTATAGAGGAGTCCATAAGAGGCAAAGCATCCCTAGAGGGGTGTACTAAGAAATAAAAACAAAAATTGGAGGATTTGTTACATGCATACAAGGATGTGTTCCGAGAGCCTAAAGGGATACCCCCTAAGAGAGAAGTGAAGCATGAGATCCAGCTATTTCTAGACTCCCCATTTCCAAATATTGGGTTGTATAGGCAGTTGGTTATAGAAGAAAGTGAGGTGAAGAAACAACTGTAGCAGCTTCTGGAATAGGGTGTCATTCTACCAAGTACATCACCATGTGGTTCACTCATCATCATTGTGCCAAAGAAGGATGAGACTTGGAAAATGTGTATAGATTATAGGGCGTTGAATAAAATCATGCTCAAGAGTAGATACCCCCTGCCCAAGATAGACGATTTGCTATATCAATTGCAACAAGAAAATATTTCACCAAGCTGGACTTGAAGTCTGGATATCACCAGGTTCAATTCAAAGAAGAAGATACATTGAAGACCGCCTTCAAAACTAGACAAGGTTTGTATGAGTGGTTAGTTATGCCATTTTGCCTATGTAATACACCAAATACATTTATGAGATTAATGAATGTTGTACTACACCCTTTTATAGATTCATTTTTTATTGTCTATTTGGATGATATATTGGTATATAGTGCTACCTGGGAGGAGCATATATCACATTTGATGCAGGTGCTGGAAACACTGAAGAAGAATTAGCTGCTAGAAAATCTCAAGAAGTGCGAGTTTGTGTAGTAGTCCTTGGTGTATTTGGGATATGTGATTGGTGGAGGATAATTGAAGATAGATCCTTCCAATATGGAGGCCATCATGACATGGCCAGTTCCTACTAATGTTACTGAGGTTAGGAGTTTCATTGAAGTAGCACAGTACCTGAGGAAATTCATAGCCTAGTTTTTAGCGGTAGCAACAACACTCCACATCATAACATCAAGTGGTAAGAGTTTCCAGTGGGAAAAAGGGCAGAAAAAGGCTTTTGATGAGTTAAGTAAGAAGATCAGTGAAGCACCAGTTCTGACATTACCAAACTTGCAACGACCCTTTGAAGTGGAGACAAATGCGAGTGGGTATGCTATGGGAGCTATCTTGATGTAAGGAGGAAGGTCTATTTGCTACCGCTCTAAAGTATTTCATGGGGTAGTTCTTAACTACCTTACCTACGATAAGGAGCTCTATGCCATGGTGCAAGCTATGAAGAAGTGGAATCACTATTTGATGGGAAAGGAGACAATAATCCACATAGATCACCAACCATTATAGTACTTGTAGGCCCAAAATAAGCTATAGCAGACCAGACACTACAAGTGGATGGGGTTTTTACAATAGTTTCATTTGGTGATCAAGTATAATAAGGGAAACACAAACAAGTTCGTCGATATGCTTTCAAGGCCACCCACATCAAAGATTACAAGTTTGGGGACTCTTATGCACATGGAGTCATTCACCCATGATGCATACATAGAAGCATATTCAAAAGATGAGGACTTCAAGGAGGTGTATTAGCAATTGGCTACCGTCTCCAGGATGGGTTACTCTATAGGATGGATAAGCTATGTGTTCCTAAAGGTGAGCGTTTGCAGCTAATTAGCATGGCTCACACCTCCAAGGTTGCAGGGAACTTTGGTGTAGGGAAGACCGTGGCTAACTTGCAGAGGTATGTGTATTGTCCCAAGATACAAGAGAAGGTAGCTAGGTTCATAAGAGGATGTATGCTTTGTTGTACCAGCAAGCCTAGCAACAAGAAACAAGGTCTATATCATCCCTTACCTATACCTACTTGTCCTTGGGAAAGCATTTCCATGGAATTTGTGGGAGGTTTACCGACAACTAGGAAGGGACATGACTACATGTTCGTGGTAGTTGACATGTTCAACAAGATGTGTGTTCTGATGCCCTGTAAAAAGACCATCAATAGACAAGAAGCAACAAACTTGTTCTTTGGACAGGTCTAGGTACACTTTGGGATACCAAGGAGCATCATTTCAGACATGGATACAAGATTTCTTAGTGCATTCTGGACTACATTGTGGGAGAAGATGGACATGAATTTGAAGAGATCTACAACATTCCATCCACAAATAGATGGGTAGACAGAAGTAGTCAATAGGACTTTGGTGCAACTTTTGAGGGGTTACAACCAGAAGCATCTGAAGACCTGGGATGAAAATATGGTATATATACAACATTCTTATAACATAGCAATCCACACTTCTATAAGAAAGTCCCCATTTGAAACTTGTTTTGGATATTTTCCACCTTCACCTTTGGATATTTCATATGGGAAGCAAGGAGGAGTGAAGGAAGACATTAAAGGAGATGCTTTGAGGGCTAAATAAATTACAGAGAAGATCAGGTAGATCCATCTATAAGTATAGGAAACACTGTAGAAGTCATAGGTGAAGTATAAGTCTAGTCATGATCAACACAGAATAGAGAAATCATTCAAGGTGGGAGACAGAGTATGGCTAGAATTGAACAAGGAGAGGCTACAGGGGCATGGTAAGAAAATAAAGGCTCTAAGGTATGGTCCCTTTGAGATACTAGAAAAGGTGTGTGATAATGTCTATCGACTCAGTTTACCACCATATATGCACATTTACTCAGTTGTAAATGTAGAGAATTTGAAACTCTATGAGCCTTCCATGCTAGATCAGGAAGAGGAACATGTCCTACCTTTTGTGGAGGATTTGGTGCTAGACGCTCATGCATAGTTGACAGAAGATACAATTTTGCAGAAGAGGTCCAAAACTACAAGACACGGGCAACAATACCTTTGGCAGATTGGGTTGAAGGGACAACTTCCAGGGAAAGCTAAATGGTACACTAGAGAGAAGGTGGAGGAAAAATTTACTCACCTCATTCAGTAAAATCTTTTGGGGACCAAAAGCCTCCAAAAATGGGGAGGTGTGATCTGAATTGGATCATTATATTGTTTTCCATCTGTATCGATGCATTTAGAGTGGAAAAAGTGGAGGAATAAACTCACGGGACCGCTTTTATTGGCAGGGCCTTGTTTGGGAAAACAAGGTATCAAACCTTCCAGGAGCATTTTGAGGCATCAAACAACATTTTTTAGGGGTAAAAATTTGCCACTAAAGCCCCACACTTTTCCATGCTATTCTACACATATAAAGCTTTCAAATGGCGCAATAATTGAGTCAATCGGAGTCCGTATGCAAAAGTTATGTCACTCCGAAGATGACCTTCCTGTTTTCACACCTATAGTTTGGGAGGATGCCACGTCAGCCCCCATTATTCATGGAAAAGGGGCTAGCCACGTGTTTTTGATGTAAAATACTTTAGAAGAGTCTATTTTGTAACTCTAGTTAATAGTTGATGTAGTCAAAATTAACCACTAGTAGGCTATCGGGCTGTGTTATAACCGGGCCACTAGGAGGTAGAGGCATTCGATTCTTTTGAGAGAATTTTGTTCCATAGTCAAGCAAAGATAGGTAGGAGAGATAGGAGGTAGAGCACATAGAGAGGATCTGTGCACTGTAGCAGCCCACGGGCCACAAACATTACTTCTTTGTATCCACAACCATATTTCCAGACAGAGAAAGAGAGCGAAGCGACCTCACCTTCCGGCTGGGTTTTTTCCCTAAAGTGTTTCCCATAGAGCATATCTTGCGTATTATGTGTGTGAGCTTATTTTTTCATTCTCTACTTTTATTCTTGATTTAATTTTACAGGCATGCACTAATTATAGTTAATTTTACAGATCTAGAAATTAAATAAAACTGTAATAATGTAGAATCTCAGATTTTTAATATAATATTATCAGATCTGTTGTGACGAACTGTCCAGTGGAATATCCACGGAAGTTACGGATCATAAAACATAATTAACCACCTTCACAACATTTATATCTATATATCATCAAAACCAAGAGTTTTTTTTACATCTAAAAGTGTGGATACATAAGTTTAAAATTGGGAATTCTAAATCCCAGGCTCTTAAGCCATTATTTACATGTAGATGAAACACCTTAGGAAATTCTATCTAATGAATATAGGAATCCTCATGCTAATGATAACAAAGCATGACACATACTATGAATAGAAGGAGGCTTCAATGGCGATAGGAATATACCCCCACAATGTGTTTATGTCAGTGTGGAGTGATGTCATTTATCAATAATGTTGGATCTTCAAGGTCAGTCTCTACATGTTTCACACAAACTCTCACAACTCATCATGTTCTTACCCATATACCTCTTGGGGGGCTTCTCGCCCTACTCATACTACTGCTATTCTTCGATAGTGTAAAGGTGATTCACTTGGGGCTCATGTGGGTGCCATATCTACATGAACAAAAAAATCACATATAAGTAATTGTGTATCCATGAAAAGTCATATATATATATATATATATATATATATATATATATATATATATATATATATATAAATAAATAAATTAAAAATTAAAAAAATCAAAAAAACATTTCTACCTAGGGCAATTCAATGAGCACTTGGGGGTAGGTCTAGATTAGGGTAGTTCGTGAAGATATTGCTTGCATAGGAATACTTATCAATGACTATAATTTCCTTACTGTACCATCAAAAAAACCTTCTATTAAACTATTGTGGTGCATGGTCCCCCTTGAGTCTCCCCATCAACTTAGTCCACCTCATCATGCATGGATCCGAGTGCAATGGGAACAATCCCAACACTCTCAACCACAATATTGGTACTTGTCATAGGAAAAATGATATTGAAATGCTTCTAAGACCAAACTATTTATTCTTCCGTATTCTAATCCCCTTAAGTTGGTCCTTCATATTGTCCAACAAACCCTTGCACCTCATGAAAATTGTTGGTTCTATGCATCTCATCACAATATCCATCTATGATTTGAAGACAAAATGAGGTTTGATGGACTCTACTGCATGGATAATCATGAATAAGATTGTGTGTAGTTTCATGTCCTGTTGTCTCTGCAAGAAACACCCTCCAAAATTTGGTCTACACTTGAATTTTGGAGCCTATTATGGACCTTATGATCATGCATTCCATAGTCACTTTATGGTTGATCGATTCTTTGTTAAGTATTCCAATCTGTAAGTGTCAAATTCACCTGCTCACACATGCTCAATCCATAAAAATTTCATGAGTGCACTCTTTTATGCAAGCTTGAAAAAGCATAGCACGAGTCCACCAAGATAGTGTCTGTGTGATGACGAACCTATGTCAGCAATCAGTGCGTGCTTTCATTGACAATCTCTCACTTTTGGTTGGAATGTACTTTTATTTTGGTGAGTTTTTCAAACTATTTATTTTGCGCAACTTTTCTTTATCGAGTGTCACTTTCATGTTTCGATTGTCACTTTCTCTTGATTTCACCTTAATTAGTGCCATTTTCATGTTATCTTTACTCTGGAATGTATCTCTTTCACCATAGTTCACATATCGCAAGTGTTGCTCACACTTTTCTCTTCATATAGAAAATGTCGTCTTTTGGCACGAGAAGTGTCTCTTATCATGAAAAGTGGAGTTTTAGCTTGTTTAAAAGGGTAACATAATTTTTGATGAGTCCTTATAGTCATGTAGGCATGCTTTACATGCATTCATAAATATTTATGCATTGTCGCATAAGTATCGTCACTTTCATCGCAAAGTGTACCCTTTGTGTCACACTTAGAGAGGTATGTTGTATCACCATTGCATTGAGGACATCATGTTATTCTTGTTTTATGAGTGATCAATGTTGTTTTGTCCACTCTTTGAGTGTGTGATCATGATAGAGTTTTGTATTTGTTCACCTAAGCTTCACTAATCCTACACTTATCCTTATCTGGAAAATTTCACTACCGGGCAACTTGACTTCATTCAGCCTTCCTGAACTGTGCACTTCCCCGTCTCAACCCTCAAGCCCCAACCTTGCCTCTTGAAATGTGCACTGCATAGTCACAGTGCCGAACATTGACCCTTGAGCTCTAGAACTACGCAATTTATGCCCTATAGTTAGCCACAATTGCGCACTGCACAGTGTGAAGACTCAAGCTTCCAGCCTGACTCCTTGAGTTGCACAACTATGGAATCCATGAGACTATTCTCCCTCTAGAACTGTGCATTGGGAAACTTCAATCCTCAAGCCTAAAAGTTGAACCCTTGAACCCCTCAACTGTGTAATCTCCCATCTTTTTCTCTTGCCAGAACTATGCATTATGCATCACCAAGCTTTAAGCCTAAACCTTGAGCTCTTGAGCCACTCAACTACACAATCACCTACCCTAGCCATCTTGAACTACACATTGTGTAGTCTCAAGACTCAATCTCGGACCATGGCCTTTGGAACTACGTAATCCCTGAGTCAATCACTCAATCAGTCACCCGGTTCCAACCCTAACAAATGATTTCATGAAACATGTTAGATTAGGAATTATTGGACTTATGTCAGCTTGTAATGAGTGGTTTTTAGTTGTAGGTAGTCTATCTTATCATGACAGGATTATCACGGGGGAAAAGGAGAAGGAGACCATGCTATAAGACAACTATGGAGTTGAAGAGATACGATGATCATCAGGTGAGGAGATGAAGAAACACTAGAGTATAACATAAGATAAAAATTCAAGACCACATTTAAGACTGTTTACTTTCAAGCTAGATGAAGGAGGAAGAAGAAGAACATGCACCATCTCTCAAGAAGACTCAAAGATAGCAACAACAAGAATGGATTGACATTTCCATGTCATCATGTAGTAGATGTAATCAATGTATTGTCATATCCTGTCAAATTGTCATGCCATCATTGGCCACATCATTTGTGGATTATGAGATTTAAATTTATATGAAATGTAATGTAAAGTGCAACTCCAAGAGCCATGTATAGAATGTGAAAAGTCATGAGGGAGTCAAAAAGTCATGAGGGTAGTCCAAGAGTCACAAGGGAAGTGAATGTTCACCCCATTTGTTATACATACACCCTCATAGCTCATGCAAAGGAATTCTCACCTTGGTTCCTCCTATCGGGCATTAGAGAGGAAGATATTTCTTTCAGAGGAGCAAGTGACTGCTCTAATGCCCCATTAATGGGGCCAGTGGTTTTCACTGTCTTGATGTATCTTGTAAATTTTGATTAATTCAAAAGCTCGTTGAGACAACACACTTTCATGCGTATGTCGTAAATATCTTAAGACTATTCTTTGAATGTTTGTGATGTATGTTGTTTCATCTGTACTAAGGAAGTTAAACTATTTCAGTTGCTTTGTTACTTATTTTGTTGAAGGTGTCTTGTATTTGTTTTAATAATCGTTTCTTCTATGTAAACTATTTCGCTAGTTGTCCAATGATTCATTTATATGTATATGCTCATGTGTATTTTCTAGATTAGTACTATTACTTTTATTTAAGATGATCACTTTTCTCTCCCCTTTATGTAGAAGAACCTTGATACATTCTACAACTGAACAATCCACAAGGCATACTCACTTGCTAATCCGAAAGCATCTAGACATTGCTTGCTTGTGCTGATCTTTGTGGCCAAGGAAAATCTATAAGGATATATGGTGGTCGGGACTTAGTTCCAGAAGGTCTCCCACATGAAATGGTGTGAAGTCTAATTGGGACTTTTGATCGGGGAGACCCCATTGGTTGATGGATTTTCAACACTGTCAAAAAATGGTAGTAGAAGGAGGGCCACATGACAAGATATTCCCATTGATTATGTTTTGAATATAATATCTTAAATGGCTCATCCCTAAATCATAATCTCGAAATGTTTCTCTAACCTATCCCCTGGTAAATTTTTAATCTCCATAGAACAACTTGATGACTTGTCACAATTTAAGTTTGATAGTGAAGGTGTTACATCCATTACCGAGCATGCATCTATTTTTCTTAAGTTCTATGAATATTATGAAATTGACTATGAATATGGGGCTTGTATTCTTTTCTTCCCCACACTTGAAGGTCGAGTTAGCTGCTGGTGTCACACCCTACCACCAGATTCCATTCATTCTTTTGAACACCTCATCAAGGAGCTTCATTTAGCATTTGATAGGTATGATTATTTGGATGTTCTTATAAGAATTAGTCAACTATGAATGAAGCCTAATGAATCGTTTGAGGATTGATATCATCGATTCCTTCACCTTTCTTATGAATTTCCTAAAGAAGATATAAATTGGGATTTATTGAAACAAATATTTGAGCGTTTGGTTCATATCTCTTTGCACGAAGAATCTAAACCCCTTAATGTTTATGCTTCCACAACTATTGTAAATCATGAGAAACCTCTAATTTCAAATTAGGAACCTACTATTCCTTTCTTTCCTTATCCTCCTCCTTTTTCAGTTTCGATGTGGATGCCTCCTTGTGATGATGCCAAAGTTGGGAAATCTGAAAATCAGATCGTTGATTCGTCTCTTCAACATCCATCGGTTTCTCATGATCCAGACCTGATGGAGGAAACCTTGGAATGGTTCATAAATCCTATGGTGAAGGCTAATTCTTCCACTCCTCAAGATGATACCAACATTCTTAACCTCAATCCCGAATCTTGTTCCACTAAAAGTATTACTTCTTTAAGGGACATCTTTCATCCTTTATCATCTACATGCCATGAATCTTTGTATCATGATATTCTTGATCAATCTTGTCTACCAACTTGTTCTTCACACTCTCTTGATTTTCAAGTTGCTGGTTGAAATTGCGATAAGGTACAAGGCAGTCACATTACACATATAGAGGTGCATGAAAGTGAAGAGACCATTGATCTATCTTCCCTTTCTCAAAGTCCCACATGTCAGGATGATTCTCCTCCATTCTTGGATGATTTTCAATCTACTAATCTCGGTAGCAAATCAAATGGAATCAATTTTTTTAGATCCATAGCCTTGGGAAATAATCATTCTGATGATGATGGCTCTATTGATGTATGCGATGATGAATTCCCAAGTGCACCAACTAATATTTCAGTTTCTCGAGAATATTTTGATTTCAAATGTTTGGATCTAGAATTTGATTTGGTCAAAGAATATATTCTTATGGAAAATTCCTCTCCATCTCACTATTCATTGTTTTCTACCATTTGCAATGCGTTAAATTGCAATGATGATACTCCATGCTCTTCAAGTTCTTCATTTGAAGAGTTAACTTCTCAATTGACACAAGGTAGTGAGGTTATCTATCGTGAAAAAATAAACAATCAAATCATTGAGTATCCTTTCCATCACATATCATCTCTTATTTTGCATGAAGACAACTCTTCAAATAAGCTTGCTCATGAAATTTCTCTGGTTCATACATCTCTAGATTTGTAATAAGAAGAATCTTTCAACTTGAGTAATTTGGTTGTTGAAGTTGTAAAATCTAATCAAATCAGTGACAGAGATGGCTTAATCCATCTGGTGAGTAGTGGTCTCAGTCAATTTAGTGAAGTAGCTATCCTCACACCATGCGTGATCTAATTCAATCTTCAAAATGCGATTTTACAATCCTTGAAAGTTACTAGACTTTTTAGGAAGTTGAGGTACTTCAACTTCCAATGATGGTTATGACAGGATCTCACAACTCTGGTAAGATCCCTGAACCAAGTAAGATCTGTTTTGTCTCGTATTTTTTTTTTCTTCGCATGGTTTCACTAGATGTAAATTCCTTCTTGAAATATGTGTGGTATTTTTGATATAGTATTTCAAACTTTCAAGTTTCGGTTTATGATCGGATTCAAGATTCTATTTCAGTTGATCCTTATCCATGCAAGGTTCTTGTACTTAACTCAGGTTTGGAATGTGTATGTCTCATATAAGTATGGAACTGCGAAGTTGACCATTTCAAAGACTATCTTTGGCCGAAGGAATCATGTCTATTAGATGCATTTCATAATAGTAAACTCTTGGTTTTTCTTGTGAATGTTATATTGCTAATCTTTTTCTTCATCACACCTGAAATCCTTTTGAGTACTAATGAATGCATGAGTTATTTGGAGAATCAAATTCTTCTTCACTCATTGTATCCTGACTGGTTTCATGTGTTTGTTATACTGGAATTCATTTTCACTTCTTTCGATGATTATGATGCTAGTGCAATGTGTTACCAGTTACAAGGAAATGATTTGTTATATTTATCATGTGAGGAAGATGATTAATTTTTTCAAGGAATTCGTAAAGATGTTCAAACTAATTTACCTTTGTTGTCTATTAACTAAGAATCTGATGCCACAAATAATCCATTTGATCATAATATTAAATGTTACTCAATTTATCATTCTCCCACTAGCATATCCAATGACATTTGTTTCACATTGATTAATCTGTATGGTTTATCTCACTATTTGGATACTTGTCAAGTAGCTGAGGCACTTTAGCCTTTGATGATGGTTATGCCAGTCCCTCACTATCTTGACAAGCCTTATGAATATGATCAATTTTATCTTCCCTTACGAGATTCTCATCCTAATCCATAGCTTTTAATTGAAAATTCATCTCTTCAAGGATCTCAAAATTCTTAACGGGATTTTCTTGGATTCCATGATCCAACTGCTGGTTGGAGAAATATTACCTGGAAACCTCTGTCGCAAAGAACAAATTTTGATATTTTCTCATGCTTGCTAAGGTGAGAAGTACACATGGAGATGCATTCACAAGAGGCTTCTGAGGTTTTCTTAATTATGGTTTTCATCGAAAAGGTAAGAATGCGAACTGGTTAGAAGTAGTGGCTATGACGTATCTTTCTGCCGACAGGAAAGATGTCCAATTTATTGTGCAAGTTATTCAAGATCTTATCTTTTCCATTGCACACTATTTTATATTTGTTTTATTTTCTACTATCTTTGTGTATGTAGGTCAGGAGCAACTACGGTGGCTACATTGGAAATTTCATTGTATGTGACCCTGACCTTCTAGCTGGTTAGGTTAGGAGTATGTCTAGATACATATTAGCTTCTCTTGCACATTCATACTGCACTCATTTTATGTAGTCTTTCTTGCGTTTTCTAACTTTTTCCTTGCATTCTATTTTTGGTTCAACCTCTTTTTGTTTTGTCTTTCTTTTTGGTAGTGTATTGTCTTTTGTGTTTTTTTTAATAAGACCTCACATGAAGAATGTTCCCTTCATCTCGAAAGACAATGTGGAAAAATAGAAAAGGGTCTTGTGACGTTGCAACATTTGGCTAACCTTTAGTCCTTCTTCCTCATCTTGGTTACACCTTTTTGTCGATGATGTTCTGATGGAAAATACGATCCTCGCATTAGGAAAGGTTTGTGTCAAACTGTGATATCCATGTATATTATAGAAACCTCATGCCTACACTCGATTCTCTATGTTTCAATGTTTTCCACACTTATATGATCAAGTAGAGAAGGACAAGGGTAAAACATAGACGAGCAAACCAATATCAGAGGTTTTATATATGCTTCTCTGAAGGAATAATCTCTTCTTCTATCAATAAGTTGGGATCCCTCTTCGACCCTATGAAATGAATAAGTGTTGATTCATAGTAATTTATAAAATAAATAAACAAAGGGTGAAAGAAGAGAAAGGCTCCCTACATAAGGAGGTGAAGCAAGAAACTTAGCCGGGGTACTGCTTAAGCTCGCTGGCAATGGAGCAATGTTTGTATTCCTAAAGTGACTACACCGGGGAACTGTCCAAGCCAGCTAGAATCAGAGAAACACCAGAGATGAAAAAATATACTCTAAATATCTTTAGCTTGCGAGCAACATTACCCTTCTCCTGATTCAAAACATTGCGATATAGTAGGACTTATGATTGTGTTCAATCGAGGAAGGAATAAGGGGACTATGTTTGTACACTGGGTAAGAGAGGAAGCCAAAGTTGAACGATGAATCAATACTCCCTGAGGAACTAGACCCTACACGAGAGATTAGATAAATACAGAGAAGCTGGAGTTCTACGAGTGGGTCTCCAAGTGTTGTTGCTGCGACAAACACCCTCCAAAATTTGGTCTACACTTGAATTTTGGAGCTATAACACCCTCCTCCCACATCCACCCAAGTAAATATGCCAATTTGGGTAAACATGAGACGAGAGACTATTATGATCAAATTCAAACTCATAGGTAACCTTACGGAAGTGGAATCAACGGAACATAACACACAGTCATCCAACACCATCAACAAAATCCTCAGGAGACAAATCAGCCACTCAGACAACCTGTCCCTAGGTCCCACTATTTTTTTGGACCTCTTAGGCCATAGTTGCTCTCATGCTATGGGCAAGGGAGCAATAAAAAACCCAAAGTCACTCTCATAGGCCTACCTACTAGTGCATGTGGACTAAAGTTGCCAGTTCTGTGCCAACGACCCCAGGATTTAAGCCACTTTTTCAGGCCCACAGCCCGAGCCACTTCCTAGAATGGAATGATAGCTCAGAATCAAGTAAAGTACAGGGAAACAATGATGCAAAAGCAATAAACTCAACAAGACTTTAACCAAACCCCTACTAGCCATGACAAGCATTTCATCAAACATATTGTCAACATGTAACCTTTAGGTGTAAACAATATAATTGAGTGTAGGGATTTGATACTTATTTGCGAATCGCTATAAACCATTGTTCCCTCATGTCATTTACTTCATATTCATCTATTAGTTCATAGACACATTATCCATTCACATCCAAGTAAAAAAATGCTAAGAGCCATACGTGGATGCTATCATAAAATGTACATATAACCAACATAATAGGAACATAAATACCATAAACAAACCAGCCATAAAAATCCATATATATATATATATATATATATATATATATATATATATATATATATATATATATAACCAAGTATGACTGTGGGACTCAAACCAAAAGAACTCAACCTGGGCATACTGAGGCTAAAACACCTCACCCTCATCAATAAAAACCAGGCTTTACAGTAATCCATCCCAGATCACTAGGCCAACACAACGAACACCTCATAACAGGATTTACTGTGATCTCCACCCGATCACTAGGCTAAACAAGCATGGATGCCACTGGATTTCTCCACCTACACTGTGAGAAATTTTCCTGTCTCCTAGTCTCCCAGGCTTTACCGCAATCCAAACCTGGACCACTAGGCCCTAAACCGAAACCCTAGTCTCCTAGTATATAGTGCAATTCACATCGGATCACTAGGCCCTAAACCAAGACTCATTCTCCAGGCTTTACTGCATATCCCAAACCTGAGATTACTAGGCCCAGCAAAGAGAAAACCACCTTTTGGCTTTACCGTATTTCCTACCATTCACTGGCAAGGATTCCTAGGCCCATTGAGGTAACAAAAAATCTGGCTTTACTGCAACCCACAGTCCAATTCAGGGGTTACTAGGCCATTTGTTCTATCATTTCGGAGATCCACCTCACTTAGCTTTGAATCCATCCGACAATCTAGCTCAACCAAAACATGAGAACCCCATCACACCATGACTATCCAGAAATGGCAAGGCTAGGCTGAAAACACTGTCACACCTAGAAAAACCCATGCCATGATAGAAGAGAACCACATGCAATACCATGCATGCCATATCTAGCAAGGAAAATACACATGTAGTTCTGTACCTGGAATGAAACCTGTTGTAGCTACTTGATCCTGCCTTTCCTTGCTTGATCCTTGCTTCCTCTTGCCTTGTTTTCCTTTCTTGCTCCAATGCCAAAGTGCTCCAAGACAAACTCTAAGTAACCAAGAGTAATAGAGAGAGAGAATAATGAAAGAGATCCAAAGCTAAATTGATCAAACCTTTCCTACTAATCCTTAGAAGCCTTTTTTATTAATGAGGCCTCTATTTTCTTCATTTTCCATTATTTTCCTTCAATTTCCTCCTCACATGAAACCTGTGACCTTTCACCTCCTTTTTCTCCTAATTTCCATTATTTTCATAAACAATTGTGCCAAAAATTCCATTTTGCCTTTCCAAAGCCTTAGCGATTGCCTTTTCCAATTTCCTTAGCTATAAACAACCAAATGAACACCCCTAGGATGTCTTGCCCAACATTCAGCTTGGAATAAGTGTCCCATTCATTCGTGGTATTTATATATTTTTACATGGAATTTTTACCAGGGCTGTTACAAAACCCCCCACTTGGGGAACATTGCCCTTGTTGTTAAACCACACGACCTTAGCAAAAATGTTGAAAGCAAACAATTTACCCATGGTTCTTTATAACTTAGCTCATTGCAGTATTTACAATTACTACTACTGAAACATGACAAACATACCATTTACTGGAGCTTTATAATACAACCCATTACAATATTTACAATAATCACATATACACATATGCACATCTATTAAACCGACAAATAAAGGATACGATTCCTGCATCCGCAACAGGGGAATCGAGAGGCTCACACCTCCACCCTCAAACTAATACCAAGATTCACATCCTTCCCAGGAAGTATAGAATCTAGTGCAAAGTCAAATATGCATCCAATATCCAACACTACAATCTTGCACTACTTGTCCTCTCAATGAAGAGTTACCGACCCTGTTATAGACATTTTTGTGCCTTACAGCTCTAAGCATGAAATGTCCATAAACCAAGGGATCCTAAGTCCCTAAAAGTGTTGTTCTAGCTCCTAAAGAAACAAGGTCAACAAATTACAGCTTCTCCCAGAAGTTCTCCACCAGAAACTGCTCAGAACTAGTCAAATTAGGATCATTTCAGCTGCTCCACTAGCTAGCTGCGTTGCAAAGCACCCAAATACACTGGCTAGGTGCGTTGCAACGCACTTGAATGCACTACCAGGGTGCGTTGAGCGGGAAATGACAAGTGGCAGAGTCATTCCACGAGGTGGAGAGACAATGGAAGCTTCCAAAATCTTCTCCAATGACACTTGCCTCACTGAATTCGACCAGTGATGAGTAAGAGGCTCTCAGTCTCCAAGTGGAAGCAAGAACTAACAGAGAGAGGCCACTAATAAATTCATGAGATGACTCATCCTCTTTGCATACATCTATATATGGATCCCTCACCAAGAGATCCGGAGGCTGGAATTTTGTACATTGCAGAGAATTGCTGTTGGTTTCGAGATAGAGATCAGAGTATTGGGTGATTTATGCTTTGTTGGAGGTGAAGAGGGGATTCCTTTGCTGGGGAGTTGATGCTGGATTAAGGATCATCGGTTGTAACTCCTCCTGGACCTTCTTTTTATATCAATAAAACTATTTGAGTTTCTCCTACATGCTTGTGTATCAATGATGTTTTGTTATATTTGCATGTTTAGCTTAAATCTGATCCTAAGCTATTTATGAATATAATTCCATGTCTTTGTGTAGTTTTCCTCTTCTGTGATCTTGCAGGAACTTGGTGAAGCTGGGCAAGTAAGGGAGCAGGTAGCTGGAAGCTGTCAAAGAGGAGAGAGATTGGATCAAAGGACTAGCGCAAGACACAGGTTGGTTCATCCTATTCCTCTTCGTTTATAGTTCATAAAGAAGAATACGAAAGTAGTTCTCTCTGTTTGTTTCTAAGGTACTGTCACACCTTAGTGGGATAGGGGCATTCTGAGTAGACACTTTTCCCGTTAACAAAATGGTGACTCCGCTGGGGATCGTGTCTAGTTAGTTTGTTTGTGTTTCTCTTGTTGTTTGTTTCATAAACACAGAAGTAGCAATCGAACTGCATTTGCCATTATCAAATGCAAAGTAGACACCTGCTACTTCGATCCATTCACTGGATTTGTTTATGATTTGAACAGCTGATTCACAAATGATCTGATTACCCTTTGTGATAGCTCTTAGACCTCCTTTAAATCCACCCTCTGATTGTGCATTACTGATTGCTTTTACCCGGCCAAAAACCATAGATTAAATTGCAAACCGTGACCCAGAACCCGGATAGAATTCTCGTTTCTGCCCCAGCGCAGGTGCTGTGAAGAGTTTCTGCATTTCAGCGCAGTTCCTGAGAGGGCAACCTGCGTTGCAATCCAGTTTCTCTGTGTACCAGGTGCGTTGATCAGCTTAGCCCTGTGCAGCTGAGGTTCTTTGCTCATTTTTTCCAGTTTTGTCTCTGATTTTTGCAGCCTGTGATCAGTGTGTGTGTCTGTTTAAAAACCCCTTTTCTTTGCCTTAATTTCGCCTCAGTTGTATAAAAGAAACTGTATTTGTTTTTGTGTGTTTGTTGCGTCATTTAGAGTTTCCCATTGCAAAAGTAGAATAGCCATACTGTCGTCCTTTGATTTAGATCTGTCGTAAGTGTCGATTTTGATCTTAGGAGAAAGTTTATTTGCTGTTGACAGTTGATTATGCTTTTACTTTTGCCTTTGGCTTGAATTTGTGAATTTCTAGTGTCGAAACAAGTGTTTACTTCAAAATCATAAAGTGTCGTAATCGTCTCTACCTTTTGATTTCGAAAAGAAGCTTGCTTGTGTTTGTCACTTGAAAACGAATTCAAATTTGTACAACAACTTTCTTTTTAGGCATCAATATTAAGAAAGTGAAAAACAAATACATGCACATGTGCATTTGCATATTGACAGTCTGTTTGGCTTGATTTAGGAAAAGTTCATTTACGGTGTGCTCTTTGCTCTTTGCGAAAAGATTGTGTCTTTCTTTTCCCCTTGTAGCTAGGATTTTCATTGCTGAAAAGAGATAAAAGCTTGCTTATCATCTTTAGATTGCATTTTAGGAATTACATCTACATCTCGTGGTGAACCCAAAAGGCAAACTTCATAAGAAAGATCAACCTAAAATAAATTCAATGAACTTAACAACGCTTTGTAACTTAACGCACAACATCTAGAGGTCTAGGCTAGAGACGTATTCCGGCGTCGTAAAGCCTGGTAACTGTTGTCCTCACTGATGGTTGGGTGATTCCTCCACTTTGAGACGATAAGTGCCAGTACGGACTTGCGCTCCCACGTACCGTCGAGTATATATTGGGAGACCCCTATAGGCATAAAACCTTTATCCATAGGAAGCCGTGTCGGCCGCCCTACTGATCGCAATGCACCGAACACAGTATTCGGGAAGATTGACTGCCGTACCGTAAAAAGTATTCTGTAGTTTTGCGATTGGTTTGGTACTCCCTCTACCTAGACCTCCAGAGCAGTCCCTTTCATTCCTTTTCAGACTCCTTAACGGAAAAGGTCCATCTGAGCACTTGTCACTTCAGGCTCATTAAAAATCGAAGGAGACTAGAGTCATCTTTTGTTTTTTCTCGACTCTTTAAAACTGAAAAAACAAGTTGTGTCAAAGCGTGTTAAAATTTATTTTAAGCGAAATATTCATCCCCTTTTTCTACGTTGATCTTTGGGTTGAGAAAATGGAGCCTACCAACCAAGGAATTCCCCTTGGTGGAAATCCTAGTCCCTTCTCCTCTTGGGGAGATGTTGGTGCGCCCCATATGGCCACATTGTCGCTTCCAGGACTGACAATTGGCTTGCCAGTATGGCTCTTCTCAACCAATGTCGTTCAAAACACCACTATTCCTGAACAACCGAATTAGCAATTAGACGAGTCCAGAGTTACCCACCAGCCTTCCACTTCCTCTAATTCTTCCTCTCCTCCTTCCTCTTCGCTTGACGGGACTGGTAAAGCTAAAAGCCAAGTTTCTAAGGAGAAGAAGGAAAAGAAGAAGAAAGAGAAAAAGAAGAAGGAGCCAAAGGCGAATGGGGGAAAACGAGTGTCGTGTAACGAAAATCCACACACAGCACCGACCAGGCCTAAATCACCATGTGTCATTTGCAAAGGAGACCACTTTCACAGAGATTGTCCTTGCATCCCTCAGATACTAAGGGACTAGTCTCCTCGTTTGCACAATCCGGTGTCATCAACCTCTGGTGATCATGTTGAAAGCACACCGTCAACTAGTGAAAGTGAAGCCCCAGGACAAAAAGGGAAAGCTAGATTTCCCTGCAAACTGTGCGAAGGCAATCATGCTGTCCACCGTTGTCCCTTCTTAGACGAAGCGAAAAGAGTTTTGGATGATCGTCCGGTTTCACCGTTACGACTTCCTCCTGGATATAAAAAACTCTTGTCGAGTCCATCGCTGGTTGAGAACCCAGCTGGCCCGCTCAGGTGGTCAGCTGAAGCGCCTATCATTGAAGATAAACCAACTGAATCCATACCAGATGAAAGTCAAAAGGTCGAGGCGACAGTTGACCCGGTTTTGCCTTCAGAGGTTTTATCTTCGGATGATATAGTCACTGAAGAGAACAAGGATGACACCGTCCAAATTCTCTTCATCAACACAGACTCCGACGAACATGGGGGCAATCTACCCATTCCTTTACCGCAGGAAGGAAGTTCGTCAGATCCATACCCGGCTGTCTACTCGGTCCCACCTCCAAGCAACCTAGTTGTCTCCTTCGACTGGAATCAACTAGGCAGACCCCGTTTGCCAGCAAGCATACCATTCCGAATTATCGTTCAAATATATAGAATGGTCATGGCTGGTACCATCATAGATGAGGGGGCTTCTGTGAGTATCCTTTCCTCTATTGCTTGGAAAGCGCTTGGTTCGCCATCGCTTTCACCTGAGATGAGAAATCTGACAGGCTTTGATAAAGGAACCAGTCGACCTTTAGGGATCCTTCCCGATGTGCCCATAACATTGAGAAGGAAGACAGTTCGCATGAACGTAATGGTAGTTCAAGGACCCTTGGATTATAACCTACTCCTTGGATGAGACTATATTTATTGCATGGGAGCCATCGTCTCCTCACTCTTTAGAGTAATGTGTTTTCCGCACGAAGGAAGAGTGGTCAAGCTCGTAGACCAGCTTTCATTTCCCGGATCACACATAGCAAATAGTCATATACCGTCCCTAAATGGTCTTTTCACGCAAGAAATGTCTCAATCCCCAGTCCGTCCTCCTGATGAGCGCGAGTAATTCGGAGGGATATGACTGAAACCCAGGGGGCATGCGTCCTGGTCTGCTTCGGCAGGAAAACTTCAGGTATAGGGTAGGTTTCCACAGGAGAATATGACTAGTCTGTACCCCGTCCGTCAGTGGAAGAGGGGTTATTCTAGAATAAGATTCTCTTGTCAAAGTTATGTGAATTGGCAAGCGTCATCACTCACCTTTGTTTATCTCGGTAGACATCACCGAAGAAATGTTTCATTCGCAACGCGAATAAGACAATCTTTGGTAACCTGTAAGAGGTAGGCCTCTCCTGATAGAACAAATGTTTTGTCTGCAAATTGAGGAGTAACCTTGAAACCATATTTTATACCTGGGGGCATGCAAACCTTTTGGAGTGCAAGCAAAGAGCGATTATTTATCTGTTTTTTGGATTAGTCGTTTCCTAACTTGCAAAAGAAAGGATGTGGGGCAAAACTCTAAAATTTGCCGTTTCTATATGAGACATTCTTATCATATGACTGGATTAATCGAGTAGTTTTAGCACATAGTTCAAGCTCGTTAAAAAATAAAGATAAGACATGAGCAAATGTTTCCACCCACGTTTAAGCTCGTTAAAAAATGAACTATTCCCCGGTAAATAACCACCGTGAATGAAGCATTCCAGCCATTAAAGCCTTGGTCGTGTTTGCACCATCACCTCCACTTTTCGTTGGCCGATCATTCACCTCCATTTGATTGTTTACCCATTTTGAGGAACAGCTGCGAAGAGTGATTTCACTAGCCATCCTTGTGACACTGCCATGATTGGAAAATTCCAACCCTTACCTAGAATCAGCTGCTACCCATTTTATCACTCGTTCCTCAAAAGACGAGTCTTCTTTAAGCTCTTTTCAACTGACTTGTAAAATATGAAAAGATTGCCGAGTCTTGGCCTTCCAGCTCGTTAAAGCGACCGAAAGTGCTATCCCTTCTCTAGATTTTAATCTTTTTGGACCTGAGGGATTATTGCACAAAAAGATCGAGCGCTTGTTTTGTTCGGCTCGTTAAAACTATCGAAAATTCATCCCTTCTGTATTGTTTTATACTTTTTCGGACTTAAGGGATTAGATGATGAAAAAGGAATTTTGGAGTTACCTTTACGTACCTTTTCAGACTCTCTAAAAATGAAAAGGACCGAGTTATCTTTGTCATTAAACTCGTTAAAAAGATTAATAGCGACAAACTTGTCTTTAGACGAGAACGAGTTTCACTATCGCTAGGCTCGTTAAAACATAGTGATGGGTTTTCCTGAAGGGCAAATTATAGAACAAGCACATGTTATCCTCCTCAAGCTTGACAAAAATAAAGAGGTACTGGTCAGCAATGACTGGGGAAAAATTGGGAAGAAAACTCAAAGAAACTTTATTGGTAGCAAGTCGCTCTTGAACATGACACTTCGACTCCGTGCCTGAGTCGGGTTGGGTTGTTTCATTCACCGGTCACATCACCATGGTCACGCCATACCATACAAATTTGGGGTAAATGCTACCAATCCATCACATAAGTGTCACCGACATGTTCAAGAGAAGTCATCCAGAGAAGTCATCCGTGTCCCATCCACTACCATACATTATGCTTCATTCTTTCATGACCGCCATCCTGAACCATATATCATTAGATCGTTTCAACCTCCATCAAAATCATTTGCTCCATTCCGTGTCATTGATGTGGGATTCATTAAGGCCCTCCTTTGACGGTTTGCTTCTTGTCGACATCAGCTCATTATCCAAGACGTTGATCTAGGAACAACCCCTTCAGTACTTTGAAGCTTGCATGCCTCAATGGCAAGTTTCTCACTTCCGGCGACAGGTATACATCAATGACCTTCGACTGAAAGATTTTGCGTGGTGTTCGATGCCAAGTCCTTTATTCACACCACGTGAATTGTACTGCAGTACCTTGAGGGTCATTATCATTATCGGTGATTCCTCTCGCGCTTGTTAACAGTTTACATCATTGACTGGTAATCAAGCGATGTCTTTCCATGTTCGACTTCAAAACATTTCTCACATGGATCGACTTGTACTTCGAGTGAAGATCGGACGAGATTAAAGACCCCGGATCTAGTTTCATCCATCCGGGCTGCGATATATATTCAGGAAAAATAAAGACATTGAAATGTACAACATTGCAGCACAGATAATCATCCTACCAAAAGGATGATGACTTCATCAGAATCATCAGTCTACCATCAGACGATTGTCTGTCCTATGTACATGAAAATGAATTTATAAAGCTGAGCATGGGAATGCCCGCCTCAGCTAGATCATGAAAACAGTATGAAGATAATGTATTGTATTGTATCTTATTACAGGTCTCCTCCCAGCATTGAAAGAACTTCGGATCCTCCTAATAAAGCATTTCACCCGATAAACGGCCTCATACTTTAGGGGGAAACTGTTATAGACATTTTTGTGCCTTACAGCTCTAAGCATGAAATTTCCATAAAACAAGGGATCCTAAGTCCCTAAAAGTGTTGTTCCAGCTCCTAAAGAAACAAGGTCAACAAATTACAGCTTCTCCCAGAAGTTCTCCACCAGAAACTGCTCAGAACTAGTCAAATCAGGATCATTTCAGCTGCTCCACTAGCTAGCTACGTTGCAAAGCACCCAAATACACTGGCTAGGTGTGTTGCAACGCACTTGAATGCACTACCAGGGTGCGTTGAGCGGGAAATGACAAGTGGCAGAGTCATTCCACGAGGTGGAGAGACAATGGAAGCTTCCAGAATATTCTCCAATGACACTTGCCTCACTGAATTCGACCAGTGATGAGTAAGAGGCTCTCAGTCTCCAAGTGGAAGTAAGAACTGACAGAGAGAGGCCACTAATCAATTCATGAGCTGACTCATCCTCTTTGCATACATCTATATATGGATCCCTCACCAAGAGATCCGGAGGCTGGAATTTTGTACATTGCAGAGAATTGCTGTTGGTTTTGAGATAGAGATCAGAGTATTAGGTGATTTATGCTTTGTTGGAGGTGAAGAGGGGATTCCTTTGCTGGGGGGTTGATGCTGGATAAGGAATCATCGGTTGTAACTCCTCCTGGACCTTCTTGTTATATCAATAAAACTATTTGAGTTTCTCCTACATGCTTGTGTATCAATGATGTTTTGTTATATTTGCATGTTTAGCTTAAATCTGATCCTAAGCTATTTATGAACATAAATCCATGTCTTTGTGTAGTTTTCCTCTTCTGTGATCTTGCAGGAACTTGGTGAAGCTGGGCAAGTAAGGGAGCAGGTAGCTGGAAGCTGTCAAAGAGGAGAGAGATTGGATCAAAGGACTAGCGCAAGACACAGGTTGGTTCATCCTATTCCTCTTCGTTTATAGTTCATAAAGAAGAATACGAAAGTATTTTTCTCTGTTTGTTTCTAAGGTACTGTCACACCTTAGTGGGATAGGGGCGTTCTGAGTAGACACTTTTCCCGTTAACAGACCCATTGTTCCAGGGTGCACTCCCAATGTGCATATGATTCCATCTAACAGTTCTCATGACCAAAACAAATCCATTCCCGACCTTACCTTCTATACTACATAGTCCCTCGTGCAATACAGTCAATCCTTCCGTGTAGTAACTCACCTTCCAAGTTCCCTGGAATCCCCTAGCCCGGGCGATCCATCCCTTGGCTAGGCTTCCTCACATAAGAAGATCAAATAACCAAGGAATATACCTGCCTAAACCATCATACCGGTCATAGAATTCTCATGGAAATCAATGGACACTATTGGGTACCAGTGTCCCATAATGGCCCTACTCTTGAAGTAATTTACCAACATACTTTGCATGTTCCAATTTCTTTCACTGTTGCTACTAATTCTTGTAGTCGATTTCAACCACCCAATTGGGCATGTTCATGCTTCATGTACCAAGCACATAACTTCCATTAGATTCAAAATAAATTGAAATAACCTCAAATCACACCTCATTGGTAGCTCGTCAATAAGGTACATTTGCAACCTCGTTTGCTTCTTATCACAACAAGTCAAACTAGCATATTTGACCAAATCAACATGTATAAAAATATCTCATCAGACTAGCTCAAAACATAACCATCATAGATCAAAATCATAAATCACATGTAACCATCATAAACCAAAATCATAGATCACATATAGTCATCATATACTAGAATTTTAAATCACATGCATAGTCAAACTGAAATAATATACCGATACCTATCCTTTAATCAATCCTTACTTCTGCCTTTGTTCTTTTGTACACACACCAGATTGATTTCCGCACCCGACAACACTCAGTGACTTCTCCTCAACCATGTGCACCCACACGTAGTGTACATCACACTTGTAAAATCCACACATGAAATACAACAACATGCAATACATGCATCCACACCTCACATACAATGCATACACCTACACCCAGTGCACAACACAATACATACACCTACACATAGAGTATAACACAAAACAATACACACTCCTACATCCAGTGTACTACATAACATAACACGTATATGTACACAATGTACATCACAACACATATGTTCGCACACAACATGATACACCACAAAATGCATGCATGTACACCCGATATACAACACAACTCATACATCTATACTCGACGCGCAACACCACACAATACATGTACCCACACAGAGTAAAACACAATGAATACACATGTCACGATACCGTGACTACACAATGCACATACATAGTGTCACATGCCCACAATAGAACATGTACGACATGCACTCAATCCCACATATATCTCAGTGCCACATGTACTAACAACCACCTGCAAAATGTGTGCACAACATCACATGTACATGGCACCACCTACACAACATGTACACAACTCCATATGTACACTGTGTACATAGTACCACACACACGACATGTACGCGACACCACATGTAAACAAAACCACATGCACACAACACCACTTGTACAATCATGCACACCACACCATATGTACATAGCACCACATGTACAACATGCACACAAAACAACCTATACATAGCAATGCATTTCCAAAATGTACATAGCATCATATGTACACAACACCATCTATACCCAGCACTGCATATGTAACATTCATACAACACTATCTGTACTACACCATGTACATAAAATTACGTAATCAACATGCACACACACTAAATATACACCACACTGCATGCACACAACATCATAGGTGCAACAAGTACAACATATACGACAAATGCACAACATTCGTACCACACATTCAAAACCACACTGACTCTTTACCAAGCAACCTTGCTTCCAGTGTCTTATCCACGCTTGTCCCAACATGCCGGAGACCACATTTCTTTCACTTTGCTGATGTATCCATCGGTATAACCTGTCCATAACGTAAGCATAGGCATAATACAAGCATACAATATAAATTCATATTCACATGACAATGACCTCATATGTTTGTCATGACTACTGTTCCCACTTGATTCCTCATAGATTAGGAACCTCTTCATGTCATTTGCCTGCGTAAGCAATCATTCCTCCACAAGAATGATTCCTAACGACCTTGTCAGACAGTGACATAGATACATGTACACATACATACATCATAAAATAATAATGATCTTGTTATTCAATGTCATACATACATACATACATATGTACATATAAACAATAACATAGAATAATCATGATTCATGATCACCCTGTCAGACATGACATACATACATGCCTACATGTATACATATATAAACATGTTGGCAAGATAAATTGATCTTGCGGACAAGACCGATCTCCTTAGTATCAGAAGATAGTCTAGCAACAAACAAACAAACAAACCTATCTTTCTCTAGACATATGTGATTTATAAGTAAATACTACAAAGGTGTTAAGATCCTACCTTAGATCTAGTGCTTGTTCGTAGTAGTCATCCTCCAGTCGTTCAAAAGAGTTATCTTTGAAGACCTGCAATCACAAACAAGCAAACATTAAATAGCACCTGCATAGAAAATATTATAAATCATGCCTATTATGGTGATCAAGGAATCCATAAAATAAACCATGAATTAACAGCTTATTGAGAAAAACAAATATATTTGTATTAACTTTGAATAGTAGAAGAACCTTACAACCTTTTCAGCCTTGATGTTGAACAAGTTCTTCCTGGGGTCCGAAACAGGAATTTCCTTTACTTTGACAAGTCTTGCACTCTTCCAAATGAGATTCATAGAGGTATGTAATCTCTCCTCATAAAAACTCAACTAAGGAAGACTAAGTTCCAACAGCGTTTTACCTCAAAAAATGCTAAGCTTCTAACCTTTTGTTAACCAGCTCAATGCTTCTTTTTATAGTGCAGAGGAGGAGGTTACAGTTCCACCTATGAAGGGATAGATCCTCCTTCAAAGGGATAAGCTCCTCACACCAAGGGGTTAGCTCCTTAAGGTATGGGTTACAGGAACCTTAAAAGAGCGAACTTGCCAGCTCAAGATTCCTTCTAGAAGCTTCTAGAAATAACTGAAAGTGAGTTTTTTCAGAATATACTTGCGCCTTTTTAAATTTTACAGGGGTCTGCACCTTTAACTCAGAGACAGTGCGATCAGGTGCGCCGAAGACATGACAATTAGGTGCGGGACCGCAGGTAAGACAAAGAGAAAGTGCGGAACCAGAGTTTTAAAAAATTTTGAGAGCTTTTCTCTTATTTTCAAGGCTTGATATGAGGAACTGATGTTTTAGACTTGCAGAGGAGGAAAGTATGAGTGGTAATGAACTCACACAGATAGCAGAATGTCAAGGTGACAATTTTCAGTGCAACAGATTGCCCCCTAAAATGTGAAGTCTGTAATAGATAGAGTCTGTCATGTATGAAGAGTGAAGTACTTTATCAATTCAAGGATCATCTTGTGGACACCCCAGTGGGAACCTGTAAAAACATTCAATGCAATATATATATATATATATATATATATATATATATATATATATATATATATATGTATATATATATATATATATGTATATATATATATATGTATATATATATATATATATAACCTATAAAAACATTCAATGCATATATATATATATATATATATATATATATATATATATATATATATATATATATATATATATATATATATATATATATATATATATATATATATATATATATATATATATATATATATATATATATATATATATATATATATATATATCATCGCTGAGGTAGGCATTCCCATACTCAAATCAAAACTGACTAGAAAACTGACTAAACTGTTCTGATACAGGAATGATTTTGTAATACATCAAGAGTATAGACATGTGTAGACACAGTATGGATGCAACCATCTGTTTATGAATAGTCCACTGTATAATGAATAACAAAATTCCTTGCATCCTGGATGGTAGAAACTAGATCCAGGGTCTTGATTTCCGCTTCCCGAACTAGTATGATTCTATCCATGTGAATGAATGTGTCGAAGTCGAACATGGTAGAAACCACTTGATTACCAGTCAATGATATGAACTGTTAACAAGTGTGAGAGAAACCACTGGTAATGTCAACGGCTCTCAAAGTACTCAGTACAATCTATGAAATGTGAATAAATGAGCTGAAGTCGAACATGTCATAGAATCATTCGATCGAAGGTCAATGATGCAACCTATCATCAAAGGTGACAAGCTTGCCATTAGGGCATGAAGATTTCAAGGTACTGACAATTCCTAGATCAACTTCCTAGATAATGAGCTGAAGTCAATAGAAAGCGATCTGTCGTAAGCAAGCCCACAACACGAAATCATAGATCAATTTTTGAAGAAATATATCAGCAAGGACTGACTCAGGGATGGTCAAAATGGATGACAGATATCTTGTAGATGAATGGTTTGTTTGAACTATTCTCTTGAACACATAACGACATTGCAGATGGCTTGGTGATAATTGACCCAATGCTAATACCCAGAAATTGGCTGAAGACTTTCAATGTGGTTTGATTAACTGTTAAGCAAAGGAATTTCCCAACCCAGGTGAACAAAAAGTGTCGTGTTCAAGAGTGGTTAACGGCCTTTTAAAAAACCAAGTGTAACAAACAGGTTCATTTTTCTCTCTCTTTCCCCCACCATTTCTAGCAAGTACCTCTTTATTTTTGACAAGCTTGAGGAGGATAACATTTGCTTGTTTATAAGCTCATCTTTCGGATGAGTCCAACTTAGTTTAAAATTCAAACCCTAAGAAGGAGTGGTTCGTTCCTTTTTAAAATTGAACAGGTCCTTTACTGTTAAAATTTTAACGAATCCAGTATAGGAAAAACTCGACATTTTTCAATTCTAGGGAGTCAGAAGAAAAACTTAAGAGAACTCCATGGGGGTAATTTTTCGTAAAATAATCCCTCAGGTCCGAAAAAGAATAAAATAATACAGGAGGGATGACATTTCCAATATTTTAATGAGCTGGAAAGGACAAGCGCTTGACAATCTTTTCATGTTTAACAAGTCTAAAAAGGGTTTAAAGAGGACTCTATTGACCGTAATTAATCAACGTATACCTTTTTCGTAAATAGTCCATTTCAGTCCATAAAAGGGGAAAACTTATACTGAAGGGACGATTATTCATTTATTTTAACGAGTTCGAACAATCAAGTGCTCGGCAATCTTTTCAATTTTCGAGTCTGAAAAGGCCCGCTTAAAGAGGACTCCAATGTTTCACTTTTTCGTAATTAGTGGCTCTGATATGAAAGAGTAAAAAAGTGATCGAAGACACGTCATTTCATAATCAATATCGAACTTGAAATGACAAAAGTCCGGCAATCTTTTCACGTTTATACAGTTAGAGAAGAGCTCAAAGTGGACCGCCTTTTATTTCGTTTAACGAGTCAAAAGGAATAACTCGACAAGCTTTTCATCTTTTAAGTCAGAAAATAGCTTAAAGAGGACTTTTTCTAGAGGAACGAGTGGTATAAAGGGTAGCAACTGGCTCCAACAATGGTGGAACTGCTCAAAACATGTAATGGTCAAGAGGCTGGCTAATAAAACCACTCATTGCTGCGATTCCTCAGGAAAGGAAAAAACAACCAAGTGAAAGCATATGATCAGCCAAAGAGATGGTGGCGATGGAATGAAACAACCAAGGCTCATCTAGCAGAATTTAGCGAATAAAAACGACAATCACGAGATGTAAATCTGATCTTAATCAAAGACTCGATTTGGAAAGGGAGTTGTTTCATTTTTTAATGAGGTTGACACAGTAAAAGAACTATCCTCATAACCCTTGTTTCATTTTTTAACGAGGTTGATACAAGATCAAAAAATTTCCTCAAAACCCTTGATTCATTTTTTAACAAGCTTGACACAAGACAAGGAACTATGCTCCATGATCCCTTGTTTCATTTTTTTAACGAGCTTGGCACAAGATAAGGAACTATGCTCCATGATCCTTGTTTCATTTTTTAATGAGGTTGACACAAGATCAAACTATCCTCGAGACACATGGTTTAATTTTTTTAACGAGGTTGACACAGGAACAAACTATCCTTGAGACACCTAGTTTCATTTTTAATGAGGTTGAGACATGAACAAACTATCCTCGGAACACAAGTTCACTAATCTGCTCATCAGTATGAACAGGATCAGAAAGTGTTGTTGTAGCTGATGTTGATATCGAAAGTGATTCCCCATGGATCACATTCATTGGATCAGTTTCGGTTGAATAAGAATAAAAAATTGACTGTACAACCTGATATGCAATTTCAAAGGGACTCAAAGGCATCGCGCCATCAAATGAATCCACGTCAGAATCGAAAGGTATGATCCAAGGATCATCGAAAGTAACAGTATTCGATGAAATCATATGAATATTTGCAATAGAAGGTGATAAATTAGGAGGAGGGAAGGAAAACATTCCCAGTAAACCAGAATATTTAATCAAACCTACACCAACATCCTTGTAAGGGATAGTCATTTTACCGATGTGTTGAATACTATCTGTAGAGGCTAGGTTGGATGAGAAATAAGTCAGCTAGTCTATCATAACGATCTTTCCATTATGAGGAAACTTGATAAGCCGAAAGACCAATGAAACAACAGAAGTCATAGCATAAGACCAACTGCGACCCAGGAGAAGGTTGTAATCTAGAGGGGCATCAACCACTTCCACATCTAGATTTATGGTTTTGCCTTCAACCCCTATAGGTAAATCCTGCAAAATACCAAAAGGATGGAACCCTCGGCCATCAAAAGCCTTTAGAATTGTCGGAGACTGATTGAGTGTGGGAGAACCAAGCGATTTCCAACCAACTCTCCGCGAGCTCCATCAACTTTTCCTCTTTCCCAACCAATTCCCCAGACTCAAAACATAAAAGGAAAGAATGGAAATAATAAGAAGAAAACCATGAAAATCAATAAGAACATGATTATGGAAATGAAGTGGTATGGCCATACACTACACATAAACAAATCCACCAATCAATCACAATGAATCATGAAAGACCAAAATCAACAGAGTGACAATAAAAACCATGACTCAATCCCCATGGTTCCCAGGGAAACTCAACTAGAGACTTCTTCAAGATTTCTTGGCAACCTCTCTTTTCCATGTAGTCCCCTACATCATATTGGCATACACACATAACTATTAGTGTATAAATAAATATAACAAGAAATTATTTACCTTATCTTGTTGTGCCAAGAAAGTTTCTTGCAACTGAACACATCCACACCATCTCTTAAGGGACTGCAATCCTTTGACAGATCCACCTGTAACTAAAGACTAGCTAATATACCCATCAAGTACATGTTCATGAATATAGCACATATCCACATAATTTCAAACAAAACCAAGGTTACAAATACTTCCTCTATGCAAAGCGCTCATTTGTTTTGAACTAGGGTTTCCAACCCTAGCCAAAGGAATTCTTACTCGATTCCTTTCTTTTACCTTTACCTTGCTTCAATTGAGTCTTAATATATAATGTCAAACCACCCAATTGTTAGTTATATAACCACATCAATTATTACCTTGTCAGGCTAATACCAACATGCTTCTTGCAACTTCTCACACATGTCAACCACATGTTCCAAGTATCAAGACAATCATCTCTATCAACTTAAAATCAACATTTAGCAAGATTAACAATCATGTCATAATCCATAGTCAACTCATAGTCATTAGACATAATCCTACAACTATCACCTACTACACTCAAGTACATATCAACTGTCTAAACACATAAGTGTTAGCATAATTATCTTAATACAAGATCAATCCTTCATGCCACCCTATAGACTCATACTCATATCATGCAATAAATCAATCATTCAACAAACTATAAATATACCATGTCAAATAATTCAACTAGGTGACTTAATAGGCACCAAACACTCAAACACCAAATATATGTCATAATCAAACAACCAAGCACCAAATATCAGACATAAGAAAACTCATACCGTACTGTATATCATGGGAGGCTATCTTGTCTACACAATAAAGCTAGGTTAGCATGATGCAACTTCACGAAATATCAACTCAAACATAAATAATGATATCCATAATAGTAACTAACTAACATGTTCACATCATAAGATCATAAACATTTTTCGTTCATGCATAACAATCACATATGTACGATCAGTCTATATTAGTACGATACCATATCACAAATATGTCGGCTCATACCTAAATATCACAACCATAACCATTCGCATAGGTCAAACCAGGTTAACACAATACATATAACATCAAGATCTTCAATGCAATGAACATAACATCACACATATGACCAATCCAAATTACAACATCAAGATCTTAATGAAGTAACCCTAATCATCAAGTTAATATCATATAACAACAATAAGCTATATATCACGCTCATCATCAACATATAACCTAATCATAAAGTTATCTAACATAAACAACAAAAGCAATTCATACAACCACATGTTACTATCATTCATGACTATCCGACACATGTGCATATAACAACACTAATAAACCATCATCTATCATGAATGTAACCATAACATCAAATACATGTTCTCAAACCTAATGCATATAACAATCCTTAACTGACGTACATGCATGCCAAACATACAATACCCGTATGAAAATCTGCTCTTACCCCAAAGTCTAATGCTGCAACCTCATTATGATGATCTGCATCTCCCGCTTTACCTCATTCAACACATTAGTATCATAACATACCAATAGCACCATGATGACATAAATTGCATACAATGACTTCACAAGGCATGTTTGACCTACTATTCAAACTATAACCAAGACCATACATGCATAACAACTGCATATAGACATATAAAAAATGAGCACCAAACCATACACACATCATTCTAGCTAGAGTCCAATCATCAATGCGTGACCATATCAAGTACACAAACCATGACCTCATGCATGACAACAACCATTAATCCATTGTACACATTGCCACATGCAACCAACAATATGCATAAACAATGCCAAATCAACTACACCTACGCATAAACACATGTAGTTGAACATAAGCGATCAAATCTTGTAATCAACCTACAAGACTGATACATGTAATCCAAATATTCAAGAATGTAACCTAACATACAAGGATGTAAGTAGGTGCCATAAAATCAACATGAAAATGACATACAATCCATACACATTCAGTTACATGCTTATGACAATTCATTTCACGAAATCAATATCAAATTCTCCATGACAACCATACTACAACCACACTCAAGCATCAAGCAAATGCAACAAGCACATGAAATGCAAGCATAGGAGACACACATGCAACTTACATGCATGCATGACTAACACATTCAACTCATCTAGTTCGAGAGTTGAACCATGCTCTGATACCACTCTGTAACACCCTCCTCCCACATCCACCCAAGTAACAATGCCAACTGGGGTAAACATGAGACGAGAGGCTACTATGGTCAGATTTGACATCCTAGGTAACCCTAATGAAGTGGAATCGATGGAACATCACACACAGTCATCCAACACCATCAACAGAACCCTCAAGAGACAAGTCAGCCACTCAGACAACCTATCCCTGGCTCCCACTACTATTATGGACCTCTTATGCCATAGTCGCTCTCATGCTATGGGCAAGGGAGTGACCAAAAACCCAAAGTCTCTCTCATAGGCCCTCGTGCCAGTGACTGTGGACTAAAGTTTCTAGTTCTGTGCTAGGGACCCCGGGATTTAAGCCACTTTTTCAGGCCCAGAGCCTAGGCCACTGCTTGTTATCACCCCAAGAAACTCTCCTAGGTTGTAGTTTGGAGATTCCTGGGAACATACAGATTCAACTTATTGTTGCAAATGGATGAATGGAGGGAATGATGCTCATTCAAGCCAGATAACCACTCCTACTTTTTTTAACTCCAGACATGCGTGAAAACCCCCAGGCTACAAGGCTTTAGACCACTAATTACTCACAGTTTAAGGATTGGGTGAATATGGAGAATATTGACCACACCAGTGGATGCACAAGACCATGTGATGGCCGGCTACAACCAATAAAGAAGTCTGCAAATCTAATTCCCTATGCACAGACAGGATGACAACTCTTTAGCACTAGGTGAAAAGAAACCTGAATAACTCATTCACTGATGCATACAAGACTTTAACACAGAGATAGGATGACAGCTTCTCTAATGCTAAACATCAAGTGCTCAAAAATGCAGCCTATCAGGCACAACTTGGAATAGAATAAGAATGAAAAGTGAGCAATTAATAGCAAAAGAAGCTTGTATTAGCTAAAAATGAAGATGAGACGCTGCAAGTATCAAAATAGTTACAGTCTCCAGAAGTTGAAACTTACATCAAAACATCAACCATCAACCCTGATTACATCTTGTTTCTGGATATATATAGAGTTTCAATACAAAGGCACTCAACCATTCTAAATATGGAGGGGTCATAATTTACCACCAACCGCATTTAGTTGCCTGATGGAGCTTCTGAGTGTGTTTGCTTGCTTTAGTGGATGAATATGATCTTTTCCTGTGCTTTGCTGTCCTCTCGGGCAGGTGGAGTGCCATATAGGATGAAATTCCATAACTGTTAAATGTAGGTATTTGTTTGAGCTCTGTCATTTTCCTTCTCGACCATACTGTCTGTTGAATGTGGTTGTTGAGGAACAAATGCAACTGGTACTAGTGAGACGGTTGTCTTCGTCCTCCGGGTGCACAAAATGATCAGGGGACGTGGATTGCGTGGCAAGTGTACGAGCAGGATGGAGGAGCTAGACTGGCCGTTGGATTGGGAGGATAGATAGCGGGGATGAGTCAATGGGGATATCAGAGGAGGTGTGAGCGGGGTGATCGTGGGCCGTTGGATCTCCAGCGGGCAGATCCAACAGTCGTCGGGTGGCGGAAACGTGCAGACATTAACAGGCAGGAATATGGGTTTGAGCGGTAAGCGGTTTTGATCGCACCACTATTAATCATCGGGCAGTAAAAGGACAACGGAGTGTGATCCCATTCAGAGTGTGACGCGTGGCAGCGGGGGAGAGGGGAAAACCACCCTCCATCGCACGTTAACGTCCCATTGGTTTGCGGGCACGGGGAGAGTGAACACCGTCCGATCGTGGCGGGGATGATCGGACGGCATGGAAACGGTCGCGTAATTCATTGCGACGGGAGCTGTCAGATCAGGAGGCAAAGACCGACGGTGGTGCTTACGGGTGAAGGGTTTGTGAAGGCGCATAGTCGTATGGGCGCAGGTTTACGAGGTGTGGGTTTTAGTGCTCGGGGCTTAAGAGCAAAGGATTTTTTATATGGTTTTTAACAAAAAGCATGGGAAATGGAGATGAAAGGAGGATGAGGGAGGTAAAGGAGAAGGTGAGAATGACTAGTATAGGCTTCCTTTTAGCATAACCAAGGACCGAGCTTATTTCTGATCCTCCAAATATCAAAAATATGTAGCAGAGCTAACACTGCCCATAATGGAATGATAGCTCAGAATCAAGTAAAGTACAGGGAAACAATGATGCAAAAAGCAATAAAATCACCAAGACCTTAACCAAACCCCTACTAGCCATGACAAGCATTTCATCAAACATATTTTCAACATGTAACCTACAGGTGTAAACAATAGAATTAAGTGTAGGGATCTCATACTTATCCGAGAATCACTATTAAACATTGTTCCCTCATGTCATTTGTTACATATTCATCTATTAGGTCATAGATGTAGTGTTGTTTTAATAAATCCTAATTTACCGAGACTGCAACATTTAATTGTCAACCCAGGGTAGGTCTTGCTATTTCAATGGAGTTCGCATTGTTTGTGCCGATACACTATAGTCAAGAATGAAAAAAGTGGAAAGAAAAGTAAAATATGTCGCTGAATCAAATTGCTGAAATCAAATCATTCATGTAGAAATAAAAACACTCCACAGAATTGAAATTACACTTCGCAACTACCAAAGTAAGGGCGTGCCACACAGTGACTAATATCTACTCCAGCTGGTTACTACCATTCTGTTTGATTAACTCAGTGTAACAACATAATATAAATTGGAACAACAACGAATGTAATTCACAATTTGTACAACAACAGCAAGAGACCATATAACAAATAACGAAACCAAAATGTACACTACCTCTACCACTGCAGTCCCTGCCAAAGAGGAGGGACCTTCCTCCTTAGTAGGGGTGCAGGAATAACATGAAAGTAATTAACGAATTAGCTGAAGAGTAGTAACAGCATCACCGTAGTGATTAATATTAAAAATAATTCAGAGTTACAGAAGCAGAGTAACAATACTCTTCTATATGCTGTCCTTGTACATAGGAAATCGAGTTTCTTTTAAAGTTATTACATGCCCGAAATTAGAAATAGATCAGTCATGAGAATCTCACGATTCTCATGCTGATAAAAAATAAAAGTAGTTACAACCTATTTCTAAATACAAATATACATTAGTTAGGATTGCAACCGCTTGGGTCTATTTCTTCAAAAATAAACAATTCCTAATGTCGACAGCTGTTATGTGGAATAGTACCCACACTTGCTAGCTCTGGTGCAACAACATCCTGTGAGTGAATAGCGGTTCAGAATGTTACGAAAATTATTGGCGACAACACCCTTGGTGTAACAACAAACCTTTGTATCAATGCATAGTGTAACAACATCCTGTAACATCATTCAATGTGTAACAACAACCTGTAAAAACATACAAGGTGTAATAGTGAACTTCTCTACCCTAATCTGTAATTGATCAGCGCTTCCTGTTTACTCCATAGCCTTGTTCTTGCAAGCAACACCTGAAAAGGAGAAGAGCTTCCAAAATACTCCTCCAATGCTCACCCCAGTTAGCCACAAAAAGGAATAAAGTATCGTATTATTCAGTAAAATATGGAAAAATAACATGACAGTGGAATAGGTTATAAAAGTGAGAAAAAGGGCAACTAGTCATGTAAAGTTCATGGGCCTGGAGGATAAAAGGATCAAAACTGGGGAAAGAAGGTGTAGAAAATAGGTAAAAAGTCACACCCAACATCTCCCCCCAACTGAAGCAACTACATGTCCCCATGCAGAATCTCAACTTCTCCTGCTATACCCCCGATGCAAGTCTGTAAAATTGTAAGCACCAATAGTGTCTTCACCCAGAGCTCTGTACCCTTGAATGACCATCAACTCACGTGGCCAAGACTCTTCTTCTTAATCACATAGGTGGTAATCTGGCTGATACTCTTCTATTGGCAACCAAATCAAAGGAAATTTAAATATGATCCCAATCCATAATGCCCCCAATGTTTGCACGATCCGAGCATACTCAGGCACCTGTGTAACAACAACCACAAAATTTCTGTATTCAAAAGGATCCCCCTATTTCAATTCAGCACTACAGGCTTTGGTGCATTTACAACATCCTACTAGTGCTCGACTTTTCATATGTGCATGCAAATTGAGGCAGATCCTTACAATCCTTTTCCTATAAATGACTAACTATTCCCTAATCTCTGGAGTGCTCAGGAATAGCTTAAACTCATGCCTGAGTTCATAAACCATCCCTGGTTCTGCTCTGACCCATAATGATGTCCTTTCTTCATTAATTTATGTTGATTTCAAGGTCAGATGCCACTCAATATGGTTCCTCATAAATGAAAGAAAGGCCCGCAACTGCAAATCTCCCATATAGGAGAAGAAACTTGCTACCATTTTCGTGCTGACATACTCAGACATGATATTATGAAAAAATAGCTCGCAAAGCAAGCTCTATTCATCAAAATCGCAGGAGCGAAAAATCTCAAGAAACGTTCGTGTTGAAGAACCCAAATAAGACCTATTCTCAAAAACTGCTTTCAATTGAAATAAATAATATCGTTCCCAAAAGAACACTAGATATTATGGGGACAACCACCTACATGCTAGCAGGTTTAGAGAAATATCATGAAGCTTGGTATTGTCATTTGTTAGGTCCGAGACCTGTCGTTGTTACTGATACATTTGTTCATCATTCTTCTTCATGGCTTCCTTGTGCATACGTGCTTCCCATTCTCTCTCCCATTCTTCCTTTAACCACTTCTCCCTAAGGGAATCCATCATCCTTTTGTGTGCCTTGAGTGAGATCACCCCCTCTTATAGAGAGAGTGTCTGCTGCTTCCATTTCTGTAGCTCTGGTAACAACAACATCTTTTCAGAACACCATCCTTCATCAGGACCCGGTGTTCTCCCACATGCACTATCAATTGAGGGTGTAACAGCCTCCTGAGGGTGAAACTTCTCCACTTCGGCTGCTGGTTCTTTTGTAACAGTAAATTCGTCAATGGATTTTGTTACAATTTCCTTATCTCCCTGATTAGCTTCTGTTCCCACTGCTGGTTCTTGTGTAACGACAGTGTCATCCACAAACTTTTGTATATCATTTTTTCCCAGGTAGGATTCTGTCTCCACTGCTGGTTCTTGTGTTACAGTAGTGTAAACCACAGGCTCGTGGATGTCAGCTTCTCCTTCCTTTCCTTGGCTTACTTGCATCTCCACTGCTAGTTATTGTGTAACAACAGTGTCAGTCGAGGGCTCCTGTGCATCCGCTACTAGATTACATTCTGTGGACTGCCCCATCTCAGTTGCTGGTTCTTGTGTAACAACAACGTCCTCAACGGGTTTTTGTGTGTTGACCTACCAGATTTCAGTTTGTGTTTCCCTCTAGATGGTGTCTACTGCACAGACTCTGAACCTTGCTGTCACTAGCTTCTCAGCACAGGCCGTGCACACAATGCTCATGACATCTCCCTTCCTGGCCCTTTTCATGGCCTCAACCAAAGTGTCTAACCCTAGGGCTCTTACCTTTGCCTTCCACTCTGTTACTTGTTCCCTTAGCTCTCTATTTTATTTTTCTAAATTTTCAATTTTTAACATCAAGGATTGAGTTTTGCTCTTACCAGGTGAAGAAGGTTCCTCTGGCTGAGCCTTCTCCTCGTCCTTCTACTCTACTACCTCTTTGTTCTTATTTGACATGGATGGGGACTCTGGGTGCCTGCTAACCCTTATCCTCTTCTTTGGCCACCTATCACCAATTGGTTTGTCGACTGGCCTCTTACCAACCCTTACTATCGAAGGCTAGGGCTGCTCCTTTGTCACTGCTGGAGCTTCCTCAGACATCCTGGTTTGCCTCCTGTGGGTGGTCCTGGCCTTCTTCCTCATGAATTCTTCCCAATTCCTGCCCTGACGGCTTAAGGCATCTAACACAATGAGCTTGATGAGGCCATGGTTGGTGACACATGTTTCTGGATGTGCAACTGTTTTCACAGCCATGACCATATGCTTAATGTTTCCCAGCAAGAAGTAGGGAAGATTTATCAGCTATCGATGCCGAAGGTGATTTAGCAATGGAAAGTGGTAATTGAACACAATTGTTGCCCTTCCCTCGCAAGTAATGTACTTGATGAGGTAGAGGGAAACATCATCCCATGGCTGGGGAAGTGACAACCTGTCAATCCCCCTCCCTTTCTTCACCAGTGACTCTTCCTCTTGGAGGAAATCCCCCTTTAGGGAGGGGTCATTAACCTTCCTGTTAAACCACCTCTTTCCTTCCACTAGTAATCCCATCACTCGAGCAATCACCTCTTCTGTAACCTCCAGCTTCAACCCCCTAACCTCCGTCTAATTTCTCTCTAAATTCTTTGCAAATTCCATGGCAACTCCGCCGTCTGATCCCTCCAACCTCTGGAAGAACTCAAACTAGCCTGTGTCCTTGAAAATCTGGCATGCTTCGGGGAAATTCTCCAAGGCTTTTGTTGACCCTGGCTCATGCCAAATTGCTGCTCCACCCATTGCTATGCAAATTCAGTGTTGTTTTCCTTCCTTTTCCTTTCCTTCAGAAGTTTCAAGGCAGTCGACACACTACTTAGCTGTTTCAACCTGCAACTGTTCTTTTCCCACCTCTCTAAGCACTCTGAATGGGGATGCAATGCTCCAGCAGGGGTAAATGGTAGGGTGGTGCAGGTGAGGTTTTCAAATTAGGATTTTGCAATCATGGTTTGTACTGCACAGTAATGTTGCCTTATTAATGCTGGGTTATGTGAGGTTTCATCGAAGGTACAATTCCCTTTTTTGGTATGATCGGGAATTAAGTAACAATAATTACCAGATCACCATGCCTTAATTGCCCCTTTTTTGAATAATCACAGGTCATGCAAGGTCATGTTCCAATATGATTCGCCCCCTCCTCATCTTAAATGTGACAGCCGAACTCGATCATGAAAAAGGATGTCGTGTTAAGTTGCCATAATTACTGAACAAAGTGAATAACAATATTACCTTTGTATGGTGTACCTGGGTGACATGGGGAGAAGTCATTGGTGGTGAGACACGCAAAATTAACTCTGATGACAAGAACCATGATGATGCATGTTGTCTGTTGCAATAAAATATCTTATTCCACTTATTTCTAGAAGTCGTTGACTGCTACAGGTGTAACAGCCAAGACGACTATTATATATTATTAATTTTTACAAAAAATAGAGAAGAAAAGATCATGTAACAACACTATCGTAAAGTATGATTTGAAATAACAAATGTTGTTACAGAGTGTGTAACAGTTGCCACAGGGTGGTTTTCAACTGCTACAGAAATTGTCTATCTGCACTCGGAGAAGGTGTAACAGTCGCCAACCATGGTTGATTTTTAGCTATTACACTTATTGGAAAAATTATAATTTTTGCAGCATAGGGGGGATTTCCTCTGTTCCTGTAATCTGAAGATCCAAATTTGTGACAATGTTGATGAATGAATCCCTTAAAGCAGGTTTGTGATATAATCGAAGACGGTTCCCATTTTCAAGAAATGGTGTCCTTGCACTGTCAATGGTCACCAAATTTATAGTCCCATTGTCAAAGACTGCATCTACCTCATAGGGACCTAGCCATCTGGTTCAGATCTTACCCTTGAAGTCTTTGAATCTTGAGTTGTATAAGAGAGCCCAATCTCCTTTCTGGAACTTCTTCTTCTTGATGAATCTATCATGCCACTTAGTTCTTTGCTGTTGGATAATCTCTGTTTTTTGGATAGCAGCTAACAATTTCTCCTCTAATTCATTGAGCTGGTTCAATCTCTGCTTTTGCACTGTAGCTAGATCCAAATTTACATGCAATGTTGTTCTTAGTGTCTTGATTTTGAACTCAATGGGGAATAAGGGATGTTTGCCATACACAAGTTCATATGGTGAGAATCCCGTGGTATTCCTCCATGTGGTCCTGTATGCCCACAACACTTCTGGAAGTTTTTCGGCTCAATTCCTTCGGTGACTGGCCACACTCTTAGTAAGGATCCCCTTAATGAATTTTTTAGTGCTTTCCACTTGGCCATTTTCTTGTGGGTGATAAGGTGTTGTGATTCTATGATGAATTTTATATTTTTCAACCAACTTCTGGATCATATGGGATGTAGACTGGGGCCCTCCATCTGTGACTATCTCCTTGGGTATGTCAAATCAGACAAAGATGTCTTCAAATAGAAAGTCTGAAACAACCTGCTTCGTGGCTTTGGTTAGTGCCTTTGCCTCAACCCATTTTGTCACATAGTCAATGCAGACCAAGATGTAGGATTTCTGTCTAGATGAAGGATTAATTGGTCCCACAAAATATAGGGTCCATTTCTCAAAAGGTTCTAAGATGATTTGGGGCTATAATGACATCTCATCTGATTGCAGTGGTTGGCCCATCCTTTGGCAACTATCACATCCCTTCACAAACTTCTTGGCATCCTGAAATATTGTTGGCCAATAATACCCTGTCGAAAGGACTTTGTATCCTGTCTGTTTGTCTGCGAAGTTCCCTCCACAAGGTTCCTCATGACAAGCTTTAAGGATGTCAAAGATATCATCTTCTCTAACACAACGTCTGATCTGGAAATCTGGTCCAGTGTGATAGAGATTCCCATCTATCTAGGTATAGGTAGCACTTTTTTGTATAATCTTTCTTTTCTCCTTGGAGGACAAATACTATGGAAACTTCCCTGCAGCAAGATAATTGGCTATATTTGCATACCAAGGTGAGTAAGTAGAAATAGAAAAGAGATATTCATCAGGGAAAGAATCCTCAGTAGGAATGCAATTGTCATCAATAGTTAACCTAGAAAGAAAATCAACTACTACATTATCTTTTCCAGGTTTATTAACAATTGTTATATCAAATTCTTGTAACAGCAATAACCAGTGTGTGATTCTACAATTGCGAATTGGATTATTCATTAAAAAACGAATGACAGAGTGGTCAATGTGTACAAATAATTGATACTTGGTGATTAATGTCAGAATTTATTGATGGCATGCACGACTGCTAAGAACTCCTTCTCGGCCACTGTGTAGTTGAGCTCAGCCGGGGTTAGATTCTTGCTTATGTAGTAAATAGCATAAGGTTTCTTATCCTCCAGTTGGCCCAAAACATCACCTACAACAATATCAGATGCATCTGTAACTATGTGAAACGACAGTTCCCAATTAGGTCCTCGCAAGACCGGAGCTGCTCATACACATCATTTCAGCTTTAAAAAGGCATTCTCACACTTTCCTGTCCATAAAAAGTCGACATCCTTCATGAGCAAGGAAAATAATGGCGATGCAATTTTTGAAAGATTTTCTACAAATCTCTTGTAATACCCTGCATGCCCCAAGAAACGACGTACCTCTTTTTGTGCCTTTGGGGTTGGAATTTTCAGAATTACCTCTATTTTTGCAAGGTCTACCTTGATTATGTCAGTAGAAATGTAGTTTCCGAACACGATCTCTTCAGTCATCATCATGTGACATTTTTCAGCACTCAAAGAAACATTAGTCTGTACACATTGTTCCAACACTTTTTCCAGATTAGCTAATGCTGTTTCAAAAGTAGCTCCATAAGGTGTAAAATCGCCCATGAAGATTTCAAGGCAATCATTCAACAAGTCAAAAAAAATTCCCAGTATTGCCCTCTGAAAGGTTGCTAGCGCATTGCAGAGTACAAAAGGGAGTACTTTGTATGCGAAGGTTCCCCAAGGGAAAGTAAAGGTTGTTTTATCTTGATCCTCCGGGGAAATCTGTATCTGATTGTAGCCACTAAAACCGTCTAAAAATGAAAATAATTTCTTTCCGGAAAGGGTATCAAGGACATGATCGATAAATGGTAAAGGGAAATGGTCCTTTTGAGTGTCCTTATTGAGTTCTCTGTAATCCACTCGGGCTCTCCACTTTCCATTCTTCATAGGAATGATGACCAACGGTGACACCCATTGACTGCCAGATATTGGATAAATAAAGTTAGCACTTAGGAGTTTTTGTAATTCTTCCTTCACCACCTCCTTTTGTGCAGGGTTCATGTGGCGCTGTGGTTATCTGACTGGTTTGCAGCCATCCTTCAAATAAATATGGTGAGTGCACATGTTAGGGTGGATCCTTTTCATATCTGTATAGTCCCATGCAAACGCTTTTATGTATTTCTATAACAGTTGTAACAGCAGTTGGTTTTGATCAACAGTTAGGTTGGGGTTAATATTAAAAAACTTTCCTGGTTCTATTTCAATTGGATAGCTGCCAATATTCAGAGTGGTTCTCATTTGTTCAAAATATATATCTTCCACCTCTTCTTCCTCATTTGCATTTTTAACAGAAGCGACAGAAAGCGAGTTACTAATAAAACCATTAATGACGCCATCTTCTATCTCATCTTTGAAATCCTAGGCTTTCCCCAGAGTGAGGAGTGGTAGGGAAAGATATGATTCAGGCTCAAACTCATCCCACCAAGGGTTGTATAAATCCACATTTGGTTTTAGGGGGTAAAGATTAAGGTTCTTTGTCTCCTAGCCATCCGAGATCACCATAGATCCAGATCTGCAGCCTATAAATGCATCTGTAGTGGCTAGCCAAGGTCTCCCTAAGATCAAAGGATATCCTCCAAAATTGGATTTGGGATATAAGATAAGAAAGTCATCCGGATATCTCCAGGAAGCTATTGTAATCACTATATCTTCTAACACCCCCTCGGTTTTAACACGAGACTTGTCTGCTAATTCACGTACAGTAGGAGTATGTCTAAGTCCCTGTAGCTCGAGGGTGGTAAATAGGTCCTTTGTAATTACATCAATGGCAGCCCCAAGATCGATCAACGTGTTAGTTATGGGTTGATCATTAATGTATACAGTAACTGTAGGATTTCCTGGATCATTATACTTAGTTATAAGAGGCTGAGCAGACATTAATTCAGATAATTTCCCCATAACATGTATGGTAGCAGGGTCTTTAGGCTTCCTCCCAGGTTTCTTTATGCACAAATCTCACACTGTTTTAACATAGATAGGTACTTCTTTAAGGGCTTACAGCAGAGGAATTCGTACATGTAGGTTTTGCAACTCCCTAAGAAAATCAGATTTGGGCTGTGAAGTCATTCTAGGTTTAGCCAATCTTTGAGGATACGAAGGGTCTTGAGTTACAACAGTCGAGTCAGCTGTTACAAGTGTATCAGCCTTTCCTGAGTTGGCTATTATACCAGTAACATTTCTCCGCTGGTTGGCTGTTATAGACGTAACAACTCCCTCTGTATCGGTTGTTATAGGCACAACAACCACCTCAGAGCCTCTGGTATCTCTTATGGATGGTTCACATTCCTCCTCTATAATGATAGGGGAGTGACTTGGTTTAATTACCTTTCCTGATCGCAATTAAATTTCATTAAGCCCCATGGGGGTAATAAGGTAGGTCTAGAAGGTAGTCGAAGCCTCTATGCCCTGAGCTACTTTATTGTTTGAGTTTGGGTTAGGTTGCACAAGTAGTTGGGGTTTCACAGGTGGTGTAGGAGCAGGAGTTTGGAAATGAGGTAACTGCAACTATTGTTGCATGGGTAATCCAGGTAAAGCTGTATTCTGGGCATTTCCTCTCCAGTTCTTATTCCAAGGATATGGTTGAGATTAAAGATATTGGATAGAGGTAGATGGAGACCACTGGTTCCAGGGTGAAGGAAACTATGTTGAAGAAGGAGTAGGATATTGCCATGGATATTATTGAGTATTATATGCATTGTTCCATGAATTAAAAGAGGAAAAATATTGACACATAATTGGAGGTCGTGGCTGATCCAGGTGGCTCCAGACACCTGCAGAAGTCCAAGAGGACTCAGGAAGGGTAAAAAATCAAAGTGCTTGGATTGTGCTCGAACTAGGTTCATGTTTAAGATCTCGTTTTCATGAACACAGTGGTGCGAATGGTTCGTCAAACTGAGTCTGTATGTGAAAGATAGAGCTCTTCAAAGTTTGACATGACAAGGAAAAAAACGGGGCCCACAGTGTGCCACATGGCATCCTAGTCAGCAGGTGGGACCCACTAAGTTTATGTGGCGACTAAATAACCACTAAACTATCGACACATGGCGCGCTAGCATTGGTCTCCTAACCTTGCATAAAAGACAAAAAAAATAATATTAAAATATCATAAAAAAGAAGAAGACAAAAATCATTTTAAAATATGGAAAATGGTTATTAATAACCATATAACAGAAATCATATATATAAATTAATGTGATTTCATATTACACAAACCAAGAATAACTAAAGTAAAGTGAAAAAACAAAAGCGAATATGGTTATGGGTATGGTTATGACATAACCATATGCTCCCACCCAAAGGTATAACCATATGATACAACCACCATTAACGCATGTAACTAACACCAAAAACGTATCACCCATTAATATATCTGCCACAGTCAATAGCATGGATGGATGCGGAGTTATGGGGGTGGGCCATACAATGCGGACCCGACCCCCATTCAAAAGTCATTTTATGTTAAAACCAAACAAAAATGTTGCGTGTTATTTTGGAGTGGGCGGGGTTTGAACCCGACCCACCTCCACACAATCCACCAACCATACCAACGACCCATGAGGGTCCTCATTGATACCTCTGCCTGAAAATTTACATAAACTTAGTTTACTTCAGTGTGCAGGGGGAGATGGAGGAACCAAGAGCAGGGACGGATTTCAAGACACAGGAGGCAGAATCTTGGCACATAGTTCGAGGCATTTCGCAAGAGAGGTGAAATTTCACTTTGTCAGATTTTGACAAATTTTATATGGTTTCAACACTTCTCAATGCCACGAACACAATGGTGCTGTCCATGTATCCATAAGAGTTCTGCATTTTTCAGCCATTTTCAGTGTGAGGGTGGAACCATGATCGCTGCAAAAACAGGGAGCGGAACCATGATCCTTGCAATTTTCTTGAGGAGGTAATTTTTCTCCATGTCAGAATATAGTCAAGTTTACAGTCGTTTTTCATGGTTTTCCGTAGGGATAGCAATGGCGAGGTTAGATTCACCTTTGGAGTTGCAGGTTTCCAGTCCACCTATGGAGTAGAATCTTTGAGGAATCTAAAAGATTCCTTGAGCCTTAGATTCTCAATTTCTCAGAATTCAAAAATTGGACAGTCGATTTTGCACTATTCGACGTTGCAAATCTAATGGTGCATTCAGATTTCTCATTTTCTCATTCTATTCTTCAGCCACTTTTCTAAGTGGAATGCAGGTGTTAGCATCCATGTGCGAGCAATCATGCGATTGATGCTGTAAGATCGATGGTCCTGTTATTGCTCCAAATATCACCCTTGGTATTTGTGATGCTTGGTTTATGGCCTAGGGCAACCCCTCCTTCCAGACTTGGTCCAAATATTTTAAAAACAATGTTTTACTCCCTGTACGCTACTTTTCCCTGTGATAAAAGCATGTACACGCGGGTTAGTCAATACCCAACCCACGTATATGTGTTAAAACACTTAAAAATAAATAAATTTCCTTAACTATGGGCGGAGTTCACGGGTTTTACCTGTTGATTACCTCCTAGTGCCTGTGGCCCAACTGTTTCCCCAACTAAAAAACTAATTGGGAGAAGTATAAAAAGACTTCTATGGGAAGGCCTTAAGGAAGAGAGAAGAGATAGAATTACTATACTGAGATTATCCCTTGATCAAGTCTGAAGTATCCTTGTGCTTCAAGCACTTCCCCAAGTTCAGGAAACCCTTGTTTCCTTGAGTGTTGATATTCTCCCACTTGCTTGAGATATCATGGTATTGGTTATGGAAGGAGGCTGTTGAAGACTGGGACTGGATGAACCTGGAGGACGGTTCCACTTGGAGCCGGAAGAGGAAGACTCAGGTGAACTCTTTCCATGTTTATCATAGTTTTATACAATAAAAAGAAACATTGTCTTGTTCCTGAGATCGATTTTGTTTATGCATCATATGTTGTTGTTGTAATTCATTTATGAATGATTATTTTGATATATAACTAATCATTTTACTTATATGATATAAAGTTGATTTCTTTAAAATGCTTTATCTATATGCTGCTATGTGTATTCGAATTGGCTGATTTGTAGATTCGAAGATCATCAGGAGTTGCAGAGGGTCTGAACCCTGGTTGGAACTACCCAAATGAAGGACATCCAGGTATGTTCATCCATACATAGTTTGTTTATTTAAGCATGTTTCTTGAGTTGTATGCATGTTTCTTGCTGTAGATTACTCTTGCTCTGTTGGGGTTCTGACCCAAATCCCTAGGGGACTTATTCCCGTAACAGAATTGGCGACTTCGTTGGGGATAACAATCTTGTTATTCCTAGTTTGGGTTGTTCAGTGTCAATCAGGGCTCAGTTATTGGTTTGCTTGCTATGTCAGTATTGCATGCTCCTGTAGGAACTCAGACCTCAAGTCTAATCTTTTTGATCAAACCTTGTTTTTATTTTTCTTGTAAAACTTAGTATACACATCTTTGTTTGTTTACAGAAGCGTACACATGCTTGTTTCTGTGAACTGAAACCGCGTATACGTGAGTTTCTTTTGTCAGAAGCGCATGTACACGCACCTGTGCTGGGACATAGTCGCATATACCATTTTTTGCATGCTTTTTTCAAATCTTTCTGCCCAGAAAGATTTGTTTCTTGGTCTGTTTGGTTTCTGAGTGGTCAGTTTCTATCTTTAGATTTTAATTATTCAGTGAGCTTACTGTTTTGAATTCTCTCATGCTTTGAAATTTTTTTGGCCTAGGTTTGCTTTTGAGTGAGTTTTATGATTTGTGTTTGAACACACAAGGCTTCTTATAGAGGTTCTTGATTGTTCTGGTCTTCTGGAACAATAGATTGTTTTCAATCTTTGTGTCAAACTTGATTATTGGTCTACTCACTTTGCTTTCTGTCATTTCGTGGCCTTGCACCTTTTCTTGCTTTTTGAAAGTTTTTTTTTGATGAATTTGAAAGAGTGTCTTACCTGACTTTTTGGTCATTTTTTCAAAGCTCTTTTCTGCTTTGGATCGTTTAGTGAAAGTTGAAGACCTTTTTTGTTCAAGTTTTCATTCGTGTTGAATTGGTAACTTACAAAGTTTCATTGTGCTTTGCTTTCGGTCTTTGAGTCTTTAGTGGCATTTTGAGTGCTTTTGAAAAGTTGTTTTCATTGTTTTTTGAAAAAGAAAAGTTCTTCAAAAACATTGTTTTTGCTTTTTTTTGCCAAGATTGCTTTTGGTTTCTTTTGGTTTTTGAGAGTGATTTGTGATCTTTTAGATTAGTCCTTCTTCTTTGGGGAAGATTTTGTATTCAAAATTCATATTCTTTTCAAACACTTAAGTTGGCTTATAAACAATTGCTTTCATTTCTTTTTAGAGTAATCTAGGGTTTTGCATTATCATGTACACCTTGCATTAGGGTAGTTTTGCATTATTGAAGCATCAATAGTCTTTTTAGTTTTTGCGAGTGTGAAGTCTGCTATAAGAAAAGAAAAGGAAAAAGTTTTTGCTTTATAGAAATTTCTTAGAAACCAAATAGAAGTTGCTTTTCATCGAAGAACAAACACGTGCATTTCATATAAGTTAGTTTTTTATTAATTTCTTTTGCGTCATACAAACACCATCAGTTTCATTTCCATATTGTCCCTTTGACTTAAAAGAATAGCCACTTAAAATCAAGTGCTTAATAAAATAAACTAGAACTTTTTGTATTGTCATCAGAATACACCAATAAGTTTTAGGTTTATTTAGGGCCTTGGATTAGGCGAGTGGAGAGTAAACTCTCCAAGGCCACTCTAAATTGTAAAACATAGAAGTCTGATTAAAGAGTTAAATCCAATAGCGTTAGGGAGACTGGGAAAGCTCCATGACTGGGAGTTAAGCACGAGGGTTTATGAAGATAAGGAAGAGAGATACCCCCTCTCTTACTTGTCGGATCTTACCTCACGACTATTCCACCTGGCTTCTGATACGAGTTGGTGTCTTTAGTTGCCAATCCTAGGGATCTACACAAGTGGCTGTGTTACACTAAAAAATGTCACCTTGACTACTTACAGTTAGTATGGCTCAAATCAACAGTCATGCTACCCTCTTAGGCAAGTCTCATGCCTCTGTTATCCATCTCAAACTCAAAGAAGAGAGAAAGTCTTGTAAAAACTATGTTTATCTCTGGGGTCGCAGGTTCTCTCTAGCCTTACCTGCGGGGACGCTGACCATGTTCACAAAATCTGCGTCCATGGACGCTCTGTATGTTAAGGGACAGGTGCGTCCCTCTGTAAAAGGCAAAATGCGCGAGTTTTATCTTGAAAAAGTTACTTGTGGTTACTTCTAGAACATTCTAGAGGTCGGTTTGATGAAATGGATGCGCCTCCAGTTGGTTCATGTATCTCTATTAAGGGGAACTTATCCCATCAATAAGGGAGCTATGAGGGGGATGATCCCATTGATAGTGGACCTGAATAACCTCTTTACAGCACTATAAATAAAGACATTGAGCCAGAGGGAGAAGAGGTTGGAGCTATACATTTTCTTTGGGTAAATGCTGCAGGAATTAGGACTCCCATTTAGGACCTTGTGAGGAGAGATTGTCTTTGCTTGATTCTACTTGGAAGTGGGTGAGCTTTGTCAAAGTAGAGGAAAACCCTTGATGGACCCTGGGAGGAACTTGCACAACACCAAGGCCAGGTTGTAAGAGTTTCTTTGTTTCGTTATTAATACAAACTGGTTTATTTTTCTCAATAGCTTGTGTTAATGAGTTATTTCATGTGTTCCTTGGTCTGCATGTTAAATATATGCAAGTGCTTGGTAATTGTTTGATTGTTTGTGGTTGCAGGAATTGACTTGAAGGAGGAGCTCATCCGGATCGGCAAGGACGGACTACAACAACCGCGTTTTGGAATAAGGTAAGCTAAACACTTGTAGTTTTCATGTTTTAAAAGGTATATTTAGAGAAAGATCATTCCATTTTGTCTTGTTTGTCATTAGAATGTCTTAGACTTCTAGGAAGGTCAGTCGTGTCCGCACCCTTGACAAATTCCGTGTGACAGGCTGCAGAGGGGAATCCCATGGCACTTGAGGTTGACGTTGCATCACGTTCAGCTTTGGAGGGCACCCTTGTGAAGCTTAGGGGATTGCACCGGCAAACGCTGTTGTCTAGAGGTCAGCGTAACTACCTCTGATACCTTCTCTAGTAGACGTGGGGCGTAATTACCCCAGTCTATTTTTGGAAGGCCCTTATTATTAACTTTCTTGTATTTTGGTGTCCAGTCCTAATCACCCGAAGCAGAAATACCTGGAAGTTGTTTGATTGCTGATCTCTTTAGGGACATTTTTAGTGTGTGTTCTGTGCTCCTAGTCGGCCTAGCTTTCAATTTTCTTGAGTCTTTAAGTAGATCTTATAAAAATAATTCAAAGTGGTTGACCGACCACCTCGACGGTCCCGTAGACTTCATGGGCTTTCACCTGCGAGTCTAGAGCCTTCTCCTAGAAGGCGTAGGAGTGATTCTGCCAGTGGTTTTCAACTAGTGGCAGCAGGCGCATCAGAGATTGATCCTTCACTTGGGGGCATTAGTTCACAAGATAGACCTGGTACTACTACAGAGTTAGAGAGGAACACACCAGTTCTTTCTTGAGTACTCTTCCAGTCGGAAGATAGTATTGAAGTAGAAGAGCTTTCAGAGTCGGTTGCGGCTCCGAATTCTCCTCTCCCTCCTGATCATCCAGACGTATTTTTATACGTTGGAACTCTGACTCATAGGCCTTCGAGCCCAGGTCCACACACATCTATCCCTTCGATGACCACTGCTGGAAGCATGGCGTGTGTTGCGAGTATGCAGACTCCCATATCTGTGCAAGGGGGAGGAACTATTTCCATCCCTTTTAATACTCACATCACATCCTTATTTCGGTCCACTTCCATTCCATCGATGAGTGGAAGTTCCCAAGCTATTGCATCCAGTTTTGGATTTTTCCCTTTTGGAATGCCTTCTCAAGGTATTCCTTCAGTTCTGTTGAATGTACCATCAATCGCCTCCACGTCCATGATGAGTGGATTGTCTTCTTTTCAGGGTTTCCCATTTCGAAGTGGTCATAAACCACATTCCAATCTGACAGTAGGGTCTATGCCTTTTCCTTTCACAAGTCAAGGTAGTAACCCCTTTTAGAGTTGGACAAACCCTACGGTTAGTGGGATAGGAGCTGGGAATCTATTTTTTGAGCAACAAGGGAATGTGCCGTACTCCTCGATTAATTCATTTCAAAGTTTTCCACCCTTAGCTAGTGCTTGGAACCCTTACCAAGGGTTGTCAGCTCCTTACAATACTTCGTTAAGGGGAAACTTTATCGTTACAGAGGATTTTCAGCTGGAGTTGGTCAAACTCCGAGTTTTGCTGGACCATAAGGGTCACCTTTTGGTCCAGTAGGTTCTAATAGTTACTTCAGGCAACTTGGTGCCTTTCAAAACCCAGGTCATTATTTTTAGACTTTTGGGAACCCCACCCCATATGGGTGGAATCCCCAAGGTCCTCCATGACTTCCTTTTCCGGCCACGCTTAATTTGCCAGACTTGACTAAGTTGAAAAACGATCCAATTAGGTACAATCTGGATTGGCCTCTAGTCCCAACCAAACTTCCATCGGATATTCTAAAATTCAAAGGGAAGAATGGTGAAGACCCGGGCGACCATGTAACCACGTTCCATTTACGGTGCTCGTCCAACTCCCTGATTGATGATTCGATCAGGTTGAGGTTATTCCAGTGCACCTTAACAGGGAATGCGGCTAAGTGGTATATAGAGTTGCCAGGGGGCACTTTTACTTCTTTCGCCGATTTGGCTAACATTTTCTTAAACCAGTTCTAGTTGCCTATCCGTTATGAAGCTAGAACTGAACTTCTGGCCAATTTTCATGAGGACACAACTACTCACATTTCGGATCATATCTAGGAATGCAGACGGAGAAAAAGGCTCATCAAAGCCGAAATTCCACCTAAATTCCTTCTCGAATGGTTTTTAAAATCATTACAATCAGAGATATCCAAGGATGTTTCTATGTCCGACGTTTATTCTGAAGAGCAGGCTATCTTTCACGCCCAGCAGTTAGAACTGATATATTCTCAGTTTGGGACTCTTCAAAAAATCTTACTTGATGCTCCTAGATCTACGGTTGATGTAGCCAAACCGAAGCTAAGCCATCATGCTGATGGTATAGTTGGATTGGTTAATGCAAATACGGTGAACCTTTTGAACCAATTGTAGTAGTTGTCTTTACAAACTGCTTCTTCCAATCAGGCTGCATTGTCTACTCCTTCGCCTTCCCAACCTTCTTCCATAAATGCCGTCCAGGCCTCTAACCCTAAAGGAAATCAACATTCCGATGGGAAGAAGAAGGGACGAGGTAAAAAGAAGAATCAGGAAGGGAAGGGTAATGCAAACAAGCCCGAAAATGGTGCCGATGAGGGTAGAAAAGAGTCTAAGAAGAAAGTTAAATTTCCATGCAAGTTGTGTAGTGGAGATCATTTGACTCATCTCTACCCGAAAATTCAAGATGCTCAACGCTTGTTAGTGCAGTAAGGGTCTTCTAGCTCCCAAGCTATATTAACTAACCCTTTCCCCCAAGAGTAGCAGTTGCTTGTTGGCGCGAACTCAAACCCTGGTACCTCTGTAGGGGGCAACCAGGAGGGGGACAATTCCTAAAATGTTTTCATGATGAGTTCTCATGTTAATGTGGCTACATGGTGACATGATTATGGTGAAGCAGAAACATCTAAGGATAAATCTGTTCTTGGAACTACGGATCCACTTCATATTGAGCGACCCTCTGTTAAGTTATACCTCGGATACCGAAAGGTTCTGGCAAGCGCGCGACTATTAACCCTAATGCTAGGGCAGCCCAGAACTACTCGATTGTAGAGATCTGGCTCAAAGTCCTTGCACTATGTCTGCTTTAGAGGTACTCAAGTCGTGTCCTGCTCAACGAAGTGCTTTGCTTTCAACGATTGGGGCAGTAGATCCAAAAAATTCTTTAGTCCTCACTTTCGATATGCTCAATGTCAAAAAGAGACTTCCTCATCATATGGATTTTCAAATAAAGTCTAGTTACTGGAAAATTAATATTTTTCAAACAGTTATAGATGAGGGAGCTTCCACATGCGTAATGTCTATGTCATGTTGGAAGGCCATTGGATCGCCTTCATCTGTTCCTTCACCCACTCTCTCGATAGAATTTGATGGAAATTCTCATAGGCCACACGAAATTATCCTGACCTTTCCTATATGTGTTGGAGGAAAGGTCGTTAATATCGAAGTAGAAATCGTTGATGCCAACCTGGATTACAATCTCCTCTTAGGGAGGAATTGGATTTATGAAATGGATGCCATAGTGTCATCTTTATTTCGCATCCTCTATTTTCCTCATGAGGGGAGAATTGTTAAAGTTGATCAATTGGATTATTCTCCAGGTGATCCTTGGACAACTTTGGATTCTATGGTTCCATTGGTCGATAACCCCCGCTAACCTATCGAGAATTTAGGAGTTGGGATGTACTCTTCATTGATGGGTATATTTGATCTTCCCACTCCTATAGCTAGAATCAATACCATTTCGTCCTCCAAGGAGTCTTCACAGGAAGAGTTCTTTCGAACTCATTATTTTTTAGACCCTTGGACCTTACCTTTGCCTACAACCACATTAGATGAAGGGAAAGATGGTGGAATGGCATTCCCCATGTTTGCAGTAGAGCTTAGATATCAATCGATCGTTAACTCTGCAAACAACCATCCTACTCCTTTTTCACAGGAGGAGTTAGATGGTGATGTGGCCCCAGCTTGGACGCTTGACTCTACTTCTGCTATGGATTACTTCGATACAGTTTTACCATCTGAGGAAGAGATTTTGGAAGTGATGACGGGTGTAGATCGACTGTGGGAAGATTTACATCATCGTTCATATTTTCTTCCCCAATTGCAGGAAGTCGAATCTAGGTTCTCCAATATGCTTACTAGTGATGTTTGTACAGTTTCAAACCATTTGGTTCCAGCACACATACGCACCGAAGGTAATATGTCAGACATTTCAAAAACCATACCAATAAACATCTCTAGGAACCCTAATGTGATAGAAAATGTCTTCATCGGAGCTGAGCGTTCCCCTGAAGAGATTCAAATTTACACCGACCTCTTTAAAGAGTTTCGGGATGTATTCACTTGGTCTTATGAAGAAATACCTGGTATTGATCCATCCATCATTCAGCATGAGATCAAGACGTATGAAAATGCCAAGCCGATTCATCAGAAGCTTTAGCTGGTCAATCCTATGAAAGCAACAACTATTAAAGATAAAGTAGAAAAGCTACTCAAGGCGGGTTTCATATACCTCGTTCCTCTAACGGACTAGGTTTCTAATCCAGTCCCAGTTGATAAAAAACAAGGAATGATCTAAGTGTGCATTGAATTTAGGGATTTGAACAAGGCTTGTCTGAAAGATAATTACCCCACACCGTTTATTGATCAAATAGTTGATGAATGTGTGAGTAATGAGATTTTCTCATTCATGGACGGATTCTCCGGTTATAATCAAATATCTATTCGTCCAGAAGACCAACATAAGACAAATTTCATTTGTCCCTGGTGTACCTTTGCATACAAAAAGATGCCTTTTGGTCTTAAAAATGTTGGAGGTACGTTTTAGTGGGCCATGTCTTACGCTTTCCATGACATCAAGCATGTCATCAAAGTGTACTTGGATGATTTAGCTGCTCGTTCTCGAAAGAGAATTGATCATCCTAGTCACTTTCAGTTAGTTTTTGAGAGATGCCAATTTTACAAGATTCGGTTGAATCCGAACAAGTGCATTTTCGCGGTTACTTCTGGTCAGTTGTTAGGGTTAATTGTATCAACTGAAGGGATTCGAGTTGATCCCTTCAAGGTTGAGGCCATAATTTAGTTGCCTCCCCCGTCTTCCATTTGACAACTTCAAAGTCTCCATGGAAAGGCAAATTTCTTGAGATGGTTTATGGCAAACTATGCTGAGATAACTAAAGGATTTATGCTTTTGCTGAAGAAAGGAGTTCCATTTTTATGGGATGACTTTGCGCAATGATCTTTTGATGCCCTGAAGCAGGCATTAATCTTTGCCCCACTGTTGAATCCACCAGATTACGGTAGAGATTTCCTTTTGTATCTTGCAACATCAGAATCAACCATAGGTATGGTTCTGGTTCAGGAAGATGATGCTCTCATGGAGCATGTGATTTACTACTTGAGTTGAGGCTTGGTAGGCCCTGAACTACGCTATTCTCTGGTTGAGAAATTGGCCTTGGCAGTTATCCATGCTATCCAGCGATTTCATCATTATATTTTGCTACGCAAAACGTTCATCTTAGCGGCGGTCAATCCTTTCCAATTTGTCCTCAGTAGGCAAGTGATTGGGGGCAAATACAATTGATGGATTGTTATTTTACAAGAATTCGATCTCGAGTTCTTGTTTGCCAAGTCTAAGAAGTCATTGGTTTTTGCAGAATTAATTTCGAGCTGCCTCGTGAAGAAGATATTATTTATGAGGAAATTTTCCCAAACGAACATCTATCCCTCATCTCTTCACAAGATCCTTGATATGGAGATATCATCATCTATCTCCAGACTTCGAAGTTCCCCCCTACTTCCTCCAAGGATGAACGTCGAAAATTACGTCACCTGGCTAAGAACTATGTCATCATTGGTGATACATTATATAGTTGAGGGGTTGATTCAATCCTTAGGCATTATTTAACTTTAGAGGAAGTAGAGTCTGTGCTCAATGATTGCCACATTGGAGCTCGTGGTGGTCATCTTTTAGGGCTTGCTACAACCTAGAAAATCTTGTGTGCCGGCTACTTTTGGCCTTTGATTTTCAAAGATTGTATTGAAGCGGTCAAACGTTGCCACCCTTGTCAAGTCTATACTCGGAAGATGTGCGCACATCCAACTCCTCTTTTCCCTATTATCATTGTCGGTCCTTTTACAAAGTGGGGCATTGACTTTACCACTTGTAATCCGCCTTCAGCGACGAATCACAAGTACATTATAGTGGCCGTAGACTACTTTATGAAGTGGGCTGAGGCCATGCCTACTTATAAAAACGATAGTGAAACAACAACATTGTTCCTCTTCAATCAGATTATTTCACGTTTTGGTATCCCGAGAGAGATTGTCACTAATCATGGCAGTCATTTCCAAAACCAACTGATGACCGAATTGGCTCTTAAATTGGGCTTCCGGTAGGAGCATTCGTCTTCGTATTATCCTCAGGCCAATGGGAAAGTTGAAGCCATGAATAAGTCCCTCAAGACGATCTTGCAAAGGACAATTGACAAAAATTTCTCTAATTGGCATATCATGTTGTACCCGGCTCTCTGGGCATACCGAACCTCGGTAAAGACTGCCATCGGTTTTACACCTTTTCAATTAGTTTATGGGTTGGAATCTATTTTTCCTATTGAATGCGAAATCCCATCCCTTAAGCTAGTTGTCGAGCTTCTTCTAGAGACCTCTAGTCTCGAATAGTGCCTCGTTCATTTGGAACATCTCGATGAGCAACGTTGATATGCCGACATAATAAACGAGACCCATAGGAAAAGGGTTCAAACTCAGTATGATAAAGCTGTCCATCCTTGAGTCTTTTCAAAAGGCGACCTTGTCTTGGTCTAGGTCCCTTTATAGTAAAACAAGTTTTGGGAAAAGGGGCTTATGAATTAGTTGATTTTGAAGGGAACAAGTTGGCAGGGCCCCGAAATGGGCTCTACCTCAAGAAGTATTTTGCTTAGGTTACGGCCGAGCAATGGCTTCTTTTTATATTTTGTATTTTTGTACATATTTTGTCGGGCGTTTTTGTGATAGCGACACTTTTTTGATCTGATTTGGTAGGTGTTGATGGATGACTTGGTCTATTTCGGATTCGCCGATGGTGCTAGTCGACACACTCGGAATCTCGCTTCCACAGCTTGGGTGATTTATTATCCATCTGGTCAGTTGATGGTGTCAAGGGGAGTATATATTGGTTCCACTTCAAATAATATTTCCGAATATACTGCCGTTATTAATTTACTATCTGAAGCTATTTCTTATGGAATTGATTTTTTGGTAGTGTATCTTGATTCACAGCTAGTAGTGTCACAATTAAATAACATTTATCAGGTTCTGGATCCTTATTTATATCGCCAATTTTTGAGAGTGAGGGTGTTGCAAAGATCATTTGTTTATATTACTTATTTGCACATTCCACGATCTGAAAATTCATTAGCGGATTCTATCGCTAATCAAGCATTAGATTGGCATATCAATCATTCATCAAGTTAAAAACAAACATCAAAAATTTGGAACTGTATATATATATATATATATATATATCATAAAATTTCCCATGCGTACATAAAGTGTTCAAAAATAATATACAAAATCGGGACTAAATGCCCATAATCATGTCTATTCTATCTATCGACCTGGCTCAAGATGAGCGCTAAGAAGGTGACTACTGTGTTGGCCACACGCTGAAGTATGCGAACCCAGTCTTGTGGTACTCCTACCACGCAGCGCTGCATCTCCTCAGGTAGGTCTTCTACGGCCACCATCGGTACCTGGTGAGTCAATCTCACCAAGTTTCTTTAGACTGCGTATAATACCCTCTTTGTCTCAACAGCTGCCTCTTTGGCACCTCTTCCGCGACGCCTGTGCTGCAGAAATCTGTATGATCTTACCAGACCCACATCTGGAACATGATCATTATGTCAGTATTTTAATCCCATAAAAAATATTTCTAAGTTCATTTTCATATTTAAAAAACATAAAAAAATCTTAAAAATTGATAAAAACTTAAAAAATGGTTACCTATCTCTCCCCATGCTGCGTTTGGTGGCAGCACCAAGTCTGGATCTCCTCTGAAATCCATGCTAGCATAGGGATAGTCATCCACAACGATGATTTGTTGTTCCCACCAGGAGAAGAACTCATCATCAAAAGTAGTCCTCAGCACGTCCCCGCCTCCAAGGAGTTTCATCAAATCGGCCCACCTACCCATCTGAGGATCTCGGGGGCTGCTGATAGAAACTGATACCTTAGGACGTAGCCCAGGCACCTTCTCAAAGAAGAAGGAGCATAAAATGGTCCCATATCCAAAATTTTTGGTATGTACTTTTTGAATGGAGGACAACTGGCTCTTCATATTGGTAAGAAGAGGTGTACACTAGTCAAAAACAGTGGTGAGGCACTCCACGGCCAAGCTCATGGATACTCATGAAGCTTGGTGCAATGAGGCTGATCCATTTATCCTGGCGATGGTGAACAGTAGAATCCTCAAGGATAAGCTCTCCACATGTTTTATTGGAATCTGAATTCCAATTTTTTCCAGATGCCCAGGACAGTAAATGTGAACGTAGTCTTCCACTAAAAGACTACCTCGTGTCTGGCCAGTCGAATGTACAACTTCTCTTCTCCGAGAGAGACCAGTGATAAAGTAAATATCCTCCACCTTTATCCTCAAAGGCATTTGATCAATCATAAATGAATCATCTTCGACACTCCAATAGTGGATTAGCATTTCAAGCAAACGAGTGTTGGCTTTCATGTTGGGCATTTTGAAAATTTTCAACAAGACACATCCCCTCAATGCATCTAATGCCTGCTGATCATTCATAACTTCATTATCAATTGTTGTATGTTCCCTCTCTCTCCATGTGATTGTCATCATGAAAGAAAATTGAGTTTCAACCGTTAGATTTTTGTGTTTAAATTTAAAACCACGTATACGCGGGTTCCTTTTACACACAGTAGCGTGTAGGGCCTTCATATACGCAGGTTGATAACATCCAACCCACGTATACGCTGCATTGAAATTTTTAACATAAATTCCTACGGTCAAACCTTAATAAAAATTTATAAAAACAATCATAAAGTAATGCAAGCTTGAATTGGAGGTTACCTGATGATTTTGATCCAATTTGAACAGTACAATTCTTTGGGGGGCAAGTTTGCTCTTTTTTCTCCACAGCTTTTTCTCTCAACACAAATGGCACAAATGGTGAGTCAAAAGGTCATTTTATAACTTTGAAAATGTCAATTTTTTTCTAAACTTGATTTTTTCTGAACAACTTCAGCAGTTTGACATCCGCTTCTTCAGATGGCCAATGGTTGTGATGTATATGCAGTGTTCATGTACTTCTTTTGCTATGCATTGCGCTGCACAGGTCCTTGATTGATATTTGATGTGGGATCCTGTTTCTTACTCATTTTTATGATTCTTGCTTGATGTGACGCGGAATCGCCTATGTGATGTACTTGTTGTCATGATTCATCATGTTGTGTTTCAAGATCCCTTTGTTGTATGTTGATGGGATACTCATGTGTTGCCATGCATGTTTGTTTTGATATCCCTTTTATGCCATGTTGGCGAGATGCTCATCGTGCATGAATTTTGTGTCATACTGATAGGAGTCTTTTGACTGAGAGTTCCTGTAGTGGAACATCTCTTGGAGCCACTCCTGTGTGAGATCATTTTCCTAGTATGATAACAAAATCACCTCTTATGTACATCATTACTATTGATAGCACTTAATGCAGTGGCCTACACCATCTTGACATCGGGGCCTGAAGACGTAGTCCCTCCTTGATGAACTCCATTATGAACGACTTATGTTTTTATGTTGCTGATGATTTCCATGTTCCTCTTCTTTATAGCATGCACATGTATTCATTTATGTTTATTTTAAAAATTAAATTTAACACATCACGAATGTAAAAGGTCTTGGAAGGGTCCTTCGTCACACCTGGACCTGGATCAAGTGGTATTAGAGAGGTCTTTGCGTTGACGTGAATTGTAGCGTGAATAATGGAATGTTCAGTGATAGAGGATGAAAGAGCAATGTATGAGACCATGCTCAACATTTCCAAAAGAGTGGAAATAACTTATGAAACTCTATAGAAAGAGACAGAGGAAAAGGAGTGATTGCAGCTTCAGTTGCAAGCCACAGAAGAGGCCCTAGAAGAACTAAAGCATAACAACCAGAATCTTCAAACAAAGAACGCTGAATTGAAGATGCATCTACATGAAGAGAAAGAGGAGACACATAGTTTGCTACGACAACTGCAAGCAAAGGACGAGGCCTTGGAAAGGTTGCAGCGTGACCCATGTGAGGTAAAAACTAGTTCTCCGAATTCATGTATGTTTCCTGATGATGATTTAACTGTTTTTGAAAATCACACCACATGAATTGGCTCAAAACTGTTGAAGAGAATGGGGTATGAAGGAAAAGGATTGGGCATTAATGGCCAAAGCATTGTCAACCCCATCAAAGTAGAAGAATTACCCTGTCAGGCGGGACTAGGGTATGTCAGAAAGGAAGTTGGGGAATGCGTCGAGACAGCTAGTGAACCACCAACAACAGATGATGAGCAGCCCTCATCAGTTCTTTCTAAGTTGATAGAGGAGGTAAAATATGTTGATTCCCTTTCAGTTTCATCGTCACATAGTATGATTTTTGTTGGAGATGTGGAGATCCCAATTACAAGGAAAAACATGAGGTTCCTTACGAGGACGAAGCATGAGAATGAAAAATAACTTGGTGTCAATAGCCAAGGCATAACTCAACCATTGGAGGTTGTGTAGAGACCTCAATTTGCAGGCTTGAGATACACCAAAGGAGAATGCTCGAACATGTCAGATTCTTCCGAGATATCGTCGAAATTGTTGAGGAAAGCGAATGATGGGAACACATCCCCATCATCCCATGGCAGTTTCCATTATAGGGAAAGAGTTGAGGCAAGCTCTCATTGCCATACTTACACCAGAGGCAGCAAGGGAAGGTATAACCACTCTCAACATTCGAATGCTCATTTTTATTATGATCATGTTGTTAATGATGAATGTAAAACATGGCATCGAAAAAAATGTACCTTTTTTGGATTACACAACCATACATTTTCTAAGTGTTGGAAAAGAATGGCAGCACACAAAAGGATGAGACGTGAAAGACCCTCTCAACAGCAGGTAAAGAAACATGTTAAGCAGATATGGAGGAAGAAAACCTATTGCAGCCATTGCGACAGAAGTGGCCATCAAAGAGCCACTTGTTGGAGGCTCCATCTAGAGCAGCGCCTTAAAGACAAAGTGTCGGTGCATGAACCAGGTGAAGCAGTTGTTCAACATGAAAAGCCGCCACAAGGAGGTGACCCATTCACCTTGATAAGTCAAAAATTGTTTCTATACGTGTTGTCATTTCATGGTCATGCTTTTGTAAATCATTTGTTGCATTTTAAAATGTAAAAGTGATGACATGTTTTCCATCACTTGTTCAGCAAGAATGATGTCTAGTCTTATTTTGTGTTGCATGATAAACTGTGAAAGTGATGTCGTGTTTCCATCACTTGTCCAAAAAATAGTGTTTGGCCTTATATTTGTAAATCATGTGTTGTAGTGATGATGAGTTTTCCATCACTTGTTGAAGCAACAATGATATGTTGGCCTTTTTTTCGTAGCTGGGGCATTGCGTTCATCTTGATGTAAACTTGACCACCGAGTATGTGTTATAAACTCGTGGCAAGTGTGGAACGTGTGGATCATTAGTTGGTCATGAGAGTCAAGCATGCAATTTGCAAAACAATGTACTACAAGTTGCAGAGGTTGCAGGTGTCGGCTCATCACTTAAGGCTTCGAAGAACAAAGGTGAAAGACATGTAAGCGAGACCTTTCAGGATGCTTGTGATGCAAACAAGGTACAGAGAAGTTGCAGATTATTTTTCATGCTTTTGGAGGACCAAAAGCTCCTTAGTGGGGAGGATTGATCCAGGTGGCTCCAGACACTTGCAGAAGTCCAAGAGGACTCAGGAAGGGTCAAAAATTAAAGCACTTGGATTGTGCTCGAACTATGTTCATGTTGAAGATCTCGTTGTCATGAACACAGTGGTGTGAATGGTTCATCAAACCGAGTCTGTATGCGAAAGATAGAGCTCTTCAAAGTTTGACATGACAAGGGAAAAAAATGGGGCCCATAGTGTGCCACATGGCATCCCAGTCAGCAAGTGGGACCCACTAAGTTTATTTAGCGACTAAATAACCACTAAACTATCAACACATGGTGCACTAGCATTGGTCTCCTAACCCTGCATAAAAGACAAAAAAATAATATTAAAATATATAAAAAAAGACAAAAATCATTTTAAAATATGGAAAATGGTTATTAATAACCATATAACAAAAATCATATATATAAATTAATGTGATTTCATATTACACAAACCAAGAATAACTGACGTAAAGTGAAAAAACAAAAGCGAACATGGTTATGGTTATTAAAGGGAATATGGTTATGGGTATGGTTATGACATAACCATATGCTCCCACCCAAAGGTATAACCATATGATACAACCACCATTAATGCATGTAACTAACACCAAAACCGTATCACCCATTAATATATTTGCCATGGTCAACAACATAGATGGATGCGGAGTTATGGGGGCGGGCCACCCAATGTGGACCCGACCCCCTTCAAAAGTCATTTTATGTTAAAACCAAACAAAAATGTTACGCGTTATTTTGGAGTGGGCGGGGTATGAACCCAACCCACCTCCACACAATCCGGCAACCATACCAACGACCCATGAGGATCCTCATTGACACCTCTGCCCGAAAATTTACATAAACTCAATTTTCTTTAGTGTGCAGGGGTAGATGGAGGAACTAGGAGCAGGCACGGATTTTGAGACAGAGGAGGCAGAATCTTGGCACACAGTTCGAGGCAACATTTTGCAGTGGAGGTGAACTTTCACTTTGTCATATTTTGACAAATTTTATATGGTTTCAACATGTCTCGATGCCACGAACGCAATGGCACTATCTGTGTCTCGATCAAAGTTCTGTATTTTTTGGCCATTTTCAGTATGAGGGTGGAACCATGATTTCTGCAAAAACAGGGAGTAGAACCATGATCCTTGCAATTTTCCTGAGGAGGTAATTTTTCTCCATGTCGGAATATAGTCAAGTTTACAATCGTTTTTCATGGTTTTCCACAGGGATAGAAATGGCGAGGTCAGATTCACCTTTGGAGTTGCAGGTTTCCAGTGCACCTATGGAGCGAAATCTTTGAGGAATCTAGGGGGAACCTAAAAGATTCCTTGAGCCCCAGATTCTCAATTTCTCAGAATTCAAAAATTGGACAGTTGATTTTGCACTATTCGACACCGCAAATGTAATGGTGCATTTATATTTCTCATTTCTCATTCTATTCTTCAACCACTTTTCTAAGTGGAATGTAAGTGTCAGCATCCATGTGCGAGCAGTCATGCGATTGATGCCATAAGATCGATGGTTCAAACAGCTTCAGCAGTTTGACATCTGCTTCTTCAGATGGCCCTTGGTTGTGAGGTATATGCAGTGTTAATGTACTTATTTTGCTATGCATTATGCTGCACAGGTCCTTGATTGATGTTTGATGTGGGATCCTATTTCTTACTCATTTTTATGATTCTTGCTTGATGTGATGCGGAATCGCCTATGTGATGTACTTGTTGTCATGATTCATCATGTTGTGTTTTGAGATCCCTTTGTTGTATGTTGATGGGATACTCATGTGTCGCCATTCATGTTTGTTTTGAGATCCCTTTTATGCCATGTTGGTGGGATGCTCATTGTGCATGAATTTTGTGTCATACAGATAGGAGTCTTTTGACTGAGAGTTCCTGTAGTGGAACATCTCTTGGAGCCACTCCTGCGTGAGGTCATTTTCCTAGTATGATATCGACATCACCTCTTATGTACATCATTACTATTGACAACGCTTAATGCAGCGGCCTACACCATCTTGACACCGGGGCCCAGAGACGTAGTCCCTCCTGGACGAACTCCGTTATCAACAACTTATGTTTTTATGTTGTTGATGATTTCCATGTTCCTCTTCTTTACAACATGCACATGTATTCATTTATGTTTCTTTTAAAAATGCAATTTAACACATCATGAAAGTAAAAGGTCTTGGAAGGGTCCTTCGTCACACCCGGACCTAGATCAATGGCTACCATGGACTCCTTGGTGCGATGAAATAAGAGGACTGCACCTCCTCGCTTGACTCTCTAAGTACTGCCTTCAGTCTAGGAAGCTCCGAACATTGTCCTATTGAATTTTCCAGCTCACAAATATTACACAAGTTGATGCTGTTCAATTCACATTCCCTCAAAGGATGCTTCTTCCGACAATTCAGACATAACACAACCAAAGTTGTATCAACTTTAGCTTGTGTCCTCTTGATCTAAATTTTCATTATTTGGGCTGAGAGAGTACTGAGGATATCGGTCTTGAAATTTTTGAATAGATTCCTGATCTTTGCTTTGGTTACTCCTCCTCTCATAGATTTTTGTATTCGGGCAGAGGCATCTTGAATTGTGCTCCTCCCCTTAGATGATCCTCTAGGGCATCTTAGACAGAGATTTACAATTTCAGTGAATGGTTCCTACGATATATCCCCCTTCCCTAATAGGTTCAAGGTGTCAATGCAGTCAACCCTCATTCCTCTGATAAATATAGCCTTTAAGATTTCATGGTCTAAATCGCTGTGTTTAGACCTCTGCAGATTATAGTGGAACCAATGTACATAGTCTTCTAGGCTCTCATCCTCCTTCCATGTCATTCTAAATACATCCTCCTTAAGTCCCTGGTTCTGCAATAGTCTTGGTACTTTGATAAGAACGTCTCCTTCATATCATTCCATGTTCGAATAGAAGAAGATCCCAGTCCCATGAACCATCTCAAGGCTGCCCTTTTCAAAGTAGCAGGGAATAATTTCAATTTTTGAGCATCTAAGGTATAATCATAACTTATGCATAAGACATCAAATTCAAATAAAAAGGTGTCTGGATCTTCCACAGCCATCCCCTAGAAGGATGGTAAGGATGATAGAGGAATACGTTTCATAGGAGCTTCACCTCCGATATCCCCAATTGGGAACTCAAAGGTGGTGATGGTAACATCTGTTTTAGTGTTGTTGTCATTGTTGTCCCTCATGACTAATCCTTCTAACCCCTATAATAGACATCCTTCAAACTTTTCTTGTGATGGTCTTGCAGGTGTGATTGATGGCTCAGGTATCCTCGGGGCTAGCTGTTTCACCGCACTACCTGTATCTGGATATCAATAAACCAACAGGTGCTCTCCTGTCTCAGGTGTTTGATTTTCCCCTCAGTTTCCCCTTGTCCCTCGATCCTCAAGTTCTGGCTACTAGCTTCTCCCTCATTTTCTTGGATTGGATTCTTGATCTTGGGAGTGTGCATGCTAGCTTTAGAATGATATGGCGTCGAGATAGAGGAATCAGAGGGTTCTGCCCTTGTTATGGGAGTAATAGCTTTTTGTGGCCCTATTTTCCTTGCATCCCTTTGAGAGCTTGACTGTTCTTTTTCTGCCTTAGAGATTAGTTCTTGGATATATGTTTTCCTTCCCAAATCTACACTCTTCCTTTCATTTTTATGACCCATTTTCCCTGTGACTAATTAGAGTGGGGGTAATTTTGGTATCTTTGTAGATCCTATAGTTGCACACATGGACCCTGTGTATTAATTCACACCCCAGGTATGTTAGAGCGATGCGCAGGTTCTTACCTCTCGTCTTACCACCCAACGACTGAAGAGATGAAAATACACTAAACAAAACACCAAAATTCCATTCCCTAAGTACCCTAGTGGTCACAACAGTGAGCCCGCCCAAGTATATTAGAGCGATGTACAAGTTCTTACCTCTTGCCTTACCACCCAACGATTGTGGACTAGGAACACTCTATCATCAAACAAACAACTTGGCTAACTATATTGTCAACTGCCATCCCTGGCAACGACGCTAAAATGTAGTTTTTTTAATCAATCCTAATTGACCGAGACTGCGACATTTAATTGTCAACCCAGGGTAGGTCTTGTTGTTTCAATGGAGTTCACACTGTTTGTGCCAATACACTATAGACAAGAATGAAAAATGTGGAAAGAATAGTAAAAGATGATGCTAAATCAAATTGCTGAAATCAAATAATTCATGCAGAAACAAAAACACTCCACAAAATTGAAATTACACTTCGCAACTACCAAAGTAAGGGCACGCCATACAGTGACTAATATCTACTCTAGCTGGTTACTACCATTATATTTGATTAACTCAATGTAATAGCATAATATAAATTGGAACAACAACAAATGTAATTCACAATTTGTATAGCAACATCAAGAGACCATATAACAAATAACGAAACCAAAATGTACACTACCTCTACCACTACAGTCTCTTCCAAAGAGGAGGGCCCTTCCTCCTTAATAGTGACATAGGAATAACATGAAAGTAATTAACGTATCAGATGAAGAGAAGTAACAACATCACCGTAGTGATTAATATTAAAAATAATTCAGAGTTATAGAAGCAGAGTAACAATATTCTTCTATATGCCTTCCTTGTAGATAGGAAATCGAGTTTCTTTTTAAAGTTATTACAAGCTCGAAATTAGAAATAGATCAATCATGAGAATCTCACTATTCTCATGCTGATAAAAAATAAAAGTAGTTACAACCTATTTCTAAATACAAATATGTTGGGAACGGGTCCCCTGGGGTCAATTTTGGGGTTAAAAGCCCAAGTTTTGGGGCTAAAGGCCCAAGTTTTGTATAAAGAATGTAAAGTCTCCGCATTTTGTGGTCGCGGAGCATGAAGATGTAAACAACCAAAAAGGGTTTCTGCCCTTAGTTTAGATAGTTTGTGTCGGCTTGATGAGATCTGCCCTTGGTCCGCAGGCCATGGGAATCTATAAGAAGGGAGTCTTTGAAGAGTCTAAGAAAAGATTTCAGGGGAGTTCTAAGTAAGTTTGTGGGTCTGTGAGAGCTAAGAGTGAAGAGTCTTAGTGTATGTAGAGGCTCTGTAGCTAAGTGTGCAGAGGCCTAGGGTAGAAGTCCGCAGTTGAGTGCGCGGAACCCTATAGCTATGTTCGCAGGGAAGTTAAGAGTCTATACTAGAAATCTAAACCATCAATAAAGAGAATTATTTTGGAGAAATCTGTGTATGATCTATTTCACTTCTGTTATGAATGTTTGCGATTATGTTATGTTGGGTACTGGATTTATGATTTAATGCTATATTGATGTGCGATTCTGTGTATTTTACTTTGTCGTATGGACGTAAGTAAGAATATTTGTTTACGTGAAGATAATCATAATGCATGTTGAAGTTAACCAATACTTAAGCTAATGTGGGTAGACACATAAGTAAGGATAATTACAGAGGCGCGTAAGCATCTGAATTGACTATTTAGGGTCCGCGAAGGACGATCATAGATTTTCGCGAAGGTTTCAAAGCCGAATAAGAGAAGTACTTTGATAAACCCTAAAAGGCTTATAAATATGTGCGAAGGAAGGGTTAGGGTATAAAACGACATCATGACCATCTTAGGGTCTAGAAACTCGGTTCCTGCATCCCCCCATACTACTTCGGGTGACACTTCAGTCCACGCTCCATGGATTGATGTCGAAAGGGCCAGTAGTGTAGGGATTTGCTTGGCTACTTAATGTTGAACATGGGTCAGGGCCCATCAAGCCAACAAATGGTTCCATTGGTAGGATCAAGATCTGCACAACGAGATGTGTGATGTCGCATCATTGGAATCCAACGAAGAAGGAGATCGAAGACTGGTTGGATAGAAAGATCCACGAATTCGTGGCGCAAGAGAACAATAATCCACAATTGATGAAAGAATAGTGGTTAGACAGATATCTATACACAGAAATACACGAGATCTTCCTCTGTTCCTTCCTAGTCGAGTTATACGAGTGGATCGCGAAATTGGCAGACGGCGAAGGAAGGTGGAGGCTTGACGGTCCAATAGTCTGGACCCCGGAGTTAGTGTGGAGATTAGAAGCCTCTGAAGATAAGATCCCGTGCACTGTCGATCATTGGCTCAATCGTATCATAAGAGGGTTCATGAAAGAATTTGCAGTCAATACCTTGGTCAGTTACAACGAAGCAGAGCGTCGCTTCTTTAAGGGGCCACGAGGTAAGTATTTAAAATCGTTAAATACTTGGATTAAGATGCTCTTGTGCGAAAAGCGGGTTAGGCTTCTACCTTGATGTTTGGGGCTACACGAAGTGGAAGGACTTTCAAGAACAAAGGAAGAACATGCCCTGAATATAGCCCGCTAATTGAACCCCCTCTGAGTGACGACGAGGAAGCAGCACAAGCATCTCCGTAGAGCGCTATTTAGTTGATAAAGCAAGGGTTCCCGTAAATACCCCATCCACCCACACCGCCTCCATCTTCACCTCCGCCGCATACGCCTTCACCTACACCACTGCCACCTCTGCCACCATTCAGTATGGTGAACTCCATAAAGCTACCTGTGTTCAAGGGCGTGGGAAATGAAGATCCAGACCAGTTTTGGTTCGTCATGAAGGCTATATGGGAAGCTCAGGGTATCACGGATGATCAAATGAAGAAAGAAACGTTGGTTAGTGCGTTGCAGGATCATGTGGTAATGTGGTACATTAAGTATTGCACCGATAATTCGATGTCCACATTGGCAGATATTCAAACTGCGCTGAATAAGGAATTCAATAGACCTAAGTCTGAAGTGTAATCAATTGTGGGATTCAAAGAGATCATGATGAAGCCTAGTGAGACACCATGGGATCTGGATCAGAGATTGAAGTGTACAATCCATGAGGCTAACATGAATCTGACTGATGGGAAGCACTGCGAATGGTTTGTGGCTTCGCTCCTACCTCATCTAAGGGTTACGCTATCACAACAGAATATTGGGACCCAAGCGGAAGCTCTGGAAATTGCGATGAGATTGCACGAGACACTAATGCAAGATGATAATCTGGTGGTTTAATAGATCCATGTGTAGTTGCAGAATATTTGCCTAGAAATGCAGAGTCCAAAGAAAGATAGAACAGCTCGGCTCGAGGTGCGCGAAGAAGTTTGGTGCCTGAAGTGCAAAAGCAAGTGGCACGACAAAGATCACTATCCGATTTTCGCAAATTATGTTGCAGTAGGGGGACCAATGCCTCCAACGCCGAAAGCTCTAGTAGGGCTAAGTACAGGGCCCACGCTATGGTGTGTTATCTTTTTGGTAGCTGGAAAACATGCGACAGACAATTTCCATTTCTTGCAGAAATTCGTACAGACACCACAACAGCTCTTCTGCAACTTCTGTCAATCAGTAGGTCATGATGAGTGCAATTTCCGTAGTTACGAATTAATGATGGATAGAACACCTGCATACAGGGTGCAGGTAGAAACCCGGCCCATGAACTAAGGCATTGGAGGAGTGCGAGGCGAGTATCAGGGGCACGAATGAGGCTGAGGTGGAGGAGGACCTGGTAGAGGTCAAGGGCAGGCCATTTGTTAGAACTTTGGGGGACTAGGACACTATGCGCGAGACTTCCCGAATGCAACGCGTCTGTCATGCCGCTATTGTACTCAGTTTGACAATGCGACAGAGGATTGCCCTATATTATTAGCTAACATATGCAATAAGGGGGCGAAGCCTCAGTAGCCAACTCGAAACCTGCAGATGATGAGGGATGAGCCTCGCGAGGAAGATCCTAAGGTAAATATTGTGCTGCGAAGCAGAGTAACAACTGGTGAAGATAAGGGGAAGCAGCCTGAAGAAGGTGAGTGGTTCCATAAAGCGCCAGAAAAGGAGACCGGGTTTGATCTAGAACACACGAAAGAAATGTTTATGGAAGCGAAGAAAAGCTTCACTAAGGCCTCTACCTCTCGGAGTTAGGAGAAGCCCGTTGAAGAAATGGAACTGTCCATGATTACCACGTTTTTGGAGACCTGCATGAAACTGCTGCGTGATAGAAAGGCTGTGAAAGGACTGCAAGAGTTGATTAATAGGTGCACTGGGAAGGAAAATTTTATTGATGGACCACACATAGTCAGAAATATTGGCAAGCATCAGATGAGAACGGGGCGTGAGATGAGGCTTACTGCACAGATAGGAGAATATGAGATGGATCAAGTTATTTTAGATTTGGGGTCGGACGCGAACGTGTTGCCGAAACATACATGAGAGAGAATGGGGAGACCTGTCCTATAGTGGTCTCCGATTTAGTTAAGGATGGTGAATCAACTAAAAATCATCCCAATGGGGAGGTTGCAGGGGGTAATGGTTGATATTGAAGGCACGAGCGCACTAGCTGATTTTGAAGTGATAGAGATTGTGGATGACAACAATCCCTACCCCACACTCCTTGGAATCGATTGGGCCACTGAAATGAATGGGGTAATCAATTTGAAGAAGAGGAAGATGATATTTGAGAAGAAATCGCTTTACATAGTGGTGCCACTGGACCCTGCAGAAGGACCGCGTTATACCGAACTGATCCGCGACTATGAAAGTGATGACGATTTGGACCAGATTTACAAGATAATGACGCGAGATCAGGATTGGGTGAATATGACAGTAGATGGACGTATTGCATGGGATTGCGAAAGTTCTTTCACATCAGATTCAAACAAAGAACTAGAGTAGTGGCAGAATTGACTGCACGAAGTATCTATGTTGCGCTGTAATATGATGACCAATTCGTTGCGTTGTGTATCATCAGAGGTAAGAAATATGCCTTACTATGATGGTTTAACTGATTTTGATCACTTTTTGGATGCATTTTAGAGAGAAGTTCCAGAGAATCATTGCTTCCAGGCCTTGGACTGGGCATTGCGCGCTACACCTACGAGATGGTGAGGCACACACAAGGACAATTTTGATGATTGGTGCATATACAAAAAATTGATGAGAGTACAGCTTGGCCACCCACAAGTGCGGCTAACAGAAAAATATGATGGGAGGAATGATCCACATGACCATTTGGCTAAATGGACTGAAGCGTATGGAGCGAAGCCTCAACTGGAGTGGGTACATCTATTTTGTCATACCTTGGATGTTATACTGATGAATTGGTACCTAGAGACAGAACTCCGCCACGACACTGAAGCGTGGAATGTTTTGCACCAAGTATTTTTGATGACGTTTAGCTTTGAGGATGGGCTTGAGTGTATCGACGAAGCATTGCAGGAGGTTAAGGCAGTGATCTTCAAGATACCACAGGACCCTCTAGATTTGATTCAACTTGATTGAACTACCCAGCTGAGCCACACATTGGAATGCTACAATGTAACAGCGGAAGAAGAAGACAAAGACCCGAGGAAGATTAATATTCCAGAGACTGAAGGTCACCACAAAGTTGAAGGACCGCAACTAGAGAATCCGAACATAACCGAGTCACTCAAAACTAGACAGGTGAATATTGGCATGGAGGCAGAGCCGAAGTTTGCAAATATTGGGGATTACTGGGATGACATGACAGTAGGTAAGGTCACCGAATTACTCCACGAATATCAGGATCTGTTCCCCACGAAGTTTTCATATCTCAAAGGGATAATAGGGGACTTGGGTGTCATGAAGGCCACTTTAAAACTGGACGTGAAGCCAATTAAGCAAAGACCTTACCGCCTCAATCCGAAGTATAAAGAAAGGGTATGTTTGGAGTTGGATAAAATTCTTGCGGAAGGTATCATTGAACTAGCGAGGAGTCTGATTGGGTAAGCCCAATGGTAGTTCAAGACAAGAAACAGAAGGATGAGATACGAATATGCGTAGATCTCAGGAAGTTGAATGACACCTGTGTGCATGATCCCCCATTCACTGATGAGGTGCTAGATAATGTTGGCAACCAAGAAACATATTTGTTTACTGATGGGTTCTCAGGGGTATCATCAGATCAAGATTGTGTCAGAGGATAGGAGTAAGATGACCTTCGTGAATGAATGGGGATGCTTCTAGTATACGGTGATGCCTTTTGGGCTGAAGAACGCATCGAAAATCTTTTCACACGTAGTCATCGCAGCGTTCAAAGATTTCATTCACAAATTTTTGGAGGTATACTTTGACGATTGGACAGTGTTTGGACTGGTAAAGCACCACGTAGCAAGTCTGTGCTTGATGCTAGATACATGCCGGAGGTACCAGATCACACTCAATCTGAAGAAATGTTTATTCTGCGTCCCTTTTGGGATCTTGCTGGGTCACGTGGTATGCAGACAAGGCTTGATGGTAGACCCTATGAAGATTGCGGTTATAATCAATTTGGAGGCATGGGAGCTACAACAGAAGTATGATGAGGTCAAAGCGACGACATGCACTGTTGCCATCATGTAGAGGTTGGAAAAACTGCAGGAAGCAAAGGCACTAAAGGAACAGGTGGATGCAGCTCAGCACAAGGAGGTAGTACTGAAGGCCAGATTAGGGCCCTCGCTAGAGGAAGCCTATGTACTCACTATCTCCATCGAAGGGAAATTAGCCAGTTTGCAAGTGACACAACAAAAAATAGAGGTAGACAGCAGAGAACCAGGGATAGAGCAGCTGGTTGAGCAGGTTAAGCAGGCGACGATGCAATGTACCTCTGAGGTTGCAGTCGTACAGGTGGAGCTAGGAGGTCATTGTGATAAGATATCCGTACCGGTTGAATGACTTGGGGCGAATCACCAGATTTGTGTTGGAGGCCTGTTGGGAATGGGTCCCCTGGGGTCAATATTGGGGTTAAAATCCCAAGTTTTGGGGCTAAAGGCCCAAGTTTTGTATAAAGAATGTAAAGTCTCCACACTTTGTGGTCGCGGAGCGCGAGGATGTAAACAATCAAAAAGGGTTTCCGCCCTTAGTTTAGATAGTTTGTGTCGGCTTGATGAGATCCGATCTTGGTCCATGGGCCATGGGAATGTTTAAAAAGGGAGTCTTAGAAGAGTCTAAGAAAAGATTTTAGGGGAGTTCTAAGTAAGTTTGTGGGTCTATGAGAGCTAAGAGCGAAGAGTCTTAGCATAGGCAGAGGCTTTGCAGCTGAGTGCGCAGAGGCCTAGGGTAGAAGTCCACAGCTGAGTGCGTGGACCCTTGCAGCTGTGTGCGCAGGGAAGTTAGATTATGTACTGGAAATCTGAACCATCAATAAAGAGAATTATTCTGGAGAAATTTGTGTATGAGCTATTTCACTTCTATTATGAATGTTTGTGCTTATTTTATGTTGAGTATTGGATTTATGATTTAATGCTATATTGATGCGTGATTCTGTGTATTTTACTTTTTCATATGAATGCAAGTAAGAATATCTGTTTACGCGAAGACAATCATAATGAATGTTGAAGTTAACCAATACTTAAGCTAATATGGGCAAACATAAAAGTAAGGATAATTATAGAGGCTCGTAAGTGTCTGAATTGACTATTTAGGGATAGCAAAGGATGATCGAAGATTTTAGCGAAGGTTTCAAAGATGAATAAGAGAAGTAATTTGATAAGCCATAAAGGGCTTATAGATCTATGCGAAGGAAGGGCTAGGGTATAAAATGACATCATGACCATCTCAGGGTGTGGAAACTTGGTTCCTGCATCCCCCCATACTGCTTCGGGTGAGACTTCAGTCCGCTCTTCGCAGATTGATGCTGAAAGGGCCAATGGTGTAGGGATTTTCTTGGCTACTTAACGTTGAACCTGGGTGAGGGCCCATCAAGTCAAAAAAATATACATTAGTTAGGATTGCAACCACTTGGGTTTGTTGCTTCAAAAATAAACAATTCCTAATGCCGACAACTGTTATGTGGAATAGTACCCACACTTGCCAGCTCCGGTGCAACAACATCCTGCGAGTGAATAGCGGTTCGGGATGTTACAAAAATTACTGGCGACAACACCCTTAGTGTAACAACGAACCTTTGTATCAACACGTAGTGTAACAGCATCCTGTAACAACATTCAATGTGTAACAACAACCTGTAACAACATACAGGGTGTAATAGTGAACTGCTCTACCCTACTCTGTAATTGATCAACGCTGCCTGTTTACTCCATAGCCTTGTTCCCACGAGCAACACCTAAAAAGGAGAAGAGCTTCCAAAATACTCCTCCAATGCTCACCCCAGTTAGCCACAAAAAGGAATAAAGTATCGTATTATTCAGTAAAATATGGCAAAATAACATGACAATGGAATAGGTTATAAAAGTGAGGAAAAGGGCGATTAATCATGTAAAGTTCATGGGCCTGGAGGATAAGAGGATCAAAACTGGGGAAAGAAGGTGCAGAAAATAGGTAAAAATTCACACCCAATAATGGACACATTATCCATTCATATCCAAGTAAAAACATGCTGAGATCCATACATGACTACTGTCATAAAATGTACATATAACCAACATAATAGCAACATAAATACCATAAACATACCAGCCATCCATATATACATCAATACATTTACACATGAAAATCAATGGAATGATTTCTCATTAACCAATGCAATGAACCAACTGGAGATGGGACTACCACATTCCACCCGACCATAGAATCAATGATCCAAATCTCTCCTTAGCCATTCACCCCCGTGCCATATTCCAAGCATGAATGTGGGACTCAAACCAAAACAACTCAACCAGGGTATACCGAGGCTAAACTGCCTCACCCTCATCAATAGAAACCAGGATTTATTGTAATCCATCCCGATCACTATGCCAACATAATGAACGCATCATAACAGGCTTTACCATGATCTCCACCCAATTACTAGGCCAAATAAGCATGGATGCCACCATATTTCTCCACCTACACTGTGAGGAATTTTCCTGTCTCATAGTCTCTTAGGCTTTACCACAATCCAAACCCGGATCACTAGGCCCTAAACCGAAACCCCAGTATCTCATGCTTTACTGCAATCCACACTGCATCACGAGGCCCTTGACTGAGACCCACTCTCTATGCTTTACTACATATCCAAAACCCAATATTACTAGGCCCAGTGGAGAGAAAACCACCTCTTGGCTTTACTGTATATCCTGCCATTCATCGGAAACAATTCCAAGGCCCACTGAGGTAACACAAAATCCAACTTTACTGCAACCCACAGTTCGATTCAGGGGTTACTAGGCCATGTGTTCTATTGTTTCAGAGATCCACCTCCCTCATCTTCGAATCCATTTGACAATCCATATCAACCAAAACATGAGAACCCCATCACACCATGGCTATTCGGAAATGGAAAGGTTAGGCCAAAAACAAAGTCACACCTGGAAAAACCCATGCCATGATAGAAAATAACTACATGAAATACCATTCATGCCAAATCTAGCAAGGAAAATACACATGCAATTTGATAACTGCAATAATGCCTGCTATAGTTTCTTGATCCTGCCTTTCCCTGCTTGATCCTTGCTTCTTCTTGCCTTCTTTTCCTTTCTTGCTCCAATGCCAAAGTGCTCCAAGAAAAACTCTAAGTATCCAAGAGTAAGAGAGAGAGAGAATAATGAAAGAGATCCAAAGCTAAACTGATCAAGCCTTGCCCATTGATCCTTAGAAGGATTTTTTTTAATGAGGCCTCTATTTTCTTCATTTTCCATTATGTTCCTTTAATTTCCTCCTCACATGCAACCTGTGACCTTTCACCTCCTTTTTCTCCTAATTTCCATTATTTTCATAAATAATTGTGCCAAAAATGCCATTTTTCCTTTCTAAAGCCTTAGCCATTTCCTTTTCCAATTTCCTTAGCCATAAACAACCAAATGAACACCCTCTAGGATGTCTCACCCAACATTCAGCTTGGAATAAGTGTCCCATTCATTCATGGTATTTATATAGTTTTACTTGTATTTTTTACCAGGGATCTTACAAGAGCTTACTACGGATCTTGCGATTGTTTGTTCCATAGTCACTTTATGGTCGATCGCTGCTTTATTAAGTATTCCAGTCTGTAAGTGTCAAAGTCACCTGCTCACACATACTTAGTCCGCAGTAAGTTTATGAGCACACATTTTTATGCAAGCTTGAATAGGCATAAAACGAGTCCACAAAGATCGTTTTTGTGTGATGAAAAACCTATATCGATAGTCAGTGTTCACTTTCATTGACAGTCTCTCACTTTAAGTTGCAAATGTACTTTTATTTTGGTGATTTTTTCAAACTTTTGCTTTTGCGCACCTTTCTTTTGCGAGTGTCGCTTTCATGGTTCAATTGTCGTTTTCACTTGCTTCCACCTTAATTAGTTTCATTTTCATGTTATAGTTTCTCTGGCATGTATTTATTTCACATTCATTCACATATCGCAAGTGTCGCTCACACTTTTCTCTTCATATAACAAATGTCGTCTTTTGGCATGGGAAGTGTCTCTTATCGTGTAAAGTGGAGTTTTGGCTTATTTCAAAGGGTAAATTTGGTGTTGATGAGCCCTTCTAGTCAAGTAGACATGTTTTACACTCATTCCAAAATATTTATGCGATGTCGCATACTCGTCATCACTTTCATCGCAAAGTCTACCTTTTGTGTCGCACTTGGAGAGGTATGTTGTATCACTATCACATTGAGGACATCATGTTGTTCTTGTTTTCTAGGTGACCAATGTTGTGTCGTCCACTATTTGAGTGTGTGATCATGATCTAGTTTTGTCTCTATTCACTTGACCTTCATTGATCCCACACTTAACCTTATTTGGAAAATTTCACTACTCCAGGAAACTTGAGTTCACTTAGCCTTCCTGAACTACACATTGCATAGTCTCAACCCTCAAGCCCTCACCTTGCCTCTTGAAACTGTGACATGCGCAGTCACAATGCCCAACCTTTACCCTTGAGCTCTAGAACTGCGCAATATATTCCTTGTAGCTAGCCACAACTACGCACTATGCAGTGTCAAGCCTCAAGCTTCCAACCTAACACCTTGAGCTACACAACTATGTAATCCATGAGAATATTCTCCCTCCAGAACTGCACATTGGGAAAATTCAAGCCTGAAGCCTGAAGCCTCAAGGTTGATCCCTTGAACCCCTCAAGTGCACAATCTGCTAGCTTTTTCTCCTACCAAAATTGCACATTGGGTGTCTTCAAGCTTCAAGCCTCAACCTTGAGCTCTTGAGACCCTCAACTATGCAGTCACCTACCCTGTCCATCTTGAGCTATGCATTGTGAAGTCTCAAGCCTTAGTCCCAGACCTTGGCCTTTGGAACTACGCAATCCCTGAGTCAATCACTCAATCAGTCACTCAATCTTAACCTCAATAAATGATTTGGTACTCTATCTTATCATGATAAGATGATGATGGAGGAAAAGGAGAAGGAGACTATGTTAGAAGAAACCTATGGAGCTTAAGAGATAAGATGATCATCAAGGGAGAAGACGAGGGAACACCAAATTACAACAGAAGATCAAAAATCAAGACCACATTCAAGACTCCTTACTTTCAATCTAGATGAAGGAGGAAGAAGAAGAACATGCACCATATTTGAATAAGACTTACAAATAACAACAATAATAATGGCTTGAGATTACCATGCCATGATGTATTCCATGTCATCAATGTATTTTCATACCTTGTCAAAGTTTCATGTCATCATTGGCCACATCATTTTTGTATTATGTGATTTCAATTTCTATGAAATGTAATGTAAAGTGCAAGTCTAAGATCCATGTATAGAATTTGAAAAGTCACGAGTGAGTCGAAAGGTCATAGAGAAGTCAAACAATCATGAGGTTAGTCCAAGAGTCCCAAGGGAGGTGAATGTTCACCCCATTTGTTATATATATACCCTAATAGCTCATGCAAATGAATTTTCACCTTGGCTCCTCCTACTAGAAATTAGAGAGGAAGATAGTTCTTTTGGAGGAGCAAGTGATTTCTCTAATGCTCCACTATTGGCGCTAGTGGTGTTCACTATCTTGATGTATCTTGGAACTTTTTCTTAATTCAGAAGCTTGTTCAGCCAAAACACTTTCATGTGCATGTCCTAAATATCGTAAGATTGTTCTTTGAATGTTTGTGATGTATGTTGTTTCATCTATACTAAGGAAATTGAACTATTTAAGTGGATTTGATGCTTATCTTGTTGAAGGTGTGTTGTAGTTGTTTTTAAAAATCATTGCTTATATGTGAACTATTTCTCTAGTTTTCCAACGATTCATTTATATGTATATGTTCATGTGTCTTTTCTCAATTAGTACTATTACTTGTCTTTAAAAGGCTCACTTTTCTCTCCCCTTTCGGTAGAAGAACCTTGATACATTTCATAGATGAATAGTCCACAAGGCATACTCACTTGATAATTTGAAATCACCTCTACATTTCTCTCTTGTGCTAAACTTTGTGGCCAAGGAAAATCTATAAGGATATATGGGATACATGCCTTAGTTCCGAAAGGGCTCCCACACCAAACTTTGCAAAATCTATTTGGGACTTTTCATCAAGGATACCCCCTTGGTTGACGAATTTCTAGCACTACCAATAGGCCCATCACCTCTCATATGGGGTATCTTGTTGCTAACTTTCCATGCCTCATGCCCACAATATTAGGCCACATACTCATCAACACTCTTTGCACTCATGCTCTTCCTTATGGACACCACTATTGGGTTCCCTTGACACCACAAATTAGTGAGGAAGTAGATGTCCTAAACCTCCAAATATAATGGTTGGTACTTTACTATAAATTATTGTTCCTCAGGGTGCCACATATCTACCATACATTGGAGGAGCATCAATTTTCCCTTTAGGTTCCAAGTCGTGAAAAATTTCAACAAATTATAGGGCCTAAGAGTATGGATTATGGGTGGGTGAGATAGATCCATCATATCATATTCCTGATTCCCTAATTCCTTCAACTCAATCATTCTTGTTGAGTACCTACCATGAACACATCACCATGAGTCAATATGATCCTTAGAAAAGAAACCCATCTTGCAAACGGTTGTGAGTAGCCCTAGATTTTAAGGTTTCCTATGCCATCACCCCATTGTTATCTCCATAGGGAGACCACCACCCCTAGATTTTAGCACTTGGAGTGGCATACTAGATCGCCTTCACTCCTAGTGTCATTGGGTGGGAGAAACAATGTAGTCAACCACCAAATGGGATCAGCCAGGGGTCAAAAATCAAGGAAATTCAACACAAAAACCATGAAAATGCAAAGGAAAGATGAGTAAATACTTGGTGGAAGGAAAATGTTGATTTATGTCCAACATGCTTTAGGATATTGAAAAACATTTTGGGGGTAGGTTGGGGATTCTCCACTAGTTTAGTTTCCAATGACAAAATGTGCAAATGAACTCCAATTTGGCCATCTTTCACCTATGTTAAGGCCTCAAAAATAGTCAGATTTGTTTTTCCACCTAAAAGTTTCACAATTTTCTACCTTTGAAACATCTATGTTTGATTCAAATAATATTTCTATGTTATTTTTATGCACAATTGATGATTGTTTTAGATTTTATGGAATAGGTTGGTCATGATTCTTTCAAATTATCGAACTACCATTATCACTACAAACATTAGGTGCATTTTTCTTAAACCTAGGATACAGGGGTAGGTACCACTCATCCATCTCTACTACATTATTAACCATCATTTCCATCTTCGTTATGCCTTAGGTTTGGCACCCTCAGATTGTGACACTAACCCATTTATATTTTCACAATGTAGGTTACACAATAGATCTTACCTCCACATGGATGACTTGGTTTATCACTCACTTTTTATATTAGTGTCCATGTTGAATATTATTATAGACCTGTAATCCATCCTTTTGACCTACCATAGCTTTGAATCTGAGCCTCATTATCTCTTCTCTATCATATTCTGGCAATAACCTACAAGTATTCCATCACTTTTTACCTCGTGATCATTGATACACACTCCCTCACTTATTCATGTTGATATTCCTTATTGTATTTCATCAATGCAATCACATTTCCTGTGGCCCCACTAGTAGATTTCACTTGATGTTCTTACCCCTCCTAGAGAGACTGCTACTATAAGTGGTTTTATATGCCACCCTCTCTACTTCACTTTTCTTAGGGTGCTTCCATAAACTTGAAGCAAGTTACTACCTTCTATTCCACCCATTTCTCTAAGATGAGATTCCTTTGTATTCTCATCATGCTCATTAGTCATTGAAGGGTATTGAGCATCCTTTATATTTTTTTCAAGCTCATTAAAACCTCACTAGAAAGACACCCCATATCAAGAACACTACTATCTCTTCTTTGAGCTCATTAAACCACAAATAAGAAACCTTATCGAGTATCCTTTTATCTCTTTTTTAGGTCTGTTAAAACTAAATGAAAAAATACATTTGGAGCTTAATTATCTTCTATTTAATGCTTGCTAAACTATGAAGGTGATACAAACAAAAAAAAAGAAGGGGAGGGGAATTGGTTTGATCATTATATCAGTCAACATGGGAAAATCATCTACGTCAGCCTTGAACATGGCACTTGTTTGTGTCAATACCTTACAACTGTGTTTTGGCTTGCCTAGGTGTTGTACCATACATGAGTCTCTCAACTCCTCTAACTAGTTACTCTTCTAGTCACTCTAGAGAATGCTTCAATGCCTCCTATGTTGTTGCATGATATCATGTGGTCCTCATTAGTTAATGCTTCCAATACACTTTTATTTCATGGCATTACATGTTAAAGGGAATAATAAATGTTAGTTGGAAACCTACAGTCATTGTTGACCTTTCTTGTTGGCCATCCTTATGTTAGATGTATGTGTTGATTTCACCATTTCACATCGTCTCTCGCTTTGTTATATGTCGATTAATGAGGGATAAATTAAGGCCCTGCTTTGCTGGATATTTTCCTGTAAAATTCAACTCACTATCAAGGAGCTTGATCTAGGAACTACTAATACCTTGGAGCCTGCAGTCCTTAGCTGAAGGATTCCTCATGATTAACAATGGTTTTACCTTATTGACTCTTGATCAGTATAATCCATGAGTGTTCAATGTAAACACATTTATTCACACTCTTTGGATTGTCCTAGGTACCTTGGGGCCCATTTTTATCATTGGTGGGTCCTCTCATGTCTGTTACTAGTATACCTCACTAATTGGTAATTATAAGATTTCTACAATGCTTAACATTAGCTGATTTATTCACATGTTTTAGATCCATACCATAAAGATTGAGTATAATACTTTAGATTTAGGGACTTATCACTCTATCACTCTTATATGTACTCTACCCAAGGTGCATTGGAGTTTTTTACCATCTTATGTAGTTTGAGGAATACTCTAGGGAACCTCTTTTCTATGTGTCAATAGTTCTACTAGTGTATGTTGATGCACAAAAATAATTAGAAGGTTCTGCAAGCCATTGCAGGTGTTTTTCTATCTTCGACTCCATCTATATGAGTGTTGCATGAATTGTCCATCATGAACCTCCTCCAAAGCAAAAGGGTCTCCCTAATTGTTATTGATGCACTTCATGATCTATCATAACATCGAACAAGTGGGTTTGTCATGAGGAATTTCATATTTTTTTCCTCAACATTGTCAAAAATTAAAATGGATTCTTCCTACCTCTCTCAACCCTCCTAATCATCATAAGAATCTGAAAATATTGTTATTGAATTTCCCACTTATATTAGTAAAAATAACTTCTCCCCCTTTGCTTTAAGAAAGAAAAAGATCAATATTTATTCCAAAAGGTTTGAAAGGATTCAGTATTTTGTTATTAAAGTACCAATTCACAAAGTATTCCTAAAATAATTTATATTTTTCTTTTATGAAGATTCAAAAAATGTTATTACGGAAGTTCATTTCAATAGAATTTTGGCCCTTTGGTTCTCTTGTGCACTATTCGTTGTAATTGAGATTGGTGTTTATCACTAAATGACAATTTTATATCATGTGAAAATGTTCAAGTCAAGGTATTGCTATCAAAATAATTGTTGTCTACCAAAATATTGAAGGGGAATTACACCTATTAAGGTTGTCACCACTACAATATGGTCCCATATAGTATACAAAGACTCAAGTTCCAAGTCCTGACACCAATAAAGGCCCCATATCACCGAGTTACAATGGAAACATGGGTAGATTATCTATAGTGCATTGTACTCTCCTACCATCAATCTGGGACAATTCTTTGTGTTGATTTCATTTGATTAAAAAAAATTGTACGCAAGGCACATACAAAAAAAGAATGACAAGCTAACACTACAAACTAATGTTTATGCATTTAGAGTAGTTCTTCTTGAGCTACTAGTAGGTCACATATCTCTAGACATAAATCCATGTTTGGCTAATTAGAGTCTCATATCACAAGAAAAAATTGAAGGAATGACTTCAAGCATATGCCAAATTTTACTTTCAAGAATTTGGTGATAGGGTCAAGTATTGGACTACTTTTAATGAAGCGAATGTGTTTCCTATTATTGGTAATGATCTTGGTGTATGGCCACCTCAATTATTTTATTCTCTTTAGAAATTGTAGTGTTGGAAATCCATAATGGAACCATATATTGTTGGTCATAATGTTTTGTTATCCCATGCAGTGACCATAGAACATTACAAGGAGAAGTTAAAGAGCAAGAAAAAAGGATTCATTGGCATCTTGATATATGCCAAATGGTTTATACCAATGACAAACTTATCTGAGGATAACGTTGTGACTCAAAGAGCCATAGATTTCATGTATGGATGGATTAGAGAGCCTGTTATTTATGGAGATTAATCTTCTTGTATGAAGAATATTGTAGGCTCGAAATTTCCTCATTTCACCAAACAAGAATCCGAAAGCTTAAGGGCTCCTTCAATTTCATTGGTCTCATCCATTATACTACTACTTATACTTCAGGTTCTCCTAGTTACTGGGATTTAACCCTAAGATACTTTATAGAAGATTCATTTGCAACCACTTCAGTGTATCAAAAATGGCATCCCTATTAGTGAGTTGGCACATAATAGACTTCCTTTTGTCCCATGGGAAATTCAAGCATTATTGGAATACTTCAAGGGGCACTATGTTAGTCCTCCTATAATAATTTATGAACAAAAATATGGGCGGTACATTAATTAATCCATTCCACTTGAAAATGCATTAAACGATAAGCCAAGGGTATCCTAAATCCATGATTATGTTGAAATATTGCTTGCAACTGTTAGAACTAATTCAAACACCTGCAGATACTTTGTGTGGAGTTTCGTTGACAATTTTGAGTTTGTATATGGTTATACAATCCTCTATAGAGTGTATTACATGGATTTCAAAGATATATATTTGAAGAGGTATCTGACCCTTTATGTTCATTGGTACACTAATTTCTTAAAGAGATATGAAGATCATCGACTTGTCCTATAATCTTGTTAGGACCGTGGAAACTATATTCATAGTTCCTTCAATGTACAATCCTTCACAAAATAACATACACTACTTCAAGCAATTTATAAAGTAAGCTTCAATGAATCTATACATATTACAATGGATACAAATCCTATGAATAATGTAGGTTATTGCACATAACCATATGTTTTTCATATCTTTTAGAATAGACATGCGACTAGCTTGCAATACTTTTATTTTATGGAATAATAATCATCCATGTCTTAAAGAAAAACAAGAAGGGAACAAATATATACTTTTATTAAATACAAATCCCTTAAGTATGTATTAAAGGTAGACATTAAGTTATGATCCTTGTTGGGTGTGGAGCCTGATGATCTTCTTTATTCAGAGGTATCACCACATTGGACGCCAGTTTGTAATGTGGTGACAACGCTGCCCATAATATTTATGCTGCAAGGGGGGTCCAGGGGGGGCGACTGCGATCATTGGGAGTTCCCCCTGGCAGGGGATCGGGGACAGCGCCCCCGAAGCGAAAAAATGGATGTAAAATTTCATTGTAAAATGTTGTAATTTCGTAGTCAATCTGGGCCGTTCATTAGGTGGAGATCTAATGGTAGAAGTTATGTTTAATTTAGGGTTTTTTGCCCTAGAAGGCAACCCCTTGCTGTATATGAGGGAATTGTATTGCGTCTATGTAGATCTGTATTCTGAGTGAGAAAGAGAGAGGAGATTGTGTGAGATCTAAGAGGGTATTACAACGGATCTGTTGTAGGTTGTATCTCTTCAGTTTGTTGGATAATATAAAAGGAAGGACTAAATATTTCTCTGTGGACATAGCCCAAATTGGGTGAACCACGTATATCTGTGTCTCTCTTGTTTTATGTGTTTTATGTGTTTATATTTCTGCAATATATTTTATGTGTTCTATTGCTCTGTAATATATAATTTTCTAACAATTGGTATCAGAGTCGAAGGTCTATTTGGCTGATAAACTCACAGGAGAGAAGGGTTCCTGGTTCAAGTGGGAGCAATGGCGGAAGATGGTAGGTTTAGGGTCGAAAAATTTAATGGCCAAAACTACCAGCTATGGAAGATGCAGATGGAAAATTATTTGTACCAGAAAGATCTGTACCAACCATTGAGCGGAAAGACAAAGAAGCTGACGAGTATGACGAACACAGAATGGGATATTCTCTACATAAAGGCACTTGGAACAATATGGTTGTTCCTAGTGGTGTCGGTGGCATTTAATATTTCAAAGGAAACGACAACATAGGATTTAATGTCGGCATTGGCCAAACTATATGAAAAACCCTCGGCCTCAAATAAGGTATTTCTTATGAAAAGTTTATTTAATATGAAGATGTGAGAAGGTGGATCTGTTGCTGATCATTTAAATGAATTTAATACAATTACCAATTAGTTAAGTTCTGTAGGCGTAACTTTTGATGATGAAGTTAGGGCTCTGTTATTTCTGTGCTCATTGCCAGAAAGTTGGAATGGTTTAGTTATGGCCATTAGTAACTTTGCCTTTGGATCTAGTACTTTAAAGTTTGATGATGTTGTCGGTGCAATCCTTAGCAAGGAAATGTGACAGAAAAGCTCCGGTGAGACATCAGGTAATGATTTGGCTGCAGATACTAGGGGAAGAAAAATGGAAAGAGGAAAGAGCCCAGGATATCACAGTAAGTCAAGGAAAGGCAAATCCAAGTCCAGATTGGGGATAGTTTGTTGGAAATGCGGGAAGAAAGGACACCTAAAGAAAGACTGCAAGTCTCAGAAGGGAAAAGAAGGAGACACATAGCAAGAAAACAATTATGAAGTGAATGTGACAGGTGATGTGTTGCATGATGCTTTGATTCTTTCATTAGAAAATATTATTGATGTCTGGGTGGTAGATTTAGGGGCCTCATTCCATGCCACACCTGATAGGAAACATTTTCATGATTATGTTCAAGGAGATTTTGGACAGGTTCGATTGGGTGATGATAAACCCTGTAAAATCATTGGAATGGTACAGTTTTCATAAAACAACAAAATGAAAATCAATGGCTATTGAAGGAGGTAAGGCATGTTCCAGATCTGAACAAAAATCTAATTTCAACAGGGAAATTGGGAGGTGAAGGTTGTGTGACTACTTTTACAGATAAAACCTGGACGGTCACTAAAGGATTCCTGGTAATAGCAAAAGGAGAAAAGGTTGGTACATTTTATTTATGAAATGGTATTTCTAATTTTGTTAATGCTTTAACCTCTAAAGGAGAAGATACGACATTGTGGAATCATAGGCTTGGGCACATGAGTGAGAAGGGGATGCAGATTATTCACTCAAGAAATTTGTTGCTAGGTTTGAAGCATGTTGATTTAAAATTCTGTGAGAATTGTGTTTATGGAAAACATAAGAGAGTCAGATTCCTCAGATTTGGGAAAGAAAAGAAGAGTGAAAAATTAGAGCTTGTGCATACAGATGCATGGGGACCTGCTTAGGTATCATCTCTCAGTGGCTCTCGTTATTATGTTACTTTTATTGATGATGCAACCAGAAAAACCTATATTTATTGCATTCGAAATAAATATGATGCATTTGATACTTTCTAGAAATGGAAATCTTTGGTTGAAAATGAGACAGGAAAAAGGTTGGAGTGTCTCAGATTAGACAATGGAGGTGAATATTGCAACAAAGAGTTTGATAGGTACTGTTTAGAGAATGGAATTCACAGAGAGAAGACAGTTCTAGGAACACCACAAGAAAATGGTGTGTCAGAAAGGATGAACAAGACAATCATGGAGCATGCAAGGTGTATGAGATTGCATGCAGGATTGCCTTCACAATTTTGGGCAGATGTTGTAGATAATGCTGCTTATCTATAAACAGAGGGCCTTCAAGTTCCTTGGATGGTGGTATTCCAAAAGAGGCATGGAGACATAAAAAGGCAAACTACTCATTTTTAAAGACTTTTGGTTGTGAAGCCTTTGTCCACATTAATAAAGAAAATAGACCAAAGCTTGAGGCAAAATCAAAGAAATGTACCTTTATTGGATATGGTGTTAATGATTTTGGTTATCGCTTTTATGATTATGAAAAACACAAAATCATTAGAAGCAGAGATGTCATGTTCAATGAAAAGGTTTTGTATAAGGATTCAGCTGCAGGAAAAGAAACAGGAAAACGAAAACAGAGAATACGCAGTGCTTGATGAGATCACAAAAAAAGTGATGGTGCCTAAAAATCATAATGATAAACAAATAGAACAACAACAACAATCACCTCAAACACGTGAAAGTGGTGTTAGAATATCTACCAGGATAAATAGACCCCCTGAACGATACCCTCCTTCATTATATTATGTATTGTCGACTGATTCTGGTGAACCAGAATGTTATGAAGAAGCAGTGGAGGTAGAAACTAGGAAGAAGTGGGAGCAAGCAATGAAAGAAGAGATGGACTCCTTAGGACATAACCAAACTTGGGACTTAGTCAGGTTGCCTGCAGATAAAATAGAACTGCAGAATAAATGGGTTTACAGGTTGAAGGAAGGAGATGGAGGTATAAAAAGGTATAAAGTTAGACTTGTGGTGAAGGGGTTTGCACAAAAAAAGGGTATAGACTTTGATGAGATATTTTCCCCTGTTGTTGAAATGACTTCAATCAGAACTATTTTAAGTCTAGTAGCAGCTGAAGATTTGCATCTTGAGTAGTTAGATGGAAATACATCCTTTCTCCATGGGGATTTGGAGGAAGAGATATATGCAGTAGCCACAAGGATGTGAGGTAAAAGGGAAAGAGAAACTAGTGTGCAGGTTGAAGAAGAGCTTGTATGGTTTAAAACAGGCTCCAAGGCAGTGGTATCTAAAATTTGATAGGTTTATGTCTGAACAAAGTTATACTAGATGTCACTTTGATCATTGTGTTTATCTCAAAAGGAAAAATGATGGAAACTATATTATATTGTTATTGTATGTAGATGACATGCTTGTTGCATGTTCTAACGTGCAGGAAATAAATGTGCTCAAAAGAAAATTGGAAAACTCATTTGCAATGAAGGATTTTGGTGCTGCAAAATAAATCGTTGGTATGAGAATAACTAGAGACAAGAAGAATAAAAAATTAACATTGTCTCAGAGTGAGTACATAGAAAAGGTGTTGAAAAGATTTAATATGCAAAATGCAAAACCAGTTAGTATACCTTTGGCTAGCCATTTCAAACTAAGTAAGGAGGTGTGTCCCAAGACTCAGGAAGAAATGGCTTATATGTCTAAAGTTCCATATGCATCAACAGTTGGAAGCTTAATGTATGCAATGGTCTACACAAGGCTTGATATTGCATATGCAGTGGGAGTTGTAAGCAGGTACATGGACAATCTAGGAAAAGAACATTGGATGGTAGTGAAGTGGATTCTCAGGTATTTGAGAGGTACCACAAATCAAGCATTATGATTTAGTGGTTCAAACATTGCTCTATAGGATATGTTGATGCAGATATGGCGGTTGATAGAGATAACAGGAGGAGCACCACAGGGTATGCGTTTACTGTAGGTGAAAAAACTGCCAATTGGGTTTAAAAACTACAAAGTGTTGTTCCACTCTCAACAACGGAAGTAGAGTATGTTGCTGCTACAGAGGCTAGTAAAGAAATGATTTGTTTACAAGGGTTTCTGGATGAATTAGGTAAGAAGCAGGAGTTGGGAAGGTTATACAGTGACAACCAGAGTGCCATACATCTTTCAAAGAACTCTACATTTCATTCCATGACTAAACATATACAACTCAAGTACCATTTCATACGGTCAGTGTTGGAAGATGGACAATTGAAGCTGGAAAAGATACACTAGCCAGAATCCTGATGATATGTTAACAAAAGTTGTAACCAGGGAGAAACTGAGATTCTTCTTAGTTTCAATTGGTCTTCAAGTATTATGAAGAAGATGAGAAAAAACCAGGTCGAAAGTGGAGTCATTGTCCAAGAAATGAAGCAGCGGTGGAGTTGCTATAATCAGTCTCCAAGTGGGAGATTGTTGGGTGTGGAGCCTGATTATCTTCTTTATTAAGAGGTATCACCGCATTGGACCCTAGTTCGTAATGTGGCGGCAACACCGCCCGTAATATTTGTGCTGCAAGGGGGGTCCAGGGGGGGGCAACGCCCCCCAAGTTAAAAAATAGATGTAAAATTGCCTTGTAAAATGTCGTAATTTTGTAATCAATTTGGGCCGTTCATTAGGCGGAGATCTGACGATAGAATTTGTGTTTAATTTAGGGTTTTTTTTCTATAAGGCAACCCATCGCTATATATCAAGGAATTTTATTGTGTCTATGTAGATCTGTATTCTGAGTGAGAAAGAGAGAGGAGATTGTGTGAGAGCGAAGAGGGTATTACATCGTATCTGCTGTAGGTTGTATCTCTTTATTTTTCTGGATAATATAAAAGGAAAGATTGACTATTTCTCCGTGGACGTAGCCCAAATTGGGTGAACCATGTATATCTGTGTCTCTCTTGTTTTATGTGTTTTCTGTGTTTATATTTCTGCAATATATTTTATGTGTTCCATTGCTCTGTAATATATAATTTTCTAACAATCCCGACATAGTGAAAATTAAAAGAGCATTTACCAAATGAACATAATGAATGCAACCACAAAACCTTCAATCGACGACCAATCGAGGAGAATGGAGACCATTCAATCAGCTTAAGGATATTTATAAAAGCAAGATATCTACTCAAAAAAATGGATTCCCTCCTTTGTATACCCATATGTTTTCCATTTGTGAGTGAGAATATGACCAATAAAAAGGTTACTTTCTTTTATTCCTATTTTCCTCTTCATGCAACTGACCTTTGCTTGTGTGATGTCTTTACTAGTTTGCAAGTTGACTCTTTCAAGTGTCTCTTGGAATGTGATGACAGAGATCCATTGGTTTATAGTCAGACAAACATTAATATCTTTCCTTGCATTTCTTTCACCGTTTTACCATTAAAGTTGGTATTGACCTTGTTATTGTTGTGTAGGATACAATATTCTTTCTCATTGTTGATCAATTTTAAACGATTATGCATCACCTTCACATTTTCATGCATATCGTACCTCAAAAAAATGTACTTGGATGAGAAAACGTAATAATTTTATTTATTTATTTATTTTTTTTTTTTTTTATTTTTTTTTTTTTATTTATTTTTTTTTTTTTTTTTTATTTTTTTTTTTTATTTATTTATTTATTTTTTTTTTTTTTCTGTTGGAAACACTGAGAGGGGCAGTGATCAGTATTCCTTTTCAAGTGTTAATTTTACCAGTTAAATAAGTTATATTTAGAACACAAAATTAAAAATAGGAATAAATGATTTTATTAATATAATCTTTACAATAAATCACGTACAATATATATAGGGCTACAACCCTTGATGAAGACGCTGATCTTCAATTTCCAGGCTCCAATCTGTTTCCAAGCACCAACTTGGTCTTTTGTGAGGCTTAAACCTCTAGGGCTCTAGCCCTATCTTTGTCAAGGAACCAATCTTTGATTTAGGAGAACCAACTCTAAGGACACCAATCCTTTTGATTCTGAGGCACCAACCCCAAGGGCTCCAACCCTATCTTGTCAAGGCACCAACCTTGGATTTAGGAGAACCAACTCCAAAGACACCAATCCTTCCAATTATGAGGCACCAACCCCAAGGGATCTAACCCTATAGTTTTTCTTTGTCAAGAAATGTTTTGACTGTATTACACTTCTCTCAAAATATTCTTCACTATGTTCTGTCAATCTACAACTTTATTGTAGTCTCCATGCTACATCATCAGTTCCAACCTTGTCTCATAGAAGGTGTCACCAATGCTCTTCATTATACCCAACCACTTTCTCCAAGATTGCATCATGATGACTAATGCATCATGGTCTTCAATAGTCTTCACACAACTTCAATGTGTCTACTATGAAATGTACTAAGTTATGTACATAAACAATTCTTTGTTTCAATCCTCTGTTCTAACTGTCGTGGTAACTGCTTCGGGAGTACACTTTAGGAGTACCTCAGAGGTGTGAATGTCACGGCTTCATGTTGTGAGTTCAATTAGAAATAATTTTGTCTATGAAGTCCTTGTAACAGATCGTGGGTTGTGATTTAACAGATTCATCATAGGTACGATCTTTTAATGAATAAACCAGTCAACAGAAGCTCGACCTTTGGATTTAATCTTCCTCCGTTGGACCTCTGGTTTCCTTCTTCACTCGATTGGCCTTCAACTTCATTGTTTTCTCTGTCTCACTGAACCTTTGGCTTACATTCACTGTTTTTCTTTTTGCTCGTCCTTTAGCTTCCTTCGAGTTCACGAGTTATGAACTGTTTTTCTTCTCTATTATCGATGCTCGAGATCCTTGCTTGAGGTGAAGCTTTTGACTTTTATTTATACGTGTGTCACCAATACCCAAAAGACATGTTTATTAGAGGGAGGCCAACTCGTATATTAAAATATGTATTGGAGGCCTTTTATCCAATTATATCATAGACTTGTTTATTTATGGAAAAACCATAAAGGATAGGTTATAACCATATTATAATAGAACTCTGGTGGTCCCCACATGCCACGTCACTACTTTAATCGCAATCACAATTTCATGAAACTCCCGCAATCGAAACTTTGGAGGTCGTCACATAACATTTCCGATCCCTTACTACCGATGGAGTGGATGCAATATTATATCAAACTTGTTTTTGATAACTGCGTTAGGTCCACAACTTTATCATGATCGGCAGTCCGTCGCGTCTATAACTTTATCGCAATTGGTGGTCTGTTGGGTCTATCACAATCAGCGGTCCAATGGTGACAACCCTTTATGATTTGTGTAACTTATGATAGCCAGACATGATGTTATATTAAGGAGTATTGTAATGGTTCAGTGGATTCGCAATAATATCGCAATCAGAGGTTTTACCGTGACATCCCGTTAAGACTTGTGATATGAAATTTCATACGGAAGATGTGATATTATATTAAGGCGTATTGTAACGGAACCGTCGGGCCTGCAATATATATCACAATCGAGGTTTTAATGTGACAATATCTTTAAAAGGACTTGCAATATGGCTTCTGATGAGGTGGATGCGATATAACATAATGGTGTATTCTAATGGATCAGTCAGTCCACATATATAACACAATTGTAGATTTCAATGTGACACATAATAAAGTTGCTGATATACTACTGATATGTTAACTTCGATGTGTTGTGGTCTTTTGTTAAAAGGTTTCCACGGTTTGTTTTTTGGATTGGGTTCTTAGCTCCTCCGATAACATTGCTTATGCTCCTCTGTCAATGTGTTCCTATTTGCTTCTCGATGGCTTCCAATGACCTCTTCCTCTTACGCTTTGGCTTCATGATGGCTTATGATAAACTGATTCTGGTGAACTCTTCCAATAACTCTTCTTTGACTGCTCCTATTCTTGACTTCTAATGGCTTCCAAAGCCTTTCCAATGGATTTCTTGAAGGCTTTCCTCCTTGGCTTCTTTCTCTTGTTACTTCACAGATCTACTCTGCTTCTCCTTGGCTTCATATCATCATTTAGTATCCCAAAATATTGCCATATTGACATCAATGACAATCTAGATCAACGATCGCCTCCCTTTGTCATTGATGGAAATATTCTTCTTCTCTCCCCCTTTGACATCAATGGTAAAGGAGTGCACAAGGAATACCCCTGTCAAGCTACTCCTCTTCTTCATGAATAGTAGATCTTCATGGGTTTGTTATCCCCCCTATCATGGTGCTCCTCCTTTTTCTCAAGATAGAAGGATTGTTTCCCCATATTCTATTGTCTCCATATTCAGATTTAAGAAGTCTTCATAGTCCAAAACAAGAGAAAATGCCACTAAAATTATCTTTCTCGCTATATTTCTTCAACTCCAAGTTCCTCTGTATTTCTGTGCTTCTTCTTAAGTCACTTCTATCCAATTTTTTGTATACTTCCCATCACCACCTTTCAAAGTACTGCTCCAAGAAGTGGTAAAAACTTCAATAAGATGTCTATAAGACTACTTCAACAAGGCTAAGAATGTCTTCAAAGAAATCTTCTTCTGCACAACAATCAAGTGTCCTTCACCAAGATTCTTGCACCATAATTCCTAGTCCAAGACACTACAATTGTGTCTCCTTACTAATCCTTCCACTGAGGTGACTACCACTACAACACTGACCTAGTAGTAAGTCCTTCAAAACATGTTCGTTGTCTGTCAAAAATATGAGCTGAACAAGTCTCACTTTCTTAAGGTAATCCAAGCTCCAATAGATGATAGCTTACCACGATTCCAAAGGTGTAAGTCTGATTGATGGAACAATAGACGAGCTCCACAAGCATAAGGAATGAAGCATATAATAGGAATTCTGTTTATCCAAAGTCTGTGCACAGGTCTAAGCCTTTGAAACTCTAAAAAACTATCCTCACAACCGAATTCTGCAACACTGGATTGATCAAGTAGCAACAAGTCTGAAGAAGGTTGCCTCTATTTTTGTCCATAATTTACCTGTTCTCACATCAAATCCCTGAGTTGAGACATTCAACTTCTGTAATAACAACAACATAGTTATTCACCTTATTAGCATTAGATGGCCTTTTATGCTGCTCCAATTTCTGCTTAGTGATCAAGTGGAAAACATCTTTAACAACAGTCCATTGGATCCATTCATGAATAACATTTGCAAGAATATCTAATCAACATAACCCCCCCCTAACTATATGCATGGTCTCCTTTTGGCAGAAACCCATCATTAAACACTCAGAATATCAAGGATATCTTCATCAAGTCAACAACATGTGTTGTTGGCTGAGAGTTCAAGAGATTTTCAGATTGTATTTGCTTTCTTCTAAATAATTGTGTAACTTTATTCTCTGGCATGGTTCTAGCTTGTGTAGGTGCCCAAGTCAAGTTACAGTCACGTGCCATATGTCCAATGTTATGACACTTGAAGAACTGCATGTTGTTCATGAATAAGAATTCATGACTTCTTCTTGCAAAATTGCTTCTCAGAGATTGTCGGGGACCATAATATTTATCTTTGTGATATGCCCTACAATCTTTTTCCATGTGTCCAAAGTTTGTACAAGCATAACAATAATCAAGAAATAAACTTTCGTACCTGGGAGATGGAGATTTCCTTGATGTACTTCTTAAGTCTTTTTGCCTTGAGATCCTTTGATGATAACCATTGCTTCTCACATCCTTGACATCATCTACATTTCTTCTTGGAACATGACTTCCTTCACTATCACCTTGACTCTTATCTTTACCTTTGTTGAAACTAGGAGCATCAACATTTCTTTCTGGCTTCCTCATGTCTTTGTTGTTTGAAGCATTATCATTCTTGCTTGAGGATTCACCTACATACCTGAGACCTGATTTATCAAATGGAGATCTTTGATGGCTGAGCATGTCATCCAAGGCTTGGCAGCTCTTCAAGATTTTTTCCATCCCTTCAACCTTTTTCTTGAGGGAGACAATCTCTTCTTCCAATCTTTCACAGTATTTATTCTTCTTAGCAAGTTGTTAATCAATCTCTTCCTTGATACAATTTTCTTCATTTGCTTCTATTTTAAGGGAGATGATATCTGATTTCATTTTGAATATTTCTTCATTTTCCTTAGCTAGACTTCTCTCCATTTCTTCCATGATCCTTGTAGCTTTACATGTTTTGGCCTTGAGAAGGTTGAGGTCAGATTTTAGTTTGAATATTTCTTCATCCTTTGCTTTTAGTTGGCATATCATGGTGTTTCTCTCCTTTTCTGCTTCATCAACCTATCCTTCTATGATTACCAATGCTTCCATTGTCTTCTCAGTTCCTTGTGCTTGTTTCCTTGCTTCTTCTAGTTGTGATCTAAGGGAGGAGACCTCTTCCTTGTATTGACCAATCTCTGCTTCAAGTTTGTTCAAGCTCTTGTGCCTTTGTTCAAGGTGGCTTGACAAGTTATCTTCTCATTTCTTTGCCTTATCCAATTGATTTGTCATGGATATGACTTCTTCATGATGCTTTCTTTTGTTTTGATGAAATTCCTCCTTAAGCTTGGAAAGCTCTTCATCCCTTTCTTGTACTTGAAGCTTGACAAGGTCAACTTCCTTCCTTGTTTGGTCTTGGTCACCAACTAGTGATTTCTTCTTAAGTTCTTCATTTTCGTTTTTCAAACTGATAATTTCTTCCATGGAAGCCATAAGTTCAGTGAGGATATCTTCTTCAAAATCTTTTTCATTCTCTTCATCTTCTAGGTCTTCTTTGTCCTTGATGTCATCATTCTTATTTTTAGCTTCCATGATGGGTTCTAGATTTCTTTCTTGCTTTCCATCATGTTCTTGATTAGTGGTTATGGTCAAGGATCCTTTTGAGTGAAGATCATGAAGTTTATCCCATTTTCCTTTTGCTGATGAACAATTATCTAAATTGGCCTTGATAGGATCAGGTAGCCCATTCAAGATTACCTTCATTTCTTTTGCATTGTACTCCTTGGATTCTCCATTCATCATGCTATCAGTAATCACCGATTTCTAGACTTCAATACCTTGAGTCTTTAAGAAATTCCTCATTATTGCTTCCCATATATCAAAGTTTCCATTGAACAATGGAGCCTTCACAAATTGATTGATTTCAATTTCGGTGGTCGAGGAAGATATATCTTTATGAGGATTGGCGACTTGCTTCCTTAGCTTTGCCATTTGTGTTCTAATTGATTAACCTTCAAGATGTTAGGATTTGTGTGAAGGTACTGGCCTTGATACCAATTGTTGGAAATATTGAGAGGGGGGATGAATCAATATTCCTTTTCAATTGTTACTTTTACCAGTTAAATCAATTATATTTAGAACACAAAATGAACAATAGGAATAAATGATTTTATTAATATAATATTTACAATAAATCAGGTATAATATATATAGGGCTCCAACCCTTGATGAAGACACCGATCTTCAATTCCCAGGCTCCAACTTGTTGCCAAGCACCAACTTGGTCTTTTGTGAGGCTCCAACCCCTAGGGCTCTGACCCTATATTTTTGAAGGCACCAACCTTGGATTTAGGAGAACCAACTCCAAGGACACCAATCCTTCCAATTCTGAGGCACAAACCCCAAGGGCTTTGATCCTATCTTGTCAAGGCACCAACCTAGGGTTTAGGAGCACCAACTCCAAGGACACCAATTCTTCCAATTCTGAGGCACCAACCCCAAGGGCTCCAACACTATAGTTTTTATTTGTCAAGAAATGTTTTGATTGTATTACACTACTCTCAAAATCTTCTTCATTGTGTTCTGTCAATCTACAACTTTACTGTAGTCTCCATGCTACATCATCAATGACAAACTTGTCTCATAGAAGGTGTCACCAATGCTCTTCATTATACCTAACCACTTTCTCCAAGGTTACCTCATGATGACTAATGCATCATGGCCTTCAATAGTATTCACATAAATTCAATGTGTCTACAATGAACTGTACTAAGTTACGTACACAAACAATTCTATGTTTCAATCCTCTATTCTAATTGTCGCGGTAACTGCTTTAAGAGTACGCTTCAGGAGTACTTCATAGGTGTGAATGTCATGGATTCACGTTGTGCGTTCAATTAGAAATAATCCTGTCTATGTAGTCCTTGTAATAGATTGTGGGTTGTGCTTTAACAGATTCATCATAGGTCCGATATTTTAATGAATAACCCAGTCAATAGAAGATCGACCTTCGACCTTCTTCTTCCTTTGCTGGACCTCCGGTTTCCTTCTTCACTAGATCAACCTTTGACTTTGTTCTTTTCTCTGTCTCGCTCAACCTTCGGCTTACATTCATTGTTTTTGTTTTCACTCGTCCTTCAGCTTCCTTCGAGTTCACAAGTTGTGAACTGTTTTTCTTCTCTGTTATCAATGCTCAAGATCCTTGCTTGAGGTGAAGATTTTGACTTGTATTTATAGAGGTTTCACCAATACCCAAAAGACATGTTTATTGGAGGGAGGCCGGCTCATATATTAAAATATGTATCAGAGGTCCTTTTATCCAATTATATCATAGACTTGTTTATTTACGGAAAAACCATAAAGGAGAGGTTATAACCATATTATAATATAATTCTGGCGGTCCCCACATGCCACGTCATTAATTTAATCGTAATTGAAATTTCATGAAACTCCCGCAATCGAAACTTCGGATGTCTATAGATAACATTGCCGATCCCTTGCTACCGATGGAGCGAATGCGATATTATATCAAAATTGTTTTTGATAACTCCGTTGGGTCCACAAATTTATCACAATCGATGGTCCATCGGGTCTGTAAATTTATTGCAATCGCTGGTCTGTTGGGTCTATCGTGATTGGCGGTCCAACACTAACAACCATTTATGATTTGCGTAACTTCTGATAGCCGGACGTGATGTTATATTAAGGAGTATTGTAATGGTCAAGTGGGTCCAAAATAATATCGCAATTGGAGGTTTTACCATGACATCCTGTTAAGACTTGTGATATGAAAGTTCATACGATGGATGTGATATTGTATTAAGGCATATTGTAATGGAACCATCAGGTCTGCAATACATATCGCAATCGGGGTTTTAATGTGACTACATCTTTAGAAGGACTTGCGATGTGGCTTCCGACGAGGAGGATGTGATATAACATAAAAGTGTATTCTATTGGATCGGTATGGTTCGCATATATATTGCAATCGCATATTTCAATGTGACACGTAATAAAGCCATCGATATACTGCTGATATGTTAAATCTGATGCACTGTTGTCTTTTGTTAAAAGGTTTCCACGGTTTGTTTCTTGGATTGGGTTCTTAGCTCCTCCGATAACACTGTTTATGCTCCTCCACCGATGTGTTCCTCTTTGTTTCTCGATGTCTTCCAATGACCTCTTCCTCTTATGCTTTGGATTCATGATGGTTTCTGATAAACTTCTTCCGATGAACTCTTCCAATATCTCTTCTTTAACTGCTCCTGTTCTTGACTTCCAATGGCTTCCAATGTCTTTCCAAAGGCTTTCCTAATGGCTTTCCTCCTTGGATTCCTTCTCCTGTTACTTCACAGATCTGCTCTGCTTTTGCTTGTCTTCATATCATCATTTAGTATCCAAGAATATTTCCATATTGACATCAATGCCAATCTATATCAACAATTTCCTTTTTGGTCAAATCTCCCTTCAATGGTTTCTGGAATTTGGGTTTACGTTTCCAAATCTTGTTTAAATTTCACTTTTATTTCTCAGATTTTACTTTTGTTTTCCATTTGTATAAATTTGTTTCATTCCTTTGTACATTCATAAACTATCTATCTATCTATCTATCTATCTATATATATATACATACATACATATATATATATATATATATATATATATATATATATATGTATGTATGTATGTATGTATGTATGTATGTATGTATGTATGTATGTATGTATGTATGTATGTATGTATGTATGTATGTATGTATGTATGTATGTTTCACTTTTTGTGTTATGTAAATTCGGTGAATTCTACTTTGTTTTATTGTTTCTTACACTAACCCTAACTTTGTAAATAATGTGCTAACTATTACTTTAACTATTAAGTTTATTTGATATTTTCTTTAGTTAGTCGTCTTCTTTTAATTTAGCTTTACTTTTATAAATATTTTTTTGTTTATGTTTTAGTTTAGAATTGTATATTGGCTACATGTTCCCTTGAAATTTAATTGTTGTTAAAACTAGCATTTGCACCAAATGTTGCAAAGGAAACGTCGTAAGGCATAAAATGAGAAGAATCATGACATATGATATTAGAGAAGTGGATATTTTGTTGACCATTAATTAAGGAGTCTTGATTATTTAGTATATCATGATATTGAGTAGGTTGAATGCCTAGGTCCAATCCTTTCAAATAAATGAATCTTAGAGAAGTGGATCTTTTGTTGAGCATTGATTAAATAATTATTTTAGTTGACATAGAAACTTTAATTCGCTATTGAGAGGTACCATGGTGAACCCCTATGGTAGAACCACGAGCTTTCCTTTATTTAGCATGATATTATGCGAGACTTGGTTATGTATTTGACCAGGTAGAGGCCTAGGTTATGTATTTGACCAGGTAGAGGCCTATAAATAAACACAAAAGGATTTTTAACTCTATTCCGAAAAAGTGGAAAAAGGTTATTTTTCAATATTGAATTGTCTCACTTCATCAAAAACTTGCAGTGTTTTAAATTAAAATAAATTTATACCTAAATAACTATAATTTTAATATTAAAAACATTGTAAAAAAATTAAAATATTCATGTAATTGAATTTTATTTATTTTATTGATTTTTATTTAAAATAAATAAATATATAAACTAAAATAAATTTATATATAAATACCTATAATTTTAATATTAAAAACTCTGATTTCCTCTTCGTGTAGGAAAAGAGCTTCCAAGTTCCCTATCGTATTTAATGAATCCATACATACTTCCATGGTGGTGCACTTCAAAATATAAGTATTTAATTATTTAAGGAGTATAAAAGTTTTATTTATTTAATGTTGCAGATATAACCAGGTGGGCAATTCCCATTCAAAATTAAATAACCACGCCAGAAACATTAACTCTCCATATGAGATACGTTTCAAGTTAACCGTGAAAATGTCAAAAGGACAGTTGAAATTTGAAAGCTATTCCCAAATTACATCCCTGGAAGCATGATACAACACACCCTGATAATTTTTGTTGTTCGCCACATTATACATGCCATATTCCTGGAGAATGTTTAATGACCGTATCATATCAGATTTCTTGAACGTTGTATCGATGCGCATCCAGACAACAATACTACAGCCATGGCCCTTTGCAACTCACAGGGTTTGTATATAGGTTTATAGGCCAAAACAAAAAAAAAATTCTCTGGTGTTTAATTTGAATGCTTGATGACCATTAACTATTCGTGAGTATTTTCCTTTAATTTTAATGTTTGGTGGACATTAACTGTGATTGAGTGATTTTGCATAAATGTAAACTATGGTGCAACTGGAGATTATATCCGTGTGGATCTCCTGCATGACCCTAGATTGGTGGCTCATGATGATCTAATCTGGTAGAAAACGACACTATGGTTTTGCAATGTGAGGAGAAATTACAAGAACTCTATTACATCCTGCCAGGGATTCAGGGCAACCATTAAAGTAATCAATAGTAGAATGCGATGATGGAAACAAAGAGGTCAGATACAAAATATACACACCGATGCAAATGGATAGTTATTCTTTCACAATTTGACAACCTTTGTCATTTTATCCTTTTATACTTTTTATATTCTATACATACATGTCGGTACTAATAAATGAAATGTACACTTCAACCTTTTCCCAAATTAAATTCTTCAACTTTTTCTCAAATTAAATTCTTCAAGTACTGTTCCATGCAAAGTTAACATTAAGCTCTTCTTCAGAGTTTGTGAAAGCCACATTTTACACTAGAATTAACTTCAAAGTGTTAATCTGCACTTCTAAGCTATTTTTTAATCTAATACCACCTTGTGAAGTCATTTGGAGAATGCATTTGTTAATGAAGTGAGTGAAATATTTATTAAGAAATTTATTAAGTGACTAAGAACTATTTATTAAAACAAACATAGACAAGGGGGAAGTTTCACAATAACTTATTTATGGGAGAAGTTTCATAATAATTTATTTAGATGGATGGGAATTAAGAAATGAGCATTCACAATGGATGAGAAAATTCAACAGGCATAGTGCACTTTACCAAGATGGCAGAGAAGGATGGAAAGAGAATTGTATAAGTGGACTTATAAGAGAATGGTCCATGTGCTACCATGCATAACAACTAAGCCTCGATACCAAGTTCAACGACTATAGTAGCGATGCAAACAAGACTTAAGGTAATGGTGTGGAAAGCCATCATGAATACTCTTTATTATTATTTATTTTTTATTTATTTTTTTATTTATTTTTATTTTTTATTTTTTTATTTATTTTTTATTATTTATTATTTTTTTTATTTTTTTTATATTTTTATTTTATTTTTTTTATTTTTATTTTTTATTTTTTTTTTTTTTTTTCAGTTTTTAATAGTACCTTTGTCATGTATCCCCCTTATTACATTAATCATTTAACTAGATTAAATATATCTATATAAGTATAAAAAATAAAATGAAACCAATGAAACTTTGAGCTTGGTAATTTAAATTACTTCCTCGGCAATATTATTACTTGGAATAAGGACAGAGATCACAATCATACTGTTCATTCTATACCCTGATATTTTTTTGTTACAACTGTTGTAAATATAACCCGTGCTTTATGGAACGCATATCCCTATGCACTGTACCTATATTAAATACCAAAGACTGCCCTATGTGATGAATTTAATTATAACCAAAGCTTATTTATCTCTAGACCGTTCGATTTGTGATCTTAACATTCACACCGGCTCTGCCATGGCTTCGTGGCACAAGCAGGTCATCCCTCCTTAGCTGGATGCCTTGGGATTCCTACTCCCATCGACGGTGGTGCGCTCAGCTCTTTGATCCAAGGGCTATGATCTCTTCAGCGGATTTACTCATTCTAAGTTGCTGGAAATTGGCTCATTCGATTCCCAAGCTCTTGGCGCCTGTTCGAGCTCTGCTCCTCCTACCTCTGTCTGATTCTTCGTGTGTAGCAGGAACCTTGTCTCAGAGGGTCAGCCATGAAAACTGGGGCTATCTTCTTAATGGTAAGCTGTCGAATTTCTCCCCAAATTAGACTCTGTGCTACAATTCTCTTTAATCTGTTGTTTTCCTTTTTTTTTTTCTCTTCAACTCTGGATTTCATGATACTAATTACTTACGTGATGAATTTAATTATAACCAAAGCTTATTTATCTCTGGATCATTCAATTTGTGATCTTAACATTCACACCGGCTCTGCCATGGCTTTGTGGCATGAGCAGGCCGTCCCTCCTTAGCTGGACGCCTCAGGATTCCTACTCCCATCGACAGTGGTGCGCTTAGCTCTTTGATCCAAGGGCTATGATCTCTTTGGTGGATTTACTCATTCTAAGTTGCTGGAAATTGGCTCATTCGATTCCCAAGCTCTTGGCGCATGTTTGAGCTCTGCTCCTCCTACCTCTGTCTGATTCTTCGTGTGTAGCAGGAACCCTGTCTCAGAGGGTCAGCCATGAAAACTGGGGTGATCTTCTTAATGGTAAGCTGTCAAATTTCTCCCCAAATCAGACTCTGTGCTACAATTCTCTTTAATCTATTGTTTTCCTTTTTTTTTTCTCTTCAACTTCAGATTTCGTGATACTAATTGCTTACTTATCTTTTGTTCTCAGGGTTTGGTGGGTTCGAGTACGAGAATTCCTCTGCTATCAACCCTTGTGGTTTTCGGCTTATTCTAGTAGTCACCAATGTGCAAGTCTTCCAGGTAAGCAATGGACCGAGGTGTTTCATATTTTGTCATATGTAAGGTTTTTGCATCCATAGAGTTCCTTGAGCTCCGCTTCGGTGGATGCTAAGGGTGCTATTGTTCGGTTTGTTTATGGCTACTCGGAGGGATGGCACCTCTAATGCCTCACGATACCCTCTCGAGGCTTCCTCGTAGACCTGCTATTCAGGTTGCTCTCTGGACTGTAGTGTTGTAATTATGTTATTTTGGCCGAGAGCCTTGTAATTTCTTGCCGGCAGATTATTGTGTATTTTAATCTCCTTTCCGGAAGAAAACATGTTAAGCGGCCACGGCCCTTATAAGCTCCCAGATTATGCTGTACCTTGTTTTTTGAAGCCTCCCTTGAGTTGAGGCCCTTATTGACATTCTATATAAGTTATCTGGTTTTCTAATGAATTTTTGTATGGGAGTCGTGGTCATTTAAGGCTATATTCGCAGAAATGTTGTCAATTTATCTATGGGTTCTTGATGTCATACCTGTTATCTCGTTTTCTTCTATGAAAGGTATATTTCAGAATTTATGCACAGATTGCATTCTCTGCTAATTAATTTGACATGCACAGACTTCTCTTGATTCTGTGTGTACGCTACTATTCTTGACTTATTCAGTGTAGATTATCTTGATTTCCTTCTGCTGTAAAATTTTGCATTCCGTTAAGCAACTGAAATCGTTTCGCTTATGACGATGAGTTCACTGTTTGAAGGTTATTTTGCTTTTACTGATATTGGGTTTATAAGTTAAAGAAGTGGGTAGGGTTTATTGCTTATGAACAGAGCTTCTGCTCTTTTATTACCCGCTTAATAGCGCTCGGCTTTATCTAGCGAATTTTATTGGATTAAGTCCTTGTTAGAGTTTCCCTCCCTAAGCGCCACTCCTGCTTAAGCCCGAAAGTTTCTTCAGGGTTTTCTTTTGGAGACTAGGCTGCTACTTAATTTCACTAGAAATACTACAAGTTTAGCCGAAGTTTGCTTCATTTTCTGGGTTCACCAATCTACGGCTTAGTTCGTTTCTCACACATTAAGTTATTTATTCTTCGCACTGATTCACATAAGTGTCCTAGAGGCATCCTGCCATTCCTTTTACCGCAGTGGTAATGTGAGAAGCCTCCCCATCAATTGTCATCTTTGACAAACCGAAATCACCCAATATTCCGTTCAAATTGCGGTCTAAAAAGAATGTTGGCAGTCTTGACATCCCTGTGAATTATCTTTGGAAGAATGTTGGCAGTCTTGACATCCCTGTGAATTATCTTTGGAGTGGAACCCATGTGCAAGTATTCCAATCCCGCAGGTGGATCACAGGAAAACATGGTCAGTATTTATATCATGAAAAACTAATGTGCAATATTATTGTGAGAAAGACATACCCTGGCCTGCGTCTATTAGTTCGGAACATTGTGCATTAGGAGCCCCAAAACAAAAGAATTAGAACCAAATTTGTGATGGTTAAGTTGCTTAACGGGCTTATATTTCTCTGAGAAACGTACCATAAAGGCGGTCTTTGCTGCGCAAACAATTTCAGTGTCAAGCTCTCCCTGGCCATCGCCACGGCCATGATTTATCTACATAACCTGTATAAAAACATTCTCGGCTGCTTTTTCCCTGTCGTAAAACAACCTTCCCTTATCATAAGTAAAGAAGGAGGCTCGCCACGCCTGATTTTCCATTGCCACAACACGCTAATCAGTTATGCCGACCAGTGCGCAAACCCTTTCCACAACTAATTAACTAATTTGTAACCATTTTGTAACTATTCTGATCGAAAGGCTGAAACTTTTGCAATCGTCTAACATATAATCCTATGGTTTACAAGAATGACAGGTGGGCAGAGAGGGGAGTTGATTTCAGAGGGAAATGCCTTACGACGTAAATATAATTAATAAATAAATACATTGAATTATAAAACAAATATTATAATATTTTTCATGTTTTTTTTTTTAATTATAAATAATATTTATAAAAAAATCTAGAGATCAAATTTCCAAATCAATATTGAAATTGGAGATTTTATGATAATTTCAATCTCTTTTAACTTTGATTAATATTGAAATTGGAGATTTTTATGATCATTTCAATATCTCTTTTAACTTTGAATGATTTAAATATGTATTTTTAAATATTTAGAATATAAAAATAAATTAATACTGGCACTTTTAACTTTGAATTATTCAAATATATATTTTTTAAATATTTAAAATATAAAAATAAGATAATAAGTAAATTTTTTAATATTTTAAATTTTATTAAATTTTTATCCTAGACAAAAAAAATTAATGATGAAATTGTGAATATATGAATCAAAATATCATTATATTAGATTACTTGTTATTATCAATGGATGAAATTGTTTGTAAATATATTAATCAAAATATCATTATATTAGATGATTTTTCAAATGTGTTTATCATCAATTAATCAATTTATGTATATTATAATACTAAGATTATTTATGAATAATAATATTTTTATGATATAATTATTTATATGAATTTTCTTTTTATTAATATAATTGGTGTGCATTTTATTTTAATAAAACTTACCATTTAAATGATGTGTACATATGCAAATAGAAGTAATTGATATTGCTAAAGAGAGAATAGATCAAACTTGTTAGTATTATATTTCTAAAGCATTGACATTTTTTAAAGAGTCTTTTATTAATGCATACAACTTGTGTTAATTGCAAGTTGATATAGGCGCCACTAGTTGCCTGAGTGTGCTACCTATCCATTTGCTATATGTTAGGCTTTTTTCATTACTATATATAGAAACACACATTGGCATTTTCTATATAATAGATTTAATAGATTATTTTGCATTCTCTTTTGTAGAAGGTTTTTTTTTGGTATTTTAAGGTTGTTTTTAGTTCATGGGATATTGTTTTAAAAAATTTCATGGTATCAGAGTTTTCACCGTCCTTGTCTTTTTATGAGAGGTAGTGTGATTTAAATTAGATCTACAAGATCAGATTAGATCGAAGATAGGGTCATATTCTCTTTGGTGAAAAAGGTGTCATCTTGTATATTATGATTGGATCATAATTTTATACCATAATTCATGACCCTATGCTAGGTTTGGCTCCCACACTTGATATAGTTGATAAATTCTATATTTTTTTCCCAGGTTGTGCATTAAAACATTGTTTTAATTAAAAGTTTTTTTTTTTTTTTTAACTTTAGCTATGAAATCTCTTCCACATTGGAATATACCCCGAGGTGGTGTCTTATTTTGTGCCTTTATTTCCTAGGTCATAGAAGCACTCCTTCATTACCATATTCATTCTCAACATAATTTGTTGGTACCAATGCCATTCCCTTCAACATTTCATCCGCACACTAGGAAGCCATCTATTGTGTGGCACTACTCATTATACCGGTACCATTGCTGCTTGAATTAGAAATGGGTGTTAGAATATTAATTCTTTCATTTCTCTTTCCCTTGTGTTTTAACTAGATTTGCATGATAATTTCTTTTTCCATTCAAAATAGTACAATCATTGAGCCAGGAAAGTGGCTTCATCATACAGTTCAACAATGGGTCTTTCTCTTTGGAGGCATGGAGGGTGATGGAATAACTCTTACTTGTGAATTATATTTAATATCTAAATTATGAAATGAAAAAGTAATGATTTATACTAAACATGGAAGATTGAGATATTGGGAGAAATTACTAAAAATAAGGATGAATATTCATTCAAAGATTCATAGATAGTTATGGTGGTGGTTTGAACAAACTTCTCAAATATAATATTTTTTTATGGCCACCATCATTATATATAGTGACCATTTTGTACAATACAATTTATTTAATATAATTTCCCTTTGAAGATTTGTTTAGTCTAATTCGATGGTCCCCTTGTTTCATGATTGGCTATTAGAGCCAACAAATGGTATCATAACAACGATATGCATTAAGGTTTTCTGAATTTTCATATGTTAAGATGCATATGAGACTAACATTTTTGTAAAGCTTTACAACTATGAGATTTGGAGATACTCAGTGGACTTAATCCCATTGTCCATGATACATACTCGAGTTTGCACTGGAAACAGTCACACTAAAGAAATTTGGAAGGTGAGAGTTTTTCATATCCATGATGCTAATGAGCATAGACTCTTATTTGTTGGAAAATAATACATTAGAATTTCTCCATGTTCATGGTTCAAAACCCAACTTCACACTCACTGAATAATGTTAATAGGCGACCTGGATTTGTGAGCATTGTGAAAATAATATGTGAATCCATTTCAAATTCACTTTAGATTGCTATTTGTAATGGACTTGTGTGAATTCATCTCCTCTAGTTGCAGAGTCACTATTGGTATCCTCTTCCTCTTAGCTCTTCTCATGGTAATGAAGGGAATCATTAAAGATCTAGAGCGGTTGGAGGATTTCTGCATTGCAAACACCAAGTCTTATGTTTTTACAAACAAATTTCCTTATCATGATCCCACTAAAGTTAATTCTCAACACTTCCTAACATCATTCATACACATGCCAGTGAAAACATCAAGCAGTCCCACGGGAGCTAGCTTCACTAGGTTTAATCCACAAAACTTGTCGGGGCTCAACACGCTCGAAATTATGTTGGTTCACATAAAAATGGCTATGGGAGGGGTAGTAGGTCCAAATATCCATCCCAGAGGTAGTGAAATATTGCAAGTGTCTAAAGAGGTATCCTATTTTATTTAGATAAAAAGAAGCATGATGTTTCCCTATTTTATTTATTTTTGACATAGTCACTTACCAAGATAAAACATAAAGGGTAAAACTAATTTTAACATATATATCATTGAAATATAAAATGAAGTTTGGGATGGTTTTGATATGTAATGGAATTTTTTTTCAAGGTCTCACTTACCGTGGAAGAGTGATGAGTGATGGGAAGCTTTGATTTAAAGAAAGGGGTCCAAGTGATCAATAAAAGGAGTCATGTTAAGTCAAGATTTGAATGACAATATATTGATGTAAGAATTGATATCAAGTAAAATAAATTCGAAACCAAGTTAAGTGACTCACATATTGATGTGTAAAAGGGTGCATGTTCTAAGGTACCTAACACCCTAACAAATTATGTAAATTCATTACATGAGAATTGAAGTCTAGTTGAAAATGTGGAGTTAAAATAAAAATAAGGCCATGTCAAAGTTAAAAGTCAAATCAATGTTTGGGTCATGTCCATGGTGTGTCAATTAAATTTTTCAAGTCAAAGTCGTATTTTTTTTATTTTTTTATTTTATTTATTTATTTTATTATTATTTTTTTTTATCTTGATATCACTCCATCGAAGACACATATTTTTTGTAAGTAATTTCAGTTTTCTTGTTGGATGGAGACATTCACCTACTAGAAACAATTTATGGAGGTGTAGTGGAAGATTCAGATTAAAAAGCATATGTAGAAGGAAATTTAATTTACTTGAGTCAATGTAATGCTTGATGAGTAAAGTCTACCCCCATTGAAGAGGCAGTGGCCCTAAAAAACCACTTTCCATGAAGTAATAAGTTATGCTAAATAACTACTTGTTATGATTGTTGTGAGAGAGAAAGGTTTGTAGTCATCCAAAACCACTTGACGTATTGTGGTAATTTGAAACCACCTAAGGTTTGTGTGGTTAAGGATAAGCCTAAAAACCCAAGTTGATGATTATATTGATATATGGGAGTTAAGGGTATAAATATCTGTTGATAAACTACGTAAGAGAAAAGGTTTCCTATAGAAATAGTGGATACAGTGGTAGAAAACCCATGCATTTAGGTGGATGGTAACTTTTTTATATGGACTTAAACAAACACATTATTTATGTTTGTTTAGGTATAATATGAAAATTGAAGATAAATGAAGATGAAATAATAAGGCCAAAGAAGAAAAGTGTAGAGGATTGAAGATGAAGATGGGACCAATTCAAAGGACAATTGAAGATATTCAAATCACAATAATTTGTTAAGGGGGGTTATAATGGAATAACTCCTACTTGTGAAGTAAATTTAATATCTAAATTGTGAAATGAAAATGTAATGATGTAGACCAAACATAGAAGTCTATGGAAGATTGAGATATTGGGAGAAATGAGTGAAAATAGGGATGAAGATTTATCGAGAGATTTATGGAAAGATTTGAGCATATATTCATGTTGGTGGTTTGAAAAAATTTATCATCCATGATGTATTTGTTATGCTAGCCATAATTATATATAGTGACCATCTTGTACAATACAAATATACACTAGAATGTTTGCTTGCTTCATGATTGGCCATTAGAGCCAACAGAGGGTGGCAACATCAAATGAGGATTTAGAATGCTTTCAAATTGCTTGCTTTAATTTGTTAGATCCATTGGGATTTCTCTAAATTTGCAAGGTTGTTAGATGTACTATTATTGACAAAGGTGTAGTTACCATTTTTTTCACATATAAAAATTAATATTGGTCGTTGCCCTCTTCAAATTGTGTGGCAAGGACATAATTTCCAAAGTTTAGTTTATATGGCCAAAAATATATTAATTGGAAAAGGATATTAATTTATAAAGATTTTGGGAAAGAATTTTTTGGAAAGGACATTGATTTTTAAATTTTTCGAGGAAGACTTTTTAGGAATGGATATATTAAATGTTGAAGTTTCTAGGCAAGGTTTTTGTTTGATTTTATTATACATTAAACAATAACTTCATTTTGGTTCCTTCATTTGTTTAGTAGGTCATAGAAATTTCCTAATTAGAAATAGGGAATACGGGTTTCGATCGTCACCTTCATGGCACAATGTGGTTCCCCTTGGATGTGTAGAATACAAAACAAACACCCCTAGTTAATGTTCTAGTCAACACAAGTGCCATCAATCCAAATAATGCAAAAATATTAGGTTTGACTTCCATATTTATCTAAAAAGCATAATTGAGGTTGATATCACACTTTTGAGGGATTGAATTGCCTAAGTTTAGATGTTATATCAATATTTCATTACTCCAGGAGATGGAACATAACTTTTTTTATTATATTTTAGTTTTTGTAAATAAAAATAAAGAGTAGAAGAAAGGGAACATTGTATACAATGAACTTTTAATTAAGATATGTGCATTTTCATGTTTCTATGTTCATATATTACTCTAAGTTTTAGAAGATATTAGTCATGATGTGGATATGAAAATTCTAGAGGGACCCCATGGTTTGGACATGTGCACTATTATATTTATGTGAGTTACTGTGTATACATTTCACTATTTCCACCGTATAGATTTATTCTTGGGAAATACTTTAAATTCTTCTCAACTTTCTATTATTTATCAATTTTTTATGTTTTCTTTGAGGTCTCATATGTTTGTTTAGTTGTATCTTTGCTTTAACTGAAGCTTGAATATGCCTTTTAGTCACAATTCAGAGTGGTCATCAAAGTACTATTACCAATGCTATCTAATCACTGAGTTGTGATAAACTGCTATAAATTTCCTTTATACTAGTGGAACCATAGTGGATACTACTTAGAGTATTGAAGCTTGATTGCATGTCTTCCATATTTCTTAGCTAAATAGTAATTATTGGATGAATGTTTGTTAATCTTCTTTTAATCATTAACTACATAGTGAACAAGGTATTTTTACATAAGCCATTTACCCATATAGGCAATGAAATATTGCAGCTTGATTTCCTACAAGTGAAGTTATTATAGGCTTAGATTAAAGGATTAGGCCTTATTTCATTTGAATTTTTATGTTGTTAAGTTATAATTCATGTTTGTAGAAAATTGATAATACTTCTGTGATGCCAATCTAACAGCTTAGTCAAAAGCTCTAAAGATTAATGTCATGACAGTATTACCCAATAAATAAAAAACACAACATATATTTTTAAAAATCATCCCCCCACCCACGTTATATATATTAATCACTTATGAATCTATTGCAAGCACAACTAAACTGTTTAATATAGTGGTGACATCGTCCATATGTCTGCACTGACGTTGTAAGCAAAATTAAACTATTTAATATAGCCCCGGGTCCTACCATTTTCCATACGTCTCTCCTAAGTTTCCCATATGTCTGCAGTGTCGTGGCAAGCAAAACTAAACTGTTTAAAATAGTGGTGGCATTGTCCATATGTTTGCACTGACGTTGCAAGCAAAATTAAACTGTTTAATATAGCCCTGGGTCCTGCCATTTTCCATACGTCTCTCCTAAATTGCCAACATGCTACTGCAAAGTCAACAAATGAATGAAAAATCCACCCTAAATTGTCTGTAGTCTTTTACCAAGTCCTCGGAACAACAAAAACGTGGTGGGTCATATATTTGTTTAAACTTTAGTTTTGGCTGCCTCCCCAAATTATTCATTACGACGCAAGCGCGCTCATACATTTGTTTTATAACTATAAATTCTCTGCTTCATCGTTACAGAACCCACCCTTCAAATATTGGCATTTGCTTGTTGGAATATAGAGACATTCATGGAGTCGCAAGAGCAGAGCCAAAAGCCTCATGTCGCAATATTCCCTGGGTTTGGGTCGGGCCATCACATCCCACTGCTCGAGCTTGCAAAGTGGCTGACTGTGTACCATGGCTTTTCTGTCACCTTCTTCACCACCAAATGGATGGACGGCTCTCCTCACCACACCCTGCCGTCTTCGTCAGGGGACATGATCCGCTTCATAGAGCTCCCTGATGTTCAGATCGAAGGGGATCATGCCGAGATGAACATTTTTGTACGCATGCCCTTACTATTGGAGAAAGCTAAAATATTAGTGCAAGATGCTCTCACATCCTTTTCGTTTCCTATCTGCGCTTTCATAATCGATTTTTTCGGTACACCCATGTTGGATGTCGCCTCCAAACTGGAAATACCTTGCTACATATTCTCCACTTTTGGGGCTTCTCTCCTCTGCATCATGCTCTACCTTCCAACACTTTTCCACAACATTGAAATTTCCTTCAAAGATGTGTATTTCTCGATCGAAGTGCTGGGCCTTCCGCTGATTCTCAGAATATATTTGCCAAACCCTCTTCTAGACAGATCTGATATTTCGTTCAACTGGTTCATTCAACATTCCCTTCAACTTCAGGAAGCTCGTGGAATTATGATAAATACATGCCAAGAAATGGAACCAGAACAAATAAAAGCTCTCAAGGAAGGAAAGGTTCTGAGCGCTGTTGAAATGACCCCTTCCATTTATCCCGTTGGGCCGCTAATAGCTTCGCCTCTGTCGGAATCTGAAGAGAAGTTTGAGAAGGAGGGCTGCCTCAAATGGCTGGACCGCCAGCCCACCTCGTCAGTTCTGTTCGTTTCTTTTGGGAGCAGCGGCACCCTGTCAGAGAATCAGATTCGGGAACTAGCTTTGGGGCTAGAAGCAAGTGGGAAGCGGTTCCTTTGGGTGTTGCGTAAGGAGCCTCCTCCTCCAACTGAATCCATGATGACTGCCGAAGCAAACATGAGGGAGGTTCTACCTGAGGGTTTCGAGACTCGAACCCAGGACCATGGATTTGTGGTGGATTCATGGGCGCCTCAGATTGCTGTCCTCTCTCATCCATCCACAGGCGGTTTCCTTTCTCATTGCGGTTGGAATTCAACGATCGAAAGCATCTTACATGGAGTGCCGATGATCGCTTGGCCTCTCTTTGCTGAACAGAGAATGAATGCCTTCCTTCTCGTGAAGGAGATGAAGGTGGGCATTGAAGCGCAGAAGGGAGCAGATGGATTGGTGAAGAGAGAGGAAGTGGAAAAAGTGGCGAGGGAATTAATGGAAGGAGAGGGGGGAATGGAAATGAAGAAGGGGATGACAGAATTGATGGGGAAGGCCCGATTTGCAATGGCGGAGGGAGGGAGTTCATACAACATGCTGGCCAACGCGGCTTCTGTTTGGAAGGAAATGCATGCCACTAAAACACCACCTGCTACTTGAAACTTGAAAGGTCTCGCTTGATACGTCACATTTGGATGTTAAGACGGTTGACGGTTCGTATGGACCATCGCGCCTAGCATTGCTCAATTCAAATCAACGGCTAATGATTACCCAATCGTCTAACAACAAAATCAAATGGCACATATTTTGACATGACAGTAGTTCGGGGAGTTCATTTCAGAGGGAAATGCCTTACGGCGTAATAAAACCTCATTCGTTAACAACTTAATCATCAGTGTCACATAGTGAACTAAGATTTCAATTTTCATAATATAAATGCATATGCAATAGTTAAATTATGTAATAAAGAACCATTTGATATTTTGAACATACATTTTATTAGTATAATAATTAAAGTATTTGAATATTATACTTTCAAATGAGAAGAGGTATAGTGTTTTAAATGGATCTTGTCATAAAAGGCATTGTAGTCATTTATTTTCTTTATTTTATAACTTAAATGCACATGAGGCTCTACAATACTCTAACTTCCACACCTTAGAGAACTAATTAGTTTGCTTCTTTTGTATATAATTTAGTGTTTAGGGTTAGAATAGTTAGCTATTTTATTTTTCTTTCATATGTCAGGGTTGTTGGCTACACGATTATTCCTTGTTAGCTACAATTCCTTGACTAGCAAGAGGGTTAAGTTGTTCCACTATTGGCATGTACTCAACTCTAACTCAAGCAACTATAAAATGTGGGATAACATTCTCGTTATTTCTTGTCAATCACTGAGAAGTTTGAGATGTTGATGTAGTGTCAGATTGACACAACCCATTCCAAAACACCAAAAAGGTATACTATGAAGTAGATCCACATTGTATTTGTTGGTGGCTATGTTCTTTTGTTTTTAACTTGAATACCTTGTGTATTTATCATGACCATGTACTAGAAATTCATGTCATGGACATGTAGTTTATGATTTTGTGGCCATGTGTAGTTATTATTTATGACAAGGATGGGTATGCCAGCTTCAAGAATGATCTTATCATGATCGAGACTTGGTTGTTAGTGTTTCTCGGATTTGATCCCTTGGTTTTGACTCCTTCCTTACTTTTTGATGTGTATTTTTGTAATTAACTTTGGTCATTAGTTTCTCTTTTTAACTCATCCATTAGGGGGAATATTTTATAACTCTTTTTTCCATTTTATGTTGGTGATTGGAACCTAGTGACATTCCCCTTCAATTTTTGGCCTGATTGTATTTTCACTTCTCCCTATTTTTTGGCTCACTTAGCAACCCATTGCTCCCAAAATCCTAGTATGTTGCGTACCCATAAATCCCTTGTAATTATTCATCCTATCACTCAATATACAACATGCCTTCATCCTGGGAGGAATGGAGGTCGAAATTCTAAAAGAAATCCTTCCTAAGGAGATCAACTCAACTTATCTTACCTTGAGTTGGATGAGGGTTAATTATTGAAGAAGCTTTGTAACTTCTCATGGCACTAAGTGTCTAGATAAATCCTCTAGGATATAAGAAAGTCCTATTTAGTGAGAACCTATCAATCGTGATAGGGTGAACCATAGAGTTAGCCTAGTAATGTTGGTGAAATCTCGCTAGAGTAATCTTCTCTTCTACCTCAAATGAGACAAATTTGTTTGTAAGTTGAGGGAAGAGGAGAACTAAGGGATCAGATGAGAGTGCATGCTTCAGATGAGGCATATTTCCTTGTATATTTTTCCTATTATCCATTTCATGTCTATTTCTATTCAAAGCTTGATTACTTTACTACATTAAGTTTATGTTGCATGCTAATTTTCCTTCATGTAGAGGAAAACCTCATCCTTGTTTGTTTTTTCTTTTGTGTAGGTGCTCAAATTGAGGATATAGAGTGGGATATCTAAGTATGATTAGTTTGTTTTAGCTACAAAAAGGGTCTACAAACTACATCACACTGAGAAGTTTTGAGGCATGATCAATTGTCCATTTTTTGTTGTTAGTTTTATGGTTAGCTATCATATTGAAACTAGGAGATTAGCTTGGTTATTCAATCAATTGTCTGATATATATTGAGGATAAATTTATGGAGAAGTAAATCCTTTGTATTTGTTTGATTTTATATCTAACATAACTATAATGTTATATCATATAATTATAATAGTCCTAAACACCAATAAAGAGATCAGACTACTGTTGGCTAGCAAAAATTACTCTTAAGTGCTTAGTTTTCATTTCTCTTATGCCTAGTGGGAATTTCCCTTAAATGTTGGGAGTGCATTTCTCTTAATCACAATGGGTGTTTCTCTTACCACTGATCATGCATTATGCTTAATCCCAATGATATTTTTCTGAATGGCTAAGCATGATTTTTTGTGCCTATGAATGGGCATTGGTGGAGACCTTGTGGCATGCATTTAGTATGTTAGGCATGCATATTGTGGGCATGGTAATCCTAGTGAGAATTTTATTAAGGGATTTTTTGTGACTATTGGTGTGCATATTTTTTCATATGGGAATGCATCAATGGAAGCCACGTGAGGTGCATTTAATGGGCATGGTTGCAAAAGGATGACAGAGTTTCATAAGAGAATAATTTTGTTACTAGAAATAAGAAGGAAAAAAAAGTTTATACTCTTTGAAGTCTCTTTAAGAGATGACTCCAATAATGCACTTAATTTTGGGTCCTAAAATAAAGTGTTAAAGAAAAAAAAATTGGAACCCCCCTGATTGTCATTAAAGACAACTAGATAAATTAGGTCATGTGATTACACTATGTCCAATGCATCATAACCATGACTTTTGGCGAGTAAGAAATTTTGTTTTCCCTTAAATTATTTCTTGTAATGTTATCTCCAAGGCTTTGAGAAATCCTAAAGATTAACAAAAATGTGAGTCTAGTAGTGGACAATGCACATTTCTCGTAAGCGTTGGGAATGAATTTCTTAAGAGTTAGGTGTGCATTTCTCTTAATCCCATTGGGATTTTTTCTTAATCCTAAGAATGTATTATCCTTAATCCTAGTGGGAATTCATTTAATGGTTGGGCACATATTTCTAGCATGCCTTGGAAATGAAATTGTGTGCCTTGGGTGTGAATTTTGTGCCCATCGGTTTGCATTGGTGGAAGCCTTGTGGCGTGTATTTAGTATGAAAGGAATACATATTATGGGCTTACATATTGTGGAATTTCCTTAGGTTGAGTTTGAATTTCCAACTTGCATTTGGTGTTCATTTTTCTGCTAATGGGCATGCATTTTGTCCCTATACGTGTGTATTTTGTTCCTTGGGCATGCATTTATATTCCTATAGGCATGCATTAGCGGAAGCCTTGTGGTGTGCATTTAGTATGCTAGGTGGTCATATTGTGGTCATATTCATAATACCCTAAAATATGTTTTCAAATAATGTCATTTTCAAATATTTCATAAGATAAATATATTATGTCAACTACATAGGCTTTTGTATATAACTATACACAAAACAAAAATTAATAAATCAAACTTAATTAGGAATAGTTTAAACATGCATGAATGTGTATTAATTTTAGAACAAATTCTTTAAAAAAAATATTATAAAGGAAAAGAATTATATAGCAAGACTATGTCACTCACTAAATCCTTAGATATTTGGTTTTCATTCATGTCATGCCCTAGTTGCAATGCCCCTTACCATATCCTAAAACTGTTGCTTCCGCCACATAGTCTTGAGATCATATCACATTCAAATAGGCTTGTTCCATTACATGGTTTAAAATTCTATAATGAATAAGATTTCAATGGTACACCCTATAAATTATTGACATGACCATGAAAACATCAAACTAAAAATTTCCACCAATCCTTGCACAATTATTATGTCCACCTTCTTAGCAATTTAGAATGGAGAGAGTCTCTCTTTATATATTTGAGTCTTTATTTTTGCATCACTCTACCTTTGCGCTTCCATACTTGGTCATTTTCTCAAATACAAAGATAACTTTAAAGCCAAGTGAAGTCATATTATGGAACACTCCACACTTTAACATTTCCACATTAACCAAAATTCACCCTACACCTCCTTAACATGCAATATGTTCCTATATTTTTCCTTCATCTTTCCCAATGATATGATTTACTTCATGCTATACATAAATGTTGTGCTGTGAGATTCTTTAGTTTATTCTTTTGAGTATTCTATAATAGTAATCTTTATGATTTTTTTCTTTTTTCTTCTTTTTTCAGTATCCTTGGTTCTCTCTCTATGCTAGTCATGCATATTGTGGGTATGCTAATCCTAGTGATAATTTTCTTAAGATCTAGCTATGTATTTATAACATTCCTTTGGTGTGCATTTTTTTCCTTAGGCATGAATTTTTGTGCTTATGTGTGTGCATCATTGGAGGTATCCTAGAATGCATATTATGAGAAGGGTAAAAAAAGGTCAAGAGAGTTTCATAAGTGCACAATTTGGTTCCCATAAATTAGAAATGAGAACATTATACATCATTGGAAATCTCTTGAAGAGATTAGTTTAGTGGCGGCCATAATTTTTGGTGTTCAAATGAAGAGTTAAAGCTGAAACTTTGTTGACTCCCTCATTTTCCCTAAGGTAACTTAGGAAATCAAGGTGCTCTTGTTATGCTATGTCCAATACATCATAATGATTTCTTTCAATGTAAAACAAATAAAACCCTTAGGGGTAGGTCACTTGGAAAAAAGTGTAAATGCATTATGTAGAATATTATGAGGTCCTCATTTTGCTCCCCCAACTAATCCATGTCAACCTCTTGGGAAGGTGTGCTACACCTAGTGGTTGTAGTGGCAATATAAAGAATTAGCTCCATGTCACATGAGTAAGGGACCACCATAGTGTTGATTTAAATGGTTAGAAAAACGAAAAATTGAATACATTTTTTTAATTGTCATCCTCTAGTCAAACTATTGATGGGAAATTCAGTGTTGAAAATCCCCCAGAAGTGTCCCCCATATCCAACAAATGTTTCTCAGACATCATTTACATTTTTAGGGCTAATTATGGAGAGTACATAACAAACTAGACTCAACCATCACTTTTAACATCAGTTTTGTGCTAGCCTATGTATCAGAAATGCAACATATTGTTAATAAATTTAGGATCTTTATAAATTCCATGTGGTAGTCAACAACATCAAATATGACCTACCATCATAATTACAAAAAAAAAACCTTCAATGAAATTTTAAGGGATTAACTTTACCAATCTACCATGTGGCTGACTTTATTTGTTGAATGTATGACCATGTGTTACAATGGCAATGAACAATTGTGACAAAATTTTAGTAGAGTAGGTATATTGCATCTACCAAATGGAAATATTTTCACGTTGAATGTAAAAATCCTATGTTTGTGCCTTGAATATTTTATGCAACTATCCCAACAAACCAAACTATTCTACTTCATTGAAAGTCTGCTAAGTGGTTGTCAAACCAACATTTATAAAGTGCAAGAAAATATTCCAAATTCTCTAGTGGGCATGCTCTTTTACACTCTACCCTTTCTGTTTCCTAAGGTAGTACCACTTAGTCCATTTGTACTTTGCATACCTTATAGGGTATAATTCATATTTAATGAGGGCCTTGAAGTTCTTCCACTTAGTTATTGGAAAATCACCCTCCATTCTAAATTTTTCCATATGGATTCCACATCAGGTTAAACCATGGATCTCTAACTTTATTATGGAAAAGTATATGTTTTATTATTTATCTATATATGTTGAAATAAATTTCTATTTAATGTAACCAAATATTTAGTTTTAATGCATCAATCTCACCTTGGTATGGTTTAATGTGAAATTTCTCTTCCATATTAAATAAGGAATGTGATGGTTTGACAACAATTCAACTTGGATGATTCTTCTTTCATTATTTCCTTGACTGATTTTCTAGGTCCTCATCATCTCTTGGTTTCCCCTATATTTGATTTTTGAGTGACAATCTCCATCCTCTCCAAACAATTTAAGCTTTCTTGCTAGAGCCATCATGAGAAGGTTCATATTGTGATTGTTGTCAAGTGACTGTGTTTCAAGTCTTGCAAATCTCTTTTCTACTGGATCTTGAGGCTTATTGTGAACAATCTTATCCTCCATGGATATGACTCTACAACTTTCTGCTTAAAATTATTATTGCATTACCACAACTTCCCACAAAACACACTAAAGAAAATTTCTCTAATACTAGTACCATATGTAAACTACCATGGGAATTCAACTATAATAGCTCATTGCAACAAAATTCACAAAATTCTAAATATTTACTATGAAGGTTAATTTTCTTCAAATCTCATATTCATTAAATAATAGTTTTATTCCTAAATATATGAATTGTAAAAGTTAGAGAAAAAAACATATACACAAACCATTCAAAAATAAGAATAATATATACCATAGGGAACCCACAGATGAGAAAATATATTTAGAAGGTGAGGCCACTGTTTTCTCTTTTCTCTTGTATGGAAATATGGAAATAGAAAGACAAAGACACTCTTTTTTTTAGTTACTTTAAACCTACGACGTGTATGAGGTATATAGAATCTTATACCCCTATATTCTATTCCCTAACTTCCCACTACTATATGCTTTGCTCAACTAGGAACAAATACATTAACATAGAATGGAGCCCCTTTTCCTTCTCATGGCCTGATATTTAGCATTTGCTAATAGAAATCTAGGGGTAAGGTTTTGAGCTATTCAACCCTCAATTAGTGTTATGGTTTCAGACCTTAAAAATATTCCTGAAATTGCATAGATGGATTAGTACAATATGTATGAGTAATGAGAAATGATGTTGTGGGTTCTCATACCATGGTGCTAAACATAGTAGGTCAAATTTCGAGAGAAATAACTTTTTTCATATGAGTTTGGATTGATGCAAATGTTGTGCTGATATAATTTTCCTTGAGTTTAGATCAATTTAAATGAGCCTTTATAAAAGTTATGAAGTTTTTGACCACAAAAGAATGACACCTGATGCCCCAAAATGCCTCTATAAAGTTTCAAACCCCAAGTTTCCAAACTAAAACCTTCCTTTAAAATGACCTTGCATGTTGAATCATCCAATTTTATGCACTTTGAAAGCGCTAGGATAGATGTCAAATAATATAATCATCCAATCCATATCAATATCTCTAGACACAAATTGCAAAGTTGTCCTTACTTTACCAATTTCATCTTTTAATGAACTAGTATAATATTCAATCTATTAGACCCTTAAAATAATTATCATGTGTGGAGATATGAATCTATAAATTAAAAAAGAAATAGTTTACATTTTAAGATAAATAAAAAATAGCTGTTCTACAATTATCATAATTTTCCAAATTCAATGTGTTGGCAAGATGGAATAGTTTAATAATTGAAATATAGATGATTATTTTTAACTAACATACACATGCTTTTGTTTTGGGAATTATGAAACCAGTTTTATCAATGGTCTAACATTTTATGTGTTCATATAATACTAGTGTAGGTCCATAATAACTCTAGACATATCATGCACTCAGAGGAATCAAATCCTTTCATGTGCAAACCTCCTTTTGGAGTGAAAAGTTTGACAAAAGGTTTACACTAAATGGGATTTTATCTTGCTTATTATATGATAGATCTAGAGTTAAGATGGATCTATGCTTGTTCCAATAATGAGCAATAACAATAATTTTTTAGATGATCATCATTATGTATATGTATATGTTGGACATTGATGCAGGTGCATAGATGGAGCACAAAAGTTGATGAAGCCTCGACCAAAAGATTTCTAATGTGATAGGATGGTCACATGGTAATGTTGGGAGAGATTTTAAATGTTTTGTAAGAAATTGTAAATATTTACATTAGGAAGTGAGTTTTTTTTAGAATAAGTTGAGGAATTATTTCCTAATGTAAATATAGTTTCAGCTTCCCTTATTTTATGGAGAAGGGGAAATGATTTGATGGAGGAGCATTAGGCTTGAAGACAAAAGACTTCGAATTTTATTCCAAAAATACAAAAAAAGTTTACAAGCAAAGGAGTGGGATCCTTTAGCTGTCACTTTACAAAGCTTTCTAGATAGGATTTGAGCTAGAATTCAGGGATTTGAATTAACTTGTAATTAATTCAAGTATTTAGGCTTAGTTGAGATTCTTCAGGAGAATATCATGCAGATTAGATATTATCGAGGATTAGGCATATTCGATCCATTGATTTAGGATATGATTTTTGTATGAGTAGGTATTTATGTAAGTTTTGAATTAGTATAATGGGATTTTGGCTGAGGAGGATTGGAATGTAAAATTTGGAATCTCTTTGTATCTCCGTGAGTACTGTGCATGAATGGTCGAATCTCGGAGGCTTTAATTTCCTTCGAAATATTTCTAATTTTGTTGATTTCCAGTTTGAGCCCTTTAGAATTAGATTTTGTATAATCTTGGGTTGTCGCATCTAAATCTTCACTCACTGTGCATTGAAATAACTTGGATGTATTTGAAATCATAGAAAATAATTTAGAGACAGACTAAAATTGGAGGAAGTGCTAAGTCTTGGTGGAACGAGGAAAGTTTACAAATTCGCAAGAAACCCAGAAGAAGAGCAGAAACTGTCGGATTGTCCAGATCGACGGATAATATCAACGAAAGAGGAATGGAAGAGATTAAAACCACGTGCAGAATAGAAGAGTGGTCTTCGTAGGTGTAAGCAGTAACTCACACGGTCTCAAAGTGGTAAGTGGTATTTTGCAAATTCACGTGATTAACCTTAGGGGTTGATACGTAGCACAGGAAAACCACTTTTCTTGCACGCTCTCGACTTGTTATGTATCGTGCAAGAATTCACGCGAGATTATGTGATAGCCATTGGATCAAGCAGGATTGATCGACGGTGGAGATCGGCCAAGCTAGTTGGTGAGAGGGTGACGCAATAGCCGTTCAATTAGATAGGTTAGATCTGACGGTGATCACGTCGGAAGATGCATGGGATTTAATTTAAATTTTGGATGTGATAAAGTTACTGGGATTTTATTTCCTTTTGGTTCCGTGGTAAAGTTGAAGTTTTTCCATATATCAGGTAAATTAAATAAGTATGCTATTTTAGCAGAATAAATAAAATTGGAGGTTGATGACTGATACTCCAAAGGAAAACCAAGAAGAAGTTCCACCCGAACTTGAAGGAATATTTTTTTGTTTTGAACGACTATCCTTAACAACTGCAACTAGCCCACCATTAGTGGTCTCAGAGCAGCCTATTGACATTGAGCAGGATCTCAAAGATCAGAAAAAGGAATCGAACATGGCTTTCAGAGTTGGAGGAAGACGTGGTGGTGGTCAAAGAAGAGGAAGACCAATTGCAAATGCTGAAGTGTTGGAAGCTATGCAATAGATGCAAGCTAGATTAGAAGCAGTGGAAATGGGAAATCAAAGAGATGCAGGTGCTGGAGATGTCAGTGAGCCTGAAGTTGAAGCTGCAGAAGAAGAGGAACCTGCAGAAGTTACTCCTGAAATGAGATTCTTTAAATCAGTGTTGGGATCCACATCTAAACCCAGACTTGAGGTTTAAACCCTGAGGAGTTGATAGACTGGATTAATGACATGGATAAATTCTTTGATTATGAAGAAATGGAAGAAGGAAAGAGAGTGAAATTTGTTGTCACAAAATTGAAAGGACATGCAACACTTTGGTGGGATGGAGTGTAGGCAGAAAGAAGGAGACTTGGTAAGCAACCAATTAAAAATTGGAACAGGATGGTGGAAAAGTTGAGAGGTAAGTTTTTTCCAAGTGATTATCAACAATCATTATTTAGATAGATGAAAAATCTTAGACAGAGGTCTCTGACAGTGAAAGAATACACAGAGGAATTTTACAAAGTGAGCATAAGAGCTGGACAAATTCAAGATATAGATGAGAAGGTTGCAAGATATATAAATGGTCTCAGAATGGAGATCCAAGATGAGATAAGTGTGTTGTCTCCTAAAACAGTAGAAGAGGCTTATCAGATGGTATTGAAGGCTGAAGAAAACTCATGAGGAAGCAATCTTCCAGAAGTAGAGGTACTTTCCGATGAAGAGGAACTCAAGGTGGTAGAGGAAGATTTACAACACCTAGAAATAAGCATACACCCACAGAAGGTGATGCAAGGGGCAGAAGGAGTTTTTCCAGAGGAAGAGGAGGTAGAGGCAGAGGAAGAGAAATCAGATGTTACAAATGTAACAAGTTGGGACACAGAGCCTATGAGTTCCTAAAAAACGTAGGGACAAATCAGAGAAATGTAATTGTTGCTCAAATTAAAGAGGAAGCAACAAAGGTTCCAGAAGAAGAAAATGTACCAGAGAAAGGGGAACCTTTGGTAGCTAACAAAGTTTTGTTAAATATGGCAAATGAAGTTGTTGAACCAGCGTAGAGGAAGACTTTGTTCAAGACTGTGTGCAAGGTTCAAGGAAAATGATGTCAAATGGTAATTGATAGTGGCGACACCAATAATTTGGTCTCTACAGAAGTGGTGGAGAAGTTGAAATTAAAGACAAAGAAACATCCAACACCTTACAAGGTGTCATGGCTTCAAAAAGGACATCAGTTGTTAGTGAATGAACAGTGTGAAGTGGAGTTGCAGTTGGGCAGCTACAAAGACAAAATTCTGTGTGATGTGATGCCTATGGATGTGTGTCACATATTGCTGGGAAGACCTTGGCAGTATGACAGAGGAGCTATGCATGATGGGAAAAAGAACACATACAAATTTGGTAAAGATGGTATTAATCATACATTGTTGCCTATGGAAGAAGAGGATGCATCAAGAAAATCTGATCCAAAGACTCTATTGCTGAGTGGAAAAGAATACTTGCAGCAGATTGAAGAGAATGAGGTAAATTTTGCATTGATTTGCAAACCCAAGGTAATAACTACTTCCACTAAAATTTTTGATTTGCCAATTAAAATTCAAGAGATGCTGGAAAATTATTGTGATATCAACGTAGATGATTTGCCTAATGAGTTACCACCCATTAGAAAAATCAGTCATCATATAGATTTGATTCTAGGGGCAAATCTGCCAAATAAAGCAGCTTACAGGATGACTCCCATAGAAAATGAAGAAATCAGAAAACAGGTTCAGGAATTGTTAGATAAAGGACTGATTAGAGAGAGTTTGAGTCCTTGTGTAGTGCCAACAATGTTGAGTCCAAAGAAAGATGGAGTGTTAGCCTCACTCTCTTAAAAACAATTATAAATCCAAATAAAATAATTAATTAAATTAAATCATGAGAGTTAGTTTCTCAAACTAAGGAGTTTAGTTAGGAGGAGAGATTCTCTCCAACTAGTTCTCCTAAATTAGTGTGTAAGTTGAGAAATTGTCTCAACCAAGTGAGTCTAAGATAGACGCACTATCTTAAGACCACTTGCTCATGTATTTAAATGTATTATTAAATTATTTGAATAAGAGAGAATTACATGAGCATGAGAGACCACATGATGGCTCCAGGGAAAATTTTAAGAACCCCCCCAAATTTACATGTATAATAAATGGGTGAATCTCCATGGTATATAGGAAAAATGGAAGGCGATTTTATCAATAATATGATATGTATATATAATTTTTTGGCGAATCTCTCACCAGTCATGGCGAATATTTTACTCAATTATAAAATTTGGTGTTTATTGAATACACAAATGAAATCATTGCATTTCTTTAAAATATCTTTTGAAATCAAAATTACCGAAATTACATATCCATAACCTAGTGGGTGTAGGATAAAATTTATTGAATACACAAATGAAATCATTGCATTTCTTTAAAATATCTTTTGAAATCAAAATTACCGAAATTACATATTGATAACCTAGTGGGTGTAGGATAAAATTCACCCGTGCCATTCACAGAAAGCATGAGAAAAAACCTAATACTATATATAAAACCAAGCAAAATTCAAATTCATCACTTCTAGGGACCTCGTAACCACCCTACCAATACACAAGTATGTTATTGTTTGCAATTAGAAAAATTACCCAAATTACAATCTGTTTACTCCAACATATGTTGGAAAGTTATAGAAGGATGACTAGTGCAATCAATCCATTCCTTTTAGCCCTAGATTTGTTTCAGTTTAAAACAGAAGTATACAAATATACTTGTCCAATGTCTATGCTTTAACCATTCACCTTAAGATGTTTTTACAATATAATTTCCTAAGTCTATTTAATATCTTCATTATCATAAAAACCAACCTATATCCATCTTAACTCCACATCTACCACTCTTAGGAGGATGAAATCTATTTATCCCTCTGAGCACTTGGTAGACCCAGAATTAAGATGGATCTAAGATGATAGAATTTCCCCTTTAAATAGTCTATGCTCACATGAATACCATGGTATTACCATGGGTCAATACCATGGGTTATCATAAACTTAGAGCTTAAAAATTACTATTAGTAATTTATAAAAATTAATAAAATTAATAGTTGATTTTTATTTTATTTTTTATTTTAACCAAGCTAAAATGTTTAACATACATTAAATTACAACATCCATTTTTACTCTTGATCGGATCAAATATTTTTTCACTCTATGCTAGTTTTCATATCATGATATTTGATACCTCTCGGGGGTTTGTAGATCTAGAGTAAAGATGGATCTATGCTGGTTTAATTCTCCCATTAAAATAGGCTACATTCCAGGTGAATATCATGTGCCATTTTGGTGAATACCATGTGTCAATACCATGTGCCATTTTTATTTTTATTAATACTAATATTAGGGTTAATAATGTTTTTTTGCATGGTATTAATAACAATCTAGTCCATGGTATTTGTCCCATAGGTTTCACCTAAATATAACGCATTTTTTGAGTGTTCGTAAATATAAGGTGACTTATGGAGTAAATATAAAAAAATATTTTATTTGTTTACCATACCTCTTGTTTATTTATATTTTTATTAATTTACTATACCTCTTTTACAAATATGGTATTTGGCCCATAGGATTCACTTAAATAAAACCTCTTTCTTGAGCCTTCATAAATAGAATGAGGGTTATGGACTAAATATAAAAAGAGGTTTTATTTATTTACCATGCGTCTAGTTTATTTATATTTTTATTTATTTACCATACCTTTTGAGTAAGTATAAAAAGACGTTTTATTTATTTACCATACCTCCACTTTACTTATATTTTTATTTGTTTACACCCTTGCATGTATATAAGGTGACTTATGGAGTAAATATAAAAAATGTTTTATTTATTTACCATACCTCTCATTTATTTATATTTTTATTAATTTACCATACCTCTTTTATAAATATGGTATTTGGGCCTTTGGCCCATAGGATTCACTTAAATAAAACGTATTCTTGAAAATGGGCAAATGGATTCACTTAAATAAAACCTATTCTTGAAACTGGGCGAATGGAAGGTTGTAACTCCTAATTTCAAGGGCTAAATTTACCTTTTTTACTCTCTCCCTTAAAATAAGGTGGGCTATTTGAGGTGATTTGTAAAAATGTACTATGATACAAAATATTCGCCCACTAAAAATTTAAAACCCCTTAATTCCCCCAAAGGGCAAACATTCGCCCCTAAAATTTTCTATGGATGGCTCTCTACCTTTTCCGCCAGTTTAATGTGTGTGTTTAATATGGCTAAGTGGTTTCAACATGTGTATGGTTTTATGGCTGTGTGATTTTCCTTCATGTGGTATCGGAGCCTCCAACGAGGTGAATATTGTAGTGTGTTTTTTTATCAAAAGCACAACCATTGTTGTTTGCTACTAGAGTCTACCATGGATTGAGCTAGAGAGAAAGGATCGAGCTTGGCACCCACCGTGGGGTATGTTGGTGAATAAAAAGGGCTGAGGCTGTTGTGAAGGCTCTGATTGTGGAGATCAAGTTGGAGATTCACGACAACCTAAGCACTGTGAAGTGCCCTTGGTGAAGCCATCATTGTGCAGTTGTGGTTTCGTGGGCCTGCTTTGATGAAGAGCAAGTTTCAGGCCATTTCCCGCAGAGAAAATTATTCTATTTGACGTCTTCATGATCTTCAGGGGAAATGTCTATTGTGTCTTCAATACTTTGTCCAAGTTGATTACTTTGCCATAAATGATTACAACTATATGAAGCCATGTTGGCCTTCTTACAGAAAAAGAAAAATGAACATGAATTCTTAGGAATTTTAATACTACAGATTAGCGTTTTGTAACTAGGAACAGGAACAAAGCTCAAATACTCTTATAGAGGTAAAATGATTTTAATCAGTTCTTTTTAAATTTGTGAGTTATGTCAATAGAGCTACCAGTTTCTGTTGAACTTGCTCGACGGTGAGACATGGAGACATTTTGGGGAGGGTTTCCTGGGAGACATTCTTGAGAATACTTCAGTTGTGCAACATTAATGGTTTATTAGATTCCAAATCTTCAATTTCCATCAGTGCATCATCATCCCAGTCCTCGGGCTTTTCCGCATCAGGATCAGGGATCTTTTCTCTCTCATTCCAGTATTCTGGTTTCTTATCCTCTGGGTCGGAAATTGTCTTAGATGGGATAAGGGCAGGTTCAAAATAATCCGCAGACAAAAGATTTTCCTTTTTCTTCTTTTCGCCATCAATTAAAATTCTAACTTGATTATCGGGTGTCAAGACGACTGGATAAACATGAGTCTTCTTGTAAGTGGACCTGCATAGATTTCGTGAACCCCAAACCAACCAAGATCTTTGAGGCCTGTGCCTCTACTGGATTGAATCCAATCTCTTGCAATTTGTCATAAACCTCAACAAGCTTTTCACCATTGTCTATCTCGCCATTCGCTCCATCTTCCAGAGACAGATCTTGCAAATGTTGAGCCTCTTGTCGGAATTTCACTAATTCCTCATTTGTTGCGATAACAACTTCTAATGTAGTTCTATCATCACCCACAACCTCTTGTTCGACTAACAAAACATCAATGTTTTTGGGTACAGAGGCATTCTTCAAAAGCTCCTTACCTTAGGCCGCAATATAAAAGGAATCAATTTTAACGTCTTTGACATTTGCATCGGCTGTATCATCTCCATCAAGAATGACGCTTCAACTATCTATAACAATAGTGAATGCATCCTTGTCATCTTTCAATGCCTCATGCTTTGCAATCTCCACAACATGGGTAGATAATTGATCCTTCTTTTCATGCTTCTTCAATTCCTTACCGTAACAGAAAGTTCAAGCTTACTATTTTTGAAATCACTACCTCTACTAACCTTGGCGGCCTCGTCAGATTCAAAGTCTTCATCCTCATTGGAAGGGGGTAGTTCAAGACCATCAATATAACTAGATTTGCCAACTGCGGCCTTGGGTTTGTGCGTTATTTTTTTTAAGAAGGGAACGTGCACAAAATTTTGATTTTTGAATTCATTTCACTTTTATAAAGTGAAATCATAAACACTTTATTTCACTTTTTAAGGTTACATCATAAAATGATTTTTTTTTATAGCCTGATATCAAACAAGTGGAGAAAAATGACATGTTTTAATATTTTGGAGTGATAAGGTGATTTTTTTTTGTGAAAAGGTGCAATTTTTTTTTTTTTTTTTAGTGGAGGTATAAGTGTGAATTTCTTTGAAGTGGAGTCATAAGTATTTGGAGTGATAAGTGAAAGTCATTATTGTAAATCAAAGTAATATTTTACTTTGAGAGCGATTGAGTCAGTGCAGGCAATTTTGAAGACAAATTGTTTCAAGGAGTTCTCATTGTTTGAGAAATTTCATTCACGATGTTGTGAAGGTGAAGATTGATGTACTTCAGTAATTAATAAAATCATAATTTTTGTGGTGCTTGTTTCCTAGATCCTCCTAAAATTGAATAAGGGGATCATAGGTACACACTGTGTCGTGAATGTGCTTGCATGACTTGTGTCAATTTTGTAAAAATGCTCTTTTTCTTATGCTTCAACAAAACAACTACATGCACATAATAAAGTTTACATACAAAAGTTCTCGATCAAGCTCCTGAAATCAAAGCTCCCATAATCAATTAAGTTCATAAACACAAAGCGTCACATCATCGACTTGATAAAAGCAATCTTCTGCAACAACATTTCACAACAGCTAATTCATGCCATCAAGTTAAGGACGCTACACACTCAAGCATTTCAAGTCCAAACGACATCAACATTATGAACACTTTCTGTATCACTTGCAATGTTTTAACTGAATTGTCCAGGTGCATTTTCGGTTGTAACCGACACCCTCATTTGATTTGTTAAAGTGCATCATTAAGTCAAGTCAGTTGTTACTTGAACATTGAATTTATCATTTGTCATTTGGGTGCATTTTCGACAGTGTTCGACACCCATCATTTTTCAGCACATTCAGTGCATCACTAAGTGCAGTAATCACCCAAGAGTTCAAGACAATAGGTGTTTAAAGCAAGTACAACAATCATCAACAAACAAGCATGTGTCTATAGCAAGCGCACTAAGATCATGTGAGCATGTCAAGTAACCAAGTGCGACAGTTCAACGCACAACAAGTGAGCCTGTGTAAATTTCATTAAAGCATTCATAACATTTCTTTCAAGAAAAGTGATCATCATCAAGCAAGAATCAAGTCAACAATTCAAACAAGTGTTTAAAGCATCAACAATCAGTAAACAGTACAAGTGAGCCTGTCATTTTAGTGATCAACTCAAGTGTGCAATTTTCAAGCACGACTTCTACACCAAGCGAGCCTATCTTCAAACTAAGCAAGACAACATGGTGCACATCAGCAAAACCACTCTTGCTGACATTCAAGTGCATCTTCAACATGCACATGAAATGATTGAGTTCCTTCAACTAGAATCGTAACTGCAGATAATTGAGTTGCAAGAGAAGCGTGTTGCTTCCAAGTATTTTCCAGATACAACTGATCATTTGAACTCATTCATCCAACCAGCTTCAAGTGTTGAAGTTGTTCCAGTTCAACTTTCTTCCAAACCCATCATCAAGTCATGGGAAGAAATTCAAAGTAATCGCAATCGATGTGGCTTAGGATATGTCAAAGATAACGACAACTTACATATCCCTGATTATTCAAAGCCCATTCATTTCATTAGTGCCAGATTACTTGAACAAATCACCTCAGCAAGTTCTCAACAAGTTGCCGATAGACATCAATGCACACAAATTGAAAGTGTAGACAAACATAAATGCATGCAAACTCAAGTTGCAGACAAGCCGAAATGTTCTCATTGTCAAAGAACCAGTCATCTAGAAGATCAATGTTTTTATCTCCATCTTTGTAGCCATTGTGGCAAGTCCAATCATACATCAGAGAAATGCTGCAACCAACGATAGTCAGCTAGATTGAAGATAAATTATTCATGGATTGATCCTTGGGAATGGTCATCCACAGCCAGAAGATTGTACAATTTTTACAATCGGATTCACTCACACATATCGCAGCCAACAGTCAAATGAAAATGGTACTCTCGTGCAGTTGAATGGGGGAGTACAATAGTGAAACTCTCCTACACTTGAAGGGGGGAGTTTAGATATCAAATGCAGATGATTGTCTCTCCTTTCAGCTGACAAAGGGGGGAAAATGTCAATGAAATTGACAAGTGGTTGTCAGACTAAAAATCTCGGCAACATCAGCCAGTGGGCATTAACAACAAAAGTTGTAGTGAGCAGTTTTTCAAACACAACAAAAGAAACAGTGAGTTGTTTTTAAAAGTCATCAACCAGTGGGCAATCATCATCAGCAAATACGCCAGTGGGCATTCATCAAATTGTGTCAATGGACACCGGATGTTGTTTTCAAGCAAAGGACAGTTGGATCATTTTATGGCTTGGCACATGATGGAGTTGTCAAGCGACATTTAGAGATGAATCAATGATGCAGATGACTCATGGTATCTTCATATTGTAGTTTCTTTAGCATCCAGATTTGGCGGTTTTTTCAGGAAAATGATTTTTGAGGAGCAACTTGAGAACTTGGAAGATGGTTCCTTGTTCTTTTTGGATTTATCATTGGGGGGAATGTTATCCTCACTCTCTTAAAAAAATTTATAAATCCAAATAAAATAATTAATTAAATTAAATCATGAGAGTTAGTTTCTCAAACTAAGGAGTTTAGTTAGGAGGAGAGATTCTCTCCAACTAGTTCTCCTAAATTAGTGTGTAAGTTGAGAAATTGTCTCAACCAAGTGAGTCTAAGATAGACGCACTATCTTAAGACCACTTGATCATGTATTTAAATGTATTATTAAATTATTTGAATAAGAGAGAATTATATGAGCATGAGCGACCACATGATGGCTCTCTACCTTTTCCGCCAGTTTAATGTTTGTGTGTTAATTTGCTGTGCATATGGTTTTATGGCTGTGTGATTTTCCTTCATGGAGGCTGGAGAATATGTTCTAATTCAAGAGAAATCAACAAATAACAATCAGGTACAAATTTCCTTTACCTAGAATTGAAGATTTGATGGATTGTTTAAGTGAAGCAAGATATTTTACAAAGCTAAATCTAAAAAGTGGGTATCATCAAATAAGGATTAGAGAAGGAGATGAATGGAAAACTGCTTGTAAAACAAATGAATGATTGTATGAATGGATGGTAATGCCTTTTGGGTTATTAAATGCTCCTAGTACATTTATGAGGCTTATGAATGAAGTGTTGAAAGAATTTATTGGTAAATTTGTAATAGTATACCTAGATGATATATTAGTTTACAACAGATCTAAAGAGGAACATATGAGACATCTAAATTATGTCTTACAGAAGCTGCAACAAAAAAAGTTACTGCTAAATTTAAAGAAATGTTCATTCATGAAGGAAGAATTGGTATATTTGGGCTTTGTTGTTTCTGTTGATGGATTAAAGATGGATCCACAAAAGATAAAGGAAATCATAGAGTTTCCTTCACCGAAAAGTGTTTTTGAGGTAAGAAGTTTTCATGGTCTTGCTAGTTTTTATAGAAAATTCATAAGGAAATTTAGTAAGATCAATGCTTCTATTATTGACACTATAAAGAAGGATAAATAGCCATTTAAATGGATTGTCAACGTAGAAAAGAACTTCCAGCTGTTAAAAAGAAAGATCACTGAAAAGCCTATTTTAATTTTGCCTGATTTTAATAAACCTTTTCAAGTGAAATGTGATGCTAGTGGAGAATCTATTGGCGCTGTTTTAAGTCAGGAGGACAAACTGTAGCTTATTTCAATGAAAAACTGAATGAATCGAAGAAGAAATATTCTTCTTATGATAATGAATTTTATGCAGTTGTGCAGTCATTGAAAAAGTGGAGACATACTTGATGTATAAAGAGTTTATACTTTATTCAGACAATCATGCATTGCAGTACATTATGCAATAGCCAAAGCTTAGTCAGAAACATGCAAAATGGGTAGAATATCTTCAAAGTTTTAATTTTGTATTAAAACATATAAATGGCCAATCAAACAAGGTAGCAGATGCCTTAAGTAGAAAAAGTATCCTAGTTCAGGAAAGTCAAATTCAAGTGTTGGGTTTTGATTTTGTTAAAGAACTATATGAGAAAGGTTTAGATTTTAAAGAAGCATTTGAATCTTGTAAAAATCTTGTTTTGTTAGACAGAAGTAAGTGGCTGGATTTTTTCTTGCAAGAAGGATTGTTGTTTAAAAGAAATCAACTTTGAATACCAAATTTCTCAATGAGAGAAAATTTAATCAAGGAGAAACATAGTGGTGGACTTGGAGGACATTTTGGTGCAGATAAGACTTATGAACAGTTGAATCAATTTTATTTCTGGCTGAAGATGAGATCTGAATAGGAAAAGTATGTAAAAAATTGTAAAGTCTGTCAGTATGCAAAGGGAAGGAGCCAAAACACAGGTTTGTATGTTCCATTACCGATTCTAGATAGACCTTGGGAAATGGTAAGTATGGAATTTGTTTTGGGTTTACCAAAAAATCAAAGAGGAAATGATTCAATTTAAGTTGTGGTTGACATATTTTCTAAAATGGCACATTTTATTCCATGTTATAAAACTAATGATTCTACTCATGTTGCTAATCTGTTTTTTAAGGAGATTGTAAGGTTGCATGGGTTACCTAAGAGCATTGTTTCAGACAGACCAGATTTGTTGGTCATTTATGGAGGACATTGTTGAAGAAACTTGGTACTAAACTGAGTTTCAGTTTACCTTATCATCCTCAGACTGATGGACAGACTAAAGTTGTAAACAGAAGCTTGGGTAATCTTTTGAGAAGTCTTGCAGGTGAACATCCAAAACAGTGGGATCAAATTTTGGCACAGGCTGAATATGCTTATAATGATTCTCCTAATAGGAGTACAGGGCAGAGTCCATTCCATATAGTTTATGGAATGCACCTAAGAGGAGTGTCTGAATTAAGAGACTTGGGAAAAGCTAAAATGAGAAGTGATAAAGGAGAAGATTTTGCTTCAGAGATTCAAGCAATACATGAACAGGTAAAACAATAGTTACATGATAGCAACATAAAGAACAAGAGTAGAGCATATTTTAAGAAGAGAGAAGTTAATTTTGAGGTTGGAGATTTGGTTTTAGCACACCTAAGGAAGGAAATATTTCCAAACAGGGAGTATAACAAGTTAAAATTTAAGAAAATTGGACCATGCAAAGTCTTAAGGAAATTTTCTGCAAATGCATATGAACTTGAATTACCCCCTGACATTGGAATATCTCCAATTTTTAATGATGTTGATTTGTACAGGTATGAAAATAGAAATGCAGATGATACAACAGAAGATAAAGAAGAATAAGAGGTTGACTGCGTAAAATAGTTACCTACAGTAAAGGCATTACAGCCATAAAAGATTTTAGAAAAAGATTGTTTAAAAAGACAAGAGGATAGGAGTATTTTCAGTATTTGATCAAGTGGAAGGATCAACCAATTGCTGATGCTACCTGGATGATAGATGCCATGCTACAGAAGTTGGGCAGTTCTATAGAAGAGCTCATGGACAGGAGCCCATGAAGAATTTTGTCCTTATGAGTATGATGAAGGAGCATGAGGCTTGAAGAAAAAAGACTTCAAATTTTATTCCAAAAATATAAAAGAAGTTTACAAGAAAAGGAGTGGGATCCTTTAGCTGTCACTTTACAAAGCTTTCTAGATAGGATTTGAGCTAGAATTCAGGGATTTGAATTATCTTGTAATTAATTCAAGTATTTAGGTTTAGTTGAGATTCTTGAGGAGAATATCATGCAGATTAGATATTATCTAGGATTAGGTAGATTCAATCCATTGATTTAGGATCTGATTGTTGTATGAGCAGGTATTTATGTAAGTTTTGAATTAGTAGAATGAGATTTTGGTTGAGGAGGATTGGAATGTAAAATTTGGAATATCTTTGTATCTCCGTGAGTACTGTGCATGAATGGTCGAATCCTGGAGGTTTTAATTTTGTTCGAAATATTTCTGAGTTTTGTTGATTTCCAATTTGAGCCCTTTAGAATTAGATTTTGTATAATCTTGGGTTGTCGCTTCTAAATCTTCACTCACTGTGCATTGAAATAACTTGGATGTATTCAAAATCACAGAAAATAATTTAGAGACATACTAAACTTGGCGGAATTGCTAAGTCTTGGTGGAACGAGGAAACCTGACAAATTCGCGAGAAACCCAGAAGAAGAGCGAAAACTGTCGGATTGGTCAGATCCATAGATAATATCGATGGAAGAGGAATGGCAGAGATTAAAACCACGTGTAGAATAGAAGAGTAGTCTTCATAGGTGTAAGCAGTATCTCGCGTAGTCTCAAAGTGGTAAGTGGTATTTTGCAAATTCACGCGATTAACCTTAGGGGTTGACACGTAGCACAGGAAAACCACTTTTCTCGCATGCTCTCTACTTGTTATGCATCATGCAAGAATTCATGTGAGATTTCATGATAGCCGTTGGATCAGGAAGGATTGATCGACGGTGGAGATCGGCCAAGCTAGTTGGTGAGCGGGTGACGTGATAGCCGTTCGATTAGACGGGTCAGATCTGACGGTGATCATGTCAGAATATGCATGGGATTTAATTTAGATTTCGGACACGATAAAGTTATGAAATGGAGTTTTATTTCCTTTTGTTTCCATGGTAAAGTTGAATTTTTGCCATATATCGGGTAAATTAAATAAGTCTACTATTTTCGCAGAATAACTAAAATTGGAGGTTGATGATTGATACTCCAAAGGAAAATCGAGAAGAAGTTCCACCCGAACTTGAAGGAATAGTTTCTCGTTTTGAACGATTATCCTTAACACCTGCAACCAACCCACCACGATTCATCTCTTGTGACTCTTGGTTTTCCCATGTTATCTTTCTTTTTAAAGAAAAAGAGTGTTTGGAAAGGAGAGGCAGAAGAGGAGGAGAAGAAGAGAAGCTCCAGAGCGAGGAGAAGAGACAAAGGTCGATAGAGGCCTGGGCTGCATATGCACACATTGTATATCTGGCCAGATTAATGTATATTTGAATTTTATTAATGAGCAACATGTTTATGTGACTCTGTGTTTGTTAGCTTGTCTATATGTATATTATTAATGAAGATTCGATTTATTGAAGTCTGAACTTTTTGAGTTGATTTATATTAGGAACCTAAATTTGTTGAGAAGTGTGGTGGTTGTATGCTTTAGGGGAAAATTGATGCTTTGGTTCAAGTGCAATTTGCAGCTAAACATATATACACCTATGAATTTGGTCATTTTTGAGACCCTGTAATCTGTTGAATTGATGAATATTAAGAGTTGGTAAATTGTGGCTTTGACTACTGTGTGATTTAGTCATGCATCTTTGGCATTTTGTTGTAATGGCTTCAAAAACCTGTAGAGGAATGTTCATTGTGTTCCGAAGTAGTGAATGTATGATATTCACAATGGTTTGAATGTTGTTATAGTGAAACATAACACTCTGTTTTGGAAACATTGACAAAAAATGCGTTTTTCATTGTTTTCGATTGGAAAATTTGTATGGTGTGATTGTCAATGTGTCTTTTTGGGATTCTTGTTGTAAAGTCTATAGAAGAATGTGTGGTTGTGCTTGGAATAATGGCTGCATGATTTGTTGTTAGTGATTGATGTGATGTTGAAATAGAAAATTAGAGGATCAGATCCAAGTTATTTCACCTTCAATAAATTCAAAAAACTAAGTTTTAAGTAGTTCTATGTAATTATCTCGTAGCACCTACAATATTTTTACTGCAATGTGAAATTAATTTGTAGCACCTATAGGCATAAATTTTAGGACTGCTTGTTTGGGTTTTTATTTGCTGGTTTGGCATTCTTGTTACACCATTTGTTAAATTGAAGCGTATGCAATTGGATGAGGCGGGGAAAAGGATTGGAAGATGAGAGAAATATCTCTCATGGAATTTATCAATGTAAACCCATATTCTTGAGTTGACTATATATGTTAATGTTTCATGAAATAGTGTGGATTTTGAGTTAATACAAGGATGTGTGTGGAGTTAGCCCAGGGTATTGGCCATCGAGGTAACCTAGTCTTTCATCAAATGTGAAGATGATACTTTGAAATTTACATCATTATGAATAAAAATAATTACAAGGTGACAATGTTTAGTGATGATGATCATGTGTACTAACAAAATGGAACGATTAAGAATGTGAATCCGTCTCGATCTACTTGATAAGGATCAATGCCAATCTATCTTCTTTAGTGTTTGGTATTGAAATGCAATTTGTATATGATAAACATTATGTTTATTTATATATTTTTAGATGAATATGTTAACTTTAAATTTAGTTAATTTCCTTAGTTTGTGAAGAACATAGAGAGTATTATTAAAAAATATATTTTAAAATTACATAGAGAATAAATTGAGTAAAATGAAGTAACAATGTTGAATGTTGAAAAATGTACAATGAAATCAAAACGTGCATATATATTTATGTGTTGATTCTAATGTACATGCTAGTTCCTACATGTGCTTGTTTGAGTGCACTTGCCAATTTGTATTTCTATTCAATATACATATACATAATTGTTGATTTTAGAGCACATGTCAATTTTTATATGCACTGATCTAGAGATGATGAAAATGTATAGTGAAATCAAGTTGTCTTATAATTATAAAGATTCATGGGCTTGCACATCTATGCTTGCTTTGTTATTGCCAAATAGGCATAATGATATTTTAAAACAATAATTTGCAAACCAATATTCATGGGCTTTATTAGGATTGTGGCAGCTAGTAGTTGTTGTCTTCCTTTTTCACTCTATCTATGTGTTTATTGCAATGGCACTTATTATTCATAATACTGTATGAATGCATGTACACAAAAATCAAGACATTGATTTTAGTGTGCATGAAAATTTCTATTTCTATTTCTATAGTAACATGGTTATTCTTTTACTATGATATTATTTAAAGATTTTATTTTTCACATTTAGATTTATATTCTCATCTATATCAACATTTAATTCACTATCTCAACATCCTCATGGATATATTGTTAATTTCTCTTATGGATATATTGTTCTTTTCTTCGATAATTGCATTACATTATTTACACATTGAATTCACCCCACAACAGTATAACATCATTACATCATATGCAATTAGTATGTAGAAATAACAGCAACATCAGTAATGCAGCGAGATATTAAAATGAACATTAGAAGAAAAGCATGAATACAAAGAGACACCATGATTGGTTGGATACAAGGGGAAAATGCCATAAGGGGGAAAACCCAAAATTCTTCTTCTATTATTAGTTTTCATCTATTTTTCAGTTTTGATGCAAGGTAATGAAACTTGGTATTGCACCAAGGATGTTGCAACTGCCAAGGTTTCTCAACTTAAATTATCAGCCCCGGTTTAGTACAAAATTAGAGGTGACAATGCTATATGCACAACAGGTTAGAAACTGCACATGTCACCCTCAATCATTAGATTATATCAAGGTATTCAGAAACCAATCCTTCAAAAAAACTTCAAAGAGAATTTCTTATGAAAGCATATGATGATTGCAAGGAGATGAACATGATTCTAACTATAGAAATAAAAATGCCATCCATTAAATGTAAATGCTAATTGAAATTGCATGAATGTAAGAGGTTGGTATAGTTTTAGAAGTAAACCTTGCTAATATAGTTGCAAACTTAAATCAAATCAATAGCCTACTTGCATGAATCATTTATCTATTTTCAACTTTCTTTAAAATGAGGAATTTAATTTTCAAAACGACTATGAAAAAAGTGGTAAGTCTAATTCTACTTGTTGTCTTATGTTTGCAGTGAGGAAAGGATGGGGTTGGAGTGGTATTAGAGTCTTCCTTAATCATGAAATCAAATATTGGGGGCCATTATTCAACTTCAAAATATAGGGGTCAAAGTATGTAGCAAATCTGGTTGAAGTAAGCAATGGTATAGGAGTGCTATAGGAGGCCCTATTTTGCTACCGTAGGCCTTGTTTCGTTATAGCAGGGGGTCCGAGAGATTTTTGAGGAAAAGAATAGCATCTTGAAGGTGAAGGAGGGTATATAAAGGTGAATGAAGGGTGTGGGATCCCCTTATCTAAGATTAGTACCCCTCAAAGGCCTATATTGCACCAAAGTTTATGCTCATAGTGTCCTTCATTTGCCCTAGAAGAGTGATCTTAGTGGCAGAGTTTGAAAGCAATGTGAAGTGTCTAAGAGAGATATGGAATGGTCTAGGTGGATGTGGAAGAGTGTTACCACCCATGAAAGTCAACAAAAATCCCTATAGACTAATCAAGCACATGCATCAAATGATCAATATTAAAGAAAAGTAAATTAACATGGAAAGGATGAGTTGAATTTTATTAAAATCTACTCTATCCTACAACATAACTCTAATTTCCAAATCAATGCTACTAACTTCTAAGTTGCAGAAACCAAACATGTAGAAGGATTACAATCAATACTTTAAAAATTCCAAGAAATCATGAACACATGTTTTTGGGTTGTTATTGTAAATCTTCCAACCACTCTTCCCACAAGGGAGGTGATAAGAAAACATGCAACAACAAGTTTTGGGATGTAATTCCTACTTAAAAAAGAAAATAATTGAAATGAATTGAACAAAGCCAAGGAAAGAATACAAGAGAGGGACTAAATCCTCTGGGTTGGGCCCAAACCCAAGGGTTTCAAACCTCCAAAACTAACTCAGATGCAGGCCAACAGTGAATTTCTCATTAACATAAAATAATAGTCACATACATCATATGTAAGATGAAAATAATAGTATCAAGCATGAGGCTCTCAATAATTACTCCTATATTCCACAAAAGAATCACATCCTAATGAGCCTTTAGGCTTTTTTATTTATACAAAAAGTAGCTAAAGGTATCTCCCTTGAAAAGAGGAGTGATTCCCTCCAAAATCTCGAGATTGGTGGATCTGGTTCCCTTGGATCTTCACGTGCACTTGATTTCCTTAGATTCCAGTGAATTCGAGCTATTGGTGATGAATATTTGATCTCAAGCCGAGTTGGGGAGTTAATGTAGTGGAAAAGCCCCCTTATATTTTCTCTAGATGTCTCCAATAAGCCCCTGCATAGTAAATATATCCAAAAATGCTTCCTTTTCCTACATATTAATCATGTTAGGAAATGGAGTATGAAAAGAACCCTTTAATATTCCTAATAAGCCTATTATGGTTAAAAAATGCAAATTAGTGTGAGAAAAGGAGAGTTTTAAGGGCTAGAGGATAGCATAATGGGTCTCAAAATATACCTATTGATGGGACTCATCATCTCTCCCCTATTGAAGGTGTTGCACACCCTATGAGAAAATTAGTAATTGATATGGAGTTCATTCATGGCCCTGGTGGCCTCTTTCACATCTCGAGGAATCTCATATGGTGTGCCTTCCTGTGGATAGAAACCTGCATTTGCTTCTATGACTGTCCATTCCTTTTGTTCTTTTTCCTGGTTTCTTCTCTCACGTAGGTCCAATAGTAAGGGAGGACTAAGTTTGAGTCCTATCCACTTGGTCTTCAACCTTTGCATGATTCTTTTGTATAGTGGGGTTATCTCTAAGGAATTCCTTAGTCTTTCTAGACAATGATACTCTCTGATTTGCAAAATGTGAAGTAGGGAATGCCATCTTCTTTGGAAAGCCTACAAACTTTCTATTCCTAACATCCTAAAAGTGTCCTCAAAATGGAGGATAGTTTTTTCTTGGGCCACCATATACCAAGGTGCCAATTCAGGATTAGTGGAGATGAGGTTGTGGTTGCTGATGACAGCCTTGGGGCTCACCAATTATTTTTTGATGTATAAGGGCTTCCTCTCTTCTTTTTTCATCACCCTCTTTACTTCTTTAGCTCTTTTTTCCCCATGGGTAAACCAAGAGGCTAATTCCATTAGTTTCATGCCCCCAATCTTGAGTTGGGGTCTGAGAAGTTCATGTCCATGAGGATCATATTGTGCATGTAGAACTCAACCAGTTTGGATCTATCCTCAATACTTTCTTTTTTGCAAAAGTCAATGAACTTCATGTAGTCTTGAAAAGGTAGAGAGCCATACTATGTGAAGGTATTTATCTATAACTGTAGCCACTTCTCCTTGAGGAAGATGGCATAGTATTTGGATGGTTTCCTGCATTGTATGGCTTCCATGGAAAACTTTCCATACTGGCAAGTTGTACATCTTTTTCTTATAGCTTCTCTGACGCAGGAGCATATAGCTCAACAATTTCATTATGTTTTAGTTGACTTAGGGGGTCTTGTGTTTTCAAGGAAGTTGGATTCCTATGTATGTAATTATTAATGTTTTAAGTGATTAGAATAGGAATTAATTAGATATTGTGAGGATATTTGTAAATGCTCTCGAATTTGGGAGAACATGGGTGATTAATGATGATGAGAGAGTTAGAAATCAATTGTAAGTCTTGGACTAGAAAGTGGTTTCATGATTCGAGGAGCCAGAAAGGATTCTTAGGGATAAGTAGGAGTCAAAAGTGGACTTAGAGGATGTTTAGGAATTAGTTTAGCATATTAAGGATCTGAACCAGAATCAATTTAGTAGATTAAGTATCTGAACCAGAATTTGTTCAACAGAACCTTTTGTATAAATGTAAGCCTAAAAGACATAAAGAGTGAGTAGTTAGAGAAGTAGATAGAGGAGTAGTTAGATAAGTAGTCAGTGAGTCAGTCACTGAGACTATAAGCCTAAGGGCAGGAGGAATAAAGGCCACTAATATAGAAGATCAGGCCAATGAAAGAGTTCCTATGTAAATACATGTTTATTAATACAAACAACTCGATTCTGAGTTCATGTGTGTGTATTGAGTAATTGAGATGTATATGGTATATGATATTGAGTTTTTCTGTGTAACATAGGTTGCAGGTGCAGATCCAAAAGAGAGGAAAAATATAGAGAAGAGTAACAGAACAACTTCCAATTGTGGTTGGGTAGAAGTTGTTGGGGCAGCTCCATAGTTGCGATTGTGGGTAGAGTTGTCTTAGAGATAACAATTCCAGCAAAATAAGTGTTGGGTAGAATTGTTAGTTAGCAAGAGGTTCGAGGAGAGAACCATAGAGCTTGTGTTATGACTTTGTACACATCAACGGTACAGGAAGAAGCTTTTAGTGTTATGGTGAAGGTGGAGGAGCATAAAGGCGCGAGTGGAGTTAAGTTAAGGAGAGAGTTATGGCAGAACAGTGAAGGACCATAACCCTGAAGAAAGCCAACATTAGAAAAGAATATTGAAGAAATGGCATGAAACCAAAGTAAAGAGCTGCGGGGGTAGGATAGAATAAATCCCCTTGATCGTGGTTGAAGTCTTGCAATTGATCTTAGTCATCGATCATAAAAGTCAACACTTCCGTCATAGTCAACTACGGGGGTTGAGAGGTTGATAACCCGTGTGCTAGTTGAAGGGCCATAGATCGTAGGATTTGAAGGCCTCGTCATCCAATGAATATCGGGCCATAAAGAGATCAATCTTTAACTGCAAGGGTAGACTCGAACTTCTATATATCGAAGGCTTATAATTCTCATCAGCTCCTCAAAGGTGTTAAATGTCATATAAGTAATCCACCTGATATCGCTGTGGACCATTGGATCAAGTGGATCTTGATCAACGGTTGTAAAGCGTCAGTTTGGTTTGTTGATCAGGGAAAGACATCAACTGCCAGATTGAAGGTAAGATCGAAGGTGGAGACAGATCACAATAAAGAAATTGGATAGCGGAATCGAGAAGGTTATAGGCGCGACTTTAAATTTATTTGAAGTCCGGTTGTGTTGTCGCACGTCGCTTGCAAGAGGCGATGAAAGAACATGTTGATGTGATGCGATATTGCGAGAGCCATTGATCTGGTGAATGAAAACAACGGTGGGGAAGGGAAATCACATATCGCAAGTCAGGAGTTTCAAAGGCATGTTCTATTGAGTTATAAAGTCCTGATAGAAAGATTAATGAAGGGTTAGACTATAGAAAGTCTAACGAACTGTCTTCGCATGAGATTAAATGAAGGGGCCTTAACCTTAGCTTATGAAGGTTTGACCAAGTAGGTCATAGAAATTCCCAGGATAGACGAGATTATGCATTTTACATGCATACTATGGGTATAGTAGTTTTTACCTGCATTAGAGTGGTATCAAAGCCAGGTTAAAGCTCTTTTTAATTAAAGCAGAATTGTGCAGAATACAAGTGTGATTGCAAAAGAAAGAGGAGATCAGGTTATTTGAATCTGATAAGTAGAAGGCATGAGATAAGATGAGAGTAAGTGATACTCTTAAGAAGAGATTGCAGAAGCATAAGGAAAACACAGTGATGTTTGTTTTCTTGAGGAAAGTGGAGGTTCACTCAAATGTGAAGAATGGATGGAGACTGCTTGTGAAGCCATGCAGTGGCAGTGAACCTGAAGAATCCAACTGAAGGTTGGACAGAGAGGATAAGAGTGTTCTCAGAAGGAAGTTGAGAAGCAAGCTTTTGAAAGCTTGGGAATGATCTTTGGTTTGAATATCATTGATACACAGGTGACAACAAAGGAAGGTGAGAAGATTGCAACAACCTAGAGCAAGGAGTGCTCAATTGGTTCCAGAGGAAAGAACCAAAGAAATGCTAAAAGACTGAGCTTAGAGGAGAGAAGCTTAGTGAGGCATATGTAGCAAGAAGGAGACTTGTTACTGCAGAGGTATTGTTGCAGCTCACAAAGGCAATTCCACAAAGGATGTGGGTAGAATTGCTAAGGGATGAAGAAAGCTGGTAAGAGTTTCTGAGTGAAAGAAGAGGTGGTCAGAACCTAGTATTTCATTTGTGATTGAAGTACAAGAGGACAATTGTGTTCTTAGAAGATGTAGATGAGTTGAAGCCTAGAAGGAGTAGAGAGAAAGTTTGGTGAGGTAAGTGGAAGCAGGGAGGACTTGCTGTTGCAGAGGCTTTAATGCAACTCATAGTAAGTGAGTGAGGAAATCATGAAGATAGAGAAGAAGATGACTACTGATAGTCATAACAGAGATAACAGAGGTTCTGAGGAAGACCACAACAGAAGAAAAGTGAAGAAAGAGAATGCCAAGGTAAATGGCAAGAGGATGAGTCAAGAGGAAATTGACAAAGAGATTGCTGAGATGAAAGAACAACTCAATGTATTAAGGATGATACTTGAGGAAAACCAAAGACAAGGTTGGGTCTTGAGGAAAAAGGTAGTGAAATGGCTTGAGTTACAGAAAAGGCTACAATAGAGGCAAGTGAAGAGCCTGGTGGAAGAACTCAGAGAGGCTGAGTTGAGAATGGAAGTTTCCATTTGTGAAACAGAACAGGGTGAAGTTCTGGGTGAAGATGAAGACTGGAGATCTGTGGAAGATCTTATGAATCATATGAAGGATTCAAAACAACAAGGAGATATGATGATTGAAGCATCAAGTGAGACCACAAGGTCTTATGTTTTTAAAACTGATAGTTTGTGTATGATTGCAGGTATTGCAGGAGAAAAGAAACCTTTTGAAGATGTCTTCAGAATAGATGAAGATCTAGAAGTAAAAGGTGACAAAGAAAATTTCTCAGAAGAGGAAGAATTTGACTGGATATAGTAGGAAGAGTCTATGGATGAGTTACTCAATGAGAAAAGATAGTCATTTAAAACTGTCATAGAGATGGAAGATCAGGATCTTATTCTGATGAAGAATGAAGGAATATTGTCTCAGAGAGGTAATCTAATGAATTTGATTAATGTTATTGATGAAGAAAAAATGCAGGAGAATATTAATGCAGATGATGAGACAAGGATAGCTTTGGAAGAAGGGTTACAGAGGAACCAACAACTACAAAGTGAAGGTAACCAACAAAAGATTAAAGGAAAATTTAAAGAAGAGACTATGTTATCTAAAAACATAGTAAAGGATCATCAGTCCATCATGATGATAGGCACAATGGAGATAACTAGGGAAACTATTGAGGCAGTCAATAAAGAAGAAGGACTAAACTCTCATCAATGGATCAGTGAATGGGACACATAATTAGATCTATTGGAGAAATGGCTGAAAGCACCAGTAGGGAAGAAAGAACCTCATGAAGATTGCAAAGGATATGCAAGAGAGGAAGTGGAAATAGTCCAACAAAGAAGCGAGTTGGAAAAGCAAAAGATATATACTTAGGATAGATTGCTGAAAAAGGAATACAAAGAAATTGTCATGAATGACAAACATAAGGAAAAGGAGATGGTAATGAAAGTTCAGGAAATTGACATTACAGAAGGAGGAGTTCATTATTATGAACTAGAGCAGAGAGATATCATTGAAACAGATGATACAGAGGAGAGTTTAAATCAACATACTGATGTGTTGACAAAGGAATTGAAGGAAAACTCAGAGCAACATACTAAGATGTTGCTAGAGAAGGAAAAGGTAATGAGGCCTTATATTTTTAATTCTGATAATTGTTTTATGATTACAAGATTTGTTGAAAATGAGACAGACATGTTTCAAATTGAGGAGTCAGTTTTAGAACTGAAGAAAACTGGAAGTTACAGGACAAACATGCTCATGAGGAAAAAGAAAAGCATAAAGATACTATGCTTGAAGAAGTTAAATTGATTGTTAGAATTAGTCAAGAAAGTGAAGGACAATTACTAAGGGTTGTCAAGGAAGAAGAAGGAAAATATGTTGGAACTGATGAACAACATAGTGATGTATTTGAGGGGAATCAAGTACAAAGGAAATTGGAGGACAATTTACTTTTTGAAAGTAAATTTACAGATATTGAACAGAGGTTGTTTGGACAGCAACAAGAGGGTAAGGATGAAAGGGCGGTAGTAAGGATCCAACAAATTCAAAGAGAAGATAGTAAATAATACTTTGAAGATGAGTGGACAGAGTACAACAACAATTGGCAAAGTAATTACAGTCAAAGGATAAATTGGATATATAGATTGAAAGAATAATAAGATTGATGATGAAGATACCTTAGAAGAAAACAATAGTAAGAAGACTAAGGAGCAGCAGAAAGAGAAAGACAACAGTAGACTATGAAAGCATAGCCAGTGGGACAAAGAAACATAAAGTGTGGAAACCTGGAGAACAACAACAAACAACATCAACAACCAAAGGAAAATTACAAAACAAAGTATGAGATCCAGGGAGACAAAGGACAAAAGCACATGATCAGGAGATCATGATTATTTTAACCTTGGGAGTCTGATGCAGGAGCATACAACTCAACAATTTCATTATGTTTTAGTTGACTTAGGGGGTCTTGTGTTTTCAAGGAAGTTGGATTTCTATGTATGTAATTGTTAATGTTTTAAGTGATTAGAATAGGAATTAATTAGATATTGTGAGGATATTTGTAAATGCTCTCGAATGTAGGAGAACATGGGTAATTAATGATGATGAGAGAGTTAGAAATCAATTGTAAGTCTTGGACTAGAAAGTGGTTTCATGATTTAAGGAGCTAGAGAGGATTCTTAGGGATAAGTAGGAGTCAAAAGTGGACTTAGAGGATATTTAGGAATTAGTTCAGCAGATTAAGGATATGAACTAGAATTAGTTCAATAGAACCTTTTGTATAAATGTAAGCCTAAAAGGCATAAAGAGTGAGTAGTTAGAGAAGTAGATAGAGGAGTAGTTAGAGAAGTAGTTAGTGAGTAGTCAGTCAGACTGTAAGCCTATGGGCAGGAGGAACAGAGGCCACTGATATAGAAGATTAAGCCAAGGAAAGAGTGTTGGCATTATGATACAGGTGTTGTCCTTGATGGCAACTCACTCAGAGGTATGATATAGGTGATGTTCTTGGTGGCAACTCAATCAGAGGACAGATCTTAGTACAACAGGTCAAGAGAGATATATACGTAGGCTAACATTGATGAAAGTACGTATACATGCAGGTGAGAAGAACAAAAGGCGCATATACGTACACACACAGGTTCACAGAAGGAAAGGCACGTACATGTTGGAGAACTAAGTTTTGGTCCGTGGTATTTGGTCCATGGTATTTTGGTATTGGTCCGTGGTATTTGGTTTGAAGTGTTGACCCCAGGTATTGGGTCCAAGGTATTGGTTCTACATGGTTTTGGACCATGGTATTGAGAGAAGCCTAAACCTATATAAGGAGAAGATCATTAGGTCAAGTGAGTGAAAGTGTGTGTTGAATATTTGATGAAGTGTGAGATCTAATATACTGGGTTTGTGATGCTTGGCTTGATCTGAATCAAGGAGGCTCCTATGTGGTTGATAAAGGTTGATGGACTGGGATCTTGAAGGCTAAAATGTATTATTAGTATATGGTATGATCATGAGTAGATCTGAGTACTGTTGCATGTTTTATCCTTTATATCTTATTGTCTGGGTATATCTGAAGTTGGAAATTGGATTGAAGGTATAAGTAATTATCTTTAGATCTGTACGCGGGTTCTCTCTGGTGAAAGGGCATATACACGCTGGTTTGACATAGTCAAGTAGCGTATACAGTATGAGATTTGATGTTTCAGGTTGCTGTTGGTTCTAGTGGTTGTTGCAGAGTTCTGGGCTCTAGTCTATGTTATGGTAACTGTGTTTTGATGACAGGGTTTCAGTGATTCAGTATTGGGTGATTTAGAGATTGATGATGCAGGTATAGTTGATGATTGTATTGCAGCGGTGATTGTTTTGTATTTATGAAACGTGGTCCCTGGAAGAAAAGAGAGGGTTGTAGCCTTTTGTAGGCCAGCACCTACGTACTAGTATTTCAGCTAGTACAAGAGCTAAGGGGGTTGTAGCTCCCTTCCAGGAGAGTCTGGAGAATGAGAGAAGGTTGTAGCCTTCTACAGGTAGCAGTCTGCGTACTGGTATAAGACTACACCAATACAAAATCATTGTAAAAGGAAGTTTCTAATTAAAAGAAGATAGAGACGAATTGCAGCAGGTGGTTTTCACCCACATTGGGTTTCCACCTTATATCATGGTGTTCATGTGTGTTGCTTATGTGTGATGATCTGTTCTGTTATACTGCTCCTGTTTACAGTTCATATGGTTAATAATGTTCTGATGCACTCATTAAGGATCAACTAACTGAATCATAAGTTTACTTGATATACGCTTGTTGCATTACACACAGTTGCGTATACACGTAGTTTGTCTTAACTGAAGTAGCGTATATGAATCTGAGTATGAAAATGAAAAAGTTATATTGATTTGATAATACTGATTCACCCCCCCCCCCCCCCCCCTCCTCTTAGTATTATTTCCAACAATTGGTATCAGAGCGGGTCCTTTAGAAGAAACTTGATCGCTTGAAGGAAAGATCCATCAGAATGGGTAATCAAGAAAGAGAGGCATCCATCAGGCCACCAATCTTTGATGGGAGCAACTTTGTCCACTAGAAGATAAGAACCACAACATATCTACAGTCGCTTGGAACGGATGTTTGGGGAATCATGGAAGGAGGATACACATATCCATCAGCAATTCCTACAGATACAATAGAGAGAAAGTAATATGAACTCAATGCCAAAGTGGTTACTGTCTTATTGGGAAGTTTGTCACAATCAGAATTTGTCAAGGTCATGCAGTTCAAATCAGCTAAATAAATATGGGACAAAATCATTCTAAGCTATGAAAGAGATGAATATGTAAAACGAGAAAAGCTTCAAACTCTCAGAATACGGTATGAAAATATTAAGATGCATAGTAATGAAAGCATAGCTAATTACTTCCTATGTATAGATGAGATTGTCAATTGTATGAGGAATCTGGGTGAATAATTTAATGAAGTTGTCTTAGTTGAAAAGGTTTTAAGATCCCTGTCTGCTAAATTTGATTCCAAAGTTTCTGCCATAGAAGAAAAGGAGGATCTCCAAAAAATCACTATGACGCAACTTCACAGAATCTTAACTTCTTTTGAGATGAGGAAAGGAGGACCATCAGATATGAGAGAAGCCGCATTCGAAGTGTTAGCAAATGAATCAGGATACATTTCAGAAGGAGAAGATGAGGTAAATTTTGTCAAGAATCTTGAACGGGGATCTGGAAGGTTCAAAGGTAAGCTACCTTTCAAATGCTTTTCATGTGGTAGAGTTGGTCACTACGCTACTAGATGCCCTCATAACAAAGGAAAGATGTCTGATAGAAGTTATTATATCGATGATAAAAGTAATGACTCATCCCATAGTGATGAAGACATTAGACTTCTCATGGCATATGAAAATAAAAACGTAGAACCAGAAGAAGTTACCAGATTAAAAGAACAGTTGGAGTCAGTAACCAGAGTAAGGGAGCAATTGTAGGATATAGTAAAAGATCAGAGCATAACAATTCAGAGACTTGAATCAAAGATCCTCTCTCTAAAAGAAGATCTTAAAGAATCAAAGAAGCAGAATGAAGATTCTCTTGAAGAACAAGAACATGAAGTGATCGAATTAAGGCAACAAGTGGAAGAAGGAAGAAAAGCTGAAGAAAACATAAGGAAGCAATATCTGGAAAAGGAAGAACAACATCAGGTTGAGGTAAATATCTTAAAAAGTAAATTAGAAGAAAAGGATAAGCTGTTACGATTTCAAGATAGTACTAAGATTTTGGAAGACATTCTTGGTAGCCAAAGATCCCCTACTATCAAAATGGTCTTGGCTTTTATGAATCTGTTGAAGGTGAATCTAGCTCATAAGGTGAGGCAAGGAACTTTAATGAGAATTCTGAAATGCTCAACAAGGAGATGAGAGGACAACCTCATCAACAACCAAGGAAAGAAATTCCTCAAAGAAAATCCTTTACTCCTAACTATGGAAGTGATAGACGATTATTTCCTTCATTGAATAATGTCGAATGTTATGTATGTCATAATCTTGGACATGTTGCAGCCAATTGCAGAAGTAGAATGGTTCAAGACCGTCACACAAGATCATCACATTCCAGGTACTTCAAAGGATATTGTTTTGCTTGCAATATGTTGGCCACAAAGCAATTGATTGCAATAGAAGGAACATGAAACATGTAAGATGTTATGCATGTAACAAGTTTGGACATAAAGAAAGGGAATGCAGGAGAAAAATTCAAACTCCAAAGCAAGAGGATTATACAGCATCACAATTCCAGGAATTGAAGAAGACAGAATTAGAGACAGAAAGGTGTGACATAACACAGTTTGTTGACATAACAGACACAGGGGAAACTGAGAGTGTAGACCTTTAGTATTCCATCTTGCATAAGCTGATATAATGAAGATAAATCGTGTATATACACGAGCTATATGCTGCAGAGTAGTGTATATGGAGCTCAGAAGAAAAAGGCAGCAGAACATATTTAGGAAATGGTTTGGTCATGGTATATGATGGTTGGCACAGGCTCAGGGGGAGCATATACTTAAAATAATGCATTTTTGGCATTATGGTTAGAAGTATTTGGTGATGATGCTTATGTGGCTAAATGATACATCTTGCAGTTTGATCAAAAGAATGGTATTGCAGGTTACAGAACTGAATGCTAATGGTGCAGATCATATATGGTGTATTATAGTGGCTAATGACCATCATGGTCTTGAATGGATTGCTGGTCTTTGTTATAAAGACCTTGCATGTGCTCAGGGGGAGCATGGATGGATTGGTACATCTTGGCATATACAAAGGGGGAGCCCAATCAGAGATTTCAGCAGGTACTCAGGGGGAGTATGGACAACAGAGGGAGAGAACTTCTTGGTCTGCCCTTTGCCCTTGATGTTAAAGGGGGAGAGTGACTTGGTGTGGTGGTTGCCATCAAGTCCAAAGGGGGAGATTGTTGGCATTATGATATAGGTGTTGTCCTTGATGGCAACTCACTCAGAGGTATGATACAGGTGATGTTCTTGGTGGCAACTCAATCAGAGGATAGATCTTAGTACAAAAGGTCAAGAGAGATATATACACAGGTTAACCTTGATAAAAGTGCATATACACACGGGTGAGAAGAACAAAAGGCGCGTATATGTACACATGCAGGTTCACAGAGGGAAAGGCACATACATGTTGGAAAACTAAGTTTTGGTTCATGGTATTTAGTCCATGGTATTTTGGTATTGGTTTGTGGTATTTGGTCCGAAGTGTTGACCCTAGGTATTGGGTCCAAGGTATTGGTTCTACATGGTTTTGGACCATGGTATTGAGAGAAGCCTAAACATATATAAGGAGAAGATCATTAGGCCAAGTGAGTGAAAGTGTGTGTTGAATATTTGATGAAGTGTGAGATCTAATATACTGGGTTTGTGATGCTTGGCTCAATCTGAATCAAGGAGGCTCCTATGCGGTTGATAAAGGTTGATGGAATGGGATCTTGAAGACTAAAATGTATTATCAGTATATGGTATGATCATGAGTAGATCTAAGTACTGTCGCATGTTTTATCCTTTATATCTTATTGTCTGGGTATATTTGAAGTTGGAAATTGGAGCGAAGGTATAAGTAATTATCTTTAGATCTGTACGTGGGTTCTCTCTGGTGAAAGGGCATATACACGCCGGTTTGACATAATCAAGTAGCGTATACAGTATGAGATTTGATGTTTTAGGTTGCTGTTGGTTCTAGTGGTTGTTGCAGAGTTCTGGGCTCTGGTATATGTTCTGGTAACTGTGTTTTGATGACAGGGTTTTAGTGATTCAGTATTGGGTGATTTAGAGATTGATGATGTAGGTATAGTTGATGATTGTATTGCAGTGGTGATTGTTTTGTATTTATGAAACGTGGTCCCTGGAAGAAAAGAGAAGGTTGTAGCCTTCTGTAGGCTAGCACCTACGTACTAGTATTTCAGCTAGTATAAGAGCTAAGGGGGTTGTAGCTCCCTTCCAGGAGAGTCTGGAGAACAAGAGAAGGTTGTAGCCTTCTGCAGGTAGCAACCTGCGTACTGGTATAAGACTGCACCAGTACAGAATCATTGTAAAAGGAAGTTTCTAATTAAAAGAAGATAGAGATGAATTGCAATAGGTGGTTTTCATCCACATTGGGTTTCCACCTTATATCATGGTGTTCATGTGTGTTGCTTATGTGTGACGATCTGTTCTGTTATACTGCTCCTATTTACAGTTCATATGGTTAATAATGTTCTGATGCACTCATTAAGGATCAACTAACTGAATCATAAGTTTACTTGATATACACTTGTTGCATTACACACAGTTGCGTATACACACGGTTTGTCTTAATTGAAGTAGCGTATATGAATTTGAGTATGAAAATGAAAAATTTATATTGATTTGATAATATTGATTCACCCCCCCCTCTCAGTATTATTTCCAACAAAGAGTTCCTGTGTAAATACATGTTTATTAATACAAACAACTCGACTCTGAGTTCATGTGTGTGTATTGAGTAATTGAGATGTATATGATATATGATCTTGAGTTATTCTGTGTAACATAGGTTGCAGGTGTAGATCCAGAAGGGAGGAAAAATACAGAGAAGAATAACAGAACAACTTCCAACTGCGGTTGGGTAGAATTAGTTGGGGCAGATCCATAATTGCGATTGTGGGTAGAGTTGTCTTAGAGATAACAATTCCAGCAAAATAAGTGTTGGGTAGAATTGTTAGTCAGCAAGAGATTCGAGGAGAGAACCATAGAGCTTTTGTTACAACTTTGTACACATTGACGGTATAGGAAGAAGCCTTTAGTGTTACAGTGAAGGTGGAAGAGCATAAAGGCGCAAGTGGAGTTAAGTTAAGGAGAGAGTTGTGGAAGAATAGCGAAGGACCATAACCTGAAGAAAGCCGACATCAGAAAAGAAAACTGAAGAAACAACATGAAAGAAAAGTAAAGAGCTGTGGGGGTAGGAGAGAATAAATCCCCTTGATCATGGTTGAAGTCCTGCAATTGATCTTAGTGGTCGATCGTAAAAGTCAACACTTACGTCATAGTCAACTACGAGGGTTGAGAGGTTGATAACCCGCATGCTAGTTGAAGGGCCATAGATCGTAGGATTTAAAGGCCTCGTCATCCAATGGATATCGGGCCGTAAAGAGATCAAGCTTTAACTGCAAGGGTGGACCCAAACTTCTATAGATTGAAGGCTTATAATTCTCATCAGCTCCGTAAAGGCGTTAAATTTCGTGTAAGTGTTCCACCCGATATTGTTGTGGATCATTGGATCAAGCAGATCTTGATCAATGGTTGTAAAGCGTTGGTTTGGTTTGTTGATCAGGGAAAGACATCAACCGTCGGATTGAAGGTAAGATTGACGGTGGAGACAGATCACGATAAAGAAATTGGATAGCAGAACTGAGAAGGTTATAGGCGCGACTTTAAATTTATTTGAAGTCTGGTTGTGTTGTCACACGTCGCTTGCCAGAGGCGATGAAAGCACATGTTGATGTGATGTGATATTGTGAGAGCCGTTGATCTGGTGAATGAAATCAATGGTGGGGAAGGGAAATCACATATCGCAAGTTGAGAGTTCTGAAGGCATGTTCTATTGAGTTATAAAGTCCCGATAGAAAGATTAGTGAAGGGTTAGACTATAGAAAGCCTAATGAACTGCCTCCGTATGAGATTAAATGAAGGGGCCTTAACCTTAGCTTATGAAGGTTTGACCAAGCAGGTCATAGAAATTCCTGGGACAGATGAGATTATGCATTTTACATGCATACTGTGGGTATAGCGGGTTTTACTTGCGTCATTCTCTCTTAGCATTATGTTTTCTGTCTGTAGCTTCTCCCTCATGAATGACTCCCTTAGCCTTAAGTTATTCAATTACTAGCTCATTTCATTCACTTTCTCCTCCATGAAGCAAACATATTCCACCTTCTTAAATTTTTCAATTTTCATCCAACTATGAGTTTTGCCTCTTCCTATAGCATCTCCTGTTGCTCCCGTAGAAACCCTTTTTTCTCCTGTAGCAATCCCTATTTCTCATATGGCATTCCCTATTCCTCCTATAGCTCCTCTGTTTTCTCTTGTAACGGGGTAACTTGTGCTTTGAGACTCTTAGATGTGACTTCTCTATTGGTGGGCCTCCTATGGGTGGCATCGGTTGTTTAATATTGGCTTTGGGAGAGGCAACTTATTCAATCTTCCCTTCACTAGGTCCCACTTCTTCCCTTTTGCTTGTTGATTCATCAATGGTGATAGGGATATTTCAAGGAGGCAAGGATTCCCTTGCCTTATCTTGGTGCTCTTCCTTGTTTTAAAGTATAAGGGGTATTGCCTTGGCTTCCTTATGTTGGGATTCACTAGTGTGTCAAGTGTAGCTAATGTGGTAGCCACCTCTTTCTCTGTATTTCCTGGTGAGAGGCTTCTTTTTTTCCCTTGTATTTTTGTCCCTTGAAGTTTAGAGGGATCCTCAAGGTTCTCTTCCTCTGTTCTATTGTTTCTCTTCCTCTTTTCTTTATTTCTATTTTCTCCTTCTCTTCCCTACCCTCAGTAATATATGTTGGTGTTTCTTCTTGCTGTGTGGAGGTGAGGGCTTGCGTTTCAATGAAAATATCCCTATCCATGTATACAAATTGAGTCCATAGCACAAGTTCCTTAGGTGGCTCAAGGAATCCATGACAATTAACTTGATGGGGAAATGATGGGAAATGTGTTGGTGCTTCCCTTCCCTCACTTTCTGGCTCATTTCAATGATGAACTATAAGAGGAAATGTAGGACACTAAGTCTTTTTGGAATTGGTAACTCTGTATGGAACCTTAGCTCATAGAGCAACCTAAATTGATAGGCATACATAATGCTCAACCTCCCCTCACAGAATATGTATTTGAGGATGTGATAGGCCACTTCATCCAAGGGTAAGGGAGGCTCTCTCTTCTTACTCCATTTTTTTCTTCCATAGGCTTCTCTCTATGGAGGAAGAAGTTTTTCCTGGCTATAACACCTATTGCCTTATCCTCCTTGCTCCATCAAACTCCTAAGGGTATGGTGGTTACTCTTCTTATAAGTTTTGCACTCAAATGGATTACAATTCCTCTAACAACAATAGTGGCACTATTTTCTCCTTGAGAATTGGGGGCCATGGAAAATTCTTGAGTTATCTCATCATCATATCCCTTTAATTTATTAAAGAATCCCATCCAATGACGTCTTAGAAAAATTTCCATAACAGGGGGATGCTGATGGATTCTTTTTGTGTCTGTGGGTTCTATTCTATTGAAACCTCCTCCCATTTCTCTTACTACTCCTTATTTATGTCATCTTAAGTGTATTTTCAATATTTTCCTCAGAGCAGTCTTCGGTGTAGAGATAGTGGCTAGTTTTCTTTCTGACATCAGAGGAGAAGGATGATAATTTTTACTATGGAAAAAAACTTTTCTTTGTCCCTATATTGCCTTCTTATATGATAAATTTCAAAGGAAATTACTACAAAATGGTTGCTGCAAGGTACCCAATTTAAGTAGAATTCTTCATGCATGTGTATGGAAATTAGAGAGGGAGGATGCCTCTTACCCTTTCCATGATGACTCTTTCATGTGCATGATGGTTTGAGGAAAACTTTTGGTGGTTTTGGCTCCATTTCTCCCCTTAATTCGTCCTGGTAGCTTCTTTTCTGTGCTCCTGTAGCAATTCATATCCTCCGGTAGCACCTCCTGTAGCACCTTCAAACTCAACCTATAGCAGTTTGGTGGAACCCTAGACAAACTTTAGTGTTGGTTTTTGTAGCATCAGATGTGTTCTAGCCACGAAATTTGGTGGAGAGGCTAGAATACATATATTCTCCAAAACAAAGAAAGCATTTATGGAAAATCCAGCTAGAGATGACGTAATTAAAATAATTAATCATTTTTTTATGTTTCCTAAGTCTAAACTTAGGAAATATTATTAATTAAAAGGTATTAATTAAGTCACAGTGAGAATATTCTAGAAGAACACATGGATCAATTTCTAGTTAATCTTAGCCACCGATTATGTTTTAATCTTGGTTGTTGATGTCTCAATGAGAGATTATAAGAAGAAATTTGATGGGGGTTGAAGAACATAATTGAGACACCAAGGAGTACGATTTTTCTAGGAAACCAATCTCCAGAGTAGCAACATTCAGTTGCCGAAGGTGATTCAGTAAGATCAAAGAAGTGAGAGAGGGGTAGGGATAATAAGGTCGAGAGGAAGATTTTGCAGTTCAGTGAGTGCACAACAGAGAGACAGAGATTTCCACAGAGAGGTAATGCAGTGCTTAAGAGGGGAACCCGTATTTTGCTAGGGAGAAGTAGCGATTCAGTGCTAGAAGTTGGAGTGGGAGCTGAGAGAACAGGAGAGTCCATTTACCATACAACAATTGATCATTTAGTGAGAGAGATGTTGTTTTGAGTTGTGTGACATAGAACTGTGTAGGCTGACATAGGGGCTGCGCAGAGGTAGTAGAGAGCAACTGATCTTGAGCCAAGGTCAGTGTTGGATCACTGGTGGAAGTGATAATTTTCTCACTAGACTTTCTGTCAGTCATTTCTTTGTATGGATTGCTAGATTTGAGAATCCATAGATTTGTACTCAGATTTACTACTACATAATAATAAAACCCTCATCTGTTGCACCGATTTTCCAAAGTTGGGTTTTTCTAGGGACATTGTTCCAAAAATAACAATGTTATTTGTGTGTGTGCATCTATTCTTCTAACATTATTTTTCTTATGCAGTATTGTATTTGTGAAGGCTGCAGTATATTAGATTTGATATTTATTGTAGGATGCAGTAAATAATTCTTTCATGTTTATTTAACAAATAGAAGAAACTTAATCAATTGCTGTAGTAGGATTCGGGGTTTCCAAATTTTCACATCTGGTAGCATCTAGCTCATCCTTTAGTACCTTGGTGGGTCTCTCCAACTATTTTCTAGAAATGAGCAATTGTGCAAATGGAATCGAGCCTTGTACTTTTATTCCCTTTTGTGGTAATGGCTCGGAGCACTTTGGTGACTTGGCTCTTGCATGAATTTCATTTTTTAACTGTTGCCCCCACTCCTCGTAATCATCACCCCACTTAATTTGACTTTTCCACATTGCATGGGTGGTTGAGTGAACTGTAGTTTACTAATCGAAGGTGGCCAAGTTTATTGGCCACCTCCAACCCATAAAAACTCCATTCTCGGTCATTAAACACATTTTTTACCATTATGTGCATAGGGAAGAGGTGAGGGGTGTCATACCTGATCCTACCTATGATGTCAAAGTGCTGGAGATGCATGTAGGCTGTTGTCGAGCTAATTATTGATTAACTGACCCCTCGACTTGTTAAATTTCCTTGTTTACTTATGCACAGGTCTTCACAACATGATGATGTAGTTGACTAATGAAATATTTCTTCCATGTAGGCCTCCTTCCATTGTTTGATTTTCTATTGTTGGTGTGGATAGATGACCTTACATCTACTCTTAGAGGATGGTGTGACTTTTATAAGCTTCAGGAATGGTCTCATGATGCCTCAAGGTGGTTGGATATTCTACTTTGGAGCTGTAAAAAAGAACTTGGTTCAAGATCTTGTTGAAATAATGCAATCTGCTACAGGATTGATCTCCTTCATGTACCAGTCACTTAGTTCCTCCTCAAGACCTCATATTGCATTAAGGGATTAGGAAAAATCATAGTGGGTCTAGGGACAAGATTGAAATCATCAGAGGGTGGTGAAGGTGGTGAAAAAGGTGAAGGAAAATTCCTTTTTCTGTGTTTTTTTTCTTTTTTTATGTATGGTAGGAGTAGAATTTTGAGGATGAATTCAACTGAATGGGGTGGATTAGTGATGAAGGAATTTTGATAGACATCTACCAACATTTCCCAAGGAAAGCATGAACTTTTTTCCCATTTTTCCAAGTGGATCTCGCTCCTATAGCATTTTAGGTCACTCCTGTATCATTTCAGACTGCTCTTGTAGTAGTTCAGGTTTCTCATGTAGCAATGCAACAAGGAGGCAAACTATGGTTCAATTGCTTGCTAGATGATGGAGAGGGGTAGGGAGGTGGATGAATTAAGATGAGAATGTAGTGGATGGTTGGGAAAACGGAGAAATAGGTCATGCACTCTATCCTATAACCATTGTCCCTTTGACTGTCTTGAGTCCTACAAAAAGAAATATTAGTAGAATTGACATAATGACTCGTGTTTTTTTATTTTCTCTTTTTTGTTTTTTGTTTGTTTGATTTTAAACACACCGACTACCTCTGAAGAGGCTTTCAACCTGCATGCCTGCCCTAGGTGCCTTAGAGGAGTTTTTCACTTGGGGATGTTTTAATTTTTCTCTTGAATTGCCTCACAGAAGTTTTCAACCCAAGAGTTGGCCTCAGATTCCTCATGGAGGTTTTCTTCTAGGCCTCTTTTTTTATTTTTATTTATTTATTTTTATTATATATATATATATATATATATATATATATATATATATATATATATTTCTTTTTATTTTTTTCAGACACTTGGATGACTTATGTTTGTGAGCCTCCAAATCACATTCAATTCTTTGCTGGTGGAATTAATAATCTCTTCATTGGACAAATGTATTTTGTACAACTTCAACCTATAACCATTAACAAGAAAGGGAATGCCTTCCTCATCAATTGTTCTGATTTGGACAGACCCATTCTCATAACATATTTCCACTAGATAAGGACCCAACCATATTGTCATTAATTTTCCCTTGAAATCCTTGAATATGGAATCATACGTCAGGGCATAATCACCTTCTTGAAAAGTATTATCCCTAATGTGTTTGTCATGCCAAATCTTCCTCTGTACCTGGATTACCTCACTATGTAGGAGAGCTTGCAGCTTGAATTCATCTATACTATTGTAGTGTTTTCTTCTCAATGATGTACGAAAAGAACGCACTGAAGATCGTGGATGACGAACGATCTCAACAATAGAAATGACTGCTAAACATTGTAGATCTGCAACTATTGATAGAAACAAAACTTGCCAAAATTCTGATCTATGCGACAATCATAGTTAAACAGTGAAATAAGGAGTAATAACCCTAAAACATCCAATGGAAACCAGATATGTAAAGAATAATTTTATTATAACACCTGTGAAGGGAAAAAATATATGTTACTAGTCCCCCTCTATGGGATGGGTTCTTGGCTATCCTCAAACGCTTTCAGCGTCTATAGAGTCTCTCTCCTCTATAATACATAAACCCAGTAAAAATATCGTGTGCGACAATGAAAATAATCAGAGTTAAAATAGTGAGTGCAACAATGAAAATAATCAAAAGTGAATAATGAATGGAAAACCCTACTATTTATAACAAACTATTGAGTTATCCTCGAATAATGAGCAATAATAAAATATTTTTGGTCCCATTCTTGGAATTATCACTTGGAATATTTTATTATATTTGTTTAGGAGGGAAAAAGTATTTAAACTTTTATTTAGAAATAATAAATAAATAAATGATTTATTTATTATCTCAAGGAATTAGTTAAGGAATAATAAACAAATAATGATTTATTTAATTATTCCTAAGGGATTTAGTCAAACTTAACAAAAAATAGTAATTAATTAATGATTAATTAGTTATTCTTAGAGAAAAATAAGATAAATAATGATTTATCTGTTTATTTTTCATGATTGGGTCAAATTTAACAAGGAATAATAATAAAAAAATGGTTTAATTAATTATTCCTAGAAGAAAATCAAATAAATAGTGATTTATTTAATTATTCTTCATGGGTTTAACTATAAATTACTTAATAAAGGTGGTTTATTAGGTAATTTCTCATAGTGAAAGCAAATTTACTATAGTAAAATTGGCTTTAGATGGTGTACTTCGATCCATCTAGTAAATTAGGCGAGATGATCAATTTTTTGGTGATAACAGATTCCCCCCCAACATAGGATTGTTAGGAGCAAAACGTATGGCCGAAGTACGTTGTAAAGACACAATCACTAGACAACATAGGGGAGTCAAGGAGAGAGAGAGAGAGAGAGAGAGAGAGAGAGAGAGAGAGAGAGAGAGAGACCAATGAAGCTGAAGTTGAGAGAGGATAGTGACAGAGGGGGCGAGACTAATGCAAGTCTCCTTTTTTGTTGTGGTAACGGACCTCAATGAGGCGGGGGAGGCATACCCATACCCATCGAGATAACTTAGTACAAAAATAATGGTTCGCCCAAAAATATGAAATTGAGCAATAAAGTACATGCTGAATGGAACATGACACACTGGCATAACAGAGCCAGAAAATAAAACAATGTGTCCCATATACATAATGCACCTGGTAAAAATGTGAGCCAGGACTGAATACAATAATATCTAAGTACATGAGATATAATGCCCCTTCCCTCAAAAAATGGGTGGGAGGGAGGGTAGAACAACCAAAGAATCCTTGTTGAACAAGGAGGGGCTCTACAAAACTGAATGGATCATCTGGAGGAGACGTGCATGCTATGAATATTGTGATCAGTAGGAACCGAACCCATCAACTCTGCGGAACTGCATCTAAGGTTGTAGCATAGTAGGTATGCATCCGGGCATGTGGGGGGCTACCTGAAGGGCCACCCCCTCATGAGGTCTGAAACATCTCACACACACCCAGGAATCACTAGTACAATCTGCTGCATCACTAGACCATCAAGTGTATGGATCACGAACATGAAACAACCAAGTCAAAGGGAAATAATGAGACCCTCTACTCGATCCAAGGTGCCGAACAAGAATGGAAGCTAGAACCAAGATACACCGCCCTCTAGGCTGTTCTTCTGGAATAAATGAGTTGATGTCGACAGAATAGGGCCCGCGATAGATGAGGCAATGAGGATCCTCAACTAAAGCATGAGGGAAAATAGTAATGTGACTAATGGACTGACACCAGGGATAATGGGGAAAGGGGACTGAGGGACGAACATATGACTTCCCTTGTCAGAGCCTAAAGTGCATGGTTGACCTGGCAGCAACTGACTCGACTCCAGAGGGGATGGCGACAATATGACTGGAGGCCAAAATGGGTGACATAGGATGACTGGTATGCAAATATTGATGGAATATTATGACATGATATTATGGGACATGAAATAGACTCCACGAATGCAAGGGTGACTCATCGTAGATGCTCTGAACAAGGGTGACTTGATGACATCGTCACATAGACTAGGCCCGATGGGGACCATGAAAACATGAGTAAATGATGGTTACTCATGACGAAGATCGACATATGGTACGACAATTATTGAGAGGAGGTGGACCTAAAAGTACAAGTGTCGCTTTATGACGAAATTTGATTTTAAGAGGCGACGAAGTGACCCTTCTTGGAAAAAAGGATTCCTAGTGAAGTGTAAAATCATCAAAAACTAAGGAAGACCCATTATAGAGCTCAGTGAGAGCTTTCCAACAGTGGTGACTTTTCGTCAAACTGAGCTACAGTCTAGTCGCAATGGGCGACATAAAAACTGTGGGTTTTCCTATAAAAGGGTGTTTTCCCTCCAATTTGGATTCATTTGGTAAGTGAGATGAGGTGAATTTGGAGAGGAGGAAAAGGCCCTAAATATTGTGGAGATCATAGTGGACAAACCAACCATCAGAATTAGGATTAGCGACTTTCAGGTAGGTGGCCTTACTCATCTCTTCAATTTTAATGGTTTATTTCCTGATTTTTGGCACCTGGCAGCTCCCTGAGAGACCCTTTCCCTTGCTCACAGTTGCATCACACTTTCAAGGTCCAAAAGTATGATTTGGCTTGCAAGAAATAGCTGGAAACCTGTGAGCTCGCACTTTCTGGGCTGAAAACTGCGATTTGTTGCTGGAGGAAGGGTTGGTTTGCTGGCCTAGTGGGGGCTGCAGGTTGATAAGTGTGGTTGTTTTTTTTTTGTTCTGAACTGACAAGACATGTGGTGTTTTGTAGATATGGTAGAGCTGAAAATCAATTGGAGTGAATGAGACTTGGACACTCTTCGATCCGAGATCCAGGGAGATCAGGCGGTTCAAAGGGGCATTGGCTCGTTATGGGGTTCTCAAGTTGGTAGAGAATCCACTTATGAGGGAAGGTGAGCCCTTGCTATCAAGAATTGTGAGCTATTGGGATCCAGACCAGGAGGTCTTTGTCGTGCAGGGGCACAAGATCAAGCTCACATTATAGGATATTTAATTCTCGACCAGACTTCCTCCCCTCAAAGTGGTGGGGGATATTCATCCAGTGTTACCTCGTGGGAGGAACATTATTGAGTTCATGGAGCACCATTGTCAATGGGGTGTTCGTGTCAAGGGAACTACTATCCTGCTTGTGGATCGACAGAGGTTAGAGACATAGGCTATTGCTGCAGCTGTGCTATGTGTCTGTTGAAGCCCCGAAAATCGGGTCGACAACAAGGGGGATACCCACTCGGTCCGGACCTTGGTTGGCAGCTCCTTATCCGTTTGGTATAGCGGGTCCGACTGGGGATAATGGGACCAGTTTCCCAATCTAAGGGGTGTGTGTGTGTGTAGAGTTGGATGATGCTGATCTAGGAGTATTCTAAGCTAATTTAATTCAAACTTCTAAACTAACTCTATGCTATTGTAATCTAATGAGAAACAACACATCTAATCTACGCTAACCCGGGGTGTATTTCTTCTATTATGCGATCTAAAGAGATTTCGAACAATAATTGGTAATAAAGATCATTCAACTATCATAAGAATAGAAATCAATTAAGATAAACCACTCTGCATAAAAAGTTAGGCAAAACAGTTGTGAACAGCATATCGCATAATAAGTCATTCATATATCAAGCACAAATAAATGACTCCACCGTACAGAAGTGCCAAATGGTAACCCACACATACATGCATTAACATATAAACAACTGAAAACTGCATATCACTTTAAGAATATAAGCAGAAACTGGTCAAGAGATAAAAGTACCATTTATGACTGGTTCCACTCATAAGCTTCAAGCAATAACGATTTATCTCTACTTGTTCTAACATCTACTAAGAGTACAAAAGTGCAACATCAGTAGCAGACATTAAATGCAAACATTGATAAATCTCGATCCATCCATTCACCAAAAACCCCCTCCGAGGGTGCAAAAGTGCATGTTCTGAGGACAAGTTTTTTGACAAATTTCCGGACCCTTCTCCAAATGCCTGAGAAGGGTTTAAATACTGCTAACTAATTAATCTTAATTACATAAATTTAGGACACGGTTTCAAATGGCCGCCCTTCTACTAAATCAAATTTATTTCTAAAAATTGAATCTAATTTCTAACCGTTTCTGTATTTGCTCCTTAGTGCTATAAGCAATGCAACATTCGCTTGGGAAGAGTCGGCTGGTTGTCTTCTCCTTTCGTTTGAGTTACGAAAATAGAAATAACAAGAGCTGGCACCGCTTTCTGACAACCTGGAAGATATTTTCCTCTGGCTTGGTGTATTCACTGTGTGTATAGTTGGTAATAACCCAAATTTCTCTCAAACTGATTGTGCTGTTGCTATTTCGGTTTCCAGCCTTGCGAATGACTGAACAAGTTAGGGACTTTGCTCTCTGAACAATTTTCTGTATTGAAAACTGCTTCCGTTCTTTGTTCCAGGATTTTCTGGTGCGTTTTCCCTCTTTAGCGTTTTTCTTTTTGCTTTACCCAGTCTAAGCTTCAGGATCTTTTGTAAACATGCTGCTTTTGTGCGCCTTTGACTCTGAGTCTTGGATAGTCTATTTCCATCAGTCTCTGTTGAGTGATACTCTAGAATCTGCGGTCCTGCTGCATGCGGCATCCGTTTGCGAAGGCATCTCTTCTCTATTCTCCGAGTATTGACGCTTTCCCCTTTTCCTTAGATGTTTCCTGCACATTGATTTATATTAGTCGCTGTCTTACAGTTTATGCAAGGAAAAGAGTAATGACGAGAAGATTGACATGAAAGCTTTAAGCTCTAATGAATGCATAATCATGACACATATAATGAACTGACTCTTCGAAAAACACAACATAATCCTTCTCGGATACTTTGGCGTACAATCATTAAATTATTTTAAGGCGTGCACCCAATTTTGGTCTACAAACAGCTTTCCTTGAGCACCATGTCGAGGAAATTTTACGATGAGTGATTTCTGCGACTCGCATCGCAGTGTCGAGGATTGCATCATTTAAGATGTGTCATCGCAGGAATTGATGATCGCATTCATCGCAGATCGCAACATCGCAGATCGCAATATCGCAGATCGCACTTAATCATCCAATCATTGTGTGCTGCTTATGCGATGTTGCGATATGCGACGTCGCATATCGGCCGTCGGCGTTTCCTTAAGTTTTTCACTTAAGAGCGCTTCACAATATAAGCGATGCGATGAATTTCGCGTCGCTTCTTCGCAGCTTATTATGTGCATAGGAAAACGTCTCTCTCTCTTCTCGCGATGCGATACAGCTTTAGGGAGTCAAAAAATACAAAAATTTTGACAAAATGTTTTTTTGGTTTTTTCGTTAAGGGTCCCCATTTGCTTGGTGTTATTGCTAATACCAAACAAAGAGGGGGGTTGTTGGTGACCACAACAATGGCGATTCACTGTGAAGAACCAGTTATCTCTGTTTTTCTATTGAACTTTAGCTTCCGAAGCAGAAAAATTTTCATATGTCTGAATTTTGTTATGGACAGATAGAGTATATTACGCCTTATCCTATCACTGATACTTCGTCTCAACCTTTTCATATTCCAATTGTTTGTTTCCTCAGGCTTAGTTCTTGTATTCACACCAGACATTACTTGGTCTTTTAAAGATAAAATAAGGTCTTCTTTGCGTGTTGGCTTTTAAAAATATGATCATTTGTTGTAGGTAGAGCCTCTGCTGCCCGCAAGCGTCCATAGCCTCAACAGGGTTACCTGTTACCCAGCAATGATCCTTTATCCTGCTTGAGGTTATTTACAACTTTTCAGAGGAAAACCCTTTTTTGACACTTTTTTCCTTTTTTATTCTCTAAAGAACAATGTCTTGGTTTGGTGGCCAAATTATGACACAGTCATTCACTTGATTTACACTTTTGCTGAACAAGCTGGCTCATGATGAGACCCCTTGTCTTTTGATTGCAACAATCTTGAGTCGTTGCCCTATTTTGGTAGACAGTATTGGCAAAGTCAGCAAGTTATAATATCTGTGATCATGATAAGCCGGCTCGTGATGAGACCTCTTATTCTTTGAGATATAGTGTTTTCTCGGATTGTTCCTCTAAATGCTACGATTTCCTTTAGCAGGGAGGAAGTCATTGTTTTTCCTTAAGAAAGCTCTGGACGACAATAATAGAGTTTGAAAATAGCAGCTTTACAGAGAATATTTATTTTATTATTGATACCTTTCATTGTGCTGATATAAAACAATTTTTTACCAAAGGTTACTTTCATCAAATTTTGAAGTTGAAACTAGTATCATGTCTAGGGTAAAGTTAACTCTACCTGTCAATAATAAAAATCAGATTTTTCGAAAATTTTTGCTACTTGTACAAGCGAAAAGCTCAAAATCTGATAGAGAATTGGTGTCTTTTTCATGAACCCTTTTAGTGACCATCTACAACTGGTTTTATTTATAAGAAAGAGAAAAACAAATAAAAACTAAAACTATCCTACAAAAATAGAAGAGTGATCTTCTATGGAAAATACATTTTAAGAATCTGTCCATTAACAGGCAAAGAATCTCTTCTACCTGCTAAATCCTGCAACATAAACGTCGATGGGCCTATGACTTCTACAATCTGAAAAGGACCAAGCCACAGTTTCTGAAATTTCGTATGTTTGCCCTTTTCTTCATGAGCCTTATCCCATTTCAAAACTAAATCTCCCATCTGAAAATTTTTTCTGGTCATTATGCTTGAGTCAAAAGAGGATTTTATCAGCGCTTGGTGATGAGCATGGGTTTTCTTAGCTTGTTCTCGTCGTTCTTCTAATTTAATTATTTCCATTTGTCTTAGTTGTATGGAGGAGGTAGATACCTCATCGATGTGTTGTACCAAAGACAAAGAGGGGATGACTAAGTGAGTTGGAAGAACCACTTCTTTCCCATAAACTAAATTAAAGGGAGAAGTGCCGATTGAAGCTTTCTTCGTTATTCTATCTGCCCATAAAGCATTTACCAACGCTTTGTGCCAATTCTTTTGGTTTTGGTCGACTGTTCTTTTAATAATCCTAATCAGGTTTTTGTTTGTTGATTCAGCCAATCCATTACCTTGCGGATAGTAGTTGGCCAAATATTTCAGTTTGAACCCTATTTTAAGTGCAAACTTAGTCATTGTATTTCCAGAAAAGTATGAAGCATTATCAAACATTAAGGCCGTTGGCAATCCAAACCTAGTGATTATAAATTGATCTATGAATTCAATAATGTTTTCAGAATTAGCTGTCTTGAGAGGAACTGCTTCTACCCATTTAGTAAAATAATCTGTTGCCGTGAGGATGTACCTATGCTGCTTAGAAGAGTGAGGAACGATCTCACCTATTATGTCCAAGCCCCACTGGCTGAATGGTTGCTCGATGTTTACCGGCTGTAGTGGCATGGACGGTTTCTTTTGTTTCCCTGCAGCAGTCTGGCAGACTTGGCATTTCCTCACGTAACTGTGTGAGTCTTTGAACAGCGTGGGCCAATAATATCCTGCACGTAGGATTTTATGCGCAGTAGCATCTCCAGCATAGTGTCCGCCTGCTGGTCCATCGTGGAGTTCCTGCAAAACCTTTTCGGCTTCAGTTTTCTCAAGACACCTAAGAAGCACAGAATCGTAATTCCTTTTAAATAGAACATCATTTATGAGCTGGTATTGTTTAGCTTTCAACCTCAGAGCTCTTTTCTTGGTGTGATCCAGGTGTGATGGAGCATACTCGTTCTTAAGATAATAAATGGTGTCAGCATATAATGATTCTGCATCGTTTAGGCTTACCTCATACGTATGTACCTCTTCAGATGAATTCTCACGAATTTGCGATGCTCCAGCCAACATTTTGCAGAAGCCTTGACCTCTTACAATGTTTGCTGGTTTGATCTCAAGATCGTATTCTTGTAGAGCGGTGATCCAATTTGCTCTTTTTTCGCCCACATCCTTCTGTATCAGAAGGTTTCTTACCGCTGGAAACGGTACTATGACCTTAGTATGGGCTTTAAGTAAGAAAGGTCTGAAATATTTGATCGCTTTGAAAACAGCATATGCCTGTTTCTCCACGTCTGAATAGTTGAGTTCAGCACCTTGTAAATTCAAGCTAAAAAATGCGATTGGAGCTTCCGCTTTCTCTTGATTTTCTTGAGTTAGAATTGCGGCATAAGATTTCTCTGAGGCGAACGTGTATAAGATAAAAGATTCTGAAAAATTCAGGGTCGCTAAAGATGGAGCGTTAATGATAGCTTGTTTGATCAAGTTGAATGCTTCATGCTCATCTTGGCCCCATTTAAAATTTGAATTCTTTTTAATCATATTTTGCAAAGGAGAAACAATACGTGAGAAATCTGGGACAAATCTCTTCACAAAATTGATTTGACCAAGGAAAGATTGCATGGCTTTTTTGTTATGAGGCATGGATATTTCAGAAATTTCTTTGATTTTGTCAGGTTCAATGTGAATACCAGATTTTGACACTATGAATCCTAGAAGTTTTCCTTCACTTAATGCGAAAAAAGATTTCTTTGGGTTAAGTGAAATCCCATACCTTAAACATCGTTGAAAGATTTGTTTCAAGTCTTTGAGATGGTCGCTTCGCTTCTTGGAGTACACTGTTATATCATCCAGGTAAATCACTACAGATTTATTGACTAAACCTTTGAATGCGATGTCCATGGCTCTATGAAATGTAGCACCGGCATTGATCAAACCAAATGGCATCTTCCGATATGCGTATGTGCCCCATTTAGTTTGGAATGTGGTTTTTAACTGATCATCGGGATGTACCAGCACTTGATTGTATCCTGAAAATCCATCCAAAAAAGACATTAATTTTGAGCTTGCTACTGCCTGTAATATCTGCTCCATAGGTGGGAGGGGAAAATTGTCTTTTTGACAGGCTTTGTTGAGATTCTGGAAATCGATACAAATTCTAATATCTCTTTTTTTCTTTCTAATGGGTACCATATTGGAGACCCATTTGGAATGTCTGACGGGGAAGATTATTCTGGCTCTCAATAACTTATTTAGCTCAGTTTTTATCTGATTTTCTAAATTGGGGTGGATTTTTCTGAGCTTCTGTTGGACAGGTTTTTCATTGTCAATCATAGGAATAGTGTGTTGAATGATAGAAGTGTCATATGTCTTCAGCTCATCGTAGTTCCAGGAAAAAACATGTCTGTATTGTCTCAAAAGATGGATATATGCTAATTTTTCATCAGGGGCTAGGCCGTGGCCTAGATTAATGTTTTGTGGTTTCTCATCGGTTCCTAGTTGACGGATTCGTAGTTCAGAGTCGAACTGTAGAGCTTAGAATTGGTAGACCTTTTAAACCGACTTTTCAAATCATATAAGTCTTCTAACTTAACCACCGACTTAGGTATAGCATTATCAGTGCTATTTTGTTGTATTTGGTGATCATGATGGTCTTCGTCAATTATTTGATTTGAGTAGGATCCTTCAGAAGTGAGGAAATTTACAATGTCTGGATCATCATTGAAAACTCTCCAGTTCGTAATGTTGTCAGGGATGGACGGTCTAAAGATTAATTCTATTGAGAATCTATCTGGACTAAAATCTTCGGAGGGAATAAGTCTAGAGGCTACGTTAGCTAACAGGTCTGCGCTCGCATTTTGGAGTCTTGGGATTGACGAAATATTGAATGCTATGAAATGTGCAGTCAGATCTTGTACTAAAGATTGATAGTGCTTCAAATGACCTGATAGGCAATGTATGGTGTTATGTACCTGTTTGACGACAATCTCAGAGTCTCCGAAGACTTGAAGGTACTTAACGTTCAACCCGATTGCTTTGTATAGGCCTTGTACCAAGGCCTCGTATTCCGCTGTATTGTTTGTGCAATCGAATTCAAGTTTGCATGTAAGCATGGTCTTATTTCTGTCTGGGCTAATTAGAACACATCCTGCTCCTGCTCCCTCGTTAGATTTAGAGCCATCAAAATATAATTTCCAAAACAAAGATGTATTTACAGGGTTATCTAAAAAATTAACACACTTTGAATTATCAGTTTGGGAAAAATTTTCGACTTGGGACAAAACTGAATTTTCTAAGTAAGGTGAGGTATGAGCATTGAAATTGCCGAGGAAAGAATCTACCAAGTAATTGCCTATGATACTGCTGTTGTATGCTATTGCTTCATTTTCTCCCTCCAATTCCGTCACTATGTACTTCTGGTGTAACTCTCGTTCAACCTTTATTTGATTCGGTTTACCATTGTAGGGTAACCACATGTTCGACCAGTCGGTTGAGAAGTATCCATGGAGTTTCTCGGACCAATCCCTGCTAAGAATTAAGCCATAGAATTTAGGGATATCAGCTACTAGAATGTCAATAACCTGACATACCTTCGGGTTAGATGACAATCTTATGGTCACTTGATTAAGTTCACCAATCACTTCGACTTGGGATTGATCAAGCTGAACTATGCGCACTGCGGATTTTTGCGGTTGAACATTCAACTTGGAACATATTGATCTGGGTAAAATATTCGTTGAAGCACCAGAATCTACCAAACAGTTGTGCACGTTTTTGTTGAAAATTTCATAAGTGAGAAGAAAAGGGGGAGTGTGAGACCTTGATCTTCCTCCAATCAAGGCGATGTCATTTGGGTCAACCTTACTGATCGTGCTGGTTGGAGGTCTTCCCATGTTGTGGGAAGCTACAGCTGTAGGCAAAGATGTAGTAGGCACAACATGTAATTCTTTCATCATTATCTTCTGTTGATGTTTCAATTTGCTCAACTCATAAAGAGTGATATTAGCCCTAGTCTTTTTCATGTCATCAATAATGTTGTACTCCATTTCATCCGACACAATCAGTGTTCTTGATGGAGGTGCTTGATCTGATTGGACTGGGCTAGATTGAGTCGCTTTAGCAGTTGTTTTCTTTGTTGCGACTTTATCTTTTGCTACAGGGCCCTTCTGCTTAGGGGTAGTTTGGGGAGGATCAAGTTGATTTTTGCTTCGTGTGCTAACCGGAAATACTTCTTGATCTTCTTCTTGTGGGAGGATGAAATCCCACATTCCTTGTAGTTCCACAACTTCTTAGTCATCGGTCTGCCCTTCAGTGGTATTCTCTTCTTCTCCTTCTTCTTCAGATTCGACGTTTGAGATAGCGTTGGGCGGTTTCACCTCCATTGAAGGATTTCTTTTAAAAGCTCTGTAGGGCTTTCTCGAAGAAGTTTCTGCTACTTGTTTTTTTATGTCAATCATCTCATTGGACATGGTTTTTAACACTTTTTGTAATCCTTCCAAATCGAAAGGATCTTTCGATTGTTTCTTCTTGGGGTCTTCCTTGTAGGAGACTTTCTTAGATTTGCGTTCCTCTATCGCAGATCTTTTTTCCAGGGCTACTACGCATTTTTCTACTGCTATCGCCTCTGTCAAGTTTTCAACTAAGGTTGTCTTATTTGCCCTATCCACGAAGATTGCCAAGTTCGATGGTAAGGCCGTAATATACCATTCACATCTCACTTCTTCGCTGGGCTGGGAAGCAGCGGGAATTTTGTTGAGGATTTTATTGAACCGTAAATTGAAATCTTTGATGGGTTCTCTAGCCTCGGCTTTAAGATTGGATAGGTCATTGATTAACATCACCGTTGATCTGTCATCACCAAATTTGGTAAGGAATTGACTTTGAAAAATGTCCCAACTGGTGATAGACCCGGAAGGTAATGAAAAGTACCATGACCCGGCTGTTCCTTGCATTATGTAGGGAAAAAGCCGGACAACAGCATCCTCGTTGGTAACTCCGTTGAGATTAACAGAAAGCATGAAATTATTAATATGCTCTTTAGCTAGCATGCCTGCTTCTGGATTGAATTTGGGTAGCCATTTCTTAGGATGGGTCGGTATTGGGCTCAGGGGTGGAGGCATTAAAACTGCCCCAGGATTGTTCCATGGAGACTGGGCCATCGTTGAGCTACTAGTAAATGAAAGTGTAGAGGATGATCCCTGATGCTGGGAAGATGAAGATACTATGATCTTTGATGATTGAAGAGGAGGGGTTGTGGAAGATGGATGAGTGGTTTGGAATGAAGATGTGGGTGGCTGACTTCGCGGTGAGGGAGTTGAGATGGACGACGTAGATGAAAGAGTCTCACTGTCAGACTCTGGTGGTGTCTTCCTTGCTCTTTTCTTGGTGGGGAGAGGAAATTTAGTTGGCTGAATGCCAAATTCTTCACTCTTTAATCTGGTCAGGGGATGAGAAGGATTGTACTGAAAAGTCACGCTGCTTTGAGATTTATCAGACCTCTGAGTAAAAATAGAAAATCCCTGGAGTTTGCGAATCAGAGTTTGAACTTCAGGGGGTTCAATGATAAATTGGTTTGAAATATTAGGGTATGTAGCAGTGGTTGATACTCGAGCGACTTCTGACTCTGGATTTGAACGTACTGGGGAAGTCGGGGGAGTGAATGAGGGTGATTTACTCTCAGAATGGTATTTAGATTTTGATTTAGGTGCCATTCATAGTTCGGGCCCTCCTTCAAGCGCCAAATATGTTGAAGCCCCGAAAATCGGGTCGACAACAAGGGGGATACCAACCCGGTCCGGACCTTGGTTGGCAGCGCCTTATCCGTTTGGTATAGCGGGTCCGACTGGGGATAATGGGACCAGTTTCCCAATCTAAGGGGTGTGTGTGTGTGTAGAGTTGGATGATGATGATCTAGGAGTATTCTAAGCTAATTTAATTCAAACTTCTAAACTAACTCTATGCTATTGTAATCTAATGAGAAACAACACATCTAATCTACGCTAACCCGGGGTGTATTTCTTCTATTATGCGATCTAAAGAGATTTCGAACAATAACTAGTAATAAAGATCATTCAGCTATCATAAGAATAGAAATCAATTAAGATAAACCACTCTGCATAAAAAGTTAGGCAAAACAGTTGTGAACAACATATCGCATAATAAGTCATTCATATATCAAGCACAAATAAATGACTCCACCGTACAGAAGTGCCAAATGGTAAGCCACACATTCATGCATTAACATATAAACAACTGAAAACTGCATATCACTTTAAGAATATAAGCAGAAACTGGTCAAGAGATAAAAGTACCATTTATGACTGGTTCCATTTATAAGCTTCAAGCAATAACGATTTATCTCTACTTGTTCTAACATCTACTAAGAGTACAAAAGTGCAACATCAGTAGCAGACATTAAATGCAAACATTGATAAATCTCGATCCATCCATTCACCAAAAACCCCCTCCGAGGGTGCAAAAGTGCATGTTCTGAGGACAAGTTTTTTGACAAATTTCCGGACCCTTCTCCAAATGCCTGAGAAGGGTTTAAATACTGCTAACTAATTAATCTTAATTACATAAATTTAGGACACGGTTTCAAATGACCACCCTTCTACTAAAGCAAATTTATTTCTAAAAATTGAATCTAATTTCTAACCGTTTCTGTATTTGCTCCTTAGTGCTGTAAGCAATGCAACATTCGCCTGGGAAGAGTCGGCTGGTTGTCTTCTCCTTTCGTTTGAGTTACGAAAATAGAAATAACAAGAGCTGGCACCGCTTTCTGACAACCTGGAAGATATTTTCATCTAGCTTGGTGTATTCACTGTGTGTATACTTGGTAATAACCCAAATTTCTCTCAAACTGATTGTGTTGTTGCTATTTCGGTTTCCAGCCTTGCGAATGACTGAACAAGTTAGGGACTTTGCTCTCTGAACAATTTTTTGTATTGAAAATTGCTTCCGTTCTTTTTTCCAGGCTTTTCTGGTGCGTTTTCCCTCTTTAGCGTTTTTATTTTTGCTTTACCCAGTCTAAGCTTCAGGATCTTTTGTAAACATGTTGCTTTTGTGCGCCTTTGACTCTGAGTCTTGGATAGTCTATTTCCATCAGTCTCTATTGAGTGATACTCTAGAATCCGCGGTCCTACTGCATGCGACATCCGTTTGCGAAGGCATCTCTTCTCTGTTCTCCGAGTATTGACGCTTTCCCCTTTTCCTAGATGTTTCCTGCACATTGATTTATATTAGTCGCTGTCTTACAGTTTACGCAAGGAAAAGAGTAATGACGAGAAGATTGACATGAAAGCTTTAAGCTCTAATGAATGCATAATCATGACACTCATAATGAACTGAATCTTCGAAAAACACAACAAAATCCTTCTCGGATACTTTGGCGTACAATCATTAAATTCTTTTAAGGTGTGCGCCCAATTTTGGTCTACAGACAGCTTTCCTTGAGCACCATGTCGAGGAAATTTTGCGATGAGTGATTTCTGCGACTCGCATCGCAGTGTCGAGGATTGCGTCGTTTAAGATGTGTCATCGCAGGAATTGATGATCGCATTCATCGCAGATCGCAACATCGCAGATCGCAATATCACAGATCGCAATATCGCAGATCGCAATATCGCAGATTGCACTTAATCATCCAATCATTGTGTGCTGCTTATGCGATGTTGCGATATGCGACGTCGCATATCGGCCGTCGGCGTTTCCTTAAGTTTTTCACTTAAGAGCACTTCACAATATAAGCGATGCGATGAATTTCGCGTCGCTTCTTCGCAGCTTATTATGCGCATAGGAAAACGTCTCTCTCTCTTCTCGCGATGCGATACAGCTTTAGGGAGTCAAAAAATACAAAAATTTTGATAAAATGTTTTTTTGGTTTTTTCGTTAAGGGTCCCCATTTGCTTGGTGTTATTGCTAATACCAAACAAAGAGGGGGGTTGTTGGTGACCACAACAGGGTCTTGGGTAGCCAGACATTCCACCACACCACTGGAGGGTAGATGATGTTAGTTGAGAGTGTTCTAGTTGGGACCTACTATGGGTGGGCCCAGATGATGCTGTCATCGATGAAACTAAAGTTGAGTCTTTGTGAGAGGCAGGTGAATCATGATTGTGCTTTTGGTACAATATTGTGTGCATTCTTCTTTGAGAAGATACCCACTATCCACCCTCATGTACAGATTCGGGATGGGGGCCCATAGGAGCCCATGATGCATCGCTGGGGGCAGCTACTGCGGAGAGGAGGAGGAGGGGGAGTTGGACGGGTGTTGCGACCCAGGTTTTTCACACACTGGGACTAGATGGCTCTTTACATTGACGACTACCCTGATAGCGGGATGAACTATCAGGGGGATCCTGACTTGCCGCTTCTGCCCGGGCGAGCATGGGGACTAGATGATAAGTGTTAAGTTGTTATGTTTTATGGTGTATTTTATATTTATGTCACCTGTATATGGTACTAAGTGTGAAATATATTGTATGCAGACATAGCACCGGTGAAGCTGGCAGGATATGCAGGCCTAGCAGCAGTGCCTGCGGCGACAGATCAGGGGACATCATCATCACAGTAGGGTCCAAAGGATATTGTGCTGCTTGCTAATTTGCATCGTAGGTTTGATGTACTCTTGACCAGGGTTTCAAAGCATGGATTTCATGACTTAGAGGATTGGTACACAGATGAGTGCACTGGTCTTCCCTCAGAGTGGCAAGGTATTGTGTGGCATGTGGCGATGGCAGTTCAGGCAGTACGTGATCTATGTGCAGGCAGAGTAGAGCCCTTGGCATGAGATCTGCCGGACCGTGACTAGATGCAGGGACATGTGGGTCCCTTTGATTATGATTTTAGTAACATGCTATGGGCATGTCAGATGTATTTAGAGCTATGGCTCCAAACACTTCTATGATACATAATATGGTTATGCATTTTATATGACGATGATGGTTCACCAATTGTGCAGTCATCTTTTGTGGTATACATGTGATAAATGCCAATCTAGAATGTTGTTTGCAATGGAATCTACATAGTGATTTTGGGCTCTAGGTACATGACTGAATGTAATGGTTTCAAATTCACGTACTAATAGTTTCGCTTGTTGATATTTTCTAAATAGGACTTGGTTATGCACATGATACACACCATTCAATTGCATGAAAAGTAGCAAGGAATATAAACGAACATGAAGATGAAGGATGCAATGAGTGAGGGCATCGACTAACAAACCTATCACTACATCATATTCAGCCTGATTATTGGTGGCAGATCCAATGCACACACCGTTTGAAAGGACTAACGTATTCAAGGGGGTAAAAATGTCCCAGGCTGTCGAGGCTAGATTTCGAGAGAAGTGAATCGCACCATCGGCATGGCCGATATACGGTGTGGATGATGGATCCATCTGAAAGGTGCAAAATACAATAGATGAGATGATGCAATCTACCTAACTACATGGTAGAAATAAAGATATGAAAATCAAAGGCATGTGATGTGAGTAACATTTCTAGAGGTAGAGCACATTGGGAGAACTAGGAAGGAGATGGCCTTCGAAATCCTCGTGAAAGAATGCCCCCTTACTCAAGTGTAGGGGTAATCAGGGGTAGACATAGCTTCCATGGTGTCCTCATCAGGCTGGGGAATGGGCAGACGGGAGGAAGTTTGACTATATGATACGATGACATTACTTGGTGCATCAACCTAAGGAATAATGTTTAAATACGCATCGTCTTGGATGGTAGACGACAGGGTGATAGATGGAGGGTCTACTGATGTTGAGACCTCGGATTTTGTTGAAATTTTTTTGATAGAAATGCGCACAGCAACCTCAGGAAGGTTTGATGGCGAGGAACTCAAGGATGACGACAGGTAAAGAATGGGGCCTGTGTTATCCATCATCTCGACATCGGGGGAGGGGATCACAATAGAGGGGATAGAGTTTCCCTGTTTTGGTTGACTGGTGGTACTAGAATCCATATCTAGAGGAGTAGCAGCTCTACTATGAGTGGCCTCATATTCACGTATCGCCCCAAGGCAATCATGAAACTTGTCGAGACAAGGGAAACAATGGGAATAGTGGCCATGAAGATCAAAAAGGGCACAAGGATGGTTTGTGCGTAGCGTTTTGAGTTTCTTAGGTGGGACCGGTATGTCAACATAGACTTCTGAAATATTTGACTTAGGGAACGCTTCCTGACTAAAAGGTTTGAGTTGAGGGAGTTCAGGAAAATTATTGGTGGCATGCCCAACAACTTCACACAAAGCACATGTCTTTGGGGCTGGAAGAGCTTGGGGAGCCTTTTCCTTCAAATATTTCTTTTTGGATTTTCCCCCCTGGCCATCTACTTTCGCAACAGGAGTTGGTTCCTGTTGAGGTTGTGATGGTACTGAAGTAGCGACAAGGGTCATGGGGACTGGTTGAACTGGGGTCAAAGCGTGATATCGTCATGGCTGACCAGGAAGAATGTTTGCAGGGGGATTGATGTACCATACTGGGATCCTAATAGTCATGTTAGGAAGGACAAACAAAACCATGATAGGTAAAAAAAAAACTCCTGGAGGGGGGAATAAGAAAGGTATATGGCCGGCAGGATAATGCCCTGACAGAATAACTCCTGGATGGTTGAGACCTAGAGGAACAATTCCTGGAGGGGACATAAGAGAGGCACCCACAAACGAAGGAGGTCACGAGGGAGTGGGTCCAAAGCATTCAGCTAGAAGAGAAACAATAGGATGCTGGGGAGCTGGTTGTTGATCAGGTGTACAGGACTGCTTAAGGGAGGCTTGTGACGCTTGTAACATGCAAACACTTATGGAAGTCGGTTTAGAAATGAGAGGGGGAGGACCAGGGAAGGCACCTAACAATGAGAAATCTTTATAGACTCCGGGTGAGACACTAGTACAAGGAGTGGACGACTGTTTATTGGATATTGATGAGATGATGGACTCGGGGGAGGTCATGGACGCTGGCTCATAGTAAGTCAATTGATCAATGGTAATGATCTTCCATTCATGGGGGGATCACATCTTGTAGAACACCGCAGATGTGACATCTGACATGGCATATGTGTAACTACGACCTAAGAGGATATTATAATCCAAAGGGTCATCTATGACTTCGATATCGACATGGATAGTCTTTCCCTCAAGGGTTACTGGATAATTGCAGTACATGCCAAGGGGCTGGGAGGACTCTCCATCCCAAGCATGCAAGGTGATGGTGGAGGGGGACAACTCAGATGACTTGAGTTTTTTCCAAAAAACAGTGGACATCACACAGGTGGATGCACCTTTGTCAATAATGCATCTGGGGATGATGGCATTGCGGACTCTAACTGGTATCTAGAAAGCAACAAATGAAGGCAATGGGGGGTGCTTTGATGTATCAACCAGGAAGAAAATCAAGTAATCGTCAGAAGGGTCCACTGCACCCAAAGTAGTTAGTACAACCTTCTTCTGGGAAGGGCACGATTGTAGGACTTCCATGTCGACATGGCGATAGGTGATTGCACCAAGTCGTCTACTATACTGTATGTATGCGCAACTTTGGTAGAAGCCGCATTATAGCGTAATGGTCCTTTTGGGATCTTGGGCATGGCCTAAAATTTTGGTTGAGGGATCTGTAAGGGACCATTGGGTGTTGTAAGAGGCTCAGCAGACACTTTGGTTTTGGAATTGGCAGTTGATAAAGTGGAGGGCTTGTCATATTGATGCGATTGAGTTTATAGGTTGATATGCGAGGGGTTAACCTCATCAGAGTTCATCATAATAATCTGGCAGTCACCGGGACCAGAAGGTTGGGGGAGTTGGGCTTCTTGACCTAGCTGGGGTTGAGCAGCAACAAATCCTTGCTGAGGGAAAGGATTTGTTAGCACGACTGGTTGAGGTGGTGCAGGATTCAAAGGCGATTGTTAACCTCGAGAAACTACTTGAGCTTCCCATAGTTGGCACATATGGGGTAAAAGGGGACACTTGTGTGTATAGTTGCCATGTGCACCACAACATGCACAAGGCTTATTTGTATGAATAACCTTGTTTTTCTTGGGTTGGCTGCCCTGTTGCTGGTTGTTGGTGTTAGGCTAGTTCCCCTGGGGTTCACTAGATTGGTTACCTTGGTTACCATAGTTACCCTTGTTACCCTTCCCCTTATTCTTTTTCTTCGAATTCTGGGGATTGGTATCACTCTGTTGTGCAAACACCTGACCCTAAGGGGGTGGTGGTTGCTGGGGCTGAGGATGCATGGGAGGCTGTGGTGCTAATGCTTGAGGGGCTGGAGTGCCAGGTTGTGCATAAGAAGGAGCAACAATTTGGTAAATGGGTTGGGGCCCTGGAAACATGTTGCTAGCAGGAGGGGCATAAATGTTGGAGGAACTGGTGCCCCCTTGCAGGTAGCCATAACTCTGCTGAGAATATGGTGAAGAGTGTGAAATGGATCCAATGATACCATCGACGGCGTGAGATGCCCCCGGTGCATTAGCACTTCCAAGATGAGGGAGGTCTGGAATAATGGTATAGACATAACCTGATTTAGCATAGATCAGATCATACCTCAGAGCGGTCTGAAGAGCTTCTTCCTTGGTCTGAGGAAAATTGGATGCGACATCTTTCCCGATGGGGGATAAAAGGCTCTTGAGAAACCAATCTAGATAAACATGGTCTTTGAAAGGCAGGGCACGACATGTGCTCCTCCTTCGATGCCACTCTTGAACATGGTTAGAAAGGCGAGTATCGAAGGATTGATGGAATGTGGTCAAAATCTCAGTATCCGTGTCATACTAGAGAGGTAACTGTAAATAGGACAAGAATGCTTTATCAAGTGTCACGAAAATGGAATGAGAGGCAGCGGGCTGGTCTACATACCATTTTGCAGCGTCTCCAATGAGCATGCGTTGGAAGATCTGAAGATGAATGGAGTGATTGGTTATGGAGTTGGATGAACACCACATGTGGAGGGATCGGACATGGATACCCTCAAACTTTGGGATGTCTAAGGGAAGCTTAGTTGACATAGAGGGCCAACCAGCATCATGGTGTATGGGGTTTTTTATTAATTGGTTAAGGTCCAGTAGACTTAACCCAGCCATAAAGTGGAGCATGGGGGCTTCTGAATTGATTCCTGAGACTATTCCGCCTGATGTGACCACTAGTATAGCATCGGAGGCACTACTAGATTGGGGTCTTGCACTTGCTATGGGTCTAGACATGGTGACAATATGAGGTGAAGGAGGTTCAGAATTAGAAGGACTAGGAGACGAGTCAGAATGGGGACTCAAAGGGCTATGAACTCTAACCCGATGGGGAGGAGTAATACGCCCAAGCTGAAATTGGGGGTGAAGGCCTAATAGCCTCTGTGACTGACGCCTTGGTGGCGCAATGATGGAAGGACACACGGAACATGGAAAGGGGGAAGGGAGATCAAAAATATATGTTCTGTCTCTGATGTGGTGAGATAAATTTATTATGTTATGTCTTGGCTTGGCGGTGTAAACCATGCCCTTCACTTTAGGTGTTCTTGTGTGTGCAAGTGTATTAATTGATTAAGCCCAGATCGTGTTTGTAAAAAAGAAAAAATCTTGCTACAAATAAATTGAAATAAATAACAGAAAATAAACAGCAAAACAATTAAGTAAATGCCACCCAAACGGGTTTGCAAACACTTTACTGTTAGGTGGCTAAACCGATGGAAAATAGACTAAAATGGTCAAGAGATCTGAATGTCAGTGTGACTGGGATCAAGTGACTCTAAGCTACTGGAAAGTGGTGCATCAACAACAAAAAATCAGAGGGGAAGATTGCTGCAACACGATAGGGAGATGGGTGAAACACCTAGGGCAACCGATGGGACCTTAAGGGAATGAAAAAACAAGTTTGAATGTGAAACTATGGACGGTAGCAACCTATCTTATCAGACCTGAAACAAAAGGTTACAGATCTAGAAAATGTGGCTGAAAGTGTTGCAAAAACTTAGACTTCTCACGCAGCTAAACTCTTCCTAGAAAGGCAGAAGTGTACTAGAAGCCCTAGAGGAGGCTAAATTCGAATTCGACAAGTAAAAAAGAATGGATCAAGGCCTAAGCAGGATGAGACAGAGGTCAGAAACCCAGCAGACAACTCTCAGCAAAAGCCAAAAACAGATTTGAGAGAAACCCTAAAACCCAGAAATCGGAGGCCCTGACCTGGTTTTTTATATAATCACACTTTTTGGGCAAAAATTTGTGTTCTGGAGCCCAGATTGCACCTTTTGGGCTGAAATTTGAGATTTTTGCTCTGAGACTTTCGATCTGTAAATTTCAGAAAAAAGTGTCGCCTTTGCCACTACTGGTTCTTGTGACCCGCGGAAACGAACATAAAGCTTACAAAAGTTTGAAATTTATCAGATCTAGGGTTAAAACACTAGGAAGCATTAATATAATTGAAAAAAGAAGAAACCCTAAGCTGAAAACCAAAGGTCACCCAGGTTTCTTGATATGAAGTATAAAACCTAGTGGAGTCGCCAATTTGTTGTAGTGTTTTCTTCTCAATGATGTACGAAAAGAACCCAATTAAGATCATGGATGACAAACGATCTCAACAATAGAAATGACTGCTAAACATTGTAGGTTTGCAGCTATTGATAGAAACAAAACCTGCCAAAATTCTGATCTATGCGAGAATCATAGTTAAACAGTGAAATAAAGAGTAATAATCTCAAAACATCCAATGGAAACTAGATATGTAAAGAATAATTTTATTATAACACCTATGAAGAGAACAAATATATGTTACTAGTCCCCCTCTATGGGATGGGTTCTTGGCTATCCTGAAATGCTTTTAGCTTCTGTAGAGTCTCTCTCCTCTATAATGCATAAACCCAGTAAAAATATGGTGTGCGACAATGAAAATAATTAGAATTACAATAGTGAGTGCAACAATGAAAATGATCAAAAGTGAATAATGAATGGAAAACCCTCCTATTTATAACAAAATATTGAGTTATCCTCGAATAATGAGCAATAATAAAATATTTTTGATCCCATTCTTGGAATTACCACTTCGAATATTTTATTATATTTGTTTAGGAGGGAAAAAGTATTTAAACTTTTATTTAGAAATACTAAATAAATAATTGATTTATTTATTATCTCAAGGAAATAGTTAAGGAATAATAAAAAAATAATGATTTATTTAATTATTCCTAAGGGATTTAGTCAAATTTAACAAAGAATAGTAATTAATTAATGATTAATTAGTTATTCTTAGAGAATAAATAAGATAAATAATGATTTATCTGGATTTGGATATTCCACAGTCTTCATTTTCATGTTGTCTACATTTCGGGTCTAGAAAAAGACTCATCCTCAAGACTGATTTACAAAGAAGAGAAGCAGTGTCTATAAATATGGTTTGGAGTGAAGTCAAGTTTGGGGAGCCGACCAGCACAGAATGAAAGAAAATAATTTTATTATTTACAATACATTATTTGTTATTTAATAAATTAGTTATTTTTAAATTCTATATTAGTTTAATAATGATTATGGACTTTTAATTGTTGTTAATAAATTTGTTGACACCTAATCATAGGGATTGGGTGAACAACTGTGATTAATGTAAATAAATAATAGAGGAAATGGAGAGTCACCGGGAGATGAACTGAACAATCACTCCCTCTTGTATATAATAATGAACAATCTAAATGAATGAGATAATCACATTTGAGGAGTTACCTCCTGGTCTGACATGATACTTCTCTGCGCTGAATTAATTAGATGTTGTGTATTTTTTATGGTTAGTGCACTCTCCCATTAGCGTTTTAAAGTTGAACAATCCCTCTGTCCCAATTTTCTGTGTAATTGGATAGTGCATTTTGCAATTTATCTTGTTCACCCACTGATTCCCTAGAAATAGACACTGGGTTGGGTTCTCTCTGTGTTGAATTTGGAATGTGCGAGCCATACTAGATCTTAATCCAAAGATGAAGGCGAGCTGTTGCACGAGCCTAAGAGGACCTGGAATTTAAGGCAAGCTGAGATTTACCGGGTTGTTTCATATCTGCATTTCAAGCGATTTCATTGTTGAAGGAAGTAGAGGAGTTGTGGTGAAGTGGTTGACTGTGTTCGAGCCCAAGAGCAGTGGCTGACTGTACTCAATCCTACGCAGCTTAACTATGGTATGGTGCAGCGTAACAATTCATTCAAGGCTCGTAAAGATAATTCCTTGTGATGGCTATATTCAAATGAGTTGTTTTTTACTTCGGTTTATATATTACTGTGTGGCTCCCACTGCCACCCTCATATAAGCTCCTCCCCATATAATACCCTCCCCTTATGTAATACCTCTGCTATATTTATATTAGAATTGTACTTTTTTTACAAAACTACCACTGGAAGTGCTATTTCTCACAACATATTGGCAGTAGAAGTATATTTTTTTACAGTACACAGATTTTTAAAATGCATTCCTTGATATCTATTGTGGGAGTTGTTCTCTCCGGCAAGGAAAACCATCTAGAATGGTCACGAAAAATCAAACACACTCTCATTTTTAATGAGTTGTGGAAAGGAGTGTGTGTTGGGAACAGAGACAAAGAGCCAGAACATCCTACCTCAGACAAGGAATTTTCCATTTGGGAAAATAAGAATAGCAAGGCTTATGCATTGATTGCAGCGTCAGTAAATGAAGAGGTGAGTCACCATATTTCACCATTTTCAAATGCTTTCGAAGCCTTACAAAAACTTAAGGAACTCTATGACTCATACTCTGCACTTGAAGTTGTTCAACTCATGATTAAACTGTTCACCATTGAATTACAAAATGATGATCCTCTTGCTCTTGCATCAGAAGGAAATCTAATATGCATGATATCAAAGTCACTAATGTTGAACTGGATATTCCTCTGATAGCTTTTCTCGAGGCACTTTATCCCACTTACTCAAATTATCTTGAGTCATTTCAAGCAAATGGAAACCTCAAAGATATTAACTTTGAATCCCTTGTGAAAAAAATTGCTGAAAGAGAGAAAGCTTTTGGGAAGAAGACAAACCCTCAGTCTTCTGAAGAGGCTGTGTGCCTTGCACATAGAGAAAATAATCTTGCTCAAGATTCTTCCAGAGGAAGAGGTGGTCGAAGAGGAAGAGGAAGAAATTTTAGAGGCAGGGGGGCAGACACTCTCAAGGAGAAAAGTCAGATTTGCATTGCATACGCTGCAAAAGAGATGGATCACATGATGCATCCACATGCAAGTTGCCTTGGGACAGAATTGAGTAGGAAAGAAACCAACCCAAAGGTAAAACTAATGACAAAGAGAAAGGTAAAGCACCTGAATCTGCTCACTATGTTGTGGCACATTGTAATATTGGAGTAAATGAAGGCTTATTTAATGCTTCACTTGCTTCTTGGAAAAATGATTGGTTGCTTGATTCAGGAGCAACTTGCCACATGAATTTTAGAAGATATTTTTTTGAATAATTTACTGACAATGTTGATGGAGCAGTATACTTTGCAGACAAATCAAAACTCAAGCCATCAGGGCTTGGCACAATCAGGCTTAAATTGCCTGGTCTTCCAGACTTTCTTCTGCATCATGTTCTATATCTCCCAAAGCTGAGGATAAAATTTCTATCCTTGGTCCACATCCACCAGCAAGGACACTCTATTCATATGTTTGATGGCAAAATTGAGGTGAGAAAAGCATCATACCACTCACTTGTCATGACGGGGATAGAAGAAGAAAGGATTCTCAAGCTGCAGGGTACCTCTACTCGTGCACAAAATTTCTCATACAATTCTCATTATGAAGAAGATACATTTCCATCAAGTTTATTATGGCATGCTAGATTTGGACAGTTGAACTATGACAGCCTCTTCTTGTTGAAGAAAAGTGGTGTTACTGGTTTGCCTACAATTCCTAGGAAACTTAAGCAATGTGATGCTTGCATTCTAGGAAAGCATAGCAAACAGTATTTTCATGATTCACATTCCAGAGCACATAGAAAACTTGAACTCATTCATTCAGATTTATGTGGTCCAATGCCTGTTCCTTCTGCAAATAGAAATAAATATATGATGACATTTATTGATGACTACACCAAAATGTGTTGGGTTTATTTATTGAAGAAAAAATCTGATGCTTTTCAAACATTCAAGAACTTTCATACATGGATTGAAAATGATAAACAATATCATATTGGATCTATTCGCACTAATAATGGAAAAGAATACACTTCAAATGAATTTGAAAACTATCTTCGTTAACATGGGATCAAACATCAAACAACTGTGCCTTATAATCCCCAACAGAACGAAGTAGCTGAAAGAATGAATAGGAAATTCTTAAATATGGTGTGCTCCATGATGTTTTTCAAAAATGTAAAATTGATGTTAGGCTGATGCAGTTCTATGTGATGTATATGTAAAGAATAGACGTCCATCTAATGCTATTATAAACAAGACTCCTTATGAAATGTGGTATTTGCACATTCCTTCGGTAAAACATCTCAGGGTCTTTGGTTCCACATGTTATGCCTTGATACCAAAGGTACATAGAAACAAACTTGGTGCAAGAAGTTGTAAGTGTATCTTCCTCGGGTATTCAAACACCTCCAAAGCATACCATCTCTATGATGAAGTCAATAAAAAGTTTGTTGTATCTAGAGATGTAATCTTTCTTGAATCATCCAAAACTAACAATGTTGTTGAGCAACAACTTGATCACTTGGATAGATTCACAAATGCAAAATCATTTCAAGAATTTGATAATCAGATTCCACATCTTGAAGGGGGGATTCCTATACTAGGTCAACGTGTGGAATCTTCTTCTAAAGAACTCTCTCCCCCACATGAAACTCCAACAACAGATGATACTTTGAGTGATGTGATTGACAGAATTGGGAGACTCAATCTTGATTCAGTCCCAAGTCAATCAACAGAGGAGCTTGGACCATCTGAGAAATTTCCCCCAAAGTGGCTGACAAAGACACTTGAAAGTGTTCATCCTGATGAGGATGGAAAGACATGAACTAGAAATTCAAGCCGACAAAATGGAGGTGATGTAGATGACTCTGATTCACCTATTGATATGAATGTTTCTTATGATTGTGAATTGAATGTGTCTACAGATTTTGAACCAACTTCCTTCAAAGAAGCTGCTTCTCATGATGAATGGAAAGAAGCAATGCAAAAGGAGTGTGATGCCCTAATAAAGAATGGCACTTGGAAACTGGTTGATCCTCCATTAGGAACCAAACCAATTGGCTGCAAGTGGGTCTACAAGAACAAGTATAAAGCTGATGGCTCACTTGACAAGCACAAAGCCAGGCTTGTGGCAAAAGGTTTTGCACAGAAGGAAAGGGTCGATTATGAGGAGACTTTTACCCCCACAGCAAAATGGGCTACCATTCGAACACTCTTTGCCCTAGCAGCTCAGAACAGTTGGAAAGTCCATCAAATGGATGTAAAAACTTCCTTCTTGAATGGAGATATAAAAGAGAATGTTTTTATGTCCCAACCTGAAGGATTTGCTGTGAAAGGACATGAACATAAAGTATGCAAACTTGTGAAATCCTCGTATGGCCTCAAACAAGCACCATGAGCTTGGTATGAAAAGCTAACTCAACATCTTCTGAAACTCAATTTCAAACTTTATGATCTTGATGATGCAACTTTGTTTGTAAAGAAGGGTGGCAAAACAGTTGTATATCTTGTGGTATATGTAGATGATATTTTGATGATAGGGAACAATGAGAGCTACATTGCATCCATAAAGAAGGAATTGAGGAAAGGTTTTGAAATGACTGATTTGGGCTATGTTCATTACTATCTTGGTATTGAAGTAACTCAACATCCGAAGTCCATATTCCTTTCTCAAAAGAAGTACATTGGATATCTGTTGAACAGGTTTGGCATGACTGAATGCAATCCTCTAACTACTCCAATGGAGCAAAACTTAATGTTCACATCCATTGAAGGAAAAGAATTTGAGGATGCAACAAAGTATAGACAGCTTATAAGAAGTCTCAACTACCTAACTACTACTAGACCAGACATTTCATTTGCTATTGGAATCCTCTCCAGGTTTATGCAAAAGCCTTGTGAGGGACATTGGTCTGCTGCAAAAAGAGTTCTAAAGTACTTGAAGGGAACTCAAGACTTTGGAATCAAGTATACACGGGTGGGCGACTTCAGCTTGATTGGATACTCTGATTCAGACTTCGATGGAGATAAAGAAACTGGGGTATCTACTTCAGGTTATGCTATGAGCCTTGGGTCAAGAGATGTCTCCTGGAGATCATGCAAACAATTAGTTCCAGTAGATTCCACAACAGAGGCAGAATATGTGGCAGCAGCTTAGGCAACAAAAGAAATTGTGTGGCTCAGGAAACTTCTTGAATATTTGCAGGTAAAACAAGTACAATTGACTCCAATCACGATTGACAATACCTCGGCAATAAAGTTAGCAAAGAACCCAAAATAAAATGATCGAACGAAGCACATAAATACAAAATATCATCTGATTTGACATCATGTTGAGGCCAAAACAATCCATCTTCGCCATTGTTCCACTAATGAACAGATTGCAGACATCTTCACCAAAGCGCTTGGAAGATAAAAGCTTGAAAGATTCAGAACAATGCTTGGACTCACCAACATCCCTTCATATTAAGGTGGGGAATGTTGACACCTAATCATAGGGATTGGGTGAACAGCTGTAATTAATGTAAATAAATAATAAAGGAAATGGAGAGCCACCGGGAGATGAACTGAACAGTCACTCCCTCTTGTATATAATAGTGAACAACCTAAATGAATGAGATAATCACATTTGAGGAGTTACCTCCTGGTCTGACTGTTATGTACCTAGGGGGGGTAATATGGGGTACCAAGGGAGGTACCCAAGGTAATAATGTAATAATGGGATGGGCCATAGTAATAAATAAGGTGGTTAACCCATGTCATGTAAGGGACCACAAGTAGTTAATAATAATGTAAGGGGCCCATGGTATTAGTTGATGGTATAAGGAAACCATGGTAATGGTACATGGTATTGTATGTATGAGGCCTATATAAAGGCTAGAGACTCCACATATGAAGATGAAGTGAAGTATTGTATGAACAGGCATATGGCTTGTGGAGTGTTCTCCTTCCTTAAGGAGTGAATGTATGGTGTTGCCCTACCTTAAGGGTTTGATCAATAAAGAAGAATTTCTATCTATTTCTATCTTGTTATTCTTGGGTTATTTCTATTATCATAATATCTTTGGATCAGATATACAACAAGTGGTATCAGAGCCACAACAAGTGGTATCAGAGCCACAAGTACCTAGGGGGGGTAATATGGGGTACCAAGGGAGGTACCCCATATTACCCCCCCTAGGTACATAACACTGACAAAATTCTACTGTGAATTATTTTATAATTTTTTTTTTTGATGTTAATAATTTTATTACTACCTTTATGTTTATAACTTATAGTAGTAAATTACATTTATAATTTTATTATTATTTTAATTAAACCTAATTTTTTGTTTAATGTATAAAGGAGTTGATATATTACTTTATTATTGCTAGATTATAGATTTTATTTAACATAAACTAAATAAAATCTATAATCTAGAAATAATAAAGTAATATATCAACTCCTTTATACATTAAACAAAAATTAGGTTTAATTAAAATAATAATAAAATTATAAATGTAATTTACTACTATAAGTTATAAACATAAAGGTAGTAATAAAATTATTAACATCAATTTTTTTTATAATATAATTCATATTAGAATTTATTAACAACAATTAAAAGTCCATAAATCATTATTAAACTAATATAGAATTTAAAAATAAAAATAAATAATTTATTAAATAACAAATAATGTATTGTAAATAATAAAATGATTTTCTTTCATCCTGCGCTGGTCGGCTCCCCAAACTTGACTTCACTCTAAACCATATTTATAGCCACCACTTCTCTTCTTTGTAAATCAGTCTTGAGGATGAGTCTTGTTCTAGACTTGAAACGTAGACAACATGAAAATGAAGACTATGGAATATCTAAATCTAGAATCACAAAAACCACACCACAGAAATCTACAAACCATTAATTATTTATCTGTTTATTTTTCATGATTGGGTCAAATTTAACAAGGAATAATAGTAAAACAATTATTTAATTAATTATTCCTAGAAGAAAATCAAATAAATAGTGATTTATTTAATTATTCTTCATGGGTTTAACTATAAATTACTTAATAAAGGTGGTTTATTAGGTAATTTTTCACAGCGAAAGCAATTTTACTATGGTAAAATTGGCTTTACATGGTGTACTTCGATCCATCTAGTAAATTAGGCTAGATGATCAATTTTTTGGTGATAACATAAACCATTGAGTTGGAGAAACCTCTCTCTCTGTGCTATAGTGAGGTCCAAGTCTAAATAAGTTCCATCCTTAAGGTATTGTACTCAAATTCAATGGATAATAGGGCCTTCTTCCCATAGACTAGTTAAAATGGAGTAAATCTAGTGGTGGTATTCCAAGTGGTGTTGTAGGCCCAAGTGGATTCTACAAGTATGTATGCCCAATCCTTTCTATTTTTGCTAACAAACTTGGTCAAAATGTTCTCCAATTCTCTATTTTTGACCTCCACTTTCCCATTTTCCTAAGGGTGATAAGAAGTGGATGTCCTGTGCTTTATGTGGTGTTGCTTCATGAGATACTTGATCATATTTGATGTGAATTGTGTTCCTTGATCAATGACAAACTCTCTTAGAAAAACAAAATTGTAGAAAATGTTATCCCTTAGAGACTTAGCCACCTTATTCTTAGTTGCTGCCTTAACTTCCTTTGTTTCAACCCATTTAGTCAAGTAATCAATGCACATAATGATATACTTCTTCTATCTTGATGGGGAATTAATGGGCCCAATGAAGTCCATGTCCCATTTCTCAAATGGCTCTAAAGTCACTTGAGTTTGTAAGGGAATTTCATCCTAAGGTGTAGACTTACCCATCCTTTGTCATTGATCACACCTGGTGGTGTATCTTCTTTCATCTTGATGTAGAGTGGGCCAGTAGTAGCATGTTTATAGAACCTTGAAGGCTGTTCTTTTAGTAGCAAAATGGCCTCCACAAGGCCCATCATGACATGATGAGAGGATATCAAAGACATACTCTTCCCTCACACATTTCCTTAATATGTGATTTGGCCCCAACTTGAAGAGATTTCCCCCAATCCAAGTGAATGGGGCACTTTTCCTAACATTCTTTCTTTTCTCCTTGGAGGATAGATTAGGAGGGAACCTCCCAACAACTAAGTAATTGGCTATACCAAAAAAATAAGGAGAGAGTGTTACACTAAAAAATGTCACCTTGACTACTTACAGTTAGTATGGCTCAAATCAACAGTCATGCTACCCTCTTAGGCAAGTCTCATGCCTCTGTTATCCATCTCAAACTCAAAGAAGAGAGAAAGTCTTGTAAAAACTATGTTTATCTCTGGGGTCGCAGGTTCTCTCTAGCCTTACCTGCGGGGACGCTGACCATGTTCACAAAATCTGCGTCCATGGACGCTCTGTATGTTAAGGGACAGGTGCGTCCCTCTGTAAAAGGCAAAATGCGCGAGTTTTATCTTGAAAAAGTTACTTGTGGTTACTTCTAGAACATTCTAGAGGTCGGTTTGATGAAATGGATGCGCCTCCAGTTGGTTCATGTATCTCTATTAAGGGGGAACTTATCCCATCAATAAGGGAGCTATCCCACCCAAAGAGGGGGATGATCCCATTGATAGTGGACCTGAATAACCTCTTTACAGCACTATAAATAAAGACATTGAGCCAGAGGGAGAGGAGGTTGGAGCTATACATTTTCTTTGGGTAAATGCTGCAGGATTTAGGTCTTCCATTAGAGCCTTTGTGAGGAGAGATTGTCTTTACTTGATTCTACTTGGAAGAGGGTGAGCTTTGTCAAAGTAGAGGAAAACCCTTGATGGACCCTGGGAGGAACTTGCACAACACCAAGGCCAGGTTGTAAGAGTTTCTTTGTTTCGTTATTAATACAAACTGGTTTATTTTTCTCAATAGCTTGTGTTAATGAGTTATTTCATGTGTTCCTTGGTCTGCATGTTGAATATATGTTTTATTATATGAAATGCAAGTGCTTGGTAATTGTTTGATTGTTTGTGGTTGCAGGAATTGACTTGAAGGAGGAGCTCATCCGGATCGTCAAGAACGGACTTCAACAACAGCGTTTTGGAATAAGGTAAGCCTAAACACTTGTAGTTTTCATGTTGTAAAAGGTGTATTTAGAGAAAGATCACTCCATTTTGTCTTGTTTGTCATTAGAATGTCTTAGACTTCTAGGAAGGTCAGCTGTGTCCGCACCCTTGACCAATTCCGTGTGACAAATTGGCGACTCCACTGGGGAATCCATTAATGAGAGAGTCTTTTCCTTTATATGAACTTTGCTTTGAGAAAATCATTTTTATTTTCTGGTTTTTGACTGTGAGAATTAGTATTTGGGTGGCTTAGCTTTAGATTTAGTTAGATTTGGTTTTTCTTCATTTTTCCAGAAGGACGCACCCTCTGAGTACTGCACAGTGCGTCTTTGGACGCGCTGTTGCCGTTTGCACAGAGCGGGCCCGCACCTGTTGTAACGGGTTGCCTGCGTCTTCCTGTAAACTTTAAGAAAATTCCATTTTTGCTTTAAATTGCTTTTAGATTTTGATTTTCCTTAGTGTTTTTTGCCCAGATCCTTTAGTACCCTGTCAAGAATTTTCACCTGAACTTGTTTTGTGAGCTTTGAGTGTTTTAGTGGTTTTCAACGAAGTTTAGACCTAGGGTTTGATTTTTGGATAGGTTTTGTAGTGACTTTGATAGTAGAAAGTTGTCCAACCTTAGATCTCTCTGGTTAGTCAACCTTCTTAGAAGTCGGGCCTGTCGTAAAGTCTCCTTGTGTGAGCAGCTTGCCATTTAAGTTGTTTTGGGTCAAATTTCGAATTGCTTGTTTATAAAGTATTGATTTCCATTTTACAAAAAGAACAAAAAGATTAGAGTTTTGTTTTGGCTAGTTTTTGGTTCTGCAATAAGCTAGTCCTTGATTTGATTGTGATCAAGTAAAACACCTTAGAATAATCATTGTTAGTTTTGGCCTCGTTAAGATTGCTTAGAATAAATTTGCTTTTAGTTTGCTTATGAGTGGATTTTCATAGATTTTAATAGTTGTTAAGATTGATTTTTGGTTATATTAGATTTATTTGCTTTATTAAAAGAAAAATACAAAAACATCTTCTTTAAAAGTCTTGTTTCAAGTAGCTTTTTGTTTTTGAAAGAAGAAAAGAGTTTTTTCGTGCATGTAAAGAGAGGTTATGTTTTTATGCTTGGAAAAGAAAAACGAATTGTTTCTTTGATTGTCTTCAATTAAGAAGTTGCTTTTATAAAGATTGCATTCTCTCAACTTTTTAGTTAAGCAATTCATCGAAAAAGTAAAGTAGTGGATAAATCATTCTAGGTGCATTTTGTAGTGGTTTCGAGTCGAGTCAACACACCACTGGTTTCACTTCCATCACCTTTTGACTTAAGAAACAACCTTAAAAGTAACGCTTAAATTAAAATCAATCTAGTAATCTTTATTTTTCTAGGGCTCTGAAACACCAACATAGCTTAGGCTAGGGTCTTGGAGTAGGTGAGTACTTAACTCTCCAAGACTACAAAACCAAACAGATAGTTTATCTTGAGTAGATTAAATCCAATTGTTTCAGTTACACTCTGGGAAAGCTCCTCTTAAAGGAGAAGCACGAGCTCGTGTCCGAACCAGTGAGGGGATCATTCCTCCCTCGTTGGGAACGACGCCAGACAGTACGTATTACAAACGGTAAACCTCGGATTAACCATTGTCGAGGAGCCAGGGGTCACTTATCGGTAAACCTTGGATTGTTGTCAAGGAGCCGGTAAGGGGATTGGAGCTTGTTACTCTGCCCTTGCGTGCTGTCGGAGTTTAGACTGTTCCCCCAGGTGTAATTGTTGTGATTGGTAACTTTAGTGACCATAATCTTTAGGATTCTACCGAGGTGACGGTGGAGGGAAGGTCCCACTGTACCTGGAGCAGACGTCGGTTATACTCACTTGGATTTTCCGGGGGGTTCACTTCACTTCGAGACGGTTAAAGTGGAGGAACTTGTGCCAGTCTATTCATTAAGCAGGTTGCCGGGGTAACTGTTCCACCCGCCATTTCTGTACTGAATCCTGCGAGGTTGGGCCTAATCACCAACTAGCGCTTTTGGTCCGGAAGACTACTGTTTGTGTGTGGTTTGACGCTCTAGATTATTTAGGCGTGTGCTTCAAATTTGTTTGCTTCTTTAGAAGACTTTAGGTGGTTTGATTTGAAATTTTTACTTTGTTTTCGTGTGTTGTAGTTAAAAATCTTTAATTGTGGCGGAATTACCGAGAAGGTCCCGTAGAATTGCGGGCCAGTCTCCTGAAGTTGTTTCTGTGGCCGAATTGTTGAGAAGATCCCGTAGACTTAGGGGATCCCCTCCTCGAGACGACCCAGGTAATTTAGAAGGGTTAAAGGTCCTTGTAACTCCTCCTAGTGACAGTAGAGTAGGTTCACCTGAAGAAGGAGAATCTTCCTTGGTAGTCCATCCAGATTACCAAAGTTTAGAAACAGGTTACAATCCCGAAGCTGTTACAGTTTCCGAGCTTGCTGGTAGTTTTTCATCTGCCAGTGAAACAGGCGAAGAACCTGAAATTTCCGAACCTGTTACTCCAACTCCTAGTGTTCCTGATTCACCAAGAATAGAAAGAATTATCACCGAAAATCTTCCTGTTGGATTAATTGCTATAGAAGAACTTGTTCCAGAGGAAGAAATAGGCGTTTCTGATTCTGAAGATCTAATTACCCTTGATCTAAGGGAGCGTGAATCCATCTTTTACAGTCCTCCTAGAAGTGAATCTTGGTACCTTGCATTAACCAATTTTTTAGACAACTCAGTAGGTTTTTCTACACCTCGTACTCCTTTTCCACCTAGAGGAATTCATTCTCCTGTAAATATGTCTGGTCAGTCATCTGTGTTTTCACAAAGTCCTGAATCATTTTTACATGGCGGTCCTTCTGTTCCTACTGGGTATCAATCACTTTCTGGTACCTTTGCGGGAGCATCTCCTCAACCCATTGATCATGGGTTATTAGTTGGAAACAGTGGTAATGTACCATTGAGTATAGGTGATGTTTATATGATGTCAGGTTCAACTCCCGTTAACCAACCTCAAGGTGGCCAATTACCGCCTGGGGGGCAACCTTCGTTAATGCCTGGGGGGCAACCTCAAGGTACTTCATTCGTGTCTGGGGGGCAACCTCAAGGTCAGTACGCTCCTATGGGGCAATACATACCTCAAGGTCAGCCCCAGCCTCAATATGTACCCCAAAGTCAACCTCAGTATCAATATCAACCTCAAGGATGGCAACCTCAAGGATGGCAACCCCAAGGGTATCAACCCCAAGGGTATCAACCTCAAGGATACCAACCTCAAGGTCAAGGTCAACCCCAGTACTCGTATTTACCTCAAGGTTATCAACCTACGGGTCAATACCCTGGTCAAGGTTATCAACCACCTCAAGGGCAATCATATGGGACTGCACCTTACAGTTATCAACCCTATCCTCAATACGGCTATGGATCTCAGTATCCTCAACCTGTTACGAGTCAATACCCTGGAATGTTAACATGGGATCCGTCACAGGGTCAACAGATGTCGCAACCAAGTATACAGTCGGTACCTCAAGCAGGACAACCTGCAGTTCCTGGTCCACCCCAGCAACCGCAACCTGTCCAGTCAAGTGTTCAGACCCCTGTAACTTCCGTAGTTACTCAGCCGCCAATTGCACCTGGTACTCCACCTCACACGGCTGCAGCAACTACCGCTTCATCTACCATGCTTACTTCTGGAGTATCGGCAGCTCCGGTTTCTACTGTCCCTGTAACCACTCCTCAGACATCTGTACCGTTGTCTGGACCTACGGTTCAAACCACAGTCCAGATGCCTGCAGGCCAACCTGGTACAAGTACGGTTGTTACTACTCAACCTCAATTTGTTCAACCTCCGTACCAGGGACAGTATCAACCTGGGCAAGCTGCCCAACAACCGGTTTACCAGTATCAACCGTATCCTGGGTACACTTATCAACAACCTCAGCAACCCCAGTACGGTCCGGTTAATCCTGGTTTTCCAGGAGGATATAATATCCCAAATGCGACTCCTGTTCCTAGTTATCCTGGATATCCTCCTCCTGGGGCTGGTATTGTGACTCAGAGTTTTAGAGATCCTAACCGGCAGTTACCGTTTATTGCGACTTTAGATTTACCCGACTTGACGCGCCTAACGAACGATCCAATTCAATATCTTCAGTTCTGGCCGCCAATGCCAAATAAGTTGCCCAGCGATATACCCAAGTTCGAAGGTAAGTCTGGAGAGGATCCGTCTAATCACGTGATGACTTACCACCTCTGGTGTGCATCAAATTCCATCTCAGATGATTCCATCCGCTTACGTCTTTTCCAGCGTACACTCATTGGTCTCGCAGCCAAGTGGTACATTGAGTTACCACGGGCCTCTTTTTACAACTTTAGCCAGTTAGCTACCTCGTTCTTAACTCATTTTCAGTTACCAGTCAGATACGATAATGGTACAGAATTATTAACTTCGCTAAAACAATCGACATCCACGTACATTTCTGATCACATCCATGAGTGGAGACGTCGAAGAAGATTAGTGAAAGTTTTTATCCCGGACCAAATCTTAGCTGAATGGTTTGTCAAATCATTATTACCAAGAATTACTGAAGATGTAGCTAAGGCCGGAGTAGTTACTGAGGAGCAAGTCATTGCTCAGGCACAATACCTTGACTTAGTTTACACTCAGTCGGGTACGTTACACGAGAAAATTCCGGATCTTCCAAAGTCAAACCAAATCGCTGCTGCTCCTTCGGGATCTCATGCCGCTGATGGTATGATTGGTATCGTGACTACGAAGAGCAAGAAGAAGTCTTCCAAGGCTTCAATACTCCAATTATCACTTTGCCTGATTCTCCGACAGGAGAGTCTTCTCCTGAACTTACCGCCGACATTCACGCTGTAGAGTCATCTACGGCCAAACCAAAAAACGGTGGAAAGAAGAAAGGAAAGAAGAAGGCTAAAGCAGACAAGGCTCCAAAGGAGAAAACGGAAAAGTCGGAAACCAATGACGAAAAACGCAAACCTCGATATCCTTGTCTCATTTGTGAAGAAGATCATTTTACGAGAGACTGCCCTCATCGGGCCGAGGTAGTGAAAATAGTCAAAGGTTCTCCCACTCCTGCTGTGTTAAAAAATCCATTTCCAGAGCAGGAGAATAAGATGATAGGTTCTTCTTCGAATGCCAGTGAAGAACCCATTTTGATGATGTCTCATGTCAGGATTGCGACTCGATCGCAAGATTATGGTAGTAAGGCTCCTGTTGATGGTAAGGAAGCAGAATCTTCTCACTCTAACCCATCAACCTCAGCTCCTGGTTCCGATCCACTACAGATCGAAAAACCTAACCCAGACTTAGTGATTAAGCCGCCCGCCAAGGGTGTACTTCGAAGGTCTGCTTTCAATCCACATGCGAGAGCAGCCCAGAATTACAACATTGTTGAAGACTTAGCTGTTTCACCTTCAGCAATGTCGGCACTCGAAGTGCTGCAATCATGTCCAGCGCAACGAAAATTGCTTTTGTCGGCTATCGGAGCTGTCGATGTTCAGGACCCGAACCTAATGATCTTTGATCTAGAAAATAGTACACCGCGTCTCCCCCATCAAATGGCTTTCCAAATCCCAGTGATAGTCAAAAACAGGCCTATTCATCGGACTGTGATTGATGAGGGAGCTTCTACGTGTATTATGTCGATTCAATGTTGGAGATCGCTTGGTTCTCCTTCGTTGAACCAATCCCCCACCATCCTTAAGGCCTTTGATGGCCGTGGGTTCCGTCCGTTTGGTATTCTACAAGAATTGCCTATAGGGGTCGAAGGTAAAACCGTTAGTCTGGATGTGGAAGTGGTTGATGCCCCTCTAGACTACAACCTTCTTTTGGGTCGAAGTTGGTCATATGCTATGACAGCGGTCGTTTCATCGGTCTTCAGAGTCATTAAGTTTCCACATAACGGTAAGATCGTGACTATTGATCAGCTGACATACTTTTCATCCGACCCAGCCTCTTCAGAGAGTATCCAACATGTTGGTAAAACGACAATCCCTTATAGGGACATTGGTGTAGGTTTAGTTAAGGATTCCGGTTTACTGGGAACTTTTCCTCTCCCTCCACTCAATGTAGACCCTTCGTTTGCAACGATTCATATGATCACGTCAGAAAACATTATTTATGATGATCCTTGGTATGTTCCATCTGACTCTGAGCTAGACTCACTCGGTGATGTTATGCCGTTGAGTCCGTATGAGATTGCTTATGAAGCTCTTATGTCTTTTACCGATTTTCATTCAACCGAAACCGACCAAATGAATGTGGTCAGTGAAGAGTCACTTTTCACCTCACCCTTAGAACGGATAACGTTTCCCGAAGAAGTGTCATCTGACGAACAACTTCGCGAAATCCTAAGTGTAGATGATCTACCATGGGAAGATCTCCATCACAGATCTTCGTTTTTACCTAAGGGCGATGCATTTGAAAATGATTTTTCATCTATCTTTACCGCTGAATATGTCAAAGACGCTCAGGATCCAACGAAACATTCTGATTCAGAGCTGAATTTAGGGAATATTTCTCGTACTATTCCCATTGATATTTCAGTGAAGCCCGGAATCGAGGAGAACATTCATATAGGTGCCGCATGTACTGAAGAAGAAATCCAAACTTACAAGGCCCTATTCCAAGAATTCCGCGACGTGTTTGCCTGGTCTTACGAGGAAATGCCGGGAATTGATCCTGCCATTGTTATTCATGAAATAAAACCTACCCGGATGCTAAACCCATTCGGCAACGGTTGCGTCAGATTCACCCTCGAAAAGCGGCTGCGATTAAAGCAGAAGTCGAAAAGCTGTTGAAAGCAGGTTTCATTTATCCGATCCCGTTAACGGATTGGGTATCGAATATTGTTCCCGTCAATAAAAAACAAGGAACAATAAGAATCTGTATCGACTATAGGGATATAAATCGAGCTTGTCCAAAAGACAACTATCCTACGCCTTATATCGATCAAATTATTGATGATTGTGCCGGAAGTGAGATGTTTTCCTTCATGGATGGTTTCTCAGGCTATAATCAAATCAATATTCTACCTGCCGACCAACCAAAAACGGCATTCATTTGTCCATGGGGGACATTTGCTTATTGCAAATTACCTTTTGGGCTTAAGAATGCCGGGGCCACTTTTCAACGGGCGATGTCTTATGCATTTCATGACATCAAGCACATTGTGCAACCCTATCTCGATGATTTGCCTGCTCATTCTTTACATCGAGCTGATCACCTTGTCCACCTACGAGCAATCTTTATGAGGTGTAGGCATTATCGAATTCGGTTGAATCCCCACAAGTGTGTTTTCTGTATAGAAACAGGTCGATTGCTGGGATTTGTTGTTTCAAAAGCCGGCATTCGCGTCGATCCCTCGAAAGTCGAGGCTATCATCAAATTGCCTCCTCCTTCGAGTTTGCGCCAACTCCAAAGTTTGCAAGGGAAAGCGAACTTTTTACGCCGATTCATCCCAAACTACGCCGAGGTCACTAAAGGTTTTACACGGTTGTTGAAACAGAACGCACAATTCTTTTGGGACGAGATTGCCCAACAATCTTTTGATGCACTTAAACACGCGTTGACCCATGCACCGTTATTGCATCCTCCCAACTACAACCAGGACTACTTCTTATACCTCGCAGCTTCGCATTCCACCATTGGAATGGTGTTAGTTCAAGAAGATGAATTCAAAGCAGAGCATGTGATATATTATCTTAGTAGAACCTTAAATCCCACTGAGTTAAAATATTCGCATGTGGAGAAATTGGCCCTGGCAGCCGTTCAAGCTGTCCAGCGTTTTCGTCACTACATTCTTCTCCGCAAAACTACGGTTATTTCGGATTGCAACCCTATGATTTATATTTTGACAAAACAACTGCTAGGGGGCAAGTACTCTAAATGGATTGTTATCCTGCAAGAGTTCGACTTGGAGTTCGAGAAGTCCAAGTCTAAGAAATCTTTAGTTTTTGCGGAATTGATGTGTGATTTCCCGAGTGCTGACACAGAGACTGTGGCAGAGGAGTCCATTGCGGACGAATCTTTGTTTCTTATTAGCACTTTAGATCCGTGGTATGGGGATATAATCATCTATCTCCAAACCCAAACCTTTCGGCCTGAAGCTTCCAAGGAAGACCGTCGAAAAATTCGGTTTCGATCCCAGCAATACAGAATTATTGGAGATACACTTTATCGCCGGGGGGCAGACTTAGTTTTTCGACGTTGTTTAACTCACGAAGAGGCTGAGAGAGTTTTGAATGATTGTCACTCTGGAGCATGTGGCGGTCATATGTCTGGGTATGCCACAGCTCAGAAGGTGTTGCGCGCTGGCTATTTCTGGCCGTCTATGTTTAAAGATTGTATCCTTGCCGTCAGAAAATGCCACAACTGTCAAGTGTTTGATCGAAAGATGCGCGCTCCACCTGCTCCTCTCCACCCTATAATTGCCGCTGGTCCATTCGCCAAATGGGGTATTGACTTTATTACTTGTAACCCTCACTCGGCCGGGGGGCATGCGTATATCATCCTCGCGGTTGATTATTTTACAAAATGGGCCGAGGCGATGCCTACATTCGACGCAAGCGGCAAGACAGCTGCAGTTTTCGTATTCAATCATATCATAACTAGGTTTGGTGTCCCACAAGCAATCATTACTGACCATGGGAGCCATTTTCGAAACGTCATGATGACTGAGCTTACAAGCCAGCTTGGTTTGCGCCACGATAGCTCTACTCCTTATTATCCGCAAGCCAACGGTTTGGTTGAGTCAATCAACAAAGTTCTAGTCATCATGATTCGACGGATCATTGGTATCCATCGAACGAATTGGCATAACATGTTATTTTCGGCGCTATGGGCATATCGAACTTCAGTGAAAAATTCAACAGGTTTCACCCCTTTCCAGCTAGTTTATGGCTTAGAAGCTGTGTTACCTATTGAATGCGAAATCCCATCACTTCAAATGGCTGTCGAATTACTTCCAGCTACTTCCGAAGAGGAGAAACGGTTATTATACTTGGCTAAATTAGATGAGACTCGACGTGACGCTACTTTAGCTATCGAGACTCACGCGAAACGAATGAAAGCTCAGTACGATAAAAATGTAACCCCTCGAAGTTTTTCGGAAGGAGACCTAGTACTATTATATGATCAAGCTAACGATAAGCTAGGTGCCGGAAAATTCGTTCCCATGTGGCATGGGCCCTACATTGTAAAGCGAAAGCTAGCAAAAGGGGCTTATGAGTTAGTTGATTTTGATGGGGACTCTTTGGGTAAACCCAGAAATGGACTTTACCTAAAGAGGTATTATGCTTAAAATGATGGGTATGGAGAAATTTTTAGATAGGTTAGATTTCCTTTCTAGCTAGCAAGTGTGTTAGTTTAGTCAGTGTGCTTAGCTTAGCGAGTGTGGTTTTTCGTCATTATTCTGGCTTATCTTGGTTTTACTCTTGATATTGTAGATGTCGACGCCTCTCCAAACATACATTGGATTTGCTGATGGTGCTTGTCGTAATACACGGAATATCTCTTCCGCAGCTTGGGTTATCTATTCGCCCTCTGACGAGTTAGTTTCTATGCATGGGGTAAGCCTCGGTCAAACAACGAATAACATTGCAGAATACAGTGCAGTGGTTGAATTATTATCCGAATCTATTTCATTTGGAATTCGACGTTTGATAGTGAGGTTAGATTCTGAACTTGTTGTATTACAGCTTAATAGAGTTTATGCCATTAGAAATCCTGTGTTATTAAGGTTGTTTTTGAGAGTGCGTCTCTTGGAACGTGAATTTGATTACATTGAATATCAACATATTCCAAGGTCCCTGAATACATTAGCAGATGCAATTGCTTCTCGAGTGTTGGACAGACATTTATAATAATCATGCAAGTAAATTTAAAAACATTTCATCATATGTTAAACAAGATAAGCCGGTAATAGTGATATATATAGATAGAAGTGTGTCAAAAAATATATACATCGTCTTCGATCATAGGTTGAAAACACCTTATGATCGGCAAAATGATAGTACAAAAAGTCAAAATGTCACATGTGACTACAAAAGTGACTAGTCAATCACTGGTGGTGCTCTCTGTATGACACCACTGCGCGGGCTACCTTACGCAAAAATCTCCTAAACGGTCCAGGGACCGCGACTACGAAACGCTGAAGCCTGATAGGAATGTCGTCCATAGTAGTCTCAGGTATATCTGCCGTGAGACGCTCTAGATCATGCTCCAACTCAGCTAGTACTTCTGCTGTCGCATCCTGTGGGACCGGTACCGGTGCAGCTGGATGTAGTCTATCATAAGGCCGGAGGTTGGCTGGACGCTGTGGACCAACATCTGCATTTTGAAAAAGTTTTACTATTAGTTTTGAGACGATATATATAAAAAATACAAAAAATACATAATTAGAAAACTTGTGAAAATAAAAGTACCTCTGTCGTCCCATTGTTCTCCCTGTGGAAGAACCATGTCCGGATCACCTCTGAAATCCATTCCGGCATACGGAAAGTCCTGTATCACAAAAAGCTGGCCCTCTAACCAGTCAAAATAACTATCTGAGAATCGAACTACTGTCACGCCCTCGTCAGGATGCCGGGCCATCACCGCAACCCATCGTATCAGCTTTGGCTGCCGAGGACCCAAGATATCAACAGTGAGTTGCTGAGGGATCAGCATTGGAATTCTCTCCAAGGCAAAGCTCACGACTATAGGCCCATATCCAAAAGTCTTTAGTCGTCCGTTCTTTGCCTTGGTCAGTTGGCTCTTCATATGAGCCGACACAGCTTCACACCAGTTGAAAATGGTGCCTTGGTAACAGTCAATTGCCATCCGCATTTGGGATCCGGAAGCAATGTGTAAAGCGGCCGCGCCGCAAATTCTGGTAACCGTGAACGCTATGACTTTGAGTTCCGGTAGAGTGATGTGTTTTATCTCTATGCCTTTTGAATGGTGAGCCCCACGTGTGCACCAATCCTCGCGGAGACTATCAAGGGATTGGCCACCCGGCCTAGTCCCCGCAAGACTGAGTTGCTCACCTCTGTTTGGCAAGCCAGTGAGAAAGTATACATCCGAGGGCTCTATCTCGAGCTGGTGCCCTCCTATGTAAAAGCATTGTTCTTGAACGTTCCATCGCTCAACCAGCCATTCCAAGAATCTTACCTGGCCCCTCATGCCCGGTATGGTCCAATATTTGTATAATCCGCATGCTCTTAGGGCATCCAGGGAAGGTTGATGATTTATTGCAGCTTCATCTTCCTCTACATGCTCTCTTTCTCTCCAGTCTAACATGATTAATGCCCTGCATATCAAAAATAGCAATTAGAAATTGATTTGGGAATTTTTGGTAGTTTTTTGAGAGAGTTGGGGTTTTGAAATGCGCGTTTCTCGGAAGACGCACCCCGGCTTTGTAGCACAGGGCGCCCGGACGCAGCTGGCCTGAAGGCGGGCTGCGTCTTCCGACCGTTTTCCCGTATGAGAAAAAGTCGGGGGACGCAGGTCACCCGAAGGGCACCTGCGTCCGCCGAGAGGCGCATTCCAAAACCAAAACCCTCCCAAAAAATGAAACTAAGACCTAAAAATTAATTCTAAACGGATAGAAATGCAGAGTAGGATGTGTAAAATACCTGGATGAGACGGCGTTCGATTCCGACGGTCAGATTTTTCGCAGCGACCACAGGAAGTTTCTTGTCAAAAGCTCCTTTTTCAACCTCAACAGTGAAACGGTAAAAATGACATGGTAAAAGGTCTTTTTATAGGTTTTTTGGATGAATTAGTTCATTTTTTACCATGAAAAGATGTTTTTGAATGTATTTTTGCCTATTTTAAACAGGTATGAGTAATGTGTTGCTTTTGTGCAGGACAAAGGGATTTCGAGGGAAATTGTAATTTTTCACAAACAAAAATATCAGAGTCATCTTTTAAGCCCTTTTCTGACTCCTAAAATATGAAAAGATCGCCGAGCGTTTCTTTTACACTCGTTAAAACGGAATTAAAAGACGGTCCCCTTTTAGCTCTTTTCTGACCGCAAAATCAGGAAAAGATTGCCGGGTTTTTGTCGTTTCAAACTCGATAAGGAAATAAAACGACGTGTCCTTGATCGCTTTTTACTTTTCAGGTTGACGACACTATTATGAAAGTACTCCTTGGTCGCAAGATCAAGCGGTTCCCCCAGGTATTATTTTATACTTTTTCGGGCTTGAGGGACACAAATATACGAAAAAGTTCAACGTGGAGTCTCCTTTAGGTTTTTCAGACTCTCTAAAATTGAAAAACGCCGAGTTTCTCCTATACTGGGCTCGTTAAACTTTTACAGTAGAGGACCTGTTCAATTACAAACAGGAACGAACCACTCCTTCCTAGGGTTCGAATTTAAACTAGGTTGGACTCGTCCGAAGGATGAGCTTATAATCAAGCATATGTTATCCTCCTCAAGCTTGTTAAAAATAAAGAGGTACTTGCCAGAAATGGTGGGGGAAAAGAGAGAAGAATGAACCTGTTTGTCACCTTTTGTCTCAAAAGAAACTTTATTACCGCTCTTGAACACGACACTTTTTATTCACCTGGGTTGGGAAATCTTTTACCTCACAGTTGACCAAACCACTTTGAAAGTCTTTAACCGGGTTCCGGGGATTAACTTTGAGTTATTCGTCACCAAGCCATCTGTTGTGTCGTTATGTGTTCAAGAGGTCTGCAAGAAAAACTTTCATCTGCAAAATACTTGTCATCCATTTGACCATCCCTGAGTCAGTCCTTACAGCAACATTTCTTCAACTTGAACAATGATTTCGTGTTGCGGGCTTGCCTGCAACGGGTCGCTTTCTATCGACATCGACACATTATCTAGAAAGATGACTTAGGAATCGACAGTACCTTGAAGTCTGCATGCATCAATGGCAGGTTTCTCGCCTTTGACGTCAGTTTACATCATTGACTTTCGATCAAAGGATTCCGTGAAGTGTTCGACATCAAAACATCTATTCACATTTCACGGGTTGTGCTTGGTACTTTGAGAACCATTGACATTACTGGTGGTCTCTCTCATGCTTGTTAACAGTTTACATCATCGACTGGTAATCAAGTGGTTTCTAACATGTTCGACATCGAATCATTTAATCACATGGCTAGAATCGTACCAATTCGGGAAGTAGAAGTGAAGACCCTGGATCTAGTTTCTACCATCCAGGCTGCGAGGAGTTTTGTATTCATTATCTATGTAGACTAATCATAAACAGATGGCTGCGTCCATACTGTGTCTACAAAAGTCTATAAAAATGATGTACTGCAAGATCATTCCTGTATCAGAATAGTTAGTCCATTAGTTAAAGTTTTGAATCTGAGTATGGGAATGCCTACCTCAGTGATGATATAATCTTATCCATGTATTTTGTGTTGAAAATTGCAGGTTCCAACCAGGCCATCCACAAGACAATCCTTGAAATGATAAAGCGCTTCACCCTTCCTAGAGTTACAAAACCCTACTCTATTCCAGGCTTCGCACTTTAGGGGGCAATCTGTTACACTAAAAAATGTCACCTTGACTACTTACAGTTAGTATGGCTCAAATCAACAGTCATGCTACCCTCTTAGGCAAGTCTCATGCCTCTGTTATCCATCTCAAACTCAAAGAAGAGAGAAAGTCTTGTAAAAACTATGTTTATCTCTGGGGTCGCAGGTTCTCTCTAGCCTTACCTGCGGGGACGCTGACCATGTTCACAAAATCTGCGTCCATGGACGCTCTGTATGTTAAGGGACAGGTGCGTCCCTCTGTAAAAGGCAAAATGCGCGAGTTTTATCTTGAAAAAGTTACTTGTGGTTACTTCTAGAACATTCTAGAGGTCGGTTTGATGAAATGGATGCGCCTCCAGTTGGTTCATGTATCTCTATTAAGGGGGAACTTATCCCATCAATAAGGGAGCTATCCCACCCAAAGAGGGGGATGATCCCATTGATAGTGGACCTGAATAACCTCTTTACAGCACTATAAATAAAGACATTGAGCCAGAGGGAGAGGAGGTTGGAGCTATACATTTTCTTTGGGTAAATGCTGCAGGATTTAGGTCTTCCATTAGAGCCTTTGTAAGGAGAGATTGTCTTTACTTGATTCTACTTGGAAGAGGGTGAGCTTTGTCAAAGTAGAGGAAAACCCTTGATGGACCCTGGGAGGAACTTGCACAACACCAAGGCCAGGTTGTAAGAGTTTCTTTGTTTCGTTATTAATACAAACTGGTTTATTTTTCTCAATAGCTTGTGTTAATGAGTTATTTCATGTGTTCCTTGGTCTGCATGTTGAATATATGTTTTATTATATGAAATGCAAGTGCTTGGTAATTGTTTGATTGTTTGTGGTTGCAGGAATTGACTTGAAGGAGGAGCTCATCCGGATTGTCAAGAACGGACTTCAACAACAGCGTTTTGGAATAAGGTAAGCCTAAACACTTGTAGTTTTCATGTTGTAAAAGGTGTATTTAGAGAAAGATCACTCCATTTTGTCTTGTTTGTCATTAGAATGTCTTAGACTTCTAGGAAGGTCAGCTGTGTCCGCACCCTTGACCAATTCCGTGTGACAGAGAGCACCGAGATGGCAAAGAGGTGTTTATCTGGTAGATGATCATTTACCATTTATTCCTTTTATGCAGGCAAGGTTAGTCCTGACATGAAATCTACAACCACATTCTCTTTTACTAGTTTTTCAATACTAGTCAAATCAAATTGCTCCAATAACAACAACCATATAACTATCCTAGCATTGACATTAGTTTTATTCACTAAATAATTAATGGCCACATTATCATTGTGAACAAAAGTTTCATAACAAGTGATGTAATGCCTAAACTTGTTCAAAGACTGTACCACAACCAAGAGTTCCTTTTTAGTGACTGTATAATTTAACTCTGCTTTAGAAATGTTCTTATTGATGAAATAAATAGCATAAGGAAATTTCTCTTCCACTTGTCCTAAGGCAGCCCCTACAACTTTATTTGATGCATTTGTGTGTATATGGAAAGGTAATTCCCAGTTGGGACCTCTAAGGATGGGTGTAGTGGTCAACTTTTCTTTTAGCACTTTGAAGGCTTCATGACAATTTCTTGTCCAACAAAAGTCTGAATCTTTAGCCAGTAGTCCAAACAAAGGTGAAGCTAGTTTACTAAAGTATTTAATGAACCTTCTATAATACCTAGCTAATCTAAGGAAGCTTTAAACATCTCTTTGTTTTTGAGGGATAGGGACCCTTTTAATGATGGAAATTTTGTTTGGGTCAACCTGTATCCTTTCCTTAGATATGGAATGACCAAGGAAAGTCCCTACATTCATAAAAAAGTCACAATTTTCATAATTCAATGAAATATTCATTTCAATGCATTTATTTAAGACTTTGCACAAATTAGAATGAGCTTCCTAGAAGTTACATCCATAACGAGTGAATTCATCCATGTATATTTCAACAATGTCATGAACAAGTTCGGTAACGATACTTAGAACTCCCCTCGAGATGGTAGTAGGGGCATCGCATAGACTAAATGGAAGGATCCTGTAAAAGGTACCCCAAGGACATGTGAAGGTGGTCTTATCTCAGTCTTCAAGGATGATCTGCATTTGGTTGTACCCACTATATCCATCCAGGAAGGAGAATAAATTCTTCCTTGTAAGGCCATCTAGGACTTGGTCAATGAAGGTAAAAGGGAAATGGTCCTTTTTTGTAGCCTTGTTAATTTCTCGGTAGTCAACACCAATCCTCCACTTCCCATTTTTCTTGGGGACTAAAACAAGAGGGGACACTGACTAACTATATGAAATGGGGTATATGAACCCTACATCTAGTAGATTTTCTAATTCCTCTTTCAAAATGTCCTTAAGAGTTGTGTTCATCCTTCTTTAGGGTTGACGACTAGGCTTTCATCCCTCTTTGATGTAGATATGATGAGTATAGACTGAGGGATGAACACCCTTCATCTCCTTATAATCCCAAGAAAAATCATCCAGGTGTTGCCTCAACACACTGCATAATTGTTCTTCCTACTCGGTTGAGAGAGAGGGGTTGATCTTTAGAGTTCTGGATGGGATAATTTCCACAACCTTGACATGTTCTAGGATAGAGTCAACAAAGCACAAATCAATCAAAGTACTATTTTGAGGTTCCTTTATTAGTTCATCAAATATCACGACAATGGGAGGCTGATTCTATAAGATATGGTCAATAAGGTCATCTTCATCAAGTTTCCCACCCCCTATAATAATGTCCATTGTGAAAATTGGGTAGGGGGTTGCCTGATAAAATTCTTCATCTTCCTCATCCTATAACCACAAGGGAAATTAATGCTCAACAGAAGCTTGAGCAGAAGGGTACAACACAAGTTGTTTTGATAGATACCCATATTTAATGGCCATGTTCCCAACCCTGCAACTAATGTAGGCATCAACAGTGGCCAATAAAGGTCTTCTTAGGATGAGAGGATAGACATTAAGCTTAGTTTTGGGCTTGATGACAATAAAATTAGTGGGGTACTCCCAATAGTCAATCGATACCATTACATCCTCAATAACTCCCTGAAGAGCTACTGTGGATCTATCTGCAAGTTGCAGTACTTTAGCTATCTTCATCAAGGCCCCTTGGAGGTTGAGCTTGAGCATGGTTTCCCTAGTCATCACATTGATTGCAGCCCCAAGTTCAATCAAGGTATTGGGGACCATAATGCCATCGATGTGTACATCCACTATTGGGATACCAAGATCCAAGTACTTTGGGGAGATTACCATCCCAAGAATTAGGTCAGACAACTATCCAACAATGTTAATAGTGGGGGTATCTCTTATTCTTCTCCCAGGTCTTTTGAAACACTCTTCCTTGATAATATTTTTGTAAATGGGGAAATATTTGACGACCTTGAGAAGGGGTATTTTGACACACAAGTTCTTCAATTATCCCAAAAGTTCATCCTCTTCTGGGGTGTGTTGTTTAGGGTGGATCAAAATTTCAGGGTAAGGAGGTGCATTGGATTGAAGGGTACTCTCTTCCTTCTATTCTTCAAGCTCTATAGGTGGAGAAGGTGGGTGATTATTTGGGAGCACCCTCCTAGACCTAAGGTTGATATCTTGTATTTCCATAGCATAAGCAAGATATGATATATCCCCACTGTAAACCTATTGTGTTTGCTTATTGTTCGGGTTCACATTGGGTTGAGCAGGCATTTGAGGTTGCTTAGGTGGAGTGTAATGAGGAAGTTGTGGTTGAGGTTAAGGTGGAGGTAGTAAAGCAAGAGGCTGGATTGATTTAGGCCTCAACCCTGGTGAGAGGTTACCCCATTGGGAAGATTGAGGGGGATATGGATGGAAAGGAGGGTTAATAGGTTGAGGAGGATATTGAGGACCATAAGGCCAAGGAGGACATGTGGGCCATGATGGATGAGTGAAATGGTACCAAGGCTGGAAAGGTGCATTCCGATTTGGATTGTAATGAGGATAGTGTGCACCTTTCATTCCCTATTGATATGGTCGAGAGCCTTGAGGCCTCCATGGTTAATGAAGCAGAGTTTCTCTGAACCGCCTTCTACCCCTTGGTATACAACCTTCATACCTAGAAGAGAGGGACACTTTTCTGTTTCATGGTTTTCTTCACAGACATAACACACTTCTATGAAATTTAGTGGGCACTCATTCCTAGGGTGTCTCTTAGTTCATTTAGGGAAAGCCATAGCTATTTCCCTTTATGGTTCCTCTTGCTTCCTTTTATTTTTCGTAGCATCCATCTATAGGGAAAATGTATGCAACATTTATCTCTTAAAATATTCCACTATACTTCCTATCTCATGTTTGAGGTCTAATGTAGAGGGAGATGAACTAGCCAAGCCTTGGCTAGACCTACCATTTTTCCTAACAACCTTAGAGTGATTCCCGAATATTATTTTGATTTCATCATATGCTATATTGTTTTGAGGATATATGGAAACAACTTCAACTTTTGTTCATCTGAGGCATAGTCATAGGTCCTATAGATAACAAAAAATTCAAACATAAAGGTGTCACGATCCTTGGAGGTTAGGCCATGGAAATGTGGAAGGGAAGAAAGGATTCTATTCGTCATTTTGGCCTACCCATTAGTTTCTATGATAGGTAAAAGCTCATTTTTTTTTGTTTTCAACCATAGTTTGGATAGGTGAGATGTGTTCTTCTTCTCCTATGGGTTCCTTAGAAATTTCGGGTTGCTTTCCTAGAGGGTATTCTAACTCCCTTGTAGTCAGAGAGTGAAGTTTGCATTCATCAAAGAAGAATGAATGTTGAATGCTTGAAGGGGTGGGGGTTTTTGGTAAGAATTTCCCTTGGCTATTTCTACTCCTATGAGGTGTGAAATAACTAGCTCTATTTTTTTAATTTTTTTTCTCTTTTTTTTAGGGCTTTCAAATGAATAAGACTGATGAAAAACAAAAAAAAGTAACTCCTAAGTAGAAACAAAACCTACTTGAACACGTCCCTAACAATGTCACCAAAAGTGATGAGCCGTGTTATTTCACTAAGGATGTTGCAACTGCTAAGGCTTTTCAACTTAAATTATCAACCTGGGGTTCATACAAACATAGAGGTGATAATGCTATATGCACATCAAGTTAGTTTCTACTCATGTCACCCTCAGTCATAATATTAGATCAAGGTATTCAGATACCACTCCAACTAACTTCAAAGATAATTTATTATGAAATCATATCATGATTTCAAGGAGATTAACATGATTCTAACTACAAAAATAAAAATGCCATCCATTAAATGTAAATGCTAATTAAAATTGCATGAAAGGAACAGGTTAGTCTAGTTGTAGAAGTAAACCATGCTACTCTAGTTGCACACTTAAATCAAAATAATAGCCTACTTGGATGAATCATTTATCTATTTGCAACTTGCTTAAAAATGATGAATTCAATTTTCAACACAACTATGAAAAAAATGCTAAGTCTAATTCTACTTGTTGTCTTATGTTTGTAGTGAGGAAAGGATGGGGTTGGATTGGTATTAGAGTCCTCCTTAATAATGAAATCAAAGCCTGGGGGACATTATTCAATTTCAATGTGCAGGGGTCAAAGTTTGGAGCGAATTTGGTTGAAGTAAGCAATGCTACATGACTACTACAAGAAGTGCTATAGGAGGCCCTATATTACTACAAGAGGTCCTATTTTGCTACAAGATGGGTCTAAGAGATTTTTGAGGATAAGAATGGTACCTTGAAGGTGAAGGAGGGTATATAAAGGTGAATGAATGGTGTAGGAGTCCCTTAGCCAAGCTTAGTACCCCTTGGAGGCCTATCTTGCACCAAAGTTTATGCCCACAATGTCCTTCATTTGCCCTGGAAGAGTGACATCAGTGCCAGAGTTTGGAAGCAATGTGAAGTGTCCAAGAGAGATATGGAATGGTCTAGGTGGATGTGGAAGAGTGTGGCCACCCCAACAAGTCGACAACAATCCCTGAATACAAATCACGCACATGCATCAAATGATCAATATTACAACAAAGTAAATTAACATGGGAATGATGAGTTGAATTTTATTAAAATATACTCTACCCTACAACACAACTCTAATTTCCAAATTAATGCTACTAACTTCTAAGTTGCATAAATCAAGCATGAAAAAGGATTACAATCAATACTTAACAATTTCCAAGAAATCATAAACACATTTTTTTGGGTTGTTGTTGTAAATCTCCCAACCACTCTTCCCACAAGAGAGGTGATAGGAAAACCCACAACAACAAGTTTTGTGATGTAATTCCTACTTAAAAAAGAAAATAATTGAAATGACCTGAACAAAAACCAGGAAAGAATACAAGAGAGGGACTAAAGCCTCTGGGTTGGGCACAAACCCAAGGGTTTCATCCCTCCAAAACTAATTCAGATGTAGGACAATAATGAATTTCTCATTAACAGAAAATAATAGTCACATACATCATATGAAAGATGAAAATAATGATATCAAGCATGAGGCTCTCAATAGCTACTCCTATCTTCCACAAAAAAATCAAATTGTAATGAGCCTTTAGGCTTGTTTATTTATACAAAAAGTAGCTGAGGACAACTCCCTTCAAAATAAGAGGGATTTCCTCCAAAATATCGAAATTGGTGGATTTGGTTCCCTTGGATCTTCACATGCAATTTAGTTCCTCGACTGCTCGTGAATTTGAGTTCTTGGTGAGGAATATTTGATCTCAAGCTGAGTTGGGGAGTTAATGTAGTGGAAAAGACACCCTATATTTTCTCTAGATGTCTCCAATCAACTCCTGCATAGCAAATATCTCCAAAATTTCTTCTTTTTCCCACATATTAATCACATTAGGCCATGGAATACTACAAGCACCCTTTAGTCTTCGTACTAAACATATTATGGTTAAAAAATGCGAATTAATGTCAGAAAAGGAGAGTTTTAAGGGTCAGAGGACAACACAATGGGCCTCAAAATATATCTATTGATGGGACCTGTTATCACCAAAACAAGGGTTTACATTTTTCTTAGTCATGGTCTTAGATAAGTGTTAAGTCACCTTATGTTTTAATGGGTAGGTGATAGGTTAGGAGTCTCAAAGGTTTCAATTTTTATATCCAAATAAAGTCCAACAACCTTATTCCATGTTTCATGAGTCTTATATTCTTTTTAGAAACTCATAGCTTAAACCATTTTTGAAAATTTTTGGAATTAGCCCCGAAACCACATTTTCGTAGCGCAGACAGTGTAAAATGTCTATTTTGTGCTACGAAAATGCTGCTCTTTTCGTAGCGCTTTTCCCTGCGCGCTATGAAAGCGCAGATTCGGAGAACAGTCTTGTCAAACATCAATCTGTTAATATTCCATTATAATTTTCATTATTAGGTGTCAGCTAGGAGTCAGTCCTTATGCATGCCACCATCCAAACTCATCATTTCGAATTTAGGGTTCATTATGAAAGATAATTTCAAATTCGAAAGGGCTGGCTAGTCTCATCATTTTAGTTTGCATGCAAACCCTCGAATAGAAGTTTTTTGAACAGTAAGCTGTGGTAATTTTCCACCAAGGTTTTCCTCATCCACAATTCAGGCGAGGCTAACCACCATTGGCAAGCAAGGCTGATCAATAGAATTTCAAAAAGAGGCCAGTTTTGTCATAGGAATTCAGAAGAAAAGATGACAGAGGAGAAGAAACGTCATAGGTCTGGTCATTGCTTGAGAACAGAGCCTGAAAGCACTGAGGTTTTAATCAGAGACAAAGCAGTTGTAGAAGCCTTCAAGAAAGCAGGATGCTGGAATTTTTGCAAGAAATTGCAGGGAGGGCATACTTAGGTGACAAAGGAGTTTGCACTCCATTTCACTGGCTTAAGCACAAAGGTAGGAATGCTGAATTTGCAAATTTCTCCAGAGGTTATAGCTTTGGTGATAGAGATTCCTAGGGGGCAAGAGACATGGTTCAAAAACTTCAGATTCAACATGGAACCATGTAAGGTGTTCCTAAAGCCAGAGTTTTCAGAAACCGACTTAACCAAGGAAGTTCCCAAAGACTACATCAAGGATAGCTACACGAACTTGCTCTTCAACATTCAACGTTATTTCACCTGTGAAGGCAGATATCAAAAGGTTTATTCATATCATTTTAAGATCCTGTTACATTTTATTGGTATGACTTCTCTAGATTTGCCTTACTTCTTATTTCGAAGTGTAGCTAAGATGGCAGATAAAGTACAGTTGAAATCTAAAGGATGTGAAACTTCCATGTTTCATCATGGTTTAATTAAACTGATAGTTCTACATGAACTCAAGAGGATCAACAAAGAATGGTCTTCATTCTTGTTTTTATGTGACTTTGGAGCAGAAAAACAAGGTGTAGATATTAGCCCTAGGGTTAAAGGAACTCCATCAGCAAAAACCAGCAAGTCTGTAATGTCCAAGGCAAAAAGGTATGTTAAGTTGAAACCTAGGAAGCAGGTGAAAGAACAAGTAAGCAAAGCACCAGTAGTCATCCTTGAAACTCCTAAATCTACAAAGGAAAAGATGCCTGAGGTTAAGGGAATGACACAAGAATAGTCAACCAGCAAACCAGTTCAAAAGAGATTGACTAGAAGTCAAATTGCAAAAGAGAAAGGTAAAACAGTGATCTCGGGAGAAGGTTCCAGCTTGAAGGGTGATTTAAATGATATTTTAAAAGCCATTGATATTTCAGAATCCCCTTTGGTGTAGGAAAATGTGATAAAATCTGATCAAGGAAAGTCAAAGAAAATGAAACCCTCCAAGAAATTGGAATTTGAAGATGATGTCACAACATTTGTTTTCAAACCCAGAAAACCCTTAACCAGGCAATCTAAGAAGATGCAAGAGTCCAATATTGAGCTGGGAAGAATAGAAGAAACATCTGCTATTCAAGAAGAATTGATTGACATTCCGTCTCCAAGACCTGAAGGTGACAAAAGCACAGTTCCTGCCACTCAAACAGAAAAAGCCAGTTATGAGGTTATGGAAGAAAGGTTAAAAGCTGCCAACAATGAAATTGCTAGACTAAGAGTGAGAGAAAGAGAGCATGCTACTGAAAGGAAAAATTTCAAAAGGATGAAGGCTCTCTGGGAAGCTGAAAAGGTGTCCAAACCAGAAGTAGTAAACAGTGAAACTCAATACTTTACCTGGACTGTTCCTGCCATCAAAGAAGCTAGATTTGTAAGGAAGGTTAATGCTTAGCTGAGAGCTACAAACAAGAGATTGAAAAGGAAAATTGAAGACCTAGAAATACAACTAACCAAATCTAGAAAAGGGTCTACAACAATAATGAAATAGGGTGTTGAAAAGGGGCAGTAAAGGAGATATATTAAAACAGTTTTGGCACATAAAAAGAATTTTGGCATATAAAGGAAGAACAACTGTGAAGAAGAACATCTATAAGGGTAAGTGATTTTGATTTTTGGTTGATCATATCAGTCTTCTTGGAATTTTGAAAAACTCCCAAACTACAGATTTTTGAAGGCCGTGTTGAAAAAGAACATACACAGCAGTTTCGTAGTGCGCTATGAAACTACTGAAGATGATCATTTAGCACTTATGGATGCTTTCCGAAGGTAAAGTTGGATTAGTTCCAAATTTTGAGGTTGCTGGTAGACATGGGATCATGTATGAAGTCTCAGATGGCAGTGGTGTAGATAGCAAAGCTTCAAGGAGTATTTCATAAGTAATATGAAGGCTGTGCTACGAAAACAGAGTATTTTCGTAGCACAGTCATGTTTCATCCTTTACACCATATGCTCGAGTTTCCTTTTTGCACAGGTGGAAAATGATGTTTCAAGGGATTATTAATGCATGCCACCTATACACCAGCAAAACTATTTGAAGATAAGCATAAAGGGTTAAGGACCTTAAAAGGAGGAACTCTGTTTCCTAGATTTCAGGACAGTTAGGTCATGACTCAGCAAGTTTTGCAACAGCATTGTGGACATCATCAAGCTCAAAGACATGGGTTGGCAGTTGATTAAAGAATGTATTGAAGACCCAGATAAGGTTGTTGAAAGCATGTTTTAGGAGTTTTACTCCTATTTGTATTAGAACTCTTAAAGATAGCTAGTTGTCAAATTGTAATTAAGTAGTTTGTTTTGTGAATGGATAGGTGTCTAAGTTAGGAATTCGAATTCCTCTAAAGGTGGATCATAGTATCCAAGGATGTAAAACTCTATATAAAGCTTGAGAATTGAGTTCCTCAGGGTTGGTAATTTTTCATTAGCAAAAGAAAGTTGTGTTATTGTAAGAAACTGTGGTTTTTCATACTTAATATAGAGATCAGTTTGATTACTCAAGATTCACAAGGAGTTTATGTGTTTGATGTTCTTATGGCCTTGTTCAATTACTTATTTGTAGTGGTATGAGCTTGTGATACTTAGAATTCATTGGAAAATGCTCTAGCTTCCTTCACATGCTTGTAAACTGTGTTGATTCACTATGTTACTGTTCCATTTATAAACCGAAACTCTAAGTGCCGTGACTTCCATGTTTTGTTGATCATGTTGTTTTGTTGAAGACTATCTTGAATCCATAGCCCAATTAATGTTTGCTAATATTTGATTCAACCAGTCATCCAGTTATACATTTATCCATTTTTTTCCTAGAGTTAGCCATCTAATCATAATAAAAAATCTTAAACCTAGTGAGAGAGCCCTCTTAGGTTGAGGAGGCTAAGCCTCAACCAAAAGATTGGTTTGAAAGAGTTACTCAGAGTCCGCTTGATCAACAGCCTATCAAGGTCAGATTTTGTGATAACAGGACCCATCACAAAGAAAATTGAAATAGAGAGACATCAAACATACATCAAGGTTACTGCACATAATTAGGGTTTCCCTTATTAAGGTTATGATGCCACCCATATATATACATATCAAGACCATTGATTTATTGCTAGAGGGATATCAATACTGCTAGACCAAGAGACATACCTTACATATCATTGTCTATAAAATGTTGTACAAACTATTGTACATATGTATATCATGGAGCAAAGGATATACCATATTATTGAAATGTGATGTAGAGGAACGCAAGCCATATTTGATTAAAGTAGAGTCGATATCATACAAATATGTCGAGATCAAGATTCACATGAATCATATATAATTGTGATACTAAAATATGACTCAAAGTAATGCTAAAAATGATGGCAACTGGTGAGCACCAGTATTGCAGCAATAATGCTGCAACTCCTGGGTTGCCTACTTTATTGTTATCAACCCGGTAGTTCATAACAAACTTAGAAGTGTCGATGCTGCATGCACAAGTACTAGTTCTCGCTGTAGGTTGTCACTTGGTCAGCCGATGCAAGATCACTAAGAGATCAAGCCAACTTCTATGGATTCCAGAAGAAGCTCTATATGTGATGAAAGAAAAGAAAGATTACTCTTCAGATGCTATTCTAACTACAGAAAGGAGAAAGACTGAAATGTAAAGCAAACCTAGTAAACGCTAATTAACCAACTAATTCCACTTTTGTGGAAAGCACTATGAAAACCATGAAATGAATGCTATTACCTACTCAAGTAAGTAAAAAACATCTAACTATGCTATTTTTGGAAGTAAATAAGCAAAAAACATATTTTTGGATTTCTATGTATTTTTATGTGAATTTGACATGCATGTAATTTATTGTGTGTGAGTGTAGCAACGAATAGGTGGCTGAAGGGAGGTTTTGGGACTTGAGAGGATGTAGGATGGTGTGGATCGGTCCTAGGAGGTCTCAGGTGGCCTTCTGGAGGCTTTTCCCACACTCAGCCTTCAAAAGAAAGCCTACAAGAAAATCTATAGGAGGACACAGGAAATCTACAAGAGGAAAACAGGGAAACTACAGGAGGCCTACAAGAGGAGGCCGAGAGCAGTTTTCACTGTTTTGAGGGTGTGAGAGTGGGTGAAAAGGGTGGATGAAGGTTGGAATGAGGTGTTAGGGTGCCTAAGGTCTACCATGAATCACCAGGAGAGAGAAAGATGATTGGGTTTGCTCAAGGAGAGAGGAAGTAGTTTTATGGAAAAATATAAGAAACTAGGGCAGAATTGAGGTGAGATTTGGGAGACCTATAGGGCATGGATCAGATGGAGGGTGTGATTGGTGATAAGCTAGCCTACTGCTGAAAGAGATCTACTACATATAAACTGACAGTCAACCAAGGAAATCAAGCAACAAGTGAAATGAATGCATTTAGGAAAAACAGAGTTTTGCATAAAAATGGTCTAAACTATGATCTATGAATGGAAATGCTGAGAAATGCTGTAGGAAAGGAAAGCATGAAAGACGACTATTGAAAAGTAGGAAGTGAGCATGATGAAGAATATCTAAAGCAAAGTAAAGCTGGACTATTAAAAAGCTGCAAACACTAGAAGTCCTATGAAGGAGGAAAATCTTTGTTTTTGGGGCAGCAAGAGAGTCTTTGCCTCAAATCATGGTCCTAGAGGGAGGAAGAGAGGCCAAGGAACTATTGCTAGCCTTTTGAATCTTCTCTTTATCACTGCTTAACCTGCTACAAAAAGCACAAATGGAAGCAAACTACTAAATCATCAAAAGCAACCTATTCTTAACCATAAGAGAAATACATCTAACAACAAACTAATCTACAAACTGAAACAAGGCATACAAATACAAGTAAAGAGGAGCTTGGCTGCTTGGATTGGGCCCTAACCAAGAGCTTCAGCCCTCTGAGGTAACTTAGTGCTAGCTCAAAAAGGATTCCATCTCTATTTTCAAAACAATAGCAAGATTACATGAAACTGTCACGAAAATAATAAGCTCGAAATTTGAGTAGAGTTTACATAAGAAAAAATCCAACCCTAGTGAGGCCCTAGGCCTCTCTACTTATACAAATGAAGCTACAACAACTTCCTTAAAATCAGGGAGGCTTGGCTCCCAAAACTAGAGATAATCATCAGTCATCTCCACTTGCTCGGCTACCTTCTAGTGCATGATTCGGCTGCTTGTACTCTGAGCTAAATGAAGGGGAATTCGAAGTGAGCAGTAATAAATGAGGGTGATTCCCTCCTATAAGTCCTCTTCTCTGTCCACTTCGAGTTATTGCTGCCATTTGTCCACTGGATCCTTGACTTTGACCTCGAAATCCATCAATAATCTGCATTAAATACATGTTAAACCACATGGCATAATAACTAATTCAACTCACTCTATAAGCATAAATATAATCAGAAAATCATACAATAAGCTAAGAGAATGGTTGATTTGAATAGGTTAGGAGGTAAAATGAGCCCATATAATTACCCATTTATGAGGCTCATCATCACCCCCCTACTGAAGGTGTTGCTCATCCTCTGAGCAACCTAGTCAATCTCCTCATCTTCTATGGCCTTGGTGGCCTCCCTAGCATCCCAGGCTTCTGATGTGGTCTATTCTTCTTCACCATAGAATCCTACCTTCTTGTCTATGTCCTTCCACTGCTCCTCATCTTCTTCTTCTCTTCTACCTTCCAGCATGCCTAACAACAGTGGGGGACTTAGTTTGAGGCCAATCCAGTTGACCTTTAGCCTTTGCATGGAGTGCTTGTACATTGGCACTCTTATCAATGCATCCTTCAACCTCATGGGGGAATAATATTCCTTGATCTGCAAACTGTGTGGTAAGGTGTTCCATCTCGTCATGCATGCATGCACACAGTCATCCCCAAGTAGCCTTTGCATATCCTCAAAGTGTGCAATGGCTTGTGCCTGATTGGTGAGATATCTAGGGGCAATCTGAGGGTCATTGGCAAGCAGGTTGTGTGTGCTAATGAGTGCCATAGGATCTGATGGCTCAGCTCTTATCATTAATGGCTCATTCTGCTCCTTTATCATCAATCTTTTTTATTTTTGCTGCCCTCAATTCTTCATGGTTCATCCATGAGGCCATGGCCATTAATTGCAGGTCCCCTAGCTTGGCATTGGGATCCCACACATTCATGTCTGTGAGGGCCATGTTGTGTAAGTAGAATTCTGCCATCTTTGCTTTATCCTCTGAGGTGCTTTGGTCACACAAATCCATGAATTTCCTATAGTCTTGGAAAGGCATTGTGCCTCTTTATGCCAAAGTCTTTATTTGGAATTGTAACCATTGGTCCTTTAGATAGAGGCCATAGGATTTGGCTGGTGTTCTGCATTGCAATGCCTCCATGGATAAGCTGGCCATGCATGCCAGCTGGGTCTCTTTCTCTTGCAGCTGCCTCCTTAGTAATTCATTTTCAGTTTCAAGGTGGCTTCTTGTAATTGCTTCCCTGTCTCTGAGAGCACTCAACTCTCTGCCCATTTCCTTGAGTTTGTTTTCCATATGGCCAACATCCTCAACTCCTTTGGATTTGGCTATCTGCATCCACCTATGTGTTCTCACTCTTTCTTTCTCCAATTCAAAAAATAGTGGAATTGCAAATTTCTGTGGGATTATCCTTCCTCCCTCAAGTAGATTGTAATAGGAGGCAAGACTAGGCTGGGGATCAGGTTCTTGTATCTCTTGTGCTTCCTCCTTCACCTGTGGCTATCCTTCTATCCTTTTCTCAAGCTTTTGGGTCTCCTGTAGTTTTGACAGTGTCTCCTGTAGAACTGTTTGAGCCTCCTGTAGGACTGTTTTTGGGTCCTGTAGTACTTTTCCTTCCATGTGGAAGATCTAGGTGTCCCCCTTTCATATGTTATAGGTGTATTGGAAGGAGATTCTTTCCCCTTGGCAGAGGGTGAATCTTCAATGGTAATTGGCACTTTTGAAGAGGGCTGAGGTTTTCCTGTTTTAATTCTTGTGCTTTTCCTAGCCCTGAAATACATGGAGGTTTGTCTTTTCCTTCTTTTCTTTGGCTTGATTGGTGTACTAAGGGCAGTGAGGGCAGCTACTGCCTCCCTTTCCAAAGTCTTAGGGGACTCTTCTCCTTGTTCTACCTTCTCTGCCTCTTTTTCTCCTTCTTCTGTCCCTTTTTTTGTCTCTTCCTACTTTGTTTCTTTAGCTCTCTCCTCCTCTATTTTAGTTCCTTCCTCCTTCCTCTCTTGTTCTGCTATATCACCCCTAGCTCCACCTTCTCCCCCTTGTTGTTCTTCCTCCTCACTTCCAGTAGGGCTGACATCATAGGTTAAGGCCCTTATGTCATCCTCAACTGTCATGTTTCGAAAAACTTCCCATGCTATAGGGAGTGTAAAGGTATGGAGGGCTTCCTCTACTAGGATTTTGATTAAGCCATGGTGAGCTAGCTACTTTGAATTTCTTGCTTGTACCTTGGTGCTGGAGTCAATGAGGGACTACAGGAGGAAGTAAGGGATACTGAACTTCTGAGGTGCTGGAGTGTCCATGCCATACCTTAATTCTTGGGAGATTCTAAAGTGATAACCGTAAACAATGGTGTACCTCCCCTCACAGGAAATGTATTTGATTATTTTATAGCTAACCTCATACCAGGGATATGGTATGCTAGCCATTTTAATGCCATTTTTATCTTCAATAGGGGTTTCATTATTTTGGAGAAAGTTCTTCTTGGCAGCCTAGCCAATTGGTTTCTCATCTTTACTCCAAGGCAGCCAAGAGGAAGGGTAGTGACCCTACTGATAAATTCAGGGGTTATCTCCATGGAAAGAACTCTAATGGTGACAGTGGCATGAGTTCTTGTGTGAGGGACCAGAGAGACAACAAACTCTTGGCCAATTTCCTCATCAAACCCTTGAAATTTCCCAAAGAAATTCATCTAGTTTTCCCTTGTGAAGATGTCCACCACTTGAGGATGTGCATGGAGCCTAGTGGAGTTAGTGGGCTCCTTTCTCATAAACCCTCCTATCATATTGTCTATACTCTTTTGGAAAACCAAATATGGAGGTGGAGACAAAGAATTTTGAGAAAAACAGAGAAACAAAAGAGACTGTGTTTTTTTTTTAAATAAGCAATTTTTTTTTTTTTTTTTAATGTATTTTCTCCTCTCCTAAATACTTATTTCCTCCTCAAATTGAGACCAATTCTTTCATATATTGATATTCAACAGGGGGAATGCATGAACCTTACCTCTTTAGACTGAAAATCGTGCTAAAAATCATGTTTTCCCCCTTCAAAATGACTCATTGCCCCTCCTGTAGAAAACCTGTAGGTGCTCCTGTAGAAAATGCCGAGAGAAAGAATATGGGAGAGATCAATGGAGGATAGTGGTTACAAGGTTGTGGGGGCACAAGGAGACTGTTGTAGCTGAGTTACGAGGAGAGAATGAAGGAAAAGGTGGTGAGAATGCTCGGGGAGGAGTACTTATTACCCTTTATGGATATTTTCGGTGATGAGTGCTGAGCTAGCAAGGTATACGTTGGCCATATTCGGACCGTTGGTCCCCACTTGCTTGGTCATCATGGCCCCTCCTTGTAATCATCCCTCATTATTGCATCGGAGTTCACACTTCCTCCACTACTTGTCCTTGACATCTTGTGTTGGAGTTGATTGTGCGCACGTGTGGGTGACATCTCGGATGAGTGGAGTCAACTAGATGAAGGTGGCCAAGTTAACTGGCCACCTTTCCCTCATTCAACCTCAACCATATCATTGCTTTTTCATGACTTCTAATTACACAAATGCAAACAAAGGAGTGACTTAGTTACTTACCTGTGATTCGAGTGTATTTGCTGTGAGGTGCTGTGGCTTTCTCTGCTGCATGCATTTATTTCCCTTTTTGCATGCTATCTTTGCTTGTTGATGTGTGGTTGTGTGCTTTTGCAGGTTCTTCTCTGGCTGGATTTGAGCTTCAGGTGCCTTTTCAACCTTCATGTTTGCACTCTCTTGCTATTGGTGCTGGATTTCTATGGGATTAGCTGCTACAGGAATTCCTACAGGAGCTCCTGTAGCTGCTTCTCCCCTTGAAACTTCAGCTTCTTCCTGTGCTTGGAGCTTGAGGATGATGCCAGAGGTGTAGATAAAGATGGAGAGGTAGTAGGTAGGCTTCAGGTGAGGTTGATGGTGCTTTTTCCTTTCATTTTTTTTTGTTATTTTCTCTTCTTTTTTTTAACTGAAAAACTGTTTTTCTGTGTTTTTCTTGGATAGGAAGAAAAATGATGCTTGGGGTGTGATGCAGGTTTGGAAATGATGGCAAGGAGGTTTGAAGATTGTAGGAGGGATTATAGGTTCTTCATGAAGCTTCTTTTTCCCTCAAACTGCCTTCTGTAGCCACTTCTGGCTCTCTGTAATTCCTACAGGAGCCTCCTATAGAAAACACAGAGCCTTCTGTAGAAAACACAGTTTTTGAAAAATAGGTATAGTGGGGTGAAAGAAATGCCAAAAATGATGGAGGAAGGTGTGGAGAAGATGAAATGGGTGCTGGTATGAATGTCAGGGTCCCCTTGGCACCTTCTTCTGCTCCCTGTAGTCTTCCTGCAAACCTGAAATGCAACAAAAAATTCATTTTCTTTCTCCTTTTTCTCTTTTTTTTTTTTTGGAAAACAACTAGGGCGCCTCCAAGGGAGGTTTTCACCCAGGGATCTTATTCTTTTTTTCTCTTTTTTTTTTGACATCATTGGGCTGCCTCAGAAGAGGTTTTCAACCCAATGATGGGATTCAAGTGCCTCATGGAGGTTTTCACTTGAGTCCTTATTTTTTCTTTTTTCTTTCCTTCAGTGAGTGGGGGAAGTGGAAGCTAAGATATGCTCCACTACCATCACTGTTTTATTCAAACCTTCAATGAACTCTTTCTTGGAAAGGGGTTTCTTATAGACCTTCAACTGATGTCCATTGACAAGCATGGGGATGGCTTCATCATCAATGGTTCTGATTAGAACTGAACCATTGTCATTGCATTTCTCCACAGTGTAGGGTCCTAGCCATCTTGTCCTCAGCTTGCCTTTGAAATCCTTGTATCTTGAATCATAGAGTAGTGCCCAATCTCCCTCTTGGAATTACTTCTCCTTGATATTTTTGTCATGCCATATCTTTCTCTGAATCTGAACTACCTCTATATGGAGAAGGGCTTGCAATCTGTATTCATCCAATCCATTGAGCTGAAGTAATCTCTCCTTCTGTGCATGGCTGAGATCTAGGTCTAGCTGAGCTGCCATCCTTAGTGTATTGAACTAAAATTCTATTGACAGCAAAGCCTTCTTCCCATAGACCAGTTCATAGGGTGTGAACCCGGTGGTGGTCTTCCATGTGGTGTTGTAGGCCCAAGTGGCCTCAACTAATCTGTCTGCCCAGTCTTTTTTGCTGCTGCTCACTACCTTGGTTAGGATCGCTTCCAATGCTTTGTTAGTGACCTCCACTTGCCCATCGACTTGTGGATGGTAAGGGGTGGAAGTCGAGTGCTTGATCTTATGATGTGTGAGCAGGTCTTCAATTAGGTTGGAAGTGAACTGACTACCTTGATCTCTGACCAACTCTCTCAGATACCTGAACTTGTTGAATATGTTTTCTCTCAAAAACTCAGCTACTTTTTCCTCTGTCGCTGCTTTGATTGCTTTTGTTTCTGCCCACCTTGTTAGGTAGTCGGTGCACACAATGATGTACTGTTTCTGCTTTGAAGGAGGGTTGATAGGCCCCACAAAGTCCATGCCCCACTTCTCAAATGGCTCAAAGGTCACTTGAGGTTGCATGGGCATCTCATCCTTTGGAGTAGGTTTCACCATCCTCTGACACCGATCACACTGGCTTGTATATCTCCTCACATCTTGATGAAGAGTGGGCCAGTAGTAGCCTGCTTGCAATATCTTGAAGGAATTTCTTTTTTGCTGCAAAATGACCTCCACAAGTCCCGTCATGACAGGTCAGGAGGATGTCAAAGACTTCCTCCTCCCTGACACATCTTCTCAAGATCTAATCTGGGCCAAGTTTGAAGAGATTTCCTCCAATCCAGGTGAAAGGGGTGCTTTTCCTTACTATCTTGCTCTTCTCTTTTGAGGATAGGTGTGGTGGGAACTGTGTTGAAACCAAGTAATTTGCTATATTAGAAAACCATGGAGAGAGTAATAATATAGCAAACAGATGTTCATCTGGCATTTGGTGATCCACCATTCCTTCTTCACTTGCAGGCAAATTTACTCTAGACAAAAAGTCAGCAAAAACATTTTCTTTACTAGGCTTATCAATAATGGTCAGATCAAACTACTGCAGTAAAATCAACCATCTAATAATGCGAGCATTTACATTTGGTTTGTTCATTAAATATCTAATTGTAGCATGATCAGTGTACACACAGGTTTGATAGCCTGTGATATAATGTCTGAATTTGTTTAAGGAATGCACGACAGCTAGGAGTTCCTTCTCGGTCACTGTATAGTTTAAATCTACCTTTGACAAGTTTTTTCTTATAAAGTATATGGCATAAGGTAACTTTTCATCAATTTGTCCTAAGGCTGCTCCTATTTCTTTGTTCGAGGAATCCATGTGAATGTGGAAAGGTAGGGCCCAGTTTGGGCCTCTAAGAATTGGGGCAGTCACTAACTTGCTCTTCAAGGTATCTAGGGCTTCTTGATAGTTTTCTGACCATATGAACTCAACATCTTTGCCTAAGAGGCCAAAAAAAGGAGAGGCTAGCTTGCTGAAATCTTTAATGAATCTCCTGTAATATCCAGCTAAGCCTAGGAAACTTCTGACATCTTTCACCTTTTGAGGAGGTGGGACCCTTTGGATGATGGCAATTTTGTTGGGGTCCACTTGCAGTCCTTGCTAAGATATTGCATGACCTAACACGGTTCCTTCAGGCATAAAAAATTCACATTTTTCTAGACTGAGGGATAGGTTCATCTCAATACACTTGTCTAGAACTTTTCCTAGGTTAGATAAAGCTTCCTGAAAGTCAGAACCATAAGGATTAAAATCATCCATGTATATTTCTACTGCATCATGAACTAGTTCAGAAAATATACTCAATACTGCTCTTTGGAAAGTGGCTGGAGCGTTGCACAAACCAAAAGAAAGGACCTAGTATGCAAAATTACCCCAAGGACAAGTGAAAGTGGTCTTATCTTGGTCTTCTGGGCTGATTTGAATCTAATTGTACCCGCTAAACCCATCTAGGAAGGAGAAAAACTTTTTCCCTGCCAGACTGTTTAACACTTGATCTATGAAAGGTAAAGGAAAATGGTCCTTTTTAGTGGCTTTGTTCAATTCCTGATAGTTGACAAAGATTCTCCACTTACCAATTTTCTTTGGCACTAGCACCAAAGGAGAGACCCATTCATTGTCAGAGATGGGATATATGAATCCTGCATCAAGCAATTTCTGCGGTTCTTCCTTAACAATATCTTTAAGTGTTGGATTCATCCTCCTTTGAGGCTGTCTGACTAGTTTGCAATCTTCCTTGATGTATGTATGATGAGTACATACTGAAGGGTGCACTGCCTTCATCTCCTTATAAATCTAGGTGAAGGCATCTAGATGTTTTCTCAGTAGTCTGCACAGTTCCTTCTCCTAGGAAGTGGATAAAGATGGATTGATTTTCAATGTTCTTTCTGGGCTGAACTCTACATTCTTAACATGGAGATAAGTGGAGTTAGCCACACAGAGATTAGTTGAGGGGTTGTTTTGGGTTTCTCTTACTATGTCCTCTAATGGTGATACACTAGGGGGTGGATTCTGGATCAAATTTTCAATCATATCATCCTCATCCTGTTGTCTTCCCCCCATGGTGATTTCTAATGCACAAAGTGGTGCAGAATAAACTTCATCCTGATCTTCCTCCTCCAACCAGAGAGGTAGATCATGTTCTAAAAAGGGTTGGGCAGGAGGATATAGGATTAACTACTTTGACATGTGCCCATTCTTTATGGTCATGTTCCTAGCTCGACAGTTGATGTAGGCATCAGTTGTAGCCAACCAGGGTCTTCCTAGAATGAGAGGATACCCAGTGAGCTTTGCCTTTGGCTGGAGAACTAAGAAATCAACAGGGTACTCCCAAGAAACAATGGATACCATCACATCTTCCACAATCCCCTTAGGGGTCACTGTGGAGCGGTCTGCTAGCTATAGCACTGTCGTGGTCTTCCTCAAGGAGCCCTGGAGGTTAAGTTTGAGCATTGTGTCCTTTGTCATCACATTAATGGCAGCTACTAGATCAATCAAGGTACGTGGGATCATTGTGCCATTGATGTGGACATCAACTACTGGGCTTCTAGGGGCTAGATATTTTGGATAGATTACCTACCCCAACATCAGGTCAGACATTTGTCCTATGACATTGATGGTTGGGGCATCTCTCTTGTGCCTTCCTGGATGCCTAAAGAACTTATCTTTGATCAACCTATTGTAGATAGGCACATCTTTTATGGCTTGGAGAAGTGGTATCTTTACACATAAACGTTTCAATTCTCCCAGGAGTTCAGTCTCTTCTGGGGTAGGCTGGACTGTCACAGATAGTCTCTTAGGAAAGGGTGGATTTGCTTTAGGTTCGCTTTCCTCTTTATCTTCCTCAACCTCCCTGGGTGGAGGCTAGTGATCTGGGAGGACTTTCCCAGATCTCAAGTTAATTTCTTAAATCTCCACAGCATAAGTTGGGCATGATGTTTCCCCACTATACACTTGCTGAGCCTGTTTGTTGTTCAGGTTCGAATTTGGTTGGGCAGGCATTTTAGGTTGCTTTGGTGGAGCAGAAGGTAACGATTGTGGTTCGGTAGGTGGTGGAGGCAAAAGAGCGGGAAGAGGGTTGTATTGGGGCCTCCACCCCTGATGAGATGCATTCCACTGAGGTTGTGGTTGAGCATAGGATTGAAATGAATGGGTGGTTGGTTGGGCATGATATTGAGATGTGAAGGACCAAGGAGGAGGCGTGGACCAGGAAGGATGAGCAGGAGGGCCCCAAGAAGGTATGGAGGTGACTTGGTTGGGGTTGTAGTATGCCTGAGATGTCCCTTGCATCCCCTGCTGGTATGGTCTATGTCCATGCGGCCTTCTTTGGTTTATGTAATAGAGTTTTTCAGTGACTCCCTTGGCCCCTTGATATACAACTTTATGTCTGAGCAAGGAAGGGCACTTATCTGTGGAATGATTTTCTTTACAGACTAAACAAACCTCCATAGAGTTCAATGGGCATTCATTCCTAGGATGCCTCCTGGTGCATCTACGGTAAAAAATGGCCAAAGCCCTCTCTGCTTCCTCTTGTTTTATTTTGATATGTAAGGTATCCATTTGCATGGAAAGAGTCTGCAACATCTCACTCTTGAAGTCTTCCAACATGTTTCCAATTTCTCCTTTAATGGATGAGCTGGAGGAAGAGGTACTGACTATGGGTTGACTCACCCTACCTTTCTTTCTGGCTTCTCTAGAATGGTTTCTAAAAATAGTCTTTATGTCCTCATAGGATAGTTGGTAGATGTCTCCCCCGCCAGTAGATGGAGGGTGTCTAAAAGATCTTCCCGAATTCCCCTGAGCAGGACGAACTTTAGAGACTCAGGGTCAAGTATACACCCGACCCTTTTGTAGCTGAGCTGGAACCTCTCTTCATAGTCTTCCAGGGACTCATCACTTCCTATGGTCATTCAGAAGATTTCTTCTTTAGTATATTTTGACCTACAATAGTCTTGATGCTTGTTGTTAAAGGCTTGCTGCATCTGAGCCCAAGTTGTGATGCTATTGCCAGCTAATCCCATGAACCAACGCAGTGCTGCATCCTTGAGAGTAGAAGGGAATAGTTTCAACTTTTTCTCATCTTCTGCATAGTCATAAGTTCAACAGATGATAACAAACTTGAACAAGAAGGTGTCAGGATCTTCTGTAGTCAGACCATGGAAATGAGGTAGGGTGGAAGGGCTTATATTCTTCATTTTGGTGTCCCCATTGGTCTCCCGAATGGGAAAGGTACCCTCTATTCTCTCTCCATTCCCCCTAGCATTTCTGTTTTCAGCCATTGGCTCCAAAGGAATGTTTTCTTCCTCTTCTTCCCCTATAGGTTCTTCAAATATGTCTAGCTATTCACCTAAGGGTTCTTCTTGATCACAGCCACTGAAGAAGAGAGAAGGTTGGCTGTGTGAAGCAATGGGGGTGTTAGGAAAAAATTCTCCTGAGTTATCTCTATTCCTACGAGGCATGAAAGGAAATCTTTTTGGTTGGTTTTTGTTTCTTTTTCCCCACACTGGCGGTAACTGCAAAAACTGAAATTGATTGAACAAAACAAATTGCAACTAACTGAAATGAACTCGCTGAAATGAAATTTGCAGAATTGAAAAGGAAAGCAAGGAAATGTAGAACTGAAGGAAAAGGAATGACTAGTCTACTTTCGTTGAAATAAACTATTAGCCGAATGTTGCAATAGGAAATAGAAGAAATAAGTAATCACAGAATACTTTGAAACTTCCCCACCAATGGCACCAAAAAATGGTGAGCACCAGTATTGCAGCAATAAGGTTGCAACTCCTGAGCTGCCTACTTTACTCTTATCAACCCGATAGTTCATACCAAACTTGGAAGCGTTAGTGCTGTATGCACAAGTACTAGTTCTCACTGCAGGTTGTCACTTGGTCAGCCGGCGCAAGATCACTAGGAGCTCAAGCCAACTTCTATGGATTCTAGAAGAAGCACTATATGTGATGAAAGAAAAGAAAGATTAGTCTTCAGATGCTATTCTAACTGCAAAAAGGAGAAACACTGAAATGTAAAGCAAACCTAGTAAACCCTAATTAACCAACTAATTCTGCTTTTGCAGAAAGCACTATGAAAACAATGAAAGGAATGCCATTACCTACTCAAGGAAGTAAACAACATCTAACTATGCTATTTCTGGAAGTAAATAAGCAAAAGACATATTTTTGGATTTTTATGTGAATTTGACATGCATGTAATTTATTGTGTGTGAGTGCAGCAACGAATAGGTGGTGTTGAAGGGTGGTTTTGGGACTTGAGAGGATGTAGGATGGTGTGGATGGGTCCTAGGAGGTCTCAAGTGGCCTTCTAGAGGCTTTTCCCACACTCGGCCTTCAAAAGAAAGCCTACAGGAAAATCTACAAGAGGACACATGAAATCTACAGGAGCAAAACAGGGAAACTACAGGAGGCCTACAGGAGGAGGCCGAGAGCAGTTTTCATTGTTTTGACGGTGTGAGAGTGGGTGAAAAGGGTGGATGAAGGTTGGAATGAGGTGTTATGGCACCTAAGGTCTACCATGAATCACCAGGAGAGAGAAAGATGATTGGGTTTGCTCAAGGAGAGAGGAAGTAGTTCTATGGAAAAATGTAGGAAACTAGGGAAGAATTGAGGTGAGATTTGGGAGACCTATAGGGCATGGATCAGATGGAGGGTGTGATTGCTGATAAGCTGGCCTATTTCCGAAAGATATCTACTACATAGAACTGACAGTCAACCAAGGAAATCAAGCAACAAGTGAAATGAATGCATTTAGGAAAAACAGAGTTTTGCATAAAAATGGTCTAAACTATGATCTATGAAAGGAAATGCTGAGAAATGTTGTAGGAAAGGAAAGCATGAAAGAAGAATATTGCAAATCAGGAAGTGAGCATGATGAAGAATATCTAAAGCAAAGCAAAGCTGGACTATTATAGAGCTGCAAACACTAGAAGTCCTATGAAGGAGGAAAATCTGTGTTTTTGGGGCAACAAGAGAGTCTTTGCCTCAAATCATGGTCCTAGAGGGAGGAAGAGAGGCCAAGGCACTGTTTCTAGCCTTTTGAATCTTCTCTTTATCACTTCTTAACCTGCTACAGAAAGCACAAATGGAAGAAAACTACTAAAACATCAAAAGCAACCTATTCTTAACCATAAGAGAAATACATCTAACAACAAACTAATCTACAAACTAAAACGAGGCATACAAATACAAGTAAAGAGGATCTTGGCTACTTGGATTGGGCCTTAACCCAAGAGCTTCAGCCCTTTGAGGTAACTCAGTGCTAGCTCAAAAAGGATTCCATCTTTATTTTCAAAACAATAGCAAGATTACATGAAACTGTCACAAAAATAATAAGCTCGAAATTTGAGCAGAGTTTACATAAGCAAAAATCTGACCCTAGTGAGGCCCTAGGCCTCTTTACTTATACAAATGAAGCTACCAACAACTTCCTTAAAATCAAGGAGGCTTGGCTCCCAAAACTCGAGATAATCATCAGTCATCCTCCACTTGCTCGGCTGCTTGTACCCCGAGCTAAATGAAGGGGAATTCGAAGTGAGGAGTACTAAATGAGGGGGATTCCCTCCTATACGTCCTCTCCTCTATCCACTTTTAGTTATTGCTACCATTTTTCCACTGGATCCTTGACTTTGACCTCTAAATCCATCAATAATCTGCATTAAATACATGTTAGACCACATGGTACAATAACTAATTGAACTCACTCTATAGGCATAAATATAATCAGAAAATCATACAATAAGCTATGATAATGGTTGATTTGACTAGGTTAGGAGGTAAAATGAGCCCATATAATTACCCATTTATGAGGCTCATCACCAACACTAAGAGCCAATGTGATGCTAGGACAACGATGCCAATTTTAAGAGCTAATGTCATTCTAGAACAATGATTCCAAGATTGATAGTTAAAGCAATGCTAGGACAAATCATAAACTATGTATTGATGCCAACGAGATGTGAAAGATTAGATATGCAAGACTGAGTGATGGGAGATCATATAATGCAAGACAAGAGTGTGCTATCTATGCTATTGTAGAGATTCCATCCAACATTGGGAGATCAACAATGCGATAATCTTGTAACTATTACATAGATTCTATACAGAGAGCACAAATATTGAAGAGAGCGTGAGACAATGATGCAAGAGTCTTTTTGCCATTGTAACTGATGTATAGTAAATGTATGAGCCATCAAATAGATGTGCGAGCCATCCTAAAGGATCCAGGAGCCACATTTCATAGGTGTGATGCCTCTAGTGAATGAAAAGAACCAAAATATAAAGCGAACCATCAGATATGCAAGCCCCAAAACATCAAGTGACAAAAACCTTATGCATGTCAATGAAACCCTAAAAGAATAGTTAACCTTTATTATGATTCAATCTTTTTATAATGTTGAGACATCACCACTTATTTATATAATTCAATTATGATTCCTTTTTGAGAAGTTGACCTTTAATTTGAATTTCAAATAGAATGATTTTCCCTCCGTTATTCAAACCAGGATCATAAATGAATTTTCTCTTTATAGTATTTCCTTTTTATTCCATGGAGGATTTATTTTTGGAACAATGGAATTTGAGAGCATAAGGGTTTCCATTTTTAAATTCTTCGCAACACTGCATGAATTTCAACACTCCCTCTCAACTAGAGAGGAGTTTCCATTTCCATTTTGAAGATGTCAGTTGTTTAGAGTTTTGTCAAAAACACAGGAAGTGGATCACCATGAGCATCTCACAAGTATATTTTCCCTCACCTTTAAGGAAGAAAAAATCACCATTGCAGGGACTGATTTCATGTTTTCAGTGGATTCCATCTCTCAAGCTATAGGCATACCAAACCATGGTGAAAATTGGTTCAAAGGCATGAACCTAGAAGAGTACAAACCCTACCAGAAATCACAGTATAAAGAAACTCACTCACATGTTTTCCCATTCAGATATTTGTTGGAGAGATATGCACCATTAATGGCTGTCATGAAATTCTTCATATGTGAGGGTAGCTTTTCCACGTTTTATCAATATCACATAAGGCTACTCATGCACTTTATAGCAGCCAAGTCTCTAAATTTGTGCAGTTACTTGTATAGGAGCTTAACCAAGATGTTTGAAAAGGTGCAATTGAAAGGGAAAGAGCATTACCCCATCCTCTTTCAACATAGCCCGATAAAGGTTATAGTACTCCATCAGTTGGTAGAGAAGAACATGACATGGGACACCTTCATTGAGGTAGCCTTCAAAATGCATATAACCACTTCACCAAGCCAACACTAAACCATATCAACACAGCCCATGGAGGTGGGCTCATCAAGAAATAATGATGATATTTCCAAGGCACCTAGGGTTGAGGTGACCAAGACATATTAGAGAGGAAGAAGGCTTGTGTTTTCTCCTCAAATTGAGGAAGGGGCCAAGCATACTACATCAACAAAACATGGATCAACATCACATCATGAGGCTTCTTTGCATGATGAGGAGCTCATAGAGCATGATTTTGATCTAGTTGACTTGGAGGCACAAGATGAGCATCAAACCCTACAACAAGTCATCAAAGATAAGGATTCTCAGATCATGGAGCTCAAGGAAAATTTGACAAGGGCCAAATTCATCATTTCATTCATTGAGGAAGAAAATAGTCAACTTAAGGCAAAACAACTAGCCATGGAGAAAGAGAAATTAAAAGCCAAGAAACAAGAGATGAAGGGCAAGGAATTGGAGGACCATGATGACACTGAGAAACTTGAAGGACATGTGACAAGAAAAAGACCAAGAAAAATGGGTCTTAGGAAGGCACTTCAGAAAGAAAGAGAACAAAGGCCACCAATGGAAGAATTGACCTTTGAGGAGAGGATTGCCATGGAAATAAATGAAGACAAGGAGTTTTGGCTTGAAAAGATAAATTTCCACCTTGAGAAGCTCCTTGACAAGGCTAATAGGGATAAAAAGTTTCAAAGGAATATGGCCACCCATTATTACATAAGGAATCAGGTTGTTAAGGTCAGAATTAAGTAGTTGAAGGCCAAACTCAAGGAAACCCTAATCAGCCAAAAGGAGAAGGGTAAGTTAGATTTTCTTGCTGATGCATCCATGGTTGCATAACACACCTCATCAGGCATATTTGGACAAATTTTGGGAGAATTTGGAGAATTTTTTGTGTCTTGGTGCAGACTGGTGCAAATTTACAATTTTTGGCAATTTTATCTCTAGGTGAGCGGCGAGCTCACGCTACGTTTTTTCCTAAGGGTTATAAATGATGAAAAATCAGAATTTTTGGAAAGCTTATGATCCCCTCTCAAAACTAATTTTCTCACTTTCCTGATCCGGGGCTCAAGTTTTTAGAATTTTGCAAAAAAGAGGCCAAAAATCACCTTTCTGCCTCTCTTTTTCCATTTCGCTGTGCACCTGGAGGCATCTTGCGAAAATGGCCATATATCAGTAAATAATGAATAATTTTGAGTGAAAAAATACCCTAAATACATCTACACTCTCTCAGATTTCCTTAATAGGATTCAGATCTGGATTTCGACTTCAGAAAGGTACTCGAAAATGGCCTCCAACAGCTCGCTGTGCACTTGGAAATTTATGAGATTTTTGTGAAATTTTCACTATGTAATTTTTTGTAATTCCTGTTCCGACTTTGGTAAAAGTCAAAATGGTGAAATAGATGAATGTGAGGGTAAGAGGAAATGTAAATATGATGTATTAATGAGTGGTTAGTCTTTGTTTGATGTAAATTGGGCTTCATTTATGAGAGAGGTTGCAATCAAAGTTAATTGTAGAAGTTGTTTCAACCTCCCTAGACATTAGGGTTTGGTTAGAACACCTCATGGAATAGTTACTAGAGTCATGGATTCGACCCCTAAGAGTGGGAGAGTTTTTTTTGGTCTTTATGTATCATTTTCTAAGTCATAAAATAGGTTGGGCTTGAGAGGAGAGAAATATTGTAGCTTGTACTTGCATATTTTCTAGAAATCAAAGGATACAGTTTGCAGCTATTATCCAGGAATTCATGTGTAGTAAGTTTGTGATGTTGTTTTTTCTCTGTTATCACTTTATATGAAAGATATTCATCTTATCTTTCCATTCATCAATTCTTCAATGATTTTCCTTACAGTTTATAAACAAAATTCTTTGCATTAAGCTCTGTTTAGATGGAAAAATCGTTATGTGTATTTTCTTTCCTTCTTAATGAATTCATGTTGCATGCTCATTAAGACCTTTACCTTCTTTTGAACACTATACTACACTGATAAACCATAAGATCCATAAAAAAAGTATTGCTACCTTGCTCCTTATATCTTTGCTGATGTAACCCTTTGATCCTTTGACCTAGCTACCTAGTTTTTCTCCTTTGTCCATCATCAAAACCCTAAATTTTCAAAACCTATCTAAGCCTAGCATATCTAGCCTAAAATCCTTTTATATTCCAATCAATTCTTTGGTTGCGATCTCATAGAGAGAGCCCTCTCTGGTTTGGTAGGGCTAGCTACTAAATTAAAATCTTGGTCTGTGGTTACCTTCGCCAATTCCTCTCAGCCCGGGACATTGTGGGGGATAACAACTACCAACCAGAATCATTGTCATTGGGGAGCCAATTCTACCACCCGAAATCATTGTCAATGGGGATCCAATGCTACAACCCGAGATACTCTTCTAGCGGGGAGCCAATGCTACCACCCAAGAAACTATGGCAGTGGGGAGCCAATGCTACAACTTGGGGAAACTCTACTGAACTTTCCAACATGACCCTCAAGAGTCATTGGTAGAACACCTGCATCCACCACCTTGGGAGGAGATACAAAGTTACCCTAAAATGTATGGATCAAACACAACACAAGGCACTTGGGAGAGATACACACTTACCCTGCAATGTTAGGATCGGACACGCCTAGGTCATCTTTTCAACCCATTGGCCTGATGGGGAGGAACAATCCCAACAAGTCCAACTTGTAGGTAGGATGCATACTAGGGTATACTCAATGTTGGAATTATGAATTATGGGTTGTCCTTGATGGAAACCTATCTAATGAGTTGTCCTTTGATGGAAACCTACTTGATAAGTTGTCCTTTAATAGAAACCCACTTGATACATATGTCAACAAGATGTGTTTACAGATATGACAAAGAGTTTTGACAAAGGCATAATAGTTCAGAGGTAGAGGAATGAAAAAGTTGAAATTTCAAGAAATATACGTGGGTTTTGTGAAGTAAAGTTGCGTACACACGCAGGTATGAAGAAGAAAAGGCATGTAGAGTTTGTGCACCATGGTATTTTAAATACCAAGGGTCCTTACCATGGTATTGCCTTGTGGTATTGAGACCAGTAACAAAGGTTTTGATCCCGTCTAAGAAAACCATTAGCTAGAGTATGGTTTTGACTTGTGGTGTTTGATAAGGGCTAAGCTATATAAGGAGATGAAGATCAGAGTGGTAGTATGTGTGCAAGTGATGGATATATTATGAATAGTTAGATCTGAAGAAAATATGCATGTAATGTGCTATTGAGGTTTTTCTTGATCTAAAACTAAGTATGCACATGGGAATTTGATGATAGATCAAATCCAATAGATATGAGATGAAAATCTTGATTATGAGGTGATTTGATCTATGTTGATAGTGTATTCACGCATGATTTTTCTGTATATGCCGATGTATGGGTATGTCTAATGTTCTGTGTTGTAGCGAAGGTTTGATTCTGAAATTGCAGATCTGTATGTGGGTTTTATAGCTTGCAAGGTGTGTACACATGCATGTGTGATACAGGTAAGTCGCGTATATGTGGGTTTTTATTTGAGGAAAGCACATATAGAAAGTAGGGTTTTGATGAAAAGGATCTATGATCAGTTTAATCAGTCTTGATGTGTTTATGATGTCTGCTAATGAATTCTTCTTTATGATTTGGGCTTAAACAATCATGTTTTGATTAAGGATTGATTGATTGAAGTATCTTGAAGATACTTTCTATTTGTGATTGTGTTAGGTCTCTATACTACTAGTGTAACCCCTTATTGTTATTAGTGCAACCCCCTTATTATATTCTTGTGCCCATGTAGTCTCCATATTGTTATTATTGTGCCCCATAGAAGCCCACTATTGTTATTGTTGTGCCCTTACATTATTATTGATATGTCGACTCTGATTATATTATAACCCCTTAAACTCCTGTATATAGAAAGGATGTCTTGTCATTTGTATCATCCAAGAATTGTTCATTTTTGTAATGTAAATGAGGTTGCCCCCTCGAAGAGGCTTATTTCTAAGGCGTTGATCTATCTTTTCTATCTTTTGTGAGCTAGTTTCATAACATTTGGTATCAGAGCTTTGTATTCTAGGGTTTCGCTGCTCAAAACAGGCCTTCATGCTATTTTCACTATAAATTTTTTTCTACAACGTTTCAGAAGATAAAAAAAAACCCATTTGAGATGAAATAGTTCTGAACCTTGGCTCTGAATTTTAGATCTTGTCTCACTATCTTTTCGGAGATATGATTCGAGGAAATTAGGGTTTCACAAGCTCCAGAATTCCATCTCAAACAGGTCATTGTGGAATTTTCGATATAATTTGTTTTCTACGAAGTTTTGGATTGTAAAATTAATACCGATTTGATCCGAAATTGTGGCAAAGCTCAGGCCCAAATTTCAGATTTTTTTCCACTATATTTTCATAGATATGGTCCAAGACATATAGGGTTTCTTCAGGCCCTCGAATTACATCCCAAACAGGTGGCCTTGGGAAAAGCGTCATAACTCTCTCTCGGAGCATCTAATTCAAATTGCGTAAAAAGTGACAGAGAGAATATGGACTATAGTTTGTTGGATATCAGTTTCGGAACCTAAGATCAAAATGGTGACATGTGGCACATCGTACAAGTTCACTCTACTGAACTAGTCTATAATTAGGTCATCGTGGGATATTGGGCATAACTATTTCTTCGGGAATCTAGTTGAGATCATACTTGCGGGTTTAGAAAGAGGACTTAGAGGGATATCACAGGCCGATAGTTTAGAACTTAAACATTTGAAGTTATAGAGTTACAGTCATTTCAAGATTGAGCTCCTAAAATTAAGAAAAAATGATATGAGGAAGTTTGATGGCAAATATCATGTAAATTGGATACTATAGATGGAACAATATTTCGATCTACATGAGGTGAAACTGTTACAAAAGGTACATATTGCATATTTATATTTAGAACTGAATCAATTTTTATGGTATAAAGGGCTTTGTTCTTGTAAACCACTTGTCACATGGTCAATTTTCACGGAGGAAATGATAGCACATTATGAGGATGCAAAGAGAAACAACTTCTTTAACCAATTGATAAATCTCAAACAAAAGTGTTCAATGGAAGAGCACATTTAGGACTTTCAAAAATTGAATATAAGGGTAAGTGATATTCCAAAGAAGCAGAGGATTGATGTCTTCATAGGGACTTTAAAGGATAACATTCAACATGATGTTTGTATTTCGGAACCTGATTCATTGGAGAAGGCATTCATGTTGGCAAGACAAATTGAAAGAAAAATTATGGAAACAAGAAATCCTACCACTCATAATTATAAATATGGAAGTGTTGTTGCTTCTAGCCTTCCATAACCTACAAGGTTGACACCCCAACGATTGGAAGAAAAAGGAGAAAACGATCGTTATTACAATTTTGATAACAAATACACTAAAGGTCATAAGTGTGCTGAGAAGAAATTATTTTACATTGATTGTGAAGAGGAGGAAGAAAAGGATCAAGAAACATCAAAAGAAGAGGATATACACTAGGAACCAACGCCAGAGAAAGAATAAATGAATTTGACCATATATTGTAATGCATTGGCAGGAATTAGCACTCCTCAAACTCTCAATATAGACAGACATATCAAGAAGAAAAAGGTTCAAGAAGTGAAAGATCACATAAAGCATCAAGAAATGAATCTGACCATATCTTGTAATGCATTGGTAGGAATTACCACTCCTCAAACTCTCAATATAGAAGGACATATCAAGAAGAAAAAGGTTCAAGCAATGGAAGATAACATCGAGCATCAACAACAAGTTCTCCAACTTTTAAAGGATAACCCCACTTTGGTGCAAAATTGAATGAAACAATAAGAAGATCAATATCGTAGTGAAAGAATTTTTGATGTAGGCGATTGGGTATTTTTACAGCTACAACCATACAAACAAATGTCCCTCAAGCAAGCTAAGAAGGATAATAAATTATCACCAAATTACTATGCTCCTTACAGGGTGATGCAAAATATTGGTACTATTCCATACAAATTGGAGCTTTCTTCATCTTCCTGAGTGCACCCAGTTTTACATGTTTCATGATTAAAGAAGGTTATAGGTGAGAAGATCCTAGTTCAAACAATATTTCTAGAACTTGACAAGGAAGGAAAAATCATATTAGAACCGGAAGCAGTCACAAAAACAATAAATTGACCACTACGAAATCAATCATGTTTAGAGTATCTCATCAAGTGGAAGAACTTGCCCACTGAAGATTCCACATGGGAGAATGAGAATTTTATATAGAAGCATCTAGAACTACTCAAGCATTGAGGACAACACCTTTTGCAGGAGAGGGGCATGTTAGGTCCCTATACTACTAGTGTAACCCCTTATTGTTATTAGTGCAACCCCCTTATTATATTGGTGTGCCCATGTAGTCCCCATATTGTTATTATTGTGCCCCATAGAAGCCCACTATTTTTATTGTTGTGCCCTTACACTATTATTGTTATGTTGGCTTTGATTATATTAGGACCCCTTATAATTCTATATATAGAAAGGAGGTATTGTGATTTGTATCATCCAAGAATTGTTCATTTGTGTAATGTAAAGGAGGTTTCCCCCTTGAAGATGCTTATTTTTAAGGCGTTGATCAATATTTTCTATCTTTTGTGAGTTGGTTTCATAACAGATTGAAGTTGAGTGACGGTTCTGTGGTTGTTTTAGAATGATGTAGTAAATCTAAGTATGATTCAATATTTATTTCAAAATGACAGTGGTTCAATTTTCATAAATTAGTGATTTAAGATCTGTACGTGGGTATGCTTCATGGAAAGTGCGTCAGACACGGGTTTTCTACTTTAAAGTAGTGTACATAATTTGACATATGGTTGATCAGGGTTTACAGTAATAGAATTTGGTTTTTGGGATTTGTAGTATGTTGATTGGTATTCTGGTTAAAATGTTCTGACTGTTCTGGTTGTTTAAGATGATTGATCTGGGTTTTAGTTGATTCAATGATTGAGTTTCAGTGTTTCGTTGGTTATGTTGGTTCAGTGATTGGTTGGTTCAATGGTTGAGTAACAGTAATAAGTTTCAGTTTTGATGATTGATTTTGGGCTTAAATGTTGGTAGTGGGTCGAGTTTGAAAATTTGATGAAACGTGGCCTACAAGTTGTGATGTGTTGTAGCAGGTGGATCTAGTATGAAAATTTATGAAACATGGTCCCTGAAGGTCTTGAAGATTGGATACTTCAATGAGGGAGTTGAATCTTCCTTCCAGTGGTAGCTGGTAAATCAAATCAGGGGGTTGGAGCTCCCTTTCGATGGGTTCTGGTAAACAAGATCAGGGGGTTGGTGCTCCCTTCTAATGGGTGATGGAGAATGAGCAAAGGTTGTAGCCTTATGAAGGTGGGTGCCTACGTGATGGTATGAGTTTGCGCCAGTACAAGATTGTAAGAATTTTTTCTTTATATTAAAAAGAAGACAAAGACGACAACAGTGGTGGTTTTTTCCCACATTGGGTTTCCACCTTAAATCCTGGTGTTCATGTGTGTTTCTTATGTGTGATGTCTTATTTTGTTCTTGCTACACATGGTTACTATCTATTTAATGTTTAGTGAAGTACTGACACACTGGATTAAGATAAATAGAAGATGATTTAATTGAAAAATTAAGTTTACTAGATATACGCTAGTTCTCTGAATAACAATCACGTACATACATGCGTTGCCTTCAATAAAGTTGCGTATAAAAATCTGGATATGAAATTGAAAATTTTAATGATTTGAAAATATTGATTCACCCCTTCCCCCCCCAAAGGATTTTTCCCAACAATTGGTATCAGAGAAGGTCCTTTGGTAGAAGCTTGATCACTTGAAGGAGATCCATCAAGATGAGTAGTAACGAAGGTGTATTTTCTATAATACCTCCTATATTTAATGGAACTAACTTTTTCTTTTGGAAAGTTAGGATGAGCGCATACTTATAGGCACTAGGATCCGATGTATGGGAAATCATTGAAAGTGGATATCAATATCCAATCTTTATTCCTTCAGATGATGTAGGAAAGAAACAATATGAAACCAATGCAAAAGATGTAAATGGAATCTTGGGAAGTCTATTCGAGTCCGACTTTGTGAAGGTAATGCAGCTGAACACAACAAAGGGAATGTGGGATAAGATTATCCAAAGTTATGAGGGTGAAACAAAGGTAAAAAGTGCTAAACTTCAAACATTTAGAATACAGTATGAGACATTGAAAATGCATGATGATGAAAGCATTGCAACATTTTTTCTTAGAGTAGATGAAATTTTTAATTCCATGAGAAATCTTGGTGAAGAAATAAAATATGCTACTATTATTGAAAATATTTTGAGATCTCTGACTCCGAAGTTTGACTCCAAAGTATCTGCTATTGAAGAAATGCAGGATCTGAAAAGTCTCACACTTGATCAACTCCATGGAATATTGACAGCATTTGAGATGAGGAAAGGTGGTCCTTCAGACATGAGAGAAGCAACCTTCAAAGCTACTGCAAAAGGAAAAGAAAAGGAAGAATCAGGTTATGTATCAGAAGAAGAAGAGGCAAACTTCGTAAAGAAACTCCAAGTGGGTACAGGAAGATTCAGAGGTAAGCTTCCTTTCAAATGTTTTTCTTGTGGTAGAGTTGGTCATTACGCTGCTAAGTGTCCCTATAGAGAAAATCAGGAGAAAGGAAAAGAATCTACAAAAATAAATAGGAAGAGGTTTGAAAAGAAGAGAAGTTTCTATACACATGAAGATAGTGATGGTTTTCAAATAGTGAAGAAGGCGAGTCTGATCAAGATTGTCACTTATGGAATTTGAAGATAAAAGTAATAAAAAGTTTGATGGCCTAGAAGAAAAGGGTTATTTTATTGAAAACTTTAACAGAAATATATCGGATGTAGTAATAATTAGATATGTCAGCAAATATTCAAGTTTGGGAGCAACCCAATTTCCATTGATCAAGAATGAAGAAGATGAAGCATCATCAGGTGCGTGTTTTGGTTCAAAATGTGATCCATTTTCTTGTCTATGCAACAATGATAGTGAAATCACTGAGCTTGCACTTATGGTTAAAAGTGAAATTAAGCACTCTAAAGAGAAAACATATTAAAAAATGATGCCTCTTGAAGCAGCAGATCAAGGCAAGTTAGAATCAATGGACAATACATACTATGCTAAGAAAATATAATTATCAACAATGGAAAGAAAAGATGAAGGATAATATAATGAATTTCAATATCTCGCATCTAGTGTGCAATGGTTACACAAAGTTTCCTCCATCAAACGAGGAAGTACAAAATAACAGTTAGGCTTTGAGTGACATCTTTTGTAGTATATATGATTCAATATCAAATAAGGTTATGCATTATACTACTGCAAAGAAAGTGTGGGATAAGATACAAGCAATACATGAAGAAGTCCCAAAGGAATATTTCTTAGGTAATATTATATCTAACAATGTGTCCAAAATGACAGATGGAGTTGCTGATTCAAAAGAAGACAGGTTAGAAAAAGTATTGATCTTAGAACAAAACTTGATCTTGCTTTGAAAAGGATTGTTAATCTTAAAGATAAGTTGCAGGCTTAGAATAACAAGGACCATGCTAGTATGGTATCTATCTAATGTTGTGAAAGTATTGAAGCTGAGGTCGTCTCTCTAAGAGAAAATCTTGAAAAATAAGATAAGTGGAATGAAGAACTACTTCAAGCATTTGAAGAAAAAGAAAATGGGCTGAAAGAAGAGATTCTCAAATTAAAATAGAAAATGGAGGAAGGAAAAAAGGTTGAAGAAATTATGAAGAAGCAGTATCTAGAAAAGGAAAAGAAATATTAGGTTGAGGTAAATATCCTAAAAGGTAAATTAGAAGAAAAAGATAAACATTTGCGATTTCAAGATAGTACTAAGATTTTTGATAATATTCTTAGTAGTCAAAGGTCTCCTGCCATCAAATCTAGTCTTGGTTTTCATGAAACTGTTGAAGGAGAATCTAGTTCACAAGCTGAGGCAAGGAATTCTAATGAAAAATATGAAATTCTCAACAAAGAGATAAGAAGTCAACCCCATAAACAACCAAGGAAAGAAAATCTTCAAAGGAAATCATTTACTCCTAACTACTAAATACTTAATCGATATTCTCCTAGGATCAATAATGTTGAATGTTCTATATGTCATAATTATGGACATGTTGCAGCCAATTGCAGAAGTAGAATGTTTCAAGCTAATAACTATCTCATAGAAAGATCATCAACTTCTAAGTGCTTTAAGGGATTTTTTTTTGCTTGCAATATGTTTGGGAACAAAGCCATTGATTGCAATAGAAGGAATATGGAACAAGTTTGGGCATGTAGCAAATGAATGCAGGAACAATTTTATGGATCACTGCAAACAACATTGTAATCAACTAGATAAGAACATTAATGTCAGAAGACCTAAAAAAGATGGATCCACCAAAATTTTTCATAATGAGCAGAAATAAGAAGAACATATAAGGTGTGGTCTTGCTCTCTTCTCATTTGAAGATGAAGATGAATGGTACATATATAGTGGATGTTCTTATCACATGACTGGAGATAAGAGTAAAATGGAGTCTCTCTGAAAAAACCAACATGGTAATGTTATTCTTGGAACTAATATTTCAGCAAATGTTCTAGGACAAGGTAAATCCAGAATTAATAAAACTAGAGGAGAAACTGATGCTTTATTAGTCGCTAAAGCAGAATATTCTAAGTGTAGGTAAAATGGAAGATAAGAAAAAATAATTGTGTTTACATCAACCAAGTGTAAGGTTATGAATGAATTAACTAGAAAGGTCATAGAAAGAGGATATAGAAATCTAGACAAATTGTATGTTTTTGAAGAACGGAATTCACATAAATATGAGAAAGATTCAGAATTAGAATAAAAGAAGATGATGCCTATTGCAATCCCTTATTCTTAAATGAATATTTCTATCACTAACTGCAAAAGTGGTATGAGGTACTTGAACTAATAAGAACAAAAGATGATTATCAGGTCCTCAGGATCAGTGATGTGTAATCTTAGGGGGAGTAATACATGTTTTGTCTGATGATGACTCTCATGGTTGTTTTTTATTTTTATACTACTGACAGTGGCTCTGGCGTAGTGATAGTAAACAAGTACAAACATAATAGACTTAGGGGGAGATGAAGGTGTGAAATTTCAGTATTTCACTTTTTGTACATAGATCCTATAAAGAAAAGTCACGTGTATATGCGAGTTTTGAACTGAAAAATCACGTATATCTTGATATGATGAAGAAAAAATGGGACAGACTCGGGAAAAGGGTCTGATATGCTTCAGTTAATTACTGTTTGGCTTTCCTGTTCTGAGGGTTGATGATTAGAGTATGTTTTCGATATTTAGAAGTGCTTTTGGCCTTTATAAGTTGTTGATACCTTGATGGATGACAAGTTAATGAAGATACTTTGATGATTCTTACTACTATATGAGATTCTATGATCAGATCTGACAGTGAACAATTGGAAAACGTTTAGGGGGAGCATTTGCTATAATAATGCATTATTGGCATTATATTTTCTTAATGATACTTATCAAGAAGTGATGCTTCTTATGTTGCTGAAATAAAGTGGTGTTGGTGTGATAAAAAATTATGTTGCTAAGACATGGTTGTTGATATGCTACTACTACATTTGCTGTATGATACTTGGAAACATGGCATTTTTTATGATGATGAAGAATGATGCTACATTTCCCTATCTTACTTTATGATGATATGATTGGTCCTCACTTATGTTGTTGTTACTGCATACCTAGTCCCCGGTTGACGATATTGAAGCTACATTGTCTTATCTTGCGAATTGATGATGGAAATATACGGGTTGTTTTTCTTGGTGTTGCTGACAAATGCTCATGGTTTAGATCATATGTGGTATATGACAGTTACCAATGACTATCATAGTCTTATTGAGGTATTTATCTTGGTTATAAATGTCATATCTATCATTTGATGTAAAGGTCATGTAAAGACATATGATGTAATCATTGTAAAATTCAGTCATGTATTGAGTATTATGGTCAAGTCCTTTTGGACATGTGATGTAATTTGTAACCCAACTGTGCTTGGGAAGTTGATGTAATAATGATGTCAAATATGTAAAATCACTGTGATTGAGTAATTGATGTAAGTTTGAGTACTTGGTGATAGGACAAGTCATATGAGTCATAAAGTCACATACTTCATTGTACATCCTTCAAAAATTTTAGCATGTGCTTAGGGGGAGCATGATCAATGTTCATACTCAATAGTTCATATCTACATAAGCCTTCATTTAGAATTGGTCAGCCATTTTCCCTTGATGTCAAAGGGGGAGAGTAATATTGGTGTTTGAAGAGCTTGGTGCTTATCTTGATTTTTTTTATAGGTATCTACAGGTGGTGGTGGCGAAACACCAAAGTGGTTGCCATTAAGTCCAAAGGAGGAGATTGTTGGCATTATGAATTATGTGTTGTCCTTGATGGAAACTTATATAATGAGTTGTCCTTTGATGAAAACCTACTTGATGAGTTTATCTTTGATAGAAACCAACTTGATATAGATGTCAACATGATGTGTCTACAGATGTGACAAAGAGTTTTGACAAAGGCATAAGAGTTCAGAGGCAGAGGAATGACAAAGTTGAAATTTCAAGAAGTATATGCAGGTTCTGTTAAGCAAATGCGCATACACACACGGGTATGAAGAAGAAAATGTGCATACAGTTTCATACCATGGTATTCTAAATACCAAGGGTCCTTAACATGGTATTTCCTTGTGGTATTAAGCCCAATAACGGATGTTTTGATCCCGTATAAGAAAACCATCAGCTGGAGTATGGTTTTGACCTGTGGTATTGGACGAGGGCTAAGATATATGAGGAGATGAAGATCAAAGTGGCAGTATGTGTGCAAGTGATGAATATCTTATGAATAGTTATATTTGAAGCAAATATGCATGTAATGGGCTATTGATGTTTTTCTTGATCTAAACCTAACTATGGACCTGGGAATTTGATGATGGATCAGATCCAATAGACCTGAGATGACAATATTGATTATGAGGTGATTTGATCTATGTTGATAGTGTCTTGGTGTATGATTTTTATGTGTATGCCGAGATCTGGGTATGTCTAAAGTTCTGTGTTGTAGCGAAGATTTGATTCTAAAATTGCAGAGTTGTATGCGGGTTTTATAGCCTACAAGGTGCGTACACATGTGGGTGTGATACTAGTAAGTCATGTATATGCGGTTTATTTCCTGAAAAGCGCACATACATGCGAGTTTTGTTTGAGGAAAGCATGTATAAAAAGTATGGTTTTGATGAAAAGGATGTATGATCAGTTTAATCAGTCTTGATGTGTTTCTGTTGTTTTTCAATGAAGTCTTGTTGATGATTTGGGCTTAAACAATGATGTTTGATTAAGGATTGATTGATTGAAGTATGTTGAAGATACTTTCTATTTGTGATTGAAGTTCAATGAAGGTTCTGTGGTTGTTTCAGAATGATGTAGTAAATCTAAGTATGATTCAGTATTTATTTCAGAATGATAGTGGTTTAGTTTTCATAAATCAATGATTTAAGATCTGTACGTGGGTATGCTTCTTGGAAAGAGAATACACACGCGGGTTTGCTACTATAAAATAGTGTACATATTTTGACATATGGTTGATCAGGGTTTACAGTAACAAAATCTGGTTTTTGTGATGTGTAGTATGTTGATTGGTATTCTGGTTACATTGTTTTAACTGTTCTGGTTCTTTAAGCTGATTGATTTGGGTTTCAATTGATTCAGTGATTGGGTTTCAGTGATTTGTTGGTTCTGTTAGTTCAGTGATTGGTTCGTTTAATGGTTGAGTTACAATAATAAGTTTCAATTTTGATGATTGGTTTTGGGCTTAAACGTTGCTAGTGGGTCTAGTCTAAAAATTTGATGAAACATGGCCTATAAGTTGTGATGTGTTGTAGCAAGTCGATCTAATATGAACATTTATGAAACATGGTCCCTGAAGGTGTTGAAGTTTGGAGCCTTCAATGAGGGAGTTGAATCTTCCTTCCAGTCGTAGCTGGTAAATTAGATTAGGAGGTTGGAGCTCCCTTCCCGTGGGTGCCAGTAAACGAGATCAGGGGGTTGGTGCTCCCTTCCAGTGGGTGTTGGAGAACAAGAAAATGTTGTAGCCTTCTCTAGGTTGGTGCCTGCATGCTGGTATGAGTCTGCACCAGTACAAGATTGTAATAAGTTTTTCCTTATATTAAAAAGAAGACAAAGATGACAACAATAGTAGTTTTTTCCCACATTGGGTTGCCACCTTAAATCCTGGTGTTCATGTGTGTTTTTTATGTGTGATGGTTTATTTTATTCTTACTGCACATGGTTACTACCTGTTTAATGTTTAATGAAGTACTGACACACTGGATTAAGATAAAAAAAATATGAATTAATTGAAAAAGTAATTTTAAAGGATGTATGCTAGTTTTCTGAATAACAGTCACGTAGATACATGAGTTGCCTTCAATAAAGCCGCATACATAAATTTGGATATGAAATTGAAAAGTTTAATGATTTGAAAATACAGATTCACCACCCCCTGTTAGTATTTTCCCAACATTCAGCAGGGGGAGGTACACAATTATCATGAGGCAAGGATCATACACACCTTGAGATGACAATAGGGGAGATACACACTTACCGTGAGGTAAGGATTAGACATGCCTATTGTCTACGAGTTCCCTCAACCCTAGGAGTTCTCTGGCTCAATTCCTCACCCTGGGAGTTCAGACAAAGGGGAAGAACATAACTTAGTGTTGTTGATCAGCCCCCACCCTTGCCCAAGAGGGTCACATCCATCAATCCATGTTGCTATATGAAGATAAAAAACATATCAAAGTGCTCATATCTGGTACCAGCTCAAAAAATTCACTGAAGAGTTCAACCAAACTACCTTATGAATTAATTTCAAGAAGAAGTGCTTCGTTTTCCTATTTCTGAAGGAAATCAAATCAAATGTTAGAGAAAATACATATCATAAAGAAAATAATTTCATATTTATCCTTTCTCCCCCTCACATAGGGAGGCAACATTCACAAGCCTAATATTGTCTCATACAACAACATTCTCCCAATCCATGAAGTTGGCTATGTCTAGCTTAGAGTGCATACAAGGGTCCATCTAACTGATTAACAATAATAATCCATTAATTCAATTCAAAATGTCATAAAAAATTTTCATACAAGAGGTGATACTGCATAGTATAAAAAAATCCTATCAACAAAGAATTGTTAGCTCATAAAATCAATAATCAAAGGCATACTTTAAAATAACATCAGATGTTCATTGTTTCATTCTTAAATCAGGGGACTTCTAATTATCTACTACAAATAAATAATAGGTGTTGGGATCTCATCAAGGGTCTCTCCCTCTAAATGGGAAGCCTCTTCAAAAATCGTCAATCAAGACATCAACCTATCTATCATATGTCACACATCAACAAAACCATCAAACAGAAAAGTCAAACTATATTAGGTTCTCATATACATATACATTATAGTCATTATGAGTGACCATTAGTGGTTTCATTATCACATACGAACATGTCATCAAATATCCATCAAAGGTCAATGGTTACATCATCACTTCTTTATACAAATATTTCATCAAAGACCTAACATCATCAAGTCAGGACATACATTTTGTAACATTATCAAATTTACCATGATGTTAAGACATCATAGTAGTTACAACTTATCAGGGCCTTGTCAAGATTATCAAGAAAATATTCGGTACATCAATCTTACAAGAACATTATTTCCATCAAGGTTACCATACTCATTACAGGCATTGACAATAGTATCAAGTTACCACACATCAAAATCAATGTTTCTAGCATTTCTTTATCTTATACAAAATCATGATATCCAACAAGGTCACATGATAGGTCAGATGCCTGTCAAATATCAGAGAGATCATATTTACTGTTACTAGATTATCATATGTACCAAAAATCAAACTTACTTATGTATGTGACTGGTATTCATGAATTAAGTAATTACAAAGGGTGATATTCTTGTCATACCTCAAAGCTTAACTTTCCATCCAACATTGCAACTAAATCATAACATTGACACAACATACTATACATACCTTGTAATATTTGGATACCTTTAGCACCAAGTAGCACTTGTTTGTCATTGGAAGTTGTAGCTAGTTTCTTTGTCAACTTGCATATCTTCTCTAGCTTACTTTTTCTTGCACCAAATTCTTCCAGTACTACTTGTACTAGCTCTCTTTTCCTACATATAGATGATCCTCAAGAAGGATATGCTTATCATATCTTCATCAAGAAGTACTCAAATATTTATGCAAGAAGGATAAAAAATAATCAAAACAATAAATTTAAACAAGATTAGTGTCATAAAGAAACAACATAAATATAGAAGGTAATTATCTTTAACGAGAGGTGATCAGTTCCATCTTGAACTAGCCTTCAAGAATAATTACTACCCATTAGCCATATGTCAATGTTTCCTTCAATTTATTCAAACATCTTCATTAGGGTCAACTAAGACTAGCCCATCTAGGGTTACATTAAATCTTCAAAAGACTATCTAGCAGAATCATCCAATCAATATCCATGAGATTATCCCAATAGACAGATCTGATCTAGGTGAGGGATTATAATATTTTAGTCAATGATCAAGGTTATTGGTCAATTGTTAACAAAATCCTAAGTCACATCCAGATGAAGCTAGTTACTATGTGTGTTGCTGAAGCTTTCTAGCCGCATGGAACACCCTATCAAGTGTGCAACTACAACATAAAATTCTGAGTTCCAACCTTGCAGCCATAGGAAAAATTAATTTCTTCACATGTGCTTTCTTGGAACCTACTAAGCTAATCATATCTAGGTCCTTCTTCCAGGAATACTTTATGAGATTCTCTCAAACCATAGCTTCAAGTTATTTACCAAACCCTATCTCCTCAAGGTTGCCTAAAGTTTCATTCAAACGCTGGCTTTGTTCTAGGTCTTCCCTATCTTCGCTTGCTTTCATCAATGATGTTTTCATAAGGATGATATCCATGACTTTTCTTCAGGCCATCTCTGATAGCATGTTAATTTCTTTTAGGGCTATATTGTTCTTTTCTTTGATAGTTGCATTACATTATTTACCCATTGAATTCACCCCACAACATTATAAAATCATTACAACATATGCAATTATGTAGAAAGAACAACATCATTAGTAATTCAATAGAGCAATAAAAGGAACATCAAAAGAAAATGATTCACCCAAAGAGACACCAGGATTAGTCAAAGACCACGGATAAACCCCACAAGGGGGAAAACCTATAATTACTCTTCTTCTATTAGATTTCATCAATTGTTCAACTATGATACCAAGTACATATGAATAGAGAGACATCAAAGATACATCAAAGTTACTACTCAAAATCATGATTCCTCTTATTGGGGTTATGGTGCCACCAATATATATATATATATATATATATATATATATATATATATATATATATATATATATATATATATATATATATATATATATATATATATATATATATATATATATATATATATATATATATATATATATACACACACACACACACACACACATATCAAGATAATTCATCTATTGCTAGAGGGAGATCAATTCTACTAGAGAAAGAGGCATGCCATACATATCATTGTATATACATTGTTCTACATACTATTGTACACATGTATATTTTGGAGCAAAGTCTATATAGCATATTGTTGAAATGTGATGCAAAGGAACACAAGCCATGGGTAGTTGAAACAGAGCTGAGATCATACAAATATATTCAGATCAAGATTCATATGAATCATATATAATTGTGATACCAAACTATGAATCAAAGCAATGCCAAAAATGATTCCAAGATTGAGAGCCAATGCAATGCCAGGATAATGATGCCAAGTCTGAGAGCTAATGTGATGCCATAATAGTGATGCCAGTATTGATAATTAAAGTGATGCTAGGACATATCATAAAATGTTTATTGATGCCAACGAAAAGTGTGAGATTAGAGATGTGAGACCGAGTAATGAGAGATCATAGAATGTGAGACAAAAGAGCGAGATCTCTATTATTTCAAAGATTCCATCCAACACTCAGAGATCAACGATGTGAGGATATTGTAACTATTGCAAAGATTCTATATAGAGATCACAAATATTGTAGAGAGTGAGAGACAATGATGCAAGAGGCCTATTTCCATGGTAAGTGATATATAGTCAACATATGAGCCATCGAACATATGTTTGATCCATCGTAAAGGATCCATGAGCCATAATTCATAGGTGTGATTTCAATGGTCAATGCGAAGAACCAAAATATGAAGTGAACCATCAGATGTGTAAGCCCGAAAACATCGAGCAACAAAAAGATGATGCATATCAACGGAACCCTCAGAGAGCAGTCAACCTTTCATACAATCCGATCTCTTTTTTTGTTTTACATTGTTGAGACACCATGACTTTCCTATTTATATAATTTGATGAGGATTCCTTTTTGAGAAGCCAACCTTTAATTTGAATTTCGAATAGAATGAGTTTCCCTCCATAATTAAAACCATGATCATAAATGAATTTCTTTTAATAGTATTTCCTTTTTATTCCATGGAGGCTTTCTTTGGGGCATAATGGATTTTGATTGGAGCATAAGGGTTTCCCTTTTGAAATTCTTCTTGACACTGTACTAATTTCAACATACATTACGACAATGTTCTATATTCAATAACAACATATATTCCTTGTCTTTCAAGAATTATTTATTCTCTTTTTGTTTCTATAATCCACTTTTGCGTGAAGCAAAAATCCAAGTTTCTAAAATTATTTCTTTTTAATTTCAATTTTTTCCTTTCTAATTATGACTTCTTATACTAAAATGTTTATATTGCCGATAGTTTTTTTTTTTTTTTTCTATATTCTTATAATTCATTACTTTGAACATTATTCTACTAGGTTTCCACCACTTTCATTCCATTATATATGTTTTCTCCTAATTTTTTCTTTCTTTCTTTCTTAGTTAGATTTACATTTCACTATTCGCATTCTTCTATTATTCTCTCCACATATTTCTTATTCCTTCTATTTTTATAAACTCCTCCTATACCTTTATACCTTAATTTCATTTGTTTTCATAGTTTTTACTTTCACTCATTGAATACTTTTTCTTTCATGCTTGCATCATTTATTATTCTATATTTGATTACTATTCATCCTCTTTTTATAGTATGAATACTTTTCTTAAGTTGTTTTATGTTAGGGTTATACTTTATCTTTATTGTCAAAATTTTATTTTTTCCTCATTACATTTATTCTTCATATATTAATATTTATCGTTCCATAATTCCTTGTGCATGCTTTTTATTATTATACATTTTGCGTCATTATTATTTCTTAATACTTCTAAGTTTATTTATTTGTTTTTTTTTACTATATTTTCTTTTTCTCTTCCCATTAGAAACACTAATTTTCTTTCCTTTCATTTTAATTTTTATTAACACTCCTCATGCTAATACTATTCTAATTCTATAATTATTTCTATGCATTTTAACAAAGAACTTATTGTCATAATTCAGTGAAAATAAAATAATGTACATGTACACCTTTTAACCAAAGACAATTGTTAAGGAATTTCCTTAAGCATTTAACCTAAAAGGAATAACTTGTACATGTGTTAAAAAACAAAAAATAGAAAAAAATAATCTTTGGGCATCTCAAAAAACACTCCGCCTTACATGAAAGGGACCACTGACCAAATAACTAGAAATCTAGAAGAACAAAACATTAACATTTCCTTCACTTCCCCAAACAAAATAAGGATGATATTTGAAAATGTCAAAGAATCGATAGAACCAAAACCATAAAAATAAGTATATATAATTCCATGTTCATGTGGGAAAGAATACATAGGTGAACCAAAGAGGTTGGTTCTCGTCATATTAAAAGAACATGTGATAGACAACTTAAAATATAGGGCATCAAAATCAGCCCTTGCATAACATGAATTCTTCTCCTCCCACTACATTTGCAGTGAAGGAACAAAGCTAATTTAGATGGAATATCACTATCTAAAATGAGAAGCGAAAGAAGTAATTTAAATAGAAAAAAGAAGAAACACCACGAACTGGTATGATGGATTAAAACTCAACAACAAATGGAAAAATGGGAATGAGTGCTTGCCAAGAATTGGCTAAGAAATTACTCAGGGTAGTTGTTGAAGAGTTGATAAACCACTTAATGTAATATGTCATCCATGTCCTCTTTGAGTTGTGTATGATCTCCTGCTGAAAAGATTGAAGAAATTCCCCTTAGATCATGGATTTGGCTTTATGGTGATTGTTGTAAGTGATTTTGGCTACAATAGGTCTATGGCTGGGTGGAAAATTGGAGTCCCACCTTCAGTTTTCTATTTTTCTTTATTTTAATTAAAATGCACTTAGTCTAGAGTTGTGAAATTAAATAACTTCTTTATGGAAATTGATGTGTAGCTCTGAATGGTGTTTCATTTCTTTGTGACACTCGTGCATGATTGTATTGGTTGAAATTCATGCTATGGTTATTTTTATGAATTTATATCATGCATATATAAGTTAAATGTCTAAAGTTATCTATTTTCTATATATGGAGTGCATGATTTATTTAATGTACTGATAAATAACTTGATTTATTGACAAGGGATGCCTTTTTTCCACGTGGAAATGAGAGGTTGATTCTTAGAATCATACTTGAAATTTTCTATTTATTTCCTATATGGTTTGTAGGGTAAATGAATGAATTATTTTATGTATTCATGATATGGTTTTATGTTTAATTTTTAGTCCAAGAGACCTGTATATTTATGAAAAGTTATGAGCATGTAATTCGTCTAGTGGACCTTAGTGTAAATAAATGGACCAATCTCTGTCATGTTTGTTAAAAAACTAATAGATCTAGCTTTTAGATCCTTATTTTATTAGTTCCAATCTCAGAAGAGATACCATTGTATGTATATATCTATTTTCAGGTTGGGTAAAAACCTCTTTAAGATCAGGAAAGATAGTGTGACTATGTAAGAACACACATTACAAACTTATAAGGGATAGCCTAGGGAATATATAAATATATGCACCTAGACATGTGTATAAACCCTTGCATGCAATATTAAAGCTTGGGACAAGTATCCATGAAATATCAAGAGGGAAAGCTATTCGAGCCACAAACATATTCACAAATATTGTTGTTATGGAGGCCTTAGGAAAAGTCTCATTCATATATATTATAAAATCAAAAGATTTTTTGTAAAACAGATTATGGATCACAAAAGCTTGAATTCAAAAATATTTGATTTTGTTAAAAACGTGTTAGTTGAAAACCCTAGCCTCAAGAGGAGATAGGCATTGAACCTCTTATGCCCATAGGGCCAGGAGCCATGAAAAAGTGTGGAGGAAAGGGGAGTTGAGTTGTTAGATGTGTGGGAGCATCAACGCCATCCATGTAGCCTATAGGAAATAACTTGAAGTTTTAAAGTGGAGTTAGGTGCGGATCCTATTGGGACAATGTGGCATAGTGAGGCCCGTTAGTAGGGAAACCACCATACCATCCCAACGCCACTACCCTAGCGAGATATTACAGTGCTTGGTATAATTCCATTGGGATTTTATCGCTAGGGTATGTGGATCTTGTGGGATCATTTGAATGGAGTTAGATTCCAAGTAGCGCTTCCTATTCATATATTAACCAATGGGAGAACACCTATGTGTATGTGCATAATTTCCATGTGGAAATTCCACTTGATCTCGATGTATTCCAGCTAGTATGAAGGGAAAAATTCTTGGGATTATGTGGCAATAGTGCCATAGCATGTTATATTAAGGGTAATCCCCATTACCCCGATGATTTCCATCAAAAGCACCCTAGAGTTTTTGTAAAGGGTCTCGAAGGGAATCTCTTGGGATTTTATCCCCAGAATAACGTGGCCATGAGGGCCTCGCTCAATTTAATATAATTTTGAATAAGGATTAGGCAAGGGGGTTTCTCTCTCTCTCTCTCTCTCTCTCTCTCTCTCTCTCTCTCTCTCTCTCTCTCTCTCTCTCGCTCTCTCGCTCGCTCTCGCTCTCGCTCGCTCTCTCTCTCTCTCTCTCGCTCTCGCTCTCGCTCTCTCTCTCTCTCTCTCTCTCTCTCTCTCTCTCTCTCTCTCTCTCTCTCTCTCTCTCTCTCTCTCTCTCTCTCTCTCTCTCTCTCTCTCTCTCTCTCTCTCTCTCTCTCTCTCTCTCTCTCTCTCTCTCTCTCTCTCTCTCTCTCTCTCTCTCTCTCTCTCTCTCTCTCTCTCTCTCTCTCTCTCTCTCTCTCTCTCTCTCGCTCTCTCTCTCTCTCTCTCGCTCTCTCTCTCTCTCTCTCTCTCTCTCTCTCTCTCTCTCTCTCTCTCTCTCTCTCTCTCTCTCTCTCTCTCTCTCTCTCTCTCTCTCTCTCTCTCTCTCTCTCTCTCTCTCTCTCTCTCTCTCTCTCTCTCTCTCTCTCTCGCTCTCTCTCGCTCTCTCTCGCTCGGGGGGGGCTCTCGGTCTCTCTCTCTCTATCTCTCTCTCTCTCGCTCTCTGCCTCTCTCTCTCTCTCTCTCTCTCTCTCTCTAGTGGACAATGGAAAAAGGGGGTCCAAAATGGATAATATTATTACTTGGAGGGCCATGCAAGCACCATTTGGGGACCACATGGGAGCCATAATATCAATATCTTATCTCTCTCTCTCTCTCTCTCTCTCTCTCTCTCTCTCTATCTCTATATATATATATATATATATATATATATATATATATATATAGTGGACCATGGAAATGGGGGTCCTTCGAGTATGGAAGGACATGAATGAGTTAAAAATGGATAATATTATTACTTGGAGGGCCATGCAAGCACCATTTGGGGACCACATGGGAGCCATAATATCAATATCTTATATTTCTCTCTCTCTCTCTCTCTCTCTCTCTATATATATATATATATAGTGGACCATGGAAAAAGGGGGTCCTTCGAGTATGGAAGGACATGAATGAGTTAAAAATGGATAATATTATTACTTGGAGGGCCATGCAAGCACCATTTGGGGACCGCATGGGAGCCATAATATCAATATCTTATATTTCTCTCCCCATAGGCCTTCCCCATGAGGTTATTTGTGTCACCTCAAAACAGTTTTTTCAGTAGGGATACAGTTAGGCCATGGGCTCCTGTAGGTGGGCTTCCGATGTAACCTGTAAACCCCGCCCATAAAATAGGGATTTTATATTTTCTTCATATTTTAAATTATATACATGGGTTGGGTATAGTTGGACCCGTGTGTGCACACATTTTTGGAAAAGGCAGAGCCATGTATGGAATTTAAAATAATGATTTTTAGTAAATGGACCAAGTCTGAAGGGAAAGGGATGCCTAAGGCCATGTCTCAAAGCATCACGTATATAAGGGTGATAAATGATTCTATAATAGATGCCCCCTAATATATGAGGTCTGAATGCATACATGATGGCCGAAATGTATTAAGTGTATCAAAATAATCATGCAAGGACTTGGGAGGAGATCACCAGATTCTAGCCTGCCAAACCAGTGGAAGAGATCAGAAAGAAAGCTCATGTCTGAGGCAGGCATAACCATGCTCAAAGATAGTAAAACACGTCTACATATGAAGTGTAGAGTGGATCCAATATTTATACAAGTACAAAGGAAACTGAGAAATATATAGTGGATCATCTAATCATAGCCGCAAAAGTAAATATCAAGGCCATGTCATAATATCACATATAAAAGAATTGATCAATGATGTTGCAGGAGATATCTGATCACTAATGTCACATAACTAATCCTCAAAGTACCAAGTTAAAAAGTGGAATAATGGTATTGCATGCAACCCGGGTGCCAACATATAAAATGCTGCTATGATGGACTGCAACATATAAGGTGGATGGTGTCACTGGCAGAAAACTAGAGGAACTGACAAGTGAACCAAGAAATTCTCATACAACCCGAGGTCTTCACCAACCACCATAGTACATTTCTACACTATGGGAATAGATGAGTTGAAGTTGACCATGTGAGAAATTGTTTGATTACCATTCATTGATGTATACCGTTAACAAACGCGAGACAACTCAATGATAATGATGATGAGAGTCAAGGTACCCAGTACAATCTAACAAGTGTGAATACATGAGTTGAAGTTGAACACTTGATAGAATCTATCAATCAGGAGACATTGATGTATTCTCACTATTGATAGCGAATGAGTCTTCCATTGATGACTGCAAACCCTAAGGTACTGAAAAATGACTCTAGAACTTATTTCGAGAGAAATGAGTTGGAGTTGATGGGAAAAGATCTGCTAGAAGGAAGGCATTAAGGAATCCCACATCAATCCAGTGCGAGTGTAACCTGTAGGCCAATAATTTGGAAGGAATTAGATGAAGAAATATGAAGTAACCATACTGAAGCACGTTTCTAGTGTACATAAGATGTGGCTAGCGCATGACAGAAACCCTCTGAACCAACCAATAATGAAAGTTAACATATAGGAGAGGAATCCACCAATAGGGTCAAAAGGAAACCAAGGTATTGCATGAATCCCAATGTGTGATAATGTGAGATGATGTCGAACACAAGAGAAACCACTCAGCCAAAAGTCCATAATATTGATCGATGCTGAGCACAAGGTCACCTATCAATGATGGAAAGAGGGCCAGGGGGAAACTCTAGGCCTACTCTTAGAGCATTTTTTGAAATTCGATACTACCAGCAAGAATTCAATGGAGACCTTCTTAACTAGCACGAGCAAAGGACAAAATAGATGAAGTGATACTGAACATAAATTTGACAGACCTAGTATGGCCGACTAAAAATGAGTCAAGAGACACCGCAGAAAGGCTGACTCAGGTTTACTTCCCTTTGAACAAAAGCATGACTCAAATGTGACTATATGGAAACATACGATAACTTTGTATAAGTTTTTCATGCAGAAGGCATACATAAACTCTCCATGTGATTGGAAGAGATAACTAGCCAGAGGAGTACTGGCTCAATGACAAGGTTATGGCTCTCCTAAGTCAAACGAAAGCCCATCCGATGGAGGAAAGACTTTCTTTGAGTTATTTGTTTAAGGGTGATACAACTGACTCTTGCTGCCATCAATTATGGAAGTAAAGTCCCATTCCTGCTCCTTTTTGGAATATATATATATATATATATATATATATATATATATATATATCTTATTTCATATTTGAAAATCCTAAAAAAGAATAAAAGAATGCCTATGGGACAGTGGAAAGAACGAGTGTCCAAATACAGATGCACTAGTTCATGGGAGGGGAACATTCCTATGCTTAATGCAAGGTGATGAAATTGGTCAATGAAACTCAAAGGAATGTTCTTTCCAAGGGCACAAGGTGTCAAGTTGCAGAGGCTAAGTGATTGCAAGGTTGATTTTGCAGAAAGACATGGTAAAAAATTGGCTTGTATACGAGTCCAAGTGAAGCCAGCTTAAGGAAAAAAGCTAGAAATAGTCAACATGCAATGTAGCAGTACAACTCATCATGTGGGAGCCTCTAGGGCATAAATCTAGAAAGATAGTGAAGAAGAAGGAGAACGAAGCTTCATCACAAAAGTCATGGTGGGACTAAAGAGGATTCCTGAGCCTACTCAATCTTTGCAGCATGTGAAACATACGCTAGCGAGGATCTAACTAGGAAGCCCATGTAAATGATGGCTCTACCATCATGTCATGCTTTTATAAGTCGGCGAGTGAAAATGGTTTAAGAATCATAACACATTGGGGTTGACCCTATGGCAACATATCGCATTATGGAGGCTAGAATGCATAATGCAATGGGAAAAGTGATCTTCCCTAACCTATATGCTAGTGATGAAAACGATACATGCCATGATGGGTCAGGGATCATGGAATCAAAGTGGTAGAAAATGTCTCTCAGTCTCCAATTTAAGCTGAAAAAAAAAACCTATCCCAACACTCAAAGCCAAAAGGTCACAAAGTTTATAGAATTAAAATATAAAACATAAACTTTGAAAAAGTGGGTTTTTTAAAGTTTTTGAAATTACAAATTATAAATATACCTTTTGAATTACGAAGCCTCATTTTTGTTTTGAAAAGTTGAGTGCAAGAGCTCTAGAGAAAATCCCGGCAACCACAATCAACCAAATATCTTAGCTAGAGAAACCATCAAACTTTTAGGTAATCTCCTAATTCGATTTCTCAATGAAATTTTATGCATTTCAAGTATTTTCTCAATAATTTCACCGTTAAAGATTTTTTTTATACTCTGTACATACGTGGGTTGGGTATATCGAAGTCACATATTATTAAGCCCTATACGAGACTGTGTATGAAGCGAACCTGCATGTGCTAAGTGAAAAAATTTTAAAACATGGATTTTGATGGATGAAAATGCTAGAAACTTCAGGATGACAATTACTTGGAAGGAAAGAGAGCACAATGCAGTAGATAATGAAGTGATGAATGATCCATTAGCATTAGATGCAATGAGAGGTTGTAAATTGTTGAAAATTTTCAAAATATCGAATATGAAAACCAATACAAGATTGCTGGAGATGCTCGTCAATTACTAGGATCCAGAAGAAGATGCTTTCATGATTGATAAGATTCCCTTTCGTATCGAAGTAGAAGACATCTACTTCATTACTAGACTTTCCTGGAGAGGAGAACCAGTCAATTTTCAAGGGAAGGTCTGAGGAAGCCTCAGTGTGGATGATTACATTCGCATCTATTGCCCTGGAAATAATGAGAAGGTAGGGACACAAATCCCAATCAAGAATGTGGAGAGTTTTCCCTAAGGATTCTTCTTTTTACCATTGTGAGGGTAGCAGGATTAGCTTCATTGCACCAAGATTCTTGTGTGACAATGATCTTAGCAGTAGATTGCCTCACCACAATTTTTGATTGGTGCACAACCCTCCTAACCAATCTGAAAAAACAACTTACTTCCATAAAAAAAAGTAATACTAAACATTTTGGGTATTGTACTATCCTTTGTGATTTCTTCTTTGAGAGATTACTAGAACTTTGACCCAAAGTGATTTCCACCATCAGCAACCTAAGGGATCCATAGATAGGTAGATGGACTGACTTGATGAAGAGACTAGGGGGCGGTGAGGTCCCTAGAACAACATTTGATGACGATTTTTTCTTTTGGTGGGAACAACAAGTCATTTCCATCGAGGACTACCCCTATGTAGGCATGGATTTTAGAGTGGATCCAGATCTAGTGCTTCCACCCAGTGCTGCATGGGGTGCCATTGGTAAAATTGTTTTTAAGTTTTAATGTTATTTGATTTTTTGGATTTCAAAATTATGAATTGAAATTCTTTTTGATGAGACAAAAATTATTACAAAATTGTTTAATCATGATACAAATGTGGGACCGGTAAGACCTAAGGGTCTACCTAGGCATAGGTGTCGTGGAAGAGACATAACGAGTGCTGCAACTAAGATTGAGAGAGTTCTCCATGCCGTAGAGAGGAACTTGGAGAGATTGACTCACCAGGTACCTATGGAAGTGATAAAGGATCTACTAGAGGTAATGTAGAGATGCGTGATAGGAGTACCACGAGATTGGGTGCGGCTTTTCCGATGGGTGGCTATTGCCATCATCTTTTTCCGAGACGCACATTCGGGGCAAGACCCATATATATATATTAGAGATGTCTAGATCTTTTCTGATAGAAATGATTGGGCTTAAGCCCTAATTTTGTAGGACATTTTGTCCTGATTTTTTATAATATTTTGAACATAAAACATCTATATATATACAGACAGTTGCATGATGCGATGACCATATATACAAATAATTTTTTATATTTTTTATTTCTAATGTGATGAATGAATAATATGCCAATATAATGCTTGATTATCTATAGAATCAACAAATGAGTTTTCTGATCATTGAGTATGAATAATTATGATAAAATTAAATGATCTTTGTAATAAACACACTCTTAGAAATTGGCGATATAAATAAGGATCTTTCACATGATAGATTTTCTTTAACTAAGAAACCACCAGTTGTGAATCCAAGTATACTACTAACGAATCAATACCAAGAGATATTGCTTCAGATAGTAAGTTAACAACAATAGTATATTTGGCAACATTGTTTGAATCAGGGCCGATACATATGCCTCTTGAAACCAACAACTCACTGGATGGATAGTAAATCACCCAAGCCACAGAATCCAAATTCTAGGTATGTCGACTAGAACCATCGATGAACCCTAGATATATTAGGTCATCCATTGATACTTGCCAAAGTAGATAAAAATATTGATATCACTATGAAACCTATAGACATATATGCAAAAATATATACAATATCTACAACCAAGCAATTTCTAGGCAGAATCCTAGGCATAATACTTCTAAAGATAGAGCCCATTTCTGGGTCCACCAGCTCATTACCATCAAAATCAACCAATTCATAAGCTCCCTTTTTTAATACCTTATTAACGATAAAAGGACTGTACCACATGGGGCTAAACTTTCTTGCCCCAAGGAGTCTTTGTATTGGTCATAGACCAGGACAAGGTCACCTTCAGAGAAAACCCTAGGACACACAACCTTATAATATTGGAATTTCACTCTCTTTTTATGAGCTTCGTTAATTGTGGCTGCATCTTGATGCTTATCGTCAAGACGTTCCAAATAAACGAGGCATTCTTCAAGACTGGAAGTGTCTGGAAGAATTTCACATTCCACAGGGAAGATCGAACCATAAACTAGTTGAAAAGGAGTGAAACCTGTAGTAGTCTTAACGAACATTTGGTATGCCCAAAGTGTAGGATATAACATGATATACCAATTGGATCGAGCTTTATTAATTGTTCTTTGCAAGATAACTTTTAGGGATTTATTCACGGCTTCCACCCGACTATTGGCCTGAGGGTAGTAAGGAGATGAATTCTCCTGCCGGAAACCCAACTTGAGAGCCAATTTAGTCATCATCCTATTTTGGAAATGACTGCCATGGTAAGTGACAATCTCCTTTGGATTACCAAGATGAGAAATGAATTGGTTGAATAGAAACAACACTGTCGTTTCACCATCATTTTGAAAAGTGGGCATAACTTTGGCCCACTTAGTAAAGTAGTCCACTGCTACAATAATATACTTATGACCCTTTGCCGAAGGCGAGTTACAAGTTGTAAAATCTATGCCCCACTTTGTTGAAAAGGAGTGAAACCTTATAATATTGGAATTTCACTCTCTTTTTATGAGCTTCGTTAATTGTGGCTGCATCTTGATGCTTATCGTCAAGACGTTCCAAATAAACGAGGCATTCTTCAAGACTGGAAGTGTCTGGAAGAATTTCACATTCCACAGGGAAGATCGATTCCAAACCATAAACTAGTTGAAAAGGAGTGAAACCTGTAGCGGTCTTAACTAACATTCAGTATGACCAAAGTGTAGGATATAACATGATATACCAATTGGATCGAGATTTATTAATTGTTCTTTGCAGGATTACTTTTAGGGATTTATTCACGGCTTCCACTCGACTATTGGCCTGAGGGTAGTAAGGAGATGAATTCTCCTGCCGGAAACCCAACTTGAGAGCCAATTTAGTTATCATCTTGTTTTGGAAATGACTGCCATGGTAAGTGACAATCTCCTTTAGATTACCAAGATGAGAAATGAATTGGTTGAATAGAAACAACACTATCGTTTCACCATCATTTTGAAAAGTGGGCATAACTTTGGCCCAGTTAGTAAAGTAGTCCACTGCTACAATAATATACTTATGACCCTTTGCCGAAGGCGAGTTACAAGTTATAAAATCTATGCCCCACTTTGTGAATGGACCGATGGTAATAATAGGAAAGAGTGGATCTAGATGAACACACATTTTTCAAGTATAAACCTGACAAGGATGGCATTTTTTGACCACTTCAACACAATCTTTGAAAATAGAAGGCGAAAAATACCATGCACGCAAGATTTTTTGGGCTATAGCAAGCCCAAATAGATGACCACTACAAGATCCACTGTGGAAATCATTCAACACTGACTCAACTTCTTCCAAGGTTAAGCATCGTCTAAGGATTGAATCAACCCCGTGACGATATAAATTTTCACGAATAATAACATAACTTTTAGCTAATTGATGCAATTTTCTTCACTCATCCTTTGAAAAAGTGAGGGTAAACTTCGAAGTCTGGAGATATATTATAATATCTCCATACCAAGGATCTTGTGAAGAAATAAGGAAAATATGTTCATTAGGGAATGATTCCTCATAAACCATTTCTTCTTCACAAGGCAACTCTGAGATTAATTCTACAAATACTAACGCTTTCTTAGATTTGGCTCACAATAACTCGAGATCAAATTCTTGTAAAATAAAAATCGATCTGTTATATTTGCCCCCAATCGCTATGTTGAGAAATGGCAACAAGAAATTCCAGTTTAATTTGTCCTTGAATTAAACTATGAATTAAATTCGAATTATATTCTCATAGCAACTTAAAATAGTTAAGTTAAGTTTATTAAACTTACATAACTTAGGAAATTCTAGTTCGAAGTCTTTTGGAAGTCATGTATATGTTATCCCTACTTTGTAGGAGTCCAATGTGAGTTAATTGTGAGTTGTAAAATAGAATACTCGGTTTCATGAGTCAGTTTAGTTAAATTAGTTTTCAAACTGATTGAGAGAACTAATAGTGAGTTAACAGTCAGTGGTGACGCTAATGAACTCCACTAGTGCTACTATAGTTAATTGAATATTTACTCATCAAAAACTTTTGCATGTCGATTATGAGAAATATCTAGTTGAGACTAGGGTGCAGGGACAATATACTATTTCTTTTATATTTGTTTGAGTTGCACTAATAGTGCATGCATCCAAGAACTGATCCTTGAAGGATTGTGCTATTTTTAGAGGCTTTATTTCCCTTTAAATACAAGCTATCCTTCATAGGAATTACACATTGGAATAGAGACTTGGAGAGCTTGTGAAGAGGCTAAGCTTTGGCCTTGATCTTTCTTATGAGTTGGAGATTGAATTTGCTGAGTGTTGGTATTGTTCTAGAGAGAAAAAGAATTGTAATTTAATCTTGATTTTCTTGATTAATACAAAACGGATAGTGGGGTTTTGAGCTGTGGCTTTCCCCGATATTTATTATGTTATGTGCCTTTGATTCTCTTCCTCTATTTATTATTGTTTGCTCAATGTTTATGGGCTTTCACTGTAAAGATTAGAACTAGAATCTTGTCTCTTGCTTTAGCAAATTGCATTAGCTTGTGAATCTATGGGATTTTCTACATGGTATTAGAGAAAGATTGTTTTTCGGGCCGAGAGTTTGCAGTGAATATATAAGAATTTATGTGAAAAAATTTCAAAAACAATTTGCAGATCTGGATTCCTTGGGAAAATATACCCAAATTCAAAAACAAAATCGTCCGAATCGGAGTTCGGATGAGGGAGATATCGCTAATTTAAGATCATATCTCTAGAGGAGATTTCGAAGTTTTGAGTTTTTGGGTTATAGGTGAAAGTAAAATTTGCATACATACTTCAAGATTGGAATATGTCATTCCATGGGTTGAGGTTTGAGTATGCCTTGGAAGCCAGCTCGAATTTTATAGCCTGGAGGGATAGGATGGAGGTTGTAATAGAAGATAATGGCTTTAAGGAATTCATCGATCAAGAAGTCCCCAAGCCAACAAATAAGTGTTTTGGAGAATTTAGTATCTATGGATAAATACTAATTCCCTAGATAAGTAGCTATATCTAGAACAACAGTTTAAAGTGTTTTAGACTTTTCCTATAAGCAATAGATAAGATGAGAAGATAGAAGGCCTACCCGTAGTTCTGCTTTCCTCTTGTCTCCCTTGTATCGATTCCATCATTCCTTCCCATACTTAATCTACTTGAGAAGTACCCTGTAAACACAACAGAAGACAAAAACTAATCAAATCATATGATATATTGAATATAAGTGAAAGGAATCATATATAATTCACACATATAAGCATTATGAAACAACACAAACATATGGGAAAAAGGTTCAAACACTTTATTAGATAGAAGAAGGAATTACAACCATTGGTGTCTGATTCAAAGCCATTCCTCCAGCTTGGATCCCATCCACATCACATCAAAAGCATGACAAACTTGTAGCATGACAATACTTGCTTCAAAGTCAAATCTCATAGTAGCATTATCTCCTTACAATTCAACATAGTCCAGCCCCTGATCACTTAGATGAGTGGTCAATTTATAGGAGGATGAAGGAGGTTTTGTCATTAATGGTGGCATTGAATGGCTTTCCATACTTAGAATTAGTTCCATGGAGGAAGGGATGAGAGGATAGGATGCACCTTAACTCATTCCTCATCCATTTTTGAGCTCATAGGAGTTGATAAGTTAGGGAAACTTCTAGATGACTCCAAAAGATAAGAATATTCCCCAAACCCTATGTGAATTTCACTCATTCTCACCCAACGTAGGTGAAAGGAAGCCTAAGTGCTCTACAGAGCACCATGGCAGTGTACTTAACTGCTCTACAACGCAACTTCATTAGGGCTTACCTGCGTTGGTCCCTCTAGAGGCTATTTCTGGATGTCTTCAAGTCATGAAATTGTGTGGGAAGGAGGCATTCAAAGGGGTGACTTGTTTAGGGCATGAAGCAACTGAAATTAGGGTTTGATGAGCCCTAAAACACTGATCTGAATGTGGGGATTTGATGTGCCCAAATAGATCTATAACAGCTGCCACCTAAAGCATGAATTCAGAAAAATGCCAATGTCAAATGAAATGCTTTACGATGTGATGAGGAGGTATTAAAGTGGAAGGTGACTTGCATCAATCATGATATTTGATTTTGCATGAATTTCTAAGGGAAGGCATACCCATGATCAGCTTATAAACTTTCATTACATGTACATAAATAGTCGTCTACATGATTAGAATGACCATTAATGTAAAGCCATTGTACATATGATTTAGTACTCCTGAAATCGCAGCCTATGGATGAAACTAGATTCGGGGTCTTCAATCTCATTCAACCGTTCGCTCAAGTATGAGTCTTAACCATGTGAACATGTGATCTGAAGTCAAACATGAGAAGACGCCATCTGATTACCAGCCAATGATGTAAGATGTTAACAAATGCGAGAGAAATCACTGATAATGATAATGATCCTCAAGGTACTACAATACATTCTAAATGGTGTGAATGGATGATTTGATGTCGAAGACCATACAAAGTCTTTCGGTCGAATGCCATTGATGTATGCCTGTCATTGGAAGTGAGAAACTTGCCATTAATGCATGCAAGCTTCAAGGTACTGAATGGGTGTTTCTAACTCAACTTCTTAGATAATGTGTTGATGTCGACAAGAAGTGAATTGTCGTAGGAGGGTCTTGATGTATCCCACATCAATGACATGAAATGAGTGTAGTTATTTTAGAGATGGAATTTGACTGACGACACAAGGTTTAGGAATGGCGGTCATGAAAATGAAGGCTTATGGTATTGCAAAAGATGAATTTTGACTAGATGGCTTCTCTTGAACATGTTGGTGACACTAAAGTGAATTGGTAGCATCGACCCAAAACAAAGTGATGGATGGTATGATAGACCAATGGTGTGATAACCATCAAGCTAATAACCCAACCCAAATAGTCATGGTGATGGAGTGAAAGTGTCATGTTCAAGAGCGACTTGCTACCATAAAGCGGTTTTCCGCTTTTCCCCTTTTCCCCAGTTATTGTTGACCAATACCTCTTTATTTTTATCAAGCTTGAGGAGGATAGCATATTATTTTTGTATAATTTCACCCTTCAGACAAATCCATCACTATTTGATGTTTCAATGAGTCTAGCGAAGGTGAAACTCGGTCTTGTCTAGATGGACAAGTTTGTCGCTATTTGATATTTTTAATGAGTTCAACAACAAAGATAACTCGGTCCTTTTCATGTTTAGCGAGTTTGAAAAGGGACAAAAAGAAAACTCCACAAGTTCTTTTTAGTAAATTAATCTCTCAAGCTCGAAAAAGCATAAAATAATACAAGAGAGATATCATTTCCAATCCGTTAACGAGCTGGAAAGGACAAGCGCTCAACAATCTTTTCATATTTAGAGAGTTTGAAAATAGATTAAAGAGGAACCCACTTTGAGGAACGAGTGGTGTCTAGGATAGCAACTGGTTCCGGTGATGTTGAAACTTCTCAAAACATGTTGATTTATGTGAAGAGGCTGGCTAATAAGCCTACTCATTGCAATTGTTCCTCAAAAAGGGTAAAACAACCAAGTGAAAGTGTATGATCGGCCAAAGGGATGGTGGCGATGGGATGTAAACAACCAAGGCTCATATGACGAAGAGGCTAATAAAATGGCAATCATGAGGGTTAAAAATGGAAATGGGTTCATTTTTACACAAGCTTGAACCATAGGGAACTATGCTTGGGTTCAGTTTCATGTTTACACAATCTTAAAACGAAAAACTATGCTTGAGATTGGTTTACATGCCCCCAGCATGATGAAAAGGAGAGTCTCCTGTAACCAGATGGAAGTCACTGCGGTGAAGCAGGAAGGTTATCCAACACCTTTTTGGCTTTGTCCAGATAGGGACAAAGGTGAATGGGGTGATGCCCTTCACATAACCTACAGGGAAACTTAACTTTACCATTAGGTACCATTGAGTGCATGCCCCCCAAGCTTCATTACATTCACTTGAGTAGATTACTCATGGCTATCAGGTGGATGGAATTAAGGTTTGTTTATGAGATCAAATGAAAGACTCGACTAGGATTTTATGAGATCTACTCAAAGACTCGACTTGGAACTTGGCACCTTGTTTCATTTTTTAATGAGCTTGACACAAGACAAGGACCTCTTCTTAGATTCCTTGTTTCATTTTTTAACGAGGTTGACACAAGACCAGGAACTATCCTCATGGACCTGTTTCATTTTTAATGAGGTTGACACAGTAAAAGAACTATCCTCATATTCCTTGTTTCATTTTTTAACGAGGTTGACACAAGATAAGGAATTGTCCTTGTGGGAGTTGTTTCATTTTTTAATGAGGTTGACATAGTAATAGAACTATCCTCATACCCTTTGTTTCATTTTTTAACAAGGTTGACACAAGACAAGGAACTATCCTCGTACTTCGATCACAACTCATAGGAGGTCATGAAGGATAGATTTGGTTCCAATGCCCCCAGTACATGATGTACAACATCACTGAATTGATCGTCAGTTGATGTAGGCATAGAATGGGTTGCCACATAATTAATTCACAGCGGGGATGATACCATTGGTAAAAAATGACCATTTAGGGAAGATGGTTGATTAGAAGCCATATTTGGACCGGGAAATGAAAGCTGGTCAACGGTAACAATTCTGCCTTCATGTGGGAAACAAATCACTCAAAAGAGTGTTGAAAAAATAGCTCCCATGTCATAAACATAGTCGCGCCCAAGAAGTAAATTGTAATCTAAAGGGCCTGGGACTACCATCACATTTAGATAAATGATTTTTCCTCCCAAAGTAATAGGCAACTGAGGGAGGATCCCTAATGGTTGACTGGTTCCTCTGTTAAAAGCCAATAGATTCTAGGTAACAAGCACAAGCAACGGCGAACTGAGTGCTTGCCAAGCAGTTGAGGAAAGGATACTCACTGATGCACCTTCATCTATAATAGTGCCCGATACAATCATATTACAAACTTGTACTATGATCTAGAAAGGCACATAAGAAGGAAGACAGAATCCTGCCAGTCAATTCCAATCAAAGGAAGTGACCAGACTACTTGGAGGGGGTCCCGTAAAAACGGGAGAATTAACCTCTTGAGTTATGAGAGCGGGAGGATTTTCCTCCTGTCTTGATGGAACAGGAGGACTGCCCCAAAGCTCATTAGAATCTAAAGAAACAAAAAGAACTTGAGTGGTATCATATTACTCTCTTTGGGAAAGGTAAGATTAGTTGAAGGTGAAATTGGGTCAACTGTTACCTCGACCTGTTGATTTGGGTTGGGTATAGACTCATAGGATTCACTTTTAGAGAGAGTGGGTTTGACCGACGATTGATTTTGGTCAGTCAATTCATCAACTAGTGAAGAATTAAGGGAAAGTCTCTTGTAACCAGATGGAAGTTGCTCTGGTGAAGCAGGACGGTTATCCAACACTTTTTTGGCTTCATCCAGATAGGGACAAAGGTGAATGGGGTGATTTCCTTCACATAACCTACAAGGAAACTTAAATTTACCCTTTTTTCCATGAACTTTACTACTGCTAGTTGATGATGTGTCACTAGCATGATCTCCAGAAGTTGATGACACAGGATGATGTGAACGGGAAGACCATTCTTCTAAAATCTGAGGAATATCAGGACAATTTCGAATAAGATGGTCTCCTGCACAAAGTTTGCATGGATATTGAACTTTGTGAGGCTTAATGGATGGTTTCTCATTAGATGTTGTATTCAAAGCAATGGTTGCTTGGTTGCCCCTCTGATGAATTTGCTTCTTCTTCTTCTTCTTCCCTTTCTTCTTCTTCTTAGCCACCTGGTTACTAGTACCAATACTTTCACCAGGCGAAGAGGAAGAAGGGGAGGAAGAAACAACCATGGAAGAAGGCAAAGGGTCAACTTTAGGATCAACTGGAGGTTTATTTTGTCCAGTTGGAGGAGTACTCGATTGCAGAGAAATCATGACAATTTTAAACCAAGGAGGTTGAAAACAACCATACTGGCAAGCCAATGGTAAATCTAGGAAGGGACAATGTAGCCATATATGGAGCACCAATATTTCCAAAAGAAGGAAAAGGACTAGGATTCACATAAAAAGGAATTCCTTAATCGGTGGACTCCGGATTTGTCACCATATGTTTCAACCTAATATCAAATAAGGAGTGAGCATGGAGGATGTTATCCATGGTCAATTAAATTTATTTTAATCAAAGTAACATAACAAAACAAAAGAGGGATAACCTAGGCAAAAGGTTTACCAAGAAACTGTGAACTACAGAATACCTCCTGGCGAACCAAGAAGTATGGGCAGGCAATCTCCCCGCATGCTATGTTCGGTGTATCACAGTGTACAAGGTGACTGACTTGGTTACCTAAGGATGGATGGAAACCTAGTGTTTTCCTCCCATATATACTCAAAATTACGTGGAGGCCCAATCTGTATAAGCGATGCCTAATGCAACCGCACAGTGAGAGCATTCCCATATACTTTACGTACTGTAACACTGCCCTATATACCCAAAGGTACGTGGACGAGCTACGATATACTCATGTACGTGGAATGAGGTATCACACTCAGGATGTATTGCAGAAAAGTTAGCGACAACTGCTTTGTTTTACGACGCCGGAACACGTCTCTAGCCTAGACCTCTAAATGTTTTTCGTTAGGTGACAATGCTCCATTAGGTAAATTCAGATAAATTTTAAGTTGATCTTCTTTAGAATTTTCCTTTCAAGGTTCACCATGTGATGTATGTTTGCAATTCCTAAAATGCAACTAATATGATAAGCATTCTTTCCATTCAATTTAACAATGAAAATCCTTAGCTAGTAGGGATAGAGAAATCAGATCTTTGACAAAGAGCAAAGAGCACAACTAATGCAATTTCCCTAGCTATTCCTTTCAAGAATTCACAAACTACAATATGAACGATGCAAGCTTTTCTTTTCGAATCCCTTAATGTTATGATGAAAAGAAAAGGAAATATGCACATACAATCAATCAATCTTTAATAAGAATGAAGACTTTAATGACAGTTCTGTTTTGAAGGAAAAGAAGACTCTACGACACTTTCTTTCGAACAAATATTAATCAACTATATTCTAACGTTGACTATAGACTGATAATGACAAAGAAAACATTTAAGAAACATTAATCAATCAAATCAAAGTAGGGATGGAAAAGGAGATACAAATTTTTCTCTAGGACATGACATTCATTGATCAATGAGCAAGCAAACAAACAGAGAAAAGTTGGAAAAAACACTTTCCAAAGGTGGGAATTTAACCTAAGGTTGATTAGCACAGGTCAAAGAGGGCCTAACTACGCTGCAGAGCACTGTCTCTCACTCAAGGGTGCTCTGCAGAGCACTGTCCCCTGACCAAGCCTGCATTGATTTCTGGGAGGCCACTCAAGAGTCATCTAACCTCAATTTTTGACCAGAATTCAATGCAAAAGGGCTGAAATACAATCAATGAATACAAGCAGGGTCTACAATAGTGTCCTAGGAGGTGAATAAGCTACTAGGAAGGATGATTCTTGCCCATTGGAGTCACCAATTTGTTTTGGATAATTTAGTATCTACGGATAAATACTAATTCCCTAGATAAGTAGTTGTATCTATAACAATAGTTTTAAGTGTTTTAGACTTTTCCTATAAGCAATAGATAAGATGAGAAGATAGAGGGCCTACCTGTAGTTCCGCTTTCTTCTCATCTCCCTTGTATCGATTCCATCGCTCCTTCCCGTACTTAATCCACATGAGAAGTACCCTGTAAACACAACAAAAGACAAAAACTGATCAAAGCATATGATCTATTGAATATAAGTGAAAGGAATCAGATACAATTCACACATATAAGCATTATGAAACAACACAAACATATGGGAAAAAGGTTCAAACACTTTATTAGACAGAATAAGGAATTACAACCATTGGTGTCTGATTCAAAGCCATTCCTCCAGCTTGGATCCCATCCACATCATATCAAAATTATGATAAACTTGTAGCATCACAATACTTGCTTCAAAGCCAAATCTCATAGCAGCATTATCTCCTTACAATTCAATATAGCCCAACCCCTGATCACTTAGATGAGTGGTCAATTTATAGGAGGATGAAGGAGGTTTTGTCATTAATGGTGGAATTGAATGGACTTCCATACTTAGAATTAGTTCCATGGAGGAAGGGATGAGAGGATAGGATGCACCTTAACTCATTCCTCATCCATTTTCGAGCTCATAAGAGTTGATAAGTCAGGGAAACTTCTAGATGACTCCAAAAGATAATAATATTCCCCAAACCCTATGTGAATTTCGCTCATTTTCACCCAGCGCAGGTGAAAGGAAGCCTAAGTGATCTGCAGAGCACCCTGGTAGTGGACTTAACTTCTCTGTAGTGCACTTTCATAAGGGCTTACCTGCGCTGGTCCCTCTAGAGGCTATTTCTGGATGTCTTCAAGTCATGAAACTGTCAGGGAAGGAGGGATTCAAAGGGGTGACTTGTTTAGGGCACGAAGCAACTGAAATTAGGGTTGATGAGCCCTAAAACACTAATCTGAATGTTGGGATTTTATGTGCCCAAATAGATCTATAACACTAAGGATGCAAAGAACTTAGCCAAATGGAAGAAGTGTGTGGCAAAGGCAAGGTAGATATGCCTTGAAGAAGTTTGAGACCATATTGTCTCGAGTCTTCATGAAAAGGAAACCCCGCATCTATATGGAAAACATTGACGGACTTGTATTAGAATAGTAGTGATCAAAGGAAGTTGGCAATGGAGTCATATAAACTTCATAAAATCAAGATGGAGAAAGGTGTTGGGTGCATGAATTTTAGTTCAGAAAACTCCTTTCAACACTTAATTTGTCAACCCGAGGTTTCATACACTTCGAGGCGTAGCACAAGAAATGCCAAGAAATGATATGAACCTTCTCTAATTGTATTCCTACTTCTTTGATTACAAATTGTAGACTTGAAAGGAAAGATCACACGACAATGAATACCAAGAAATCTCTAGTGTTGAATGAAAAGAATGTACTTTGCAGAAACTCAAATAAAAGAAACTCTTAATTCATCATGAACAATCTGAATCAATAAAATAACTATTTGAGATTCTCTTTATTATGGGTGTAAGACAAAAGAATGATCCAACTAATCAGGATGTCTTTCTTCCTGAAGATTTTCCTTCTTGTACCAAGTTGTCATTCATGTACCGCAAGAAGGGTCCTATACTAGAACGTTGTTCCTGTACCAGAGAGAAGCTTCTATACTAGAAGTATATATATTGGCCCCTTACTAAAGATCTTAACCTACATACAAGAGCTCTGAGCCTTTGTACTAGAGAACTCTATTCCTGTACTTGGAAATTCAATTCCTGTACAAGAATAGAGGTTCATGTACTAGGAAACCATAGTTCCTATACTTGGTTTCCAAATCGGTTGCAAGAAATAAAAGCGTGTTCACAAAGAAAATAAATGCAATGTGAAAACAGAACTATAAAGTGAGCCTCTATAAGAAAAATGAATCATTAACTAATCACATGCTTGGAAATGAAAGGTGCTTTCACAGCGAAAGGTTCTATTAAAATAAGAAATTGTTTGACTTGGAAACTACTTTGACCCAAACATCAGGAAGCTCTTTCTTGAAATGACTATTCATTGAGTAAATTAGATCTACACCCTTATACAAATAATCTTTTTAACTCAGGGAATCCTTCTGATAAGTTCAATATTTAAGTCCAGCAACGAGTGTAGGTACAAATCCAAATAATGCAATAGTGTTTTAGTGAAAGCTTATTGCCATCAATTAAATCTAAATCTGAACTTGAATATTAGAATATGCTTCACTGAAAATCAAAACACTATTTGCAGAAGAATAATAGACCTGGAGAAATAAGAACGACTGGCTGCAATGAATAAACAGAACTTTCATCTTGCTGAAACGAAAACACACCGTGCAAGAAGCTAGATGTACATTTTCTTTGTAAAGAAAATGGCAGCACACATTTGATGGAAATAATGGAATGAAATAAAAGTAAATGCAAATGAACCACACACACACCTAGATCCAGATCACACATCTTGCAAGAAATTAAAGTTCATCAACTATAAAAGAATCCAAACATGATCTTCTTCACTAACCTTGCATGCAAATAAATCTAACACACCTTTAACGAAGGGAGAACAAGCTGGGTTGGCTGGGCCCTATCCAACCAACTTGTTTCCGTGTAATGAAATAGGAAGCTTCAAGTGCTCAAATGGAGTAGCACAATGATATTGACATAAATAACTTCACAACTAGCATGTTCCTTTGTATTAAGTTTCAAAAAGAGAAAATACACATCGTGGATCCCCAATCTAGCCCAGAAATGGCGATACTCGCAAATTACAGTTGGTAGAAAATGTTTAATACAACATCACTCTCTGACATATACAGAGAAACCCTATTAAATACATGCTTCGGCTATTGGCCGCAACAAAATTATAACAACATGATATATTAAGCCTTTCAGCTGTTCACAAAAAGGTTTAACAAGGGTTTTGCAGCCGAAGTCCAGCCTTCATATCCCACCTTCTTCTCTAAGCACCGAGCCCAACAAGGAAACTGATCTCTTAGACAAGAAATTTGCACGGTCTACTGAGTTGTCCCGCCCATAAGCGGTGAGTCAAACAAAAAATGATAGCAACCTCAAAAGTGCAGGAACACTCACCGGTACAAGCACGATTCCTGCACCAACCCAATCTCTCACATAGATTAACACTTTGGTTCCATCGAATTACTTAGGAAAGGAATATATTAGTTGCAAAGACATTTTAAGATATAAAACCTGTAAATTTAATGATTAAGTACATATATAACCTTTGAATATGAAAAACATAAGAGGAATGTAGGAATGTGTACAATTGGGAAAAAGTACAAGAATAGATATGCCTTCAGGGTTAAAACAGGGGTTAAGGTGGTGTGTTTGGGATAGGATAGAGACCAAAAAGTAGGACAATTCTAGCCACAAAAAGCCTCCCATCCCTATCCTATTGTGTGTCCTCACACAAAATTACCCTTACATATGCAAAAAAACATATGGAGACCTTCCTTTAGTCCTATATTTGTATGCTAATTCATGTCTTCATCGTCCTTTGCTTCTTAGTTTGAGCCTTCTTGACTCGTTTGACCAATTTCCTATGTCGACCATAGCATTCTGAAGCTCGAAATTTCCACACTCTTTCTTCTCGTTTTCGTTCTTGCACTTCCCCTACCAATTCATCATTCCTATTCTGTAGCACTACACCCTGTTCTTTTATGTCATGATTTAAAACTTTGAGTCCATAAATGCGTTGCTTCAGCTCCTCGACTTGACTATTCAAATTGAGAGTGGAATCCTCCTTAATGAATTCCTCTTACGTCAGAATCTTCTCAACAGTTGACTCAAATAAAGTGTTGGTGTTGTCAAGACTAATATCATCTTGTATATCAATATCTGATGTTTCGACATCACAGGGTGTCTCATCATCCTGCACTTTGTCATCACATTGTATTTCATCTACCTGTACTTCAACATTATATTGCACTTTATCACCCTGACCCTCTGCTGGACCTTTCTTTGCATTGATATCTGGTGTCTTAGAGGTCTTCCTCTTCTTCATTCTTCCAACTAACACTGATAGAGGAGTAACATCTTCCTCTTCGAGGTGTCCTGCACTAAACACTCTATGAACCACAACATCTTCAAGGAGCGAGAGATTATTCTCATTCAGCAAACTAGGTTGGGTACCATCTAAATTGATCAGAGAGGTTGACTGAGTATGGCCCTCTCTCTAGAAGGAAAACCTATTCTTAATAGAACTTCTAGTTATAATCTTCAAAGGGTGAGGGTTTTTGGTTATGGGTGCTTGTTTCTCTTCCTACACTAGTTCCTTAGGCAGGGTATTTTCCTTCTTACTAGTTTGCGGGGTGAGGGTTTTATCCGTCTATCTAGATTCTTCCTTCCTACTCTTACCCTTCTTCCCGGGTGAATCCACTATGTTTCCTCCTTGTAATTCTTTCAAGAACCCTCCCTAGGTCATATTTTTACTCTCTAATTCCTTCCTAACCAGAATTGAGATCAATCCGTAATGATATAGTTTGAACCCAACCTGACTCTCTTGACTTTCTTGAACACCCTTCTACATTTTTTCCAAAATTTTAAGTAAGAAGAAAGGAAAATTAATCAACTAACCTAACTCAAAGTGTAACAGCAAGTAGATGTGATATAAGAAGGTTAGGGAATATTGTCCTTCACAGGTGAGGAACTTTTGCAGAACGTTCGACAGGTGTTTCCATTTCTCGATCATATCACCTTGTTGCAGCTCAGTTTTCCAGTCCACTTTCTGCTTTTTATTGACTACAAATCTATTCCAAGCCCCTTTTTTGAGATCTCATTTCTTGAACCACTATTCACTTGTGGCCGCCAGCCCTGTAGCCTGCGAAATAGTCTTCTCTGTTACTTCAAACTCTAGAGACCCAACCTTGGCTCTACGTCCATCAAAGGTTCAAGCAAATTCTAACGCCACGAACGAATCAAAACCATCAAACTTAAGCAAGAACAAGAGGAACCATGCTTCCTGCATTATGGACAGACTGTTCTTGTACTCTGCCATTTGCTCTACTTCCTTCACAGACCATGGTTCAATTCGAACATGCACCATTTCTTGTCCGAATTCACTCAACTTCTCAAAATTGAGAGAGTTAATTAGCGGGGGGTTCAGGATTGAGAAATTCAAAATTTCTAAATGAACTGGACATTGCTATATTGATTTTTTTTCTTTAGCGGTCACACTCATGAAAATATCAGTTCTTGGGAAAGGATGTGATACAACCTGATCTAATCATGCATGCAATAATAATGATTGGTGGTGGGTGGAGGTAATGGAGGAAGTTATGTGAGATAATGCGAGGTGTTATATATGAGTGGGTCATCATTTAGTTATCAGCATGCTTTTCAAAAATGAATGTTGGATTCCGGGATATTTTCTCACACATCCTTTGATGAACTCATGATTTCATACAAGTCACACATGTTAACTTACATAGAAATAGTTTTACATAATTAAATGTCCATGTACTTAAAAAATATTTCCTAATTAGTAATGATGAACAAAGTCTAATCATCTATCAAAGAAAATCATTGCATGACATCATTTTAAAGTAGTGCAGTCAGTTGTGCTTGAATGTGATTTTTGTACCAAACATAAAATTAAATCCCCTTTTTATCCTTGGACTGAAATTTGGCCTCAAGCGTGCATTCCTGCACCAGACATTCCTGTACCATAAAATACATTCTTGCATTAAGGAATTGTTGGTTCCTACACTTGAACATACATTCTTTCACTGAAGAATTGTTGGTTCCTACACTCGAACATACATTTTTGCACTGAAGACTACTACTGTTCCTGCACTGGGCATATGTTCTGTGCTTGATCCACACAACAGCGCATGTTCCTGCACCTGAGATTTAACGTTCTTACACTGGAACATACATTCTTGTACCAAGGGATATCACTGTTCTTGCACTAATTGATGTTGTGGAATATCTGAAAAAGGTTTCTAAAAAAATACAATCTGTGGGCTGAATCTTGTTTCTAAAGGATGTTTTATTCACTAGTTTCTTAGTAGTGATACATGTCTTCCGATCTAATCCATGAATTTTGATCAGATCCTGCAATATAGTCCATGATGGAGAAAAGAAGTAGGAAAGGAGTAAATTTTAGAATGGGAAGGAAATTCAACAGGGAATTCAAGTGTGAAACCACCAAGAGGGTGTATGGAAAAAGGGAAAGGGAAAATAAACTCAAGGGAAAAGAGGGAAAAACGAAATTGGATAGGGGCAGTTTCTTTAGAAGAAAGGGAAGGTTCATTTCCATAGGACGAAGAAGAAAAAATAGAAGGGAATTTACAAAAAGGAAATAAAAGAAGGGAATAAATTCACCTCAAAAATATGCTTGAATAGTGCCGAATCAAAAGTAAATGCAACGGGAATTGAGTGTTTCTTGCATAAAAATTTCCGTGGCAGCTGTCCCAAACTTGGATAAGGGCTTGGTTCCTACACTTAAAAACCTGCTTCTTCTTGGTGACAGTTAGCACATATAAAGATCAAGCAACATTCCCATCTTATTAGAATTTCGATCTTCCTGCCAACATGCTGGTTTTCAGGCTGATCCTTCTGTGACCATGTTAGTAAATTGATTTTCACAATCACAGGAAAAGATTTTTTTCTTGTTTTATTTTTAGTTTTTGTCATTTTTTTTTTATTATATATATATATATATATATATATATATATATATATTTCTTTATTTTTGGAAAGAAAGAATCAGATCTATAATAGGTTGGCATAGCCACCTACCATCTCTAGCTCAGATTGCTATTGCACTTGCTGCATGAAGTCCTCCTTTGTGAGGGGTTAAAAATGTGCCTTGAGTATATGACCATTCACAAGGAATATTGAATCTTGCCCATCAATAGTTTTTATCTCTACCGGACCATTCTTGAAAATTATGACTAATTCATAAGGTCCCATCTAGCGTGTGTGGAATTTTCCTTTGAAATGTTTAAATCTAGAGTCATAAAGAAGTACCCAATCACCTGGTTGGAACTGCTTATTCCTAATAGACTTGTCATGCAACTTTTTTTGTTGCTACTGTACTAACACATTCTGTTGAACAACACCTCTTTGAAATTCCTCTAACTCATTTAACTGTAATAGACACTATTGTTGTGCTTCTGGGAGATCTAATGCCAACTGAACTGCTGTTCGATTTTTTTATTGTCTGGAACTCTATCGGAAAAAGAACTTATTTCCCATATACCAACTCATATGGTGTATGTCCTATGCTGTTTCACCAAGTGGTTTGATAAGCCCATAAGGCTTCAGGTAACCGACTGGCCCAATCCTTTGTATGCAGATTTACTATTTCGGTGAGGATGGATTCGGTCACCTTGTTGGTAGAATCCACCTGGCTGTTTGCTTGCGGGTGATACTGAGTGGACTTCCTATGCCAAATTTTGTATTGATCCATGGCTTCCTATACTAGAATAGAAATAAATTGTGGCCCGTTTTTAGTAACAATCTCTCTAGGAACACCAAATCTAGTAAAAATTTCACTAAACAAAAATTGAACAACTTTTTCTGTAGCAAAAGAAACAACTTTAGCCTCTACCCATTTTATAACAAAATTAATGCAAACCAATATATGCTTTTTATTCATGGATGTTGGATTTATTGGTCCTACGAAATCGATAGCCCATTTTTCAAAGGGCTCAATCATAATATGAGGACATAAAGAAATTTCGTTGGCTTGAACATGTTGACCCATTTGCTGACATCTATCGCATCGCCTGACATATTGTTTGGCATCCTTAAACAAAGAAAGCCAAAAGTATCCAACACATAAGATTTTATATGTAGTTCTCTTATCAGCGAAGTGACCACCACAAGGTTCATCATGGGCAGATTTCAGTATATCAAACACTTCTTCCTCTCTTGCACATCTATGAATGAGAAGATCTAGTCCAGTGTAAAAGAGGTCTTCTTGGATCCAAGAATATGAAACACTTTTTAATATGATATTCCACTTTTCATGAGTGGATAAGTGAGGTGGTGTTTTTCTGGTGTCTAAATAGTTAGATATCAGCAAACCATGGAGACCTTGTTGACACAGCAAAAATATGCTCATCAGGGAAATCATCATCAACAAGAATTACTTCACCAAGATTATTTAGTCTATAAATATAGTCAGCTACAACATTAGATTTTCCTGGTCTATCAACAACAGTAACATTAAATTCCTACAACAACTGTAACCACCCAGTCACTCTACCGCTAGTCAATGGTTTATTCATTAAATATTTCATCACAAAATTATCAGTATGCAAAAAGACTTCATATCCTGTGATGTAGTGTCTGAATTTATTGATAGCAAAAATTATAGCTAAAAAATCTTTCTCAGTCATTGTATAGTTCAATTCGACAGGTGACAAGTTTTTATTGATGAAGTAAATACCATAGGATTGTTTTTTCTCTTCCTGTCCTAAAGCTGCGCCAATGGTAGTATTTGAGGCATCAGAGGAAATCTGGAATGGAAGGGACCAGTTGGGACCTCTCAAAATTGGTGCCTACACTAATTTTTCCTTTAATGTCTCAAAATACTGTTGGCAAGCTGTGGACCAGGAAAAAAAACTATCCTTAGCTAACAATTAGAAAATGGGGTAGCTATCCTAGAAAAGTTCTCAATGAACCTCCTGTAATAGTCTGCATGTCCCAGGAACCCTCTTACTTCCCTTTGTGTTTTGGGTGCAAGAAGACACAAGATAACTTCTATTTTGGTTGGGTCTACCTGGATACCTTTTTCGGAAATGTCCAAGGACTACTCTCGCTTTGCACACTAATCTACATTTTTTATCACTAAGATCAAGGTGAGCCTCTTGGCAACGTAAAAGCACTTTTTCTAAATTTTTTAGGGCTTCTTGGAATGAGTTATCAAACACTAAAAAATCATCCATATAGATCTCAACACACTTGATATCAGCAAAAATAGCTAGAAAAACCCTTTGAAAGGTGGCTAGGGAATTACATAGTCCAAAGGGAAGCACTCGATAAGCAAATGTACCCCAAGGACATGTAAAGGTGGTCTTATCTTGATATGTGAGTGCGATATGAATTTGGTTGTACCCACTGAAGCCATCTAAAAATGAAAAGTACGTTTTACCAGCAAGGGTATCTAGCACTTGATCGATAAAAGGAAGGGTAAAGTAATCCTTGAGAGTGGCTTTATTAAGTTATCGATAATCAATGTAGATGCGCCATCTCCCATCCTTTTTTGAGACTATTACCAATGGGGAGACCCATTGGATATCAAATATAAGATATATAAAATTAGTGTCCAAGATTTTTTATAATTCTTCTTTCACAATATCCCTTAACGCAGGGTTCATGCTCCTTTGGGGTTGACGAACAGGTCGGGCTCCCTCCTAAATATAAATACGGTGAGTACAAGTTTCAGGAGGTATGCCTTTCATGTCCTCATAACTCTATGCAAAGGCATCAATCTGGTCACACAACAAATCAACAAGTTGCTCTCGTTGAGATGAGTCCAGGTTTGAACTTATATGTAAGGATTTTCCTGGATTAATTTCAACAAGAGTAGTGTCGGGCTAAAGAGTAGAGGAAGATGCTACTAAGACTGGTGATGAGGAGAGTTGAGAATCAAAATGTTCTTGAAAATATGGACTAAATATTTGACGAAACATGTCAAAATTAGGCATTATGTCCAGGTTATTCAAGAAATCTCATAATTCACGCTCCTGGGTAGACTCGGTATAATGGTGGATCAAAGAAATAGGTTGAAACACCTCATCACTGTTGTCGTAATCTAACCACAAAGTGTCCTTGAGCTCCTGAATAAATCTAGCAGACGGGTATAAGGTGACTTTCTTCCTAGAGTCTCCATGTGAAATATACATATCACCAGAGTGGCATCCAATGTAGGTCTCGGTTGTGGCAAGCCATGGTCGTCCCAGAATCAAGGGATTTCCACCCACAAGATTTTTTGGCTGAAGCACAATAAAGTCCATAGGTTATTCCCAATAATCTATGGAGATGACCACATCATCCAGCACACCTTCTATCTTGATTTTTGATCTTCCTGCATGTTCAAGCACAGTAGGGGTAGGATGAATATGGACCAACCCAAGTTGATCCATGATCTTCCTAGTCATGACATTGATGGCCGCACCCAGTTCTGTTAACACATTGGGGACAAGGATATCACCTATCTGAACAGAAAAAACCAGGTTTCTAGGATCGGTGTACTTTTCCACTTGTGCACATCTTGTCATTAACTCGACTGCTCGGCCAACAAATTGAATGGTCTGAGGTTCTACTCTCTTCCTCCCTGGATTTTTGAGACAGAGTTCCCTAATGATTTTCATGCAGATGGGGATCTCTCTAATAGCCTGAAGCAAAGGGACCTTTATGCAAAGATTCCTTAGCTCAGAAGCTAGACTAGACTTGAGGTCACTCCTCTCCATAACTAGCCTCTCTAGATAGGGAGGTTGGTTTGAAGAAGATGGTAACTCTGATGGTGCGGGAATGGGTTGAATGGTGTCATTTATTTTGGAATGACCAGGGGTTTCCTCCTCATTTTTCTCCTCAATGATCACCATGGGTTGTTTTTGTTTTTCTGGTTTGACTACCCTTCTTGATCTCAATTGAAGCTCATGTATCCCAACCGACAAGATTTAGTAAATAGGAGAAGGGGGTGGTTCAACAAAACAGATCAATTTTTCCGCCTTATTATTAGGATTTGGTACCGGTTGAGTAGGCAGTTGGGGTGGTCAAAAAGGTGGTGGTAAAGGTAATGGTGGCATTGGTTGACTTTGTTGATGTAGGGGAGGAAAGGATAGTTGTGACATATGGTGAGGTGCATATGTAGGAGGATATGACGACATCTATGCAGGATAGGACTGATGTGAATGGTTTGACCCTCTCCATCCTTGTTGCCAGGATTGAGGGGGTTTCCCATACTGATAATGGTTCCCATGCTGCCAAGGTTGAGAGTGATGAGTGTTATAATAGGAATATGGATGTGCATTATGGCCAAAAAATGTGGTGAAGATTCAAGAACCATACTTGCACTTACCTGAGGCCAATTTCTCTGTGCTCCCATAGCATGTAATGGTTTAGGTTCAGAATGATCTCCTTCAAGTACAACTTTTAATCCTGGTATGGAGGGGCATTTCTCGGTGGCATGGTTTTCTGCACAAATCACACATTTTAAATCAGCAGGACATTCTCTTAAATGATGCTTTTTCCTACATTTAGGACAAAAAATAGACAAAGACTCTTGTTCATCTACCAATTTTTGCTAAATTTTTAAAGAGTCTATTTGCTTTCTAACAATATTCATTATTTCAATTTTCATATTGTCCATTTTATTCTCCAAACCAATAATCATAGCATCTGTAGATCCAAGTTTACTAGTTCTACTTCGATTTCCTCTACTGGATCTAGATTGATTCCTTAAAAGTTTCCTACACAACTTACAAATTTTATCAAAAGTTTTCTAAGAAAAATCCCCTTGTCCTAATAAATTCAAATTATGCCTAGAATCTTCAGTAAGTCCACGTAAGAATAAGGTCCTGATAGTACTTATGTCAAATTTATGTTTTGACCTCTGGAGGATGTATAAAAATCTCTCTAAGTAATCCTCCAAGGTCTCATCATCACCTTGCACAATGGTAAAGATCTCGTCCTGCATTTCTCTAGTTTTGCAATATTCTTGGTATTTAGTCAAAAACACTCTCTTCATTTGGTCCCAAGAAGTTATAGTTTTCCCTCCAAGTCCCATGAACCAGCTCAAGGCTGATTCCTTGAGAGTTGCAGTGAATAACTTTAATTTGTGGGCATCTGAAGAGTAATCATAGCTTCTACATAGGATATCAAACTTAAAAAGAAAAGAATCAGGATCTTCATTCACATTACCATAGAAATGAGGGAGATCCGATGACATAATGTTCTTCATTTGAGTAATTGTTTCGAAATCCACTATTGGAAATCCAAAGGTGGGTTGTTCCTCAATTACTTGATTCTTGCTAGTACCCTCGACCTGATCCTCGTGCTTTGCCATTTTTGTTCCCCTGGTCAAACCACTGCTAAAGTGATAAGGTTGACTATGGCTCAAATTGGTATTTGGAGCACCACTAGTTTCCTTCTTCCCCTTCTTGGGTTGTGTCACACCTGAACTACTGTCTCCAGAATCCAAGTCGATAGTTCCTGCGTGATGAGTTTATGTCTATTTGGACTTTCTGCCTACAAAAGAGGGTCCAATATGAGAAAATGTTTCAGATTTATCAGTGTTCCCTCAGCACTTATTGGGCTTTGGATCCTTACCCCTTTTAGGCATTCATCTTAAAATAAAACCCAAAAGAATGACACAACTTTTCAATTTACAAAAAAAAAATCTTAAATAAAATGCTGCGAAGGAATAAATAAATCATCACTATGAAATCCTTCAACAATAGAATAACACTGCAAAAGAAATAAAAGAAGACTTACCCCTACTGCAAAGGAAAGAAAACAAGAAAGTCCTTACCAATCTTTAGAAACACCTCCCTGGCAACAACGCTAGAATGTTGGGTGCAGGAATTGCAGTGCAACAAACTCCTTTCAACACTTAATTTGTCAACCCGGGTTTCATACACTTTGAGGCGTAGCACACGAAAATGCCAAGAAATGATATGAACCTTCTCTAATTGTACTACTACTTCTTTTATTACAAAATGCAGACTCGAAAGGAAAGATCACACAACAATGAATACCAAGAAAAATATGGTGCTGAATGAAAAGAATGTACTTTGCAGAAACTCAAATAAAGGAAACTCTCAATTTGTCATGAACAATATGAATCAATAAAATAACTATTTGAGATTCTCTTCAGTATGGTTGTAAGATAGAAGAACGATCTGACTAATCAGGATGTCTGTCTTCCTCAAGATTTTCCTTCTTGTACCAAGTTGCCGTTCCTGTACCGCAAAAGGGTTCTTGTACTGGAACATTGTTCCTGTACCAGAGAGAAGCCTCTATACTGGAAGTATATATATTAGGCCTTTATTGAAGATCTTGACCTGCATACAAGAGCTCTGAGCCTTTGTAATATAGCACTCCGTTCTTGTACTCAGAATGTCAATTCCTGTACTAGAACAAAGGTTCCTGTACTTGGTTTCCAAATTTGTTGCAAGAAATAAAAGCGTGTTAAATAAGAAAATAAATGCAAGGTGAAAACAAAACTTTAAAGTGAACCTCTATAAGAAACATGAATCATTAACTAATCACATGCTCGGAAATGAAAGGTGCTTTCACAGCCAAGGGAATTTCTATTGAAATAAGAAACCAGTTTACTTGGAAACTACTTTGACCCAACCATTGGCAAGATCTTTCCTGAAATAACTGTTCATTGAGTAAATTCGATTTGCACCCTTATACAAATAATTGTTTTAACTCAGGGATCCTTCTAATAAATTCAATATTTAAGTCCAGCAACGAGTGCAGGTACAAATCCAAATAATGCAACAGTGTTTTAGTGAAAGCTTATTGATGTCTATCAAGTCTAAATCTGAACTTGAATATTAGAATATGCTTCACTAAAAATCCAAACACTATTTGTAGACGAATAATAGACCTAGAGAAATAAGAACGAATGGTTGCAATGAATAAAGGGAACTTTCAACTTGTTGAAACAAAAACACACTGGTGCAGGAAGCTAGATGTAAATTTACTTTGTAAAGGAAAGGGAAGCACGCATTTGCAGGAAAGAATGTAATGAAATAAAAGTAAATGCAAATGAACTACACACACACCTAGATCCAGATCACACAGCGTGAAAGAAATTAATGTTCACTAGCTATAAAAGAATCCAAACATGATCTGCTTCACTAACCTTGCATGAAAATAAATGTAACACACCTTTAACGAAGGGAGAATGAGCTGGGTTGGGTGGGCCCTAGCCAACCAGCTCATTTCCCTATAATGAAATAAGAAAATTCAAGCTATCAAATGGAGCATCACAATGATATTGAGACAACGAACTTCACAACTAGAATGTTCCTTTGTATTAAGTTTCGAAAAGGGCAAATGCACATCATGGATCCCCGATCGAGCCCAGAAATAGTGATACTCAGAAATTACAATTGGTAGAAAAATTTTAACACAACATTTCTCTCTAACATCTATGAAGAAACCCTATTAAATACAAGCTTTGGCTCTTGGCCGCAACAAAAATATAACAGCATGATATATTAAGCCTTTTGAATGTTCGCAAAAAGGTCTTAACAATGGTTTTGCAGCTGAAGTCCAGCCTTCATATCCCGCCTTCTTCTCTGAGCGCCGAGCCCAGCAAGGAAACTGATCTCTTAGATAAGAAATCCACACGGTCTACTGAGCTATCTCGTACATAAGCACTAAGTCAAACATAAATTGACAGCTGCCTCGAAAGTGCAGGAACGATGACCGGTACAAGCACAATTCCTACACCAACCCAATCTCTCACATAGATTAGCACTTTGGTTCCATCAAATTACTTAGAAAAGGAATATATTAGTTGCAAAGACATTTTAAGATATAAAAATTGCAAATTTAATGATTAGGTACATATATAAGCTTTGAATATCAAAAACTTAAGAGAGGTGCAGGAATGTGTGAAATTGGAAAAAAGTACAGGAATAGATAGGCCTTCAGGGTTAAAACAAGCGTTAAGGTGCTGTGTTTGGGATAGGATAGAGACTAAAAAGTAGGACAATTCTAGCCACCAAAAAAAGGCGAGATGATACCAAAGTACTTGGCCAAGTTCACTCAATGTCGAGATGAAAATGAGTGTTGGAATCACGGTTTCCAAGGAGGATATGGCAAGCCTTGCTCTTCTTGGACTCCCAAAGAGTTGGCATAGTTATCAGGACTCTGTCAATGGTCAGGAGAAGTTGCCAGATTGGGAATGACTATGGTCGGATTTGATGCAGGATGAGATCAAGAGGAACACCAGGGATGACTCTTCATCAAAGACTGATGATGAAGAGAACTGTGCCTTAGAGATCAAGGCGAGGAAGAGGAAAGGTAAAATTTCCCATTCCAAATCATATTCTTATCATGGATGTAAGAAGAAGGACATGATGAAAGTTAAATGCTTTCATTGTCACAAGATGGGACACTTTGCTACAAATTTTCCATTGAAGAAGTCGAAGGAGAAGTCCTTAGGAGGACCGGTGGGTGAGGCTTTAGCCTCCCAATTCAAATTGTACTTTTCCCTCATTGCATGCATGGTGTCTTCAATGATGGGAAGCGTATGGTACTTAGACAGTGGGGCTTATTTCCACATGACTGGCGAAAAAGATTTATTTAGTGAACTGGAGGATAAAGATCTCAAGATGCATATTGAGATGGGTGATGATGGTAAGTATAGTGTTACTAGTGTGGGCACTATTACTTTTTAGAGGAAGCATGCAGCTCCACTCACTTTGAAGAATTTTATGCATGTACCCGGACTGAAGAAGAAGTTGGTATTCATTGCCACACTTGAGGATAGAAGCTATGATGTGATCTTTTTTAAAGGAAAGGAATTCCTTCGACACATAGCCACGGGTCAAGTAAAGAAGATAGGGATTTGAGTTCAGAATCTCTCTAATATAGAGGTAGAGGATTGTGTTTCTTTGAGTTTAAAAGTAGAAAATATGTTGAGCTGAGATGTTGGCGAGTTGTGCCACAGGCGATTGGGCCACTTGCATCATGGGGCTTTGAATATATTGCAACAAGTCTCTACCGGTCTTCCCAAAGGTACACTTGAGCAAGTTGATACATGCAAGGGTTGTACTTTGGGAAAATACACCAAGTCTTCCTTTGGAGACAGAGATGATAGAGAATAGTCTATTATGGAGAGAGCCCATTCAGATATGTGAGGACCATTCTCGACAGCATCCACGGCAAAACACAAGTATTATGTTATATTTGTTGATGGCTATTCTCGTAAATGATGGGTATTATTTATGTAGAAAAAGGATCAAACTTTCACAAAGTTTAATGAGTTCAAAGAATTGGTAGAGAAAGAGTCTGGCAAGAATGTTAAAGCTCTATGGAGTGATAATGGTGGTGAGTATGTCTCCAATGAGTTTAAGAACTTCTGTACAATGGAAGGGATTAAATGAGAGTTGAGGGCACCCCATAACCCTCAAAAGAATGGGGTTGCTGAGAGGAAGAACAGGAGCATAGTAGGGGCAACAAGGGTGATGTTGCATGATCAGGGCCTACCACTACACTTGTGCGATGAGGCATGCAACACAGTGGTTTATGTTCAGAACCGTAGCCCACATCGGATACTTGAGATGAAGACACCAAAGGAGGCTTATTCCAGTAAGAGGCCAGATGTTGGTCACTTCATGATTTTTGGGTCATGGGTTTATTTCCATGTGACAAAAGATGCACGGAAGAAGCTTGAGCCAACAAAAGAGTTGGGGATATTTGTGGTGTACACTGATACACCCCACAACTATAGGGTGTACATGCCGACCAGTCGGATGACAATGGTTCACAAGGATATCAGGTTAGATGAGGAGAAGGCCATGTGAGTATCCCTTGAGAGGGAGATTGAGCTACATGCGGATGAGAAAATTTTTGCTCCTAAGGTTGAGGGGCCTTAGATTAATGTGGAGAAGCCACATGTATAGGTTCAGAGAGTGGAGACATCCACTCAAGTAGAGTATTCCAGAGAGGGAAGAAAGCGCACTAGAGAGGTTGACAGATTGTTGGATGATGCACGGGAGAATGTGGAGGAACCTTCTTCTTAGCGAAGATAGAGGAGGTCACTAGAGAGGTACACTGGATACATGGAACTTATGGGTGCATGTGTTGTGAAAGATCCATCTTCCTTTTAAGAAGCAGTGCAGCAATCGGTTTGGGTTGATGCGATGGTGGAGGAGTATGACTCTATAGTTCAAAATAATGTTTGGGATGTGGTCCTGAGACCGAAGGACAAGTCAGTTGTGATCTCTCGTTTGATTTACAAGGTAAAGAAAGCTGAATATGGTAGTGTGGAGAAGCATAAAGCCAGATTTGTGGCCCGTGGCTTTTCACAAGTAGAGGGGATTGACTATGATGATACCTTTGTTCCCGTTGTAAGGTACTCGTCAATCAAATCTATTTTGGCACTATCAGCACAGATGGGTTGGAAGATCCATCAGGTGGATGTGAAGGCTACCTTCCTCAATGGCATGATTGAGGAAGAGGTGTACATAGAGAAACCAAAAGGTTTTGAAACCTTGGACTGTGAGTCGCATGTGTGCCAACTCAAGAGAGCATTATATGGGTTAAAGCAAGCACCCCTTGCTTGGTACACCAGGATAGATAACTACTTCACTGGGTTTTGCTTCACGAAGAGTGAAGCAGATGCAAACCTGTATCACGTAGTGGTGGAAGGTAAGCTGTTGATCATTGTACTTTATGTAGATGATCTTATACTGACAGGTGATGAGAAGCTCATCAAATCTTGCAAGGAGGATCTTGCAAGAGAGTTTGAGATGAAGGACATGGGGCTCATGCATTAATTTCTTGGCATGGAGGTATGGAAGGGAGATGGGGAGTTGTTTGTATCTCAAGGAAAGTATGCCAATGAGATACTTAGGAGATTATGCATGGAGAGCAGTAAAACCATGGAGAATCCTCTAGCTGGTAACTGGAGGAAGGAGGATGACACTTGAGGGGAAGTAGTGGAAGCCACTGTTTATAGGCAGCTTGTGGGTTCACTCATGTACTTGTTGAACACACAACCAGATATGTGCTATGTAGTTAATCAACTTAGTCAAGCGATGGCTAGGCCTACCAAGCTATATTGGAAGGTGGTGAAACATGTGTTGAGATACCTAAAAGGCACTACTCAGTTTGGGTTATGGTACAGATGGACATAGGGAGTGAAGCTTCAAGGCTTAACCGATGCAGATTGGGTGGGGAGTCCATCCGATAGGAAGAGCACATCAAGAGGGATCTTTAGTATTGGGTTAGTGATAGCTTCTTGGTACAGCTGGAAACAAAGACTAGTTGCACTCATCTTGGTAGAGGTAGAGTAAATGGATGCAAGTTAGGTAGCATGTGAGGATATATGGATGAGGAAGATCCTGGTTGGTTTGTTTGGTCATCAGATGGGTCCGATAGTGATTTATTTTGATAATAAAAGTTGTATCAAACTCTCTGAAAATCCGGTCTTTCATGATCGGTCCAAGCATATTGATATCCAGTATCATCATCTCAGAGATTGTGTATTGAGGTGGATCATGTTGTTAGATTACATTCCCACAGAGGAGCAAGATGCTGACATCTTGACAAAGGCATTGTGAAGATGTAAATTCAAGTTTCATAGAGATAGGATCAGGGTAGTTGATAATCCATTTCTTGTTGAGAGGGAGTGTTGAGAAATGGCAACAAGAAATTCCAGTTTAATTTGTCCTTGAATTAAACTGTGAAATTAAATTCAAATTCTATTCTCATAGAAACTTAAAATAGTTAAATTAAGTTTATTAAACTTATTTAACTTAGGAGATTCAAGTTGGAAGTATTTTGGAAGTCATTTATATGTTCTTTGTTATGCTCTTAACCTGCAAGACGATACCCAAATACAGAATATGCGAAGAGAAGATACCCAGAACACAGAACAATAATGATTTTATTATTCAGAGAGTAATGTTCACTTGCCTCTTTGAGGGGGCAACCTCCGATAGAGCAGAGCTCGATTACAAAATAAGACACGATACTCCTCGCAGGGAGTCTCTATCCTTTATATATGACTCATACATGCAATACCATGGATCAATACCGTGGGTTTTATTAATACCATCTATCTAATACTACAGCCCATTTGCAACTAACTGTGGTCCCATCATTAATTGCGGGTTAACCACTTACAATTATTAATATGGGCTTTATTGACTCTTGACTATGACGTGATCCCATTACATAAATAAGGGGGTTAGGGTGGGACCCTAACATGCCCTCCCCCTTAAGACTAGCCTTGTCCTCAAGGCTAAAGCTGCGGAAACTGCTGAAGAATAGTGGCTGGTTCCCAAGTTGCATCTTCCGGAGAGGTGTCTTTCCATTTGACGAGGACTTCCTTAATCATGCAGCCGCGCAGTTGCTTGTCTCGTGTGTCTAGGACCTGTTCGGGTTGAAGCCAGATGGACCCTTCTTTGTCCAATTCAGGTAGACTGGTATGAATTCTGCAATTGTTCCCAATCACTTTCTTGAGGCATGAGACATGGAAAACTGGATGGATTTTTGCAGTAGGTGGCAAGGCCAACTTGTAAGTCACTTCTCCAATGCGCTGAAGTACTTGATATGGTCCATAGAATTTGGGAGATAGTTTATGACATCCCTTTTCTTTGAGTGATGTTTGTTTATATGGTTGTAGCCGTAAAAAGACCTGATCCCCTTCTTGAAATTGACACTCTGAGCAATGCTGGTCTACCTGTTGCTTCATGCGGTTCTGAGCTTGATGAAGATTCTCTCTAAGATGGGCGAGCATGGTTGTGCGGTGTTGTAGGAGTTGATCCACTGCTTGTACTTTTGAGCACCCTTGAGATACGAAGTAGGTGAAGGCGGGAGTTGACCATATACTGCTTCATAGGGAGTCATTTTGGTGGTGGCATGATAGTTGGTGTTATACCACCATTCAGCCAGAGGTAACCACTGTACCCAAAGGTGTTGCTTTTCTGAAGTGAAACACCTAAGGTAGGTTTCTAGACATTTGTTGACGGCTTCGGTTTGACCATCCGTTTGCGGATGATAGGAAGTACTGAGTTTTAGTTGAGTGCCTTGTATCCTGAAGAGTTCCTGCCAAAAATTATTGGTGAAGATCGGGTCGCGGTCGGACACAATAGAAGTGGGCATGCCATGCAATTTGAAGATCTAATCCATGAAAGATTGAGCGACCAAAGTTGGTGTAAACGGGTGGGGTAGGGTGCAGAAATGAGCATACTTCGACAGTCGGTCCACAACCACCATGATGACTGACTTGTTCCCTGACTTTGGAAGACCTGTAATGAAATCCATAGAAACCTCCGTCCAAATTGATGCCGGAATGGGCAATGGTTGTAATGTGCCTGGTGTGTTGACGGTTTCCCCTTTGTGGCGTTGACAGACATCACATTCTGCTACGAAAGTAAGGATGTCCTTTTTCATGCCTGTCCAAAAAAATGATCTTCTGGTGTGAGCATACGTCTTCTGAAAGCCCGAATGTCTTGCAATGGGAGATGAGTGCAATTCTGCCAAAATGTGACTTTTGAGGGTGGATGTTGGTGATATTACTACTCTGTCCCTGTAGTGAAGAATATCATCCTGCCACGAGTAGCCCTTGGTGGAATTTGGATCTACCTGCAATTGAGAAATGAGTTGGGAGAGCTCGGGGTTTGAAAACCATTCCCTGCGAGCCTCATCAATCCATTCTGGAATGGGGAGGGAAATTGCTAGCAGAGTACTCTCCTCCTCAAATTGGCGAGATAATGCATCTGCTACACTATTGTCTTTCCCTTTCTTGTAAATGATCTCATAATCATATCCCAGCATTTTGGCGAGCCATTTATTTTGCTGTGGGGAGGATAGGCGTTGCTCCAAAAAATATTTAAGACTGTGATGATCTGTGCGGATTTGGAAACGTCGCCCCAATAAGTAAGGTCGCCAGGTCTCGACTGCATGTAAGATGGCCATCATTTCCTTCTCGTAGGTAGATTGGCCCAGATTCCTCCCACTTAGTTGTTGGCTTGTGAAGGCCAAAGGTCGCCCTTCCTGCATTAAGACTGCCCTAATACCTGTACCTGATGCATCACATTCAATGACAAAAGATTTGGTGAAGTCAGGTAGTGCTAAGACTGGAGTGGAACACATGGCATTTTTTAGAGCTGTAAAGGCCTGTTGTGCTTCCTCATTCCAGAAGAATGAATTTTTCTTTAGGAGTTGGGTGAGGGGCTTCACTATGCGACCATAGTTGCGGAAAAATTTATGATAATAGCCTATGAGACCCAAAAATCCTCTCAAGCTCTTCAAGGTCTTAGGTTGAGGCCATTCCACCATTGCCTGGATCTTTTTGGGGTCCACCTTGACACCTTCACGCCTCACAATGTGGCCCAAATACTCAACTTTTGCCATGCCAAATGAACACTTGGACATCTTGACAAATAATCTATGCTTGCGGAGCAGTTGCAAGAGTAGATCTACATGCTGAAGTTGTGCAGCCCAAGTGCAACTATAGATAAGGACGTCATCGAAGAAGACAAGGACAAATTTCCTGAGATATGGTTTGAGAATGTGGTTCATAAGGCTCTGAAAAGTAGAGGGGGCATTACAAAGACCAAATGGCATGACTAGGAACTCATAATGGCCTTCAAGAGTTCTGAAAGCAATCTTGGGAATGTCGACTTCCTTCATGCGAATTTGGTGGTAGCCTGAGCGAAGATCCAGCTTAGTGAATAATTGAGCCCCATTGAGTTCATCCAGCAAATCGTCAACCACCGGGATGGGAAATTTATCTTTGACTGTCAACTTATTGAGGGCCCTGAAGTCGGGACACATCTGCCACTCCCCATCTTTCTTGAGCACCATGACCACTGGGGATGAATAAGGACTAATGCTGGGACTAATGACACCTGCTTCCAAAAGTTCCTTGATTATTTTTTCTATTTCATTCTTTTGGGTGAACAGATATCTGTATGGGCGCACATTTGGGGGTTGGGCCCCTGGAACCAAGGTGATGCTATGATCATGTTCCCCTCGCGAGGGTGGAAGCTCATGAGGCTTGTCAAAGATCGGCAGATGGTTATTTAAAATCTGTTGCATCTCAGGATGAATTGGCAGAGGCTTGGTTTCGACTGCCTGGATAACATTAAATTGAGCTACAACTCCATGATTGCCCTTTTTTAACAATTTTTCCATCCTATGTGAGCTGATGATAGAGGGGGCTCCCGCCTGGAGTCCACGGAGGGTATGTGTGTAGTTGTTCTGCTTAAAACTCATATATAACTCCTGGAAATCCATTGTGATTGGCCCAAGAGTGTGGAGCCATTCAGCGCCGAGGACAATGTCGCAACCCCCCATGTGTATGTCAAACATGTGGGTTTTCAACTGATAATCCCCCATTTGAAGTTTGACATTTTCACAACGGCCTTCACATTTCATTGTGCCTCCATCCACAATTTGGACTTGGAAGTTAGAAACTGCTCGTACAAAACAATGCACTGCTTCTGCGACTTTTTGATGGATGAAATTATCTGTACTTCCACTATCAATCAAGACTACTACTGGGCGATGTTTAATAAAACCTCTGATTTTGAGAGTTTGAGGGGAAGAAATCCCTGCCAAAGCACGCAACAAAATAACTGGTTCGTCAGAGACATTGTCCTTTTGGCTGTCTTCCTCTAGCGGCTCATGTTCCTCAAGTGGTGGATCTTCCTCTGTTGAGCTGTAGTCAGTGGCATCAATTTGAAAAAATTTGGGCTCCTTGCATTTATGACCTGGGGAGTATTTTTCATCACAGTAGTAACATAGGCCTTGCTTTCTTCTTTCAGCCATTTCCACAGGTGACACCTTTTGGACCTTAAGTGTTTGAGTTGTGTTGTGAGCCTGTGGGGGGTGACCTTTAGCGGAGAAATTTGGGCGACTGTATTGGGTTGCTAATGCACGTTCCACGTTATGAGCTACCTTGCAAGCCTCCGTCCATGTGGGAGGGTGGTGCAGTAGGACTTGGGCTTTGATAGCTTCTTTAAGACCGCTGATAAAACATTCCGTGTAGAACACATCTGAGAGACCCCAAGTGCGGAAGGCTAAGGCTTCAAAAGCTGTAATATATTCATCCACTATACCAGTCTGTCGGAGCTTAGTAAGACGACCCAAAAAAGAAGATTCCTGGTCAAAGTGGTCTTGAAGAGCTTTGGTGAATTTGGGCCAAGTCCTAAAAGGTCCATTGCAACGTTGATGCCATTCCCACCATTGCCACCTTTCATTGTCCAAGTACATGCTCCCCACCATAAGCTGAGTCTCATCATCTAAGATGCGATTTAGATTGAAATACTGCTCCATTTGGGCTATCCATGTCGATGGGTGAAAACCGTCAAATTTATGCATATCCAACTTGGGAGGTCGCTGACGGGGTTGTTGGTGGGTGTGCCAGACATGAGGAGAGTGGCTAGACTCACCCTCATTGTGTCCATTGCCATTATACACCTCCTCGTGGGCTTGCTCCTTGCCCTTCTGGAGCATGCCCTCGACCAGGCTATTTAGTCGGTTAAGCTGAATGTGGATGGTTTGCATGGATTCTTCAAGTTTGTCCATCCTTTCATTGGCCATCGCTTGAGCTCTAGTTTCTACCATACACCAACTTGATTTTTTTTTTTGGAAAGTTGGGACCACCTAAAAAATTTTCACTAAGAATTGAATGGTACCATTGTGCTCAGCTCGTTGTCCTGATTCTGATGGGCTGGATCACCAATAAGCGCCCCGGAGGATCTCAGACTCGTTTTTTTTTTTTTTTTGAAAACTCCTAACAGAGTTTTACTCCTTCCTTAACAATACTGCAGTTGCAAATTCCTCAAAATGTCAATGCGGTCAAAAGTCCTGCGAAAATTATACCCCGGTATAGGAACCCTTCACAACGATTCTGATCTGGTGGATCTGAGATATCTGAATGGCGGATTGGATAGCTCTGGGCAGCGGAATAGACTGCTATTGCAGATCTGATGGATCTAATAGATCGGAATGGCTGATCTGCGAACTCGAGACTGCGGGACTGATGTCTGCTGCTGCTGCACCCCTTTACACAAGCGGATCTGGAAGAGATGATGTGTGATCCCCTGATAGAAAAGGGAACTATGGTCTTGAGGAGTGTCAGGTGCTACAGATCGCAATATATATAAGGGTCTAGCAGTAGTACTCGGCCCAATGTTTCAGGGCTCTAACTAAGGAGGATCGACCGTACCCAACTACCCTATCGTACGAGTGAGTAATCTCTCTGAGTGCTGTTCTCGATGTACTGTAGCCGCAAGACGGCCGATGGTTTATCTATGGCGAGGTTTCAAGGGAGCCTAGGGGGCTTCCAATATACCCAGAGGGTACGTGGAAGACAGTCCGTGCGCGGTTCTGTCTAATGCGCTACTACTCGAAGGGGTACCCACAGGGGTTACAAGGGAGTCCAACAGACGTGACCACCTCTTGTATTTCCTGCATGCATGCCTCCCCAAATCCGCAGGTTTATGCGCTCAACGACAGATCCCGTGGTTTAAAGACGCTGGAACACGTCTCTAGCCAAAAATTTTTTTTTGCTAAGAAATGGAGATCCCACCGGCCCTGGAAAGTGCTCTGATACCACTTGTTATGCTCTTAACCTGCAAGACGATACCCAAATACAGAATATGCGAAGAGAAGATACCTAGAACACAGAACAACAATGATTTTATTATTCAGAGAGTAATGTTCACTTGCCTCTTCGAGGGGGCAACCTCCGATAGAGTAGAGCTCGATTACAAAATAAGACACAATACTCCTCGCAGGGAGTCTCTATCCTTTATATATGACTCATACATGCAATACCACAGATCAATAACGTGGGTTTTATTAATACCATCTATCTAATACTACGGCCCATTTGCAACTAACTATGGTCCCGTCATTAATTGCGGGTTAACCACTTACAATTAGTAATATGGGCTTTATTGACTCTTGACTATGACGTGATCCCATTACATAAATAAGGGGGTTAGGGTGGGACCCTAACATTCTCCCTACTTTGTAGGAGTCCTGTGTGAGTTAATTGTGAGTTTTCAAATAGAATACTCAGTTTCACGAGTTAGTTCAGTTAAATTAGTTCTCAAACTAATTGAGAGAACTAATATTGAGTTAATAGTCAGTGGTGACACTAGTTAAATCCACCAGTGCTACTCTAGTTAACTGAATATTTACTCATCAGAAACTCATGCATGTTGATTCTGAGAAAGATCCAGTTGAGACTAGAGTGCTGGGACAATTTACTATTTGTTTTAGATTTTCTGAGTTTCACTGATAGTGCATGTATTTAGGCAGTGATCCTTGAGGGATTGCACTATTTTTAGAGGTTTTATTTCCCTTTAAATACAATCTATCCTTCATAAAAATTACACATTGGAACAAATATTTGGAGAGCTTGTGAAGAGGCCAAGCTTTGCCTTGAGCTTTCTTATGAGTTGGAGATTGAATTTGCTGAGTTTTGGGATTGTTCTAGAGAGAATAAGCATTGTAATTTCATATTGATTTTCTGGATTAATACAAAATAGATAGTGGGATTTTGAGTTGTGGCTTTCCTTGGATATTTATTGTGTTATGTGCCTTTGATTCTATTCCTCTATTGATTATTGTTTTCTTGATTTTTATGGGCTTCCACTATAAAGAGTAGAAGTAGATCCTTATCTCTTTCTTTAGAAAATTGCATTAGCTTATGAATCTACAGGATTTTCTACACACTCACCTACTGAGAACAAACTGAAATGGGTTGAAAACCCCTAAAAATTTTTTTCCTAAGAAGAATATAGTGTCCAAGTCACTAGACAACATGAACAACTGCCAAAGTTAATTTCTCTACAGGAGAAGATTGTAATTCACAACCTACCAAGCCTCAACTCAGATAGTAAACCACGTTCTCATGGAGAGCATCGTCTTCCTGAACCAGAACCATACCGATGGTTGATTCTGCCACAACGAGATATAAGAGGAAATCCTTGCTATAATCAAGTGGACTCAGTAAACGAGCAGAGGTCAATGCTTTTTTCAAAGCATCGAACGAGCGCTAAGCAAAATCATCCCATATAAATGGAACTCCTTTCTTCAACAATCTCATAAATCCCTTTGTGATATCAACATAATTGACAATAAATCTCCTCAAGAAATTATCTTTTCCTTGGAGACTTTGAAGTTGATGGATGGTAAACGGGGGATGCAATTGAATTATTGCCTCAACCTTGAAAGGATCTATGCAAATCCCTTTAGTAGATACTATGAATCCCAATAACTGACCGGATGTGACAACAAAAACACATTTATTCAGATTCAACCAATTTTCTAATAACACATCGCTAAAAAATTAATCGAAGATGATGAGGATGATCAATTCTCTTTTGAGAACGAGAAGCTAGGTCATCCAAATAAGCTTCGATGATATGTTTGATATCGTGGAAATTGTAGGACATGACCTGCTGAAAAGTTGCTCTAGCATTTTTAAGGCCAAAAGGCATCTTTTTGTATGGAAAAGTATCCCAGGGGAAGATAAAATTTGTCATATGCTGATCTTCAAGATGGATAGTAATTTGATTATAAACTGAGAAACCGTCCATGAAGGAGAAAATCTCATTTCCCACACATTCATTGATAATCTGATCAATAAAAGGTGTGGGGAAATTATCCTTTGGACAAGCCTTATTTAGATCCCTAAAGTCTATGCATAAATGGATCATTCCTTGTTTTTATCAGTTGGGATTGGATTCGAGACCCACTTAATCAACGGAACGGGGTATATGAAACCCGTCTTAAGCAGCTTTTGAACCTCAGCTTTGATAACTTTGTCTTTCCTAGGGTTTATCAACCGAAGCTTTTGCTGTATAGGATTCACATTTGCGTAAGTATTGATCTCATGCTGGACTAGTGACAGGTCAATTCCAAGCATTTACTCATAAGACCAAGCAAACACATCACGAAACTCTTTGAAAAGATTTGTATAAATTTGAATTTCTTCAGGGGATCATTCGACTTCGATAAAAACATTCTCTATTATATTGGGATCCCTGGAGATGTTCACCAGAAAAGTTTCCGAAATGATAGACATGTTACCTTCGGAAAAAACCTATGTTGGAGCTAAAGGGTTTAAAATTGTGTGAACACCACTAGTTGACAAGATTCTAGACAAACTTGATTCTACGTCATGCAGGTTTGGGAGAAAATATGACTAGTGATGCAAATCATCCCACGATATTTCTATACCCATCATTACTTCTAGGATTACTTCCTTAGATGGTAGAAAAATATCAAGGCAATCCATAGAAAAGGTAGAGTCAAGAGTCCAAGCCAGAGCCACATCTCCATCCAAATCCTTCGATGAAAGAGGAGTAGGATCAAAATTTGTGGTATTAACTATAAATTGATAATAAATTTCAGCTGCAAACATGGGATATGTCATTCCACCCACTTGACCTTATTATAATGTGGTGGTAGAAGAGGGTAAGGGCCAAGGATCTAAAAAATAATGAGTTTTGAAGAACTCTCTTCAAGAAGGGGCCTTGGATGATGAAATTGCATTTATTCGAGAAATAGGAGAAGGAAGATAAAAAGTACCCATCAACAAGGAATACATTATGACTCCTAAATTCTCAACAGGCTGCTTGGGATTGTTCACCAAGGGAACGAAAGAATCAGAGGATGCATTGGATTCTTTCAGAGAATACTCCATCTAATCAATAGTTACAATTTTTCCTTCATGGGGAAAGCATAGGATGCGAAATAATTATGATACAATGGCATCCATTTCATAAATCCAATTTTGTCCCAATAGAAGATTACAATCCATATTCACATCAACTATTTCCACCTCTATATTGACCACCTTTCCCCCAACATAGATGGGAAAGGCTGGAATAATTCCATGCATTCTATGAGAATGGCCATCAAATGCAGTCAAGAGAGTAGGAAAAGGAACAACTTGAGGAGATTCGATAACTTTCCAACATGCAATAGACATGACACATGTGGAAGCTCCCTCATAAAATATAGTTTGAAAGATATTGATCTTTCGATATGTAGATTTAATCTGGAAATCCATGTGATGAGGTAGTCTCTTCTTAATATTTGACATGTCAAATGTAAAAATAAGAGAGTTTTTTGGATCTATTGCATCGATCGGCGTGAGCATCACACTCCTTTGTGTTGGACACGATTGAAGTACCCCTAACACAGACATCGCACAAGGACTTTGAGCCAGATCTTTAACAATGGAGTAGTTCTATGCAGCCCTAGCATTAGGGTTAATCGTCGAACATTTTGCAGAGCCTTTCGGCATCCAAGGTATAGGATCAACTACGGGCCTCTCAATATGGAGCGACTTTGGAACATCGAGAGTGACCTTAGCCTTAGAGGATTTCGGTTTACCATAATAATGTGATCTTGTAGCAACATCAACATGAGAACTCATCACGTATATATTCGATGGATTTTCCCCTTCCTGGTTGCCCCCTGTGGGGGTTCTAGTATTAACATTCATGCCAACAAAAATTTGCCACCCTTGGGGAAAAGGGTTAGTTAGAACTACCTGGGAGCTAGAAGAACCCTGCTAAACTAACAAGCTCTGAGCATCCTTAATCTTAGGGAAAATATGAGTTAAATGGTCTCCATTACACAATTTGCAAGGAAATTTATCTTGGTTCTTCTAAACTAACAAGCTTTGAGCATCCTTAATCTTAGGGAAAATATGAGTTAAATGGTCTCCATTACACAATTTGCAAGGAAATTTATCTTTCTTTTTAGACTCCTTTTTACCCTCCCCATTATTATTACTGGGTTTGTTAGCATTATCCCTCCCATCCTTATCTTTCTTCTTACCACGTCCCTTTTTATTTCCATCGGATTGTTGATTTCCTTTGGGGTTAGAAGATTGGACAATGTTAATAGTTGAAGGTTGAGAAGGCATAGGAACTGACAGTGATGCCTGAATCGAAGAAGCAATTTGTAAAGACAATTATTGTAATTGACTTAACATGTTAGTCGTGTTGTTATCGATCGATCTGACTATCCCATCGGCATGGGGACCTAGCTTCGGTTTAGCTAAATCAATCTTGGATTGGGGAGCATCAAGAAAAATATTTTCAAGAATCTGAGATTGAGAATAGATAAGTTCTAACTGCTAGGCTCTAAAGATAGTCTGTTCTTCGGTGAATACCTCGGAGAGTGATACATCCTTAGAAATTTCTGGCTGTAAATATTTTAAAAACCATTCGAGAAGGAATTCATTAGGAATATAGGCTTTGATGAGCCTCTTCCTTCTTTGCCATTCCTGAATATGGTCAGAAATGTGAGTTGCCTTATATTGTTGGAAACTAGCCAACAACTCAGTCTCATCATCATATCGAATGGGCAACTGAAAATCGTTCAAAAACATAGTAGCAAATTCACCAAATGAAGTAAAGGTACCCACACTAAGCTATAGATACCACTTAGCAACATTTCCAGTTAAGGTGCATTGGAACAATCTCAACTTGATTGAATCATCAATTAGGGAGTTAGATGAACACCATAAATGGAATGTTGTTATATGGTCATCTGGATCCTCCCCAAACTTTCTGTTGAATTTTGGAATATCCAATCGAATTTTGGTGGGAACCGAAGGCCAAGACAGATTATATCAGATCAGATAATTTGTCAATTTTGAGAGATCTGGAAAATTTAGGTTTTCGAGAATGGTAAGCGCAAAGGAGCTTGATAATTCCACCCACCATGAGTAGTATTCCCAATATTTTGAAAAGAATATCCTGGATTTGTAGAGGCACCAAGTTGCCAAGGATTGTTCATAGAAGAAATTGAACCATAAGGAAAACCTTGTGGTCCAGAAAAATTCAGAGTTTGACCACCTCTTGCTGAAAGGTTACCATAACCAGGAAAATTTCCCCCAAGTGAAGTATTAAAAGGAGAGGAGAGCCCTTGGTAAGGGTTCCATGCATTGGCGAAGGGAGAATAACCCTGAAAGGTACTTATGGAGGAGTAAGGTTTGTTCCCTTGTTGACCAAAAGAAAATTGATTCCCGGCTCCTAAACCACTAAAAGTAGGGTTAGTCCATCCTTGAAAAGGATTATAACTTTGACCTTGAGTGGAGAAATGGAGTGATCATAAAGAAGGATTAGAATGAGGTATATGACCACTTGCAAAAGGAAAACCCTGGAAAGAGGTTGGAACACTAGTCATATAAGTCATAATTGTGGAAACAACGGATGAAATGGTTAGAGGAACCGAGGGAATTGCACCAAAAGGCATCAGAAAGGGGAAGGAGCTAGTGTGGGAAGCAAAATCTTCGGTGCCCCCACTCGAAGATGGAATGGAAGTAAAGCCAAATATTGTAGTAGAAGGAGTGATAGTAGATATAGAAATAGTACCTCCTCCTTGAACTGAAAGAGGAGTATTCTCACTAGCAACACTCATAGCTAGATTCATGCTCCTAGCAATGGCCATCAAAGGAAAAGGACAATAAAAACCAGGGCTTTCCAACCTATGAGTTGGGGTCCCAACGTATAATATAACATTTAGATAATTGGGAGGAAGACGTGAAGAAGGAGTCACAGGGGACTCAGGAATCTCTTCCACCTCAACTTCGTCTTCAGACTGGAAGAGAACCTTAGAAAGGACTGGAGTGCTCCTCTCCAAATCATGACTTACACTAGGTCTACCTTGTGAAACTATAGCCTGAAGTGGAGGATCAATCTCTGTTGTGTTCGCTACTATTGATTGAAAATCACCAGTAGAATTTCTCCTACGCCTTCTAGAAGAAGGCTTTGCACTCGTAGGTGAGAGCCCATGAAGCCTACTAGATCGACGAATTGGTAGATTAACCACTTTTAATTATTAAGAGATCTTGTAAAGACTCAAAAAATTATAAAGCTATGGCAATCTAGGAGCAAAGAGAACTCACTGCAATGACCCTAAATATACAATCAATCAAGCGACTTCCAAGTATTTCCGCTCTGGGTGATTAAGACCGGACACCAAAATACAAGAAATTGAAGTAAAGGACATTTCAAAGATTTTTTTGGATAATGATGGCCCAAGACTACTAGTGAAGGTAACAGAAACAATTACGCTGACCTCCAAACAAAATCCTTTGCCAGTGCAAGTACCCAAGCTTCGTAAGGGCACCCTCCAGAAGTACTAATGAGAGTGATACAATGTCTACCTCAGTTACCATGGGTATTACCCTCCGTAGTCACATATGTGGTCCCTTGGAAAGGAAACTAGGTTCACCACTTCGTATCGGCAGCCGGGAAGAACAGTCTTTGGTCAGGATCCAACAAGTAGGAGAGGGGGTACCTCTCTTCCCTGCTTTCACTCTCCCTCGTGCTTAACTCCTAGAAGAGAAGAGCTTTCCCGGTCAACTTCAAGACATTGGATTTCACTCTTTTAATCAACTTCTCTGTTTAAATTCAAAGTGGCCTTGGAGAGTTAACTCTCCACACACCTATTCCAAGGCCCTAAATGATCTAGACTAGTTGATGTTACTATGAGAAATCAAAAAATTCTAGTTCATTTTAATTTTAGCTCTTGATTTTAATGGATTTTATTAAGTTAAGGGTAAAATGGAATTGAAACTTATGATGTCATGGACACAAAAAGAAATCAATAGAAAGCCTGGATACATCCATATGCAACTCTTTTTTCTTTAGGGAAGGATATTTCTAAAAATTTCTACGAAAAAACTACGAAAGAAAAAATTTCTTTTTTATTTTTCAAAACACGCTCACACACTCAAAATCTACACAAAGACTAAAAATGCTTACAGTGCAACTATCCTAATGCAAACTAAAAATGCTTAATGCAAGATTCTAAGGACTACTATTAAAGCAAGCAAATGTGTTTCTCAAAAAGATCAAGAGGCCAAAACTTGACAAAAAGGAGGAACAAATTCAATCACAAACTTTTCCCCAAAATCAAGAAAATTCAACCTAATGAAAATAATTCACTCTTGCTCTAAAATGATAAGAAGACCAAAAACAAAACCAAAAATAAAAAGAAAGGCAACAAAAGATGTTTTTATATTTTTTTTCTTTTTAAGGGCACAAAGATTTTTCGAGAAAACAAAAGCTACTAAAGACTTCAAGATCAAATTCAAGCATAAAGAACCTCAAATTTCACAAGCCATAGGAATCATAAGCATGATAAGACTTAAAGTGAAAAGAGGCTACAAGCTCAAACAAACTATTATGAATAACAACATACAAACTTCAGTAAACAAGAATGATTTCAAGAAGACCAAGAAAAATTTTCAATATTGGAAGAAGGACTTTCTCAAAAATCAAGAAAAAACCAAATATGTCAACATTCAAGAAAGCAAGGCAAAGAAATCTTAAGGCTGGGTTATATGTGAATTGAGACCAATTCCCTATTCCAAAAGCTCATAACAACAAAGAACTTCATTGAGAAGCCTTGAGCCCAAAGACATAAACTAACACTTCACCAAAAAGCAAACCCTAGGTCGACTAGGGTTTTCCACAAAGAGAGATATGAAATTGAAAAACTGCAAGAAGCAAGACTCTCCCAGACAGTTAATGGCTAAACAAAAGCATTAAAAATACATAAAAACCCTTTACTGGACTTAGCATTTGAAAAATTCATTCAAAACCAAGCATACACGATTGTGCTGTGACAAACTCGCATGTATACGCGACTGTTCTCAAGGAAACACACGTATGCATGTGTTTCTTTGGACAAAAGCGCATGTATACACGACTATGTAAACTAAAATTCACATATAAAAAGGTTAGCAAAGAAAAAATAAAAATTTAGGCTTGATCCAGAAGATCAAATTTTTTTTCCGAGATTGCAAACAAGTCAAAGATACTGGAGAAACCAAGAAACCAAACAAGAAGGCCCAGATCAAGAGAAACAACCCAAACTAGGAAATACAAGATTGTATTCCCCAGTGGAGTCACCAATTCTATTACAGGAATAATACACCCTAGGGTTTGGGTTGAGAACCCCAATAGATTGAAGGGCATACACCAACAAGAAGAAAGTAAACAAGTCATCCTAATGCTTAAAATACTAAAGTGGGAAGAAGAAATAGTACCCGAAAATCCTACGTTTGAGGATGTCCCCGTAGGGTCCAACCCTCTTCTTCCTCTAATGATTCAAAACCAGCAACTCATTCAAGAAAAGAATATATACTAGAAGTAGTTTGAAGCATGTTCAAGATACGAATATTAGATCATATAAGCATATAAATATAAAACATGAAATCATACATAATTATATCATAACATGAATTAAAGCATTAATATCATAACATTAGGAACAAGACAAAGATTATTTATTGATGACTACAAAATAATGTGGAAGAATACAACATGATTCGTCCACGGCTCCAAGCGAAACCTTCCTCCGGATCCGTCCAACCCAAGCCTCAATAATCCTCTTTCAAATGCATACACATAGATGCCATATAAAGGAGATGGACATCTCTATGAGGAAACAAGGGTTTCCTATAGCTAGGAGTGCAGGAGGCACAGGGATAAATCATACTTGATCAGGGACCAATTGGATATAATATCAATATCCTATCTTTCTCTCCCCTTAGGCCTTGCCCATGAGGTGTATTTATACCACCTGAAAACAAATTTTTCATTTGGGATATAGTTAGGCCACATGCTCTTGTGGGTGGGCTTTCGGTGTAACCCGTAAACCCCACCCATAAAATATGGATTTTATATTTTTTTCCTATTTTAAATTATATACGTGGGTTGCGTATAGTTGGACCCATGTGTGCACGCGTTTTTGGAAGGGCAGAGTCGCATATGGAATTTAAAATAATGTTTTTTAGTAAATGGACCATGTCTGAAGGGAAAGGGATGCCCAAGGCCATGGATCGGGGCATCAAGTATATAAGGGTCATAAATGATGTTATAATAGATCCTTCATTAAGGTCTAAATGATATTTTCTCTAGGCCATCACATAGGTGGTCAAGGTGAACTATTGTAGGGGAACCCACATAATCTAGGTCACATGTCACAACCTCCATGTGGACAAGAACTTCAAGCCTCAAAGATAAGGTTAAAATTTATAATTGTTTAGTGTATTATATATCCACCTTCTATGCACATGCATAGGTTGAATGCAATTAAACCTTTCTTATAAGTTTTTTCCTCGTGGATTATTATAACCCTAAACATGTTAATACACAATGACCCAATAAAAAGGTTAATTCAAGGATCCAATAACCATGTAAATAATATAATATGGAGGGGAATCCACCATTTTCCCTTAGAGACCTAACATGACTTGGGTATCATGTTGGATAGAGTTAATGAAAAGACATGATTAATGAGCCTCTTCGCATATGGAGGGGAAAAAGAAACCATAATTCTATCATGTGAAAAATAATTGTACAAGCATGCAAGAAGAAAAATTATACATTTATAAGAACAATAAGAAGTTCAATATACCCAATCAAATAATAGTGCAACCAATATTCAATGATTATGATATAGGATTTGTTTTTTAATGTGTGAAATGAGGTATGTTACATTTTTAAAAGGAATTCTTCTGGATCACAAACATCTTCTTTTTTAGAGTAAGTAAATGGAAGATGAATATATGTTACGTGACTATAGTTTATGCAAGGACTCAACCATCACATTTGTGTTGTAATCACATGGGGTGATAGGCCCCAAGGCGTATTCATATTCTAATACTATTTTCTATTATATTTCACATTGCACTATGTTGTTTCAATTACATTAACCTAATTCAATTATTTAACTAGCAATATTTTCAATAACAATTAATCTTTCCAATCATAAACAGTAATTGAATATAGAATAATAAATGAAATGACAAAGGAGACAATCAACACATCAACAAGAGACACTGGATTTTGTCAAAGACCAGGGAAAAGCTCCACAAGGAGAAAAACCCTTTGAAAATTCATCTTTTATTAGATTGTTATAAAATGTCCAGTAGAGAGTACAATGAGCCAAATACAAAATTATCTAGCAAAATTATCCCAATAACATTTAGAAATATAGTCCTAGCATCAATATAGATCAGAGATAACTTTACCTATCTGTGGTCAACTACAATAAACTATGGTCAAATGTTAAATTTTAGCCCTATATCCCAACCGCACGGAGGAAGAAGGATGTGTGTAGCTGAGAGCTTCCAACCACACCCTTGAGCCTGCAAGTCCGTGGTTACAAATAAAAATTTCCTTTGGCATGCTTGCTCTTGTGACCTAGAAACCCTAAAACATGTGTGAGCTTCAGACCCTGTATTTTTGAACCTACACGAACCACTTTTCTCGAACTAGCCTTAGACTTGTGCGAACCAATCAATGAAGAAGATACGAAGATGATCTTGGTGATGTCCAAATGAGCTTGAGGTCACTTGTATTTATAGGCTTCCAAGGGTGACCAATTTCCTGTTAGGGCCGACTTGTCCAAATGTGCATATGTGGGATTTTTCTTCATAAGTACGCTTTCCCTTGTCCAAATTGAGTGCTTCAATAGTCAAAGTCAGTCATCTCGAAAATAGGAATCTAGTCCCAGGGTTAGAATTTGTCACTAAGCTTCCAAATTAATACTCCCTCTCTGCTAGGGAGAAATTCCAACTGCATCATGTAATAATCATGTGTATCTGTCATCATATCATGTCCCATATCTGCTCAACTCTATATGTTTAAGAATTATCATGTCTAGAGAAATATAATCACTGAGGAGAATTAGATACCAACATCTATAATGTCAGCGAGAACATCTGAATCCAAAACAATATCAGGGAGCACGTCTCAACCTGAAACTACATCAGGGAGCACATCTCAACCTAAAATATCATGGGGGAGAAAAACATCTTCAACCTCATATCATGAAATAGGTGATATAGGGGAGCACATCTCAACCCATCCTATTTCCCACTGATCTTGCCAACAATGATCCTCAAGAGTTAGGTGGTAGAACTCCTACATCATAATAAGCTTGGGTTGTACATGCCCAAGTACACTCTCAACCCGTTGGCCAAATGGGGAGAAGTGATCCCAACAAGCCCAACTTGTGGGTATTATGCCAACTAGGGTATACTATGCAAATACAAAGATAGGGGAGCAACATCTATGACCCTATTATCTAGATATCCCTAAACCCTAGGAGCCTTCTGTCTTAATTTCCCACCATGGGATATTAGACAAGGGGAAGAGTCGACTAAGTTTTCTCGATCAATGATGCCCCTTCTCAGGAAAGGTCACATCCATCATCCCAAGCTTCTCTCTGAAAACCAAGAAATTCCATTTTGACAAAGTCTTGGTGAGAATATTTATTGTCTACTCATCTGTTGTTGTATGATGGAGTCTAATGGCTCCTCTTTGCACCATGTCTCAAATGAAATGATATCTAATATATATGTGCTTGGACTAGTCATGAAATATGAGATTTTATTCCAGAAGGATCCCACTCTCGTTTTCACAATATATCAATGTAGTGTCTAGGACCTTCTCAAATAGATCTCCAAAGAGATTCCTCAACTAAACGACTTTGCAGCTAGCCATGCTAGCGACAATATACTATTCCTCGAAGGTACTCAACACTATGGATTTATGCTTCCTGCTCATCCAAGATATCATGATAGATCCAAGGCTAAAAAAACATCTAGATGTACTCTTCCTATCAACAACATTTCTTGTCTAGTCAACATCAGTGTATCCATGAAGTCAAACATCTCTAGTAGAATATCTCAGACCAAGGGTGACTATCCTGTGTAAATATCAAAATGTGTTTGACAGTGATCCAATGTGCATGGAGTGGCTTGATCATGAATTGAATCAACGTGTTCATGACATAACATATGTCTCGACGGTTTCTCACTAAGAACATTAGAGCCCCAATCAACTGTTTATACTTGGATGGATTCACCAAATCTGGTCCTACAACTTCGCCACATAAATTATTGAAATTCATTTCCATTGGTGTGGGAAAGGACTTGCATTCTATCATTCTAAATCTCTACAACAACTTCATGACATATTTTCAGGGGAACTTTTAGGGGCTAATATTCGCAGGCGGGCTAATTTTATATGTTTTTTCCAAAAAAATATTTGCCAATTTCCATTTTTCCTAAACATGATTCGCCCAAATTTTATATCATAAAACTATTTTACCTTAAAAATCGTGAAATTTTTATAGAGACTATAAAATCATTAAAAGTTTGAATATTTTTAGAAACATATTGCTAAATATTTTATAGTTTGCATGTTAGAGGCTAGTAAGGTTCGCCAAGGTTTCTAAACTTTAAGTAAATTTCCATCCTTAAACTTTTCCCTACATATTTTCCTTGTGAAAGGAAAATTTCACCGAGCCTTAGCCACACCACAAAGCCTAGAAAGTAGTGCATGATTCCAAGGTCCTTCATCTCGAATTCAGAGGCTAAATCCCTCTTACACTTGATCATTTGGGGCTCACTACCTGTCAAGAATAGATCATCAACATACAAAACCAAACAACAACATACCTTGGACTATATTGAAGTAGAGGTTGGGATCGACATTGCTTCTTGTGAATCCCAAATTCACCAAATAATTGTTCGTGTGGGTGTACCATGCTCTAAGGTCATGATTCAAACCATACAATTCATTCTTCAACTTGAAAACATGTGTCTTTTGATCCTGTACTTTAAATCCATATGGCATCTCGACGTACACTTCTTCTTGTAACATTCAATGGAGGAATGTTGCTTTCATATTCATCTAATGAAGGGTCCATCCTTGACTCGTAGCAAGAGAAACTATTGAATGAATTGTTGTATATCGAGCCATAGGTGAAAATATATCATCATAACCTTCCCCCTTGTTCTAGGAGAATCCTTGGGCCATAAACCTAGCTTTATATTTCTCAATTCTAACATCAACTCTAGGTTGGATCTTGAATAGCCACTTTGAAGTCACCACAATTTTCCACTTCAATCTCGGCACAACATCCCATATGTCATTCTTCATTATTGATTCATATTCTTTGGCCAAAGAATCCTTCCTAACTTTTTATTTCACGAATTCTTCAAAGGTGGGAGGTTTGGCTTGAATCACAGTGATCATGGATGCAACATATCTCGGTACCTGCATTTCTTATTTCTTTTTGTAAATGATATTCGAACATGAATGCATCTCTCATCATCCTGTAATGTGTCATGAAGCCAAAGTGGCATTTTCCTAGTAGGAGGATCAGATGGAGGAGGATCTAAGGGATCCATGGGTTCCATGGGATCACCAAAAATGTTTGTCTCAAATTCAAGAACGAAAGGACCATCTAAAATATAGATATCATCATTCTTATTCTTAGGAGGAGGAGGAAGATGAAGGTCCCTTTCTTTCCCAAGGGAAGCATCTTCATCGAACATTATGTCCCTGCTAATATCAACCTTCCTTTGACTAGGAATATATATTCTAAATGCTTTAGAATTATCACAATTGCCAACAAACATACCTTTTCTTCCCGTGGCTTCCAACTTGTTTCTTTTGTCCTTCGACACATGAAAATATACGGGGCAACTAAAGATATGGAGATGGCTAACATCGGGCTTGACACCTATGAACAATTCTTAGGGGGTCTTATTGTCTAATGCTTGATTAGGTACTTTGTTTTGAACATATACGACAACATTCGTTGCTTCTCCCCAAAGGAACTTTGGAAATTTTTGATCATGGAGCATGGCACTAGCGACTTCTACAATAGGCTTGTTCTTTCTTTCAGCTATTCCATTTTGTTTGGGAGTATATGGCACAATCATCTCTTTCTTGATACCTTGCTTCCTGCAAAAATCAATGAAGTCCTTTGAAATGTACTCTCCACCATTTTTAGACTTGAATATCTTAATTTTCTTCCTTGTTTTATTTTTAACCAAAGCTTTGAGCTCCTTCAACACTTCAAAGTATTTATCCTTGTCCTTCAAGTAATATATCAATGTATTTATTGAGAAGTCATCAATGAAGGTGATGTAGTAAATATGGCCACTAATAGAATGTGCAGGCATCAACACACGAATGTCATAGTGAATGATATGGAGGATGTCATTCACCTTATTCTTACCATAGGGGAATGATTCCCTTGTCTTATTTCAACTGGCACAACTTGGACATACTCCATCATGTTGGGCTTGAACATCCAAAATGCCAAAGACCAATTTCTTCAATTTCATAAGAACATCATAATGTAGATGGGCCAATATTCTGTGCCATAGCTCACTTAGGTGATTAGTATCATGGACCAATTCTAGAAGAGGCCTACCAATGACTATATAGTCCTTCAAATCTCGATCCCAATGTAAATACACCTCTTATAGGGGATCCAACAAGCCAGGTAAGAAACTTTCCCTTGATTAAGTCAACCCTCATCCCTTTATCTTCCAAAGCGGATATTGATACCAAATTGTTCTTCAATCCTGACACATACATCACATCATGCAGTGAAACAAATTCCCCATAATCCAAATGAAATTTGATGGACCCAAAGCTTTTGACAAGATGAATGGATTTTTCTCAAAAATAATTTTGAAATTTGAATCCCTCTCCACCAAATTATAGAAAAATTCCTTATACCTAGATAAATGATGAGTGTACCCACTATCAACAAACAAACTATCCCACGAACCGAGAGGAGAAGAACTTGTGAGATCAAAAATAAGAATATATTTAAATTGTTTGCCAACATTACTTTCATACCTGGAATATCTTGACTTCTTTTGAGGATGATGATCTTCTTAATGATCACTTGGATAATTTCTTCTTCTTTCATATCTTCCATTGTAATCATTCCTTTAGTCATCTCTTCTTCTTCGATCATCAAACCTGTTGTCTTTGCTTATAGTGTTGTGGCGTGGACCATTGTTTTTCTTGGGAAATCTTGAGCATAATGACTTTTCTCGTGACAATTGTAACATTCAATGTGAGATGATGTTATATCATTCTTTCTCTTTGAATTTCGAGGAGGAGGATTTCTTGAATTTGATGGACCTCCTTTTCCTTTCTTCTTCTTGTTTTGAGTGAAAAATGTAGAGGTCTCTCATTCTTCATGCTTTTGTATCCTCTAGAAATGAGTAATCTAGTCCCATGGTTGAAATTTGTCACTGAGTTGCAAAATTGACATTTTATTGAAGGAAGTAGTTAGAAACAATCCTTCTAATCCTATTGCTTCAATTTCTAGAATCTACTCTACCTAGCATGCATATTGTGGAGAAATGTGAAGTTATGCGAAAGATAAATGTTTCTAAGTTAGATGTAAAACACATTCTTTCATTTTACAAATCCTCCTTATTGACAACAAAATTCATAGGTTTTGACATTTTACTTTAAATTTGTAGAAATGGATTTATTCAATGTAGAGGCATAATTGTGAAGTATATTTTTACTTTAAGGGTTTATTTATTGTTCAATTTTCCAAGATTGATGATTACAAATAAGTATTATTGGAAAATACCCTATTTTTCTGTTACAAGAGGTCCTTTTCTTACCCCATGGTTTCTATCCTTCGATAGTACCACTATGCTCATATAAAAAATTCAAGTTTCACTTTAATGCCCAAATTTGGTCCTTTATTTTTTCATTTATCTTTCCTTAAAGATATATTCAGATTACCTTGGATAGTGAGATAAAAATATCTCTAGAATGAATTTAATTGGGGTTATACCTATATTCTTGAGTATATGTTGAGATTTACATTATCCAAGGTGAAGGGACTCTTACAATGTAATGAGAAATTTTAGATTGGTCCAAGTTTTGAATTGTTAGAGTATTGGTTTTCTATGTTGTTCTACAAACAAACATGGTAGAACCAAGATGCTTGTGCTTAAATATGCGCCTACCAATATAAAAACAAAACACATAAATCTAAATCTAAACTTAGTAAGCGTGTTAGAGTATTGGTTCTTTATGTTGTTCTACAAGCAAATATGGTAGAACCAAGATTCTTTCCCTTAAACATGTGTGTACCAATATAAGAGAGAGATATAAATCTAAATTTAAACCTAGTAAGCAAGTGGGAAACCATATTTAAAGGATGACGATGCACATACAACTCTAAATAAGTGAATTAGTGATTTAGAGAAGGAGAAAATTGCTTCTCCAATTGTATAAAATAAGGAACTCTATCATCTATTAGAGGATAGAGAACAAGACATGAATGTTAGGCTTTCCTCTTCAACAATGATATTTATACGTGAAGTCTTTTCAAAGAGAATGAAGAGTCTTCCTAATAGAAGAAACCTCTAGTTCTAATATCAAACTTGTTAACTCCGCAAGTCTTGACCTCCCACCATTTGAATTAAAGTTGGTCATTGTGGATTAGTCACTGCAAATATTCCATCCAAGAGGTGGAACTATATTAAAAAGAATAAAGGAAAAATGACACAATTAAGGAACATTTTTTAAAGGAATATAATAGAAAATAATTTCTGAAGGTATGGAGATGATTATATTTTGACGATTATTTTAATTTTGTAAATGGGAAAAATGACACAATTAAGGAAATTTTTTTGGAGTATAATAGAAAAATAATTTCTAAAGGTATTGAGATGATTATATTTTGACGATTATTTTGATTTTGTAAATGGGTACTAACCTTATATTTTCCATTTAATTATTGAATGTAGACCACTTATACATCTCAAATTTGAATATATATTCTACAACTACATTCATGACCTCCTAGGAGGAAACACATGCTCATGGTTTTGAACATGTGACCTCTTAGGAGGAAACACATGCTCTTAACCATTAGGCCCACTGAAGCCATATACATATATATAATGTCCTATCCTATCTTATCTTGTCATGTAAACATTTTGACTGAGTTTTTGAAACAACTGGTATAATCCATGGTATTCATGTGGAATATAGTCTATTTAAAGGGGGGGAATTAAACCAACCTAAATCCATCTTAACTCAGTGAGGGATCAAATTTATTGAGATGAAAATATCTTAAGATGCAAAGAATTTTGATCCCTCTCCTTTTGATAAATCCAGTAGAGTTAACATAAATCTAGACTAATATATTCACCATTTCAAATCCATTATAATAAATACACATTATTTACTACTATTTTATTTTCAAATTACATTAATTATTAATATGCAATATTTTATAAATTTTTATTTTATTATCAAATTACACCACATTAATATACATTATTTTTTAAACATTTCTTTATAAAATTATGGAAAATATAGACTATGTTTAAGCATTTCATTCTCATATTGTGCATGGAATTTCATTATTAATATAGCAAACACAGTTTATATTATGTTCTCTTTTAGAATTCTAATATTCCATTTATTTGTGTCTGTATGTATTAAAGACATTTGAGGCATTATATATATATTAACGTTTGATTTTCAAAATAATAACGAATATTTTACCCAAAAATTACATATTTAAATCTCAAGCATGCCATCTCCAAATAATAACACAGGAGCTGCACACAACGCTTCAAATAAGCAGTGGATAGTACAACACATTTAAAATTTTATAATTCCAATAAGCAGTTCTCGTGTCAATGAATATATATGATGATATATTCAGCTTCTTCACCGGGGCCTTGCCCCCCTAAAAAAAATCTAATAACCTTATGAAATATCATAACCTTCTCGAATCTTCGGTTCATCCGTCGCCATGTTTGTCGAATAGGTATTAGAACAAGCTTGCGAAATATTTTCTTATAAAATTCCAGGATGTCCAGACAGCAAGGTTTTTAAACCTGATTGCTTCCGATGTGAAATTCTTTCCTAGTGGCTTCAATCTCCTCGTCTGCATGTCGACAAAAAAGGCACATGTTAGAATGGATTGCAGATATTTCCTTCCTAGTTTACGGAGAGAGATCGATTGCAGGGATTGCCTACCTAGTGTACGGAGAGATATAAGGCTTGCGAGAAGCAACAAGTTCAAATGCAGTCAATATTCAAATTGAAATTGAATTGAACCTAAAGGAAGAGTAGGAAAGATTTAGAATATAAGCCAATGTCCCCATTCCTCGTGCAGCAATAGTATTATGCAATGCCTACTCTGTCACTCTCATATCTCTGGAAATAAAAATATTCTGTATCCTAATCTATTATATTATATCTGGTGATGTTGAAATCGCTACAATGGTAATAGTTTGGAAATTTTTACGAAGAGGTTCCATGTCCAGATTGTCCTTGCTGATCATGGCTATCAATGCAGCATACATGGAGTCATCGTCAAAGAATCTTCAAGGAGCAGAACAAGATATTGCAAAGCTGTCAATGAATTAATTTAATGGAAACACATTTACTCTAATATATACAAATCGGATTAATGCAGACTAAAACATTGTTGTTGTCTGATGAATGCAAGAACTTACTAAGATCGATTTATCAACGAGAATACGTACTCCTTCTTAATGCAATGCTGATACTTATGACAGATTGCATAGCATTGTGCAGTGCAGTCGCAGGGCAATTCTCCTTTGGCAGACCGGAATGGCGATCTAGTTATAGGAAATAACTGGAGATCGGACCAATTCACTATATGTAACAACATATATTTAAAATGCTTTGCAATATCTACTATGAACAAATATACTCTTCTATTGTATAACTGCCACTGCAAACACTATTTATGGGCAGGCTTCAGTCATGTACCATAGTATCCTCCTCCCTCCTGCCAAAGGAGAGCTGCCTGTAACTTCCTGTACAAGTAAGAAACAAAACTAAGAACCTTTTCATGTGCAGCGATACTTCTTCTTTGCTTTACTATATCACATTTTGACCAGAGGGTAGCTTAAATAGAATAGAGTGAAGTAATATACTAAAGATTTCATGGGATTGAAAAGCGGGGCGTGGTATAAACCATGTGATATCCCAGATAAATAGCGGGGCGTGGTATAAACCATATGATATCCCAGATAAAGGAATAGGGTACAAAGGAATAACTAGGAAGATATACCTTGGATGCTTCCCCTACACCGCTGGTTCTCCACAATTTTATGCCAGACAGGAGGAATCTATTACTTAGGTTAAGACTGTCCTTTACCCTTTACTTAAATTGCCGAAGTCAATGTTATTGGTTCGTTTCAATGAAAAATTTACGTGCTCTTTGGCATTCCTTCACAGACTGATACCTGCAATTTGCTTTTTCCTTCCTCATTGGACTTTAGCATATAAATACATAACAAATAAGATGTGAACTAATTCTCAATGCCTTAAAGAATACAGGGGTATCTCATTCAAACAAGAGTTTTATTTTTTTTCCTTTTTCAAAAGAAAACCAGAAAATATCAATATATCTTAAATTTTACATATATCTTTAACTAAGGCCTATTTGAATATGATTAAATAGATTAGCCCATAGGGCTTTGGATTGATGGTGAATGGGTGTACAAAAAAAAAAAGAATATGATTAAAGGATAAAATAGACAACACATTATTACTAGACACTTTTAAGATAGAAAGTAAATCATCATCTAATAGCATAGATTCTTTAGATAACATATCTGACATAGAAATTATTTTACCTATATGTATAAGTAACCTACACATCATCATATTGCTCTTGTAGCTTGTGGATTTTCTTTTTCCATGATTCTAAATGAAGAACCTTTAAGTCGAGTTCCATTGAAGCAATCCACAAGTATTTTTGAATTCCCATGCAATCTGAATAATTTTACCTTCTTCGAAAGGGAAATCCTCATGGCAAACCACATAGCAAAGAGTTTAGCTATAAAATTTGTGCCTTAGCCAATGCCTAGTTTGCATGTAATCATCAAATTTTGGGAAAATAAAATACCCGTCTAGCTCCATCAAAGAATCCCCATACTATACTAATGGGCAACTCCACATCTCTAAGCATGCTATTCTTCCCTTGCAATAGTTTCATTTGCTCAAGATAAGACGATTATGTGCAATAACTATAGAGAAAATCATAGAGTCTTCAAATAGAGAGCAATTTCACCCGAGATAGGTTCCACACAATACAAAGATTGGAAGAAATTTAAGGGAAGAGGAAATAAGCCTTTGATTCCAAGTCTAGAGACATTCTTCAACCAAAATTCCATTCCACCAGGAATCAAGGTTGAAACAAGAGAAAACCTCCTTCAAAACATAAATTACAAAAAGATAGTGAATAAATAAATGAGCAATAGACTCCTCATTCATTCGACATAGAACACAAAATCTTGGACCAACCCATCGTTGCTTAACAAGAATATCCCAAGTCAATATTTTTCCTTCTACTAACAACCAAAGGGAAAACCTGCATTTAAGGGGGCATTGCCCCTTCCACACTAATATGTGCCAAGATTTTGAAGAAGCAAGAGGATTGTCTTGAATTAGTGCATCATATCCAGATCTAGCTATTATAATTCCACTTTGTTTATTCGTAGACCATGTGATGATGTCTTCTCCTCCTTGTTAATTAAAATACCAACTTTACCAAAATTAAATACAAAAGAGCTCCATTCACCTCGATAAACACGAGAAAGGCCAAAATCTTGAGTTGAAATCCACTCTTGACTATCAAAAGCTGCATCTACCCACCTAGCAACATCAATGATTGTAATATAATTTGAAAGATTTAAGAACTCCACCCACCTATTAAAGAGTGTATGACGACTAGAGCATCCTATCCATAGGTAACGAGCAAGAATAAATTTAGCCCCATTACCAATCTTCCACAAAAGCCATTTCTCCAAATCTTGTAGACCACTTACCAAGTTCGTCTAAATCAAAGAACCTCCCCTAGTCACTTTTGACTCTTTCTTGAGCAAATCTATGACTAGCATAGATTTCAAATATTTTAGTCCTATTATGTTCACGGGGTCTTGGATATACTGTCATTGAGTACTTTGTTAAGACAATCCTTATTGTGAAGTCACGAGTTCAATTCCCCACCATGATGAAGATGTAGTCATGCCAAACTTACAAAAAAAAAATATTTCACCCCTATTATGAAACTCCATAGATTATTGTGAGAAATCATATGCCAACAGCTCTTGGTTGTAAGAACTAGTCCAAATTTTTCCATGTTACATAAACCCCAACCTCTTAAAACTTTGAAAGAACTAGTCCAAATTTTTCCATATTACATGATCCCCGGCCTCTTAAAACTTTGAAAGTGCCAATTTTTTTTGGTCATTTACATACATATAGTAAATTTTCTTCTCATGAGGACCATTTGTTTTCGTAATGAATTTGGGATCGTTTACAATGTTACACCTTTGAATTCATAACATCTTGTGTTTATATTCCACACTTTGGCCATGATTGTCTTATTAAAACTTATTTGATGTATCAACACACCTATGCTCTTATTTGCAGGCACATTCAAAGATAATGCACTTGATCTAATGCTTATTTACCTCTACATACTACTTGTAAGAGAGGTTCTCGCCAATAATGCTACTTCCATTATTTAAGGTCCTTGGTGTTATTTAAATCAATAACATAGGCTTATCAGTACATATTCATGTTTCATTATGTTATGTGTGCGACCCTTCCTTGCAAGCTAGCAAAGAAGTCATGCGTTCCCTTTGTTTTGTTGAAAAGGAATATTAAATTATATATTTTGCATGATTTCTATACCTATACAATGACCCTTTGGGGTATGGGGTCTTTGGTAGATTGACTGCACCACCTAGCTCTTTTCGTATGGCCAATACGCCTTAGCTAGAGAACGATGGCAAGTCCTATTTCATACCCTATAGCATCATTAATGCACCTACCTGACACCAGATTGACGTCACCCGGAGAGCCGATCATGGGGATGCATCCATGCATCCACATCTCATCACTCAGCTCCGGCAATGTTCCCGGGCAGCTCCGTAGCTCTGACTCCCATTAATGCACATCGCCTGGATATTTGTTGCGGCAACAGTCCCTCTATTTCAAATTTCAGATTTGAGTTTTGAGCGGGATGCACCTTTGTATACGATACATATACGATTGAATTTTGAAAACCCTCGAAGCTTTGAAATTTGAATTTCAATGCGCGCTCAAATTTTTGGAATGAACTGATGACAGAACCATTGTTGGGTTTCCACCATGGTTTTTGTGTTACATTCGCCCAGCGCTGACGTTTCATGAAGTTTGTGGTGAAAGTATCAAAACGTTTCTGAACGAATGCCTCCGCCTCCTCCTCCTGGTTTGAGGTCCCAATCCCGCCGTGGATGAACGGGGTCGAGGATTGCGTGGAAATTTTGGTCAACACACGCTGGGAGCTGGAGTTTCCGTTCATCGAATACACAGAAAAGGAGATAGAGAAGCCCATCTGGGCAGCAGGGCCTTTTCTGCCCTTCTCCTCTTTCTGGAATCAGTCAAAACCATGTACTGCTATAACGCATGATAACGCCATCCGCAACAGGAAGAGTAGTATTGATGAAGACCGATGTCTGGAATGGTTGAATTCCAAGGCACTTGTATCAGTTCTCTACGTTTCTTTCAGCCGCATAGTCTATCCCTCCGATGAAGAGATGACAGAGATCGCTCTTGGATTGGAAGTTGCCCAGAAGCCATTCATTTGGGTTTTACAGAACCATCGCCGTCCTCCTCCTCCTCATCCTGATCATCGTCCTCATGATCATCAGGTTAGTAATGGCGGAGGAGGAGAGTACGTGCTTCCAGAGGGCTTCGAAGGTCGAATCGAGGGATTGGGTTTGATAATCCGTGGTTGGACGCCTCAGCTGCTCATACTCTCTCATCCCTCCACGAGAGGATTTCTCTCGCACTGTGGATGGAATTCCACTGTCGAAAGCATCATCCAGGGCGTTCCTATCTTGGCATGGCCCACCAGAGGAGATCAGCATTACAATGCCAAAATGCAGGTTAATCACCTCCAGGTTGCTGCCATGATCGACCGGCCAACCCAGGATGGACGGATGAGCAGGAAGGAAATTGGCAATGGAGTGACGTTGTTGATGGATAGTGAGCATGGAGTCCAAATGAGAGAAAGAGCAGCATCTCTTAAACTCAAGTTGGGCTCTAGCTGCCCCTCATCTTCTGAAGCAGTATTAGACATGTTTGTTAATCACCTTTTATCGAATCAGTCTGAAGTTCTTGAAAGGAACATAATTGTGTAGTGCTGAAGTTATCACAATGAAATGAGCGGAGGCCCTAGAATAAAATGCCCAACGTGCAGGTGCAGAAATTGGGAAAACAATGAAATGGGAGGAGGCCATATATTGTTCACCCATTTTACTGATGTAAAGGTTGTGATGTGGGACCTGCACCATAATGCCCAGATGATTTTGCAATGAAGTTTTGGTTGCGAATTCAACTTAAAGAGGCTTTACAATTTCATTATATGACCGAAGAATGTGATATTATGTTTCTCAATTTCATTATTCTACAGAACGATGTGATTTTATTGTGCATCATTCTTGATGTTTAACCTCTACACAATTCTATTTTTCGAAGGCATATCTCTTCCTCGACGTACCCAGCAATATGGTTTCATTCAATCCTATAGATTTTGATTAAATATGCGGTGAAAATGAATTGTATTAGTTTCACTAGTACAAGGATTGATTTGAATTATTCAAATCGATTTATTTCTCTAAACCTCTCAAAAACACTTAAATTGAATTTAGTTATCTATTATTTCTCTAAACCTCTCAAGTGTTCACGTCTTCTGAAGAGGAAGACGCTTTCCCTAATGCCATTCAATTTGAATTTCTATATAAATAAATGTTTTCTTTAGCTGTTTTTGTCCTCTACTCCAATTGTAAATAAAAATAGCAATAGGTATGATAGCAATCAGTTAAACCATAAAAAGAAGTTTCTTATTTTTCAAGTTTTTAATTTAAGTTTAAATTGTTTATAGGGAAGAAAGTATTATAATTATGTTATTGGTCTGATTATCAGTTAAACCATAAAAAAAAGTTTCTTATTTTTTAAGTTTTTATTTAAAGTTTAAATTGTTTATAGGGAAGAAAGTATTATTATTATGTTATTGGTCTGATTTCTCATGAAGTAGGTCGGTAAGCATAGCTAATCTTGTAAATATTTTTTCAGTAAAGTAATGCTAATGCTATTGCCTGAATTATTAAAAAAAACAAAGAAAAAACATTTATGTTGAAGCAACAGTTTATAGGTGTGATGTTTGATAAATTAATATGATGAATTTGTAATGTGCTATACTATTTGCTAATTTTACAAGTTTACATGAAATGAGGGAAGTTGTGGAAATAGTTATGGACTTAGTTGATTTAAATAAGTTTTTATGGTCACTTATAGTTATATAAGGTACTATTGGTACACTAAATTAATAAGTTTTATGGTCACTTATAGTTATATAAAGAACTATTTGTACACTAAATTAATATTGGGGAATGACATAATTTAATAGATTTTCTACTAAATGAGGGAAGTTATGGAGATATTTATAGAGTTGGTTGAAATGATCACCTATAGTTATATAAGGGACTATTTGTAGACTAAATTAATATTAGGGGAATGATATAATTTAATAGATTTTCCCCTTAGAGGGTTTTCTTGATCCCTTTGTTCCTTCATATTTTTTTGTGTAATCTTTTTCATGTTTTTGTTGTGGTCTATTAAAGCCAACAATGGTATTAGAGCATTGGTAAGGAGTAATAGAGGAAGCTGGTGAAAGACTCGAGAGATTGCTATGAACCAAGGGTGTTGTGGATTTAGGGTTTGTAGAAAGAGAACAACATATTTTGCACAAAACCTTCGAAAAAATAAATAAGAAGTCATCACTACCCGCAAGGAAGGTCGTGAATGCAAGAACATGGAAAACCATTGTCCAACATTTGGGCAGTGTGCAAGAGTTGTTTGGAAGTAGTTGTAAACTTTCTTTGGCATTCAACTATGAATGCGAGTGGATAAAGGAGATGTAGTCACCATAGTTAATACTGAAGATCCTAATATTATGAGCTTAATAGCCCTAACCAGGAACAATCATATTGGACGAGTATCCACTATGTGGAACTATGATAAATTGTCCCAAATTATATACTTGTTTCCAGGAAATATGCAAGACTCACCATCGGCATTCAAAACGTAGATAACATTCAACACAATTGGTGCCTCTACAATTCGAAAAGAGGAGTGAGAAATTTTTTTGAAAACAAACTGATCTTCTCCAACACCTTTAAGTATGAATTCAACAATGATTTTGATAAAGATTTAAATGATAAATGCAAAACCATTCAATGGACTTGGCATTAGTTTTGCAATTCATATTTACTGTTTTGTATTTCTTTGTAGTTGTAGCAATAGTCGTATTTGAGTGTTATTTCATTCTCTTTGATTAAAAAATTGTTAGTTTGTTAAAAGCAAATTTGTAAATTAAATGGGAAGGAACTCATAAAAAAGAGGAGGCACTCACAAACAAAGAAGCCATTATTCTTAAATTAAATGGAAAGGAACTCATAAAAAAGAGGAGGCAATCACAGATAAGGGAGCCATTACTCTCTCCTTCACGCTAAAGAAAATAGCAATGGAGAAGTTAGATGAGAGAAAAATTGGAAAGAATGAAAGAAAAAGAAACAAAAGAAGAATGAAATAAGCAATTTTCACAAGTCATTTTTAGAATTTGGTAATGTTTTAAATGTTGTTGAAAAAAATTATGGGACTCTATATCGAAGAGAGTAATGTATTATACATTTCAAGACTTGTAGTGAAATGCAGAGTTTTTTCATTGTTTATGTGGATTCCTCTTATGGATATTTTATAATATATAATTTGTTTTAAATTATTTTCTAAGAGTGGTTTAAATAAGGAGTCCTCATAAAGTAGAGTTAAAGTTGACAAGTCCAATCAAATTTAGACTGAATTAAAGTCAAGTGAAAATTAAAGTTATTGATTTATTTTATTGAAAAGAGAAAAGAAGAGGGTTGCATGATTGATTATACCCAACATTCCAAAGAGTTGGTCCAAGCTGTAAAGTCTAGCCATAATAAAGTGGATTTCCCTAGGTATTTCGTAAGAACCGTTGATTCAAGCCTACATGCATTATTGTGGTAGCACATGTAATTATGTAGCATGTATGCTCTTATGCATAGAGAGGATGCAACATCAAGTTGTGGAATGAACCACTAAGTAGTTATGAAGGTGGAAAGTGTACTTGTATGCTATCTTTATGTGCAATAAAAGAACTTGAGTCTTGACTAAGGAATGAATGTCAGATGGAGTAATATTATAATGTGAGAAGGTTGGGATCAAATTATGATTAAGAAATTTTAACATGTTGATGAGCCATGTGGGTGAAAAGGATTCTTAGAGAATTGGTGAGTACATTAGATGTCACTCATGTATCTTAGTAGATTGAATTCTTTTTTATTGACATCAATGATCAATTGTTTGCAGGAAGAAGCAGAAAGCTCATGTAATAATCAATTTAATGTAATGATTGTAGTGAAACATATAGATGAAGAATTAAGAAGAAGATGCAATTCCAAATGAATGAAAAATTTGTTACAAGTGTAAATGAAAGAAGAAGACTTCATGAATGAAGTATCCAACGAAGAATGATGAAAAAATGGATGAATCCATGAAAATAGAAGATGATAGCCAAAGAAGACTAATGAAGAGACATGAAGAAGCAGATGACATGACAAAATAAGATGATAGTTAAATAAAGAAAATGAATGATGAAGTGTAGTAGAAAAAGTAATGATAGGATGAAAGAAGATGATGACAAATATAATGATGTAGTAACAAAAGGAATGTCATGGGAAAATGAATGATCAAGACATAAAGAAGAAAGAAAGATGGTGAACATGTGTGAATGAAGAAGAAACTAGTGAAGCTGTATGTTCATGAAAAGAAGTGTATCCATGAAAATTTAATCTCTAAAAAGCTTAATGGTTCCTAATGTTTTTGGATCATGGAAAGAAAATACGGAAACTGGGCATATACGGAAGATGTGTGCATATACAAAAACTGCGCATATACGGAAACTGGGCATATACGGAAGATGTGCGCATATACGGAAACTGGGCATATACGGAAGATGTGCGCATATACGGAAACTGGGCATATACGGAAGATGTGCGCATATACGGAAACTGGGCATATACGGAAAAAGACCGTGTATGCCAATAATTGAACTTGAATACCTGGTATATAGTACTCATAAACTTACAAAATTCATAAACCAAAGTCTGTAACCTTGCACCAGAACGACCTAGAAAACACTATAGGAGTCAACTGTGCAGTGAGGGAGAACGTCTTACACTGGTTTATCTCAATGCTTAGTAATTCACACATCTTCCGTATATGCACACATCTTCCGTATATTCACAGTTTCCGTATATGCACACATCTTCCGTATATGCCCAGTTTCTGTATATGCGCACATCTTCCGTATATGCGCACATCTTCCGTATATGCCTAGTTTCCGTATATGCGCACATCTTCCGTATATGCCCAGTTTCCGTATATGCGCACATCTTCTGTATATGCCCAGTTTCCGTATATGCGCACATCTTCCGTATATGCCCAGTTTCCGTATATGCGCAGTTTCCGTATATTGTAGTGAAACATATAGATGAAGAATTAAGAAGAAGATGCAATTCCAAATGAATGAAAAATTTGTTACAAGTGTAAATGAAAGAAGAATACTTCATGAATGAAGTATCCAACGAAGAATGATGAAAAAATGGATGAATCCATGAAAATAGAAGATGATAGCCAAAGAAGACTAATGAAGAGACATGAAGAAGCAGATGACATGACAAAATAAGATGATAGTTAAATAAAAAAAATGAATGATGAAGTGTAGTAGAAAATGTAATGATAGGATGAAAGAAGATGATGACAAATATAATGATGTAGTAACAAAAGGAATGTCATGGGAAAATGAATGATCAAGACATAAAGAAGAAAGAAAGATGGTGAACATGTGTGAATGAAGAAGAAACTAGTGAAGCTGTATGTTCATGAAAAGAAGTGTATCCATGAAAATTTAATCTCTAAAAAGCTTAATGGTTCCTAATGTTTTTGGATCATGGAAAGAAAATACGGAAACTGGGCATATACGGAAGATGTGTGCATATACAAAAACTGCGCATATACGGAAACTGGGCATATACGGAAGATGTGCGCATATACGGAAACTGGGCATATACGGAAGATGTGCGCATATACGGAAACTGGGCATATACGGAAGATGTGCGCATATACGGAAACTGGGCATATACGGAAAAAGACCGTGTATGCCCATAATTGAACTTGAATACCTGGTATATAGTACTCATAAACTTACAAAACTCATAAACCAAAGTCTGTAATCTTGCACCAGAACGACCTAGAAAACACTATAAGAGTCAACTGTGCAGTGAGGGAGAACGTCTTACACTGGTTTATCTCAATGCTTAGTAATTCACACATCTTCCGTATATGCACACATCTTCCGTATATGCCCAGTTTCCGTATATGCGCACATCTTCCGTATATGCGCACATCTTCCGTATATGCCTAGTTTCCGTATATGCGCACATCTTCCGTATATGCCCAGTTTCCGTATATGCGCACATCTTCCGTATATGCCCAGTTTCCGTATATGCACACATCTTCCATATATGCCCAGTTTCCGTATATGCGCACATCTTCCGTATATGCACAATTTCCGTATATGCGCACATCTTCCGTATATGCCCAGTTTCCGTATATGCGCACATCTTCCGTATATGCCCAGTTTCCGTATATGCGCACATCTTCCGTATATGCCCAGTTTCCGTATATGCGCACATCTTCCGTATATGCCCAGTTTCCGTATATGCACACATCTTTCGTATATGCGCACATCTTCCGTATATGCCCAGTTTCCGTATATGCGCACATCTTCCGTATATGCGCACATCTTTCGTATATGCCCACATCTTCCGTATATGCGTACATCTTCCGTATATGCCCAGTTTCCGTATATGTGCACATCTTCCGTATATGCCCAGTTTCCGTATATGCGCACATCTTCCGTATATGCCCAGTTTCCGTATATGCGCACATCTTCCGTATATGCCCAGTTTCTGTATATGCGCACATCTTCCGTATATGCCTAGTTTCCGTATATGCGCAGTTTTTGTATATGCACACATCTTCCGTATATGCCCAGTTTCCGTATTTTCTTTCCATGATCCAAAAACATTAGGAACCATTAAGCTTTTTAGAGATTAAATTTTCATGGATACACTTCTTTTCATGAACATACAGCTTCACTAGTTTCTTCTTCATTCACACATGTTCACCATCTTTCTTTCTTCTTTATGTCTTGATCATTCATTTTCCCATGACATTCCTTTTGTTACTACATCATTATATTTGTCATCATCTTCTTTCATCCTATCATTACTTTTTCTACTACACTTCATCATTCATTTTCTTTATTTAACTATCATCTTATTTTGTCATGTCATCTGCTTCTTCATGTCTCTTCATTAGTCTTCTTTGGCTATCATCTTCTATTTTCATGGATTCATCCATTTTTTCATCATTCTTCGTTGGATACTTCATTCATGAAGTCTTCTTCTTTCATTTACACTTGTAACAAATTTTTCATTCATTTGGAATTGCATCTTCTTCTTAATTCTTCATCTATATGTTTCACTACAATCATTACATTAAATTGATTATTACATGAGCCTTCTGCTTCTTCCCGCAAAAAATTGATCATTGATGTCAATAAAAAAGAATTCAATCTACTAAGATACATGAGTGACATCTAATGTACTCACCAATTCTCTAAGAATCCTTTTCACCCACATGGCTCATCAACATGTTAAAATTTCTTAATCATAATTTGATCCCAACCTTCTCACATTATAATATTACTCCATCTGACATTCATTCCTTAGTCAAGACTCAAGTTCTTTTATTGCACATAAAGATAGCATACAAGTACACTTTCCACCTTCATAACTAGTTAGTGGTTCATTCCACAACTTGATGTTGCATCCTCTCTATGCATAAGAGCATACATGCTACATAATTACATGTGCTACCACAATAATGCATGTAGGCTTGAATCAACGGTTCTTACGAAATACCTAGGGAAATCCACTTTATTATGGCTAGACTTTTACAGCTTGGACCAACTCTTTGGAATGTTGGGTATAATCAATCATGCAACCCTCTTCTTTTCTCTTTTCAATAAAATAAATCAATAACTTTAATATTCACTTGACTTTAATTCAGTCTAAATTTGATTGGACTTGTCAACTTTAACTCTACTTTATGAGGACTCCTTATTTAAACCACTCTTAGAAAATAATTTAAAACAAATTATATATTATAAAATATCCATAAGAGGAATCCACATAAACCATGAAAAAACTCTGCATTTCACTACAAGTCTTGAAATGTATAATACATTACTCTCTTCGATATAGAGTCCCATAATTTTTTTCAACAACATTTAAAACATTACCAAATTCTAAAAATGACTTGTGAAAATTGCTTATTTCATTCTTCTTTTGTTTCTTTTTCTTTCATTCTTTCCAATTTTTCTCTCATCTAACTTCTCCATTGCTATTTTCTTTAGCGTGAAGGAGAGAGTGATGGCTCCCTTATCTGTGATTGCCTCCTCTTTTTTATGAGTTCCTTTCCATTTAATTTAAGAATAATGGCTTCTTTATTTGTGAGTGCCTCCTCTTTTTTATGAGTTCCTTCCCATTTAATTTACAAATATGCTTTTAACAAACTAACAATTTTTTAATCAAAGAGAATGAAATAACACTCAAATACGACTATTGCTACAACTACAAAGAAATACAAAACAATAAATATGAATTGCAAAACTAATGCCAAGTCCATTGAATGGTTTTGCATTTATCATTTAAATCTTTATCAAAATCATTGTTGAATTCATACTTAAAGGTGTTGGAGAAGATCAGTTTGTTTTCAAAATTTTTTCTCACTCCTCTTTTCGAATTGTAGAGGCACTAATTGTGTTGAATGTTATCTACGTTTTGAATGCCGATGGTGAGTCTTGCATATTTCCTGGAAACAAGTATATAATTTGGGACAATTGATCATAGTTCCACATAGTGGATACTCGTCCAATATGATTGTTCCTGGTTAGGGCTATTAAGCTCATAATATTAGGATCTTCAGTATTAACTATGGTGACTACATCTCCTTAATCCACTCGCATTCATAGTTGAATGCCAAAGAAAGTTTACAACTACTTCCAAACAACTCTTGCACACTGCCCAAATGTTGGACAATGGTTTTCCATGTTCTTGCATTCACGACCTTCCTTGCGGGTAGTGATGAATTCTTATTTATTTTTTCAAAGGTTTTGTGCAAAATATGTTCTCTTTCTACAAACCCTCAATCCACAACACCCTTGGTTCATAGCAATCTCTCGAGTCTTTCACCAGCTTCCTCTATTACTCCTTACCAATGCTCTAATACTATTGTTGGCTTTAATAGCCCACAACAAAAACATGAAAAAGATTACACAAAAAAATATGAAGGAACAAAGGGATCAAGAAAACCCTCTAAGGGGAAAATCTATTAAATTATATCATTCCCCTAATATTAATTTAGTCTACAAATAGTCCCTTATATAACTATAGGTGATCATTTCAACCAACTCTATACATATCTCCATAACTTCCCTCATTTAGTAGAAAATCTATTAAATTATGTCATTCCCCAATATTAATTTAGTGTACAAATAGTTCTTTTTATAACTATAAGTGACCATAAAACTTATTAATTTAGTGTACCAATAGTACCTTATATAACTATAAGTGACCATAAAAACTTATTTAAATCAACTAAGTCCATAACTATTTCCACAACTTCCCTCATTTCATGTAAACTTGTAAAATTAGCAAATAGTATAGCACATTACAAATTCATCATATTAATTTATCAAACATCACACCTATAAACTGTTGCTTCAACATAAATGTTTTTTCTTTGTTTTTTTTAATAATTCAGGCAATAGCATTAGCATTACTTTACTGAATTTTTTTTTACAAGATTAGCTATGCTTACCGACCTACTTCATGAGAAATCAGACCAATAACATAATAATAATACTTTCTTCCCTATAAACAATTTAAACTTTAAATAAAAAATTAAAAAATAAGAAACTTTTTTTTATGGTTTAACTGATAATCAGACCAATAACATAATAATAATACTTTCTTCCCTATAAACAATTTAAACTTAAATTAAAAACTTGAAAAATAAGAAACTTCTTTTTATGGTTTAACTGATTGCTAGCATACCTATTGCTATTTTTATTTACAATTGGAGTAGAGGACAAAAACAGCTAAAGAAAACATTTATTTATATATAAATTCAAATTGAATGGCATTAGGGAAAGCGTCTTCCTCTTCAGAAGACGTGAACACTTGAGAGGTTTAGAGAAATAATAGATAACTAAATTCAATTTAAGTGTTTTTGAGAGGTTTAGAGAAATAAATCGATTTGAATAATTCAAATCAATCCTTGTACTAGTGAAACTAATACAATTCATTTTCACCGCATATTTAATCAAAATCTATAGGATTGAATGAAACCATATTGCTGGGTACGTCGAGGAAGAGATATGCCTTCGAGAAATAGAATTGTGTAGAGGTTAAACGTCAAGAATGATGCACAATAAAATCACATCGTTCTGTAGAATAATGAAATTGAGAAACATGATATCACATTCTTCGGTCATATAATGAAATTGTAAAGCCTCTTTAAGTTGAATTCGCAACCAAAACTTCATTGCAAAATCATCTGGGCATTATGATGCAGGTCCCACATCACAACCTTTACATCAGTAAAATGGGTGAACAATATATGGCCTCCTCCCATTTCATTGTTTTCCCAATTTCTGCACCTGCACGTTGGGCATTTTATTCTAGGGCCTCCGCTCATTTCATTGTGATAACTTCAGCACTACACAATTATGTTCCTTTCAAGAACTTCAGACTGATTCGATAAAGGTTGATTAACAAACGTGTCTAATACTGCTTCAGAAGATGAGGGGCAACTAGAGCCCAACTTGAGTTTAAGAGACGCTGCTCTTTCTCTCATTTGGACTCCATGCTCGCTATCCATCAAAAACGTCACTCCATTGCCAATTTCCTTCCTGCTCATCCGTCCATCCTGGGTTGGCCGGTCGATCATGGCAGCAACCTGGAGGTGATTAACTTGCATTTTGGCATTGTAATGCTGATCTCCTCTGGTGGGCCATGCCAAGATAGGAACGCCCTGGATGATGCTTTCGACAGTGGAATTCCATCCACAGTGTGAGAGAAATCCTCCCGTGGAGGGATGAGAGAGTATGAGCAGCTGAGGTGCCCAACCACGGATTATCAAACCCAATCCCTCGATTCGACCTTCGAAGCCCTCTGGAAGCACGTACTCTCCTCCTCCGCCATTACTAACCTGATGATCATGAGGACGATGATCAGGATGAGGAGGAGGAGGACGGCGATGGTTCTGTAAAACCCAAATGAATGGCTTCTGGGCAGCTTCCAATCCAAGAGCGAGCTCTGTCATCTCTTCATTGGAGGGACAGACTATGCGGCCGAAAGAAACGTAGAGAACTGATACAAGCACCTTGGAATTCAACCATTCCAGACATCGGTCTTCATCGATACTGCTCTTCCTGTTGCGGATGGCGCTATCATGCGTTATAGCAGTACATGGTTCTGACTGATTCCAGAAAGAGGAGAAGGGCAGAAAAGGCCCTGCTGCCGAGATGGGCTTCTCTATCTCCTTTTCTGTGTATTCGATGAACGGAAACTCCAGCTCCTAGCGTGTGTTGACCAAAATTTCCACGCAGTCCTCGACCCCATTCATCCACGGCGGGGATTGGGACCTCAAACCAGGAGGAGGAGGCGGAGGCATTCGTTCAGAAACGTTTTGATACTTTCACCACAAACTTCATGAAACGTCAGCGCTGGGCGAATGTAACACAAAAACCATGGTGGAAACCCAACAATGGTTCTATCATCAGTTCATTCCAAAAATTTGAGTGCGCATTGAAATTCAAATTTCAAAGTTTGGAGGGTTTTCAAAATTCAATCGTATATGTATCGTATACAAAGGTGCATCCTGCTCAAAACTCAAATCTGAAATTTGAAATAGAGGGACTGTTGCCGCAACAAATATCCAGGCGATGTGCATTAATGGGAGTCAGAGCTACGGAGTTGCTCGGGAACATTGCCGGAGTTGAGTGATGAGATGTGGATGCATGGATGCATCCCCATGATCGGCTCTCCAGGTGACGTCAATCTGGTGTGAGGTAGGTGCATTAATGATGCTATAGGGTATGAAATAGGACTTGCCGAGAACGACCAGAGCGCTTCGGTTGGGATACAGCAAGAAAAATATGATGGTGGAGATTAGAAAGGAGGTAACCAACTAGAGGAAAGTTCCCTTTTCAGTTCATTTGCCTTTCTTAATTTTTCCTGTCGTCGACATGGTTGAACTCTTAGCCATCAGGAATTTTGGTTTTTTTTGGCTTCCATCTGGTATGAACCTTTTGTCCGCGTAGCCAAATTTGCATCCGAAGAGAGGTTAAGTTCTGTCAGTCTGCCCTAGTTATTTTTAACTATTGCAATGCCTCTGTTTTTAGGTAATGTACTAGTTAGCCACTTACACCCAGTAAGACACTGTTTTGAGATTCTTGTTCAATTTTTCAAGGCGATTACTAGTTTTTCCAAAGTTTTTTTTTAAATTTTTTGCCTTCGCCCTTTGTTATTATTTCTTATACTGGTGATTTAATCCTATTTTATTTCATCCTTTATTTCATCCTTCTTCATCTCTGTATCTGTTCATATTTGGTTTTCTCAATATTGTGATTTCATTCTAGGTTTTAGGTTCTGGAGAGAAGTATGGTGTAACTTTCTTCATGACATTCAACGTATCACCTATAGGTACTCTTTGTCAACTTACTCTGGCTCTTTATTTTCATTCCTTTCCAAATTCATGATATTTCAATTTCAAGCTCTTTCTTCATAATTTTATGCTATGCCATTTCTGGCTTGGCGTAAAGCATGATAGATTTCTTAATTTCCTGAAACTTTTCTTTTTCTTAACCCCTTCTTCAGGGTATCAAAACTTGACTTCGAAATTTTTGTTCCATGGTTTTTTTCTTTTTATTACTGGGTTTTGTTTTTATTTTTTCAGCTCAATATGTCTATTGTGCACAGACTCATTTGAACTAATTACTTGTATAATCTTGATGTTGCACGACTTATTAATTGCTTAAGGTTTTACTTCTGAACGATGACTCGTGCAGAGTCTAGCTATGGCTTATCGAGGGCCTATTCCATATTAAGTATACTATGGTTATTGAATTGAGACTTCTGTGATCCATATCAAATTTTTGAAGAATTCTTTGGCGAAAATCACATGGAAAAATTTTTGTCGACGGGTTTCGAACCAACCAGTGTGGTTCATAGTCAGGACAAGTTGAATGAGCAGATCTGGTTATGCACTTTAAATAGATAGGGCAGAATATCCACTGACTCAGATTACTCGATAAGGTAACAGTTAAAAAGACAACAGCTAGATTTGACCTCATAACGGCTAGTTTGACCATGATAAGAGGTATTATATTAATTTATATTATTTATTTATATAAAAGAAATTTCAGTTATTAATATAGAATAAATTAATATAATAAGTAAATCATAAAATAAATTAATTACAAATCAATTAATTTTAAATATATTAATAAACCTAAATTAATTTAAAAACTGTTAGAAACGTATACTAGAATATGTAAAATTAGTAAATCATTAAATAATAATAAATAAATAATTTCAAATATATTAATTAACAAGAATAAGAATCAAATTAATTTAGAATTGTTAAATAAAAATATTAGTTAGTTATAACGGTTAGTTTGACCATGATAAGGGGTATATATATATATATATATATATATATATATATATATATATATATATATATATATATATATATATATATATATATTCGGTTATTAATATAGAATAAATTAGTATAATATAATAAGTAAAACATAAAATAAATTAATTTCAAATATATTAATATATTAATAAAGTAAAATTAATAATAATAATAATAACAACAACAACAACATAAATACATAAATAATTTCAAATATATTAATTAATAAAATTAATTTTAAATTTTTGGATAAAAATATTAGTTAGTAATATAAATATTCGTCAAAAAAAAAAAATTAGAGAACTCAAGGGTTGAAAATATAAAAATTAATGCAAGGTCTATAAAAAAAAAAAAAAAAAAAAAAAAAAAAAAATAAAAAAAATAAAAATAAAAATAGTATATTACAATAGATTAATTTTAAAATTTACTTTATGTAAATTAAGTATAAATTGATTAAAAAAAAATAAATAATAATAATAATAATAACTTTACCATATTAAAATTAATTAATAGTTTAAATCAATTAATTAAAATAGATATAAATTAATTTTTGAAGATAAATTAAGTTTAAATTAATAGTCAAAAAATAAAAATAAATAAATAAAAATAAATAAATAAAATAAATAAATAAATAATAATAATAAATAAATAAATAAATTACCATATAAAAAATTAATATATCGATGAAATAAGGGTGGAAAAGAAAGAAAACGATTAGGAGGAGAGGGCTGGGATCTAGCAACTACTGATTTTCCAGCCATCCTCTCTATTGAGATTGTTCGGTCTTTTTTCAATCTCCAGGGCTTCCTTAAATTTCCAGTGATGGAATTGCGACACTCTAGCAGTCACACTAGCCTCCTCGATGCAGACATGATGATTGGTTTTCTCCACATGCTCTGCTAAAGCGGAAGACTTAGTTCTCATATGCTTGAGCTCAGCTGCGTGCTCACTAATCCTTTGATTAATGGAGCGACCAGTCTCACCAATATAGGGGGTCCCACAAGAACAAGGAATAATTAATTATCAATGTAGAATGGCTTTCCTAATATTTTCTCTATTTTCTATTATTCGAAATAATGATCTTCCTCAATTTTTTTAGAGGTAACATTTCGTTCTATGACGCTCCTCTTCATTCCTTTGTTGGTTAGTAAGGGCGCAAGGCTTATCTTCTAGAATTTTCGATATACAAGTTGGACATGTGCACTGGCCCAAATCCTCTTTAAAACGTCTTAAAGGACTTAATGTTCTTATTCTCTGGATACTTTATCTCTGGAGTAGCCTTAGCTACTCTCCTCAGTAACTTGACTCTACCAACAAAATTTTATTTTTGTTTTAATGGAACTCTATTGGTTGAGAAAATCTATTTACTCGCAAATGAATAGGACGATAGTCATAAGTTTCAAAGATTTTGATATCTGTTCGCCTAGGCCTGTAGGGAATAATGGTCTCTTATTATTTCAATTGCCCCTGTATTTCTGTAGGAGTACTATTTTCTAGTTTAATTCCTTGGTTTTTGGATGCATTCTCAATTCTTTACTAATATCTCTTCTTTAACTCATTCTGGAAGAATTCTGGAGTTACCCTCATGGCCAAGGACTTATGTGTTTTTTTCTTTTCCTTTTGAGTTATCCTCATGGCCAAGGACTTATGTGTTTTTTCCTTTCATTTTGAGTTTTCCTCATGGCCAAGGACTTATGTGTTTTTTCTTTTCTGGATGACAAGGAGATTTTCTCCTCACTAAGAAAGAAATCATTATGATTATATTTAAGACAATAGGGTGAGGGTTACCATAAACATCCAATAGATTTTGGATAAATAATATATGGCTAATACCAGAAACTTCTCATCATGTTTAATGGTATATTGGTTTTGAAATTAAACGGAGGAAAATATCTATAAACGGCATGCAAATATTATTATATTAAATAGTTTATTTTCTCTTTCATGTTTTATTACCCTTCGTTGCACAATTGTTTGACACATCTATAGTTAGTGTTTGTTGGGCTTATAGGTATGAAATTTAAAATAATCATCAACATTTTTAGTGAACTAATTTTCTACTTGTAACCTCATTAACTAATTTTCTACATATTTGACGTTAATATAATCTTAACTATATTAATTTGTTTGATCAATAACATATGAAAGATCTCACCAGTAAATAACATGTTAAAATGTAATTTTAGAGGTTTAACCCAAACTTTGACTCTTCATGTCTACTTGTTCTCTTCATGACAATATATGAAACAATTTTAATTCAAAACATATACTCAATAACCCCTGTTAATAAGAATATCCTATTCATACATATTAGAATGTTATGAAGTCCTACATTAAAATAGGAACACAAACATATGCTTCATAACACATACATAACCCCATTGCATATCTAAGAATTCGAGAGGAATCTTACAATCCATAACAGATAGAAACATTACTTTTCCTACAAATTTTAGTATTTGAACTTTTCAAGTTCAATTATGTTTCTCATCTTACCATAACACCTTTGCTTAATTCTCATGTTAACCTCTAGTCTACCCATTACCAGCTAATCCCATTAACTTAATAATGTATATTGATATAAATTTGCATGGCTTCTATAGTATAATACTTTACCTACAAAAAATCAATAGGCATAAATATTCATATGTATACCCTTAACCTCCTACTCGAGGGGAGGAAATATGCCATTCCTTTTGTTTGGAGGAAACAAATATAAAAGTAAACTGCCTTAAGGCGTCAACAAAATATCTCACATAAAACTTACAGAGATTAGTTATCACAACAAAATTATTCAACCAATATAATTTGTTGGGAAAACCATGGGAGAGAGCACGTTCCTCCCAATTGTTGGGTTGTGTTATATTCTTTCCACGACTAGCCACCCTAGTTAACCGGGGGTTTAGAGGGGGGGCGGAGGCCCCCCTTTGTTGCACCGATTGCACAGCGGGGGGGTCACAGGGGGTTTGAAGGGGGTCGGAGGCCCCCCTTTGTTGCGCTGATTGCGCAGCGACGGGGTCACAAGGGGTTTAAGGGGGGTCGGAGGCCCCCCTTTGTTGCACCGATTGCGCAGTGGGGGGGTCACAGGGGGTTTGAGGGGGGCGAGTAACCCCCCTCTATGGGGTCTGGGGCAATGCCCATGGAACATTTTTTTAGGACTCTATATTAGGTGGGGCAAACCTACCTATGGTTTTGTGTATGGTTTTAGCACATGGTTTTGGGCACGATGGTTTTCGGTCCATGGTATTGGATGCTTCAGCATGTATATATATGTATTGTAACATTGAAAGGAACATAATGAAAAATCAATCTTGTAGTCCCGGTTTTGGGATCTGGGGGAAAATCTTTGTGTATATGTGTTTTATGTGTTATGTTCTCACATTGTTTATTTTCTGTGTTTTAGAATTTGTATGTAGGTAATTTCTGTCCGGGGTTAAAGCTACATTTGGTATCAGAGTTGTTTTGGCTTCAAGGGGATGTCATTATTACTGAGGGGTGTCGCTCGGGCCTGTGGTAGACCCTGTTCAGTGGGAGATCTACGGGTTCGATTCTGGTGGTGAAAGAAGATGGCGAGCAATGGAAAGATAGAGATCTGGAAATTTAATGGTTAGAGTTTTGAGTTATGGAAACTCAAGATGAAGGATCTGTTGGTAGATAAAGATCAGTGGATCGCGGTAGATCCTGGTACTAAACCAACGGGAGTGTCCGATGAAGAATGGAAGAAGTTGGATCATAAGGCAAAGAGCACAATATGATTGTGTGTCTCAGATTCAGTATTGCTGAATGTATCAGGGGAAGCTATGACGAAGGCTTTGTAGGACAAGTTAGGGACTTTGTACCAATCTAAGTCTCTGGTTAATAAACTATTCCTACGGAAAAAGATGTATAACTTGAGGATGAAAGATGGAGACTTGATGATGGAGCATCTGAATGCATTTAACACTGTGGTAACTCAGTTATTTTCTGTTGATATTAAAATTTTAGATGAAGATAAGTGCACTAGTTTGTTGTGTTCTCTACCAGATTCGTGGGATAGTTTGGTTATTGCAATAGGTAGCAATGCAACAGCCTTGCAGTTTGATGAAATAGTCTCATCCTTCCTAATTGAGGAGATGAGATGGAAAAATATGGAGAGCCAGAATGGTGATGCCTTATCTGTATGAGGTCAGTCTCAGAACAGAAGCAAAAATAAGTCATCGAGTGGGAGATATAAATTTAGAGGGAGATCTAAATCTCCAGGAAAACCTCTAAAGGTGGTGTGCTAGAAATGCAGAAAGGAAGGGCACTACAAGAGGGACTGTAAATCTAAAGCTCCTGATAAAGGAAATGGACTTGATGATGCTCCTTTTGCAAAGGAAAAAACCACCTCAGATGAAGGTGGCGATGTGTACTTGGCTTCTTCAAGTATACATTTAGATCATGAGGCATGGTTGATTGACTCAGGTGCATCCTTTTAGTTTACTCCCCACAGAGAGTGGTTCTGCGAGGATGAGAAATATGATGGTGGTGATGTCTTCTTGGGGGATGATAGGAAGGCTATAATCGTTGGTCGCGGAAAATTCATGTTGAAGTTACAAGGTGGAAGGGTTAGAACACTTCCGGGTGTTCTACATATTCCTGCATTAGCCATAAATCTGATTTCTGTAAGCAAGCTGGATGATGCAGGTGAAAAAACAGTGTTCGAGAAAGATACATGCAAGATGGTCCGGGGAGCACTGGTATTTATGCAAGGAGTTCGGATTGGAACTCTATACAAGCTACAAGGTAGCACTGTTGTTGATGGGTGCAATAGTTCTGTGGTTCCTGAAAGTGGAGCATAAAATCTAGTGGTCTCTGGAGAAAAGACCATGCTATGGCATCAAAGGCTTGGACATATTGGAGAAAAGGGCCTTCGAATACTTCATGGTAAAATTATTGTAGAAGGCATCATTTATAACTCTCTCGATTTTGATTTCTGTGAAAATTGTGTATATGGGAAGCAGAATAAGGTGAGTTTACCCTCTGGTGGTAGGAGGGCGAAACAGATATTAGAGCTTGTGCACAGTGATGTGTTTGGACCTATGAAGGTTCCATCATTGGGCAAGTCTGTGTATTATGTATCATTTATAGATGACTTCTCAAGGAATACATGGATATGTTTCCTCAAGAAGAAATCTGAAGTCTTTGATAGGTTTAAAGAATTTAACGCTCTAGTGGAAAACTAGATAGAAAAGAAGATAAAGGTGCTAAGGACAAATAAAGGTGGAGAGTTTTGTAGTAAGAAATTTGAAGAATTCTGTAATAAGTGTGGTATAACATGACAAAAGACTACTCCATATACACCTGAGCAAAATGGAGTTAGAGAAAGAATGAATAAGACGTTGATGGAAATGCCAAGAAGCATGCTCAGTGGTGCTGGGTTAGGATAGAAATTCTGGGCAGAGGCGGTGGAGACTGCATGTTACCTGGTTAACAGGTCACCTTCATTAGTGTTGGAGGATAAGACTCCACAAGAGGTATGGACTGGTAAGAAACCCTCTCTTTCACATCTGAGGGTATTTGGATGTGATGCATATGTGCATGTTCTAAAGTCATAATGATCTTTCCCGTGACAAGTGTAACATTCAATGTGAGATGATGTTATATCATTCTTTCTCTTTGAATTTCGAGGAGGAGGATTTCTTGAATTTGATGGGTCTCCTTTTCCTTTCTTCTTCTTGTTTTGAGTGACAAATGTAGTGGACTCTCCTTCTTCATGCTTTTGTATCCTTCCCCTTGATATCATCCTCAATTATTCTTGAGTGATATTTCCAAAAATCTCATCAAATGATGCGAAGATATTGTTGTTTCTTATAGTAGTGATGAAGGTTTCTAAAATGGGAGGGAGACCTCTAAGAGTTACCATCACCAATTCCCTTTCAAGGAAAAAATTCTCCAACTCTTTAAAATTGGTCTCTAAGATGAGATATCCTCATAATGTAGGATTGCACAAACTCTCCTTTGTTCATATTCATGTCTTTGAGTTTATATTTCAAGGAGATGATTTCATTCAATTTTTTGACTTGATACATGCAAGCTATCTTATCATACATGTCTTTAGACTTTCTCAAATTTCCAACATATGCAAGTAAACTATCTTGTAAACTGTCAGTTATAATTTTCTTCGCTTTTAACTCACTTTTCTTGTACTTGTTCTTGGTAGCAATGGAAGAATTCTCTGGAGGCTCGGGTACTTTTCCTTCAATGTATTCCAAAACATCATTCTTATCATCTCTGAGCTGCAACCTGATCTTCGATGCAGCAAAGTTAGATGAATCACCCAACTTCTCATGTTATTTGAAGAAAGAGGTAGACATATTAACTGGAATATAGAGGCTCCTTCAACTTTCCAAAGATGGTTGCTTCAAATATTGTCTCCTTTTGGTTTTTTCCTTCACCTTAGCTCTAGTACCATGTTAAATTTCACACTACTCTATGTTGTTTCAAGTACTTTAGCCCAATTAAATTCTTCAATTATCAATATTTTCAACAAAATTAGTATTTCTAATCATAAAAAAAAATCAAAGATAGAATAATAAATGCAATGACAAAAGAGACAATCAACACATCAACAAGAGACAGTAGTTTTGGTCAAAGACTAGGGGAAAAACCCCACAAGGGGGGAAGCCCTTTGAAAATTATTCTTCTAATAGTTTGTCATAAAATGTTCAACATAGATTAAAATAAGCCCAATACAAAATCATCCAACAAAATTATCCCAATACTTTTTAGAAATATGTTCCCAACAACAATATAGATTAGAGAGAGCTTTTCTTGTTTGTAGTCAACTACGGTCAGTTGTGGTCAAATGTCAAAATTTAGCCCTAGAGCCCAACCGCATGGAGGAAGAAGGATATGTATGAATGAGAGCTTGCAAAAACACCCTTGATCCTACAAGCATGTGGTTACAACTACAAATGTCCTTTGACGAGCATGCGGTTGTGACCCAGAAACTCTAGAACATGTGCGAGCTATAAACCCTATATTTTTAGACCTATACGGACCACTTTCCTTGACCCAACCTCAAACCTGTGTGAACCAATCAATGAAGAAGAGAAGAATATGATGCTTGGTGATGTCCAAATGAGCTTGAGGTCAGTTGTATTTATAGGCTTCCAAGGGTGACCAATTTATTGTTAGGGCCGACCCGTCCAAATGTGCATATTTCAGCCTTTTTTGCATAAATGCACTTTCCCTTATCCAAATTAAGCACCTAAATAGGTAAAACAATTTCCTCTAGAAAAGAGGAATCTAGTTCCATGGTTGAAATTTGTCACTGAGCTGCAAAATTGACATTTTATTGAAGGAAGTAGTTAGAAACAATCCTTCTAATCCTATTGCTTCAATTTCTAGAATCTACTCTACCCAGCATGCATATTGTGGAGAAATTTGAAGTTATACGAAATATAAATGTCTCTAAGTTAGATGTAAAACACATTCTTTCACTCTACAAATCCTCCTTAGTAACAAAAAAAAATTCATAGGTTTTGACATTTTACTTTAAATTTGTAGCAATGGATTTATTCAATGTAGAGGCATAATTGTGAAGTATATTTTTACTTCAAGGGTTTATTTATTGTTCAATTTTCCAAGATTGATGATTACAAAAAAGCATTATTGGAAGAGCCCCTATTTTTTGTTACAATAGGTCCTTTTCTTACCCCATCGTTTCATTCCTTCGATAGTACCACTATGTTCATATAAAAAATTCAAGTTTCACTTCAATGCCCAAATTTGGCCCTTTATTTTTTCATTTACCTTTTCTTAAAGATATATTCACATTACCTTGTATAGTGAGATAAAAATAGATCTAGAATGGATTTAATTTGGTTTATACATATATTCTTGAGTATATGTTGAGATTTACATTATCCAAGGTGAAGGGACTCTTACAATGTAATGAGAAATTTTAGATTGGCCCAAGTTTTGAATTGTTAGAGTATTGGTTTTCTATGTTGTTCTACAAACAAACATGGTAGAACCAAGATTATAGTGCTTAAATATGTGCCTACCAATATAAAAAGTAAAAACACATAAATCTAAATCTAAACTTAGTAAGCATGTTAGAGTATTGGTTCTTTATGTTGTTCTATAAGCAAATATGGTAGAACAAAGATTCTTGCCCTTAAACATGTGTGTACCAATATAAGAGAAAATATATAAATCTAAATTTAAACCTAGTAAGCAAGTGAGAAACCATATTTAAAGGATGATGATGCACATACTACTCCAAATAATTGAATTGGTGATTTAGAGAAGGAGAACATTTCTTCTCTAAAGGTATAAAATAAGGAATTCTATCATTCATTAGAGGATAGAGAATAAGACATGAATGTTAGGATTTCCTCTTTGACAGTGATATTTATACATGAAGTCGCTTCAAAGAGAATGAAGAGCCTTCATAAGAGAAGAAACCTCTAGTTCTAATATCAAACTTGTTAACTCCACAAATCTTGACCTCCCACCATTTGAATTAAGGTTGGTCATTATGGATTAGTCATTGCAAATATTCCATCCAAGAGGTGGCACTAGATTAAAAAGAATAAAGAAAAAATGACACAATTAAGAAATTGTTGTAGCGACTGCAACACCCTCCAAAATTTTGGCTTGCATTCAAATTTTGGAGCCTTCCTTGGTTTTTTTTGTTGATGGTTGTAAATACTCGATCTTGTCCCATGAGCTCTCGCAGAGTATTTTCACCCCTTTTGCTTATTTGACCAATGCTTGTCTTTTGGAATATTGATTTCTTTGTCATGATTGCGATCTTGTTTTGGTGATTTTTAAGGTTTGTATTTGTGTGTTTGGGTTGTCTTTGCTATGTGAACATACATCTTACTCACACACAAAGTTGTAAGCACTCGCACACAAGTGTCTTCACAGTCATCCGAAGGTCTATCTCAAGTGTCGAGCTTGTCGCTCTTAGCTTTAAGATAGTCTCACTGAGGGCATGTTTTTTTGTTATTGTCCTCGTGGTCTATGTTGTATCATCATCAAAGTATGCTAAGTGTGTGATTAAAATGTCAAGTCTACATAAGTTCACTTGCCTACCACACTTAAGCCATTTTCCTGAAAATCTGCCTGGCTAGACAACCCTCTTCCACCAGATCCCGACTGAGTTGCATAGCGCAATCTCAACCCTTAGTGACCTTGCTCTGCTACCTAGAACTGCGCAGTGCTTGAGCTATCCTCCAGGTCTATTGGACTGTGAGATCCCAGAGGTGAGCAACCTGTCTTCCTCCCCAGAACTACGCAGAATCTGCCTCCATGCCCAATCTGAACTACGCATTTTGTAAGAATAATCATCAAGCCTCCTTTCGGTCCGCTAGAACCTCTCATTGCACAAAGACATCGGCCTTCACTACAATCAAAAACTACAAAGAAATTCCCAGTAGGTCCTCTTCTGCCTTGTCCTATCTTCCCCTTGGAAACTGTGCAAAAATTCCCAACTGGTCCTCTGCTACCTGAGCCTGCACTACCCTAAGAAACTGTGCAAAAATGCCTGGCTGGTCCTCTGTTTCCCTGTCATTTCTTCCTCTTGAAATATGCATAGAACTACCCAGTTGGCCCTCTGTAGTCCTGTCTTATCTTCTCTCCAGGAATTGCATAGAAGTGCCCCTCAGGGTCCCACCTTGCAACTGCTACTGGTGTCCTTCACTACGCAATTCTACCTCCTAGTGGTCACTGCACATTTTTCCCTGATAGTGAAGACTGTGCTCTGAAGTTCCTCATCCCAGCCTGAGCTACGCTCGGTGTTGACTCAGTGACTTGTCTTCCCTCCCTGTGACCTAGAATTTCACATTGAGTAGTTATTGGGCCCTCTTCCCAACCTGTCATCTGTTGTGGGCCTGGAACACGAAAACAATGCATCATGCTAGACTAGGAGGTTTTGGATTTGGTGTTGCCCCCTTATGAGTGAATTTTAGGAATATGTACACAGATGGATCATGGCGATATGATGAATGGGATGAAGAAGGAGTGCACATGCTATAAGACTTACTTGTAGTTAGACATAAAGCACATCTAGAAGCAAGTGAAAGGAACACATGCATTGAACCATCTTACAAGACCAAGACCATCGAAGACCCCACAACACTAAGCCATACAGAGAAGAAGACAAAGCACATGAAGAGTACATCCATCACTTAGCAACGCAACAACTTGACATGGACACCATAATCAATCAATACATGTCAGCAGTGTCATGTCAAGTTGCGTCATGAGTTGTCTTGGCCGGATCGCCACCATGAGCCATATATTTTGTAACTGAATGTAATGTAAAGTGAAATTACAATGGATACACATAAGAAGTTGAAGAGTCATGTCAGTTGAAAAGTCATAGGAAGTTCAACGGTCATGAGGGTAGTCTAAGAGTCACAAAGGTCAAGCATTACCCTGGGCTATATATACCCCTCCCATTGTATAAGCAATCACTTTTCAGCTTGGCTCCTCCCACATAGCCTTGAGAGTAGACACTTAGTTCTTTGAGGAGTGAGGAGTGGCTCCAACATCCCACTACTAGACATGATGTATGGTGTACATATGTGTCTAGGGATTTTTTCTTAGTACAAAAGCATGCTAAGGCCAACAAGTTTACATGCATGTTTTGCAGATGTTTGTAAGACTATTCTTTCGACATTTGTAATGCATGTTTGTTTCACTTGTACTAAGATAGTTGAACTATTTTGGTTGTTTTAGTAATTACATTGTTGGGAATGTGTTGTACTGGTTATTACCATTGTCTCATCCTTATGGACTACTCCTTGGGATACTAGAAATACTACCTTTATATACTAGTTATTACCGTTGTCTCATCCTTGTGGACTACTCCATAAGATACTAGATAGACTACCTTTGTGTTGTATTGGTTATCACCGTTGTCTCATCCTTGTGGAATAATCCATGGGATACTTAACATACCATCTTTGTGTTTAGATTCCAATCACTATCACATCTGTGTGGACTACTCTACTGGGTGGTGTATGTGTTGTCCCCTTCACTTTGCTTTTAACAACTTCCACATCTGCTATGGACTATTTTGTTTGATGCTCGACAAACCTTTCTGGTTCACATGTGTCTCTTCCTGGGTGGTACTATTACCTCTCATCTAGAGGCTCACTTTAATCTCTCTCTTTACAGTAAGAGGATCGAGACATGAGTTACATTATGAACTCACTAGGCATACTCACCTCGCTTTTTGAAGGCACCAACATGACACTCTCATGTGCTGAACAACAAGAGCTAAGGAAAATCTCTAAGTAAATGGAAATTGGGCCTTTGTACTAGATGGGAATCCTACCCCAGATGGTGTGAGGTCTAATTTAGGCTTCATACCGGGGAGATATCTTAAATGTTGGCGGGTCCAACACCGTCAACATTTCTGGCTCTAGCAGGAGGGCCTCCACCTGTTTATGGCTAAATGTCCCACTGACCCAACTCACCCATCATCTGGTCAAGGCAGTAACATGTGTTCCCTCTCCCCTACGCGAAACTTTGAAGTTGGTCATTTCTCACCTCCCATAACCAAACATGAAATTATGTATCAACAGATCCACGCTAACCATCCCATCACCCATCAATTTTCTAAAGCTATTGGACTGATTTTAGGAGTGTACACTCTTCCATATTCATGAAGTAAGCAAAAGACTACTCCCATAGGAGAGGTAGTCTCATCTGTGGAAGAAGAAATATTCTCCACTCTTGAAGAGCTCATAGAATTTATGGAAAAAGAAGAGGAAATTCCAATCTTTCGAAAGGAATAAGAAGACAGCCTCTTACTCTTGGGCTCAAGTTCTGGTGCAAGAGGTGGAGGGGAAGGTAGCAGACAACATATTTAGAGGAAGAACCATTTATTCCAAAGAAGTGGAGGAGGATGAAGAATATGACAACATGGCAGAGAAATTATGGAATGGATGACTTAGGGCCCATTGGTACTTCCGGGTGTCTTGCACAAGATGTCAAGACATGCTGAGAAGATTTTAACAAAATATGACCCTGACAAAAAAAATGAAGGTAGAATATCGCTTAGACATGTTCTACCTACATTTGTAAACACTTCGCATGTAGATTGTTTCCATGTACCTTGGATGGTAGAGAAACTGTATGGTATCACAACCTTCCACCAGATACCATCCATAACTAAGGGGTGTTCAAGAGAATGTTCCTTAAGAAGTTTGTTGAAGACAAGACCCTCGCCATTGTGCTGAAGGAGTTGGGTATTCTCAAGATGGAATAGAAAGAGAAGGTCAGAGATTTCAATAAGAGGTTTAACCGAATTTTGAACAAGTTCTCAGTAGACACCAAACCTCATGACCCCATCACCAACAAACTACACATTTGCACTGCCTACTAGCATTGTGCAGTTCATCAAGTGAGCTGCGAGACCAACTCTAATAGAAAATTTTGAAGAGTCTATAGCCATGGAGAAATAGCTACATGTTATTGGAGTCATTGCATATGATGAATCCACTAAATACTCCAAGGACATGACCAAGAGGTCTCAGGCCGTTATGAGTAACGCTAAGGAAAAGGAAGCAAGTGACATCGAGAGCCTTATTCATCTCCCCAAGTCCTTGACTACGCAAGTTGCTGAACTCAAAAAATGGAAGATCAAGACAACTATGACAGTAGGCCTCCCAGGTACCTGCCGAAGAAGAACACGACTTCAGGTAGCAACCATCCAACCAAATCTACATAGAGCTCCAACCTGGTGTTAAACCTTGAAAATCTTGTGACATACTCATACTTCTCGTTCCACAATGAATGCCATTCTGAAAGAACGTGCTCGGATTGGAACCACATGATGAGTAGAATGGCCACATGACTTTTTGAAGACAATGTGGTCAATGAACAGGCTTAGCCCAACGTTGAAGCTGAAGAAGATGCTACATCTGATGGAGCCCCAAGTACTAGGCATGTTGTAAACATGTATCAATGTTCATGCATAGCTGAGAAGACCACCACCGAGAAGGAGCCTATGAGTGACAATCTGACCTCGAAGCAGAACAATCAGTACAACTTGAGAAGTCAAGGAGTCCCCACTATGATATAGATACCGAGAGACAAATTAAGAAAATACATACTAAGGACAGTAGATCCGCCAATCAACTCAACACAGAAAACTCAGAGAAGGTATGGGAAGGAAACTATAGCAAACAATACCTCCGTGAGAAGAAAAGACAAGAGTATCCCACTGGACACCACGATCACAAGTCTACCCTCAGACACCTCAGTGAGTCTCCCCATTTTGGATTAAAACAATGTAGAAGACATGCAGAAGACTCGTGCGAACATATCTCTATATGAGCTAACCAAAATCACGAGTCAGTGGGACCTTCTTCTGCGCGCACTTGGGAAGGCCTCTACAGGTGATGATACCTCTTCCAACAATGGAACAAGTAAGTCTCCTGACACACTCGTGTCCATGCTTAATGTGCTTTGTATGGAGGAGGCGAACTCACTCTTCCCACCTTTCCTATTATTATTTGAAATAGTCAATTTCAATGTACACAATTGTTTGGTTGATTTTGGTGCATCGGTCAATGTCATGCCACTCTCCATCATGAAGAAGATCAATTCCCAATGGAGAAAGACAACTATGCAAATCATCCAACTTGACAGAACATGTGTGCTGGTAATTGGTGAACTCCGAGATGTGATCATCTGGTTATTGTCCAATGGATGAGTTCATCAAATGCATCAACATTGTAATTATGGAAATCCCAAAAGCATATGGCGTATTGCTCAGCAGAGACCAGTCAAGAAATATGCAAGGATACTTTGCCATTGACTAGTCACACTTATGGCTTCCATCCTAGGGTAGAAACAACTAGATCTGGGTGTTGTCAAAGAGATACATGAAGCACAATGTGACCCCCTTGAGGGTTCTATCTTACACAACCATCCCCGACCCCACCAGACACACATTTGGGTCTCCTTCCATGCCTAATTGGCGAAAATGAAACTTGTGTAGTAGATTGTTTCAATAGTAGTAGTAATGATAGTAGTACTAGTGTGACAAGAAGTCCTTGTACAAATGGTATGTGGACCATGTAATTTGATGGTTCTAAGATGTAGGAAGGCTCTAGAGCCAGTTGTGTCTTAACAAACCCACTTTATAGGAACCACTTAATATCTATCTGCTTGGAGTTCGGGTGCACGAAAAACACTGCTGAGTATGAAGCACTCGTCTTAGGCTTATAGAAATCCATCAGCCTCGACGTTGTTGTGCTAAAAGTGCTAGGTGACTTAGAGATCATGGTGTGTTAGGTATGTAACACCATACACTGTGCCACCCCGTCTTAAAAGTTATCAACAAGAGATACTATAGCTCATGGCTAATGCTAGCGTCTTCAAGGACACAACAATAGATGAGGACATGCATGAGCAGTCTCTGCAGGACGCAGTTGATGTAAGAAAAGGTAAACTCATCCCTAAGGGTGTGGTATCACTTGAGAAGTTGTATGACTTGCAGAGCTGCTTTTAGAGACCTATCAATGCCAAAGCCATAACTCTATATTGTTTCACGAACAGATTAATCTGGTAACAGATAAGGATCTAAGGTTTGTGAATCTCGATACGTGTTGCATACCTCAAGAGTGACAAGATTTCATTCACCTCAAGACATACGACGAACTCAAGACATATGACACATGAATAATCCAACACATCATACCATTCAAGGAAGGGACCAAGCCTTTTCAGCAGAAGCTAAGGAAAATTCATCCTTCACTTGATCCCCTCATACAGAAAGATTTGATGAAGTTGCTGGATTCTTGGATCATTTACAAAGTTCGACATTCCACATGGGTTTAAAATCTAGTCTCTATTAGAAAGAAGTCTGGGGAGATCTATCTGTGCATAGATTTTCATAATCTCAACCACACTTTGGACAAAGACAACTACCCAATGCCATCCATGGAGAATATATTGTATATAGTATCTAGAGTAGATATGTTTTCTTTGCTTGATGTATTTTCAGGATACAATCAGGTTCTGGTAGCAGAGCGTGACAGACTTAAAACTACCTTCTGTACCAAGTGGGGTATGGTCACTTTCTAAAGGATGTCGTTAGGGCTGGTGAACATAGGCACAAATTTTCAGCATGCAATGGACATCTCCTTCCATGGGCTCATCAGATAGAGCGTAGTGGTCTACCTCGATGACGTGACAATCTTCTCAAGACAACAGGCTGATCACATGTGCCATCTTAAGAAAATATTTGAGTGATGTCAAAAATACGAGATATCCTTGAATCCCAACAAGAGCATCTTCACGGTTTTTGAGACTAGGATCAAGGTAGATCTAGACAGAGTTCAGACCATCATGCAGATTCCTCACCCCATGAACAAGAAATCCTTGCAATCTTTCCTAGGGAAGATCAATTTCCTCAAAAAGTTCATCTCTAATTATTCACAGATTGTCAAACCCATCCAAGAGATGATCAAGAAGGACGTAGTATACAGTTGGGGAAGGAAGGAAAATGATGTGTTCTCCTATATCAAGCAAGCTATAACAAAGCGCCTGCACTGTACAACCCAAACTTCAACAAGGATTTCTTGCTCTATAATTTTGATTCCGACATTTCACTCACTATTGTGCTCACTCAGAAGGATGAATTGAATAACGAGTGACCCATCTCCTTCATGAGCACGAGTCTGTAAGGACCCGAACTCAACTACCCCACCGTGGACAAACAAGCATACACAATGTACAAGGAGGTGAAGCAATTCAGACCCTGCCTCCTCAAGAACCATTGCATTGTCTTTGTGCCACACCCAACAGTCAGAGCACTGCTTTTTCAACAAGAGTTGGGTGAAAGGAGGGCGAACTGGATGACATGAATGCAAGAATACGATCTTGAAATCAAGTCAGTTCACACTATTAAGGGTCATGGTTTATGCATACTAGCAGCAGAAGAAGTACATGCGCAGGAGGAAGAAGAAAATCTTACAAGCTGGGAGCAAGAAATAGAAATGTATAATGTTGAGCGAGCCTCACCCACTTCGAATAGAGAATCTTGGTATGCAGAAGTGCGCTAGTACCTTGAGCATGGTATTGTGCCCTCTCATTTTTCTATGTGACAGAAGTGGGAACTCAGACTCAAAGCTCTATCCTACTAGTTGGTACATGGGTGATTTATAGAAATGATCTGAATTTAAATGGGAACGTAACAAATTATAGAGATAACCATAAATACAGATATGCAATAGAAATAATACTTCATTTCATTAATGTAAAATACTGAAATATGCTTACAAACAGAAATGGAGATAAACTAGCTCGGAGGTAAATCCAGTCGGTAGTCGAGAGGAGCGTTTTAGTAGGAGCAGCAGATCAAGGACATCTCCAGCCACCAATACAGGTATTCCTCTATGCATAGATTACTCATGTAAATTATTGAAATGAAATGTTCACTATAAGTTGTAAGGATTAGAATGTAAATGGTAAATTTTCATTGTTTAAATGTCTTGTAAGAAAGTAAATTATTGCCTCTTATTGTATTTAATTTCCAGAGAAAATAGATCTGTTAGAAGACCCTAGGATAGGGCCTTACACATGGTATCAGAGCCAGGTTCAACTCTTTGGGACTTTATAGGCCCTATGCACTTGCTTCAACATACTAAAATTATTTGCTAATAGAAATTTAATAACCAACTCAGGAGTAAATTTAATTCCCTTGAAGATATTTTTCTCCTTATCCTGCTTAACCAGGCTGATCCCATTCTGGAAGCGGTCAAAGACTACTTCTGTCTCTTTGTCCAAATGGAAGTCCTTCTTGTTGAAGATTGTTAAATTGATTATGGCTGCATTAAGAATAGATAGTAGCATATCTTCTTGTTCTGTCCACTCAAAACTACCCAGACCTTTAAAGTCCAACATGACATAAATGCATTTCTCTGCTACTCTCACAACCATCCACCCTCCATAGGTACAACTTCCACCTTCCACATCCAAAAGAGACCCTGACAAGTGGTTTAACAAATAAGATTTCCCACTGCTTTGTTTACCCTTGGATGATATGACCATAATCTCACCCTCCCAGTTACTAAGAACTATTTCATAAATGCCAAAAGTTATCAAATTTGTCAGAGATAAACTGTCTGTATAACTCAGTTCTGGTGGCATCTAAAACCGAAATGAGAGCAAGCAGTCCATTGTTTTTTGCACAGGCTATTTAGATAGGAACAAGGCACACAAGCCTACGAATCCATGTTCCCATAGCATTGGTTACCAAGCCGTTAGATGAACTAAATCCCTAGATATCCATGGTTCAAATCTTTTCACATCAATTCGAATCTCTGTATTTGAGAAATATTTACCTTTTTCCTTCTCCAGTTTTTGAAGAAGAGTTCTCAAGGCATTCTTACATGCATCCTCATTACTTTTTGTATCAATGCCTTTGGTGCTTAATATTACATTGATAAAAACAATCTTCTTATCTTCAGAGAAGAATGTGGGACTGGTTGCAAACTTATAAAAAATATGGTATATATACTCTAATTGGGGACAAGATCCAGAAATTCTTCTTTCTTCGGGCACTTGAACTACCTTGTTTTTTGTATTTCCTATTGCTTGCAATTGAACAACTTCCTTTGCTGAAATAGTTTTCAATATGTGGGAAGAAATGCTATAAGGAACTGATGCACTGAAGAAAACAAGATGACTTTGTGATCCAAAATTCAGATCTTCAGTCATTGTGTCAATACTGGTTGATTTATTGTATCTTGATAAGCCCTGAGGGATAATCTAAAGGAATTGATCATTAAAAATGTCTGATTGAAAAAGTCTTGTTTCTGAGTTATGACTCGTGATCCTTAAAGAATCCATCAAGGGTATATTCAACAAAGCCGAAGTAAGGTTTGGGAATGTTGGAACCTCACCAATATGAATGAGAGAAAGGAGGACTATATTTTGATCTACCACTTACTTCCGACATCATCCTAGAAAAACCAACACCAATGGCATCAATTTCTGCAATGCTCACATTCCACTGAACTTTTGCGGTGATACAAAAAAAAAAAATTAAATTATCTGTCTGTGTGATGAAGATTGATTCTATAGAAGAAAAAACAACAGTTTAAAAATCTATACTGTTACCAATATTTTCATCAGAAACCATGGATTTATCATGAAAAATCATGTCTTCTTCATCTGTGGATAGTGAAGACCCTGAATCATATCTACGGATGATATTTCTAGTCTTGGCATCAATAAGAAATGTTTTCATTCTTTTAGATCCAAGAATAAGTGATCCATCTGGTGATGTAAGAGGTGTATTATCAACAACTTCTTTGGTGTCTTTGGAAGATACTGTGCCCCATAATGTTTATCAAAGGCATCCAAGTTCCAGTCTTTTCCACAGAATAAAATAAAAGGTCCCCTATTCACAACTGTGTAACCTATTTCAAACTCTCCACCAATGGCCACTGTGGAATTGTCATCATTTTTGTCATAAGAGAATGTTTGGTGAGATGCAAGTGAACAACCAGATGAAAATGACCAAACAATATTTCCATATTCTGTATCCATGACATATATAATATGTGGAACATGAATTACTTTATTTGCATCTTTCCCATAAGTTTGTGTTTACATCTGGATTTGTTTTACCAATTGTTACTGCACCTTCGGAGATAAGTGGTAATGTATCAACCAAAGAAACAACCCAGCTGCCATGAATAGAGAGAATCTCACTGTGCATCTGCACCCCTTGAACCATGGTAGCTGCATTCATGCTATCACCTGTAGTTGCATCTGATGTCAAAGTTCTACCTACTTGTACAGAATTAATCACACCTTGAATCTTTTGTAATGAATGTTTCACCTAATTGATTTTCGTGATGGCCATCTAGAAATTCCATGGTGCCAAAATACCCTCTTCAATGTGGTTGGACATACTCCCATGCTCATTGCAGCATCTGGATTCTGTAGGGCTTTTGAAAAAAAAATATTCTTGAAGAAGGTGATAATTTACTCTCTTTCTACTTATACCACACTTCCTTTCTAAATACTTTGTCACATAGCTAATCTGTTGAAGTAAGGTTATAAACCTTCAAGTTTGAAAGGAATATCATGATCATATTACAAACCTGGAAGATGATATATTATGTGATAAAAAAACAGAATGTTGTTTCAAGGATAATATGATACCATCTCTTGCAGACAAAGAAGTTGTGACCAAGAAATATCTGGAAGCAAGTCTTAAAAGTCAACTTTGTGTTAACATGAAGAGTTCTCTATTTTATACATAATAAGGAGGCCATGAGACCTTGACAAAATGCACTTAGCCGACCTGATATCTCCTTGAAGTCTCTATACAGAAGTAAGGTTTGATTTGACAGATACAATCTGAAGCTTGAAACATGAAGGAGTCCATCCTTTGATAATTTGATATGCTAAGAAAAAAATATGATGATGTTGTATTATGACACTATGAAAAATCTCCCAGTCCTTGAAAGAAAAAGATCTCTGTCACTTCAGTAAAAAGAGGCCGAGTCCCTCTTCAGAATTAAAAGGGTACAGATCACATACAGATCTAGCAGATCCAAGACATTGGACTAAATAAACTTACTGTTACTAAGATCTGAGCCTCTTGCTATAAATTGTGTCTTATTGCTGATATGAATTCTTGGGTACTGAAATATATGTGTGTGTGTGTGAAAGAAGCTGAGTCACATGGTTTAATGAAACAAAGGATGACTTTCATCACATGTGCAGTCAAGTCTAGGGTTCTGGATATTTTAGATAACTAGGGTTGTTAAACCCTAGCAAGCTGAAAAGATTTGGTCTAGGGTTTGAAGTTAAAAAAACCTAGCTAAACAAATTTGGTTTGTGGGGGGGATGTGAGGTTGAGGCAGTCATGTTCCAACAACATACCCATTTCCACGTTTTGTGCATCTTACTACATGCACAATAGATACAAAACATCTAGATGGATGAAAAACTCTCATGGAACACCACCAAATGAGATAAGAAACCTTTATTCAGCCAGAGACCTAGAAGCATAAGCCACTTTTGTACCAAACATATATAATCTATCTATCAAATTCTAGAGCCTCTCATGTTTTCAATCAAACTGTTAAACCACTTTAAATTAGAAGTGATTGAAATCTCCAACCATATAGTTATTTTAATAGACTTGTAGAATACTCACATGGTCTTCGATAGAGTTGTCTAACCAAAATGTATCTTCTGCCAAGCCATTGCCAAATAAAACAAAAAAAAAAATGTTTGTTGATCCTCCAACTTTTGTAGCAATGCCTTCAATTTTTTTTTTTCCACTGCAACCTCAAAGTAGTTGGTGTTCTCTCTTTATTTCCATCACTACAATCCAGAATGTGATCTGGCTTGTTGGATGCATCCAATCCTTTCCCAGACCCACATTTCGAGTCCATCAAAAGTTTGGATTCAAGCCCTTTAAATTGTCTTCGTGAAGAAAATTGAAGTGATACCTATAGCAAATCTACAGAACCTGGTTAGTAACTGAATTCAAGCATTTAAATACTATGCTTCATCTTCACATGAAATCAGTCTCATTTATGAGATAGAAGGACCTCACTAAAGTCAGATAAACCAAACCAGAAAACCAAGAGTACAACGCAAAATAGTATTTCATATATTAATGAGGTCTACTTGTGTATTTAGTAAGACCCACATATGCAAGTCTGCTTAAATGTCATTATTTGCTAAAAGGAAAATGGCCTAGCTCAAATTGAAGGAGAGAATGGAATAACTGAAAGCATGCTATCTTGGGAGTTTTCATAAATAAAAGTAATTATCCTAATTATTCCTTCCAGGTAGGGAGAAATTTAGTTGTAGCAGTTTACATGGAAAACACTAACCCAACAAATAGAAATGAAGTGTTGGTAGGCAGGTAAAATGCACACAACACTTAAACAGAGCACCGACAATGTTTTTAACCAGTGATATAGCCTATGATAACACGTTCTAAAGTTTAAATTTGTGGCTAAGAAGTAACTTGGCATAACTTGAATTGATTAGGGAGCTATTGGTGAGTAAGTTCATGTATTTCTATTATTGTTGTTAGCTAAGCTGAGTTGTTTTGGCCACTGATGCTGCTGGAAGAATAAATGAGCTATATTGCTAACCTCATTGGATTTGCTGTTGTGTAGAGCATAGATAAGCTCTTTTTATAGTCGAGATGGCCATTGCTGCTGCTTGAGCACATATGAGTAATTTAAGTGGCATTGGCCATCAGTGTTATTGAGACCCCAAATGAGTCCTATCAGAATCCTTTTTGACCATGGGCCCTGTTGAGAGCATAGATGGACCAAATTGGTAGCCATGTTAGGCAGTGGTGCTACTGTGTGCACAACTCAGCCGTTTTGGTAGCCATGCTTGTGCTTGGGTGAGAGCAAGATGAAATTGGGTATCCTTTAGTTGTGTGGATTGATAAGCCCAAGATTCTGCTGCACTTACTAAACCCATATGACATCTAGGTCAATGGTGCTAAAGCAAAGGTGAGTTGCTTAGGTAGTTGTGACTATGTTGGGGTGGAAGCAAGATGGAAGTGGTAGTGATTCAGTTTTGGACACATCGAATATGCACTTATATGTGTTAATGAACTCAAGATGTGTTGGCTACTGTAGAAATAAGATGGAACTTGGCTGATTTGATCCTACTTGAGGTATAGGACTTGCCATCATATTAGATGTGGGTACAAACACTGTTTGTTGCTTCAAAGATGTGATTGTGAATCTGGAACCTAGATCCAGAGGCTGAAGTTCCTTTCCTTCATGATCATTGTATTGAAAATCTATTGTGTTGGCAAGGGCATGAGAAAGAGGGCAAGTAAAAGATCCAACTCGGTGTTATAGATGGTGACATTTTTCAATTGGAAATTTGTTTTGTCACTGCATAGATTTTGTTGAGTTTCCTCTCTGCTAAGAATATTGCCTATGGTGAACTGGGAGGTATATGACTGATCCATGAGAGGTTGTTGGGCATTGGAAGGAGAAGGTGCTAAACATAAAGCCTCCTCTTTGAGAGGATCTGGAGGTTCACAGAGAATTGTTAGACTGGATTTTGTTCTTCATTCTGCAGCTGAGGTACTGGTGTCTGTATCTCATCTCTTTTCTATGTGGATAGTTGGTTGATTACTTCTGCAAGCAGTAGTGAACTTAGAAAACCAAGTGAATGTTGGGGAGGTCCCCTGTCATTGTCTGGATTTGGAATGTCGTGGTGCTCTTGAGGATTTATTTGAAATTTGTACCATTGGTATTTTGTTACCATTTGTTGCACAGGGTCACGATTTGGATCAAAACTAGATCCTTTTCTCTATGGCTATCTTGCAGATGAAAGGTTTGATGGATATTAACGGATCAATGAAGCTTTTAAGAACTACTTAGGGTTTGAGATGTGATCAGTTGAAAATGTTGGAGAAATTTAGACGAGATATAATCAGCAAAGGGTGATAAATCTCTATGTTGTTTTAAGGATTAAGTTCAGAATTGAGCTATGATGGCTGAATAGTTGAATCTGTAATGTCTTGACTTTCCAAAGACAATGTCATGTAGTTGATGAATTGAAAATTCAAGTGTGGAATGACACTGCCAATAATGGGTGCATGTGGGGGCCAGCAACTTAACTGACAATGCCAGCCTAGGTATTGCACTCTACAAATGGTTTCAAGATAAGAAGGTTCAGTTAATTTTCATCAGCCTAGGCCTTGCAAATCCTTTTTCATACCTTCCACTACTCAAGATAGAAGATTCACTCCTTGGAGCACTGGGAATTTGATAATTTTGCAAATTTGGCATCAATATTGAGGAGATGATACCTTTATTGTGGACCAAAGGTAGAGCAAGATGAGAAAAGCTGAATAGATTTTCTAGCTGAGCTAAAGAAACCCAAAACTTGATCTTGGAACATGAAGATTATTAACTTCTCAATCAATTTTAGTTAATTGTGCAATGGAAGAAAAGTTCCCTTGAGTAGAAAAGGTAGCTTCTGAATTCAGTTGCATCTTAGAAATTTAAATGAATATAGCTTCTCCTTGTATAGAATAATAATTTTACACACACTCAGTTACACATTAGAATTCACCATCGACTCTATTCATTCTCTAATTATAGGCATGATACACATTTTACATGATACAAACACATATAAAGAAGATGTAAATTTTTATAGTTAATTGTATTTAGTAATATGTATTACCTACTCATCATAAGGTCCAATTTTAGCCATTATTTCCGTTCTTGCATAGTCAAGGCATTTCCCTTGAACCATGGATCATTTGGAATAACCTACCTATTTTGTTTAATGACCTTCACTGTCTTGACTGAAGCCAATTGAAGACCCCATTAACATTTTTAGGCTTTTGGGATGATTCTTAAAAGCTTACATTGTCAGTTTGGAGAACATGCATTTTCTTCTTGCTGAACTTTGTTTAGGTCTATGGCAATGCCATGCAATGTTTTTAACTAGCCTATATGGAAATCTTTGCTTTTTATCATGGTTGGAAACAAAATGTGAAGTCAGGTAAGAGTTCCATTAGGACATCTCAAGCCTTATCGAGAGGATACAACGTGATGAAAATACAATGAATAACATACTTGTTTACAAGAGAGAGTCTTTATGTAGGTTTCATACCTATCCTAGTGGTGTGATTCCTATATGATGGATTGTACAATCCTGCCTTACGTTCCACATGTCAAGTGAAAAATGTGACCACATTCTTCATAGGAATTTTTTTTTTTTTTTAAATTGTTTCGAGAAGCATGCCCCAAGGTTAGTGTTGCAATGCATAACATATACTTCCTTTAGCTTAGGTGATAGGTTGTTGAGATAACTATCAAAATTTTCCCAAACTTTCACCTGATCTGACCCCTTTTTCCTCAACATGCACAGCAAGAACCATTAGCATCCATATATAGATTTACGATGGAGCCAGTAATTTATACCCCAAAATGTGTCCCAATCTAAAGAATGTAGTCAGTTCTATTTTACATATGAGGGTGGCTTTTAATTCCATTGATAGTAGATTATCATTATTCTTCTTTAGGATATAGTAGATTTTCCATTCGGATAGTATATTTGTCATTCTTCATGGAGGAAGTCATAACAACAAATCTCGAGTTTGAGAAGTAAACGACTACAAAGCATGGGAATTCAGATTAGGATGTGTTGAAATATCCTATATGTCATGTTAATGATTATTCTATGGGTGGTGGAATTTTCTAGTGACAACATAGATTGAATACCATGGACTTGTGTAAGGCTTACTGTGATAGTTGTTTTAATGATCTTAAATTAAATGAGAAGATCAAATCATAGAGAATTTGGGATTTTAGAATGGAAGCTTATTTAGTCAATAAAAGACTAGTGAAAATATTAGAATACACTCTTACCCTTATTCTAGTGTTGAATAAAAATGAGGTGAAAAATAATGTGTCTCTAGTTCTGGATAAAAGGACCCTCAACTTTCTTCGCAACTTATGCGGTCACTGGCCACTTGTGAAAGGAGTAGGCATCCTTAGAGATGCGGTGCCATTTAGAAGGGAAATACTAATAATAGCAGGGCAAAGGAAATTATTCCGTTCATTTAATTATTTCTCATTTGTCTAGTCATATTGTGAGCTGTAATATATATCATGAAATTGTTTTAGTACTAGTAAACAATGAATAAATATATAATAAATTTGAACCTTTGAAATTTAGAGGACATTTCTATCAATTTACAAAAAAATGAAGTATGAAAATCATGCTGGAAACAATTTCTGAAGTTTTGAGTCTTTTATTTTCAAGATTAACCAATTGGTTTGGAAGATGAAAAACCAACAAATTGGAAGAGTGGGACTTTTATATTCTTTTTTGCTGAAGCAAGAGCCAAACCTTCTATTTCATTAAATCAAAGGAAAATTTACAAAGTGTACATAAACATAACAAAAAAGATCACAGGAGAACAGGTGATCCTGCTAAGGACAAGGACCCTCTCACTACCTCACACAAGTGCAAAACACTAGAAAAATCTAGAAATACCAAAACCATTTGGGCAAAACACCTCTTGGAGCCAACTAGTGACAGGAGTCAGGCCCGACCCCCAATGAACATAAATGAAGGAAAGGACAAGGTGCGCCAATCGAAAATGGTGAGATGGCCAGCGGGCCCCGCTAAACAGTGCGAACCATCCCAACCGTCCAATCCAGATGCCAGATCCTATGGCCAGGGACAATATCACAACACCGAACCCACCCACTCTTTATCTCGCGATGGAGGGTGGTATCTGCACTGGCCACCAAGCCACGTGTTGAGCGCCATATGGGATTGCTCTCACAAATGCGAAACCACTTACCACTTTGAGTACTCGCGATCACCGGAAACTCGCCAATCACCCGGACCGCTGACCCGGAGGTGGGAAGAGGACCTCTACTACTATACCCCATCGAATTCCCCTTCTGCCATCTTGTACTGAGAAACCTGAAGCTGCTCCTGAGTCTGTTAGAGAGATAAATCCGTGGAGTTCCAACCAAAAACCTGGGAAACCCGATCAAAATGATCCGGGAGAAGATGAGCCCACCCCTGCCTCTCATCCATTCTGGCTCATCCTTTAGGGCTGAGTAAGTATCCCCTGGTGACATCAATTTGTGGTTTTCAACCTAGCTCGAAATTGGAAAACCTCCCTGTCCTCAACAGCTTGATCCTCGCAGATAGCCTTTAAACGACTTGGAGGAATTTCAAGCCACTTTTTCACCATTCCACATTCAGCACTACTCACACCTTGATTGGCCAGTAAGTCGACCAGTTTATTGGCATTACGATGAACATGGTTGAAACTTATGGTTCGCAGGCCCTGAAGATGTAGTTGGATTTTTTGATAAACCTGGACAAGTTTCTAATGATTCGAGACTCTTTCCAGCTTGGAACGCCCACTGATTCTTTTCACTGCATCGATGGTTATCTCAGAGTCTGCTTCCACAATGATATTTGAGCAATGACCCTGTGATAGAAACTCTAGACACTGCTCTAGAGTCATCACTTCTGCCATATTATTAGTCTCTCTACTTAAATGGTAGTGGAAGATAAATATAATGTTGCTCTCATCATCCCTTAAAGCTCCTCCATAACCCGCGATGCCCAGATTGCCTTTGGAGGCCCCATCAATGTTGTATTTTAGAAAGCCTTTTGGTGGGGGTTGCCAGTATTCCTTCTCTGTAACCATGGCTTTATCCTTACTGTTTCTACCTTGAGGGGTTGTCCCTTGCAGTCCCAGTTGCTGAAGAATTCTCTGCTCTTCATCTGAGGGGGGATTCGTGGGGATATTATTAACAGTAAAACTGACTATCTCTATGATCTGTTTCAAGATAAGATCAAGAAGATGTTGTACTGAAGTCTTACCATTCTTGAAAATTATTTTATTTCTTTCTTTCCAAACGTTCTAGATAATAAAGCAGGGAGTAAAGGCCTAGGCCAAATTTAGGACTTCATTCTCCTTGAAGTCTTTTCTCCAATGGTTTAGGGTATTTATGATACTTCCTCTGTCCCTATCTGACTGCTGGAAAATTGAGGAGAATGAATCGCACAACCAGGTAGTATAAGAGCAGCTATTGAGAATATGTTCCATTGCCTCCTCTTGTTCCTCACAGAGCTGACATCTAGAAGGCCCCATAATTCCCCTTCTCCTAATATTGTCCCAAGTCAATATTTTCTTGTGATGAACCAGCCACATAAAAAGCTTGATTTTCATCCAACTTTTCTACCTCCAGAGATGCGTCCAGGCCTTGTCTGGAACGCTATAATTCAACCCAAGTAGAATACCTTTAGCCTCCTTGAGATTAAAGGCTCCTCACTTGTTATTACCCCATATCAATTGATCCTGCCCATCTATTATTAATATCATCCTCTGCTTGAGCAAGTCCCCAAGAGCCTCTGCTTTGATTTTTAGGGGGTTGTCCTCTCCGCATTCAATTTTTCTCCAGCTTCTCCACTTTTCGAAGGAATGAGAGAGCTCCCAAAAATCCTTAACTCTGATTAACCCTTGGGAATCTGTTTCCTACTTAAGGATAAAATTATCTGTTAACAATGTTGGTTCCTGCTGCCATTTGTCCTCCCAAAAAAGAGCAAGATCTCCTGCTCTAATTTCCTAGAAACTGTTCCTTTGAACTAAGCTTCTATTCTCCCAGGCTCTGTTCCATATGTAGGAGCCTTTTATAGTTCCCGACATTCTTATGAGATCATTATTGTGCCACGAGCTAGCATATTTCTCTTTCCATATCCTGGCCCATTGAGCTTTTGGCTCCTGCACCCATCTCCACCATAGTTTGGCTCCTAGAGCTTTACAAAGAATCTCTTGATCATCCAAGCCGAGTCCCCCCTGACTTTTGGGTTTGCATATTTTTTCCCAGGAAACTAGGGCCCATTTCTTTCTAGTTTCCTCCTTTCCCCACAGGAAGTCTCTTTGTATGTCTCTGATTTGGTCTAAGACACCTTTTGGAGCTGGGAGAGCTAATAACAAGAAAACTGGGATGGATTGAAGTATAGCCTTGGTCAGAACTAACCTGTCGGCCACGTTTAAGGCACGGAAGGTCCAATTTTTTACTCTATCTTGCATCTTATTAATGATTGGTTCCCAAATACTCTTTTGCATGGGTCTGGTAGTAAGAGGTATTCCTAAATATTTAGAGGGTAGCGAATCTCATTGGAAGCTGAGAATTCTTGAGATATTTCTTTGGATAGCAATGTTAGTGTTGAAGAAGAATATTTTTGATTTAGAGAGGTTGACTTCCATACCTGTGGCCAATGAAAAATCCTTAAGAATTTGCTTGTAGGCCAAGGCCTCTTTGATAGTTGGAACTCCTTGTAGTAAGGTATCATCCACAAATTGTTGATGAGTCATCTCAGAACCATTCTCAGAAGTTTGAAGACCCCTAATTCTTCCAAAAGCCTTGGCTTGCTTAATGGAACGCCCAAGTCCTTCCATCATAAGAATGAAGAGGAAGGGGGAGAGAGGGTTTCCCTGCTTGAGGCCTCTAGAAGGATTGAAGATAACAGAGGGAGATCCATTTACTAGAATGGAAAAGTTGGAGGAGGTCACTAGCGCCATGACCCATCTGACCCAGTTGTGATCAAACCCAAAGGCAGAGAGAACTTTCTTGATGTAATTCCAATTCACCTTGTCATACGCTTTGGCAATATCCAATTGCATGATCATCCCCGCCTGTTTTTTACTGGTGAGCGTGTGCACCACCTCATGAGCTTGAATAATTTTGTCTCGAATCTGTCTTCCCTCCACATAACCTGATTTCTCTTCAGACACTAGCGAGGGGAGGAGAGGTTTGATTCTATTGGCCACTACTTTGGATATTATCTTGTAAACCACATTACATAAGGCAATAGGTCTATACTTGTCTGCTGATTGAGCTATGTCCTGCTTGGGAATAAGGGAAATAAAGGAGGTGTTGAGAGATTTTAGTATAGTTTTTCTTCTCATGGAATCCTCTACCACATTCACAATTTCCTCTTTGAAAATATGCCAACATGCTTTAAAAAAATCCACATTGAAACCATCTGGGCCTGATGCTTTGCCATTCTGCATATCATTGAGAACATTGCTGACCTCCTCTTCCTCAACTGGTCTATTGAGGCTGAAATTGTCCTCTCTGGACACCAGTTTGGGGATATGCCCTGTTATTCCCCTGATGTACTAATCCCTGTCTGGAGTGTTTTCCCAAGTGATGTTCTGGAAATGTTGTACAAGCATAGATTCAATGTCTTTGTGAGTGGTCTGAATTTCCCCTCCCTCATCTTTAATCATGGAGATTCTGTTGTGAGCTCTATTAGCCATTGTGGATCTGTGAAAAAATCTGGTGTTCCGTTCTCCTTCCTTGAGCCATTGAATTCTGGATTTTTGTCTCCAAAATATTTCCTCTTGTTTGCATAAATTTTCCCAAACTAGATGGTATTTATCAGCCTGCTCACTTTTGTCTTTGTCAAATCCATTGCTTATCAGAGCCTTGTTGAGTTCTAGAATTTTGATTTCCACTGATTGTTTTTCCTCAAAAATGTTCCCAAAATCTTTCCGGTTCCATTCCTTTAGTCTGAACTTAATGTGCTTTAGTCTTTTATGCAGAAGGTACATCTTGGAACCTTGGATTTGCAAGTCTTCAGCCCACCATTTTTCAATATTACTAATGAAATCCAGGTGGGAGAGCCAGATGTTTTCGAATCTGAAGGGTCTGTTCCTAGGAGCATCTATACCCTTAATTTCCAACTGAATCGGCCAATGATCTGAACCTCCAAAAGGAAGCACTCTGGTTGTTATTTCACTATTAAGGAACATTAGTTGCTCTAATATCATGAATCAATCAAGCTTAGATGCTACTAGTGCCTCACCTCCTCTTTTGTTGTTCCATGTAAAAAGAACATTACTTGAATCTGACTCAACCAAATTCATATTGTCTGTGAATGATTGGAATGCTAAGGAGTCTTTGTTGAGCACTCTGGTGCTCCTTTTTTTTCCAAGAGAGATTTGATCATGTTAAAATCTCCTCCCAAGATCCAAGGCATTCCAGTCTGTCTGCTTCTGAGGTCACAATTTGATTTTATCATCTAATTTTTGGGGACCGTAAACATTTGTAACTAGGAATGTTTCCGCGACCTCAACCGGTTGAATGACCACTGATATATAATTTCTTGATGCCTCTACATCCATTATGCTGATCCTTTGGGGATTCCAAAGAGTAAGAATTCCCTCAGCTGTGTTCTCAGCTTTAACCTCTAGAAACTCATATCTAATGAGCCATTTGCTGTGTATGAGTCTTATTTTCTGAATGGAACATTTCGTTTCCTAGATAAAAATCATATCCGACATATCTTGTTTCATTCTATAACTAAGCAATCTTTGTTTTCTTTTACTTCCTAGACCTCTAATATTCCAAGATGTAAATTTCATATTTAAAGATTTGTAAAGGAGTAACTGGTTAGGTCTTTCATCTTACCTGAATCTATCATGAGCTTTCCACACTCCATCAAAAGTTCCTTCTGCTTTTTCCAGCCTCTCTTCTTACCCGCATTTCTAGGAGCTAGTCCTGGGGTTGGTTTCATTGTTTTCACTCCTTTGTTTTCCAGCTTGTCAGTGGTTGTTCCTGTTTCTAACCCTCTTTCCTGAGACTTCCATAGAAACAACTATTGTATTCTGTTGCAGTCCTCTTGGGGTAGTGATTCTATCCCTCCCATGGTTCCCTGCATCAAGAACCCTTCCAGATCTAGGTGTTCCTTTTCTAGAATTTCTTGCAGTTCATGGTCTTCCAGATCTGTTTCACTTTGGGTCATTTCCATATCCATTTCTGCTTCAGTCTCACTATTCATAGTTTATTTCCTATTACAAATCTTGTGTTATGTTGTAGTTCTCCTCCTTCTCTTTTTCCTTAGGTTCTTCCTCCATTGCTTGATTTACCCTTGTCATTTCTTCCTCTTCTTCCAGTGCTTGAAACCGGTTCTGGTTGATCTTTTGCTCCTCGCTGCATTGTTGTCTTGTTCCTTTTTTGCCTCATTTTCCTTTACTTACCACTTTCTTAAAGTTTTTAGTCTCCTTCCCAGTATTAGGTTTCCCTTTATTGTCTACTTTACTAAGAGGATAGTCTCTAATCAGGTGACCATGTTCGTGACATCTACGACATCTAAACAGGATATGCTCATAATCCACCGTTTGGACCCATTCCTCATCAAAAACTTCCAGGATTAGTTCATCTGGGAGAGCGCCTGATAGATCCATTTCTACGAAATCCTAGCATAGGAGGTATATTTACCCCATCTTGTGGCTTCCGAAGCTTTCACAAAACGACCTAGTTTATTGCCAATGGCAGCAAGCGACCCATGTTGCCAATAATCGAGAGGTAGGGAATAGAGCCTTACCCAAACAAGTACTGAGGTGAATGTCTCTCTTTCTGGAATGAATTTCATCTTCCACGACCTCATATAGAGGCCTGCTGTTGCAAAAAAGTAGGGTCCTCCTTCGAATATTTTGTCCTTATCTTCAATGTTAGTAAATACCACTGTAAAAAAACCCTTTGACCCCAGATGTAGATCAATACTACCATTGGGTTTCTAGTGGTATTTGATCCATGTCTGTAATGCCTTTTCAAAGGGCCAAATTCCCATGAATTTGCAGATTATGGCGTAAGTCTCCATATGTTCCCTGTGCTCCTGCAGAATAGGATCATTCAACACTACTCTAGGAGTAATCTCTGTTCTGGGTCTGCACGGTCCCTTCTGATATTTGTCCCTTGTTCCCTGGCTTTTGTCTTCTTCCTCTTTGTCCTTTACACTACTATTTTCCTTGGACCTGGCCCCATCTGAATCCTTTTCATTATTTTTCCCCCTTCTTCACCAAAACCTCTGACTTTTCCCAGTGGTGAATTGCCTCTACCGGCCATCACTTCCTTGTAGGAGGGAGTGGAGCTCCCTCCTCTGCCGCACTCCATGGGCAGCAACCTAAGAGCCCCTATGTAATCCTAGTTTCGCGCCCTTGAGTTCGCAGTCTTGCCGGTCCGCCTTGAGAGTTTCCCTTGTTATTAAAGAAAACAATGAGGATCAGTGGGACTTTTATATTCACTAAGGTATTAAAGAAATTATATGCATGAAACTTATACTAGCACCTTCTAGTGGAATTGATAGTGCACTAATCCATTGCTTACCACCTTATAGCATATCCGGGTTCAAATGCTATTTTCCATGACAGACAGTTGAATCTGTTTCAACTCTAATTGTTATCAAGGGGTTCCACAAGGATGTCACATGAGTGTTTATGATGCCCATTTTGATGTAGATAGCTACCTATGTTAAGGTTCTATTTTGCAGTTCCATGTTGTTATTTATGAACATTATATACATTTGGTTGGACACGTGAAAATCAATTGATGGATTTGGTATTGATGATGGAAATGTTGGATGTATGACCAAATGTATGACTTACTTGGTTACAATTTATCTAGTGCATGACTTGTCAGAGTTATTGTTGCATCGTATAGGGCTTAAGTAGATATGATTTATCTAATCAATGACTTAGTGAAATTATGATTTATCTAATGTAAGATTTATTTCTAGTATGAACAACAAAAAAATTGACACGTGGATACTGGACTTAATAAACATGATGTTTAAGATCATGTATCTATATCTATTTTGTGGTTATATATATGCATGGATGAGAACTAAACTACAGATTGGAAAGAACCGTATGATAACCAAGATCTACTATTCCATTGGGGAAGGTCGAGACGACCAATGAGGAAAGGTACGATGTACATTTTTCTATTACATTTGGTATCTACTTGATATACACTCTTATGACATGGGTAAAATATAAATGATAGGTGGCAAGACTACCTGACTGGATTATTTGATGACAAGTCCAACTAGTGCTGTACTATGGTCCGTATTAGGGTGTTGACCCTAGTTGTAAGGAGGGGTGGAGGCATTTCCCACCGTGTATCCTCCGAAACCTAGAATCATGGGAGGGTAGTGGTGGACATGTTCCCCTAGACGTGTGATGACGATTGCAAGTTGCTTGTTGGGGAAGTTAGGTCGATGTAGTTGACACTTCCACCATGTCGGTTTTATCAGTGGTTAGTATGGCCGATGCCACTAGATAAAGCAACAGAGGACAGATAGGGTGGGAATGGAAGTAGGTCATGATGGATAGGAGGATATAGATCAGTTGGAGACTCTTGGGGGAAAGTAATGTCATTGTCTGACTTATCAATTTTACTACTACAACTCTCTCTATTTTGTTATGCCTTCGAACTCCTTGTATCTTTTCACTCTAACTTCGGGATGAAGTTTTCTGAAGGAGGGGTATATGTAATGCCGACTTAATCTTATCATGAAAATTTTATTAATGTTTACATTACCTGATAATATTGAGAAATATTGGTGAATACCTTCATTTGGGAAGCTATAAATTTATTTACTAATATAAAATTCATTATTGCTATTATTCAAATTCCCAACTTATCTTCTCAAAATGAATCTTGGGTACGATATGGTCTCCTTCCATTATTTTAAATTATATATATATTCATCTCACATTCCCAAATGTACTCTCACATTTACTTGGGAGAGGACATGGCCCTCTCCATTTAATTACCAATATATGTATTCATCTCACATTCCCAAATGTACTTTCACATTTACTTGGGAAAAGACATGGTCCTCTCCATCTAAATTACCAATATATATATTCATCTCACATTGCCAAATGTACTCTCACATTTACTTGGGAGAAGACATGGTTCTCTCCCTTTAATTACCAATATGTGTATCCATCTCACATTCCCAAATGTACTCTCAGATTTACTTGGGAGAAGACATGATACTCTCCCATTAATTTCCCAATTTTATATTCATATCACATTTCCAAATGTACTCTCAGATTTACTTGGGGGAAGAGAAGTCAACTGTAAGGATGGAGGAGAAGTTAATGACATTAATGAGAGGAAGGGCATAAAAAGGGAAGGAGGAAGGGAGAAAGGGGGGATGTTGGGTCTTGCTTATGATTTTGGAGACCTAGGGAACCTGTGGAGGTTTCTTGGGTTAGTTGAGAGGAGGGAAATACTATTCATCTTGGTCTTGGACACACACACTACATTTGGTTGGACTTGGGCTTGGAGGGCTAGGGAACTTGTGGAGGTTTCCTGGGCTAGGAATTATTTCCTAGTTGGTAGGGAGATAAATCCAGTTGGTGGTCGAGAGGAGCGTTTCAGCCGGAGTAGCAGCTCAAGGGCATCTCCAGCCACCGGTACAGGTATTCCTCTATGCATAGATTACTCATGTAAATTCTTGAAATGAAATGTTCACTATAAGTTGTAAGGATTAGAATGTAAATGGTAAATTTTTATTGTTTAAATGTCTTGTAAGAAAGTAAATTATTGCCTCTTATTGTAAATAATTTCTAGAGAAAATAGACCTGTTAGAAGACCCTTGGATAGGGCCTTACAACCTGATACTGTATAGCTGCGGGTGTGTTGTAGTTGGTAGGCTCAACCACTTCATGACATTTGCTGAAATGAGGTTCTTTTGGCTCCCACTGTCAACAATGAATTGCAGTGGCGAACCCTTCACCCACATCTGTGAGTGAAAAAGATGCTCCCCCTCCTTTGGATCTTCAAGCTCATTCTTCTAGACCTTGGTGGTGGAAACAGTGGCGCTGAGCTTTGTGTTAATGATCTGCTTCTCTTTTTCATTCCCCTTGTCAGGTTCTGGCTCAGGGTTGGAATATGCATCTAATTCTAAAGCCTTCAACTCGGCCACCAGCGACTGCTTAGTTTGACACTCAATTGTGTTGTGAGTGGGGCTCTTATGGAACTCACACCACTTTCCTGTGTCCTTCTTTGACTTCATGGTTCTGTTCTTTTCTTACGGCTTCGACACGTTGTCTTGGGTCACACGTCTTGGCTTTATCCTTGGTGTTGCGGTTTGGGGAAGCCTTTCCCTTGCTTTGGATTTGTGGATCCAAAGTCTCACTTCTTCTGTTTAAACTTCTGCTCGATTTTGACAGTGTATTGGTATGTCGTGCAGAGCGAGGAGATGTCTAGGAACTCCATGTCATCCTGGATGTACTTGTGTAGGAAGAGACGATATTTGAGCACCAAATATCGCTCAGAAGCCTTGATACCCAACTTTGTGCAAAGGGTATGAACAATATTTGTGAACTTCGACACATCTTGGTCCCTTCCCTGCTAAAGCACAGTCCACTTTATGTATTTATCCTCATAGCTTCCGACAGGGTAGTATTTCTCCTTGATGGCATCCCGGAATGAATTCCAAGTGAGTACGGCTGAAAACAGTGAGCCCGTACTTTCATCCTTCTACTCGTAGTAGGTTTCCCACCAGTCCTTGACGTGGGGGGCTGCTTTGAGAAATGTAAAAGTTATCTTTTCCCAGCTGGAAAAATCATGAAGAGAAAAATAACCTTCTAGCAGATTTAACCATTTATCTATGGCATCTACGTCTATTTGACCCTTGAATATGGGGATTTCAAAGTTAACTTATACCTTAAAGGGTGTGGCATTTCCAAAGTAGCTGTTGGAAGCAGATGTGTCGCCCCTGGGTAGCCGCTAAAGGATCTGCGAAAAGTTTTCTATCATCGCATTCATTTATCACTCGAGGGATTCTTCGAGCAAGATTTTGATAGGATCTCCTACCCTCTCATCTTTCTTTTCATCCACCATGGGAGGCTGTCAGGATTTGCGAGGTTGGTCTTGTAAAGATTCGACCAATTCAAGCCCTAACTCCTTATATCCCTACCTCGTTGGGGACATGAAAAGAAAAATAGAGAAAAAGTAGACCCCACTGATACCACTGATCTGGATTTAAATGGGAATGCAACAAATTAAATAGATAACCATAAATACAGAGATGCAGTAGAAATAATACTTCATTTCATTAATGTAAAATACTGAAATATGCTTGCATACAGAAATGGAAATAAACTAGCTCGGGCGAGGGTAGCTTATCTTTGAGAAGAGATGTGGTGGCTACATGCCCTTGAATTGTGTTATAATGAGGCTCAAGGGCCTTTTTATTATTGAAAAATAATAGAAAACCCTAAGCAACTAAAACCCTAACTCGAGGAGATGTAACACCAAGAGTTTATGGGCCCCATTAGGGTTAGTTGGACAACCAACTTCCTAGGGTCGTGACTTGGTCATATTATCTTTGTTTGACGTGCATGATACCCCATTGGAAAGATCTCTCCGAGGAATATGACATAAAAGACAATTTTATCCGAAAATTGCTAGTAGTAGATTGCCAAAGAAATGTCGTTTAGGGCCTCAACATGGCTCTAGAAGTTTAGGACCTGAAAAAATTGTAAAAATAGTAAATTGTGCTACAATTAAGGAAACTAAAAAATGAAAGAGACAGTTGTGGGAGTCCATGTGGGATAGAAGAGTGACCACCAACATCCACCTCGATCAAGAAAGCATCACAATGGTGTCTTACTCAGGTGCATGGAGGCACGAGATTCAGAAAGGGTGTTACATTATCTCCATGATGGACCAATCAGGGGACACTTTGCGGGAAACACAACAATGCACAAGGTCATGCGGGCTAGTTTCTATTGGATCACATTATTTAAAGACGCACATGCCTATTCCTACAAGTGTCCGTTTTGTCAGAGACGCGCCAATAGAAACTGAATGTCAGCAGCCCCGCTATAGCCAGTTGCAGTGGAAGAACCATTCCAACAGTGGGGCTTGGATATCATTGGGGATATTTTCCCACATTCATCAAAGCCACACCACTATATTATGACTACTACAGATTACTTCACATGGTGGAAAAGGCAGTTCTACTGAAATAAGTGAACGACTAGGAAGTCATCAACTTCCTATAGGAGAACATCATCTCTAGGTTTGGTGTTCCTGTATCACTTGTTTTTGAAAATGTAACGTACTTCTCTTATTTAAATCTTTATGAATTTTCATTTAAAAATGGTATTGTGTTGAAAAATTTTGCTAGTTACTACCTGCAGTGAAATGGTCTTGCTGAGTCTACAAACAAGAACCTCATCCACATTATCCAAAAGACCATCTAAACAATGAAACTGACACTCCACTTTGTTGAATGCTCTATGGACTGATCGAGTCACACCTAAGCCGTCTTTGAATACCTCCCCCTACTTCCTAGTATATGGAAAAGAATCCATCCTCCTGCTGAACATCTACTTGCCTGCTCTTCAATTGTCCTAAGAATTCCAAGGAAAGTTGTGTCTGTTAGTTCAGCATAGGATGGACACATTGCACAAGCTATAGGAAGAAAGGATGAAAGCAAAAGAAAAATTTACACTCCACCAGAACTGTACCAAGAGATGGTTCAATAGAAAGTATGCAGGGAGTACTAGCTTCAGAGTGGGTGACTTAGTCCTGAAGTGGGACAAACCCCACAAAGACAAAGGAAAGCACACAAAGTTTCAGTCCTTGTGGATTGGTTCATTCACTGTCCACAAGAAGCTTTTCCAACATACGTATCATCTTTAATAACTTGATAGAAGCATTGACACCCTCCCTGTCAATGTCTAAGACTTAAGATGTTATTTCCAATGATCTGGGGCTACACCCTGTGCTATGTACATAGTCTTTTCATTGCTTGCTCAATTGTTTGCTTTACTGTTTTTTTCCTTATTGTTCTGTTGTTTTTCTTTGTAAATACATATTGTCCTACATTGCATTCTAGCTTCTGAATGTTTATGTGGCTGAAGTTCAAAGAGTATTGTGATAGAGCAGTGCTTGGCCAATACTATGTCTGTCTTCTTTGTTTTAGTTGTAACTTTTGGCCGATTGAGTCTGTTAGTGTCAGTCTTTCCAGCCTTCCTCCAGTGATCAAATATGCTCTTACAAAGTGGTCTCAGAGTGTCAAGGTCAAATTTTGTCATTTCAGTGAGTCTTCAAGCAAAATTTGGTCACTAGGCATTAGGTCTAGGGTTTGCTTTCACTCTTTTCAAAGTTGCCCAAATGTAAGTCTATGTCACTATTCAGCTGAGTCTATCATCATTCATATGGTTTTTATCATCATGTCAAGTTCCATTGGGTAATTTTACAACTTATTCATGCTTCAGTTGTGCCTTGGTAAGGTCCATTTCCCTCTCCTAGGGTTTTGGAGCTAATTTCTCTTGGACGGTCAAATCATCGGCAAAACTTGTATCCTGATGTTCATACACCTTCCTCTATCCTTCATGTGCCTTATTAAACACTTTCCATCACTGATATTCCCCAAATTCCTCATTTTTACACAAACCCTAGTTTCTTGCTACAACTTGGCAATTTTCTAGGTTGGGCCTGTGTTTTTCCCTTTTGGACCCCTTCCCCTCACTCGATCTCTGAGATTCCACTTTCCCCTGATTCCTAACATCCCTCCCTACTTCCCAAAATTTCCTCAAGAATTTAGAAGCCCCTTATCCCCTTCATTTCGCTTCATTTCGACAAAATTCCTTGTTTCACACATCGGGATAAGTTTCACTCAAAAGATGTTTCAGAGAAATAAAAGATGAATTTTGGAAACCTGAGAGAGGTTTTTGTTCAAAACAAGTGAAGGAAGAAAAACCTCCTTCACTTTTTACACAGATATCATTTTTTTAGAGAAATGTCAAAAATACCGTTGCCTCGGGAGAATCGAATGCACCTCTGAAGTGACCTTGGGAAAATCAAGTTTTCTCCTAGTTTGGTTGACCAAATGACTTTCTTGATGCATCAAATGATAACTAGACACAAAGAGCTTTCCAATGAGCTATCATGAGCTCAATTTGGAGTTGAGGAAGGCATCCAAAAATTGACTGCAACAGCACTCTGCCTTGAGGCAGCCTCATTTGGCACATTTTGACCAGTCTTGGGAGATTTGAGTTTTGATAGGGTAAATGAACTCCAAATTGAAAAATTCCACTTGGGTTGGAAAGTAGACTTAGAGAAATTTCTAATGAGCTATCCTGCACCTGATTGGGACACTAGGAAGTGCCCCAAAAGCAGGTGGAAAGGCGCGCTATGCATAGGGCTCAAGCGCGCTACGCATCAGGGTTTTTTGGCACAAGTTGTTTTTTGGCTCAACGCATAGCACGCTGCGCGCTACCCTTAAAATTTGGAGGTCCAAATCACAAAAGGTTTGAATTTTTGGATTTTTCATGATGAAATACACCTGCCCAGCCACTGCCAAGACATTTCATCAAGGTTTGGGTCCCCAAAAGGTCAAAAAACATGCAAAAAATGACGTCACTGCCCCTTTTTGGACACACAGGTAGTAGCCTTGGGAGAATGCACTTTTGGAGGAGCAAATGGACATCAAATTGGACAATTATACTTGGGTTGGAAAGTAGACATCTAGGGCGTTCCAACAAGCTAACCTGAGCTCAATTTGGATGCCGGGAAGTGCCCCAAAAGCAGGTGGAAAGGCGCGCTACGAGAAGGGCTTAGGCGCGCTACGCATCAGGATTTTTTGCACATTTCTCACCTTCCAGCTCAGGAATTTGCCCAGTTGTGACCAGTTTTGACTTGTGATGGGATTTTTCACCCTTCTTGATGTAATTAATGGAACTTTATGTTGACTTGACACTTATTTACCTATTCTAGATGATTCATTCATAAAATAGCAAAAATTTAATGAATGAATTGGTTTCCTAGCTTATAGAGGCAAGTTGTTTTGACTGCCTAGATTGTAGTGCTTTATTTAGAATTGGTTGAAACAGCTCCTAGGATGATGAGCTCGACCCCTAGAGGCAAGGGAATGGGTTAGCTTGCCTATATTATGTATTTTCTTAGTCATTTCAGGGTTGGACTCTTTAGGAAGAGGCTTTGAGACTTTATTGTACATTTTACTTCAGCATTTTGGCAAAGGGAAGACCAGGGATTTGCAGCACTATTTGGAATTCTTGTGGCTTTATGTCTTGATGGTGTGCTTCTTTTAGTACTTGTAAGTTTGTTATGTGTATCATTTTCCCTCTCTCATCTTCTGCAATTGAACAAATGAAGTGTTAAGGTAGAATCCATAAATTTGCTATGCTCTGCCTTTAAATTTGTTTAATTTTCCATGTTTTCTTCAGTTTAAGGAGAATCCTTGAGACTTCCTTGCTCTCCTTAGCTCCTCACCTATCTGATATATTCACCTCATCACTTTAAAAGCATCAAAACAACTGCCTACCTTGCTCCAATCAGACCTCTGCAGAAACTGTGTCTCATCCCTGCACCCAAAATTGCTTTTCCCTTTGATTCAACAAAAAATCCCAAAAAAAAATCACCTTTAAACCTTTGCACTTAATATCTAGCCTAAGATCAGTATTCCTTATTGGTCATCTCATCCCCTTTGATTACCTTTCGCCGAGATTGACCGGAGAGAGCCCTCTCCTGTCCTCGTAGGGCTAGCTACGAGGCTGAGCATGGTTTGATGTGGCCTCGAGTTTTGCCTTCCTTAGCCTGAGGAAGATTTGAGCGCTAACATAGTGGCGACCATACTGGGGAGAACAAATGATTTGCTTGTTGATGTCATTTTTTTTATAAGCTACAGACAGAGCCTGAAGTTATGCCAGGTAGCCTTCGAAACGCTTTTGCTTTGCATTAGTGGAAGTAGATAAACGCTGCTTCAGTCAATCTCCGGTCTAGCTTGTAAACGTGACATCTAACTTGTTAATTACCCTAGTACATGTATCAAGTTCAGATCTGATTGTTGATGGTGGACAACGATCAGACACTGGCAAGGCTGAAATCATTCACATGGTGACTCTAAATCATTTTCGAGATCAGATCCAAAGACTCCACTAGAAGATGATCCCAACCAGCAAAAACATGAAAGGACAACATGGACAGATCAGGTATTCAAGTTGGAATTTCATCCAAGACATTTTGTTCTTTGTTCTAAATTATTTCTTCTCTTTTCCCAAGGATGTCAAGAAGGCTTTGCAAATTATACTGTATTTGAGAAGAGATCCTCGGCCTGTAGTTGATTCTTTCCCTTTGAAGATTGTGAATAGCAAAGATTTTCATACCTTTGAGATTGATCATGACCTTTCTTCTAAATTTTGTGATGACCATCTTCGGATTGATGAACCTCAAAAGACCAAGACCGATTATATACCTGTTGTACATACCCATACACCTTGTAAAATTCCAGATCGGTATAAACCTCTTGTTTTACCTTCTGTTCTCCATGCTTTCCCAAAAAACTATGATCTATACTTGCCGAGGTTCGATGGTGAAAGTAAGAATGTCAACGCCGAGCAACATGTGCAAAATTTTGAGTCCTTTCTTGACCTTTTTGAAATTGATGAAGAAGATGTCAGTATTAGGCTTTTTTCTCTTTCTTTGCAAGCTAAAGTGAAGAGTTGGTTCAAAGCCCTGCCTGATACGAGCATCTCAGATTTCCAGCAGTTTGTCAAAGTTTTTCTTGACAGGTGGATGATCGGGCAGAACCTTTTCCTTATTATAGAAGAGTATAATCAGCTGAAAAGACTACCAGGGGAGACAGTACAACAATTTTCTGCCAGATTTAACCAAGTTTATTATTCGATGCCAGTTGATATAAGACCTTCTCCTAGATCTGCTCTCTTGCACTATCCGGGTGCCTTTGATCCGGAGATGGAGTTTCAGCTGAGAGAAAGGGATATTGCAACACTTCACGAGATGCAAAACAAGGCAGTGAATGTAGAGGCTCATTTGCTGATCTTGAGGGCAAGGTTGAAGGAAGAAGAAAAGAAGAATGTTTCAGAGCAGCTGACACTTTCAGAGGAAAAGCTTGATCTTTTTGTAAATGCAGTAGAAGAGATGGTGTGGAAAATGATTGCAAAAAATGAAAGTGACATTCAAGAACAAGCGGCTGACCCAAAACGTTTTGTTTCTGATCCCAGTTGTCATAGTGATTGTTTTATAGATCATTGTGAAGAAGAGAGAGCTGTTGATATGATGTGTATGTTTGATGATGAATTGCCTCAGTTTGATCAGTATGATGATGATTATGTTCTCCAAAAAGAAGCTAATCTTGCAGACGAATCAGCAGCTAGTTTGCGCGAGGAGGAAGTTCACTTTCAGCAGCTCGAATACAGTGATCAACCGATGCATATGAGCTATGACAATGATGAGGAAAGTGCATCAAAGTTTGAAGTAAGTGAAGGATCTTTGCCTTTTTGTTTTGATTCGTTTCAGTTCATTAGAGATAACTACCATGCAATCAGAAATCAAATGTCAACAAGTCTTGATTTGAATCATCTTGAGAGCAATGAAAATTTTGTTCAAGACTTGTCATATCCAGAATTGCAACCCCCGAAAGCCATTGATTGTCAATTTGCAGCTGAAGACTTGGAAGTGGACACACATGATTTAATGATTCAAGGTGACTCCGTACCATTCTGTTTCGAATCATTTCAGTTTTTGAAGGGTAGATTGCATAGTAAATATTCAAATGAACAGCCTATAACAAATCAACAATCTCTGAGTGTTAATGTTGAGGATGAGACAGATAACAAAATTCTTGAGCAGCTTGTAGCATCAGATTTGCAACCACCAAATGAAATTGAAGGGAAGATTACAACTGAAGCTGTGGAAGACGAAATACATGATTTGATGATGCAGGAAGATTCTATACCCTTTTGTTTCGAAGCATTTCAGTTTATAAGGAAGAATCTTCGTAAAATCTCTCAAGAAGAAGATGAACAGCTAGAAGGATGTCATACATTTTCAATGGATACATTACAACAATCTTTTCAAGTTTTTCATGATCCAATAGCTGATGTCTTGGATGAGGTTTGCAGTCAAAGTCTTTCTCCATTGACTATATGTGAGCTTGAAACGTGTATTGATACAAATTTGATCCGGCAGCCAGTTTCTTTGTCATTTTCAGCAGAGGTCTCGTCACAAGGCTCAGATCAAAGTTTGCATTCATGGTATGAGGAAAAGAGAAGTAATCCATTGGATGAGCTAAGTTCCAGTGTGCTTGAATTTCAAGATCCTTATGCAGTGTTTTTGGAGGTGGATAGAAAATTCATATCATTCAACGGATCTATTTCTAAGTTATCATGGGAGTTGCCTTTCAGTAGTTCTCTCTTGTTGTTCATAAGTGAGCACTTGCGGAAAATCCGAACAGCAGATGGAATACTTACTTGGTTGCACTAGTTGTTTCATTTCACTTGATCAGGTGATGAATGAAACTGTTAGAGTAGGTTTTGATGAATAAGCTCAAACTTGAGCATCATTTCAGTTTGTCGGTTGTGTTGAAGTATCACGTTAGTTTTTAGTTGAGTGAGAGTCAATTTGTGTTGTCAAGTCATCATTTTTCAGTCATGCATTTCAGCTTGAGTTTTTGACTCCATTACCCAATGGATGAAGGCACTGTCTAGCTCTTCCAGAGATCTGTCGTTCTTGGCACCTCCAAGGAGCTACCATCCCCATTGGAACTAATGTTAGTGTCAGTCTTTCCAGCCTTCCTCCAGTGATCAAATATGCTCTTACAAAGTGGTCTCAGAGTGTCAAGGTCAAATTTTGTCATTTCAGTGAGTCTTCAAGCAAAATTTGGTCACTAGGCATTAGGTCTAGGGTTTGCTTTCACTCTTTTCAAAGTTGCCCAAATGTCAGTCTATGTCACTATTCAGCTAAGCCTATCATCATTCATATGGTTTTTATCATCATGTCAAGTTCCATTGGGTCATTTTACAACTTATTCATGCTTCAGTTGTGCCTTGGTAAGGTCCATTTCCCTCTCCTAGGGTTTTGGAGCTAATTTCTCTTGGACGGTCAAATCATCGGCAAAACTTGTATCCTGATGTTCATACACCTTCTCCTATCCTTCATGGACCTTATTAAACACTTTCCATCACTGAGATTCCCCAAATTCCTCATTTTTACACAAACCCTAGTTTCTTGCTACAACTTGGCAATTTTCTAGGTTGGGCCTGTGTTTTTCCCTTTTGGACCCCTTCCCCTCACTCGATCTCTGAGATTCCACTTTCCCCTACTTCCTAACATCCCTCCCTACTTCCCAAAATTTCCTCAAGAATTTAGAAGTCCCTTATCCCCTTCATTTCGCTTCATTTCGACAAAATTCCTTGTTTCACACATCGGGATAAGTTTCACTCAAAAGATGTTTCAGAGCAATCAAAGATGAATTTTGGAAAACTGAGAGAGGTTTTTGTTCAAAATAGGCGAAGGAAGAAAACCATCCTTCACTTTTTACACAGGTGTCATGGTATTAAAGAAATGTCAAAAATATCGTTGCCTCAGGAGAATCGAATGCACCTCTGAAGTGACCTTGGGAAAATCAAGTTTTCTCCTAGCTTGGTTCGCCAAATGACTTTCTTGATGAGTCAAATGATAAATAGACATAAAGATATTTCCAATGAGCTATCATGAGCTCAATTTGGAGTTGCGGAAGGCATTCAAAAGTTGACTGCAACAGCACTCTGCCTTGAGGCAGCCTCATTTGGCACATTTTGACCAGTCTTGGGAGATTTGAGTTTTGATAGGGTAAATGAACTCCAAATTGAAAAATTCCACTTGGGTTGGAAAGTAGACTCAGATAGATTTCCAACGAGCTATCCTACACCCTATTTGGACATTGGGAAGTGCCCCAAAAGTAGGTGGAAAGGCGTGCTACGCATAGGGCTCAGGCGTGCTACGCATCAGGGTTTTTTGGCACAATTTGTTTTTTGGCTCAACGCGTAGCGCGCCACGCGCTACCCTTAAAATTGGGAGGTCCAAATCATGAAAGGTTTGAATTTTTGGATTTTTCATGATGAAATACACCTTCCCAACCACTGCCAAGAAATTTCATCAAGGTTTGGGTGCCCAAAAGGTCAAAAAACATGCAAAAAATGACCTCACTGCCCCTTTTTGGAAACACAGGTAGCAGCCTTGGGAGAATGCACTTTTGGAGGAGCAAATGGACATCAAATTGGAAAATTCCACTTGGGTTGGAAAGTAGACATCCAGGTCTTTCCAACAAGCCAACTTGAGCTCAATTTGGATGCCGAGAAGTGCCCCAAAAGCAGGTGGAAAGGCGCGCTACACGTAGGGCTCAGGCGCGCTACGCATCAGGATTTTTTGCACATTTCTCACCTTCCAGCTCAGGAATTTGCCCAGTTGTGACTAGTTTTGACTTGTGATGGGATTTTTCACCCTTCTTGATGTAATTAATGGAACTTTATGTTGACTTGACACTTATTTACCTATTCTAGATGATTCATTCATAAAATAGCAAAAATTTAATGAATGAATTGGTTTCCTAGCTTATAGAGGCAAGTTGTTTTGACTGCCTAGATTGTAGTGCTTTATTTAGAATTGGTTGAAACAGCTCCTAGGATGATGAGCTCGACCCCTAGAGGCAAGGGAATGGGTTAGCTTGCCTATATTATGTATTTTCCTAGTCATTTTCAGGGTTGGACTCTTTGGGAAGAGGCTTTGAGACTTTATTGTACATTTTACTTCAGCATTTTGGCAAAGGGAAGACCAGGGATTTGCAGCACTATTTGGAATTCTTGTGGCTTTATGTCTTGATGGTGTGCTTCTTTCAGTACTTGTAATTTTGTTATGTGTATCATTTTCCCTCTCTCATCTTATGCAATTGAACAAATGAAGTGTTAAGGTAGAATCCATAAATTTGCTATGCTCTGCCTTTAAATTTGTTTAATTTTCCATGTTTTCTTCAGTTTAAGGAGAATCCTTGAGACTTCCTTGCTCTCCTTAGCTCCTCACCTGTCTGATCTATTCACCTCATCACTTTAAAAGCATCAAAACAACTGCCTACCTTGCTCCAATCAGACCTCTGCAGAAACTATGTCTCATCCCCGCACCCAAAATTGCTTTTCCCTTTGATTCAACAAAAAATCCCAAAAAAAATCACCTTTAAACCTCTGCACTTAATATCTAGCCTAAGATCAGTATTCCTTATTAGTCATCTCAGCCCCTTTGATTACCTTTTGCCGAGATTGACCGGAGAGAGCCCTCTCCTGTCCTCGTAGGGCTAGCTACGAGGCTGAGCGTGGTTTGATGTGGCCTCGAGTTTTGCCTTCCTCAGCCTGAGGCAGATTTGAGCGCTAACAGAGTCTTGGTGGAAGATACAATCTATTTGTAAGGAGAGTTTTTGTTGAACCATGAACTTGTGTCCAGCATGGGAAACCTCATGCCTATATTCAGTCTTCTGCTCTAGTGTGTTCAAGCTTATCCAACTAGTAGAAATGGGGAAGGGAAAAATATAAACTAGAAAACTTGAATAAGAGGTCTTTACATGCTTCTCTAAAGGAAAAACCTCTCCTTCTCTCAATAAGTCAGGATCCCTCTTCTGCCCCGAAAATAAATAAGTTCCTATACACAATTCTCTTTTAAAAAGTAACAAAGGCGAAAGAAGAGAGAGGTGTCCTATGCAGAGAGGTGAAGCAAGCAACTCCAATGGGGTAATGTCTAGGCTCACTAGCAGTGGAGCAATGCTTATGTTCTTTCATGACTCCTTTGGGGTACTATCTAGGCCTGCTGGAAGCAGAGCAATACTAGAGATGAAAAATTATACTCTTAAAATCTTAAGCTCGCAAGCTAAACTATCCTTGTCGATTTGAAACACTATGATCTAGATGAATATTATGCTGTGTTCAACTGAGTTGGTACAAGGTGAACCATGTCTGTCCATGGGGTAAGTGGGGAAGCCAAAATGATTTGCACAACGAATCAATACTCCTTGAAAATCCAAGGCCTTGCACTAAAAATGAACCAAAACAGAGAAGATGGTATTCAACTAGTGTGTTTCCAAGTGTTGTAGTGACTACGACACCCTCCAAAATTTTGGTTTGCATTCAAATTTTGGAGAATTCCCTGGTTTTTTTGTTGATAGTTGCAAATACTCGAGCTCATCCCATGAGCTATTGTAGAGTCTTTTCACCCCTTTTTGTTGTTTGATCGATGGTCATGTTTTGGCATATTGATTTCTTTGTCATGGTTGCAATATTGTTCTCATGATTTTGAAGGTCTGTATTTTTGTGTTTGGGTTGTCTTCACTATGTGAACATTCATCTTACTCAAACAAAAAGTTGTAAGCATTGTTGTGCAACTGTCGTCATGGCCATCCAAAGGTCTATCTCAAGTGTCGTTCTTGTCACTCTTAGCTCTAAGACAGTCTCACCGAGGGCATGTTTTGTTTTGTTGTCCTGGTGGTCTATGTTGTCTCATTGTCAAAGTATGCTAAGTGTGTGATCACAATTTCAAGTCTTCACAAGTTCACTTGCTTCCCACACTTAGCCATTTTCCTGAAAATCTACTCGACTAGACAACCCTCTTCCATTGGAGCCTTACTTAGCTGCACTGCGCAATCTCAGCCCTCAGTGACCTTGGTTTGCTACCCAAAAATGTGTAATGCTTGGGGCTGTCCTCCAGGTCAGTTGCACTGTGCAATCCCAGAGGTGAGCAACCTGTCTTCCTCCCCAGAATTGTGTAGAATCTGCCTCCATGCTTGATCTTAATTGCACATTCTGCAAGAAAAATCATCAAGTCTTCTTCGAGCTTCATGGAACCCAACATTGCATAGAGACCTAGGCTTGCACTGGCCTTAGAAACTACACATAAATTCTCAGCTGATCCTCTGGTGCTTTTTCCTGTCTTCCCCTTTGAAGCTGCGCAGAAATGCCCAGCTAGTCCTCTGCTACCTGGGCCTGCACTCCTCTCAGAAATTGCGCAAAAATACACAGATGGTCCTCTAATACCCTCTCATGTCTTCCTCTTGAAAACTACATAGTACTGCCCTACTAGACCTCTACAACCCTGTCTTGACTTCCCTCCAGGAACTCTGTAGAAGTTCCCCTTAGGGTCCCACCTTGTAGCTGCCACTGGTGTCCTTCACTGTGCAATTCTGCCTCCAAGTTGTCACTGCGCAGTTTCCCCTGACAGTGAATATTATGCCCTGGAGTTCCTCATCCCAGCCTGTGCTACGCTCTGCGTCATCTTAGTGACTTGTCTTCCCTCCTTGTCACCTGGAACTGTGCACTGAGTAGTTGCTAGGTGCTCTTCCTATCTTGTCATCTGTCTCAGGCATGGAACACAAAAATAATGCATCATGCTAGACTAGGAGGTTTTGGATTTTATGCCGCCCCATCATGAATGAATTACAGGAACAAGTACACAAATAAATCATGGCGAGACGACGAACAAGATGAAGAAGGAGCACACATGCTAGAAGACTTACTTTCAACTTGATGGACGGACAAAGCAAATCAACCAGTAAATGAAAGGAACACATGCATTGAACCATCTTGCAAGACCAAGACCATCGAAGACCCTGCAACAGTAAACCATGTGGAGGAGAAGAAAAAGCACACAAAGAGTACATCCATCACCTAGCAATGCAACAACTTGACACAGACACCGCAATTAGCTAGTACATGTTGTTGAAAATAGCAACAAGAAATGCTAAAAATAGAAGTGCTAAAAATAACAGTTTGAATACCAGTGCTGGATTGAGCAACAGGGAATGAAAAATGGAAGTGCTAAAAATAACATTGCTATTTTTAGTAGTTCAAGATGGATTCCTATTTTAGTTAGTCCTTGGACTAAAAATAGGAAGTAAAATTCGAATTTGAACTTAACAGTTGTTTGAATATAAATTAATTAATTCTCCATGAGTTAATTAGTTATGAAAAATAAAACATGAAGTCTATGTGAGGACATGCAACAGTTTATCTATTAATTGAGGAAGTTATCCATCAGTTAAAGAGATAAGGATGAGTTCTAATTTGATTTGTAATTAGTTGGCTCAGTTAACTGAGTCAAGTCCAATTAGATTGATTTAAATAGTTTGTTTAAATTAAGTAAGTTTAGTTAGTTAATGCATGCTTGCATAAAACTGCTGTACTTCTGATAACTGAAGATTCTCTCATGAATAACTCATGCATGTCAGTTCAGATGAGACCCAGTTGAGATCAGAGAAGGGATAGTGTACTATCAGTTGGATGAATACTTTTCCTATAAAGGGAGCTCATCCATGATGAGGATTTATCTCCTTTAGGACTGCGTAGTTGGATTAGAGGTTGGTGAGTGTGTGAAGAGGCCAATTCACACAAGTGGTTGCACTGGACCCCAATCTGAATTGTGCAAATAAATAGGAGGCTTGTAGGGTAGAACATAGGTTAGATAGAGGCCTTTGAATATCTATGAGCAATAGAGGTATTGCAGAGAGATCAGGATAGCTTTTGAGTTGATTCTTTTTGTAATACTGGCTATATTTCCACTTGTATGATAATACAGGGTTGGGGTTTTAGGCTGAGGCTTTCCCTGGGTAAATTCTTCTGTGTTATGTGTGATTTATTTCTCCATGTCAGTTATATGTGTTCTTATTGATGATGCTCATATCTGTTTAAGCTTCCGCAAAGTTTATGGTAGAAGTAGATCTAGTATTATGCTTTAGGAAATTGCATATATCAGTTGATCTACAGTGAAAATTTTACATGGTATCAGAGCTAGTTGATTTATAGAGAAAGTTCTACATGGTATCAGAGCACAGGTGATCAAGGAAGAATAGTATACAAGAAGGGAGAAGTTGAAGTTTGTGGTTTCTAGATATTGAATTGAGTTCTTATCACATCTATTTCACTGATGGCGGTCATTGGTTTGAGACTCGAATATGCCCTTGATGGCAGTTTGAATTATATAGCCTAGAAGGATCACATGGAGGCAGTATTAGAAGATAACGGTCTAAAGGACTTCATTGATCAAGAAGTCCAGAAGCCGACTGATTCTACTCAACTGGTGGAATAGAAAAAGTGTGTGGCTAGAGCAAGGAGAATCCTTCTGGAAGGAGTTCGAGATCACATAGTCTCGAGTCTCCATGGGAAGGAGACACCATTTTCAATGTGGAAAACATTAAAAGATATATATCATAATAGCAGTGATTAGAGGATGTTGGAACTGAAGGATAAACTTTGAAAGATCGAGTGTGAAAAGGGCGACACGATCTCTATGTATCTAAACAATCTCACCACATGTAGAGATGATATTGGAAGTGTAGGGATCATGACAACTGATGATGACATGGTGAGTCTTGCACTCCTCGGTCTTCCTAAGAGTTGGCATAGCTACCAGGATTTGGTTAGTGGAAGAGAGAAACTGCCAGATTGGGAATGACTTTGGTCGGATTTGATGCAGGAGGAGATAAGAAGAAGCACCAGAGATGGTTCTTCATCCATGGAGGATGAAGAAAATTGTGCCTTAGCGAGTAAGGCAAAGAAGGGGAAGGAGAAGGTTTCTCTTTTTGAATCGAGTTCTTCCCATGGTGGGAAGAATTTTGACAAATCGAAAGTACGATGCTTTTGTTGTCATGAGGTGGCCATTTTGCTAAAAATTATCCACCGAGGAAATCCGAGAAGGGATCAGAAGGTGAGGCATTGGCCTCACAGTTCGAGTTGGATTTCACACTGTTCGCATGCATGGTTTCATCCATGGTGGGAAGTGGTTGGTTTCTTGACAGTGGAGCTTCTTTCCACATGATCGGTAACAAGAGTTTGTTTAGTACTTTGGAGGAGAAAGATCTCCAGATACTCATAGCGATGGGTAATGATGAAAAGTATAGTGTCTTAGGTGTAGGCATGGTTATTTTTCAGAGGGAGCATAGAGCTCGCATTAACTTAACCGATGTCAAGTATGTACGAGGACTGAAGAGAAACTTGGTGTCGATCGTGATGCTGGAAGACAGAGGCTATGATGTAGTCTTCAGTAAGGGAAAGGTTTTCCTTAGACACATCATCACTAGACAGGTGAAGCAGATCAGTTCACAGGTTAAGAACCTATATGCTCTTGAGGTTCAAGATGCATTCAAAGCCTTGAGGAGCAAGGTAACTGGTGGAGACTTGGTGTTTGAGAGGGAGAGTACATTACCTCTCAACATGTAGCGCCAGAAGAAGTCTCAGACGATTATGGAGGAGCCACGATTGGTGAAATAGCTTTAGGAGGTTGTGGAGCAGCCACAACAGGGGAAGCTGAGTGGAGATCGAGTAGAGACATCTACTCATGCAGAGACCTCTAGTAGGAGGAAACTTCGAGCCATGTGGGCAGAGGGATCACATGCATCCATACCTCTAGGTAGGAGGTGGGGCGATGTGGAGTGATCGTCCCACGGAGGCTCATATGGGGGCAGGATCCTTGAGGTACCCAACCTCCTTGATTCGAATTTGCTATAGGAGCCCTGATGAGGAGTAGTAGGACTGACTAATTGGGTAGAGATAGATGCGGATGGAGCAGCAGAGAGAGCTACAGTGTAGGAATCCCAAGATAGCGTAGAGCTAGTAGGATGCAGCAATGCGAGAGGCACAAGTGTGTTGCACTAGTGCAAGATGGCACAGAGAGGTGTGAAATAGTGCAATATGCATGTAGATGTTGCAGTAGCACAGAGGTCAGAGAGGGAGCACTTGTCAGCAGCGGGTAGAGCTTCAGTATCAGATTATGTTTCTAGCCCAACAGAGAGGTCAGTTGGGAGTTTTTTTTGTTCTGAGAGTTGCTGGAGTAGCCACACTTGGTAGAAGTGTTGCATGCAGAACATTTCGAAGGTACAAGATCAGGTTCGAGAGGAAGCCTTTCTTGTTGAGAGGGAGTGTTGAAAATAGCAACAAGAAATGCTAAAAATAGAAGTGCTAAATATAGAAGTGCTAAAAATAACACTGCTAAAAATAGCAGTTTGAGTACCAGTGCTGGATTGAGTAACAGGGAATGAAAAATGGAAGTTCTAAAAATAGCATTGCTATTTTTAGCAGTTCAGGATGGACTCCTATTTTAGCTAGTCCCTGAACTAAAAATAGGAAGTAAAATTCGAATTTGAACTTAACAGTTGTTTGAAAATAAATTAATTAATTCTCCATGAGTTAATTAGCTGTGAAAAATCAAACATGAAGTCTATGTGAGGACATGCAATAGTTTATCTATTAATTGAGGAATTTATCCATCAGTTAAAGAGATAAGGATGAGTTCTAATTTGAGTTGTAATTAGTTGGCTCAGTTAACTGAGTCAAGTCTAGTTAGATTGATTTGAATAGTTTGTTTAAATTAAGTAAGTTTAGTTAGGTAATGCATGCTTTCATAGAACTGTTGTACTTCAGATAACTGAATATTCTCTCATGAATAACTCATGCATGTCAGTTTAGACAGAGACCTAGTTGAGATCAGAGAAGGGACAATGTACTATCAGTTGGATGAATACTTTTACTATAAAGGAAGCTCATCCATGATGAGGATTTATCTCCTTCAGGACTGCGTAGTTGGATCAGAGGTCAGTGAGTGTGTGAAGAGGCCAATTCACACAAGTGGCTGCACTGGACCCCAATCTGAATTGCGCAAAGAAATAGGAGGCTTGGAGGGTAGATCAGAGGTTAGATAGAGGCCTTTAACTATCTATGAGCAACAAAGGTATTGCAAAGAGAGTAGGATAGCTTTTGAGCTGATTCTTTTGTAATATTGGCTATATTTCCACTTGTATGATAATACAGAGTTGGGGTTTTAGGCTGAGGCTTTCCTCGAGTAAATTATTCTGTGTTATGTGTGATTGATTTCTCCATATCAGTTATATGTGTTCTATCGATGATGCTCATATTTGTTTAAGCTTCCGCAAAGTTTATGCTAGAAGTAGATCTAGTATTATGCTTTAGGAAATTGCATTAATCATTTGATCTACAGTGAAAATTTTACACATGTCAGCAGTGTCATGACAAGTTGTGTCATGAGTTGTCTTGGCCACATCACCACCATGAGCCATATCTTTTGTAACTAAATGTAACGTAAAGTGGAAGTCCAATGGATGCACACAAGAAGTTGAAGAGTCATGTCAGTTGAAAATTCATAGGAAGTTCAATGGTCATGAGAGTAGTCTAAGAGTCACAAGGGTCAAGAATCACCCTTGGATATATATAAGCCTCCCATTGTATGAGCAAACACTTTTCACCTTGGCTCCTCCCACATAGCCTTGAGAGTAGATAATTAGTTCTTTGAGAAGTGAGGGGTGGCTCCAACTTCCCACTATTGGGACTAGTGATGTATGGTGTACATATGTGTCTTGGGATTTTTTCTTAATACAGAAGCCTGCTAAGGCCAACACATTTTCATGCATGTTTTGTAGATGTTTGTAAGACTATTCTTTAGCCATTTCTAATGCAAGTTTGTTTCACCTATACTAAGATAGTTGAACTATTTCAGTTGTTTTAGTACTTACATTGTTGGGAATGTGTTGTATTGTTTATCACCGTTGTCTCATCCCTATGGACTACTCCATGAGATACTAGACAGATGACCTTTGTGTACTGGTTATCACTGTTGTCTCGTCCCTGTGGACTACTCCGCGGGATACTAGATAGACTGCCCTTTTGATGTATTGGTTATCACCGTGTGTCTCATCCTTGTGGACTACTCCATGGGATACTTGACCGACCATATGTGTGTTCAGCTTCCAAAGACCATCACATCCATGTGGACTACTCCAATGGGGTGTGCGTGTTGTCCCTTTCACTTTGGTTTTAATGACTACTACATCCGCTGTGGAATATTCCGCCTGATGTTGGAAAAAGCTTTATGGTTTGCGTGTGTCTCTTCTTAGGTGGTACTATTACCTCTCCCCTAAAGTCTCACTTTACTCTCTCCCTTTTTAGTAAGAGGATCAAGACATGAGTTACATTATGCACTCACTAGGCATACTCACCTTGATTTTTGAAGGCACCAATATAACACTCTCATGTGTTGAACAACAAGAGATAATGAAAATCTCTAATTAAATGAAAACCGAGCCATCGTACCAAATAAGATTCCTACCCTACATGGTGTGAGGTCTAATTGAGACTTCATACTAGAGAGATCCCTTGAATGTTTGCGGGTCCAGCATCGTAAACATAAATATTTTTTAAGGGAATATCATAGAAAAATATTTTCCAAAGATATGGAGATGATTATATTTTGATGATTATTTTAATTTTGTAAATAAGTGCTATAGTTAAATATATTTTCCATTCAATTGTTGAATAAAAAATATACCTTTCCATTCAATTATTGAATAAAAACTACAACTTTCCATTCAATTATTGAATAAAAACTACAACTTTTTAGGTACAATAGTTGAGCATTACAATAGTAGTTAATATTAATTCTTACAATAATATATAAACATGTCTATATATCCTAAATTTGAATATATAATACCTTCTAGTCATGTCTCCATGTTAAATATGTAATGAGTTATATCTACCATTAAGAAGATGATTTGGTAATTATGCATTGTGTATTAACATCTTGTTATATATTATATCCTATTATCAAAAATATACACTACATATCGGTATGTCCTTTTGAAATTCTACAACTACATTCATTTCAATTATCAATCTCAAATTTGTATATGAAAATTAATTTATAATATGCTACTTATATATTATGTTAACACTAAAAATAAACATGCACCATGCTTAAAATAGTTGCTATATACCATTATAAATTAAATATGGTAAAATATTCATTTTCATAAATACTTTGCATTATCATCTCATTCCCAAATTCTATAATTACATTTAATTCTAATATGGTAAATAAATATGTGTATATAATTAGAATTAACATATACTGTATGATTTTAGGTAATCTTTAAATGTGTGTATATATATATATATATATATATATATATATATTATATATATATATATATTTTTTTTTTTTTTTTCTAAGAGAGACACTAATTTTTTTTTTTTTTCCAAAGAACAAATCGAACTTTTTATAACCAAAATAAAAAGTTACATAGTATATTCCTAAACGTTCATTTTGCTATATGATTTGCAAATCATAGAGCTCCACAGGATATGACTAACAGTCCTATCCAAAAAAACCATGAAGGAAAAGATAACCACTGATCTGAAGCATGGGCCTCCTCATACGAGGAAAACAGCCCTATCCCCAGCTCATGAAACAGTGAATAACAGTTTACTATAGTATCGGAAAGAAACCAAGTAAAGGAAAACGTTGCTTACACTTCTTGGGTCTCCTCATAGAGGAAAACAACCCAAAAAGGAAGGAAACAAACCATAATCAGTAGTCTGAAAAATAAGATCATAAAAAAGTGTCAAGTGAGCTAATAACCATATAGTCAGCTGAAACAAAAAAACAACAAGCTATTTTATAGGCCCAAAGAGTCCATAGTAAGAGACTGGATATGTATATGGTGGTTGATCCAACACATGGATCTCTCCCTGGTCCTCATCCTCTATCCTCCAACTGCCCAAATCTTGTTGCAGACCCTCTTTAGAAAGCCTGTCTGCTGCATCATTGCGATCCCTGTAGATGTGGCAAAGAGAAAAAACATTAAAGGAGTACTTTAAATGTTTTGTCTCTTCTAATAATGGTAACAAAATGTAATTTTGACATCTACTCTCTCCATTGAACCATTTTATAACATTCATTGAGTCCCCGAAGATCTGAACCGTGAAAATGTTCAGATGAATAAGCCAACATAGAAGAAATTTAAGGGCAGACAACTCCGCAAAATTGTTTGTTCCAGTTCCTAGGCCCATTGAGGCTTTAAGGCACCTGTTTTGATTTATGTGTATTACCAGCCCTGCTCCCACTCTGTTGTTTTGGGAAGCCCCATCAAAATATGCCCACGGTATTCCTTCCTTGATGTGTTCCACTCTAGATTGTCTGGGAGCGTTTTCTTTAACAAGCTTGGGTATATTGGTGTATATTGAAGTACATTGTATTGCAATGGCCTCATAAGGGGTGTGCTTATCCAAAAATATGCACCTGTTCCTAGCTATCCAAATGCCCCATGCTATGATGAGGGGTAGATTTCACAGGTTCCCTTCTGGGTAGAGTTGCCACCATTTTTGCCAAACTTCTGGGAAAGATTCCCCTTCCCAGACTACATTCTTTTGGATCAGCTTCCCTACCTCCAACCACACCCTTTTAACAAACAGGCAATCTATAAATAGATGCCTTATTGTTTCAGAATCATTTTTACATAGCGAGCATCTCCCAGGTCCTGACTTGTATCTGGCTTGTAGAATGTCCCATGTTGGAACCTTCCACTTGAGTATGCACCAAAAGAAAAGTCTAGCTTTTGCAGGACTTTTTAGCTTCCACAAGTGTTTGGCCCACCAATCCGGGTTCCCCCATCCTTTCTTTGACATAAGGAACTTGTATCCATATTTTGGAGAATAGGATCCGGAGTCTGCATGAGCCCACACCAACTGATCCGGTCTCTCTCTCAGTCTCACATTTGATCTGGATAGCTCTTGGATAAAAACATTCCATTCTTCCCACCATTGAGGCATCAACTCCAAATCCCTCCCTGATAGCCACGCTTGTCCCCAAATAGTGGAGTGACCTTGTTTCTCGATCTGATTGAGGAAGTGAATACCTTTAGAGTCGAGTTGCATAATGAGGTCCGGGGATAGTGCAAAGTTTTCATTACAGCCTACCCAAGGGTCCTTCCCTATCCGGATGTTCTCCCCATTCCCTACCTGCCAAGAAAGACCTTGCTCAATGATCTTGAAAGCATCTATGGTAGCCTTCCAAACAACATATACATTCCCTTTTTTCTTAATTGGATTTCTTATCCAATCTTCTAATGGGACAGGGTCTATATATTTCCTCTTGACCACCATCGTCCACAGGTTCTCCATCTTAATTATCCTCCATCCTGATTTTGCTGCTAATGAAGGCCTGAAAGCTATGAGGTCTTTTATTCCCCAGCCTCCCCATTCCTTAGGCCTTACCACCTTCTCCCATGCTACTCAAGGTAGTACCGATTCCTCCTTAGACCCTGCCCAAAGAAATCTGCTGCATATCCTTCTTATTTTCTCCAGAATGCCTTTTGGAACCCATGTCAAAGCTGCCCAATAAACCAGGATTGCTAGAATGACAGCTTTGATAAGGGTCAACCTACTCGCCCTTGAGAGCCACTTGAAACTCCAATGTGTAATCCTGGCTTCTATTTTTTCTATTAGCTAGTTCCAGTGCTATTTCCAATAGGCATTTGGTTTCAGCTAGAAACCCAAATATTTAAATGGATCATCAAGTTTATGAACTTCAAAAGGTAAAACTGTTGAAATTTGGGTTATCTCCTGCCTATTGAAACCTTCTAGGATCAGCTGAGATTTCCTTTGGTTCACTTGCATTCCTGTGGCCTTCATAAATAGGTCTAAAATCCTCTTAAGTTCCTTTACTTCATTAATATTCCCATTACTGAATAGCAATATGTCATCTACAAATAATAGATGAGATATAAACAGATTTATCGCTACTTCCAAACCTCTTATAGCTCCATCCCTTTTTGCCTTCTGCCCTAATTGGCTCATACCTTCAGCTACCAGAAGGAAGAGTAGAGGTGAGAGGGGGCATCCCTGTCTCAATCCTCTTTGCCCTTTGAAAAAAGAAGAAGTAGCTTCATTTATCAATATTGCGAAACTGACACTTGTAATACATCCCATGATCCAGTTAATGAATTCAACTTTGAATCCCAGATGAGTTAGTAACATTCGGATATAGATCCAACTTATTCTATCATAGGCTTTGGATAGGTCTATTTTAATGACTGCCCCTTTCCTCTTCTTCTGTTTGACACTATGAATTATTTCCTGAGCAACCCTGATAGCCTCGTGGATCTATCTACCATCTAAGACCCCAAACTGTTATTTTGATATGCATCTTGACAAGATGGGTTTCAACCGGACTGCTACCACTTTGGAAATTATTTTGTAAATGCAATTACATAGTGAGATTGGCCTAAAGTCTTCAAAAGAGCCCGGATCTTATTTTTTTGGGATTAGGGCTATGAATGTTGAGTTAAAAGTGGGGTAGATAGCACCTTTCCTCCTAGATTCTTCAACCACCACTGTCACTTCTTGTCCAATTTGATCAAAGAAATGTTGGAATAGTTCAATTGTCCACCCATCTAGACCTGGGATCTTGTCCTTTGCCATTGATTTGATGATGCTCTCAACTTCCTCCTTCGAGACTTCTCCCATTAGATCCTCCGCTTCTTCCTCATTCACATAGCGGGGAAAGCATTGGGTTGTCTTGATAACCTCTGCCAGTGTAACTTCCACTTGTTCGGTGAAAATATTTTGGAAATGACTTCTCCCCATATGTGACAGAGTTTCAAAAGAGTTTGCTTCTTTGCCTTCTTCATCCTTCATTTTCCAAATAGTGTTTGAGTTCTTCCTTCCTTGAGCATAATTATGGAAGAATTTAGTGTTTTCATCTCCTCCCTTTAGCCAAATGGCTCTACTTTTCAGTCTCCATTCCTCCTCTCTTGCTAGAAAGATTTTACTTCGTTTTCCTTCTAGAAACAATATTCTGTCCTTTTTCTCCTGGGTTTCATAGCCATCTGATTCAGGACTTTCCAGGTCTTGGAGTTCCAGACCAATTTTGTTTAGATCTTCATCCTGTTTTTGTTTCCTAGCCTTTGACCACTCCATTGTTGCTTTTTTCAGCCGCTTGAGGTTTTCCATGAACAGGAAGCCTTTTTCTTCTGGATCACTGATTCTTGATGGTCTCCAAGTTTCTCTGAAAAGCTTGTTAAAAGAGTCCTCCTGCAGCCATGAAGGATTGAATTTAAAAGGGGCTGCCAGATTTTTAGGAGGCTTGGATAGCTCAAGGAGAATTGGAAGGTGATCCGAGTTCCCTCCCTCTCCTACCCATTGACGGAAAGCTGGAATCTTTGATGCGACCTCTTCACACAGAAGGAAACGATCCAATCTTTTTGCTATTCTAGATTCCCCTGTTCTTCGATTCCTCTATGTGGGCCTTACTTTCAACAAGTTAATATCCATCAAATTGTGAGAACATAGCAGATTGAAGAAAAAGTGTGATAACGAGTCTTCTCTAGCTAATGGGCCCCAAATTTCAGCGGTTCCAATAGAGAAATTGAGGTCTCCACCTACCACCAGGTTTGGATTCCTCATCACCGATTTAGAAAGTAAAGAATTCAAGAAAGAAGCTCTCCCATGAAATAGACCATAAATATTGACAATCAACAAGGGGAAACCTGGCTCTGAGGATAGGACTTCCATCCCCATTGCATGATCCATCCCCCAAAGATTTCTCAGGTTTAATTTCCCTTCCCTATAGCCCATGGCTATACCTCTGGAGTGTCCTATGGAATCCATTGCCTGAAAATTTCACCCTGGGAGAAGGGTTGATAACAATTTTGTGACTTCTTCACCCTTGCCTAAAGTTTCCTACAAGAGAAGGACATCTGGATTGTACCGATGGGTAATATCTTTGAGAGCCAATTTTTTAGGTTTACTAGCTAAACCCCTACAGTTCCAGGAGAGAAAGATCATTTATCAACCTCCACATAGGGCTTCGTTGCCCTAAGCACCCTAGAAATTGACATTTGTTTCCCATCGACTATATCTATCTTAGCTCACACTTGAGCTTTTAACATATCAATTTTCCTACCTCTCACTTTTCGCTTATTACTCAGGGACAGGTCCAAACCCAAACCCCCCACATCCTCCCAAGGTGACGGTTTTCTGTCACGAGGACCTCCCCTCACACCCTCCTCTTCACCCAAAGCCCCCTCACAGTTTAGATCTAACTTGGGAATAGATGTTATGATGCTATCCACATGAGAAAAATCAGAACCAGATATAGGAAAAGTACTAATTTGAGCATAAGAATTAAAACTTACATCTTTTATAGTTAATGATGGAGAATGAGAGGGAATGTTCAAGTCTAGTCTCATACCCTTTGAGTCTTCTATGCTAGGATCTGCAGGTGCTTCTGTGGGAGCCTCGTCTCATTCCTCTTGTTCTTGAGGTTGTGCAGGGAGGGGGTCCGGTAAGGGGATATCCTGTTAGATTTCATCCTTGACTTTATCCTCCTGAGGCCTATCAATTTCCATATGATCCGTCCCCTGATCATTTTTTGTTTGCTGAGTCCTTAACTTCTCCATCCCCTTCGCTTCATCCTTGGCCTTCCTCTGCTTCTGTCTACACCAATACCCCAGAGGACAGTCTTTTGCCAGGTGTCTGTAAACATGACACCTGTGGCATCGAAAGGGTAGATGTTCATAATCCAGAGGCTGAACATAGATGAACTCTTTATACTGAATCTTGATATCTTCCACTAATCCTTCCCTTGGGTTTAGTCTTACCAGTATCCGAGCCATCACCTTGTCCTTTGACTGAATGAAAGACATGTCTGTTTCCAAGTATGTGCCAATATGGTTCCCAATAGATTTGAAGACCGATTCCACCCACAAGAATGGTGGTAACCCAGGCACACGTACCCAAACAGGAATGTCCTCCACCTTCTCTCTCTGCGCATCGAACAGAGGAGTCCATCATTTAAACATTACTGGGTGGTTGCCAAAAGCCCAGTTCCTTTCCAAAACCCAGTCCACCACCTCTTTCTTCTCGAACTTCACCATAAACCATCCTTTTGCCAAGGATGTTACATGGAATTCCTTATCAAGAGCCAATTTCCATTGCTGCATGGCCCAATTCTGTATAAATTGGGCTGAATGTTTCTTCCCCCTTGCCCTTCCCACCAAGGTAAGCTTTTCCACTTCGATGTCTTCATGAATCTGGACGTCCATACCCAATACCAGGTTTGTTCTGCTCTCTTTCTTCTTTATTATTTTCTTCTTTTTCCTCTTTTCCCCGTCTGCCTCTTGGTTGGCCCTTACTCCCTATTCTCAGCAGCTGTTGCACCATTTGCTAAACCCTCCTGCTGCGAACCTAAATTCTTCCTTGAGATGGTGATAGGGTTTCCTCCTTCTTCCCTTACTACTGATATCTCGCTTTCAAACCCTTCCACTAGGCCTTCTGAAACCCCCAATCCTCCGGCCTTCCCCTTAAGACCTGCTTCTCTTCCATAGTTTGAGATTTCCTTCTTTAGGGTTGAACTCCTTCCAAACCCTAATTCCTCCTTCCCAGATGTTGTCTTGTGGTTTTTTGGGTCCCGATGAAAATGTTCCTTTCCTGTAGCTGGTGGCTAATCCACCTCCACATACCCTAAATCCGCCTTTACCCCACAACCTAGGCTACTTCCGGTCGATTTTCTTAACTCACAACTATAAAAAATATCCTCTAACCCCCCAAAGAAGAAATGATTAAGTGTGAGGGGTATCTTTGTACTTAGTTGGAGATTTTGCGGGTCTTCTGCTTTCTTAATCGCTGCCGACTGAATTCTTGTCTCCTAAAATGGAGAAACTGCTGAAGCTCCGTGGCCGCTCAGTAAGGCCAGCCCTAAGCTTTCCTCTAGCAATCCTAGTGATTTCCTTTGGTTGCAGGTCACCTCCGAGCATGATTTTGCTTTACCACTGTGATCAACTGGCCTGATATATTTTTCAATATTCTGCTCAGTTACCTCTATCCCCCAAACCGACAAAATGTGCTCAGGTTCGGGGTCAAGATCTATGGCATCGCTGGGTTTGACCATTTTTAACAGATTTACTACAGGTAACAGCTAAAAAGCCCAAGGGAGGAAATGGCCCGTTCCAAAAACCTTTGTTGTCAAGCTTGCAGCCACGAATAGCTCGGGGAAAGTGACAACAAAAAACAAACCAAGTTCTAAACCCCGTGATGCTTCTGGCTACCATTTTCTGTGGGAAACATTGACGGTCCACATTCCCAAATGCTCCGTCTATGGGCCTTCCAACTGTCCTTGCCCGTTCTCCACTCCTGCCACTTGCTTCCCTATTCCTACCTCTGTCAGCCTCCCGTACACCTGCCTGTCTTGATCGTAGACCCCTGCCCTCCACTTACTGAGCCCTAGGCCCTCAGCCCTGAAACCCTAGCTCCGAATCCTAGCTCCCCAAGAGATCCACATCTCAGTAGACATCAAATTTCCCAGTACTTACCAACTATTGTTGCAGGTGCATAAAGAGATAAGGACCTATTAGTTTTTATAACTGTCAACTCTTTCATATTTATTATTATATTTTTTGTCGCGAGACACCAAATTGGTGTATGAGACCCCCTTGTTTGTTGTTATATACCATTATAAATTCAATATGGTAAAATATTCATTTTCATAAATACTCTGCATTATCATCTCATTCCCAAATTCTATAATTACATTTAATTCTAATATGGTAAATAAATATGTGTATATAATTAGAATTAGCATATAATGTATGATTTTAGGTAATCTTTAAATGTATATATATGTTTTTTCACCGGGGGAATTCATTGTATTATCATGAGCACAGAGAATGGATCGTGCTCTGGAAGAGGCAATCTACTATCAAACCATGTTATTAGGAATAACAAGGGCATCTCTGAATACTCAAAGTTTTATATCCGAAGCGAGTTTCCAAGAAACTGCTCGGGTCTTAGCTAAAGCTGCTCTACAAGGTCGCATCGATTGGTTGAAAGGCTTGAAGGAAAATATTATTCTCGGGGGGATGATACCTATATATATATATATATTTCTAAGCCAGACACCAAATTGGTGTATGAGACCCCCTTGTTTGTGGGACAAGGGACCCACTTGCGTAGGAAAAATATGCTCTTAACCATTAGGCCTATTCAAGCTGTATACATATATATAATGTCCTATCCTATCTTATCTAGTCATGTAAACATTTTGACTCTGTAAAATACATAAAAATAAAAATGAAATTCAAATAAAATAAAACCATTAATGTAATGTAATGTAGACATTTTAACTGAGTCAAAATAAAATAAAAATAGCCCTATGCTAAAATAAAATTTCTACATTATTATTTTTTTTATCAATTTTTGTTGGGTTGTTAAAATAAACTTGAAATAAAATAAAATAGAAAAACCTATCTTAAAATACAAATTTTAAGTTATTATATTTTTTAATAATTTTTGTTGAGTAGTTAAAGTTTACTAACCTAGATCCATCTTAACTCAGTGAGGGATCAAGTCTATTGTGATGGAAATATCTTAAGATACAAAGAAATTTGATCCCTCTCCCAATCTCGTAATAAATCCAGAGTTAAGATAAATCTAGACTAGTATATTTGCCATTACAAATCCATTAAAATAAATACATATTGTTTACCACTATTTTATTTTCAAATTACATTCATTATTAATATAGAGTATTTTATATTTTTTTATTTTATTATCAAATTACAACCACATTAATATTTGTTTTTTAAACATTTCATTATAAAATTATGGAAAACATAGACTATGTTTAAGCATTTCATTCTCATATTATGCATAGAATTTCATTATTAATATAGCAAACACAGTTCATATTATGTTCTCTTTTAGAATTCTAATATTCCATTTAATTTCATTATTAATATAGCAAACACACAGTTCATATTATGTTCTCTTTTAAAATTCTAATATTCCATTTATTTGTGTCTATTTGTATTAAATATATGTACTAGCATTTGCACCAGATGTTGCAAAGGAAACGCCGTAAGGCATAAATTGAGGAACAATCATGACACGGGAATGGGAAAAATGGGAAAATCTAAATAAGATGCAGAGATGGTTAACGTTTTTTTGTGTTTCCTCATACTGTTGATGATGCTGGCAATTTTTTTGACATGATGAATATATTGGGCTTTGATAATAAAGCATCTGAGCTATTTAGGGTGTCATTGGTCTGGAGTATGCAGATGGTAAGAGTTGTAAACAAAACAAGGTACAAAGGCTAGCCAGTCTCCCACAGACAACCAAGTTACTGTTCTTGGTGAAAATTTGCATGCCACTTTAGAAAGTAGGGTTACAAACGGAAATCAAGTCGGAAATCACAGATGGACAGAATCATAAAAGAAAAGCAGGTACAGAGGCTAGCCAAGCTCTCGCAGACAACCAAGTCACTATTCTTGGAGAAAATCTGCCTACTACATTGGATAATGGAGTCAAAAATAAACAGCATGTCAGATATGCCCAGAATAATGTTGTCTTGCTCATGAATGCACACCAACATCATATAAAGAATGTGAAATCTAAGCATGTCCAAGTAGAAAGAAACACCTTTCCACCAATTAATCTTCCCCTTCTTCCAAATGATGCTTTAAGAAGAAATCTGGACATTGATCTAGAGATCGCAGATGTACAAAATTATAATAGGGAATTTTTGCGGAATTTTGCATTGCCACCGAATTTAAGTACAACAAGTGTTAATATAGCTGAATCTTGTGACTATGATATCACAAGCCATTGTTCTCACTTTACCTCGTTGACTAACAAGATTATTCACAAATTAAATTAAATTTAATTTGATTATAGATTCTAAAATATTCTGGAAATCAGATAAATCCTGAAATATTCTCGGAATAAGATAAATAGAAATTATGGTTGAGTCCAAAATATTCTGAAATCTGCCATCTAAAAAAATGAGTTACCCAGATTAATATCATCTCAAATCAATGAAACAATTCCTTTTCCTCTCCTTCAGATGGAAGATTTGTTCTTCATAGGTCTGATCAATCAAGGTACAAAAAAATGTGGATTTGGACTGAGGTGAAAAAATAGGCCTCTAGAGGCTAACAGAAGAATCTTGCACTGCCATCATATCCCCCTCATGGAACTTGGATGCATTCTCCTCTGATAGAATTAAGGAGAATATTAATGGGGAACCAAATCCCAATTGGGAGATACCACTGTACTAGTAAGACTTGCAACATTGTGGACATCACCACGGAAGAGGCAACCTTTCTCTCTACCTAGTTCATTGAAATGGGATAACATGGACATTCCTTAACAACAACATATTTGGCAAGATAAACCATCCCTGATTCAGTCCAAATTCAAAAGGTTTGATCTTTAGTATGAAGTTTTAGACTATGCAGGGGTTTAAGTAGGGCCTATTGTGGTTCTTAGCCAATTTGGATCCTACGGCGAAATATTCATAGCTGAAGTTGATGGGTTTTCTCTCTACTAGTTAATTCAAATGGGACAACAGGGGGCATTCCTTAACTGCGACACATTTGGCTAGGTAAATCATCCCTAGTTCAGTCCACATTCAAACGGCCTGATCTTTACTATAAAGTTTAGACTATGCAGGGGTTTAAGTAGTGCCTATTTAGGTGCCTGGCCAATTTGGATCATAGGGCGAGATATTCACAACTGAAGTTGATGACTTTGATTTTCCAAGGCTTATAAGATATAATAATAAAACACAGGTTTTTGTGGTTATCCTTATTACATTATGTCATACATTCAGAGAAGAATTGAAATTAATTATCCCAACCAGCTTCTAAAAGTTCAACTAATGAGGCAGTGAAAGACTCTGAGATTAAAGAGTCCTAGTTAGCAAATCAGAACCTAGTTGATGTTATGGACTCTAAAAACTGTGTTAGAAACAAAAATCAAGTCAGATATGGCCAAAATAATGCTATCTTTTTTATGAATGCTAAACAAACTGATGGTTTGAGCCAAAATATGAAAACTGGTCTGGAGTATGCAGATGGACATATTTGTAAAAGGAAACAGGATACAGAGGCTAGCCAGCCTCCCACAGACAACCAAGTTACTGTTCTTGGTGAAAATTTGCATGCTACTTTGGAAAGTAGGGTTACAAACGAAAAGCAAGTTGAATATGACCAGAATAATGATGTCTTGCCAGTAAACACAGTTCAACATCAGATGAAGAATATGGAAGCTAAGGAGGTCCAGAAAGGCAACAACATCTTTCTGCCAATTACTCGCACTCTTATTGAAACTGATGGTTTGAGCCAAAATCTGAACATTGGTCTAGAGATCGCAGATGGACAGAATCATAAAAGAAAAGCGGGTACAAAGGTTAGCGAGGCTCTCGCAGACAGCCAAGTCACTGTTCTTGGAGAAAATCTGCCTACTACATTAGAGAATGGAGTCAAAAATTAAAAGAACGTCAGATATGCCCAGAATAATGTTGTCTTGCTCATGAATGCACACCAATATCATATAAAGAATGTGAAAGCTAAGCAGGTCCAAGCAGAAAGCAACACCTTTCCACCAATTATTCTTCCCCTTCTTCAAAATGATGCTTTAAGAAGAAATTTGGACACCGATTTGGAGATTGCAGATGTACAGAATTATAATAGGGAATTTTTGCGGAAATTTGCATTGCCACCGAATTTCAGAACAACAAGGGTCAATATAGCTGAATCTTGTGACTATGATATCACAAGCCATTGTTCTGACTTTACCTCGTTGACTAACAAGATTATTCACAAATTTAATTTAATTTGATTATAGATTCTAAAATATTCTGGAAATCAGATAAATCTTGAAATATTCTAGGAATAAGATAAATAGAAATTATGGTTGTGTCCAAAACATTCAGAAATCTACCCTCTAAAAAAATGAGTTACCCAGATTAATATCATTTCCTTAAATACAAAATCTTCGTTCAAGAAACTTGCAAATCAATGAAACGATTCCTTTCCCTCTCCTTTAGATGGAAGATTTGTTCTTCACAGGTCTGATCAATCAAGGTACAGAAAAATGTGGATTTGGATTGAAGTGAAAAAATACCTAGAGATAGAAACATTTCTTCAAGTTTCACATTCAATAAAAATTTGCATAATAAAAAATGTAGATTTAAAAACTGAGTAACTCTAAATTTAAATAAATTTATATTGATTTATTAAAATGATTATATTAATAAATGTAAATATAGTTGATATAAGTCGAAAATGAAAACGTAATACTAATATTAAAAATAATAATAATATTTTGAATAATAAAATTAATTCGATTTTCCAACCATGGCTGGGTTCCCTAATCCATGGGATACAATTTGAATTTTGTGTATCTTGGTGCAATTAACAGCACCATGATGGTTATAAAGCCATGGTGTTGTCTGTGAGAATTCCATGGTATGCTTTCAGGATTCTGAATTTTGCGTCAGTCTGTAATCTTTGAGCTAGTCTGCAATGGAGTACTTCCAATTAAATAGTAACAATTGTATAACTGCCCGTTCTCGTTCTTGTCACGTGGAGGACATCATCCTTCTTATCAAGACGTTCAACGAAACCAACTGCATCAATGTCGATGGCTCCCGCATCAGCGTTGCCCATGTCACAGCCCTGGGCCGGAGGCCCCAAGTGAAAGTGACACTAGATAATCATGCCGGGAATTGCAGAGAACGGGCTGAGAGGTGTTCATTGTGGGTGCAAGAGAAAGCGAAAGGAGGAGCTGATATCTATGGCGTGACCACTGGATTCGGCGCCTGTTCAAGCAAGAGGACCAACCAACTGAGCGAGTTGCAAGAAGCCCTAATTCGATGTCTGCTAGCTGGAGTATTCACCGGCCCTTCTTCGTCACCGGGGGAGCTCTCCCCCATCACCACTCCATGTGCCATGTTTCTGAGAATGAGTAGCTTCATCTATGGCTGCTCTGGGATTCGATGGGCGATCATGGAAGCGCTACAGCAACTTATCAATTCTCATATCACGCCCAAATGCCCCTTGCGAGGCTCTGTAAGCGCTTCAGGTGACCTAATTCCCTTGGCCTACATAGCAGGTCTGCTAATTGGGAATCCCCAAGTCAGGGCTCGAATTGGGGCTCATGGTGAAGAACAAGAAGTGCCTGCACCAGAGGGCTCTGGTGAAAGCAGGTCTGCAGCCCTTCAAGCTCCAGGCCAAAGAGGGCTTGGCTCTGGTCAATGGCACTTCGTTTGCCACTGCCCTCGCTGCCACCGTCATGTATGATGCCAATGTTCTGCTCTTGCTCGTGGAAATGCTCTGTGGAATGTTCTGCGAAGTCATCTTCGGGCGGGAAGAATTCGCGCATTCGCTGATCCACGAGATGAAGCCGCACCCCGGCCAGAGAGAGTCTGCGGCACTTCTTGAATGGCTTCTCAGAGACAGCCCCTTCCAGGAGCTTTCAAGAGAGTATTACAGCATCAATTCTCTGAAAAAGCCCAGACAGGACCGCTATGCTCTGCGTTCGAGACCCCAGTGGCTGGCCCCTCTGGTGCAGACCATAAGAGAAGCCACGGCCACAATTGAGACAGAGATCAACTCTGCCAACGACAATCCCATCATCGACCCTGTCAACGGCAAGGCCCTCCATAGCGCCAATTTCCAGGGCAGCGCAGTGGGATTCTACATGGATTATGTTCGTGTAGCTCTGGCTGGACTGGGGAAACTCATCTTTGCACAGTTCACAGAGCTCATGATCGAATTCTACAGCAATGGGCTCCCGGGCAACCTTTCCCTAGGTCCCGACTTGAGCTTGGACTATGGCTTCAAGGGAATCGACATAGCCATGGCTGCTTACAGTTCGGAGCTTCAATTCCTGGCTAACCCAGTCACTACCCACGTTCACAGCGCCGAGCAGCACAACCAGGACATCAATTCTCTGGTCCTCATATCTGCCAGGAAGACTGAAGAAGCTCTGGATATCTTAAAACTTATGTTGGCATCGCACTTATACGCTCTCTGCCAGGCAATAGATCTGCGACAACTGGAACAAATTCTTCTAAATATTGTGTTAGGAATCATCTCAAGCGTTTCAGACGAATGCCATCTCCCGGAATCCATTAAAGAACAGCTTATTAGCGTTGCCAGGGGTATTCCAGTGTACACATTTAGAATCCCCCTGCAACCCTTCCCTCCCACTTGTCTCTGCCCTCAAACAAACAATTCTTGACACCATTGTTACATTCCACGATATTAAAATTGTAGAGCAGATAACAGAGTTCGAATCCCACCTCAAGCAGCGCCTTGAAGAGGAGATAACAGTAATCGTGCTTTCATCCGAGGAGCGCACCAACAGTCACATGCTGGAAGGCTCCTGTTGCAGAACGTTAATCCATGGCTCTAAATTCTTTCCTCTGTATGCATTTATCCGGGAGGAACTCAACGCGATAATGATAATTCCGAGGACAGACCACACGCCCCAAGAGGGCACCCAGAAGGTATTTGATGCAATTGTTGATGGCCGAATCACTGCATCGCACGAAATACCGTCTCAGTCCCTCGCGCATGTCGAGGTTTCTGCCAGTCGAACGATCAATCATTGCCGCAATTCCACGACTCTTTAAAAATGTGAACCTGAGAAACAGGAAACTTGTACACTTGACGCAGGATATGCAAAACTAACCTGTGTCGCTTCAGACCTCAGGGCAAGTGACTCTTCTGTGTCGCTTCAGACTTCAGGGCGAGCGACTCTTCACTGACCAGAACGTTTTTCACCGATGATCTAATGGCTAGAGATGATTTAATCGTCTAACAATTCATTTAACGGCCCACGTTGAGACACGGTGGCATGGAGGGGTCTAACAATTCATTTAACGGCCCACGTTGAGACACGGTGGCATGGAGGGGAGTTCGTCTGAGAGGGAACGCCTTACGGCGTAAAAATTGAAATACATAAACATAAAATTACTCTTAAAAAACCTTTTCTAATATAATAATTTTAAAAGAATATATTAAAATAGAGTAGTAAGGAAGGTATCATTGAGGGGAGTGTTGTTTTTCTCCTCCTTGCATGATCTGAGGAGGATGACAAGTGGAAAAGTGGTTCTCTGCATAAATATAATTGTAAGGAAGTTCTTCCAATTTTGACTGTAGTTGTCTAAGTAAATTTAATAGATGTAAAATTAAACTATTAATAACAAAAATATTGTGTAAGTAAATAGACATTAAATGTGAATGTAAGATAATATAATCATTTTTGAGAAGCCATTAAACAAAATATAACTTTTTTTTAATAAATTAAAATAATTCATAAAATTAGGAAAAAATGACCTGAAAGTTTTTTTATTTTTTACTTTCAAAAAAAATTTACAATATAAAAAATAGTTTAAAATAGTCTCTAAAATGTGGTTTAACATTTAGGTGAGGAAATTTAGTCCCCACAGATTTTGTAATCCAACTATGAACAAAATTATGTATACCTGAAAATTGTTCCAGGCACAATTTCTACAATTGAAATAAAAAAACGTGATACTTCAGATAAGATAAACGGATGGAGGGCTATGGACAGCGTTATCAGGTTTTCTAACGTGATACTTCAAATAAGATAAACGGATGGAGGGCTATGGACAGCGTTATCAGGTTTTGATAAGAATATCAGGGTGAGAGAATTGGGCTAACGATGGATGTAACAAAATTTATAATAGGTGAAATATATTTTACAGGGGAAAAACAAATTTTATCTGGGCGGAAGCAATAAGCGCTAAATAATTGAAACAACAAAAGTCTTATTAAACCGAAATGCCATGGAACAGGGACAACCTCTCTACAGAGTGAGGAACGAATTAACATGACCCGACCTACCCCGTCGTTCACTTCTTCTCAAACTCATTAATTAGTGTTGATTATTTCGAGAATTAGACGTCCCTGTTAAAATAAAATTATTCTTAAAAAAATTCATAGACACTTGAATATGACAGCTATATTAAAACTCAATTATCTTTTTTATCTTTAAATTTTAAATCTAGGCAACCAATGAGTAATACGAATCACTCTAACACTGAATGGGAAATGGTACACACCTGGAAAATGTTGAACCTAATCTCTTCCTTTGCATTATCTCCATACAAGGGTTTATGTTGTTTTTAATGGAAGAGATGAATGCCGGAGTCGAATCTCCTTATGAAACAGTAATTAGACCAAATCTAATTGCTTATGTGGAATTTTTCTTCGATATATTGTTGTCTGTCCCTATAATAAATGCCATAAACAAATTCCTCAAACTCTAAAATCTCGCTGGCATAAAACTGAATCAGATTTCATGGCACACTTCTCAATTCTCGTAGAATCCGCTCTCATAATAATTATCATTCAAGCAACTGACTTTTTTTTTCTTTAACCTAAGAAATCATCATGTTTGGAGCAACTATCAATGCTACTCATTATTGGACCACAAAATCTATGGGACCAAAACTCCTCCTCTAAGCACATTTTCTCAACTTCTGATCTACCTAGTTGACACTACTACAGCAAGGACACTTCAAGAGATTTTTTTAGACAAAAAAAATCTTTTATTTTAAAAAATCACTTTCTGTTTTACTTTTTAATATCAATTGAATTATCTTAAATATAAAACTTGACACAAAACAGTTTGAGACAAAAATATGTTAAGACAATTTTATATTTAAGGCAAAAAAATTAAGACAACTTTAAATTTAAAACAAAAACAGTTTGAAACAAAAATATTTTAAGAAAAAACATGACAAAAATGGTTTAAGATAAAAATATTTTAAGACAGACAAAAACAATTTGAGACAGAACTATTTTAAGACAAAACTTTATATTTAAGACAAAATCAGTTGAAAGCAAATTTAGTTTAAGTCAAATTTATTTTAAGACAAAATTTTATATCTAGAACAAAAATAGTTTGAGACAAATTTTACAATTAAGACAATAACCACTTAAAATGAAATTCATTTAAGACAATTAACAATTAAGACAAAATATATCAAGTTAAGAAGATATTCTCGAACAAGTTCATCTTCTCCTTATACCGATGCTGTTATTTTACTTACCATTCACATTATGTTATATAAAAACAAAGATGTGTCATACTCTTCGTTTTGCGGAGTAGCCAACTCTAAAAAACTTTGACAACTTTTCCCAACAAAATCTTTTGCACATCGATTCTTATTCTCTCCCTTCCATCTCTACTTATACATTTAGAGACAATTTGTGTATAGTTGCATTCAATGATAATATAAATATTCGAACAAACTACCTATCTAACTTACAAATAATATTAAGGCAATTCTTAATTACTTCAAAATTATTCTAACAAGCTGCAAGATTGCAATGCAAGGTAAATACAATGTAGAGGTTTAGTAATTACCCAATTTGATGAAAAGCTTAATCAGGTCGCCTGATGGAAGCTGTGAGGTCGATCATTGTCTGAAAACATTGACGGAAGAATACGGGAGGCTAACATTGATGGTTAGCTATTCGAAAACGGGAGGCTCTGCACATTTCAGTAATGTGAAAGGAGGAGACTGAAAAAAAAAATCTAAATAAAGAACCGATGGTGGAACACAATCGCTCACGCATTCAAACAACTTTCAAATTTCTTTATTCACGAAGCCACTCTGCTTTATATCGAACGCAGCCTTTTTGCTTTATATTGAACGGTTATACGCTTTTTTCAACGGCATAATATCTAAATGAACGGCTAATTTTCAAATTTTACCTGCCAACTCACAGGACCGCGTTCGAGACCCCAGTGGCTGGCCCCTCTGGTGCAGACCATAAGAGAAGCCACGGCCACAATTGAGACAGAGATCAACTCTGCCAACGACAATCCCATCATCGACCCTGTCAACGGCAAGGCCCTCCATAGCGCCAATTTCCAGGGCAGCGCAGTGGGATTCTACATGGATTATGTTCGTGTAGCTCTGGCTGGACTGGGGAAACTCATCTTTGCACAGTTCACAGAGCTCATGATCGAATTCTACAGCAATGGGCTCCCGGGCAACCTTTCCCTGGGTCCCGACTTGAGCTTGGACTATGGCTTCAAGGGAATCGACATAGCCATGGCTGCTTACAGTTCGGAGCTTCAATTCCTGGCTAACCCAGTCACTACCCACGTTCACACCGCCGAGCCAGGGGTATTCCAGTGTACACATTTAGAATCCCCCTGCAACCCTTCCCTCCCACTTGTCTCTGCCCTCAAACAAACAATTCTTGACACCATTTATATTGAACGGTTATACGCTTTTTTCAACGGCATAATATCTAAATGAACGGCTAATTTTCAAATTTTACCTGCCAACTCACAGGACCGCTATGCTCTGCGTTCGAGACCCCAGTGGCTGGCCCCTCTGGTGCAGACCATAAGAGAAGCCACGGCCACAATTGAGACAGAGATCAACTCTGCCAACGACAATCCCATCATCGACCCTGTCAACGGCAAGGCCCTCCATAGCGCCAATTTCCAGGGCAGCGCAGTGGGATTCTACATGGATTATGTTCGTGTAGCTCTGGCTGGACTGGGGAAACTCATCTTTGCACAGTTCACAGAGCTCATGATCGAATTCTACAGCAATGGGCTCCCGGGCAACCTTTCCCTGGGTCCCGACTTGAGCTTGGACTATGGCTTCAAGGGAATCGACATAGCCATGGCTGCTTACAGTTCGGAGCTTCAATTCCTGGCTAACCCAGTCACTACCCACGTTCACAGCCCCGAGCCAGGGGTATTCCAGTGTACACATTTAGAATCCCCCTGCAACCCTTCCCTCCCACTTGTCTCTGCCCTCAAACAAACAATTCTTGACACCATTGTTACATTCCACGATATTAAAATTGTAGAGCAGATAACAGAGTTCGAATCCCACCTCAAGCAGCGCCTTGAAGAGGAGATAACAGCAATCGTGCTTTCATCCGAGGAGCGCACCAACAGTCACATGCTGGAAGGCTCCTGTTGCAGAACGTTAATCCATGGCTCTAAATTCTTTCCTCTGTATGCATTTATCCGGGAGGAACTCAACGCGATAATGATAATTCCGAGGGCAGACCACACGCCCCAAGAGGTCACCCAGAAGGTATTTGATGCAATTGTTGATGGCCGAATCACTGCATCGCACGAAATACCGTCTCAGTCCCTCGCGCATGCCGAGGTTTCTGCCAGTCGAACGATCAATCATTGCCGCAATTCCACGACTCTTTAAAAATGTGAACCTGAGAAACAGGAAACTTGTACACTTGACGCAGGATATGCAAAACTAAGCTGTGTCGCTTCAGACCTCAGGGCGAGCGACTCTTCTGTTTCGCTTCAGATCTCAGGGCGAGCGACTCTTCTGTTTCGCTTCAGATCTCAGGGCGAGCGACTCTTCACTGACCAGAACGTTTTTCACCGATGATCTAATGGCTGGAGATGATTTAATCGTCTAACAATCCATTTAACGGCTCACGTTGAGACACGGTGGCATGGAGGGGAATTCGTCTCAGAGGGAACGCCTTACGGCGTAATTAAAGGAATTCGAGGCATTATATATATTAACCTTTGATTTTCAAATTAATAACGAATATTTTACCCAAAAATTACAAATTTAAATATGAAACATGCCATTTCCAAATAATAACACAGTAACTCGACATGGATGTAACTCGCCAGTATGTAGTACTCCAAACCTGCAGACAACGCTTCAAATAAGCGGTGGATAACACAACACATTTATAATTTTATAATTCCAATAAGCACTTATCGTGTCATTGAAACTATAATGGAATAACCTTATGAAATATCATAACCTTCTCGAATCCTCGGTTCATCCGTCGCCATGTTTGTCGAATAGGTACTACAACAAGCTTCCGAAATATTTTCTTATAAAAATCCAGGATGTCCAGACAGCAATGTTTTTAATCCTGATTGCATCGATGTGAAATTCTCTCCTAGTGGCTTCAATCTCCTCGTCTGCATGTCGACAAAAAAGGTACAAGTTAGAATGGATTGCAGCGATTTCCTTCCTAGTTTACGGAGAGATATCGATTGCAGGGATTGCCTACCTAGTGTATGGAGAAATATAAGGCTTGCGAGAAGCCACAAGTTCAAATCCAGTCAATACTCGGATTCTGATTGAATTGAACCTAAAGTAAGAGTAGGAAAAATTTAGAATATAAACCAATGTGTCCATTCCTCGTGCATCAATAGTATTATGCAATGCCTACTCTGTCACTCTGGAAATAAAAATATTCTGTATCCTATTCTATTATATTATATCTGCTGATGTTGAAATCGCCACAATGGTAATAGTTTGGAAATTTTTGCGAGGAGGTTCCGTGCCCAGATTGTCCTTGCTGATCATGGCTATCAATGCAGCATACATGCAGTCATAGTCAAAGAATATTCGAGGAGCAGAACAGGGTGTTGCAAAGCTGTCAATGAAATAATCAAAACACATTTACTCTAATATAACCAAATCGGATTAATGCAGACTAAAACATTGTTCTTGTCTGATGAATGCAAGAACTTACTCAGATCGATTTGTCAACGAGAATACGTACTCCTTCTTAATCCAATGCTGATACTCATGACAGATTGCATGGCATTGTGCAATGCAGTCGCAGGGCAATTCTCCTTTGGCAGACCGGAATGGCGATCTAGTTTTAGGAAATAACTGGAGATCGGACAATTCACTATATGTAACAACATATATTTAAACTTCTATGCAATATCTACTATGAACAAATATACACTTGTATTGTATAACTGCCACTGCAAACACTATTTATGGGCAGGCTTCAGTCATTTATCATAGTATCCTCCTCCCTCCTGCCAAAGGAGAGCTGCCTGTAACTTCCTGTACAGGTAAGAAACAAAACTAAGAACATTTTCATGTGCAGCGATACTTCTTCTTTGCTTTGCTATATCACATTTCGACCGGGGGTAGCTTAAATAGAATAGAGTGAAGTAATATACTAAAGATGACATGGGATTGAAAAGCCGGGGGTGGTATAAACCATATGAAATCCGACAAATTCACTATATGTAACAACATATATATAAAATGCTCTGCAATATCTACTATGAACAAATATGCACTTGTATTGTATAACTGCCACTGCAAACACTATTTATGGGCAGGCTTAAGTCATGTATCATAGTATCCTCCTCCCTCCTGCCAAAGGAGAGCTGCCTGTAACTTCCTGTACAAGTAAGAAACAAAACTAAGAACCTTTTCATGTGCAGCGATACTTCTTCTTTGCTTTACTATATCACATTTTGACCAGAGGGTAGCTTAAATAGAATAGAGTGAAGTAATATACTAAAGATTTCATGGGATTGAAAAGCGGGGCGTGGTATAAACCATATGATATCCCGGATAAATAGCGGGGCGTGGTATAAACCATATGATATCCCAGATAAAGGAATAGGGTACAAAGGAATAACTAGGAAGATATACCTTTGATGTTTCCCCTACACCGCTGGTTCTCCACAATTTTATGCCAGACAGGAGGAATCTATTACTTATGTTAAGACTGTCCTTTACCCTTTACTTAAATTGCCGTAGTCAATGTTATTGGTTTGTTCCACTGAAAAATTTACGTGCTCTTTGGCATTCCTTCACAGACTGATACGGACAATTTGCTTTTAATTGTCCTTCGTCATTGGACTTCAGCATATAAACACATAACAATACACCGTCAACTAATTCTCAATGACTGAAGGCAAGAGTTTTATTTTTTTCAAAAGAAAAAACACTTTTGATATTTCATAATCACGGATAACTTTAAAAACTAGCTTGAGAATAAAATCTCAATATACTTTAAATATATTTTGAAACTTAAGTCTTATTTAAATATGATCAAATAGATTAATGGACAAAACATACAACACATTACTACTAAAATTGTAGCAAGAAAATGTTTTATTTGAGTTGTGCCTTAGTCAAATGGATAAATTTGAATTTTCACCTCTGACATGGCCAAGTCACTTAGTTAAGTCAGTGAATTTGAGTTTGTGAACAAGAAATAGAGTTGTGCATGAGTTGATTGCTAAGATCTAGCAATCTAGTGAAGTTATAGTTAGTGAAGCTCTATTATCTAAGCTATAGTCATGAATAGAACTAGTATGAGTTCAATTGAGTAGTTGTCACTGTTGTCAACTCACTATCTCTCAATTAACTAGTCAATTTACTAATGATAGCAATAGTTATGCATGCAATTCGAATTGTCTAGTTGAGTGGAGGGAAAAGACATAATTGTATTTATTATTATTTTCATTTAGTAGGTGAAAATTCTCTCGTGTCCAAGTAGGAGCTCTTCCTATTCTTTAGGAGTAAGAATTGTACAAGGAAATATGAGGAAGTAGGAGGCTTATTTTGGCTAAGTATCGGTTGCACTAGACTCAGGAGGAGATCAATATTGCAATGTAGATTGAGCTTCAAACACTGAAAATGTTATTGTAATATATCTAGATTCTCATATGGTATAATACAAACATAGGAGGAATTTTTACCAGTTGGGTTCCCTAGTAAAAATACTATGTTCATTGTGATTGAATGATTGCATGTGTTTCTATTGTATGTTTTCCCTTTCATAGATTGAGTAAACAAAATTTGTGTTTATTGTTTTCAGTCTAAATTCATTAACAACTGCAAAATTTGAGTAATTTCTACATGGTATTAAAGCTAATGAAAACTACATAGAAACCAGGTTCCTCATATTCTCTCAAAGAAATTTCGAATAACAAATTTGTGGTGTAGGAATTTTCTTTAGAACAATGTCCTTCTATGGATTGAGTCTTGAATATGAATTTGAGGGCACTTCAAATTTCATATCTTGGAAAGACAAAATGGAAGTTGTGATGGATGACAATGGAGTATTGGAGTACTCATAAACTGATATTCCAAAACTAGCAGCATCAGATACACAACAATTGGCTTAGTGGAAGAAAGACAAAACAAAAGCCAAGAGGATTATCCTTGAGAGATTCAGAGACCATGTAGTTTCAAATTTGCATGGCAAGAAAACTTCTTATGCAATGTGCAAAACTCTCATAGTGCTATTCGAAAGAAGTAGTGATGCGAAGAAATTAACGTTGAAAGATAAGCTCATGAAAATTTAAATGTAGAAAAATGAAACCATTGTTCAGTACCTATCAAGGTTGACTTAGGTAAGAGATGAACTTGGAGGAGTTGGAGATACTTTGCCACCATCTCAACTAGTGAGCTTAGTACTCCTTGGTCTTCCAAAGTCCTGGCACAACTACCAGGATTCAATTAATGGAAGAGACAAGCTCCCAAATTGGGAGTGACTTTGGTCTAACTTGGTGTAGAAGGAGATTAGAAAAAACACTAGAGATGGAGTCTCATCCAGAACTAATGAAGAATAAGACTTTTCTCTAGTTGGCAAAGGAAATAATGGCAAAGGAAGGAAGGCCCAAGGTGAGGTAGAATCCAACTAGAACCATGGCAAGAAGAAATACCTCGCTAACATTAAATGCTTTCCCTGCCATGAGTATGGACACTATGCAACCAAGTGTCGACATAAGAAATCCAGTAAGAAACCTGTAGCAGTAACAGGAGGAGATGCTCTCACATTACAATTTGAGTTGGATTTCACCCTCATTGCTTGCATTTCATGCACAATAAGAGGGAGTGAGTGGTACCTAGAATCTGCTGCTTCATATCAAATGATAGGGAATAAGGATTTCTTCAGCAACTTAGAGGAGAAAGACCTACATTTACACATAGATCTTGGGTATGATGTCATGTATAGTACCAAAGGGATTGACACTATCATCTTTAACAGGGATTCAGGCTCCCATCTTCACCTAAATGATGTAATGAATGTGCGTGGGCTAAAGAAAAAACTAATTTCTGTATTTATACTTAGACAAAGGATATGATGTGGTGTTGATCAGGTGATCAATACAAAGGATATGATGTGGTGTTGATCAGGTGATCAATTCTATGCTAAAAATGAAAGTGCCCAGAAATTCTTCAAATCGGCGCCAAATTGAAGATCTCACCAATTTGAATCCAATGCAACCTGAATCGCACAAAATTGATATTGTATTCTACCGATATCACGTTCTAATCATTTTCCCAAACATGTAAAACATTTTTAGATTGGTTGCAGGTATGCTGACTGTGGAGTTCGTATGCTGACTAGGCAAGGTGACTGGGCATGTTCACTATACAATGTGGGCCAATACCAGGTTGTCGCTTTTTCTCTCCGAATTGGCTCAAATTTGCTATGTTTTTATTGGTTGAAGTGGATTTTAAGTGGTCCAATGAATGGAAGCCACGTGGGCTAATGGATGACTGCCACGTGTCCTCTCACCGGTGTTGTAAAATTTATGTTATGGTCCAAACTGCCCTCACAAGAATTGAACATGAGACCAATTGAGTAACAACACAACGCCTTACCGCTGTGCCAAGGGTGGTACTTATTAAACATTGGTGGCACATTTATATATAAAGTTTATATGTTTGGTATTTGGGGAATGGAGCCAGGGCTAAGCCCTAGCCCCCGGTCACCCCATGCATCACCATATAACAAACCACAGGACCATGTAACAGGCACCCCGAAGTGGAACATTTGAAGGAGCTAAGCATTGGGACTAGCCTGTGGTCATGGGCATCACAACGTGATTGCACGCTAGAGTGTTAAGGAGCTTGGTGGAGGGCACAAAGTCCAAGCCCCATCCCAGGACACATGGCCCTTGACGTGACCACAAGCAAGGATAATTTTAGGGGCGAATGTTCGCCCTTTGGCGAAATTAAGGGGTTTTAAATTTTTAGTGGGCGAATATTTTGTATCATAGTACATTTTTACAAATCACCTCAAATAGCCCACCTTATTTTAAAAGAGAGGGTAAAAAAGGTAAATTTAGCCCTTGAAATTAGGACTTACAACCTTCCATTCGCCCATTTTCAAGAATAGGTTTTATTTAAGTGAATCCATTCGCCCATTTTCAAGAATAGGTTTTATTTAAGTGAATCCTATGGGCCAAATACCATATTTATAAAAGAGGTATGGTAAATTAATAAAAATATAAATAAATGAGAGGTATGGTAAATAAATAAAACATTTTTTATATTTACTCCATAAGTCACCTTATATACATGTAAGGGTGTAAACAAATAAAAATATAAGTAAAATGGAGGTATGGTAAATAAATAAAACGTCTTTTTATACTTACTCAAAAGGTATGGTAAATAAATAAAAATATAAATAAACTAGACGTATCGTAAATAAATAAAACCTTTTTTATATTTAGTCCATAACCCTCGTTCTATTTATGAAGGCTCAAGAAAGAGGTTTTATTTAAGTGAATCCTATGGGCCAAATACCATATTTGTAAAAGAGGTATGGTAAATTAATAAAAATATAAATAAACGAGAGGTATGGTAAACAAATAAAACATTTTTTTCTATTTACTCCATAAGTCACATTATATTTACGAACACTCAAAAAATGGGTTATATTTAGGTGAAACCTATGGCCAAAATACTATGGGACAAATACCATGGACTAGATTGTTATTAATACCATGCAAAAAACCATTATTAACCCTAATATTAGAATTAATAAAAATAAAATGGCACATGGTATTGACCCATGGTATTCACCAAAATGGCACATGGTATTGACCCATGGTATTCACCTGGAATGTAGCCTATTTAAATGGGGGAATTAAACCAGCATGTAGCCTATGCTAAGATTCACTAGGAATTTACAAAGTTTTATTATTTAGTGAAATACTCGCCAAGATCTTACAAGATTTTATAATTGAGTAAAATATTCACCATGCCTGGTGAGAGATTCGCCAAAAAATTATATATACATATTATCTTATTGATAAAATCGCCTTCCATTTTTCCTATATACCATGGAGATTCGCCCATTTATTATATTTATAAATTTAGGGGGGGTTCTTAAAATTTTCCTTGACCACAAGTACAAAATATGGGAGCTGTGGAAGGCGCTAAGGTGAGGGGGCTAGCCTTAGGTCCTATGGACCATGAATGTGATCGCACGCCAATAGTTTGGGGCTTTGATGGGTAGGATGGCCCGTTGGCCTAGCCCTCAGACCTGTGGCGCCACACGTGACCTCATCCCTAAGTATTAAGGGGCTTAACCAGCGGGGGTGGGCATTAAGGCCCAACCCTCGGCCTTATGTGGTCATGTGGCCGTAATTTTTGGATTAAGGGGTCCTAGGCTAAAAAAATCATGCAAAAAAATGCATCGATGGGTAGCAAAATTTTCATTTTGTTAGCGATTTTTGGGATGGACTTGTAGAACCGATAGACAAAAGGGCGAATTTGTAGGATGGTTAATAGTGAAATTGATGAGAGAGCTTGGAAGCTCATAACTTTTTGAGTTTTTATCCAAATTGAGCTCAAAAAGAGGCTACTTAGGGGTTTTTGGATGTTCTAAATCCATTGGTAACCTATAATTTCTAATTTGACCACATCTACAAAGTATTTTTGTGGGTTTGAGACTAAAGGCATATGGATCATTTAGGGTTTTGAAGCAGTTCTGGAAGGTATTTTGTCAAGAAGAAAACCTTGTAAGGGTATTCTCACTTCGAGAAGGCTACTGCAACAGCTGTAACCAGAAGGGTTCACCTTAGGTTTAACTTCTCTTAACATTAAGTTTTGATTATGTGCTTCAATGTGGAATTGAAGGTTTCACATGTTCTTAGCTCATTTCTGTTGAAGCATGTCATCCTTGTAGGAGATGTTTTGAGATGTTGATGTTGTGAGATTTATTTGTAGGAGAACATTACCTTGTTGGGGTAATAGCCAAATATTTACCTGTAGAAAATGTTTATGTACTTCATTTTGATACTGAATATATGCGTGGTCTAGTCATGTTGACATGCTTGGAGACGTAGCCCAAGAGGGGTGAACTCCATCAACAAACATTTGTCTTGCTCTTCTTTATGCCTGAATGGATTACATGTTTTTATTTTCATTATGTTAAGTTACATATGAAGACTAATTCATGATTTGAAGAGATATTGGAAACCTGGTGTTTCAAGACCCATTTTTAACCTTGCAAAGCATCGACATGGTCCTAATGTCTTGTTTTATTTCATTTTAGGAGTAGAATTTAGCTCTTCAGATGGAGAACACAGAGTTGAGAAGGATGTTAGAGATAACTGAAGAGGAGAAGAGACACATGCACTATGTTTTGCAGCAAGTTCTTGATGAACAAGTTGTAGAAAAATCTACTCCTGTACCAGCAAAAGAAACCTCTAGCATGAGGCCACTATGTGGTAATGTATCAAATAGTGGGTATGGATCATACGTGCAAGATGTTGCATGTGCATTTTGCAAACATCTTCAAGAATCACACCATATGCCAGTGGATAGGAGTGGGTGGCTAGAGTCATCTACAAGTTGGCCATCATCATCATCATCAAAATATGAGAAGATAAATGATAAATTTAAGGAGGTAATTAGCATCTCAAGTTCCATTCCTTCCGTTTATATGCATAGCAACTCTTTTGTAGTGTTCGAGCAACATACCAAGGGAATAGGTATGGAGTTTCTTTCCAAGGTGGGATATGAAGATGGAGGCCTTGACATAAATGGCAAAGGTATTACCAATCCAATTATGGTTGAGGAGAGACTGAAGTATATGGGATTGGGATATGGTCTAAGGGAGTTTGGTGAATAATCCAAACAACTTGAGGTACATCAAGCATCTAAGCATGAGATGTCAAGTCACCTTGTGATAACCGTCAAAATTTCAACTCTAGAGACATGTATAACTCTCAAGAGTGTTTTCCAATGCATGAAAATTTTGAATACTTGTGGAACCAATGCCCTTGCACATTTTGTGATGTTATTGACCATTGTGTGGTTGTATGTGAGAAACGTATGATAATGGTTAAAAGGATGAACCAAATTTTAGGCATCAAGCATAATGAATTTCTTTTGCATGAGAGAAATTCTCTATTAGCAAACAAGAATAAGTTTTTCTATTCTCATTGCAAGGTGCATGGACATGACATTGAAAGATGTTGGAAGTTGCATCCAGAGATTTGTTCAAAGAAAGGTAAAGATATTATGCTAAATAATGCAAGGGAAATAAGAGGTGGAAAAGAGGACTCTCCACAATCATAAGCAACCTTCAAGGCAAGATGGTGTAAGAAGAGAACCCACAAGCCTAGGAGAGGCAAAGTTTGGATACACTTATTGTAAAGTTGTTTTGTAAAATTTTGTAAATACTTGTTGTTATTACTTGTTTAGGTACTTTTGTAAAGTGAACATTCATTATCACTATGTTCAACAAGTAGATGTTTTTTCATTGATGTATGTATTGACTTGTTATAGTTCACATGTTAAGGACTTTTGTGAATGTACAAGATTGAAGTTCAAAGTTGTCCATAGGTTGTCATATGTTCACTGATACAAGTATTCGATTTGAAACTTGTGTGATTTTTTTTTATTTTTTATTTTAAGATTTTATAAGATGACTATGTATTGTATGCAATGTCAATCATATCAGGGAAAATTTTGCAACAGTGTACTTTTCATGTATAAGCTTAGCTTGAAGATGATAAAGAAAGTTTAATTTTATTCTCAATTCCTACATAGGGTCAAGTTTGTCTTCAATAGTTTAAACTTCACTTGATGAAGTGTATTTGGAGCCATGCAAAGATGAGAGTAGAGATAATGTTCAAATTCCACTCATTAGTATTTTTTTCCTGCAACAACAATAAGAATCATGGCTCAATTCTTGAAAGGACAATAGATCTTCATGAGTATGATAAGTGAAGCGCCTTGATTGAGGCTTGAAGGATACCAATTGAAAATTTTTCATTTTGGATTGAGTTTTTGGGTATTTTTGAGTTCCATCCTCTTTATATTAATTAGGGAAGTAAACTATTGGAGACCAAAAGTTCCTAGTGGGGAGGTGTGATCAGGTGATCAATTTTATGCTCAAAAATGAAAGTGCTAAAAAATTCTTCAAAATAGTTCCAAATAGAGTAGCTCACCGATATGAATCCAATGAAACTTGAATCGCTCAAAACTAATATCGTATGCTCTCGATATTGCATTTTGATCATTTTCCCAAACAGGGAAAAAATTTGCAGATTGGTTGTAGGTATGCTGATTATGGAGTCCGTATGCTGATTGGCAGGTTGATTGTACAATGTGGGCCAATGAAAGACTCCCACTTTTCCTCTCTAGATTCACTTGAATTTGATGTGTTTTTATTGGTGGAAGTGGATTTTAAGTGGTCCAATGGATGGAAACCACGTGGGCCATAGGACAGCTTCCACGTGGTCTCCCAATGGTGGTGTAAAACTTATGTTATGGGCCTCACAAGAATTGAACACGAGACTGATTGAGTAATAACACAACACCTTGCTATCGTGCCAAGGGTGGTACTTATTAAACATTGGTGGTGCGTTTATATATAAAGTTGATATGTTTTATATTTGGGGAACGGGGTTGGGGCTAATCCTTGGCCCCTGGTCACCCCATGTCCATAATACTAGAGGCAGTGGGAGCTAAGTGCATGGGCTTAGCCCCGACCCATGGTTCTGACATCACCATATAACAAACCACAGGACCATGTACAAGGAACCCCGGAGCAGAACGGTTGAAGGAGCTAAGCATTGGGACTAGCCCATAGTCATGAGCGTTACATCATGACTGCGTGCTAGACTGTTAAGGAGCTTAACAAAGGGAACGAAGGCCAGGTGCTAGCCTAGGTCATATGGCACTTGACATGACCATAGGTGTGGAATATGGGAGCTTGTGGAAGACGTTAAGGTGAGGGGACTAGCCCCAGGCCCTATGGACCATGAATGTGACTGCGCGCTAACAATTGGGGGCTACGATGGGTAGGGAAGTTTGTTGGCACAACCCTCAAACCCGTGGCACCACACGCGACCTCATCCCTGAGTATTAAGGGGCTTAACAGGTGGGGGCAGGTGTTAAGGCCCTGCCGTTGACCCTATGTGGCCGTAATTTTCAGATCAATGGGTCAGAGGCTAAACTAATCATCCAATAAAATGCACCGGCGGGTAGCAAAATTGTTGCTTTGTTAGCTACTTTCAGGGAAGACTTGTAGAACCAATAGATGGAAAGGTGAATTTGTAGGGTGATTAACAATGAAATTGATGAGAGAGATTAGAAGCTTGTAACTTTTTAAGTTTTTATCCAAATTGAGCTTAGAAAGAGGCTACTTAGGGGTTTTTTGATGTTCTAAATCCATTGGTAACCTCTAATTCTGATTTGAGCACATCTACAGAGTAGTTTCTCAGGTTTGATACTAAAGGTGTATGAATCAGTTAGGGTTTTAAAGCAGTCCTAGAATGTATTTGGGCATGAAGAAGACCTTGTAGGGGTATTATCACTTCCGAAAGGCTACTGCAGCAGCTATAACTAGTATGGTTCAGATTAGTTTTAACTTCTCTTAACATGAAGTTTTTATTATGTGCTTCAATGTGGAATTGAAGGGTTCACATGTTCTTTTTAGCTCATTTTAGTTGAAGTATGTCATATTTGTAGATGTTTTGAGATTCTGCTATTGTAAGAGTTCTTTGTAGGAGAACATTTCCTTGTAGGGGTAATAGCCACATATTTACCTACAACAAATGTTTATCTACTTCATTTTGATACTAAATATAAGAGCAGTCTAGTCATGTTGACAGACCTGGAGACGTAGCCTAGGAGGGGTGAACTACATCAATAAACCTTTGTCTTTCTCTTCATTATGCCCACATGTATTATATGTTGTTATGTTTATTATGTTAATTTACATATGAAGAACAATTCATGATTTTAAGAGATATTGGAAACATGTTGTTTTAAGATCCATTTTTAACCTTGCAAAGCGTTGACACAGTCCTAATTTTTGTTTTATTTGATTTTGGAAAAAAAGGAAGAAATCACCTAATCCAATTTTAGATCAGGTGTATAGTAGAGGGAAGGCATATCCGAAACATGTTGCTACTGGAAAAATAAAACGAATTGGTGTTCGAGTTAAAAATATCTACAAGCTAGAGGTAGATTTCGCCATGTATGTAGCTATACCTCCAGGAGTGAGGTGGGGCTATGTAGAGCCTTATTCCTAGAGTTGCAAAGATTTGGGTAGGGTCTATAAGAGAGCAACAACAGTTGTAGTATAGTCTTCTCATGGATCATTACCCTTGCTACAGTGGCCCACAATATTCAGTAACATAAGGATTAGTGTCAGTTGATGCAGTTAGATCTTGAAAGATAGTTGCAACACGGAGACAGTCGATTCAGTATTTTGGATGCTTCTCATGTAATATCCATGGCGTAAGCTACCTTAAAAAACTCTCGTAAAATTCAAGTATTACATATTACAAGATATTACAAATTTAATTTTAGATATATATATATATATATATATATATATATATATATATATATATATATATATATATATATATATATATATATATATATATATATATATAATGACATACGTGGAATCAAGTCAAGAAATAGTTTCTTGAAGAATTTGTTGTAGAAATAATTTTAATATTCATGAAACCAAAATGACTATGAGAACAAAAGGGTGAAGAAAGGAACTCGATTCTTGAAAAAGGTTTCATGGAGGATTTTTGATGTAGGAGCATTAAAGCTTCCAAGCCATTAAATCTTCGATGTGAAAAATATTAAAAATGGGATCTTGATTTTTTAGAAGAATTTATATTCTTCTATGTAAATAAATTGTATTTTCTAAGATGGTATATTTATGAGTTTTAGAACTAATGAGTCATAGTTTTAGAAAAGCTATGGATAGGTGAAATTTTGTCCATAAGGAGAAAGAAAATCTACCTTGAGAAACATGAAAGTTTATAGGGAGAAATTGAGTGATTTTAAAATTTAGAAAAATATGATTTATGGATGATTTATGGAGTGCTTTTAGGATTTAGGAAATAAATTGTTCTAAATTGATTTATGGGTGATTTATGGAGTACTTTTAGGATTTAGAAAAACTATTCTATTTGCTTAATTCTACTTATTATAAGCCTACGAGCAATGACAGAAATGGCCAAATGCATGTAGAATCAGGCCAAATAGAGGAATGAGTGTTTTTGAATAATTATATGTACAAAATTTGTTGAAAGAAAGTTGGTCCTGTGGTGAACTCAGCATAGGATTGCTTCATCTCTTACCTGGCCACTATTGGCTATAAAAGTGTGGAAAAAATTATCAATTCAACATAGAATATTGCATCAAGAGTATCGTTGGGGTTGAGAGATTCCAAGAATTAAAAAATAAATCATTTGTGCATCAATTCTTAAAAGAATATGCATATGTGTGAGATTAATATCTATTATAATGGATTTCTCTTAGAAAATAAATTGCATATTTATGAGATTAATATATGTTATGCTAGATTTCTTTTAGAACAGAAGAGAATGTTTGCATGCAGGAAAATAGCTACCATGCAAAGAGGTATATTTTTGCATGCAAAAAAAAAAATGTTTTCATGCATCCAAAAGTCTTATTTCTTTAAAATATTGCATGAATTATTGAAAACAAAGATAATTCAATGTGACTAATCTTCAAGAATATTTGTATGAGTTGTTGAAAATGAAGAAAACTTAAAGAGAGTAATCTTGAAAAGAATTGCATGAGTTCTTGAAAAATGAATATAAGTTAACAAGGGTAATTCTTAAGTGGTTTGCATGGGTGTGGGATTTTCGTGGGTTGCGAACAAAAAAAAGTTAACTAGAGTAATTTCTTGAAAATAAATCATGAAACCATGTGACCCATGTTGTTGTCATGAAAATAATATAGGAAATTTGTATTTTTTTATGCATGGATAGAACAACTATTTGGGGTAGATTTCTTGAGAAAGAAATATGTGTACTTACATACATGGAAAGAATAAATATTTTGATTTCTTTCGAAAAAAGTATCTATAGACATGCACAAAACAACATCCATTCTATTAGTTCTCTTGTTGTTTATGTACATACAAAGATAACTAATGTGTTAGTGTTCTTGGAAAAGAATGTGTCGTTGTGTGCTCAATTATTTATATTAATCTTCCGCGAAAAGGACATGAAATAGTTGTTCTATCCATGCATAAAAAGAAACAAATTTCCTATATTATTTTCATGACAACAACATGGGTCACATGGTTTCATGATTTATTTTCAAGAAATTACTCTAGTTAACTTTTTTTTGTTCACAACCCACGAAAATCCCGCACCCATGCAAACCACTTAAGAATTACCCTTGTTAACTTATATTCATTTTTCAAGAACTCATGCAATTCTTTTCAAGATTACTATCTGTATATATATATATATATATATATATAGATATATATATATATATATATATATATATATATATATATCTATATATATATATATATATATACAGCTATCTGTATATATATATATATATATATATATATAGATATATATATATATATATATATATATATATATATATATATATATATATATATATATATATATATATATATCTATATTTGCATGCAGAGGAGAATATAATTATTGTGTTAGACTTTTTGAAAAGAAATATGTAGTTGCATGAAATAAATATGTTAGCTTTCCTTTGGATAAGTACATGTATCCACACATAAGAAATAATAATTATCATGCTAGCTTTAGTTGAAATAGAACATGTATTTTCATGTACAATAGTTATTAAAAATAGCTTTCCCTCGAAAATAAGCTCTTGGAAAGAACAAATAATTAATATATTTTATGCTAGAATTCCCTAGGAAGGATTATGCAGTTGCATACAATATTAAGTTAGCTTTCTTTTGGAAAGATGATGCATTTGCATGTAGGATTTTGTTAGATTTCTTTTGAGAAAAGATTATGCGTCTACATGAAATTGTGAAAAGTTTATGTATTCACATGAAAAACCATGGTTAGTGTGATAGGTTCCTTTAAAATAATAAGGACAGTTGTAGTAGTTTTCCTCTTGGAAAGGAAGGTGTTCTTGCACAATGGGAATAGTAGTAATGTGGTATTTATTTATAGACATGCTATAATAGTTATATGCTTCTGACTAATGCATGTGTAGTAATTGTTAAAGGAAGCATGCCACAATGTTTTGTTTACATTTCATGTATGCACATGAATAGATTTTGAAGAAACATTGATAAAGATTGATTATTGGATGATTAGCTAATCATGATATCAAATTTTTCTAACAAAAACAATGGTAGGAAAGAATGGTGACTTATGAAAAGGCTAGATTATCCTTAACATTATGGAAGGTAAACAACTAATGGTCAAATCAGATTGAGGAATGCCAACTATAGGATGATCTACTGAGGAGAACAAATAGTTTGAGGATGTGTGGGTAAAAGATATCACACTTATTGTAATAACTTATAGCTAGACATGTTGCTTTTAAGAGTTATTTCTATGTAAGATTTTATGAAAATGGTTAATGGATGGACTCCCTTACAAGCCATTGAGTGAGGGGTGAATACCCTCACGAGCATTAGATAATAAAATTAAACATTTGTTGGTTTTCACCCTATGAAGTTTCCAGGGTATATCAATGTCTAATGATGTGATTTCTTGTTGTGCCATTTTTATGATGTTGATTCCTAGCGTGATGTGACATTTATATTATCAAGAATGTGATTAACTAGCTAAGTTAAAATAATCATGTAATTGATGCAAGGTTACATCGTGAATTTTAAGTTAATATGCTATAACAGTGACAATTATTGGTTGTGTAACTTACTATTCCTTTACTAAAGAATACTCTAGCTAATGATGATGGTTTATCTAATGGTCATTGAAGAAATATGGAAAGTAATTCATAAAGCTACACATTGGGAAATGTTGTATTTTTTTTGTAACTCTAAGCATTTTCTTGCAAGGTTACCAGGGAATGTTGCATCTCAGTTATAGTTGTTACAATAACAACAACAATAGTGAGAGGGAGTGCTAATTGTTTTACAATAGATTCCTAGAGAGAAGTAGGATGAAGACATCTTGACAAATTCCTTTTCAAGAGGCAAGTTTGAGTTTCATAGGAGTAGGATTGGGGTTGTTCAAAACCATTTTCTTGCTAAGAGGGAGTGTTAAATTGTAGCAAGAAAATGATTCATTTGACTTGTGCCTTAGTCAAATGGAGAAATTTGAATTTCCACATCAGCAAGATGACTTGAGTTGCATTTAGCAAGAGTGGCATGGCCAAGTCACTTAGTTAAGTTAGTCAATTCAAGTTTTTGGGAAAGAAGTAGAGTTGTGCATGAGTTGATTGCTAACATCTAGGAATCTAGTGGAGTTATACTTAGTGAAACTCAGTTATATGAGCTCTAGCCATGAATAGAGTAGTATGAGTTCATTTGAGTAGTTGTAACTATTTTTAACTCACTGATCTCTTAATTAACTAGTCAATTTACTAAAAATATCCCTAGTCATGCATGCAATTTGAACTACCTAGTTGAGTGGAGGGAAAATGCATAGATATATTTAGTATTGTATACTAGTGAGTGTATAGTGTTTGCATGTAGCAGGTGATGAATTCTCTTGGGATTGCATAAGAAAATAGTAGCTCTTCCTATTCTTTAGGAGAAATAATTGTGCAAAGAAATAGGAGGAAGCATGAGGCCTATTTTGGATATTTATTGGCTAGATCAGACTTGAGAGGAGATCAATATTGTAGTGCACATTGAGGTTCAAGAATTGAAGTTTTCATCGTAATAGATCTATATTCTATCCAATATAATACAAACAAAGGGGATTTTCCCCAATTGGGTTCCCAAGTAAAAATGTTGTGTTCATTGTGATTGAATGATTTCATGTGTTTCTATTATATGTTTTCCCTTCCAGAAATTGAGTACAAGAAATTTGTGTCTATTTCTTTTAGCCTGAATTCATTAGCAACCACAAATTTTGAGTTATTTCTAAACACAAGACACCTTTTAGATATAAAATAAATCATAATCTAATAGTAGAGCTTCATTAGATAACATATCTTCCATGGAATTATTTTCTATGTATGTATGAATAACTTGAACATCATCATATTTCTCATGTAGCTTGTGGATTTCCTTTTCCATGGTTCTAAATTAAGAACTCTTAAGTCAACACTTCCATTGAAACAATCCATAAGAGATTTTTAATCTCCATGTAATCTGAATAATTTTACCTACTTCCAAAGGGAAATCCTATTAGCAAACAACATAACAAGGAGTTCAACTATAAAATTTATGCCTTGGCCAATACTTAGTTTGCATGTAATCATCAAATTATGGGGAAATAAAATGACTATACATGAACCACAAACATATGTTTGACTGTATCCATCAAAGAATCCCCATATTATACTAATTGAGAACTCCACATCTCTGAAGCTTAATATTTGTAGAGTCTCCAAAATGTATTCGAAATATCATCAAATTTCACCTTTATCATCACCATTTCACTCACATGTCACAACTCCATGACCATATAACCTTTCATTAGCCTCCATTTTCATAATTATATGGGTTACCTTTGTGTTTTCCAAAAGTTAATGATTTCTAGTATTATAAGTAAAATTAAATGGTTTAAACTTAGAAAAATGACATATACTTGCTAATACTTAAAAGTGGTTTTAGTTTCATGACATGTGTAGGCCATTTGGAAGCTTCCAAGGCACCCTTATGTGGCCTCCAATGCTCAAATTCGAATTATCTTCAAGATATTGAAGAAGATTTGGATAAAGGTCAAAGAGGATATGTGTCTCATCATTACCTATTTGAGTTGTAACTCTATGAGATTTTCTAGGGATCTAGGGAGAGAATAGTGGACCTCCATTGATGAGGTAGCTTCTTATGTTTCTGTATAAATAGGAGAGCCTTCTCCTTTGAAAGGCATGTGAAAAGTTGGGGAAATGCTCATGTTTTGAATATAGAATTGGGATTTGACACCATGCTCATGAGTGATGTTCACTTTGATTTGGTTATGCTTGTATTTGGAGCCTCTCAAATTTCCATCCCTCATGCTTTTGGATTGGCCACATATAATGTGTGAGATTTATTGTTTTTCGTAGATTAAGATTTAATGCTTTCACAGATTAAGATTTATTTCTTTCATGTCTTTTCCTGTGTGAGAGGTTAAGAGTGATTGCTTTTATTTTCTTTCATATCTAGAGGTTAATAATGATTGTTTTTGCTTTCATTTCATATCATGTGGTTTTGATTATTCATCTCATAGGATCCTAATTTGATAATGCACACATGATCCCTTAGAGTAGATTTCATTTCATGCAATTTCATTTTTGAAAGAGTGGTGTGCTTTTCAATTCATGCAAGTGTGGTAGATTAAGACTTCAATTCCTACAAGTGTGGTAGATTAAGATTTCAATTCTTGCAAGTGCGATAGATTAAAATTTCAGTTCCACACACTATACTATAATTTCTTTTGAATTGATTGTTTAATTAGAATAGGTGAATTTGGTTTCTCATTATTTGGTTTAGTAGTTAGATTGATCTAAATTGAAAGTTAATTTCTAGCATATATAATGCACACATGCTTCACAAGTTTTACGAAACCCCCAAGTTGACAATTAAATGATAATTAATTAACTTGCCTCAACATTTTGGCGCCATTGCCGGGGAAGTGTGCATAGGAACTAGCTTTTGGTCTAGAGTTCATTTTTTAGTTTTTTCTAGATGCATGATTAAAGCATGTAGATGCATAAATAATTTAGTTGCACATCATTAAAAAAAATAAAAAAAATCCTTCAATCACCTACCACCCCCACTATATCACGTGGTGCAAGAAGAGCCACACATCCACATAATGAATTCTTATTTTTGCAGGTAGAAGAGATGACAAAGGAGGATGAAGAAATGGATGGAGATCCTTTTGGATTTCTCATTCAAGAAACTGATGTCAATGTTTAAATGAAGAACATCCCTCCATCCGTACTTCCTAACTTCAAAGGTATGAGATCAGAAGACCTAAAAACTTTTCTTTTTGAATTTGAAATCATTTGTAGATCTTATGGCTACTCATTACACATTCAAAAGTTGAATTTGTTTCCAACAACATTGAAGGATAAAGCTGTTAGATGGTTCATGACTTTAAGAACAAATTCTATAAGGACATGGGATGATATGAAAAGAGTATTTTTGGAAAAATATAAAAATCATTACAAACAACATGACCTTAGAAATGAAGTCTTTAAGATGAATAAAAAAGAGGATGAAAATCTAGAAGACTTAGTGGAGAGATTTACTTATAATATCAAAAGATCTAAAATGCATAATTTAGGATCAGACATATTAAAAACTCTCCTACTAAATGCTATAAAGGATGAATGGATTGATCTTCTTAACCTAGTAGGAAAATGAGATGTTTATCAATTTTCATTTCAAGAGATTTGTGAACTATGCAAGAACATATCAAGAAGAAAAGAAAAGTATGGAAGATCTCCTCAAGATCTAGTTACGATAAGGGAAAGTAAGTTGACAATGGGATTGGTAAGTCAAACCAAACTTAACAATTTGCTAAACATTATTGGTAATTTAAATGAACAAATTAAGATGATAAGAATGCAAAACAAGCAAAAGGTTGAAAATGTTGCTTTGCATGAATTTCCACCTGATAACATTAAAATTTGTAGAATTTGTGTAGGATCACATACTACTAAAGATTGCCCATCATTACCACGGTTAAAGGTAGTTTACCAAAAGGATAATGGAGTGAATCAAGCTCCAAGAGGACCATGGAAGCCTCATCAACCCAATATGATGCAATATCCTTGTGTACAATTTCAAGGTTATGCACAACAATCTCAAAGTAATTGGCAAACACCTTTTCCTTCGCAACCTTGTCCATCTCAATCCCAATCTCAAAACCAATATTGGAAACAGGGTTGGGAAGAGCCTTACAGAGGAAATCTACCATGTACTCAATCTTTCCCTCACTATCCTCAATAACAATATCAATGTTATCCATACCATTCACCTCCACCACAACATAAATTTTACCCTTAGTTAATCTCAATTCAACTTTTCCCATTACTTGCACAACCATTTCGAATCCCCAACAATAAAACACCTCAATCCACTTACAATGTTGAGGTATTGTAAAATGATTTACCAACTACCATTGAAGAAAAACAACTAGAAGAAGAAGATTCATATAAGGTCCAATAATCATGGATGCCTGTCGATAAAGAGTAGTTGCTGGAACCTAAGATTGAAAAGTTTCATGCATGCATATCACCAGATTCTATGAATGGAGATCACATATGTGAGGAATTGCATGGCATGATAGAAGGAAGACAAGGAAGACAAGATTATATTGAATCTTGGTTCAAGACAATCATTGGATCCTAGTATTCCATTCTTTAGTATCTTCTGACATCATCTCAATCAAGACAGTTGGTCTTTCATACGCAGGTACTTATCAAGGAATATATTTCAACCTGCATATGAGTATATTTATCATTTTGTTACATAAGTGGTTCCATTGGAAACATTCATATACTTAAAAAAATAAAAAAATTCAAGTAGATAAATTAGGAAAAAATAAAATCAAACTTGATTACATTTTTTTTAAGTTCTTGATTGCATTTTTTTAAGTTTTTAGACTTTAAAATCTTTAGATTTTTATTTATTTTCTTGCATTTTTTCATTAACCTCACAAAAATATTTTCAATAAAAAATCATGTTAGATTTTTTTTTTTTTTTTTTAAATAAACCAAACAAAACAAAAAAAAAAACAAAACACAAATAAAAAAATTATATTAAAAAAACAAAATCATTTAAAAAAATTAATAATAAAAAAAACTAAATAAATAAAAATACAAAACAAAACATTAAAAAAATAAACAATAAAACAAAACAATTAACAAAAACTATAATAAAGAAACAACACATGCATACAAAACTCATGAAGGGTTGATGAGGTTGAATCAATAGTAGTCATGGTAGGTAAAAAGATGAATGGAAATCATAATTTTGGGCTTCGACCTTATACGAAACCTACAAATAAAAATATATGTAATACATATCCAGATCCGAGCATTGGTTAATATTTTTGCTTGAGCTGCAACAATAGAAACATTGATTTATAAAATGATGATTTGTTGGGTGAATTCAGTGGTTAGATCCATTTTTTTCCCTTGGCGGTGGAATACACATTGCAGTTTGAGCTTTGGCCTCGAAACAAACCTGCAAGAACATTTAAAAAATCAACTCTGCAAATAAAACATTCAATAGATCTTACCATGGGCAAAGGAATCGTTTGTGAATGCTAAAGGTTGCAAAGGAAATTGATTTTCGCATTACATGAGCCATACCAATCTCCAGCAATTTTAGAATGTAGCCATTATTTAATTTCAGGACCCATCAGTTACCTGAGCATTTGCTAGAAATGCGTAGCATCTTAAAATTGTCAGTTTTAAAACACAATTTTTTGCCAAATGAAAACATATTTCAAAAAAATGAAATGTGGGTTTTCTCAGAATGGGGTTAGTTATAAAACCCAAGAGCGACTTTCTCAATTTAGTAATGGATTGGGAGATATTTAGGGTTATCTAGAGCTTTACTTGGCAAATTACATGAGAAAAAACGGCTTGCAATTAATACACAGACAACAGTTGTGGCCTCGATATGATTTTCCTGATTTACAAGAGGTAGATTTGCTTCATTGATGGGTATTTTTCAAGAGGAAATTCATTCAGATCTTACTTCAATGATATAGTCACACTTCATGGATCTTTAAAACATCTGCTAGCTGCTTGCACATTAACAATGAATCCTGCAACTCTGTGTTTATTCCCACAATACCTCTTACAGTCGATCAAAACCCCTCTTTTTGTTCTAAACACAACATATGATTCATGGCAGATGAGAAGCATATTGGCACCTATTGGAGCAGATCCTAGTAATCATTGGCAAAATTGCAGGATGAATATCACGTGCTGTGCTCCATGGCAATTGAATATAATGCAAGAATTCAGGGATAATATGATCAATGCCTTAGCAACGGTGAATAGCAAACAGACCGGAGGGATGTTTATCAATTCATGCTTTGCACATTGCCAAACCACTTTGCAAGTTTTGTGGCACTCACCAAACACTTCTCTAGAATTACATTCCCGGACAATTGCAGAGGTAGTTGGAGATTGGTTTTTCGATCGAAAGGTTGTCAAGTTTTTATTTCCCTCTCTAGATCACTGTTTTCTCACATTGCTTGCCGTTTTCTCATATTGCTTGGCTGCTTAAAGTAGATCCTGATTTATGAACAAGTTTTAATCTGCTGAAATTCATTTTTTCTTTGAACGACACGATTTCATCATGCCCAACTGCTACAAATCATTCTATCTGTGATTCGTTGATCAGAACCTTGTTGAACGTTTTTTCGATAATGGAAAATTTCATATGTTATATTGTTTTTTTAATGTTATATGTTATGTATAATGTTTGTTATGTTTTTAAAATGCATATATATGTTTTGTATAATATTTGTTTTTTTTCATTTATTTATTTATTTTTTTAATGAAGTGCTTTTTATATAACATTTGTGTTATAGTCTTTTGTTATGATATATATATATATATATATATATATATATATATAGATATATATATATATATATATATATATATATATATATATATATATATATATATATATATATTAGTTTGTACATGTTATTTTCTTTTTCCTGTATGTACATTTATTTTACTTTTTTTTTAGTTTTGTAAATTATTCATTAATTTATTGTTTTTCAAAAAAAAAAATTGCCATGAGAAAAAAATGTCGAAAATTTTTGGTGCGAAATCTGGAGCAAATTGAGAAAAATATTGTTGTGATGGTCCACTCAAACACCCCTGTGAAAGCAAGAAATAAATAATAATAATAATAATAATAATAAATTGTTCTATTTTCTAATTTTTCTCGAAGAGGTATTGATCAATTTGAAGATTGGAATGGTTATTTGTTCATAACAAAAATGCATAGTTGTGTGTACTTAAATGTGTGTTTAGGATTTTAGCTACAAAAACTGTGCAATTCTGTAGCTGAACCACAATTCTACAACTATGTATTTAACTCAATGATTTACTTGCCAACAATGCACTCTAATCAAAAAATCATGATCAAAATTTATTGGTTTTGTCTAATGATTATGTTTTCAAGCATGATGCAGGAAAGAAGAAGAACTATGAAGGCGCTTTATCTGCAAGATTGATTGATGAATTTTTTATTGAGGATTGTTTTGCAAGAATCATTAAGCATTTGCAAATAATATTTCTTTATCTTAATGAAATGCTATGATTCAAAAAAAAAATGAGGAAATCGTTTTCTTTTAGAGATTAGATTTATTATCACAATTATGAAATTGGACTAACTATTTGAAATAAAAACATGTCATGAACCTGTTAGTAATGCAAATTTTTCGTATGTACCTAGATAAATTGATCACTTCTCTTTGAACACGCTCATGTTTGTTGAAATGCTAGTGCCATGTTTGTTTTCAAGTTCCAGGGCAATTAGAGAATTGAAGGAAGCCGATTTATGCATGGTTGTTTTTCTACGACCAATTTCAATGAAAATAAACCAATTGAATCCATTTCTATCATCCATAAATGCCATCATTTTCCCTCTCCAAACTCACAAGCTATCCAAACATTTTCGCTAAGCATCGTCATCACCATTTTCCTTGCAAAGAGTCGCATGTTTCCTTCACATTTTCCATTTACATTTTCCATTCACATTTTCCATAATTTCCATTCATTAACCCATTAATAGAGACATTCAGCTCGCTTACATGCTGATTTGTCATTTTTCTTTCCGTTCGGTTGTTTACCCTATTGTCATTTTCCTTTCCATTAAATAAACCTTGATCCACTGCAATTTTTTTCATTCATAGTCCTTCCAAAATCATCATTTCATACTCACGTTAAATGATAGAGGATTCATTAAGGCATCCCTTCTAACAAGTCTTGGCCTATCGACATCAACACATTATCTAGGTTCAGGGCTAGAGTCCTTATTAGTACATTGAGGATTGTATGCATCAATGACAAGTTCCCTCGCTGACAATCATGGGAATACATCAATGTCCCTTGATCGTTAGATCTTGCAAGTGGCTTGACATCAACTCATCTATTCTCGCTTCGCAAGATGTACCTAGGTACCTTGGCACTCATTGACATTAATGGTGAGTTTGCCTCGCATTCGTTAACAACATTCATCAAAGGCTTGTAATCCAATGACTTCTTTTCATGCTCGACAACAAAACATTTATTCGCATGACTAATATTGTATCATCAGGTTTTGTAGCAGGTGAAGACTATATCACTTTAGCATTTTGTAGTAGATACAACAGATTTAACAGTAGAAATAAGAAATCCACTTTCACCACATCATCCACTATTTATGCAACCAAGAAGCATATGGAATTCTAAATTCTATTCCATGATCCAGCAGCAATTACAACTTCTATACATATGCACAGTTTGTCCAGTTCCTAGATAAGTAAAGGTATGATATTTTTTAGCTTTTAATCATAGAATTCCTTGAATACTAAAATTATAATTTTTGGAAAATACTTCACCATATTTCTTTTCTCATTTGAAAAAAACCATAAACACCTTTAGTGGGGGGAAGGAACATCCATTTATTATCACATTCATATCACTTCATTCCATTTCACTTTATTTCATCCTAACATACTTGTCCTAATCATCATGATTGCATTATGATTCAAAAGTTATGTTATTTGCAAATAAATGTCTAAATGATGAGCATATTATATGGCTAATTTATGCAACAAAAAAAAACAAGGTATTGAAACACAAGACCCAATTCCAATTAAGATTAGGTTATCACACAAGAACCAACCAAACATGTTGCAATTCAATGTATGACAAAGAATACTTTGGAAAACGAAATAAAATTGTCAAATACTATAAATGCAAAGTTTAAGGACATATGATATAAACCAAGCTCATTCAAAAGCAAATCATGATTAAGATATGCAGTAGATTGCATGAGGACATGCAATAACGTCAATTGGGGGGAATGTAGAGTCTCCAAAATGTATTCAAAATATCATCCACTTTCACCTTTATCACCACCATTTCACTCACATGTCACAACTCCATGACCATATAACCTTTCATTAGCCTCCATTTTCATAATTATATGGGTTACCTTTGTGTTTTCCAAAAGTTAATGAATTTTAGTATTACAAGTGAATTAAATGGTTAAAACCTAGAAAAAGGACATATACTTGCTAATACTTAAAAGTGGCTTGAGCTTCATGACATGTGTAGGTCATTTGGAAGCTTCCAAGGCACCCTTATGTGGCCTCCAATGCTCAAATTCGAATTATCTTCAAGATATGGAAGAAGATTTGGATAAAAGTCAAAGAGGATATGTGTCTCATCATTACCTATTTGAGTTGTAACTCTGTGAGATTTTCTAGGGATCTAGGGAGAGAATAGTGGACTTCCATTAATGAGGTAGCTTCTTATGTTTTTGTATAAATAGGAGAGCCTTCTCCTTTGAAAGGCATGTGAAAAGTTGGGGAAATCCTCATGTTTTGAATTTAGAATTGGGATTTGGCACCATGCTCATGAGTGATGTTCACTTTGATTTGGTTATGCTTGTATTTGGAGTCTATAAACTTTCCATCCCTCATGCTTTTGGATTGGCCACCTATAATGTGTGAGATTTATTATTTCTTGTAGATTAAGAATTGATGCTTTCATAGATTAAGATTTATTTCTTTCATGTCTTTTCCTATGTGAGAAGTTAAGAGTGATTGTTTTTATTTTCTTTCATATCTAGAGGCTAAGAATGATTGTTTTTCTTTCATTTCATATCATGTGGTTTTGATTATTCATTTCATAGGATCCTGATTTGACAATGCACACATGATACCTTAGAGTAGATTTCATTTTAGGCAATTTCATTTTTGAAAGAGTGGCGTGCTTTTCAATTCCTGCAAGTGTGGTAAATTAAGACTTCAATTCCTACAAGTGTGGTAGATTAAGATTTCAATTCTTGCAAGTGTGATAGATTAAGATTTCAATTCCACACACTGTACTATAATTTCTTTTGAATTGATTGTTGAATTAGAATAGGTGAATTTCGTTTGTTGTTATTTCGTTTAGTAGTTATATTGATCTAAATTGAAAGTTAATTTTTAGCATATATAGTGCACGCATGCTTCGCAAGTTTTACAAAACCCCCAGGTTGGCAACTAAATGATAGGTAATTAACTTGCCTCAACAATATTCTTCCCTTTCAATGATTTCAATTTCTGAAGATAATATGATATTGGATTATGTGCAATAACTTTAGATAAACTAATGTAGTCTTCAAATAGAGAGCAGTTTCACCCTAGCCAGATTCTCCATAATACAAAGATTGGAAGAAATTTAAGGGAAGATTAAATAAACCTTTGATTCCAAGTCTAGATACACTCTTCAACCAAAATTCCATTCCACCAGGAATAAAGGTTAAGAAAAGAGAAAACCTCCTTCCAAACATAAATTACAAAAGGACAGTGAATAAATAAATGAGCAATAGACTCCTCATTCATTTGACATAGAACACAAAATCTAGGTCCTAGCCATCGTTACTTAACAAGAGTATGCTAAGTCAATATTTTTCCTTCCAACAAAAACCAAAGGAATAACCTACATTTAAGGGGACCTTTTACCTTCCATACTAATCTGTGCCACCATTTTGAAGAAGCAAGAGGACTGTCTTGAATCAATGCATCATATCTTAATCTAACTATTATAATTCCACTTTTTTAATTCTTATACCATCTGATGATGTATTCCTCCCCCCATTAATTAAAATACCAACTTTAACCAAATTAAACACAAAAGAGCTCCATTAACCTGGATAAACATGAGAAAGGAAAAAATCTTGAGTTGAAAGCTACTCTTGACTATCCGAAGCTTCATCTACCCACCTAGAAACATCAATGATAGAAATATAACCTAAAAGATTTAAGAACTCCACCAACATATTAGAGAGTATATAAGGACTACAGAATCCCATCCATAGGTCACCATTAATAAGAAATTTAGTCCCATTCCCAATCTTCCACAAAATCCATTTCTTCAAATCTTGTAGAACACTTACCAAGTTCTTCCAAATCAGAGAACCTCCCCTAGTCACTTCTTGCTCTTTCTTGAGCCAATTTACAACTAGCATGGATTTCAAGTCCCATATTATGATATCCAAAGACTATTGTGAGAAGCCATATGCCAATAGCTCTTGGCTGCAAGAGCTAGTCCAAATTTCTCTAGATTACATAAGCTCCAACTCCCTAGAGACTTCGAAAGTGTTAGATTGTTCCTGTAATGTACCTCGTTTTACAAACTAATCTTTTTTTGTCATTTACATACATATAGTAAATTATTCTCAAGAGGAAAATTAGTTTTCATAATGAATTTGGGACCATTTATCATATTACACCTTTGAATTCATGAGTGTTATGTCTATATTCCACACTTTGGCCATGATTGTCTTATTAGAACCTATTTGATGTATGAACGCACCTAGGCTCTTATTTATAGACACATCCAAAGATAATGAGCTTAATTTAACAATGACTCTTGCATATTCTTATTTACCTCTACATACTACCTATAAGAAGAGTTTCTCACCATTAATGCTACCTCCATCACTTAAGGTACCTGGGGTTATTTATATCAATAACATAGGCTTATCATATGCATATTCATGTTTCATCCACTGCATATATATGGTGGGTTCTTATTCCCCTTTCTACCCTAGTACTAAGGTCTACTTTATGTTATGTGTGTGCCCCTTGCCTGTAAACTAGCAAGGAAGTCATGTGTCCCTTTTTCTTTGTTGACAAGGAATATTGAATTATATATTTTGGTGTGATTTCTATAGCTATACAATCACCTTTTGGGGTTTAGGATCTTTGGTAGATTACACACTTATGACTGTACTACTTAGCTCTTTTTGTATGGAAAACAAGCCTTAGCCACAAATCGACTAGATCTCTACGGTTGGGATAAAACAAGGAAAATATGATGGTGGAGATTAAAAGGAGGTAAACAAATAGAGTAAAGTTCCCTCGTCTACTTCATTTGCCTTTCTTTATTTTTCTTGTCGCTGACATGGCCACACTCTTAGACATCTAGGATTTCGGTTTTTATTTGGCTTCCATATGGTATGAAACTTTTGTCCATGTAGCCAAATTTGCATTGGAACATAGGTAAACCCCAACTCACCTCTTTTTATTTCTACATAGTTTGTTTTATTCTCTTAGGATGCCCTGGCTATTTTTAACTATTGCAATGCATTTTTTTAGGTAGTGTAGTAGTTAGTCACTTACACCTAGTAAGACACTATTTTGAGATTTTGGTTCAATTTTTAAAGGCGACTACTAATTTTTTCAAAGCTTTTTCCAAAAAAGTTGGCTTCAACTTTTACTTCCAAGTAAATTCCTTTGACCCTTCGATATTATTTCTTACACTGGTGATTTAATCCTATTTTATTTCATCCTTCTTCTTCTTTGTACCTATTTATAGTTGGTTTTATCAATATTTATGGTTTCATTCTAGGTTCCAGAGAGGAGAATGGTGCAACTTTCCTCATGACATTCAACATATTGCCTATAGGTACTCTTTGTCAACTTACTCTGGCTCTTTAGTTTTTATTCGACCCATTTGACATTTTAATTCCTTTCCAAATTTGTGATATTTCAATTTCAAGCTTTTTTTGGGGTGGGATTTCTTGATAATTTTATGCTATGCCATTTCTGGCTTGGTGTGTATCCTAGCCTAATTTAGGCTAGATTTATTAATTTATTGAATTCATTTTTTTATTTAACCCCTTCATCAGAGTATCAATACCTAACTTTGAAATTTTTTCCCCATGGTTTTTTTCTTTTTGTTGCTAGTTTTTTTCTTTTTTTCTTTTTTTAGCCCTTGAATATGTCTACTGTGCACAACCTCATTCAAACCACTTACTATGTATAATATTGATTTTGCACAACTTATGAATTGCTTAAGGTTTTACTTATGGAATGATGTCTCTTGCAAATTCTAGTCATGGCATATCGAGGGCCTATTCCATATCAAGTATACTCTGCTTATTAATTATCAATGCACAATTGCTTTCCTACTATTTGCTCTATTTTCTATTATTTGAAATAATGATATTTCTCCATTTTTTTTTAAGGTAACATTTAATTCTATGATGCTTCTCTTCATTCCCTAATTGGATTTTAAGGGAACAAGGATTATCTTTTGGAATTTTCGATATACAGGTTGGACCTTTGCACTGCCCAAACTCCTCTTTATTAATACTTCTAGCTTCATCTGCTATTTGGGTATTTGGCAGCTTATCAATTCCGAGGTGTATCTATGGATGTTAATATTAAAATGTTATAAAGGACTTCGTGTTGTTATTCTCTGGATACTTTATCTATTGAGTAGCCTTAGCTACTGTCGTTCATAATTTGACTTTACCAACCAACATTTATTTTTATTTTAATGGAACTCTATTTGTCCAGAAAATCTATTTACTCCTAAATGAATATGATGATAGTCCTTGTTATATGTTTCAAAGATTTTGATATATGTTCGCCTAGGCTTGTAGGGAATGACAACCTCTTATTATTTCAATTGCGCATGAATTTCCGTAGGAGTACTGTTTCCTAGTTTAATTCCTTAGTTCTTGGATGCATTCTCAATTATTTACTAATATCTCTTCTTTAACTCATCCATGATGAATTCCGAGAGTTATCCCCATGGCCAAGAACTTAAGTGTTTTTCTTTTCTTTTTTCTTGATGACAAGGATATTTTCTTCTCAATGAGAAATATATCGTTATGATTATATTTAATAAAATAGGATGAGGGTTACCATAATTTTCCAACATATTTTGGATAAATAATCTATTTTTCATACAAGAAACTTATCATCATGTTTAATTGTATATTGGTTTTGAAATTAAGTGGAGGAAAACATCTATAGGCCGCATGCAAATATTATTATATTAAATAGTTTATCTTCTCTTCCATGTTTCCTTAGCCTTCATTGCATAGTTATTTGACATATCTATAGTTAATGTTTGCTGGACTTACAGGATTTATGAGTATGAAATTTAAAATAACCATCAACATTTTCTACTGAACTATTTTTCTACTTGTAATCACATCTTAGATGTTAATATAGTATAACTATATTGATTCGTTTGATTAATAACATATGAGAGATCACACTAGCAAACAACCTGTTAAAATGTATTTGGAATAATTTTAATTCAAAAGGTATGCTCAATAAACCTAGTTAATAAAAAAACCCTAGCGATACATATTAGAATGTTATCAAGTCTCACATTAAAATAGGAATGAAAACATATGCTCCATAACACATACATAACCATAATGCATATATAAGAATTTGATAATAAATCTTACAATCTGTGATAGATACAAACATTGTTGAATTGAGGCTTTTGTGATCCATATCAAGTTTATGAAAAAGTTTTTCGGCGTAAATCACATGATAATACATTTGTCGATCCGTTTCGAACCAACAAGTGTGGTTCATTGTCAGAACAAGTTGAAGAATCAGAGCATGGCTGCAAATTAAATAGAGAGAGCAATTGTCCAACGATTAGGTTTGACTAAAAAAATAGCTATATTAGGTTAGACTGGACAAATGGCTATAATTGACCAAGAAATGGCTAGATTTGACTATTTAAATTGTTTAACTATAATAATATTATTATTATGTTAAAACGAATATTATTTTAATATTTATCAAGTGTTATCTTAAGTAAAACGTATTTTGGGTTAACAATATTTCATTTAGGGAATATTTACCATAATTTTGATTGAAATGTAAACATATAATAACTATTAGTAATTGAAAGGTTTTAATATTAATCTAAACTAATAATTATTAATGATATAGTAATAATATTAATCCTCTTATTAATGGATTGTATAACTGATTAATATAAATTTAACAGTAAAGTCTATCTAATTGGAATAAGTGTTAATAGATCGAGGGATATTAGTAAGGAATTTGATAATAATCAAATTAATATTAATTATTGTTATATTGTTTAAACTAGATTATTTAGATTAGACATGAAAAGGGGGAATATTTATACTAATATTTAACGTGTGTAATTAGTAACAGTATGGATTTAAATATTAGTTATTATTATATTATTGTTGTTATAATAAAGTATTATTCTTATTATTAATGGTTGGTTTATCTAATGGGAATATATATTAATAGATCTAGGGATGTTATTACTAGTAAGGATTAATATAATAGTGTTAAAATAATAGTATTATTATTAAAAGTTTGTGTAACTAATTAATATAAATTTATTAGTAAAGTTGTCTGATGAGAACATCAACTTGCGAGTTAAATATTAGATAATTTAACCTATTTAGAAAGTCAAGAAAAGGACAGTCTCTTAAACCAAGGGAGAATTACAAAGAGGAGTAAGGAAATACAGCTAAAGAAAGCAGGTTAAGGGATAACAAGTGGGAAAAAAAAATAAAAAATGATATTAATAGAGGAAGGGGAGGAAGGGAAAGCAATGACTAGGAAGAGAGGGCAGGGATCCAGCAACTACTAATCTTTCAGCCATCATCTCTGTTGAGATTGCTTGGTCTTCTTTCAATCTCAATTGCCCCGCTAAATTTTTGGTGATGGAATTGTGCCACCATTGCAATAACCTTGGCCTCCTCAATACACACATGATGCTTGGTCTTCTCCGCATGCTCCGCTAGTGCGAAAGACTTTGTTCTCCCGTGCTTTAGGTAAATATTCCCGAAATGAAATATTGTTAACCCAAAATCTGTTTTACTTAAAATAACACTTGATAAATATTAAAATAATATTTGTTTTAACATAATAATATTATTATTATAGTTAAACAATTTAAATAGTCAAATCTAGCAATTTCTTGGTCAATTATAGCCGTTTGTCCTGTCTAACCTAATATAGCCATTTTTTTCAGTCAAACCTAGTCATTGGACGATCTGCTCTCCCTATTTAATTTGCAGCCATGATCTGATTCTTCAACTTGTCTTGACGATGAACCACACTTGTTGGTTCGAAACACGTCGACAATGTATTATCATGTGATTTACACAGAAAAAACTTTTCTCATAAACTAGATACAAACATTATTTTTCCTACAAATTTTAGTATTTGAACTTTTCAAGTTCAATTAAGTTCCTCATCTTTCCATAACACCTCTTCTTAATTCTCAAGTTAACCTCTAGTCTACCCATTACCACCTAACCCCATTGACTTAACGATGTATATTGATATAACTCCGCATGGCTTCTATAGTATAATTCCTTTACCTACAAAAAATAAATAGGCCTAAATATTCATATGTATACCCTTAACCTCCTACTCGATGTGAGGGAATAGACTATTCTTTTCATTTGGTGGGAAAATATATATACAAAAAATTACCTTAAGGTGTCAACAAAAGATCTCACATAAGACTTACAAATATTAGTTATCTGTTATGAAGCCAACTCACAAAAAGATAGAAAAGAGAGATAAATGCCTTAGAATTCAGCCTCTTCAAGGGGGCAACCTCCTTTACATTACACAAATGAACAATTCTTGGATGATACAAATGACAAGACCTCCTTTCTATATATAGGAGTCTAAGGGGTTATAATATAATAAGAGCTGAGCTAACAATAATAATGTAAAGGCACAATAATAACAACAGTGGGCTTCTATGGGGCACAATAATAACAATATGGGGACTACATAGGCACAACAATATAATAAGGGGGTTGTACTAATAACAATAAGGGGTTACACTAGTAGTATAGGGACCTAACATGCCCCTCTCCTTCAAAAAGTGTTGTCCTCAACGCTTGAGTAGTTCTTGATGCTACATTATAAAATTCTCATCCTTACATGTGGAATATTCAGCAGGTAAGTTCTTCCACTTGATGAGATGCTCTGAAATTGATTGATTTCGTAGCTATCGACTTCTCGATTCTGTGAATTCTTTAGGTTCCAATATGATTTTTCCTTCCTTGTCAGGTTCTGGCAATATTGTTGGAACTGGGATCTTTGACAACTTTTGAATGAGTTCCCACCCTGCTTTGCCATTCTTCTATTCATCCCTTGCATTGTTTATCAAATTTGGTTGGATAATTATACCAACCTCTACCATTTCTGCAACCATATGTTCAATTTCACTCCTTTGGGCATATGGATATCTATAAGGATTGATGTTTGGAGGAACACTTCCCGGAATAAAAAGAATAGCATGATCATGATCACGAATATGTGGGAGACCTTTGGGAGTCTCAAATACCTTGGAATGATTGTCCAAGTTTTTTTGGAGATCTCGAGATATACATGATTTCGATGTGGGAACCATTAGCGAACATAATTGTGCAATTACACCTCGTTTTTCTTTCTTTAGAAGCTTTGCCATTCCGTCAGAGATGAATATCTTTCCCGGTTTCCTTGTGATACCCCTTAATTCAAATTCCTTTCCTTCCGAAGAAAATTTCATGAAAAATTCTTGAAAATTAAAATTTATTGTACCTAAGGATTGTAGCCATTGGACTCCTAGTACAACATCAATACCACCCATTGGAACGGGAATCATTGGGATATTCAATACATATTCTCCCATGGATAGCTTGATATTATGACACTTTCTAGAGCAATTTATGGTTCCTCCACTTACAACCGTCACTTGACACTTTGGTGCTAGATATAGGAAGCAATTCAATTCCTTGGCTATCTTACAATTAACAAAAATATGGGTGCTTCCCAAATCAATCAACATTGTTACCTTTTTCTTCTTGATATGCCCTTCAATCTTGATAGTTTGAGGAGTGGTAATTCTAGCCAATGCATTTCAAGATATGGTCAGATTCATTTCTTCTTTTTCTAGGGTTTTTTGTGGTGTATATCCTCTTCCTTTGACTTTTCTTGTTCCTTTTCTTCCTCCTCTTCAAAATCTATGTAAAATAATTTATTCTTGGCACACTTATGACCTTTAGTGGATTTGCTATCACAACTGTAACAAAACCCTTTTTCTCTTTTTTCTTTCAATTGTTGTGGTGTCAACCTTGTAGGTTTTGGATGGCTAGGGGCAGTAAGACTTCCATCTTTATGATTGTGAGTGGTAGGCTTCCTTGTTGCCATAATTTTGTGTTATGTACCTAGGGGGGGTAATATGGGGTACCAAGGGAGGTACCCAAGGTAATAATGTAATAATGGGATGGGCCATAGTAATAAATAAGGTGGTTAACCCATGTCATGTAAGGGACCACAAGTAGTTAATAATAATGTAAGGGGCCCATGGTATTAGTTGATGGTATAAGGAAACCATAGTAATGGTACATGGTATTGTATGTATGAGGCCTATATAAAGGCTAGAGACTCCACATATGAAGATGAAGAGAAGTATTCTTGTATGAACAAGCATATGGCTTGTGGAGTGTTCTCCTTCCTTAAGGAGTGAATGTATGGTGTTGCCCTACCTTAAGGGTTTGATCAATAAAGAAGCTTTTCTATCTATTTCTATCTTGTTATTCTTGGGTTATTTTTATTATCATATATCTCTTGGGTTTCTTATTGTTTCTCGGTATATTTGCATTATCTTGTATTCTTATATCAGATCTATAATATCTTGGATTAGATCCACAACATTTTGCTTTCCATTTTTCTTGCCAACTTGAATGCCTTCTCCAATGAATTTGGTTCCCAAAGGTGAACCTCATGTTAGATGTTATCTTTTAAAGTCCCTATGAACACATCAATCCTATGCTCATCTGGAATATATTTTACCCTTATATTCAATTTTTGGAAGTCTTCAATGTGCTCCATCATTGAACCCTTTTGTTTGAGATTTATCAATTGGCTAAAAAAAGTGTTTCTTTTTGTATCCTCATATTGTGCTATCATTTCTTCCGTGAAAATTGACCACGTGACAAGTGGTTTACGAGAACAAAGCCCTTTATACCATAAAAATTGATTTGGTTCTAAATAATTAGATGCAATATGTACCTTTTGTAATAGTGGTACACCATGTAGATCAAAATATTTCTCTATCTATAGTATACAATTTACCAGATCCTTGCCATCAAACTTCCTCATATCGCCTTTTCTTGATTTTAGGAGCTCGATCTTGAAACGACTATAACTTTGTAATTTCAAATCTTCTAGTTCTGAAATTGTGACTTGCAATAGCCCTCTACGTCCTCTTTCCAATGCCACTAGTCTAATCAAAATTGGATTCTCCAAGAAAGAGTTATGCACAATCTCCCAACATGACCTGAGTATATACTGTTTTAGAAGAGCAAACTTGTAGGAAGTGCCACGTGTCACTATTTTGACCTTCGGATCTGAAAACTATATACCGGAAACTAAAGTCCATCCTATTTCCGTAAATTCTTACGAAATTTCAATCTGATGCTCAGAGAGACAGTTATGACTATTTTCCCCAGGTCACCTATTTGGGATGTAATTCGGGAGCCTACAGAAACCCTAAATTTTTTGGACTGTATCTCCACAAATATAGTGAAACAAGATTTGAAATTCAGGTCCGAGCTTCAACAAGTTTTCAGGTCAAATGGGTTTTAATTTTAGAGTCTAAAACTTTGTAGAACAATAATTATAGCAAAAATTCCATGATGACCTGTTTGAGATGGAATTTTGGAGCTTACGAAAAACCATAACTTCCTCAGAACATGGTGTGAATTTCAAATGCGAGCTTCAATGCGATTTCGGCTCAAATGGGTTTATTTTTAGCTTCTGAAATGTCGCAGAAAAAAAGTTATAGCGAAAATTCCATGATGACCTGTTTAGAGCAGTGAAAACCCTAGAATCCAAACTCTCATACCAAATGTTATGAAATCAGCTCACAAAAAGATAGAAAAGAGAGATAAATGCCTTATAATTCAGCCTCTTCAAGGGGGCAACCTCCTTTACATTACACTAATGAACAATTCTTGGATGATACAAATAACAAGACCTCCTTTCTATATGTAGTAGTCTAAGGGGTCATAATATAATCAGAGTTGACCTAACAATAATAATGTAAGGGCACAATACTAACAATAGTGGGCTTCTATGGGGCACAATAATAAAAAAATGGGGACTACATGGGCACAACAATATAATAAGGGGGTTGTACTAATAACAATAAGGGGTTACACTAGTAGTATAGGACCTAAAAATTGAACTTTTCAAGTTCAATTAAGTTCTTCATCTTTCCATAACACCTCTTCTTAATTCTCAGGTTAACCTCTAGTCTACCCATTACCACCTAACCCCATTGACTTAATGATGTATATTGATATAACTCCGCATGGCTTCTATAGTATAATTCCTTTACCTAAAAACAATAAATAGGACTAAATATTCATATGTATACTCTTAACCTCCTACTCAACGGGAGGAAATAGACTATTCTTTACGTTTGGTGGGAATATATATATATATATATATATATATATATATATATATATATATATATATATATATATATATATATATATATCTTAAGGTGTCAACAAAAGATCTCACATAAGACTTACAATTATTAGTTATCACAACAAAATTATTCAACCAATATAATGTGTTGGGAAAACCATGGGAGAGAGCAAATTCCTCCCAACAAACGAGTTGCCACCCGCAACTCCCCCTCAGCTCATAATTCTTTCCTGCAAGAATCACAACCCCTTCTTATATTCCTTAGTGGTGTTTTTTTAATAATTGTTCCTAGCATATTTTTCCTTACTAGTGTCATGCTTTTAGTGTCTACAACCCTTAATTACCTAGAAAGTTTATTTTAATTAGGAAAAATTCTTTCCTTTTTCCTTTAAAGCATACCTTTCTCTCTTGTTGTGCTTTCTTTTTCTTTTCACCCAACTTATCATTTCTCTCGAGTTAAGTGTTTTTTCATAATATTTCTCTCCCATTATGTTGTTTTCTAATTATTAATTTAGCATAATATTTCTCTCCAATTATGTTATTTTCTTAATATTAATTTCTCCTAGGATTTTTAGGAGAAAAGTTTGGGAAGGTCCACTATGTGGACTTGACCACTTAACAAATTTTCTAGAATAACAAGAAGTATCTACTACTCATGTACTCTCTCTCTCATAATTTCCCCAAGGTGAAATATTTATTCATAATATAAAATTCCATTCCATAATCCATCAATTCCAATCCTTGCTTCCACAATCACTAAATTCAAATAATAATCACAATAATCTAAAAATAACCATGACTATAAAAGGAAATAATAGTGGGTATTACAATTCCAAGGCACCAGATCCATTCCTCTCCCTTTCTTGTTGCCATTTCAAAAACAATAGATACATAACCTTTTGAGAGCACCTAAAATACTTTTAGGAATTTTTGCTAAATTAAACTAGAAGACCAAGATTCCCTCCGAGACTTACTTGATTAAGATAAGAAGACCTCCTAAAGAAAGCCATTGATTCAAACAATGGAAAATTCATTTTTCCAACTTTTTAACAAGTTAGGATCAATCTGTGAGTTGATAACTTTTAGGATTTAAGAAAAACACAAGATATTTAGAGACATGATTTAAAGAACCAAGCCTAAGAGGAAATATTTCTTGGATCAAATTCACTTGGGATTCATCCAATTTCCTACTAAAACAAGGCTCTTTGTTCAGGATGACCTCCATGCTTGATGTTGCACAAAAAATAATGCAAAATATATTTGAAGATTTACCATTCCCCAACAGTTCCCAAGCCGAAGAAAAAAGAAACATCTATAAATAAACTTTGATTTATCACCATGTCCTAACCAATGCACAATCCTTTAATTCTACCCTTTGGTTTTTCCTCCATCATTAATAAACACAATCATTTAATGGCGAGTAAAAAAAGAAAAGGTGGTAAGGGAAAACCCTGCCGAATTCCACATGAGGATTTGAAAAACTTTGACGACTTACTATTAAATAGAACATCATAATTAGTTGATATCGCACACCTATTATCCATGAAACCATATCAAACTTCAAACCAATATGAAGAACGACTAACATGAGAAAGGACCAATCCATTTTATCGTAAGCCCTCCTCAAGTCAATCTTCATCACAATAGTTGCAATATTTATGCATTTTATGGAGTGCATGGCTTCCTAAGCTAACCCAATAACATGATGGATCTATCTATTGAATAAAAAACCAAATATGGACAAAGACATATGATTTGAAAAGCTAATATTTAACATGTTAGCTAACGCCTTTGAAATTATTTTATATAAAGTGTTGGACAAAGCTATCAACCGATAATCATAGGAATTACTGGGATCCATTGATTTTGGGATTAAAGAAACGAAAGTTGCATTTAGATTACAAGAAACAAATGCTCTCCTCCCGGATTCCTTAACCACCTCCATAATATCCCTTCCCATAAGATCAAAAAAATGCAAAAACAACTCCACAAACTAGCCATCAAGCCCTATAATCTTGTCATTGGGAATCCTTTTCAAGATATTTAGGACCTACTCATCTGAAATAGGCCTACCTATATAATATGATTCTTCATCACATAAAAAATTTGTTTAGGACCTAATTAATATCTTCTAATTAACCATATTAGAATGCTCAACTTTCTCAAACAATTTTTCAAAGAAAGAAACTAACTCCTTCATGATATCCCCATATGAACATAGATAACGAGTGTCATCTTGTGATTGAATTGACCAAATATGGTTTACTACATGCCTATGATTAGCAAGTTAATGAATATTTTTGTATTATTGTATCATTTAGAAAGCCAATACAATCTACTCTTAAGCTTCTAAGAAATTTATTGAGCCATAAAAATACTACTTTTTTGCTTCTAAATTCTTGATTTTCCCTCTTTCATAATCTATTAAAACCCCGTCACTTTTGAAAACCAAATAATAAATTTGATTTTCAATCTACTTCATTTCACCTAATTCCACATTCATTTTATTTTTTAGCGACTCATCAACATCCCTCCTTAGAAATTTCAATTTTTTAGATAAATGTTCCATTGGAGAAATAATATGTGAATTATCAATATGAACCCATATAGAGCTAACAAAATCCTTGTACCTCTCATCATCCAACCAACATATATTAAATCGAAACGAAAAATGTCTCATATTCTCATCCCATAGAAAAATGATGATAGGTTTGTGATTAGATGTTGAATCACTTCACACTCCAAAATGCTACAACATAACTTTTAATAAGAAATACTCCTTTACTAAAAATACATCAAGTTGCTTCCCAACTAAATTCCCCCCTAATCAATTGTTGGACCAAGTAGGAACTAATTTTGGGAGTTCAACATCCACAAAACCCACCATCTCCATTCATTGAGGAAGATACCTGCTTGTGCATTCATCTTGCCACATGGCCCCTAGACTTGCCTCTGAGATAAAGAGAAATTAAGATCTCCTACAAATATCAAATTATCCTTATTTATGAAATTACAGTCCAATAAATTTGACCAGAAGTTGATTCTATTATCATAGGGGCCATAATAGTTGATGAGAGAGAAATTCATCCCTATGGGATAACTAAAGCCTTTCATTAAAATTCCATCCTCATAGAAATAGAAATTAAAAGAACCAAACGAGGGGGATAAACCTGGCAAGAAACCACCTGAATTCCCACTAGCTTCAACAGAAAATAAATTCCACCCCAACAACAGGTTGGATAAATATCCAATAATTTTAAAGACTACATACATAGTCTCTTGCAAGAAAATGACATGTAGTTTATGAACAGAGAACATATACTTGAGTGAGAACCTCCTAGGGGAACACCCCAACCCCCTAAAATTGAAGGAAAATATCTTCATTAGGGTTGGGAGTATAATTCTAACCTTACAGAACAAACCATAGCCTTTTTCTTTGGACCCATTCCTCTACTTCCCAGAGGAATGGATGTTCAATTGATTCCTTCTATTAGAATTAATGTAGAAGTGAAGGGATTTAAAATATGAGAAACTATTGTTGAGCCCTTAACTTCCATAGAAGAAAGTAAATTTAGAAAAGGCTTGCATTAGAGGAAATTTCAGCCTAAAAGTTCCCATGAATTTTTCATGTAATTTCCATTTCATAATACAAAAACATATCAAAATCCTTTAAATTTTAAAGAGTGATACATGTAAATATTTTCCAGGGAAAACAAGAAAATTGTTTTTTTTTTTTAATTGTATTTTTGTCTTATCTTCTTGTAGGTTTACTGATCCAAAATGGATCCAAAACACCCTCTAAGTCTTCAAACTCTCGAAACTATCACATAAGAAGAACTTGTTAAAAGTTGGATAACACTACCGGGAGGCAAAAACATAGAACAATCATTGAAAAATAGAGTATCGGCGGTTTAAAGCAACATTGAATCAGAGCCGTCGGATCTGGCCGATCAATGGTCCAGATCCGATTGGCGAATCGCAATCAGTGGTGGCAAAGGGAGGCTATCAGCGGAGATGACAAGGAATATGCGACAGCAATCAACGGGATCAACGAGGATCGTCGATCAAGCACGCAGATCGACGGCCCAAGTTGCATCGCAGTATTGCTATCGGCAAATGCAAAGGAGCACTTACAATGGCATGAGGTATGTGCGATATGCGATTACGATCAATCGCATCGAAATATCGTGTCGGTACATTTCAATGGAGCGGGGCCAATAATAATGATGATAGTGTTAGTCGGACCTGATAAAACTATGGATGATATGTGATAATATTTCAAGTTCGGAAACAACACTTTTTCAGTGTAAATTGCATTTTCATTAAACAAAAGAAATACATAGGATAAAGCATTGATGCGATATTATAGACCTGAAAAGGTTTATTAATGCTATTGAATACTATTTCAAGTTCGATATGAGTGGGATTTCGTGTTTTAATGTATTTTTTAATATAAAAGGGAAATCACAAAACAGGCAGGATTTTGGGAGGACCAAAGGTGGTAAGTTGTTTGGGTCGGGCTCCGCCCAATCCCATACAATGGCTGCCAATTGTCCAGGCTGAGGAGAGAGAAAACCACCCTTATCGGGCGGTTAACCCCTATACGAAAGGTCCGCCCGAAATGAACCATAGCCATTGGATCTGGATTTCCCAGATCAACAGTGGAGATACGATACGATTATACAGGTAGACTTGATAGGAGTATAAGGTAGATTTATGGATATTTGAAATCCGATAAATAGTGTTTGGCAGAGTTTTCTTGTGTTTGAACGTATTTCTCTGTGTAAATAAGAACGACAATTTTGAAGGATTTCAAATGCCCGATGACCATTCTGTTATAGTACAGGTGGCCATCATACCTGGAAGCATTTAGCAATGATTGCTAATGCTCAGAAAGGGATCTGAGTGGACAGAGGTCAGGAAGCCAAAGAGCCTGAGAATAGGAAATGAACATGCAGTGCCAATTACCTTTAAAGCCACAGATAGAGAGCAAATAGAGACAAGCAGTGTTGAGATAGAGTAATAGAGACAGAGGGTTAGTAAGGAGAGTTTGTGTACTCAGAAGAAACTTGGGGGATCTAAGTAAAGGCTTATTGTTTTATATTTGTTGTGTGAGGCTCAAATTGAGCTCACTATTATAAAACTCTATTTTGAAGACATAATAGAGAGGTCACCACTAAAGGCTGGACCAGGAGATGTAGCCGAGGAGTGTTGGGTGAATTCCTTATTAAACTTGCAGTGTTTAAGTGTATTTTCTATCATGTTTTTTTTACTGCTTCATTGTCTATGTATTTCGCAATCTTATTGATCCATTGTACAAAATAACATAAGAAAATCCATGCACATGAGTCTGTAATACCTTAATAATTGTCTAAGATCATATATCAGATCAAGTGGTATCATAGCTTTAGGTTGCTAAGGTTAGACAAGCTTGTGCTGGATTGTTGAATGCTAACTAGGTCAAACCTCAAATTAGGAGAAGGAGAACTGGTTGAGACTAACCCAGAAATTGGAAGATTCCATCCTAGGAGGAAAGTGGCAGAAGAAATTCCCTTGGAATGAGACTCTCAGTTCATGGACAGTTTCATGACCATGAGAGCATGGTAGAAGAGATGTATAGAGAATTTAAGAAAGGTCAAGTTGAAGATACTTCAACCTCCAAACAAGACAAAGGAACAGAGGAACCTCTTCTAGATGGCCATTCAGAAGGCAAAGGGAAAGGGAAGGAGCCTCCTCTATCAACACCTCCTTCTAGTGCTTTCATTAAATTAGATGTAAAATTTGATTTTCCAATATATGATGGAGAATTAAATGCAGAAAAGCTAGATAATTAGATTAGACAGATTGATGTATATTGCAGGGTGCAGAACATCGATTCAGAAAGCAGAAAGATTTAGTTGGCCAGCCTTCGACTTGGAGGAACTGCCTTAGTGTGGTGGGAAGGTAGGACAGAAGCTGATCTGAAGAAGCATGGTAAAATTTTTTCTACCTAGAGTGAATTTGTTTCTGCCATTAAAAAAAAATTCTATCCACTAGCTTATATGCAGCAAGCAATGACGAGTTGGCAAACTCTTTACCAATTAAAGGGGCAAAGTTTACAAAGCTATACCCAGGAATTTAGAAAAAGAGCTTTAATTCTAGGCATTTATTTAGACTCACCTGAAACTTTGCTGAAGTATATAGGTGGCCTACACAGCTATTTGAGGCACACCATTCTCATGTTTAACCCCACTAGCATAGATGAGGTATCTGTTTAGGCTACACACCTAGAGGCTAGAGGTAAGAATGTGAACCCAGAGATTGGGGGATCATCAAAACCCACTGCAAGAAAGAACAAAGAAAAGAGGAAGCAGAAATGGAAAGAGAGGAAGGCAAACATTGTGAAGAAAGATTAACCTTCATGCACTCACTACAAGAAGGTTGGACATGATGATGAACACTACTAGTCTTTGCATCCGAAGTTGAAACCCAAGAAGTTCGATGGCAAGAAGAAGAAGACTGCTATTGCTATTCGGAAAGATTGGGGGTCAGACTCAACTGATGAAACAACAATCACAGCCACAGGTATAAAAGATAAAAATTTTGAAGCTATTGATAATGAAGAAAATGAGAGGAAAAGACATGAGATATTTCATATTAGAGTTATTTCCAAGCATCAAAAGATTGATACTTTATTTGATAGTGGTTCACAAGTAAACTTGATTTCTTAAGCAATTGTAAAGAAGTTGGGACTACTAACCACACCTCAGAAGAAGCCATACCCATTAGGTTGGGTATGTGATAAAGCAAAGCTTCAAGTGACTAGACAATGTAAACTTAGGTTTTCTTTTGGGTCAATATTTGCAGATGTGGTTGAGTTAGATATAGTTCCCTTGGATATATGTGGTATTGTTTTAGGATGTCCTTACTTGTATGATAGAAAATCTATTTTCTATAAAACTGAAAATAAGTATCAACTCACAAAATATGGAATAGAATATATTGTACGAGCTCATCAGTGCAAAAATAACTACACTCTCATAAACTCAGGGCAGATGAAAAGAATTGTAAATTCATGCAAGCAATTTTTACTAATGGTTGTAACAGAAAAGAAACCAGATAAAACCAATTTATTTGAAGGTTGTGATGCTAAACAGAAAGATGATTTAGAAAAAGTTGTTTCAGAATATGATATCCTATTTCAAGAACCTAAAGGTCTGCCACCCAAAAGGGAAATTGTACATGATATTCATTTGCAGCAAGATGCTCCATTTCCTAACATCAAAATTTACAGGTTATCCACTTTAGAGAATGCAGAAATCAAGAAGCAGGTACAGGAGTTGCTCAACAAAGGGTTCATAAGGCCAAGCACATCACCACGTGGATCTCCAATTGTCTTGGTTACAAAGAAAGATGGCTCATGGAGGATGTGCATTGATTACAGAGCACTGAATAAAATAACGATCAAGAATCATTATCCTCTTCCTCACATAGATGATCTGTTAGATGAGTTGAAAGAAGTTGTCTGCTTTTCCAAGTTGGACTTGCATAGTGGCTACCATCAGGTCAGAGTTGTAGAACAAGATGCGTGGAAGACTACTTTCAAAACAAATCAAGGGCTGTATGAATGGCTAGTTATGCCTTTTGGCTTAAGTAATGCTCCTGCCACTTTCATGAGAGTAATGAATGATGTACTCAGGCCTTTTATTGATGATTTTGTAATTGTATATTTGGATGACATTCTTGTTTTTAGTAAAACATGGGAGGAACATTTGAAGCATGTATAGCAGACTCTAGATGTTTTGAAAAAAGAAAATCTCTATGTTAAAATATCAAAATGTGAATTTGGAAAAACATCTTTGAAATATTTGGGTCATATTGTAGGGGGTGGTGAATTGAAGATAGATCCCTCTAAGGTTGAAGTCATTGTGAACTAGCCTAAACCCAAATCTGTTACAGAAGTTAGGAGCTTCCTAGGAGCAACACAATATTGGAGAAAGTTTATTGCTAAATTTTCCTTGATTGCAGCTCCCTTACATGCTTTAATAAGATTGAACAAGGTGTCTCAGTGGGGAGGCAAATAGCAGAAAGCCTTCGACACCTTGAAAGAAAAGATTAGTACAGCACCAGTACTAGCATTGCTAGATCTTCAAAGACCATTTGAGATTGAAATAGATGCCAGTGACTATGCCATGGGAGCAATGTTGACGCAACATGGTAAATCCATATGTTATCATTCCGAGACATTTAATTTTACAGTAGTTAATTATCCCACATATGATAAAGAATTGTATGCATTAGTGCAGAGTGTGAAAAAGTGGAAACATTACCTATTGGGAAAAGAAATATTTATACATACTGATCATCAACCACTTCAATATTTGCACTCACAAACTAAATTGTAGCAATCAAGACAATATAGGTGGATATGGTTTCTACAACAGTTTCATCTTGTCATCAGATATAAGAAAGGCATACACAATAAGGTTGCAGATATGTTATCTAGACCAATCATAAATGCATCTACTATAGTTAAGCATAATTCAGTATTGCATGAAAGCTACATTGAACAATATGCTCAAGATGTAGATTTTAAAGATGTATATGCAACTTTAAGTCATGGCAGAAAAGTAGAAGAATTGGATTATCATGTTAAGGAGCAACTCTTGTATCATTTTGGAAAGTTATGCATTCCTCAAACTGAAAGAGTTAACATAATCCAAGAAGCACTCACTTCTTTAATATCAGGTCATTTTGGTGTAAGTAAAACAGTTTCACAGCTGCAAAGATTCTATTATTGGCCAAGAATGCATGAAACAGTTTCTAGATATATTAGAGGGTGTACCATGTGTGCTAAAACAAAGCCCAACAATAGAAAACTAGGCTTGTACACTCCACTTCTAGTTCCTTCTCATCCTTGGGAAAGTGTTTCCATGGACTTTGTTGGGGGACTGCCAAAATCTAGAAAAGGTCATGACTATTTATATGTTATTGTGGACAGGTTCAGCAAAATGTGTATTTTAATACCTTGTAACAAGCAAATTACAGCTGAACAAACAACAAAGTTGTTCTTTCAGCATGTATGGGTTCATTTTGAATTACCCACATCTATCGTCTCTGATCAAGATTCCCAATTTGTTGGGAAGTTTTGGTCAAGTCTATGGGAGTTAATGGACACCAGATTGAAGAAGAGCACAACATTTCATCCACAAATAGATGGACAAACATAGGTGGTCAACAGGACAGTGATCCAATTGCTTAGGGGCTATTGCAGCAAGCATCCCAAACTTTGGAATGAACATTTATGTTATGTGCAACATGCTTACAACCGTGCTAAACATTCTTCTACACAAAGATCTCCTTTTGAGAGTTGTTTTGGTTTTATACCAAGGTCTCCCTTGGATTTTGTCTTTAGTAAAGACATAATAGTTGATGGACATAATGATGTGGAAAAAGCAACCAAGTTCATTCAACAGATCCAAGAAATTCACCAGGCAGTACATGAACAGCTGGAAAAGAGCAAAGCCAAGTATAAGGCAAGGCATGATAAGCATAGAATTGAGCATAGCTTCCAGGTTGGTGATCAAGTCTGGCTGTACATTAGCAAAGAAAGAATGCAAGGTGAAGGTAAGAAGCTAAAACCAATAAGGTATGGGCCTTTCAAGATACTTGAGAAAATTGGTGAGAATGATTTTTGCCTTGATTTGCCAGTTTACATGCACATATATTCAATAGTTAATGAAGAGAACTTGAGACTATTTGAACCTTCATTTTTTGAAGATCCCGAAGAACAAAGTCAGTTGTCTTCTATTGATGATCTGTCACCTAAATATCTCAATGAGTTGCAGGAAGATATAGTTATGGACAGGAAGGTGAGAACTACACGTAGAGGGGATGTTGAGTACCTCAGAATTAGACTCAAAGGTTTAAAACCAGGCAGTGCAAGATGGATAGAGATTGGACAGGTGAGGAAGTTGTATCCTCACTTGATTTATGCTTAAAAACAAACTTTTGGTGGTCCAAAATCCTGTTCAGTGGGAAGGTGTGATCCAAAATGGATCCAAAAAACCCTCTATGTCTTCAAACACTCGAAACTATTGCATAAGAAGAACTTGTTAAAAGTCAGATAACACTATCGGGAGGCAAAAACATAGAAAAATCATTGAAAAACAGAGTATCAATGGTTTAAAGAAACTTTGAATTAGAGCCGTTGGATCTGGCTGATCAACGGTCCAAATCCGATTGGTGAATTGCAATTGGCGGTGGCAAAGGGAGGCTATCATTGGAGACCACAAGGAATACAAGATAGCGATTAGGGGGGTCAACGAGGATCATCGATCAAGAGCGTAGATTGACGACCCAAGTTGCATCGCAGTATCGATATCGGCAAATGCAAAGGAGCACTTACAACAGCCCAGGGTATGTGCAATATGCGATTGTGATCAATCGCATCACAATATCATGTCGGCACATTTCAATGGAGCAGGGCCGATAATAATGATGACAACGATAACCGGACCCGATAAAACTATACAGAATATTTGATAATATTTCAAGTTCGGAAACAATGCTTCTTCAATGTAAATTGCATTTTCGTTAAACAAATGAAATACAAAGGATAAGGCACTGATGTGATATTACGAAACTGAAAAGGTTTATTAATGTTGTTGAATGCTATTTCAAGTCCAATATGAGCAGGATCTCGTGTTTTAATGTATTTTTTAATATAAAAGGGAAATCACAAAATAGGCAGGATTTCGAGAGGACCAAAGGCAGTAAGTGGTTTGGGTCGAGCTCCGCCCGATCCAATAAAATGGCTACCACGTGTCTAGGTTGAGGAGATAGAAAACCACCCTTATCAGGCGGTTAACCCCCGTATGAAAGGGCCACCCGAAATTAACCATAGCCATTGGATCTGGATCTCCCAGATCAATGGTGGAGATGCGATATGATTATACAAGCAGACCTCATAGGAGTATAAGGTGGATTTATTGATATTGGAAGTCTGATAAATAGTATTTGGTGGACTTTTCTTGTGTTTGACCTTATTTCTCTGTGTAAACAGAGAACGACGATTTCGAAGGATTTCAAAGGCCCGATGACCATTGTTATAGACATATTTGGGCACTGCAACCCCAATCACATATGTCCATAAAAAAAGGGCTTCTAAATCCCTAAAAGTGTTGTTTCATACCCTAAAGAAACAAGGTTAGCTGATTACATCATCTCCCAGAAGTTCTCCATGAAAAACTACTCAGAACTGGTCAAAATAGGACCATATATACTCCTCCATGCATAGGGTGCGATGCATCTCACCTATTACACATAGGGGGTGTGATGCATACTATAAAGCCCTTCTGTAGGTTGCAATGAGTGAGAGCAGACAAATGGCAGAAGCAGTGTGCTAGGCGGAAACCCAGATAATCTTCTAGAAACTTCTCATATGACACTTGCCTCTCTGAATTCACCCAGGGATGAGTAAGAGATCTGAAATCTCCAAGTGGAACCAAGAACTATCAATGAAATGACACTAATAAAAATCCCAGAAGCTGACTCACTCTCCTTTAAACATCTATACATGGATCCCTCATCCAAGAGATCCAAATGCTGGAATTTTGTAATTTGCAAGGAAGTGTTGTTGGTTTCTCTTTGAAGACATTGTTGGGTGATCTTGCTTTGTATGAGGTGAAGAGGGCTTTCATGCTGGGAGGATGATGCTGGATCAGACAACCTCGTTGTAATCCTCTCTTCTACTACTTCTATCAATAAAGCTATTTGAGTTTTCCTCCATATGCTTGTATATCTTTGAATCTTGTTTGTGTATGCATTTATATTGTTCATTTACATCTGATCCTACATTATTTATGGTTATAGGTCTCTATGATTTGATGGTATTTTTCTACCTTGGCTCTATAGGTGTTCTTTGAAGTGGGACAAGTGAGGAAGAAGTGGCGAAAGCTCTATCAAAGGAGAGAGGAAACAGGCAAGGAGACTAGCGAAAGACCGAGGTTGGTGCTTTCTGCTTCTTTCTCATCTATCTCTCATAAAGGAAAACACAAGTAACTTCAATCTATTTGTTTCTAAGATAGCTACCCATCTTAGTGGGACTAGCAACTCTGAATAGACACTAGTTTTCCTGATAACAAAATGGCAACTCTGCTGGGGAGCGAATAGTTTGTTTGTTTCGTTACTGTTGTTTTCTTTAAAAACCAGAGACGGAGCCTGAAGTTAAGCTAGCTAGCCTCCGAACTGCTTTTGCTATGCAACTGCAAAGTAGATCAATGCTGCTTCAGTCAATCTCTAGGTTGGTTTATGGACTGAACATCTAGCTTGCAAACATCCTAAGTGCCCTGGTGGTACCTCAAATAACCTCATTAGATCAGCCCCTATACTTTGTGTTTAATAACAATCATTAGCTCAACCTAAATCCTTGAACTTAGCTGCAAACTGTGAGCAAAAACCAAGCTCAGTCTTGTCCCTGGACCATCGCACTATCTCTTCTTGGCAGTCTATATGCATCACACCTCCTGTGTGCTGTAGATGAGATGCATCCCTATTTCCCTATGTTACAGGTGTGATGATCAGATGAGACTGTTTCTGCCTCCAGATTTTGGTTTTTTCTTCATTGTGTTCAGCTTTATTTAGTAGTTTTACTATCTGTGATCAGTATATCTCTATTGAAACCATCTTCCTTTGCATTATTTAGCCTCCATCGATAAGGAATTGTGAATGTTTTCTATGTATTTTTCGTCATTTACAGTTCTCTTGTGCAAATAGTAGCTTAATCGAACTATCGTCTTTTGGTTTGAAAGTGTTGCAAGTGTCGTTTTCAGTCAAGAAAAAGAGTATTACAAAGCATTCCTCTTTTAGATAGTTGATTACACTTTTTTCCATTGTATTTGAATTGAATCATTAGTATTTCATGTGTCAAAATCAATTTTGAATTCGAAATCGCAAAGTGTCGTCTTGGCTTTACTTTCGTTTTTTGAAAAGAAAATTGTTAGTATTGTCTTTGAAAGAAGATAGTTCAGATCTATACTTTGTTTTCCTTTTGTCATTTTCACATTAAGGAAACTGAAAAACAATACATGTATGTGCATTTGCATTAAGACTGCATGCTAAAGTTGAATTAGGAAAAGTGCATCTAGTGTGTGCCCTCTACTCTATGTTGAAAGAATTTCATTTATCTTTCCTTAGTAGCTAGGATTTTCATTGCAAAAAGAAAATAAACGACTATTTATCATCTTAGATTGCATATTTAGGAATTGTATATCTACATCATGCAGTGAACCTTAAAGGAAAACTTCTTAAGAAAGATCAACTATAAAATAAACTTCAATGAACATAAAAATGCTTTGGAACCTAACGCACAACATTTAGAAGTTTAGGCTAGAGACGTATTATGGTGTCGTAAAGCCTAGTAACTATTGCTTTCACTGTAGGTTGGGTGATTCCTCCTCTTTGAGACGACAAGTGCCAGTACAAACTTGTGCTCCCACATACCATCGAGTATATATTGGGAGACCACAATAGGCTACATCCTTTATCCTTAGGAAGCCGTGTCTACCGACCTATCGATTGCAACGCATTGAACACAACAATCGGGAAGATTGACTGTCGTACCATAAAAAGTATTCTGCATTTTTGCGATTGGTTTGGTAATCCCTCTATCTAGATTTCCAGAGTAGGCACTGTCGTTCCCTTTCAGACTCCTTAAAAGAAAAGGTCCATCTGAGCACTTGTCACTTTAGGCTCATTAAAAATCAAAGGTGACTAGAGTCATCTTTAGCTTTTTCTTGATTCTTAAAAATTGAAAAAGCAAGTTGTGTCAAAGTGTCATAAAATTCATTTAATTCGGAATAACATTTTCCCCTTTTTATTTTGAGTTGATCAAGTAATCCGCAATCGTGGAAGAAAGTCAATCAAAACCCTATTGTTCACGGAGACTAATGAGTCAACTGTGTTTGACTCTGGAAACGAAACCATTCTAGGACAAGCGATCTCATTTAACCGGGTCAAAGTCCCCTGGTTTGTTCAAAACTTATGTTTCAACATCCTCGGAGACTCCAATTACTCCAACTATTTTTGGTAACCCTGCCTCTACAGAAGAAGTTCCATAGTTACAAGAGGACACTAGAACTGATCCTATTGTAATGCTAAACACATCTATTCCTGAACCAATTCCATCTAGGACTGATTCGGAAAGTGTTAACCCTCCAACATCTATCGCCGTAGAGTGTGCACCTTCTTCGGCACTACAAATATTTTACAGACCTGACGATATACCTCTTCCACCTGGACTGATTGCGATAGAAGAGATTGTGGAGGATCTTCCATCCAGTACCCCATTACATTTTGGAACTAGGATCCACCTATATCCTTCTAATTCAGAAGATAGTCAACCTTCATCGCAAGTTCCTGTAGAATCGCTAGGAAGTCTTTTGGGTAGACTCAATATGTCTGAACAACCATCGACATCTAGGACTGTGTCATCCGAAACAACAATAGCAGAACTTCCTACCGCTACTCTGACACTGTTCACTCGTGTACCATCTGTCCTAACTAGTTCTCAACCGCTAGATGGAATCCACCCAAGGACTATTTCGATAGTGTGCTCTATTCCCATTTGTTCATCCGGAGTAATATCTGGAATTTCTTATGTTGAGTCTCAGCAAATTAATCCTCCACAACAGTATCAATTTGGGCAGTCCAGTCTACAAGGACCAATTTTTCCTTTGAACACTGGATTGTCGCCATATGGGGGGTAGTATGCCTTTTCATTGTTCCCTCTAGGAGAACAACCATATGAGAGTTCACAACAAAATTCAGGTGAAGCTGGAATTGCATCCAGTGGTTGGGTACCAATACTACCTCAATAGGCAAGAGTTGTATATTCAATGCAACCAAATCTACCTTTGTCGAATATCCCCACTACACCAGCTATTGTAACGGTGTCACAAGTACAAACGCTACCTGTTGTATGTCAACCTCAAGTTTCTCAGGTCATGATACAACAACCTCTTGTCTCAACAACTCAACCACAATCGTTGACTAGTGGCTCCTTAACTGAAGCAAATCAGGCTCAAACAGGTACTATCACCCCTCATCTTGGTCAAACATCCAGTATTGGACAACAACAAATGGTTTCACAGCCATGGCTAGTGCAATATCAACAATCGCAATTCCAACAAGCTTACCGAAGACCTGAGCAACAAAGCTTTTCAGGTAATGGGCAACTGTATATTCAAAACGGTCACCATCAATCATATCATAATGGTTATGCCCATCAACCTTATCAAAGTTATCAACATCAAATACATTATGTTGGTATGCAAAGACCCACTGGTCGGGCGATCCCATCTTATCCTGGGTATGCTTTGCCAAACCTGAATCAACAGTTGCCCTTCGTCACAATGTTGGAATTACCAGATCTAAATCAGCTAACAAATGATCCAATTGCTTACACCCTTTGGTGGCTGGCAATTCCTCATAAACGTCCATCAGATATTCCTAAATTCAATAGAAATCCGGGTGAAGATCCGTCGAATCATGTGATTACTTTTCATCAGTGGTGTTCGTCCAACACTCTCAACAATGATTCGATTAGGCTTCGCCTTTTTTAGCGAACGTTAACTGGTCCAGCGGCAAAATGATACATCGAATTGCCTAGAGATTCATTCGATAACTTCGGTGCCCTTGCCACAACCTTTTTAACCCATTTTCAGCAACCCATAAGGTACGAAATAGGAACGGAGCTTCTTACCAATTTTAAGCAGATGACAACCACTTACATATTTGATCATATTCATGACTGGCGATGTCGTCGTAGAATGGTAAGAACATATGTTCCTCATTAGCTGCTAGCTGAATGGTTTGTTAAGTCATTATTACCTTCTATTACATAAGATGTGGCTAGGGGGCATTGAAGAGCAAGTCATTGCTCGTGTGCAAAATCTAGACTTGATTTATACTCAATCTGGTACACTCTATGACAAAATTCCTAATGCTCCTAGACTAGAGTTTTACGTTCCTCCTCCTCCTAAATCAAGCAAAGACTCTCATGCCGCCAATGGTGTGATAGGCACAACCAGCGCAAAAACTACGAAGGCTACATCTAAGAAGGCCTGTACGGTTTCTGGTCAAAATGTAAATGAAGAACTTCTTGCCTCGGAGGTTAATGCTGTGTCGACCAACAAAGGCAAAGAACCGAAGCAACCAGGGGGCAAGAAAAAAGGGAAAAGCAAAAAGAAGAAACAAGATGATTTGTCTCCTGAAAAATCTTCTGCAAACCCTTCTGGGAAAAAGAAACCTCCTTCGTCGTGTCACATTTGTGACGAAGACCATTGGATGATTGATTATCCACATAGAGCTGAGATTAAGAAGTTCTTTAAGACCTCAAAAACTTCAGCAGTCTTAACGGATCTGTTTCCAAACCTAGAAACCAATCTGGTTGCTAGCGACAATTCTTCCCCATCCCAAGTGCTTATGTTTTCCATTTTGAAATAGCAAAACGATTCTTTGATATTGACAAGGAATAAAGATTACGAGAATCCACATCTGTCGAACAATAAGGCTACAGATCAACCTAGTAGTTCGACAACAACTTCAACCGAAGTTGTGCCACCCATCATTCCTGAGCTAACAATAAAGCCACCAAAGGGAGTAGTACACAAATCGACGTTTAATCCTCATGCCTGAGAAGCACAAAATTATAATATAGTTGAGGATCTAGCCCAATCACCATCCGCTATGTCGACACTTGAAGTACTGCAAAATTACCCCTCCCAAAAGCTGGCTCTATTATTAGCAATAAGTGGGATTGACCCAATGGATTCCAATTTGGTGGCCTTTAACCATAAAGGATTTGAACCTCAGTTACCAGCTCAACTCGCTTTCCTCATCCAAGTGAAGGCCCTCAACAAAACTATTCATCGAACAATTATTGATGAGGGGGCATCTACCTACATTATGTCAATGAGTTGCTAGAAAACTTTAAGATCACCACCCTTGTCAAGATAATCAATGACATTAAAAGCATTCAATGGATGAACATACACCCGGTACGGGATTTTAAGTAACTTACAAGTTGAACTGGGGGGGAAAAACAGTAGAAATAGATGTCAAAGTTATCGATGGAAACCTCGATTACAATATCTTATTGGGAAGGCCTTGGATTTATACCATGGCTATTGTTGTATCAACTTACTTTAGGAAGATTACATTTCCTTTCCAAGGAGGAATTACAATCATTGATCAACAAACATTTCTCCCCAACAATTCACAAGTTACAGGAAGCATTCTAGTGATGCATGGAAGCTCTCATTCGCTTCAAAATGTTGGAGTAGGCCTACTGAAAGACCCTACCTTGATGGGTACTTTTTCCCTACTGCCTCTGAGTAATCTGGTGGAAGTGGAAACAGTAGGAACCTACAATATGATATCTTCCATTCAGAATATTTCCGAACATTTTGTTAGCATGGATCATCAACAGGTTTTGCCTCCAAGCCCAATAGAGATTTTGTAGCAATCAATTTTATCACCTTGGGCGGCAAACCCAAATCAATGCTTATCAAGTGTTTGGGTGGATAGGTCAAAGAAATATGGCACCTCTTCAGATCGTTGGTCACGTGTACATTCTATAGACGAAGGAATTATTCAGTCGATGATGATAGGAGAGGCACCATGGGAAGATTACCACCATCATTCCCATCTTCCGGATTACAACGAAGATTATTCCAACGACCTTGATCATCCTTCAGTTTTTGATTTTCTATCAAATACTGTAAATACGGTGGACTCCAAGTGAAATCTATCCAATATTGAAGAAACTATCGCCATAAATATCTCGATCAAACCTAATGTTGTAGAGAATATTCATGTCGACAAATCGTTTTCTTCTTCAGAACTGGAAATATATTGCACTCTCTTTCATGAATTCAGAGATGTCTTTGCATGGTCATACGAAGAAATGCCAGGCATCGACTCGAGCATCATTGAACATGAAATCAAAATGTATCTATATGTCACACTAGTATGACAACGGCTTCGGTAGGTGCACCCGAAGAAAGCTGCTGCCATCAAGGCAGAAGTTGAAAAAATTTTACATGCTGGTTTCATTTACCTGGTTCCTCTAACTGATTGGGTATTGAATATTGTTCCTGTGATGAAAAAGAAAGGAACGATTAGAGTGTGCAATCATTACAGGGATGTAAATCAAGCTTGTCCAAAGGACAACTACCCTACACCCTTCATTGACCAGATAATTGATGAATGCGCCGGATGCGAAATATTTTCATTTATGGACAGATTTTTTGGGTATAATCAAATAAATATCCACCCACAGGACCAGTCAAAGACTGCATTTATATGTCCATGGGGCACATTTGCCTACTGCAAAGTACCTTTCGATTTAAAGAACGCAGGGGCAGCCTTTCAGAGGGCTATGAATTACGCCTTCCATGACATCAAGAACATTGTTCAACCATATCTTGACGATCTTCTGGCTCATTCGCGAAAGCAGACTGATCATCCGCGGCATTTGAGAGCCATATTTCTATGTTACCGACACTACAAGATACAACTCAATCCACACAAGTGTGTGTTTTGTGTCGATTCTAGTCGTTTACTTGGCTTCGTGGTTTATAAAAACGGAATTCAACTCGACCCATGTAAGGTTCAAGAAATCTTGATATGCCTCCACCTTCGAATTTTCTTCAGATTCAGAAACTCCAAGGGAAAGCAAACTTTTTGAGGAGGTTCATTCCAAATTATGCCCAACTTGCCAAAGGTTATACGCGTCTTTTGAAAAAAGAAGTACCCTTCAATTGGGATCAGGTTGGACAAGCTTCCTTTAATGCTCTAAAGGAATCCCTAATAATATCATCATTAATGTACGCTCCTGATTATCAAAAAGACTTTAACCTGTATCTAGCTGTAGTAGATACAACCATCGCAATGGTTTAAGTTCAAGAAGAAAATGGAATCGAACATCCTATCTATTATTTAAGCCGAAACTTAAATGATACAGAAACAAAATACTCCTATGTTGAAAAGCTATCTCTCGCAAATGTTTAAGCAGTACAAAGATTTCGACACTGTATCCTCTTCCGCAAAACTACCATTTTATCAGATTGCAACCCAATGACTTACATTCTGTTGCGTCAGTTACTTGGGGGAAAATATTCAAAATGGATAGCTATTTGCAAGAGTTTGATCTGGAATTCGTAAAGTCCAAATCAAAGAAACCTCTAGTTTTCACAGAGTTATTATGCGATTTCCCATTGTCGTCCAACGATTCAACATCCAAAGCGATAATCGTGGATGAATCTCTGTTTCTGATATAGTCAAGCGATCTGTGGTATGGAGATATAATCATCTATCTCCAAACCCAAACACCTCGGCCTAATACCTCTCGCTCTGAACAAAGATGTAGTCGATACCAAGCAAAATACTACATGATCGTCGGTGATACGCTTTACAGTCGTGGTATTGATACAGTTCTGCGAAGGTGCCTCACCCATTAGGAGGCCGAAAAAGTCCTGAATGATTGTCATTTAGGCACGCGTGGGGGGCATCAATCTAGTTACACCACGGCACAAAAGATTTTACAAGTAGGCTACTTTTGGCCAACAATGTTCAAAGATTACATAACCACAGTCGGAAGTCGCCATGCTTGTCAAATCTTCGACCGGAAAACCAGAATACCACCGGCACCTTTGCAACCAGTAGTTGTTGTTGGGGCATTTCCAAATGGGGCATAGATTTCATGACATGTAACCCCACCTCGGTCAGGGGGCATGGGTATATCATAGTCGTAGTTGACTATTTTACAAAATGGGCTAACGCGATGCCTACATTAAACAACAGTGGCGAAACGACTGCTCTTTTCTTTTTTAATCATGTAGTGTCTAGGTCCGGTGTTCCACAGGCTATAGTCACAGATCATGGATTGCATTTTCACAATCAAATGATGGTCGAATTGGATGCCAAACTAGGATTGTCCCATGACAGTTATACTCCATATTATCTGCAAGCTAACGGACAAGTTGAGGCCATCAACAAAGTCCTAAAGCACATGCTGCAAAGGATGTTCAGAGCCCACAAACGGAGTTGGTACCTAATCCTATACTCGGCCTTGTGGGTTTATAGAACCCCGGTAAGAAATTCGACCAGGTGTACACCCTTTCAGTTGGTGTAGGGCTTGGAAGCCGTCTTACCAATTCAATGTGAGATTTCATCTCTCAAGCTCGCAATCGACCTTCTCCCTGGAACTTCAGAGGAAGAGGCTCGTTTCTTAGAACTAATCCAATTAAATGAAACTTGTCGTGACACTGCCTTTGCTAATGAAGCCCATAAGAAATGCATTAAGGCGCAGTTTGACAAAAATGTCAAACCTCGTGTCTTCTTAGAAGGTGACCTGGTCTTGCTTTACGATCAAGAATCCGATAAATTGGGAGTAGGTGAGTTCCAATCTTTGTGGAAGGGTCCCTACATTGTTAAACGAGTGTTAGCAAAAGGAGCCTATGAGCTAGTAGATTAAGATGGAATTCCACTGGCGCAACCCAGAAAGGGGTTGTACCTTAAGCGTTACTATGCTTGACTAGATGTCGAACCTATTGGAATCATACGTTGGATATGCCGATGGAGCTAGTTGTAGTGTGCGGAACCTATCTTCTGCGACCTGGGCCATTTTTGATCCAAGCGGTGAGTTAGTCAGTTTCAGAGGAGCATGTGTTGGTCGATCAACAAAAAACATCACTGAGTATAGCGCGTTGATAGAAATTCTCTCTGATGCCATCACACGTGGCATACGCTGACGTTTTGTCAGGCTAGACTCACAACTTTTCATCCTACAGCTTACTAGCATATATTCTGTTTAGAATCCAGCTATCTATCATATGTTCCTAAGGGTCAGGATTTTGGAAAGGCAGTTTGATTCTATTCAATATCAAGACATTTCCAGAAGCTTAAACACATTAACTGATTCATTAGCAAATTATGTGTTAGATATACATTTGCAACATTTATAAAAGAAAGCATTTCAATCAACATTTGCATCACGAGAAGTTTTACAAAAAGTTCAAGCTCATTAAAAATAAACCTCTCCATGAGTAGTTTTACGCGAAGTTCAAGCTCGTCAAAAAATAAACCTAGCAATGAGCAAGTGTTCCCATAGAGTTCAAGCTCATTAAAAAATCAACCCCACCTCTAGTAAATAACCATTTTGATCACATGACTATCAGCTTTTGAACCTTGGTCGTGTTCTTACCATCACCTCCACTCTTTTTTAGTAGATCATACACCTCCATTTGATTGTTTACCCTTTTGAGGAAAAGTCGCGACGAGTGATTCTATTAGCCACCCTCTTTCCACTGCCATGATTGGAATGTTCCAAACTTTACCTGGAACCAGTTGCTATCCAAAAAATCACTCGTTCCTCAAAAGATGAGTCTCCTTTAATCTCTTTTCATCTGACTCGTAAAATATGAAAAGATTGCTTAGCAATTGGCCTCTCCAGCTCGTTAAAGTGACCGGAAGTGCCATCCCTCCTGTAGATTTTAATCTTTTTGGACCTGAGGGATTATTACACAAAAAGATCGAGCGCTTGTCTTGTTCGGCTCGTTAAAACTATCGAAAAGTCATTCCTTTCGTATTATTTTACACTTTTTTGGACTTGAGGGATTATATTACAAAAAAGGACCACTGGAGTTGCCTTTCTGTCCCTTTTTAGACTCTCTAAAATTGAAAAGGATTGAGTTATCTTTGTCATTAAACTCATTAAAACAATAGTGACAAACTTGTCCATGCAGACAAGAGAGAGTTTCACTATCGCTAAGCTCGTTAAAACATAGCGACGGGTGTGTGCAAAGGGCAAATTATAGAAAAATCATATGTTATCCTCCTCAATCTTGACAAAAATAAAGAGGTACTGGTCAACAATGACTGGGAAAAAGGGAAGAAAACTTGAATAGTTTCATCAGTAGTAGGTCGCTCTTGAACATGACACTTTCACTCCATCACCATGATTGAGTTGGGTTGGGTTATTCCGTTCACCAGTCATATCACCATTGGTCCACCGGACCATCCACCTTGGGGTTAACACTACCAATCCATCTCAGTGTCACTGATATGTCCAAGAGAATTCACTTAGAGAATTCACCAACCTAGGTAACGTCTCATCCGCTACAATACCTTCACTCTACATTTTTCATGACCGCCACCCTGAACCTTGTATCATCAGATCATTTTCACCTCGACAAAATCATTTTCTCCATTCTGTGTCATAGATGTGGGATTCATTAAGGCCCTCCTATGACGAGTCACTTCTTGTCAACATCAGCTCATTATCCAAGAAGTTGGCTTAGGGACAACCCTTTCAGTACTTTGAAGCTTTCATGCCTCAATGGAAAGTTTCTCACTTCCGACGATAGGTTTACATTAATGGCCTTCAACTGAAATATTTTACGTGGTGTTCGACATCAACTCATGTATTCACACCACGTGAATTGTACTACAGTACCTTGAGGGTCATCATCATCATAGGTGATTCCTCTCGCGCCTGTTAACAGATTACATCATTGGCTGGTAATCAGGCAATGTCTTCCCATGTTCAACATCAGAACATCTTCTCACATGGATCGATTTGTACTTCAGGTGAATATTGAATGAGTTTGAAGACCCAGGATCTAGTTTCATCCATCCGGGCTGTGATATATTCAGGAAAATAGAGACATCAAATGTACATCATTACTGCACAGATAATCATCCAAACTAAAGGATGATGGCTCTACCAGAATCCTCAGTCTACCACACAGACGATTGTTTATCTTATGTACATGAATATTAATTTATAAAGCTGAGCATGGGAATGCCCGCCTTAGCTAGATCATGAAAATGTTGCGAAGATAATGTATTGTATTGTATCTTATTACAGGTCACCTTCTAGTTTGAAAAACCTCGGATCCTCATTATAAAGCATTTCACCCGACATCAAAAGGATTTACGACCTCATGCTTTAGGGGGCAACTGTTATAGACATATTTGGGCACTGCAACCCCAATCACATATGTCCATAAACCAAGGGCTTCTAAATCCCTAAAATTATTTTTTCATACCCTAAAGGAACAAGGTCAGCTGATTACATCATCTCCCAGAAGTTCTCCATGAAAAACTACTCAAAACTGGTCAAAACGGGACCATATAGACTGCTGCATGCATAGGGTGCGATGCATCACCTATTACACACGGGGGGTGTGATGCATACTAGAAAGCCCTTCTGTAGGGTGCGATGAGTGAGAGCAGACAAATGGCAAAAGCAGTGTGCTAGGTGGAAACCTAGAGAATCTTCTAGAAACTGCTCATATGACACTTGCCTCTCTAAATTTGCCTAGGGATGAGTAAGAGATCTGAAATCTCCAAGTGGAACCAAGAACTATCAGTGAAATGACACTAACCAAAATCCCAGAAGCTGACTCACTCTCTTTGAAGACATTGTTGGGTGATCTTGCTTTGTATGAGGTGAAGAGGGCTCTCATGCTAGGAGGATGATGCTGGATTAGACAGCCTGGTTGTAATCCTCTCTTCTACTACTTCTATCAATAAAGCTATTTGAGTTTTCCTCCATATGCTTGTATATCTCTGAATCTTGTTTGTGTATGCATTTATATGGTTAATGTACATCTGATCCTACATTATTTATGGTTATAGGTCTCTATTCTTTGATGGTATTTTGTTGCCTTGGCTCTACAAGTGTTCTTTGAAGTGGGACAAGTGAGGAAGGAGTGGCGAAAGATATATCAAAGGAGAGAGGAAACAAGCAAGGAAACTAGTGAAAGACCGAGGTTGGTGCTCTCTGCTTCTCTCTCATCTATCTCTCATAAAGGAAAACACAAGTAACTTTAATTTGTTTGTTTCTAAGATAGCTACCCATCTTAGTGGGACTAGAAGATCTGAATAGACACTAGTTTTCCTGATAACAAAATGACGACTCCCTTGGCGAGCGAATAGTTTGTTTGTTTCATTACTATTGTTTGCTTTATAAAATACAGACAAAGCCTGAAGTTAAGCCAGCTAGCCTTCAAACTGCTTTTGTTATGCAACTGCAAAGTAGATCAATGTTGGTTCAGTCAATCTCTGGGTTGGTTTATGGACTGAACATCTAGCTTGCAAACATCCTAAGTGCCCTGGTGGTAGCTCAAATAACCTCATTAGATTAGCCCCTATACTTTGTATTTACTGACAATCATTAGCTCAACCTAAATCCCTTAACTTAGCTGCAAACTGTGAGCAAAAACCAAGCTCAGTCTCGTCCCTGGACCATCGCATTCTCTCTTCTTCGGAGTCTGGATGCATCGCACCTCCCATGTGCTGTAGGTGAGATGCATCCCTGTCTCCCTCGGTTACAGGTGCGATGATCAGATGAGACTGTTTTTGCCTCCAGATTTTGGTTTTTTCTTCATTGTCTTCAACTTTATTCAGTAATTTTGCTATTTCTGATCAGTATATCTCTGTTGAAACCATCTTCCTTTACATTATTCAACCTCCATCGATAAGGAATTGTGATTGTTTTTTTTATGTATTTTTCGTCATTTACAGTTCTCTTGTGCAAATAGTAGCTTAATCAAACTGTCGTCTTTTGATTTGAAAGTGTCGCAAGTGTCATTTTCAGTCAAGAAAAAGAGTATTACAAAGCATTCCTCTTTTAGATAGTCGATTACACTTTTTGCCATTGTATTTGATTTGAATCATTAGTATTTCAAGTGTCGAAAGCAATTTTGAATTCGAAATCGCAAAGTGTTGTCTTAGCTTTACTTTCATTTTTTGAAAACAAAATTGATAGTACTGTCGCTTTGAAAGAAGATAATTTAGATCTATACTTTGTTTCCTTTTGTCATTTTCACATTAAGGAAACTTAAAAACAATACATGTATGTGCATTTGCATTAAGACTGCATGTTGAAGTTGATTTAGGAAAAGTGCATCTAGTGAGTGCCCTCTGCTCTATGTTGACAGAATTTCATTTATCTTTCCTTAATAGCTAGGATTTTCATTGCAAAAAAGAAAATAAACACCTGTTTATCATCTTAGATTGCATATTTAGGAATTGTATATCTACATCACGTGGTGAACCTTAAAGGAAAACTTCTTAAGAAAGATCAACTATAAAATAAACTTCAATGAACATAAATGCTTTGGAACCTAACACAAAACATTTAGAAGTCTAGGCTAGAGACGTATTCCGGTGTCGTAAAGCCTGGCAACTGTCTCTTTCATTGTAGGTTGGGTGATTCCTCCTCTTTGATATGAAAAGTGCCAGTATAGACTTGTGCTCCCATGTACCGCCGAGTATATATTTGGAGACCATAATGGGTTACATCCTTTATCCTTAGGAAGCCGTGTCTGCTGTGCTATCGATCACAATGCACTAAACACAACATTCGAGAAGATTGAATGCCATACCGTAAAAAGAATTTTGTAGTTTTGTGATTGGTTTGGTAATGCCTCTGTCTAGACTTCCAGAGTAGTCACTTTCATTCCCTTTCAGACTCCTTAGAAGAAAAGGTCCATCTCAACACTTGTCACTTCAGGCTCATTAAAATCAAAGGCGACTAGAGTCATCTTTAGCTTTTTCTTGACTCTTAAAAATTGAAAAAGCAAGTTATGTCAAAGCATCATAAAATTCATTTAATTCAGAATAACATTTTCCCCTTTTTATTTTGAGTTGATTAAGTAATCCACAATCGTGGAAGAAAGTCAATCAAAACCCCGTCGTTCGCGGAGACTAACGAGTCAACCATTTTTGACTCTAGAAATGAAACCATTCCAGGCCAGGCAATCTCGTTTAACCAGGTCAAAGTCCCCTGGTTTGTTTGAAACTTGTGTTTCAACATCCTCGGAGACTCTAGTTACTCCAACTATTTTTGGTAACCCTGTCTCTACAGAAGAAGTTCCATAGTTACAAGAGGACACTAGAACTGATCCTACTGTAATGGTAAACACATCTATTCTTGAACTAGTTCCATCTAGGACTGAATCAGAAAGTTTTAACCCTCCAACATCTATCGCTGCAGAGTGTGCACCTTCTTTGGCACCAGAAATATTTTATGGACCTGACGGTCTACCTCTTCCACCTGGACTGATTGTGATAGAAGAGATTGTGAAAGATCTTCCATCCAGTACCCCATTACATTTTGGAACTGGGATCCACCTATATCCTTCTAATTCAAAAGATAGTCAACCTTCATTGCAAGTTCCTGTAGAATCACTAGGAAGTCTTTTGGATAGACTCAATATGTCTGAAAAACCATTGACATCTAGGACTGTGTCATCAAACACAGCAGCAGCAAAACTTCTTGCCACTACTCCGACAATGTTCGCTGGTGTACCATTTGTCCCAACTAGCTCTCAACTGCTAGATGGAATCCACCCAAGGATTGTTTCAACAGTGTGGTGTGTTCCCGTTTGTTCGTCAGGAGTAATATGTGGAATTTATTATGTTGAGTCTCAGCAAATTGATCCTCCACAACAGTATCAATTCGGGTAGTCCAGTCTACAAGGACCAATTTTTCCTTTGAACACTGGATTTCCACCATATGGGGGGCAGTATGCCTTTTCATTGTTCCTTCCAAGAGAAAAACCATATGAGAGTTCACAACAAAATTCGGGTCAAGCTGGAATTGCATCCAATGGTTGGGTGCCAATACTGCCTCAACAACCAAGAGTTGTATATTCAATGCAACCAAATCTACCTGTGTCGAATATCCCCACTACACTAGCTATTGTAATAGTGTCACAAATACAAACGCTGCCTGTTGTATGTCAACCTCAAGTCTCTCAGGTCGTGATACAACAACCTCTTGTCTCAATGACTCAACCACAATCGCTGACTAGTGGCTCCTTAACTGAAGCGACTCAGGCTCAAATGGGTACTATCATCCCTCATCTTGGTCAAACATCCAGTATTGGACAACAAAAAATGGTTTCACAGCCATGGCTAGTGCAATATCAACAATGGCAATTCTAGCAAGCTTACCGAAGACCTGAGCAACAAAGCTTTGCGGGTAATTGGCAACCGTATATTCAAAATGGTCACCATCAATCATATCATAATGGTTATGCCCATCAACCTTATCAAAGTTATTAGCATCAAATACATTATGCTGGTATACAAAGACCCACTGCTCAGGTGATCCCATCTTATCCCGGGTATGCTTCACCAAACCTGAATCAACAGTTGCCCTTTGTCACAATGTTGGAATTACTAGATATAAATCGGCCAACAAATGATCCAATTGCTTATGCCCCTTGGTGGCTGGGAATTCCTCATAAACTTCCGTCAGATATTCCTAAATTCAATGGAAATCTAGGTGAAGATCCGTCGAATCATGTGATGACTTTTCATTTGTGGTGTTCGTCCAACACTCTCAACGATGATTTGATTAGGCTTCACCCTTTTTAGTGAACGTTAACTGGTCCAGTGGCAAAATGGTACATCGAATTGCCTAGAGCTTCATTTGATAACTTCAGTGCCCTTGCCACAACCTTTTTAACCCATTTTCAGTTACCCATAAGGTACGAAACAGGGACGAAGCTTCTTACCAATTTTAAGTAGACGATAGCCACTCACATATCTGATCATATTCATGAGTGGCGACGTTGTCATAAAATGGTAAAAACATGTTCTTGATTAGCTGCTAGCTGAATGGTTTATTAAGTCATTATTAACTTCTATTACAAAAGATGTGGCTAAGGGGGGAGTTGTCACTGAAGAGTAAGTCATTGCTCGTGTGCAAAATCTAGACTTGATTTATACTCAATCTAGTAATCTCTATGAAAAAATTCCTGATGCTCCCAGACCAGAGTTTTCCGTTCCTCCTCCTCCTAAATCAAGCAAAGACTCTCATGCCGCCGATGGCATGATAGGCACAACCAACATGAAAACCACAAAGGCTACATCTAAGAAGGCCTATACGGTTTCTTGTCAAAATGCAAATGAAGAACTTCTTGCCTCGGAGGTTAATGCCGTGTCGACCGACAAAGGAAAAAAACGGAAGCAACCAGGGGGCAAGAAAAAAGGGAAAAGAAAAAAGAATAAACAAGATGATTCGTCTCCTAAAAAATCTTCTGCAAACCATTCTAGGAAAAAGAAACCTCCTTCGCCGTGTCACATTTGTGACGAAGACCATTGGATGATTGATTGTTCACATAGAGTTGAGATTAAGAAGTTCTTTAAGACCTCAAAAACCTCAGTAGTCTTAACGGATCTGTTTCCAAACCCAGAAACCAATCTGGTTGCTAGCGACAATGCTTCCCCATCCCAACTACTTATTTTGTCCATTTCGAAACAGCGAAACGATGCTTTGATATCGACAAGGATTAAAGATTACGGGAATCCATAGCTGTCCAACAACAAGGTTGCAGATCAACCTAGTAGTTTGACAACAACTTCAACTGAAGTTGTGCCACCCATCATTCCTGAGCTAACAATAAAGCCGCCAAAGGGAGTAGTACACAAACGACATTTAATCTTGATGCCTGACCAGCATAGAATTATAATATAGTAGAGGATCTGGCCCAATCACCGTCCGCTATGTCGACACTTGAAGTACTGCAAAATTTCCCTTCCCAAAAGCAGGCTCTATTATCAGCAATAGGTGGGATTGACCCAGTGGATTCCAATCTGGTGGCCTTTAACCATAAAGGATTTGAACCTCAGTTACCATCTCAACTCGCTTTCCTCATCCAAGTGAAAGCCCTCAACAAAACTGTTCATTGAACAATTATTAATGAGGGGGAATCTACTTGCATTATGTCAATGAGTTGATGGAAAACGTTAGGATCACCACCCTTTTCAAGATCATCAATGACATTAAAAACATTCGATGGACGAACATACACCCCGTATGGGATTTTAAGTAACTTACAAGTTGAACTGGGGGGAAAAACAATAGAAATTGATGTCGAAGTTATCGATGGAAACCTCGATTACAATATCTTACTGGGAAGGCCCTAGATTTATGCCATGGTTGCTGTTGTATCAACTTACTTTAGGATGATTGCATTTCCTTTCCAAGGAGGAATTAAAATCATTGATCAACAAACCTTTCTCCCCGAAAATTCACAAGTTACAGGAAGCATTCCAATGACCCGTGGAAGCTCTCATTTGCTTCAAAATGTTGGAGTAGGCCTCCTGAAAAACCCTACCTTGACAGGTAATTTTTCCCTACTTCCTTTGAGTAATCTGGAAGAAGTGGCAATAGTAAGAACCTGCAATATGATATCTTCCATTCAGAAGATTTCCAAACATTTTGTTAGCATGGATCATCAACAGGTTTTGCCTCCAAGCCCAATAGGGATTTTGTAGCAATCAATTTTCTCAGCCTGGGTGGCAAACCTAAATCAATGCTCATTGAGTGTTTGGGTGGATAGGTCAAAGGAATATGGCACCTCTTTAGATCCTTGGTCACATGTACATTCTACAGATGAAGGAATTATTCAGTCGATGATGATAGGAGAGGCACCATGAGAAGATTACCACCATCGTTCCCATCTTCTGGATTACAATGAAGATTATTCCAATCACCTTGATCATCCTTCAGTTTTTTATTTTGTATCAAATACTATAAATACGGTGGACTCCGAGCGAAATTTGTCTAATATTGAAGAAACTATTGCCATAAATATCTCGATCAAACCTAATGTTGTAGAGAATATTCATGTCGGCAAATCTTGTTCTTCTTTAGAATTGGAAATATATTGCGCTCTCTTTCAAAAATTCAAAGATGTCTTCTCATGGTCATACGAAGAAATGCCAGGCATCGACTCAAGCATCGTTGAACATGAAATCAAAATGTATCCAGATGTCAAACCAGTACGACAATGCCTTCGGCAGGTGCACCCGAAGAAAGCCGCTACCATCAAGGCAGAAGTTGAGAAAATTTTACATACTAGTTTCATTTACCCGGTTCCTCTAACTAATTGGGTATCGAATGTTGTTCCTGTGATGAAAAAGCAAGGAACAATTAGAGTGTGCATTGATTATAGGGATGTAAATCAAGCTTGTCCAAAGGACAACTAACCTACACCCTTCATCGACCAGATAATTGATGAATGTTCCGGATGAGAAATCTTTTCATTTATGGATGGATTTTCTGAGTATAATCAAATAAATATCTACCCTCAGGACTAGTCGAAGACTACATTTATATGTCCGTGGGGCGCATTCGCCTACCACAAGTTACCTTTCGGTTTAAAGAATGCAGGGGCAACCTTTTAGAGGGCTATGAATTATGCCTTCCATGACATCAAGAACATCGTTCAACCATATCTCGATGATCTTCTGGCTCATTCGCGAAAGCGGACTGATCATCCACGGCATTTGAGAGCTATATTTCTACGTTGCCAACACTACAAGATACGACTCAATCCACACAAGTGTGTGTTTTGTGTCGGTTCTGGTCGTTTACTTGGCTTTGTGGTTTCTAAGGATGGAATTTGACTCGACCCATGTAAGGTTCAAGCAATCATCGATATGCCTCCAACTTCAAATTTGCTTCAAATTCAGAAACTCCAAGGGAAATCAAACTTTCTGAGGAGGTTCATTCCAAATTACGCCGAACTTGCTAAAGGTTATACGCGTCTTTTGAAAAAAGAAGTACCCTTCAACTGGGATCAGGTTGCGCAAGCTTCCTTTGATGCTCTAAAGGAATCCCTAATAAAAGCATCATTAATGTACGCTCCTGATTATCAAAAAGACTTTAACTTGTATCTAGCTGCAACAGATACAACCATCACAATGGTTTTAGTTCAAGAAGAAAATGGAATCGAACATCGTATTTATTATTTAAGCCGAAACTTAAATGATACAGAAAGCAAATACTCCTATGTTGAAAAGTTGGCTCTCGCAGCTGTTCAAGCAGTACAAAGATATCGACACTATATCCTCTTCCGCAAAACTACCATTTTATCAGATTGCAAACCAATGACTTACATTCTGTCACGTTAGTTACTTGGGGGCAAATATTCAAAATGGATAGCTATTTTGTAAGAGTTTGATTTGGAATTCGTAAAGTCCAAATCAAAGAAATCTCTAGTTTTTGAGGAGTTATTATGCGATTTCCCATCGTCGTCCAACGATTCAACATCCAAAGCGACAATCGTGGATGAGTCTTTGTTTTTGATATAGTTAAGCGATCCATGGTATGGAGATAAAATCATCTATCTCCAAACCCAAAAACCTCGGCATAATACCTCTCACTCTGAACAAAGACGTACTCGATACCAAGCAAAAGACTACATTATCATCGGCGATACACTTTACAGTCGTGGTATCGATACAGTTTTGCGAAGGTGCCTCACCCATGAGGAGGCCGAAAAAGTCCTGAATGATTGTCATTTAGGCGCATGTGGGGGGCATCAATCTGGTTACACCATGGCAGAAAAGATTTTACGAGCAGGCTACTTTTGGCCAACAATGTTCAAAGATTACATAACCGCAATCAGAAGTTGCCATGCTTGTCAAATCTTCGACCGGAAAACCAGAATACCACCCGCACCTTTGCAACCAGTAGTTGCTGTTGGGCCATTTGCTAAATGGGGCATAGATTTCATGACATGTAACCCCACCTTGGTCAGGGGGCATGGGTATATCATAGTCGCAGTTGACTATTTTACGAAATGGGCCAAGGCGATGCCTACATTAAACAACAGCAGCAAAACAGCTGCACTTTTCTTTTTTAATCATGTAGTCTCTAGGTTCGGTGTTCCACAAGCTATAGTCACAGATCATGGATCGCATTTTCACAATCACATGATCGTCAAATTAGCTGCCAAACTAGGATTGTCCCACAACAGTTCTACTCCATATTATCCGTAAGCTAACAGACAAGTTGAGGCCATCAACAAATTCCTAAAGCGCATGTTGCAAAGGATGATTAGAGCCCACAAACAGGGTCGGCACCTAATCCTGTACTCAGCCTTGTGGGCGTACAGAACCTTGGTAAGAAATGAGATCAGGTGTACACCCTTTCAGCTGGTGTATGGCTTGGAAGTCGTCTTACCAATTCAATGTGAGATTTCATCTCTCAAGCTTGCAATCGACCTTCCCCTCGGAACTTTAGAGGAAGAGGCTCGTTTCTTGGAACTAATCTAATTGGATGAAACCTGTTGTGACGCCGCCTTGGTTAACGAAGCCCATAAGAAATGCATTAAGGTGTAGTTTGACAAAAATGTCAAACCCTGTGTCTTCTCAGAAGGTGACCTGGTCTTGCTTTATGATCAGGAATTCGATAAATTGGGAGCAGGTAAGTTCCAATATTTGTGGATGGGTCCCTACATTGTTAAATGAGTGTTAGCAAAAGGAGCCTACGAGCTAGTAGATTACGATGGAATTCCACTGGCACAACCCCGAAACAGGTTGTACTTTAAGCGTTACTATGATTGACTAGAGGTCAAACCTATTGGAATCATTCGTTAGATATGTCGACAGAGCTATTTGTAGTGCGCGGAACCTATCTTTTGTGGCTTGGGCCATTTTTGATCCAAGCAGTGAGTTAGTGAGCTTCAGAGGAGCATGTATTGGTTGATCAACAAAAAATATCGCTAAGTATAGCACATTGTTAGAACTTCTCTCTGATGCCATTGCACGTGGCATACGCTGAATTTTTGTCATGCTAGACTCACAACTTGTCATCCCACAACTTACTGGTATATATTCTGTTTGGAATCTAGCTATCTATCATATGTTCCTAAGGGTCAGGATTTTGGAAAGGTAGTTTGATTCTATTCAATATCAACCCATTTCTAGAAGCTTAAACACATTAATTGATTCATTAGCAAATTATGTGTTAGATAGACATTTTCAGCATTTATAAAAGAAAGCATTTCAATCAACATTTGTATCACGAGCAGTTTTTCACAAAGTGCAAGCTTGTTAAAAAATAAACCTCGCCATGAGCAGTTTTACACGAAGTTCAAGCTCGTCAAAAAATAAACCTAGCAATGAGCAAGTGTTCCCATAGAGTTCAAGCTCATTAAAAAATGAATCCCACCTCCGGTAAATAACCATTTTGATCGCTTGACTATCAAATTTTTAACCTTGGTCGTGTTCTTACCATCACCTCCACTCTTTTTTAGCCGATCATACGCCTCCATTTGATTGTTTACCCTTTTGAGGAATAGCTGCGACGAGTGATTCTATTAGCCACCCTCTTTCCACTGCCATGATTGGAATGTTCCAAACTTTACCTGAAACCAGTTGCTATCCAAAAAACCACTCGTTCCTCAAAAAACGAGTCTCCTTTAAGCTCTTTTCATCTGACTCGTAAAATATGAAAAGGTTGTCGAGCAATTGGCCTCTCCAGCTCGTTAAAGCGACTGGAAGTGCCATCCCTCTAGATTTTAATCTTTTTGGACCTGAGGGATTATTACACAAAAAGATTGAGTGCTTGTCTTGTTTGGCTCGTTAAAACTATCGAAAAGTCATCGCTTTTGTATAATTTTACACATTTTTGGACTTAAGGGATTATATTACGAAAAAGGACCACTGGAGTTGCCTTTCCGTCCCTCTTTAGACTCTCTAAAATTGAAAAGGACCGAGTTATCTTTGTCGTTAAACTCATTAAAACAATAGCGACAAACTTGTCCATGCAGACAAGAGTGAGTTTCACTATTGCTAAGCTCGTTAAAACATAGCGACGGGTTTGCCCAAAGGGCAAATTATAGAACAAGAATATGTTATCCTCCTCAAGCGTGACAAAAATAAAGAGGTACTGGTCAGCAATGACTGGGGAAAAAGGGAAGAAAACTTGAATAGTTTCATTGGTAGCAGGTCGCTCTTGAACATGACACTTTCACTCCATCACCATGATTGAGTCAGGTTGGGTTATTCCGTTCACCGGTCATATCACCATTGGTCCACCGTACCATCCACTTTGGGGTTAATGCTACCAATCCATCTTAGTGTCACCGATATGTTCAAGGGAAGTCGCTCAGAGAATTCACCAACCTAGCTAACGTCTCATCTGCTCCAATACCTTCACTCACCATTTTTCATGACCGCCACCCTGAACCTTGTATCATCAGATCGTTTTCACCTCGACAAAATCATTTGCTCCATTCCATGTCGTAGATGTGAGATTCATTAAGGCCCTCCTATGACAGGTCACTTCTTGTTGACATCAGCTCATTACCCAAGAAGTTGACTTAGGGACAACCCTTTCAGTACTTTGAAGCTTGCATGCCTCAATGGCAAGTTTCTCACTTCCGGCGATAGGTTTACATCAATGGCCTTCGACCGAAAGATTTTACGTGGTGTTCGACATCAACTCATGTATTCACACCACGTGAATTGTACTACAGTACCTTGAGGGTCATCATGATCATAGGTGATTCCTCTGATGCCTGTTAACAACTTACATCATTGGCTGGTAATCAGGCGATGTCTTTCCATGTTCGACATCAAAACATCTTCTCACACGGATCAATTTGTACTTCAAGCGAAGATTCAATGAGTTTGAAGACCCGAGATCTAGTTTCATCCATCCGGGCTGCGATATATTCAGGAAAATAATGACATCAAATGTACGTCATTGCTACACAAATAATCATCCAAGCTAAAGGATGATGGCTCTACTAGAATCATCAGTCTGCCACAGAGACGAGTGTCTGCCTTATGTACATGAATATGAATTTATAAAGATGAGCATGGGAATGCCCGCCTCAGCTAGATCATGAAAATATTGCGAAGATAATGTATTGTATTGTATCTTATTATAGGTCACCTTCTATTTGGAAAAACCTCGGATCCTCATTATAAAGCATTTCACCCGACATCAAAAGGATTTACGACCTCATGCTTTAGGGGGCAACTGTTATAGACATATTTGGGCACTGCAACCCCAATCACATATGTCCATAAACCAAGGGCTTATAAATCCCTAAAAGTTTTGTTTCATACCCTAAAGGATCAAGGTCAGCTGATTACATCATCTCCCAGAAGTTCTCCATGAAAAACTACTCAGAACTGGTTAAAACAGGACTATACAGATTGCTCCATGCATAGGGTGCGATGCATCTCACATATTATACACAGGGGGTGCGATGCATACTAGAAAGCCCTTCTGTAGGGTGCGATGAGTGAGAGCAGACAAATGGCAGAAGCAGTGTGCTAGGTGGAAACCCAGAGAATCTTCTAGAAACTGCTCATATGACACTTGCCTCTCTGAATTCGCCCAGGGATGAGTAAGAGATCTGAAATCTCCAAGTGGAACCAAGAACTATCAGTGAAATGACACTAATCAAAATCCCAAAAGCTGACTCACACTCCTGTAAACATCTGTATATGGATCTCTCATCCAAGAGATCCAAAGGCTGGAATTTTGTAATTTGCAAGGAAGTGTTGTTGGTTTATCTTTGAAGACATTGTTGGGTGATCTTGCTTTGTATGAGGTGAAGAGGGCTTTCATGTTGGGAGGATGATGCTGGATCAGATAGCCTAGTTGTAATCCTCTCTTCTACTACTTCTATCAATAAAGCTATTTGAGTTTTCCTCCATATGCTTGTATATCTCTGAATCTTGTTTGTGTATGTATTTATATGGTTAATGTACATTTGATCCTACATTATTTATGGTTATAGGTCTCTATGCTTTGATGGTATTTTGCTGCCTTGGCTCTACAGGTGTTCTTTGAAGCGGGACAAGTGAGGAAGGAGTGGCGAAAGCTCTATCAAAGGAGAGAGGGAACAAGCAAGGAGACTAGCGAAAGGCCAAGGTTGGTGCTCTCTGCTTCTCTCTCATCTATCTCTCATAAAGTAAAACACAAGTAACTTTAATCTGTTTGTTTCTAAGATAGCTACCTGTCTTAGTGGGACTAGCAGCTCTGAATAAACACTAGTTTTCCTGATAACAACCATTCCGTTACAGTACAGGTGGCCACCATCTCTGGAAGCATTTAGCAATGACTGCTAACGCTCAGAAAGGGATCTGAGCAGATAGAGGTCGGGAATCTAAAGAGCCCAAGAAGAGGAAACGAATAGGTAGTGCCAATTCGCTTTAAAGCCATAGACAGAGAGAAAATAGAGACAATTAGTGCTGAGACAGAGTAAAAAAGACAGAGGGTCAGTGAGAAGAGTTTGTGTACTTAGAAGAAAGTTGGGGGATTCAAGTAAAACCTTATTGTTTTGTATCTGTTGTGTGAGGCTCAAATTGGCTCACTATTGTAAAACTCTGTTTTAAAGACTTAATAGAGAGGTCACCAATGAAGGCTGGACCAAGAGATGTAGCTGAGGAGTGTTGGGTGAACTCCTTATTAAATTTGTTGTGTTTAAGTTTGTTGTATATTATGCTTTTTTTATTGCTTCATTGTCTATGTATTTCGCAATCTTATCAATCCATTGCACAAAATAACATAGGAAAATCCATGCGCATGAGTCTATAATACCTTAATAATTGTCTAAGATCATATATTAGATCATTTACTCAAACTTCAAGTGTAGACACTCATTGGACGTGAAATTAAATTTCACTTTTGACAAGTACCCATTATGCATACTTTGAGAAGACCCGAATAAATAAGAAATTAAGATATATTAAGAAGGCATGTTCAAAATGATATTTTTGGATGCATAATGGGTACTCATTGGATGTGGAGTTTATCCAACAAGTGTCTGCACTTGAAATTTGAGTAAAGCTATAAGGAGAAAAACCAAAAATGCAATTAAAAAAATAGTTTTTTTTTCCTTCCAAAATTCATCTCTTATTTTATTATATTTCCTTAGTAGGCCACTTTTAGGATTAAAGTTCCTCTAATTCTAGACAAAGAAGGCTCAGAGAAACCACGTTCATGTTGTTTTTGTGATATAAAACCCTTCGTTAGCTTGCTTTCTTTCCTAGGACCTTCCTTTTATTCACGACAGTGACCTTTCCTTTCTGGAGTTCCTCACTTTTATTTTCCAACTTGTGTGCAAACAAAATCTACAAACTCCAAATATCTATGCAAATCATTTCCTTATTTAAAGCAAAATAATTCCCAAATCTCATATAATGTTATGAGGAACATAAATGATTGTCACTGGGGGGCATGACCATCATGAGAAAGGCGGTGTTGTAAGGCCTTACTATTTTCTGGATGCATCTCTTTTACATTCCTCAGACCATTATTGATAAACTAAACTCCATTGTTTCTAACTTCATTTGGTCTAGTGTGTGCCCAAGAGAAAACTTAACATTGTGGCTCTTAGCACAATCTCCTTGCCTGTTAAGTTGGGAAATTGGGACATCATGGATCACAGAAGATTCAATATCGCCCTCTTGACCACGAATATGTTGTGGGCTTTTAGGGAAAGGGGCCTTTGGCAGACCATTCTATTCACCAAATATATCCACTTTCTGGGCTTGGAGGAATGGGTGCGGACGGGGCGCCATCGAATCCTAATGCATGATATATCTGGCGCAGTTTTAGACATGTTGTTCCATGGGTATGCAAAAATATACGGTGGTTGGTGGGTGATGGAAAACAAATACTTGTAGGCAGGGATGCCATTAAGGGTATGACAGGCTGCCACATATTATCTATTCCCTTGATTCACACTCTCATCCAGTTGGGGTTCCATAATCTGGCTAGCCTTAGATTGAACATTCCTTTCCCTCTCTGTGCTCTGGTTTGGCCTCATGCTCAACAAATAGACATTTTGGATGCCTTGGCCGTTGAATGGGAATCTTTCCACAATCATCTCACTAAGGCTGACATCTCATTCACCATGTGACCTGATCAACTCGTTTGGGGTGGTCGGATACTGAATGGGTAGATTGCTGCCAAGGATGTGCATGAATATATTTCCTCCAGCATCCCCCCTCTTCCTCTTGTAGGTTGCACCTCCAAATTCTGGCTATGGGAAATCCCTTTAAAAAATAAATGCTTCTCTTGGATGGTCTTATACAACCATGTCCTCACCTGGGATCAACTGCTAAAAAAATGGTTTGTGGGGCTTGGTAGATGTTCTCTTTGCCAGTTGGAATTTGAGGACTGTCTCCATCTATTCCTGCATTGTCCCTTTCTTGTTGATATCTAGATCACAGCCTCTCTCCTCCTCAGAATCACCATCCATTTTGACTACTCCTTTCTTGCCTTCTTTGAGTCCTAATCTCTTCAAGCCATTTCTTATAGAGATGTCCCCCTTTATGTCTTGTGGGGCATCTGGCTATCTAGAAATAAGTTGATCTTTGAAGACATTCCCTCCGACTCTTTGTCCACCTCCCTCTGGATCGTGACTCTCTTCATGGAGGTCGGCCCCTGGTACCCCAAAGCCCCATCCAAATCCATCTCATTCGTTGACTTGGATGGCATATTCCTGATTTTATTTTTTGATGGTTCTTCCTCAGATGACGACTGTGGTTGTGGTGTCTTAATCAAATTGGATCCCTCTACCCACTACAAATTCTATTGGTTCATTGATGTTGGGGATAATTGTCAGGCTGAGTTGGTTGCTTTATGGGGTTCCCTCCAATGATCCAAATGGCTGGACTTAAAAAATATTATGGTTGTTGGAGATTCCCTCCCGGTGATCAGTTGGATTCAAGGACGACATTATTTAGATGTTCCCTCACTTTGCAACTGCACACAAATGATCTTAGAGCTGAGGTTTGCTTTCATGTAGGTCTCTTTCCAACATATCTACTGGGAGAAAAACTCTGAAGCAGACTTTCTTTCCAAACGTGGGGTGCCCATGCTTCCTAGGTCTATGTCCTTCAAGGTCTTCCCAAGTGGAGCGATCTGTGGATAGGGGTTGTTTGAGCTATAAGTTGTTCCCTCTACTAATTTATTTATGCCATTTATAATCTTTGCCTGAGTTGAAGCCACTCTTATATCTCTATTCTTACGTCACTATTCTCTTAGCAATGTAATCTCATTGCGAGGCAGGGTATTTTTGTTGGCACTAAAATCCATATTGTTTTTGATCCATTGGACATTAGTAAGTTGGGCTAACACCATTGGTAGAAGACCGATAAAATATGTAAAACAATCCTATCAATATAAGATTGTTCTGTTTTTTTCCCAAAAATAAATAAATAAATTTATAATTTATAATTTATACCCACATTTTTATATAACATTCATTTGTTATATTATAGAGTGGAGCACGTAAGAAAATTCAATAGAATGCTTTCATTAGAGTGTTATCACCACGCCTGTAAGATTGTCGAGAGTTCACCCACTTTTACAGAGGAGTTTACACAAAGGGGTGGGCCTGGATCCTGACTTAAAATCAGAGGTCGTATTATTTTGGTTGCGCCAGCCACCTCCCTCTCTACACGCGTGTCCCGACCTCTCCAAGGTCCGGCCATGTTGATCTTGACTTAAAATCATGCTCAAATTGAGGTCAAGTTGATCACCCTTCTCCTTAATACAGTTACGCCCCCTCACTCTGATTTCCAACTTACTGTTGGGCTCAACAAATGCGAGTTCGAGGTCATCTCCTTATCTTGAATTTTTATGGATTGAATGGGTTAGGAGAGGCTGACTCCGACAAATGGATTCAACCTCCTATTTAACATCGAAAGGTCAAAGAACCATACACGAAATTATCTTGGCTCATCCGTAAGAAATATACCCTGGAAAATCGAGGTTCCAAACTCTTTTCGATAGACTTTCGAATTAATTTCCTAGCGTAACTCATGCTTTTTCTTACAATTGGATTAACATTGTTGATGGTGGCAAGAAATGAGATGCGACATTTTGTTTACTCAAGCGTACCCGCCTTGCTGCAAGACGTTGCAAGAGGCCAGGATTCAACCTAAATGAGGATTTCTTTATACACGAGTCATAGAAAGACAGCGGATCATCAAGACAAAACAAATTTTTTTGTATTGGTTCTTTTCCTCAGCCTCTGCACTGGGTCCCTTTCTGATAGAGCTTTATTTCATTACCAGTGGGGTCTTGGAGAATTACACCAAACAAAAATGGAACTCCAAAATCACGTTAATGGGAAGATTAAATTTTAGAGGGTGAATATACATATAGAGAATTTCAGTAGGATTCACTTCCAAAAAACTTACCGAGTTCACTTCTCGATATATCCTAACTCTCATTCTTTTTTAGTGCCCTAAAGGCAATGTTCGCTTTCACAGTTATCGGTTCTGAGATTCCATACTTAAACAAGGACTGCACGCAGTGGTAGTCCCTGCCGGTTTGATAAGAGAATCAGGAAGTTTGATAGGAGATATACCTATTGTATTTTGTAGGAGATATACCTACTGTATTCCGTATTCTAAGATAGAGAGAAGGTGTATTCGGTACCGTATTCTAAGATAGAGAGAAGGTATATTCGGTATTCAAAAATAGAGAGAAGGTTATTGTATTTTGTTATTTTAAGATAAGCAAACTGAAATAGTAAATTAAAAGGTGGCCTCGTAAATTCACTGCTAAAAGGTGGCCCAATTTCCAAGAAAGCAGATGGCAAAGCAAACTGAAATAGTAAATTGGTGAAACCGCAAACTGAAATAGTAAATTGTAAATTGGTGAAACCAGCCCACTATAGATTATTCTTGGCTGCACTTTGAAGTGTTCAAAAGTAAGATCAGTGTACAGATTTAAGGCTTCCCAATGAATTTGATTGTCAAGATTAACTTTTGTGAAGATTAACCTTTTGTGATTCACATGGACCAGTGCAGTGATTTAAGGCTTCACAATGAATGCTATTGCATAGATTAATTAATTTTTATACTGTGATTTACATAATTTTAAAATTTTTAGAATTTTTTCAATATTTATTTTGTGATTCACATAATTTTGATTTTTTTTTTAATGCTATTGCATAGATTAACTTTTGTACAGATTAACTTTTGTGATTTACATAATGCCACACCCAGTTTCCTCTATATAACACATGAAATCTAATATTTCATAATGCCATGCGGAATGAAGAGTTAAAGAGTTTAGATCTAAATAGGGATACATAAGCAAATGGTTTATGACAAGAATTCAAAATTGTCTATCTCAAAATGCAGTTTATGACAAGTAATAAAAAAATGATGATTTTAAAGACACTAAAATTTAGCATTGTGCAAAGAGAATAATAGCAAAACATAGTAAAAGAATTATCTATCTCACCTTTTTAGAAATTTGATAGCAAAAGATTTTATTGGAGGGAAGTCTAATTCTGAATAGATCCAAACAATCTGTATTCGAACTTTACACAAATAATCAACAATCAGCCAAGATGTTGATGTTCAAAAGATAGTGTTTAAGAAATTTAGAGGGGTTGAAACAATAATTAAAGTTGAAACAATGATTAAATCAAGAATAAACCCTCCATTAATACTATAAACCTAATTTTAACGACACTATATATTTACATTTACTGGTAGAAGACCATGACTTCACGCTATTTCAATGTTTCACAACACACATAGAGCTGACATCGGCCCTGAAGAATGATATAAATATGTTGTATGGGTTTTTCCAAGAAATATATTGCATATGATATATCCCAATATTATACAGAAATAATCAGACTCCTCTCCTAAGCATTTCCTGGTAGCGCTCCAGCGATCGTAGTCACTCTGTTTCCCATTTCTGATGGAACTTGGCAATGAATTCTTCCGCTAATTTGTCAACATCCCCGTCCCCAAATTGATCAATGTTTTTTCTCACATTATCTGTGTTGCTAATTTGACCTGCGTGATTACCAATGCCAGCACTGGTCTCTTTATTTACATCTCTTGTTTCCTCGTTCTTCCGCTAATTTGTCAACATCCCCATCCCCAAATTGATCAGTGTTTTTTCTCACATTATCTGCGTTGCTAATTTGACCTGCGTGATCACCAACGTCAGCACTGGTCTCCTTATTTACATCTCTTGTTTCCTCTGTTCTCTGTACTGTAATTACTTCTGGTTTTACTGAAGAAGAAAACGATGGAATTGCCTTTCAATTCGAAAATTTTAATGCAGAAGAGATTGATAATGTCAAACGATGGTGGTGCTGACAAGAAATTTATTGAAGGCAGATGAATGCTAACGCTCTGCCTGTCAGGGAGAGTTGTGCGCGCAGTTATATATCCGTCCTGGAATGAAATATTAATGGCGACGAACGTTATAAATAGATAGAGATATGAATGAAATCTTAATGGCAACGAAAGCTATAAAATAGACACAGATTGTTTACTAGGTATATATGTAATTAATTTCTGTTTTATTGCTATTAGTCGGAATATATACAAAGAGGCTAATGTGTCAGTTAATTAATCATACTTTATAATTTGCTAACACCTTAAACCATGAAAAGTTGGAACAAAAGAGTACTCTATACCTAATTTCTTCCATCGAAGACTCCACTACTAATCAACCACTTTTTTTATATTTCCAATGCCAACGAATATTTCTTAATGAATTTGCCACAGCATATGAACACCCGGCAAAATATTCAAGTTATTTAGGTAACACATGGACCTGCATTTATAGGTTGAAATCTAAGGCAAGCACGATTTTGATATCCAGTGAATAATATTTTCTAGTGAGTTTGTTGTAGGTTGAAATCGAAGGAAACCACGATTTTCATATCCAGCTAATATTTTTTGGTGAGTTTGTTCTGACGAGGAATTATATAGAGAACAGGGACGCAGCCTGTGCCTAATGCGTGTCCGAGACTTTCCATTTGAGCTATAGGGTACACCATAAAGACGAGAGATTCATATTCCTGAAGCCAGAGACAGGTCTTCAAACTAGTTGTCTTAAACATAGCTTCAATCCAACTATCTCAGGCTAGATGGGGATCGGGGGAGAGGATTAATTAGTTGCTTCTGTCGAGAGAGGGGGTAAACCAACAACAACCCAAAGCTCTCACAGGAACCGACAACAACCCAATGCTTTTTGATTCAATTTTTCAACCAAAAACACATTGTGGAAGTGATGGTCTGGCATCGAGACTAGAAACAACATACGAATTGCAAGCGGCCACACCAAAATGAAGTGGTTTCATGGTTCTTCATTCCAATTCCTTCTTGTTGGCCTTCTAGCTTTCAGTCTCTCAACCGCGGAAGCTATGGCTTCAATGCCAAATTTCAAAATCGCATAGGGCTGAATATAGGTAAGGTCTTTTCCCATATCTATGATCTAGCTAATATCTATGGTAAAATCATGAGCAGAAATCCAAAATTCCAACTTATTTTGCATTCATAACTGAAGGAGTTTTTATGTATTTTTTTTTAAATGAAAAACAACTTTATATTTAATATTTCAAGCATATACATGGGTATATGTAAGGTTTAGAGGGTTCTGATTAAATTCATCCAACAATTACAGGAAAGGACTTCCAATACCACTATTCAAGTCAACTTTAAAGCTAAATTAGTTTAGTTTTGAACTAACCCTGGAATCGTTTCCAAATCTTCTCCATAGATATCTTGATTCTGTCCTCCAAATTCCTCAATGCAATTGGTGACAACATGAAGAATGCTCATGCCAAAATACAATCAAAATCTGGCCTCTCTAATGATAAATCAAAAACATAATTAAGCACTTCACTTGAAGATGAAAATCCATCACAAATTCTGAGATGAATCAACACAACATGCTCATTCTATGGCTAAAAGGATTAAAATCCTTTCAATCAATAAACCAGAAGACACTGACCGACACTTGCGTCTGTGGAATAGGAAATTGAATCCGGCGTGACTGCGAGAGGGAAAATTGAATGGCGCTGAGCATGAAGGAGAATGATTCTATTTTTGTGAAGAGCCCATTGCAGAGTGTTGTAGCTGTTCTCGGTGTCATTCATGGCCACCATTATGGTCCTGCTTCCAATCTTCTGCTCCTCCGTGGACCTCACTTGGTATCGCAGATTACACCCACAAAACGTTAACGGTGGTCGTTTGGCAGGTGTAAACTATGGTGGTTTGGATGGTGGCAGGTGTAAACAATGGGCAGGTGTAAATGAGTGAGGTAGTCACCCATGCAACTTTGGTTAAAAACACTTGCTCAACCACCATTTTAAAAACTTTGCATAAAAAAACTTGTTAGAAGCTCACTTATGAAACTTTGGATAAAAAACCTGTCTGCCCCAAAATAGCATCGGGGCACGTGAAGTTTGTAATAAGAGGGCAATTTTAAAACTTTCGTTAAAATTTAATAAATGGAAATAGCCAATTTTAAACTTTGGTTAAAAACTGGAATGTGATGAAAATTTGCGATCAAAGAATCAATTAATAGCTGGTCAACGCTCCAGTGATCGCAATAGTCCCTTCTCTACCGTAGGTAGGGACTAATAAACATAAACATACTATTCCTATGGCAATATTTTTAATGTACATACGGACAAGAATGAACACAATGATGCAAGTTCTATTAACTCTTACAAAAATATATTTACAATGAAAAATATATAGTGCTCACTGCTTGAGATCCTCTCCCCATTACATGAGCTTAAAATAATGTCTACATTGTTCAATAGAAAATTGGACATCTGTCCCAAAACAACATGGAAATTTGTTAATGTTTAGAAATGACTACTTGGCCAACTCCTCAAAATATCCTAACCACTTGATAGTTTGGATTCCTACACAATGAAGACACTTGGACCTTTTAAAATTTATCTAAATAAAATGAGAAAATAAGAAATATATCTAAAATTTACGTATCCCCTTGTTGGGACTTAAATAAAATGGTGCAATTGGCATTGGTGCTCCTATGTCAAACTCCCTAGGTGAAACAAATTTGACCTTGTGGACAATTGTTTGCAAAAAGCCTCTAGGGTCCCAAACAAAGTGTTTTCATTGCCCACACATCTTATCATGTCTTTTTTTCATCCCTAACATCTATTTTCTAGGATTCCATACTTGATTCTGCAATTTGAAACTTTCTTTATTGATGTAATCTTGCACAATTCCTTCCTTGACCACAAATTCTACTCTGTAATTGTCCTAACACTGTGATGCTGATGTAGTATTTTCCAATCATCTAAGTGCTAGAACTGATCACTCTTTCCTTTCCATTGTACCATGCCTTAGGTACTTCCTTTATCAATATCATTAGTTCCTCAACCTTCATGTTCAATCTTCCTTCTTGTTGATACATGATACCTTTTCCTTGTTGGTTTAAATTATCACTACCGGTCATCATCCCCATGAAAATTTCCCAAAGCTATAGGATTTCATTCTCCACCTCATTAAATTTTTCACCATAGAGCAATCATCCTACATATTGAATGTACCCATAAAAACAAAGCTCATCCTGAATGTTTCCTAGAAACACTATGGAAAACTATTGGCCTCCTTCAAAAACAAAATTATGCCGCATATTTATTGTTTGAAAATGAAATAAATCATCATGAGACAAACTTGTCTCATATCCATTCACGTTTTCTTCACTTGGAAGTGTTTGTTGTCCCTCTGTATCTTCAATTATTCTTTCTATATTTTTTTTCCACATAGATATTTTGAGGCTTTAAGCACCTTAGCTTCACATCTTGTGCAGTCCTTATCTTCCTCAACAATGTTCTGTATATAAATTTCAAGAGTCTTCTCCCACTTTTCTTCATTCATCTCCACAATACATGTTTTCCATGTCAAATCCTTTGTTGGCCTTATGAAAGGCTACCTATTTCTACCTCCAAACTTCTGAAATCTGGTCACACATCCACATACAACATACAAGTTATGGAAAACATTTTTTCCTTCCTGACCCTCTACTGCAAATGTTGATGTCTTTATCTCATCATGCAAGTGAGTTCTTCCTCAAACCCTTTCATCGTCTCCTACAAATTCATGGATGACATTCTTGTCATTTCTCCACAAAAACATGAATTTCTTTACATAAGCCTTCTCATCTTTGCCTTATTCTTCTCCTCCTTGAGGAACTTCTATGTAATCTTCTTCATGAGACAATGGTGTCTCCTCTTTGTCAATGACAAACTCTTGGTTGACTTCTTGTCCTTGGGTTCCTTTATCTTTACTTAGATCAACCAAAACATAGTGTGATGAGTGCTTCTCACTAGATATTCCTCCATAATCCTTAAGTTGAACCAATCCATAAGCTTGCAAAACATGTAGTTTATTTTGTTTCCCCAAATTCCATTTTCCTTTGACTCATGACAACATCTTTCCAAAAATTATCCAAGGAACATTCAATAAGGACACAACGAGTCAATTATACCTCTGAAGTTACTCTTCCTCTCATATTATTAAAGAGTTTTAGCCTAAGATTCTTCATGGTATTCATCCAATTTATCTTCATGTGATAACTCTACATCTCCTACTCATCTAACAGTTCCTTGAGGTTGTCCACCTTTTAAATCAACTTCCTCTTGCTTATCTCTATCAACATAATTAAGCTCTTCTGGAATTTCAACTTCCTCCATAATCTTAGGTAGTTGTTTAGCTCCATGGTGCTTTGTACCTACAAATTCAAACTCACCTAAACAATTAGATAAAAACACATTAATTTATTTCTCCTCCTCTTCTGATGTTGTTGGGATTATTTCCTTATGCTGAATTAATCACATCATCATTTCATCATCTGCATTATCCTCTCTTAGGGCTTGTAATTGCTCTGTTCACAAAAGTGAACTTCCACTCCTTCATATTAAACAAACATGAGCTCTCCATTCACTAACAAATCATTCATGTTGTGCTTAAACCTGATTTGGAATAAAGGACACTTCATCTTATTTCTCCCTTTCAACACCCAACCACCTCTTTGGGCTTCTTGGAGTAAGCGTATCTTCTCATTCTTCCTTGGGATAATTTCTCCATGCCTTTGATCTAAAAGAGTATTTAATTATTTCTCATCTTCCTTGCTTACAAATACTCCATCCACACCTAAATTGTTAGTTTCAAAAACACAAGGGCCTTTAGTCTATTCCTCCTTAGTCTGCACTTTCTATTGATTTGGACTCTTTTCAAAGCCCATGAGATTTTCCACTAGTTTCCTCTCCTTGTCTTCAAGAAATGGTTTGCAGAAATGAACTAATCCTTCCATAGGCTCAACCACTATGATCTCTTCTTCTTCCATCCAGGCTTTCACCAAGGTCCTCAACCTCTGCTTCCCTAGCTCTTTGGACTTTAGGGATTTCTTCTTAAACCCTTCTGTCTGACACATAATTTGAACCTCCTCATCAAGTTTTGTCTTTGATTTTCTTCCCTCGCTTGTAGGTTCTACATTAACAAATCAAGTTGTGCCTTCAATTGTGCCATCTCCTTTTCAAAATATTCCTAGCTAAGTTTCATCATGCCATTTTCTTGGCATCCTTCTCGCCTCTACTATGGATTTTACTTGGGCCTTCATAATGACCAATAATGGTCACCTTCTTCTTCTTCTTCTTCTTTCTTTGCATATTCTCCTCCATGTTCATAGTGAGATGTAACATATCCTTGTAACAAGCCTCACCTCACTTGTTACACATACACCTCAACTCCTCTTGGCTATTGGTGTCCCTCTTGGTTACCTCCTCTGGAACCTCTTGAGCACTCCTTGATCATCTCTATTTGTTTCTCCTATTATCACCTTTTGATAACTTCTCTTGTTATCTCGTCCTTAAGGACTTCCTCTGTCCCCCTCTTCTTTCCAATCTCAGTTGGAGTGTTTCTCTCTGAGTGCAGATTCTCTGCTGCAAGGGTTTCTTCTACCAATGTATTTTGAGAACGTGACTGGTTTTCTCCTCAACCTTTATGAACTCCTTTTTGTGAGAAAAGCTTCTCATTCCTATAACATATTTACCTATATCTGCTGCTACTTGCACTAACAAATTTCTTAACCAAACATAAACATGAAACCAGTTATACCTGTCTAGTCCTTGTTTAAGATCTCAATATCTCGTCTCTCTCAAATTTTCCTCTGCCTATAATTTTTCTATCTATTTCCATCTCTACAATTGGATGGAATTCTCCCCAGTTTGTTGCAATCCTTTGTTATAGTTTCTCTTTCCTCTGATATCTCGTGCCCCTTTCAGAATATCTTCTGCTCTAGTATCCTCTATCTGTGCCTCTGTGCCTTGGGCCATCAACCCTATCTTTTACAAAATAACCAAGTTGTCGATTATCCTTCAAATAAAGACAACAATCATTACTTCCCTCATCTAGTACCTTCCCCAATTCACTAGCTCCAAGATCCACCGACTCATTCTCTTGTCTACAAACCTTCACCAAAATCATCTTTCTATTGTAGTATTCCTCTATCTACAACCACTTTTTTGTTGTTGCACTTTCCCCAATTTGATACCTTGATTTGTAGATCTGATACCACAATGATAGTCGGCACTCCGTTAGGCTACTTTCTTTCCCAGGACCTTCCTTCTGCTCACGATAGTGGTCTTTCCTTTATAGAGTTCCTCTATATTTTATTTTCTAATTTGTGTGTGAAACAAATCTAAAAAATTCGAAGCTCTCGACAAACACTTTGCTTATCTAAAGAAAAATAACTCGCAAATACCATATAATGTTATAGGGAGAATTTTCTATTTAGACATAACTCCATATAAAACATATTTAAACTTTAGATTTTTTTCCCACATTTTTATATAACATCCATCCATTATATTATATATTGGAGCCCCATATGCATGTAAGAAAAGTCAACAACATTATTTCATTAAACATACTTCCACACCTATAAGATTGCCAAGGGATCACCCACTTTTACCATTTACGCTAAAGGGAAGGCTTGGATCCCAACTTAAAATCGAAGGTCAAATTGTTTTTGTTACACCAACCACCTCCGTCTCTACATGCCTACCCGAAGCTCTCCAACGTCCGAGCACATTGATCCTGATTCTTCTCCTTACTGCACTTACGCTCCCTCACTCAAATCACCAACTTACTGCTAGGATCAATAAATATGAGTTTTTGGTTGGCTCTTTATCTTAATTTTTTATAGTTTTAATGTATTAAGAGAGGCTAACTATGTCTAATGGGATCAACCTCCTATTTGACATTGAAAGGCCAAAGAACCATACATGAAATTATATTGTCCCCTTTGTAAAACTTTTGGCCTCGAAAATCAAGGTCCCAAACTCTTTTCATTAGAGTTTTGAATTAATTTCCTAGCATAAATCATGTTTATTGTCACATAAAGCTTACCATTATCCGATGGAGGAAAGAAATTAAAATCTACACTGTGTTTAATCCAGTGGACCTTCATTGTTGTAAGACAATACAACTCAACAACCAATAATCAACCTAAACGAGGATTTCTTTATACACCATCCATAGAAAGACAATGGGTCATTAAGACATAACACTCAATTTTCTATTAGTTATTTTCCCGAACCTCCACATCAGGTCCCTTTCTGACATAACTTGATTTTATTACTGGTGGGGTCTGGGAGAATTACACCAAACACAAACGGAAAATCCAAAATCACATTCACGAGAAGCTTAAATTTCAGAGGGTGAATAATTTATTATTTTTGTTGCTCTAGAAAGATATACATGCATAAAATTTTGGTGGGATTCACTTTGTGGAAAATTACTGTTGCATCAAATTATAGACTTCTAATTTGTGAACATAAATCATCAACTCAAGGCAGGTAAGCTTGTGAGGTGTTGTGCAAAATATATGCAAGATTAATACCTCAAGTGCTTACTAATCAAACTAGTCAATAATACACAAAACTAAGGCCTCTTTTCTGCATCAACATTTGGTAGAAAAAGGCTATGGAGTGGATTTAAACATCCCTCTACAACTCTTAGTATTGCTGATGTTGATTAGAAAAGATAAGAGATCAAACTTACAACAATAAAGAAATCAATTTGACAATGTAAATCAAATATTTGATTAAATGAAATCAACACGTTAACATAGAAACTTAATCATTCAATCAATGGAAAATTGTTGCTGGAATTTCATAAAGAGTACATCAGCTATGTAAACAAATTATTACTGCATAAAGGAATTTAAAACGCACACACACTACCACTAAGGAAGTTGTGAGCAAAGGGGGTCATCCTGCACTCACAACCACTTTAAGATTAAAATGGCTTGCTCAATAGAATGGACATAACATAAAGTATTATATTAATTTGAAGATATTACAGTCGAGTAGAGCCTGATATGTGCTATTAGCAAAACCCAACCCAACCCCTTACAACATGAAACATAATCAAATTTATACAAGTTCGAAAGCCCATATTTGGCTCGAATGAGGAAAACTACTAAAATGAGCTATTAGCTATCAATACTGGTACAGACAGTCAAAATTATCTCTCTTGAGTCTAATCCATGACTAAAAGCATGAATTAATTTAAATTCGTTACATAGTTGGAGTTTCTCCTCATGCGTCCAACGAGAAGAGGTCTGCAAATCTAGGTAGTTTCGATGGTGGATTTGAAACAACCAATAGGACATCATCCATGTATGACTAATTACCCAAAAAACTCATGATATCATTTGATTTGAAAGTGAGCGGAACATAGCTAACCATTGATTTTGTTATAGGAAATCTGGGAAGTTGCAGGAAATCTACATTTGCAGGAATTTCAGAGCGTCTATAGGAAATGTGACCGCATGATCTATCTATAGGAAATTGCGGGACTATTTCAAACCAAAGCAAATCTGCATAAGATTTCTAAATTAGTTGGCATGATTATTCAATAAGGAAACAACTAGCTTAAGGAATGCTTAAGATTAAGGTAAAATGACACTTTTTATGTTAATTTGCATACCTCAAGCATATAACACCCTTTTGGCCAAAAACTAGATGATATAACTGAAATAAGCACAATTAGGGGTAAAGGAGAGTTCAAAATGGGAGAGGTAAGGTCTAGGAAAGATGTCAAAATTAAGTGAAACTGGGTCTCAACATCTCCCCCACACCTAGTTTCTTGCATGTCCCTTATGCAAGAAAAAATGTTGCACCCTCCAAGAAAAAGGAAATTAGTCCTTGCCCTGGGCTGCAGCTACTACAACCAATTGATCCAATTGGGTCCTACTATATTCTACCTGAATCTGACCCCTGTATATCTCATTTTTATTCTTCAGATGATCAATCTAAGCCTGCTTCTTCTTCATGATTCAGGCCACCTTTTAATGCCATTCCTCATGTTTTTCTGCAAGCATATGTTATTTTCTTTCAGAGTTTCATTCTCCTTCCTCAAAGCCCATTCCAAAATAGTGAGCTCAGTGACAATCTCCTCTAATTCCTGTAGAGATCGCTTTTTCTAGGGAGTTACTTTTCCCTCATGATGTCCTTGGAAAGACTAGGGCATACTAAGGTCCTCCTGTCTTCACTGTTCTTCTGTTGTTTCATTTTTGCTTTCAAAAAGTAGGGGATCCTAGAAGGACATTACTTCTCCATCAATGAATTCAGCTGTCTCTACCTTCTCTTTTCCTTTAGGCGGGTTGTGAATCTTTTCTTTCTTTTTATCAGATTTCTTGGGTAGTACCCCACCTTCTACGATGTCCTCTATAACTAGCTTGGCACCTTGTGAATCTCTTAGCAGGGGTGGAAGTTCCCTTCAACTTAGGATTTTTATTTGTAGTCTCCCAAGTCACCACCACGTCTTCATCATTTTCGTCTTCCTTTGTCTGTAACTCACGGGTCTGAGGCTTCTTCCTTGGTTTTTTTGTTGGCTTCTCCTCCTTGGGCTCTGAAGGGTCAGAGTCTTTGTCCTCTGTGAAAAAATTCTCAGCCAGAAAATCCTCCCATATCTTCTTCTCATCCTTCATAACCTCCATTAGGATGATTTTTACCAGCCCATGGTGATAGAGGTTTTCCTCCAAATGGGTTTCTCTTTCCTTAGCGGCCATAGACATTTTCATTAGGGACATCTTCAAATAATATGGAAAATTCAAAGGCTTATCTTGAAAATGTTTGAGAAGCCGAATGTGAAATAAAAACATGAGCCCAAAGTGACCTTTGCATGTTATATACTTCTGCATGAAAAATAATAGGTGCCGATACTTCTAAGGAATTCCTACAGAATCCCTTTTCTCCAGTTAGGGTTTGAATGCTCCTTCCAAAGAAAGGACACACAAATTCCCTTATTGAAACATTAATTCTTAAACCAACGTTCCTCGTCCTATGGAATTCTCCATGCCCGAGCCACCAAATCCTCTGTTAATATGAACTGGACATTCCTGACTTGTGCTTTGTCACCATTCAAATTCAGGGTGAAGGACTTCATAGCCTTTGAATTGTGGCCGCTAAATTTTTTAAACAATGGCAACAACCCTGCTTTATCCAGTCTCACTTTACTGCGAGGGTCGGCTTCTAACAGTGCAGGGCCTTGCGGTTCGAGTCAAATTGGGGCACACAATTTTGACATAATGAAGGACATGAGAGACAAGATGAATGCAACTCACATAAATGTTGTGTTGAGACTTGCAATGGATCACTCGATAAGGGAGGGTTAAATTGGAAATATCGGAGAGCGCGGAGATTTCAAAAAACAGGTCATGATCATGATTATCATCATGATCTGACTTGCTAAATAAAATTGGGAGTACAACCATCGGTCATGTCAGAATCATGATAATCTAGCATGGAGTTTAATTTATGATGCAATGGTTTACGACCACATTTTTCCGCAAGGTTTAGCATAGCTTAAATTACACAAATTTTTAGAAATAAAGCATCAATTACCTCATACCTTAAGTGTCCTATCATTGGTTGTACCTTACCAAGCTTACCTTCCAACGGTCTAGTCTTTGGATGATGTTTGCTTGATTCTTGAAATGATAGCCCACTTAAAAATTACATCAGATGTATAATCTCACATTTCATGACCTTGACCAATAATAAAACTGTTAGTGCTTTATCAAATAATTTAAACTAATGTTCTATCTATGACTTTAGTTATTTAGAAAACCCAGGCAATTGCTGTAGGAAATGGTACCGTGACTGCTAAACATTTCACAGGAAATTATTCTACAGGAAAAACTATTTCTCCCTCGTTTATGTATAGTTCATTGCACATGAGTGAAGGTGTTGATGTCGAATGTCCAATAATCTCATTGGATTACTAGCCATTAAGGTCAACTGTTAACTAATGCGAGGCCCATCACCATTAATGAGAGTGAGGACCAAGGCACCCTGATGCATCCTATCAGGTGTGAATTTATAAGCTGTTGTCGAACGCCCTGTAGGAACCAGCAGTCAAGGAGCCATAATGATTCCCCATTTCTGCTAGTGAGATAGCCTATCATTAGGGCATTCAAGCTTTAATGCATCATAAGAATCTGATCTTACACCTAGATAATTTGCTGATGTCGATGGGCCAAGATTGTTGGAAGGAGGGCCTTAAGAAATTCCACATCAATCCAACATGAGCAATACAAAAATTAACTGATTTTTATTTATTTATTGAGAGGATCCAAGAGGATATACTAACCTATAGTTTTAATGAGCCCAAGTCAGTCCATGCTCGCTAGATTTCAATTTTAGAGAGTATGAAATACTTGGAAAAGAAGACTCCAAGGGGGCTCCTTTTCCATAACTAGTCCATTGGGCCTGGAATAAGGAATAAATCTGTACCCATTAGAAATTCCTTTGATGGTTTACTGAGCATGAGGAGGAACAAAGTGAGCTCATTGTATCAGTAGGAAAACAAGAAGAGATAGTGGAAGGAATGACTCCTTTTCCCACCATTTCCAGCTCTTTTTTCTTCATAATTTCTTCCACAATTTCCTCCTTAGATTGGTTTTTTTTGTTATAGCTTGAGTCTATGCCCATTCACCAAGAAGGTAATATTCCCATCATCAATGGTTTTAACCCGAATAGATCCATTATCAAAAACTTTCTCAATTTCATAGGGGCCTAGCCAATGTGTGTTGAGTTTCCCTTTAAAGTTATTAAATTTTGAATCATACAACAAAGCCCAGTCTCCCTCTTTGAATTGCTTCTTTTTAATGTATTTGTCATGCAATTTAGCCCATTGTTGTTGGATCAAGTCAATATGTTGAAAAGAATCCTGCCTAATGTCATCCAACTCATTGAGCTACAAGATTCTTTGTTGTTGAGCTTCATCAAGGTCAATACCCAAATCTACTGCCATCTTGAAAGTTCTGATCTAAAATTCAATGGGCAATAAAACTTGCTTTCCATACACCAATTCATACAGAGAGAAGCCAGTGGTATTTATCCATGTGATCCTGTAAGTCCATAATGCTTTAGGAAGTTGGTCAGTCCAATCTCTCTTATGTAATTGCACTATCTTGGTAAGGATTTTCTCCAACAACTTATTTGTTGATTCCACTTGCCCACTGGCCTGTGGATGGTAAGCGGTGGACATCCGATGAGTAATATGATATTTCTGCGCAATTCCCTGCGTAATATTTGACACAAATTGAGTACCTTGATTAGTAACTATCTCCATAGGTACCCCAAATCTTACAAAAATATCAGAGAAAAGAAAATCTACCACTGCTTTCTCCGTTGCTCCAGGTATTGCTCTTGCCTCCACCCACTTCGTAACATAATCAATACAAACTAAAATATACTTCTTACCTTTGGACATAGGATTGATAGGACCTACAAAATCAAGAGCCCACCTCTCAAAATGTTCTATGAGAACCGATGGCTGCAAAGGCATATCGTCTAATTGTACAGGCTGACCCATTCTCTGGCAACTATCACACTTCTGGACATACTCTTTTGCATCTCTAAAAAGACTTGGACACTAGTAACTTGAGCAGAGGATCTTATAGGATGTCCGCTTGTCTGCAAAGTTTCCTCCACAAGGTTCATTGTGACAGGCTCTCAAGATGTCATAGATCTCATCTTCCTTGACACACTTGTGAATAATAAAATCAGGTTCAATGAAAAAGATATCTCCCCTAATCCAAGGGTAATCAACACTTTTCCTAATAATTCTCTTTTTTTTATTAGATGAAAAGTAAGGTGGCAACTTTCCTATAGCAAGGTAGTTGGGCATGTCTGTAAACCAAAGTGTTTTAACAGAAATAGCAAACAAATTTTCATCAAGAAAGCTATCATTAACAGAAACGTTCTGATCTGCATGGTTGAGCCTAGATAAGAAATCAACTACCTGATTTTCTTTTCCTAATCTATCCAATATTGCGATGTCAAATTCCTGCAACAACAAAAGCCACCTAGTAATCTTGCCATTAGTGACTGGTTTTTTCATGAGATATCGAATGACAGAATGATCAATGTGTACAATAACTTCATAGCCCATGACGTAATGTCTAAACTTATTAATAGCATAAATTACAGCAAGGAATTCTTTTTCAGTTACCATATCAATTCTCCAGGAGTTAAATTTTTACTAACAAAATAAATAGAATGGGTTACAAGATCCTCCTTTTGACCCAATACTACTCCTATGGTTGATTCAAATGCAACTTGACACTCATCATTCCAATGAAATTCAGATTCTTTAGTCAATAATTTCAACAATAGAGAGGCTACCTTTGTAAAGTTTTCAACAAACCTTCTATAGTAGCCTGCATGTCCAAGGAAACTTTGAACTCCCTTTTGACTGGTTCGTGGGGGCAACTTTACAATAACTTCAATCTTTGCGGGATCAACTTTAATTCCTGCAACAGAAACATGATGACCCAAAACAATACCTTTAGTCATAATCATATTTTTTTTTCATTACTTAATGAAATATTAGTTTCCCTACAAATCTGCAAAAAATTCTCAATATTATGTAAAGCCTCTTCAAAAGTATCACCCATTACTGTAAAATCATCAATATAGACCTCTACGTAATCATGCAAAAGGTCAGAGAAAATACCAAGGACCACCCACTGGAATGTGGCTGGTGCATTGCATAGACCAAATGATAATACCCTATATGCATAGGTACCCTAGGGACATGTGAATGTTGTCTTCTCTTGGTCCTTTGGAGCTATCCTAATCTGATTGTATCTGTTGAACCCATCTAGGAAGGAAAAATATTTTTTCCCTACTAAAGTGTTTGGCACTTGATCTATAAAAGGCAAGGGAAAATGATCTTTTAGGGTAGATTTGTTTAATTCCCTATAATATACACACACTCACCATTTACCATTCTTTTTTGGGGCAATAACCAGTGGAGATACCCATTGGCTATATGAGATAGGATAAATGAACCCTACATTTAACAATTTCTGTAATTCATCTTTCACAATTTCCCTTAAAGCGGGGTTCATCCTCCTTTGTGGATGTCTCAGAGGCCTAACATTTTATTCTATATAGATATGATGAATGCATGTATTTGGGTGAATTCCTCTCATGTCTGTATATTCCCAAGAAAATGTGTCTGAAAAGTTTTTCAATTCTTGAATTAACTGTTTTTCTTGTTCAGGGGTTAAGGCAGAATTAATATTTAAAGATTTTTTAGGAAAACTTTCAACTACCTTACCCCCCCATTTAGTCAAGGAATATGCAGGAAATGCAGATAATAGGGCTAAATGTAGTTCAACTATTGTACTATGTTCATGAAAATCCTGCAGATCAGTAATGATATCCAAATTATGACTAGACTGCCCTTCTAATTGTTGCGGAAAATCAGGATTAGAAATACAACAATTTATTAAATTTTCTTCTAAATTTTCTTTAAGGCTCATGGCTTGGGCTATTGTAAAAACTAGTCAGGTACATTCCAAATCATTCTTCTCTTCTTCAACTCAATGTGTATTTTCTGACTCAAGAGGAGTTTAGTAAGGGGATACAAATTAATGTGCTTTGTTTCATCTCCATTAGTGATGGTCATGTTTCCAGACCTACACCCTATGTAGGCATCTGTCGTGGCTAACCATGACCTCCCCAAGATCAAAGGATGCCCTCCCAAGTTGGTTTTGGGTTGAAGAACATAAAATTATGCAGTGTACTCCCAAGAATCTAATGAGATGACAATGTCTTGTAATACCCCCTCTGGCTTTACCTTAGACCTGTCTTCTAGTTCTAATGTGGTGGGAGTAGGTAATAAGTCAAAGGATCCTATATGAGATAAAGTCTCCATAGTAATCACATTAATGCCTGCACATAAATCAATTAAATTGTTATTTAGGGGATATCCATTGATAAAGGTGGTAACCACAGGGATTCTAGGGTCTGCATATTTTTCAGTAACAAATCCAGTGGACATTAAACTTGCAAGATTTCCACCTACTTGAATTGTAGAGGGTTCTCTCTTTTGTCTTCCTGGTTTCTTGGTACATAAATCCCTCACTGTTTTGGCATAAATTGGGATATCCTTAATTGCTTGCAGTAATGGGATATTAATGCACACATTTCTTAGTTCAGATACAAGATCAAAGTCACGCTGTTTTAATTTCATTTCCAACCTCTCTGGAAAAGGAGGCTGGACCGTATGGGATGAGGAAGGTTCTTGTGGCCTTAAAGTAGGTTGTTCTGCTGGTTTGTGTGTGGTTTCAACTTCAGGCATTTCCAGAGTATCTTCCTCTATAATATCTTCAATCCTTCTAGGCTGAGTCACCACTTTTCTTGATCTAAGTTTAATTTCCTGCAGCGACACAGGAAATTCCTATAACACAGGAACATAAATTTCCTGCAGCGGATGTGGTGCAATACAGTAGGTAGGAAAAGTGGGATAAGTGACCAATCCAATGTTGTGAGTAGATTGGATGGTTTTATTGTTGGGGTTAGACACTAGCTGAGCAGGAAGTTGTGTGGGACAATGTTGATTTGGTGGGGCAAGCAACTGAAGTTGCTATTGTTGAGGTTGAATCATTTGCAATGGTGGATAAAATTTCTGAGAGGGAGAATTTTGTGCAATAGGGTAAGAAAATTTCCCCTGCCAAGGCTTTTGTGGAGGCCAGGGCTTCCAGGGCATTGAAATATTCCACATCTGATTCTGAGTATAAGGAACTTGAAAATGCGATTGAGACATACCTATAGGACGTGCTTGCCATGGTCTTTGAGGTGCCATTGCATAAAGTGCATTGACAACTCCTTGATCTGCTAGATATGCTGCTTTAATCTCAGGAAGTGAAGGACATTGATCAGTGGAATTCTCAGCTTCAAAGATTTGACATACCTCTATACTGTCTACAGTAAATTCCCTTAAGGCATGCTTCTTCCTGCATTTTGAGCAGAACACTACTTCTTCTTTCTTCTTAGCCTATAAAACATCTAATTGTGAAGATAAAGTGCTAAGAATACTAGTTTTTAAATTTTCAAATAAATTACCCAATTCAGCTCTGGTGACTCGAGCTCCAGCAACTGACTTGACAAGCTTGGAAGAAGTATTGCTTGTTCCTCCTCCAACTTTAGAATTTCCTCCTGAATATCGCCGACATAGCTCACACACATGATCATAACTTAACTTTGATATGTCACCACCTCCCATTAAGTTCAAAATCTCCAAAAATTCTGGTCTGATTGCCCTGAGAAAAATTGTTCTCTTGGTGTCCTTGCTTAGTTGATTCATCTTGGATCTCTGCAGATTGTACTAAAATATTTCCATGAAATCCTCGAGACTCTCCCATTTCTTCTAAGTCGTGCCAAATATTTCTTCCCTAAGGTCCCTAATTTTACAATAATCTTGGTATTTCTTCAAGAATACCTTTTTCATGTCATATCGAGTTGTAATGGAGTTTCAAGCCAACCCCATAAACCACCTGAGAGTTTCATCCTTCAAAGTTGCAAGAAACAACATCAGCTTCTAAGCATTGGAATAATAGTCATAGCTCTTGCATAATACGTCAAACTAGAACAAAAAGGCATCAAGATCTTCACTGGAGACTCCACGGAAGTTAGGCAAGGCTGAGGGAGGAATATTCTTCATCTGAGATGCTCCACCCTTCTCCCTAATAGGAAATTCAAATGTGATCAGTTCCTCTTGCTTCTCACCATAGCCTCCATCTGTATTACTAGTTCCTTCTTCATGAGCCATATTGGACCAAAAAGGAGTAGGACCTTTGTAAACTATAGATTATTTGGAATCAATGATTTGAAATTCTAGTTCTTGAATAGGATTAATGAGGAATTCCTTTTCAGGTTGACCACTGAGCAAATATGTTGTCTTCCTTGTAAGGATAGGTTCTAAATGGGCAACAACAAAAGATTTTCCTACAAAAGATTCTATTGTGAAAGTAGGAATATGATATGAGCTCTTTTCAAAACCACAGACCTCCTATTTGGACTCTTCTTCCCTTCTTCCCTTGTATCTTGTAGACTTCCTTTTTCTTGTCAGTTTATTAGTAAATGAAGTGGTGCTCACACCACCATAAAAGATATTTGTAAGTATTGGACCCTATCATCTATTATGAAAACAAATTCAAGGAAAAACTACATACCAATAAATTAGGACACAACTTTGGCGAATTTCTGACTTCTACAGGTGCAAAGGCTTAGCCCTTTGTCTTACCACTTCGAATCCCTAATCCTGAAAATTTCAAACAACACAAATAATATTAAAATGCTTTTGGTATTATCCCTTAGCACCTCCCCAGTAACGACGCCAAAATGTTGCGTCAAATTATAGACTTATAATTTGTCAACATAAATCATCAACCCAAGGCAGGTAAGCTTGTGAGATGCTGTGCAAACTATATGCAAGGTTAATACCTTAAGTGCTTACTAATCAAACCAGCCAATCATACACAAAAATAATGCTTCTTTTCTACATCAACATTTGGTAGCAAAAGACTATGAAGTGGATTTAAACATCCCTCTACAACTCTTAGTATTGCTGATGTTGATTAGAAAGGACAAGAGATCAAACTTACAACAATAAAGAAATCAATTTGACAATGTAAATAAAATATTTGATTAAATGAAATCAACACATTAGCATAGAAACTTAACCATTCAACCAATGGAAATTTGTTGCTGGAATTTCAGAAAGAGTACATTAGCTGTGTAAACAAATTATTACTGCATAAAGGAATTTAAAATGCACACACACTACAACTAAGGCAATTGTGAGTAAAGGGGGCCCTCCCTCACTCACAACCACCTCAAGATTAAAAGGGATTGCTCAGTAGAATGGACAGAACATAAAGTATTATATTAATATGAAGATATTATAGCTGAGTACAATATGATATGTGCTATCAGAAAAACCCAAGCCAACCCCTTATAATATGAAACATAATCGAATTTATACGAGTTCAAAAGTTGATCTGGATTTAATCAGGAACGCAATAGATTACAGAGATAACCATAAATACAGAGATGCGATAACCATAAAAACAGAGATAACCATAAACATAGATATGCAGCGGGAATAATACTTTACTTCATTAATGTAGAATACTGAAATATGCTTACAAACAGTAATGGAAATAACCCATCTAGGGCGATGGTAGCTTATCTTTGAAAAGAGATGTGTTGGCTACATGCCTCTGAACTGTCTTACAATGAGGCTCGAAGGCCTATTTATTGTTGAGAAACAGTGGAAAAACCCTTAACATTCCAAAACCTAACCCTAGAAGATGAAACGCCAAACTATGGGCCCCGTTTGGGGTAAGTTGGTACATCAACTTCCCGGGGTCGTAACTTTGGCATACGATCTCCGTTTGATGCATACAATAGCTCGTTAGAAAGATCTATCCGAGCACTACCATTGTTGGAACAGGGCCTCAAAACGGCTCCGGAAGTTCAGGACCCAAAAAACTGCTAAAAATAGTAAGTTGTGCTACAATTAAGGAAACTGAAAATGCTGAGAAGAACAATGGTGGGGGTCCAGGTGGGCTTGGCAGGTGGCCACCAAGATCCACCTGGATCATTCCTCCCCCCTTAGGAAGCAATGGTCCCCATTGCGTTGAGTTCCTCCATGAGATGAGGAAACTTTTGCTGAACTTGGTCCCTGGTGAACCACTTGCCCTGGTGAAGGAATTGGCCTGCTTTGACAACTCGATATAGTTGGATATTCTGTTGGCGAGTGTTCTTGATCTGTGTGTCCATGATCCGATCAGTTGCAGCCTGTTCAATGCAATTTGGGTTTAATTCTGTGGGTGTGAGCTGCTCTGCAATGTCGGATGTGTCTAGCAATGGTGGAAAGTATGGCCGAAGGCGATCCACATTGAACACTGGGTGTAGGCCAAGGAATGGGGGAATGCTGAGCTCAAATGAATTGTCCCCCACAGCCTTAGTAATGGTGTAAGGACCATATCGAAGTGGTCTCAGTTTCCGATAGGCTCCAGTAAGGCGTTCCTTTTGCAGATGCAACCAGACTTTGTCGCCCACCTGAAACTTGTGTGGCACCCGGTGTTGATCATGTCGCTGCTTGTACTTGGCATTTGATTTCTCCAGAATGTCATGGACCTGCTGGCGAATATGTTGGATGTGCTCAATGAAGCTGGTTTCCTTATCTGTTTCGGACTGGACATGAGCTGAAGCTGTGTGAGTAGCTGCAAGTGGCAGGGCCACATCAATGGGGCATAGTGGTTGGAATCCCAAGCCCACCTGAAAAGGGCTGTGGCCAGTCAAGCTGTGAAGAGCTCGGTTGTAGCTGTGCTGAATATAGGGGAGGCTCTCATCCCATGTGTGTGGATGCTTTGAGTTGTACATGCGCAGAATGTGTACAATCATCTGATTGAAAACCTCGGTCTGGCCATCAGTTTGAGGATGGAAGGCTGTGGACTTAGTGAGTTTGGTGTCCAGCATTGACCAGAGACTGGACCAAAATGTACTGAGGAACCGACTGTCCCGATCTGAGATGATAGACTGTGGGATCCCAAAGTGCACCCACACTCGTTCAAAGAAGAGTTTAGCAGTGGCTTCTGCTGTGATATTCTTCTTGTAGGCCGTCATAATGGCCATCTTCGAGAACCTATCGACGACCACAAAAACACAATCATTTCCATGCTTGGTGGAAGGAAGCCCTGACATGTAATCCATGGAGATGGATTCCCAAGGTCGACTAGGGGTAGGCAACGGGGTATAGAGGCCTTGCTTCTTGATGGTTGGTTTGGCAATGGCACAGGCAGTACATGATCTGATGTACTTCCCGACATCCTGTCGAAGATTTGGCCAATAGAAATAATTTTGTAGTACTGCCACTGTTTTCTCAACCCCGAAATGTCCAGCAACCTGACTGTAGTGTGCTTCCCAAATCATCTTAGCACGCTCGCTTGAAGGAACACAAAGATGACCCAGGTGGCATAATAGTGCACCTTGGAGGTGAAAACCTGGAAATTGCTGACCCCCCAAGAGTGTCTGGTATGTGTGGCCAAATTCTCGGTCACTTTTGTAGAGAAGTGGCCAATCAGAAGTCTCGTGCCCACAAGAGTTGAGCACAGTGGTTAACGCCATGATTGGTGGTCGACTGAGGCAAAATGCAACATTATTGGTGCTGCCCTTCTTGTACTTGATGTTCAGATGGAACTGTTGCAGATATGTAGACCACTTCTGATGGCGATCATTCTGCAATTTCCCTTGGGTCTGTATGAACTGCAGGGGTCGGTGGTCTGTGTGGATGACTGTTTCCTTCCCCAAAATGTAATGCTTCCATTGTCGGTAGGCCTGCACAATGGAGTACATCTCTTTATCATAGGTTGGATACTTCCGGACTGTGTCTGAAAGTGTTTCACTGTGATATGCCACTGGATGCCCGTGTTGAGTAAGGACTGCCCCAATAGCATAGTCAGAGGCATCTGTCTCGACCTCAAATGGTTGTTGTCAATTTGGTAACGTGAGCACTGGTGCCGTGCAAAGGCGATCTTTCAATTCTATGAATGCCTTCTGTTGAGATTCAGACCAAAAGAATTTCGCTTTCGCTCCTCCCTTGGTGACTTGACTCAAGGGCCAAGCGATATGAGAAAACCCCAACATGAACCTGCGATAGAAGTTGGCAAGGCCTAGAAAGCTGCAGAGCTCTGTCAGAGTGGTTGGGGCTGGCCAATCCCGAATGACTTGGATCTTGGCCGGATCCACATGCACCCCCTGTTCATCAATAATGTATCCCAGATACTGAACCTGGGTCATGCCAAAAGTGCATTTCTCCAAATTGGCACACAGCTTGTGTTGTCGCAGTGTTTGAAGAACCTGTCGGATGTGGTGGAGGTGCTCTTCCCAACTCTGGCTGAAGATCAGAATGTCATCCAAGTATACCACTACAAATGAGTTGGTGAATGGCCGCAAGATGTCATCCATTAGCCTCATGAAGGTTGCAGGAGCATTCGTCAATCCAAAAGGCATGACCAACCATTCGAAGAGGCCCTCCTTGGCTTTGAAGGCAGTCTTCCACACATCAGAGGGTTCGATCGGTACCTGGTGATATCCTGACTTCAGATCGATCTTGCTGAAGTACTTTGCCCCCTTTAGTTGGTCCAAGAGGTCATCAATCCATGGGATCGGGTACCTATTACGAACAGTGATCTTGTTCAACGCCTGATAGTCAATACAGAGTCTCCAAGTCCCATCCTTCTTCTGTACCAACACAATCGGGCTCCCACAAGGCGATGAGCTCGGACGGATGTGACCTTTCTGCAGCAACTCTTGAATCTGCCTCTTGATTTCATCGTTCTCTAGAACCGAACACCGATAAATTGGTCCATTTGGTAGCGGCGCACCTGGGGTTAGATCGATGGAGTGCTTGACCTGACAGTGCAGAGGAACCCCTGCGGGGGAGGTGAAGATGTCCTCGTACTCCTTCACGACTTTATCCATTTGTAGTTGCTGTGCGGAGGGGTCCTGTCTGGAGGTCGTGGCCACCAGCTTCTTCTTTCCTTGAGGGCGTATCATCAGGAAAACAAACTTTCCAGTCTTGGAAATGAGCTTACTACATTGTTTTGCAGTAATCAAGGAGATGGCGGTAGGTGGTGCTACCTCTGGTATCCTGTACAACTTATTCCCCAATGTAACAATAACAGCCCGGGGCCTTGATTCATACACAGCATGTCCCTTCCACAAGTATGGTTGTCCTAATAATACATCACAAACTTCAAGGGGAGCGATGTCACACAATACCTCATCCGTGAAGGGCTTGATGTTGTACGAAAGCGACATTGTCGGCTCACGCGAAGATCCCGTCCTTGGTGAAGCCACCCGATGGTGTATGGTTGTGGGTGTGCTATGGTCGGTAAGCCCAACCACTTCATGACCTCCACCGAAATGAGGTTCTTTTGGCTTCCGCTATCGACAATGAACTGTAGCGGGGAGCCCTTTACCCACATCTGGGAGTGGAAGAGACGCTCCTCCTCCTCTGGATCTTCGGTTTCACTTTTCTGGATCTTGGCGATAGCAACAGTGGCATTGGGATCCGCGTCAATGATCTGCTTCCCTTTTTCATTCCCCTTGTCGAGTTCTGACTCAGAGTCAGAATAGGTATCTGATTTTGGACCCTTTAGCTCGGCCACCAGTGACTGCTTGGCCTGACACTCACTGGTGTTGTGAGTGGAGCTCTTATGGAACTCACACAATTTTCCCGTGTCCTTTTTCGTCTTCGCGGTGCCGTTCTTTGTCTGCAGCTTTGGCGGGTTGTCTTGGGCTGCCCCGCCTTGGCTTTGCCCTTTGTTTTGCGTTTTAGGGGCACCTTTCCCTTGCTTCGGAGTCGCAGATCCAAAGTCTCGCTTCTTTTGTTTAAACTTCTGCTCGACCTTGACGGCATATCAGTATGCTGTGCCGAGCGAGGGGATGTTCAGGAATTGTATTTCTTCCTGAATGTACTTGTGCAGGCAACCGCGGTATTTGAGTATCAAATTCTGATCCGTATCCTTGATACCCAACTTTATGCGAAGGTTATGGAAGAGATTGGTGAACTCCGGCACGTCTTGGTCCCTTCCTTGCCGCAGCGTGGTCCATTTTATGTACTCATCCTCATAGCTTCCGACAGGGTAGTACTGCTCCTTGATGGCATTGTGAAATGAATCCCAAGTGGGTGCGGTTGAAAATAGCGAGCTGGTAGTTTCATCCTTCTGCTCGCAGCAGGTTTCCCACCAGTCCTTGACGTGGGGGGCTGCTTTGAGAAGAGCGAAAACAATCTTTTCTCGACTTGAAAATTCATGAACAGAATAATACCCTTCTAGCAGATTTAACCATTTATCTACCGCATCTACGTCTATTTTACCCTCGAAGATGGGGATTTCAAAATTAACTTGTACCTTGAAGGGCGTGGCATTTCTAGAGCAGCTGCTAGAAGCTGAAGCGTCGCTTCTGGGTAGCCGCTGAAGGATCTGGGCGAAACTGTCCATCATCGCGTTCCGTTGTCGCTCGAGGGCTTCTTCGAGCAAGATTTTGATAGGATCTCCTGCCCCCTCGTCTTTCTTCTCGTTTGCCATGGGAGGCCATCGGGATTTGCGAGGCTGGTCTTGTAAAGGTTCGACCAGTTCAAGCCCTAACTCCTTATATCCCGACCTCGTTGGGGACATGCAAAGAAAAACAGAGAAAAAGCAGACCGCTCTGATACCACTGATCCGGATTTAAGCAGGAACGCAATAGATTACAGAGATAACCATAAATACAGAGATGCGATAACCATAAAAACAGAGATAACCATAAACATAGATATGCAGCGGGAATAATACTTTACTTCATTAATGTAGAATACTGAAATATGCTTACAAACAGTAATGGAAATAACCCAGCTAGGGCGATGGTAGCTTATCTCTAAAAAGAGATGTGGTGGCTACATGCCTCTGAACTGTCTTACAATGAGGCTCGAAGGCCTATTTATTGTTGAGAAACAGTGGAGAAACCCTTAACATTCCAAAACCTAACCCTAGAAGATGAAACGCCAAACTATGGGCCCCATTTGGGGTAAGTTGGTACATCAACTTCCCGGGGTCGTAACTTTGGCATACGATCTCCGTTTGATGCATACAATAGCTCGTTAGAAAGATCTATCCGAGCACTACCATTGTTGGAATGGGCAACATGGGTCGGATTCCCCAAAAAATGTCGTTTAGGGCCTCAAAACGGCTCTGAAAGTTCAAGACCCGAAAAACTACTAAAAATAGTAAGTTGTGCTACAATTAAGGAAACTGAAAATGCTGAGAAGAACAATGGTGGGGGTCCAGGTGGGCTTGGCAGGTGGCCACCAAGACCCACCTGGATCAAAAGCCCATATTTGGCTCGAATGAGGGAAACTACTAAACTAAGCTATTAGCTATCAATATAGGTACAGACTGTCAAAATTAGCTTTGTTGAGTCTAATCCATGACTGAAAGCATGGATTAGAAAAAATTCATTACATAGTTGGAGTTTCTCCTCATGCGGCCAACGAGAACAGGTCTCCAAATCTGGGTAGTTTTGATGGTGGATTTGAAACAATCAATAGGACAACATCCATGTATGATGAATTCCCCACAAATCCCATGTTATCATTTGATTTGGAAGTGAGTGGAACATAGGTAATTGTCGATTTTATTACATGAAATTTGGGTGGTTGCAAGAAATCGACATCTACAAGAATTTCAGAGTGTTTGCAGGAAATGTGACTGCATGAGCTGTCTACAGGAATTTGAGGGATTGCTTCAAACCAAAGCAAATCTGCATAAGATTTCTAGATTAATTGGCATTATAATTTAATAAGGAAACAACTAGATTAAGGAATGCTTAAGATTAAGGTAAAATGCCACTTTTTATGTTAATTTGCATACCTCAAGCATATAACACCCTTTTGGCCAAAACCTAGATGATATAACCGAAATAAGCACAATTAGGGGTCAAGGAGAGTATAAAATGGGAGAGGTAAAGTCTAGGAAATCTGTCAAAAATAGGAAAAACTGGGTCCCAACAATTACCAAGCCCACTTCTTGAGATCTCCTAAGTCTCATTCTTCTTGAGTTCCCTTGAGGTAGCGTTCCCTTTCACCATCATCAATTCTAAGATTCCATACTAAAAAAAAGAGACATACTCTTCCTCTAACAAGTTTTTTAGTGTACACATGAACAGGAATGAACACAATGATGCAAGTTCTATTAACTCTTACATAGAAACATTTATAGTGAAAAATATGCATCGCTTGCTACTCAATCTCCTCTCCCCTTCTGTCTTACCCCTCCACACAACACCTATAATTCTATGATCTTAAATAAATATCTACATTGTCCAAGAGAAAATTGGACATCTGCCCTAAAACTGCGTGGACATTTTTCAATGTTTACAAATGCCTATTTTTCTAACTCCTCAAAATATCCTAACAACTTGATAGTTTGTATTCATCCCGAATGAGGAAACTTGGCCCTATTAAAATTTATTTAAATAAAATGAGAAAATAAGAAACCTATATAAAATTTACATATCCCCTTTTGGGGTTTTATATAAAATCGTGCAACTGGCATTGATGCTCCTGCATAATTTTTCTTCCAAGGATCCCATTTCTGCCGGAATTCCAACACCTCAAAATAATGACTCTTTTTGATGCACAATAAATCCTCCTTATCCTCACTTTTATTTTCTATAATTGAGACTAAAGAGGATAATACTCCTAATATTTCCCCCAATGTATGACGATAAATAAATATGAATATCTACTTCACCAAAATTCCCATTAGCAATGTCCACTTCAACAACCTCAAATCCATTTTCCATATCCACAACATTGTTGTCTAGTAACATCTACTTTGTGCTTGGCTCCAAAGCATTATTCACCCAAAACAACTCCTCTAAAGGCTAATTAGATTGGGATTCAGATGGATATCCTTTATGGTCGTTCTACGTGATACTGGTTCTTTGTATAGTTAGACTTGAAACACTTCTGTCACCCTACACCATATCATTATGAACCACTTATAAATAATGAAAATGGTTATCATTAGATATTATGTTTGGGATAACAAGGGAAATATTCAATGATTCCTAAAGGCTATGCTCGTGAAAAAAATTATCCTCAGGTTCATTTGGATCATATATTTCAACCGTCTAAGACATTCCAACCAATTATTCAACTTTCTTTGAATTCATATTTTGCTTTACATTTTCTAGAGAGGAACTCGTCTAGGAGAAATCATCCATGACATGTACCAAATTTTTACATCACCCACATTGAAAAGGCACACCTCAATAGTCTAAGGTTCACACAAAAGAATAATTTCCCCATTTTAAAACCAATTCTACTACCACATCTTTGTAAATATCAAATTCAAAATGAACTCGAGCTACTCACCATTATTCTTGAATAAATTGTGCTCCATGAATAACTAATGTTCTTCCAACTAAATTCCTAATAGACCTAAGGTCCTTAACATTCAAGAATTGTGCCAAAAAAGCTAGCAAAAGAATATAAACACGTTGAATCATAAAGGTTTTGTTTCTTTGATTAAAGCTAAGGTACTAGTGTCTTAGAACAAGGTTTGCCTACTCCCACAACCACAAACCTTTTAATATTGGCTCTACATCCATTTAAAAAAATATATAAACAAAATCTAGCCCTTTAGAAGGACGTGAAAAGATGGAAAATAACTCAATCTAGGGACGCAAAATTTTCCCAACCATTCTCCTAAACTTTTCCTTTTAAATACCTTATCTAAAAATATACGAAAGATATTAATGTTAGAAAGAACCAAAGCAAAATAAATAGAAGAAGAAAACCCTAGCATACATTCAAACGCTTCCTTCTCATGCCCGTAGACATCGAGTCTTCCTTTGTTGGCGGAATTTTTCTTTGGCTATTGTAGATACATATGGACCCCCTTCCTTAATAACTTTAGCCTCCCCAAGGATCAGAGATAAATAGGGAAAAAGGCCTTGACTACATGCTTCTTTCCTCGAAAAACCATTTACTAATATTTTCATTGAGGGCCTGTCACTTTCAATGGAAATACACTTAGGGATAACATAATGATTTTCTTTTGACCTACTCCATGATTCCAATCTCCCACGTGAATCATGACCTTTCTTCCTGCCATCTCGTATGCCTCCCCCTGAGGAGATCTCACAATTCCTCCACTTGCTGGCATAGACTATCCAACTCGTCATTTTTTTTTGTGTTCAGTTCGATTCAAAAACATTCTCAGATTCAAAAATGATGTGCCATGGGGACTTGATAGTGGAGGAGAGTAATTCATCCACTTGTTTTCATAGACTATCCAACTCAAGCTCCATCATGCTAAGGAGACCTCAAAATTCTTCCACTTGTTGGCATAGACTATCTAACTGTCATTTGTTTTCTATGTTTGTGTTGATGGTGCTGCAAATCCGTCAACTAATGGGTCTCCACGATGTGAAGTCACAATTAGATCTCACACTGTTTGGAGTAGGAGCCCCATCTGGAATATTGGCCCAGTTTCCATATATCCTTAGGGATATGCCTTAGCTCTAACTTTCAACAAGAGAGAGGAGTGCACATGTGCCTTCGAAAAGCAAGGGGGTGTGCATGATGAGTGTTTGATCATATGTTTGTCAAATTTCTTTCACCGGGGAGGGGAGGAGAAGTGAGGCTCTAAGAGAGAGGTAGTAGTACCACCCTAGTAGAGACACACATGAACCAAAAGGGTCCGTGCAACATCAAGCAGAATATTCCACAGATATGCGATGGTTATTGAAACCAATATAACGAGGAAGATCTGTCTAATATCCAACGAAATAATACACAAGGATGTGATAGTGATAATATCAATTAAAACACATTTTCAATATGATAAGTACCAAAATAACTAAAATAGTTCAGCTACATTGGCACAAATGAAAGAAAATATGAATTACAGACATTCGCAAAATAGTCTTACAAATATCCATAATCCATGCGTGGAGAACGTGTTGGCCTTTAAGGCTTCTATTATTAAACAAAGGTTCCAAGGCACATGTACACAATTAACATCACTAGCTCTAGTAGTGGAGCACTGGAGCCACTCCTTTCTCCTCAAAATAACTGATATGTCTCTCTATTGCCTTGTGGGAGGAGCCAAGGTGAAAAGTCCTTTGCTCATATAATGAGGGTTTATATATAACCAAGGGTGACTTCTTGACTACCCTCATGACTATTTTACTTCCTATGAATCTACAACTTACATGAATATTTATATTCCATGCATGTCTTATGGGCTTCCACTTTAAAATACATTTTGTATACCATTTACATGATCCACAATGATGATGTGGCATATGAAAACTCATGACATGACATGACACTGATGACATGGATTTCTTAATGATGTGGCAGTGTCAAGCCACTGTTGTTGCTATGTGATGAGTGTCTACTTTAGGATGTTCTTCCTTTCATCTCCATATGACTTGGTGATAAGGAATCTTCCATGATCTTAAGTCTTGAGTTGTGATCGCAAACTATTGTCCCTTTGATTTCTTGTGATTAATCAATTTGAAAGTTTAGTTGCAAGAGAGTCTTTGAGCATGCTTCCCTCCTTCTTCTCCTTCTTCATCATCTTGTCATGACATGATAGGGTACCTGTTCCTGCAATTCACTCATGAAGATATGCTATCAATCCGAAAACCCCCTAGTCTAAGATGATGCATTTTGATCCACCAACTAACCCCAAAAAATGTGACAGGCTAGAAAGAGGAAATCAGTGACTGCACAGTGTGCAGCTACAACATCCAGGGGGAATTTTTGAGCCATGAGACTGTACAGTGCACAGTCCAGGTAGGTATGAGGGACAAGAATGCACAATTTCTGGAGCTAATATGACAGGCTGAAGGGATGGGCACTAAGAGAGCTCACTTCGTAGCTCTAGGAGTCAAGGAAGGCTAGGATGTTGTGGAGCTATGTAGTTCAAGGGCTCACAAAATGAGCTTGAGGCTTGAGGTTGTGAAGTGCACAGTTTAAGCTATGCTTGGGGACAAGAATGAACAATTTTGGAAGCTAGTGGGATAGGGTGAGAGAATGAGCACTAAGAGGGCACACTGTAAAGTTCTAGGAGACAAGGGAGGAAAGGATACTATAGAGTTGCATATTTCAAGGACCCAGGGGATGAGCTTAAGGTTTTTGATTGTGTAGTGGGCAATGGAGGCTAGGATAGGAGGAATGAATGTGCAATTTTGGAGGTGAAGGTCGGGGCTTGGGCACAAAAACTACGTAGTACAACAGTCCTAGGAGGTGGGAAGTACACATTACGTAGTGACAAGAAGCAAGGTCACAACTAGAGGATTGATACTGCACAATGCACAGCTGAAGGGAGGCTTCGTGAAGCTAGGTTGTCTGGTCGAGAAGTTTTTCTGAAAATGGCTAAGTGTAGGATCAATGAGATCAGTGTGAATGGTGATGAACTTTGACTATGATAACACACATAATATTTGACGAAATGACAACATAGATCATCCAAGCACATGAAAAAAACATTTCCTTTTGTGTGACAACTTTACAACAAGTTACGACAAGTACGACACCAAAGATGTACTTTGCAACAACTATGACAACACTTGCGTGACAATGCTCAAAACTTTGGAAATGAGTGCGACAGGTACTTACAAGGTTAGAACAACTCATTTTCACAAAGATGACCTCTTAGAACCACCAGAATGGGCTTATACATAGGATACAACAACCAACATGCTAAAAGACAACACTTTTCCCATCTTGCAAAGGGGAATGCAAGACTCTAAGAAAACAAATGAAATGAGTTTCAAAGTTTGCGACAATAACCAAGAAGATCAATGAAGGCTCCAAAATTGGTTATACGCCAAAATTTTGGAGGGTGTTGTAGCAGCTACAATAGTTTGTGACAAGATGTTCAACCACTACCTCAAAGTGCCCCACATGGCTCCAAGTTAAGGCCTCATGGGAATTAAACCTTTCCCAATCATAAAAAACCCTATGTCTCCACCATTGGATCCAACCCCTTTGGGAAAGTATAATTAACATATTTTACAAGAAACATATTTGTAAAAAAAAAATCCATTATTTATATTAATGTATATAACTATGTCGTACACTTCATTTTGCATTTAATAGTGAATGTGTGCTCATTATGCATACACTTAATATACACACTAAACTCACCTATCTAACACATACATAAATTCCAAAACCCTTCAATTCACATACATTTCTATGACTGGATCTTTCAATCCTTTATCCCATATCTTTGGGTGAGAGACAATGTCTAGATTAATTCATACAAGAATCACCTCTAAATAATTTAGACACTAACTCTTTGGGAGACCCAAAATTGAAGTTAGGCCCCTAAAATGAGTAGGAAATTAAAGCACCTTAACAATGACAAATAATCACTTGTTACAACCTTGTAATTTTTAAACTTCTGATGTGAGCAAAGAGTAGATAAAAAATATCACAAAATTTCTAGCCATGGATGTTTGTCCTCAAACATTAGATGTGGGGGACATATCCAGTCCTCGTGACTCCCTTAGAGCAATGAATGATTTGTGCATATCATTTTTAATACCCTAGGACACATAACATAATACTCAGATCCACCTAGTGGCATTAACATACTCAACAATAGGTGAACCCAACAAACAACACCTTAAACTAATGCATCTAGGGCCATGAAAAATACCGTGAACCATGAAAAACACTTTGAAACCACACACATGTCCTCCTAGAAGTTTCCTTTACCTCTCAGTGAGCATATTGGAACTGTAAATATTTTTTAATTAGGTATCGATCTTATGATACGAGGGTATAGAGGGAGTAAGAGATGGAGAAAGGGGTAGAGTCTATGAAAGAGAGAGGTAGAGAGAGGTGGGAGAGAAGGAGTGAGATGGAGAAATAGGTAAACGAAGGGAGAACAAAGGGAGGAGGGGGGAGAGTAGGGGATAGATGGAGAAAGTTAATTTCCTAGGAATAAGTAATTTCTTGAAACCCCCACACTAGATACCACCTGTAGTACCATAATCTATATAAATGATTACATTTCCAATTACTTAACATTTTCAATTATCAAATAAATATTCACATATCCCCCTTTAAATAAAAATTATCATGGTATCTCACCATGATGACATTTAAGTGTTAATGAAAGAAATAATGATGCAATTAGTTGCAATAACCACAAGGTTCAAAATGAGGTTGTTAAAAACCATGTTCAACCATGGTCAACCATTCAACTAAGGTAAACAAGAGTCAACAATACACAACCGTGGCTTACTAATCCACCATAGTTAACCATGGTTTGATATTTAACCATAAATTTGCAATAACTTTACCATAGTAAACCATGGACTACTAATCCACCCCACACATGTGGGTCATCATTTGACACAAACACATTAATAAAAGTGTTTTATATCCATGTAGCAATGCCATTGACATTTACAAGAGGAAAAATGGTATCAATCTCCATATGTCAACAACTTTTATTAATGTGGTTGTGCTAGTTACCTTAATAAGCTTCCTTATTTGGGAAGAGGGGATCTAGATTAAATATTTTCTGATATATATATATATATATATATATATATATATATATATATATATATATATATTGATGGAGAGGATGTAAAATCCATCAAATATACTTCATTTCCATTGGAAATATAAGGTTGAGATTAATTTGAAACCGTGATCTTGATAATTTTTTTCCTTTTTTAATTTTTCCCTTTTCAATTTAAGAAATAAATGTTCAATGTCATGTCTATTTCTTCACCAAGTGCTTGTATTGTGACTCATGATCCCTTTCTTCTACCCCTTAGAGGAGTATGCATTCTACTCTCTAGCCAAACTATAACATATATAGTTGTGCACATCCTACTTCTTCACTCAGTGTCAACTTCCTATAGCCTCTATGGACAGCATTGCTTGCTTCCTTTCATTTACCCATGCAAATGAGTGTGCATACCACTAGCTAGCTTTTCTAATGGTTCTATGATTTTTGTTGGTAGCATAATGTTTATATGTTTGGGTGAAAGTCATAAATAGTTGTATCATAAGACAAAGCCCCTTAACATGACTATTTTACATATTACATCTAAATACTTTTATTGTTTATGAAGTATTATACATATCAATATATGACTTCTACATATCTCTTTTGAAACTTATTATTGATTGCTTAACTTTTGGATCACAGTGTATAAGTTTGTTTGAATAACTTACATCCTACATTTTTAGATGTAAATCACAGCAATTGGATCACAAGGAGAAAAGCTAAATACCCACCTCAAAACTAGCCTGTGAATGGGAAAAGTTCTTTTTGTTTCTATTTCTTTTTTTTCTCAAGTAAGAGTGGGACCTTCTATTAAACTAGAAAAATACTTAATGTACATGGAGCAGCACCAGCTCTGTGAAAATTCAACAGGCAGCTGGGTTGGCAAAAAATCTGAACCAAACTTCAAAAACCATGAAAAGCCCAAACAAGAATACAGAGGAACCTGATAGTCAGACTGTTGTGCTTCAAATAAAAAATTGAATGCCTTTGAGGATGGGACCCACAGATCCGATGGCCCACAAAACTTCACCAAAAGACCAGCCATAATCTTTATTTAACTTGTTATCCTGAAGACCGTGCGATCCAACCTTCCAAGATCTAACGATCGTGTGTTGATTTCGAGCTGACACCTATCCCGCACTTTAAATTTTCTTACGAACCTGAAGAAGACCTTAGGCCACCTTTCAAAAAAATTTTGGGTCCGAATGAGGAATTAACAGTCGCGCAATTTCTCCGCCCGAAATACATAAGATGGAGGAGAACCAAGGGGATCACGGTAACTAGCCCCCTTTTTAACCTCCCTTACGGATTTGAAAAATAAATAATCCCCCTCACTATAAAATTTCGTGTCCGTTTTGAAAATTAAAGATCGAGCAAATTTCCGCCTGAAATTCATAGGATGGTAGCGATCTCGGTAAATAGCCCACCCTTTAACATCTCTTTCGGACCCGAAGAAAGAATAGGCCACCAATCTATATTTTTTCATGTTCGTATGTAGAGTTAACCTATGTACATTTACCAGCCTGAAATCCATAGGATGATGGAGATCCAGGAAATTTTTGGTGAGGTACCTGCCAACTTGCCCGGTGTTTACCTTGTGCTCCTTCCCTGTGAATGATCCTCTTTCTTCAATTTCTATTAGTCGTCGCTTTTCTTGCTTCTCATGCTCTGGAAGTACTCTCGGTCTATGGTAGTTTGTTTATGATAGTCTTTGCATATTTTTCCTAGGGGAGTTGAAATCCAGTTATATCTTCTATTACTTTTTGAATAGAGTACCCCTTCATTTTCCAATCGATTTGCTAGCTTGTTAGCAGTTCTACGAACATGAACAAAATTGAGGGTTCTCAGTGTTCTCAAGTGTGATTGGATATGTTGATATACCTGCAATAACCGCCAGTGTTTCGAAACTCTTTCTGGTGCTGTGCCATTGCATATTTTCTTGACCGAATTGATTATCAATTCAGAGTCAGCTTCAATGATGGTGTTATATAAATTTGATTCAATTAAGATTTCTAGGCATTGCTCTAGGGCCATGAGTTCCACCATATTATTAGTGGCCTTCCCCAAATAACTATGAAAGATGATTTTTATGTATCCTTGCTCATCTCTTATGACTCCGCCATAACCAGCCACCCCAGGGTTTCCTTTAGAGGCTCCATCTATATTGAATTTCAAAAATCCATGAGGAGGAGGTTGCTAGAAGTCCTTATCTGCTGTTATATGACTAACAATCTTGCTTATGCCCTGGGTGAAAGGCACCTGAAGACCCAGATGCAAAAGTATTTGTACATCCTGGTCTTGAGGTGGGTTCTCAGGGGGTTTCTTTATAAGGGTGCCTACAGTCTCTTTGAGCTGTCTAATGATCTAAGCTATGATGCTATAGGATGAGGCCATTCTGTTATTGAAAATCATATTTTTGTGTTCTTACCAGACATCCCAGATTAGAAATCCTGGCACTAGAGTCGAAGCTTTGTTGGTAAGTTCATAATTAGAGATTGTTCTCCTCCAATTCTTCAAAGTGCTAGTGATAATGAATATGTCCCTATCCATTTTTCTAAAGATTGAAGCCACCCAATTCCACAAGGTGGAGGTGAAAGGGCAGAGATTGAGTAGGTGTTCCATTATTTCGTCTTGTGATTCACATAACTCACATCTAGATGGACCTGCTACACCTCTTCTTTGAAGGTTATCCCAAGTCAAAAAAATTTTATGTTGCACCAACCACATGAACATTTTGATTTTCATCTAGTGCGGGTTCTGCCATAGGTCCTTCCATACCTTATCAGGGTTTGGAAAGTCAAGCCCTAGGGTCATTCTCTTGGCTTCTTTAAGGTTGAAGTTTCCTTCATTGTTTCTTCCCCATATCAATTGGTCTGGCAATGTTGATGTCAAAATATTTATTTGTTCCAAGATCAATGCAAGAGCTTCTGCCTGGGCCTTCAGAGGGGTCTCTTCACTATAAACCAGGTCCTTCCATGTTCTCCATTTTCGCCCATTCCTGGCCTGATCCCAGAAGTCACTTACCCTGAGTAGACCTTTATTGTCAGTGTCATTCTTGAGATTGGGTAGTTCTCTTAAAAAAATAGGTTCCTGTTGCCAGTTGTCCTCCCAAAACCAAGCTAGGTTCCCATCTCTGATCTCCTAGAAATTGTGTTTCTGAACAATGGCTCTATTCTCCCATGCTTTGTTCCAAATGTGGGAGCCTTTGATGAGCCCAGACATTCGAATGAGATCCATTTCTTGCCAAATATTTGCATACTTCTATTTCCAAATCTTGGCCCATGGGGATACCGATTCCTTTAGCCATCTCCACCACAATTTTGCCCCCAAAACTTTGCTTAGGGTTTCAGGGTCATGAAGTCCCAAACCTCCATGTGTCGTAGGTTTACAGATCTTATCCCATGCAACCAAAGCCCATTTCTTTTTCTCTTCCCCTTTGCCCCAAGGAAAGTCTCTTTGGATGTTTCTGATATGTTGCACAACTCCTTAGGAGCAGGTAGGGTTGAAAACATGAAGATGGGAATAGTTTGTAGGACAAGTTTTGTTAGCACTAGCTGACTTGCTAAATTCAAAGACTTGATTGTCCATTTTCGGACTTTGTCCTGGAGTTTATTAGTGACTGGATCCCAAATAGCCTTGCTCAGAGGTTTTTTCGTTAGGGGAATATCCAAATATTTGGAGGGTAGCTATTCTCTTTAAAAGCCCATAATTCTAGTGAGGTTTCTCTAAATAGCAATGTCAATATTAAAAAACAAAATATTTGACTTGGTAAGACTTACCTCTGTCCCAGTAGCCATAGCAAAGTTGTTCAGTATTTGCTTGAAAGCTTTAGCTTCCTTGACCATGGGTGTACCCTGCAGCATAATGTCATCCACAAATTGTTGGTAGGTCAAGGCATCCCCATTCGTGGTGAGTTTAAGACCCTGGATTTTTCCTTCTACTTTGGCTGATTTGATCACATTGCCTAAACCTTCCATCATGAGAATAAAGAGGAAGGGGGAGAGCGGATCACCTTGTCTGAGGCCTCTTGAAGGCCTAAAAGTTCTGGATGGTGAGCCATTAAGCAGGATTGAAAAACTAGTTTTGGTAACAAGGGCCATTACCCATCTTATCCAGTTGTGGTCAAAGCCATACGCTTTTAGTACTTCCCTGATATAAGCCCAACTTAGCTTATCATAAGCTTTTGCTAGGTCAAGTTGGATGATCATACCTGCTTGCTTATTGCTCTTGAGAGAATGTACCACCTCATGAGCTTGAATGATATTATTTAGAATTTTCCTTCCTTCCACATATCCAGTTTGTTCCTCAGACACAAGAGTTGGTAGAAGGGGCTTGAGCCTGTTTGCAATTACTTTGGATATAATTTTGTACACCACATTGCATAAAGCTATGGGTCTAAATCTATCAGGTGTCATAGCTTTTTCCTGCTTTGGAATCAAAGTTATGAAAGAGGCATTGAGCGCCCTCAAAACAATTTTGTTTCTCCTTGAGTCCTCCACTACATCAAGGATATCATGTTTGACTATTTCCCAACATGCTTTAAAGAAGTCTACATTGAACCCATCTCGGCTGGAGCTTTCCCATTTTGCATCTCTTTGATGACTTCACTGACCTCCTCTTCAGTGACTCGCCTGTTAAGATTGTAATTGTCTTCTCTAGTTACAAGCTTAGGAATGTGCTTTGTGAAGTTATTAATAAATTGTGATCTTTATATGAAAGGCTCCTCTGCTATGCTTTGGAAATGTTGTACTAGAGAAAATTTTGTTTCTTTGTGGGTGCTGAGCTATTTTCCTTGAGTATCTCTTAGTTTTGAAATCCTGTTATGAGACCTGTGTTCCATGGCTGACTTGTGAAAAAAAATTGTGTTTCTTTCTCCTTCTTTTATCCATTGCACTCTCGATTTCTGTCTCCAGAATATCTCCTCTTGCTTGCATTTGTCTTCCCATTCTTGTTGGAAAGAGTCAGCTTGTATTTTTCTTTCCTCGGTAAAACCATCTGAGATGAGGACCTAGTTAATTCCCTGTAGTTTCTATTCAACTTCTTTTTTCTCTTTGAAGATATTTCCAAACTGATTTTTGTTCCAATCTTTTAGCCTGAGTTTGATGTGTTTCAATCTCTGATGCAGAAGGAACATATTAGTTCCTTGAACGGGCATATCTTTTGTCCACCATTTTTCAATATTGTTGATGAAGTCAGGATGGGTGAGCCAAATATTCTCAAATCTGAAAGGTTTGTTTCTTGGAGTGCCTATAAAAGAAGCTTCCAGTTGGATGGGCCAGTGATCCGAGCCTCCAAAAGGAAGGATTAAAGCAGACAAGTCAAGGCCTGTGAGAATGAGGTCCTCAGAGATTATGAATCTATCAAGCTTAGAGGCAACTTGAGAAGCCCCTCCCCTTTTATTATTCTAGGTAAAGGTGCCATTTTTTGTCTCCGTATCCACTAGCCTCATGTCGTTTAGGAAGTTCTGAAAGGCTATGGAGTCTCTGCCTAGTGTTCTAGTCCCACCTTTTTTTCGAAAGAGATCTGATCATATTAAAGTCCCCTCCCAGAATCCAGGGCATATCAGGATATCTTTCTCTTAGCTCCTCTAATGAGATGAGAAGCTTGAGCTTGTCTTCAAGTTTTTGAGGACCATAGACATTTGTGAACAAATAGACTTCCTTGTCACCCAAAGGTTGGATTACCATTGATAGGTAGTTCTTGGATGCTTCAACATCTAGGATTCCAAGCTTCTGGGGATTCCAAAGTGTAAGAATTCCTCCTGTTGTGTTGTCTGCTTTAACTTCTAGATATTCATACTTGATGAGCCATTTGCTATGTATTTCTCTTATATTATTTATTGAACATTTTGTCTCCTAGATAAACAACACATCTGGTTTTTCTTCTTTTATAATATTGCTAAGATTTCTTTGTTTCCTTTTACTTCCTAGTCCCCTAATATTCCAGGTGGTGAGCTTTATTAAGAAAGGTTTGTAAAAGAGTAATTGGTAAGATATTTCATCTTACTTGAGTTGATCATGAGTTTCCCACACTCTATCAGTAGCTCATTCTATCTTTTTGTTCCTCTTTTCCTGCCTGGATTCTTGGGAGCAGGGAAAATTTTAAGAACCCCCTCTAAATTTATAAATATAATAAATGGGCGAATCTCCATGGTATATAGGAAAAATGGAAGGCGATTTTATCAATAATATAATATGTATATATAATTTTTTGGCGAATCTCTCACTAGGCATGGCAAATATTTTACTCAATTATAAAATCTTGTAAGATCTTGGCGAGTCTTTCACTAAATAATAAAACTTTGTAAAGTCCTAGTGAATCTTAGCATAGGCTACATGCTGGTTTAATTCCCCCATTTAAATAGGCTACATTCCAGGTGAATACCATGGGTCAATACCATGTGCCATTTTGGTGAATACCATGGGTCAATACCATGTGCCATTTTTATTTTTATTAATTCTAATATTAGGGTTAATAATGGTTTTTTGCATGGTATTAATAACAATCTAGTCCATGGTATTTGTCCCATAGTATTTTGGCCATAGGTTTCACCTAAATATAACCCATTTTTTGAGTGTTCGTAAATATAAGGTGACTTATGGAGTAAATATAAAAAAATGTTTTATTTGTTTACCATACCTCTCGTTTATTTATATTTTTATTAATTTACCATACCTCTTTTACAAATATGGTATTTGGCCCATAGGATTCACTTAAATAAAACCTCTTTCTTGAGCCTTCATAAATAGAATGAGGGTTATGGACTAAATATAAAAAGAGGTTTTATTTATTTACGGTACGCCTAGTTTATTTATATTTTTATTTATTTACCATACCTTTTGAGTAAGTATAAAAAGACGTTTTATTTATTTACCATACCTCCACTTTACTTATATTTTTATTTGTTTGCACCCTTACATGTACATGTATATAAGGTGACTTATGGAGTAAATATAAAAAATGTTTTATTTATTTACCATACCTCTCATTTATTTATATTTTTATTAATTTACCATACCTTTTTATTTGTTTACACCCTTACATGTACATGTATATAAGGTGACTTATGGAGTAAATATAAAAAATGTTTTATTTATTTACCATACCTCTCATTTATTTATATTTTTATTAATTTACCATACCTCTTTTATAAATATGGTATTTGGCCCATAGGATTCACTTAAATAAAACCTATTCTTGAAAATGGGCGAATGGATTCACTTAAATAAAACCTATTCTTGAAAATGGGTGAATGGAAGGTTGTAAGTCCTAATTTCAAGGGCTAAATTTACCTTTTTTACCCTCTCCCTTAAAATAAGGTGGGCTATTTGAGGTGATTTGTAAAAATGTACTATGATACAAAATATTCGCCCACTAAAAAATTAAAACCCCTTAATTTCGCCAAAGGGCGAACATTCGCCCCTAAAATTATCCTTGCTTGGGAGCGTGTCTCGATGTTGCCTCCACTGTTTTAACCCCTTTGTTTTCCTAGCTATCATGGTTTCTTTTGACTCCAGAGCCCTTTTCTTAAGATCTCCAAAGGAAGAGTTGTTGTACTCTGTCATACTCCTCTTGTGGTAGTGAATCAACCCCTTTGGTGGTTCCCTGCTCCAGGAACTTTTCTAGATCAAGAATCTCCCTTTCAAGAATTTCCTGTAGCTCATGGTCCTCCGTTCCAACCTCACTTGGGGTCATCTCATGGTCCCTATCAAGTTCCATAGTGCTAGGCAGATCCTCCTTTAGTTTACTGTTTTCAGGTGTATCCTCCATGCTATCATCTATTCCTTTTTTTGCAGGGCTATCCTCCATTACTTGGTTCGTCCCATTGTTCCCATCTTCTTCTTCTAATATTTTGAAGCTATTATAACTTGGTTGCTGCTCCTCGCTGATTTTCTTTTGGTTCTTTTTCCGTCCTTTCCCTTTACCTCCCACCTTGGTAAAGCCTTCAATATCTTTGTCTGCGTTGGTTTTAATATTGTTCTCCATTTTGTTCAATGGGCAGTCTCTAAAGAGGTGCCCATGTTCATGACATTTGCAGCATCTGAATGGGACATGATCATACTCCACCACCTGTACCCATTCTTCATCATAAACTTCTAGAATGATTTCGTCTGGAAGTGCTCCAGATAGGTCCATTTCTACACATATTCAAGCAAAGGAGGTGTATTTCCCTCGCAGAGTCGCATCTGATATTTTTAAAAAATGACCTAGTTTATTGCCTATGGCTTTTAAGGATTCTGGTAGGGTGTAGAGTCTTATCCATACCAGCACTGATGTGAATGTCTCTCATTCCGGGACAAAATTCATCACCCATGGTCGCATATAGAGGCCTGCAACCACGTAAAAATATGGTCCTCCTTCGAACACTTTGTCTTTGTCCTTTAAGTTCGTGAACACTACTGTGAAGAAATCCTTGGACCTAAGGTGAAGATTTATTTCTCCCTTAGGTTTCCAATGGTTCTTTATCCAAGCATACAAAGCCTTCTCCATTGGCCATATCCCCATAAATTTGCATATTACTGCATAAGCCGCCATGTGATCTCTGTGCACCTGAAGCGCCGGGTCACTTAAAACAACTTGGGGTGTGATGGTTGACCTAGGTTTGCAGATTCCTGTCATTTTCTTGTGCTCAGCTCTCTGACTGCCTCCTCCCGTTCTCTTTTCTCTTTTGACTTCCTCATGATTCTCTTCATGTTCGTGTGATCTGATGTTTCCCTATTTCTTGATGTTGATTCTCCCCATTCTTTCTTCCATTGGTTTCTTGAAGCGGTTCGAAACTACATGACTATAGGAGGGAGTGTAACTCTCGCCTCCTCGCCCCTCCATGATGAACAACACTGAAACCCTGTTATAAACCCTAGTTCTGCGTGCTTGATGTGAAGCCAAACCCCAGAGATATCGATTTGCTTCTCCTATAAAAGTATTTTTGTTTCTATTTCAATTCTCAACTCTAAATTCAATAAGCTAGAACCATAGACGTTGAGACATTAGCACCATAGTTTTAAAATTAATATAACAAACTTGCAACATAGTTTAAATAGTCATTAATAGAGATCCCACAATAATAAATAAAGGGTAATAGAAAATAAAAAAGAATAATAGTTTGTAGAGATTAAAATAGTTAATAAATAATAAAATAGAACCAATTTCTATGTTTTTTTTTTTTCATATTTTTAAATTAAATTGTTCTTGGTAATTTATGTATATGTATATAACAAATGGTAAACCGTTTAGTTTATGAATAGTTATACGTAGTTTCTGTTGGGTGATTCACATCATGTACCGATGATTGCAAATCTCAACCCCAAAAAACACAAAAGGAAAAAAAAACTTTAATCCTCTAGGTTTGAAATGGCACTTGTAAATTCAATTGATATAAAATAGAATAATATAATATAATTGTAATTCAATTGATATAAAATAAATAATATAATATACTTATGAATTCAATTAGTATAAAATAGAATAATATAATATGATGAAAAACAATAAAATACAATAATAGAAAAGATAGAATATAATTAAAGAAACAACAAAACACAATAGAAAAAGGACAGCATAATACAATAGAAAACACTAGAAGAGAACAATAAAATTTGTAAAATTAAAAAGATTAAAAAATTAAATAATAAAAACCTATAAAATATACTAAAGTAAAATAGAAAAGAAAAATGAAAAACATAATACAATAGAAACCAGTGATTATCCAAGAAAAAACAACAGCTTCAATACCATAATCCCGTACGAAAAGGAACAATTGTATCGAATTGTTTCATTACAATAGTTTCAGTATTTTCAATACGCAATAGTTTTCATACCTTAATTAATTTCTAATACCTTTCATAATCTCAATACTTTTCAATAATGTTAATATTTTACAATAGTTTTAATACTTACATTAGTTTCAACCGTTATACTGCTTATAATATTTTTTTGATAGTCTCAAAACATTTAACAGCCTACATATTGAGTATCACATGTATTTATTATCCCATCTATTTATTGTTGCCTAGTCCATCGTTTACGCCGGCTTAATTAGTATGTTGGCTTGCTGTTTGATTTATAATTAATAATAAGAATATTTCAAAATAACTTTTTAGGTAAAATTTCTATTATTTATTTAATAATTTTTTATAATAATTATTATTATTTTTTAAATTTCATTTCAAAATTTTATTTACATAATGTAAATATAAACATTTTGAATTAATCAAAATCTAAATTAAATTAAAAAGAAATAAAAAAATAAGAAACACAAAAAAACTCTAAATAATTAAAACTATAAAAAATAATAATTATAATTTTAACAATAAAAATGTAAAGTTAAATCAAAATATAAAATTATCATGGTTTAGAAGCCTATAGTATTGTATGGGTGATGATATTTGTTCATTGTATTTGTTCTGACGAAGCCAATTTAAAGGCTTTAGGAAATTCAATATAGAATGAAAGAGCACTAGCATAAATCCATCTTAAATCCATACTGACCCCTTTTAGCACTCTGGTAAATCTAGATTGTTTTCATCTATAATACCATAATAAAATTTATAAAGTAACACTTTACTTATAAAATGTAAATGTGATAGGTATAAACATCAAACAATGTGATAACAATGAACAAATCTAAAAATATGAATACACAAGTAGAAAGTAGTCCAGTCATATAAATTGAATGGTTGGTAGATGATAAACTAAGTTATAACTTTATCTGAAATTATTATTGTTATTATTATTAATTATTAAAAAATTAATATATAAGTTAAACATATGCACATTTAAAAAAAAACAACATTCTTAACTATGCAGACTGAGAATCATTTTGTTATGGAGATACATAATCTATTATGAAGATACACAATCTATAAAAATACTTTGTCACAATACCATGGGAGATTACCATGGATTATTAATGCCACATGTCTAAGAACCATAACTCATTTGACATGGGCTTGCCCATATGAATTTTTATTTAATCAATCAAATTAATTTAAAAGAGAGAAAATGGGATAATAATTTAGAGAAAAAAATCAATCTTTGATTCTAAATATTTTGTGGAGGCTAAAACCCAACCATCCACCTATTAATTAAATTAGAATCTCGAAGCTTTATTACAAAATAGACACACCTATACATGAAACTAAAAAAAACATAAGAATTAACTAAATTATAATTTAAAAATATTATTATTTTGCATTAAGAGAATTAATATACAAGTTAAATATATATACATTTAAAAAACATGTAATCCACCTTAACTTTATCCTGGAGATTATTAATTTGTAACTAGCTTGACACTTATTTATATGACATTTACTTTTAGTTAATAAATTTAATTAAAAAAGCCAAAAAATATGACTATTTTGAAAATAAATCTTAGCCACTAATTTGTATGTATTATTAAAAATATTCTAAAATATTTTATTAAATTTGAATCTTACTATCCACCTAATAATTATTAACAATAAATTAAAATTCTAAAAATCTTATTCTAAAATAAACATGCTTATTTACATAAATATGAAAATACATTAAAAATATATATAATATACTTATGAATTCAATAATATATAATAAAAATAATTACACCTCTGTACTTTTTATTTTAGAAAAAATAACATAACATAATAAAAAAAATTACATCTCTATATACATTAAAAAAATAAACATTGTCGTAATTTGAAGATGTATTTTTCAATTTAATCTAACATTCCAACGAGACTACAAGGACACCTGTAAGGACCTGTAGTCCTTAACGCGTCCACCTGAAGTGCGACCGCGACCGATGGAGAGTGCATGCGGTTGGTACAACAGGTTTGGATGAAGTGCGAGTTCACGACTCCATGTGCGATGGAGATAATGCACACAAGCAAGAGGAGGGCGAGCTACTTATATGCATGGGAGCATGGTTTAGAAGTTATGGAGGCCGACCAACAAATGTAGTAAAGCCGACAGAGGATGAACACATTTGGAAGGAAGCCGACTTGAAGTTTAGAGCATTTGCGATTGATCCAGGTGGATCTTGGTGGCCACCTGCCAAGCCCACCTGGACCCCCACCATTGTTCTTCTCAGCATTTTCAGTTTCCTTAATTGTAGCACAACTTACTATTTTTAGCAGTTTTTCGGGTCCTGAACTTCCGGAGCCATTTTGAGGCCCTAAACGACGTTTTTTGGGGAATCCGGGGGCAACATGGGTCCATGGAATGGAACGATGTTTCCCGTTCCAACAATGGTAGTGCTCGGATAGATCTTTCTAACGAGCTATTGTATGCGTCAAACGAAGATCGTATGCCAAAGTTACGACCACGGGAAGTTGATGTACCAACTTACCCCAAACAGGGCCCATAGTTTGGCATTTCATCTTCTAGGGTTAGGTTTTGGAATGTTAAGGGTTTTTCCACTGTCTCTCAACGATAAATAGGCCTTCGAGCCTCATTGTAAGACAGTTCAGAGGCATGTAGCCACCACATCTCTTCTCAGAGATAAGCTACCATCGCCCTAGTTGGATTATTTCCATTACTGTTTGTAAGCATATTTCAGTATTCTACATTAATGAAGTAAAGTATTATTCCCGCTGCATATCTATGTTTATGGTTATCTATGTTTTTATGGTTATCGCATCTCTGTATTTATGGTTATCTCTGTAATCTATTGCGTTCCTGCTTAAATCCGGATCAGTGGTATCAGAGCGGTCTGCTTTTTCTCTGTTTTTCTTTGCATGTCCCCAACGAGGTCGAGATATAAGGAGTTAGGGCTTGAACTGGTCAAACCTTTACAAGACCAGCCTCACAAATCCCGACGGCCTCCCATGGCAGACGAGAAGAAAGACGAGGGGGCAGGAGATCCTATCAAAATCTTGCTCGAAGAAGCCCTCGAGCGACAACGGAACGCGATGATGGACAGTTTCGCCCAGATCCTTCAGCGGCTACCCAGAAGCGACACTTCAGCTTCTAGCAGCTACTTTGGAAATGCCACGCCCTTTAAGGTACAAGTTAATTTTGAAATCCCCATCTTCGAGGGTAAAATAGACGCAGATGCGGTAGATAAATGGTTAAATCTGCTAGAAGGGTATTTTTCTGTTCATGAATTTTCAAGTCGAGAAAAGATTGTTTTCGCTCTTCTCAAAGCAGCCCCCCACGTCAAGGACTGGTGGGAAGCCTACTGCAAGCAGAAGGATGAAACTACCGGCTCGCTATTTTCAGCTGCACCCACTTGGGATTCATTCCGCGATGCCATCAAGGAGCAGTACTACCCTGTCGGAAGCTATGAGGATGAATACATAAAATGGACCACGCTGCGGCAGGGAAGGGACCAAGACGTGCCGGAGTTCACCAATCTCTTCCATAACCTTCGCACAAAGTTGGGTATCAAGGATACGGAGCAGCATTTGATACTCAAATACCGCGACTGCCTGCACAAGTACATTCAGGAAGAAATACAATTCCTGAACATCCCCTCGCTCGGCACAGCATATCGATATGCCGTCAAGGTCAAGCAGAAGTTTAAACAAAAGAAGCGAGACTTTGGATCTGCGACTCCAAAGTAAGGGAAAGGTGCCCCTAAAACGCAGAACAAAGGGCAAAGCCAAGGTGGGGCAGCCCAAGACAACCCGCCAAAGCTGCAGACAAAGAACAGCACCGCGAAGACGAAAAAGGACACGGGAAAATGGTGTGAGTTCCATAAGAGCTCCACTCACAACACCAGTGAGTGTCGGGCCAAGCAGTCACTGGTGGCCGAGCTAAAGGGTCCAGAATCAGATACCTATTCCGACTCTGAGTCAGAACTCGACAAGGGGAATGAAAAAGGGAAGCAGATCATTGACGCGGATCCCAATGCCACTGTTGCTACCGCCAAGATCCAGAAAAGTGAACCCGAAGATCCAGAGGAGGAGGAGCGTCTCTTCCACTCCCAGATGTGGGTAAAGGGCTCCCCGCTACAGTTCATTGTCGATAGCGGGAGCCAAAAGAACCTCATTTCGGCAGAGGTCGTGAAGCGGTTGGGCTTACCGACCACAGCACACCCACAACCATACACCATCGGGTGGCTTCACCAAGGACGGGATCTTCGCGTGAGCCAACAATGTCGCCTTCCGTACAACATCAAGCCCTTCACGGATGAGGTATTGTGTGACATCGCTCCCCTTGAAGTTTGTGATGTATTATTAGGACAACCATACTTGTGGAAGCGACATGCTATGTATGAATCAAGGCCCCGGGCTGTTATTGTTACAATGGGGAATAAGTTGTACAGGATACCAGAGGTAGCACTGCCTACCGCCATCTCCTTGATTACTGCAAAACAATGTAGTAAGCTCATTTCCAAGACTGGGAAGTTTGTTTTCCTGATGATACGCCCTCAAGGGAAGAAGAAGCTGGTGGCCACGACCTCCAGACAGGACCCCTCCGCACAGCAACTACAGATGGATAAGGTCGTGAAGGAGTACGAGGACATCTTCACCTCCCCCGCAGGGGTTCCTCTGCACTGTCAGGTCAAGCACTCCATCGATCTAACCCCAGGTGCGCCGCTACCAAATGGACCAATTTATCGGTGTTCGGTTCTAGAGAACGATGAAATCAAGAGGCAGATTCAAGAGTTGCTGCAGAAAGGTCACATCCGTCCGAGCTCATCGCCTTGTGGGAGCCCGATCGTGTTGGTACAGAAGAAGGATGGGACTTGGAGACTCTGTATTGACTATCAGGCGTTGAACAAGATCACTGTTCGTAATAGGTACCCGATCCCATGGATTGATGACCTCTTGGACCAACTAAAGGGGGCAAAGTACTTCAGCAAGATCGATCTGAAGTCAGGATATCACCAGGTACCGATCGAACCCTCTGATGTGTGGAAGACTGCCTTCAAAGCCAAGGAGGGCCTCTTCGAATGGTTGGTCATGCCTTTTGGATTGACGAATGCTCCTGCAACCTTCATGAGGCTAATGGATGACATCTTGCGGCCATTCACCAACTCATTTGTAGTGGTATACTTGGATGACATTCTGATCTTCAGCCAGAGTTGGGAAGAGCACCTCCACCACATCCGACAGGTTCTTCAAACACTGCGACAACACAAGCTATGTGCCAATTTGGAGAAATGCACTTTTGGCATGACCCAGGTTCAGTATCTGGGATACATTATTGATGAACAGGGGGTGCATGTGGATCCGGCCAAGATCCAAGTCATTCGGGATTGGCCAGCCCCAACCACTCTGACAGAGCTCCGCAGCTTTCTAGGCCTTGCCAACTTCTATCGCAGGTTCGTGTTGGGGTTTTCTCATATCGCTTGGCCCTTGAGTCAAGTCACCAAGGGAGGAGCGAAAGCGAAATTCTTTTGGTCTGAATCTCAACTGAAGGCATTCATAAGATTGAAAGATCGCCTTTGCACAGCACCAGTGCTCACGTTACCAGATTTACAACAACCATTTGAGGTCGAGACGGATGCCTCTGACTATGCTATTGGGGCAGTCCTTACTCAACACGGGCATCCAGTGGCATATCACAGTGAAACACTTTCAGACACAGTCCGGAAGTATCCAACCTATGATAAAGAGATGTACTCCATTGTGCAGGCCTGCCGACAATGGAAGCATTACATTTTGGGGAAGGAAACAGTCATCCACACAGACCACCGACCCCTGCAGTTCATACAGACCCAAGGGAAATTGCAGAATGATCGCCATCAGAAGTGGTCTACATACCTGCAACAGTTCCATCTGAACATCAAGTACAAGAAGGGCAGCACCAATCATGTTGCAAATTGCCTCAGTCGACCGCCAATCATGGCGTTAACCACTGTGCTCAACTCTTGTGGGCACGAGACTTCTGATTGGCCACTTCTCTACAAAAGTGACCGAGAATTTGGCCACACATACTAGACACTCTTGGGGGGTCAGCATGTTCCAGATTTTCACCTCCAAGGTGCACTATTATGCCACCTGGGTCATCTTTGTGTTCCTTCAAGCGAGCGTGCTAAGATGATTTGGGAAGCACACTACAGTCGGGCTACTGGACATTTCGGGGTTGAGAAAACAGTGGCAGTACTACAAAAGTATTTCTATTGGCCAAATCTTCGACAGGATGTCGGGAAGTACATCAGATCATGTACTGCCTGTGTCATTGCCAAACCAACCATCAAGAAGCAAGGCCTCTATACCCTGTTGCCTACCCCTAGTCGACCTTGGGAATCCATCTCCATGGATTACATGTCAAGGCTTCCTTCCACCAAGCATGGAAATGATTGTGTTTTTGTGGTCGTCGATAGGTTCTCGAAGATGGCCATTATGGCGGCCTGCAAGAAGAATATCACAGCAAAAGCCATTGCTAAACTCTTCTTTGAACGAGTGTGGGTGCACTTTGGGATCCCACAGTCTATCATCTCAGATTGGGACAGTCGGTTCCTCAGTACATTTTGGTCCAGTCTCTGGTCAATGCTGGACACCAAACTCACTAAGTCCACAGCCTTCCATCCTCAAACTGATGGCCAGACCGAGGTTGTCAATCGAATGATTGTACACATTCTGCGCATGTACAACTCAAAGCATCCACGCACATGGGATGAGAGCCTCCCCTATGTTCAGCACAGCTACAACCGAGCTCTTCACAGCTCGACTGGCCACAGCCCTTTTCAGGTGGGCTTGGGATTCCAACCACTATGCCCCATTGATGTGGCCCTGCCACTTGCAGCTACTCACACAGCTTCAGCTCATGTCCAGTCCGAAACAGATAAGGCAACCAGCTTCATTGAGAGCATCCAACATATTCACCAGTAGGTCCATGACATTCTGGAGAAATCAAATGCCAAGTACAAGCAGCGACATGATCAACACCGGGTGCCACACAAGTTTCAGGTGGGCGACAAAGTCTGGTTGCATCTGCAAAAGGAACACCTTACTAGAGCCTATCGGAAACTGAGACCACTCCGATATGGTCCTTACACCATTACTAAGGCTGTGGGGGACAATTCATTTGAGCTCAGCATTCCCCCATTCCTTGGCCTACACCCAGTGTTCAATGTGGATCGCCTTCGGCCATACTTTCCACCATTGCTAGACACATCCGACATTGCAGAGCAACTCACACCCACAGAATTAAACCCAGATTGCATGGAACAGGCTGCAACTGATCGGATCATGGACACACAGATCAAGAACACTCGCCAACAGAATATCCAACTATATCGAGTTGTCAAAGGGCCAATTCCTTCACCAGGGCAAGTGGTTCACCAGGGACCAAGTTCAGCAAAAGTTTCCTCATCTCATGGAGGAACTCAACGCAATGGGGACCATTGCTTCCTAAGGGGGGAGGAATGATCCAGGTGGATCTTGGTGGCCACCTGCCAAGCCCACCTGGACCCCCACCATTTTTCTTCTCAGCATTTTCAGTTTCCTTAATTGTAGCACAACTTACTATTTTTAGCAGTTTTTCGGGTCCTGAACTTCCAGAGCCGTTTTGAGGCCCTAAACGACGTTTTTTGGGGAATCCGAGGGCAACATGGGTCCATGGAATGGATCGATGTTTCCCGTTCCAACAATGGTAGTGCTCGGATAGATCTTTCTAACGAGCTATTGTATGCGTCAAACGGAGATCGTATGCCAAAGTTACGACCCCGGGAAGTTGATGTACCAACTTACCCCAAACGGGGCCCATAGTTTGGCGTTTCATCTTCTAGGGTTAGGTTTTGGAATGTTAAGGGTTTTTCCACTATTTCTCAACAATAAATAGGCCTTCGAGCCTCATTGTAAGACAGTTCAGAGGCATGTAGCCACCACATCTCTTCTCAGAGATAAGCTACCATCGCCCTAGCTGGGTTATTTCCATTACTGTTTGTAAGCATATTTCAGTATTCTACATTAATGAAGTAAAGTATTATTCCCGCTACATATCTATGTTTATGGTTATCTCTGTTTTTATGGTTATCGTATCTCTGTATTTATGGTTATCTCTGTAATCTATTGCGTTCCTGCTTAAATTCGGATCAGCGATGGGTGTGAAGGCGTGGGCAGGTCAGCTAGGTAGCTACGACCTCGCCCTGCCTTGCGTATATATTAGAGGTGCGATGGAGGCATTTTTGTCATCGCTCAACGATCTAACACATAGCATCTTCGCTCATGTGAGTAAGGCGTAGGTCTAAGTGCGCAGAGCTAAGTAGAAGAGGCGTAGATTGGAGATGCGCCCATTCTTGGGTAAGGCTGCACAAAGGAGACTCGCTTGACTCGGTTGTGGGTGAAGGGCGTGAGCAGGAGCACCCAACGATTGGGTGAGGCGTGCACGAGTGTGTGGCACCCGGTTTGTGCGACGACTTGGCATGGGTTCTTGGGTGGCTCGGGTGAGCGCTCGCCCATCGTGCAAGTGTGCACGGTGACTTGGAGAAGTGTTGAGATTGTGAACGGAGGTGTGTCTCGAGCAAAGGCGCCCGTGTGTGGCGACTTGGAGGCACGACCAAGTTGGGAAAACAACACGATTGTGTGACGGGGTGAACGAAGGGTTGGTGAGTCGTGCGGCGACCGTGTGGAGGTGCCGACAAGCTAGGCAACTGAGTTTGCTGAAGTTGTGAAGATTGGGTAAGTGTAAATTTGGGGTTTCCCAAGATTTAACTTGTACTTTGTAAAAGTGAAGATTATATATATTGATTCGGGCAGACTCATATTGCAGGGAGTTGTCCCTCCCTTTATACTGTTGTGCATTTCTCTTGTATAATGTTGTTTATGTGAATGTTATGGGCTTTCACTTGTATAAAGGAACACGTTAATAATACTTGGTAACGAAAATAAAACTAAGTATGGAATGTTAGGTGTAGTCTATAATCGTAAGTATTGGTGCAAAGAAAATGATTGGTAGTGCCGCACCTCGCTATAAGTGGTTAGAAGACTACTACAGGTGTAGGGGCATGACAGGTGGTATCAGAGTTGGTGAGCTGAATCAAGGAGTTGATTCTATGAAGACCGAAGACTTGGCAGGGAGCTCAAGTTTTGTAGGTGACAGGTGCAATATCAGGGTGATTCAGGTGAATGGTGAAACAGGTTTAGCAGAGGAGAAGCTTTGTGCTTGGGCCAAGATGAACGACAAGGCATGGCAAGTTTGGAAGAATGCGAAGGGAAGCTCTTGCTTACCTTATACAGGTTGAAGCGGTTGAAAGAAGAGAATCCCTAGATTCGAAAGGAACTTGAAGTCTTGGGAAAGAATGTTGAAAACGAACTTTTCAACTTGGTTGGACAATGGAGTAGGATGAAGTTGCAGATTGTGCTAACAAGGAAAAGGAAGCTATGATGATTGAAGATGTTGTAGATGTGACAACGATGGAGGATGAACTTGAGGTTCATCAAGTTGGACTAGGATCGTGCTGTTTGCAGACATGGATGGATGGGGATACTCACATGGAGGAGCCTCATGATGATGATGTAAGTACTATTGATACTTGTGTTTCATTTGAGCATTTGGTAGATGGACCATATGCAGGGAAAGGCAAAGTCAATTTGCCGATGCTAGGGAGGATCTTACCATGGATGACTATGATGAGACCTTGTATGGAGAAGCAAGAATTGTTGATTGTTGCAGGACTTGTTGGGGTTGTTTGTGACCTTATGGTAGAAGGTGCAAAGGCCCGTGACAAGGGAGGAACATGATAATCGTTGTGAAGGATTGGGTCATGCTTTAGCCACATGGAGAATTGGCTAAGTGCCCGGCATGACTCATGGATAGATTGAGGAGGGCACACACTTGAGTTGCTTGGGTGGACTTCTCATGGTCGAGACCAAGAGATAGTCTTAGTGGAACCTTTAGTGGGGGAGCTATGATGGAAGGGACTCGTGATGATGATGATATGGTTTGATGATCGAGTTCACTAGACCAAAAATTGCGAACTTGGATGAGGATGACCGATCGTTGTGATGGGTATACTTGGTTGGACTACATGGGAAACTTAGTCATGTACATCAGGTTGGAGACATGGAGCATGGAAGTATTATGCAGGGACATCATGCAAGAGTACTTTTAGAGGTGTCACTTATGGGCATCCAATGAGGAGTTCCAAGGCAGGAATGTTGTGCAGGTGGATTTGTTGATGTGACATGGAGACGTTTTACTTATGAGCTGATGGAGAGGTTGTGCACTCTTGTACAACAAGGCCATGGACTTGGATGGAGTTGTGAGTAGACTATGGAGCATTCCTACTACATGGAGAGCTAAGGCATATTGTAGAGACCTTTGGGGCGAGACTTGTATGCTTGCTGAGATGTTGGTTGGAGATGACTCATGGAGCTCATGATGACATGAGGTTGTGACTTTTGGGGACTTCATATATGGTGGACTTGGAGGATCTGATGCATTGAGAAGCTGAGGTCAGAGACTTTGATGCAGGATGGGGTGCATACTTTCAAGTACATGTATGGGGATGGCTTGAAAGAGTGACTTGATGTGGAGGATCGATATGAGACACTTTGGAGTGATGGAGTTACAACGATGATGATGCCATGGTGGCAACACTTGGGCATGGGTTGAGCTGAGACTCAACCACCTTTGACACATGGGAGCTGATTGATCTATGATCATGGGCAGCACATGGATAGGTGAGACAGGTGTATACTTGTTTCTATGGCAGACTTGAGGGATGGCACATTGCAGATATGATGGAGGTTGCTTCATTGACCTAGATGTGGCACATCGAGAGTCGAGTTGATGAGAAGGTCTCTTCCTATTGATGAGATACACATATGGATGATGATGTGGGGGTATATGTGGCTGATTTCATGCAGCACATTGGTACCAGACATCATGGACAACATGTTGCAGATGAGATGAGTGCTACTTCATGGACCTGACCATGGCTTACACTTGTATGGAGATGGATTCTTGATCAAGTTGAGGATGTGACGGGATGTTCTGAGAAACGACTGATGGTGGCATGAGGATGTGCATTCTCATGGTTTGAGCGTGACGGTTGGATTAGCTACCCAACTAGTTTAGACATGGGGTTGCGAAGAGTGCAGAGATGTGTTAGCATTTGTTAGAGTATCATGGCAGCAGTTCAGATGAGGACGACACATGATGGGGTCGACACGGGATGTTGCAGGAAGCATGTAGCTTGAGATGGAGGGACCAGCCTTCCACGATAGGGAGCAACACGTGGAGATTGTGACGAGATGATCGATGATCATGGATTGAGATGATTTCCGATGTATGACATATCGATGAGGTGTATACCTTGGTATGGTGATCTTGGTGACAGATGGTTGCCGGGACGACACATGATGGAGATGGTGGTTCTACATATGTTGCAAGGATGTTTGCAGTATGTGGAGGAGTTGACATCATGGATGGGACAGTTGTTATTAATCTTGGTGGATGGCTACCAGGATGGTATGTTGTCGAGGACGAAAATGACTTCAGGTGGAGGAGGATGTAAGGACCTGCAGTCCTTAACGTATCCGCCCGAAGTGCGACCGTGACCGATGGAGAGTGCGTGCAGTTGGAACAACAGGTTTGGATGAAGTGCGAGCTCACAGCTTCATGTGCGATGGAGATAATGCACACAAGGAAGAGGAGGGCGAGCTACTTATATGCATGGGAGCATGGTTTATAAATTATGGAGGCTGACAACAAATGTAGTAAAGCTGACAGAGGATGAATGCATTTGGAAGGAAGCTAACTTAAAGTTTAGAGCATTTGCGATGGGTGTGAAGGCGTGGGTAGGTCGGCTAGGTAGCTGCGACCTCGCCCTGCCTTGCGTATATACTGGAGGTGCAATGGAGGCATTTCCACCATCGCTCAATGATCCAACACATAGCATCTTCACTCATGTGAGTAAGGCGCAGGTCTAAGTGCGCAGAGCTAAGGAGAAGAGGCGCAGATTGGAGATGTGCCCATTCTTGGGCAAGGCTGCACGAAGGAGACTCGCTTGACTCGGTTGTGGGTGAAGGGTGTGGGCAGGAGCACCCGACGGTTGGGTGAGGGATGCATGGGTGTTTCGAGCCCTTTTTGAGGCGAGTCACTTAACGTACCTCTCCTTACGCGATCTCCCACCCGCTTCTCTTACCAGCGACTGACTTTTTCCTCTTCAAATACGTTATGCCTAACTAACTTAGAAATAAAGAGATGTAGGCGTGGTGCGAAGGCAAGGCCGCCGGGGCATACCGATGCACATGCAGGGAAGGAAAGAGGAGCGGGCGGCACACCAGAAGTAGCCCAAACTACTGAATAAAAGAAATAGGTAGGGGGGGGATCTCTTCTTCTAAGCGGTGGGTGGGATCTCTCGATACATCCGAGGAGAGGGTAAGGAGATTGGACACGGGAGGAGCTCACCCCCCCCTTCCGATCATGTGGCACCCGGTTTGTGCGACGACTTGGCACCAGTTCTTGGGTGGCTCGGGTGAGCACCCGCCCGTTGTGCAAGTGTGCATGGTGACTTGGAGAAGTGTTGAGATTGTGAACGGAGGTGTGTCTCGGGCAGAGGCGCCCGTGTGTGGCGACTTGGAGGCACGCCCAAGTTGGGAAAACAAAACGATTGTGCGACGAGGTGAACGAAGGGTTGGTGAGTCATGCGGCGACCGTGCGGAGGTGCCAATGAGCTAGGCAACAGAGTTTGCCGAAGTTGTGAAAATTGGCTAAGTGTAAATTTGGGGTTTCCCAAGATTTAACTTGTACTTTGTAAAAGTGAAGATTATATATATTGGTTCGGGCATACTCATATTGCAGGGAGTTGCCCCTCCCTTTATACTGTTGTTCATTTCTCTTGCATAATGCTTTTTATGTGAATGTTATGGGCTTTCACTTGTATAAAGGAACACATTAATAATACTTGGTAACGAAAATAAAACTAAGTATGGAATGTTAGGCGTAGTCTACAATCGTAAGTATTGGTGAAAAGAAAACAATTGGTAATGCCGCACCTCACTATAAGTGGTTGGAAGACTACCGCAGGTGTACGGGTGTGACAACACCAGCGAAGATATAGATAACCAAGAAAAGTGTCGACATTATATTTTATGTAATATATATCATGGTAAAACGAAGAGCGTCTAGTTCAGATTAAATTATGGATTCAAATACTAGAAAAAGGTAGAATACAACTAACAACTTGCTTAAATTTAATTTGAATATGTAAAAAATTGAAGGATTTGAATATTAAAGAGGATTAAAATAATAATAATATAATATTAATATTGTAATTAAATTAAATATTACGATGGTAATTTTTTATTGATTATTTAAAAAAGATAAAATAAAATAATAATTTTTTATGTTTTTTAATTGAAGTTATAATAACTAGTGTTAAAATATCGTATAAAAATGATGGTAAGGAAAAATTGTAAAATGTTAACAAAATTATGTCTAGAAAATAAATAATAAATTATGAATTATTAAAATATATTTTTATGATATTTGAACTTGCCACTACCACATATTTAGATGTTTTTTTTTAATCTTTAGTATATTTTAATAAAAATTTCAATTTTATTAACTATTTGTAAAACAAAATTTTAATTTTAATTATAATAAAAACAAGAACATATTATTCATATTTAATTATAATTATTTGAACTTATAAGATTGATATTCTCATGTTTTTGTGGAATTTGAACTCATAAGATTGATATTCTCATGTTTTTGTTAAATTTTTTAAATAAGTATTAGAATGAGAATGTTTTTTTATAAAGAAAATGAATTTTTTTTCCATGATTGATTAATTTTAATAAAAAATTTAAAAACATTTATAAAATTTTAAATTTAAATCATTTATTTATTTTGTATTATTATAGTATTTCACAAATATTCAGCCTATTAGATCTATTTATACTTTAAAAAGATATTTTAAACAACAAAAAGGACAATCTTACCCCATATAATTAAAGTGAAAACACTAATGTAATTAAAATGAAAAAACTATTTACCTGTGCTATTATCGCTGCTTGCATAGGGGTCCGTGCCTTGTGGTGGGGAACTTCAAATGGGTGTAGGAAGGAGTTAGGGGAATAAGTGCTACCGGCCGCTGAATAAGAACATTAAACTGAATGCCCAAACAAAATGAGCACCTAAAAATAAAAGACCATATGCAGATAATGAAGAATTATAAGATTGGTCGCTGATTGCATAGGGGTCCGTGCCTTGTAGTGGGGAACTTCAAATGGGTGTAGGAAGGAGTTAGGGGAACAGGTGTTACCCGCGGCTGAATAAGAACATTAAACTGAAGGCTTAAACAAAATGAACACCTAAAAATAAAAGACCATATGCAAATAATGAAGAACCATAAGATTGGATCACTTGAGAGGCTTGTGCCAATAGAAAGTCACGGAGCCACCCATTAATCGTAATGGAAATTTGTGCAAAGTTTTTAAATAAACAAAAATGACAATCATAATTAATGTAATTAAAGCTTTTAAATAAACAAAAATGACAATCATACTTAATGTAATTAAAGCGAAAAAACTATTTTAAATAAACAAAAATGACAATCATAATTAATGTAATTAAAGCTTTTAAATAAACAAAAATGACAATCATACTTAATGTAATTAAAGCGAAAAAACTATTTTATTTTAAACAACAAAAATGACAATATGACCTAATGTAATTAAAGTGAAAAAACTATTTGTCTGAGCGTTAGACAACGATTCATAATAGGATAGGGAAATATTTTATTGTTAGCCACTATGAGGGATATATCTGATTCTTTGTGACATTACCGATAAAAATCCATATGTCAATAGAGCTAGGTTTTTAATCAAGATCTCAGTCCGATGTGAAATTCTCGTCCAGAGGCTTCGATCTCCTCTTCTGTTCAGAGCATGTTAACAAAGAAGGTACATGTTAAAATTGATTACAACAATTGCTTACCTAATTGACCGAGATATATAAGGCTGGCAAGATACAAGAAGTTCAAATCCGTTGAATATTCAAATTCATATTTTCTCTGGAACAGTAGGAAAGCTTTATATCATAAGCTAATGTGGCCATTCTTCTTGCACCAATAGTGTTATGCAATGCATACCCAGTCACTGTCATATCCTTGCAAAAAAACATATTCTATATCCTAATCTATTAAATAGTGTTATGCAATGCATACACAGTCACTGTCATATCCTTGCAAATAAACATATTCTATATGCTAATCTATTAAATTATAACTGTTGACGTTGAAATCGCTCAGGTTCCATGGATGGTAGAAACACGTGAATTCAGATCGTATTTGCTGATCCTGACGATCAACGAAGCATGCATGCAGTCATCGTCAAAGAAACTTCAAAGAGCAGAACATGTGTGATAAATAATCGAAACACGTTTGTTTTAATGTATACAGATCGAATTAATGCGGACTAAAACATTGTTTTTAGATGATGAATGCAAGAACTTACTAAGATCGATTTATCAACGAGAATACGCGCTCCTCCACCTTAATCCAGTGCTGATAAATATGGCGGATTGCATGGCATTGGACAGTGCAGTCGCAGGACAATTCCCCTTTGGAAGGCAGGAATGGCGGTCTGATTACAGGAGAAAGCTGCAGATCGGACCAATTAACTATAATATGTAATAACATAAATTTAAAATGCACTGCAATTTCTACTATGAGCAAATATACACTTGTGATATATAACTTCTACTGCAAACGATATCAATGGGCAGGCGTCAGTCACGTATCATAGTATTATCATCCCTTCTGCCAAAGGGGAGCTGCCTGTAACTTCCCTGTACAAATAAGAAACAAAACGAAGCACTTTTCCCATGCGAAGATATACTTTTGCTTTGTTTTACTATATTACATTTGGACCAGAGGGTAGCTTAAATACAATAGATTGAAGGAATATACTAAAGGTGTCAAGGGATTGGATAGCGGGGCGTGGTATAAACCATATGATATTCCAGATAAAGGAATAGGGTACGAGGGAATAAGTAGGAAGATATACTTGTGAAGCTTCCGCGGCACCGCTGGTTCTCCACAATTTTATGCCAGACAGAAGGAATCCATGAATGATGTTAACATTGTTGTTCCGATGTCAATCTTATGGCTTCGTTCTAATGAAAAGTTTGCATGGTCTTTTGCATTCTTTTACAGACTCATACCAACAACTTACTTTTACTGGACTTGAGCATATCAATAAATAACACATACACTGCTAAGTACTTCATAATGCTTGTAAACGTTAGCTAATTCATAATTGTTAACAAAAGCATGTTTACGTTAGTGTAAAAATAATCTTCATTTTTTAATTATTAATTCCATTGGTCTACGTCATGGAAATTCTCTCACAACGGCGAATCATTCATTTAGAATCATCTTGTAGGGTGTTGTAAGAATGCCAAAAATTGCAGTTTGTATATATGATTCTTCATTAGTATTAACTGTTTGATGGTTGAATGATTGAAAAATTAGATGGAATAGTTATTATTAATACAATCACATTAATAAAATGATAAATGATGATGATGATAGAGCGGTTATTATTATGCTTATATTTTTTAAATTTTAAAATGATCAAATGATGATGATGATCACATTAATAAAATGATGATGATGATAGAGCGGTTATTATTATGCTTATATTTTTTAAATTTTATGTAGTTTTTTAAATAGTAAAAATTGCATATAAAAAAAGCTGCTAAACATATCCAAAAAGATAATGACTGTTTATCAATTTGTAATTTTTTTAAATAGTAAAAATTACATGTAAAAGACGCTGATAAGCCTATCGAAAAAATCATCTGTTAATAACTCAACTGATCATGACTATTTATCAAAAAACTGAGTGTCCACATTATCTGATTATAAATATACATCAATATTAAGCATTTAATTTCTGAACAAAATTTTTAGTAATTTTGTGATATGATTGTTATATGCTGGTATCTCTTTAGATAATCTCTATTATGCCATGACTTCTACTCTGCCATCATTATACTATTGAAAGTGTTTTGCTCATGCGTTCCAAAATTAAAATTATATATATATATATATTAAATTTTTATAATCATTTATATTGTTGATAGTTTTTTATCCAATTGCCTGTATTAGTTAGCAACTACACTAATAAATTAAATGTTGAAATAGTTATTATTATTTTTATTATTTTAAAATAAATAAATATATATATATATATATATATATAGATTATTAATTTATTTATTTTGTTGATAGCTTTTTGAATTGAATTGTGTGCATTAGGTAGTAACATTCAATACTTGTAGTGGACACTCCACCCATGGTCATGGACAAATAAAGCTAAGTGAATGAAATAGTTATGGAAGAAAGGAGTATAAATCTAAAGAGAAAGGTGATCATGGGTTAACTTTTTGGAGGGAATTCATGAGGCTTAATGATTGGAAATGATTCTTGACTAAATATTACTTTTGAGTCAAAAACCCTTTCAAATATTTGACCCCCACCCTTTCCCTAGAACCCTTAATGCATCATCACCCTTCTCTTTTTCTATGTATTCTTCTCTTCCATGACTCTTTCATTCTTTTAGCTTTATTTTTCCATGAAGATGGGTGGAGTGTTCAGTAGAAAAGTTGAACATTTCAAGCTAACACATAGTTCAAACTATCAACCAGAATGGTAACTACATTTGCAATGGTGGTTAACAAAGAAAACCAAAATATGGTGGAAAACATAACATATTTTAATATAAGAAGATTTCTAAAAAGAATCCATTACTTATCTTACTATAGATAACAAAGGAACATACTTTAATTATGAATTTAAAAATGAGTGTGTGCTCTTAATCTACACACTTCATGTATACACCAAACCCACCTACCTAACACATACATCAACTCCTCGACCCTTCAATACACTTTCATTCCTATGCCTAGATCCTTGAATCATTTTTCCTCTATATTAGGGTCAAATACAATGTCTATGTTAATTCATAAACACATATACACTATATAATTGACTCTATGAGAGAGGAGAGTTAAGGTAAGCCCAAGAAAGGGTAGGAAACTAGAGCACTCCAATAGTGATAAAGAATCACCTAGTACATCCTTATACATTTTAAGCCTCTAAAGTGACCATAAGTTGATAAAAAAGTAACTCAAAATTTGATGAAGAAGCATCGACCTACCCCAAACAAAAATTGGTTCCAGGATGCTTCCAGAAAAAATGACATGGAAACTAAGGGGAAAGGACATGTTTTCCTTGAATTTTTATGTAATTTCTTTAAAGTACTATAACCCTCTAGAAGGCGAGGTGGAAGAGGACCTAGTTCCCTGTGATAGGCTTAGGTTCCTTTTGTTAGATTTTGTAAGGATTTATTTTCTTTATATAATTTGTATTCAAGATGTAAGAGACAACAACCAATGTAATGAGATATCTGATGGAATGGTGCTAGGGCCTGAGCAACCTCATATGTAATTTCTTTTCTTTTGAATATAATACCTAGCCTGTGCATTTTTAATGGATTTGTGTCGGCTCCTTTGTTTTTGTAAGGTTTGTGTATCATCATGGGTGTTGTGTATTATTAGGGTGATAGAAGGAAAGAAATAATGTGTTGAGAGTTCCTAAGAATCATTATAAGGGGAATAGAGAATGAGGTCACAGTGCTGAGGAGTGTGTAGGCCTATGGCCATGCATCAGTTGTATGAGTTGGAAGTCTGGGAAGTTAAAATTTAAAGTGCAGAACAAGAAACGGAGTGGGGCATGCATGGTTGGGATACAAAATTGTGGAAGTTCCTTGAAGTAGACGACCAACACAACCCTGACTTGGGTGTAGCCTAGTTGGCTTGATAGCGACATAGGTCAGAGTGAGTAAAAAAGTGGAAGGAAAAACCCAGCCAATGTAACCCACCCTCCCACATTTACCCACATTAAATGACCTGCAAGGGTAAACATGATCTGAGGGCTACTATGACATGACTCAACCTCCTAAGTACAATTAACGAAGTGGAATTGATCATCTGAAACTTTGTTGAGATTCCTCAGAAGCTATAGGACTTTTGGGAGTTAAACAACCACAACAAGGAAAGCAAGTTGTTGTGAACCTCTAGTCACATGGATAACCTTGCCTGCAAACGACTGCAACACAGATTTCCTAGTTCTGAGCATACAACTCCAAAACTGAGCCACCTTTTGAGGGCCTAACTCCCAACCATTGCCGAGAACTTAATGAGACTTTCTAGAATAATATATCACATCAAGACAAAGCTATTCATTCAAAAATTAGTCAAGAACTTGACCAAATTAGGCCCAACCATGAAAACCAATTCGTCATTTACATATAATGAACATGAAATCTACACGTTATGAATGCATATCTGAACATATGGTCTTGAAACTTATTTGAGATTCATCAAGAAGGTTTAATTACCTCTCTTAATAGCTGAAATAACATTTGTTATCTCATGCATTCATCAACCAACCAAATACATATAAATTCATGAACAAGCCATAGCTAGAGTATATAATAGATCCATGATTATAACTGACAAATAATCATCATAGTAACCATGACATAAATATAATCAAATCATCATATTAACTAGTATAAATGCTTCATAGATTTACATAGAGAAATATCTCTCATTAAATGATCCAAAAGCCAACCAAGTCAGGGACTTCCACATACCACTTGACCATATATTTCTCTTAGCTGATTACCCCCATGCCATATTCCAAGCATGAATGTGGGATCTCATGGGATAAACCAAGACATTAAAACTAATGGAATTCAGAGGTTAAACCATACCCACCTTCACACTACCATGATCTCACCTAAACTATTCCCAAGATCACTAAACCCAACCAAACTTAGATGCCTTAAAATTTCTTTGCCATCCCTTGAGGAATATTCCTGTCTCCACCCATCTATTCAAGGCTTCTCGAAGAAAACCATCTCCACCCCCAAACCTTGGGGTTTTCCTGAAACCACCTCACCTAGATCCAAAAACGTTTGGCAATCCAAAACTCAAACATGAATGAATTCCATCACAACATGGCTATCCAGAAATGGCAAGGCAAGGCTAAAAGCACTGTCAACACCTAGAAAAACTCATGCCAATGGCATCAAGGGAACCAAATACACACATGCATGTACCATGAATTCACAAACCAACTAGTAAATCACACATGAAACATGTTACCTACAAGTATTCCCACTGAAACTGCTTGATCCAATCCTTCTTTGCTTGTCCTTTTCTTTCCTTTTCCTTCGTTTTCTTTTCCTTACTTTTCTTGTCCTTACTTTGCTTTCTCCTCATGGTGCTCTTCTCTCTCTGAAACCAATTCAAAAGATAAACTAACAAAATGCTCCAAAATGATGCTCTAATGCCTTTTTATTATTGACGCCTCTAATTTCTTCATTTTTCATCTATTTTCCTTAAATTTCCTCCTCATGCAAACCTATGACCTTTCATCTCTCTTTTCTCCTATTTTCCTTTTCATAAATAAATGTCAATAATTGCCTCTTTGCCATTTCAAAGCATTTTTGAATTCCTTTGCCAATTTCCTTAGCCATAATAAACAACAACTAATGCCCACTAGGATTCTTTTCCCAACATTCAGCTTGGAATACGTGTCCTGTGACTTTAGTCTTATTTTCCCTTTATTAAATTTATTATATGAAATCTAGCACGTGGATATTACAATGAACACTTGACCTCCGACCTCCGTTTTGAGGTGGGACCTGCGAGTTTTACTGCTGAAGAATTGGGCCAAGGTATTTTTCATGAGAGAATATGTCTAGAAGATGTGGCCTATGTGAAATTATTTTTGGAGTTTGGATATGAAAGGAAATCACGACCTCGAGTTCACTGCTGGCCAAAAATGGCATGAGCGGAAAGATTATGGGCCCATAAACTGTAGGCTTCCATAGTTGAATTCACCAAGAGATCAAAATTCACATACCCTTGGTTTGATTTTCATTAATTAGTATTGGAGCACAAGAAAAAGGGAATATTTCTTGCAGAAGATAAATTTCCAATTGTGGTTGGGTAGAAGTTGCATGAACATTCCACATCAATGGTTGTAGGTAGAATTCTCATGGATAGGTGAGCAAGTGTGTAATACCCAAGTGAGTAAAGGAAGATTGAGAGGTTCCATAGGAGGTGAAACGAGATGCCAAAATTTTGAACAAGAGGAGGAGAGCCAGTGAGGTGTTAGTGGAGGCTCAATTGCAACTCACTAAAAGATACATATGGAGGTTAAAGACCAAGACATATATGGGTGAGATGCAACAATGAAGCACATGATCAATAGATAATGAAAGTTTTTGAATGTGAGAGTTTGATGTAGGAGCATCGACCAACCCCAAACCAAAATTGGTTCCAAGATTCTTCAAGAAACAAATAGCATGGTAGCCAAGGGGTGAGGACACATTTTCCTTTAATTTTTTTGTAATCTTTTTCAAATACTGCATGCCTATAAAAGATGAGGTGGTAGAGAACATGGTTCCTTAAGACAAGCTTAGGTTCCTTCTTATAGTTTTTTTTAGGATTTTTTTTTTTTATATAAGCCACCTGTGAGATCTTAGAGGCAATGGCTAATGTAATGAGATATCTAGCTGAATGGCACGAGGACCTGAGAAACCCCCTTTTATAATTTCTTTTGTTTTGAATATAATCCCTAGCCTGTGATGTTTAAATGGATTTGTCTCTTCTCCTTTTCTTTTGTAAGGTTTTTGTATCATCGTGGGGGTTATCTATTATTAAGGTGATTCAAGGTAAGAAAGAATGCGATAAGAGTTCTTGGGAACCATCACTGAAGGAATAGACGTAGGATTTCATAGCAATGAGGTGTATGTAAGCTTATCATCATGCATACACCATATTAATTGGAAGTCTGCAAAACTAGAATTGAAATGGTGAAACAAGAAATGGGGTTGGGCCTACATGGTTGAGCTACAACATAGTGGAATTGTCAAAAATTAGACAATCAACATGGACAAGAATCAGATAGGTCAGATATGGTCACAAAAATGGAAGGAAGAACCTAGCCAACACCTAACCTCTAACCATCATTATCAGGTGGGACCTAAGAGTGTTACTACCGAAGAATTGTGTTAAGGAATTTTGCATGAGGGAATATGGCTGGAAGATGTGGCCTATTTGAAATCGTTGTTGGAGTTTGGATATGAAGGGAAACCATGGACTTGAGTTCATTATTTCCTAAAATGGTGGAAGGGGAAATATCATGGGCCAATAACCCACAGGCTTCAATAGTTGAAGCAACCACGAGATCAAAATTGATAGAAATTGTTGTAACATTATTGGGTTTTGATAAGTTAGTATATTATCAAAAATAATTTTAAAATGTTAAAATAGGATATGGATGAAAAATAAGGAAAAGTTAAAATGTTATGCCAATATAATGTTTTATAGGCATCCATATCAATAAAACGATAGGCATTAGCTGCCCTAAACAAATAAGGAAAAAGGAAGATAAAATTTTAGGGAAGCAAAAAGAAAAGAATGACTTCATTTCATACTTTTATAAATGCACACGCTGCTAATCAAAATGCACCACATTGGGAGAAGTCAAGTATTTTTTTCATGTGTAGAAGAAAAAGGCAAAGGGGAAAAGGTTTTACTCTAAAGAGTGATATATCAATTAATTTTGGTATAGTGATACCTTATCCCTAAGTTTTAAAAACCCCAAAGTTTCACCTCCACTCGTACTTTGGTTCACCTACCTATTCCTATGTTTTAACACCCCTCTCATACATTTCAAACAATCCATACTACACGATAAATTAATTCACGTCAGTCCCACCGGGTGTCCCGTCGCGTCATGTTAACTCTTTGTCACCTCTCAATCCATCTCCACCCATCTCCCAAGATCTGACGAACCATGCTGTATTTCGGCCCGCCCTCACCATTGGAACTTTATTGTCGGGGGGAAGGGGGGTTTGAAATGGGTGGTATAGGAAATTGCACCCACACCTATGTGTCAACACCATAGCTTTTTGGACCCCCTTCGAGTAAAACCACTAACCACTCTCCCCCCCTCCGAAAAGCAGTTTCCCTCACTCCCAATACCACTCTCCTACCCATTGCACTCCCTCCACTTATCTTCTGCCATGTCATTTTCCTGTTAACTCCACCAATTACATTCGCTCCCTCCAAAATTAAGTCGTTAAGAAGTAAGTGATTTAGCTGTTAATACAATGGACCTGCGCCACCCTCAACAGAAAAACCACATTGTTATATAAACCTCCCTTTTACTTGTTAACATGCTACTGAATTCATGCAGTGTCACTGTATTGCTTTGTTACAGGTTTGCTAAGCTAAACTCCGACGTTTTCACCCACCAGCAACACTGTTTGTAAACTTGTTTTCAGCCTATTACCTCTAGTTTTTCCCCCAAAACCTGACTCCTCTCTGTGTATTGAAGCCTCCAATCTAGTTTTCACTCTTGTCCTTAGATTTATCCAAATATGCCTCCAAAGGATAAGGGACCAGAGGAACCTGTTAATCCTATGATCTATCCTCCCATTGATTTTCACCACATCCCTTTAGCTGACGAAGACCTTAAAATCCATGAAACTCTTTACGAATTTGACCTCTTTGAGATGTATTGCTGGCTCGAGGACAAATACATTGACAAATCTGATGACATTCAGCTGTGGGAGTCCAATTTACCCCACTATATTTTTCCTCTTACCCATAGCACCCCAGAATTTGTTAGGAAGTGTCATGCATCTCATTTTCCAAGCCAAAGGGCCATCATTACCCCTACTAGAGAAATTTTGTTTACTATCACTCCTCAAGCCATAAACTAGATGATGCAAGGCCCCAGAGTAGAGAATGCCACCCCTTTTTCCTATGAAGCACTTGTTGAACTGTACCAGAAATTAGACTTTGCTAAAAGGGCCAAAACCCTGGAAATTTTCTTGATAGAAGATGCCTCATTGCCAAAGAAAAATCCTCCCTATCCCTCCTCCATTTTCCCTGAGAGAGCCAAGCAGATTATCACAGTTATCTCTTACCTCCTTGGCTACTACTCAGATCAGTGGGTAGATGAGGCCATCATAGGATTTATGTCCATTTTCTTTGCTGATTCTAAGCCCTCCAACATGTTTAACTTTAGCCAATTTCTTGCAAACTCAATTCATCAACAACTTATCAAATTCCCAAATAAGGAGGCATTCAAGTATGCATTTTTGTTAGTTTACATGTTCTTATACTTTCACAGAGACAACATCAACATTCCTTTGTAAAAGTTGGATGGAGAAGGGAACCAGTAGCTAGTCATCTTCTGGACTACTCTAGTGATGAAGGAACAAAATGAGTAAACATATAAATAGTTCATAGAGATGTTTGTGCATCCAAAAATCAGTCTCTTAAGTAACAGAATAGAAATGAGGATCAGTGAAGAGATTAAAAATGTGTTGTAGATATCAAACCACCTCTACCAAAACTATACATAATTGAGAATATTTGGGTGTGATCTTGCACCTTACAAGATGCCTAAATTCCTCCCAATGAGTATTTTTGCTCTAGAATAGATAAGGCAGATGCTCAATATGGATGAGATCCATTTTGTAGCTGCCAAGAAGAAGTCCCAGTTCAAAATCAAAACACAGATTGGGCCTTTCATTTGCAACAGTAGGGCAACAGGGGAAGAAGAAGATAAGACTTTAAAGGAAATGTCGTTCAACCTAAGCTTCATTGGGTCATATGATCCATTAGGGATCATTTCTAAATTAAGAGTAGAAACCAAATATACTCCTTATTTTCACACAACTAGAATAGAGATAGAGAAGTACAAAAACTAGCTAGAATGGGTTGAGAATACTCTACAAGAGGCAGAAGAGCAGCTAGTATCATATTCTAGAGTAAATACTCCTACCATGGAGGAGAAAACAATTAAGAGAAGTAGAGAAGAAGAGTCCCCTTCAGGGACTGAAATTTTCAGTGAAGGATTCAAAATTATCTATAGGAAGAAGGCCAAGTTTAGTTCCAAACTAAGCCTCAACAAAGGACTCAGAGCAGGAGAACATTATCACCACTAATGAGCCACTTGTTTCCTCATTAGTGGGTGATCAGACAACACTGTCTTCCACTACCTCCACGACTTGACAAGAGCAACAACAAATTATGCAGACCATCACATTTACTATATGGGAGACATAGAAAAGTATAATGGAAATTTTTAAGGAGATAAAAGTTAGGAATGAGGCCTTGAATATTAACACCTACAACCAGTTCTGGAAGAAGAATTCTAGTTCTCAAAGAAGGTTGCTGTCATCTTTTTATTGAGAGAAAAGGAAAATGCAAATGGCATTCCTCCAGGCACATGTTACCTAGCCCAAGGCTACATCAGACTACAAGAAGACAACATTTGAGTTTGATGTAAAAGATATACATCCCATTAACCAAATGGAGATGCATAAGGAGACTCGAGAAATAATCTTTTCCACCATCACTAACACTACTATGAGTTTGTCTAAACTGCAGGTTACATTAACAAATGTCTAATCATAGCTCAAGATGGAGAAGGTCTCTGCACTTGCCAAAGACACCATGATCAAAACTCTAGAGGACTTGGTGATCAAAGTGTGTTATGACCCTTCAAACATCAATGCTACAAAAGAGCTTATAAATAAAAAGAATTTAGACATAACAACATTAAGGAAGCAGTTAAAATTGCCAACTACAGAATATCCTCTGGCAGGGATATTGAAGAAATAGAGACACAAAAGGCAGATATGATGAAGCTTATCACAGAGCAGAGTACATAGTTGAAGCAAATGGAGACAAAAATGGAAAAGTTGATTAAATAAAAGGAGAAAACTCCCAAAATGGCTATTTTCCCTTTGGAAGCACTCTGTATAACAACCATTCCTACAACCATATCTTCTACAACAAGTATAGGGGATGCTGCAAATCAGTTGGCAAATGTAGTACAAACCATGTATCTCCAGACTGAAGAGATCAAAAAGTTACAGGATCAAGTCAAACTTCTATAGGATCATAAAATGAAGACTGAAACTTTTTCATGCAGTAGAGCTACAAGGAGCTCAAAATTGGATAGAGGCATGGAAGAAGACAATAACTGAGTCTTCTATTGGTTACACACTGGGTCATGTTAAGGAAATCATATGGAACAATACCATTGAAGAAATAGATGAAATCTGGCCATGTATCCAGATTATGTTTGAGCAAAAGGAATTGATGGATAAATCCAAGAAAACCATTTCGACTATCAATGTTGAATTGGGAGAAATGCCTGCTAGAGCCAACAACATCATAAAATTCCTCAATTCCAAAAAATCGATATGAGTTGGATGATCTAGGAGTAGCTGATAGAACATAAACCATCCTAGAGGTAAAGAAAGTTCTAAAAAATAAGAACTTGGTTGTACATCTGACAGAGAAGTGTCACACTCTGTAGGTAGTAGTTAACATGTTTTTCACTAGAATAGATGCATTGAACAAAAAAGGTTTGCCTTCCTTATTTATGATCAATGACAAATTAATGACGAGGGAAGATTTCATGAAGAAGCTTTAGGACATTGCCATGGATACAACTAAGTCTTCCAACATCAAAGGTTCTATGACAGGGAGATATTTTTACGAAGCTATTAGCAACATAAGTTTTATCCAACATGAGATAAAACACATTTTTGCAGTAAAACCCACTTTTTCTCAGTATAGTAAGGTAGATGAGATCTACTACAAGGTGAAAAATATTACTATTCCAGAAGAAGAGCAGTGGGAAAAGTTGTGTGAATTCCAGGATTAAAAAGACATATCAACTTCACCAGTGCGGCACCCGAATAGTGGCCACTCAGTAACTGTTCTCCTCCAAAGTAGGGCCATATGTTCATATCACTTCAATAGATGCATTTCTTCTGATCACATTATTTCTTTTCTGTTATTTCTAGGTTAACAATAGAGTGCCTTGTCACTTAGGCATTAATTGTAATATTTTTGTAAATTTGTTTAAATACTTCATTCTGTCGAAGCATTTAGGGTTGAACCCTTGAACAAATTATCAAGAAGATTTGTACTAAGCTAGAACTTTTTTTTGAGATAATAAAAGATTCTGGATTTTCCTCATATGGTTTGTCTCTCAGTGAGTTATATTTAATCTTGTTTATTCATTATTTCTTCTTCATATAAATCATGTCTTTTTCATTTATCTGATTTAAAATTTAATTGAATTTTAGTTTCATTTTGGATCCTCTATGAAGTTTTAATTTAAATAAGTGATAAATTTACAAAACTATCTGTTATTGTAAATTCCTCTTTCAGAATAAATTTCACTAGATTTCTGTGATAGTCTGTTTATATTTTGTTGATTAAGAAAACACTGTTTTCTTAATTTCTATTGATAAATGGTTAAATACTGAGTTTGAATATTAAATCAATTATACTTCTCCATATTCTACTTATCCATCCCACTAAAATCAAAATAACCATGTGCATGTAAAGAACAACCTTTTATTTTATTAAGATCTATCTAAGTTGAAAGCATCTGTTTATAAATAGTTCACTGTTCATCCAATCATTTAAAACAACAAAACATTATAGATGTGTTGGCATAACCAATTGGCCTTAGGTTATCTCAAAGGACAACATCAGATTTGCACCATTGTGGGGGAGCGAAGGATTGAAAGATAAATTTTCCTTGGGGCAACGATTTTCACTTTCCTTTAAGGTGAATAAAGGATAAGGATATAGGTCAAAATCTTTCACTTGGCGATTCCACTAGTCCAAGATGGCTCCTTTTAAGCATACTAGATCGCATTCTGATTCTGAGATTGTTAACCCTCTGCTAGATCCATAAAGACTTATTAGGGGAGCCTCTTCAAGGAGAAGACATAGAACCCCTTCTTCTTCTTCAGCCTTACACCCTGAAGACATCTCATCTGTAGATCCTTTTTCATCTGTGTCATGCCATCCTGATTGTACTGAACTACCTCCTAGGGTTTCTGAACTCCATTCTAGAGGAGTAGATATTCCATAAACCTTTTTAATATAGTGACTTGAGTCATATCAAGTCCCATCCATTCCTATAAAATCGCCTTCATCTGAGGAAGAATTGGGTTTACATTTACCTGAATTCAAGCCTCAATATTTCATTACTCCAACTCCTTATTCTATTCCATCAACCTCTACTAACCTTGAAGAGACATTTTCTATCTATTCGAATCCTTTGTTTGATAATAAGGAAGACTTTCCACCAGGAGTTCAAAAGTTAGTTATTAAAACCCCTTTCAAATCCTCAAAGAGGTCTCTTCCCTCTTTCTCTCCTCCACATACTAATACCCCTATGGATTCATATTCATCTCCTTCATCTTCATCTTCATCATCTTCCTCTTCCTCATCATCATCCACTTAGTCACGCCATACTCTTACTTCTTTTATGGCTTTTAGACCCATTCTGCAAGCAAGGTATGCTGCTCTAGTTCTCCCTGCAAATTTGGGAAATTTTCTTGATGGATATCTAAAACATTTACCAAGATTTAATGGAGAAACAGGTCCCTCAGCTGAGGATCATGTATCGATTTTCCTAGGTTTTGTTGAAAATATGAACATAGAGCAGGAATACGTTTATATGATATTATTTGTACAATCTTTAGAAGGAAATGTTAGGATATGGTTTAGGCAACTTAGAGATCACTCTATTAGAATGTGGAATGAGCTCATAACTATATTTAAAAACCAATGTGTGGTAAATAAAGATCATGTTTACTTTCTAACTGAATTTGAAGAATTGAAGAGAAAGCCTGGTGAACCAGTTGCTCAATTCATCAAAAGATTTAACAAACTCTATCATAAAATGCCTGTTGATTGTAAACCACCAGTAGTAGCTGCAAAGTTCAGATTTTCCAAAGAATTTAAGGATGAATTCGAATTTATGCTAAGGGAAAGGGTTTCCAATACATTAGAAGACATGCAAACAAATTCTATAGAGGTAGAATCTAATAAGTCATATTTTGGAAAAATTAAAGCTAAAACAGAAAAAGAAGAAAGAAAACTAAAAACCAGGGTTGATGATTCATCTTCTTCCAAATCTAAACTTGAAGATCAGAAAATTGATGAAATTACATCTTTAGTTAGAAACCTTTCTAATAGGATTCATATATATATATATATATATATATATATATATATATATATATAAACTAGAAATGCTCAACAAACTACTGTCATACCTCAAGATCAAACTCAATTTCGAAGAGCTCCTCAAATGTAGATTCTTCAGAGACTAGGTTCTGATCAAAACATTCAACCACCTTTGTTGATTGATGATCAACAGCCATAGGACACAGGCCATTTAATCACTGAAGATATCAATAATATTGATTCTTCAACAATAAAAATTGAAATAGGTCCTTCATCTTCACCTCAGCCTTTTGAATGAGAACAAGGAGAAGCTCAACTTTGATAATACCTAGAATTATCTAAATTTGTGATTGCAGAACTGAATAAAAGGTATGATCTAAGACCTAGATCAGGTCCTGGTAGACCTTCAAAATCTACCACTATAATTGAACCTACAATAAAATCCATTCAAACAAAAACTTCAACACCTCAGACTATAGAGTCATCCACTAAAACCTTTTCATCTGACAAAACCATTTTGACAACTTTTAATATTGAAAAGGAATTGGAAAGGGTCAAGATTCCTATACCTTTAGCTAAACTTTCCAAAAACCCTGGTTATAAAAAACAATTGTCTAAATGGATAGAATCCTCTAGTGTAGATGCTGAGGGAGATTTTATTAGTTTGAAAGATGAAAATCCCTTAGTAGTGTTTAGCCCTATTTATGATATGACTGATGAAAATGTTCCACCATTTTATGTAACTTTAAAAGCTCGTGAATTTCTTTTATATAATTACATGTTGGATTCTGGAGCTTCTCATAACCTTATGCCAAAGGTAATTATGGACTAGCTTCAGTTACAGGTTACCCGTTCTTATCATGACCTTTACACCTTTGATTCAAAGAAAGTACCATGCCTAAGATTGATCAAAGACCTAGTTGTGACCTTAGCTCAAATACATGTCAAGAGTATAGTTTTAGACATAGTTGTAATTGATATTCCTACCAAGTTTGGCATGCTCCTATCTAGATCATGTTGTGCTAAACTTGGAGGATCACTTCACATGGACATGTATTTTTCTACTATTCCAGTTTATGGAGGTGAACATTTAAGGTTATATAGGGAAGTCAGATTCCTTCATATTTTTTGTAGGTCTGATCAAGCAAAAAACCACCCTATCTATGCAGTAGATCAGGATTTTGGTTGCTTTCAGTTGTCTTCAAAAAATGCATCGAACACTCAACTTGCCATTGAAAATATAGTTTCCAAACCTAAAATTATAGAATTACATATCTGGAAACTTTATTTTGATGGATCATGCTAAAAAGAAGTAGTAGGAGCAGGAATTGTTTCAATTTCACCAAATAAAGAAAAAATAAATCAATCATGTAAACTTGAATTTGAGGTCACCAATAATGTTGCTAGGTATGAGGCTTTTCTTCTTGGTCTTGAGCTAGCTAGGAGTTTAAAGGTTCAAAACTTCAGTGTCTTTTTTGATTCTAAGCTTATAGTGAACTAGGTTAGAAATATGTGTCGAAAGAAACACCCAAGGCTCAGGTCTTATAGAAATGAAGCTTGGGGCACAATTGAAAATATCTTCCAAGTATTTAACATAACTGTTATTCCCAGAGATGAAAATATGCATGCTGATTCACTAGCTGTCTCAGAAAGATCTTTCAAAATCTCGGAGCCAGTATTGTTAGAATACCAAATTCAAGTCAAGTATAGACCCTCAATTCCTGATAACCTTAAACACTAGCAAATTTTTGAAGATGATGAACATTTAAAATATTTCCTTCTAGTCATTGATGAATTCTTAAATACGCGAATTGAAGAAGATCAAAACGATGTTGAAGAATCAAATCACCTAAATCTAGAAACTTCATTTAGTCCTAAAATTCTTGATCATGAAATCATCCAATTATATAATAATTTTATTCCTAAAGTATTAGTTTCATTGGAAAAACTATTTGATAATAATGATGTCTCTAAAAACCGCTTGTTTAACTCACCTAAAGAAGAAATGGAAGAATGCAATATTGGGACTTTGGATGATGTGACAAATATTAAATTGTCATCAACCTTGCCTTTGGATGTAAATGTCAAATACTTGAATCTCCTTAAAAATTACAAAGATGTTTTTGCTTGGTCTTATAATGAGTTAAAAACTTATGATACACCTTTGATTGAGCATAACATCCCTTTGAAACCAGAACAAAAACCCTTTCAGCAAAGACTAAGAAGAATCAATCCCATATTACTTCCAACCATTGAGAAAGAACTTAAAAAGTTGCTTGATGCTCATATCATAGTACCTTTAAGGTATTCTAATTGGGTAGCCAACCTAGTTCCTATCAGAAAGAAAAATGGTGAGATTAGGCTATGTGTAGACTTCTGAAATCTAAACAAATCATCTTTAAAGGATAACTATCCATTGCCCAAAATGGATCATCTACTTCAGAAAGTTTTAGGTGCAAATAGGATTTCTATGCTAGATGGATTTTTTGGTTACAACCAGATCATGGTAAGTCAAGCTGACCAAGACAAAACTGCTTTCACCACACCTTGGGGTACATTTATGTATGCTAGAATTCCATTTGGGTTAACCAATGCTGGAGCCACTTTCTAGAGAGCCATGGATCTAGAACTTGTAGCTAAAACATCTGAATTTACTATCATTTATTTTGATGATTTAATTTTTCTCTTTGATTCTGATGAAAATCATTTAAAACACTTGAGCAAGGTTTTTGACAGGTGTAGGAAATTTGGCATATCCATAAATTCGAAGAAATCTTTATTTGTTGTAAAGGAAGGGAAATTACTAGGGCATATAATCTCCAAGGAGGGAGTTATAATTGACCCAAAGAGAGTTTCATCTATTCAGACCCTATCTCTACCAAGGAATAAGAAAAAGATACAAACCTTCCTTGGAAATATTAATTTTCTCAGAATGTTTATCCCTAATTATGTAGAGATAGTTAAGGATAAACTGATATGCTAAAGGAAAACAATGAAGTGAAATGGGTAGTTTCTGCTAGATATGCTTTTGATCAAATCAAAAAGCATATATCTGAGGCCCCTACATTAGCTAGCCCTTATTATTATTCACCTTTTAGCATATTTTCTTTTGCATCCAAGACAACCTTAGCTGCTGTACTTTTACAGAAGAACACAAACGGTGATGACCAACCTATAGCCTTCTTTTCCAAAGTTATGAGGGATGTTGAACTTAGGTATGATATTATTGAAAAAAAAGCATATGCCTTAATTCAAGCCCTCAAAGCCTTTAGAACCTATGTACTGCATTCACACATTACAACTTACATCCCTAATCATGCTGCTAAAATTGTTTTGATCCAGCTTGATATTGATGGAAGAAGAGGGATATGGATTGCTAAAATCCTTGAAATTAAGACCACAAAGATAGTAAAAGGCCAAGGCCTAGCCAAATTGTTAGGTGAATCCAACTGCAAGGTATTGGGGATAATTTTGGTTTCTAAAATTTTATTTGGGGAGAATCCACAAGAACCTTACTTAATATCCGAGGAGAATCCATAAGAACCTCCTCCTCTTATAGAATGGGAGAACCCAGAAGAACCTCTTTCTTCATATCAAGCCATTCTTGTTAACATAGATTAGAAATATCTACTTTCTGATTGGTACTCTAATATTGTGCAGTTTCTTAGGGATTTTCAATGTCCAACTAATCTTAATTTGAAGCAGTACAAGGCCATGAAACTTAAAGCAGTAAAATAATGCATTATCAATGCTAATATATACTAGAAAGACCCTCTTAATATCCTTCCTCTTTGTTTGACTGAAAATGAAACAGAGGGAATTATAGATCAATTTCATGTAGGGTTTTATGGTGGACACTATTATTGGAGAGCAACATCCTACAAAATTTTAAAAGTAGGTTTGTAATGGCTCAGACTTTTTAAAGTTGGAGCAAGAGTCAGAAGTTGCATACCATGCCAATTATTTGTAGGGAAACTAAAACTGTCAGCACTTCCTTTGGTTCTAGTATTGGTGCATGCTCCTTTTCTACAATGGGGGTTGGATTTTATAGGGGAAATTCATCCACAATTAAGTAATCAATGCAGATGGATTTAAACTGCTACAAACTATTTTACCAAGTGGGTAGAAGCCATACCTATTAAAAATGAAACTGATACTGTTGTGATTAAAATTCTTGAAGAAAACATCCTATCAAGATTTGGATGTCCTCAACATATTTTTACAGATAATGTAGTAGCTTTCAGCAATGTTAAAAATATTGAGTTCTGTCAAAAGTATTCAATCCTATTGCACCATACTATCCATAGGGTAATGGGCTATTAGAGTCCTCCAACAAGAGTTTAGTTAAGATCATTAAGAAGATTCTTGAAGACTATAAAAAGAGTTGGGACAACCATCTAATCAATGAAATTTGGGAAAACAGAGTTTCTCCTAAGAGGTCAACAGGAAAGTCTCCTTTCCAATTAGTTTATGGCAAGGAAGTAGTTTTTCCTACTCATTTAGATTTACCTGTCATGAGATTCCTTCAGGAACCTTATGAAGAAAAAGATGATTTCTCAAGAAGGATTAATCAAATTATTGATTTAAATGAAGATAGGGATGAAATTCAGTACAAGCTAAGGAAATACCAAAATAAGACGAAAGAACTATTTGACAGAAAGGCTAGAGAAAGAAATTTCAAGAAACGTGACCTAGTGCTTAGATGGGACACTAGGAGAGAAGATAAAGGCAAACATGTAGAATTTGACAACCTTTGGTTTGGTCCATTTAGCATTGCAGAAGTCAAAGGGAACAATACATTCATCCTACAGAATTTGTAAGGAGATTATTCCTCTTTCCCAGTCAATGGGAAATACTTGAAACATTACATTCAGTATTAATTTTTCATCCATTCATTCATCATATGTAAATATCCAGAGAGTCTATTTTATTTTTGAAAAATTTGCAAGTGAGTATATGTTTCAGCAAAGACTCCATATCTCGAGGAGAAGGCACTTGGATCTACTTGTTCTTTGCATCCCACGGGGGGAAGCAGTCCCTAGCTGGAGCTAATTTTGTAACATTATTTGGTTTTTATAAGTTAGTATATTAGCCAAAATAATTTTTAAATGTTACTTTAGGATATGGATACAAAATAAAGTTAAAATGTTAGTCCAATTTAATGTTCTATAGGCATCCATATCGATAAAATTGTGTGTTAGATGCCCTAAACAAATAAGGAAAAAGGAAAATAAAATGTTAGGGAAGAAAAAAGAAAAGAATGGCTTCATTTCATATTTTTATAAATGCATAGGCTGCTAATCAAAATGCGCCACATTGGCAAAAGTCAAGTATTTTTTTCATGTGCAGAAGAAAAAGGCAAAGGAGCAAAGGTTTTACTCTAAAGAGTGATATATCAATTAATTTTGGTATAGTGATCCCTTATCCCTAAGTTTTAAAAACCCCAAAGTTCCCCCTTCGCTCATACTTTGGTCCACTGTTGGCTATGTGGGGCCTGACCTAGGTTCAACGTTAGTTAGCCAAACAAATCCCTACACTACTGGCCCATTCGACATCAGCTTACGGAGCGCAGACCGAAGTCTCACCTGAAGCAGTACGGGGGGATGATTGAACCAACTTTCTGCACCCTAATATGGTTGTGATGTTGGTGTATTCCTTCTATTCCTGCTCTCGTGTGGGTTGTTAAGTTCTAGGGCTCAGTCAGTCTAGCCCTTTATTCCCCCCTTCAGTACCTTTGCGAATGGGTCCGCTTGACCTTCACGCAGCCCTAACCTACGGTTTAGGCACTTTTTCACTGCTAAAGCAGTGTATAGAGTAGATTCTGAAACTAGCTTAAGTGTCTTACTTATCTTATTAAACAATCACAGTTATCCCTGCAGAAACATATATCCTTAATTGCATTCAATTACCCAACATAATTACATACATTCGCGCATCGCATAAGCATTATAATTGAAATTTATACACAATATGATAAGATGCATTAATAGGAAACAAAGACACAGAATTTGTAGAATACTTATCTTTATTGATATCTTCAAATGATTACAAACTCTATCTGCCCTACGCACACAGTTTCAGGGGTCTGCGCACTCAGCTGCGGACTTTTACCCTAGTGCTCTGCACACTCAGATGTAGAGCCTCTACCTACAGTAAGACCTGAAATTTAGACTTTCCTCCTTATCGCTCAAGACTCCTTACAACTTATTACTCATCTGAACTACATAGAGCTTACTTAGCTCTTTTTATACAATCCCATGGTTCACGGACCATGGGTAGATCTTTACAGCCGACTTTACTTTACAAAATTAAGGGTGGACAACCCTTTATGACTCATGACACCTTTGCACTCCGTGACCAAAAAATGCGAAGACTTTACAATTTTATTACAAAATTTGACCCAAAACATGGTCTTTTGGCCCCAAAACTATCCTTGGGGGATCCTGTTCCCAACAGGCCCCCAACACAAACATCATGACTCGCCCTCAAGTCACTTAGCAGGAACAAAGATCTTAGCATGAAGACCTCCCTGCTCAACCGTTATCACCACAACCTTGGTTGTGCACTGTGCGGTCGCCTGCTTCGTGTCTTCCACCATTTGCTCGATCACTACTCCAGAACTGTCGGCCTGAAGCTTTTGTTGAGTTTCTTGTAGAGTCGCAAGCTTTCCTTCCATAGAGGTTGTCACCATGTAAGCCTCATCTAGCCAGGGCTTCAGTCATGCCTTCAGCATGACTTCCTTATGCAGCGTTGCATCCACATGTTCCTTCAACTACTTGGCCTCTTGTAACTTTACCAATCTCTGTGTGAGCACGACAGTTCACGCTGTGCCATTGACCTCATCATAGTGCTACTATAGCTCACGCACTTTTGTCTCCATCCATTGTACATTTGGGTCCTCTTGCAAGCTTTTTAGGACCTCGAATGACTGCTTAAAAAGTTGCGTGTAGTATGCTACTGCACTATCAACCGCCGCTACTTCTTGTGTGACAGTGGTCGCCTACTACTCCTTTACTTCTGGCGGAGTTGAAAGCTAGACCTTCAATTATAACTCTATGATCTATAGAATTAACTCCAATTGAACCATCGCCATTTTTGTATGAGCGTTGCACACACCCTTAGCCAGCATGCGGATGTGCACCTCGACTAGTTCTTCCTCAGGAATGGCCAATTCTAGGACCATTCGGCATGCCTCCTCGACAACCTGAATTATAAACTTGTTCTAGTTGGTTTCCTTGGTCACACTGATGATGGTAGAGTCTCGTTGTAGTGCCATCTCCTCATTGTTAATCTACTACTTGTTGATCACCTGTAGGGTGTGGTGCTCACGGGCCCTTAATTCTGCAATCACCCCATCCTGCAATAGGTGGAGTGCTTCACCAAGGAGTGCTACCAGATTCAACCCTACTCCCTTTAGGGCACTGATAGTGGGCATGTTAGCTTCGTTCTCCATGGTCAGTGCTCTGTCATGTAGCATTATTGTGTTGGAGGCCTTCACGTGCAGCATCTCGACAGCTTCTAAAGTGTCGATAGCAAGGTTGGTGGACACCGTGCCATCCTATGATGCGCGGGTCTACAGTTCCTGCAAACGTGTCTGGATAGCCCCCAATACTAGTTGTTGTTGTTGCTCCAACTATTGTAGGGCCTCTGCGGTGACATCCTGCATCGTGTCACCGATGTCATTCAAATCACCCTCGATCAGGTTGATTGGGTCCAGCAATGTTTTAATAGCCTTTGATTTCTTCCTAGGACCTCCTTTCTCCTACTCCCTTGGACGCTTGATGCGGGCAGACGTTGCCTGTGGGTCTGCTCCATGTTGTTCTATTTTCTCATCCGTCTCCTCCTCTGTCTCAGGTGAAGGTGACCTTGTGTCTTTGTCAGAGCCCTGCTCTACTCCTCTTGTTTGCTTTTCTGCATGATGAGTGGCATCGTGCTCCACCTAGGCCTTTTCAGTAGCTTCCTTATTTCCCTTTTCGGCCAACTACATCATCTTTAGCTTGGTCTCCTCCTCCTTTCTCTGCATGGAAGACTTGCTCCCTCCCACTGCTAAGTCTTATACGGTGTGCCACCCTGCCAACCATAGATCAAGTAATACATCAATGGCATCATTCATTGCTAGGTAAGGAAAGTCATACCATTTATGCAAAGGGTCCTTCCGTGCCCTAATGGCCACATGGTGAAAATCTGCTTTGAACTCTGCGTAGCCCTGCAGGTTGGAAAACACCGTAGCTGACAACTGCGGTTTGCGATTGATGGCCATGCAGATGTTCAACTCCATCAAGATCTAGAAGATCTTGTTGTCCTTGATTCGTTGTGCATCCTTGGTTTCCCACAACAAAGTGTACTTCTCTATTTCTGGTAGTTCTGGTACAACCGAAGGGAATTGGATGTCCTCTAGTAGCTCCCATGCTACCAGCACAATCGACAGCAAGAGCCAAATGTAGTGGAATGTTTTGCTGAGCTCCTATTCTTCACAAAAATTTTCTAGGATCTCTCCAAGAAGATAGTTCGATCAGTTGAATTGGACTCCTTCGACACACTGGGCTGCTAGCACAACGATAGGCACTTGCACCTCATCGGCGCGACACTTCCTCATCACCTTCCCTGCTAACATCTGAATAGCCACCTTTATAGTAGGGTCATAGATGCTAGATATGGCATATCCACATGACTTATTTACCAACTTAAACTTCTCTTTCATGGCCTTAGCGAGGGTCTGCTCACCACCATTTCCTCCAAATATCATGGCTGGATTTTCTCCTGTGTAGGGAAACCATGTGATATTGTGGATCAATCTGTCAGTGCTGGGTATTGGCTCCTCCAGCCATAGACACCCATCATGCACCAAGCATAGCAGCTGCTTGATGACCAATACTGTAACCGGGGTGCAGTTGTAGTGTGGCACCCAAAGTAGGTTGAGCAACCCTACCTTGTCTACTCCTTTGAGCCACCTCCGCAGCTCCAATGTGGTCATTCCAGTGGTTGTATCAAGGATGCAACACATTAGCTGCTTGGTCGCTAGGTGTGGGAAATTATCATGATCAACCAAGTCCCAGTCGTCGAGTTTTAACAATGAAACCCACGTCAAGCGTGGTCCTTCAAAAACAATCTCATCCGACAACAGAGAGGTTTGCAAGGGGGTCTTGCTTTCATTGATATATTTCAACACTTTGGCCTTGCCATTCCAAGGAGGGGCATACTCAGGAAATTGAGTGATAGGGTCCATAGTTTGGGCCTTAAATTTCTCCACATCTACTCCCACATCCTCATCATCCATCGGGATGTTTTCGATTTCTTCCTCCTCTAGCTCGAAATTGATGGCTTTTCCCTTCTCCTATGTGGTACGCTTCAATGGGTTTCTTCTTAGTGATGTGCGCACCGGTATTGCAGGCTGCTTGCCCATTTTATCCTTTGTGCTCTTGTTGGTTGGGGTTAGCTTTGGTCTTGGTGTCCTTGGTGATTTGGGGAATTTGGCTAATACTTCGGCAACCTCTAGAGCAGCTACTTCTGCCTCCATCTCCATTTTTGGAACTGACTCCTCTGCTTTGGTATCTATAGCTTCTGTGGGCACCGACATGATGTTCTGCAAGAACTCATGTGTCTCCTTTTGTAATGTCTCAAATACTGAAGTGGCTATTAGAAGTTCGTAGTGATCGCGATTCATGTGCACTTGAGAGCTCAACAACTCAATTCTCGAAATGCCAAGTGTTTTTCACTGGGCAGCCACCTATAATTTATAGGGAATTTTGAATTCAAATCCAATCGTTCCCCCCAAATTTGATTCATTAATGCGAGATTAGCATCAAATTTTCAAGGATCTGACCCATAAATTTCATCTTAAATGTTGGCCACCCGCTCCATTTGGTCACATTTCTACTGTCAAATCATGAACAGTGACCGTGGCAGACCTGCGTGATTTCTCCCTAGGTAGCGCAACTCCCTTCTCACTACCACGAACCTTATGACACTTCCTTGCTTCACACAATCCTCCAATCACACAGCTCCCCAACCCAATCAGTGTAATCTATAGTCCCATGCCTCCTTTCCACTACCTAGAGCACTAAGACTGTGCTACCTCTATATAGTCACATGGCCGGATCATTAGTGTATGGCTTCAAGTGACTGCCATTCACCTTTTTTGCGAAGGGATATCCATTCAATTTGACTAGCTGCACCGCTCCTCCATCAGTAATCTCCTTAATGACATAGGGCCCTAACCACTGCATTCTAAATTTCCCTATAAATTTATCAAACTTGCTGTCATATAACAAAACCAGGTCATTTACCCTAAAGGTACACAACTTGATGTGCCGATCATGCCATGCCTTTTCATGCTGCTTTTGGACCTGTTGGTGAAATCTAGCTAGAAATCTCTCTTCCTCAAGATCATCCAGCTGTGCAAGCCTCTCTTCCAAGGCTTTGTGATCAATCATACCCATGAGTGCCGCTATGCATAGACTAGGCACAATATATTCCATGGGCATCACTCCAACACCATATACAAGCCTAAAGGGTGTTTTCCCAGTCAACTTCTTGCATGTCGTCCGATAGGCCCATAGTACTGCGGGTATGCGTAGGTCCCAATCACTTCGCCGAGTGTTGCAAACCTTGGTCAGTGCATGCTCTAACACTGTATTCAATGCTTCCACCATCTTGTTAGCCTGTAGGTGATAAGGCGTGCTCTTCTAGTGATATACCTAAAATTCCTCCGTTAGCACGCTAATTGTTTCATTCAGAAAGTGCGTATCACAATCACTCATAAAAATGTTTTGACATCCGAATCACGTCAGTACATACTCAAAGAGGAACTGTACAACAGTCGCTCTTGTGCAATACTTCATAAGCTGTGCCTTCGCCCATTGAGTAAAATACTCTGTTGTGGTGATAATATACCTTTCTCCCATCTTTCCTTGGGGCTGGATGGGTCCCATAAAATCTATCGCCTATTTCTCAAAGGGTTGTAATGTCATCTATGGATTCAAAGGTAGCTCATCCCTCTGTGATGGCCTAACAGTCCTTTGACACACATCACACGCTTTGCAGTACACTTTCGAATACTGATGGATGGTTGGCCACCACAACCCTGCCCCTAGAATCTTCTATGCAATCACGCTCCCTGCATAATGTCCTCCCACGGCGTCCCCATGAGCATCCACGAGGACATTTCTCCTTTTAAACTATGGTACATACCGTCGCAATATCTCATTGAACCCAATTTTTTATAGATGCCCAACAATTACAGAAAAGTTTTCCACGCACACCACTAACTCCTTCTTTGCTAGATGGTTTATCCTTCTGGGGTAGTTCCTGTCACTAAGAAGTGTATGATATCCTCAAAATTACCATCTGTGACACGCACTTCAAATAGCTGCGTGTCTGGAAATCCTTCTTCCAAATTAGTTGGATCTTCCCCTATTTTGATGTGTGATAAATGGTCTGGTCCCACGTTCAGTTGTCCAAGCTTCAAAATAACTTCAAAATCATACTCCTGGAACAATAACAACTACCTGCAGATTCTTCCCCCCACCACAGGCTTATTTACTAGGTATTTCAACATGGAATGATCCATATACATCGTAAAATGGCCTCCTAGAAAATAATGTCTAAACTTCTGGAGTGCGTATACCATGGCTAACCCTTCGCGCTTAGTGGTGAAATAGTTCTTCTCTGCCTTGGATAACCTTCTGCTTGTGAACACTATAGGGTGGTCCAAGTCTCCTCCGCTAGCCTGTCAATACTTCTCCCAATGCTATGCATGATGCGTCGACATGTACATGAAACTCCTTCTTCCCATCCGGGAAGACTAAAATCGGCGCGGTGACCATATTTTCCTTTAATACATCCAAAATTTTCTTACAATCATTGTTCCAGTAGAATGTGACATCCTTTTTCAACAACTTCTCCATAGGTGCGATGATCTAAGCATATCCCTTGATAAACTTTCTGTAATATCCAGTATGCCCTAGGGTAGAACGCAGTTGTTTCACACTCCTCAGTGCTTCTAAGTTAAGTATCAGTGCTATATTCGTGGGATCTACCATCATTACCTATCTATAAACCACATGACCCAACAGGGTCCCAAAAGGAACACAAAACAGGCACTTCTTCAGATTGAGCATGATAATGTATCTTTGACAAGCATCTAGCATCAGGCGTAAACTGGCAAAATGGCGTCCAACCCAAACACAGTCCAGTCATCAAAGTTCACTTCTAGGAACTTACAAATAAATTCCTTGAATGCCGTAATGACTACGCATGAGAAAATAGAAGGCGCATTTTTCAATCTGAAAGGCATTACAGTGTACTGAAAACAACCCCACTCAGTCGCGAAGGTTGTCTTACTCCTATCCTTGGTGCGATTTTGATCTGATGGTACCCAGAAAACCCATTAGTGAACAGATATGCTTCTTGGTCACCTACATTTTCCAACACTTAATCAGTGAACAGAGTCGAGAAAAGATCATGTACACAAGTGTCATTCAACTTCTTGAGATCTACGCATATCCTTATTTCATCCTTCTGCCTCTTTTCCTATACCACCATTAGGCTCACCCAATCAGATTCTTCCACAGGGTCAATGATGCCTACCGTGAGCATCTTGTCTAGCTCTAAGTGGACCTTCTCCTTATACTTCGGATTGAGACGGTAAGGTATTTGCTTAACTAGCTTCACGTCGAGCTTCAACATGATCTTCATAATACCCAGGTCCCCAATTAGCCATTTTAAATTTGAAAACTTGGTAGGGAACAAATCCTGGTATCCACAGAGCAATTCAACAACTTTATCCATCGTTGCATCATCTCGGTAATCTTCAATCTTCATGAATTTGGGCTCTGCCTCCATACCAATATTTACTTGTTTCATTTTCAATAGCATGGTTATGTCAGGATTATCAATCTGCGGTCCTTCAACCTTGCGGTGACCTTCTGTTTCAGGGATTTTCACCTTTTGTAGATCCTCATATTCTTCTTCAGCGGTTACCTTATAGCATTCCAGTGCGTGACTCAGCTAGGTAGCCCAATCAGGCTGAATAAGGTGCAAAGGATCCTATGGTATCCTAAAGATTGCTGCTTTTACTTCTTGTAGCGCCTCATCGATACAATGAAACCCGTATTCAAAGCTAAATGTCATTATGAATCCCTAGCGCAGAATATCCCATTCACCTGTACCATGGTGGAGCTTCGTTTCTAAGTACCAGTTCATCAGGATAACATCCATGGTGTGACAAAACAAGTGCACCCATTCAGGTTGGGGCTTCTCTCCACAAGCTTGAGCCCATTTGGCCAAGTGCACATGCGGATCATCTTGCCCATCATATTTGTCTGTCAGTTGTACCTTCGGCTTCCCAAAGCATGTTCTCATCATCCTCCTATAGTCAGGCCAATCATCAAAGCTACCCTTGTACGTACCACACCACCTTGCGGGCGTAGCGCTCAATGTCCATTCCAAATCTTGGAAGCACTGCTTCTCTGGTACCTCCTTCTCAAATGCATCCAAAAATATATCTACATCATTTAGGCCATCATAAGTGGGCAGATTTCTTACCTTCGACGACACATAGCATAGCGACTAGGTCATCATGTTACACCTCACTATGGTTACTTCATGTAACCGATTTTTTTAGTACTCTAGTTCTTCATCAGAGTCCAAGGTGTAGGAACTCTCACGATCCCATGTAATTCATCCATCCACTGTTGGATTCACCCAATCTTGGTCTCGCGCTGTTATCTTATAGATACATTCTAGATCATCATCGATCTCATAATCATGGATTGGTTTAGTATAGCACGATCCTTCAGCCAGATCTAGGGGTACTATTACGTGGAGTGATTTCTTCTCAAATATCATCTTTCACTTCTTTAGGTTGATTACCCTGTTCATATTAGTAGCCCAATCAATGCCAAGGAGTGCAGGGTAGGGGTTTATATCATCCACAATTTCTATTACTTCAAAGTTAGCCAGTGTGATTGTGCCTTGAATATATACAGTCACCCGTTGCAGCCTCCCCATGGGGATGATATTCTATTGATTTTCCATCCTTAACTGAATCGGAGACCAATGCAGCATGGGTCTTCCCATCCATTCCAAAGTCTACTTCAGTAGGATGTTCTCGTCTAACCCCAGATCCAAAATAACCTGATCCATCTCATACTATCCTATGTGCGTAGTCAGTCTCATCTCCTGTCCTGTCCTTGTTTTATGCTTACCAATCTTTCATACCACGTGTGGTTCACACGGAGTGTTTCTGGCACATCTATTTATAAGCTCCTGTAATCCCTTCATAGCCTTGTTGTCGCGCAGTAACTTCATGCAGGTTTCTAGAACGGTCATAATCATAGAAGGGTCCATATCCTAATTAGGCTTATCCTTACTCCCTAAGGTGGAGGCCTTAGAGAAGCTCTTCTTCACCTCCATGAAAATTTCGCGTGCGTGATCCAAATCGAAGTCAGCCTCCTTCACTGGAGCTTTTCGAACCCATGCATTATCTTCAGGTTGTTTCCCCTTATCATCTCCTACTGCAATTCCAATTCAGAGCACTATATTTATATTTGGATCCTCTTCGCGAGGCTCAGACCTCATCATCTGCAGGCTCTAAGTCAGTTTGGATGGTACCGCCCCTTTGTCACATATCCTCCCTATCAACATAGGATAGTCCTCCATCTCATGATCAAATAGATTGCAATATTTGCATGACAGACGCATTGGGTTAGTGCAATCATGGGCATAGTGTCTTGGTCCTCTGTAATTGTAGCAAATTAGCTGTCCCTAACCTTTGCCAGGTCCTTCTCCACCTCGGCCTCGTTCGTGCCCCTAAAAGCCTATTCATGCCATCCTTGCACTTAGGTCAGGGGGCCACATTTTTGCCTAAATCCTATAGGTAGGTGTTCTATCCATCATCAATTCATAGCTCCTGTAGTTGCGCTCATCATGCCCTACCAACCTAAAAAATTTGCAGAACAATTGTTGTGGTGTTTGTACAAACCTCCAGAGCAAATGATAGTTATCCATGGCATGTTTTCCTACTACTTGACATATAGCACACCACAATGCAGGGCCCATGCTTGGTCCTTCTTGAGCTTCCAGCCTCAAAGACATCAGTTCTCCTCCTGCCATGTAGCTCGCAAAGACTAAGCAATGGTCTTTGTCATACCCCTGACCCTTGCATTTCAAGCACCATACCTCTTTGCGCACCTCTGGTCGAACTCTTCTGTCCTGCTTCAAACTTTTCATCTCAAGGCAAAGATTTTTCAACTATGCATGGATTTGCTGAACCCCCAGATTTGGATCTTGCATCGATGTTTCATGCAGTCTCATTGCAATCTCCAAGGCCTTTGCCTAAGTCATTATTTTTTGTTGTGACAGTGCAACCCTTAGGTGTGGGAGAAGTGAAGCCACAAACTACTCGCAATGTTGTTTGTCTATCAAGTTCATATTAGCTTCACGAATCTGACACTTCAACCTCTGATCTAATTCCCAAGGTGTCTCGCCTGGCTTCATCATGATTTCTTTGAACCCCACAATCAACTGTGCCTCAGATTTAGGCCTACTAAATTCTTTGTTCAATGCGGTCTGGATGTCTACCACTCTAGCATTTGGGTTATCATTAGAGTATTTAATGTACCATGTTAGCGCACAATCCTATAGTGCACTAACCAGTGTTGCCTTGTTCAAGTGATCATCTGTAACACCTTGAGCTTCCTATACAAATTTCACCATGAACCAAAATTGGTCCAGGTCCTCATTTCCCAAGCCTTTAAACAAAGGCAACTTCAATAAATTTGCCATGCTAAACTGCGGTGGAGGTGGAGGTGGTACGGGTGAAGTTGCAGGTGATGGTGGTGTGGGTAGAGGTGGAAGTTGTGGGAATCCTTGTCTTATTGACTGAATAGCACTTCGTGGAGAAGCCTACGCTACTCCCTCTTCACCACCCAATGGAGGTGAAATCAATGGAATATATTCAAGACCCTTTCTTCCTTTGTTCCTGTAAGTTTTTCCACTTCACATAGCTCCGAACATCAAGGTAGTTACATAATCCATTTTTCACACAATAACATCTTAATCCAGGTATTCAAAAACTTCAAGTACTTACCTCATGCTCCTTTGAAAAAGCATTTCTCTGCCTTGCTGTAGCTGACTGAGGTGTCAACTGCAAATTCAGTCACAAATCCTCCTATGATGCGATCAAGTCAATGATTGACAACACAAGAGATCTTGTCCTCAGAGGCTTCCAGTCTCTCTACTAACTTCGGAGTCCAAAAAATAGGACCATCAAGTCTCCACCTTCCTTGGCTATTTTCGAGCTTCACGATCCACTCGTATAGCTCAACCAGAAAGGAACAGAAAAAGATCTCATGTATTTTTGCATATAGGTACCTGTCCAGCCACTTTTCCTTGGTTAGTCATGGGTTTCTGTTCTCCTGCGTTGCGAATTTGTGGATTTTCCTATCCAACCAGTCTTTGATCTCTTTCTTAGTGGGATTCGAATGTTACGACATCACACATCTCTTATGTAGATTCTGGTCTCGACAATAGAACCATTTGTTGGCTTGGTGGGGCCTAACCCAGGTTCAATGTTAGTTAGCCAAGCAAATCCCTACACTACTGGCCCTTTCGGCATCAGTCCACAGAGCGTGGACTGAAGTCTTACCTGAAGCAGTATGGGGCAATGTTGGAACCAAGTTTCTGCACCCTAGGATGGTCGTGATGTTAGTTCATTCCTTCTATTCCTGCTCTTGCGCATGTCATTAAGTTATAGGGCTCAGTTAGTCTAGCCCTTAATTCTTCCCTTCTATACCTCTGTGAAGGGGTACGATCGACCTTTGCACAACCCTAAACTATGGTTCAGGCACTTTTTCAGTGCTAAAGCAGCGTATAGAACAGATTCCCAAACTAGCTTAAGTGTCTTACTTATCTTATTAAACCATCACAGCTAGCCCAGCATAAACATATATCCTTAATTGCATTCAATTATCCAACGTAATTACATACATTTGCTAATTGCATAAGCATTATAATTGAAATTTATACACAATATGTCAAGATGCATTAACAGGAAACCAGGACACATAATTTGTAGAATACTTCTCGTTATTGATATCTTCAGATGATTATAGACTCTATCCACCCTACGCACATAGCTGCAGGGGTCCGCGTACTTAGATGTGGATGTCTACCCTAGGCCTCTGTGCACTCAACTGCAGAGCCTCTACCTACACTAAGACCTGAAACTTAGACTTTCCTCCTTATCGCTCAAAACTCCTTACAACTTACAACTCATCTAAACTACTTAGAGCTTACTTACCTAGCTCTTTTTCTACAATCTCATGGTCTGCGGACCATGGGTAGATCTTTACAGCCAACTTTACTTTACAAAATTAAGGGTGAACAACCCTTTATGACTCATGCCACATTCGCGCTTTGCGATCACAAAATGTGGAGACTTTACAATTTTATTACAAACTTCGACCCAAACACATGGGATTTTAGCCCTAAAACTGTCCTTGGGGGATCTCGTTCCCAACATTCACCCACCTATTCCTATGTTTTAACACCCCTCTCATACATTTCAAATAATACCTACTATGCGGTAAATTAATTCACGCCAGCCCCACTAGGTGTCCCATAGCGTCATGTTAACTCTTTGTCACCTCTCACTCCATCTCCACCCCTCTCCCAAGATCTGACATCCCATGCTATATTTTAGCCCCCCTCACCATCCAAACTTTACTGTTAGTGGGTGAGGGTCCGAAAGGGGCGGTATACGAAACCGTGCCCACCCGTACATGTCAACACCATAGCTTTTCGGACCCCCCCCCGGGTGAAACCACTAATAGCTCTCCCGCCCCTTCGAAAAGAAGTTCCCTCACTCCCAATACCACTCTTCTACCCGTTGTGCTCCCGCCACTCATCTTCTACCACGTAATTTTCCCATTAACTCCACCAATTACATTTGCTCCCTCCAAAAATAAGTCATTAAACAGTAAATGGTTTAGCCGTTAATCCAATGGACTTGTGCCACCCTCAATAGAAAAACTACAATGTTATATAAGCCTCCGTTTTACTTGTTAATAGGTTATTGAATTCATGCACTGTCACTATATTTCTTTGTTACAGGTTTGTTAGGTTAAATTTCCATTTTTTCACTGGCCAGCGACAGTGTTTGCTCACTTTTTTTCAGCCTATTGCCTCTATTCTTTCCCCCAAAACCTAACTCCTCTCTATGTATTGAAGCCTCCAATCCAGTTTTCACTCTTGTCCTTAGCTTTATCCAAAGATGCCTCCAAAGGATAAGGGACTAGTCAGAGGAACCTATTAATCCTTTAATCTATCGTCCCATTGATTTTCACCACATCCCTTTAGCTGACAGAGACCTTAAAATCCATGAAACTCTCTACGAATTTGAGCTCTTTGAGATGTATTTCTGGTGTGAAGATAAATACATTAACAAATCCGATGACATTCAACTGTAGGAGTCCAATTTACCCCACTATATTTTTCCTCGGACCCACAACACCCCAGAATTTGTTAGAAAGTGTCATGCATCTTATTTTCCAAGCCAAAGGGCCATCATTACCCCTATTGGAGAAATTCTATTTACTATCACTCCTCAAGCCATAGACCAGATGATGCAAGCCCCCACAATAGAGAATGCCACCCCCTTTTCCTATGAATCACTTGTTGAACTATACCAGAAATTAGACTTTGCTAAAAGGGCCAAAACCCTGGAACTTTTCTTGACAAAAGATGCCTAATTGCTAAAGAAAAATCCTTACTATCCCTCCTCCACTTTCCCTGAGAGAGCTAAGAAAATTATCACAGTTATCTCTTACCTTCTTGGCTACTACTCAGATCAGTGGGTAGATGAGGCCATCATAGGATTTCTGTTCATTTTCTCTGTTGATTCTAAACCCTCCATCATGTTTAATTTTAGCCAATTTCTTGCAGATTCAATTCATCAACATCTTATCAAATTCCCAACTGAGGTATTCAAGTACGCCTCTGTGTTAGTTTACATGTTCTTATACTTTCAGGGAGATGACATCAACCTTTCTTTTCAAAAGCTGGATGTATAAGGGAAACAACAATTAGTCATCTTCCAGACTACTCTGGTGATGAAGGAACAAAAGGAATACACATATAAATAGTTCATAGAGATGTTTGTGCATCCAACAATCAATCTCTTAAGCAAGGGAATAGAACCAAGGATCATTGAGGAAATTAGAAAGGTGTTGTAGCTATCAGATCAAGTTTAGACGAGGGATTGGTACCTCTACCAAAACTATACAAAATTGAGAATATTTAGGTGTGATCTTGCACCTTACAAGCTACCTAAATTCCTCCCAATGAGGGCTTGTGCCCTAGAATACACGAGGCAGATGCTCAATATGGATGAGATTCATTTTGTAGTTGCCAAGAAGAAGTCCCAGTTCAAAATCAAAACACAGATTGGGCCTTTCATTAGCGACAGTAGGGCAGCAAGGGATGAAGCATATACGATTTTAAAGGAAATGTAGTTAAACCTAAGCTTCACCTGGTCATATGATCCATTATGGATCATTTCTAAATTAAGATTTGAAATCAAATCTACTCCTTATTTTAACACAGCTAGACTAGAGATAGAGAAGTACAAAAACCAGCTAGAATGGGTTGAGAATACCCTAAAAGAGGTAGAAGAGAAGCTAGTATCATCCTCTATAGTATAGACTCCTACCATGTAGGAGAAAATAGTTAGGAGAAGTAGAGAAGAAGAGTCCCCTTCAGGGAATGGAATTTTCAATGAAGGATTTAAAATTATGTATAGGAAGAAGGCCATGTTTAGTTCCAAACTAAGCCTCAACAAGGACTCAGAGCAAGAGAACATTATCACTGCTAATGAGCCACTTCTTTCCTCATTTATGGGTGATCAGACCACACTATTTCCCACTACCTCCATGAATTCACAAGAGAAGCAACAAATTATGCAGACCAACACATCTACTACAGGGGAGACAGAGAAAAGTGTAATGGAAATTTTTAAGAAGATAAAAGTCAGGAATGAGGCCTTGAAGATTAACACCTACAACCAATTCTCGAAGCAGACTTCTGGTTCTGAAAGAAGGCTGCTGTCAGCTTTTGATTGAGAGAAAGGGAAAATCCAAATGGCATTCCTCCAGGCATAGGTTCCCCAATCCAAGGCCGCATCGAACTACAAGAAGATAACACTTGAGTTTGATGTAAAAGGTACACATCCCATTGACCAAATGGAGATGCACAAGCAAACTTGAGAAATGATATTTTCCACTGTCACTAACATTGCCATGAGTTTGTCTAAACTACAGGTTACATTACCAAATGTCCAATCACAGCTCAAGATGGAGATGGTATATGCACTTGCCAAAGAGACTAGGATCAAAACTCTGGAGGACTTGGTGATCAAAGTGGATTATGACCCTTCAAACATCAATGTTGCAGAAGAGCTTATAAAGAAAAATAATTTAGACATAGCAGCATTAAGGAAGCAGTTAAAATTTCCAGCTATAGAAGATCCTCTAGCCAAGGATATTGAAGAAACAGAGAAACAAAAGGTAGATATGATGAAGCTCATCATGGAGAAGAGTGCACAGTTGAAGAAAATGGAGACAAAAATGGAAAAATTGATTAAAGAAAAGGAGAAATCTCCCAAAATGGTTGTTGTCCCTTTGGAAGCACTCCCTATCATAACCATTACTACAACCATATCTTCTACAAAAATTACAGGGGATGGTGCAGATTGGTTGGAAAATGCAGTGCAAAACATGTCTCTCCTGACTGAAGAGATAAAAAAATTGCATGATCAAGTCAAACGTATTAACGATCATCAAACAAGGACTGAAACGTTTCATGCAGTAGAGCTACAGAGAGCTCAAAATCAGATAGAGGCATGGAAGAAGTCATCAACTCTGTCTTCTATTGGTTACACACTGGGCCATGTTAAAGAAATCATATGGAATAATATCATTGAAAAAATAGATGAAATTTGGCCATGTATCTAGATTATATTTGAGCAGAAGGAATTAATGGAGAAATCCAAGCAAACCATTTGTACTATCAATGTTGAATTGGGAGAAATGCATCCTACAACCAACAACATCATAAAATTGATTAATTCCAAAACTAGATATGAGTTGGATGATCTAGGAGTAGATGACAGAACATAAATGATCTTGGAGGTAAAGAAAGTTCTAACAAAGAAGAACTTAGTTGTACATCTGACAGAGAAGTGTTACACTTTGGAGGTAGCAGTTAACAGGTTTTTCACTAGAATAGATGCATTGAACAAAAAAGGTCTCGCTTCCTTATTTGTGATCAACAAAAAATTAATGACCAGGGAAGACTACATGAAGAAGCTTCAGGACATTGCTAAGGATACAACTAAGTCTTAAAACATGAAAGGTTCTATGATAGGGAGAGATTTTTACGAAGCTATCAGCAACATAAGTTTTATCCAACACGAGATAAAACACATTTTTGCAGTAAAAGCCACTTTTTTTCAGTATACTGAGGTAGATGATATCTACTGCAAGGTGACAAAGATTACTATTCCAGAAGAAGAGCGGTTAGAAAAGTTGTGTGAATTCTAGGATTAAAAAGACAGATCAACTTCACCATCGTAGCACCCGAATAGTGGCCATTCAGCAACTGTTCTCCTCCAAAGCAAGGCCAGATGTTCAGATCACTTCAACAGATGCATTCTTTCTGACCACATTATTTATTTTCTGTTAGTTCTAAGTTAATAATACAATTCCTTGTCACTCATGCATTAATTGAAATATTTTTTGAAATTTTGTTTAAATACTTCATTCCGTCGAAGTATTCAGGGTTGATCCCTTGAACAAGTTATCAAGAAGATTTGTACTAAGCTGGAGCTTTTTTTTTGAGATAATAAAAGATTTTGGATTTGCCTCATATGGTCTGTCTCTCAGTGAGTTGTATTTAATATTGTTTATTCATTATATCTTCTTCATATAAATCGTGTCTTTTGCATTTATCCGATTTAAAATTTAATTGAATTTCAGTTTCATTTTGGATCCTTTGTGAAGTTGTAATTTAAATAAGAGATAAATTTACAGAACTATCTGTTATTGTAAATTCCTCTTTGAGAATAAATTTCACTAGATCTCTATAATAGTCTGTTTATATTTTGTTGATTAAGAAAACATTGTTTTCTTATTTTTTGCTTATAAATTGTTAAATACTCAGTTTGAATATTAAATCAATTATACTTCTCCATATTCTACTTATCCATCCCAATAAAATCAAAATAACCATGTGCATGTAAAGAAAAAACTTTTATTTTATTAAGAATCTATCTACGTTTAAAGCAGCTATTTATAAACAATTCACTGGTCATCCAATCATTTAAAACAACAAAACATTATAGATTCTTTCGCATAACCAATTGACCTTAAGTTATGTCAAAGGACAACAAACCCCTAGTTCGGCTATCATAATTCTTTTGATTAAAGACTCTTGTCCTCAAACGTTAGACAAAGGGGGCATATGAAGTCCAATTTTGAATCCCTTTGAGTGATAAAAAAGGTACGCATATCATTTCCATATCCTAAGACACTTAACTTACTACGTAAAACTACCTAGTGGAACTAACATCCTCAACGATAGGTGAATAGAGTAAAAAACACCATAAATTTATACATATAGGGACATGAAAAACACCTTGAACCCCCATTATACTTTGAATTGTGAAAAACACTTTGAGCCCACATGCATACCCCTGTAGGTGTTATTGGGAATAATGGCATCAATAGTTCTTTTTGACTAGGTAGCAATCCAATGATAACTAGGGTTTGAGGGAGGGAGGGATGGAGAGAGGAGGAGAAAATTATAGAGGAAGGGCATGTGATTGAGTGGAAAGGGTGAAGAGGGAGAGGAAGAGATAGGTGGAGAAGAGGAGGAAAGAGAGGGAGGAAAAAGGGAGCAGGAGGGAGAGAGAAATAGGGGGGAAGGAGAAGAGAGAGAGAGAGAGAGAGAGAGAGAGAGAGAGAGAGAGAGAAAGTGGGGGGAGAGAGAGATAGATAAGGGTATGTTATGGGAGATAATGAGAGAGATAAGGGTGGGTTATGGGAGAGAGAGAAGGGGGTAAGAGGGAGATAAGATAGAGGTGTGTGTGTGTGTGTGTTATATTCTTTCCATGACTAGCCCATGTGCAGGGGAGTCAGAGGGGGTGATAACCCCTCTTGTTCATTGTGTCGGGCATAGCTGGGGGGTCACATGCAGGTTGAAAGGCGCCCCTATCGAGGGGTTTGAGGGGTGCAGTAGAAACCCTCTAGGAGGTTTGGGGCAGTGCCCTAGGGAAAAAATTTTAGACCCTATATTAGGTGGGCGGGCCTACCTATGGTTTTGTGCGTGGTTTTCACACATGGTTTTGGGCATGATGGTCTTATGCCCATGATATTTTGTAGATCCGTTCAAGGGAACTATGATTTTGTTCTAATCTAGGCTTAATGGATTGGGGTTTTATGGATGCTTTGACTTGTTCTGGTAGTCTGAGTTTTGGGATCGAGGCGAAAGTCTGTGTATATATGTTTTTTGTTTTATGCTCTTGCCATTTTTTATTTTATTTTTTTAGAATTCGTATGAAGGTAATTTTTGTATGGGGTTAAAAACTACATTTGGTATCAGAGTTGTTTTGGCTTCAAGGGGATGCCTTTACTACTGAGGAGTTTCGCTCAACCATGTGGTAGACCCTATTCAATGGGATATCTGTGGGATTGATTCTTGTGGTGAAAGAAGATGGCTAGCTACAGTGGAAATATAGAGATCAAGAAATTTAATGGTCATAGTTTTGAGTTGGGGAAACCCAAGATGGAGGATCGGGTGGTGGATAAAGATTAATGGATTGTGATAGTTCCAAGCATTAAACCAACGATAATGTTAGCTGAGGACTGGGTGAAGTTGGATTAGAAGGCAAAGAGCACAATACGGTTGTGTATCTTAGATTTAGTATTGTTGAATATATCAAGGGAAGCTTTGGTGAAGGCTTTGTAGGATAAGTTAGAGACTTTGTACCAATCTAAGTCTCTGGTTAATAAACTATTCCTACGGAAAAAACTGTATAACTTGAGGATGAAAGATGGAGACTCCATGCCAGAGCATTTGAATGCCTTTAATACTATGGTAAGTCAATTTTTATCTATTGATATAAAAATTTCAGATGAAGATAAGTTCATTAGTTTGTTGTGTTCTCTATCAGATTCATGGGATATTCTGGTTGTTGCAATAGGTAGAAATGGAACTGCCTTGCAGTATGATGAAATAGTCTCATCCCCATTGTCGGAGGAAATGAGATGGAAAAATACAGAGTGCCAAAATGGTGATGTCTTGTCTATATGAGGACGGTCCCAAAAAATAAACAAGAATAAATACTCGGGTGGGAGATCTAAATCTCCAAGAAAACCTGTAAATCTATGCTACAAATGTGGAAAGAAAGGGCATTTGAAAAGGGAATGTATATCTAAAGCTCTTGAGAAAGGAAAGTGATCTGATAATGCTCTTCTGCAGAGGCAAAAACCACCTCAGATGAAGGTGGGGATGTGTACTTGGCTTCTTCTTCAAGTACACATGTAGATCATGAGGCATGGTTGATTGACTCAGGTGCATCCTTTCACTTCACTCCCCACAGGGAGTGGTTCTACAAGTATGATAAATATGATGGTGGTGGTGTATTATTAGGGGATGAAAAGAAGGCTAGAGTTGTTGGTGATAGAAAATTCAAGTTGAAGTTGCAAGGTGAAAGGATTATAAAACTTTTGTGTGTTCTGCATTTTCATGCATTGGCAAAAAATATGATTTCTGTAAGCAAGCTGGATGATGCAGGTGTAAAAATAGTGTTCGAGAAAGATACTTGCAAGATGGTTCGGGGAGCACTAGTATTGATGTGGGGAGTTAGATTAGAAATCTGTATAAGCTTCAGGGTAGCACTATTATTGATGGGTGAAATAGTTTTGTGGTTCCTGAAAGTGGAGCAGAAAATCTTGTGGTCTCTGGAGAGAAGACCATGCTATGGCATTAAAGGCTTGGACATATTGGAGAGAAAGGCCTTCAAATACTTCATGGTAATGATATGGTAGAAGGTATGTCTAATTTATCTCTAGATTTTTTTATTTCTGTGAAAATTGTGTATATGGGAAGCAAAATCAGGCGAGTTTCCCCTCTAGTGTTAAGAGGGTGAAACAAATATTAGAGCTTGTGCACAGTGATATGTTTGGACCTTTGTTGGTTCTATCACTGGGTAAGTATGTGTAATATGTATCATTTATAGATGACTTCTCAAGGAATACATGGTTATATTTCCTCAGGAAGAAATCTGAAGTCTTTGACAAGTTTAAAGAATTTAAAGCTTTGGTGGAAAACCAAACAAAGAAGAAGATAAAGGTGCTAAGGAAAGATAACGATGGAGAGTTTTGCAAGAAGGAATTTGAAGAGTTTTGTAAGAAGTGTGGTATAGCATGGTAGAAGACTACTCCATACACACCTCAGAAAAATGGAGTTTCAGAAAGAATAAATATGACAATGATGGAAAAGGAAAGAAGCATGCTCACTGGTGCTAGTTTAGGACATGAATTTTGGGCAAAGGCAGTGGAGACTACATGTTACCTAGTCAACATATCACCTTCATCAGTGTTGGAGGATAAGACTCCACAAGAGGTATGGAATCGTAAGAAACCCTCTCTTTCACATATGAGGGTATTTGGATTCGATGCATATGTACATTTTCCAGAGGAGAAAATAACCATGTTGGATAGTAAATTTGAAAGGTGAATCTTTATTGAGTATAACGATGGTTTAGAATGTTATAAGCTTTGGAACCTAGAAGTAAGGATGTTTGTGTACAATCGTGATGTGGTTTTTAGAGAGGTTAAATATGTTATTAAACATGAAGTCCTACCAAAGTAACCTGAGAAGATAGAGTTTGAGCTAAAGGAGGAGGAATCAGACTCTACAGTAAAAGAGGTATTAGAAGATTAAGAGCCACAAACTCCAGCGGTGAGAAGATGAGTTCAAGAAACAAGGCAACCAGAAAGGTATAGTCCAACTACTTTCTATTTAAATTTTTCTTTATCTATTATTGATGATGATCCCATAACTTTTAGGGAACTAGTAGATTTAGAGGATGGAAAGCTCTAGAAAGAGTCCATGGTTGATGAAATGAAATCTTTGTACAAAAATGAGGCTTGGGATTTGGTAGAGTTTCTGGCTGGAAGGAAACCAATTGGCAACAAATGGGTGTTTAAGAATATGAATGCAAAAAGAAAGGTGGAGAAATACAAAGATCGGTTGTTAGAAAAAGGTTATTCCTAGGTGCCAGGAATTGATTTTGGTGATATTTTTTCTCTTGTTGTTAAGGTAGCTTCTATTAGATTAATTTTATCTATTGTTGTTGCTTTTGATTTTGAGGTAGAAGAAATGGACGTGAAGACAACATTTCTTCACGGGGTTCTAGAAGAAGAGATCTACATGAAGCAACCTGAAGGCTTTGTGGTGAAGGATAAGAAAAAACTGGTATGCGGGTTAAAAAAGTGTCGGTATGGTTTAAAATAGTCACCAAGGATGTGGTACAAAAAAATTGATACATATATACGGGGACTTGGCTTCACTAGCAACAAAGTCGATCACTATGTGTATTTTAAATTAATTGGTGACCATGTTATTTATTTTTTCTTGTATGTGGATGACATGTTGTTGATTGGAAATAACAAATAAATTATCAAGGAATTGAAGGCCCAATTGTCATCCAAATTTGACATCAAAGATCATGGTGCTACAAACTATATTTTGGGCATGGAAATTAAATGAGATCGGGAAAAAAGGAAGCTCTAGTTAAACCAGAGGAAGTAAGTCGTGACAATATTGTAGACGTTTAATATGCAGGATAGTAAACTAGCGAAGGTTCCTATTCCTATCAGTGTAAAGTTATCTGCTAAATAGTGTCCTAAGACACAAGAAGAGGAAGAGGACATGTCTTGTGTTCCATATGCATGTGGAGTTAGTAGCCAGATGTATGCAATGGTTTGTACTAGACCAGACATTGCACATAGAAGGGGTATATTTATCAGGTTTATATCAAAACCAGGGAAGGGGCATTGGACAAAAGTGAAGTAGGTTTTCACGTATTTGTGTGGCACTAGTGATGATGGTTTGTACTACCATGGAAGACAGCGATTAAATAGAGTTTTGGACATCTATGGATTTGTTGATGCATAATGGGTTGGAGATATGGATTAGAGAAGATCCACAAGTGGGTATGTATTTAACCTGTTTGGAGGTGTAGTCAGTTGAATGAGCAATAGACAGTTTGTAGTGGCACTTTCAACTATAGAGGTAGAATACACGACAACCACTCATGCAAGCAAGGAAGAAGTTTGGTTGCAAAGATTGTGTTCAAGTATGGGGTTGCTATAAGGATAGAATATGACAACCAAAGAGAAATTTTCTTGGCAAAGAACCCTGCTTATCATTCAAAGACAAAGAGCATTCATGTTCAGTATCACTCTATGAGGGATATGTGTTGTTGGGAAAAGTATCCAATATGGAATGACCCTATCCCACTCTAAGGGTGATAGTACCTCAGCAACAATCAAAGCAAAGCTATCTAAGATTTCTTCTTTATGAAAGTAAAATAGGGGAGAAAGAGATCCACTAACCGATGTCTTTCGCTAATGGTTGATCCAATCTTCTCTCCTTGCTGCTTGCTCCCAGCTCCTTGCTCTTTCACTGGCCCAGCTACACCAAGATCCTGCAAAATGGAAAGAGAGGGAAACTACAAGAAGCATACATTCATAATTGATTCAAGGATTAGAATAAATCAAATACACAAGTATAACAATACATCATTGAGACACATGCATATAGAAGAAACTCAAATGCTTTATTAATGGAAGAAGTAAAGTTCAGGAAGTGATACAACCATAAGAGGCCCAATCCAGCATCACCTTCCCAGCAGAAAGAAATCTCCTCTTCCCCTCCTTCAAAGCAAATCACCCAATAGTTCTAAACTCAAACCAACAGCAATTCTTTACATTCACAAGATTCCAGCCTCCCTAGACCTCATGAGAGAGATCTATATATAGGAGTTTTGGAGAAAGGATGAGTCAGCTTGAGGTTGGCATGAAGCTGACTAGTGTCCTCTCTCACTTCAGTTATTCTTCAGTTCTTGAGTCCACTTGGAGGTTCTTGCTTCCACTTGGAGATCTAGACCCTCTTACTCATCACCAGTCAAATTCCCTGATCCAAGTGTCATTTTGGAAGCTTCCTGGGCATTGACACCTTGAGGAATGACTGTGCCACATGTCCAAAGTCGCCCAGCACAGGTAGCCTTCTTTGCAGTTGACATTCAACGCAGGTAGACAGTGGAGCACTTGACATTCAGCGCAGATGCTCAGTGGAGTAGTTGACATGATCCAGAATTGCCTTGTTTTTGAGTGTTTTCAGGTGGAGAACTGTTATTCAGTGTTGTGGTTTGCTGACCTTGTTCCTCTAGGGGTAGGAACAACATGTTTAGGGACTTTGGATCCCTTAGATTATGGACATTTCATGCTTCATGCTGTAAGGCACAAAAATGTCTATAACAGTTGCCCCCTAAAGTATGAGGTCGTTTATCGGGTGAAATGATTTATCAGGAGGATCCGAAGTTCATTCAATTGCTGAGAGGTGACCTGTAATAAAATACAATACAATACATTATTTTTCATACTGCTTTCATGGTCTAGCTGAGGCGGGCATTCCCACGCTCAGCTTTATAAATACATTTTTCTGTACATAGAACAGACAATCGTCTGATGATAGACTGATAATTCTCTGCTGAAATTATCATCCTTTGAGTAGGATGATCATCTGCTGCACATGTCAATGTATTTATTTCCTGAATATATATCGCAGCCCGGATGGATGAAACTAGATCCGGGGTCTTCAAACTCGTTCGATCTTCACTCTAAGTACAAGTCAATCCATGTGAGAATTGTGCTGAAGTCGAACATGGAAAGACATCGCTTGATTACCGGCCAATGATGTAAACCATTAACAAGCGCGAGAGGAATCACCGATAATGATAATGACCCTCAAGGTACTGCAGTACAATTCACGTGGTGTGAATATAGGACTTGGCGTCGAACACCACGCAAAATCTTCTGGTCGAAGGTCATTGATGTATACCTGTCGCCGGAAGTGAGAAACTTGCCATTGAGGCATGCAAGCTTCAAAGTACTGAAGGGGGTGTTCCTAGATCAACTCCTTGGATAATGAGCTGATGTCGACAAGGAGCGATCCGTCAAAGGAGGGCCTTAATGAATCCCACATCAGTGACACGAAACAGAGCTAATGATTTTAATGGAAGTGAAAACAATCTGTGAAATATGATTCAGGGTGGCGGTCATGAAAGGATGAAAGATGATGTATGGTAGTGGATGGGACACGGTTGACTCTTTCTGAACAACATCTCTTGAACATATAACGACACTAATGCGATGGATCGGTAGCATTACCCCAAATGTGGATGGTTTGGCGAGACCATGGTGATGAGACCGGTGAATGAAACAACCCAACCCGATGTGGTACGGAGGAAAAGTGTCATGTTCAAGAGCGACTTGCTACCATTAAAGCTTTGAGGTTCTCCCAATTTTTCCCCAGTCATTTCTGACCAGTACCTCTTTATTTTTGTCAAGCTTGAGGAGGATAACATATGCTTGTTCTATAACCTGCCCTTCGGGCAAGCCCATCGCTATGTTTTAACGAGCCTAGCGATAGGGAAACTCGTTCTCGTCTAAAGACAAGTTTGTCGCTATTTAATCATTTTAACGAGTCTAACGACAAGGAAAACTCGATCCTTTTCATTTTTAGAGAGTCTGAAAAGGTACATAAAGTTAACTCCAAAATTCCTTTTTCGTCATCTAATCCCTTAAGTCCGAAAAAGTATAAAACAATACGAAAGGGATGAGTTTTCGATAACTTTAGCGAGCCGAATAAAACAAGCGCTCGACCTTTTTGTGCAATAATCCCTCAGGTCCAAAAAGATTAAAATCTAGAGGAGGGATAGATCTTTCGGTCCTTTAACGAGCTGGAAGGCCAAAACTCGGCAAACTTTTCATATTTTACGAGTCAGTTGAAAAGAGCTCAAAGAAGACTCGTCTTTTGAGGAACGAGTGATAAACAGGGATAGCAGCAGATTCCAGGTACAGGTTGGAATTTTCCAATCACGGCAGTGTCACAAGGATGGCTAGGTGAAATCACTCTTCGCAGCTGTTCCTCAAAATGGGTAAACAATCATATGGGGGTGGACCGTCGGCCAAATGAAAGTGAAGGTGGTAGGTGCACATACGACCAAGGCTTTTATGGCTGATAAATTCACGGTCTCAAATGGTTATTTACCGGTACTGGGTTCATTTTTTAAAGAGCTCGAATGCGCCAAAACACTGCTCAATCTTATGTTTATTTTTTAACGAGCATGAACTATGTGCTAAAACTGCTCGGATCTTCGCTTTTCTATTTTTTAACGAGCATAAATTCCGCGGTAAAACTGCTCGATATACCAGTCATAAGATAAGAAATGTCCCCTGTGAGATCTCTATTTTTAAGGAGTTTCATCTTCACTAAGCTTTACTCCATATCCTTTCTTTATGCAAGTTCAGAAACGACTAATCCAAAAAACAGATAAATAACCACTCTTTGCTTGCACTCCAAAAGGTTTGCATGCCCCCAGGTATAAAATACAATTTCAAGGCTGCCCCTCCTCCTTCCCACCTCTGTTTTTCTTTGGGTGTTCACATCTACTTGTCGTCTTGCCAGTCTAATGTTAATGATACTTGTCTTCTCATTATTTTTAATGGGTCTTACGCGATACTTGTCTTCTCGTCAGCCCAACTTTTAACAGATCTTTCGCAAGATCGCAAGAGAACATCTACTTGCGACAAGAGAGCAGCTACTTGCGACAAGAGAAGAACACTACTCAAAGACAAAAAATTTGTGTTATTGAGGGAGGCTTGCCTCTTTCTAGTTACCCAAAGATTGTTTCGTTAATCTTTCAAACAAAACACTTCCTCGGCAATGTCTACCGAAATAGACAAGGGTGAATGACCTTTGTCAAACACGTAACTTTGACAAAAGAATCCTATTCCAGAACAACCCCTCTTCCATCCACGGACGGGGTACGGACTAGTCATATTCTCTCGCGGAAATTCTATCTTATACCCAAGGTTTCCTCTGCCTAAAGCAGACCAGGATGCATGCCCCCTGGGTTCCAGTCCCATCTTTCCGAATCACTCGCACTCATCGGGAAGGAGGACTGGGGGTGGAGACATTTCTTAATTGAATAGACCATTCAGGGTTGGTATGCGACTATTTGTGATGCATGATCCTGGAAATGAAAGTTGGTCTACGAGCTTGACCATTCTTCCTTCGTGTGGAAAACACATTACTCTAAAGAGTGAGGAGACTATTGCTCCCATGCAATATATATAGTCTCGTCCAAGGAGTAGGTTATAATCCAAGGGTCCTTGAACAACCATCACGTTCATTTGAACGGCCTTCCCTTTCAATGTAATAGGCACATTGGGGAGGATCCCTAATGGTCGACTGGTTCCTTTATCGAAACCCGAGAGATTTCTTATCTCAGGCAAAAGTGCCGGGGAACCCAGTGCTTTCCAAGCAATAGAGGAAAGGATACTCACAGATGCCCCTTCATCAATGATAGTTCCAACCATTACCATTCTGTATATTTGGACCATGATTCTGAATGGTATACTGGCTGGCAACTGGGGTCTGCCTAGTTGGTTCCAATCAAAGGACACAACCAGGTTGCTTGGTGGTGGGACCAAATACACGGCCAGATATGACCCTGACGATGTTCCTTCCTGCGATAAAGGAATGGGCGCATTGCCCTGATGCTTGTCAGAGTCCGTGTTGATGAAAAGAATCTGGATGGTGTCATCCTTATTCTCTTCAGTGAGGGTGTCATTTGAAGATGAATCTTCAGTGACGGTGCCATTTGAAGATGAAACTCCTGAAGGGAGAACCGGGTCAACTACCGTATCGACCTTTGGACTTTCGTCTAGTCTGGATTCAGTAGGTTCATTTTCAATGACTGACACTTCAGCTGACCACTTGAGTGGGCCAGCTGTATTCTCAACCAACGAAGGACTTGGCACGAGTTTTTTGTATCCAGGAGTAAGTCTCAATGGTGAAACCGGACGATCTTCCAAAACTCTCTTCGCTTCATCTAAGAAGGGACAACGGTGGATGGCGTGATCGCCTTCACACAGTCTGCAGGGGGATCTTGCTCCCCCTCTTTGTCTTGAACCTTCACTTTCGCTGGTTGATGGTAAGCATTCAACATGGCTATCAGAGGTTGATGCTCCCGAATTGTGCAAACGAGGGGACCAGTCCCTTAGTATCCGGGGAATACAGGGACAATCTCTATGGAAGTGGTCTCCTCTACATATGACACATGGCGATTTAGGCCCGGTCTGTGCTGTGTGTGGATTTTTTTCAGATGTGTTTTGCTTGCCCCCAGTCGCCTTAGGCTCCTTCTTCTTCTTCTCCTTCTTCTCCATGGGAGCTTGGCTTTTGCCGGCTCTACCTTGCGAAGATGAAGGATTGGAGGAAGAGTTATAGGAAGTAGAAGGCTGGTGGGTAGCTCTAGACTGATCTAACTGTTGACTTGACTGTTCAGGAACCATGGTGTTCTGAACTACATTGGTTGAGAATAGCCAAATTGGCAGGCCAATTGTCAGTCCTGGAAGCGACAATGTGGCCATGTGGGGCGCACCAACTTCTCCCCAAGAGGAGAAAGGACTAGGATTTCCATCATGGGGAATTCATTGGTTGGGGCGTTCCATGTTCTCAACCTACAGATCAATGCAGGAATAGGAGGTGATTATGTTCCGTTTAAAATAAATTTTATAACGACGCTTTAGACACAACTTGCTTTTTCACTTTTTAAGAGTCGAGAAAAAGCTAAAGATGACTCTAGTCTCCTTCGATGTTTTAATGAGCCCGAAGTGACAAATGCTCGGATGGACTTTTTCAGTTATAGAGTTTGAAAAAGGCCAAAAGAAACTACTCTGGAGTTCTAGGCAGAGGGTGTGCCAAACTTTTCGCAAAACCACAGAATACGTTTTACGGTACGAGTGGTCGATCTTCGTGAATGCTGTGTTCACTGCATTGCGATCAGTAGGGCGGCCGACACGGCTTCCTATGGATAAAGGCTTTGTTCCTATAGGGGTCTCCCAATATATACGCAACGGTACGTGGGAGCACAAGTCCGTATTGATACTTATCGCTTCACCGTGGAGGAATCACCCAACCACTCAACGCTAAGATATCACGTTTAACGACGCTGGAACACGTCTCTAGCTTAGACCTCTATGTGTTTGCGTTATGTTTCAAAGCGTTGTTATGTAAATTCAATTTATTTTAGGTTGATCTTGTTTAGCAGTTTGCCTTTATGGATCACCACGAGATGTATGGTACAACTCCTAAATGCAATCTAAGATGATAAGCAAGCTTTTCAATCTTTCAACTTTGAAAATCTTAACTACTGAGGGAAAAGAAAGACATCATCTTTTCACACAGATCATAGAGCACACACTAATGCACTTTTTCCTAAATCAACATGCAAGCTGTCAAAATGCACATGCACAATGCAGGTATTTCTTTTCTCTTTCTTAATGTTGATGTACTACAAAAAGAAAGCTGTTGTATAACTTTGAATTCAATTTCAAGTGAAAGAAAACAAGCTTTTGTCCAAAATCAAAAGACACCTTAAGATTTACTTGTTTCAACACTAGAAATACATAAATTCAAACCATATGACGAAAGCAAAAGCTCAATCAGCTATGAACAACAAACTAACTAACTCTTACTATCAGAACGACACTTATCACAGGTCTAGATCTAAGAGGTCACAGCAAGACTAGTTCACTTTCGTTATGGGAAACTGCAAATGATATAAGAAATACACAAAGAACAAATACAGTTTCTTTATACAACCGAGGCAGAATAGTGGCAAAGAAAGGTGGTTTCAGATAGGTACATTGACTGATAACAGGCTGCAAAAACAAGGATGAAAACAGGGCAATAGAAAGCAGAGAACCCCAGTTACACAAGGCCTAACTGGTTCAGCGCAGGTAGAACACTGTCAGTTTGACATTCAGCGCAGGTAGCCCCTTTGGGACCTGTGATGAAATGCAGACTGCCTTCACAGTGCCTGCAATGAAGAGAGAAACTTTCGTTTCCCTCAGGTTCTGGGTTACAGATTGCTCAAAAATCAACAGTTTTTGGCCAAATCAAAGCTATCAATCTAGTACACACTAAGGGATGAAAAGGAGGATGAAAAGCTATCACTAAGAGCTGTTCAGAGTCCTTGTGGATCAGCTCTTCAAATCATAAACATGCCCAGAAACTGAGCTAGAGTAGCTGCCCTCTACTTTGCATTTGAAAAATCCAAATGTAGTTCGATTCGGTACTCCCTGTGTTTAGGAAATGAATAGCAAAAACACAAACAACCAACAAGATACGATCCCCAGTGGAGTCGCCAATTTGTTGTTGGGAAAAGTATCCAATACGGAATGACCCTATCCCACTCTAAGGGTGATAGTACCTCAGCAACAATCAAAGCAAAGCTATCTAAGATTTCTTCTTTATGAAAGTAAAATAGGGGAGAAAGAGATCCACTAACCGATGTCTTTCACTAATGGTTGATCCAATCTTCTCTCCTTGCTGCTTGCTCCCAGCTCCTTGCTCTTTCACTGGCCCAGCTACACCAAGATCCTGCAAAATGGCAAGAGAGGGAAACTACAAGAAGCATACATTCATAATTAATTCAAGGATTAGAATAAATCAAATACACAAGTATAACAAAACATCATTGAGACACATGCATATAGAAGAACCTCAAATGCTTTATTAATGGAAGAAGTAAAGTTCAGGAAGTGATACAACCATAAGAGGCCCAATCCAGCATCACCTTCCCAGCAGAAAGAAATCTCCTCTTCACCTCCTTCAAAGCAAATCACCCAATAGTTCTAAACTCAAACCAACAGCAATTCTTTACATTCACAAGATTCCAGCCTCCCTAGACCTCATGAGAGAGATCTATATATAGGAGTTTTGGAGAAAGGATGAGTCAGCTTGAGGTTGGCATGAAGTTGACTAGTGTCCTCTCTCACTTCAGTTATTCTTCAGTTCTTGAGTCCACTTGGAGGTTCTTGCTTCCACTTGGAGATCTAGACCCTCTTACTCATCACTAGTCGAATTCCCTGATCCAAGTGTCATTTTGGAAGCTTCCTGGGCATTGACACCTTGAGGAATGACTGTGCCACATGTCCAAACTCGCCCAGTGCAGGTAGCCTTCTTTGCAGTTGACATTCAACGTAGGTAGACAGTGGAGCACTTGACATTCAGCGCAGATGCTCAGTGGAGCAGTTGACATGATCCAGAATTGCCTTGTTTTTGAGTGTTTTCAGGTGGAGAACTGTTATTCAGTGTTGTGGTTTGCTGACCTTGTTCCTCTAGGGGTAGGAACAACATGTTTAGGGACTTTGGATCCCTTAGATTATGGACATTTCATGCTTCATGCTGTACGGCACAAAAATGTCTATAACAATATGGTTGAGGAAAAAAATGTGTTGTTGGTAAAGGTGGACACTTTGAATAATATTGTAGATGCATTGACGAAGTCTGTGAGAACTGAGAATTTTTCCTAGTGTCGAGAAACAATGGGCATTACAGGGTTGCACCAGTGACCAATCTCTCTTGTGGTTCCTTGTGGAAAGAACAAAATAAGTGAGAGAATGTTGGGCATGTGTTATAGTCTTTCCATGACTAGCCCCCCCTATTCGTTGTGCCTATTGCAGCAGGGGGAGTAGCAACCCCCCTATTGGGGGATTTGAGGGGGCAATGTCCACCACCTACAGGGTCCGAGGTTGTGCCCCAAGAATTTTTTTTTGGATCCTATATTTGGTGGGTGGTACCTATGGTTTTGTGCATGGTTTTCACACATGGTTTCGGGCATGATGGTTTTCTACTCATGGTATTTTGTAGACCTGTTCTAGGGAACTACGGTTAGGTTCTAATCTAGGTTTAATGGATTGGGGTTTATGGATGCTCCAACATGTATATATATGTATTGTAACATTGAAAGGAATATAATGAAAAATTAATCTGGTAGTCTCTATTATGGGGTCTAGGGGAAAATATTTGTGTATATTTGTTTTATCTTTTATGCTCTCGCCATTTTTATTTTCTGTTTTTAGAATTTGTATGAAATTAATTTATGTACGGGGTTAAAACCTACAATGTGTGTGTGGAAAACGAAGGAGTCTAGTGATTTGGGTCACTTGAAATCGCACTGGAAAAAAATTGGGACCGCATGAAAATTGGGGGCTTACAAATGAATGGTACCACTACAATTAGCTCGTCATCTTGAATCTTATGGGCCAGGTCTCTTGCAAGCATATTGTGATGGCCCCAAGAATTTTTTTTAACTTCGAAAGGAGTTTTACTCCCAATTGATCAATGCTGCACTGGAAAAATTCCAGAATGCTTGATACTGCCAAATATCTTGTGAAATGCAGGCATGGAATGTAGTAACAGAAACCCCAAGGTTTTGGTATAGTATAATTTTCTAATCTAATCTGGACTATGGCAACCAAAACCCTCACTACACAAAGAGTCTAATTTGTGTTGTGAAAACCCTAACTGCTAAATCAGATCTATATGGCAGTGACAAAACCTGAACTACTAGATGTTATATGGATAGTGGTGGCTGAACCCTAATTGTTGGAACTGAACTAGACAAAAACATAGGGGCACTATTTAGATAGATAAGGGAACTATAGTCTCAAAGGATTGTCAGGTGCTACAAATCACAATATACACATGGGTCCAACAATAGTACTTGACCCAATCTTTCAAGGTGCTAACAAAGGAGGATCGATTGTGCCCTTAGCCATTCTACCCGACTACTCTATTGTACTGTGAGTAATCTTGCTAGGTGATATTCTTAATATACTATAGCATTAGCAAAACTTATGTCTTATCTAATATTAGGTTTCAGGTTACCCTAGGGGGGTTTCCGAGCTACTCAAGAGTATGTGGAAGTGGAGTTTGTGCAAGATTCTTTCTAATGCACTACTACTCGAAGAGGTACCTACATGGGTTACAAGAGAGTCCAACAAGTGGGATCACCTTGTGTAGTTCCTGTGTGCATTCCTCCATAAATCCATAGGTTTATGCACTCAGTAACATATCCTTTGGTTTAAAGATGTTGAAACACGTCTCTAGCCTAAAAAACATTTGGAAAAATTGGAGGTATAGCTGTTGGAAATAATACTGAGAGGGGGGGGGGGGCGAATCATTATTATTAATTTCTTTTCAATAAACCATACAGACTTATGCTTTAAAGTATTCTTCTGATATTGATAATTAACTTGTATATCAGAACCACATAATAATGAATCAAGAATAGTAAAAATAGATAGTCACACAAAGGAACACCAGATATAAGGTGGAAACCCAATGTGGGTGAAAACCACCTGCTGCAATATGTCTCTATCTTCTTTCAAATAGAATTTATTTTACAATGATTTTGTACTGGTGCAGTCCTTTACCAGTACGCAAGTTGCAACCTGCAGAGAGCTACAACTCTCTCTCATTCTCTAGTCTCTCTTGGAAGGGAGCTACAACCCCCTACTTCGTTCAAAGACCACGTTTCATTAATTTTCAGACTGGATCCAAGAAGATAAAATGGTCATCAAGTACAAACAAATCTTCAGAATTACCCAAACAGCAGATCTATCAGAATCACTCAAGGGCCAACCCAAGCACCAGATCCATATACATGACAGTTATCACCCGATATAGACAACAGAGGCTGATATCAAGACCCAAACAGAGGATTTACATACTGCTGCACACCCAAAGGCTAAACAAGAAAAAACTTAATATTGCGCACTTAGAACCCTTTAGTAAACAGCAGAAGCGGCTAGAGCATATATAAGAAATGATTGCAGCTTTGTTAAAAAGAACCTGTGGGTGACCGCTCCCACATCACCTCCTGAATAGCGATTCTCCACACCTGAAGAGACTTTTGTCTTTTGCGTGTCTGCGGCTGCACAGTTTCCTTAAGATCTTCAATTCATAATTGATACTTTGGCACCGAATCCCCTTTTTCTTTATATAATCATGCTTTTGATAATACCATGAATCGAAACCAGAGGATCCGAAACCTGAGGCGCAACTATTTTGACCAATCTCTTAAGAATAGGCTTAAGCGGGAAAAACTATGAAAATGGTCCCAACACCACAAATGCGAACTTTTAACATAATGCATCCACACTAATAATATATCGGGTCCGCTCTCATCGCTAACAATACATGCCCGATGTCTGATCCGATGGATCAGATGCAATATGCCCCATTAACCAGCCTTTATTAATATATCGGGTCCGCTCTCATCGCTAACAATACATGCCCGACGTCCAATCCGATGGATTGGATGCGATATGCCCCATTAACCAGCATTTATTAATATATCGGTTCAGCTCTCATCGTTAACAATACATGCCCGACGTCTGATCCGATGGATCGGATGCGATATGCCCCATTAACCAGCCTTTATTAATATATCGGGTCCACTCCTTTCATCGCTATCGGTGATTTGAAGTGGGAGGCTTATGGGCAAACACCGCAGATGCGATTTGATATGAAAAGATTTTAATTCCTTCATCGGGTCCGACCCCTATTATCGCAATCGGAGGATTTCACCAAAGTCACATAGCCGGATGCGATATTATTATAAGCCATGTTTGATGCCACCATCGGGTCCGCTCGCAATCGGAGGATTGGGGTGAGTGACCCTTTATGTATTCCGATATACTGCGGACGCGATATATTATAAACCGTGTTTGATGCCTCCATCGGGTCCGACCGCAATCGGAGGTTTCAACGAAGTCCGACGCGCATATATGCTGAACTGTGGATGCGATATTATTATAAGCCAGAGTTAATGCCACCATCGGGTCCATTGCGATATGCTTCCGGGTTACACAGTTGAAACCCCAATGCGCCGATATGCCGAAACATATATATATATATATATATATATATATATATATATATATATATATATATATATATATATATATATATAATTGTTATGCGATATGCCAAAACTTTGATGCCGCAATGATATTATTCATGTAACTGCCAAAAAGGGGATATAATGCATATATATGGGTTTTACGCACCCAACCAACTCCCGACAATATAAATGCATGCATATATGGGTTTTAAGCGCCGAAACACCTCCCGATAACACTAATACATGCATATGAGGCCTGATCACTCCTGATAAGCTCTTTATATATGAGAAAGAGCCTCTATTGCTCCGATAAGCTCCCAATGGCTCAAAGGTTCCAATAAGCATATGTAAATGGCCCCTCTTCTCTCCTTTTGGCTCTTCTTGTCCCCATCAAGAGAAATGTGTGTCTGTGAGAGGGTTGCCATCAAGTTCAACACATGTCCATAATGCCATAATGCCAACAATCTCTCCCTTTGGACTTGATGGTAACAACACTGACCAAAAAGCACAAAAAGCACTCTCCCCCTTTGACATCAAGGGCAAAGGGTGGATATCTGCATCTCCTGACTACTTCTCCCCCTGAGAGCTTGCTCCTCCTGATTTCTCCCCCTGAGGACCTATTCCGCCTGATTATGAACCGGATGCTGAAAGCGATATCAACTTCAGATTTTTCGGGTAACCATTCGACTCCACAGCTACTGGCTACTTATAATACAGAGACCGCCCTGTTTTCCCTTCTGCTCGTGCCGCTGATCGGACTCGGCACATTTAATCAAGAACTTACCGAGGACTGCCATCCGCCTTGTTTGCTCCTACTGAGATCAAATATGGTGCAATACTATAATGCCAACAATGGATTAAATATGCTCCCCCTGAGCCTTGTATGTGTATACCCCATACGAACCTTGCGTACAGGCATCAATCTGAGAATTAACAACAGGATGATGCGTCGACAACCCCTAGCTTTTGCCTGAGGTATTCAAAAGTCTCCCTGGGCAATGGTTTGGTAAATATATCAGCCACTTGTTCCTTAGAAGAAACATATTCCAACTTGACCTTTTGTTCAAGCACTTGTTCCCTGAGAAAATGATACTTGATCGGTATGTGCTTGGTTTTTGAATGCATGACTGGGTTCTTTGAAATGCTGATTGCACTTGTATTATCACATAAGATGGAGATAGGTGGAGTACAAGTGATTTGGAAATCCTGTAAGGTCTGCATCATCCAAAGAAGTTGGGTGCAACAAGATGCAGCAACTACATATTCTGCTTCAGCTGTAGATAAGGCAATTGAACTCTGTTTCTTGCTGAACCATGATACTAATATGGAACCCATAAAGAAAGCACCACCACTTGTGCTTTTCCTATCATCCACACTTCCAGCCCAATCTGCATCTGTGTAAGCATGAAGTGTGAGATCTGTGTCTCTAGGATACCATAAACCATAGTTTTGAGTTCCTTGAAGATATTTGAAGATTCTCTTTAATGCCTGAAGATGAGTTTCCTTTGGATTTGCCTGAAATCTTCCAACTATTCCGACTGCATACATGATGTTTGGTCGGGTACCTATCAAATAAAGAAGACTTCCAATCATAGATCTGTATGTTGGTTGATGAACTGAAACTGATTCATCATTTGCACTAAGACTGCATCCTGTAACCATGGGGGTACATACTGGCTTTGAATCTTCCATGCCATACTTCTTCAAAATCTGCTTGAGGTACTTGGTTTGTGACAAGAAGATACCGTCTTTATTTTGTTGGATTTGCAATCCAAGAAAGTATGTCAGTTCACCTAGTAGGGACATTTTGAATTCTTTCTGCATTACTGAGGCAAAGTTTTGACTCATAGCTTCTTCATTGCTACCAAAGATAATATCATCTACATACACAACAAGTATTAGCAACTTGTCATTTTCAATTTTTATATAAAGATTGCTATCTGCTGATCCTTTTGAAAAACCTTGTTGATGAAGATATTTGTCCAAACGGTAGTACCAAGCCCTTGGAGCCTGTTTAAGACCATAGAGAGCCTTTTTTAATCTGCATACAAGATTTGGATCATTCCCAAGAATGAAACCATCTGGCTGCTCAATGTATACTTCTTCTTCTAAGTCTCCATTCAGAAAAGCTGATTTCACATCCATTTGAAATACTTTGAACTTTTGAAAGCTTGAGAGAGCAAGGAACATTTGGATGGCCTCAAGTCTTGCAACAGGAGCAAATGTTTCTTCAAAATCTATTCCTTCTTGTTGGGCATACCATTTACACACAAGTCTTGCCTTGTTTCTAATTACCTCCCCATTTTCGTTCAACTTATTTTTGAAGATCCATTTTGTTCCTATGACATTCTTATCCTTTGGTCTAGGAACCAACTCCCAAGTGTTGTTCTTTTCGATCTGTTCAAGTTCTTCATCCATTGCCTTGACCCAACATTCATCCTTGCATGCCTCTCTTACATTTTGTGGTTCAGTGGAGGAGAGTAATGCCAAATAGCTTGAAGCTTCTGTAGTTGTTCTTCTAGTTTGTACGCCTGCCTCTTTTTGTCCCAAAATCTGAGATTCTAGATGATTCTTCTGTACATACCTGGATGGAGTCTTTTCTTCTATCCTTATCTGTTCCTCTGGTGCTTCTTGAGGTTCTTCTTCTTCATCATTCTGTCTTTGAGGGTAGTCTTCATCTTCTTCGATATTTTCATGATTTACTTGCTTAGGAATGTATCCTTTTTCATCAACCACTACATCAATGCTGTCAACAATTCTTCCAAGTATTTTATTGTAACACTTTTATGCTTTACTATAAGGCGAATAACCAAGGAGAATGCCTTCATCTGCTCTAGGCTCAAGTTTGCCAAGCTGTTCATCAGTATTCTTAATATAGCATTTGCTTCCAAAAATTTTAAAATGCTTTACCCAAGGAGTCTTACCATACCAGAGCTCATGAGGAGTTTGAGTGTTGTTCACTCAGACATTTGTTTTGTTGAGAATAACAACCGCGGCATATGCAGCTTCACCCCAGAAGGTTGCGGGAGTTCTAGACTCCTCAAGCATGGCATGAGCCATTTGTTGGACTGTTCTGTTCATCCTTTCCACCACTCCATTTTGCTGAGGAGTCCTTGCTGTAGAGAATTACCTTTTTATTCCATGCTCTTCACAGAAATCAAAAAATTCATTTGAGGTAAATTCCCCACCTCTATCAGACCTGAGACACTTAATTTTGTGATCTGATTCATTTTCCACCAAGGCTTTGAAGGATTTGAATTTTTCAAATGCTTCGTCTTTGTGTTTCATAAGTCCTAACCAAACAAACCTGGAGAAGTCGTCAATGAATAATATAAGGTATTCCTCTCCTCTAGGTGTCCTTGTCATAAATGGACCACATACATCTATATGAATAAGTTCAAGAGGTTTTCTAGCTGATCCTTCCTTCTCAGGGAAGTTAGTCCTGGTTTGTTTACTAAACTGACACGATTTGCATATTGTATTCTCTAGAATTTTGATATCTGGAAGATCACGAACTGCCTGATACTTGCATGCTTTCCTTATTTGTGAAAAACTTAGATGCCCCAACCTCCGGTGCCATAACTAGTGCTCATCATCCTTGCTCATATAGCATTGTTGTTGTCCTTCTTCAAATATGTATAGATTGTTTGGAGTTCTTTTGCCTTTGATCACTGTTTCACCTGTATCAAGATCACGAACACGACATCCATTTGATCTAAATATTACCTCGGTTCCTTGATCGCACATCTGAATGACACTTAGAAGATTATGTTTCAATCCATCAACGTACAAAACATTTCCTGCTTTGACCTTTTCTTTCAATTGAGCAATACCTTTTCCTTTTATGGCAGCAGGAGTATCATTCCCAAATGAAACTTTCTTTCCTTTTTCTAAAGCAGTGTATGATTCAAGTTTTTCTTTATCACCTGTCATATGCTTCAAACATCCGTTGTCAATGTACCATTGATTTTCCTGTCCTTCTTCATAAAATGCTATCCCACATCTTTCTGGTCGAGGTTCCTTTATTCTCCATGTTCTGGTGCTTGAATCTTGTTCCTTTGTTTGCCGAAACCTACTCCTGCATTCAGAGTCTTCATGACCAAAGTTATTACAGATAGAGCATTCAATTTCATTTTCAAGAGCTGAGAAGTTGTTATAGGTCCTTTTTGTAATCCCAGTCATACTTCTTTGCTTTTGAGCTTCTCTAGTCATGATTGTTTTGTAGGCAAGACATTGAGCTGCTTTGTGACCGAAGTTATGGCAAGAGAAACATTGGCCATTGAAGAAACTTCTGCGATTATCAAATTTACTAGTCATATGATTGTGATTTCTATTTTCATCCATTCTTGAGGTAAATTGAGAGGATCTTGGTTGATTGTAGCTTTTGTTCGTCCTTAAGGTGAATTGTCCCTGATTTGTCTGGTAGTCTTTGTTTATTCTTGATGAAATTTGTCCCTGTTTTACCTGGTGATCTCTGTTTGGCTTTTGCTCATATCTTCTTGCAGCATCGAGATAACTCTTCGAGGTGGATGCTTTAGATGTTTCTCCATTATACCCCATACCTGTCTTAATTAGAGGAGAGAGCTGTACATTGATGATCTCATCCAGAGCTTCAGATCCTTTAACAAATTTAAGATTGAGAGCCTTTGTTTTCTCAATTTCGTTTTGAAGCCCAACAATTTCACATTCTAACTTTTCAAGAGATTGTTCCTTTTCATCAAGTTGGATTTGCAGAGTCTCAATGACCACATTCTTTTCTTCTAAGCATGTCTTGAGTCTAGACATCTCCTCATAATAGCTATCTATATCTAGAGCATCCATGTAATCATCACCTTCAAAAGCCATTAAAAGTTTATAGGGATTACCTCGTTCATCTTCATCGCTATTTGATAGACCATCACTATATTCATGGGTGTAATAGCTCTTCTTATTTGCATTATGTTTCTTGTTCCATCTAACAGGTTCCTTTCCCTTGTCAATCTTATCCTTATGAGGCGATTTGGCAGCATAGTGACCTACTCTTCCACAAGCAAAACATTTGAAGGGTAACTTACCTCTGAATCTGCCAGTACCTCGTTGAAGATTTCTGACAAAATTTGATTCTTCTTCTTCTTCTGACACATGACTTGATTCAAGGTACTCTCCTTTGCCTGAAGCCTTGAAGGCAGCTTCTCTCCTATCTGAAGGACCTCCTTTTCTCATTTCATAAGCAGTTAGAATTCCATGCAGCTGTGACATGGTGAGAGTTCGTAGAATCTCCTTTTCTTCTATGGCGGACACTTTAGATTTAAACTTGGTGGACAAGGATCTTAGAACTTTTTCAACCACAATAGCCTCTTTTATTTCTTCACACAAGTTTTTCATGCAGTTAACAATCTCATCTACCCTAAGGAAATAGTTAGCCACACTTTCATCATTATACATTCTGAGATTCTCATACTGAATCCTGAGGGTTTGAAGTTTAGCACGCTTTACCTGTTCATCTCCTTCATAGCTCAAGACAATCTTGTCCCATATTTCTTTTGCGGATTTATATTGCATAACCTTTATGAATTCTGATTGAGATAAGCATCCCAACAGAGTATTGATTACTTTAGCATTTGTTTCATATTTCTTTTTCTCGGCCGGATCTGTAGGAGTAGCTGAAGGAAAGGTGTAGCCTGTCTCTATGATATCCCAAACTTCCGTACCAAGAGATTGAAGATAGGCAGTGACTCTTACCTTCCAATAATTGAAGTTTGTGCCATCAAAAATCGGTGGCCTAATTGATGCTTCCCTCTCGTAGTTTCTCATAATGAATGATCTTCCTTCAAGCAATCAAGCTTCTCTGAAGGACCTGCTCTGATACCAATTGTTGGAAATAATACTGGGAGGGGGGGGGGGTGAATCAGTATTATTAATTTCTTTTCAATAAACCATACAGACTTATGCTTTAAAGTATTCTTCTGATATTCATAATTAACTTGTATATTAGAACCATATAATAATGAATCAAGAACAGTAAAAATAGATAGTCACACAAAGGAACACCAGATATAAGGTGGAAACCCAATGTGGGTGAAAACCATCTGCTGCAATATGTCTCTATCTTCTTTCAAATAGAATTTCTTTTACAATGATTTTGTACTGGTGCAGTCCTTTACCAGTACGCAGGCTGCAACCTGCAGAGAGCTACAACACTCTCTCATTCTCCAGTCTCTCCTAGAAGGGAGCTACAACCCCCTACTTCGTTCAAAGACCACGTTTCATTAATTTTCAGACTGGATCCAAGAAGATAAAATGGTCATCAAGTACAAACAAATCTTCAGAATTACCCGAACATCAGATCTATCAAAATCACTCAAGGGCCAACCCAAGCACCAGATCCATATACATGACAGTTATCACCCGATATAGACAACAGAGGCTGATATCAAGACCCAAACAGAGGATTTACATACTGCTGCACACCCGAAGGCTAAACAAGAAAAAACTTAATATTGCGCACTTAGAACCCTTTAGTAAACAACAGAAGCGGTTAGAGCATATATAAGAAATGATTGCAGCCTTGTTAAAAAGAACCTGTGGGTGACCGCTCCCACATCACCTCTTGAATAGCGATTCTCCACACCCGAAGAGACTTCTATCTTTTGCGTGTCTGTGGCTGCACAGTTTCCTTAAGATCTTCAATTCATAATTGATACTTTGCCACCAGATCCCCTTTTTCTTTATATAATCATGCTTTTGGTAATACCATGAATCGAAACCAGAGGATCCGAAAACCTGAGGCGCAACTGTTCTGACCAATCTCTTAAGAATAGGCTTAAGCGGGAAAAACTATGAAAATGGTCCCAACACCACAAATGCGGACTTTTAACATAATGCATCCACACTAATAATATATCGGGTCCGCTCTCATCGCTAACAATACATGCCCGATGTCCGATCCAATGGATCGGATGCGATATGCCCCATTAACCAGCCTTTATTAATATATCGGGTCCGCTCGCATCGCTAACAATACATGCCCGATGTGCGATCCGATGGATCGGATGCGATATGCCCCATTAACCAGCCTTTATTAATATATCAGGTCCGCTCTCATCATTAACAATACATGCCCGACGTCCAATCCGATGGATCGGATGCGATATGCCCCATTAACCAGCCTTTATTAATATATCGGGTCCGCTCCTTTCATCGCTATCGGCGATTTGAAGTGGGGGGCTTATGGGCGAACACCGCGGATGCGATTTAATATGAAAAGCTTTTAATTCCTTCATCGGGTCCGACCCCTCTTATCGCAATCGGAGGATTTCACCAATGTCACATAGCCGGATGCGATATTATTATAAGCCATGTTTGATGCCACCATCAGGTCCGCTCGCAATCGGAGGATTGGGGTGAGTGACGCTTTATGTATTCCGATATACTGCGCACGCGATATATTATAAACCGTGTTTGATGCCTCCATCGGGTCCGACCGCAATCGGAGGTTTCAACGAAGTCCGACGTGCATATATGCCAAACTGCGGATGCGATATTATTATAAGCCAGAGTTAATGCCACCATCGGGTCCATTGCGATATGCTTCTGGGTTACATAGCCAAAACCCCAATGCACCGATATACCGAAACATATATATATATATATATATATATATATATATATATATATATATATATATATATATATATATATATATATATATATATATATATATATATATATATATATATATATATATATATATATATATATATATAATTGTTATGCGATATGTAGAAACTTCGATGCCACAATGATATTATTCATGTAACCGCCGAAATGGGGATATAATGCATATATGGGTTTTACGCACCCAACCAACTCCCGACAATATAAATGCATGCATATATGGGTTTTAAGCACCGAAACACCTCCCGATAACACTAATACATGCATATGAGGCCTGATCACTCTCGATAAGCTCTTTATATATGAGAAAGAGCCTCTATTGCTCTGATAAGCTCCCAATGGCTCAAAGGTTCCAATAAGCATATGTAAATGGCCCCTCTTCTCTCCTTTTGGCTCTTCTTGTCCCCATCAAGAGAAATGTCTGTCTGTGAGAGGGTTGCCATCAAGTTCAACACATGTCCATAATGCCATAATGCCAACAACAGCTAGTCCTAGAAAGTGCTTCAATATGACTTGTTATGCAGTTGACCTAAAAGAAAACCAGAACGCTAGAAACGTGGAACAAGATGGCCCATAACACAGAAATATAAGATGAATAAGGACAATTTGCAAAGATATTTTATTATTTAGAAACATAATAAATATTCACTTACCTCCTCAAGGGTGTGACCTCCAATAGAGTAGAGCTCAATTACAATAAGACTTGTTGATACTTCCCTTACTATCTATGAATATTTATAGCTCTACGACATCCAAAACCCTATCTACTAGTGGTCCCTTGTATAATATAAGTTAGCCACTTTATTTATTAACTATGGTCCGTTTATAACTAATTGTGGCCCCTTTTCTATAATGTAGGTCAACCACTTACAAATATTATTAATGCAGATAACTTCTTATAGGCTTTATTGACTGAACTACCTAAATATGACTCTAGCCAGGCCCATTGGTCATATTACATAAATAAATGGGTTAGGGTTGGACCCTAACAAACTCTTGAGTCAATTTCACGGTAAAAGTAGCTATGATAGACCTGTAACACACATCATATTCAGTGAATTAGTTCTATAATCAAGTGAGCGATAATTATTATCAAGCGAGCAAGATTTGAAGAAAATATTGAAGTCTGATATTGTGATGATGTGTCTTCTAATGATTAACTCATTTAGTAGTGAATCGTGAGAATAAAGACTCCCATTTTAATTCAAAGAATGAGATGCCAATCTTGATTCTAGTTCTTAGGAAAAACTCTGAAGTTGTTTATTTTTTAAACATTATATAAAGGCTTCATATGTAAGAAATATGTAGTTAAAAAGATATTATTATTATTTTTTAGACTGATTATTGCGTAGAAGACTCTATTTAGACACTACAAATAATATAAACTTTTGTTATGACATTGTTATAATAGTTGCTAGTGTCTTTGATTTTGTGATCTAAGTTTATAGTTCCTCATACTCCTTAAGAGCCCCCCTTAAAAATGTGTGAGATCAATAGTATAGTTGTTCTTCATTTGATTTATTTACGCCCCGTTTCTTGCACTTAGATTAACATTATGTCTTAGAACTATATGCTTTGTTTTCTTCATTAGGATTTTATCTCTCCTTTTTACTTGCACCCATTTTTCCTTGGGGTTTGATAGTTCCCACAAAGTCGATTGCCCAGTTTTTGAAGGGTTGCAACATCATTTGTGGATTCAAAGGCATCTCGTCCCTTTGTGATGGTTTACCGGTCCTTTGACATATATCGCAGGCCTTACAGTGTACTTTTGAATCCTGATGAAGGGTTGGCCACCACAACCTTGCGTGGAGAATATTTTGTGCTATTGCTCGTCCTGCATAGTGTCCTCCTGTAGCACCCCCATGTGCTTCTGTGAGGATTTGACTTCATTCAAATTTAGTTATGTACCTTTTCAATATCTCATCATTTTCCATTTTGTATAGGTGCCTTGCGATGACAGAAAAATCTGCCACGTACAGCTCCAATTCCTTCTTCTGTCGAACGAAGTATTCCTTTGGAGCAGTTCCTGTTGTCAGGAAGTGGATTATATCTTCAAAGTGTTTGTCTGCGACACACACAACAAAGAGCTGTGCGTAAAGTAATCCTTCCTCCAAACTAGTAGGTTCCTTGCCCACCTCAATATGCGACAAGTGATCCGGTCCTGCGTTTAGCCGTCCCAGCTTTACCATGACCTCAAAGTGATATTCTTGGAACAATAAGAGCCACCTACAGATGCGCCCCCCCAACACAAGCTTATTGACCAAGTATTTTAGCACGGAATGGTCTGTATACATCTTGAAATGTCCTCCCAGTAAATAGTGCCGGTATTTTTGGAGCGCATACACCATAGGCAACCCCTTACATTCGCTTGTGGAATAGTTATTTTCTGCTTTGGACAACCTGCAACTTGCGAATGCAATAGGGTGATACAGGCCCTCTCCACCCTCTTGTGTTAGCACCGCTACCAGCGCTATGCATGACGCGTCAACATGGACATGAAACTCCACATCCCATTTTCGGAAGACCACAGGCATCATTCAATTTCCTGATGTCCATGCATATTCTTATCTCACCCTTCTACTTCTTTTCCTGTACTACCATGGGGCTCAGCCAATCAAAATCTTCCACCAGCTCAATAATTCCATCTGCGATCATTTTGTCTAATTCTATGTGGACCTTTTCCTTGTACTTCGGATTCAAGTGGTAAGGACTCTACTTAAACGGCTTCGCCTTGGGTTTCAGGGTGATATTCATCATCCCTAAATCACCAATGATCCCTTTTAAGTCCGTGATCTTGGTTGGGAATAGGTCTTGGTACTTACGAAGTAACTCAACGACCTTATCCACTGTGGCATTGTCCCAATAGTCATCGAGCATTGCATACTTCGGTTCAGCCTTCGTCCCAATGTTTACTTACTTTGTTTTGATCAGCGCGGTGATGTCAGGATCTTCTATCAATGGTCCTTGAACCTCATGATAGCTTTAAATTTCTGGAATGTTGATTTTTCGTGGATCTTCATCATCCTCCTCAATGTTTACATTGTAACACTCCAACATGCATCTCAACTGGGTCATCCATTCCGGTTGCAGCACTTCCATTAGCTCCTGAGGTATTTTGAAGATAGCTTCCTTTACTTCTTGCAGCGCATCATCCACAGTATCCCACCAACGATCCTCAAACGTGAAGGTTGACAGGAATCCTTCACACAAGATATCCCATTTTCTCATGCCATGGTGGAGCTCCGTATCAATATACCAATTCATGGGTATGATATCCAGGGTATGATAGAACAGGTGCACCTACTGAGGTTGTGGCTCTTCCCCATAGACCTTGGTCCATTTCGCGAGGTGTTCACATGGATCATCCCGTCTATCATACTTGTTTGTTAGCCTCATTTGAGGCATCCCAAACCGCATATGCATCTTCCTTCGACATTCACACTAGTCCTCAAAACTTCTTTGATGCGTACCCTACCATCTTGCGGGCATAGCACGTAGTACCCATTTCAGAGCATCGAAACGTTGTTGTTCCGGTACTTCTCTTTCAAATTTTTTCAGGAAATCATCCATCTCGGTCAATCCGTCATACATAGGCAAATCTCTTACCTCTATTGTCACGCAGCGTAGAGATCTTGTCATCATGTTACAGTTGAACATGGTTACCTCATGTAACCGGTTCTGCCATCGCTCTATTTCCTCGTATGGATCTGAGGTGCAGGAGCTTTCGCGCTCCCACAAAATCCTGCCATCCGCTGTTGGATTCACCTAGTCCTGCTCCCACATGATTATCTTGTAGATACAGTCTAGATCGTTGTAACTCTCATAGTTGTGCACTGGCTTTGTGTAGCATGATCCTTCCGCAGGGTCTAAAGGTACCATTACGCGTAGTGACTTTTTTCTCAAAAATCATCTTGCACTTCTTTAGATTTATCACTCCATTCATGTGAGTGGCCCAATCTATTCCCAATAGTGTGGGATAGGGATTGTTGTCATAAACAATCTCTATCACTTCAAAATCTGCAAGCGTGCTCGCACCTTCGATATGCACCGTTATTCCCTGCGATCTTCCCATGTGTAGGACCTTTTGTTGGTTCGCCATTCGCAATTGAATAGGAAAACATTGCAACACGGGCTTGCCCATGTGTTCCCATGTCTGCTTTGGCAAGATGTTCGCGTCTGATCCTAGATCCAAAATCCCTTGATCCATTTCATATTCCTCAATCTGGGTAGTCAATCTCATCTCTCTTCCTGTTTGCATTGTGTGATTCCCAAGCTTCCGAACTATGCAGTTCTCCTAGCACGGTCCCAACACATCTACTTATGAGTTCTTGCAGCCTCTTCATAGCCTTGCTATCATGCAGCAACTTCATGCATGTCTCCAAAAATGTAGTGAGCATTGATGGGTCCATTTCCGGTTCCAGTTTGTCTTTACTACCTAAAGTGGAGGCCTCCACGAAGCTCTTCTTAGCTTCAATGAATGTCTCCTTAGTGCGCTCCAAATCAAATTATGGTTCCTTTGTTGGAGCCTTGCGAACCCAGTCACTCTCTTCAGGTTGCTTGCCTTTGTCATCTCCTGTCATAATACCACTTCGGAGCATGATATTTACATTCGGGTCTTCTTCGTGTGGCTCAGACCTCATCATTTACAGGTTTTGAGTCAAGGGAGGTTGGAGTGTTCCCTTACCACGCAGCCTCGCTATTAGTGTGGGACAGTCCTCTATCTCATGATAAAATTGGGTACAATATAAGCATGATTGTCTTGTCAGATTTGTAAAATCGTAGGCATAATGCCCTGGCCCTCCACAATTATAATAGATCAGCTGTCTGCGACCTCTTCGTGGTCCCATTCCACCTCAACCTCGTCCGTGCCCCTGAAATCCAGTGTGTGCCATCCCTGAATTTTGATCGACAGCCCGTGTTTCAGTCTGAACTCTATAGCTAGGAGTCTGATCCATCATTAGTTCATAACTTCTACAGGTGCGCTCATTATGGCCTACTGACCTACAGAAATTACAGAATAACTATTGGGAAGTCTGTGTATACTTCTATAATAGATGGAAATTATCTATAGCATGCTTTCCTCCTATCTAACAAATCACGCACCATAAGGCAGGCGCCGCACTTAGTCCTGCTTGTGCCTTCATTCTCAATGGCATTGGTCCACCTCCCGCCAGGTAGTTCACGAATATTGGACAATGGTCCTTGTCATGTCCCTGTCCTTTACACTTTACGCACCATACCTGCTCTTGTGCTTTTGGGTGAGCCATTCTATCTTGTTTCAAACTCTACATCTCAAGGCACAAGTTTTTCAACTGTACATGGATCTGTTGGACTCCCAGGTTAGGATCTTGAACCAGGGTCTCATGCAGTCTCATTACAATCTCGAAGGCCTCAGCCTGATTGGATAGCTTCTGTTATGACAACACATTCCTTAGATGCGATGTTAGTGATTCTACAAACCATGCGTGGTGTTGCCCATCCATCAAGGTCATATTGGCTTCACGAATCATACACTTCAGTCTCTGATCTAGCTCCCAAGGGGTCTTGCCTAGAAGCATCATGATTTCCTTAAATCCAATAATTGATTGTGTCTCTAATTTTGGCCTGCTAAATTCCCTATTTAGCGTAGCTTGTATATTCGTGCTCCCTGCATTTGGATTGTCATTGGAATACTTAATGTACCACGTCAGTGCATGATCCTTAAGGCACTGACCAACATTGCTTTCCTTATATTGTAATCCGTGACTCTCTGCGCTTCCCATATAGCCTTTACCATGAACCAAAATTGGTCCAGATCTTCATTCACTACTCCTTTGAACACCGACAACTTTATCACGCTCGCCATATTAAACTGTGGTGGTGGTGGTGGTGGTGTGGGCGAAGACGAGGGTGAAGATGGTGAAGCTGGTCGTGGTGTAGGTGGGGGTGGTATGCGTGGAATTCACTGCTTTATTAAATTGATCACACTTCTTGGTGAGACCTTCGTGAGTTCTTCCTCGCGTTCTCGTGGAGGTGAAATCAAAGGGCTAGTTTCTAGTTCTGTGCTACCTTTGTTTCTGTAGATCCTCCCACTTTGTGTAGTCCAAAACAACAATTTATTCGCATAACCTGCTTTTCACATAGTAGCATTTTAATCCAAGTGTTCAAAGATTTAATGTACTTACCTCACGGTCGTTTGAGGAAGCATCGTTCTGCCTCACTATCGCTGACTAAAGTATCTACCATGAACTCAGTGATAAACCCTCCTATAATTTGATCAAGCCAATAGTCCACAGAGTGCACAGTCTTATCTTTCAATGCTTCCAATCTGCGCACCAACTTTGGAGTCCACATAATAGGTTTGTCGAGCCTACACCTTCCTTGATTATCTGCTAGCTTCGCCATCCACTTGTACAACTCAGAGGGGAAGGATGCAAAGAAAATTTCATGGATTTCCATATATAAGTAGCAATCTAACCACTCTTCCTTTGATAATCGCAAATTCTTGTTTTCTTGCACTGCGAACTCGTGAATCTTTCTATCCAACCACTCTTCAATTCCTTTCTTTGTTGGATTCCAGTGATATGACATTAGACATCTCTTATGGATATCCTGGTCCTAGCAACAAAACCATTTGTTGGCTTATAGAGGCCTGACCCAGGTTTAGAGTTAAGTTAGCCAAACAAATCTTGGTACTACTAGCCCTTTCGGCAACAGTCCGCAGAGCGCAGACTGAGGTCTCATCTGAAGTAGTATGGGAGGTGCTAGAACCAGGTTTCCACACCCTGGAGATGTCTGATGAGTTCAAGTGGTCCTCGGTTTAACCCTGTGTGTAGGTTGCTTCGTGAACTTTCCCATAGTTCGCAAACCGATACATTTCCTTCGTGTAACCCTACCCAGGGGCTAAGCATCTCGCTCTACATTATCCCCCAAGATCTTACTGGTATTCTACTGTTAATTGGTTATTTTAGCCTACTTGGGTGCTTTAAGTTATACTTAACAACATAAACCATTCATACAGGTGCATGCAGTAAATAAACAGTATATTTGAAAATTATATTAATCATTCATTAACCCAAGAATAGATACAAAAAATGATAACAAAATTCTCTTTATTAAATCCTTCCTTGGTTACGGACTCGACTCTGCCCTGCTCAGTTAGCTGCAAGGGTCCGTGCACTCAACTGTGGACTACTAGGCCTCTGCACATTCAGCTGCAGAGCCTTCTCCTACTCTACGACCCAAGGACACACTTCACTTAGTTACTTAGAGTCTCTTCCTATACCTCTACTACTTCTATATCTTTACACTTAGAGCTTCGCTCTATTTAGACAATCCCATGGTCTGCGGACCATGGGTAGGTCTATCCAACTGACATTACATTACAAAACTAGGGTGGACAATCCTGTGACTCTATCATACATTTTGCGCTCCGCGCCCACAATTTGTAGAGCTTTACAACACGATTGGGTCAAAACGTAAGCCCCATGACATGCCTTGGGGGGGTTTCCATGCCCAACAATGCATAATGTGGAAAACCCTAGGATATTTCTCGGATTAAGTTATTCACTAATGTAACGTATTAAAGAATTTCAGGGAATATGAATTTGTATTATTTCTTTGGGATATTACCATTCTAGTATTATGTTTAAATTAGCTCATTTTCATGCATTAAGGAAAATGCAATCCGCCTTACGCCATCCCACCTAGAAAATATGGGCACCAATTTTTAATAACATCTGCAAAAAGTTACAAGGTACTCTCTTCTGGCATAAAATAGCTTTAAAAGAGGATTGTTGTAAATGCCATTGTATTTTTATTATTTTGCACGATTCAATGTACCATTTAAATCCCTTCAATATTGTGGAGAAACATCCCTATGTTTTCTTTTAGGAATTCCGAACACTAGCTTCCTCCCAAAGGATAATTTTCTTGAGAGTGGATTTGCAAAAACTAGGTCTGAAGGAAAAAACTGCAATGTGCGTTTGTCAAAAAGGGCTGAAATATAAAATGTAGGTGTGTAGAAGAACCCAAAATATTCTCCATGTTCTATTAGTTCACTTTTTGTATTCATCTTGCAATTAACATTCTAACATTTTCAATTATCACTATTACATAGAGGGGTGTTTTAGGACAATATTTAAGACAAGTTTTGAGCAAATTGTCTTAACTTGAGACAAACAAAAACTTGCAACTTGTCTTGAATATTGTCTTTAAGCGAGTGTCTCAAATTATTGTATTGATTTTTTTTTCTCTATACAAACAATATACAAGACAAGTATTATTGCCTCCTAAGAGACAATTCATTTTTGTCTCTCAAGAGACAAATCCCAATTATTGTATCTATAGAGACATTATGTCTCTAATGCCATTTATTGTCTCTCCAAAAACAACAAAAAATTCTCTTTAGAAAAAAAATATAAAATGTGAATATTTTTATTTATTGAGTGATTAATTCATGTTATGGCATGATGGAATCGAACCACCAACCTCCCGCTTGCAAGGTAGGTGCTCTTCCATTGAGCTAGCACCCTTTAAAGAAATGTATTATCTCATCAAAAAATATAAAACCAATAAGCAAAAATGTATTGTCATATTAGGGAAGAAAAGTTATGTTACATGTTGCTACATGAAAAATTTTAGACAAAGGAATTTTTTTTACATGGTAGTGACTGTTGGTCAACTAATGGGCTAAATTTCATAACATTTATTTGTCAACCTAGGGTATATAATCTTATCTTATTTCATATAGAAGAAATTTGTGTTCAAGGTAGAAATATGTCCATAGTAAAGGGCATAAGAAGACCACTAGTACAGAGGATGCTCTTCAAATCATCTCGGCAGTAGACAAATACAAGGGCATCAACCCATAGGTATTTGTTGCTTTGAAATTCATAAATAGAGAGAGTTTTTACACTAAAAATGTAAACATGGAAACACATACAGTAAAATATGGAGAAGCTTAACAGTATAAACATTCAGACATGAGAACTAATAATACAACTACAATTGATTAACATCAATGTATGGGTTGTTGTAAGGAAACTTTTAGACATGGGAAGTAACACTGCAAATAAATTTGGTTAGCATCAATTATGGATTGTTGTAGGTAGTTCAAAAACCATAATCAATGGAACATGAATTAACTAAATGGAGTTTGGACATTAACATATTGCAAGGGTCATCCTTTAGATAACTTCATCATCTATATATATCTAAAATCTCGGAATTCTTAACCAACTATTTGGATTGAAGGCTCACCATGTCATGTTTATTTTAAATAAGTGACTTTTTACATTTAAAATGCTCAAATAATAAATGATGTCCAATAATGTTAATGCATTACAGAATTAAATCTTTACACCTAAGGAGGTCACTTGGAAGGTGGAGCAGAACATGCTGGAGGCCTTTCAAGCGTTATTTCAGATGAAATAAAATAGCAAGTGAATATCGAGCACATTTTTAAATAAAAGTGGGGGAATATATAATATCCCATCTGTTTTATATGCAATAATGTATTGTTTTAGACTTGGTCTTTAATTATTTCTTAATTGAGTCACTAGTATAAAATGAGAAATTAGTGACTAGGTGACTAAAACATTAGTCACCATAGCTTTTCCAAGTGAAATACTACCAAAAATGAGAAACCTTAAGTAACCCAACTAAAAATGACTAACATAAACAACTAATTTAGTATAGGATTAAAATATATGACTAGCTAATGAATAATACAACTAAAAATGACTAATGTGAATGACTAATTTAGTCTAGGAACAAAAATACAAATACCTAACAAGTACTATGATAATACAAATTAGTCATTAATTTATGTTAGTCATTGTAAGTGTGTCACTTCAACAATCTCAAACTACAAGTGATAGGGGATTCAAAGGCTGTTATATATTGGCTAAAAGGTTATACTTCCTTAAACGATTCTTTATTGGATCAGTGGATGATTAGGGTTATGGAGCTGATTAGAATCTTTGGGGTTATATCGTTTGATCATATTCACAAGGAATTAAATTAAAAGACTCGCAAATTATCCAAAATGGGAGTGCACCTATAGCTAGGTCAAATACATTATGAAGAAAACCTAGAAGAAGCATTGTGTAATGTACGTCATTTTCACACTAAAAAAATTTCCCCACAAGCATAAATATAGTTTAACAACAATTCCTCTTCATTTTAACATATCTCTACATGTTTTAATTGGAATACTAATTATATTTTTTCCTTTAAATTTATGACTATTATGTTGACACTTAACACCTTTACGATGAATTCTCCTAGTTTCATATACACTATTAGAGTTACATTATTCTTTCATTGTATATCCATGTGTATGATCTAATTATATTCATATGTAATAGGTGATTTTCTGAAGTCCACTTTGTCCCCTTTTGTCCACTCAACTCCTACCTTTATACACCACATAGAAGTAATATTATGCCACTTAAAAAAAATAAAAATAAAAAATAAATGTCCATTCAAACATATAAAAATAACTATGTAAACAACCACAATAATCTTATGGAACTTAAAAAAATTGTCCACTTCAACATACAACTATATAAACAACACACAATCAATTAGAAAAAAATAGTGCACAAACTTGAATTTTTTTAAGAAAAGCTTTGCAGAAAAACTTGAAATTACTTTTTAGAAAAACTTGGCAGATAATCTTAACGGAATAGTACGATTTAGCAGAAATAGACTTAGCTATTGTGGATCTCAATCCAATGGATAATGGTTATGAATTTCATGGACTCATAATTGTTACACTATCACACACTGATGTTAGCTACAAGTATGCCTTCAAATCTTGATTTTAATTTTATGGTGAAAGTATTTGATAAGTCATAAAGCTACACAAAGTAATGTAGTGTTGTTGTGTAAGAAAGGTATTATAGCCCTTAGAAAGACACCAAGAAAATTTTTTGCATTCCCAAAGAAATTCTATAGCTTGATATACCATAAGAGGAATGGGGTGATCCGAAAGAAACCATAAGCTTTGGAGACCATTTTCCCCCAAATTTCCAAGCAAATGATGAAAGCTATGGAGGAATTCTGAGCTGCATATTGGGGCATTTGTTATGAGTGTGAGGACCTCTATGGCCACAACAAAGAGGTAAATACTATAAAATTCACTGTTGGAGATGATTTTTATAATAGTGTAGAGGAATAACCACTTCTTTACACAACAAATCAAGGATATATGGCTAATCAACATGCTACACCCAATGAAGAAAACCAAGAAAATGTTCCAAACCCATAAGAACCCCACCATATATTTTCAACTGAATATTCAAATATGGATGATGTTATGAGTAATGGCTAGGACCAAGAGAAAGGCTCTTCAAATGTGTTTTTTTAATATTCAGGAAGTGATAACTATGCTACTCAAAAGGAGCACATTCTAGACCCCTTCCAAAACATCAGTGCTCTTCACCAAGAAGTTAATTCAATGTATGATGTTGTTGCTGTTTCAACAATGGTATAAATCAAGATGATGGTGAAGCCTGTCAAAAAACATAATCCCCTATGATGTTATTTGAAGAGCATGAGTATGATGGTAGAATAATTAAGAAGAATTCAAATCTCGAGTCTTTAGAAAATAAATCATGAAATTGTTCCAAGTGGGGAAGAAAATTATAATAGTTCTTCAACTAGTCTTCTAAACCCTGATGATGAGTTAGCTATCTAAGGAAATAGTTATGATGAGCTTTCCTTAGAATAAAATCTTGGAGCCCAAATATTCCTTAATTTGTGCTTTGAGTAGACCAAGGGTGAGTCTAATATGATACTTTTCGATAGTCCACGAAGGTTTGATGGCGACTATCAAGAGGATGATGATAAATCCTAATATAGCATAGGAGACATCACTATTGTACCAATGGAGGATGCTAAGGATAATGTTAAGGATAATTAGGCATTGTTGTGGGGAAAAATGCCTATGCAGGACGATCCTATCCACCTAAGGTGTGACAGTGCCTTAGCAACAAACAGATACAGCTATTCTGGTTCTTTCCTTTATGAAATGTGAAAGAGGGGAGATCAATGGACTTACCGTTGTCTTCCGTTTGTCCCTCGATCTAGATCCTCTCCTCTTTGGGTGTTCACAGCTACTTGCCTCCTCGCTTGCTCAAGAGAACAGCTACTTGATTCCCACGAGATCACAAGAGAACAGCTACCTGTGACAAGAGAACAGCTACTTGCGACAAGAGAAGAACACAACACAAAGGCAAATATACATATTCATAAATGATTCAGGATTAGAAACAAATCAAATACACTAATGCAATCATACAAATACACCAGTATATAGGAGAAAACCAAGATAGCTTTATTGATTGATAACAAGGTTCAGGAAGAGATACAACCCAGAGGGCTCCAATCCAGCATCTCCTTCCCAGCAGAATGGAATTCCTTCTTCAGCTCCCTTCAAAGCATTAAGCACCCAATGTTTCCAGTCTCAAACCAACAACAATTCTTTACATTCACAAAATTCCAGCCTCTAGATCTCATGGAGGTGAGATCCATATATAGATGTTTGGAGAGAGGATGAGTCAGCTTGAGATCTAACTAGTGTCCTCTCCCTCTCTCAGTTCTTGAGTCCACTTGGAGGTTCTTGCTTCCACTTGGAGATTTGGAACCTCTTACTCATCACCAGTCGAATTCCCTGAGGCAAGTGTCATTTTGGAAGCTTCCTGAGCATTGACACATTGAGGAATGAGCCTGCCACTTGTCCAAACTCGCTCAGCGCAGGTAGCTAGTGTTGGAGTTGAGATTCAACGCAGGTAGCCAGTGTAGCAGTTCACATTCAGCGTAGATGCTCAGTGGAGCAGTTGACATGATCCTGAATTGACTTGTTTTTGAGTGGTTTCAGGTGGAGAACTTCTGTGAATTGCTGTGGTTAGTTAGCCTTGTTCCTCTAGGGGTAGGAACAACATGTTTAGGGACTTTGGATCCCTTAGATTATGGACATTTCATGCTCAATGTTGTAAGGCACAAAAATGTCTATAACAGGCATGGGACTTCAATTGTTTTTTCCAAGAGCATGTAATGGATGATCAAGGTACTTCTTGGTCCCTTAGATGTTGTGGGCTTGGTGGTGTGCATGTTGTTACAAAGGAAGGGATGAAGCAGTTGTTTGGAGACAAGGGTTATCCAAATAATGATGTCTTTTGTGGATGGTTCCAATGAGGGGTACACAGATGAAGTTGTAGCACATCAAGATCAGCAATGGGATAGCTCAGATTGTTTCCCTTTTCAGCTGAAGATGAAGGTGAAGTACATAACTTACTTGATGGTGAGGAGGTTAATTCCACATCATGCAATTTGGGCATGTTCACTTGATCTAGTACAAGGAAAGGTCGTTTCATGTATTTTGGCCAAGACCCTTGTTATGATGAGGAAAAGCAGTTGGACACATATGAACCACAACCTAAAAATAAATTGCACATTTTAGACCTTATGGAAAGGTCATAAATATTATGTTTCAATGGATCTTTAAAGTTTGACAATGACTTCCTTGAGGGAAATCATGGACAAGACCTAAAAGTTGATAAATAATTGGAACAATCCCATAAGGAGGAACTTGTTTTTCTAATTGAAGGACAGTTTGGTGGTAGCTATAAGGGAGTTGAAGACATGCTCGAAGAATCCGAAGAAGAAAAATCACATGGTGGTGTCTTCCGTGTTACAAAGGGGAGCCTCATGGGTTCCCTTGAGGATGATAACACTGAACAAGAAGAAAATTCTAAGAATTTTTAGTTTAATGTCTTTAGTGATAAATATGTTGCTCCAAAGGAGGATCAATGTGATTGGCTTAAATAAACCACTAGAGATAAGAAAATGGGCATGGAGTACTGGGTGGACAATCCTCTTTCCAACATTATCAAAGACCACCATGAAAGTTTGTTGTCTAGTGAGATAAGGCTGGTATACAACAGTAACCAATGAAGAATCATAATCGGGGTTTAGAAGAGATAACATCATTAGCCTCATGGGATATGATGATATGCTCATAGTCCTAGAAGGACATTACAGAAAAATGAGTTAGGCTAAATAATTGAGGTGTATAGAAGATCTAGGATATATAGTCCTAGGGACTTAAAGGCATCAATTCCTATTAGAAAATGCAGAACCGTGACACCAAACCATGCTCATGATAATGATGAAATTATCGTTGTTTTGGACCCATAAATTGAGAAAAACAATTACACATTTATAGCCCTACATCTGGAGGTTGTTAACTTAAAGTCTTCATGCATGTCATGTAATGAGGACACATGAAAGGCGTTTGTGTAGAGGGCTAAGGTTAAGTGTGATATAGATTAAATTTCAGGACCAATAAAAGGACCCTCAAATTAACCTTCTAAAGGGTTGATATGTGGATCAGATTCTGTAAGTTTGAATAAAGTTTTGATTCAAAAACAACACCAAGGATGCCATCATATAGTTTTCCTGATAAGAAAGAGAACCATTCTTCGAGTTCAAGCCATGATACAGATAGGAGTGTTCTCGACCTTGGAGACAACATTTTCTCTACTCAAATGAAAATATACTTTTCATGAACTAAAGAGAGTCTGAGTGTGGATGTTTGCATAAGAGACTTAGAAGGTGGATTTAATGAATTTATCAGTGATAAGGGGGGTTTCTCTCCCATAATATGCCAGTCTAATAGTGATCAAGGACATACAAGCCATTGTTTTCCCTATAATTTTGAGAATTCATTGTCCCATGGTATCAAAGGAAGGGAATGAGGACACTAACCCACCAACAACAACACTTGTGGCTTGTAGGTACTCTTATTTTAGCATTTCACTCTTTTTCATGATGACCAAACACAAGGGAAAGGGACATTACAACCTTGAGATGATGAAGTGGTTTCATTGGATCATTGATTTTTCCTTAACAACTCTACGTTGACATGTTCAAATTTGAGGGTTCTCAAAATCTCCTTACAAAGAACTTGCCCCCAAGTTAGAGCCATATGTTATCTACCAATTTTCACATGGATTGGAATATATATTCTAGAATCTGGAATATAAGGGGATTCCTATGGAAGGAAGCCTATGATGATAAATATGCATGAACTCAAGATTACAGTTCGATTGACATGCCCATGACACGCGAGAAACTCCTAACTATTTAGTGTGATTTCACAAGAAAAAATGTATTAATTGCAACAATTTACTTTTTACAGTGAAAATGGCCTTGGCAAGAAAATGCAACTCACCTCTTGTATCCTTTCTTATGGGTTCAAAGGGAAATCAAAGCTTTCTCTCATCATGCTATAATGTTCAATATGAAGGAGGGTCCTTGATGTGTATCAAGATTTATTACATCATGGTGAAGGACAATTTGGGGGAAACTATAAGGGAGTCGAAGACATGTTTGAAGAATCTAGAGATGAAAAATCACATGGTGGTGTCTTCTCTGTTATAAAGGGGAGTCTCATGGGCTCCCTTGAGGATGATAATGTTGACAAAGAAGAAAATTATGAGAATTTTCAATTTAATGTCATTAGTGATAAATATGTTGCTCCAAAGTAGGATCAATGTGATTAGCTTAAAGAAACCACTAGAGACAAGAAAATGGGCATGGAGTACTCAGTGGACGATCCTATTTTCAGCATCATTAGAGATCAACATGAAAATTTGCTACCCAATGAGACAGAGATGGTATACAACAGTAACAAATTAAGAATCAGAACTGGGGTTTAGAAGAGATAACATCATTGGCCTCATGGGATATGATGATATGCTCACTATCCTAGAAGGACATTATAGAAAAATTAGTTAGGCTGAAGAATTGAGGTGCATAGAAGATCTAGGATATGAAGTCCTAGGGGCTTAAAGGCATAAATTCCTATTGAAAAATGCAGACCTCAAACACCAAACCATGCTCATTATAATGATGAAATTATCATTGTTTTGGACCCAGAAAGTGAGCAAAACAATTACACATTTATAACCCTACATTTAGAGGTTGTTAACTTAAAGTATTCATGCATGCCATCTAATGAGCACACATGAAATGAGTTTTTGTAGAGGGCTAAGGTTAAGTGTGTTAGAGATGAGATTTTAGGACCAATAAAAGGACCCTCAAATTAAGCTTCTGAAGGGTTTCTATGTGAATTAGATTCTGTAAGTTTGAATAAAGGTTTGATTCAAAAACAACACCAGGGACATAGATGATAAAGTTTTCCTTAACATAAAGAGCACCATTCTTTGAGCTCAAACCTTGATACAGATAGGAGTGTTCTTGGCCCCAGAGACAACATTTCCTATGCTAGAATGGAAATATATTTTTCATGAACTAAAGAGAGTCTAAATGTGGATGTTTTCACAAAAGTCGTAGAGGGTGGATTTAATGAATTTATCAGTGATAAGGAGGTCCCATAATATTCCAATTTGGTGGTGATCAAGGACTTACATGAAAATTATTTTCTTAGAGTTTTGAACATCATGATCCCATGGCACCAAAGGAAGGGAATGAGGACACTAACCCACCAACAACAAAACTTGTGTCTTGTAGGTACTCTTATTTTAACATCTCACTTGTTTTCATGATGACCAAACATAGGGGAAACGGACACTACAACCTTTAGATGATGAAGTGGAATCATTGGATCATTGATTTTTCCTTAACAACTCCATGTTGACATGTTCAGATTTGAGGGTTCTGAAAAACTCCTTATAGAGAACTTTCCCCCAAGGTAGAGACATATGATATCTCCCAGTTTTGCACATGATTGCAATATATATTCTAGAATATGGAATATCAGGGGATTCCTTTGGAAGGAAGCCTACGATGATAAATATGCATGATCTCAAGATTACAATTTGATTGAGGTGTCGATGACACATGAGAAACTCCTGTAGGATTCAGTGTGATGTCCCAGGAAAAAAAAGTATTAACTGTAACAATTTTCATTTTACAATGAAAATGGCCTTGGCAACACAATGCAACTCATCTCTTGTAGCCTATCTTATGGGATCAAAGGGGAACCATAGATTCTCTCATCAGGCTATCATGTTTAATAGGAAGAAGGGTCCATGATATGTACTAACATTTATTACATCATGGTGAAGGACAATTTGGTCACAACTATAAGGGAGTCGAAGACATGTTTGAATAAATTGAAGATGGAAAATCACAAGGTGATGTTTTCCCTATTACAAAGGGGAGTCTCATGGGCTCCCTTGAGGATGATAAAGATGTTTCTCCAAAGGAGGATAAGTGTGATTGGCTTAAAGAAACCACTAGAGATAAGAAAATTAGCATGGAGTACTGGGTGGACGATCCTATTTTTAGCATCATTAGAGACCACTATGAAATTTTTATGACCGATGAGATAGGGGTGGTATACAACAGTAACAAATGAAGAATTATAACCAAGGTTTAGAATATATAAAATCATTGGCCTCATGGGATATGATTATACGCTCACTATCCTAGAAGGAAATTACATAAAAAATGAGTTAGGCTGAAGAATTGAGGTGCATAAAAGATCTAGGATATGAAGTCATGGGGGTTTAAAGGCATCAATTCCTATTCAAAAATGCATACCTTAGACTCCAAACCATGCTCATGATAATGATGAAAATTGAGAATTATTATTCAGAATATTGACCACATTACTCATTTTTGTGTCGATGTTTCAAGTCTACAACAATACTCATCATTAGTTGTGATGAAATTGTCCTTGTTTCGGACCTAGAAAGTGAGAAAAGTAATTACACATTTATAGGCCTACATCTGGAGGTTGTTAACTTAAAGTATTCATGCATTCCATCTAATGAGGACACATGAAATGAGTTTGTGTATAGGGCTAAGGTTAAGGGTGTTAGGGACGAGATTTATGGACCACTCAAAGGACCCTCAAATTAACCTTCTAAAGAGTTGCTATGTCAATCAGATTCTGTAAGTTTGAATAAAGGTTTGATTAAAAAAAAATACCAGGTAAAACATGATAAGGTTTTCTTGATCATAAATATCACTATTCTTCAAGCTCAAGCCATGATACAAATAGGAGTGGTATCTACCCTGGAGACAACCTTTTCTCTGCTAGAATGAAAATAATATTTTCATGAACTAAAGCGAGTCTGAATGTGGATATTTGCAAAATATCCTTAGAGGGTGGATATAATGAAGTTATCAATGATAAGGAGTGTTTCTCTCCCATAATATTCTATTTTGGTAGTGATCAACAACTTGTAGGCCAATTTTTGCCTAGAATTTTGAGAATTCATTATCCCATGGTACCAAAGGAAGGGAATGAGGACAATAACCCACCAACAACAACACTTGTGGCTTGTAGTTGCTCTTATTTTATCATTTCATTGTTTTTCATGATGACCACACTCAGGGAAAAGGGACACTACAACCTTGATATGATGAAGTGTTTTCATTGGATCATTGATTTTTCCTTAACAACTCTATGTTGACATGTTCATATTTGAGCGTTCTCAAAAAATCCTTACAAAGAACTTTTCCCCAAGTTAGAGCCATGTGCAACCCACAAGTTTTCACATGGATTGGAATATATATTCTAGAATCTGGAATATAAGGGGATTCACATGCAAGGAAGCCTACAATGATAAATATGCATGACCTCAAGATTACAGTTTTATTGATGTGTCCATGACACACGAGAAACTCCTGTAGGATTTAGTGTGATGTTGTCCAAGGAAAACAGGTATTAACTACAACAATATGCTTTTTACAATAACCACAGACTTGACCATCATAATTAACCTGCGTTTGTGGGATGGATACATTGGAACCAATGCAAAAAGCACAGGATCCTTTAAGGATGCAGTCAAAGGTAAGGAAAAAGCACAAACCAAATCAACAACACTGCCCGAGCTACCAGGGCCCTACATTGTAGAACAAAAATCTAAGAATCCTACTCTCACCATCGCAATGCCTAAGGTAAATGACTTGTACATAGATTTCTATTCCAAATCAGTTATATGAAGATTTAATGGGTTTTGGCCAAAATCTGATGTTTTTCATCGATGGATTTATGATGCCTAGTCACTAGACTGTGAAATATACTTATACCCCAAAGGGTTTTTTATAGTTAGATTCAGTACAGTACAGGAAAGGGAACATATCCTCGATAAAGGACAATGGTTATGGGGAAATGCAGGACTCTTTATGACCCCTTAGTTTCCAAAATTTGACGCCAACACAATGGTCGTATCAAAGATGCCAATGTGGGTCAGGCTGCACAACCTCCCATTACACTTCTGGCATCACAATGTTTTAATCGCCATAGGGAATGCATTGGAAAAATTCCTAAAGATCAATGAGGAAATGCTTGCAAGGGGGATATTTACTTTTGCTAGGATATGCATTGAGGTAGATCTCAGTGAGGGACTACTAGAAAGCATAAACTTGAATTTCAATAATACATAGTGGACACAACCTCTAGACTACGAAAATACAGCCTTCAGATGTTGTGGATGTCTACAAATAGGACATCTCCATAGTGCATGTCATAAAGAAAAACAAACTCCCAAATGGCACAAGAAGCAACAGAAATAGCCAAAAGGATGGAAATATACAGCCCCCTTGGAGGAAGAAGTAGAAAAATTAGAAACAACATAATACAAGGCAAAAACAAAGGATCAAAAGGACCAGAACAACACACTAAAGGAGGAAGTGCCCCACAAACCTTTGCAGCACCAAGAATCTCAACTAATAGGAATGGAAATAACCAACATCAAGTGAACTCATGGATCGGAAGGATCTGATTCTGATAAAGACACTCCCATTCATACAAGTGAAAATCAACTTTCCATTGTAATGACCACTCCCAACACTGGAGGCTGGTGCAAGGTGGAAAAAAAGAAAGGGAGAAAATAATAGTAGCTATAATTTTTTATTTTTTATTTATGTTGTTTGTCTCCTATGAAAATAGGAACAGACCACATGCATATGCTCTCTAGCATCTACAACATGTAATTTTGTCTTATGAATAAAATTATGAATTTTTCCAAGGTGAAAAAAAATGCTTTTTACAATGAAAATGGCCTTGAGAAGACAATGTAGCTCACCTCTTGTATCCTATCTTATGGCTTCAGAGGGAAACTAAATCTTTCTCTCATCATGCTATCATGTTCAATAGGAAGGAGGGTCCTTGATATGTACCAACATTTATTACATTATGGTGAAGGATAGTTTGGTGGCAGCTATAAGGGAGTCAAAAACACATTTGAAGAATCTAAAGAAGAAATATCACTTGGTGATGTCTTAACTATTACAAAGGGGGGTCTCATGGGCTCCCTTGAGGATGATAATGTTGAAAAAGAAGAAAATTATGAGAAATTTCAATAGAATGCCTTTCGTGATAGAGATGTTGCTGCAAAGGAGGATCAATATGATTGCCCTAAAGAAACCACTAGAGACAAGAAAATGGGCATGGAATACTAGGTGGACAATCCTATTTTTAGCATCATCATAGGCCACCATGAAAGTTTTCTATCCAGTGAGATAGGGGTGGTATACAATAGTAACAATTGAAGACTCAGAACCAGGGTTTAGAAGAGATAACATCATTGGCCTCATCAGAGATGATGTTATGCTCACTTTCCTAGAAGGACATTATAGGAAAAATGAGTTAGGCTGAAGAATTGAGGTGCATAGAAGATCTAGGATATGAGTCCTGGGGGATTATAGGCATCAATTCCTATTTGAAAATGAAGACCGCAGAGACCAAACCATTCTCATGATAACAAATAAATTATAATTTTTTTGGACCTAGAAAGTGGGCAAAACAATTACACAATTATAGCCCTACATCTGGAGGTTGTTAACTTAAAGTCTTCATGCATGCCATTTAATTAGGACATAGAAAAAGAGTTTGTGTATAGGGTTAAGGTTAAGTGTGTTAGAGATGTGATTTTAGGACCAATAAAAGGACCCTCAAATTAACATTTGAAGGTTTTCTATGTGAATCAGATTTTGTAGGTTTGAATAAAGTTTTGATTCAAAAACAACACGAGGGACGACATGATAAGGATTTATCGATTAGAAAGAGCACCATTCTTAAATATAAAGCCATGATACAAATAATAGTGTTCTCCACCTTGGAGTCAACCTTTTCTCTGCTAGAATGAAAATATATTTTTCATTAACTAAAGAGAGTCTGAATGTGCATGTTTTCACAAGATCCTTAGAGGGTGGATTTAATTAAGTTATCAACGATAATGAGGGTTTCTCTTCCATAATATTCCAGTTTGGTAGTGATCAAGGACTCATAGGTGAATTTTCTCCTATAAATTTGAGAAGTCATGATCCCATGGTATCAAAGGGAGGGAATGAGGACACTAACCCACCAACAACAAAACTTATGTCTTGTAGGTATTCTTATTTTATCATTTCATTCTTTTTAATGATTACCAAACACATGGGAAAGGGACAATGCAACCTTATGAATGATGAAGTGGTTTCATTGGATCATTGATTTTTTGTTAACAACTCTATGTTGACACGTTTAGATTTGAGGGTTCTCAAAAACTCCTTACAGAGCACTTTCCCCCAAGGTAGAGCCATATGTTATTTACCAATTTGCTTATGGATTGAAATATGTATTCTAGAATCTAGAATATAAGGGGATTCCTTTGCAAGTAAGCCTACAATGATAAATATGCATGAACTCAATATTATAGTTTGATTGATGTGTCCATGACACATGAGAAACTTCTGTAGGATTCAGTGTGATCTTGTCCCAGGAAAAAAGGTATTAACTGCAACAATTTTCTTTTTACACTGAACATACCCTTGGAAAGACAATGCAACTCACCTCTTTTAGCCTATTTTATGGATTCAAAGAGAAATCAAAGCTTTATCTCATCATGATATCATGTTCAATAGGAAGGAGGGTCCTTGATATGTACCGCCATTTATTACATCATGGTGAAGGACAATTTGGTGGCAGCTATAAGGGAGTCAAACACATGTTTGAAGAATCTGAAGAATAAAAATCACATGGTGATGTCTTCCCTCTTACAAAGGGAAGTCTCATGGGCTCCCTTGAGGATGATAATGCTGACGAAGAAGAAAATTATGAGAATTTTCAGTATAATTGCTTTAGTGATAAAGATGTTTATCCAAAGGAGGATTAATGTGATTGGCTTAAAGAAACCACTAGAGACAAGAAAATTGGCATGGAGTATTTGGTGGACAATTCTATTTTCAGCATCATCAGAGACCACCATGAAATTCTATTGCACACTGAAATAGGGGTGGTATACAACCGTAACAAATGAAGAATCAGAACTAAGGTTTAGAAGAGATAACATCATTGGCCTCATGCACTAGTAGAAAATGATGAAATTAGTGACTAGGTGACTAAAAAGCTTAGTCGACTAGGTGACTAAAAAGGTTAGTCACCGCAATTATTTCAAGTGAATTATGTTGGAAATAATACTGAGAGGGGGGGGGGGTGAATCAGTATTATCAGATCAATCAATCTTTTTCAATGCTCAAAAACATATACGCTACTTCAGTTAAGTGAACCCGCGTGTACACGCTACTGTGTCTAAAGAGACTAGCGTATATCCAGAAATCTTATGATTCAGTTAGCTTAGTCTTCAGTAAATACATCAGATCATTATTAAGCATATTAACAGTAAGCAGGTGTAGAATAACAGAACAGAACATCACACAAGAGCCACACACATGAACACAAAGATATAAGGTGGAAACCCAATGTGGGTGAAAACCACCTGCTGCAAGTCATCTCAATCTTCTTCTTAATAAGAAAATCCTTTTACAATATTTGTACTGGTGCAGTCTTATACCAGTATGGGAGCTACAACCCCCTTTGCTCTTGTACTAGCCGATCCATTTTCTAGTACGCAGGCTGCTACCTGCTACAATGCTCCAAAGATCTCCTTTAGCTTTTGTACTAGCTTAGATACTAGTACGTAGGTGCTTGCCTACAATCTTCTCACCTCCAGGTACCACGTTTCATCAATTTTCAGACTGGATACACTGAAGCACAACACATAATCTGAAAGGCCACTTTTCATCCAATTTCATACTGGACCCATAACTATCATTGAAGCTCAAAACAATCATCAAACTCTGAATCACTGAAACCCTGTTAACAACAGTCACCAGAACACAGAGCAGACACAGAACTCTGTAATAACCATCAGATCCATCTGCAACTTCAAATATCAAGCTTTACAATGTATACGCTACTTCGATGAATCAAACCCGCGTGTATACGCGCTTTTGCCAAAGACAACCCGCGTACAGATCTAAAAATAATTTCTCTTAACTTGCAGCTGTACCAGACATCAGTCATACTCATAACACTTATAGAACAATACATGTGTCAGTATGTAGATCTAGAATAAGCATCATAAAGATAGTTCATTTCAAACCATTTGATCCCGATCTCTCCTTAGATCTTGTTCTCCATCAACCGGTGAGATCTCTCCTTAGCTCATATCAAGCAATGCATCATCAACCCATAACCCTGCATACTGGATCTAATGCTTCATCAGATATTCAAGACATTTCAGATGCACTTGCCTAATGATTTCCTTCTCCTTATATAGCCTTAGGCCTTGTTCAATACCAAGGGCCACAACCATAGAAATCCAATACCATCAACTTCAAAACTAGGGATCAACACGTCCGTCGAGACACCAAGGTCCAAAACCATAGGCACAACTTCCAAGGAATAACCGCCGTGGACCAAAGATAAGTTTTCCATATACACGCTCTTTTACTGAAGCAAACCTGCGTGTACACGCGACTTGGGCTTAATGAACCTGCGTGTATGAACTTTCTCTTCTTCTTATAGTCTGATCATCAATTCCTTGCTGCTGTCCTTCTGCACTATGATTTCTCATCAGTGTGGTTTGCCATCAAGGACAACACTTGTCTCATAATGCCAACAATCTCCCCCTTTGGACTTGATGGCAAAGCTAACTTGTCACACTTAGAACTATCATCTGATTCCTTTGAGTCGTCCTCCATCAGTCACATCTGATATCTCTTCTGAAGATTCATCCAGTTATACATAGGTGAGATATTCTTCTATGAGAGGGTTGCCATCAAGTACAACACATGCATCATAATGCCAACAATCTCCCCCTTTGGACTTGATGGCAACAACACCAAATCACTCTCCCCCTTTGACATCAAGGGCAAAGGGTGGACCAAGATATTCTCTTCCTTTGCTGAATCATTCCACTGTCCATACTCCCCCTGAGTACCTGCTGAAATCTCTGAATAATCTCCCCCTTTGTATATGCCAAGGTGTACCAATCTGTCCATGCTCCCTCTGAGTACATGCTGAATCTATGTACCGCTGAAGTGTGTTGTTCATGCTCTTCCTGACTGTAGGCAAGATCTACAAAAGATGTTCTTCAAGAAAAACATGACTCTATACATCATAAAAGACCTTCCTATCACCAAAGACTCATACATACATCCATCTCTCAACTAAGTGAGGATATACAAACATTGACTCATCCACCCAACCAAGTGGGGATACATCAAAAGTTTACATATGACAACCAATCATATTGCATCAATCATCCCAGGCATAGTGGGGAAACCAAAATAGGCCGTTACATGACCTTGACACCATGAAAGAGATACCATAAAAGAGATATATGACATAGAGACAACAAATTTAGACCAAGACTTATGAAATTCACCAATAACTGATATCGCCATCATCTTGTCAATCACCATTCAGATCAGCAACCAAGAGATCCTTTTGTTTCACCTGAAATCAACAACAACTTGTGAAATAGAACCAAAGGCTTCTAAGATAATGCCAACAATGCATCATTGGAAGATTATCTGCTCCCCTTGAACCTGTGCCAGATGATCTCTGTCAGACCCATATCAAACTTTCTGCAACCAACATCTGTCCCTGCTGATTTCCTTCAAAATTCCATATACGCGTCTGCATCCACATAAACAGGCGTATATACGTGGATAGGCCTTATGAAACTCGCGTACAACCATTTTCATATCAACAACCTGTAAATGTCCTGCAGCAAGGTATGTCTGAACATAGATGTCAACTCCTCCTTTTAAACATCATCATGAAATCATTCACATTACATGTGAAACCACCATAGCCGTTACATCAACGTCAAGATCTACATGATCCAAGTATCATTACTTAGGAACATCTACATCAATCAATATATGTAAGTATCAACCTATCATCATATAGATATGAACTCATCATCATGTCTCCAACACAGTGACTTTGAGGAGTCATCCATGTATCAACACTATGTATCTTGAGCTCAACTCTTTTGACAAAGCTTCTTGATATCATCATCAGCAACAATCCTTATCCACATGAGTGCCTGCATCATAACTGTATGATCTTTATGCATATGACAACAGCAGTATATAAGTGACTCATCATCAAGTGAGGAAGATGTGTATTCAAGCTTTGTACTTCTCCTTGTCCTTATGAAGATCACCATGTAAGCACCATATATGCATCATCAAAGAATCAACCATAAATCTGATCTGAACATTAACTATGTAACCCCAAGAGTCATATGCGATTTTATCATTGACAACTCATAACCACGTCATTGCAAGATATATCATAAGCATCATCACCAAGGCTATTAACCATAATGCCAACAATGAAATAGTAAAGGCATATGCTCCCCCTCAACCTGTGCCATCTATTAGATCTGATCATGCATATATCAGCAGTAAGCATCAAGACATCATCATCATCATCAAGTTAGGATCAAAACACTTCTAGACATCTTACAAGTATCAAAGCATTTTCACACATCCTCAGCCGACTGTAACTATTAACCAATAGAGAAAATAATGGACTGAATCATATCAGATCCCTTTTCTGAGCCTGTCCCCACTGCTTTTCCTCAGACTGACATATACGCGACTTTGCAGTGTCTAACTCGTGTATATACGCGACTTCCCTTTCAGTAACTTGCGTATGAGATTCAGGACACTGAAGGTTTATACTTTCAGCTCCCCCTGAGTCTGATATGTCTGTGCTGTGCTGTGTCTCAGTACATTGTGCTGACTGTACTTCCTTCTTCCTCCATATCTTCAAGTGTGATGAGGTTTTCTCCTTTTGATGTGATGTCCATCCTTTGTTCCTGCATTCCTTTGCTATATGTCCAAGCTTGTTACATGCATAACATCTTACATGTTTCATATTCCTCCTGTAGCAATCAGCAGCTTTGTGACCATACATATTGCAAGCAAAGCAATATCCATTAAAGTACCTTGACTGAGATTACCTGTCCGCATAATATTCTTGAACTCTTCTTTTTCTACATCTAGCTGCAACATGTCCAAGATTATGACATACATAACATTCAACATTATTCATAGGAGGAGTAAAAGATTTTCTTTGAAGACTTTCTTTCCTTGGTTGATGATGAGATTGACCTTTCATCTCCTTGTTGATCATTTTGGATTTCTCTTTAGAGTTCCTTCCCTCACCTTGTGAACTAGATTCACCTTCAACAGATTCATGGAAACCAAGACCAGTCTTAATAGCAGGAGACCTTTGACTACTAAGAATATCATCCAAGACTTTAGAACTATCTTGAAATCGTAAAAGCTTATCCTTTCCTTCTATTTTACCTTTCAAGATATTTACCTCAACTTGAAGTTGTTCCTCCTTTTCTAGACATTGCATCTTCATGTCTTCTCCATCTCTCCTTCCTTCTTCCAACTGATGCCTTAGTTTGAGAATCTCCTTTTCTTGTTCTTCATTCAGATCCTGCTGCATTTGACGAACTCGGAAGGCACATTCTAGTTGAGATTTTAAGCTGGTGACTTCGTTTTCTTGTTTTGCAATAGCTTGGAGTAGATCTGTATTCTACTTCTTTGATTCTTCAAGATCTCCTTTTAGTGAGGGGATTGTAGCTTCAAGATTTTCATAGTAGCTAGATCTATCTTTGAGTTTCTTGATGGTTGTGCTTCTTTCGTTGACTTCTTTTCTTAATGATGTCACTTCATGCTGCAATTTTTGACATTGGTCTTCCTTGTCCTTGAGTAGCTTTCTTACCTTGTTTCCTTCTTCTAGTTGGGCCTTTAGTTTGGTAACTTCTTCTTTGAAAGCACATTCCCTTTTGTTTAATAGATCTTGTTGATCTTTAACTTTGTCTGCAAGCCTTCTAAATACTGCCTCTATTTGATACTTTTCTTGCTCACCCATAAAAGCATGTTCAGTAGTTTCACTATCACTTCCATCACTTTCACAAGGAAATATAGCAGGAACATCAGAGGATAACACATTCATACCTGATAATGATTCTGAATCTGATTCTGAATCTGAAGAACTTCTTATACCTAATCCCCAATCAACTCTCCCACTGTCATAGATCTTCTGAGATGTCTTCTTCTTCTTATGAGCTTTCTTCTTAAGCTTCTTTCCCATTGTTCCACGGATCTCCTTCAAGCGATCAAGCTTCTACCAAAGGACCTGCTCTGATACCAATTGTTGGAAATAATACTGAGAGGGGGGGGGGGTGAATCAGTATTATCAGATCAATCAATCTTTTTCAATGCTCAAAAACATATACGCTACTTCAGTTAAGTGAACCCGCGTGTACACGCTACTGTGTCTAAAGAGACTAGCGTATATCCAGAAATCTTATGATTCAGTTAGCTTAGTCTTCAGTAAATACATCAGATCATTATTAAGCATATTAACAGTAAACATGTGCAGAATAACAGAACATAACATCACACAAGAGCCACACACATGAACACAAAGATATAAGGTGGAAACCCAATGTGGGTGAAAACCACCTGCTGCAAGTCATCTCAATCTTCTTCTTAATAAGAAAATCCTTTTACAATATTTGTACTGGTGCAGTCTTATACCAATACGGGAGCTACAACCCCCTTTGCTCTTGTACTAGCCGATCCATTTTCTAGTACGCAGGCTGCTACCTGCTACAATGCTCCAAAGATCTCCTTTAGCTTTTGTACTAGCTTAGATACTAGTACGTAGGTGCTTGCCTACAATCTTCTCACCTCCAGGTACCATGTTTCATCAATTTTCAGACTGGATACACTGAAGCACAACACATAATCTGAAAGTCCACTTTTCATCCAATTTCATACTGGACCCATAACTATCATTGAAGCTCAAAACAATCATCAAACTCTGAATCACTGAAACCCTGTTAACAACAGTCACCAGAACACAGAGCAGACACAGAACTCTGTAATAACCATCAGATCCATCTGCAACTTCAAATATCAAGCTTTACAATGTATACGCTACTTCGATGAATCAAACCCGCGTGTATACGCGCTTTTGCCAAAGACAACCCGCGTACAGATCTAAAAATAATTTCTCTTAACTTGCAGCTGTACCAGACATCAGTCATACTCATAACACTTATAGAACAATACATGTGTCAGTATGTAGATCTAGAATAAGCATCATAAAGATAGTTCATTTCAAACCATTTGATCCCGATCTCTCCTTAGATCTTGTTCTCCATCAACCGGTGAGATCTCTCCTTAGCTCAGATCAAGCAATGCATCATCAACCCATAACCCTGCATACTGGATCTAATGCTTCATCAGATATTCAAGACATTTCAGATGCACTTGCCTAATGATTTCCTTCTCCTTATATAGCCTTAGGCCTTGTTCAATACCAAGGGCCACAACCATAGAAATCCAATACCATCAACTTCAAAACTAGGGATCAACACGTCCGTCGAGACACCAAGGTCCAAAACCATAGGCATAACTTCCAAGGAATAACCGTCGTGGACCAAAGATAAGTTTTCCATATACACGCTCTTTTACTGAAGCAAACCTGCATGTACACGCGACTTGGGCTTAATGAACCTGCGTGTATGAACTTTCTCTTCTTCTTATAGTCTGATCATCAATTCCTTGCTGCTGTCCTTCTGCACTATGATTTCTCACCAGTGTGGTTTGCCATCAAGGACAACACTTGTCTCATAATGCCAACAAATTACTACTAAATTTCAGCACTTTTAAGTGACCAAACTAAAAATGACTAGCTTAAATGACTAATTTAGTCTAGGGATAAAATCTATGAGTAGATAATAAGAGATTGAACTAAAATTGACTAAGTCAAATAACTAATTTAGTCTAGGACTAAAATATATGACTATTTAATAAGTGATAAAATTAATAATGATTAACTTAAATGACTACTATAGTCTAATAATAAAAATATGACCAAATAACAAGTACAAACATTATATGAATTACTCATTTATGTTAGTAATTTTTAATTATGTCACTCCCGAAATAGAAAATTTCAATTTTGATATTGAAGTGTTACATTTCACTACACAGGTCTCTAAATCCATCTGCATTGTTAAAATTTAAAGACAAAGGGTCTCTGAATCCATCTACAGTGTTAAAATTATGAATACCCTTTTGTCTCTAAATTTAGCACTACAGATGGGTTTAGAGACCCCCTTCTTTGAATCCATCTGTAGTGTTAAATTTAGAGACAAAGGAGTCTTCGAGTCAATCTGCAATGTTAAAATTTAGATACCCCTTTAATAGGGTCTCTAAATCCAGCTGCAATGTTAAGTGTAGAAAAATGACTCAAAATGACTAAAATTTTCATTATCTTGAATCCCTTCTAAAAAAAACTATTATCCATTGCATTGTGAATAAAAGGTGATATGATATTACTTGTGCTATGAGATGTTTCATTTAAGTCATTTACTTATAATAGTTCATGAATCTTAATGAAGAGAATTTTCATAAATCCTTTAGAGTTAAGATGTTGTGCATTACCTTCATTTCGAACATATTCTAGAATACTTGCTTGGTTGAAATCTCCCCGAAACATAACATATGATAAAAAAGAAATGCTAGTAAAGAAACAAACTTGCATAAAAGTTTTTGTTTCTTATAAGCTAATGTTTCCTATGCTACCACCTTATAACATTTACTTTGAAACATTTGGTGCAATCACTAGTTTGATATGTTTGATGAATAGAGTGTTTAGAGTTTATATAAACTAATTTGTTATCACCTTCTTGTGTGATATTTTTCTACACTTCAAGAAAAAATAGGAGCATAAGTGACATTTTAGGATGGTGATATAGGTGTTGGAAAAGTAATAATTGTACCCCAAGTTGAGCAAGTGCACTTTCTATCAAAGGAAAATCCATGATTTAATTCACAGTGTCTTAGAGGAGGGCATAGCAATGGACCTAGGGAAGATGAAATCCATCAAAGTTTGGACATCACCAAAGAATATTTCAAAGGTGAGACTATTAATGGGTTTACCTAGTTACCACATGGTATTTATTGAAGGTTTATATAAGATTGTACATTCAATTATTTCATTGCAACATAAATGAGTGTAAACTGAATGGCCTACAAATTTTGAAGGCAATTTTCAATAGTTGTCATACTTATTAACCAATGAACATATCCTAAAGAATGCAGATCCAAATGAGGATATTTTGGTGTGCATAAATGCATCTAAAGAAGGACTTGGTAGACCCCTTATGCAAGATAGGCATGTCATATGAATTGAAGAAAATCAAATAACATGAAAGCAATTATGCTACCCATGACTTGGAGCTTACAGCTATTATCCATGCATTGAAAATATGAAGACAATATCTTATGGGATGAAATTTTGAGTTGAAAATAGACCATAGCTATTTGAAATAATCACATAGACAAATTAGACAGTTGGAATCCCCTAGTGAATCTGACTTTGACATCAACAACATTAAGGTAAAAGAGAATAAAGAGGTTAATGCAGTCACCATTAATAGGGTGCATGTAATGCATGCTATAGATATTAACATATAGAAGATATAATTAAAAATAATAATTTTGGAAGATTAGGATCAAACTAACACTATTTACAAATTAAAGAAGGCTTACAACAAGGTAATTCACACAAAAAATTTAAAGACTACATGCTAGAAGAGGTTGGAAAACTTTTGCAAAGGAGCACAAGTTTATGTTCCTAATTCTCAATAATTGAGAAATTTAGTGATAAGAGAAATATGCGATTCACCATATGTTGGACACTAGGGTACCAGAAAACTATTTGAGCTATAAGAATCCAATATTTCTAATTTAGTATGAAAAAACATGTGGTCGATTACATAGCCAAATGCATGTAATGTTAGAAGGTAAAGGCTAAACATAGACATCCAACATGATTTCTATATCCATTGTCCATTCCTAAATGAAAATGACAGATTGTTACCATAAATTTCATCACCAAGCTACCAAGGGTAGCAAGGTGAGATGATTCCATCATGGTAGTGATGGAAAAGCTTACAAAAGGCACACATATTATTTAAATTAATTTGATTGATAATGAATACAATATTGTGGAAATTTATATAAAAAGGAAATTGTGAAGTTATATTTTGAGTTGGGATAACCTAGAAAACAAAGTGATTGTTCGACTATATATTATAGAGGAGATGCAAGAACATATTTTAAAAGTAAGTAAGAATATAAAGGATACATAAGATAGGTAGAAAGTTGCACAAACAAAGGAAAAATGCATAGATAGCTTAGATTGGTTGGGCATGTGTTTTTCAAAGTGAAGGCTAAAAGGAGCTCACTAAAATTAGTAAGTTACCCAGAATTGGTAGCACAATATTGTGGTCCATTTGAAATCCTAGATAAGATAAGTTTTTTTATATACATTCTTGCATTACATGCATTCATGGATATTTATAAAAGTGTTTCATGTATCTTTATTGAAAAAGTATGTGCCTAATCCTAACTTTGTGATTGATTAGACTATGCTCTAGGTGGAGCACAAAGGGGGCTTTTGGGTGGAGCCAATATGCATCTTAGACTCAAAATTTGAAGTGCTCCTGTGCAAAGCCATTATCTTGGTAAAGGTCAAGTGGACCTACTAAAATCCTGAAGATACCACATGGGAGCATCAAGAGGATATATGGGAGGACTACCCATAGCGTTTTGCATATTTTGAGGAAATATGAATGTACATTTGTGAATAAATGACTAAAGACTACATTTTTTATATCTAGGATTACTAAATTCCATAGCTTGGATATTGGATTTCTGACCAATGGTTGAGCCCTCAAAGTTAAGTGGGACAACCTAAAGGATTATGATGGAGAGAAGGGAATACTCTTCCTTGGATTATGTAGGATGAGGGGAGTGAGAGTTGGGCATTTGGAATTTCTATAGGAGTTACTAAATTTTCAAATTAGAGAGTGCTAAGATTTAATTTTTTTTATGTATCTACATGTAAACCTATATGGTGATGTGCACCAAATATAGTGAAAAAAGATACGGGGAGGAAAATGTAACACCCTTGTTTTGATCACTAGATTATAAATGTATATTTTTAAATGTAATGATTGTGTAAATGGAAAGATATATAATATGTAAAAATGTAGCCAAATATAAATAGCATTATTGGATTTCAATGGTTCCATTATGTAAGGTGACCACTGTGTGAAACTTGCAATAGTCGGGAGGAGACACAAATTATTTTTATCCATGTTAAGGGTTGGTGTGGTCTAGGCCTAGTGTCATCATCAAGTGATTTTCATGGCTTAGATGCCCTAGGTTATGGTTTCTTAGATAACATGCTAGTCCAACAAGTCATGGACACAATATCAAAAAAAAAAATTATATGTAAACATTTATATTGAAAATAATAATATAAAATACATCATTGGTTATAAAATGGATAAGAACATATTCATGGAGGACTTATCATTCCATAAAGGAGGGCAATAAAAACAGGTCTAAGGGTAAATCACACATGCCTAAAATCCCATGTTATTAGCATAAATTAACTTTCATTAGAATATAATCCCCATTTGACTTATTAAAACCAGTCATTGAATGCATTTTTGAGGTTGGTATAAGAGTCATATCAATTAGTTATTGAATCATGGGCTAGGTACACTCATGAGGGGAATGGTTTTATTGAATGTATGTAAGAGGTGGGTGAGAGAGTTATATCACCTAGATGTGATAACATGTGATGAGTAAAATTATATTTTGATCTTACGAGTCAAAACATGCATAAGAAAAGGTATTTGAGTAGAGGAGATAACTAACTTTAAAAAAGCAAGAGGACAAAAAAAACTAGAGTTTTGGTGCTACAAGAGGATAAAATATAATCTGTGTTGAAATTTATGATAAGAACTAGCTTTGCATGTTTGTGAGGGGTTCTCATTTAGAAATCACTCAAGTGCTTGTGTAAAGGTTGTTGTAAGTGCTCCACTAGTAGCTAGATTTCCTAAATCCCATAACTAAGAGATTCCTTACCAATCTATGTTAGAGCCCTAGAGGGGATGGAGATTGTCTAAGGGACTATGATACATAGAAATAAATATCATCCTTATATTGTGAAAAATGATGGGAAAGAGAGCTGGCTAGTAGGAATTATTGTAGGGTTCACATCACTCTTAATTTACTAGGTATTGGTCTCTTAGTGTTGACTATAGACATCCATAGGAGAATGCTAACATTTCTGGGATCATAGGCCTAGATTAGGGGTGGCCTATTGTAGAGAGAATTAGTCCAAAAGTAACTATTGTTGGATGGAATATTTGGCATTTGTAGCTGGTTGTGTAAAACATTTATATAGATAAATATTCCAATCACTCTGTTATTTAATATGTAAATGATATGCTTGAATGTTATGTTCAATTTATGTTGTGTATGTTTAAATGTTTTTTTGAATGATTAATTCATCTACATCCTTGAATTTTAAAATCATGGAGAGTCACATGAGCATATATGTCAGACATCATACCTTCATTTCTTTCAAAATGGTATTAGAGTTGGATTTGTGGTAACATTCCTTAGACTAAGGGTCTAGGTATGTCACTCATCATCTTATTGGTATGTTGTCAAAACTTAGAAAATTTTCAAGTAGAATAATAAGTGTGATGAGGTTTAATGATATTTATCTCAAACATCCACAAAGAAATGCAAAAAAACTACCCTAGATAATAGAAAAAGTAAATCATAAATGAATCCAAAAGAAAAATTATTGGTTCTTATTTATTTTGCAATGGATATTTTATAGTTTTAAAAAGAGATCATCAATTGAAGAGTCAATCCTTAAATTTGGGATGCATACAAATTAAAGGCTAGAAGAAACAACAAAATATGCAACTAACTATCAAACTAGAATTTAATATATATAAAGGGATCCTTCATGGGATATTAAGTACTAGTGATGATGCTCCTTGGCTATCATGGCCTACTGTGTCACATTAGGTCCTCCCAGCTTAGATGGATATTTCCCCCACTTTCTTCTCAATTTAGTGATGGATCTATGTATGTGAAATTTCTACTAGATAGATTATCACTAAAATTGTGATGCTACTAAAAACGATATGATGAGAAAGGTTACAATGATGTGCTTGAGCATATGAATCAAACCCTACTCAATGTGAAAATAAAAAAATATATTCCATGAAAAAAATGAAAAATATGTTGTTGTTGTTTTAATCTACCAAACACTTCTAACCTTATAGTGTGCTCATCAGAAAATTCTAATATATAAAGTGAAACAAAGATCTTATCCAAGATGTCAACACTCATTGTGTCAAGTATCTCACTCTTACATCTCAAATATTTAAGCTCTTAGAAGCTTTTTGCCTCCAAAATGATTAACATGCATACTTTTGTGACATTTCACAATGAAGAAAATTTATTATTTTCCACACCATTAAAAAAAACAAATGTCGAAAATCTTCACATAAATTTAAAACAGATTGCTCAAAATTGAGCACCTTCAAATATATCTATCCATCACATAATTTAACACTTATTTCTCAAAATTGGGCACCTTGTTAATCATATTTTACCATGATCTAATTCCCACCAAAAAAACAAAGGCCAAAACAATAGTTTGGCACAACAATATCAATCTCCAATCTTCCCTGGGAATATATGGAAATAGGTATAGGTCACTGGATCGATCTTTAGGATATCTAGATCGATTCTTCTTCAAATTGATTGAACTCTAATGCCTTAGCTCCATATTTGTTCTACGTTTTCACACATATTTGTTTTAAATTTTCATAGGAAATGTGGTAGTGATTCATCGATAGTTAGTGTTTCAGGGTTGAATTTTGATACGTTGAGGGATCGACAGATGGAGGAGGATCTCTTCAATAGTTCACCCCACAACATCGGTTTGTTAGGCACCTATTTTCATGAATAAATATTGAAACAAAGATGAGTAGAAGAGAAGAGAGGAGTGGTTGATATTATAACCCTAAATTATGATCTATTTATTTCTCTCTTATTTGATCTAATAGACTCAACTGAAGCATAATTAAATTTGACTATTCATGTGACAGAGGAGAGGACATAGTTACAGTTAATTACCCAGGGAGATTTATTGAAATAAATTCTTACAGATCTCCATATATTAGTGTCACAAATGAATAATTGGAGGTGCAGGGATCAATCTCCATGACGAAAATCTAATTTGGAGGTGCGGGGATCGATTTCCATGATGCAAATATACTATGTCACATATTACTTCTACTCTACTGCTCCGTGCATGCCCTTGGACGAACAAATTTTGATGAAATCCATACATTAGTACCTCAAGAAGGAATAATTTATGTCTGGTAAGTTCATAAACTTCGAAGCATTTTATTTTGGTATTTACATTGATTTGACTCCTCTACAATAGCACAAATTTGGGCATAGTTTGTTTTTAGCAATAAAAATGTACTTTTATCTCTAGAGTTGCATGGTACCTTTAGATTAATATTAATGACACTTTATAAGTCCCTTCTCCTACCTTCTCATTCCTTGATGTTTCTTTCCCTTTTGGAGACCCAAACTATTATTTTTTTTTAAAGAAAAAAATCCTTATCTTTGATATTTTTGAGAATGAAATCATAATATACATTGTTCAGTCCTATATAGGCTCAAGCATCTCTCGTTCTCTACATTTTCTACCCTAGTTACGCCGTAAGGCGTTCCCTCTGAGAGGAACTCCCCACCATGCCGCGGTGTCTCGTTATGAGCCCTTAGATCGATTGTTAGACGATGGAATAAACTCCAGCCGTTAGATCGTCGGTGAAAAATGTTAGACTTTATTTCTCAGGTTTTTTTTTCACCTACCATCTGTTTTTAGCGTGCCAACCAGCGATTAACATCTCTCCGGGGTAGCAATGATGTCGTAAGAAGATCGGGTTGTCTATTTCTCAGGTTTTTTTTTCACCTACCATCTGTTTTTAGCGTGCCAACCAGCGATTAACATCTCTCCGGGGTAGCAATGATGTCGTAAGAACTAGCAATCTAGATACAGCACGTGTGCAGGGAAGCAATGATGTCGTAAGAACTAGCAATCTAGATACAGCACGTGTGCAGGGAAGCTTTGCTGTTGAATCCAAGCCTGTACAATACAGACAGTTCGCTTATGATAGCTTATTTCTTTTCAATTTTAATTTAATTCTAATAAAGATAATAAACGGATATCAGAAGTTGTAAAAAATTGTTTTGGTGATTTGTTCAATTCACCTGACTCTTGGGCTCTTTCGTTGGTTCACATGATATTATATATGGAGACATGGCTACAGCTGAGAGGAGAAATTGATCCGAGTGGAAAGACCATCGGGTTTCCAAAGTATTTGAATTATGGTTCTCACTATACGTGCTGCAAAGACAGAGAAAACCACTGAACTATACCGTTCCATAATTCATGTAGATTTTGAGCGTTGTATCAAAGAGGTCTATGCATTAACTGAACTTGAGAGAAAAATCTACTCGTTAAATATCTAAAGATTAAAGAAGTAGTTAAATTGGATTATAATCAAGATATGGCTGAGCAGGACTTTTGGCAAAGTATTCTGGAGTATTGCACTGATGTGCAGGCTGCAATTCCTGGGCTGGAATCGGTGTCCAGGTTAGTTGTTGCGATTTGAACGAAAAAGTTACTAGCACTACTGAAATTTCATGAACTAGAACTTATAAGTAAATTGATATCTTAAACCATACAACTTTTATATTTCTAATTAATTATAAAAATGTCTTCCTAATCCATCACATTATCACATTAATATATTGTTAGTTGAGTACCTTACATCCTCATTATTTTTTTTTTTTTTGCCGGAATTCCGAGCTGATTGATATTACCAATTCTCAGAAGATCTAAACAAGGTAGACGATATCTTCGAAACAAAAGGTCTTCTGGATCCCGCTGACTCTATTCCAAGCCTTTGTGAGTCTTCAGACATAACAGATCCGGCTTCGTGTACCCTTTCCAAACCGTTATCGCTCCAATCAAATCCTCCCGAATGGGATATCTCTAACTGGAGCACAATTCTGATGGCTTCAATGGTTAGCCACATAATGGACCCAACGAACGTAGAATTTCCTCCAGAAGATAAAAAGATGGCTGCAGATCATGTCAAGCAAAATACCGAGCTTTCTTGGAATGACAAGCTTCCAGAGATAGAGATCTCAAGCCCTCATCATCTGCCCGGGAGTTTCGTCATATATATATAATGTGGAAGGGAGCGTGTAACAAACAAAGATGGGGTTCAGAGAAGAGCTAAACAGCTTTCTGGTCGATCGGCCATTTTTTCAGGAAACGTTCAAAGTGTATCATGCTTTCACAACGACTACTATCACTGCACTCAATTATGGAATAGGCAATCAAATTAAGCTGTCCCGGTGCACTGTCAGCAATATAAAATTTTAGAAAAGAAAAAACAACATAAAATGCACTGAATGCGTACTGCCCTTGCCATCGTCAACGTCCCAACGAAGACACTTTTTGGCCGGTAATAAAAAATGGGGAACAGATTTGGTGGCCTACTAGTTGCAGGCAATGATACACACTTTAACCTCATACACACTTTAAGCTCTGTAACCAAAAGTGAGTAGAGTAGATTTTTATTATTTAATTAAGTTTTTTTTATGTGGAGGAATGTTATGAGTCGTAAATAAAATGTTTTATAAATATCAATTTGATATTTATTTTTTGTTTTAATTTTTATATCTTATTTTCAAAATTTTCACATATAGATACAGCAACTAACTACCGCATGTATACGTATTATATATATATATATTAATTATATTGAAAAAAATTACATTTGTTATGGTTACGTATTTTATATATATATTAATTATATTGAAAAAAATTACATTTGTTATGGTTGAGGGTATTTATGTCACCCTTGAACACCTTGTATCGTTTGGTATCCTCCTTCACGTTTGCAAATCCTAATAATAGGTTACTTATCTTGAAAAAAGGTACTCTGGAACGAGCCCATGCTCAATTGTTGTGGACGACTTAGATCCATTTTAGTTGTGGGATCAACATTAGACATAAGCAAGAACCAATTGTTGTGGACGACTTAGATCCGCTTTAGTTGTGGGATCAACATTAGACATAAGCAAGAACCATGCAACACTGTGCTTCAATCTAAGTTTCTATATCGTATGTCTCTCGTTTTAAATTCTTTTAAATGTTACTTTTCTAAATCAAGCTATAAACATATAGTACTACAGAAAACGTTGTAGCTCTTCAAATTATTGAGTTTTGGTGTGTTAATTCATTAATCCTTGGTTATTTTCCTTTTCCATTTTGGTTACAAATTTTAGAAAATTGTTTAAATTAGGAAAATTGGTAATCTAACACAATTGAATTAGAAAAAATATTTAATTTACTGTAGTGGTTGTTTTTATTATAAATTTTAGAATATTGAAATTATTAACCCAATAAATTTGAAATAAAATTAATCTCTATAAAAATGAAAATTGGATCCTGATCATCTCACAGGTTCGCTCCTGTATATATTTAATGGTGAATGCAACTTGCTAAACCCAATATCATAATTTTTTAAATCTGGTTCTGATAACAGTGGATTCTACGTTTGTCAGTTGTGGTTCAAATTAGTTATCGTTAAATGTTTTCTGCAATAATCTGTACAATCTTAAATTGTTAATTTTTCATTGGTAAGCATATTTATCAAATATAAATGCAATTAAAATAGGCAGGTGCATTTTTCTAACTTACTGTTTAATAATGTCAAATGCATTTCATGGTTTAACAAGAGATGCATAATATGACTTCTTTTGATAATAAAAAATGCAGGCTGCATACTGGCATTTCTCTCAATTGGACTATTTAATGGTTATTTTCCACAAGTAAATAAACAGTGTTCATTTCATGCATGTGAAACTAAGCTGCCATGTTGTTCCCTTCTATCCATTGTATAAGACTTGTGTAACTCGTTCTGTTTCCTTGGTTAAGTGCAGGTTTCAGTTGGTCAAATAAAAGCTGCAAATAAGTACAATGATGACACCATCTATGCTGGAGAAAAACTTATAATTCCTTGAGAGGGATATGGGAGCTCAGATTATATTTGAAAGTTTGTAGTACAGGTTGTCATGGAATGTGTATGCAGTAATTTGCACAACAGCCTCAAGTCCCCAGTCTTGATTAGATATAAGAGGTCGGCCAATCCAATTTGAGTTTTGGATTGTTTATGGTAGGTTATCTATCACAAATTTTAAGGAAATATGTGAGAAGCCAGTTGGAAATGTATTTGTTTTGTTTATACAGGTTTCTTTTAGATTTGTTACTCAGGGGCATGATGTCATGTTCTAGAGATACCCTGTCCATGTATCTTTACTATCTCGTAAAATGCAAGTTGAATGCTAATCATTCCAGAGTCCAATGATTCTTTGGAAACTCATGTAGCAAATGGGTGATTGGTGTGCCCTGCATGACAATGCTACCCTGCGTTTATTAATAAGCTTTATCGTTGTATTGAACTCTTGTATTTTGGTGAGTGGTTTGACTCTATTTATCAAGTATCTTTATTCTTTGTTCCACCTTATTGTAGAGCATTTATTAGCGTAGTTGCTGTTCAGCTTTTTGAATGCATGTGAAACTAAAGTTGCCATCTTGTTCCCTTCTATCCATTGTATAAGACTTGTGTAACTGGTTCTGTTTCCTTGGTTGAGTGCAGGTTTCAGTTGATCAAATAAAATCTGCAAATAAGTACACTGATGACGCCATCTATGCTGGAGAAAAACTTATAATTCCTTGAGAGGGATATGGTAGCTCAGATTATATTTGAAAGTTTGAGATTATATTTGAAAGTTTGTAGTATAGGTTGTCATGGAATGTGTATGCAGTAATTTGCACAACAGCCTCAAGTCCCCAGTCTTGTTTAGATATAAGAGATCGGCCAGTCCAGTTTGAGTTTTGGATTGTTTATGGTAGGTTATCTATCACAAATTTTAAGGAAATATGTGATAAGCGAGTTGGAAATGTATTTGTTTTGTTTATATAGATTTCGTTTAGATTTGTTACTCAGGGGCATGATGTCATGTTCTAGAGATACCCTGTCCATGTATCTTTACTATCTCGTAAAATGCAAGTTGAATGCTAATCATGCCAGAGTCCAGTGATGCTTTGGAAACTCATGTAGCAAATGGGTGATTGGTGTGCCCTGCATTACAATGCTACCCTGCGTTTATCAATAAGCTTTATCGTTGTATTGAACTCTTGTATTTGGTGCCTCTAGAATTATTAATTTCCAACCCTTATTGCGATGTGAATGATTAGTATTTGTCATTTGGTATGCATAACAAGCTTTAACTTCTTTTGATAATAAAAAATGCAGGCTGCATATTGGCATTTGCCTCTCAATTGGACTATTTAATGGTTATTTTCCACAAGTAAATAAATAGTGTTCATTTCAGATGGCATTTTCTCTTTGAAACTGTGCCTCTGGACAACAGCCTGCTAACTTAACTGAACATTCATAAAGCTCTCCCAAATCTTAGTAGTTCATGGCCTATTTTAAATTCTATCAAACTTATTCGAACTAACACAGTATTTACTTAAGCGGGGTCATTTCACACTGCTTAGTACAATAGAATGATCTTTCTTGAAATAGAATAAGTACTTCAAAAAAGTACCTATGAATTTTACTCATAGTTATTTGACTTTAACCTTAACAGAATCCTCTGCGGAATCCCTATATGTCTTCTGGTACAATGTGTCCCTTGTTTTACCCAAAAAAAAAAAAAGCAGCAAAAAGGGCATCCTGGCCTTACACAACCCGACATTAGAAGCTCAGCTAGATTGTTTGAGAAAGAGAAGCCCTCGTAGCCCTTGTACACATACCCTGCAATTCTCGAATAATAAAACCCTGGGACAAACAGGATTGTTCCCAACAATGCAAACAACATACCTGAACAACAATAAATAGAAATCCCACAAAAATAAAATCAGATATAACCCTCAATCTTCAGCAGTAAGGCAACACCGATATAAGAGGCCAAAAAATCCAAAAATGGATTTGAGAAATAGAAGAAAAATGAAATGCTTTATTTCCGGATAAAAATCATAGACAAACCATGGGTTCTGTCACAACCGATTTGCTGAGAGAACATGAAGAGGCCAATGGCAATGACGATGGTGCCGAGGATTAACAGTGCAACTGCCAATGATATTTCCTTTCTGGGGGCTTGCTGGGTACAATAAACGTACCGCTGAAATCATTGTTGTTTACATAAGCCATGGACATGGATGGAACAAATCAAACCTCTTCTATTCGGCCTTATTATGGCAAAAACGCTTCTCCAAATTGCTCTCCATCAGATCTGTTCGTCCCAGAGATATTCAATATCTATATATAGCCACTATGATTGAACTTAGCTCCAAAAGTCGCTTTCTCTGCAAACATCTGCTTGTGACAAGGAGAGTAACGTGCATTAAACCTTCTCCCAAATGCCTTGTCGGAAGCCTTACCTTGGAAGTTGATCGTTCATGCTTCAAACCTCATTAACTTAAAGCTACCGATGAAAATATCAGCGTAATTTTGGCGGGGTAATAATGTTGTTTAATTACGCCGTAAGGCGTTTCTCCTCTTTGAAATGGGTAGGTCAAATTGACAGATCATTGAGTTGGAAGGTTTGTAATAGTCCTCGTAGAGAGATATTTCAAATAAAGTATTGTGCTTGAATATAATGAAAATGGATAGAGAAACACCTAGAGAAATCTTGGGGTAGAGTTGCTGCCTTTGCTTGTGACCTTCTGAATCTCAAAAAAATAATTTGTGATGAGTCATATTATGATTTACACTCAATATTAAATATAAGATAAATATATAAGAGTAGCATGTGAGTGTTAGATTTATAAAGAATATTCTTTTATTATTAATAAAAATATAGATAGTTAGTTTTATTTTAAAGGGTTATAAATATGAGTTATAAATACAAGACTTAATAGGTTGTAAATATTTAAAGTGTTGTAAATATGAGTTATTAATTGTTTTTACTCAAAATCTGATAAATAGCAATTTAGTAATTTCTTTATAATGGAGTGACTTAAATTCATGTTTCTTTAGGTTGAAGGTAAAACCACTAAAGTGCAAAAATTGTGATGCCAATAATTAGAGGGATTGTCATCATGGGGTGATAAGAAATTTAATATTCCAAGAAGATGAGGTAGTAGTAGATTCTAAATAAATTAGCAATGCAACAACATAAATGTTTGCAACAAATTTAGAGAGATCCACCTTGTTGAATAATGCACACACTACATGGATAATGGATTTCCGCACTTTATGCCTTACGGCATTTTCTTTGCAACATCTGGTGCAAATGCTAGTTAGAAGAATAAATCCAAAATTTTAAGTCCTCTTATAGTGTCTTATAGACAACTATTCCATCAAAAATAGTCAACCAGTCATCTTACTTATCCAGTGAATTTAAAAGTCATAGTTCTTACAATGGATTTGAAAAACCTCTACAAAAAACCACCATCTGGTACCTAAAGACCAATTAAATACAAATTTCTCTTTGTAGCTAAAACAAGGGTGCCTCCTCTGAATTCAAGTTAAGTTAAGAAAGCCCCCCTATAAGAGAGAAGGCTCTTTAGACAACTTATCCACCTGTATCATGAATTCATGGTATACACATGAAAATGAAGTAATTTCAAAAGAGGCTTATATCTCTTGGACAATCATCATAATTGGGAAGAGACTGAAATTACCAATGTTCCATCTCCATAGACCTGAATTTTTTTAGTCCTCTTTCCTCTTCAATTTTCAACAATAGCCAAGGCGTATAGAATTTACGTTGATTTTTTAAACCTTGGCTAGTAGCATACTTCAGCTTAAGGTAGTTCAAAGAGTCAAAACAACCCCTCCTCCACATATGCTAGGGTTTCCTTGACTTGCTCCATTGAAGAAGTCTTAAGGCCTTTGATGGTCAATACATGGCATTAATAAGATTCTAGGAGAAATCCATTTGAGAAGTACTTATTTATCAGATCAATTCACTCTAACCTTGTGTGCCACCTCTGTAGATGTGATAACCAAATCTTGAAAGATCATATGATTTCGGGTCCCCCAAATCCCATAAGAAAGCAGGCAGGTGAGAGCCTTATATGCTACTATTATCTTATTATATAACCAGTCAAAAATCCAGTCAACCAAAGTCATATTTTCCCATTTATATTTTCTCACTGTGGCTTGAGTAACCTCATTCCAGACTGCTCTAGAAAAAGGATAAGTCACATGTAACTGATCCACAATTTTCTCACTATCCTTGTACAATATACATCTGCCTGTCCCTACTTAGTTACTCTTTTGTTCATTATCCAAGGTGAACAGTTTATTGGCTAGGGCTAACCACGGGAGAATGATTCATATTAGATCTGGTGAAGAAATCTTGGAGGAGAAGAGTGTAAAAGAAAGATCCAAAAGAATAAAAATCCTATTCAACCTAGCCACACTGGAATAGGTGCAGAAATTATATAAGAGCAAGATTTTCCATAAAATATAGGAAATACCTAATCTATTGGAAGGAAGAGGAAAACATAGTGAAAGGATAAAGGTATAAGAAATAAGTTCAGTGCTAAAAATTCTCGAAGAGGAAATTGACATGTATGACCTAAGGTCCACTAAAGAAAGTGGGAGATGTGGGGAAAGGAGAGGTATTCTTGACCATGAGTCATTGGGTGAGAATGATTTGATCCAATATTCTTCTCATTGAAATATGCAAGGAGGCTACTTGTGCTTGGGGATGATTGAGCTTATTATGGATTCTTTGGGTTGATCATATTGGTTTTTGTTTAAGCCGTAGCACTCTTGAACATTAATGTTAGGAGCCATTAATGTTTAAGTCACATTATATGGTGAATATGTGACCAATGCAATAAAATATAAATATTTTATGTTAGAGGTTAAGTTGTTAAACTACCTAACAAGTAAGGGTGCTATAAATAAGTTTGATATGATGAACAGTGTGTGTGTTGGAGATGTAAGGATGAAACTTTCTCATCAAATATTTTATACTCTATCCATCATTGTCTTACGTTTATGTCTGTGTCTTGACCATATGGCCCTGATTTAGGTTAAATATTATTCCCTTCAGATTTTTGTTTTTGTTTGGATCACTATTTTTTCTGATGATCGTGAGGTTTTCTCTGGCCTCTAGAAAATCCCTCTCAGTTCAAGTACTGCTTGTGTCTCTAAACTTCCATGATGGATTAGTTTACTTCTATGTTTGTTGTCATTAATGATTTTCCTAAACAAATAGACGCATTTATGTAATAACTATCCAACTTACAAATGTTTTTGCATGTTTAGATGGATACACGATGGATTTGGCTATACTGATAAAGAATCTTGGCACAATAATGAAAGAGTTTTAAACAGATGATTAACCTCATCAGTCGAGAGGAACTTGCTGTAATAAAATATTGAAAAACTAAAAGTTGTCTTTTTTATCTTCTTGATGGTGAATGCTATATAGGATATACAAATATAGTTCATTCTCTAGTTGTTTTTTTGGCATTGTTTCCATTTGTGTTATATATTAAGTGCCTTTTCCTATTTATTGCTTAATGCAAAACCAAAATTGTATGCATTTTTTTCCCTTCAGCAATGGCCTCTATTCATTACTGCATCTCTTCGTCGGTTGCTGCTACTTATCACAGTTGAGGTAATCCATCTCAAGAATTGTAAAATCTCTCTAGTGACAACATTTTAAACCAAGGGCTAAACCAAGGGATGAATTCCTTGTGTCTGGTATCGAGGAATGAATATGAATTATGTAGGTCCACGTAAGAGATATGAATTGCATATCTTTGCACATAGGTTCATTTGTTTGACAATTTACCATATCGTTATTGTTTTGGGAGTTTTATGGAGAATTTTTTCCTTGCACTATTAAGGTACCATGTGAAATTTTGAAGCTGTAGTTGTTTAGTGAAATCTTTAGAAATTTTCATGTATCTCGTAAATTTTTAATTCACCTGGAAAAAAAATAAGTTAAGTTATAGCCTAGAAGCACCACTTGAACTAAAAAATGGTAGCAACACCGGGTTCAAATGGGCATGCGATACACATAATACAATGGGTTTTTTATCAACTACTGAATGACCACACATTTGTGATTCATTAATGGCCTGCCATAATCTCCACATAGAAATAGAGGACTTTTTTAATTAACTAAACACAAAGTTTCCTAACTTCAAACATGCTTATTTGACTAAAATATTCTCTTACCAACAACAAATTCTAGGGCCTGAGGAGGACTTGTTTTAGAATGAGCGACCTCAATTATCTACTAGTAGTTTGGGTCTTTAGAAAGGTATGTGGTTTAATATTTATTTGAGATTATTTAAGAGGATCCATGAAGGAAAAAAAGAGAATTTTGGATTTAAAACTACTCCCAAATTTTTGTGATGTTTGTTTTCTTGAAGTAGATCCTCAAGAGTGTGATTTGTTGTTTTTTTAAAGAGAGTGTAATTAAAATATCACATTTGAGAACTTAACAGAAAACATTGAAGCATTTTCAAATAAAATATTACACATTTTTTATCACTGGAATTTTGTGTCTAGAAGATATTTTCCTCGCTTGTGATATTTCACATTCCACATAACCATTTCAAGAAGATGACAAGTATCTTTGATGTTTTCATTTGGATTATTGTTTCTTATAAGTTTAAGCTTAAAGGTTTGATGGATTCCATTACTATGGAAATGGATTTGAAATTTGATGAAAGCTCGGAAAATGATTTGTGGAAGATGACATTTTTCACATATTTTGAGAGTAAATAAAAAGACGAATAAGAAAATAATCTCAGAATGAAAATAGTTTCAGAAAAATTTGATAATCAAGAACTGAAACAATTTTTGTGGGACTTGTAGTTCAATGCTATTGTAATCCACCAGGAACGTCTTTTGCCACTTTTGGAAATAGAGTGTTTAATTCATATGTTGTGAATATTGGTGCCAAAGTTGCATTTATTTTTTGTATTGAGAATGGAGTTGCTATGAAAGCAATAGGTGCGGCTCTCCCATTTGGTGGGGAAGATATATCAAGGTGTCTCCCTGATTGTAATTCTCTGATGATGGCCCTCAAGCAGGTCTGGTGTTATTTCTTATGTTGTTGGTGAAATAATCAATGACCGCCATTGTCACGTGCCAAAAAAAATATAGTGCATTGTATTTGATAAAACAAGTACCCTTATAAAAGGAAAACCCTTTATTACTAGTGCTAAAGTTCTATCATATACGCAACTGGCAGAATTTATCAAAATAGTTGCTCCTTGGTGTAATATTTAACAGTATAATCTTAACCTTACCCATTCAATTATGACCTTATTGCAATATTCTAACTTCGTCTTCCCATTCTAAAACTAGAGGTATTACTAAATTCCCACCAATTATAGCCATGAATCCACAATAATTTTCAATAGCATTGAAGCGCCAAAAGAATGCAATATTTTTCAAGAATTCAATGCCAGATTTAATCCTGACCATTTACACAACTAATCCAACAATCCTTAGAATTCCTAGAGCATTGAGTTAGGTTTCACTCGATAATTTTAGTCATTTTCAAATATAAAATGATTCCCAAGCTAGAAAACATTGTGCCACCCTTCCACATGCAATAGAGGTTCAAATCTAAAATGATTTATTGTTTTCACTATGGTTCAAACAAGATTTGATTATATTTCTATGGTGACCTCCACTTTAAACACATTCAACAAAATTTATTCAAACATATTTAAGCAATGAGCATCCATTAACAAGTGTAGTGTAGACTATGTATGTCAATATCATTTCTTTGCGAGTTGCCTACAACTACGTATATGAAGGGGCTTGGGACCAAGAATACTTCTTGATTAACTTCCAAAAAATTTGAAGCTCTTACCGGAAATGATTTAAGACATTTAATAGATGGGATAAATATTTTGGCTGGTAAGTGGAAGTTGATGTCTGAGTGTGGAGTGTCTACACCTTCATTTCTAGAGGATTATTTAAAGGATATGGAATAACATGCAAGGATAGGAATTTTGGCGGTCTTGATAAAATACTAGTGTAAATGTTAACCATTTTTGATCCATTTAAAAGCGAGGTAGTTGTTGTCATAGAATGTCTAAAGAAAATGGGCATACACCCAATCATGGTTATAAGAGATAACTAGACAACAACTCAAGTTGTTATGCAAGGGTTAGGTACTTAATATATGTCAAGGGTAAGTTCATTCCTACTGGAAAAGCTGAAAAATTAGTTCTCTTTAGAAGGATGGAGTTTATGATATGCAATGAAGCCATATATAAATCCTAGGAACTCAATTGGGTGAAGAAGAATCACTTCTCGTTCTCAGTTTCTTGGATGAAAACTTTCCAAAAACTAAAAGTAATCCACCATTGAAATGAAACACAATAGCCCACATCAACATCATCTACTGAATCTGTAAAGCTTACAATTTTAGAGTAGTCTGAAGTGCTCTTCAAGGAAATGAAATCAGAAGGTTTCTACATGAATCTCACATTCACAACACTTATCAAATATATGGGTGACAGTGGATGTTCAAAAACAAATTGTTGGTTCTTCACCAAATAAAATCCTTTAAATGGAAATCGAGATCATCCAAATAAAGATCTTAAAGTGGTTCGAGCTCTAGATCGATGAAATGTAGGTCTCTTACCCCTACCATACACCTTGCCTTAGTAGAACTAGTTGCCCTAGAAGATTGATTTCTACTCATCATAGGAGAGACAAAACTAAGCAATGGTTTTGATTTTTTTATCATTAAATACTTCTAAGTTATTCAGAAAATCGTTGCAACCCAATCGAGTGCCTACATATGATGATCATAGACCTGCAATAGAAACTTGATGTCATTCTTCCCTTTCCCAAGGGAAACTTTAGACTTCCAATTCCAAATAGGGCATCAACACAAGATTCTTCTTATCCATTTAAGCAGCCAACTGGCTCTTTCATTAGGGAGTCGAATACATAAGGAAGAGAATTCCCAGGTTCATCCATCGCAACCTTGATATGGAGGTTGGAATTATTTTTACCGAACCTTGACAAGTATGCATCAAATGTGCCAGTCATAAGGTCTCATCAATTCAAAAACGAAGACTTTTTCAAGCAGATATCCATGGACATAGAATCCAAAATTCCAAATCTCAACAAGGCTCATAGAAGCGAATCAACACCATTATTTAGAAGGTAAAATGGTATTTAATGCTTTAGTCTTTCTTATTCTACATTCTCCCTCTGATACAAATGTCTCTTTGTTATGATCTTAAATCCTCTCATGTTTCCCAAGTAATCCATATACTTTTGAAGAGCACTTATTTTGTTGCAACTGAAGACATTGATCTTAATATTTAATTTATTTTCTATGTATATATCTCCATTAACATATTTATGTTGAAGGTTGTGCTACAATTTTGGAAAAGAGTTAATCTGAAGATTACATTCTAAGATTCTTTGGCATTGTTTCATGTACCTCCTATAGGCATATAGATATAGTTGAATAACCACTATTCCTCCTATCTGCATCCTCAACAGATAAGTGACCCCTATTCTATAAAGCTATGTTAGGGATTTTCACTTGCACATTCTTGCAATTTCATGGAGAAATTTTCATTGTCAAATCTTCAGTTTTGTGGCATAATAATCATGCAATATATATGTGAAATGGGTTTCTTCCAAATAATGTTCATAACTTTTGACCACACTTGTAGAGATGTTTAAATCTTTTGGTGAATCTAAAATTAAAATGATTCTTTAGAACTGGGTTTTCTTCTAATTTCCATGGATCTTATCATTCTTGTCCATTTCCATATAGATTCTAAAGCAAAAATTCTTAATCCATCTACTTCTAAGGACGATACTGATTAGATAGATCTTTCACTGCTTAGGAATCACTATAAACTCCACAATATTGACCTTGGGAACCTCTATATTGGAAAATATGTTTATTTCTTGAAAACCAAGAATCTTCCTATAAGCAAATATTATCACATAATAAGGCAACGAAAAGGTGAAAAAATTACTTCTGAAGCAGAATCATATCCTTTTGAAATTTATGGAGTTTCTTTATTCTCAAGTTCATTAACTTTGCCACAATTGATGTAATGATAACACAATACAAAGCATTAGTGAAATCTTCCATTCCCAAAATTTCATTAGGATGAAGTTAGAGAGCATATATTCCAACCTCCCATGAATCTCAACACAATATAGAAGCATTGTTTCTAAATCCATGAAGAGATTTTCTCCACATCCCTTGGTAAACATGTTGATCTATGACCTTACCTCAAACATAAAAGACCAACGCTGGGTCCCTTCAACTACCATAAAGTATTCATAAAAAAATGGGTGAAGTTTGACAACTGAGGATTATTAGGGTCACACTCTGGCTAGAACAAGTCAACTCCAATTGTTCATTCTGAACAAATATATATGTGTTGAGCGATGATTACATGTGCACGAGAAGCATAAATTTTTCATTTTCTTTGCTAGAATGCCTCAACTAAGTTTGATATTACACCAATACAATATTATTGTGTGAAGTGAATTCCATAGGTATTTTACACAAATTACAAAGTATATGAACTTTAGATAAGAAATCATTACTATTTAGACAATAAAGAAAGGTATTTTTTCACAAATTACAAGGTATATGAATTTTAGATTAGAAATCATCAGTGTTTATATATAAACTAGAGAAATATTATAGATATATAATTAAATATTGATCAGAGCTCTTTTATTCCAAAGTATCTAGAAACGTGAATGAGAGGGTAGATTGATGAGGAACCCCCTCCAAGATTTTTTATAGACCATTCTTAACTCCTTTCTCACTCTTGTATTCTCCTGTTATGAAGGAGGATCTATGCATGCATGTATTTTCCTTTTGGGGTTGGGCTAAGATCTCTGATAGGTCACAAACTGAACCCTTTTGTTTTGGTTGTGGCACAAGAATTGATATAGTTTTTCTAAATAATAAGGTTCCTACACTGCATGAAATTCATTAGATTTTAATCTTTAGGGGAATCCAAAAGATACATTAAGCACATCCATCCCCAGTCTAAGTAGTTGTGAAGTATTCAATCACTACCATAGAGAGCAATGAATTGATCATGATATCCACTACCAAGAGAGATGACAACTTTCTTTCAAAGTGCTCCAGTGTATTTGGAATGATTTTTCAATGAAATTTTATTTCTTAGAAATAAATCACCATCTCCATACTTCCAGGACTTAAAATGTTAGGAACAAATTATGTTTAAATTGTAGGGTAAACAACAATTTGTGTTCATTCAATTTTAAAAATTTGCATACTGTATCCAACAAAATTTAAATCATGCCCTTACAAATTGGAATATCAAAACCCCAAGCAACTTTTCTAGCATCCCTGCAAATATATTAATGTATTGTGTATTTTTCCTTGTTTTAATTAATACATTCAAGATGATACTAAATTTTGAGGCTGGGAAATCCTTATTAAAATCAATTATCAAGAAATTATTATTGCTCTTTAAATATATAGATTCAACATTCTTTTTTGAAAATATGACTAGTCAGTCCTATTCCTTGGCATTCATAAACTTGTGTGATGATCAGTTTTAGCAGGTCACTTAAAGTGGAAATTGTTCAACTTAGAGTCTACAGTAATACCTGAAAGACTCAATAACAATCATCAACAAGTGATTAATTAATTAATTTTCTAATTCACTGTAGTCTAGTAACACATACATTTTAGCAACTAACTAGGAGACTTGCTCGAAGATTTCTTATTGACTCTTCATAACTCATTTCTCACTCACCTACTCGCATCATATGATGAGGCATCTACTCTTTGAAGTGCATATTCACCCCTTGTGATTGGGCCAAAATATCTACTATATCTTCAACCTTCCTCTTAAATAGCTAGAATTTTCTCAATAAACCCAACTATTCCATGAACATGAATCAAGTAGAAATCCCCCCTTGTATCTTCCCTTAGGAAAATCCAACTTGAAAAAATATTTCTCCTAAAATAAAACATGTTCAATTTCCTATCATTTGGGTGGTTTTAGCCACAAATGGAGTATGTCAAAGTTACTGGAATATGTGATTTAACATATTTTTCCAACTGGCAGAGGAAGCATTTACCCTCTTGACCGAGACTGGCATAAAAAATATAGCTAACTAACCAAATTTTGGTTCAGGATTAGATGGGAACAAATGGCAATAAATATGAACAAGAAAAGGTAAAATAGGATTAGATGGGAACAAATGGCAATAAATATGAACAAGAGAAGGTAAAATAGGATTAGATGGGAACAAATGGCAATAAATATGAACAAGAAAAGGTAAAATAGAATTTTGTACTAATAATAAAACTAGGAAATACAAACCCCATTAAGTATATGTGTGTAGAGCAGACCATTTTTACTCTTTGTAGAATATGCAAACATTATGACATATGCTATGAGTGAAAAGTCACTAAGATTTAAGGCTGAAGCAATAACCTAAGCATTGGTATCACAAGACTAGGAGTAGAGCTACATGTTCTTGTCTTGAGGTTACATCCAAGGGATGAATCCAAACTTGTTAACAGATAATGATATCATTATTGAATAGTAATGCTGAAAAATATATGCAGTTTTCCAAGACTTTGAATGCTCAAACCTATAAGGGGAAACCCTTTATTTCTTCTTCCACAATGATATGGACAATATCCTAAAGTTCAGATCCCTTTCTGAATCTAGGACTTTCATTGGACTTAATCCCATCCTTTTCATTACCATTTTTTTTTTGGCGAATGAAATATTTTCCTTATGAATGTTTTTGGAATCTAACAATTTACAGTTAACTATCTTCGGTGAATTTTCTCCATATTAAACTCATTTAGTTTGATCTTTGGCATGTAATAATTGTGATTCACTCGTTTATATTTGCTAAAGTTTATTTATTTGTAGATAAACAAATTATGTTTCTTAAATTTATTGGATTGTGTTCCCTTACTTTCCCTCTTTCCTTGTCCCCTACCTTTGTTTCCCATTTCATATTTTTTCCACCATTCATCTCAAGCCATGTTATATTCTTCCTTCATTTTTTCCCCTTGTTGGCTATACCATACCCATCATTTATTTCCATGATTTGATCCATCCCACCCTTTCTTTGCATGCTTACAACTAGACAATTACATGAACAATGAGAGGAGCATGACATTGATGAAGGTCCAAGGTGTTCTTCATGTATCAATGCCCCACTGTAAGATATTCAATTACACTGATGTTAAGTAGTGTGGTGTGGCATCCCTATTCTTCTTTGTGTAGATGGATGATATTCCTTTTAATAGAGTTGAAGGAAACAAATTGTTGTGAGCTCCCTAAAATTTAGCATTTCCTATCCCTTTGACGTAATATTTATTGTGTAACGACTAAGGTAATAGTCATATAAGCTAGCGTTCTCACATGAATAATATACATTTCCTATGGATCTCTTCAGACTAACTGTGTAGAAATTTATAGTTCAAATTTAGTCATTTTGTCCATCTTAAACTCACTTTTCTCATCTGTTTTTATCTTTAGCATGTGACTGAAAGTCAAGAAAGTATTCTTCATATCTGTTTAATATTACTATCTTTACATATAAACAGTTAAATAAATACCTCATTTTATCATCGCATTTACTGTTGAGGCATAGTTGAATTAGTTTATTCTATCAAAGAAATTTATGTGAACTAGTTTCCAAGCATGAATTTCTCTTGTTGTTTCTCCTTAGCAAATTGAGATTGAATAAAACTTTTCCTTGAGAATAAAACGAGTGAATATTTCTTTTACATGTCACCTCTTCTCAAACTCAATGTCTCTTCTTTATATGTGTTTCTTCTCTTGAGGCTAATTCCTCTACTACCAATTAAAATCAGTCTACGACCTAAGAAAACCAAGTTGAAGAAGATTATAGACACAACTTGTGAAGAACATAAAACAATATCTGACCCAATTGAGTTAAAGATATTGCACATCGTAGCTAATTTTAAGAGTAATGGTAAGTTGTATGCAAAGACACCCTCACTAACACTAATCAATGAAGAGATTTTAAATTTAAATAATAGGTGTAAGATTTATTGAATAAAGCTAATAACTTTCAGAGTAATCATTTAAGTAAAAATCCATAGATAAGAATTTAGAATTTTGTGGGCTAGTAAAAGACAAATAATTAACTCAATGAAAATTGCAAGAGAGAAATATGAAGCTTAAGCTTAGCTTGGACTTTGTACGCATCCAACCTAGAAAAAATGCATAAAGTTAGGTTTAAATTGAGAGACTTGATAGATCATGCTCTATCCTTGCATAGTTAATCCAACAAAGCAATGTTTCTTTGCTCTCCCCACGATGCAAAAGTTGGATGCTATAATCAAAGAGTTGCTAATTCTCTTGAATATTTGGTAGGTTTCAATGAGTATGTAACAGAGAATGTTCATATACTCACAAATATTCAGAATATCCAGAAAATGGTAATATGCATAATAGGACAAGTAATATTCACATATAAGTAATATTTATATACAAGAATGTTGAATGTACAAGTCATATCATTGGTTCCAAATGAGTGCTGAAATTCAATTGCAAGTTGAATTTATGATCTTGGTAATTACTTGTGAGAGAATTATTATTCTCTTAGTATCCTTTATTCTTTTTGAAACAATTATACTTTAAAATTTTTAATTGTAAGAGAGTACTAATTCATATGGTTTGTATAAAATATAGATGAGTGTTAGGATCCGAAGATATTGGGGTTGTCTTGGTTTTTGAAATGGATATTTTTTAGGATGTAAATAAACATGAAAGAAGAAATTCAAGAGGGTACATTTGGTTAGATACATTGGAAGAGTGTGTAAATGGCATAGTTTTAGAAACAATTCCAAAATTTCAATTTTTTGCCATATTTGATATTTTTGGTGGGTATGTGGAGATAACATGCAAAAATGATACTATGGGGTACAACTAGTTAAGAATGGACCAATAGTGGAAATGATAATAACCTGGATTTATATATTTCCTTTAATAAAAAATTTAGATCACGATACACGTAAAGGGATTTAATGAAGTTATCAACGATAACAAGTGTTTCTCTCCCATAATATGTCATTTTAGTAATGATCAAGTACTTATAGGCTAGTGTTTTCCTAGAATTTTAAGATTCATGATGCCATGGTATCAAAGGAAGGGAATGATGACACTAGCCCCGAAATTAAAACATGCAACTAATTAGATCAATTATGTGATTTACAATCAACATACCTCTCTTCAACTAATTCGCATAGAATTTTTAAGAAATAGGAGCAAAAGCAACTTATTTGTAGCGATAACATTCCTTACTTGTAATTTTGGAGTTGAATGTTATTTGAATCTTGCTAACGGCAACAAAGTTTTGGGGACGACTCTCCACCCAACTGTAGGCTCAGTTGCACAAAATCTTTCTATAACTGGCCACCCCCAAGCCCTCAATCAACGTACAACTGCCAAGGAATCTTTTGTCTCACCACACTTTTCTTCCAAGAAAATAGATGATGGAATAATTGAATGATCTCTCATCTTCCTCACTGTCTATTAAATAGAGCAAACATTGTAAGAGGAACCGCATGCACACATTCCATGTGTCAACATGCAACTTTTATTTTTTTTATTTCAAGATTTACTAAAGTTAAATTTTCTCTTAATTTATTTCTTTCTTATTTTACTCATTTTTATTTTTTGATAACATTACTTATTTTTACTATTTTTATAGTTCTTTTAAGTTAACTCTTTCTTATTTTATTTACTTTATGTTAACTTTACTTTTTATTACTATTTTATAGTTTTACTTTTATATCTACTTATTTAGAACTCTAGTATTGTTATTTACTATTTTATTTATTTGTTATTATTATATTTCCTTATTATTTATTATCTATTTACTATTATTATCTTTTCTTTAATGTTTTTTATTTATTTGCTTATAAATAATATTATGTAATAATTATTATTATTATTATTATTAGGGGACATCACATACTCCCCCTAAGAGGGAACTTCATCCCGAAGTTAAATTGAATCATTTGACATTTTATTTATTTAGTTATTTATTACTTCATGTTTTCCTTACACCCTCTGCTAAACTAGTATAACCAGCACGCATCGAAAGTTTTCACAACACCCGGGAAATCTCAAGGAATATTTGTCTTCTTTCCCACTTTCAGAACCAAGAATAAGCCTCCCCGGTCTGTATCCTAGTCAAAGGCTAGCCCCAAGGCTCGCGCTTGACTCAGACCTCATCTACCCCAAGGCAGGCATCTGGACGCTACTCAATGACTCCAGGCATCTCGAAGGGCTAGCCCACTCTCTCCATTACTACTAAGGCACACAACCCGAAGCATCGAAGCCCTTACACCCCCACCAAACTTTGGCATCCCAATCTAATACTAGGCACCTAGCCTACAATATCAGGCACTTGGCCTCCTCAAGATGGTCCCGTAGCTCCTCAAGCACTATCCATCAAGAGCTATACGAGACAAAGGAACCACTGGCATATGTAGTGTTGATTGAGTAAGTCCCCAACCCATATGGTGTTACATAGTATCCCTCACAAGTATGGGCTCCCACGAGATCATCAAATACACTGGCCCTCTCGGCCTATTTGTGGAGTTCCTGTCAGTCACCACATCTCAACATGCAACCATGCATTAGTTATAACATCATAGTATCATAGAAAATAATCCACATGCCAACTCTTGCATGTCATCATGATAACATAGCATCATTGTTAATCACCACATTATGAATCATAAAGAACTACATGCTCATGCATGTCATAAAATTTACATGCAATCACCACAAGCTTCATACCTTGAAATATCATCATAATGTATAACATCAGAGATACTCATGACATCACATAATAAATGGAACCACATGTCAATATAACCTCATAACATAACTCCATAAATACGAGAATCATATATTAGAATATCTAAACTAGTTGACACATTTGACAAAATAAATCTAGAATATATGTCATTATTTGTTTCAATTTCATCAACTCATCATACTATTTTCCTTCATCCCTTCACCACACCATTGATTCCTTTTTGAGAAGTAACATCATCGTAACAAAGTTAAACACTAATTTTAAATGCAGATATGCAAATTGTTTTGCAATAAATGATGTAATATCCAATTAACAAATTCCAAGCATTACCTTGAGTTGATGTTTGTGCATGTTGTTTTTATCAACATAAAAAAGAAAAACTTAGTAGCCACATAAGTCTTAATTGATATTTCTATTCCTATCCCCACCACACCATACACTTATACACATACATAACCATATATTTAAATGTTACATTTTCTCACCATACTAATATATTTATCTTTGAATCTTTTTATTTTAATGAAATAGTTATTATTCTATGAAAAATAATTATATTTTATTTTTAAATATATATTTATAATGTTAAAATTAATTTCACTTAAATATATGATATTATTATTCTCATCATTTAAAAAAATATAATTCAATTTTCTATAAAATTTAATACAAAAACTACATATACAGAAAAAGAGAATGTAATTTCAGATGTACTCACATAACCAAAAATAAATAAATATTAACACACATTTTAAACATTAAATATATAATATACCCATGTAGATATTTCATTAATGGATTGATGCTTCTATTTAAATACATTTCACCTTATTATGTTATATCATAATAAGGCCATCGAACTCCAAACCATGTTAATTGGTAAAGTCTCCAATTCTTTTTTTAAGAAGCGTCAATGCCTACTCATGTCTATTAACATTTATAGCATGAGCTTTGCATGTCTACCAACAATTATAGCATGAGATTATTATTTTTGAAATGTTAGTTATAGATATGTATGCATGGTATTTAAGGATACGGGTTATATGTTCGTGTGATTAAGAAGATGGTTTTAAAATCTGTTCGGCTATTTCTACACAGTTTTGAACTTTGTTATCAATATATGAATTATTATTTTTAATTATTAATTGGAAAAGAAGAAAATAAAATTCGTTTCATTAAATGAAAGATTAAGTCTCCTCACTTACGATAGTTTTTAAATTATTGATAGGAAAATATGATTGGACAGATACTCCTTGGGTTTTGAGTTTTGGTTTCCGATTTTAGTTATTTATAATGAGGTTTTTTTTAAGCTATATTCAAAATAATTTTTGATTTAAAAACAAATCAAAAGTTTAAGATAACACCCAAATAACTTTTAGTTATTTGTTACTAATTATAAGTAATTAACTTAATATAACTTTCAATTTAAAAAATAAAAATAATAAAACTTAAATTAAATTATTTTTTAGTTGAAATGAGGACAAATAATATTATATATGATTTGGATATATATATTTCATTTATATTATCAAATTTTTCATTTTTTAATTAATTATCAAATATTATTTATAATTATTAGTAAATAAGAACATGAAATCCCAAAGGTCCAATAGAGTTTAAACCTTGCTCTGATACCATATGTAACAACTCCAAAATTAAAACATGTAACTAATTAGATCAATTATGTGATTTACAATCAACATACCTCTCTTCAACTAATTATCATAGAATTTTTAAGAAATAGGAGCAAAAGCAACTTATCTGTAGTGATAACATTCCTTGTAATTTCGGAGTTGAACATTATTTGAATCCTGCTAACCGCAACAAAGTTTTGGGGACAATTCTCCACCCAACCGTAGGCTTAGTTGCACAAAATCTTTCTACAACTGGCCACCCCCGAGCCCTCAATCAACGTACCACTGCCAAGGAATCCTTTGTCTCACCACACTTTTCTCCCAAGAAAATGGATGATGGAATGATTGAATGATCTCTCATATTCCTCACCGTCTATTAAATAGAGCACACATTGGAAAGGGAAACGCATGCACACATTCCATGTGTCAACATGGAACTTTTATTTTTCTATTTCAAGATTTACTTAAGTTAAATTTTCTCTTAATTTATTTCTTTCTTATTTTACTCATTTTTACTTTTTGATAATTTTACTTATTTTTACTTTTTTTGTTTATAGTTCTTTTAGTTAACTCTTTCTTATTTTATTTTACATTTTTTTAACTTTACTTTTTAGTACTATTTTATAGTTTTACTTTTATATCTACTTATTTAGAACTCTAGTATTGTTATTTACTATTTTATTTATTTGTTATTATTATATTTCTTTATTATTTATTATCTATTTACTATTATTATCTTTTCTTTATTGCTTATTATTATTATTATTATTATTATTATTATTATTATTATTATGGGACATTACATGGAGATAACATGCGAAAATGATACTATGGGGTACAACTAATTAAGAATGGACCAATAGTTGAAATGATAATAACTTGGATTTATATATTGCTTTTAACAACAAATTTACATCACGATACACATAAAGGGATTTAATGAAGTTATCAACGATAACAAGTGTTTCTCTCCCATAATATGTCATTTTAGTAGTGATCAAGTACTTATAGGCTAATGTTTTCCTAGAATTTTGATATTCATGATGCCATGGTATCAAAGGAAGGGAATGGTGACACTAACCCACCAGCAACAACACTTGTGGTTTGTAGGTACTATTATTTTAACATTTCACTATTTTTCATGATGACCAAACATAGGGGAAAGGGACACTGCAACCTTAAGCTGATGAAGTGGTTTCTTTGGATCATTGATTTTTCCTTAACAACTCTACGTTTACATGTTCAGATTTGAGGGTTTTCAAAAACTCCTTATAGAGAAATTTACCCCAAGTTAGAGCCATATGTTATCTACCAGTTTGCACATGGATTGGAATATACATTCTAGAATCTGGAATATAAGGGTATTCCTTTGGAAGGAATCCTATGATGATAAATATGCATGACCTCAAGATTACAATTTGATTGATGTGACCATGACATACGAGAAACTTCTGCAGAATTCAGTGTGATGTTGTCCCAAGAAAAAAGGTATTAACTACAACAATTTGAATTTTTACTTTGAAAATGGCCTTGGCAAGACAATGCAACACACCTCTTGTGGCCTATGTTATAGGTTCAAAGAAAAATTAAGTATTTCTCTCATAATGCTATTATGTTAAATAAGAAGGAGGGTCCTTGATATGTAACAAGGTTTATTACACCGCGGTGATAATAAAATCAACTGTTATCAAAGATTTGATCTTAGACGGTATGTAGTGTTAGCACATGACTTGTTCTTATAGATTGTAACATGTCCTTTCATATCTGTGGAGTGAGTATCATCTTTGAATATTCTAGTATAGGTTGGCACTAATATGCATCACCAAGTGCCCAATGTAGACCTATGTAAAACTCTTATGTTATAGAGCTTCCTAGTGAACTAATTATGAAGAAATTTGTTGCTGAACACTTGCAAAGATTGGCAAAGTAAACATATATTGAACGGAAATTTGTTTGTTGTATTTCAAAGAAAAGAAGAAATGGAATGTCGGTGTTGGTTTAAATAGGGATACAATATTAAGTCAATGCAATGGAAGTGGTTACATACACTGTAAACAAACAACAACTTCTCTATACACAAGTTCCATTAGTACATTTGCTGGTGAATAATCCTCTAGTTGCATCTTCTTTTTCTTAGCCTTTGAAATAATCACAAGTGCCTAGATACCTAGAACAAAATCACCCAGTTATAGTAAACTCAAGTTGTTTCATGACCTCGGATCTGTGGTGTGTTCTAATATTGAGAATAGCATAGACATGTTCCCAATGATGCATTGGAAATAGAGAAGGCCATGAAATTACTTGCTCGAGGATTGTAATGCCTAGATAGCCATAGGAATTGGACTTGTAGGAGTAGAGTATGACACATGAGGTAATCACCAAGGTAAAGGGAAGGAAGAACTGAGAGCACCATCTGAGAGGGTTGAATTTGGTCTTCCATGCTGGAGTTTTTCATCTTCTTCATAGTTTGAGGCTCTTTGGATAGATCAAATATTATTTCCTTCACTTTGAGCTCTTGAATACATCTTCTAAGATCACTAGAAGTGATCCTGTAATTACCATTTTCCCATGCTACATTGAGCTTCGAATCACCCTTTATGCGAAGAAATCTTATACCTCTTACAACAACAATTTTTAGCATCAATAAAGTGAAATATCTCTACTATGTTATTAATACCAACCTCGACTACTACCTTTAAAGCAACAACATGGTTGTCTCTAATAATTTCATTTCCTCTTGCTCCATATTTTCCAGGAAAACCTTAAAAAGCTCCATTAAAATTCCTCCATGCCTTCAATTTATCAATCTCATAGTTTTTCAAATTTCATTGGTTGTTCTTCTTTATAGGTTTGCAAATACCTCCATATGCATATCTTACATGATGAATAACTTGTATTGGTAACATTTCCTTGGTTTGAAATATCATCTCACTTGCTAAAAGAAGTGTTTGGAAATAATCTTGTCCCAATCTCAAGTACCTAAGTGAGAATGATATTGTTGGTAACTTTCCAATCCCAATCAACCCACAAGGGAAAACATGTCACAAGCAGGATTTGAACCTAGGTAGGAGGATAAAAATTTCTCCTCTTAACCACCCAAGCTACACCTAATTGAGAGAGCCTTAGCTCAACTATTAACCAACCATCAATACTTTTTCAATATCAAAATGTTTTATAACATATTTTGAGTATCCTCATGATCCTTTATTTAATGCTTCCTCAAATTTTTTGAAAACGTATATATTAATAACTATCAAACACCTAAACTTGTCTTCTACAATATTTTTATTCATCTATGAATCTGGTGTACAAGTAATTTTGTTCCATCTTCCCTTGGTTCTATGCTTAATTTTGATGTCCCATTAAATGGTATTGAGAATAATCATGTTTCATCGCTTCATTTCTTCTTACTGAATGCACCTAGTTTGGTTGTGAATTTTAGATGTCTCACTAAATGTTATTGTGAATAACTATGTTACACCGCTGTATGGTTTTGCTTTTGTTTAATAAATAAAGTTGGGGAATATTTGAATACTATTCATACCAGATATTCTCAGAACACTATTGGAAAAATGATTTTAGGGTGCTAGAATTGTTTATCCCCTTGTTAAAGGGGCGAAGCATTGCACCTATTATATTTTGGGGATAAGCATGAGAAAATAAAATTGCTCAATTCAGAATTGAAAAATCGATTGAAAATATATGATTTTTTTGGGGATTAACAGTTTCATTAGTTGTTGGATTCCTTCTTTGGGCATCCCTTCCATACAATTTCTCTAATGAGTGAAAATGTTTTGTGAAGTAAATAAACAAATGAAGATGAATATGGATGCAATTTTTGTTGATGGTACCTTGGAAACACTAATTCGATAATATTTAAATCATTATTTTATATGAACAAGAGAAGAGAACCATACATGGCCCTAAACACATAAATTTTCAATAAATTCTAATACTTGTAGACAAAAAATGCTTGATGGAACATGATACATATGGAAAAAAAATAAGACAGTTTCAAATTGTGAAGACTTTATTGCAAAGCAATTACTTCTTCAGTTGAAAGATATTAATGGCTTTGTTTTCTTGTGATATTATTTGTGACATAATTTGCAAGAATAATGGTGTTCATTTGATTAGTCATTATATAAAAGGATCTTCATAATCAAATGTGTAACACCTCTCTTTTTTATTTTAAAGAGTGTTTTCTATTTGAAGAATGTGCCATGTTCGAGAGATGTAGGTTATTAACAGTAAAAATTACAAAATATGTACTTTGTCAATTAAATAAAATGCTTTCTATTTGAAGAATATGTCATGTTGGAGAGATGATAAATCAAGATCATAAGTATCCTAGAAGTGCATCATAAGTTGAACTTCCATCCTCAACATCAATGAATTGACTAATAGACCATATCCACTTGAATATTTTTTAATGACAGCCAAAATAATATATTATTGTCATCATATTCCCTATCTATGGTGCCTTCGAAGCCATTTCCTCTCATCTTGGTAAGATTGGTTTTGGTGCGCAGAGAAAATTTTGGTAGGCTTTATTAGTATTTTGTGCAAATCTTCATTTGTAAATAAAACTAGTACTTTCAAATTTGGATAAAAATTTTGAGTCTATTAGCCAAGAAGCATTTTTACTGTAATAGAGAGGAAATATGACATGTTGGGCATTTCATAAAGATTTTCATTCTTTCCATTCCCAATTATTATATCATATTTGTTGTGAATTTCTATTGGATAATTTTTATTGCTGACATATTTGAGTATCCAATGGACAATATGGAAAGAGAAGGAGCCTTGGAAGCATTGTGTGAATAGTTGAGACAAGGCCTAGAATGTGAAGCTTCATGTGAAGTTAGAGGTTGTTCATATTTTCTTAATCAAGAAATGAAGAAATTTATTTCAATTAAAATCATTGGTTTGCTTCCTTGGGACACAGTTTGTCGATTCGAAAAAAATAATAACTCTTTAGAGGCTCAACAATGGTTAGTTATGGATTGTAATTACTTCTACATAGCTTTGTTAACTCATATTTCTGTGGGTTTCTCAAGAAAGTTCCCTGAAGTGGAATGACTTTTGTTTTGGCTATTTGTGGTGCTTTAAAAGATTGTTCTTTGACAAAATTCCAGTATTTGCTGAATTTACAATTGTATCTACAAATTGAGAAGGCCAAGAAGATCACAAAGAGCTTGGAAAAGACTGAAGCAATGGATTTGGGTTTTGAGAGAATAATTTGTAAAACACTTCTAGGAGACGTAATTTTCCCTAGCAATCCAAAGTATGTAAAAAAATATTTGTAATTTTATAATATATTCTCACTATTGTCCAGGGAAAACTTGCACTCATTGAGGATCTCCAAAATCTTGGCTTGAATGGGAACTCCTTAAATCAATAGTTTGGTAAGGATGTTTCATGCCATGAAAATAAAGGAAATTCATACTTCTATTTATCCTTGGCATCTTTCATTGCTAACCTGTGCAATTTTATTTTCATTGTGAGTTCTGACTTTTCTTTTGGACACTAGTGCATTTTTTCTGTTGAACAGTATGGCAATGCTTGTGTTGCTTAAAGTTGTAAAAATATCACAATGCTAGTTAGATTTGAGATGTTCCAAATTCGAAATTATTGTGTTGATCAATGTTAGAGTGTTTATTTATCAGTTTATGTTGAATATTCTATGTTACTACACTGATCCGAAACATTTTTGCTTCAGGTTGCTTTAGATTACATTGGAAAAACGTGGCTCTAAAGTTGGTGTAACTATATAAAAACATATAAAGTGAGATGGTTTTTCTTCTGGTTGTGCAATTGGCAAGGGTTACTAGTTTCTTTGTAAGATTCTTTGGTCAATAAAAAGTTTGAGTAAAGTGTTGACATTGATCAATGATTTGATTTTGCAGGTATGCAAAAGACATTTTGCAAAAAACAAATGTTACCTCATGTTGGTGTTGGAGAGATTTATGAGATGAAGAAAGCTTACTTTTTTAGGTAACCATGTTATCCAATAGAAAACATGGTTGGTTTCAACAACAAAAAAATGCTAGCCTAGAGATGCTCACATGAGGCTGATGACACATGATGTTAAAGTGGTGTTTTTTTCCTTTGGTTTGTTGTTTTTATTTCTTTCAATAAAATATTAAGGCACCTGAGATTAATCAAATCTAAAATCAACCGATTCTGATATCTTGAATAGTTTCCAGTTAATATCAGGAGGAGATTTTTTTGGGATATAAAGGACAAATTCCCTCATAGTATCACAAAATTAGAACAGGAGAACAATTTTATATTTATAGCAAAGAAAACCCAAATGTGTTTTTAAGCATGTAACTCCTCCTTGCCCAACTGGATTATTTTCTTCCGTGTATTGATAAGATATGTTTTATGCAAAAGGATAAAAGGTAATTTCTCCGTGGATTTTTTATGTGTAGGTGTGGATTTGAAGTTTGACTATTACCAAAGATAAGAAGGTTCAAGAATCATTTAGCAATATGAAGGATAGGGTCTAGAATTTTCAAAATGAGAAAACTAAAGAGCGCACTGTTGTTGCTTTTTTGCTAGTTGATGATGAACACATGAAGGTATTTGAGAATCGTGTTAGGCAGATCCTCATGTCATCAGGGTCAAAAACCTTCACCAAAATAATAATAAAATGGAATATTGCACTAATAGGTAAGTGCTTCTAGTTATTGCATACTGAATTTTACTAGTTTTTCATGTCTCTGTTTGCATTATGCTCCAAGTTATTTTAGATTGTAAATTTGAATACATTTTCTTATTTTAGACATTTATTACATACCAGTGTGCCTTATTTGATTGGTACAGAGCTCATAACCTATTTCCATGAAACAACAATTCATACACGAGAGCTTCTTGATCTCCTTCTCAAATGTGAAAATAAAATTCAAACAAGTATAAATATTGGTTTGAACTCCAAGATGCCAAGTAGGTATCTTGTGTCTTTTCATAGGAAAAGGACAATAATATGCATAAAGGAAATATTTAGTAAACTTAAATTACCTAGTTAGATTTGAATATTATTTTGAAAATTTATGTTTTGTAAATTGGATTTCCTCCTGTTATCTTCTATACATCCAAGGAAATTGGAGGGATTGGAATTCTATCTATGGGCCATATTTTAATCCCACAAAGTGACCTACGTTATAGTTTACTGATAGATGTTGGAGTTGCACACTTCCATAGTGGTATGAGGCACTAGGAAGATATACTTATCCCAAATCTATATCAATACATACAAGTGTAGGAAATGTGTCTCTAGTTGAAGCTATTTAAAAGTGCAAGTTCAAATTTGTATGATGAGATAAAAATATGCTCTATGGAATCCCTGGGAGAGTGAATTGATATACTCTCTACCTTTTTAAGCTGAATATGATTTAAAGAGGGAGGAAGCACAGGCTCAAAATAAATGATTAACTCTTGAAGATATTGAGGTATGCTTTCTACTAGATTGTCTTAATAATTATTGAACCTACTCTACTTACAAAAGTTGTTCTTCTTGGATACTACAGGATTCATGGGACCAAGGAATTCCTCACATTAATACTCTCCTTCAAAAGGATAGCCACACATTGGCTTATGATAAAGGTTGGAGGGTACGAATAGACTTCAAACAGTATCAAGTGTTGAAAAATTCTATTTTGGTAGACTCATCGGCGACATGATGGGAAGTTGTGAATTCTGAATAATTATTGAATAGATATTATTCAGGCTCTTGGTGGAGTGGAAGGCATTTTGGAGCCAATAGAAAACCAGACTAGTCATACTCTTAAAGCCAATAGCCTGCATGAGACTTGTCACACATACAGATTGATGGTCAAGTTTTTGTAAGAATTGGTGAATTCACGTATAATTCCTTGACAACACAATGATAATGTTTTGAAGTGTTGAAATAATATTTCATGTGTAAATTGTAGTCCAACCATTATTAAGCTAAAAACTCATATTGTAATATTTGACATTTCATATAATATAATGTGGTTGAAATTATTTATAGTTGTATTTGGTATTTTTTAGTATTGTATTTAACATATGTAACTTTATGTTTTCATATTAGATAAACGTGCATATTGTATGACATTTTTTTTTTTAATTTATTCGCAAAACCATACTAATTAATTTACGTTGATTAATAATAAACACATAAAATCAATCTAAAACTACTAAATTAGTAGTTTATATTGATTAATGATGATCACAAATAAAATGAATATACAAGGACTATATTAGTCATTTATAATTATTATTAATGAAAGAAAATCAAATGAATATAAGCCACTAAATCACTCGTTTATACAATGAATATGAAACTACTAAAAGTAGATAAATTCCTGCTATAAATGATAAATATGCAATTACAAATGACAACTAAATTTTTCATATATATGACTACTAGTAGCCAATTTATAGTATCTTATAACATGGATGAAATTTAGTCATATTTCTTTGGTAATTTATTGGTTTCAAATGATCACTAAAATTTTGCATATAGATGACTACTAGTAGCTGATTTAGTGTATCTTATAACACAACCAACATTTTGGTCATATTTCTTTCGTCAACAATTGTTTTTTTCGGGTGATTATATAGTAATATATTTTGTTGTGTATTTGGTCATTAATTGTGACAATAAATGACTAAATTAATGACCAAATTTATGATTAAATATACTATTAGATGCTAAAATTGAGACAACCAACTAAAGACTAAGCGAAAAATGAAAAAACATTTGTCACATTATAAGATACTATAAATTAGCCACTATTGGTCAGCAACTGAAAGATTGTCACTTATATGAAAATTTTTAGTCATTTTTTTAATAACTAATTAGTTGTTTTGTACTAGTGAGTGACGAAGGAAGTCACATTCGATTATGAAGAATTTGATATAAAAAAAGGAACTTATAGATGATTTAATAAATGGATTTATTATGAATAAATAATAAAATGAGAATTACTTGAGAAATGGAGAACAAGAGTAGAAAATTTCATGCCAGTTCGAAAAAACTAATTTGTGATGAATTGAATCTTCCGTATAAAATCTCCTTAAAATCCCTAAGAGAAAAAAAATTAGAAAAATGAATTTATATGATGGGAGAGAAAGATTGATCTTTTGGAGGCAGAGATAAACGGTAACCAGGATTTGAGATTTGGGCGCTGCAGGTGATTAACTAGGGTTATAGGCTTTTGCAGAGGTTCTTCTCCAAGAAAGGACGCAAAGGAGGGAGCTCCACTCCCTCCCACAAGCAGGTTGTGGCTAGCAGAGGTAAAAAACCAATAGAATATGATAGAGGTCCTTTAGAAGGAAGGAAAAGGAACAGTGAAGAGGAGGAAGATGGCACTAAATCAAAGGAGAATAATAGCACTAAAGAAAATGAGGAAGAAGAAAAGGAACAGGGAAAAAAAGACAAAGCACAAAAGGGGCCATGTAAACCCAAAGCTACGATCACACCCAGAGTAGTTTTAAATGATCATGCTCTGCAGGTGCATAGGGACCACATGCATACATATGCAATCATTTGTAAATTCATGGGCTTATGGCCCACTAAAAAAGATTTACAAACATGGATTAAACACCACTGGAATCCAAAAGGAAACATAGACCTACATCTTGGGTCAAAGGGATTCTTTACTGTGGTCTTTGCAAATATTGAAGATAAGGACAAAGTGCTGGAAGGAGGCCCTACTTTTATGTAGCAACAGGCCTTTATATGCGACCATGGATTATGAATTTTTTCCTAGAGCGTGAGACTTTTACCTCGGTCCCAGTTTGGGTTAGACTCTACTCTCTACCTCTTGATTACTGGCAAACGGAATCCTTATTTGCCATCGGAAATAAGTTAGGGCATTTTGTCAAAGCTTTTGAGGCCACTAGAAGGGGAAAATATACTTCCTTTGCAAGAATATGTGTGGAAATGGATATCTCTGGAGCTTTACCAGATGAGGTAATCTTGGAAGTGTTTGATGAAGAATGGGTGCAAACAGTGGATTATGAACATATTGCATTTAGATGTTGCAAATGCCATGAGCATGGGCACCTATTTAGAGAATGCCCTCTTAGTAAAATAGAAAACAAGAGTAAAGCTAACACCATGAAAGATACTGAAAGCTTTCACAAAGTGGTACATAAATGAAAAGGAGGTAAAAGGGGGCGAAGCTACATCAAACAGAAGGGCAACAAGCCAGTCATAATAGGTTCCAAGTTGTAGAAGAAGAAGAAGAGATAATAAAAATAGATTAGGCAAAGGGAGGAAGTCCAGTGGAGGAGGAGAACAAATAAGATGGTGAAAAAACACAAGATATTAATAAACAGAAGAAACTATGACGAGTGATACAGAACTGGCGATGGACCAGGAAATGACGCAGAGTGAGATGGAGATGGAGGACCACGAACTACAGGAGATTCTTGATAAAGAAAAGCTAGATTTGGAAGGATTCTTGAAACAAGGAACGAGGGAGGGGGTAGACTCGTTACCTCCAGAGGAGTTCAATATAGTTTAGTAGCTGTTTATATTGAAAACTCAGACCAAAGGGCCAGAGAAGCAAAGAAATTATGAAAGGTAGGGTAGCAAAGGTGTGAAAACTATGAAAACCACACCAGGATTAGCACCCAAAAACCCAGGAAAGAAAAAAGGCAGGAAAAAGAAGAACGAGCTATTGATGGAATGTGGAAAGCTAATGATAGATTAAGGTAATATGAAAGACCTAACCAGCTACTCTTTTACAAATCTTTAATAATGAAGTTCGCGTCTTGGAATATTAGGGGTCTACGCAATAAAAGAAAACAAATATTACTTGGTAATAGAATTAAACAAGCAGCACCGGATGTGATCTTCATCCAAGAAACTAGATGTTCCATTCAAAAAATAAAAGAAATTCATAGCAAATGGCTCAATCGATTTGAGTTTCTAGAAGTCAAAGCAGAGAATACAGCAGGAGGCATACTCACTCTTTGGAAACGCCAAAAAATTGGCATCATATATGCTGAGGCATCTAGGGATTATTTATCAGTTCTGATTGAGCTTGTGGGAGATAAGGAAACCTACTTGGTCATGAATGTGTATGGCCCCAAAGAATGGACGGAAAACTCAAGTTTCTAGATTCTCTAGAGGATCTCAGAGATAGACATGTAGGAATACCATGGATCTTGGGAGGTGATTTCAACATGATCAAATCATTTTTGGAGAAAAAAGGGGGAACCATAATTCTATGTAAAGACTCTTTGGAATTTCAAACTTTTATAGATAATATGAAGCTAGTGGACATTGTAACGAGTAATAGTATCTTTACTTGGAACAATAAAAGACGAGGAGAGGCTTAGGTGGCCTCAAAATTAGACAGATTCATAATCTTAGAGGACCTTATGCTCAATGACAAGGAAATGGTAGCAATAGTTTTCCCCTTTGGAGGCTCAAATCACTGGCCGGTTCAGCTGGAGGTTCAGAGCATTAGTACCCCCAGGAATAGACCTTTTAGATTTGAGAATATCTTTCTCTCCCACCCAGATTTCATTAGCAACATTGCCAACTGGTGGTGAGAAGAATGTTCCTTCTTCAAAAATGACTAAAACATATCAAGCTCAGGCTCAAAGATTGGAACAAGAATGAATATGGCAATATTTTTGAACCTAAAAAATATGTTGAAGGTAAAATGTAGGAACTCAACCAAGCCCTTATCATGGATGGCTCTGATAAAGTCAGAAGTGATCAAGTTACCAAATATCATCAAGATTGGGAGACTTTATGTACACAAGAGGAAATATTTTGGAGACAAAAATCTAGAGTTCAATGGCTAAAAGAGGGAGAACACAACACTAGATTTTTCCATAGATCCACTATGGCGAATAGAGCTCATAACAAGATTTCTTCGATGAAGGACGAGGGAGGTAACCTTCTTAATTCTCATGAAGAAATAGAAGTTGTGCTAGTTTAGCACTTTCGAGGTATAGCAAAGGAAACCTGTTCAAATAGAGAACATTCCATCAAGGACTTAACAAGACATATGCCTAGGCTAGTGTCTAGAGAGGACAATTTCAACCTTAATAAGCTAGTGACTGAAGAGGAGGTTAGTGAGGTCCTTAAAGAAATGTAGAATGGTAAAGCACCAGGCCGAGATGGTTTCAATGTATATTTCTTTAAATCTTGTTGGAATATAGTCAAACAGGATATTCTGAATGTAGTAGAAGACTCCAGGATGAATAGAACTATTCTGAAGGCACTAAATACCTCCTCTATCTCCCTGATCCCTAAATAGGATTTGGCCCAAACTCCTAATAGGTTTAGACCCATAGCTTTGTGCAATGTGGTTTACAAGATAATATCCAAGGTTGTGGCCAATAGACTCAAACCTCTTCTTCCTACCCTAGTTTCTATGGAACAATCTAGATATGTGGAAGGTAGACAAATTCTCAATAACATCATTCAAGCACATGAGGTGGTGCACTCTCTGACTAGCAAAAGGAAGGTTGGAATGATCATGCAAATGGATATAGCCAAAGCTTATGATAAGCTGAATTGGACCTATATTAGGAAAGTTATTTCTTTTGGGTTTGATCACAACTGGGTTAGATGGGTCATGGCCCTAGTTACTTCTTCCAGCTTTTCAATTTTGGTTAATGGTTCCCCCTCGGAGACTTTTATTCCTTCAAGAGGCCTCAGGCAGGGAGACCCACTCTCTCCCTTTCTCTTCATCCTCATGATGGAAGGACTGGGTCAGTATATCAAGCATGCAAAAGAAGTTGGTAAGATCAAAGGTCTCCAACTTTCTGATAATGGATAGGCCTTGACACATCAACAATTTATTGATGATACCATGTTGTAGGGAATCCCCATTGTCAAAGAAGCTCTTGCGTATAAGAAAATCCTGAATGACTTTGCCATGCCTTCAGGTATGGAAGTTAATCTCTCCAAATCAAAGATTTTTTTCTTTAATACTAATATTGTTATTCAGAGGAATATATCCAGAATTCTAGGCTTTCAAAGGGAGATCCTCCCATAAAAATATTTGGGAGTTCCTCTAACTAATAAAACTTTACACAAGAGCATCTAGGAGCTAGTGATTAATAAGTTGCAAGATAAAATAAGGAAATGGACTATTAGATCTTTAAACTTGGCTAGGAGGTTGGTGCTCACAAAGGTTGTCCTTCAATCAGTCCCAGTCTTCATGTTATCATCTCTCCCAGCACCAAAAGGAGTCATGTAACAATTCAGAACCATACAAGGAGACTTTCTTTAGGGAAAGGGGGAAGAAAGAGAGAAATGGACCTTGGTAGCCTGGGAAAAAATCTGCAAACCTAAAGACTATGGGGTTCTTGGATTGGATGATCCTGAGAATCTAAGCAAGGTTTTAGGGGAAAAACTATGGTGGCGCTGGGTAAAAGACCCAGAGGCCCAGTGGGCTATTATTTGGAAAGAAAAATATTCCAGTACTTTGCAAAGTAATGATCACATAAGGATATCTGGTAATATAAAGGGCTCACACATTTTGAATAAGGCTTGGGAGAACAGGGGCTTATTACAAGAAAGTAGCTTCTGGGAAATCAAAGAGGGAGACTTATCTTTATTCTTGGAGGATAAATGGAAACAAGAACCTATATTGTTTAAAGAGCACTTGGGGGACCTCAAGGAAGAGATAGATACTAAAGGGTTATCTAAGGTTAAAGATTTCTGGGACCAAACCAATAGTATAGGAGAATGGAGAACCTGGAGGAACTTTGATTTTAGGGATGACAACCCCCTGAAAGCTAAAGTAGAGACACTAATGAAAATGTTAGAGCAAAGGAAGATTTTAGTGTCAGGGGGGCATGACCAACTAAGATGGGGCAACAATAACGAGGGCACCTTTAATCTTAAGGAAGAAAAACTCATACTCCTTGAACTAGATTCCCATGTTCCGGATAGGATTTGGCAAAACCTATGGAGGCATCAAGTCTAGATGAAAATTAAAATCTTCATGTCGTTGGTTCAGCATAAGAAAATTTTGACCTGGGATAACATTCAAAAGAGGGGTGTCCTGGGGCCCTCTAGATGCCAGCTCTGCGAAGCCCAAGAGGAAACAATGGAGCACCTTCTCAACAATTGCATTTTTACCTCTACGTTGTGGGATTCTTTTGCCACCATTTTCCAATAGACTGATAGGGACAAAGGGAGTATTAACAACACCCTAAACAGCTGGAGAAGAAACTTTTCAGATTTTTAAGTTCTTGGCTCAGCATGGGTTCTCACGCCAAGCTTCATTATATGGAATGTCTGGAAAGAAAGGAACAACAGAATCTTCAAGAATGAAAAGAAGCCAGCCCAACGCATTTATGAGCAGATCTTAAAACAAATTAAGGAGACGGTTGGCACTATAGTGTGAAATCTCCTTAAGAACCCACCTTCAGTAGCAGAATTGAGGATTCTCAGTCAGCTAGGTTTGTAGGGACTTATTCCTCAAGGCATGGATAGGAAGGTTATAACAATGGAATCTGAGCAAGATTTATAGCATCCTCCCCCTAAGGGCTTTTTAAAATACAACATTGATGGTGCTTAAAAAGGCAACGCGGGCATTGCTGGTTATGGAGGGGTGTTAAGGGATGAGAACGGAAGTATTCTTTTCAGCTTCTATTGCCATTTAAGAAGAGCCACCAACAATATGGAAGAATTAATGGCCATGGAGCAATGTTTAGATTTCCTGGAACAGGATAACTACCAAAATGTGATTGTTGAAGCTAATTCAGAGTTAATCATTAACTCGATCAAGAGAATCAACTGTGGTAGGAAGCCGGAAAAAGCCTCAAGGAACTGGAGGCTTATCCAGGTCTTTCAACGGATTCAGAGTCACCTCCAGTGCCTTCAAACAGTAAGTTTTAAACATTTTTGAAGAATGGCCAATAAATTAGCGGATCTTATGGCCAATCAAGGAGTGATCTGTACAGAAAATAGGGTTGCGATCAATTGGCAAGAGTTGCCTCGAAATAGATTAAATGCTAATTGTTACGACCAGGTAGATGAAGATAGGATGGTGTTTCAGAACAAAGCCATGTAGGTGGGGTCCAAATGATTCAGTTGCTTTATGATTAGCGATTTTTTCACAGTCGGGTCATTAGTGGGTTGCAGAACAGTGTCAGCCTTCGCAACTTGGGTAAGTTCATTCATAGAGGCTCCACGTGGTAGCAGCCCGAGAGACTTTGTTTTTTGGATGATCGGTAGGATGGCGGGAGTTATATCTTTCATTGGTTCAGGTAGAGTAGAAGCAGCGAGAGGCCGAAATCTGGGAATCTCGATGGCCTCAAAACCCTGGGTTTTCCTTCTTTGATCGCAATACCGCATCTGGGGCGGTTTCTCGGTGATCGCAGACCTTGCAAGCGAGAAGTGGTTTTTCCAAATTGGGAGCGATTCCATTCAACAAACTACACGTGGCATAGGGGTCGGTTAGAATACCGCCCTCATCACGTGCTATTGTTCGGTGATGTAACCCTGTGCGATATGATCCTCTATCTTCGGATTAAGCAAGGCGGATCTATAGTTCAGATCGATCGAGCATGTTGGTGGGTCCATGTGGGTAAGTATCGTGCTTCTAAGTACTACGAAATCAGCCACAGTTGTTGGATCGGGCGAGGAGGTCCGACGGTTGAGATTAAAGATGCAAGTTAGGAAGATGGAGGGAGGCGTTAATGCATTTTTTCTTGGCAGGATGCACAATGTTCTTGGTGGGAATCGTCATTTTTTGTACGTTCTAGAGGTTTGCAGGCTTGTGAGTTATTCGGACATGAAATCCTTATAGATTGGTCTATTTGTTCCTCTTCGGGTCCGATTCTTGATTCTTGTTAGCCGACTTCAACATTTTTTTCTTTTGAGAGTTTTAAGGTTTTGTTTGTAGGGGTCGGGGCCTCTACCTTTGGCCTATTAACAGATTGAGATTGGTTTTTCCTTGGTCCACTGCTCCTCGTGGAATGTTGTATTTTATGTACTTTATTTTCTATTTAGTGAAATAGAAGGTCCGACTCTTACTTCAACAAAAAAAAAAGATGGGAGAGAAAGATTGTATTAAATTCCTTAGTTGGAGATAGATACTAAGATGGGTAAAGTAAAGAATCACAGGAGAAAAAGGCATGATTTAAAGAAAAAAAGGTACCTTTTTTTTTTAGAAAAACATAAAAAAAAAGAAAAGCCTAGGGAAAATGGGTTGGCAAACCTGAAAAGCAAGATGGTGCTAAAATCAGTTGGGAAGAAAAAAAAATTAAAAAAGAAAATCACCAAGAATTAAATTGGTTGTTTTTTCTAGGGTGGGAAATTCCTATCTTAGGGGGAACTAGAGGAACCAATTCATGGTCGGGAGCAGTGCAACCTAGACCTGAGTAATTCACCACCGAAAGAAAATTTCAATAGCATTCTGATTATTTAACTGTTGCATGCTAGTTTTATAATTATTTGTTGTTATATGACACATATTTCATTATATTTTTTTAGTAGCATACTATCATAATGAGTAATTTCATTGATAGCATGCTAATATAAGGGGAAATTTTGATTTATGCTAGATTTGATTATTTTTCTGTTGCATGCTCAAATAAAATTTAATTTATGTGGTATGCAAGAGATTTGGGTGTTTCTATTGCCTGCTATAAATACGATTTTTCTCGGTCATGTATAACATGTTCCTTTTTCTTGTATAAATAGTAACACAATGTGGTAACGAGCTAAGAAGGAGAACTGAAAAATGTTTGTTGAGTTCTCTCATACTTGATAGACTGAATAGTGTAATTTGGGAGTTTTGAATGGAGCATAGCCCTAAAATTTAAGAGCATAATATTATGGATAGTAGTATTAGTGCAAAGATGAAATTGAGAATTATGCATTATATTTCATTGGAGAATTAAGTAGACTGTTATGTAAATACAAAGAGATATTGAGTATGTGATGAAGGAAAAATGAGAGAAATATTAATTCATTATACAACTATATATAAAAAATAAACAAAAATTAGAGAGAGTTGATTCTATATGGTGGCTTAGGAACTTAAATTATGGAGTACAATTATATACACACATTTTCACAGGCGTATCTAACTATGATAGAGAAACTCGCGGAAAGTGAAACCTAAGAGAATGCATACACCCAATATTGTAACCAAAAGAAGAATAATTCTTGATCATGAAATCATGGTTACTGTTAAAGACCAGAGAGAAAATTACTGAAAGAAGCATCTCGTCCAAGGTGTTTAAATGAACATAGAGTCAAACAAAGGAACCAGACCCAGTAGTAAACTTTAGTTCATAAGATATAAATAAAAAGGAATTGTTGTTGAATTCATTATAGATATTGACATAGTTATAGCATAGAAATTGAATATAAGTGTAGAAATCATGAATGATACATCTTTCAATGCAGTAACATACCCTCATATGTTAACCAAAATAATAACCCAGTAGAGGAGAGGTAATTTTAACTACTGGTTCAAAATATTCAGAGCATATAAAAATGAAATACCATGACGTTGAAAAAAGTTAAATTAGCAACAAAAACTCCATTGAACAAGACCTTTATAACCATATGTTTCGTGCTCACTGGACTGGTAGAGAATAGATATAAAAAAACTACGTATAGATTTGGAAGATCTGATATCGACCTCAAAAATATTTAATGAAAATTCATTCGTACATCACCACTATTTGTTAAATTACAAAATATGAAGCACAGGTCATCAACCAAGACCCAAAACTAAATCTTTCTAGATGACAGTTTCCTAATAACAAGCATTTCCATCCTCTATGGTAGTCTCACATAGCATGCATCCCAGAAAGAAACGATATTATTAACCAACTTGGAACACAAGAGCAATGGGTCATAATGACTCCATTTCTTTAGGATGAGGTAATTACACAAGCCTCGTGTATGATATCATACCTAGTAGGAATCAAAATGAAGGAGAATTTTTAGAATTGAGCAATATCCAATCAGAGAGAAAAGGGAAAGACCAACACCCACTAGAGCAGAGTTGCATAGAAGATCGGGGCAAGAATGAGTAGGTACCTGTACATGAGCAAAAAATTCCTTCTACCTATGAAAAATACATATTACCTTAGTACTCAAAAGGAAAAGCCTTTGGCTGACAACATTAAGAGGTGTGTGATGAAAAAAAATAATTTAGACAGAGTGGGTTTGATAACATTGTAAATCAGAGAGGTAAGGTTGTGAACGTGGAAGAAACTGATATTTGGGGTTAAAAGAAAAAGGAGGAAGAAAAACTCAAAATGCTTAACATACCTATGCTAACAACCAATGAGAGAGACTCTAGTGAAACACTGGGTATTTGGAACACTAAGGTGAATCTACAGTGACATCCCAATAAAGAAATGCAGGTGGGACAAGAGGCCCATGCATGTATCAAAGAGGACAACACATAGTCTGATCAGAAATAAAAATAACCAGCATGATAAATTTTTGACCACTAGTGTCGATTTAAGAGGTTTCCTAAAGTTATAATATTGAACAAAAAATCCTGCGATGGTTAAGGAGCCAACCTAGAAGGACTTGTCAGGGAAATGGTACTCTGTGTCAAAAGGAAGAAAAAAAACACAAAAACAATTTTAAGAAATCGATATTCCTTTAAATTGGGTTCAGGTACAAAAGACAAAAATAGTCAAGGATTATTAGATACATATGCAAATTTTTCCATGGTGTCCTAAAACTTGGGTGTGGAACACCATTTATAACTCATCCCATTTGAAGGAGAAATTATGTTAACAAAAACCACAATTATAGAAATTAGGTAGCTAGACTAAACACTAGAGAGTTTGTAGAGAATTACTAATATGAAACACATAGTGTTATCTTACCTTGAAATGGGAATTTCCAATGAATGTATAATGCTGCAAGGGTTTATATGCTTCTGAGCGCATGAAACTTGTCCACAGGTGCCAATCCCTATACCTTCTATAGAGTGGCACTCTGAGAGGACACAATACTGAAAAGAACGAAACCACGAGTGAAGGGTGAAAGAAATCAAATCTTATAGACACATACTTATATCATTAAAGTAATCAAACATTTAGACAAAAAATAGATGACATAATAGACACCAAACACTCAAACACCAAATAAATGACATAGTCAAACATTCAAACACCAAATAGACGACATAAGGAAATGCATACCTTAATGTATCTCAAGGGAGGCTATCTTGTCTACACAATAAATCTAGATTAGCATGAAATAACTTCACAACATATCAACTCAGACATAAATGAGGTCATGATATCCATAACAGTAACTCACTAACATGTCCCAATCATAAGCACATAAATAATTATCATTCATGCATAAAAGGCACCTATGCAATGTCAGTCTAGATTAGTACAACAACATATCACAAATATGTCAGCTCATACCTGAATATTGTAACCATAACCATCTGCATAGACCAATCTAGGTTAACACAATACATATAACATCAAGATATTAAATAAAATAACCCTATCCATCAAGTTAACTAACACATAAGATACTCATCAACAACATATAACATAATCATCAATTTAACTATCATATAACAATCAACAAGTTAACATACTTATTAACAACATATAACATAATCATCAAGTTAATTATCATATAACAATAATAACAATGCATATAATAACAAGTTACTATCATTCATGATAATTCAACACATGTGCATATGACTACACTGATCAAATAGAATTTATCATACATGTAACCATAACAACAATAAAATTACAAGTATATAAGTAACCCTAATTATTATAACAACTCTTAAACACATACCTGCATGCACACCATACAAACTTGTATGATGATCTTCTCTTACCCCAAATTTTAGTGTTGCAATCTCATTAGTGATCTACATCTCCTACTCTATCTTAGCGACCAAATTAGCATCGTAACAAACAACAACATCCTTATGACCTAAAATGCATACAATGACTTCACAATGCATGTCTGACCTACCATACATGCATAACCATAACCATGAAAATGTATGCATAACAACATATAGACAATGACATGTATAAGAAATACATATACAACCATACACTCATGATGACACATTTCACAACAAAACCATCAACATTCACTTAGTGACATCACTACAACCATGATAAACACCATGCAAATAAAAGAAGCACATGGAATACAAGCATAAGGAACACATATGCAACTGACATGAATGCATGACCAACACACTGTACATCTAGTGCAAGGGGTGAACCATGCTCTGGTACCACTATGTGGTATCAAATAACAACCAAAGAGAACAAAAAACTAGACATTCCCTAAAGTGAATGAAACTCGCTCTAATACAACTCTGTAACACCCTCCTCCCAAATCTACCCAAGTAACCATCCAATTGGGGTAAACATGTGATGAGAGGCTACTATGATTGGATTCAACCTCCTAGGTTACCTTAAGGAAGTGGAATCGACGAGAACACACCATACATACCTTCCACATTAGAAATAGAACTCCTAGGAGTCATCGCCACCACTCAGGTAACCACCTCCTGAGACCAACTAAAGTTTTAGTGCATCAAACCCATAGATGCTCCCTTGATATGGACAAGAGTGCATCTGGGAGGCTCTAAACATTCCCACAACAAGGGCAAGGGTGCTTCCAAGGAATTATTTTCCCAGTGTTGTGCTTTCCTGGATTTGTGCCACTTTTTCAGGCCTAAAGCCTAGGTCACTGTCGAGAACTCAATGACAAGTTTAGAAATGAATTTACACAATAAAAAATAGTACATTTGCAAAAACATCAACAAATACTAGACTGGACCCCTACTAGCCATGACAGGAATTTCATCAAACATGTCACAAACATGTAATCTACAGTATTAAACAACATATCTGAGTATAGGGGTCTCATACTTATATGAGAATTGCTATGAAGCGTTGGTCCCTTATATCATTAGCTTCATTATCATTTATTAGGTCATAGATACCTTATTCATTCATTTACAAATCAAAACATGAGAAGAGCCATACATCATCAATGTCATAATACATGCTTATAACCAGCATATTAACAAAAGAAATATCAAGGATACATCAAGCATAGAGTCCACACATAAAACAATACATTTACACATAAGATACTAAGGAAATAACCTCTTATTAATGAATACAAAGTCAACCCAGTATGGAACTACCATGTTCCACAAAACCATAGATTTACTGAGCCAAATCTCCCTACAGCCAATCACCCCCATGCCATATTCCAAGTGTGAATGTGGGATTCAAACAAAAAAAACCAACTAGAGAATCCTAAGGCTAAGCCACCTTACCCTCATCAGTAGAAACCAAGATTTACAGCAATTCACATTGGATCACTAGGAAAAAATAATAAACATGTAATAATAGGATTTACCATGATCTGCATGAGGTCACTAGGCTAAAATAAGCATGGATGATATCATATTTATCCACCCACACTGTGAGGAATTTTATTTTCTCCTACTATATCATGCTTTAATGAAATCCACACCAAATCACTAGGCCCTAAACCGATACCCACTCTCCAGGCTTTACCACATATCCCATCTCGTGATTACTAGGACTAACGATGAACACTCACCTCTAGGCTTTACCGTATATCCCTCCATTCACCAGTTGAGGATTCCTAAGCGCACAAAGGCACACAATAATTGGCTTTACCACAACCCACAACCCAGTTCAAAGGTCACTAGGCTAGTGGCTTTGCTGTAATCGATAGTCTAGTTTACAGATCACTAGGCCATGTGTTCTTTCTTTTGGAGATCCACCTCACTCAACCTCGAATACATATGACATTCCAAATCAACTAAAACATGAGAACCCCATCACACCATGGCTATCCGAAAATGGCAAGGCTAAGCTAAAAACAATGTCACACCTAACAAAACTCATGCCATCATAATAAATAACCATATCTAATACCATGCATACTAAATATAAAATGGAAAACACACATACAAATCAATACCTACAAATAATCCCATGATAGTTGTGTTAGGTCCCTATACTACTAGTGTAACCCCTTATTCTTATTAGTGCAACCAACTTATTATATTATTGTGCCCATTTGTCCCCATGTTATTATTATTATGCCCCACACAAGCCCACTAATGTTATTGTTGTGTCCCTACAATATTATTGTTATGTAGGCTTTGATTGTATTGGGACCCCTTAGACTCCTCTATATAGAAAGGAGGTCTTGTCATTTGTATCATCCAAGAATTGTTCATTTATTTCATGTAAGGAAGGTTTCCCCCTCGAAGAGGCTAATTTTTATCGTCGATCTATCTTTTCTATCTTTTTGTGAGTTGGTTTCATAACATTTGGTATTAGAGCTTTGGATTCTAAGATTTCGCTCCTCCAAACAAGAAATAGTGGCATTTTCACTATAACTTTTTCTCTACGCAGTTTTAGAAGCTAAAGAAAAAACCATTTGAGTTGAAATCACTTTGAACCTCGGGTCCGAATTTCAGATCTTGTCTCGCTATATTTTTGGAGATAAGGAAGTTAGGGTTTTTGTAAGCTCCATAATTCCATATCAAACATGTAATTGTGGAATTTTCCCTATAATTGTTTGTCTACAAAGGTTAAGACTCTAAAATTAAAACCCATTTGAGTTGCAATCTTGATGAAGCTTAGGCATGAATTTCAAAGCTTGTTTCACTATATTTTTGGAGATATGGTCCAAGACATTTATGGTTTTTTTTAGGCTCTCGAATTACATCCCAAATAGGTGACCTTGGTAAAATCATCATAAATTTCTCTTTGAGCATCAGAGTGAAATTTCATAAGAAATTATAGAAAGAGGATGGATTGTACTATTATGTGTGTCATTTTCAGGTCCGAAGGTCAAAACAGTGACACATGGCACTTCATACAATTTCAGCCTACTGAAAAAGTATATAATCAAGTCATTTTTAGAGATTGGGCATAAATCTTTCTTGGAGAATCCAATTCTGATCAGACTGGTGGCATTGGAAAGAGGATGCAGAGGGATACGAAAGGTCGCAATTTCATACCTTGTAGATTCGAAATTTTAGAGATACAACATATTCAAGATCGAGCTCCTAAATGAAAGAAAAAGAATGACTTGAATCAAGAAAATAGAAACACCTAGTAAGAAAAATTGGAGGGATGATTTGAAGAATGTGATCGAAGGTATGATCAATAAGATAAATGGTATAGAAGAAAAATTCAATGGCAACATGGAATATTTGAAGAAAGACATGGAAATTTTGAAGGAAGGTGGGACAAAGTCACTACAAGAAAGGATTCCTAGTGCTGAAAAGGTAGTAGAGCGTTAGGTCCCTATACTACTAGTGTAACCCATTATTGTAATTAGTGCAACCACCTTATTGTATTATTGTGCCCATATAGTCCCCATGTTGTTATTATTATGACCCATAGAAGCCCACTATTGTTATTGTTGTGCCGCTGCAATATTATCATTATGTAGGCTCTAATGGGACCCTTTAGAATCCTATGTATAGAAAGGAGGTATTTTCATTTGTATCATCCAATAATTGTGCATTTTTGTAATGTAAAGTAGGTTTCCCCCTCAAAGAGACTGATTTTTAAGTCATTGATCTCTCTTTTCTATATTTTTGTGAGCTAGTTTCATAACATTGGTATCAAAGATTTGGATTCTAGGGTTTTGCTGCTTCAAACTGGTCATCATGGAATTTGTGCTATAACGTCTTCTCTATGAAGATTTAGAAGCTAAAAAAAATCCCATTTGAGCCAAAATCATTCGTAACCTCGAGTATGAATTTTAGATCTTGTCTTTCTATATGTTCGAAGATACGATATGAGGAAGTTAGTGTTTTTCCCAAGCTCCATAATTCCATCTCAAACAGGTCATCATGGAATTTTTTCTATAATTCTTTTTGTATGAAGTTTCAGACTCTACAATTAAAAAATATTTGAGCTAAAATCTTGTTGAAGCTTAGGCCCAAGTTTCAGACCTTGTTTCACTATATTTTCGGAGATATGGTCCAAGAAGTTTAGGGCATTTGCAGGCTCCCGAATTACATCCAAAACAGGTGACCTCAGTAAAATCATCATAACATTCTATCTAAGCATCATATTAAAATTTCATAAGAAGTTATAGAAATAGGATAGAATTTACTTCTCTGAGTAGTATTTTCAGGTCTGAAGGTTGAAACAGGGACACATGGCACTTCATACAAGTTCACTCTAATGAAAAAGTATATAATCAGGTCATCTTGGGATATTGGTCATAACTCTTTCTTGGAAAATCCAATTTTGATCAGACTTGTGGGATTGGAAGGAGGACGCAGAGGGATATAGTAGATCACAATCCCAGAACTTGGAGATCCAAACTTTCATAGATACAACAGATTCAAGATCGAGATCCTAAAAGCAAGAAAAAGAATGACTAGAATCAAGAAAATAGAAACACCTAGTAATCAAAATTGGATAGACAATTTGAAGAATGCGATCGAAGCTAAGATAAATAGTTTTATTTATTCCATCGAAGCTAATATCAATGGTATGGAAGAATATTGGAAGAAAGGCATGGAATATTTGAGGAAAGACATGGAAGGTTTGAAGGAAGGTGCGACCAATATGCTACGAGAAAGGCCTCAAAATGGTGAAAAGGTAGTAGAGGAAATGCATGATGAGAACAAAAGTAATGTTAATCATAATTCCATAGAATCTAACATTGGATTGAAGACCCAACATATTCCAAAGGTAGACATGAGGAAGTTTGATGGCAAGGATCCCGTAACATGGATACTACAGATGGAGAAATATTTTGACATACAAATGTGAAAAACACAGAAAAGGTACATATTGCATCTTTATATTTAGAACCGAATCAATTTGTATGGTATAGAGGGATTTGTTCTTGTAAACAACTTGTCAACTAGTCAATTTTCATGGAGGAAATGATAGCATATTATGAGGATACAAAGAGCAACACCTTCTTTAGCCAATTGATAAATCTCCAACAAAAAGATTCAATGGCAAAGCAGATTGAGGACTTCCAAAAATTGAATATAAGAGTAAGTGATATTTCAGAGAAGCAGAGGACTGAAGTCTTCATAGGGACTTAAATGATAACATCCAACATGAGGTTCACCTTTGGGAACCAGATTCATTGGAGAAGGCATACAGGTTGGCAAGAAAAATTGAAAGAAAAATTATGGCAACAAGGAAGCCTACCACTCATAACTATAAAGATGGATCTGTTGTTGCTGCTAGCCTTTCACCACCTACAGGGTTGACACCAAAACAAATGGAAAAAAAAGATAAAAAGGGCTTTGTTACAATTTTTATAGAAAATGTAGTAAAGGTCATAAGTGTGTTGAGAAGAAATTAATTTACATAGATGGAGAAGAGAAGCAAGAGAATGAACAAGAAACGTTAAAAGAACAGGATATACAACAGGAACCAATCCCAAAGAAAGAAGAAATGAATATGACCATATCTTGTAATGCATTGACAGGAATTATTACTCCTCAAACTCTCAAGATAGAAGGGCATATCAAGAAGAAAAAGGTAATAGTGCTGATTGATTCGGGTAGTACCCATAATTTTATTCATTGTAAGATAGCCAAGGAATTGAATTGCTTCCTATATCCAACACTAGAGTGTCAAATAATGGTTGTAAATGGAGGAACCATAAATTGATCTAGAAAGTGCCATAATATCAAGCTATCCATGAGATGATATGTCTTGAATAGTCTAATTCTATCCATTCAAATGGGTGGTGCAAATGTTGTACTAGGAGTCCAATGGCTACAGTCTTTGGGTACAATAGATTTTAATTTTTAAGAACTATTCTTGATTTTTTTTTTGGGAATGAAATGAATTTGAATTAAGGGGTATCGGAAGGAGACTAGGAAAGATAATCATCTCTAACAGCATGAAAATGCTTCTAGAGAAAGAAAAACGGGGCGTAATTATAGAATTGTGTTCACTAGAGGTTCCCACATCGAAATCATCTATTTCTTCAAATATCCAAAACGTTTTGGACAATCATTCCAAGATATTTGAGACACCAAAAGGCCTCCCACCTATTCATGATCATGATCATGCTATTCATTTGATTCCAGGAAGTGTTCCCCCAAACATCATGCCTTACAGATATCCATATTCCCAAAAGAGTGAAATTGAACGTATTGTTGCAGAAATGCCAAAGGTTGGTATAATTCAACCTAGTAAAAGTTCTTTCTCTGCTCCAGTGGTATTGGTACACAAGAATGATGGATCATGGTGCATGTGTCCAAATTATAGGGAGCTCAACAAGATTACTCTTAAAGATAAATTTCCCATTCCTATCATTGATGAATTATTGGATTAATTACATGGAGCACTTTACTTCACCAAGTCGGATCTTCATTTAGGATATCATCAAATTAGAATGAAGACTGAATTTTTGGTCATGCCTTTTGGCCTTACCAATGCACCTTCTACATTTCAAGGTTTGATGAATTCCATTTTCAAAGCCTTCCTTAGAAAATTTTGTTAGTATTTTTTGATGATATACTAATCTACAACAAGTATTGGAAGGATCATGTTCAGCATGTTCACAGGGTGCTCAAACTATTGGAGGAGAAACAATTATATGAAAAAAGCTCCAAATGTTTCTTTGGAGTACAAGAGGTGGAATATTTGGGTACTTAATTAGCTCATAGATCATCTTATCATGCTCAATCTGATGGGAAAAATGAGATAGTGAACACATGTTTGGAAGGATATCTTCATTTCTTTGTATCTAATAAACATACACAATGGGTCAAGTAGTTGCCTCTGGCTGAATGGTGGTATAACACTTCCTTCCATACTATAGCAAAAATGACCCCATTTATGGAACTTTATAGATATCATCTACCATCCATCACATCATCTTTAAAAGAAAATTATAAGGTTCAAGCAGTGGAAGATCACATCGAGCATCAACAACAAGTTTTCAAACTCTTAAAGGATAACCTCACCTTGGTGCAAAATAGAATGAAACAATAGGCAGAGCAACATCGCAGTGAAAGAAGTTTTGATATAGGTGACTGGGTATTTCTACGACTACAACCATACAAACAAATTTTCCTGAAGCAAGCTATGAAGGATAATAAATTATCACCAAAGTATTATGGTCTGTACAAGGTCTTACAAAAGATTAGTACTATGGCATACGAATTGGAGCTTCCTGCATCTTCCCAAGTGCACCCAGTTTTCCATGTTTAATGCTTAAAGAAGGCTATAGGTGAGAAGATCCCAGTTCAAATAATATTGCAAAAACTTGATGAGGAAGGAAAAACCATTTTCGAATCATAATCATTCACAAAACAAGAAATCGACAGCTACGAAATTGATCAATTTTAAAGTATCTCATCAAGTGGAAGAACTTACCCGGTAAAGATTCCACATGGGAGGATGAGAATTTTATACAGAAGCATCCAGAACTACTCAAGCATTGAGGACAACACTTTTTTAAGGAGAAGGGCATGTTAGGTCCCTATACATCTAGTGTAATAGCTTATTGTTATTAGTGCAACCCCCTTATTGTATTGTTGTGCCCATATAGTCCCCATGTTCTTATTATTATGCCCCATAAAAGCCCAGTATTGTTATTGTTGTGCCCCTACAATATTATTGTTATGTAGGCTTTGATTGTATTAGGACCCATTAGAATCCTATATATAGATAGGAGGTCTTGTCATTTGTATCATCCAAGAATTGTTCATTTGTGTAATGTGAAGGAGGTTCCCCCATGAAGAGGTTGATTTTGAAGTCGTTGATCTCTCTTTTCTATCTTTTATTGAGTTGGTTTCATAACATAAAGGAAACTCATGATGAGAACAAAATAAATGTTAATCATGATTTTATAGACTCTAACGTTGGATTGAAGACCCACCATATTCCAAATATAGATATGAGGAAATTTGATGGCAAGGATCTGCTAACTTGGATACTCTAGATGGAGCAATATTTTGATCTATATGATGTGAAACCACCACAAAAGGTACGTATTTCATCTTTAAATTTAGAACCGAATCATTTTGTGTGGTATAAAGAAATTCGTTCTCGTAAACAACTTGTCACCTAGTCCATTTTCATGGAGAAAATGATAGCACATTATGAGGATACAAAGAGAAACACCTTCTTTATCCAATTGATAAATCTCCAACAAAAGGGTTCAATGGAGGAGCACATTGAGGACTTCCAAAAATTGAATATAAGGTTAAATTATATTTCAGGGAAGCATATGATTGAAGTCTTCAAAGGGACTTTAAATGATAAATTCCAACATGCGGTTCACCTTTGGGAACCTAATTCATTGGAGAAGGCATACAGGTTAGCAAGAAAATTTGAAATAAAAATTATGACAACAAGGAAGTCTGCCACTCATAACTATAAAGATGGAACTTTTATTGCTCCCATCCTTTCACCACCTACAAGGTTGACATCACAACAATTGGAAGAAAAAAGAGCAAAAGGGCTTTGTTACAGTTGCGATAGAAAATACACTAAAGGTCATAAGTGTGCTGAGAAGAAATTAATTTACATAGATGGGGAAGAGGAGAAAGAAAAGCAACAAGAAACATCAAAAGAAGAGGATATACACTAGGAACCAATCCCAAAGAAAGAAGAAATTAATCTGACCATATCTTGTAATGCATTGACAAGAATTGCTGCTCCTCAAGTTCTCAAGATATAATGGCATATCAAGAAGAAAAACGTAATAGTGTTGATTGATTTGGAAGTACCCATAATTTTATTCATTGTAAGATAGCCAAGGAATTGAATTTCTTCCTATATCCAGCACTAGAGTGTCAAGTAATGGTTGCAAATGGAGGAACCATAAACTGCTATGGAAAGTGTGATAATATCAAGCTATCCATGGGAGAATATTTCTTGAATAGTCCAATGCTTTCCGTGCGAAGGGGCAGTGCAGATGTTGTACTAGGGGTCCAATGGCTACAATATTTGGGTACGATAGCTTTTAATTTTCAAGAACGTTTCTTGAAAATTTATTGGGACGGAAAGGAAGTTTAATTAAGGGGTATCACAGGGAATCCGAGAAAGATAATCAACTCTAGCAGCATGACAAAGCTTCTAAAGAAAGAACAATGAGTTGTAATTGCAGAATTATGTTCACTAGAGGTTCCCACATCGAAATCATCTATTTCTCCAGATCTCCAAAACTTTTTGGACAATCATTCCAATGTATTTGAGACTCCCAAAGGCCTCCCACCTATTTGTGATCATGATCATCCGATTCATTTAATTCCCGGAAGTGTTCCCCCAAACATCATGCCTTACACATATCCATATGTCCAAAAGAGTGAAATTGAACGTATGGTTGAAGAAACACTAGAGGTTGGTATAATGCAACCTAGTCAAAGTTCTTTCTCTGTTCCAGTGGTATTGGTACACAAGAAGGATGGATCATGGTGCATGTGTACAGATTATAGGGAGCTCAACAATCTAAAAATCAAATATAAATTTCCCATTCCTATCATTGATGAATTATTGGATGAATTACATGGAGCAATTTACTTTACCAAGTTGGATCTTCGTTCAAAATATCATCAAATCAAAATGAAGACTAAAGACAACCAAAAAACAACATTTAGAACTCATGAGGGTCATTATGAATTTTTGGTCATGCCTTTTGGCCTTACCAATGCACCTTCTACATTTCAAGGTTCGATGAATTCCATTTTCAAACCCTTCCTTAGAAAATTTTTGTTAGTATTTTTTTGAGGATATACTAATCTATAGCAAGTCTTGGAGGGATCATGCTCAACATGTTGATAGGGTGCTCAAACTATTGGAGGAGAAACAATTATATGAAAAAAGTTCCAAATTTTTCTTTGGAGTACAATAGGTGGATTATTTGGGTACTCAGTTAGCTCTTAGCTCATCTTATCATCCTCAATATGATGGGAAAAATAAGATAGTGAGAAAATGCTTGGAATGATATCTTCGTTGATTTGTATATGATAAACAGACATAATGGGTCAAGTGGTTGCCTCTAGCTGAATGGTGGTATAACACTTCCTTCCATACTACAACAAAAATGACCCCATTTATGGCACTTTACAGATATCATCCACCATCCATCACATCATCTTTAAAATAAAATTCTAAGGCTCACGGAGTGGAATATCACATCGAGCATCAATAACAAGTTCTCAAACTCTTAAAGGATAACCTCACTTTGGCCTAGAATAGAATGAAACAATAGGTAGATAAACATCGCAGTGAAAGAAGTTTTGATGTAGGTGACTGGTTATTTCCACAATTACAACCATACAAACAAATGTCCCTCAAGCAAGTTAATAAGGATAATAGATTATCACCAAATTATTATGGTCCATACAAGGTATTACAAAATATTGGTACCATGGCATGCAAATTGGAGCTTCCTACATCTTCTCGAGTGGACGCATTTTTCCATGTTTAATTCTTAAAGAATTTTATGGGTGAGAAGATCCCAATTCAAACAATATTGCCAGAACTTGACAAGGAAAAATTATATTGGAACACAAAGTAGTCACAAAAACAGGAAATCAACAGCTACGAAATCGATCAATTTTAGAGTATCTCATCAAGTGGAGGAAGTTACCTGCTGAAGATTCCACATGGGAGGATGAGAATTTTATACAGAAGAACCAAGAACTACTCAAGCATTGAAGACAACACTTTTTGAAGGAGAGGGGTATGTTAGGTCCCTATTCTACTAGTATAACCCCTTATTGTGATTAGTGCAACCCCCTTATTGTATTATTGTGCCCATATAGTCCCCATGTTGTTATTATTATGCCCCATAGAAGCCCACTATTGTTATTGTTGTGCCCCTACAATATTATTGTTATGTAGGATCCGATTCTATTGGGACCCCTTAGACTCCTATATATCGAAAGGAGGTCTTGTCATTTGTATCATCCAAGAATTGTTCATTTGTGTAATGTAATGGAGGTTTCCCCCTCGAAGAGGCTGATTTTGAAGTCATTGATTTATCTTTTCTATCTCTTTGTGAGTTGGTTTCATAACAAGCTGCATGATCCTACTCTTCCATGCCTTCTCCTTCATTCCTCTTGCCTTGTTTCCCTTTCTTGATCCAATGCAAAATTGCTCCAAGAAAACTCTAAGTGTTGAAGAGTATGAGAGAGAGAGAGAATAGAAGAGAGCTCTAGAAAAAACTTGTCAAAAGCTTGCCAACTGTTCCTCATAAGCCTTTTTATCAATTAGGCCTCTATTTTCTTCATTTTCCATTATTTTCCTTCATTTTCCTCCTCACATGCAACTTGTGACCTTTCACCTTCCTTTTCTCATAATTTCCATTATTTTCATAAATAACTGTGCCAAAAATGCTATTTTTCCCTTCCAAAGCCTTAGCCATTGCCTTTTTCAATTTCCTTTAGCCATAATAACTGAAATGAACACCTACTAGAATTCTTTGCTCACCATTCATCTTGGAATACGTGTCCCATGAACATGTTCTTATATATTTTTACATGGATTTTTAACGAAGGTTGTTACAGAACCCCTTCCTTGGGGGAACATCGTCGTCGGTTTTCAATGACAGCTATGACCAACAAAACTGCAAAAAACAAAACATACTACCTATGGAGCTTTATAAATCTAGCTCGATACAATATTTATAATAATACACACATATAAACGTATGAACATTTTCTCAACCAAAAAATAAAAGGATATGATTCCTACATCTACGACAAGGCAATCTAGAGACTCACACCTCCACCCTCAAAGTAATACCAGGATTAAACTCCTTCCTAGGAAGTATAGAATCCACATCAAGGTCAAATTTGCATCCAATGTCCAACGCTATAATCCTTGCCACTTATCCTCCTAGTGAACAATTATTGGATCATTGTTTTAGGGCACACTCTCAATGTGCATCTGATTCCATCTAGCAATGCCAATGACCAAAACAAAGCCATCCCTAAGCTTCCATTCTCTGCTACACAGTCCCTCAGGAAATCTGGTCACCCCTTCCATGTAGTCACTCACCTTCCAAGTTCCCTAACATCCTTATCCAGGATTATCCATCCCTTGTCAATGCTTCCTCGCATCGGGAGGTCAAACAACCAAGGCATATACCTGCCTCAAAACCATCATACCAATCATAGCATGTTCATGGAAATCAATGGAAACTATTGGGTACCAGTGTCCCACAATGGCCCTGCTCTTGAAGTGTTTTACCAGCATACTGCTACATGTTCCAATTTCTTTCTCTATTGTTGAAAATTATGGCTATCAGTTTTGACCACCCAACTCGACATTTCATGCTTTATTGTACCAAGCACATAATTTCCATTAGATTCAAAATAAATTGAAATAAATTAAAATCATACCTCATTGGTGGCCCGTCAGTAAGGTACACTTGCAATTATGTTCGCTTCCTATCATAACAAGTTAACCTAGCATCCTTGACAAAATCCTCATGTATAAACATATCACATCAAGTTATCTCAAAACAAAACCATCATAGATCAACATCATAAATTACATGGAACCATCATAAACGAGAATCATAGATCACATGTAATCATCATAGACCAAAATCATAAATCACATGTATAATAAAACCGAAATAAAATAATAATACTTATCCTTTAATCTATCCTTAGCATCTACCTTTGCCCTTATTCCATATGCACACTAGATCGGTTGCCACACCTGAAAAACACCTAGTGCCTTCTCCTCAACCATGTGCACATACACAATTTGCATGACACACATACAACCACAAATGACATACAACAACACGTAATACATGCATATACACCTAACATACCACACATACCCAATGTAAAACAAAACACAATACATACTTCTACATCCAGTGTACATAACAAAACAATACATACACCTACACCTGATGTACAACACAATACAATACATGTACTACACAGAGTACAACAAACAAGTACACATGTCATGATACCACAATGAAACAATGCACATACATAGTACCACATGCCCGCAACAAAAAATATATGACATCCACACAATAGAACATGTACACCAGTACCATATGTAGAACATATACATAGTACCACCTATACAAAGCACCACCTCCACAACATGTACACATCACATGTACACAAAACCACCTGCATAATGTGTGCACAACACCACATCTAAATCATACCACCAATACAACGTGTACACAACACTAGATGTACACAACACCACCTACACATAGCACCACATATACAACATGTACATGGTACCACATGCTCACAACACCAATTGTACTATCATGCACACAACACCATAGGTACATAGCACCACATGTCAAACATGCACAAAACACCACATGTACATAACATTGCATATATAACATATACATAACACCCTATGTACAAAATACTATATATCCAACATGTACATAGCACCATCTATATCCATCATTACACATGCATTATACACACAACACCATACATACAACATGCACAAAATATCATATATACACAATACTACATATATTACATGTACACATCGCCATAGGTACAATCAATGAATATACAACAAGTGAAACATATACACAACAATAGTACTGCACATCCAAATCCACAATGTCTCTACCAGGTAACCTTACTTCTAATGCCTCTCTGCCATCCATTCTTATCCTAACATGCCACGAATCTCATTGCTTTCATTCAGCTGATGTATCCCTCAAAGTCACATGTCATAACATAAACATAGGCATAATACAACCATACAATATTGATTCATATCCACATGATACTGACCTCGCATATTTGTCATGACTACTCCCCCCACTTGATTCTCAATGAGACTAGGAACCTCGTCATGCCACTCACCTGCATAAGCAATCATTCCTCTACAAGAATGATGCTTAACAACCTTAGCGGACAGTGACACAAATACATAGATACATATACATAAAAATTGGTATAAAACAATCATGATCCTATCGCACACACACACACACACACACACACACACACACACATATATATATATATATCAGCATACTCATGATCTTAACATAATTATGAAATATCATAAGGTCAAGGTTAAGAGGGATGGGCCTCCAAATTAAGCATAAATTAAGACCCATCTAACCTGTCTTAGGAACATGAAGGCTATATTAAACCTCTCCTTCTACACTTAATAATGTTTTTTAGCTTTAATATGTTCATTAGAAATGTTTATGGATAATTGCATATTTGTGCCCAATATTATTTAATTTTGTAGAATATTGTGAGAATATTGGCAGATTATGGAGATTTGGAGGAGGAGATAATTTAGGGACTTTCTCCCTATTACAGGAGGATCAATATTGGATAATAAATCAACAATATATTCTAAAATTATTTTACGGATTTTGGAGCTCCAATGATTAAGAAAATCTAGGAATGTGTTCCCTACCATTTAATGCAGATTCCTAGTGTTGGGAACCAAATCCACTATTTGAGGGATTTTGGAGGGGAAATATTCCTCCTTTCATGGGGAATGCTTCATAATAATTATTTATAAGTACCAAGTCTATTTTTTCTCTGAACGTTGGTTTTTATTAGTCATCTAGTGGAGTGAACTCGTATTTTTGCAGCTCCACTTTCATTTCTTGCTTGGATGTAATTGTAATGATGGAAATAATGAAGATTGGTGCCATGTTTAGCTTCTAAATCTTGGTCTCCTTCATAGGACACTGAGTTTCCTTGAGCATTGCCATCCCAGGAGCCTCGAATCTCTTTTGTATCATTTACTTTTCTTGCTTTCATTTCTTATTCACATGCATCTCTTGTTCTTGTCTTTTTCTATTTCTGCATTTAGTATTGATTATTTCTTATTGTAAGATTGAGTTAAATGGTTGAAGTAAGTTATTTTTCCATATCAAAAGCATGAATTCATCCCTTGAATAGTTTTGGAAGGTCATAGTAATCATTGAACTACTTGGATTAGTTTGCTTATTCCCAAATATAAATGTCTGGAAGTCCCTTGTGGCAAATAGTAGTAAATTTCTGCTATTTTTTAGAACATGCTAACAAGCTTCAATCGAGTTGATTACACTTGCATTAGATCAAAAAAAAATTCCAACTAATAAGAAAATTTACCCCATTTCATTCGCACTTGATTAGGTTAGGTAATTGATAGATTAACTAGCTCACTAGTTCTTGAAATTCTAGATTTTAGACTAGTAATTTTCTGCTATTTTTAAGCATATGTTAACAGGGATATTTTTGAGTGATTCCACCTATAATGGAGACCTAATACATTCTAGTCAATAAAAAAAATGTCCCATCCAATTTGGATTTGATTTTCTTGGTCATTCGGTGAATTATATCATCTTGTAGCAAATCTATTTCCTGTAGGACTCTTTCAACATGTATATACTTGCCCATATTTGCTCAAAAAAGTTGTTTTTTGACCCTAGTGTTGAATCATGACCCCTAGACTTCAAATGAATGGTTTAGGAGGAATAAAAACCACTTAAGACTTGTCTTTTTACCCATACAAAACATCTCAGCGAAATGGGTTAATGGACAAATTTATGAATTGAATAATATCATAATGATTTTCTTGATTGCAACATCCAATGAACTCTGTCAACAGATCTAAAATATTTGAAATGTAATGATTGATATTTATATAACAATATTTAATTTATGAAATTAGAATAGTTTTTCATTCTTTGTATTTTGTTTCTTGTAATAGGTTAAGGTTTCAATTTCAAGCATTTCCATTTCTGCAACTAGTTAGGATTTGATTTAATTACATGCACTCCATTACATCATGACAACGAAGGAAGGACACATTCTATGTTGTACATATAGTGCCGATACCTCATAAGTTTGTACAAACCCCAGCTTGATAATTAAATTTGGTAGCCTTGGGAGTTGCAACATTCTTGTTGTAGTACTGAGGCTCATCAATTTTTGTGCACCGTTGTTGGGAAGGTGTCAAAGTATGCATTATTTTATTCTCTAGCTGATTCATTTATTTTTACTTTTTGCAATAAAAAAAAATTGTGTTAGGAATATTTCATTTCAAAAATAGAAAATTGCATTGCATTAGCATTCTTATTCAAAAAAAAAAATCTCCATCAGCAACCCCCCCATTTGATCACGTGGTGCAGTAAGAGCCACATCACCATTCGTTTTTATAGGTAGAAAAATAAGAGGTGATAAATGAGGTAGGAGAAATGGATGGATATGATGAAAATGAAGAAGATCATCTTGGATTTCCCATTCAATATATTGATGTTAGTGTGCACATGAAGAACATCCCTCCGTCTATTCTTCCAAACTTTCATGGTCTAAGGTCAGAGGATTCAAAACCTTTATCTTTGAATTTGAAATTGCTTTTATATCTTATGGTTACTTATTAAACACTCAAAAATTGAGATTGCTTCCCACAACATTTAAGGATAGATCTCTTAAATGGTTCATCAATTTAGCGACCAATTCAATAATATCATGGAATGATATGCAAAATATATTTCTAGAAAAATATAAAGATCATGATCTTAAAGAAGAAATCTTTATAACAAATAAAAAAGAAGATGAAAGCCTTGAGTATCTAATAGAGAGGTCCATGTATAATGTTAAGAGAGAAAAAATACATCATTTAGGATCTGACACACTAAAAACCCTCTTACTTAGAACAATTAGGGATGAGTGGATTGATCTTCTTGATCTCAGGGGTAGAGGTGATGTATACCACTTATAATTTGAAGAAATTTGTGAAACATGAAAACACATATGAAGAGGAGGGGTAAGAGTAAGTCAATCAACATCGAGATCGGTAAGTCAAACTAAACTTGGAAATTCGCTTGATAACTTTAAAACAAAAATTCTTAGCAATCTAAGTGAACAAGTAGAAATGTAAAAAATACAAAATGATAAAAAAGAATATGATGATATTTGTCTTCTCCATGTAGAATCACTTGATGTTAAATATTGTATCTCATTACCAAGGTTGAAGGAAGTTTACCAAGAGGATAATGGAGCAAGTCAATTTCTAATGCAGCTATGTTATGTAGCTCCAAGAAGACCATGGCAGCCTATTCAACCTGATATGATGCAAGAGCCTAATTCACAATTTCAAGCTTATGCACATCCATCTCAAAGTAATTGGAACACGCCCTTTCCTTGGAAAACTTAGTATCCCAACCCCAAAACCAATATTGGCAACAAGGTTGGAAAGGAACTTATGAAAGCCATCCACAATATCCTCAATATTTTCCTCAATATCCTCCATACCCAACTCCATTCTATCCCCACCATCCATCTCCACCACAACCATAACCACAACCACATCCATGCCAAATATGCACTCCCACTCAACTACATGTATCACAATTTCCAAACCCACACAAGGAAGTAGCTCAACCCACTTACAATGCTGAGGAACAACACTTCCAAACATATCCTCTTGATCCAAATGATATTCATCTTAGCTCAGGAAGAGTATTGAAAAGAAAAAATTCTTTTGACGTCATTTAAGGAAAAAATGTAGAAAAAGAAGATTCAAATGAGGAGACCAAAGAATAATGGGCTGAAGTTGACGAAGAGAAAACATCAGAATCAGAGATTGGGAAAGTTCCCTCATGTTTACCATCATATCCTCGATGTGTTCAAGAGAATAATTTTCAAAAAGAGGAATATTTGAATGTCATGGTAGAAGAATACATGAAGAATGATCCAAATAAGAAAGTGGACCATGGGCATCACAATTATATTGAAATATGGTTGTAGATAGTCATTAAGTTGCAGCAACACACTCTTCTTCAACAATTCCTAATATCATCTCAGACAAAGTAGTTGGCATCTCACATTCAGGTACATGTCAAACCATATGTTTCGAGCCTACACATGATTTTTTCTGTCATCCTGTTATGCACATGGCTCCATTGGAAGCATTGCGATACTTGAAAGAGATTTTTCTTTTCAAGTAGAGTAGGGTAGAAAAAGGAAAAAATAAAAATAAGAGGAAAAATAAAATCTCAATTGAAAACCTCATTTGAGGCTCTTGATATTGGCTCTTTGATTGAAAACCTTCATGAGGAGGACAATGGGTTGAAAAGGAAAAAGAAAAAAATATCCTAAGTGAAAACCTCCTTTGAGCCACCTAGGTAGACATATTAGTTGAAAACTTCATTGAGGCAGCTAGTAGGCCTAGAAAATGAAAAAAGAGAAAAAAAATCATTGCTCCATGTATCTCTCTCTGATGAATGCAAGCTTTCTCCAACCCCTGCAAGAAACAAAAACAAGTTAGCCACCAAAAGAAAAGTTGATCAAAAGCTTAGTCAAAGGAATTCAAACTTACAATTTCTCCTCCTTTGCTCAGATGCTACAGAAAGACAAGGTCATGCCAATCCATCACCCTCATCTATTTCAACCATCCACTCATCATTCCCAAGCTTTTACCACTCATTTTCCTTATTGTCCTAAAAGTATATAGGAAGTAAAAATACATAGAGAAGAAAATTAGTTTTGGCATATATTTAAAATCATGAGTCTATTCGCCAAGTTGTTTCGGGGGGATATGGATATGGATGACAGTAACATGCCCAATAAATTTAGAAAATTCTAGTGCACACTTTTCAAGAAATTAACCTCCATCACTTACAACCATTTTTAATTTGTCTAGATATTCGTGCATCCATTTTCCAAGTTTTTCATAGGGAGTTGCATATGGATGATGGTAACATGCCCAAGAAATTTCAGCAAATTCTAGTGCACAGTTTTGGAGAAATCGACCCCCATCACCTACAACCATTTTAATTTTTTCTCAAGATTCATGAATCCATTGGCAAAAATTTGTTTTATGGGTAGGTGCATAAGGATGATGGAAACAAGATCAAAAATTTCATGTCAATCCAATATACCATTTTGGGAGATATGTGAAAAACAAATCTGCTACAGGATGTTGCTACAAGATTCCCTGTACTACTACAAGATGTCTTGAACTGCTACAAGATGTTGGATGAGGGTGTTTGGAGGAAATAATGGTGATATGAAATGTTGGTAGGGTGTATAACAATTTTGAAAAGTGTGGGTAAGGTGAACATTGCCCATGGCCAAGCCCAACACTCCAAGAAGGTCGGATTTGACTAAGACAACTTGCTCACAGTAACTGAAAGACACAAGTTTAGAATGTGAGCTGTCATCCATCATCTCCAACAACAATAGATTCAATGCCCAAAAGAGGCTTGCACACAATAAATATTACATCAGTCAACAAAAGCATCATGCTATGAAGACCTATGCATTAGAAAACAAAGGAATTAAATAGCAATGAAATCATCACGTTATGAAGCTCAGCAACAAAATTTTAGCCAAGGATGTGAAGAAGAAACAAAAACAACAAAAAAGACCAAGGATACCTCCAGATTCAAGGCTATCAGTAATAGGACCTCTAGGAGATCATCACACGTAGCTTCAATATCATTAGCAGTAGCTTTAGGACCACCAAGGGACACTTCAACATTCATATCAACAACCTCAATATCACTTGCAAAAACACATCAAGGGTAAGGCTCACATATGCAATTCTTTAAACCTTTCTTACGAACTTATTTTAGCTTGAAAATATTTGCAAGTGTAAACCTCAGCCTTATCTAGCAATTAGCTTCACTTTTCCACCAAGATATCGACACATGGGGGAGAGGACAAGATAAAAGTGAAAATGACTTGCGAAAGTGGGATGTAATCATTTAGTTGTGATGGAAGACAAGGAGTGTGAAGGGGTAGGTGAGGGCCAACCTAGTTAACTCAAAGCTCTTTGAGTTTATTTTGCATACAATAAAAAAATAGAGAATAGTTGGAAAAAGAAAAAAGAATGGAAAAAAAGAAAAAGAGAAGAAAGAAAAAGAAAAGGAAAAAAGGAAAAAAAAAGAAATAAAAGTTGGACCCACCACCTCTTGGCATACAAAATTTAGTTTCTATAGGATTTAGTTTGTGTGCATCTAATTACAGTTGAAGAACCATGTGAGGGAAAGAAGCAACCTCAACCTACCATAGGGCTTCCTTAGGAAATTGAGATACAAAAATGCAGTAGCAAGAAGACCAACAGAAAGATCATCAAATAGACCAGAAAACAAAGCATGAAACATGTGTGCATACATGAAGAATAACAAGGCGAGCAAGATGAATACGTTGCTCATAGGATGAGCAACAATTTCAACAGGGGGGTATGATGGGCCTCCAAATTAGACATAAATTAAGGCCTATCTAGCATTTCATAGGCACATGAAGGCTATATTAAAATCTCCCTCTACACTTAATAATGTTTTTTAGCTTTAACATGCTCATTAAGAAGGTTTATGGATAGTTGCATATTTGTGCCCAATATTATTTATTTTGTAGAATATTGTGAGAATATTGGGCATATTATGGAGATTTGGAGGAGGAGATAATTTAGGAACTTTCTCCCTATTATAGGAGGATGAATAATGGATAATAAATCAACAATATATTTTGAAATTATTGCATAGATTCTAGAGCTGCAATGATTGAGAAAATCTAGAAATGTCTTCCCTGTCATTTAATGCAAATTCATGGTGTTGGGAATCAAATCCACTATTTGAGGGATTTTAGAGGGGAAAGCTTCCTCCTTTCATGGGGAATGCTTCCTAATCATTTTTTATAAGTAGCAAGGCTAATTTGACTCAAGGTATTGGTTTTTATTAGCCTTCTGGTGGAGTGAACTGATATTTTTGCAGTTCCACTTTCACTTCTTGCGGGGATGTAATTATATTGATGGAAATAATGAAGATTGGTGCCAGTTTCAACTTATAAATCTTGGTCTCCTTCATACGACTCTAAGTTTCCTTGGGCTTGGCCATCTCAAGATCCTCAGAGCCCTTTTGCATCATTTACTTTTCTTTCTTTCACTTATTATTCACATGCATCTCTTGTTCTTGTCTTTTTCTATTTCTGCATTTAGTATTGATGATTTCTTGTTGTAGGATTGGGTTAAATGGTTGGATTAAGCTATTTTATAGGATAAAAAGAATGTTTTAATACTTTGGAAAGATTTGGAAGGTCATAGTAATCATTGATCTACTTGGATTAGTTTTCTTATTCCCAAATCTAAATTTCTAGAAGTCCTTTGTGGCAAATAGTCGTAAATTTCTGCTATTTTTTAGAACATGCTAAAAAGGTTCAATTGAGTTCATCCCACTTGAATTATATTAAAAAAAATCAAATTAAAAATTTATTTTATCCCATTTCATTCACACTTGTTTAGGTTAGGAATTTTATAGATTAACTAGCTAACTAGTACTCGAATTTCTAGATTTTAGACTAGTAATTTTCTATTATTTTTTAAAATGTGTTAAAAGGGGTATTTTTTAGTGATTCCACTTGTAATAGAGACCTAATACATCCTATTCAATAAAAAAAAATCCATTCCATTTGGATTTGATTTTATTTGTCATTCAGTGAATTATATCTTCCTGTAGCAGATTCATGTAGCACTCTTCCAGCATGTATATACTTCCCCAAATTTGCTCAAAAAGGTTGGTTTTTGTCCCTTAGGGTTGAATAATTACCCCTATGATATAAATAAATTGTTTAGGAGGAATAAACACCACTCAAGACTTTCCCTTTTACCAATGCAAAAAATCTCAGCGAATTGGGTTAATGGACAAATTTATGAATTAGATAATACAACAATAATTTTCTAGATTACCACATCCAATGAACTTTGTAAATGGATCTAAACTCCTTGAAATGTAATGATTGATATTTAGTTAATGATATTTACTTTATGCAATTACAATAGTTTTTCCTTGTATTTAATTTCTTGCAATAAGTTAAGGTTTCAATTTCGAGCATTTGCATTTATGCAACTAGTTAGGATTTGATTTCATTACATGCACTCCATTACATCATGGCAACAAAGGAAGAACACATTTTATGTTGCACATATAGTGTCAATACCTCTTAAGTTTGTATGAACCTCAGGTTGACAATTAAAGTTGGTATCCTTGGGAGTTGCAACATTCTTGTTGCAATACTGACGCTCATCAAAGAGAACTCCCTTTATCCATGCACAACATGCAAAACATTGAGAACAATCGTTCACAACATATCCAAGGCATCTGACACTTCAAATCCATTTACTTCACCTTTCCTGTTACCTTTCTCATGACTGTACTTCCATTCTCCATTTACACCAATGGACTGAACCAATCCAACCAATTGTCATATTCTTACCTTCAACTTCAATTACTCATGCACCAAGTTTATTCGGGTATTACATTACCTACTAGGTTTAATTAAGCTCTCCTCGAGCTCCACTAACTCTCCTCTTTCCCAACCAATTCCCAATATTGTCAAACATAAAAGGAAAGAATCAAACATTAGGGGAATTTTGAGTTCAAAAATGGGCCTCCTAAGGAAATTATAATATAATAGTGTAAATAATAAAATAAGATTTGATTACATCATGAAATTGTAGAGGGAAAAAGGAAAAAACTATTTTTTCAACTCGTATTTTCAACTTATCTCCGAATGGGTTTACTCAAATTTCAAAAGACAACACTCGTTGGATTCAAAATTTAATTCCTCATCCAAGGAGTACCCATGTTGCATACTTTCGACAGACCTTGCTACATGAAAAATGAGAAATACATGAAAAACATGATTGCAATCATGTTTTTTCATGTATTTCTCATTTTCTATGTAGCAAGGTCCATCCAAAGTATGCAAAATGGGTACTCCTTGGATGAGGAATTAAATTTTTCATCCAATGAGTACTCCCACTAGAAATTTTAGTCAAACCTTAGGGAGATAAATTTAAAATATGAGTTGAAAAAGTAGTTTTATTATTTTATTATTTTTTAATATTTTTATCTTTTTACTCCAAAAATGGTGAATCTCCCCCCATGGTTGTTATCATCATCTTGAGTCCTATTGGTTCTTATGAAGTTTATTTGGGTTGTACATTTTTCATATGAGACCCATTTTAAACCTCAAAATTCCCCTAATGAGTAACCAAGAAGAAAACCATGAAAACTAATAACAATATGGCACCGCAACCAAAGTGGTATGGCCATACACTAGACATAAACAAAGCTGCAAATCAAATGCAAACAAATCATAAAGAATCAAAATAACAAGACTCTAAATAGACACCATGACTCAATCCCCACGGTTCCCAGTGCTTCCAAAGGAAATCTCAACCTAAGCCTTCTTCAGAATTTCGTGGCAGTCTCTTTACCATGCAATCCCCTACATCATATTTCCATAAGCACATAACTGTTAGTGTAGAAATAAACATAACAATGCACCATTTACCTTACCTTGCTGTGTCAAGCATGTTTCTTGCAACTAAACACATCCACACCATCTCTCAAGGGACTCCAATCCGTTGATGAATCTAGCCATAACTAGAACCAACTATTATACCTATCAAATACATATTTATGTATATAACACATATCCTCATAATTTCAGATAAATTCAAGGTTAAGAAGAATTCTTTTATGCTAAGCACTCATTCATTTGGAATTGTGGTTTCTAAACATAGCCAAATTAATTTTCACCCAATTCCTTTATTTTACCTTTTCCTTGCTGTAATCAAGTCTTACTATGCATTGTCACATCACCCAATTGTTAGTGATATAATCACATCAACTATTACCTTGTCAAGCTAATACCATGCATGTTTCCCTGCAATTTCTCATACATGTTAGTCTCACATTCCAAATAACAAGACGTCATGTATATTAATTTGAAATCAACCCTTACTAAGTCTAACAATGATGTCATACTCAACAATCAACTCACATTCATCAGTCATAATACATAATGCTACAACTATCGCCTACTTACACTCAAGTCCATATCAATTGTCTCAACACATATGTATTAGTACAAGCATCTTAAAACAATATCATTTCATAAAGAAATCTTATAGACACATACTCATATCATTCAAGTAATCAAACATTCAGACAACAGATATACAACATAATAGACACCAAACAATCCAACACCAAATAAATACCATAGTCAAATATTCAAATGCCAAATAGATGACATAAGAAAACTCATACCTTAATGAATCTGAGGGGAGGATATCTTGTTTAGACAATCAATCTAGATTAGTACAATATAACTTCTCAACATATCAACTCAAACATAAATAAGGTCATGATATCAACAACAATAACTAGCTACATGTTCCAATCATGAACTCATAAATAATGATCACTCATGCATAAAACTCACATATGAAAAGTCAGTCTAGATTAGTACAACACCATATCACAAATTGTCGGCTCATACCTGAATATTGTAACCATAACCATCTGCACAGGCCAATCCAAGTTAAAACAATACATATAACATAAAGATATTAAATGCAATAAACCTAATCATCAAGTTAACTAACATATAACAACAACAAGTTAACATACATCGTACTCATCAAGAACATATAAAATTATCATCAAGTTAACTATCATATAGCAATCAACAAGTTAACATAGTTATCAATGACATGTAACATAATCATCAAGTTAATTATCATGTAACAACAATGACAATTTATATAATAATAAGTTACTATCATTCATGACAATTCGAAATATGTCCATATGACTACACTGATCAACTAGAATTTATCATACATGTAACCATAACAATAATAAAATGACAAGTATATAAGTAACCCTAATTATTATAACAACCATCAACCACATACCTGCATGCCGACCATACAAACCTGTATAACAATCTATGCTTACCCCACATTTTAGTGTTGCAATCTCTCTATGGTGATCTACATCTCCAGCTTTATCTCGGCAACCACATCAAAATTGTAAAATCCAACAACATCTTGATGACCTAAAATGCATACAATGACTTAACAATGCATGTCTGACCTACCATATAACATGCATAACCATAACCATGACAATGCATGCATAACAACATATAGACACTGATATGTATAAGAAATGTATATATAACCATACACTCATGACGACACATTTCACAACAACACCATCAACCTTCACATGGCGACATTACTACAACCATGATCAACACCATGCAAATGCAACAAGCACATGAACTACAGGCATAAGGAACACATATGCAACCAACATGAATGGATGACCAACACACCACCCATCTAGTCTAAGTGGTGAACCATGCTTTGATACCACTCTATGCACTGGTACAAAATGACTAATTAGTTACTAAAAAAACAACTAAAATTTGCATATAAACGACTATTTTTCAGTTGGTGACCAATAGTAGCTAATTTACAGTATCTTATAATGTGACCAAATTTTAGTCATTTTTAGCTTAGTCATTAATTGATTTAATCAATTTTACCATCTAGTAGTATATTTAGTCATAAATTTGGTCATAAATTTTTCATTGGTTTAGTCATTAATTGTCGCAATTAATGACCAAATATATAAAAAAATATATTACTATATGAATCCTCTAGAAATCCAATTAATGACCAAAGAAATATAACCAAAACGTTGGTCGTGTTATAAGATACTCTAAATTAGCTACTAATAGTGATATATATGCAAATTTTAGTCATGATTTAAAATGAATTAATGACCAAAGAAATATGACTAAATTTTAGTCGTGCGATAAGATGTTGTAAATTAGCTACTAATAGTCGTATATATGCAAAATTTAGTCATCATTTAATAATAATAAAATTATGATTTGTAGTAGTCATTTATCTTTTCTTGGTATTTCCATATTGATTGTATAAATGACTGATTTATTAGTTTTTATTCACTTCATTTATTCATCTTCATCATTAATTAATAAAAACTACTAATTTAGTAGTTTTATATTGATTTTATATGTTTATTATTAATCACCATAAATTAATTAGTATGATTTTGCAACTAAATTTTAAGAAAATGTCATACAATGTGAATGTTTATCTAATATGATAGCGCAAAGTTACATATATTAATTACAAGACTAAATAATATCAAGTGCAAATAAAAATAATTTCAACCATATAAATTTTATTATATAAAATATCAAGTATTACAATATGAGTTCCTAAATTAATATGGTTTGGACTACAATTTACACATAAAATATTGTTTCATCATTTAAAAACATTATCACTGTGTTGCCAAAGCATTGCAAGTGAATTCACCAACTCTAAAGGCATGACCATTAGTCTCTATGACTGTGTCCTATGCAAGATATTGGCTCTAAGGGTATCACTAGACAAATTCTCTTCTCTCTCTCATTTTTTCATTTGTCACTCCAATGTTATTTTTCTCCTCTTTCTTCAATTGTTGCTTCTTACCATCAATATTGAGTTCCTCTACTAAAAATGAAAGAAGATACAATGCAAATTATAAGGCATGAAAGACAATGAATACTTGAATATAAGATAAAGTAGACTATAAAAGATTTATATGACATGTACCTCAACATTCGATAGTGGCCACTATATGGCTAGATGACCTGTATAAAAAAAGAAAATAAAATGTCACCATAGAAAATGGATTTGAAGGGGGATTTATCATGCATGCTAGGATTTTTTGTGTGTGCACACATCATATTGCTCACTTCTAATTGTATCAAAAACAAAGAGTATGCACAATGAAATGTAGTGACATGTGGGTGTCTATTTGATGCGGGAGCATATGACTTAGAGGGGAAAAATCTTCCAAATTATTCCAAAAATCCAAAAAAATCTACAGGCAAGGGAGTGGGGTCCTTTAGCCTGCAATTTCTATGCTTTCTTAGTTAAAAATAGAATAAATTCTAGCAATAAATCATGCTATTTGTAACAGAGCTTTTCAAGCTTTAAATCATTCTGTAAAGCATGATTTTCTTTGTATCGGATAAAGACCGAGAGGGTCTATCCTTAATTATAAATAAAGAGGCAGCAAAGCTCTCAGGGACAGAGGAGAGCGGCAAGTGCCATAGTATTATTTTGAAAATTTGTTATCTCGGTGCTTCATATTAAACGACTATGTATATGCATGTGTAGATTATTGTGTGGTGCTTTAATAATGTTGAATCGGTGTCTGGGTTCCGCATGTTGTAGTACTGTATATTAAGCATTGAAAGCACCTTTCCTTTCATTTTATGGTTATACAGGCTTGATTTTACAAATGCGCATATGTCTCTGTTTGTTCTAAGAACTCTTGCGACTTCCATTAAGTGGCTGTAGCGGATTTTGGAACTTTATAACTGAAGTTCTTACCATATTGGTCCGAGGCTATATTGGCGTCGAGAGGTTCGTTGAAACTGTTATTTATATGCTCGATTTACAAAGCCTTCCGCCCGAAAGGAGCCATAGCATGGCAAAGGGCCGAGTTCCGAATTTGGGAGCCGAATTAATATAAATTGCGACATATATCCATCGCCAGGTTCTTCGTTCCGGAGGAAAGAAGATCATTGTTTGGGCGATGCGACTTATATCTCTATTGGCCAAAACTAGCATAGAGGCGGAGATATATAGCCATCGGTGCGATATATACCGAGCCTTGTCCATGGTAAGGCCCCACCTATAATCATCGCTGATGCGATCTCGCATCAGGCCAAGGAGCAAAGGGAAACATCACTGTTATATATAATTATGTCTGCGTAAGCGGTTTGGGGTCATGTGGATTGCTTGCTATAGTGGAAATATGTGAGCTGAGGTGTAAACACTATATAACATAGCATATATATATTGTGTTGCGTAAGTCCGCCAATTGGACATTTCTTTTAAGAGCTCCCGAAAAGCCACTGTTTGTTAATAAGCCTGATAGTGAGTTTTTTTAAAAAGAATGAAACATCAGTTTAATGACTGATGCGCCCAGAGCAGAAGAAAGGGAAGTTGATCGAGATATTGAAGAGCTTGCTGACAGATTAGGGAGATTATCTCTAAAGCCTACACCCTCGCCATCATTAGTGGTATCAGAGCCATCAACTGATATTGAATTGAATCTCGGGAGCAGAAGAAGGATGGCTTTCAGAGTTGGAAGAGGACGAGGACGTGGTGGAAGAGGACGACCTGCTGCAAATGTTGAACTAATGGAAACAGTAGAAGAGCTGCGAGCTAGAGTCGATGCATTAACTTCAGATAGAAATATAGATGATGGAGATGTCAGTGAGCCCGAAATTGAAGCTGTTGAAGAGGAGGAAGCTGTACAGGTTACTCCTGAGATGAGGTTCTTTCAGTCAGTGTTAAAATCCACTGCTAGGCCATGGAACCAATTAGTACCGATATATCAAGGAGGACTGAATCTGGAAGAATAGATCGACTGGATTAACAGCATGGAGAAATTCTTCGATTACGAGGAAACAGAAGATGAGAAGAAGGTAAAGTTTGCTGTCACCAAGTTAAAAGGCCATGCAGCACTCTGGTGGGATGGTGTGCAGGCGGAAAGGAAGAGACTTGGTAAGCAGCCAATCAAGAACTGGACCCGAATGGTAGCAAAGTTAAGAGGTAAGTTCTTGCCAAGTAATTATCAGCAAACATTGTTTAGACGAATGCAAAATCTTAGACAGAGAGCTTTAACAGTAAAAGAGTATACGGAAGAGTTTTATAAAGTGAGCATAAGAGCTGGAGAAGCCCAAGACATAGATGAGAAGGTAGCTAGATATATGAATGGCCTCAGGATGGACATTCAGGATGAGATAAGTCTACTGTCTCCTAAAACAGTAGAGGAAGCTTATCAGATAGCGCTGAAAGTTGAGGAAAAGCTCATGAGGAAGCAGTCTGCCAAAGGGAGAGGGACTTCCAGAGGAAAAGGAAGTCAAGGTGGTAGAGGAAGATCTACAGCACCTAGAGATGGAGCTAGCGGTAGCTCAACCAGCATGCAACCAGAGAAGGTGATGCAAGAGGCAGAGGGAGTTTTTCCAGAGGAAGAGGAGGCAGAGGAAGAGGCAGAGAAATAAGATCTTACAGATGTAACAAGCCAGGACACAGAGCTTTTGAGTGCCCAGAGAATGCAGACATAAAGAATAGGAATGCAATTGTTGCTCCAGCTGAAGAAGAAGCACCAGCGGCAGCAGTAGAAAAAGAATAAAATACACCAGAAAGAGGAGAATCTCTGGTGGTTAATAAAGTCTTACTTAAACCAGTAAAAGAGGTGGCTAAATCGCCACAAAGGAAAACTTTATTCAGGATAGTGTGCAAAGTCCAAGGGAAATGTTGCCAGATGATCATTGATAGTGGCAGCACTGATAATTTGGTCTCTACAGAAGTAGTGGAGAAATTGAAGCTGAAGACAATGAAGCATCCAACACCTTATAAGGTGTCATGGTTACAAAAGGGATATCAACTGTTGGTAAGTGAACAGTGTGAGGTGGAATTTCAAGTGGGCAAGTACAAAGATAAAATTGTTTGCGATGTGATGCGTATGGACGTGTGTCACATACTGCTTGGAAGGCCTTGGCAATATGATAGAGGAGCCATACATGACGGGAAGAGAAACACCTACAAGTTTGGAAAAGATGGTGTTAATCATACATTGTTGCCTCTACAAAAAGAAGATGTACCGGGACAGAAGACCGATCAAAAAACTCTGTTACTTGGAGGGAAGGAATACTTGAAGCAGATTGAAGAAAATGAGGTAAATTTTGCTGTAATTTGCAAGCCCAAGGTAATATTGACTTCTACTAAAATTTCTGAATTACCCATTGAAATTCAAGAAATGCTGGAGAATTACTATGATATTATTGTTGATGATTTGCCTAATGAATTACCGCCAATTCGAAAAATCAGTCATCATATAGAATTGATTCCTGGAGCAAGCCTACCTAACAAAGCAGCATATAGAATGACTCCTGCAGAAAATGAAGAAGTTAAGAAATAGGTGCAAGAATTTCTTGACAAAGGGTTGATTAAGGAAAGCCTGAGTCCTTGTGCAGTGCCGACAGTGCTGAGCCCAATGAAAGATGGAGGTTGGAGAATGTGTACAGATTCAAGAGCCATCAATAAGATTACAATCAGGTACAGATTTCCATTACCCAGAATTGAAGATTTAATGGATTGCTTGTCTGGCGCAAAATATTTTTCAAAGTTAGATCTTAAAAGTGGCTAACATCAGATAAGAATAAGAGAAGGGGATGAACGGAAAACCGCTTTTAAGACCAATGAAGGATTATATGAGTGGAGAGTGATGCCTTTTGGGTTGTCCAATGCACCAAGTGCATTCATGAGGCTTATGAATGAAGTTCTTAAAGAATTCATTGGTAAATTTGTAATAGTATATCTGGACGACATATTAGTCTATAGCAGATCCAAGGAGGAACACTTGAGGCATTTAAATTATGTTTTACAGAAGCTGCAACAAGAAAAATTATTGTTGAATCTGAAGAAGTGTTTATTTATGAAAGAGGAGCTGGTGTACTTGGGATTTGTTATCTCAGCTGAAGGATTGAAGATGGATCCAGAAAATATCAAAGCAATTGTGGAGTGGCCTTCACCCAAGAGTATTTTTGAGGTAAGGAGTTTTCATGGTCTTGCTAGTTTTTACAGAAAATTCATTAAGAATTTTAGTAAGATTAATGCACCTATTATTGAGACCATAAAGAACGATAAACAGCCATTTAAGTGGACTTCTGAAGCAGAGAGAAATTTCCAGCTGTTGAAGAGGAAAATAACTGAAAATCCTGTTTTGGTTCTTCCTGATTTCAACAAAACTTTTCAAGTTAAGTGTGATGCCAGCGCAGAAGAAATTGGAGGAGTTTTAAGCCAAGAAGATAGACCAATAGCTTATTTCAGTGAAAAGTTAAATGATGCAAAAAGGAAGTATTCTTCTTATGATAAGGAGTTTTACGCAATTGTGCAGGCATTAAAGAAGTGGAGGCATTATTTAATGTTGAAAGAATTTATTCTTTATTCAGACAACCATGCATTGCAGTTTATAATGTAGCAGCCAAAACTCAGCCAGAGACATGCTAAATGGGTAGAGTATCTTCAAGGCTTTCATTTTGTGTTAAAGAATATAACTGGACAGTCAAACAAAGTCGCAGATGCCTTAAGTAGGAGAAGTGTATTACTGCAAGAAAGTCAAATCCAAGTGTTGGGGTTTGATTTTCTTAAGGAATTATATGAAACCGATTCAGATTTTAAAGAGGCATTTGAGGCTTGTAAAAATCCTATTTTGGAAGATAGGAGCAAGTGGCTAGATTATTTTATACAAGATGGACTGTTATTTAAGAAAAATCAGCTGTGCATACCAAACTTTTCAATGAGAGAGAATTTAATCAAAGAGAAGCATAGTGGAGGACTTGCGGGACATTTTGGTAGAGAGAAGACATTTGAACAACTCAATAGATTTTACTTCTGGCCAAAAATGAAATCTAAAGTAGAGAAGTATATAAGAAATTGTAAAGTCTGCCAGTATGCAAAAGGAAGGAGCCAGAATACAGGGTTGTATATTCCATTGCCAATTCCAGATAGGCCTTGGGATATGGTAAGTATGGATTTTGTGCTAGGATTGCCAAAGACTCAAAGAGGCTATGATTCAATTTTTGTAGTGGACAGATTTTCAAAAATGGCACACTTTATTCCATGTTATAAAACTAGTGATGCTTCTCATATTGCTAACTTGTTTTTTAAAGAAATTGTAAGATTACATGGATTGCCCAAAAGCATTGTTTCAGACAGGGATTCAAAGTTCGTTGGACATTTCTGGAGAACACTATGGAAGAAGCTGGGAACTAAATTAAGTTTCAGTTCTGCCTATCATCCACAAACTGATGGACAGACTGAAGTTGTGAACAGAAGTTTAGGCAATCTTTTGAGGAGCTTTACTGCAGAACATCCAAAGCAATGGGATCAAGTGTTACCACAAGTTGAATATGCATATAATGACTCACCAAACAGGAGCACAGGACAGAGCCCATTCCATATTGTGTATGGAATGCACCCAAGGGGAATATCTGAATTAAGGAATTTGGGAAAGGAAGAAATGAGAAGTGGAGAAGGTGAAGACTTTGCTTCAAGAATGCAGGTGATACATGAACAGGTGAAACAACAGCTACAAGACAACAACATTCAATATAAAACTAGAGTAGACATGAGGAGAAGAGAAATGAACTTTGAAGTTGGAGACTTGGTTTTAGCACACCTCAGAAAGGAGAGATTTCCAAAGGGAAAGTATAATAAGTTAAAATCCAAGAAAATTGGACTATGCAGGGTGCTAAGGAAATTCTCTGCAAATGCTTATGAAATTGAATTACCACCTGGTGTGGGAATATCACCAATTTTTAATGTTGCAGACTTGTACAAGTATGAGAATGAAGCTGCAGATGATACATCACAGGATCAAGAGACTCCAGAGATTGACTGGGTAAAGCAGTTACCCACAGCTAAGAATTTACAGCCAGAAATAATTCTGGATAAGAAAGTGTATAAGAATACAAGGGGACGAGAGTATTTCCAGTATCTAGTGAAATGGAAGGGATAGCCGATCGCTGAAGCTACTTGGACTACAGAAGACATTCTACAGAAATTGGGCAAATCTGTAGCCCATGAAGAATTTTGTCCTCAGGAGTCTGATGCGGGAGCATATGACTCAGAGGGGAAAAATCTTCCAAATTATTCCAAAAATCCAAAAAAATCTACAGGCAAGGGAGTGGGGTCCTTTAGCCTGCAATTTCTATGCTTTCTTAGTTAAAAATAGAATAAATTCTAGCAATAAATCATGCTATTTGTAACAGAGCTTTTCAAGCTTTAAATCATTCTGTAAAGCATGCTTTTCTTTGTATCGGATAAGGACCGAGAGGGCCTATCCTTAATTATAAATAAAGAGGCAGCAAAGCTCTCAGGGACAGAGGAGAGGGGCGAGTGCCATAGTATTATTTTGAAAATTTGTTCTCTCGGTGTTTCTTATTAAACGACTCTGTATATGCATGTGTAGATTATTGTGTGGCGCTTTAATAATGTTGAATCGGTGCCTGGGTTCCGCATGCTGTAGTACTGTATATTAAGCATCGAAAGCACCTTTCCTTTCATTTTATGGTTATACAGGCTTGATTTTACAAATGCGCATATGTCTCTGTTTGTTCTAAGAACTCTTGCGACTTCCATTAAGTGGCTGTAGCGGATTTTGGAACTTTATAACTAAATTTCTTACCATATTGGTCTGAGGCTATATTAGCGTCGATAGGTTCGTTGAAACTGTTATTTATATGCTCGATTTACAAAGCCTTCCGCCCAAAAGGAGCCATAGCATGGCAAAGGGCCGAGTTCCAAATTTGGGAGCCGAATTAATATAAATTGCAACATATATCCATCGCCAGGTCCGTCGTTTCGGAGGTGGGAAGTTATTACTTGAGTCAACCACCGAATAGCGGAACTACCGAAGTATTAAACGCTGTGTATAAGTGTATCGGTTCCGGAGGAAAGAAGATCATTGTTTGGGCAATGCGACTTATATATCTATTGGCCAAAACTAGCATAGAGGCGGAGATATATAGCCATCGGTGCGATATATACCGAACCTTGTCCATGGTAACGCCCCGCCTATAATCAGCGCCGATGCGATCTCGCATCAGGCCAAGGAGCAAAGGGAAATATCACTATTATATATAATTATGTCTGCGTAAGCGGTTTGGGGTCATGTGGATTGCTTGCTATAGTGGAAATATGTGAGCTGAGGTGTAAACACTATATAAAATAGCATATATATATTGTCTTGCGTAAGTCCACCAATTGGACATTTCTTTTAAGAGCTCCCGAAAAAGCCACTGTTTGTTAATAAGCCTGATAGTGAGTTTTTTATAAAAAGAATGAAACATCAGTTTAATGACTGATGTGCCCAGAGCAGAAGAAAGGGAAGTTGATCGAGATATTGAAAAGCTTGCTGACAGATTAGGGAGATTGTCTCTAAAGCCTGCACCCTCGCCATCACTATTTGACTCAATGACATGCTTGATTTTTTAACCCATTCCAATCCTACCACAATGAAATAAAGAGACACAAGAAGGACTATCAATGAATGAAATTAGAGACTTTAGAATGCAATTCAATTGTACCTGAATGTAGCGATAAGTATTTGCAGCTTCCTAGTCACAGATGAGAATCAAATCACACCGTGAAAAATCCCTTGCATTATGATAATTTGGTTTCACCTATGCTAATCCTCTATAGTAGTCCCTTGACTTGCCTATAGATATGATTTTAGAAACAATCCTACTCCTGCAATTCTTCCCTATATGGATCACCTTGTCCGCCCTATTGATAGTTATTTTTCAAGGGAACATAATAGAACTCTCCAATTGCATAATTTCCTTTCAAAACAATGCTTGAGTATTTCCAGGTGATTTTTGAACCAGTCTCTCCTCAGGTCCATGAAATCCTTGACTTTTCTCCATCGCAAAAACCTCTTTTTGTAATAAAATTATAAATCCCACATCTGCATTCCTCATCCCCGACATACCAATTCTTTAAAGTGGAATACTTTATCATTGCTCCCTCGGTGCAATAGCGATCCACTACTATGGAATGGAGATGATTGGTGTCAAAGAATGGTATAGTTCATCCTTCAATATATGTCACAGAACTCCTCTCACCTCATAGAACTCCTCTCACCTACAAAAATAATTCCTCTCGAAATGTTTGGTCTCCATCTCATTCATCCTAAAATAAGTGGATATTTCCATGGGTTACAAAGTCTACTTGGAGATTTAATAGAATGAGCTATCATTGAAAAAATAAAAATACAATGCAGCATAATCGTTATCAATAGGAGTAACAACCCTGCCAAACTACTTCCTAACTAGATAAATATACTCGTGAATTACCTCTTATAATGAACAAAAGATAACCTCAACTACCTATAGAGTCTACCTATGCATGCTAGCAATGAAAACACCATCGAAAACAACATCTACAACAATGTTGGTCAATCTCTTCTTCTAGTCAAGGGCATGCCCAACTTTTGAAAAGTATCAAGCAGGTCAAGGTCCACCTCATCCAGGCTCATCTTCTTCTTATGCTCTCTTTGTTTAGGTTCATAATTATACCAAAGGTCTTCAAAATTGATGGGTGCGTAAAAATTATCAAACCATTGAGTTCTTCCATTTTTAATCATTGTTTGTAAGAATTGAATCTAAATTGCAAAAGTCGTTCAGGTTCCTTCTTTTTAGCTAAAATTAACCTAAGCTTTGGAGAGTTGTAAGGTTTACTGGATTTATTATATTCTACTTAAAATATAGTAACATGGTTTAAAACTATAGGAATTGAGATCGGAATCTAATGATGAAATAGAAAATATTTTATGTTCATGATTACAATAAATTTTAATTTGATGTAACAAAGTTTGAGGAAAGTCTAGCATTTGCACCCTACCAGAAAATTTTCTTGCGTCACTTGAGCCCTTTTAATTTGAGCATGGTGGAGTCCATTACACAATCAAACAACCACTAAAAAAGAAGGTAAAAGAGAAAAAATAAAATTTCATGCATTCTAACCCTAAAAAAGTTAGGGAGGAGCAAACTAATCTGTACAATAAGGACATGCAAAATTCTTACTTGTCCATTGTATTTTGATGAATTGTTGGCTGCAATCAAGATCTGCATTATCATAATCATTAAACCCTTTGTACAATAAGGACATGCAAAATTCTTACTTGTGCATTTCCTTTTGATGAATTGTTGGCTGCAATCAAGATCTGCATTATCATAATCATTAAACTCTCAACTCTAGATAAAATTTATGATTTGATCATATAACCCTCAAAGTTATTTACCCATAAGAAAAAAAATTGACTTATAAGCATCAAGTTCGTGTTTATAGGTTTATAACTATACACTATATTTGATTTATTATTTTATTATTATTTATTAACAAATAATAATAATTTGTCCCATTTTTCCTATCTAGTAAAAAATAGCCATTTCTTAGTTGTTTCCCCTATAGCCTTTAAAAAAATTTGTTTTTCAGTTGTTTCCCCTATAGCTATTACATGGTCGTGACTCCTTATTTAACTTGAAGCTGTGATCTAATTGTTCATCTTGTCCTGATGATGAACCACACTGGTTGGTTCAAAACACGTCGGCCTCATTCTACCAATGTGATTTCTTCCGAAAATGTCTTCAAATAATCAAAATATGGATCACAGAAGCTTGAGTTTTATTAACAAAAATCCTCTTTAGTAAAAGGGAAGAACAAAGACCATTTTTATACCCATGTACAAATTACCAGAATATCCACGCGCAATGACCTTGCCCTTATCATAATCATTAAATCCTTAACTCTAGATAAAATTTATGCTTTGATCATATAAACCCTTAAAATTATTTACCCATACAAACAAAAATCCTCTTTAGTAAAAAGGGAGAACAGAGTCCAAATTCATACCCATGTACAAATTACCAAAATATCCACGCCCAATGACCTTGTCCTTGCTCCATCTAATCATTGATACTCTCCTAAGGTGTTTCCCATGCATACTCCATCTGGGGTTTGAATCCCATGAAATCCATAGAGCACATTGATGGTCTTCCTTCCTCTTTAGTAAAAAGGGAGAACAGGGTCCAAATTCATGCCCATGTACAAATTACCAAAATATCCATGCCCAATGACCTTGTCCTTGATCCATCTAATCGTTGATACTCTCCTAAGGTGTTTCCCATGCAAACTCCATCTGGGGTTCGAATCCCATTAAATCCATAGAGCACATTGATGGTCTTCCTTCTTCTAGAATTTCCATGCAGATATAGACAAGGAAGAGAAAAATACAGTGCTACAATGTGATGTTGTAATTTGTGAATATTTTATTTGAACCCAGTGCTAAACTGGAAATGAAAAAGAAAATAAATATTTCCAATAGAAAAAATAAAAGAAATATTTATAATATAAAGTAAAATATATAAATTTCAATTGGGTTAAATGATTTATTTTTAATAAGAATTTGTTATTTTTCGTAAGACACTAAATTTAAAAGAAGAAGAATAAGTTAATAATGATATCGGGACAAGTGTAAACAATAAAATATGACCTCAATTAATAATAAACAGTTAAATTAATACAAATAATAAAATTAATTTTGTTATATTTTGATTTTGTTATTAACTTGTGAATAGGCTTTGTTACAATACCATGGGCCAATACTTTGGCTTATCAATACTACAAGTCCAAAAACATAACTTATTTCACAACCAAAATATTTTACAACGATATAACAAGATTCTTAACCATGGATATTCACCCCCACATTACAGTATATATTATTAACTTGTAAAAAATAGCCTTTGTTACAATACCATGGGTCAATACCATGGATTATCAATACCACATGCCCAAAAGACATAAATTATTTCACAACCAAATATTTTCAAACAATATGCCAAGATTGTTAACCATGGATATTCACCCTCGCTTTACCATGGATATTAACTTGTAAAGACGATTTGTTACAATACCATGGGCCAATACCATGGCTTATCAATGCCACATGTCAAAAAACCATAACTTATTTCATAGTAAAAAAAAATTATTTAAATTTAATTTTACAACATTTTTAATTGAATCTAAAAGGGAAAATATCACAATTTGAGATATATCTAAACCCTCTGTTCTCACGACTGCTAAAAATATTCCCATAGAAATATAAAGAATTGACTTAGATCCATCTTAGCTAAGGATCTAAGGGATGAGAGCAAGCAAATTGACTAATTATAATAGATTAAGTATAGTGCATGGTTTTTTAAGTTTTTCATTATTTTATTTTCTTTGACATGATTGATCCAAAATATAGGTTTAATATATTACAACCAATACCATGGGCCAATACCATGGCTTATCAATACTACAAGTCCAAAAACCATAACTTATTTCACAGCTAAAATATTTTACAACAATATGACAAGATTCTTAACCATGGATATTCACTGCCACATTACGATAGATATTATTAAATTGTAAAAAATAGCCTTTTTTACAATACCATAGGTCAATACCATGGATTATCAATACACATGCCCAAAAATACATAAATTATTTCACAATCAAAATATTTTATAACAATACCACATGCCCAAAAAATATAAAGTATTTCACAGTGAAATATTTTATAACAATATGACAATATTGTTAACCATGAATATTTGCCCTCACTTTACCATGGATATTAGCTTTTAAATCGGCTTTGTTACAATACCATTGGCCAATACCATGGTTTACCAATATCACATGCCAAAAAACCATAACTTATTTAATAGCAAAAATATTTTATTTTAATTTAATTTTACAACATTTTTTTAATTGAATCTAAAAGGGAAAATGCTACAATTTGAGATATATCTAAATCCTCTAAACCCTCTATCGTCGCAACTACTAAAAATATTCCCATAGAAATTAAAATAAGGTTTTAATAAAATTAAGCTAATATGGATCTATGTTGGTTCTTTATATATATATATATATATATATATATATATATATATATATATATATCTATATATATCTATATATATATATATATATATATATATATATATATATATATATATATATATATATATATATATATATATATATATATATAGAGAGAGAGAGAGAGAGAGAGAGAGAGAGAGAGAGAGAGAGAGATAATCCATCATAGTTAAGGATACAAGGGATGAGATCAAGCAAATTGACTAATTATAATAGATTAAATATAGTGCATGATTTTTTAAAGTTTTTCATTATTTTATTTTCTTTGACATGATTGATCCAAAATATAGGTTTAATATTTTACAACCAATTAAGTTTTTCTAATTTAGATAATTTCTTAAACACAATTATATGTGATCAAATTTAAGAGAGAGTTGGGGAGGGGGTGGAGAGGGGGAGCGGTAAGAAAGTTGGAGGAGAGAGAGAGAGAGAGAGAGAGAGAGAGAGAGAGAGTGATGGGAGGGAGAGAGAGTGAGGTGGGAGAGAGGGAGAGAGAGGAAGGAAGAGAGAGGATAGAGAGAGAGGGAGGAAAGAACAAAGAAATAGAGAGATAGAGGTGGACAGAGAGAGGAGTGAGAAGCAAGAGATGGAGAGAGAGTGAGGGAGAGAGGAGAGGAGGGAAGAGAAAGAAGAGGAGAGGATAAATATAGGGAGAGAACGGGAAGAGAGAGAGATGGAGAAGGACGGGGAGAGGGGGAGATAGTGATAGAGTTGGACGAAAGAGAGAGAGAGAGAGAGGGAGAGTGATTTGGGGGGGAAAGATAGAGGTAGGTGGGAGATAAGGGATAGAGTGGAAGGAAGATAGAGATGAGGAGAGAGAGATGGAGTTGGAGAGGGTAGGAGAGGGAGAGAACAAGAAAAATATAGAGGGAGAAAGGTGGAGAGAGAGAGGGGGTGACAAGGGAGTCATGGAGAGAGAGTTGGGGAGAGAGGAGAGCAGGAGGGAATAGAGAGAAAGAAATAGATAGAGAGGGAGAGAAGGGGAAGAGGGAAAGAGACAGAGAAGGGGAAGAGAGGGAGAGAGTGTGTGTGTATGTTTGGGGGGTGAGATAGAGAGAGGGAATAACAAAGAGACACAAATACAAATATAGATATTATATAGTGTTATATAACCAACCTAGATCCATATTAACCGTATAACTATCAAATGCCGAGAGGGATCCAATCTCTCGAGGTGAAAACATTTTCTCAAGTTTTGCACTAGAAAAAAAGTTTGCACTTCAAGAGATTGGACCCCTCTCAATGCTTGGTAGATCCATGGTTAAGATGGATGTAGGTTGGTTAATATGAAATTAAAGTAGTTTTTATTTGATATTATAGTCTTAAAAATTAAAATTTCCTTTTAAATTAATTTCAAATTAGAACTAGATCCAATTAGATTCAATGAATAGATTTTTAAAAAATATATAAAATAATTTTTTTTTTAAATATATTTTTAAAATTACAAATTATTAGAGATACATAGTGAAAAATTGGCTCACCTATACACCATGTGAGGATGAAGAAGTGTTTAAGGAAGGATAACCTTTCAACCAATCTTTAACAACCTTTCAATCACCTATCACTTGTAAGTTTAGATTGCTTGACATAATTAAGATGACTGACATAAAAGACTGATTCATATTATTGTAGTACTTGTTAGGTAGTTTTATTTTTGTTCTTAGACTAAATTATTCATTCATGTTAGTCATTTGTAGTTGTATTACTTATTAGCTAGTCACATATTTTAACCCGTGACTAAATTAGTGATTTATGTTAGTCGTTTTTAGTTCGGTCACTTAAGATTGCTCATTTTTTGTAGTATTTCACTTCGAAAAGCTGTGGTGACTAACTTTTTTAGTCACCTAGTCACTAATTTCTCATTTTCTAATAGTGATGGTATCAGATAAAACCTAAAGAGAACATAAACTAGACATTCCCAAAGAAAACAAAACCCACTCTAATACCACTCTATAACACCCTCCTCCCACATATACCCAAGTAACTGACAAACCATGGTAAACATGTGACGAGATGCTACTATGATGGGATTCATTCTCCTAGGTGACCTTAAGGAAGTGGAATCGATGGAAACACAATATACAAACCTTCCACATTAGCAACAGAACTCCAAGGAGTCGTCACAACCACTCAGGTAACCAACCCTTGAGACCAAGTAAAGTTTTAGTGCATCAAACCCTTGGATTCTTACTTGTTATGGATAAGGGTGTGTCTGAGAGGCTCTAGAAGCTCCCACACCAAGGGCAAGTGTGCTTATAGGGACTTTTTTCCCCAGTGTCGTGCCTACATCTCCGGTTTTGTGCCACTTTTTCAGGACCAAAGCCCAGGTCATTGTCCATAACTCAATGATATGTTCAAAAATGAATTTACATAATAGAATATTGGTACATTTGCAAAAGCATCAACAAGGACTAGACTGGACCCCTACTAGCCATGACTGAAATTTTGTCAAACATGTAATCTACAAGTTTAAACAAAAAATCCAATTAGAGTGGTCTCATACTTATCTGAGAAACACTAAGAAGCATTATTCCTTTATATCATTAGCTGCATTACCATCTATTAGGTGATAGATACATTATTCATTCATTTACAAATGAAACCATGAGGAGAGCCATACATCATCACTGTCATAATACATTCTTATAACCAGCAAAATAATAACAAAAATATCAAGGATACATCAGCCATAGAGTCTACAAATAAACCAATACTTTTACAAATAAAAAACGAAGGAAATAACCTCTTATTAATGAAAGAAAATCCAACCCAGACTGTCAGTCATAGTTAGTTAAAGAGTCAGTAAAGCCCGTATTAATAATTGTACGTGGTTGACCCACATTTGAGGAAAAGACCACCGTTAGTTGCAAAAGAGCCATAGTTAATAAATAAAGTGGTTAACCTACATCATGTAAGGGACTACAGGTAGCTAGCAATAATGTGATAAACCCATTGTATTAGATATATGGTATTAAGAGAACCATGGTAATGACCCATGGTATTGTATGTATGAATCCTGTATAGAGGCTAGAGACTCCCCATTGAGAAATGTCAAGGATTATTTTGTAATCGAGCTCTGCTCTACTAGAGGTTGTCCCCTCGAAGAGGCAAGTGAACATTGCTCTTATCTCTGAATAATAAAATACTTTCTATTTTTCTCATTTATTCTGTGTTCTGGGTTGTATTTCTTCACATATTTGGCATTCTAGAAGTTCTCGCAGGTCAAGAGCATAAAAAGTGGTATCAAAGCGCTTTCCAGGGCTAGTGGTACCTCCATTTTTGCAGAATTTCTTTTTTATGATAGAGACATGTTCCAATGTCTTTAAACAACGAGATCTCTCATTGAGCACATAAATCCGCAGATTTAGGGAGGCATCCATGTAGGAAATACAAAAGGTGGTCATGCTTGTTGGACTCCCTTGTAACCCCTATGGGTACCCCTTCGAGTAGTAGCGCATTAGACAGAACTGCGCATGGACTGCACTTGCATGTACCTTCTAGGTATATCGAAAGCCCCATAGGCTCACCTCAAACCTCACCGTAGATAAGTTTTCGACCATCTTGCTACTACAGTACATTGAGAACAACACTCAGGGAGATTACTCGTGCATACGATAGGGTAGTTGGGTAGTATGACTAAGGTACAATTGATCCTGCTTAGTGCCCTGAAAGATTGGGCCAAGTACTATTGTTGGACCCTTATGGATATTGTGATTTGTAGCACCTGACACTCATTTGTGACCATAGTTCCTTCAGCTCTCTGAATATCACCCATTATCTTATCTGTTAGATCCGATCCACTAGTTGGGGTTCTACCGCCGCAGTTCAATTCAGATCTAGCAGTTGGGGTTTTGTCGCTGCCACACCAATCAGATCCACCAGTTGGGGTTCTGTCGTTGCAGTACGTAACACATTCAACAGTTGGGGTTTTACAGGCAGATTTGATTCTCTGCGCAGTGAGGTTGGTTGCTACTATAGTCTGTGCTTGAGTTTCATAGGACATTGGGCAGGATCAAGTTTTCTGGAATTTTTCCACTGCAGTATTGATCTGCAATGAGTAGAAATCCATTCAGAGTTAAAAAAAAAAGTCTGAGTCCTCCCCGAGATGCTTACAAGAGACTAAGCCCATAATATTCAGGACGACGAGTTGGTCGCAATGGTACCATTCACTGGTCAACCTCAATTTTCAGGTGGTCCCAATTTTTTCAGCATGACCTCAACTAATCGGCATCTGTGCATGGTAGAAACCAGAGCTAAAGTCATGGCCAATGAGAAGATCGAGCACCTTGAAACAACGTTGGATTTGTTTAGGGAACAACTGGACAAAATTACAAAAACGCTTGAACAATTCACCAAGAGCAAGATAGGGTATCATCAGGAAGTGCGTAGTATTAATGAACACCTTGAAGGATAATCTAGCCATCATGTTCACTTCCATGGAAATCATCAACATTCCCACCCTCGGCCACCCAAGCTAGAAATATATAAATTTGATGGCTCTAATCCGGCAGTATGGGTAGCGCAAATGGAAAAACATTTCAGCTTCAATGATATCTACGATGATCAAACTAAAAAACATGTGGGAGACCTTTACTTGGACCAATAAATATGGCAATGGTGGAAGTGGCATCGGAAATGTTATCCCAAGAACATAACGTGGAAAGTGTTTTCAAAATCCATTTGTGACTGCTTTGACAGAGAATCTAATTTTTTGGGTCATCTCACTAAGCTCCAATAGACAAGCACAATAAAAGACTACATTGCAGCCTTTGATACATTGGCCTTCGAAAAGGAAGGTCTAGGAGATGAATTCTACTTGGAGTGTTTCATCAGTGGTCTCAAAGAAGCCATCCAAGCACATGTCTTAATGCACCACCCTCCTACATGGATAGACACTTGCAAAAAGGTTGTCGAGGTAGAACTTGCCTTAGCTACCCAGTCTACTCATCCAAATTTCATAGCCAAGGGGTGGTCCACCCAGGCTCAGGGCCTGACCTAAACACTTAAGGTTCAAAAGGTGTCTCCAGCAGAAAAGGTTGAAAGAAGAAAAGAAGGATTGTGCTACTATTGTGATGAAAAGTACTAACAAATACTACCCGAGGCATAAATGAAAGGAGCCAAAATTCTTTCAAATTGATGTTACTGATCACAGCTCATCTGAGGAAGCCCCACCCCTTAGGGGACTAGAGGCCAAAGTTGAGGAGACCTAGCAGGACAATGATCTCACAGCTACCCCAGATGAACCAATTATCTCGCTACATGCTTTGGTGGGCATTTCTGTGCCCCAAACACTCAAAATCAGAAGCTTTCTTAAACATCGCCCTGTAGTAGTATTGATTGATAGTGGAAGCACTCATAAATTTATCCATAACTAAGTCGTCAAAGCTGTTCATTATTTTGTAAGGGCAGTCTCTAATTTCTAGGTCCTTATTGTTGATGGGGGTATAATGAAATGTGAAGGCCGATGTGAAAATATTAAACTTCAAATGGGAGACTACCACCTAAAGACCCACATGTTTGTGATTAGCATGGGTGGTTGTGACATTGTCTTGGGTGTTGAATGGCTTCACACACTAGGCCCAATCACAATGGATTTCTAGGAGTTATATATGAGCTTTAAGTAGAATGACCACATTCATACACTCTGTGGACTCCAAGCAGGGGCGCCTTCTATCATCAACTCGCATCGAACGGAAAAGTTGTTGAGAAAGGGCCATCATGGATACATCGCCTAGTTTAATGCCATCCAAGCCATAGAATCCACTCCTCTTCATATTCATCTTGAGATGAAACATGTCTTAAACTGCCACCAGTTGGTATTTGACAAACCTAAAAAGCTTCCACCCTCTAGAGGGGAACATGATCATAGCATCACTTTGGTCCCAAGGGCCCAACCACATAATGTGCACCCATATCGATATCCTTTTGCCCAAAAGAATGACATTGAAAAAAGCATCAAGGAAATCCTTGAAGCGGGTGTTATTCATCCTAGCATCAACCCTTATTCATCACCAATGGTCACGGTGCTCAAGAAAGATGGGGAATGGTGCATGTGTCAGGACTTTTGGGCCCTCAACAAGTTCACTATCAAAGACAAATTCCCTACCCCGGCTTTTAACGATCTTCTTGATGAGCTACATGTTGCTCAATTCTTTACCAAGCTAGATTTGCGCTCTAGCTATCACTAAAACCACATGAAGAAAGTAGACATTCCCAAGACTGCTTTCCACACTCATGAAGGCCATTATGAATTCTTGGTCATGCCATTTGGTCTCTGTAATGCTCCATCTATTTTTCAAAGCCTAATGAATCACCTGTTGAAACCATATCTACGAAAACTTTTCTTGGTGTTCTTTGATGACATTCTCATCTATAGCCTAATCTGGGAAAAACATCTCGGTCATATAGACTTGATCTTGCAACTATTCCAGAATCACAAATTATTTGTCAAACTATCCAAGTGCTCTTTTGGCATGGAAGAAGTTGAGTATTTGGGACACTTTTTGAGTTGTGAAGGTGTCAGGGTTGATCCCAAAAAGATACAAGCAATGCATAAAAAATTTATAGTGAAAATGCCACGATGACCTCGCAATATTCAAAAAATTATTACACAAATTTTCAAATTGTTTAGATGATCCTATCCCCATTTTCAACTCTATCGCTAAAGTCCCTAGAGAATGGAAATAGTCTCCACAAACCTAAATGAATAAATTTTAAAACTATAAGATAGATCTATCTCATTTTTTAATTAAACTTGCACTTCAATTTATAACAAAACATAAGTTAAATATTCAATACTTGTGACAATCGAATATTTGACACATCTCCCAGTAGGGAGGAAGAGGGTAGCGTTATGTCCAAAACATCGAACAAAATAAGAATCTGTTAACATTTAATTATATATACATAATTATTTCTTTTAAAAATATGTCCTCATAATACCGATATAATAAAAGTAGAATAATAACCGTATCAACATGAACTCTTCAAAAAGAACTAACATCTCTCAAAATATATTTATTGGAACCTGAACGTGGGACCATGAAATTATCATAATTTTCATTCAACAAACGAGATAACTACAAATGGTGAACATATGATACATTTGTGTTAGATTATATCTAAAAAATTTAACAAAATGTATGTGATTCGACATTAACACATAGATTACAAATTACATTAAAATATCCACCCTAACCATTAACACATACTGATCCCACACCCTCTTCCTCATGAACAATCATTTCTTTCCAACCATTATGACAACCCTTTGCATATGCTTTAAGCTCCTCAATATTCATATTATATATCTCCTTATCTGTTTTATATACAAAATTAGCACGTGCTCTTTGTTGATTTAGATTTATCTTAATTCCAGCCAATGCACCCTAGATGTTATCTATAATGGCATCCCTTCCTTCTCAACCAATTTTAGAAGTGGCATCCATCTTTGACCGCAAAGTTTCCAGACGAGGACATTGGCATACCAAAGGTGGTGGAGGGCAAGGAAATTTAGTATCACATAGTGCGCCCTTACGATCATATAACTGACCTCTCTGAGTATGATAATATTCAGATGGAAGGTCATTATAACCAGGTTTCATACCAAAAAATAATTTTTCATAACATAATTTTGCAAAATAAATTGGAACCTCGTCTTTCCATGGCATATTTCCATACACTGCAAGGAACCTATCATACAAAGGTTAGCTATATCAAAGTACTTGAAATATTTCACCTTAAGCATCTTTATTTTTGGCCCTTCTTTGAAATTAATCATAGATTTTTCATTTTATTTTGTAACCCTTTTACTAACCTCGACCCATTTATCGGGACCCATTACTGCTTCCTTTCTATGCCTCATCATATCTATAAATAAATTCATGGTTGGCCCAAGCTTCTCCTAAATATCAAGAAATGAGTTTAGAGAGTGCAAAAATATTTCTAAGATTTCTCAACTCTCTGTAAGGAGATTGTAACACTCTCTTCTTCATGTAAATATCTCTATGGTTATATGTTTTAAAAGCTAGTGTTGTATCTAGCTAGGGGCCACCATAAAGAAAAATTAAATGTAGATAATATTTTGTATACAAAAAAGTGAATGTAGATAATATTTCACTCTTTTGGACATAGGGATATCTGTAAGGCCTGAAATTTGGAGAAACACTTCTTGGAATCAAATTAATAGCATGATCATGATCACGAATAGGTGGTAGACCTTTGGGAGTCTCCAATACCTTGGAATGATTGTCCAATACTTTTTGGAGATCTGGAGAAATGGATGATTTCGATGTGGGAACCTCTAGTGAAAATAATTGTGCAATTATGCCTCGTTGTTATTTCTTTAGAAGATTTGTCATTTTTTTAGAGCTGATTATCTTTCCCAGTTTCCCTGCAATACCCCTTAATTCAATACCCCTTAATTCAACTTCCTTTCCTTCTGAAGATAATTTCATGAAAATTTCTCAAAAATTAAAAGCTATTGTACCCAGAGATTGTAGCCATTGGACTCCTAGTAAAACATCAACACCACCCATTGGAATGGAAAGCATTGGGCTATTCAATACATATTCTCCCATGGATAGCTTGATATTATGGCACTTTCCAGAGCAATTTATGGTTCCTCCACTTGCAACCATCACTTGACACTTTGGTGATGGATATAGGAAGCAATTCAATTCCTTATCTATCTTACAATGAATAAAATTATGGGTACTGCTAGAATCAATCGACACTATTACCTTTTTCTTCTTAATATGTCCTTCTATCTTGATAGTTTAAGGAGTGGTAATTTCTTCCAATGCATTACAAGATATGGTGGGATTCATTTCTTGATGCTCGATGTGATCTTTCAATTCTTGAACATTTTTCTTCTTGATATGTCCTTCTATATTGATAGTTTCAGGAGTGGTAATTCCAGCCAATGCATTACAAGATATGGTCGGATTCATTTCTTCTTTCTCGATGTGATCTTTCACTTCTTTAACCTTTTTCTTATTGATATGTCCTTCTATCTTGAGAGTTTGAGGAGTGGTACTAATTCTTTCCAATGTGTTACAAGATATGGTCAGATTCATTTCTTCCTTCTCTGGGGTGGGTTCCTGGTGTATATCCTCTTCTTTTGATGTTTCTTGATCCTTTTCTTCCTCTTCTTCATAGTCTATGTAAAATAATTTCTTCTCAGCACACTTATGACCTTTAGTGTATTTGCTATCACAATTGTAACAAAGCCCTTTTTCTCTTTTTTCTTCCAATTGTTGTGGTGTAAACCTTGTAGGTTGTGGAAGGCTAGGAGAAAAAACACTTCCATAATTATAGTCGTGAGTGGTGGGATTCCTTATTTCCTTAATTTCGCTTTCCACTTTTCTTTCCAACCTGAATGCCTTCTCCAATGAATCAGGTTCCCAAAGACGAACCTCATGTTGAATGTTATCCTTTAAAGTCCCTATGGAGACATCAATCCTCTGCTTCTCTGGAATATCATTTTTCTTTATATTCAATTTTTGAATGTCCCCAGTGTGCTCTACCATTGACCACTTTTGTTTGAGATTTATCAATTGGCTAAAGAAGGAGTTTCTCTTTGTATCTTCATAATGTGTTATCATTTCCTCCATGAAAATTGACCACGTAACAAGTGGTTTATGAGAACAAAGCACTTTATACCATAAAATTGATCCAGTTCTAAATATGAAGATATAATACGTACCTTTTGTCATAGTGGTACACCACGTAGATCAAAATATTGCTCCATATGTAGTATCCAATTTACCAAATCCTTGCCATCAAACTTCCTCATATCGCCTTTTCTTGATTTTAGGAGCTCGCTCTTGAAACGATTGTAACTCTATAACTTCAGATCTCCAAGCTCTAAAATTGCTTCTTGCGGTAGCCCTCTATGTTATATTTCTAACCCCATAAGTATGATTAATATTGGATTCTACAAGGAAGAGTCATGTCAAATCTCCCATGATGACCTGATTATAGACTAGTTCAGTAGAGAAAACTTGTAAGAAGTGCCCCGTTGCACTATTTCAACATTAGTCCCTGAAACTCATATACAAAACAACTACAGACCATCCTCTTTCTAAAACTTCTTACGTAATTTCAATCTGATGCACAAAACAAAAGTTATCACGATTTTCCCCAGGTCACCTGTTTGGAATGTAATTCAGGAGTCTACAAAAAACCTAAATTCATATATCCAAAAATAAAGTGCAAAAAACTCTAAAATTCAGACCCGAAGTTTAGAACAACTTCGGCTCAAATGGGTTTTTGTTTTAGCTTCTAAAATGTCACAGAAACAAAGTTATAGCGAACATGCCACGCTGACTTGTTTGGAGTATCGAAACCCTAGAATCCAAAGCTCTGATACCAATGTTATGAAACCATCTCACAAAAAGATAGAAAAGATAGATAAACACCTTAGAAATAAGCCTCTTCGAGGGGAAACCTTGTTTACATTACACAAGTGAACAATTCTTGGATGATAGAAATGACAAGACATCCTTTCTATATATAGGAGTCTAAGGGGTCATAATATAATCAGAGCCGACATAACAATAATAATGTAAGGGCATAATAATAACAATAGTGGGCTTCTATGGGGCACAATACTAACAATATGGGGACTACACGGGCCCAACAATATAATAAGGGGGTTGTACTCATAGCAATAAAGGGTTACACTAGTAGTATAGGGACCTAATAGTGGCTCTCAAACGGGCCATGTGTTCCACTCCAGTATTGGCACTACCTGACTTGACCAAATATTTTGTGATTGAATGTGATGCTTTAGGTACTAGTATTGGTGTTGTGTTAATGCAGGAAGCTTGACCCTTGGCTTTCACCAGCCAATAGGCGAATGGGAAACATTTGGGACAATCTTCCTATGAGAAAGAGATGATGGCCATCTTACATGTAGTAGATACCTGGCGACCATACTTATTGGGACGACTTTTCCAAATTTGCACAAACTAGCAAAACCTCAAATATTTTTTGGAGCAACGTCTATCATTGCCACAGCAAAATAAGTGGCTAGCCAAAATGTTGGGATATGATTATGAGATAATTTACAATAAAGGGAATGACAATGTAGTAGAGGACGCTTTATTGCGCCAATTTGATGATGAAAGCACCCTGCTATCAATCTCTCTTCCTATAAAAGATTAGATTGAGGAAGCCTACAAGGAATGGTTTTCACACTCCTCTCTCTCCCAACTCATTAATAGCTTGAGAGCAGATCCTAATTCCTTAGTTGGCTACTCTTGGAAGGATGAGATTCTTCGCTACAAGGATCGAGTAGTGATATAATCGACATCCACTCTCAAAACTCGCATTTTGGCAAAGTTGCACTCATCTCCCACTATCGGGTATGCAGTATTTCAAAAGACTTATGCTCGCGCTCATCATTCTTTCTTTTAGACGACACGAAGAATGACATTCTTACCTTTGCAGTTGAATGTGATGTGTTTCAATGCCACAAAGGAGAAACAGTCAAGTTACCAGGAACCTTACAACCATTTCTAATCCCTACCTCCATCTGGACGGATGTTTCTATGGATTTTATTACTATTCTACCAAAGTTGGGCAACAAATCAGTGATCATGGTGGTTGTGGACAAAATTTCTAAATATTCTCATTTTTGCACTCTACCCCATCCATTTACCCCCACTTTGGTGGCTCAATATTTCATGGACCAGACCTTCAAACTGCATGGCGTGCCAAATTCCATTGTATCTGATCGTGACTCGACTTTCACCAGCAAATTCTACCAATAAATTTTCAATCTACAAGGCACATAACTCCAACTAAGTAATTCCTATCATCCCCAAACTGATGGTCAAACTGAAGCAGTCAACAAATGTTTGGAGACATACCTAAGGTGCTTCACTTCAAAAAAGAAGCATCAATGGGTACAATGTCTACCTTTAGCTAAATGGTGGTATAACACTAATTATCATGAAGCCACCAAGATGACTCCATATGAAGCATTGTATGGCCAACTCCCACCTTCACCTATTTCTTATATCCCTAGATGCTCCAAGGTGCAAGCAGTTGATCAACTCCTACAGAACCATGTCGCCATTATAGCTTGTCTCAAAAATAATGTCCATCAAGCTCATAATTGAATGAAGCAATAGGATGACCAACATCATTGAGAGCACACATTTTAAGAATGGGATCAGGTATTCCTGTAGTTGCAACCATATAAGAAAACATCGCTAAAAGAAAAGGGCTGCCAGAAATTAGCTCCCAAATTCTACGGACCTTATCAAATAATTCAGCACATTGGAGCAGTAGCCTACAGGTTGGCCTTGCCACCAACTTCAAAAATCCATTCAGTCTTCCATGTATCATACCTCAAGAAAGTGGTGGGGAACAATTGTAGAATTCAAACTAGTCTACCCGAATTGGATGAGGAAGGTTCACTCTGGCTCCAATTGGAATAGGTCCTCAATATTCGTGAAAGACATTTGCATAGCCACAAGATCAAGGAAATCCTTGTCAAGTGGAAAGACACCTCTCCAGAAGATGCAACCTGGGAACCAACCACTACTCTTCAACAGTTTCCATAGCTTCAGCCTTGAGGACAAGGTTGCTTTTGAAGGGGGAGGGCATGTTAGGGTCCAACCCTAACCCCTTTATTTATGTAATAAACCCAATAGGGTCAAGTCATAGTCATAGTTAGTTAAAGAGTCAATAAATCCAATATTAATAATTGTAAGTGGTTGACCCGCATTTAAGAAAGGGACCAAAGTTAGTTGCAAACAGGTCCTAGTTAATAAATAAAGTGGTTAACTCGCATCATGTAAGGGACCAAAAGTAATTAGCAATAATGTGATAAGACCATTGTATTAGATATATGGTATTGAGAGAACCATGGTAATGACCTGCGGTATTGTATGTATGAATCCTATATAAAGGCTAGAGACTCCCCATTGAGAAATTTCAAGGATTATTTTGTAATCGAGCTCTGCTCTACTGGAGGTTTCCCCCTCAAAGAGGCAATCAACATTGCTTTTATCTCTGAATAATAAAATACTTGTGGTTTTTCTCATTTATTCTGTGTTCTGGGTTATATTTCTTTGCATATTTGGCATTCTGGAAGCTCTTGCAAGTCAAGAGCATAACAATAACCTATATGAACAACCAATAGGATTCTTTTCCCACCATTCAACTTGGAAGATGTGTCCCATGACCATGGTCTTATATATTTTTACATGGATTTTTAACCAGGGTTGTTACAATGAGAGCTACAAGTTTTGGTTGCTCATAGCCTCCCTCTGAGCATACTTGTGGTTATGTTGCACAATGTTCAGGGGTAGCTCGAAGCGAAGCTTCCTTTGACGCGATGACTCTTGGTCACTGCATCCAAGGCTACTTACAACGTCGCCATCATTCCCATACCTTGAGTAATGTTGATGCTAGCCCACCCTGCATTGATCAGCCTCTTGTAAAGTCTCTCGTATGCCCCCATGGTTGCTATGCTTTCTTCCTATAATGCAAGATGCAAGTTTGAAGAGAAACCCCAAAACACTCTACAAAAAACCTAGACCACTCAGATCAAAGAATTAGTAATAAATTCGAGGAAATTTTAAAGCAATGAACACAAAATGATTAAGTCCAAAAAATTTGTAAAGTTGTCAAGACAAAATTATAACTTTAAAGACAAAAGGGTTTTGATAATTTTAAGACAAAAGAGTTTAAGACAAAATTATTTTAAGACGAAATTATCATTTTGTCTTAAATAAACATCCTAAATACCACGTAAGCATGATAATAAGAATATTAATCCTAATAAATTCTATAATAACAATATTATTATTAATAACAATAATTTTAACAATATGAACAATAATACTACCTTTCATAATAATAATATAGTATTAATAATAAGGATAATAACAATAATGATAATAATACCACCTCTACTACTACTTTAGATGATGATGATAATAATAATAATAATAATTTTCTTCCTCTTAATCATGTTGTTAATTTATCAAGTATTGTTTTCGACCCTCTTGTTGTTTGCCTCTTGAATAAAAGGCTTAATTTCACTCTGGCTTGTAAAAAAATTCCCATTGAGTACATCACTAGTAATATTGAATATGGAATCAAAGACCTTCCTGATAATACTAAGTCATTAGGCAAGATCATGCCCTTATCCTTACGAAATCTAGACCTCCTAAGAGCAATATGATTTGGATTTAAATGGGAACGCAACAAATTACAGATATAACCATAAATACAAAGATTCAACAAAATAATACTTAATTTCATTAATGTAAAATACTGAAATATGCTTACAAACAGAAATGGAAATAAACCATCTAGGGCGATGGTAGCTTATCTCTAAGAAGAGATATGGTGGCTACATGCCTCTCAATTGTCTTACAATGAGGCTTGAAGGCCTATTTATTGTTTAGAAACAATGGAAAACCCTAAACATCCAAAAACCTAACCCTAGGAGATGAAGCGCCAAACTATGGGCCGAGTTTTGGGTAAATTGGTACATCAACTGCTCAGGGTTGTAACTTCGGCATATGATCTCCATTTGACGTGAAAAATACCTTATTAGAAAGATCTATATGAGGACTACAACTTTTGAGTGACAAAAATCGGTCCATGGACCCATGTTTCTCCTAGTTTTCCCAAAAAAAACATCATTTAGGGCCTCAAAACGGCTCCAGAAGTTCAGGACCTGAAAACTGCTAAAAAAAGTAAACTGTGCTACAATTAAAGAAACTGAAAAAATGAAAGAGGCAGTTGTGGGGGTCCAAGTGGGATAGGCAGGTGGCCACCAACATCCACCTAGATCATTCCTCCCCCCTTAGGAAACAATGGTCGCCATTGCGTTAAGTTCCTCCATGAGATGAGGAAACTTATGCTGAACTTGGTCCCGAGTGAGCTGTTATGCAACCTCTGATGTGTCTAGTAATGGTGGGAAGCATGGTCAAGGGTGGTCCACATTGAACACTCGGTGCAAGCGATGGGAGAATGTTGTGCTCCAAAGCGTTATTTCCCACAACCTTGGTAATGGTGTAAGGACCATATCAGAGTGGTTTGAGCTTCTAATGGGCTCTTGGAAGGCGTTCTTTCTACAGATGCAACCAAACTTTGTCACCCACTTGAAACTTGTGTTGCACCCAATGTTGATCATGTCGCTGCTTGTACTTGGCATTTTCCACAATGGACTGACAATAAATTGGCCCGTTGGGTAGAGGTGCTTCGGAAGTCAGATTGGATGAATGCTTGACCTGTGACTGCAAAGGTACCCTCATAGGTGAGGAGAAGATGTCCCTGTCTTCTTTCATGATCATATCCACCTGCTTCTGTTGCGTGGAGGAACCCTTCATGGGTGCCCTGGATGTGGTTATGATCTTCACCTTACTTTGAGAGCAAACCAGACAGAAAATAAATTTCCTAGTCTTGGAGATGATCTTACTACCTTTCTTAGCAGAGATCAAAGAAGTGTCGATAGGTGGGGCTACCTCCAGTATCCTGTATAATGTATTACGCAAAGAAATAATAACAGCGTGAAGCCTTGAATCATACATAGCATGTCACTTCCACAAGTATGGTTGGCCTAATAATACATCACAAACATCAAGCAGTGCAACATCACACAATAACTCATCTGTGAAAGGCTTGATGCTATAGGGAAGGCGGCACTACTGGCGGACTTGAAGATCTTGTCCTTAGTGAAGCCACCCGATGTTGTATGGTTGTGGGTGTGGCATGATTGGTAGTCCTAGCCACTTCACGACCTCTGCTAAAATGAGGCTCTTTTGGCTACCACTATCGACAATGAATTGCAGCGGCGAACCCTTCACCCACATTTGTGAGTGGAAAATACGCTCCCCCTCATCTAGATCTTCGGGCTCATTATTTTGTATCTTGGCAGTGGCAATAGTGGCGTTGGGCTCCACATCAATGATCTGCTTCCCTTTGTCATTCCTCTTGTCGAGTTCTGACTTAGGGTCGAAACATGCATCTAATTCTGAAGCCTTCAACTTGGCCACCAGCGACTGCTTGGTCTGACACTCACTTGTGTTATGAGTGTGGTTCTTGTGGAACTCACACCAATTTCCCGTGTCCTTCTTTGACTTCGTGGTGTTGTTATTTTCTTACGACTTTGACAGGTTGTCTTGGGTCACCCCACATTGGCTTTGTCCTTTGTTCTTCAGATTCACAGATCTAAAGTCTTGCTTATTTTGTTTAAACTTTTGCTCGATCTTGACAGTGTATCGATATGCAGTGTCAAGCGAGGAGATGTCCAGGAACTCCATCTCATCCTAGTTATCTATGTATGAAGCTGCGATACTTGAGTACCAAATTCTTCTCAGAATCCTTGATGCCCAACTTCGTGCGCAGGGTATGAAAAACATTGGTGAACTCTGACACATCTTAGTCCCTTCCCTACCGTAGCGTGGTCCACTTTATGTATTTGTCGTCATAGCTCCTGACAGGGTATTACTGCTCCTTGATGGCATCCAAGTGGGAGCGGCTAAAAAAAGTGAGTTTGTACTTTCATCCTTCTACTCGCAGTAGGTTTCCCACCAGTCCTTGACGTGGAGGGCTTCTTTGAGAAGAGCGGAAGTAATCTTTTCTCGGCTAGAAAAATCATGAACATAAAAATACCCTTCTAGCATATTTAACCAATTATCTATGACATCTACATCTATCTGACCCTCGAATATGGGGATTTCAAAGTTAACTTGCACCTTAAAGGGTGTGGCATTTGCATAGTAGCTGCTGGAAGTAGATGTGTTGCCCATGGGTAGCCACTGAATGATCTGGGCAAAGTTTCCCATCATCGCGTTCCTTGGTCGCTCGAGGGCTTCTTCGAGCAAGATTTTGATAGGATCTCCTACCCCCTCATCTTTTTTTTCATCCGTCGGGATTTGCGAGGTTGGTCTTGCAAAGGTTCGACTAGTTCAAGCCCTAACTCCTTATTTCCCGAACTCATTGGAGACATGCAAATACAAATAGAGAAAGAGTAGACTGCTCTGATACCACTAATCCAGATTTAAATAGGAACGCAACAAATTACAGATATAACCATAAATACAGAGATGCGGCAGAAATAATACTTCATTTCATTAATGTAATATACTGAAATATGCTTACAAACATAAATGGAAATAAACCAGCTAGGGCGATGGTAGCTTATCTCTGAGAAGAGATCCAGTGGCTACATGCCTCTCAACTATCTTACAATGAGGATCAAAGGCCTATTTATTATTGAAAAATAATGGAAAACCCTAAACATCCAAAAACCTAACCCTAGGAGATGAAGCGCCAAACTATGGGCCCCGTTTTGAGTAAATTGGTACATCAACTTCCCGGGGTCGTAACTTTGGCATACGATCTTCATTTGATGTGAACAATTCGTCGTTAGAAAGATCTATCCAAGGAATACAACTTTTGAGTGAGAAACATTAGTTGATGGACCCACATTGCTCCCATTTTTCTGAAAAAACGTCGTTTAGGGCCTCAAAACGGCTCCAAAAGTTGAGGACTCGAAAAACTACTAAAAATAGTAAATTGTGCTATGATTAAGGAAATTGGAAAGCTAAAAGAGATAGTTGTGTGGGTCCAAGTGGGATAGGTGGGTGGCCACCAACATCCATCTGGATCACAATATTAACAAGAGTGAGTTTCTTGCTCTAAAGTCCTTGAAATAAAATCCTGAAGTTTTCCTTCTTAAGGCCGACAAAGGTGGGGTCGTTATTATTTTAGATAAAGCTGATTATGTTAGTAAAATGTTAGATCATCTGTTTAATAGTGGGAGTTACAAGAAACTCCAGAAGAACCCTATTAAAAAGGTGTCTAAGGAGGTCATCAATGTAGTTAAGTCTAACCCTACTCTTGACCTCCTTAGCAAGAAGCTTATTGAGAGTAATCCTCTCACCCCTAGAATTTATGGTCTTCCTAAGATCCATAAAGAAGGGGTCCCCATAAAACATATTACCAACACAATAGGTGGGCCTACCTATCTTCATGCTAAGTTCTTAGCTCAGAAGCTTAAGCCTCTTGTTGGTCGCACTAGCTCTTTTGTTAAGGATTCCGCTTCCTTTGTCAATCAACTTAAAGATATCATGCTAGAACCAGGGGATTTACTAATTAGTTTTCATGTTGTTTCCCTTTTCACAAACATCCCCATTAATGAGGCCATTAACGTCATAAATCAAATTATCGATGATGACACTGCCAAATTAGTTGGTTTGTGCCTGACATATACATTCTTTAGCTTTCATGGTGAGTTTTATGAGCAAACTTGTGGAGTTTCCATGTTTTCTCCGCTCTCTCTTATTGTTGCTAACTTATTCCTAGAAGATTTTGAGAGAAAAGATTTGGCCTCTACTCATTTTCAACCCAAAATTTGGAAAATGTTTGTAGATGATATTTGTGTTATATGGTCACATGGTCATAAGAAGTTGCATTTGTTTCTTGTTCATCTCAATTCTATTTCAGACTCCATCAAATTCACAATGGAGGTTGAATTTGATGGTAACCTTCCTTTTCTTGATGTTCTCCTCTCCAGAAATGAAAACAGTTTCTTTTTTCACCAAGTGTTTCACAAGAAAACTCACACTGAACAATATCTTCATGCTAGTTCTCACCATTTCCCAATGCAAAAATTCGGGGTCCTTAACACTCTTGTTACCCGTGCATTGAGGGTATCTAATGAAAACCACCTGGAAGATGAGAAATCCCACCTTTTGAAAGTTTTTGAAATTAATGGTTATAGTAGGTGTCAAGGTTTTGTAGCCTTTCAAAAATCTTGTAAAGGTTCTTCGATTAAAAAGTGATGTGGTGAACATTTTTCAAATGTTCTTCTTCCATTCATCCATGGAACCACTCATAAGATCACTCGTGTTCTTAAGAAAAATAATGTTTCTGCTACCTTCAACCCCCTTCAAACTATTAGGAGCTCACTTAGATCGGCTAAAGACCCTATGAATCACAATGACATGAAAGGGGTTTATTCAATACCTTGCTCACATGGGATTTCCTGCATTGGAGAAACTGGTCGCTCCATTAATATGAGGATTCTAGAGCATGCGGCAGATATCATGCATAATCATTCCCGCTCTTTTGCTATTGCTGAGCATGTGGAGAAAACGAAGCACCCTATTTGCATTGAAGATTCTAAAGTGATTTCTAACATTGATAATTTCCACCATAAGAAGTTGAGAGAGGCCATTGAAATTGAAAAGCCCTCAAAATCTCAATAGAGATGATGGTTGGAAATAGAGCAAGAGTTGGATTCCTTCTCTTTTTTAATGTCTTTTTTTTTTAATTTAAAATTAATTTGAGTAATTTTATTTCCTTTGACATATTTTATAGTTGAAGTATTAAGAATTTTAATGATTAATAATTAATATAATTATTTTAAATAATTAATGTAAATCTTTTTTGTTATTTAATTTTTTACCTATTCAAAAATTTGTTATAACTCCTTATAATTTGTTACAATTCCTTATATAGTTGGTAAATTTATTATTAGATTAAAATTTTATAATAAATTAAAAATTAAAAATTAAAAATTAATAATTAATAATTAATAATTAATAATTGATTCTTATTTAATAAATTCTCCCCTTAATGAATTAAATTTTCTTGACTTATGGAACTTGATGCATTTCCGTGATTGATGACTAGTTATGGAACTTGATGCAATTTTTTCATCTTGGTCTTGAAGATGAACTTCATTAGTAAGTTCGAAACGGTGTCCATCAATCATTGCTTATACGATTTGTCCAAAACCTTTTACAAAATTAATTATAGATCACAAAAATCTTAAATCAAATATCCTAAATACCCGTTATAGTGTAGAATCCTTCCTCTCCCCTACATCCTATATTTTTTTGGACTTACATGGCAAAATTGGTTAAGTGCTTAGTTGCTTTCCTTTTATAATGTGGAGTAGTTATTGTTTCAAAACGGGTCTTAATACATGTAATGTCAAAGGAATCAGTTTGATTCTCTAATCGTTGCGTTAGTTCTCTGATCGTGAAACAGAAAACTAACATGTATAGAACCAACCGTAAATTCTGCGAACAGGAATGCACCCATGTAATGCGATGCGACTAGTGAGATTTAAGTAGAGATTGCCATCATCGTTTATACACATTAAGATTTGTTATCCAAATTTGGCAATTAGTTGCTTCTCCAGCCAAAGATTTAGCATGGTTCATTTTTATTCCTTTTTCTTCTTTCTTTTCTACCATATTTATCGCTGAAAAGTCATTACGATTAGAGCGGTAACTTCCTCGAACTCGCTATACTTTACTGTTAGATAATATGTAACTTTTGATTCGTTTCCGCATAGCAGTCCAAGAAATTGAAAGGAACTAACCGAGGAAAGTCATATATTCTGATATAAATATCACATACACAATAAATCGGGATTCTTTTATCAGGATCACATAGAAAAGAAATCAGGATTCGATCCTGTCAGGACACTCATGACCGTATGCTGCTTTCATTCTCAAGATACGCAGGCCCTTATTAAATGACTGCCGGAGATGATTCCGATAAGTCATTTTGCCTCATCATAATGTTTTTCGCTGTATTTTTGCGATCCATATACCTAAAGTGGATACACACAGGCTGAAATGTCTGTCACAAGTCCAGCAGCACTTCGAGAAGGCAGATGAAAAATGAAAAGTGGCTTCTCGTTCTACGAAAGCACACTGAGAATCAACGGATATCCAGTCAAATGCCAGGATATACCTCGGAGGACCCTGAGAATGGACGCATATGCTGGAAAATTCCAGGATATTTCACGGATAATGTAAAGTTATTGTCTTCTGTAACGTGTTAAAGCTTTTCGGGGAATATAATTGGGTATTTTTCCTTCAGCATATACCATTCGTCCATTCTATTTAAATCAGATCTTCTGCAACAGTTAGGGCCAGGCAACTCACACTCCGCAGTGCCATGTAGAAGAGATAGTCACCATTTTTTTTACCTGTGCAGACCAGGTACAGGGTAATCTTCTTTGGCAGAAGGTAGCGTGAGATATATTGATGAAGAGGTATGTCGTAAATGTTGTTGGATATTTGGTTATTTTGTGTAAATGAATGTCCGGTTCAAATCCCGGAATTACTGTGGAAAAGCATTCCTATATTTTCTTTTCGGCACCTCAAATGCTAACTGCCTGCCAAAGGAGAATTGCCCTGCAAGTGGACTTGCACAAACCAGGACTGAAGCAGAAACTGGAATGCGCGTCTGTGAACTAGGACATAAATACAAAATGTAAGTCCGTAGAAGAACCCAAAAAATGCTTTACGTTCTATTAGTATGTTTTCTGTCTTAATCTTGCTATTAACCTGCAAACATTAGCGACTGTAATCGTTGCACTTTCTCAAATCGTTGAATTTTTAGGAAAGAAGCAAACATCATTAAATAATTTTCCTTTCGGATTGCTTAAAACCATTACCTGCTTTGCTTTTAGAATATAGCATAGCCCTTTTCAGAAGCGGACTTAATACATCTAATGTCAAAGCAATCCGTTCGATCCTATAAGATCCCCTGATTATCGTTATGTGAGTTATATATCTCTAAAAGCAGTGAATGTGGAAACCATATTAATGTCATGGAATAAGATTAGTGAGATACGCAGTATACCATAAGGTACTTATTGGAGCAGAGATCTCGATCATTGTTTATAGGCATTTATATTTGCTGTCCAAATTTGCTAATTAATTGTTCTCGAGCCAAAGATTTAGCAGTGCTCGCTATTTTCGTTTCAGCTTAAAACTATTAGCGTTTGCCATTTTTCCTACCAGACATTCATGTGAACGGTTTAATATGGTTGTGTGGTGATATATATATTTATATTCTTGAGATTTTTAAATATCTTTTGGGTCACTGCAACGTTACAATTAGGTTTTACGCTAAATTTCTCCGACTCGATTTTATTATACACAATAAAAGCAGTTGACATGTGAGAAACAATATTACATTCTCGTATATATATATATATATATCAGTGAAGATGTAATGTGGTTTACTATTAATGGGCATACCTAAATAAATAAATTTATATAATTTGTCTTTTAAATTAATATTTTATAATAATAAAGTATAATTTAAAGATAAATAAATTAAACAAAGTTTTTCAGTACAAATTATATAAGATAAAATTTAGCGGATGCTTTTTGAACCAACAAGTGTGGATGAAGAGGGAGATCATGACAAAGTCTTAAATAGATATCAATGTAGAAATATAATTATATTAGTTTATTAATTTATTAAAAATATTAATAAGTAATGGCTATATTAAATGGCTAGTTTTTGAAAAATAATATTTAAATAATGATATTAGTTTATTAATTTATTAAAAAATATTAATAAGTAATGGCTAGCTTTTGAAAAAAAATAAAATTAATAAAATTATTAATAATAATGATATTTAAATTAATTTATTAAAACCAAATATTACTAGTTTTTGAAAAATAATATTTAAATTATGATATTGTTTATTAATTTATTAAAAACAAATATTAATAAGTAATCAATGAAGTCAAAAATTATAAAAATGAGTCAATACTCTAATGGAGACAAGATCATTTAATAAATAAAATAATTAATGGAAATAAAATAAACTAAATTAAAAATAATTAATGGAAAAATAAATTAAATAAAACAAAAATATACACAAGTCAAAACAAATATATATAATTTTAATATAAAAATTTCTCTTATGTGATTTTTATGACTTTGCTTAATTTATTATAGATTATTATGGATCACAGAAACCCTAAATACATAAAATAAATAAAGTGATACCTGTTTATAAACAACATTTAGTAATGATATAGTATACTAAGGAATTGTTTGTTATTGCATTGTAAAGATTTGAAATTGCATTTAATAAAAATAAATTAATAATTTTAAGTATTATAATTTTATTTTAATAAAATAGAAAAATAAATGTTTATTTTTTATGATTTTTTTTTAATAGGTAAAAAGTTTATGGTATAGAAAATCTTGGTTTTTTTTTATTTATTTTTTTTTAATTTGAAAAAACATGGTATAAAATGAGGCAACTACTTAAAAATATGTAAGCATAAAATAGTAAATGTTGTTAATATATATCCATAACTCATATTCATATGTGTATTCATATTTATTCGTGTATTGGCATATACATTTAGTAACCTGGTTGTTGCTAGTTGACAAACGACATGTATGGGAGAAATAGTAAATGATGGTTATTATAGTTTACTATGGATAAATATTTTGAAATTATTGTTGAGAGTTTCTTATGGTCAATACTATGGACGACCATAGCTATCCACAACTAATTATAGTTGACTATCATAGATTATGATCCATAGTTTTATATGGTAGATTATGATGATCAATGTTCATAATGGATGACCATTGTTGACCATGGTGACCTTAGTTGAGCATGTTTGACCATTCTAAACATGGTTTCCCGTTTACCATGTTTAAAATTGATTCACTATCATTTTCCAAGGTTGACTATGGTAAACTAGAGATGACCATGATTGGTCAGAGTTGATCATGGCTTATGATGTCTAACCAAAGTTCATGTTTGACCATGGTTTGTCACTATTGATCATTATTTACCATTGTTGATGATAGCTTATGATGGCTAAGTAAACTTGATGGTTGACCATGGTTGATTATTTTCAACGATCATGAAAAGAATAAACTATGGTTAAAAATAGTTAATTATATTAGCTATAGTTATCTATAAACTACTATAATTAACTGTAGTCAATAACAATAAATTATGATATCATTTATTTAAAAATACTTTTTCATATTCTTTATCATACAATTCGCAACTTTTCATTTATGTCCATGATATTGCAATATCTTCTCAAAAACATAAATATAAAATAAATTTCCACTTCTCTTTTATAACGACTTTAGTTTTGTGTTAATTAATTAATACTAAAAACATAATTTTTTTTATAATATATATATATTTATATTTATATATATATATGTGTGTGTGTGTCTGTGTGTGTGGGGGGTGGTTTGCTATACACATATTAATGTGCAATTCATGTTATTTTTCGAACCGTTATATATTATTGATTTTAGATGACTGATATCTACATTATGTAGATCCCAATTTGAAGGTTTATTTTGATTTGTAAAATATTTGAAATATGTAGCTTTTTTTTTGCAATTTATTCTGAAAATGTTTCATAAATTAAATTGATTTCTATTATTTATCTTTTATCTATTGAAAAAATTGAAAAATGAAAAAAAAAAAATCTATGCTCGCTTTTTTTCTAAGGAAACTTCTTTATACCAAATGTTAACATCACAATAGTTATGACAGCAAAATTGCAAATAATTGGTGCAAAAATAAATTAGAAATTAATTTTTATTAATATCAAGCACTTAAGGTAAGGAATTAGGTTAAGAGTGTTTCTTTAATTGAAGGAATTCACTTCTTTTCATTTTCTTGTTTGAGGGAGTGTTGTTGTGGTTACAACACCTTTCAAAATTTTGGCTTGCATGCAAATTTCCGAGCCTACTTTGGATCCTGCAATCGATCATCCTTGGTCACTTGTTAGTAAGTTGATGATTTCAATCTCGCCTCCTTGATCTTAAGAGATGGTCGTATTATCATATTTATGCAACATGCGTCATCTTTGGGCATAGGCAATGTTGTTTGTCATGCAAAAGGGATGTTGTTTTGCTTCAAGGAAAAGCATGAGTGCATGAGTTGTTATCATCAAATAGACATGTTTGAAACTCACTACATGCACCCTTGTCACGAAGGTTGTCGCATCAATCATAGTATTTTTATACATTCTAGATGGTCTACGTTGTATCGCTAAGTGTTGGTGTGTGATCATAGTCAAGTCTTATCAATGTTTACATATGTTTCATTAATCTCATGCTTAGAAAATTGCCCAAGCAACTTAGCCTCATCCAGCCTCCCGGAACTGTGCACTTTGCTTCTGCAACTATCAAGCTTCCTCCCTTGCCTACTAAAACCCCATAGTGCACAAAGACCCCAGACAACACTGCTCTCCAGAAATGCACAGAGAAGTCAGGCAACCAACACTGCTCTTCATAAATGCGCAAAGCAATCCTCCGAGAAGCCCCTTCCCATAGTAGTGTCTTGTGCCTCAAAATTGCGTAGTGTTGTCCAAATTGTCCCATTGGTATTACATGCAGAAAATGCACAGATGGGCCTCTCAGGGCCTCATCCCCACAACAGTCACTACCCGATGAAGCTATGTTGATCTACCTCTCAGTGACTACAGGAAAAGGTGACATGCTAAGGTCACCCCCAAAGAGTTTAGGAGAAGGACCAAGAAACTAAGTGATGGTAAAGTTTAGGACCACATGAAAACTTCGTCTGATGCATGATCATCTTGAGGTTAAGTATGGTAAGTAAAGAAAACCTTTCGAAGAACATCTCTTAGGTGAGTTTGAAAGATTTCTTATCATTGTCATATCATCATGTCTTCAGTAACATGCTTGTGTGAAAACACCAAAAAATCATTTAATGTGTTTCCTCTACATGTCTTGCTTCATTTTCACTTGTTTGACCAACTTTCATCTTCAACATGTTGATCACCATGTCATGCTTGTGACCTTGTTCTGGTGATGTTGAAGGTTTGTGTATGAGTTATGTTCATGATGTAAACATCTATCGCACTCACACATGATGTTGCAAGAACTATCACACAAGTGTTAACACAGTCATCTAAAGGTCTATCTGAAGTGTCGCACTTGTCGCTTTCACCATTAAACAGTCCTGCAGTTAGTCACACTGAGACATGTTGTCTTGTTGATTTGAGGTGTCTTGTCATCGAGTCATGTTGAGTGTGTGTTCGCAAGGTCATCTATTCATGAGTTCACTCGCTCACACACTTAGCCTTTTTTTCCAAAAATTTGTTGACTGGATCAATCTCCATTAGTCGGACCTCGGCTGAGCTGCACTACGTAGTCTTAGCCCTTAGTGACCAAGCATTGTTGCCCAGAAATGGGAAAAGCTTGAGGCTACCCTCCAAGCAGTATGCACTGTGCAATCCTGAAATCAACCTAGTTGACTATTACCCAGAACAACACATAAGTTTCCCAAGAAGCTATCGCAGTCTATGCTTCCCGCAAGCCTATCCATCAAGGCTCTCTTTGGTCAAGTAGATAATTTGACTTAGGTAGTGACCCAGGGTTACACTCATCCCAAATAATTGTGTAGAAGTTGTCAGCTTGCCTGCATGCACTAACTGAAGGAATTTCACACATATGAGGGATAGGAACCTGTTTCCTATCACTGTACTGTCTTTCGAAATTACATAGTTTTATTAGTCAGTCCCCCTGTCGGCCTGCTTACCACTCCTCCTAAAAATTGCGCAGCTTTCATGGACAGTCCACCTGCTTTCCGAAACCCCACTCTACCTAGAAACTATGCAGACATGTCCTGAATGACTGCCTCCCAGCTTTGTGTAATTTTGAACAACAAGTTCCCACTGCCTACTCCTGACCTCCTCTGAAAATATGTGCAGTTTCCACTATGAGTGCCTCCTATTTCCCGCACTTCCTTTCCCAGAAAAATTGTGAAGTTCTTCCTCCTAGCTGAGCTAGATCCTACAGATGTCACTACGGTCCTAGACTGCTCAACCCAGCCTCTTAGTGATCTCTGCGTATTTTTTCCCAATAATGTCCTGGAGCATCGCATCCCAACCTCATATGTGATCTGCACTATTTGAGAGCCTTGTCCTCTCTCCTAGTCACCTACACGCAGAAGCAAAAGACAATTCATCATGGTAGACTAGGGGATTTTCGGATTTTATGTCATCTTGTCATGAGTGATTATAGAAATAGGTACGTGGATGAGACATGATGCGACGACCAACATGATGAAAAAGGAGCGCATGCTAGAATAATTGCTCATGGTTGGACGAACACATGAAGCATAACAAGCAGAAATCGAAGGAGACACATGCACATGCACGAACCATCAAGTGAACACCAAGACCATTGAAAACTCCACACACTTTATCATGCGTATGTGAAGCTATGGTACACCACGGACACACTCATCACTCAACAACACAATAGCTCGATATGAGCAACAAAACCATCATGTGCATACTAGCAGTGTCATGTCGAGTTGTGTCATGAGTCGCCTCAGCCACATCACTACTTTGGGTCATATCTCTGTAATTAATGTAATGTAACGTGGCAGTCCAAGAGACCCACAGAAGAAGTCAAACAGTCATGTAAGTTGAAGAGTCATGTAAGTCGAACAGTCATGAGGGAAGTTGAATGGTTAGAAAGGTTAGTTTCAGCCTTGGCTATATACCCCTCGTTTGTACATGCAAAGGACTTTTTCACCTTGGCTCCTCCCACATAGCCTTGAGAGTCTATAGTCTTTTCTTTGAGGAGTGAGAAGTGGCTCCAACACCTCACTATCAGGGTTAGTGATGTATGGTGTACGGATGTGTCTTGGAACTTTCGCTTAATTCAGAAGCTCGTTAACAAGCCAACATATTTTCACACATGTATTATATTCATTTGTAAGACTATTCTTTGGACACTTGTAATGCATGTTGCTTTAACTTGTACTAATATAGTTGAACTATTTTAGTTTTTTTAGTGCATATGTTGCTTGAAATGTGTTGTATTAGTTGTTATCACTGTCTCACCCATGTGGAATACTCCTTCGTACGCTCAACAAATTCATTCTTGTAAGCTTGTTATCATGACTGTTGCACTTATGTAGACTACTCCACTGGGTGTTGTACATGCTATCTATTCACTTTGTCTGTGACTGCCTCATCTGCGTGGACTAATCCATCTAAAGTTGTGCATGTCTTGTTGTGTTCTGTGTCTGTAACTCAGCTAGGACTATTCCCTTTCAATTGGAGACTCACTCTCACCCTCTCCCTATGTAGTCAAAGAACTTTGACACAAGCGACACTAAGCACTCACCAAGCCCATGAACCTCGTTGTTTGAAAGATAAGTATACCACTCTCATGTGCTAGCAACAAAGAGATCAGGCATATATTTAAGATAATGGGAACCAGGCCATCATACCAAATGGAACTCATACACCAAATGGTTTGAGGTCTAGTTGGGACTTCATACCAGGAAGATCCCCTAAATGTTGGCGGGTCCAACACCGTCAACAAAGAGGAACCTCCTAATGAACTTAGATCAATTACAATAATATTTCAATCACAAAAATAAACACAGATGATATATATTAAACACTTATGTTAGGGTAACACCATCTATCACTCCTTAAATAAAGAACCATTCATCAAACATTACTTTCTTGTCTTAATTACAAGAAATTAGTTGAGTGGTAGCTCCTCAACTATAATTCTTGGAATCAAGTTAGGTGTGAGAGACCAAATGATAATGATAGATAAATTTTACATTGTTAGGATAAATCTAGCTTCGAGGTAGCCTATATGACGTAAATACCATGGGTAGGTGGAGTGTTTTCCTTTTTTAGTTTGTGTAGAGTTCTGAAAAGAAAACGTTACTACTATATTGTTTAGAAATATGGAAAACTATTGTTTATCTTTTATAATTATTTCGTTTCCTTTATTGTGTGCTTATACTATTATTTTCATACACTCGATTTGGGGAATGAATTGTATTACTATATGTGTAGTTAGTTTTCTATGTTCATAATTAAATTTACAATATTAGTTGGCATTCTTTTAATTATTTGACTTCGTTACTATGACACTCAGATTGTTTTTGAGCTCCTCGTGATGTTAATACATGTAAGATGGTTGGATTTCTTACAAATATGCTTTTTATGCATCTATTGGGTGAATCCATGATTCTCAAACCCACATTTTAACAAGATATGCATCTAGAAAAGACCTATGTGCAATTTGAATGGAGGTCCTAAGTTGTCTATCAAAAATTTGGACTACTGTAGATTTTTGGAAGAATAATCCTTTTGAGTTCTACGAATTTGGTTTATTCACGTCAGTGAAATGTGAAAGTCTCGAGTGAATTGTGGGAATTTAGAGCCTTAAGTGAATTGTTGGTATTTAGAGCCCCTAAATTTCATAAACAAGAAAGAAAATGCACATAAGAGAGACACTAAATTCACACAAGTAAACACAATTTTACATGGTAAAACCCTAACAATGTGTCAAGGAAAGCCCCATGGGGCAAGGAATTGGAATTCTATTATTCAAGGTAAAATATGACTCTCCAAAAATACATCAACCCTGTTATGAAACCAGCTCAAGAAAAGATAGAAAAGATAGATCAACGCCTTAGAATTCAGGCTCTTCGAGGGGGCAACCTCCTTTACATTACATAAATGAACAATTCTTGGATGATACAAATGAAAAAACCTCCTTTCTATATATAGGAGTCTAAGGAGTCATAATATAATCCAGCCGACCTAACAATAATAATATAAAGCCACAAAAATAACAATAGAGGGATTCTATGGGGCACAGAAATAACAATATGGGGGTAATAGGGGCACAACAATATAAATAAGGGGTATAACTACAATAGTAATGGGGTAATCACTAGTATTATAGGGACCCAACATGCCCCTCTCCTTCAAAAAAGTGTTGTCCTCAATGCTTGAGTAGTTCTGGATACTTCTGCATAAAATTCTCATCCTCCCATGTGGAATCTTCAGCGGATGAGTTCTTCCACTTGATAAGATACTATGAAATTGATCGATTTGGTAGCTGTCGAGTTCTTGTTTCTATGACTGCTTCTGGTTCCAATATAATTTTTCCTTCCTCGTCAAGTTCTGGCAATATTGTTTGAATTGGGAGCTTGTCACCTATAACCTTCTTTAAACATGAAACATGGAAAACTGGGTGCAATCGAGAAACTGCAGGAAGCTCCAATTTGTATGCCATAGTACCAATCTTTTGCAACACCTTGTACGGACCATAATACTTTGGTGATAATTTATTATCCTTCTTAGCTTGCTTTAGGGACATTTGCTTATATGGTTGTAGCCGTAGGAATACCCAATCACCTACATCAAAACTTCTTTCACTGCGATGTTGATCTGCCTGTTGTTTCATTCTATTTTGTGCCAACACGAGGTTATCCTTTAAGAGTTGGAGGACTTGTTGTTGATGTTCGATGTGATGTTCCACTACCTGAACCTTAGAATTTTCTCTTAAATATGATGTGATGGATGGTGGTTGATACCCATAAAGTGCCATAAATGGGGTCATTTTTGTTGTTGTATGGAAGGAAGTGTTATACCACCATTCAGCCAGAGGCAACCATTTGACCCATTGTGTGTGTTTATCAGATACAAAGCAACGAAGATATCCTTCCAAACATTTGTTTACTATCTCAGTTTTCCCATCAGATTGAGGATGATAAGATGAGCTATGAGCTAACTGGGTACCAAGACAAGAAAATAATTCTGTCCAAAAATTTCCAGTGAAAATGGGATCTCTGTCACTTACAATAATCTTTGGGTTTCCATGTAGCTTTTGAACTGTTTCCATAAATGCAGTAGAAACTGTACTGTCTTTAAATGGATGTGATAATGCACAAAAGTGTGCATACTTGGTAAGTCTATCAACTACCACCATGATGACACTCTTTCCCTCAGACTTGGGTAAACCTGTGATAAAATCCATTGAAACCTCCTCCCAACGTTGGCTTGGAATGGATAAAGGTTGTAATAGACCCGGTGTCTTAATTGTTTCAACTTTATTTTGTTGGCAAACCAAACATTCCGCCACAAACTTTTGAATATCTGATTTAAGGCCATCCCAAAAAAATTCCTTCTTAACCCTGTGGTAAGTTTTTAAAAATCCTGAGTGCCCTCCTAAGGGAGAAGTGTGCAATTCCATAAGAATTTTTTGTTTTAGCTGGGAATTCTTACAGAGGTATAAGCGATCTTTGTACCATAACGAATCATTTTGCCAGCTAAATGTATCAGAAGTACTGGAATCTTGTTGTAGCTTTCGAATAAGTGCCCACACTTCTTCGTCATTCTTCCATTCCTCCCTTGCTTCACTTATCCAATCTGGTTGGATAATAGAAATGGCACACAACAATGCTTCCACATCCTCATCCTTTCTTGAGAGTGCATCTGCCACCACATTTTGCTTCCCTTTTTTGTAGATGATTTCAAAGTCATAACCCAACATCTTTGTGACCCACTTTTGTTGCTCTTCAGAGGATAATCTTTGTTCTAAAAAGTATTTAAGGCTATCATGATCTGTTTTTACCTTGAAGTGTCTTCCCATTAGGTAGGGTCACCATTTCTTAAGTGCATGGAGTATTGCCAACATTTCCTTCTCATAAATAGCTTTGCTTAAAAACTTTCCCTTGATTGGACGACTTTCAAAAGCAATGGGTCTTTCATCTTGCATTAGAACAACACCAATTCCATTTCCTGAAGCATCACATTCCACAATAAAGGTTTTTGTGAAGTCCGGTGTAGCTAAGACTGGTGCTTGGCACATTGCCTCTTTAAGATGTTCAAAGGCCTTTGTTGCTTCCGGAGTCCATGAAAATGAGTCTTTCTTCAATAATGTTGTTAGAGGTGCTGCTATTCTCCCATAATTCTTAACAAACTTGTGATAATACCCTGTCAACCTATGAAATCCTCGCAGATGCTTTATGGATGTGGGGATTTTCCATTCCTTAATGGCTTTAATTTTTCTAGGGTCTACCTTAACTCCTTCATGAGATACAATATGACCCAAATATTCCACCTCCTGGACTCCAAAGAAACATTTGGATCTTTTTGCATATAATTGTTTCTCCTCCAATAGTTGTAGCACCCTGTCAACATGTTCAACATGATCCTTCCAAGACTTGCTGTAGATTAGTATATCATCAAAAAATACTAACACAAATTTTCTAAGGAATGGTTTGAAAATTGAATTCATCAAACCTTGAAATGTTGAAGGTGCATTGGTAAGGCCAAAAGGCATGACCAAAAATTCATAATGACCCTCATGAGTTCTAAATGTCGTTTTCGGAATGTCTTCAATCTTCATTCTGATTTGATGATATCCCGAATGAAGATCCAACTTGGTGAAGTAAATTGATCCATGCAATTCATCCAGTAATTCATCAATAACAGGAATGGGGAACTTATCTTTAATAGTGAGCTTGTTGAGCTCCCTATAATCCGGACACATGCGCCATGATCCATCCTTCTTGTGCACCAATACTACTGGAGCTGAGAAAGAACTTTGACTCGGTTGAATTATACCAGCCTCTAGCATTTCTGCAACCATACGTTCAATTTCACTTTTTTGGACATAGGGATATCTGTACGGCCTGATGTTTGGAGGAACACTTCCTGGAATCAGATGAATAGCATGATCATGATCACGCATAGGTGGGAGACCTTTTGGAGTCTCAAATACCTTGGAATGATTGTCCAGGACTTTTTGGAGATCTGGAGAAATAGATGATTCCAATGTGGAAACATCTAGTGAACATAATTGTGCAATTACACCTCTTTGCTCCTTTTTTAGAAGCTTTGTCATGCCATTAGAGCTGATTATCTTTCCTGGTTTCCCTGCAATACCCCTTAATTCAACTTCCTTTCCTTCCGTAGAAAATTTGATGAAAAGTTCTTGAAAATTAAAAGCTATTGTACCCAAGGATTGTAGCCATTGGACTCCTAGTACAACATCAACACCTCCCATTGGAATGGAAAGCATTGGGCTAGTCAATACATATTCTCCCATGGATAGCTTGATATTATGGCACTTTCCAGAGCAATTTATTGTTCCTCCATTTGCAATCATCACTTGACACTCTGGTGCTGGATATAGGAAGCAATTCAATTCTTTTGCTACCCTACAATGAATAAAATTGTGGGTGCTTCCTGAATCAATCAACACTATTACCTTTTTCTTCTTGATTTGTCCTTCTATCTTGATGGTTTGAGGAGTGGTAATTCCCGCCAATGCATTACAAGATATGGTTGGATTTATTTGTTCTTCATCTAGGCTTTGTTCCTGGAGTATATCTTCTTCTTTTGACCTTTCTTGCTCCTTTTCTTCTTCCTCTTCACAATCTATGTAGAATAATTTCTTCTCAGCACACTTATGACCTTTAGTGTATTTGCTATCACAACTATAACAAAGCCCTTTTGCTCTTTTTTCTTCCAATTGTTGTGGTGTCAACCTTATAGGTTGTGGAAGACTAGGGGCAACAACACTTCCGTCTTTATAGTTGTGAGTGGTATGCTTCCTGGTTGCCATAATTTTGCTTTCCATTTTTCTTGCTAACCTGAATGCCTTCTCTAATGAATCAGGTTCCCAAAGGCGAACATCATGTTGGATATTATCCTTTAAAGACCCTATGAACACATCAATCCTATGCTCCTCTGGAATATCTTTTACCCTTATGTTCAATTTTTGGAACTCCTCAATGTGCTCCATTACTGAACCCTTTTGTTTGAGACTTATCAATTGGCTAAAAAAAGTGTTGCTTTTTGTATCTTCATAATGTGCTATCAATTCTTCTGTAAAAATTGCCCAAGTGATAAATTGTTTACGAGAGCAAAGCCATTGATACCATACAAACTGATTTGGTTCCAAATATACAGTTGCCATACGTACCTTTTGTGTGTTTTGCACATTATTGAGATCGAAGAATTGCTCCATCTGTAATATCCATGTGGCGGGATCCTTGCCATCAAACTTCCTCATATCGATTTTTGGAATATGGTGATTCTTCAATCCAACATTAGCATCTATGGAATCATGATTAACATTTCTTTTGTTCTCATCATGAGTTTCCTTTACTACCTTTTCACCATTAGTGACACTTTCTTGTAGCAACTTCTTCAATTCTTCCATGTCTATCTTCAAATCTGCCATGTCTCTCTTCAAATCTGTCTTCGAATCATCCATCTTAGCTTCCATGCCCTTTATCTTAGATTCCACGCTGTTTATCTTAGATTCCACGCCACTTATCTTAGCTTCTGTTAGCTTTTGTGAGCGTGACATTTGTTGCACTTGTTCTTGTAATTTTGATATATCATGTAGCATTTCTTCCTCTTCTTCATGAGTCATGCTAGAGCTTTCAGGTTCCTTACTAGGTGTTTCCATTTTCTTTCCTCGGGGCATCAGTTACCGATAATAATGCTTTACTATGCCCTTTGAATTCCGTTAAACCAAGCTTACACAAAAATTAAAAAAAAAACTACACACCTTTTTTTCACTTTATAGAAGCCTGATATCGAATCTGATGTATCTCTATAATTTCGGATCATCCAGTTCTGAAATCGCTACTTGTAGTAGCCTTCTGTGTCCTCTTTCCAATGCCACAAGTCTGAGCCAAATTGGATTCTCCAAGGAAGAGTTATGTGAAATCTCCCACAATGACTTGCTTTTAGACTGGTTCAGTAGAGCGAACTTGTACAACGTGCCACGAGTCACCGTTTCAACCTTTGAATCTGAAACACGCACACAAGAAACTACAATCTGTCCTCTTTCTGTACCTTCTTACGAAATTTCAATCCGATCCCCAGAGAGAAAGTTATGACGATTTTCCCCAGGTCACCTGTTTTGAATGTAATTCAGGAGTCTGCAAAAAGACCAACTTCCTCAGATCGTATCTCCGCAAATATCACGTGAAAAGCTCTGAAATTTGGACCTAAGGTTCAAAGCGGTTTCTTCTCAAATGGGTTTTTTTTTCGACTTCTGAAACATCACAAAAAAAAGTTATAGCGAAAATGCCACGATGACCTGTTTGGAGCAGCGGAACCCTAGAATCCAAAGCTCTGATACCAAATGTTATGAAACCAACTCAAGAAAAGATAGAAAAGATAGATCAACGCCTTAGAATTCAGCCTCTTCGAGGGGGCAACCTCCTTTACATTACATAAATAAACAATTCTTGGATGATACAAATGACAAAACCTCCTTTCTATATATAGGAGTCTAAGGAGTCACAATATAATCTAGCCGACCTAACAATAATAATAGAAAGCCACAAAAATAACAATAGAGGGATTCTATGGGGCACAGAAATAACAATATAGGGGTAATAGGGGCACAACAATATAAATAAGGGGTATAACTACAATAGTAATGGGGTAATCACTAGTATTATAGGGACCCAACAAACCCTCTCAAGAAACATCATTTTAATATGAAAGTTTTTTTACGTAACTTCCTAATGTTACACAATTGTCTCAATGGTAAAGCTGGATTTACTTAGATAATTACATTTTTAACAATATTTTTAATTTGTTTCATTCTTAACAATCTCCACCTTCAAAAAATATTTCCTAATCCCTTGCACATGCCCATTCATCATATTTTCTACAAGCCAAGAAGCTAAACACCACCACAACTTCTCTACCAAAACTAGTTTCGTGAACATGCCTCCACAATTCTCCTTTGTGTGGACCTTCTTGACAACTAATTTGCAACCATAAATTACATCCCTTACAAAATGGTACCTTACATCAATATTTTAGTCTTGTTATTATAAGCCATATTAGTATCCAAATTAATAACACTCTGACTATCATAGAATACATTTACTTTTTACTGCATCATTCCAAGCTCATTAAGTAAACCTTTCAACTAGATTTCCTCTTTACATGCATCTAAAGAAGCTATATACTATGCTTCAATACAAGACAAATAAACTATTTCTTCAAGCTTGAAATCTAACCGATCACTCCACCTAAAAGATTAAAGAAATTTCTTGTAGTAGACCTTCTCTTTTCCAAGTCACCAGCATAATCAACATTAAAATACTCGCATAATGAATATCCACAATCATTAAATATGATGCAATGGTCACTTGTGACTCTCAAATAACGAAGAACCCATCTTAATACTCACTAATGTTCTTCTATTGGATTTTACATGAACTTGGTGACAGCTCCAACTACATGTGAAATGTCAAGTCTTGTAGATACCATGACATACATTAAGTTTCTTACCACATTTTCGTATGGTACACAAGACATATACTTATTATCTTGATCAGTTCCAGGATTCAAAATTGAATAAATATTAAAATGGGAAGCTAGGAACATTAACATGTTTCACATTGTTCATATCAAACTTTGCAAGTATTTTCTCCACATACTTATGCTATGATAACCGAAACTTTTTTTTTCCTGTCTCTGTGTATCTCCATGTCCAAGATTTATTTGCAACTCCAAGATCCTTAATCTCAAATGTCCTAGAAATTTAAGCCTTTAAACTTTTTATCTCTTCCATGATTTTCCTTGCAATAAACGCCATACAAAACTGAGATAATGATTACGTAATTGAAACTTTTAAAGTACACACAATGATCATATTCACTTCTACTGAAGTTTTGGCTCACCATGAAGGAATCAAACTTCTTGTACCTTTTTCTCGGAGACTGCTTGAGGCCATACAATGATCTATCTATCTTGCAAACTAATATATTATTGTGACCTTATAAAAAAACCTTCTAGTTGTTCCATATAGATTTCTTTGTCCAAATATCCATGAAGAAAATTGTTTTGACATCTAATAGTTCTAACTAAAGGTAAGTAATGTAGTTAGTGCTAACATGGTATGAATAGAAACAAGTTTTATGACTGATGAAAAAATATCATGAAACTGAATGCCTTCTACATGAGAGTACCTTTTTGCTACCAAAATCTCCTTATATATTTAAATACTTCCTTCAAAATTTCACTTCAATTTGAAGACCCATTTGCATCTCACAACACTTCTCCCTTTATGAATTTCTACAAGATCCCATGTTTTATTCTTAGCTAAAGAAGCAATTTCTTCATCCATAGCCTTCTTCCATTCTTCACTATTGCATAATCCATCATTTCCTCATAACAGGAAGGTCCCCATCCTTAGTAATCAACACAAAAGATAAAGAAAAGTTTTCACACCTCTTAGGTGTTATTCTTTCCCTTCTATATCTCCTAAGAGTAACTGGTTATTGAACTAGTTGCTGAACTTCTATAGTTTCCTCTATATATTCTTCACCTTTTTCTTCAAATTTTCATTCTTCCTTTCAACTTTCTGAAAAAGGTTGAGTCTCGAACTGAATATGCTAATTCGGCAAAAACTATTCCTATTCAACTTTTTCAATATCTAATTTTAGAAGAGAATATTCATCAAACATTAACTTGTCAGTAGAAGGATCCCACAACCTGTATCCTTTCACAACATCATCATACTCAACAAAGACATATAATTTTTCTTTTGGGTCTAACTTAGAACTTTGATTCTTTGGAATACGAGCATAGGAATTACAACTAAAAATTATTAGATATGAATAATCACAAGACATGCGTACATGAACAACACATTATGCCCATCACTTGTCAAGGAAACAATAATGTTTGGCCTTACTTTTGTAAATCATGTGTTGTAGTGATGATGAGTTTTACATCAATTTTTGAAGCAACAATGATATGTTGGCCTTGTTTTCATAGCTGGGGTATTGTGTCCATCTTGATGTAAAGTTGACTGCCGAGTATGTGTTATAAACTTGTGGCAAGTATGGGATGCTTGGGTTATTAATTGGTCATGAAAGTCAAGCATGTAATTTGCAAAAACAATGTACTACAGGTTGCAAAGGTTGTAGGTGTTGGCTCATCAATTAAGGCTCTGTAGAAGAAAGGTGAAGGAAATGGAAGCGAGGCCTTTCAAGACGCTTGTGATGCAGACAAGGTACAAAGAAGTTGCAAGTTATTTTTCATGTTTTTAGAGGACCAAAAGCTCCTTGATGGGGATGATTAATCCAAGTGGCTTTATACACACGTAGAAGTCCAAGAGGACTTAGGAAGGGTCAAAAATCAAAGTGTTTGGATTATGCTCAAACCAGGTTCATGTTAAAATCTCGTCCTCATGATCGCGGTGGTGTGAACGGTTTGTCAATTTGAGTCCGGATGAGGAAGATAGAGGCAGTCAAAGTTATGGTTGGATTTTACTAACTGGGTAGGTTTAATGGAGACACAATTCATAATTTTTCTGGCAAATGGAATTTGGCCAACTCCGACCAGATTCCAAGTGAAATTGTTGCCTTTTTAAAAAGACTCCTTCGGTCCAAATTCTGAAATTTTAAAATGACCCTATTGTTTAACAAAACAAAATTAATAAAAAAAGGGGTGGCAGGCCATCAACCTCACCACCCTAATCCTTATCACATTATCATATGCCTTAAATATTAATGTAGGGCCAGCAGGGATTGAACCCGCCCAACCTACGTGGGCTACCCCCCACCGGGTGGTCCCATGAATGAACCAACAAACAACAAACCACCCAACACTTAAACCTTAAATGCGCCAACAGATTGGAGTTTAATTATGTGTGTGGAGGGTATTGGGTGGGTTGCCCAATGCGGACCCAACCCCCCCAAAAAACATTCATGTAGTTTTAAGAAAACTGTAATGTATTAAAATGATAGGGGCGGGGATTGACCACCGAACCCCTCCTCAACTAATTTTTCCTTCATACCAATTTTCCAAACCAATTCTTTGGGATATCCTCCCAAATATTTATATAAACCCTGCATTTTCCCAGTGCACCCAGGCATGGAGTAACCAAGAACGGGCATGGAAATCAAGGAAAATTTTTTATTTATTTATTTGTAGGTGGAACCATGATTGAGCGAAATTTCCACGAGGGTGAAATTTTTGAAGTGTCCAAATTGGACAAGCTTTATGTCGATCTTACACCTCTCACTGACATGAACCCAATGGCACAGTAAGTTTCTTGATCTGAGCAGCAGATTTGCAGAGGACCCAAAGGAGGGAATCTTTGTGGAATCTAGGGGGAATCTAAATGATTCATTAAGCCCCAGATTTCCACTTTCTTAGAATTCAGAAAATTGATAGTCGACTTTGCACTATTTGATGCCACAAATCTGATGGTGCATTCAAATTTTCCATTTTCTCATTTCATTTTCAGCCACTTTTCGAAATGGATTGTGGGTGTCAACATTCATATGTGAGTAACCATTCCATGAGATTTGACACCGCGAGATTGATGGTACGGCTAGCTTCAGTAGTTTGACATCCTCTTCTTCAGATGGCCCTAGGATGTGAGGCATATGTAGTATGTTCATGTACTTCTTTTTGCTATGCACTGTGTTACATAGATCCCTGTTTGATATTTGATGTGGGATCTTGTCTCTACTTGTTTTCATGATTCCTTCTTGATGTGATGCAGAATCATTTGTGAGATGTACTTGTTGTCATGATTCGTCATGTTTTTTTTGAGATCCCTTTGTTGTTATGTTGATGGGATAATCATGTGTCACCATGCATGTTTGCATTGAAATCCCTTTTATGCCATGTTGGCAGGATGTTCATTATCATCATGCATGAGTTTGTGTCATACCAATAGGAGTCCTTTTTTATTGAGAGTTCCTGTAGCAAAACATATCTTGGATCCACTCCTATGCGAGGGAATTTTCCTTGTATGATAGCGACGTCACCTATGTACATAATCACTATTGACAACACTTAATGTAGCGGCCTACACCATCTTGACACCGGGGCCTAGAGACGTAGTCCCCCCTGGACGAACTCCATTATCAACAGCTTATGTTTTCATGTGTTGATGATTGACACGTTCCTCTTCTTTACAACATATAGCTGTATTCATTTATGTTCTTTTAAAAATGCAATTTAACATATCATGAAAGTAAAAGGTCTTGGAAGGGTCCTTTGTCACACCCGAGCGTGGATCACCAAAGCCTTATCCATTGCTTTTGCCAATTTCCTTAACCATAAACAACCAAATGAACACCCCCTAGGATGTCCTACCCAACATTCAGCTTGGAATACATGTCCCATCAACCATGATATTATATATTTTTACATGAGTTTTTAAAGAGGGTTGTTACATAACCCTCCCCCCTTGGGGAAACACCATCCTCGGTGTTCAATGACACCTATAAGCAACAAGACCACTGAAAACAAAACATACTACCAATGGATCTTTATAATACAACTTGTTGCAGTATTTATAATGACCATTTGCTAAAACATGACAAACATAGCATTTATTGGATCTTTATAACATAGCTCGTTACGATATTTACAATAACAACCACATATACACATATGCGTGCATTTGCTAAACCAACAAATAAAAGGACATGATGCCTGTATCAATCAACAAGGGAATCCAGAGGCTCAAACCTCCACCCTCAATGTATTACCAAGATTTGCCTCCTTCTCGGGAAGTCCATAATCCAGTGCAAATTCAAATCTGCATCAAGTGTCCACTACTATAATGCTTTGCTACTTGTCCTCTGAGTGAATAGTTACTGACTCATTATTCTAGGGCACAGACCCAATGTGCATTTTATTCCATTTGGCAATGCTAATGACCAAAACCAATATATCTGTGACCTTCCATTCTCTACTACACAGTCCCTAGGGAAATCGGTCACCACTTCCATGTAGTCACTCACCTTCTAAGTTCCTCAGAATCCCCTAACTCGAGTGATCCATCCCATGGAAAGGATTCCTTGCATCGAAAGATCAACCACCAAGGCATATACCTGCCTCAAAACCATCATACCAGTCATAGCATGCTCAAGGAAATCAATGGAAACCATTGGGTACTAGTGTCCCACAATGGCCCTTCTCCTAAAGTACTCTACAAGCATACTTCTAGATGTTCCAATTTATTTCACTACTGGTACTAATTCTTGCTATCAATTTCAACCACCCAACCAAGAATTTTCGTGCTTCCTGTATCAAGCACATAACTCCCATTAGATTAAATAAAATGTAATAAATTCAAATCGTACCTCATTCGTAGCTCATCAATAAGGTACACATGTAATCATGTTCGCTTCCTGTCACAACAAGTCAAACTAACATCTTGACCAAATCATCATGTATAAATATGTCACATTAGGTTAGCTCAAAACACAACCATCATAGATCAAAATCATAAATCACATGTAACCATCATAAACCATAATCATAGATCACATGTGATCATCATATACCCAAATCATAAATCACATGCATAGTAAAACTGAATAAAATACTGATACTTATCCTTTCATCAATCCTTAACTTCTACCTTTGTCATTATTCCATATGCACTCTGGATTGGTTTCCACACTCGATAAACACCCAATGCATTTTCCTCAACTATGTGCACACACACATAGTAAACACCCCACACATATAACCACACACAACATACCACACCATGCAATACATGTGTCTACACCGAATGTACAACACAACACAATACATACTCCTACGTCCAATGTAGACACAACGCAACACGTATATGTACACAGTGTAGATCACAAGAGATATATCTGCACACAACATGAAACACCACAAAATGCATACACATACACCCAATATACAACACAAGTCATACATCTATACCCGAAGTACAACACCACACAATACATGCACCTACGCAATGCACATACCTAGTACCACATGCCCTTAACACAACATGTATGAGATACATACAATACCATGTGCACAAGTACCATATGTACAACATGTACATAGTACCACCTATGCACCACACTACCTACACAATGTGTGCACAACATCACATGTACATGGCGCCACCTGCACAACGTGTACATAACACCACATGTAAACTACACCACTTTTACAACGTGTACACAATAACACATGTACATAATACCACATGCACAACATGTACGTGACACCACATGTACACAATGCCACATGCACAACATGTATACAAGACCACCTGCACACAACGCCACTTGTATAACAAGTAGATAACACCACATGCACACAATGCCACTTGTACAATCATGCACACCACACCATATGTACATAGAATCACATGTACAACATGCACGCAACATCACATGTACATAACTCTCCATATCTAACATGTACATGGAATCATCTGTACATAGCACCACATATCCAACACGCCCAGAGCACCATATGCATACAACACCACATATCCATCATGCACACAGTACAATATGTACACAACACCATATATCCAATGTGTACATAGCACCATCTATACCTAGCACTGAATATACAACATTCATACAACACTATTTGTACTAACACCCTGTACATATAATTACATAAATAAGACGTACACACACTACATATGCACAATACTGCATGCACACAATCATCACAGATGCAACGTGTACAACATGTAGGACATATGAACAACAATAATACAACACATCTGAAACCACACTACCTCTACCAAACAACCTTACTTCCAGTGTCTTATCCATGCTTGTCCTAACATGCCGCATACCACATTGCTTTCATTTCGCTAATATTAACTCATAGCCATAATATAATCAAATAATATCAACTCATAACCATATGGTATTGATGTCATATATTTGTCATGACTACACTTCCACTTGAGTCCTCATAAACTAGGAACCTCTTCATGTCATTCACCTGCATAAGAAACCATTCCTCCACAAGAACGATTCCCATTGACCCTGTTAGACAGTGACATAGATACATGGAAACATACATACATATGCATAAACATTATCATAAAATAATCATGATCCATGATGACCCTTTCAAATAACAATGTAAATACATACATGTACACATATAATCATTAGCATGAAGAAATCAGGATCACAACATAAATACAAGATATCAAGGTGAAGGTTAAAAGAACTTCTTTTATTTATGCACAACATTGATAACTACCATTCCTAACTTAGTCAAGACATCCAACATATTAGATCCATTTACTTTACCTTTTCTAGTTACCTTTCCCATGACTTTACTTCCACCATCCATTTACCGCAATGGACCCAACCAGTCCAACTGACTGTCACAGGCTTACCTTCCACTGCGCTTACTCATGCACCAAGCTTCATCCATGTCTTACATTACTTGTTGAGTACCACACAACTCTCCCTGAGCTCCATTAAATTTCCTCTTTCTCAACAAATTCCCTAGAAGATCAAAACACAGAAGACAAGAACAAATGAAAACAAGAAGGAAACCATGAGAATCAATAACAATGTGACTCCACAAGAAAACTGGCATGATCATGCACTAGACCTAATAAAAATGAAAATCAAGTATAAGAAAATCACAAAATACAAAAATCACAAGACTAAGAACAGACACCATGACTCAATCCCCATGGTTCCCAATGCTTCTAATAAATCTCAACTCGAGCCTTATTCAAGATTTCATGGCAGTCTATTTGCTGAGCAATTCCCTACATCATATTTCCATAAACACATAGTTGTCAGTGCATAAATAAATATAACAATACACCAGTTACCTTACCATTTTTGTGCCAAGCACATTGCCTTGTAGCTAAACACGTCTATGCCACCTCTCAAGGGACTCCAATTCCCTTGACAAATCTACCTATAACTAGAGACTAGCTAATACACCTGTCAAATACATGTCCATGAATATAACACATATCAACATAATTTCAGACAAATCAAGGTTAACAAGACTTCATGTGTGCACATAACTCATTCATTTGGAATTATGGTTTCCAAACATAGCCCAAGGAATTCTTGCCCAATTCCTTTCTTTTAGATTTTACCTTGCTGCAATTGAGGCTTACTATGTATTGTCACATCACCCAACTGTTAGTTATATAAACACATCAAATATTACCTTGTCACTCTAATACCAAGCATTTTTCCTACAACTTCTCACACATGTCAACCACAAGTTCCAAATATCAAGAAAATCATATCTATCAATTTGAAATCAACGTTTACACATAATCATGTCATAACCCATAGTCAACTCATTGTCATTAGACATAATGCTACAACTATCAACTACATTCAAGTACATATCAATTGTCTCAACACACGTGTTAGTACAATAATCTTAAAACAATATCATTGAAACACATAATCATACTATGAAATTCATCAAAAATTCAACTAACTTGCAACCATACCATGTTAAATAAATCAACTAGACAACATAATCAAACAATCAGGTACCAAATATACTACATAATAAAACTCACACCTTCTTGTATCTCAGGGGAGGATATCTTTTTTTCACAATCAATCTAGGTTAGCATGATACAACTTCACAACATATCCACTCAAACATAAATCATGATATCCACAACAAAACTAACTAACATGTTCACATCATAAGCTCATAAGCATTTGTCATTCATGCATAACAATCACACACATATGAATAGTCTAGATTAGTACGACACCATATCACATATATGTCAGCTCATACCTGACTATCTTAACCATAACCATTTGCATAGGTCAAACCAGGTTAACACAATACATATAACATGAAGATATTCAATGCAATGAACATAACCATCATGCATATGACCAATCCAAATTACAACATCAAGATCTCAATTGAATAACCCTAATCATCAAGTTAATAACATATAAGACCATTACACGATATATCATTCTCATCAAGAACATATAATCTAATCATCAAGTTATCTAACATAAAAAATAATAGCAATGCATACAACTACATGTCACTATCATTCATGACTATCTGACACATGTGCATATGACTACACTAATCAACTAGTTTCTATCATGCATGTAACCATAAGATCAAAATACATGTACACAAGACAAATGTATATAAACCTACTGCATATCACAATTCTTAACTTACATACCTGCATTCCAAACATACAATACCTATATGATGATCTGCTCTTAACCCAAATTCTAATGTTGCAACCTCATTATGATGATCTTCATCTCCTACTCTATCTGAGCCAACACATTAGCATCATAACATACCAATATCACCCTAATGACCTAAATTGTGTACCATGACTTTAGAAGGCATGTTTGACCTATTGTTCATGCATAACCATAACCAAGACCATACATGCATAACGACTACATATAGACATATAACATATGAGTACAAAACCATATGCATGTCCTTCTAGCTAGATTCTAGTCATCAATCCATGACCATATCAACTACACAAGCCATGACCTCATGCATGAAAACAACAACCATTACATTATTCTACATATTTCCACATGCAACCATCAACATGCATAAGCAATTCATAATTAACTACACATACAGATGAATGTATGTAGTCGAGCATAAGCGATCAATTCTTGTAACCAACCTACAAGACTGATACATGTAATCAAACCTACAACGATGTAGCCTAACATACAAGGATGTAAGTAGGTGCAATATAATCAACATGTAAGAAACATATAACAATATGTAACCAGTCATACACTCATGATGATGCATTCCACAAAATCAACATCAATTTCCTCATGACAACCTTACTACAACCATGATCAACATTATGCAATGCAACAGGCACTTGGAATGCAAGTGTCAGAGAGACACATGCAAATTGACATGCATGCATGACCAACACACATTGCCCATCCAGTCCAAGGGGTGAACCATGCTCTGATACCACTCTGTAACACCCTACTCCCACATCCACCCAAGTAACCATGCCAACTGGGATAAACATGAGATGAGAGGCTACCATGGTCAAATTCGACCTCCTATGTGAACTTAAGGAAGTTGAATCCATAGAATAACACACATAGTCATCCAACATCATCAACAGAACCCTCAGGAAACAAGTCAGCCACTCAAACAACCTGTCCCTCAGTTCCACTATTGTTCGAGATCTATTAGGCCATAGTTTCTCTCATGCTATGTGCAAGGGAGCGACCAACAACCCAAATTTTCTCTCACACGCTCGCCTACCAGTGACAAGAGACCAAAATTTCTAGTTATGTGCCAATGACCCCGAGATTTAAGCCACTTTTTCAAGCCCAAATCCCAGGCCACTTCCTAGAATGGAGTGATAGCTTAAAACTAGTAAAAATATAGGGAAACAATGATGCATAAAAAAAAATCCGAACAAGACCTTTATCAAACCCCTACTAGCCATGCCAGACATTTCATCAAACATATCATCAACATGTAACCTACAAGTGTGAACAAAAAAATTAGGTGTAGGGGTCTCATACTTATATGAGAATCACTATGAACCATTCTTCCCTCATGTAATTTCCTGCTTTATCATTCATTAGGCCATAGATACATTATCCATTCATCTACAAGTAAAAACATGTTGAGAACCATACATAGTTGTTGTCATAAAACATACATATAACTAGCCTAATAGGGAAAAAATTACCATAAAAAAATCAACCATCAACATCCACATATACATCAATACATTTGCACATGGAAATTAAGGGAATGAATTTCTCATTAATGAATGCAATGAACTAACCAGAGATGGGACTATCACGTTCCACCTGACCATAGATTCTGAGCCAAGTCTCTCTTCAACCAATCACCCCCGTGCCATATTCCAAGCATGAATGTGAGACTCATAAAACACATGAAAAACACCAATCAAAATGGATTCCACTGGAGTTCTCCACCTACACCATGAGGAATTTGAATGCCTCCTAGTTTCTCAGGCTATACCATGCATCCATTGTCTGATCTAGGGATCACTAGGCCGTACACCAAGACATACTCTCCAGGCCTTACTGTGCATCCCATCTTGGGATCACTAGGCCCAATAGAGAGAAAATCCACCTCTTTTCTTTACCGTATATCTCGCCATTCACCGACAAGGATTCCTGAGCCCACCGAGGCACACAAACTGGCTTTATCGCAACCCATAGTCCAATTCAAGGTTACTAGGCTAGTGTCTTCATGGTCCTCAATCTAATTCAGGGACCACTTAGACCATGTGTCTATCAATTCAGAGATCCACCCCACTCATCTTCAAATCCACACTATCCATCCTAGATAAACCAAATGAGAGAACCCATCTCATCAAAGCTATCAGGAAATGGAAAGGCTAGGCTGAAAATACTGTCACACCTAGAAAAACCCATGACATGGTAGAGAAGAAACACATGCAATCCCATACATGCAAAATCTAGCAAGGAAAATACACATGCAAGTCAATACCTAAAATGAAGCTTGCTATAGTTTCTTGATCCTGCCTTTCCCTACTTGATATTTTCTTCCTCTTGACTTCTTGGCTTTCCTACTCAAATGCCAAAGTGCTCCAAGAAACTCTAAGTGTCCAAGAGTGAGAGAGAGAGACAATAATGAGAGAGCTCCAACACTAAATTGAGAAAAGGTTATCAACTGATCCTTAGAATCCTTTTTATGAATGAAGCCTCTATTTTCTTCATTTTCGATTATTTTCCTTCAATTTTCACCTTCCTTTTCTCCTAATTTCTATTATTTTCATAAATAATTGTGCCACAAATGCCATTTTGCCTTTCCAAAGCCTTAGCCATTTCCTTTGCCAATTTCATTATCCATAAACAACCAAATGAAAACCCACTAGGATGTCCTGCCCAACATTCAACTTGGAATACGTGTCCCATCAACCGTGGTATTATATATTTTTACATGAGTTTTTAACTAGGGTAGTTACATAACTTGACCAAAATTCTTTAGGAATTTTACAAATAATAGCATGTGAAGTTGATTTGTTTACCAAATAACAATGAATGGATACTACTTTTTCCCACAACTCCTTCTACATGTTAGCATTGTTAACCATGATTTTGGTTCTCTCCATAAGAGTCTTGTACATACGTTCAACAATGCGATTTTTTTGAGTATAGACAAAAGATTTATGTCTAAAAATCCCTTCATCCTTGCAATATTGTTCAATTTTTGAGGAAGTAGATTCACTATGATGGACATTTCGTAAATATTTAATTATCTGGCCTACTTTCTTTTCCACCATAACTTTTTAACTATTTAAAAGAATTAAATATATTACCCCTTCCTTTTAACAAATAGACCAAAAATTTCTTGGAGTAATCATCAATAAACATTACAAAGTAAGATGCATCTCCATAAGATACTATAGGAGATGTTCCCCATAGATCACAATGAATATAGTCCAAAATTCCTTTACTATTATGACTACCAAATTTAGATTGTCGTATACATCGTTTTCCATATATAGTGTTTGCAAAAATCCAAACATTGTGATTTCAAGTTAGGAAGTATTCATTAGTACCTAAAGGTCCTTCTCGCTGATGTGACCCAGTCATTGATGCCATAAGCGAGTCTCTTTTCCTGCCTCCTCAGAGATAGTCATTGCTTCATTGACCTGAGTACTTTCTGTGTGTCTATAAAGGATTTTGATTTTTTCCACCTTCATTACAACCAGAGCGCCTTTTGAAATTCTTAGCGCTCCACCTTGACCTATAAACTTGTAACCTTCTGAGTCAAATACTCCCAAATAAATCAAATTAGTTTTCAACTTAAATACATGTCTAACATCATTTAATGTTCTAATCATACCATTATACATTTTAATTCTAAAATTTCCCACCCCAACAGTTTGACAAGATACATTATTACCCATAAACACAGAAGTGTAATTCACAACTTGATATGAAGTGAACCAGTTTTTGTGTAGGCTCATGTGATTAGAAGTAATAAAATTCAACAACTAATTTTTAAAATTCTATGAAACATTGCAAATAGACAAATTTTCATCTATGATACCTGATTCAATAGATAAAAATTCATCAATCATACCTGATGTAACTTGATTTACTTCCTTCTTTAGATTTTTGCGAGACTCCTTTATTTTCCAACTGTGCTTCTTGATATGCCCTATTTTTTTGTTGAATCAACATTGGGCTTTACACTTGTTTCCACATGACTTTGATCTGGAATAAATTCTTGCATTTTCTCCTCTCTCCCTAGATCGACCTCTAACTACCATAGCTTCTGGCATGGAAGTTTCAATACTAGAATTCCTCTGCACTTCTTCACATAACAGAGCTCCCGCAACATAATTAAATTCTAAATATTTAGTTGTGCCCAAACTAATAGAAGTCATAAAGTGATCCCAAGACTCAAGAAAGGAGCATAAATGAGTAATGCCTTTATCTTCTTCAAATTTGACATCCATATCAGTCAACTGCTTCAAAATAAGTGTATTAAATTTATGTATGTGTTTTACAATTTTATTTCCCTCCTTCATCCATAGACTATAGAATTTCCTCTTTAAATATTTTATGTTTGTTAAAGACTTCATCATGTACAAGTTTTCCAATTTAATCCACAAACCTACTGCTGAGGTTTCTTCAACAATGTTGAAGAGAATTTCATCTGCCAGGCACAACGTGATGGTACTGGGAGCATCCAAGTCCGCCCATTCCAAATATGTCATGCCAACTAGTCTCCTTCTAACCCCATGTATTGCTTTGTATAACCCTTGTTGCACTAGAAAATCTTGTACCATCAATTTCCATAATGCATTTCTTTTTTCCTAGTGAACCTCTCCACCTCAAACCTTGCATTAGACATTTTTCCCATTTTCTTCCTACATGAGCTCTTTCAAAATTTCTTTTAAACATTAAAATATTGAGTTGTTTCTTTAAAATTTCCTTCACCTAGGGTTTTCCTCCCTTTTAAAATTTCTTCTTTCAGCTATGCTTTTCTCCTTTTAAATTTTTTGCCTCCCTGTTTGAATTTTAATTTTTTGAAATTTCTACCATTTGGGCTTTCTACCAGGGTTTCTATTTTTTCACAATTTTTTTCCCTTTTTCCAAATAAATTTCTAGAATACCCAAATCAATTTTATATTTTTGTCTTCAAACAAAACCCTATGTTTTCCTTTAGAAAATAGAACTAAAATATATCCATTGATTATTTAGAAACCCTTCTCCATTTCAATAGAAAGTTTTTCCAAAGTTTACTTTCATGAATTATAAATGGTTTTGAAACAATTTTCCTCTCCGCCCACCTCCCCCCCCCCCCCCCCCCCCCAAAAAAAAAAAAAAAAAAAAAAAAAAAAAAATATTTAAGGGTTTTTCAAAAAATAAATTACTTGGTGGTTGTTGTTTCATTTTCTACCCAAAATACTTTGTGGCTCCTGGTAGGTCTTGATTTCACATAAACTGAAGAGAAATATGTCCTGACTATTTATTTGTTCGTCCTATTTCTCTTCACTAGGGTTCAAGAAAAATGATCGTCTCTCCCAAGCGTTCTCATGGACCCAAAAAAATAGCACCTCTATAGGTTCACAGTTACTCTATGGGACTTCTTATTTGCTTCCCTCACATCAATAAATTGGGTTTTAATAGATTGACTTCATAAATGCTAGTGGCTTCATGAGTTTCGAAAGGAAATTGTTACTTTTATGTGTGGATTTAAAAAAAAATATGGCAATTGCATATGATGACAATGGATCTATGATCTAAGGTCAACCTCAACTACTCCTCTTATGGTGGTTTCCTGTGACTTTTAGACTTATAAAAATTGTACAAGCTTCTCTTTAGGATGAATTCCCTCTACAACTTTCAGTGGACGTACAGACTTCTCTTGGCAGTGTCTTTTATTTGTCCTTTAGCTCACAACCTTAGAACCATATTGATTTGATACAGCTTGTTGGTATTTAGAACCCATAAATTTCATAAACAAGAAAAAAATGCACGTAACAAACAAAAATTAAATTCACACAAGTAAACACGAAAATTTACATGGTAAAACCCTGACAATGTGTCAAGGGAAACTCTACGGGGTAAGGGATTGAAACTATTATAATTCAAGGTCGAAAGTGACTCTCCAACAATACATCAAGCCTCTCAGGAAACATCATTTTGATATTAAAACTTCCTCACATAACTTCCTCTCATTACACAATTTCTTGAATGGAAAAGCTAGGTTTACTTAGATAATTACATTTTTAACATTCTTTTTTATTTGTTGTCATTCTTAACATGAATACCAAAATTTATAGGATGTGCATCAAACCTTTTGGAAGATGAAAGTCGAGGGTCAAAATGCATCACTTATATATTTTTATATAGTGAGATCAACTATTGTACCATACCATAGAGACATCCACGGCCCCTCCATTTCATTTATTCCTTAACATCTTGCGACCAGGTCTCTCATCCATGACTTACCCTTGCTATGTTCCAGCAACTTCAAGAGAAGTTATGAATGCTCAGCCTATAATTCCCTTAATATACTCATCAAAATTCCTATTTTGTTTCACATGCACTAGACAATCTACCACTCTAAGCCTTTGAAAAATCTTGAGCATTTAACATGCCCATATAAATGTAGAAAAATTAGTGGATGAGAATGATCGATGCCTTAAAGGAACACAATTGTCAATATATTTCATTCTCCATCATGTGATAGTGTTATTTTCCCACCTTGGGAATCTTCTACTTGTATGTAGATGCATGGATTCCTATCCCATTATAATTCCTCTATGCATTGTACAAGAAGACATTTTTCCTCATGATGGTTGTGCATTCTACATAGACTACTCTCTCCTCTAGAAGAAAAAGTTATCCATAAGCATTCTCTATGCTCTATAGACTTTAAATTCCTAAAATTCCATGTGTACCTTCACTAAGTACAAATCCATTACAAGAATTTTCAAATGAGCCTAAAAAATATTTCTTTACACTCATTCATAATATCAAATTTAACCACGATTGGAGAAAGAATGTGGTTGTAAAGATTTCCTCTGAGTTTGATAGTGAGGGAAGTGTATTCATCAACAACACTTCTTCCAAATTATTTCAAAAGATTAAAGAATGATTTTATAACAATGGAATTGGTGAGATCAATTGCCCACAACTAGGCTTTATCACGAATCATTTATTAGTTTCATATCATCGTGAAGGTTGCAATGTGCTTGTCAAAAATTCAACCAATGTCTTGTAGCGATGTCAACTCAAGATGCTTAGTAATGTTAAGGCATACAAAGGAGAATTATCTGATCCTAGTTATAAGGTTGAATTATCATGTTATGTATCGTCAATCCGTTTCCCTAGGGTAGTTGTAACATTACCCGTTGATGAAATCAAATTGGAGAATATAAATATACAATGTTGTCTACAAATGGATTTTTTGCATGGAACATATAAGAGGCTATGCATGAGAGAATACAATGGTAACAATATGAAGTATGCAAGAAGTAAAGAAGCTTGGATTACAAATATTATTTGAGTGGGTTTAGTCTGCAAAGGATCCATACATTTTATAGTCCTACAACATTACATTACAAGCTAATTGATGTCATGCAATAAATATTGTAGCTGAAGTGGTGCAAACTTAGAGGGAATTTTAGTGCATTTATTAGGAGTTGTGGTCATGGATTCTTGCCCCACAATGGGAATTTACTATTAGAAATATTAGTTATATACTCATGGTTGGTTCATTGTGATTAGTCAAATCCAAGAGGAAAGAAGAGAGATAAGATGCAACTTGGTAGATAAAATGTGAGAAATATTTATGAATAGAAGTATATTTTGTGAAATTTATGTATTTTCATCTTCTTCTTTTCCATCATTTCCATATATGCAATTTGGAAAAAGGAGGCCTAAGATAACATGGACCTGGTATAATGTATCCATGTAGGATGAATTATGGAAAGATGCCATATGAGGTGGAGCTTGGAATTTCGATGACTCACAAGTGATTGAGCACAATGAACACTTGGTATGAGTTTGGTATGGTCATATCCAATATTAAGATGCTACACCAAACAAGCTACACAAGCCCACTTTAGAGATTAAACTAGTCTCCCTATGAAAAAAATAATGGAACTTCTTGGGAATGGCGCCACAATTCCAAAGTTCAGGTAATCACTTTATTGCTCCAACTTGAACATTGTTGTGAATGAATAGAGGTAACATTTGAACATATGATTTGAGAGTTATTCTATGGGTTGTTCCAAGATATGTTGATTTCTAAGAAACCTTGAACTTGGTCACAAATGAAATAATTAGGTAGGGAGGACTTGAAGAAAGGATTTGTCATTCTACCCTCGCTCAAGGGACATTTTGTTATTTTTTATCAATGTCATCTCTTTTATATTAAAACATCATCAAGCCTAACATAGATTTACTATAGAGCTATATATGTGTGTGTGCGATTGAGTATTGTTAGGAGTATAACTGGTCGCGACATCCTAACACTTGTGAGACCCAATTGATTTCTTCACTAAAAATGGCTAGAATTAGTAAGGCGTTAGAGTTACTAAATGAAATAATACACTCTATTTTTAGTGATACAATAAAAATTAGTGAATCCATTCTCATTAATATTTGAACCTATTTGCAAGATGCACATGAGAAAATTGATAATTTCTAGGAAGATGAACTACCAACAGAAAAGTCATCATTCTCATTTGGTTTTTGTTCAGAACAATTTTGTTTTTGAGTTTGAGACATACTATCATCATCATTAAACACTTTATTATATTGGTGAGACCACTTTAAGAAAATATTTACATGAAGATGCATATACTTTTCTCACACTTGCGAAGCCCATCATCAAACCTTGGGAAGATCATATTAACAACAAGAATATAACTAGCCTTGGATATGAAAATGATGTGTCCTTTCACATTATAGAATATTCCAAACCAATAGATGTTCATAGTGTTAGGTTCCTTTAGGATAGTTTAGCTTCACCTATACCACATCCACATCATAATTCTAGGTGTCGATATTGTGATCAAGTTGGCCATGTGAAAGATAAGTGTTTTTATCTTCCCCCTTATGAATATTGTGGGAGACATACAATCTCATAATTTAGAGAGATGTTCTATATACAAGACTCCAATAAGAACAAAGATTCAAATTGGACATTTCATTTCTTGGAATTGGTATCCAATACCCAAGAAGATATATAGGTCATACCTTATAGTTCATTCTTGAGTATTCACACAATGTATAATGGAGATATCTTTATCTTCTCACCTTGTATTTTAAAAGGTGGGAATTAATGGTCAACTACGGGCTTCAAAGATATCGCATGTGAACCTATGCAAAAGCTTGAGACATAGCTAGATACTATATCCTAGGGCTAGATTCAAATATATCCAAATTTAGAGTTGTAGTTAGAGACAGATTCATTCTCCATGAGTATGTTTTGGTTGGTGGCCAAACTTAAAACACCACTTATAGAAGAATCAGTTTCTATTACACATTTCATCAGTTTATCATTGTCATTAAACCATCACCAAGTAGTACTTCCCCTTTGTATAAGACTTTAGCTTCTAGCAACATTTGAAATTGTTCGAGGAACTTCTTCATGCCTAGTTCCAACATTCATCTGCAGCCTTAAACCACTGTCAGTAGAAGACTTTGGATTCGACTACCTCATTTGGTTTGTGGAATTCCTTAAACAACCATTTTAGAGAGCACACCTAATCATTGGCTACCATACACTTTTGTATCTTAGCTCTCTTCTTTGATTCATATACAATCCTTAAGATTAAATGGGATAATGTTGGAAGCATAATCGTGTTGAGCTACATAAACTTGGATTATTCACTTGAGAGGAAGGAAGAAAGCCTCAAGTGAATGACAACAAATATGGGAAGTCCAAAAGACCTCTTGGAAAATGAAAACCAATAATCAGTAAGACTGCATTAATATATATATATATATATATATATATATACAATGCATTTAATGTTTATCTATATTTGTATTTTTTAGTGAGTGAGTTCAACATAGACATTGATTGAAATATTAAATTGTAAATTAATCATTTTAAACCAAAGCTATTATATATTTAAAAAAAATTGATCGAGGATTTTATCATATATCAATTGTTTTCTTCTAAAGACATAGATCAATATATTTGGAAAAACTTGACATTGGAATTGAATGTAAATAATCAAATAACTCTTTTGTAAATTTTCAAAGAGTTACAATAAATTTAAGTTAAGCTACTAATAATACTAACTATTGTTATTATTATTAATTTTTTAGAAGGCGATAGACTTTTTGCAGGGAAATTATTTATTAAATTCTCAACCGAGTGACATATAATTCTCTCATATTTGATTTCCTAAAATATTATTTAATAGTTTAGTTCTAAAATTTATATATTTATTTCTCTTGAGTAATAAAGAGCTATAGAGCTAATGTGGAAAATATATAACCTAGAACTACGCAAATATATAACCTAAAAATACACAACTAAAAAATTCTAGAGAATTTGTACGCATTATATGGAAGTTTGTTCTTTAAAAGAGTAAGTATAATCTTTCTATACAAATATATAAATTCTTGGTTTTGGAATACAAAGTTTACAAAATGTAATTCAAATATTAATTTATTTGCTTAAAAAATAATAAAAATATATTAAAACAAAACATATACATGATTACATTCTATCATGATTATATATTTTTATTTTGATTCTCAAGTTATACATTAAACAAAGTTAAGCATTGGGAACAAAAATCACTTGTGCATAGATTGTACAAATCTGTAAGAACAACCATTTAATTAATACATATTCAATGCCTAAATGCAATTACTATTTTCCAAAAATAATATTATTACAAAGACAGCAAAACTTCCTAGAAATTTATCTTCTATTTCGTAATGAAACTTTCAAAGATTATAAGTTTAAAACTTTTGTAAATTTTGAAAATTTCATCCATGTATTTTATCGAAATATGAGCCATATATTCATGCAATCACTATATTAAAAAAATTATTGTCCAAGTTTTAAACCTAATTATTGCATTTAATAGAATTTCTACTTGAAGATAAGAAATGAAATGATATTTTGAGGTCCGCGAGGCTAAAAATAGTTTATGAGACCATTAGTTCCCTGTTTTTCGCTTTTTGCAATTCAATCCTTTTCCGATTTAAATTGATGATGAACTGGACCAGCCTTCCAACAATCCCCTCTCTAAAAAGACAATTCCAAGGAACTGATGTTAACATGTTCTCATAACTTTCTCTGATGTCCTTGAATGCATCACATTCCAAAATGAAATATTTTTTCAATTCTACAGCCCTAGAAAAAAAAAATGTACACATCCATTCTTCCCAAGCTTGTTTAGGCCTTTTCCACCATCTTGTTTCACACCGAAGTTTATGTGAGTTGGTCCTCAATTGAGCAATAATAACCTTTTCCCTCCATGAAATGCTAGCTCCAATGAAATATTTTTGTTGTAGATCACATGTAGGGTTGAATTCCTCAATGTAATAATTCTTCTTTCTACCTAACTCTTTTCCCCATATCTTTTTACGAAACTTCTCCATAAGAGAATCCTTTAGATCCTTGCTATTTTTAGGACACGCATTGAGGTAGATATTCCATTTTTTCATCCATGTGTAGTTTTATTTCATCCATGTTTTCTTTCTTTCACTCATGCCTTCATTGAAGATAACATTAGGCCATCTACCTACTCTCATTTTCTCAATTCTTTATAGATATCTTATGAGCCATACCATAGCAATTGCTTCAACGGGAGTTCCTCCTATTTCACTCAACATTATCTCTTAAGGTACTGAAATTTTTATTTTGAACTTTCTCATGATCAAGCACTTTTATATTTTCTCAATTTGTTTCCATTTTGAGATGAGAGTGATTCTAACCCACAATTCACACCAATATAGCATCACTAGACAAGCTAGGAGTCCAAAAAGAACTTTAATCATTTTTGAATCCCATAACTCTGCCTCTCTACATCTTTTTTGAAGAGCATATAATAATTTCTACCCTCCTAAAATTCTCTTCTTTCTGCAGCCCTCCCAATTGAGTTTGTTGTTGAAATCAATCCCAAGGTACTTGTACTCATTTACTTCTTCAAGAATGTTTCCTTCAAAGAAGAAAGTATGTTGTCTTTACTTCCTTTTATCAGAGAAAATCATTATTTTTGTCTTGCTAGTATTGACTTTCATCCCCACTGCTCTACAAAAATTCTCAAGGGCATATAAGTGCATTTTCAATTCATGGGTTGATTTAGATATCAATACAATATCATCATCATATAAAAGAAGCTTTATCACAAACTCCCCCAACCAAACACCATCTCCACCTTGCAAGTTTAGCCATTCTTCCAATTTATCAATATATAGACCAAAAAGAGTAGAGGATAGAGGGCAAACTTTCTTGACTCCAATGTCACTTCTAAAGATTTCTGAACTACCTACTGAGGTTCTAATTTTGACTTTCACTTCTTCATAAAGTCTATGGATAGTGGCTCTATAATGCATGGTTATCTAAAGTTCTTGCATTCTACACCACAACTTATCCCTAGGGACTGTGTCAAATGATTTTTTTGAAGTCAACAAAGCAGAAAATACTTCTTCTTTTTCCTCCCAAACCTTTTCAACAATGTGTCTCAATGTGATGCCATGATCCAATGTAGAATGTTTCAGCCTAAAACTGACTTGTCCTCTTGCCATATTTTCTTTTACTTGTGCCCACTTACTAATTCTATCTTCTACCATGTTGCCGAAAAGCTTTGAGAACAAAGGATTGATCATAATTGTTCTATGGTTGGATGGATTATTAATGTCTCCACTTTTAAAAATGGGTATTGCTAGGCTAGTTGTACAGTCTCTCACAAATCCTTTCTAAATGATGTTGTTGAATATTTCCATGATGTGCGGTGCAAGAGTGTTCATTCCCCATTTTAGATACTTTACTTAAAGTTCAACCAAGTCCTTTGCCTTTCCTGTTTTCATCTTCTTAATTCCATTCTCCACTTCTTATAACGTGAAGAGCTTTGAATTTGTGTTGATCTTGGGGGGGGCTTCGCCTCAAATTCCTTCTCATAGAGTTGCCTTGCATATTCAAGCCATTGATTGGTTGTAATATTATTTTCAATTTTCTTATTGCTTAGTTGAAGTTCCTACCAGAAAAGATTTGAATTATTCTTGCTTTATAATAACTCTTCTCTCCTTGTTTTCATGAACTCATTTTTTTTTCCTTTTTAGTATCTACTTATATAACTTTACATTCATATTCTCCTTTCCTGCCTTTTTTAAGATTCTCCTTGTCATTTTGCATTCCTAATTAAACCAAGCATTTACAGGGAAACAATTTGACTCTTATTTCCTATTTTTTTCTCTTTTGCACTTGCCAAGTGCACTTTGAATTATATTTGTTAACTCATGACTATTGAAGCTTTTGGAACCAACTTCCTTCTTCTAAATTAATCTCTCTGAGATTGTCTTGAAGATACTACAATTTTCTTGTGTTAGAAGAAATTTTCCTCTTGATAGTGATTGTCAAGAGCATTGGGTTTTCCTCCTATTCTTCCTTTCTTCTAACCATGATAAGCTTATATAAATTGGGTTATGGTATGATTTTAAGTCCCAAATATGCTCTCCAATACTAACTTCATCTATATTTTCTATTAAGCTTTGTGAGCACAACGCATAGTCAATGTCACTTGCCCCATTATATGTGTTGCAAGTGATGTTCCTAGACCTTTTCCATCTATATAGACCATTACAAATAAATAAGTTGAAAGCCCCACGCAATGTAAGAAACTCCTCTCCAAAATGACTACTAACTTTTTCATCTTCTGAGCACCTCACCCATTAGGGATTCTCCTCTTCAGTGAGCCAAATAGGATTGTTATAGTCTTCGCAACAAAGAATGCTAACTTGATTATTTTGTCTTCTAGAATTGAAATATCCCAATAAAATAACTTCTCCCTACTGAGAGTACACGAAAATATCTTATTTTAAAGATGCATACAAATCCTTACTTTCAATCCCCTTATTTTTGTAAGTTTTTGAGACTTGAGGGGAAAACTAACATGCTGCAATTCTTATGTTATTTTTCATTCTATGATATTTGCAATGATAAATATTGTTTATTTGCATATTCTTTAATTATATGAATGTGGCGACCTTATTTTCATTTTACTAAAACTAGTATTCCCCCATACCCTTTGCCATTTTATGCTACCTTGTTCTAAACTACCAATTTCAAATAACAGTCAAACACAGGAGTTTTGCAACCATCATGCTCCTGAGTTTCCATGAGACAAATTATGTCTCTACCTTCCGCAATATGCCCTAACCCAGGTCCCCTCCTCCAAGGGTAACTTCTACAATTCCAACAAACCAAACTTAGGTAGACCTAGGTAGGATTTGACTACTACGCAGTTTGGAACATAAGACTCAAATTTGAGTCTTCACCCCTTTTCGTCCATGTTTCTCTTGTTATTTTTGTCCCTATTATTGAATTCTTTTTTTTTCTTTATTGCTAGCTTGCTACCTTGTTTTGCTCGGAGGCCAAAACACTACAATAACAAATTTACCATTGTACAACCATGCCCTTTTCCCTTCATTTCTTGTTGTTCTAATTTTCTCCACTTCATCCCTTCTGTCCTCTTGTTGTTTTTGGGTTAAATATTCATCAAGGAAGAAGTGTGAGCCTTTAAAGAGTTTTTTTTCCCAAAAGTTGGTGCTTGTATCGTATGCTTGATATCCATAAAATCCCATGTTTATTGTCCAAGTTTTAAACATAGTTATCGTGTTTAGGAGAATTTCTACTTAAAGATAAGAATGATATCCATAAAATCCCATGTTTTCGGGTCAATGGGGTTCAAATCAATCCTTAAATTGAAAATTTGTTTTCACAATGAAACCTTTTTATTTTTTGTGGTTAAAATTTCAACCTTTTACAACCTTGGCATTCAAAATTTATGTTACTTTTATAAAATACTTTATATCAACTATTTCATCAAAACGTAGTGGCACTAACGACATTTTGTCTTTAGTGTTATGTTATGTCTTGTTAATTTGCTAAAATATCCCTAAAATCAAGAATTGAATTGGAAATTTGTATTACCATTAGAACTTTCTCAATTTTCAAGGTTAACATTATAATTTGTTTAGAACAATGACTTCAACTACAAGCACAACTCAAACACTATAAAAGTCGAAATTTTGAAATCAACTTTTGAATTGGAAATCAATACTATCAATAGGGTCACTATTTTTCAAATCAATACTATCAAAAGGATCACTATTTTTGAAGGTTAAAATTACAATTATTTTATGTTATGAAACCAGCTCACAGAAAGATAGAAAAGATAGATCAATGCCTTAGAAATAAGCCTCTTTGTGGGGGAAACCTCCTTTACATTACACAAATTAACAATTCTTGGATGATTCAAATGACAAAACCTCCTTTCTATATATAGGAGTCTAAGGGGTTACAATATAACCAAGCCGACCTAACAATAATAATATAAAGGCACAACAATAACAATAAGGGATACAACGACAATAGTAATGGGGGAATCACTAGTATTATAGGGACCTAACATGCCCCTCTCCTTCAGAAAAATTTTGTCCTCAACACTTGAGTAATTTTGGATGCTTCTGTATAAAATTCTCATCCTCCCATGTGGAATCTTAAACGGGTAAATTCTTCCACTTGATGAGCTATTCTGAAATTGATCGATTTCGTAGCTGTCGAGTTCCCGTTTCTTTGACTTCTTTAGGTTCCAATATGATTTTTCCTTCCTCATCAAGTTCTGGCAATATTATTTGAACTGGAAGCTTCTCACCTATAACCTTCTTTAAGCATGAAACATGGAAAACTAGGTGCACTCCGGAAGATGCAGGAAGTTCCAATTTGTACGCCATAGTACCTATCTTTTGCAACACCTTGTACGAACCATAATACTTTGGTGATAATTTATTATCCTTCTTAGCTTGCTTAAGGGACATTCGTGTATATGGTTGTAGCCGTAGGAATACCCAATCACCTACATCAAAATTTCTTTCACTGCGATGCTGATCTTCCTGCTGTTTCATTCTATTCTACGCTAAGGTGAGGTTATCCTTTAAGATTTGGAGAACTTGTTGTTGATGCTCGATGTGATCTTCCACTGCTTGAACCTTATAATTTCTCTTAAATATGATGTGATGGATGGTGGATGATATCCAGAAAGTGCCATAAATGGGGCCATTTTTGTTGCAGTATGGAAGGAAGTGTTATACCACCATTCAGCCAGAGGCAACCATTTGGCCCATTCTGTCTATTTATTAGATACAAAGCAATGAAGATATCCTTCCAGACATTTGTTTACTATCTTAGTTTGCCCATCAAATTGAGGAAGATAAGATGAGCTATGAGCTAACTGAGTACCAAGACAAGAAAATAATTTTGTCCAAAAATTTCCAGTGAAAATGGGATCTCTGTCACGTACAATAATCTTTGGGTTTCCATGTAGCTTTTCAATTGTTTCCATAAATGTAGTAGAAACTGTACTCGCTTTAAATGGATGAGATAATGCACAAAAGTGTGCATACTTGGTAAGTCTTTCAACTACCACCATGATAACACTCTTTCCTTCAGACTTGGGTAAACCTGTGATAAAATCCATTGAAACCTCCTTCCAATGTTGGCTTGGAATGGATAAAGGTTGTAATAGTACTGGGGTATTAATTGTTCCAACTTTATTTTGTTGGCAAACCAAACATTCCGCCACAAAATTTTGAATATCCAATTTAAGGCCACCCCAAAAAAAATCCTTCTTAACCATGTGCTAGGTTTTTATAAATATTGAGTGCCCTCCTAAGGGAGAGGTGCGCAATTCCCTAAGAATCTTTTGTTTGAGTTGGGAATTCTTACATAGGTACAACTGATCCTTGTACCATAACAAATCATTTTTCCAGCTAAATGTATCATATGTATTGGGATCTTGTTGTATCTTTTGAATGAGTGCCCACACTTCCTCATCATTCTTCCATTCATCACTTACTTAATTTATCCAATCTGGTTGGATAATAGAAATGGTGCAAAGAAATGCTTCCACATCCTCATCCTTTCTTGAGAGTGCATCTGCCACAACATTTTGCTTCCAGTTTTTGTAGACGATATCAAAGTCATAACCCAACATCTTTGTGACCCATTTTTGCTTCTCTTCTAAAGATAATCTTTGTTCTAAAAAGTATTTAAGACTATCATGATCTGTTTTTACCTTGAAGTGTCTTCCCATTAGGTAGGGTTGCCATTTCTGATGTGCATGTAGTATTGCTAGCATTTCCTTCTCATAAATAGCTTTCTGTAAATATCTTCCTTTGATTGGACTAATTTCGAAAGAAACAGGTCTTTCTTCTTGCATTAAAACAACACCAATTCCATTTCCTGAGGCATCACATTCCACAGTAAAGGTTTTTGTGAAGTCTGGTGTAGCTAACACTGGTGCGTGGCACATTGCCTCTTTAAGATGTTCAAAGCCCTTCGTTGCTTCTGCAGTCCATGAAAATGCATCTTTCTTCAATAATGTTGTTAGAGGTGTTGCTATTCTCCCATAATTCTTAAAAAACTTGGGCTAATACCCTGTCAACCCGAGAAATCCTCGTATATTTTTTATGGATGTGGGTATTTTCCATTCCTTAATGGTTTTAATTTTGCTAGGTTCTACCTTAACACCTTCATGAGATACAATATGACCGAGATATTCCACCTCTTGTACTCCAAAGAAACATTTGGAGATTTTTGCATATAATTGTTTCTCCTCCAATAGTTTGAGCACCATGTCAACATGTTGGACATGATCCTCCCAAGACTTGTTATAGATTAGTATATCATCAAAAAATAATAACACAAATTTTCTAAGGAAGGGTTTGAAAATGGAATTCATCAAACCTTGAAATGTAGAAGGTGCATTAGTAAGGCCAAAAGACATGACCAAAATTTCATAATGACCCTCATGAGTTCTAAATGTTGTTTTTCGAATGTCTTCAGTCTTCATTCTAATTTGATGATATCCTAAATGAAGATCCAACTTGGTGAAGTAAATTGATCCATGCAATTCATCCAATAATTCATCAATGACAGGAATAGGTAATTTATATTTAATAGTGAGCTTGTTGAGCTCCCTATAATCTGGACACATGCACCATGATCCATCCTTTTTGTGAATCAATACTATTGGAGCAGATAAAGAAATTTGACTAGGTCTAACTATACCAACCTCTAGCATTTCTGCAACCATACGTTCAATTTCACTCTTTTGGACATAGGGATATCTGTAAGGCCTGATGTTTGGAGGAACGCTTCCTAGAATCAAATTGATAGCATGATCATGATCACGAATAGGTGGGAGGCCTTTGAGAGTCTCAAATATCTTGGAATGATTGTCCAAAACTTTTTGGAGATCTGGAGAAATGGATGGTTTCAATGTGGGAACCTCTATTGAACATAATTGTGCAACTATGCCTCATTATTCTTTCTTTAGAAGCTTTGTCATTCCACTAGAGCTGATTATATTTCCCGGTTTCCCTCTGATACCCCTTGATTCAACTTCCTTTCCTTCTGAAGAGAATTTCATGAAATGTTTTTGAAAATTAAAAGTTGTTGTACCCAAGGATTGTAGCCATTGGACTCCTAGTACAACATCAACACAACCCATTGGAATGGAAAGAATTAGGCTATTCAATACATATTCTCCCATGGATAGCTTCATATTATGGCACTTTCCTGAAAAATTTATGGTTCCTCCACTTGCAACCATCACTTGACACTCTGGTGCTAGATATAGGAAGAAATTCAATTCCGTGGTTATCTTACAATGAATAAAATTATGGGTACTTCCTGAATCAATCAGTAATATTACCTTTTTCTTCTTGATATTCCCTTCTATCTTGATAGTTTGAGGAGTGGTAATTCTAGCCAATGCATTACAAGATATGGTCGGATTCATTTCTTCTTTTTCAAAGTTTTTTTCTTTGTGTATATCCTATTCTTTTGACATTTCTTGTTCCTTTTCTTCCTCCTCTTCACAATCTATGTAAAATAATTTCTTCTCAGCACACTTATGACCTTTAGTGTATTTTCTATCACAACTGTAACAAAGTCCTTTTGCTCTTTTTTCTTCCAATTGTTGTGGTGTCAACCTTGTAGGTTGTGGATGGCTAGGGGCAATAACACTTCCATCTTTATGATTGTGAGTGACAGGCTTCCTTGTTGACATAATTTTTCTTTCCATTTTTCTTGCCAACCTAAATTCCTTCTCCAATGAATCTAGTTCCCAAAGGAGAACCTTATGTTGGATGTTATCTTTTAAATTCCCTATGAACACATCAATCCTACACTCCTATGGAATATCTTTTACCCTTATATTGAATTTTTGGAAGTCCTCAATGTGCTCCATCATTGAAACCTTTTGTCTAAGATTTATCAATTGGCTAAAAAAAGTGTTGCTTTTTGTATCCTCATAATGTGCTATCATTTCATCCGTAAAAATAGCCCAAGTGACAATTTTTTTACGAGAGCAAAGCCATCAATACCATACAAACTGATTTGGTTCCAAATATAAAGTTGCAATGCGTACCTTTTGTGTGTTTTGCACATTATATAGATCAAAAAATTACTCCATCTGTAGTATCCATGTTCCGAGATCCTTGCCATCAAACCTCTTCATATCGATCTTTGGAAAATGGTGGTTCTTTGATCCAACATTAGAGTATATGAAATAATGATTAACATTTATATTGTTCCCCAAAAATATAATGAGACAAGCTATGAAATTTAGACCCAAGGTTCTGCGTGACTTATTCTAAAATGGATTGTTTTTTTTAGCTTTTGAAATGGCACAGAAAACGAGTTATAGTGAAAATGCCACGATGACTTGTTTCGAGCAACGAAACCCTAGAAGCCAAAGCTCTGATACCAAATGTTATGAAACCAGCTCACAAAAAGATAGAAAAGATAGATCAACGCCTTAGAAATAAGCCTCTTCGAGGGGGAAACCTCCTTCACATTACACAAATTAACAATTCTTCGATGATTCAAATGACAAAACCTCCTTTCTATATATAGGAGTCTAAGGGGTCCCAATATAACCAAGCCAACCTAACTATAATAATATAAAGGCACAAAAATAACAATAGAGGGATTTTATGGGTAGAATAATAACAATATGGGGACGATAGGGGCACAACAATAACAATAAGGGATACAATGACAATAGTAATGGGGGAATCACTAGTATTATAGGGACCTAACATTTTAAACCAATTCATAATTACCAATACTGTTGTAAAAAAAAAAACTAAAATACAAGTTCTAAATTGGAAAGTGGTAGTACTAGTAGAACTCTTTTTGGGGAGTTAAAATTAAAACTTGATATAGGTCATGGACTTGATTCAGATTGGATTAATATATTAATTTTAATCCACCTCAAAACTTTTAGAGTAGAAATTTTGTTGTGTCATTTTCACCAATGGTATCAATTTAGAAAACTTAATTGGATGTCATATGAGAAATTTATGCCTCCCATAAGTTTACTTATCGAAATAGACCAACATAATTCAACTAGATGGCATGCCCTTATTAGTCATGGAAAATGGACTAACCGCTTGGGAACTATGAAGAAAACTCTATAAGAGTAAATTTTTCAACTCATAATAACAATCAATGGATGAAATTTATCCCCTAGTTGGTTACCTATCTGTGTTATAACAAGGCCACTAGGAGGAAAATGGCCCTTCCATTCTATTCAAATGCATTATTTTCATATATGAGAAAAGTAGCTAAGAGTGGATAGCAAGAGAGAATATAGAAAGGGTTTTCATACTACAATAGTCCACATACAACATATCTCATTTCTTTTTACTTGTATACATTTCCATTCAGAGAAGGAGAGAGAGGAGTAACCTCGTATTGAAACTTGGATTTATCCCTAGGGGTTTCCTAGGTCATATATTGTGTTATTATATTGTGAATGATTGTATTGTTACACATCTTATATCTTCCAAATTTCATATATTTCATGCATAAACATGACATAATAGTTAATGAATCCAAAAATGTAAAGAAAAATGAAGCTTCATAGTGTATATTTTTTCATTTTCATTATATCTTTAGGATATTTGTTGCAAAAACTTTTTTGGTGGAATATCCATGAAAGAATCATAAATCATGTTTGTATTAGAGTGGGATTCTTTGAATATGTTGTAGGGAGTTGTAGAGAATTGATATTGGTTAATTCAAAAGTCATAATACCCTGACCATGGCTGGCAAATCTAGTAATAATCCTCATGATCCTACAACAAAGAGGTTTGCACAACTGAAATCACAAGCTAGAAAAGTAAACTATAATATGAGAATTCTCATGTAACCCATTACCAATAATATTAGGATACTTAGACAAGATAAATTTTATAATATGGAGTTTAGATCAGGGGGGAATCCATGGACTAAGAGAAACTGAAGAGGGAATCTAAGAAAGAATAAAAAAAGGAGAAATTGACTTAAAGTGTCATGCAACATTGTGTTTTCAGTGAGCTAAAAAGGGTTGGGATGTGTCAACTTTCAACCCAGCATAACTATTTCAAACCACTTTGACTGGAATTTATCCCTTCCAATCTGAGAGGGATCTCTCAAAACACTTATCAAATTCACTTTAATCAACTCAAAACTATAGATGGATAACTCTGATTTATTTTTATGTAGTTTTACAAGTGAAGGAGAATCTGATCGCTGCCACCATTAGAAATGGAGTCAAATAAAAGAAAATCATTGGAAACCAACAATGTTTAATGGAAACTAAGGCATTTATGGATTTAAAATAGATGTCAAATAAACATTCACAGTCATACATAGCAAATGAAGGAAGTTGGAGCACTTGACATGAATTCTAAGTAATCAGAATACTATGAACACTAACAACAACATAGAAAACATGATAAGAACACATAAAGCCATAACATGAGTCTCAGGTATAAAAACAGAGTTGCAATATATATTAGCAGATCAAAAGTTTACATAGAGTCAGCTTCTCACATTATTGATCCAACTGTAAAACTACATAAAAAGAAATCAGAGTTAGCAATCTATAGTTTTGAGTTGATTAAATTTTATTTAATAAGTGTTTTGAGAGAGCCCTCTTATATTGGAAGGGATAACCTCTAGTCAAAGTGGTTTGAAATAATTATGTTGGGTTGAAAGTTGACACAACCCAGCCCTTTTTAGCTCAGTGATAAAACATTGAAAGAACCTATTCAAAATGGAAGCCAAGGAATACATCAATCCATATCAAGGTGAGATTGATGCTTTTGAGTTAAATAAATCATTGTAGTAGTTAAAGGTTTATTTTAGTGTTCACGACAAAGGGGAATAACATAAATTTTCATTTTCTTGCTTGAAACAAGAGATCCATGTGACAACCTAGTGGGAAATACACATGGAAACCCTAAGATTGGAGGAAGGTCCTCCAATGAATAAAAAGGATGATTTTAAAACTCTTGTAAATTCACAATTTTATCTTATTGAGTATCTAGAGGACTACTAGATCTAGTTGCATTACTTTAGGTAGAGATAGGGGCAGGGTATATAAGAGTGCACCACATAATTTGGAAATATGTCCATAATGTTGGGTAGATCTTTGCAGAAAACGTATGTACACCTCAAGTGTTTGAGGGGGTGTACATAAAAATTTGTTGAAGTAGGTGATGTTATTCAAATCCAAAACAATGGAAGAAGCTTATGTATAGGAACAATACCTTGAGAATATAGACAAGAAGAAAGGGGAATCTTGTGGGTCAAAGTAAAAGGAGCACCAAGAATATTCTAGGGAGGGGAATATAATTAGAAAGTGGGAAAATACAAAATGAAAATAACCATAGCATACTCATGCAAATATCCTAGCAACCACTATAACCACTGTAAAATTGATGGTAGTATAGAGAAGAAGTGTTGTAATTTCGATAAAGAGATCAACCCAAATAACCAAAAGAAATATAGAAAGAAGAATATATTATCACCAAAGAGTTGAGTAATTACATGGAATTTAGCTCAAATATGGATGAGAAAATTATCTAAGCAACATAGAAGGGGGTGAATTTGAGTACCCTTTAGCAACAAGAAGATATAGAAATGACTAGATTTTTCCATAAGAGTTATAGGTAAAGGAAACAAAACTGATGCACTATTTTACTGAGGATCACATTCACATCTCATAGTGGTAGATTTGGTCAAGGAACTATGACAAGAAACTTGTGATCACATTATCCCATATCCACTAAGATGGGTCAACAAGGATGCAGACATAAACATAAACAAACAATGTAGAATCAATTTTTTTATCAGTGTTGATTTTACAGATGAAATTGAGTTGGACATACTTCCAACTGATATATATGGTGTCGTATTTGAAATTCCTCATATGTACATGTGAGGTGTGATCTTCATGTAGGGATCCAACTAGTACGTCCTCATTAAGGATGGGGAAAAAATTAAGAGTTATTATAATGTTGCAAAGGTTGTAGATGCTCATAAAATTGCTAATGGATCTCAACCTATGAAGGGAACAGATCGAATGGCTGGAGAATAGTCAAAGGGGAAGTATCCAAAGATAAAATGACTACCTAAAAGAGAGAGAGAAAAAGGGAGGAAACTAAAAGGGAAAAGGGAAATATGTTAATGAAAGAAAAGTGTCTGGAAAAGGAAAGGGAGAAAAGGGAGAAATGAAAAGCAAAGTAAATGTTTAAAGAAGAAAGAGAAAGAACACAGAGAAGAGAAAGAGAAAAGGAAACAAGAGGAAGAAAATTAGAAAAGGAGACATCAAAGAAATAGGCTCAAGAAGAGGCATGACAAAATGAGTGGCAAGAGAAGGAATATCAAGATATAGGCCATGACATCTTGCTCATTATGGATATTGATCCATTGACCCCAATCATAATGCCACTTAGAATAGGCCACTTACTAATCATATAAATGTAGCTTACTATTGATAAGGAGAACCAAGTAATGAATTTGGGTAGATTCTAATTTGATCGAACACCAATGGGATTTTATGTGAGAGATGAAGATATTTGGTCCAAGAACTAGAAAAAATACTCTTAATATGTTGGGTCCCTATAATACTAGTGATTACCCCATTACTATTGTAGTTATACCCCCTATTTATATTGTTGTGCCCCTATTACCCCCATATTGTTATTTCTGTGCCCCATAGAATCCCTCTATTGTTATTTTTGTGGCTTTATATTATTATTGTTAGGTCGGCTGGATTATATTGTGACTCCTTAGACTCCTATATATAGAAAGGAGGTTTTGCCATTTTTATCATCCAAGAATTTTTCATTTATGTAATGTAAAGGAGGTTTCCCCCTCGAAGAGGCTGAATTCTAAGGCGTGGATCTCTCTTTTCTACCTTTTTGTGAGCTGGTTTCATAACATTTGGTATCAGAGCTTTCGATTCTAGGGTTTCGCTGCTCCAAAACAGGTCATCTTGGCATTTTCGCTATAACGTTTTTTCTGTGACGTTTCAGAAGTCACAAAAAAAACCCATTTGAGAAGAATTGGCGCTGAACCTTGGGTCCGAATTTCAGAGCTTTTCGCGCGATATTTTCGGATATATGATCTGAGGAAGTTGGCCTTTTTGCAGACTCCTGAATTACATTCAAAACAGGTGACCTGGGGAAAATCGTCATAACTCTCTCTCTGAGGATCGGATTGAAATTTCGTAAAAAGTTACAGAAAGAGGATGGACTGTAGTTTCTTGTATGTGGGTTTCAGATTCAAAGGTTGAAACAGGGACTCGTGGCACGTCGTACAAGTTCGCTCTACTGAACCAGTCTAAAAGCAAGTCACTGTGGGAGATTTCACATAACTCTTCCTTGGAGAATCCAATTTCGCTCAGACTTGTGGCATTGGAAAAAGGACACAGAAGGCTACGACAGATATCAATTTTAGAACTAGATGATTCGAGATTACAGAGATACATCAGATTCAATATCAGGCTTCTATAAAGTGAAAAAAGGTGTGTAGTCTTTTTTTTTAAATTGTTGTGTAAGCTTGGTTTAACATAATTCAAAGGGCATAGTAAAGCATTATTATCGGTAACTGATGCCCCGAGGAAAGAAAATGCAAACACCTAGTAAGGAACCTGAAAGCTCTAGCATGACTCATGAAGAAGAAGAAGAAATGCTACATGATATATCAAAATTACAAGAACAAGTGCAACAAATGTCACGCTCACAAAAGCTAACAAAAGCTAAGATAAGTGGCGTGGAATCTAAGGTAAATGGCGTGGAATCTAAGATAAAGGGCATGGAAGCTAAGATGGATGGCATGGAAGCTAAGGTGAATGGCATGGACGCTAAAATTGAAGGCATGGATGACAAGATGGATGAATTGAAGAAGTTGCTACAAGAAAGGGTCACTAATGGTGAAAAGGTAGTAAAGGAAACTCATGATGAGAATAAAAGAAATGTTAATCATGATTCCATAGACTCTAATGTTGGATCGAAGACTCACCATGTTCCAAAAATCGATATGAGGAAGTTTGATGGCAAGGATCCCGCCACATGGATATTACAGATGGAGCAATTCTTCGATCTCAATAATGTGCAAAACACACAAAAGGTACGTATGGCAACTTTATATTTGGAACCAAATCAGTTTGTATGGTATCAATGGCTTTGTTCTCGTAAACAATTTATCACTTGGGCAATTTTTACGGAAGAATTGATAGCACATTATGAGGATACAAAAAGCAACACTTTTTTTAGCCAATTGATAAGTCTCAAACAAAAGGGTTCAATAATGGAGCACATTGAGGAGTTCCAAAAATTGAACATAAGGGTAAAAGATATTCCAGAGGAGCATAGGATTGATGTGTTCATAGGGTCTTTAAAGGATAATATCCAACATGATGTGTGCCTTTGGGAACCTGATTCATTAGAGAAGGCATTCAGGTTAGCAAGAAAAATGGAAAGCAAAATTATGGCAACTAGGAAGCATACCATTCACAACTATAAAGACGGAAGTGTTGTTGCCCATAGTCTTCCACAACCTACAAGGTTGACACCACAACAATTGGAAGAAAAAAGAGCAAAAGGGCTTTGTTACAATTGTGATAGCAAATACACAAAAGGTCATAAGTGTGCTGAGAAGAAATTATTCTACATAGATTGTGAAGAGGAAGAAGAAAAGGAGCAAGAAAGGTCAAAAGAAGAGGATATATTCCAGGAACAAAGCCTAGATGAAGAACAAATAAATCCGACCATATCTTGTAATGCATTGGCGGGAATTACCACTCCTCAAACCATCAAGATAGAAGGACAAATCAAGAAGAAAAAGGTAATAGTGTTGATTGATTCAGGAAGCACCCACAATTTTATTCATTGTAGGGTAGCAAAAGAATTGAATTGCTTCCTATATCCAGCACCAGAGTGTCAAGTGATGATTGCAAATGGAGGAACAATAAATTGTTCTGGAAAGTGCCATAATATCAAGCTATCCATGGGAGAATATGTATTGACTAGCCCAATGCTTTCCATTCCAATGGGAGGTGCTGATGTTGTACTAGGAGTCCAATGGCTACAATCCTTGGGTACAATAGCTTTTAATTTTCAAGAACTTTTCATGAAATTTTCTGTGGAAGGAAAGGAAGTTGAATTAAGGGGTATTGCAGGGAAACCAGGAAAGATAATCAGCTCTAATGGCATGACAAAGCTTCTAAAAAAGGAGCAAAGAGGTGTAATTGCACAATTATGTTCGCTAGATGTTTCCACATTGGAATCATCTATTTCTCCAGATCTCCAAAAAGTCCTGGACAATCATTCCAAGGTATTTGAGACTCCCAAAGGTCTCCCACCTATGCGTGATCATGATCATGCTATTCATCTGATTCCAGGAAGTGTTCCTCCAAACATCAGGCCGTACAGATATCCATATGTCCAAAAAAGTGAAATTGAACGTATGGTTGCAGAAATGCTAGAGGCTGGTATAATTCAACCGAGTCAAAGTTCTTTCTCAGCTCCAGTAGTATTGGTGCACAAGAAGGATGGATCATGGCGCATGTGTCCAGATTATAGGGAGCTCAACAAGCTCACTATTAAAGATAAGTTCCCCATTCCTGTTATTGATGAATTACTGGATGAATTGCATGGATCAATTTACTTCACCAAGTTGGATCTTCGTTCGGGATATCATCAAATCAGAATGAAGATTGAAGACATTCTGAAAACGGCATTTAGAACTCATGAGGGTCATTATGAATTTTTGGTCATGCCTTTTGGCCTTACCAATGCACCTTCAACATTTCAAGGTTTGATGAATTCAATTTTCAAACCATTCCTTAGAAAATTTGTGTTAGTATTTTTTGATGATATACTAATCTACAGCAAGTCTTGGAAGGATCATGTTGAACATGTTGACAGGGTGTTACAACTATTGGAGGAGAAACAATTATATGCAAAAAGATCCAAATGTTTCTTTGGAGTCCAGGAGGTGGAATATTTGGGTCATATTGTATCTCATGAAGGAGTTAAGGTAGACCCTAGCAAAATTAAAGCCATTAAGGAATGGAAAATCCCCACATCCATAAAGCATCTGCGAGGATTTCTTGGGTTGACAGGGTATTATCGCAAGTTTGTTAAGAATTATGGGAGAATAGCAGCACCTCTAACAACATTATTGAAGAAAGATTCATTTTCATGGACTTCAGAAGCAACAAAGGCCTTTGAACATCTTAAAGAGGCAATGTGCCAAGCACCGGTCTTAGCTACGCCGGACTTCACAAAAACCTTTATTGTGGAATGTGATGCTTCAAGAAATGGAATTGGTGCTGTTCTAATGCAAGATGAAAGACCCATTGCTTTTGAAAGTCGTCCAATCAAGGGAAAGTTTTTAAACAAAGCTATTTATGAGAAGGAAATGTTGGCAATACTCCATGCACTTAAGAAATGGCGACCCTACCTAATGGGAAGACACTTCAAGGTAAAAACGGATCATGATAGCCTTAAATACTTTTTAGAACAAAGATTATCCTCTGAAGAGCAACAAAAGTGGGTCACAAAGATGTTGGGTTATGACTTTGAAATCATCTACAAAAAAGGGAAGCAAAATGTGGTGGCAGATGCACTCTCAAGAAAGGATGAGGATGTGGAAGCATTGTTGTGTGCCATTTCTATTATCCAACCAGATTGGATAAACGAAGCAAGGAAGGAATGGAAGAACGACGAAGAAGTGTGGGCACTTATTCAAAAGCTACAACAAGATTCCAGTACTTCTGATACATTTAGCTGGCAAAATGATTCGTTATGGTACAAAGATCGCTTATACCTCTGTAAGAATTCCCAGCTAAAACAAAAGATTCTTATGGAATTGCACACTTCTCCCTTAGGAGGGCACTCAGGATTTTTAAAAACTTACCACAAGGTTAAGAAGGAATTTTTTTGGGATGGCCTTAAATCAGATATTCAAAAGTTTGTGGCAGAATGTTTGGTTTGCCAGCAAAATAAAGTTGAAACAATTAAGACACCAGGTCTATTACAACCTTTATCCATTCCAAGCCAACGTTGGGAGGAGGTTTCAATGGATTTTATCACAGGTTTACCCAAGTCTGAGGGAAAGAGTGTCATCATGGTGGTAGTTGACAGACTTACCAAGTATGCACACTTTTGTGCATTATCACATCCATTTAAAGCCAGTACAGTTTCTACTGCATTTATGGAAACAGTTCAAAAGCTACATGGAAACCCAAAGATTATTGTAAGTGACAGAGATCCCATTTTCACTGGAATTTTTGGACAGAATTATTTTCTTGTCTTGGTACTCAGTTAGCTCATAGCTCATCTTATCATCCTCAATCTGATGGGCAAACTGAGATAGTAAACAAATGTTTGGAAGGATATCTTCGTTGCTTTGTATCTGATAAACAGACACAATGGGTCAAATGGTTGCCTCTAGCTGAATGGTGGTATAACACTTCCTTCCATACAGCAACAAAAATGACCCCATTTATGGCACTTTATGGGTATCAAACACCATCCATCACATCATATTTAAGAGAAAATTCTAAGGTTCAGGCAGTGGAACATCACATCGAACATCAACAACAAGTCCTCCAACTCTTAAAGGATAACCTCGTGTTGGCACAAAATAGAATGAAACAACAGGCAGATCAACATCGCAGTGAAAGAAGTTTTGATGTAGGTGATTGGGTATTCCTACGGCTACAACCATATAAGCAAATGTCCCTAAAGCAAGCTAAGAAGGATAATAAATTATCACCAAAGTATTATGGTCCGTACAAGGTGTTGGAAAAGATTGGTACTATGGCATACAAATTGGAGCTTCCTGCAGCTTCTCGATTGCACCCAGTTTTCCATGTTTCATGTTTAAAGAAGGTTATAGGTGACAAGCTCCCAATTCAAACAATATTGCCAGAACTTGACGAGGAAGGAAAAATTATATTGGAACCGGAAGCAATCACAGAAACAAGAACTCGACAGCTACGAAATCAATCAATTTCAGAGTATCTTATCAAGTGGAAGAACTTATCCGCTGAAGATTCCACATGGGAGGATGAGAATTTTATGCAGAAGTTTCCAGAACTGCTCAAGCGTTGAGGACAACACTTTTTTGAAGGAGAGGGGCATGTTGGGTCCTTATAATACTAGTGATTACCCCATTACTATTGTAGTTATACCCCCTATTTATATTGTTGTGCCCCTATTACCCCCATATTGTTATTTCTGTGCCCCATAGAATCCCTCTATTGTTATTTTTGTGGCTTTATATTATTATTGTTAGGTCGGCTGGATTATATTGTGACTCCTTAGACTCCTATATATAGAAAGGAGGTTTTGTCATTTTTATCATCCAAGAATTGTTCATTTATGTAATGTAAAGGAGGTTGCCCCCTCGAAGAGGCTGAATTCTAAGGCGTGGATCTCTCTTTTCTATCTTTTTGTGAGCTGGTTTCATAACATAATAACCATTGAGAAAAACATAGTTTCTAACACCTTGGGAATTCCACTAGCCATTACTTTAGCAAGAATGAGTTTGTCTTTAGCCAGAGAAATAAACATTGAAGACATTATGGAAAAAAACAAGGAATTATGAAAGAGCCTAAAGAAGGCACTACAAGAAAATTCTAGGCTCCAGAAAGAAAATAAAACCTTCTTAGCCTCAAGCTCATGTGTTAAGGATCACTAAGATGTAGGATTGGAGGAAAACAAATCATTGGAAGTTAGTGTTAAATAGTTGTACCAAGAGCTCTAAATGCTCCAAAAGATGGTTTCCACACATGTGTTAGTCCAATATGCACTCAAAGTAAAATGTGTGTAATTAAAAGAAACCTTGACATCCATCGAATTAATACACGAATGGAGTATAACATACACAATTTCACCTAAAAAATGCCAAGGAAAGATCGATCAGAGAGAGAAATAGATAAATTGGAATTTAGGATTGACATCTAATCTCAGGGGAAGATCAAAAAGAACTTGGAAAAAAACTCTTAACACATATCATCAACACTAAATTTTAATGGAAAGATTGATGAAGGTCCAAAAACTAGTCCCCATCACAACGCGTAGTTAAGTAAGGCCAAAAAAAGTGATGGAACATGAAACAAAGGAATTGATATAGGAATGAAATATATAAATAATAGAAAAAGACACAAAGCCAACAATGGAAGAATTGGAATGGAACATAGAATATCCAACAAGGTTGTAGATCATCCTCAAATCTTTCTTTCACAAGAGTCTGATGATCTCTAGATGATAGTACATATTAATTATGAGTATGAAGCTACTAGTGAGAGGTTGATTTCAGAAAGAATTTTTTCCATTGTAGTTGATTACAAGAGTTAGTGCACACATGTACCCTAAAGGTTGGAAGTGGAAGTCCAAGCATCGTCCATTTTGGAATTGATTTCATAAAATATGTTTGTTTCTATTCAATTTAATTTTAAATGTAATAACGTAAATAAAATATAATTAGAAATAAATTAAATTATAAATTAGGCATGAGAGTAGGTATAGATTGATGGAAGGTGAAAATTCACCTTATTATGTATAAATATACCCTCTAAGCTAGAGATAAAATACTTTTAGATTTTGGACTCTGTTGATGGTGTTAGTTCCGCCAACATTCAGGGGATTTCCTCGGTATGAAGACCCAATTAGACCTCACACCATTTGGTGTAGGAGTCCCATCCAGTATAATGGATCGGTTTCAATTTACTTAATATTTTCCTTAGCTCTTGCTCTTCAGCAAATGAGAGTGTTATGCTGGTGTCTTCAAAAAGTGAGGTGAGTTTTCTTGGTAAGTGCGTAATGTAACTTGTGTCCCAATTATCTTACCATAGAGGGAGAGATTAAAGCGAGCCTCTAAGTGAGAGGTAATAGTACCACCCAGAAAGAGACAGAAACTAACCATAAAGGTTTTTCCAACATCCAACTGAATTGACCACAATGGATGTAGCAGTCATTAAACCGAAGTGATGGGAACAACATGCACACCACCTAGTGGAGTAGTCCACATGGATGTGATGATCGTTATAACCAGAAAACAAATATGGTATGTCGAGTATCTCATGGAGTAGTCCAAAAGGATGTGACAATGGTGATAACCAATAAACAAAGGTGGCCCATCTATTACCTCACGGAGTAGTCCAGAAGGATGAGACAACAATGATAGCCAATACAACACATTCCCAACAATGTAAGTACTAAAACTGATCCGAGTTGACTCATCTCCCGGATTTAACCAAGATGTTTTTCTTTCGTGATGTGATTAGAATTGCATTTAAAATAGCATAAAGGAACATAAATTCATGCTATAAAGAAGAAGGAATGTAGCAAGAATCAACAACATAATACAGAAGACATTGATAATGGATTTCATCTATGAGGGACTACGTCTCTGGGCCCCAATGTCAAGATGGTGTAGGCCATTGCATTAAGTGCTATAAAGAGTGATGATGTACATGCATGTTTTTTCTCTATCATACAAGGAATATTCCCTCACGTGGGAGTGGCTCCAAGATATGTTCCGCTACAGGAACTCTCATTCAAAAAGGAATCCTATCAGTATGACATAATTTCACATATGACAATAATGAGCATCCCACCAATCATGGCAGCAAAGGAATCTCAACTTAGACATACATGACTACAACATGAGTATCCCATCAACATGATGACCAAGGGATCTCAATAAAAACATGACAAGATGTACATCCCAAAGATGATTTCATGTCACATCAAGTAGGAAACATGAAACACGTAAGAAAACAAGATCCCATGTCGAACATTAAATAGGGATTTGTGCATCACAATGCATTTCATAGAAAAGAGAAGTACATGAACACATTACATATACCTCGCATCCTAGGGCCAACTGAAGAAAAGGATTTCAAACTACTGAAGCTGTTTGTACCATCAATATCACGGTGTCGAATCTCATGGAATGACTGCTTGCACGTTGAATGCTGACACTTGCACTCCACTTTGAAAGTGGCCGAAAAATGAAATGATCAAATGGAAAATATGATTGCACCATCAGATTCGTGGTGTGGAATAGTGTAAAATCCACTGTCAAATTTCTGAATTCTGAGAAAGTGAAAATCTAGGGCTACTGGGACCTTTTTTATTCCCCCTAGATTCCTCAAAGATTCCCTCCCCCAGGTCATCTGAAGATTTTCTGCTCAGATAAAAATTTTCTCTGCACCATCATGTTCCTTGCAAAATTTTGATGAAAATGAGTATGAAGTTGGCTGCATTCTGACTCTCGTGAATGTCAGCCTCCAAGTAATCTGGAAGATTCCCTCAAGATTCCTAAAGATTTTCCTCCACTTGGAATCTAAAACTTTGCTGCTCAAAAGGGAAATCCAACCTCTCCATAGCGTTCCCTATGAAAATTTGACAAAAACAACTATAAACTTGGTTACATTATGATAAAATTATTTTTTACCTCCTCATGGAATCTTTAAGATTCTCTACAAATTTTATGTCTCCAAAAACGTGCAAATCATGGTTCTGTTGCATGGAACTCCATTCAGCACATCCGTCCCATGGGCTCTCTTCCCATTTTGTTCTGCCTTCATCCTCCCTCTGTGCAAATGGGTGAGACAGGGTTAAATATATGTTTCGGGCGAAGTTCACAACATAAGGGCTATTAGCCCATTAGTGAAAGCACCAAATTTGGCATCAGCAGGTCGAGGATTCCAACCCCACTAACCCCTTACTTGGTGCCTGACCATTTTTGTTATAACAAATATATATTTTTGTGTTAAATGAAATGAATGTTGTTTACATTTATGTGGAGTTTGCTTGGTGTGATTTAGATGTTAGTTGGTAAACACCACATGGGGCCGCGCGGTGGAGGCTGACACACATGGGCCAGGCGAGTTCAATCCTCACTAGATCCACAATAAATATATTTTTTGTTAATATTGGTGTTAGGGATGGTAGAGGTGGTTACCTACCCCCCCCCCCCCCCCCCATATATATAGCCATAAGTTTTTCTTTTTTTGAAAATTCTCGAACTTAGAGGTTATTAGGCGAGTTAAAGAGGCAACATTTTTTTCCAGAGGTTGGACGAAACTCAGTCGCCGGATTTATATGAAATTGTGCCTTCCTTAAGCTTGCCAAGCCACCCAGTCAACCTTGAACTTTGACTGCCTCTAACTTTCGCATACGAGCTCGGTTTGACGAACTGTTCGCACCGTTCTGATCAGGAAAACAAGATCTATGTTTTGGTGCTAGTTTGGAAGAATTATGATCATTTTAATTTTTTAACTTCCATAAGACATCTTTGTCTTGTGTGTGTCCCTAGAACCACTTGGATTAATCCTCCCCACTGAGGAGCTTTTGGTCCTCCAAAAGCATGAAAATAATCTGCCACTTCTTTGTACCTTGTTTGCACTTACAAGTGTCTGATAAGTCACCATTCCTTGTCCTTCACCTTTGTCCTTCGGAGCCATAAGCGATAAGCCAACACCTACAACCTCTACAAACATGTTGTACAATTATACAAATTACATTCTTGACTTACATGACCGAATAATGACCCAAACATCCCATACATGTCACGAGTTTATAACACATACTCGGTGGTCAATTTTACATCAAAATGGAAACAATACCTTAGCTACAAAAACAAGGCCAACATATTAATGTTGCTTCAATAAGTGATGGAAAACACATCATCACTACAACACATGATTTACAAAAATAAAGCCAAACACTATTGTTGCTTTGACAAGTGATGGAAACACAAAATCACTGTCATAGTTTAAAATGAAACACAAAATAAGACTAGACATCATTGTTTCTTAAGAGGTGATGGAAAACACATCATCACTTTTATATTTTAAAATGCAACAAATGATTTACAAAAGCACGACCATGACAAGCTAACATATCTAGAAATAATTTTTCAATGTGAATGGGTCACCTCCTTATGGCGCATTTGCTGGTCAAACAACTGTTTTATCTAGATCACGCACCGACGCTTTGTTTTTAAGGCACTTCTCTGGATGGAGCCTCCAACAAGTGGCTCTTTGATGGCCACCTCTTTCGCAATGACTACAATAGGTCTTCTTCCTCTAGATCTACTTAACATGTTTCTTTACCTGCTGTTGAGAGGGTCTTTCATGCCTCCTCCTTTTGGGTGTTGCTATTCTTTTCCAACACTTAGAAAATGTATGGTTATGTAATCCACAAAAGGTACATGTTTTTTGATTCCATGATTTATGTTCATCTTTAACAACATGATTATACTTGGAATGAACATTCGAATATTGAGACTGGTTATACCTTTCCTTGCTGCCTCTGGTGTCATTATGGTGATGAGAGCTTGCCTCAACTCTTTCCCTACTATGGAAACTACCATGGGATGATGGCGATGTGTTCCCGTCATTCTCTTTCCTTGACGATTTCGATGATGTCTCAGAAGAATTTGACACCTTCGAGCATTCTCCTTTGGTGTATCCCAAGCCTACAAATTCAGGTCTCTGCACAAGCTCCAATGGTTGGGTTATGCCTTGGTTATTAAAACCAAGTTCTTTCCTCACTATACCTCATCCTGGTAAGGAGATTCATGTTTGTCCCTGTAATTGGGATCTCCACATATTCAACAGAAATCATACTATGTGAAGATGAAATTGAAAGGAAATCAACATGTTTTACCTCCTCTACCGATTTGCAAAGAACTGATGAGGGCTTCTCATCATCTATTGTTGGTGGTTCACTAGCTATCTTGGCGCATTCCCCAACTTCCTCTCTGACATTCCCAAGTCCTGCCTAAGAGGGTAATTCTTCTACTTTGATGGGGTTGACAATGCCTTGGTCATTAACACCTAAGAATTTTCCTTCGTACCCCATTCTCTTCAACAGTTTGGAGCCAATTCCTGTGGTATGATTTGAAAAATAGTGAAATCATCCTCAAGACACATACATGAATTTAGAGAATTACTTTTTACCTCACATGGGTCACACTGTAGCTTTTCCAAGGACTCATCCTTAGCTTGCAGCTGTCGTAGCAAACTATGTTTCTTGTATTTCTCTTCTTGGAGATGCATATTCAATTCAGCGTTATCTGCTTGAAGATTCTGGTTGCTGTGATTCAGTTCCTCCAGTGCCTCTTCCATGGCTCACAATTGAAGCTACGATCGCTCCTTTTCCTCTGTCTCTTTTTCTAGAGCTTCATACATTATTCCACCTTTTGGGAAATTTTGAGCATGGTCTCGTACATCGCTTTTTCATCCTCTATCACTACACATTCCATTGTTCACGGTTGCAATTCACACCCACACAAAGACTGCTCTAATACCAAACTTGATCTAAGTTGAATCAACTCCCGGATTTAACCAAGATCTTTTGCTTTCATGATGTGATGAGAATTTCATTTAAAATAGCATAAAGGAACATAAATGAATGTTGTAAAGAAGAAGGAACATGACAAGAATCAACAACATAGTACACAAGATGTTGATAACGAAGTTCTTCTAAGAGGGACTACATCTTCGGGCCCCGGTCTCAAGATAGTGTAGGTTGTTGCATTAAGTGCTGGAAAGAGTGATGATGTACATGCATGTGTTTTCTCTATCATACAAGGAATGTGCCCTCATGTAGGAGTGGCTCCAAGAGTTGTTCCACTATAGGAACTCTCATTCAAAAAGGACTCCTATCAGTATGACATAATTTCACATATGACAATAATGAGCATCCCACCAATCATGGCATCAAAGGGATCTCAACTCAGACATACATGACTAAAACATGAGTATCCAGTCAACATGACAACCAAGGGATTTCAATAAAAACATGACAAGATGTACATCCCACAAATGATTCCATGTCACATCAAGCAGGAATCATGAAACACGTAAGAAAAAAAGATCCCATGTCAAACATCAAACAGGGATCTATGCAAAAAAATGCATCTCATAGCAAAAAGAAGTACATGAGCACACTGCATATACCTCACATCCTAGGGCCAACTGAAGGAAAGGATGTCAAATTGCTGAAGCTAGCCATACCATCAATATCGCAGTGTCGAATCTCATGGAATGACTACTAGCACGTTGAATGCTGACACCTGCACTCCACTTTGAAAAGTGGCCAAAAAATGAAATGATCAAATGGAAAATCTAAATGCACCATCAGATTCATGGCACTGAATACTTTAAAATTGACTATCAAATTACTGAATTTTGAGAAAGTGAAAATCTAGGGCTACAGGAATCTTTTTGATTCCCACTAGATTCCTCAAAGATTCCCTCCTCCCGGTCATCTAGAGATCTACTACTCAAATCAAAATTTTGTCTACGCCATCAGGTTCCTTGCGAAATTCTAAGAAAAATGAGTATGAAGTTGGCTGCATTCTAACTTTGGCGAATTTTAGCCTCCAAGGAATCTGGAAGATTCCCTCAACATTCCTAAATATTCTCCTCCACTGGGAATCTGTAAATTTGCTACTTGAAAGGCGAATCTGACCCTGCCATAGCATTCCCTATGAAAATCTAAGAAAAACTACTGTAAACTTGGTTACATTTTGATAAAATGAATTTTTACGTCCTCATGGAATCTTTAAGATTCTCTGCAAAAAATTGTCTTGAAAAATGTGCAAATCATGGTTCCACCTCAGCACTGCAAATCATGGTTCCATTTCATAGAACTATGTTCTACACCTCTGTCCCATGGGCTCTCTTCCCCTTGCGTTCTGCCTTCATTCTCCCTGCGTGCGAATGGGTGAGGAAGGATTAAATGTATGTTTCAGGGGAAGTTCACAACACAAGGAAAGTTAGCCCATTAATGAAAACACCAAATTTGGTGTGGGCGGGTGAAGGGTTCCAACCCCACCAACCCTTACTTAGTGCATGAACATTTGTGTTATAGCAAATTTATATTTTTGTGATAAATTAAATGCGGGTTGTTTGCATTTACGTGGAGTTTGGTTGGTGTGATTTAAATGTTGGTTAGTAAACACCACATGGGGCCATCCAGTGGGGGCTGGCCCATGTGGACCGGGCGAGTTCAATCCCCACCAGCTCCACAATAAATATATTTTATGTTAATATGGGTGTTGGGGGTGGCGGGGTTGGTGGCTCGCCCCCCCATAAATATATTTTGTTTTTCTTTTTCATATAACCATAAGTTTTGCTTTTTTTTTAAATTCTTGAACTTAGAGGTTATTAGGTGAATTAAAGAGGCAACAATTTTTCCTGAAGGCTAGCTGGAATCAGGTGGTTGGATTTCTGCGAAATTTTGCCTTCCTTAAGCTTTCCAAGTTACCCGGTCAACCTTGAACTTTGAATGCCTCTAACTTTCACATATGAGCTCGGTTTGATGAACCCTTCACACTGTTGTGATCAGGATGACAAGATCTATGCTTTGGTCCTAGTTTGAAAGAATTCTGGTCACTTTGATTTTTTAGCTTCCATAAGCCCTCTTTGTCCTATGTGTGTCCCTAGAGCCACCTAGATCAATCCTCCCCACTGAGGAGCTTTTATTCCTTCAAAAGCATGAAAATAATCTGCCACTTCTTTGTACCTTGTCTACACTTACACGTTTCTGATAAGTTACCCTTCCTTCTCCTTCACCTTTGTCCTTCGGAGCCATAAGCGATGAGCTGACCCTTGCAACCTCTACAAACCTATAGTAAAACTATGCAAATTACATGCTTGAGTTACATGAGCAACTTTATAACACATACTCAGTGGTCAAGTTTACATCAAAATGGAAACAATACCCAAGCTACGAAAACAAGGCCAACATATCATTGTTGCTTCAATAAGTGATGGAAAACACATCATCACTACAACACATGATTTACAAAAATAAGGCCAAACACTATTGTTGCTTTGACAAGTGATGGAAACACAACATCCCTTTCACAGTTTAAAATGAAACACAAAATAAGATGAGACGTCATTGTTGCTTAACAAGTGATTGAAAACACATCATCACTTTTACATTTTAAAATGCAACATATGATTTACAAAAGCACAACCATGACAAACTAACATACCTAGAAACCATTTTCACTTATCAATGTGAATGGGTTGCCTCCTTGTGGTGCATTTTCTGGTTGAACAACCTTTTTATCTAGCTCATGCACCGATGCTTTGTTTTTAAGGTGTTGCTCTTGATGGAGCTTCCAACAAGTGGCTCTTTGATAGCCACCTCTCTCACAATGATTGCAATAGGTCTTCTTCCTCCAGATCTGCTTAACATGTTTCTTTACCTGCTGTTGAGAGGGTCTTTCATGCCTCCTCCTTTTGGGTGCTGCTATTCCTTTCCAACACTTGGAAAATGTATGGTTATGTAATCCACAAAAGGTACATGTTTTTCAATTCCATGATTTACGTTCATCTTTAACAACATGATTATACTCGAATTGAGAATTCAAATATTGACACTGGTTATACCTTTCCTTGCTACCTCTAGTGTCATTATGGTGATGAGATCTTGCCTCAACTCCTTCCCTACAATGGGCACTGCCATGGGATGATGCGGATGTGTTCCCATCATTCTCTTTGCTCAACAATTTTGATGATGTCTCAGAAGAATCTGACACCTTTGGTGTATCCAAAGCCTGCCAATTGAGGTCTCTACACAACCTCCAATGGTTGAGTTATGCCTTGGTTATTAAAACCAAGTTCTTCTTCCTCCTTATACCTCATCCTGGTAAGGAGCCTCATGTTTGTCCCTGTAATTGGGATCTCCACATCTCCAATAGAAATCATACTATGTGAAGACGAAACTAAAAGGAAATCAACATCTTTTACCTCCTCTGTTGATTTGGAAAGAACTGATGAGGGCTTCTCATCATCTTTTGTTGTTGGTTCGCTAGTTTTCTTGGCACATTCCCCAACTTCCTTTCTGACATACCCAAGTCCTGCTTGACGGGGTAATTCTTCTACTTTGATGGGGTTGACAATGCCTTGGCCATTAATATCCAATCCTTTTCCTTCATACCCCTTCTCTTCAATAGTTTGGAGCCAACTCTCATGGTATGATTTTCAAAAACAATGAAATCATCATTAGGACACATACACGAATTTAGAGAATTACTTTTTACCTCACATGGGTCACACTGCAACTTTTCCAAGGCCTCATCCTTAGCTTGCAGCTGTCGTAGAAAACTATGTTTCTCTTCTTTCTCTTCTTGTAGACACATCTTCAATTCAACATTATCTATTTGAAGATTCTTGTTGTTGTTCTTAAATTCTTCCACAGCCACTTCCGTGGCTCGCAACTGAAGCTACAATCACTCATTTTCCTTTGTCTCTTTTTTTAGAGCTTCATACATTATTTCCACCCTGGGAAATTTTGAGCATCGTCTTGTACATCGCTTTTTCATCCTCTATCGCTACACATTCCATTGTTCACGCTTGCAATTCACATCCATGCAAAGACCACTCTGATACCAAAATTGATCCGAGTTGACTGAACTCCTAGATTTAACCAAGATTTTTTCTTTCATGATGTGCTTAGAATTTCATTTAAAATAGCATAAAGGAACATAAATGCATGCTGTAAAGAAGAAGGAACGTGACAAGAATCAACAACATAATACACAAGACGTTGATAATGGAGTTTTTCCAGGAGGGACTATGTCTCCAGGCCCCGGTGTCAAGATAGTGTATGCCACTGCATTAAGAGTTGGAAAGAGTGATGATTTACATGCATGTGTTTTCTCTATCATGCAAGAAATATGCCTTCACATAGGAGTGGCTCGAATAGATGTTCCGCTGTAGGAACTCTCATTCAAAAAGGACTCATATTAGTATGACATAATTTCACATGTTAGAATAAAGAGCATCCCACCAATCATGGCATCAAAGGGATTTCAACTCAGACATACATTACTACAACATGAGTATCCCGTCAACATGCTAACCAAGGGATCTCAATAACAACATGACAAGAAGTACACCCCACAGATGATTTCGTGTCACATCAAGCAAGAATCATGAAAGACGTAAGAAAACAAGATCACATGTCAAACATCAAACAAAATCTGTGTAGCAAAATGCATCTCATAGCAAAAAGAAGTACATGGACACACTGGATATACCTCACATCCTGGGGCTAACTGAAGAAAAGGATGACAAACTGCTAATTTTGGCCATACCATCAATCTTGCGGCGTCAAATCTCATGGAATGACTACTTGCACGTTGAATGCTGACACCTGCACTCCACTTTGAAAAATGGTCAGAAAATGAAATGATCAAATGGAAAATCTGAATGCACCATCAGATTCGTGGCGTTGAATAGTGTAAAATCGACTGTCAAATTTCTGAATTCTAAGAAAGTGAAAATCTGGGGCTACAAGAATATTTTTAATTCCCCCTAGATTCCTCAAAGATTCCCTCCTCTGGGTCATCTGAATATTTGTTTCTCAAATCATAATTATGTATGTGCCTCAAGTTCCTTGCGAAATTCTCAGAAAAATGAGTATGAAGTTGGTTGCATTTTGACTAGCGAATTTCAACCTCGAAGGATTCTGGGAGATTCCCTCAATATTCTTGAAGATTCACCTCTGCTGGGAATATGCAAATATGCTACTCAAAAGGCAAATCTAACCTCACCATAGCATTCCCTATGAAAATCTGAGAAAAATGACTGCAAACTTGGTTACATTCTGATAAATGAATTTTTACCTCCTCATGGAATCTTTAAGATTCTCTGCAAAAATTATGTCTCCAAAAACGTGCAAATCATCGTTCCATTGCACAGAACTCCATTTGGAACCTCTGTCCTGTGTGCTATATTCCCATTCCATTTTGCCTTTGTTCTCCCTTCGTGCGAATGGGTGAGGAAGGATTAAATGTATGTTTCAGGCGAATTTCACAACACAAGGGTTGTTAGCCCATTGGTGAAAGCACCAAATTCGGCACAGGTAGGTCAGGGGTTCCAACCCCACCAACCCCCCACTTGGCTCATGGCCATTTGTGTTATAACAAATATATATTTTTGTGTTAAATTAAATGTGGGTTGTTTGCATTTACGTGGACTTTGGTTGGTGTGATTTAAATGTCAGTTGCTAAACACCACATGGGGCCGCCCGATGGGGGCCAGCCCAGTGAGCCGGGCACATTCAATCCCCACCAGCTCCACAATAAATAGATTTTATGTTAATATGGCTGTTGGGGGTGGCAAGGTTGGTGGCCCGCCCCCCATAACTATATATATATTTTATATAACCGTAAGTTTTCCTTTTTTTGAAAATTCTTGAACTTAAAGGTTATTAAGTAATTAAGGAGGCGACAATTTTTCCAGGAGGTTGGCCATAGTCCAATGGATAGATTTCTGTGCAATTGTACCTTCCTTAAGCCTGCCAAGTCACCCAGTCAACCCCGAGCTTTGACTGCCCCTAACATTCACATACGAGCTCGGTTTGACGAACCGTTCACACCATTGCAGTTAGGATGACACGATCTACACTCTAGTCTTGGTTTGAAAGAATTCTAATCACTTTGATTTTTGAGCTTCCATAAACCCTATTTGTCCTGTGTGTGTCCCTGGAGCCACCTAGATAAAAAACAACCAAAGTAATTCAACTATATTAGTACAGGTGAAAGAAACATGCATTACAAATGCCGAAAGAATAGTCTTACAAACATCTACAAGACAAGCTTCAAAACATGCTAGCCTTAACAGGCTTCTGAATTAAGCAAAAGTCCCAAGACACATTTTTCCACCATACATCAATAGTCCTAGTAGTGGGACATTGAAGCCACTCCTAGCTCCTCAAAGAACTGATTGTCTCCTCTCAAGGCTGTGTGGGAGGAGCGAAGGTGAAAATTCCTTGATCATACAATGGGAGGGGTATATATAGCCAAGGGTGATGCGTGACCCTTGTGACTCTTGGACTACCCTCATAATCATTGAACTTCCTACGAATTTTCAACTGACATGACTCTTCAAATTCTTGTGTGCATCCATTGGAATTCCACTTTACATTACATTTAGTTACAGTAGATATGGACCATGGTGGTGATGTGGCCTTGGAAACTCATGACACAACTTGACATGACACTGCTCACATGCATGGGTTCACTGTGGTGTCCATGTCAAGCTACTGCATTGCTAAGTGATGGATGTACTCTCAGGTGTGCTTTTTCTTCTCTTCTACATGGCTTGGTGTTGTGGGGTCTTCGATGATCTTGGTCTTGTAAGATGGTTCTGTGCATTTTTTCCTTTTTCTTGTTTCTTGATGCACTTTTCTCGTTTGTCCAGCTGCAAGTAAGTATTCTAGCATATGTGATCCTTCTTCATCCTGTTCGTCATCTTACCATGATCTATTAGTGTACTGCAACCTACAATTCACTCATGATGAGATTAAATGAAAACCAAAACCTCCTAGTCTAGCATGATGCATTGTTTTCCTTGTTCCAGGCTCAGGACATATGACAGGCTGGCTCAGTAACTGTGCACTGCATAGTTCTAGCTGACAGGGAGGGAGGAGTGGTCACTGAGACTGTGGCGAGTGTAGCTTAGGCTTGGACAAGGAACTCCAAGGAATAGTTTTCATTTTCTAAGAAAACTTTGCAGAGGCCACTAGGAGGCGTTATTGCGTAATTAAGGTCACCAGTGGAAGCTACAAGGTCAGACCTTGCGAGACACCTGTATGCAGTTTCCAAAGGGAAGATAGGGCATGATAGGAGAGCAAGAAGAGGACAACTTTGCATAGTTTTCTAGAGCAGTGAGTCTCGACTGGGGGAAGTCACTAGGAGGACATCTCAGTGCAAATTCTGGGAGAAATACTGGCTCAGTTCTCTTCGAAGTGCGGGGTTCCAGCGAGAAGGAGGGAGGGTTGATAATTTTTCTGGTGAAGTGCACAATTCAAATAGGCTTTGGGGTAGTTTATACATAGTTCTGTGAAGGAACATAGGCTGCTCACCTCTAATATTACATAGTGTAACCAACTCAGAGGCAACCTCCAGCACTACGCAGTTCGAGACAGTAGAGCAACACCAGTGAGGGCTGAGATTACGGAGTGCAACTCAGTCGAGGTATGATGAAGTGATGCTGTTCTGTCGAGATATTTTTAGAAAAATGGCTAAGTGTGAGTGGAAAGTGAACCTGTGATGACTCAACGTTGTAATCACACACTTAACATACTTTGAGAACATGAAAACATTGACCATCAGGACAACATAGGAAATCATGCCCCTCTATGGGACTGTCTAGATCTCAAAGCGACAAGTGAGACACTTGGGATAGACCTTTGGACGATTGCGACGACACTTTCATGAAGGTTCATACAACTTTGTTTGTGAGTACAATGGCTATTTGCAAAGCTAAGGCAACCCAAACACACAATTTTTTTTTTTTGAAATCACCAGAACAAGATCACAAGCATGAAAAATTAGTCAACATGCCAAAAGACCGCAATTGGTTAAGCAAGGAAAAGGGTGAAATGGTTGTGAAGGAGCTCAAGGAATTAGCTCGATTGTTTGAAACCATTAAAGGAAAAACCAAGGAAGGCTCCAAAATTTTAGTGGAAAATAAAATTTTGGAGGGTGTTGTAGCCGCTACAACACTTGGCAACACACTGGTAGAATACCAACTTCTCTGTTTTTTTTTTTAGTTCAGGGCCTTGATCCTTTGGGGAGTATTGATTCATTGTGCATATTACTTCATCTTCCCTACTTACCCCATGGACATACATGGTTCACTCTATACCAAATAATTTGAAAACAACATAAGATTCATCCAAATCATAGTGTTTCGAATTAGGAAGGGTAGTTTAGCTCGCAAGCTTAAGATTTTTAGAGTATAGGTTTTCATCTTTGGTGTTGCTCCGCTTCCAGCAGGCCTAGATAGTACCCTAGCAGAGTCACATAGGAAAATAATCATTGCTCCACTTCCAACAAACTTGGATAGTACCTCGGTGGAGTTTCCTGCTTCACCTCTCTACGTGGGAATACTTTCTCTTCTTTCGCCTTTGTTATTTTTTTGAGGGGACTGTGCATATGCACTTATTTATTTTGGGGCGGAAGAGAGATCCTAACTTATTGAGAACGGGAGAGGTTGTTCCTTCAGAGAAGCATGTAAAGACCTTTCATTCAGGTTTTCTCATTTAGATTTTTCCCCTTCTCTGTTTCTACTAGTTGGATAAGCTTGAACACACTAGAGAAGAAGACTTAGTACAAGCATGAGGTTTCCCATGCTGGAAAAAGGTTCATGGTTTGACCAAAACTCTCCTTACATGTGGATTGTATATTTTGTCATGACTTCATCGGCTAAAAGTTACAACTAAACACAAAGAAGATTGACAAAGGACTAGCCAAGCACTGCAGTGTCACAAGACTCTTTTAACTTCAGCCATATACACATTTATAATCCAAAACGCAGTGCGGCACAACACTTTATTTACAAAGAAAAATAACAAAATAGTAAGGAAAAAAAAAACAAATACAAAACACTGCAAGCAATGAAAGACTATCTAGATAGCACGGGGCATGGCCCCAGGTCATTGAAAATAACATTTTAAGTCTTGGTCATTGATAGGGAGAGTGCCAATCCTTCGGCCAAGTCATTAGAGATGGTTTGTGTGTTGGATAAGCTTCTTGTGTACTGTCAACGGACCAATCCACAAGGATTGAAACTTTGTTTGTTTTCCTTTGTCCTCGTGGGCTTTGTCCCACTTTAAGACTAAGTCACCCACACTGAAGCTGACACTCCCTATAGACTTCCTATCGAACCATATCTTAATATGATTCTGGTGGAGTGTATTTTTTTTTATTTCATCCTTTCTTCCTGTAGCTTGTGTAGTGTGTCCATCCTACATTGAACTAAGAGACACAGATTGCCTTGGGATTCTTGGGACAACTAGACAGAAGGAAAATATATGTTCGATGGGACGATGGATTCCTTTCCATATATAGGGCAGTAGGGGGAAATATTAAGAGCAGGCCTAGATGTGACTCAGTCAACCCATAGAGCATTCACCAGAGTGGAGTGGCATTTTGATATTTATAGTAAATGGTCTTTTTGAAGATGCAGATGAGGTTCTTGTTTGTAGAATCAACAAGACCATTTCCCTGCGGGTAGTAATTAACAAAATGCTTCAACCCAATACCATTTTCAATGAAAAGTCATAATGCTTGAATGAAGAAAAGTACGTTGCATTGTTCAAAAGAAGTGATGTAGGAATGTCAAACTTGGAGATGATGTTCTACTGTAGGAAGTTGATGAGTTTTTGGTTGTTCATTTGTTTCAGTGGAACTGCTTCTATCCACCAGGTGATGTAATCTGTAGCAGTCAGAATATATTAGTGATGCTTTGATGAATGTGGGAAAATATCCCCAATGCTATCCAAGCCCCACTGTTGGAATGGTTCTTCCACCACAATAGGCTACAAGGGGGGTACTAACCTTCAGTTTCGTCCGGCACATCTCTGAGAGACCAGAAACTTGTGGGTGTAAGTGTGGGCATCCCTGAATAATGTAGGCTAGTAGAAACCAAACTACATGGCCTTGTGCATTGTTGTGTTACCTATGAAGTGCCCCCAAACTTGTCTATTAAGGAGGTCACATAACACCTTTCCTGAATCTTATGCCTCCAGGGACTTGAGAAAGACACCATTGTGATGATTTGTGTAAAGCACCCCATGTACCAGCTGGTAAGATAAAGCTTTTAGTCAGAGTGCCCTCTTTTGCCACATGGAAAAGTGAGAGGGAATAGTTCCATGATCAAGGTAGTGGCATATGTTTGCATACCAAGAGTTTCTGTGTGAATTAGGTGAGGATCTCTCGACATTGTACATTTCTATTTCTTACTCCCAGCATGCGAGTTGTTCTTCTTCCTCCTGCACATGTATTGCTTCCACTGCTAGTCTGCGTAGACCATGACCCTTGACGCTGTGAACTGGATTGATCTCAAGATTGAAGTATTATAGTCTTGGCATCCAGTTCACCCTTATTTCACCTAGCTCTTGATGAATAAGTATTGATCAGACTATTGGGTGCCACAAAAATATAATGCAATGGTTTTTCAAAAGTTAGGGTCTGAAATGCTTTACCACCATGTACACTACATATGCTTGCTTGTCCATGGTGGGATAGTTAAGTTTGGGTGCTTGTAGGCTTGCGCTCATGAAGGAGATGGGTCGCTCATTGTTCAGCTCATCCTTCTGAGTGAGCACAACAACGAGTGAAGTGTCGGAAGAAAAAGTATAGAGAAAGAAATCTTTGCTGAAGTTTGGGTTGTAAAACATGTGTGCTTCTACTATAGACTTTTTGATATGGGAGAATGCATCCTTTTTCTTCTTTACGCAACTGTAGACTACATCCTTCTTTATCATCTCTTGCATGGGTTTGACAATCTGTGCATAATCAGAGACTTTCTAAGGAATTTGACCTTCCCTAGGAAATACTGCATGGCTTTCTTGTTCACAGGTTGAGGAATCTACGTGATGGTTTGAACTTTGTTTGGATCTACATTGATCCCAATCTTGGAAATGATGTGTCCAAGTAGGTTTCCCTCGGACACTACAAAGATGCTCTTATTGGGATTCAAGGATATCCCATATTTTTGACATTTTTAAAATACTTTCTTAAGATGGTGTAAGTGGTCTAATTGTTGTCTTAAGAAGGCAGTCAGGTCATCGAGGTAGACGACCATGCTCTGTTCGATGAGCCCACATTGTGGCTATGTTCACCAACCAGAATGACATCCTTCAAAAAGCAAACATAACCCACTTGGTGTGAAAGGTTGGTTTAAGCAGTGAGGTTGTGCTACCAGAAGTTGGTTGTATCTTGAAAATCCATCAAGCAATGAAAACATCTCTGCTCCAGATATTGTCTATAGTATATGCTCCATCGATGGCACTAGGTAGTTGTCCTTGTCTGAGGCATGGTTGAGGTTATATAAATTGACGCACAAGCAAATCTCCCCAAACTTCTTTCTAACATCGACTAAATTGGAAACCCATGTGGAATGTCAAAATTTGTGAATGATTTGAGCATCCAACAACTTGGTGAATTCATTTTGTATGAGGGGCTCAAGAGACTGCTGGACTTTCCTTAACATTTCCTGAAAATTCTTGGCCCTTTCCTTGATTAGTATGATGTGCTAGATTATTCATGTGTCATATTTCTTGAGCTCATCGTATGTCCACGCGAATACATCTCAATACTTATTGAAGAGGCAGATGAATGCTTTCCACTCTTGAGGTGTGTAACACGTATCGATATTCATAAACTTCAGATCCGTATCCATTCTTAGATTAATCTATTCATGAAATAATGTATATCTGTGGGTTTTGGCATTAATAGGTCCCTGAAAGTGATTCTACAAGTCATAGACTTCTCAAGTAATACAACACCCTTGGGGATGAGGTTTCCTTTTCTTACATCGGCTTTGTCTTGAAGAGACTGCTCATGCTCGTCCTCATCTATTTCTTCATCTTGAAGGTGTCAGCGTTGGCCATGAAATGTAGTATCTATTCATCATCAACAAAAACGGGTAAATTAATGATGTTGTTTAGGATGGAAGGATTATACAAATTTCAATAGAAAATATATCCCTTAATGGAGTCATCCTATTGACTACATTTTCCAAGGCATCTGCAATTGCATTATGCATTCTTAGTACATAAATAATATTAAACGATTAGAATTGAGAGATGAGTCACCATACCTCTTATTGATAACTTTTAATATGGGGTGATACATAGTGTATGGTGTTATGTACCTGACACAACATGATCTCTAAGTCACGTACCACTTTTAGAACAACAACATTGAGATTGATGACTTTCTATAAGCCCAAAATGAGTCCTTCATACTCGGCGATGTTCTTCGTGCACTCAAACTCCAAGCTGCTAGAGATTAAGTTTTTCCTCTATAGTGTGTCTGTTAAGACACAATTGGTTCTAGAGACCTCTTTCATCTTGGAACCGTAAAAGTACATGGTCCACGTATCATCTGTATAAGGACTGCTTACTACACTATTACTATTATAACTACTGCTACTATTGTTACAAAGTATTGTACAAGTTTCATTCTTTCGAGTTGGGCATGGAAGGGGACCCAAATGTGTGTCTGGTGGGGTGAGGGATGGTTGTTCATGATAGCACCCCAACTGTGTCTCCAAAAAGCCATTTCTGAACATAAGTTTTGTGAAATCCAACGATTCATTTTTTCCATCGAAGGGAGTCACATTGTGTCTCATGTATCTCTCATGTATCTCTTCGACAACAGTTGAATCTAGTTGTTTCTACCCTTATACAAAAGCCATAATTGTGACTGGTCAGTGTAAAAGTATCCTTGAATCTTGGTTGACCAGTCTCTGTTGAGCAATACATCATATTCTTCTGAGATGTCCACAATCAAAATATTGATGCATTGATGAACTCGTCCATCACATGATAACCAGATGATCAAATCCCAGATTTCACCAATTTCCAACACACATGTTTTGTCAAGTTCCATGATCTCTGTAGTTGTCTTGCTCCATTGGACATTGATCTTCTTAGTGATGAAGAGTGGCATGACATTGACTGGTGCGTCAAAATCAACCAAACAATTGTGGACATTGAAATTGAAGATTTGAAATGATAATAGGAAATGTGGGCAGAGTGAGTTTGCCTACTCCATATGGAGTGCATTGAGCATGGATGCAAGTGTGTCAGGAGACATACTTGATCCATCTCTTGAAGAGGTAGCATCACTTGTAGAGGTTTACCCAAGATCTTATAGAAGAATGTCCCACTAAATTGTGAATTTTGTTCACTCATACAGAGATATGTTTGCGCAAGTCTTCTTTATACCCTCTACAATGTTGTAATCCATAGCGAGGAGACTCACCAAGGTGTCTAGGGGTAGACTTGTGTTTGTGGTGTCTAGTGGGTTTCTCTTGTCTTTATTGCTCATGGATGTACTCTTTGTTGCAGTTGTCTTCTCAGACTTGCTTTAAGTTTTAATTTTTGAGTTGACTAATTGATCTACTATCTACCATGTAATTTCTTATTTTATCTCTTGGTATCTCAAACACAGTGGGGACCCCTTGAATTCTCAAGTTGTATCAATTGTTTTTATTTCGAGGCGAACCGTCACTCGGAAGCTCCTTCTTAGTGGTGGTCTTCTGAGATGTGTGGGAAAACTAATACATGTTTATTGCATGCCCATTACATGGGGCTTCATTATGCAACATCTTCATCTTTGGGCTCAACCTGATCATTAGCCACAATTCCTTCAAACCACAAATTGGCCATGCTTCTCATCATATGGTTCCAATCCGAGCATGTTATTTCCAAATGTTTTTCATAGTGGAGCGAGTAGTACGAGTCTATTGTGAGCTTTTCAAGGTTCAACACTAGGTTGGAGCTCTGCATAGATTTGGTTGGCTGCCTGAAGCCGCATTCTTCTTCGTCGGGTACCTGGAAGGCCTACTTCTCATGGTTGTCTCACTGGTCCATTGTTTGAGTTCATCAACTTCGGTAGTCAGACACTTGAGGAGACAAGTAAGACACTCAATGTCACTTGTTTTGTTTTCCTTAGCATTACTCATAGAGGCCTGGGACCTCTTGCTCATGTCCTTTGATTCCTTAGTGGTCTTGTCATCTGCAATGACTCAAATAACACCCACTTCTTTCTCCACAGTAATAGCCTCTTCACATTTTTCTGCCAGGGTTGGTCTAACAACTCGTTTGACGAACTGCATAATACTAGTCAACAGGGAGGACATGTAGTAGTCGACGGTGATAGAGTCATGAGGTTTAGAGTCTACTGAGAACTTGTTCGGAATTTGGTTAAACCTCTAACTGAAATATTTGACCTTGTCTTTCTGCTCCATCTTGAGACTACTGAGCTCCTTTAGCAACATGGTGGGGGTCTTGTCTTCAACAAAATTTTCAAGAAAGATCCTTTTGAAGACCCCCCATTTCTAGATTGAATTTGGTGGATGGATGTGGTACCATACAACTGCTCTTCCATCCAAGGTACATAGAAACAACCTACGTGCAACGTCATCATAACATACCTCAAGTGTCTATAGATGTAGGTAGAACATGTCTAAGTGGTCTTTTGCCTTAAGTGTCTTATCAGGGTCATAATTTATTAAAAGATTCTCTACTTGTCTTGTCATCTTGTGCAAGACACTCGGGAGTGCCAATGGGCCCTCAGTCATCCATTCTAGATTTTTCTCTACCATGTTTCCCTCTCCTTCATCCTCCACCTCTTCTTTAGAATATGATGGTTCTTCCTCTCAATTTTCTTGGTTCATATTCACCTCCACCTCCTCTATTGCCTTCCCCTCTACCTCATACACCGAAACGTGAGCCCAAGAGTAATACGTTGTCTTCCTCTTCCTTTTGAAAGATTGGAGGTTCCTATTCTTTTTCCATATCTTCTACTAACTCTCCAAGAGTGAAGAATATTGCTTCTTCCATAGATGAGACTACCACTCCTATGGGAGTAGTATTTTTCTTCCTCTAAGAATGTGGAAGAGCGTACACTCCTGGAATTAGTCCAACAACTTTAGCGAATTGATGGGTGATAGGACGAATAGCACAAATATGCTGATATGAAATTTCACGTTTGGGTCTAGGAGGTGAGAAATGACAAAATTCAGAGTTGCACGTAGGGGAGAGGGAATGAGTGTTACTGCCTTGACCAGATGATGGATGAGTTGGGTTGGTGGGACAATCAGACATAAACAATTGGCGGCCCTCCTTCTAGCAATAGAAATGTTGGCAGTCATAGACCCGCCAACATTCGGGGGATTTCCCTGGTATGAAGTCCCAATTTGAACTCATACCATTTGGTGTAGAAGTCCTATCCAGTACGATGACCTATTTTCCATTTACTTAGAGATTCCATTTAGCTCTTGTTGTTCAGCACATGAGAGTGTTATGATGGTGTCTGTTATCACTGAAAAAAATCTCAAAGAAAAATGGTAAGGTAAAGGTTAATTGATCCTGGACATATTCATGTTGATCTTGGTCGTGCTCATGCGATAGACATTTGATGCAATTCTTAGTTTGAGCAAACAAGCCCATGGTGAGTAGAGATCATAAATCTTCATCAAATTCAAGCGAGGCAGCTCCTCAATTAAGCAAGGCATTTCCTTCTAGGTTGATTTATCTAAAGTGATTTCAAAGGAGAAAATGTCCAAAGAAAGGGAGATATCATAAGAGCTGAAACAGGACTTAGCCCTAGGGCTAAGGAAACATCATCACAGCTGCATAAAAATGACAGAAGTAAGGATAAGTCCTAATTTTTGACAAATTAACTTTTGATACTTACCTTGAATAATGGTGTCTAGATATTCAATGTTGAAAAACTTCATGTCAAATGGAAAAGTCATTGCAGAAAAAGGAAAGACTCAAGAAAGTTAGATTTTGATCCTAAGCTGTGTTTTTGAAATTACACAGCAGTTTCGTAGCGTGCTACGAAACTGCTGTAGCTACATATTATCATTCGATGAGCCAATTTTGAAGAACAAAGGGAAATATTTTTTGGAGCAAGGTACACCTGGCATGGAAAACAAAATAATCAAATGCATTTTTATGCAAATTAAAAGAAACAAAGAAGGACATTTGTGAACTCCAAAATTTCATGTTATGAAAATAGCAGCCAACTTCCAAGGGGATTACCAAGCAATGGAAAACTCATCTCTGAAAAGTGAAAGAGGTTTTCATTCTTAAGATACTGAAGTAAAAAAAACCTCTTCCACTTTCTTCAAATCCATTATGATTTGAGAGAAATGAATGATCAAACTTGCGCTATGAAACTGCTATAGGTGCAGTTTTTCACAAGCATATTTTTACACCTATTATGCAAAGACTCATTCTGGGTGGTAGGAAAGATGTTTCAAAAAAACAAGAGAGTTTTTTGTTCAAAATGGATTGGTTCACAAAAGCCTCATTCAGTTTTTCCAAATACATTTTTTATGAGAAGTTATGAGCTCTGTCCCAAGACTTATTTTTCAGCCAGAACAGAGCAAGGGGCAATCTCCTAGTTTCTAGGAACAGTAAAGGGATGACTCATCAAGGGCCAGCTGGAAGGTTATGAGCACCATCAAATTCGACTTCATTGATTTATAGGTGTCAAATAATGCTTTAAATGTTTAGATAAGGTTGTTGTAATCATAATAAGGAGTTATACTCCTAGTTGTATTAGGTCTCTAGGACTCCTAATTAGCTGTCTTTTGTATTAAATAGTTAGTTTTAAGTGTCAATAGGTGCCAAATTAGGAGGAATTAGAATTACCCTCATGCTAGAGGAAGGAATATACTTGAAATATATATATGGGAGAATAACTAATGTAGTAGGGGTTGGAAAATTATTGAGAAAGGCTCTCATATTGTGCTTTGTGAAAAGACTCTGTTTTAGTAATACAATACTTGGCTTTGCTTCTCAGGAATCAGAAGGAATTCGATGTTTTGAATGTCTTGTATTGTCTTATTCATATTATATACAGTGGTATGAATGTGTGATTACTTAGAAATCACTAACAGTGCTCTAATTTCCTTCATGCATTTGTGAACTGTATTGGTCCTATGTGTATCTAGTGTTTTCTCCTTATGTTGAATTCTTATGCCCTGACTTCTATGTAAAGCTAACATTATTGTCAATACTAAATCATATTAGACTCCATAAGCCCAATGGATACTTTCTAGTTGTGTTTCAACCTCTTACACTTGTTCATTTGTTTCATAGAGTTAGTCATCTTATTCATTATCCAAATCCTTAATCTTGTGAGAGAGCCCTCTCAGGTTGGGGAGGCTAAGCCTCAACCAAAAGTTGGTTTGAAAGAGTTACACAAGGTCTACCTGATCAACATCCTATCAGTGGTCTGATTTTGTGATAACATTTTGGTGCGTCTGCCGGGAGTCTGAAAAATAATCATTCCCGAAATCAAGAAGCTGAACTTCTGAAGGTAGCAGGAGCTTAGAAATCTTTTGAGGTTGCAAAACTACCTTGGCGACTCCATTGTTGAAGAATTCAAAATTCATAGATTCATGGTGATTCCACTGGAGTTATGAAGAACTCAGATGCTACCATTCTTATTTCAAGGTATGCATGCATAAATTTTTCAGGAATTCATGGTTTCCCAAATCATTTTCCCAAGGATACATATTTTCTAAGGAATGGTCCAAAATTCAATGGAGAAGATTTGAGTTTAACTTTGAAGCATATATCAGATTTATGTGATCTTACTGAGCTTCTTAGAGTCAAACATGAGGATGTTTGCATTATGTTGTTCTATGATTCATTTCAAGGGAAATGTAAACAGTGGATTGAAAGCTTTCCTGCCAAATCTATTAAGTCATTTGAAGACTTTTGGCTTATGTTTTTGGAGGAATGGATAGATAGATCAGATTTGGTGGCAAACTCTCCTTCAATTCAAGGTTTCAAAAAATGGAATGATGCTCATATTAATGAAGAAATAGATGAAATTTTTTCTTTGTCCTTATCTTCTTATCTAAAATCATTTGAGTGCAAGACAGAAGATAAGATGAAATTTTTGGATGAAGTTGCTAAAGACATTAAGAAATACATTGAAGGTTTAAAAGGTCAAATTCAATCATATAGTCTTCATAATTATGATCATTCTTTTCAAAAGCTTTCTATGGCAGAACACAAGGAGAGGGTGCTAATTCCTTTCTCTTTCATGATTGAGGAAGAATACATTGTTATTGAAGATCAGTTTGCACAACAGAGAGTTATGAGAATCATCAAGCTGATTATGTATTCTGGGATCCTATAGCTAAATACATGGAAGAGTTTTACTCTCTGGTATTTCTTTTTCATTTGCATTATGAAGATCAGATACATTATGAGTTGATTTGGTCATCTCACTATCATGGTTATTTTGAGGTTGAATGTAATCAAGAGCCTCCAATATCAGAAAAGACAATTGATTGGCTTTATTGAAAATATCATGTTGCTTGAGCTACAAGTGGAGATTGCAGCTAATAGGGTAGGTAGGTAGGAAAATTCAAATAAGCTCAAGGTTGACTAAGCATTTTTTCAGTAGATATAGACTTCTTTCTCCTACATTGATCATCAAGCTTAAGCCCGAGGTGCAGACCCAAGAAAATTAAAGGAGATGTTTGTCAAATAAATTTTTGTTTATCATAAGAGGATAAGGCACTGGAACTACAGGTTCTTAGTGTACCACAAGGGTACACTATCCCAAGTGGAGCCATTGTTATCACTAAATAAATTTCAAAGAAAAGGGGTAAGGTAAGGAAGAATTGGTCTTGGTCACTTTCGTGTTCCTTTCATGCATAAGAAGCACTTGGCAAGCTCAGGGTCAGCATACATCAGAGTTCTCCATTTCAATTCAAGCAAGGCAGTCAGCACTCAAGAAGAAGAATGTAGCTTTGAGGAAGTCAAAAAGGAAATTGATGTCTACCAACCTTGAGATTGCCCAATTCAAGGAAAGGGTAAGGAAACATGCAATTGAAAAGGCAAATTGAAGATATGAAGACACAACTAGGCCAACATGAAGGACATTCTTAACTAATAAAAATCACATAGCAAGTATGGTTAAGTCCTAAATTTTGATCGATTGCCTTTTGAAGTTTACTTTAAAAGAATGGTGTCTATGTTTTCGGTTTTGGACAGATTCATGGAAAATGGAAAAGCCATTACAAGGAAAACCCCTTCCACTTTCTTCAAATCCATTATGATCTGGGAGAAATGAAGGACCAAACTTGCATTACGAAACTGCTGTAGGTGCAGTTTTTCACAAGCATATTTCTCTGTTTTACACCTGTTTTTCAAAGACACATTCTAGGCGGTAGGAAAGGTTTGTCAAAAATCCAAGAGAGGTTTTTGTTAAGAAAGGATTCATTCACAAAAGCCTCCTTTAATTTTTCCAAATGCATTTTTTATGAGAAGATATCAGCTCTGTCCCAAGACCTATTTTTCAGCCAGAACAGAGCAAAGAACAGTCTCCTAGTTTCTAGGAGCAGTAAAAGGATGAGTCATCAAGGGCCAGCTGGAGGGTTATGAGCACTATCAAATTCGAATTCATGGAGTGATAGGTGTCATAAGGAGAGTTTAATTCCTAGATAAGGTTGTTTTAATCATAATTAGGAGTTACACTCCTAATTGTTTTAGGTCTCTAGGATTGCCACTTAACAATCAGTTTCATTTAATAATTAGTTTTAGGTGTCAATAGGTGTCATAATAGGTGGAATTCAAATTTCCCTCATGCTGGAGGAGGAATCTTAGTTATGTAATGAACTCTATATATGGGAGAGAAGCCAATGTATCAAGGGTTGAAGATTTTTCAGAGAAACTCTCTTATTGTGCTTTGTGTAATACTCTGTTTCTAGTAATACAATACTTGGCTTTGCTTCTCAGGAATCAGAAGGAATTCAACATTCAAAATTTCTTGTGTTGTTCTTCTCTCATTATTTACAGTGGTATGAATGTGTGATTACATAGAAATCACTGATAGTGCTCTAACTTCCTTTACACATTTATAAACTGTGTGGTCCTATGTTTTCTGGTATATTCTCCATATGATGAATTATTATGCCCTGACTTCTATGTAAAGCTAAAATTATTGTCAATATTGAAGCATATTTGACTCCATAAGCCCAATGGATATTTTCTAATTTTTTTTCAACCTTCTTCACTGGTTCATTTGTCTCTTAGAGTTACCCATCTTATTCATTATCAATATCTTTAATCTTGTGAGAGAGCCCTCTCAGGTTGAGGAGGCTAAGCCTCAGCCAAAAGTAGGTTTTAAAGAGTTACACAAGGTCTTCCTGGTCAGCAGCCCATCAGGGTCTGATTTTGTGATAACAGGTTAGAGGATCTTCCAATATTCAAAGATGAAAAGAAAGACAATGCTGCTCTTCATTTGGTTAGGTTTCATATGCATGTACGCAGTCTTAAGGTTCAGTTCCCTGAAGATTGTCTCATGAGGATGTTTATGACCACTTTAGAAGGAAAAGAATGGTCTTGGTATAAAATTTTGGAAAATGGTTCAATATATTCGCTTGCTAATTTTCATGATGAATTCTATGAGTTGTATAAAGAGTGTCGTCCCTCCTTGTTGCTGGTCCAAGATTGTTGTAAGCATTCTTTGAGCCTTATTCAATATTTGGAGGATTGTTATGATGATGATGAATTTATGGATGAAGAAATTTTAGAGGCTCTTCATAACAATGCATTTCAACACCAAGAAGAAAGTATAACATCCCATGAAATGCAACATGAAAATCAGTAGGGGTTTACTTATGAAAACCATGTTACATCCTCTTATATGAATGAGAAGATGCAGCAAACTTGCCAAGATTTTGATCACAATGAGTATGAAATTGATTACAAACACCAAGAAGAAGTAATGGAAGATAGATTTTATAACCCTCAGGCAGAGGAAAAGGTTGTTCATTTTTGTAATTCCTTGCAGCAGCTTGCATCAAAGAATGATCTTTATAATGAAGAAAATTACATTGTTTGTGGGAATCATGTAGAAAGGCAGTTGGATAGCACATCAAAGGAATTTTGTGTGGCTGAGGATCAGTTGTCTGAAGAGATAGAATGTTATGATGAAATAACCATGTTTTCTTTGACCCTATAAGTGAATACATGGCAAAGCTTTGCACACCAGTATTTCATTTTCATTTGCATTATGAAGATCAGGTACATTATAAGTTGATTTGGTCATCTCACTATCATGGTTATTTTGAGGTCGAATGCAGTCAAGAGCCTCCAATATCATTAAGGACAATTGATTGGCTTTATTGGAAATATCATGTTGCTTGACCTAAAGTGGAAATTGCAGCTAGTAGGTAGGTAGGAAAATGCAAATAAGCTCAAGGATTGACTGAGCATTTTTTAGTAGATATAGATTTCTTTCTCTTATAGTGATCATCAAGCTTAAGCCTGAGGTGAAGGCTCAAATATGTTAAAGGAGATTCTTGTCAAATAAATTTCTATTTATCATAAAAGGATAAAGCACTGGACCTTCAAGTTCTTAGTGTACCACAAGGGCACACTATACGAAGTGGAGCCACTGTTATCACTAAAAAAATTCTCAAAGAAAAAGGGTAAGGTAAAGGTTAATTGATCCTGGACATATTCATGTTGATCTTAGTTGTGTTCATGCAATAGACATTTGATACAATTCTTAGTTTGAGCAAACAAGCCCATGGTGAGCAGAGATAAAAAATCTTCATCAAATTCAAGCGAGACAGCTCCTCAATTAAGCAAGGCATTTCCTTCCAGGTTGATTTATCTAAAGTGATTTCAAAGGAGAAAATGTCCAAAGAAAGGGATATATCATAAGAGCTGAAACAGGACTTAGCCCTAGGGCTAAGGAAACATCATCACAACTGCATAAAAATGACAGAAGTAAGGATAAGTCCTAATTTTTGACAAATTACCGTTTGATACTTACCTTTAATAATGGTGTCTAGATATTCAATGTTGAACAACTTCATGTCAAATGGAAAAGTCATTATAGAAAAAGGAAAGACTCAAGAAATTTATATTTTGATCCTAAGCTGTGTTTTTGAAATTACACAGCAGTTTCGTAGCGCGCTACGAAACTTCTTTAGCTAATTATTATCATTCGATGAGACAATTTTAAAGAACAAAGGGAAATATTTTTGGAGCAAGGTAAACCTAGCATGGAAAATAAAATAATCAAATGCATTTTTATGCAAATTAAAAGAAACAAAGAAGGACATTTATGAGCTTCAAAATTTCATGTTATGAAAACAGTAGCCAACTTCCAAGGGGATTACCAAGCAATGGAAAACTCATCTCTGAAAAGTGAAAGAGGTTTTCATTCTTAAGATACTGAAGTACAAAAATGTCTTCCACTTTCTTAAAATCCATTATGATTTGAGAGAAATGAATGATCAAACTTGCACTACGAAACTACCGTAGGTGCAGTTTTTCACAAGCATATTTTTACACCTGTTTCTCAAAGACTCATTATGGGTGGTCGGAAAGATGTTTCAAAAAACCAAGAGAGGTCTTTGTTTAGCATGGATTGGTCCACAAAAGCCTCATTCAATTTTTCCAAATACATTTGTTATGAGAAGTTATGAGCTCTGTCCCAAGACCTATTTTTCAGCCAGAACAGAGCAAGGGACAGTCTCCTAGTTTCTAGGAACAGCAAAGGGATGAGTCATCAAGGGCCAGCTGGAAGGTTATGAGCACCATAAAATTCGACTTCATGGATTTATAGGTGTCAAATAATTCTTTAAATGTTTAGATAAGTTTGTTGTAATCATAATAAGGAGTTACACTCCTAGTTGTATTAGGTCTCTAGGACTCCTAGTTAGTTGTACTTTGTATTAAATAGCTAGTTTTAAGTGTCAATAGGTCTCGAATTAGGATGAATTCGAATTCCCCTGATGCTGGATGAAGGAATCTACTTGAACTATATATATGGGAGAAGAACTAATGTATTAGGGGTTGGAAAATTATTGAGAAAGGCTCTCATATTGTGCTTTGTGAAAAGACTCTGTTTTAGTAATACAATACTTGGCTTTGCTTCTCAGGAATCAGAAGGAATTCGATGTTTTGAATGTCTTGTATTGTCTTCTTCCTATTATATACAGTGGTATGAATGTGTGATTACTTAGAAATCACTAACAGTGCTCTAATTTCCTTCATGCATTTGTGAACTGTATTGGTCCTATGTGTATCTAGTGTTTTCTCCTTATGTTGAATTCTTATGCCCTGACTTCTATGTAATGCTAACGTTATTGTCAATACTGAAGCATATTTGACTCCATAAGCCCAATGGATAGTTTCTAGTTGTGTTTCAACCTCTTACACTTGTTCATTTGTTTCATAGAGTTAGCCATCTTATTCATTATCCAAATACTTAATCTTGTGAGAGAGCCCTCTCAGGTTGAGGAGGCTAAGCCTCAACCAAAAGTTTGTTTGAAAGAGTTACACAAGGTCTACCTGATCAGCAACCTATCAATGGTCTGATTTTGTGATAACAGTGTCCTCAAAAAGCGAGATGAGTGTGCCTAGTGAGTGTGTAATGTAACTCGTGTCTCGGTTCTCTTACTGCAAAGGGAGAGAGTAAAGTGAACCTCTAAGTGAGAGGTGATACTACCACCTAGAAAGAGACACATGAAATAGAAAGGTCTGTCTAACATCTAGTAGAATAGTCCATAACGGATGTGGCAGTTGTTAAAACTGAAGTGAAGAGAACAACATGTACACCACCCAACAGAGTAGTCCACATGTATGTGATGGTAGTTATAACCAGAAAACAAATATGGTCTATCGAGTATCGCATGGAGTAGTCCACAAGGATGTGACATCGATGATAACCAATACACAAAGGTGGGCTGTCTAGTATCCCGCAGATTAGTCCACAGGGATGAGACAATGGTGATAACTAATACAACACATTCCCAACAATGTAAGTACTAAAACAACTGAATTAGTTCAACTATATTAGTACAGGTGAAACAATCATGCATTACAAATGTCAAAAGAATAGTCTTACAAAAATATACAAAACATGCATGAAAACGTGTTGCCCTTAACAAGCTTTTGAATTAAGAAAAAGTCCCAAGACCCATCTGTACAACATACATCACTAGTCCCATTAGGGGGACATTGGAGCCACTCCCCACTCCTCAAAGAACTGACTGTCTACTCTCAAAGCTATGTGGGAGGAGCCAAAGTGAAAATTCCTTGCTCATACAATGGGAGGGGTATACATAGCCAAGGGTGATGCTTGACCCTTGTGACTCTTGGACAACGCTTATGACCACTGAACTTCCTATGAGTTTTAAAATGACATGACTCTTCAACTTTTTGTGTGCGTCCATTGGAATTCCACTTTAAATTACATTCCATTACAATAGATATGGCCCATTGTGGTTATGTGGCCTTGACAACTCATGACACAACTTGACACAACAGTACTAACATCTACTGGTTGGTTGTGGTGTCCATGTCAAGTTGTTGCACTGCTAAGTGATGGATGTACTCTTGGGTGTGCTTTGTCCTCTCCTCCAAATGGCTTGATGCTGTAGGGTCTTAGATGGTCTTGGTCTTGTAAGATGGTTCCATGCATGTGTTCCTTTCACTTACTGCTTGATTTTCTTTGTTCGTCCATCCAAATCCAAGTGTTCTAGAATGTGCGCTCCTTATTTATCGCGTTCATCATCTCACCATGATCTATTAGTGTACCTGCACCTGTAATTCACTCATGATGGGACAACATCAAATCCAAACCTCCTAGTCTAGAATGATGCATCATTTTTCATGTTCCAAGTTCGAGACAGATGAGAGACTGGGAGAGGGCCTAGTAACTACACACTACGTAGTTCTAGGTGACAGGGAGGGAGGAATGGTCACTGCGATTGTGCAGAGCGCAACTCAAACTTCAACAAGGAACTCTGGGAAATAATATTCATTGTCAGGGAAAACTACGCAGAGGCCACTAGGAGGTAGAATTGTGCAGTTAAGGACACCAGTGGAAGCTGCAAGGTGGGACCCTAAAGTACATCTATGTGTAGTTTCCAGAGGGAATTAGGGTAGGACAACAGAGGGATTAGAGGAAAACTCTGTGCAGTGTTTGAGAGCTGTGAGTATCAGCGGAGGGGATCCACTTGGAGGACATCTCTATGCAATTTCTAGGAGCAATGTAGGCTCATGTCTGTGTGCAATGCAGGGTCCTAGAAAGTAGGAGGGATGCTTGATAACTATTCTTGTGAAGTGCGCTGTTCAGATAGGATTTGGGGTAATTTCTGTGCAGTTCTAGGAAGGAAGACATGCTTCTCACCTCTAGGACTGCGGAGTGAAACTAACCCTGAGGACAACCTCCAACACTGTGTAGTTCCATATGGAAGAGTAGCACCACTGAGGGCTGAGACTGTGTAGTGAATCTCAGTCGGGATCGGTGAAGTGAAGTTGTTTCGTCAAGATATTTTCACGAAAATGGCTAAGTGTGAGAGGCAAGTGAACTTGTGATGACTCAACATTGTGATCACACACTTAACATACTTTGACAATATCACAACACCGACCATCGAGACAACATAGCAAAGCATGGCCCCCTGTGGGACTATCTAGAGCTGAAAGTGACAAGTGTGACACTTGGGATGGAACTTTAGACAACCTTAACAACACTTGCGCGGCAGTTCTAAAAATTTTGTGTGTGAGTGTGACGAGTGTTTGCAAAGATAAGACAACCAAAACACACAAAGAAAAACTTTCAAAATCACAAGAACAAGAACACAAGCATGAAAAAGTTGTCAACATTCCAAAAGACGACAATTGGTTAAGCAAGCAAAAGGGTGAAGAGACTCTGAAGGAGCTCAAGGAATGAGCTTGAGTGTTTGCAACCATCAAAGGAAAAGCCAAGGGAGGCTCCAAAATTTGAGTGCAAGCCAAAAAAAATTAGGGTGTTGCGGCCACTACAACAGACTCTTGAAGAACCCTTGAAATGAGAAAAGCTTGTAATCACCTTGAAGATCAAGTCTCAACTTTTTCGTTCAAGATATGGGGTCTCCTGTGGGTATTGTGTAATTGTGGATAGAATAATTTAACATCAATACTAAGAATGTTTTTATGTCAGAACAAGAATTTTCTCTCCCATGTTACTGAATTTTGTACTACTCTTCTTTATTGGTTTTTTTATGATATGTGATTTCTTCTCATTTGTTGAATGTTAATGAACTATTATTCTAACTGAAAACTTCTATATTTCTAGGAATAGGTTGTTAATTTATACATGATTTCATGTTGGTTATTAGTTGCAAAGTGTTTTGTAGTTAATAGCAAGTATATTTCTATATCCTTATGTCCTAATTAAATACGGCTAGCATTCATTATTTAAGATTCACGTTCACTTATAAATTTATTTTAATGTTATTTGTATTATTCACTTAAGGTATGTTCATAATCTTTCATTTGTATTCCATCAAGGGCCTTACTTGGATTTCCTTTCTTTGTTGCATCCACCCAAAATATAATTCTTACCAAACATAAATTAAATATCACCATTGTAGTTGATATATGGCATTTTCTTGGCATTTTAACGATATTCCACCTATTAATAATGTGGAACCTAATTTATTCATGTAGCTCTTTTTAATAGAATTTCTTCTCTTTCAATTTAGACATTTTCTACATTAAAATGTTTTCAAATATTATCAAATTGTTTTGATATCACATTAACATGCCATTTTGCATTATGTTGTGATCATTTCTTCTATTTCTGATCTCCACAATACAAATAGCTACACCATTGACATTATTTTGTGAAACAAATACTTGACATTAGCTAGCATTGTGTCATTCACTTAGATTCACAGATTCATCCATTTTATATTATTTAATTGTCCATTAGGCCACTAGTTTCTTGGATGTGATCTTTTCTATTTATTTAATTATTTACAGATTACGAGAGTATTTTATTTACAAAGTTTATATAGGAATATTAAAACACTAGGTGTAGAACCTATCTCTTTTACATCATATTGATTTTCTTCCCCCGAGCACCCATAGCACCAATGAGGGTGACTCAGTACCATACAAGAATCAACCAAGTTCGAAGGAGTGTACATGTCTCGGTACCATAAAACCATGGCCCCATTGCCAATGAGTTTCCATAGCCCCTAAGAGTTTACTTGTACTTCACGCCCTATGCAATCCTTCCAACTACCATATAATAGATTTCACCCTTTAGATTTGATTTGTAAAAAAGTCCAAAATGCAATTGGGTGAAGAGAGTGGGGTGGTACAAGGGGTGATTTTATTTTAAAGAAGAGATTTAATACTTTAAAAGTTTGGCCCCAAAAGCTTGCTTAAAGTATGAGTGCATAAAAAATCTTTAATGTGTTGGAATGATGGTTGGGATTGATGAAAATATTGAAATAAGATTTTTCCTCTATTTAATGGGAACCATCACTACTTGAACTATGTCGTATTGTTTCTTCATAGCTACTAGTCAATGCAAAATAATTGAGATTTAATGTATATTTTTTAAGATAAATGAAACCCCATAAAAATGTATAGATCTTATTTATTTAGCCTTAAAATTTGTGTCTATATTAAAACTTGAGAACAACACAAACTTAAAATTTGGAACCAAATCAAAAGAAAAATAGAATAAAATCTACAAAATTGTTGAAACAAATTCAATGAACTATACAGCTTTTGGAAAACAAAAGAGGACAAATGAAAATGTATTTGTCCTAACCAAAATTAGCCGTAAATCATACTAATCATATCATAGAATATATGGAAGAGATCATAATATGATATGTGCATTCCTTTAAACTTTTTATTCAAACAAAAAAGAAAAGCAAGCAGAAGATTATCTAGAAAATGACATATGAAACCTAAAATAATAAAACTTATAAGAATTTCATAAATTGAAAGACACAAAATTTTATTTCATTTTTTCCTCTTAAATGATTCTTACTCCATAATGTTAGCAATATTATTGCACAAAACATTTCACAACTAACCCTTTAAAACAATTAATTAATAATTAAATCTTAAAAGTAAGATTTGAAAAGAAATATTTAACGAATAAAATTATGAAGAAAATAATACATAACTCAGAAAAAGGAAAAATAAAGAAACTTCTCTTAATACAATGATGGTTCATCTTCAACTTGATATTGAAACAACTCATAACTATATGATTTAAGTGAATAAAAGAAACGTATTACTTGTGAAAAGAAGAAAACATACTAAACTACATCTAACCCAGTTATCTTCAACTTGATATTGAAACAACAGTTCATAACTATATGATCTAAGTGAATAAAAGAAACATAATATACTTCTGAAAAGAAGAAAACATACTAAACTGCATCTAACCCAATTATAATCTACTTTGATGATTAAAACTATGTAAAATAAAACTTTAAATTATGTATCTTATTATATACTTCTTTAAACCTACAAACACGTGTCTATTAAAAAAAATGATAATAAAAATCAAATTAATCTAGCACGAGGAAATAAAGGAATTATATCACCTAGAATTCTATTTATTATGGAGAATATAACAACATTATAATCTAGAAGAAACTTTTCTCGAAAAGATTCTTTTAAACATGTTTTGCTTTTATTATGAAAATCATTATGGTAAACGTGAAATTATTGAACGAAAAAAATGTTTAGATTGGATACCTGCTGAGAGAGACGTGAAGCAATTTTATGCAGCAATAGGTTAGTATTGAATATTTTACTTACATAAGGGAGATTATTAACATTATCATACAATAAAAAAAAATTAAAGAATTATTTTTATAACTAAATTTTAATTGGTTCATCAAAACTAAGTTCAAACATATTAGTGATTGTGGAGAGTTCATGGATGGATAGTATAGCTAGCAGGAATTATCTGAAGCAATTTTAATTACTAGATTTTCAAGAAGATTATTAAAGTTGATGATATTATTCATTTAGATATAAAAGACAAGATGATCACTCATAATCATGGTTTGAAATTGTAATATAATTGACTTTCTTGATAGACCATGTGCTGTTCATATTTTAAATTTCCATCTTAGATCAAGTAATATATATTCTTCTGATAATTCATAAGGTAAACCATCGATAGTAAAACATTTCAAATATTAGTTTAAACTATTAAATAGATGAAATATTGTAGTCATATATATATCAAAATTTTTTGAAATGAATTAAATAAAAAAAATTATATAAAGAAAAATTGAAAATGTATAAATCTTTTTGTCCAAAAATATTCTTCAAACAGGTTTCTATTTTATCATGATATATACAATGACTACGGTATACAATATTGTATAGATGAGTATGGATCATGTGAAAATTTCCTACGATGAATCCTTGTGAATAATATTGGCCAGACTTATTTTAGGGATCATGACAAGATCATGAAAACCTAACATAACCATTTCTTACCATTGAAGTAAATCATTCCCTTTAAAAAAATTCCAGGAATTCATATTTCAAATAACCAACTTGTGATGACTTAATAGGATGAAATAATTTCTCTGGACTATCATCCTTCATTTTATAAGATAACTTTTTATTAATAGGATGATAACTATTAACATCATTACTTTGATTAACAGTTTGAATTTGACTTCATTTATTATTAAAGAGTAAGACTCCCCACTTATCATAAATGCAATTAAATCAATAGAAAATATTTTGTCAAATGTTTTGCTATAGAAATTCCTTCATCCCATATAAAAGGTTGATAAGACTTAGATTCATGGGAAGATATGATCTCACTTTTTTTATATGTAAATTAATATCATATTTACATTTTATTGAAGGTTGATAAGACTTAGCCTCACTTTTTTATATGTAAATTAATATCATATTTACATTTTATTGAATTCTAGCCTTGTAGAATGAAAGTCCAAAGCCTCTAAAATGATTACATGAAAATTATAATCATGGAATAAATCAAGATATAATGAATCATAAGTATAAAATGAAGTGATATGAAAGATATATTTTGAAACATTCGTGTTCATATATGATTTCAATTTAGAATTTAGAATTTTGTGTATTCACTTTTTTTCTTGGAATACACCGATCAATATCAATGATATCTTCTAGTAAAAAAATATGAACACCAAACGTTATCTAAAAAATTATCATATTTATAGTTAAGAGATAAAGGTAAGATCACATCCCTATAATTTTCAAAATCAAAAGATTAAGTAGTTATTTTTTTATGAAGAATCAATAGAATAGTTAATGCTAGAATTCTCAAAATTGGCTTTTTATTTCATAGCAACCGACAAAGATCCATTTTAAGTTTAGATCTACTAAGCGCTAAAAGGGATCCAATATCTCAATATCAAAGCCTATTTTAAAGTTCTAAACTTGAGGAAAGTTTGGAACATCAAGACATTTTATTCCCATCAACACTTAGTAGATCCATAGTTAATATGGATCTATGCAGATTCTTAATAATCTTGTATATATTTATATAAATATTCTCTCTTATAAATCTATCTCATTGATAACTTTCATGTCTATGTCTTGAACTAACAAGTGTGGTTCATCTTTAGGATAAACAACTGGACCATACTTGGTGGTTCAAAGCATTGACACAAAATCATCAATGCGATGGATCACGAAAAAAACGCTTAATGCAACCTTGATGATAAAAGTATCAATTTTAGAATATATTTTCTAATTTTTAATTTTATTAAAATCTACCTTATTATATATATAATTGTCAATATTGAAATTTTATATGTTTATTAATTAAATTTAAAAATGAAGTTCTCAACATATAATGATTCCAAATGTGAACCATTACTTTAATTTAGATTCATTTTACTATATAAATTAAAATAATGGAGCCATTATATATTAAGAAGTTCATTTTTAAGATTAATTAATAAACACATAAAAAATTAATATTCACAATATTCAAATTTTATGAGTTTATTAATTAAACTTAAAAATTAAGTTTTCAAAATATAATGGTTCCACATTTAAACAATTATTTGAATTTATATGGTAAAATGGATTTTAGTTGATAACTACTATGTATATTATATATATTTTTCACATTTATATACTTAAAATTAATTTAATTTTTAATTGTACAATTTATTAATTAAATCTATTAACTTTCTACATATGTGTTACTTATATGCTCTCAAATATCATAATTACCAATATGAAACTTTTTTATTTTAATTTATATATTCAAAGTTGTTTGTAATTTTATTAATAAAACCATACTACAACATAACAAATGGGATTGAATCAAGTTACTATTTTTACTACATTTTACTTTCTATTATTTTTTAATTAAATATACATTTAAATGTTTAAACAATAAACTCATTTCTAGAATCTACAATTGCATTAATAATTATAATAAAATTCAATAGAAGTCATAAATAAATTGTTTCAATATGTAGGATTAGATAATATTGACATTTAGTTAAAACATATTAATTAAAAAAAATGAACTTGGATAATGAGATTCATAAACAAAATATTCAATATTCAATATATATATATATATATATATAAAATTATATAATTATAATTATATAATATTATGGTCAAAATATTTTAGGATGGATATATATATATATAATTAATAGTCAAAATATTTTAGGAAGTCATTTCATTCGGCCCTTATTAAAGTATATCTTTTGGTTTATTTTCTATGAAATTTGGAAATATTTGTAATAGTTGCAACTTTAAGTTATATAGTCTACAAAATCCAAGTGCTCAAGGAAATTTTCAAGTCATTGAATCTGTTTTTGTATTTCAAAATGCAATTTAAACAATGAAAAATTATACTTTGTGTGCACATATATAAATATATATAGAAACAATATACATTCGTGCACATATATAAATATATATAGAAACAATATACATTCATCTTAAAAATCGATATATCAAGGGATGGGATGGATCAAATCTCTATAGGTGTAAATATATTTTTAGGTTTTGCATTCTAAAAGTGATTTTATCCTCAAGAGGTTTGATCCCTCTCAACACTTGCTAGATACATGGTTAATATGGATCTATACTAGTTTAAGTAAATTCGTACAATGTGTATATAAATGTATGTGCACAATTGTGTATGTAAGTTACGGTTTTGTTTTAAAAGAATTCATGTGTTTTTTATATTATTTAAGGAAGGTTATATCTATTTTTGTTAATAAAAAGTGTTGTTTTTGCTACAACACCGTCCAAATTTTGGCATGTATTAAATTTTTGGAGCCTCCTTTTGTTCATGTGAATTGTCATTTATATTTGCTAAATTGATTCTATACTTGTTCTCTAAGTTTTCAAGTCCCTTTCTAAAGGAATCCAAAGTATAGTCTTTAGATAAGGGAAATGGCATTCTTTGTGAAAGGAAATTATGAAACATTTTTAAGAGGAAGCTCTGGTGCATTATCTTACATAAATGGATCACATCTATTGTGGGGACATGCATTGGACTCATTCCCAAGGTATTGCACACTTTCTCTTTGTAGTTGACACTTGTGTCATAATGGTATGTATTAAGTGTTCCACTTGAAGGTAAGTGTATTTTGTTGTCGTTTCAATGAATGCATGTTCATTCGAGGCATTGATTATCTCGTTTTCATATGTTTGATTGTTTATTAGTGTGTGATCATGTTAAAGTTTCGGTATACACTTTTACTTTCACCTTTTTTTCTTGTTGATCCCATAGTTAGTTATTTTTCAAAGTTTTCACTATCTTAACAACTTGCTCAATCAATGGCTAACCTTTTATTCTCCTTCAACTACGCATTACGCAATGATAACCCAAAGTGATGATGCCTTTTGTTGCAAGAACTGCATGTTGAGAAATTGAGAGGCTTGTAGATCAAATTATATTTATCATACTTTGATAATTGCTTTTGAATTTAGTTTGGTTCTTATTAATTTTACTATGTTTCTTTTATCAAACAAATATCAAATATAAACATGAAGATCACAAGAGAACAAATACCACAAGATATAGGCTCCAAGATAGGGAAAACCCCCTCCAATGGGAAAACCCAACAAAAATATCTTCTTATAGAATCAAATCAAAGTGAGATATTCAAGACCCATGACCACTAAAAACTACCAACCTTCTAGATTCCAAGTCAAACCCTCCTTCTACACAGTAAATCCATCAATAGCAAGATACCAGCAAAAAACATTCATCAATAGATACGATGAGGTAGAAATTATACAAACCCTTCTCTAACTTGAGACTTTGACCTTCCTTCTTCTGTAAAACTTCATAACCAATTGAGTGAATTGTGTGTGTCCAAATGAGCTCAAATCATCCTCTATTTATATTGTCCAAAGGGGTGTGAATAGACATGTCCTTTGGGGTTGGGTTGACTTGATAGGTAGGATGACTTGGTATATAGAAGAGTTTTTTACACAAATTACATATTTTAAAAGTTCTTTCTTCTTTTTGTTTACAATAAGTCCAAATACGACTTTTACTCTTTGAATCCACAAATCCAAGAAACATGAAGAACATGATTCTCTAATAAAATAATAATAATAATAAAATTCATTTTCTTTTTTCTTCTTTTTCTTTTACATAAAATATACAATGATGTAGGTACAAATACCATTATTAAGACTAAACCTACTTACATTTTCTAACACTACCTCTTAACTAGGAGGACATTCATAATTCCATAATTGTTACAAGGATACCTCTCAAATTGAAATATTCTCATAAGAAGAGTCAGATTGGCAATCCATCTTTAAGCATCAACATCATATCCAACATTGTCAAATATCAACATAGTAAGAACTTGACTTGACAAGTTCAAACTCTCCATAATATTAGAGCAGAATTCTGGGAGGCATACACATGGACACCACCATAGCCTCTCAAGTCACATACCCAATCTGAATGTTCACCATATATGTCCTTTAATGACTATTCTTATCCTGGATTCCAAATCCTCAAAGAATATTAGTCTGCTTCGACCACTATTATCTTGGATACACTATTAGATATTGAAAGAGTGTCGGTCCACGGGACTAATTCCTATATTTTATCCTAAATCATCAAGGATTACTAGTCCTAGATTCCAATTCTCCATTCTCCCACCATGCCCTTCACTAGACATATGGTTGTTAGTCCTGGCCTAGGGCATGACACACGAAGAAGAGAATACAATTTCCATCATCACTCCCTCTTGATGAGAGAGGAGATCCTCATTCCCTCTAGATTAGGGAATATATTATTACTTCTTAAACATGAAGGAGATCTCTTACTACCTCTCAAAGAGACATCATCAAAATCCTTCACTGGTCTCATGAATCATCAATACATCAATTACTAGATGTTTTGTGGAAATATAGTTGTAGGTACAGAGTTCCTTCATCAGATCATACTTGAGTCTTGACCTTCTGAATTATTTTACAGTCATTAAAGGGTTTCTCGGCTTCTAATACATCATGTCACAACTTTATCATCAATTGGTTCATCTTTTTCTTCAAGGAGGCGAGCTTGCTCATAGCTGTTAGCACATGTTTTCTTCCTTCATAATAGAGTTACGCCTTCACTTTCCAATGTCAATTCTATGCTTGTTCAAGCCATCAAAAGTTCCACTCACACAATTCATGTGTTCCACGATCAAACCATGTAACTGTAGATACAACATCACTAATTTTTGTTTCCTTATATCCTTTTCACACCCCATAACAATATGCTCTATTGGGGATCCAAGTCATATCCCAAGATTATCAATATTAGAGTCAAAAAATTATAATATCCTCTAGTAAGAGTGTCATGTCAAATTTTTATACTTACTCCCTCTGAAGTCAACATTCTTTTGAATGTTCTATCTTTGTGTTGCAACAATGTTTGGCTTCAACTTTCAATCCTCAATGCATTCACTAGAATGAACTCATCAGTTGGAAGCTTCAATATCATCATGATCCTTTTAATTCAATATTTCTGTCATACTCATCATTATGAAGAAGCACAAATATTTCTTTACTTTGTTCTTCCATCCTTCTCATATTCCTTCCACAAATTTGACAATATTCATTATGTACATGTAATTCTTAGTAGCAAGAATAACCAAGCGAAATCTACAAAGATAAGAGCATGATGTCAAATATTTCAATCTAGGGTTTCTATGAGTTCTCAAAAAAGTACTTCCAGGGTTCTAGTTACAAACCCTAGATATTATTTAACCTAACCCTTATTAGGGTTTTCATTTTTAGTGGAAATACCAAGTCTTAAGGTTTTGACTTCAAGCCCTACATTTGGCTTAATCCAACCTTGTCTAGGGTTTAATATATACCCTAATGCCTTTCTCTCAAAACTATTTTATGTTATGGCTTCAAGATATTTTTAGTATCAAAGGATACTCATCCTGCAAACCGTATATACTTCATAGTCATCAAGGATTGTCATCAAAATACTGAAAAACCCTAATGATTCTATCATGCATCTCATATGATTACAAGACCTATTGTTCAACATATCAATCTCCCATATGTAATTATTTCTAATATATTTGCAAACCCTTTTTCAAGATCATCATCAAGACTTGATCATAAGTTACACATACCTCTTTAGTTTTACCTATCCTTCTATGTAGAGATCTAATTTTGATTTTGATTTCAACTTCATCAAGTCTTCATGATCCAAACTACTATCCATGAACCATTATAGCCAAATGTATAGATCACTGTTTTACAATGTTACTGCCACATCAACACCATTTCTTCATGTCACTTCTTATGTCATCCATCAAGGTCACTCTCAAGATTAAGTAGGTCATTGTGATTGTCCATGCCATTTCTAAACTTTTCAAGTACCGAGAGCACAATCTCATATAGAGAATATTACCGTCTTATCCATTTAGGACACTATTGAGATTATATCTTGTTGAGGTTACTGCCATATACTGATTCTTACTAAGGATCTCAGAATATATGAGCATAGTCACTCGTCATCCAAATTATATTAGTTCTGAACTATATATGTTAGGTGATCACTTCCATTAACTATCATGCCATATCATATCATCGTTATACTAGCCTCACATGTATCATTGTCGAGTCATAATAGAAAGTGTATAATTATCACCATATAGACTATATGCGAGATGTAGGACAGTCCATAGGGTAAGCCATAAGTGTATGTAGATAAGCCAACAATGATTCACCATTATGAGTAAGAGTCACTTTGCTATCACAAGATATAGTGTTCTTTATTGAGAAGAGGCCATTGCAAACCCAAGAATAATAGAGAAGTAAAGTGATCCGTGATTGTGCGAGTGGCCATTGTAAAATGTCATTCAAAGCGACTAAATCTTTGAACATAGTGTCACTTTATTGTAGTAAGCCAGAAAACCCTTGTAGTGAGCTACGCGCAATAAACTTGAATCCTTACATAGATGCACATGCTAGGGACAACGTCACAGATAAGTTTGCGTTATGTCTCCGGGTTATAGAATAATGATGCCATTGTTTATATATTATTTCCATATCTTCAAACCATGTGATAGAAATGCTACAGATCAAAGTTTAATATGCGGTGAACTATAGCGAGCCAAAACTATGCCAGAGAGTCATAATATATATACGAAGCTAATGTTCTAATATTGAGCCCTTCAAAGTCATAGATATATAATATACAGGTCACAAGAGTAATCATGAGCCATGGGGAATGATCTGAGCCACAAAAAAAGGATACAACGGTGTTAGAGTGTGAGTCATAAAAATTTATATATGCGAGTCCCATAACATACATCTGTGTCAAAGTGCGAACTTTCAAGTCAACACAGAAAATAGTGAGCCACTCGATATGATGTTACAGAGTAATCACTATGCTCGATGCTACTTAAACTCAAATGATATCAACATGGGATTCACACAGGGAGTATAAGAGTAATGTGATATAGCTATTATTCGTGCTTCTGAGATATAAGATTGATTTACCATAAGTGATCCACAAATTTAAATCTAAGGACAAACTGAAGTGCCACAGTAACATTCGAGTCCATAGAGTAAAAAAGGTGTGTGACCATTGTAATGATTAATCCAATGCATGCCGATACATAGCGTTTCCCAGATATTTATTGTGTAAGTGAACCATTGATCCATTGTAATGTTGAAAGTGACATTCAGAGTCTGTCCATGCCACAACAAGTGTATAAATCGATAGATAAAATCCACCATGCCAAAGAGAGTAATCAAAAAAATATGAGATCCATTAAATAGGATGCGCCACTGTAATTTACATGAGTCTTAGAATTTTTGTTCAAGCCATAGAGTCCCTATGTGAGTATGTAGACTGATTCACTATAACTGTATGAGCCGCAAATCTATTCTAGACATAGTTTATAAAAGTAAAGCTTTAATCATAAGAATGATCCACTGAACCATAGTATCAGACTTTGACCTTCCTTCTTCTATGAAATGCCATAACAGGTTGAGAAAATTGTGTGTCCAAATGAGCTCAAATCATCCTCTATTTATATTCTCTAGAGGGGTGCGAATATACATGTCTTTTATGGTTGGGTCTATTTAATGGGTAAGCCAACATGGAATCTAGAGGGGTTTTTGACCTAAATTATATATATATATATATATATATATATATATATATATATATATATATATATTAAATTCCTTTCTTTACAATAGGTCCAAATAGGACTTTTACTCATTGACTCAACAAATCCTAGAAGCTTGAAAAACATGCATATCTAATAAAATAATAATAATAAAACTATTTTTCCTTTTTATTCTTTTTCTTTGTTTTTCTTTTATATAAAATATACAATGATATAGGTATAAAAACCATTATTAATATTGAACATAGTTACATTTTCTAACAGTGCACACTATACAGTCCTAGAGGATAGTCTCCCTCAACTACACACTCAGGAGTCTTACTGGTTTCACTTTCCCAATACATTTTCATAATCAACCTTATTCTTCCTTGTGCATTGAACAATCACAGTGGATAGTGGAGCCTTTTCTCGACCCTTGTAGTGCTCAACTATGCAATCCTGTGAGCCTCTCCCTTAGCCACTTTACAATGTGAAGTAACATTGCCCAATGATGCCTCCCTTCTTCCTAGACATTCCCACTGCACAATCTATGACTTGCTTCTCCCTTAGCTACTATGCACTATGCAGTCATAGTTCCTAGTCCCTCACTTGTTTCCTCCTGCTCCCACACATTGTGCTCAAGAAGGCCTCTATTCTCAACCTTTCCCACTATCCCATCTTAGTTAGCATGTTGCATGAGAAACATAGTAGACTAGGTGATTCAAGGACTGATATTGTCTTGTCATGAGTGAACTTTGTTTCTTGGTATTATTATCTTAACATTGCATGATGATGCTCAAGGAGGACATCAATGATATCATGTGAGAAGACAGTTGCAAATTTGAGAAACAAAGAGGTCATCAAAAAAAGAGATAAAGGGACATTTAACTACTATTGAAGGATGAAGATCAATATCACTTGGAAGACTCTATATGATAACCAACCCATTGGAGGATGAATATGATGTACAAGAAATACCTATCATGAAGATTGTGAAGATAGAAGTAGAGAGAAGAGATTGACATTGATACACTACAATGAAATCTTATGTCACCATTTCCAAGTCATGGATTCTCAAAGTGTCAGCACAAAAGTATTATGTTTTCAATGTATTTTGTCACAATTTGTGGAATGTAATATTGCATTTTCAAAAAGGAGAAAATGTAAAAAGTGTGGAAGTCCAAGGGTCACACATAGGATGCGAAAAGTCACTAGAAATTCCTAGAGATATGTAAAAACCAAACGTCACATAGCAATTCAAAAAGACACATCGAAGCTAAAGAGTCATGGGGGAGCTCAAGAGTCACAAAGGGAAGTGGAGATTCACCTCATTTGTTATAAATACACCCTTATAGCTCAATACAAAGGAATTTTCACCTTGCCTTCTCAAGCTAGGCATAAGAGAGAAGATCATCCTTTTGAGGAGCAAGTGGCGGCTTAACATTCCCCTACAGGAGCTAGTGGTGTATCTTGGGACATTTAATTAATCATCTGAAGCTCTTGGAGTCACTGCACTTTCATGCATATGTCATGAATGATTGTAAGATTATTGTTTCATTGTTTGTAGTGTATGTTTATGTTACTACATACTAATGAAAATGATCAATTTCTTTGGCTTTAGTATGCATCTTTGAATTGTGTCTCTTTCTTTCATGATCATTATTTCTTTGTGAACTATTTTTTCAAGATAATTATTCATTCTTTTAGATGTATAAATGTGCATTTATTAGGATAGTACTATTATTTTTCTCTTAAAGACTAATTTTTTCTCCCCTTCTGTGAAATAACCTTTATAAAATTTGCATTTGAATACTTCACAAGGGTAACTTGTTCATCTAGAAAGTATATGTGTATTCGCTTATGTTTTTTATTACAACGAAGGAAAATCATTAAGAATATGGCAGTTCAGCCTGTTTCTCATATGAGACTCCTACTCCAAATAATGTGAGGTCTAATTGGGACTTCATCTAAGGGAGGCCCTGTGTATATTGGAAGCATCGAACACCATCAATATTTTGGTGCTAGAAAGAGGGTTTCCTTTTTATGGCTGATAATTCACCACATTTACCCGAATAACCTTATGCTCAAGGTAGCAATTGTTTGAGCTCAACTCCAACTCATATATCTAAGAAAGGAGAATCATGTCACCAAGGTCCATACCCTACTTACGAAGTTACTTACAAGAAACTTTAGATACTTTAGACAATCACTAATCAGTTTACTCGAGCTCATAGATTACTCCCGGTTACATATGTTCTTATTCATAAGAAAACAAGGAAAGAGACAACCCGTCATGGAATATTAGTTTCCTTAGTGGAATAATTGGTTAATCCTACTCTTGAGGTTTTGGATGACTCTCTTGAAAAGAATTATGATCAAGTGGATATTCTACCACGTAGTTGGGCTAGCTGGATATGAGGAGGATTTTCACTTTTTTGACAATGAATAGCTGATAAATAACAAACAACCAAACAATAATGAAAATATGAATAATGAAGGAGAATAAACTTCAAAATCAAATAATGAATAAGAGGAGGAGAATGAATACTAGATGGCCCAGGGGTCTCTTTCTCTTCTAGGAAAGCTTCATCCCTTGCCTAAGAACCCTAAAAATCTACTTACAAAGTATGATCCAGACAAGAAAACGAAGGTTGAAGATCACATTGATGACTTCTACTTACATTTAAGGTTGTTATAGTAACATTTTGATGATTCTTTCTGTAGATTATTTCCCTACACTCAAGGTTAGAGCATTAATTTATTACTATAGTCTTCCACTAAATTCAATCCATAGTTGGAGGGAGTTTAAAAAATTGTTTTTAGAAAAAAATTGATAATAATAAAACTCTTGCCATCTTACTTAAAGAACTCGAAAACATTAATATAGAGGATAAATAAAAGGTTAAGGATTGTAATTAGAGATTTACATATATTTTGGACAAGGTAGCTACTCATGTGCAAGCTCATGATTAAATCACTAAACATTATTATACTACTTCCTCGCCCACTAACATTTCCATTTTTATGAAGTGAGCTATGAATGAAACTTTTTCTATTAATTTTATAAAAGCAGTTGTTGTTGAAAAGGCCTTAAGTTCTACTGGAGTCATTATTGATCAGGAACACTCAAAGGACTCCAAGGACACTCGAAAAAATTCTGAAGCCTCTTCCACTTAAACTAAAATAAAGATCCTTTTAACATGTAAATCTTGACTAATTCCTTGAAGTTGTTAACCAATGAAGTACCTGAACTCAAAATAAAGTTGAGTGAGGCTTATACCAATAATAATTCATTTAAGCCATACTTTAGAAAGAATTCCAATCAACCGACCAGGTATGCACAAACCTCTAATGTTGTATTTAATGTTGAGAACTTAGTCATGGATAATTATTGTAGTTCTCATCAAGAAGAAGATTCCTAAAAAATAATACCAAAATGGAAACATAACATGAATGTTGTGGTGGCCAATGTCATTGAAATTCTCGCAGCAGAAGAACATTTAGAGTAGACTCAAGAGACTGATTCTTATATATATATATATATATATATATATATATATATATATATATATATATATATATATATATATATATATATATATATATATATATATATATATTAATGTTGAGAACTTAGTCATGGATAATTATTGTAGTTCTCATCAAGAAGAAGATTCCTAAAAAATAATACCAAAATGGAAACATAACATGAATGTTGTGGTGGCCAATGTCATAGAAATTCTGGCAGCAAAAAAACATTTAGAGTAGACTCAAGAGACTGATTCTTATATATATATATATATATATATATATATATATATATATATATATATATATATACATACATGTGTCTTTATTAGGATAGTAGTATTACTTTTCTTTTAAACACTCACCTTTTCTCCTCTTCCATGAAATAAACTTTATACAATTTAAATTTGAATACTTCACAATGGTAAATTACTTGATCATCTCAAAAGTATTGCATACACTCTTATATTTCTTATTATAGCCAAGGAAAATTATTAAGAATATGGTAGTAGGGCCTACTTCCCGAATGAGGCTCCTACTCCAAATGGTGTGAGGTCAGATTAGGACTTCATATTGAAGAGACCCCTTGTATGTTGGCATTATCCAACACTATCAACATTTTGGAGCTTCCAGGATGACAATGTTTTTATGGATGATAATTCACCACATTCAAATAAAAAACCTTTTGTTCAAGGTAGAAATTGTCCGAGCCTAACTCCAACTCATATATCTGAGAAAGGAAAGTCATCTCACTAAGGTATACACTGTGCTTATGAAATCACTTACGAGCAACTCTAGACAATTCAACCTATCATTTATTTTTTTTCTATAACTCTTGGATTACTCCATGTTGGACCCATTCTTCCTCATAAACAATCAAAGAAAGACACGACCCATTTTGGTGTGTTAGTTTCTTCAGTGGAAGAATTGGTTACTTCTACCCTTAAGTATTTGGCTGACTCTCTTGAAGAAACTTATCAACAAGGGGATATTCTACCACCTAGTGAGACTAGAAGGAGATGGGGAGGATTTCGACTTTTCTGACGATGGACAACTAAGAAATAAGGAACAATTGAACAACAATGAATATATGAATAGAGAAGAAGAGTCTTCATAATCATAAAGTGAAGAGAATGTGGAGAATGAAGACATGGTTGATGACCAATTGGATTGGATGGCGCAAGGGCATCTTTCTCTTCTGATTAAGCTTCATTTCTTTCCAAAGCACTCAAAAACACTACTTACAAAGTATGATCCAGACAAGAAATCGAAGGTTGAAGATCACATTGATGAATTATACTTACATCTAGGGATATTAGAGGTACATTTTGACAATGTTTCTTGTATATTATTTTCATACACTCTTGAAGGTAGCTCATTAGTTTGGTACCATAGCCTTCCAATAAGTTCAATCCATAATTGGAGGGCATTTAAAAAATTGTTATTACAAAAAATTGGTCAGGATAAAACTCCTTCGATGTTACTTAAAGAACTCAAAAACATTAAAATTGGAGATAAAGAAAAGGTTAATGATTTTAATAAGATATTTACACATATTTTGGAAATTTTCCCAATTGATGTTCAACCTCATGATTCAATTACTAAATATTATTATATTGCTACCTCACCCACTAACATTTCCATTTTTTTGAAGCTAGATGCCAAGGAAACTTTGGCTCTTAATTTTGTATAAGAAATTTATAATGAAAAGGACTTAAGGTCTATTGGAGTCATTGTTGATCAAGAAGACTCAAAGGACTCCAACAACGCTGCAAAAGTATCCCAAGCCTCTTCTGCTAAAACTAAAAATAAATATCCTTTTGACATTGAAAGCTTGACTAAGTCCTTGAAGTTCTTAACCAATGAAGTATATGAACTCAAATGAAAGTCATGTGAGGCTTCGACCAATAATAAGTATTTTAAGTTGTAATTTAAAAAGAACATTAATAGACCTCTTAAGTCTTCACAAAGCTCTAATGTTATATTTAACATTGAGAACCTAGGCATGGATAATTATTGTAGTATTCATCAAGAAGCACATTCCAAAAAAACATTCCCACAATGGAAACATAACATGAATGTTGTCGTTTAGAATATCATATAAAGTTTTTTAGTAGAAAAGAATTTAAGTGAAACGTAAGGGACAGATGAACCAACCTTAACAGAGGAAAACAAAAATGTTAGTGATTAAATTTTCATGTTTGATATTATTCCGAATAACAATTGACAAGGTGCTGGTGATCCCCTATTGGGTGAATATCCTCCTCAACAACAAAATAAGAAGTATAAATTAAGGAGCAAAGGACAGGTGCCCAAGAAATATGTGAGGAACCAATTGTTAAGGAAAAAATACCTCCTAGTAATCCTGTTCAAGGAACTCATACCAAGTTTTGAAGCACCCAATCAAAGAAGAATGCTTCAGAGAACAATAAGAACATGTCCATCACTTTTGAGGTATCAAAACAAGTTTTACCACCTACCACTTTAGCACACCCTTAAAAATGTGAGGACATCATGTATCACATCTTGGAGAATATGAAGAATGCTGATGTTGATATCTACATCCATGAGCTAGAAAAATTTGTAGGGAAATGTGGGTTGATCATCCAAGCATTCACATCTCACCCTCTTTTAGGTAAGACAATTTCATCTTCTCAAGCCTCATCTAGTGAGTCTCCTACTATTCTTGAATCGGTAGTTACTACTGAGGTATATTATAGATCTACTTCCCCCCTTTTATTTTAACTTTTGAATTTTTAATTATAATGTCCATAATTGTCTAGTTGATTTTGGTGTGTCCGTGAATGTTATGCCCTTATCTGTTGCAAAAAAAATCAATGTGAAATGTGATAAAACTAATGCCAAAATCATACAATTGCGATAGATCTCTAGTGCAGGTAATTGGTGAACTTAAAATTTTTATAATTCATTGGTGTTTTGATAATAGATTTCACCAATTTATTGATATTTTCATTATGGACGTTCAAAAATATTATGGAATTCCTCTAAGTAGAGATTGGTTAAGTAAGTTGCAAGGATATTTATCCATATGCTGGTCATGTTTGTGGCTTCCTTATAGGGTCAAGAATAATCGAATTCAAGTTGAGAGTGAATATTTTATGAAGAATGTCATCATGACGCTTGAAGCTCATAATGAGTTGATCAGCGTTGCACAAGTAATATTCAGACATTGATTTTAAGAAGTTTATCATGGATTTTATATTGCATAGCCATGCCTTGTACTACTAGATATATAGTTGGGACTCCTTCCTTGTAATCCAACTAGTGCAAATGACCTTTTTATTATAGATGTAAATTGTACTAACACAAAGACTAATCCACTTGATGCTATGATTTGGAAATTTCATTTTCATATTTCGAAAACACAATAGGGTTTCGAATATAATTGCATTTTGATTGACCCTCAGAAGAACCATGATTTGATTTCATGACGATTGGAATTTGAGCTCATGGATAACATTGCAGAATATGAAGCACTCATTTTTGTACTTAAGAAAGCCATTAAGCTCAAAGTGGAAGTGCTAAAAGTCATAGGTGACTCAAATATTCTTACACATTAGGTAGATTATGTGCCACCTAATCTCAAAAACTACCATCAAGAGGTATGACATATTATTTCTTTCTTTCAAGCATCTATTATTAATTTTGTTCCTAGGATTCATAGTGCAGTCACATACACATTAGATAATGTTGTTGCTAGGTTATCACTGCTTAGAGATGGTTTTTATATTGAGATTATTTAGAAGCCATCCATTTTGGACAATATTACTAATTTACATGTATTCAATGATGACTAGTAGATACTAGATTTCATGGTTAATGCTCACGTATTTAAAGATGCAATGATTGATGAAGATGATCACAAAAGGGTTTTGCAGGAAACAACTCACATACATAAAGGATACCCCATGCCTAAGGGTTTGGTATCTTTGGATAATCTTTATGACCTACAAGACCGCTTTAAGGGACCAATTGATTCAGAGACCCATAGTTCCACATTATTACGCAAGCAAGTTAACATGGGCACCAAGGAAGATCTGAAATATGTGAACCTTGGTACATGGTGTTCTTCCCAAGAGCAACAAGTGTTTTTTCATCTTTTAAAATAGTACCGAAATGTGTTCACATGGATGTATAATGATTTTAAAGGGGTAAAGTCATTTCAAAAAAAGTTGAGAAAAGTTCATCCAACACTTGAACCCTTTGGATCATCTTTAAAGTTTGTCATTCTACCTGGATTTATAATTTTGTTCTTGTCATAGAGAAGTATGGGAAAATATGTGTATGTGTTGATTTTAAACACCCTAAAACGTGTTGGAAATACTAAGGGGGGGTGAATTAATATTTCTTTTCAATTGTTATTTTTACGAGTTATGTCACTTATATTTAGAACACAAAATAAAAAATAAGGATTAATAATTTTATTAATTTATTCTTTACAATGAATCAAGTAAAATATATCTAGGGCTTCAACCCTAGATGAAGACATCCATCTTCAATATTGCAGGCTCCAACCTATATTTTCCAAGCACCAACATCAACTTCCAAGGCTCCAACCTTGTCAATTCTAAGACACCAACCCCAAGGGCTCCAACCCTGTATCAGGTTCAGGCTCTAACCTGGTATCTTGAGGAATTCGACCATCTAGGGATCCAAACCTATCCTCCAAGGTGCCAACCTTGTCTGTTTCAAGGCTCCAATCTCTTGGGCTCCAACCCTCAGCTTTACTTAGTCAAGAAGTATTTGGTTATTCTTCACGGCTCTGTATGTATTCTTTGATGAACCCTGTCAATATTTGCTTAGTCCTTTATTTAGTATTCAAGTCACATCATCAATGACAACCTTGATCTCTTTAGAAAGTTTCACCACTTCTCTTCATTGTATCCAAGCAAAGATCTCCAAGGTCACCTCATGATGACTTCAGCGCATCATGGTCTTCAATAATATCTCCAAAAACATGTTCAAGATATCTGCAGAAGGTATTCAATATGTTTCCCCAAGAACTAAAGGCTACTCCAAGGTGTGCTCCAAATATTCTAGAATGCTAAACAAAAGTCCAAGAGATAGACTCCAAGGATGTCTTTCACAAAGGTTCAACAATGATGGCTTAAGATTAAGGAAAGTCCCACAAATGTCTTCAAGGCATCTTTCAATATGTGATGTTACTATTCCTTTAACAAAACTTCTTAAAGATACTTCAAAGTGTCACAAAGGTTGCTCAATAAATTGTCCAATAATTTTGAAATACAATGATGAACGAGTTATGTCACAACATTGCAGCTTGTCGATCTACAATGAACTTCCCCAACACAGAAATTCAGCCCAAACATTATCCACAATAGGTCCTTTATAGTCTCCTCCAACAAGAGATGCAAAATGTCTTCAACAGTGGTCCACAACTTCAAAGGTGGACTTCAAAGAGGTGATAACAGATCTACAAAAGCGATGTCATCTTCAAAAAATGGCTTCTGGAGCTGCTACAATGATGCTTCAAGAGGTTTTTTAAAGTGTCTTTTATACCCCTATCCTGCTCACTGTTCTTGGAGCTAATAACCCCCAACACCACTTACATGCAGCTCTATTTTAGGACAAATTAAGGCATGTGACCTACTCTCCTTCTCTTCCTAGATTGCAACTAATATGTAGGAGATGGCCCTCTCCTAAACCACACAAAAACCTTCCTTCTTTCTGCTTAGAACTGTATCTTCTTTCCTTGCCCAGAAATCAGACTACACATGGAGGAAAAACGTCCTTAAGATAGTGGTTGTCCTCCTGTACTAATGGGGCCTTTTTATAGGTGTAAACTTTCCCATAAAAATAGACCCAATCACCTTTCTTCTTCTCCTTATGAGCTCGATTGTCTTTCTGAGGCTATCTTTTCTCTTTGAAATCTTGTGATTGTCTTCATCGAAAATTCTATGCTAGAATGATGAATTTTGAATTATATTTATACTGATTTGAGTTTGAAATGAAGGGACACATCTTTCTGGAGGGAGGCCGACATGAGTGACAAAGTGTAGCTCAGCTAGCCTATAAATATATATATTTTTACCTTAAAAATGTAATATATCATCAACCACCATGACTTTGGGGGAAATTAATAGCTCATTAGAAGGAGGCAAAAATCCCATTTAAGATGGTATAAGACTCATTGTGGAAAGATGCCTCCAAGGTGTCAAAAATTATTTTTCTTTGTGACTGACCTTGAATGTTTGTGCATAAAATGTTTGGGACAAAATGAGGTCATTAATGGCTTCTTCATGGTTATGACTCCAACTATTTCTTTATATTATTTTAACATCATCATGAAGTCCTCCATGTCATCATATGTCACCATGTGATTCATTATAGTGTCAACATGTAATAGTGCAACATTCATGTCATCATTTAGTCTCTAACCATGTCATCAAGAGCCATCACGTATGGCGTCATCAAGTATAGCCCTCCATATGTCATCAAGGGATTTTTATATTAGATACATCATTGGTACTTAAGGTCTGGATCATCAATCACGACACATGATTGACACTCGACAATATCATAGTTAGTTATAGGAGTTCTTAAGATTTCTTTGGTGGTGTCTTGACATATTAATAGCTTCAAATATTCACTGATGGCATATTTATTAAACAAGAGTTTGTTCAACATGTACCTATTGAAGCCTCGAAAATCGCTGCAACAACATCGGGGATAACCACCCGGTCCGGACCTTAATACAGCTCCTTTTTCGTTTGGAATAGTGGCTCCGACTGGGGATAATGGGACCAGTTTCCCACAAAGGTAGATAAACGGGATGAATGGATGATAAAACTGAGCTAGCGATGGGCGAATGACTAAATCTATTGGCAGAAATAAAAGAAATATAATCTATCCCGGGAATCTATTTAGCTTTGGAGTGTAGTGTTTGATGGTCCAAGCCTAAAGATAGGCATATATATGACTCTATCTATCAGACGCAGATATTAATACATTTTGTGATTGCTGTGCCTAAATAGTTAAGCAAAGCGATTGAGCGATATTACTACACTTATTATTATATCATTGATACATGCATGATTGAAAGGAAAGCAGACTATAAAACATCCAATAGTGGAACGAATATGGAACCGCTGTTAAAACATATGCATGCGATCAATAATAGCAAAGATAACCAAATAACAATTTACATAACAGGAATGGATTCAGACATAGATATAAATACCATATGAGCTGTTTAGACACTCCCGATATCAATCGCTACTTGTAGTTCCTCCTTCAACACAGAGACATTTCCATACAAAGACAATAGTGCACAATTGCATAAAAAGCTCCCTTATCGAATTTAGAACGATTGGTCCAGTTTCATAAAAGAATATTGACTGAAGCACAGTAGTGCAAACTTCAGTCTTTTAAGTCTGTTACAAAACGTTACGACCCTTTCTAAAAACATGAAAGGGTCTATAAATACTAAATTAATCTAAAACATCTAATAAATAGAAATCCTACATAATCGGCATCAATAACTTTTGATCCTATTTTTGGCCAGCGAGCTGGCAATCGGTGGCAATGATTCATTAGGTAGGCTCTTTGCCTTTAAACCTGAGCTGACATATCGCTATCATTGGTTCTACTTCAGGCGGTTTGTTGAGGCGCGAACTGAGCTGAGCAACGTATGTGGCATCTTGAATATCGGGAATTATACAACCGAGTGCATCAGTTAAACACTTGATGGTTGACCTTTGTGTGTGTGGCTTGATCAGAAAGAGCCAATATGCATCGGAAGTCAAAGTATTAACTCCAGCGATTAACCTTCCCTTCTCCTCCAAGTCAGGATAACTTGATTGCTCATTCATATTTGCTGTTGTTATGCTTCCAGGTGTACACTGGGAGATCATGTTTGCCAATTAGAGGGTGTTGTTGACCAGATCAACCATATTGTTGGCAGTTAATTTACATCTTGAAGCCGCCCTTTCTGCTTTCATCACTTGAGTGTGCCATTCTGTGAAGAGTATGTCCTTGTATGTTTCTTGGATTCTGGGCAGATTCGCTGCTTTTCCCACATCAGAATCTTGCCAATCAAGATATGTGGTTATGATTTCCTCAGCTTGGTCTAAATCATTCCTGGCCTTTTCCACCTGCTGGCATACGGAGGTAGTTAGCTCGCACAATGGTTCTGCCTCAGTGAGTTGATGACATAGGAGCCTAATCTGCGATATTAATGCACTGTTTATTTGAGATGCCTCGGCTCTAAAATCCTCCACTTGTGGAGCGCCTTTTATTACTTCGAGCTGTGCCGACAATTGATCTATTTGCTCGTCTTTCGTTTTCATCATCAGCTCATTTGCTGTCCTCAACTGCGCCAATGCCTCTAAAAATTCCTTTTGTTTCTAGATCGCGCTTTGGTCGATCCTCTGCCTCTCTGTCTGTAATTGCTGGGTTAATGAATTGTTCATTTGCTGTTGTGCCAGCAACTGCTCTTCTGCTTGCTCTGCCTTCTGCTTTGCCTCGGTCACTTTTGCCTGTAGTGCAAAAATTTCTTGGTCCTTAGTCTTCAATAGAAGACTTACCTCCGATGCCTTATCAATAGTCGCTGCAGAATAAGCTCCTGCATACTGTGACAGCTTTGTTAGGTCATCGGAGGGGTCCAATTCCTCCTTCCATACTACATTACCCGTGACTATTTTCTCTGGAAAGATAGAAAGTTGATCAGTCTTTCGTCTTTTCCTTGATCGCTTTACAACTGCTCTATGCCTTGGGCTATAGAAAACATCTAGGGGAGGAATATCTTCCACCTGGAGAACGATTTGATCGGAAGGGTCTTTAGGAATTACCTCAACATCCTTAGAAATGGGTGGGCCGCTGGTTCCACTTAGAACCTGAGGAGAAGTGATGTCCGGTGTGTCATTTGTTTTGGAGGTGTCCATATCTTTGGAACCTTCCTTTCCACTGATAATAGAGTCAAATTGCTTCCACTGCTGGAGCAATTCGGGATCAATGGTGGTTTGTTTCTGCTTCTCGACTTTGGGACTCGCTCCGCTCTTTTTCCTGCTCTTTCCTCTGTTGCTCCTCTTGTTCTCTCCTCTGCTTTTCTTCTTGTTCCTTTTTCTGCCTATCTGCCAGTTCTTTTTTCTGTTTCTCCTCTCGTTCCATCTTCTGTTGTTCCTCTACCTCTTTCTTCTTTCTCTCTTCTTGTTCCATTTGTGCTCTCTGCTGTTTTTCTGCTTGTTCTTTCTTTTGCCTTTCCGCGTGTTCTTTTCTCTGCCTTTCTGCCTGTTGCTTCTTCTGCCTTTCCTCCTATTGCTTGTTCTGCCTTTCCTCCTGTTGCTTCTTCTGCCTTTCCTCCTGTTGCTTCTTCTGATCTTTTGTTGTAACAGGAGGCTGGCTTGACTGTTGCCGACCAGGCTCGCTTGAAGATGTCGCTGGGGTTGTTGCCAGTAAATCTAGAGGCAGAGTTTGCAACCTCTGCTCTCTAAGTTTATTGAACTCAGTTAACCCTTCATCATTATATTTCATCCTAGCGAGTTCTTTAGCATGGCCTATTGATTCGGAGGCAACGAACAGGTCATCAAACATATCTTCTTGATGATCAATTTTAGTCAATTTGGCCTGTTCTAATGCAGTGTAAGCAGTTTTCTTTGGATCATATAACCTATTTGGGATAGTGGCCAGAGTTAAGGACTGAATCTTTGTGGCTTCCTTTTCTGCATGCTTGAGATCATGCAGAGTATAGACACCAATTCTCAAGGGAAAAGAGGGCCAGCCCCTCTTCTTTTCTTTCTTGAGAGTCTGTGTAGTACTCTCGGCCATAATCTGATAAGCGACTTCTCTAGCTAGCAGTTTATCTAGAATATACAAAGGGAGAACATGCGGATTGGCTTGGCTCCCAAAAACCCTAACATAGGTAAACATCTCTTCTCCAAACCAACTTGCTACCGCTGGTAAATCAAAGGAAGCTAGATAGGAGATTTTGGGAATGGGCTTATCAAAAATAGAATAATGAATGGGAACCATATATGAATGGGTGAGGGGTCTTGGGCGGTCCACCTCCAACCGAGGATGGGAAACTCAGATTCGAAACATAATGTATCTAAAATATATGCACTGTAATAAAACGAGGGAATTTTCCTTTCAGTGACAACAGAATTAGCTCTAAAATCACGAATAGCTACGGCTAGCTTATCAGAGAGAATAGTGGCCCAATCCATGATTATGCTGTTTACTGCTGCCTCTATTAGAGGAACCATCTCTATTGTGAAGTTAGCAGAGTCATGTAGTCCCCATAGCCTACACATCATTATCCCCGCATAGCAATAGGGAGAAGACAAAGAATCAACTGAGTACTTACCGGAAGACTCGTGCTTGTGTTTGGCCGGATTCTGCCTCCAATCCCGGATGGGTTCGGATTCCACTTCATTATCAGCTGCAAATTTCTCCAGGAACGTCTTGTTATACACCTTCTCCGGCTCGGGAAAATGATACATTTGCCTTAGATGCTCTGGCTTGAACGATCCGAAAATCCTCCCATCTCTGGTGCTAAAAGTCCTATCGAGGATTGGAATTTCCTCAATTGCCCATTTCACGACGTCTGTGTAGGGAAGAATCTGTTCTCTGGCCGCTATCCTGTGAAGGAAAGAGTCGGCCAAATCTTTGAGAGTAGAATCAAACTTCTTGAGTAAGTCCACACTAGCTTCCGTCATTGTTACCACTGGTTGTTCGGCCTCTAGCAGATTATAAGTGCCTTGCCATGTAGCTCTGGTGACACCCGTGCATGTGGTATCCGATATTAAGCCCTTCTTTTTATCTGCGGCAGCTTGTCCTGCAACTGATGTAGCAGAGGAACCCGCGCTCTTTTTAGATTTCTTCCCCATCTTGCTCAGGCTTCTCTCGACGGATGAATTCTACACAAAGGCAAGAAAAACCGTAACATAGAAACATAACAACGAAAATCTATAGTGGGAGAGATATATCAATCGAAGCGTGCCGAGAGCTTAACTCTCAAAAATGGCTGCGGATCCAATTACTGGGAAGATCTTACAGATACATTAAATGGCAGTTTAAGGCCTGCTACTCTTTAAATGCTTATTACGCCGTTATCCGGCTGAATGACCCCCTTAAGCGTGCAATGGATATTTTGGCGGTTCAGCGCAGGTAATCGTTAATCGAAGGGGCAAAACTTTAAATACGAATGCATCACCTTATCAATCCATTTAACATCTTTTTTTTCGAAATCCGCGCTCTATCAATCGGATATCAATAATACTTTAGATCTTCAAGTTATGGCTTTTGAAACGCCGATTGCCGATAGCGATATCGCATCGCATTAGGAGAATAGGTATTATATAACCATAAGCATAGGATCCTCCCGAACGCCGATATGCGACATCGCATCGGATAGTGTGGAGAAATATAACAAGGTGCATTTAGAGTGAAGTGCCGATTCTCTGATCACCGATATCGCATTGCATCGGTGGTTAGACCTGGGCGCCTTATTAATGTGCACGGGATGTTGCCGACTGCCGATTGCGAAATTGCATCGGATCGGAGTAAATGTCTTAAGATGGTTTGACCGCATACGGAGTATTGCCGATCGCCGATAGCGAAATCGCATCGGCGGAGACCATTGTGCCACTTAAATGTGTTTTCCATGTCATTGCGATATGCGATCTTGTGATCACTTTATCGCAATAATAAAATATTGTTTTATTTGTTGGGAAATAGTTGTTCTCAAGGTTTAAATAAATGAGCTCATTTGATCATCGGACCTTTTTTGAACAACAAAAATATTGATACCAATTAAACTTTCAAAGGGACCCGTTCCATATATTAACCTTTATACATAAAAATGATATGAAATGGGGGGTTGTTGTAGAGCACAACAATTGGCGATTCGCTGGAAGAACCAGTTATCTCTGGAGCTTGATAAAAACACTTAAGCTTTTTCAAATAGAGTCTCAATCAGAAGGGGAAAATTCTAATATAACTAGATATCTATGCATTCTGAACAAAGTGAAACTATTTTGTTAACTTCCTCCCTTTTTTAAAGAAAATAAATGCATTCCAAGTTTTAAAATAGGCCTTTGTTGGTTTATAATGATAAAACAGAAAACTTTTCCAAATCAGCTTTTAAAATTAACCCCTCTGTCATAGGTAGAGCCTCTGTTGCCAGCAAACGTTTATAGTCTCGACAGGGATACCTTTTAACCATGCTATTGTCCATTGTTCCATTCAGTTAAGAGTGTGACTAATCAGAATGAATCTAAAACATGTTTTCATATTTTGTATTTCATTTCCTTTTTCTTCTTTGTTATTAATAAGATAAAAAGCCATTGTCCTGGTTTGGTGGCCAGCTGTTGACAATGCCATTCACTGGTAGTAATCTAACTGAACAAGCTGGCTCGTGATGAGACCCCCTGTCTTGTAATTTCAAGCCATTACCCTGTTTTGATATGCAGTATTGGTAATGTCAGTCAAACTATTTTCCTATGAACATGGTAAGCAAGCTTGTAATAAGACCTCTTATCTTTAATCTCTTATATTTTAGAATTACACTCTGAGTAATCATAAACTTTAGTGAATGGGGTGAACAATCTTCTCCTTAAGAGCAAATGGATGACAGGTCAAGAGTTGAAGGTGCTGGAATTGGATTAGCTTCTATCTTAGTATAGATAACCTTTGGAGACCGATTTTGAAAACAGAAAATGATTCACAGAACTTTTATGTTTTGAGAGGAGTCTACAAAAGTTGGACTGTGGTTTCAGACTACAAAGATATCTAATTTCCTAGAAATTATCCCTTTTGGTTAAAAGTTCTATTATTTAAAAGCAAATATTCATACTACTTCTGTGAGACAACTTTTCAAATACAGCAAAAGGTCAATGGAAGATATCTTACAACATTATTTTCTGCGAATCCTACAAACTACAAAAAATCTACCAAACTTTAAAAAGGAGAAGGGGTTACCTCCTCAATTAAAGAATTTCTTCAAGATCAGGCCATTAACAGGGAGAGAATCTCTCAACCCTGATAAGTCTTGCAGTACAAAGGTCGAATGGCCTATCTTTTCACAGATCTGAAATGGTCCAAGCCACATCTTCTGGAACTTGGTGTGCTTTCCTTTATCTTCATGGGCTTTGTCCCATTTCAGAACTAAGTCACCGACTTGGAATTGTTTTGAACCGGATGAGACTGAATCAAAAGCTGCTTTGATGACTTGCTGATGTTTGGCGTGGATAACCTTGGCTTTTTCCCTTTCCTCTTCTAATTTTAAAATTTGATCATATCTAAGCTGAATAGAAGATGAAGGATTTTCCTCAATGAACTGAATTAGGGCTAAAGAAGGAAGAACAAGATTGGTGGGTAGTACTGCTTCTTTTCCATATACAAGATTAAACGGAGAAGTTCCAATAGAAGCTTTTTGTGTTATCCTATCAGCCCATAATGCAAATACTAAGGATTTATGCCAGTTTCTATGATTCTCTTCGATCGTTCGCTTAATAATTTTGATCAGATTCTTATTAGTAGACTCTGCTAGACCATTACCCTGAGGATAGTAATTAGCAGAATACTTTAATTTAAACCCTCTTTTAATAGCGAAATCAAACATTGCATTGCCTGAGAAATAAGAAGCATTGTCAAAAACAAGAGCATTTGGGACACCAAACCTGGTAATGATGAATTGATCTATGAATTCAATGATTGCTTCAGAATTTGCTGTCTTTAAAGGGATCGCCTCAACCCACTTAGTAAAATAATCGGTTGCAGTAAGTATATACTTATGCTGTTTGGAAGAAGGTGGATTAATCTCCCCAATGATGTCCAATCCCCATTGCTCAAAGGGCTGTTCAATGTTGACTGGTTGCAAAGGGAAGGCTGGTTTTCGTTGTCTTCCACTAGAAGTTTGGCAATTGAGGCATTTCCTTACATACTCGTGGGCATCTCTAAACAGAGTGGGCCAATAATATCCAGCATGAATAATCTTGTGAGCTGTTGTGTCAGCTCCAAAATGTCCTCCTGCTGGTCCATCGTGTAACTCCTGCAAAACCTTTTGGGCTTCAGATTTCTCAAGGCATCTTAATAAAATAGAATCATAATTCTTCTTAAAAAGCACATCATCAATAATTGTAAAACTCTTCGCTTTTAACCTGATGGCCCTTTTGTTTTTGTAAGACAGATTTGGAGGTGCATAACCATTCTTTAAGTAAAAGATTAAATCTGCATATTGAGATTCAGAATCAGTAACACTTATCTGATTGATTTCTTGAGTTTGATCTGTATCGCTTGATTCTGGAACGTTGGATGATCCTGCCAATATCCTGCAAAAACCTTGGCCCCTAACAATCTTTGCTGGCCTAATTTCTAAGTCATACTCTTGTAGCGTTGTGACCCAATTTGCCCTTTTTTCACCCAATTCTTTTTGGATTAATAGTTGCCTAACTGCCGGGAAAGGAACTATTACTTTTGTATGGGTTTTCAGAAGGAAGGGTCTGTAATGTTTGACTGCTTTAAATACAGCAAAGGCTTGCTTTTCAACGTCGGAGTAATTCAATTCGGCACCCTGAAGATTTGAGCTAAAGAATGAGATGGGTGCTTCCAAATTGTCATCATTTAATTGCGTGAGTACTGCAGCATAAGATAAGTCGGATGCAATGGTATACAATATAAAATGATTGGAAAAATTTGGAGTATTTAAGGCTGGGGCATTGATTATTGATTGCTTGATTAGATCGAAAGCTTCCTTTTCTACTGATCCCCACTTAAAGACTGAATTCTTCTTAATCATTGTCTGAAGTGGCAAAATAATCTGAGAAAAATCTGGAACAAATCTTTTAACAAAATTGATCTGGCCTAAAAATGACTGCATTGATTTTTTATTGTGAGGGAATGGGATTTCAGAGATTTCTTTGATCCGATCAGGATCAATATAAATGCCCTCTTTGGATACGATAAAACCCAAGAGCTTCCCTTGATCAAGAGCAAAGAATGACTTTTTAGGGTTAAGAGAAATACCATATCTTTTGCAACGCTGAAAAATTTGATTTAAGTCGTGCAAGTGATTAGATCTCTCTTTAGAGAATACAGTAATATCGTCTAGATAGACGACTACTGTTCTATTAATTAACCCTCTAAAATCTATGTCCATGGCTCTTTGGAATGTCGCTCCTACATTTATAAGCCCAAAAGGCATTTTCTGATATGCATATGTTCCCCATTTTGTCCTGAATGTGGTTTTGAGCTGGTCATCAGGATGAACTAGAACTTGGTTATATCCTGAGAAACCATCAAGAAAGGACATCAATTCAGAGCCTGCCACTGATTGAAGTATTTTCTCCATAGTAGGTAATGGGAAATTGTCTTTCAAGCTTGCTTTGTTCAAGTTTCTGAAATCGATAGAAATTCGAATATCGCCATTTTTCTTTCTGACTGGCACCATGTTAGAGACCCAGTTTGAGTGTCGGACAGGAAAAATAATCTTGGCTTTCAAGAGTTTGTTAAGTTCCGACTTTATCTGGCTCTCTAAATTTGGATGTATTTTTCTTAACTTCTGCTGAATCGGTTTCTGATCGGGAAGCATAGGAATGGTATGCTGGATAATGGATGTATCATAAGTCTTCAAATCATTGTACTTCCAAGCAAAAACCTGCTTGTTCTTCCTTAACAGTCTAATGAATGCCTCTTTCTCTTCAGAAGAAAGTCCTAATCCTAAATTGATATTCTGAGGGGCTTGCTCGGTACCTAAATTTATCAATTCAAACCTTAGGGTAGAGCTTTGGAGTTTTGCATTAATTACAGGTTTGAATCTGTCTTTAATATCATAAAGATCTTCCAGCTTTACTACAGGCTTGGGAATTGCATTTTCTTGAGGTGTTTCTTTCATTTGAGAGTCATGCTCATCTTCTTCAATGATTTGATTATCATAGGACTTTTCAGAAGTTAAGAATTGCAAAATATCCTCATCATGGTTGAATACTCTCCAATTAGTGATATTATCATGAATTGAAGGCCTAAAAATCAATTCTACGGAAAATCTATCAGGGTTGTAGTCTTCCGAAGGTAGAAGCTTGGAAGCTACATTGGCTAGTAGGTCGGCTGCCGAGTTTTGTGACCTAGGAATGGAGCAAATGTTGAATGTCGAAAAATGTGAGGTAAGATCTTGCACTAGCGATTGATAATGTTTGAGGTGATTTGAGAGACAATGAATTGCATTTCTCACCTGTTTAACAATTATTTCAGAATCGCCAAATACTTTTAGATATTGCACTTTAAGGCCGATTGCTTTATATAATCCCTGGACTAAAGCTTCATATTCGGCTGTGTTATTAGTGCATTCAAATTCTAGCCTACAGGACAGCATTGTCTTTTCTCCTTGTGGACTAACCAAAATGCAACCTGCTCCTGAGCCCTCGCTTGACTTGGAGCCATCAAAATATAAAGAACAAAATAAAGGAGTATTAACAAACATATTTACAGTTTTTTTATCATCATTGAAACATCTAGACCTATCTGTTTGTGAAAAATTCTCAATCTGAGATGTAAAATGATTAACTGAAAAAGGAGATGGTTGGGGAACAAAGTTGCCAAAGAACGACTCTGACGAATAATTCCCCAAAATGCTGTTGTTGAACGCTACAGGTTGGTTTTCTTGCTCAAATTCAATAACTGTGTGGGTCATATGTTTCTCACGATCAATCCTTATTTGATTTGGCTTACCCTTGTAGGGAAGCCACATATGTGACCAATCAGTGGAAATATACCCATGCAATTTTTCGGACCAATCCCTACTCAGAATTAAACCGTAAAATTCAGGTATATCAGCTATTAGGATGTCAATCCTTTGTACTACTCTGGGATCAGCAGACAACCTGATAGTTACAGAATTAATTTCACCCACAACCTGCACTTTGGTCCTGTCCAACTGTACAATATGAATAGCAGACTTCTGGGGTTCAATGTTCAGTTTAGCACAAACTGAAGCTGGCATTATGTTAGATGATGCCCCTGAGTCAATTAAACAGTTGTGCAGGTTTCTGTTATAAATCTCATAGGTCAGCAGGAAGGGTGGAGTATGAGAATTTGATCTATCACCAATCAAAACTGAGTCGGTAGCTTCAACCATACTTGGAGGAGACTGGCCTGAATCATTAGCAGCTTTAGCACTGGGAAGAGGAGTAGAAGGAACGGCATTTAATTCTTTAAGAAGTAATTTCTGCTGATGCTTTAATTTACTAAGTTCAAACATGGTGATGTTTGCTTTAGTTTTCTTCATATCATCAACAATATTATATTCCATTGAATCAGATACCACTAATGTTTTAGATGTTGAAGGAGAATTAGAAGTTGAAGGCTGGTTTTGGGGAACTACTATAGGTGATTTCTTTGGAGGAACTTTTTCCTTTGTTGTGGTGGCACCTGCACTCCTTTTCTTTGAAGTTTCCTGGACAGGTTCAGAAGTACTTCTACTTCTAGTAGTGACCGGGAAGGCTTCTTCTTCATTATCGGTATCAGAGTTAGGGAGTATAAAATCCCACATTCCGTGGTATTCAGCTACTTCTTCTTCATCATCAGTTTGTGAGGTTGTTTCCTCTTCCTCTTCTTCTTGCTCTGAATCTGCGTTAGATATGACATTCGGTGGTTTTGATTCAGTTTTCTTATAAGTCCTAAATGGTTTTTTGTTTGAGGTTTCGGCGACCTGTTTCTTTATGTCAACCATTTCGTTAGACAAGGTTTTCAGGACCTTTTGCAAACCCTCCATGTCGTATGGGTCCTTTGGGGTTTTCTTCTTAGAATCTTCTTTGAAAGAGACTTTTTTGGCTTTTCTGTCCTCCAGAGCAGCTTTCTTCTCTAGAGCATTGATGCGCTTTTCCACGGCAAGCGCTTCTTTCATGTTTTCGGCTAAGGTAGGTTTCCTGGCCCTGTCTACAAAAATGGCTATATTGGCAGGTAGGGCGGTGATATACCATTCGCTTCGAATTTGTTCGCTTGGTTTGGAGGCAGTAGGGATTTTATTTAGGAGCTTATTGAATCTAGCATTAAATTCCTTTATTGGTTCCCTATGCTCTATTCTCAGATTGGAGAGATCGTTTATTAAAGTAGCCAAAGACCTATCATCTCCATATTTGGTAAGAAACTGCTCTTGGCAAGTGTTCCAACTGGTAATGGAACCAGAGGGTAAAGAAAAATACCAGGATCCTGCTGATCCTTGCAAGGTATAAGGGAAAAGCCTAACGACAACATCTGCTTCTGTTACTCCTTTCAAGTTGACTGCCAACATGAAATTATTGATATGTTCCTCAGCCTGGGTCCCATTATCTGGGTTAAATTTAGGTAGCCATTTTTCAGGAGCATCTGGTAAAGGATGCAACGGTGCAGGCATGTTGACTGCACCTGGCCTGGTCCATGGGTCTGCCATTATAATAGCAACAGTGGTTGATACTACTGTTGGAATTCCAGATGTATGGGAAGGAAATAACGATGAGGAGTGAGCAGGTTGGGATGTTGAGGTTTCTAATCCCTGGTGGACAACAATATGTAATGGGGGAGTGGATGATTGACTTTGCAGAGGAGAAGATGGAATGGAGGATATGGATGAAAGCTCTCCACTATCAGATCCTTCAGTATATTTTTTAGCCTTTTTCCTTTTGGGTAAAGGGAATTCGGTGGGTTCAATACCAAGTTTTTCGCTTTGAAGTCTGGTGAGAGGATGAGATAAATTGAACTGCGAAGTCGCACTGCTTTGTGATACCTCAGATTTCTGTGGCAAAATCGAGAAGCTCTGAAGTTTGTGGATAAGAGACTGGACTTCAGGGGATTCAAGACTTAATTGTTCTGGAGTATGATGAGTTTGAGCAGTGGTAGTTGATTCCTCCTCTTCTTGTTTGGATACCGGCGAACCAGTATGCAAATAGGAAGATTGAGGGGATTCGGAGGGAGAATTACTCTTAGGATGGCTTATAGGTTTCGACTTATGTGCCATTCACAGTTGATGGCCCTCCTTCTAGCGCCAAAAATGTTGAAGCCTCGAAAATCGCTGCAACAACATCGGGGATAACCACCTGGTCCGGACCTTAATACAGCTCCTTTTCCGTTTGGAATAGTGGCTCCGACTGGGGATAATGGGACCAGTTTCCCAAAAAGGTAGATAAACGGTATGAATGGATGATAAAACTGAGCTAGCGATGGGCGAATGACTAAATCTATTGGCAGAAATAAAAGAAATATAATCTATCCCGGGAATCTATTTAGCTTTGGAGTGTAGCATTTGATGGTCCAAGCCTAAAGATAGGCATATAGATGACTCTATCTATCAGACACAGATATTAATACATTTTGTGATTGCTGTGCCTAAATAGTTAAGCAAAGGATTGAGCGATATTACTACACTTATTATTATATCATTGATACATGCATGATTGAAAGGAAAGCAGACTATAAAACATCCAATAGTGGAACGAATATGGACCCGCTGTTAAAACATATGCATGCGATCAATAATAGCAAAGATAACCAAATAACAATTTACATAACAGGAATGGATTCAGACATAGATAGAAATACCATATGAGCTGTTTAGACACTCCCGATATCAATCGCTACTTGTAGTTCCTCCTTCAACACAGAGACATTTCCATACAAAGACAATAGTGCACAATTGCATAAAAAGCTTCCTTATCGAATTTAGAACGATTGGTCCAGTTTCATAAAAGAATATTGACTGAAGCACAGTAGTGCAAACTTCAGTCTTTTAAGTCTGTTACAAAACTTTACGACCCTTTCTAAAAACATGAAAGGGTCTATAAATACTAAATTAATCTAAAACATCTAATAAACAGAAATCCTACATAATTGGCATCAATAACTTTTGATCCTATTTTTGGCCAGCGAGCTGGCAATCGGTGGCAATGATTCATTAGGTAGGCTCTTTGCCTTTAAACCTGAGCTGACATATCGCTAGCATTGGTTCTACTTCAGGCGGTTTGTTGAGGCGCGAACTGAGCTGAGCAGCGTATGTGGCATCTTGAATATCGGGAATTATACAACCGAGTGCATCAGTTAAACACTTGAGGGTCGACCTTTGTGTGTGTGGCTTGATCAGAAAGAGCCAATATGCATCGGAAGTCAAAGTATTAACTCCAGCGATTAACCTTCCCTTCTCCTCCAAGTCAGGATAACTTGATTGCTCAATCATATTTGTTGTTGTTATGCTTCCAGGTGTACACTGGGAGATCATGTTTGCCAAGTAGAGGGTGTTGTTGACCAGATCAACCATATTGCTGGCCGTTAATTTACATCTTGAAGCCGCCCTTTCTGCTTTCATCACTTGAGTGTGCCATTCTGTGAAGAGTATGTCCTTGTATGTTTCTTGGATTCTGGGCAGATTCGCTGCTTTTCCCACACCAGAATCTTGCCAATCAAGATATGTGGTTATGATTTCCTCAGCTTGGTCTAAATCATTCCTGGCCTTTTCCACCTGCTGACATACGGAGGTAGTTAGCTCGCACAATGGTTCTGCCTCAGTGAGTTGATGACATAGGAGCCTAATCTGCGATATTAATGCACTGTTTATTTGAGATACCTCGGCTCTGAAATCCTCCACCTGTGGAGCGCCTTTTATTACTTCGAGCTGTGCCGACAATTGAGCTATTTGCTCGTCTTTCGTTTTCATCATCAGCTCATTTGCTGTCCTCAACTGCGCCAATGCCTCTGAAAATTCCTTTTGTTTCTGGATCGCGCTTTGGTCGATCCTCTGCCTCTCTGTCTGTAATTGCTGGGTTAATGAATTGTTCATTTGCTGTTGTGCCAGCAACTGCTCTTCTGCTTGCTCTGCCTTCTGCTTTGCCTCGGTCACTTCTGCCTGTAGTGCAAAAATTTCTTGGTCCTTAGTCTTCAATAGAAGACTTACCTCCGATGCCTTATCAATAGTCGCTGCAGAATAAGCTCCTGCATACTGTGACAGCTTTGTTAGGTCATCGGAGGGGTCCAATTCCTCCTTCCATACTACATTACCCGTGACTGTTTGCTCTGGAAAGATAGAAAGTTGATCAGTCTTTCGTCTTTTCCTTGATCACTTTACAACTGCTCTATGCCTTGGGCTATAGAAAACATCCAGGGGAGGAATATCTTCCACCTGGAGAACGATTTGATCGGAAGGGTCTTTAGGAATTACCTCAACATCCTTAGAAATGGGTGGGCCACTGGTTCCACTTAGAACATGAGGAGAAGTGATGTCCGGTGTGTCATTTGTTTTGGAGGTGTCTGTATCTTTGGAACCTTCCTTTCCACTGATAATAGAGTCAAATTGCTTCCACTGCTGGAGCAATTCGGGATCAATGGTGGTTTGTTTCTGCTTCTCGACTTGGGACTCGCTCCGCTCTTTTTCCTGCTCTTTCCTCTGTTGCTCCTCTTGTTCTCTCCTCTGCTTTTCTTCTTGTTCCTTTTTCTGCCTATCTGCCAGTTCTTTTTTCTGTTTCTCCTCTCATTCCATCTTCTGCTGTTCCTCTACCTCTTTCTTCTTTCTCTCTTCTTGTTCCATTTGTGCTCTCTGCTGTTTTTCTGCTTGTTCTTTCTTTTGCCTTTCCGCGTGTTCTTTTCTCTGCCTTTCTGCCTGTTGCTTCTTCTGCCTTTCCTCCTGTTGCTTCTTCTGCCTTTCCTCCTGTTGCTTCTTCTGCCTTTCCTCCTGTTGCTTCTTCTGATCTTTTGTTGTAACAGGAGGCTGGCTTGACTGTTGCCGACCAAGCTCGCTTGAAGATGTCGCTGGGGTTGTTGCCAGTAAATCTAGAGGTAGAGTTTTCAACCTCTGCTCTCTAAGTTTATTGAACTCAGTTAACCCTTCATCATTATATTTCATCCTAGCGAGTTCTTTAGCATGGCCTATTGATTCGGAGGCAACGAACAGGTCATCAAACATATCTTCTTGATGATCAATTTTAGTCAATTTGGCCTGTTCTAATGCAGTGTAAGCAGTTTTCTTTGGATCATATAACCTATTTGGGATAGTGGCCAGAGTTAAGGACTGAATCTTTGTGGCTTCCTTTTCTGCATGCTTGAGATCATGCAGAGTATAGACACCACTTCTCAAGGGAAAAGAGGGCCAGCCCATCTTCTTTTCTTTCTTGAGAGTCTGTGTAGTACTCTCGGCCATAATCTGATAAGCGACTTCTCTAGCTAGCAGTTTATCTGGAATATACAAAGGGAGAACATGCGGATTGGCTTGGCTCCCGAAAACCCTAACATAGGTAAACATCTCTTCTCCAAACCAACTTGCTACCGCTGGTAAATCAAAGGAAGCTAGATAGGAGATTTTAGGAATGGGCTTATCAAAAATAGAATAATGAATGGGAACCATAAATCCATTGCAGATTTGGTACAAATGGTGCTTGTAAGAAGACTTCCACAATTTCTGGTGGTATATATGAATGGGTGAGGGGTCTTGGGCGGTCCACCTCCAACCGAGGACGGGAAACTCAGAATTGAAACATAATGTATCTAAAATATATGCACTGTAATAAAACGGGGGAATTTTCCTTTCAGTGACAACAGAATTAGCTCTAAAATCACGAACAACTACGGCTAGCTTATTAGAGATAATAGTGGCCCAATCCATGATTATGCTGTTTACTGCTGCCTCTATTAGAGGAACCATCTCTATGGTGAAGTTAGAAGAGTCATGTAGTCCCCATAGCCTACACATCATTATCCTCGCATAGCAATAGGGAGAAGCCAAAGAATCGACTGAGTACTTACCGGAAGACTCGTGCTTGTGTTTGGCCGGATTCTAACTCCAATCCCGGATGGGTTCGGATTCCACTTCATTATCAGCTGCAAATTTCTCCAGGAACGTCTTGTTATACACCTTCTCCGGCTCGGGCAAATGATACATTTGCCTTAAATGCTCTGGCTTGAACGATCCGAAAATCCTCCCATCTCTGGTGCTAAAAGTCCTATCGAGGATTGGAATTTCCTCAATTGCCCATTTCACGACGTTTGTGTAGGGAAGAATCTGTTCTCTGGCCACTATCCTGTGAAGGAAAGAGTCGGCCAAATCTTTGAGAGTAGAATCAGACTTCTTGAGTAAGTCCACACTAGCTTCCGTCACTGTTACCACTGGTTGTTCGGCCTCTAGCAGATTATAAGTGCCTTGCCATGTAGCTCTGGTGACACCCGTGCATGTGGTATCCGATATTAAGCCCTTCTTTTTATCTGCGGCAACTTGTCCTGCAACTGATGTAGCAGAGGAACCCGCGGTCTTCTTAGATTTCTTCCCCATCTTGCTCATGCTTCTCTCGACGGATGAATTCTACACAAAGGCAAGAAAAACCGTAACATAGAAACATAACAACGAAAATCTATAGTGGGAGAGATATATCAATCGAAGCGTGCCGAGAGGTTAACTCTCAAAAATGGCTGCGGATCCAATTACTGGGAAGATCTTACAGATACATTAAATGGCAGTTTAAGACCTGCTACTCTTTAAATGCTTATTACGCCGTTATCCGGCTGAATGACCCCCTTAAGCGTGCAATGGATATTTTGGCGGTTGAGCGCAGGTAATCGTTAATCGAAGGGGTAAAACTTTAAATACGAATGCATCACCTTATCAATCCATTTAATGGCTTTTTTTTCGAAATTCGTGCTCTATCAATCGGATATCAATAATAATTTAGATCTTCAAGTTATGGCTTTTGAAACGCTGATCGCCGATAGCGATATCGCATCGCATTAGGAGAATAGGTATTATATAACCATAAGCATAGGATCCTCCCGAACGTCGATATGTGACATCGCATCGGATAGTGTGGAGAAATATAACAAGGTGCATTTAGAGTGAAGTGCCGATTCTCTGATCGCCGATATCGCATCGCATCGGTGGTTAGACCTAGGCGCCTTATTAATGTGCACGGGATGTTGCCGAGTGCCGATTGCGAAATTGCATCGGATCGGAGTAAATGTCTTAAGATGGTTTGACCGCATATGGAGTATTGCCGATCGCCGATAGCGAAATCGCATCGGCGGAGACCATTGTGCCACTTAAATGTGTTTTCCATGTCATTGCGATATGCGATCTTGCGATCGCTTTATCGCAATAATAAAAGATTGTTTTATTTGTTGAGAAATAGTTGTTCTCAAGGTTTAAATAAATGAGCTCATTTGATCATCGAACCTTTTTTGAACAACAAAAATATTGATACCAATTAAACTTTCAAAGGGACCCATTCCATATATTAACCTTTATACATAAAAATGATATGAAATGGGGGGTTGTTGTAGAGCACAACAGTACCTCAACATCATCTAGAACCAAGCATCTCAATAACACTTGCCCTCTCAGTCAATTCCATATTTACATCAATAATAACCTTGATTAAAAATTTCCCCATTAGTCATTGATGGAAATATTCTTTCCCTTTGTTAGGCCCCTATACTACTAGTGTAACCCCTTATTGTTATTAGTACAACCCACTTATTATATTGATGTACCCATGTAGTGCCCATATTGTTACTATTGTGCCCCATAGAAGCCCACTATTGTTATTATTGTGCCCTTACATTATTATTGTTATGTTGGCTCTGATTATGTTATGACCCCTTAGACTCCTATATATAGAAAGGAGGTCTTTTCATTTGTATCATCCAAGAATTGCTCATTTGTGTAATGTAAAGGAGGTTGCCCCCTCGAAGAGGCTCAATTATAAGGCGCTGATCTCTATTTTCTATCTTTTTGTGAGCTGGTTTCATAACTTTTGGTATCAGAGCTTTGGATTCTTGGGTTTCGCTGCTCCAAACAGGTCATCGTGGAATTTTCGCTATAAAATTTTTTCTGCGATGTTTCAGAAGATAAAAAAAAACCCATTTGATAAGAAATCGCGCTGAATATCGGGCACAAATTTCAGAGCTTTTTGCTCTATATTTGCGGAGATATGATTTGAGGAAGTTGGTATTTTTGCAGACTCCTGAATTACATTCCAAACCGGTGACCTGGGGAGAATCATCATAAATTTCTCTTTGAGCATCGGATTGAAATTTCGTAAGAAGGTATAGAAAGAGGATGGACTATAGTTTCACGTATATATTTTTCAGAGCCATAGGTTGAAACAGTGACTCATGGCACGTCGTACAAGTTTTCTTTACTGAACTAGGCTATAATCAGGTCATCTTGGGAGAATTATGCATAACTCTTCCCTGGAGAATCCAATTTGGATCAAATTGGTGGCATTGGAAAGAGGACATATAGGGCTACTACAAATCACAATTTCAGAACTTAGAGATCCAAAATTACAGAGTTACAGTTGTTTCAAGATTGAGCTCCTAAAATCAAGAAAAAGCAAGATGAAGAAGTTTGATGGCAAGGATCTGGTAAATTGGATACTTCAGATGGAGCAATATTTTGATCTACATGGTGTACCACTGTTACAAAAGGTATGTATTGCATCTTAATATTTAGAACCAGATAAATTTTTATGGTATGAAGGGCTTTGTTCTCGTAAACAACTTGTTACATGGTCAATTTTCATGGAGGAAATGATAACACATTATGAGGATAGAAAGAGCAACACCTTCTTTAGAGAAACACCACAATAATTGGAAAAAGTAAAAGAGTTTGTGACATAGTGGAAAGCAAAATTATGGAAACCAGGAAGCATACCCCTCACAACTATAAAGATGGAAGTGTTGTTTCTCCTAACCTTCCACAACCTACAAGGGTTACACCACAACAATTGGAAGAAAAAAGAGAAAAAGGGATTTGTTACAATTGTGATAGAAAATGCACTAAAGGTCATAAGTGTGTTGAGAAGAAATTATTTTACATAGAATATGAAGAGGAGGAAGAAAAGGATCAAGAAACATCAAAAGAATAAGATATATGCTAGGAACCCACCCCGAAGAAAGAAGAAATGAATCAGACCATATCTTGTAAAGCATTGGCAAGAATTACCACTCCTCAAACTCTCAAGATAGAAGGACATATCAAGAAGAAAAAGTTGCAGGAAGTGAAAGATCACATCAAGAAAGAAGAAATGAATCCAACCATATCTTGTAATTCATTGGTCAAAATTACCACTCCTCAAACTATCAAGATAGAAGGACATATCAAGAAGAAAAATGTTTAAGAAGTGAAAGATCACATCGAGCATCAAGAAATGAATCCGACCATATCTTGTAAAGGATTGGAAGAAATCACCGCTCCTCAAACTCTAGAGATAGAAGGACATATCAAGAAGAAAAAGGTTCAAGCAGTGAAAGATCACATTGAGCATCAACAAAAAGTTCTCCAACTTTTAAAGGATAACGCCACTTCGATGCAAAATCAAATGAAACAACATGTAGATCAACATCATAGTGAAAAATGTTTTGATGTAGGTGATTGGGTATTTTTACTGCTACATCTCAAGCAAGCTCTTTATGAGAAGGAAATGTTGGCAATACTACATGCACTTAAAAAATGGCAACCTTACCGAATGGGAAGACTCTTCAAGGATGAGGATGTGGAAGCATTGTTCTGTGCTATTTCTATTATCCAACCAGATTGGATAAATGAAGCAAGGGATGAATGGAAGAAGGATGAAGAAGTATGGCCACTTATTCAAAAGTTTCAGAAGATCCCAATTCAAACAATATTGCCAGAAATTGAAGAGGAAGGAAAAATCATATTGGAACCTAGAGCAGTCACAGAAACAAGAACCCGACAGCTACGAAATTGATCAATTTCAGAGTATCTCATCAAGTGGAAGAACTTACCCACTGAAGATTCCACATGGGAGGACAAGAATTTTATACAGAAGCATCAAGAACTACTCAAGCGTTGAGGACAATGCTTTTTGAAGGAGAGGGGCATGTTAGACCCCTATACTACTAGTGTAGCCCCTTATTGTTATTAGTACAACCCACTTATTATATTTATGTACCCATGTAGTGCCCATATTGTTACTATTGTGCCCCATAGAAGCCCACTATTGTTATTCTTCAGAGGATAATCTTTGTTCTAGAAAGTATTTAAGGCTATAAAATTCTCTCCCCCTTTGACATAAAATGAAAAACGGGGTGCTCAAGTGCTCCCCCTGTCAAGATGCTTCATAGGTATGTTACTCCCCCAGTCATGGTGCTCTTCCTTCTCGCAATGTGGTCCGTGACATATGTGTTTACATTTCTTCATTTGATGAACCAACTCCCCCTGCTTGCATAAAGTCCTCTCATTTCCTTAGATAAGAAATTTTTTTTCCTTGTCATCAAGTGGAAGAAATCTTCAACAATGGTCCTTGAGATAAGTAAGGAATCATGTTCTTCAATGGATTTTCTCTCAAGAGATGATTTATCAAAAGATGATTATCCATGTGTGACTCGTCAAGAATTTCATAGGGCCCATTTAGGGATAGCTTCTGCAAGAATGATTAAGAATCATAAGCTCCCCAAATAGTATGCATGATCACCATTGGTAGAGTCTCATTATAGAATATCAAGGATGACATCATTAGATCAACATCATGTGTTGTTGTCTGGAGTAATCAAGAGATTTTCGGATCCAATTTTATTCCTTGTCCATACTTTTGTAACTTTCTTCTCTAGATTGGATGTTATGGTTTTAGCTTGTTTAGGGACCCAAGTCAATTAACAATCACAATCCATATGTCTATTTTTATGGCAATTGAAGCCCTCCATCCTTTTCATGAATGAGGAATCATGAATTATTTTTGCAAAGTTGCTTCTAGGAGATTGATGGGGACCATTATATTTGTCTTTGTGATATTCCCTACAATCCTTAGACATGTGCCCAAAGTTTGTACAAGAATATAAATAACCAAGAAATATTATTTGGTACCTGAGAGATGCATATTTACTTGATGTACTTTAGAATTATTTTTTTCCTTGGGATTCTTTGATGATATTCATCTCCTTTTGTATTCTTGACACCATCTACAAGACTTCTTCTCCTCGCCTTTGCTAGAACTGGGAGCATCAACATTTCTTCCAGGCTTCCTCACATCCTTGATGTTTGAAGCATTATCATTCTTGCTTGATGATTCACCTACATAGCCAAGAACTAATTTATCAAGGGGAGACCTTTGATGAATTAGGATGTCATCTAGGGTTTGAAAACTTTTCAAGTTCTTATTCAGCAAGTCAACTTCCTTTTTAAGAAAGACAATTTCTTCCTTCATTTCCTTGCATTTTTCATCCTTCCTTGATAGAATGATATCCATTTGTTCCTTCATATTGGTTGCTTCACATGATTGGGCCTTAAGAGAAGTGATTTCTGACCTTAACTTGGTGATGTCATCATCCTTTTCTTCTAGTTGGCACATCATGGTGTTTCTCTCCTTTTCTACTTCACCAACTTGTCCTTCTATGAATGCCAAATATTTCATCACCTTCTCATCTCCTTTTGCTTGTTTCCTTTCTTCTTCTAGTTGAGATCCAAGGGGTGAGACCTCTTCCTTTTTTTGACCAATCTCTGCTTCAAGTTTGTTCAATTTCTCGAGTCTTTGTTCAAGATGGCTTGACCAAGTTTCTTTCCTTTTCTTTTTCTTATCCAATTGATTTGTCATGGATATGACTTCTTCATGATGCTTTCTTTTGTTTTGATGAAATTCCTCCTTAAGTTTGGTCAGTGCCTTATCTCTTTCTTGTACTTAAAGCTTGAAGAGGTCAACTTCATTCCTTGTTTTGCACTGGTCACCATCTTGTGCTTTCTTCTTAAGTTACTCATTTTCCTTTTTCAAACTGTTAATCTCTTCCATGTAAGCTATAAGTTTAGTCAAGAGATCTTCCTCCAAGCCTTCTTTGTTTTCTTCTTCTTCTAGGTCTTCTTTGGCCTTGATGTCATCATACTTATTTTCAGCTTCCTTGATGGGTTCTGGATTTCCTTCTTGCTTTCCATCATCTTCTTAACTAGAGTTATGGTCAATGCTACTTTTGAGTGAAGGTTACGAAGTTTGTCCCATATATCTTTTGCTGACAAACATTTTTCCAAAATGACCTTTATAGAATTTGGTAGCCCATATAAAATTGTCTTCATTGCTCTTGTATTGTACTCCTTGGATTCATGGCCCATCACCTATCGGTAATCACTGGTTCCTATACATCAATTCCTTTAGCCATTAAGAAATTTCTCATTCTTAACTTCCCTACATCAAAGTTTCCATTGAACAAAGGAACCTTCCCGATTTTATTTTCTTCAGTTTTCACACTTGAGGAAGAGACATATTTAGGAGGATTGGACGCTTTCTTCCTTGGCTTTTCCATTTGTGTTCTAAGGATGAAACTTCAAGCTCTTAGGCTTTGAGTGAAGATATTTGATCTAAAACCAATTGTTGGAAACACTGGGGGGCGGGGGGGGGGATTGAATTAGAATTTATTTTCAATTGTTATTTTTACCAGTTAGATCACTTATATTTAGAACACAAAATAAACAATAAGAGTAAATTCTTTTATTAATTTCTTCTTTACAATGAATCAAGTACAATATATGTAGGGCTCCAACCCTAGATGAAGACACCAATATTCAATCTTCTAGGCTCCAATTTGTATTTTCCAAGGACTAACTTGGACTTCCAAGGCTCCAACCTTGTCAATTCTGAGGCACCAACCCCAATGGCGCCAACCCTATATCTGGTTCAGGCTCTGACCTGGTATCTGGAGGACTTTGATCCTCTACTACTCCAACCTTATCCTCCAAGCCACTAAAGTTGTCTTTTTAGAGGCTCCAACCCTCAACTTTACTAAGTCAAGATGTATTTGGTTATTCTTCACAATTCCCTATGTCTTGTTTAATGAGGCCTGTTAATCTTTGCTTAGTCTTTTCTTTAGTCTTCACATCATGTCATCAATGAAAACTTTGGGGTCTTTATAAATTGTCATCATTTCTCTTCATCGTACCCAAGAAACGATATCCAAGGTCACCTAATGATGACTTCAGCACATCATGGTCTTCAATAATATCTCGAAGACCAACTTCAAGATATCTTAGCAGGGTCTTTAATATGTTTCCTCAAGAACTGAAGGATTCTCCAAGGTGTGCTACAAATCTTCTACAATGCTAAACAAAAGTCCAAGAGATAGACTCCAAGGATGTCTTTCACAAAGCTTCAACAATGATGGCTTCAGATTAAGGAAAGTACCACAAATATCTTCAAGGCATCTTTCAAGATGTGATGTTAATGTTGTTTTAACAAGACTTCTTAAAGATACTTCAAAGTGTCACAAAGGCTACTCAATAAATTGTCCAATAATTTCGAAATACAATGATGAACAATTTATGTCACAACCTTGCAGCTTGTCGATCTTCAATGAAATTCCCCAACATAGAAACTTAGCCCAAACATTATCCACAATAGGTCCTTTATAGTGTGCTCCAACAAGATATCAAAAATGTCTTCAACAATGGTCCAGAACTTCAAACGTGGTCTTCAAGAATGTGATAACAAATCTACAAAAGTGATGTTTGTTTCAAAAAACTTCTTCTAGAGCTACTACGATGATGCTTCAAGAGGTTTTTTAAAGTGTTTTTTATACCCATGTCATGCTCGCTATTCTTTAGGGTAATAACCAACCCCAACACCACCTACACATAGCTCTATTTAGGACAGAGTAAGGCTTGTGACCTACTCTCCTTCTCTACCTAGACTATGGCTAATATGCACGAGATAACCCTCTCCTAAACCACACAAAAAACTTCTTTCTTTCTACTCAGAACTGTGGCTACTTTCCTTTCTCAGAAATCATATTACAAGAGGAGGAAAAGCTTCCTTAAGACAACGACTATCCTCATTTACTAATGGGTCCTTCTTACAGGTGTAAACTTTCCCTTAAAATATACACAATTACCTTTGTACTTCTCCTTATGATCTGAGTTGCCTTTCTGAGTTTATCTTTTGTCTCTAAAATCCTGTGATTGTCTTCACTGAAAATTTTGTGCTAGAATGATGAATTCTGACTTATATGTATACTTCTTTGAGTTTGAAATGAGGGGACACATATTTTTGGATGGAGGCCGATGTGAGTGACAAAGTGTAGGTTGGATAGCCTACAAATATATCTTTCTTACCTTAAAAATTCAATATCTCATCAACCACCGGTATCTTGGGGGCAAGTAATAGCTCATTAGAAAGAGGAAAAAATCAAGTTTAAAATGGTATAGGACTCATTATCGAAATATGCCTCCAAGGTGTCAAATATTGTTTTCCTTTGTGACTGCCCTTGAATTTTTGTGCATAAAATGTTTGGGAACATGAGGCCATTAATGGATTATTCATTGTTATGACTCCAAGTATGTCTTTATATTATTTTCACGTCATCATGAAGTCCTCCATGTCATCATATGTCACCAATTGATTCATTATAGTGTCAACATGTAGTAGTGCAACATTCATGTCATCATGTAGTCTCCAACCATGTCATTAAGAGACATCACGTATGGCATCATCAAGTATAGTCCTCCATATGTCATCAAGGGCTTTATGTATTAGATACATCATTGGCACTTAAGGTCTGGATCATCAATCAATGCACATTATTGGCACTCGACATTATCATAGTTAGTTCTAGGACTTCTTAATATTTCTTCATTTGTGTCTTGACATATTAATAGCTTGACATCTTCATTGATGACATTTTTATCAAACAAGAGTTTTTTCAACATGTACCTCATCATCGAACTAGGAAACTCAAGAATACTTGTCATCTTGGTCAATGCCATATTGACATCAATGACTACCTTGATTAACAGAATGGGCTTTTGATAAATATAATTATCCTATGAAATCCATGGAGAAAATACTCTAGATTGTATCTAGGTCTGAGATGTTCCCATTGGACAAATTTCCCTAATAGAACCAAGTTCTAGTAGCAAAACCTGAAAGATTAAAAATAACCCTTAGAACTAAATGGGGGTACATGCACATTTCAATGAATTCTTTTTGGACTTATAAAAAATATTGCTATCCTTCAGCAAACTATCGAGATCGCATTCCATGGAATACTCATACAAAGTGTATGGAATGACTTGGATTATGTTATAGCATTTTCAAAGAAAATATCTGACCATTTTGGTCATCGAAGGAAAATATTTGAGGAACAAAGAGTTAGTGTAAGGGTGTTTTCACCAATTCTTTAACATTAATGTGAACATGGTTATTGATTATCTCAAACCGTAGAATGTGTATCATTGTTGAAGAAAACCATTGATGTGACTATAAATGAGAAAAAAAAAGAAGTTGGTCAATTCGTGAGGTATGTTACACTTTATAACCTATTCTAAGACCAGCAATTCAACCCATATTGCAAATTTACTTTCCAAAGAAATTGTAAGGTTACATCGACGACCCAAAACAATAGTTTATGAAAAAGATACTAAGTTCGTAGGACATTTCTGGAGGATATTGTGGAAAAAACTTGGGAAACGTCCTTCATTTAATTCATTCTATCACTCTCAAATAGATGGACATATTGAAGTTGTAAATAAGATCTTTGGAAATTTCCTAAGGAGATTAGTAAATGAGCATAGAACACATTGGGTTCAATTTCTTCCACAAGTTGAGTTTCCTTACAATGAATTTCCGAATATAAGTAGAGGAAAACAAACATTGCAAATAATATATGGTATGCACCCAAAGGGACATTATAAACTTAGAAATCTGGGAAAGGAAGAAATAAGGAGTTATAATGTAGAGGATTTCACTATAACAATGCAAATGTTACATGATTAGGTCCACGAGAACCTACAAGACAATAATCAGAGGTATAAATAGAGAGCATATATAAATAGGAGAGAGATCAATTACAAGGTTGGAAATTCAGCTTGGAAAAATCTAAGGAAAGAGAGATACCTAAAAAATGAATATAACAAATTGAAGTTGAAGAAGATATGACCTTACATGATTTTGAGGCCTACCAATAGAATATGTAACTTGGATGAGTGTGACTAAGATCTAGAAGTATGGAAATACAGTTGAAGAACTCATGGAAAGAAGTCCATGAAAAGATCTTGTTCTATAGGATTCTGATGCAAGAGCATCCTAGTAGAGAATTTCACTTTTCCTAAATGATAAATTTCCATTTTTTTTGTAATCATTGTGATCATGATATCTAGGAGAATCTATGTCTCTTAGGTTTTCATGGTCAAGTGTCATTATCAAATACATGTAAATATATTATTTACTATAGTGGAATTTAAGCTTCTAAAATGGTGACAACTATAAGATATATGCGAGGAATATTAGTTATAACCTCTAAATTCTCTTTTGGGATATTTTTGGATGGGTGATGATAATGTATTATTGGTCTAATTTAGAAGGAAGATAAGCAATATCAAGAGAGGCTTTCATGGTACACTATGTAGTTTTTTGGCTTTAGATTACAAATATGTGAGCTCTTTGTAATTGTTTGTTGTATGTAATATAATGATAATTGAATCATATTCTCTATCCGCTATGTTAACTTTTTGTAACTTGATATGAATAATTTGTAATGAGTGGGACACTTGAAACTCCCATTAATTATAGTTTCCACATAATGGGGGTACCCTATTTAACATACTTTTCCATTAAAGGCTTGAAGTGACATTATTTTATGCCAAGGGTGCAAAATGAGAGAGTTAGAGGGAAAGTTGAAGCCATTCAACCATTTGGGGTTCATAGTTGAATTTTTTTGGGATCAAGTAATGGCCACTTCTCAAGTCCTGATTTACGGTCCCGATATTAACTCTTGAAAAATGAAACATTTACTAGAAGAAATTGCATACCAACCTAGCAAGGGGTTCCCATGAGTTGTGGTTTGAATAAAACCACTAGTGGTATTTTAGGGGGGGTTTGAAAGTGATAAGTGGTAATAAGATGGGAGCCCCCACAATTTATCTAAGTTATCTACTTATGCAAGGGGAACCACTAGATTTTTTCTACACCCACACCGTACCCTTAACTTTTCGCACATGTTTGGGCCCCCATAACCCTATTGGGATATTAGGTCTGGCCACTTGATGATCACAATTATTAATGATTGTCACTCTTTAACGAGGACCCCTAACCATTAAACTTTGATGGGATTCAAAGCCATGTAAACCTCTAATTGAGTAACGTGTTGACTACACCATTAAAAATAAGTTGAACAATAAACACAACTAGACCCAATAGGAACTAGGTCATGTGGAGATAGATTGGATGGCAAGGGTTAACTGCAAATGTAGAGGCACTGACCTCAGTGAACTTCGTACATCAAAGGAAAACAAGGAGATCAAGAAGGCTAGCAAATCCAATTTTCAATCAGAAATACTCCAACAAGAATTCAGTGACATTCTATTCAAGGTGAGCCATCCAATTTAGTTATGTAGTCTACTCCTACTACTAAATCAAGGAGCGAATTTGATTTCTTAAGGCCTAGAAGGACTATAATTTTGATAAAAATCTATGACGACTTAGATGTAAAATAAAATTTTAGATTGTTTACTTATCAACCAACATGTTTTGAAGTGGAAATAAAACATAAAAATTTGGTTAAAGAAATGGATGAAGAGATGGATTTCAGAGAGGAGAATGGTACATGAAGATCTAGTAGAATTACTTTAAGATAAAGATCAAAAGGTTTACAAAACCAAGATCAATGAGAAAGGAGAAGTAGAAAGTATAAGGAAAAATTAGTAGAAAAGGTATTTGCATAGCAGGCCAGAGTGGATTATGGTGACATGTTTGCACCAATTGCAAAAGGTTAGATACAGTTAAATCTATCTTGGGCATCAAAACTCAAAATAAGTGGAAATTTTATGGGATGGATGTAAATTCAACATTATTCAATGAAATTTTTGAAGATGAAGTATATGTAGAGCAACAACCATGATATGTGATAACAAGGTGTGAATATAAGTTATACACGTTGAAGATATATGTATGGAAGTACGTCAATCACATGTCCAACAATAATTTGAGAAATAAGATAAAGAAAGAAAAATGGCTTGTAATCTATCAGATTATGCTCAAAATCAATGCATAATGTGCCATTGCGACTAAAGAATATAAAACTAGAGGTTATGCTCCTGCTTCTACACCCTGGGCTAGGTATGCTCGAACTAAATCTAGATCTACAAGGTCAGATTCTACTGGATTTCAAACTGGAAAAATATTTGCTAACACAATCTCGATATGCGGACTTTAAATTTAGATGCATGTGAGAGATTAACAAGGATTCCACATGGCATATCTCAAGTCAAATCTATTATAAGGCTACAAATGATCACAAGGGATAACTATTCATCTATATCGATATGCAGACTTTAAATTTACATGCATGTGAGAGATTAACAAGCATTCCATGTGGCATATCTCCACTAAAATCTATTATAAGGCTACAAATGATCACAGGGGATAACTATTCATCTGTATCCTTGATCTTATCATGTCGGCTCATGGGGTCAACATTCCACTTTGTTTCTGTTAGTAGATTGTAATTCACCCTGAATTTTGCTTGTAGATTGTAAATCCTTGTGACTACTAGGATGTTATCAGAGAAAATAGTCGAACACTCAAAGCTTTCACCTTTCATAACTAAACATTTCAATTTATACACATCTTCAACTATGGACGAAGAATAACTGCACCAAAAGATATTTATTATGTGCTGACTCTAGCTGACTATGCTGACTGCTGAACGATTATCAGCGTCATCTGAATAGTGAGCGATTCCATTCGTGATTAATATCCTGACACCTCCCCTTAATCATAACCTACATGTTAAAGTTCCTGTTGGTCTAAGCCTCATCTAGGCATACAACATAATTTGGATTTTCTACAACGGACAACTTACTTCTACACATTTCAAATTTATCATTTCCAAGAGGCTTGGTGAATAGATCAAACACATTTTCATTTGTATTACAATATGATAATTCAATTTCTTTTGATTTCACTTTTTCTCTTACAAAATGATGTTGTGTTTCAATGTGTTTTGTCCTTGCATGATATAGAGGATTGTTTGCCAATTTGATAGTGCTTTGATTATCACATCTGATTACTATAGGTTCTTGTTGTGTTTATCCAACATATTCAAGTATTTTTCCAAGCCATATTGCTTCACATGTATCAATACATAATGCTTTATACTCAGCTTCAGTAGGTGACAACAAAACAGTTGGTTGTTTCTTACTACTCCACGATATTGGTCCAGAACCGATTTTGAACACGTATGCAGTAGTAGATTTCCTGTCATTTGGATTTCCAACCCAGTCAGAATCATAATAACCTGCCAACTCAACATCAAATTCATCATTATATATAATACCAAAATTAAGTGTTCCTTTCATATCTCGAAGGAATTTTTTTGTTGCTTTCTAGTGGCTTTGAAAAGGCTTAGCCATGAACTGACTAAGTATGCTAAAAGAATATGCTATATCTAGACTGGTAGTGGTGAGATAGTTCAAACTTCCTACTAGTTGATGATACAAAGTTACATTCACCTCTTTGGTTCCATCATCACTGCACAATTCGACATTCCATTCTGAAGGAATATATATTGCCTTACATTCAATCATATTGAACCTTTTAAGGATTTCCCTTGTATATTTTGTTTGTGTGATTAGTGTCTTACCATATTCCCTCCAAACTTCAAGGCCTAAAAAATAATGCAATTCACCAAGATCCTTCATCTCAAATACATGTGACAACTAGATTTTAATTTCTTCAATCAACTTGCATGCATTTCCTCTTATGATATGATCATCAACATATAAATATATCAAAGCAACATTTAGACCTTCGTCTTCCTTGATGTACAAGTTAGGATCATTTTTTCTTTTCATAAAACCTTTCTCATAAAAGAAAGAATCAATTTTCACATACCAAGATCTTGGTGCTTGTTTCAAACCATGTAAAGCTTTCTTTAACCTGCAAACTAGATGCTCCTAAACCTGTTTTACAAACCCTTCAGGCTGAACCAAATAAACTTCTTCTTTTAAATCACCATTCAAAAATGCAGATTTGACGTCTAACTGATTCATTTTCCAATTATATTTTGTAGCTAATGCAATCATGATTCTAATTATGTTCAACTTAGCTACAGGTGCAAAACTGTCTTCATAATCAACTCCCTCCTTTTGTGAATATCCTTTTGCAACCAATATAACTTTATGCTTATAAATACTTCCATCAACATTAATATTGGATTTATACAACCATTTGCATCCTATGGGAACTTTGTTTTTAGGAAATTCCGTTAATTCCCATGTGGCATTCTTCATTCATTGCATCTCTCCATTTTTCATATTCTTTAGCTTCCTTATAGCTTGAAAGTTCTACAACATTCATAACAATAGACATTAGTACATAATATTTATACCTTACAGGTACCTGACTTTAACGTGATCACCTTCTTGGAGTTTTACTACTACTATCATCTTTCTTTAAGCTTTGTGGGGTCTCCTCTCGTCTTCTTGGAGTGTCATGACTACTTGATGCTCTTTGCTCTTGAACTTGTACCTATTCCTGTGCTTGTTCTCGTTCCCATTTAACACTTGTATCTAATTTGACATAATCATCAGTATCATGCCATACACCAGTATTATTCTTTTTATCACCTTCATTTGCATTCTCATGAAAAACCACATCCCTACTTGCAAGCAATGTATGAATACTGGGATCAAACAACTTGTATTCTTTCTGATCGTCACAATAACCAATAAATATGCACTTAATTGGATTTGCATCAAGTTTTCTTCTTTCATCTTTTGGAATATGAGAAAATGCCTTACAACCAAAAAATCTTAAATGACTCACTTTTGGTTTGTACCCTTAAAATGCTTCAAATGATGTTTTAAGCTCTAAACTTTTGGTTGGACACCTATTTTTCAAATAAACAACAGTATTAATAGCTTCAGCCCAAAAATCATTAGAAATTCTTTTACCTTGAAGCATACTATGTGCACATTCAATTAGTGTTCTATTTTTCCTCTCAGCAACTCCATTTTGTTGAGGTGTATGTGGCACTGTAAATTGCTATAGAATCCAATTGCTTTTACAATATTGATTAAATCCTCTTGATCTATATTCTCCGCCCTCATCAAATTCTAAACTTTTGATGCAATTACCAGTTTGTTTTTCCCACATACTCTTAAACTCCTTAAAGCACTAAAAAACATCGCTCTTATTTCTTATGAAATGGACCCATGTATACCTCGATCTATCATCCACAAAAATAAGAAAATACAATGCTCCACCAATAGATATAGTTTGTATAGGCCCACATACATCAATATGAATTAATTCAAGTATCTCCCTCTTCCTTTTTTCTTTATGTATAGGAAATTCGTCCCTATGTTGCTTTCCAAGTACACATGCTTCACATTCAACATGATCATTCTTCAAAACAGGAAGACCTTCAACCATTGTGTTCTTCTAAAGTAGAATTAAATCATTGTGGTTTAGATGTCCATACCTTTGATGCCATAACTCTACTGTTGATATTTTTGTAGATGCCAATGCTTGATTACTTTTCCTCGTCACATCCAACTTATACAAGCCTCCAAATATGGTACCTGTGGTAATAAACTTATAGTGATCTTGAATGTACCTCACTACACATTGTGATTTAACAAATTCCACCTTCAAATCTTGATCAACAATAGTAGAAACATAAATCAAATTATTTTTGATACAAGCAACATACATCACATTATGGGCCTGTATCTCTTATCCATTAGGCAAATTCACACCTATTACTCCATAACCTTGAACTTTAAGTGATCTATTATCTCCTAGGTAAACATATGTTCCATAAATGTTTTCATAATATTCATCAAACCACTCCTTATTACAAGACATATGGAATGATGCACCAGAATCAATGAACCATTCACATCATCATTTTCCACAGAAAATGCAATGTCAGAAACAAACAATTTAATATTTTTAAATCCATCACTGATTGAGGTGTCTTTGTCCACAAAATTTCCATTATGCCTTCTCTTTCTTTAGATAAAATGTGAACAGAATTGAAAAAGAAGGAAATGTAGCTCACAAGTGAGGCCTACACCTGGAGACTACACTCAGAACAGAGAGATCACTCTCGTACACTCTATTACTCATCAATGAAAGATTACATCATTAAATACAATACTAGGAATTAGAAAGTTGCAACCAAACCCTTAAACTCTAGGAATTAATCCTAAACTAGGGAGAACGCTACAACTATGTAACCATTTTCTCCATTAATACAAAATAATATTAATTATTTTCAACTCCCCCCCTTAATGGAGAAAGGGTTCTCCTGGACTCCTAGCATCCTTCTAAACAATTCAAACTTCACACGTGCAAGTGGCTTTGTAAAAATATCAGCCATATTGTCACAAGTTTTACAATATTCAATAGTAATTTCTTTTGACTGTATTTTCTCTCTGACAAAATGGAACTGAGTGTCTATATGTTTGGTGTTTTTGTGAAACACTGGATTGTATGCCAATTTAATGGTGCTCTGGTTGTCGCTTTTGATGGAAGTGGAATTCTTCTGTTCTTTTCCTGCATCATTGAGAAGCCTTCTCAACCAAATCGCTTCACATGTCGCTGCACACAATGCTTGATACTCAGCTTCACATGATGACAAGGCTACAGTACTCTGCTTCTTCTTGCTCCATGCTATGACCCCAGATCCTATGCTGAATGCGTAACCTGTGATGGATCTTCGATCATCCAAGTTACCTGCCCAATGTGAATTTGAAAAACCTGCCAGAATAACATCAGATGTGTCAGTGTATAAAATGCCATAATTAACAGTACCACAAAGATACCTCAACACACTTTTTGCTACTACCCAGTGAGTTTCAAGCGGTTTTGACATGAATTGGCTCGACACTCTAACAGGGTATGCTAAGTCAGGTCTGGTTGTTGTAAGATATATCAAGCTGCCAACCAACTGTCTATACATTGTAGCATCAACCTCTTTAGTGCCATCATCACTGCTCAACTTCAGATTCTGCTGTAAAGGTGTCACTGCTGATCTACATTAATCCATACCAAACTTTTCTAACAGATTTCTGGCATACTTCCCTTGGGTAAGAAAGGTTTGCCCAATATCTCTGCATATTTCTAATCCCAGACAGTAATGAAGTCTTCCAAGGACTTTGATCTCAAAAACTTGTGCCATAAGCCTTTTGATTCCTCTGATTAAATCATCTGCATCTCCTGTTATAATCATGTCATCTACATACAAAGAAATTAGAATAATCTGCCCCTACTTATTGTACTTGGTATACAAATTTGGGTCATTCAAACTTCTATGAAAGCCATACTCTAAAAAGAAAGAATCAACCTTTTCATACCAAGACCTGGGTGCCTGTTTTAAACCATATAAAGCCTTTTTCAATCTGCAAACAAGATGTTCCTGCTCCTGGTTTACAAACCCTTCTGGCTGTACTAAGTAAATCTCCTCTTTTAATTCACCATTTAAAAATGCAGATTTGACATCAAGCTGGTGTAGCTCCCAATTATATTTAGTAGCTAAAGCAATAAGCATTCTGATTGTATTTAACTTTGCTACAGGTGCAAAAGTATCATCAAAATCTATACCTTCCTGCTGTGAATATCCTTTTGCAACCAGCCTAGCTTTTAATTTCTCTATTCTTCCATCTGCATTAATTTTTGGTTTAAACAGCCATTTACATCCTATGGGTGTTTTATTCTTAGGCAGTTCAACTAAATCCCAAGTGTCATTTCTAAGAATTGATTCCATCTCTTCATTCATTGCAGCTCTCCACTCCTTAAATTGACTAGCTTCTTTGTAATTAGTGGGCTCTACAATGTTCAAAACATTTGACATCAAAGCATAGTCTCTCAATTTTAATGGTAATTGAGTCTTCCTACCAAATCTCCTTGGTAGGGGACTTACCTCAAATTTGTTAGCTCTAAATGGGCTTGCTTTATCACCTTTTTCCTGTTCTTCTTTCTGCTCTTGCTCTCTTTCATCTTCACTACTTTCATCAATCAAAAATGGAATGTGCCAATCATCACCAATGTCATCTTTCCCTTCTTGTACCTGTTCATGAAACACTACATCCCTGCATGAAAATATCTTATAGTCTCAGGATTGAACAATTTATATGCTTTAAATTCTGTGCCATAACCAACAAAGATGCATTTCAAAGCTTTAAGATCTAATTTCTTCCTATCAGCTTTGGGTATATGGGCAAATGCTTTTGACCCAAATACTCTTAGATGATTTACTGCTGGTTTGAATCCATATAGAGCTTCAAAAGGGGTTTTGAAGCTAAGATACCTGGTAGGACTTCTGTTCTTCAAATATACAACAGTGTTAATAGCCTCTGCCCAAAAGCTTTTAGATAGATCCTTACCTTGTAACATGCTCCTTGCGCACTCCACTAAGGTTCTATTTTTGCGTTCTGCAACTCCATTCTATTGTGGTGTGTGTGGCTCTATAAACTGCTAAAAAATCTCGTGAGATTTGCAGAATTTCATCAATTCCCCTAGCTTGTATTCTCCCCCTTGATCAGAACGGAGAATTTTTATACTCTTACCAAACTGTTTTTCCACCAAGGTTTTAAATTCTCTAAAGCACTGGAAAGTCTGACTTTTCTTACTCAGAAAATAAACCCATGAATATCTAGTGCAATCATCAGTAAATAACAAAAAATAATATGCTCCACCTAGCGACCTTGTTTGCATAGGTCCGCATATATCAGTGTGCACTAGTTCTAAAATATCTGTTTCCTTCCTCCTATCATGCACAGGAAACTATTCTCTATGCATTTTACCTAAGGCACATCCATGACAATTTAACTGAATATTACGAAAGATAGGGAGCCCCTCAACCATACGTTTTCTCTGCAATAGCATGAGGTCCTGCAAATTCAGGTGACCGAATCTCTGATGCCAGAGTTGTTCGGCTGTCGATCCTCCTGCAACCATGGCTCGCTTTGATATACTCTTTACATCTAGTCTGTATAGGCTTCCAACACGCACGCCTGTTGCAACTATTTCTTTCCTGCAATCCTTTATCACACAGTGAGTCTTGAAGAACTCGACTTGCATATCTTGATTAGTTATCATGGATACAAATATCAGATTTTTCTTAATTCTAGGTACATATAAAACATTTTGAAGATGACTAATTTTTCCATTTGGTAACTTGACTGGAATAACCCCATAACCTTTAATCTCATATCCACTATCATCACCTAAATAAATTTTTGATCCATATGTAGTTTCCTCAAGACTATCAAAAAATTCCTTTTTACCTGTCATGTGAGAGGATGCTCCGGAATCAACATACCATATATCGTCCTCATCAGATGTTGAAAGGGCATGGTCGACTATGAACAGTCGAAATTCATGACTGAAATCTTTATATTCTTCAACATCTTCTTCAATAAAGTATCCTCTGTGCTTTGCCTGCTTCCTCTTTGCATCATCAGCCTGCTTCTTAAAGCATACACTCTGTATATGGCCATTATTTCCACAATAATAACATTTCTTTACGGAATTATTTGCAATCATACCTTTATGTGGACGCTTCTGTGATGTTCCTCCTTTCTACTGTGATTGCTGCTGTGGTTGCTTCCCTCTAAATGGTCGTCGTTTTGCCATCAGCGCAAGATCATCACTCTAGGGGTTCAAGTTCTGCCGCCGCTCCTCCTCTTGCAGCAAGATCCCTGTCAGATCATCAAATGTGGGAGCTTTCTCCCTTGCTGCCAAGCCAGTGATGAACATTTGAAATTCATCTCGCATCCCGCTCAGTGTGATTGAGACAAGATCAGAGTCAAACACCGCCTCTCCCATGTTCCACAATGCATCTTTCACATCTTTGATTCGCGCAACAAATGCAAGAGCAGTCTCATTTTCGTTCATCCTCATCGAAAATAGCTTGCTTTTAAGTGCCATAACTCGGCTTGTGTTCTGGGTCTGATACAGAGTTTTGATCTTCGTCCAGATCTCTGCGGACGTTTTACAGTCTCTGATGTGCGGGATAACGTTGTCCTTCACGGACATTTTCAGCAAAAATTTCGCCTTGTTCTCTCGTTTATCCCAGTCTTGCTCCTGCGCCCCCGCATTCACCCTCTTCTCATCACCTGTAACTATGGACCAAGCATTCGCACCTTCAAGCAAGGTTTGGATCTTAAACTTACAGTTCGTGAAGTTAGATCCATCGAGTTTTCCAGACTCGTGGAGGTAAGATTCCATCATATTACTCATTCTGATCAGATTTAAGAAATGAATCCACCCAACAGTAACAAAAAATCGATACTTGTCAAATCGATTTGTCACCGATTCAAATCCGCCAATATCTGACAACTCAGCAAAATCAGTCGTGCTCCGATGAGCAAATCCGCCATTTTTCAATACAGCCAAAAAATCGATCTAATCAAAAAACTGATCCGATCTGCCTCTCCCAGATAGATCTGCAATTTCTCCGATCTGCTCCCTTTGCAAATCGCCAAACAAAGATGAGGCTTCCTGCAGATCTCCTTGAAGGTGGATTGGTGCGTCCCCGAGCGTATTGGCGTGTTCCCAAGCGAAAAATCCGCGGCAAGGAAAAATCGCTTAGAATAAAATTTGCTGGCGCGATTTTTCCGTGAAATTCCGCGCCAATTGGATATTTTGGCGCTCTAGCACGATTAACAGATGAATATTCGCGCCAATTCCGCTCCTGGTGCTACTGTCGGCGCGAAAAGTGCACCAATATCCTTTCTACCCAGAAAAAAAAAACATCCAGTCCGAGCCAGGTGTTCTGCAGTCCACCTGCTCAATTGAGCACACAACTCTTGTGTACACACGGCCACAGAGGCACCTCACACCACACAGGCAATTCTGCCACAAGGGCAAGCTGGCCACAAAGGCACTTCAGTCACAAGAGGTGATACAAGATCAGGCTCACCCAATCTGAGCTCTGATACCAAGATAAAATGTGAACAGAATTGAAAAAGAAGGAGATGTAGCTCACAGGTGAGGCCTGCACCTGGAGACTACACTCAGAACAGAGAGATCACTCTCGTACACTCTATTACTCATCAATGAAAGATTACATCATTAAATACAATACTAGGAATTAGGAAGTTGCAACCAAACCCCTAAACTCTAGGAACTAATCCTAAACTAGGGAGAACGTTACAACTATGTAACCATTTTCTCCATTAATACAAAATAATATTAATTATTTTCAACTTCTTTTCCTATACTCATTATATTTCCTTTTATAGAAATCTTTAGAATGATGCCCAGGTTTTCCACAATAATAACAATCATCATTTCTCTTATCATGGAATGGAAATTTAGAGTGTATCATACCTTTCTGTTTTGCTTGAAACTTGCCTCATTTGTTCTTGTCCTATGGCTTGCCTCTGTATGGATGTTTTCCCTTAGCTACCAACAACAAATCTAAACTACTAGAGCCCAAATTAAAGTTGTTCATCCTCTCCATTTCTTATAGAAGGATACATGTCAAGTCATCAAATGTAGGGGGCTTCTATTTAGAGGAATGACTTGAAACAAAAATTTGATAATCTTGCACTAATCCATTTAGTGTGATGGTGTCTAAGTCAATACTAGACACCTTTTCATCAATATCTCCTAACTTATGACTTAAATCTTTGACACGAGATATGAAATTACTTATATTTTCATTTGCTTCCATTTTTAGAGCTAAATGCTTAGTCTTCAAAAACAAAATCTGATTTGTATTTTTTTGTTTCATACAAACCCTTCAGCATATCCCATGTTTCCTCTGATGTCTTGAAATCTGTGATGTGAGGAATAATGTTGTCCTTTACAGACATATGCAACAACACCTTTGCTTTCATCTCTCGTTTCTCCCAATCTAGAATAGAAGTTGCAACTGTGGGTTTGGGCTAATCCCCACTCAAAATGGACCACAAATTATAACCTTTTAAAATAGTCAGCCACTTGAATTTCCAATTCACATAATGTCTTCCATCAAGTTTAGTGGATTCATTCAAATAAATGTCAGCCAACAAATTTGACATGATGGAAAAAAAAAACTCTCCAATCAACAAAATGCTACCAAATCTAAATCTAAGTGTACCCAAATTCACTAGATCCAAATTGATCTCATGAAGCAAAATGCTTAAATATAATCACCATAAAATCTCATAGATTTTTTACCATAAAGAAAATAAAACCTCCTTATATTAAACTTCACTTTAAAAAAAATGTCCTTTTTCCTTTTAATAATCCTCTCACCACTTAAAAAATATCTTTTGTAAATCTTATCACTCAAACCACACAATAGTTATACTCTCCTTTTCCCAATATCATTTCAAAGCATGTTATAAAAAATATATATTCCTTCTCACCATTATAAAGACCACCACACAACGCACTTGAATATTAATTTTTTTTTTGCTTATAAACTCACTTACCGTTATTACACTTTATAACATCAATCCCCAAAATAAAAATGCTTTGCTCTTTTTTTTAATCACAAAAAAATACTTCACAAAAGTTTATATTGCAGAACCGCATATTGCAGAATGGCAAGAGTACAGATAATTTTACCACTGTAAATATACCAAGGCGCTCTGCAACGTGGTGACAACAGCGAAGCAAATTTTTCCAGCAGTTCCAAATGACAACAGCAGGGTTGTACGCTTGATTGACTAGCAACAATTTTCAAACAACAATATCCACCTCAGAAATCACGTTCTGCACAACAGACTCTCTCAACAAAGCTCAATGCGTACAATCGAGCCTTCACCACACTTCACACAGGCTTCACACAACCTTACTACTGCAACCTCTACACCAGCGAGCCCTCACACTCTGGCTCTAATACCATATCAGAGAACATAGTCGAACACTCAAACCTTGCACTTTTCATTACTAAACATTACAATTTATACACATCTTCAGCGACGGACGAACAATAACTACGCCAAGTGATATTTATTATCTGCTTAACCTAGCCCACTATGTTGACTGTTGAACAACTGTTTGAACAATGAACGGCGCCGTTCGTAATTAATATCTTGCAAATATTTGTTTGAGTACATTTCTATCAAGGGAAAAGTTGTATAACGTGCAAATTGTAGAATATCAAGATTACACGATGAATGGTTCCGAGAGAATCCCGAGAAAAAATACCTCCGGTTTTTTAAAAACATCGAATAATATAAAATTATCAAATCCCTCTTATTGACTAATATAAAATTATCAAATCCCCTAGACTGGGACAGTGAAAATAACTCGAATAATATAAAATTATCAAATATCTCTTATTGACTAATATAAAATTATCAAATCCCCTAGACAGGGAGAGTGTGTGGATTTTTGCTTATGTTGAGGTTTCCATAATGGCAAAAGTTAGATACGTCGATAAAGTTAATTAGTGTTGTGCTAAAGTTTATTGTGCCGAGAACTTTCAGACAATGAACTTCCACACAACATTAATTTAATATTAAATTATTACAGTTGTTTATTATAAATTTAATTGTGCGAATGGTATAGCTCGAACTTTCACACAACATTAATTTAATATTAAATTATAACTGTTGTTTATTATAAATTTAATTGTGTGAATGGGAATAGCTCGAGATCAAGGCATCCACGTGGACACAATGTCTCCAATAAATAATTCCAAAGTCTCCAATAAATAATGCCAAAATCTAGATACGTTGATCCAGTTAATGAGTGTTGTGTGGAAGTTCGTCGATTGTGCCATAAGGTTAGTTCTGGTGAGTGAGTTTAAGTGGATTAAGTGGATTGTAGATTCTCAGAATATTTTGGGATCAAATGGATATGGGCATGGTCAAAAATTAACGATACCCATATTTATAGAATTTTGAAATATTTCGGAAATCTGCAATCAACTTAAAGATGACCTCCCATTGTGTAGAAGACTTTAACACAATGAACCTCCACATGTTCAGACGTTCGACTCGCCATCTGTTTCTTTCGTTGGCCTTCCAGGCTTAACGAATTTCGCCACATGCTCGACTCTTACATCACACATCTTTACATTTACTAAATACGATTATGCCATATTTCTAACAAGATAACGATAACGAATAAAATTATAGCTTATGAAATGAATAATGGATGCATGAATATATTCAAAATAATTTAATGAATGCACGAAATCATTATTTAGTTAGGTCGCATCGTTGGAACAACCAAACTCCACGAATCATGAGAACGTGGACCCAGTTTCTAGATGACGAGGATTGATCATGCCATCGAAAACATCTCACAGTTTAGAAAACAAAACAATTACCATTACCCAGGAAGGTTAGTGTGCGGAGGTCCTCCACACAATAAACTTCCACACAATGACCTTAGCACAAAATTAATTTAAAATTAAATAATTATTATCGTTTATTAATAAATAACCTAAAATTAAGCAACAAGAATCTTGGATAAATCTTGGCTTGTATTTCGATCATTTTTCTTTGCACCTGGTATCGAAAAAGCATACCTTGTCGAATTGCGAATATGGTGCAAGGTGCACTACTTGTAGGGGAGTTAGTGGTTTTTATTTCCCTGTAATTAGAGAAGGAATTGGCAGACCATCACGTGGTTGTCCACCCAAAATCGATTCCATTATGTCAGCATGGTATCTTGGTCATAATGTGACCTGATTCAGTCATTCATGTGTGATAATCTTGTTGGGTAATAAGCATGCAGGGTTTTAGCGTTGTTGGGATATTTACTCATAAATGAAAGACTAGTCGGGCATCTCAGAAGTTTGTTGTCTTCATGTTATAGATCTCAAGTTTTGTTTGTAATATTGAGTTTTTTGGTTTTTGTATTCATTTTCATTCATAGCAAGATTTTGGCGCCAACCACGTATATCTTCATTGCTCCGACACTTACACTTATAGTTTTTGTGGAACAACTTGATAGAGCGACAGGTAACTTTTAGTTTTATCCATTGGTTTCAATGTCAATGTAAATCTAATTTCTTCTCTAGTAAATAAATATAAATGTTATACAATGTGTATTTTATTGTTAGATGGGCATTAACTGCTATTCAGACACTATTCTCTACTACTATCTGTGGAATTCTACAGGCTATTTTTAACTGCTATTGAGACACTATTCTCTACTACTATCTGTTGAATTCTACATGCTATTTTTGGTGGACAGCCCCAGCTAATTCTTGGAGTTCCAGAGTCCACCGTCCTCGTGTATACATACATGTATAATTTTACAAAAGGAAGGGATGATTTGTGACAGACGCTGTTTCTTGCACAGGCCGGATGGTAGACTGGTGTGTAGGGCTTGTGTATGGACAACGTTGCTTCTATGCCTTCTAATTATTTTTGGTGCTTGTTCCATCATCAATATGTTTACAAGAGTATATTGTTGGAGAATCTAATTCCAACAACTTGTTAGGGTTATAGATAGTTGAGTTTAGTCAAGTTCTAATTCAGTCTTATTGTAATAATTTATCATTTATATCTCTAATATAATCTTATTTAACTATTTCATAATATTGAGAAAGATAATCTTAACTCTAAATTTTTCATTTTTTATTATGATATCAAAATTAGCATCTCTTCTCCTTGATCTTGCTCTCTGCTGCTCTCAAAAAGTCTTACGCCAAATAAGCTGTCTAACTTAAGGTATCATTATCCACACACATCCGTACTACCTCTATCAAAGAGAACGCCAAGACAGGACAAATTGTTTCCTTCAAGTCAAAGAGAAGGGGGAGTTATTTTTTTTTTAATTGTGAAGTACAGCTTCACAACAGCTAGGGTAATGCACCGTAAAAGATTATCGATTTGCGTTTACAACGACGAAAATGGTAATTTATTAAAAAAAGGAGTCCAATTCCATTGGGAGAGCGAAATTGGTTCAGAGCACGAGGGAAAACTAACAAGTCCAATTCCATTGGGAGAGCGAAATTGGTTCAGAGCAGGAGGGAAAACTTTGTTTGTTTGCGGAGTCAAAAGTCAAACTATTCCAAATCAAGTGGGGCTCTTCACATGGAATGGCGTCTCACCTAGACCCTTCGAGATTTATTCATAGGCCATTCCCTTTAAGATGTGTTTCTTTATTCAAGACCTCTTTTTAAATAAAAAGGCACTACTCCTCCTCATCATATATTCGTAATATGTGATTCAAGACAGTATTATACTAGTTATTAATTTAAAAGGTGTTTGCAAAAAAAAGGGATTATGTAATTGAAAAAAAGGGTGTTCATGTAATATTTTGAAAAGGCTTTCGTTATTTCTTTATTTCAAAAATGACCAAAGACATTTAAAAAAAACGGTTTATTTAAAAAATGAGGGATGTTGTTAGCATGGAAATATTGTAGGGGTAAAAAATGGGTTTATTAAAAAAAAGACAAGGGATGTTGTTAGCATGGAAATATTGTATGGGTTTGTGAAAGTTTTTCGATTTTTTTTTTGAGAATTTGCACATTTATGTGTTTTATAGAATTTGAGTAGTAGAGAAGCCATAATTGTATGAAATTATTATGTCTGTGTTTTGATTTTCTTGTTGAGTCTTATTCTGTTAATATTTAATAAATGGGAAAAGCTAAGAGGTTAAGAAGGTCAAAGCAATAACAAGAAATGTTTGAGATCCTTTTCAAAGATTTTGAAACCAAAAGGCAAAAGAACATCTTCACATTAAAATGCATAAAAAATTTGTAGATGAAAACATTCTACCGCTCATTGTAAATGCAAAGTTAGCCAAGAAGGCCTAGGATACTGTTGAGAGGATTTTTGGTGTAAAGGGGAGTAATCTAGTTGAAAATGAATAGTTTGGTGAATCCCACTATGCTCATCCACAAGTGGATGATGATTGTGAAGAAGAAGGAGAGAAATAGCACACATATGCTCGTGAATCCCACTGTGCATAGCCACAAGTGGATGACGATTTGGTGAATCTATCAACAATTCTTGCTAATGACAATGAAGTTGTCATTGAAGTAGCCAATGTTACAATGAATCCAACAATTTAATTTGCTGATGTTCAGTTTGATGAAGACCAGTTGGGTAATGATGAATGGTTTCATATGATGCAACAAAAGCATCGTATTGATAAATTATTATTTCATGAGAGAAGCTGATGAAAAGAGATTCTAGGCTTTAGTCAAAATCCCCTTTCTTTATAAATATTCGATCCTCGGCCTATGGGTTATGAGACCATTTCATTATCGGAATTGTTCGATAAGGCTTTAAGCCTTTAAAACCTGGACCATTTAACCTTATCGGAGCCCATACACTATCGGGAGCGTGATTATGCACTCTAGTTATAAAAAACTCGGGACAACCACTTTATTGCAAAACAAAGGAATACACAGGAAATACCCTGCTATGAACCCTTGGGCTGGATCTCAAATATTATACCCCCGACACTATAACTCCATCGGGTCCGCTTCTTTAATCACTCCAATCCTTTTCGCCGACCATTCCGATCATCCCAACCTCCGATCACCGATTTATCGCTATCAACGTATTGGCGTTCCTCCATATCGGCGCTATCACAACATCTATTAGTGTTAGCCCTTTCACCTCCCCAATTGCGATCAACGATTAGATTTGGACAATCGATCTAGCTTCAGATCTAATGGTCCATGTTCCATCACATCATCGCGATCACAATCTTTCAAAGCCCCGTTTCAATCAGTTTTACAGACCCGATATGGATATAAGCCACCCTTTATAAGATTTAAAGTCTAGATTTCAAATCCAACTGTATTTCGCGTCGCTTCTTAGTGTAAGTTGGTTTTCCGCTTGCGAGACCAAAATTGTATAATAAACTCTTTCGTTCCGATATTTCGCTTTGCTCCTCAGCGACATCATCTGGACCATTGATCCATGTGATCAAACGACTCCTTTGTATTCTCATCCATTTCCTCTTTGACTTGTTTTTGCTAGCTTTTGATGGGTTTACGCCTTTCTTAGGCTTCTCTGTGCCACACTCCATTAACACATAAAACATTCATATAAACAATACTTCCTAAACAATGGATTTCCATCGATCCTATAGTGATCGATGGTCGATCAATAATCTACTAACACTCGATTCAAGTCATCATTCCATATATATATAGATAACTTGAAAAGGTCTAAATGCACAGATACACGAAATTCAAACAACACACATCTATTCGTTATTATAAACAACATAGTTACATTCTAAGGGATTTCAACCTTAGGACGAGTTCTCCTCTCGACTACATTTTGAACACTCTGTTTACATAATTCCTATTCTATCGCTCTGTCTCTCTCATTATATCTCATTACATATATATAGAACACGCAGCTTCATCAGTTTAGAGTTTTTCTATTTTGGATATATATATATATATATATATATTATTACGTGGCTATCGATATTTGTCATGGGGTTTTAAATTCTATGGCTTCTTGAATCTTGAATACACACATTGAAAACATGGTATGTATTACTTATATATACATTAACATATGGCGTCAATACAGAGCGCATTAGCTCCGAAATAAATACTAGGCATTTTTTTTGTACTTTAATTATGAACATTAAACAAATTAGAAAAGCTTAGACAATGTTAAAATCACATAGATAATAATGGTTAAAAATGTTTTAAAATTATTAAATAAAATTAGTTGGATGGGTGTTCGAAGCCCTGCATTCATTTTTGCATTAACTGCCACGGCATCTTGTCTCTGACAGACTGACATTTTGCAAGGCTTGAATCGTTAATTTGAACCGACCGTGCTGTAAATATATGGGAGTTATTTGAGATTCGCAATTTATTGTAATTTCTTTTTTTCAAAATCTCAAATTGTTGACTGCATGTCATTTTGTATTCTTATTGTTAGTAATTCTTAATAGTAACAAAATAAACAAGTGTAATTAAGATAATATAAGCAATCCAGTTATTGATTGAGACCTGTATTGTAATCATGTATTCTATAAAACATATGTTATCATTCATCATACTAGTACTTACCATACCAGCCTATTATAGATATAGCAGTATCAAGCTCCTGTATTCATGATATCATGTTATCTCTGTAATTAATGGTGATCATTGTACTCTTATACTAACTACACGCTATGTAAACTCGGTATAACAGGTAAGCTATAAGCAATGCAATTGAAACACCGTATATAGACCATGATGGTTACGATTTGAACATTCTTTCATAGTAAACATATGAAGTCAATGCAATTAGCTCATGTATTAGATTAGACCTATCTAACTATCGTGATTACGAGCAAGTGTTCATTAGTTCATATGTAGTGAGTATCTCTATAATTGGTTATGCTAGTGAATATATGATCTATGCTTTATATTATCATATTATCATGTCAGCTCACGGGATCAATATTTACTTCGTTTTTGTTTGTAGATTTTAATTCCCTCCGAGTTTTGCTTGCAGTTTGTAAATCCCTGTGACTGCTAGGATGTTTGTTTGAGTACATTACTATCGAGGTAAAAGCTGTATAACGCGCATGTTATAGAATACCATGATCACTCTTAAGAGAATCCCAATAAAAGCTGTCCTAGATTTTTTTCAAAACATTGAATAATGTAAAGTTATCAAGTTCGCTAAAGAGGGACTGTGTGCTGATTTTTGTTTGTGCAGAGGTTTCTGTACAACTCTACGTAAGCAAAGCTTCGTACAAGAGATATTATAATGAACCATTTGCACACAAAGAAGCAAACAACAATTTTTAAAAATATTTAAATGTTTTTAAATACATTTTAATTGGTAAAAACATTATGATTTAATGATGAAGAAAACAATAGAGTACTACCATATGTGGAGTGGATGACTAATAATAATAATAATTTTAATTTGTTCAGCTTCCATGCTCCCAGTGCTTACCTAATTAAAGGCCTAACAATAGCATAATAGTGTCGAAATCATTTCAGTTCTGCATCATTGTGCAGAAAAGTAGCATAACAATGTTAATGTGAGTGTGAGTGTTAGAGTGATTGAATAACCACTTAAAATTATAAAATTAGTTTTCAATTTATGGGAAAATAGAAATATCAAGTTGTTTTCTAAAATTTTAATTATAGGAAAATAAAAGTATTAAGTATTTTCTTGAAAGTTTTGTTAGCATTGCGAAATCAATAACATAATCCAAAGTCAATGCACTTTGACCATGAAGCAAATGCTAGTCCCTGGAACTAATAAACCTATTTTCCACTTATAAATATATGGTTGAAACATTTCTTAAAAATCTTAAAGTTTTGAAAGTTGCAACATTTTTGAGAATATACAACTAAAAGCCCTATAATATATACCATGTATTTCTGATTTTATTTATTTTAACTTTATTATTTTATTTTTATTTATTTTAATTTGATTTATTTCATAATATTATAAATAAATATAATGTTTTTTTAATATTACAAACTATAAACCATTTAACAATTAAAATCTATTATATTTATCACAACAAAAATTTATTTTAATTATTATTGAAGAATCTAATTCCAACCACCTGTTAGGTGTCAAAACTGTCCATCTAAGTGTTTTAGTTTAGTTTCACTTAGTCTACATTAAATTGAGTTTCACTCCAGTTATTTGTTACTCAGATTTCCAATGTAATCCTATTTAAATACTTGATAATCTACTCCACATTTTCTTCTCTTCGATTTTTGTTATAGTATCGAAGCTTAAAAAGTGAAAAGAGAAAACAAGAAGCCCGTATAAAGCTATTTGAGAAAGCAGCCTAAGTTGAGAGAAACCTGCCATGAAAGTAAGCAGGTTTCTCTAAACTTAGCTCAAAATCAGTTTTTTTAAAAAATAAAAATTGTTGTGATAACGCTATCTGTATTATCTAGGTACAATACGTTATTAATGCAGTTAAGAAGATTTAAGAGCTACGTTAGTTTCAAATACTTTACAACATTTTCCGTCACATACTGCCGCAGAGCCTCAAAAAGAGCGTTAGCCAAATTCCGTTACAACAAGATGAGGTCAAGCGAAATGGGCACGATTTGGTTTGATATTCCAACGCTAATGGTCAAAGGTTTGAGTTGTCTTATATAAAATGCACATGTGATGTTTTAATGAGAAGTGCATGGTAATGGTTTGAAAAACGACTTACGTTATTTATTTAGAAAGGCCCATGTAATATTTCATTGCATTAACGGTTTTTGTTTTATGACATCTAATCTCTTAAAAGGGGCTTCGTATCATGTAATTTGGGCTCCAATTGTATTTAAAGGGCTCATATGATTTTTGATGGCTTCGATGAAAAGTCTAGGCATGTAATTCTTTAAAAGGTTTTCGAGGGTATTAGTGTTCATATATTTTAAAAGGTTTTGTTTGTAGTTTTTTTTTTCTTTGAGAAAATAACGACAATTTTTTTAGACGCTTTATTAAAGACAAAAGAGATGTTGTAGAGAATTTAGAGCAATCCGTTTTGTAGAGGCTTAGCAACAAAGAAGTTATTGCAAAGACGCTCAACAAGAAATTGCCAGTCCATTTTGAGCGTGAGAGAGCCACCATGAAACAAATGGAAAAAGTCAAGATGCTAAGAAGGTCAAAGCAACAATAGGAGATGTTTGAAATATTTTTAGGTTTGGAAGTGAAGAGGCAAAAGGAAGCTTTGCATTGACATGCATAAAAGAATCTGTAGATGACACCATTCTTCCCCTACTTTCAAATGCCAAGACAACTAAGGATACCTAGGATACCCTTAAGAGGTATTTTGGTGTAAGAGGGAGTATTAAAGTTGAAGATGAAGGTGGACCTATAGCAGCAGATCTACATTCAGATGAAAATTTTGTTGAATACCACTATGCACAGTTGGAACTGGATGAAGATTTGGTGAATCTAGAAACAAAGCTCGCTAATGAAAATTTAGTGATTCTAGCAACAGAGCTTGCTGATGAAATTTTGGTGAATCCAACAACAGAGCTTGCTGATAACAGTGAAATTGCGGTTGGAGCAGTGAATGCTATGGTGAATCCAACAATTAATATGCTGATGTAAATTTTGATGAAGAATTATTGTCTAATGATGAATGGTTGCAAGTGATGCAACAAAATCATTAGATAGACATGTGTTGGAATATCCAATTCCTACTTGTCTCTAGTTGTGATTCTTTCTATGTAAGGAACCAGTTCCTATTCTATAGGAGTTGGCTATATCTACTTGTTCCTAGTTTGGTGTGTAGTTGAGAGATTTCCTCAACCAACAGATTGTGTGTGAATGTATATAAGTAATTCCATTTGATTAATGAAATATAGACAATATCACACAGATCTTTGTGAATCCATTCTCCATTAAGGAGGAGTGTTGAAAATAATGGAGAATATCCTAGAATAGGTTGAGTTGGTTCACGTAACCTCAGGATAGGAATTAGTTTTATATTTCTTAGGATGTTGTGCTAGCTTCCATAAAACCATATTTTCTATTTAATGTGTAATGTGCATGATTAATGTAGAACGTTCTGCAAAGCCAGACTCTCCTAGTTTAGACTCTCTTTCGTAGAGCTGAACAGTGGGTTTTATTTTATTAATACAAGCATTGCCATTTTTATCAACATGATATTATTAAGTGAGAAAATGCCACTTGATTAGTGAAAGAGACAAAGATAGAGACGATGCAAACAAAGAAGCCCACAAAGAGGAAACAAAAAAAAAGGTGAGAGAAAGAAGCGCAACAAAGGGAAGCTCTCATTTCAAAGAAGAAGAAACAAAACCACCCAATGTGGTTCTACAAATGTTTTTACACTTACCATTGATTTTCAATGTGTAGGTACATAGAATGATTAAGAAGAACAATTAAATTTCCTTGAAGCATGGCTTGCAACACCATGTCTAGATGAAATCTACATAGAACCGGAAGAAATGAATGTTGAAGACAACAGGCATAATGAAGAAATTAATGAAATTTTCAAGTATTGGAGTCCTGAAGACATTAAATTGTATTATCGTCTTATGTTGCCACAGATTGTAGCCCACATACAAATCATTTTATGAAGAAGTCCAAGATATGCTTAGACACCTTAGAAAAATGGAAGACTTGCGAGCAAATGAAGAATGTGAAATTTGAAACCTACAACAAAAGCTGAAACAATTTAGACGCTATGGATATGTAAGAAGATAAGAAGAAAGGTAAATGTAGTTAAAGTTGATTTTTTAAATTGTAATAAGACATAGACTAGCAGGTATCTTAAATGAAATTTTTATGTGGTTGTAATTAAGGGGAGTGTTGGAAAATCTAATTCAAAACTGTCCCTCCAAATGTCCTAATTCAATTTCACTTAGTTCACTTTAAGTCAAGTTTCATTCTAGTTATTTATTACTAATGTTTCCAATATAATCTTATTTAACTAATTCATAATACTGAAAAAAATAGCACTCTCTCCCTATTTTATTTTGTTATTTTTTACCAATTATCACTATTCCATAAAACATCAATCGATTCTATCACATTATTAATTAATTATCCAAAAAAATATTCCATAAAACATCATTCGCTTCTATCAGCATATTAATTATTCTTTCACTGATAATTAATTTATCTAGACAATGCTGTAAACATATATGGTGTTAGAAAGAAATTCTAATTCTAATTGCTCACACTAATTATGCCCATGGCTTGATTAAGCTCCCATTGAACTCACTTTTATCTTGATATATGTTATTAGAAAGAAATTCGAATTCTAACTGCTTACACTAATTATGCCCATGGCTTGATTAAGCTCTCATTGATCTCACTTTTAGCTTGAACATCTTAGTGCAGCGTTGTTAAGCTTTGAACGACATGATGAACGACGGATTTGATTTAGTATTCAGATTAATATCACCGCCTTCGTTGCACCGGGTTTAACATAATTAATCCAAAATTCCAATAGATCATTAAAGTGCCATAAATTATAAGTGGTTGAAAATTTTCTACCATACACCATTAGAGCGATAACTCAATCGTACTCCTATACTTTAGAGTTACATAGTATGTAACTTTTTATTGGCTTCCGCCTAGCAGTACAAGAAATTCAAAGCAGTAAGCGATGGAAGTCGTATATTCTGCTATCAAGATCACATAGAGAATCATTCGGTATTCTGATATCGAGATCACATAGAAAAGAAATCAGGATTCAATCCTGTCAGGACCTTATGCTGCTTTGATTCTCAAGATATGCAGTCTCTTAATATATCCCTGCCCGAGATGATTCCCATAAGTCATTTTGACTGATCATAATGTTTTCTACAGTATTCTGGTGATCCATATACCTAGTGCGGATATACATATGCTGCAAGGTCTGCGGATATGCATATGAAAAATGGTTCTACGAAAGCACGCTGAGAATCAACGGATATCCAATCAAATGCTGCAAGGTCTGCGGATATACATATGAAAAATGGTTCTACGAAAGCACGCTGAGAATCAACGGATATCCAATCAAATCTCGGATATTCCTCTGAGGACGCTGAGATTGGACGCATATGCTGGAAAAATTCCAAGATATTTCACCGATTTATAATCTCAATATATTGTCTATTGTAACGTGTTAAAGCCTTACAGGGAATATAATTCGGTTTTGTTCCTTTAGCATATACCGTTACTCCATTCTCTTTAAATCATATCTTCTTCAACTGTTAGGGCGAAGTAACTCACACTGCACAGTACCATATAGAAGAGATGATCGCCATTCTTTTTTCACATGTGCAGACCAGTTACAGGGTACTATCATTTGGCAGAACGTAGCGTGAGATATATTGTTGAACGGCTTTGTCGTAAATGTATGTTGCTGGATAGTTAGTTATTTTTCTTAAAATAATGTTGGTTATTTTTCTGAAAATAATATAATTACTTTTATACGTAGAGTGGGCTAAACATAGAGTGAGTTAACCAGTGATTGAGTGTTGAGTTAACCAGTGATTGAGTGTTGAGTTAAATCGAGTTATGTATGAATTTTTATTTTGTTTTTTCTGGACTTCCAACAAATTGGTACCAAAGCAAGATTTTAGACCAAGAGAATCTGCAACTACAGCTTTAAGATCCACATTGTGTAAATTATAAGAGAATCAAAATTTTCTTAGTGGCCGAGCTTGTTTGGTCCATAGACAGCGTAAAAAGCTCACTTGTTTTGAAAAAGCAGCCGCAGCTGCCATGAACACCCATCGCCCGGTGCTATCGAAGAAGTGAATAGCACCTAGTAGAGCTGCCACTCTATTTAGAAGCTATAGTAGCCACCGATTTCGTACGATAGAAGGTGTCCTAGCCTTGATCCAGCGGTCTCCTGTACACGCAGGTTTTTTGGCTCCACTGAAAAGGTTAGAACACTAACACGTGTCGTGATCACCGTGGACAATGTTATCACACGCTGTAACTACCTTTCACGGGGCGTTACCAAAGTCAAAGTTTCAAAGGTTTCGATTTTATTTTTAAAGATTTCACATAAACGTGAGGGTGGAATATGTGAAGTGAGGTTTTCTTATGGAAAGAGTTTATTAAAGTTTTATTAAAAGGTGTATGGTGAATGGTATGGTTTTTAAAAGGCTTTATGAAGTAGTGATTTTTCAGAGTGATTATAAAGAGTATTTTTTATAAAGAATTTTTTTATATTAATATTTTTTATATATAAGATTTTTTATATTAAACAATAATTTAGGGTTTTTTGAAGAGAAATTTTTGGAGAAAGATGTTTTTCTCAAATTTTTAGTCCCAGTTCTCACTGTTTACAGGGAATATGATGTGTGGGTCATTAAGATAACGACCACGTTGCACACAAAAGATGTTTTGGATTATGTCCAATTTGGGTTTTTAGAACCTAAGGATGAAGTAGCAGAACGAGCTCTGAATAATACAGAGAGGGAACAATAGAAGAAAGACAAGAAGTAGAATGCACAAGCGTTGCAACAGGGATTGCACCAAGTAGTGTTCCAGAATATTATGATCACGTCATCAGCAAAAGTAGCATGGGATACTTTGGCAACAAACTATACAGTTATGGTCAAAGTCAATATTGTTAAGTTGCAAAATACTAGGAGAGATTTTGAAAGTCTGCGAATGAAGGAGATAGAGGACATTGATTCTTTCATCAACCGGGTCATGACTGTCATAAATCAGTTAAAGGTTTCTGGTGAAGAAATTAAAGATCAAACAGTGGTTGAGAAGGTCCTTCGATCTTTGTCTACCAAATTTGATGTTGTGGTAGCAGCCATAGAAGAAGACAAGGAATTGGCATAATTCACAGTTGATGAGCTGATGGGATCACTTCTATCACATGGGGCAAGGATAGACAAAAATAAGGATTTCACTTTAGAGACCGCTTTCAAAAGTCAAGTTTCTATTTCAAGAGACAGAGGTCGAGGCAGAAGTAGATCGAGAGGCAGAGGATGAAGTGGAAGATATGGTGGTCAAAGAGATGGACGAGAAGAGCATGAACATGAAAGTGGAAGCAACTAAAAAGATTCAACAATAATCAAAGGTGAGATGCTATTATTGTAATCAATTTAGTCACTATGCTCGTGATTGCAGGAAGAAGATAGCTGATCAAGGGAACCAAAGAGCTAATGTCACTACAGAGAGTTTTAACTCCATGTTCCTAGCTTGCCATACCATGAATGAAGCTTCTGCTAGTGTGTTGTTGTTAGATAGTGGTTGCAGTAACCACGTGACATGAAACAAGGATTTGGTTGCAAATTTCGATCAATCTATGAAAACAGGGGTAAAGTTGGCGATTGACAAGACTATAGAAGTATATGGCAAAGAAGTGGTGAACATTCTAACCAAGTAGGGGGAGCCGAAGACAATCTCAGAGGTATATTATGTTCCTAGTCTCAAACATAATTTGTTAAGTGTTGGTAAATTGACATAGAAAGGATACAAAGTTATCTTTCAAGGTCAAGAGTGTGTGATATATGATAAGCCCCCAAGCAAGCAGCTGATAACAAAGGTGCAGATGATGAGGAACAAACTCTTTCCTCTAATTTTGAGTTACAGTGGTCAGGTGAGTTCTTTTACAGTTGCATGTTCTGATGATTATTGGTTATGGTACTTTCAATTTGGACACTTGCACTTTTTTGGTTTACGATTGTTGCAGCAAAAACAGATGGTCAAAGGATTACCTCTCATCAAAGAACCTGCTAGTACTTGTGAGTGTTGCATCTTGGGAAAACAACACCGTGAAAGCTTTCCAAAGGGATTTGCATATAGAGAAAAGCAATATCTTGAGGTAGTGCATACAGACTTGTGTGGACCTATGAGGAACAGTGGATTGGTGGAAGTTGTTACTTCCTCACTTTCATTGATGACTACAGTAGAAAGACTTGGGTTTACTTCTTGAAGCAGAAGTCTGAAACTTTTGCAAAGTTCAAGGAATTCAAAGCCTTAGCAAAGAAACAAAGTGATCAATAGATCAAGGTATTGAGGTCATATTGTGGTGGAGAATATGACTTAAAGGCATTCCATGATTACTGCAAACAACATGGGATCAGAAGACAGTTTACAACCAGGTACACAACGCAGCAGAATGGTGCAGAAGTGAGAAGGAACATGACAATTATGAACATGGTAAGAAGCATGTTGAAAGGCTGAAACTTGTCTAATGAGTATTGGGCAGAAACTTGTTAATATATGTGGTATAAACAACCATTAATATTGATATAATATACCAAGGAACTATTTGTTAATTGTATTCAAGGAATTGAAATTACATTTAACAAAAATAAATTAATAATTTTAAATAGTATAATTGGTTTAATAAAAAATAGTGCTAACTCAAGTTTAAACACACAATTAAGTTAGTAAATGTTGTCAATATACATTTATGGATTCATTTTCCTAAGTAGATTGTAGGCATATATCAACCACATTTAGTAAGGTAGGTTTGTAAATTTTGACATACATTTATGGAATTATTTTCATAAGTAGATTATAGGCATATATACCCACATGTAGTAAGATGGTTGTGCTAGTTGACCACACACATGCATGGGAGAAATAGTAGGTGATGGTTGACTATGGCTAAATAGTTTGATTATGTATGTCCACAACTAATTATAGTTGACTATGATAGATTATGATTAAATATTGTTGACCATGGTTCGTCATGTTTGATCATGGTAGACCATGCTCCAACATAGCTTTATATCATAGATTATGATGATCCATGTTCACAATGGATGGTCATGGTTGACCATGTTGGACCATTGTAATATTTGTTGAGAATGTTTGACTATTATAACCATGGTTGACCATAGTTTTCCATGTTGAGCATGACTTGACTATCAGTTTTCAAGGTTGATTAGAGATGACCATGGTTGGTCATGGTTGTTATTATTGACCATTGTTCATCATGGTTTATGATGGAACCAAACCAAATTTGATGGTTGACCATGGTTTATTATTGTTTATTTTGAAGAGAGTCAACTATAATTAAAAATGATTAATCATATTAACCATAATTATCCATAAACTACTATAATTAACTATACTAAACCATAATAAATTAATATATCACTAGAAAATATCTTTTCTAGAAAATTCTATCTTATTCTTTTTTTTCTATGATATTGAAATATCTTTTCAAAAACATAAATATAAAATAAATTTCCAATTCTCTTTTTATAATGACTTATATTTCTCTATAATTTATTTAATACTAAAACCTTATTCCTTTCTTTTTATATATATATATATATATATTATCATTATTCCAAAATAAAACTATAGCTTGTGAAAGATATCACTTCTTCAATGGAGCTATTTCACCAAAACAAATTGTCGATTTCTAAAATCCATGCTATTTTCCCCAAAGAAATATTATATATTATTGATTTTAGATCACTCATATCTAAACTTTCTCGATCCCATTTCGCAGGTTTATTTATTTTGTTTTTAGTGGGTTTTTGTAAAAGGATTTGAAATCTGTAGTTTTTCTATGCAATTTTTTCTCAAACTGTTTGATAAATTAAATTACTTTACATTATCTTTATTTTTTTTATCTATGGAAACATTTGCAAAATGAAAAAAAACTATGCTCCTTTTTTCAGCTAAGGAAGTTTCCCTTATACGAAGCGTTATGTACCAAAATAGATATGAAAACAAAATTGCAAGCAATTTATGTAAAAATAACGTATGAATTCTTTTTATTAATAATAGGCATTTAAAGTAAGGAAACAGGTTACCATTGTTTATTTAGTTGAAGGAATTCGCTCTTATTCATTTAACAAAACTGCATGCAATTTGTGAAAAAAGAAAGCATGAATTCTTTTTATTAATAATAAATATTTAAGGAAATAGGTTACCACTGTTTATTTAGTGGAAGGAATTCACTCTTATTCGTTTTCTTCTTTAAGAAAGGAACCTCTCAATGAACTTAGATCACTTATAATGATACTGTACACACAAAAATAAGCATCAAAGGTATATACTAAATTCTTATGTTAGGGTAATACTATCTATCACTCCTTAATTCTTGGAATTGAGTTAGGTGTGAAAGACCAAACTATAATGATAGATAAATTTTACATTGTTACCATAACTCTAGCTTCTAGCAGCCTCTATAACATAAATCATATGGTGAGGTGAAGTGCTCTTTTATAACTGATGTAGAATTCTCAAATGAAAAAGTTATTGCTATGTCGTTTACCAATACGGAACATTGTTGTTTATCTTTTACACTCATTTCCTCTCGGGGAATCTTACCCTACATTCAAGGAATGCATTTCATTACTATATGTGTATTTACTTTCCTATGTTCATAATTAAATTACGATATTAGTTACGCATTCTTTTTATTATTTGACTTCATTAGCAAGACACTTAGATTGGTTTTGAGCTACCCATGATATGAATACGAGTATGTAAGATGAATGGATATTTTACACATATGCTTGTTATGTTTTTATTGGGGTGAAAACATGAAGCTCGGTTACACTTTTGTGAGAAGTTTCCTCGAAAATTTTATAATTTTAGTTTGTTATGTTTTTATTGGGGTGAAAACATGAAGCTCGGTTACACTTTTGTGAGAAGTTTCCTCGAAAATTTTATAATTTTAGTTTTCCCGCTGAATCAAAATTTCCTTTGGTTGAATTTTTTATATTTATTTGGCTGAACTATATACTAACATTCGGCTGAACTGTTCCATGTTTAGATTAACGCTGAACGTTAAACATACTTTTTGCTGGAGTTGAAAAATCGGCAAAAAAGATAGTTCGGGCGAACTATTTATTTTGGTCGAACAAATAATTTGGTCGAGCTATATATTCAGTCGACTTATTTGTTTGATCGAAAAAGCGTATATATATATGAGGGCCCTCACACTGTTGTGAAATTTTCTATGTTGTTAGTGTGTTATTGTCATTATGTCGAGTGCTGCTATTTCGACTGGCCCATCGATTTGGTGGAGGAAATGATAGGGTATGTAGACAATTTTTTTTTAGCATTTTTTTTTAATTGTTTTTAGCATATTTAGTAATTTTTTGTTGGTTTTTTTACGGGGTTGGTTGGCGCTAGAGGATTTTTTTACAGGATTTTTGCGCGAGGTTCGTTGGTTGGCGCCATGGTTGGTTGCACCTCGTCGTTACTTGAGGGATTCTGTCAGCTTCCTCAGCCTGGACTAGGTAATACCTCCTATGCCTATCTGAATGGGTTTTTGAATGTTCGAATGGTTGGTTGAATGGTTTTCTGAATGTATGAATGATATGTAAAAATATTAAATTTGATAGGATTTTCTACGGTCATTACCTCCAAACCATAGTTACCAAATACGCCCACTATTTTCTGCAATGATCCTGGGTACTTGCTCTTAATTAACCTTCACAACATTTTTCTTTATTTTCTTTATTTTTGTGTTAAGAAACTTTATTTTTATCTTATTTCTATGAGCAATCAATGAAGAATTCGGGCCAAGTCTATGTCTGTTACTGTTTACATCAATTGGCTCTTCAACTCTATCCATATACAACAATTTATTTCCTTGGCATTTTATCAGAAACAATTAGTAATATCCCTGAGATACCCTCAATAACTAGGGTTGTCTTGATAATAATAATAATAATAATTCGATGGCAAATTCAATTGAATTCAATTCTAAGATTTGTTTGCCTTTTAATTTGTTCATTTTTCTTGCTTGGGAGTTATAAACCCTTATGTTGTATTGATTCAGAATTATCCTTGATGCTTTATTAAGTCTAGCAGGCTCTTCAAACTGACAAACCATCCAACCGGTCCTCGAAAAGTATGTTTCAAGTTCTGGTCAAACAAACAGGGTTCGCAGTATATATTACCTATTTATTAAGTTCTTGTATTTATATATAATGTAGGGGTTGAGATTTTTCCCAATAACTGTTCAATTATAACTTTTCCCTTTAAACTGTGAATACATAATCACAAAACTTAGAACTTCCATGGTTAGACAACATTTATGTTGTTGGCAAGATTAGCCAAGAAGGCACTATCACTTAGAAATTTTCTTAAATATTTTCTATAAAATTGAAAGAAAAAGTGAGGAGAGAATAGAGAAACAAACAGAGTATTGCGCAAATTAAATCCAGAAATAAAATTCTATAACTTAGCCCACAACAAACTTCTAGAAGTTGCAGTCTAGGCTTCAAGCATGCAACAAACTTTCAAATTGTTTAAATTATGCCCATTTTAAATAATGTTGCTACCCTTTTTTATTTCACCGATTGAACAAAAGAATGATTATTATGATAGCATGACATAAAAAGAAGATGATATGATTTGTTTCTAACAATATGCAACTCCACAATATAAATAAATGATTTGCTTCAACATCGTGCGTCTACACAACAGTGCAGGACACTCCTGATGGAAAGAATCAATAGGAAGCCTGTAGCGCTAGGCCAGTCCATGTGCAGAAAACAATAATTGCAATAGGGTATTAGTATTTATTTCCCGACGATGTGCATTAGGTGGATACAATATTCATATAGCAAATCCGTAAACACATTTATGAAAAACACCAAAACAAAATGCACTTAATAAAACATAAACTAACGCAACACATTTGCAAAGAGAAGAATGGCGATCTCAGTTTCGTCATTCAAATTTACGAGCATCTCCTTTCCTTGTACAACCACTGAAGCTATTGTTTTCATCAGTATCAAACCTTTGCCAATATAACTACATTAATATCACCCTAATAAAAAAACTTAAAAGAGAGACCATATCTCTAATTGCATTTGGCTTCACTATGTGAGTTGTGCTTCACTAAATTTATAGAGATATAACTATTATTTTATTATAAAAAGAACATAGCTTCTAAACTTTTATTAGATTTACTCATATTTACTCATATATATATATATATATATATGAGTATGAGTCACATGAATTTGGAAATATTTTGAAAATTGATCACCTAAACTATGTCTTGTAAGTTGTATATTAGATTTCAAAATATTTTCAGAATTTTCAATCAAGCTTACTAAGATTCTAATGGGTATTAACGTCATTCATGATGTATATTATTACAAATTATAAATTAAAAAAGCATAAATACAAATACACTAAACAATATAAGTTAAATATAACAATTATTATTTCAAACCAAAATATAATTCTTTCAAGTTAACACTCATATCGACCTCTCTTTACACTTTTTGGAGAAATTGCTAATAGATTATATTAATGGAAAATTTATGGCTCAGATTAGTCATTACCGTCTGTGAATGGTTGGATGGGAGCGCCTCTACTTCCTTTCTTTCTTGTGGCCAAGAGATAAGCCAAACTAGTGTTGACTTACCTGTAAGCTCTACAGCTCCCCTCCTATGAAATGAATAAATAAGATGAAAAGGTTTACGCTACTTGAGCTTGAAAATGTCCTTAATAAGGAAGGTAAGTCTATCATTTTTTATTTTAATTTTTTTTCCTCTTCGTTAACCATATTTTTCAAGAAGCATATAGATAGACTGATTTAGGCCATATAAATAAACAAAATGTGTTATAGTTTAAGAAAATTTTATATCAAGGTAATATAAGTGTTAAATTTACTAGAATAAAAATGGTCTATTATTTTTCATTTTTTTTTTCCTTTGTTAACTCTAGTTTTTAAAGAATCATATAAGTAGACCCATGTATGGCATATAAATAAACATGTATTATAGATTTAATAAAGAAATCTTATAACAAGGCAAAATAAGTGTTAAATTTCCAAGTGTGAAAATAAAAATAAATCAAGAAATACTTTCAAACTTGGGTGATTTGAAGCTAAGTTGAATTAGAAAGATTCGTATCTTTGGAAGGAACATAAAAATAAATTAGTAAATACTTTAAACCTTCAATTGAGTTGAACCTAAGTTGAATGAATTAGAGATTTTTATTTGAGTTGAATTAGAGATCTCTAGTTGTTTTCCTCTTTCAATTATCCAACCATCTAACCAAGTAGAAATAACCTTTCCTGCTATCTAGCCTTCTCGCATATTTGTCTAAACAATGGTCTTTTGCACAACCTAACCCTTCACTTTCACATATTCAATTTATTCCATTTTGTGATGATACAATATCAGATTTATTAAATTCATTGGATTTTGTGATGATACAATATCATATTTATGTTTGTATTACTTTAACCAGGTGACTTCTTTAGGCTTTTCCTAGAACATTTTTCAATGAATATTGGGTTAAGGGTAGAAATTGAGATAATTATAATTTTAAGTTGTTAAATCTATGTTGTAGAGTTCTTCAATATGCTAAATATATTTCTAAATTCAAAAATATATTTTAAATGACAAAACATCATCATCTTATCAAAAATATAATCATGTAAATTCCACGCAAATAGAAAATCACTTCATCTTTATACATTAAATAAAAATATTTACACCATCTAGATTAAGTTGATCCAATATCCATGAACCTTCTCCAACTAATCATAAGGTAATTTCTTATACCTAGTTATAGTACTAGGTCAAATCTTTTCCCAACTTATCATGAGGTAATCTCCTGTCCCGTTTGTTTTCTCACTTCATCCAAGGTATGTATAACTTTTAAAATATCTTCATTTTTAACTTTTGATTTTGAGTCAATGCATCATGAATTAAATCTTGATATCATTATTCGAGAGATGTAACAATGATAGGGATCTTGAATGTGACCATCGGTTTGAGAACAAACAAATGCTTGGCCATGCATTTAAACAATGATTTTATATAGACCGAGTTCCTAAAATCAATAAATTGCTAACATCATAATTTATAATTTCTTGATGAAACTACCAATCACATGTATAAATTCTGAAGGAAAACATAGAAGAAGATCGTGATACTAGGCTAAATCCTTGTAGTATTACATTATTCAATCACAAAAGGTATTTATTGATTATGATTCTCCCATAAATTAAAACATGTATTTATTATCATTACATTATTCAATCACAATAGATATAAATATATTAAATTCATTTTATTGAATTTGTTTTTTACAAGGACCAGAAAATCCATTAAACATGGTTAAAAAATGGACATTATGCATAAAAGTTTCTTGTTATCCCAATCCAGGGAAAGAATTAATTACTTATGTGCTATGCAATATTGTGACGTACAAATTCCTCCAAAGGTAAATTAATGTACATGGAAGAGCAACAAATAACGAAGCATATTATATTCATAGAAGGCTTAGGAACAACTGGGGGTATGGATCCAATGGAATTGTAGTCTTCACCAATTCCAAACTGGTGTGCAACCAAATGAAAGGCATGTGCCAATTTAAAAAGGAGAGGTTAAGACAACTACATGGAGAAGCAAAAAATATTGTTAGTCAATTTCAATCATTTAGCATAAGACATTGTGCAAATGTTAATAGGATGTTTGGCAATCTATTGTATGGGGCAATGCCAATTCAACATTTTTGTGCGAAAGATGAATAAGTGTTAAGAAGCTCTCCATCAATATTTATAGATGGACATTGTAAGATATCTTTGATATGTGTGTGTTTTTTAGTTATAAATGTGTCTTTTTTAATGACCATATTTTTTTTCCAATTCTATACCAAGCATGCCCCCACTATGTAAGCACAACTTGGTGAACTTGACATGTTTTAGAAAAGTTTGTATTTAATTTTCAAAATGTGCATGCTTCAACATTTGTGTTTTTAGTCTTGAATATATTTTAAATGAAAAGCTTCACATTGTTACATTAATTTTTTGAAATCTTTCAATTTTTTAAATAACAATTTTAAGATCTTAAAATGCATGATGTAATATCAAGGGTTATATCAATTAAATTGATGAGGTAAATTCAAGGGTTACATATAAATCTTCCAAATTCATAATCTTTTTAAATAGAAATTTCAAGAATTTTAAATGCATGAGGTAACTTTAAGGGTTACAACAATTTTCTTAATTCTTTATCTTTTTAAATAACAATTTTAAAAAGAATTGTAAATGCGCGAGGTAACTTTTTAAATATCATGCATTTATGTATATATATATATATATATATATATATATATATATATATATATATATATATATATATATATATATATATCATGGATGAGAATTTTCTATATGATTCTTCGAGGCAAGCATCAATAGAGCCTCATGCATCTACTAGAGGCGGAGGTCGAGGTCATGGATCAATGAGAATATCAAATGAATCAATGAAGGTCCATCATGATCATGGTATAAATATGTTTATGTGAAAGTTTTTAAATGATATTTGAATATAATCATATGTACATGTATACATATGGAATTGATTTTTTATCAATTTTGCTTTAAATTAGCTTATAATAAATTTCATTTTGTTAGGAGCATCCCAAACTAGGTTGAAAAGACCCTCCTTTACTTATGCCTGTCCTTACCTATTTCTCAACCATTTAACGCTTGCAACTCGCGACCTTCACATGGCTATGATTCTCCTCCTCTGCCTCTTTCCTCTTCTCAAGGCTAATGAGATTGACAGTGCTTGTGGCCTGCCCCCAGATCCATGGTCGTTGCATCCTTTCTTAAACCCTATAATATCCCTCCCCTTAATAATAAATAATAACAAATAAGAAATAAATCACTTTATAATAAATAATAATAAATCATAAATCATAAATGTTATATAATAAATGATATTAAAAATATATACAAGAAAATAACTAAAAATAATAAAAATAAAAATAGTAATAACCATACTAAAGCTCTAAATAAGAATAAATAGAAATAAAATAAAAAACTATAAAAAAGAAGAAAATAAAACAAGAAAGCTAAAAATAAAAAGAAAAGTAAAGAAATAAAACAAGAAAGCTAAAAATCAAAAGAAAGTTGCATGTAGACACATGGAGTGTGTACATGTGGTTTCCCATCCAATGTTTGTTCTACTTATTAGATGGTGAGGAGGATGGGGGGCATTCCATCATTCCAAGATTCTATCCTTCATTCTCTTGGGAGAATGGTGTTCTAAGACATAGGAGTCACTGGCAATAGTATGTTGATTGAGGGCTCAGGGGTGGCTAGTTGTAGCAGATCCTTGTGCAATTGGGCTTGTGGTTGGGTGGAGAGTCATCCCCAAAACCTTGTTGCAGTAAGCCTACTTGTACTAGAGGTAAGCACAGGTAAGCACTATTCATAGTTTGAATTTAGTTTATTAATTACATCTTTATTTGGTTGTTACATATGGTAACAAAGCCAGGTTCAACCCTTCAGGACCTTAAGGCTTTAAAATTTTTCTTAGTTAGAACACCTTCCATAATTACTTAGGAGATGTACATGTGGTTAGTGGCAACAGGCTTATGATATTTGGAGTGGGTGATCTTAAAAGCAATTTTCAGTAGTTTTTATGGGTCCAAGATTGCATGAAATGTAGGTTTTGTAAGGAGAAGATAACATCAATTCTTTCTCCATATATAAGTTGAAAATATGAGCAGCTATGGGTAGGAAATTAAAATTTAGGGTTGTGGATGAATTATCCAAATAAACATGTAATTAATAAACTAAATTCAAACTATGAATAATGCTTACCTGTGCTTACCTATGGTAGAAGTAGGCTTATCGCAACAAGGTTTTGGGGACAACTCTCCACCCAACTGTAGGCTCAATTGCGCAAGGATCTGCTACAACTAGGCACCCCTGAGCCCTCAATCAACATACTTCTGTGAGTGACTCCTATGTCTTAGAACACCATTCTCCCAAGAGAATGAAAGATCGAATCTTGGAATGATGGAATGCCTCCCATCCTCCTCGCTATCTAATAAATAGAAAAAACATTGGATGGGAAACCACATGTACACACTCCATGTGTCTACATGCAACTTTCTTTTGATTTTTAGCTTTCTTGTTTTATTTCTTTACTTTTATTTTGATTTTTAGCTTTCTTGTTTTATTATCTTCTTTTTGATAGTTTTCTTGTTTTATTTCTATTTATTCTTATTTAGAGCTTTAGTATGGTTATTACTATTTTTATTTTTATTATTTTTATTTATTTTCTTGTATATATTTTTAATATTATTTATGATTTATTATTTTTTATTTTTTATTATTTATTATTAAGGGGAGGGATATTACATACTCTCCCAGTTTAAGGAACTTCGTCCCAAAGTTAAGTTGAATTATTTAATAATAAATAATATAAATAATAAATAATAAATCACTTAAATAATAAAAATAATAAATCATAAATGATATTAAAAATATAGACAAAATAATAATAATAATAATAATGGTTATTCTCTAAATAAGAATAAATATAAATAACACAAGAAAGGTAGGAAAAAGAAGAAAATAAAACAAGAAAGCTAAAGAAAAGAAAAGAAATAAAACAAGAAAACTAAAACATCAAAAGAAAAGTAAAGAAAGCTAAAAATCAAAGTCGCATGTAAACACCTGGAGTGTGTGCATGTGGTTCCCCATCCAATGTTTGCTCTATTTATTAGAGGGTGAGAAGGATGGGAGGCTTTCCATCTTTCCGAGTTTCTATCTTTCATTCTCTTGGGAGAATGGTGTTCTAAGACTTAGGAGTCACTGGCAATAGTATGTTGATTGAGGGCTCGGGGGTGGCCAGTTGTAGCAAATCCTTGCACAATTGAGCCTAGGTTGGGTGGAGAGTCATCCCCAAAACCTTGTTGTGGTAAACAGGCTTCAACCACAGGTAAGTGCTACTCATAGTTTGAACTTGATGCTAATTAGTTGATTAGTTACATGTTTATTTTGGGAAAAACAATAAAACAGTAAAAAGAAGAAAATAAAACAAAAAAGCTAAAAATCAAAAGAAAAGTAAAGAAATAAAACAAGAGAGCTAAAAAAATAAAAAAAGGTCACATGTAGACACATGGACTATGTGCATGTGGTTCCCCATCCAATGTTTGCTCTATTTATTAGATGGTGACGAGGATGGGAGGTATTCCATCATTCCAAGATTTTGTCTTTCATTCTCTTGGGAAAATGGTGTTCTAAGACATAGAAGTCACTGGCAGTAGTACGTTGATTGAGGGCTCGGGGATGGCCAGTTGTGGCAAATCCTTGTGCAATTGAGCCTATGGTTGGGTGGAGAGTCGTCCCCAAAACCTTGTTGCGGTAAGCCTACTTCTACCACAGATAAGCATTATTCATAGTTTGAATTTAGTTTATGAATTACATGTTTATTTGGCTAGGTAAGTGCCACTTTGATTTAAATTTAATGTTAATAAATTAATTAGATATTTATTTTGGATTGTTACATATGGTATCAGAGGAAGTTCAACCCTTAGGGCCTATAAGTTAATCATTCCACAAGATCTTGTTTAATCATTTTGATATGATTATGATTTAATTGTTTTATGTCAATCCATAATAGAAAATTATAATGAGACTAGTATTTATTTTGTGGATATGGTACGTAAAAATAAGGTCTCTTTTTCTCACCTTTCCATTCAAGGTATTTAAGATGGAATAAACTTCTCTCTACGTTTATTGTTTTGGTACTCCTACTTTAATTATCTGTCTCTCTCACACACAGATGCAGATCTGGCTGCCTCAACCTTTTATTTGTGTAATTTTGTTTTTTTTTTCTAGTGTGGACTTACTTTTACAAGCACAAAGGTAAAGGTCCAAGATCCGTTTTGATATTTCAGAAAATCTAGCTTTCTGGTGTCGGGCCCTCAAGAAATCTTGTTTTTTTTTTAGTTGTTTCATGGAGAATTCTTGTTTTTCTCATTTGGGTAGCTAATTTAATTTGGTCCGGTACTCAATGTCCCCAGGCATCTCGTAAGGCTGGCCCACTCCCTCCACAACTACTAAGGCACACAGCCCCAGGCATCAAAGTCCTTTACATCCCTTCCAGACTTCAACATCCCAATTCAATAATAGGCACCTAGCCTAGAACATCAGGCACTTGGCCTCCTCAAGATGGTCCCATAGCCCTTGAAGAGCTATCCATAAAGAGCTATACACAAGACAAAGGAACCACTGGCATATGTAGCGTTGATTGAGTTTTGTCCCCAGCCCATATGGTGTTACTTATTCTCCCTCGTGCGTATGGGCTCACACAGGATAATCAAATAAACCGGCCCTCTCAGCCCATTTGTAGAGTCGTGTGAATCATCACACCTCAACATGCATCCAATGCATTAACCATACCACCACAGTATCATAGGAAATAATCCACATGCCAAGTCTTGCATGTCATCATGAGAATGTTCATCTTTGTTAATCACAACATTATGAATAATAATGAACTGCATGCTCATGCATGTCATAGATTTGTACGCAACTATTGCATGCTTCAGTTATACCATCAACATAATTATATCAAAGACATATTATGACTTCACATAATTGAACCACATGTCAGTAAACCTCATATTACAACATCATAACTCGTATGCCATGTTATGCATGTCATATCCATCATGAGTATTCAACATTAAATATTTATCATCATGTAGTAAATGAATATGTCAATATACCTTGACATAATGTGATAATACTTATGCATATCACTATAATCGTATGGTTACATTAACACTATAAGAACCATATGTACATCATTATCTTCTTACCATGATATCATGAAACATATGTTTTCATCAAGTTGTCAATTACTTTTCAATAATCATTTCCACTTCTTTCTACTAGGTAGCTAATCATTTACCCCATCGATATAATCATCTAAGCACATGAACCTCATGATCTTAAGTCTTAATGTCTCATTATACCATCATTATTTAAATCCAAATTAAAATCCCTTGGTTTTACATCCAATCACTATTTGGCTTATTGATTCCAATACCAATATATGCAATTTTATGTAAACACTATTTCATCACAATTTAACTTTATATCATGCTTAATTTACTTGTATGAGGATTTGTTGATCCATGTTGACTTATTTAACAATTAGCACTTAATGCACAAAATATTTTCTTATCTTGTCGAGTTCGTCAAGTTCGTATCTCAATACCACTTGATTGCTTTATTATAAATTCACCCTTCTTCAAGTTGGGAAAAAGACTCTTTCTTATTAGATAGTATCATTATTTTAGATTTCGAAATAGTTGGAAACACTACTACCATCATTGTCCATGAAAACTTAAATGTGAGGTGTTATGTGGAAACAACCTCTTTTAATGTTATGGGAAGTCCTACTCATGAAATAATGAGTGAAAATTAGTCAAGTACAACCTCTATTAATTGACTTTCACTTCTTTTGTCACTATGTACGCAATCCTTCTCAAGGTATCCTTATAAAATTTCTAGCAACATTAAGATAGCTACCAAGTATCCTTATAAATTCATTAAGATAGCTACCAAGTGTAATCTGCTTATCTTTTCCTGTTTTAAGATAAAATCTCCTGATCCTTCATCTTGTTATCCATAATTCATTCATATAGTTAGTCACTTATGGAAAACTTTACAATGTGGCTCTCCCATTGTTATAGATGTTGTTATGCACACAACTTATCTTCTCCATTCTATTTTATCATACCTTACAGGTTCCTAAAAATGACCTCCATTATTACCATGATTTTTCAACTTCACTAGCTGATTGCCAATATTTTCTTCTTTATGTGCATCACCCTTAGATAGACCTTATAGTGGTACCTTTAGAGTACCAAGTTATGATTATACCAAACACTTTTATTATGTTCGAAAATAGGTTGTCTCTTTTTACTGATTTCTTACTCTTGTTGTGATACTTCTTCTCTATCATCTGATACAAGTTGGCCATAATCACATGAACTATCATTAGTTATCATCCTTAAAAAAAATTGCAAGTTTCTCCTTAGACAACTTTAACCATTATATGCAATTAACCTTGAATCATGAACCTAATGTAACATTATACTCAACATCTGAACTTTAATCCAAATTTGTACGATTTTCCACTGAGACTAAAATATACCATCATATGGTTTATATATATATACTGCAAATCCAACTGATTCACTCAAGAATGAAGGGGACTTCAATGGTAGCTTGATTATGTTTAATATACAAATGATATGAGTAGTAAATGAGTAGATACATGTAATCTGAATGTCAATTGTAATGCAAAATTAAATTTATTAGAAGATCATATTGAGAGAGTTGTGTTCTTGCAATAATAGACCAGAGAAATGCCAAGCAACTGCTATCGCTAAAGGACAATGAGAACAACAATCCAACCCAAGTAATTAGTGAATAGTATGATCAACATTCAAGGAATGTTATCTCTGTATTTTTAGATCAGATTGAAAAATAATGAACAGATGCACGTGAACAATGATCCGCTAAAGGTAATAAGTTATTACAGTTTATCCATTGAATTGGAATAGATTTCACTATTTTAGAGTACTTTAATTGGTGAAAATTTCAACTTCAATTATCCAATTACTTCAAGTGCTATGTAAACTGTGTTGTAAAATGAACTGATGGTGAGTAGTTACACCAGTATTAAAGATTTGTTACAAAAACATGCCAGTATACCATATCAATAGTGTGATCTTTCAGAGAATTATACATCGTCAATTATGGGTAGATTATCACCATCAAGATTAGAACATTATATACTTTTCCATTGAATCAATGAGTCATAATAAAACTATATCTTAATTATGTGACTCATTTAGAATTTCGCTTTGTTATATGGTTGTAATGGAGAGAGCTATGCAAGCACAAACAACTCAAAAAAATGAGATAGTGGTTTTACCATGTAATGAGATTCTAATGAGAGCAGAGAACCACCAAGGAAAGGACCGGTATCCAAACCAAATAATATGTTGTCTATAATGATGCATGAGAAAACCAATGAGGAACTAATGAGTGCACCAAACTTTAACTTATACCAGCCAAACACTTACAGTTGATCCTCCAAAACAAATGGTGATACCCTTGGAATTTTAGGTCTCACTTATTTAATATCAGACTTTTGCAATGATTCTTAAGAAATAATCTGACTGTAGCTAATTTAACAAGTATATCAGTCTACCAAAGCCAGATCAGTTATCAAAATGTGATGAAAAAGAAAGTTGAAGAACTGTAAAGAAAAGAAGTTTGATCTAGAGACCTTGTATGAGAAATAAAAACACTACTGTAACTCAAGATTCGTCACTGAAGAAGCATAAAATAAGAACCAATATACTGAATAATAATTATTATCAAAGTCTAATAAGGTTAATAAGTTATCCTTATTATTAGATTTTATGAGTTTAATAAGATATATTTTTATCATAAATCATCAACAATCACAATACTTAAACCATAAATTACCATAAATTATCAAGAATCACAAATTTTGTAATATAAAACAATGGAAAACATGAGTTAGAAGGTAATAACAATGTTAGAATAAAAGAGAATTATCTCAATGTAAAATCCAAATTTGAATGACTGAAGCTTAAGAATATTGGTGGCATTATTGTGTTAAGAAGGTACTTGAATTTCGAAAGAAATTTATTCATCATTATATGTCACACCAATATTAATTCTATAGATTCATGATTTTTAAGGATAAAGATAAATTGAAATTTTGTGTTGTAGAGTGAAATATTTAAGTATCTTTTTAAGCAATCATAACTTAAGTTAGAAGAATTAAATGGACTGATTTTAACAAAATAGATTGTTAAACAAAATTATTGAATGTATCTTGAGATTCTCATGGCTATTAAGTGATTACTCTAAGAAAATTTAAGAAATCAAACCATCAAAGAAATACACCATAAACAAGAAGAGACACCGCCACCCGACCCAGAACTAGATCAGATGATTGGGAAGGTTATCCGTCCCTAAAACACAAAATAAAATCATTTTATTAATTATACGGCCTACCTGCAAGTGCACCGCGAAGGCAACACCACATAAAACCCTTAACAAGCTTTAATAGCTACCGATTTTACATTAATTACAACATAAAGATCGAAACAACACCAAGAAACTCTGAACACACCTATTGGCTACAATACATTAAGTGCTATAATGATTTTAGCGCTTTGGGAGAATGGTGTTCTAAGACATAGGAGTCACTGGCAGTAGTACGTTGATTGAGGGCTCAGGGGTGGCCAGTTGTAGCAGATCCTTATGCGATTGAGCCTACGGTTCAGTGGAGAGTCATCCCCAAAACCTTGTTGTGGTAAGCCTACTTCTACCAGAGGTAAGCACAGGTAAGCACTATTCATAGTTTGAATTTAGTTTATTAATTACATGTTTTTTTGGCTGTTACATATGGTATCAGAGCAAGTTCAACCCTTTGGGACCTTAAGGCTTTAAAATTTTTCTTAGTTATAACACCTTCCATAATTACTCAGGAGATGTACATGTGGTTGGTGGCAACAGACTTATGATATTTGGAGTGGGTGAACTTAAAAGCAATTTTTAGTAGTTTTTATGGGTCCAAGATTGCATGAAATGTAGGTTTTGTAAGGAGAAGATAACATTGATTATTTCTCCACAGATAAGTTAAAAAGATGAGCAGTTATGGCTAGGCAATTAAAATTTAGGGTTATGGATGAATCTCCAATTTTTTTTATTTTTTTTTTGTGGTAAGATTGATTATGATTTTGTAATTTTTTTTTTCTCTGTTTTGAATTTGTGGGCGTAATTGTTGCTGATGTATATAGTGTGTTATACAAGTATCGGAAAGAGGTTATACTGTCGAGACAAGTAGATCTTTATGACGCGGCAAAACAAAATTATCTCTGCACGGTAAATTGGAATTAAATCAACTGGAAAATAGGTTAAATGATCTGCCATATACCATTTAATTAATCATGCATGAAACGTCTCATGGATTTTCTTTCTTGATTGCTGAATTGTTGCATTACCCTGTTATCATCCATTGCTTGTTAGCGTCCTGGGCTGATGTACTATGCTTTATCATAGACGTCAAACATGAAATGGTCTGTTGTGATGTAGAGGTATCCATGTATTTTGAATTAGTTTCCTCAGTCTATACAGATTAGTTGAAAAAAAAAAACAGTCTTTTCATTTTCACCCTGCTCAGTTGGTCCATCGCTAAATTTAGTTTTGTAAGCAATGTCTGATTTAAGTGGTGAAGCTGAAGTATTAGCATGTCCATTTGAATATTTTGGTTTGAAGATCTCTGCTTTTCTCCAGAAAAGAAGTGTTCCCATTTGAATATTGCATTTTCAGATCTTTATATTTATATGCATGACATGAATTCTTGTTTTCCCGAGATCTGTTACCAGCTTGTCTTGTCTGTCCATGATCTTCTTTGCTTCCTAAGCCTATATTAAAGGGGTAATCCACCATTTCTGCTTGATCCACTCCTTATTTGAAACTTTTTCACCAGGAACAGCCAAATGTCTCACTTTATCGGCATGATCAACAGATTCAGTGGTGCTAGCAGCATCAGTATCCACAAAACTAATATTAGTTGTCCATTAGAATCACTTAAAGAACTAAAGGATTTGTGTGCCTTTGTTCTCGAGCTAGAAAATGACTTCATTTGCTTTACTTGAGAAGTCTTGCCAAAATTGTATGGAATAATAGGAATCTCTCTAAGACTGCTTGAAACAACAGGAATATCTCTCTCATCCAGAGTCTTCCATTCTACCAGAAATTGTAGTTTTCTGTGTAATGGCAGATTTCTAGTCGACTTATCCTCATTATAATGTTAGAATTATAACATTGCAAATAGAAATATGGAAGAAGATGCAATTAATGCAGCTATAATTTATGAAGAGTATGGTCTCAGATGTTTGAGTGAATTTAACTCTCTGGTTTCTATTATTGTATGGTTGAATTTATTGCACTTTGGTCGGTTTATATCTTTCCATCATATATATGCAAACACCGTAACCTACAGTGCCACTATAACCAAGTTACATATTTCTGCTATTTGTAACCAAACAATCCAACTTTGTGATGAAAGCTTATTATTTCAAAGTAATGGTTGCATGAGGGCAATGTCATTATTATGGAGCTAATTCCAAATTGTTGGAGATTGTTGACTTGGTGGCTGAGCATGTACCATATATTCAATTATTGTCTCCATTTTCTCCCTATAGATTGAGTTTCAGGAGCACTAGCTATATTCTTCTCACTCAACAATATAGATATGTGCCTCTTGAATTATCGGTGAAGGAAAACTTTGTAACTATCATCCTACGTTGGTTGGTATGCTTATTCCTTGAGCCTCTATGCTTTCCATCCTTGTATTCATACTGTTGTTCATGTTTGGGAGTTGGGAATGAGATTGCATTCTTATCATTGAATTGAAGGGACTGAGTACACTCTAGGTTCTTGTGTCATTTCCAACATTGTCACAGATGTATTTACTTGTTTTTACATTTATTTATCAGTGCAATTTTTGTGTGTTGTGCCATGATATATCAGTCTGAGTATGCTCAGTAAAGAAGTTGTTATTGTTGATGGGAGAGAATGTTTACAATCACTAGACTTGTCCCCTGAATATAATGAGGTTATGCAATATCACTAATGTTAGTTATGGGTTGATATTTGGGACTGTAGAATATTATTTGGAATTGAATAGACACCATATTCATATACAACAAATTTGACAAAATTCCCTTATGGCTAAAACAAACAAAAAACTTAATCTCTCTGCTGAGACAAGTAATAAAAATAAAATACCTATAGTACCTTGCATTCACCATTTGACCTCAAGTTCAGGGACTTCAACAAGTGAAACTTGGAGAAAATTTTAAAATATTGAGGCTGAAGCTTAAGGGGCCGAGTTCCAGGAGGATCATGGTAGCAGAGGACTTCCCATAGAAGATGAACTGCTTTAGGTACTCTGTTCTATTATAATATTGGGATATATGACCAGCTATCTTAAGAGCATCGAAGGATTGAGTATTGAATGTGTCAAAGATATATTGTGTCCTGTCATGGCTGAGTGTAGTAGTTATTGTTGTTGATGTTGATAAGCTTGTGCTAGGAGCGGAGGTTGGAGGTGTTTATATCTTGTTATACCTTTTTATGTACACTGTCATGACCTTGGTATTGTTGTAACCCTCTTATGATATTGGTCATGGTCATATATCACCTATACACATTATTGCAAAGATATATTGCCATGTATTATCAGAAGCATTATATCTTTACAGCGAGTTATATGTTGTTGAGATGTTGGATAAGCAGAAAGGGCTTATACTATAGTGAGTTACAGTTGCTATATAGCATTGCTATTGTATAATTTCCATAGCCTGGTATATGTTGTTCAATAATGAAGTATTTGAAACGCCTCATAAACCAGCACAATAGTACCTCAATGGACACGATATAGACTAGAAAACTAGGCAGAACAATAGACCTTTCGAAAGAGGGGTCCTGAAAGCACTGAAGCATGACGTGATGTTGCTCTTTGTCCATAGAAAGAGGATCAAGCTCACCTTGGCCAGATATAGGTGATGGACAATTTCAGAATACTACTGTCACAACCTCCAATCACACCTAGAAAATATACACAACAAGCAGAGAAGGAATAAATCCCTCCCCATTGTTATTGAACAAAACAATGGAATTTGCCGGAACGCGCATAGCCATGGCCGCAAGCTTACAATCTAACTAAATAATGTGAAATGCTAATTGGGGGTTGGGATTCTATACACATGCAGGCAATTTTATGTCTTATCCAGGAAATCATTATGGCTAAAATGTATTGTAATTTAAGGGTTTTGATATGGTGTTGCCTTCGCGGGTGTGCTTGCAGGCGAGCCATCTTATTAATAAAATGATTTTATTTTGTGTTTTGGGGAGGGATAACCTTCCCAGTCATCCGATCCAGTTCTGGGTCGAGTGGCAGTGTCTCTTCTTCTTTATGGTGTGAAATATTTCTGGTTGTTCAATTTCTTAAATTCCCTTAGAGTCACCGTTTAATAGCCATAAGAATCTCAAGATACATTCAATAAATTTGTTTAATGATTTATTTTGTTGAAAGCATTCCATTTAATTCTTCTAACATAATTTGTGGTTGCTTAAACAAATACTTAAATATTTCACTCTACAACACAAAATTTCAATTTATCTTAAAAATCATGAATCTATAGAATTAATAAATTTCCTTTCAAAATTCAAGTACCTTCTTAACACAATAATGCCACTAATATTCTTAAGCTTTAGTCATTCCAATTTGGATTTTTCATTGAGACAATTCTCTAAGTTTTATTCTGACATCATTACTATCTTCTAACTCATGTTTTCCATGGTTTTATACTACAAAATTTGTGATTGTTGATAATTTATGGTTTAAGTATTTATGATAAAAATATATCTTATTAAACTCATAACTTTGATAATAAGGATAACTTATTAGACTTTGATAATAATTATTATTGAGTATATTGGTTCTTATTTTATGCTTCTTCAGTGATGAATCTTGAGTTACAGTAGTGTTTTTTTACAAGGTCTCTAGATCAACCTTCTTTTCTTTTACAGTTCATCAACTTTCTTTTTATCACATTTTGATAACTGATCTGGCTTTGGTAGACTGATATACTTGTTAAACTAGCTACAGCCAGCTTATTTCTTTAGAATCATTACAAAAGTTTGATATTAAATTATAGAAGTAAGACTTGATATTAAATTAAGTGTAAGTTAAAGTTTGGTGCACTCATTAGTTCCTCATTGGTTTTCTCATGCATCATTATAGACAGCAGATTATTTGGTATGGATACTGGTCCTTTCCTCTGTGGTTCTCTGCTCTCATTACATGGTAAAACCACTATCTCATTTTCTTGAGTTATTTGTGCTTGCATTGCTCTCTCCATTACAACCATATAACAAAGCAAAAATCTAAATGAGTCACCTAATTAAAGATATAGTTTTATTATCACTCATTGATTCATTGGAAAAGTATATAATCTTATAATCTTGATGGTGATAATATACCCATAATTGACGATGTATAATTCTCTGAAAGATTGCACTATTGATACCAGCATGTTTTTGTAACAAATCTTTAATGCAGGTGTAACTACTCACCACCGATTCATTTTACAACACAATTTACATAGCACTTGAAGTATTTGGATAGTTGAAGTTGAAATTTGTCATCAAGTAAAGTGCTCTAAAATAGTGAAACCTGTTCCAATTCACAATGGATAAATTCTGATATCTTATTACCTTTAGATGATCATTGTTCATTTGCATCTGTTCATTATTTTATTGTTCAATCTGATCTAAAAACACAGAGATAACATTCCTTGAATGTTTATCATACTATTAACTAATTATTTGGGTTGGATTACTGTTCTCATTGTCCTTTAGAAATAGTAGTTTCTTGGCATTTCTCTGGTCTATTATTGTAATAACACAACTCTCTCAACATTATCTTCTAATAAATTTAATTTTGCATTTCAATTGCCATTCAGATTACATGTATTTGCACATTTTCTACTCATATCATCTGTATATTAAACATCATCAAGCTACCATTGAAGTCCCTTTCATTCTTGAGTGAATCAGTTGGGTTTTCCGTATATATATATATATATATATATATATATATATATATATATATATATATATATATAGAGAGAGATATATAAACCACAGGATGGTATATTTTAGTCTCAGAGGCAAATCATACCGATTTGGATTTCAGTTTAGATGTTGAGTATAATGTTACATGAGGTTTCGTAATTCAAGGTTAATTGCATATAGTGGATAAAGTTGTCTATGGAGAAATGGAAAGGAGAAACTTGCAATTAAAAAAAAAAAAAAGGATGATAAATAATGATAGTTCATGCGATTATGGCCAGCTTGGATCAGATGATTAAGGTGGTAGAAAAGAAGTATCACAACAAGGGTAAGAAATCAGTAAGAAGAGACAACCTATTTTAGAACATAATGTAAGAGTTTGGTATAATCATAACTTGGTACTCTAAAGGTATCACTATAAGGTCTATCTAAGGATGATGCACATAAAGAAGAAAATATTGGCAATCAACTAGTGAAGTTGAAAAATCATGGTAATAATGAAGGTCATTTTAAGGAACCTGTAAGTTATGATAAAATAGAATGATTGGAGAAGATAAGTTGTGTGCATAACAACATCTATAACAATGGGAGAGCCGCATTGTAAAGTTTTCCATAGGTGACTAACTAGATGAATGAATTATGGATAACAAGATGAAGGATCAGGAGATTTTATTATATTGATAAGCGGATTATACTTGGTAGCTATCTTAATGTTGCTAGAAATTTTATAAGGATACCTTGAGAAGGATTGTGTACATAGTGACAAAAGAAGTGAAAGTCAATTAATAGAGGTTGTACTTGACTAACTGTTTCATGAGTAGGACTTCCCATAAAGCTAAAAGAGTTTGTTTCCACATAACACCTCACATTTAAATTTTTCATGGAAAATGATGGTACTAGTGTTTCCAACTATTTCAAAATCTAAAATAATGAAACTATTTAATAAGAAAGAGTATTTTTGATAAAGCGATCAAATGGTATTGAGATACAAACTTGACAAACTCGACGAGATAAGAAAATATTTATGTGGATGAAGTGCTAATTGTTAAATAAGTTAACATGGATCAAAAAAACCTCGTACAAGTAAATTAAGCATGATGAAATAATGTTTATATATGCAATTGCATATAGTAGTATTGGAATTAGTAAGCCAAAGGGTAAATGAATGTAAATCAAGTAATTTTAATGGATGATATCTTAAACAATCAATTCCACCAGAATTTCCTTGGGGAAGGAAGAATATATAACGAGAGATTAAGACCCAAGATGATGAGGCTCATGTGAAATTTAACGATGTAGTTAGATGATTATGCCGTTGGCATAAATGATCAACTACCTAGTAGAAAGAAGTGGAAATGATTATTGAAAAGTAATTGACAACTTGATGAAAACTTATTGACGATGTTTCATGATATCATGGTAATAATGCAAATATGGTTCTTATAGTGATAATGTATGCTTATGATGATAGTGAGATACATAGGTATTATGACGTTATGACAAGGTATATTGACATATTCATTTACTACGTGATGATAGGTATTTAATGTTCAATACTCATGATGGATATGATATGCATAATGTGGCATAGGAATTATGATGCTATAATATGAGGTTTATTGACATGTGGTTCACTTATTATGTGAAGTCATGATGCAAATACGTTGATGATCTAACTTATGATGGTATTTCATGAGGTGAAGCATGTGATAGTTGCATACAAATTTATGACATGCATGAGCATGCAGTTCATTATTATTCATAGTGTTGCCATTAACATTGATTAATATTCTCATGTTGACATGCAAGACTTGGCATGTGGATTATCTCATACGATACTATGATGGTATGGTTAATGCATTGGTTTCATGTTAGGGTGTGATGATTCACAGGACTCCACAAATGGGCCGAGAGGGCCGGTTTATTTGATGATCTCATGCGAGCCCATACGCACGAGGGAGAATAAGTAACACCATATGTGCTGGGGAAAAAACTCAATCAACACTGCATATGCCAGTGGTTCCTCTATCTTGTGTATAGCTCTTGATGGATAGCTCTTGAAGATCTATGGGACCATCTTGAGGAGGCCAAGTGCCTAATGTTCTAGGCTAGGTTCCTGTTATTGGATTGGGATGCCGAAGTCTGGAAGGGATGTAAAGGAATTCAATTCCTGGGGCTATGCACCCTAGTAGTTGTGGAGGGAATGGCCAGCCTTGCGAGATGCCTGGGGTCATTGAGTACTAGACCGAATGCTTGCCTTAGGGCAAATGAGGTCTGAGTCAGGCACGAGCCTTGTGGCCAACCTTGGACTAGGATACAGACCAGGTCAGGCTTATGCCTCGTGCCGAAAGTGGGAAAAAGGATAGAGATTCCTTGAGATTTCCCGGGGTGTTGGGGACTTTCAATGCCTGTTGGTTATGCTAGTTCGGCAGAGGGTGTTGGCAACATGAAGTAGATAAAATAATAAATAATAAATAATAAATAATTCAACTTAACTTTAGGATCAAGTTCCTTAAAGTGGGAGAGTATGTAATATCCCTCCCCTTAATAATAAATAATAAATAATAAAAATAAAAATAATAATATAATAATAAGTAATAAATAGTAAAAAATAATAAATACTACAAAATAATAAATAATAATAAATAAATCACTAAATAATAAATAATAAAAAATAAAAAATCATAAATTTTAGATAATAAATGATATTAAAAATATATACAAGAAAATAAAGAAAAATAATAAAAATAAAAATAGTAATAACCATACTAAAGCTCTACATACGAATAAATAGAAATAAAACAAGAAAACTATCAAAAAGAAGAAAATAAAACAAGAAAGCTAAAAATCAAAAGAAAGTTGCATGCAGACACATGGAGTGTGTACATGTGGTTTCCCATCCAATGTTTGTTTGATTTATTAGATGGTGAGGACGATGGGGGGCATTCCATCATTCCAAGATTCTATCTTTCATTCTGTTGGGAGAATGGTGTTCTAAAACATAGGAGTCACTAGCAGTAGTACGTTGATTGAGGGTTCGGGGGTGGCCAGTTGTAGCAGATCCTTGTGTGATTGAGCCTATAGTTGGGTGGAGAGTCGTCCCCAAAACCTTGTTGCGGTAAGCCTACATCTACCAGAGGTAAGCACAAGTAAGCACTATTCATAGTTTGAATTTATTTTATTAATTACATGTTTATTTGGCTGTTACATACCATAACCCTCTTTTGGCCTTATACCTTACATTGACCAAGGTATTATGTTTTGTTGTGCCGACAAGAGGCATGCGTTAGCTACCTATCCTCTGCATGGCTATGGAGGTGGCACTCCTTGCATCCCTAACTCTTCTGGTGAGCATCCTCTCAACACGATGCTTTTCTCAAGTAATAGGGTGATTTTTTCTTAATTGTATAGATATAATTTGGGTTGAATTATTATAAGTTTAATGAGTTTTAGGGTTTCATTCATTCTTCTCTATTTTCATCATGGTGCAGGACTCGCAGAGATGAAATGTTGATGGCTCTTTTTCATGGGGTTGCTTCTCTCACTTCCTAGGTATGCCCATTGTAAGACTCTCCCAATTCTATTGTTTTACTTATTTCTAAGAACCTGTACGCCTATCTTATTGAGGTGTGGTTGGTTTTCTTTGCAGGAAAATAAGGTTTCCCCTTCCTTGATAGTGCTTGGCCCAGTGAAATTTTTCGACCTGGGGTGTAATAGTCATTCATGTGCACAAGTAAAATTGTTTTCCTTCAACCTTCTTAGTAGAATTTTACTCAGGCCCTCAATATGATTCTTGGGCAACATTTTTGATTTTTGGGTTTGGCTCTGGTGGCTGGACCTCAGGTATGTAGAAAAATGGTTCTCCTCTGGACATGAATCATAGGTAACAGTGGTCACTTTTTTGCATTGTCTTCTGTGAATTATAGGGGGGTTTATACCCTTGCTCGGGTTATCTTTATTAACATTTGTCAGTTTTGAATTTGACAGATAATAGTTCCACTCTTCCTTCTCTATGGGTTTCTAGACAGTAGTATACCTTGGGTCCTCATGCCCCTGTTGGTTCTTCCTAGGTGGGTACCATTCGCATGGTCCTCTCTCAATGTAATTGTTTCTTGTCTGTTATGGCTCTTACTACCTTAGCCATCTTGGTGCGTCGTTGTGATTCTGGGTCCTTGTGGACTTCAGTCTAGGATTGTTGTAGTTGCATTAATATGCATTGGGGACTTGTGGTTGGGTTCCGCTTTTCAAAGGAGTTTCTAAGAGGCAATGTCCTCGACCTAGCCCTATATGTATTATGAATCTAGACGCTTTTACACTAAATAATAGATGGACTATCATTTTGAAATTTTCTTTAGTTTTGATGTAACCATATGCTACTCTGGTGTTTATGCTACTATTACCTATGATGGACTTTAGTCCAAAAATTTTAAATGGTTACTTTAAAAGGCTTAATGCCTCTTTTCTCCAGCATGATTTGTGATAATTGATGTTTATGAAATAATTTTTTTTTCTTGGTTGCAAAATTTTCGTTTATTTATAGGCTTTTCTAATTAGATGCGAAATTCCATGTAGTTTCGATAGTCCTCTTGTAATGAGTTCTCTAAAATGAAATTAAATTTCTGGTGGATTCATTGTGATGCAGATAATTTCTTATTTAGATTTTTTTCATGCAATAGATAACAAATTTTCTTGCATAAGCACAAAGGATTATCATGCATTTGTATTATTCATGGCTTCATAGTACTATATATTCCCTCGTTTTCTTTTATTTTCTTGCAACCATAGTATTAATTACTTTTATCTAGTTATGACAGTGTAATTAATTACTATTTTTCATGCTACCAACTCCTATCTCTTACAATTTAATAATGGTTTTAGTTTCATATCATTTTGAGTGATTTTTGCTCTTGTTGAGTAGGAATGATACCCCGTGACTTCTATATACTCTTGTTATATGTGATTTCCATGGTCTTTGGTCAATTATGTATGTTAACTTGTGCTTTATTTTCACGAGTCCTCATGCAACAAGACCTTCTTCTAGGAAAACCAATCCTGAGTGAAAATGAGTCTTGGTTGATCATATGGTAACACTCTTCTTATTACACATATTACAGTTGACACTTGCTTTGTTTCTTCCATACATTCTTCTGACATTACGGGTTTTCGTTATAAGATGTGACTCCATCCTAATCTTCATTTCCTATCACCTTTGGACAACGATCTCAGCACTGTTAGCACAACATGCCTTAATCCTCTTGTCCAAATGGTAAGAGGAGCTACTGAGTGAAGGATTTGGGGTTCTAGGATGCCCTCTCTATAATATTTATTATATAACTACAGAGAATAGGATTATCTATATGTTATTCCTTTTATAACTTTAGAACATAAATTGATCTATGTGTTAATCATTAGACCTGGCAATTTACTGCTACCAACCATAAATTGTTCTAATAAATCAATTTCAATTTTTTCTCCTGTTACCTCTATTTTACCTTTGACATACCCTCTGGTTTAGACACTCACAAACCATTCATCTTAAATTAAATTACCAGCCAACATGAAACTGTGACATTCTATAAAATACAATCAAAAGATTATAGTTATGTCATATGATTTAATACAAATCGGTCACTTTCATTTTCCTAAATTGATCACCCTTTGAACATTTACAGTCATACAAAATAGCTTGTAACAAGATTACCTATCCTTTACTTCATCTATTTTAGAATAACATTCATCCATAATTCATATCATGTAGAATAAATCCATCTCAATCCTTTTATTTACAACCTAATTAAAAAGTAAGAATTACAGATAATCAATCATGACAGTAACATCTAACTGATGAAATCGCTAGAAATGCGACGTGGGAAAAGCCTTTCCTCCCATCCATAAAGAAAGTGCTCTCTGGTTCCGCCTGAGCTTAGAATCTTGTTTTCTTCCTTCAACAACCTCTTGCTAATTCACAATTTTGTCTCATATACATGATTGTCATCAGATGTTTCTTTGGAAGCATCTTACCTTTTAGGGGATTTTTTATCCCCTTAGCTTAGGCTATTTACTCTCTTCCTTATTAAAAGTAACAAAATCTATTTTTTTCTCCAACAACTCAAAAATATGCTTTTGTCTCCCACAGATTTATTCCCTCAGTATTTATTTTCAACTAAGTGGATAATTATCTGAATATCTAATTTTCAGATTCACAAGCTTCCCTTTCCCACATTTTCTAGCTTAACATCTCAATTATTTATTATAAAATTTTTGATCTACATTCATTTTTTCTTTCTGGTGGCCCCCATCCAGTTACAACACTAGTTTTTAAAACATATAACCATAAAAATATTTACATGAAGAAGAGGGTGTTACAATTTCCCCCTCTCAAAATAACATTGTCCTTGGTGTTCAGTTTATTATTACATGTCCAACTATAATTTCTGAAAAAACCCTGGGTATGCTTCCTTCATAGAATCCTCCTACTCCCATGTAGCCTCCTGAGGGGTAAAGTACTTCCATTGTACTTTAATTTGAGTGATGACTCGATTCTGGCGCACAGTGTCTCTCTGATCGAGAATATGGAGTTGCTCTGGGAGGAAGTCTCCTTCGAGTTCCACTTGTATGACATTCCAATAAACCACATGACAATTATCATGGACATATTTTTTTAATAATGATACGTGGAATATGTTATACACTTTAATATGAATGGGTAGAGCTAACTGATAAGCTATAGGTCCAATTCTATCTAGGATTTCAAAAGATCCAGAGTAATGCGGGGTTATTTTATTAAAAGTTCTGGTTTGGAATGTGCTCTTTCAAGGTTTTACTCGTAAAAATACACAATCCCCAATTTTGAACTCCTTATGTAGCCTTTTCTTGTTTGCATAACTATTTTTTTGGTCTTGTGCTACTTTGATATTTTGGCGTATTATCGTCACCCAGTGTTTCATCTTCTGCAATGCATCCGACCCTAACAATAGGATATCCCTTTGTTGGTTCCAGCTAAGAGGTGTATGGCATTTCATACTATACAAGGATTGAAAATGACTCATTTTAATGCTAGCTTGGTAGCTGTTATTATAAGGAAAATCGGTTAAATGTAGAAAATATTCCCATTTCATAGCCTTATGCATGATATACATTCTCAAGATATCTTCAAGGCTATGATTTTTTCTTTCTATTTGGCCATCTATTTGCGGGTGATATGCGGTACTGAATTTCAGTTGTGTACCTAGTCCCCCAAAGAGTGCCTTCTAGAACTTGGAGGTAAACTTTGGGTCTTTGTTTGATACAATAGCTTTTGGTACTTTGTGCAGTCGAAAAATGTCCCTCATAAAAATACTAACTATTTGAGTAGTCCCAAAAGTGGATTGTACAGGTATAAAATGAGCCACCTTCGTCAACACATCTACTACTACCATAATAGAGTCATGCTGACATTTTGTTCTAGGTAACCCGGTAATAAAATCTATTGAAATGGTTTCCCACTTCCACTCTAGTATGGGTAAAGGGTTCAATAATCCTACAAGGTGTTGATGTTCCACTTTAACCTATTGGCATTCCATGCATTTATTTAAATATTCTGCCACATCCCTTTTCATGTCTAGCCAAAATAATTTTTTTCTTAATGTAATCAACATTTTCTGGTATTCGGGATGGCCAACATAGGGTGCCTTATGGTACTCATATAATATTGTCTATTTCAATGTACTCTCATTAGGTACATATACCCTATTTTCGTATGTAAGTAATTTTTCTGCAGATTTTGCTTATTGAGATACCCCTCTTTGCTGCATTTTTTGCTGAAGTTCCTGATACTGAGGATCTTAGGGTATAACCTACTTAATTTGTTCCAAAATTTCTATATTCACTTTACTAACAGTCACTCCCAACACTAGATGTGCATGCCTACTCAGGGTGTCTTCCAACTTATTCTCCTTCCTCTGAATATGCTTGATCTCAAAATCAAAGTCATTGAGGAATGTCAGGCACCTTACTTGTCTTGCATTTAGATCCGGCTGAATGAGAAAAAAATTATTTTAGATTAAGGTGGTCAATCACCAAGGTAAAATCCCTCCCTAAAAGGAAATGTTTGCATGTTTTAAGTGCATTTATTACTGTTGATAATTCGAAATCACACATGACATAATTCTTCTCGTACTTTCAGTTTTCTAGATCTGTAAGCTATCACTGCATTCTCTTGCATCAACACTCCCCCCAACCCCTCCAAACATGCATTTGTACATATTGTGAATGGTTTATCTAGATATGAAATTTTAAGTATATGGGTTGTGGTTAAGAGTAGCCTTAGCCTATCGAAGCTCTCTTGGCACTTGGCTGTCCATTCGAACTTCACCCATTTTTCTGCAAGGAAGTGATGGGATGTGCTAGTTTAGAAAAATATTCTATAAATCGACGGTAGTAACCTGCAATCCCCATAAAGGAAAGCATTGCTGATATGTCTTTGGGTACCGACCAATTCATAAGAGATTTGACTTTCTCTGGATCCATAGCTAATGTTTCCTTGGAAATAATATGGCCCAAATTCTCCCTTAAGGTTTGGAGTACTATTCTCAAGTGTTCCTTATGTTCTTCCTCACTTTTGGAATAAATTAGTATGTTGTCTATAAACACTAGTACAAATTTATCCAAATAAGGATGGAGTATGCTATTCATCAGACACATAAATGTTGTTGGTGCGTTTGTGAGGCCAAAAGGAAATACCACAAACTCTTAATGGTTGTAATAGTTCTGAAAGTTGTCTTGTATACATACTCATTCTTGATTCGTAATTGGTGATAACCAGTTCTTAGATCGATCTTGGAGAAGATAGTCCTCTCAGTTGATTGAAAAAATCATCTATTCTTGGCAGTGGATATTTGTTCTTAACTGTTAACTTATTTAACTAACGGTAATCAATACACATTCTCAGGGTACCATCCTTCTTCTTAACAAAAAGTATTGGTGCCCCCCATGGTGAGACACTAGGTCGTATATACCCTTTATCAAGAAATTCCTGTAACTGCATTTTTAATTATAGTAATTCTAGGGTACTCATTCTGTAGGGTTCTCTAGACACTGGAGCTACACTGGGTACTAGGTCAATGGTAAAATCTATATCTCTATGTGGGGGTAATCCTAGAATTTCTTCTAGAAAGACATCTGGAAATTCCCTAATCATAGGCAACTTGTTCAATCCTTCTTTTTCAGTCATTTGTTCATTAGTTTCTACTTGTACCAAATACAACTAGCATCCTTTCCTAGCACTCCTTTTCAGCTATAAGGTTGTGATCTGATAGACTGACATAGGTTTTGGTTTCCCTCTAATTAACCAATTATTGTCCCTTTGGATCTACACATTGAACTATTTTTTCTAGGTAGTTTATGACAACACCCTGTTTTTCTAACCAATCCATGCCTATTAGTATATCATATGATCCCAAAGGAAGAATATTTACATCTGTTACTGTGAAATAACCATTTAGATTAATACAACACTGTTTCTTTTTAACTAGTGACTCTTTGCTTAGTACTGGTTACTAACTGGACTAGCCAAACATTCCTGAATTTTTCAGTTTTTAGCTTACATTTTTCTACAATTTGCGGGCTAATATAACTTAGACTAGATCTGGGATCTATTAACACAGAGATAATATGGTTCAAAATAGTACCTTCAATTTCAATCATGGTGGACTGGTGTTCAACTTGCCTATCTTCCAGTGCTGTGTTAATTCTAGGAATGTTCCTAGCCATGTCGTTAACAATTGATACATCTTGAATGGTTTGAATATTTTGCATCGATCTAGGGTTATGTGGGAATTCTCTAAGTAAGTGTAGTTCCTCACAACCCCAACACTTTAATGGTTTCCTCTCTTTGGTACCACCATTCCTCTTACTATTTAACTCCATAGGCTTCGATCCTTTATAAGATTGTGTTGGGAGAGTGACATTTCCTCGGACAACCTTCTTATTTTGGTGATATTTACCAAATTTTTATAGGTAAGGATGCCTATGATTCTCAAAACTCCCTACTGGCTTACTTTTATCCTTATTCTACCAAGTCTTTCAACTATCATTTATGTTCATAAAATATTGGTAACACAACCTAGCTTTCCTTACCGTTTCATCCATGGTTTTTGGCTGATCAAACTCAATTCACTCCTTATATGAAATTGGTAAATAGTTCAAAAACCACTGTATTTTGGCCTTTTCCTCCTTAATATATGGTACATAGCACAACAAATTAGTGAACTTTGCCACAAATTCATCCATGGACAATTGTCCCAGCTTCAGCTCATGGAATTCTTTAGCATGATTGTCATAATAACATTCACTTAGATAACAGGCCTTAAAATTCTTTTGAAATTGTTTCGAGGATACCGTCTTCTCTTCTAGCTAATGTATGACTTTTACCCCTTCCCACCACAAGGTAGCTTTCCCTTGCAGTTGATAAATGGCCAATTGAGCCTTTAAATGAATTTCATATTTGTACACCTGATAATATTTGATCATGTTTAGTAACTAAGCCTCTGCATCTTCTTCCTTTTCCCCATCAAAGGTAGGGGGTTTAATCTTCCTAAATTCACCATGCAACTCCACTTTCTTCTTTCCCTTTTGTGCCTTTGGAGATATCTAACCTGACTCTCGTCCACTTTCTGATTTCTTTGAATATTTTCCCCATTTGTGTTCTCTTTTTCCCTTTGAGTTCAACACTTTTGTGACTGGATTTCTCCATCCATTCTGAGATCATATTTTCATGTTGTGAACTGTCTCTTAGTAATTACTCATTACAACTTTGTAACTATAATATTTATTGTTGCAGACTTTTCACCAAATATGCTAGTTGGGAAGGAAGTGAAGTACTTCCTTCCCATAACTCAATATACAACTCCTCTCCCTCCCTATTCGTTGGAGGAGTATCTTCTGTCATCTTGTAGTTCTTTGATCACTGATACCTTATAAACCACACAAGAGTCATTAACAATTTATGTAGTCTACTTTTGCCACTATATGTGTGTATATATATATATATATATATATATATATATATATATATATATATATATATATATATATATATATATATATATATATATATATTTCCCTAAATATGTTTCCTTAGAGATGATGCCCTCAAGGCCCAATGTAGTATCTGGGCTCTAATACCATTTGTCACACCTCCTTTTCTAAATACTCCTATAAAACATGAACTTGCAATAGTGCTAAAAGTAACATTTTTTTTTTCTTACCATTGGTAATGGCCCTTCTATTAAAGTATATGGAAGCATACCTCCATGTTATATTTTATTTTTTCCCATGGTCATCCTTCGATTGTATCCTTGGTTTATTTTATATATGTCATTATAATGGTATTAGTTTGGTTCCCTAACAATACCATCATTTTATGGATCTTATGGCGTTAGGTGTATGTGCTCCTAAAGTGGATATGTTTCTAAGGTGTATGATTTTCTATGATATATGTGTTTCCAAGGTGTATATGTTTCTGATGGTTTAAACCCTTATTTACCTGCGCCTGTCCTTAACTATCTCTCAACCATTCAAAAATAGACAACTCATGGCCTTCACGTGACTGTCAAGCTCCTCATTTTCCTCTTTCCTCTTCTCGAGGCTAACGAGATCAATGGTGCTTGCGGTCTGCCCCAAGATCCTTGGTTCTCATATCCTTCCTTATACCCTAACCATATTTTGGCCTTATACCTCGCATTGACAAAGCTATTATGTTTCGTTGTGGTGACGAGAGGTGTGCCTTAGCTACCTGACCTCTTCTTGGATATGGTGGTGGCACTCCCAACATCCATGTCTCTTCTAGTGAGAGTCTTCTTGGAACGCTGCTTTGCTCAAGTAATAAGGTGATTTTCACTGAGATTTCATTTATATATTTTGGGTTGAATTATTATTAGTTTTATGAGTTTCAGTTTTCATTCATTCTTCTCTATTTTTGTTGTGGTGCAGGACCTCGCGGAGATGAAATGTTGATGACTCCTTTTCACAGGATTTCTTCTCTCAATTCCCAGGTACGCCCATTGCAAGACCCTCCTAGCTCTATTGTTTTATTTTTCTCCAATCACATCCACACCTATCTTATTGAGGCATGGTTAGTTTTTTTTAGGAAACCAAGGTTTCCCCTTCCTCAATAGTGCTTAGCTCGGTGAACTTTGCCAACCTGGGGTGTAATAGTCATTCATGTGCATAGGTAAAATCATTTTCCTTCAACTTGGTTAGTAGAATTTTACTTAGGCCCTCAATATGATTCTTGGGCAGCATTTTTTATTTTTGAGTTTGGATCTGGTGGTTGGACCTCAGGTATGCAAAAGAATTTTTCTCCTCTGGACATGACTCACAGGTAACAATGGTCACTTTTTTTCATAGTTTTCTGTGAATTATATGGGGTTTTATACCCTTTCTTAGGTTATCTTTATTAACATTTGTCAGTTTTTGGTTTTCTGGGTAAGAGCTCCACTCTTCCTTCTCTATGGGTTTTCTAGACAGTAGCATATCCTAGGTCGTCATGTGCCTGTTGGTTCTTCCCATGTGGGTACCCTTCACATGGTCCGCTCTCAAAGTAATTGGTTCTTTTCTACTATGGCTCTTACTTCCTTAGCCATATTAGTGCGCCATCGTGACTCTGGCTCCTTCTGGACTTCGGTCTAGGCTTGCTATGGTTGCCTTCATATGAATTGTGGACTTTTGGTTAGGTTTCGCTTTTCAAAAGGGTTTCTACGAGGTGATGTCCTCATCCTAGCCCTATATGTATTATGAATCTGGCCGCTTTTGCACTCAACATTAGTTGGACTATTGGTTTGAAAATTTCTTTAGTTTTGATGTAATTGTATGCTACTAGTATCTATGATGGAGTTTAATCCTAGAATTTTAAATGGTTACTTTAAAAGGCTTAATGCCTCTTTTCTTCATCATGATTTGTGTCAGTTGAAGTTTATGAATTAGTTTCTCTTTTTAGGTTGCATAATTTTCATTTATTTATAGTTTGTGATGGGATGGGAATTTCCATGTAGTTTCGATACTCCTCTTATAGAGTAATGCGTTATGTAAAATGAGATTAAAGTTGTTGGTAGATTCGCTGTGATGAAGATAAGTTCTTATTTAGCGTTTTTCATGTAATACATAATAAAATTTCTTCTCATAAGAAAAACTGGATTATCATGCATATGTATTATTCATGGCTTGAGATTCCCTCATTTACTCTTCTTTTCCCTCGACTAGAGTATTTACTGCTTTTATCTGGTGATGATAGTGTAATTAATTATTGTTTTACCATGCTACCAATTCCTATCTCTTATAGTTTAATAATGGTATTAGTTTCATATCATTTTGAGTGACTTTCACTCCTGTTGAGTAGTTATGATATCCTATGACCTCTATATACTCTAGTTACATGTGATTACCATGCTTTTTGGCCAAATTTGTTTGTTAACTTGTATTTTATTTTCACCAAACGTCATGCAACGAGACCTACTTCCAAGAAAGCCAATCTTGAGTGAAAGTGAATCATGATTGACTGTATGGCAACGCTCTTCTTATTGCACGTGTTACAATTGACACTTGTTTTTTTTCTTCCATACTTCCTTCTAACATTACTGGTTCTAGTCCTAAGACGTGACTTTGTCCTAATCTCCATTTCTTGTCACCTTTCGACAAAGAGCTCAACGATGTTACCATGACATGCCTTAAGCCTCCTACCCAAATGGCAAGAGGAGCTCATGAGTGAATGATTTGGGATTCTAGTATGCCCTCTCTATAATATTTATTATATAACTATAGAACATAGTATTATCTATATGTTATTCATTGTATAACTTCAGAACATAAATTCATCTATGTGTTAATCATTAGACTTGACAATTTACTGCTACCAACCATAAATTCTTCTAATAAATCAATTTCATATGTTTTTCATGTTACCTCTACTTTACCTTCGACATACCCTCTTACTTGGACACTCACAAACCATTCATCTCAAATTAAATTACCAACTAGCATGAAACTGTAACATTCTATAAAATACAATCAAAATATTACAGTTATGTCGAAGGTAATTTACAATACAATTTAATACAAATCAGTCACTTTCATTTTCCTAAATTGATCACCCTTTGAACATTTACAGTCGTACAAAATAACATGTAACATGATTACCTATTCTTTACTTCATTTATTTTAAAATCACATTCATCCATAATTCATACCATGCAGAAGAAATCCATCTCAAACCTTTTATTTACAACCTAATTATAAAATGAGAATTACAGATAACCAATCATGACAGTAACATCTAACCGATGAAATCACTGGAAATGCGACATGGGAAAAGCCTTTCCTCCCAACCATGAACCAAGTGCTCTCTAGTTCCCCTTGAGTTGAGAAGCTTGTTTTCTTCCTTTAACAACCTCTTGTTGATTCCCAATTCATGTCTCATATACATGATTGTCAGCAGATTTTTATTTGGTAGCATTTTTCCTTTCAGGGGTTTGTTTGTCCCCTGAGCCTAGTTGGTTTCCTCTTTTCCTTATTAAAAGAAAGAAAATATGTTTTTTTCTCCAACAGCTCAAAAAATTGCTTTTCTCTCCCATAGATTTATTCCCTCAATATTTATCTTCAACTAAGTGGATAATTATCTGAATATCTAAGTTTCGGATTCACAAGCTTCCTTTTCCCACATTTTCCAACTTAACATCTCAATTATTTATTATACAAAATATTATCTATTTTCAATTTTTCTTTATGGTGGCCCCTAGCTAGAGACAACAATAGTTTTTAAACATATAACCATAGAGATATTTACATGAAGAACAGGGTGTTACAATCTCCTTATAGAGAGTTGAGAAAGTTTAGAAATAGTTTTGCACTCTTTGAGCTCATTTCTTGATATTTAGGAGAAGCTTGGGCCAAACACGAATTTCTTTATAGATATGATGAGGCATAGAAGGGAAGCAATAATGGGTCTTGATAATTGGGTTGAGGTTACTAAGAGGGTTACAAAATAAAATGAAAAATCTATGATTAATTTGAAAGAAGGGCTGAAAATTAAGATGCTCAAGGTGAAATATTTCAATTACCTTGATATAGCCAACTTTTGTATGATAGGTTCCTTGCAGCGTATGGTAATATGCCATGGAATGACAAGGTTCCAATCTATTTTGCAAAATTACGTTACGTAGAATTATTTTTGGGTATGAAACATGGTTATAATGACCTTCCATCTGAATATTATGGTACTTAGAGAGGTCGGTTATATGATTGTAAGGGCGCATTACATGATACTAATTTCCTCACCCTCCACCACCTTTTGTATGCTAACATCCTCTTCTGGTAACTTTGTGGTCAGAGATGGATGCCACTTCTCAAATTGGTTGAGAAGGAAGGGATGCAATTATAGACAACATCTAGGGTGCATTGACTGGAATTAAGATTGATCTAATCAACAAAGAGAACGAGATAATGCATGTGGTAATTTTGTATATAAAACCAATAAGGAGATATATAATATGAATATTGAGGAGCTTAAAGCATATGCAAAGGGTTGTCGTAATGGTTGGCAAGAACTAATTGTTCATGAGGAAGAGGGTGTGGGATCAGTACGTGTTAATGGTTAGGGTGGATATTTTAATGTAATTTGTAATGTATGTGCTAATATCGATTCACATACATTTTGTTAAATTTTTCATATATAATCTAACACAAATGTATCGTATGTTCACTATTTATAGTTAACTTGCTTGTTGAACAAAATTTTTGATAATTTCACGATCCCATGTTCAGGTTCCGATAAAGATATTTTGAGAGATGTTAGATCTTTTTTAAGAGTTCATGTTGATACGGTTATTATTCTACTTTTATTATATCGGTATTATGAGGACACATTTTTAAAAGAAATAATTATGTATATATAATTAAATGTTAACCGATTTTGATTCTTTCCGATGTTTTGGAGATAACACCATCCTCTTCATCCCTACTGGGAGATGTGTCAAATATTCGATTATCACAAGTATCGAATATTTCACTTATGTTTTGTTATAAATTGAAGTGCAAGTTTCATTAAAAAATGAGATAGATTTATCTTATAGTTTTAAAATTTTTTCATTTAGGTTTTTGGAGATGATTTCCATTCTTTAGGGACTTTAGCGATGGAGTCAAAAATGGGGATAGGATCATCTAAACAATTTGAAAAATTTGATTAACAATTTTTTTAATATTGCGAGTTTATGCATTTTTATGTGCAATTTTAATTTTTTAATATATACATGTACATGTATTGTATAGCTGTATAGGAGGGAGAAATGCAAGGGGAACACCACAAGGTATTTCATGGAATTTGAAACTTTAGGCGGGTACAAGGATTGAATCGTCTAGACAATTTGAAAAAGTTGATACTTGATTTTTTAATATTGATCTAGTTTATGCATTTTCATGTGAAATTTTAAAATTTAATATATATACATGCACATGTATTGTACAATTTATCCATGAGGGTGTAGTGCATGGTGAACATCACAAGGTCACAATGGAGGGGAAACACCATGAGTATTGCATGGAATTTGACACTTTTTATAATTTTGTTTTGATGATTACATTCTCATTTAATTTTAAAACATTAAAATTTCATTTTAAAGTACTTAATCTTATGTATATGCAACTATACATGTTGTGCAAGGTACCTGTGATTCAAATGAGAGCATGAGGAGGTTGATAGATCATATATTTCAATGAGATTCTCAAAATTAATGCAACTATTTATTTGAAAGACTTTTACTGTTATATTTACTTTTATCATGATATAAAATTTAGACATATTTAAAGTAAAACTATTTATTATGAATTGATGAATATTTTTATTTGTCAACTTTCTATTATATATTTAGTTTTACAATGATATAAATTTTGGACATATTTTAAATATAGAACTCTTTATTATGATTTAGTACATGCTAATTTGGAGTTTATGTACATTTTGCATGGTACAATTTTAGATGCATGGTTTGATGCTTAAAACTTGGTTTTACATATTTAAGTTCATGAATATGTAGCAATGAAAGTAAATTTGCATTTAGTTGGTACATTTTGCATAATCATTGTTATAATGTTAGTAGATGATTCTTATGTTTTGTTTAAAGTTGTTTTGTCACTTGTTATTTAAAATGAATCTATTAAAATTACAAATTACAAAACATGATACATTTTCCATTTGAACGTATCTTTTAATTCAATGTAGATGTATAAAACAATTATAACTTAAAATTGCATCATAAAATATGGTATGTACATTTTGCATTCATGTATAGAAAGGCTACTATGGATGTTGGTTGATAGTTAATTTTTAATATAATGTTATTTAAATGAATAAACATACTAGATAAAATTGCATTATAAAACATGGCCCACAATTTGCATGATGCGTGCATGGTTTGATGCTTTTGAAGGTTTTACATATTTAAATTCATGAATATGTAGAAATTAAAGTAAATTTTCATTTAGTAGGTAAATTTTGCACGATCATCCTTATAATGTTAGTATATGATTCTTAGGTTTTTTTAAGCTTTTTTGTCAATTTATTTAAAATGAATATAGTAAAATTGCAAATTATGAAACATGGTACATTTTCATTTGAATGAATCATATAATTTGGTGCAGATGTAAAAAACAATCATAAATTAAAATTGCATTATAGAATATAGTATGTACATTTTGCATTCATGTATAGAAAGTCTAGTATGGATGTTAGTTGATAGTTATATTTTAATATAAAGTTATTTTAATGCACAAACATACTAGATAAAATTGCATTATAAAAAATAGCCCACAATTTTTATGATGCATGCATGGTTTGATGCTTTTGAAGGTTTTACATATTCAAGTTCATGAATATGTAGCAATGAAAGTAAATTTGCATTTATTTGGTACATTTTGCATGATCATTTTTATAATGTTAGTAGATGATTCTTAGGTTTTGTCTAAATTTTTTTTGTCAATTTATTTAAAATGAATATAGTAAAATTGCCAATTACAAAACATGGTACATTTTGCATTTGAATGAATCTTATAATTTGGTGTAGATGTCTAAAACAATCATAAATTAACATTTCATTATAAAATATGGTATGTACCTTTTGCATTCATGTATATAAAGGTTACCATGGATGCCATTTGATAGTTAACTTTTAGTATAAAGTTATTTGAATGCAAAAACATACTAGATAAAATTCCATTATAAAACATGGACCACAATTTGCATGATGCATGCATGGTTTGATGCTTTTGAACATTTTACATATTTAAGTTCATGAATATGTAGCAATGAAAGTAAATTTGCATTTAGTTGATACATTTCGCATGATCATTCTTATAATGTTAGTAGATGATTCTTAGGTTTTGTTTAAATTTGTTTTGTCAATTTATTTAAAATTAATATAGTAAAATTGCAAATTAGAAAACATTATACATTTTGCATTTGAATGAATCTTATAATTTGGTGTAGATGTTTAAAACAATAATAAATTAAAATTTCATTATAAAACATGGCATGTACATTTTTCATTCATGTATAGAAAGGCTACTATGGATGTCGGTTGATAGTTAAGTTTTAATAGTTGTTTGAATGCACACACATACTAGATAAAATTGCATTATAAAACATGGCCCAAAATTTGCATGATGCATGGACGGTTTGATGTTTTTGAAGGTTTTACATATTTAAGTTCATGAATATGTATCAATGAAAGTAAACTTTCATTTAATGGTACATTTTGCATGATCATTATTATATTGTTTGTAGATTATTCTTCTAGGTTTTGTTTAAAGTTGTTTTGTCAATTTATTTAAAATCAATATATCAAAATTGCATTATAAAATATGGTATGAACATCTTGCATTCATGTATAGAAAGGCTACTATGGATGTCGGTTGATAGTTAACTTTTAATATAAATTTGTTTGAATGCACAAACATACTAGATAAAATCAAATTATAAACATGGCCCACAATTTGCATGATGCATGCATGGTTTGATGATTTTAAAGGTTTTACATGCTTAGGTTCATGAATATGTAGCAATGAAAAAAAAAATTCATTTAGTTGGTACATTTTTCATTCAATCATTCCTATAATGTTAGTAGATGATTCTTAGGTTTTGTTTAAAGTTTTTTTTTTCAATTTATTTTAGATGAATATAGTAAAATTGCAAATTACAAAACATGGGTACATTTTGCATTTGAATGAATCTTATAATTTGATGTATATTTCAGAAACAATCATAACTTAAAATTGCATTATAAAATATGGTATGTAAATTAAATTGCATTAATGTATAGAAAAACTACTACATTTTTCATTCATGTATGAAATCATTTAAGACCAAAGAATGTATACATATAAATTACTTGCCATGCATGCACACATAATTTCAGTAGCATCAAATCCTCAATACATCTACATAACAAGAAATATACATATAAATTTGTAACTCAATACAAGACCCAATGAGCATTGCTTTCACATCATCACATTCTTAAGAATGTACAACTTAAGAGTGCACATAAAGAAAGGCTAATAATATACTTGAACTCTAAGTTCCCAAAGATGAATCCAAAGAGAAGAAATTGTTGGGAAGTTCAATTAAAAAAATTCTATTGGAATTCCATACTCAATGATCCATTCATGGTCAACTTTTGACATACTCCATTTTTTAACTTTCATTTTTATTATTATTGAACTTCTATCAAATTTATGCGTGCTGACACACCAAGTGACTATATTGACAACTTGTGACATTGGGTTGATAATTTTGAAAGTAAAAATTACTCTCAGTTTGGTGAGTTTCTTGGAAAAAATAACCTTTCAGTATAACAGACCATCTTTCATATAAAAAATCGTTATCATCATAGTCTTCCAATAACTTCATCTTTCTTTTAGTGCACCGCATCAAATAATACTTGACATTTTCTATGTTTTAATGGGTTCAACTACAACAAAATCATATCCTGCACAATAAAACAAGTGTAAATTCAGATCATAATTAACATGAAATTAACTTTATCAACATGGACTTGATTTTATTATCTATTTCTATATCTCTATATTTTAGCTATTATATATATATATATATATATATATATATATATATATATATATATATATATATATATATATATATATATATATATATATATATATATATATATATATATATATATATATATATATATATATATATATATATATGCAATGATTTTAAAAACACACACACACACACACACACACACATATCCTTTGAAAGCAATTGAAATGTTACCTTCTCTAAGAAGATCAAAAAATCAATCACCTTCAGATGATACCATAGTCTCTTCTAATTCCATCTATTTGAAGCTTGGAACTGACATTTCCCCCTTTGTATTGAGTAATGTACATTGCCAATATTTTACATACATATTGTTTTCACAAATATCATTGGGTTGTTTGTCCTCTATGCAAACAGGAAAAAAACACTAATATTTTCTTTTATCAAATTAAAACACATTTCGTAATCCTTTTTGTTAATTGAATGAAATTTTCAAGTCCCTTTTACTGTTTCAGCTTCATATGTAATCGATCTATCTACATCTTGGACTCCAATATGCCAAAAAAAACCTATAGTAAATTCAAAAAAGAATTTAAATATGTTATTTAAAATATAATTTATATATCAAAGATAATCATCATGATATTTTTTAAACTATATAATTTATAAATATTTCAAATTAGAATATTAATGAAAATTATCATATATTAAAAATATATACAAGTTAATTTGTATATATGTACATACCTTTGTACCGCCCTTTGATGGGTTAGTCTGATGGCTTAGTGCAACATCACACCATTGAAAAACTTGTTCAGCTAAGACAAGTTAGTTTGCAAAGTGGTCCATTTTTTACATGCCCCTGCACCAACATATTCTCCTTTTCCATGACCAGTCTCAAAGAAATTCCAACAATGTTTATGTGTGTTTTCTTATGAAAATGACACAACCAAAAGAATGATTGTGAAGATTTGAATTGACTTGTGCATCCATCTGACCATATCCAATGTTCATTGAATTTTTTTCCACAACCTTTCAATGAGTCATAAATCTTATCAAAACAATCTTGTACAAAATGTGTATCATGTGTATGATCATCACTGATATAAAAGTGATATTCTTTAATAACATGTCAATTCTCACTATTTCTTTCTATATGATCAACATTTTGGTCAACATGTCTATATAGAATATGGATAGGAATAGAGGCTTGTTCAAAACAATAATATTCACTCTATATTTCATTTTGTGCAACAAATGTGTAATTCTCTGCAAAATTAACTATTGACAAAATGGTTCCTTGTGGAAAAAGTTCATTGGATTTTTTTAAGTGCATGTCCTACCATTAAGCTCTATGTGAATGCTTGGTGTACTTATAAATTTTTGTCTCAAATTTCTTCAAAAACTCTATCACATAAATTTATTCTTCTTGTAAATCAATCCTTTTAGCACTTGTACTATTATTTGAACTAATTGATGTAGGGATATATTGATATCTCTTCCATTTCACCTTTATGTTGGACAATGATTGATCATTTATATCATTATGATAATTGTTGTGAAATAAAGTCAAATGCCCATAATGATCACATTTTTTTTTACCACCAACATATTTCTTTTGGTAAACTAATTCATGAATTTCTCTTGCAATTTTGGATATGAAACCATTGATAGTGGAAGCAGGAGGTGACTTTTTCAAAAATGTTTTACCAAAATTAAGGAAGGTGTCATAATATAATTGAAATTCCACTTGATAATGACAACAAAAAGTGTCGCGAACAATGATAGGTTTAACATACCATGGTTTTTGTTGCACAAAAGTATTGGTTGGGACATTAATTCCATGATTCTCTTATATGAAATTATTGAACAACTCTATTTGAGTGGTGTGTAGGATATGTTTTTCATGTCCTTTATACATATTTCATGTTATTATTTTCCGCATCACATCCCTTTATTTGGTGAAACACGTGAATTTTTCATCTAATATTCATATATTATTTTTTAACATCTTTTCCAAGTCTATCTTTGTATGGTTGCCTACAAATAACTCTCCGACAAGTGAGCTCGTCATTTACATCTATTTGCAATCAAAATTTCCTATGTTTGTGCAATGTTTTTCGTGAGGTCCCTAATTCCTTTTCCATAGATTTTACCAAACAATTTTATTTAATGCTTGATGAAACCATTGTCATTTGTATTGCTCTATGTGCATCTATATCACTTTTCTTTCTACATACTCCCATTGATTTTAGAGCACTACTTATATTTTTAATCACATTTTTCTTCACCTTTTTATCTCTCATTGATTTTTGAATACCCAATAGATTTGTAGCTTCTTTTAACTTCTTTGATGTTAAGAGACCTCTCAAAATTTGAGCTTTCATAGTCACATTTTCATCTTTGAAGAAATTATCAATACTGACCTCAACACGATATCGTAATAGCATGGTCAACTTTTTTATCTCCATTTGTTGAAGTGCCAACATTTTCTAACATCTTATCATCGATATTGATTTCATCTGTACATATGAAAATTAAATGTAAATGGGTATACATATTCATTAAATAATTAAACTAAAAGATAAAGATTGAATCAAAATTGAAATTAATAAATATGTATAATTTTAGTAATACACACACACACACACACACATACCTAATGGTGATTCAACTTCTTCACTTGAATCTCTTTTAACATCTTCAACAACATCATCAATCATTGGCTCATTATCTTTTTCACTTTGTCTTTCAACATTTTCAATCTCATCAACAATGTTATTAAGGATATCTCTCTCTGTTTACATTGCAAAATATTTTTCAAAATAGTTCATCAAATAAAAATTAAATTTCACAATACATTAGTTAAGTTTTAAATATGATTTATAATATTTACATTTGCATAGATGCTTCAACTTCTAGTTGAGATTGATTTTCCCTTTCAATATTTAAATGTTCTTCCTTCTTTCGTTTGTAATAGTTTCTTGCATATTCTCTACGATCCCCATGTCTCTTATTCGATTATATTTTCTCTTGTAATTTCTTTGACTTCCTATGATAATTCAATCTATGCAGATTTTTGTAACCCAACCCAAAAGATTAAAAGTTACGGTCTTGCAAGGAAAAACTCACTTTCAAGATTTAGACCAAAAAAATCACTTTAAAAATCTAGCACAAAAGACATACTTTCAAAAAACTCTCTTTACAAATTTAGCCAGAGAGATTTACTTTAAAAAAAAATCACTTTAGAAATTCAATGAAGAAAGACTCATTTTAAAAATTCAGCCCCAAAGACTGACTTTAAAAATTAAGCACAAAAAACTCACTTTAAAACTTCAGCCCAAAAGTCTTACTTTAAAAGTTAATTCAAAAAAAACTAACTTTAAAAATTCAGCGCACAAGACTTATTTTAAAAATTAAGTCCCAAAAAATCACTTTAAAAATTCAGCCCAAACAAATTCCTTTCAATATTTATATTTAATTTAAAAGTTCACTCCAAACATTCCAAATGAGTAAACAGTTCGAAAATAATGTTTTGGCTCCATCTATTTTTATCGTTTGGGTAAACCATTTTTTTGGAGGGTCGAATCGTTTCATTTTTGCAGGCCATGGAAAATATTGACACATTTTTTGCTAAACTTTTAAAAAAATTCATCTGAAAGTTTAAATTAATTCGGCCAAATTAATTTTCCTTTATTTTAAGGGGCATCGATGACAAACACAAGTTCAGCCGAATGTGTTTTCAATTCATCCAGACTACTTTAACCTGCAAATCTACAATAACTCGGCTTTGATCACCTTTCTCCAACTTTGGAATGGTTAAACTCCATCAAATTTGGTGAATTTACTTTCGGAACCAATACCAACATTCTCATAATTGAAACTACTTTTAGTTGATAAAATTTTATTGAATTTCATAGAAATTTGATAATTTTAATTAATTTTATAATAAAATGTGTGCAAAAAAATTCTGAAGTTCATTATGATTCAGCGAAATCAAAATTTTGTATCTTCCAAAATACACTGTAAAAAAATATAAAAGTTTATGGTTCACTACATTTGTTCGTTTTCTGTAATGGGTAGTTTTTATATTTTTAGTTATAAATAATATACTGATAAACTTGATGCTATGCTAAACATCTTCAAAATCTGCAGTTTTTTCATATTGGTTCAATTCAAAAAATTCTAGTAATTATGATGTGCATCATTTGGTTTCATAAATATAATGATATCGAAGTAGAGTCCATCTAGATTGTTGCACCAATTTTTTTTTATTTTTTTTAAATGCAAAGTTAAGAAAGAATACACTAATGCTAAACAAAATTAACTTTTTATTAATCCCTTGATTTTTAAATAACAGACAATTAAACAATTTCTAAGTTGACATATCAAATGTGAATAAAAAAATTACAAAAAATAAGTAATAGAAAACTAATATAATTCTAACAATTCTTTTTATTGTAAAATAAAATTTCAAGCAGAAAAATTGCTTTGGCTTGGCAAAAGTTGAAGAACTTCTCAAAATGATATTTTTTTCTCAAAAAAGGGAAAAACGTGTAACCCAATGTCACATTCTCACCCTGGGTGAATCCATGGTTCTCGTACTCACATTAAAAGTAATTTGGAGAAGGAGATATGATGAACACAAAACTATTCATATATTACATTCAAAGCCAAATTACATGCCACATAAATAACGCTCATGAGATCCAACGGATTCCAAAGAAGGAATTTCTTGTTGAGAAATTCTCTCAACAACCAAAAAACTAATCTTACCTATTTACCAATGTAAGTATTATTCCAAGTCCCATATTTAATGCTTACATTACATTATTACAAAGATTGATGCAAAAGATGACAAATTACAATTCACATGTCACATTGGTCTTCCTTGGCACTTATCCCCACTCCGAAGTCTCTCAGACAACGCTCTTTTCACCACCACAATATTTGAGCTTCCCATTCAACTCATTTAAGACATAACCACCTCTGACCATCTTTGATGAACTTTGTATAATTGATTCTTCTCGATCTCGTAAAGGGCAATCTCTGTAGTGGATTGTATCCAATAGTTAATTATGCATTTTACCTTTCTACACACATGGATCTCATAACATAACCTATAACTGATGCTCATGAAGCCCTAAGAACAACAAGATCCATCAACAAATAACATATTCACACAATCAAAATAGCTATACATTTTGTTCGCACCGAAGAGGGTCGAGAACCATTAATTTAATTATATTCCTCTATTCATCACTTGGTTTTGCACCTTTTACATTCCACGCAAGCCAGGATAGAAAAATAAATAAAACTAACAAACAACATGACTACAAAAACAATTTCCATTTTATGTGATTCCATCCTTTCACTGACTGCTAAAAAAAAAACTAAACCCATAATATCAAAACTAGTTGCTACTACTATCAACATTCTTGAGAACATGGATGTCGTTGGTATTAAGAGAAAAGGACAAACATCTAAGGAATAACATTCTATTGTAGAAAATGCATGTTATATATATATATATATATATATATATATATATATATATATATATATATATATATATATATATATATAGATAGATATATATATATATATATATATATCCTCATATATTCTGATGGAGACAAATTGGGAAACCTTCCTCCATCACCTAATATTAAATGCAGATATTTTCTAGATCTTCCGAAGATTTCAGTAGCCTTTTAGTAGTGAAAACATAAGACTTCTCAATATTTACATCCGACCCTTTCCTGGGAGGAAGAAAATTTGAGGAAGATCATCTTCAAACCCTGCAATGTGAATGACTTCATTGCCAGACTCGGATTGGCTCTTTCCTTGAGATCTAGGTGCTCCTTGTCTAGTTTGCAACTATGATTAGCTTCATTACTCAACATGGTGCTACACAAATGTGAAATAAGAAACCGTGTCCTAGAGTGCTGTCACGTGAGGATACAACATTGCAAATCATGCAAGTCTCTACATGACATATGCAACAATACAACTTGAACAACTCCAGGATCAGAGCTTCGAAGAGGAAAAATATTCCAAATTTTGCAATCGTTGATAGATCCACACTCTCGCTCTTAATTCCCTATCTTGCTCTTGATTGCTCAAGGTGGTCTATGTAGAGTGGGAGCCTTTTCCCAAGAGATTGTCTTGGCCCAAAAATTAGGAGCCCGAATCCTAGATTTTGCAAGCATAAAAAATCCTCTTGAAAATTAGACGCTCCTTGAATCTTTGATGATTTGTTTAGGTCCATGAAGCACTCCAATTACTTTAACTAGCATATTTGATTTCCCAAGGTATACTCCCTTTGCATTGCAGGCAAGTTCCACATTTAAATGGTCATTTATCCACATAGGTACTCCATATGACCGTGTAACTTGCAAACATTCCTCGGTTGCATTGAGGATGTCTTTTGTTTTAGTCTTTTTGTCTCTCAGCTAAATGGATTTTTTGGGCCTTCAATAGTAGCCCTAACAGCCTCTCAGATAGAACAACCCCATTTCTTATTCACTCTAGAATCTGTTACGACATATAAAACAAGATCACTTGGCTTGAATCTTCTTTTAGTTGGGTTGGTTTCCGTATCAATCAACTTGAAGAAGTGATTTCGGCCTTCTCCGTGTGACCTTTCTCACACGCATTAGCCACACAAGTGCACAGATCTACAGAGGCAAATAAATTTCACAACAGAAATAAAATTTCACACACTCTAGAACTAACCTATGCACTCATATCATTAGAGGAATTTTGAGGTCTAAAATGGGCCTCCTAATGAAATTATAAAATAATAGTGGAAAGAATAAAATAATTTTAGATTACATCATCAAATATTAGAGAAACAAAACTGTTTTTTCAACTCGAATTTTTAACTTATCTCCCTACAAGTTTACTCAAGTTTCGAGAGGAAACACTCGTTGGATGCATAATTTGATTCTGCACTGAAGAAGTACCCATGTTTCATACTTTTGATGGACATTGCTACATGAAAAATGAGAAATACATGAAAATCATGATTGCAATCACATTTTTTCATGTATTTGTCATTTTTCATGTAGCAGGGAGCATCAGAAGTATGCAACATGTGTACTCCTTGGATAAGGAATTAAATTTTGCATCCAATGAGTACCCCCACTCAAAATTTGAGTAAAACCTTAGTGAGATAAGTTGAAAATACAAATTGAAAAAGTAGTTTTATTATTTTATTATTTTTTAATCTTTTTACTTTTTTACTCCAAAAATGGTGAATCATCTACCATGGCTGACATCATCATCTTGAATTTTATTGGTTCTTATAAAGTTTATTTTGGTTGTACATTTTTCTTAAGAGACCCATTTTAGACCTCAAAATTCCCCCAATGTTAGCTCTCATGCCTCTCACATTTTCTTGGATTTCCCATAAGAGAAATAAGGTAGTACTCACTCCGATACCAAAAAGGAATTTGGAGAAGTAGACATGGTGCACCAAAAACTATTCATGTATTACATTCAAATCTAGATTACAAGCAACATAAATAGTGCTCATGAAATCCAACAAATTCTAAACAATGAATTGATTGTCGAGAAAATCTCTCAACAACCAATAAATTAATATTACCTATTTACTAATGTAAGCATTATTCCAAGTACATTTTAACAAGATATGCATCGAGTTTAAAGTACCATGTGCACTTTGAATGGATGTCTTTAGTTGTTGATCAAAATTCTGGACTCTTGGATGATTAATGCAAGAATAATACTTTTGAGTTATATAACATTGGCTTATTCTTTTGAGAGGATTATGAAAAGCCTCTAGTAAATGGAAAAAGTTATGGTATTTCCATGAATCCTTTTGGAAGATGAAAACCAAAGGAAAAAATGCATCTCTTATCTATTTTTACGCTAAAGGCATTGTCTATATTAGAATTGGGCTTGAGGATTTTCGAAATTTTAAATTACGAATGATCCAGATTCGATAATCTGAGAATATTCTTTGTCTAATACATGATCCAACGGATAATATAGAAGGTATGTGAAGGATTTTTTAGTTTGTTTTGTATGCTGCTACCTTTAATTTATTTAAAAAAACATTTCTTTGTTTGCCATTTTTTATTATTATTTGACTTCATTAGTAGGGCACGTAGATTGTTTTTGAGTTCCCCATGATGTGAATAAGGGTATGTAATATGATTAGATATCTTACACATATGCTTGTTATGTTTCTATTGGGTGAATCCATGATCCTCATACTCATATTTCAACAAGATATGCATTTTTAGTTGTTGAGCAAAATTTTTGTCTTTTGGATGATTGTTGGAAGAATAATCCTTTTGAGTTATATCAATTTGGCTTATTCTTTTGAGAGGAATGTGAAAAGACTCTAGTGAATGCCAAAATTTATGGGATTTCCATTAAACATTTTGGAAGATGAAAACCAAGGAAAAAAATGCATCTCTTATATTTTTTTTATGTCGAATGCGTTGTCTGTAATGGAATTAGACTTGATGAAATTCAAATTTTTAAATTACAAATGGTCAAGATTTAATAATATGGGAATATTCTTTGTGTAATACATGATCTAAATGATAGTATAGAAGGTATGTGAATGATGTTTCGGTTTGTTTCATCTTCTCATGTCTTTAATTTATTAAAAACTTACTTACTTCTTTGACATTCCTTTTATTGTTTGATTTCAGTAGTAGGGCACTTAGATTGGTTTTGAGCTCCCCATAATGTGAATAAGAGTATGTAAGATTGTTGGATATCTTACAAAAATGCTCGTTATGTTTCTATTGGGTGAATTCATGATTCTCATACTGACATTTTAACAAGATATGCATCCAAAAAAAACCCATGTGCACTTTGAATCGTGGTCTTTAGCTGTCGATTAAAATTTTTGACTATCAGATGTTTGTTGGAAGAATAATCCTTTTGAGTTATATAAGTTTGCCTTATTCTTTTGATAGGAATGTGAAAATCCTCTAATGCAAAAAGTTATGGGATGTCCATGACAAAAATTGAAGAGAAAAAAATGTGAAACAAAGGATTTCTCTTCTTAACATTGCAAATCACTTGAATAAGATTGCATTGGAAACATCAGTGATAAATGACAAGAGTGAAACGCGACTAAATTGAACTTAATTGAAATTGAACTGGGACACTTAGGTCGACAGTTTTAACACCTAAAAAGTGGTTGGAATTAGAATCTCCAACAACCCCCCTTAATTACAACCATATAAAAATTTAATTAAGATGCTTGTTGGTGTATATTTCAGCTAGGCTTACAATTAAAAAAAAATGACTTCAACTACATTTAATTTTATTCTCCTCTTTTTCCAGATCCTGTAGCCACTAAATTGTTTCAAATTTTTCTTTTTGTTCTAGGCTTCAAATTTGAGTTTCCTCATTTGTTGGTGAAGGTATTCCATCATTCCAAGTTGTCTAATAAAGTCCTCAACTTCTTCAAAAAATGGCTTGTATGTCGGTTGCTGCCACATATTATCTTTTGTAGTGTGTTTTCCATCATCAATCTACTGCAACATAAGAACATAATACAATTTCATCTCTTCACGAATTCAACGTCTGAATATTTCATTAATTTGTTCAACATCCAGACTTTTTTCAATGATCATTTATGCAGCTTCTATGCAGACTTTATCAAGGCATGGTGTTGCAAGCCATGCTTCAACGAAATTTAACTCTACCTCATAATTGTTTTGTGTACCTGCACATTGGAAATTAATTGTAAGTTTAAAAACATCTACAAAACAAGATTTTTTTTGTTGATTGTTCTCTACAATGAGATCTTTCTCTTGTTTTGCTTCTTTCTTTGCCTCTTTTTCTATCTTTGTTTTCTCTTTGTGGGCTTCCTTGCTTGCTTTTCCCTTTATTATTATCTTTGTCTTTGTCTCTATCACTATTGTACTAACCGATGATGTTGCGGACATGGTGCCTTCCACTTGGTTTTCAGATTCAAGTGGGATTATCTCACCAAACAACATCATGTCAATATGTTATTTTTGTTGCATTATCTGCAACCACTCATCATTAGTCAACAAATTTTAATCAAACTTTACATCAACAATGTTAATTGTTGAATTGAACATAGCATTGACTCCTCCAATAGCAGATTCACTGTCATGAGCAAGATTTATTGTTGGATTACAAAAATTTCATCAGCAAGCTCTATTGTTGGGTTTAGCAAATCTTCATTAGCAAGCTCCATTGTTGGAATCATCATATTGTCATCAACAAGCTTTGTTGCTGGAATCACCAAGTTTTCATCCACTTGTGACTGTGCACTCTGCTCCTTCTCTACTACTTGTACAACTCCTTCACATACATCATCCACTTGTGGCTGAGCACAGTGGGATTCAACAATTTTTTTGTCGCATAGTAGATCTATAGATCCACCTTCATCTTCAACTTCAATGCTACTCCTTACACCAAAACTCCTCTCAAGGGTATCATGGGCTTCCTTGGATGTCTTTTCTTCATTCATTCTAGTTGTTGGTTCTACTCTCTTATCCTCTTGGCTTTTCCCATTTGTTGAGTGTTGGCTCACTATGACTGAACCAACAAAACAAATTGTAAACATTGCAACTAACTGCAATAAAACTCACCTCTTCTTCTTGGCTTCCACAAACAAACGAGTCTACAAATTTTCACAAAAGACAATAGTTCCACACAATTTTTTATAAAAAAAATTCACAGTACCAAGACCCAATTGGAACAATGCACACAGAAATGGCCCCATTTTTAAACTAAACAAAACGTGAATACTCTTTTTATATATATATATATATATATATATATATATAATAACTTTGATTTGTTTTATAAGAAAATGCCTTACTTATATCCCAAATACGTGTGTCCCAAATTGCCTCACTTATAAAAGGAAATTTGTGTAAAAATTGTTCCACGCACATCCCAAGGAGCTTCACCACTAAAGAGCCATGACTTTTAAGAAAATGGAGAGTCGTCCTTTGCATCTTTTCAACTTAATCACTGTAACGCACTGTCCGCTGCTAGGAGGGAGCATTGGACAGAAATGCGTGTAAGGAATTAACGAGGATTTTTAGCCTTCTCAGCTGCGCCTAACGCGTTTCCTGAACAACTAGGGTGCATCAGTAACGCTCTGGTTTGACTGATCGACTGCGCTATTCTCACAAAAAAAAATGCAGCACTTCCCACAATGCACACTTCTGACTTCTTTTTGCCCTTCAATGACTTTGCAGCAACGGTCCTTTTTCGCAGTAGGAGGCACCTCACTTCACTGTGTTCTTTGCTCTTTTTCTATGAATACATATGAAACGCTGTTTTCAAATAGGTTTATGCAAATTAGTCTTTTCTCTCTATTGTTGTATATCTAGTTCTTATATCATGATAAAAATTGAAGCCAGCGCTGATACCATGATAAAAATTGAAGAGAATAAAAAGTGGAGTATAGGATTGTTCTCTGCAAATCTCTTAAATAAGATTATATTGGAAATACCAGTAAACTCTATTAAACTGGACTTAATTGACACTAAATTAATTGACACTAAATTGGGTCACTTGGATGGACCACTTTGACACCTAACAAATAGTTGGAATTAGATTCTCCAACAATCCATGAAATTTTTTGGGAGATGAAAACCAAAAGACAAAATGCATCTCTTAAAACTCTATATTGAAATTTAACTTGAAGAATTCAAAAATTTCAAATTATGAATTGTCAAAAATATTTTTTTTCCTAATCCAACAAATAAGATACAAATTATGTGAATGATTTTTCAAATTTCTGCTCCTATCTTTAATTTATTAAAAATTCATTTCTTTCCTTGGCTGGCTGTTAAGATGATTCGAGATCGGAATAGTTTCATTTAAATCTTCAATTTCCTCGCTGTCCATTAAGCCACTGGAATGCTTAATCGTTTCATTTCAATTTTTTTTATGGATAGGATATAGGAATAAGCGCTTGATCGCCTTGTGTAGAATGAAATGTACACAAAACACTGACAGGAATTAGGCACTGGAATGCTTATTCGTTTCATTTCAAATTTTTTTTATGGATAGGATATAGGAATAAGCGCTTGATCGCCTTGTGTACAATGAAATGTACACGAAACACTGCCAGGAATTAGTTACTATTCGGTGGCGAATGGTGAAGGATTGGAGCAGCCCTGACGGAAATGTTTTGACCATGCAAACATTATGGAGGCGGAAATTCTCAGATCATGAACGACTGCTTCAACTCCTGGAGGACATCAATAGGAGTAATTCTGTGCAAATTTTGTGTGAAAATTTCACTCTTCATCGTCACCTGAGAGAACATTACATCGCCCGCCATGAGACCAACCGAGTAGCTGGTGCCTATTCAACCACTAATTCTTCTACATCTATTGTAGTTTATAGCTATTTCAAAACTGCTAGAGGTGGTGATGGTGACGGATTGATATGTGAAATGTGTCATGAAATGATTTCCATTGGACAATATGCAAAACAATTTCCATATAATAATTTTTTTCATTATTGTTGTACAACTCAGTGGTTTTATCATCAACTCTCATACCCGCTATGCAGATATCAGTTTTGGTAATCCTGTCTTCCTATGTAGCGTCTCCCTGGCCGTGTAATGCTCTTTCATCATTTCTCGGCATGTCACTTCCGTAAAAGGGTTATTTACGTATTTCTTACTTTTCTGCTAGTTCATACTATTGGATGTATTGGCATTATCGCATGTAAATGGCTTCAAAAAAGCAAAATCTATTCACTGGTAATATGAAAATGAGCATGAAATTCATTATATTTAAGCCCCTATATTTGAATTGAGATTGAGATGTTCACTGTTTAGAAACAGCAACAAATAGGAAGTCTTACTAATTGATCTTATCTCTCAATCCAACGTTGATTTCAAATCCCTCCATCCACGCACAAATGCCCTGCTGTGTTACATAAAACTAGTCACTTAAGTTTTCCTTTTCTTGATGGCTTAATCAAACTCCAAATCTGGTTAACCATGTCCTATTGTTTGGCAAAATAAAGTTGATATATTAGCGGTTGATTCATGAACCACTACTCTAATGGTCGAATAAAAAAGAACATTTTGACCGTAGATGCTTGAGTATTTTAAAAATGTAAAATAAATATACTAAAAATGAATTCGAACATATTTATTAAAATTTTGAAATCGTTTATTGTTTTTATATTAAAATAATTTTGTAAGATTTGTGTTTCCCATTATCGCCCATAATAATTTTGATGTTTATTTTTTTGATATAATTAATATGTATTAAAACGTAAATGAAAAAAATCTTAATAATAAAATATTTTTGATAGTTTATTTAAATTAATTATAAATAAAATATAACTGAAATTTATAAAAAAATAAAAAATTATAAATCATTTTATTTATTTTTGTTGATATTTGTTTTTTTTTTTTTTAAATTTTTGTTGTTGTTGTTGTTTATATTGAATTTTGAAAGGGATCGCAGCTTGATATTGAAATAACTAAATATGGTATATTTAATTTTAATTATATGAATTTTAATTATGATTAAATCATATTTAATATTTAATGTAAGAGAGCCATATTTATTTTTATTGGAATGGTGGATTTTGGAATATTTAAAAATAGTAGATTTGAAATATTTAAAAAATTTAAATGAAGTTAACAATTTCACTTAGCTACGATAAGAGTTTAAATTAATTATTTTTAATTTTCTTATATTCTTCAAATATTTAAAATATTCTAGATTTTAAATTAATTATTGTTAATTTCTCTCCTATTCTTCAAATATTTAAAATATTCTAGAGTTTCTATGCATGTAATGAATTGAAATTGATGCACTGTAGATTCCACCACATTTACTAGTGAAATTGTGCTAGTTAAATAATGAGCTCACAGTGGTATTAGGCCATAGAGACATCCATGGCCCCTATGTTTCATTTATTCCTACCATCTTGTGACTAGGTCTGTCATGGATCACTTATCCTTCCTTTGTTCCACCAACTTTGAGAGCAACTATAAAAGTGTGACCTGTAGCACCGTTAATATACTCATTGTAATTCTTAGCTTGTTGAACATGCACTAAAGAATATACCTCTCCAGGGCTTTGAGAAATCATGAGCATTTAACATGCCCTCGTAAATGTAGAAAAAAATAGTGGGCGAGAATGATCGATGCTTTAAAGGGGAGCAATTGTTAATCTGCCTCATTCTCCCTCATTTGAGAGTGTTCTTTGCCCACCTTAAGAATATTCTACCTGAGTGTAGATTCATGGATGTCTGTCCTACTATAATTCCTCTCCTTCTCGTGATGGTTTTGCATTTTAGATAAACAAATCTATCCTCTCGAAGAGAAAGTGATCTCTAAGCATTCTCTACGGTCTATGGACTTCAATTCTTAAAGAGAAAGTGATCCCTAAGCACTCTCTACGCTTCATGGACTTTCAATTCTTAAAGTACACGTCCTCCTCTGCCAAGTACAAATCCATTACAGGCATTTTCAAATGAGCCCAAAAAATCCTACTTTATACCCCTTCCCAATATCAAATTTGAGCATGATTCGAGAAAATATGTGGTCGTAAAACTTTCCTCAGAGTTTGACAGTGAGGAGAGTGTCTTCATCAACAAAACATCTCCCAAATTATGTCCGAAGTGCAAAGCATAATTTCAAAAGATTGGCACTGGTGAGATCCATTCCTCATAGCTAGGTTTTATAAAGTATTTATTGGTTTCATATCATCGTGAAGATTGCAATGTGCTTGTCAGAACTTCAACCTATGCCTTGCAGCCACATCAACTCAAGCTGCTGAGTGATGTTAAGGCTTATACTGAGAATTCAAATTTCTTACAAGCTTACTTGATTCTAGGTATAAGGTTGAAGTATCATGTTACGTACAATCAATCTCTTTGCCTAGGCCAGTTGTAACATTTCCCATTGGTGAAGTCAAATTGCAGGATATAAACATATAGTCTAGTCTGCAAATGGATTTATTGCACAGAACCTTATAGAGAGGATATGCATGGCAGAATACAACGGTAACATTCTGAAATATGAAGGAAGTAAAGAAGCATGGATTAGCGAGATTGTTTGGGTGGTTTTAGTCCTACAACATCACATTACAAACTTGTTGATGTCATGCAATAAACATTGTACCTCAAGTGGTGCAGACACCTAGGGATTTTTATTGCATTTATTAGGAGTTATGGTCATGGATTTTTGCCCTACAATGGGCATTTCCATCAAGGAAATTTTGAAAAAGGAAGCCTAAGAGGAAATGGACCTGGTATAATGTATCCATGTAGGATGAATTTTATATTCATGCCATATAGGGTGGAGCTTGTAGTTTCGATGACTCACAAGCGATTGTGCACAATTAATGCTTGGTACAAATTTTGTATGGTCATAGCCAAAATTAGATGTTGTGCAGTGCAAGCGAGACAAGCTTACTTTAGACATTAAACTAGTCTCCCTATGAAAAAAATGTTGGGACTTCTTGAGAATGGTGCCACAATTCCAAACTTTAGGTAATCACTTTATTTATCCAGCTTGAACATTATTGTTTACAAATAGAGTCCACATTTGAACTTATGTGTTTGATGATTTGAGAGTTATTCTATGGGTTGTTCCAGAATAAGTTGATGTCTAAGCAATCTTCAAATTGGTTTCAAATGCAATAATTAGCTCATGATGACTTCAACAAAGGCTTTATCTTTTCTACCCTTTGTCAAGGGATGTTTTGTTATTGTTATTTCTTATCAATGCTATCTCATTTAGATTGAAATATCATCAATCCTAACAAAGATTTACCACAGATCTATATGCGTACCCACATGATCGAGTATTGCTAGGAGTATAACCAAACACTTGTGAGATTCAATTGTGTTCTTCACTAAAAATGGCCAGAAATAGCAAGGTGTGAAAGTTACTAAATACAATGATACAATCTATGGTTAGTGATACAATCAAATTTAGTAATGTCATTCTCATTCATATCTAAACCTGTTTGCAAAATCCATAAGAGAAAGTCAGTTTTTTCCAGCAAGATGAACTACAATAGACGAGTCATCATTCTCAAGTAGTTTTTGTTCAAAACAATTCTATTTTTGAGTTTGAAAATCGACATCCAGCACCTGATAAGATCAGTGAGGCCACATCAAGAACATATTTGCATGAAGATGTAGAGATTCAATTCACACTTCCTAACACTATCATCAGACCATGGGAAGAACATACCAACAAAAAGAATAAAATTGGTCTTGGATATGAAAAATATGTTTCCTTTCACATTGGAGACTATTCCAAACAATTGATGTTCATAGTGCGAGGTTCTTTTAGGATAATTCATCTAGACCTATTTAACATCCTACTCCACATCCACATCATAATTGTAGGTTCCAATATTGTCATTGAGTTGGTTGTGTGAAAGATCAATTTTTTCTATTTTCATATATGCATTAGAGGTAATTCCACCCTAAAAGTGGCCTTATAAGGAAATATAATAAAATAATAAAATACGAGTTATGAATTTTCGAGAGAAAAGAAAAAAACTATTTTTCTAATTGTATTTTTTTATTATATTCTTATATTTTTACTAAAATTTCAAGTGTGGACACTTGTTGTATGTGGAATTAAATTATGCATCCAATAAGTAGCCATTATGCGTACTTTTGAGAAGACACACATTGATAAAAGTTGCAGATACATTAAAAAAGTGTGTTTCAACACATTTTTTTTAATGTATCTGCAATTTTTATCAATGTGAGTCTTCTCAAAAGTATGTATAATAGGTACTTGTTGGAGGCGAAGTTTAATTATGCATCCAACGAGTGTCTGCACTTGAAATTTGGGTAAACCTATATGGATATAAGCCAAAAATATTATTAAAAAAATGGGTTTTTTCTTTTCCCTCCAAAATATTTACATGTACCTCTTTTTAATTTTAGAGGATTTTGATTGGTTTACATATTATGACATGAAAGTTACGTGAAAATTTCATGCGCACTTTTAGGCTGAAATTTCCTCTAATGTGGACATTGTGGAAAATGTATAGTGTCATCATTTAGAGAGATGTTCTATAAGCAAGACTACTATAAGAACAAAGAATCCCCTTGGATGGATTGCTTCTAGGAATGGTCTTCAATAGGTAAGAAGATATATAGTTCATACGTTAGAGTTCATTCTTGAGTATTTACACATCTTGTAATGGAGATATCTTCACCTTCTCACCTAGTATTTGATAGGGGGGAATTGATGCTCAACTATTGGCTTCAATGATATAAAATGTGAGACTAAGAAACAACCTAAAAATGATCTAGTTACCAGAGCCTAAGAATAGATTTAGCCATAGCTAAATTAAAAGTTGTAGCTCAAGAAAAATTCATGCTCCATGAGCATGTCTTGGTTGGTGGTCATCCTTAAACCAACACTTGTACAAGCCTTGAGTTTCTACTACCATTTTCCTCGGTTTTTGGTCATCATTAAGAAATTACCAAGTAGCACTTCTCTTTCGTAGAAGACTTTAGCTCCTAGACATATCCAAAATAGTTCCAGGAACTACTTAAAGCCTACCTCCAAAGTTGGTTTTCAGCCTTAAACCACTTCCCATAGAAGCATTTTGCTTCTACTACCTCATTTGGTTTGTGGACTTCCATAAACCATTATTTCTGAGAGCACCCCTGTAATACCCCTCTTTTTTTATGTTAATAAATTTCTATTCTTAGATCTATACTATTTTTAGGATTGATGGCTAAGGAAGCCATATTGAAGTTTTGAAGCATTATGATTAAATAAGAATTTAAATTATGTGAAGGATATTATTGTTAATGAATAAATTGTCGGGAATTACTCCAAGAAAGAGTATGAGAGTTAAAATATTATTTCTAGTTGTAAACAACTATGGATGGGTAAATTCAAGCCATAACTTCTGTAAAAATATCCTAAAATTCCCAAGAGAAATAATTGAAAAATAGAAGATTTATTATGATGGGAGAAAAATATCATAATAAAACACTTAGTAGAGGAAGTTACTAAGTTGGCAGGGGGGGGGGGGGGGGGGGGGGGGGTTGGGGGCACTGAAATAAAGTGTTATGGTAGAAAAAGGTAGGGTTTGAAGAAAAAAGGGAAGTACATTTTTTCTGAGAAAAAAAAAATAACACAAAGGCCTAGGTAATTTGGTTGGCAGACCTAAAAAGTGGGACACTACCAAAATTATGTTGTGAAAGAGACTTATAAAATATACTATTCAAGAATCAAGGGGGATCAGTTGATTCCAACAGTGAGAAAACATAGCTCGGGTGGAATTAGTGGTAGTAGTTCATGGTTGGGAGGAGGTGCTCTTGATCTGAGAAGTTTCCCAACACAAAAGAAGAGCTCACTTAGATAATGAATGCATTTTTATTATTGTTGAATTGTAGATTATGTACTTTGTTGATGGGCTTCAAGATACGTATGCATGAGGATATCTGGTATAGGCCATAATGTGTATTGCTCAGAATTTGAATTCTTTCATAGATGATGTTATCATTTTGATTTGGTTATAATGTTTTTCAAATTGTTAAGAATCACTTAAGAATATGTTTCATATATTGGTATAGATCTAACCATGATATTGCTAATATTTTTGCCCATATTGTAAATTTTGGGTATTTAATTGACTCTTAGGTGTATTATTCCTACCCAAGTAGGCGATATTGTGGTGACCATGCTAGGAAGAAAAAAGGACTAAGGAGGAATATGTTCACATGACTAGAGCACATATATTATAGGTAAAAACTAGTGTCGATCTTGACTCCTTAATATGTGATACACGGAGTAACTAGTTAGAATGTAAATAGGATTGATTATCTATATGATTATATTTACGGTTCTTACGGTTTTATACAAAACACATATGGCTAAAAGAGGTAGAGGGCTCAAAATTTATCTGAGAATAAATTGTCATGGCATAGTCATGCAATCTTCCTGCTTAGACTTTCAAGTCAAGGCCCTGACGAATCAGTGGCAAGTTACCATTATCTGGGTAGATCCACAAGGTTAAGATAGGAAAGAAAAAAAAAACCATGTTCCCATAGTGAAAAACATAAATATATAACTAACCTACAATGTTGATAGAGCCATCTATAGCCAAGAAACCATTAAGATTATTTAACCTATCTACTACAACAATATAAACAAGAATTATTAGAATGAACACAAATTGGGTGCACACAATACATTGAATAAAACTAGGAGGAGACACCACAGAAATATAAATGGTGTACATATGCTTAACACTTCAGTAGTTGCTATAAAACTTACAATGGAACTTAATCAGATAAATGAAATATTAACTGTTATCTAGAAGGAACTATGCCTAGTACTATCATTGTAGAAACAAGATGAGCATTACGAAAAATGAAGAACCAAAGTTATGCTAGAGAGAATACAATTTAAATCCTCCATAAATCAGAGTTGATCAAATTTGCAATTAAATGAATGACAAAAATGAGCGGAAACATGTTAAAACTTGCATGCATAAACTCATAAACATGATCCTCTTGGTATCAAAATTCATAAAAATAAAATAGTTAATTGATGGCACATAGTATAGATAAGAACAAAGCCTTTTATTATTCATGTATGATAACCATTGTAAAAAGAGATATCATTTATAGGTGGTATTACATTTAAGTGTGGAGTTCGAGTGCTCACCAACATAGTTGAATTATGAGTAAACCATCGGAATAGGAATAGGGGACACATAAGCTATAGGCATGTAAGGTATGTAATAGAGTACCTATCCCATTCATGAAAAACAACAAAAAGAAAAAGAAAATTTCCTCTTCTGAGAATTCATAACAGGAAAAGAAAAGAACAACGTAGCTTGAAGATACACAGTGCCAATTATACATAGAATAACATAGCGATTGTGTTTAAATGAATGTTTTTAATGTATTGAGGTGCTAACAAATTATGTGTGTATGATATAACTTAAGAGAGTAGCAAGGAACAACAAAAGGAAAAGGGAATGAAGAGTAATATGGTGGAGTATACCATTGATAGGTCATGGAATGGACTTGAAGAGGAAGAATCATTGGAGAAGAGAGGAGAGGACCTAATTGGATGGACACATTGAGAAGCTTAAGGACTGAAATAAGTAGCTACAAATTTGATAATGAGAGACTAATTAGGGAATAGGAGAATACATTTGAAATAAATGCAATTATACTATAAAGTATCTCAGACTTACAGAAGCAAAAATCACTTTAGTTATGGGCTACCCACAAGGTTAGGGAGAGCTCATCAAGAAAAAGAGAAGAAGAATGAGAAAGGAATGATGGAGAAAAATAAATTAGATCCAGGAAATGACATAGACTATCAAATAAAGACACAACAAGGGTTGGTCATCCATTAAGTACTCTGGAGAGAATGACAAGCACCCATGGAAAACACTATGGTGCTACTACCAAGAGGTATCACTGTAGGAGAAGGAGGGAAAAGGAACATATATTATAGGAGTTCAAGAAGGTCAAGCCTATTACGTTTGATGGTGATGTAAGGAAGGAATAAGACTATAAGACATGCTTTCTTGGGATGGTGAAGTTATTCAAAGTCCACATATATTCTAAAAATATGAAGAAAAGTTGGATACTTTGAATTTGAATGGAAATACGGACATCTAGTAGGAGGATCTAAAGAAAGTGAAGGATAAAATGGAGAAATAATTTTCTTGGAAGGTGTTGGAGGAATATTTTAGGGACAAGTATGTATCTAAGATCCACTTTGACACCAAGGAAAAGGAGTTCAATGATCTAAATATGGGGTATATGTCAGATCCAGAATACACCACAAAATTGTTGGAGCCAATGAGATACATACCCAATGTAAAGGAGGAAAAAGGAAAATTATAGAGACATATCAATGGAATTCCATTAAATTTCAAGCACATAATTGAGTTTAGTGAGCCAAAAATGCTAGGAGATGCAATTAGAAAATTAAGGTTTTGTTATGAATAATTCAAATGGAAGTTAGAGCATGAGACTATGTGGAAGCTGAAAGAAAATATTAGGTTAAAGGAAAGGGGAAAAAGGGATGAAAAGCACAAGCTATAGGTAGTGGGGTCAGTATGACCATTTGTTGTGGGGAAAAGTATCCAACACGGAATGACCCTATCCCACTCTAAGGGTGATAGTTCCTTAGCAACAGCTGAAGCAAAGCTATCTAAAGTTACTTCTTTATGACATGCAAGAGATGAAAGGAAGAGATCCACTTACCGATGTCTTGCGCAAATGGTCGATCCAATCTCCTCTATTTGCCGCTTTCTCCCAGCTCCAAGTCTTCTCACGGGCCCAGCTACACGAGATCCTGCGAACAAGACAAGAAAAGGAAACTACAAGAAGCATGCAATCATAATTGATTCAAGGATTAGCATAAATCAAATACGCAAGTAAGACAATACACCATTGAAACACATGCGAATAGAAGAACCTCAAATGCTTTATTAATATAAGGAAGTAAGGTTCAGGCGGTGATACAACCGTAAGAGGTCCAATCCAGCATCACCTTCCCGACGGAAAGAAATCTCCTCTTCACCTCCCTCAAGCAATCACCCAATACTCACAACTGTAAACCAACAGCAATTCTTTGCACTCAATTCCGGCCTCCAGATCCCATGGGATGAGATCCTTATATAGAGTTTTGGAGTGAAGATAAGTCAGCTTGATGTGTGACTTGTTGTCCTCTTCAACTCCAGTTGTTCTTCAGTCCTTGAGTCCACTCGGAGTTTCTACCTTCCACTTGGAGTTTTAGAAGCTCTTAACTCATCATTAGGCGAATCTTCTGATCCAAGTGTCATTTTGGAAGCTTCCTGGGCACTGGCACATTGAGAAAAGATTCCTCCACATGTCAAAGTACGCCCAACGCAGGTAGCCTTTGTTGCACTTGCTGTGCAGCGCAGGTACACCATAGAGCTTTTGTCATTCAGCGCAGATGCTTAGTGGAGCAGCTGCTTTGATCCAAAATTGACCTGTTTTTGAGTGTTTTTCAGTGGAGAACTGATCTGAAGTGCTGTGGTTTGCTGACCTTGTTCCTCTAGGGGTAGGAACAACATGTTTAGGGACTTTGGATCCCTTAGATTATTGACATTTCATGCTCTATGCTGTAAGGCACAAAAATGTCTATAACAGTTGCCCCCTAAAGTATGAGGTCGTTTATCGGGTGAAATGCTTTATTAGGAGGATCTGAAGTTCATTCAATCGTCGGGAGGTGACCTGTAACAAAATACAATACAATACATTATCTTTGCATACTTTCTTTTCATGATCTAGCTGATGCGGGCATTTCCCATGCTCAGCTTTATAAATACATTTGTTGTACATAGACAGACGATCGTCTGATAATAGACTGATAATTCTCTGCTTTTAATTATCATCCTTTTAGTAGGATGATCATCTGCTGCACATGTCTATGTTTTTTATCTCCTGAATATATATCGCAGCCCGGATGGATGAAACTAGATCTGGGGTCTTCAAACTTGTCCGATCTTCACTCTAGTACAAGTCGATCCATGTGAGAATTTCTTGAAGTCGAACATGGAAAGACATCGCTTGATTACCAGTCAATAATGTAAACTGTTAACAAGCGCGAGAGGAATCACCGATAATGATGATGACCCTCAAGGTACTGCAGCACAATTCACGTGGCGTGAATATAGGATCTGACGTCGAACACCACGCAAAGTCTCCCGGTCGAAGGTCATTAATGTATACCTATCGCCAGAAGTGAGAAACTTGCCATTGAGGCATGCAAGCTTCAAAGTACTGAGGGGGTGTTCCTAGATCAACTTCTTGGATAATGAGCTGATGTCGACAAGAAGCGATCTGTCAAAGGAGGGCCTTAATGAATCCCACATCAGTGACATGGAACGGAGCTAGTAATTGTGATGATGGTGAAAACGATCTGTGAAATATGATTTAGGGTGGTGGTCATGAAAGGAGGAAAGATGATGTATGGCAGTGGATGGGACCCGGTTGACACTCTCTGAATGACATCTCTTGAACATATAACGACACTGATGTGATGGATCGGTAGCATTACCCCAAATGTGGATGGTATGGCGAGACCATGGTGAAGGGACCAGTGAATGAAAACAACCCAACCCGATATTTTTACGGAGGCAAAAGTGTCATGTTCAAGAGTGACTTGCTACCATTAAGCTTTGAGGTTCTCCCAATTTTTCCCCAGTCATTTCTGACCAGTACCTCTTTATTTTTGTCAAGCTTGAGGAGGATAACATATGCGTGTTCTATAACCTACCCTTCGGGCAAGCCCATCGCTATGTTTTAACGAGCCTAGCGATAGGGAAACTCGTTCTCGTCTAAAGACAAGTTTGTCGCTATTCAATATTTTTAACGAGCCCAGCGACAAAGACAACTCGGTCCTTTTCATTTTTAGAGAGTCTAAAAAGGGTACATAAAGTTAACTCCAAAGGTCCTTTTTCGTCATCTAATCCCTTAAGTCCGAAAAAGTATAAAACAATACAAAAGGGATGAATGTTCGATAGCTTTATCGAGCCGAACTAGACAAGCGCTCGATCTTCTTGTGCAATAATCCTCAGGTCCAAAAAAGATTAAAATCTAGAGGAGGGATAGCTCTTCCGGTCCCTTTAACGAGCTGGAAGGCCAAAACTCGGCAAACTTTTCAATTTTTACGAGTCAGTGAAAAGAGCTCAAAGAAGACTCGTATTTTGAGGAACGAGTGATAAATAGGGATAGCAACAGATTCCAGGTACAGGTTGGAATTTTCCAATCACGGCAGTATTACAAGGATGGCTAAGTGAAATCACTCTTCGCAGCTGTTCCTCAAAATAGGTAAACAATCAAGTGGATGTGAATGATCGGCCAAATGAAAAGTGGAGGTGACGGTGCACAAACACGACCAAGGCTTTTATGGCTGATGAATTTACGGTCTCGAATGGTTATTTACCAGTTCATTTTTTCTGGATGAGCTTGAAATCTGGGGGGAAGCTTGCTCACATGCTTATGTTTATTTTTTAACGAGCATGAAGTCCGCGTTAAAACTGCTCGGTTTTGCGTTTATTTTTTTAACGAGCATGAACTATGCCAAAACTGCTCGTTTATTTTGCATGCCCCCAGCATCATAATAACGCATGTCAAAGGAGGGTGCCCCCCAAGCTTCATTGCATTCAACTTGGTGGTTGGAATGAAGGTTTACCTTTGAATTTTGAAAAGGGGATTTGTTTCATTTTTTAATGAGGTTGACATAATAAAAGAACTATCCTCATGATTTCTTGTTTCATTTTTTAACGAGGTTGACATGAGATAAGAACCATCCTCGGAGCCCACTGTATTTACAGTATTTCCATTAGGGCGATGATCCATGCTGACAAAATATTTAGGAATCTTCTGAATCCGTTGGATATAGAAGATTTCATATTGTAGGTTTCCACTGTGGCTACTTCCGCCAGATTACCCGCCGGTGGTAGGGCAAAAGTACCCATTAAGGCAGGGTCTTTTAGGAGACCTACTCCGATATTTTGGAGCGATTGATTACTTTCATGGATCATTGTGCTGCTTCCCGTAACTTGAGAACTGTTGGGGAGAAATGTTTGTTGGTCGACGATTGTAATTTTTCCTTGAAAAGGAAATACAATCCTCCTGAAGTAGGTCGACACAACTGCAACCATGGCATATATCCAAGGCCTTCCCAGTAGGATGTTGTAATCGAGGTTTCCGTCGATTACTTCAACATCAACTTCTACTGTTTTGCCCCCGAGTTCAACTTGCAAGTTACTTAAAATCCCGTATGGAGTGTATGATCGTCCATCAAATGCTTTTAATGTCGTCGACGATTTCGACAAGGGTGGTGAGCCTAAATTTTTCCAGCAACTCATCGACATAAGACATGTAGATGCCCCCTCATCAATAATTGTTCGATGAACAGTTTTGTTGAGGGCTTTCACTTGAATAAGGAAAGCTGGTTGCGCTGGTAACTGAGGGTCATATCCTTTATGATCAAAGGCCACAAGATTGGAATCCGTTGGGCCAATCCCACCTATCGCTGATAATAAAGCTTGCTCTTGGGAGGGGCAATTTTGCGGCACCTCAAGTGTCGACATAGCGGACGGCGATTGGGCCAGGTCCTCTACTATATTATAATTCTGTGCTATTTTTGCACGAGGATTAAATGTCGATTTGTGTACTACTCCCTTTGGCGACTTTATCATTGGTTTAGGAACGATGGGTGGCACAACTTTGGTCAAAGTTGTTGTTGAACTACTAGGTTGTTTATTTGCCTTGTTGTTCAACTGCTTTAGACTCCTGTAATCTTTATTCCTTGTCAAAGCATTATTCTGTTGCTTTGAGGTAGACAACATAAGCACTTGGGATCGGGAAGCATTTTGATTAGCAACCAGATTTTGTCTTGGATTAGGAAACGGATCAGTCAATACTGCTGGGGTTTTCGAACTCTTAAAGAGCTTCTTAACTTCAGCTATATGTGGACAATCTTTCGTCCAATGATCCTCATCGCATATATGACACCCTGTCGGGGGTTTCCCTTTCCTTTTCTTTTTCTTCTTGCCCCCTGGTTGCTTCAGTTGTTTGCCCTTATCGGTCGACATGGCATTTACTTCTGAGGAAAGAAGTTCCTCATTTGCATTTTGACTAGAAATTTTGCGTTTGCCAGTCACGCCATTACTGGCGTGAGAGTCAGTATTCGATTTAGGAGGGGGAGGAATTGAAAATTCAGGTCTGGGGGCGTCAGGTATTTTGTCGTAGAGCATGCCAGACTGAGTATATACTAAGTCTAAATATTGAGCGCGAGCAATGACTTGCTCCTCTGTTACGACTCCTCCTTTGGCCACATCTTCTGTTATAGCCGGAAGTAACGACTTTATAAACCATTCAGCTAACAACTAATCGGGAACGTAAGTTCTGACCATCCTACGATGATGACGCCACTCATGTATATGATCAGATATGTGAGTAGCTGTCGTTTGTTTGAAGTTGGTCAGTATTTCGGTTCCTGTTTCATACCTGATTGGTAATTGAAAATGGGTTAAGAAAGTCGTGGCTAAGGAGCTGAAATTGTCGAAAGAGGCTCTTGGCAATTCAATGTACCATTTAGCCGCTGGACCTGTCAATGTCCTCTGGAAGAGGCGAAGTCTTATCGAATCATCATTCAGGGTGTTTGATGAACACCATAGATGGAATGTCATCACATGATTCGACGGATCTTCACCTGGATTTCCATTGAATTTAGGAATGTCCGATGGAAGTTTATGCGGAATCGCTGGCCACCAAGGGGCATAAGCAATTGGATCATTCGTCAGCCGGTTTAGATCTGGTAATTCTAGAGTTGCTACAAAGGGCAACTGTTGGTTCAGGTTAGGCGAAGCATATCCAGGATAAGATGGTATCGCCTGAGCAATGGGTCTTTGCAGACCAGCATAATGCTGACAACTTTGACAAGGTTGATGGGCAAAACCATTATAGCATGGTTGCCCATTACTTACAAAGACTTGTTGCTCAGGTCCTTGATATGATTGCTGGAATGGAGGTTGTTGAGATTGAAACAGCTCTGGTTGTTGGACCATTTGCTGTTGACCAATACTGGATGATTGACCAAGATTAGGAGTCACAGTACTTGTTTGAGCCTGAGTCGCTCCAGATAAGGAGGCACTACCCTGAGATTGTGATTGAGTCACTGAGACAAGAGGTTGTTGTATTACAACAGGTAGCGCTTGTACTTGCGACGCATTCGCCATAGCAGGTGTGGTGGGAATATTCGACTCAGGGTGTACTGGTTGCATTGAATATGCAACTCCTAATCGTTGAGGCAGTATTGGTACCCAACCGCTGGATGTAATTCCAGTTTGACCTGATCCTTGTTGTAAACTCTCATATGGTTGTTCTCTAGGAGGGAACAATGAAAGAGCATACTGCCCTCCACATGGTGGAAATCCAGTACTTAAAGGGTAAATTGGCCTTTGAAGACACATTGGATCAATTTGTTGAGTTTCAACATAAGAAGTACCAGATGATAATCCGGATGAAGAAATAGGAACTAACCATATTGTCGTCCCTGATTGGACTCTGGCTTGTTGTTGACAATTTACCGGGACAGATGGTATACCAGCGAACATCGTTGGAGTAGCGGCAGGAGGTTCTGCTGCTGCTGTGTCAGACGACACGGTCCTAGATGTCGACGGTTGTTCAGACATATCTAGTCTATCCAAAAGATTTCTTAGCGATTCTACAAGAACTTACGATGCCAAAAGACTAACTTCGAAGATCAACGCAGGAATAGGAGGTGATTATGTTCCATTTAAAATGAATTTTATATGACGACGCTTTAGACACAACTTGCTTTTTCACTTTTTAAGAGTCGAGAAAAAGCTAAAGATGACTCTAGTCTCCTTCGATGTATTAACGAGCCCGAAGTGACAAATGCTCAGATGGACTTTTTCAGTTATAGAGTTTGAAAAAGGCCAAAAGAAACTACTCTGGAGTTCTAGGCAGAGGGTGTGCCAAACCTTTCGCGAAACCACAGAATACGTTTTACGGTACGAGTGGTCGATCTTCGTGAATGTTGTGTTCACTGCATCGCGATCAGTAGGGTGGCCGACGCGGCTTCCTATGGATAAAGGTTTTATTCCTATAGGGGTCTCCCAATATACGCGACGGTACGCGGGAGCACAAGTTCGTATTAGTGCTATCGTCCCTCAGGAGGAATCACCCACCTTCGTAGAGATCGACAGTCACTATGTTTAACGACGCCGGTTCACGTCTCTACCTAGACCTCTACTGTGTTTCATTATGTTTCAAAGCGTTGTTAGATAAATTCAGTTCTTTTTAGGTTGATCTTGCTTAGCAGTTTGCCTTTATGGATCACCACGTGATGTATGATACAACTCCTAAATGCAGTCTAAGAATGATAAGCAAGCTTTTTCAATGCTTTCAACTTATGAAAATCTTAACTACTGAAGGAAAAGAAAGACATCATCTTTTCAAACAGATCATAGAGCACACACTGATGCACTTTCCTAAATCGACATGCAAACTGTCAAAATGCACATGCACAATGCAAGTATTTCTTTTCTTCTTCCTTAATGTTGATGTATTACAAAAAGAAAGCTGTTGTATAATTTCGAATTCAATTTCAAGCGAAAGCAAACAAGTTTTTGTCCAATAATCAAAAGAACACCTTAAGATTCACTCGTTTCAAACACGAGAAATACTGAAATCCAAACCATATAACGAAAGCAAATGCTCAAGCAGCTATGAACAGCAATAAGCTAGCTCTTAGAATCACAACGACACTTTATCACAGGTCTAGATCCAAGAGGCCACAGCAAGACTAGTTCACTTTCGCTATGGGAAACTGTGAATGAAAGTAAGAAATACAATAAGAACAATCACGGTTTCTTCACACAACTGAGGCGGAATGATGGCAAAGAAAGGTAGTTTCAGATGGGTATACAGGTTGACAACAGGCTGCAAAAACAATACTGAAAACTGGGCAACAGAAAGTAGGGAACCCCAGTTGCACAATGCAAAACTGGTTCAGTGCAGGTAAGACACTGTCAGTTTGAAATTCAGCGCAGGTAGCCCCTTCGGGACCTGCGTTGCAGCGCAGGTAGCCTTCACTGCAGCTGCACTGAAGAGAAAACTCTCGTCTCTCTTTGGTTCCGGGTCACAGATTGCTCAAAAATCAACTCTTTTTGGCCAAATCAGAGGCTATCAATCAAGTATACCCTAGAGGATGATTAAAGGAAGATGAACACTATCACAAAGAGCTAATAAGAGTACTTGTGGATCAGCTCTTCAAATCATAAACACGCCCAGAACTGAGCTAGAGTAGTTGCCCTCTACTTTGCCTTCGAAGGATTCGAATGCAGTTCGATTCGGTACTCCCTTTGTTTAGGAAATGAATAGCAAGAAACACAAGCTACCAACAAGACATGATCCCCAGCGAAGTCGCCAGTCTGTTGTGGGGAAAAGTATCCAACACGGAATGACCCTATCCCACTCTAAGGGTGATAGTTCCTTAGCAACAACTGAAGCAAAGCTATCTAAAGTTACTTCTTTATGACATGCAAGAGATGAAAGGAAGAGATCCACTTACTGATGTCTTGCACAAATGGTCAATCCAATCTCCTCTATTTGCCGCTTGCTCCCAGCTCCAAGTCTTCTCACGGGCCCAGCTACACGAGATCCTGCGAACAAGACAAGAAAAGGAAACTACAAGAAGCATGCATTCATAATTGATTCAAGGATTAGCATAAATCAAATACGCAAGTAAGACAATACACCATTGAAACACATGCGAATAGAAGAACCTCAAATGCTTTATTAATATAAGGAAGTAAGGTTCAGGCGGTGATACAACCGTAAGAGGTCCAATCTAGCATCACCTTTCCGACGGAAAGAAATCTCCTCTTCACCTCCCTCAAGCAATCACCCAATACTCACAACTGTAAACCAACAGCAATTCTTTGCACTCAATTCCGGCCTCCAGATCCCATGGGATGAGATCCTTATATAGAGTTTTGGAGTGAAGATAAGTCAGCTTGATGTGTGACTTGTTGTCCTCTTCAACTCCAGTTGTTCTTCAGTCCTTGAGTCCACTCGGAGTTTCTACCTTCCACTTGGAGTTTTAGAAGCTCTTAACTCATCATTAGGTGAATCTTCTGATCCAAGTGTCATTTTGGAAGCTTCCTGGGCACTGGCACATTGAGAAAAGATTCCTCCACATGTCAAAGTACGCCCAGCGCAGGTAGCCTTTGTTGCACTTGCTATGCAGCGCAGGTACACCATAGAGCTTTTGTCATTCAGCGCAGATGCTTAGTGGAGCAGCTGCTTTGATCCAAAATTGACCTGTTTTTGAGTGTTTTTCAGTGGAGAACTGATCTGAAGTGTTGTGGTTTGCTGACCTTGTTCCTCTAGGGGTAGGAACAACATGTTTAGGGACTTTGGATCCCTTAGATTATTGACATTTCATGCTCTATGCTGTAAGGCACAAAAATGTCTATAACACCATTGTTAGGCATAGCAGACCCCAACATAAATTTAATGTAATCAACAAATACCACTTTATGTATCTTGTGGGAAAACAAATTAGGGGTGTTGAGAGAGGGCATCTGAAATACTACATTTTCATTGAGAATGAGACAAAAAATGATTTCCCACAACAAATAAAGGATGGATTATGAGTGTACAATTCCCAAGACTCATAAATAATCCAGGACATCGCTTAGGATGTGCCCAAATTTTATGTAGTTTTTGCCAACAAACAATATGACTATCAAGCATCCAATATCGAGATGGAAGGTATGATCGTTAAATATAATTATTTTATTTTGGTTGATCCAGGGTTAAATTTTAGTTATATTATCCCATAAATCATTGAGCAATGTAATTTGGCCAAGGAACCACAGAGGGATTTGTGGTTGGTATAATTGTCCACAAGAAAAAAATGAATAGATGAGCATTTGGTTATGTCTTCTCCTTTTATGTTGAGAGACATGGCCATAATGGCCAATTTTAATGTACTATTTTTGGGCGCATATGATGCAATATTGGGAATGGATTGGTTGGCACTTCACCAAGTGAAGGCCAACTGTTATGGAAAAAAAAATTGAATGAATTGATGAGACTAGGGAAAGAAGGGTGTTGTAAGGAAAAATAAAACCCATATCAGTGAGGTTGACTATAGATATGCAATCCAAAAGAAGCAGCTATAAAGGATGCATAATGCTTATTATTTAAATTAATAGTAATATTTAGGCTGATAGAAACATTCAATTAGATCTCTCAATATTGAAACAATTCCAAGATGTGTTTTGAGAAGAGATTCTAGGTTTACCTCCACATAGAGAAGTATACTTTCTATTGAACATTTTTGTAGGGAAACATCAACATCCAAAACCCCAAATCATATTTGTACAATAGAATTTATGGAGATTAAACTATAACTCAAGGAAATGCTAGAAAAAGGGTACATAAGGCGAAGTGTATCACCATGGGGAGGACTGATCTTGTTTGTGGAAAAGAAGGATGGCACACTAAGGTTATCCGTAGCCCACATGGAGCTTGATAAAGTCACCATTATGAATCTATTCCCTTTTCCATGAATTAGTGAATTATTATATCAATTTAGGTGAGGAACAATCTTTCCAAATATTTATTTGAGGTCTTGTTATCACTAGGTGCACTTTAAAGATGAATAAATTCATATGAAAACATTCATGAACATGCCTGAGCATTATGAATTTGTGGTTGTGCCATTTTTTTATTACTAATTCACTTTCCACTTATATGTGCCTGTTGAATAATATATTGTGCCCCTAGTTGGATAATTTTGTGGTATTATTGATTACCAATATATTTCTTTTATCAAAAGCCAAGGAGGAACATGAAATCACCTAGCTACAATGTTTTAGTTGTTAAGAGAGAAAACGTAGTTGCAAATCCATTATTTGCGACATATTGCCTTAAAGGAGGGAGTGATTTTTGACCAAGAAAAGGTTAATGCCATCATGGAGTGGCCAAAACCAGGAAATTTGTCTAAGATTATATCATTTATAGGGTTGGTAGATTATTAGGAGGCTCATCAAGAGCTTCTCCTAAATTGGTCACCAAATCACAACATTACAAAAGAAGGGGAAGAAATTTGAATGGATACTTGAGTGAACTACAAGCTTTGAGAACTTGAAGAAACTTCTTTCTCATGCACCAACGTACCAAGATAAATACTTTTTATTGTGTAAGAATCACTGCAAAGAGGGACTTCGAGGAGCCTTAATGTATGATTTCCAAATAGTGGGCTATGAATCAAGGAAGCTACATGGGCACGAGCAAAACTACATGACTCATGATTTAGAGTTAGATGATATTATTTATGCATTAAAGATGTGGAGTCATTACCTCCTTGGAAGGGAAATCACTTTAATGACATATCATGTAGGGTTGAAGTATTTATTTGACCGACTAAATTTAAATTATAGAAAAGCTATATGGTTGGCACAATTTGTGAATTTTTCTTAGAAATAAAATACATTAATGGCAAAGAAAATGGATTGGTTGATGCAATAAGAAGGATATTGCATCTAATCCATATATTAGACATAGTTTCTAATGGGAATGATCTGCAAGAAAGAATTAAAATTGTAGGGTAGCAAGGTGAAAATTATCAACAATAAAAATAGAAACTACAACAAGAGTTTGAAGGTGATAAAGATAAGATATTTTACCTCATTAAGAATGGACTAATCAACCTCATAAATAGAATCTATTTACCAAAGGAGAGAAATTTGAAGAAGCTCATATTAAACGAATTTCACGCAATGCCATATTATGACCACCCCTGCTATCAAGAGACATTATCAACCATTGAAAGGTTTTCTTATTGGCCTGATTCAAAAGGGTAAGTGGTTGATTTTATTTATAAATGCATCGAATGCCAACAAGTGGAAATTGAATGCAAGCATTCAATAGGATTATTTCACCCTATCCCTATCTTGTAATGGAAGTAGGAGGTATTACCAATGGACTTCATCATAGGGTTTCTATCGATTATCAAGCAATGTGATTCCATCATTGTCATGGTAGAGAAAATAAGGCAGTTTACTCACTTTGTAGTTGTAGAATCCACTCATAAAGCAAGTGATGTGGCTCAAATTTTCATAAAATAAATTGTGAGAATGGATAGAATTCCAAAAAAACTAATTTTAGACCGAGATGCAAATTTCACTTCCAAGTTTTTGAATGCATTAGAGGAAAATTCAGCCTAAAAGAGTCCATGAAATTTTCAGGTAATTTCCAAGCCGTAATATGTAAACCAATCAAAAATATTTAAATTTAAAAAGAGGTACATGTAAATATTTTGGAGGGAAAAGAAGAAAAACTACTTTTTTTTCTTAATTGTATTTTTGGCTTATGTCCTTATAGGATTACTCAATTTTGAAGTGTGGACACTCGTTGGATGCGGAATTAAATTCTGAATCCAACGAGTACCCATTATGCATACTTTTGAGAAGACCCACATTGATAAAAATTGAAGATAAATTAAAAAAGGCTTGTGGAACACATTTTTTAAATGTATCTTAAGTTTTTTTTATCAATATCGGTCTTCTCAAAAGTATGCATAATGGGTACTTGTTCGATGTGGAATTTAATTCCGCATCTAATGAGCATCTACACTTAAAATTTGAGGAAACCTATAAGGAAATAAGCCAAAAATACCATTAAAAAAAGTAGTTTTCTTCTTTTCCCTCTAAAATTCATAACTCTTATTTTATTTTTTAATTATTATTTTATTATTTTTCCTTAGGAGACCACTTTTAGTGTGAAATTTCGTCTAATAAGTTATTTGTTTTCTCGCAAATAGATTTGAAATTTAACATGGCATACCATCCACAAACTAATAGAAAACTATAGATAATAGATACAATATTAAAAGATGTGCTTAGAATAAATGTTATACACCTTCCAAGGAAGTGGGAAGAGTTTCTTCCACTTATGAAGTCTTATTATGATAATGGTTATCAAGATTCCTTGAATATGAGTCCATCTGACGCTCTTTATGAGAGAAGGTGCAACAATCTACTCAATTGAAGTGGTCCTATGAATAAAGTCCTCATTAGGCCTAATATGCTCAAAGAAGTGTAGCAATAAATGATCACCATAAGGTATAACATTAAGGAGGTGCAAGATACTTAGAAGAACTATGTAGTTCAACAAAGAGTGCATGAAGATTTCAAATTTAGGGAGGATGTATCTTTGTAGCTGAGACCCAAGAGAAGCTCTTTGAAAATTGGATCTTGTGCCAAGTTGGCACTACAATTTTGTGGGATATTTAAATTTCTTGAAAGGATAGTTCCAATAGAAAATAGGATGGGCTTTCTATCAATAATAAAAGTTCATAATGTTTTTTTATGTTTCTTTAGTCAAAAAATATGTACAAGATGCTAATCATATGATTGATTAGTTGGTATTAAAGGTAGAACTAGAGGGAGTGTTCTAGAATGAACCTTTGTGGATGATAGATTGAAGGAAGATGAAGCTCCAAAGTTGAGTAATCAAGTAAGTCAATGTGTAGGGGAGACACTTTGGGTTGAAGGAAGCCACATCACAAATGGAAAATCGTATCTATGTAGCACATCCATTTTTGTTTCGTAGTTAAAATAATGTAAATAATTATACAAATTTGTGTATATAAATATCATAGTGACATTTTACTTGGTTTAAGTCATTCTTTTAGTTTGATTTCATATATAGAACATCAAACATGGTGATCCTTTAAGGGGGTGGGGTTTGTGACAACCCATGACTAATCCACCTGATTATAAACATTATAACCATTATGCATAATTAAAATGGTGGATACATGGGAGACATCTTCCAAGCTTTGGGGTAGGATGTCTTGGGAAGAAAATCTGAGGAGAGGAGTAATTAGTTGGAATCATATCAAGTGATTGGCAATCAAAATGGTAGGCTAGTGGGTCGTGGGAACCAATAGATTTATTAGTAGGAGGCTTTCCATTGGTGGAAATGGATGGCATCTAATTCCAATACATAGTTAGAATGACCTCCATGATGGAGGGAAATGGGTATACTCCCCACGTAGACTCAAGAAAACATGGGAGGAGTCAAAAGTACATGGGGAGAAAAAAGGAAGCAATGGAAAGAGGGAGAGGCATCAAGGAGATATCATTCAAGAAAGGAAAATTTATGCAAAGAGTATAATTCACAATACCCAGAGGAAGGAGATTTCTCCCTTGGAAACAATGTGAGAGAAACACATGCACACAATATTCAGTGCATTGAAGAGGGGATGAAAAGCATAAGAGAAGAAAATGTATGGAAGATAAAGGGAAGGATGATGTGAATTGGATCATTATATTGTTTTTCATCCATCTCGATGCACTTGTACTGGAAAAAGTGGAGGAATCAGCTCATGGGACCGTTTTTACCAGCAGGACCCATTTTGATGAAACGATGTCTAAAACCTTCTGGGAGCATTTCTAGGCATCAGATGATGCTTTTTGGGAGTAAAAATTTTCTTCTTTAACATAGCAACTTTTCATGTTATTCTGCACACATATACCTTTCCAATGACACAAAAGGCGTGTTAATGAGAGTCTGTACGCAAATGTTTTGCCACTCAAAAGTTGACCTTCTTAATTTCACACCTAAGGTTCGCAAGGATGCTACATTATCCCCAATTATTATGGGAAATGGTCTAGCCACATGTTTGTGATGTAAAATAGTGTAGAAGAGTCTATTTTGTAACTCTAGTTAAGAGTTGATGTAGTCAAAATTAATCACTAGTAGGTTATTGGGTTGTGTTATAACTGGGCCACTAGGGGGAAGAGGCATTATATCTTTTTGAGAGAATTTTGTTCCATAGCTAAGAAAAGATAGCCAAGAGAGATAAGAGGTAGAACACACAGAGAGGATCTGTGCACTGTAGTATCCCACGTGCCACAAACGTTACTTCTTTATATGTGAAACCATATTTCTAGATAGAGAAAGAGAGTGAAGCAACCTCACCTTCAAGTTGGGTTTTCTCCTAAAAGGGTTTCCCATAGAGAATATCTTGTGTCTTATGTGTGTGTGATATTATTTTGTCATTATATACTTTTATGCTTAATTTCCCTTTACATGCATGCACTAATTACAATAAAATTTACAGTTCTAGAAATTAAATAAAATTGTAGTAGTTTAGAATCTCATTTCTTTTAATATAATATTATCATATTTGTGATGAGCTATCCAGTGGAATATACATGGAAGATTATAGATCATTTTGTATTAGAGTAGGTTTATTTGGGTATTTTTTGAAGATTGCAGGGATCTAGATGAGTGGGGCTAAAATTCGTAAAACCCTAATCATGGGCGATGAATATGTAAACGAACCTCATGATCCTGCAAAGGTGAGGTTTTTTGGCTCGAACAACAAGCCACATATATAAACTACAATGTAAACCTCCTCGCGGAAGCCTATTGTTTCCGCTACAACAACACTCCAAATTTTTGGGCATATCCAAAATTTTTGTGTTCCCCCTCTACTTACCCTAGGCTATTAAGGTTTTGATAAGGTTTTCAATTGGTTATTTTCCCCATGACCATTCTTGGCAAACCTTGTTGATGTGCCCACTCACATTTCGCCCACACATCATGCTTTATCTCAGTTGTAAACCTTATGTTTCAATTATGGTTTGGGATTGTGTTGTTTCAAGGAGCATTGAGAGCTCTGTGAATTTGAAACCTATCCTCCTATAGTGTACATTTCCAATTAGTGGAGGCACCTTTGTGTGAATGGGAATGACTTTAATTTTCATTCCCTTATGGTTGACCACATTAGGGTTTGGGATAAACCCTAGATTTTTGAAAGAAATGTTCCCTCCTCATCTTATCTCAAATCTTGACCATGCAGATGTATTAAGGTTTGGGGGAATATGTCTTGTCTATAGCCTCACCTTGCCATGATCTTGATTTATCCCATTGGCATTTGGGTTGTAACACATTTAGTTGTTAGTGATGTGTCAGAAGTCCTATGAATCCTCCAATGTTGTTTCTCTATCATGTGTATTATAATGAAACAATGACATGAATTTCCCCCCTCACTCTAACACCTTCAAAACCTCACATGGTTGAGACTAAATATCTTATCTTGATTTGAACTAATCCTCACTCTCAGGCACTTAGATTATAATTGCCTCATCTACACAAGAAACACATTATGTTAAAATATCTTACAATTAATAATCCCATTAGCATAACTGAACTTGATGTGGTTCTCAAGTTAAGGAATAATGTGCTCAACCTAAATAACTCACAACGCTTTAATTAAAATGATCTACTTTTTTTTCTTGTTTGAGAGAGTCATTTTTTAATTGCTTTGATGACCTCACACGAGAAATACCATTAATATAAAATAATTTTACTTTGATTTTCCTCTCTGAGGAAATAAAGTGAAGGAAACATGGCTATCCATGAGGAGTTTAAAAAAAGAGGTCTTAAACAAATGATACGCGATGGAATTAAACCATGTATTGGGAAGATACCATTTGCGGAAGGGGTGAAGAGTTTCATTTAAACGTAAGGAATAACATTGTTTTTCATGAAAGGAGGAACGTTCATTAGTCCATGGCATGGATACAAGGTGGTAAATATGACATTGAAGCTTCACATTATACACACATAATGAAAAACATAGCTAAAATATTGGAGGATCGTGCAAGGCCTTAATTATAAAGATAACCTACACCTATGATGCAAAGCATTCAAAGGTGTCAAACAACGATTGTTATGTAAATATGATACAACCAAGAAAATGCAATATTGTGCCTCAATTTTAATGCGATGGCTTCAAATACCCCTCTAAAGGTAGCATGCAAATCACCATATGAACAAATGCATTGCAGTCTATCTGAAGGGACATAATGGAAGACTTAAAATGCGTTAAAGGCAATGGGATATCCTAAGGAGACATGGGTTTATGTTGTATTTGGATAAGTTTATGGTCAGGATAAAAGGGATACTTGAAGAGATAGGTTCCCAAGATTGATGTTCACGGGATGCATTTCAAAAGATTGGAATCAAATACAGTGGGCATGGATACCCACCATTTGAAGTGATATGTAGATTGGGAATAAAATAAATTCAGCTGCATGTCTCTATTTCCAAGGAGAACACTTTTTGAAACTGATATTTCAAGCCCTCCACATGCATCAACATACATCAAAATCACATTATTTGAAGACACCTATGGTAGTTACAAGCACACCCTTACTGTCTGTTCATATCCTTATGTTGCTTGTATGGAGATATTGATGAACCTGTCTCATGCAAGTCTTGAAACCTCTCATGGCAAAGTCATCAGCCTATCAAGTCAACTGAATTTCACTAGGCCACTTAAATGATGCAGAATTAAAGAGGCTTGATGTTGTCAAGTTCTTGAAGTAAAGAAACTTCTCTTACCAGTCGCACTCTCAGCCCTTGTGAAAGTAGCTAGGAGTGTGAGCTTTGCTCAAATGTGATTGTGCGACTAGTTTCACCTTTTACTATACTAGGACTATGGTGTGACTATGCAACCTCCATGGGTCACGTTGGCTCATGACTTCCTCTAATATGCAACTTGCGACCAAATTGTCCAGCACTTACATATATGTTTTTATTTATTTTCAAAGTAATAAGAAATGGGGCAAAGCATTTCAAGAATGGTGAACTAACTCTACCAAATTTCGAGTATTCAATTATGTAATACATGTTAGAAATATTTAGGTAATTTAATTTTCGCGGAGGGGTAGAGAGCTATGAATTTCGCGAAGCTACTTTTGGGCAGCTAGTTTCATGCACCACGAAGCTATTTTTGTGTGGCTACTTTCACGCACCACAGAGATGATTTCACACAGCTACCTTCACGCATCAAGAAGCTATTTCACAGACTTATATTGCGCAGACAATGATTTCGCGGAGTTATTACACAGACTCAAAGATAAACACGATAAGGTTGGAGCAACACAATAAAAACATAGTATTGAATTCTAAAACATGAAAATACATTCACATGAGGCTATGGCTCATTCACTAAGTAAAAACTAAAATTTCACGCGAAATAACACAAAGTAAAATATTGTAATTGTTGTTTTCACGCACCCACCAAAATTTACTCCACCATTTTCTCCCCAGAGACTTGCACTCCCTTTTTCTCTAACCTCTTACTCTCTAACATATCAAAATGAATTTTTTACATTCATATTTCACTGAACATACAATTTTACATTTAATTCATGACAGAGAGAAATTAATATGATGTTATTGTTGAGTCTGATCAAAATCAGGTAGGTGTTTCTGGAGTGTGTGAAATAGGCACTTAATAAATGCTTGCCCACATCTATTTACCAAACTACATTAACTACCTTAAATTCCTTGCTACATTTCAAAATGGTACATGTTTGGCTTCAATCCTTCAATATTCAAATAGAGACGGAACCTGCAAAAATACGTTTAACAAGTATGGTTGTTGTCAGGCTATTTATTGTGGTGGTTGGCATTATTATTTTCAACAGTCCCCCTTAATCACAATTGTCACCATTAACAATTCCCAAACAGTTTCTGAGGTAAACAAAATTTTCACATGCTAATGGCTTTGTGAAAATATCAGCAAATTGTTCCTATGACCTGCAGTGCTACAACACAATTTCATCATTGTTAATCAACTCTCTAATAAAATGATATTTAGCATCAATATGCTTGGTCCTCTTGTGGAAGACATAATTATTTGAAAATTCAATTACCGAGGTGTTGTCAGAGAAAATAGTTGTTGCTCCCTCTTGGTCATGACGAAGATCCCTCAACATCCTTCTCATCCAAATTTCCCGACACACGGCTTCTATTGCTATGACATATTCAGCTTCTGGTGTTGATAGTGACACTATTGGCTGCTTCTTGGAAGCCCATGAAATGGCTCTAGAATCCAAATGAAAAACATATCCCGACGTGCTCTTTCTGTCATCAACATCGCTTGCCCAATCACTGTCAGTGTAACCAACTAGTCTGAAATCACTTGTTGCTGTGTACAAAATGCCATATTGTTTTGTCCCATTGACATACCTCAGAATCCTTTTCGCTACTTTCTAATGTTTCTCCTTGGGTTTCTCCATGAACCTTGACACCAAACTTACTGCATACATTATATTCGGCCTAGTGGCGGTCAAATACATCAAGCTGCCTATCATGCTTTTGTATAATGTCAGATTGACATTGCTACTACAATCTTCTTTGCTCAACTTCAACCCTATGACAGTTGGAGTTGGTGCAGACTTGTTGTTCTACATTTTAAACCTCTACAAAATTTATTCCACATACTTTTCTTGAGAGATAAAAATTCCATTTTCTGTTTGCTTCACTTCTATGCCCAAAAAATATCTTAACAATCCCAAGTCAGTCATTTCAAATTCACTCTTCATGACTTGCTTGAAATCAGCAATGAGGAAATCATCACTACTTGTAAAAATCAAATCATCTACATATAAGATGATAAAGATAATCTTACCTTCGCTCTCTTTGATGTAGAGAGAAGGCTCACCATCACATTTGTCAAAACCATTGTCCAACAAGTAGGCATCTATTCTATTATACCATGCACGTGGTGTTTGCTTTAATCCATAAAGAGCTTTCCAAAACTAATACACTTCGTCTTCTTGGCCTTCAACCTCATAACCAGGCAGTTTTGCAACATACACTTCCTCTTTTAGCACTCCATTAAAGAATGTGGATTTTACGTCCATCTGATACACTGTCCATTTATGCTGCATGGAAATTGCCACAACTACGTGCACTGTCTCCATCGACACGACTGGCATGAATGTCTCCGCATAATCTCTTGCATGTTGCTACTTGTATCCTTTGACAACTAGCCTTGCTTTGTGCCTTTCAATCTTTCCCTCAATGTTGCTTTTGGTCTTACAGACCCACTTCATTCCAATAACATGTTTTCTTTTCGGAAGGCTCACTAACTCCCATATGTCATTCCTTTCTATTGCTTCTATTTCTTCCTCCATTACCGCAACCCATTTTTCTTCTTTGACTGAATCTTCAAAGTGGATTGGGTCATCTATATGACAAAATAATGAAAATAAGGAATTCAGACCTATTCCACTATCAACTTCATCTCGCTCATAAATTTCTTTTAAATTTATGAACTTTGGCCTTCTTGTGCTTGCTGAAGATGGGCTTAAAATGTCACTTGGTGTCACACTTCACAGTGTGCTTGGACAAGCACTTGCTTAGCTGCGTGAAACTATCCTATTGTTTGTTGATGGCATTGCTTGCTTCCTGCTTTGCTGTGCTTGAATAGGAGTAGAGGGAGTTACTCTTGAGGAATTACTTGTTGCTATTAACTCCTCTTTGTCCTCATGTGGTATGCATGCTTTGACATTGACTATCTTTTCTAAACATCCATCCCATGCTTCCTCTTCTATAAACTGCACATCTCTGCTGATTATGAATTTCTTGGTTAATGTATTGTAGAGTTTTTATGCCTTGGATTCATCACTGTATCCAACAAATATGTATTTCTCCCCTTTGCTATCCAACTTCTTCCTTAACTCATCCAGGACATGTGCATAAGCCACACATCCAAAAAGTCTCATGTGAGTGACACTATGATTTCTTCCACTCCGTGCCTCTTCAAGAACTATGTTCTGGATGCTTTTGGTTGGACATGTATTCAAGATATATGTTGCACAAGCAATAGCTTCATCCCAATAGTCATTTGGTAAATTCTTTTCCTTCAACATACTCCTTTCCATCTCCATAATGGTCCTACTCTTCCTTTCTGCCACACCATTTTGCTGCGGTGTATATCTTGCTGTAAATTGCTTGTGAATTCCAAGCTCCCTGCAAAATTGAAGGAAGTCATTTGAGATGTATTCTCCACCTCTGTTAGTCCTAAGGACATTGATGTAGTGTACACTTTGCTTCTCAACAAGAGCCTTGTATTGGGAAAGTGCTCAAACACTTCTATTTTCTGTGTTAGGAGATAGACCCATGTCTTCCTTGTGTAGTTGTCCATGAAGGTCAGTACATAGTGGCTGCCACCAATTGATGGTGTCTACATTGGTCGACACAAATCTGAGTGGAAAATCTCTAAAGTTGCCTTTGCCCTTACTGGCTTTCCTACTGGAAATGTCTCTCTATGTTGCTTGCCCAACATACATCCTTCACATATGCTGCTTGGTTTTTCTATGAGTGGTAAATCCTTCACCATGTCTTTCCTTTGTAGAAAATTCAAATCTCCAAAGTTGAGATGTCGAAATCTCAAATGCCATAACCAATTTTCATCTTTTACCTCTGCTTGAAAGTTTACTTGTATGACAGCTATCTCTTCTCTTCCATCTTCTTGTGAGTTCATAAATAGTTGTGATTGTGCACCTTCTTTTTGCAAATATGATATTATTTTTAGGGGAGACATTCTATTGTTTGTCATCTGAACCTTTGGAATCAGCTGTCTGCTTGGAGGCCTTTCCCAAATTGTGCACACGTCATTTTTGAAGAAGACATTGTAGCCTTTCTGCATGAGCTGTCCAATGCTCATGAGATTATGTTTCAGACTGGGGACAAAGTAAACATCTGAGATGTATTTCTTCTCCCCCTTCTTTTTTAGGATATTAACTCTTCCTTTTCCCATGACAGAGACTTTTCTATCAATCCCTAATGTCACTTCAGATTTCACACTCTCATCTAGATTAGAAAACATTTCTATGTTTCCTAACATGTGGTTGCTACACCCTGAATCTAGATACCATATATCACTCTATTTTTCTTCTGCTACATTACAAGCTAAAAACATGCTATCATGGTTCTGATTTTCTCTCGTGAAATTTTTACTTGGTTTGTTACTAATGTCATATTGCTTCATTCTACATTCATTTGCATAATGACCATACTTCTTACAGTAATGACATTGAACTTGAAATTTATCATACCTCTGACCTTGTGCTTAATTTTGGCTTGGGCCTTGACTTGGATTTTTATTGTGCCTCTTCTATTTGAGCTTGAAGGGCTTCTTCTTCCACCTCTGTGTGGGCTTCTTCCTCTTCCTCTAGCATATGATCTTCCCCTGCCTCGACTTTGACCAATTGATACTTGTGTCTTGAAGGCATGCTCCAATGAGGAGCTTGCTGCTCTATTCAGTCTATGTTCATGAGAAAGCAGTGATGCATTAAGCTCATCCACTGAGAATTGTGAGAGATCATTTGTCTCTTCTATGGCCACAACAATGGTCTCAAACCTTTCTAGAAAACTTCTCAAAACTTTCTCAACTATTCTTCTTTCCTCAAGTGTCTCACCATGAGACTTGATTTGAGTAACCAACCCGCTTACATGTGTAAAAAAACAAGTCTATATTCTCAGACTCTTTCATACAAAGTGTTTGAAAATCTCTCCTTGACATTTGCAGCTTTGTTGCCTTGACTTTTTCGATGCCTGGGTAGGCTATCTGGAGGGTGTCCATGCTTGCTTGGACTTCGTTGCTAGTTCAACCCTTAGGAAAATTCTTTCATGAACTACTTGGAAAATATAAAACTGGGCTTTTGAATCCTTCTTCCTATTGTCCCTTAACAAATATTTTTCTTGTTGAGATAAGGCATTGTATGCTCCTACATCTACTAGTTCTTGAAAACCATTCTCCGCCAAATCCCAAATGTCTTGAGAAGAAAACAGGGCCTTCATTGTAATAGCCCAATAATCATAATTTTTTCCATTAAACTGAGGTATTTGAGGATTACTCAAGCTTGTGCTTGATGTTGCCATTTCTGAGCGTAAAAGAAACTTTCTACCTATCTGTAAATATGGTAAAAACAATTTTCCCTGAAAACAATTGTTACTGCTGGTAATAACATTTGTCCTTACACTAACAATATTTGACCTTCTTTGATACCATGTTAAAAATATTTAGGAAATTTAATTTTCGCGAAGGGGAAGAGAGCTGTGAATTTTGCGAAGCTACTTTTGGGTAGCTAGCTTCATGCACCATGACACTACTTTCATGCAGCTACCTCTGCACACTGCGGAGCTGATTTTATGTAACTACCTTCGTGTACCGTGGAGCTATTTCACAGACTTGGATTTCGCGGACCTAGATTTCATGGAGCTATTACATAGACTGAAAGATAAACAAGATAAGGTTGGAGAAACACAATAAAAACTTAGTATTGAATTCTAAAACATGAAAATACATTCACAGGAGGCTGTGACTCATTCGCTAAGTAAAAACTTAAATTTCACGTGGAAAAACACACAGTAAAATAGTGTAACTGTCTTTTTTGCCTAAGTAAGTCTAAATTCTATTACTGTTGCATAATAATACATTGAGGCTTTAGCCTTTGCAGGTCAGTGCCAAGGTTCAAGGCATAAAGCATCAAAACAAGATTGAGACTGCCTAGAGATGGGAAACCAGTCTAGTCCAAAAAATGAATTTGCAAAAAAGAGCTTGCTGCCCGCGCATGGGAAACTAGCAAATGAAAAAAGTAGCTAGCATAATTTTTAAAAATGCACAAAATAATCCTATTGACGTGATTTCTGGAAACCTGAAACCCGAAGACGCATGGTGAGTCATGTGTCATGCTATGCTGGCAAGTCATGTGTCATGCGGTGCTGATGAGTGTTCTTTAATGATGAAACACCTGTATGCATCCATGTCATCCTCTTCCTACTGCAATGCACCTGTGTCACCCTTCGCCTAAGGATTGCTATTCTTCTCCTTTGCAGTATTCTTGTCCTGAGGATTATCCCTCTTCTCCTTTGTGCAATGTGGGTTTCCATCGTCACTGGCTGGTTGCTTGCAGGTTGGGCATCCATCTTTGTTGGCTGGCTCCTCGTGGAAGGTAATTGATATGGTGGTTGTTATGAGTGGTTGGTTCAAGGAGCAGCAATAGATGAACTAGGCCGAGTGAAGGGGTTGTTGTGAGTTAGAGGGGATGTCAGAGGCTGGAGAGGCGATTCGCAAAGGTTGGGAGGAGAGAGCTTGTACGCGGCCTCTTCCACTGCGAGTGTCTAGATAGCGGTCTGAGACATAATGAGCCAAGGGGGAGGAGGAATCTGAGGCTGGTGATGGTGGAGAGCGAGGTAGTCTACCTCTGCTACTCCCTCTACTAAACCACATTCTATGGCAAAGCTGAGACATGATGACATGGGGTCGAAGATAATTTATGTGTGAAGTCGGCACTAAGAATTGAGAGGGCTCAATAGGTTTAGAGGTCGGTTCAGAGGTAGAACGCTCAGTAGGCTTAGAATGGAGAATAAGGTTGCAGAAAAAAATCTGCGAATAATGATTACTCCGACCAAATTTGATGCAGCATAGAATGTTGTAGTGCCTGCCCAGAGTAGTGCGTGAATGTGGTTCCACTGTAGCCATGGGACAATGGCAATTCAAAGGCATAGGATTACAAACAGAGGAGGTGGAATGTAAATTACCTGAGGGCACCATTATGTAGAGCTGAGGCTGGTAGACGCGGGTGAGTTGATTAGAATTCCAACTTAAATGCCATTTATTGTTGCTGTAAATTAGTTTCATGGATTTGTGTGCGGGTTTATGGATGTCCATCTGGCAAAACCACTTGCCATCCCATTCCCCTCTCAGCAAATCAATTCCGACGTACACCCGCATCTCGGAAAAATAGTGTAACTGTTGTTTTCATGCGCCTACCAAAATTTGCTCCACCATTTTCTCCAGAGAGACTTGCGCTCCCTTTTTCTCTAACCTCTTACTCTCTAACATATCAAAATGAATTTTTTACATTCATATTTAACTCAACATACAATTTTACATTTAACTCATGACAAAGAGAAATTAATATGATGTTGTTGTTGAGTCTGATCAGAATCAAGCAAGTGTTTCTAGAGTGTGGGAAATGGGCGCTTAATAAATGCTTTCCCATATCTATTTACCAAAATACATTAACTACTTTAAATTCCTTGCTGAATTTCAGAATGGTTCACATCTAGCTTTAGTCCTTCAATCCTCAAATAGAGACACAACCTGCAAAAATATGTCTGACAAGTATGGCTAGTGTGAGGCTATTTATTGCGGTGGTTGTGATTATTATTTCCAACAATACAAAGGATATATATAAGGGCTACAAAAGGTTCTATATGGATAAATTTCAAAGGCAACAATGCAACGTTATAAGGGTTATAAAGCTACAGGGCAGTGTCTCAATTTTCTAGAGGGTTTTTGGCACACACATTTCTTTATGACCATGTATGTCAAGGAAATTCTTCTAGTGGTTTTCAAATATTAGTTTGCGAGAATAGTGGTGCTAAATTTTTATCCAGGGCTAAAAAAAATTATGAAATCTAACATTGTGGACTCCATTTGCTTCATCCAAAATCACTAATATATAGTGGGTGAGGGTGTCGAACTTGCAGGAATCAGAGTACAAGCAGGTCCAAGTCGACGTTACCAAGGCCACTATCACCATTGTCTTGGATACTACCAATTGAAATCGTAGCCCCATTTTATATGAAGACTGTAGTGGGATCACCATCACTCAACATATTATTTTTCACGGTTAAACAAGCACATAATTAATGTCCACCTTGGAAAATAATCACATGTCTTGAAAGCTTTCCATTCTATCCATTTTTCTGGGGAAAGGAAATTGGATATCTACTCATGAGACACTTGCAATTGGGGAAAACGACATCGTATGAAGACATGGAGAAGGTAGAAATGAAACTTGTGCTTTTGAATCTATGAGGAGTCTTTGTGTTCAATGTCCATCATCCCAAGTAGTGCAACACAAGACTACGACTCAAGCTTCTCATTCATATTGCAAAGTTGGCAAAGGGGATCTCCAACTATGCACCCTGAAACATGACCCTTAGTTAAATGTCACCATGCGACTATTTACATCCCTCGTCTACAATCTTCTCTAAAGGGTCGCTAAGTCGCACTCCAAAACCTCCAAGAAACAATTGAAAGTGTGACCTTTGCTCAAATTTGACCATGTGACCTCCATAGGGCATGACTAGTTGTATGGTCAGACGATAATGATTGTGGACACTACTACACCAAGGGTACTTTTAAGACATTTTTTCAAGACAAAAGAAATCTTCTGTCTCAAAAAATTACTTTTTATTTTAGTTATTTTACATTAAAATTTAATATCAACTGAATTGTCTTAAATATCAACTTTAAGACAAAAACAATTTGAAACAAAAATATTTAAATGAAAAACTTTATATTTAAGACAAAAAGAGTTTAAGACAAAAATATTTTAAGAAAAAAAACAGTTTGAGACAAAAATATTTTAAGACAGCTTTATATTTAAGACAATGGCTGCTTAAGACGAAACCCATTTAAGACAATTAACAATTAAGACAAAAACATATCAATTTAAGAATTGACTATGAGGATACCTTTGCTCCTGTAGCAAGGTACTCATCTATTAGATCAATTCTTGCTCTGGCTATGCAAATGGGGTGGAAGATCCACTAGATGGATGTAAAAACAACATTTCTCAATAAGGTTATTGAGGAGGAGGTGTACATCGAGCAACCAGAAGATTTTGAGACATTTGAATGAGAGTCTCATGTGTGTAGACTCAAGCAAGCATTGTATGGTTTCAAACAAGCACCCTGTGCTTGGTACACCAAGATCGATAGTTATCTCATCAGTTTGGGCTTCACCAAAATTGAAGCGGATGCAAACCTCAATCACATCTTGGTAGAAGGTAAATTTCTTATTATTGTCTTATATGTTGTTGATTTGATTCTAACTAATGATGAGAAGTTGATCAGATCTTGCAAGGAGGACCTTGCAAGGTTATTTGAAATGCAGGACGTGGGTCTCATGCAGTACTTCCTCTGGTTGGAAGTATGGGAAGACTACAGGGAATTGTTTGTCTCTCAAGGCAAGTATGCAAATGAGATACTACAGAGATTATGCATGGAGAGATGTAAACCCACAGAGACACCTCTAGCAAACAACTGGAGGAAGGAGGATGTCACTTCAAGTGAAGAAGTGGATGCTACCATTTATCAACAACTAGCAGGCTCACTCATGTATCTTGTGAACACATGACCATATATGTGCTATGCAGTAAACTAGCTAAGCCAAGTTATAGTTAGGCCAACCAAATTATTTTGGAAGGCAGTTAAGCATGTTTTACGGTACCTCAGAGGCACTACCCAGTTTGGACTATGGTATAGACAGGCAAAGGGAGTGAAGTTGTGTGGCTTCAAAGATGCAGATTGGGCGCAAAGTCCATTGGACCAAAAGAGTAAATCAGGTGGAATTTTTAGTATTGGGTTTGCAGTTGTTTCTTGGTACAACATGAAGCAAAGATATGTGGTGCTAAGCTCGAAAGAAGTAGACTATATGGCTAGAAGTCAAGAAACATGTGAGGCGATATGGAGGAGTAAGATACTTGTTGGACTGTTTGGTTAGATGATGGATCCCACTGTGATCTAGTGTGATAATCAGAGTTGCATCAAACTCTCTTAGAATCTTGTATTTCATGATTGATCCAAGCATATGGATATCTAGTATCACCATTTATGGAACTGTGTGCAAACACGGATAATGTTGCTACACTACATTCCGATAGAGGAATAAGATGCTGGCATTTTGAAAAAAACTTCGTCAAGAGGGATGTTTGAGTTCCACAGGTGCGGGATAGGGGTGTTTTATAATCCCTTTCTTGCTGAGAGGGAGTGTTGAAAAATGGAGAAATAAATTCTCAATTTTATTTTTCCCTGATTAAATTGATAAAATTTGAATTTTCACATCAATAGACAACTTGGATGAAGTTAACTTGTGTGACATTGCTTATGTCACCTAGTTTACTTAGTAAATTAGAGTTGGAGGAGATAGAGTTTAGTTAAGCATGTGGGATTGCTAATTTGTAGCAACCAAAGTCAGTTATCTCAAGTTTTTTTTAGTTAAACTAGTTCCAAATATTGGAGGATCTAGTGGAAGGTCAGTTGTGTAGTGGGACTTCAGTGGTGAGACACATGTGGATGGTGACTGCAAAGTGAGTTGTGAATTGATGAATCCAACAATAGACCTTGTTGATGATGGTGAAGCTTCCAATAAATAAGTGAATAACATGTGTGATTTAGTTGGTATGATTGTAGTTGATGATGACCTCTTTGCATTATATTTCGAGGCATTTAAGTTTGAGAATAGATTCAAAACATGATATTATTGGTATTGACTACACCTTATCTGGAGACATCATTTGTATTGTAGGGGTTGGTACCTTTTCATTGGATGTGGTTGGTGATGTGAATAATACTCAACTTCTAGTAAAGATTCATACTAACTCTAACAAGCCTATGGATGATCGTTTACAAAGGGATACCCCTTTCGACTCAGCTCATTGGATTCTTTGTTTATTCATGATATTTGTTGTTCTCAACATTCCTTCTCTAAGGGTTTGATACTATTTTCTTCATTTATTTTACATGGCCCAGTGAAAGAAGAAGAATGGAGCTTGTATCCACAACTTTTCCATTTCGCTAAGTTACAAATAAAAAGAGTCCAATTATATAGCCAATAGACTAATAGCCTCTTGATACACCTTTGGTGAGCTATGCATATCTCTCACCTATCATTGTAGATCAATGAAATGGAATCTAATAGCTCTAGTGGGAAAGAGTTCAATTTTATGCCCAAGACACTAGTAGAAATGGAGTAGTTGTGAAGGCAACGATCTCCATTGGGGATTTCCATTTTTATTGCAACAAACAAGAAGAATCTTGGTGTTGGAGGAAGAGATAAAAGATCTCTACCAAAAACATAATATCATCACTCTCCTGGTGCCATTAATTTTTGTTAACTCATTTGAATGTAGGTAATGTATAAGGATTCGTTAGTGTATATGAAATTTTCTCTCTTTCCAATAGAAAATAGGTTCATCCTAGTATTAATATAAAAAATACGGTTCATTAATATGTATGGCTCAATTTCGTCTGATGATCCTATTTATCCAAAGGATATATATATATATATATATTAACTTTGTTTGGTTTAAGATATGGCGATACCTTTAAATATGAGCTAATTTTGGGTAAAATTAGAAATGGAACAACAAGTTGGGTTTTGAGTTTCCTTTGTAGTAGTAGGCTACTTGAATTTTCCATTGAAATGATTGGTTATGGCCCAACATAGAATAATCTTTGGATAGAATGGTTTCTTATGGGTGGTATGTTTTTTAGCACTTGAACGCATTATATTCTTTGTTTCTTCATGGTATTTGTTTTTCTCAACTTTCCTTTTCCAAGGGGTTGATACTATTTTCTTTATTCATTTTTCATGGCCCAGTGAAAGAAGAAGAATGCGGCTTGTCTCCACAACTTTTCCATTTCTCTGAGTTACAAATAAAATAGTCCAATTCTATAGCCAAGAGACTAATAGCCTCTTGATACACCTTTAGTGAACTATGCATGAAGACCTTGGATGAGGGTATAACTACAATCTAGGTTTTTGAACTCAAGAGTTGGTTCTTACACACATTTAAAATCTACCCCTTTTCCCATTTGATCATTGTTTTCATACTGATGTTTTATATTCTAGATCATTTGATTAAAATTTGTAAGTCTATATAAATGTATTCATGATTTGGCAAGCATATTTTGATGTAAATGAACCTTATATATCTTCAAGAAAGACCTTTCCTAGAGTCAACAATGAGGCGATACAAAATTTATATCTTGACAAATGCTCTGTTCCTAGTGTTTAGCTTATTATCTTCAATTTATTGGTTATATCATTGTTTCCACTTCTTGCATCTTAAATTACCTTTCTCACATTTTATGCTCGTGTTTCTTGGGCTATATTGATCTCATTTTTTTGGTTTTGCTCCAGATATACTAGTGAATTGTGAGCACTATATTTTAAATCAATGGTTGCATATTATTCACTAGCATCATAAAGTGGAGGCAAATAGCTACAAATATTTTTAGTGCCATGGTTATAATGTTCATCGTTGTATAAGCACTTGAAATATCCTAAAACAACCCCATTATAGTTGGAACCAAATTCCAAAAATCTAGCTATGTTAGCATGATCAACAAGATCCAATGTTTCCTGATGAGAATAAATTAAAAGTTCCATATTCAGGGATCTCATGTACTCACTCTCATTCATGGATGATGTAGTGTAATTCCATTATTTTTTTTTGAATTTGGATTATAACAAAAGGAGCCTTCAATTGGGTTCCAGTTGTTGTATCCATGCAATGTATTTGAAACTGGGAGTCCTTGAACCTGTAGATCATTGTGCCATTGTAATATATATTGCAAATTATGGTTCTTACATTTTTTGTTTCTAGAGATGGTTAAAATTCTTGAATTTTTAGTAGCTTACTCTCATTGTTGAGAGATGCAGATTCTTCAAACAAGAACTATGGAAATTTAATATGTACTTTGGAAGCCTCAATATTCTTTGAGATTATCTCACCCTTAACAAGCTCTTTCTTTATCCAAGAGTTCTAGTAATTTTAAATATCATTATCTATTCTTCTAGGTGGATGGAATGCTATGTATGCCCACATGCACATATTTAATCCATTAAAATATATCTTAATGTCAATCCTTTAATGCACCACCAAGAACTATTAAATCGATGAAACTTAAACCAACCTTTTTCTAAAAATGGTATGCAGATGAATGATAAGCTTTTATTCATTTGGACTAAAACTACCTCACTTGATATCAACTCTCAAGTAGTTGATCCATCATAATCTGTAGCTCTTTCCACAATGAACGTTGAAGACCTACCATGAAAGTAAATATGAATCGATGCACAATAATACTAAAAAAAAACATATTTTTAGTTGTTGTTAGGCATGTTATTGTTGGGTAAGGAGGGTTTATAGCAATAGGCATTGTTGGTCCCACATTTGTTCAACCAAGATTTGTGCAAGGATGGAGTTTTGGGAGTCTCTTGATTTATTGGAGATTTGACAAAGACCCATGGCCTTACCATCTCCACACCAGAGGAACCCTTGGAGTGGACTCACCATGTAGAGCCTTGAAAAACTATTTTCCCTGCTAGACTCACTATGAAGAGCCCCAAAAATCTATTTTCCAAGCTATTGATGTGATAATTAATTAAAGAAACTTTATTGACTACATTCAAAAGTTATGTGCTTAAACCCCATGATGGGAGAATAACAGTGTTCAAAGATGATGAGTGAAGCCCAATAAATGACATATGGCCAGAGCTAGATCCTTCGAAGGAGAGTCTCAAAATTGACCCTATCTTCATGACTCATCATTGTCACTCATAGTTGAGGTTGCGTCCACACTTATGTTGAAGAGGCTATTGAAAAGGATCTATTATATTTTCCACAACATCAAACAAACAAAGCATGTTGAAACATAGCAACAAATTATGCAAGTGGGATAGAGAAAGCGTTAAAGAGTTGCCGCATGTAACATCCCTCACTAGGGATTCCTCGAAAACCCTCAGGAACACTAGAGATTTAAAAAAAAAAAACATATTTAGAGTGCACTCAAAACACACTACCTCTAGACAAGAAATAACATCAACCATATATATAAGTAATTACAAAATTCAAAATATTTCAACAGAGCAAGAAATTCATTGAGAGTTTGTTAATTCATTGTAGTTCATAGTCTCTCTTTAGAGTTTGGACTTTAATCTATGAGACATGAAGATGGGAGTATTTTTCTTATTAGTCCTTGTCATCTATGACATGGGACTATAGTAATTGATTGTATTAGTTAGCATTAGTACTTGTGCATATTAATCCAAAGTTTTTATGAACTTTACCATGTTCATAAAATGACCATTGTTCTCAGTGTATTCTCAACCTATAAATTTATCAATTTAACTTTGAGGACCAATAAGATATTTGATGGTATTATTTGGCCTCTTCCCAAGGAATACAAACCATATCATTGATATTATTCATACAATATCTTTGTTCGATGCATTTATTTGATTCGCATTTCCAAGCTTTGAAAGTAATGCTAATATTAGTTTATATACATTAAATGTTACCCATAACCATGGAAACACTGAAGAGGGCTAGATGGATGTGTGCATGTTGGTGTGGTGTATAAGGAACAAGACACTTGTTAGTATTCTTTTTCCTCTCCTAAGAAAAATGAGCGGCTACCTTCAGTAGCTCTATACTTCTTAGCAGGGTGCACAACCTCTCCTCTGCTTTAGCTTGACAACCCAACTTCAACTCTAAAAGCTTTAACTTGAAAATCCAAATTAAACTTGAAGGTAAATGATTTTATCTTTTACAATGGAGTTATGGTTAGCATTGATTCCAGTGGGATTTAAGACTCATCCAAGCCACCTAATGTCTGCATCTGAGGTTTAGTTAGTGCAACTTACATAAACTACAAACATTCGAGGGGAGATGACATCCAAAACCATGATAGGTAGAAATTTCATTTGGAAGTATGTGATGTTGATTCTTGAGTAGCTTGGGAGGTACTTCCAGCCCTAGTGTTCAAGTGTTGGAAGTTAGAGAGCCATAAGTAGGCTTGGGGGCTTGGAACCCAAGTATGGGGTTTTCCACCCATCAATGTTTGGGCCAAAACCATGATGGGTTTTCAACATATGGTGGATAAGGATGATATTGCTCGTCAAGATGATTCTAACCCAATGAGAGTCATTTGATTCCAAGTTTTTGTTGAGGAGAAATGAATTTTTGAAGTTGACAAGTAATTATTGGTTTTCAAGTAATCTAGGCTTGAAGTAAAATTTGTCCAATAGATGTGTCTCCTCACTAATTAATGGAGCCACTTGTTTGGATATAAATAGAGGTAGATTTGATGTGTTTTGTATCATCCATTGTGCAACATCCTCTCAAGGAAAAGGAGCTCTGAAATTGGGATGCAAGAAGAGGCCTAGACAATGTGAAAGAGGTCAAGACCTAGTCGTGGCAAGAGATGTACACCACAGCGAGGTCGAGGATTGCATTTGGGTTGGAACAGGGGTCTAAGTTTTTAGTGATAAGGGTCGAGCAACTATTTGCGAGGCTAAGTACCTTGTGCGCAATAACATTATTGTTTGGAGTGTGTTTGGGAATCATTTTGAGGATTGTCTCACTGTTGGAGGGTTTTTGTGTTAGGCCGTAGGACATAACACACAACTAGGATTTTTTAAGGGTTTTCAAGGGTTGACATATGCCCTAAATAAAAAATGTGGGTGAGGAGGAGGCTTCTTAAGGTGTGTCACAACCATTTAAGGACTTATTTTGTCATTGTTGGGAGGATTTAGGGCTGTAGAAAGTGCCCTAACCAGGTGTCATGAACAACAAGGTGAAAACATTATTACAACAGTATTTTTGGAGGGACGTTGGGTCAAAGACTTTGACCACTGCTTGGATCAGTTTGATGGGAAGTTGTAGGAGACCCTAGGAGCTGTTTGGAGGAGCCCACATGGACTGTTGGGAAGCCTACCAAGCAACCAAGGTGACAACAATCACATCAAATGAGAGGCAAGAGGATAGTAGCAAGGAGAGTTGCAAATGTTTCCTTGATGAAAGTTGGATAGATGTCCTAGGTGAGGACATGATTGGTGCCCAGATTTGTGCAATATCTCCTCTATTATAGAAGCAAAGGGAGGATTGGTGAAGTTTGTTGGTAGCCATGTGTAAGGGTATCCTAGGTGTGGGGATGCCCTAGCTAGGTGTAGATGCTACATCATGGACTTGGTCACTCATGGTCTATTGGAGGGCAGCGTGAGAGTGGACCAAGTGTGGACAAGATTGGGCACTTATGGTCTACTGGAGGAGAGCGTGATAGTGTCCAAGTTAGGGCCCGATGAGCAACACCTTGATGGACAAAGGTAGTTGTGAGAGAGGCAGTTGTTGAGCTTAAGTGTTTATGAACCAGAGGAGTAGTTATGGAGCCCAACACCTCAAGTGCTATATTACCAGCCCTCCTTCTATATTAATGAGTTTAGGTTATGGTCTTTTAACTCTTTATCATTAGCTTTATCGATAATCCTTTCAAAACATGAATCATTATTTGACTTTTTCATTTTTCTACCTAACCTGTCCACTTATGTTCCAAAGCTGCTGGGGAAAGGATCCCTATCTCTAGATTGATGGTTGTTAAACTCCTTTGGCTAGTTGCCTAATTGGCTACCAAAGGTGGTAGATTATATTGAGTCAATTTACCCTATGCTTTTATTGCAAAAGAATTAAAAAAATAATCTCAAGGCTTAAATCATTACATTGTACCCAAGGTAGAAACTTGGGCTTGAGAAACTGTCATGGTGATCATGGTACCGGTAGTAGAAAAAAAGGCACAGGGTTTGCTGCAATCATGGCAACCAACATACTACGAGATGGAATTGTAGTAGAAGGGGAATATAAAAATGAAACTTATAAGGTAGTTAAGGCACTAGAAGAAGGGTCAACACTAGGCATGCACATTTATGTTAATTGGGATATCACAAGAATTGAGGAAGCTTAAATATAAGAAGTACTGAGAACAATTGCAGGGGATGAAGAAGGAGATGTGACAAAGGTACTCTAGGTAAAAGAAAGATATTGGTTAGAAGTCTCTTTGGGTTCCACTTGTGATTCCTCCTCTTTTTTAGTCTTTTTTAGGTCTATCTCTTGTATCTCCTCTATCTTGTCTTCACTCTCCCTTCCCTATCATTAGCATCTTTCTCCTTTTTTTCTTTATCCACCAACACCAATAATAGACTTATTGTTAATAAGTAGCATTGGATGACTTAGGATGATAGTTAGAGCTCATATGTTCATCTTGGGCTTTTCCTTGGGGTTTATGAGCTTATGTATCCTACTTTAAATTATTTTTAAAAGTCCCAACAATATCCTTTCCCATCTCTTCTTCATGAAGCTTCATCTTGTGAACACAATATTCATCCTAAATTTCCTTTGAAGATTCATGTAGCCATTTTGCATCGAGGCCTTATCCCAGGGGGAGATTGAGAGGATATACATTTGTCAAGGGTCCTTTTTATTTTTGTCCCATGCCACCCCAACCTTTATAGCCCCTATTTGTAGCCAAGATATGCCCTCTTCCATATGTAAACTCTTTATCAGATTGATAAAAAGAGAAGACTGAGCTCTCCCATGAGCTTATATTTGAAGACGAGAATGACAATGAAATGTTCATTTTAACTCTACACCTTAACAAGATTAGAGACCCTTCCACCTCACTGGCTTAAAATATGGACTCAAACCATGGGAAAATGTGACATTTTGAAGCGTGTCACTTTAGTCCCTTTGACAAGGAGTGACATAACACCTTTTGTGAAAGAGAAAAAAGAGACTGTCACCTCTTCCCCCTTTGAAAGGGGTGAAATTTTCTAGAAAGAGGGGAAATGTCTGAAAATGTCCTTGAAAAATGTTTCCAAAACATTTAAAGATGATTCCATTTTATTGAATCACTACTACAGGAGATTGTTGCCTCTTCCCCCTTTAAAAAGGGTTGAACTATCTAGAAGGAGGAGAAATGTCTGAAAACATCCTCGAAAAAGGTTTCTAAAGAATTTAAAGATGATTCCATTCCATTGAATCACTACTACACGAATGGGTTTTTAAGACATTTATTTAATTTCGTCTTAAATTTTCATTTATCTCAACCATTTTTATTTAATTAAATTTATCATAATGAAATCATATAAAATTTAATTTTCAGTATTACACTGAAAACATTATTTATTTATGAATAAAAAAATGTATACAAATTTGATGAAAAATATCTAAAAAAATATCCATAATGTATCAAAAATATATGTGGTGGGACCAATAACATTGATGAAGTTATTGGCCATATCTATTATAAACCATTCATTCAAATATATTAACCTTAATATCAATGAAATCTACATGAATCAAGGGCATATGCATCTGCATGGAAGACATAGAGAGGAATTAGAATAAATTCTTTTTGATTTTTTCATATCAGCTTGTTAATACATAGAATGGCAATTTATGACCCTTTTTTAAGACATTTTGTCTCCCACGTCATCAGATAAAATTTTGAGGTAGGTGGTGCCATTTTTGTTCAAACTCTTGAGGAGATTTCAAGAATGGAAGAACAATGGGTGGTGCAATTTTGTTCAAACCCTCGATGAGCTTTAAAGAACAGAAGAACAAACCCTCAAGAAACCCTCAAGGATGGAAGAACCTTCTATATTAATGAGTTTATTTCATAGTCCTTTAACTCCTTATCATTAGCTTTACCAATAATCCTTTCAAAATCTAAATCATTGTTTGAATTTTTCATTTTTCTATGTAACCTTTCCACTTATGACCCAAAGTTGTGAGGGAAAGGATCCCTATCTCTATATTCATGGCTTCTAGAATCCTTTGGCTAGTTGCCTCATTTGCTACCAAGGTGGTAGATTATCTTGAATCCATTTACCCTATGCTTTTATTGCAAGAAAATGTCTATCATCATTGATCATTCCAATGAGTTTTTAATGACACAATGTGCATGATACTATATTTTTTGTCAAAAAACAATGATTTAAGACCATTGGTGTGGAGTCTTTTTCATTATGTGTCCAAGGCCATATTGTTTAGAGTCAGTCAATTTGTTAAGAAGCAATTAGTGTTTCATCAAGTAATGATAATATAGTTTTCCTATGAGTCAATGCATGATTCATCTATATTAGGTTTATTATCTAACAAATTTCGTTTAGATAAAGTTCCATTACTGCGTGTAGTAACTATATTATTTAATACATAATCAAGCTTTGTAAATTATATTAATGAGAGATACCTAGTACTCCTTAACACTCTTGGCACATCTTAACATGTTTTGGCCCACACTAACATTCCTTGGCACCTCGCATGTCTTGGAACATCTTTGTACCTAGAAAATCGTGTCATGACTAGGACACCCAAGCACATGTTGGTAGACCCTAACGTATCATAGCAGTCTCGTAACATGTGTTGACATGCCCTATAGTCCCTAACATGCCCTGGAACACTTTGGCATGCATTAACATACATTATATCTTGGCACACATTGGCACTTGGCATGTATTGGAACCTGTTATTAGTGTGCCTAGCATGCCTCTTTTGAAAAAGATAAAGTCTTGACATATTAACCCTCTTATGTGTTTATTTCCTTGCATTTTAGTTTAGTTCTTCCTTATGTTTCCTTAACACTCCTTGACATATATTGGCATACCCTGACACCCTGCACACCCTAGCATGCCTTAGCATATGTCATGTCTTGGCATGACTTGGCACTATTTGGAAAATTTCAACACACACTAGATCTCCTTAACACACTCTGGCACTTCTTAACATGCCATGGAATGGCACTTCTTAACAAAACATAGTAACATTCATCCACTTAAGTTGAAGGGGTTATTATGAGCATGAGCACCATTCTAAACCTTTCAAAATTTTCACTTCTTACCACTTTGGTGAAAATGTTCATAATTTTTTCATTTGTAGAAAAATGTTTGAAATGAATTGACTTGGTCTCTACATGATATCGAATCAAATACATAATTTTGGCATTCTTGGTTTGATCATGGAATCTTGAATTATTGGATAAATTGACTGCATGAGTGTTGTCAACTAGAAGACGAGTATGATTCACTCGTTTCTCATACAAATATTCAAATATTTTCTTAAACCACACAATTTCCTTTATTGATTCTTTAACTACCATGTATTCTACCTCTGTTGTGGAATGTTTTGTAATTGATTTTTTATGTGACCCCATGGGACAATTGTTGATCTAAGAATCATGAGGTAGCCTAAAATTCGACACTCCATTTTTTTATCATCAACAACTCTAAATAAGAATATCCAATCAAGATGAATTCATCCACCTTGGTAGACTTGAGTCCAAAATATTGAGACCCCTTTAAGAATTTCAAAACTTTTTTTATAACAAACCAATGTAATTCACAAGGATTTTGCATAAACCTAGAAATTATCCCAACAACAAATGAAATGTATAATTTGGTGGTGCTAAGGAAGATAAGACTTCTAACAAGTTGTATGTACTTGGTTACATCCTTAAATTCATTTCCTTTTTTTGATGTGAACTTTAAATTATTTCCATTAGAGTAGAATGAGGGTTACATTCAACCATGCCAAAGCTATACAATAATTCTCCAATGCACTTATTTTAGGAGATGAATATGTACTTTGGATATTGGGTCACTTCAATGCCCAAGTGGTATTGAAGATGTCCCAAACCTAGAAATTATCCCAACAACAAATGAAATGTATAATTTGGTGGTGCTAAGGAAGATAAGACTTCTAACGTGTTGTATGTACTTGGTTACATCCTTAAATGAATTTCCTTTTTTTTATGTGAACTTTAAATTATTTCAATTAGAGTAGAATAAGGGTTACATTCACCCATGCCAAAGCTATACAATAATTCTCCAATGCACTTATTTTAGGAGATGAATATGTACTTTAGATACTAGGTCACTTCAATGCCCAAGTAGTAGTGAAGATGTCCCAAATGTATCATCTTAAAACCATTTTCAACTTTTTCTTTATTGATGCAATATATATTTCATTATTCCCTATCATCAACAAATCATCTACATACACTACAAGATACACAACAATTTTGACAACTTTCTTGTCAAACATAATTGCATCATCAAGATTAAAGTGTTTAAAATTCAATTTTAGAAGGTGTTCAATTAACTTTTCTTCCCATGCTTCTGGTTCTTATTTTATGCCATATAAGGATTTAATGAGTTTTCACACTTTTTATTCTCTTCCCTTCATAACAAAGCTTTTTGGTTGATACATGATGGCATTATATTTCAAGTCTATGTCTGATAAAGTACCATTCGCATCGATTTGATGGGATTCCCATCTACTGTGTGTTTCCAAGGAAAAGAGAGTGTACGTGGTGGCTCACTTTTTTGTGGATGAAAAATTCTCTTCATAATCAATGATTTCTTTCTATGCAAATCAATTTGCAATGATCCTTACTTTTCACTTTTTACTGAGTCATCTAATTTGTACTTGTTTTTGTAGACCCACACATAGCCAGTTGGTTTGGTTTCAAATGGAGGGTCCTTCAACTTCCAGGTTCCATTCTTGATGATATCTAACATCACCTAAAGTGTCATGCTGACCATGATAGGGATATCCTTCTCAATATTCATGTTTATACATGTTATATGTTAGTATTTCTATCTCGTGGTTTTGAACCAAAACCTTTACGACATAATGACATTAGCAACCCCTCTTTTTCACAAATGAGGGTCTCCATTTCATTTTTTGTTCTCCTCTTTTGTCCTCTAGGTCGTATGAGGAAGCATAACTACATAAAAAATATTAAAATGTCAATACATATGACCAATGAAAAAATCCTATTAATACCAACAACTAACCAATGCATTTCTAAAATACTTACACCTCATATTGTAAGGAAGCACTAGCCCTTGCGCTTTGTTTTTTTTTTCGGCAAGTGAAAGAACATCAAGTTTTTGAGTTCATTTTTTCTCCTCTAATAAATTCAGGAACTTTATTTCAAGGAATTATTTTTTTAATTATATATATATATATATATATATATATATATATATATTCTTTGTCTTTAAGATTTTGCATGAAAAGGCTCACGATAGTTTTCCATTTGCCATGATTTACCATTTTATATCAATGTCCACAAACAATGTGGGAACACATTAACAAGTGGTGCATCCACATTAGGAAAAGAATAATATCTTCATTTTACTATTTTTAAATGTTTGCAAAATTTCTATTGCTTAATTTTGAGTTGAGTGGCGTTTGGGAAGATTTCTTATTTATAGTGAAGTGCTTGCTTTAAAGAGAGTTTGCATGCATGTGTTTAAGACTAAGATTTCTAATATAGCCTAGGAAGGGTTGCCTTGCTTGAGGGACTTTTGTTATTTTAACACACCTTATCCTTTGTTGTTTTAGTCGCTAGGTATCATACTATTTGAGAGAAAATAAACCTTTATTCACACAACTTGCATGTGATCCTCTTTTTGGAAACTCCTCATGATGCAATTCAATCTAGCCATATATGCGAGGTTGACTTTCTTCTTGAAGTTGAATTAGACCTACATTCCTCAACACATGTTGATTATTACAATGAGAAAGGCAAAGATTGAGAGGTGATGTAATTAAAAGGGATTATTATTAGCAAATTTTGTGTTTCAACCATGAAAATAGGGAACAATCTTGGGGAGGGTGTGCTCAAGGAGGATCATTCTAGGCAATGTTTATATTTCATCCATACAAAAAACAATCAATAGATATATATGGTTACTAAAGGAAAACAAAAAATTATTACAAAGCGGGCACCATATTGAACTATTTCCTGTAGGTTGGAAATTCATAATAAGAAAAAAAAATAGATATCATGGAGAAGTAGTGTCGTAGTGTTGTGTTGACTTGTTGATCATACATTTAATGCATTATCATGAGTATTACGTGCTAAAATAACACATATTTTAGAAGACATGCGCCTCACTAAAGATACCTTCAACATATTTGTCAATTAAAGGAAAAACATTAGCTACAAAGTGTTTTAAGTAAGTGTGTACTTTCAACAAACCTAGTTTTGAAAGAGGGAAAATTCACTGGAGAGGAATTGTGACATCCAAAATGATCTAACACATAGGCCTTTAACCATAATTTGATCCTTTTCTCTTTCTTCAACTACATTCTCTCTCCTCCTATTCTTTTCTATAAAGGAGAGGTGGAAGTCCTCATTCTAGAGGGTGGATTTATTTGTATAAGTTTCAAGAGCTTCACATCATCTACCCCCATCCATTTCAAACTTGATAACACTTCCACTACTGCATGAAAGAGCTTGATAGGGTATGGTATAATTTCTGTATGGTTTACTTTCTAACACTTCATACACATATGAAATGGATTTTAATATGCTTATTTTATAGCTCTTCGAGTTCAGTGGTTGTTTTGTATATGTTATCATGCTACAAGGATTGTGTTGTCATCACAATTCACTTATTTAGATTTTACTTTCATATAGGACGCATTACTTTCATATAGGGTGCATATTCTTTGCTACGTTTCTATATAATCACTATATGAATTTTAATTAAGAAAATCATCACGACCGTCTATAATTTAATTTATATTTTAATCCATGTCCTCTTTAGAGCACTCAAGAGTAGCATTATCTATTGGATTATTTTAGAATTACACCCAAATTATGCACAAACATCTTAAGGTAATCCTCATGAAAATTTTTTTTAGTAGTAATCCTCATTGAGATAAAGACACTAAATGATTAAACAACCACAAGCACTATATCACTGTAGATAAAGGTATCTTAAAACATTATAATTAAGACCAAACTAATATTGTGTCTTAAAATCCTAAATTATTATTTTAATTATTTTAATTTAAAAATTAAAACTATTTTAATTTAAAAATTAAAACTATTTTAATTGTATTAAGTTATAAATTAAGACAATTCGTTCAAAGAGTAGTGAGAAAATTATGAAAAAGAATAGGGAAGTAAACACGATGAAGGTTGCAGATAGGTAATTGTTACAAACATGTCAAACGAGGAGCAGGTGGTTGACTAGTCGACTCTTTCGATGAAAGCATTTTTGCATTGTTTTCCCTGTTGAATTACAGGGATAGGTCCAACCTCACCTCCTATTGCAGGTGGTTTTATAGGGATAGCCTTGCCTCCTTTTGTAGGGGTTCTGATAGGGCTAGCCTCACCTCCATTTGCAGGAATTTTTAGGCTCTTGGTCATGCATATGGACTCTACCACTGCATCTAACAAATTGCAGAGCATAAGATTCTAGGGAGCTAGTGTCGAGAACATGGTCATAAACCTGGAGGCATAGGAAATCCAAGAGATGAATGCAATGAATGTGGGGCATCACTTTCAATCTAGTGACCTACCTCTAGCGATTTGAGAGCCTATAGTTAGGGCCAGATTTATAAGAGAAAATCGCGAGTGATGTGATACAATGTTGTGGCCCTCTATTTCCCAAGGCTTAAGTAGCTCTGGATGTTAGGGCTGGGGAATGTGTACAGGGTTGCTATCAGGGCACTTGTCAAGCATTATTGTAATATTTCAAAGCTTAGATCCTTCAATTGGATGAATGCTAATGAGACGACACTAGAAAATGCAACGTCTCTTCTGTTTTTGTCTGTGGTAGGTTCTCAGAACATCAAGTGGAAAATGGATTCACAACTCTAGGTTAGTCTTCTGAAATTGGTTGTGGTGGATGTATCACGCGAGGATATAACCCTAGATGTGAATTTCAGGTCGTTTCTTTTGGAGAGCTTATAGGTTCTCTGCACATTGAATTATGGAGAGCAGTCACTGCACTTGTGATTTTTGTGGTGATTGATGATGAGAGTGTAACTATTAATCCTGCTAGGGCAGAAGTTGCAATGCATGAAGGTAGTATTAGGTCCTATTGGATCTTTTAAAGTCATGTTGAGAGGGGTACAACGAGAAGGAAAAAAGGTACGTTGCCCTTTGCATGCCTTTCTCAATATTACTTGTTCATAAGTTATCTTGTTAAACCAAAATTCCCAATTTATAGGTCAGTAGGTCTCTTTTTGCCTTGCAGTACATTGCCCTTTGCATGAATTTCTCAATCTTATTTGTTCATAAGTGATCTTGTGAAACAAAAATTCCCAATTTGTAGGTCAGTCAGTATCATTTTGCCTTGCATTCTACACAACTTTCTCAATTTAATTTTCCATGGATGATTCTGTGAAATGAATGATCGCTAGTAGCTCCACTTGTTAGTTGTGTGCAGTTGGAGAGTTAGTTTGCTTCAACACTTCTCCAATTACATGTTGAAACACTCAATCAGGCTGTCCACAAGTGAATTTTATGTTAGAAAATTATATATTATAGAGAAATGGAACACATAAAATATTGCAAAAATATAAACACAGAAATCACATAAAACAAGAGAGACACAGATATACGTGGTTCACCCCGATTGGGCTACGTCGACGGAGAAACAACCAATCCTTCCTTTTATATTATCCAACAAACTAAAGAGATACAACCTACAGTAGGTCCACTACATTTCCCTCTTCACGATCAATCTCCTCTCTCTTCCTCACTCAAAATACCAATCTACATAGATGCAATATAATTACCTCATATATAATGAGGGGTTGCTTTCTATGGAAAAAAAACCCTAAATTAAACATAGCTTCTACTGTCATGTCCCCGTCTAATGAAAGGCCCAGATTGACTATGAAATTACAACATTTTACAAGGCAATTTTACATCTATTTTTAGCTTCAGGTGACCTCCCCCCAATCCCCCCACTAGGGAGGCTCCCAAAGGTCGTAGTTGCCCCCCTTGGACCCCCGCTACAGTGAATATTTTATGGGCATAATTTCTGCCCCATTACGAACTGGGGTCCAATTCGGTGATACCTTTGAATAGAGAAGATAATCAGGATCCACACCCAACACTCTCCCACTTGGAGACTGATTATAGCAACTCCACCGCTGCTTCATTTGCTAGAAAATGACTCCAATTTGGACCTGGCTGTTTCTCGTCTTCTTCATCATTCTTGAAAACCAATTGAAACTAAGCAGATTCTCAGTTTCTCCCTGGTTACAACTTTTCTTAACATATCTGCAGGATTCTAGCTAGTGTGTACCTTTTCCAGTTTCAACTGTCCATCTTCCAATGCTGACTGTATGAAATGGTACTTAAGTTGTATATGTTTAGTCTTGGAATGAAATGAAAAGTTATTTGCAAGATGTATGGTACTCTGGTTGTCATTGTATAACCTTCCCAACTCCTGCTTCTTACCCAATTCATCCAGAAACCTTTCTAACCAAATCATTTCTTTACTAGCCTCTGTAGCAGCAATATACTCTGCTTCTGTTGTTGAGAGTGCAAAAACACTTTGCAGTTTTGAGACCCAACTGATAGTTGTTCCACCTATAGTAAAGACATACCATGTTGTGCTGCTCCTGTTATCTCTATCATCTGCCATATCTGCATCAGCATATTCCTATAGAGAAATGTTTCAACCACCAAAGCATAATGCTTGATTTGTGGTACCTCTCAAATACCTGAGAATCCACTTCACCGCCATCCAATGTTCTTTTCCTAGATTGTTCATGTACCTGCTTACAACTCCCACTACATATGCAATATCAGGCCTTGTGTAGGCCATTACATACATTAAGCTTCCAACTGCTGATGAATATGGAACTTTAAACATATGGGCCATTTCTTACTGAGTCTTGGGACACTCCTCCTTACTTAATTTGAAATGACTAGCCAAATGTATACTAAATGGCTTTTCATTCTGCATATTGAAACTTTTCAACACCTTTTCTATGTACTTACTTTGAGACAATGTTAATTTGCGATTCTTCCTGTCTTCAGTTATTTTCATACCAAGGATTTGTTTTGCAGCACCCAAATCGTTCATTGCAAATGAGTTCGCCAATTTTCTTTTGAGCACACTTATTTCCTGCATGTTATAACCTGCAACAAGCATGTCATCTACATACAATAAGAATATAATATAGCTTCCATCATTTTTCCTTTTGAGATAAACACAATGATCAGAGTGACATCTAGTATAACCTTTTTTAGAGATAAACCTATCAAATTTTAGATACGACTGCCTTAGAGCTTGTTTTAAGCCATACAAGCTCTTCTTCAACCTGCACACTAGTTTCTCCTTCCCTTTTATCTCATATCATTCTGGCTGCCACATATATATCTCTTCCTCCAAATTCCCATGGAGAAAGGTTGTCTTTAAATCTAACTGCTCAAGAATCAAATCTTCAACTACTACTAGACTTAAAACAGTTCTGATTGAAATCATTTTAACAACACGAGAAAATATCTCATCAATATCTATACCCTTTTTCTGTGCAAACCCTTTCACCACAAGTCTATCTTTATACCATTTTCTACCTCCATCTTCTTCCTTCAAATTGTAAACCCATTTATTCTGCAATGTTGTTTTACCTGCAGGCAACCTGACTAAGCCCCTAGTCTAGTTATGTGCTAAAGAGTCCATCTCTTCTTTCATGGCTTGCTCCCACTTCTTCCTGGTTTCTACCTATACTACTTCTTCATAACATTTTGGTTCACCAGAATCAGTTAACAATATATAATATAATGAAAGAGAGTATCGTTTAGGGGGTCTACTTTTCTTCTAACAACACTTTCAAGTGTTTGAGGTGCTTGCTGTTGTTGTGGTTGTTGTTCTGGCTAATCATTATGATTTTCAGGCACCATCACTTTTTCTGTGATCTCATCAAGCACTGTGTATTTTCTATTTTCTTTTTCTTGTTTCTTTTCCTGTAGAAGATCCTTATACAAAACCTTTTCATTGAATATGACATCTCTTCTCTTAATGATTTTGTGTTTTTCATAATCATAAAAGAAATAACCAAATCATTAACACCATATCCAATAAAAGTACATTTCCTTGATTTTTCCTCAAGCTTTGTTTTATTTTCTTTATTAATGTGGACAAAGGCTTCACAACAAAAGTTTTTAAAAATGAGTAGTTTACCTTTTTATCTGTCCATGCCTCCTCTGGAATACCACCATCCAAGGAACTTGAAGGCCCTCTACTTATTAGATAAACAACAATATCTACAAGATCTGGCCAAAATTGTAAAGGCAGTCCTGCATGCAATCTCATGCACCTTACACACTCCATGATTGTCATGTTCATCCTTTTGGACACACCATTTTCTTGTGGTGTTCCTGGAACTGTCTTCTCCCTCTGAATTTCATTCTCTGAAAAATACCTATCAAACTATTTGCTGCAATATTCATCTCTATTTTCTGATCTAAGACACTTCAACCTTTTTCCTATCTCATTTTCAACCAAAGCTTTCCATTTCTTGAAAGTATCAAATACATCAGATTTATTCTGAATATAATAAATCTAGGTTTTTCTAGTTGCATCATCAATAAAAGTAACACAATAACGAGAGCCACCAAGAGATGATACCTGAGCAGGTCCCCATACATATGTATGCACAAGCTCCAATTTTTCACTTTTCTTTTCTATCTCAAGTCTGAGGAATCTGATTCTCTTTTGTTTTCCATAAACACAATTCTCACATAATTTTAAATCAACATGCTTCAAACTTGGCAACAAATTTCTTGAGTGAAGAATCTACATCCCCTTCTCACTCATGTGCCCGAGCCTATGATGCCACAATGTCATATCTTCTCCTATAGAGGTTATAGCATTAACAGAATTATAAATACCATTGCATAAATACATGTACCAACCCTTTCTCCTTTTGTTATTGCCAGGGATCCTTTAGTGACCTTCTAGGTTTTATCTGTGAAAGTAGTTACACAACCTTCACCTCTCAACTGCCCTGTTGAAATAAGATTTTTCTTCAGATCTGAAACATGTCTTACCTCCTTTAATAGCCATTGATTTCCATTCTGCAGTTTTATGAAAACTATACCCATCCCACTGATTTTACATGGTTTATCATCACCCAATCTAACCTGTCCAAAATCTCCTTGAACATAATCATGAAAATGTTTCCTATCAGGTGTGGCATGGAATGAGGCCCCTGAATCTACCACCTAGGAATCAATAATATTTTCTAAAGAAAGAATCAAACCATCTTGCAACACAACACTTGTTACATTCACTTCATAATTATTTTCTTGTTGCGCATCTACTTCTTTTCCCTTCCAAGACTTGCAGTCTTTCTTTAGGTGTCCTCTCTTCCCACATTTCCAACACACTATCCCCAATCTGGACTTGGATCTGGCTTTTCTTGACTTACTCTGATATCTAGGGATCTTTCCTCTTTCAATTTTTCTTCCCCTTGTCTATGCAGTCAGAACATTACCTGATGTCTCATCGGAGCTTTTCCATCACATTTCCTCGCTAAGGATTGCACCAACAACATCATCAAATTTTAAAGTACTAGATCCAGAGACAGAGTTACTAATGGCCATAACTAAACCATTCCAACTTTTTGGCAATGAGCACATAAATAACAGAGCCCTAACTTCATCATCAAAAGCTACCCCTTCAGAACTTAACTAACTAGTATCTGTATTAAGTTCATTTAAATGATCAGAAATAGATCCACCTTCTGTCATCTTCATATTAAATAAACACTTCATAAGAAATACCTTATTTGAGGCCGAGAGTTTTTCATATATTTTGGCTAATGTCGACATTAAACCCTCTGTTGTCATTTCCTTTGAAATATTAAACGCTAACGACGCCGCTAGGCACAACCATATTGTTCCAATTGCCTTTCTAACAAGAATATCCCATTCTATGTCTATCATACTCATTGGCTTCTTTGCCTTTCTGCTCAATGGTTGGTACAGATCTCTCTGATACAGATAATCTTCCATCTACATCTTCCACATCTGGTAGTTTTGGCCGTTAAAATTTTTGACCCTAAACCTACCATCTTCCTCCATTTCTCCCACTCAAACCAAGAACCCTTCTCTCTTGCGAGTTTATCAACCAAATAGACCTTCGGCTTTGATACCCATTATTAGAAAATTATATATTACAAAGCAATTGAACATATAAAATACTGCAGAAATATAAACACAAAAAATGCATAAAACAAGAGAGACACAGATATATGTGGTTCATACAGTTTGGGCTACATCCACGGAGAAACAATGAGTCTTTCCTTTTATATTGTCTAGCAGACTGAAGAGATACAACCTACAACAGATCCGTTGTAATTCCCTCTTTTCTATCAATCTCCTCTGTCTTCCTCACTTAGAATACCTATCTACATAAACACAATACAATTCCCTCATATATAGCGAGTGGTTGCCTTCTAGGGAAAAAAATCCTAAATTAAACATAACTTCTACTGTCAGATCTTCGCCTAATGAATGGCCTAGATTGACTACGAAATTACAACATTTTACAAGGAAAATTTACATCTATTTTTAGCTTCGAGGGCACTGCCCATGATCCCCCCCCCCCCCAAGGGGGGGTCCCAAAGCTCACAGTCACCCCCCCTGGACCTCTCCCGCAATGAATATTTTACAGGCAACATTGCCACACCATTGTGAACTAGGGACCAATGCCATGATACCTTTGAATACAGAAGATAATCAAGCTCCACACCCAACATTTTATGTGTTCTTCTATGTGCCATATGAAATTTATTAGTCAGTGTAGATGTTGCTAAAGCAGTCAATGCATATGTTGCCAAAGTTGTTTCTATGGAAGGGGGCATTAGCATTTTCATAATCTTTTGTTAGGTCCCCTAATATATGGGTTGTTCAGGAGGCTATGGGGGATTGTCAAACCTGTATGTAGGAGAAGAGCACAAGGTGTTGACTATATTATCTTTGTTTATTTTTTAATCTAAAAACTAAAAATTAAAAAAGTGAATCTTTATTTTCCCCTTTATCAAGCACCATGCCTTTATTGTGCATGTTGGTGGTGTTGCCTACTCATTGTATGCATTGGAAGTGTAATGTAAAATATAGTTGTCATTATTGATTTGAAAAACTAGGATGTTTGACTAAATACTACTTCATTTTTTTATCATCCAAATAATAACAAGTTTTCTTCCTTCTTTCAAAATAACACATGAAGCTGATGTTTTTTTTCTTTGGCTTAGGGTATTATTGCAAAGACAAGTGCTATAAGGAAATTGGTGGATCCTGTATTCAAATGGCCTTCTAGTAGGAAAAGGGATATGGCGAGCTACAAACTTTGATTTCTAGAATGTGACACATAAAACTCTGAAACTAACAATGATATGTATCTTTAAGAGTTTTGTTTTATGATAATAGAGCCGTGGTAAATCATTCTACCAGATAGATAGGTATTTTTTTTTTGTCTCTGCTTCACACAAAAAGTGTGCAAATAAACCTCATATTCTCGAATGATGTCTTGATGGAAGATGCATTTTCTCTACTTTTGTTTGAGAAACAAATATTACTTACTTTGTATAAGATTCAATCTCTAAATAGATTTTGAAGAGAAATGAAAAGTAAGCCAGACTATTTGAATTCATTTTAGGGACACTCTTTGTAGAATGTGCCTATCATTACTCCTTTCAGGTTTTGAATCATTAAGGATTGGAGCAAGGAAAAAATAGGAGCATGGAAAAAAAATGAAAGGAAGAAAAACCTAGGTAATGCAAGGAGAGAGTTAGCAGCTGGGGAATTGGTTGTACAAGGGTGGGAGCCTGGTCTTGCTGAGACAACATAAGGAGGGATACAACAAAGCTATATATATATCTATATATATATATATATCTATATATATATATATATATATATATATATATATATATATATATATATATTGCCACAGGTTAGTGTCAGAAACCTATAGAAAATTTAGGGCAATAAACTCTCTCTGTTATTGTTGTCTTTGCATGTTGTTGTAGGCAAGGATTTTAGCAATAAGTTTGTAACTAGTTCCCCTGTTGTTGCATATCTTGTGCCATTTTCACATCGAATTTCCTTTCCATGGTACTGGATCCCCTGCAGTCGTGTTGTTTACATAAAAAATTTCCCTGCTAACGTACCGAATCCCTTGCTATTGCATATATGTTACTATTTGCATAACTGATTGTGTGGGGTTAATTAACCCTATGCTATAATGTTTTGCTGTTTTCATATTGGATTGTCTGGCGATATATAAATATTGGCCTCAGCAAATAGGATACACGGAGAAAATTTCCATGCACAGGTATGTGCAAGGCTTCACAACATAGAAAGAATCATTCCAAACCATCCATGTCAAAACAGAAAGAGCTATGCCCACAAAAGCATATCCCCCATAGGTGATGAGCTCTAAAATTTGAAGTCCATATAATGACAAATGTAACACCCAATCGAGGATCGAATACTCAATGCTTCTAGACTGAAATTGCTAAGTGGACTTGTCTACTCATCACACTAGGTTACACTTTGTTTTAGGATCATCACTTACACCAGGTGATGTTCTAGCCATGAGATTAATTATCTTAGTTATTTTCTTCGATATGAAATCCAACTGCCCATAAGTGTTTGTCAAACCATAGCCTTGTCTCTAATTTAGGAGAAAGCCCACAGGCTTTCATATCTATCATCAGAGCTAGTAGAGGCTGATCATAGTAATAGAAATCCAAATATTTCATTGATCTCCTCTGTCCAGAAATTGTGGGATAATTTTGAGGAACAAATTTCTTATAGTACCCTCATGCAAACTAGGGGTAGCATCTTGCTCCTATTGGGAACACACATCCTTCTTGGGATCACTTGCGAATCCCAAAATCTCAAGATAAAGCTTCCAAACTGAAGTCCATAATCTAAAGTAACCAATTCATCATCTCCATTTTGCAATATCCATTTCTGTTGTGTTTGATCATTGTTGAATATAGAGACATATTAAAGCCCAAAAAAAAATATGTTGTGATCCCCATCACCTCTAGACTAAATGGTCCATTTTCAACAACTCTCGTATTCCCAACAATTTCATCTTATGTAACAACATCTTGAGAATGTCCATTTCTTCCACAGAGAAGAGAGATGGCAACCAATATTTCAGGGTCTCTTTGAGAAATTCCAGTGGACTATTTGATTAAACAATCTGCTCCTCACCAAAATTTCCAGTAATCTTTGTTGTTAGAGTTCATTACAAGACAAATGGGATATATGATATGTTCGCATTATGTGATACTGTAAGTTTGTAACTTGTATATTCTTTGAAAAATCCCACAATTTCATTAATCATGGTCTTATAATTACTTATAGGATATGATTTTACTTTTGTTCTAGGACTTATTTCATGTTATAAAATCATTGCATTTAAAAAGAAAAAATATTGTCTGTTAGGTAACTAAAATCAATATCTAGATCTAAAATTTCAATGCCCTTTCATATGTGCACTTGCATGTACATTTTCGTTTGTTTACCTATTCGGCATCTAAGATCACCATAGAGGTTGAGAATATTTCATGCTAACTGAATCTTTGGTTCAGATATGCCAAGTCTATGTTTTCCATGTTGATTCTGATGCATTGATATATTCACATCCTATTCATTCTTCTTACTAGTATATGTATTTCCTGTCATGTAGCTGAAAAGTATGTTAAGAAGAAACAAACTGGAACAAGCACTTGTATAATCAGGAAATCTAGCCTTATATGAAAATTCTCATGGTTAAAGAGAGGATGATATTTATTAGGCTGTCAGTCCAATTCATGGTTTGTAAGAGGCTCAATGCATAGAACTTTTGTTTTTGAGCATTTGAATTGTGATGTAAAATAACTGATATCTTCAATAACATGTACTGAAGATTTCCTTCCTGTTTTACTCTACTGTAGAGGTTATTTGAGGCTGACTTTGCTACATTCTCCTGATCTACGCCTTTCATTTTTTGGAGATGATGTTGTTTTGGAGAGGCTAGTTGTTTTGAGTCCTGGTAAGGAGAACTCAAGTTTTGTTATTGAAGGCATTTCATCCGATGCTTCTTGAAGATCTTTTTTGTTAACATTATGTTGTGGAAAGAACTCATATTTCTAGTAGTGAAAGAAGTCTAAGTTGGTTGGAGATGAGTTCCTCTCAAAGGTAGACTACTAACTGTAGTATATGAATATAATTAAACAATATTAGTAATTGAAATAAACTGCCATATAGGTAATTGAAATATGCTTAGAGTGTGATATTGATGATTTCGATGATATGAAGGTATTTGATGTAGCATGATTTTTTTAGGTCTTGGGTCTTAGCACTTGCTCAATTATTTATGAATATTTATCTGTATTCTAAATAATTTCAATATACTAGTTTACTTTGGGCACAAGTGTTGTTGTCTAAGTTGCATGGTATACTGAAACACTAGTTTACTTTAGGCACAACACTAGTTTACTTTGGGACAAGTGTGGTTGTCTAAATTGCATGGTATAATGAAACAGGAATGCATACATCCGAAACAAGAACATGTTGGGAACAAGAATGTGTTGGAAACATCATACACACACACACACACACACACACACACACACACACACACACACACACACACACATATATATGAATGTGCTGGAAACATCATATATATATATATAGATATATATCTAATGTTTCCACGACGTTCTTGTTTCGGATGTATGCATTCCTGTTTCACTATACCATGCAACTTAGACAACCACACTTGTCCCAAAGTAAACTAGTGTTGTGCCTAACTCCATCGACCATCAATGCTCTGCTCACATCTAATGGTAAGTATTTTCTACTCCGAGGTATGGACATACTATCATTCTTATGCTATGAGGAAGGAGAATTAACTACTGAGAAAACAAGGTAAAAATGTGTAACACTACCTCTTTGTGAGAAGGTGTTCTCCACTAAGCCTAGTCTCTCCCTCAACATCTCAATCTTCCCCTTTGACAGGGGCTTAGTCAAAATGTGTAAAAATTGCAAATTCAAGGGAACATACTCAAGAACCACTGCTCCCTTCTTGAACTTATCTTCCAAGAAATGGTACCAAATGTCGATATGCTTGGAGTGATCATGAAGTACTGGATTTGTAGAGAGTTGAGCAACTTTGATTGTCATAATACTTAAAACCATCAGCTCCAACACATGAATTCCATTGTTGCTTGCTTCCAACTGATCTAGGATATCATACTTAGGACCCCAAGTTGAAACAAAACCTAGAAGTGCTCTTCATAGAACTAGCCTCACCTTGCTATTTTGAATCCAAAAATTTATGCAACATCAAGTTTTCATCCTCAACATACCTTAACTGATAATGAAATGTGCCCTCCAAACAATGAAGCAAATGCATTATAGTAGTTGAGAAAAATTTCCTTGAACTGGCTCAATGTATTTATACAAAGAAAAAAGCAAATATGAGGTTGGTTATTCACCAAATACTGGAGGTAACCTCTCTTTCTGAGAATCTTCAGCCAATGAATCTAGCATTGTACTTCTATCTACTCTTGTTAGCCACATGCTTCATCTTATACAACCACCAAGGTTCAACCATTGTTTCCAAAGAAACCTCATGAGTATTTTTTTCTTAGGAGAACACCTTGTGGAAAACCATTCAAGTAATTTTCCACGATCTATGGATGGTAAATTCGGTAAAGAAATGGCCCTAATTAGGGTACTTAACTACTAGGGGATCAAGATAGTTGAATCTGTAACCTCCCTAACTTTGGGTGAGAGGTCTCACATTTGGCTCATGACAAATTTTTATACATGGCTTACATATCAGTGAGCTAATTAAAAAAAGGAAAAGTTGTTTCTTGAATTAAAAGGACATATATTAGACCTTCCAAAAGTATGATCTGAAAGCTGTTGACTATCACAAAACATGTATCAACAACATAAAACATACTATTCATGGCTTTAAAAAACAAAAATACATCATTGAAGAAGTGAGAGTATCTATCTATAGAGTATTTTATAGCTAAGGTTCATAAAAGAAATCATTTGTATGCCCATTCTGAGAATTGAAATGGTCCAAAAACCTTGCTCTAGTCCCAACGCCTCTTTGAAAGGCCATCAACTACCTTGTTCCTGTCCTTGTATATGTGAGACAAAGAAGTATGTGGGAAGGCTATCACTTAGTATTGTATATCATCATGGAGTGGCTATAAAGTGAAATTTCTGAGTGTTTATTCCATATATGTATTATTTTTTTCCTTTCTTTCAAGGAAAATTTCATGAGGAAACCCATAGGATGCTTCAGAACACTTATGGATGACATTAATAGTAAACCTATTGACAGACTAGTGCAACATACTTAGGGGGAGTCAAATTAGGTACCTTCTCACATAGCCAAATAATCAATAACATTGGCAATGGTTGATTGAGCTAATCCCTTGTGTGTGTGTATTTAATACAAAAAATAGTGCACCACAAATGTAGTGGTGTAACAATAAACACATGGCCTGGGGGGCTCGAATTTGGCAGCGATGAGTAGAGGACAACATTGTATGGTGGATCATCATGGTTTATATAAGTTGGCGTTAGTTAGTAACATCAAACTTTGGGTTAATAATGATTGATTCCTCGTTGTCAATGTTGGACCCAAATGGTTGCTTGTTAGGGAGCCAGTGGTTTCCTGCCCCTTTTCTTTAATAGCTTTTCTAGCCTAGAGATGAGGTTAGCCTCCCAAACCCTGAGATTGTTGAGAGTAGTGTGGACATGTTGGAGAGGATGTAGGTTGCTCCTTACTCATGGTACATGGGGTCCCTTCGTAGCTTAAGTCACTGTGTTTGATATATTTCAAGGATCAAGTTTGAAAATTGACGTGTTTAATTAGTATCCACACCAATTCATTAAGGTTTGGCCAGTTAATTTGTTGTTCAATGTAATTGTCATTTATTAATTACTTTCAACTTTGGTTCTAAGAATTGTTGCATATGGTGATGCATATATATTTACTTATGCAATAGTTCATATGTATCCTTATAGGTTCTTTGTATTGAATATTGACATTACTAGAATGGTTGCCATTGCCATAATGCCTTGCTCATTAGTGCATCGATTGAATCTCTTGGAATGATTGGAAACATGCCTTGGTTCTCTTCCCACTGGCCAAGGGACACATTACCCAATGGACTAAAGAGGTCAGACATCATTCCAACACTTATCTTATTCTTGTTGTGGCTATAGTCATGGTGAAGTACACCAGAAACCTCGAAATTTGTTAGAGAAGACCACATATTGATTGCTTTCTATTCACAAATAGGTCTATTTTCATCACATGCAAGAAAACCAAAACCCTATCTAAAAACTTTGATTTCAAGAGTGGCAGTGATGCTAACCAATTAACTTGAGATATTTAAAACATCAATTTAAGACAAAATAATAATTTTGTATTAAAAGCCACTGATGTTTGATGCTTTTCAAAGCCTTTTTTCTTAAAATTTTATCATATCCCGACTCTGCTTTCCTTTGGTGCATCTATGCAAGTTTGACTCTTCTATTCTGTGTGGTGTAGGGCATTGAGAAAATTTGGGTTCCTCTTCTCTATCCTCTATGTGTTCTAGGGTATTGAGGCGTCGTGACAAGAGGAAGCTCTGCATCAAGCCACCCCTGAACACTTTGCAATGAAAATGATCTACATCGAGCTACCCCTGAGCACTGTAATGCAACAGCCAAGAGGCACTATGGAAAGAGCACTCTGCAATGAAAATTCTCCACATCGAGCCACGCTTGAGCACTCCAATGCAACATCTGAGAGGTGTGGGCCAAGAGGAAGCTCTGCTTTGAGTCACCCCTGAGCACTCTGCAATGTAACCATGCCTCAAGTGATTCTACTACCTAGGTATGTTCAATGCCCTCTCTGGATTGGGGGAACTGGGTAGGAGAGAAACTTCATAGCCCTGGTGCCCATGTGGGAATCCTTTGTTTTTTAAACAAAAAATTCAAGGTATTGATTTTTACAACTCTTTGGGCTGCATACATGTACTGAATGTGTATTCCTTGGGAGGTGGATACCCTTGAAAAGTAATATGATGTAGAGAACAAAAAGAAGCCATGGCGAAATTTGTATGAAGGATCGTGGGTTGGTTACGCCTCAGTACACTTGTTGGGACAAGTGAGGCAAGTGCTACTTCACCATAACAATGAATGTGGATGGTGCTTGTAAGTACTATTTTTTCTCTCTTCATATTAATTCTTAGCTATAAGCATCTTATTCGTACGAAATTCATGTATATTGTCTTCAGAAACATAACAATATTGTATGGAAACAAAGAGAGGCTAAATTTTGAACACATGCTTTCAGGGAAAATTTTAGGGGCTAATATTCGCCCATGGGCTAATTTTCTATACTTTTTCCAAAAAAAAGATTCGCTAATTTCTATTTTTTTGTAAAAATGATTCACCCAAATTTTATAGAATGAAATTATTTTACCCTAAAAATCACCAAAAAACTATATATAGACTACATAAAAATATTGTAAATTTGAATATTTTTACAAAAATATCTCCAAACATTTTATAGATTTCGTATTATGGACTAGTGGGATTTGCCAAGGTTTCTAAACTTTAAGATAAATTTCCATCCTTAAAATTTTCGCTACATGCTTTGCAAAATCAATATTTGTTGGATTACTTCGATTAGGAAAACAACTGCCACAAGCTGAATATCATTATTGAATTTGAACTTTCATGGTTTCACCTGGTTCTTGGATTAGAAAAGGAATTTAATCTATGTGCATTGAATAGGCACCTAAAATATGGTTTCATTATATTTCCTTGGGAGAAACTTAGCATCCCAAAATGGTACCTTGATATCTACCTATACATGGAAAATACCACATTTTTTTATTTAGATGTCAAAGGTTAAGGCTTAAACTTGACTCAAACTTTGACATAGGAGTCCCTCTACTAAAATATTTCTTCCATTCCTACTGTTAAGACAAAGGAAAATTATCAACACGTGGATGGTAGTAGAGATAGAGCATGAAAATGGGATGTTTGTGGATAATTCTTCTGAGATTCACGAGGAAAATCATTGGTTATGGTTGACACTTTTTGTTCTACAAAGAAGCCTTTCAACCGTACAAATCATCATGCTAAGATTGAGTGAAAGAACAAAACTGCTAAGGATTCCAAGAAGCCCAAGTAGTCAATCTCTCCAGGCAAAAGGCTCACAAATTTTGTAAGTTCTCTCTTTATGGATGGTGGTACCACGAAGGAAAAGTGTTCATCACCTCCTTCTATAAACGATTCCAATTCATATGATTCTTCTTCAATAAAACCCTCCTTTTTTTATTCATATTATTCTTCAGTCGAATCCAAGCCATGTTTGAGTAAAACATCCAAAGGGTACTCGAACAAAAGGAATGGGATGGGTCAAAAGTCCACCACATTCTGCTAGACAAGTGTAAATGTGGATTGGGACTTTAATCCATATGGGGATAAGTGTCTCCATGGAACGAAAGGGTTTGATAAGATGTAGAAGATGTAATTAAGCCATTATTCATGTTTCATAATTGTTGTGAAGAAAATTTCAAAATATGCAAGAAGACATAAGAAATGACAAAAAATGCATGACATGGGATGTGTTGTTAAGGGATGACAGTGGTATCAAGAATGAAAGATCAATAATGATGTATTAACAAGATAGTCAAGTTCCCAAGGCCTTGATGGCACAATGAAACATGAGACAACAACAAACTAGACAAAACAGTGAAACTGTGAGGTCACATGGTCAATTTTCATTATGCATTAATATTCCCTATGACAATATCCTCTTACCAGTGCTCTGGGTTTAATAATCATGTGAAAGAGGGTCTTTTTGTAGCTTATCTCTTGCTCAAGGGTTCTCAGATGATCATGTAATGGCGGATAGAGAAATACACTATCGAGATAAAGGTTAGAGGGTGTGAGGTTATGCAATTAGTTAAGTTTGGAACTCATCCCTGATATATATGGATTTGTGATGTGCCACCTACTTTTCCAGCAATATCATTAATATGAAACAATTTACAAGGAATAATAAGAGGAGAGATCAGAAAGATGACAATTCTTTCTAGAAACTTATGGGAATTCTATCCAAAATATTACCTCATATTCAAAATCAAGTGAAAGTTGCAATAATTTGTTTAATCACTTTCTGATACAAGTCCTAATGGTACTACTAGAATGGAGAGAAGTTCTCCTAACAAGCCATCCAAAATAGATGATGTGAAGTAGGATATTGAAAACCATAAAAATAAAACATGGTCACAAATAAGACCATCTCTAGATGCCATAGAACAGTTTTATGAAACTATCTCAAGAAAAGATAGAAAAGATATATCAACACCTTAGAATTCAGCCTCTTCGAGGGGGAAACCTCCTTTACATTACATAAATGAACAATTCTTGGATGATTCAAATGAAAAAACCTCCTTTCTATATATAGGAGTCTAAGGAGTCACAATATAACCCAGCTGACCTAACAATAATAATATAAAGCCACGAAAATAACAATAGAGGGATTCTATGGGGCACAGTAATAACAATATGGGGGCAATAGGGGCACAACAATATTAATAAGGGGTATAGCTACAATAGTAATGGGGTAATCACTAGTATTATAGGGACCCAACATGCCCCTCTCCTTCAAAAAAGTGTTGTCCTCAACGCTTGAGTAGTTCTGGATACTTCTGTATAAAATTCTCATCCTCCCATGTGGAATCTTCAGCGGATAAGTTCTTCCACTTGATAAGATACTTCGAAATTGATCGATTTCATAGCTGTCGAGTTCTTGTTTCTGTGACTGCTTCTGGTTCCAATATAATTTTTCCTTCCTCGTCAAGTTCTGGCAATATTGTTTGAACTGGGAGCTTGTCGCCTATAACCTTCTTTAAACATGAAACATGGAAAACTGGGTGCAATCGAGAAGCTGCAGGAAGCTCCAATTTGTATGCCATAGTACCAATCTTTTGCAACACCTTGTATGGACCATAATACTTTGGTGATAATTTATTATCCTTCTTAGCTTGCTTGAGGGACATTTGCTTATATGGTTGTAGCCGTAGGAATACCCAATCACCTACATCAAAACTTCTTTCACTGCGATGTTTATCTGCCTGTTGTTTCATTCTATTATGTGCCAACAGTTATCCTTTAAGAGTTGGAGGACTTGTTGTTGATGTTCGATGTGATGTTCCACTACCTGAACCTTAGAATTTTCTTTTAAATATGATGTGATGGATGGTGGTTGATACCCATAAAGTGCCATAAATGGGGTTGTTTTTGTTGATGCATGGAAGGAAGTGTTATACCACCATTCAGCCAGAGCCAACCATTTGAACCATTGTGTCTGTTTATTAGATACAAAGCAAAGAAGATATCCTTCCAAACATTTGTTTACTATCTCAGTTTTCCCATCAGATTGAGGATGATAAGATGAGCTATGAGCTAATTGAGTACCAAGACAAGAAAATAATTCTGTCCAAAAATTTCCAGTGAAAATGGGATCTCTATCACTTACAATAATCTTTGGGTTTCCATGTAGCTTTTGAAATGTTTCCATAAATGCAGTAGAAACTGTACTGGCTCTAAATGGATGTGATAATGCACAAAAGTGTGCATACTTGGTAAGTCTGTCAACTACAACCATGATGACACTCTTTCCCTCAGACTTGGGTAAACCTGTGATAAAATCCATTGAAACCTCCTCCCAACATTGGCTTGGAATGGATAAAGGTTGTAATAGACCCGGTGTCTTAATTGTTTCAACTTTATTTTGTTGGAAAACTAAACATTCTGCCACAAACTTTTGAATATCTGATTTAAGGCCATCCCAAAAAAATTCCTTCTTAACCCTGTGGTAAGTTTTTAAAAATCCTGAGTGCCCTCCTGAGGGAGAAGTGTGCAATTCCATAAGAATTTTTTGTTTTAGCTGGGAATTCTTACAGAGATATAAGCGATCTTTGTACCATAACGAATCATTTTGCCAGCTAAATGTATCAGACATACTGGAATCTCATTGTAACTTTCGAATAAGTGCCCACACTTTTTTGTCATTCTTCCATTCCTCTCTTGCTTCGTTTATCCAATCTGGTTGGATAATAGAAATGGCGCACAACAATTCTTCCACATCCTCATCCTTTCTTGAGAGTGCATCTGCCACCACATTTTGCTTCCCTTTTTTGTAGATGATTTCAAAGTCATAACCCAACATCTTTGTGACCCACTTTTGTTGCTCTTCAGAGGATAATCTTTGTTCTAAAAAGTATTTAAGGCTATCATGATCCGTTTTTACCTTGAAGTGTCTTCCCATTAGGTAGGGTTGCCATTTCTTAAGTGCATGGAGTATTGCCAATATTTCCTTCTCATAAATAACTTTGCTTAAAAACTTTCCCTTGATTGGACGACTTTCAAAAGCAATGGGTCTTTCATCTTGCATTAGAACAGCACCAATTCCATTTCCTGAAGCATCACATTCCACAATAAAGGTTTTTATGAAGTCCGGTGTAGCTAAGACTGGTGCTTGGCACATTGCCTCTTTAGGATGTTCAAAGGCCTTTGTTGCTTTCAGAGTCCATGAAAATGCATCTTTCTTCAATAATGTTGTTAGAGGTGCTACTATTCTCCCATAATTCTTAACAAACTTGCGATAACACCCTGTCAACCCAAGAAATCCTCGCAGATGCTTTATGGATGTGGGGATTTTCCATTCCTTAATGGCTTTAATTTTTCTAGGGTCTACCTTAACTCCTTCATGAGATACAATATGACCCAGATATTCCACCTCCTAGACTCCAAAGAAACATTTGGATCTTTTTGCATATAATTGTTTCTCCTCCAATAGTTGTAGAACCCTATCAACATGTTCAACATGATCCTTCCAAGACTTGCTGTAGATTAGTATATCATCAAAAAATATTAACACAAATTTTCTAAGGAATGGTTTGAAAATTGAATTCATCAAACCTTGAAATGTTGAAGTTGCATTGGTAAGGCCAAAAGGCATGACCAAAAATTCATAATGACCCTCATGAGTTCTAAATGCTATTTTCGGAATGTCTTTAGTCTTCATTCTGATTTGATGATATCCTAAACCAAGATCCAACTTGGTGAAGTAAATTGATCCATGCAATTCATTTAGTAAGTCATCAATGATAGGAATGGGGAACTTATCTTTAATAGTGAGCTTGTTGAGCTCCCTATAATCTGGACACATGCGCCATGATCCATCCTTCTTCTGCACAAATACTACTAGAGCAGAGAAAGAACTTTGACTCAGTTGAATTATACCAGCCTCTAGCATTTCTGCAACCATACATTCAATTTCACTCTTTTGGATATAGGGATATCTATACGACCTAATGTTTGGAGGAACACTTCCTAGAATCAGATGAATAGCATGATCATGATCACGCATAGGTGGGAGACCTTTGGGAGTCTCAAATACCTTGGAATGATTGTCCAGGACTTTTTGGAGATCTAGAGAAATAGATGATTCCGATGTGGAAACATCTAGCGAACATAATTGTGCAATTACAGCTCTTTGTTCCTTTTTTAGAAGCTTTGTCATACCATTAGAGCTGATTATCTTTCCTGGTTTCCCCGCAAGACCCCTTAATTCAACTTCCTTTCCTTCCATAGAAAATTCGATGAAACGTTCTTGAAAATTAAAAGCTATTGTACCTAAGGATTTTATCCATTGGACTCCTAGTACAACATCAGCACCTTCCATTGGAATGGAAAGCATTGGGCTAGTCAATACATATTCTCCCATGGATAGCTTGATATTATGGCACTTTCCAGAGAAATTTATTGTTCCTCCATTTGAAATCATCACTTGACACTCTGGTGCTGGATATAGGAAGCAATTCAATTCTTTTGCTACCTTACAATGAATAAAATTGTGGGTGCTTCCTGAATCAATCAACACTATTACCTTTTTCTTCTTGATTTGTCCTTCTATCTTGATGGTTTGAGGAGTGGTAATTCCTGCCAATGCATTACAAGATATGGTCGGATTTATTTGTTCTTCATCTAGGCTTTTTTCTTGGAGTATATCCTCTTCTTTTGACCTTTCTTGCTCCTTTCCTTCTTCCTCTTCACAATCTATGTAGAATAATTTCTTCTCAGCACACTTATGACCTTTAGTGTATTTGTTATCGCAACTATAACAAAGCCCTTTTTCTCTTTTTCTTCCAATTGCTGTGGTGTCAACCTTATAGGTTGTGGAAGACTAGGGGCAATAACACTTCCGTCTTTATAGTTGTGAGTGGTATGCTTCCTGGTTGCCATAATTTTGCTTTCCATTTTTCTTGCTAACCTGAATGCCTTCTATAATGAATCAAGTTCCCAAAGGCGAACATCATGTTGGATATTATCCTTTAAAGACCCTATGAACACATCAATCCTATGCTCTTCTGGAATATCTTTTACCCTTATGTTCAATTTTTGGAACTCTTCAATGTGCTCCATTAGTGAACCCTTTTGTTTGAGACTTATCAATTGGCTAAAAAAAAGTGTTGCTTTTTGTATCCTCATAATGTGCTATCAATTCTTCCGTAAAAATTGCCCAAGTGATAAATTGTTTACGAGAGCAAAGCCATTGATACCATACAAATTGATTTGGTTCCAAACATAAAGTTTCCATACGTACCTTTTGTGTGTTTTGCACATTATTGAGATCGAAGAATTGCTCCATCTGTAATATCCATGTGGCGGGATCCTTGCCATCAAACTTCCTCAAATCGATTTTTGGAATATGGTGAGTCTTCGATCCAACATTAGAGTCTATGGAATCATTATTAACATTTCTTTTGTTCTCATCATGAGTTTCCTTTAGTACCCTTTCACCATTAGTGACCATTTCTTGTAGCAACTTATTCATGTTTATCTTCAATTCTTCCATCTTATCATCCATGCCATCAATTTCAGCATCCATGCCATCAATTTCAGCATCCATGCCATTCACCTTAGCTTCCATGCCATCCATCTTAGCTTCTACGCCTTTCTTTAAACAATCCATCTTAGCTTCTACACCTTTCTTTAGACCATCCATCTTAGCTTCTACATCTTTCCTTAAACCATCCATCTTAGATTCTGTTTCTTTTTGTGCAAGTGACACTTGTTGCACTTGTTCTTGTAATTTTGATATATCATATATCATTTCTTCTTCTTCTTCATGAGTCATGCTAGAGCTTTCAGGTTCCTTACTAGGTGTCTGCATTTTCTTTCCTCGGGGCATCAGTTACCGATAATAATGCTCTACTAGCCCTTTGAATTCCTTCAAAATAAATTTTCAAACCACTCTTAAGCAAAAATTTAAAAGAATCTACACACCTTTTTTTTCACTTTGTACGAGCTCGATATTGCCTTTGATGTATCTCTACACTTTCAAATCATCCAGTTCTGAAATTGCAACCTATGGTATCCCTCTGTGTCCTCTTTCCAATGCCACCATTCTAATCCAATTTGGATTCTCCAAGGAAGAGTTATGCGAAATATCCCACAGTGACCTGATTATAGACTAGTTCAGTATAGCAAACTTGTACGATGTGCCACGAGTCACCGTTTTGTCCTTTGGCTCTAAAAAATATAAACAAGAAGCTACAGTATGTCCTCTTTCTGCAACTTCTTATGAAATTTCAATCGAATGCTTAGGGAAAAAGTTATGATGTTTTTCCCCAGGTCATCTGTTTGGAATGTAATTCAGGAGTCTGCAAAAAGACAAAATTCCTCAGATCATATCTCGACAAATGTAGTACAAAAGGCTCTGAAATTCGGACTTGAGATTCAGCACGATGTCTTCTCAAATGGGTTTTTTTTTTAGCTTCTGAAACATCGTAGAAAAAAGTTATAGTGAAAATTCCATGATGACCTGTTTGGAGCAGCGAAACCCTAGAATCCAAAGCTCCGATACCAAATGTTATGAAACCAGTTCAAGAAAAGATAGAAAAGATAGATCAACACCTTAGAATTCAGCCTCTTCAAGGGGGAAACCTCCTTTACATTACATAAATGAACAATTCTTGGATGATTCAAATGACAAAACCTCCTTTCTATATATAAGAGTCTAAGGAGTCACAATATAACCCAGCCGATCTAACAATAATAATATAAAGCCACAAAAATAACAATAGAGGGATTCTATGGGGCACAATAATAACAATATGGGGGCAATAGGGGCACAACAATATTAATAAGGGGTATAACTACAATAGTAATGGGGTAATCACTAGTATTATAGGGACCCAACAAATAGAATTTGAGTTTCCATGTTAGGAAGAGGAAAATTGCTTAAGTCATTAACAAGGAACCCAACAGTGACAGCAAAAGTCTTTCTTTGTGGGATCCCAGGCTATTAGAATATCGAAATCTTGTCCCTTTAGAGGATTCGTAGGAAGAGTTCTATGATATGGAGTCATCCAATCTAGGATGCATCCACAAATGATAGCTTAGTGTTTGGTTCTGCTACAAATTCTGCTCAGAGCTCATATGTAGAGTCATTTGTTTGGAAATAAGATCTAGAGAGCCTTGTTTTTGGAGGAGTAACCATGGATCTTAGAAAAGAGCCTTGACAAGATTTTGTTGGAACTCGAACACAAAGGATAGAGAAATGTTATAAGAAGTTACTTATTCTAAGCAATGATCAAGGGTTTTAGAGAACAACAGTTGGTGGTATTCTAAGCATTACTACCATGAATGTTATTTTTGAAACATGTGTTGCTAAGAAATGGAAAAGCTAGATTGGGAAGGATTTGCCTCGAACCTTTCTAGGTCATCTGGCATTGGGTGAAGATGGTCAAAATGATTTGATATGCCCGTTGATTGAATATGCAGGCCATAATCTACCAATAAGATGGTGGAAGCTCAGGTGGACCAACTTGTTATTTTCAAAGGAATAACAGATGAATATGTGACAAAAGTTGTAAGAAGAAATATATGTTTAGGTTTTGGGATATATTTCAAGAGGACCCAAGGATGGTTTCCACAATTGAAGTTGACTTGAAATATATTATATTGGATGGAGAAATAGGATTCTTGATTAATGATGTGAGGTTGGAAATGGTTTTCATGGATATCATAAAGTTACATGATGAAACTCTATGCCATTTCTAATAAGATAAAAATATTGAAATATGAACCATAAATTTGACAGTGGCATATAGTATGATAAAGATAATTTTGAGTTTTTTTTTTCACAGTGCATGAGAACATCAATGATTTTAATTTTTATTTAAATGTCTGAGTACTAAATGGTTTCTCATATTCTCAAAATGAGAAATGGTTTTGTGATTTACCATAATCTGTTGTGACATTGAGTTGATGAGGCAAGTTATTAATCCTAGAGCACTGTTAAGAGGATTTTTTCATAGGGAATATTAATGCATCATGAAAATCAATCATGTGACCTCATGGTTTCAGTATTTTGTCCAATTTGTTATTGTCTCATGATTCATTGTGCCATCAAGATGTTATAGATCTGATATGAAAATATAAGACAATAAAAATAAACCTAAGAAATAACAAGATTTGAATATAGATAGAAATGATTCACTTTATTGATCAAACCCTTAAGGTGGGGCAACACCATATAGTCACTCCTTAAGGAAGGAGAACACTCCATAAGCCATATGCCTGTTCATACAATAATCCTTCACATCCCTCAATGTGGAGTCTCTAGCCTCTTTATAGGCCTCATACATACAATAACATGGGTCATTACCATGGTTCCCTCAATACCATCTATCTAATACCATAGGCCCATTACATTATTACTAACTACTTGTGGTCCCTTACATGATATGGGTTAACCACATTATTTATTACTATGGCCCATCCCATTATTACATTATTCCCTTGGGTACCTCCCTTTGTACCCCATGTTATCCCCCCTAGGTACATAAAATTCCACCCCCCTTAACATGTTTCGTCCTTGAAACATGAGAAGAACACAAATAATAAGATCTACTCAAAAGAGTATTCCACTGGTACCATGCACGTACATCTAGCCATCCAAGAGAAAGGTGAACCCTTGATCTCGCTGGTGCCTCGCTCGCTTGAGATGAAAGTTGACCGTGGTAGCTCTTCTGTGTTGATGTGTAGTAGGTGGATCTTCGCTCCTCTCTATCTGTCATGCAGGGGTTGTTGTCCTTGTGGCTAATTGGTTGCCATTTTGTTGGTTGTTTTCTTGTGGGGTGATGTGGTTGATGATATGTTGAAGTTTTAACCCACAGTGTCTTTTTATTTAATTCACCCTGCTGTGGTGTCTTATCTTCCAATATTACTTCAACCACTGAGCCCTCATCTGATGTATCAACACCTGTATCCTTTTCTGCTTCAGCCTCTGTTTGTGTTTGATTGTCGATCATCAATGGCTCATCATTTGATATGTCAGTCCCTGGAACATCTTCTGCGTCAACCTTCATGGACTCTACTTGTTTATTGATGGAAATATCCTGTAATGTAATTTACTTCTTTTTATACCAGAGCTTCAGGAATTTCTTCTGCACATTAATATTGATAGTACCCACGGATTCCATCCAAGGATATCCTAAAACAACATCCATATTATCCATCTCTGAAGTATAAAAATCACCATGCAACACATACTTATCCATAGAAATCTTCAAATCCTTATACACTTGAACATCCTCATCATCCACTTGTGTGTTTTCAATGTGTTTTGTTGGAACTTGCAATTTTTTTACCAAATTAACATTCATAAAATTGTGCTTGCAACTAGGATTTATAGATACAATGATTTTCTCCTTCTGAATCAATCCATGAACCTGCAATAAGGAGACACTCATAGAAAATAACCCTTTATGTGTCTCATTCTCCTTTTTTCTAGTCTGAGACCATTTGTTTAAAAAGACTCTTTCAAATTCTGCATCTGAAAGTTTGGACAACTGCTTGTCGTCAAGTGAGAAATACCATTTGTAAGACTCATATTTGAAATTAAGCCACACTGAATCCTTCCAATTTTTTGCCCATACTGACTTAGTTTGCTTTATGTATTCTTCAATAGTAGGGCTATCATCTTTTCCAGTAAAATTTTCCATGAAGAGGGTTTGAGAAAAATTCACTTACTTGGCGAAAATTTGAAATGGCCACAATTTCGTCAATATTTCTCAGAATCTCTATTATGACCTGTTTTTGGAAATGGAACAACCATTCTGCATCTACCCACGTGATAGAAATCCTGATCCAGACACTGAAATTTCAGATATGCACTACAACTTTCCCGTCGTCACCAAAATTTCTGCAAAAAAGAGTTGATTTTAAATCAGCGATATCTCCCTCATCCAGACTCCAATTCGACTGATTTTTTCTTTGAAATTGGGTAATTTTTCCCAAAAAATTCAGATATGCAATTAGATTTTGTAGATCTTGCACCAGGACATACAGATCTGCGCCACAAGCTTGCTGCCCCGAAAAATTGTTTGCAACACCACTGATTTTTAGATCAGCGATATCTCCTTCATCCGGACTCCGACTCGACCAATTTTATTTTTTTTAATCGGGTATTTTTTCACAAAGAATTTAGATCTGCAATTAGATTTTGTAGATCTTGCACTAGGACGTCTAGATCTGTGCCGCAAACTCATTGCCTCGAAAAATTGTCTACAACCCCACTGATTTTTAAATCAGCGATATCTCCTTCACCCGGACTCCGATTCGACTGATTGTTTTTTTGAAATCAGGTATTTTTTCACATAGAATGTAGATCTGTTATTAGATTTTGTAGATATTTCACCAAAACATACAGATCTAATCTGCAAACTCGCCGCCCAAAAGTTTCCTGCAAAACATAAGAAAAATTCTCCACATTTTTGCCCAAGAAAGTGCTATGATACCACTTGTTATAGATCTGATATGAAAATATAAGACAATAAAAATAAACCCAAGAAATAACAAGATCTGAATATAGATAGAAATGATTCACTTTATTGATCAAACCCTTAAGGTAGGGCAACACCATATATTCACCCCTTAAGGAAGGAGAACACTCCACAAGCCATATGCCTATTCATACAATAATCCTTCACATCCCTCAATGTGGAGTCTCTAGCCTCTTTATAGGCCTAATACATACAATACCATGGGTCATTACCATGGTTCCCTCAATACCATCTATCTAATACTATAGGCCCATTACATTATTACTAACTACTTGTGGTCCCTTACATGATATGGGTTAACCACATTATTTATTACTATGGCCCATCCCATTATTACATTATTCTCTTGGGTACCTCCCTTTGTACCCCATGTTATGTACCTACGGGGGATAACACAAGACCTTGCGAACTTGACTATATAGTGAATACATCATTATTGATCTTTTATTATTGATACCACTATCATTCCTTACCAACACATCCTATGTCATGCATTTTTTGTCATTTTTTTTCTCAACAAATAGGAATGGTCCCCTATTCAAACCCAATATCTCTACATAATTTCTTCAATCAAATGACTTCGTTCGTTTTTTAAGAAATTGAAATGTTCTTTGCCTTAATACTTGATTGGGAAACCACTCATTTCCTCCTACTCCAACTAAAAATTCCTTCAAAACAAGATAAATAGATAAGCACAAGTAGAACTTCCATTGTGCATATCATCTACCCAGTCAACATCAACAAACCCATGAACTGAAGGTTTTTACCTCCATCTTCCTCATACAAAATAACATAGTCATTAGTACCCCATATGTACCTATAGATCCCCTTGACAGCTGTCAAGTGATATGTTTGAGGGAAAGATATTTTCTGAGCTGATGGATGTGAGGCCATGTAGATTCCCTTTTCCTTTACCTCAAAAGATTCTATTTTTAATTATGGCATTTTTTTTCTTACACAGTAGTTATTTTCTATAGCATGGAATGGTTCTAGAGTTCCCGAGTTGGTCATCTGAGGAGAGATCAGAAAGATGATAGTTATTTCTAGAAACTTATGTGAATTCTTCCCAAATATCTACCTCAGATTCACTATGAAGTGAAAGTTGGAATCATTTGTTTAATCATTTAATGATACAAGTCATAATGCTACTACTACCATGCAGAGAAGTTCTCCTAAAAAGCTATCCAAAATACATGATGTGAAGTAGGATATGGAAAACCATAAAACTAAAACATGGTCACAAATAAGACCATCTCTAGATGCCATAGAATAGAATCTGAGTTTCCATGTTAGGAAGAGGAAAATTGCTTAAGTCATTAACAAGGAACCCAAAAGTGGAAGCAAATGTCTTTCTTTGTGGGAGCCGAGGCTATTAAAAGATGGTAATAATGTCTCTTTGGAGGATTCATAAGAAGAGTTCTATGATGTAGAGCGATCCAATCTAGGATGCATCCACAAATGATACGATGGTGGGTGATTTTACTAGAAATTCCACTCTGGGCTCATATGCAGAGTCATGTGTTTGGAAAGAAGAATTAGAGAGCCTTGTTTGTGGAGGTGTCTCCATGCATCTTAGGAAAGATCCTTGACAAGATTTAGTTGGACCTCGAACACAAAGGATAGAGAAATGTTATAAAAATTTACTTATTCTAGGGGGTGATCAAGTTTTTGAGAGAACAAAATTTGGTGGTATTCTAAGCAATACCACCATGAATCCTATTTTTCAAACATGTGTTGCTAAGAAATGGAAAAGCTAGATTGAGAAGGATTTGCCTCTAACCTTTCCAGCTCATCTAACACTGGATGAAGATGGTCAAAATTCTTTGAGATGACTGTTGAGTGAATAAACAGGCCATAATATACCAATAAGATGGTGGAAGCTCAAGTGGACCAACTTTTTATTTTCAAAGGAATAAAAGATGAATATGTGACAAAAGTTGTGAGAAGAAATATATGTTTACATTTAGGGATACATATAGAGAGGACCCAAGCAAGGTTTCTACAATTGAGAAGTTGACATTAATTATATTATATTGGATGCAGAAATAGGATTCTTCATTAATGCTATGAGGTTGGCAATGGTTTTCATGGATATCATAAAGTTACATGATGGAACTTTGGCATTTTCTAATAAGACAAAAATATTGAAATCTGAACATAGATAATAACCACAAACCAAATAGGGCCCACAAGGCATGACACCAAAACCATTTAGTGATGTTAATGATAGAGTGAAGGAGGATGCTATAACATTGGGGATTTGCCACTCCAAAGGAATGGAATCCCAACAATGGAATGTGCCACTTTGGTAATCAGACTTGAAACCATTACAAACCCGATATATATAGTCATTATTATTAGTTTTTTGAAGGAAAATCTCATGCAGAATCCAGGGGATGCTTCGCCACATTTGTGGATGATATCCCTTCTAAACCTGTTGACATAGACTTGTTTGTTTAACCTAGGGGAATTTGGTTTGGAACTTCAGAAGCAAATGAGTAACTATTGGAATAGCCCATTTTAGGAATTTTGAGCATTTTCAAGGGAGTGGAGGCATAGTGATTTCTCTTTCTTTGTCTTTGCAGAATCATGTGATTTCTTGTGGTTTGGATTCAGTAGGCATGTGTGTTTGGTTCATGCTCTTGATTTAGGACATCGTGATACATTTTTCTATTTTGTATCCCCCTATCCTTAGCTTTGAGCAAGAATAGTTGTGGATTTGGATGGCCTCTTCTTTGTTGACAACTTAATGCGTCTTTATGGGGGACTTGACCATGTTTGAGTGTGACTGATACAAGTGTGGAGGTGTGGTTTTATATATGGAATTTATATATTGTACATACGTAGCAGTGGCATCCCTTTCTCTATATTTTCACTTTTTACTTTGACAAATAGTGTGGGTGTTGCCCAAGATGCATATTGCATGATAATCCTTTGCAAGGTCACTGTTGGGGATAATGATATGTTGGTTCAGGATATTATGAGATATGATTTATGTGCTTCCTTTAATTCAAAACTGCCAATCAAAAACATCCAAAACTGTCAATCCCAGCGAACATCCAAAATTACCAATCCCAATGTCGTTATTCTCTCCAATTTGAGCTATGGCATTGATATGAGTTTCTTGAGGTCGAATCTGGTGTTTGCGTTTCCCTTCATGAACAATATAGTCCCCATTTACACTTTACACTTTTCATTCGATTGATTTTCTAGGACATTGTCGGTCTTCTCTGATTTTACTACATACACAAGATAGCTCGGGTTATTCTTAAAGAAACTCATAAACAATGGTGAAGTAGTGGCAATAAATTGGAAGCAGAGATGTCTACACCAATGTAAGGATGCTAGTCGCTCAGATGAAAATTGGGGTGAAAATGACTTGTACATTTTCCCCTTTGAATTCTATGGATTGGCCTCATATTTGTACAGTCCTTTCAAGCCCTTGCTACCACCACAGGTATGCCCATGCCTAAAGCCTTCAATGTGTATATCTTTTTCACTGAACTATGATTATTTTTAAAACTTTATACTAGAGATCATGAGTTCAAAACTTTTAAATCTATAATGTACTAAATCGCACATTATTCGACAATTCTTTATAGCAATATGGGTTCAATCTTCGAAGTTCAGTCTGTTAGGGTTATCATTACTGTGAACACTTTAATTGATCTGATCTTTACATTAATAAAACTCATGGCCTGTGAAAACATTAATTGATTTGATATTTGCATTAATACAACTCATGTCATGTTATTATGGTGAAATATATTCTGAGAAATGGAAACTCGGTCTCTCTCAAATATGTTTTTTTAATTATTTCATCTTAAATCTTTAGCAAGTATTGGATTTTGCTAGATATTTGGGGGTTGAAACATTAAAAGTCTCATATTTAGGAAGAGTTTGGAAAACACTTGGAAAATAGTCACAATTAGATGTTTATGTTTGAGTTGGAGATACAGATTATTTGAAATCTGGGCCTACAAGGCATTAAGCTATTTTTCTTGTGAATTGTGATTGCTCGGATGGGCAAGGCCTGCATTTTCTTCAAGGTATATAGGGACACTGATGAGATTTCACTGTTTACTTTCTCCTTTGAGTGATTGGGATGGTGGCCCGCATCACTTTACAAATTGTGTTATGCATCATACAGTGTGTCTTTAGACCAAACCTTACATTGGACCTTGCATCTTCCCTTGAAATTGGATTAGCAGGAGCTTGAACATTTATTGATTATGGTGGCAACTCTGGAAACCTTAGATCAGTATTGACAATTGCTTTCTAGTTCACTTTTGAGAACCATTTACAGGAGAATGTCACATCCATGGCTTGTCAATATGTGCATGGTGTTGTAGCATCTGTGCAGAGGATTACCATGGCTCGTCAATATGTGCGTGGTGTTGTAGCATCCATGCAGAGGATTACCATGGCCCTAGCCCCTTCTTGACTGGGTTCCCATCTTGGGTCGAGGCTACCTCCTGGAACCCCATAAGCACTTACCCTTGCACGTTGGGTTTGTTAGAGTTATAGGTAAAGTAAAAACCTGACATGTAAGATGACTTTTCTTCAAGGGTTATTGATATTTTTCATTAGCAAGATATCATTTTTCCAGATTCAATTTGGGGGTAGAGCTTCTTAGACATAATTCTGAGGTTAATGAATCTCTACTGAAAACAGTTTTGCACCACTCTGATGCCATCAGATGTTGCTCCTTGAAATGAAAATTGTTTGAATGGATTTTCCATTTCAAACCACTAATAAAATTTTGAGAACTATTTTTACTTTCCAGCCAATGCTTCAATTATTTTGAGTCAACCGACATCCCTCTATTTCCACTATTGAGCACTTGAACGAATGAAGCGGTTGTTTTCCTTCTGTCTGTGTGATTCATTTTACATTTTTGCATATTCACTGAATACCTAATGTCACTGCAAACATTTTCCAAATTAATATACAACCATAGAAAGATATAGGACTCTTGTGATACATTCAGTTTTTTCCCCGATTACATTGTGTTGTAGATTTTATTGATAGACACCATCACAATGGATAGGGACACATTGTCTTTTCTGGCCATTACATCAATTAGGACTTCTGGCTGTTGCAAATATTATCAATCTTTACAATTCAAATTTATAGTGCCTTTCATACTATAGCATTTTTTTTCTTAGCATGATTGTCTACATTAGCTACTTCTCTTCTTGTTTCTTTAAAAGGGTGAAATTTTGTACAAGGCAGAAAAATATTGTGCCACTGAAATCTAATGAACCAGAACCAAACTTTGGTGACATGTACCATCATATATGCATAGTTTGGAGAGACATATAAAAGCATATCGAAAATCAAACTTAAACTACTTCTAATTGTATAAAACATAGAATAAAATAAAGCTCTTGGTTCCCTTTCCTTTAGTGTCTAAGTTCACTCTATATGACTTGATTTCATCCCCAAGATCATTAAGGTTAGCATTATAATGCACCTTGTGAACCATGTTAGTGTGCATCTTAAAGTCTATCATCAGATTCCATAATACACCTGGAGATTCCCTACGAGAATTATATTCAACATGTGCAACTCATCAAGTTCATATATATCAGTAACTATCATTATTGGATTCTGCCTTCTGTCTGATTGATTCCTTTTACATTTGTGCATATTCACTGAATATCTAATGTCACCGCAAACCTTTTCCAAATTAATCTACAGCCGTAGAAAGATATAGTACTCTTGTGATGCATTCAATTTTTGCCTAGATTACATTGTGTTGCAGATTTTATTGATAGACACCACAATAATGGATAGGGACACATTGTCTTTTCTGGCCATTGTATCAATCAAGACTTCTGGGCATTGCAAATATTATTAGTCTTCAAAATTTAAATTTATAGTGCCTTTCATACCGTAGCATTTTTTTCTTAGCATGGTTGTGTATGTTGGCTACTTCTCTTCTTGTTTCTTTAAGGGGGTGAAATATTGTAAAAGGCAGAAAAATATTGTTCCATTGAAATCTAATGAAGAAAAACCAAAATTTGGTGACATGTACCTTCAAATATTCGTAGTTTGGAGAGTCACATATAAAATCATATCAAAAATCAAACTTAAACTACTTCTAATTGTATAAAAATGCAGAATCAAATAGAGCTCTTGGTTCCCTTTCCTTTAGTGTCTAACTTCACTTTATATGACTTGATTTCATCCCCAAGATCATTAGGGTTAGAATTAGAATGCACCTTGTGAGCCATGTTAGTGTGCATCTTAAAGTCTATCATTGGATTCCATAATACACCTGGAGATTCCCCTTCAAAATTACATTCAGCATGTGAAACACATCAAGTTCATATATTTTGGTAACTACCAATTGGATTTTTCCTTCTGTCTGTATGATTCATTTTACATTTGTGCATATTCACTGAATATCTAATGTCACTGCAAACATTTTGCAAATTAATATACAACCGTATAAAGATATACTACTCTTATGATGCATTCAGTTCTTGCCCAAATTACATTGTGTTGCAGATTTTATTGATAGACACCACCACAATGGATAGGGACACATTGTCTTTTTTGGCCATTGTATCAATCAAGACTTCTGGGTGTTCCAAATATTATTAGTCTTTAGAATCTAAATTTATAATGCCTTTCATATTGTAGAATTTTTTTCTTAGCATGGTTGTGTACATTGGCTACTTCTCTTCTTGTTTCTTTAAAAGGGCGAAATTTTGTACAAGGTAGAAAAATGTTGCGCCATTGAAATATAACTAGATAGAACCAAAATTTGGTGACATGTACCTTCAGATACACATAGTTTGGAGAGTCATATATAAAAACATATCGAAAATCAAACTTAAACTAGTTCTAATTGTATCAAAACGCAGAATGAAATAGATCTCTTGGTTCCCTTTCCTTTAGTGTCTAACTTCACTTTATATGACATGATTTCATCCCCAAGATCATTACGGTTAGCATTAGAATGCACCTTGTAAGCCATGTTAGTGTGCATCTTAAAGTCTATCATCGGATTCCATAACACACCTGGAGATTCCCCTTCAGAATTATATTCAACATGTGAAACTCATCAAGTTCATATATATCGGTAACTACCAATTGGATTTTCCCTAGAATAGATATTTCTCGTTCAAGTTGGGTGATAACTGAAATTAAAACTCCATAGAATCGCCATTTCAAACATTCATAAGAAATACTAATTGCATAGTTTGACCTTCAGATATGCATATTTTGGAGAGTCTAGATTTGGTACTTTGAGTTCATAGGATTCATCATTTTTTATCTAATTTTGAATTATCGGAAAGTGTTTCTTAAAAGTCCATATAATGAGTGATACAAGACACCCAAAAGAAAGGTTAATGGGTGTCCATACTTTAGAAAGCATGATTATGGACAATACCTTGAGGGGCTTGTAACTTCAACATGTTTACTAACAAATTTCTTCTTTGTACCATTTTGAGTGCATAATAGATTTATGTATCAAAGTAGTTGCTTGGGGTTTAATCCCCTAATGTGATCGTATTACATCCTAGAGAACGACAAGAGCTATCCATTGTTTCTTGAGATCTAAATTAGTTCATGTTTTTGTTTCTCTTTTCATAGCATGCACAGGGAAACTGATTCCAGACAAAATGCTAGAAATTGCTATAATAATAGTCTCATATGTTTCATGTAAAGGTCAAAATAAAATTGTTTTGAAGTTGTTTTCCATTTCCAGCTTCCATATTGTTGAGGTTGATTTCCAGATTAAGGGTCAAAACTTGTTGTCAAATTATTTTTTTGTTTCCATCTGCTACAGTGTGGCATGTTGTTGCGGTTGATTTGGGGATTGAATGTCAACCAACTTGAAGTTCAAAGGCCAAAAGGCCTCAAGAAAATGAATCCTCTTGACAGTTGGATTTCCAAGGTAGCTCATTAATAGAGAATGTTTCTTTATGCAAAAACAATGAAGACAGAGATGGAGAGGAAATGAAGAAAAAGGGAAATAGCAAGAAAAAAACTCAGGAAGAAAATCTTGCTTGAAGATTGGAGGAGGAAGTGACAATTGAGCCTGTCCATGCATGAGGAGTTGCAATTGTTATCAGTGAGTAACAATACATGAAATATCAATGTACATCTTATTCTTTTTAAGCATTTCCGAAGAAAAATAAATTTTCCAACAAACTTTTGTTTTTCATATTGGGTTCTTGCAGTAAAAATCTATTGTCTCTATGTTAATAACTATTTGAATGAGTTTGGTTGTGTAATAGCTTCAATTTGATGTGAATTTTTATATATAAAACTACATCTGACATTACTTTTACATTCAATTACCTACAACCATATATTATCCTAACACCCACAGCATTGGATTCCCTGTCCAACATTCTCTTGTTAGTTAATTTGATGCAATGTTGAATCACAATGTTAACTTCAATCCATAGTATCGCTAAGGTTAAGAGATTGCACAACCAACCTTGTTATTTGAATGGGCATTCTACTTATTAATTCTTTAAGTGTTGAGAGTCAAATAGCCCTCAAATTTTTTATTTATTTATGTGGAAACTTTAGACCATTTCCATTAGCAATAGTCACCCACATTAGGCTTTAACTCATTGTTTTATTGCTTGGTTTAATGGCATCACACTCCTAGTGTTTCATCCATTCGTGGTATGATGGTTATGGTATATTCCTCTAAGTAATAGTTTTAAATCATACCACAACACTAAAAGATTTCAGTTGGTTCGTTGACTAGTGTAGGCATCATTTCAACGGTGTCATACCTATAAATTCACTAGAATATTATACTTGCAGTTCATATATATTCTTGTGGGATTTTCTGTTGTCGTAAAAGCTTGTGCCTTGTTTCCGAAGTTAATAAACAACAAACCATTATGTACTTTTGGCTTCAAAGGCCAAGGCATGAGCATGGGCACTTGTGAACAGTCATTCATATTTAAATCTATGGGGGTGAATTTGCAAATTATATTGTGTTCTGTTGGGTAAGCTAGGATGAATGTTATTATATTGTGTTGGTTCTCCCATAAAAGTAGAATGCATTTCCATGTAAGAGAAACTCATGAGGTTGGAATTCATCTAGCTCCCAGTAAGAATAACTGCACCAAGAACAAGGGGCTGGACTTGGTGAACACCTCCAGTAGAGTCTGGGAAAGATGGCCTAGAAGAAGGCTGCCTTGGTTGAATCCCTCCAGCTAGATGATGCTGAGGCCTCGAGAAAGTCTGTGAGTGCAGAGTTTGTCCAAATGGATCATGAAAATGCTTAGCAAGAGGCTACTACCAAGAGAAGATCCCTTGGGCTTGATCATATACTACCATAAAATGAACAACACTTACTGGATTTGCCATAAATTTAATATCACAAACATGTCACCAGTAATAAGAGGCTAGGTAGGACACATCCCTTCGTTAGCATCTTGATTGGGCTTTGTATGGAATGCTCCCCAAGGAGGAGGTTCGCTTGCAAATGTAATCAAACCTTGAATTTGTTCTCTAGAGTATGCCAATAAAGTTGTAGGTGGTATTGACTAGAGGTAAAATATTGAAATTAAAAAATATGCAACCTCAAGCTTGGTGACTACACTTTAGCTTGGCAACCTTGAAGGTGCATATCAGGCTCACTTGGAAACCTTGGGGTGCATAGAAAAACTGGATTCATACTATTCTGTTATAGTATTAATTTAGCCAGCTTTTATCTATTTTTGCGAAATAAGAGTGCAAGTATAGAAACCTATATTGTTTAAGATGAGGATGGTGGCTGGGTTTCTCTTAGGCTATGTTTGTCATGATGCTACAGATTTTTCTAGAAGCCTTAATAGCTATTTAGTGTGTTAGTTACAGGTGTTTTTTGTTACTTTGGCGTTCATGTTTGTGAAATAATAGCTAATATGAAGATATTGTAATTCTCTATTCAGAATAAGGGAAGATGGCCTATGCTATGGGTAGTATGACAACAATTTCCACTTCTATCTCCTTGGGTAACATTGGAAAGGAGAGGAAGTTGGGTGCAATATCTAACAAAAATGCTAGGCAATTGTCTTCTCTTGTTGCTTTTTCACCCATCTCCTTCAATTTCTTAAGCAGAAGGCAAACCACAAGATTACATAGGAGAGAGTGGGTAGTCAATCCAAGAGCTATGGCAAAGGATTTGTACTTCAACCAAGATGGGTCAGCAACAAAAAAATTGCAGGTCAGAGAAAAAAAGTCCATCTAAAGGAAGGTTATTTTCACATAAAACTTTATTGTGGTAGATCTTTCTTTGTCCATATACATTTGATGTTAATGTGTTGTTTGTATGTAGGTTATATATTCCAACATTTCATTTTGCCTCTATTGAAAATATTTTCAAATTTTCTTGCATTCAGGTGTCAACAAGCTTGTTGATCTTGTCAGAGTCACCCTTGGACCAAAGGGCAGAAATGTTGTTTTGGAAAGCAAGTATGGTTCTTTGAAGATTGTCAATGATGGTGTGACAATAGGTAAGGATGTAAATTGTAGATGTGGGTTGTAAATTTTTTATATTCTATATTAGTTTTCCTTGCCTAAATGTCTTACTATCTTATACCTGGGACGGAAATTTCTCACAGGTCATAGACAACATATTTCTCTTTTGATGATGTACTTGGTCTATGGAGTAGCCATAGTAGAGTAATGAATCAAGCTTTAAATAGTTGAAAAAAAATATTTGTGTGCTAGATGTTGACGAGTCAAGGTCAATTGTTATTACAGTCTAGTTAATGCAATTCAATGCTACACCCTACTTCGGACAGGTTGAATTAGAGGACCCAGTTGAAAATATTTTGGCCAAGTTGGTAAGACAAAATGTAGCAGAGATGAATTATTTATATGATGATTGAGATCACATAGATACACACCCACACAGGTGACCATAGATCTAGTGATTGTGACATAGGTGTGGTAGAGACACAACCAGTTTAGGCCATGAAACACTGTGGCACAGATATAGATCTGTTGGGTACAATGCTAGTAGATAGGGACACAAAGCTTATCTAGCTAATGAGAGAGAATGAGAGTATATAGACCGAGCTAAGCCGATATAAAGAGGCTAGCAAGTAAGGTAGGAAGAGGTGAGGCACATCACAGATAGTGAGTAGTGCTAGAGTTATGAGAGTGAGGACCACCACCTCACAAATGACCCTATGAGGCATGGGATATAGATGTGGATAGGGCTTACAATAGATACTCCTCTATCTAATGATGTACTGTGTATACATGGCGTATCCACGACACCCCTATGATGTATTCCATGTGATTTTTTCACTCAACCATCATATTTTTTATGCAGCTAGCATGGGGGATGTGGGTGATTAGTCGTACACTAATATTGTGTACTCATGACTAATGACATAGATATATATACTGATGCATAAATAGAATAGATCCTATACTTTCTTTCTGTACTACCTCAGTTTTGGATGCTTAGCTTTACATTGTTTTTTTACTGGATTGATATATAGCTCAGAATCACCCATAATCTTCAACATTTTCATTCCTATCTTCCTAGAAGTCTTAAGACTCAACACCATGGCTTCATACTCAGCCACATTGTTGGTACATTAAAACTCCAATTTGAAGGAAAAAGGATGATGAGTACCCACAGGAGAAACCAGAAAAACACCTACCCCAAAACAATCTTTAGAAGAAGCCAGATCAAAACTAATATTCCATAGACTAGCAGGCTCAGGTCTCTCATCCTTGTTCATCAAATCCTTAAAAATTTCCACAGTCTCAACACTAAGACTCATTACATATTCACCCATCTCATCAGCTGCATACATGAGAGAATTTGTGTAATTGGTAGGGAATATTACAAGTTAAACTTAATATTTTCCTCCAACGGAGTACCCTAGCTACGTGACATCAACAAACCATAAGTAGGATGGACATTTTTTAGGTTTTAACCTTGTACAGAAATTACCTGCATACGAATTCTAAAACACATAAAATAAAAAATGCAAGAGCATAACACATAAAACACATATACACAAATATTTTCTTGTGGATCCCAAAACTAGTACTACCAGCTTGATTTTTCATTATATTCCTTTCAATGTTACAATACATATTTAAACATGCTGAAGCATCTAATACCATGGACCAAAAACCATCGTGTCCAAAACCATGGACCATAAACCATCGTGTCCAAAACCATGTGTGAAAACCATGCACAAAACCATAGGTAGGTCTGCCCAACCTAATATAGGGTCCAAAAAATAATTTTCCGAGGCGTTGCCCTGAACCTCATAGAGGGGGCTACCCACCCCTCCCAAACCCTCCGCTGCACAATCAACACAATGAAAGGCAGGCTCCACTAGTCGTGGAAAGAATATAACACAACCCAACATTCTCCCACTTGTTGTTTTCCTTCCAAAAGGGGCCACATGGGAGCTTAGTCATTTATCCACCCTTGCATTGCCCACTATTTCTCTAAACCAAGAGAACTTATCAGAGCTCACAGATTTTTTCAATGCATCTACAGTATTCTTCAAAGTGTCCACCTTTACCAGCAACACCTTTTGTTTTCTATCATATCCCTCACAAATTGATATTAAACATTGATGTGCTTTGTCTTTGAATGGTAAGAAGGGTTCTTTGCCAAGAAAATTGCACTTTGGTTGTCACAGTTTAATCTTATAGCTCCCTATACTAACCCCATACTTGAACATAATCTCTACAACCAAACTGCTTCTTTCCTTACATGAGTGGCTGCCATGTATTCTGCCTCTGTAGTTGATAGTGCCACTATAGATTGTTTCTTACTCATCCAACTGAGTGCACCTCCAAATAGGTTAAACACATACCCACTTGTAGATCTTCTCTAATCCAAATCTCCAGCCCAATCTACATCAACAAAGCCATGAATATCCAACACTCTATTTAATCATGTTCTTCCTTTGTAGCACAAACCATAATCACTAGTTCCATGCAAATACCTGAAAACCCGCTTCACTACTGTCCAGTGCTCCTTCCCTGGTTTTGACATAAACTTGCTCAATACTCCCACTGCATGTGCAATGTCTGGACTAGTACAGGACATTGCATACGTCAGACTATCAACTGCACTTGCATATGGAACATGAGACATGTCCTCTTCCTCTTATTGCGTCTTGGGACACTGTTTGATAGATAACTTTACACATACAGGAATAGGAACCTTCACCGTTTTACTATCCTGCATATTAATCCTCTGCAATATTGTTTCGACATATTCCTCTCGTCTAACTAGAGCTTCCTATTTGCCCGATCTCTTTTAATTTCCATGCCCAAAATATAGTTTGTAGCAACAAGATCTTTCATGTCAAATTTGGAGGACAATTGCATATTCAAATCCTAGATAATTTCTTTGTCATTTCCAACCAACAACATATCATCCACATACAAGATCAGATAAATAACATGACCACCAATTAATTTAAAATACACACAGTGATCTGCTTTGCTTCGGGTGAAGCCAACTCCCCGTATAAATGTATCAAATTTCTGATACAACATACTTGGTGACTGTTTTAACCCATATAGAGACTTCTTTAACTTGCATACCAATTCTTTCTTACCCTTCACCGCAAAGCCTTTAGGTTGCTTCATGTAGATCACCTCTTCTAGATCCCTGTGAAGAAATGTTGTCTTCACATCCATCTGTTCTACCTAAAAATCAAAAGAAGCAGCAACAAATAAAAGTAATCTAATAGAAGCTAACTTGGCAACAGGAGAAGAAATATCACCAAAATCAATTCCCAGCACCTAGGAAAAACCTTTTGCTACCAACCGAGATTTGTATTTCTCCACTTTTCCTTTTGCATTTTTCTTCTTCTTGAACACCCATTTGCTACAAATGGGTTTCCTTCTAGCTGGCAACTCCACTAGATCCCATGCCTCATTTTTGTGCAAAGATGCCATTTCATCAACCATGGCCTCTTTCCAAAGTTTGCCATCCTCTAAATATACTGCTTCCTTCACAGTTCAGGGATCATCATTAGTAATAGATAAAGAAAATTTTGAACAGAAATCAGATGGACTATACCTTTCTGGCTACCTTTTTTCTCGAACTGGTCTTCTCACACCCAAAGTTTGTGGCTCTTCATCTCTTGATTCCTCCTCTATTGTAGAGTCTGATTCTTCCTCCTTAAGCTCAAACTCTATCTTCTCAAGTTCCTTTAAGGGACTTCATGTCTAATAACACCTTTCACCTCTCTGAACACCACATCTCGACTGTACACAACCTTCCTTGTTACTGGGTTCCAAAGCTTATAACCCTTTAAACCATCCTCATACCCAATAAAGATGCACTTTTCAGATTTACTATCTAACTTGGTTCTTTTCTCCTTTGGAACATGTATATATGCATCACATCCAAATACCCTTTGATGTGAAAGAGAGGGTTTTTTACTAGTCCATACCTCTTGTGAAGTCTTATTCTCCAACGTTGATGAAGGTGATTTGTTGACCAGGTAACATGCTATCTCCACCGCCTCTACCTAGAATTCCTATCCTAACCCGGCACTATTGAGCATGCTTCTTTCCCTTTCCATCAACGTCTTGTTAATTATTTCTGCAACTCCATTTTTCTCAATTGTATGTGGAGTTGTCTTCTGCCGTGCTATACCACACTTCTTACAGAATTCTTCAAATTCCTTATTGCAAAATTCTCCATCGTTGTCTATCCTCAGCGCCTTTATCTTCTTCCCTGTCTGTTTTTCCACCAGAGCCCTAAATTCTTTAACCCTGTCAAAGACTTTAGATTTTTTCTTAAGGAAATATATCCATGTATTCCTTGAGAAGTCATCTATAAATGATACATAGTACACATACTTACCCAGTGATGGAACCTTCGTGGGACCAAACACATCACTGTGCACAAGCTCTAATATTTGTTTCGCCCTCTTACAACCGGAGGGGAAATTCACCCAATTTTGCTTGCCATATACACAATTTTCACATAAATCAAAATCCAGAGAGATATTACTCATACCTTCTACCATACCTTTACCATGAAGTATTTGAAGGCCCTTCTCTCCAATATGTCCAAGCCTTTGATGCCACAACATGGTCTTCTCTCCAGAGACCACTAGATTTTCTGCTCCACTTTCAGGAACCGCAGAACTATTGCACCCATCAAAAAAGTGTTACCTTGCAGCCTGTACAATGTTCCAATCCAAAATCCCCACATCAATACTAATGCTCCCAAAACCATCTTGCAGATATCCTTATCGAAAATTATTTTTACACCTGCATCATCCAGCTTGCTTACAAAAATTAGATTTCTAGCTAAAGTAGGAATATGTAGAACACCCAGAAGTGTTCTTACCCTTCCACCTTGTAACTTCAACTTTACTTTTCTGCAACAAATGAGTCTAGCCTTCGTGTCATCCCCCAAGAAGACATCACCACCGTCGTATTTCTCATACTCACAGAACCACTCTCTATGGGGAGTGAAGTGAAAGGATGCACTTGAGTCAATAAACAATGCCTCATGACCTACATGTGTACTTGAAGAAGCCAAGTACACATCCCCACCTTCATCTGAGGTGGTTTTTTCCTTTGTAGAAGGAGCATCATCAGATCCCTTTCCTTTTGTCAAGAACTTTAGATTTACAGACCCTTTTGTAGTGCCCTTCCTTTCCACATTTCCAACAAACCACCTTTATAGGATTTCCTCGAGATTTAGATCTCCCTCTAGATTTAGATCTATCAATCGATGACTTATTTTTGTTTCTATTCTGGGACCATCCTTGTACAGATAAGTCATCACCATTCTGGCTTTCCATATTTTTCCATCTCATCTCCTCCATCAACAAGGATGAGACTATTTCATCAAACTTCAAGGTAGTTGCATTGCTACCTATTGCAACAACCATACTATCCCACGAATCTGGTAGAAAACAAAACAAACTGATGCATTTATCTTCATCTAAAATTTTGATATCAATAGATAATAACTGACATACCATAGTATTAAATTCATTGAGATGCTCTCTCATTGAGTCTCCATTTTTTATCGATCCCACAAATCTCCCACTAAACAAGGTCTACCACGAGCCTGAGAAAAATCCCTCAGCAATAAAGGCATCCCCTTGAAGCCAAAACAGCTCTGACACCAAATGTAGGTTTTAACCCTGTACAGAAATTACCTGCATATGAATTCTAAAACACAAAAAATAAACAATGAGAGAGCATAACACATAAAACACATATACATAGAGATTTTCCACTAAATCCCAAAATCAGGACTACCAACTTGATTTTTCATTACATTTCTTTCAATGTTAAAATACATATTTATACATGTTGAAGCATCCAATACCATGGACCAAAAAACATCGCATCCAAAACCATGGACCGAAAACCATCGCATCCAAACCCATGTGCAAAAACCATGCACAAAACCATAGGTAGGTGTTGGGCCTCAAAATGGTCCCTATTTTCACTCCATTATTCACCAATATCTTCACATTTTACCTTCATGTCACCTCCATTCCACCTCCACATCATTACATTTACCTCATTATTGGGTCATAACTATGCTTTTCCAAAGTTTATTAATTCTTAACAATTTTAAGTGGATTTATGGCTAAACTTTAGAAAATAATATGCTTATACTTATACCTAACAATTAGAATGAGTTTGTTGACATGTGTAGGTACAAAGGAAGCTTCTAGGGCATCTTTATGTGGCCTTGAATAATCAAATTCGAATTTGATAAGATAAGCCTCATGGAAAAGATCATGATCTCATGGAGAAAATCATGGACCTCATGGAGGACATGGTTATGTGTCTAGATGGTTGAGAAATGTATGGAACCAAAGAGAGATTAGTGGATCATCATTATGAGTTTGTTATCTCATCTCATTGTATAAATAGGAGTACCTCCTCCATTCCAAGGAGAGGACTCTTAGAGCATTGTATCCAACTTATGATGGAATAGAATAAAGCTTCATTTTGCATATATTTCCATTATGTAGTTATCGATATAAGTTGTACATATATTTCCATTATGTAGTTTTAGATATAAGTTGCCTTAATGTAGTATATGGAATAGCTTGTCACTTTGTTCTTAGGAGAATTGAGCTCACTCTAGAAGGATCAAAGGAACATGTTATTTCATATTAGATCTTATTTCATTTAATTGCTTAGATTTTTGATGTTTGAGGATTTGTTTGTGATTAATGAATGAGTTTTAAATTAGAATCTTATCAGCATATGAGAGGATAACCAAGGGTCTAAGTTAGGCTCTCTCTCTCTATTTGATTTGCATGATAATTGAAATTCATTCTTTTGCTTTTAAGTTTCAAGTTATTTCATTTCTTATGCTTATGGATGAATCTTAGTTTAGTTTGGATTAGTACATGAGAGGACAATCAAGAGACTAAGTTAGTCTTTCTCTCTCTTTGAATCTGAACAACAATTAAAGTTCATTCTCTTCTCTTCATTTCAAGTTTCTAGTTTTATGTAATCAATGATTTCTCTATGACACTGTAGGGAAGGAGAACCAGGACCTCCTTAGTTAGGAGCCTCTTCCCTTGCATATTATATTGAATCGTAAATAATTTAGCTAGACATAGAGTTAGTTGCCTACTCCTGCATATATTTTTCTGGCACCATCACAAGCTTACGAGTTTCCCTGGTCGATAATTTAATGAAGCAATTTAAGCCCAATAAATTGCCCAACAGTAGGTCTGCCCAACCTAATATAGGGTCCAAAAAAAAAATTCTCAGGGCACTACTTGGACCCCATAGAGGGGGGCTACCCGCCACCCTCAAACCCCCCGTTGCACAATCGATGCAATGAAGGGGGGCTCTGCCCCCCTATTAACTACGTGGGTTAATCGTGGAAAGAATATAACACAACCCAACACATTTACGATCATTGATTCACTACATCCATCATTATATGCTTTCATGGCATCTGTACCAGCTTAAACACTAGATATTTAATATTCAATGATTCTTTAAAGTGTGCTAGCTCAATGGAAGAGCGTATTCCTCACAAGCAGGAGGTTGGTGGTTCAATTCGACTGTGCACTAGCATGAATTAATCAACAATTTTGTATTTTATTTTTAATTAAATGTTTCTTGGATATTTCTGAACTCATTGTTTTATATTGTCTCTAAAGAGACAAAAGTGATCTTTAAATAATTTGTTTATCGTATCTAGAGAGACAATAGGTAGTATTAAAGACATATTATCTCTAATCTGGGTGTTGTCTCTAGAGAGTCAAAAATGAAATTGTCTCTAGAGAAACAAAAATGAGATTGTCTCCTAAGAGACAATAATGCTTCTGTTATATATTGTCTTTATAGAGACAATAATATTTAAGACAATAATCTTTGAGACACCCGCTTAAAGACAATATTTAAGACAATACACAAGTTTTTTTTTGTCTTAAGTTAATATAATTTACCAAAAAATTGTCTCAAATATTGTCTTAAAACCCTCTTTTTATGTAGTAGTGGGAGACCAGCTATCTTCCTGACTTCCAAGCTTTTGCATCCTCGTGAACCAATCATCCTACGACTTGCATAAACAATATTTATTCAAAATAGTATAAATAAATATAATGTTCTATCAATATTACAGGAACCATAAACCATTTAAAAAATAAAATCTATTTTATTTATCACAACAAAAATCTATTTTAATTATCACAAGAAATATTCCATAAATCACTTCTATCACCATATTAATTATTCTGTCACTAATAATTAATTTATCTAAAATAGACAATGCTATTATATGTTGTTAAAAAGAAATTATATTCCTAATTACTTACACTTATTATGCCCATGGCTTAACTATAACAATCACATTTACCAATGTGGTTGATATACAATGATAGGCTTATATCAACCACATTAATAATTATTATGTGTATTTTGTTAAAGACAAACAATTTCTGATTATTAATAACTATATAAATAATAACAATCATATTATTATTATATTAAATATTAAAATAATATTAAGTTACTATATAATATTTAATTAATACATCACTAATAATATTTCAAACTATAATATAATTCACATTTAACATATTACTATTATATGTGAATTAATTTTCTTGAGCTATCACAACCACATTAATATTTTTAATGTGGTTGTGTGAGCACAACCACATTAAACATATTAATGCGGTTGATATACGTTCGAGGCTTCATTTGTATATACCATTGAACTATATATTAATAAATATAATATTATTACAATAAAAATATTATTATTATTATTATGATTAATAATAATTTCATATTTATATTAATTAATATTTGATTATTAATTTTATTTAATATTATATAATTTCAAATTATTTAATATAATTAACTATATAATAATAATATTAATTGATAATATTAGTAATATTAATTAACAATGCCCATAGAGCTTTCGATTGACGGTGAATGGGTGCACTGTTAAGGGACTCCTTGTGATAGGTCACCGATTCAAATCCCCCTTGGGTACTTAAGTTAGTGTTAACTATATATATATATATATAATAATATATATATATAAATAAATATATATTAACAATAATAATGTTAATAACAATAATTATTTAGTAATAATAATTATTATTTTAGTAAATGTGGCTATATACATTTAAGGCTTCATTTGTATTTGTATCTATGACACAAGCTAATAATAATAATAATAATAATAATTTATTATTTCATTTTTTATAAAATGTCAATAAACAATAACTTATTTTTTTTTAAATGATTAATTTTAATATTTTGTTTTTAGAAAAATATAAATATTTTTATCTTATTTTATTTAATAATTTATATTAATAAAAATAAAAATAATATTATTGATAATAATTATAATTATCATTGTTATTAATAATATTGTTAATAATAATTTACTAATCATAATTAATAAATAATAGTTAATCAATTAATTATTATTAAATAATAATAATAATAATTGTTTTAATTAAATTATTAAAAAATAATAAATAATAATAATACTTAATTCTTTGTCACCATGTGACATTGGACCATGGTTGATCATGGAAGATTTTAATATTGAGGCAATTTTTGTCACAAAGTGGCATTTGATCATGGTTCACCATGGTTCACCATAGTGGATATTATATATAAACCCAAGGGAATAATAATCCCAAGGGATATATATTATAAACCCAAGGGATTAAACTAAAACCCCAAGGGATTATGAACCCAAGGGAAGGATGATAAACCCAATGGGCTAATATTATAAGGCCAAGGTATATAAACCCTAAGATAAATACTATAAACACTAAAAAAACATCGTCGACCATGGTTTATTTTCATATTGAGACAATCATTGTCATAATCTAACGTTGGACCACGATTGACCATGCTTAACCACGGTTGATTTTCATATCAAGACAATATTTGTCACAATCTGACATTTGACCATGGTTGACCATGATTAACCATGGATGGTCATGTTTGATTTTATAAAACATGGTTGACCAGTTTTGGGTATGATTGACCATGGTTGATGATGATTGTGATGTTGAAACAATCTTTGTCATAATGTGGCATTCGACCGTGGCTGAGATAATGATTGATTTTCATATCAAGACAATCTTTGTCACAATGTGACTTTCCACCATGGTTGGCCATGATTGATATTATAAACCCAAGGAAATAATAAACCCTAGGGATTGATACTAGAAACCCAAGATATTATAAACCTAAGGGAATAAAATTAAATGCTAGGAATATGAACCATTAGATTAATAAACCCAAGAGATTGATATTATAAACCCAAGGGATTATGAACCCAAGGGTATACTATTAAACCTAAGGAACTAACATTATGAACCCAAGGTATAAAAACCCTAAGATAAATATTGTATACACTAATAAAAACATGCTTGAACATGGTTTATTTTCATGTAGAGACAATCCTTGTCACAATGCGATGTTGGACCATGGTTGACCATGCTTAACCATGGTTGATTTTCATATCAAGACAATCTTTGTCATAATGTGATGTTCAACCAAGGTTGACGATGATTGACCATGGAAGTCCATGTTTGACTTTATAAAACATGGTTGATCATGGTTGACCACGTTTGAATTTATAAAACATGGCTGACCATGGTTGATTAAGGCTGACAATGGTTGAATAATATTGAACCCAACGTACTAATATTAGAAATGCAAGGTATATAAATCCTAAGATAAATATTATAAACACTAAAATAAACATGGTGGACCATGGTTGATGTTCATATTAAGACAATCATTGTCACAATATGACATTCGACCATGCTTGACCATGCTTGACCATTAATGATTTTCAAATTGGGAGAATATTGGTCACAGTGTGACATTGGACCATGGGTGGCCATGGTTGATTCTCATATTGAGACAGTATTTGTCACAATGTGACATTGGACCATGGTTGACCATGATTGAATTTATAAAACATGGTAGACAATGGTTAACCATGATTGATATTATAAACCCAAGGGAATATGAAACCCTTGGGATTGATACTAAAAACCCAAGGACTATAAACCCAAGGGAATAATATTAAACCCTAGGAATGTGAACATTTAGATCAATAAACCCAAGGCAATTATATTATATACCAAAGGGAATAATAAACAAAATGGATTAAAATTATAAACCCAAGGTATATAAACCCTAGCATAAATATTATAAACGATAAAATAAACATGGCTAACCATGGCTTATTTCCATATAGAGACAATCCTTGTCATAATGCAATGTTGGACCATGGTTAACCATCGCTGACTGTGATTGATTTTTATATCGAGACAATCTTTGTGAGAACACGATGTTGGACCATGGTTGACCATGGTTGATTTTCATATTGAGAAAATCTTTGTCACAGTGTGACATTCAACAATGGTAAACCAATGGGATTACAAGCCTAAGGGAATAATATTAAACCCTAGGAATATGAACCCTTAGATAAATAAACCCAAGGGATTTATATTATTTTTTAATTTTCTGAAGCAAGAGTTGTACCTTCTATTTCATTAAATCTAAAAAAAACTTACATAATATACAACATTCCCAAAGGAACTGAGGGCCTAAGAAAATCCATCCACTTACAGCCTAGGACCCTGAGAAAAAGGCTTAAACGTTGAGGCTTGGTCCCCCCAAAAAAAAACTACAATATCCACAAAATACAAAAAAAGTAGAGATCGTTTGATCTCGCCTCAGAGATCAGACAAACGAGGTTCAAATCGGGCCGGAAACAATCAAACAATTAAAATTTAGAATCGTACCCAACGAGGAAAGAGGGACTCAACTAAACGGATTTCAGGTCTGGATGGGGGGATAACACTCGAGCATGTAGAGTGCATGAAAGCCATTGATTCCCAACAAGACACGAAACCTGCCTGGAAGATATTCTTCCTTGGATCAACGCCATTATCCATGACCGTCGATCTTCCAGGACAGATCTAATGGCAAAGGATGATATCACAATACCAAGTAGCCTGGTGATTAACCATGCAATAGCCATCCTGGGCCCACCAACATGCTCGCTTGTTCCTAACCGTAGATCAATCTTGCATGATCTGATGGCTGAGGAGCATATTGCACAAGCCTAACACACCAAAGATTACCACGCGATGAGGGCAGTATTATTTCCCTGTACTATGCCACGTGTTGCTTGGTGAGTGGAATCACTCCCAACTCTGCAAAACCACTTCCTGCATGAAGGGCGTGCGATGGATAATAAATCACCTCACGAGCGGTACGGCAGCCACAGAAAGGAAAACAGGGGTTTTAAGGCTGCCAAAAAGCCGGATTTTCGACCCCACTCATCATCCCTTCTTTGCAGTCGTATGAACCCATGCAAAAATATGATCCATCTATTCGGGCAACCATCCATAGAACTGAATCTACTCAGCAACTCCCATCTGAAACTTTTGTGTTCGTACTGTCGAGGGTTGGGAAGGCCGACAGTGACCTGCATCCCCAGAATGTTCTTACTTCAGAAAAACTCTGCATAAAGAATCCAAATCAATGAGACCCCGCCTCTATGTCTTTGTTTTGAAACATCATTGTGTCCTTATCCACCTGGTTGTGACTTTGCACCTTTAATCTATTCAGAGGCATCTCAGGCCAACTCAGTGCAACGCTGCTTTTGGTACAGAGTACTCGTTGATTGGCCAAGATGTCCGCCAATTTGTTTGCTATCCTTTGCACATGGTTGAAACTCACAGTACGTAATCCATGGAGATGAAGCTGAATCCTTTGAAAGACTTGGAGCAACCTCCATTATTTTGAGACGTTTTCCGGCTCCATGCCATAGCTGATTCTTTTAACCAACTTTATGATTAACTCTGAATCAGCTTCGACAATAACATTCTGGAGATTATCCTACTTCAGGAATTCTAAACATTGTTCAAGAGCCATTAATTTCACCATATTGTTAGTGGTTCTTCCCAAATGGCAATGGAAAATGAAAAGGAGACTGCCATTTTCATCCCTTAACACCCCTCCATAGCCAGCAATACCCGGGTTATCTTTGGAAGCCCCGTCAATGTTGTATTTCAAAAAATAGTGAGGGGGAGGATGCTAATAATATTTCTTGGTATCCATTTTCAAAACATTCCTGTCCAGGCCCTATGGAATAAGCCCCTGCATACCTAACTTAAGAAGTATTCGTGTTTCATCTTTTGAACGTGGATTCTTAGGGAAAGTTTGCACTATGGTACTTACCGTCTCCTTAAGTTGTCTTAAGATTTGCTCAAAAAGGCGTTGGAAGGACCTTTTTTCATTCTTAAAGATTCTATTATTCCGTTCTTTCCAGACAGTCCATATTATGAAGCTTGGCGTTAAAGCCGAGGCCAAGCTTAGAAGTTCAAAATTCAAGAAGTTGTGTCTCCAATTGATTAGGGTATTAATAATGCTTCCTTTTTCCCTGTCTTTCTACTGGAAGATAGTGGAAAAAGTATCCCACAACCAAGAGTTGAAAATGCACTTATTGAGAAGGTGCTCCATTATTTCCTCTTGGCTTCATAGAGCTGGCATCTGGAAGGGCCCAGAACACCACTCTTCTGAAATTTATCCCACGTCAGAATTTTCTATGATGAACTAACCCAATGAAGAGTTTAATCTTCATCCATCCTTGATGTCTCTATATGTTCTGCCAAACCCTATCCAGTTCATTGGAATCCAACTCAAGGAGTATGCTTTTTTCCTCCTTAAGATTGAAGGTTCCTAAATTATTGTTTCCCAATCTAAGCTGGTCATGCCCCCCTGTCACTAATATTTTCCTTTGTTCCAACATTGTCAGAAGCCCCTCTACTTTGGCTTTCAGTGGGCTATCTTCCTTGTGATCCATATTCTTCCAGATTCTCCGTTTTCCTTCACTGTTAGTTTGATCCCAAAAATATTTTACCTTAAATAACCTTTTGGTATCTATTTCTTTCTTGAGGTCCAGAAGGTTCTCTCTTAACAGTGTAGGTTCTTGTTGCCATTTGTCAACCCAAAACAAAGCAAGATCACCATCTTTAATTTCCTAGAAGTTGTTTTTATTCACTAATCCTCTATTCCCCCAGGCCTTATTCCAAATGTGTGAGTCCTTTATGATGCCAGACATCCTTATTAGCTCATTATCTTGCTAATTGCTGGCATATTTGTCTTTCCAGATTCTAGCCCACTGTGCCTTTGGGTCTTTTACCCAGCACCACCATAATTTCTCTCCTAAAACTTTACTTAGCTCTTTTGGATCATCAAATCCAAGACCCCTATAAATTTTAGGTTTGCAGATCTTCTCCCAGGCTACCAAGGCCCATTTCTTTCTTTCCTCCCCCTTACCCCAAATAAAGTCTCTTTGAATGGTTCTAAAATGTTACAAAACTCCTTTTGGAGCAGGAAGGGCTGATAGCATGAAGACAAGGATTGATTGGAGAATAGCTTTTGTAAGTACTAACTAACCAACGAAGTTTAAAGATCTAAAGGTTCACTTCCTTATTTTATCCTGCATCTTATTAATCACTGGCTCCCAAATGCCATTGTGCAAAGGCTTATTAGTAACAGGAACTCCCAAATATTTAGAGGGAAGGACATCCCTTTGAAAGCATAGAATCCTGGATATATTTTTCTGAATAGAAATATTGGTATTAAAGAAAAGAGTCTTAGATTTGGAGAGATTAACTTCCATACCTGTAGCTGTGGCAAAGTCAGACAGGATATGTTTATACGATAGAGCTTTTTTGACCGTGGGGATCCCCTGCAGCATAGTAACATCAACAAATTGTCGATGCGTCAAAGCTTGACCAGTCTCTGAAAGTTGGAGGCCTTTGACATTACCAACTTCTTTCGCATGCTTGATAGACCAACCCAGTCCTTCCATCATGAGGATGAAGAGAAAGGTAGAGAGAAGATCACCCTACCTAAGGCCTCTGGAAGGAGTAAAAGTCTTGGAAGGAGAACCATTAACCGAATTGAAAAGCTGAAAGAAGTTACTAGGGCCATGACACATCTTACCCAGTCATGATCAAACCCAAAAGCAATAAGGATGCTCCTTATATAGGTCCAATTCAGCTTATCATAAGCTTTGGCTAGGTCCAATTGCATAATCATACTAGCCTTCCTATTGCTTGCCAATGAATGCACCACCTCATGCACTTGAATGATGTTATTGAGAATTTGTCTACCCTCCACATAACCAGATTGCTCCAGAGAAACTAGAGTAGGAAGAAGTGGTTTGAGTATATTTGCAACAACCTTAGATATTATCTTATAAACCACATTGCATAAGGTTATGGGTCTAAACCTATCTAGAGTCTGAGAATTATCCTATTTGGGGATCAAGGAGATGAAGGAAGTGTTGAGCACCTTCAAAATAGTTCTATTCAACCTGGAATCTTCCACTACGTTCAGAATATCCTGTTTAACTATATTCCAGCAAGCTTTAAAGAAATCCACATTGAAACCATCAGGGTGTGGCGCTTTAACATTCTTCATTTCTTTGATGACCTCATTAACCTCCTCTTCTGTCACTGGCCTATTTTGATTGAAATTATACTCTCTTATAACCACTCTAGGAATATGCCCTGTTAAATCCGTGATAAAATACGCATTGTCTGAAATGGTTTCCTGTGCTATTCCATGAAAGTGTTGAACTAATACTTCTTTGATATTTTCATGGGAATTAAAAATATGACCGCCCTCATCCTTGATCGTAGACATCCTATTATGAGATCTATTTGCTATGGTAGATCTGTGGAAAAATCTAGTGTTATGCTCCCCTTCTTTCAGCCATTGAACTCTAAATTTTTGCCTCCAAAATATTTCCTCTTGCTTACATAAATTCTCCCAGTCTTGATGGTGTTTGGTGATTTGGTCATTTGGTCATTTCTATCTTTATCAAAGCCATCTCTGATAATGGTTTGATTCAGTTCTCGTATTTTATCTTCAACTGCTTTTTTTGCTGCAAAAATATTGCCAAATTCATTCTTGTTCCAATCTTTAAGTCTGAGCTTGATGTGCTTTAGTCTTTTGTGTAGCTGGAACATACTTGTACCCTAAATATGTAGATCTTCTATCCACCATGTTGTGATGTTGCTAATGAAGTCTGGGTGGGTAAGCCAGATATTCTCAAATCTGAAAGGTCTGTTCTTAGGGGTAACAATGCCTTGAACCTCAAGTTGAACAGGCCAATGGTATGAGCCTCCAAAGGGGAGAATTCTCGCTATCATTTCCTTGTTGGTGAGCATAAGGGCCCCTGAGATTATGAATCTGTCTAACTTTAAAGGCTACTTGAGACCCTCCTCCTCTTTTGTTGTTCTAGGTAAAGAGACCATTACTCATGTCAGTATCAACAAGATTCATATTATTTATAAAAGTTTGAAAAGCTATAGAATCTCTGCTTAAAGTTCTGGTTCCCCATTTTTTCTCTAAAAGTGATTTGATCTCGTTGAATTCCCCACACAAGATCCATGTTACATCTACATGTCTATCTCTAAGCTCCATAGGAGAATCTAGAAACCTGAGTTTGTCATCCACTCTTTGAGGGCCATATACATTTGTGACCAAATAGGTTTCCCTGTCTCCCACCAGCTATATAACCACTGATAAATAATTTCTATATGCCTCTGCATCTATTCCACCAATCTTTTGGGGGCTCCAAAGAGTAAGTATGCCCCCTGCTATGTTATCTTCTCTTACTTCTAGAAACTCAAATATGTTGAGCCATTTGTTGTGAATTTCTTTTATTTTTTGAACGGAACATTTAGTTTCCTGGAAAAACATCATATCCTGGGCTTCTTGTTTCATTATATTACTAAGAATTCTTTGTTTTCTTTTACTACCTAGACCTCTAATATTCCAAGATGTAAACTTCATAATTAAAGATTCGTAAAGGAGTAGTTGGTTAGATCTTTCATCTTACCTAAATCTATCATTAGCTTTCCACATTCCATCAATAACTCATTTTGCTTTTTCCCGCCTCTCTTCTTTCATGGGTTTCTGGGTGCTAATCCAGGTGTGATTTTCATAGTTTTCACATCTTCGTTGCCTTGCCTTTCATTTTTTCTTTTCCTGTCCAGCCCTTTAGCTTGATTTTTCCATAGGAACAACTGTTGTACTCTATTGAACTCTTCTGGTGGTAATGAGTCTACCCCACTCATGGTCCCCTATTTCAAGAACCCTTCCAGATCTAGGTGTTCGCTGTCAAGAATCTCCTGTAGTTCATGATCTTCCATTTCCATCTCATTCTGGGTCATTTCTTGGTCCATCTCTAGCTATGCATCGCTTAGCATAGTCTCTTTCTATTTGTTAATATCCTGTGTTTGTACTCTGTCTTCCTCTTTCTCCTTCTCCACTCAGCTTCCTTCCATTACCTGATCAACTTTTGTTATCTCTTCTTCTTCTTCAAGTACTTGGAACCTATTCAGATCAGCCTGTTTCCCTTCTGTTTGATGTTGCTTTGGCCCCCTCTTGCCCCCTTTTCCTCTCTGTACCACTTTGTGAAAGCCTTCAGTATCTTTCATTGTGGTCGCTTTATTTTTGTTCTTTATTTTACTAAGAGGGTAGTCTCTAAATAGGTATCCATGCTCATGGCATCTCCGAAATCCGAAAGGAATATGTTCATAGTCTACTGCTTGCACCCATTCTTCATCAAAAACTTCCAAGATGACCTCATCCAGTAGAGCTCTAGAGAGATCCATCTCCACACATATTCGTGCGAAGGAAGTGTACTTTCCCCTTTTGGTGGCCTCAAAAGTTTTGACAAAATTCCCGAATTTGTTTCTTATAGTATATAACAATTACGTTTGCCAGTAATCAAGAGGTAGATAGTAGAGTCTTACCCAGACCTGGACCGAAGTGAAAGTTTCTCGCTCAGGGACAAAATTCATCATCCATGGTTGAACGTAGAGGCCTACTGCTGCATAGAAGTAGGGCCCTCCTTCAAACACCCTGTCTTTATCCTCAATATCTATGAAGACCATAGTAAAGAAACCCTTTGACCCAAAATGCAAGTCAATGCTTCCTTTTGGTTTCCAGTTGTATTTAATCCATATCTCTAAAGCCTTTTTAGTGGGCCATAATCCCATGAATTTACAAATGATAGCATATGTCCGCATGTGGTCCTTGTGTGTCTATCAAGCAGGATCATTTAAAACTACTCTGGGTGTGACCTCAGCTTTGGGTTTACATGGCCCCTTTTGTGCTTTTCTTTTCGCTCCCTGTTCCTTGTCTACTTCCTCATTTTCTTTATTGCTGTTATTCTCCCTTGACTTGTTTAATTCTTGTTCCTATTCTGTGTTCCTTATTCCTTCTCCTGAAGGACCTTTGTCACTCTCTAATGGTTTCTTACCTCGGCTAGCCATTGCCTGCCTATAGGAGGGAGTGGAGCTCCCTCCTTTGTGCCCTTCCATGGATTTCTACACCTACAAATGCCTGAAAACCCCAGTTCTTCGACCCTCCGCTCTTCACTCAATCGTCCTTTCGTGTACGTTACCTGTTATCATTCAAGGGATTTATATTATAAACCCAAGGGAAAAAATTATAAACCCAATGTATATAAACCCTAACATAAATATTATAAACCCTAAAATAAACATGGTTGACCATGGTTGATTTCCATATTGAGGCAATATTTGTCACAATGAAATGTTGGACCACGGTTGACCATGATTTATTTTCATATCAAGGAAATCTTTATGAGAACATGATGTTGTACCATGGTTTACCATGGTTCATTTCAATATTGAGATAATTGTTGTCACAATGTGGCATTCGACAATGGTAAAACCAAGGGAGTATAATCTTAAGGGAATAATATTAAACCCTAGGAATATGAACCCTTAGATCAATAAACCAAACGGAATAATAAACCCAAGTGATCAAAATTATAAACCCAAGGTATATAAACCCTAACATAAATATTACAAACCCTAAAATAAACTTCGTTGACCATGGTTGATTTCCATATTGATACAACCCTTGTCACAATGTGACATTGGACCACGGTTGACCATCATTGAATTTCATATCGAGACAATTTTTGTTAGAAAGCGACATTGGACCATGGTTGACCATGGCTTATTTCCCTATTGAGACAATATTTGTCACAATGCAACATTCGACTATGGTTGACCATGATTAATATTATAATCCCAAGGGATTTATATTATAAACCCAAGGGAATAATAAAACCAAGGGAATTATAAACCCAAGGGATTATTACTAAAACTTGTTGGGAATCACAATTGTCTTTAAACCAAAACCTGCAGGTGTTAACCAATGATCGTATCACTAGAGATAAGGATCCATGAGAGGTGGTTAGTCCACATCACAAAACAAATGGGGAGCATTGGTTTATCTAATGTCCAACAAAACCCCAAGGGATTATGAACCCAAGGGAATAATATTAAACCCAAGGGACTAATATTATAAACCTAAGGTATATTAACCCTAAGATAAATATTATAAACACTAAAATAAACATGGTTGACCATGGTTGATTTTCATATCGAGACAATATTTTTCATAATGCGACGTTTGACCCTAGTTGGCCATGATTATCCATGAGTTTTATATGGAGACAATTTTTGTCACAATGTGATATTTGATCATGGCTGGGTATGGTTGACCATGATTGACCATCATTTATATTATAAATCGAAGGTAATAATAAACACAAGGGATTGATATTATGAACCCAAGGGAAAAATAAACCCAGGGGATTAATACTAAAACCCTAAGGGATTATGAACCAACCGGAACAATATTAAGCCCAAGGGACTAATATTATAAACACAAGGTATATAAACCCTAAGATAGATATTATAAACACTAAAATCAATATGGTTTATTTTCATGGTGAGACAATCCTTGTCACAATGTGACATTCAAGCATGGTTGAGCATGGTTGGGTATGATTGACGATGGTTGACCATGATTGATGTTATAAGTCTAAGGGAATAATAAACCCAAGGAATTAATACTATACACCCAAAGGAGTAAACACAAGGGATTAATATTAAAAACCTAAGGGATTACGAACCCAAGGGAATAATATTAAATCTAAGAGACTAATATTATAAACCCAAGCTATATAATCCCTCAGATAAATATTACAAACATTAAAATGAACATGGTTGACCACAGTTAACCACAATTAACCATGGATGATCATGTTTGATTTTATAAAACATGGTTGACCAAGTTTGGCCATGATTGACCATGGGTGGCCATACTTAGTATATTAATACACTCTTTGTCATAATTCAACGTTGGTGCATGGTCGAGATAATGATTGATTTTCATATTGAGAAAATATTTGTCACAATGCGACATTCGAGCATGGTTGACCATGATTGATATTATAAACCCATAGAAAGAATAAACCCTAGGGATTATGAATCCACAAGAATAATATTAAATCGAAGGGACTAATATTATACACCCAAGGTATATAAAATCTAATATAGATATTATAAAACTAGAATAAAAATGGTTGATTTTCATTGTGAGACAATCCTTGTCACAATGCGACATTCTAGCATGCTTGACCATGGTTGGCTATGACTAACAATGGTTGACCATGATTGATATTATAAACCTAAGGGAATAATAAACCCAAGGGATTGATATTATAAACGAAAAGGAATAATCAGACCAAGGGATTAATACTAAAACCGTAAGGGATTATGAACTCAAGGGAATAATATTAAACCCAAGAGACTAGTATTATAAACCCAAGGTATATAAACCCTCAGATAAATATTATAAACACTAAAATAAAGATGGTTGACCGTCGTTAGCCACGATTAATCATTGATGATCATGTGTGATTTTATAAAACATGGTTGACCATGCTTATCATATTAAGACAATCTTTGTCATAATGTGGTGGTGGTGCATGGTCGAGACAATGATTGATTTCCTATTGAGACAATATTTGTCACAATGCGATGTTCGACCATGGTTGACCATGATTGATGATGTTGACCATGATTGATATTATAAGCCCAAGGAAATATTAAACCCTAGGAATATGAACCTTTAGATTAATAAACCTCAGGGATTGATATTATAAACCAAAGGGAACAATAAACCTAAGGGAATAATAACCCCAAGTTTAATACTAAAACCCCAAGGGATTATGAACTCAAGGGAATAATATTAAACCCAAGAGAGTAATATAATAATATTAATTATGTTTAATTATAATGATTTTATTGTTGAATTGAGGCTTTTGTGATCCATATCAAGTTAACGAGAGATTTTTCAGCGTAAACCACATGATATTTCATTTGTTGACGTATTTCGAACCAACGAGTGTGGTTCGAAATGCATTGACAAATGAAATATCATGTGATTTATGGTGAAAATTCTCTCATTAACTTTATAATGATTTTATTAAATATTATTAAGAAATTTTAATATCTACATTTCTCATAAACTAATATTATTCTTATTAATAATGCAAATATGTATGTCACATTAATTTTATTAATGTGTTAGTAATATATTAATAATTAATAAATTAATTCCTTAAAAAACATTGTATTAGTTAATAAAAAAATAATATATTAATTAATATTTTGATTAAGTAAATTATATTTAATTATAATTAACATTTTGATTAATTAAATTATATTTAACTATAATTATATTAACTATAATATAACATTGTTTTATTAAGTATTATTAATAAATTTTAATATATAGAAATTTCCCATAATTTAAAAGTAATTAATGAATTTTGATCGCTTGATAATAATTAATAAATTTTAATTGCCTTATGTTGAACCAATAAATAAATTAAAAATGTCAATAAATAACAAATGAATAAACCTTAAAAATAACAAATAAATAACCAATAAAATCGTCGTGAAATTCTTACTTTAATGCAATTTACGTTGGATTTCCAAACTATAACACCAAATACACTCATTTAAATTAAAATGTTAATAGAATTTTGCAAGTTGGAATTTGAAAACGACGGTTTTGTGTAGGCTGATTTTGTAGAACATATTTAATTATAATTATATAATTTATATTTAATTATAATTATAATATAATATTATTTTAATATGTAAATTTCTAATAATTTAATAATATTTAATAATTTTTAATGGTTACATTTCATATTTTTGTAATTTATATGGTAGATAAATGTCTTTCTCATTAATCACATTATTAAAATTTGGTCTATGTTTTATCGTTGCCTAAATTGAACTATTGAAAACTAGCAGTTAGGGTTAGTTAAACATGTAAATAAAAATTCTAAAATGACAAATATGAAATATTTAATATTATAAATTTAGTTATATATTTGTTGTTGTGAGTACCAATAATAATAATATATTATTAAAAATACTTCATAAATTAATAATAAAAAAATATATTGTATATGAATAATAATATATTATTAACAACACTTCATAAATTAATAAAAAAAATTATGTTGTATATTGAATCAATAAACAAAAATAAATAAACCAATAAATAAAAATTAATAAACCTTGAAAATAAAATATCTTTGGGTGGAGAAAGTAGCGTAGATATAGAACTCAAGATCATGGGTTAGAATCCCATTCTTGATAACAATAGCTTTTGCTTCACACATTTATATCTTTGCCCAGAGAAAATACTATAGATGTAGATCATGGGTTACAATCCCATTCTTGATAACGATAGCTTTTGCTCCACACATTAATATCTTTACGTGGAGACAAAAACTGTAGATGTAGACCATGGGTTCGAATCCGTTTCTTGATAACGATAGCTTTTGCTTGACACATTTAATTGTGCCATTCTAACCCTGCAGATATCTTTGCGTGGAGAAAACACTATAGACGTAGATCATTTAGAGCAGCAGCTTATTTCCAGTAGCTTAATAATCATTAATAAATTTTAATTGTTTTATATTGAATTAAAAAAAAAATACAAATGAATAAACCAATAAATAAGAACGAGTAAATCTTAAAAATAACCAATAAATCCTCACCAAATTCCAAATTCTTACTTGGAGACAACTTAGGTTGGATTTCCAAACTAAAACCCTAAAGACACTCGTTTAAAATGAAAAGTTAATAAAATTTTGTATTAAACTTGATACTAAAGGTTGAAATTTGAAAACCTACCTCTATTGATGGGTTTGTCGAAATTTTAAAGTAGTTTTGCATTAAACTTGATATTAAATGTTGGAATTTGAAAACCTGTTTCTATCGATGGTTTTGTCCAAATTTTAAAGTAGGTTGAGTGAGTTTTTTACATAAAAATATCTCATTTTTATTTCGTAACAAGAACATTTAATTGTATTACCATCAAAATGTCGTATAAACAAATTTGATAATAATATCCGACAAAACCTACTAGTAAGGTTTGAAATGATATGGTTCTTCCACTACATAAGCCCATTTTGTCTTTGAATGTACTAAAAGTCTGTCACCCAAACTATCGAGGGATGGCTTTACTATGTGCAAATATTGAGTCTATTTAAGGTTGGTGTGGAAGAAGTGTCATTTATTATAACAAGTCCAAAAATTAGCAATTAGTTCTTAACATTTCATTTTAAAATTACGTCATGCTCCGTCTTTGTATTATTATAAAGTTTTTTTCAAATTTTTGTTTCACTGCATCGCAATTCTGCCTTGATGTTTGTTTAGATCACATCATAAAATTCCACCATTCTTTGTTGTCATTCAATATGTTAAAATAAATCAAGATAGTTTTCACATCAAGAATCACATTCTGTTTACAATTCAAAGAATAATATTTTGTGCACCATTCAAACAATATCTGGATTTCAGTTCATAGATTATTCTTAAAATTAAATACTTCAATTATTTTTAAATTAAATATTTCAAAATCTCCACAAAATATAAATGTACTTATGAAACGGCCAATAATTATACCTAATAATCAGTGTAGTAATCTAAGGACAAATATTCACAGATTGAATCAGTATCTACCGTAGAAAGTAATTGTAAATTAAATAAATGAATCTAACTGGACCTGCAACCTCATGGACACTGTACAACACCTTCTTCTGTGACATATTCAGGTAAGGTTACTCGCTAAGTAGAATAATTATAGACAACTTTTCCAAGCTGGCTTGAATTGTTATGATGTATATCCACGTCTATTGGATTGCCGAAAAACTCTTAATAGAATAGCATTTCTTGACAAAGACAATGAAAAAGATTATGAAAAATATCATGCATCTATTTTTCGACAATACTATAAAAAGACTGGAAATAATGAAACTCAGATCTAATATCAATTTTCGAAAAAAGCAAAAATCAAATATCATTAGTTCACTTAGCTTTCTGAAACAAATATCAATACAACCCAACCATAACCATTAGCTATCTATCAAATTTCAAGAGGTTCAACCAAAAGCGTGCTAAGAATCAAGCTTTCAAGAATCATCATTGGTGACTGATAAAAAATAATCAAAGATGCCCTCCATCAGTACTGAACCAGACATGAGCGGGTACACGAAATTCTTGCGTGTCACCGCAAACAAACATGGAAGATGTGAACCATTAAATAACTCATACGAAACCTAGTGGGGAAGATGAGGGGAAGAAACTACGATTAAAAGTGGAACCGTGAAAACACTAGAAGTTTTCAAGATCATTGTAGAAGTCATGTGCTTGTTTTTGAACAAATAAACCTTAATTTTAGTTCACCAGAAAATATAGTATGATACTGATATTCATGTAAATAAAACAAGAAACATTTCCATGCGCATTTTGAGATTTTTTAAGCAACCATTGAACTGACTCAAGTAATTTGGTTTAACAGTTAGATTTTCAGATAAAAATATTATGTGCATCTAGATTTATCATAATGTGAAAAAACAATGTAAAAATCCAGTTACATTACAGGTTAATAGCAAAATTATAAAACAAATGATCTTGTAATATGAAGTAAGCAATTTCTAACTTACAGAGTTATAATTCACATATTTTTCTTACACATACTTCCAAGAATGAGTAGATTTGATGATGCACTTTAGGGATGAGTGACATGTCATATACAACCACTAACAGAACACATTGCTGAATTCGTAATGCAACCACCTTCGAATGGCTAGGGAATTCATAACGCACAGGCAGCCACACTTGGAAAATGGTTGAACACGCGTAAGTTTGAGAATGTGAAAAGGTATAAGAGGGACGGAATTCATAATCCATAGGATGTCGCCCAGGTAATAGTTACATTAACCCAAAAAACACTCGGCAAACAGTTGAACAGGCATAGGTTTCACAACGCCAAAAGTATAAGTTTCAAATAAATTCATATTTTAATTTTTCAATTTATTTCTAACTAATGCGAAAAGTATAAGTTTCAAATAAATGTATATTTTAAACTAATTTTCGTAAGGTTTAAATATATGATTTAGACATATAAGGAAATTATTACTTTTAATTTTATTTATGGATATCATCACTACCAAAATATATATAATTCTTTAATATTTTTAAATTTAAACTCGAATAAAAAAATTAATTAGCAAAAAAATAAAATAACCAATTCCAAGGAGAACCACCATCACCGTAATCTGTCATTGATCTCAATTTTAACTTAAACTTCTTAGTGCAGCGTTCATAATCTTCGAACGATAGGATGAACAACGGATTTGCTTTTGTATTCCGATTAAGATCACCGCCTTTGTTGGACCGGGTTTAACATAATTAGGTCAAAATTTTATAGATCATGAAAGCGAGTGGTTCAAAATTTTCTAACATACACCATTGGAGCGATAACTCACTCGGCCACGCTATACTTTAGAGTTAGATAATATGTAACTTTTGATCAGTTTCCGCTTAGCAGTATGAGAAATTCGAAGCACTAAGCGATGCAAGTCATATATTCTGCTATGAAGATCACATAGAGAATAATTCGGGATTCTGATATCAAGATCACATAGAAAAAAAAATCAGGATTCAATCCTGTGTCAGAAACTGGTGACTTTATTGTTGGGAATTTTTCTGGTAAAATTTCAAAAACAAACAAACTGAACACAGAGAAAATGCTCTGTTTTTCTGCCACATAATCTTTAACACACGGAAACAAAAAAAATGTTTCCAAAACACAGAGTTTTACCCACACACATAAAAACTTGTATTCATAAAAAAAAACAGTTGCTTTTACAAAATGGATCTTCCTCCAGCACTGCTTTTACAAAAACATCTTCCTCACACAAAGGGCTCCAACTGCTGTTACAAAAAAAACATTTTCCTCACACAGAGGGATTCACCAAAGATTATGCTGAAGAGCATCTTCCTCTTAACCAGAGGGATTCACTAGTCTATGCCGAAAAGCATCTTCCTCTTGACAGAGGGATTCACCAAGAGACTGTGCTGAAGAGCACCTTCCTCTTTAACAGAGGGATTCACCAAGAGACTGTGCTGAAGAGCACCTTCCTCTTTAACAGAGGGATTCACCAAGAGAACATTTCAACAACAAAATATTACTCTGTCTCCTCCTGAGATTTTACACTGCTGTGTGTAAAAATCTCATTTACATTTACTGCTGTGTAAAAACAAAATCTTACATTTACTGCTGTAGATGCAATTCCTTACACATGTTGCTGCATTTTCTACTCATAACATTTCAACAAAAACAAAATATCTTCACGCTGCTGCTCATTTCAAGAACCCCTGCACTGGTTTTGTTTTCTTCTACGCACTGCTGTTCATTTGCGAGCTGCTCTAATTTCGCACTGTTGTGCGTATGTTCTGTTTCATTACAGAATGGTCAACACCACAAAAACATACATCATACAATGCATATGCTTCACATCGAATTCATTTTCACACTGTTGTGCGATCCTCTCTTACATATCCATTCTTCACATTACATTTCACTGCTATGCATTTCAATGCATGAGCTCCACACAAAAATTACCACGCTGCTCCCTTGTTCTTCTCTACTCGCACTGCTGTGCATGCCAATAACCATAGACTTTGTCTCCCCTTTTTATTTTTACGAGCTGTGCGTTTTTCACCGTTTCCTTCACGAAAGTCAACGGAACCCTCACGAAAGTCAACGGAACAAAAAACATAACGCATATATATCATATGCAAAATAATAAAACTATTTTTTTACTTGTTCCGTGAAAATAAAAACTACATGCGTAAAACAAACAAAACACTAAATTTAATTATTTCACCTATATCTACGAATGTCATTTAATTCTCAGCATGGCGAAGGTACTTCATAAATTAATTTACTGGTGAAAGACAAAACTTTACGCAATCTCCATGCCCTGCAGAGCGTACCCAGCTTTGACCTCGATCCGACGGCGAGCAGTCTTCACACTCATCCAACGATCATCGCTTGGCCTAATCAAACGAACGTTATGTCCCGATAGAAAGGCTGTTTTGAAAACGTACAGAGGACGCGTGGCAGAGTTTTATTGCATCGGACTCGTTTGTACGAAAACCACTTGCTGAGCAAAAGCGGTCCGATAAGGTAGCTGGTTTTCCTGAGCTGTTTTCCTGCTGCATGATGGCGGATTCACCAATTGACTGTGCTGCCGTCGCTGTCCCTGCACGGCAGTTGGAATTAATATTCCAACACTCCCCTTTAATTTCAACTGCTGGGCGTTCAGTCATACCCAAACACTTCATAAAAATTCAAAGCTTTTCTGCCCATTCATATCAGCTTTACTTTCATCGCTTTCACTACTGTGCTCAGGCACTCCAATCATGTAATATCCTCTTTCTCTTTGCCTTAGGCAAGATTTCCAATATTTGCATCTCCAAGCTATCCTGCAACCTTTTCTTCTCTGCTCTTATGGCAGATTTAATTCCATATCTCTCCCCTATAAGAAGATCTTCGTCAAAGAATGACTGTTAATATAGTTAAGCAATAATGATCAAGAATTACAGGCTCCCCCTAAGTGTAAGCATCATCTCCTTTTGGCAGAGTCTTTTCAAAAGAAACTTAGATTGGCTAGGGAGCTCGAAAGACTTTCGGACTGTATTTCCTTCCTTCTCCATACTTGTGTAACTTTCTTCTTTTGCATGGTTCTAACTTGTGTAAGAGCCCATGTTAAGTTACAATCACGTGCCATATGCCCAATGTTATGACACTTGAAACATTCTATATTTTTCATGAATAAGATTTCATGATTTCTTCTTGTAAAATTGTTTCTTGGAGGTTGTCGGAAACCATAACATCTATCTCTGTGAAATGCTCTACAGTCTTTTTCCATATGACCAAAGTTTTAACAAGAATAACAATAACTAAAAAATGAACTTTGTACCTGGTAGATGGTGGTTTCCTTGATGTACTTCTGAAGCTTTTCTGCCTTGAGATCCTTTGATGATAACCATTGCCTCTTACCTCTTTGACATCATCTACATTTCTTCTTGAAGCTGGCTTTCTACTTGGAGTAGAATTTCTTCTATTGTAGCCTTGATTTTTCTCCTTGCCTTTGCTGGAACTAGGAGCATCACAATTTCTTTCTGGCTTCTTCACATCTCCTTTGCTTAAAGCATTTTCATTCTTGTTTGACGGTTCACCCACATACCCAAGTCCTGATTTATCAGACGAAGATCTATGATAGCTGAGCATGTCATCCAAGGCTTGAGAGCTCTTCATAATTTTGTTCACCCCTTCAACCTTTTTCTTGAGGAGGACAATCTCTTCTTCCAATCTTTCACACATTATTTTTCTTTGCAAGTTGTTCCTCAGTTTCTTCCTTGCTACGAGTAGCTTCAGTTGCTATTATTTTAAGGGAGATGATATCTGACTTCATTTTGGAGATTTCTTCATTCTTTGCTTGACTGCTCTCCATTTTCTTCTCAACTGCTTGTGCCTGCTTCCTGGCTTCTTGTAATTCAGACTTAAGGGAGGAGACCTCTACCTTGTACTGTTCAATCTCTTCTACAAGTTTGTTCACTCTCTTGTGCCTTTGTTCAAGTTGACTTGACAAGGTATCTTCCTGCTTCTTTGCTTTATTCAATTGATTTGTCATGGATATGACTTCTTCATGATGCTTCCTTTTGCTTTGATCAAGTTCCTTCTTAAGCTTGGCGAGCTCTTCATCCCTTTCTTGTACTTGAAGCTTGATGAGGTCAACCTTCTCATTTTCAGCTTCTATGATGGGTTCAGAATTTCCTTCTTGACTGATGGTCATGGTCAGTGCTCCCTTTGAGTGAAGGTCATGAAGTCTGTCCCATATATCCTTTGCTGATGAATATTTTCCTAGATTCTTCTTTACAGAATCAGGTAGCCCATCCAAGATTGTCTTTGCTGCTTTTGCATTGTACTCCTTGGATTCTCTATCCATCCTGCTATCATCAATCACTGATTCCCAAATTTCAATCCCTTCAGACTTTAAGAAAGTCCTCATTTTTATTTCCCATATATCAAAGTTCCCATTGAACCTTGGAGCCTCAAATATAATTCTTTCAAATTGATTGTCTTCTATTTTAGTAGTAGAGGGAGACACATCCTTAGGAGGTTTGAAGACTTTCTTCCTTGACCTTGCCATTCTTTACTGTGCCTCAAAATACTTGACTGTGTATTTTAAAAATCACTGACTGTCTTCAACACAAAAAAAACTTTGAGAAATACCTGGATTCTTTTGCCTGAGACTTCACTCTGCTGGAGAAGTTGCTGCAGCTAAAAACTCCTTCCTTCAGCTTCTTTGACACCTTCAAAGAGCCTGGATTTGCTCTGATACCACTGTTGAGAATTTTTCTGGTAAAATTCCAAAAACAAACAAACTGAACACAGAGACAATGCTCTGTTTTTCTGCCACAGGATCTTTAACACAGGGAAACAAAAAATGTTTCCAGAACACAGAGTTTTACCCACACACATAAAAACTTGTATTCATAAAAAGAAACAGCTGCTGTTACAAAATGGGTCTTCCTCTTAACAAAGGGATTTCACCAGCACTGCTTTTACAAAAACATCTTCCTCACACAGATGGATTCTCCAACTGCTGTTACAAAAAAAACATATTTCTCACACAGAGGGATTCACCAGAGATTATGTTGAAGAGCATCTTCCTCTTAACCAGAGGGATTCACCAGTCTATGCTGAAAAGCATCTTCCTCTTGACAGAGGGATTCACCAAGAGACTGTGCTGAAGAGCACCTTCCTGTTTAATAGAGGGATTCACCAAGAGATTGTGCTAAAGAGCACCTTCCTCTTTAACAGAGGGATTCACCAAGAGAACATTTCAACAACAAAATATTACTCTGTCTCCTCCTGAGATTTTACACTGTTGTATGTAAAAATCTCATTTACATTTACTGCTGTGTAAAAACAAAATCTTACATTTACTGCTGTAGATGCAATTCCTTACACATGCTGCTGCATTTTCTAATCATAACATTTCAACAAAAACAAAATATCTTCACGCTGCTGCTCATTTCAAGAACCCCTGCACTGGTTTTGTTTTCTTCTACACACTGCTGTTCATTTGCGAGCTGCTCTAATTTCTCATTGCTGTGTGTATGTTCCGTTTCATTACAAAATGGTCAACAGCACAAAAACATACATCATACAATGCATATGCTTCACATCGAAATCATTTTCACACTGCTGTGCGATCCTCTCTTACATATCCATTCTTCACATTACATTTCACTACTATGCATTTCAATGCATGAGCTCCACACAAAAATTACCACGCTGCTCCCCTGTTCTTCTCTACTCGCACTGCTGTGCGTTTCACAATATGTCTTCAATACAATGTCAATGAACAACAACTCATTTCCTTATGCACTGTTGTGCATGCCAATAACCATAGACTCTGTCTCCCCTTTTTATTTTTACGAGCTGTGCGTTTTTCACCGTTTCCCTCACGAAAGTCAACGGAACAAAAAACATAACGCATATATATCATATGCAAAATAATAAAACTATTTTTTTTACTTGTTCCGTGAAAATAAAAACTACATGCGTAAAACAAACAAAACACTAAATTTAATTATTTCACCTATATCTACGAATGCCATTTAATTCTCAGCATGGCGAAGGTACTTCATAAATTAATTTACTGGTGAAAGACAAAACTTTACACAATCTCCATGCCCTGCAGAGCCTACCCAGCTTTGACCTCGATCCGACGGCAAGTAGTCTTCACACTCATCCAACGATCATCGCTCGGCCTAATCAAACGAACGTTATGTCTTGACAGAAAGGGTGTTTTGAAAACGTAGAGAGGACGCGTGGCAGAGTTTTATTGCATCGGACTAGTTTGTACAAAAACCACTTGCTGAGCAAAAGCGGTCCAATAAGGTAGCTGGTTTTCCTGAGCTATTTCCCTGCTGCACGATGGCGGATTCGCCAATTGACTGTGCTGCCGTCGCTGTCCCTGCACAGTAGTTGGAATTAATATTCCAACACTTATGCTACTTTTATTCTCAAGATGTGCAGGCTCTTATTAAATGCGTGTTGGAGATGATTCCGATGAGTCATTTTTCCCCATCATAATGTTTTCCGTTGTATTCTGGTGATCCATATACCTAGTGCAGATATACATATGCTGCAAGGCCTGTCACATGTCTAACAACATTTTGAGAAGGAAGATGAAAAATAGAAAATGACTTCTCGTTCTACGAAAGCACACTGAGAATCAACGGATATCCAGTCAAATCCCAGGATATTCCTCGGAGGACGCTGAGAATGGACACAAATGCTGGAAAATTCTAGGATATTTCACCAATTAATCTCAAGTTATTGTCTATTTTAAAGTGTTAAAGTGTTACAGGGAATATGATTCGGTATTGTTCCTTTGGCATATACCATTACTCTATTCTATTTAAATCAGGTCTTCTTCAACTGTTAGGGTGAAGTGACTCAGACTGCGCAGTACCATATAGAAGATATGATCGTTTCTGCGATGTGATCTAAATGAAGTCAATGGTTGAAGTACAAGCCAGCAGCAAATGAATTTGACGTGAAGTAAAATTTTCTTTACTGCCAGTTTTGTCAGTAAAACAGTAAATGTAATTTACTGTGGGTTGGTAAGTTTTGGGTAAAGACTTTAATTTTGTTTCAGCGGGAGTATGGGCACAAGTAAAAGTTGGTAAAACCATTTAATTTTATTGTGTCTTTTATGGAAGCATGGCCAGTGAAAACATGAAGTAATTTCCTTTTGGGTGTCGTATATATATATATGTAATGTTTTTTGTGAAAAAATAGAGAAGAAGGAAGAACGCAGCAGTGCGTATGAAAATATACACAACAGTGTAAATGAGTATTGTAAAGAGAAGCACAGCAGTGCATCTATAACACGCAGCAGCGAAATAGAATATACAGCAGACACAGCAGTCTGAATCCCTTTTGTAAATCCCTCTGTGGGAGAGGAAGATCATATTTTTGCAACAACAATTTCTTTCTTTTATTAATGAATAGAAATCTTTGGTGTGTGAAAACTCTGTCCCCTGCAAATAAACTTTAAGTTTCCGCTGTGTTAAAGATCCTGTGTTTCAAACAGAGCATCCTTGTTCTCTATTCTGTAATTTTGTTTTTGGAATTTTACCAGACAAATTCCCAACAGTGGTATCGGAGCTAGTCCAGGCTCTTTGAAGGGTTCAAAGAACCTGAAGGAAGGATTCTTACTGCAGCAATTTCTCCAGCAGTGTGAAGACTCAGGCAAAAGAATCCAAGGTATTTCTCAAGTTTTTTTTGTGTTGTTGTTGAAGACAGTATGTTATTTTAAATACAGAGTGAGGTATTTGAAGCATAGTTAAGAGTGCAAGAATGGCTGGCACCAGCACCAGCAATAGCATGGGTATGCAGCTCCCACTATTTTATGGCAAAAACTATGACTATTGGGCAATAACAATGAAAGCCTTGTTTTCTTCCCAAGACTTATGGGAAATAGTTGAAGATGGTTTTGAACAACCAGCAGATGAAAATGAGTTTAATGGATTAACTCAAGGAGAGAAAGATTTGTTAAAGAGCTACAAGAAGAAGGACTCAAAAGCCCTCTTCTTCTTGTATCAAGCAGTGCATGGAAGCGTTTTTCCAAGGTTAGCAGCAGCTACGATATCCAAAGAAGCATGACAAACTCTTAAAACAACCTATCAAGGCATGGAGAAAGTGAAGACAGCAAAACTACAGTTGCTGAGGAGAGATTTTGAGAACCTATGCATGAAGGAGTCAGACAATATTGACTCATTCTTCACTCAAGTGATTGGTCTGGTCACACAGATAAGGACTCATGGAGAAGTTCTTGAAGAAAGGAGGATTGTGGAAAAACTATTGAGGTGCCTACCCTTAAGGTTCCACGTGATTGTCACCACCATAGAAGAGACAAAGGATCTCACAAATTTCTTAGTTGATGAGCTTCATGCATCACTAATCACACATGAGCAGAGGTTGAGTAGAAATGAAAACTCATTTCTAGAGCAAGCCTTCAAGACCCAGATGTCCTTTGGAAGAGGAAGAGGTCAAGGCAGAGGAAACAAGAGAGGAAGAGGCAGAATCCAGAACAGAGGTGGAAGGAACAGTCCAGCAAATGCTCAAGGAAGAGGCAGCAATCCAAATCAGAACCAAGGCCAAGGTAGCAGCCAACAAAGTGGACAACATCATGCTCAAGGACAAAGGTATGAAAAATCCAATGTCCAATGTTATTATTGTAAAAAATATGGGCATTATGCCAGTGAATGTAGGAAGAAGCAGCATGATGTGAATAATAGATCTAATGCAAATATTACTGGAGAAAATGTCAGCCAAGATAATGTGTTGTTAGCCTGTAACATGGTTGAAACAAATAGTGAAGATATATGGTTTCTAGACTCCGGTTGCAGCAACCATATGACAGGAAACATAGCTTTGTTTTCTGCTCTAGATCAAAGTGTGAAGTCACAAGTCACACTTGGGACTGATAGAAAAATTTCTGTTATGGGTAAAGGAGAAGTTAAAATATTTACAAAGAAAGGAGAAAAGAAAACCATAGCAGATATCTATTATGTTCCTGGAATGAGATGTAACCTCTTGAGTATTGGACAGCTTGTTCAAAAAGGTTACAATGTTTTCTTTGAGAATGATGTATGCACCATCATGGATATTGCACCCAGCAAAAGATGCATTGTTGAAGTGAAATTGACAAGGAATAGAATGTTCCCTCTTAGAATAAGGGCAAAATTGAAAAATGAAGTAATTGCAGCAGTTTCCCAAGAGGCTCTCCAAAGTGTGCCAAAGGATGAAAATTGGTTGTGGCACTTGAGATTTGGACATCTCAACTTTGGAGGTCTTAACTTGTTGAGCAAAAAAGGAATGGTAAGGGGATTACCATTGATAGAGAAACCGGACAGCCTTTGTGAAGGCTGCATATTGGGAAAACAACACAGAGAAAGTTTTCCTTCAGGGAAAAGCATAAGGGCAAAAGCACCCTTAGAAATTGTCCACTCAGATTTATGTGGACCAATGCAAACCCCATCTTTAGCAGGCAGCCAATATTTTCTAACATTTATTGATGATTTTACAAGAAAGACTTGGGTTTATTTCTTGAAGAACAAATCGGAAGTGTTTGAAAAATTCCGAAATTTCAAAGCACTTGTGGAAAATCAAAGTGGGTTGCGTATTAAAGTCTTGAGAACTGACAGAGGAGGTGAGTATATCTCCAAAGAATTTTTATGTTTTTGTAGAGAAAATGGAATTCATAAACAATTTACAGCAAGGTACACCCCACAGCAAAATGGAGTTGCTGAAAGGAAGAATAGAACCATTATGGATATGGCGAGGAGCATGCTGAAGGCAAAGCATTTGCCAAATGATTATTGGGCTGAAGCCGTAAACTGTGCAGTATATATCTTGAATAGGTGTCCTACAAAAGCTGTGATGAACAAAGTGCCAGAAGAGGCATGGAGTGGGAGAAAGCAAGGAGTCACCCACATGAAAGTTTTTGGATGTGTGGCCTATGCACACATTCCTGATCAGCTAAGGAGGAAGTTGGATAGCAAAGGGGAGAAATGTATCTTCATTGGATACAGTGAGGAATCCAAAGCTTACAGATTGTATATCCCATCCACCAAGAAATTCTTTGTGAGCAGAGATGTTCAGTTCATTGAGGAGGAAGCTTGGGATGGAAGCATAGAGAAAACAGTTAATGTTAAAAACTGTTTGTCTCATGATGAAGATGATGAGGAGATGGCTGAAATACATCCCCAAACAGCAGCGCCAACACAAGAACAGCAACACCCTTGAGGAGAAATGAGAGTGCTTCTCCAAGCACACCACAAGAAGGAAATTCAAGTGCATCTTCAAGCACTTGCACACTGAATGAACGAGGTAAGAAGTTTAGAAATTTAAGTGACATTTATAATGAAAGAATGAATTCCTTGTTTGCTTTGTACTTTCATGTTGATGACCCTATTCATTTCGAAGATGCTATTAAAGATAAGAAGTGGATAGAAGATATGGATGAGGAGATGAATGCCATAGAAAGAAACAAGACATGGGATTTGGTTGAACTACCAAAAGGTAAAGAAGTCATTGGAGTCAAATGGGTCTATAAGACCAAGTGCAATGCTGAAGGCAAAATTGAAAGACACAAGGCAAGGCTGGTTGTCAAGGGATACAAGCAGCAGTATGGGAGAGATTATGAGGAGACTTTCGCACCGGTTGCAAGAATGGAAACCATGAGAGCGGTGCTGTCCATAGCAGCACAAAACAAATGGAAAGTCTACCAAATGGATGTGAAGTCGGCATTCCTAAATGGAGTGTTAAAGGAGGAGGTTTACATTGAACAACCACTAGGTTATGAGAAGAAAGGCCAAGAACACAAAGTTTGCAAATTGAAGAAAGCTCTTTATGGGCTGAAGCAAGCGCCAAGAGCGTGGTACAGTAGAATAGATTCCTATCTACTGGAAAATGTATTTGACAAATGTGAGGGAGAACCCACAGTCTACATCAAAGAAAAGGATGGTAAGATTTTAATTGTTGTATTGTATGTTGATGATGTGATTTTTACAGGCAATGATGACTACCTCATTGAAAACTTCAAATCAGTCATGAAAGAGGAATTTGAAATGACTGACATGGGTTTGCTAAGATACTTCTTAGGAATAGAAGTAGATCAAAATGAAAATGGAATTTTTATCTCTCAAGCAAGATATGTAAATGAAGTGTTGGGCAGGTTTAATATGCAAGAGTGCAAAGAAGCAATCACTCCCACGGTAATGGGATTAAAACTCAGCAAAGAGGACAGCAACAAGGATTTTGATCCTAGCTTATATAAGAGCATAGTTGGCAGCCTTATGTATTTAATTGCAATTAGGCCTGACATAATGTTTGCTGTTAGTTTGATTTCCAGATTCATGGAGATGCCAAAAGATGCACATTGGCAGGCAGCAAAAAGAATTCTGAGGTATGTCAAAGGTACAAAAAGATTTGGCATTTTGTATACTTTTTCAGAAAATTCAGATTTGGTTGGATACACTGATAGCGATTGGGCTGGAAGTGGAGATGATCGGAAAAGCACATCCGGTTACGTTTTTCACATGGGTTTAGGAGCCATTTCATGGGCTTCCAAGAAACAGCCAATTGTGGCATTGTCTACAGCAGAAGTAGAGTACATGGCAGCTACAGCAGCAGCGTGTCAAGTGGCTTGGATGAGGAGACTGTTAAGAAGTCTATGCCAAGAGAAGGCAACAACAACGGTATTTTTTGTGACAATAGCTCTGCTATTGCGTTGTCCAAGAATTCTGTGTTTCAGAAGCGAACGAAACACATTGATACAAGGTTTCACTACATCAGAGAATTGGCGAACAATGGAGAAATTGTTCTACAACATTGCAGGACTCAGGAACAGGTAGCAGACATCCTGACAAAGCCACTGGATCAGAAGAGCTTTGAATTTTTGAGGAAATGTTTGGGTATGATTGAATACCCAGCAGTTGAAATTAAAGGGGAGTGAAGAAATAATAATTTCAACTGCAGGTTTATTTGATTTGCGATGCGATCTATCGCAAATCGCAAATCGCAAACTCACCCTGTCACCCTCCGTTATGTGCTATGTTTTCTGGTGATTGCGATATATTTTTGCGATGCGATAATTATCGCATATCGCAGATCGCACTAGTGTGTGTGTGTGCTCCACTTTTGTGTTCCGCCAAATGCGATTTCTGCGATGCAATCTAAATGAAGTCAATGGTTGAAGTACAGGCCAGTAGCAAATGAATTTGATGTGAAGTAAAAGTTTATTTACCGCCAGTTTTGGTCAGTAAAACAGTAAATGTAATTTACTGTGGGTTGGTAAGTTTTGGTAAAGACTTTGATTTTATTTCAGTGGGAGTATGGGCACAAGTAAAAGTTGGTAAAACCATTTAATTTTATTGTGTCTTTTACGGAAGCATGGCCAGTGAAAATGTGAAGTAATTTCCTTTTGATTTTCATATATATATATATGTAATGTTTTTTGTGAAAAAATAGAGAAGAAGGAAGAACGCAGCAGTGCGTATGAAAATATACACAGCAGTGTAAATGAGTATTGTAAAGAGAAGCACAGCAGTGCATCTGTAACACGCAGCAGCGAAATAGAATATACAGCAGACACAGCAGTCTGAATCCCTTTTGTAAATCCCTCTGTGAGAGAGGAAGATCATATTTTTGTAACAACAGTTTCTTTCTTTTATTAATGAATAGAAATCTTTGGTGTGTGAAAACTTTGTCCCCTGCAAATAAACTTTAAGTTTCCGCTGTGTTAAAGATCCTGTGTTTCAAACAGAGCATCCTTGTTCTCTGTTCTGTAATTTTGTTTTTGAAATTTTACCAGAAAAATTCCCAACATTTTTCACATGTGCAGACTAGTTACAGGGTACTCTTCTTTGGCAGAAGGTAGCGTGAGATATATTGCTGAAGAGGTATGTCGTAAATGTTGTTGGATTTTTGGTTATTTTGTGTAAGTGAATGTCCAGTTCAAATCCCTGAATCACTGTGGAAAACCATTCCTATTTTTCTTTTTGGCACCTCAAACGCTAACTGCCTGCAAAAGGAGAATTGCCCAGCGAGTGGACTTGCACAAATCAGGACTGAAGCAAAAAACTGGAATGGACTTCTGTGAACAAGGGGTCTGTCCAAAGTATAAGTCCGTAGAAGAACCCAAAAGTTGCTTTATATTTTATTAGTTTGTCTTTCTGTCTTAATCTTGCTATTAACATGCTAAAATTAGCGATTGTGATCGTTGCTCTCCCTCAAATCGTTGAATTTTTAGGAAAGAAGCAGTTAATTAAATAATCAACACATCGAATTGCTTAAAAGCATTACCTGCTTTGGTTTTAGAATATAGCCCAACGGCCAGCCCTTGTTTCAGAACTGGACTTAATACATCTAATGTCAAGCAACCTGTTTGATCCTATAACATCTCGTATGCGAGTTATATATCTCTAAATGCAGCGAATGGGTAAACCATATTAATGTAATGCAGTAAGATTAGTGAGATACGCTGTATGCCCTAAGCCACAGATTGCAGTAAAGATCTGGATCGTCGTTTATGCCCATTTATATGTGCTGTCCAAATTTGCTAATTAATTGTAAATAGAGACAAATATTTAGCATTGCTCTATTACTTTTGGTCATTTTTCTTACCAGGCATTCAGCTGAACGGTTTATGGTTGTGTGTTGATCAGTGATTTTATATATATATATATATATTCTTTGAGATATTTAAATATCTTTTGGGTTAATCGAATGTTACGATCGAGTTTTACACAATTGGTTAAATTTCTCCCACTGGATTTTGTTGTACACCATAAACGCGGTTGACATGTGAGAAATAATATTACATTCGCGGAATATTAACGTAAAAAAATATTTTTATATATTGTTTTTCCAAATCACATATAAAATGATTTCATAATAATGTGGTAAGGAAATTAATTTGTATTTCATAACGATAAAGTATAATTAAAAAAGCAAATAAAGTGATACATGTGTATAAACAACCCTTAGTAATGATATAGTATACTATACTAAGGAACTGTTTGTTAGTTGTATTTAAAGAAGTGAAATTACATTTAACAAAAATAAATCGATACTTTTAAATATTATGATTTTCTTTTAACGTTTTCATAAAATTATTTTAAGTTTAAATTATTAAAATTTGTTAATATACATCTATAGACTTATTTTCATAAGTAGATTATAGGCATATATCAATCACATTTAGTAAGGTGTTTGTGTTAGTTGATGCTTGATTATCGCTAAATATTTTCAAGTTATCTTTATCTAGAGTTTTTTATGATTAATATAGAGTCGATTATGGATGACCATAGTTGTCCACAACTAATTATTGTTGACTGTGATAGATTATGATTTAATATGGTTGACCATGGTTGTTCATGTTTGATCATGGTAGACCATGCTTGAACATAACTTTATATCATAGATTATGATGATCCATGTTCACAATGGATGGTCATGGTTGAGGTTGGACCATGGTTTTCCATGTTGTTGAGCATGGTTTGACTATCATTTTCCAAAGTTGACTAGAGATGACCATGGTTGGTTATGGTTGATCATTTTTGACCATTGTTAATCATGGTTTATGATGGCTAACCAAAGGTGATTGTTGACCATGGTTGATTAGTGTCATCTATGATTAAAAATGGTTGATCATATTGACCATAGTTATCTATAGGCTACTATAATTGACTATAGTAAACCATAGCAAATTATGATATCATTTACTCTAAAATATATTTTCTAAAAAATTCCATCTTATTCCAATTTTTCATTTTTTCTATGATATTGAAATATCTTTTCAAAAACATAAATGTAAAATAAATTTTCAATTATTTTATTTCTGTATAAATTATTTAATACTAAAACCTTATTCTTTTCCAATAAATAAATAAATAAATAAATATATATATAATATATATATATATATATATATATATATATATTAATTATTTCAAAATGGAAGTAGAGTTTGTGAAACATATCACTTCTTCATTGGAGCTATTTGACCCAAAAAAAACATTGGCCACGTTGTAAAATTCATGCTATTTTCCTCAAATAAATATTATATATTATTGATTTTAGATCACTCATATCTACACTCTGTGGATCCCATTTCGAAGGTTTATTTATTTTGTTTTTTAAGTGGGCTTTTGTAAAAGGATTTGAAATATGTAGTTTTCCTTTGCAATTTCTTCTCAAAATGTTTCATAAATTAAATTATGAATTACATTATCTTAATTTTTTTATCTATTGAAACATATGCAGAATAAAAAAATCTATGCGCCTTTTTCCAGCTAAGGTTCCTTTATACCAAACTTTATGTACCACAATAGATATGAGAACAAAATTGCACGCGATTTGTGAAAAAATAACGTATGAATTCTTTTTAGTAATAATAGGCATTTAAGGTAAGGAAATAGATTAGCAATGTTTATTTAGTTGAAGGAATTCACTCTTATTCATTTTCGTAAAGGAACTTTTCGATGAACAATTATAATGATAATGTACACACAAAAATTAACATAAAAGATATATATTAAATTTTTATGTTAGGGTAATATTATCTATCACTCCTTGATTCTTGGAATTGGGTTAGGTGTGAAAGACCAAACGATAATGATAGATAAATTTTACACTGTTACCATAACTCTAGTTTCAAGTAGCCTCTATGACATAAATCCTATGGTGAGGTGAAGTGCCCTTTTATAGCTGATCTAGGATTCTAAAACGAAAAAGTTATTGCTATGTTGTTTACAAATACGGAAAATTGTCGTTTATCTTCTATACTGATTTCCTTTCGTGGAATATTACCCTCTATTCGAGGAAAGGATTGTATTACTATATGTGTACTTAGTTTTCTATGTTCATAATTAAATTTATGACATTAGTTGGCATTCCTTTTATTATTTGACTTGATTAGTAAGGCACTTAGATTCGTTTTGAGCTCCCCATGGTGTGAATAAGAGTATGTAAGATGGTTGGATATCTTTACGCATGCTTGTTATGTTTTTATTGGGTGAATTTATGATTTCATACTCACATTAAAAGGAATTTGGAGAAACAGACATGATGCACACAAAATTAGCAAAATTAGAAGCTACATAAATAATGCTCATGAGATCTAATAAAGTCCAAACAAGGAATCAGTTGTTGAGAAAATCTCTCAACAAACTAATCTTATCTATTTACTAATGTAAGAATTATTCCAAGTCCCCCCTTTAATGCTTACATTACATTATTACAAAGATTAATACTAAAAATGATGAATTACAATTCACATGTGACATTGGTCTTCCTCAAAACTTATCCCCACTCTGAAGTCTCTTGGACAACGCTCTTTTCACCACCACAATATTCAAGCTTCTCATTCAACTCATTTAAGACAAAACCATCTCTAACCATCTTTGATGAACTTTGTATAATTGGCCCTTCTCGATCTCCCGAAGGACAATCTCGATACTCGACTGTATCTAGCATTAATTATGCATTTGACATTTCTACAAACATGGATCTCATAACATAACCTGTAATTGATGCTCTTGAAGCCTGAAGCACAACAAGATCCATCATCGAATAACAAACCCACACAATCAAATTAGTGATATGTTCTCTCGGCACCGAAGAGCATCGAGAACCATTAATTTAATTATATTCCTCTATTCATCACTTGTTTTCGCACCTTTCACATTCCACACAAACCAAGATAGAAAAATAAATAAAAGTAACAAACACCATGACTACAAAACTGATTTCCATTTTCTGTGATTCCACCTTTTCACCCACTGTTAAAAAAAAATTGAAGTCCATAATAGCAAAACTAGTCACTACTATTGTCAACATTTTCAAGAACATGGATGTCGCTAGTATTAAGAGAAGAGACAAAACATCTAAAGAATAAAATTCTATTGTAGAAAATTCATGTTATATGTATCTTCCTCCTTCGAAGATTCTGATGGAGACAAATGAGGAAACCTTCGTCCATCACTGAACATTAAATTTACGTATTTGCTAGATCTTCCGAAGATTCCAGTAGCCTTTTAGTAGTGAAAACATAAGCCCTCTCCGTATTTAGATCCAACCCTTTCTTGGGAGGAAGACTATTTGAAGAATCTAGTCTTCGAAACCTGGGGCATGAATGACTTCGCTGCCAGTTTCAAATTGGATCTTGCCTTGAGATCGAACTGCTCCTTATCCACTGTGAAAATATGATTAGATTTTCTACTCATCATGGCATTGCACAAACGTGAAATAGGCAACTATGTCTTGGAGTGGTGTCATGTGTGGATACAATATTGAAAATCACGTGGGTCTTTGCATGACATACGCGACAATACAACTCATACAAATCCTTTTCAAGATAAGAGCTTCGAAGAGGAAAACTATTCCAAATTTTGTAGTGGTTTGTAGATCCACACTCTCACTCATGTTTCCCTGTCAAATCACGTCGGTCTCTGCATGACATACGCCACAATACTACTCGTACAACTCCTTTTCAAGATCAGAGCTTTGAAGAGGAAAGCTATTCCAAATTTTGCATTCGTTGGTAGATCCACACTCTTGCTCGTGTTTCCCTATCTTTCTCTCGGCCGCTGAGGGTGATATGTGCAGAGTGAGAGAATTTTCTTGTGAGGTTGTCTCAACCCAAAAATCAACAGCGTGAATCCAAAATTTTTCAAGCATAAAAAATCCTCTTGAAAATTGAATTCCCCTCGACTCTTCAATGATTTTTTTAGGTCCAAAAAGTTCTCGAGCTACTTTAACTGGAATATTTGATTTCCAAAGGTGTACTCCATCTACATTGTAGGCAAGTGACACATCTAAATGTTCTTTTATCAACACACTCATATGACCGTGTGTAAGAACTCTGGTGAAAATTCCATCTATATATATACATATAAATATATGTAGACATAGACACACACACATATATGGCCATGGTGATGGGACACATATTCCAAGATGAATGGTGGGGGAAACATCCTAATGGGCATTGATCCGATTTATTATGGCTAAGGAAATTGGAAAAGGCTTTGAAAATGAATGAGGCATTTATTGGTATTTTATTTATGAAAATAATGGAAATTAGGAGAAAAAAAAGTGAAAGGTCACAGGTTGCATGTGAGGAGTAAAATGAAGGAAAATAATGGAAAATGAGGAAAATAGAGGCCTCATTAATAAAAAGGCTTCTCAAGATCAGTGGGGAGGAGTTGGTTAGTTCAGTTTTGGAGCTATCTCGTTATTATCTCTCTCTCTCATACTCTTGGAGACTTAGAGTTTTCATGGAGAACTCTTGGTGGGTGTGGCATACTTGGATTTTTGGAGCAAGAAGGAAAATGAAGAGTAAGAAAGTGCAAGAGGGCATCAAAATCAGCAACTACATCAGATTTTCTTGCAAGCACTGAGTTGCATGTATCTTTCCTTCACTAGTTTTGGCATGCATGGCACATGCATGTGGTTTCTTGGTTGTGATCTATCAATGGCATGGAGGATTACCTAGATTGACAGTGGATTGCCTAGGCTTTCCATTCCCTCGATAGTCAAGGTGATTGTGGGTTTACTTTCACTATTTTTTTTTGGTTGGTTCTCATGTTTCCTTAGCTTGGGTTGAGTTACTAATTCCTGGAGCCTTGGTTGGAAAAATGCTTTGGCGGCCTGGAAAATCTTGGGTTGAGTTATTAGTTTCATAGCCTTGGTTGGGAAAATGATCTAAAGCCCTTGGTGGGTTGAGTTAATAGTCCTGGAGCCTTGGTTGGACAAACGTTCTAGAGCCCAACAACACTTGTGGGTTGATTTATTAATCTTGGAACCTTGCTTGGAACAAATGCTCTAGAGCCCAGGATGGCTGGTATAAAGACCAATTGGATGATGGTTTTGTGATTTCCGACCGTAAGGTGGAACCATTGTTTGATGGGTTAAGTTGGATGGCCTATAGAAGCCCTACATGAGTTTTGATTGATGTGTTCTATAAGATCTCACATTCAAGCTTGGAATATGGCTTGAGGGTGAATTGTTGACGAGAGATTTGGCTCACCCATTCTATGATCAAGTGGAATGTGGAAGTCCCATCTCGGATTTAGATTTTGCATCATTAATGAAAGATTATTTCTCCTAGTATCTTTATAAGTATTATGATGGATTATATTATTGTGCTTGCATTGGTATTTCTGACCATATTATGCTGGTTATGTATATGTTTTATTGCAACAACCATGCATGGATTTCATCATGTTTTTACTTGTAATTGAATGATCAACGTATCTATGATGTAATGGATGGAATGCAAGTTAAAGTGATAAGGAAAAAATTATTCATAGTGAATCTTAGATAAGTATGAGACTGCTATGCTCAGATCTCTTATTTACACCTGTAGGTTGCATATTTACTAATTGTTTTCCAAAACGTTTGTCATGGCTAGAAGGGCTCCAGTCAAGATCTTGAAGAAGTATTTCCTTTAGTACTATGATTTCCATGTTATTTTACCGATTTGAAGAGATGGTTCAATTCTGGGCAGTGACCTAGGCTCTAAGCTTGAAAAAAGTGACTCAAATCCCAGAGTTGTTGGCATAGAGCTGACAAATTGGGTGTCTATTCACTGGCAGGCAAGCCTATGAGAGCGACTTTGGGGTTACAGTCGCATGAATTCCTTGTCATGGGAGCGAATTTGGGTTTAATTCATTTAAATGCTAAGTTAACTCACGGATTGGGCACTTGAAGTGGTGGATTACATCTTAGTGCTCCTGAAGCACCTATGGGATGTCTCTGTGTTGTGTTTCCATCAATTCAACTTCCTTAAGGTCACATACAAGGTGGAATTTGATCATAGTGGATTCTCGTCGCATGTTTACCCCATCTGGCTGATTGCTTCGTTAGATGTGGTAGGAGGGTGTTACAGAGTGGTATCAAATTGTGGTTGCGCTCTTCTTGGGTTGTGCATTGATCATGATTTCGTGTTGGTTGCATATGTGTTCCTTATGCATGTAGTCCATGTTCTTGTTTCATTTGCATGGTGATGATCATGGTTTTAGTGATGTGGCCATGTGAAGGTTGAAGGTGTTGTCATGGAGTATGTCTTCCTCTGTGTATGGTTTATTATGTAGTTGTCATGAATGTATGGTCTTTGTTATAGTTATGCATTATAGTAGGTCAAACATGCCTTATGAATTCATGGTATACAATTTAGGTCATCATGATGCTATTGGTTGTTATGATTCTAATGTGTTGACTGAGATAGAGAAGGAGATGAAAATCATTATAATGAGGTTGCAACATTAGACTTTGGGGTAAGAGAAGATCATGATACAGGTATTGTATGTTTTTCATGCAGCTATGTAAGTTAAGGATTGTCATATGTATTAGGTTATATACATTAGGCTTATGTAGATGCATTTTGATGTTATGGTTACATTCATGATAGATGATAGTTGATTAGTATAGTCATATGCACATGTGTCAGATAGTCATGAAGGATAGTAATCTCTAGTTGTATGCATTGCTATTTTTGTTTTATGCTAGATAACTTGATGATCATGTTATATGTTGTTGATGAGTATGATATAGGTTAAGTTGTTTTTTTTATATGTTAGTTAACTTGATGATTAGGGTTATTTCATTGAGATCTTGATGTTGTAATTTGGATTTTTTAAATGCATGATGGTTATGTTCATTGCATTGAAGATATTGATGATATATGTATTGTGTTAACTTGGACTGGCCTATGCAGATGGTTATGGTTGCAATATTCAGGTATGATCCAACATATTTGTGATATGGTGTTGTACCAATCTAGATTGAATATTCATATGTGTGAAAGATAATTGTGTATGAGTTATGATGTAAACATGTTAACTAGTGACGATTTTGGAAATCAAGATCTTATTTATGTTTGGGTTAATATGTTGTGAAGATATATCATTCTAACATAGATTGATTACGCAGACAAGATTTACGCCATTCAGATACATTAAGGTATGAGTTTTCTTACGCCATATGCTTGGTGCTTAACTTTTTTATTATGTCATCTATTGGGTGTTTCAGTGTTGTATGTCTATTACGTTATCTAGTTGATTTATTTAACATGGTATGGTTGAAAGTTGGTTGAATGTTTGATGAATTGCATAATATGAGTATGTGTTCAAACGATCTTGTTTTAAGATGATTGTACTAACACACATGTGTTGAGACAGTACTTGAATGTAGTTGAAAATTGTAGCATTATGTCTAATTAGTAATGACTATGAGTTGACTATGGATTATGACATGATTGTTTGTAAAAGTTGATTTCAAATTGATAGATATGATTGTCTTGATATTTGGAATGTGTGATTGACATGGGTAAATAGTTGCAGGAAACATGCTTAGTATTAATATGATAAGGTAATAGTTGATATGTTTATATAACTAATATTTGGGTGATGTGACAATACATAGTAAGCCTCGATTGCAACAAGGTAAAAGGGTAAAAGAAAGGAATTGGACAAGAATTCCTTTAGCTATGTTTAGAAACCCTAATTCCAAATGAATGAGGGCTTTGCATATAGGTAGTCTTCTTAACCTTGATTTCTATGAAATTATGTGGATATACGCTAGATTCAGGAATATGTACTTGACAGGTATATTATCTAGCCTCTAGTTACAGGTGGATTTGGCAAGGGAATTGGAGTCACTTGAGAGATGGTGTGGATGTGTTCAGTTGCAAGCAACGTGCTTGGCACAACAACATAAGGGAACTAGTATGATGTAATGAATAGTTATGTAATGACAATTATGTTTTTGTGGCAGTATGATGTAGGGAATTGCATGACAAAAGAGATTTCCATAAGATCTTGAAGGAGGCTTAGGTTGAGCTTTCCTTTGGAAGCACTAGGAACCATGTGGATTGAGTCATGGTGTTTGTTGCTAGTCTTGTTATTTTTGTCTTTTGTGATTTTTTGAGCTTGATTTGTTGTTTGTTTATGTCCAGTGCAAGGAATTTCCACTTTGTTGTGGTGTCATATTGTTATTAGCTTTCATGGTTTTCTTCTTGGTTGTTTTTTGTCTTGCCTTTTACGTTTTGAGTCTCAAGAATTTGTTTGGGAAAGTGGAAAGTTGATAGAGCTCAGGAGAGTTGTGTGGTACCTGAAAGGTAATGTAAGATTCATATGAAGCTCTGTGCATGAGTAAGTGCAATGAAGGGTAAGACTATGACATCCATGGTCCATAAGTGTAAATGGACGATCGCAAGATAGTCAGGAGAAAGGTAATGAGAAAAAGTAAAGTAAATGGACTTGAGGTGTCAGATGGTTTGACCAAGTTGGGAATGGTGGTTCTCAATGTTGTGCACAAATAAAGAAGTTATATTAACCTTGACCTTGATATCTAGTATTTATGTTGTGATCATGATTGCTTTATACTAATGATTATATGCATATATGTATGTATGTACATTGATATCTTACAGGGTCATCATGGATCATACTTTTTTTTTATGCTAATGTTTATGTATATGTATGTATGTGTATATTTGTCTATGTCATTGTCCGATAGGGTCATCAAGAATTGTTCTGGTGGAGGAATGATTGCTTATGCAGGCAAATGACATGAAGAGGTTCTTGGTCTTACAAGGAATCAATTGGGAAGTGTAGTCATGAAAAATATATGAGATCAATATCATGTGGTTATGAGTTGATATTATGTGATTATATTATATCTATGTTATGGATAGATTATACCAAGGGATACATCAGCGAAATGAAAGTAGTGCGGTCTGTGGAATGCTAGGACAAGCATGGATAAGACGCTGGAAGAAAGGTTGCTTGGTAGAGGTAGTGTGGTCTCGGATGTGTGGCATTACTATTGTGCATATGTCGTACATGTTGTACATGTTTAATCTGTGATGATTGTGCATGTGCAGTATTGTGCATATGTAGTGTGTGTACATGTTGTTTATGCAATATTATGTACAAGGTGTTAGTACCGATAGTGTTGTATGAATATTTTATATTCAGTGTTGTGTATAGATGGTGCTATGTACATGTTGGATATACGGTGTTGTGTAAATATTGTACTTTGTGCATGATGGATATGCAGTGTTATATGAATATGGTGTTCTGCGCATGTTGGATATGTGGTGCTATGTATAGACGATGCTATGTACATGATGGATATGTCGTGCTATGTACATGTGGTGTTGCGTGCATGTTGTGCATCTGATGCTATGTACATATGGTGTGGTGTGCATGATTATATAAGTGGTGTTGTGTGAATGTGGTTTTGTGTACATGTTGTATAAGTGGTGCTATGCACAGGTGGTGTTGTGTACATGTTTTGCACATGGCAATTTGTACATGTGGTGTTGCATAGATGTCGTGCATGTGGTACTAAGTACATGTGGTATTGTATACATGTTGTAAAGGTGGTGTAGTGTACATGTGGCGCCATGTACATGTGATGATGTGCACACGTTGTGGAGGTGGCATCGTTTACATGTGATGATGTGAACACATTGTGCGGGTGGTATAGTGTACATGTGGTACATATGGTACTGGTGTACGTGTGTTATTGTGTGCATGTCATACACGTTGTGTTGAGGGCATGTGGTACTAGGTATGTGCATTATGTAGGTGTATGTATTGAATGGTGTTGTACGTCAAGTGTAGATGTATTGTTTTGTGTTATATGCTAAGTGTAGGTGTATGTATTATGATATGCATTGGATGTAGGCATATGTGTTGTATTGTATACAGTGGGCGTAGGTGTAAGTGTTGTATGTCAGGTGTAGGTGCATGTATTGGATGGAGTTGTATGTCATGTGTGGTCGTATGTTTTTGATGCACCCTACGTATATGTGAACTTGGTTGAGGAGAAGGCATTGTGTGTTTGTCAAGTGTGGCAACCGATCTAGTATCTGTAGGAAATAGGAACAAAGGAAGAAGTAAGGATTGATTAAAGGATAAGTATTCATATGTTATTTCAATTTTATTATGCACGTGATTTATGATTCCTATATTTGATGATTACATGTGAATTATGATTTTAGTTTATGATGGTTACATGTGATTTATGACTTTGATCTATGATGGCTATGTTTTGAGCTAACCTGACGAGATATTTTTATACATGATGATTTGGTCAAAGATGCTATTTTGACTTGTTGTGATAGGAAGTAAACATGAGTGTGAGTGTACCTTATTGATGAGAGACGAATGAGGTATGATTTGAATTTATTTGAATTTATTTTAAATCAAATGAAAGTTATGTGCTTGGTACAGGAATTCATGAAATGCCTGATTGGGTGATTGAAATCGACTGGAATAATTTGTAACAACAAAAGTGATTGGAAAATGTAGTAGTATATTGGTAAATCACTTCAAGATTAGGGCCATTGTGGGACACTGGTACCCAATAGTGTCCATTCATTTATGTGAGCATGCTATGATTGGTATGATGGTTCTAAGGAATGGATATTCCTTGGTTTCTATATCTTCCCATGCGAGGAAGCCTTGCCAAGGGATGGACTGCCCGAGATGGGGATGCCAATAGAACTTGGAAGGTGAGTGACTGCATGGAAGGGTGACCTGAGTGCCTGAGGGACTGTGTAGCAGAGAAGGGGAGACTGGGGATGGATTTGTTTTGGCCATTAGCATTTCCAGATGGAATCAGATGTACATTGGGAGTGCACCCTAGAACAATGAGTCAGTAATTGTTCACTGAGAGAACAAGTCGCACTAGATTGTAGCACTGGACATTGGATGTAGATTTGACTTTGTAGTGGATTATGGACTTCTTGGGAAGAAGGTGAATCTTGGTATTACTTTGAGGGTGGAGGTGTGAGCGTCTGAATTCCCTTGTTGCAGATGCAGACATTGTATCATTTTATTTGTTGGTTGAGAAAATGTGCATATGTGTGCATTATTGTCGATATTGTATCAAGATGGATTTATAAAACTCCATAGACAATATGGTTATTTGTAGGTTGAAGCAAACGGCATATGTTTATATGCGGTTATTGTAAATATCATAATGATCTATGTTATAAATCTTCAGTAAACAATATGATTGTCATGTTTCAGCAGTGGTCATTATAAATACTACAACTAGTTGTGTTTTAAAGCTCCATGGGAAGTATCTCTCAATGAAACATTTATTTCAAATCCTTCCATCGACGCAAAAATTCCTGACATCGATCAAACTCTAAATCTCGTTAACCATGTCATTTTGTTTGGAATAATAAAGTTGATATATTACCAATTGATTCATGCACAACTATTCTAAAGGTCGAATTAGAATTAAAAAAAACATTTTGACTCTAGATGCTTGAATATTTTAAAAATGTAAAATAAATATACTAAAAATGAATTCGAACATATTTTTTTAATTTTTGAAATGGTTTATTGTTTTTATATTAAAATAATTTTGTAAGATTTACGTTTCACATTACCGGCAATAATAATTTTAATGTTTATTTGTTTGATATAAGTAATATGAATTGAAAAGTAAATGAAAAATCTTAATAATAATAAAATATTCTAATAATTTATTTAAATTAATTATAAATAAAGAATAACTGAAATTTATAAAAAAAATTATTTCTATAAATGATTTTATCTAATTTGGTTGATATTTGTTTTTATTTATTTATTTATATTGAATTTCAAATGGATCTATTGATATTGATATTGAAATAAGGAAACCTGGTATATCTATCACATCTTTTCTCGTATAGGAATTTTTATCATGGTTAAATCACATTTAAAGTTTAATGTAAGACAGTCATTCTTATTTTTATTGGAATGGTGGATTTTGGAATACTTAAGAATAATAGATTTAAAGATATTAAAAGTTCAAATGAAGTTGCCAATTTCAATCAGCTACCATAAGAGTTTGAATTAATTATCCTTAATTTCTCTTATATTTATCGAATATTTAAAATATTCTAGAATTTGAATGTATATAATAAATTGAAAATGATGCACTTCCTGTTCCACCAAATTTACTAGTGAAATTGGGCTAGTTAAATAATGAGCTCAACAGTTGCATCAGACCATAGAGACATCCCTAGCCCCTGCATTTCATTTATTCCTACCATCTTGTGACTAGGTCTGTCATGCATGACATACACTTCCTCTGTTCCACCAACTTCGAGAGAAGGTATGAAATCTCGGTCTGTAACACCATTAATATACTCATTGTAAGTCTCGGCTTTTTGAACATGCACTAAGGAATCTACCACTCTAAACCTTTGGGAAATCCTGAGCATTTAACATGCCCCCATAAATGTAGAAAAAATAATGGACGAGAATGATCAATGCTTTAAAGGGGAGTATTTGTCAATCTTCCTCATTCTCTGTCATTTGATAGTGTTCTTTGCCCACCTTAATAATCTTCTACTTGACTGTAGATTCATGGATGCCTGTCCCACTATAATTCCTCTCCGCCTCATGCAAAGATACATATTTCTCGTGATGGTTATGGACTTTACATAAACAAATCTGTCCTCTAGAAGAGAAAGTGATCTCTAAGCATTTTCTACGCTCCACAGACTTCAATTCTTAAAGAGAAAATGATCCCTAAGCACTCTCTATGCTCCATGGCTTTCAATTCTTAAAGTCCACAGCTGCCTTCACCAAGTACAAAGCCATTACAAGTATTTTCTAATGAGCCCAAAAAATCTTGCTTTAAACCCCTTCCCAATATCAAATTTGAGCACGATTTGAGAACATATGTGGTCGTAAAGCTTTCCTCACAGTTTGATAGTGAGGAGAGTGTCTTCATCAACAAAAGTTCTCCCACATTATGTCAAACGTGTAAAGCATAATTTCAGAAAATTGGCATTGGTGGGATCTGTTCCCCGCAACTAGGTTTTATGAAATATTTATTGCTTTCATATCATCGTGAAGATTGCAATGTGCTTGTCACAACTTCAACCTATGCCTTGCAACCACATTAGCTCAAGTTGCTTAGTGATGTTAAGGCCTATAAGGAGAATTCAAATTTCTTACAAGATTAGGTAATTCTAGGTATAAGGTTGAAGTACCATCTTATGTACCATCAATAGGTTTTCCTAGGGAAGTTTTATCATTTCCCATTGGTGAAGTTAAATTGGAGGATATAAACATAGAATCCAGTCTACAAAGGGATATGTTGCAGGAAATGTATAAAGGGGATATGCATGGCACAATACAATGGTAACAATATGAATTACAAAGGAAGTAAATAAGCGTGGATTAGCGAGATTGATTGGGTGGTTTTAGTCTACAAACAATCTGTATATATTATATTCCTACAGCATCACATTACAAACTATCTAATGTCATGAAATAATCATTGCAGCTCAAGTGGTGAAGACACCTAGGGAATTTTAGCTCATTTATTAAGAGTTGTGGTCCTCGATTCTTACCTTACAATCGACATTTCCATCTAGGAAATTTGGAAAAGGGAAGCCTAAGAGAACATGGACCTGGTATAATCTATCCATGTAGGATGAATTGTGGATCCATGCCATATAGGGTCGAGCTTGGAATTTGGATAACTCGCAAGTGATTATGCATAATGAAGGCTTAGTATGACTTTCGTATGGTCGTGGCCAAAATTAAGATGTTGCATAGAGAAATCTAGACAAGCTTACTTTAGAGATTAAACTAATCTCCCTATGAAAAAAAGGCTTGAGACTTCTTAGGAATGGTGCCACAATTCCAAAGTTCAAGTAATCACATTATTGCTCCAACTTGAACATTATTGTTTACTGATGAGCATTAGTATTGCAGCAAGAATGTTGCGACTCCTGTAGCTACCAACTTTACTTTATCAACCCGGGGTTCATACAAACTTGGAGGTGACAGTGCTGTATACACAAGTAAAAGTGATGGTTTTTCCTTTTGTCATTATTCAGCTAGCGAGAGACCACTAGGGTTTTCAAGCCAGACTTCTATGGATTCTTAAGAAGCTTGGTTCCTTGATAAAAGAAATAGAAATCTACTCTAAGAGAGAGTTGATCAACTGTAACAATGAAAATGACCGAAATTCAATGCTAAGGGACACCATTTCCCAATTAACTTCTAAGAGATATGCTTTGCGATAATGCTAAATTAACATAAACAAAATGCTACTATCTTAAGCATGGAAGTTAACATCATCAAACATCACTATTATGCATGTAAAGGACTATAATAAATATGTTTTTCCTTTTTGTGCTTTTCAAGAAAAATCAAGTCTGCAAGCTAATCTCTTTTGGTGATGTGGCAGGTGGTTTAGGGGTGCCGATGGATGGCTGGAAGGTTCAGGAGATGGTTGGAAGGTTTGGGAGACCCTTGGGTGACCTTGGGAGTCTTTTTAGAGGTTTTCCCTCGATTCGGCCTCAAATTAGGCCACTATAGGAAAACCTACAGGATGTACTAGAAACCTACAAGATTCCCTGTATTTCTACAGGATACAACCAAGAGCAAAATGATGGGTTTTGGAGGTGATGGAAGGCTTAGGGAAGGTGTTTGATGGGTGGAATGGAGTGAGAAAAGGCCTAGCATCACTCAGAACCCAAAATCAAGTTTAGGATATGGTTGGATTCGCTCAACATGCTTGGAGAAATTTCTATGTAAAATGATGAAATTCGCAAAGGTTTTGATGAAAACGAGGAATGTCTACGGGTGGATGAAATTGGAAGGTGGTTATTGGCTATGATATTTATTTCTACTTCTTAAGCACCTGCTCTTCATAGAGAATGTGTAATTTCCAAAAAGTCATGTAAACAAGAAGAATTCTCATGAGCTAGAAAAGTAGAATTTAATGAACTAATTGTCTACCTTATGCATGAGCAAATTGCTGAATAGAATGGAATCATGGATGAGATCTACTGCAAGAATGAAGATAGAAGATATGGCAATGAAATCCTACTTTTAAAAATTGATCAAATGTTATTTTAAGTACAACAAACTTTAAATCTTATGAAAGAAATGGAAATATGTCTTTTTGGGGTTGCGTAAAGGTCTTTTCCTCAAATCATGATCCCAGAAGGAAGAAGTGAGGCCAAGAAACCTCTTGGTAGCTTTGTGGTGCTTCTTTTATCCCTTATAACCTGCTACTGAAGTAAGGCACAAATGGAAGCAATCTAATGAACAATTAATCAAATCTACATTACTTGCAATAAAAGACTTCTAAAACCAGTTTAACCATGAATCTATGAAGCCAAGCTAAAAATACAAGAAGAGGAACTGTTGCTGATAAGGTTGGGACCTAACCCAAGATCTTTAGCTCTCTGAGTTATCTTAGTACTCAATCAAGAAAAAACTCATTCCTGTTGCCAAAATAAAAAATTACATCAAAGTCTTCCACAAGTTTGGAGCTTGAAAATAACTAGTTTTTTTACAACAAAAATTCAAATCCTAATGAGGCTCTAGGCATATCTACTTATACCACTGAAGTCCCCAAAGAATTCCTTAAATTTAGGGAGGCTCGGCTCCCAAACTCGAGATGAACTAACTCTTTGTCTATCACTTGCTTGGTTGCCTTCTAATCTTCATGACTTGGCTGCTTGCACTCCAAGCTGGTGGGGTTAATGGAGGAATATTCGAACGGAAGAGGATTAAATGAGGAGGATTTACCTACTACAATCCCTCTCCCTTATCCCATTCAAGTTTTAAACCTTAGTCTTTGCCAAAATTCCTTGATTTTCTCTTCCAAACTGCATTCAATGCATATTAGTCCACTAGGCATAATATCTCACTTTAGCTCATCTCATTAAACAAAATATAATCAAAACATGTAATAAGTTGTGAGAAGAGTTGGTTTGACTAAGATAGGAGGTGAATTAAGGCCCATATGATTACCCAATGATGAGGTTCATCATTTATGAATAGAATCCACATTTGAACTTATGCGTTTGATGATTTGAGAGCTATTTTAGGGGTTGTTCTGAAAGAAGTTGATGTCTAAGGAACCTTGAACTTGGTTTCAAATGCAATAATTAGCTCAGGATGACTTGAACAAAGGCTTTGTGATTTCTGTGCTTTCTTAAGGGATGTTGTGTTATTGTTATTTGTTATCGATGTTATCTCTTTTACATTGAAACATCATCAATCCTAACATAGATTTACCACATATCTATATGTGTTCCCACGTGATCGAGTATTTCTAGTTGCATAACAAGTGGTCAAATCCCAAAACTTGTGAGATTCAATTGAGTTCTTTAGTAAAAATGGCCAGAAATAGCAAGGTGTCAAAGTTACTAAATATAATGATACAATCTATGGTTAGTGATACAATCAAAATTAGTAAAGGCATCGTCATTGATATTTAAACCTATTAGCAAAACATAGAGGAGAAAGTCGAGTTTCTCCAACAAGATGAAATACAACAAAATATTCATAATTTTGAAGTAGTTTTTGTTCAAAACAATTTTGTTTTTCATTTTGAAAATCAACATCTAGGACTTAATTAGATCAATGAGGCCACTTCAGGAACTTATTTGCATGAAAATGTAGAGATTCAATACACACATCCCAACCCAACCATCAGACCATGGGAAGAACACACAAACAACAATAATAAAATTTGCCCTGGATATGAAAATGATGTTTCATTTCACATTAGAAACTATTCCAAACCAATTTATGTTCATAGTGTGAGGTTATCTTGGGATAATTCGTCTGCACCTATTCCACATCCTGCTCCACATGCACATCATAATTCTAGGTGCCAACATTGTGATTGAGTTGGCTATGTGAAAGATGAATTTTTTGATCTTCACCCTTGCATTAGAGGAAATTTCACCCTCAAAGTGGCCTCACAAGGAAATATAATAAAATAATAGTTAAAATAATAAAATACAAGTTATGAATTTTGAAGGGAAAAGAAGAAACTTATTTTTCTAATTGTTTTCTTTACTATCTTCTTATATTTTTACTTAAATTTAAGTGTAGACACACATTGTATGTGGAATTAAATTATGCATCCAATGAGTACGAATTATGCATACTTTTGAGAAGACACACATTGATAAAAATTATAGATACATTAAAAAGTGTGTTTCAACACATTTTTTTAATGTATTCACAATTTTTATCAATGAGAGTCTTCTCAAAATTATACATAATGGGTACTCGTTGGACACAAAATTTAATTATGCATCCAACAAGTGTCTGTATTTGAAATTTGAGTAAACCTATAAGAAAATAAGTCAAAAATACAATTAAAATTAGTTTTTTTCTTTTCCCTCCAAAATATTTACATGTACCTCTTTTTTGTTTTAAAGGATTTTGATTGGTTTACATATTATGACATGGAAATTACGTGAAAATTTCATGAGCAGTTTTAGGCTAAAATTTTCTCTAATGTGAGTGTTATGGACAACATACAATCGCATCATTTAGAGAGATGTTCTATAAACAAGACTCCTATAAGAACAAATAATCCCCTTGGATGGATTTCTTCTAGGAATGGTCTTCAACAGGAAATAAGATATATAGGTCATATGTTAGAGTTCATTCTTGAGTATTGATACATCTTGTAATGGAGATACCTTCACCTTCTCACTTAGTATTTGACAGGGGGGAAATTTGTGCTTAACTACTTGCTTCAAAGATATAACATGTGAGCCTAAGAAACAACCTAAAATGGATCCATGTACTAGAGCCTAGGAACCAATTTACCCATAACCAAGTTCAGATTTGTAGCTAGAGACAAATTCATGCCCCATGAGCATGTCTTGGTTGGTGGCTAGCCTTAAACCACCTCTTATACAAGATTTGAGTTTCTACTACCAATTTTATTGGTTTTTGGTCATCGCTAAGCAATCACCAAGTAGCACTTCCCTTTCATAGCAGACTTTAGCTTCTAGACACATTCAAAATAGTTCTAGGAACTACTTCAAGCCTAGTTCCAAAGTTTGTTATCAGCCTTAAACCAATTCCCATAGAAGAATTTTCTTCTATAACTCATTTGGTTTTTTGCTTTCATAAACCACCATTTTAGAGAGCGCACCTGTAATACCCCTTTGATTTTTATGTTAATGAATTTCTATTCTTAGACCTGTACTATTTTTAGGATTCATGGTTAAGGAAGCCATATTGAATTTGTGAAACATTATGATTAAATAGTAACTTATATAACGTGAAGGATATTATTCTTAATAAATAAATTTTTGGGAATTACTCCAAGAAATAGCATGAGAGGCAAAAAATTCTTTCTAGTTGTAAACATTTATGGATGGATAAATCCAAGCCATAACTTCCCTAAAAAATCCTAAAATTCCAAGGAGAAATAATTGAAAAATATAAGGTTTAATATAATGGGAGAAAAGGATCATAATAAAAAACTTAGAAGAATTTACTAAGTTGGGGGGGGCGGGGGGGGGGGGGGTTGGGTGTGTGTTGTGAAATAAAGCATCACGGGAGAAAAAGGCAGGATTTGAAGAAAAAAGGAAAGTACCTTTTTTCCAAGAAGAAAAAAAACAACTCAATGGCCTAGGTAATTGGGTTGGTAGACCTAAAAGGCAGAACACTCCCAAAATTATGTTGGGAAAGATAATTATAAAATATAATATTCATGAATCAAGGGGGATCACTTGATTCCAACAACAAGAAAAATTATCTTGAGTGGAATTGGTGGTAGTAGTTCATGGTTGGGAGGAGGTTCTCTTGATTTGAGAAGTTTCACAACACAAAAGAAGAATTCAATTAGATAATAAATACATTTTGATTACTGTTGAATTATAGATTTTGTACTTTTTTGATGGACATAGAGATACATATGCATGAGGATCTGTGGTATAGGCCATAGGGTGTATTTCTTAGAATTTAGATTCATTCATAGATGATGTTATCTATTTGATCTAGTTATAATGTTTTGAAAATTGTTAAGAATCACTTAATAATGTCTCATGTACTTGTATAGTTCTAACCATGATATTACTAATATAATTCTTCCCATATTGTAAATTTTGGGTATTTAATTAACTTTGAGGCGCATTATTCCTACTTAAGTAGGCGATACTGTGGTGACCATGCTAGGATAAAAACGGGACTAAGGAGGAATATGTTAAGAAGACTAGAGCACATATATTGTAGGTGAAAAATAGCATCGACCTTGACTGCTTAATATGTGTTACAAAGTGCAATCAGTTAGAATGTAAATAGGATTGATTATCTAGATAATTATATGAACGGTTCTTAAGGTGAAAAAAAAACCCATATGGTGAAAAGAGGTAGAGGGCTCAAAATTTATCTGAGAAAATAAATTGTCATGACATTGTCACTCAGTCTTCCTGCTTATACCTTGAAGTCAAGGCCCCAAGGAATCAGTGGAAAATTACCACTATCTGGGTAGATAGACAAGGTTAATATAGGAAAGAAAAAAAACAACCGTGTTCCCATAGTGACAAACATAAATATATAACTAACCAACAATGTTGATAGAGCCATCTGTAGCCGAGAAAGAATTGAGATTTTGTTGTAGCACCTAAAACACCCTCCAAAATTCTGGCTTGCACTAAAATTTCAGAGCCTTCCTTGGTTTTCCCTTTATGTTTGCAAACACTCGGCCTCATTTCCTTGTTTGAACAATTGTCATCTTTTGGCATGTTGATTGCTTTATCATGCTTGCAGTCCTATTCTAGCGTTTTCAAAGGTTTGTCTTTTTATGTTTGAGTTTTCCTATATATGTAAAAATCGATTGCACTCATACACAAAGTTGTAAACATTCTCACACAAGTGTCATCATGGTCATCCCAAGGTCCATGTCAAGTGCTGCTCTTGTCGGTTTGGATCTAGATAGTCTCACAGAGGGTAATGCTTTGGCTTGTCGTTCTGGTGGTATATGTTGTAATGTTTTCAAAGTATGTTAGGTGTGCAATCAAAATTCCAAGTTCTTCACAAGTTCACTTGCCTTCCACACTTATCCATTTTCCAGAAAATCCTTCTAATCGTACAACTCCCCTTCACCAGACCCCGACTGAGTTGCACTATGTAGTCTAAGCTGTGACTGATGTTGTTTTGCTTTCTAGAACTACACATTGTGTAGAGACTTTCCTTCTGAACAATTGGACTACACAATCCTAGAGTTGAGCAACCTTCCCTCCTTCCCAAAATTACACAAAAGTTTCCTCGAGCCTGAACTGAACTACACATTTCTCAGGATCAATCATTAAGCCTCCTCCATGCCTACTAGAACCCTACAATGTGTAGAGACATGATCCTGCTTTTCCTCCCAGAACTACGCAGAGGTGTCCCCCCAGTGTCCTCCCTCAGTTAGGACTCACTACTCCCAAAAACTTCACAAAACTGTCCTATATGGTCCCTCTGCTTCCCAGTCCTGTCTTCCCTCATAAAACTGCACAGATCTACCTCCTAAGGTCTCACCTTGCAGCTGCCACTAATGATCTCAACTGCACAATCTTGCCTCCTAGTGACCTCTATGATGTTTTTCCCAACAGTGAAGAATATTCTCCAGATTTCCTCAGTTAAGCTTGAGCTTCACTCTGCGTAGCTTCACTGACTTGTCTCCCTCCTCGTCACCTAGAAATATGCAATGTGCAATTGTTGGGACCTCTTCCCAACATTTCATCTATCCCGGGCCAGTCCATCGATAACAATGCATCATCTTAGAGTAGGAGGCTTTGGATTTGATGTTGTCCCATCATGATTGAATTGCAGGGATAGGTGCACTGTTAAATCATGGCGAGATGATGAAGGAGATGAAGAAGGAGTGAACATGTTATAAGAATTATTGCAATTGGATGGAAAAAAGAAGCTCATCAAGAACAAGCGAATGGAACACACGCATGTAATCGATTTTCAAGACCAAATATGATCAAAGACCTCGCAGCATCAAGCAATGCATAGGAGAAAAGAAAGCACATCCAACAACACATCCATTACATAGTAGCAACAACAACTTGACATTACGAGCACAACCAGTTAGTCCATGTCAACAATGTCATGTCAAGTTGTGTCATGAGTTGTCAAAGGCCACATGGGCCATATCTATTGTCACTCAAATGTAATGTAAACTGAAATTCCAACGGAAACACATGAATATGAAGATTCATATTAGTTGAAAAGTCATAGTAAGTTGAACAGTCATGAGGGTAGTTCAAGAGTCACAAGGGTCAAGCATCACCCTTTGTTACATATACACCTCCCATTGTATGAGCAAGGAATTTTCACCTTGGCTCCTCCCATAAATCATTAAGATTTTTCAGACTATTCTTTGAGGAACGAGGAGTGGCTCCAATGTCCCACTATTGGGGCTAGTGATGTATGGTGTACATATGTGTCTTGTAACCTTTTCTTAATACATAATCTTGTTAAGGCCAACACGTTTTCATGCATGTTTTGTATATGTTTGTAAAACTATTCTTTCGTCATTTGCAATTCATCTTTGCTTCACATGTACTAAGATAGTTGAACTATTTTAGTTTTTTTAGTACTTACCTTGTTTGGAATGTGTTGTATTTTTTATCACTATTGTCTCATTCTTGTCGACTAATCCATAGGATACTAGACAAAGCTTCCCTATTTACTAGTTATAACGACTGTGACATTCGTTGTGGACTACTGTGTTGGACGGTCGATGGGTATTCCCTTGTACTTTGGTTTTAATGACTACCACATCTGTTGTGGACTATTCTGCTAGATTTTGGGAAAAAATTTCATGTTCGTGTGTCTCTCTTCCTTGGTGTTACTATTACCTCTCACTTAGAGGCTCACTTTACTCTCCCCTTTTTTGTAGTAAGAGAACCTAGACACAGTTACATTACACACTCACCAGGCAAACTCACCTCACTTTTTTAAGACACCAGTGTAACACTCTCATATGATCAACAGCAAGCGATAAGGCAAATCTCTATGCAAATGGAAACTGAGCCATCGTATCATATATGGGAATACTAAAAAAAATGGTGTGAGGTCTAATTGTAACTTCATATTGCGGAGATCCCCTGAATTTTGGCAGAACCAGCACCTTCAACAGATCATTTAATATATCTACTACAACAAGATAAATAAGAATTACTAGAATGAACACAAATTGTGTGCACACGATACATCAAATTCCTAGACCCAAACGTGAAATCCTGTATCATAACATCTGATTTGTATGTCCCTTTCACCCATTAATTTAAAAAACCTATTAGAAAGAGTCCATGAGTGTACGCTCTTCCATATTCTCAGAAGAAGCAAAATAATACCCCCACAAGAGTGGTAGTTTCATATGTTGAAGAAACGATCTTTGCCACTCTTGAAGAGATCGTAGAAGGTGTGGAGAGAGAAGAGGAACCCCCAATCTTTCGCAAGGAGGAAGAAGACAACCTCTTACTCTCGGGCTCAAATTCTAGTGGAGGAGGTGGAGGGGAAGGAAATAAAGGATGAGGAGAAGAGGATGAAGAACCAACAATTTCATAAGAAGAACTATCAAATTCTGAAGAGGAGAAGGAGGACGATGAAGAGGACAACATGGCAGAACAAAATTTGGAATGGATGAATCAAGGCCCATTGGCACTTCCATGTGTACTTCACAATATGTTGCGACACACGGAGAATCTCTTAACGAAATATGACCCTAACAAGACAGTGAAGGAAGAATATCACTGAGACATGTTCTACCTACATCTGCAGACACTTGAGGTATGTTATGATGACGTTGCATGCAGAATGTTTCCATATATGTTGAATGGCATAGAAGTTGTATGGTACCACAACCCTCCTCTAAATTCCATCCAGAACTCTAGGGTGCTCAAAAGGATCTTTCTTGAAAAGTTTGTTGAGGACAAGATCCCTACCATGTTGCTAAAGGAGTTGGGTAGTCTTAACAAGGACTATAAATAAAAGGTTAAAGATTTCAATCATAGGTTTAACCGCATTTTGATCAAGTTCTCAGCTGACACTAAACCTCATGACTCCATCACCATTGACTAGTACACTTTTGCACTGCTAGCCAGTATTGCATGGTTTGTTAAGCGAGTTGCGAGACCAACATTGATAAAAAAATATGAAGAGGCTATTTCTGTAGAGAAATACTTGCATGCTATTGGAGTCATTGTAGATGACGAATCCACTAAGGACTCCAAAGACATGATTAAGAGGTCTTAGGCCTCTGTTAGTAAGGCTAAGGAAAAGGAAGCAAATGACATTGAGAGCTTTACCCATCTCATCAAGTCCCTGACAACAAAATTTGTTGAACATAAGCAAAGGAAGAGCGAGACAACCATGAGAAGAAGGCCTTCTAAATACCCTCCGAAGAAGAATGTAGCTTCATGAAATAACAATAGCCAACTGGAGAAATTTGCATAGAGCTCCAATCTAATTCTGAACCTTGACCAACTCGCAACATATTCATACTATGCATTTCAGCACGAAAATCATTCGGAACGAACGTTCCCTGAATGGAACCATGGAATGAGTTACATGGCTACGTAGTTATCCGACACCATCACGGTTAATGAGCAAGTTGAGCCTGACACTGAAGAAGAAGAAGCAGCCACATCTAATGAAGCTCCAAGTATTGGGCATGTAGTAAACATGTATCAGTGTACTAAGACAACCCAGAAGGCCACGACCGAGAAGGAGTGTCCGAGTGACGGTCTGGCCCCGAAGCAAACCAATCAATATAACTTGAGAAGTGAAGGGGTCCCCAATGTGTTTGAGATACTAAGGGATAAAATAAGACCAAAATTTTAAGGACAGTAGTTCCGCCAGTCAATTCAACACAGAACACTCAGAGCAAGTCTGGGAAGACAACTTGAGTGAAAAGTGTTTCCACAAGCAGAAAATACAAAAGTAACCCACTGGAAACCATGAACTTGGTTCCACCCTCGACACCTTAGTGATTCTCCCTACTTTAGATTGTAACATTGTAGAAGACATCAAGAAGACTTGTGCAAACATCTCATTGTATGAGCTCACAAAAATCACGAGTCAGCAGGAAATTCATCTACAAGTACTTGGGAAAACCTCTACATGTGATGCTACCTCTTCTAGCAAGGGATCAAGTAAGTCTCCTAACATGCTCGCGTTTGTGCTCAATGCACTTCAGATGGAGGAATAAAACTAACTTTGCCCACCATTCTTCTTATCATTCAAAATTTTCAACTTCAATGTTCACAACTACTTGGTTGACTCTGGCACATCAGTTAATGTCATGCCTCTTTCCACCACTAAGAAGATGAATTCCTAATGGAGTAAGATAAGTGCGCAAATCATCTAACTAGATAAAACATGTGTCCAAACAATTGGGGAACTTAGGGATGTGATCATTTGGTTATTCTGATGGACGAGTTCATCAATGCATCAATATTATAGTTGTGGACATCTCAAAAGCATAGGGCGTATTTCTCAACAAATATTGGTCAAGAAAGATGCAAGGATACTTTGCCACTAACTGGTCACACTTATGGCTTCTGCATAAGGGCAGAAACAATAAAATTCAAGTATTGTTAGAGAGATACATGAAACACAATGTGACACCCTTGAATGGATAAAATGAACCGCTAGCTTTCACAAAACTTATGTTTGGCAATGATTTCTGGAGACACAATTGGGGTGTTACCTTCCAGAGCCATCCCCTGCCCCACCAGACACACAGTTAGGTCTCCTTCCATTTCCAACTAGCGAAAATGAAACTTGTATAGTGGTTTGTAATAGTAGTAGCAGTAGTGATAGTAGTACTAGTACAATGAGTAGTCCCTATACAAATGATATGTGGACCATGTACTTTGATGGATCCAAAACGCAGGAGGTCTCTAGAGCCAGTTGTGTTTTAACAAAACTAGTGCAGAGAAAACATTTAATCTCTAGCCGCTTGGAGTTCAAGTGCACAAACAACATACCGAGTATGAAGCACTTGTCTTGGGCTTGCAGAATTCCATCAGCCTCATAGTTGTTGTTCTAAAAGTGGTAGGTGATTCAATATTGTGGTGAGTCAAGTGTGTAAAACTATACACTCTATGTCACCTTGTCGTAAAAGTTATCAACAAGAGCTATGGCGACTCATCTCTCAATTCCAAGATTTTAACTTTATTTTAGTACCAAGAATGCATAATGCAAATGCATATGTCTTGGAAAATGTAGCTACTAGGATGTCACTGTTAAGGGATATATTTATTGTTGAGATTTTTTACAAACCATATCTCCCAAATAACATTACTAATTTAAATGGTTTTTATGATGATCAACAAATACTTCATTTCATTTCTAACGCTGGCATCTTCAAGGATGCAACAATAGACGAGGATGAGAATGAATAGTCTCTGCAGAATGTAGCTAGTACAAGTAAAGGAAACCTCATCCCCAAGGGTGTGGTATCACCAGAGAAGATGTATGACTTGCATAACTGATTTCAGAGACCCCTAAATGCCAAAACCCATAACTCTATGTTGATGCATGAACAAATCAATCTGGGAACAGAAAAGGATTCGAAGTTTGTGAATATCGGTGCATGTTGTACATCACAAGAGTTGTAGGAATTCATCCACATTTTCAAACAATACGGTGATGCGTTTGTGTGGACATATGATCATCTCAAGACATATGACACGTGAATAATCCATCACATCATACCAATTAAGGAGGGGGCCAAGCCTTTTCAGTAGAAACTAAGGAAGTTTCATCCATTACTTGAGCCCCTTATACAAAAATAATTGATCAAGTTGTTGGATGCTGAGATCATTTATAAAGTGTGACATTCAACATGGTTGTCTAATTTAGTCCCTGTCAGAAATAAGTCTGGGGAGATTTGCCTGTGTGTAGATTTCTGTAATGTCAATCACGCCTCAGACAAGGACAACTACCTAGTGTCGTCCATGGAAGGTATACTACAAACAATATCTAGAGCAGAGATTTTTTCTTTGTTTGACGACTTTTCAAGATACAACCAGGTTCTGGTAGCAAAGCCTCACAGACTCAAAACAAAATTTTGTACCAAGTGGTGTATGCTCGCTTTTCACAGAATGTCGTTTAGGTTAGTAAATGTAGGTGTAAAATTTCAGTGCGCAATGGACATCGCCTTCCATGGGCTTATCACATAGATCATGGTGGTCTACCTCAATGATGTAACAATGTTCTATAGAAAATGGCCAGACGACTTGCGCTATCTCAAGAATATTTTTGAGTGATGTCAGAAATACGAGATATCCTTGAATCCCAAGAAGAGAATCTTCACAGTGTCCAAGGGTAACCTTCTTGGACACATCATTGCCAAAAGTGGGATCAATGTAGATCCAGACATGGTTTGGACCAACACGTAGATTCCCTACCCCGTGAAAAAGAAAGTTATGTTGTCTTTCTTAGGGAAGATCAACTTCCTCAGGAAGTTCATCTATGATTATGAACAAATTGTGAAGCCCATATAGGAGATGACCAAGAAGGATGCAATTTACAGTTGGGGGAAGAGGGAAAAGGACATGTTCGCCCTTATCAAGAAAGAAATATGAGAGGCACCAATGATATACAACACAAACTTCAACTAAGATTTATTGCTCTACACTTTTTCTTCCGACACTTCACTTTCTATGGTGCTCAATCAGATGGAACATTTTAACAATGAGTGACCCATCTCTTTCATCAGTGTGATCCTACAAGGACTCGAGCTCAACTATCTAGCCATGGACAAGTAAGCTTATGTAGTGTACAAGGCGGTGAAACATTTCAGATCCTACCTGTTGAAAATCAATTGCATTGTCTTTGTGCCACACCCAACAGTTAGATCAGTGCTTGTTCAATAAGAGCTGGGTGAGAGAAGGGTGAACTGGATGACAGGACTACAAGAGCATGATCTTGACATCAAACTAGTTCATACCATCAAGGGTCATGGTTTTTGAAAACTAACAGTAGAAGCAGTTCACGCACAAAGGGAAGAAGAAGAGCTAACAAGATGGGAGAAAGAATAGAAGTGTACAATGTTGAGTGAGGCCCTCCCACTTCACACAGAAACTCTTGGTACGTAGAGGTGCACCAGTACGTTGAGCATGGAATTTTTCCCTCTCATTTTTCTATGCAACAAAAGAGGGCACTCCAACTAAAAGATTTGTCATACCAACTGGTGCATGGGGCACTTTAACGAAAGCACCATAATGGTATCTTGTTCAGGTGCCTGGAGGCACAATATTCAGAAAATGTTTACGTGATCTCTACAATGGAATAGGTGGGAGGAACTTCATAGGTAACACCACAACACACAAGGTTATACAGGCTGGTTTATACTAGCCTACATTATTCAAGGATGCGCATTCTTATACTGGCAAGTTTCTGGTCTGTCAGAGGTGCGCTGACATAAACCGAAGGTCAGCAACCCCACTATAGCCTGTTTTAGTGGAAGAACCATTCCAACATTGGGAATTGGATATCATTGGCGATATTTTCCCACATTCATGGAAGAAACACTGGTATATTCTAACTGCTATAGATTATTTCATGTGGTTGACAGAAATAGTTCTGCTGAAATAAGTGAATGATCAGGAAGTCATCAGCTTCCTACAACAGAACATCATTTCCAGGTTTGGTGTTCCTACGTCACTTGTTTTGACAATGCAACATACTTTTATTCATTAAATCTTTATGAATTTTGATTGGAAAGTGGTACTGTTTTGAAGCATTCTACTAATTACTATCCATAGGGAAATCGTCTTGTCAAATCCACAAACAATAACTTCATTCGCATCATCCAAAATACCATTTACTCTTAGCAGTCAAAATGGCACTCTGCTCTAGTAAATGATTTATGGGCTGATTGAGTCACACCTAAGCATTCTCTGAATTCTCCCCCATACTTCATGGTATATGGAAAGGAATCCATCCTTCTACAAAACATTTACTTTCCTTCTCTATAGTTGTGTCAAGAATCCCAAGGTGAGTCATGTGTTTTGGTTCATCATAGGATGGAGACATTGCATAAGTTACAGGAAGAAAGGATGAAAGCAAAAGAAAAATTTTCACTCCATGATAACGGTATCAAGAGATGGTTCTATAGAAATTCTACAAGGAATACTAGCTTCAGTGTGGGAGACTTAGTCTTAAAGCGAGAGAAAGCCCACAAGGACAGAGGCAAGCACACAAAATTTTAATCCATGTGGATTGGTCCTTTTACTGTCCATGAGAAGCTTGTCCATCAAACGTATCATCTCCAATCAATTGACGGGAAGATTGACTCTCTCCCTCTTAGTGGAAAGGGCTTAAAATGTTATTTTCAATGAGATCCAGGGCCACTTCTTGCGCTATGTACATATTCTTTTTTTTGTTTTCTATTTTTCTTTCCTACTTTTGTTTTTGTTTGTTTTTTAGGAATACGTGTCATGCCTCACTGCATTCTCTCTTTTGAATATGAACGTCGATGAAGTTCTATGAGTCTTGTGACACTACAACCCTTGGCTAGTCCTTTATCTGTCTTCTTTGTGTTTGGTTGTAACTTTTGGACGATGAAGTCTTAACATAAAATATGACCCATCTGTAAGGAGATCTTTGGTCAATCCATGAACCTGTGTCTAGTCTGTGAAACCTCATGCCTATATTAAGTTTTGTGCTTTGGTGTTTTCAAGCTTATCCAATTAGTAGAAATGGAGAAGGGGAAAATCTAAATGAGAAAACCTGAATTACAGGTCTTCATATGCTTCTATGAATGAACAACCTCTCATGCTCTCATTAAGTTGGGATCCCTCTTCCATCCCAAAACTAAATAATTGCATATCCATAGTTCTCTTTAAAAAATAACAAAGGCGAAAGAAGAGAAAGGCTTCCTGCACAGAGAGGTGAAGCAAAAAACTCCATTAGGGTACTATCCAAGCTTGCTGGAAGTGGAGCAATGCTTGTGTTCCTACGTGACTCCATTGGGGTATTTTCCAAGCCCGCTAGCAACGGAAAAACACCACAGATGAAAAAATATACTCTAAAAATATTAAGCTCGCAAACTAAACTATCCTTCCTGATTCGAAACACTCTGATTTGGCTGAATTTTATATTGTGTTCGGCTGAGAAGGTACAAGGCAAACCATGTTTTCCCATGGGGTAAGTGCCGAAACAAAAGTAATCTGCATAGTGAATCAATACTCCCCAAAGAACCAAGGCCCTACACTAAAATGAACCAATATAGAGAAGTTGGTATTCAACCATGTGTCGCCTTGTGTTGTAGTGGCTGCAACACCCTCCAAAATTTTGGCTTGCACTCGAATTTGGAGCCTTCCTTGGTTTCCCCTTTATGGTTGCAAAAAATCGAGATCATTTCGTGAGCTCCCTTAGAGTCTTTCCACTCCTTTTTCTTATTTTACCAACTGTCCTCTTTTGGAATGTTGATCGCTTTATCATTCTTACGCTCATGTTCTAGTGATTTCGAAGGTTTGTCTTTGTGTGTTTGAATTTTCCTTTCTATGTAAGCGTCGGTCACGCTCATACATGAAGTTGTAAGCACTGTCGCACTAATGTCGTCACAGTCATTCCAAGGTCTATCTCAAGTGTCACACTTGTCGCTTTGGATCTAGATAGTCTCACAATGGATAATGCTTTGTCTTTTTGTTCTAGTGGTCTATGTTGTTGTGTCGTCGAATTATGCTATGTGTGTGATCAGAATGTCAAGTTCCTCACAAGTTCACTTGCCTCCCACACTTATCCATTTTCCTAAAAATCCTTCCAACCGTACAACTCCCCTTCACCGGACCCCAACTGAGTTACACTATGTTGTCTCAGCCCTTAGTGATGTTGCTCTGCTGCCTAAAATTGTGCTATACATAGAGACTATCCTTTGGGACAATTGCACTGCACAATCCCAAAGTTGAGAAACTTTGCTTCCTTCCAAGAATTGTGCAGAAGTTAGCTCAAGCCTAACCTGAACTACCCATTTCTCAGGATCAGTCATTAGGCCTCCTACCTGCTTGCTAGAACCCCATAATACATAAAGACCTGAGCCTTCTTTGCTTCCTAGAACTACGCAGATGTCTCCCCCTAGTGTCCTCCCTAATTTGGGACTCACTGCTCCCAAAAACTGCATAGAACTGTCATATCTAGTTCCTCTATCATTGGTTCGTTCTTCCCACAGAAAACTACATAGACCTACCTCTCAGAGTCTCACCTTGTAGCTACCACTGACGATACCAACTATACAATCCTCCTTCCCAGGGGCCTTTGCGAAATTTTTCCTGGTAGTGAAGACTGTGCTCTAGAGTTCCTCATTCAAGCCTGAGATGTGATTTGTGCAGTCTTAGTGACCAGTCTCCCTCTCTGTCACCTGGAACTACACAATGCATAGTTTCTTGTCCTACTTCCCAACCTATCATCCATCATAGGCCCAGTCCATGGATAACAATGCATCACCTTAGACTAGGAGTTTTTGGATTTCATGTTGTCCCATCATGAGTGAATTATAGGAACATGTACACTATTAGATCATGGTGAGATGATGAAGGAGATGAAGAAGGAACAAACATGCTATAAGACATATTTGTAGTTGGATGGACAAAAGAATCTCATCAAGAATAAGCAAAGGGAACACAATCATGCAACCTCTTTTCAAGACCATATATCATCGAAGGCCCCACAACATAAATCCATGCATAGCAGAAAATAAAGCACATCCAAGAAAACATCCATTACTCAACAACAAAAATAGCTTGACATTTCCAACACAGTTAGCTATCCCATGTAATTAGTCTCATGTCAAGTTGTGTCATGAGTTGTCAAAGGCCACATCACTATTATGGGCCATATATATTGTAACTCAAATGTAATGTAAAGTGAAAGTCCAACAGACACACATGAATACAAAGATTCATGTCAGTTGAAAGTCATAGGAAGTTGAACAGTCATGAGGGTAGTCCAAGAGTCACAAGGGTCAAGCATCACCCTTGGTTATATATGCCCCTCTCATTGTACGAGCAAGGAATTTTCACCTTGGCTCCTCCCACGAAGAATTAATAGCTTTCAAACAGTTCTTTGAGGAGTGAGGAGTGGCTCCAATGTTCCATTACTGGGGCTACTGATGTATGGTGTACATATGTGTCTTGCATTTTTTTTCTTAATAAAAAGTCTTGTTAAGGCCAACATGTTCTCATGCATGTTTTGTAGGTGTTTGTAAGACTATTCTTTTGGCATTTGTAACTCATGTTTGTTTCACATGTACTAAGATAGTTGAACTATTCTGGTTGTTTTAGTACTTACCTTGTTGGGAATGTGTTGTATTGATTACCACTGATGTCTCATCCTTGTGGACTACTCCACAGGATACTAGGCAAACCTTCCTTGTTTACTGGTTATAACAATTGTCACATCTGTTGTGGACTACTCTATTGGACGGTCGATAGATCTTCCCTTGTACTTCAGTTTTAATGACTGCTGCATCTACTCTCGACTATTCCACTAGATGTTGGACAAACCATTCAGGTTCATGTGTGTCTCTTCCTAGGCGGTACTATTGCCTCTCACTTATAGGCTTACTTTCCTCTCCCCCATTTTGTAGTAAGAGAACCTATACACACATTACACACTCACCAGGCACACTCACCTCACTTTTTGAAGACACCAATGTAACACTCTCATATGCTGAACAACAAGAGATAAGGAAAATCTCTAAGTAAATGGGAACTAGGCCATCATACTGGATGAGACTTATACACCAAATGGTGTGAGGTATAATTTGGACTTCATATAGTGGAGATCCCCTGAATATTGGTTGATCCAACACTGTCAACAGATTCTTTAACCTATCTACTACAACAAGGTAAATAAGAATTAATGGAATGAACATAAATTGTGCACATGATACATCAAACAAAACTAGGAGAAGGCACCATAGATGTATAAATGGCATACATATGCTTAACACTTCGGTAGTTGCTATAAAACTTACAGTGGAACTTAATCAGATAAATGAATTTTTAACCGTTATCTAGAAGGAACTATGCCTCAGACTATCATTGTAGAAACAAGATGAGTGTTACAAAAAATGAAGAACTAGATTTATGCCAGAGAGAATATGAATTTAGTCCTCCATAAGTCAGATTTCATCAAGTTTCAAGTTAATTGAAAGATAGAAATGAGCAAAAACATGTTAGACCTTTCATGCATGAACTCATAAACATAGTCGTCTTGGTATCAGAATTCATTACAAGTCCTAGTTAATTGATGGCACATAGTATAGATATGAATAAAACCCTTTATTATTCATGTATGATAACCACTTTATAAAGATATATTACTGATAGGCTTACATTGAAGTCTGGAGTCCAAGTGGTCACCAACATAGGTGAATTATGAGTAAACCATCAAAATAGGAATAGGGGGCACATAAGCTACAGGCACGTAAGGTAGGTAACATTGTACCTCTCCTAGCCATGCAAAACAACAAAAAGAAAAAGAAAAATTCCTCTTCTAAGAATTCATAATAGGAAAAAAATAAGACTAACGCAGCTTGAAGATACAAAGTGTCAATTATACATAGAATAACATAGTGAATGTGTTTAAATAAATGTGGTTAATGTATTGAGGTGCTAACAAATTATGTGTATATGATAGAAAATAAGAGAGTTGAAAGAAAAAACAAAAGGGAAATGGATTGAAAAGTAATACAGTGCAGTATGCCATTGATAGGAAATGGCATGGACATGAAGAGGAAGAATCAATGGAGAAGAGAGAAGTCCTAATTGGATGGACACATTGAGAAGCTTAAGGGCTAAAATAAGTAGCCACAAATTTTATAATGAGAAAGTAATTAGGGCGTAAGGGAAGAAAGTTGAAGTGAATGCAGTTATACTGTAAAGTCTCTTAGACTTACATGAACAAAAATAACTTGAGTTAGGAGCTAGACACAAGGTTAGGGAGATCTCATCAAGAAAAAGAGAATAAGAATGAGGAAGGACTGATGGAGAAAAATAAATTAGATCGAGGAAATGACATAGATTATCAACTAAAGACACAACAAGGGGAGGTACTCCATTAAGTACTTTGGAGAGATGACAAGCACCCATGGACAACACTATGGTGCTACTACCAAGAGGTATCACCATAGGAGAAGGAGGGTAAAGGAACATATATTATAGGTGGTCAAGAAGGTCAAGCCTCCTAAATCTGGTGGTGAGGTAAGGAATGAAGAGGATTCTAATACATGGTTTCTTGGGACTGAGAAGTTATTCAGAGTCCACAACTATTCTAAAAATATCAAGCAAATTTGGATACCTTCAATTTTAATGGAAATACCAACATCTAGTAGGAGGATCTAAAGAAAGTGAAGGATAAAATGGAGAAATATTTTTCTTGGAAGTTATTGGAGGAATATTTTAGGGACAAGTACCTATCGAAGATCTACTTTGACACCAAGGCAAAGGAAATCTATGACCTAAATATGGGGTATATGTCAGATCAATAATACACCACAAAATTAATGGAGCCACTAAGACACATACCCAATATAAAGGAGTAATAAGGAAAATTATAGAGATATATCAATGGAATCCCATCAAATTGCCGGGACATAATTGAGTTTAGTGAGCCAAAAATGTTAGAATATGCAATTAGAAAATTAAGGTTTTCTTATGAACAATTCAAATGGAAGTCAGAGCATGGGTCTATGTGGAAGATGAAATAAAATATTAGGTTAAAGGCAAGGGGAAAAATGGGTGAAAATCACAAACTATAGGTAGTGAGGTCAGTATGACCATTGTTAGCCATAGTGGACTGCAACAAAAATTTGATGTAATTAGCAAAGACCACTTTACGTATCATGTGGAAGAACATATTAGATGTGTTGAGAGAGAAGATCTGAAATACTATATTTTCATTGATAATTAGACAAAAAAGGATTTCCCACAACAAAGAAAGGATGGACTATAAGTGTACAATGGCCAAGGCTCATAAATAATCCATGAAATGGCTTAGAATGTGCCCAAACTTTATGGAGTTGTTGACAACAAACAATATTACTATCAAGCATCCCATATCAAGATGGAAGGTATGATTATTAAATAGATTTTTATTTTTATTTTGATTGATCGAGGGTTAAATTTTAGTTATATTATCCCAAAAATCTTTGAGAAATATAATTTTGCCATGGAAGCACATAGGGATTTGTGGTTGGTATAATGTTCCACATGAACAAAAAGAAGAGAAGATCATTTGGTTATGTATTGTCCCTTTATGTTGAGAGACATGGCCACAATGGCCAATTTTAATGTACTATTGTTGGGTGCATATGATGCACTATTGGGAATGGATTGGTTGGCCCTTTGCCAAGTGAAGGTTAACTTTTATGGAAAATAAATTGAGTGAATTGATTGGACTAGGGAAAGAAGGGTGTTTTAAGGAAAAATAAAACCCATATTAGTGAGGTTGATTATAGATATGCAAGCCAAAAGAAGAGGCTAGAAGGGATGCATAATGTTTACTAATTAAATTAATTGTAATATTGAGGTTGATAATAGCATTCCATTAGATATCCCAATATTGGAACAATTGTAAGATGTTTTTTCAGAAGAGATTGTATGTTTACCTTCACATAGAAAAGTATACTTTTCTATTGAACATTTTCCTAGGGAAACATTAGCATCCAAAACCCCAAATCATATGAGTACAATAGAATTGATTGAGATTAATTTATAGCTCAAGGAAATGCTAGGAAAAGGGTACATAAGGCCAAGTGTATCACCATAGGGAGCACTACTCCTGTTTGAGGAAAATAATGGTTGCACATTAAGGTTATGCATAGACTACACGGAGCTTGATAAATTCACCATTAATAATGTATTCCATTTTCCATGAATTAATGAATTATTAGATTAATTTAGGGGAGGAAAAATCTTTTCAAATATTGATCTGAAGTCTTGTTATCACCAGATGCACTTTAAATATGAAGAAATTCATAAGACAACATTCATGAACATGCATGAGCATTATGAATTTTGTGGTTGTGCCTTTTTTTATTACTAATGCGCTTTCCACTTATATGTGCTTGATGAATAATGTATTGTGCCCTTAGTTGGACAAGTTTGTTGTGTTATTCATTGCCAATATATTTCTTTAATCAAAAGCCAAGGAGGAACATGAAATCACCTAGCTACAATGTTTCAGTTGTCAAGGGAGAACAAGTTAGTTGGAAATCCATTATTTGGAACATATTTTCTTAAAGGAGGGAGTTGTTGTTGACCAAGAAAAGGTTAATGTCATCATGGAGTGGCCAAAACCAAGAAATTTGACTGAGATTATATCATTTATGGGGCTAGTAGATTATTATAATTCTCATCAAGAACCTCTCCTAAATTGGTCACCAAGTCAAAGCATTACAAAAGAAGCTAAAAAAATTCAAATGGATAGTTGAATGAACTACACGATTTGAGCACTTAAAGAAACTTCTTACTCATGTGCCAACGTTGAGAATAACGCACCAAGATAAATACTTCGTATTGTGTAAAAATTATTGCAAAGGACTTGGAGGATCCTTAATGTAGGATTTCTAAATGGTGTACTATGAATCAAGGAAGCCACATGGGCACGAGAAAAACTACATGACTCATGATTTAGAGTTATATGATATTATTCACGCATTAAAGATTTGGGGACATTACCTCCTTGGAAGGGAATCCACTTTAATGACATATCATGGAGGGTGGAAGTATTTATTTGACAAACTACATTTGAATTATAGGAAAGCTATATGGTTGGCACAATTAGGGAATTTTTATTAGAAATAAAATACAATGATGGCAAAGAAAATAGAGTGGTTGATGCAATAAGAAGGATATTGCAACTAAGCCATATATCAAACATAATTTCTAATGGGGATGAGCTCCAAGAAAGAATTAAAATTGTAGGGTAGAAAGGCGAAAATATAAACAATAAAAAGAGAAATTGCAAAAAGAGTTTGAAGGTGAGAAAGATAAGATATTTTACCTCATTCAGAATGGACTGATCAACCACATAAATAGAATTTATTTACCCAAGGAGAGCAACTTGAAGAAGCTCATATTAAATGAATTCCTTGCAATTCCATATTATGGCCAACCATGCTATCAAGAGACATTATCAACCATCAAAAGGTTGTCTTATTGGCCTGATTCAAAAGGGTAAGTGGTTGATTTTATTTCTAAATGCGTTGAATATCAACAAGTGAAAATTGAATGCAAGCATTCACTAGGATTATTGCACTTTATCCCCTTTTTGTAATGGAAGTGGGAGGTATTATCAATGGACTTCATCATAGGGTTTCCATTGATAACCAATTAATGTGATTCCATCATGGTCATAGTATAAAGAATAAACAAGTTTACTCACTTTGTAGTTGTAAAATCCATGCATAAAGCGAGTGATGTGGCTCAAGTTTTCATAAAAGAAATTATGAGATATGTGAAGATTTCCAAAAAAAAAAAATTCAGACTTAGATGAAAATTTTACTTCCAAGTTTCTGAATGGATTATTTGTTGGCTTGTAGATAGAGTTGAAATTTGGCATGGCATACCAACCACAAACAAATAGAAAAAGAGAGAGGATAAATACAATATTGGAATATGTGCTTAGAATGTATGTTATACACCTACTAAGGAAGTGGGAAGAGTTTCTTAAACTTGTGAAGTCTTCTTAAGATAATGGTTATCAATATTCGTTGAATATAAGTCCATATGATGCTCTTTAGGAGATAAGGTGCAACACTCTACTCAATGGAAGTGATCCTATGAATAAAGTGCACATTAGGCCTGATATGCTCAAAGAAATGGAGCAATAAATGGTCACCAACAGGTAGGACTTAAAGAAGGCGCAGGATAGGCAGAAGATCTATGCAAATCAGCAAAGAGTGCACAAAGGGTTCAAAGTTAGGGAGGATGTATCTTTGTAGGTGAGACCCAAGAGAATCTATTTGAAAATTGGATCATGTGCCAAGATGGCACCATGGTTTTGTGGGATATTTAAATTTTATGAAAGGATAATGTCAATAGAAAATAGGATGGCCTTTCCATCAATAATAAAATTTCATAATGTTTTTCATGTTTCTTTGGTGAAAAAGTATGTACAAGATGTTAATCATGTGATTGATTTGTTGGTATTAAAAGTGGAACCACAGGGAGAGTTCTAGAAGGAACCTTTATGGATACTAGATCGAAGGAAGCTCAAGCTCCAAAGTTGTGTAATAAAGCAAGTCAATTTTTAGGGGAGGAACTTTGGGTTGAAGGAAGCCACATAGGAAATGGAAAATAATACGTGTGTAGTAAATCCATTTTTGTTTCGTAGTTAAAGTAATGTACATAATTTTTTAAATAATTATACAAAGTTTTGTATATAAAGATCATAGTGAATTTTTACTTGGTTTAAATCATGATTTTCGTTTGTGTTCAAATATAGAATACCGAAAATGGTGTTCCTTTCAGGGGGTGGGGTTTGTGACAACCCTTCGATAATCCACCCTATTACAAACATTATAAAAAAATTTCATAATTAAAATGGTGGAGACATGACACACATATTCAAAGCTTTGGGGTAGGAGGTCTTGGGAAAAAATCCGAGGAGAGGAGTCATTAGTTGGCATCATATCAAGTGATTGGAAATCAAAATGGTAGGCTAGTGGGTCATGTATACCAATAGATTTATTAGTAGGATACTTTTAATTGGTGGAAATGGATGACATTTGATTCCAATAGATAGTTAGAATGACCTCCATGATTGAGGGCAATGGGTATATTCCCCATGCAGACTTGATAAAACATGGGAGGAGTCAAAAGCACATGGGGAGAAAAAGGAAGTGATGTGAAGAGGGAGAGGCATCTAGGAGATATCATTTGATCAAGGAGAGTTTACTCAAAGAAGAGAATTCACAACACCTACGGTAATGGGATTTCTCCCTTAGAAACAACGTGAGAGAAACACATGCACACAATATTAAGTGCATTGAATCGGTGGATCAAAAACATAAGAGAAGAAAATGTAAGTAGGATAAAGGGAAGGATGATCCATATTGGACCATTTTATTGTTTTTTACCTATCTTGATGCATTTGGAGTGGAAAAAGTGGAGTAATCATCTAACGAGATTGTTTTAACCGACGAGTCCTAGTTTGGTGAAACAAGGTCTGGAAAATTTCGGGAGCTTTTTGAGGCATCAAATGATTTTTTTGGGGGGTAAAAATTCTCTTATTTGACATAGCACCTTTCAATTCTATTCTACAGACATATAACTTTCCAATGGTGCAGGAAGTGCATCAATCAGAGTCTGTATGCAAAAGTTATGCCACTTAGAAGTTGACCTTTCCGTTTTGACACCTATAGTTCGCGAGGATGTCGTGGCAGCCCCCATTATTTATGGAAAATGGGATAGACACGTTTTTGTGATGTAAAATAATCTAGAAGAGTTTATTTTGTAACTATAGTTAATACTTGATGTAGTTACAATTAACCACTAGTAGGCTATCGGGCTGTGTTGTAACCGGGCCACTAGGAGGATGGGGCATTCCATTCTTTCGATAGAATTTTGTTCCATAGATGAGAAAAGATAGGCAGGAGAGATAATAGGTAGAGAACACAGAGAGGATTTGTCTACCATAGTATTCCATGGGCCACAGACATTACTTCTTTGTACCTGGAAGCATATTTCCAGACATAGAAAGAGAGCGAAGTGGCCTCACCTTCCAGCTGGATTTTTGTCGAAAAGGGTTTCTCGTAGAGCATATCTTGTGTCTTATGTGTGAATGAGATTATTTTTTCATTCTCTGCTTTTATGCTTAATTTCCTTTTACATGCATGCACTAATTACAGTAAAATCTACAGATCTATAAATTAAATAAAATTGTATTAGCGTACAATCTCAGTTTTTTAATATAATATTATCAGATCGTTTGTGATAGAGTGTCCACTGGAATATCCATGGTAGCTTATGGATAATTTGGTATTAGAGAAGGTTTCTTTGGGTATTGTTTTGAGATTACAGGGATCTAGATCGGTGGGGCCAAATATCGTAAAACCCTAATCATGGGTGGCAAACCTATAAACAAACCTCGCGATCCTGCAGAGGTCAGGATTTTTGTGTCTCAAAAAACAAGTCACGGATATAAAACACAATGTAAACCTACTCATGGTGGCCTATTATAGCTGCTACAACAACACCCCAAATTTTTTGGCATATCCAAAAATTTTGGGTTCCCCCTCTGCTACCCTGGGTTATTAGGGTTTTCATAAAGTTTTTAATGGTTTACATTCCCCGTAACCCTTCCCATCAAACCATGTTGATGTGCCCACTCACACTTCACACATTTCATCCACGTGTCATGATTTAACTCTGTTATAAAACTTATGTTTTCATTAGGGTTTGGGAGTGTGTTGTTTCAAGGAGAATTGAGAGGCCCGTGACTTCAAAAACTATCCTCCTAGAGTGTACATTTCCAATTAGTGGAGGCACATGTGTGTGGATGGGCATGACTTGAGTTTGACTTCCCTTATGGTCAGCCATACTAGGGTTTGGGAGAAACCCTATATTGTCAAAAGAAAGTTTCCCTCCTCATCTTATCTTGAAGCTTGACCATGCAGATGTATTAGGGATTGGGGGAATACCTCTTGTCTATAGCCTCACCTTGTCATCATCCTCATTTCTCCCAGCAACATCTAGTTTGTAAGACATTTAGTTATTAGTGATGTGTCAAAAGTCCTATGCAGCCTCCAACTTTGTCTCTCTTCCATGTGTGGTATAACGAAACAATGACATGAATCTCCCACCTCGCTCTAGCACCTTCAAAACCTCACATGGTTAGGACTAAAGATCCTATCTTGATTTGAAGTAATCCTCACTCTCAAGCACTCATATTGTAATTTCCTCATCTACATGGGCAACATGTTATGTTGAAATATCTTACAATTAATAAGCCCATTGGCATACTCATACTTGACGTGGTTTTGAAGTTAAGGAATAATGTGATCAACCTAAGTAATTCAAAATGCTTTAATTAAAACAATCTGCTTTTTTTTTTAAGTTTCCCATTGGTTACGCTTATGTTATTGACAACTCTAGAAAAAATGAGAATCATGAGCGATATATTGGATGAATGATATGGTTAGGATAATCAAGGAGTTAAATATGTCAATAGTTTATTTAAACAACTCATGATAGGTTGTTTCTAGTTAGGCACAATTGGAAAACTACACAGTAAGATTTATTCAATGAAGATGTATCCAAGGAGAATGTAATTTCCTCTTGACCGAACCGCTCCAGAGACACTTATAATATGTTGTCATGAGGCATGGTGCCAATCAAGTTGGAGGATGTGGTTGCCTTCTGGAATCTTCTCCTATGGTCACATACTATAATATAGGTTGTGAAATCCTCCTAAATTAGGGATCAAGATCACCCTATATGGGCTACACATTGCCACAACACCGGGGTGTAGAAAAAGACTATACAGGGGTCCAAGTTGATGCTTTACTTCCAGTTAAATTGTCATGTTTCTAGAATTATTCTTCATCTACATATTTATATGACAATGTTATCTATTTTCAGGTGGGAATGTTTATTTGCACGGATAAATCTAGGGCTTCTTGCAAGGAGTATTACAATGAGGGTTTCGACAACTAGGCTAGTTGAATCCACACAACTACTTGAAATACAATGTCAACCATAAGGGAAGAAACAGTGGTTGATAGATCAACATTCAACATGGAAAATAGATCGTGACCCTACTCAGTGGCTCATCATGGATACACAATATCATTAGGGTTTCCATCAACCCTACCCACTCTCCTCACACTTTTTCCTCTATCAATATGTCAATTTTCCCATCATGGTTTCAATAGTTTTGATGAGATCAATTCAACTTGTATTAAGCAATAACCATGAGAGAACAACGAAGAAGTCCAAGGGTCATGAGGGGAGGTCAAGGGTCACGGTAGGTGAGGAGTCACCTCCTCCCTATAAATTTTCCCTCGTGCCTCATTGTAAAGGACTTTTAACACTTCATTTTAGGCTAGGATTAGATAGTTGATTTATTCTTGAGAGCTAGAGGGACTCATCTCTTGGCAGCTAGTAGGGTGGAGTTGCAAGGAGGCTAGGTTTTTTCATTGGGAAACGGTATGAGCAGCCCATGTTCCACTATTTAGTTTTGACCAATTGAAGGATATGTACTTGAAGTTGAAACAACATTAATAATATCTTCTTCCTATTTTCCACTCATTCCCATGATTTCTCATGGTGGTTGTATTGGTTGTCTGGTATTTTCACTATATTTGTATGTGTTCTTTCATACATAGAATATGTTATGAACTGACTCATAGTTGTTACACATATGTTTTCCTTTTGAATCTATGTTTACTTATTTCTTTCCATGTAAGTGTTCTATTGTGAACTATTTTTCAATTAACTTCTGGCATGTTCTTTTCTATGTATGTTTGATTGGGTTTTGGCTCACTGATCCCTCTTATGGCATACCTATTCTTATTGCTGCTAAGACTTGTTTGTACCTATTTCTGTAGTTTGTCAATCTTACGATGATTTTGTTTCAATGTCTAATAATTTCATTCTTATCCCCACTCTGACACCTCCTCATTTTATAACCAAGAGAAAAAATATTCATGGTGGCAGTCAGGCCCACATACCATAGGGAGCTCCCATCCAAAATGGTGTGAGGTCTAATCAAGACTTCACACCGGGGAGACCCCCTGATTGTTGGTGGTACATTTTGGTTCATCTACATGGCCCTAAGCAATAAGTTGGGGATATTTGGAGAAGATGGGGGTTCAAATTCATAGGAAAAATCAGAAGGGGGATCAGGAGATCTGGAAGACAAGAAGAACCAATGGAAGAAAGAACCCGGAAAAGATCAATCCAGTTTGACTGTCACAAATATATCCTTGTTTAAAGTGGAAGAAAAATTTTATATCAAGCCATACCATGGCGAGATTGATGCTCTGAATTTGGAACATTGATTACAACAACTGTAATTTTATTTCAATGTCCATCAAATTGAGGAAGGGCATAAGATATCACTCGCGTGATTGAAATTTGAGGGCCATGCATTGACTTGGTGGGAGGGCCACACAGAAACCCTCAGGTTGGAGGGAGTATCTCTAATGACTAAGTGGGAGGATTTCAAAACCCTCATTAATTCAAATTTTTATCCCATTGGGTATGTGGAGGACCAGTAGATCCAGTGGCATTACTTCAGGCAAACGTCAGGCCAAAGCATGTAGGAGTACACCACAAAAATAAGAAAGATGGCTATAATGTTGGGTATCTCTCCAAAGAACCCATATGTATTCCTAAAGTATTTGGGGGGTTTACACCACCATTTGTGAGAGCAGGTGATGTTGTTCAAGCCAAAATCAATGGACGAGGCTTGTGTACAAGCACAATACCTAGAGAACATAAGCTCGAAAAGAGCGCAATCAAGTGGATCGAAGAAGAAGGAGAAACAAGAAGCTTCTAAGGAGGTGAAGAAGAAGCAAAAAGGGGGAAATATAAAAATATGGCAACCATAACACACCAGTCCAAGGATCCTAGCAACCACTGCAACGTTGATGGCCATAGAGAGGAGAAGTGTTGAAGTTGCATCCAAAGATAAAACCAAAGATCAAGAAGAAAGATACTAATAAGAATAATCTCACGGCTGTTGATTTGAGAAACCAAGTTGAAAGAAGCTTGGACATGGATGAGAAGATCGTTTGTACATCAGTGCAGAAGGAGGTGACTCTGAGTAGTCTTTAGGAACAGGAAGAGAAAGAAATGACCAAACTCTTCCATATAAAGATACAAGTCAAGAAGATAAATATTGATGCTTTGTTTAACTAAATATTGCAGACGAATCTCATTGCAGCATAGCTGGTCAAGAAGTTGGCGCTAGAAGTTCGTGATAATCGAAACCCATATCCACTAGGATGGGTAAATAAGGATGTAGAGTTCAAGGTAACAAAACAATGCAAAACTACATTTGCTATGAGTTAATATTTTATTGATCAAGTAGATCTAGATGTGGTTCCCCTTGATGTATGTGGAGTCATGTTTGGGAGTCCATACATGTACATGCATGATGCAATATTCATGAAGAGACCTAACCAGTATCGACTCATCAAGGATGAAAAATCCTTCATCATCAATGCACACAAAGGAAAGTAAAAAATTTCACTGGTAAGTGCCAACAAAGCCAAGAATTTGATCAGTTTAGACGATCGGTTAGATTAGTTGCAGCAAGAAAATTATTTCACCAATCTGGAATTGAAGTCTAGATATCACCAAGTTTGATTCAAAGAAGAAGATACATGAAAGACCACCTTCAAAATTAGGCAAGGTTTGTACGAGTGGTTAGTTATGTCATTTGGCCTATGTAATTCACCAACTACATTTATGATCTTAATGAATGATATATTGTGCCCTTTTATAGATTCATTTGTTATTGTCTATCTGGATGATATAATATTATAGAGTGCTACCTGGGAGGAGCGTATTTCACATTTGACATAAGTGTTGGAAACATTGAAGAAGCACCAGCGGTTAGAAAATATCAAGAAATGTGAGTTTGTGTAGCAATATTTGGTGTATCTGGGGTATGTGATTGGTAGAGGAGAGTCAAATATAGATCCTTCCAAGATGGAGGCCATCATGAAATGATCGTTTCCTACTAATGTTTCTGAGGTCATGAGTTTTGTTAGGGAAGCACAGTACATGAGGAAATTCATAACCTCATTTTCAACAGTAGCAGTACTGCTCCATGCCATAACAACAAGTGGCAAGAGCTTCTAGTGTTGAAAAGGTCAGCAAAAGTCTTTCAAGGAGTTAAAGAAGAATATTTGTTAAGCACTGGTTATGTCATTACCAAATTTTTAGTGGCCCTTTGAAGTGGAGAAATATGCAAGTGGGTATGCTATGGGAGTTGTATTGATGGAAGGAGGAAGGCCCATTTGTGACCATTCTAAATTATTTCATGGGGTAGTTATTAACTACCATACCTATGATAAGAATATATATGCCACAGTGCAAGCTGTGAAGAAGTGGAAGCATTATTTGATGGGAAAGAACAAAATAATCCACACAAATCACGAATTATTATAGTACTTGTAGGGCTAGAGTAAGCTACAACAAACCAAGCATTACGAGTGGATGGGGTTTCTAAAGCAGTTTCATTTGGTGATCAAATATGATAAGGGAAACACAAGCGAGCTGGCCGATTTTCTTTCAAGGCCACCCATATCAAATATTACAACTTTGGGGACTCTTATACAGATGGATCCATTCACGCATAACACAAACAAAAATGCATATTCAGAATATGAGGACTTCAAGAAGGCATATTAGCGTTTGCAGAGTCAAAGTCATTTTCATGATGGCAACAACATCATTGACTACCATCTCTAGGATAGGTTACTCTTTAGGCTGTATAAGCTATGTGTTCGTAAAGATGAACGTTTGCAACTGATTAGAGAGGCTCACACCTATAAGGTTGCAGGGAGCTTTGGTGTGTGGAAGACCATGGCTAACTTGCAGATGTATGTGTATTGGACCAAGATGTAAGAGCAAGTAGCCAAGTTCATAATAGGATGCATACTTTGTTGTACCAAAAATCCTAGTAATAGGAAATAGGGTATGCATCAACCCTTATTTGTACCTACTAATCCTTGGGAAAGCATTTCCATGGAATTTGTGGGAGGTTTACTAAAAACCAAGAAGGGACATGGCTACCCATTTGTGGTAGTTGACATGTTCAATAAATTGTGTGTTATGATTCCCTATAAAGAGACCATTAGTAGATAACAAGTAGCAAACTTGTTCTTTGGACAGGTCTAGGTGCACTTTGTGATCCCAAGGAGCATCATTTGAAATAGGGACATAAGATTTGTTAGTGCATTCTCAAATACATTTTGGGAGACGATGGACACAAATTTGAAGAGATCTACAACATTCCATACACACACAAATTGGCAGAGAAAATTGGTTAACGATAATTTGGTGCAACTTCTGAGGGGATATAACTAGAAGCATCCGAAGACCGAGGATGAAAATATGGTATATATACAACATTATTATGAGAGAGAAGTCCACGCTTCTATAGAAAAGTCCCCATTTGAGACTTGTTTTGGATATTTTCCACCTTCACCTTTGGATATTTCATATGGGCAGCAAGGAGGAGTGAGGGAAGATCTTACAGGAGATGCTTTAAGGGCTGAAAATTTTATAGAGAAGATTAGATAGATCCATATATAGGTACAGGAAACAATTCAGAAGTCAAAGGAGAAGCATAAGGCCAAAGATGATCAACATAGAACAAAAAAATCATTCAATGTAGGAGACAGACTCTGGCTACAGTTGAACAAGGAAAGGGTCCAAGTCCAGCTAAGAAAATCAAGGCTCTAAGTTATGGTCCCTTTGAGATACTGGAAAAGGTGGGTGATAATGACTATCAACTCAGTTTACCACCATATATGTGCATTTATTGAGTTGTGAATGTAAATAATTTCAATGGGTATGAGCCTTCCATGGTAGATCAGGAAGAGGAACATTTTGTACCTTTTGTGGAGGATTTGGAAGCAGGTGCTAAGGAAGGGTTGACAGAATATAGCATTTGTAGAAGAGGTCCAGAACTACAAGAGATGGGTACAAATACCTTTGGCAGATTGGGTTCAAGGGACAACTTCTAGGCAAAGCTAAATGGTACACCAAAGAGAAGGTGAAGGAAAAATTTCCTCACCTCATTCAGTAAATGATTTTGGGGACCAACAGCCTCTAAAAGTTGGGAGGTGTGATCAAAATTAGATAATTATATTTTTCTCATCCTTCTCAATGCATTTGGAGTGTAAAAAGTAGAGGAAGCAGCTCATGGGGCAGTTTTTACTGACAGGATCCAATTTGGCGGAACGGGGTCTGAAACATTTAGAGGGCGTTTTGAGGCATCAAACGATGTTTTTTGGGGGTAAAACATTTCCATTCTCATGTAGCACCTTTTTATACTATTCTAAACATAGAGACCTTGCCTACGGCACAAGAAGTGCGTCAATCAGAGTCCATATGAAAAATTTATGCCACTCAATAGTTGACCTTCCTCTTTTCACACCAATAGTTCGCAAGGATGTCGCGTCAGCCCCTAGTATTTATCGAAAAGGGGCTAGTGTTGTTATGCAACTAGATCACAAAATATAAGAAAAGATAGATCATAGCCTTCAAAATCAGCCTCTTTGAGGGGTAAACCTCCTTTAGATTACACAAATGAACAATTCTTGGATGATACAATTGGGAAAACCTCATTTCTATATATAAGAGTCTAATGGGTTGCAATATAATCAAAGCCGACATAACAATAATAATATAAGGGCACAACAATAACAATAGTGGGCTTCTATGGGGCACAATAATGACAATATGTGGACAATAGGGGCACAAAAATAACAATAAGGGCTAAAATGATCCGAATTGGATCCATAGAAGACTGTCAACGAACCATGACTGAATCAGGTCGAAGAAATCTCTAAAGAAATCCAAAACAATGATCAAAAACACCCTGAACCAGTGGCAATGGCAGCCAACATGGAACAACAAGGACCTCGGTCAAAGCGCGCTAACGGAAGCCCGTGGAGGCTGCGCAGGAGGCCAAAGTAGCCCCTGTGAGCCCCAGAATGGGAAGCATCGCTAAGCGAATAGGGCCCTGATGGGAAAGCTGGAGCACCCGATCGTGTAGGGGAACTAGAGGATTGCAGGCGGAAAAAGGAAAAAGTGCTAAACATACACGGCGGGACCCGCACTCTGGAAATAGGCGGTTTTTATCGGGGCGCCCTTGAATGGTAAGAGGTTTTAGATAGGAGCGGAGCAATTCCATACAGAAATTGATGCGTGGCAAGCGAAGGTGAGAGAAAACCGCTGTTGATCGTGTGCTATCGGTCGAGCAAGTCAACTACGTGAAACGTGCTTATGGCGTCAGATCTGGAGGGCCCAGATTGTACGACTGAGATTGCACCTGATCGAAAGAAGTGGAATTGATAGGGAATTAAGCTGCGTTTGAAGGGATTTGGAATCCGTTTAACCACCACAGTGGAGGAAGAACGCATCCATGACGTAACTGAAGAAACAAACCAATAAAGCATTGTTGGTGCCATTTATTGGAGGACAAGTGGCCACTCCCTCAGCATTCATGATGACATCGAACACAGGGAACTCCAAGCACAGCTGTAGAAGGTGAATCGGCACAGGTGAAAGAGGAACCAAACAAGCATAGGGATCAAATTGCTAAAGCCATGAACAGAGACAGTTGAATCTGTTAGAGTTGAGTAGAGTCCAAGCGACCAAGAGAGATAGTGAACAGTGAACCCTGAGAGGAGGATTGAACACAAAGAACAATAAAGCATAACAGAAGAGACAAAGGGCTGAGTTGATCAGCAGTAGCATTGAGCACCAGAGAGCTTGAGGATCCAAGCCATCCCATAGAGGAATCTGTCTGGACTGAGCATCACAATTGGCTCTTTCCACTGTAGACTAGAAGGTCATAGAGCTGGTAGGAAGAAAAAGAGTCTGTGTATGCCAGTGGCTTGGGGAATCCAAGAACCACCCTACCAAGCAAAAACCTGCTTCAGGTGAACTCACATTGAGTCCCTGTATTGTAAATTCTCTACCCAAAGGCACAATAAAACAAGGCCACCATTGAAAGCTAGACCGGAGACTTAGCCATGGAGAATAGGGTGAACTCCTTATTAAAATTGTTTGTGTCTTTGTGTTACTTACTGTATTTTTCTGTTGTCTTTCCATTTTATTGTCTGCGTATTGGCAATCTGATCGATCCGTTGTTTCAATAACATAGAACACACACCAACACATGAATCTGTAATACCTTAGTTTAATAAATCTTTAACTGGTGTCACTCATAGGGTGAATATCAGATCAAGTGGTATTAGAGCTCTAGGCTATAAGGTTAGATAAGCTTGTGTTGGTTAGCTGTGAATGCTCACAAGATCGAAGCTCAAATTAGGAGAAGGACAGTTGGTGGAAACTAATCCTGAAATTGGAAGAGTCTATTCTCGAAAGACAATATCAAAAGAAGGTTTTGTAGGGCCAAACACTCAATTCATGGAGAGTTTCCTAGCTATAAAGTCTATGGTTGAAGAAATGTACAGAGACTTTATAAAGCAAAAGGTGGAAGATGCATCAGGCTCTAAGCAAGAGAAAGAAGAAGATGAGTCTCACTTCCATGACAGCTCCAAAGGAAAGGGGAAAGAGGAAAGCTTTCTCAGACCTCCTAATAACCCTGTGCATAATAAGAAGGCATATTTGATTACGTTAGATGTAAAATTTGATTTGCCTATATATGATGGAGAACTAAATGATGAAAAATTGGACAATTGGATTAGACAAATTGATGTGTATTGTAGGGTACAAAACATAAACTCGGACAAGAGTAAGATTCATCTGGCAAGCCTATGCCTAGGAGGCACTGCCTTGGTTTGGTGGGAAGGAAGAACCCAAGATGATATGAAAAGACATGGTAAGACCATCTCTGTCTGGAGTGACTTTGTTTCTGCAATCAAAAAGCAGTTCTATCCATTGGCCTACATGCAACAAGCCATGACGAGTTGGCAAACTCTTCGACAATTGAAGGGGAAAAGTGTGCAAGGGTATACTCAAGAGTTTAGAAAGAGAGCATTGACATTGGGTATCTCACTAGACTCACCAGAGACTCTTTTGAAGTACATTGGTGGTCTACACAGCTACATGAGGCATACCATCCTCATGTTTAATCCCACTAGTATAGATGAGGTATTTGTACAAGCTACTCATCTAGAGGCTAGAGGAAAGAATGGCAATCCAGAAGTTGGGGGACCATCGCAACCCACTGTAAGCAAGAGCAAGGAGAAAAGAAAATAGAAGTTGAAAGCAAGGCAGGCTAACAGTATATAGAAAGCCAAAGCTTCATGCACTCACCATAAAAAGGAGTGGCATGATGATGAGCATTATTGGATTCTACATCCAGAGCTCAGACCTAAGAAGTCCGAGGGCAAGAAGAAGAAGACAACTGCAACTATTCAGAGAGATTTGGGGTTAGACTCGAGAGATGAAACAACTATAGCAGCCACAGGTATAAGAGGTAAGAATTCTAAAGCATCTACTAGTAATTCTACTCAATCTGTTATTGATGAAGAAAATGAGAGAAAAAGACATGAGCTTTTCCATATTCGAGTTATTTCCAAAAATCAAAATATTGATACTTTGTTTGATAGTGGCTCCCAAGTAAATTTGATTTCTGAAGAAATTGCAAAGAAATTGGGATTAGCAACTACACCTCACAAGAAACCATACCCATTAGGATAGTTGAATGATAAAGCACAACTACAAGTGACTAGACAGTGCAAACTCAAGTTTTCTTTTGGGTCAGCATTTGTAGATGGGGTTGAGTTAGATATAATTCCTTTGGATATATGTGGAATTGTTTTAGGAAGTCCTTACTTGTATGATAGAAAGGCTATTTTCTATAGAGCTGAGAACAAGTATCTACTGGTTAAAGATGGAATCGAATACTTTGTAAGAGCTCATAAACTCAAGAATAATTATACTCCCATAAACTCAGGACAGATGAAATGAATGATTAATTCATGCAAAAAATTCCTATTAATGGTTGTAAAGGAAAAGAAGCCTGATGAAACCAATGTATTTGAGGGTGGTAATGCTAAACAACAAGATGATATACAAAAGGTTTTTTCAGAGTATGATGTCTTGTTTCAGGAACCTAAAGGTCTGCCACCCAAAAAGGGAATAATACATGACATTATTTTGCAGCAAGATGTTCCATTGCCTAACATTGGGATGTACATGTTGTTTTCTTTAGAGAATGCTGAAATCAAGAAGCAGGTGCAGGAGTTGCTCGAGAAGGGCTTCGTCAGGCCTAGCACATCACCATGTGGTTCACCAATTGTTTTGGTGAGAAAGAAAGATGGCTCTTGGAGAATGTGCATTGATTACCGAGCACTAAATAAGATAACAATCAAGAATCGTTAACCTGTTCCTCGCATTGATGATGTTTTAGATCAATTGAAAGAAGCTGTTTATTTCACCAAGCTAGATTTGCATAGTGGATACCATCAGGTCAGAGTTGCAAAGAAAAATGCATGGAAGATTGCTTTCAAAACAAAGCAAGGATTGTATGAATGGTTGGTTATGCCTTTTGGCTTAGCTAATGCTCCTACTACTTTCATGAGATTAATGAATGATGTACTCAGACCTTTTCTTGATGATTTTGTTATTGTGTATCTGGATGACATTCTGATTTTTAGTAGAACATGGGAAGAAAATTTAAGGCATGTTAAGCAGACATTAGATGTTTTGAAAGGATAAAAACTTTATGTTAAACTCTCAAAATGTGAATTTGGCAAAACATCTCTAAACTACTTGGGTCGTATAGTAGGGGGAGGTGAACTGAAAACAGATCCTCTAAAGTGGTAGTCATTTTGAACTGGCCTAAACCCAGGTCTGCTACAGAAGTGAGAAGCTTCTTAGGAGTAGCACAATATTGGAGGAAGTTCATTTCTAACTTCTCCTCGATTGCAAATCCGTTACATGCTTTAACAGGATTGAATAAGGTGTTTCAGAGGGGAGGCAAACTTCAAAAAGCCTTCGACACCTTGAAAGAGAAAATAAGTACAACACCTGTACTAGCGCTGCCTGATTTACAAATACCATTTGAGATCCAAACTGATGCTAGTGACTATGCCATGGGAGCAGTGTTGACACAGCACAGTAAACCCATATGTTACCATTCTAAGACTTTTAATCCTGTAGTAGTTAACTATTGTACATATGATAAAGATTTGTATGCATTAGTTCAGAGTGTGAAAAAGTGGAAACATTATTTAATGGGCAAAGAGACAGTAATACATACTGATCATCAACCACTTCAATATCTACACTCCCAAACTAAGTTGCAACAATCAAGACATTACAGGTGGATGGGTTTTCCACAACAGTTTCACTTACTCATCAGATATAAAAGGGGCATAGACAATAAGGTTGCAGATATGTTATCTAGACCCATTATAAATGCATCTACCATACTTAAGCATCATTCAGTGCTACATGAAATCTACATTGAGCAATATGCTCAGGATATGGATTTCAAAGATGTATATGCAACTTTGAGTCAAGGAAAAAGAGTAGAGGAATTGTACTGTCATGTAAAGGACCGTCTCTTATACCATTGTGGGAAACTCTGCATTCCACAAAATGAGAGAGTAAAGATAATTAGGGAAGCACACACTTCTTTGATATCAGGTCACTTTGGGTTAAGTAAAATAGTTGCACAGCTGCAAAGATTCTGCTATTGGCCAAAGATGAATGAGACAGTTTCTAGGTATGTAACATGGTGTGCCATGTGTGCTAAAAGCAAGCCGAGCAATAGAAAACTAGGCTTGTACACTCCATTGCTAGTTCCTTCTCACCCTTGGGAAAGTGTTTCCATGGATTTTTTTGGAGGGCTGCCTAAATATAGAAAAGGTCATGATTATCTATATGTTGTTGTGGATAGGTTCAACAAAATGTGTATTTTGATACCTTGTAGTAAACAGATCACAGCTGAACAGACTGCAAAATTTTTCTTTGAGCATGTATGGGTTCATTTTGGATTACCCACTTCCATTGTATTTGATCGAGACACCTGATTTGTGGGGAAGTTTTGTTCTAGTCTGTGGGAACTAATGGACACCCAGTTAAAGAAAAGCACAACTTTTCATCCACAAATTGATGGCCAAACAGAAGTAGTAAACATGATAGTAATCCAGTTACTGAGAGGATATTGCAGTAAACATCCTAAACTTTGGGATGAACACTTGTGTTATGTGCAACATGCTTACAATAGAGCCAAACACTCTTCTTCACAGAGATCTCCTTTTGAGAACTGTTTTGGTTTCATACCAAGGTCTCCTTTGGATTTTATCTTCGGTAAAGATACCATGGTTGATGGCCATAGTGATGTAGACAAGGCAAATAGGTTCATTGAACTAATCTAGGAGATCCACCAGGCAGTACAGGAATAGCTAGAAAAGAGCCAGGCCAAGTACAAGGCTAGGCATGATATGCATCGGATGGAGCATAGTTTTCAAGTTGGGGACCAAGTCTAGCTATATATCAGAAAGGACAGGATGCAAGGTGAAGATAAAAAGCTAAAGCCTATTAGGTATGTACCTTTTAGAATACTTGAGAAGATTGGTGAAAATGCTTTTCGCCTTGATTTACCAGCTTGCATCCACATTTACTAGGTCGTAAATGCAGATGCTTGAGATTGTTTGAACCTTCGATGATTAAGGACCCTGAAGAGCAAAGTGAATTGCTTTCTATTGATGACCTGCTACCTGAATATCTTAACGAGTTGCAGGAAGACACAATGCTGGACAGGAAGGTGAGGACAATGCGCAGGGGAGATGTTGAGTACCTCATGATTGGGCTCAAAGGTTCAAAGCCGAGCAGCACAAAGTGGATTGATATTGCACAAGTGAAGAAACAATATCCTCACTTAGTCGATGCTTGAAAACCAACTTTTGGTGGTCCAAAAGCTTTTTCAGTGGGAAGGTCGTGATCCGAATTGGCTCCATAGAAGACTGTCAAAGAACCATGACTGAATCAGGTCAAACAAATCTCTAAAGGAATCCAAAACAACGATCAAAAACACCCTGAACCAATGGCAATGGCACCAACATGGAACAACGAGGACCTCGGTCAAAGCGCGCTAACTGAGGCCCATGGAGACTGCGTGGGAGGCCGAAGTAGCCCCTAGGAGCCCCAGAATGGGAAAAGGAAGAGGTTTTTGATGCGCGATTAGTGCTTTGCTAGGAAAATAGGGCCCTGATGGGAAAGCCCAAGCACCCGGTCGCGTGGGGGAACTAGAGGACCACAGGCAGAAGAAGGAAAAAATGCTAAATGTACATGGCCGGACCTGCACTCTGGAAATCTGTGGTTTTGATGGGGGAACCCTTGAACGGTAAGAGGTTTTGGATAGGAACAGAGTGATTCCATACACTGATCGATGCGTGGTAGGCGGAGGTGAGAGAAAACCGCTTTTGATCGCGTGCTATTGGTCGAGCAAGTCAACTGCGCGAAACGTGCTTATGGCGTCGGATTTCGAGGGCCCGGATTGGATGGCTGAGATTGCACCCAATCGAAAGAAGTAGAATCGATAGGGAATTAAGCCGCGTTTGAAGGGATTTGGAATCCGTTTGACAGCCATGGTGGAGGAAAAATGCATCCACGATGTAACTAAAGAAATGAACCGACGAAGCATTGTTGGTGCCATTTAGAGGAGGACAAGTGGCCACTTCCTAAGCATTCATGATGACACAAAACACAGGAAGCTCCAAGTGCAACTGTAGAAGGTGAATCGGTACAGGCAGAAGAGGAACTGAACAGGCATAGGGATCGAATGGCTAAAGCCATGAACAAAGATAGTCGAATCAGTTAGAGTTGAGTATAGTCCAAGCGACCAAGAGAGACAGTGAACAGTGAACCCTGAGAGGAGGATTGAACACAAAGAATAGTAAAGCATAACAGAAGAGACAAAGGGCCGAGCTAATCAGCAGCAGCATCGAGCACCAGAGAGCTTGAGGATCCAAGCCATCCCATAGAGGAATCTGTCTGGACTGGGCATCACATTTGGTTCTTTCCACTATAGACCAGAAGGTCACAGAGTTGGTAGGAAGAAGAAGATTTTATGTACTCCAGTGGCTTGGGGAATCCAAGAACCACCCTGCCAAGAAAAAACCTGCTTCAATTGAACCCACATTGAGTCCCTGTATTGTAAATTCTCTGCCCAAAGGCACAATAAAACAAAGCAACCACTGAAATCTGGACCGTAGACGTAGCCCTTGAGAATAGGGTGAACTCCTTATTAAAATTGTTTGTGTCTTTGTGTTGCTTATTATATTTCTCTGTTGTCTTTCAATTTTATTGTTTGTGTATTAGCAATCTGATTGATCTGTTGTTTCAATAACATAGAACACACACAAGCACATGAGTATGTAATACCTTAGTTTAATAAATCTTTAACTGATGTCACTCATAGGGTGAATATCAAATCATACAATGACAATAGTAATGGGGGAATCACTAGTATTATAGGGATGTAACATGCCCCTCTCCTTCAAAAAAGTCTTGTCCTCAACACTTGAGTAGTTCTGGATTCTTCTGTATAACATTCTGACCTTCCTATGTGGAATCTTCAAAGGGTAAGTTCTTCCACTTGATGAGATACTCCAAAATTGATTGATTTCGTAGCTATCGAGTTCTTGTTTCTGTGACTGCTTCAAGTTCCAATATGATTTTTCCTTCCCCGTCAAGTTTTCGAAATATTGTTTGAACTGGGAGTTTGTCACATATAACCTTCTTTAAGCATGAAACATGGAAAAATAGGTGCACTCGAGAAGCTAGAGGAAGCTCGAATTTGTATGCCATAGTACCAATATTTTGCAATACCTTGCATGAACCATAATACTTGGGTGATAATTTATTGTCCTTCTTATCTCTCTTGAAGGAAATTTGTTTATATGGTTGTCGCCGTAGGAATACCGAGTCACCTACATAAAAACTTCTTTCATTGTGATGTTGATCTGCTTGTTGTTTCATTATATTCTATGCCAAAGTGAGGTTATCCTTTAAGAGTTGGAGAACATGTTGTTGATGCTCGATGTGATCTTCCACTGCTTGTAACTCAAAATTTTCTCTTAAATATTATGTGATGGACAGTGGATGATATCCATAAAGTGCCATAAATTGGGTCATTTTTGCTGCATTATGGAAGGAAGTGTTATACCATCATTCAACCAGAGGCAACCATTTCACCGATTATGTCTCTTTATCAGATAAAAATAAATGAAGATATCCTTCCAAACATTTGTTTACTATCTCAGTTTTCCCATAATATTGAGGATGATAAGATGAGCTATGAGCTATAAGCTAACTGAGTACCAAGACAAGAAAATGATTATGTGCAAAAAGTTCCAGTGAAAATGGGATCTCTGCCGCTTACAATAATCTTTGAGTTTCCATATAGCTTTTGAATTGTTTCCACAAATGCAGTAGAAACTGTACTCGCTTTAAATGGATGAGATACTGCAAAAAAGTGTGCATACTTGGTAGGTCTATCAACTACCACCATGATAACACTCCTTCCTTCAGACTTGACTAAACATGTGATAAAATACATTGAAACCTCCTCCCAACGTTGGGTTGGAATGGATAAAGGTTATAATAGACCTGGGGTCTTAATTGTTTCAAATTTATTTTGTTGGAAAACTAAACATTCCGCCACAAACTTTTGAACATTTGATTTAAGGCCATCCCAAAAAAATTCCTTCTTAACCCTACAATAAGTTTTTAGAAATCCTGAGTGCCCTTCTCACTGAGAGGTGTGCAATTCCATAAGAATATTTTGTTTTAGCTGGGAATTCGTACATAGGTATAAGCAATCTTTGTACCATAATGAATCATTTCTCCAGCTAAATGTATCATATGTACAGGGATCTTGTTGTAACTTTTGAATGAGTGCCCACACTTCTTCGTCATTCTTCCATTCATTCCTTGCTTTGTTTATCCAATCGGGTTGGATAAGAGAAATGGCGCAAATAAATGCTTCGACATCCTCATCCTTTCTTGAGAGTGCATCTGCCACAACATTTTTCTTCCCTTTTTTGTAGATGATTTCAAAGTCATAACACAACATCTTTGTGACCCATTTTTGTTTCTCTTCTGAAGATAATATTTGTTCTAAAAAGTATTTAAGACTATCATGATCCATTTTTACCTTGAAGTGTCTTCCCATTAGGTAAGGCCACCATTTCTTAAGTGCATGTATTATTGCCAACATTTCCTTCTCATAAATAGCTTTGTGTAAATACTTTCCTTTTATTGGACGACTTTCAAAATCAATGGGTCTTTCTTCTTTCACTAAAACAACACCAATTCCATTTCCTGAGGCACCACATTCCACAATAAAGGTTTTTGTGAAGTCCGACGTAGCTAAGACCAGTGCTTGGGACATTGCCTCTTCAAGACATTCAAAGGCCTTCGTTGCTTCTGGAGTACATGAAAATGCATCTTTCTTCAATAATGTCGTTATAGGTGCTACTATTCTCCCATAATTCTTAACAAACTTGCGATAATACCTTGTTAACCCAAGAAATCCTCACAAATGTTTATGGATGTGGGGATTTTCCATTCCTTAATGGATTTAATTTTGCTAGGGTCTACATTAATGCCTTCATCGGTTACAATATGACCCAAATATTCCACCTCTTTTACTCCAAAGAAACATTTGGAGCTTTTTTCATATAATTGTTTCGACTCCAATAGTTTGAGCACCCCGTCAAGATGCTGAACATGATCCTTCCAAGACTTGTTGTAGATTAGTATATCATCAAAAAATACTAACATAAATTTTCTAAGGGTGGGTTTGAAAATGGAATTCGTCAAACCTTGAAATGTAGAAGGTGCATTGGTAAGGAGAAAAGGCATGACCAAAAATTCATAATGAACCTCATGAGTTCTAAATGTTGTTTTTGGAATCTCTTCAATCTTCATTCTGATTTGATGCTATCCTGAATGGAGATCCAACTTGGTGAAGTAAATTGATCGATTCAATTCACACAATAATTCAACAATGACGGGAATGGGAAATTTATCTTTAATAGTGAGCTTGTTGAGATCCCTATAATCTGGACACATGCATTATGATCCATCCTTCTTATGAACCAATACTACTAGAGCTGAGAAATAACTTTCACTAGGTTGAATTATACCAACCTCTAGCATTGCTGCAACCATATGTTTGATTTCACTCTTTTGGGCATAGGGATATTTGTAAGGCTTGATGTTTGGAGGAACACTTCCTGGAATCAAATGAATCACATGATCATGATCAAAAATAGGTGGGAGGCCTTTCAGTGTCTCAAATACCTTGGAATGATTGTCGAAGACTTTTTGGACATCTGGAGAAATATATGATTTCTATGTGGGAACCTATAGCGAACATAATTGTGAACTTATGCCTCGTTTTTCTCTCTTTAGAAGATTTTTCATTTAGTTAGAGCTAATTATCTTTCCTAGTTTCCATGTGATACCCCTTAATTCAACTTCCTTTCTTTCTGATGAAAGTTTCATGAAAATTTCTTGAAAATAAAAAAGAAATTGTACACAAGGATTGTAGCAACTTGACTCCTAGTACAACATCAACACCACCCATTCGAATGCAAAGCATTGGGCTATTAAATATATATTCTCCCATGGATAGTTTGATATTACGGAACTTTCCAGAGAAATTTATGGTTCCTCCACTTGCTACAATCACTTGACACTCTAGTGCTGGATATAGGAAGCAATTCGATTCCTTGGCTATCTTACAAAGAATAAAATTATGGGTACTGCCCAAATCAATCAACACTATTACCTTTTTCTTCTTGGTATGTACTTCTATCTTGATAGTTTGAGGAGTGGTAATTTCAGCCAATGCATTACAAGATATGGTTGGATTCATTTTTTTTTTCTCTAGGGTTTGTTCCTGGTGTATATCCTCTTCTTTTGACATTTCTTGTTCCTTTTCTTCCTCCTCTTCACTATCTATGTAAAATAATTTCTTCTCAAAAAACTTATGACCTTTAGTGTATTTTCTATCACCACTGTAATAAAACCCTTTTGCTCTTTTTTCTTCCAATTTTTGTGGTGTCAACCATGTAGGTTGTGGAAGTATAGGGGCATTAATAATTCCATATTTATAATTGGGAGTGGTAGGCTTCCTTGTTGCCATAATTTTGCTTTCCATTTTTCCTTGCCAACCTGAATGCCTTCTCCAGTGAATCAGGTTCCCAAAGGTGAACCTCATGTTAGTTTTTATCCTTTAAAGTACCTATGAACACATCTATCCTATGCTACTTTGGAATATATTTCACCCTTATATTCAATTTTCTGAAGTCCTCAATGTGCTCCATCATTGTACCTTTTTGTTTGAAATTTATCAATTGGCTAAACAAAGTGTTGTTTTTTGTATCCTCATAATGTGCTATCCTTTCATCCATAAAAATTGCCCAAGTGACAATTTGTTTACAAGATGAAAGCCATCGATACCATACAAACTGATTTGGTTCCAAATATAAAGTTGCAATGCATACCTTTTGTGTGTTTTGGACATTATAGAGATCGAAATATTGCTCCATTTGTATTATCCATGTTACAGGATACTTGCCATCAAACTTCCTCATATCAATATTTGGAACATGGTGGGTCTGTGATCCAATGTTAGAGTCTATGAAATCATGAGTAGCATTTATTTTGTTCTCAGCATGAGTTTCCTTTACTACCCTTTCGCCATTAGTAAGAATTTATTGTAGAAACTTTGTCAAATCTGTCTTTAATTCTTCCATGTTGCCTTTAAATTTTTCTTCTAAACCATCCATCTTAGCTTCCACGCCTTTGTTTAAACCATCCATCTTAGCTTCCACACCATCCATATTAGCTTCCAAGTCACTCATCCTAGCTTCTAAGCCTTTCTTTAAACCATCCATATTTTCTTCTATTACTTTTTGTGAGAGTGAATTTTGTTGCACTTGGTCTTGTAATTTTGATATATCATGTTGCATTTCTTCTTCTTCTTCATGAGGCATGCTAGAGATTTCAGGTTGCTTATTAGGTTTTTCCATTTTCTTTCTTCGAGGCATCAATTAATGATAATTATGTTTCATTGTGCCCTTTGAATTCCTTCAAAATGATTTTTCAAACCAAACTTATGCAAAATTTAAAAAATACTACACACCATTTTTCACTTTCTAAGAGCTCGATATTGTATCTGATGTATCTCTGAAATTTTGGATCTCCAAGTCCTGAAATTGCAAAATGTGGTAGCGCTCTGAGTCCTATTTCCAACACTGCTAATCTGATAAAAATTGGATTCTCCATGAAAGTGTTATGCCAAATTTCCCAATATGACCTGATTATACACTTTTTAAGTAGAGCTGACTTGTATGAAGTTCCATGTGTCAGTGTTTTAACCTTCTGACTTGAAAACACTGCACAGAAAACTATAATTGGTACTCTTTCTATAAATTCTTATGAGATTTCAATCTGATACTCAAAGAGAAAGTTATGATGATTTATTCATTGTTACCTGTTTGGGATGTAATTCAGGAGCCTGCAAAAACCCTAACTTCCTTGGATCATATCTCCGAAAATATAGCGAGACAAGCTCTGAAATTCAGACTCAAGGATCGTCTATATTTCAACTCAAATAATTTTTTTTTTAACATCGGAAACATCGCAGAAAAAAATTGTAGCGAAAATTCCACGATGACCTATTTTAGAGCAGCGAAACCCCGGAATCCAAAGCTCTGATACCAAATGTTATGAAACTAGCTCACTAAAAGATAGAAAAGATATATCAACGACTTAGAAATCTGCCTCTTCGAGGGGGAAAATCCTTTACATTACACAAATGAACAATTCTTGGATGATACAAATGAAAAAACCCCCTTTATATATACAGGAGTCTAAGGTGTCACAATATAACCAAAGTGAACATAACAATAATAATATAAGGGCGGAAAAATAACAATAGTTGGCTTCTATGGGGCATAATAATAACCATATGGGGACAATAGGGGCACAAGAATAAAAATAAGGGCTACAATGACAATAGTAATGAGGGAATCACTAGTATTATAGGGACCTGACAACTAGCCACTTGTTTGCGATGTAAAATACTCTAGAAGAGTCTATTTCGTAACTCTAGTTAAGAGTTGATGTAGTCAAAATTAACCACCAGTAGGCTATCGGGATTTGTTATAACCAACCCACTAGGAGCAAGAGGCATTCCATTCTTTCAAGAGAATTTTGTTCCGTAACTGAGCAAAGATGGTCAAGAGAGATAGTAGGTAGAGCACACAGAGAGGATCTGTGCAATATAGCAACCCACGAGGAATAGGCATTACTTCTTTGTACCCATAACCATATTTCCAGACAGAGAAAGAGAGTGAAGTGGCATCACCTTCCAACTGGGTTTTCTCTTGAAAGGGTTTATCAGAGAGCGTATCTTTTATCTTATGTCTGTGTCAGCTTATTTTTTCATTCTCTACTTTTTTTCTTAATTTCCTTTTACATGCATGCACTAATTACAGTAAAATCTGCAAATGTAGAAATTAAATAAAACTCTACTAGTGTAGAATCTCAGGTTTTTAATATAATATTATTAGATATGTTTTGATGAACTGTCCAATGGAATATCCAAGTTATTTTATAGATCAAAGGATCCTTTTTGGTTTTGAGGAGAGAAGAGTCATGAAAACATTGCTTAAGAAGGAAAGAGGCTCTCTAGATTCCCTCATTTGGGTAGAGGACCCGTCTCTTTGGATTCTTGGCCAAGAAGTGTCCTAACACCTTCGTAGCTTGGTTGTAGGTAGATTAATTAATTTAGTTGGCTCTAGATTGTTGGTGTAGGGTGGAGCCATTGAAGGTATTGAAATAGTTTCTTCTTAGTTTAAGGGTGGAGGTTGAACATCCTCTGGATTCCCTATAATAATTAATCATGGAGATGGAATAGTCTCTATATTCCCTTGAATTAGCTAGAGGGTGGAAATGGAATAGTCTTTGGATTCCTTATTTCAGTTGGAAAAATTGATTAAGTCCCTAGAAGCAGTCATCCTTGAGCTCTAAATCTAGCTCAAGGGTGATTAGTTGCAAGAAATACTGCAATGCAAGCCAATATAAGGATGGGTGGAGAGTTAGAATCCCAATCTCAGTTGTTAGGTCCTTTGTTGTAATATAAGTGTTTATTTGTTGTATATGCAAGTGAATTTTACATGTATGTTTATTTTTTATTTAAATGTGATTATGAATGTGTAGAATGTGATTTCCTATAGGAATATGGAATGTTAATGTAGTGTGGATTCCTGATTAATGGTAAATGCATATTTTAATGGTGCAACAGTGATACATGGTGCAATTACTTAGGATTTCTATAATTATTGTGCCTATACAAAAGCTAAATTTTAGAATAATGCCATGGATACAGCAGATGTGTCATCTCTATAGATGATTAAGTTCTTGCACTGAAATGGTTTTCATAATAGGTCATTGTACATTACTACAAGCTTATGGGAGATATATTTTTATACACACACACACACATTTTCTAGGAAGAGTTTTTATTAAAGCGCGAAATAGGTAGGCCTATATGGTAGGTAGTTAAGAGTGTCCTTGTCCGTATGTGATATATCTCTCTCTTTCTCTCTCTCTATATATATATATATAATCTCAAGAAGGAGAGTGAAAAATGGTAAAGTTGGAGTAGGTGAACTTAGGGTTAAGGAAAGATGGAAGGAATCAAAGTCAATATTTGGGGATAGTTTTGGCTCAAGCTCGTCGAGGCCTGACCCCAATAATGTGTTAGTACTAGTGCTTGTAGAGAGGCTCCATGGGACTAGGTGTCATAACCACCACTTTAAATTATGGTCACTGACATTTTAAAATCGCGACCACTTGTACCTTGAACCAAAACTCCATGGGTATGTATGTCCAAGTTTGTTCACATTACAAGACAATAATTATTGCCATCAATTGATGGAAATTCACTTAGGTACAATGGAGTTATGTTGGTGGTACCCCAAATATATGGGATTTTACATAGACCTAAGTTGACATGGCACCATGGTGGCATGCAATGTGACAGTGGAATTGAACCATTTGGAGGGGAAAGTGGGCCAAAATAGTTGACATTTGGCACACCTGAAGGTGGCCATGTGGATAGGATGACACCAAAATGAAAGAAACTAAAATCACCCAGGGCTGATGTCACCTTGATGGTTTCAAAATGAGAACAACAAGAAATGCCGAGGGTAGATTGTCCAAGTAGATGGAGAAATTCCTAGCAATTAAAAAAGACATGATTTTGTCATGAGAGGTTTAAAAGGTGATGCAAATAAGATGTTAAAACCTAAGATGGGAAAAATTTCCTGGTGATCAACAACAATATTTATGTATTTTCCCAACATATATATAAAGGGGAAACTTTATGGCACATTTGGAAAGGTCAGAATTAGGTGGCAGGCCACAGAAGTTTTCCATGATGGCACCACTAGGCCACGTTATAATATAGTCTGGGTAGAGGAAATCACATGGTTGTGAGATGGGATTCCATGTAGGATCCACATGGGGACCACACTAGTGCCATGTCGTAGAGATGATGACATGGCAAGAGGTTACTCAACGAAAATTTAAATGGATATACTTTTCTACCCGCGAGTCAGATTGGGGAAACATTTATACTGCTAGAAAGCTTTCAACGAGTAGGACACAATGGAAATGTTTATTCGAGTTTTGATAGGTTTTAAAAATGATGAAATGTTTAGATCCATTTCCATGAATGGACTATGGAGGTCAAGTCAATTATAGTAACACCTCTTTCTACCCTTAGTATGTTATTGAGAACAGAAGAGTGCATGTTACATTCTCCATCTACACACGCACACACGCTGTGTATAAAATGCATGATGGGCATGAAAACAATTCATTTACTACATTTTGGGCAAGACATCAACACATGTTTTTAATGATAACAATTGTTTTATCTTTAATTGATTTGTATAATATATACATAGTTAACAATGCAATATTTTACTCAACATGGGAATTAAAATATTTTATTTATACTTGATATATTTATATATTCTTTTTCTATTTTTCCTATATCTATAAATATATATGAATTTGATATTAAATATATTAGTTAACATGAATATTCATATAATCACACATTTTCCTGATATTGGAAAGTGATATATAATTTTTTTTTACTCACTCTTACTTTATCTCTCTATGTAATATTGATACAAAATTATGTTATGTAGTATGAACTTTGAGATATATATATTTTTTACATATTAGGAAAACCTATCATAACTTAGTTGTCAAAACAATAATGAGGAAAAGAGTCATTGGATGTTATATGTAAAGGCAAGATGGCTCATCATCGTTATTCAAGGAAAATCATGCTAGAATACCTATTGGTTGTCTATATGGGGGTAGGATTTGAGTCCTGCTAGATTCATATGTGTTTTGTACCATTAACATGTTTCCTTATGTCCATGGAAGGTAAACTCCTAGACAATGAAAAGAAATTTTAGGGCATACTCTAGGGCCATGAAATGTTTTATTTATGTTTAAGAGTGAAATATTTTTTATTTATTAACATACCTTTCTCAAACTACATGTCAACTCTATCTTAAGTATGAAATGAATTACGCATTTTTTGTAACATATATAAAAATAATGATTTTAATTCAATTTCACCAAATATGTATATTTACTTTTATTTTTTTACTATAGCTGACATTGGCATTTCATTTATAAGTTTTTTCATTAAATGAATACATGTCACCCTCAAGTTTAGCATGAACGGAATTACACATCTCCCTCATACTAGACTGTAAAATGCGTCTTTTGGAAATTATAGTTAGACATGATCTCACATTTTTATTTTCTTACTATGACCAACATTTATTTTTGATTTCAAATTTTTGATTTTTATCTTTAAATGGATACCTATAAACTTCAAAATGAGGACAAAATAAATTACACATCTCATTGTTGGAAATATGTTTTCATTTATGGAAAAGGCAAAGGAGAAATCATTGTAACTAGAAAAGAAAATGTCAAAGGCGACACGAGTAAAGCAAAGCCAAATGAAATTGCAAAGATAGGAAGAAGAAAGGTGTAGAGATTTTGGAGCCAGTTTAAGAGGAGTAGATCATCTCAGATATACATGGAGCCCATGTAGATGGATAGAGATATGAAATATATTTTTGGTGGTAAGAGAAAGTTTGAAAATGGCCTCCTAGATTGAAAGTTAGAGCCAGTTAAAGTTTCTTAACACCAAGTCAAAGATATCAGTGTTAGAAGGATTTTAAAGGATCCTTGGTGTGTAGCCAAGTTTGGCACATTGCCAAAGTGCTATGGCAAGGTTGACGGGGCCTCTACGTGAATATCTTGGTAGATGTGGCCAATAGTAAGTTAGCATAGAGATGACCAATGAGATTTGAGCGTAGGAGCCCACTCCAACAGCTCAGCCCACTGAAGGATAGCCCAAAGGTTTAACAAAGTTGATAAGAAGTAGAGTGCCAACCCGATAGAAGAACGAAAGGGAAAATCACCATGCCATGTGGAAATTTTCCAATAGTACCTAAGACAACCCTTTAGATAGGCTTGGTGGTCATGGGAAGTGGTTTCCAAAAGTGGTGATCATGTATATTAACAATGGAGGTTCACCCTGGGACCTCTGCTTGAAAAACCACAAACCCCATAGGAGTGGTGTCGAGACCGATTCCTTAGACCCGATGGTTTTCTAATAAATAAAATAAAATGCTCATAGAACAGACCTGTAGGACCCTTCCTCTCTCCTTCGGCATGTGGCAACATGCGATCGGCCTAGATGGTGGAGGATGATGGCATTAGCATAGGCCAATCAAAGCAAGACACATGGCATGAAGATTCAACATTTTGACGCACCCAAAGGGCCCATATCTTATTGAGACATGGACCAATCATTGTTCGACATGTGGTGCAGATGACGTCATTATTACTTCATCCTAGTGGATATAGCCTAGAAGACTTAAAGAGGGTGCACAAGCATAAGAGCCGTGCAGTAGGTGTCGTGACATGTCTTCACTTACAAAAGAGCAAAAACAAATGAGATTGAGGTGGGGAGGAGCCCACAGGAAAACTCATCCCAAAGGTATGGATCTTGGTTGTTTATATAAAGGCGCAAACTTCATGTGCCATGATAGAGGGGGCTATGAGCTAAGTGCTGACACAGGGTTCTATACAACAGGTATGAACCTAGGGCACAAAGGTTATAAAGATCCGTATAGGCTCTTAGAGCTACTAAGTGCTAGATCTTGGTCATTTAGCATGGAAACGAGACAAACAAGGTGATTTGGCCCTCGAAGGGCTTAAAAGGGCTTAGGGCCCAAAGCCTTGACGCAGTGGTCACAGAGACCTGGTTCCATGGTAGGAAAGCAAACAGGTGCCAAGCGAAAGGGACTTAAATCCAATTAGGTGGAATTTCGTAGTTTTTGGTTTAATAAAATGAAAAGGCTCATGGAGGTATTTTTTGATGTGGTTAGAGGATCGATAGTAGCATGGATGAGTCAGCAACTAGTTTTAGGGATAGTTATGGTAATACATTCTATTTAATGGAAATTTTGGTAGTTAAGCAAAATATAGAGTTTTCTAACTTTAGCTAACCTTATCTAAACACTGTAAAAGCTACATATTAACTGAAATAAGCAGGAAAAAAACACTTTGACTTGGAGAATAATCCCAGAACTGCAAATAAACATTGAACACAGTTATAGGACTGAAATGAATAGGGAGAAGGACAAATATACGAATGCATGCAACAATAAAGGAGAAGCAAAGAAGGAAAAAATATCAAGCCAAAACTATATATAAGCAGGCTTGAGCAAGCGGGCTGAAGAGAGAACAATTTTACATATAAGTGAGTTCTTGGTGAGCACTAGTATTGTAGTAATAATGCTACAACTCCTGGGCTACCTACTTTAGTCTTATCAACTCCGTAGTTTGTAACAAACTTGGAAGCGTCGGTGTTGTATGCACAAGTACTAGTTCTCACTATAGGTTGTCACTTGGTCAGCCGGCGCAAGATCACTAGGAACTCAAGCCAACTTCTATGGATTCTAGAAAAATCTCTATATGTGATGAAAGGAAAGAAAGATTACTCTACAGATGCTATTCTTAACTGCAGAAAGGAGAAAGAATGAAATGTAAAGCAAACCTAGTAAACCCTAATTAACCAATTAATTCTACTTTTGCAAAAAGCACTATGAAAACCATGAAAGGAATGCCATTACCTACTCAAGGAAGTAAAAAACATCTAACTATGATATTTCTGGAAGTAAATAATCAAAAAACATATTGTTGGAATTTGATGTATTTTTATGTGAATTTGACATGCTTGTAATTTATTGTGTGTGAGTGTGGCAGCAAATAGGTGGCATTGAAGGGTGGTTTTGGGACTTGAGAGGATGTAGGATGGTGTGGATGGGTCCTAGCAGGTCTCTAGTGGCCTTCTGGAGGCTTTTTCCACACTCGGTCTTCAAAATAAAGCCTACAAGAAAATCTACATGAGGACACAGGAAATCTACAAGAAGTAAACAGAGTCCTACATGAGGCCTACAGGAGGAGGTCGAGAGCAGTTTTCACTATTTTGAGGGTGTGAGAGTGGGTGAACAAGGTGGATGAAGGATGGAATGAGGTGTTAGGGCACCTAAGATGTACCATGAATCACCAGGAGAGAGAAAGATGATTGGATTTCCTCAAGGAGAGAGGAAGAAGTTCTATGCAAAAATGCAGGAAACTAGGGCAAAATTGAGGTGAGATTTGGGAGACCTATAGGGCATGGGTCAGATGAAGGATGTGATTATTGATAAGCCTGCCTACTGTTGGAGGAGATCTGTCACATAGAAATTGATAGTCAACCAAGGAAATCAAGCAACAAGTGAAATGAATGCATTTAGGAGAAACAGAGTTTTTCATAAAAATGATCTAAACTATGATCTATGAAAGGAAATGCTGAGAAATGTTGTAGGAAAGGAAAGCATGAAAGAAGACTATTGCAAATCAGGAAGTGATCATGATGAATAAGATCTAAAGAAAATAAAATTTCTACTTATTAATCTAATAAAAAGCTGCAAACACTAGAAGTCCTATGAATGAGGAAAACATGTGTTTTTGGGGCAACAAGAGAGTCTTTGCCTCAAATCATGGTCCCAGAGGGAGGAAGACAGGCCAAGGCACTATTGCTAGCCTTTTGAATCTTTGTTGGTCACTGCTTAACCTACTATAGAAATCACAAATGGAAGAAAACTACTAAACCATCAAAAGCAATCTATTCTTAACCATAAGAGAAATACATCTAACAACAAACTAATCTACAAACTAAAACAAAGCATACAAATACAAGTAAATAGGAGCTTGGCTACCTAGATTGGATCCTAAACCAAGAGCTTCAGCCCTCTGAGGTAACTCAGTGCTAGCTCAAAAAGGATTCCATCTTTATTTTCAAAATAATAGCAAGATTACATGAAACTGTTACAAAATAATAAGCTCGAAATTTTAGCAGAGCTTACATATGAAAAAATCAGACAAAAATCAGACCCTAGTGAGGCCCTAGGCCTCTCTACTTATACAAATGAAGCTACCAACAGCTTCCTTAAAATCACGGAGGCTTGGCTCCCAAAACTCGAGATAATCATTAGTCATCCTCCACTTGCTCGGCTGCCTTCTAGTGCATGATTCGGCTGCCTATACTCCGAGCTGAATGAAGGTGAATTTGAAGTGAGGATTAATAAATGAGTGGGATTCCCTCCTATAAGTCCTCTCCTCTATCCACTTCAAGTTATTGCTGCCATTTTTCCACTGGATACTTGACTTTGACCTCGAAATCCATCAATAATCTGCATTAAATACATGTTAGACCACATGGCACAATAACTAACTCAACTCACTCTATAAGCATAAATATAATCAAAAAATCATGTAATAAGCTAAGAGAATGGTTGATTTGACTAGGTTAGGAGGTAAAATGAACCCATATAATTACCCATTTATGAGGCTCATCATCACCCCCTACTAAAGGTGTTGCTCATCCTCTGAGCAACTTAGTCAATCTCCTCATCTTTTATAGCCTTGGTGGCCTCCCTAGCATCCCAGGCTTCTGATGTGGTCTACTTTTCTTTGCCATAGAATCTTTCCTTCCTGTCTATCTCCTTCCACTGCTCTTCCTATTCTTCTTCCTTTTTGCCTTCCAACATGCCTAACAGGAGTGGGGGACTCAGTTTGAGGCCAATCCAATTCACCTTCAGCCTCTGCATGGAGTGCTTGTACATTGGCACTCTTTTCAATGCCTCCTTCAGCCTCATGGGGGAATTTTATTCCTTGATCTGCAAACTTTGTGGTAAGGTGTTCCATCTCCTCATGCATGCATGCACACAATCATCCCCAAGTAGCCTTTGCATATAATCAAAGTGTGCAATGGTTTGTGCCTAATTGGTGAGATATCTAGGGGAAATCTAGGGGTCATTGGCAAGCAGGATGTGTGTGTTGATGAGTGCCATAGGATTTGATGGCTCAGCTCTTATCATTAATGGCTCATTCTGCTCCTTTATCATCAATCTTTTTATTTCTGTTGCCCTCATTTCTTCATGGTTCATCCATGACGCCTTGGCCATTAATTGCAGGTCCCCTAGCTTGGCAATGGGATCCCACACATTCATGTCTATGAGGGCCATGTTGTGTAAGTAGAATTCTACCATCTTTGCCTTATCCTCTAAGGTGCTTTGGTCACACAAATTCATAAACTGCCTGTAATATTGGAAAGGAATTGTGCCTCTTTGTGCCAAAGTTTTTATCTGGAATTGTAACCATTGGTCCTTGAGATAGAGGCCATAGAATTTGGTTGGTGTTCTACATTGTAATTCGTCCATAGATAAGTTGTCCATGCATGCCAGTTGAGTCTCTTTCTCTTCCAACTACCTCCTTAGCAATTCATTTTCATTTTCAGGGTGGCTTCTTGTAATTACTTCCCTGTCCCTAATAGCACTCAACTCTCTGCCCATTTCTCTAAGTTTGTCTTCCATATGGCCAACATCCTCAACTCCTTTGGATTTGGCTATTTGCATCCACCTATGTGTTCTTACTCTTTCTTTCTCCAATTCAAATAACAGTGGTATTGCAAATTTTTATGGGATTATCCTTCCTCCTTCAGGTATATTGTAATAGGAGGCAAGACTAGGCCAGGGATCAAGTTCTTATATCTCTGTTGGTTCATCCTTTACATGTGGTTGTCCTTCTATCCTTTTCTCAAGCTTCTGGGTCTCCTACAATTTTGACAGTGTCTCCTGTAGAACTGCATGAGCCTCCTCTAGGACTGTTTTTTGGTCCTGTAGTACTACCTTTTCCTTCCATGTGGAAGATCTAGGAGTCCCCTTTTCATATGTTATCAGTATCTTGGAAGGGATTGTTTCCCCTTAGCAGAGGGTGAATCTTCAATGGTAATTGGCACTTTTGAAGAGGGTTGCGGTTTGCCTGTTTTGATTCTTGTGCTCTTCCTAGCCCTGAAATACATGGAGGTATGTCTTTTCCTCTTTTACTTTGGCTTGATTGGTGTACTGATGGTAGTAAGGGCAGCTGCTGCCTCCCTTTCTAGAGTCTCAGGTGACTCTTCTCCTTGTTCTTCCTTCTCTACCTCTTTTTCTCCTTCTTCTGTCTCTTTCTCTGTCTCTTTTTTTGTCTCTTCCTGTTCTATTTCTTCAGCTTTCTCCTCCTCTATTTTAGTTCCCTCCTCCTTCCTTCCTTGTTCTTCTTTGTCACCAGTGGCTTCACCTTCTCCCCCTTGTTTTTCTTCCTCCTCACTGCCAATAGGACTGAGATCATAAGTTAAGGCCTTTATGTCATTCTCAGCTGTCATGTTTCAGACAACTTCCCATGCTATAGGGAGTGTAAAGGTATGGAGGGCTTCCTCCACTGGCACTTTGATTAAGCCATGGTGAACTAGCTGCTTTGAATTTCCTTCTTGAACCTTAGTGCTGGAGTCAATGAGGGACTACAAGAGGAATTGGGGGCTACTGAGCTTTTGAGTTGTTGGAGTGTCCATGCCATACCTTAATTCATGGAGGATTCTAAAGTGATAACCATAGACAATGTTATACCTCCCCTCACAAGAAATTTATTTGATTATTTGGTAGCTAACCTCATCCCAGGCATATGGTATGCTAGCACTTATAATTCCATTTTTATCTTCTACGGGAGTTTCCTTGTTTTGGAAAAAGCTTTTCTTGGCAGCCTGGCCAATTGGTTTCTCATCCTTACTCCAAGGCAACCCAAGGGGAAGGGTAGTGACCCTACTGATAAATTCAGGGATTATCTCCATGGAAATACCTCTAAAGGCGACAATGGCATGAGTTCTTGTGTGGGGTACCAGAGAGAGAGAGAAAACTCTTGGCCAATTTCCTCATCAAACGCTTGGAATTTCTCAAAGAAATTCATCCAGTTTGCCCATGTGAAGATGCCCACCTTTTGTGCATATGTAGGAAGCCTAGTGGAGCTGGTGGGCTCCTTTCTCATAAACCCTCCTGTCATATTGTCTATACTCTTTTGAAGAAACCAAATATGGAGATGGAGACATATAATTTTGAGAAAAACAAAGAAACAAAGGAGACTATGTTTTTTAAATAAGCAGATTTTTTATTTTTTATTTTATGTATTTTCTCCTCTCCTGAAGACTTTATTTCCCCCTCAAATTGAACCCACTTGTTTCATATATTGATATTCAATAGGGGGCATGCATGAACCCTACCTCTTTAGACCAAAAATCATGCAAAAAATCGAGTTTTCTCCATTCAAAACGACTCACTGCCCCTCCTGTAGAAGCCTATTGTCCCTCCTGTAGAATTCCTATAGGTTCTCCTATAGAAAATGTCGAGAGTAAGAATATGGGAGAGATCGATGGAGGATGATGGTTATGAGGTCTGGGGGCACAAGGAGACTTTTGTAGCTGAGTTACGAGGAGATAATTAGGGAAAAGGTGGTGAGAATGCTCAGGAAGGAGTACTTATTACCCTTTATGGATACTTTCAGTGATGGGTGCTAAGCTGGAAAGGTATACATTGGCCATATGCGGACTACTGGTCCCCACCTGCTTGGTCATCATGGCCTCTCCTCATAATCATATCTCATTATTGCATCGGAGTTCACACCTCCTCCACTACCTGCCTTTGGCATCTTGTGTTGGAGTTGACTGTGTGCTCGTGTGGGTGACATCTCGGATAAGTGGGGTCAACTAGATGAAGGTGGCCAGGTTAACTAGCCACCTTTCCCTCGTTCAACCTCAACCATCTCGTTGCTTTTTCATGACTTCTAATTACAAAAATGCAAACAGAGGAGCGATTTAGATACTTACCTGTGATCCGAATGTATTTGTTGTGAGGTATTGTGGCTCTCTCTGCTGCATGCCTTTATTTATTTTGATGCATGTTATCTGCCTATTGATGTGTGGCTGTGTGCTTGTGAAGGTTCTTCTCTGGCTGGATCTAATCTTCATGTGCCTTCTCCACCTTCATGTTTGCAATCTCTTGCTGCTGGTGCTAGATTTTAATGGGATCAACTGCTACAGGAATTCCTATAGGAGCTCATGTAGTTGCTTCTCCCCTTGAAACTTCAGCTTCTCCCTATGCTTGGAGCTTTGAGGATGATGCCAGAGGTGTAGATAAATATGGAGAGGTAGTAGGTAGGCTTCAGGTGAGGTTGATGGTGCTTTTTCCTCTCTTTTTTTTTTTGTTTTTCTCTAAAAAACTCAAACTTTATTTTTCTATGTTTTTCTTGGACAAGAAGGAAAATGATGCTTGGGGTGTGATGCAGGTTTGTAAATGATGGCAAGGAGGTTTGAAGATTGTAGGAGGGATTATAGGTCCTTCGTGAAGCTTCTTTGTCCCTCAAACTGCCTTCTGTAGCCACTTCTGGCTCTCTGTAATTCCTACAGGAGCCTCCTGTAGAAAACACAGAGCCTCTTGTAGAAAACACAATTTTTGAAAAAGAGGTACAGTCGGGTGAAATAAATGCCAAATATGATGGAGGAAAGTGTGGAGAAGGTGAGAAGGATGCTGGTGTGAATGTCAGGATCCCCTTGGCACCTTCTTCTGCTCCCTGTAGTCCTCCTGCAAACCTGCAATGCAACACAAATTCATTTTTTTTTTTTGGAAAACAACTAGGGCACCTCAAAAAGGTTTTCACCCTAATTTCCTCCCCTGGGCACCTTCAAGGGAGGTTTTTACCCATGGATCTTATTATTTTTTTTTCTCTTTTTTTTTTGACATCACTGGGCCACCTCAGAAGAGGTTTTCAACCCAATGATGGGAGTCAAGTGCCTCATGGAGGTTTTCACTTGAGTCCTTATTAATTTTATTTTTTATTTTCTTTCTTTTCTTCATTGAGTGGGTGAAGTGGAAGCTAAGACATGCTCCACTACCGTCACTGTTTCATTCATATCTTCAGTAAACTCTCTCTTGGAGAGGGGTTTCTTGTAGACTTTCAACCAATTTCCATTGACAAGAATGGGGATGGCTTCATCATCAATGGTTTTGATCAGAACTGAACCATTGTCATTACATTTATCCATAGTGTAGGGTCCCAGCCATCTTGTCCTTAGCCTGCCTTTGAAATCCTTGTATCTTGAATCATAGAGTAGTGCCCAATATCCCTCTTGGAATTTCTTCTCCTTGATATTTTTTTCATGCCATATCTTTCTCTGAAGCTAAGCTACCTTTGTATGGAGAAGGGCTTGCAATTTGTATTCATCCAATCCATCGAGCTGGCGTAATGTTACAGGGAAAGGTGTCTATATAGAACTGCTCTATCCCACTAAGATGTGACAGCTGCCTTAGAAACAAACAGAGTAAAGCTACTTTCGTTTTTCCTTTATGAATTATAGATAGAGAGGAACAGAAAGATCAACCTCTGTCTTGCGCTAATCCCTTGATTTGATTCCTCTCTTCCTTGATAGTCTTTCGCTACTTGTTCCCTTTGGCGCCCAGCTTCACAAAGTACCTGTAAGATCACAGTAGCATAGCACTATACAAATACATGGATCTATAATCATAAACAATCTAGGATTAGATGTAAATTGACCATACAAATGCAGCAAACATCAATGACACAAGAGTATGGAGGAAAACTTGAATAGCTTTTATTGATAAATAAGAAAGAGCTAAGAGGAGTTACAACCAGTTGTTCTGACCTAGCATCAACCTCTCAGCAAGGAAGCCCCTCTTCACCTCATACAAAGCTTAGATCACCCAACAATCTGATGTTTGTCTCAAGAAACCAACAACAATTCCTTACAATATGCAAAATTCCAGCCTCTGGATCTCTGGGATGAGGGATCCATATATAGATATCTGTAATGGAGATGAGTCAGCTTATGATTTGATTAGTGTCTTCCCTCTGGTAGTTCTTGCTTGCACTTGGAGATTGATGATCTCTTACTCATCCTTGGTCGAATTCAGAGAGGCAAGTGTCACAGGAGAAGTTTCTGGAAGCTTCCATTGCCTCTCCACCTCGCACAATGACACTGCCATTTGTCATTTCTCATCCATCGCACCCCACAGAAGGGCTTTCTGAAATGCAATGCACCCACACAGTGTACTTAGGTGAGATGCAACGCACTTGGCCAGTGGAGCAGCTGAAATGATCCTGTTTTGACCAATTCTGAGCAGTTTTTCATGGAGAACTTCTGGGAGAAGCTGTAATCTGTTGACCTTGTTCCTTTAGGGGTTAGAACAACACTTTTAGGGACTTAGGAGCCCTTGGTTTATGGACATTTCATGCTTGGGGTTGTAGTGCCCAAAAATGTCTATAACAGTTGCCCCCTAAAGCATGAGGTCGTTAAACTTTTGATGTTGGGTGAAATGCTTTATTATGAGGATCTGAAGTTCTTTCAAGCTAGGAGGAGACCTGTAATAAGATACAATACAATACATTATCTTCATAATATTTTCATGATCTAGTTGAGGTGGGCATTCCCATACTCAGTTTTATAAATTCATTTTCATGTACATAGGACAGACAATCATCTGAGTGTAGACTGATGATTCTGGTAGAGCCATCATCCCTTTGATTGGATGATTATTTGTGCAGCAATGATGTACATTTGATGTCTTTATTTCCCTGAATATATATCGCAGCCCGGATGGATGAAACTAGATCCGGGGTCTTCAATCTCATTCGATCTTCACTCGAAGTACAAGTCGATCCATGTGAAAGATGTTCTAGAGTCGAACATGGAAAGACATCACCTGATTACCAGCCAATGATGTAAGCTGTTAACAGGCGCGACAGGAATCATCGATAATGATAATGACCCTCAAGGTACTGCAGTACAATTCACGTGGTGCGAATAAAGGACTTGGCGTCGAATACCACGCAAAATCTTTCGGTCAAAGGCCATTGATGTAAACCTGTCGCCGGAAGTGAGAAACTTGCCATTGAGGCATGCAAGCTTCAAAGTACTGAATGGGGTGTTCCTTGATCAACTTCTTGGATAATGAGCTGATGTCAACAAGAAGCGATCCGTCACAGGAGGGCCTTAATGAATCCCAGATCAATGACATGGAATGGAGCAAATGATTTTCATGGAGGTGAAAACGATCTGGTGATATAAGGTTCAGGGTGGCGGTCATGAAAGAATGGAGTATAAATGTATGGTAGTGGGTGAGACACAGGTGAATTCTCTAAATGACTTCTCTTGAACATATCGGCGACACTGATGTGATGGATTAGAGGTGGAAGGGTGAAAGTTCCCATTAATATAGGATCTTTTAGTAAACCTCTCCGATATTTTGAAGCGAATGGCGACTTCCATGGATCATAGGGATGCTTCCTGTAACTTGAGAACCATTGGGGAGGAAGTTTTGTTGATCGACGATTGTAATCCCTCCTCGAAAGGGAAATGCAATCTTCCTAAAATAGGTCGACACAACAGCAGCCATAGCATATATCCATGGTCTTCCTAGTAGGATGTTGTAATTGAGATTTCCATCGATTACTTCAACATCTATTTCTACTGTTTTCCCTCCTAGTTCAACCTTCAAGTTACTTAGAATACCATATGGAGTATATGTCCTTTTGTTGAATGCTTTTAATGTCGTCGAAGATCGCGACAAGGTTGGAGATCCTAAATTTTTCTAGCAACTCATCGACATAATTCATGTAGATGCCCCCTCATCAATAATTGTTCGATGAACAGTTTTGTTGAGGGCTTTCACTTGAACAAGGAAAGCTAGTTGAGCTGGTAATTGAGGATCATATCCTTTATGATCGAAGGATACAAGATTGGAATCCTTTGGGTCTATCCCACCAATGGCTGATAATAAAGCTTGCTTTTGGGATGGGCAATTCTGTAGTACATCAAGAGTCGACATAGCGGATGGCGATTGGGCCAAATCTTCCACTATATTATAATGATGTGCCACTCTAGCTTGGGGATTAAACGTCGACTTGTGTACTACTCCCTTTGGTGGTTTTATTGTCAATTTAGGAATGATGGGCAGCGCAACTTCTGTCGAAGTTGTTGTCGAACTACTAGGCTGATCTTTATCCTTGTTGTTCGACAGCTGTGGATTCCCATAATCTTTGTTCCACTTCGATATCAAAGCATCATTTTGCTGTTTTGAAACCGACAAAATTAGCACTTGAGATGGGGAAGCATTTCCACTTTCAACCAGATTTGTTCCTGGATTTGGAAACGGATCAGTGAACACTGCAGAGGTTTTTGAATTCTTGAAGAATTTTTTAAGCTCAGCTCTATGTGGACAATCTGCGGTCTAATGATCCTCATCGCATATAAAGCATGGACTTTTTGGTTTCCTATTTCCAAGAGGGTTTGCAGAAGACTTTTCGAGTGATGATTCTTCCTGTTTCTTCTTCTTCCCTTTGCCTTTCTTCTTACCCCCTGGTTGATTGGTTTCTTTGCCTTTATCTGTTGATACAACATTTACTTCCGAGGCAAGAAGTTCATCTTTTGCATTTTGACCTGAAATGTTACGGGCCTTTTTGGATGTAGCCTTTGTCGATTTCGTGTCTGTTGCACCAATCACGCCATCGCCGACATGAGAGTCATTGTTTGATTTAAGAGGAGGAGGAACTGAGAATTCCGGTCTAGGGGCGTCAGGTATTTTATCGTAGAGCGTGGCGGACTGAGTGTAAATCAAGTCCAAATATTGCGCACGAGCGATAACTTTCTCTTTTGTTATGACCTCCCCCTTTGCCACATCTTCCGTGATGGAAGGTAATAATGACTTGATAAACCATTCAGCTAAGAGCTGATCAGGAACATACGTTTTTACCATTCTACAACGACGTCGCCACTCATGTATATGATCAAATATGTGAGTGGCCGTTGTCTGTTTGAAGTTGGTAAGGAGTTCCGTTCCCGTTTCGTACCTTATCGGTAATTGAAAATGGGTTAAAAAGGTTGTGTCTAGAGTACTAAAGTTGTCGAATGAAGCTCTAGGCAATTCGATGTACCATTTTGCCGCCGGACCAGTTAACATCCTCTGAAAAAGGCAAAGCCTTATCGAATCATCATTTAGGGTGTTTGATGAACACCATAGATGAAAGGTCATCACATGATTCGACGGATCTTCACCCGGATTTCCATTAAATTTAGGAATATCTGATGGAAGTTTATGTGGAATCGCTGGCCACCAAGGGGCGTAAGTGATTGGATCATTTGTTAACCGATTTAAATCAGGTAACTCTAAAGTTGCCACAAAGGGTAACTGTTGATTCAGGTTAGGTGAAGCATACCCAGGATAAGATGGGATTGCCTAAGCAGCTGGTCTTTGCATACCAGCATAATGCATTTGATGCTCGTAACTTTGGTAAGGTTGCTGGGCATGAACATTGTAAAATGGTTGATTTTGACCGTTTTGAATATACGGCTGTCCATTATTTGCAAATATTTGTTGCTCAGAACCTTGGTATACTTGTTGGAATTGCGGTTGTTGGTATTGTACTAGCCATGGTTGTGAAGCCATGTGTTGTTGCCCAATACTAACAGTTTGACCAAGATGAGGGGTAATTGTACCCATCTGAACCTGTGTCATTCCACCAGTCGGTGATTGTGGTTGAGTCGCAGGGTCAAGGGGCTGTTGCATTACAACCTGAGAAACCTGAGGTTGGCATACAACGGGCAGCGCTTGAACTTGCGACATCATCACAGTAGCTGGCGTAGTTGGTATATTTGACATAGGTAAGCATTGTTGCATCGAGTATACAACTCTTGGTTGTTGAGGTAGTATTGGTACCCAACCGCTAGAAGTAATTCCAACATAACCTGAATTTTGTTGTGAACTCCTATATGGTTGTCCCCACGGAGGGGATAACGAAAGGGCATATTGCCGCCCATACGGTGGTAATCCAGAACTCAAGGGAATGGCTTGTCCTTGAGGGCCGGACTGCCCAAATTGACCTCCAAATGGGTCAATTTGTTGAGACTCAACATAAGAGTTTTCGGATATTATTCCGGATGAACAAACACGAACAGACCATACTGTCGAAATGGCCCCTGAGTGGGCTCCTTCTAGCGATTGAGAGCTAGTTGGGACAGATGGTATACCGGCGAACATTGTTGGAGTGACAGTAGGGGGTTCTGCTGTCGCTGTGTCAGACGACACAGTCCTTGATGTCGACGGTTGTTCAGACATTTCTAGTCTATCCAAAATATTACCTAGCGATTCTACAGGAGCTTCCACTGGCGGTAGACTAACTTCTGATGAAGAAGGATACAGAGTGATCCCGACTCCAAATTGCGATGGAGTACTAGTTGGAGGATCTTCCACAATCTCTTCTATGGCAATCAGACCAGGTGGTAGGGGTAGACCGTCAGGTCCGTAGGATATTTCTGGTGCCGAAGAAGGTATGGAATCGGCAGCAACAGATGTTTGAGGAGCAAGACTCTCCGAACCGATTGTAAATGGAACTAATTCGGTAACACAAGTGTTTACCCTCAGACTAGGATCAGTACTACTGTCCTTCTGTGGCTGCTGAACTTCTTCTGTAGAGGCAGGGATTCCAGAAATGTTTGGAGTAACCGGAGTCTCTGATGTTGTTGGAACACTTGTTCTAACTTTAATAGAAGATTTGGAACTGGTTAAACGAGTTCGCTTTGTCTGTACTAGCTTCGATTCCGGAGACAAAGACGGTTGACTCGTAAGCCTCCGCGAATGACGGGGTTTCAGTTGACTTTCTTCCACGATTGCGGATTACTCGATCAACTAAAAATAAAAGGGAAGTATGTTTCTGAATTAAATGAATTTTAGATGCTTTGACACAACTTGTTTTTTCAATTTTTAAGAGTCGAGAAAAAACAAAAGATGACTCTAGTCTCATTCGATTTTTAATGAGCCTGAAGTGACAAGTGCTCAGATGGACCTTTTCTGTTAAAGAGTCTGAAAAGGAATGAAAGGGACTGCTCTGGAAATCTAGGTAGAGGGATTACCAAACCAATCGCAAAACTACAGAATACTTTTTATGATACGGCAGTCAATCTTCCCAAATGCTGTGTTTAGTGCATTGCGATTGATAGGGTGGCAGACACGGCTTCCTAGGGATAAAGGATTAAGCCTATTAGGGTCTCCCAAAATATACTCGACGGTACGTGGGAGCACAAGTTCGTACTAGCACTTATCGTCTCAAAGTGGAGGAATCACCCAACCATGAGTGAGAACAATAGTTACCAGGCTTTACGACGCCAGAATACATCTCTAGCCTAGACTTCTAAATGTTGTGCGTTAAGTTCCAAAGCGTTGTTAGATTCATTGAATTTATTTTATAGTTGATCTTGTTTATGAAGTTTTCCTTTCAGGTTCATCACGAGATGTAGATGTAATTCCTAAAATGCAATCTAAGATGATAAACAATCTTTTTATCTTCTTTGTGCAATGAAAATACTAGCTACTAAGGAAAGAAAGACAGAATCTTTTCACAAAGAGCAAAGAGCACACTCTAAATGCACTTTCCTAAATCAAACCAACCAGACTGTCTATATGCAAATGCACATGCATGTATTTGTTTTCGACTTTCTTAGTATATGAATGATAAGAAGAAAGTTGATGCACAAATTTGAATTTCTTTTCAAGTGACAAATATCAACAAGTTTCTTTTCGAAATCAAAAATGGAGACGATCACAACACCTTATGATTTTGAAATGAATACTTGTTTTCGACACTAGAAAATTTACAAATTTAGACCAAAAACAATAGTAACAGGATAATCGACCATCAACAACAATCAAACTCTTTCCTATGATCGAAATCGATACTTGCGACAGTTTCAAATCAAAGGACGACAGTACGATTATGCTACTTTTGCAAATGAGAACTGAAAATGACTCAACAAACACACAAAAACATTTACAATTCTTTTGTACAAAGGAGGCAGAATAACAGCAAGGAAAAGGGGTTTTAAACAGACATATATTGATTACAGGCAGCAAAATTCAGGAATAGAACTGGAAAGAATGAATCACAGAAACCAAAACTGCACAAAGACTAGTCTGATCAGCGCACCTGTGACACAGGGAATTTGAAATGCAGCGCACCTTCTGCACTCAGGAAGTGCACTGAAGTTCCGATTCTCTGAACAGTACCTGCGCTGGGCCAGAAACGAGACTCTGTTTGGGTTCTGCGTCACAGTTTGCAGTTCAGTTCATGGGTTTTGGCCGAGCAAAAGGTAATCAGTAATGCAACAATCAGGGGTAGATCTAAGGAGGATCTAAGAGCTATCACAAGGGCAATCAGAGAGTTTGTGAATCAGTTTTTTAAATCATAAGCAGATCCCATAGATCGACTGAAGTAGCATTTATCTACTTTGCATTTTCTATGGCAAATGCAGTTCGAATGCTACCTGTAAGTTTATGAAATAGACAAGAAGGAAGATAAACAAACAAACTAATTTGTCCTCAGCGGAGTCGCCATTTTGTTACAGGGAAAAGTGTCTATATAGAACTGCTCTATCCCACTAAGGTGTGACAGCTGCCTTAGAAACAAACAGAGTAAAGCTACTTTCATTTTTCCTTTATGAATTATAGATAGAGAGGAACAGAAAGACCAACCTCTGTGTTGTGCTAATCCCTTGATTTGATTCCTCTCTTCCTTGATAGTCTTTCACTACTTGTTCCCTTTGGCGCCCAGCTTCACAAAGTACCTGTAAGATCACAGTAGCATAGAACTATACAAAGACATGGATCTATAATCATAAACAATCTAGGATCAGATGTAAATTGACCATACAAATGTAGCAAACATCAATGAAACAAGAGTATGGAGGAAAACTTGAATAGATTTTATTGATAAACAAGAAAGAGCCAAGAGGAGTTACAACCAGTTGTTCTGACCTAGCATCAACCTCTCAGCAAGGAAGCCCCTCTTCACCTCATACAAAGCTTAGATCTCCCAACAATCTGATGTTTGTCTCAAGAAACCAACAACAATTCCTTACAATATGCAAAATTCCAGCCTCTGGATCTCTGGGATGAGGGATCCATATATAGATATCTGTAATGGAGATGAGTCAGCTTATGATTTGATTAGTGTCTTCCCTCTGATAGTTCTTGCTTCCACTTGGAGATTGATGATCTCTTACTCATCCTTGGTCGAATTCAGAGAGGCAAGTGTCACAAGAGAATTTTCTGGAAGCTTCCGTTGCCTCTCCACCTCGTGCAATGACACTGCCATTTGTCATTTCTCATCCATCGTACCACATAGAAGGGCTTTCTGAAATGCAACGCACCCACACAGTGTACTTAGGTGAGATGCAATGCACTTGGCCAGGGGAGTAGCTGAAATGATCCTCTTTTGACCAATTCTGAGCAGTTTTTCATGGAGAACTACTGGGAGAAGCTGTAATATGTTGACCTTGTTCCTTTAGGGGTTAGAACAACACTTTTAGGGACTTAGGAGCCCTTGGTTTATGGACATTTCATGCTTGGGGTTGTAGTGCCCAAAAATGTCTATAACACGTAATCTCTCCTTCTGTGCATGGCTGAGGTCTAGGTCTAGCTGAGCTGCCATCCTTAGTGTATTGAACTCAAATTCTATTGACAGCAAAGCCTTATTCCCATAGACCAGTTCATAGGGTGTGAACTCAGTGGTGGTCTTCCACATGGTGTTGTAGGCCCAAGTGGCCTCAACTAATCTGTTTGCCCAGTCTTTTCTGCTGCTGCTCACTACCTTGGTTAGGATCCCTTCCAATGCTCTATTGGTGACCTCCACTTGCCCATTGGCTTGTGGATGGTAAGGGGTGGAAGTCTTGTGCTTGATCTTATGATGTGTGAGCAGGTCTTCAATCAGGGTTGAAGTGAACAGACTACCTTGATCTGTGATCAAATCTCTTGGATACCCAAACTTGTAGAATATGTTTTCTCTCAAAAACTCAACTAATTTTTCCTCTATCGCTGCTTTGACTACTTTTGTCTCTGCCCACTTTGTCAAGTAGTAAGTGCACACAATGATGTATTGTTTCTACTTTGAAGGAGGGTTTATAGGCCCAACAAAGTCCATGCCGCACTTCTCAAATGGCTCAAAGGTCAGTTGAGGTTGCATGGGCATCTCATCCTTTGGAGTAGGTCTCCCCATCCTTTGACACTGATCACACTGGCTTATATATCTCCTCACATCCTGATGAAGAGTGGGCCAGTAATAGCCTTCTTGCAATATCTTGAAGGCAGTTATTTTGGCTACAAAATTGCCTCCACAAGGCCCATCATGATAGGTCAGGAGGATGTCAAAGACTTCTTCCTCCCTGACACATCTTCTCAAGATCTGATCTAGGCCAAGTTTGAAGAGATTTCCCCCAATCCAGGTGAAAGGGGCGCTTTTCCTTACTATCCTACTCTTCTCTTTTAAGGATAGGTGTGGCGGGAACTATGTTGAAACCAAGTAGTTTGCTATATCAGCAAACCATGGAGAGAGTACTGATATAGAAAATAGGTGTTCATCTGGCATTTGGCCATCCACCATTCCTTCTTCACCTGCAAGTAAATTCACTCTAGACAAAAAGTTAGCAACAACATTCTCTTTACCAGCCTTATAAATAATTGTCAAATCAAACTACTGTAGTAAAAGAAACCATCTAATAATGCGAGCATTTACATCTAGTTTGTTCATTAAATATCTAATGACAGCATGATCAATGTGCACAATGGTTTGATAGCCTGTGATATAATGTTTGAATTTGTTTAAGGAATGCACGACAGCTAGGAGTTCCTTCTCGGTCACTGTATAGTTTAACTCTGCCATTGACAAGTTCTTGCCTATAAAGTATATGGCATAATGTAACCTTTCATCAATTTGTCCTTAGGCTGCTCCTATCGCTTTGTTCGAGGCATTTGTATGAATGTGAAATGGCAGGGCCCAGCTTGAGTCTCTGAGAAATGGGGCAGTCATTAGCTTGCTCTTCAAGGTATCTAAGGCTTCATGATAGTTTTCTGACCATATGAACTCAACATCCTTGCCTAGGAGGCCAAACAAAGGAGAGGCTAGCTTGCTAAATTCTTTAATGAATCTTTTGTAATATCCAGCTAAGCCTAGGAAACTTCTGACATCTCACACCTTTTGAGGAGGTGGGACCCTTTGGATGATGGTGATTTTGTTGGGGTCCCCCTGTAGTCCCTGCTAAGATATTTCATGACCTAACACGGTCCCTTCAGTCATAAGAAATTCACATTTTTCTAGACTAAGGGATAGGTTCATCTCAATACACTTGTCTATAACTTTTCCTAGTTTAGATAAAGCTTCCTTAAAGTCAGAGCCATCAATAGTAAAATCGTCCATGTATATTTCTACTGCATCATGAACCAGTTCAGAAAATATACTTAATACCGCTCTTTGGAACGTGGCTGGAGCATTGCAAAAACCAAAAGGAATGACTTGGTATGCAAAAGTACCCCAACGACAAGTGAAAGTGGTCTTATCTTGGTCTTCCGCCCTGATTTGAATCTAGTTGTACCTGCTAAACCCATCTAGGAAAGAGAAAAATATTTTCCCTGCCAGACCGTCTAACACTTGATCTATGAAAGGTAAAGGAAAATGGTCATTTTTAGTGGCTTCGTTTAATTCCTGATAGTCGACACAGATTCTCCACTTACCATTTTTCTTTGTCACTAGCACCAAAGGAGAGACCCATTCACTGTCAGAGATGGGATAGATGAATCCTACATCAAGCAATTTCTGCAGTTCTTCCTTAACAATATATTTAAGTTTTGGATTCATCCTCCTTTGAGGCTACCTGACTAGTTTGCAATCTTCCTTAATGTATATATGATGAGTACATACTGAAGGGTGCACTCCCTTCATTTCCTTATAACTCTAGGCGAAGGCATCTAGACGTTTTTTTAGTAGGCTGCATAGTTCCTTCTCCTGAGAAGTAAATAGGGAGGGATTGATTTTCAATGTTCTTTCTGGGCCGAACTCTATATTTTTGACAAGGGGAGAAGTAGGATCGGCCACACAGAGATCAGTTGAGGGGTTTTTTTGGGTTTCTCTTACTATGTCTTCTAATGGTGATACACTGGGAGGTGGATTCTGAATCAAATTTTCAATCATATCGTCCTCATCTTGTTGTTTTCCCCCCATGGTGATTTCTAATGCACAAAGTGATGTAGAATAAACTTCATCCTCATCTTCCTCCTCCAACTAGGGAGGTAGATCATGTTCAAGAAAGGGTTGGGCACGAGTGTTATAGGGAAATCTAGTGTCTATGCAGAGCTACTAGTCCCACTAAGGCTGGTAGCTACCTTAGGAACAAACAAACTAAAACCACTTCCGTTTTCGTTTAAGAGAAGTAGATAAGAGGGAAATAAAGGAGACCAACCACTATCTTGCACTTGGTTCCTTTCTTGATTCCTCTCCCTTCAGATAGATCTTTTCCACTCGCTTCCTCGTCTACCTAGCTTCAAAGAGCACCTATGGAATCAAAGTAGCATAATACTATCCAAGAACAGAGATCTACTATCATAAACAATATAGGACCAGATATATATTGACCACACAAATGCATATATCATGAATCATACAAGAATGTGGAGGAAAACTTGAATAGCTTTATTAATAATCAAGAATAGCAAAGAGGATTACAACCAATTGTTCTGACCCAGCGTCACCCTCTTAGCAAGAAAGCCCTTCTTCACCTCATGAAAATCTTAGATCACCCAACACTGTGATGTTGCACCAAGAAACCAGCAACACTTCCTTACAAGATACAAAATTCGAGCCTCTGGATCTCTAGGATGAGGGATCCAGATATAGATGTTTGCAAGGGGGGTGAGTCAGCTTCTGAGATTTTATTAGTGTCCTCTCTCTAATAGTTCTTGATTCCACTTGGAGATTGATGATCTCTTACTCATCCCTGGGTGAATGTAGAGAGGCAAGTGTCACAGGAGAAGTTTCTGGAAGATTCCATGATCCTCCACCTTGCAGCTTGACCCTACCATTTGTACACTCTCACCCATCGCACCCCATAGAAGTGATTTTTAGTATGCATCGCACCTCCCATGTGTATTTAGGTGGGATGCAGTGCATTTTCACCATGGAGTAGGTGAGAAGGTCCAGTTTTGACCAGTTCTGAGTAGTTTTTCATGGAGAACTTTTGGGAGATGATGTAATCAGTTGACCTTGTTCTTTTAGGGGTTGGAACAACACTTTTAGGGACTTAAGAGCCCTTGGTTTATGGACATTTATGATTGGGGTTGCGGTGCCCAAAAATGTCTATAACAGCTGCCCCCTAAAGCATGAGGTCGTTAATCCTTTGATGTCAGGTGAAATGCTTTATCATGAGGATCTGAAGTTTTTTCGAGCTGAAAGGCGACCTGTAATAAGATCCAATACAACACATTATCTTCATAACATTTTCATGATCTGGCCGAGGCGGGCATTCCCATGCTGAGCTTTATAAATTCATTTTCATGTACATAAGACAAACAATCGTCTGTGTGCAGACTGATGATTCTGGTAGAGCCATCATCCCTTGGATAGGATGATTATGCGTGCAACAATGATGTACATTTGATGTCTTTATTTTCCTGAATATATATCGCTGCCTAGATGGATGAAAGTAGATCCGGGGTCTTCAATCTCGTTCGATCTTCACTCAAAGTACAAGTCGATCCATGTGAGAGATGTTCTGGAGTCGAACATGGAAAGACATCTCCTAATTACCAGCCAATGATGTAAGCTGTTAACAGGTGCGAGAGGAATCACTGATAATGATGATGACCCTCAAGGTACTACAGTACAATTCATGTGGTATGAATAAGGGACTTTGCATCAAACACCATGCAAAATCTTTCGGTCGAAGGCCATTGATGTAAACCTGTTTCCGGAAGTGAGAAACTTGCCATTGAGGCATGCAAGCTTCAAAGTACTCAAAGGGTTGTTCCTAGATCGACTTCTTGGATAATGAGCTGATGTAGACAAGAAGCGATCCATCATAGGAGGACCTTAGTGAATCCCACATCAATGACACGGAACGGAGCAAATGATTTTAATGGAGGTGAAAACGATTTGATGACATAATGTTTAGGGTGGCGGTCTTGAAAGAATGGAAAGTAAATGTATTGCAGTGGATGAGACACAGGTGAATTCTCTGAGTGACTTCTCTTGAACATATCGGTGACACTGACATGATGGATTGGTAGCGTTAGCCCCAAATATGGATGGTGTGATGGACCAATGGTGATATGACCAGTGAACGAAACAACCCAACCCGACTCAGATGCAGAGTGAAAGTGTCATGTTCAAGAGCGACTTGCTACCAATAAAGTTTCTTCAAGTTTTCTTCCCAATTTTTCCCCAGTCATTGCTGACCAGTACCTCTTTATTTTTTTCAAGCTTGAGGAGGATAACATATGCTTGTTCTATAATTTTCCCTTCGGGCAAACCCATCGCTATGTTTTAACGAGCTTAGCGATAGTGAAACTCATTCTTGTCTGTATGGACAAGTTTGTCGCTATTCAGTTTTAACGAGTTTAACGACAAAGATAACTCGGTCCTTTTCAATTTTAGAGAGTCTGAAAAGGTATGTAAAGAAAACTCCAACAATCCTTTTTCGTCATATAATCCCTTAAGTTTGAAAAAGTATAAAATAATACAAAATGGATGAATTTTCGGTAATTTTAACGAGCCGAACAAAACAAGCGCTCGATCCTTTTGTGTAATAATCCCTCAGGTCCAAAAATATTAAAATCTAAAGGAGGGATAGCACTTCCGGTCACTTTAACGAGCTGGAGAGGCCAATTTCTCGACAATCCTTTCATATTTTACGATTCAAATGAAAAGAGCTTAAAGGAGACTCATTTTTCGAGGAACGAGTGATAAATTCGGGTAGTAGATAATTCCAGGCAAGGTTTGGAATTTTCCAATCATGGCAGTGTCACAAGAATGGCTAACAGGATCACTCTTCGCAGTTGTTCCTCAAAAAGGGTAAACAATCAAATGGAAGTGAATGATCGGCCAATACAGAGTGGAGGTGATGATGAGAACGCGACCAAGGCTTCAAAGGTTGATGATAATGCATTCACGATGGTTATTTACCGGAAATTGGTTCATTTTTTAATGAGCTTAAACTCTGGGGGAACTTTTTGTCATTGCTTATGTTTATATTTTAACGAGCTTGAATTCCGCGTTAAAACTGCTCGATCCAGTCGTATAATAAGGACGTCTCATTTAAAATGGCACTTTTTCAAAGATTTGCCCCGCATCCTTTCTTTTTGCAAGTTAGGAAACGACCAATCCTACAAGTTTAAAGGGTTAGAGGACCTACAAATTTAAAAAATAAATTGTCACTCTTCGCTTGCACGCCAAAAGGTTTGCATGCCCCCGGGTATAGCAAAAAATTTCCAAGTTACCAAAGATTGTTCTATCCGCACTGCGGACAAAACACTTCCTCGACGATGTCTACCGAAATAAACAAAGTTGAGTGGCGCAACTGGCTCTACTCACATAACTTTGACGAAGGAATCTTATTCCAGTCTAATCTCATAAACCCGTTATATATCCTTCACAGAAACCAACCCTATACCCAAGGTTTTCCTGTCGAAACAGACCAGGGCGCATGCCCCCTGGGTTTCAGTCATGTCCTCCGAATCACTCGCGCTCATCAGGTGGACGGACTGGGGATTGATGAGACATTCCTTGCGTGAAAATACCATTCAGGGATGGTATTTTACTATTTTCTATGTGTGAACCGGGGAATGAAAGCTGGTCTACTAGCTTGACCACTCTTCCTTCATGCGGAAAGCACATTACTCTAAAGAGTGAGGAGACAATGGCTCCCATGCAATAAATATAGTCACGTCCAAGGAGTAGATTATACTCCAGGGGTCCTTGGACTACCATTACATTCATGTGAATAGTTTTCCTTCTCAATGTTATCGGCACATTGGGAAGGATCCCTAATGGTCGACTGGTTCCTTTGTCAAAGCCTGTTAGCTTTCTCATTTCAGGCAAAAGTGATGGTGAACCAAGCGCTTTCCAAGCAGTTGAGGAAAGGATACTCACAGAAGCCCCTTCATCTATGATGGTACCGGCCATAACCATTCAATATATTTGAGCAATGATTCGAAATGGTACACTAGCCGGTAAACGGGGTCTGCCTAGTAGATTCCAATCGAAGGAAACAACTAGGTTGCTTAGAGGTGGGACCAAATAGACGACCAGATACGACTCTAACGAACTTCCTTCCTGTGGTAAAGGAATGGGTAGACTGCCCCTAGGTTCATCGGAGTCTGTGCTTACAAAGAGAATTTGAACAGTGTCGTTCTTGTTCTCTCCAGTGACTGTATCATCTGAAGATGGGCCTTCTGAAGGCAAGACCGGGTCAACTGCCACCTCGACCTTTTGACTTTCGTCTAGTGTGGATTCAGAGGGTTCATCTTCAATGATAGATGCTTCAGTCGAACACAATGGCGTGTCAGCTGGATTTTCAACTAGTGACGAACTCGGCAAGAGTTTCTTATATCCAGGAGGAAGCCGTAACACTGAAACTGGACGGTCGTCCAAAATTCTTTTAGCCTCTTCTAAGAAGGGACAACGGTGGACGGCGTGATCGCCTTCACATAGTTTACAAGGAGATTTACATTTTCCTTTTTGTCCAGGGGCTTCACTTTCACTAGTTGATGGTGTATTCTCAACATGATTGTCAGAGGTTGATGACACCGGATTGTGCAAATGAGGAGACCAGTCCCTTAAGATCCGAGGGATGCAAGGACAATCTCGATGATAGTGGTATCCTTTGCAAATGACACATGGTGATTTAGGCCTGGACGGTGCCATGTGTGAATTTTCGCTAGACGATGCCTAGTTGCCCCTTTTCACCTTTGGCTCCTTCTTCTTCTTCTCTTTCTTCTTCTTCTCTTTCTTCTTCTTCTCCTTCTTCTTCTCAGTTACTTGATTTTTGGCTTTACCAGCTTCATCAAGCAAAGAGGAAGGAGGAGAGGGAGAATTGGATGAAGTAGAAGGTTGGGGGGTAACATTGGTATCGTTTAGTTGCTGACTTGATTGTTCAGGAATCACGGTGTTCTGAATGACAGAGGTCGAGAAGAGCCATACGGGCAAGCCGATTGTCAATCCTGTAAGTGACAATGTGGCCATATGGGGTGCACCAACATCTCCCCAAGAGGAGAAAGGACTAGGATTTCCTCCAAGGGGAAATCCTTGGTTGGTGGACTCCATTTTTTCTCAACCTGAGACCAACGTAAGAAAGGTGATGTTTATTCTGATTAAAATAAATTTTAGACGCTTTGACACAACTTGTTTTTCAATTTTTAAGAGTCGAGAAAAAACAAAATATGACTCTAGTCGCCTTCGATTTTTAATGAGCTTGAAGTGACAAGTGCTCAGATGGACCTTTTCCTTTAAGGAGTCTGAAAAGGAATGAAAGAGACTAATATGGAAATCCAGACAGAGGGATTACCAAACCAATCGAAAAACTGTAGAATACTTTTTACGGTACGACAGTCAATCTTCCCGAATGCTGTGTTCAGTGCATTGCGATCGATAGGGCGGTAGACACGGCTTCCTGTGGATAAATGATAAATCCTATTGTGATGTCCCAATATATACTCGACGGTACGTGGGAGCACAAGTCTGTACTGGCACTTATCGTCTCAAAGTGGAGGAATCACCCAACCAGCAATGAAAACAACAGTTACCAGGCTTTACAACGCCGGAATACGTCTCTAGCCTAGACTTATAAATGTTGTGCGTTAGGTTCCAAAGCGTTTTTAGATTCATTAAATTTATTTTACAGTTGATCTTGCTTAAGAAATTTGCCTTTCAGGTTCACCGCGTGATGTAGATATACAATTCCTAAAATGCAATCTAAGATGATAAACAATCGTTTAATCTTCTTTTTTGCAATGAAAATCCTAGCTACTAAGGAAAGAGAGACGATATTCTTTCAATATAGAGCAGAGAGCACACACTATATGCACTATCCTAAATCAAACCAACAAACAGTGTAAATGCAAATGCACATGCATGTATTTGTTTTTAGCCTTCTTAATGTGTGAATGATAAAAAGAAAGCTAAGTGAAAATATGAATTATTTTTCAAAGCGACATTACTAACAAGTTTCTTTTCAAGACAAAATTAAGACAATGATGACACTTTGTTCTTTGGAATTGAAAACTTGATTTCGACACTTGAAAAACTACCAATTCAAATCAAATATAAGAGTAACAGTGTAATCGACTATCAAGAACAATCGGATTCTCTTCTATGACTGAAAATGACACTTGCGACACTTTCAAATCAAGAAACGACAGTTCAATTACGCTACTTCTTTGTAAAAGAGAACTGAAAATGGCTCACAATACATAAAAACATTTACAATTCTTTGCACAATGGAGGTGGAATAATTGAAAGGAAGGGGGTTTCCAACAGAGGTATACTGATTACAGACAGCTAAACTCCTGAATAGAGCTGAAAAGAGCAAAAAAACCAAAGTCTGAAGGCAAAATTAGCCCTTTCTGATCAGTGCACGGGAAGTGCAATGCATACTGATATCCTTGAAGAGAGGGTGCGATGGTACAGTGCGAGACTTTTGATCCAGTTCTTGATCACAGTTTGCAGCACAGTTCAGGGATTTAGGCTGAGCAAGTGGTAATCAATAAATAAATCACAGGGGTATATCTAAAAAGGTTACTAGAGCCACCACAAGGGCAATTAGAGAGCTTGTAAATCGATTTTTCAATTCATAAACAAAACCTGGAGATAGACTGAAGCAGCATTGATCTACTTTGCACTTGCATAGCAAATGCAGTTCGAAGGCTAGCTAGCTTGACTTCAGGCTCCGTCTGTAAGTTTATAAAGCAAACAAATATAGACAAACAAACAATCTATTCGGTCCCCAGCGGAGTCGCCATTTTGTTATCGGGAAATCTAGTGTCTATGCAGAGCTGCTAGTCCCACTAAGGCCAGTAGCTACCTTAGAAACAAACAAACTAAAACCACTTCTGTTTTCCTTTATGAGAAGTAGATAAGAGGGGAATAAAGGAGACCAACCTCTATCTTGCGCTTGGTTCCTTGCTTGATTCCTCTCCCTTCTGATAGATATTTGCCACTCGCTTCCTCGTCTACCCAACTTCAAAGAGCACCTGTGGAATCAAAGCAGCATAATACTATCCAAGAACAGAGATCTACTATCATAAACAATATAGGACCAGATATATATTGACCACACAAATGCATATATCATGAATCATACAAGAATGTGGAGGAAAACTTGAATAGCTTTATTAATAATCAAGAATAGCAAAGAGGATTACAACCAATTTTTCTGACCCAACGTCACCCTCTCAACAAGAAAGCCCTTCTTCACCTCATGAAAAGCTTAGATCACCCAACACTGTGATGTTGCACCAAGAAACCAGCAGCACTTCCTTACAAGATACAAAATTCCAGCCTCTGGATCTGTGGGATGAGGGATCCATATATAGATGTTTGCAAGGGGGGTGAGTTAGCTTCTGAGATTTGATTAGTGTCGTCTCTGATAGTTCTTGATTCCACTTGGAGATTGATGATCTCTTACTCATCCCTGGGCGAATGCAGAGAGGCAAGTGTCACAGGAGAAGTTTCTGGAAGATTCCATGATCCTCCACCTTGCAGCTTGACCCTGCCATTTGTCCACTCTCGCCCATCGCACCCCATAGAAGGGCTTTTTAGTATGCATCGCACCTCCAGTGTGCATTTAGGTGGGATGCAGCACACTTTGACCATGGAGCAAGTGAGATGGTCCAGTTTTGACTAGTTCTGAGTAGTTTTACATGGAGAACTTCTGGGAGATGATGTAATCAGCTGACCTTGTTCTTTTACGGGTTGCAACAACACTTTTAGGGACTTAAGAGCCCTTGGTTTATGGACATTTATGATTGGGTTTGCAGTGCCCAAAAATGTCTATAACAATGAGGATATAGGATTAACTACTTGGACATGTGCCCATTATTTATGGTCATGTTCCCAGCTCGACAACTGATGTAGGCATCGGATGTAGCCAACTAGGGTCTTCCCAAAATGAGAGGATACCCGGTGGCTTTTCCTTTGGCTAGAGAACTAGGAAATCAGCAAGGTACTCCCAAGAATCAATGGAGACAATCACATCTTCCACAATTCCCTCAAGGGTCACGGTGGAGTGGTCTGCTAGCTGTAGCACTATCATGGTCTTCCTCAGGGAGCCTTGGAGGTTACGTTTGAGCATTGTGTCCTTTGTCATCACATTAATGGTAGCTCCCAAATCAATCAAGGTATGCGGGATCATTGTGCTACTGATGTGGACATCAACTACTGGGCTTCCAAGGTCCAAATATTTTGGACAGATTACCTACCCCAACATCAGGTCAGACAGTTGTCCTATGACATTGATGGTAGGGGCATCTCTCTTATGCCTTACTAGATGCCTAAAGCACTTCTCTTTGATCAACCTATTGTAGATAGGCACATCTTTTATGGCATGGAGAAGTGGTATCTTCACACATAAATGTTTAAATTCTCCCAGGAGTTTAGTCTCTTCTGGGGCAGGCTGGACTGTCAGGGATAGTCTCTCAGGAAAGGGTGTATTTTCTTTAGGTTCACTTTCCTCTTTATCTTCCTTAACCTCCCTAGGTGGAGGCTGGCTATCTGGGAGGGCTTTCCCAAATCTCAAGTTGATTTCTTGAATTTCCACAGCATAAGTTGGGCATGATGGTTCCCCATTATACAATTGCTGAGCCTGTCTGTTGTTCGGGTTTGGATTTTGCTGGGCACGCATTTGGGGTTGCATTGGTGGAGCAGAAGGTAATGGTTATCATTGGCCAGGTGGTGGAGGCATAAGAGCGGGAAGAGAGTTGTATTGGGGCCTCCATCCTTGATGAGATGCATTCGAGTGAGGCTCCGACTGAGCATAGGATTGAAATGAATGGGTGGTTGGTTGGGCATGATATTGAGATGTGAAGAACCAAGGAGGTGGTGTGGACCAGGAAGGATGAGCAGGGGGACCCCAAGAAGGTATGGAGGGCACTTGGTTGGGGTTGTAGTATGCCTAAGATGTCACTTGCATCCCCTGTTGGTATGGTCTAGGTCCATGCGGCCTTCTTTGGTTCATGTAATAGAGTTTTTTAGTGACTCCCTCAACCCCTTGATATACAACTTTAAGTCTAGGCAAGGAAGGGCACTTATTTGTAGAATGATTTTCTTCACAGACTGAACAAACCTCTATAAAGTTTAATGGGCATTCATTCCTAGGATGCCTTCGGGTGCATCTAGGGAAAAAAATGGCCAAAGCCCTCTCTGCTTCCTCTTGTTTTCTTCTGATATGTAAGGTATCCATTTACATGGCAAGAGTCTACAACATCTCACTCTTGAAGTCTTCTAGCATGTTTCCAATTTCACCTTTAATGGATGAGTTGGAGGAAGAGGTATTGGCTATGGATTTACTGCCCCTACCTTTCTTTTTGGCTTCCCTAGAGTGGTTTCTAAAAATAGTCTTTATATCCTCATAGGGTAGTTAGTAGATGTCTCCTCCGACCAGCAGATGGAGGGTGTCTAGAAGATCTTCAAAAATTCCCTTGAGCAAGACCAACTTCAGAGACTCAGGGTCAAGTGTACACCCGACCCTCTTGTAACTGAGCTGGAACCTCTCTTCATAATCTTCCAGGGACTCATCGCTTCCTATGGTCATTCGGAAGATTTATTCTTTAGTATCTTTTGACTTGCAATAGTCTCGATAATTATTGTCAAAGGCTTGCTACATCTAAGCCCAAGTTGTGATGCTATTGCTAGGTAATCCCATGAACCAACGCAATGCTGCATCCTTGAGAGTAGAAGGGAACAGTTTCAACTTTTGCTCATTTCTGCATAGTCATAAGTTCGACAGATGATAACAAACTCAAACAAGAAGGTGTCAAGATATTTTGTAGTCAGACCATGGAAATGAGGTAGGGCGAAAGGGCTTATATTCTTCATTTTGGTGTCCCCATTGGTCTCTTGAATGAGAAAGGTACCCTCTATTCTCTCTCCATTCCCCCAAGCATTTATGTTTTCATCCATTGGCTCCAAAGGAATGCTTTCTTCTTCTTCTTCCCCTATAGGTTCTTCAAATATGTCTAGATGTTCACCTAAGGGTTCTTCTTGATTGCAGCCACTTAAGAAGAGAGAAGGTTGGCTGTGTGACGTAGTGGGGGTGTTGGGCAAACATTTTCCTGAGTTATCTCTATTCCTACAAGGCATGAAAGGAAATCTTTTTGGTTGGCTTTTGTTTCTTTTTCCGCACATTGATAGTACCTGTAGAAGCTAAAATAGAACAAAAAAATTCCAACTAGCTGAAATGATCTTGCTGAAATGGAAATTTGCAGAATTCAAAAGGAAAGCAAGGAAATGCAGAACTTGAAAAAGAAAGGAAATGACTAGTCTACTTTTGCTGAAATGAACTATTAGCAGAATGTTACAATAGGAAATAGAAGAAAGCAGTGATCACAGAATACTCTGACGCTTCCCTGGAAACGGTGCCAAAAAGTGGTGAGCACTAGTATTGTAGCAATAATGTTGTAACTCCTGGGCTACCTACTTTACTCTTATCAACCAAGTAGTTCGTAACAAACTTGGAAGCGTCGATGTTGTATGCACAAGTACTAGTTCTCACTGCATGTTGTCATTTGGTCAGCCGGTGCAAGATCACTAGGAGCTCAAGCCAACTTCTATGGATTCTAGAAGAAGCTCTATATGTGATCAAAGGAAAGAAAGATTACTCTACAGATTCTATTCTTAACTGTAGAAAGGAGAAAGACTGAAATGTAAAGCAAACCTAGTAAACCCTAATTAACCAACTAATTCTACTTTTGCAGAAAGAGCTATGAAGACCATGAAAGGAATGCCATTACCTACTCAAGGAAGTAAACAACATCTAACTATGCTATTTCTGGAAGTAAATAAGCAAAAAACATATCTTTGGATTTTGACGTAATTTTATGTGAATTTGACATGCATGAAATTTATTGTGTTTGAGTGTGGCAGTGAATAGGCGGCATTGAAGGGTGGTTTTGGGACTTGAGAGGATCTAGGATGGTGTGTATGGGTCCTAGGAGGTCTATGGTGGCTTTCTGGAGGCTTTTCCCACACTCGGCCTTCAAAAGAAAGCCTACAAGAAAATCTACAGGAGGACACAGGAAATATATAGCAGGAAAATAGAGTCCTGCAGGAGGCCTACAAGAGGAGGCCAAGAGTAGTTCTCACTATTTTGAGGGTGTGAGAGTGGGTGAAAAAGGTGGATGAAGGTTGGAATGAGGTGTTAGGGCACCTAATATCTACCATGAATCACCAGGAGAGAGAAAGATGATTGGATTTGCTCAAGGAGAGAGGAAGAAGTTCTATGGAAAAATGCAGGAAACTAGGGCAGAATTGAGGTGAGAATTGGGAGACCTATATGGCATGGGACAGATAAGGATGTGATTGCTGATAAGCTGGCCCACTGCTGGAGGTGATATGCTGCATAGAAACTCACAGTCAACCAAGGAAATCAAGCAACAAGTGAAATGAATGCATTTAGGAGAAACAAAGTTTTGCATAAAACTGATCTAAACTATGATATATGAAAGGAAATGCTGAGAAATGTTGTAGGAAAGGAAATCATGGAAGAAGACTATTGCAAATCAGGAAGTGGGCATGATGAAGAAGATCTAAAGCAAATCAAATCTAGACTTATTAATCTAATAAAAAGTTGCAAACACTAGAAGTTCTATGAATGACGAAAATATGTGTTTTTGGGGCAACAAGAGAGTCTTTGTCTCAAATCATGGTCCCAGAGGGAGGAAGAGACACCAAGGCACTATTGCTAGCCTTTTTAATCCTTTCTAGTCGTTGCTGAACCTGCTACATAAAGCACAAATAGAATCAAACTACTAAACCATCAAAAGCAATCTATTCTTAACCATAAGAGAAATAAATCTAACAACAAACTAATCTACAAACTGAAACAAAGCATACAAATACAAGTAAAGAGGAGCTTGGCTGCTTGGATTGGACCCTAACCCAAGAGCTTCAGCCCTCTGAGGTAACTTAGTGCTACCTCAAAAAAGATTCCATCTTTATTTTCAAAACAATAGCAAGATTACATGAAATTGTCACAAAATAATAAGCTCAAAATTTGAGCAGAGTTTACATAAGCAAAAATCTGAAAAAAATCCGACCCTAGTGAGGCCCTAGGCCTCTATACTTATACAAATGAAGCTACCAATAACTTCTTTAAAATCAGGGAGGCTTGGCTCCCAAAACTCGAGATAATCATCAATCATCCTTCACTTGCTTGGCTGCCCTATAGTGCATGATTTGGCTGTTTGTACTCTGAGCTGAATGAAGGGGAATTCGAAGTGAGGAGTAATAAATGAGGGGGGTTCCCCCCTATAAGTCCTCTCCTCTGTCCACTTTGAGTTATTGCTACCATTTTTCCACTAGATCCTTGACTTTGACCTCGAAATCCATCAACAATCTGCCTTAAATACATGTTAGACCACATGGCACAATAACTAACTCAACTCACTCTATAAGCATAAATACAATAAAAAAATCATGTAATAAGCTAAGAGAATGGTTGGTTTCACTAGGTTAGGAGGTAAAATGAGCCCATATAATTACCCATTTATGAGGCTCATCAATTCTGTGAGTGAGTTGTTGGTTTTTCTAAGTGATTGGAAATTGCTTAAGGTGTTGGTGATTGAGGAATTTAATAGTTTTTGAAATAAGAGAAGGAATTCATTGTTTCTAGTATGAAAATGGATGAAAGATGAAATGGTGATTGTCAAATCAAGTTGTACCTTGTAGATTAGGGGTTGGTTCTCCATCCATTTGGTTCTAGAGAAAAGTTGGGGTTGTAGATCCATTTAGTTATTGCTGATAAATCAGGGAGTTGTAGCTTCTTGTTGGTTGTAGCCATCAAATTATAATAGCCAGTTATAGTTTTCCCTATGAATAAATTGTAGACGCAATGTTAAAGAAGTTATTTTTTCTTTGTGTGTTCCATTAATTATTGAAATTGTTGTTTGTCATACTTATTGTTGAAAGTACTCTTTGATGTCTTATTGTTATTACACAAAGTGAAAAGAAATTTTAAATTCGTAAAATTTCTACAATATTGATTTACCCCCCTAGTATTGTCTTGGTTTCCAACACTCACTTATAAAGGGCTATAGAATATGCCTCTTGGATTCATCTTAACTCTATACATTCAAGATGAAATTCATCTCATTCAAGTATAAATTTGACAAGAAAGGAATGCTACTTTAGACTCAAATGAAATGGCCAGCATAGCCTCTTGGTTTCTTGTTACATCAAACTCTAGAGGTTGTCAAAATAATTACCTTGATATATTGGATCTATAGTAGCATGTTAAGTTGTTGCTAGGATAAATTCCTAGAGAGAGGAGACAAACTTACATCAATCTCATGCATAGAATATGTGTGCTTGGGGATCATATGCTAGTTGTGGAAGGAAGGCTTGATAGGCTTGATATGGGATCATTTCCAAGCTCTTGAATTCCACCAATAAGTGAGATTCAAGAAAAACTCATCAACCTCAACACCTCACATCTTATTTATGCTTAAGTTGTCTACATTTTATAGTCTCAGTTCTTGGTCCTCATGTTTTCCAATTTGGGTTATTGATAACTCATTTTTGGATTATATGTATAGTTTTTTTTACTTGTTTCCATAGATATTACAGTGTCTAAGGAATTCCCATTTTGGTTCTTGTTGTCAGTTTCCCACAAGGTGGGTAAGAACTCTCTCTATGCATTTTCATTTTTTGCATTGTTAGTTGAATCTAATTTTAAATCTCTCTCTCTCTCTCACACACACACATAGACACACACACACACACACACATACACACATCTTAACTTTTAATCTATCAAGCATCGAGAGGAATCAAATCTCTCAAGATGCAAACATTGTTTTGAGTTCAAAACTTGAGAAAAGGTTTGCACCTCGAGAGATTTGTATCGTTTTGGCCCTTAGTAGATTAAAGGTTAATATGGATCTATCCTATTTATTAATAATATTATTTATATTTATATAAATTTCACTTCTCTATGTATAGAAATATTCTTATTTTTAATTTTATTAAAACCATGATAATACATATAGTTACATGTTTTATAATTTTTTAATTTAATTGTTAAATCTGATATGTGTAGTATTGATGATATACACACACACACACACACACACACACACATATATATATATATATGGATACATAAATATTATATAACTTCATTTTTTATTATTATAATGATTAATGAATTGATGGATTGTGCTATGTGAATGCAAAGATAAATTTGTCATAAATTGAGCACCTAGACTATGTTTAGAAGAAACATTACTATGAACTCCACATCAAACTTTGAAATCATACCTTTGTTGATTATATGTGTCATGCACTACATGGTGAGAATATTTCCAGAATTCAACCTAGATGTTTTCCACCAAAATGTCGGTAACCAGAAGGAGAAAATTTGTCTCCTCTTTGAATATTCAACCCACTAGAAGCCTTATATGATCAACATATAACATGATTTAATGGTACCCCATTTATTTCTTCGATCAGATTTCTCTCCCACTAAATATTTTGTATTGAAGGAAGGTGGTTGATCCATTGAGAGGCTCTTTAACCATATTATTAGCCATGTGCTTTTAGCTAATTTTATGGGAGTAATATGGATGAAGGTGAAAACTAGATAATTGACTAATCTCAACATTATTTTTGTTCCCTCTATTCACCTAGGAGGTTAGTCTCTAACTCTAGTCTATTGGGACCTCCTTTGAGGTACTAGGGATATTGGAAGGGAACTATTATCAAAGAATTGGTTCAAGTACCATATCCAAGATAATTCATAATTACTACCTTCCATATTTGCATTTATTCATCTCCATTCCTCATGCTTGTGGTCATTGTTCATTAGGATTGGCACATTTCATCCTCATTGTTGATTTTGGGCCCAAAGTACTTTTCCCCAAACGTTGATGTAGGTAAAAGAAAGATAAAATAATAAGCCACAATAAAATAAAAATGAAGAATGTGAAAATGGGTAGGAAGTTTATTCATTATGTTATTATAATCCTAACATTATCTTTACCCTTTTTATTAGCCATCACCTAGTTTCTCAAGCATTCGATTCGTCATTTTTGAAAATGAACTCTTGTTTGTCCCAACCATGATGTGTAATAAAATGTCTCATCTTAAAGAGGTAATGGAAATTTTCAAAATCATCCTTAGGCTCCTAATAAATCCACCCAAATGAAAATAAATCATAAAAAATAGAATGCACACTAGAGGTATGGAAAAACCAGGCTGAGGAAAGGGGTAATTCATACCTCCAACATTGATCACTCCTTGCATCTATAAATTTTTGGTGCTAGACCCCTATTAACTAGTCACATGGCTATGTCAGATTTCCTTGATGTCCTTACCAGTTTGAAAACATCATTACCAAATACACCTATGGCTTAATGGGTTATCTTGTGACATGTTCCTCTCGTTGCGTGCTGGAAACACTTAATAGGGTTGTTCTCCTAACTATCCCTAATATAAGTGAGTTAAATGCTTTGCATGTCTTGATCGAGTTGGAAATTTGTAGTTAATATTTTTGTAAAGTATTATGGTAATCAGAACATTAGGTATCACCCACTACAATCAATTTATGGTTATTATCCATAATTATTATTGATTTCACTTTATCTTCAAAAGTTTTCTTTAGGTTGTGTTATCACAGTAGTAGAGGCCACTTGAGATATTATTCTAATCCCATTCAACAAAACATTAGGAGGTTTTTTTTCCAGGTATGAAGAGTAGGTATTACTTATATGATTGAGTTTTACCCCGTCAATGGAAACATTTGTGCTAAGATATGGTTCCACATGGTACTTGACTTACCTAAGTACCGTCAAGTGCTAAAATGTTGAGCTAACAGGGCTTTTTGTTGCATTATTGATTATGTGTGGAGATGGATGCAAGATACCCCTATGTTGTTCTTAACACTATTTGATGGGTGTTGTTTTCTTTTAAGCTAGGATGATGATAACTACCCTTGAAATGATAGGGTAGGGATTACAAATCACTAGAAGAACCCAACGCTTGGCCACATCACCCCTTTTGCACTTAGAAGGGTGACGAATGGAACTTTGTTGATGACATTGTGGTTCTAGAGGAAATTTTGGAGGCATGCCCATGTATATTCATCTTTTTCTTGGAGTATGGAGGACCCATGACCATTTTTTCACTTGATTATGGAATTATTGAAAACATAAGGAGGATGGCATCATAGTGGGCATATGGAGGATGGAATCATATTGGAGTAAAATATTTTTGCATGTTTTATCTATTTTGGCATTTATTTTTATGCTTTAAAGCTATATTTAGGTTATATTCTTACCTCTGACTTTTTGAAATCTTAAGAAAACATTTTTTAGTGATTTCTTAGGAATTAGTTGAAAGAAGGTGAGTTACTCATCATATAGGCAAAGGATATTTTAATCCACTTTTGAACATCATACATCATCACTCTTATTCTTCTCGAGAAAGTGATTTGGCACTTTTCTTCTACTTGGGATTAAATTTGGTCATTTTATGATGAAAATTCTCTTGGATTTGATTTTTGCATGGAGATTTTTTCCTAAGATTGAATGAATTTTTTCTATTGGATAATTTTATATGTTTTTGTTTATTTTTTATATTTTCCATATTGTATTAGTATAGTAGGGATTTTATTTTGTGCCATGAATAATTCTAAATATACATCAAAATACTTCTCCTTTATAGCATGCAAAATTGTTCTCATTAAATTATTTTATGAAACTCTCAATATGTATTCCTTCATTTTAAATTCTCCTCTCACGATGAAAACTACTAGGGTTTTGAAAGTGGATGCCATAGTCATTCCTCCCTACTCCATCAAAGTCATTCCAATTGACATTTTCCCTAGAATAATTCATTTATCACATTTGGGACAAGGAAATATCCATATTTTTGTTGATAATCCATCTAATTAATTAATTTTTTTATTTATTTTCCTCTTTCTTAGATACCTAGGGTTAGAGCTTTGGTTTTATGTGAATATTGTTACAAGATATATTTCGATTACACTTTTATGTTTCTTAAAATAGGAATTTGATATCATAATTATTTAAAAAATATATATATAACATTTTCACATATTAAAACCTTGTATTAAGCAGTGATATCATTATTAAATTACCATTTATGCATGCTTTTAGCCATAAAACTCCATTAGAAACATGTTTTCCTTGGTGTCTATTTTAAGAACTTTCTTCCTTATTAAGCATCCAATGAAAGGCCTTTTCACTTGGCTATTATATGGAATCATGTACCATATCATTGAAAACCAACAAAAACCTAATTTATGAGAGCCATGAAATAGGTTTAGGAATAGAGTACTTACATCCTGGCATAGAACAACTAGGAATTCTAGTGTCTTTCAGTATGATATACCATCTTATAAATGTCATATTAATCACCCTAATGCACATTCATTGAATATCCTTTAGGAGAGTTTAGTAAAACATATTTTATAGTCAAAGTAACAACATATAGAAAGAGAAAGGTTGTTGATGTTATAGTGGCAACCCTTTCTCTTGTTTCCATATGTTATAGTTTCACCTAAAGGTGATTTGTGCTATCCCTGTTAGATTTTATGGCATCAAGACCAAATACCAAACACTGCATAAAATATCTCTAACTAATATTCTCATTAGTGCCATAGGCACATGGTAGATCATGGCTAGGTCAGGGAACCATCAAAACAAATTAACCTTCATATGGACATGAATTACCATTATTCTTGTTCAATTCTATTTCATGCATGTGTGAGAGATGTGAGTGACACATAGCCAAAATGATGTCAATATGTGCATCATCATGTAGATATTCGCTCATAGTTTCAACCACTAGATTTGGAAAAAAAAAATCATGTGTGAGGATCAAGGCTAGGATGTATGGGGCAGAGCAATAGAGGTAGTCACCAAAGAGATAGCTTAGAACAAAAAATGAGACTCAATAAAGATCCTTGTATTTGAAGGAGGAGTACGAGAAAAATATCACAACCAAATTATAACATGACATATGCAAATTTAATTTGCTTTACTATAATAAGCTAATCCATTATGCACATGTATGTAGAATGAACAACTTGACTTTGCAAGACATGATTAAAAAAATTCAAAGAGCTCTGGAAATAGTGAAGAACCTTTATTATTTACTTGTGATGTTGCTTAGGAGATAATAATTGTGTTTGGCTTAAAGATGATGGATGTGTCAATCATATAATAAGAAATAAAATTCTAATTACAAATCTAGAAGATTAAAAAATGATTGAATTCAAGGTAGAGTCGTGAGAAAATGAATTGTGAACACTCTAATCAAAGAAGGCTATAAATTAACATATTTGATATATACTATGCCCTAACTTTGAAACACAATCTCAATAGTATTAACCAAATTACTAAAAGAGGTATAATGTGATTTTTAAAGGAAATGATTTTTTTATATATGATAAGCCACCTAATAAAATGTGTATTACTAGGGTGGGGATCACAAAGCTACAATGTATCCTCTTTTCTTGAGTTATGACAAGAAAGATCTCTCATTTGTGAAGAAAGTAACTTTCTTCGATGATTTTTTTTGGTTAAATTTCATATTTGGGTATCCACATTTTGGAAGCCCATAAATATTATAGTAGAATAAATGTTTGAATTTTTTCCTCTCATTCAAGAGTGAGCTAGGTAATGTGAGGGCCACATCATAGAAAAGATGCACATGAATAACTTGAAAAGGGGGTGCCTTAAGGTACAAACAAACAATTGGTGTTTGTTCATATAGATATACACGATTCAATGCATATAGAATCACAAAGTGGAGGTTACTACTCATAACTTTCATGGATTGCTACAATGCAAGTACTTGGTTGCACTTCTTCACAAAAAAATCAAAATTGTTGACAAGTTTAGAAAATTCAAGGAAATGGTGGCGAAGAAAAGTCATCATCATATTAAATTTTCAAGATCAAATAAAGGAGATGAATATAATTCAAATTAATTCCATGATTTATATAAATAACATGGATCAAAGGGTATTTCACAATAATGTACACACATTAGCAAAGTTGTGTAGATGTGAGGAACCAAAACCATTTTGAATATGGCTAAAAGCATATTGAATGAAAAATATTTCACATTATTTTTGGGGAGAAATACTACTTCCGCTCTTTATTTTTCGATAGAATGTGTGAAGAACAAATTCCAAGGAGAAGCATGGAAATGTATAAGCTATAGTGTGGAAAACTTTAATTATTCTAGTTGTGTTGCATATGCCTATTTTCTTAAAAAAATGAGAGAAAAACTAGATGTCAAAGGTGAAAATTCATCATTCTTATATACTTATTAGTCTAAGGAATATTACGTTTACATCATAATCACAGAGAAGGTGATAATAAAGAATGATATTGAATCAAATAAGATGACTCATGGGATAAGAGCATCGAAAGGACAATAATGGTAGGCGAAGCAACACCTAAAGGAAAATACGAAGTAGATGGGCATATTGGACAAGATGAACAATAAAATTCACAAATACGATAATTAGTTAGAGATACTTGAACAACAACTCCAAAACCTTAGGTAAAAAGTGAACCATGTAATCTAGCAATTTTGTTTATTACGACTTTGCAGGATCCCATACTTATTTGCAATATATTTAAAGCTAGCATTTGCACCTAATGTTGCAAAGGAAACACCGTAAGGCATAGTGTGTGGAAGAATATTGAAATGTGAATGGGATTTTTTGAAAGCAAGGGTCAATGATAATGAGTTTTAATTGAGGAAGCCATGCTGAAAACCCTATTCGGGGGTTAAAGTGGCTATGAAATGGAATAAAAGTAGTCATAAATATCCATTGAACTTGTTTAGATACCTTAAAGATTTCCTAGTTGAAGGTGAAGTTAAACAAATGAATTCACGCGAACAACAATTGGGTATCCATATCGATATACAAAATTTCAAGGAAGGGTATGTTAATCTTTTCAAACAACATTCTAATGTATTTGCCTAGAAATATGAAGACCTTAAACCATATCACATTGTGATGAACTGAATCCCTGCGAGGATATATTCCTTATGACGCAGAGAAGCCACAGGTGGTTGATAAGGAAGTGAAAACAAATGCTTGGGCTCATGAAGGAGCTCTGTGTTGTCCTCCAGCCCACACTATTGCTATGCCTATTATATTCCATGGCAACATCGCACACAGAGACATCTCTTGCTCATTACTCCTAGTATGGTAACTATTACTATGCCTATTATATTCCATGGCAACATCGCACACAGAGACATGTCTTGCTCATTACTCCTAGTATGGTAATATTGACTAACTCTGCTTGTGTCACAAATCATATAAAAATGGATTTTAGTTAGCTCTGTGGTCCTTGGAGAATAATAATATGTACAACTTTCATCCATCATGGCCTCTCAACGGTCTAATTACTTAGCTAATTGCAGACCTATCTTGAATCATTCTATATGTTGCCACTTTTAATACAGGGATGCAGAAATTAGATTTTAGAATGGGAATTGTGCTTCAGCGTTATTTTCGTTCAAGCGGCATTTATGCCAGTTATGTCTTTTGGACAATTATGGTTATTCTAAACGCTAATGCTGTGTCAAGTAGTATGTGCTAGCATTTTTAATTCTATGATGAAAGTTGCATATTATGTCAGTTTAAACAAGCATAATTTGATTTTCATGCTACAGTGCAATTTTTTTCATAGGCATAATCTGATTCTCATGCTACACTGCAATTTTTTTCATATGCATTGAATTGTTTTTCTGCAGAGTATCGAGAAGTCTGAATGCCCTAAAGAATTAGAGCCAGCAAACAAGAGGGTTCCAGTACATGTCAATTTGATCAGGAGGGATGAAGACTGTCCTGTATGTTTTCATTCCATTGTCCAATTCATGGTGTGCTAGTTTTTCTAAGGTTATGGTGCTCATGCATGTGTTGTTATACTAATTGTGAAATGGGGGAATTTAGTTGTTTCATACATTGTTTTTATCCTTGCAAAACCAAATCCAGTGGAGAAATCAAAAAAATGTGTGAAGATACAGATTTTTGTATTTATCATAAGCCTCAATGTTCAATTCAAACTCTAGTGTGATATGAAGACCTTAAACCATATGACATTGTTATCTGAAACTCTATTGTCAGCTAGTATGTTTATATTGACTAACTCTACCTGTGTCACAAATCATACAAAAATGGATTTTAGTTAGCTCCATGGTCCTTGGAGAATAATAATATATACAACTTTTATCCATCATGGCCTCTCAACGGTCCAATTACTTAGCTAATTGCAGACCTATCTTGAAGCATTCTTTATGATGCCACTTTTATTACAGGGATGCATAAATTAGATTTTAGAATGGGAATTAGGCTTCAGCGTTATTTTCATTCAAGTGGCATTTGTGCCAGTTATGTCTTTTTGAAAATTATGGTTATTCTAAATGGTAATGCTGTGTCAAGCAGTATGTGCTAGCATTTTTATTTTTATGATGAAAGCTACATATTATGTCAGTTTAAACAAGAATAATCTCATTTTCATGCTACACTGCAATTTTTTTATTGGCATTGAATTATTTTTCTGCAGAGTATCCAAAAGTCTGAATGCCCTAAAGAATTGGAGCCAGCAGACAGGAGGGTTCCAGTACATTTCAATCTGATCAGGAGGGATGAAGACTGTCCTGTATGTTTTTATTCCATTGCCCAATTCATGGCGTGCTAGTTTTTCTAATGTTATGGTGTTCATGCATGTGTTGTTATACTAATTGTGAAATGGGGGAATTTAGTTGTTTCATACATTATTTTTATGACATTTAAACTAGATAAAGATCAAATCACTGTCCTAGATATATTGTCTGTGTGTCAAACGTCAGTGGCTTTGAAGCTGTTGAATTTATTTTTCTGTTTGCTTAGGTGGTCCAATGCATGTTTTGAATGTAGGGAACCTTGAAGTTCTGTTGACTGTCATTCAATGCGCTTAGGAAGTTATGCTGTTGGAAAGTTTGATTGGGCTGCATTGAATTAAGCAAGGCTCAAACATTATTTTTGACGTTGTACCTGTAGTTGTTCTGCATGTTGGTGAATCTCTTTTCAGGGTTGGTTTCATCATCCCCATATGTTAAGGAGAGGGTCCTATTGAGAGAATTGAATTTGTTTTCATTCTCCACAGCTAATTCTTCTTGTTTTGGGAGAACTTCATATCGGCAATTGATATTGTTGTCAATGTTATTGGTGAAATTGTTGTGAGAGAGGTTCGAGGACTGGACTTGAGGTAGTCTTTTGTTGTTTCCATTGCCATCCATGGATTCATCGTTTAAAAAACCATCTATGAAAGGATCGTCACTCTCCAACAACCCACTGAAAGAGGCAATTTTGGGCAGTTGCAGTTTGTTTTGCTGATCAATATCAGGCAAAGAAGCCATCACTTCATCTGCACTTGGTGATTCATCTCGTTCTACCCCTTGTACTCTCTAAGAATGACCATTTTTCTTGTAAATTTGACACAACACCCAATCATCAAGCTGGAGAACAGAAGTGCCATCAAAATCAACAATACCAATTTTAGTTGAATGAATCAATTCCTATTCATTAAGAATCAAAACACAAGAACTATGAACGGAAAATCATTTATATTTATCAATATTCAAGAAGACATCACTTTGTAGGGTGTGTTATTTGTATTTACACAATTGATTTTTTTATTCAATCAACTATGTTATTCTCTGTGCTTTCGCTGGGTTCCTTCATCACCACCATCATTGGGAAATTCATTTCCCTCTTGAAGTATGAAACAAGTAGCAATTCCCAATTGATCTCACACTACCACCACAAAGAAGCTAGCAATCTTGATATATAAATCGAACTAGCCATCCTATCAAGCAATCCATGTAGTTCTCAATCTATAGCTTTGATAATCCAAAACTCAAATCTTTTATATCTAATATGCACATAATTTTTCACATTAATATGTCTGGATCTCATTCTAAGATCTTTACAGATCTGATACAGAGGTAAAGTAGATTTTTCATACTATGACAAGCAATATTAGCAAGTCTTGGAGTCTCTCTTATGTAATGTCTCCTCCTTATTTGATATAGTTGAAGTTGTATGAGCATCGACTGCACTGAAGGGATCATCCAATAGATAAATGTCAACATCGTTATATACTGCTCTAGCTAACTGAATCCTCTATTTTTTTCCTCCACTCGTATTCAATCCTCTCTCCCCAATCTCCATCATATCTCCATGAGCAAAACTCTCTATATCCTTGTCTAATGCAGAAGCTTTTATTGCCTTCTTGTATTGAATTTTGTCCATTGGTTTCCCATAGAGTATGTTATCTCTGACAGTACCACTCTAAATCCAAGATGTTTGTGCCACGTAGGCAACATTGCCATATACTTCAACCTGCACGTAGTCCAATAAAAACGTTTATGGAAGAATTTATGTGCATAGAAAGCAAAAAGGTTGCATCTACAATCTTGTTGAACTATGAAATGGTTACTTTTGCTCAAGAAGAGTAGTTAATGTTCAACTTACATCTCTTGAAATTTTTTGGATTTCTCCAAGAATTGTATATAGCAGAGCAGATTTCCCTGATCCCACTGAGCCACAAATTGCTACATTTTCTCCAGTTTATTGTGCAGATTTATTCCCTTGAATGTTGGCTTTGTCAATGAAGATTCTGGATCCCAGCTGAGTATGGCTTGATGAATTTTGATGGTATACTGGGATCCGGCAAGTGCTTTCCTCACAACAAAATCTGGTCTTAGCTCATCATCTTGTAAGACCTTGTCCAAAAGATCTAAGGAGACTTTAACCTGAATTAATATAGCCAAAACTTTAGGTAGCATTCTCACTGGATCTTGTATCACACGGAATGTTGCAAGCACTGTAAATATGGTTGTGGCAGTTAACGGTGGATCCCCTATGATAACACACCTGGAAGAAACTATAGATGAAATAATGATGGGTGACATCTAGTAGTGTATGGTACCATATGTTCTATTAAATTGTGCTAAAGACAACCATTTGAAATCCACATCTCAGAGATTTTCTATCAGCTCTTTAAATTTTTCTTCCCATGCTTGTAGTTTGATTATTTTCATACTATTAAGAATTTCAGATTTTATTCTGAGTCTCTCATCCTGTGCAGTCATGAACTCAGCTTGGCACTTCTGGAGGGTTTTGGCCAGAGGTTTGTTTAGAATGAGAGTAAGAATGATGACGAGAAAACGTGGAATAGCTGCCAATGCAACTGTGGTAAAAAGGATGCCAATTGCTACACATATTTGCAAAGGGACGGTCCAACCCCAATGCAGCCACCACGGAAACTCTCCAAAACGATATGCATCTACAACTATGTAGTTTAGAATCTCACCAGTGGCATGTCTTCGTCTTCTTAGACTGGACAGCCGAAGTTGTTTCTGATATAAAGCTGCCATCAAGGCCGAACACATTCGCATACCTGTTGCTTAGGTGGTCCAATGCATGTTCTGAATGTAGGGAAGTCTAAAATTTTGTTGACTGTCATTTAATGCACTTAGGAAGTTCTGCTACTGGAAAGTTTGATTGGGCTACATTGAATTAAGCAACGCTGAAACATTATTGTTGACGTTGGTACTGTAGTTGTTCTGCATGTTGTTGAATCTCTTTGCAGGGTTGGTTTCCTCATCCCCGTATGGTAAGGACAGGGTCCTCTTGAGAGAATTGAATTTGTTGTCATTCTACACTACTAATTCTTCTTGTTTTAGGACAACTTCATATCGGCAATCGCTATTGTTGTCACTGTTATTGCTGAAATTGTTGTGAAAGAGGTTGGAGGACTGGACTTGAGGTAGTCTGCTGTTGTTTGCATTTCCATCCATGGCTTCATCATTTAAAAAGCCATCTATGAAAGGATCGTCACTCTCCAACAACCCATTGAAAGAGGCAATTTTAGGCAGTTGCAATTTGTTTTGCTAATCAATATCAAGCAAAGAAGTCATCACTTCATTTGTACTTGCTGATTCATCTCGTTCCACCCCTTGTACTCTCGGAGAATGAACATTTTTTTTGAAAATTTGGCACAGCACCCAATCATCAAGCTGGAGAACAGAAGTGCCATCAAAATCAACAATACCAATTTTAGTTGAATGAATCAATTCCTATTCATAAAGAAACAAAACATAAGAACTGTGAAAGGAAAGTCATTCAAATTGATCAGTATTCAAAAAGACATCACTTTGTAGGGTGTGTTATTTGTATTTACACAATTGATTTTTTTATTCAATCAACTATGCTATTCTCTGTGCTTTCGCTGGGTTCCTTCATCACCACCATCATTGGGAAATTCATTTCCCTCTTGAAGTATGAAACGAGTAGCAATTCCCAATTGATCTCACACTACGACCACAAAGAAGCTAGCAATCTTGATATACAAATCAAACTAGCCATCCTATCAAGCAATCCATGTAGTTCTCATTCTATAGCTTTGATAACACAAAACTCAAATCTTTTATATCTAATACGTACAAAAATTTTCACATTAATATGTCTAGATCTCATTCTAAGATCTTTACAGATCTGATACAAAGGTAAACAAGATTTTTCATACTATGACAAGAAATATTAGCCAGTCTTGGAGTCTCTCTTATGTAATGTCTCCTCCTTATTTAATAGAGTTGAAGTTGTATGAGCATCGACTGCACTGAAGGGATCATCTCATAGATAAATTTCAGCATCGTTATATACTGCTCTAGCCAACTGAATCCTCTGTTTTTGTCCTCCACTCATATTCAATCCTCTCTCCCCAATCTCCGTCATATCTACATGAGAAAAACTCTATATATCCTTGTCTTATGTACAAGCTTTTATTGCCTTCTTATATTGAATTTTGTCCATTGGTTTCCCATAGAGTACGTTATCTCTAACAGTACCACTCTGAATCCAAGTTCTTTGTGCCACGTAGGCAACATTGCCATATACTTCAACCTGTACGTAGTCCAATAAAAAATTTTATGGAAGAATTTATGTATATAGAAGGAAAAAAAGCCGCATCTACAATCTTGTTGAACTATGAAATGGTTACTTTTGCTCAAGAAGAGTAGTTAATGTTCAAATTACCTCTCCTAAAATTTTTGGGATTTCTCCAAGAATTGTATATAGCAGAGCAGATTTCCCTGATCCCACTAAGCCACAAATTGCTACCCTTTCTCCAGTTTTAATGTGCATATTTATTCCCTTGAATGTTGGCTTTGTCAATGAAGATTCTGGATCCCAGCTGAGTATGGCTTGATGAATTTCGATGGTATACTGGGATCCGGCAAGTGCTTTCCCCACAACAGAATCTAGTCTTAGCTCATCATCTTGTAAGAACTTGTCCAGACGATCTAAGGAGACTTTAACCTGAATTAATATAGCCAAAACTTCAGGTAGCATTCTCACTGGATCTTGTATCACACGGAATGTTGCAAGCACTGTAAATATGGTTGTGGCATTAACGGTGGATCCCCTATGATAGCAGCCCGACAAAAGCTATAGATGCATTAATGATGGGTGACATCTAGTAGAGTATGCTACCATATGTTCTATTAAACTGTGCTGAAGACAACCATTTGAACTCCACATCTCAGAGATTTTCTATCAGCTCCTTAAATTTTTGTTCCCATGCTTGTAGTTTGATTATTTTCATACTATTAAGAATTTCATATGTTATTCTGAGTCTTTCATCCTGTGTAGTCATGAACTAGGGCACTAATTCTCTTTAATGGTAAAGAGCCTCCATAATGTGATTAAGGTAAAATAAACAATTATTTACCAGAGCATTAAATTTCCAAACCAATCTGGAATGAAATGGATTCTACTACGGACTGAAATTTATAATGGAACTGAATAAAAAATGCACTGGATTATGAAAAAATAGTTGAGATCTAAAATATAATGTAAAAGAAAGATAACCATTTACTCATTAACATCTTATAATATTAATTTAATTAAAATCACCAAAATCAATACTAATCCATTTGAACCCCGTAGCTTTTAAGCAACAAGAAGTTAAAAAGTTTTATTTTAATCTCTGAACCCTAGAGCTAGAGTTGTATACAACTGTTTCTAGAATTTAGGTTTTTTTTGTTTCTTTTCTACAGTCCAAATATTTTTGCTTCTGACACTCCCTCAAGGAAACGGTAGGCAGACAGAAACTCCCCTCTTTTGCGTTTGACACTCCCTAAAATGGATGTTAGGCAAAGATAAATTTGCCAACTTGATCACAAAAATGAACTCAAAAACCCCATCTGCAAAAAGCCATTCATTGTTTCAAAGGGACTAAACCTAGAATGCTCAATTCTAGGCAACAAGCCACTTCCCATTAGGAAGATGGGAAAGAAAGTTCATGCAAATTAAATTTGCTTTTTTCTCCATTTAATTTGAAGAAGCAGAAGCAGAAGATTTGCTCTAGGCTTTTAAAATGTTTGTGTAGAAACAGGCCCAAACAAGTGTCTCAAAGTAGTTGTTCGAAGCTTTTTTTCGCCTTTGTGCGGCAGTATCATTCCATTAATACGAGATATTCGAACATGAAAAAGTGTTACTTCGAAAGAGATTGGTGGGACTCAGCTGCTTTGTTGATAGAAAAATGGCATGGTGATTTATTAATAACTGGTTGACCAACACCAAAATGGTTGGATTTTGTCAGATAAATAGTTGGATGTTGGTTGGCTGGAAAGGAGAAATAAATGTATTGGTCCATTTGAATCTGGAGATAGAAATGTATGTACTAGTCCACTGGAGCCAGCTTCGATTAGGAGTATTGGTCCACTTGAGCACTGGTTACTGTACACATAGAGATTGGGAGAAGCCTGTGGGAGTACTGGTCCACAAAAATGTATCTAGAAAGAAGAAATAGTTGGTAAAAGAACCTAGACAGACACACATATACAAACATGAAAACCATAATAGCGACAAACGTTTATGTTAACATGAACTGCAGTTTCTGATTGGATTTTATGTTTAAGTTGTAGAATGACATAACAGTAAAAGGACAAAACTTGTCTCCCAGTTGCTTTGAGAGGGCTGGACCTCAACATCTACACCATTTTTACATTCTAAGTCCATGTTACTTGTATCCCTGAGTTCTAAGTTACATATAACGCCGAAGTTTCACCAGGTCAGAATAATTTTTTTTCAATTTGTTAAAGTCGTTTTTCACTTGCAAGGGCTCACTACATGAGTAATGAGTCTCAATTCATGCTTGTGCATTTAGGTTTGTTGAGAATTGACATTTAGGTTTGGGTTTGTTGAGAGTTTCCCTTGAGTCTATAAAGAATTTATTTATGCTTCCATTAAATTATTTGCCATGATAAAAACATGCTTCCATTAATTTATTTGCCATGATAAAAACATGCTTCCATTATGAAGTTAAGCAGCACTTGCATTACAGCAGGGAAAAAATTCAAAACTGTTATCCCTGCAGCACTTGCATTGCAGCATCGATTGTCATTAAAAATCGGTTATCTCTTACCCACAAACACCATAAGGAAATTAATTTTAAAATAAATCATAAAATAACAACTTGGGTAATTCTTTATGGGCATGCAAGACTAGAGGCAAAGTTGATGCTGAATGCTGCCACCCAATACATAGAATGAGTGAAGTCCATCTCCCCAGGTGTAGACTATATTGTCTACTCCCTGTGCCTACAAGTTCCAACAGGTTCCTTAAAACCAAGTTGCATAATGAGCTTGAACAAATTCTTGTTCAGGCTAGGGTGGAAGAAGAAATTGTATAGGACATATATTCTCAGTGAGTTACTCAAATCACCAACAAGCTCAACAACCTGAAAATCACCACTTGTTGGTCCAACCCTTGTGTTCTCCTACCACTGTGAAGCAAACCAAAAACCTACAGATGCACACTCTAAGCATGACAGGTGTTTGATGTACTAGAGATGCACACTCAGGGCTACCTGAAATGAAATGGTGCATTTTTATGGGGCGATGACCAATTTGACAAATTGAACTCAGCACTAATAACACCAATATAACCAATTGGAGAGTTGATAAAAGAATCCACTAAAATGAGGATGAATGAGCGAACCATGTAATCTAGCAATTTTGTTTATTACCACTTCGCAGGATCCCATACTTATTTCCATTATATTTAAAATTACTAGATCCCATACTTATTTCCCTTATATTTAAAATTACTAGAATATTGAGATAAATGTATGAAAATGTATATGTGCATTAAAATTTTGCTTTTTTTTACTTGTGAATGTAAATATTTTCATGATTCTATTAAACAAGAAAGTTCACTCACAACAAAGGATGTAAAAATGGGTTTCATAGATAAGAATGATATATAGGGATATACTAGAATTACCAAAAGGTAAGGTTTACATTGGTATAAACGAGGTCTAGAAAACTAAGTTTAATGAAATTAGAGAATTTGAAAAAGTATATGGGTGGATTAATAGATAAATTTTTGCAGAATAGGTTAAAGTTGACTATAGTGAGACTTTTGCACTACTTTCAGATTAGACACGGTTATAAATATATTGGCCATAGTATCCAAAAAGAAGTGGAGAGTTTATCGAATATATGGAAAGTTGGCATTTTGAAATGGTATTTTAGAAGAATAATTTTATGTGAAGAATCCACTAGGATATTTGATATGAGCACAAGAAGCTAAAGTATACAAATTTAAGATGTCACTATGTGGACTTAAGAAAGGTCCTAGATCTTGGTATAACATTTTTGATACTTGAATTCTTAGTAATGAATTCAACAAAAGAAAAAAAAATGAACATTGTACAAAATTTTGAATAATTGATATCAAATATCTTGTTGTTTGTTTATATGTTGATTTTATGAAATTCATACAAAATTTGTGACTAGAAAAGTTAAGCTTACTGTTAACGAAGAATTTGAAATGACTAATTTGGGATTAATTAGATAATTCATTGGTATTGAGGTCATATAATTAGATTTGATATCTTTTATGTTCTAATCAAAGTATACCATGGATGTACTAAAAATTTCCATGATATGGTTGTAAACCAACATCGACAACAATGGCAACAAGTACAAAGTTCAACAAGGAACATATGAGATATAGTAGATATACAACTCTATTCAAAAGATTGTTTGACAACCTCATGTGTCGCATTGTCACTATGCTAGAGATTATGCATTATTAACTTGATTTTTAGTGTTATGGAGTCTACAAAGACCCACATTAGCAAGTTGGAAAAATGATGCTAAGATGTATTGTTAGAATAGTAGGATATGATATAATGTACTGACAATTAGTTATTTCTAGTTTTGATATACTAATTTTCGGATAGCAGGAAAAATACTTTAGGGTATTATTTCCATACCGATTTATCTATTATTTCATTTGTATCCATGAAACATCCCCTCCCCTTGTGACTATCACATTAGCTAAAGCTATGTGCATAAGAGCATCACGAATAACTTTTCAAACAATTTGGCTGGCTAAAATATTGGGTGATCTTCAACAATGTCCTGAAGAACCAACTCTAATACATTGTAACAATAAACCAACAGTAACTCCAACAAGCATATATACAATATATATAATTTTTTAGAGATAATTAATGAAATGTGTAAATCTAATTAAAATGTTAAGCGTATATCCAAAGGCATTGGTATGACATGTCTTTTAGTCTCATGGAAAAAATTTAGGAATTGTACATGCTAAAGCATTCAAGGGTCATAATTAAGGGACGGCGTTGATATATTTTTACTCCTATGCTAATTTTAAACATCTTCATAAGAGTTATAGATAACTTCATAAGAGTTATAGATAAGAGTTTTAGTTATCTATAGACTTATTAACTAATAAAAACTCTAGACTTATTAACTAATAAAAACTCTAGAAAAAAGAAGTTGTCTATATTTTTTATTATTAACAAATTTAGATATTTCTTTAAAACTTTTTCTAAAATTTCTCTTCCAAATCCCTCTTTTGTATCAATTAAAACCTCAAATATTTATATTTATAAATCAATCTTATAATTTTTTATTTATTTTTCTTACCCATTAATATATTTAAGATTACCGGTCAATGGTTATGTCCTATATCAATAAATATCTCTTTCAATTATTTTGATCTATCTTTCTCATAGTTTGGTTGTATTTTTCTCAGGTTAACTAATAATAGATGTATGTTGGGAATTATCTTAAGAATGATCCTATTTCATGATGATTTACTTAACCATTTCATATATTTTTTATTTTACCATTGTTTGAATTTTGTTTTATCTTTCTCAAAGATTGGTTGTATGACATGTGCACTTTTATCTCAATTGCATTGAAACAGCGATAATTTTCAATAAATTATTGTGAGCCTTCATGGTATAGAATTTGAGATTTTCTATAACAATTAATATAATTTTTTATTTCTTTAAATGATCGGTTATTTTTAGAAATTACATTAAAAGAATGGGTATATTCAAAAATCAAATCATATACAGTTGAACCAACGAAAAGTATGCGATTTTAAATTTCAAAATTATAGAAATAAATTTAGTTTTCAAATAAATTAGATAAAATATAGTATTTTGATAAAACTGCGGAAAAAAATGTTAAAAATTAAAGAAATAATTCTATCAAAGTGGATATTAATAATGGATTCATAACGTAATTTAAAATATAGATTCATAACGTAAGTTAAATAGTTTATTGTTTGACTGTTCTTCAACAACTAGTTTTTAATGGTTAACTTGGAGTAATGATGCATCTTTACTATTTATTCTTGAAGATTATATGATTTTTTTTACCTTGTTTTGAGGATAAACCACATTGGTTGGTTCGAAACTTCGACCAAATCCTATTGATGTGATTATTTCGAAAGACATTTATCTACAATATGGATCACAAAAGTCTCATATCTAACAAGTTAATTAATTTTGAATACATATAGATGATAAATAAAAATTCTATTTCCACTATCTTTCGAGCGTTTTAAAATAAAAAGTAAATCATAAACTATTAATTTAAATTTTTTACATTAAATTTCTTATATATATTATATTTAAAAATATATTATTAAAAAATATTATAAATTTATTTTAAAAACTATATATATATATATACCTCATACAAAATAACAAGAATTTTTAGAAATATTTTCAGAAAAATCACATTAGAAAATCTTTGTCAACGTGTTTCGAACCAATGAGTGTGGTCCATCGTGGACAAGTTGAAAAAATCAGATCATGGCTACATGTTAAATAGGGATGGCAGATCTTCCAATGGTTAGGTTTGACTGGAAAAACGACTATATTAGACTTGATTGGACCAAGGCCATAATTGATTAAGAAACGACTAGATTAGGTAGGTTAAAATTATTTAATGATAATAATGATATTATCAATGAATTAGAGTAAAAATATTAATATTTTATAATGTCATTTAATACATTGATGGTTTATTTAACAAGTTTTATAAAAATATTATACTACATCTTATTGAATCATTATCATAACATTATAATAGTGGTAGTATTTTCATCATTATAAATTTTTAGCCAAAACCTACTACTCAAATCTAAATATTAATCTTATAATGGTTAATATTAACCCCTTATAGTTAGTTATAACAAGGGTAATCTTAATTATAATGATATTATTAATGTATAATATTAATATTTATTTAATACCAATCATAAATGCTCTAATATAATGATACTAAGTATTATTAAAATATTATCGTAATAATAAACTTACTATTATAAATCTAAATAGTAATCTTGTAATGTTAACCCATTTAGTTAGTTATGCCAATGGTAATTTTAAGAATATTAATAATGTTTAATATGAGTGAATATTAATAGTATTGCTTTAACACTATCCTTAAATTAAATGTTAATAAATAATTATAGAAAGTAATATTTTATCATTAATAGTTTTTGAGAAACTTTTTAATATAAATTAATTCAATAAGCCATCTAAAGAGAAACAAGACAGTTAGTTAGGACAAGGGACATTTTGAGGAAGATGAAAGGGAGAAATTAGTTTAAGTCAGTAATAGAGGGGGGAGGCGAAGAAGAGGGTAGATATGACTGGGAAGAAAGCGCAGGGATCCAACAACTATTTTTCTTCCAAACAACATCCCTATTGAGATCACTTTGCCTCTTTTCAATCTCAATAGCTTCCCTAAATTTCTGGTGATGAAAATGCACAACCTTAGCAATCACTCGGGCTTCCTCAATACGAGCATGATGTTTAGTCTTCTCCACATGTTTTGCTAGTGCAGAGGACTTCGTTCTCCCATGTTCTAGGTCAGCTGCATGCTCATCAATCCTTTGGTTAATAGAGTGACCAGTCTCACCAATGTAGGGGGTCCCACATGAACTATATTATTCCTCGTTCATGTGGGACCCCCTACATTGGTGAGACTGGTCGCTCTATTAACCAAAGGATTGATGAGCATGCAACTAACCTAAAACATGGGAGAACCAAGTCCTCTGCACTGGCAGAACATGCGAAGAAGACTAAGCATCATGTTTTTTTTGAGAAAGCCCGAGTGATTGCTAAGGTTGCACATTCTCATCACCTGAAATTTAGGGAAGCTATTGAGATTGAAAAAAGGCCAAGTAATCTCAATAGGGATGATGGTTGGAAGATAAGTAGTTGCTGGATCCTTGCCCTTTCTTCCCAGTCATATCTCCCCTCTTCTTTGCCTCCCCCCTCTATTAATGACTTAAACTAATTCCCCCTTTCCTTTTCTTCAAAACTGCCCTTGTTTTGTTTCTCTTTAGATGGCTTATCGAATTAAGTTATATTAAAAAATTTCCCAAAAACCATTAATGATAAAATATTACTTTCTATAAATATTTAATAATATTTAATTTAAGAATAACGTTAAAGCAATACTATTAATATTGACTCATATTAAACATTAATAATATTATTAAAATTACCATTGTCATAATGAACTAAATGGGTTAATATTACAAGATTACGATTTAGATTTATAATAGTATGTTTATTACTATGATAATATTATAATAATAGTTTGTTTCATTATATTAAAGCATCTATGACTCGTATTAAATAAATATAAATATCATACATTAATGTTATCATTATAATTAAGATTACCCTTGTTATAACTAACTATAAGGGGTTAATATTAACCATTATAAGATTAATATTTAGATTTGAGTAGTAGGTTTTGGCTAAAAATTTATAATGATGAAAATGCTACCACTATTATAATGCTATGATAATGATTTAATAAGATGTAGTATAATATTTTTTATAAAACTTATTAAATAAAACAAGAATGTATTAAATGGCATTATAAAATATTAATATTTGTACTCTAATTTGTTGATAATATTATTATAATTAAATAATTTTAACCTACCTAATCTAGCTATTTCTTAATCAATTATGGCCTTGGTCCAATCCAGTCTAATATAACCGTTTTTCCAATCAAACCTAACCATTGGAAGATCTACCATCCCTATTTAACATGTAGCCATGATCTAATTTTTTCAACTTGTCTTGACGATGAACCAAACTCGTTGGTTCGCATCGGAAAAAATTTTCTAATGTAATTTTTCCAAAAATATTTTTAAAAACTCAGATTATAGATCACAGAAGCTTAAATTCAAATACAAAATAACCAGTTTTAAATTGCATGACCTTGTCAATTAAATAAACATAGTAAGTTAATGCTTTTTTTTTCCTACTTCGTCAAATTCATACTTCAACTTAAGAGGAATGTTTTTTTTGTTTATATTTACAGTGCGCTATAGGCTTTAGTCTCTCTCGCCCTTTGTCTTTTTATTTTTTATTCTGGTAACTGTTAAATTTAAGTAACTTCATTAGTGTGTTTTATTATATTATTTTATGTAAGAAACAATATTGATAATTTTAAGTTGGATATTAAATTGGTGTATGAAATATTTTGGTAGTTAAATAAATAATTAATTATATCTGTAAATTATAATTTCTTATAAAAAAATAAAATAAAATAATAAATATAATTACTTTTTATGGTATCTATATATAGATGTTAATGATTAGCTTGTATTTTGGGTAGGAATTCATTGAATTTATATTTAATAAATAATAAATTTTATTACTTTTAATGAATTTTATTAATATGTAGGATTGGGAATATGTTATAAAGTATTTTGATATTAAAATTTTAATTAGTAAAATTTATAATTTCAAAATAATGAAAGGGGAAGAAATGTATGTGATTACATCAATTTAAACTCTAAATTTTTATTTTAATAATGGTTAAATTTTTAAATTTCATTTATGGTTTACAAAATATAATAGGGAAATGATTTATTTATTAATAAATATTATTTCTAATTTTTTTATAAATGGATTTGTGTTATTTCATAATATCCAATTACATCTATTTCTCTATGTCATAAACACAATACACAACAATACATTCACTATCTTTATTTTACAATAACTCTATCTTCGGAATAATAATGTATATCTCAACGATCCTTTATTCCTTTTTCCTTTTGTACATCTATCCACCCCAAATGAATTGTAAAAACTTGATTCGAATTGGATCCATGAAAATTATCAGAGTTCTATGACTATTTCAAATCATGACAGACTTCAAGATCTTATTGACAACGAACTATTTGAAATAACCTCTATATAATGGAAAATTGCAGCCAGCATGGAGCAACGAGGACTTTCGGTCAAAGCACGCTAATCGTTGGCCCATGGGGACCATGCATGGGGAAAAAATGGCAGTTGGGAAGCTCAAATCTAGAAACGGAGGCTATTTCTAATGCGCTATTAGCGATCGCGCATCGCTAGGCAAAACCCCTCGAAAAGGAAAAGCCTCAAGCGCTCAGTCGCAAGGGAAGCCAAGAAACTGTGGGAAATGCGCTAAAATGACCGGCGGGTCCAGCGCTCCAAAACCGACGGAATATCGGAGGTGTTTTGGGTGGTAAGCGGATTTGTCAGAGGAACAAGCGATTCCATACACCGGGTCACGCGTGTCCGGCAGATGAGAGAGAAAACCGCTCTCATCGTGAGCTAACGTTCGAGCAAGTTAACCGTGCGATAAGAGCAATAACTGTAGGATTTAGAGGACCCAGATTTAATGACGGAGATTGCACCTGATGGGAAACCAGATTTGGAGGGAGAAATAAACTACAAAGCATAAAAGTTTGAAGTCCGATTTGACCGCTAAGCTGGCGGATGAATCATTTCACAAAAGTAATCAAAATAACGAACCGTTCGCAGAAGAGCTAGTGTTCAGTTCGTGAGAGGACAAGTGGCCACCTCCTATGAAACGTTACACAGTGGCGATGACATAGAAGTATTCAATTCCAAGCGAACAGGGGCAGGCAAACTAAAGGAACGGAAGAGGAAGTGAACAGTCAAGGGACAGATTGGCTCTAAGCCATGGACATACAGAGAATAGAAAAGAGAGAGAAAAGACGAGAAGACAGTGAGACAGAAGAGACAGAACAGAGAGTAAAGAAAGAAGTAAAGAACGAAAGTCGATCTGACCTGCAAAGCTAAGGCAGCATCAAGCAGACAGAATTGAGAAGGCTTGAGAGGTTCAAGCAATCCCTGTGAGGATATCGGTCGGGAATGAATTACCAGATTGGACTCATCCCATTAAGACGAGTTGAGGTCAAGACTTGGTTAGGGGGAGTCTCTGTACTCTAGCGGCTTGGGGAATGCAGGTACCACCCTACTAAGCATCAGTTGCTACACGAGACTCACATTGAGCTCCTCATCGTAAAAACTCTGCTTAAAGAGACAATAAAAGAAGGCTACCACTGAAAGTTGGACCAGGAGACGTAACCTAGGAGGATTGGGTGAACTCCTTATTAAATTGTTGTGTTTTGCATTTGCTTGTTGTGTTTCTCTTACTATTTTCCAGTGTCTATTTATTTTTCAATCTTATCGATCCATTGCCTAAGATAATAGACACACACACCAGCACATGAGTCTGTAATACCTACATTAATAAATTGAGATCACTCACAAGTGATTTTTAGATCAAGTGCTATCAAAGCTCCTAGGTTATTAAGGTTAGACAAGTTTGTGCTGGATTTAGCTATTGAATGCTAACTAGATCAAAGCTCAAATTAGGAGAAGGAGAGTTGGTCGAAACTAATCCTGAGATTGGAAGAGTCTATCCTCAGAAGACAATGTCAGAGGAAGGTTCTGTGGGGCCAGACCGTCAATTTATAGATAGCTTCCTGGCCATAAGGTCCATGGTAGAGGAAATGTATAAGGATTTTAGAAAACACAAGGGTGAAGATTCATCAAGCTCCAAACAAGATAAAGGAGAAGAAGAGTCTCTCCTCCATGACCACGCAAAAGGAAAGGGGAAAGAAGAAAGCTTTCTCACACCTCCTAATAGCCTTGAACATAAAAAGAAGACATATTTAATTAAACTAGATGTTAAATTTGATTTACCAATATATGATGGAGAGTTGAATGCAGAAAAGCTAGACAATTGGATTAGACAAATTGATGTTTATTGGAGAGTGCAGAGTATTGATTTAGACAAGAGCAATATTTAGCTGGCTATCCTGTGCCTTGGAGGCACTGCCTTAGTTTGGTGGGAAGGTAGGACCCAAGCTGACATGAAGAGACATGGTGAGACTATTTTTGTCTGGAGTGAATTTGTTTCTGCAATCAAAAATCAATTCTATCCACTGGCATACATGCAGCAAGCCATGATGAGTTTGCAAACTCTTCCACAGTTGAAAGGGCAAAGTGTACAAGGTTACACCCAAGAATTTAGGGAAAGAGCATTGATTCTAGGAATCTCATTAGACTCACCTGAGACTCTGTTGAAGTACATCGGTGGTCTACACAGCAACATGAGGCACAATGTCCTCATGTTTAATCCCACTAGTATAGATGAGGTCTCTATTCAAGCTACACATCTAGAAGCTAGAAAAAAGAATGGAAACCCTGAAGTTGGGGGATCATCCCAACCCACTGCCAGCAAAAATAAGGAGAAAAGAAAAAAGAAGTGGAAAGCAAGGAAGGCCAATACTACACAAAAAAGAAATTCTTCATGCACTCATTGTAAGAAGGATGGGCATGATGATGAGCACTGTTGGATTCTGCATCCGAAGCTGAGACCAAAGAAGTTCGAGGGCAAGAAGAAGAAGACTGCTAAAGCTATTCAGAAAGATTTGGGGTCAGACTCAGGAGATTAAACAACCATTGCAGTCACAGGTATAAAAGGTAAGAATTCTGAAGCATCTACTAGTAATTTTGTGCAATCTACTATTGATGAAGAAAATGAGAGAAAAAGACATGAGCTTTTCCATATTCGAGTTATTTCCAAACATCAAAAGATTGATACTTTGTATGATAGTGGCTCACAATTAAATTTAATTTTTGAAGCAATTGTAAAGAAGTTGGGATTGCTGACTACACCTCACAAGAAACCATACCCATTAGGATGGTTAAATGATAAAACACAGTTACAAGTGACTAGACAATGCAAACTCAAGTTTTCTTTTGGGTCAGCATTTGTAGATGAGGTTGAGGTAGACATAATTCCTTTGGATATATGTGGAATTGTTTTAGGAAGTCCTTACTTGTATGACAGAAAAGCTATTTTCTATAGAGCCGAGAACAAGTATCTACTCGTTAAATATGGAATCGAATACTTTGTAAGAGCTCATAAGCTCAAGAATAATTACACTCTCGTAAACTTAGGGCAGATGAAATGAATGATAAATTCATGCAAATAATTTTTATTGATGGTTGTAAAGGAAAATAAACCTGATAAAACCAATTTATTTGAGTGCTTGGATGATAAACAACAAGCTGATTTAGAAAAAGTTGTTTCAGAGTATGATATCTTGTTTCAAGAACCTAAAGGTCTGCAACCGAAAAAGGAAATAGTGCATGAAATTAATTTGCAGCAAGATGCTCCATTGCCTAACATTGGAATATACAGGTTGTCCACTTCAGAGAATGCAGAAATCAAGAAGCAGGTGCAGGAGTTTCTCGAGAAGGGGTTCATCGGACCTAGCACATAACCATATGGATCTCCAATTGTTTTAGTGAGAAAGAAAGATGGCTCGTGGAGAATGTGCATTGATTACTGAGCATTGAATAAGATAACAATCAAAAATCATTATCCCCTTCCTCACATAGATGATCTATTAGATCAATTGAGATAATCTTTTTATTTTTCCAAATTAGACTTGCATAGTGGATATCATCAGGTTAGAGTTGCAGAACAAGATGCATGGAAGACAGCTTTCAAAACAAAGCAGGGATTGTATGAGTGGTTGTTTATGCCTTTTGGCTTAACTAATTCTCCTGCTACTTTCATGAGAATAATGAATGATGGACTCAGACCTTTTCTTGATGATTTTGTTATTGTGTACTTGGATGACATTCTGATATTTAGCAAAACATGGGAAGTACATTTAAACCATGTCAAACAGACACTAGATGTTTTGAAAAGAGAAAAAATTTATGTTAAACTCTCAAAATGTGAATTTGGAAAAACATATTTGAATTATTTGGGACATATAGTAGGGGGTGGTGAATTGAAGATAGATCCCTCTAAGGTGGCAGTGACTGTAAACTAGCCTAAACCCAAATCAGCTACAGAAGTTAGGAGCTTCTTAGGAGCAACACAATATTGGAGAAAGTTCATTTCTAACTTTTCCTTAATTGGAGATCCCTTACATGCTTTAACAGGATTGAACAAGGTGTTTCAGTGGAGAGGCAAACAACAGAAAGCCTTTGACACCTTGAAAGAAAAGATTAATACAGCACCAGTACTAGCACTGCCTGATCTTCAAAGACCCTTTGAGATCCAAACGGATGCCAATGACTATGCCATGGGAGCATTGTTGATACAGCATGGTAAATCCATATATTATCGTTCTGAGACATTTAATTCTGTAGTAGTTAACTATCCTACATATGATAAAGAATTGTATGCATTAGTACAAAGTGTGAAAAAGTGGAAACATTACTTAATGGGCAAAGAGACAGTAATACATACTGATCATCGACCACTTCGATATCTACACTCCCAAACTGACTTGCAACAATTAAGACACTATAGATGGATGGGTTTTCTACAACATTTTCATTTAGTCATCAGATATAAAAAGGGCATACACAATAAATTTGCAGATATGTTATCTAGATCCATTATAAATGCATCTACTATACTTAAGCATAATTTCGTGTTACATGAGAGCTACATTGAACAATATGCTCAAGCTATAGACTTTAAGGATGTAAATGCAACTTTAAGACAAGGCAAATGAATAGAAGAATTGGATTATCATGTAAAGGACCGACTCCTATATCATTGTGGGAAGTTATGCATTCCACAAACTGAAAGAGTAAAAATAATTCGAGAAGCACATACTTGTCTAATATCAGGTCACTTTGGGGTAAGTAAAATAGTTACACAGCTGCAAAGATTTTGTTATTGGCTAAGAATGAATGAGACAGTTTCTATATATGTAAGAGGGTGTACCATGTGTGTTAAAAGCAAGCCCCGCAATAGAAAACTAGGCTTGTATACTCCATTACTAGTCCTTCTCATCCTTGGGAAAGTGTTTCCATGGACTTTGTTGGAGGACTGCCCAAATCTAGGAAAGGTCATGATTATCTGTATGTTGTTGTGGATAGGTTCAGCAAAATGTGTATTTTGATACCTTTTAATAAACAAATTACAGCTGAACAAACTGCAAACTATTCTTTCAACATGTATGGGTTCATTTTGGATTACCCACTTCCATTATATCTGATCGAGACACCCAATTTGTGGGAAAGTTTTGGTGAAGTCTATGGGATATGATGGACACCAAACTGAAGAAAAGCGCAACTATCCATCCACAAACCGATGGCCAGACAGAAGTAGTCAACAAGACAATGATCCAGTTACTCAGGGGATATTGCAGCAAGCATCCTAAGCTTTGGGATGAACATTTGTGTTATGTGCAACATGCTTACAACCGAGCCAAACATTCTTTTACATAGAGATCTCCTTTTGAGACTTGTTTTGGTTTTACACCAAGGTCACATTTGGATTTTGTCTTTTGTAAGGACACAACAGTTGAGGTACACAGCGATGTGGACAAGGAAACTAGGTTCATTGAACAGATCCAAGAGATTCACCGAGCAATACAGGAAAAACTAGAAAAGAGCCACGACAAATACAAGGCAAAGCATGACAAGCATCGGATGGAGCATAGTTTCCAAGTTGGTGATCAAGTCTGGCTGTATATCAGTGAGGATAGAATGCAAGGTGAAGGTAAAAAGCTAAAGCCTATTAGGTATGGAACTTTCAAGATACTTGAGAAAATTGGTGAGAATGCTTTTTGCCTTGATCTACTAGCTTACATGCACATCTACTCAGTCGTAAATGCAGATAGCTTGAGATTGTTTGAACCTTCACTAATTGAAGATCCCGAAGAGCATATTCAATTGCCTTCTATTGATGACTTGCTACCTGAATATCTTAATGAATTGCAGGAAGACACAGTTTTGGACAGGAAGGTGAGAACGACATGTAGGGGAGATGTTGAGTACCTCAGAATTGGGCTCAGGGGTTCAAAGCCAAGCAGTGCAAAATGGATAGAGATTGGAGAGGTGAGAAAGTTGTATCCTCACTTAGTTGATGCTTGAAAACCAACTTTTGGTGCTCCAAAAGCTTTTTCAGTGGGAAGGCCATGATCCGAATTGGAACCATGAAAATTATCAGAGTTCTATGACTGTTTCAAATCATGACAGACTTCAAGATCTTATGGAAAATGAGCTATCAGAAATAACCTTTGTATAATGGAAAATTGCATCCAGCATGGAGCAACGAGGACCTTCTATCAAAGCGCGCTGACCGTTGGCCCATGGGGACCGTGAATGGCACAAAAATGGTAGTTGGGAAGCACAAACCTAGAAATGGAGGTTCTTTCTAATGCACGACTAGCGATGGTGCATCGTTGGGAAAAAACCCTCGAAAAGGAAAATCCTTGAGTGCTTGGTCGCAAGGGAAGCCAAGAAGCCATGGGAAAGGTGCTAAAATGACCGACGAGTCCCATGCTCCAAAACTAGCAAAATATCAGAGGCGTTTTGGGTTCTAAGTGGATTTGTCACAGGACCAAGCAATTCCATACACTAGGTGACGCATGTCCGACAAATGAGAGATAAAACCTCTCTCATCGTGGGCTAACATTCAAGCAAGTCAACCATGTGATAACCATAGGATCTAGAGGCGCTAGATCTAATGGCAGAGATTGCACACGATGGGAGACCGGATTTGGAGGGAGAAATAAACTATGAAGCATAAAAGTTTGAAGTCTGATTTGACCGGTGAGCTGGCGGATGAAACATTTCACCAAAGTAACCAAAATAATGAACCGTTCGTGGAAGAGCTGGCACTTAGTTTGTGAGAGGACAAGTGGCCACCTCCTGTGAAACGCTACATAGTGGTGATGACACAGAAGCAGGGAATTCCAAGCGAACAAAGGCAGGCAAACCGAAGTGATGGAAGAGGAAGCGAACAGTCAAGGGACGGATTGGCTTTAAGCCATGGATAGATAGAGAACAACAGAGAGAGAGAAAAGACGAGAAGACAGTGAGACAAAAGAGAGAGAACAGAGAGTAAAGCAAGAAGCAGAGAATAGAAGTTGAACTGACCTGCAAAGCTAAGGCAACATCGAGCAAACAAAACCAAGAAGGCTTGAGAGGTTCAAGCAATCCCTATGAGGATATCGGTCAGGAATTGAGTACCAGATTGGAATCATCCCATTAAGACTAGTTGAGATCAAGGATTGGTAAGGGGGGGTCTATGTACTCTAGTGGCTTGGGGAATCCATGTACCACCATACTAAGCATCATCTGCTACAGGAGACTCACATTGAGCTCCTCATTTTAAAAACTCTGCTTAAAGACACAATAAAATAAGGCCACTACTGAAAGCTAGACCAGGAGACATAGCCCAGGAGGATTGGGTGAACTCCTTATTAAATTGTTGTGTTTTGCATTTTCTTGCTGTGTTTCTCTTACTGTTTTCCAATGTCTATTTATTTTGCAATCTTATCGCTCTGTTGCCTAAGATAATAGACACACACACCAGCACATGAATCTGTAATACCTACATTAGTAAACTGAGATCACTCACAAGTGATTTTCAGATCACAAGTGGATGTAAATGGTATAATAAAAGTGTTTTCTTGAGACAACTCCACTTATGGGGTGTCTACATTTGTAGTTTCTTTCTTGTCACTATTAGTGTGATCTAATTCATGGAAGTGTTTGTCATTGCTTACTGTTGAAGCTAAAAATATAGTTATGTCTCATGTTGCTATGTTTAAGGGGTGTACCCCAACATCTATGGTATGTGATGACACTAAGCAGAGGCATAGAAGGGTACTTAGAACTCATTGAAAGTTTAGGATCTTGCCACCCTCAAGTATGTTTCCTCTCCATCGAGGGTGGAGAGGGCCCTTGAGAAGAAGGGAATACATTTTGGAGGTCACCTAGTTGTTAGTAGATCCTACAACCAAAGGATGTGTAGTAGATCCTACAACCGAACGATGTGTATTCATGATCTAGTGGCTGTGAGTAAACAATTTCCCTCCAATTCAAGGGGAATTTATTAAGTAATATGTTGTTGAGATCAACTTCCATGCATATTCTTGCAAAGGTTACAATACCCTTCACTAGCCTGACCATGTCAATCTTAATGAGTCGACTGAGGGAATTACCAATATTTGCTAAAATATCTTGGGGCATCAAGTGAAGAGGAAAAATAGGTTGCTAAACCCAAACTAGAGTGGAAAACACTGACATAGTTAAGGGATTAAAATCTACAAACCATGGTTGAATGGAAACCATTGATTAGCCCCAAATCCATGATCCAAGCCTAAGGACCCCTTGTCAATCCATGTGGTTCTTGAAATATACTATAAAGTATATTTTCTATTAGAATAACAAATGCATGCTCTTATAGTAGGTCTTACCTATTAAATCCTGAAGTGCATATGTTGAAGGGTAGAACCCATTGAATTGAAAAATTAGTGGATGCTACATATATTTAGTGATGACAGGGTCAGATTAATTATTTGACATGTTAATGGATATGATTGTGTTAATCTAATCCAAAAAAAAGGCAGGCCATAAGAGCTCGTTAGGAGGTTGGCTCACAGTCCCTGGCTTTAAGGATTCTTTAAAATATTTTGGCTAAGAGGAAGAGAGCGCACCCCTTCCTTGAGTTTTTCCTCACAACCTAGAAACTATATTTATCACCTCATGCCTTACTATGTTGTCTTGACTTATCCTATTTGTGTCCCTAAAAATATCGAGCCTCATTAAGGAGATGCATAAAGGTAGATGAGATTCTGATTTCTACTTGAATCTCAGTTGCAAGGAAGGGATGACACCAAATCCATAGCTCGCACCTACAAATGTAATATCCCCCCCTAAAAGGATCCTCACAAGAACCAAGAAAATTATAAGAATTAAACCACTAATTACAGTTTTATGGAAGGGTGAATAAAGTTGCATGCACATCCTTAAATTGTCTACCACTCATGATAACAAGAGAGATGGTGGGCCTATTCCAAACCATTTAAAGGAGGTCCCTCAACCACTATGACATTGTTAGGATCATGGACAGAGCTTGGCCCAACATATATTGCACTAGATCCAACTTGAGTGATGACTCTATCATCAGAATACTGAAAAAAAATTGTAACTAGGCCCATTGTCACATCCATGTCACATTGAAATGTGATCCTTATAAGAGTGGTGATCTACAAAGATTATAGCCAAATTGCATCCATCCCTTGCATTGGTTGGTATTAAAAAATGAGATGCGTCAGCGATGATGCATTCAACTAAGCTATTGTTTTCCCTAAGCCACCAACACATGGATACTGCTATATTTGGCTCTAGGGGTCAGATCACTACCTGTGACAAGGAGCCATACTCAACAAAAATGAATGGATAGTATTGGATGAAGAAAGAAGTCATCTAGATAGTATATACACTACATATCTAGAATACCCGAGGATGGTAGCACTCTAAAATGTCAATTCTCCAACAAATTCAATGACATTCTCTCAATTTTGAAGGAATTTTGAAATCTTAATTCTTTCCTAGGAAAGGCACTTTTTATTAGTAATATTATTAAATTTTAATATGTTGCTGAAATTTAAGAGGCATATCTAGTGTTATTATTTTAACAATGTAATTTTTTTTGTAAGTAAGCATTTAATTATATTACTTCACGAGATTAAAATGACTATACATCAAAATCACTGTGGGTTGGCCTATTTGAAAACTAGACCACTTGTAATATTGTTTAGCCTTTAACACTATGAGCTGTTAGAGAGCCATAAGCCTACTAGACCTTCTAGTTTATATTGATATAATTTATTTCTATATTAAAAAAAAAATCTTGTCATAGATTCCTCTATTCCTTTCTTTAGTTGTATGACTCACGTTTGTAACTAACAAGCACTCCTTAAAATGAATGAACTAAGAGACTAAGTAGGCATAGGGAAAGGCTAAGAAAAGTAGTGCAAAAAAGGATGACCATAACACTTAGCTATTAGTCCTTGCAAATCGAAATCAGGTCAATTGATGATCCACTTTCTTCAACATCATCCTCTTGCAGATTGGTTGAGGTATGAAAAGTGATCCCCTATGCCATGATCTCAGTTTGAGGTCTAGTGTTCTTTATAGCCTGTTGAACCTTGGCGCAAGTAGAATTTGTTTTGAGGTGCACTGTTTTGACATACATGATGAATTTCACATCCAACAAATCAAACTTTTATTCCAATTTTTTCTGTGCATTCTTGCCCTCCTACATGACTAACCCCAATAGTTTTTTCATGTTCTATGTAAGGTAAATGGTGTAGATGTATAACTTTCCCAAGCTCTAGAAAGCCTTGGGTCTACACCCATTAAAATTGGGCATCCACCTCTTGATTTTGGTGTTCCATTGAACATCCATGATCTTTTCCTCAAGTTTATCCTTTTCAACACTGGTATTGGGTGAAATTGTGTTATGGTAATTAGGGGATGCTTGTCGAACTATATTTTCAAATAATGTTCTAAGATGCATAGGAGCCTGTCTCCAGCAGTCACTGCCCTAGTCCCTTCCCCTTTGAGTAGAGGAGGAATCTCTACTGGAATGAGGGAGATGATCTATCATGCAAACGCTAGGGGAGAAAGAGCAAGAGGAGGTGATATGAAGGGAAAGGGAAAAGCAGAGCACAAAGGCAGGGGAGGGATATTGTGGTTCCTCGAACTAAAATTGTGAATTGAGATGGGATCACTTTCCTTTAATAAGGCAGAGGTGCATATGAAACATTAGATGATTTCCCCATCTCACATACAGTTAAGTCTTCCCATGCATCACATTAATTCATGTTGCATTTGATTGAAGTAGAGTGGTAGTTAATCTAGATTCTTCTAGAGCTACTCATTTTTCCTTTAATCGATATCCCATTAATATCCATGAGTGGGAGGGAGTGTGTTAGGAAATTGAAAGCATATCCATTGTTCATTTTTTCCTTTAAATCATGAATATTTTTAGTGGGGTGGGGGGGCGGGGGGGTGCGGGCGGGTTCGTTGATGCATACAGTCCTCACAATAGCCTCACAATAATTACAAAAAGTGTTTCCATGTGTCTCATGCCATGCACCAAAGTACCAGAACACCCTTTCGTCTGATCCTTCATTTTCCAACCTGTCAGTGAGGGAATTAACCTTCCTTTTGATTGCTTGAAAGTGGGCCCTGGCTACATTTTCGATGTTTCCTTTGATGTATTGAAAGAGATTGGATAGTTTCTAGTTGGTGGTGACCTTGCTAGCTGGAGTGCCATGCTAGAGCTTATGGGAAGTGTCAATTGCGATGGTTGAGTCACCTTCCATTGTCAATGGTAAAATATTGCAGGACTTATCTATTTTGTTACCCTGCTCCAATGCCTAAAATTCCATGGCATTGTTCATATTGCGCCCTAGTTTTCGAAAATATATCCACTAGATGTCCCTGTTGTGAATTCTAAAGAAACCTCCAAATCTTGCTTTCTGATGGTTTCCCCTCAAAGCTCCATTAAAGTTTAGCTTATAAAAAATTGTTTTGGATGCTGATCATTTCTTTGGAATTTCGGGAGTGATTGAGGAGGTTCAGGGACAAAGGATGTGGTTCGATCAAGCTATAGAAGCTGGAGAATTACATATTATGAGGCTTGAGGGGGTCCTTTTTGTGGCTAGAGGTTTGAAGCCGAGATAAAGCCTTAAATTATCATCTTCACCCTCATAAGGATAACTGATTCAGTGACTTGCAATTTTTGAAAATTCAAGCATTACATTCCTTCCGTATAACCCAACATAATGTGTCGAGAAGCATTTCACAGGATTTGTTTACTATGGGATTGGAAGATATTTGAGGTCACCAGGAATCAAGGGTATCCAAGATAGAAGCTCTTTTCCTATCCATGGTTCTAAATATTTCTACCCCCAAATGGACGAGGCCACTCTACAAGTGTTTAGCAGATGGTTGATGGTTTCTTCTTGATAAATGCACATACGACATCGAAATGGGCCTATGGATACTCAATTCAAATCGTTGTCCAATGTGAGGATTTTCCATTGCATGACCAACCATAGAAACGGGTTTATTTTTGGCTAGTGATTTTTGGACCATAGGGAAATGTATTGAGGGTGTTATCCAATTGGTTGTGGTTGGCTAGGTATCCATAAGCTTATTTGAAGAGGAAGTCTCCACCCTCATTATTTCCCCATCTCAGCCTGTCTTCATCCTCATCTAAGTTAATCTTGTGGTCCTGAAGGAGATTCCAAAAAGCTTCCCAATTAAGGTTTTGTAGGAGGGGCTACCACTCTTCCTAGTCATTCTAGGGTCTCTAGTTATTTTATAGAGGAGTGTAATTCAAGTGGTACGAGACCAAGTTTTTTCCTCCAGTAACTATTTGGTCTTACAAAGTTTCTTGGCCTCCTTCAATTAATTTGGGGGGTTTTTTCCATGAATCTTTCCAAAAGATATAGCTTTGACCATTTCAAATTTCCCAAAAGAAGTGCTTTTGGATGATGTATTTATTGCGCCAAGATTTGTTCCATATGGTTGAGACAATTATTTATCCTTCTAGTCATATTAGATCCTTCTACTGATGATTAGGTGCATACCTTTATTTCCACAAGGCAGTGCAAGGCGTTTGAAGAGATGTTAACTACTTCCACCAATTTTTGGCCCTATGAGCATTTCCCATGATTTATGGGTCCCAAAGACGTAGATCTCAAATGGATTTATGCTTCCAATTTTTTTCCCAACTTACCAAAGCTCGGTTTCTTTTTTCCTCCCAACCTCTCTAGAGAAAATTTATTTGGAGGTTACAAATGGTTTTCAAAAAGTTTTTCTGAGTATCTAGGAAGGTCAACATATAAAGAGGCGTGGCATGTGGACTGATTTTACTAAGATGAGCCTTCCATCATGTTTAAAGGAACAAAATGTCTAGTTTTTTAGTCTAGCTTGAAGCCTTGGGAGTAAGTCTTCCTTAGTGAATTTCCTAAGAACTTTATCAATGAGGGGAATCCTGAGATATTTGGATAAGAGGAAGTATATTTGGAAACCAAGGATTTTGGCTATGTTTATTTGGATTAACTGAGAAGTATTAAGGAAGAAAACTTTGGATTTTAGTAAGTGATGGAGGTGTCTAAGACTTGAGAGAAGAGGCTTAGTATTTATTTTATTTTTTTATGATTCAACAACAATGGCGATGCACATGATAGGGCTGTCAACCAAAAATTGTTGTTTGGTGGAGGATCATGAATTTCCATCCATCTTGATACCATGGAGTTGATTTCATTCCCTGGAACTTGTTATTTCTCTACCAAATCCTTTTTCCATTAGGATTAAAAAAAAGTGGGAAGAGGATCTCCCTTTCTAATTCCCCTAGCGGGAGAGATGTTGGAAACTAGATCACTACTGAGAAGGGGGGGTGAATTAGTACTGATGGCCTTTATATCAATTTAAAGCGTTTTTTTGGATTCTCAATTAGCCACATGCATAAACATTATTATCTTATCAAAACATGAAATAAACAATAATATCAGAGCATAATAACCATGGAAAGCATAAAACGAAACTCACACATGAAGACACAATTATTTATTGTGGAAACCCTTTTGAGATAAAACCACCATGTTACTATTGCGCCGCTCAATTTTTTTATTAATATGACTAACAAGATTTTACATGGATTAGATTACACCCATAAAATGGAAGACTTGGATTTCCTTATAGTATGTTGGCACCTATCAATTAGGAAATATGTTTATCTCAAGGATCTACGAAAATATATCCATTGGAAGAACCCACAATCAATGATCCTTGCCCATCACTCATTGTACTATCCAACACTACTTGGATGGAGAAATATGTTCCTTCTACTCAATATGTTGAATCACTATCTACTATGTAGCCTCCATGCCTTCACTTCCTCCACGCAAACCACATTTCATAAATATTTCATACTAGGTACTCCATCTTCTCAACATGAGCAACCTAACAACACCATCGTTTTGTAATATAAAATCTAAAGAAAAAATATGACCCAGAGGAGGGAAATCTCACATCAAATTTCTACACACTAATACACCACCAGCTATAATCATTTTCCACTCTAACTACTATCATCTGCAACACAAAAAATTTGAAATTATTCCCAAATCATTCTACTAATTTTGCATACCAATTTCTGATAAAACACTACAAAACTATGTGAACATCTGTTGCAATCTCTACTCACTCCCAATGCCCTCATAGTGGTATACTCTCACACTCTTAAGAAGACCAACCAACCAACTGTAGAAAAATTAAGGGAAATTAGGTGTAGTATGATTCTTCTTGACTTGATAACAATTTGTGGAGTCTTTTTAATTTTTCTTGTTAGGTTAATATTCTTCTTCTTCTTATTAATGCATGCGTGTGTACTTCATCAAAATTTTACCAAAAACATAAGAACAAAAACACAAGATGTTGGCTCTTTGTCATGGCCAAAACCTCTCTCTCTTAGAGAGAAAAACCCATTGGTAAGTTTATCTTATTGAAGCTTCTTATTGATCAATGCCAAACCCTAGACCCTTAACTAGAATTTCCTCCAAGCACAAGTCAAGTCCTTCCTCCTTTTAGCACTTTATTCCCTGGCACTTAGTCTTCCTACTTCTGACACTTTTCTCCTCGCACTTTGTCCTTCTTCCAGAAAATGGTAGTAGTCCTTGTTATGTTTCTTCTATAAGAGATATACTTATTTGTTCCTTGGTATATTACTTTACATATGAAGAGTAATTTATCCTTCCTCCAACTGAGCTCTTTCTTGAGATATAGTTGTAGGTCTGATATGACAACAGTGTATCATTGTTTCTTCACATGTGTGAGGGGATTCCTTGAAGATTCTTATGTGGAGGTCCTCTTTTCTTCTTTTCTTGGCTAAGCTTCCTTTTTTCTTGAGTGAGACGCCTTATAGGCCTACTTTTCTATCCCAACTAATGAAATGTGTATGACTGTGGTGGAAGGTTGCTATGACAACAAAGATACCCTCTTTATCTTCACATGTGTGACTTTAATAGACCTTAGAATAGTCCTATAAGGTTCAATCTTCTTCCTTCCTTCTTCTTTGCACTAGAGGCTCCCTTTCTCATCTCTTATTCACCATTTACTTCTTCCTTCACTTCATTTATTTCAAAGGTAGATTTTGCTATCTTTAGAGCAATGGACAACCTCTATATATAGAGGATTGTCCCTCCTTTAGTCCTACATGAAGCTAACTAGAGGAAGGTAGGCTGACTTGACTTCCTTTGCATCATTTTTTCTCCTTCGATAATGCTGTTACATGGAGAGGACTTTGACTTTTCTTGGAGGGATATTATTTGAATCTTATACAAACATATGCATGATGTAACCTACCCTTAAGGTTTTCAACATTTTATTTTGACTCTTTGACACACCTATAGAACTTTAACATGTGCTAGAACTATTTCAATGAGAAAGAAACTCATTGACATATATAATAAAAATAATATTTCTTTTCTTGAATAAATACAAATATCAAAAGTACATTTATGAAGACCGAACCTAGTTAAATTTCTGTAAACATCCCTCTTAACTAGGGAGGTATTCATACAACATTACAAGGTGTTTGGCTATGTTTCAAACTTGAATAATTCAAATAAGAGAAACTAGATTTGCAATCCACCTGTTATACAATCATAGTAACCAACATTGTTTCCACAACAAGGCCTTAATTGACATCTGTATCTCTCAATAGATTAGAGCACAATGTTTGCGAGACCAATGACTTATAGACACCTTATTCATTGTCTCTAAAGCTACATAACCACGAGGGTGTTCACTGAGTATGACCTTCTAGGACTATTCTTATCTTAGGTTCCTAGCCCTCAAAGAATATCGGTCCTCTTGCCTACTCTTGTCTTGAATTCCCTACACATCCTCAAAGAGCATTAGATGCCATATGATTACCCAATCCTCCCATTCTTTATTCCCAAGTGAAGATAACAATGTTGTTTCTATATCTTCCTCTCAATTGTCGAATAAATGCCCAAGTATCCTTTGACAAGGTACTTGTCCAAGTTCCTTTGTAGTTGGGAACTTGTTATAACTCCCTCTTAGCTAAGGACTTGTCCATTCATCAGCAAATTCTTCTTCATGGGTCCTCCAACTGCTTGATCTCCTTCTTTCCTTTGATGTCATGAAGTCTTTGTTCAAACTTCTTCTTGGTAGGGCACCATCCATCGATCACTTTCCTTCCTAGTTTGTCATGTCATTGATTCCTTCGTGGAATGTGGCCTTCTTGTCATATATCAGGTTCTCTTCTCATGCATCTACTCCTTTTCCATCTTGTCTATGCTTTAGAATACTTTTTTCAGATGGATGCATCATTGTACTTTCTTGTTTCCATACTTCGATCTAGAAGGTCTTCATGACTTTATCATGATATTCCTTCAATAATAAATAGTACTTTTGTTGGATGGCTTCTTCACCATGACAAATTTTTAGAGTAGAATTATTTATCTGCACTTTTAATATATTCGATGCCTTCATAGGTGTGAAGGGTCCTTTGATATTTTCCTTCCTTTTTCAAAGTTGTTTTGCCTTCATTCAGGAGTTGTCTTCAATGCATCTTTTTTAGATAGTGATTCTTTGTGCCCATGGTGTTCTTCTCATGATCCATCTCTTTCTTCATTTTCTTCTTCTTGTATAGATTGGTCAACCACCTTCTAATCCTTGTGGGAACACTTCTTCATTGCCTACTTCTTGGACTAGTAAGAATTTCTTCTTGCTTATTGGACTAGTCAAAATTTCTTCTTGCTTCTTAGACAAGAATATTACACTTCTTATGTGAGTGTTTCCTTTTGTTAACCTTCATTGCATTGTAGTGCATGCCTTCGGGGATGTAATTGGTGAAAGATATTCTTTCATACTTGATCATGTCATAGAACTATTCCCATGAATCAATAATATACATATGATAACATGAATAAATTTTGATGCATACATACCTCATCTGGATTCTCCTTTGATCATCTTATCTTCAATTGATTGTCAATGGTGTGGCCCTTCTTGCTTCATCTTATCTTGCCTGCATATCATATTTTTTCTTGAATACAATGAATGGGACTCCCAATGAGACATCTCCTTTTGTTTACGAATCTTCTTTTGAAGATTCCATCAGAGGATCTTGAAGACCATTACCCTGAAAATGTTTCTTTCTTTCTGATGATGGGCGTCTTCGAAAATTGTTAAGCATGATCAAATTTCTTTCAGTTTGGATGAGGTCCTATACGAGGTATGTTCATTCTACATGAATATCTTGAGCTATATCTACCATGATCAAATATTCTAGAATATATTTCTAACCATGCATATTTTTCTATTTATAAATCCTCCTTCTACATGAGTATTTTGAACTCTATGTACATAATGCTTCTAGATTATAGAAAATGTTTCTAGCCATGCAATTTTATTCTATTCTTACATGCTCCTATACTACTCAAAACTTCGAAAGAAGACTTTAAGTAAAGAGGTAGACTAGTCATAGTATAGATCCAAAGGATCTTCCTTCTTTTGCTTCCTGTCTTCTTTCATTTCTTGAGTCACATGAGCTTCTTCCCTTTTTCTTTTTTTGTTGTTGTCCATATTTAGTTTACGACAATTCCTTTTGTAGTGTGCATATTCTTGACATTCAAAGCATTGGACTTTGGACATATCTTTGTTGTTTGTTGTTCATGGACCAAATTTTCCAAATTTTCCCTTTCTCTTGGCCATGGTAGTAAAAGCTTGCTCGTTTGATCCCACATCTTCCTTTGATTTGAGTCTTGTTTCCTCTATCTTGCATAGAGACCATATTTCACTTAGTGGGGTAGCTTCCTTCTTAGCATATATGTTTGATGTGAAGTTACCCCAATCCTCATGTAGAGCATTGAGTACTACAATTGTCATTTCTCTGTCAGACATGAATTCCCCTAGTTCTTGAAGTTGATCCCTCGTCTCAGAGATCTTCATGTAGTAGGGAGTTATTCCTTCCTTTGGTATCTTCATCTTGTACAATTAATTTCGTAGAGATATCACTTCTCTAGTTGTGGTTATTGAGAATAGATCTACTAGTTTATCATAGATTTATTTTGATGTTTCTAGTTGGGATACACAAGGAATGAGAGAGTATTTGATATATTCTATTAGAATCCTTCGAGCTATTGTCTCATCCTTAGCTAAGGCTTGAGTTGCTTCCTTAGCAGGAATAATGATATTCCCTTTGATGTGTTCTAGAAGTAGATTCTCCTTGAGAAGTAAATTAGTCCTCTTCTTCCGTGCAAGAAAGTTATTGGTACCTACCAAATTGTTTCTTTGCTTGCAAAAAGACATTGATGTATATTCAGAAGGGTACATATATGTACTTGACATATTTTGAGATGCAGTGGACTTGCTTTCTCCTTGAAGACATGATGTCTTGCCTTCCTTAGATCTCAATGTTATTCAAGTTTCTTTCTTCAAGTGGACTTGCTTGATGATGAGTTTTTCTTAATGGATGGTAGATGATGTAGGGCCTTCTTTGATTTTCTCTTCTTGTATGTGACTTTAGATAAGTATCTTATTCTTTCTTTGTAGTCGTCCTTGATGAATGATAGATGGTATACCTTCTTTTCTTGATCCTTCAACCTTGTAGATGTTCTTGACATTTTCATCCTTGATGTTTCACCTTAGCTCTAATACCATGTTGAAGAATCAAGGGCAATTAGGTGTAGTGTGATTCTTCTTGAATTGGTAACATTTTGTGGAGTCTTTTTACATTTTTGTGTTAGCTTAATATTCTTCTTATTATTATTAATGCATGTGTGTGTACTTCATTAAACTGCTACCAAAAACATCAGAACAAGAACACAGGATGTTGGCTCTATGCCAGGGCCAAAACCTCTCTCTTAGAGAGGAAAACCCTTTGGTAAGTTTCTATTATTTAAGCTCCTTAGTGATGAATGCCAAACCCTAGACCCTTGACTAGAATGTCTTCCAAGCACAAGTCAAGGCGTTCCTCATTTCTGCACTTTGTTCCCCATCACTTAGTCTTCCTTCTTCTAGTACTTTTCTCCCCGACACTTAGTCCTTCCTCTGACAACTGATAATATTCCTTGTTATGTTTCTTCTATAAGATATATTCTTCTTTGTTCCTTGGTAGATTCCTTTACATATGAATATTACTTTATCCTTCCTCCAACCAAGCTCTTTCTTGAGATATAGTGGCAGGTGTGATATGACAATAGTGTATCACTGTTTCTCTGCACATGTGAGGGGATTCCTTCAATATTGTTATGTGGAGGTCCTCTTTTCTTCTTTGATTGAGTGAGCTTCCGTTTCACTTGAGTGAGAGGCCTTACAAGGCTACTTTTCTAGCCCAACCAATGAGATATGTATGAATATGGTGGAGGGATTCTATGATAGAAGAGATACCCTCTTTATCTTTGCATGTGTGACTCTAATAGACCTTAGAACAATCTTCTAAGGTTCAGTGTTATTCATTCCTTCTCCATTGCATTAGAGGCTCCCTTTCTTGTCTCTTTTTCACCCTTTATGCGTTCCTTCAGTTCACTGATTTCAGAGGTAGATTGTGTTATCTTTATAAGAGTGGATAGCCTCTATATATAGAGGAATGTCCCTCCTTTAGCATGACTTGAGGCCGACTAGAGGAGAGTAGGCCAATTTGACTTCCTTTGCATCATTTTTTCTCCTTTGATAATGTCATTCCATGGAGAGGACTTTGAATCTTCTTGGAGGGATATTCTTTAACTCCTATAAACACATATACATGGTGTAACCTACCCTTAAGGTCTTCAACATTTTATTTTGACTATTTGACACACCTATAGTACTTTAACATGTCTAGACCTATTTCACTAAGCAATAAAGTCATTGAAATATATAATAAAAAACTTATATCTTTTCTTGGATAAATACAAATATCAAAAGTGCATTTATGAAGACCCAACCTAGTTACATTTCCAAACCTAGTAAAGTCTAAATTAGCCTCAACAATTCTCTAACTGAATACCACAAGAAAATACAATGGTTATGCCAATACCTAGTACACTTGTACCATGGTCATCTCCAAACCAAGACCACAGGAGAATACCTTCATTACGTCAATACTAAGGACACCTGTACCATGGTAATATCCAAACCAATACGACGGGAAAATACCTTGGTTATGTCAATACCAAGGAAACTTGTACCATGGTAATATCTAGAACAATACCACGAGAAAATACTGTGGTTATCTCAATACCAAGGACTCTTGTATCATGGTAATATTCAAAAAAATACCATGGTAAAATACCATGGTTATGTCAATACCAAGGACTCCTATAACATGGTAATATCTGAAATAATACCACGGGAAAATATCATGGTTATTCCAATACCAAGACTATCTGCAACAAGGTAATGTCACATGCCAACCTACTCCACACACACATACCAATAGCATGGTAGTTCTAATAGCAAGAATACTTATACTATAGTAATATTGTACTCATGCTCAATCAAATACCAAGGTAAACTGTTTAGCTACTATACCAAATACCATGGGAGATATCCTTGGTAACACTGTATATGCAAAAAATCATATGCATAACCAATGCATAGGCAAACAGCTGTATCTAGTTGAGCACCTTCCATGACATCCATGTATACAATTGTAACATCTCCGCATAAGAGAATGGAGAATGTGAGGATGGAGAAACAATTTATATCTCATATCAACAGTAGTAAAATCCATGTCATATAGTAGCAGTAGATTAAATCGTCGACACATAGCTGTAGCAACATAATGTGACCAACTAGCAGCATCAACTTTGATAAACTTTATAGCAACAACATCATATATCCAACCAACTATAAATAAAAAAAAACAAATATATCCTCTCAACAATGTACTATCCAATAGCAAAAAACTCATACATAAACAACAACAATAGCTATCTGGAAGCAACATCTCTCACTCCTATCTCAATGAGAATCTATAAAATCCTCTGAGGAAGAAGGTCACAATAACATGAACAACCATACTCCACTAAATGCAAAACATCTCCATGACTGAATTTAAACATATATCTATATATATATATATATGTATGTATGTATGTATGTATATGTGTATATATATATATATATATATATATATATATATATATATATATATATATATATATATATATATATATATATATATATATATATATATAGAGAGAGAGAGAGAGAGAGAGAGAGAGAGAGATATCACTGCCAATGCCTCCTTGCCACATGCAAGAGGCTACTCCACATAGACCAATGACTATGACCAAATGATATGAAATAGAGTACAGGGCTTCATAGGCCTATTACATGGCTTCCAAAATGATAATACATGATTGTACAATGACAACATAAGCCCATATATGGCTGAACCAACTCTCATGACTCATTATGCAACATATGCCAATCATGGCTCATGACTCTATGACCAATACCAAATGATTTACAATAAGAATCCATGATTTCATGAGCATAATACAAGGCTTTATCAATGAGATATATTGTTGATAAATGACACCAAGTGATGAAGCATCAAAATGCATGGCTGAAATATACACTCACTACAATGGCCAAACACCATGGCTCACCTCTATGCATGACATAAATAATAAACAATATGTGCCTTATATGACAACAAGATAATAAAAATGCATATCATATGAAGACATGTGATAGTCTCTCCAAATCACTAGCCATAAATCAAGATCTCAACAATAGTAATCAATAACACATAGTAATACACAGTGGCCCAACAATATTATCTATCAACAACATCATCAATCTACAATATAGAATAGGAGCCAACTCAATATATCATCAATCCATGGAGAAACATAGTAGGAACAACAATCATCATATGTAGTATGAATATCTACAATATAACTAAAGGGGTAGAGGGAACAAGCATATAATGATTGAGTGATAGCAACAATATCATATGAGAAAAAAATCCTCATAATATAAACATCATGTACCATCATCGTACTAATCTCCATGACACCAACACATGCATCAAATAATCAACCCAAAATGAATGATAAAAGACAATTGCATGTCAACTAATGTATGTAGCATATTATCTATGCACAACCAAAATGCAAGCTCCTGCAACAACCTTATGTCAAGTAAGCACATAACATGGAATGCATAGCCAAACTCCTCCAAGGAAACATGATGTCATCAAAGCCATCGAAATATTGGAAGCATATTAAGTGCTCCCCGTGAACATGTGCCATCATGTTTTATCAAAAATCCCTCCTTTAGAGATTTGTGCTCAATCTCACATAAAAAATCCTCCACCATAATCTAATCACGACAACCTTAGAAAATAGAATCATTGGTATAAAAAATACAATCCATCATCATGAAATCATAAGCATCATGAAAAATAACTTCTAAACAAGAAAATATATTCACATATACTTCACAAGCTATGGAAACACCATCATTGATTCTACATGCAAAACAAGATGCACTATAGCTCTGCCTGAGGCCATGCAAGCCTTAGATTCTTCTTGCCAGTCATTGATGCTCTTTCTTCCTCCAAACTTTTAGTGGCTTCTCTGTTGCATATGATGTACAACTATCATCTTATTTGGCTTACTTTGTATATTCTTTATTCTTTGATTAGGTGGCCTTAAGTATTTTGGAGTCTTGCAATCCTTGGCCATATCACCAAGATTATCACATATGTAGCATCTAATATGACCAAGAAACGAAGGAAAATATTTGAATCTCTTGATATTCCTTTTACTCGTCATTGCACGCAACCTTCATTCAATAGCCTTATGGCCAAAATCATTGCATGAGTAGCAATAACCATAAAAATGACCATTATACTAATTTTGGTTGAACCTCAAGAAGTGGGTTGCCTTTCTTGCTTGTTTTATTGAAAGGACCTTCTATACCATTGCTTCTCTTGTTGCCTGGATCTACAATTTACTATAGTATGTCCTAGTTTCGGGAAATCGCAGGATATCACATTACCCAAAGGTGAAACTGCTCTTCTAGGTGCTTTTCTTGGCATCACATTTGGTTTTTCTTCCTTGTGTTCCTTCTTTGGTTTCTTTTTCTGTTGATGGCTCTCATTGCTATTTTTCTACTTCCATCATTGATTATACTTGTGGCTGCAACAAAAATACTTTATCCCTTTTGAATGCTATAATATGATTTGAGAGATGAGGAAAGTTGTATTCTCTTAAATTGAGTGGGTTTCTTCTTCAAACCACTTCTACTTCCAATCCCTCACATTCCTCCTCCTTTTCTCTATAATTCTTCCTCATATCATCTTATATCATCTTTTCCTCCTCTAACTGAATTTTCAATCCATTGATTTGTTCTCTTAGCCCATTTTCCTTCTCATCATAAATCTACAAAAGTATTTTCTGATCCTTACATTCAGTGGTTAGTCTATCCAGTTTAGCAGCTAATTATTTGATTACAACCATTGTTGATTCATATTCATCCTTAACAAGAGAAACATAATTCTCCTCTTCACTATATAACTTAGTAGAATCAACAAAATCATAATTCAAAAATGCTATCAACATATTACCACCTGACGTAACTGTTTTGGCTGGGATTTTGGAATTCGTTTCTTCATTCACAATGGATTTTATATTTTCCTTCTTCAAACCCTTTGTTTTTGAGACATCCTCTTCCTTCTTTTGGCTATGATCCATGATCTACTTTCGAAGCAGTCAAGATTCACTGAAAAGAGCATGCTTTGATACTAATTGTTGGAAACTAGATCACTACTAAGAGGGGGGGTTGAATCAGTAGTGATGTCCTTTATATCAATTTTAAAACTTTTGCTAGATTCTCAATTATCTGCATTCACAAACATAATTAGCTTATCAAACCATGAAATAAGCAATAATCTCAATGCATAATAACCATGGAAAGAATCAACAAAAAAGCATGCATGAAGACACAATTATTTTTGGTGAAAACCCTTTCGAGAGAAAACCACTGTTATGAAACCAGCTCACAAAAAATAGAAAAGAGAGATCCATGCCTTAGAATTCAGCCTCTTCGAGGGGGCGACATCCTTTACATTACATAAATGAGCAATTCTTGGATGATTCAAATGACAAAACCTCCTTTCTATATATAGGAGTCTAAGGAGTCACAATATAACCCAACCGACTTAACAATAATAATATAAAGCCATGAAAATAACAAAAGATGGATTCTATGGGGCAGAGTAATAACAATATGGGGACAATAGGGGCACAACAATATTAATAAGGTATACAACTACAATAGTAATGGGGTAATCACTAGTATTATAGGGACCCAACATGCCCCTCTCCTTCAAAAAAGTGTTGTCCTCAATGCTTCAGTAGTTCTGGATGCTTCTGTATAAAATTCTCATCCTCCCATGTGGAATCTTCAGTGAAATAAGTTCTTCAACTTGATAAGATACTCTGAAATTGATCGATTTCGTAAATGTTGAGTTCTTGTTTCTATGACTGCTTCTGGTTCCAATATAATTTTTCCTTCCGCGTCAAGTTCTGGCAATATTGTTTGAACTGGGAGCTTGTCGCCTATAACCTTATTTAAACATGAAACATGGAAAACTGGGTGCAATTAAGAAGCTATAGGAAGCTCCAATTTGTATGCCATAGTACCAATCTTTTGCACCACCTTGTATGGACCATAATACTTTGGTGATAATTTATTATCCTTCTTGGCTTGCTTGAGGGACATTTTCTTATATGGTTGTAGCCGTAGGAATACCCAATCACCTACATCAAAACTTCTTTTGCTGCGATGTTGATCTGCCTGTTGTTTCATTCTATTTTGTGCCAACACAAGGTTATCCTTTAAGAGTTGGAGGACATGTTGTTGATGTTTGATGTGATGTTCCACTGCTTGAACCTTAGAATTTTCTCTTAAATATGATGTGATGGATGGTGGCTAATATCCATAAAGTGCCATAAATGGGGTCATTTTTGTTGCTGTATGGAAGGAAGTGTTATACCACCATTCAGCCAAAGGAAACCATTTGACCCATTGTGTCTATTTATCAGATACAAAGCAACAAAGATATCCTTCCAAACATTTGTTTACTATCTCAGTTTTCCCATCAGATTGAGGATGATAAGATGAGATATGAGCTAACTGAGTACCAAGACAAGAAAATAATTATGTCCAAAAATTTCTAGTGAAAATGGGATCTCTGTCACTTACAATAATCTTTGGGTTTCCATGTAGCTTCTGAATTGTTTCCATAAATGCAGTAGAAACTATACTGGCTTTAAATGGATGTGATAGTGCACAAAAGTGTGCATACTTGGTAAGTCTGTCAACTACCACCATGATGACACTCTTTTCCTCAGAATTGGGTAAACCTGTGATAAAATCCATTAAAACCTCCTCCCAACGTTGGCTTGGAATGGATAAAGGTTGTAATAGACCCGATGTCTTAATTGTTTCAACTTTATTTTGTTGGCAAACCAAACATTCTGCCACAAAATTTTGAATATCTGATTTAAGGCCCTCCCAAAAAAATTCCTTCTTAACCCTGTGGTAAGTTTTAAAAAATCCTGAGTGCCCTCCTAAGGGAGAATTGCGCAATTCCATAAGAATCTTTTGTTTTAGCTAGGAATTCTTACAGAGGTATAAGTGATATTTGTACCATAACGAATCATTTTTCCAACTAAATGTATCAGACGTACTGGAGTCTTGTTGTAACTTTCGAATAAGTGCCCACACTTCTTCGTCATTCTTCCATTCCTCCCTTGCTTTGTTTATCCAATCTGGTTGGATAATAGAAATGGCGCACAACAATGCTTCCACATCCTCATCCTTTCTTGAGAGTGGATCTGCCACCACATTTTGCTTCCCTTTTTTGTAGATGATTTCAAAGTCATAACCCAACATCTTTGTGACCCAATTTTGTTACTCTCCAGAGGATAATCTTTGTTCTAAAAAGTATTTAAGGCTATCATGATCCGTTTTTACCTTGAAGTGTCTTCCCATTAGGTAGGGTCGTCATTTCTTAAGTGCATGGAGTATTGCCAACATTTCCTTCTCATAAATAGCTTTGTGTAAAAACTTTCCCTTGATTGGACAACTTTCGAAAGCAATGGGTCTTTCATCTTGCATTAAAACAACACCAATTCCATTTCCTGAAGCATCACATTCCACAATAAAGGTTTTTGTGAGGTCTGGTGTAGCTAAGACCGGTGCTTGGCACATTTCCCCTTTAACATGCTTGAAAGCCTTTGTTACTTCTGGAGTCCATGAAAATGCATCTTTCTTCAATAATGTTGTTAGAGGTGCTACTATTCTCCCATAATTCTTAACAAACTTGCAATAATACCCTGTCAACCCGAGAAATTCTCTCAGATACTTTATGGATGTGGGGATTTTCCATTCCTTAATGGCTTTAATTTTGCTAGGGTCTACCTTAACTCCTTCATGAGATACAATATGACCCAGATATTCCACCTCTTGTACTCCAAAGAAACATTTGGATCTTTTTGCATATAATTGTTTCTTGTCCAATAGTTGTAGCACCCTATCAACATGTTCAACATGATCCTTCCAAGACTTGCTGTAGATTAGTATATCATCAAAAAATACTAACAAAAATTTTCTAAGGAATGGTTTCAAAATGGAATTCATCAAACCTTGAAATGTTGAAGGTGCATTGGTAAGGCCAAAAGGTATGACCAAAAATTCATAATGACCCTCATGAGTTCTAAATGATGTTTTCGGAATGTCTTCAGTGTTCATTCTGATTTGATGATATCCTAAATGGAGATCCAACTTGGTGAAGTAAATTGATCCATGCAATTCATCCGGTAATTCATCAATGATAGGAATGGGAAACTTATCTTTAATAGTGAGCTTGTTGAGCTCCCTATAATCTGGCCACATGTGCCATGATCCATCTTTCTTGTGCACCAATACTACTGGAGCAGAGAAAGAACTTTGACTCGGTTGAATTATACTAGCCTCTAGCATTTCTGCAACCATACGTTCAATTTCACTCTTTTGGGCATAGGGATATCTGTACGGCCTAATGTTTATAGGAACACTTCCTGGAATCAGATGAATAGCATGATCATGATCACGAATAGGTGGGAAACCTTTAGGAGTCTCAAATACCTTGGAATGATTGTCCAAGACTTTTTGGAGATCTGTAGAAATAGATGATTCCAATGTGGAAACATCTAGTGAACATAATTGTGCAATTACGCCTCTTTGTTCCTTTTTTAGAAGCTTTTTCATAACATTAGAGATGATTATCTTTCCTGGTTTCCCTCTAATACCCCTTAATTCAACTTCCTTTCCTTCCACAGAAAATTTCAAGAAAATTTCTTGAAAATTAAAAGCTATTGTACCCAAGGATTGTAGCCATTGGACTCCTAGTACAACATCACCACCTCCCATTGGAATGGAAAGCATTGGGATCTAGTCAATACACATTCTCCCACAGATAGCTTAATATTATGGCACCTTCCAGAGCAATTTATTGCTCCTCCATTTGCGACCATCACTTGACACTCTGGTGCTGGATATAAGAAGCATTTCAATTCTTTTGCTACCTTACAATGAATAAAATTGTGGGTACTTCCTGAATCAATCAACACTATTACCTTTTTCTTCTTGATTTGTCCTTCTATCTTGATGGTTTGAGGAGTGGTAATTCCCGCCAATGCATTACAAGATATGGTCGGATTCGTTTCTTCTTTATCTAAGCTTTGTTCCTGGAGTATATCCTCTTCTTTTGACCCTTCTTGCTCCTTTTCTTCTTCCTCTTCACAATCTATGTAGAATAATTTCTTCTCAGCACACTTATGACCTTTAGTGTATTTGCTATCACAACTGTAACAAAGCCCTTTTGCTCTTCTTTCTTCAAATTGTTATGGTGTCAACCTTATAGGTTGTGGAAGACTAGGGGCAACAACACTTCCATCTTTATAGTTGTGAGTGGTATGCTTCCTGGTTGCCATAATTTTGCTTTCCATTTTTCTTGCTAACCTGAATGCCTTCTCTAATGAATCAGGTTCCCAAAGGTGAACATCATGTTGGATATTATCCTTTAAAGTCCCTATGAACACATCAATCTTATGCTCCTCTGGAATATTTTTTACCCTTATGTTCAATTTTTGGAACTCCTCAATGTGCTCCATTATTGAACCCTTTTGTTTGAGACTTATCAATTGGCTAAAAAAAGTGTTTCTTTTTGTATCCTCATAATGTGCTATCAATTCTTCCGTAAAAAGTTCCCAAGTGATAATTTGTTTACGAGAGCAAGGCCATTGATACCAAACAGACTGATTTGGTTCCAAATATAAAGTTGCAATACGTACCTTTTGTGTGTTTTGCACATTATTGAGATCGAAAAATTGCTCCATCTATAATATCCATGTTGTGGGATCCTTGCCATCAAACTTCTTCATATAGATTTTTGGAATATAGTGGGTCTTTGATCCAACATTAGAGTCTATGGAATCATGATTAACATTTCTTTTGTTCTCATCATGAGTTTCCTTTACTACCCTTTCACCATTAGTGACCATTTCTTGTAGCAACTTATTCATATTTATCTTCAATTCTTCCATCTTATCATACATGCCATCAATTTTAGCGTCCATGCCATTCATCTTAGCTTCCATGTCATCCATATTAGCTTCTACACCTTTCTTTAAAAATTCAATCTTAGCTTCTGCACCTTTCTTTAAACCATCCATCTTAGCTTCTACATCTTTCCTTAAACCATCCATCTTAGATTCTGTTGCTTTTTGTGCAAGTGACACTTGTTGCACTTAGTCTCGTAATTTTGATATATCATGTTGCATTTCTTCCTCTTCTTCATAAGTCATGCTAGAGCTTTCAGTTTGCTTACTAGGTGTTTGCATTTTCTTTCCTTGGGGCATCAATTACCTATTCAAACTAATTTTTCAAACCAAGCTTATGCAAAAATTTTAAAAAACTACATACCTTTTTTCACTTTGTAGAAGCTTGATATTGAATCTGATGTATCTCTACAATTTTGGATCATCCAGTTCTAAAACTGCAAGTTGTAGCAGCCCTCTATGTCCTCTTTCCAATGCCACCAGTTTGATCCAAGTTGGATTCTCCAAGGAAGAGTTATGCACAATCTCCCAAGATGACCTGATTATAGACTAGTTCAGTAGAGCGAACTTGTACGACGTGCCACGAGTCACTGTTTCGACCTTTGGATCTGAAAGAGATATACAAGAAACTACAGTCCGTCCTCTTTCTGTACCTTCTTACGAAATTTCAATCCAATGCTCAGAGAGAAAGTTATGACGATTTTTCCCAGGTCACCTATTTGGAATGTAATTCAGGAGTCTGCAAAAAGACCAACTTCCTCAGATCATATCTCCTCAAATATAGTGCGAAAAGCTCTGAAATTTGGACCCGAGATTTAGCACAATTTCTTCTCAAATGGTTTTTTTTTTTAAGCTTCTGAAACATCGCAGAAAAAAAAGTTATAGAAAAAATGCCACGATGACCTATTTGGAGCAGCGAAACTCTAGAATCCAAAGCTCTAATACCAAATGTTATGAAACTAGCTCACAAAAAGATAGAAAAGAGAGATCCACGCCTTAGAATTCAGCCTCTTCGAGGGGGAAACCTCCATTACATTACATAAATGAGCAATTCTTGGATGATTCAAATGACAAAACCTCCTTTCTATATATAAGAGTCTAAGGAGTCACAATATAAGCCAGTCGACCTGACAATAATAATATAAAGCCATAAAAATAACAAAAGAGGGATTCTATGGGGCACAATAATAACAATATGGGGACAATATGGGCACAAAAATATTAATAAGGGATACAACTACAATAGTAATGGGGTAATCACTAGTATTATAGGGACCCAACAACCACCCTACTATTGTTGCATTGCTTAGATTTTATATTAATTCGCTTAACAATATTTTACATGGATTATCTTACACCCATAAGCTAGAAGTATTGGATTGCATTACAGTATGTTGGCACCTATAAGATAGGAAATCTGTTTCTCTAACAGATCTATGGAAATCTATATGTTGGAAGAACCCATGACCAACGATACTTTTCCAACACCCATTAGACTATCTAACATCGATTGGATGCATAAATTTGTTCCTTCTACTAAATATGCCAAATCACTATCTAATTTGAAGCTCCACACCTTCACTTCCTCCATGTGAACTACATTTCATAAATATTTCATATTGGGCTCTCAATCTGCTCAACATGAGCAACCCAACAACATCATCATTCTACAATATAAAATATGAATAAATAAATATGACCTTAGGGGGGAAATCTCACATCAGATTTCTCCACACTAATACACCAAAAGCTGTCAATCCTTCTCCACTCTGAATACTACCATCCGCAACACAAAAGCTCTGAAATTCACCTTAAATCATTTTATGAATTTTTCATACACAATTCAGATAAAAAAACTACAAAACTATGTGAGCAACTATTGCAATCTCTACTCAATATTAATGCACTCACAATGGAATACTCTTACACTCTTAAGAATACCAACCAATCAACAACACTATATTTTTTTTACACATGTAAAAGCCAAAATATCCTCCACAATTCTCCAAGTGAATACCAAAGGTAAATACCATGGTTATGCCAATACCTAGGACACTTGTACCATCATTAGTAATGTCCAAACCAATATCGAAGGAAAATACCCTGGTTATGTCAATACTAAGGACACCTATACGATGGTAATCTGCAAACCAATACCATGGGAAATACCTTAGTTATGTCAATACCAAGGACACTTGTATCATGGTAATATCCAAAGAAATACCACGTGAAAATACCATGGTTATGTCAATACCAAGGACTCATGTACCATGGTAATCTCCAAAACAATACCATGGTAAAATACCATGCTTATGTCAATACCAAGAACTCTTATAAGATGGTAATATCCAAAACAATACCATGGGAAAATACCATGGTTATGTCAATACCAAGACTATCTTCACCAAGGTAATATCACGTGCCAACCTACTCCACACACACATACCAATACCATGGTAATGCAAATACCAATAATACTTATACCATGGTAATACTCTACTCATGCTCAATCAATTACCAAGGAAAATAATTTAGCTATCATACCAAATACAATGGGAAACATCCTTGGTAAAATTGTATAATCAAATAATCATATGCATAACCAATGCATATCCAAACGCCTATAATCAGTCGAGCACCTACCATGAAATCCATATACAAAACCATAATATATCCACATAATAAAGCAATAAAGAAAAAAACATCTGGACATAAGTCAAGCTACTCCAGAACCATTTGTCGTAGATGAACCCCACACAAGCCATAGATCATAGCTCATCAGAGACATGCCAAAAGCCATCAACACACAATCCACTTGCAGCACAAACATTTTCCATATTCACATGTACATGCTAGTAGATATTCCAAAATTAATACAAAACAACCAAGTACAAGCCACATATAGCCAAACATACAAGTGTTAACCAACTCTCCTACAACTCATGTTATCATCTTGAAATCAATTCTAACGAATAATAAATTTGTAACACAGCAACGCACATCAATGACAACATGAGAAGGGTTGGGCTAGGGATTCATTGACTAGAATGGATAAGAAATCTCCAATTACTAAGGCAATTATCCAATCTATCTAGTTCTGATGGAATCTGAAGGCTTTTAGAACTTCTTTAATGTATTTCAAGTTTATTTTGTCAAATGATTTGGACATGTCAAGCTACATCAAAATCCTCGGTTATTTAGTGAGCTTAAGAGGGAAAAATTTCATGTGAGAGAATTATGTTGTCCAGGATTTGTCTTCCCTCTACATAGCTTGATTTAATTTGAGAGACTAGGAGGGGAACCAAAGGCTTGATTCTATTTGTAATTACCTTTTAGATAGTTTTATAAATAACACTGCAAAGGGAAATAATACAATACCTCTCTGGGGATTCAACTCCTTCTTCTTTAAAAATTAGAGTGAGGAAATTTACAATAAGAGCTCCTAGAACTCATTTGGGGTGCTTTGAGTCTTCCATAATGGCATGAACTTTTTTATGAAGAATGTGCCATCAAGATTTGAATAAGGCTATGGTGAATCCTTCAAGCCAAGGGGCTCTACCTAAGGACATGGACATGAAGGCCTCCTCCACCTCCTTCTTGGTGATTCTCTAAAGAAACACAGTATTGTGTTTTTAGTAAGGACTTTGGGGATGTATTGGACAATCCCCTTTATGGCTTGGATCCTCTCCCCATTGGGTCCCTGTAGGAGTTCAATAAAAAAATAATTGTGCTTGACTGAGATGTCTTCATGAGAGGTGATCGTGGTGCCATTAGATTTCTTTAAAGAGAATATTTGGTTGGATTTTCTATGTTATATCATTGATTTATGGAAGAATTCTGTGTTTTTTTATTCATATTTTAGTCATTGAATGAGAGATTTTTCTACCATAATATTTCTTCCTACTCGACCCTCATTTCCCATCTCTATTGCAGATATTTTCTTTTTCTTTTTTTACAAATGATATGAGGTTCCATTAAGAATGATTTCCGATTGGATTTCTTCCAATTTTTTTCTAAGTCTTTCTTGTTCTTTAGAATGTCACAAAAAACACCCTTGTTCCATTTTTTGATTCTTTTGTTTATGTGCTTAAGATTTTGTTGGAACCCGTACATTTTTTAGCCTTTGAGTTAGAGTTTCCCTTCCCGCCACTCCTTTTATTTTGGATAAGAATTCAGGGTTTTCAAGCCAAAAGGCCTCAAATAAGAATACCTTTTTCGTGTGAGTCCTAAGAAGTTGGATTTCCAATGCTATTGGTCAATGTTTCGATCCTACATCAAGGAGAAATTTTCCTTCAATTTCATATTTTTCCAAGAGGATGGATTTTAAATTGAGAAATTGATCAATTAGAGAGGAAATTTGTCTTTCTCCTCCTCTCTTGTTGTTCCATGTGAAAATTCCATTCTAGGTTTCCAAATCCACCATTTCTAAACAATTTATGCTTGCTTTGAAGGCCTCAACATCTTTGTCTAGTTTTCTGAGACCCCCCTTTTTGTGATTAAAGTTGGTGATGATATTGAAGTCACCCCCTATGATCCTGTGGGGGCTTGGGAGGAATTCTTACCTTATCTTTAAGGTTTCTAGCATTCTCATTTTTCTTTTTCTCGGTGAAGTCCATAAATGTTGGTGACACATAGGGTATCAATTGATCTAGTGATTTCAAAGATAATTGATATATGTTGGGAGTCAAGATGGTTGTTTTGAGATGCAAAATTTTTTCATTCCAAAGGATTATTTGACCTCCTGTTTTTCCTATAGCAACATTAGAAATATTCCCATAGCCCTTCCAACATTGCTTATGAACGAACGGAATGGTATCTAAACCCACATTTATTTCTTGGAGGAACATAATTTAAAACTTGTTGGTAATGATATTTTATTAAATTTAGGTCCTTGCGTGAGCGTGTGTGAATTTGTGTTATCCTTGCGAGAAGGCATAGCATCAGGTTCTCACTTAAGCATAGCGGCAGCGGTAAGGCCGAAAATGAATGAGAGCCCTGAGCAGAGCTTAGGTAAGATCGACCTTTGCTATGCTCAGGTAAGTTACCTGAGAAGGTAAGGGTTATGCCGCTATGCTTATCCTAAGCTATGCTTCTGAGCTGGCCTTCGCTATGCTCGCTCTTTGAGGGGAATAAAGAAATGTCTTCGCAGAAGTATTATTTTTGTAGGCCCATGAAGACCTTGTATATTCCATGGGATTAGCCTCATTGGGAAAGCTTTTGAGTTAGGACTAGGGCTCTTACCTTACCTTCGTTTATCAATCAAGCACTTGGCTCCTATCGGATTTGGCTAATTACTTTTCTTTGACACCTTTTTCTCAGTCCCTTAGGGTTGTGTTGGTCTACCATGATATTGGACTTGATGCCAACTTGATTGATATCTCCATACTCCCATTTTTCCATGACTTCTTTTAGTTTCTCTTGTTAGAGGAAGGCCTCTTCTATATTTTTTATGTACTCCTTTGTTATGGTTGACATTCCATTATTTTCCCATACTTTTGTTACTTTGTTGAGGTCCATGTCTTCTAAGACCTATTCAATTTCTTCCTCTACATTTATGGCATTTTCATGAGCTTGTTCCATTTTGATGTTCTTTGTTTCCTTCATGATTGAGCTTGGGTTTTTGGTGAATATGGGTTCACTCCCTTGGGAGGTAAGGTTAGTGCGTGCTTCACTACTAGTCTGGGTTTCCTTCTCATCCTCTTATTTTTCTTGATCTTCATGGTCTTCTCCTAGAATATCGACTTTGTTTATGTTCACTTACCTTGAAGAGGTATGATTTCCTTACATCTCCCTCCATGCTTGTTCCTAGGGATAATCTGGTGGAGCCTTGGTCGTCTACTCCTAGTTATGGTTAGGGGTTGGCTTATTGTTGAGTGTTTTAGGGGAAGTCTCAAAAGAGATGCCCATGCTCATGGAATTTGTGACAGTGAAAGAATATATGCTTGTAATATATATTATGCACCCATTCCTTCTCATGAAAAACAAGATTTGTTGTTTCTGTAAGGGATCATAAAACATCCATGTAAATGTAGATTCTAGTGTAGGAGATGTAATGCCATGTCACGGTACCTTCAGAAATTTTGATGTATTATTTGTGCCTATTGCCTATTCCTCTTAGAACTGAAAGTGCCCAGTAATTTTTTGGAAAAGGGTAGAGTCTGATCCAAACCATTACTCTCATAAAATATCCCCTCTCTAAGGTGAAAACATTTTTCCAGTATCGCATATACATCCCTGTTGAGTTGAAGAAATAAGCTCCTCCTTCAAAGATTCAATTTGAGTCTTCTAGCAGATCAATCACCACTCCGAAGAAACCCTTAGAGCAAAGCTTGATCTTGATGATTCCCTTGGGGCACCATTTTTGTTGTATCCACCAGTTGAGTGCTTTCTCTGAGGGCCAAAAAATCATCAACTTGTAAATGATACTGTGTTGCTCCAGATATTCCCTATAAGAAACTATCTCAAGGTAGTCTATTTCTAGGGTTGGTATTTTCTTGGTTTTTGGGCCACTTGGTTTGTTGTGGATGATTGTGCCTAGTGTTTCCTGTTGGAACCCACAAAATGGATATTTTGTGACTGCTTCGTGCTCTTCCCTGGTCCTCGCTCTCTCAAATTGGTGGTTGGGGGTTTGTTGAAAGAATTATGATTGGTTAGTTTGGTGAAGAAGTAATATCTTGACTCCCTCCTTTTGCCAACAGTGATTTCCCTAAAGGAGGGGTACCTGAGCCCCATCTTGGCATGACCATGGATAGTGTCAAAACCAAATCCTAGTTCATAGTTGTAGACCTCGTTGTTTGTACTCCCTGTCAACAATCTCTATTTTTATTTGTAGTAATGATTAAATTATTAAATTAACTATATATATATATATATATATATATATATATATATATATATATAGATATAGATATAGATATATATATATATATATATAAAATCCATTCATAACACTTAATGCACTTTGTGATTAACACAAGGAGAAATTTAGGAGTTTAATTATTTCTTTTTCTTCCCAAAAATTTGTTAATTTCCATTTTTTTAAAAATAAGATGCTCTTCGAATATTTTAACAAAAATGTGATAAAAATTGTATACTTTGCCTATAAAATACTAGTAACAATGGCGAAAGTCTTTACAATTTAAAATAAATTTTCATCTTAAAATAATCCAACCACATGAAAATTGAATTATATTTTTTATTTAGATTATCATTAAATTGTTTCCACTTGTAATTAACCAAAATACTTCATCCTAAAGAAGCTAGCAAAACTCTACATATTTCCCTTTGGATAATATGACTTATGCTCTTAAATCATTTATGAAAAGTCATCTCCAAATAAATCAACCAACACATTCTTCAATTTAGGGAGAAAATTAATTCCATTTCCTAAGATGCAATAAACTATATATACACGCCAAGAGCCATGCGGTGTAAATAACAAAGAAATGGCTTCCTCGATAAGATATTTGAAAAAAAAAAAAAATCATTTCCATTTATCTTGGGCTTCGCCTTATACTTCATGGGATCATGGGTATGTTTTATATCTGCTTAGAGTTTAACTCTAAAGAGGAGATTACGATATCACTTATATTTGTTTGGACATCTTAGCGTATGTTAATATTTTAGAATAAAGTTAGAACGAAGAGGAGATTACGAAATCACTTATGTTTGTTTGGACATCTTAGCGTATGTTAATATTTTAGAATAAAGTTAGAACGAAAAGTTGTGGAGGAACAATATGTATTGATTAAGATGAACTAAAAGCAAGTATGCTTGTGCCAAATTTGTAACGTTAAATTTAAAGAATGATTTTGTAAAAAATAATTTAAATGAAATTAAATAGATAGATCTAATTACAAAATGATCCTTCTAGTAAAGATAATGTTTTTTTATTCATATGAATTCATGAAGCCATAAAACTTATTATTTGATCCCTTAACAGTGGTCATAACCTCAGCACCAGTTTGAGTGAGATTGGCAAGCCTACCCTTGCATCTCTGGAATCTCTCCTCGCTAAAAGCCTTTGGAAATGCAATTGGGAAATTTCACTGCAGGTGCCCAGAAACAAAAGAATATGTCAAAACCACCTATGCACACAACTTTGTGAAAAAGGACTTCAGCGCCAAATTCCCAGCTGAAATAAACCTAACAAGTAAAGACTATGTGTGGAACCAGAAACTCGATTATGAAAGTGTCCTCTTCCGATGTTGATCCTGCTTTGAGACAGGCCATCTAGCGAAAAATTGCCCAAAAAGCTCCTAGAAAAATTTTGCTAGAAAAAACCACCAGAGATCTACATGGTGGGAAGGAGCACAAAAATAAATGTACACTTTCATCAAAGAAGAATACTCTAGAGAAAACTCTGAATCACAAGAAATTGGGTAAGAAAGAAACAACTCTCCAGACAAGAAGGGAGAAAGCCCACCCAACAAGAAAAAAAGTGAACTCGACAACCCCTCAAGCATCAACAAATATGAGGATTGGAATACCGCACAAAATAAACCTTCATTTAATAGCAAAGCAGATCTCCTAGACCAAACTTCTTCTCTGACTATCTTCAAAGGACAAACACAATAGATCGCGAAGCTAAAACACCAATGTCCCAAGAACCAGAAGAGATGAAGGAGATGCAAGATAAAGGAAGCTGGAAGACCGTAGAGAAAAAAAAAAAAGCTACAACACCAATCTCGCCAAGAATGACGAGGAGCCAGACAATTAAAAATTGAGAAAATTATAGGTTCAATAGACCAATTTGGTCTCAGTGGACGTTAACCACTATCATCATCATCATCATCAACAACAACATTTCACTTAAAACTGAAAAAGCCTCTTCTTATGAACTATTTGTAGTGTGAAGAAACATATCCATTAAGAACGACAAAAATTTAAAAACATAAAAAAAATAAAATAAGAATCTAAGTCACATCAACAGACAATGACCCATGACCACCACCTAGAACAAAGAAAAATGACTTCAAAATCCCTAATTAATCACATCAACAGATGAGGACCCATGAGCACCACCAAGAACAAAGAAAAATGACTTCAAAATCCCTAATTAATCAATAATTTTTTAACATAAAAGCTAAGACACCAATGTCCCAAGAACTAGAAGAGATGAAGGAGATGCAAGATAAAGGACGCTGGAAGACTGTAGAGAAAAAAAAGAAAGCTACAACACCAATCTCGCCAAGAATGACGAGGAGCTAAACAATTAAAAACTGAGAAAATTATAGTTCCGATAGACCAATTTGGTCTCAGTGGACGTTAACCACTATCTTCATCATCATCAACATTTTACTTAAAACTGAAAAAGCCTCTTCTTATGAACTATTTGTAGTATGAAGAAACATATCGATTAAGAACGACGAATTTAAAAACATAAAAAAAATAAAATAAGAATCTAAATCACATCAACAGACGATGACCCATGACCACCACGTAGAAGAAAGAAAAATGACTTCAAAATCCCTAATTAATCACATCAACGGACGAGGACCCATGACCACCACCCAGAACAAAGAAAAATGACTTCAAAATCCCGAATTAATCAATAATTTTTTAACATAAAAGGATAGGAAAGGAAATGACAATAATGATGGAGGATACATATGAAGGAAATAAACGCCGTGGAAGAGAATCAAGAAGATTAAGTTGATCTCGGAATTGTGATGGAAAATAAGAACATCTCGAAGTGTTGGAGAGAGATGAAACATAATCCGTCACATGTAAAAAGGAGTTGTAATTGTTTAGAAGAAGTGTGCAAACTAATTATGCCCATGGAATGATTAGCCTTCTCAGTTGATCCTACTTTTAACTTGAGCTCCGAAGTGTGTCGTTCATTAAGCTTAGAACGATAGAAGATGAACAACGGATTTGCTTCAATATCCCGATTAAGATCCTGTCGCCAAGGTTTAACATAATGACGTCAAACTTCAAATGGACCGTTAACTCGAATAAATTTTCCTTAATTTAAGTGGATTAAAAGGTCTCTACGACCTTTGTCGAACTGGTAGAAATTACTCACTCGAACTCGTTATATATATATATATATATATAGATAATATGTAAATGTGGAATGCTTCTAGATAATATTTTTGGGTTAGTAAAAGAAAGTGAAAGTATCAATTTGTGTGGAAATTTTATTTCAATCACTTGTTAGGTGTCAAAACCGTCCATCTAATTTCAGTTAGTTCAGTTTAGTTCAGTGTCACTGCACTCATTTAATATTGATGTCTTCAATGCAATCTTATTTAACTGATTTAAAATATTGAGAAAAAACAACTCTGTGCTCCACAATTTTCAATTTTTGTCATGGTATCAGAGCACTAAGAGAGAGCAAAGCTTGAATTTTTTTTGGATTCGCAAAGAAGAAACAAAAGTAGTGTGAGTTCTACGGAAAAGTGTGAAAGCAACTTGAATTTTGCACATGTAAAGAAAAAGAAGTGAGTCAGTTTCACACCTGTGAAGAGAGCCAAGTCCCTCAATTTCACACCCCAGCAAAAAAGAAAGTGCACAAGAGAACGCTGAAGTTACGAAATTGTCAAATTTTTAAGATTGTTGCACTCTCGCAAGTAAAAAAATACACAAAATTGTGGGCATCTTTATATCGATGGTTGAATCCTTAATATTCAGTGATCAGATGAACCTGGAGTCAATTAGTTGATTGCGTCATGGTCAACTAGTTGATCACCTCATATATGTATGATTGCCAAATATTCGGCGAATCAAAAATGGAAATAACCTTTAGACAAAATTGATCGTTCAACCTCTCCTCAACGCGCAACGAATTTTTTAAAAAGGAAAAATAATTTGTACACGGGCCTAATTTTAAAAGGTGGTAATAAAAGTCAAGTTCCACTAAATGATAAACATCTTAAAAAAAAAAAGCCTTAATTCGTTTTCAAAAGCTTAATCGAATTATGTGAAGGCTTGGTCATTTATTTTCAAAGGCTTAAACAATTATGTGAAGGATTATCGGAAGCCTTCCTCTCAAAAAAGGAGTTTTTTCAAAGTAATTTCTAAAAAAAATTTGAAAGAGCATTTTAAGAGCTTTAAAAAGGGTTTTTTCTTTAAGGTGGAAGTGTTTTTATAAAAAAAGAATTTGAAAAACGGTTTATGTAATTTTTTACTGTGTTGGTATTATTCTGTAGGGGTTTCTGTAAAGGTGTTGTTCATAGCGGAAGGATAATGATATTTTTTAAAATAAGTTGTTACAATATTTTTTTTTAGAGATTTGTGAAAGATATCGGGAAAGTATGGGTTATGATGAAAAAATATTATTTTCTAGCAGTTTATTATCATTTAAATTTTTTTTTGTTAGTACATTTGTTTGAAAAACTAAGAGGCTAAGAAAATTGCAGTAACAATAAGAGATGTATGAGACTTTTTTTTGAAAGAAATAGAAATGAAGAGGCAAAAGAATGTCCTTGAATTAAAATGCATAAAATAATCTGTAGATGACAATATTCTTCGCATGATTTCACATGCCAAAATAGCCAAGGAGGGTTGGGATACCTTTGAGAGGATTTTTGGTATAAGGGGGAGCTTTGAAGTTGAAAATGAAGGTGGACCTACAGTAGCATATCTACAACGAAATGAAAACTTTGTTGAATTCCACTGTGTTCAGCCACGGGTGGATGATGTCTGTGAAGAAGTTGCAAGTTGTAGAAGCAACAAAGAAGGATCACGTAGATGCTTGTGAAGAAGTTGCTGAAGCAACAAAGAAGGATGATGCTCATGAACCCCACTATGTACACCCACAAGTGGATGCAAATTTGTTGATTCCAATATCAGAGCTTGTTGATGAGAATTTGTTGAATCCAATAATAGAGGTTTCTAATGACAACGAAGTTGTCATTGGAGCATCAAATGCTATGATGAATCCAACAATTCGATTTCTTGATATAAAGTTTGATGAAGACTTGTTACTTAATAATAAATGGTTGCAGATAGTGCAACAAAAACATCATATTGACGTGATACTATTTGGTGAGTTAATCCCACTTGAATCTAAAAACCAAGTGGAAGAGACAAAGATAGAGGCAGGGGTAAAGAAGGAAGGCCACAAAGAGAAAATAGACACAAAGGAATAGACAGAGAAGGAAGAGCAATAGGAGAAAACTCTCATTGCAAAGTAGAAGGAACAAAACCAGTGTGGTTCGGCAAACATTTTTAATTCTAACATTGATTTCTAGTGTGCATGACATACAACGATTATGAAGAAGAGTTAAATTTCCTCGAAGAATTACTTGCAACACCATGCCCTGATAAAATCTGCCTAGAATATGAAGAAATGAATGTTGAAGACAACTTGGATGATGAAAACATCAATCAAATTTTCACCTAAAGAAATATTTTTTTATTATAAACTAATGTTGCAACAAATTGATGATGAAGATCACATAACAAAAGATGACATGTGGTAGCAGGTCCACATAAAGCCGACGCTGATTTTTGAAGAAGTCCAGGACATGCTTCGATAATATGGAAAAATGGAAAACCTACACCAACAAATGAAAAAAACTAATGTTTGAAGGATACAACAAGAAGAAAAAACTGAAACAATTTAGAGGCTACACGTTGTGGAAGAAGAAAAGAAGAAAATTACTTTTAAAAATTGTAAGCCAAGAAAATAATTTTTTTAAATTGTGAGACGTAAGAAATTATTTTTTTTAATTGTAAGGTAGACCAACATGTATCTTAACTGAATTTTCATGTGGTTGTAATTAAGGGGAGTGTTGGAGAATCTAATTCCAACGACCTAAAGCAAAATTGTGAGACGTAAGAAAATTATTTTTTAAAATTGTAAGTAGACCAGCAAGTATCTTAATTGAATTTTCATGTGGTTGTAATTAAGGGGAGTGTTGGAGAATCTAATTCCAACACCCTAAAACCCTCTATCCATCCAAGTGTCCTAGTTCAGTTTCAATTAGTCCAATCTAGTTTAGTCTCACTAAAGTCATTTAATATTCATGTCTCCAATATAATCTTATTTAACTAATTGAAAAAATAACGACTCTTTACTCCATAGTTTTAATTTTTTTTTCAATAGTCTGATATCAAAATCACATAGAAAGAAATCAGGGCTCCATCGTGTGAGGACACTTTGATGACGTTTTAGTTGCTCTAGTTGGCATGTTCAAATCAACACCATTTAGTCACTAAAGTGTGCCAGACTTGATTCCGGTATGGTGTATATTTGATGATATTGTTTGTCCATCTATATTGTTAGATATAATGGAGAATATCTTAGAATAGTGAGTTGGTTCACAAGACCTTAGGATAGGAATTAGTTTATATTTTTTAGGTTATGGTTCTAACTTCCCTAAATTTGTGATTACTATATATTGTGTAATGTACATGAGCAATGTAGAGCATTCTGCAGAGCCAGACTCTCCTGGTTCAAACTCTCTTTCATAGAGCTGACTAGTGGGTTTCATTTCATTTAATACAAAACATTGCATTTTTATCATGGTATCAAAGCGTCAGGGCTGAGGAACCTGTATGTTGAGAGGAGGGTGCGACTAAACCGAAATCATCACAGGTTTCAGGAGAATAAACATGACGATTACAAAATCATCCTTAACTTCACCATCTCAGATGTTAGGTGTATAGCTGTGACGACGTCTCAGATAAGTGGTGTACATCTGCGACGACATCTTAGATAAGTGGTGTACATCTGCGACGATCATGTAAACAACAAAGAGGCTCCATGGAGGCCGAGAGAAGGCTACATCTTAGAGAAGGCTGCACAGGCTAACAACAAAAGGTTGTTTGGAGGCTGTGAAGGAAGCCACAGTGATCTGCGGGTGTGCTTCGAGATGAAACAATATTGAAGATCAATGATCTATCTCTGTCACAGATCTGGGGTAAATATAACATTTCTTTTTACCTGCGAAATTTGTTTTAATCGCCAAGATGAATAATCAGATGTTTGAAGCATGCTTGAATGAGCATAACAAGCTCGATGGCTCCAATTATGTGAATTGGAAATTCAAGATGCAGACTTTGCTAGAAATATAGAGTGCTTGGACAATTGCAAATGGGGATGAACAAAAGCCAACAACTGGACTTGCAATAGTCCCAGATTGGGAGAAGCGTGAGGGTAAAGAAAGGACGTTGATGAAGATGTCAGTGAAATACTGCATCTTACCACATATCAGAAAATGTAAATCAACAAGCGAAATTTGGGGAATTTTGAAGGATCTGTATGAGATCAAGAATACAAATCATCTTCTATTTCTGAAGAGCAAGATCTTGTCTCTGAAGATGGAGGAGAATAAAACAGTTGTTGCCTTCATAGAAAGGATTAAATATCTGAAAAACAAATTGGCAGACATTGGTCATAGAGTTTAAGATACAGATCTTGTAACAATTACCATGAATGGTGTGACCGATGACTACCAAATGTTCATCACTAGGATAAATTCGAGAGAGAAAATCTCAACGTTTGAAGAATTGATAGGAATATTGATGCAAGAAGAAGAAAGAAGATCGACTTTGAAGCCACAAAGTGTTGCCTTGCATTGATGGCGAAAAATAAATTCTACAAAGGAAAAGGAAATCCGCAATAGCAAAACAGAGGAAGCTCACAGAAAAGACCAAATCTGACACAAGGTATGAATCCAGATAGAAACTACTATTTAATTAAGTATTTTTATTGCGGAAAACTGGGTCATATAGCTAGAGAGTGTAGGAAGAAGAAATATCATGAAGAACAGCAGAAGCAAAAAAGACATGCAAGTCATCTCGTGAATGATAATCATGAGCGAAATTTCAGATTGTTCATGGAAAATCGTGATGAGAATGTTGATGCAGACATCTAGTATGTAGATTTGGTAGCATCAACACATATGATAGGGAACAAGCAATGGTTTGAAGATTTTAAAGAAATCAATGACGGAGCATAAATCTACCTAGGTGATGATAGAAGTCATCAGATCAAAGGATGTGGGAAAATTCTGTCATTTTACCTAATGGTAATATACAACAAATTTATAACATTATGTATGTGCCCTATATAATAGAGAACTTGATTTCTGTATCCATGATTATAGATCAAGATCTTAAAGTTGAATTTTTTAAATCTAATTGTTATATTAAAGATTTGCTAGATGGAATGAAGACAATTCCTACAGGAATCCGAACAGGAAGTCTGTACACGTTGGATGTAAGACCTGCACCAGTTCGAGCCTTGACAACTACGAGTTGGACTACAGAAGAGCTATGGCATCAGAGGTTTGGTCATATCAACTACAATGATTTGTTGTTACTACAGAGGAAGGAAATGGTAAGAGATCTTCCTATGCTAAAGCAAGTACATAATGATTTTGATATGTGTACATTAGGAAAAATGCATAGAGAAGAATTCCCTATTCGAGTAGAAAAGAAACATACGAATATACTTGAATTATTGCATACAGACCTGTGTGGACCCGTGCAAACAAAATCATTAGGAGGTGCACTATATTTTTTACTATTTATTGATGACTGCTCAAAGTTTTCCTGGGTATATTTCTTGAGTAAGAAGAGTCACACATTTGAAAACTTTAAGTAGTTCAAAAACATGATTGAAAGGAAAATAGGGAAATAGATAAAAATTCTCTGGTCCGATCAAGGGGGAGAATACAGGAAAGATGAGCTTATCAGGTATTGTAAAGACCATGGAATATTGCAGCAGTTCATAGTACCCCATATTCCACAGCAAAATGGAGTAACTGAAAGAAAGAATAGAACACTGGTGGAATGTGCTAGGAGCATGTTGAAAGGTAAGAATCTTTCGGATGGTTTTTGGGCTGAAGCATTGAATACTACAGTTTATTTGAAAAAAAGGAGTCCTACAAAGAGTCTTGAGTTTCAAACTCCTTATGAAGCATTATATGGATTTAAGTCTGCAGTAAAACACTTAAGAGTATTTGGATCTAAAGCATTTGCCCATATTCCAAAGGAAGATAGAAGAAAACTAGATTCAAAAGCCATCAGATGTACTTTAATAGGGTATTGTTCACAATATAAATCTTATAGATTATTTAATCCCTCTACTCACAAAACTTTTGTTAGTAGAGATGTCATATTCCATGAACAGGATCATGAAGAATCTGATGAGCACAATGAGGAATGGGATATTCTGTACTTGGTGGAAAAAGAAAGTGAAGAAACAAGAAACAATAAGGATCAGCAGCAGACAAAGGCAAAAGATGAACAACAACAACAACAACAACAGATACAATAGCAACAGTAGCAGCAGCAGCAATGGGAAGAAAAAGAGAATGATGATCAAACAAGGTTTGAGGCTACCCCACCACTCAAGAGATCAGGTAGGAAAGCTCAATTGCCTGCAAGATATAGGGAAAATAATTTTATAACTATTATGATGAATGTGGTTGAACCTTTTAGTTATAAAGAAGAAAATGAATGTAGAGAATGGAAAAAAACCATGGAACATGAATATGAATCAATAATCAGGGACAACAGTTGGGAACTAGTTGAACTTCCTAAAGGAAAACAAACCATAGGTTGTAAATGGTTATACAAACCAAAGATTAATGCATATGGAACCATTGGAAAATTAAAAGCTAGATTGGTAGCAAAGGGGTATTCACAAAAAGAAGGTATAAACTATGAAGAAACATTTGCCCCTGTAACTAAACTAAACACAATCAGAATGTTAATTGCTTTAGCTACTAAGAAACATTGGATGATTCACCAACTAGATGTAAAATCTGCATTTTTTGGAGAATTCAAAGAAGAGGTGTATTTAGAGCAACCTAAAGGGTTTGTCTAGAAAGGGAAAGAACATTTAGTTTGTAGGTTAAGGAAAGTAGTTTATGGAGTAAAGCAAGCACCCAGGTCTTGATATGAGAAAATTTGATTCACTTTTTCTACAATTTGGCTACAACAGAAGCAAAAATGACCCTAATCTTTACACCATGCAACATGAACAAGGGCGTATAGTGATGATTTCTTTTTATGTAGACGATTTGTTCATTACAAGTGATGCTACATATCTGATCAAAGAAATCAAGCAATAGATGTCACAGGCATTTGAAATGAAACACCTTGGTGAATGAAGACAATGTTTGGGTCTTGAAATCTGGAGAGATTCAGGAAAAACATTTTTTTCCCAGGGAAAATATGTCAAAGGACTATTAGAAAGATTTGGGATGGATCAGTGTAAGACTGCAGCAGTACCATTACAACATAACATCAAACTGCAGAGTGAAGATGGCTCAAAGGAGGCAGATGCGACACTTTGCAGACAACTGGTTGGGAGTCTAATCTATCTAGCCACCATTAGACCAGATTTGGCTTATGTAGTTAGTGTGCTAAACCAATATATGTTCAAGCCACTTGAAAGCCATTGGAATGCAGCGAAAAGTGTTTTGAGGTATCTACAGGGTACTGTAGATTATGGTATTATTTATACTGATTCCTCTGATGTTAGATTGACAAGATTTACAAATTCAGACTGGGCTAGAAATGTAGACGATCGCAGATCCATAACAGGATATGCATTCAACATTGGAACCAGGGTGATTACATGGAGCAACAAGAAACAAAACATAGTGCCCTTGTCTTCAGCGAAAGCAGAGTATCAAGCTATGTGTGCAGCGACATGTGAGGCAGTTTGGTTGTGGAGACTTCTCCAAGATGTTGGGGAAGAACAGAAAGTGACAACAACAATCAAGTGTGACAATTAGAGTTTAATCAAACTTGCTAATAATCTGGTGTTCCAGAAAAACACTAAACCACTAAACACATTGATACACAATTCCACTTTGTCAGGGAGAAAGTGCAATCAAAAGAAATCCATTTGTTATATTGTAATACATGTGATAATGTTGCAGACATTTTCACTAAGCCTCTTGGAAAAATCATGTTTGAAATGTTTGGGAAGATGTTAGGCAATCTGTGAACCCCTTCTCCATTAAGGGAGAGTGTTAGAGATAATGGAGAATATCTTAGAATAGTGAGTTGGTTCACAAGACCTGAGGACAGGAATTAGTTTCTATTTTTTAGCTTATGATTCTAACTTCCTTAAATCTGTGATTACTATATATTGTGTAATGTACATGAACAATGTAGAGCGTTATGTAGAACCAAACTCTCCTCATTCACTCTCTTTAGTAGAACTGACAAGTAGATTTCATTTCATTTAATACAAAACATTGCATTTTTATCATTCATATATATATATATTTTCTTCTGGAATGTCAGTCATACGTCCAACAAGGCTTCGAGAAGGCACACGAAGAAACAAAAGTGGCCGGTCGTTCTCCTAGAGGACGCTGAGAATCGACGCATATCCCGGATATTCCTCGGAGGACGCTGGGAATCAACGCATATCTCGGATATTCGAGGACCTTTCTTCGATTAATGTGAGGTTATCGTCCGTTGTAATGTGTGAACGTGTTTCAAGGAATATAAATCGGTATTGTTACTTGAAGATATACCATTCTGCCATTCTATTTAAATCTGCTCGTTTTCAACCATTACGGCAACTGAGACCTCACTGTGCATTGCCATATAGAAAAAATGGGTGCAATTCCTTTTTACATGTGAAGACTACGTACAGGGAACTCTCCTTCGGCGGAAAGTAGCATGAGATATATATCCCTCAAGAAGTGTCTCCTAAATTTTGTTGGATATTTGGTTTTTGCGGTATACAGTGTCCGTATTAAGCCGCTGCGTTACTTTGGAGAAAACATCCCTAAACTTTCCTGTGGGCAGCTTAAACGCTAACTGCCTGCCGAAGGAGAATTGCCTTGCCAGTGAACTTGCACAATTCAGAACTGAATGAAAAAACAGGAATGGAAGTCTGTAAGTCCGTAGAATAACCCCAAGTACCCAAGTATGCTTTTATGTTCAACTAGTTTTCTTTCTTTTTTCATCCTGCTAATAAAAGACTAACGTTTCCGTGATTGTAATCCTTACTTTCCCTTACATATTTGAACTTTTAGGCCAGAAGAAAGATCAGTAAATAGTTAGCTTCTAAAATTGCTTTAAAACATTAACCCTTACCTTCTAAATAGTAGCGTAGCCCTTATTATCGTTACTAGCCCTTTTTAGAAGAATAGGTACTTATTATCGCTTTTTGAAGGAGAAAGAACTCATGTAATAAGATCCTGTACTTACACTTCTCTGTAAATGCAGTGACCGGGGCAAGCATCAATGTACTACGTTGTATGCCATCTCCATTATCATCATGGTGGTTAATATTTGATAACTAGTTGTTGCTAAATCAAAGATTTAGATTTAGATTTAGCATGGTTAGCAATTTTTCTTTTTCCCTTTTTTTTTTCCGAAATTTTAGATATTTTTTTAGATAAAATAAAGTCACATAATTTTTATTTTTTTTGGTTTACATGCATTTAGTTAGTCTTTATCTTTAATTTTTTTTTGTTGTTGTACATGCATTTAGTTAGTCTTAATTAGTTTCACTGGAATTCTAGTTCTTGTAGGTGATGTGCACATAGTTACGGGTAGTTAAATCTAACGCTTACATGTGTGCACTTTCTTACGTATGTTGTACACTTAGTTAGCTTTATTTAAATCTAGTGCTTACATTATTTTAGTTAGTTAAATCTAATGTTTGCAGGTGGTGCATGTGTATTTTAAGATAAAGTACACTTAGTTTTGGTTAAATTTAACTAACTTAGTTATTGAATGTACAACTAAACTTAACTTAGTTACTTTATGTATTGATTCTCAAATTAATATTTAATTAATTAAATTTATTCTCTATTCCAATTTTTCTTTTCATGCAACTTTCTAGTAATTTGACACTCCTAATATATTTTTAATTTTTACTTTTAATTTGTTATTTATATTTTTTCAAAAATATATTTTATCTACAACTGATAAATTGTTATTGTATCTTTCCCACATTGATCGATAGAGTCCGCATATCCTTCTGAACTTTATTTCCCCATGATTAAAATGAAATGAAAAGAAAAAGATTAAATTACATAGTATGACAATAAAAATACTTACAATATTGGTAAAATTTTACAGTGAAAACGGAGTCCTCATATCGTTCTCAACTTTATTTTCCCACGATTGAAATGGTCAGTGAAAAAAAGGTGTAGTATTACTTGAGCAGCTAGAAACACGTAAATATTTGTAAAATTCCACTGGGAAAATTCTCCGCTCACTAAGCCAAGCTTAATATTATTTTATTTATTTAAGAATTTTAAAATATTTACATTACGATTGAATTGTAATTTTAGCTTTAATTTTTCTAATATATTTGAATAAAAATAGTTACTACATACAAAATAATTTTCATTTTTATAAAAATATTATTTAAAATAATTTTCTTTAATAATAATTTTTATATTCTTTAAATTATTTTTAATTTTTTAAATATTTTTAAAAAATAATATAATTTATAATTAATATTTAAAAATAATATAATTTATAATTAATTAACAATCTCAATTTCTTCCCTAAAATGTAAACCTAACCTAAAATGCAAACATAAATACCCAATCAAGTTACATTTGTTTTTAATTTAACTGGCGTGCAGTTTCTTGAGCCTGGGTATTTGGTTATGTGAAACTCCGTGCTAACTATGGTGCTAATTTTTTTTGCAAAATATCTTGGATGTATTGGATCCGTTGAACAAAATTAAGAAAAATAAATACTCAATCAACTTACATATAATTATCTATATATCAAATCTATATATATATTAACACTGCATTAATTGTGATTATAATAAATTGTTTCCGAATTGTACTTAAAGATATTAGAATTACATTAAAAACTATAAATGTTCAATTTTTCATAAACTTATTCGTAACATCTCTCAAAATCACCCATTGATTATTACAAATTACACTATTTTTTTAAAACTTAATACGTACATTACTAGAGAAAACATGTCATTATTATTTTAGCATTTATTTTGTTTTAGTATATCAATAAACATTGTATAGCCTCTACGCCATGGCTATGCTATGAAATTGACTTAGCATAAGTCCACACACATATTGCAATGGTAATTATTAGCTTTCCTTTTATTAATAGTTGGCATTTGTAAATAGTGTGGTGAGCTTGACAACTATACTCCATGGACCATATATTTCATTGTTAGTTCGTCCCCCTTAGCCTAATCTCGTGGGTTGTTAGATAGATATATGTAATCTAAGGGATTAATTAAAGGTGGAAGTGCCCTCATGGTGCCTTGCTCTCACACGGAGGTTACATGGTGGAAGGTCCACGTGATGAATCCACGTGGTAGGAGTCCACGTGTTAAACCCCGTCCAACCAGGTGATCCGTCGCTATCAACGATGGTGATCATCCTCTGACACATTGTGTCATTTGCTTTTGGACTTGGTAAAGAAAAGAGCTCTGCAACCATGAGGGTAATTTGGAAAAGCTGAAGCCATGCATCCACTAGGTTTCTTTGTAGATAAATTTTGTTAAAGCTATTTGGTTGATGACAACTTCTATGTCCGCTGATAGGGGTAGTGTTTTCGAACAAGGCCCATATTGATCCTGTACTTCTTCACTGCTTTCATTTTCTTTGTTACAATTCTTCACATAGATTTGGCGTTGAGTTAGACTTCTAATTTCCTAGCATCTGCATTCTTTGCAAGAACAAATGCAAACTTCTCGCGAAGGTTCTAACGTGATGGGCGAAGCTTTCTAAGGCATCCTGGCTTCATTCTCCTTTCCCATGGCTTCTTTCCAGGTAAACCTCTCTGCTAACAAATCTAATTTAATACCATCATTCGATTTTCCCTTACAATTAGGGTTTGTCTTTATATTTCATCTATGTTTTGAATGTAAATCCCGCTTTGTTTTGACAACATCATGAGGACTTTCCACTTACCCTTCTCCAAGGTAAGGAACCGTTTTAAAAGGAAAATTCATTTGTAATTACTCTTGTGGCAATTTCTTCATGGTGTAATGTCTAACTAAGAGTTCTATGCTTATAGGTTATCTCTTGAATCCGTAGTGGGGTTTCATTCAAATGGCACATTCATGGTTCATTTGCTTAGGAGGTTACTCTTTTTCGTCATAGCTCTTATGGGTACTAAGTTTTGTTGGTGCCTCTCATTGGTTTCAAAACAATTATTTGTCCTTTGGTTCTGTCTAATCGAAATGAATTAATTTATAAAGTTTTTATGATAGAGAAAGCCTTAATAAGCCATGGTACTTCCTTGATTACTTTGTGTATTTTCCTGGAGGGTTTCGTTCAGATGCTGGGAAGAACGCTCAACCTCTGTAGCTAGAGCAAATGTAATTTTTTTTGAATAAGTGTTTTTTTATGTCAATGAACTTGCTCATATATTTTAATTTTTGTTAGGACAAAAACTTGTATGGATGATTGTTGTAATTCTTCTTTTTCAAAAATGAGTATACTATACACATTTCTTTTACTTTGTAATAAGTCATGTTATTCTAAAGACTACAATATAATGGAAATGCTTGATCTTTCCTTTCTTTTTTCCATTGATGTGTAAAATGAATTTATTTAAGATGCTTACAACATGAAATTGTGCCTTTTTTTCTAGCATAATTAGTTACAAATTTGATGTGCTTCACAAACCTATATAGATGATATGTCCATTATTTTTAGTTTTAGGAGCTATTTGTAAGCTATAAACCTTGGTAGACCCATGTCACAAGTTTCCATTTAAGGGATTTCTTAGAGCCTTGATTACGATTATAGTTAAGGGTTGCATGATTCTTGTCCCGTTGACAGGGTTTTCCTTCCTAGTCTACAACCTGTGACATGGCCTTGGCTCCAATTTGTGTTCTTAGTCAACTATATAACTTGTTGTTTAGTGATCGCTCCCTTTTCCTATGACCTAAATATGTATGAAAGTTTGTAACAAGTAGAATGTTACCATTGACATTGACAATTCACTTGTATTTTTCTTTTAATAATTTTCTAGGTAACTTCTAATCTATCCAATTCTCTTTGGATTTTCTATATTTCCTTTTGTATTTCTTATATATCAACTAGCACAATAGATATCAATACTAGGTTCCCGAGCATGATTTCTTCACTCAAATTTCTACAGCAATAGGAACACTTAGGACTTAAAGTTTTAGATACCCTATTGTTAAGTCTTATGCCACTAACTTCCATATCTCCCACAACAAATACAACACATATATCCTTTTTAGAAGAATACATTCGTAGAATTTAACCATTCTATTTCTGTAATACACACAGGGAAACATATATACATAATAAAATGTCATATTATACATTCATAATTCTAAAATTCAAAAGCAAATATATTTAATACAAATTTCCTGAATACTTATTGTGACACCCTTATATTGTTCTCTTTAAAGATAACTATTTTTAGGCTATACAATTATTATTTGAAGTTAATGGCTATACAATCTGTAATTGAAAATATTTAGTTATTAATTAAATTTCATTTGATAAATAAATGCGTTGTTTGGTAAAAATAAGGAAAGAACACATAAGTAATAGAGACTTCTTTTTATTCTATAAAAAATTGTTAGTGGTCAAGTCCACATGGTGGGCCTTCCCAAATATTCTTTTAAAAATCCCAAGGAGAAAACTTCCTATTGAAAAATAACATAATGGGATGGGATGTTTATGTTAAAAACTTAGTTAGAGAGAAATATTAAATTGGGTATACATCAAATGAAATAATAGCAGGAGAGAAATGCATGCTTTAAAGGAAAAGGGAAAGATATTTTCCTAATTAAAATAAAAAAAATCTTAGGTAATTAAGGGTGCACGTCGTTAAAGTAGGACACTATTATGGAAAAATATGTTGGGAATATCTATGAGCTTGGGGGGAATTGTTGGCTACAATTATTGGTTGGGAGGAACATGCACTCTCCCTGAAGGTTCCCAAGTGGCAAGTTATGGTCAGATGATTGTGATTTAACGTTTTTATGTTAAATTATACATATGCCAATTACCGTTAGTATTGTGATGATTGTTAATTAAAATGGTGTGATAAATAAAAGGTTGTAAGTGAGTAGAATATGTGCATGCATGGTCAAATTCATTTCACATTCAGAACTGGTTATATTTTCTGTTATAATTAGGACAAAATTTGGTTGTTACTCAGATAAAACTACTTGATTAAATGATAAACTATGTAGGATTTTTTACATATGTCTTCTAGAGTTAAATTCTTAGATATAGAATTCTCGTTGTTCTGATTATAGTAAATAATAATTGGATTCCTAAACTCGTAGGATACCTAATAATAGTACAAGTGTGAGTGTATAGGTAAATAATTACATGTATATGACTTTATCTACTTAGTATATTCGTGATAAGTATATTTGCAATAACCAAGTACTCTATATGTTTATATTATTGTGTATACATAAGAAGAAACATGTATAGCACATAGAGTTATATTCCAAAGAGCTGAGAAGGAAATCTACCTTAATAATTAGATGGAATAGTTGAAATAAATAATGGTAGTAATAGGGTGACAACTCTATTACTAAACATATACATGAAAACTAGAAAGCCAAATTAAAGTTAATAATGTGTGATTCGCCTCTCCAGCAAAAGTAAAAACTTGACTCATCATAGACTCGTATGAGTTATAGTAGATGGTAATGTAAATATGAAAGGGGTAAGCAAACATGGAATAAACTTGAAAATCCCATATATCATTAAAGGAAATAAATATTTTTGAGATTGGCTAAGACTTCTTCGTAAGGAAGGTTCTAATATTTTTCATAATCTATGTCTTACTAACTAGATTATGTTAGTACCTTCCAATTCTTGACTAATTTAGTTTACAATAGTAGGATAAGTGGATTTATATATGAGGCATCAATATGCCTAGAATTTAGTAATCTATCGATAAGCCCTTCAAAGGAATAATGATTCCATATTGGAAGAAAAACAAATTAGTAAATTAATTATGTGTTAATAAATATATTAAGAATAAGTCATATTGACCAATTAAATGGTCAAAGTGACTCTAGTCCATAAAAAAGTGAAAGGGAATTATATGAACGTCAAAGCAGTACATAAGAATAACTTTAATATGCTAATTATAATAAATTATGGAATTGAGAGGCATATTTACAAGTTAGCAATCCCATTATAGATGTGCCTATAATGGCAAAACTTATGAAAAAGATAGCATATGAGACATAAACCACAAGATAAAATTTCTTATTACATAAATTATTCATACATGTGGAGACTATTACAGAAGAAATAGCCCTATTAAAAGTATGAGAGTACAATGAACATTATATAAAAATTATGCTAGAAGAGAACTATAATCAGGAAATAACATAAACTTTGATCTCCCTATCCAGAAATAGATGAATTATTAGTAAACTCAATGAAATAAAATACTATGAAATCATATATTCCATTTAAAAATAGAACGAATACAATGAGAGGTTCTATTGAAAACTTTGTTCGGTGAAGTCCATAAATGTTGGTGACACATAGCGTATCAATTGATCTAGTGATTTGAAAGATAACTGATAGATGTTGGGAGTTAATATGGTTGTTTTGAGATGCAACAATTTTTCATTCCAGAGGATTATTTGACCTCCCGTTTTTCCTATAGCAACATTAGAAATATTTCGATAGCCCTTCCAACGTTTCTTATGAATGAAGGCAATTGTATCTAAACCCACGTTTGTTTCTTGGAGGAGCATAATTTCAAACTTGTTGGTAATGATATTCTATTATAGAAGTATTATTTTTGCAGGCCCATTAAGACCTTGTATATTCGATTAGGCACCTAGCTCCTCTCAGATTTGGCTAGTTACTTTTCTTCGACACTTTTGTCTCAGTCCTTTAGGGTTGTATTGGTTTACCATGATATTGGACTTGATGCCAATTTGATTAATATCTCCATACTCCCTTTTTTCCATGACTTCTTTTAGTTCCTCTTGTTAGAGGAAGGCCTCTGCTATATTATGTACATACTCCTTTGTTATGGCTGACATTCCATTATTTTCCCATATTTTTGTTACTTTGTTGAGGTCCATGTCTTCTAAGACCTATTCAATTGCTACCTCTACATTTATTCCATTTTCATGACCTTGTTCCATTTCGATGTGCTTTGTTTCCTTCATGATTGAAATTTGGTTTTTGATGAAGATGGGTTCCCTCTCTTGCGAGGTAAGGTTAGTGTGTGCTTCACTACTAGTCTGGGTTTCCTTCTCATCCTTTTCTTTTTCTTGATCTTCGTGGTTTTCTCCTAGAATATCGAATTTGTTTCTCTTCACTTAGATTGAAGAGGTATTATTTCCTTGCATCCCGCTACCATGCGTGTTCATAGGGCTACTCTGGTGGAGCCTTGTTCATCTACTGCTTGTTATGGTTGGGGGTTGGCTTATTGTTGAGTGTTTTAGGGGAAGTCTCAAAAGAGATGCCCATGCTATTGGCATTTGCGAAAATGAAAGAAAATGTTCTTGTAATATATATTATGCACCCGTTCCTACTAATGTAAAACAAGTTTTATTGCTTCTGGAAGGGATCCTAATGCATCCATGCAAATGTAGATTCTTGGGTAGGAGATGTAATGCCATGTCCCGTTACCTTCAAAAATTTCAATGTATTATTTGAGCTTGTTTCCTATTCCTCTTAGAACTGAAGGTGCCTAGTAATTTGTTGGAAAATAGTAGAGTCTGATCCAAACCACCACTCTCATAAAATCTCCCCTCTCCAAGGTGAAAACGCTTTTCCAGTATCACATATACATCCCTGTTGAGTTTAAGAAATAAGGCACTCCTTGAAAGATTCAATTTGAGTCTTCTAGTAGATCAATCATCACTCTTAACAAAACCTTAGAGTAAAGCTCGATCTTGATGCTTCCCTTCGGGTGCCATTTTTGTTGTATCCACTAGTTCAATGCTTTCTCTAAGGGCTAAAAACTCGTCAACTTGTAAATGATATTGTGTTGCTCCATATATTCCCTATAAGAAACTATCTCAAGGTGTTCCATCTATAGGGTTGGGATTTTTTTGGTTTTTGGGATACTTGGTTTGTTGTGGATGATTTTTCTTGGTGTTTCCTATTGGAACCCACAGAATGGCTATTTTGTGAGTGCTTGGTGCTCTTTCCTGGTCCTCGCTCTCTAGAATTGGTGGTTGGGGGTTTCTTGAAAGCATTATGATTGGTTAGTTTGGTGAAGAAAGAAGATTTTGTCTCCTTCCTTTTGCTAGCAATGATTTCCCTGAAGGAGGGGGTACTTGAGACCCATCCTAACATGACCATGGATAGTGTCAAAACCAAATCCTAGTTCACAGTTGTAGACCTCGGTGTTTGTACTCCCTGTCAACAATCTCTATTTTTATTTGTAGTAATGATTTATTACACACGCACACACACACACACAGATATATATATATATATATATATATATATATATATATATATATATATATATATATAGATAATAGATATTCATAACACTTAATGCACTTTGTGATTAACACAAGGAGAATTTTAGGAGTTTAATTATTTCTTTTTCTTCCCAAAAATTTGTTAATTTCCATCTTTTCTAAAAATAAGATGCTCTTCAAATATTTGAACGAAAATGTGATAAAAATTGTATACTTAATCTATAAAATACTAATAACATTGACAAAAGTCTTTACAATTTAAAATAAATTTCCATCTTAAAATAGTCCAACCGCATAAAAATTGAATTATCTTTCTTATTTAGATTGTCATCAAGTTGTTTCCACATGTAATTAACCAAAATATTTCATCCTAAAAAAGTAACAAAAACTCTATATATTTCCCTTTAGATAATCTAGCTTAATGATAACAAAACATCAAGAAATAATAATTAAAATAAAAAATAAAAACAACCATGTGAGAAAATCATATAATCCTCATAGTATTTTGTTTGTTGAAAAGATTGAATCTCTTAAATCATTTATCAAAACTCATCTCCAAGTAAAACAACCAACACATTCTTAAATTCATGGAGAAAATCAATTCCATCTCCTAAGATGCGATAAACAAAGAAGCTCTTATTATATATATATATATATATATGCCAAGAGCCATGCGATGTGAATAACAAAGAAATGGCTTCCTCGGTAAGATATTTTTCTCCTCTTTTAGAATAAGGAAACTTTTTTTTTTCCATTTCCATTTATCTTGGGTTTCAATTTATACTTCCTACTTCATCGGAAGATGGGTATCTTTTAACTAATCAGTTCTTAGAGTTAAACTCTAAAGAGGAGATTATGATATCACTTATATTTTATTGGACATCTTAGCGTTAATAAATATTTTAAAATAAAGTTAGCTCAAAAAGTTGTGGAGGAATAATATGTTGATATATTGATTAAGATGAAGTAAAAGCAAGTATGCTTGTGCCAAAATTGGTAACTTTAAATTTAAAGAAATATTTTGTAACAAATAATTTAAATGAAATTAAATAAATATATCCAACTACAAGAATGATCCCTCCTTTAAATTTAAAGAAATATTTTGTAACAAATAATTGAAATTAAATTAAATAGATATATCCAACTACAAGAATGATCCCTCCTGCAAATACAATGTTTTTCGTTCATATGAGAATTTCACTTAAAACTGGAAAAGCCGCTTCCCATGAACTATTTGAGTGTGAAGGAACATATCCATTAAGAGCTACAAATTTAAAAAAAAAAGAATCTAAGTCACATCAACAGACGAGGACCCACGACCCTAATTAATCAGTAACTTTTTAACATAAAAAATGTAGGAAAGGAAATGACAATAATGATGGAGGATAAGTATAAAGGGAATAAACCCCGTGGAAGAGAATCAACAAGATTGAATTGATCTCAGAATCGCGATGAAAAATAAGAACAGTTCGAAGTGTTGGAGATAGAAGAAAAATAATCCATCAGATATAAAAAGGAGTTGTAATTGTTTAGAAGAAGTGTGCAAACTAATTATGCCCACGGAGTGATTAACCTTCTCGTTGATCCTACTTTTAACGTGAGCTCCGAAGCGTGTCGTTCATTAAGCTTAGAACGATAGAAGATGAACAACGGATTTGCTTCCATATCCCGCTTAAGATCTTTTCGCCAAGGTTTAACATAATGAAGTCAAACTTCAAATGGACCGTTAACTGGAATAAATTTTCCTTAGATTTAATTTAAGTGGATTAAAAAGTCTCTACAACCTTTATCGAACCGGTAGAAATTACTCACTCGAACTCGCTCTGCTTTATATATATATATAGCTAATATATAAATATTGAATGGCTCTACTTTATACATAGATAATACTTAAATACTGAATGATTTTGGATTAGTAGTAAAAGAAATGGAAAGCATTAACGTGTGAAGTATATATGTGTCAGAGAATCTAATTTTAACTACTTGTTAGGTGTCAAAACCGTCCAAGTGTTCATTTGGTTCAATTTAGTTCAATATCACTACACTCATTTAATGTTGATGTCTTTAATGTAATCTTATTTAACTAGTTCAAAATACTGAGAAGAGCAACTCTCTACTCCATAATTTCCAATTTTTGTCATGGTATCAGAGCACGAGATAGCATAAGACTCTAGAGAGAGCAACACTTCAATTTTTTTGGGATTCAGAAAGAAGAAGCAAGGGTAGTGTGAGGCCGAGGGGAAAGTGCGAAAGAAACTTGAATTTTGCACATATAAAGAAAAATAAATGAGTCAGTTTCAGCCATATGAAGAGAGCTGAGTGCGTCAGTTTCACACCCCAACAAAAAGGAAAGTGCACAAAGAGAGCAAAAGTTACGAAATTGTCAAATTTTTAAGATTGTCGCATTCTCAAAAGTAAAAAGGTACACAAAATTGTAAGCAGCCTTATATCAATTGTTGATTCCCTTAATATTCGACAATCAGACGAACATGAGCGCGGTCAATTAATTGACCGCATGTTCAAAGGCTTAAACAATTATGTGAAAGATTATTCAAAGCCTTCTTTTAAAGGAGGAAGTTTTTTTATAAAAAGGGGAATTTAAAAAAACGGTTTATGTAATTTTTTAGTATGTTTCTACTATTCTACAAGGGCTTGGGTTTCTCTAAGGGTATTGTTCATAGGGGAAGGATAATGATTTTTTTTTTAAATGAGGTGTTATCATATATTTTTTTTGAAAAGATTTGTGGAAGATATTGGGAAAGTATTGTTTTTTAAGAAAGATTTACTTTTTTCTTTTGCAGTTCATTATCATTCAAAATTTATTTGCTAATACATTTTCTTGAAAAACTAAGAGGCTAAGAAAATTGCAGCAACAAGAAGAGACGTATGAAGTTTTTTTGAAAGAAATGGAAATGAAGAGTCAAAATGATGTCTTTGCATTAAAATGCATAAAGTAATTTGTCGATGACAATATTCTTTGCATGATTTCAAATGCCAAAATAGCCAAGGAGGCTTGGGATACCCTTGAGAGGAGTTTTGGTATAAGGGGAGCATTGAAGTTGAAGATGAAGGCTATACATACCTACAACGAAATGAAAAATTTGTTGAATCCCACTGTGCTCAACCACAAGTGGATGATGTTTGTGAAGAAGTTGCAGAAGCGATAGAAAAGGACCAAGTAGATGCTTGTGAACCCCACTATGCACAACCACAAGTGGATGCAAATTTGTTGATTCCAACATCAGAACTTGTTGATGACAATTTGTCGAATCAAGCAATACAAGTTGTTAATGGAGGAGAAAATATTATGATGAATCCAACAATTTGATTTGTTGATGTAAAGTTTGATAAAGACTTGTTACTTAATGATAAATGGTTGCAAATCATGCAACAAAAACATCATATTGACATGATACTATTTGGTGAAGTAATTCCACTTGAATCTGAAAACCAAGTGGAAGAGACAAGAGGCAAAGAAGGAAGGCCACAAAGAGAAAAGAGACTCAAAGGAAGAGGCGGAGAAGGAAGCACAATAGGAGAAAACTCTCATTGCATAGTATAAGGAACAAAACCAATGGGGTTCTGCAAATATTTTTAATTCTAACGTTGATGTCCGTGTGTAGGAACGTACAACAATTATGTTTCCTTGAAGGATTACTTGCAAAACCATGCATTGATAAAGTTCACTTAGAATTTGTAGAAATGAATGTTGAAGACAGCTTGGATGATGAAAACATCAATGAAATTTTCAAGCATTGGATTTTTTGAGAAATATTTTTTATTATAAGCTAATTTTGCAGCAAATTAATGATGAAGATCACATAACAGAAGATGACATGCAGTAGCAGTGCAATCCATATACAAACCGATTTTTGAAGAAGTCCAGGACATGCTTAGACAATCTGGAACAATGGAAAACCTACACCAACAAATGACAAAACTAAAGAAGTCCACATACAAGCTGATTTTTGAATAAGTCGAAAATATGCTTAGACAATCTGGAACAATGGATTTAGAGGCTATAGGATCTGAAAGAAGAAAAGAAGAAAATTATTTTTTAAAATTGTAAGCCTAACTAAGACATAGAGGAACAGGTATGTTAATTAAATTTTTATTTGGTTGTAATTAAGAGGAGTATTGGAGAATCTAATTCCAACCACCTGCGATGTGCCAAAACTGTCCATCCAAGTGTCATCACAAGATCGAGCCCTGATTTCTTTCTATGTGATCTTGACATCAGAATATTGACAAAAATTTAAAATTATGGATCAAATAATTGTTATTTTCAATATTTTGAATTAGTTAAATAAGATTATATTAGAGATATCAATATTAAATGACTACAGTGACATTAAACTAAATTGGACTAATTGAAATTGAACCTCACAAGATCGAGCCCTGATTTCTCTCTATGTGATCTTGACATTAGAATATTGACAAAAATTAAAAATTATGGATCAAATAATTTTTATTTTCAATATTTTGAATTAGTTAAATAAGATTATATTGGAAATATCAATATTAAATGACTACAATGACATTAAACTAAATTTGACTAATTGAAATTGAACTAAGAGAGTTTGATGACGTTTTAGTTGCTCTAGTTAGCAAGATCAGATCAGATCAGCACCATTCAGTCACTGAAAGCATGCCAGGCTTGAATCCAGTACGGTATATATCTAATGATATTGTTTGCCCGTCTCTATGTATATATATATATATATATATTGTGGAATGTCAGTAATACGTCCAACAAGACTTCGACAAGGCACGCGGAAAAAGAAAAGTGGCCGGTTGTTCTCCTAGAGGACGCCAAGAATCGAAGCATATGCGGGCAAATGCCAGGATATTCCTCGGAGGACGCAGGGAATAGACGCATATCCCGGATATTCGAGGACCTTTCTTCGACTAATGTGAGGTTACTGTCTGTTGTAATGTGTGAACGTGTTTCAAGGAATATAAATCGGTATTGTTACTTCAGGATATACCATTCTGCTATTCAATTTAAATCAGCTCGTTTTGAACCATTAGGGCAACGGAGACACACTGCGCATTGCCATATAGAAAAAATGGGTGCAATTCTTTTTTATATGTGCAGACCACTTACAAGGGCACTCTCCTTTGGCGGAAAGTATCCCTCAAGGAGTGTCTCCTAAATTTTGTTGCATATTTGGTTTTTGTGTTATACAGTGTCCGGATCAAGCCGCTGCGTTACTGTGGAGAAAACATCTGTAAATTTTCTTTTGAGCAGCTCAAACGCTAACTGCCTGCCAAAGGAGAATTGCCTTGCCAGTGGACTTGCACAATTCAGAACTGAATGAAAAACAAGAATGGAAGTCTGTGGATAAGGTCTAGAATACAAATTGTAAGTCCGTGGACTAACCCCAAGTATGTTTTTATGTTCAATTAGTTTTCTTTCTTTCTTCATCCGGCTATTAAAAGACTAACGTTTGCGTGATTATAATCCTTTCTCCCTTACATATTTGAATTTTTAGGCAAAAAGAAAGATCACTAAATAGTTAGCTTCTCAAATTGCTTAAAAGCATTAACCGATTTTCCCTTTAGAAAATAAGGTAGCCCTTATTATCGTTACTAGCCCTTTTAGAAGAATACGTACTTATTATCGCTTTTTGAAGGAGAAAGAACTCATGTAATAAGATTCTGTACGTATAGTTGTCTGTAAATTCAGTCACCGGGGCAAGCAATATGCTTTATGCCATCTCCACCATCATCATGGTTCGTTGATATTTGATAATTAGTTGTCTTTAGATCGAAGATTTAGATTCAGCGTGGTTGGCAATTTTTTTTTATTTTTCCATTCATTTTCAAAATTTTAGATTTTTTTAGATAAAATAAAGTGACAAATTTTATTTTTTTGGTTTACATGCACGCACTTAGTTTTTATTTTTATAGGCACTTAGTTTTTATTTTTACTTTTATTTTTGTGGTTGTACATGCATTTAGTTAGTCTTAATTAGTTTCATTGAAATTCTAGTTATGGTAAGTGATGTGCAATTTCAAAGTTATGGTAAGTGATGTGCATATAGTTAGCGGTAGTTAAATCTAGTGCTTACATGTGGTGTGCATTTTTCTTGCATGTGTTGTGTACTTAGTTAGCATTATTTAAATTAGTACTTACGTGTGTTGCACTACATGATTTTAGTTAGCTAACTCTAGTGTTTGCATGCGGTGAATGTGTATTTCAAGATAAAACACACTTAGTTTTAGTTAAATTTAATTAGCTTAGTTATTGAATGTACAACTAAGCTTAACTTAGTTGCTGAATGTGTACTTTAAGATAAAACACACTTAGTTTTAGTTAAATTTAATTAGCTTAGTTATTAAATGTACAACTAAACTTAACTTAGTTGTTTTACGTATTGATTCTCACAATAATATTTAATTAATTAAATTCATTTCCTATTCTAATTTTCTCTTTCAATTGTTGTGATTTTAGACCATTAGCCTATATCTATGGTCTAATAATTTGACAAAACTTCCAACAATATATATATATATATATATATAAATTTACTAATATATTTTTATTTTTAATTTCTTATGTAGATTTTTTTAGAAAAATATAATTTATTATTATATGTTGTTGAAATAATGTAAAATTTTAATAATAATATTTTCTTTATTATTTATATCTTTTAATTGACTTACTATTTTTTATTTTTAAATTGTTATATATAATTTTTTAGAAAAACATATTTTATTATTATTATTTTTTGAAATAATGTAATTTATATTTTATGTTATTTTGATAAAATTTAAATTTAAAGTTTTTTAAAATAATTTATTACAACTGATAAATTGTTATTGTATTTTTCCCACCTTGGTAGATAGAGTCCACATATCCTTTTAAACTTTATTTTCCCATGATCGAAATAAAATAGAAAAGAAAAAACCTAAATTATAGAGTATTACAATAAAAGTACTTACAATACTGGTAAAATTTTAATGTGAAAATGGAGTCCTCATATCGTTCAGAACTTTATTTTCCCAAGATTGAAATGGTCAGTGAAAAAAACGTGTAGTATTACTTGAGCAGTTAGAAACATGTAATATTCGTAAAATTCCACTCGGAAAATGCTCTGCTCACTAAGGCAACTTTCATATTATTTTATTTATTTAATATTTTTAAAATATTTAAATTACAATTGAATTTTAATTTTAGTTTTAATTTTCCTAATAAAAATAGTTATTATATATAAAATAATTTTAATTTTATAAAAATATTATTTTAAAAAATATCTTTTAATAATAATTTTTTATATTCTTTAAATTATTTTTAATTTCTTAAATATTTCTAAAAATAATATAATCTATAATTAATTAATAATCTTAATTTCTTCCGTAAAATATAAACTTAAAATGAAAAAATAAATAACCAATCAAGTTACATTTGTTTTTAACTTCACTCGCTTGCAGTTTGGTTGCCTGAGCCCAGGTATTTTGTTATGTGAAACTTCGTGCTAATTATGGGGCTAATTTTTTGCAAAATATCATGAACTGATGCTAAGATGTATTGGATGAATTCAACAAAATTAGGAAAAATAAATACTCAATCAACTTACTTTTATATAATATATATATATATATATATATATATACTTACTGCGTTAATTGGAAATACAATAAATTGGTTTCCAATTGTACTTAAAGATATTAGAATTACATTAAAAACCATAAATGTTCAATTTTTTATAAACTTATTCGTAACATCTCTCAAAATCACCCATTGATTATTTTTAACTTAATAAAAGGGTAACAATTAATTTGATTGGCATAGAGAAAACATCTCATTATTATTTTAGCATTTATTTTGTTTTAGTGTATCAATAAACATTGTATAGCCTCTACGCCATGGCTATGCTATGAAATTGACTTAGCATAAGTCTAGACACATATTGCAATGGTAGTTTTCTTTTATTGATAGTTAGCATTTGTAAATAGTGTGGTGACCTTGACAACTATACCCCATGGACCATATATTTCTCGGATGGCTTTATTTTAACTGTACCACCGAGCACAATATTTCATTGTTAGTTCGTCCCCCTTAGCCTAATCTCGTGGATTGTTATGATGTATGTAATCTATTGCATTCATTAAAGGTGGAAGTGCATGGCTTCAACTTTTCCAAGTTACCCTCATGGTGCCTTGCTCTCACACGGAGGTTACATGGTGGACCGTCCAAGTGATGAATCCACGTGGTAGGAGTCCACGTGTTAAACCCCGTCCGACCAGGTGATCCTCGCTATCAACGATGGTGATCATCCTCTGACACATTGTGTCATTTGCTTTTGGACTTGGTAAAGAAAAGAGCTCTGCAACCATGAGGGTAATTTGGAAAAGTTGAAGCCATGCACCCACTAGGTTTCTTTGTAGATTAATTTTCTTGAAGGTATTTGGATGATGACAACTTCTATGTTGTCGGTGTTTTCGAACAATGCCCATAATGATCCTATACTTACTGCTTTCATTTTCTTTGTTTATTTCCTCAGTTACAATTCTTCACATAGATTTGGGTTGAGTTAGACTTCTAATTTCCTGGTATCTGCATTCTTGGCAAGAACAAATGCAAACTTCTTGCGAAGGTTCGAACGTGATGGTCAAAGCCTTCTAAGGCATTTTGGCTTCATTCTCCTTTTCCATGGCTTCTTTCCAGGTAAACCTCTATGCTAACAAATCTAATTTAAAACCATAATTCGATTTTCCCTTACAAGTAGGGTTTCTCTTTATATTTCATCTATGGATTGAATGTAAATCCCACTTTCTTTTGACAACATCATGAGGACTTTCCACTGACCCTTCTCCAAGGTAAGGAACCGTTTTAAATGGAAAATTCATTTGTAATTACTCGTGTGGCAATTTCTTCATGGCGTAATGTCTAACTAAGAGTTCTATGCTTATAGGTTATCTCTTAAATTCGTATTGGGGCTTCATTCAAATGGCACATTCATGGTTCATTTGCTTAGGGAGTTACTCTTTTTCGTCATAGCTCTTATAGGTACTACGTTTTGTTGGTGCCTCTGAGTTCTCAAAACAATTATTTGTCCTTTGGCTCTGTCTCATCGAGATGAATTAATTTATAAAGTGTTTATGGCATAGAAATCTTTAACAAGCCATGGTACTTCCTCATTACTTTTTTTATTTTCCACGGGGTTCAATTCAAACACTCGGAAGAATGCCCAACCTTTGTAGCTAAAGCAACTGTAATTTTTTTGAATAAGTCTTTTTTTATGTCAATGAACTTTCTCATATATTCTAATTTTAGTTACGACGAAAACTTGTATGGATGACTGTTGTAACTCTTCTTTTTCAAAAATGATTATACTATACACATTTTTTTTACTCTGTGATAAGCCTTATTATCCTAAAGACTACGACATAATGGCAATGTTTGATCTTTCCTTTCTTTTTCCCTTGATGTGTAAAATGAATTTATTTAAGATGTTTAAAACATGCACTACATTTAAATTGTGTTTGTTTTGTTCTTTTTTTTGCTTTTTTTTTTCAAAGTAAATAGTTACAATTTTTATGTGCTTCATAAACCTATATAAATGGTATGGCTATTATTTTCTGTTTTAGGAGCTACCTATAGGCTAGAAAGCCTGGTAGACCCATGTCACGAGTTTCCACTTAAGGGATTTCTTAGAGCCTTGAGTATGATTATAGTTAGGGTTGCATGATTCTTGTCCCATCGACGGGGTTTTCCTTCCTTGTCTACAACCTGTGACATGTTAACCATGGCTCCAATTTGTATTCTTAGCCAACTCTATAATTTGTTGTTTAGTAATCTCTCCCCTTTCCTATGACCTAAATATGTATGCAAGTTTGTAACAAGTGGAATGTTACCATTGGCATTGACTATTCACTAGTATTTTTCTTTTAATAATTTTCTAGGTAACTTCTAATCTATCCAACTCTCTTTGGATTTTCTATATTTCTTTCCATATTTCTTATATATCAACTAGCACAATAGATATCAATGTTAGGTTCCCGAGCATGATTTCTTGACTCAAATTTCTACAGTAATAGGAACACTTAAGACTTAAATTTTTAGATACCTCATTGTTAAGTCTTATGCCACTAACTTCCATATCTCACACAGCAAATACCACACACACATATATCCTTTTTAGAAGAATACATTAGTAGAATTTAACCATTCTATTTCTGTAATACACACAGGGAAACATATATACATAATAAAATGTTGTATTATACCATAATTCTGAAATTCAAAACAAAATATATTTAACACAAATCTCGTGAATACTCACTGTGACACCCCTATATTGTTCCCTTTGAAGATAGCTATTTTTAGACTATATAGTTATTATTTGAAGTTAATGGCTATACAATCTGGAATTGAAAATATTTTGTTATGCAATTAAATTTTATTTAATAAATAAATTATTGTTTGGTAAAAATAAGGAAAGAACACATAAGTAATAGAGACTTATTTTTATTCTATAAAAAGTTGTTAGTGGTCAAGTCCACATGGTGGGTCTTTACAAATATTCTCTTAAAAATCCCAAGGAGAAAAATTCCCACTTAAAAATAACATAATGGGATAGAATGATTATGTTAAAAACTTAGAGAGAAATATTAAGTTGGGAATACATCAAATGAAATGATAGCAGGAGAGAAATGCATGCTTTAAAGGAAAAGGGAAATATATTTTCCTAATTAAAATAAAAGAAATCCTAGGTAATTAAGGGTGCAGGTCGTTAAAGTAGGACATTGTTAAGGAAAAATATGTTGGGAATATCTATAAGAAAACTGCTGATGAATACAAAGGGTTGTTGATTCCTGGAAGCAAGAAGTATGAGCTTGGGGGGAATTGTTGGCTATAATTCTTGGTTGGGAGGAACATGCACTCTCCGTGAAAGTTCCCAAGTGGCATGTTATGGTTAGATGATTGTGATTTAATTTTTTTATGTTAAATTATACATATGTCAGTTACCGTTAGTATTGTGATGATTGTTAATTAAGATGGTGCGATAAATTAAAGGTTGTATATGAGTAGAATATGTGCATGTGTGGTCAAATTTGTTTCACGTGTTATATTTTCTGTTATAATTAGGACAAAATTTAGGTGTTACTCAGATAAAACTACTTGATTAAATGATAAACTATGTAGGAATTTTTACATATGTCTTCTAGAGTTAAATTCTTAGATATAGAATTCTCTTTGTTTTGATTATCAGTAAATAATAATTGGATTCCTAAACTCGTAGGATACCTAATAATAGTACAAGTGTGAGTGTATAGGTAAATAATTACATGTATATGGCTTTATCTGCTTAGTATATTCGTGATAAGTTGCAATAACCAAGTACTCTATATGTTTATATTATTGTGTATACATAAGAAGAAACATGTATAGCACATAGAGTTACATTCCAAAGAGTTGAGAAGGAAATCTACCTTAATACTTAGATGGAATAGTTGAAATAATTAATGGTAGTAATAGGGTAACAACTCTATTACTAAACATATACATGAAAACTATAAAAGAAAATTAAAGCTAATAACTTGTGATTCACCTCGCAAGAAAAAGTAAACAATTGACTAATTGTGGACTCATACGGGTTATAGTCGATGGTAATGTAAATACGAAGGGGAAAGGAAACATGGAATAAACTTGAAAATGCCAAGATCATTAAAGGAAATAAATATTTTTGTGAGTTTGGCCAAGACTTCTTTGTAAGGAAGGTTCTGGTATTTTTCATAATCTATGTCTTACTAGCTAGATTATGTTATCAACTTGCAAGTCTTGACTAATTTAGTTTATAGTAGTAGGATAAGTGGATTTATATATGAGGCATCAATATGACTAGAATTTAGTAATCCATTGATAAGCTCTTCAAAGGAATAATGATTCCATAATGGAAGAAAAACAAATTAGTAAATTAATTATGTGTTAATAAATATATTAAGAATAAATCATATGACATATTAAATGGTCAAAGTGAATCTAGTCCATAAAAAAGTGAAAGGGAATTATATGAACATCAAAGTAGTACATAAGCATAACTTTAGTATGGTAATTATAATAAATTATGGAATTGAGAGGCATATTTACAAGTTACCAATCCCATTACAGGTATTCCTATAATGGAAAGCCTTATGAAAAAATAACATATGAGACATAAACCATAAGATAAAATTTCTTATTACATAAACCATTCATATGTGTGGAGACTATTACAGAAGAAATTACCCTTTTAAAAGTATGAGAGAACAATAACCATTATATAAAAATTATGCTAGAAGAGAATTATAATGAGGAAATAACATAAACTTTGATCTCTCTATCCAAAAACAGATGAATTATTAGTAAACTCAATGAAATAAAATACTATGAAATCATATATTCCATTTAAAAATAGTACGAATACAATGAGAGGTTATACCGAAAATTTTGTAGGTCTAGAACTCTGAAAGGTAACAAGATTTTATCTTGAAAAATATAATTAAAAAAACCAAGACAACCAACATTCCTAAAAGAAACCCTCAAGTTCATGCTAATGCAACTTAGAAAAAGATTGACACCACAGCCCTATTAAGGGACTATCACCAAGACTCCTAAGTCATACTAGAGACATGCGGTCACTAGGGTAGTATCACCAACCTGAGTAAAGAGGAAGTTGATATTTTCTTTAGAGATAAGATAACCTTCTTATGCAAATCAAAGAAAGGAACACAACCATTTAATTGGCATACCTGCAAAAATATGGAAGCATATGTTGTGTTGAAATAAGAAGGGGATACATCAAAAATGAAAATAATGAAATGAACTAAGTGTATACCTGATGACGAGAATGGGATTACATACTCTATGCAACTATATGGGAAAGGAACGTCAAAAAATTAATATAGTGCTTTAATCAAAGAATAAACCCATTATAAACTCAAAGAGAACACAAGAATTAAGTGGAAATGTTGTGTTAACAATTACTATGTCTTAGCCATGAATAGCCATGGCTGAAGGAGACAATAAAGATTAATATTAAACCAGTTAGAGTTACAGTGGAAAAGCCCCATCTCATAAGGAAGTATCGAAGAATAATAGATTTTACAATAAGAACAAAAAGAACTAGAGACGAGTTGATAGGGATGCCAAAGAATAGTAAGCCCTTAGAATTTCAAGACTCTGGTGAATGAGACAGAATAAAACTTAGGGTTAATATCAAATACACTAGGTACAAATATAACCCTGAAGTGGGGAATATAATTGAAATCTCTTGAAATTATTATGAATAAAGACAAAGTATAAGAGTAAACTAAATAAGCCATATTTCCAAGTCACGGTTTAGAGATAAACCCTAGGTCGATGAACGACCAACGACCAAAGACCTGTAGTAAATGTACGCAAATGTGGAAATAAAATAACTATAAGTATTACCAAGGCTATTATGAGGTTGTAGTCCAAGAAAAAGGTCAAATAAAAGCCCTAGTTGTGCCATTACCTACCGACAAAGTAAGTGACATTAGTGCGGTTGAACGTTATAAAAAGAAAGTAAATACACGTAAGATTAAGATAATTTAACCGCGTGATTACCTTGCAATTGGAGCAACATGATGGAGCACTTGTAGTTGAACCGTCTACTGAAAAATTGACATTACTCTAAGAGAAACCCGCCTTGATTCCTACATTTTTATCATGGAAAACAAATAAATTATATCCACAGAATATATATAGGGAGGAGGGAATGAAAGAAGTACAAGAAAAATGATATTACCTTTGTTAAATGGTTTGACAGGTGATTCCCCTTAAGACAATCAAGTTCAAGTATGCAACTAACATGCGTCACCTAATCCCATGTGGCCTGAGAAAATTTGGACACTTATCATAGCTGACCAACGCTTTGGTCACGTAACACCACAAGATATAATACAAATTAATTTTTATCTTGGGTTTTCTTACTCTATGGAAAACGTCGAGAAAATCTCTCGAATCAAATGTGAAGACAAAACCTCAACTCTTTATGGTGCATAGGAAAAATGTTCCATGTCAAGGAATAAGAGAAAGTACATGTGTGGCCTAGCCATTGAGATGCCAAGTGCAATGAATGGCGGACGCCATACACTGACCATATTATATAAGGTTGAAAGGATATTTTATGTTCGTTTGTTAAACCTAACATAAGGAAAAATCCTAGCACTATATATAAATTATACATGGTTCAATAACTATGTTGTAAGGGTACAATACCATAATAATCTTATTTTTGATACAAATATCAATGTACCTATGTATATCGGTGTAGATTATTGGGTAGTGTTGTGAATTCGAACGTTGTATATTATAGTATGGTGGATAGTTGAACATCATATATAGTTTAAATATGACGTCCATTCATGTAAAGAAACTTATGAACCTAGTGTATATGTATAGGAGTCCATAGTACCAAAATAAGCATGATATTATTATTATCTTAGTTACAATAATGTAATAGTAAAAGTAACGAGGGTATTTAATTTTTTTTGGCTAAGAACAATAAAATGGTGACAAGTACGAAGTATTCAAAAATACTACTTTTATGGATAATTATTGCACTAAACTATTTTTTTTAGAATGTATATGACGTATGTTACACACATATACTTATCTAAAATTCTTGAAGATAGAGTAGAGGTTTCCATGTTCCTCCCAACTATTGAACTATAGTTCCCATGGTTCCCCTTGAGCTCTAGGCCCTTCTTCTAGGAAAGAAACACAGTAATGTTTCACAACTTAAACCTCCTTAACCCAAGCAACATCCTACTAATGTTGGGTCTAGATCTAGTCTTTCTCTCCCAATGGCACATTTATTTTTATTTAGACTACCTTTATCTCCCACAACTCTTTTTCATACAACTTCCACCCATTACATTTATCTATAGTTAATTATTCTTTTGGTGGTTTTGTCATTCAACAGTACCTCTGTGACCATAATGGATAACTTTTCTCTCTCTTGTTGTCTTTCTTTTCTTAAACTTCCTTTGGCATAATTGATTCCAACTATTTTCCTAGAAGCTAGGAGTATAACCTCTCACATGATAACCTCTAATGTATTTCCAAAACTAATAATAACTAAAATATTTTCTTTTTATTAATAACATAAATATTTACATCCTCATAACATATTTCCTTTTCACATGTTCAATTTTAAATTTCAAAAATCATTTAAAAATCAATTTACTAGGGCTATTACATCTCCCATATTGTCCTCGATGTTCTCACACTTTTCATTTCCTTTGAAATGACATGGGAAAAGGTTCTTTAAATTGATCCTCCGTCTCCCAAGAGGCTCCCCTAGGTGCAAATGGATTCCATTGCACTTTCACATATGTGGTGCCTTGATTCTAGAGTTTAGTTTCCCTCTAATCCAAAATTTTTAGAGGCGTGACTTGGAAATCACCTTTTGGTTCGACCTGTATAGAATTCCAATCGATAATGTGAGAAGGATCATAAATACTTTTTTTCAAAAGAGACACATGAAATACATTATGAACCTTAATGTTGGTTGGTTGTGCTAGTTAGTGGGCCACTAGCCCTACCCTGACTAGTATTTCATATGACCCACAGAAATTGAGGGGATAATTTAGCACAATTTCCAAATTTTAAAGAAATATTTTATGGTTTGTACTTTAATATATACCTCTTGTCCCACATGAAATTATTTTTGTGTCCTTTTCAAGACTGTGTAACTCTTTTGTCTATTGTGTGTTGCTTTTAGGTTCTGCCTAATTTTCTTCACCAGCTTATCCATTTCTTGTGGCATATATGGTCTTGACATATCCATATGTTTAGGCTGACTCCAACTTAATGAGATATGGCACTTCACTCCATACACAACCTAAAAAGGGCTCATTTTTAGTGATGCCTAATAACTATTGTTATAGGAAAACTCAACTAAATGTAGAAAGTCCTCCCATTTAGTGGGTTGGCTCCTCATTATGTACATGTGTAGCATGCCCTCAACGACTTGATCAATCATTTTAGTTTGCTAATATATTCTTGGGTGGTACGAATTGTTGAAATTTAGCTTCCTACCCATTCTAGCAAACAATGTATTCCAAAAGTTGCAAGTGAATTCCACATCCCTATGTTATATGATTGTCTTTGGTATCTCATGAAGACTGAATTTTTTTTTCATGAAAACTTTTTCCAACTATGCAACTTTTAAGTGGACTGAACAAGTATAAAATGAGCATCCTTTGACAACTTCTCTACAAAAACCATAATAGAATCAAGTTGTTTTGTAATTTTTGTTAAACCATTAATAAAATATAATGAAATTACCTCCCTCTTCCATTTTGTTATAGGAAGGGGGTTCAATAATCCTATTGGGTGTCGATGGTCTACTTTTACTCGCTTACATTCTTGGCATTTTTCCAACTATCTACCTCCTTCTTCATACAAGGCCGAAAGAACTCCTTTCTAAAAGCTGTAATGGTTTTTTGATAACTCGAGTGAGATGAAAAGGATATTTAATGGTTCTCATCCAATATCAGTTGGTTAACCTTGGCCACATTAGTAACATTCTTTCTATTTTTATATGTTAGTCACCAATTCCATTAATTGTATAATTTGACATTATCCATGATCAATTCTATTTTTTAGTTTTTCACAAATACAATTATAACCTTTATCTTTTGTTGTCGTTGTATTAATTTGTTCTATAAAGTTTGTTTCAACACTACTTACCATTACCTAGCAAATTTTCTTTAGACTTCAACTTAGTGCATATTCAAATTTTTTTCCCTTCCCTTTTATATACTTAATGTCAAAGTCATATTAACATAAGAAGGCCATTCATCTAGATTTCCTCACATTCATGTCAAGTTGGCTAAAATAATATTTAAAACTAAAATGATCAGTATTTAAGGTAAATTACTTAATAATTAAATATTGCCTTCATATCTTAAGTGCATGAATGACTACAACTAATTCAAGGTCATAAACTGCATAATTTCTTTCATGATATTTTAATTTGTTAGATTCATAAGTCACCACATAATTTTCTTGCATGATCACTCCATCCAAACCTTCCAAACAATTGTTAGTCCAAATTGTAAAGTCTTTATTAGTGTTTGTTATTTTTATCATAGGTGCAATAATTAATACATCTTTTAACTATTCAAAGATCTCTTGACATTTTTGAGTAGACTCAAATTTAACCCATTTCTTCTGCAAATAGGTTATTGGGTATGATAATTTAGAAAACCCTTATATGAATCTGTGATATTATCCTTTAATATCCTTGAATGGTATAAATTCTACCACATTCCCAGGGGTTAGTTAGGTAAGAATGACTTTTATCTTTTTAGGATCCACTATTATTCCATCTTTAGATATCACATGTCCTAAATATTATATCTTATATTGAAAAAATTCACACTTGCTCAACTTAGATATAGCTGAAGCTCCCATAGAGTATGTATCACTATTTCTAAATTCCATTTGTGTTCCTTTGGTGTTTTCAAATAAATGAATACATCATATATAAATATTAGTACAAATTTATCCAAAATTTTGCTCAAATCACTATTCGTCAAGCACATAAAGATAACAGGTGAATTTGTAAGTCCAAAGTGAAACACTGTAAACTCATAATGCCTGCATTGGGATCGGGAATACATCCTAGGAATATCTTCTTCCTTAATCCTTATCTAGTGAAAACTACACCTAAGGCCTATTTTACAAAAAATAGTTGCTCCTCTTACTTGATTAAATAAATCATCGATTATGGGATATGGGTACTTTTTTTTTTCCAAGGAAAAAAGCGAAATTTTCATTAAACATAAAAAGTTACAAGTATATGCCAAAGGCATTCCATTTGCTATATGACAAAATCATAGAGCTGCTACAAAAAGAACAGACCTTTCTGTGTCTAAAAATTTGGTTTAAAAGCAGCTGAAAAGAAAAAAATTCAATTTCATTTTCAGCCCATTATGTACACAATACCAATCAAAATGTAGAGATCCCACTGTGATTGTTCACTTTCTATCTCCTAGGCTTCCTCTTAAGAGGAAAACAGCCCAAAACGAAAATAGCAAATGACATAATCAGAAATTGTGACATTGTTTCACCAACAAGTAGTTCAGAACATAAAATCGTATGTACCAATTGTTTATGCCAAAAAACATATGAAAGAAACAAAAATTAAAAGACAGGATGATAGACATTAAGAGCATGGAGGCTGATCTGACACATGGATCTGTCCCTGATCTTCTTCCACTATTTTCCAACTGCCCATAGCTTGCTGTAAACCTTCTTTAGAAAGTGTATCTGCTGTAACGTTTCGCTCCCTGTAGATATGACAGATTGTGAATACATTAAAAGAGATTTTTAAGGACATAATTTCTTCAAGCAAAGGTCTAAGCATATAATTGTGACATCTACTTTTGCCGTTGACCCAATTAACAGCAGATAAAGAGTCTCCAAAGATCTGAACTATAAGAATGTTCCTGTGTATAAGCCAACATAGAAGAAGTTTTAAGGCTGTAAGTTCTGCATAATTATTTGTCCCTGTGCCTAAACCTAAAGAAGCTTTTAAAGACTTGGTTTTGCTTAAATATATGATCATTCCTGCTCCTGTTGTGTTGTTTTGTGCTGCTCCATCGAAATATTCCCAAGGAATCCCTTCTCGGATCCGTTCCTCCCTAATCTGCCTAGTGTTGCTTCCTTCCTCTGAATCTGGAATGCTTTCAAGGATATGGGATATGGGTACTTACTCTTCATTTTCAATTTATTTAGTTGCTGGTAATCAATGCATAACCTAAATGTTTCATCTTTGTGTTTAACAAATAACACTAGTGCACCCCATGATGAAACGCTCAGTTTAATGTATCGTTTGTTTAATAACTCTTGAAACTATATTTTTAACTCTACTAATTTCGATAAACTCATCTCGTAAGGTGCTTTTCATACTATGGAAACTCTTGGTATTAATTCTAGAGAAGAATTTCTCTCTTTGGTGGCAAACCAGAAATCCCATGTGGAAACACATCCTAATAATCTCGAATAACTTTCAAATCATCCAAGCATTTAGCTTGTTTTTCTTGTGAATGGTCTTCCACTTCAATAAAAAACAATTGACATCATTTCCTTGCAACCAAATTTCACTATAAAGAATGTATCTTTCGAACATAAATGGGTCTAGGTATTCCCTCTACCACTCATGTTTCTCCATTATCCAAATTAGTGGTGGAAATTTTATTTAGAAAATTAATACTTGCTCTATGACACTCTAGCAAGTCCATCCCCACCACTATGTCATATGGACCTAACGACATAATGTTTAGGTTCATACTGGTTTTATTGTCATTTAAAACAATAGGACATGTATTTACCCAATTAATAACCTTTTTTGTGTTAGTAGCCAACTGACATCATGTTTGGTTTTTCTTCCTTGTGTTCCTTCTTTGATTTCTTGTTCTATTAATTGCTCTCCTTCTTGCTATTTTTTCTACTTCCATCATTGGCTATACTTGTGGCTGCAACAAAACTAATTTCTCCTTTATGAATTCTATAATATGATTTCAGAGATGAGGAAATTTGGCTTCTCTTAAATTGAGTAGGTTTCTTCTTCAAAACGCTTCTTAGTGAAACCACTTCTGCTTCCAATCTCTCACATTCATCCTCCTTTTATCTATATTTCTTCCTCATATCATCCTCTATCTTCTTTGCCTCCTCTCGCTGAATTTTCAATCCATTGATTTCTTCTCTTAGCCCATTTTCCTTCTCATCATAAATTTGCAAAAGTATTTTATGATCTTTACATGCAGTAGTTACTCTATCCAATTTAGTAGCTAATTATTTGCTTACAACCATTACAGATTCATATTCATCCTTAAAAAGAAAAGCATAATTCTCCTCTTCACTATGTAACTCAATAGAATAAACATAGTCATAATTCAAAAATTCTTTCAACATATTACCTCCTAATGCAATTGTTTTTGTTGATATTTCAGCATATGTTGCTTCATTTGTAATGGATTGAATATTTTCCTTCTTCAAACCCTTTGTATTTTGAGACACCCTCTTCTTTTCCATGATCTACTCTCCAAGTGGTCAAGATTCAGTGAAAAGAACATGCTTCGATATTAATTGTTGGAAACTAGATCACTACTGAGAGGGCGGGGGGTTGAATCAGTAGTGATGGCCTTTATATGAATTTTAAACTTTTTGTTGGATTCTCAATTAGTGACATGCATAAACATTATTAGCTTATCAAACCATGAAATAAGAAATAATATAAAAGCATAATAACCATGGAAAGCGTCAACAGAAAATCACACATGAAGACACATTATTTCTGGTGAAAATCCTTTCGAGAGAAAACCACCTTGTTATTGTTGCGCTGCTCAATTTTTCTGTTAATCTACTTAACAAGATTTTACATGTATTATCTTCCACCTATAAGCCAAATTTTTGGATTACATTACAGTATGTTGGCACCTATAAGTTAGGAAATATATTTCTCTCACATCTCCAAAAACATATCCATTAGAAGAGCCCACGACTAATGATACTTTCCCAACACCCATTACTCTATCCAACACCGATTAGGTGCATAATTTTTTTCCTTCTAGTGAATACACCAACTCACTATCTAATCTAAATATCCATGCCTTCACTTCCTCCATGCAAACTAAATTTCATAAATATTTCATATTAGGATCTCAATCTTCTCAACATGGGTAACCCAACAACACGATCATTCTACAATATAAAATATCAACAAAAGATATGACCTGTAGGGGGGAAATCTCACATCAAATTTCTGTACACTAATACAAAACAATATGTCAATCCTTCTCCACTCTAAATACTACTATCTAGACCACAAAAACTTTGAAATTCTCCTCAAATCATTTTATGAATTTTCCATACACAATTCAGATAAAACACTACAAAACTATGTGATAAACTGATGCAATCTCTACTCAGTATTAGTGCACTCGTAATGGCATACTCTCACACTCTCAAGAATACCACCCAACCAAAAACACTATCTCTTTTTTACATAAGTAAGAGCCAAAATATCCTCCACAATTCTCCAAGTGAATACCACAGGTAAATACCATGGTTATGCCAATACCCAAGACACTTGTACCATGGTAATATCCAAATCAATATCATAGGAAAATACCTTGGTTATGTCAATACCAAGGAAACTTGTACCATGGTTATCTGCAAAATAATACCATGGGAAAAATACTTTGGTTATGTCAATACCAAGGACAATTGTATCATGGTAATCTCCAAAGAAATACCACGGGAAAATGCCATGGTTATGTCAATACGAAGGACTCATGTACCATGATAATCTCCAAAACAATACCATGGTAAAATACCATGCTTATGTCAATACCAAGAACTCTTATACCATGGTACTATCTAAAACAATACCACACGAAAATACCTTGGTTATTTCAATACCAAGACTATCTACAGCAAGGTAATATCCCGTTCCAACCTACTCCACACACACATAACAATACCATGGTAATGCAAATACCAATAATACTTATACCATGGTAATACTCTACTCATGCTCGATCAAATACCAAGGAACACAATTGATATACCATGGGAAACATCCTTGGTAACATTAAAGAACCAAACAATCATATGCATAACCAATGCATATCCAAACACCTGTAATCAATCGAGCATCTTCCATGACATCAATCTACACAACCATACTATATCCATCTAAGAAACCAATTAAAAAAAAACATCTGGACATAAGTCAAGCTACTCGAGAACCATTTGTCATAGACGGACCCCACATAATCCATAGATCATAGCTCATCGGAGACGTGCCAAAAGCCATCAACACACAATCCACTTGCAACAAAAACATTTTCCATCTTCACATCTACATGCTAGTAGATATGCCAGAATTAATGCAACACATCAACCATGTACAAGCCACCTATAGCCAAAAATACAAGTGCTAACCAACTCTCCTACAACTCATGTTACCAGGTTGACATCAATGCTAACCAATAATACATTTGTAACACTGCAACACACATCAATGCCGACACAAGAAGGGTTGGGTTAAGGATTCATTGACTAGAATGGATAAAAAATATTCAATTACTAGGGCCATTATCCAATCTATCTAGTTCTGATGAAATATGAAGGCTTTTAGGACTTCTTTAATGTATTTCTAGTTGATTTTGTCAAAAACTTTGGACATGTCAATCTAGATCAGCATCCTCGGTTCTTTGGTGAGCTTGAGAGGGAACAATTTCATGTGAGAGAATTATGTTGTCGAAGATTTTTCTTCCATCTATATAACTTGATTTAATTTGAGAGACTCAGAGTGGAACGAGAGGCTTGAGTCTATTTGCAATTACTTTTTATATGTTTTTATAATAACATTGCAAAGGGAAATAAGATAATACCTCTTTGGGGAGTCAGCTCCTTCTTCTTTTGAAATTAGAGTGGGGAAAGTTACACTGAGGGCTCCTAGAACTGATTTGGAGTGCATGGAGTCCTCCATAATGGCATGAACTTATTTATGAAGAATGTGCCAACAATATTTGAATAAGGATATCGTGAAGCCTTCAAGCCTAGTGGCTCTACCTAACGAGAAGGACATGAAGGCCTCCTCCACTTCCTTCTTGGTGATTCTTTAAAGAAGCATAGTATTGTGGTTTTGAGTAAGGACTTTTGGTATGTGATGGAAAATCCTCTTTATGGCTTGGCTCCTCTCCCCATTGGGTCCCTATAGTATTTCCCTGAAAAAAGAATTGTGCTTGACTGAGATGTCTTCATGAGAGCTGATTGTGGTGCCATCAGATTTGTTTAAAGAGAGGATTTGGTTGGATTTTCTGTGTTATGTCATTGATTTATGGAATAATTTTGTGTTTTGTTATCCACATTTTAGTGATTGAATGCAAGATTTTTTCTACCATAATATTTATTCCTACTTCGCCCTCATTTCCCATATCTCTTGAAACTATTTTTCTTTTTTTTTTACAAATGATATGATGTTCCATTAAGGATCATTTCCCATTGGGTTTCCTCAATTTTTTTTCTAAGTCATACTTGTCATTTAACATGTCCCAAAAAACACCCTTGTTCCATTTTTTGATTCTTTTGTTTATGTGCTTAATCTTTTGTTGGAACCCACACATTTTTTTTCCTCTGAGTTAGAGGTTCCCTCCCTACCACTCCTTTTATTTTGGATAAGAATTCAGGGTTTCCAAGCCAAAAGGGCTAAAAGAAGAATTACTTTTTTTGTGGGAGTCCCAAGAAATTGGATTTCCAGTGCTATTAGCTAGTGTTTCAAGCCTACATCAATGAGAAATTTTTCTTCAATTTCATATTTTTCCAAGAGGATGGATGTTGAAATGAGAAATTGATCAAGTAGGGAGGCAATTTGTATTTCTCCTCCTCTCTTGTTGTTCCATGTGAAAATTCCATTCTAGGTTTCCACATCCACCATTTCTAAACAAATTATAGTTGCTTTGAAACAGAGAAAATTTTAGGGATGGATTTTTTTTAAGGTTGATAAATCTTGGCAAATCTCACTAGTGTCTAAGATGAATGCTAAAAAATAAAATATTATATATTTATAAAAATATCTAAATTTCTAATTATTTTATAATTACATATGATTTTGGTGATTTTTAGGGTAAAATAATTTTATACTATAAAATTTGGGCAAATCATTTTTAGAAGAAATGGAAATTGGCAAATCTTATTTTTGGAAAAATCATGGAAAATTAGCCCACTTTGGAATATTAGCCCCTAAAAATTTCCATCCTTTGAAGGCCTCAACATCTTTGTCTAGTATTCTGAGACCCCCCGTTTTCTCATTCAAGTTGGTGATAATATTGAAGTCATGCCCTATGATATCATGGGAGCTTGGAAGGGATTCTTACCTTATCTTTAAGGTTTCCATCATTCTCATCTTTTTTTTTTGCTCGGTGAAGTCCATAAATGTTGGTGACACATAGGGTATCAATTGATCTAGTGATTTGAAAAAAACTAGTAGATGTTGGGAGTTAAGATGGTTGTTTTGAGATGGAACAATTTTTCACTCCAAAGGATTATTTGATCTCATGATTTTCCTATAAAAATGTTAGAAATATTCCCTTAGCCCTTCCAATGCTGCTTATGAACGAAGGGAATTGTATGTAAACCTATGTTTGTTTCTTGGAGGAGCATAATTTCAAACTTGTTGGTAATGATCTTCTATTTTAGAATTATTCTTTTGTAGGGCCATTAATACCTTGTATATTCCATGGGATTAACCTCCTCGGTAAACTTTTTGATTTAGGACTAAGGCTCTTAACTTACCTTTGTTTATTAATTGGGCACCTAGATCATGTTAGATTTGGCTAGTTAGCTCTCTTCCACACTTCCGTCTCGATCCCTTGGGGTTGTATTGGTACACCGTGATATTGGACATGATGCCAATTTGAATGATATCTCCATAATCCCTTTTTTCCATGACTTCTTTTAGTTCCTCTTGTTAGAGGAAGGCCTCTTATATATTTTGTATATACTCCTTTGTAATGCCTGACATTCCATTATTTTCCCATACTTTTGCTACTTTGTTGAGGTCCATGTCTTTTAAGACCTATTCAATTGCTTCCTCTGTGTTTATGCCATTTTCATGACCTTGTTCCATTTTGACGTGCTTTGTTTCCTTCATGATTGAGCTTGGGTTTTGGTGAAGATCGGTTCGCTCACTTGGGAGGTAAGGTTAGTGTGTGCTTCGCTACTAGTCTGGGTTTCCTTCTCATCCTTTTCTTTTTCTTGATCTTCGTGGTCTTCTCCCATAATATTTTTTTTTTTTTTGTTCACTTATCTTGAATAGGTTTGCTTTCCTTGCATCTCCTTACCATGCTTGTTCCTAGGGCTACTCCAGTGGAGCCTTGATCATCTACTCCTTATTGTGGTTGGGGGTTGGCTTATTATTGAGCGTTTTAGGGGAAGTCTCAAAAGAGATGCCAATGCTCAAGGCATTTGTGACAACGAAAGAAAATGTGCTTGTAATATATATTATGCACCCATTCCTACTCATGAAAAACAAGTTTTATTTCTTCTCGAAGCGATCCTAATATGTCCATGTAAATGTAGATTCTTGTGTAGGAGATGTAATACCATGTCCCGATGCCTTCATAAATTTTGATGTATTATTTGAGCTTATCGCCTATTCCTCTTAGAACTAAAGGTACCCGATAATTTGTTGGAAAAGGGTAGAGTATGATCCAGGCCATCACTCTCATAAAATATTCCCTCTCTAGGGTGAAAACATTCTTCCAGTATTGCATATACATCCCTATTGAGTTGAAAAAATAAGGCCCTCCTTCAAAGATTCACTCTGAGGTAATAAAAGTCAAGCTCCACTAAATGACAAAAATCTTTTTTAAAAAAACCTTAATTTGTTTTCAAAGGCTTAATCGAATTATGTGAAGGCTTGGTCATTTATTTTCAAAGGCTTAAACAATTATGTGAAGGATTATTCGAAGCCTTCTTTTAAAAAACTTGAAAGGGCATTTTAAGAGCTTTAAAAAGGGTTTCTTTTAAAGGAGGAAGTTTTTTTATAAAAAAAGGGAATTTTAAAAATAGTTTATGTAATTTTTGAGTGTGTTGGTATGATTCTATAGGGGCTTTTGTAAGGGTATTGTTCATAGTCGAAGGATAATGACTTTTTTAAAAAAAAATGTGTTACAATATTTTTTTTAAGAGATTTGTGAAAGATATGGTGAAACTGTTTTTTTTTTGGTAGAAAGACTCATTTTTTGGAAATTCATTATCATTCAAAAATTCTTTGCTAGTATATTTTTTTGAAAAAACAAGAGGGTAAAAAAATTGTATCAACAACAAGAGAGGTATGAATCTTTTTTTGAAAGAAATGGAAATGAAGAGGCAAAATGATGTCTTCGCATTAAAATGCATAAAAGAATCTGTAGATGACAATATTCTTCCTGTGATTTCAAATGCCAAAACAGCCAAGGAGGCTTGGGATACCCTTGAGAGGAGTTTTGGTATAAGGGAGAGCATTGAAGTTGAGGATCAAGGTGGATTTATAGTAACATATGTAGAACTAAATGAAAACTTTGTTGAATCCCACTATGCTCAGCGACAAGTGGATGATGTGTGTGAAGAAGTTGTAGAAGCAACAGAGAAGGTTCGCGTATATTCTCATGAACCCCACTGTGTACAACCACAAGTGGATGCAATTTTTTTGATTCAAACATAGCTTGTTGATGACAATTTGTTGAATTCGGTAATAGAGGTTGCTAATGACAGTGAAGTTGTCATTGGAGCAACAAATGCTATGATGAATCAAACAATTTGATTTTTTGATGTAAAGTTTGATGGAGACTTGTTACTTAATAATAAATGGTTGTAGATTATGCAAAGAAAAGATCATATTGACATGATACTATTTGTTGAGGTAATCCCACTTGAATCTGAAAACCAAGTGGAAGCGACAGAGACAAAGACAGAGACAAAGACAGAGATAGAGGTAGAGAAGGAAGACCACAACAAGAAAAGAGACACAGAGGAAAAGACAGATAAGGAAGCACAATAGGAGAAAAATCTCATTGGAGAGTAGAAGGAACAAAACCAATATGGTTATGCAAATATTTCTAATTCTAACATTGATTTCCACTGTGCAGGGACATACAACCATTATGAATAAGAGTTAAGTTTCCTTGAAGGATTACTTGCAACACCATGCCTTGATAAAGTCTGCTTAGAATCTACAAATGTTGAAGACAACCTCGAGGATGAAAACATAATGAAAGAATGAAATTTTTAGGCATTGGAGTTCTGAAGAACTTTTTTACTATTATAAACTAATATTGCAACAAATGATCTCATAACAAAAGATGACATGTGGCAATGATCCACATACATGCTGATTTTTGAAGAAGTCTAGGACATGCTTAGACAATCTCAAACAATGGAAAACCTACACCAACAAATAAAAATACTAACGTTTGAAGGCCTCGATGACGAAAACATGAATGAAAGAATGAAATTTTTGGGCATTGGAGTACTGAAGAACTTTTCTATTATTATAAACTAATGTTGCAACAAATGATCTCATAACAAAAGATGACATGTGGCAGCAATCCACATAAAAACCGATTTTTGAAGAAGTCTAGGACATGATTAGACCATCTCAAAGAATGGAAAACCTACACCAACAAATTAAAATACTGACGTTTGAAGGATATAGCGAGAAGAAAAAGTTGAAACAATTTAGAGGTTACAGGATCTCGAAGAAGAAAAGAAGAAAATTAATTTTTACCATCCTATATCTTAATTGATTTTTTATGTGGTTATAATTAAGAGGAGTGTTGGAGAATCTAAATGTCCAATAAAATGTTCCAATTCAATTTCAATTACTCCAATTTAATTTAGTGTCACTGCAGTTATTTAACGTTAATGTCTCCAATATAATTTTATTTAATTAAATCAAAATATTGAAAATAACATTTCTTTGCTCCATAACTTTAATTTTTTTGTCCATATTCTGATATCAAGATCACATAGAAACAAATCAGGCTCGATCTTGTGAGGACGCTTTGATGACGTTTTAGCTGCTCAGTTGGCAAGATCAGATCAACACCATTCGGTCACTGAAAGCCTGCGAGACTTGTTTCCAGTACGGTATATATCTGTTGATATTGTTTGCCCGTGTGTATATATATATATATATATATATATTCTGGAATGTCAGTCATACGTCCAACAGGACTTCGAGAAGGCACACGGAAAAAGAAAAGTGGCCGGTCGTTCTCCTAGAGGACGCTGAGAATCGACGCATATGGGGGCAGATACGAGGATATTCCTTGGAGGAGGCCGGAAATCGACGCATATGCGGGCATATACGAGGATATTCCTCGGAGGAGGCTGGGAATCGACGGATATCCCGGTCATTCGAGGACCTTTCTTCGATTAATGTGAGGTTATTGTCTGTTGTAATGTGTGAACGTGTTTCAAGGAATATAAATCGGTATTGTTACTTGAGGATATACGATTCTGCTATTCTATTTAAATCAGCTCGTTTTGAACCATTAGGGCAACGGAGACCACATTGTGCATTGTCATATACAAAAAATGGGGGCATTTCCTTTTTACATGTGCAGACTACTTACAAGGGCACTCTCCTTTGGCGGAAAGTAGCGTGAGATATATATCCCTCAAGAAGTGTCTCCTAAATTTTGTTGGATATACAGTGTCCAGATCAAGCCGCTGCGTTACTGTGGAGAAAACATCCCTAAATTTTCTTTTGAGCAGCTCAAACGCTAACTGCCTGCCAAAGGAGAATTGCCTTGCCAGTGGACTTGCAAGCTTCCGAACAGAATGAAAAAACAGCAATGGAAGTCTGTGGATAAAGTCTAAAATACAAATTGTAAGACCGTAGAATAACCCCAAGTATGTTTTTACGTTCAATTAGTTTTCTTTCTTTCTTCATCCCACTATTAAAAGACTAACGTTTGCGTAATTGTAATCCTTACTCTCCCTTGCATATTTGAATTTATAGGCAAGAAGAAAGATCACTAAATACTTATCTTCTCAAACTGCTTAAAAGCATTAACCGATTTTTCTTTTAGAAAATAGCGTAGCCCTTATTATCGTTGCTAACCCTTTTAGAAGAATACGTACTTTTTTTCCGGTATGAAAAAAGCTTTATATATATTATATTAAGAAAAGATATACTTTGGGCATAATTCATCAGATGCCATTTTGAGCAAAAACAAAACACAGGGCCCATGCTTTTTTTAAGAGTCAATATTGACTCTGAAAAGAGTCGAAAACCATATACATCAAGACAAAACAGATAGCATAATATGCTTGATATAGTGCCTGTGATGATAATGACAGAAAATGCATATTTCAACAGCAAATTTCTGTGGTATAGACAAACATCAGTGGTAGTTGTATTATTGTAATGTTCTCTCAATACAACATGGCTTGGTTAGCAGAGAGATAGAGACTTTTTGAAATGACACCATCTAACGAGGAAGCTCATGAAAGACCCTCTTAGAGGACACTATTTTTGCCCAATGGCCAAGCAAACAAGTTTAAAATTTAAAAAAAAAAAAAAATTATGTAGCCATGCAATACTATCACAAAATTTATAATCACAGTTGATCAACCTTTAAAGGGATCTTTCTGAGTGTTAATTCTCGCGAAAAGATGTCATGAGAAATATTTATACATTATGAAACTATGTTTTGGAATTTATAAGCCTATATAACAAAAATTTACAAAAAAAAAAACTGTGAGAGACATGCATAGAGGAGATTAACCCGGGTTTGGAAGGTCCTCCATATCAAAATTGATCTGCTCCCATGTGATCTCTAGATACCATTTGTCATTGCTGCCCTGTAATCCTTTTTTTGATAGTCTATCTGCGTCCTTGTTAAGGCACCTTCCTATGTGTTGGATTGTGTAGCTGTCTTGAGATTTCCATAGAAGTTCAATTCTTTCCATCCATCCTTGTAGTTTGGGATTGTTGATGGATGCCCTCCCCAAGACTTGATTGATTATGATTCTCGAATCACCATATATATGTAACGTGGTGTTCCCAAAGAAATTGTTGAACCATAGGAGACCCCAAAGAGCTACAGCTTCATCTTTAGTGTTTGTACCAATACCGCAATCTCAGTACATCTTGTATGTCAGGTCAGCATTTATAGCAATAAAAAAGCCACAGGCATAGATGTTCCCTTGTGCGGCCCCATCAGAAAAACCCATAGGATATGTGAATTGAAAATCATTCTTCATTTTAGGTTCATCTTTAGAGCATATTTGTTGTGCAAAAAAGAAAGAAATATTTGTGACATTTTTTTCAATTATTATAGAGAAATCCTCTCTACTGTTCTAGAAGATGCTTCTATTCCTTCACTTCTAGATTTCCCAGAAGAGGAAAAGAGGGATAATTCACCAAGTAGTCTTTTGAGTGCTCCACCATTTCAAACAATCTCTAATACAAGTGTGTTGAATATATGGGAAGCCAAAAAGGGAAGAAATCTTTTTCCAAACCCAAGTAGTGAGGAGGCAGTGTAAAAAAATGTGGTCATTGTCTTCTGAGTGGTTTTTGCATAAGTAGCATATGCCAGGTCCATACCAATTCCTTTTTTGCAAGTTTTCCCAAACTAGGTTTCTATTATGGTAAACAAGCCAACTGAATATAATAATTTTGATTGGAGCTTTTGTTTTCCAGAAGGCATATAGGGTATGGATCTCCTCTTTCCTGGCAACCTTGTTTGTTAATATCTGGTAGGCATCTGCTACAACTATGTTATCAAATTTTGCCTGACCATATGATTTTATCCTGGGTCCTTGATGCCTAGTTGTTTCATATTTGTGATGATCTAAAGCCATTGCTCTTCCAAGTGACCGGTTAATCCCAGTTCATAAGCACTTTTCCACATAGGGAGATTGCCCTGCCAGCCATTTATGACTTGGCCCCAGAAAAAGAAACCATGGTCGTTTAGGAGCTATGTGATATTTTCTGAGATGGATAAGTTCGGTTCAACACCCAGAATTGGGTCAAAACCAATAAGGATATTATTTCCAGTCTGGAATTTCCATGTTAGGAGTTGAATGAAGCATTTCTCAATTTTTAGGAAACTTGACCAGATTGCTGAACCTTGTTTTTTTCCAATTGAACCAAAACGGTACCAAAAAATGAAATCTTTGTTTTTTAGATATTTGTGTTGTATGATCTTACTCCATATACTTGCTCCAAATAAACCCCTCCAAATCAATGTTATGAGTGAAGCCTCGCCAAAACGACGAAGATCTAAAATTCCCCATCCACCCATGTATTTTGGAAGAGTTATATTTGATAGCTTGGTTAGATGGAATTTTTTCCTACTGTGTGTGCCCACCCAGATGAAATTTGCCATAAGTCGGTTTATGTCATTTATAATGGAGGAAGGTATATGAAAAAGATGTGCCCAATATACACCCAACTTTGTTAGCACGGCGTGTGTCAAAATGGCCGTACCCCCTATGGAAAGACATCTAAATTCCCATCGAGACATTATTTTATGGAACTTTTCAGTGATCCATTTCCAATAAGCTATTCTATAACATGATGGTTTGAGTCTATGACCTAGATACTTCAGGACATTTTGCATAGGTTTAGCCTCAATTCCAAATAAGTATTTCAAATATCTTATAGTTATCATTTCAGATTGACTATAATAAAGAACTTATTTGTTGGAATTCATGCAGGGTCCCGAAGCATTTGAAAATCTGCTGAAAATATTACAAATATAATACTAAGAGAAATGGCATCGCATATCCATTATGAGGATGTCATCGACAAAGAGGTTATGTGAGATGTTGATATTGTTCCCCAGATTCGGTGATTTGAAATGACCCTCTAGCAGCACTCTTTCGATATGCAAACTCATACAATCCATTACCAGGATGAATAATAATGGAGATAAAGAGCATCCTTGATGGAGGCCTCTTCGAGACTGAAAGAATCTTATTGGAAGTTCGTTGATGATGATAGCATAATTTACGTTGTCCACACATGCCATGATCCAGTTGATGGATTTAGATTGTAAATCGATCTTGCTGAGGATTAGGCTAAGGAAGCCCCAATCCAAACAATCATAAGCTTGAAGTATTAGGGGGTTTACGCAGTGCATTATATTAGATATCATTTTTTGGATTCAACTGTGTTAAGTAAGTCATTCACGTATGACCATTTCCATGAGAGGTAGTTGTAACTGACTAATTTCTCATGATTTTTGAATAGTTCACTTAGCACTCATTGCATCGAGTGATGCTCACAGGGGTGAAGAAGTGTGATTGAAACTAGTGAAATGAATCACATAGCGTCAATCATCACTTCCGGGGCTTGTACCCAGTAACCAGGACTTCCCGGGAGGTCACCCATCCCAAATCACCTCTGGCTCAAGCGCGCTTAACTGTGGAGTTTTCCCCACAATGAAGCCCACATAGCTTTAAAGAGATCTACCTGCAGAATAGCCACATCCATGTTCTTTGTGTGCATAGAGTGCATGCTCTCCTATGTATTTGCCACAACATTGTGAATGATTCTCCTCAGAAGGAATCCATGCTGTTTAGGGAATATGAAGAGAGAAATGTTATTGCACAACTGCCCTGTAATAGTCTTTGATATGATTTTATAGATGACATTGCACAGTGAAATAGGCATGTAGTTCAAGAAACTCTCAACAAAATTGTTTTTCGGAATGAGAGTGATGTATGTTGAAGAATTTTTTGATGAATATAGCCCATATTTCTAGATTCCTTGATCATACCCAACAGATCCATCTTGATAATTTCAAAGAAATTAGAGAACAATTCAATAGTCCATCCATCAGGCCCGAGACTTTTGTCACTCTTAAAAGACTTGAGAGCCCCCCGCAGCTCTTCCTCGGAGACTTCCTTAAAAATATCCTCATTTTTCTCCAGATCAAACATGTTAGGATAAGGTCCAATTCCCCAAATCATATCTTCCACAGAAGAATTTTCATTGCTTCTATAAGCATTTTGAATGTAATTTATAGCAACATCACTTATTTCTTCTTGTGTGTGAGATATTCGTCCACTCGGGTCAGAGATTTGCCATATGGAATTCATATTCCGACAGAAATTTGCATATCTGTGGAAGAATTTAGTATTTCGATCTCCTTCTTTTAACCAGAGAGCCCTGCTCTTTAGTCTCCATGTAGCTTCTTCCATCATTAGAATTTCCTTCTTCCTGTGTTCTATTTTTTGAATGTTACCTCGGATATGATTAGTGAGGAAATGTGAGGACACGGAGGCCTGAAGAGAGTAGAGTTGTTCTTGAACTTTCACAAGTTCTTTTTTGTTGTCTCTAATTTTCTTCTTCTACCATAATTTTACTGATCCCCGGAGGGAGTCTAGTTTCTCCAGGATACTGAGCATAGGAGAGGAACCCATGACATTAATACTTCCCCAAGTGTCGTGTACCATCTTATTGAATTCAGGGTCCTGTAAGAATGTTCTATTGAATTTGAAGGGGAAACCCGAGCGAGGTTCTCTTTTCCTCCATTGTAGAGTGATGGGTCTATGATCTGATATAAAGTTGTTGATGGTGTTTACTCGGACATCACCCAGACGATCCAACAATTGCTCATGGATCAGGAAGCGATCCAATCTTTTGGCCACATAGGCAGAGCTAGAGCGTCCATTGTCCCATGTCGTGGAAATTTTGGAGGGGCATATATCCACGAAATTGTTCATGATGATGGCATTTTGGATTTTCCCTGCCAGAGGGTCAGCTTTCCTGAAACAACCCCAAGTTTCATCCAAGCTGATAGTGCAGTTTAGATCCCCTGCTATAATGAGAGTCTGTAGGTCCATTAAGCCAGATGATATGAATAGGTCCCAGAAGTCCCCTCTATCTCTGTATGGGGCATATATATTTAAGATATGAACATAACCCGACATGCCATGGATATTTCCTTCTAGAAGAATACTAGTGAAGCATTCGAAAGCTTTAATGTTAATCCATCTCGGGTCCCATAAGGCCACCAGACCACCCGAGAGACCCATAGCAGTAGTTGTAGATATATGCCAGGTTGGAAACATTTTCTAGAAATATTGAATAGCGTCAGGAACATTGTGCATTGTCTCTTGAATGAGGATGATGAATGGATGTAGAGATAACAGTAGGTTTTTGAGGGCTAGATATTTAGGGGCAGTCCCTAGACCCCGAATATTAAGGGAAATGATGCACATCATTGTAGGTCTTTCTCAGGCATCCGTGCTCTAAGGGCCCATGAGGGGGAGATGTTAGCAATGGGGATGTCAATGAGAAACCTATCCATGGGAGAAGAAAAAGGATTTTTATTGGGTCGACCCCAAAAGTGGCGACTGCCACGGTTTTGTTTCCTACGCACTGTAATGTTCCCTACCGAGGTTGGGTTGATATGGGGGGATGAACTACCTACCAATTTATGGATGGTGAGAGTACAGAGATCAAGGGTCTTCCTTTGTAGTAGGAGGTCAAGGTCACTCCCCACCGAATTTTTTGGCGAAGCAGTTGGGGAATTTGGTGGAGTAATACTGAGGCAAGGTCCTTTATCTTTTGATTGTCGGTAGGGCGGAGCCAGAGGAGAAACGTATGCAATTTGCGAGGTGGATGGAATATCCGGGAATAGGAATGTCCTAGAAGGTTACAAGCTCGGGAGGTGCATGAGACATAAAGTCTAGAGGGTTGTCAAAAATACAAAAAATCTGATTTGGCTGAATTTATCAGTGATGAGGGAATAGTAATGGGCAAAGAGACAATTGATCCAAAAGCATGTGGAAGGTGAGAATTCTGGTGAGAGTGTGTACCTGATTGCTGTAGTGGATACTTATGTGTCATGTTCTCTTTTCCTTTTAGAATCTGACGACCTTGTCGACCTGTATTTGAGAGAGGCCCCGAGGCTCCATTATAACATCTTCTGCCATGGAATCATCTGCCTGGGTGGAAAGGGCATTGTTGTCGCATGTGACCAGTCCTGTGATAGAAAGAGCACCTGAATGGAACTCCCTAATAATCATATCTTTGATGGAGGAAGATGTCACCCCAATGCAGCTCAATGTGGTCAGGGAACCCCCCTCTGTAATCCTTTTCAATAAGGATCCAAGCGACCCTTTTGTCCTACGCACGTAGGCAATGTGGGTCCACATATATAAACTTTCCGATGGCGTTACCGATGTCAATAAGAGCATGTTTTGTCCATAATTCTAGAGGGAGTCTTGGTAATTTTACCCATACCAACTTGTTGGAGGGGGTATTACGAAGGGGATTGTACCTAATGTACCACTTGTGGAGGGCTAGAAAATTTTTTCCATGAATCCATGGGATAGCTATAATTTTCTCCAAATCTTCCTGACTGAGGAAGTGAAAACTGTACCATCCCTTCAGAAGCCTAACAATCGTAGGCATGTACCCTAACATTGATTTCCACTTCTTCTCAATCCATTTACATGTTTTAGAGTCTTCCATCTCTTAAAAGTACCATCTACCAACTAGGGCTCGTTTTGTAGACTAGTAATGCGGTCAACCAGAGTATCACTGTCCAAAGCCAGTGCTGGAGGAGGAGGGGCAGTTTTAATGGAGCGATGTTTGGAATGACGATGTTGTTGTACAAGTCTGCCAACCAAAGAATCAGGAGGCCTCTCCGCGACATCTGGCATATTACCATCTCCTAATATAGAGCACCATGCATCAAGTGAACGTGGGTTGTTTTGGCTGACATGGATATCAACACTGATTCGTTGGGATTCAGCCTCTACAGTGGCATGAATGAGTGCAGAGGTGGCAGAGACATCAGATGGATAATCCGCCATGAGAAAAGAACTTTTGGGAAAGGTATGGTGAATAAGATAGCGGTTACTGACAACTTATTTAAGTAGCATATGGCTTGACGTTATGGGAAAGATGAGGATCTGATGAGATTAGATGTACATCCCTATTGGGATTGACAATTCCGAAAAAACATGCAATTCAAGTGAGGGCAAGTGCCGAAGTTTAAAAGGTATATTGTGTCTGAATTCCGCCGTTGACAACCCCAAATTGGAATTTTCTATTATAAAACAAACAAAAGGAATGTAGCAGTGGATATGGAGAAAGAACTCATGTAATAAGATTTTGTACTCTTAGTTATCTGTATTTCAATCACCGGGGCAAGCATCAACGTAATATGTTGTATGCCATCTCCATCAACATCATGTTTTATAACATTTATATATGTTGTTAATATTTGAGTAGTTCTACCTAGACTCAAAGATTTAGATTTAGTATGGTTCCCAATTTTCTTTTATTTTTCAATTCATTTTCAAGATTTTAGATATTTTTTTTATAGAATAAAGTGACACATATTTTTTATCTTTATATTTTTTATTGGTTTACATGCACTTAGGTAGTTTCTCTCTTTAATTTATCTTTGTTGTTGTACACGCATTTAGTTAGTCTTAATTAGTTTAAGTGAAACTCTAGTTCTTGTAGGTGATGTGCACATAGTTAGTGGTAGTCAAACCTAGTGCTTACATGTGGTAAGCACTTTCTTCCATGTGATGTGCAGTTAGTTAGCATTATTTAAATCTAGTGCTTACATGATTTTATTTAGCCAACTCTAGTGTTTGCATGTGCACTTTAAGACAAAAGCACGCTTAATTTTAGTTAAATTTAATTAGCTTAGCTATTAAATGTACAACTAAACTTAACTTAGTTGCTTTATGTATTGATTCTCAAATTAATATTTAATTAAATTTATTGTCTGTTCCATTTTTTTTTTTTTAATTATTGAAACTTTCAACCATTATTCTATATCTGTACTCTAATAATTTGACACTCTCATAATAAAATTTGAACAACAAAAAATTAGTTTTTTTTTTTAATTTACTTAATATATTTTTATTTTTAATTTGTTAGTATATTTTTTCAGCAAAATATGTTTTCTTATTATATGTTTTTGAAATAATATAAAATCTCAACCATAAAAGGATTTTTTTTAGATATATATATTTTTATATTTTTATTTTTAATTGGTTAGATATATTTTTTCAGAAAAATATATTTTATTATTATATGTTTTTGAAATAATGTAATTTATATTTTATGCTGTTTTGATAAAATTTAAATTTAAAATTTAATAAAAAACAGAAGTTTTTAAAATAATTTATCTACATCTGATAAATTGTTATTGTATTTTTCCCACATGGGTAGATAGCGTCCACATATCCTTCTAAACTTTATTTCCCCATGATCGAAATGAAATAGAAAAAAAAAGCCAAATTATATAGTATTGCAATAAAAGTACTTACAATATTAGTAAAATGAAACTGGAGTCCTCATATTGTTCTGAACTTTATTTTCCCAAGATTGAAATGGTCAGTGAAAAAAATTTGTAACTTCATTTTAACATTGAAATCGTGAGTGTAATGGTCAGTGAAAAACAGTTGTAGTATTACTTGAGCAGCGAGAAACATGTAATATTGGTAAAATTCCACTGGGAAAATTCTCCGCTCACTAAGCCAACCTTTATATTATCTTATTTATTTAAAATTTTTAAAATATTTAATTTACAATTGAATTTTAATTTTAGCTTTAATTTTTCTAAGAAAATTTAATAATAAAAATAGTTACTATATACAAAATAATTTTAATTTTATAAAAATACTATTTAAAAAAAATAATCGTTAATAATATTTTTTTTATATTTATTGTTTTTATATTCTTTAAATTATTTTTATTTTTTTAAATATTTTTAAAAATAATATAATCTATAATTAACTAAAAATCTCAATTTCTTCCCTAAAATGAAAGAATAAATACCCAATTAAGTTACATTTGTTTTTAATTTCACTAGAGTGGAGTGTGGTTTGATCTTACATTTATGTTTAATTTCACTGGCCTGCAGTTTGCTTTCGTGACCCCAAGCATTTGGTTATGTGAAACTTTATGCTAACTATGGTGCTATTGTTTTGCAAAATATCATGAACTGATGCTGGGATGTAATGGATCAATTTAACAAAATTAGGAAAAATAAATACCCAATCAACTTACATATAATTATCTATATATCAAATCTATATATATATATTAACATTGTCCTAATTGGGACTATAATAAATAGTTTCCCAATTGTACTTAATGATATTAGAATTACATTAAAAACAATAAGTGTTCAACTTTTTATAAACTTATTCGTAACATCTCTCAAAATCACTCATTGATTATTATTAATTACAAGGTATTTTTTAAAAACTTAATACATACTATTCGTCACAATAAAAGGGTAACCATTAATTTGATTGACATAGAGAAAACATCTCATTATTGTTTTAGCATTTATTTCTCTAAGACAATCCAACTGGAAACCAAATAAATTGTATATTAAATGAACTCAATCAATGATGTACAATGTCTACATATTAATACATACAAGAAATAGTCGAATTAGTTCGCAGGAGTTCTTGGACTCCAATAACTACCCAAACTGCCCCAATGTTAATCTCGAGGATTAGTTGTCCAACATTCCCCCCTTAATCCAAAGGGATATACTAAATTCCAAGAATGAGAGCTCAAAATGAAAAAATGCATCTCAGCCAAGAGTTGAATGTCTCTCAAAAATGGTTTTTAAGGATGATCACAAACCAAGATGGGAGAACTCGAGGTCTCAACCAACACCACCTTTGGAACTTTCATAGCAATTCTCAGAACAACAAAAAATATGGTTTTAAGGTGACCACAAACTCTGGAACTATCATAGCAGTTCCTCAAACAATTCCAAACATTGAAGTGCTCAATCAACTCAATCAACTCAAATCTAACTCAAGCTCACTTGACATCTCAAACTCGAACCTATAGAAGACCATCAATTCTAAACATGGAAGTGCTCAATCAACTCAATCAACTCAAATCTGACTCAGACTCGCTTGACATCTCAAAATCGAACCTGTGGCAGATCATCAACCATTCCCCCCTTGTCAGATACAAGGGGAAAAGTACTTTTCATTATTACAAGGTTGGTCATCACTCTGGAACATATTCTTCGATATGACCTGTAAATCTTCTTGGTTGTTTTCATCCAATCCCAAGAAGAAATCCATCCGAAATTTACCTTGTCCCTTGCAGTATACTTCTTTCTGGAAAATCTATTCATATGATGATTGTTAGGCTAGGCAGTAACTCCACAAAATCAATTCGTATCTTATTCCTTCAGGTTGGTCTTTATTATATACATGAGGGAGAGACTGTTCACTTCATCTCCAGATGATTGTTCATATTTCTTATTATTTATTTACATTAACTACATTCACCCAATCCTAATGTTTAGGTGTCAACATTTCCCCCACTTAATCTAAAGGGATGTTGGTGAGTTCGAGCATCATTCTGAATCGTTCAAGATTTTCTCTTCCAAACACTTTGGTGAAGATGTTAGTAATTTGCTCATTAGTGGAACAATGACGGAGATGGATTGTTTTGGCCTCAACATGATGTGGAATTAGATGATATTTAGTATTGATGTGCTTCGTTTGATATTGGAACTTTGGGTTCTTGGCCAACTTTATTATAGAGGTATTGTCAATCATGAGTGGAGCTGATTGTACTTGCTTTACCTACAAATCTTCAAGAATTTTCCTGAGCCACACAATTTCTTTTGTTGCCTCAGCTGCTGCCACGTATTCTGCTTCTGTTGTGGAATCTGCTGGAACTGATTGTTTGTGTGATCTCCATGAGACAGCTCTTAATCCAAAACTCATAACATATCCTGAAGTAGATACCCCAGTTTCTTTGTCTCCATCAAAGTCTGAATCAGAGTATCCAATCAAACTGAAGTCGTCCACCTGTGTATACTTGATTCTAAAGTCTTGAGTTCCCTTCAAGTACCTTAGAACTCTTTTTGCAGCAGACAAATGTCCTTCACAAGGATTGTGCATAAACCTGGAGAGGATTCCAACTGCAAACGAAATGTCTGGTCTGGTAGTAGTTAGGTAGTTGAGACTTCCTACATGCTGTCTATACTTTGTTGCATCCTCAAATTCTTTTCCTTCTATAGATGTGAGCTTTAAGTTTTGTTCCATTGGAGTAGTAATAGGGTTGCATTATTTCATGCCAAACGTGTTCAACAGATCTCCAATGTATTTCTTTCGAGAAAGAAATATGGACTTCGGATGTTCAGTTACTTCAATACCAGGATAGTAATGAACATAGCCCAAATCAGTCATTTCAAAACTTTTCCCCAATTACTTCTTTATGGATGAAATGTAGGTTTCATTGTTACCTGTCATCAAAAGATCATCTACATATACCACAAGATATACAAGTATTTTTCCAACTTTCTTGACAAATAAAGTTGCATCATCAAGATCATAATGTTTGAAATTGAGTTTCAAAAGATGCTCAGTTAGTTTTTCATACCAGGCTCGCAATGCTTGTTTGAGGCCATACAAGGATTTCACAAGTTTGCATACTTTATGTTCAATCTCCTTTTACAACAAATCCTTCAGTCTGGGACATAAAAACATTCTCTTTTAGATCTCCATTCAAGAAATCAGTTTTTACATCCATTTGATGGACTTTCCAACTGTTCTGTGCTGCTAGGGCAAAGAGTGTCCAGATGGTAGCCCATTTTGCTATGGGGGCAAAAGTCTCCTCATAATCAACCCCTTCCTTCTGCGCAAAACCTTTTTCCACAAGCTTGGCTTTGTGCTTGTCAAGTGAGCCATCAGCTTTATACTTCTTCTTGTAGACCCACTTGCAGCCAATTGGTTTGATTCCTAATGGAGGATCAACCAACTTCCAAGTGCCATTCTTTATGAAAGCATCATACTCCTTCTACATCACTTCTTTCCATTCATCATGAGAAGTAACTTCTTTAAACGAAGTTGGTTCAAAATCTGTAGACAAGTGCACTTCACAATCATAAGAAACATCCATATCGACACGTGAATTAGAGTCATCTACATCATCTCCATTTTGTCAGTTTGAATTTCTAGTTCCTCTCTTTCCAACCTCATCAAGATGAACACTTTCAAGTGTCTTTGTTAGCCACTTTGGGGGACCTCTCTTAGATGGTCCAGTCTGCTCCATTGATTGTGTTGGGACTGAATCAAGGTTGAGTCTCCCAATTTTATCAATCACATCACTTAAAGCATCATCCGTTGTTGGAGTTTCATGCAGGGGAGAGGGTTCTTCAGAAGAAGATTCCACATGTTGATCTAGTATAGGAATCCCCCCTTCAAGATGTGGAATCTGATTATCAAATTCTTGAAATGATTTTGCATTTTCGAAACTATCCAAGTGATCAAGTTGCCACTCAGCAACATTGTCAATTTTGGATGATTAAAAAAGAATTACATCTCTAGATACAACAAACTTTTTATTGACTTCATCATAGAGATGGTATGCTTTGGAGGTGCTTGAATACCCCAGGAAGATACACTTACGACTTCTTGCACCAAGTTTGTTTCTATGTACCTTTGGTATCAAGGCATAACAGGTGGAACCAAATACCCTGAGATGCTTTACCGAAGGAGAATGCCCATACCACATTTCATATGGAGTCTTGTTTCTAATAGCATTAGATGGACATCTATTCTTTATATATGCAGCACATAGAACAACATCAACCCAAAACATTATCTTTACATTTTTGAAGAACGTACCATATTTAAGATTTTCCTATTCATTCTTTCAGCGACACCATTCTATTGGGGATTATAAGATATAGTTGTTTACTGTTTGATCCCATGTTGACAAAGATAGTTTTCAAATTCATTTGATGTGTATTCTTTTCCATTATCAGTGCGAATAGACCCAATATGACATTGTGCATCATTTTCAATCCATTTATGAAAGTTCTTGAATGTTTGAAAAGCATCAGATTTGTTCTCCAATAAATAAACCCAACACATTCTGGTGTAGTCATCAGTAAATGTCATCATATATTTATTTCTATTTGCAGAGGGAATAGGCATTGGACCACATAAATCTAAATGAATGAGTTCAATTTTTCTATGCGCTCTTTAATGTGAATCATGAAAATACTGTTTGCTATGCTTTCCTATAATGCAAGCATCACATTGCTTAAATTTCTTAGGTATTGTAGGCAAACCAGCAACACCATTTTTATTCAACAAGCAGAGGTTGTCATAGTTCAAATGTCCGAATCTAGCATGCCATAATAAACTTGATGGAAGTGTACCTTCTTCATAATGAGAATTGTATGAGAAATGTTGTGCACAAGCAGAGGTACCTTGCAGCTTGAGAAGCCTTTCTTCTTCTATTCCCCTAATGACAAGTGAGTGGTTAGATGCTTTTCTCACCTCAAGCTTGTCGTCAAAAATATGAATGGAATGACCTTGCCGGCGGATATGAACCAAGGACAACAAGTTTCTCTTTCGCTGTGGGAGATAGAGAACATGATGCAAAAGAAAGTTTGGAAGACCAGGCAATTTAAGCCTGATTGTGCCAAGCCCTGATGGCTTGATTTTTGATTGGTCTGTAAAGTATACTGCTCCATCAACATTGTCAGTAAATTCTTCAAAAAACTATTTTCTATGAGTCATGTGGAAAGTTTCTCCTGAATCAAGCAACCAATCATTTTTCCAAGAAGAAAGTGAAGTATTAAATAAATATTCATTTACTCCAATATTACATTGTGCCACAACATAGTGAGTGGATTCAGGTGCTTTACCTCTGTCTGTGTCATTAGTTTTAAATTTCTGTTGGTTTCTTTGCTGCTCAATCTTGTCCCATGGTAACTTGCATGTAGAGGCATCATGTGATCTATTTCTTTTGCAGTGTATGTATTGCAAATCTACCTTTTCTCCTTCAGAGTGACTGCCCTCCCTACCTCTGAAATATATTCCTCTTCCTCTTCGACCACCTCTTCCTCTAGAAGAATCTTGAGCAGGATTCTTTTATTTATGAGTAAGACACACAACCTCTTCAAAAGATTCAGAGGCTATCTTCTTTCCAAAAGCTTTCTCTCTTTCAGCAAATTTTTTCACAAGAGAGTCAAAGGTAATATCTTTGAGATTTCCATTTGATTGCAATGACTCAAGATAATTGGAGTAAGTAGAATAAAGTGCCTTGAGAAAAGTGATAAGAGGAATATCCAACTCAACCTTAGTGGATTTGATATCATGCATTATAGATTTTACTTTGGATGCAAGAGCAAGAGGATGATTATTTTGTAATTCAAGAGTGAAGAGTTTAATCATGAGTTGAACAACTTCAAGTGTAGAATGTGAGTCATAGAGTTCTTTCAGTGTTTGTAAGGCTTCAAAAGTAGTTTGAAATGGCAAAATATGGCAACTCACCTCTTCATTTACAGATGTTGCGATTAATGCATAAGCTTTGTTGTTCTTATTTTCCCAAATGGCGAGCTCTTTGTCTGAGTTAGGCTATTTTGGCTCTTTGTCTCCATCTCCAATGCACACTTTTTTCCACAACTCATTGAAAATGAGGGTGTGTCTTATCATCCGAGACCACTCAATATAGTTCTCCTTGCCAGTGAGAACTATTCCCACAATGGATATGATTGAATGCATACTATAACAAAAACTTTTGCTGCAAAATTTTTACTCCTAATGGGAAAAAATATAATTCTGATGTGATGGGACAGCAAATTCAGATGTCCATATATATTCAATTGGAGAACATCAAAGTATAGAATATATGTGGGTGAGGCAGTGTAAATATATGGTGAGTGACTATGTATATATATGGCAGCCTAAATATACCAGCCTAAATATATTGTGGAGTAGCTCCAATACACAAAAAAACTGTACAACGCATTCAACAAAGGTATCATAGCAACGGAACCAATATTAGAGGTATATATCATCATTATATATCAGCAGCATATCGACAACGTATTCAATAGAGGTTTTATATATACCAAAACGGAGGCGTATTCCACGCTCACCGCACCGGTCCAAAACTCACATCGGAATCCCCAATTTGTGGAACCCTAACATTCAAATTATACCCCAAAGAAGGGATTAGTTCTTCTGGCCAGTCGCTGTAGAACTGGAAATTACTATTCAGTTCACAAGACAAGCCCGTGGAGCACTCATTCATGAAATCTGCCAAAAACACCGTGTCCCCGCGGGACCTCTCTAGTATCGATCTTAGGACCTCCTTGGGCTGCAGCTCATGCTGCTAATCGAACTCATGACCTTTCATGCAATGTATATTTTGACAAACCGTAGAAGCATTGAGGACCGTGGCACCTTCAGTCACAATGCCTCCCACTCCAAGGCAGTAAGGTCTACGCAACAGCGAGCAGCGTGGAGGTTTAATGGTGAATGGAATAGTAAGGTGGCTCTCTAGCTTCCCATTGATGAAGCCAAGTGAGAGGATGGTGGATGCATTGCTCACCTCTACAATTCGCTCGAGAATGTCAGTGTTAACGTGTTTCTAGACAACAAGAAACTGGAGAAAGGGAACAATACCAAGAGCATCATACTCCTTTTTCAACATTCAGCTTTCACTTAAAAAAATGCATATGATAGAGGGTGCAGTCTAGACAGAAGGTGCAAACTTGAAAGAGAAATGCTTATATGAAACTACCTGGAGCAGGCTTCAGGCAACTAGGAAGAGTATAGGCAGAAAATTGACACTCAGACAGTAGGAGTTACATAAAAACTAATTTCGGGAGTTGGCTCTGATACCATGTCAAGCTAGGTAGTAACTCCACAAAATCAATTCGTATCTTATTTCTTCAGGTTGGTCTTTATTATATACATGAGGGTGAGACTGTTCACTTCATCTCTCGATGATTGTTCATATTTCTTATTATTTATTTACATTAATTACATTCACCCTATCCTAATGATTAGGTGTCAACAATGATTTCACTTTCCATAATGCCCATATGGAAAGATCAAAACACTGATATTTCACATGTCCAACTCTGTTACACTGTTCGCATCTATCAACTTTTTCTGGAACAACACCATCCAGAAATCCAATGCTTCAGAATTGTATCAGTTTACCAAAATCTGGTATGTGAAAAGATACATCCAGAATATCCTCTTTGTAACCCAAACCAGTTTTGTGTTTATTGTGTCTAATCTCTTCCCATGGCCTTATGAAAGTTTTGGGAATATTAGGCTTCTCATAAGAACTTTCAGTTGCATTTCCTTTTGAAACCACTACATTACTCTAATTATTTTCTAAGTGATGATCAGGCTCAAACAAACTATTATTCTGAACAAGAACGGGTTCAAAACTCTCCTTTTGTAGTTCTTCTTAATGAAACTAAGATTCTAGTTCCAAAAATTCAAATTTTTTTTTTGCATTTTGCAAATATATTTGGATGTCAAAGAGCATGTCCTTGCTAACTTGGAAACTATTATGAACACTGGACAACATTAAATTGCATAATAACAACAACATATCATCGAGTTTGGCCATGTTCTTCAACAATCAACTTTGAAAAAGTGGTGTCAGCTACCACAGAAAAGGCACCCAATACAAACAAATTTATGATAACTTGGTGTAGGGTTCAACCGATCATGCACCCATCTACCACATAACTTTAACTTTGAATCTTCAATTTAGACTTTGACTTTTCAACCTTCGACTTTTCAAGTTTAACAAATTTTGTGGTAAAAAGCACAAAAAAAAATTCTAAAATTATGTCTTCGACTTTTACTTTACAATTTTAACAGATTTTGTGATAAAACACAAAAGATTCTAAAATTATCTTGTCAAATATTTGAACGTATGACCTTCAATCCACCAAATAACTATATAAATTCTACCAACCACAACACCTTCTCTACAACTTCAATTTAAAACCCAAATATCCATATCCCAAATATTCAACACATATTCCAAATATCCATAAACCTCATATTGAAAACATAATGAACATATCCCAAATATCCATAAACCTCATATCGAAAACATAATGATCATGCATAATAACCCTTATGCTTTCCACTCTTAGAATTTTCAAAGTACCTCTAATAACCCTTATGATTTATGCTTTAGACTCTTTGAATTTTCAAATCTATTTGAATTTTCTTAAGCTCTCAGTCAGCATGTATCTCTGAGAAAGATTGGTCATCAACGTGTATTTGTGATAAATATGAAGAGTTTGATGTGCCTATGAAAGATTTGAAACATAAATTTCACGTTCATAACAAATCCAACAAAGCATGTGCATGCTCATTCGGATGAATAATTTTTAGTTAGAAATTATACCTCTTATGCTCTCAAGAAAGTGCAAGTCGTGCCACCATCTTTGTCTCTCAACGTATTCATCAGCAACCAATTCATCTAGGTTCTCTCAACGTATTCATAAACAACCAATTCACCCAAGTTGTCTTATTCAGCATACTATTCCTTGTTCTTTCTCTGCCATTTTATGCATTTCCAAGGACAAAAACTAGAAAATGTACTTTTACACCATTTAGTCAAAAATCGACCTTTCTACAAGTAAATTAAATGTGATGACATTCCACTTATTCTTAAATATAGTGAAAATATTTGTAAAGAGAAAGTATAATTCCTATTTCTTTCTTTGAAACCTTGGATGTCGCATTGCATTCACAGCTTCACAAATGTTGCATGTAATTTTCCCGCAAAACCCTATCTAGTAGAGATTTTCTCCGTAAAACTTCCATTTCACAACATTTTTTTAAGAAAAATCTGGTCTGAACTTAATTTCTACGACGAATCAAATTTCACCATACCTGAGATATATCAGATGACATGGCAAGTTTCAAGAACGAATTTATTTAGAAAGTGATGGTCTCGAAGGATTCTGAGTTTCAAACATCCAACAACGTCCAATAGCGCCTTCGAAAAGCTTCAAATGTCCAACAACATTTTTCGAAATGGTTCATAATGTTTGGAGAATAGAGTACAATGCACCGAATATATAGTTTCTGGCAGAATTTGACTTCATCATCGTTTTTGTTCTTCACTCAACAAAATTTTCCATGATTGATGATGAGCGCAAACTTTACCATTGGACGATGACTCCTCTATCACAACTTTCATAGACAAGCCTGCATTCGATGGCTTCACCATTTAAGAACCGAAAAACCTTAATATTTCTTGCGCAATGTTACTCCTCTTGCACATAGCCTATCACCATCTAATCTTTCTTATTCAAAGATAGTTACCAAACTTCATAATCGCTTACCATCATAACAGTCAAACTTGTTTCTATGCTTCTAATTCAACGCTTGTAGGTTGGATAAAATATCAACTAGTTATCCCTTCTGCACAGAAGTTTTAGGCTTGTGAATTACCAACAGGTTAATTAGAAACACATACCGAAATTTCATAGCAGGTGGTGGAGAAGTCGCCAGCAGCCATGAATATAATAAGCTTAGGGATCCATCTTAGTAACATATAATCTAGTACTCTGCCAATGCCTTCAAGATTCTTGCGGTCCTTATAACTTCAATATTCTTGCGGTTCTTATAACTTCGAAAACCAACATCTGCTCTTCATTCATTGTAGTGAACTGGAGCTATAGGCCACCATCGATCCCCTTCTTTCAAGACAAAGACTTCTAAAGATAGAAAAATCGTGGCAACATCTCATCTCTTTTCCATCTATGCAAACTCCCTCTCAATAGCTACAAAACTAGTGGCTCACCTCAATTAACAGACAAGAAGATAAACATGTCTCTCTGATACCACTGTAAAACAATCCAACTGGAAACAAAATAAACTGTATATTAAATGATCTCAATCAGTGATGTACAATGTGTATATATTAATACATACATGAAATAATTGAATTATTTCCAAGGAGTTCTTAGACTCCAATAACTACCCAAACTGACCGAAGGTTAATCCCGAGGATTGTTTGTCCAACAATTTTAGTATATGAAGAAACATTGTATAGCCTCTACGCTGTGGTTGTGCTATTAAATTGACTTAGAATAAGTCCACACACATATTGTAATGGGAATTATTAGTTTTTATTTTATTAATAGTTGGCATTTGTAAATAGTTTGGTGACTTTGACAGCTATACTACATGCACCATATATTTTTGCAATGTATTACTTTAACTATACGACCGAGCACAATATTTCATTGTTAATTCGTGCTCCTTAGCCTAATCTCATCGGTTTTTATATAGATATATGTAATATATTAGGTTAATCAAAGGTGGAACTGCCTTCATGGTGCCTTGCTCTCACATGGAGGTTACATGGTGGAGAGTCCACATGATGAATCCACATGGTAGGAGTCCACGTGTTAAACCCCATCCAACTAGGCGATCCCTTGCTATCAACGATGGTATTCATGTTCTGACACACTGTGTCATTTTCTTTTGGACTTGGTAATGAAAAGAGCTCTGAAACCATGAGGGTAACAAGGAAAAGTTGAATCCATGCACCTACTATGTTTCCTTTATAGATTAATTTTCTTGAAGGTATTTGGATGATGACAACTTCTATGTTCACTGATAGAGGCAGTGTTTTCAAACAAGCCCCATATTCATCCTATACTTCCTCACTGCTTTCATTTTCTTTATTTATTTCCTCAATTAAAATTATTCACATAGATTTGGTGTTGAGTTAGACTTCTAATTTCCTAGTATTTTCATTCTTTGCAGGAACAAATGAAAACTTCTCGCGAAGTTTCGAACATGATGGTTAAAGCATTCTAAGGCATCCTGGCTTCATTGTTCATTCTGATGGCTTCTTTCTAGGTAAATCTCTATGATAGCAAATCTAATTTAAAACCATAATTTGATTTTCTCTTACTATTAGGGTTTCTCTTTATATTTCATATATCGATTGAGTGTAAATCTAGCTTTGTTTTGACAACATCATGAGGAATTTCCACTTACCCTTCTCCAAGGTATGGAATAGTTTTAAAAGGAAAATTGATTTGTAATTACTCTTGTAGCAATTTATTCATGGCTTAATGTCTAACTAAGATTTCTATTCTTATAGGTTATCTCTTGAATTCCTATTGGGGTTCCATTCAAATGGCACATTCTTGGTTCATTTTCTTAGGAAGTTACTCTTTTCTGTCTTAGCTCTTATAGGCACTATGTTTTGTTGCTGCCTCTCACTCGTCTCAAAACAATTATTTGTCCTTTGGATGTGTCTCATTGAGATGAACTAATTTATAAGTTTTTTATGGAATACAAAGCCTTAACAAGGCATGGTACTTCCTTGATTACTTTGTGTAACTTCCTTGATGGTTTCTGTTGGGTCCCTATAATACTAGTGATTACCCCATTACTATTGTAGTTATACCCCTTATTTATATTGTTGTGCCCCTATTACCCTCATATTGTTATTTCTGTGCCCCATAGAATCCCTCTATTGTTATTTTTGTGGCTTTATATTATTACTGTTAGGTCGGCTGGATTATATTGTGACTCCTTAGACTCCTATATATAGAAAGGAGGTTTTGTCATTTGTATCATCCAATAATTGTTCATTTATGTAATGTAAAGGAGGTTGCCCCCTCGAAGAGGCTGAATTCTAAGGCGTTTATCTATCTTTTCTATCTTTTCTTGAGCTGGTTTCATAACATTTGGTATCAGAGCTTTGGATTCTAGGGTTTCGCTGCTCCAAACAGGTCATCGTGGAATTTTCGCCATAACGTTTTTTCTGTGACGTTTCAGAAGTCGCAAGAAAAACCCATTTGAGAAGAAATCACGTTGAACCTTGGGTCCGATTTTCAGAGCTTTTTGCATGATATTTGCGGAGATATGATCTGAGGAAGTTGGTATTTTTGCAGACTTCCGACTTACATCCAAAACAGGTGACCTGGGGAAAATCGTCATAACTTTCTCTCTGGGAATCAGATTGAAATTTCATAAGAAGGTACAGAAATAGGACGGACTTTAGTTTCTTGTATATTGTTTTCAGAACCAAAGACTGAAAATTGTACACGTGGCACTTCATACAAGTTTGCTCTTCTGGAAAGGTCTATAATCAGGTCATCCTGGGAGATTGTGCATAACTCTTTCTTGGAGAATCCAATTTGGATTAGATTGGTGGCATTGGAAAGAGGACACAGAGAGCTACTGTAGGTTAGAAATTCAGAACTAGATGATTGGGAAGTACAGAGATATGTCAGAGGCAATATCAAGCTCCTACAAAGTGAAAAAAGTTGTGTAGATTTTTTTTAAATTTTTGCTTAAGCTTGGTTTGAAAATTTATTTTGAAGGAATTAAAAGGGCATAGTAGAGAATTATTATCGATAACTGATGCCCCGAGGAAAGAAAATGCAAACACATAGTAAGGAACCTGAAAGCTCTAGCATGATTCAAGAAGAAGAGGAAGAAATGCTACATGATATATCAAAATTACAAGAACAAGTGCAACAAATGTCACGCTCACAAAAGTTAACAGAAGCTAAGATAAATGGCGTGGAAGCTAAGATGAATGGCATGGAAGCTAAGATGGACAATTTGAAGATAGATTTGAACACAAATTTGAAGACAGGCATGGCAGATTTGAAGACATATTTGACAAATTTTCTACAAGAAATACTTACTAATGGTGAAAAGGTAGTAAAGGAAACTCATGATGAGAACAAAAGAAATGTTAATAATGATTCCATAGACGCTAATGTTGGATCGAAGAATCACCATATTCCAAAAATCGATATGAGGAAGTTTGATGGCAAGGATCCTGCCACATGGATATTACAGATGGAGCAATTCTTCGATCTCAATAATGTGCAAAACGCACAAAAGGTACGTATGGCAATTGTATATTTGGAACCAAATTACTTTGTATGGTATCAATGGCTTTGTTCTCGTAAACAATTTATCACTTGGGCAATTTTTACGGAAGAATTAATAGCACATTATGAGGATACAAAAAGCAACACTTTTTTTAGCCAATTGATAAGTCTCAAACAAAAGGGTTCAATAATGGAGCACATTGAGGAGTTCCAAAAATTGAACATAAGGGTAAAAGATATTCCAGAGGAGCATAGGGTTGATGTCTTCATAGGATCTTTAAAGGATAATAACCAACATGATGTTCGCCTTTGGGAACCTGATTCATTAGAGAAGGCATTTAGGTTAGCAAGAAAAATGGAAAGCAAAATTATGGCAACTAGGAAGCATACCATTCACAACTATAAAGATGGAAGTGTTGTTTCCCCTAGTCTTCCACAACCTACAAGGTTGACACCACAACAATTGGAAGAAAAAAGAGCAAAAGGGCTTTGTTACAATTGTGATAGAAAATACACAAAAGGTCATAAGTGTGCTGAGAAGAAATTATTCTACATAGATTGTGAAGAGGAAGAAGAAAGGGAGCAAGAAAGGTCAAAAGAAGAGGATATACTCCAGGAACAAAGCCTGGATGAAGAACAAATAAATCCGACCATATCTTGTAATGCATTGGAGGGAATTACCACTCCTCAAACCATCAAGATAGAAGGACAAATCAAGAAGAAAAAGGTAATAGTGTTGATTGATTCAGGAAGCACCCACAATTTTATTCATTGTAGGGTAGCAAAAGAATTGAATTGCTTCCTATATCCAGCACCAGAGTGCCATGTGATGATTGCAAATGGAGGAACAATAAATTGCTCTGGAAAGTGCCATAATATCAAGCTATCCATGGGAGAATATGTATTGACTAGCCCAATGCTTTCCATTCCAATGGGAGGTGTTGATGTTGTACTAGGAGTCCAATGGCTACAATCCTTGGGTACAATAGCTTTTAATTTTCAAGAACTTTTCATCAAATTTTTTACGGAAGGAAAGGAAGTTGAATTAAGGGGTATTGCAGGGAAACTAGGAAAGATAATAAGCTCTAATGGCATGACAAAGCTTCTAAGAAAGGAGCAAAGAGGTGTAATTGCACAATTATGTTCACTAGATGTTTCCAGATTGGAATCATCTATTTCTCCAGATCTCCAAAAAGTCCTGGACAATCATTCCAAGGTATTTGAGACTCCCAAGGGTCTCCCACCTATGCGTGATCATGATCATGCTATTCATCTGATTCCAGGAAGTTTTACTCCAAACATCAGGCCATACAGATATCCCTATGTCCAAAATAGTGAAATTGAACGTATGGTTGCGGAAATGCTAGAGGCTGGTATAATTCAACTAAGTCAAAGTTCTTTCTTAGCTCCAGTAGTATTGGTGCACAAGAAGGACGGATCATGGCGCATGTGTCCGGATTATAGGGAGCTCAACAAGCTCACTATTAAAGATAAGTTCCCCATTCCTGTCATTGATGAATTACTGGATGAATTGCATGGATCAATTTACTTCACCAAGTTGGATCTTCATTCGGGATATCATCAAATCAGAATGAAGATTGAATACATTCCGAAAACGGCATTTAGAACTCATGAGGGTCATTATGAATTTTTGGTCATGCCTTTTGGCCTTACCAATGCACCTTCAACATTTCAAGGTTTGATGAATTCAATTTTCAAACCATTCCTTAGAAAATTTGTGTTAGTATTTTTTGATGATATACTAATCTACAGCAAGTCTTGGAAGGATCATGTTGAACATGTTGACAGGGTGCTACAACTATTGGAGGAGAAACAATTATATGCAAAAAGATCCAAATGTTTCTTTGGAGTCCAGGAGGTGGAATATTTGGGTCATATTGTATCTCATGAAGGAGTTAAGGTAGACCCTAGCAAAATTAAAGCCATTAAGGAATGGAAAATCCCCACATCCATAAAGAATCTACGAGGATTTCTAGGGTTGACAGGGTATTATCGCAAGTTTGTTAAGAATTATGGGAGAATAGCAGCACCTCTAACAACATTATTGAAGAAAGATTCATTTTCATGGACTCCAGAAGCAACAAAGGCCTTTGAACATCTTAAAGAGGCAATGTGCCAAGCACCTGTCTTAGCTACACCAGACTTCACAAAAACCTTTATTGTGGAATGTGATGCTTCAGGAAATGGAATTGGTGCTATTCTAATGCAAGATGAAAGACCCATTGCTTTTGAAAGTCATCCAATCAAGGGAATGTTTTTAAGCAAAGCTATTTATGAGAAGGAAATGTTGGCAATACTCCATGCACTTAAGAAATGGTGACCCTACCTAATGGGAAGACACTTCAAGGTAAAAACGGATCATGATAGCCTTAAATACTTTTTAGAACAAAGATTATCCTCTGAAGAGCAACAAGAGTGGGTCACAGAGATGTTGGGTTACAACTTTGAAATCATCTACAAAAAAGGGAAGAAAAATGTGGTGGCAGATGCACTCTTAAGAAAGGATGAGGATGTGGAAGCATTGTTGTGTGCCATTTCTATTATCCAACCAGATTGGATAAACGAAGCAAGGGAGGAATGGAAGAATGATGAAGAAGTGTGGGCACTTATTCGAAAGCTACAAAAAGATTCCAGTACTTCTGATACATTTAGCTGGCAAAATGATTCGTTATGGTACAAAGATCACTTATACCTCTGTAAGAATTCCCAGCTAAAACAAAAGATTCTTATGGAATTGCACACTTCTCCCTTAGGAGGGCACTCAGGATTTTTAAAAACTTACCGCAGGGTTAAGAAGGAATTTTTTTGGGATGGCCTTAAATCAGATATTCAAAAGTTTGTGGCGGAATGTTTGGTTTGCCAACAAAATAAAGTTGAAAAAATTAAGAAACTGGGTCTATTACAACCTTTATCCATTCCAAGCCAATGTTGGTAGGAGGTTTCAATGGATTTTATCACAGGTTTACCCAAGTCTGAGGGAAAGAGTGTCATCATGGTGGTAGTTGACAGACTTACCAAGTATGCACACTTTTGTGCATTATCACATCCATTTAAAGCCAGTAAAGTTTCTACTGCATTTATGGAAACAGTTCAAAAGCTACATGGAAACCCAAAGATTATTGTAAGTGATGAAGATCCCATTTTCACTGGAAATTTTTGGACATAATTATTTTCTTGTCTTGGTACTCAGTTAGCTCATAGCTCATCTTATCATCCTCAATCTGATGGGCAAACTGAGATAGTAAACAAATGTTTGGAAGGATATCTTCGTTGCTTTGTATCTGATAAACAGACACAATGGGTCAAATGGTTGCCTCTGGCTGAATGGTGGTATAACACTTCCTTCCATACAACAACAAAAATGACCCCATTTATGTCACTTTATGGGTATCAACCACCATCCATCACATCATATTTAAGAGAAAATTCTAAGGTTCAGGCAGTGGAACATCACATCGAACATCAACAACAAGTCCTCCAACTCTTAAAGGATAAGCTCGTGTTTGCACAAAATAGAATGAAACAACAGGCAGATCAACATCGCAGTGAAAGAAGTTTTGATGTAGGTGATTGGGTATTCCTACGGCTACAACCATATAAGCAAATGTCCCTAAAACAAGCTAAGAAGGATAATAAATTATCAGCAAAGTATTATGGTCCGTACAAGGTGTTGCAAAAGATTGGTACTATGGCATACAAATTGGAGCTTCTTGCAGCTTCTCAATTGCACCCAGTTTTCCATGTTTCATGTTTAAAGAAGGTTATAGGTGACAAGCTCCTAATTCAAACAATATTGCCAGAACTTGATGAGGAAGGAAAAATTATATTGGAACCGGAAGTAGTCACAGAAACAAGAACTCGACAGCTACGAAATCGATCAATTTCAGAGTATCTTATCAAGTGGAAGAACTTATCTGCTGAAGATCCCACATGGGAGGATGAGAATTTTATGCAGAAGTATCCAAAACTACTCAAGCGTTGAGGACAACACTTTTTTGAAGGAGAGGGGCATGTTGGGTCCCTATAATACTAGTGATTACCCCATTACTATTGTAGTTATACCCCTTATTTATATTGTTGTGCCCCTATTACCCCCATATTGCTATTTATGTGCCCCAGAGAATCCCTCTATTGTTATTTTTGTGGCTTTATATTATTATTGTTAGGTCGATTGGATTATATTGTGACTCCTTAGACTCCTATATATAGAAAGGAGGTTTTGTCATTTGTATCATCCAATAATTGTTCATTTATGTAATGTAAAGGAGGTTGCCCCCTCGAAGAGGCTGAATTCTAAGGCATTGATCTATCTTTTCTATCTTTTCTTTAGCTAGTTTCATAACAACTTCGTTTAGATACTGGGAAGAAGGCGCAACCTCTGTGGCTAGAGAAACTGTAATTGTTTTTAATAAGTGTTTCCTATTTTATGTCAATGAACTTTTTCATATATTTTAATTTTAGTTACGACAAAAAATTGTATGGACGGCTATTGTAACTCTTATTTCTCAAGAATGAGTATACTATAAACAATTCTTTTACTCTGTAATAAGTCTTATTATCCTAAAGACTATAAGATTAAAGAAATGTTTCATCTTTCCTTTGTTTTCTCCATTGATCTGTAAAATGAATTTCTTTAAGATGCTTACAACATGCACTACAATTAAATTATTCCCTTCTTTTTCAGTGTAATTACTTACAATGCTTTTGTGCTTCACATACCTATATAGATGGTATGGATATTACTTTGGGTTTTAGGAGCTAGCTATAGGCTAGAAAGCTTGGTTGACCCATGTCACGAGTTTCCACATAAGGGAATTCTTAGAGCCTTGATTATGATTATAGTTAAGGGTTGCATGATTTTAGTCCCACTGACGGGGTTTTTCTTCCTCGTCTACAACCTGTGACATGCTAACATTGGCTCCAATTTGTATTCTTAGTCAACTATATAAATTGTTGTTTGGTAATATGTCCCTTTTCCTATGACCTAAATATGTATACAAGTTTGTAACAAGTGGAATGTTACCATTGACATTGACTATTCACTTGTATTTTTCTTTTAATAACTTTCTAGGTAACTTCTAATCTATCCAACTCTCTTTGGATTTTCTATATTTCATTTTGTATATTTTAAATATCAAATAGCACAATAGATAGCAATGCTAGGTTCCTGAGCATGATTTCTTCACTCAAATTTCTACAGAAATAGGAGCACTTAGGACTTAAATTTTTGGATACCCTATTTTTAAAGTGTTATGCCAATAACTTCCATATATCTCACCACAAATACACACAGACACACACACACACACGCACATAGATATATCCTTTTTATAAGAATACATTAGTAGAATTTAGGCATTCTATTTATGTAATACAAACAGGGAAACAAATATACATAATAAAATGTTGTCCTATACCTTCACAATTATGAACTTCAAAAGCAAATATATTTAACACAAATTTCCTGAGTACTCATTATGACACCCCTATATTTTTCTTTTTGAAGATAATTATTTTTAGACTATACAATTATTACTTGAAGTTAATGGCTATGGAATCCAGAATTGAAAGTATTTGTTTGTGTAATTAAATTTTATTTGATAAATAAATGAGTTTTTTGGGAAAAATCAGGAAAGAACACATGATTAATAGAGACTTCTTTCTATTCTATAAAAGGTTGTTAGTGGTCAAGCCCACATGGCACGGCTTCCCAAATATTCTCTTGAAAATCCTAAGGAGAAAGCTTCCTACCTAAAAATAGCATAATGGGATATAATGATTATGTTAAAAACTTAGTTAGAGAGAAATACTAAGTTGGTTATAAATCAAATGAAATAATAGTGGGAGAGAAACACAAGCTTGAAAGGAAAAGAGAAAGACATTTTCCTAATTAAAATTTAAAAATCCTAGGTAATTAAGGGCGCACGCCATTAAAGTAGGACACTGTTAAGGAAAAATATGTTGGGAATATCAATAAGAAAACCACTCAAGAATACAAAGAGGTTGTTGATTCTTGGAGGAAGGAAGTATGAGCTTGGGGGAAATTTTTGGCTGCAATTGTTGGTTGGGAGGAACATGCACTCTCCCTGCAATTTCCCAAGTGGCAAGTTATGGTCAGATGATTGTGATTTAATGTTTTTATGTTGAATTATACATATTCCAGTTACCGTTAGTATTGTGATGATTGTTAATCAAGATGATGTGATAAATAAAAGCTTGTATATGAGTAGAATCTTTGCATGTATGGTAAAATTTATTTCTCGTTCAAAACTGGTTATATTTTCTGTTATAATTAGGACACAATGAGGGTATTACTAAAATAAAACAACTTTATTAAATGATAAACTATGTAGGAATGTTTACATATGTCTTCTAGAGTTAAATTCTTAGATATACAATTCTCCTTGTTCTGATTATCTGTAACTAATAATTGGATACTTAGACTTGTAGGATACTTAACATCAATAATAGTACAAGTGTGAGTGTATAGGTAAATAATTACATTTATATGACTTTATTTGCTTAGTATATTCATGATAAGTATATTTGTAATTACCAACTACTCTATATGTTTATATTATTGTGTATACATAAGAAGAAACACATATAACACATAGAGTTATATTCCAATGAATTGAAAAGGAAATCTACCTTAATAATGAGATGGAATAGTTGAAATAATTGATGGTAGTAATAGAGTAACAACTCTATTACTAAACATATACATGATAACTACAAAACCAAATTAAAGTTAATAATGTGTGATTCACCTCTCATGAAAATGTAAAAACTTGACTCATTATAAACTCGTATGAGCTATGGTAGATGGTAATGTAAATATGAAAGGGGTAAGGAATCATGGAATAAACTTGAAAATCCCATAGACCATTAAAGGAAATAAATATGTTTGTGAGTTTGGCTAAGACTTCTCAGTAAGGAAGGTTCTAGTATTTTTTATAATCCATGTCTTACTAACTAGATTATGTTAAACTTTAAAATCCCATAGATCATTAAAGGAAATAAATATGTTTGTGAGTTTGGCTAAGACTTCTTAGTAATGAAGGCTCTAGTATTTTTCATAATATATGTATTACTAACTAGATTATCTTAGTACCTTGTCAAGTCTTGACTAATTGAGTTTACAATAGTAGGATAAGTGGATTTATATATGAGGCATCATTATGCCTAGAATTTAGTAATCCATAGATGATCCCTTCAATGGAATAATGATTTCATACTGGAAGAAAAACAAATTAGTGAATTAACTATGTGTTAATAAATATATTAAGAATAATTCATATTGACAGATTAAATGGTCAAAATGACTTTAGCCCATAAAAAAGTGAAAGGGAATTATATGAATGTGAAAGTAGTCCATAAGCATAACTTTAGTATGCTAATTATGAGAAATTATGGAATTGAGAGGAATATTTACAAGTTACCAATCCCATTATAGGTGTGCCTATAATGGCGAGCCTTATGAAAAAAGTAGCATATGAGAAATAAAACATAAAATAAAATTTCTTCTTACATAAACCATTCATATCTGTGGAGAAAATTACAGAAGAAATAACCCTATTAAAAATATGAGAGAACAATAACCATTAAACAAAAATTATTCTAGAAGAGAATTATAATGAAGAAATAACTTAAACTTTGATCTCTCTATTTAGAAATAGATGAATTATTAGTAAACTCAGTATAATAAAATATTGTGAAATCATATATCCATTTAAAAATATTATGAATAAAATGAGAGTTTCTACCAACAATTTTGTAGGTCTAGAACTATGAAAGGTAACAAGATTTTATACTAATAAACATAATTAAATAAAACAAGACAACCAACATTCCTAAAAAAAACCCTCAAGTTCATGCTAATGCAACTTAGAAAAAGATCGACACCATAACTCTCTTGAGGGACTATCACCAAGACTCCTTAGTCATACTTGAGACATGCAATCACTAGGCTAGTATAACCAACTTGACTAAAGAGGAAGTCGATATTAGCTCTAGAGATAAGAGAACCTTCTTATGCAAATCTAAGAACGGAACACACCCATCTAATTGTCATACCTACAAAACTATGGAAGCAGATGTGTTGGGTTAAAATAAGAAGGGGATATGTAGAAAAATCATAAGTATGTTGATAATGCAAATAATTAAATGAACTAAATGTATACCTGATGGTGAGCATGGGATTACATACTTTGTGCAACTATATGGGAAAGGAAAGTTCACTAATTAATATAGTTCTTTAATCAAAGAATAACCCCATTATAAACTCAAATAGAACACAACAATTACGTGGAAATATTGTGTTAACAATCACTATGCCTTAGTCATGAATAGCCATGGATGAAGGAGACAATAAAGATTAATATTAAACCAGTTAGGGTTAGAGTGGAAAAACCTCATCTCATAAGGAAGTATTGAAGAGTAATAGATTGCACATTAATAACAAAAAGAAATAGAGACGAGTTGATAAGGATGCCAAATAATGGTAAACCCTTAGAATTTCCAGAATCTGGGGAATGAGACTGAATAAACCTTAGCGTTAATATCAAATACACTAGCTATAGATATAACCCTAAAGTGGAGAATATAATTAGAAGTGGAGAATATAATTAAAATCTCTTGAAATTATTATGACTAAAGCGAAAGTATAAGAGTAAACTAAATAAACCATTTTCCAACTCATAGTTTAGAGATAAAGCGTAGGTCGATGAACGACCAAAGACCAGTAGTAAACGTACTTAAATGTGGAAATAAAATAACTATAAATATTATCAAGGCTATTATGACGCTGTAGTCCAGGAAAAAGGTCAAATAAAAACCATAGCTGTGCCATTACCTACAAACAAGGTCACATTAGCGTGGTTGAAGATTATAAAAATAAAGTAAATGTGCATAAGGTTAAGATAATTTAACTGCGTGATTACCTTGCAATTGGAGCAATAGGATGGAGCACTTGCAGAACTGTCTAAGGAAAAATTGACATTACTCTAAGAGAAACCCCCCTTGATTCGAGCTTTTTTTATCATGGAAAAAAGATCAATTATATCCACAGATTATATATAGGGAGGAGTGAACGAAAGTGACAAAATTTATCATGCACATTATTCAACTAACATGCGTCACCTAAGCCCATGTGACCTGAGAAGCTTTGGACACCTATCATAGCTAACTAGCGCTTTGGTCACATAACACCACAAGAGATAATCCAAAATAATTTTGATCTAGGGTTTTCATACTCTATGGAAAACTTCGAGAAAATCGGTATCATCAAATCTGAAGACAAAACCTCAACTGGTGATGGTGCATAGGACAAATGTTCCATGTCAAGGAATAAGAGAAAGTACATGTGTGGCCTAGCCATTGAGATGCCATGTGAAACGAATGGCCCACACCATACACTAACCATGTTATATAAGGTTGAAGGGATATTGTATGTTCGTTGGTTAAACTTAATATAAGCAAAAATCCTAGCACTATATATAAATTATGCATGGTTCAATAACTAAGTTTTAAGGGTAAAAAACCATAGTAATCTTATTTTTAATAGAAATATCAATGTACCTATGTATATAGGTGTAGATTAGTGAGTAGTGTTGTGAATTCAAATGTTGTATATTATAGTATGGTGGATAGTTGAACATCATATACAGTTTAAATATGAGGTTTATTCATGTAAAGAAACTTATGAACCCATTGTATATGTATAAGAGTCAATAGTACCAAAATAACCATGGTATTATTATTATCTTAGTTACAATAATTTAATAGTAAAAGTAATGAGGTTCTTGAATTTTTTTTTTATTATTTATTTTTCTTTTTCGTTTCGGTTAAGAAGAATAAAATGGTGACAAGTATAAAGTATTCAAAAATATTACTTTTATGGCTAATTATTGCACTAAACAATTTTTTAGAATGTATATGATGTATGTTACACATATACTTATCTAAAATTCTTGAAGATAGAGTAGACGTTTCCATGTTCCTCCAAACCGTTGAACTATAGTTCTAATGGTTCCCCTTGAGGTCTAGGCCCTTTTTCCTGGAAAGAAATGCAATAATGTTTCATAACTTACACCTCCTTAACCCGAGCAACATCCTACTGATTTTGGGTCTAGGTCGAGTCTTTTTTCTCCCAATGGCACCTTTATTTTTGTTTAGACTACCTTTATCTCCCACATCTCTTTTTCATACAACTTCTAGCCATTACATTAATCTATAGTTAATTATTCCTTTGGTGTTTTTTCATTCAACCGTACCTTTGTGGCCATAATGGAGAATTTATCTCTTTCTTGTTGTCTTTCTTTTCCGACCCTTTCTTGGGCATAATTGATTCCAACTGTTTTTCTAGAAGTTAGGAGTATAACCTCTTACATGCTAACCTCTAATGTATTTCCAAAACAAATAATAGCTAAAATAATTTCCTTTTATTAATAAAATAAATATTTACATCCTCATAACATATTTACTTTTCACATGTTCAATTTTAAATTATAAAAATCATTTAAAGACCAATTTACTAGGGTTATTACATCTCCCCTATTGTCCTCGATGTTCTCACACTTTTCATTTCCTTTGAAATAACATGGAAAAAGCTCCTCTAAATTGATCCTCCATCTCCCAGGAGGCGTCCCTTAGTGCAAACAGACTCCATTGCACTTTCACCTACATGGTGGCTTGATTCTAGAGTTTAGTTTACCTCCAATCAAAATTTTTTGGAGGCGTGACTTGGAACTCGCCTTTCGGTTCTACCTGTATAGAATTCCAATTGATAATGTGAGAAGGATCATGAATAAAATTTTTCAAAAGAGACATGTCAAATACATTATAAACCCTAATGTGGGCTGGTTGTGCTAGTTAGTAGGTCACTAACCCTACCCTCACTTGTGTAACTCTTTTGTCTATCGTGTGCCTCTTTTAGGTTATGCCTAATCTTCTTCACCATATTCTCCATTCCTTGTGGCATATATGGTCTTGATATATCCATATGTTATGCTGACTCCAACTTAATGAGATATGGCACTTAATTCCATACAAAACCTAAAAAGGGCTCATTTTGAGTGACGCCTAATAACTATTGTTATAGGAAAACTCAACTAAATGTAGATAGTCCTCCCATTTTGTGGGTTGGATCCTCATTATGTACATGTGTAGCATGCCCTCAAGGACTTGATCAATCATTTGAGTTTTCTAATCTATTGTTGGTTGGTACGAAGTGTTGAAATTTAGCTTCCTACCCATTCTAGTAACCAATGTATTCCAAAATTTGGAAGTGAATTTCACATCCCTATGTGATATGATTGTCTTTGGTATCTCGTCAAGACTAAAAATTTCTTTCATGAAAACGTTTTCCAACTATGCAACTTTTTAAGTGGACAAAACAAGCATAAAATGAGCATCCTTTGACAACTTCTCTACAAAAACCATAATAGAATCAAGTTATTTTCTCTTTTTTGTTAAACCATTAATAAAATATAATGAAATTATGTCCCTCTTCCATTGCGTTATAGGAAGGGGGTTAAATAATACTATTGGGTGTTGATTCTCTACTTTTACTTGCTAACATTCTTGGCATTTTTCGAAGTAACTATCTACCTCATTCTTCATACAAGGCCAAAAGAACTCCTTTCTAAGAGTTGTAGTGGTTTTTTGATAACTCGAGTGAGCTAAAAATGGTATTTTATGGTGCTCCTCCAATATGAGTTGTTTAACCTTGGCCACATCAGTAAAATTCATTCTATTTTAATATGTTACTAACCAATTCCATTAATTGCATAATTTGACATTATCCATGAACAATTCTATTTTTTATTTTTTCACAAATACGATTATAATATTTATATTTTGATGCCGTTGTATTAATTTGTTCTACAAGGTTTGTTTCAACACTACTTACCATTACCTAGCAAATTTTCTTCAGACTTCAACTTAGTGCATATTCCACTTTTTTTCCGCTCCGTTTTATATGCTTCATATTAACTTAAGAAGGCGATCCATCTCGATTTCCTGACATTCATGTCAAGTTGGCTACAATAATATCTAAAACTAGAATGATCAGTATTTAAGGTAAATTCCTTACTAATTAAATGTTGCCTTCACATCTTAAGTGCATTAATGACTACAAATAATTCAAGGTCATAAACTGCATAATTTCTTTCATGATATTTTAATTTGTTAGATTCATAAGTCACTAGATAATTTTCTTGCATGAGCACTCCTTCCAAACCTTCCAAACAATTGTTAGTCCAAATTGTAAAGTCTTTATTAGTGTTTGTTATTTTTAGCATAGGTGAAACAATGAATAAGTCTTTTAAATATTCAAAGCTCTCTTGACATTTTTGAGTCCACTCAAATTTAACCCATTTCTTCTACAAATAGGTTATTGGCTATGCTAATTTAGAAAACCCTTCTATGAATTTTTGATAGTATCCTTTGATACCCTTGAATGATATAAATTCTACCACATCCTTAGGGGTTGGCTAGTTAAGAATGGGTTTTACCTTTTTAGGATCCACTGTTACTCCATCTTTAGATATCAAATGCCCTGAATATTGTATCTTATATTGAAAAAGTTCACACTTGCTCAACTTAGCATATAGTTGAAGTTCCCATAGAGTATGTAACACTATTTATAAATTCCATTTGTGTTCCTTTGGTGTTTTCAAATAAATTAACACATCATATATAAATATTAGTACAAATTTATATATAAATTTGCTCAAAGAACTATTCGTCAAGCACATGAAGGTAGCAGGTGAATTTGTAAGTTCGAAGGGAAACACTGTAAACTCATAATTCCCGTATTGGGATCGCAAATAAATCCTAGGAATATCTTCTTCTTTAGTCCTTAGCTAGTGAAAAATACACCTAAGGTCTATTTTAGAAAAAATATTTTCTCCTCTTATTTGATTAAACAAATCATCGATTATGGGAAATGGGTACTTATTCCTAATTTTCAATTTATTTAGTTATAGGTAATCAACACATAACCTAAATGTTTCATCTTTCTGTTTAACAAATAACACTAGTGCACCACATGATGAAACACTCAGTTTAATGAAATCTTTGTTTAATAACTATTGTAACTACATTTTTAACTCTACTAATCTCAATAAACTCATCTGGTAAGGTGCTTTTCACACTATGTCAACTCTTGGTATTAATTCACAGAAAAATTTGTCTCCCTTTTGTGGCAAACCAGAAATCTCATGTGGAAACACATCCTAATAATCTTGAATAATTTTATAATCATCTAAGGATTTAGCTTGTTTTTCTTGTGAATGGTCCTCCACTTCAATAAAAAACAATTGACATTCTTTCCTTGCAACCATATTTCATTATAAAGAAAGTATCTTTCGAACATAAATGGGTCTAGATATGCCCTCTACCACTCGCGTTTCTGCATTATCCAAATTAGTGGTGGCAATTTTATTTAGAAAATTAACAATTTCTCTATGACAGTCTAGCAACTCCATCCCCGCCACTATGTGATATGAACCTAACGAAATAATTTTTAGGTTCATACTAGTTTTATTCCTATTTAAAACAATAGGACATGTATTTACCCAATTAGTAACTTTTTCTTTTTTTGTTAATAGCCCACTGACATCATGTTTGATTTTTCTTCCTTGTGTTACTTCATTGGTTGCTTGCTCTATTGATGGCTCTCCTTCTTGCTATTTTTCCTACTTCCATTATTGGTTATACTTGTGGCTGCAACAAAACTAATTTCTCCTTTATGAATGCTATAATATGATTTGAGAGATCATGAAATTTGGCTTCTCTTAAATTGAGTGGTTTCTTCTTCAAAACGCTTCTTAGTGAAACCACTTCTGCTTCCAATCTCTCACATTCCTCCTCCTATTCTCTATGTTGCTTCCTCATATCATCCTCTATCTTCTTTGCGTCCTCTAGTTAAATTTTATCCATTGATTTCTTCTCTTAGCCCATTTTCCTTCTCATCATAAATCTGCAAAAGTATTTTATGATCTTTACATGCAGTAGTTACTCTATCTAGTTTAGCAGCTAATTATTTGATTATAACCATTGCTGATTCATATTCATCCCTAACAAGAAAATAATAATTCTCCTCTTCACTATGTAACTCAGTAGAATCAACATAATCATAATTCAAATATTCTTTCAACATATTACCTCCTCACACAACTATTTTGGCTGAGATTTCAGAACATGTTGCTTCATTTTCAATGCATTGAATATTTTCCTTCTTCAAACACTTTGTATTTTGAGACATCCTCTTCTTTCTTATGGCCATGATCCATGATCTACACTCCAAGTGGTCAAGATTCAGTGAAAATAACATGATTTGATATTAATTGTTGGAAACTAGATCACTACTAAGAGGCGGGGGGGTTGAATCAGTAGTGATGGCCTTTATATGAATTTTAAACATTTTGTTGGATTCACAATTAGCAAATGCATAAACATTATTATATTATCAAACCATGAAATAAGAAATAATATCAAAGAATAATAACCATGGAAAGCATCAACAAAAAATCATGCATGAAGACACAATTATTTCTGGTGAAAACCCTTTCAAGAGAAAACCACCGTACTGTTGTTGCACTGCTCATTTTTTTTATTCATCTTCTTAACGAGATTTTAGATGGATTATATTACACCCATAAGTCAAAAGACTTGGACTTCATTACAATATGATGGCACCTATAAGTTAGGGGATCTATTTCTCTCATATATCTACGCAAATATATCCGTTAGTCAAAGAACCCATGACCAACGATACTTTCCCAACACCCATTAGACTATCCTACACTGATTGGATGCATAAATATTTTCCTTCTAATGAATACAACAACTCACTATCTAATATGAAGCTCCATTCCTTCACTTCCTCCATACGAACTACATTTCATAAATATTTCATATTAGGCTCTCAGTCTGCTCAACATGGGCAACCCAAGAGCACCACCATTCTACAATATAAAATATGAACAAAAAATATGACCTGCAGGGGTGAAATCTCACATCAAATTTCTGTACACTAATAGACCACAAGCTTCCAATCCTTCTCCACTCTGAATACTACCATATGCAACACAAATACTACGAAATTATACTCAAATCATTTTATGAATTTTGCATACACAATTCAGATAAAACAGTACAAAACTATGTGTGAAACAGTTGCAATATTTACTCAGTATTAATGCACTCGTAATGGCATACTCTCACACTCTCAAGAATACCAATGAACCAACAACACTATTTTTTTTTACATAAGTAAAAGCCAAAATATCCTCCACAATTCTCCAAGTGAATACCACACGTAAATACCATGGTTATGCCAATACCCAAGACACTTGCACCATGGTAATATCCAAACCAATATCATAGGAAAATACCTTGGTTATGTCAATAGGAAGGACACTTGTACAATGGTAATCTACAAAACAATACCATGGGAAAATACCTAGGTTATTTCAATACCAAGGACACTTGTATCGTGGTAATTTACAAAGAAATACCATGGGAATATACCATGGTTATGTCAATACCAAGGACTCATGTACCATGGAAATCTCCAAAACAATACCATGATAAAATACCATGCTTTTTTTAATACCAAGAACTCTTATACCATGGTAATATCTAAAACAATACCACGAGAAAATACTTTGGTTATGTCAATACCAAGACTATCTATACCAAGGTAATTTCCCATGCCAATCTACTCCACACACACATACCAATACCATCGTAATGCAAATACCAATAATACTTATACCATGGTAGTACTCTACTCATGCTCAATCAAATATAAAGGAAAACAATTTAGTTATCATATCAAATACCATGGGGAACATCCTTGGTAACACTATATAACCAAACAATCATATTCATAACCAATGCATATCCAAACACTTGTAATCAATTGAGCATCTGCCCTGACATCCATCTATACAACCATAATATATCCATATAATAAACCAATAATAAAAACATGTGGACATAAGCCAAGCTACTCCATAACCATCTGCCATAGATGAACCCCACATTAGCCATAGATCATAGCTCATCGGAGACATGCCAAAATCCATCAACACACAATCCACTTGCAACACAAACATTTTCCATCTTCACATCTACATGATAATAGATATGTCAAAATTAATGCAACACATCAACCAAATACAAGCCACCTATAGCTAAACATACAAGTGCTAACCAACTCTCGTGCAACTCATGTTACTAGGTTGACATCAATGCTAACCAATAATACATTTGTAACATTGCAACGCACATCAATGCCAACACGATAAGGGTTGGGATAGCGATTCGTTGACTGGAATGGATAAGAAATATTCAGTTACTAGGCCCATTATCCAATCTATCTAGCTCTGATGAAATATGAAGGCTTTTAGGACTTCTTTCATGTATTTCCAGTTGATTTTGTGAAAGGCTTTGGACATGTCAAGCTAGATCAACATCATTGGTTCTTTGGTGAGATTGAGAGGGAACAATTTCAAGAGAGAGAATTATGTTCTCCAAGATTTGTCTTCCCTCTACATAACCTGATTTAATTTTGAGAGCCTAGGAGGGGAATAAGAGGCTTAAGTCTATTTGCAATTACTTTTTATATATTTTTATAAATAACATTGCAAAATGAAAATAAGAGAATACCTCTTTGGGGATTCAACTCCTTCTTTCGAAATTAGAGTGAGGAAAGTTACATTGAGGGATCCTAGAACTGATTTGGAGTGCTTGGAGTCCTCCATAATGGCATGAACTTATTTCTAAAAAATGTGCCAATAAGATTTGAATAAGGCTATGGTCAAGCCTTCAAGCCTAGGGACTCTACCTAAGGAGATCAACATGAAGGCCTCCTCCACCTCCTTCTTGGAAATTCTCTAAAGAAACATAGTGTTGTGGTTTTCAGTAAGCACTTTCGCGGATGTGCAGGACAATCCTCTTTATGGCTTGGCTCCTCTCCCCATTGGGTCCCAGTAGTAGTTCCTTGAAAAAAGAATTGTGCTTGACTGAGATGTCTTCATGAGAGGTGATCGTGGTGCCATCAAATTTCTTTAAAGGGGGGATTTGGTTGGATTTTATATGTTATATCATTGATTTATGGTAAAATTTTGTGTTTTGTTGTCAACATTTTAGTTATTGAATGCGAAATTTTTTATACCATAATATTTATTCCTACTTGGCCCTCATTTCCCATCTCTATTTCAAATATTTTTCTTTTTTTTTACAAATGATACGAGGTTCCATTAAGGATGATTTCTCGTTGGATTTCCTCGATTTTTTTTCTAAGTCTTTCTTGTCCTTTAGAATGTCCGAAAAAACATCCTTGTTCCATTTTTTTATTCTTTTGTTTATGTGCTTAAGCTTTTGTTGGAACCTGTAAATTTTTTAGCCTCTGTGTTAGAGGTTCCCTCCCCACCACTCCATTTATTTTGGATAACAATTCAGGGTTTTCAAGCCAAAAGGCCTCAAATAAGAATGATTTCAAGTGCTATTAGCCAATGTTTTGAGCCTACATCAATGAGAAATTTTCCTTCAATTTCATATTTTTCCAAGAGGATGGATTCTAAAATGAGAAATTGATCAAGTAGAGAGGCAATTTGTCTTTCTCCTCGTCTCTTATTGTTCCATGTGAAAATTCCATTCTAGGTTTCCACATCCAACATTTCTTATCAATTTATGGTTGCTTTGAAGAAGAAAAAATTTGAAGGATGGAAATTTATTTTAAAGTTGATAAATCTTGGTGAATCTCGCTAGTGTCTAAGATGAATACTATAAAAAATTTGTTGATATATTTATAAAAATATCCAAATCTCTAATTATTTTATAAGTAGAGTACATATAATTTTGGCAATTTTTAGGGTAAAATAATTTTTTACTATAAAATTTGGGTGATTCATTTTTATAAGAAATGGAAATTGTCGAATCTTATTTTTGGAAAAATCACGGAAAATTGGCCCACTTTCAAATATTAGCCCCTAAAATTTTCCATGCTTTGAAGGCCTCAACATCTTTGACTAGTTTTCTAAGACCCCCCCTTTTCTCATTCAAGTTGGTGATAATATTGAAGTCATTGTCTATGATCCCGTGGGAGGTTGGAAGATATTCTTACCTTATCTTTAAGGTTTAAACATTCTCATCTTTTTTTCTACTCAATGAAGTTCATAAATGTTTGTGACACATAGGGTGTCAATTGATTTAGTGATTTGAAAGATAACTAATAGATGTTGGGAGTCAAGATGGTTGTTTTGAGATGCAACAATTTTTCATTCCATATGATTATTTGACCTCCTCTTTTTCCTATAGCAACGTTAGATATATTCCCTTAGCCCTTCCAGCACTGCTTATGAACGAAGGGAATTGTATCTAAACCAATGTTCGTTTCTTGGAGGAGCACAATTTGAAACTTGTTGGTAATAATATTCTATTTTAGAAGTATTCTTTTTGTAGGCCCATTGAGACTTTGTACATTCCATGGGATTAACCTCCTTGGGAAACTTTTTGTGTTAGGACTAGGACACTTACCTTACCTTTGTTTATCAATTGGGCACCTAGATCCTGTGATATTTGGCTAGTTACTTTTCTTCCACACTTTCGTCTCAATCCCTTGGGGTTGTATTGGTCTACCGCGATATTGGACTTTATGCCAATTTGGTTGATATTTCCATACTCCCTTTTTCTATGACTTCTTTTAGTTCCTATGGTTAGAGGAATGCCTCTTATATATTTTGTATGTACTCCTTCGTTATGGCTAACATTCCACTATTTTCCAATACTTTTGCTACTTTGTTAAGGTTCATGTCTTCTAAGACTTATTCAATTGCTTCCTCTTTGTTTATGCCATTTTAACGACCTTGTTCCATTTTGACATGCTTTGTTTCCTTCATTATTGAGCTTGGGTTTTTGGTGAAGATGGGTTCCCTCTCTTGGGAGGTAAGGTTAGTTTGTGCTTCGCTACTAGTCTGCGTTTCCTTCTCATCCTTTTCTTTTTCTTGATATTCGTGGTCGTCTCCCAGAATATCGAACTTTTTGTTGTTCACATAGTTTGAAGAGGTATGCTTTCCTTTCATATCATTACCATGCTTGTTCCTAGTGCTACTGTGGTGGATCCTTGATCATCTACTCCTTGTTGTGGTTGGGGGTTGGCTTATTATTGAGTGTTTTAGGGGATGTCTCAAAAGAGATGCCAATGCTCATGGAATGTACGAGAGTGAAAGAAAATGTGATTGTAATATATATTATGCACCCATTCCCGCTCATGAAAAATGAGTTTTATTTCTTTTGGAAGGGATCCTAATATGTCCATGTAAATGTAGATTCTTGTGTAGGAGATGTAATGCCATCTCCCGGTACCTTCAAAAATTTTGATGTATTATTTGAGCTAATCATCTATTCCTCTTAGAACTGAAGTTGCCCAGTAATTTTTTGGAAAATTGTAGAGTATGATCCAAACCAACACTCTCATAAAATATTCCCTCTCTAGGGTGAAAACATTCTTCCAGTATCACATATACATCCCTGTTCAGTTGCAGAAATAAGGTCTTCCTTGAAAGATTCAATCTGAGTCTTTCAGCAGATCAATCATCACTTCGAAGAAGAAACCCTTAGAGCGAAAATTGATCTTGATGCTTCCCTTGGGGTGCCATTTTTGTTGTATCCACTAGTTTAGTGCTTTCTCTGAGGGCCAAACACTCATCAACTTGTAGATGATACTTTGTTGCTCCATATATTCCCTATAAGAAACTATCCCAGGGTCATCTATCTCTAGGGTTGGGATTGTCTTTGTTTTTGGGCTACATGGTTTGTTGTGGATGATTGTGCCTGGTGATTCTTGTTCGAACCCACAAAATGGCTATTTTGTGAGTGCTTGGTACTCTTTCCTGGCTATCCCTCTCCTGAATTGGTCGCTGGGGGTTTCTTGAAAAAATTATGATTGGTCAGTTTCATGATGAAAGAAGCTTTCAACTCATTCCCTTTGCAAACAATGACTTCAATGAAGGAGGGGGTACCTGAGCCCCATCCTGACATGACCATGGATAGTGTCAAAACCAAATCCTAGTTTGTAGTTGCGGATCTTGTTGTTTGTAGTGTGTGTCAAAAATCTCTATTTTTGTTTGTAGTAATGATTAAATAATTAAATTAATGGGTTATATATATATATATATATATATATATATATATATATATATATATATATATATATATATATAGATATATATATATATATATATATATAGATAGATATCTATATCTATCTATATATATATACATATATATATATATATATATACATACATACATACATACATCTATATATATATATATATATATAAAACCCATTCATAACACAATGCACTTTGTGATGAACACAAGGAGAATTTTAGGATTTAATTTTTTCTTTTTCTCTCGAAAAATGTGTTAATTTCCATTTTTTCTAAAAATAAGATGCTCTTCAAATATTTTAACAAAAATATGATAAAAATTGTATATTTTCCATATAAAATACTAGTAACATTGGCCAAAGTCTTTACAATTTAAAATAAATTTCCATTTTAAAATACTCCAACCACGTGGAAATTGAGTTATCTTTTTAATTTAGATTGTCATCAAATTGTTTCCACTTGGAATTAACCAAAATATTTCATTGCTAAAAAAGCTAGTAAAAACTCTATATATTTCCCTTTAGATAACCTGGCTTAATAATAAAAAACATCAAGAAATAATAATTAAAATGAAAGATAAAAACAACCCTATGAAAAACTCATATGGTCCTTCACATAGTGTTTTGTTTGTTGAAAAGATTGAAGCTCTTAAATCATGTATCAAAACTCATCTCCAAATAAAACAACCAACACATATGCTTAAATTCATGGAGAAAATGAATTCCATTTCCTAAGATACAATAAACAAAGAAGCTATTTTATATATATATATATATATATATCCCAGACAAGAGCCATGCGATGTGAATAACAAAGAAATGGCTTCCTCGGTAAGATATTTTTCTCCTCTTTTAGAATAAGGAAAATAGATTTGTTTCATGTCCATTTATCTTGGGCTTCGCTTTATACTTCATGGGATCATGGGTACGTTTTAACTAATTCGTGCTTAGACTTTAATTCTAAAGAGGAAATTACGATATCACTTATATTTGTTTGGACATCTTAGCGTTAATTAATATTTTAAAATAAAGCTAGCTCAAAAAGTTATAGAGGAACAATATGTTGATATAGTGATTAAGATAAACTAAAAATAAGTATGCTTGTGCCAAAATTTATAACTTTAGATTTAAAGAAAGATTTTTTAAAAAATAATTTAAATGAAATTAAATAGATATATCCAACTACAAGAATGATCCCTCCTGCAAATACAATGTTTTTTCATTCATATAAGCATTTCACTTAAAACTGGAAAAGCCTCTTCCCATGAGCTATTTCTAGTGTGAAGGAACATATCCATTAAGAGCCGCAAATTTAAAAACAAAAATGTAGAATCTAAGTCACATCAACAGACGAGGACTCATGACCACCACCTAGAACAAAGAAAAACGACTTCAAAATCCCTAATTAATCAATAATTTTTTAACATAAAAAAGTAGGAAAGGAAATGACAATAATGATGGAGGATACGTATAGAGGAAATAAACCCCATGGAAGAGAATCAAGAAGTTTGAGTTGATCTCAGAATGGTGATGGAAAATAACAAGATCCGGAAGTGTTGGAGACAGAAGAAAAATAATCCATCAGATATAAAAAGGAGTTCTAATGGTTTAGAAAAAGTGTGCAAACTAATTATGCCGAAGGAGTGATTAACCTTATAAGTTGATCCGACAGTTAACTTGAGCTCCGAAGTGTGTCCTTCATTAAGCTTAGAAGGATAGAAGATGAACAACGGATTTGCTTCAATATCCCGCTTAAGATCCTTTCGCCAAGGTTTAACATAGTGAAGTCAAACTTCAAATGGACCGTTAACTGGAATAAATTTTCCTTAATCTAAGTGGATTAAAAAGTCTCAACAACCTTTGTCGAACTGGTAGAAATTACTAACTCGAACTCGCTCTACTTTATATGTATATATAATATGTAAATATTGAATGGCTCTACTTTATATACAGATAATACTTAAATATTGGATGATTTTGGATTAGTAGTAAAAGAAATCGAAAGCATTAATTTGTGAAGCATATATATTTGTTAAAGAATTTAATTTCAATCACAAATTAGGTCTCAAAACGTCTATCTAATTTTAGTTAGTTCAGTTTACTTCAATTTCATTTCATTCATTTAATGTTGATGTCTTTAGTGTAATCTTATTTAGTTGATTCAAAATATTAAAGAGAGTAACTCTCTGCTTCATAATTTTCAATTTTTGTCATGGTATCAGAGCGCATAAGACTCTAGAGAAAGCAACCCCTTATTTTTTTGGATTAGAAAAAAACAAGCAAGGATAGTGTGAGGCCGAGGGGAAAGTGTGAAAGCAATTTGAATTTTGCACATGTAAATGAAAAGAAGTGAGTCAGTTTCACACCTGTAAAGAGCGCTAAAGGCGAATCAGTTTCGCACCTCTGAAGAGAACCAAGTGCATCAGTTTGACACCACAGCAAAAAGGAAAGTGCGCAGGAAAAGCTCCAAAATTACAAAATTGTCAAATTTTTAAGATTGTCGCACTGGAAAATCAAAAAATACGTTAAAATTGTGGGCATCCTTATATAGATTGTTGATTCCTCTAATATTTAGTAATCAGAGGAACATGACGAATCAGAAATCGAAATAAACACAAAATAAAATTGCTCGTTCAACCTCTCCAGAGCTGCGCAACGAATTTTTTAACAAGGGAAAAGAATTTGTGCAGGCGCGCAATTCTAAAAGGAGGTAATAAAAGTCAAGCTCCACTAAATGACAAACATCTTAAAAAAATAAGAAAGCCTTATTTCGTTTCCAAAGGCTTAATCGAATTATGTGAAGGCTTGGTCATTTATTTTCAAAGGCTTAAACAATTATGTGAAGGATTATTCGAAGCCTTCTTTTAAAAAAACGGAGTTTTATCAAAGTAACTTTTTAAAAAAATTGAAAGAGCATTTAAGAGCTTTAAAAAGGGTTTCTTTTAAAGGAGGAAGTTTTTTATAAAAAGTGAATTTAAAAACGGTTTATTTTAAATAAGGATTTTTTTTTCTTTTGTATAAAAAAGGAATTTAAAAAACGGTTTATTTTAAATGAGGATTTTTTTTCTTTTGTATAAAAAAGGGAATTTAAAAAACGGTTTATGTAATTTTTGAGTGTGTTGGTATTATTCTATGGGGGCTTCTGTAAGGGTATTGTTCATAGTGGAAGGATAATGATTTTTTTTTTAAATAAAGTGTTACAACATTTTTTTTTTGAAGAGATTTGTGAAAGATATGAGGAAATTATTGGTTTTTTTGGAAAGATTTACTTTTTGGCAGTTTATTATTATTTAAAATTTTTGCTAGTACATTTGCTTGACAAATTAAAAGGCTAAAAAAATTGCTACAACAATAAGAGATGTATGAAGCTTTTTTTGAAAGGAATGGAAATGAGGAGGCAAAAAAGGATGTCTTTGCATTAAAATGCATAAAAGAATTTATAGATGACAACATTCTTCGCGTGATTTCAAATGTCAAAATAGCCAAGGAGGCTTGGGATACCCTTGAGAGGATTTTTGGTATAAGGGGGAGAATTCAAGTTGAATATGAAGGTGGATCTATAGCAGTAGATCTACAACGAAATGAAAATTTTGTTGAATCCCTGTGCTCAGTCCCAAGTGGATGATGTTTGTGAAGAAGCTGCAGAAGCAACAGAGAAAGATCACATAGATGATCATGAACCCCATTGTGCACAACCACAAGTGGGTGCAAATTTGTTGATTCCAACATCAGAGCTTGGTGATGACAATTTGGTGAATCTAGCAATAGAGGTTGCTAATGACAACGAAGTTGTGATTGGAGCAGCAAATGCTATGATGAATTCAACAATTTAATTTTTTGATGTAAATTTTGATGAAGACTTGTTACTTATGGTCGTACATGATGTAACAAAAACATCATATTGACATAATACTATTTGGTGATGTAATCCCACTTGAATCTGAAAACCATGTGGAAGAGACAAGGACATGGACAAAGATAGAGGCAGAGGCAAAGAAGGAAGGCCACAAAGAGAAATGAAACACAAAGGAAGAGGCAAAGAAGGAAACAAAATAGGAGAAAACTCTCATTGCAGAGTAGAAAGAACAAAACCAATGTGGTTCTGCAAATATTTTTAATTCTAACATTGATTTCCAGTGTGAAGAATGTTGGATTAATGGAGAAAGCTAAACTTAGATTACTATTATGATGATGATAGGATTGAGACTCTATCTTAGGTCTCAGATCCTACTATCTAAAGAGTGGTTGAAACCACCCTGATTATGAGAAAGCCTATATGGACTACGTTGTTCTTCTGATTGGATAATAGTGTACTGTGTGTAGTGCTTTGACTCTCTCCAAGTATCTCACCTTGACAGACATTTAGGTAATATATCCAATTTTTATCATGGTATCAAAGTTGCAGGATTGTTAATCCTATAGGTTGAGTGAAGGGAATGACTGCAGCGAAATCATCACGTGTCTTGTGTGGAAAAGTGTGATGAGCAGACTGTGAAATTCGGCACAGATATTTGGTGGACCGTCGCAACTCTGCATGTACAATTGCGAAAAGCTTCGTGACCTTCCCATGGATAAACGCGCTAACTATGCTGTGTGCTAAATTGTGCTACGTGTTGGAAGAAAAGGTTGCGGTGAACAAAACAGTCTAGCTGGAGCAGACTAGATTGCCAGCAGAGCTGTGTTGAGGAGGAGACCGGATCTCCAACAGAGCTGTGAGGAGGAGGAGGCCGAGATTGCTCAAGGCTGTGGCGGCGATCGAAGGCTGCGTAAAAAATGGGTTGCGTGTTTGTTTTTTCTAAGAGGCTACCAGCGACGTCAATGAGGAGAGCATGCAAGAGGCTGAATCGATAGCAAAGGCTGGAGGTCATTTTTTTTTTGTATTGCGTGGTGGCTGCGCGATTCTACTCCTGGCTAGGAGAAGTTGTAGTCTGAAGGTGATCCATGAGGTGGTTGTCGATCCACAAGTGCTTGTCAGCGTAGCGCCATGATCGAGGGCCTTCCTACAACAATTGTTAGAGTGGAGTGAAGATCTGCTGCCGAACTTTTTCAGAAGGAAAGATCGTGAAGGCGACAAAAAACGTTTCCAGATCGTGTGTGTGTATGAGTGATCCAAACAAACATTTCCATGTGTGGCACCATCTCCAGTTTTGGGCACCAATCAATAAGTAGTGTTTCAGACACCCATGCCATTTTATTTTCCTCAAATTAGAACACCTGTGAAAAGATAATTGTTGGAGTGTATCTGGAAATGTTCCAACTTTGATGAGATCATCGTAGTCTGATATGCTAAGAATTTCAAGGTTGGGGCAAACCCCTTCAACGAACCTTACCTCTGATATTTTTTTGTCCTTCCTAGTGATCATCCATTTTCAATTGTCTGGAAATTTTATTGTCTTGAGTAACCTAGAAGGTGCAGGTTGTGGAGATTTGAAAACAAATTTGGAAAATTTTCTTCTAAATTATTATATGCCACAGAAAATGCGAAATTTTTTGCTGATTTGAACCCATCTTCAGAAATATGTTCATCAAAATTACATATTGATAACTTTTCCAGCTTGTGAGAGGTCGTTTTGTTGCTCATCATCGGAGCCGAGGGCACTACGACCTGCATGGCACATAAGCCATAGTCTACAAGGTTCTACAGTTGAAGATTTGCCAAAGGGAGAAGTTCCCCCTGCGTGGTAACAAGGTTGTTGGAGCTAGAGGACCGTGTGGAGTTGAAAAGAAATCTCGAAGTGAGATAAGATGGACTTTAAAAACATGTCTATATTTTTAAATAATTTATATTCTAATGATGATGACTTTTTCATGTTGGACATTGGAATTAGCATGGGCAGTAGGTTCAAGTTAGAATAAATTTCAAAAAAATGTGGTTCCGTTGATGACCATCAAAATCAAGAGGCACAATCTGTTGTGCAAAATCCTGAGATTGAAGACACACGAGTTGATCTTTAGGAAGGGTGTGAAGAGGAACAAGTGTTGAAGATCAATTGGACAAGCCACATGACATTGATTGCAAAGACGTGGCAGAAGAAGACAAATCTAGAGAAAATTTAAATTTAAATTGTAATGATGTCATTAATATTTCTGTGTGCAGTCGTTACATCAATGAATGATGAAGACATCATAGCTGACTTTCAGATGGTTGACACCAAAAATAGTGAGAGGGAAAATTCTCCTATCTAGCTTGTCACAATCTTGAGAAGGGCGAGAATAAAAATTAAAGCTTTCCATCACTGGGGAAGACATGAGGAGAAGATACATCACTACCTCATGGTGAGGAAAGTGAAGATGAAGCCTCGACTCAAGATGAACAAGTATGGGCTCTGCTGCAAGAAGACAAAAATGAAAACCTTTGTTACCAAGTTTTTTCATGTTTTAATTGTAAGCCTAGATGAGACTTAGACCAACAAGTGTATGTTATTGTTCAATACCCTTTCTCCATTGAGCGGGAGTGTTGGAATTAATGGAGAAAGCTAAACATAGATTATTGTTGTGATGATGATAGGATTGACACTCTATCTTAGGTCTCAAATCCTACTATCTACGGAGTGGTTGAAACTGCCTTCATTGTGAGAAAGCCTATATGTACTAGGCTGTTCTTTTGATTGAATAATAGTGTATTGTGTGTAGTGCTTTGGCACTCTCTAGGTATCTCACGTGGGGAGCCATTTAGGTAATATATTCGATTTTTATCAAAGAAGAGTTAAATTTCCTCGAAGGATTACTTGCAACACCATGCCAATATATTCGATTTTTATCAAAGAAGAGTTAAATTTCCTCGAAGGATTACTTGCAACACCATGCCTTGATAAAGTCTGCTTAGAATCTACATAAATGAATGTTGAAGACAACTTGGGTGGTGAAAACATTAGTGAAATTTTCAAGCATTGGAGTTCTGAAGAAATATTCTTTCTTATAAAGTAATGTTGCAACAAATTGATGGTGAACATCACATAACAAAAGATGAAATGTGGCAACGGTCCACATACAAGTGGATTTTTGAAGAAGTCTGAGACATGGTTAGACAATCTGAAACAATGGAAAACCTACACCAACTAATGAAAAGCTAAGGTTTGAAGGATACAACAAGAATAAAAAGCTCACACAATTTCGAGGCTAAGAAAAGAAGAAAATTGTTTTTTAAAATTGTAGGTCTAGTTGAGTATCTTAATTGAATTTTTATGTCATTGTAATTAAAGGTAGTGTTGGAGAATTTAATTCCAACCACCTGATAGGTGTCAAAACAATCCATCCAAATATCACACTTCAATTTCAATTAGTCCAATTTAATTGAGTGTGACTAGTCTCCAATATAATCTTATTCAACTAATTCAAAATATTAAAAATAACAATTCTTTGCTCTATAATTTTAAATTTTTGTCAATATTCTCATATCAAGATCACATAGAAAGAAATGATGCTCGATCTTGTGAGGACACTTAGATGACGTTTTCGCTGCTCTGGTTGGCAAGATCAGATCAGCACCATTCAGTCACTAAAAGCCTGCCAGACTTGATTCCAGTACGGTATATATCTGATGATATTGTTTGCCCGCGTGTATGTATATATATATATTATATAATCTGGAATGTCACTCATACGTCCAACAAGACTTCCCATGTGTGTATATGTGTATATAGTTTCTGGAATGTCAGTCATACGTGAAACAAGACTTCGAGAAGCCACACGAAAAAAGAAAAGTGGCCGGTCGTTCTCCTAGAGGACGCTGAGAATCGACGCATATGCGGGCAAACGCCAGGATATTCCTCGGAGGACGCTGGGAATCGACGCATATCCCGGATATTCTCGGACCTTTCTTCGATTAATGTGAGGTTATCGTCTGTTGTAATGTGTGAACGTGTTTCAAGGAATATAAATCGGTATTGTTACTTCAGGATATACCATTCTGCTATTCTATTTAAATCAGCTCGTTTTGAACCATTAGGGCAATGGAGACCACACTGTGCATTGCCATAGAGAAAAAATCGGTGCAATTCTTTTTTACATGTGCAGGCTACTTACAGGGCACTCTCCTTTGGCGGAAAGTAGCGTGAGATATATGTCCCTCAAGAAGTGTCTCCTAAATTTTGTTGGATATTTGGTTTTTGTGTTATACAGTGTCCGGATGAAGCCTCTGCGTTACTGTGGAGAAAACATCCCTAAATTTTCTTTTGAGCAACTCAAACGCTAACTGCCTGCCAAAGGAGAATCGCCTTGCCAGTGGACTTGCACAATTCAAAACTGAATGAAAACACAGCACTGGAAGTCTGTGGATAAGGTCTAAAATACAAATTGTAAGTCCGTAGAATAACCCTAAGTATGTTTTTATGTTCAAGTAGTTTTCTTTCTTTCTTCATCCTGCTATTAAAAGACTAACGTTTGCGTGAATGTAATCCTTGGTCTCCCTTACATATTTGAATTTATAGGCAAGAAGAAAGATCACTAAATAGCTAGCTTCTCAAATTGCTTAAAAGCATTATCCGATTTTCCTTTTAGAAAATAGCGTAGCCCTTATTATCGTTATTAGCCCTTTTAGAAGAATACGTACTTATTATCGCTTTTTGAAGGAGAAAGAACTCATGTAATAAGGTTCTGTACTTATAGTTATCTGTAAATTCAGTCACCGGGGCAAGCATCAATGTAATACGCTGTATGCCATCTCCATCTCCATCTCCATCATCATGATGGTTTATATTATATAACATTTATATATGTCGTTAATATTTGATAATTAGTTGTTTGTAGACCCAAAGATTTAGCATCGTTCGCAATTTTCTTTTCTTATTAGAAAAATTAGACGACTGCCAATTCGGGACAAGGCATTATCTTGTGAACCGTTTACGCTGCAGATTTGTGATTAAAACAAAATACTAGTTTGTAGTATCTACAATTAAATTAGTGGGTCTATGGGAAACACTGTTATATTGCTAAAGATTTTGCTCCGAAAGATTACGAACCATCTTTAATATTATTGGAGGTTTTTTTTTTTTAAATTTATTTTCAAAATTTAAGATTTTTTTTGGATATGATAAGCTGAAACCTATTTTTTATTTTTGTTGGTTAGTGTATATGCATTTAGTTAGTTTTAATTAAATTTTAGTTCATGTGTTGTATGTAATGTTCATTTAATTAGTGTTGTATGTGATGTCTATTTAGTTAGTGTTAGTTAAATCTAGTGCTTACATACTGTGTGTATTTTCTTGCTTGTGGTGTGCACTATCTTGAATGTGATGTTCATTTAGTTAGGGTTATTTAAATCTAATGCTTACATGTGCTTGGTACTTGATTTTAGTTAGTTGACTCTAATGCTTGTATCTGCACATTAATAGAACATAAAGCACACTTAGTTCTAGTTATTGAATGTACAACTAAATTTAACTTAGTTTTTTTAGTATTGATTCTCAAATCAATTTTCAATTAATTGAATTCATTCTCTATTCCAATTTTCTTCTTCAATTCTTATAAGATTGTGTCATTAATCTTCAGCTAAATTTATATTTTTGCTCTAATAATTTTAATAAAATTTCAATATTAAAATTTTTTATTCTTTTTATTTACTAAATATATATATTTTTTTAATTTACTAGATTTTTATTATTATTTATTTTTAAATAATATAATTTATATTCTATAGTGTTTGAATAAAATTTGAATTTAAAATTTAATAAGAAATAAATATTTCTAAAATAATTTATATACACTAATAAATTGTTATTGTGTTTTTCCCACACTCGTAGATGGAATCCACATATCCCTCTTAACTTTATTTCCCATGACTGATGAAAAAAAAACCTAAATTATAGTATTACAATAAAAATATTTGAGTGGTAACATGTAATATTGGTAAAATTTTACTGTGAAAAATGGAGTCCTCATATCGTTCTGAACTTTATTTCCCCAAATTGAAATGGTCACACAAAAATACAAAAACTAATTTCTAGTATTATTTCAGTAGTGAGAAACATATAATATTAGTAAAATTGTACTGAGAAAATTCTCCGTCACTAAGCCAAGCTTAATCTTATCTTGTTTATTTAACTTTTATTTTTAAAATATTTATATTGCAATTGAATTTTAATTTTAACTTTATTAATAAAATTTAATAATAAAAATAATTAATATATAAAAATAATTTTAATTTTATAAAAAAATAATTTTAATAATAAATTTTTATATCTAATATTTTTATATTTTTAAATTATTTTTTGTTTTCTAAAAATAATATAATCTATAATTAATTAACAAACTTATTCGTACCATCTCTCAAAATCATTTTCTTTTAATTTAACCTCTACATTACTTATCACAATAAAAGATAACCATTAATTTGACTTGCAGAGAAAACGTCTCATTATCATTACATTTATTTTGTTTTATTATATCAAGAAATATTGTATAGCCTCTTCGCCATGGCTATGCTAGGAAATTTAGCTAACATAAGTCCACACGCATATTGTAACTGTAATTATTAGTTTTTCTTTTATTAATAGTCGGCATTTGTAAATAATGTGGTGACATTGACAACTATACTCCATGCACCATATGTTTTTACGACGGCTTTATTTTAACTATACCACCGAGCACAATATTTCATTATTAATTCGTCCCCGTTAGTCTAATCTAGTGGGTTGTTATATAGATATATGTAATCTATTCGATTCATTAAAAGGTAGAAATGCCCTCATGGTGCCTTGCGCCTCACATGGAAGTTACATGGTGGACGGTCCACGTGATGAATCCACGTGGCAAGAGTCCACGTCCAACCAGGTGATCCCTCGATATCAACGACGGTAATCGTCTTGAATTAATCGACTCAAGGGATGAGAATTGATATCGTTAGGGTAACCATTTACCCTCTCTCCCTCTCACGTATTGGTTCATTTTATTTTGGACTTGGTCAAACAGAAGAGCTCTACAACCATGAGGGTAACTTGGAAATGTTGAAGGTGTGCCATGCACCACTAGGTTTCATTTGTAGTTTAATTTGCTTAAGGTATTTAGATGATGAAAACTTGTATATTCGCTGAAAGAGGCGCGGTTTTTGAACAAGGCCTATATTGATTTTGTATTTCTTTACTATTTTTATTTTTAAGAAAAGTTTTTTTGGTAGAAATCATATAAGAGAAATTTTTGACCGATGATGATAAAGAAATTCTAGTCCTCATGATGAATCACACTTCTTGGTTCGAAATGAGTAAGCGAAAAAATTCTATTTCTCATATGTGATTTCTACTTAAAGACTTTTCTTAATTCATTATGGATCACAGAAGCCTGAATATATTTAATAAATTAAAAATAAGGAGGAGAGAAATGTACGCTTTTAAAGAAAAGGGAAAGACTTTTTCCTAATTAAAATAAAATAATCCTAACCAATTAAGGGAGACCGTTAAGGTAGGACACTGTTAAGGGAAAATACGTTGGGCAAATCTATAGGAAAATCATTCATGAATACAAAGATGTTGTTGATTCTTGGAAGAAAGAAATCCGTGCTTAGGCAGAATTGTTGGTTGCAATTTGTTGGTTCAGAGGAACATCAACTTTCCCAGAAATCTCACAATTCCTTGAGGCAAGAAGTGTGAGCTTGGGGGCAATTGCTGGCTACAATTTGTTGGTTCAAACGAACATGAGCTCTCCGATAAATCTCCCAAGTGGCTAGTTAAGGTCAAGTAATTGTGATTTAATGTTTTTATGTTGAATTATACACATGGCACTTACTGTTAGTAGTGTGATGATTGTTACTTAAGATGATGTGATAAATAAAAGGTTGTATATGAGTAGAATCTATGCATGCATGGTAAAATTAGTTTCATGTTCAAAACTCATTATATTTTCTATTATAATTAGGGTACTTATGTTACTCAGATAAAACTACTTGATTAAATGATAAACTATGTTTGAACTTTTACATATGTATTCTAAGTTAATTTTTACACATATAGAAGTCTCTTTGTTTTGATTATAATAGACAACAATTGGATACTTTTACTTGTAGGATACCTAGGATAAGAATAATACAAGTGTAACTGTATAGGTAAATAATTACATGACTTTATATATTTAGTATATTCGTGATATGTATATTTTTACATAACGAACTACTCTTTAGGTTTAGATTATTGTGTATACATAAGCTGAAACACATAACATGCAGTTATATTTTGAAAAAACAAAAAGAAAATTGGCCCAAATAATGAGATGGAATAGTTTATAGAGTAATGGTAGTAGTAGAGTGAAGGCTCTATTACTAAATATATACACGAGAATTATAAAACCAAATTAAAGTTAAAAATAAGTGATTTTCCTCTCAATAAAATGTAAAAACTTGACTCATTGTAGACTCGTATGAGTTACAATAGATGGTAATGTAAACAAGAAAGGGGTAAGGAATCATGAAATAAACATGAAAATCCTATATATCATTAAAGATAATAAATTTGTTTGTGAGTTTTGCTAAGACTCTTTATTAAGGAAGGTTTTGGTATGTTTCATAATCTATGTCTTATTAACTAGATTAAGTAAGTGCATTTTCAAGTCTTGACTGATTGAGGTTAGTGTGGTGTGATAAGTGGATTTATATATGAGGCATAAATATGCCTAGAATTTAGTATGTCATCTAGAAGCTCTTGAATGGAATAATAATTCCATATTAGAAGAAAAAAAAATTAGTAAATTAATTGTGTCAATAATTATATTAATAATAAGTTATATTGAGATATTAAATGGTCAAAATGATTATAGTCCATAAAAAAATGTGAAACTGAATTATATGAATGTCAAAGTAGTACATAAGCATAACTTTAGTATGATAAATAATAAATTATGGAATTGAGTAAAATATTTACAAGTTACCAATCCCATTGTAGGTGTTCCTATAAAGGTGAGCTTTATGAAAAACAATAATATATGAGACATAAACCATAAGATAAAATTTCTAATTACATAAACAATTCATATGAGTGGAGACTATTACAAAATAAATAAACTTGTTAAAAGTATGAGAGAATAATAACCATTGTACAAAAATTATTCTAGAACAATTATTATGAGGAAATAACATAAACTATGATCTCTCTAGCTGCAAATAGATTAATTATTAGAAAAATTAGAGCAATAAAATAATGTGAAATCATATATTCCATTTGAAAAGAGTTCAAATACAATAAGAGGTTGTACCAAAAACTTGGTAGGTATAGAATTGTGAAAGGTAACAAGCTTTTAGCATGATAAATATAATTAAAAAAACCAGGACAACCAATAGTCTTTAGAAAAACCCGTAGGTTCATGCTAATGAAACTTAGAAAATATTGACACCATAAATCACCAAGACTCCTCAGTCATCCTTGAGACATGCAATCACTAGGCTAGTATCATCAACTTGACTAAAGAGGAAGATGATATTATCTTCATAGACAAGAGAAACTTCTAATCAAAATAAAAAAAAGGAACAATCCCATTTAATTGTCATGCCTACAATAGTATGGAAGCAGATGTTTGGTTAAAATAAGAAGGAGATATGTACATAATTCATAAAGATGTCAATAATGCAAAAAATGAAATGAGCTAAGTGTATCCCTGATGACGAGCACAAGATTACATACTCCATGCAGCTATGTGGGAAAGAAAAGTTCAAAAATAAATATAATGTTTTAAGAAAAGAATAAACCCATAATAAACTCAAAGAGATCACAACAAGTAGAAATATTCTGTAAACAATTAGTATGCCTTAGCCATGAATACTTGTGGCTGAAGGAGACAATAAAGATTAATATTAAACCATTTAGGGTCAGAGTGGAAAAAACCCAACAAATAAGGAAGTATGGAAGAGTAATAGATTTCACACTAAGAAAAAAATGAACCATACACGAGTTTATAGGAATGTCAAGAATGGTAAGCCGTTAGAATCTCCATAATCTCGTGAATGAGACCAAATAAAAACTAGGGTTAATATAAAATAATCTACGTACATATATAACCGTGAAGTAGGGAAAGATAATTAAAATCTCTTGAAATTATTATGACTAAAGAAAAAGTTTAAGGGAAAAGGAAATAAGCCATATTTCCAGCTCATGGTTCAGAGATAAACCCTGGGTCGATGAACGACCAAATAACGGTAGTAAAAGTACTCAGATGTGGAAATAAAATAAGTATAAATATTAGCAAGGCTATATGAGGTCATAGTCCCGAGAAATGGTCAAATAAAAAACCTAGTTGCACCATTATCTACCAATAGGGTGACATTATTGTGGTTGAAAGTTATAAAAGTAAATAAAGTGCACAGAAGAGTAAGAGAATTTAATCGCATGATTACCTTGCAATGGGAGGAGAAAGATAAAGAACTTGTAGTCAAACCCTCTAAGGAAAAATTGACATTACTCTAAGCGAAACCCCTCTTGATTCCTGCATTTTTATCATGGAAAACAAAAAGGTGATATTCACAGATTATGTACAGGAAGGGGAAAATGAAAGTGACAAAATTTATCATGCAAAGTACAAGAAAAATGATATTACCTCTGTTAAATGGTTTGACACGCAATTCCTCTGAAGATAAGCATGTTCAATTATGCATCCAATAGGCATCACCTGAGCCCATGTGGCCTAAGAAACTGTGGACACATATCAGAGCTGAGCAGCGTTTTGGTCACGTAACACCACAAGAAATAATCCAAATGAATTGTGACCTAGGATTTTCTTACTCCGTGGAAAACCTCGAGAAATATCCACCGTCAAATATGAAGACAAAAACTTAATGGTTGATGGTACATAGCAAAAATGTTTCATGTCAAGGAATAAGAGAAAGTACATGTGTGGACTGGCCATGGCAATGCCATATGCAACAAATGGCCCATGCCATACACCAACCATACTATATAAGCTTGAGATGATATTTTATGCTCACTGGTTAAAATTAATATAAGGAAAAATCCTAGCGCTATATATAAAATATGCATGGTTTAATAACTATTTTTTTTAAGGGTACAATACCATAATTGATGGGGACAGGATTTTGGGGTGAATCAATATCGCATTTCCCCAATAAATCGCTTTTGAGGCTTGTGGGTTATGGGCCAACGAAGCCTATCAGAAACTTCTCAGAACTCCTCTTGTGCGCATAATCCTGGGGTTTTGACCCTCCTCGGTCATAATTCCTATCACCATTCAGGTTCCCACCTAAATGCTTGCCATTGAGGTCTGTAATCTCCCTTTGAGCCTCTTTGATTTCATCCCTTTCGGACATCGAATCATCATACCGACTAGACATATTGTAACTAGATTTAAGAATCTGACCGAAATTGACATTATCCATCTCAAATCTTCTTGTTCAATTACTTTTACCAAATCTTCTTTTATTATCATCAATGTGAAAATGAGAATTCAAATACTTTCTACCTGCATCGATCAAGTCCTTGTCACTGTTCACAACGCTTTGAAGATCCAAGGGAAGGTAAGACGATGGTGAAGAATGACCTTGTTCATTAAGAAACGAGTGTTGGGTATTTTTCAATGGGGAAAATACCAAAACCAAAATAAAAATTCACCACAGAGACAATGCTCTGTTTACTCTGTCCAAGATCTTTTGACAGGGAACCTCTTAAAACCAAAATGACTCAGATGACACCATTACACAGTCACAAAGCATTTCTATTAGTTAAAGACAAACATTCTGTTACATATTTCTTCCTCTGTGCAAAGAGGGAATAAAAAAAAACTCTGCTGCTCTCACAGATTTTCCACTGCTGTGGAGATTACATAAACAGTCCTCTGTTCTTCAATGAAAAGAGGAAAACATTACATCCCTGTTTTTCTTTTGATATTTCGCACTGCTGTGCACCCACAAAACGCTATATAACTCTGCGCAGCCACCACACCATTACATACAAAAAAACTGCTCGTAGACTCTTTTTACGACATATATAAAACAAATATATAAAAAAATATATTAAAACGTCCCCATAACTATATTAAACATATGGGACGTATGCCCATCACCTTATTAAAGGCCTCACCTAAATCACGTAAAAGCATTAAAAACCACGACGTTTCCTCCACGGCGGTCAACCACAAAACGACAAAAAAAAATTTCATTTTGACGTGGGCGGGGGTCGGCTGTCGTCACTTCGGTGCCACGTGTCGCCACCCCATTCGTCGCGCCCGGTCGTTAACCTCCGCGCAGCTTCGCGCCGATCCGAGCCACCAAACTCGATCCAACGCAATTCGCTCGCCAAGGTCGCGCAAACAAAACTACCTTTAGCGTCCGGGGAAAGCGGTTTTCGGCGTCGTACTAAGGACGCGTGGCGGAGTGTGATTGTGTCGGAGCCTCAGCTACGGATACCACCTTTGGTGAATGGCGGTGCGGGGAGACCGGGGTTGTTTTCAAAAACCGCCGCGCGCTGTTTTAAAATTAGAATTTAACACTCCCCTTTAATTTTAACAGCCGCGCGTTCGGTCATTCCCAAGCATTTTCTCAAAAATTCGAAACTCTTCTGAACCAGTGGCTTTGTCAAGATATCTGCAACCTGTTCCTAAGTCCTGCAATGTTCTAGGACGATTTCTCCATTGTTCACTAATTCTCTGATGTAGTGAAACCTTGTATCAATGTGTTTCGTTCTCTTATGAAACACTGAATTCTTTGACAAAGCAATAGCTGAGCTATTGTCACAAAAGACCACTGTTGCTTTTGCCTGCTCTTGGCCTAAGCTTCTCAACATCCTTCTCATCCATACTGCCTGACATGCTGCTGCTGTCGCTGCCACATATTCTGCCTCTGCTGTAGATAATGCTACAATGGACTGCTTCTTAGAAGCCCATGAAATGGCTCCTGAACCCATATTAAAAACATAACCGGAAGTGCTCTTCCGATCATCTACACTTCCAGCCCAATCGCTATCTGTGTACCCAACCAAATCTGAATGTTCTGAGGCATGATATAGAATTCCAAACATTTTGGTACCTTTGACATACCTCAAAATTCTCTTTGCTGCCTGCCAATGTGCCTCCTTTGGCCTCTCCATGAATCTGGAAATCAAACTAACAGCATACATTAAATCAGGCCTAGTTGCTATTAAATACATAAGGCTGCCCACAATGCTTTTATACAAGCTAGGATCAAAATCCTTGCTGCTGTCCTCTCTGCTGAGTTTTAATCCCATTACTGTGGGAGTGATGGCTGCCTTGCATTCTTGCATGTTAAATCTGTCCAAAACTTGATTTACATATCTTGCTTGAGATATAAAAATTCCTTTTTCATTTTGATCTACTTCTATGCCTAAGAAGTATCTCAAGAAACCCATGTCAGTCATTTCAAATTCATCCTTCATGACTGATTTAAAATTCTCAATAAGATAAATATCATTTCCAGTGAAAATAACATCATCTACATACAAGACAACAATTAAAATTTTACCATCCTTTTCCTTGATGTAGACTGTGGGTTCTCCTTCACATTTGTCAAATTCATTCTCCAATAGATATGAATCTATCCTGCTGTACCATGCTCTTGGCGCTTGCTTCAGCCCATAAAGAGCTTTCTTCAATTTGCACACTTTGTGCTCTTCACCTTTCTTCTCATATCCGAGAGGCTGTTCCACATAAACCTCTTCCTTTAACACTCCATTTAGGAATGCTGACTTCACGTCCATTTGGTAGACTTTCCATTTGTTTTGTGCTGCTATGGACAACACTGCTCTCACGGTTTCCATTCTTGCAACCGAGGCGAAAGTCTCCTCATAATCTCTCCCATACTGCTGCTTGTAGCCTTTGACAACCAGCCTTGCTTTATGCCTTTCAATCTTGCCTTCAGCATTGCTCTTGGTCTTGTAGACCCACTTCACACCAATGACTTCTTTGCCTTTTGGTAACTCAACCAAATCCCATGTTTTGTTTCTCTCTATGGCATTGATCTCCTCATCCATAGCTTCTATCCATTTCCTGTCTTTAATTGCTTCTTCGAAATGAATAGGATCATCAACATGACAATACAAGGCAAACAAGGAATTCATTCCTTCATCATAAATGTCACTTAGATTTCTAAACTTCTTACCTCTTTCAGTTGGTGTGCAAGTGCTTGAAGATGCACTTGAATTTCCTCCTTGTGGTGTGCTTGGAGAAGCACTCTCATTGATCCTCAATGGTGTTCCTTGCTGTCCTTGTGTTGGTGCTGCTGTTTGGGGATTCATTTCAGCCATCTCCTCTTCATCCTCATCATGAGGCAAACAGCTTTTAACATTCACTGTTTTCTCTATGCTTCCATCCCAAGCTTCTTCCTCAATGAATTGAACATCCCTGCTTACAAAAAATTTCTTGGTAGATGGGATATACAGCCTATAGGCTTTGGATTCATCACTGTATCCAACAAGGATACATTTCTCCCCTTTGTTGTCCAACTTCTTCCTTAGCTGATCTGGAATGTGTGCATAGGCCACACACCCAAAAACTCTCATGTGGGTGACTCCTTGCTTTCTCCCACTCCATGCCTCTTCCGGCACTTTGTTCATGACTGCCTTTGTAGGACACCTGTTCAAAATATAAACTGTACAATGTACAGCTTCAGCCGAATACTCATTTGGCAAATGCTTTGCCTTCAACATGCTCCTTGCCATCTCCATGATGGTTCTGTTCTTCCTTTCAACAACTCCATTTTGCTGTGGGGTGTACCGAGTTGTAAACTGTTTATGAATTCCATTTTCTCTACAAAACTTTAGGAATTCATTGGAGATATACTCACCTCCTCTATCAGTTCTCAAAACTTTTATATGCAACCCGCTTTGGTTCTCCACAAGTGCCTTGAAATTTTGGAATTTCTCAAACACTTCACTTTTGTTTTTAAGGAAATATGCCCAAGTTTTTCTTGTAAAGTCATCAATGAATGTTAAGAAATATAGGCTGCCTGCTAATGATGGAGCTTGCATTGGTCCACATAAATCTGAGTGGATGATCTCTAAGGGTGCCTTTGCCCTTATGCTTTTCCCTGATGGAAAACTTTCTCTATGTTGTTTGCCCAATATACAACCTTCACAAAGGCTATCTTGCTTCTCTATCAATGGTAATCCTCTTACCATTCCTTTTCTGCTTAATAGGTTTAGACCTCCAAAATTTAGATGCCCGAATCTCAAGTGCCATAACCAGTTCTCATCCTTTGGCACGCTTGGAAAGGCCTCTTGGGTGACTGCTGCAATTTATCCTTTGTTTTTCAAATCTGCCCTGATCCGGAGAGGGAACATCCTGTTCCTCGTCATCTTCACTTCAGTAATGCATCTTTTGCTGGGTGGTATATCCATGATGGTGCATACATCATTCACAAAAAAGACATTGTAACATTTTTGAACAAGCTGTCCAATACTCAAGAGGTTACATCTCATTCCGGGGACATAGTAGACATCTGCTATGGTTTTTCTTTCTCCTTGCTTTGTAAATATTTTTACCTCCCCTTTTCCCATAACAGACACTTTACTATCAGTTCTTAGTGTGACCTCTGATTTCAAATTCTGATTTAAGGCTGAGAAGAGGGCGATGTTTCCTGTCATATGGTTGCTGCAACCTGAGTCTAAAAACCATATGTCCTCACTATGTGTTTCAGCCATGTTACAAGCTAACAGGACATTTTCTTGACTGCTGTTTTCTCTTGTAACATTTGCATTTTGCCTACTGTTCATATCATGTTGTTTCTTTCTACAATCACTAGCATAATGTCCATATTTTTTGCAATAATAGCATTGAACATTAGATTTATCATACCTTTGTCCTTGAGCCTGATACTGATCTCTTTGTTGGCTGCTGCCTTGACCTTGGTTCTGATTTGGATTGCTGCCTCTTCCTTGTGCATTTGATGGGCTGTTCCTTCCTCCTCTGTTCTGGCTTCTGCCTCTTCCTCTTCGGTTTCCTCTTCCTTGACCCCTTCCTCTTCCAAATGACATATGGGTCTTGAAGGCTTGCTCAAGAGATGAGTTTTCATTCCTACTCAACCTCTGCTCATGTGTTATCAGTGATGCATGTAGCTCATCAACTGAATAGTTTGAGAGATCCTTTGTCTCTTCAATGGTGGTGACTATGGCATCAAACTTTGAGGGTAAGACCCTCAATATTTTCTCCACAATCCTTCTATCTTCAATGGTTTCTCCATGAGTTCTCATTTGTGTGATTACACCAATCACATGAGTGAAGAATGAGTCAATGTTATCTGACTCCTTCATGTTCAAGTTCTCAAAATCCTTTCTCATCAATTGTAGTTTTGTTGTCTTCACTCTTTCCATGCCTTGATAGGCTGTCTTGAGGGTTTGCCATGCTTCATTTGCTGTCTTAGCTGCTGCTAACCTTGGAAATATACTCTGGTCCACTACTTGATACAACAAGACAATGGCCTTTGCATCCTTCTTCCTATTGAGCTTCAATAGGTCCTTCTCTCCCTGAGTTAGGTTATTAAATGCTGTTTCATCTGCTGGTTCCTCAAACCCATATTCTACTAGTTCCCATATATCTTGAGAGATGAACAAAGCTCTCATGGTTATAGACCAGTAGTCATAGTTCTTCCCATTAAAGTGTGGGAGCTGGGTGTTGAACATACCCATGCTTGTGCTTGCCATTCCTTGCATCTTGAACTATGGTTTTAAATCCTTGACTGTGATTTAAAAAAAAAAAAAACAATTGACTGTCTTCAGCAATAACAAGAGAAATGCTTTTGGGGAATACCTGAATCCTTCGCTGTCTGAGTCTTCTGTCTGCCTGAGAAGTTTTGCTGCAGCAACAACCTTCTCCCTTCAACTTCTTTAACTTCTTTAAAGAGCCTGAGCCTGCTCTGATACCACTGTTGGGTATTTTTCAATGGGGAAAATACCAAAACCAAAATAAAAATTCACCACAGAGACAATGCTCTGTTTACTCTGTCCAAGATCTTTTGACAGGGAACCTCTTAAAACCAAAATGACTCAGATGACACCATTACACAGTCACAAAGCATTTCTATTAATTAAAAACAAACATTCTGTTACATATTTCTTCCTCTGTGCAAAGAGGGAATAAAAAAAAACTCTGCTGCTCTCACAGATTTTCCACTGCTGTGGAGATTACATAAACAGTCCTCTGTTCTTCAATGGAAAGAGGAAAACATTACATCCCTGTTTTTCTTTTGATATTTCGCACTGCTGTGCACCCAAAAAACGCTATATAACTCTGCGCAGCCACCACACCATTACATACAAAAAAACTACACGTAGACTTTTTTTACGACATATATAAAACAAATATATAAAAAAATATATTAAAACGTCCCCATAACTATATTAAACATATGGGACATATGCCCATCACCTTATTAAAGGCCTCACCTAAATCACGTAAAAGCATTAAAAACCACGACGTTTCCTCCACGGCAGTCAACCACAAAACGACAAAAAAAAATTTCATTTTGACGTGGGTGGGGGTCGGCTGTCGTCACTTCGGTGCCACGTGTCGCCACCCCATTCGTCGCGCCCGGTCGTTAACCTCCGCGCAGCTTCGCGCTGATCCGAGCCACCAAACTCGATCCAACGCAATTCGCTCGCCAAGGTCGCGCAAACAAAACTACCTTTAGCGTCCGGGGAAAGCGGTTTTTGGCGTCGTACTAAGGACGCGTGGCGGAGTGTGATTGTGTCGGAGCCTCAGCTATGGATACCACCTTTGGTGAATGGTGGTGCGGGGAGACCGGGTTGTTTTCAAAAACCGCCGCGCGCTGTTTTAAAATTAGAATTTAACAACGAGGTATGTGATTCTCCTGAATTCAGCCTTCTCGATAAAAATGTTCACAGTTTTGTTACACCTTTCACGGTATTGAAATATGGCTGCTCGTCTGTCTCCATGCCCACGTCCTCGACGTCAATCACAAAATTTCCAGAAGAGCCTGACAAATAAAATAAAAAATACACAGACAGACTTAAATTCACATCAAATGCATTTCTATTATTTACAGGGTTGATTACAATTGAAGGCATCACAGCCTTAATCAAGATTTCTCTAGCAACTACATTTTACCCTCTCTCACACGCACAGGATTTGCTCCCTATCTCTTCCTTCACTAATGAATTCTTAATATCTTATTATACACACCTTCAGTTTTAACTGATTTTTTTAACTGAAATTTGTTCATTAACTGAATTCGGTTCTTGGTTCGCCTAGCTGTCCATGTGTCTTCTTTCTCTAATTTTTTTCATTAAAGTGCTCGGATGCTGCTGCTAGCAATTCTACCCATTGTTTCACTTTTTCAGTGGAACTGCCTTCATGGTCTTTTGTGAGCTGCAACCAAACCTCTGCGATAGCAAGTCCTCCTTGCTACCAGATGCCTTACCAGGCTTCTCTCTAGTTCTCTCCTCTTGAACCAAATGAGCACTCTTGCTCTAGGTTTGTTGCAATCTTCTCACCTTCACAAAATAAAAAAATTACAAGCTTACAAATCTTCAGCAAAATTGTACCACTTCTTTCTTCGCATGCAAAAACTCCTTTCCATAGCAAATCTTTTCCCGCTCTGATACCACTTGATGGGGATAAGATTTTGGGGTGAATCAAAATCCCATTTCCCCAATAAATCGCTTTGAGGCCTATGGGTTATAGGCCCATGAAGCTTATCAGAAACTTCTCAGAACTCCTCTTGTGTGCATAATCCTGGGGTTTCGACCCTCCTCGGTCATAATTCCTATCACCATTCAGGTTCCCACCTAAATGCTTGCCATTGAGGTCTGCAATCTCCCTTCGAGCCTCTTTGATTTCCACCCTTTCGGACATTGAATCATCATACCGACTGGACATACTGTAACCAGATATACGAATCTACCCAAATCGACATTATCCATCTCAAATCTTCCTATGCAATTACTTTTACCAAATCTTCTTTTATTATCATCAACATGAAAATGAGAATTCAAATACTTGCCGCTTGCATCAATCAAGTCCTTGTCACTGTTCACAATGCTTTGAAGATCCAAGGGAAGGTAAGCCGACGGTGAAGAATGACCTTTTTCATTACGAAACGAGGTATGTGATTCTCCCGAATTCGGCCTTCTCGATAAAAATGTTCGCGGCTTTGTTACACCTTTCATAGTATTGAAATATAGTCTCCATGCCCGCGTCCTCGATGTCAATCACAAAATTGTCGGAAGACCCTGACAAATAAAATAAAAAATACACATACAGACTTAAATTCACATCAGAAGCATTTCTGTTATTTACAGGGTCGATTACAATTTAAGGCATCTCAGCGTTAATCAAGATTTCTCTAGCAACTAAATTTTATCCTCTCTCGCACGCATAGGTTTTCTCCTTGTCTCTTCCTTCACTAATGAATTTATAATATCTTATTATACATACATTCATTCTTAACTGATTTTTTTAACTAGAATTTGTTCATTAACTAAATTCGGTTCTTGGTTGGCCTGGTTGTCCATGTAGTGGTCCACATGTCTTCTTTCTCTAATTTTCTTTCATTAAAGTGCTCGGATGCTCTTGCATCAATAATGATCATATTTTTAATACAAATATAAATGTACCTATGTATATAGGTGTCGATTAGTGGGTAGTGTTGTGAATTCAAATGTTGTATATTATAATATGGTGGATAGTTGGAAACCACATATATTTCAAATATGAGGTCCATTGATGTAAAGAAACTTATGAACCCACTCTATATGTATAGGACTCAATGTGTACTAAAATAAGCATGGTGTTATTCCTATCTTGGTTTGGGTAGTGTTGTGAATCCAAACGTTGTATATTACAATATGGTGGATAGTTGAAAACCACATATATCTCAAATATGAGGTCCATTCATGTAAAGAAACTTATGAACCCATTGTATATGTATAGGACTCAATAAGTACCAAAATAAGCATTGTGTTATTCCTATCTTGGTTACAATAATGTAGTAGTAAAAATAATGAACTTATTGATTTTGTTTAGTTAAGAAGAAAAGAAACTTATGAAGTCACTGTATATGTATAGGACTCAATGAGTACCAAAATAAGCATTGTGTTATTCCTTTCTTGGTTACAATAATGTAATAGTAAAAGTAATTAAGCTATTGATTTTGTTTAGTTAAGAATAATAGAATGGTGATAAGTATAACATACTCAAAAATATTATACCTATGGCTAATTATTGCACTAAACAATTTTTTATTAGTATGTATATGACATATGCTACACAAACATATTTATCTAATTTTTTTTAAGATAGAGTAGATGTTGCTATTTTTGTTCGAGTTGTTGAACTATAGTTCCAATTGTTCCACTTGAGCTCTAGGCTCCTTAATACAAGGAAAAAAAACTCAGTAGTGATTCACAGCTTACACCTCCTTAACCCAAGCAACATCCTGCTAATTCTAGGTCTAGGTCAAGTCTTTCTCTCCCACTGACACCTTTATTTTTGTTTAGAATACCTTTATCTCCCACAACTCTTTTTCATACAACTTCCACCCATTACATTTATCTACAATCTGGTGTTCTTTTGGTGGTTTTCTCAGTCAATATTACCTATGTGACCATAGTGGAGAATTTTTCTCTTTTTTATTTTCTTTCCTTTCCCGCCCCTTCTTCGGCATAATTGATTCCAACTATTTTGCTAGAAGTTAGTAGTCTAACCTCTCACATAATAACCTCTAAAAATAATAATAAATAAAACAAATTATTTTTGTTCATAAAATAAATATTTACATCCTCAATTTAAAATTATAAAAATCATTTAAAACCCAATTTACTAGGGTTATTACATCTCCCATACCCTTAAAATGGAACATTGTACTTGATGTCTTCACACCTTTCATTTTCTTGAAAATAACATGGAAAAATCTTCCTTCATTTCATCCTCCGTTTCTCAGGAGTCTTCCTTAGACGCAAACTGATTCCATTTCACTTTCAACTACGCGATGGCATGATTCTAGAATGTAGTTTCCCTCCGATACAAAATTTGTAGAGGCTTCACTTGGAGCTCGCCTTCTGGCTCAACCTGTACAACATTCCAATCGATAATGTGAGAAATATCATGAATATAGTTTTTCGAAAGAGAAAATTGAAATAAATTATGAACCCTAATGTGGGCTGGCTATGTTATTTAGTAGCCCACTACCCTACCATGGCTAGTTTTTCATATCACCCACAAAAAAGAGGGGATATTTTAGCACAATTTCCCAGTTTTAAGGAAATTTTTTCTAGTTGTAGTTTAATACATACCTGCTGCCCCACCCGAAATTATTTGTGTGAATTTTTTGAGACTTTGTAACTCTTTTGTCTATCATGTGTTTCTTTTAGGTTCTACCTAATTTTTTTACAATCTTCTTCATTTCTTGTGGCATATATGGTCCTGAGACATGCATATGTTTAGGCTAACTCCAACTTAATGGGATATGGCATTTCCTTCCATACACAACCTCAAAATGACTCATTTTGAGTGATGCCTAATAACTATTGTTATAGGAAAACTCAACTAAATGTAGATATTCCTCCCATTTAGTGGGTTGGATAATTACATACATGTGTAGCATGTCCTCAAGGACCTAATCGATCATTTTAGTTTGCTAATCTATTTTTGGGTGGTATGAACTGTGGAAATTTAGATTCCTACCCATTCCAGTAAACAATTCCTTCCAAAAGTTGGAAGTGAATTTTACATCCTTATCTAATATGATAGTCTTTGGTATCTCGTGAAGTCTGAAAATTTCTTTCATGAAAACTTTTTCCACCTATGCAACTTTTTAAGTGGATTGAACAAGTATAAAATGAGGATCCTTTGACAACTTCTCTACAACAACCATAATAAAATCACACTATTTTCTAGTTTTTGGTAAACTAGTAATAAAATCTAACGAAATCATCTCCCTCTTCCATTATGGTATAGGAAGGGGGTTCAATAATCCTATTGGGTGTTGATGCTCTAATTTTACTTTTTGACATTCTTAGCATTTTTCCAAGTGCTTAGCTACCTCCTTCTTCATACAAGGCCAAAATAACTCCTTTCTAAGATTTGTAATGGCCTTCTAATAACTCGAGTCAGTTTAAAAGGGTATTTTATGGTCCTCATCTAATATCAGTTGTTTAACCTTTGCCACATCACTAACATGCATTCTATTTTTATATGTTAGTAATAATTTCCATTAATTGTATAATTTGACATTATCCATGATCAATTATATTTTTCAGTCTTTCCGAGATATGATTATAATCTTTATCTTTTGATGATGTTGTATTAATTTGTTCTATAAAATTTATTTCAACACTACTTACCATTACCTAACAAATTTCCTTTAGACTTAAGCTTAGTGCATAAGTTACTTTGTTTTCCTCCCTTTTTATATGCTTAATGTCAAATTCATATTCACTCATGAAGGCCATCCATCTATCTTTCCTGGAATCCATGGAAAGTTGGCTAAAATATTATTTTAAACTCAAATAATCAGTATTTATGGTAAATTCCTTACCAATTAAATAGTGCCTTCACATCTTAAGTGCATGAATGACTACAACTAATTCAAGGTCATAAACTACATAATTTTTTTCATGATATTTTAATTTTTTAGATTCATAAGTCAGCAAATAATTTTCTTGCATGAGCACTCCTCCCAAACCTTCCAAACAAGCGTCAGTACAATTTGTAAAGTCTTTTTTGGGGAATGTTATTTTTAGCTAGGTGCAACACTGAATAAGTATTTTCACTCTTCAAATATCTGTTGAAATTTTTAAGTCCACTCAAATTTAACCCATTTATTTTGTAAATAGGTTATGGGGTATGCTAATTTAGAAAACCAATCTATGAATATGCGATAGTAACCTTTGATACCCATGATTGATCTAAAGTTTGCCACATCCTTAGGGTTTGGCTAGTTAAGAATAGATATTACCTTTTCAAGATCCATTTCTATTCCATATTTAGATACCACATGTCCTAAATATTATATCTTATCTTGATAAAATTCACACATGTTGAGCTTAGAATACAACTGAAGTTGCCATAGAGTCTGTATAATTATTTCTAAATTCTATTTATGTTCCTCTCGCGTCTTCAAATAAATGAATATATCAGTTATAAATATTTGTACAAATTTATCTAGAAATTTGCTAAAAGAACTATTCATCAAGAAGATATAGGCAGCAGGTGCATTTGTAAGTCCAAAGGGAAGCATTGTAAACTCATAATGCCAGTATGGAGACCAGAAACCAATCTTAGGAATATCTTCTTCTTTAATCCTTAGCTAGTGATAACTAGACCTAAGGTCTATTTTAGAAAACAGAGTTGCTCCTCTTACTTGATTGAATAGATCACCAATTATGGGCAATGACTACTTATTCTTAATTTTTAATTTATTTAGTTGCAGGTAATCAATTCATAACCTAAATGTTTCTTCTTTCTAGTTAACGAATAACACTAGTGAAGCCCACGATGAAACACTCGATTTAATATACCCTTTGTTTAGTAACTCTCGTAACTACATTTTTAACTCTAATCATTTTGATAAACTTATCTAGTAAGGTGATTTTGATACTGTGGAAGATCTTGGTATTAATTCTATAGAAAAAACCATGTCTCTCCTTGGTGGAAAACGATAAATTCCATCTAGAAACATATCCTAATAATCTCCAATAACTTCTTAATCATCCAAGGATTTATCTTGTTTTTCTTGTGAATGATCTTCCACTTGAATAAAAAAAAATTGAAATCCTTTCCTTCAAACTCTCTTTAACTATGAAACATGTACCTTTTGAACAAAAATGTGTCTAGGTATGCCCTCTACCACCTGAGTTTCTCCATTATCAAAATTACAGGTACAATTTTATCTAGAAAATTAACAATTTCTATATGACACTCCAGCATGTCCATCCCCACCAGTATGTCTTACGAACCTAATGACATAATGTTCAGATTCATAATGGTTGTGTTCCCATTTAAAATAATAGGAAATGTATTCACTCAATTAGTATTTTTTTTGTTGCTGTGACCAGCTGAACTAGCCATGCTTTTTTGTAGTTTTTAGAATTTAGCTTACATGTTTCTACAATATGGGGACTAATGTAACTCAAACTGGCACCATGGTCTATCAAAACAGAAACAGGTTGGTTTAAAATTGTACCTTGTATCTCCACCATGGTGGATTGATGTTCCACCTAACGCTCTTCCAATTCTTCCTTACTCCGACGAATATTCTTGGCCACATAGTTAATGATGGAGTCCTCTTGAATATTCTGTAAATTTTCCGTAGAACCGATATTATAGTGGTAGTTCCATAGGATATGGGTTTATCCATAGCCCCAATATTATAATGGTTCTTTTTCCTTCCCACTAAGCTCTATGTTACTTAGATTTGTCTGTTTGGATCCAGTTTTAGTCTGTGTCTACATTCTTTGTGTTTGGTTATTCTTAAAAGTTAATCTTCCCTAAGAAGCACTGCATCACTTTATTTTTTATGGGGTAAGGAATTTTAGAAATGGTTTTAACCCATTTTGGGTCCAATTTAATGCCATGTTTCTCTATGATATGTCCTAGGATATTTCCCTCAGACACTCTAAAGATGATTTTCTTTAGATTCAAGGATATACCATATTTTTGACATTGATGGAATATTTTTTTAAATGATGCAAATGGCCAAATATTCATTTGGATAAAACTAATACATCATCAAGATATACTACTACACTTCAACCAATTAATTCTCGAAATTTGATGTCTATTACCCATTGAAATGATGCACCTGCATTGATTAAGTTAAAATGCATCTAACTGAAAGCCATTGTACCCCATTTCATTATGAAATTGGTTTTCATTTTTTCAGGTTCCACTATGAGCACTTGGTTATAACTTAAAAATTCATCTAATAGAGAGAACATTTCTAGACAGGAAACCATCTAATGTATTTGTTCCATTGATGGCATGGGATAATTTTCCTTTAGATGTTTGGTTGAGATGTCAAAAGTATACACAATATGATCTCACCAAACTTCTCCCTTACTAGGAGAAAATTTGAATCCCAGGTTGAAAGTCGAACTTTTAACATTATGCATGCATCCAACAATTTCCTTAATGCTTTCTATATCAAGGGGTCAAGGGTGGGATGTACTTTTCTCAACTCTAATTCAAATGACTTGACCCCTTGCTTTATAGGAATAACATGTTGGATTTTTATGGTATCATAGGTCTTCGAATATTCATATGCCCACACAAATATATCTCGATATTGTTTGAACAATCAAATAAATGTGTGACTTGGTTGTGGAGAACACCACATGCCGAGATTGACATACTTAGGATCTTCGTCATTTCCCAAATTGATTTGTTCGTATGATAGTGTGGAACTCTAGGTTTTCATGTTTGGAGGTTTTCAAAAAAAAAATCCAGGTCATAGAGATTTTCTAATGAAACCACATATTTAGGCATGGGATTTCCATAACATGATTTTGCTCCTTCTTTTAAGGACTTTTTATGCTCATCCTCATCTATCTCAATGTCCTTAAATATATCAACATTCACCATGAAATCAAGAATTTGTTCGTCATCATTAAATACGTGTAATTTAGTCACATTATCATGAATATAGGGTTTATAAATAATTTCAATTGAAAATATAGTTCTAAGAAAAGTGAATGTAGCAGCTAAATCTGCTAAAGTTTTTCCGGTGGCATTATTTCTTCTAGGAATTAATTTAATATAAAAATATTTGAAAGAAGAAACCAACCTCCATACCTATTTTTAGTAATTATTTAGATTATATGAAACACAATGGATTTTATTACATATCTACCTCGTGATGATTTTGGAATCATTTATTACCTTTAGTCCATCAACCTCAACGTCAATGGCCTTCCTCAATCCAACTATCAACGCTTCAGATTCTGCAAAACCATTTACACACTCAAACTCTAAATGGTAAGAGATCAAGTATTTTGTATTTTTTTTCCTATCAGTCTTGTTGTAACTTTTTCTTGCACCTGTAGCACAAGTGCTTCAGGAGACATAGAAAGCTTCCTAGAGATAGCCTTTGGGTTAATTGTAGACCAGTGCCTAGGACGTATAAAATAGAGGAGTGCCTTGGAAGATTATTAGTGAGGGGTTTCTACATCACTCCAATTGTCACGTAGTTTAAAAAGATAATAAAGGGGGGATTGGTTCAATTAGCCTTCATTAAGGTAGACTCAAACCAATCCATGGATTGAAATGTTTAGGGGTTATATCAAGCTGATCTCAAGGAGGAATGTCTTGTTTCGGTGGCTGACACACAACAACGGGTATCTTAATATTGATGTTTCAGTAAAGTGAAGATGAGGAAACATAGTTACCGATCAAATGAGAAAGTGAACTGGTACTCGGTTTTTTGAGGTAGCAAAAAATCACCTGATTTTGAAAAGTAGTGATGCCAAAATAAACTTTTTATTTTAGAATATTTTTGGCATTTTAAATTTTCTTATGTATCAAGTATGAACATTTTTTTTTTTATTTTAGTGATTTTCATGTTGATTTTGAAAAGTGTTGATGCACATCAACCCCTTTTTCTTAGAGGGTTGATTTTTGACACTTTAAATTTTCTAATGCTTTCTTCTTCTCATAAGATTTTTTTTTTAAGTGTATTTTTTGTGTTTTTGTGTTTTTGTTTTTCTTTTAAATTTTTTTCGTAATGAAATCTTAATTTTTTCGCATAGTTAGAAAAAAAAATGGTCAATATTTTAAAGTTACTATTTTCTATATGTTTATGTAATGTTAATTAATATTTCAATGGACATCAAATAATTGGCACTAAAACACAATAATTTTAAACATTTAACAAAAAAACACATTTTCTGTATAAATATAATGAAAAAAATACGCATTTTCAGAATTTTTGCCAAAATTGACATGTGAAATAAATGATTTTTATGGGAAAATCCTAACAGAAAAACTTTAAAAAATAGCTTCTTTTATGACTTTGATGTTAAAAATTAATAGTAATCATAGGGTTTTTACAAAAAAAATTATTCACATAAAAATTAAAGTGAAAATCAGATAATACAAATATTGAACATATAACAACAATAATTAAATGTTCATTCTTCTCATAAAATCTCATAGTCAAAACATTACGAGTAAAACTAATGAATATCTCTCAAAATTGAGCTTGATTTGCAATCATAACTTAAATGTCATCAACAATATCATATAATCAATGTTCATCGTCTTCTACAGCTTCATTATTGTCTTGTTCGATAATATTTCCTGCTTGAGTTTTCTCATTTTCCTCGTCTATTGGATCTCTCATGTCTACAAATCTCCCAAAGTGTCATTTTCCAATCATTCCATATAATGGTGGTTGAGGTTTCTTTGCCTTTTTTTCCATATGTGATTCATTAAAATCTCCTTTCCTCAAACCAACTTCTTGCATTTCCTCTGGAAGATATTAAAGAGCATTAATTCTTTGTTGAATAAAATTGCATTGTAGAGGGTCTCTTTCAATCGCAATGCAATTTCTTCCTTTTTGTAGGCAACATGATAGTGTTGTACCTAATCATCAAGCACAAAAACAATAAGTAAATTAAATTATAAACACATAAAAACAAAAAATAAAATATTAAAATTTAATTTTATATAATAAAACTTACCTGATCCTAAAATAAATCCAAAACACAATCTCCTTCATTTGAACATAAATCTATAAGATAGTTAATCAATGTTTCTGGTTTTTGATAAATGTCAATTATCTCTCTTTTTTAATATTTATCCTCATATGTTATCTTTTTTACGACAACATCATGAACCAGTACTTGGCTATGAATCTTTCCATCTACTTGGTTTAGAAGAATGGACTTATAGTTATCATCTTTTGCCCAAAATTCAACATGGATGAACTCATAATCAATTGCATTTGGATGATCTCTAGAAGAAATAAGATTTGAATTTTTCCTGTAACATGACATAGTAAAAGTTCAATCCACTTGTACATAAAAAATAAAAAAAAATACATTAATCAAACATACAATTTCAATGTCTTACCATGTAAGCTACATCCTTGAGTTTGATTTTCCCTTGAAACTTGCTAATAACATTACAATTTTTGTGTTTGAAAGAAATGTCACAAATATCAAAAGTGGTGATGTTGTGACTTCTTCAAAGCCCATAACTACTTTATTAAAAGCTTGATAAGTTTAAGGCTCACTATCATATTCAATGTTTGGGAAATTGAAACCATGAGGAATGTCTGCAATAACTAGGGCATATTCCCTTTTAGCTACGATTTTTGCAATGTCTTCATAGTCACCTTGTATTATTTGATATTGGATAGTCCCTAGCCCATTCCAAATGAAATGAGTAAGATTAGGATCCAATTTAACATTCCTAAGACGCTGCTTTCTTAGCCTTTCCAACTTAATTTTTTCAATGAAACTTTTGAAAGTATTTGGTACTCCATTTTCATCCTTCATCGACATCTTTAATGAAATAAATAAATATAAGTAATATAAAAAAATAAAAAAATATATGAATAAAATGAATCTAAAAATCAACATACCTTTTTGAACGCAAGATAAAAATCTTTAAGTGTTACCGTAGAACTTGATTGTGGGTAGTTGAGTGCAATGTCATTCAAAATCTCTTCATTCAACATTTTAACCATATGTTCCTATATTTTCATATAAATATTGTGACTGAATAAATAAAGTAAAAATTGTTAATATAGTGATATGTATAACAAATAATACCAACAACAATATGTTATATTGAAAAGAAAATTATAATCCAAGAAAAAGTAAAAGTAATTCACCAAACTTACTTCTGAAATTCCAAGCACATTTCCTCCAATGAGAATTCACCTGACTTCACACGACATAATATTGATTTGACTAGTTTTTCATCTTTCACACCTTTCATTGTACTCCAAGGTGTGATAGTCATATCGTTTGGAAGTTCTTTCATTTCAGGTACTGTCTTGGTACATATAATGGGTCTAGACCTTTTAACCTTCTGATTTTTTATGCCAATATTCTCCCACAATTCGAAAATGTCATCAATCAATTCCCATATCTCCCCTATTCTAAATGCCAACTGGAAAATGCTATCTATGCCTCTGAATAGTTCTCAATTTACTTTGACACCTTTTATTTGGATTTTATCATCAATTTGATAACATGTTTCCACACAACATTCCTTCTGAAAGCTTAAACTGACATTAAGCTTATCCCCACCACATTTTTCTAAAAATTCATTATGAATAAATCTGACCCTTTGAACAAAACTCATAGACATTCTATACTCATTATCTACATTATTATCCCATGCCAATAACTTTGACTCTGTTTTTGTTAAACCAGCATAAATTATGAATTTCACTATTTCAAAAAGATAGTTTTTAGGATATTCCTCGATCAATTGTCTTTTGGCCTCTACTGAATGGTTCCTCCCAATTACATAATATGTGTAATCAAAACATCGTGTCCTATCAAATTCGTCCTTATTGGGAACTTGATTTAGATCAACAAGAAACACATAAGCCACCACATGTGCATATGGATTGTACATGAACAATGTTTCCAAATTATGGACATGTAGGTGATGTGCCTTTCTAATTTGATATTGAGATTGTCGTTCTTCTAACCTATAGAATTGGGTGACATTAAACTCAAATATTTTGCCACCATTAATTAATTTATTCTTCCTCAAGTGATTCTGAACGAAATTTTGTTTTGTTTTCATAATGACATCCTCTAAATCAGCACCTGGTGTTATGATTTCTTTGTTGCCTTTATAACTTTCACTTTGTTCTTGACTCTTTCTTATGATTTTAACAGTTTCGCCAAATTTTTATTTCTTCTTCTTCACGACATCCATGTGCATTTTTCTTTTCGGTTTTTTATTTATTTCTCCTTTTCAACAACAGTTCTAACCTCCTCCTCACTAATGGAAACATATTTTTGAGCTTCAGCTTAAGCTACAACTACCACATCTTCAAAAGAAACATGTTTACCTTTGTTAGATTGATCCACTGTATCGATTCTTTATTGATCCCCTACATGTACCATTGCAGTGTTATGGATTGTTAATTTTTGCTTCATTCTATTTTCTTGTTCTGACTCTATATGGAAATTGCTCATGACATGCATAATATTTGGTTCCATATAATAAATACCCTCCAACATCATTGAAAGACTCTCAACAAAAACCTATCAAAGAAAATGCAATATGTCAATGATTTAATGATCATTACAATAATACATTACACATAAAAATAAATAAGCATACTCACAATGTTATTTGAAATGTTGGATGAGATTTCTTCACACAATGGTGTAGAGTCTTGATCTGTGTCATACTTGTTCTTTGAGAGATGATATCTAGCTTTTTCATGTGACTTGGGAAATTTTGTAAGAACATAAATAGTGTTTGAATTTGGCACCAAAAATATGTCTCGTACTATGCCTATCACCTCATATGGTTCACCCAAATAAATCATACCACAATATAGACAGAGATGTGTACTATAATCAGATTCAACATCTTGAACATGCCATGTAAAATTTGTTTTATTTATTTCTTGTGAATTCATCAGTTCAGAAATAATCTTTGGTGCACTTGATGGGCCAGTTGATCGACTTTTACTTTCGGTATGTTCGACAGTATTCAAAGCTTGGCCACCGGCAACTTTAGATGATGGAATTTTTGCCTTTGTTCCAGACATATTCACAGAGACCTTCCTTGATGCCATCTTCCTGAAAAGTATCTATATATATATATATATATATATATATATATATATATATATATATAGATATAAACATGTAAATTAGTTAATAAAATAACCATATATATTACTTAAATTAAAAAAATAAAAAATAAAAAATATTGACACTATAATTGTTATTTAAATATAAAAATAAGTTAAAGTATATATAATTTTTAAAAAATGTTATAAAATTTATACCTACAAATTTATAAAGAAATTATTATATACAAATTTCATTTATATATTTTTGAAATTAATAATTTTATTTATTAAATATAAATTTAAAAAAAATGAAAAAGGACAAATGATTTATATCTATATTTTTTATAAAAATATAATTACATATTACATTTTAAATGCTTAAAATCAACAAAGTATATCAAAAATAAATAAATAAATAAATATTAAAATTTCAATTATTAAATCAACAAATTATATATATATATATATATATATATATATATATATATATATATATATATATATATATTAGATATTAAATTCCAAATTATTAAATTCAACATATATATTCCCTCAGGGAAGTTATATTAGATTATTAAAATCTAACATATATATTAAATTTTAAATTATTAAAATTAACCAATTATAAATAAAAAGAAAAAAAAAACAAAAAAATATTAGATATTCAATTTAAAAATAGTGAAATCAACAATAATATATATAAAAAATTTATGTATATATTTTTTTATTATATTTACCGTAGAAAGATGTTGGATCATCTTCATAATAGTGGTAGCTACAAAAAGCTTCCTAAGAATCCGTTAAAGAAGGTTGCTAAGAAGGTGGCGCTTGCCATTAAATCCATTAGCTCATTGAGTTCCCTGCACCATAAACTCATTGAAAGCAACCCTATCGCGCCTAGAATATATGGTCTCCCCAAGATTCACAAGGATGGGGCTCCCTTGAGGCCCATTGTCAACACCATTGGTGGTCCTACCTACCTTCTTGCTAAGTTCCTTGCGTTAAAGCTTAAGCCCTTGGTTGGTCGTACGGAGTCCTTCGTAAAGGACTCGGCCTCCTACATTAAGGAGCTCAAGGATATTAAGCTTGACCCTGGGGACATTCTTGTTAGTTTTGATGTTGTTTCCCTCTTCACTTGCATCCCTATTAGTGAGGCCATGGAGTTGATCAACCGCCTAACAGCTCCTGACACTGCTAAGTTAGTTGAGATCTGTCTCACTTCTATGTTTTTCTGTTTTGAGGGAGAGTTCTTCGAGCAAACCTGCGAGGTTGCCATGGGCTCACCCCTTTCCCCTGTTGTTGCTAATCTTTTCATGGAATATTTTGAGTCCAAGGCTCTAAACTCTTCCAGGCTCCTGCCAAACCTTTGGAGAAGATATGTGGATGACACCAATGTTATCTGGCCTCATGGCCAAGAGGAATTAGTTCTCTTCTTCAATCATCTCAATAATCAATCCTCTGCCATTAAGTTCACCATGGAGCAGGAGGTTGATGGTTGCCTTCCGTTCCTCGATATTCTTATTTCTAAGAATAGTGATGGTTCCCTCAGCCACCGAGTTTTTCGGAAGAAAACCCATACTGAGCAGTATCTTCATGCTAGTTCCCATCATTTCCCGGCTCAAAAGATAGGTGTTCTCAATACCCTGGCTACTCGGGCCCTAAGGATCTCGGATAAGGAGATTTTTGAGAAAGAAAAATCCCATCTCCTTGATGTCTTTGTTGAGAACGGTTATAGTAGATTCCTAGGTTAGAGGGCTTTCGTTAAAGCTTCGAAGAATTCGGTATCTCATCGAGAACCAAAGGAGCAAGTTCCTGGTGTCCTTCTTCCTTATGTTCAGGGGACTACTGATAAGATTGGTAGGATTCTCAGGTCGCATGATGTTCCTGTGACCTTTAGGCCCCTGAACACCATTCGCATGTCCCTCAGATCAGCGAAGGATCCTATCAACCCTAAGGATATGAAAGGTGTGTACTTGATCCCCTGTTCCTGCGGGACCCCCTACATTGGGGAAACAGGTTGCTCCATTAATCAGAGGATTAGTGAGCATGCAGCTGATCTTAAGCATAGGAGTACTAAGTCTTCCGCTTTGGCTGAGCACGCCGAGAAAACCAATCATCATGTTTGTATTGAAGAAGCTAGTGTTATTGCTAAGGTTTCGCACTTCCATCATCGGAAATTTAGGGAGGCGCTTGAGATTGAAAAGAGGCCGAGTAATCTCAATAGAGATGATGGCTGGAAAATCAGTCGGTGTTGGGTCCCAACACTCTCGACCTAGTCCTTTTTTTTTTTTTTACGTATTTATTTATTATTATTCTGAATTATTTTATTATTATTATTATTATTATTTTATTTATTTATGTATTTATTTAATTATTTTTATTTATTTATTTATTCTTCTATATATTTTTATATATACATATATATTTTTATTTTACTCATTTTAATGGTACGGTTTTTAAATCCTTCTTATTTTTATTAATTTATTTGTAAATAAATATTATCACGAAGTATTTTGAATTACTAATTTAACTTAAAAATTTTAATTTTTTGAATTAAATCATGTTATTTTAGGGGGTTGGTCCCCCTAGGGTAATATAATTTTAATTATTATAACATGATTTTAATATAATTTAATAATACAATTTTAATATAATTTGATTTTAAATATAATTTTAATTATATTTTAATTTTAATATAATTTAGTTTTAATTATATTTTAATTTTAATATAATTTAATTCAATATAATTTTTGATTATTTATGTTTATTTAACTATTTTTTTTTCTGAATAAGGCTAATTCTATTATAATACAAAAAGGTCAAAAATTACATAGGAGTTACAAAAGGGCCATGGCTCAGAAATCCTGCCCAGAAATTGTTCATTTACCCAGCTTGTATCTTCCAAAATTGAACACCGTCAAAATTGAATTACTGTCTTCTGTTGTATCTACTGCCTCTATGACTTGAAACCATGACTCTAAAGACATACAGACATATAAACCCAAACGGACGACACATAGACAGACAGACCCATGCTGTCGAACTGATACATAGACACAGAAAACAAAGACAAAATATAGCTCTTACGGCCTAGGTTGCCGAGAGCACACTTCTTGTCTTGCTCATTCATCGTCCGTGGTGTAGGGCGCTTCCTCAATTTGGCACCCAAAATGTAGAGAGTCATCAGAATCAGAGAGAGGGATCATCACGCTGGAAGGCCGTCCCTGAACAGGCGCGCTTGGACCTGCGAGAGCTGGTGGACAAGCTATGGGGGAGCTTTCCCTGTCAGGCTCGCTTGGACCTGCAAGAGCTGAAGGACCGGCTAAGGGGGAGCTTTCCCTGACAGGGCATTGCAGGTCGATAATAGGCCCTGTCCCATGAACAGGAGGAGGAAAATCCAGCGTGGCTTCTGCCGGTTCTCTAAGAATATCACAATGCTCAACCGTTACAGAGATAATGAAAGTGGAATTAGCAAGAGCGCAGGGAACCCGATACCTGACCATAGGATGCTCGTGATGCCCACAATCCATTCTTCGTTCGCTTTCCATTCCTCTGCCGCGCCCAGCTCTATTGCCATGGAAATGTTGCGGCTCAGAAGTGACTTCGACGGAGGAGGAAGGAGAATTGGGGGCAGGCCGCTGGATGGTGGCCCTTCCGCGAGAGCCTCCGCGCCTACTGCACATTCTCTGTCGCTCACCCCGCATTTCTGAATTCCGAAAATGAACTCGCGTACCGGAACCTGGTGAGGAGGCCTTAATCGGGACGAGGGTAGCCAAATTGAGCTCACGACGCCGATTTCTCAGGCGTATGGCAGTCCCTGAGTAGGCTGCAGAGCATGGATGCTCTTGTTCCCTTCCCCACTCCGCCGAGTGATGCACCAGTGAAGCGGCAGTATGCCAGACGAAAGCAGTGGTATGCACAAATGCCAGAGGAGTTCCGGGTATATTAACCTCCATCGCGCAGTTCACCAGGCAGTGCAGAATGGATGACATGACCAGCATTAATGCCGGCATTAGTTCTACAGCATGCGAGCCTCCTATATCTACCGCGGGGTACTGCATGTCACTAATGGGCTGACACCTGCCCATGTGACACCCCATCTGTCCGCCACTCATATTAGACACCCGCATCCGGGAATGTTTATTTAACTATTACCATTACTAACTATTATCATATAAGTTTTATTAATATAAAAGTTTTCACATAATTAATTTATTTATTCTAAGGGATTGGTCCCTCTATGAGAAATATTTTTTCCCCTAGATATAATTTTTAATTATTTATCTCTAACTAACTATTTTTATAAATTATTTTTACTAATTGAGTTGTTTATTTATTTTAAAAATAATTTTAATTATTTATTATTATTTGAGGGACTGTCCCCTCTAGGGTAATTTTTTCCCCTTAGATATGATTTTTAGTTATTTGTCCTTAACTAACTTTTAACATGAATTATTTTTAGGTAATAATTGAACATAACTATTATATATTTTTAATTATTTTTAATATTTTTATCACAATATTAATTTATTTAAAGGACTGGTCCCCCGGGTAGCATTTTTAAGGTACCTAGTCAAAAGTAGCCGTTAGTCTTGTTAACCGTTGGGGGCTTTGCTCTGTCTATTTAAACTGCCAAGCTAGATCTGTTTCTTCAACTTGTCCTGACGATGAACCACACTGGTTGGTTCGAAACGCGTCGACAAATGATGTCTCATGTGATCTTCGCCGAATTTTTTTTTGTAAACTTGATATGGATCACAGAAGCCTAAACTCTACTATAAAAAAATTATTAACAAAATTATATTAAAAATTATATATATATATGTTTTTTTATTATTTTAAAATTTGTTAATAAAAATATTTTATATTTTTCTAAATATTTTTTTTTTTTTAACTTTATAAAGAAATTATATATATATATATATATATATATATATATATATATATATATATATATATATATATATATATATAAGAGATTTAGAACAGTTGGTGAAGGAGCGCGCTGTTAAGGCGCCCGTAAGCAAAAGTCATCGGTTCTAGTCTTGCTGATACCAAAAAATCCAACATGGTTTCCGCTGGTGCGGCTCAGGCCGGGTGCGATCCCCGGGTGATTTTGACGGCTTAAATGCCCCTGAGTCGTGGCCTCTCAGCCACAGGGTAAGAGTGATTTTCAGGATTCACCCAGTTATCAACAAATATATATATATATATATATATAATTTTATAAATATTTTATATCAAAATTAAATTGAAATTTTATATATAATTTTTTGTTTCTAAAACATAATATATTAAATTTAAAAACAAAAACAAAAAAAAATCAAAATTTTATAATTGTTTTTATTTTGATTTTAATTTTTGTATTATTTAAAATTATTTATTTTTCTTTTGGGTCACCTTTTGGCAACTAGCCAGCGGCTGAGATGGTCGGAGCGGTCTGCACATAGCCGCCCCCACCCACCTGGGCCCTTTACCAACGGCCAAAGGGCGACCCAACAAAAATTATTTTCTTAAAATTAAAAAAGTAATATGAATTAAAAAATTATATTTATATTTAAATAAATTATAAATTATAATATAAAATAACGAAAAATTTAAAATAAACAATTAAAATAAAAATAAAAATTTAATAAATGAAAATTTGTAATAAAAAACAAAAGCAATTATACAATTATAATTATAATTTTAAATTAATAAATTACAATAAAAAAAACAAAATTATAAAATTAAAATTAGAATTTTAAATAAAAGACAAATTAAGATAAAAACAATTTTTTTTTAATAAAATTATAATTATAATTAAAATAAATTAAAATGGTAGAACAAGTGAGAGAGGACGGAGCTTGGACTAGGGTTTGAAACAGGGGACGACAGAAGTGAGTTGGTAACCATGGAGGGACAAGGAGGAGGGAGCTCCACTCCCTCCTATAGTAACGTGGTTTCAAACAAAGGCAGAGGGACGAGTCGGAACAAGCAAAAAAATACAAAGGAGAAAGAGACAAGAACCTCTGATACCCAAGAGCCAGAAGGCAGCAAACCCCATGAGGAGGAAGGGACCCATGAGGAGATTTGAGAGGAAAAGAAAGCAGGAGATAGTGGTCAGAGGTTGGAGAGCAGAACTACAACGGGACCCTGCAAGCCCAAGTCTAATATTAAACCATGGGTGGTCCTAAATGATCCTGCTCTGTAGGAGCACAGAGATCACATGGCCACCTATGCAATCATATGCAAGTTTATGGGTATTTGGCCCACGGAGAAAGCACTATACACTTGGATAAGAAACACCTGGAAACCAAAAGGAGAAATAAAGATACATCTGGGATCCAAGGGTTTTTTTACTGTGGTTTTCTCGAACCTGGAGGATAAAGACAGAATATTCGAAGGAGGACCTTACTTCTTTGCTACTGCAGGCCTCTATATGCAACCCTGGATGATGAACTTTGTTCCAAAGCGAGAAATGTTCACATCGGTTCCGGTATGGATTAGATTATATTCCTTACCTTTAGATTACTGGCTGCCAGAATCCCTAAAAGCTATAGGTAATAAATTAGGACATTTTTTAAAGATATCAGAGGTGACTCTGCGAGGTAAATATACATCTTTCGCCTGTATATGTGTAGAAATGGACTTATTGGGAGCACTCCTGGATGAAGTCATCCTGGAAGTATATGATGAGGAATGGGTACAGGCGGTCGACTATGAACACATCCCATTCAGATGCCGCAAATGTCATGAACATGGGCATCTCTTCAGAGAATGCCCATTCAACAAAAGAGAGGACGATCTGAAAAGCAACATTGGTAAAGACCCTGAAGGTTACACCAAAGTGACTGGCAAGGGGAAAGGAGGAGGAAAAAAGCACCATAAGAAACCCAGTGAGAACAAGCTACCAAGTCACAACAGTTTTGAGATTTTAGAAGAGGAGGGGGAAGAAAATGGAAAGAGTAAGGAACAGGGGAACATTCCAACAGAGAGGGAAAGAGAGGACAGCATGGACATCACACAGGTAGACAATGAAATGAAGGAGGACCCACTAAACACTACAGGATGTGGAGGAGACCAGGACATGACCCCAAGCGAAGGAGGAACGGAGGACCAAGACCTACAGGAGATTCTTGATAGGGAGAACCTTGAACTAGAACAGTTCCTAGAACAGGGAACCAACAAAGGGATTGACTCTCTGCCACAAGAGAAGTTTGATAGAGTGCAACAACTTTACATCAGAAGGTCCCAAACAAAGGTTGCGAGAGTCAAACAAAACTACGATAGCCAGGAGAATAAAGGGGTCAAACAAATGGAGACTACACTAGAATACTCCACCAAAAACCCAGGCAAGAAAAGAGGAAGAAGGAGACAGAATGAGCTCCTATCAGAATGTGGGAAACTCCTAATTAATTCAGGTAAGATGAAAGATCTTACCAGTTACTCTTTCACAAACACTTCATTATGAAGCTCACAACCTGGAACATTAGGGGGCTAGGCAGCAAAAGAAAGCAAAGAAATCTCAGTAATAGAATAAAAGAAGAAAAACCAGACATGGTGTTCATACAAGAAACCAAATGCTCAGTAGAAAAGATCAGGGAACTTCACTGCAAATGGCTCAATAACTATGAGTACCTCGAGGTCAAAGCAAACAACACAGCAGGGGGAATTCTTACCCTATGGAATCTGCAGAAATTTGAGATCATTGATGCAGAAGCATCCAGAAATCACCTTTCAATGGTAATACAACCTTTGGGGGACAAAGAGTGCTACTTGATCACTAATATCTATGGTCCTCAACTGCTAGAAGACAAACTAAAACTCCTCACCTCTCTAGAGGAGCTAAGAGAGAGACACTCACTTATACCCTGGATTTTGGGGGGAGACTTCAATATGATCAGATCCCTATCAGAGAAAAAAGGGGGAAGCAGAAGGCTGGGACAAGACTCACTTACATTTCAGAACTTCTTAGACACCATGAGACTGGTGAGTATGGAAACATTAAATGGCACCTTCACATGGAATAACAGAAGAGGGGGTACTGCCCAAGTTGCCTCGAAATTAGACAGATTCATAATCTCAGAGGATCTCCTTCTCTCAGGTCACTCTATGACAGCCTAGATTCTTCCTTTCGGTGGCTTGGACCACTGGCCCGTCCAATTGGAAGCTTCTTTTATTGGAACCCCAAGAAACAGACCTTTCAGGTTCGAAAATGCATGGCTCACTCACCCCAACTTCATCAATAATATTAGAAATTGGTGGGTGGAAGACATGCCCACCCAGGGCACAAAAATGTTCCTATTGCATCAGAGACTCAAACATATCAAACAAAGGCTCAAAGAATGGAACAGAAATGAGTTTGGAAACATTTTTGAAGCCAAGAGAGAAGTGGAAAGAAAATTACAAGAAACTAATCAAATTCTCATCAAGGAAGGATTCACAGAGGAAAGGAAGATACTGGCGGACTCTCTGCAGCAAGATTGGGACAATAGATGTCAGCAGGAGGAAATATTCTGGAAACAGAAATCTAGAGTAAAATGGATTAAAGAAGGGGAGAGGAATACCAGATTCTTCCACAAATCTACAATGAAACATAGGGCTCATAATAGGATCACAAAACTCCTAGATCCGCAAGGGAAAGAGTTAAATACTCACAAGGAAATGGAATCTGTTCTGGTCCAACATTTCAAAAGCATTGTAGAGGAAACCGTTGCAGACAGATCTCAATTCATTAAGAGCTTCACAAAGAATATTCCAAAATTGGTGACCAGGGAAGATAACTATAATCTCAACAGGCCAGTAACGGAGGAAGAGGTCAATGAAGTGATCAAAGAGATGCACAATGGGAAAGCTCCAGGCCCGGATGGTTTCAATGTAGACTTCTTCAAAACATGTTGGGAAATAGTCAAATATGACATTCTTGATGTGGTGGAGGACTCGAGAAAATCAAGAAAAGTTCTCAGAGTGATTAATGAATCTTTCATAGCACTAATCCCTAAACAGGAAAAAGCCATGACACCAGAAAGATTTAGACCCATAGCTTTATGCAATGTGGTGTACAAAATCATTTCCAAAGTTATTGCTAACAGACTCAAACCTCTACTTCCATCACTCATGTCAGAGGAATAGACCGGATACGTGGAAGGTAGACAAATTCTCAATAACATCATCCAAGCTCATGAAGTGGTTCATTCCCTCAAGACCAATAAGCAAGCAGGTATGATAATACAGCTGGACATAGTGAAAGCCTATGATAAACTAAGTTGGCACTATATAAAGGAAATCCTTAAAGCCTATGGCTTTGACTACAACTGGATCAAGTGGGTCATGGCCCTGGTAACCACAACAAGTTGCTCCATCCTTCTCAATGGCTCACCTTCTAGAACCTTTAGGCCTTCAAGAGGCCTTAGGCAAGGCGATCCGCTTTCCCCATTCCTCTTCATTCTCATGATGGAAGGATTAGGCAGAATGATCAAATCAGCCAAAGAGGAAGGCAGAATCAAGGGGCTAAAACTCACTCAGTATGGGGAAACATTGACTCATCAACAATTTGTGGATGACACTATGCTGCAGGGCACTCCCACTGTCAAGGAAGCCAAAGCCTTCAAACAAATCCTGCATGATTTTGCAAAAGCTGCTGGCACAGAGGTAAGCCTCACAAAATCAAAAGTTTTCTTTTTCAATACGGATATTTCCATCCAAAGACATCTCTCCAGAATTCTTGGTTTTCAAAGAGAGAATCTTCCCTCCAAATATCTGGGTATGCCTCTCACTGACAAACCTCTGAATAAGGAAGTATGGGAGTCAGTTACAAATAAGCTTAAGGACAAAGTCAACAACTAGACTAACAGATCTTTGAATTTAGCAGGAAGACTAGTTCTTACAAAGGCTGTCCTTCAAACCATTCCAGTTTTCATGTTTTCAGCCCTTCCAGTCCCTAAAGGAGTTTTACAGCAGATCAGGAACATTCAAAGAAACTTTCTTTGGGGTAAAGGGGAAGAGAAAAAGAAATGGGCCCTGGTGGCATGGGATAAGCTCTGCAAACCCAAAACCCATGGTGGTTTAGGTCTCCATGACCCGGATACCCTAAGCAAGGTCTTGGGGGCAAAACTTTGGTGGAGATGGCTAAAGGAAACCAATAATCCATGGACCAAGCTATGGAAACAAAAGTACGCAATGAACTGGTAGGAAAAGGACCACATCTGGATGTCAGGGCACATCAGGGGCTCTCATATTTGGAACAAGGCTTGGGAGAACAGAACCTTAGTTCAGAATCACAGTTTCTGGGAGATAAGAAATGGGAGTCTAGCCTGGTTCTGGGAGGACAACTAGCAGCAGGAACAAAATCTATGCAGAGAAAGTCTAGAAATCATAAAAAATGACACCCTTAACAAAGGCCTAAAAAGGGTAAGTGACTTTTGGGATCAGTCAAGAGAGGAAGGGAAATGGAGATTCTGGAAGGTACCAAATTACAGTGCAGAGACCCCTTTGAGAGCCCAAGCTAAAGTTCTTGAAGAGATCTTGGAAAAGAGACAAATTTTAACATCAACCTCGGATGATCTACTAAGATGGGGTAGAAATAATGAGGGCAAATTCAACCTCAAAGAAGCCAAAAGAATAATTACCGGATTTGACCATCCAAATCCTGACAAGACTTGGAAAAACCTTTGGAACAACCCTCACTGGATGAAAATCAAACTATTCATGTGGCTAGTTCATCATAAAAAGATTCTGACCTGGGAAAATCTTAGAAAAAGAGGTTTTGCAGGACCTTCTAAATGCCAATTATGTGGTCTACAGGAGGAGACCATGGATCACCTTCTCAACCATTGCGAGTTTACCTCCTCCATATGGAATTGGGTAGCCTCTATCTTCAACCAAACAGACAGAAAGGAAAATGACATTACTGTAACTTTGAAGAATTGGAGGAAAGACTTCTCAGATAATGAGATAGTCAATGTAGCCTGGACTCTGATCCCAGGTTTTTTGATATGGGATGTGTGGAAAGAACGCAACAATAGGATCTTCAAAAATAAATTGGGCTCAACTCAAGGAATCGTGGCTCAGATTCTAAAACAGCTCAAAGAAACAATAAATGTCTTTCTGAAGCAACCTCCTGAGAAAATCCCTGGTCCAAGAGACATTCACATCCTTGAACAGTTGGGACTTCAGTCTTATGGTCCTCTAGGCACCAAGAAGAAAGCAAAGCACAGATCAGATAGCAAAGCCTTCTGGCAACCCCCCCCCATGGCTTCCTGAAACTCAACATAGATGGAGCCTCAAAAGGGAACCCAGGGGATGCTGGTTATGGAGGAGCCATAAGAGATGCAGAGGGCAATATCAAGGTCATTTTTCATAGTCATTTGGGGAGGGCTACCAACAACATGGCAGAACTCATGGCCATTGAGCAAGGTTTAGAAATCCTGATAGACCACAATTTACACAACACAATCATAGAGGCAGACTCGGAACTAATGATTAATTCGGTCAAAAGAATAAGCACTAGCTCAACACCAGACAAAGTTTCAAGGCACTAGCGACTTTCGCAGGTGTTTCATCGAATTCAATCTCACCTCAGAAAACTGAGAACTCTGAGCTTTGTTCATGTGTGCAGAGATGCCAACAGAGTGGCGGACAGGCTAGCCAATGAAGGAGTGATCTACACAAGAGAAAACAAGTGCCTCTTGTGGGAGTTTATTCAGATAGGATAGCTACGCGAGGACTACAACACTCTGGCGCGTGAAGACAAGGAGCATTACCAACACTCCAAGGGGAAACAACCAGTAGAAATCCAAGATGCCGGAAGTTAAGGGCTCAGCTAACAGGAAGCCTAAGTTTAGGATCTTGCAAAGGAATGGAAGGTAGAGGAATGGAAGGTAGAGGAGTAAGAACGTGAAACCAGAAAGTGGCTCTAACGCTTCACTCCAGAAAAGGGTGGTTTTACAGCAGTTACTAGAGTTATCGGACGCCCGATGGTACCAGAAGTGGTTTTACCAAAAAGCCTCCGATGCCACAAATGGAGATACGTGTGGCTCTAGGAAGGAAGAGAATATCGCCTTCATCGTGCGGGCTTCTCCCGCTCTTCTCTTCAGCCAGATATCCTTTACAGTTGTCAGATCCGGTGGTAGAAGATCTAAGGCTGAAGTTGATCGGGCTTGTTGGTGGTGGGACAGTGGCGGTTTTACTACAGATTCCCGAGTTATCGGGCGTCTGCATTACCATAAGTGGATTTTCGGAAAAGCCTCTGATGCCATTGAACATGTAACACGTGGCTCCAGACAAAGTGTGAATATTGCCTTCATCGGGTGGGTAATTCTAGTGCATTTAGTCCACCCGATATCCCTCACCGTCGTTGGATTTGGTGGCAGCAGATCTAGGGCTGAGGTTGGTCGGGCTTGTTGGTGGTGGGACCAGGATGGTTTTGCTATAGTTTCCTGGGTTATCGGGCGTCCGCATAACCACGAGCAGATTTTTGGAAAAGCCTCTGATGCCATTGACCATGTAACACGTGGCTCCAGACAAAAAATGAATACCACTTTCATCGGGTGGGTAATCCCCATGCATTTAAGCTGCCCGATATCCCTCACAGCCGTTGATTTCTGTGGTTGCTGATCGATGGCTCAGATTTGTGGTGCTTGTTTTCCACCAACGGGGCGACTCTTTATCCTTATTTCCATTGATCCATTCTTTAGCTTTGTCGATTGTAAGGTGTGGTGGGCCCGTGCGTGAGCATGTGGCTCAGTTCCCTAACTTAGGGCATATGTCAAATCTATGACATCATGTATATTATGTATCCTTTTTGTTGCTTCATTTGAATAGAAGGTCCGTTTCTTGCTTAAGAAAAATAATAAAATAAATAAAAATAAAAACAAATCAAATAATTATAAAATTAATATTTTAATTTTAAATAAATAAAAAAATAAAAAAATAATTTAAAAATTATAATTATAGTTTTAAGTGAAAAAAAATAAAATAACAATAAAACAAATAATTATAAAATTAAAATTAAAATTTTAAGTTAAAAAATAAATAAATAAAAAGAAACAAATGACCAATTTTTTTTATAATATTAAATAATAATAATAATCATTAATAATTTTATTTTTATAAATTATTTTTTTAACAATTAAAAAAACATATAAAAAGAATTATATAAAAGAAAAAAAAACAAAATTCTAAATATTTTTTTTAAACTAAATTTTAATTAAAATTTTGAATATTTTCAAACATATATATTTTAATTTAAAATAAAAACAAAATAACAAATGAAAAAAAAAGAAAAAGTTATTAATAGTGTTTAAGAAATATAATTTTAATTAAAAAAAATAAAAAACAAAAATTTAAAAATTACAAATATGTAACAAAAAAATTAAATGTATTTTCTTTTTCTAATTAAACATTTTTTTTATTATTTTTTTTTCTTTCCATGCAATAATTTTAATGCTCTGAAAACGAAATTCAAAAAAAAAAATCCATTTTTGATTTGAAAAGCCTAAAAATAAAATAAGAAAATCTTAATTTTTCTCCAATTGTTTTTTTCAAATTTGTGTTTTTCTTTTCCTTTTCGTCCCTATAAAAATATAAAAAAGAGAGAGTTTTCTATGTGGCTTTTCCCGTAAAAAAAAAAAAAAAATTCTCCAAATTCATCTGGAAATAGTCGAGATAGAAACAAAAGTAACCTTTAAAATGTGTAAAACTCTAAAATAAAAAACCTTTAAAATGTGTAAAACACTAAAATCAAAAGTAACCTTTAAAATGCGTAAAACTCTCGTTGAATGTAAAACTCCTGTTGAATGAGCTATCTATGACAATGTAGCTCCTCTGCAAAATCGCTCCAAACTTTTTAATAAGTCCAAGAAAACTTGATGTGATGTGATGAATGGAAATGATGAATTTTATTTTATAGTGATGATTGTGGGAATGATTTATCGATTCTCTAATGTGGGATTAAACTTAAATTAAAAAAATAGTGTATAGTTAATATTATATCTTTAGGATAGTTTTCATTCATCATGGGATAAAAAAATATTAATTATAAAAACTAATTTACTTACGTAGTCAACGTTAAATAATTTCAATAGAAAAAATATTTTGATTTTCTATCAATATTTTGAATAGAAACTAGGGTGAAATTTTCCAAAACAAAAAGTTTAGTAATATGTTTTCAAGTAAATTATAAATGAAAATTTTGGTGGGAAATATTTAAAAATGAAATTTTTGGAGGGAAAATTTACAGCAAAAGTTTTTGGGGGCACGCTTTGGAGGGAAAATTTTTGGCGAAAAATTTTGTGGGTAAAACTTTAGAGGGAAATTATCAATCTCTAAGTTATATATTGATATTAGGAGAGAGTGAATTTGTATCATTCAACATCTTCTAGTTGAAGGTCATGGATTCTTCTGATACTGAAGCTTTTCTTTCTTCAGCATGGGCATCTTCGTCATCCAACAAATCTATTCATTTTGATGAATGTAATAGGAATTATTTCACTATGAATAGAGAGACAAATTTTCCACTTGGTCTTAATCCTAAGGATGATGAGAGAAACATTGATAAAGGGCAGCAAAAAGAATTTCCTGTCAATAGAGAGTCAATTTTTTCACTTCCTCCTAATCCTAAGGATGATGATAGCACCACTAATGAACGGGGGATGAAGAATTTCCAGAATCAAAGTTTCCACATAGTACTCCTAAGGATTATGAGAGTAGCATTAATGAAGGGGCTGATGAAGAATTTCTCGAGTCAAAGTTTCCACTTCCTCCTAACCATAAGGATTATGAGAGCACCACCGATGAAGGGGGGGATAAAGAATTTGTAGAGTTAAAGTTTCCACTTCCCCCTAATCCTAAGGATTATGAGAGAAACACTGATGAGGGGGGGATGAAGAATTTGCAAATTCAAAGTTTCCACATGGTCATAATCCTAAGGATTATGAGAGCAGCACTGATGAAGTGGGGGGGGGGTGAAAAATTTGCAAAGTCAATGTTTCCACATGGTATTAATCCTAATGATTATGAGAGAAGCATTGATGAAGGGAGGGATGAAGAATTTGCAGAGTCAAAGTTTCCACATATTCCTAATCCTAAGAATTATGAGAGCAACAGTGATGGGGGGGGGGGGGGGGGGGATGAAGAATTTGCAGAGTCAAAGTTTCCACATATTCCTAATCCTAAGGATTATGAGAGCACCACTGATGAAGGGGAGGGTGAGGATGCACAATTTCCAGTAAATAGAGATTCAAAGTCTCCACTTAGTCCTAATCCTATGGATTATGAGAGAACCATTGATGCAGGGGAGGATGAAGAATTTCCATTAAATAAAAATTCAAAGTTTCCACTTGTTCCTAATCCCAAGGATTATCAAACCACCACTCATGAAGGGGAGGATGAAGAATTTTGTGCAAATGATAATTTGACTATGAATAGAGAGTCATATTTTCCACTTAATCATAATCCTAAGGATTATGCAGGCACTGTTGATGAAGGGGAGGATGAAGATTTTGTTGAAAGTGATAATTTCAGAGGCACAAATGTCAATAATGCATTTTCTTTAAGTGAGAGTTTCAAAGGTAGTTGTGGTGATGATGAATTGAGTCCTCCAAGGGAGGTTTTCAAAAGCAGGGATGAAGATGGTGAAGATTTTCGTATGAGTCATGATTTCAAAATAGAAGATGTTGGTAGTGAAGAATTTCCTTCATGTGAGGATGGTAAGGAATATTTTCCAAGCACTGATGGTGATGAATTTTTTAAATATCTTCATCAATATAATATTCCTCCTACTGATGATGAAAATGTTTCTGCAGATAATAATGAAATGAGGGAGACATTGCAAGAAAATATTGTATTTTGGAGTAGGAGTAGGCCTTTTCATATCAATCCAAAATATTCCAGTTATACAAGGGATATGACATAATATCTCACAAGTAGAAGTTTCGTCAGTGATCTGATTTCAAGTGAATGTTGTCGAAAATATTGCTTGAAACATATGGATTTCATGTTTGCCTTGGAGCAAAGGAAGAAATATTTTTCAATGAATAAAAGCATGAAAAATTCATTTTTAGTGGGTTGCATGCAATATACACTGGCAGGTTATGATTATCATATTGGGAATGTATTGATCTAAAGAAAGGGTTTCAAAATGTTGCATTCAATTGGTAATTTTCATTTGTCAAGAATCCAAGACAGACTCGAAAAAGACCCTACATACTACTCAGAAGTATGTTATAAAAGAGAGGTTGGACCATCAATAATTACTGCAATGTCATGGATGAAAGACTTCTTTTCAAAGCATGGAGAGTGTATGCCAAATAAAGATACAATACATATTCCAGATAATTTCTCAAGACGAGAAATCTACAACGTATACACAAAATATGAAGAAGGTGTTGAAGGAGATGGTAATTTTATCACATATTCATATTTTACAAGGATATGGAGGAATGAATTCAACAATTTTCATATTCCTAAGAATACAAGGATGGGGATTTGAAATACATGTGATTCTCTTAAATCAAAAAGAGATAAATTTGAAGGGGAAGAAAGAGGTATTCATTCATATCATTATTTTTAAAAATTGGATAGTCATTAACTATGAAAATATATTTAATAATAGATTTATTTTATTTTATGTGTAGATTTCATTGTCAAAGCACTTCAAGAGCATCGCAATTAAACAAGTGAAAGACAAAAATTGTATAAACATAGAAAAAAGTGTTATGATAATCCAATTATGATAATCCAAATAAATATTTGGGTTTGATAATTGATGGTATGGACCAAAAGAAAACACTTCTGCCACATTTTGTGTGCACACCAAAAAAATTACAGGAAGAAAATTTTATTCAGTTTCACTTGGTCGGTTGTATGGTGTTTAACGGGAAGATGTTGGTAAGAGTTTACTTCACAGCTCCAAATATTCATAACGATGCAAATCTTACCATAACTATAATCCATGATGTGATTTCTCATTGGTCTGGTATTCTTCTTGAAGTTTTGTATTTGCAATTGGACAACACAAGCCGTGAAAATAAAAATCAATTTCTTTTTGGATATCTACACATGCCTGTTCAATTGGGAATTTTTAAAAAGGTAAAGGTTGGTTTCCTTCTTGTTGAGCACAATAATGACCATATTGATTAGATGTTTAGTCATTTTTCAATAACATTGAGGAGGAAGAATGTTGGGAGCCTTCCATCATTAATTGAATGTATTAAGAAAGCATATATTCAGTAACCCGATCTTCATGTGCTCGAGGAAACTATTGACATGCGAAGGTTTATTTTGGGATAGCATGGTGAGGAGAAATGTATTGAACAACATAATGACATTAGCTTCCAGCATCAATTTTTTTTTAAAAAATTGATGGAAAAACACTTATATGGGGCAAGTAGTATTCAATTGTTGTAGAATGGGGGCTGTCATCAGGTTTAGCATTTTTCAAGTTCATTCCAGATCATGCAATATTTGCATCAGAGATAATATTATTACAATAAGTTGTTGAACTCAATAATGCACGAAGGCGTAAGAGAGAGATAAATTATTTTTAATGTCTAGAAGAAATAAAAAAAATGTATTAGATATACATATGACTACTTTGATGTTGCTGATTCAGTTTAGTGGGAGTCTTTTTTCAATGATCAAAGTGATATCATCTCAATATCAGGAAATGAATATACACTTTTGAATACTCCATTTATTTGGCCTAAAAATATGCCAAGTGAATAGGAGGAAAGACACATTGTTGAACAACAACAATCTCAAGGCATTATTAATTCTCAACACGAATAGTAAAGAGAAATATATATTGGCTCTAGAAGATCACATGCATAATGTGAAGCCATGGAAGACCTTTACAAGGGTTTTGTGCAAGATGATAAGGAGGGTTGCATGATAGAATTATTAGCAAATGGAGATCGACTTGGCTATCCATTTTGGGTTTCGAAGGTTATAAAAGTCATTAAAGAAAATGAAGATATTATAGCTGTTGAGGTACATAGGTATGCCAAAAATACCTGCCCATTCAATGGTGTGTACAAGCTAGAGATGGTAGTTGATAAACAAATTCACAGAAAGAGAAAAAGAAAGGGTACAAATATAAATCGTCACCACACATACCTATTAAAATTGGAGGATGTTGACATACTTGTCTGTGACTTCAATTTAACAAAGAGAGGAACTCTTTGCTTCAAGACCATACATATTTTGAAGAAGTTGCTACCAGAAGGAACAATGTTGAGATGGGAGTCTGCTGAACCTAGTTGTAGATCTAGAAGACTTTTGAAACGTAAAATGGTGGGCATGCATGTTGACTCAGATGGGGCTCTAGTTGATGAAAGAGAAGAATATGGGTCATCTTCATTTGCATTGATTCATTCATCTGAAGAGGTAGATTCTGATGGTATGTCAGATCGTATAGATGATTTTGAATAAATGTCTAAGACATTTTATGTAAATGAAGTTTGCATGGTAACATGAAATAAATATTTTGACTTCCATGATCTCACATGAATTTATGAGTCATTTCTATGTTTGTTAGATTTAATGTTTTAATTAAAATAAATTCATGTCTTTAGAGATGTTTGCATGGTAACATGAAAAAATGTTTTTGACTTTCATATGATCTTACATGAAGTTATGGGTCATTTCTATGTTTTTTGGATTATATGCTTTAATGTATGTGATATTCAATCTTTGGAAGTTGATATTTTGATTAAAAGTAAATAAATATTAGAAATTAATGACTATTTTTTAAATTATACAGTGATATTATCATGATATTATTTATTGTTATCATTTGGTATAAGATAGTTTTAAAATTGTTGAAATTTTAATGCCTCAATAAAAAGAGCACTTCATTTTGATGGTTGATTTTTAGGTTTTTCTTACAATAGGATAAGTTGTCTTAGGCTAAAATTTTAAAAGAGCTATAGTTTTATCCTTTGAAATAAAATCTACTCTTGGAATAGTGAATCTTTCATTTACTTGTTTATTTTTAAAAATTGTTCTAGTCATATAATTTGTCCATAATGTCATGGTTGAAATGTGTTACAAACTGAAGGTTTTCAATTACAAGGTTGAAAATTGTCAAAATGTTAAGGTGCTTCTGAATTATGATATTTTATCTTTAATGCCGTGGTTGAAAACAATTACAATTTCAAGTCTTTTTAGAGTCAAGATATTTTATCTTTAACTCCATTGTTAAAAATTACTCTTGGAATGATGAATCTTTCATTTACTTGTTCATTTTAAAAAATTGTTTTATTCATATAATATTTCCATAATTTCATGGTTGAAATGTGTTACAAACTGAAGGTTTTTAATTACAAGTTCGAAAATTTGTCAAAATGTTAAGGTGTTTCTATATTATGATATTTTATCTTTAATGCTATGGTTGAAAACAATTACAATTTCAAGGTTTTTTAGAGTCAAGATATTTTATCTTTGACAACATTGATGGAAATAGTTGGAATTATCAATATTCGAGACACGATATGTTATCTTTAACATCATGTCTGAGAATTGTTGGAATTTTACAGTGTTTCAAAGTCTGGATATTTTACCTTTAACTCCATTGCTAAAAATTACTCTTGGAATAATGAATCTTTCATTTAGTTGTTCATTTTTAAAAATTGTTTTAGTCATATAATTTTTCCATAATTTTATGGTTGAAATGTGTTACAAACTTAAGGCTTTTAATTACAAGGTTCAAAATTTGTCAAAATGTTAAGGTGTTTCTGAATTATGATGTTTTATCTTTAACGCTATGGTAAAAAACAATTACAATTTCAAGGTTTTTTAGAGTCAAGATATTTTATCTTTAACAACATGGATGGAAATAGATGGAATTATCACGATTCGAGACATGATATTTTATATTTAACATCATGTCCGAGAATTGTTGCAATTTTACAATTTTTCAAAGTCTCCATATTTTCTCTTTAACTCCATTGCTAAAAAATGTCAAAATTGTAACCTGATTTTTTTTGTTATTCCAGAATAAACAATTTTTAACTATGTTTTTTTTCATCCATTTTTCAAAAAATAAATGGTTTTTACTTCCATTTAAAAAAAATGTTGAAAATTTACCCTAAAAAAAACATCATTCTGGAATAAACAATTTTTATTTTTGGGTTGTTTTTTCATGTTTTTCTTGGGGTTTTGGGCTCGAGTACCGACTTTGAGGTAATAGTTCGTGTTTCATCCGTAACTATGTTAGAAAAGAGAGGAGGGAAATTGGTGCGTAGGGCTGATTGCAATGCAAAATCCTAAGCCACGATGTTCCAGCAGAAATATGGAAGAGGGAGGAGATAAAAGAGCGGAAAGAGTGGAGCGCTAGTCAACGTTTTGATGTCATATACCTCATCGACACATAAGTAAATATGTGGACATTATAGGTACATAAGAAAATCTATAGATAACACTCTTAGATCTTATAGAGGAGAAGAGTTTATATCAGATGAATTCTTCAATTTATATGAACAATATGGTATCAATATATAATTCTCCATGTCTAATATTCCCCAAAAAATTGGAGTATGCAAGAGAATTAACAAGAAAATTCAACAAATGGAACATGCTACGCTTGATGAGTTTAGATTATTGCACACTTTTTGTGGAGAAGTTATATAAATAATTGTTGATGTCCTCACCAAGACCCATATTAACCTATGATAAAACACCTTGAGAACTATGGTATGGAAAACCCACAACTGATAAATACTTTAAAATCTTTGGAATCAAATTCCTTATAAAGAGAAATTATGATAAGCTTGGAAAATTTGAACCTAGAACTAATAAAGGAATCCTTCTTGGATACTCTTCCAGAAATAATGGATACAAATGTTATTATAGCAAGATTCAAAGGACTGTTGAAAGTGTATATGTTGTTGTTGAAGAAGGATTGGCAAGTACCAAAAGAGAAATATAATTAGATGATGAACAGATCCCCAATAAGATCTAAGAAGTTGTAGGAGAAGAAGAAGAAGAATCATTAGAAGAAGAAAATCAAAATGTAAGTGTGCTATAAAAGGCTCCATCAAGGTAAGTACAAAAAAATCATCCTGAATACCAAATTGTAGGTGATAAAGAGATTATAATACAAACTAGAAGGACATTTATTGGATAACATAGACAATTATCCTTAATTGAACCTCAAAATGTGAATCAAGCATGAAAGGATGAATGTTTGATTAAGGAAATTAATGAAGGACGTAGAAGATAATCATATAGGGGAGTTGGTTTGAAGACCTCATAATAAAAATGTACTAAGGACAAAATGGGTTTTTAGAAACAAATTGAACGATAATGGGGATGTAGTTAACAACAAACCATGGCATGTTTGGAAAGGTTATGCTCAATATGAAGGAACATATTTTGATGAAACTTTTGCTCCTATAGGTCCCCTTGAATCCATTAGAACGTTTCCATCATTTTAGATTTTTGGTAATTTTAATGTTTATCAAATGAATGTTGAATATAAATTTCTAAATGGTGATTTAGAAGAAGAGGTTTATGTTGAACAAGTTGAAGACTCCATACTGGGGAATGACAGGAACCTTGTTTGCAAACTTAAGAAGGATTTATATGGACTAGTATAGGCTCCTCAAGCTTGGTATTAACTTCTTGAAAAGTATATTCAACAACAAGGGTTCAAGAAAGGTTCAAAATATAGTAATTTATATATCAAAATAGACAAATATAAACTATTGTTAGTAGTGGTTTATGTTGATGGTGTCAAAATTGGGAGAAATGTTGAATCTATGAGCCAAGGAGTTACTTCAACCATGCAACAATAATTTGAAATGTATTTACATGGTGAGTTAAAATTATTCCTTGGCCTTTAGGTACATTAAAATAAGGATGGTATATTCCTTTCAAAAATAAAATATCTCAAGAATATCATGAAGAAATATGGATTAGAGGAGGGTAAAACTATAGACACATGTATTATAACAGGATGAAATTTCAGCCAAGATTATGACTCTCCTACAGTTAATCAATATGGATACAATTTTATGATTGGAAACTTACTTTATCTTAGAGGTAGTTGATGAGACATCATACATTTGGTTGGCATAGTTGAATGATTCCAAGAAAATCCTAAAGAGACACATCTCAAAGTTGTCAAAAGAATATTCAAGTATTTGTGGGGCACACATGATGTTCGACTTTGGTATCCTAAAAACACAGACTTTTCGAATCATGCTTATATTGATCTTGATTTGGAAGGTAATGTTAATCATCACAAAATTACTAGTGGAGGATCATTTTACTTAGGCCCACATTTAGTTTCTTGGTTCAGTAAGAAACAAAGTTATATAGAATTATCGATTGCTGAAGTAGACTATGTTGTAGTTGTCACTTGTTGTACATAAATTATTTGGATGGTACAAACTCTATAGGATATCTAAAAACATTCTAATAAAGTATCATCTTCTTGGAGTGAATGTTTGGAGTAGAATATAGGGTTCGAATATGTTGTGTGGAAAGAAAAAATTGCATATATATTCCCTGAACCTCTTCCACATGATTGTTTTGTATCTTTGACAACAATTGTGAATGATTTCTACTTCTTCCCTCTACTAATTTCTTTAACACAACAAGGAAGTATGAATTCAGGGGGAGTTGTGGTGGAGCTCAAGATAACATTTTATATTGTATACACGTTTCTTATAAAGGATCATTGTGTATATACATGATTCGTAACTCAGATAGTCACGTACGATTCTCTGTGGTGAAGAAACAATGACATAAACTAGGGGGATGCTTCGATCAGTTTCTTTCTGACATTGGTTTATCTCAATGTGTTGATGATGCCTATCTGATTTTTAGTTAATTCATGATGAGTTTATGAGATTCTATTGATGATGTTGATCTGTGTCCATGGAGGATTTATTGCTGACATATTCATTAATGAAAATCATATATATGTTATTAAGGTTTCATTCGAAAATCTAATGAGATTATGACTTGGTGATGAAGAGATGAAACAGGTTTAGGGGGAGTAACTTCTATGCCTATAACGGCTCATTGTCAGAATTACGGTTCCTTTAGATCTACTGGAAGATATATATGTTTGTGTCATTATGTCATGAATTATCAATGAAGCCTATATATTGTTTCAATTATATCTAGTGAAGCTATTGATGGTGCTTTATTAATTGTTTTTGTACTATAAATGAGTCTTCATGATGCAATTAATAAGGAGGATATACATCATGTTATTGTGTGTTCATTGTTATACATGTTAATAGTGAATCATATCTTCTACTATACTTAATGTCTTATGATTTTCAAAATATTCTTTGACTTCACATATATTGCTTATGGAAATTAATCAATGTGTTATCAAATGTTATTGTTGATGGATGTATTGTATGATGAATATATATGTAGTATCCACCTTTGATAATCAAAATACCCATGTTATAAACTATGTACCATTTAGTAATGTATGGGTTATTGGGATCAAGTCATGTCATGTATGTAACCTGATTATTTTGGGTTGTTCAAGTATACATGGGGTCATAGAGTCTTTTCTCATTGGAGAGTCATTTATGCTTATGGATAGCCTTGTATTTGAGTAATTAAGCCTTGTATTTACATATCTCTAGAAGGTCCAGTATACGCTTAGGGGGAACATCATCAGTATGAAAGGATATTGTCATATCACATAACCGTGCTTTTTGGTTCATATCAACAGATCAACTTATAGTGTTGAGTATGACAGAGGGAGTGCTTCTATCATATTGGTTCTCCACTTTTTTGTTTATGTCAAAGGGGGAGAGAAGAATATGTGGTGTTTGTTCGAGGTTTCCATCAATTCCAAAGGGGGAAATTGTTGGCATTACGACTAATTTGTTTCCCTTCATGACCACCTGCATGTCAAATATGTCCCCTATGTCAACCTAGTTATAATAGGATGTGTTTTCCTTTATGATTATAGAGCAAATACATATGATATGAATGTTGGTACAATAATTGGACAGAATAAGGAAGAATACTGGCAACTTAGTTAGAGGATGCACGGAAAATATGTTGTTTGAAAATTATATGTGACCACTATGAAGATAATTCACGTACATATGTTGAAAGTATGAACAAGTGTTATGTAAGATTTCAAGCTACTGTGGAAGTTTTTTGTAGCATGATCCGGATTACCCACAGTTTCTAGTTCATTCTGCCGACGTTTCAAACCCCAAAGGGGGTCCATCATCAGGACAAATCAGATAGAAAATGAATGAAAGATTATTGAGAGAAGGGAGCCTTGCGACCTGGATATAAATAAACCAAGAACCCTAATTTTGAAAGGGCCGACACATGATTTCTTAATTATTAATTAATTTCCTTAAATTTTATTTAAAAGTTTTACAAAAACATTTTAATTAACTATTTAATTATTCATTATTAGTTCAGGATTAATTATTTTCTTCATGAATTCTTAATTGATTCAATCTTATAAAATTATATAATTTAATCAATAATTTAATTTAATATAATTAGTTATATAATTAAATCATTAATTTAATTTAATATAATTAATTAAATTAATTAATATAATTAATTACATAATTAAATCATTAATTTAATTTAATATAATTAATTAAATTAAATTACATTAATTAATTATATAATTAAATCATTAATTTAAATTAAATTAAATTAATTAATTTGTTTCTAATTTAATATAATTAGTTGTATGATTAAATCATTAATTTAATTTAATATAATTAATTAATTAATTAACTTAATATAATTAAGTTAAATTAATATAATTAATTAACTTAATGTAATTAATTAAATTAAATTAAATTAATTAATTAATTAACTTAATATAATTAAATTAAATTAATTCATCAATTAATTTGTTTAGGTCAATTAATTAAGATTTAATTAATTTAATATAATTAATTGTATAAATAAATCATTAATTTAATTTAAATTAAATTAAATTAATTAATTAATTAATTAATTTGTTTCTAATTTAATATAATTAATTATATGATTAATCATTAATTTAATTTAATATAATTAATTAAATTAAATTAAATTAATTAATTAACTTAATATAATTAATTAAATTAAATTAAATTAAATTAATTACTTTGTTTTAATTAATTAATTAAACTTTCGAAATGAAAGACCCCTTTTTTTCTTTATGCTTCCAAGGGTCCGGAGGGGTTTATTTGTCTGATCAGAGGAAGCCAATTTCCACTGATTTCACTCCCATTGTCCCTGTTGAGGTTCTGAGGGAATTTTATAATTTCAATGGCCTCTATGATTTTTCTTTTATGATAGTTGTCCTCTCTAGAAATTACCTTGGCGTCTTCCAAACACACATGATGTTTGGTCTTGGACGAGTGCTCAACAAGGGATGATGTACGGGATCTTTCATTCTTTATGTCAGTAGCGTGCTCTTTAAGTCTTATTTTCAAAGACCGACCAGTTTCCCCAATATAACCCTTGCCACATGAGCAATCAATCTTCTACACGCCCTTGAGTTGTTGACGATCAATGTTATCCTTAACTGACCTCATCATTTGCCTTATCATTCCACATGTTGTAAACTGCGTGTTTATGATATTCTTCCTTAAAATTTTTGCAATTTTATCAGTAACCCCTTGGATGAATGGAAGGTAAACTTTCCCATGATTTTCTTTCTTTTCTTTAGGGGGATGCTTAGAGAGGGCCCTATCCTGAGCCCCTCTTATAGCTCTCTTGTGGAAAATAGAAAACCATGACCTTTTCCCATCGTCATGTCCCACGATTTGCCTTATGTATTGGTAAGTTAAATGGATATAGAAGGAGAAGGAGATAAAGGCATTTTGTGTGCATTTGATTAGGTATTCATGTATGTATTTTATTTGGAACAGGTGTGCACTAGGGAGAAATGAGAAGGATAAGCTACAAGAGATTTGAAGTTGTTTAAGGAAATTAATGATTGTATTACAGGTATATCAGAGAGAAAATGAGGTGACCTATTAATGATTGTATATCACTATGAATGTACATGTGCATGGATTATGCATAGGTTATTTGAAGTAGATATTTCTATGATTGTTGCTGCTTTGAGATATCATTGACTGCCAATTATTTCATAATCTCTTTTCTACTTGCATTCCTAAATCTCGCATAAATATGTAGATATGCTTATGAAATTTCACATATATAATATAAATAGTTCTGGTTTGATTAATTTTTTAACTTAGATATGAATATCATTATTTTTCCTATTGGTTGATGATTGACAGAGCTTGATGAAGTCACTATGATGAATGGTTTACTACCAAGGTTTGATAAATTTTGATTCCATATTTGTATGAATTTCGTACACATATTAAATGCGTATACACTCAAGTTTTCTTCATAACGGTCACCTATACATTTTGATATTATTACAAATAATGAATAGACTTAATGTAATGTGAGTGTAGCTTATGTTTCTAGTTGGACTCAAAGGCTATGCTTGTTGCATGAAAAGTTTAACATAAAGGTTAACTTGGATGATAATGAATTGGGATCTGTACATTATTTTCATGTACAACAGTGGCGTACATATAGTCACGTATATATTCTGAATTGTTTACAACTTGTATTGCATCTCTCGCTATGACAGTGGTAAACATTTTTTTGTTTGTTGTTGTTTGTAAAGGATGTCTTAATTATTTTTATGTTGATTATTGGTTAGATTTTGTTTCTTTATTCGGTTGATATATTATTGGTTGATGATTGGTATATTGATGATAGTGTATTGGTTTTCTTAGTGATTGATTACATAGGTATAATTGGTATTCAATGATTTTGTATATTTGTATACAGTGGTTTAGTTTGATCAATGTTTGTTAACTTGATATTTAGTTTGTGGTGCATGTGGGTGTTGGCCTACATGTTTTGGTTTATTTTTGAGATAGGTGGATCAAGTGTGAAATTATAAAACATTTTCCATACAGTTTCTGAGGGTTGTATCCTTTAGTAAGCAACTAGAGTTTCCCTCTGATAAGAGTCAGTACACTTGATAAGGAGTTTTAGGTTCCTTCAAGTAGGTGTTGCAGAATTTGTGGAGGTTGTAGCCTCTTGTGGGTGGGTGTGCACGTATTCGAAAGAGCCTATGATAGTACTAGATGTAACAATATTTTCTTGATAATAAGAATGAAGACATAGATGATAGTGGTAGTAGTTTTCTCGCACATTGGGTCTCCACCTAAAATCCTATTGTCCTATGCGTTGACGTGTTCTAGTTTATTTTCTCTTCTCATGGTTAATGAAAAATGAATGGCTAGTTAAATAATGATGTAATGGTTAAGTTGAGAAATTTATGGAAATTATAAAAAATTGGTAATTTGCAAATATGGGTCTTTAACTCAGTGAAGTCATGTAGACACGTGAGTTGTTTGAATAAGAGTAGCGTACACGTCTTTGAATTTGAAATTCAATTCTAAGTGAACTAAAATATTGATTCAGCCACCCCCTCACCCCCCCCCCCCCCAGCATTTTCCCTAACAAGTTGTTGGCATAATTTTGAATATATTGCAATAAAAAGGATACCTATGGATGATTATTTCTATAGTTTTAGATGTAACAAGGAAAGAATCCCGATTGAGCAAATGAGTATTTGGATAACAGAAGAAACAAAATAATTGTGTAAGCTAACCTCTATGAGTCAGTAAGTCAAGGAAAGATGGATTGTTACACCAGAGGAATTAAAGGAAGCATTTTGGAGACAATAAATGATGATAAAAAGACAAAATAGAGTAGTTGACAATGGATGCAAGGAGAAGGATTTTGAATATTTTGGAACCTTACGAAACCATTGGTACAAGTTCCAAATGTCTATCAAGTAGTGATGTGTCCAATTCGAAGAGGAAATAGTCAATATCAAACATAAGTGACAGGAGTGAGATCGAGGATAAATGATATAAAGTGAATGATCAATTAAAATCATTGCAACTATGGGTAGATGATTGATAATGAAATTTGAAGTAGATAGACGACACAAAAGAAAAATAAATTTTCATATCCCAGATGGTTGCACACAGTAATAGAGAAAGAAAAGAAGAATAAACAAATTGTAGGCTACACCATAAAATTTTGGATCTTGGAGGACTTAAGAAGCAAAAGACTCATGATCAAGAGATCATAAATTTTTTTTCTAGGGAGGATGATGTAGGAGCATCAATAAAAAATCAATTGATAGAGAAGGTCAATCCTTTTTTACCATAGGAGTTGGTTCCTTGAAGTGTGGATTTGGTTAGACTAGGAAAATTCTTTATTTTCCATATAATCTATTTACTATTAGGAACTTTTTAAGATAAGATTGAAGATGCTGGATAGGTTTTATTTGAAGCCAAGATTCTCTTTTTCTTGTGTGCACATATACTAATGTGGTACCATTATCTATCTCTTAGAGACTCATCTTTCCTCCCTTTGAAGTAGAAGAACCTTCATACACCTGGAACTGAACATTCACTAGGCACACTTTCTTTTTTCAAAGATAGATATGTTCTTCTCTCTCTTTCCAACACCTTAAGCCAAGGAAAATCTATAAGAATGTATGGTAGTCAGGTTGATACTCCATATGGGGCTCCTATTCCAAATGGTGTCAGGCCAAATTAGGACTTCACATCAAGGAGACCCCCTTGGTTGAGGGATTTGGAACACCATCAACACTAGAAAAAGATAAATTAGAAGAAGAATCATTGAGGAAATAGATTCAAGAAAAAGAAAAAATTCGTGAAAATGTAGAACTTGAAATTGTGGGACTGAGAAAAGAGCTTCAGAAACAAAGGAATAATTTAACCTAAATCTCATATTTAAAAAAGGATTTGAAACCTTGGATGAAATTATTAAGATTTAAGGATATCACTTGATCAAGAAAATCCTTGGATATAATGCAAATGAAAATGGTGAAATATCAAAATATATGAAATCTTTTGAAGCCGGTACAAAAAGCTATTCCAGTGCTATAAAACTAAGCAATTTTGGGCACCAAAAGTCAACAAAGGAAAGAAGGATCAATATATAATTGTTATAGATCCTTATGGGCATATCACTCCCATCATGTAGTTTAGTGTTTTAGGGCTCATCAAACCCTAATTTCAATTGCTACATGCCCTAAAAAGTCAACCTTTTGAATGCCTCCTTCCCAGATGGTTTCATGGCTTGAAGACATCTTGAAATGATCTCTTAAGGGACCAGCGCAGGTAGGCCCATGTAAGGGTGCACTGCAGACCAGCTGAGTCCATGCTAGGTTGCTCTGCAGAGCACTTAGGCCCTCTTTGACCTGTGTTGGGTGAGATTGAGTGAAATTCACATAGGGTTTGGGGATTCAATATTCTTATGTCTTGCAGTCTTCTAGAAGTTCCCCTCACTTATCAACTCCTATGAGTTGAAAATGGATGAGGAATGAGTTAAGATGCATCATATCCTCTCATCCCTTCCTCCATGGAACCAATTCTAAGAATGGAAGATCATTCATTACCCCCATTTATGACATAACATTCTCCATTTTCCTATAAATTGAGCACTTATCTAAGTGATCAAGGGGCTAGAGTTTGATGAATTGTAAGGAGATAATGTTGCTATGAGAATTGACTTTGAGACAAGTATCGTTATGTTGCGAGAGTGTCATGATTTTGATCTGATGTGGATGGGATCAAAGCTAGAGGAGTGACTTCGAATCAGACTTCATGGTTGTAATTCTTCCTTCTATTCAATAAAGTATTTGAACCTTTATCCATATGCTTATCTTGCTATATGATGCTTATATATGTGAATGTATTTGATTCCATTTATGTGTAATCAATAGATCTTTTGTGTTGATTGGTTCTTTGCCTTTTGTTGATGTTTAAAGGTACTTCCCAAGCATGTTAAGTATAGGAAGGAACAACGGGACCTATACAAAGGAGACAAGAGGAAAGAGAAACTAAAAGTAGGTATTCTCATTCTCTTTGTCTTATATATTGCTTATAGGAGAAGGCTAAAGTAATTTAAATTGTTATTGTAGATATGGCTACTTATCTAGGGAATTACTATTTATCCATAGATACCAAATTATCCAAAACAAATTGGAAACCATACTGGGGAAGGTTATCCTTCCTAGTAGCTTATCCACCTCCTAGGACACTCTTGCAGACCTTACTTGTTTTCATTGATTGTATTTCAGCTTTATTGCGTTGAATTTTGGTCAAAAATTGTGCCAATTTTCCTCTTGAAATGGCTTACTATCACCAACACAGGCTTGTGAGAGACAGACTGTGCTGTAGGGCACTGTTGGCTTAGGGACAATGCTCTGAAGCACACTGTCTCCCATTCAGGGCTGTGCTGATCCTCCTAGGGTCAGCTTCCCACCTTTGGATTGAGTTTTTTGCCAAATGTCTTCCATTTGACTGCTTGTTGATTTGTCAATGAATGTCATGTCTTAGAAAACACATTTTCTGTCTCCTTTGCTAGCCCTATTTTGACCTCGTTGATTAATTTTTCTTAAATGTTTTCTTTGTCATTATCAATCCATAGTCAAAGTTAGATTATAGTCAATTAATATTTGTTTGAAATAAAGTGTCGTAAAATTCTTCTTTTCCTTCGAAAAATAACTGTCATAAAGAATTCATTCTTGTAAAAAGGATTGATTGATTGTATGTGCATTAGTTTCCTTTTGGTCATATTCACATTAAGCAAATCGAAAAATAAATACATGCATTTTGTGTTGAAAATTTTTGTGTATGCTCATAGGAATAATTTAGGGAAATTGCATTAGATTGTTCTCTTTTCTCTTTGATCGAAAGAAATATGATTCCTCTATCCCTATTAGCTAAGGTTCTCATTATTAAATTGAATGGAAAGAATGCTTGTCATATTAGTTGAATTCTAGCAATTGCAAACATACATCACATGGTGAACCTTGAAAGGCAAATTGTTAAGAAGATCAACTTAAAATTCATCTGATTTAACCTAATGGAGCATTGTCATCTAACAAAAGACATTTAGAGGTTCTAAGCTAGAGACATGTTCCAATGTCATAAAACACAGTAGCTTTCACTAACTTGTTTGCAATACATTCCATGTGTGATACTTCATTCCATGTACATGAGTATATCGTAGCTCATCCACGTACCTTCGGGTATATAGGGCAGTGTTACGGTACATAAAGTATATGGGAATGCTCTCACTGTGTAGTTTCACATTAGACAATGCTAATATGGATTGGGCCTCCATGTACTTTTTGGTATATATGGGAGGACAACGCCAGGTTTCTATCCATTCTTAAGTAACCAATTCAGCCACCTTGTAGACTGTGATACACCAAACACAACATTCGGGGAGACTTCCTGCCCATACCTCTCAGTTCGCCAGGAGGTATTCTATAGTTCACAGTTGCTTGGTAATCCTTTTTCCTAGATCATCCCTCTTTTCTTTTGTTATGTTATTTTCATTAAAATAAAATTAATTGGTCGTGGATAACATCCTCCACATTCGGTTGATCTTAGGTTTATACATATGGCGACAAATCTGGAGTCCACTGATCAAGGAATTCCTTTTGATGGGAATCCTAGTGCTTTTCCTCCTTTTGGAAATATTGGTGCTCCTTATATGGTTACATTGTCCCTTCCGAGACTTACAATTGGCTTGCCAGTATGGTTGTTTTCAACCTACTTGGTTGAAAATATCATTATTTCTTCACAATCAAGTATTCCTCAAACTGGACAAAATCAACCTCCAGTTGATCCTAAAGTTGACCCTTTGACTTCTTCCTCAGTGGTTTTTTCCTCCCCTTCTTCCTCTTCACATGGTGGAAATATTGGTACTAGTAACTAGGTGGCTAAGAAGAAGAAGAAGAAGAAAATTCAGCAGGGGGGAACCAAGCAACCATTGTTTTGAATGTAACTTCTAATAAGAAACCATTCAATAAGCCTCACAAAGTTAGATATCCATGAAAACTTTGCACGGGAGACCATATTCTTTGAAATTGTCATGATATTCCTCAGATCTTAGAAGAATGGTTTTCTCGTTCATGTCATACCGCATCATCAACTTCTGGAGATCATGCTGGTGACACACCATCAACTAGTAGTAGTAAAGTTCATGGAAAAAAGGGTAAAGTTAAGCTTCCCTATAGGTTATGTCAAGGGAATCAACCCATTCACCTTCGTCCCTATCTGGATGAAGCCGAAAAAGTGTTGGATAACTATCCTGCTTCTTCGCAGCGACTTCCATCTAGTTACAGGAGACTCTCCCTTAATCCTTTACTAGATGATGAAGTGGCTAACCAAAATCAACTGTTGGTCAAACCCACTGTCTCTGAATATGAATCCCATGAGTCTACACCTGACCCATCGTAGGTCAAGGAAATAGTTAACTTGATTTCACCTTCAGTTAATTGTACCTTTCCCAAAGAGAGTGAATATGATACCACTCAGGTTCTTTTCGTTTCTTCAGATTCCAATGAGATTGCAAGCAACCCTCTTGTTCCATCAACACAAGAGGAAAATCCTCCCATTCTCGTAATTCAAGGGGACAATTCTCCCATTTATACATACCCCCTCCATGTACTTTGGTCATTTCCTTTGATTGGAATTGACTGACAGGATCTCGTCTTCCTTCTTATGTGCCTTTCTAGATCATAGAACATGCTTGTAATATGATTTTACCTAGAACTATTATAGACGAAGGTGCATCGGTGAGTATCCTTTCCTCCATTGCTTGGAAAGCGCTCGGTTCACCGCCACTTGTGCCTATTACCCAAAATCTATTGGCTTTGAAAATAGGAACCAATCAACCATTAGGGATCCTTCCTTAGTTGCCTATTACTTTGGGAGGAAAAATTGTGTATCTCAATGTGATGGTAGTCATAGGCCCTTTATATTATAATTTAATTCTTAGGCATGACTATGTCTATGACATGGGAGCTATAGTTTCAACACTCTTTCGAGTGATGTGTTTCTCGCATGAAGGAATAATTGTCACCATTGACTAGCTTTCATTTCCCGATCCAAATATGGATTCTAGTCAACCATCTTACCTAAATGGTCCTTTTCTACCAATGGTATCATCCCCACCACGGGTTAATTCTGTGGCAACCCGTTCCATGCCTACATCAATGGACGATCAATTTCGTGAAGATGTACATTATGTACTGGGGGCATTGAAAATAGATCTCTTCTTCTAGAGCATTGTTCTCCCAACTGATGAGAACCTCTTGGAAGTTATGACCTCTTATACATCGTGAACAAGGAATATGAGGGCAGTTCCTTGTCTTGTGTCAACCTCGTTAAAAAATGAAACAAGGAATATGAGGATAGTTCCTTGTCTTGTGTCAACCTCGTAAAAAAAAATGAAGCAAGGAATATTAGGATACTTTTGTCACTATGTCAACCTCATCAAAAAAAGAAACAGTGCCTATGAGGATAGTTCCTTGTCTTATGTCGACCTCGTTAAAAAATGAAACCAAGGGTATGAGGATAGTTCCTGGTCTTGTGTCAACTTCATTAAAAAATGAAACAAAGTATATGAGCATAGTTCCTTGTCTTGTGTCAAACTCGTTAAAAAATGAAATAAGGTCCCCTGGAGCAAAGTTCCAAGTCGAGTCCTTGAGTAGATCTCCTAAAATCCCAGTCGAGCCTTTGACTTGATCTCATAAATGAACCTTCATTCCATCCACCTGATAGCCATGAGTAGTCTACTTAGGTGAATGTAATGAAGCTTGGGGGGCATGCACCTAGAACCGAGTCATCATACTGGGGGCATGTAAAGAGTCTCAAGCATAGTTTTTCATGACTCAATCTTGTGTAAAAATGAAACTGAATTTAAGCATAGTTATTCATTTCAATCTTCTGTAAAAATGAAACTGAATTCAAGCATAGTTCTTCTCTTCAAGCTTGTCTAAACATGAAACTGAATACAAGCGTGGTTTTTTGTTTCAAGCTTTTGTAAACATGAAACTGAATCCAAGCATAGTTTTTCATTTCAAGCTTGTGTAAACATGAAACTGAATCCAAGCATAGTTCCCTATGGGTCAAACTTGTGTAAAAATGGACCCATCTCCATTTTAACCCTTGTGATTTCCATTCTATTAGCCTCCTCTATCAGATGAGCCTTGGTTTTTCTCCTTCCATCGTTACTATCTGCTTGGCCAATCATACACTTTCACTTGGTTGTTTTACCCTTTTTGAGGAAAAATTGCAATGAGTGTTCTTATTAGCCAACATCTTCACATAAATCAAAATTTTTTGAGAATTTCCAACATCATCAGAACCATTTGTTACCCTAGACACCACTCATTCCTAAAAGTGGAGTCATCTTTAATCTCTTTTCAGACTCTCGAAATATGAAAAGATTGTCAAGTGCTTGTCCTTTTCAGCTCGCTAACAGATTGGAAATGTCATCTACTTATTATAAGTTTAGCCCTTTTCCGGATTGAGATAGGTTACTTATGAAAAACGAATACGTTGACCAAACATGGTCAATAGGTTCTCTCTCATAGTACTTTACGCTTTTTTGGGCTTGAGAGACAAATCTATGAAAAAGAACTTGTGGAGTTTTATTTTCATCCCTTTTAAAACACTCTAACCATCAAAAATACCGGGTTATATTTGTCGTTAAACTCGTTAAAACATCGAATAGTGACAAACTTTTCGATCATGACAAGACCGAGTTTCACCTTCGCTAGGCTCGTTAAAGCATCACATAGCGATGGATTCACTAGAAGGGTGGAATTATACAACAAGCATATGTTATCCTCCTCAAGCTTGATAAAAAATAAAGAGGTACTAGTCAGCAATGATTGGGGAAAATGGAAATAGGGGTAAACCACTTTTGCCAGGTAGCAGGTCACTCTTGAACATGACGCTTTCACCTCATCATCGTGACTATTTGGGTTGGGTTATCAGATTGATGGTTATCATACCATTGGTCTATCATACTATCGATAACTTTGTTTTGGTTCAATGCTACCAATTCATTTCAGTGTCGCCGACATGTTCAAGAGAATTCATTCAGTTAAAATTCATCCTTTGCAATACCATAAACCTTCATTTTCATGATCGCCATTCCTGAAACTTGTGTTGTCAGTTAAACTCTGTCTCCAAAATCATTACACTCATTTTTTGTCATTAATGTGGGATACATCAAGGCCCTCCTGTGACGCTTCACCTCTTGTCGACATCATCCCATTATCCAAGAAGTTGACATAGAAACACCCTTCTAGTACCTTGAGGCTTGCATACATCAATGGCAACTTTCTCACTTCCGGAGACAGGCTGACATCACTGGCCTTCAGCCGAAAGGCTTTGTATGGTGTTCAACATCAAAACATCCATTCACACCATGCAGAATGTACTTTAGTACCTTGAGGATCATTATCATTATCGGTGATTTCTCTCGTGTCTATTAACAATTTACATAATTGGCTAGTAATTAGATGGTGTGCTCCCATGTTCGACTTTAGATCACATATTCACATGGTTAGATTCGTACTTGAGTGAATGATTGAATGAGCTAGAAGACCCTGGATCTAGTTTCATCCATCTGGGCTATGATTTCAGGAGTACTAAATCATATGTTCAATGGTCTTACATTGATGGTCATCCATTCATGGGTCTATATATGTAGACGACTATCTATGTACATGTAATGAATGTTTATATGCTAAGCATGGGTATGCCTTCAATCAACGATTCATGAACAGATAAAAATATCATGATATATGTATTGTAATTGATGCAAGTCACCTTCCACTTCAGAACCTCCTCATCACACCAGAATTTCATTCAACATTTACATTTTTTGACTTCATGCTTTAGGGGGCAGCTGTTACAAATCCATATGGGCATATCACTCCCATCATCCAAATTAGTGTTTTAGGGCTCATCAAGCCCTAATTTCAGTTGCTACATGCCCTAAATAATTCAACCTTTTGAATGCCTCCTTCCCTGATATTTTCATGGCTTGAAGACATCCTGAAATGATCTCTAAAGGGACCAGCACAGGTAGGCCAACATAAGGGTGTGCTGCAAAGCAGTTAAGTCCATTCCAAGGTGCTTTGTAGACCGCTTAGGCCCTCTTTGACTAGTGCTAGGTGAGATTGAGAGAAATTCACATAGGGGTTGGGGAATATTCTCATCTCTTGGAGTCTTCTAGAAGTTTCCTTGACTTATCAACCCCTATGAGCTCGAACATCTATGAGGAATGAGTTAAGATGCATCCTATCCTCTCATCCCTTCCTCCATGGAACTAATTCTAAGAATGGAAGGCCATTCAATACCCCCATTTATGACATAACCTCCTCCATATTCCTACAAATTGAGCACTCATCTAAGTGATTAGGGGGCTTGACTTTGATGAATTGTAAGGGGATAATGTTGCTATGAGAATTGAATTTGAGACAAGTATTGTTATGCTGCCAGAGTGTCATGCTTTTGATGTGATGTGGATGGGATCAAAGTTGGAGGACTGACTTCGAATCAGACTTCATGGTTGTAATTCTTTCTTCTATTCAATAAAGTATTTGAACCTTTTTCCATATACTTATCTTGTTATATGATGCTTATATGTGTGAATGTATCTAATTGCATTTACTTGAAATCAATAGATCTTTTTCTTTGATTTGTTCTTTGTCTTATGTTGATGTTTACAGGTACTTGTCAAGCATGTTAAGCACAAAAAGAAGTGACAGGACCGGTACAAAGGAGACAAGAGGAAAGAGAAACTACAAGTAGGTATTCTCATTCTCTTTGTCTTATCTATTGCTTATAGGAGAAAGATAAAGTGCTTTAAACTGTTGTTCTAGATATGGCTACTTATCTAGGGAATTAGTATTTATCTGTAGATACCAAATTCTCCAAAACAATACTCATGCAAGGTGACCAAGAACTAAAGGACTTTCTCCCCATGATCAAAGGCTAAGCTATTCAAGCACGTACTGCACTTGTGGTTATTTTTATTTTAATGGTAAATGTTTTACTTGCCATAACTAGTCATAAGGAAATTCATTGTGTGGCTTATAAAACTATCATGATGAGAGAAGCAAAAGATCAACACAATGTGAATAAATCAAAGAGGTATTCCTACAATGTTTTCTCTCCTCTTTATAATGAACTTGAATTTTATATTTGCAATAAGTTTGGACATGAATAAATTGAATGTAGAATGATGATGGTCCCTTATTATCAATACGAGAAGAAGTTATATCCTTCCCAATTCTAGAAAAGGAAGATCGCTTCATCTGAAAAATGTGGTCTGGCCCTATATGCAACAAATCAAGAGAATTTGTGGTACATTGATAGTGATTTATTAAAACATATCACATGTGACAAAGATAAGTTTTTTTACTTTTATTGAGATTAAGAAAGAATTTAATGTCTCCTTCGCTAACAACTCACCAGCTACTATTAGAGGAAAAGGGTATGTGATCTTGAAAGATAAAACTAAACTTAAGAATTTACTATCTGTTGATGTATTAAAGAAAAATATATTAAGAGTTACCAAAATGTGTGACCAAGGGCATGAAGTTGTATTTAGGTCTAAAAATTGGTTAGTCAAGGAATTTGAAACATGTAAGGCCTTAATCAAGCAAACAATAACCCTTGACAATGTATACATCCTAGAAGGAGGCAATGAATAATGATTCTTGTTAATGATTCTTGCTAAAAACAGAGGAATGATTCCTACGGAATAAAATATTTGGACATCTTAGTTTCTCTCAACTATATAAATTAAGAAGGAAGGGACTTTAGCATGACATCCCATACATCAAAACACCTAGAAACAACATCTATAAATCATGTGAGTTCAATGAACATTCAAGAGTTCATTTGAAAGATAAAGAATGTACTTTAGGCGAACCTCTTGAACCAATTCTTAAATATGTATTTGGACCAATGAGAAAGAGGTATCCTTGTGTTGAATGATACTTCATGTTATTAATTGATTATTTCACTAGGATTTTATTTTAGCTGTGACATACACCCTCCAAAAAATTTCCTACACTTGAATTTTGGAGCCTACTGTTGATCTTACGATTGATTGTTTTGTAGTCTCTTCTTGGTTAGTTTATTGTTTTGAGCTCCCTTCTTGGATTGGAAGTGACGAGGTTACTTTATCACACATTCTTAGTCCACACCAAGTTGATGAGTGCATTCTTTAATGCAAGTTTGAAAAAAAATAGCACAACCCATCAAGATTTTTCCTATTCGATGTCCAATCAATGTTGACAGTTAGTGCACACTGACATCAACAGTTTCTCACTTCTAGTTGCATTTGTACTTCTATTTCAGTGGGTTTTGCAAAGTGTATTTTTCTCCCACCTTTTCTTTCACGAGTTCCATTTTCATTTTTTTTTGTTGTCTCTTTTTATTGATATCACTCTAATTAGTGTCATGTTCATGTTATCTCTACTCTTGCATTTTTTCTTTCATTTTCATTTGCATATCACAAATTACGTTAGAACTTTATCACATTTCATCTTCTAGCATGTTAAGGGTTACACAATTTAAATAAGCTTTTTATGTTGGTTTCAAGAGTTCATCCTTGTGTAAATGAGTCGATATTACCATGTAAAACTCCATCACACACATTTACAGAGTTTTAAGCACTATCGCACAAGTGTCTTCACAATCGTCGCAAAGTGTATCTTTAGTGTCACACTTGTCGTAAAAGTTATCACACTAAAGGAAGTATGTTGTTAATGTTTTCTAGATTATCTATTTTTGTCATTAATAACTATAAGTGTGTGATGATATTCAAATCTTATCACTCTTCACATCAATTTGATTGATCCCACACTTAGCTAAATTTCAAAAAATTCCCAACAATTTAGCCTCATCTAACCTTTCTGAACTATGGATTGGGTAGTCCCAACTCTCAAGCTCAAACTCTGCCTCTTAAAACTGTGCAATGCATAGTTCCTGCCTTCTAGGGCTATGGACTACACAGTTTCAGTGCTCAAGTGGGAGCCCTAGCATCCAAAAGTGCACAATTCAACCCTCCAACCTCGCCCCAATTGCACACTACACAGTCTCTAAGCTCATGCCCAAATGATGAGCTTTTGAAATGGGCATCTTTGTAATCATCAAGTCTGGTCTGCCTCCCAAACTGCACATTTGAAAGAAATAGTGTAGAACCCTGCAACTTGACTCACTGAGCCTCAAAACTACTTAATCAACCTATAGAGTCCAACCTGAGTTGCACATTCCATTGTATTAAGGCTAAATCCTGATCCATGAGCTCCTTAACTATGAAAATTCACAATAACTTGGGCTCCTCTGTATTCTAGAACTTCTCAATGGGAAAACTCAGTGTTCAATCCCTCAGCTTGGCTCCTTGAGCTCCCCAAATATGTAATCTTTTAGCTCAGTCCAATCTGGAACTACACATTGCACAGTCTCAAGGCTCAAGCCTGATCCTTAACTTCTCAAGTAGGGAAATTGAGCACTCACTAACCCTCTCCCTCAGCTTACCACCCAATTTTAGCTTAGTGACTAGATCATCTTGCAACATCTTAGACTAGGGGTTTATAGAATGGATGTCGTCTTGTCATGAGTGGATTTCAGAAGCAGGAACTCTATCATGCTATTAATTCATGATGAAGAAGGAGATGGAGATTGAGGACATGATAGAAGGCACATATGAAGTTAAAGATATAATATGATCATTATGCAAGAAGACAAAGGAACACTAGATTACAATAGAAGATCAAAGGTCAAGACCACATGAATACTCAATTTGATTCAAAAATATTTGGAGGGTGGATATGAAGAAAAAAGCATATGTCTCATGATTATGAAGCATTTCACATCTATTATTGAAGACAAAGGAGAATCAAAAATGGCTTGAAATTTCCATGTCATCGTGAAGTCCTTATCAACAATTTCATGTCATGGCATGTCATGAGTCGTCATATGCCACATCATTCTTGTGGATTACGTAATTTTTGATTCAAAAATGTATTGTAAAGTTGAATGACGAAGGATATGTACAAAATATGAAGAGTCATGCAAAGTTAAAATGTCATAGGAAGACAAAAAATCATGAGGGTATTCAAAGAGTCACAAGGGAGGTGAAGAAAAACCCCATTGGTTATAGATACACCCTCGTTGTATGAGCAATGGGTAATTCACCTTGGCTCCTCTGACAGAGCATTAGAGCGATAAGCTAGTTATTTTGGGGAGCAAAAAGTGGCTCCAATGCTCCACTATTAGGACTAGTGGTGTTCGTTGTATACATGTATCTTGTGACATTTACTTAGTACCTAAAGCTTGATGGCCAACACATTTTCATGCATCGATTGTGAATATTTGTAAGACTATTTTGTGAAAATTTATGACTCATATTTTATTTCACTTGTACTAAAGTAGTTAAATTATTTCAGTTATTTTAGTGGTTAACTAATTGAGAATGTGTTGTAATGGTTTCTATAACCATCACTTCATTGTGGATTATTCTGTTGGATGTTAGAAAAATATTTATTTTTTATAATCAAACCCTAATTTCAGTTGCCACATGCCCTAAATAAGTCAACCTTTTGAATTCCTCCTTCCCAATTAGTTTCATGGCTTGAATACATCCTAAAATGATCTCTAAAGGGACCAGCATAGGTAGGGCAATGTAAGGGTGTGTTGCAGAGCAGTTAAATCCATGCTAGGGTGCTCTGCAGAGCACTTAGGCCCTCTTTGACCTACACTGGGAAAGATTGAGAGAAATTTACATAGGGTTTGGGGAATATTCTCATCTCTTGGAGTCTTCTAGAAGTTTCCCTCACTTATCAACCCCTATGAGCTCGAAAATGGATGAGGAATGAGTTAATATGCATCATATCCTCTCATCCCTTCCTCCATGGAACTAATTCTAATAATGGAAGGCCATTCAATACCCCCATTTACGACATAACCTCCTCCATCTTCCTACAAATTAAGCACTCATCTAAGTGATCAGGGGGCTGGACTTTGATGAATTGTAAGGGTATAATGTTGATATGAGAATTGACTTTGAGACAAGTATTGTTATGCTACCAGAGTGTCATGCTTTTGATGTGATGTGGATGGGATCAAAGTTGGAGGAGTGACTTTGAATCAGACTTCATGGTTGTAATTATTCCTTCTATTCAATAAAGTATTTGAACCCTTTTCCATATTCTTATCTTGTTATATGATGGTTATATGTGTGAATGTATCTGATTCCATTTACTTGTAATCAATAGATCTTTTTCTTTGATTGGTTCTTTGTCTTCTGTTGAAGTATACAGGTACTTGTCAAGCATGTTAAGTATGAGAAGGAGCGATGAGACTGATACAAAGGAGACAAGAGGAAAGCGAAACTACAAGTAGGTCTTCTCATTCTCTTTGTCTTATCTATTTCCTATAGCGGAAGGCTAAAGTGCTTTAAACTATTGTTCTAGATATGGCTACTTATCTAGGGAATTAGTATTTATCCGTAGATACCAAATTCTCCAAAACAATACTCATGCAAGGAGACCAAGAACTGAAGGAACCTCTCCCCATGATCAAAGGCTAAGCTATTCAAGCATGTACTCCATTTGTGAGTATTTTTATTTTAATGGTAAATGTTTTACTTGCCATAACTAGTCACAAGGAAATTCATTGTGTGGCTTATAAAACTATCGTGATGAGAGAAGCAAAAGATCAACACAATGTGAATAAAGCAAAGAGGTGTTCCTAAAATGTTTTCTCTCCTCTTTATAATGAACTTGTGTTATGAAACCAGCTCAAGAAAAGATATAAAAGATAGATCAACGCCTTAGAATTCAGCCTCTTCGAGGGGGCAACCTCCTTTACATTACATAAATGAACAATTCTTGGATGATACAAATGACAAAACCTCCTTTCTATATATAGGAGTCTAAGGAGTCACAGTATAATTCAGCTGACCTAATAATAATAATATAAAGCCACAAAAAAAACAATAGAGGGAATCTATGGGGCACAAAAATAACAACATGGGGGTAATAGGGGCACAACAATATAAATAATGGGTATAACTACAATAGTAATGGGGTAATCACTATTATTATAGGGACCCAACATGCCCCTCTCCTTCAAAAAAGTGTTGTCCTCAACGCTTGAGTAGTTCTGGATACTTCTGCATGAAATTCTCATCCTCCCATGTGGAATCTTTAGCGGATAAGTTCTTCCACTTGATAAGATACTCTGAAATTGATCGATTTCGTAGCTGTCGAGTTCTTGTTTCTGTGACTGCTTCCGGTTCCAATATAATTTTTCCTTCCTCGTCAAGTTCTGGCAATATTGTTTGAACTGGGAGCTTGTCTCCTATAACCTTCTTTAAACATGAAACATGGAAAATTGGGTGCAATCGAGAAGCTGCAGGAAGCTCCAATTTGTATGCCATAGTACCAATCTTTTGCAACACCTTGTATGGACCATAATAATTTGGTGATAATTTATTATCCTTCTTAGCTTGCTTTAGGGACATTTGCTTATATGGTTGTAGTCGTAGGAATACCCAATCACCTACATCAAAACTTCTTTCACTGCGATGTTGATCTGCCTGTTGTTTCATTCTATTTTGTGCCAACACGAGGTTATCCTTTAAGAGTTGGAGGACTTGTTGTTGATGTTCGATGTGATGTTCCACTGCCTAAACCTTAGAATTTTCTCTTAAATATGATGTGATGGATGGTGGTTGATACCCATAAAGTGCCATAAATGGGGTCATTTTTGTTGTTGTATGGAAGGAAGTGTTATACCACCATTCGGCCAGAGACAACCATTTGACCCATTGTGTCTGTTTATTAGATACAAAGAAACGAAGATATCCTTCCAAACATTTGTTTACTATCTCAGTTTGCCCATCAGATTGAGGATGATAAGATGAGCTATGAGCTAACTGAGTACCAAGACAAGAAAATAATTTTGTCCAAAAATTTCCAGTGAAAATGGGATCTCTGTCACTTACAGTAATCTTTGGGTTTCCATGTAGCTTATGAATTGTTTCCATAAATGCAGTAGAAACTGTCCTGCCTTTAAATGGATGTGATAATGCACAAAAGTGTGCATACCTGGTAAGTCTATCAACTACCACCATGATGACACTCTTTCCCTCAGACTTGGGTAAACCTGTGATAAAATCCATTGAAACCTCCTCCCAACATTGGCTTGGAATGGATAAAGGTTGTAATAGACCCGGTGTCTTAATTGTTTCAACTTTATTTTGTTGGAAAACCAAACATTCCGCCACAAACTTTTGAATATCTGATTTAAGGCCATCCCAAAAAAATTCCTTCTTAACCCTGTGGTAAGTTTTTAAAAATCCTGAGTGCCCTCCTAAGGGAGAAGTGTGCAATTCCATAATGTTTTAGCTGGGAATTCTTACAGAGGTATAAGCGATCTTTGTACCATAATGAATCATTTTGCCAGCTAAATGTATCAGATGTACTGGAATCTTGTTTTAGCTTTCGAATAAGTGCCCACACTTCTTCATCATTCTTCCATTCCTCCCTTGCTTCGTTTATCCAATCTGGTTTAATAATAGAAATGGCGCACAACAATGCTTCCACATCCTCATCCTTTCTTGAGAGTGCATCTGCCACCACATTTTGCTTCCCTTTTTTGTAGATGATTTCAAAGTCATAACCCAACATCTTTGTGACCCACTTTTGTTGCTCTTCAGAGGACAATCTTTGTTCTAAAAAGTATTTAAGGCTATCATGATTCGTTTTTACCTTGAAGTGTCTTCCCATTAGGTAGGGTCGCCACTTCTTAAGTGCATGGAGTATTGCCAACATTTCCTTCTCATAAATAGCTTTGCTTAAAAACTTTCCCTTGATTGGACGACTTTCAAAAGCAATGGGTCTTTCATCTTGCATTAGAACAGCACCAATTCCATTTCCTGAAGCATCACATTCCACAATAAAGGTTTTTGTGAAGTCCGGTGTAGCTAAGACCGGTGCTTGGCACATTGCCTCTTTAAGATGTTCAAAGGCCTTTGTTGCTTCTGGAGTCCATGAAAATGCATCTTTCTTCAATAATGTTGTTAGAGGTGCTGCTATTCTCCCATAATTCTTAACAAACTTGTGACAATACCCTGTCAACCCAAGAAATCCTCGCAGATGCTTTATGGATGTGGGAATTTTCCATTCCTTAATGGCTTTAATTTTGCTAGGGTCTACCTTAACTCCTTCATGAGATACAATATGACCCAAATATTCCATCTCCTGGACTCCAAAGAAACATTTGGATCTTTTTGCATATAATTGTTTCTCCTCCAATAGTTGTAGCACCCTATCAACATGTTGAGGATGATCCTTCCAAGACTTGTTGTAGATTAGTATATCATCAAAAAATACTAACACAAATTTTCTAAGGAATGGTTTGAAAATTGAATTCATCAAACCTTGAAATGTTGAAGGTGCATTAGTAAGGCCAAAAGGCATGACCAAAAATTCATAATGACCCTCATGAGTTCTAAATGTTGTTTTCGGAATGTCTTCAATCTTCATTCTGATTTGATGATATCCCGAACGAAGATCCAGCTTGGTGAAGTAAATTGATCCATGCAATTCATCCAGTAATTCATCAATGACAGGAATGGGGAACTTATCTTTAATAGTGAGCTTGTTGAGTTCCCTATAATCCGGACACATGCGCCATGATCCATCCTTCTTGTGCACCAATACTACTGGAGCAGAGAAAGAACTTTGACTTGGTTGAATTATACCAGCCTCTAGCATTTCTGCAACCATATGTTCAATTTCACTTTTTTGGACATAGGGATATCTGTATGGCCTGATGTTTGGAGGAACACTTCTTGGAATCAGATGAATAGCATGATCATGATCACGCATAAGTGGGAGACCTTTGGGAGTCTCAAATACCTTGGAATGATTTTCCAGGACTTTTTGGAGATCTGGAGAAATAGATGATTCCGATGTGGAAACATCTAGCGAACATAATTGTGCAATTACACCTCTTTGCTCCTTTTTTAGAAGCTTTGTCATACCATTAGAGCTGATTATCTTTCCTAGTTTCCCTGCAATACCCCTTAATTCAACTTCCTTTCCTTCCGTAGAAAATTTGATGAAAAGTTCTTGAAAATTAAAAGCTATTGTACCCAAGGATTATAGCCATTGGACTCCTAGTACAACATCAGCACCTCCCATTGGAATGGAAAGCATTGGGCTAGTCAATACATATTCTCCCATGGATAGATTGATATTATGGAACCTTCCAGAGAAATTTATTGTTCCTCCATTTGCAATCATCACTTGACACTCTGGTGCTAGATATAGGAAGAAATTCAATTCTTTTGCTACCCTACAATGAATAAAATTGTGGGTGCTTCCTGAATCAATCAACACTATTCCTTTCTCTTCTTGATTTGTCCTTCTATCTTGATGGTTTGGGGAGTGGTAATTCCTGCCAATGCATTAGAAGATATGGTTGGATTTATTTGTTCTTCATCTAGGCTTTGTTCCTGGAGTATATCTTCTTATTTTGACCTTTCTTGCTCCTTTTCTTCTTCCTCTTCACAATCTATGTAGAATAATTTCTTCTCAGCACACTTATGACCTTTAGTGTATTTGCTATCACAACTGTAACAAAGCCCTTTTGCTCTTTTTTCTTCCAATTGTTGTCATGTCAACCTTATAGGTTGTGGAAGACTAGGGGAAACAACACTTCCGTCTTTATAGTTGTGAGTGGTATGCTTCCTGGTTGCCATAATTTTGCTTTCCATTTTTCTTGCTAACCTGAATGCCTTCTCTAATGAATCAGGTTCCCAAAGGCGAACATCATGTTGGATATTATCCTTTAAAGACCCTATGAACACATCAATCCTATGCTCCTCTGGAATATCTTTTACCCTTATGTTCAATTTTTGGAACTCCTCAATGTGCTCCATTATTGAACCCTTTTGTTTGAGACTTATCAATTGGCTAAAAAAAGTGTTGCTTTTTGTATCTTCATAATGTGTTATCAATTCTTCCGTAAAAATTGCCCAAGTGATAAATTTTTTACGAGAGCAAAGCCATTGATACCATACAAACTGATTTGGTTCCAAATATACAGTTGCCATACGTACCTTTTGTGTGTTTTGCACATTATTGAGATCGAAGAACTCCTCCATCTGTAATATCCATGTGGCGGGATCCTTGCCATCAAACTTCCTCATATCGATTTTTGGAATATGGTGGGTCTTCAATCCAACATTAGAGTCTATGGAATCATGATTAACATTATTTTTGTTCATATCATGAGTTTCCTTTACAACCTTTTCACCATTAGTAAGTATTTCTTGTAGAAAATTTGTCAATTATGTCTTCAAACCTGCCATGTCTGTCTTCAAATCTGCCATGTATCTCTTCAAATCTATCTTCAAATCATCCATCTTAGCTTCCACGCCATTTATCTTAGATTCCACGCCATTTATCTTAGCTTCTGTTAGCTTTTGTGAGCGTGACATTTGTTGCACTTGTTCTTGTAATTTTGATATATCATGTAGCATTTCTTCCTCTTCTTCATGAGTCATGCTAGAGCTTTCAGGTTCCTTACTAGGTGTTTGCATTTTCTTTTCTCGGGGCATCAGTTACCAATAATAATGCTTTACTATGCCCTTTGAATTCCGTTAAACCAAGCTTACACAAAAATTTAAAAAAAACTACACACCTTTTTTCACTTTATAGAAGCCTGATATTGAATCTGATGTATCTCTATGATTTCGGATCATCCAATTTTGAAATTGTGATTTGTAGTAGCCTTCTACTTCCTCTTTCCAATGCCACAAATCTGACCCAAATTGGATTCTCCAAGGAAGAGTTATGTGAAATCTCCCACAGTGACTTGCTTTTAGACTAGTTCAGTAGAGCGAACTTGTACGACGTGCCACGAGTCACCGTTTCAACCTTTGGATCTAAAACATACATACAAGAAACTACAGTCCGTCCTCTTTCTGTACCTTCTGACGAAATTTCAATCCAATCCCCAGAGAGAAAGTTATGATGATTTTCCCCAGGTCACCTATTTTGAATGTAATTCAGGAGTCTTCAAAAAGACCAACTTCCTCAGATCATATCTCCGCAAATATCGCGCGAAAAGCTCTGAAATTTGGACCCAAGGTTCAGCGCGATTTCTTCTCAAATGGGTTTTTTTTTACGACTTCTGAAACGTCACAGAAAAAAATTTATAGCGAAAATTCAACGATGACCTGTTTGGAGCAGCGAAACCCTAGAATCCAAAGCTCTGATACCAAATGTTATGAAACCAGCTCAAGAAAAGATAGAAAAGATAGATCAATGCCTTAGAATTTAGCCTCTTCGAGGGGGAAACCTCCTTTACATTACATAAATGAACAATTCTTGGATGATAGAAATGAGTAAACCTCCTTTCTATATATAGGATTCTAAGGAGTCACAATATAATCCAGCCGACCTAACAATAATAATATAAAGCCACAAAAATAACAATAGAGGGAATCTATGGGGCACAGAAATAACAACATGGGGGTAATAGGGGCACAACAATATAAATAAGGGGTATAACTACAATAGTAATGGGGTAATCGCTAGTATTATAGGGACCCAAAAACTTGAATGCTATATTTTCAATAAGTTTGGACATGAATAAATTGAATGTAGAATGATGATGGTCCCTTCTTATCAATATGAGAAGTTATATCCTTCCCAAGTCTAGAAAAGGAAAATTGCTTTGTCTGAAAAATGTGATCTCGCCCTATATGCATGAAATCAAGAAAATTTGTGGTACATTGATAGTGATTTATTGAAACATATTACATGTGACAAAGATAAGTTTATTTCTTTTGATGAGATTAAGAAAGAAATTAACGTCTCCTTTGCTAACAATTCACCAGCTACTATTAAAGGAAAAGGATATGTGATCTTGAAAGAGAGAACTAAACTTAAGAATGTACTATTTGTTGATGGATTAAAAAATAATATATTAAGATTTACCAAAATGTGTGACCAAGGGCATGAAGTTGTATTTAGGTCTAAAAATCGATTAGTCAAGGAATTTGAAACATGTAATGCTAAAAAGAAGAGAACAATAACCCTTGACAATGTATACATCCTAGAAGGAGGCAATGAATAATGACTCTTGCTAAAAACAATGGAATGGTTCCTACGGAATAAAATATTAGGACATCTCAGTTTCTTTCAACTATATAAATTAAGCAATAAGGGACTTTCTCATGACATCCCATACATCATGCCACCTAGAAACAACATCTATAAATCATGTGAATTGAATCAACACTCAGGAGTTCATTTGAAAGATAAAGAATGTACTTTAGGTAAACCTCTTGAACCAATTCATAAATATTTATGTGGATCAACGCGAAAGAGGTATCCTTTTGTTGAATGATGCTTCATTTTATTAATTGATTATTTTACCAGGATTTTATTTTAGCTATGACATACACCCTCCAAAAATTTTCCTACATTGGAATTTTGGAGCCTATTGTGGATCTTACAATCGATCATTTGGTAGTCACTTCTTGGTTAGTTTATTCTTTTGAGCTCCCTTCTTGGATTGGAAGTGACGAGGGTACTTTATCACACATGCTCAGTCCACACCAAGTTCATGAGCACATTCTTTAATGCAAGTTTGAAAAAAAAATAGCACAATCCATCAAGATTTTTCTTGTTCGATGTCCAATCCATGTTGACAGTTAGTGCACACTGACATCAACAATTTTTCACTTGTTGAATTGAGACTTCTGTGATCCATAATAGTTATAAGAAGAGCTTCGACGTAAATCACATATAGAAAGACCTTTGTCGACGCGTTTCGAGCCAACAAGTGTGGCTCATCGTCAGGACAAGTTGAAGAAACAGATCCAGCTTTGCGTGTTAAATAGTCTGAGCAGGGCCTCCAACAGCTATCTAGATTAACGGCTAGCTTTGACTTAGGGACAGTCAAAAAGTCAAATTGATTATTTCAAGGAAGATAGTAATGACCATACCTATATATAAATACATAATTATATAAATGAAATAATTTAAGAAGGGGTTTACTTCAATAATTAGTTAAAATGTATAATTTAATAATTAAAATTCTTTATTAAATGGGAATTAGTTAAATTGAAGACCTAACTTATTCTCACTTCTAGTTGCATTTGTACTTCTATTTCAGTGGGTTTTGAAAAGTGTATCCTTCTCCCACCTTTTCTTTCACGAGTGTTATTTTCATTTTCTTGTTGTCTCTTTTTATTAATATCTCTCTAATTAGTGTCATTTTCATGTGATCTCTGCTCTTGCATTTTTTTCTTTCACTTTCATTCGCATATCACAAATTATGTTCGCAGTTTAGCACTTGTCGTCTTATAGCATGTTAAGGGTCGCACAATTTATATAAGCTTGTTTTGTTGGTTTCAGGAGTTCATCCTTGTGTATATGAGTTGATATTTCCATGCAAAACTCTATCACACACATTTACAGAGTCTTAAGAACTGTCACACAAGTGTCATTACAATCGTCACAAAGTGTATATTTAGTATCACACTTGTCGTAAAGGTTATCACACTAAAGGAAGTATGTTGTTAATGTTTTCTAGATTAACTATTTTTTCCATTAATCACCATAAGTGTGTGATTATATTGAAATCCTATCACTCTTTACATCAATTTGATTGATCCCACACTTAGCTAAATTTTAGAAAATTCCAAACAACTTAGCCTCACCTAACCTTTCTGAACTGTGGATTGCATAGTCCCAACCCTCAAGCTCAAACCTTGCCTCTTGAAACTATGCAATCCATAGTTCCTGCCTTCTAGGACTGTGCACTACATAGCTTCAGTTCTCAAGTGCGAGCCCTAGCCTCCAAAAGTGCACAATTCAACCCTCCAACCTAGCCCCAATTGCACACTACATAGTCTCTAAGCTCAAGTCCAAACCCCCTATACTTAAATTCCAAAAGAGTGAAGGGATATCTGCTTGAATGGTTCACGAGGCACAATACCTGCTAAGGTTTTGCAAATGGGGTAGCAAGATAAGTGGACTTGATTGTGGGGAAGACTCCATAGTTAAGTGCGCTTGACCTAGAGGTGATTTGGGATGGGCCTCCTAGGAAGTCCTGGTTACTGGGTGCAAGCCCCAGAATTGATGATTGACACTATCTAATTCATTTCACTAGTTTCAATCCCACTTCTTCACCCCTTTAAGCATCACCCAATGCAATGAGTGCTAAGTGAACTATTAAAATCATGAGAAATTAGTCAGTGACAACTACCTCTCATGGAAATGGTCATACATGAATGACTCACTTAAATTCAGTTGAATCCCAAAAATGATATCTAATATAATGCACGGCGTAAACTCCCTATACTTAAATTCAAAAAGAGTGAAGGGATCGCTACTTGAATGGTTCACGAGGCACAATACTTGCTAAGGTTTTGCAAATGGGGTAACAAGCTAAGTGGGCTTGATTGTGGGGAAATCTCCACAGTTAAGCGCGCTTGAGCCAGAGGTGATTTGGGATGAGTGAACTCCTGGGAAGTCCTAGTTACCGGATCAAAGCCTCGGAAGTGATGATTGACGCTATGTGATTCATTTCACTAGTTTCAATTAAACTTCTTCACCCCTGTGAACATCACCTGATGCAATGAGTGCTAAGTTAACTATCAAAATCATGAGGAATTAGTTAGTTACGACTACCTCTCATGGAAATGGTCATACATGAATGAATTTCTTAATGCAGTTGAATCCCAAAAATGATATCTAATATAATGCACTGCATAAACCCGCTATACTTAAATTCAAAAGGAGTGAAGGGATCTCTACTTGAATGGTTCACGAAGCACAATTATTGCTAAGGTTTTGCAAATGGGGTAGCAAGCTAAGTGGGCTTGATTGTGGGGAAAAATCCATAGTTAAGCGCGCTTGAGGCAGAGGTGATTTGGGATGGGTGACCTCCCAGGAAGTCCTGGTTACTAGATGCAAGCCTTAGAAGTGATGATTGACATTATGTGATTCATTTCACTAGTTTCAATCCCACTTCTTCACCCTTGTGAGCATCACCCGATGCAAGGAGTGCTAAGTGAACTATTGAAATCATGAGAAATTAGTCAGTTACGACTACCTCTCATGGAGATGGTCATACATGAATGACTTACTTAACGCAGTTGAATCCCAAAAATGATATCTAATATAATGCACTGCGTAAACCACCTATTCTTAAATTCAAAAAGAGTGAAGGGATGTCTACTTGAATGGTTCATGAGGCACAATACTTGCTAAGGTTTTGCAAGTGGGGTAGCAAGATAAGTGGGCTTGATTGTGGGGAAAACTCCACAGTTAAGTGCACTTGAGCTAGAGGCGATTTGGGATGGGTGACCTCCTGAGAAGTCATAGTTATCAGGTGCAAGCCCTGGAAGTGATGATTGATGCTATTTGATTCATTTCACTAGTTTCAAACCCACTTCTTCACCCCTGTAAGCATCATCCGATGCAATGAGTGCTAAGTGAACAATTAAAATCATGAGAAATTAGTCAGTTACGACTACCTCTCATAGAAATGGTGATACATGAATGACTTGCTTAACGTAGTTGAATGCCAAAAATGATATCTAATATAATGCACTGCGTAAACCCCCTATACTTAAACTTTGTAATCATCAAGTCTAGTCTACCTCCCAAACTGTGCATTTGAAAGAAACAATGTAAAACCCTGCAACCTGACTCACTGAGCCTCAAAACTGCTTAATCGTCCTGCAGAGTCCAACCTGAGTTGCACATTCCATAGTATTAAGGCTCAATCTTGATCGATGAGCTCCTTAACTGTGAAAATTCACAGTAACTTGTCCTCTTCTGTATTCTAGAACTTCTCAATGGGAAAAATCACTATTCAATCCCTCAGCTTCGCTCCCTGAGCTCCCCAACTATGCAATATTTTAGCTCAGTCCAATCTAGAACTACACATTGTGCAGTCTCAAGGCTCAAGCCTGATCCTTAACTCCTCAACTTGGGAAATTGAGCAGTCACTAACCCTCGCCCTCAGCTTACCACCCAATTTCGGCTCAGTGACTCGATCATCTTACAACATCTTAAACTAGGGGTTTATCGAACTTATGTCGTCTTGTCATGAGTGGATTTCAGAAGCAAGAACTCTATCATGCTATGAATTTATGACAAAGAAGGAGATGGATATTGAGGACATGATAGAAGATCATTACGCGAGAAGACAAAGGAACACTAGATTACAATAGAAGATCAAATATCGAGACCACATGAAGACTCCATTTGATTCACAACTATTTGGAGGGTGGATATGAAAAAAAAAAGCATATGTCTCATGATTATGAAGCATTTCACATATATTATTGAAGACAAAGGAGAATCAATAATAGCTTGAAATTTTCATGTCATCAAGAAGTCCTTATCAACAGTTTCATGTCATGTCATGTCATGAGTCATCATATGCCACATCATTCTTGTGGATTATGTAATTTTTTATTCGAAAATGTATTGTAAAGTGGAATGACGAAGGACATGTACAAAATATGAAGAGTCATGCAAAGTTAAAGTGTCATAGGAAGACAAAAAGTCATGAGGGTAGTCAAAGAGTCACAAGGGAGGTGAAGGAAAACCCCATTGGTTATATATACGTGTCACACGGAATGAGTCGACCTTGCGAACAAGATTGACCTCCCTAGTATCTAATGATATCTAGTGACAAGCAAGCCAATCAAAAACTATCTTTCTCTAAATATGCAATATATAAACAAAGGCAAACAAGTGTTTTAGGCCTACCTTGGGTCCAATGCAAGTTTGTGGAGGCCTCGCTCCTTTGATCCAAATGAGCTCCCTTGTAGCAAATCTACAAACACAAAGAAGCAAACAAATTAAATAGCACCTGAAAAGCCAATATCATAAAGCATACCTATCATGATGATCAAGGAATTCATGAAACAAATGACATAAGGCAATTTGTTGAGAAAAATGAATATGATTGTATTAATTCAAATCAAGGAAGAACTTTACAACCTGTGCCTTGATGCTGTACAAGCTCCTCCCGGGATCCAACAAGAAGTCTCCTCTACTTTGACAAGTTTCACTCTCTTCCCAATGAAGCCAAAAGGTATGTGATCTCTCCTCTCAAGCTTAACTAGGAAGTCTCAATTCCACCAGCATTTACCCTAAAAAATGTTCAGCTTCTAACCTCCCCATCAACCAGCCTAATGCCTTAATTTATAATGAAATGGAGGGAGTTACTAGGTCCTCCTTCAAAGGGATAAAGCCCTCCTTGAAAGGGATAGCTCCTCTCATCAATGGATTAGCTCCTTCTCTTTTGGGATGCATGAACCACCTAAGAGCGAACCATCCATGTCAAAATTCCTTCTAGAATCATCTAGAATTAACCCAAAGTGAGTTTTTAGAATAAACTTGCACCTTTTTGACTTTCACAGGGGTCCGCACCCACTCCTTTAGAGACAGAGCGGGCAGGTCCACAGGTAATGTGAACAGGGGGTGCGGGACCGCAGGTAATAGTGAGAGAAAGTGTGGAACCAGAGCTTTGTTGATTTTTAATGTATTTCTCTCATTTTCAAAGCTTGACAGGAAGAGCTGAGGTCTGAGACTTGCTTAGGAGGATAGTATAAGTGATGATAGAGCCATACTGACTGCAAATAGTCATGGTGATGATATTTTTGTGTAACAATATGCCCTCATTATATGAGCAATGGGCTATTCACCTTGGCTCCTCTGACAGAGCATTAGAGTGATAAGCTAATTATTTTGGGGAGCAAGGAGTGGCTCTAGTGCTCCACTATTAGGACCAGTGGTGTTCATTGTATACATGTATCTTGTGACCTTTACTTAGTACTTGAAGCTTGATGGCCAACACATTTTCATGCATGGATTGTGAATATTTGTAAGACTATTTTGTGAAAATTTGTGACTCATATTTTATTTCACCTATACTAAAGTAGTTGAACTATTTCAGTTATTTTAGTGCTTAACTAATTGAGAATGTGTTGTAATGGTTTCTATAACTGTCACATCCTTGTGGACTATTCCGTTGGATGTTAGACAAATATTTCTTTTTTTATAATCAATCTCATGATCATCGCATCTTTGTGGACTATTATGGTGGATGTTAGACGAATATTTTATCTATGTGTGTCTAATAGGGTGGTACTCTTACCTCTCCCAAATAGGCTCACTTTCCTTTTCCTCCACGGTAGAAGAATCTTGACACACATACAACCAAACACTCGCGATGCATACTCACTCGCTGATATGAGATTACATATGCATAACTCTCTTGTGCTAAATTTTGTAGCCAAGGAAAACCTAAAGAATATATGGAAGTCATGATGATATGCCATATGGGCCTCCTATTCCAAATGGTGTGAGGTATAAATGGGAGTTCACATCAGGGAGAACCCTTTGGTTGATGTATTTTTAGCACTGTCAACATATGTCTTGTGTTAGCTTACTGAATTCCAAATATGAGGCATTTAAAAATTTGAAAATATTTAAGGTTATGGAATACAAGGAATTGGAATTCAAATTCAAATGTCTTAGATCTAATAGAAGAAGAGAGTTTATATCAAATTAATTATTCAGTTTCTATGAACAACATGGTATCAAAAGGTAATTCTTCATAACTAAGAAGCCACAACAAAATGGAGTAGATAAGATAATGAACAAGACATTTCAACAAATGGAACATGCTATGCTTGATGAGTTTTGATTATCCCATAGTTTTTGCAAAGAAGTTGTACAAATCTCTATTGATATCCTCAACAAGACCCATGTTCCATTCAATAATGAAAAAAAACCTCATGAACTCTGGTATGGAAAACCAACAACTGATAAATAATTCAAAATATTTGGTAGAAATTTTTTTATAAAGATAAATGATGATAAGTTTGGAAAATGTGAACCCATAACTAATAAAGGAATCCTTCTAGGATACTTTTCCATAAGTAGAGGATACAAAAGTTATAATATAAGCCTTCAAAATATTTTTGAAAGTATATATTTTGTTGTTGAAGAAGGACATGCAAGTGAGAAAATCCCCAATGAGATCCAAGAAGTTGTAGGAGAAGAAGAAGGAAAGGTATTAGAAGAAGAAAATCAAAATGTAAGTCTACCAGAAAAGACTCCATCAAGGTACGTATAGAAAAATAATCTTGAATACAAGATTCTAGGTGATAAAGAGGTTGTAATAAAAACTATAAGGACATTTGTTGGATGACATAGTCAGTTAGCCTTATTATCCACAATTGAACCTCAAAATGTGAATCAAGAATACAAGGATGAATGTTGGATTTAGGAAATTAATTAAGAACTTAACCAAGTAGGTAAGAATCATACATCAGAGTTGGTTTCAAGGCCTCATAACAAAAATATAACTAGCACAAAGTGGGTGTTTAGAAACAAATTGAATGACAATGGGGAAGTAGTTAGAAACAAAAAATGACTTGTTTGTAAAGGTTATGGTCAATAGGAAGGAATATATTTTGAAGAAAATGTTTCTCCTCTTTCTTGTCTTGAAGCCATTAGAATGTTTCCATCATTTGCCAATTTTCATAATTTTAATGTTTATCTAATCCATGTTGAATATGAATTTGTAAATGGTGATTTAGAGGAAGAGGTTTATATTGAACAAGTTGAAGGCTTCATACCTGGCAATGACAAGAATCTCATTCAAAAACTTAAGTAGGCTTTTTATGGATTAAATTAGGCTCCTCGAGCTTGGTATTATCATCTTGAAAAATATCTTCAGCAACAAGGGTTTAAGGAAGGTTCAAAAGTTAGTAATCTATATATCAGAATAGACAAAGATAAACTATTGGTAGTAGAGGTTTATGTTGATGACATCATATTTTGGAGAAACATTGAATCTATGAGCCAAGGATTTGCTTCACCAATGCAACAATAATTTGAAATGGCTTTACATGGCGAGCTAACATTATTCCTTAGCCTTCAAGTACATTAAGCTAGGGATTGTATATTCCTTTCTTAAACTAAATATCTCAAGCAGATCATGAAGAAATATGGATTAGAAGATTATACAAATGTATGCACACCTATGGTAATGGGATGCAGTCACAGCTAAGATGATGACTCTCCTACAGTTAATCAACCAGAATATGGTTTTATGATTGGAAACTTACTTTTCCTTATAGGTAGTAGAAAATACATCAAACATGCAATTGACATAGTTTGATGATTCCAAGAAAATTCTAAAGAGACACATCTCAAAGTTGTCGAAAAAATATTCAAGTATTTGCAGGGCACACAAGATCTTTGACTATGGTATCCTAAAAACACAAATTTTCACTTCATTCTTATACTAATGCTAATTGGGCACATAATTTTGATGATAAAAATAGTACTAGTGGATGATCATTTTACTTGGGTGCACATTTAGTTTCTTGGTTTAGTTAGAAACAAAGTTCTATAGATTTATCAATTTTTGAAGGAGAATATGTTATTGTTATTGATTTTGTACATAACTTCTATGGATGGTACAAATTGTTGGGTGTGTCTTATATTCTTTCCAGACTAGCCTCACACAAGGGGGGTAACAAGGGGGGTGATAGCTTCCCCTTGTTCATTATGTTAAGCACATCATGAGGGACGAGAGCCCCCATCTATGAGGTATGGGGTAATGCCCCGAGGAAATTGATTTTGGACCCTATATTAGGTGGGCAGACCTACCTATGGTTTTGTGCATGGTTTTCACACATGGTTTTGGGTATGATGGTTTTCTGCCCATGGTATTTTATAGATCCCATCAAGGGAACTATTGTTATGTTCTAATCCGAAGTTAATGAGTTGGGGTTTATGGATGCTTCTGCATGTATATATATGTATTGTAACATTGAAAGGAACATAATGAAAAATCAATCTCATAGTCCAGTTTTGGGATCGATGGGAAAATATCTGTGTATATATGTTTTACCTTTTATGTTGTTGCCATTTTTTATTTTCTATTTTTAGAATTCATATGCAAGTAATTTCTGTATAGGGTTAAAACCTACATTTGGTATCAAAGTCATTTTGGCTCCAAGGGGAGGTGTTTTCTGTTGAGGGGTTTTGCTTGGGCCTATCGTAGACCATGTTCACTGGGAGATTTATGGGATCGATTCTTGTGGTGAAAGAAGATGGTGAGTAGTGTAAAGATAAAGATCAAGAAATTTCATTGTCAGAGTTTTGAGTTGCAGAAACTCAAGATGGAGGATCTGTTGGTTGATAAAGATCAGTTGATCGCGGTAGATCCCAGTACTAAACCAAAAACAATGTCAGCTAAATATTGGGTGAACTTGGATCTGAAGGCAAAGAGCACAATATATTTGTGTATCTCAAATTCAGTATTGTTGAATGTATCAGGGGAAGCTACGACGAAGGATTTATGGGTCAAGTTAGGGACTTTGTACCAATATAAGTCTTTGGTGAACAAATTGTTCCAGTAGAAAGAGATGCATAACTTAAGGATGAAGGATGGAGACTCGGTGACAGAGCATGTTAATTCATTTAATACTATGGTAAGCTAGTTGTTATCTATCGATATAAAAATTTTAGGCGAATATAAGTGCATTAGTTTGTTGTGTTCTCTTCCAAATTTATGGGATAGTTTGGTTGTTGCAATAGGTAGCAATGTGACTGCCTTGCAATTCGATGAAATAGTCTCATCCTTTATATCGGAGGAGATGAGACAGAAAAATATGGAGGGCCAGAATGTGGATGCCTTGTATATACGAGGATGATCCCAGAAAAGAAACAAAAATAAATCCTCGGGTGGGAGATCTAAATCTAGAGGGAGATGTAAATCTCCAGGAAAACTTGTAAAGGTGTGATGGAAATGTAGAAAGAAAGGGCACTTTAAAAAGTATTGTAGATCTAAAGTTCCCGAGAAAGGAAAGGCATTTGATGGCGGTCCTTCTATAAAGGGGAGACCCACCTCAGATGAAGGTGGGGATGTGTACTTGGCTTGTTCTTCAAGTACACATGTAGATCATGCGGCATGGTTGCTTGACTTAGGTGGATCCTTTCACTTGATTCCCTGGAGGGAGTGGTTCTATGAGTATGATAAACATTATGGTGATGATGTCTTCTTAGGTGATAATAGGAAGGCTAGAATCATTGTTCATGGAAAAGTCAAGTTTAAGTTGCAAGGTGGAAGGATTAGAACACTTTCGGGTATTCTGCATGTTCCTGCTTTGACAAGAAATATGGTTTCTGTTAGCAAGCTGGATGATGCAGGTGTTAAAATAGTGTTTGAGAAAAATACCTATAAGATGGTTTGGGGAGCACTAGTATTGATGCAGGGAGTTCGGATTAGAACATTATACAAGCTTCAAGGTATCACTATTATTGATGGGTGCAACAGTTCTTTGGTTCCTAAAAGTGGAGAAACAAATCTAGTGGCCTCTAGAGAAAAGATCATGTTATGGAATCAAAGGCTTTGACATATTGGAGAGAAGGGGCTTCAAATATTTTATGGTAATTGTATGGTAAAAGGTATGTCTAATGGTTCTTTGTAATTTGAATTTTTGTCAAAATTATGTATATGGGAAGAAAGATTTGGTCAGTTTCCCCTCTAGTGCTAAGAAGGAAAAGTGAATATTAGAGCTTCTGCACAGTGATGTGTTTAGACCTATGGTAGTTCCATCACTGGGTAAGTCTATGTACTATGTATCATTTATACATGACTTCTCAAGGAATACATCGATATATTTCCTCGGGAAGAAATCTGAATTCTTTGACAAGTTTAAAGAATTTAAGGCTCTATTGGAAAACCAAATAGAGAAGAAGATAAACATGTTGAGCACAGATAACGGTGGAGAGTTTTGAGAGAAGGAATTTGAAGAGTTCTGTAGGAAGTGTCATATAACACGACAAAATAATACTACATACGTACCTCAGCAAAATTGAGTTGTAGAAGGAATGAACAAGACGTTGATGGAAAAGGAAAGAAGCATGCTCAGTGGTGTCAAGTTAGGAAAAGAATTCTAGGCAAAGGTGATGGAGACTGCATGTTACCTGGTCAATAGATCACCTTCATCAACGTTGGAGGATAAGACTCCACAAGAGGTAATGACTGGTAAGAATCCCTCTCTTTCACATCTGAGGGTATTTGGATGTGATGCATATGTACATGTTCCAAAGGAAAAAAGAACCAAATCGGATAGTAAGTATGAAAGGCACATCTTTATTGGGTATAAGGATGGTTTAAATGGTTATTTGGAACCTATAAACAAGGAAGGTTGTGTACAACTTTGATGTGGTGTTTAGAGAGGTGAAAGATGTTATTAAACAGGAAGTCCTACCAAAGGAACCTGAGAAGATAGAGTTTGAGCTAGAGGAGGAGGAATCAGACTCTACAACAGAAGAGGTATCAGAAGATGAAGAGCCACAAACTCCAACTGTGAGAAGATCATTTCAACAAAGAAGGCAACCAAAAAGGTATAGTCCAGCTATTTTTTGTTCAAATTTTGCTTTATCTATTAATGACGATGATCCCAGAACTATCATGGAAGCAGTAGATTTAAAGGATGGAGAACTCTAGAAAGAGGCCATGGTTGATGAAATTGAATCTTTGCACAAAATGAGTCTTGGGATCTGGTGGAGTTGCTGGCTGGAAGGAAAACCATTGGCAGAAAATTGGTTGGTAGCAAAATGTTCTTCCCACGTGCTTGGAATTGATTTTGGTGATATTTTTTTCTCTTGTTGTCTCTTATGGATCTGACCTACAAATATATGAAATGATGCCAATATACCCAATAACTGTAAACAAACACAAAATATATAAATTCTTCTCTTTATTGATCAAAACCCTTAAGGTAGGGCAACACCATGCATTCACTCCTTATGGAAGGAGAACACTCCACAAGCCATATGCATGTTCATACAATAATTCCTTGACATCTCTCAATGTGGAGTCTCTAGCCTCTACATAGGCCTCATACATACAATACCATGGGTCAATACCATGGTTCCCTCAATACCATCTATCTAATAGCATGTACCCATTACATTATTACTAACTACTTGTGGTCCCTTACATATACGGGTTAACCACCTTATTTATTACTATGGCTCATCCCATTATTACATTATTCCCTTGGGTACCTCCCTTTTTACCCCATATTATCCCCCCTAGGTATATAACATTCCACCCCCGTTAACATATTTCGTCCCTGAAACATGGGAAGAACACAAATAATAAGATCTACTCAAAAGAGTAGTCCACTGGTACCATACACGTGCATCTAGCCATCCAAGAGAAAGGTGAACCCTCGATCTCGCTGGTGCCTTGCTCGCTTGAGATGGAAGTTGACCATGGCAGCTCTTATGTGTTGATGTGTAGTAGGTGGATCTTTACTCCTCTCTATCTGTCATGCGGGGGTTGTTATCCTTGTGGCTAATTGGTTGCCATCTTGTTGGTTGTTTTCTTGCGGGGTGATGTGGGTGATGGTATGTTGAAGATTTAACCCACGGTGTTTTTTCTTTAATTCACCCTACTATGGTGCCTGCTGTGGTTTATTATCTTCCAATATTACTTCAACCACTGAGCCCTCATCCGATGTATCAGCACTTATAACTTTTTCTGCTTCAGCCTTTGTTTGTGTTTGATTGTCAATCATCAAAGGCTCATCATCTGATATGTCAGTCCTTGGAACATCTTCTACTTCAACCTCCATGGACTCTACCTATTTATTGATGGAAATATACTGTAATGTAATTTTCTTCTTTTTATACCAGAGCTTCAGGAATTTCTTCTGCACATTAATATTGATAGTACCCAAGGATTCGATCCAAGGATATCCCAAAAAAAAATCCATATTATCTATCTCTAAAGTATAAAAATCACCATGCAACACATACTTATCCATAGAAATCTTCAAATCCTTATACACTTGAACATCCTCATCATCCACCTGTGTGCTTTCAATGTGTTTTGCTGGAACTTGCAATTTTTTTGCCAAATTAACATTGATAAAATTATGCTTACAACTAAGATTTATAGAGACAATGATCTTCTCCTTCTGAATCAATCCATGAACCTACAATAAGGAAACACCAGTAGAAAATAACCCCTTATGTGTCTCATTCTTTTTTCTAGCATGAGACAATTTGTCCATAAGGAGTTTTTCAAATTCTTCATTCGAAAATTTGGACAACTGTTTGATGCCAAGTGAGTTCCACCATTTAGGAGCCTTATCTCTGAAACTAATTAGTACTATAGCCCTCCAAAATTTCTTTTATTTGAACTTCAGTCTTTGTATGAATTTTTCAATAGTAGGGCTATCATCTTTTCCTGTAAAATTTAGCATCTCCATGAAGAGGGTTTGGGAATAATTCACTTGGCGAAAATTTGAAATTGTCACAGTTTAGTCAATATTGCTCAGACTCCCTATTATGACCTGTTTTTGAAAATGGAACAACCATTATGCATCTGCCAATATGATATAAATCCCAATCCAGGCACTGGAATTTCAGATTTGCGCTGCAACTCTCCCGCCATCACCAAAAATTCTGAAAAAAGAGTTGATTTTAAATCAGCAATATCTCCCTCATCCAGACTCTGATTTGATTGATTTCTTTTTTGAAATCAGGTATTTTTTTCACAAAGAATCCAGATCTGCAATTATATTTTGCATATTTTGCTGCAAAACGTACAGATCTGCGCTACAAACTTGCTGCCCCCAAAAATTGTCTACAACACCACTAATTTTTAAATCAGCGATATCTCCTTCATTCGGACTCTCATTTGGCCGATTTTTTTTTTTGAAATCGGGTATTTTTTCATAAAGAATTCAAATCTACAATTATATTTTGTAGATTTTGCCCCAAAACATACATATCTTATCTGCAAACTCGCCGCTCTAGAAAGTTCCTGCAAAAAATAAAAAATTCTCCACTTTTTCCCAAGAAAGTGCTCTGATACCACTTGTTATGGATCTGACCTGCAAACATATGAAATGATGCCAATATACCCAATAACTATTAAAAAACACAAAATATAGAAATGCTTCTCTTTATTTATCAAAACTCTTAAGGGAGGGCAACACCATACATTCACTCCTTTAGGAAGGAGAACACTCCACAAGCCATCTACCTATTCATACAATAATTCCTTGACTTCTCTCAATGTGGAGTCTTTAGCCTCTATATAGGCCTCATACATACAATACCATGGGTTAATACCATGGTTCCCTCAATACCATCTATCTAAAACCACGGGCCCATTACATTATTACTAACTACTTGTGGTCCTTTACATGATACGGGTTAACCACCTTATTTATTACTGTGGCCAATCCCATTATTACATTATTCCCTTGGGTACCTCCCTTTGTACCCCATATTATCTCCCCTAGGTATATAACATTGCCAAGGTAGCTTCTATTAGATTAATTTTATTTGTTCCTACTACTTTTTATTTTTGATGTAGAATAGATGGATGAGAAGACAAAATTTCTTCATGGGGATCTGGAATAAGAGATCCACATGAAGAAACCTAAAGGCTTTGTGCTGAATGGCAAGAAAAAACTAGTATGCAGGTTGAAAAATTCTTTTTATGGGTTAAAAAAGTCATTAACGATGTGGTATTAGAAATTTGATACATATATACAGGGACTTGGCTTCACTAGAAGCAAAGAACATCACTGTGTGTATTTTAAATTAATTGGTGACTGGGTTATTTATTTGGTCTTGTATGTGGATGATAGGTTGTTGATTGGAAATAACAAAGAAATTCTCGAGGAATGGAAGACCCAATTGTTCTCCAAATTTGACATGAAAGATATTGGTGTTGTAAACTATATTTTGGGCATGGAAATTAAACGAGATCGAGAAAACCAGAAGCTCTGGTTAACCCAAAGGAAGTATGTTGAGACAATATTATAGAGGTTTAATATGTAGGCTAGTAAATTGGTGAAGGTTCCTATTTGTAGGTTTTAACCACATATAAAAATTAACTACATACGAATTCAAAAAACATAAAATAAACAATAGCAATAGCATAACACATAAAACAAATATGCACAAAGATTTTCCCCTGGATCATAAAACTAGGACTACCAGATTGATTTTTCATTATGTTCCTTTCAATGTTACACTAAATATTTATACATGCCAAAGCATCCAATACCATGGACTAAAAACCATCGCGCTGAAAACCATGTGCGAAAACCATGCACAAAACCATAGGTAGGTCCACTTCCCTAATATAGGGTCTAAAAAAAATTCCCCCCCTCAAACCCCCCTGCGAACCCCCTTGCGCAGTCGGTGAAACAAAGGTGAGGTAGCTAGTCATGCAAAGAATATAACACAACCCAACATTCTATGACTTGTTGTTTTCTTTCCACAGTGGACCATAGGAGAGCTTAGTCATTTATCCAACCCCGCAATGCCCATTGTGTCTCTACACCAAGAGAACTTTTTAGATCCCATATATTTTTTCAATGCATCTACAGTGTTCTTCAAAGTGTCCACCTTTACTAGCAACACCCTTTTGCCTTCTATCATATCCCTCACAAAGTGATACTGAACATCAATGTGCTTTTTATTTGAATGGTAAGTAGGGTTTTTTGCCAAGAAAATTGCACTTTGGCTATCACAGTCTATTCTTAGAGGTCCCTATACTAACCCCATACTTGAACACAATCTTTGCAACCAGAATACTTTCTTACTTGCATGAGTGGTTGCCATGTATTCTTCCTCTCTAGTTGATAGTTCCACTAAAGATTGTTTCTTATTCATCCAACTAATTGCACCTCCAAATCAGTTAAACACATACCCACTTATAGATATTTTCTAACCTAGATATCCATCCCAGTCTACATAAACAAAGCCATGAATATTCAAAACTCTGTCCAATCTTCATATTCCTTAGTAGCACAAACCATAATCACTAGTGCCACGCAAATACCTGAAAACCTACTTCATTTCTGTCCAATACTCCTTCCCTGGTTTTGACATAAACCCGCTCAATACTCCCACTACATGTGCAATGTATAGTCTAGTACAAACCATAACATACATCAAGCTACTGACTACACTTGCATATGGAACACAGGACATGTCCTTTTCCTCTTCTTGTGTCTTGGGATTCTATTTAGTAGATAACTTCACACCTAAAGGAATATGAAACTTCACCGGTTTACTATCCTGCATATTAAACCTCTACAATATTGTCTTGACATACTTCCTCTGGTTTAACCAGAGCTTCCTCTTTTCTCAGTCTCTTTGAATTTCCATGCCCAAAACATAGTTTGTATCACTAAGATATTTCATGTCAAATTTGAAGGAAAATTGGGTCTTCCAATCCTAGATAATTTCTTTGTCATTTCCAACCAGCATCATATCATCCACATACAATACTAGATAAATAACACGGTCACCAATTAATTTAAAATACACACAGTGATCTTCTTTGCTCCTAGTGAAGCCAAGTTGTTTTATAAAATGTCTCAAATTTCTAATACCACATCAATTGTGACTGTTTTAACCCATACAGAGAATTTTTTAACTTGCATACCAGTGCTTTCTTACCCTTCACCGCAAAGCCTTCAGGTTGCTTCATGTAGATCTCCTCTTCCAAATCCCCGTGAAGAAATGTTGTCTTCACATCCATCTATTCTACCTCAAAATCAAAAGAGGCAACAACAGATAAAAGTAATCTAATAGAAGCTACTTTGGCAACAATAGAAAAAATATCACCAAAATCAATTCCCGACACCTGGGAACAACCTTTTTCTACCAACAGAGCTTTGTATTTCTCCACCTTTACTTTTTCATTTGTCTTCTTCTTGAACACCCATTTGCTACCAATGGGTTTCCTTCTAGTTGGCAACTCCAGTAGATCCCAAGCCTCATTTTTGTGCAAAGATGTCATTTCATCAATAATGGGCACTTTCCAGAGTTTGACATCCTCTAAATCTACTACTTATTCACAGTTCTGGGATCATCATGAGTAATAGATAAAATAAAATTTCAATAGAAAGCATATGGACTATACCTTTCTGGATGCCTTCTTTCTCGAACTGATGTTCTCACAACCGGAGTTTGCTGCTCTTCATCTTCTAATTCCTTTTCTGTTGTAGAGTCTGATTCTTCCTCCTTAATATCAAACTCTATCTTCTCAGGTTCCTTTGGTTGGACTTCATGTTTAATAACATCTTTCACCTCTCTGAACACCATATCTCAGCTATACAGAACCTTCCTTGTTACTGGGTTCCAAAGTTTATAACCCTTTAAACCATTGTTGTACCCAATAAAGATGGACCTTTCAGATTTACTATCCAAGTTTGTTCTTTTCTCCTTTGGAACATGTACATATGCATCACATCTAAATACCGTCAGATGTGAAAGAGAGTGTTTATTACAAGTCCATACCTCTTATGGAGTCTTATCCTCCAACACTGATGAAGGTGATCTGTTGACCAGGTAACATGTTGTCTCCATTGCCTCTGCCTAGAATTCTTGTCCTAGCCCGACACCACTGAGCATGCTTCTTGCCCTTTCCATCAACATCTTTTTCATTCTTTCTACAACTCTATTTTCCTCAAGTGTGTATGGAGTAGTATTTTTTTGTGCTATACCACAATTCTTACAGAATTCTTCAAATTCCTTCTTGTAAAACTATCCTTTGTTATCTATCCTCATCGCGTTTATCTTCTTCTTTGTCTGGTTCTCCACCAAAGCCTTAAATTATTTAAACCTGTCAAAGACTTCATATTTATTCTTAAGGAAATATATCCATGTATTCCTTGAGAATTCATCTATAAATGATACATAGTACACAGACTTACCCAGTGATGGAACCTTCACAGGTCCAAACACATGATTATGCACAAGCTCTAATATCTGTTTTGTCATTTTACCATGAGAGGGGAAACTCACCCCATTTTTCTTCCCATATACACAATTTTCACAAAAATCAAAATCCATAGAGCTATTAGTCATACCTTCTACCATACTTTTACCATGAAGTATTTGAAGGCCCTTCACTCCAATATGTCCAAGCCCTTGATGCCATAGCATGGTATTTTCTCCAGAGACCACTAGATTTTCTGCTCCAATTTCAAGAACCACATAACTGTTGCACCCATCAACAATAGTGCTACCTTGCAGCTTGTACAGAGTTCCAATCTAAACTCCCCACATCAATACTAGTTCTCCCTGAACCATCTTACAGGTATCTTTCTCGAACACTGTTTTTACACCAACATCATCTAACCTTCTTACAGAAATAACATTTCTGGCTAAAGAACACCTGGAAGTGTTATAATCCTTACACCTTGCAAATTCAACTTAAAATTTCCATGACTAATGATTTTAGCCTTCCTATCATCCCCCAAGAAGACATCACCACCATCATATTTCTCATACTCACAGAACCACTCTCTATGGGGAGTGAAGTGAAAGGATGCCCCTGAGTTAAGCAACCATGCCTCATGATCTACATGTGTACTTGAAGATGCCAAGTAGACATCCCCACCTTCATCTGAGGTGGTTTTCGCCTCTGTAGAAGGATCTTAATCAGATCCCTTTCCTTTTTCAAGAGCTTTAGATTTACAGTCCCTTTTGTAGTGCCCTTCCTTTCCGCATTTCTAGCACACATTTACAGGTTTTACTGGATATTTAGATCTCCCTCTAGATTTAGATCTCCCACTCAATGAATTACTTTTGTTTTTGTTGTGGGACCTTCCTCATATAGACAAGGCATCACCATTTTGGCTCTCCATATTTTTCTCTCTCATCTCCTCCATCACTAAGGATGAGACTATTTCATCAAACTGCAAGGCAATTGCATTTTTACTTATTGTAATAACTAGATTATCCCACGAATCTGGTAGAGAACACAACAAACTGATGCACTTATCTTCATCTAAAATTTTAATATCAACAGATAATAACTAACTTACCATAGTATTAAATACGTTTAGTTTCTTTGTCACTGAGTCTCCATCTTTTATCCTCAGGTTATACAACTTTTTCTGTAGGAACAATTTATTCACCAGAGACTTATATTGGTACAAAGTCCCTAACTTGTCCCATAAATCCTTAGTCATAGCTTTCCCTAATAAATTCAGCAATACTGAATCTAAGACGAACAATTGTATTCTTCTCTTTTCCTTTTGGCTCAATTTCTTCGATTCTTCATTAGATACTCTTGTTGGTTTAGTACCCAGATCTACTATCATCCACTGATCTTTATCCACCAACAGATCCTCCAGCTTGAGTTTTCACAACTCAAAACTCTCACCATTAAATTTCTCAATCTCTATCCTTCCACTACTCGCCATCTTCATTCACCACCAGAATCGATCCTATAGATCTCCCACTGAACAGGGTCTACCACTATCCCGAGTGAAACCCCTCAGCAACAAAGGCATCTGGGTTTTAACACCATACATAAATTAACTACATAGGAATTGTAAAAACATAAAATAAACAATAGCAAGAGCATAACACATAAAAAAAATATACATGGAGGTTTTCCCTTGGATCCCAAAATTGGGACTACCAAATTGATTTTTCATTATGTTCCTTTCAATGTTATCATACATATTTATACATGTCGAAGCATCCAATACCATGGACCGAAAACCATCATGCCCAAAGCCTTGTGCGAGAACTATGCACAAAACCATAGGTAGGTCTTCCCACCTAATATGGGGTCAAAAAAAATTTCCCTGGGGTATTGCCCCCGGCCCCGTAGAGGGGAGCTAACCACCCCCTTACTGTGCATTCAGCGCAACGAAGAGAGGACAGCTAGTTGTGGAAAGAATATAACACAACCCTATACTATTCTTGTAGGTGTAAATTTATCTATTGAACAGTGTCCCAAGACACAAGAAGAGGAAGAGGAGATGACCCATGTTCCATATGCAAGTGAAATCTGTAACCTGATGTATGCAATGGTATGTACTAGGCTAGATATTGCACATGTAGTGGTAGTATTGAGTAGTTTTATGTCAATCCTAGGGAAGGAGGATTGTACAACACTGAAGTGGGTTTTCAGGTATTTGCATGGTAGTAGTGATTATAGTCTGTGCTACTAAGGAAGACCAAGATTGGATAGAGTTTTGGACATTTGTGGCTTTGTTGATGCAAAATGGGTTAGAGATCTGGATCAGAGAAGATCTACAAGTGGGTATGTATTTAACCTGTTTGATGTTATAGTCAATTGGATGAGAAAGAGACAGTATCTAGTGGCACTTTCAATTACAAAGTAAAAATACATGGAAACCACTAATGCAAGAAAGGAAGTAGTTTGGTTGTAGAGATTTTGTTCAAGTATGGAGTTAGTAAAATGAGTTATAAGGATGGACTATGACAACCAAAGTGCAATTTTCTTGGAAATGAACCCTGGTTATCATTCGAAGACAAAGCGCATTGATGTTCAGTATCACTTTGTCGGGGATATGGTTGAGGACAAAAAGGTGTTGTTGGTAAAGGTGGACAGATTAAAGAATGTTGTAGATGCATTAAGGAAGTCTGTGAGCATTGAGAAATTTTCTTGGTGTAGAGAAACAATGGGCATTGCAGGATCGGAAAAATGACTAATCTCTCCTGTGTCTACATGTGGAAAGAAAACAATCGGTGGGAGAATGTTGGGTGTGTGTTATATTCCTTCCACGACTAGCCCCATGCGTGGGGGGGTCACACGGTGGCGATAGTTTCCCCTCTTCATTGCGTCGAGTGCAGTAGGGGGGTCATAAGGGGCTGATAGCCCCCCTGTTGGAGGGTCTGATAGCCCCCCTGTTGGAGGGTCTGAGGGGGGCAGTAGCCCCCCTCTACAGGGTCTAGGGCATCACCCCGAGGAAATTTTTTTTGGACCCTATATTAGGTGGGAGGACCTACCTATGGGTTTGTGCAAGGTTTTCACACATGGATTTGGGCATGATGGTTTTCTTCCCATGGTATTTTATAGATTCGGTTAAGGGAACTATGGTTATGTGGTAATCTAGGGTTAATGGATTGGGGTTTATGAATTCTTCAACATGTATATATATGTATTGTAACATTGAAAGGAATATAATGAAAAATCGATCTGGTAGTCCCAGTTTTGGAATCCAGGGGAAAATATCTCAGTATATTTGTTTTATGTTTTATTCTCTCACAATTATTTATTTTCTACTTTTAGAATTTGTATGCAGGTAATTTTTGTATGGGGTTAAACCTGCAGAAACTCTACAAGATATCAAAGTCACTTGTCCTCAACATTTGCTTATTCTTTGTGACAACACAAGTGCCATAAGTATCTCTAAAAACCATTTAATAGATTCAAAAACTCAACACATTCCAATAAAGTATCATTGTCTTCAAGAGCATGCCATGGAGTAGAAAATAAGGTTGGAAAATGTTCCTTGAAAATAAAAAATTGCAATTCTATTCCCTAAACCTCTTCCATGTGATTATTTTGAGTATCTTCGACAATGGTTGGGAATGATTTTTTCTTCTTCCCTTTGCTAATTGCTTTAACACAATAAGGATGTATGAACTCGAGGGGAGATGTGGTTCAGTTGAAGATAAAATTTTATATAGTATACACATTTATTATCAAGGATGGTCATGTCTGTACACAATGATTAACTTAGATAGTTGTGTAGGATTATCTGTGGTGAATAAAGAATGGAATAAACTCAGGGGAAGCTTCCATCAGCTTCTTTCTGACATTCTGGTCCTGAAATAGGTTTATTGCAATGTATTGATGATGAATATGTAATTTATGGTTAATTCATGATGATTTTATGAGATTTTATTGATGATGTTGGTCTATTTCTCTGGTGGATTTACTGTTAACATATCCATTAATGAAAATGATATATATGTTACTAAGGATGCATTTTAAAAGCTAATGACATTAGGATCGTAACAACTCTAGTCAAAGTTCCATGTAAATAAAGTTAATAAAGGAAAAATAATAACCAAGGTCATGGGACATGTATTCCAAGCTTAATGGTGGTAAAACATCCTATTGCATGTTCATTTCGGTTATTATGGCTAAAGGAAAATTCAAAAGGAAATGGAAAAGGATTTGGGAAGGAAAAATGGATTTTTTGACAATTTATTTATAAAAATAATGGAAATTAGGATAAAAGGAAGGTGAAAGCTCATAGGTGCATGTGAGGAGGAAAATGAAGGAAAATAATAGAAAATTGAAGAAAATGGAGGCCTCATTAATAAAAAGGCTTATGAGGATTAGTTGGTACCTTTTGTCAGTCTAATTTTGGAGCTCCCTCTATATTCTATCTCTCACACACTCTTGAACACTTAGAGCTTTCTTGGAGCACTCTAGCATTGGATCAAGGAAGGTAAAGGAGGGACCAAGAAGGCAAATAGGAATAAAAGATAAAGAAAGGAATATCATGATCCAGCAAATATAGTATGATTATTTGTAGGTATCGATTTGCATGTCTGATTTCCTTGCTATATTTAGCATGCATGGCACATGCCTGTGAGCCCTTTTTTCTCTTGCTATCATCGGTATGGGTTTTTCTAAATATGAAAGTGTTCTTTAGCATTTCTTATCCATTTCTAGATATCCATGGTGTGATGGGTTCTCTTGTATTTGGTTGATCTAGATTATTTGATGGTTTCAAAATCGAGTAAGGGGGTATTTGAAATAAAGAACACATGGCCTAGGAAACCCTGAACTAGAATGGGATGATGGTAGAGCCAGATTTGTTGTGCCTCAGTGGGCCTAGGAATCTTCAACTAGTGAATGGCCTGGTATATGGTAAATCCTAGAGGTGTGTGCCATCCATCAGGCCTAGGAATTCTTGACTGGTGAATGGTGAGATATACGGTAAATCCTGGAGGGTGGAGTCTTGATTAGGCCTAGCAATCCTTGACCGTTATATGGTGGGATATATGGTAAAGCCTAGATACTAGGAGACAAGAAAATTCCTCACGGTGTAGGTGGAGAAATATGGTGGCATACATGCTTGTTTAGGACCTAGTGATCCGATGGGGATTATGGTAAAGTGTGACAAAATCTGGTTGGTTTAGTTTAGAGTCCCACATTCATGCTTGGAATATGGCATGTGGTTGATTGGCTAAAAGTAAGAATTGATTCAACGAATCTATGTTTGGGTGGTCCATGGAAGTCCCAAACTAGTTTGGCTTTTGCAATCATTAATAATAGTTTCTTCTCATTGGTATTTCATATTAAAATGTGTTGGCTTATATTTGGAATATATGGTTGTTATATCCTTGTTATTTCTGTTGGTTATGTCTATATTTTATGACATAATTAATGTATGGATCTCATCATATTTTGGTTTACAAATGAATGGACAATGTATAAATGACCTAATAGATGAAAATCCAACTATTGTGGTATGGAAACCATGCTTGTTTACTAATCTCAAATAAGTATAAGATCTTTTGCTCATATCTGATGTTATAACATGTATATTGCATATTTGTGACATGTTTGATGAAATTCATATCATGACTAGGGGTCCAGTCAAGTCATTGATCAATTGTTTACAATAGTACATTTACTCCAATGTTATTTATCATTTTTGAAAGTTTCATGAAGTTTTTAAGCAATGGCCTGAGTCCTGGCCCCAAGAAGGTGGCATGGAATCTGGGGTCATTGGCTCAGAACTAACTGAGAAAGTCCACAGTCGCTAGCATGCCCTTGTTTTGGAAGTGACTAGAAGGCCTCAATCACATGCATGGCTTGTAATTAGAGGATCTAGGGGTCCAAGTCAATGAAATTTCAATTTGCTTGAAGGGGTAGTCACTTGCAAGTCTTGGTTGGCTCCTGAAGGTTCTGTAGCTTGTGCAGAAGGTCATATTTATTTGGTTTTGTCAGTTACACTTCATGAACTGTACATGGGGAGTCGAATCACATCATAGTAGCCTCTCTTCACATGTTTACCCTAGAGGACTGGTTAACTTGGGTAAATATGGGAGGATGGTGTTACAGAGTGGCATGAGAGCATGGTCACACCTTGGACTAGATGGGTCGTGTGTTGGTCATGAATTCATGTTGGTTGCATATATCTGTTCTCTATTTTCATTCTCTATGTACTTTTTGTGTATGCTTAGTGGTGGTCATGGTTGTAGTGGTGTTGCCATGTGAAATTGGATGGTGTGTTGTTGGATGTGGTCATCATGAGTGTATATCAGTTATGCATTGGCTATGCATGTCAATACTTATATGTTGTTATTCATACATTGATATGGTTATAGTTTTCATGCACAAGGTCATTGTATGTGGTCAATATGGTCATGCATTTATAACTAGATAGTGGTTAGACTAATGTTATATGATAATGTGATTATGATTATACATGTATCGTGTTAATCTGGTTGATCTTGCAGATGAGATATCCTCCACTAAACAATACTAAGGTATGTTGATTATGTTATGTTTTTGTTTTACCAGACATAGTGTACTTGCAGGAAAGAGATCAAGTATGACTAGCAAGATGATATACAATATTTCATGATATTCTCCCTATGGGTCAGATGACCAGCATGGTGTTGGTAATTCTTCTAACTTAACGGACACATTGAGAATCTTGAATGAAGAAATAATAATTTGCAAAGAAGATAATGACTGTAATATCCCTCGTTAAAAATCCATGTAAAAATATATAAGACCACAGTCATGGGACACATATTCCAAGATGAATGGTGGGAAAAACATCCTAGTGGGTGTTCATTTCGATTATTATGGCTAAGCAAAATGGAAAAGGAAATGGAAAAGTCTTTGGAAAGGAAAAATGGAATTTTTGGCACATTTATTTATAAAAATAATGGAAATTAGGAGAAAAGGAAGGTGAAAGGTCACAGGTTGCATGTGAGGAGGAAAATGAAGGAAAACAATAGAAATTGGAGAAAATAAAGGTGTGATTGATAAAAAGGCTTCTGATGATCAGTTGGTACATTTTGTGAGTTTAGTTTTGGAGCTCTCTGATTATTCTCTCTCTCTCTCTCTCTCTCTCTCTCTCTCTCTCTCTCTCTCTCTCTCTCTCTCTCTCTCTCTCTCTTGGGCATTTAGAGTTTTCTTGGAGCACTTTGGCATTAGACCAAGAAAGGAAAATAAGGAAAGAGGAAGGAAGGATCAAGCAAGGAAGAGTAGGATCAAGTAGCTACAACATGATTCTTTGCAGGTATCGACTTTGATGTGTGTTTTCCTTGATAGATTTTGCACGCATGGTATTCCATGTGGTTCTTTTTTGTTATGGCATGGGTTTTTCTAGGTGTAAAAATGTTTTCATCCTAGCCTTCCAATTTCTAGATAGCTATGGAGTGATGGGGTTCTCATGTTTTAGTTGAGCTTGATTGTCATATGGATTCAAAGTTGAGTGAGGTGGATCTTAGAAAGGAAAAACACATGGCCTAATGATCCCTGAATCAGACTATGGATTGCGGTAAAGGAACTGCCATAGTAACCCCTGAACGAGACCATGGGTTGCGGTAAAGCGAAGCATTGTGTGCCTCGATTGGCCTAGGAATACTTGACCATTTAATGGTGGGCTATATGGTAAATACTAAAGGTGGTTTCCATTGATTAGGCCTACGAATCATTCTTGTTGAATGACGGGATATACAATAAAGCCTTGACATTGGAGTCTTGGGTAAGGGCCAAGTAATCCCTGGATCAGACTGTGGATTGCGGTAAAGCTTTACCGACTAGGAGAAAGGAAAATTCCTCACATTATAGGTGGAGATATTCAGTGGTAGTCATTTTTGTTTTGGTCTAGTTATCTGGTGGATATCATGGTAAATCTTATTATTACACATTTATTGTGTTGGGCTTGTTATCTGGTGTGGATTGTGATAAAGCTCAATTTCTATTGTTGAGGGTGAGGTGCTGTATCCTCGAGATCACTTGGTTGGTTCCTTTGGTTTGAGTCCCACATTCATGCTTAGAATATGGCATGGTTGTGATTGGTTGAAGAGAGATTTGGTTTAGCAAATCTATGGTCAGGTGGAATGTGGTAGTCCCATACCTCTTTGGCTTTTGCATTCATTAATAAGAGGTTCTTTCTTTGGTATATTATGTGTAAATGTACTGGTTTATATGCAAATTCTATGGATGATGTATCCTAGATATTTTTGTTGTTATTATTCTTGTTATAAGCATGTACTATGACAATGATGATGTATGGCTCTCCTCATGTTTTGATTTGTAAATGAATGAACAATGTATATATGACCTAGTAGATGATAATGAAACTAATGATATAAGGGGACAATGCTTCTTATCGATTCTCAGATAAGCATGAGACCCCTATACTCAGATATGTTTTTTAAACCAGTAGATTACATATTTGTGAGATGTTTGATGAAATTCCTTTCATGGCTAGTAGGGAATAAATATAGACCTTGTCAATTTTTTAAAAAATGTATCATTGTTCGATTGTGTAAATTCATTTCTGAACCTGCCATTGAGTTCTAGGAAGTGAACTAGGCTCTAGGCCTAAAAAATTGGCACACATCCTAGAGTGATAGGCACATGTATGAGGAGAAATTTCCCCAGACGCATGCATACCCATGTTGTGGGAACATATAGAGCCTCCTAGACACACCCTTGTCCATATCAAGGGTGCGTCTGAGGTTTAAATAGTCTAAAACTTCAGTTGGCCTCAAGGTTGGTTACTTGAGTGGTTGGGATGGTTCTTGGTAGTTTTGTTGCTGATGTGGAAGGTCTGTGTGGTGTGTTTCTATCAATTCCACTTCCTTAAGGTCAACTAGGAGGTTGAATCCCATTATAGTGGCCTCTTGTCACATACTTATCTCGGTTGCCTAGTTACTTTGGTATATGTGGGATGAGGGTGTTATAGAGTGGTATGAGAGTGGATTTCATTCTCTTTAGGTGGTTTCTGGTTTCTATTACCTTTGGTGATATTTGATACCACATAGTGGTATCAAAGCATGGTTCACCCCTCAAACTCAATGCATAGTGTGTTGGTCATGCATTCATGTTAGTTGCATATGTGTTCCTTATGCTTGTAGTTCATGTGCTTGTTGCATTTTCATGGTGTTAATCGTGGTTGTAGTGATGTCACCATGTGAAGATTGATGGTTTTTTTGTGGGATGCTTTGTCATGAGTGTATGGTTGTATATGCATTTTTTTATGCATGTCAGTGTCTATATGTCATTATGCATGCATTGTTATGGTTATAGTTATGCATGCATGGTAGGTCATACATGCAATGTGAGTTTATTGTATGAGATTAGGTCATCATGATGATATTTGTATATTATGATGCTAATTTTTTGACTGAGATAGAGAAGGATATGCAGAAAATTAGAGTGAGGTTGCAACACTAGACTTTGGGATAAGATTATATCATCATACAAGTTTCTATGTTTGGCATGTAGGTATGTGATCCATGGTTGTTGTAAGCATTAGGGTTACTTATATGCTTTTCATTCTATTATTATTATGGTTACATATATGATAAATACTAGTTGATCAATGTAGTCATATACACATGTGTCAAATAGTAATGAATCATAGTAACATGTGGTTCTATGCATTGTTGTTGTTGTTTTATGTTAGATAACTTGAAGGTTATGTTATATGTTGTTGACGAGTATGTTATAGGTGAACTTGTTGTTGTTATATGATAGTTAGCTTGATGATTAGGTTATATGTTGTTGATGAGAATGATATATAACTTGTTGTTGTTATATGCTAGTAACTTGATGATTATGGTTATTGCATTAAGATCTTGATGTTATATGTATCATACTAATTTAGATTGGTCTATGAAAATGGTTAGGGTTATGACATTGAGGTATGATTTAATATTTTGTGATATTATGTCATCCTAATCTATATTGACTCTGTAGATGTGATTATTATGAATGAATTATACTTGTTAAAGAGTTTATGATGTGAACATGTTAGCTAGTTATTGCTATGGATATCGTGACCTTATTTATGTTTGAGTTGATATGTCATGAAGTTATGTCATGCTAATATGGATTGATTGTTTAGATAACATAGCCTCCTATGAGAAACATTAAGCTATGAGTTTTCTTACGTCTTATATTTGGTGCTTGACTGTTTGATTATGTCATGTATTTGGTGTTTGAGTGTTTGGTGTTTATTATGTTGTCTAGTTGATTTATTTAACATGGTAAGTTTATAATTTTGTTGAATGTTTGCTTAATTGCTTGATATTAGTATGTTTCTATAGAATTGCATGAAGAAATTATCTTCTTTTATGATGGTCGTACAAACACATATGTGTTGAGACCGCTGACATGTACTTGAGTGTAAGTAGAAGATAGTTATAACATCATGTTTAATTACTATGAGTTGACTACGGATTATGATGTGATTGTTAGTCTTGGTAGAGGTTGATTTCAAATTAGTAGATATGATTGTCTTGATATTTGGAACATGCGGTTGACATGTGTAAGAAGTTACAGGGTAAAATGCTTGGCATTAGTATGACAAGGTAAGGTAACTTGTATGTTGTCATGTTTTCTTATGCACTGACCATTATGTGCTTATGGCAGTATGATGCAAGGGATTTCATGGCAAAATAGATTTCCATGAAATCTTGAAGAAGGCTCAAGATGAGCTTTGACTTGGAAGAATTGGAAACCCATGGGGATGGAGTCATGGTGTCTATTTCCAATCTTTTCATTTTTGTTTTTTCTGTTTTCATTGTGCTTGATTTCATACTTGTTATGTCTGGTGCAAGGCCTTATAACTTTGTTTGTCATGTCGTATTGTTATTTATTTTCATGGTTTTCTTCTTGTTTGTTTCTTATCTTGCCTTTTGAGTTTTGAGTCTTGGGAGTTGGTTGGGAAAGAGGAAATTTAATGGAGCTCGGGAGAAGATGACTAAAACCCATCAATATAATATGAGACTCAGGTGAAGCTTAGTACATGAGTAAAGGGAATTCGAAGCATAGAATATGACATCCAATTAGATTGGTTGGGTCCATTGGTGTAAATAGATGGTGGCAGGACAATCGTGAGAAAGCTAACAGGAAAGATAAGGTGAATGGATGTGAGGTCTCCAATGCCTTGGATATGTTGGGAACTATTTTTCTCAATATTGTGCATGTTGTGAATAAATAAAGGAAGTTCTATTAACCTTGACCTTATGTTATCTGGTAGTTCTGTTGTGATCATGACTATACTCATGTGTATATATGTATAAATGTATGTATGTATGTATGTCACATCTGATAGGGTCATCATGGATCATGATTATTTTTATGATAATTTATATATATATATACATGTATGTATGTCCTTACCTGATAGGATCATGATTGTTTAATGATAATATTTATAGATATATAAATGTATATATGTATGTTTTTTTCTAATAGGGTCATTAGGAATCATTCTTGTAGAAGAATGATTGCTTATGCAAGTAAATGACATGAAGAGGTTCCTAGTCTTACAAGGAATCAATTGGGAAGAGTAGCCTTAAAAAATCTATGAGGTTAGTATCATATGGTTATGAATTGATATTGTATACGTGTATTATGCCTATGTTTATGTTATGACAGGTAACGTTGAAGGATAAATCAGTAGAATTAAAACAATGTGCTTTACGACATGTTAGGATAATCATGGATGGTGGACGAACACTGGAAGCAAGGTTGCTTGGTAGAGACAATATGGTTTTGGATGCACAGTTCTATCCTTGTGCATGTTGAATATTCATTGATTGTGCCTATGGTGATGTGTAATGTTGTATATGTAGTATTTTGTATATATGATTTTGTGTGCATGTTGTATATATGGTGTTGTGTGTATATGACATATATAGTGTTGGGTATAGATGATGCTATGTACATGTTGGATATGCGATGTTGTGTACATATCATACTATACACATGTTGGATATGCAATGTGGTGTGCATATGGTGTTATGCACATGTCAGATATGTTGTGTTTTCTACATATGATGCTATGTACATGTTATATATGCAATGTTATTTATATATGGTGTTGTGTGCATGTTGTACATATGATATTGTGTGCATGACTGTATATGTGGTGTTGTGTGCACATGGTGTTGTGTACATGTTGTACACGTGGTACGATGTGCAGGTTGTGTTGTGTCCATGTCATGAAGGTGGCGCTATGTACATGTGGTGTCATGCACATGATGTGCATGTTGTGATGTGTAAATGTGGTATTATGTACACATTGTATGGGTGGTGCGGTGTACATGTGGCGCTGTGTACATATTGTGTAGGTGCCATGTATATGTGATGTTGCGCACCTGTTGTGCAAGTAGTGTTGTGTACATATGGTACTGTGTGCATGTTGTACATATGGTATTGTCTGCATGTCATACATGTTGTGTTGTGGGTATATAGTACTATGCATGTGCATTATGTATCCATGGTATCGTGACATGCATATTCATTGTTTTGTACTATGTGTAGTATATGTATAGTGTTGTACAATGGGTGTAGTTGTATGTATTATGTGGTGGTGTACACCACATGTATGCATATGTATTGTGTTGTGTTTTAGATTGGGCATAAGTGTATGTGTTGTATGTGATAGAGAGAATTACTCCCCTAGGGCTTTTTGGGTTGAAACCCTAGCAGACTGAAAGTTATCTATTCAAAGAAACATGCATTCATACAACCATTATGCTATTGTAAGCAAATTCTATGATAAGGGTACGTACCTTTGGTCCTACGTTTGAGAAGGCCTTTAGGGTCCAAACCCTTCTTGGAGTTCCCTTCTTCTCTTTTGTCCTGCAAAACAACCAATTCAAAGAACACAGTAGTATATGGACAAAAACTTATAAAGAAACCATCTTCATGTTACAAAGAAAGGTAGTTAGTTATGAAATCCAAACAACCTTTTATATATGAATTCTAAGCATGAATATCATTAACATAAAGAAGATTCATTTCGGGAACCAAGACATGTGTTTCTTTTATTATAGACAAATAAAGTACATAAAAAGGAATATTTTCACCTGAGTCACCTTCAGCAGGCTCCAAGCAAAGCTTCCTTCCGGATCCGTTCCAGCCTCAAGCCTCTAACAAACTCCTTCCATGACTCTCTCCATGATGTCATAAATGGTGGATGAACATCAACACACAAGGAAACAAAGGTTTCCTATACAAAATGGGGGGAAGTGCAGAAGGCACAAGGGACTTTAGACCTGGTCAAGGGAAAAATCTCAGCATAACAACCTTTCTCTCTCTTCTCTCCTCCCTTAGGCCTTCTCTTTGAGGTCTTTTTATACCATCTCCAAAGTAGTTTTTTAGTTAGGAGTTGGTTGGGAACAGTTGGGCCATGGGCACTAACAGGTGATCAGCAGGTAAAACCCGCGATCTCCACCCGAAAATAAGGAGTTTTATATTTTTTTAAGTGTTTTAATACATACACGCGGGTTGGCTATACACATACCCGCGTATACACACGTTTAACTCAGGGCAATGTCGCGTATAAGGGATAAAACACTGTTTTTTAAATTTTAGGACCAGGTCTGGAAGGAGGGGTTGCCCTAGGCCATGAGTACAGCATCACAAACCATAAGAGTGAGATTTGGAGCTATAACAGATGCCCTCTAATATATGAGGTCAGAAGGGGTACATGATGGCCAAAATATATTATGCGAGTACATGGAAAGGAAGTCTGTCAAAAACCAAGGAGGACTTCACCAGTATTCAGCCTGCCAAGCCACCAAAGGAGATTAGAAAGAAACACTGTCTGAGGCGGGCATACCCATGCTCAGAAAAAGTAAAGCATGTCCGCATATCAAGTACAAGCGGATCCACTAAGTATACAAGTATAAATGACTGAAAGATACATAATGGATCATCTGATCATAATGAACAAGTATATGTCTGAATATCACATATAAGACTGTCAATGATGCTGAAAGATGCAACGGATCACTGATATCAAAAAATGATCCCAAAAGGTACCACCTGAACATGATGGAATAGGATGGTACTACACTGCAAACTCAGGTGTCAGCATATAAGATGTTTCCATGACTAACTGCAACATATAAAGTGGAGTGGTATCAACTAGCAGCAACAGGAGCAACTGTCAAGTGAACCAATGAATGTTGATACAACCTGAGGTCTTCACCGACCGCCGTGGTACATTTCTACACCATGGGAATAAATGATCTGAAGTCGACCATGTGAGAAATCGTTTGATTACCGGTCATTGATGTATACCGTTAACAAACGCGAGACTACTCACCGATAATGATAATGAGCGTCAAGATACCCAGTACAATCTAACAAGTGTGAATAGATGAGCTGGAGTCGAACACCTGTAAGAATCTATCGATCAGGAGACAATGATGGTTTCCCATTGTCGATAGCGAAGGATCTGCCACTAATGACTGCAAACCCCAAGGTACTGCCAAATGGACTCTAGATCTTTTCCCCAGAGCAATGAGTCGGAGTCGATATGGACAGATCCGCTAGAAGGAAGGCATTAAGGCATCCTTCATCAATCTAGCGCGAGTGTAACCCGTAGGCCAATAATGTGGAAGGAATCAGACGAAAAAGATGTAGTAACCCAACTGAGGTACGTTTCCGGCGTACACAAGATGTGGCTAGCGCACGGCAGAAACCCTCTGAACCAACCAATAATGAAAGCTGACACAGAGGCGAGGTATCCACCAATAGGGTCAAATGGAAACCAAGGTACTGTACGAATCCCAATGTGTGATAATGTAAGATGATGTCGAACACAAGGGAAACCACTCAGTCAAAGACCCATGATACTGATCGATGCTGAGCACAAGGTAACCTATCAATAATGAAAATAGGGCCAGGGTGCAGCTCTAGGCCCATCCTCAGAGCAAGATGTCGTCATCAATAAGGACAAGACCCGCCAGCAAGAAGTCAATGGGGACCTTCTCAAACCGGCACGAGTAAAGGACCAATATAACTGATGTGATGATAGACATGACACTGACAAACAGGGATGGCCGACTGAAAGACGAGTCAAGAGACACCGCAGAGAGGCCGACTTAGGTTAACTTCCCTTGAACAAAAGCACAACTCAATGTGACTATGTGGCAGCATATGATGACTCTGTATAAGTTCGCCATGCAGGAGGCACGAACGAACCCTCCATATGATTGGAAGAGGTAACCAATCGGTGGAGAACTGACTCAATAACAAGGTTATGGCGTACCTAAGTCAAACTAAATCCCACCCATACGGAGGAGACTTTGTTTTGAGTGCTTTGGTCAAGGGCGACACGACTGACTATAGCTGCCAACAATAAATGAAAATAATGTCCCGTTCCCGCTCTTTTTGGAATATTTAATTTTTTTGTCTTTTTCTGTTAAGCCGGAAAAAGAATAAAATAATGCTATGGTACAGTGGAAAGAACGAGTGTCGGTGAAACAGATGATCTAGTTCCTGGGAAAGGAACGTTCCTATGCTCAATGCAGGGAGGTGAAAACTGGTCAATGACACTCAAAGATATGTTCTTTCCATGGGTCAAGGTGTGTCGAGCTGCAGAAGTCAAGGGAATGCAAGGTTGATTTTGCAGATGTCATGGTCGAAATTTGGCTTAAACACGAGTCCAAGTGAAGCCGGCTGTAGGCCAAAAGGTGCAAGTGGTCAACATGCAATGCAGTAGTACAACTCAACACAAAGGAGCCTCTAGGGTATATGGCCAGAACAAAGTGGAGAAGCTGAGAGGAATGAGTCTTCAACGCATAAGTCATGGTAGTACTATAGAGGACTCCCGAGCCTACTCAAAACGGAGCAACATGGGCAACAAATGTTAGTGAGGTGCTAACTAGGATTCCCATGTAAAGGATGGCTCTACCATCGTGTCATGATTTAAAGAATCAGCGAGTGAAGATGGCTTACAAACCATAACACGATGGGATCAACCCTATGGCAGATGTATCGGTCAAATGGAGGCTAGTATGCATAATGCAATGGAAAAATGGTGTCCCTAACCTATATGCCAGTGAGAACACGATACCTGCCATGATGGGTTAGCAGTCATGGAAATGTCTCGAACTGTCGAAAAATGTCCAAAATGTCCTGAAAAATAAACCAATCTCGACATTCCAAGCTCCCAAGTTAAAAGTCACATGAGGCCAAACAAAATAAAATTTTGAAAAAATTTTGCATTTTCAAAACTTATAAAAAGCATTTTGGACTCACCATTTTTACCATTTGAGTTTGAGAGCAAAATATTTGGAGCAAAAGGAGCAAACTTCCCACAGCCAGATTCAACCGTTCAAATCCGTCGAATACCTCCAGGTAACCCTTATACTTAACTTGCAATTGATTGTGATAGGTTTTAGGATTTTTGGTTGATGTTTGACCGTTGAACTTTTGTCAAAAATTCGCTCACGGCGTATACATGGGTTGGTAATATTGAACCCGCGTACACGCGGGCCCTATACGCGACTGTGTGCACACGGACCCGCGTATACGCCACGAATCATTTTTAAACAAAAACTAATGGTTTAAACTCGATTTTTTCTCAGGATGCCTGTCACGTGGCGTGAAAGAGAGCACGCAGCGGTAGACAATGAAGTTATGAACAGTCCAGAAGCATTAGATGCACTCTGGGGATGCGGTTTGCTTAAATTTTTCAAATTGCCAAATATGAAAGCGAACACGTGTTTGCTGGAGATGCTCATTGATTATTGGGATGTCGATGAGGAAGCCTTTATGATCGATCAGATGCCGCTCAGGGTAGAAGTGGAGGATATCTATTTTATCACGGGCCTTTCCCGAAGGGGAGAGGTAGTACAGTCCCGGGGCAGGACACGAAGTGCCCTTTCGATAGAGGACTATGTACAGATATACTGCCCGGGACATCCCAAGAAGGTTGGGAGCCAGATTTCCATCACACGTGTGGCAAGTTTATCACTTAGGATAATCCTGTTTACCATGGCTCGAGTGAACGGATCATCCTCTCTGCATCAGGCATCACGGCAAAACATGAGCGTGGCAGTTGACTGTCTCACTACTGTGTTCGACTGGTGTACTCCTCTTCTGGCCATCATGAAGAGCCAGCTCACTTCTATCAGGAGGGGTCAGACTAAAAACTTTGGATATGGGAGCATGTTGTGTACTTTCTTTTTTGAGAAGGTTCCCGCACTCCGCCCCAGGGTAGCAGTTTCCATCAGCACCCCACGCGATCCACGCATTGGCCGTTGGGCTGATCTGATGAAACGTCTGGGGGTGGGGAGGTCCCAAGGACTGCCTTCGACGATGACTTCTTCACTTGGTGGGATCAGCAGATCATCGCCGTGGATGACTACCCCTATGCTGGGCTGGATTTCCGAGGAGACCCTGATCTAGCGTTACCACCGAATGCAGCATGGGGCGAGATTGGTAAGATTTTTTGATTTTATGATTTTTTTTGAATTTTTCAAATATGATGAATTTTGAAAAATATTTTTGATGAGATTCAAATGACTGATATGATGATCATGTTCCAGACATCGGGCCGGTATGACTAGATGGATTCCCGCTGCATGGACGGTGCGGCCGAGGAGTCGAAGAGGGGGCTGCTGATACAGAATGGACTCTGAACAACGTCCAGCGACACTTGGCGAGACTGAGCTGCCGAGTACCGATGGCCATCATAGAGGACCTTCCTGAGGATATGCAGCGTCATTTCGTTGGCATGCCATGTGACTGGGTTCGCATTTTTCGGCGTGTGGCCAATGCTATAGTGACATACTTAGACGCTCATCCTGAGCCGAGGCATTAGATATGCCGAACATGATTATGGGCATTTGAGTCCCAATTTTGTATATTTTTTGGACACACATATGTACACTCGAGACGTTTTACGATATATATATATATATATATATATATATATATATACAGTTTGACTTTTTGATGCTTGATTTTATTGTGATGAATGATTGATATGCCAGTCTAATGCTTGATTAGCGATAGAATCAGCTAACCAATTATGAGATCTTGGAATATGCAAATAATTAATATAAGTAAATGATCTTTGCAACAACCTCACCCTTAAATACTGGCGATATAAAGATGGATCCCGTACCCGATAAATGTTATTTAATTCAGACACTATCAATTGAGAATCAAGATATACTACCAACGAGTCGATCCCATGAGAGATTGCCTCGGATAATAAATTAATAATAGCAGTATACTCAGCCATATTGTTTGAAGCAGGACCGATGCACACACCTCTTGATGCCATCAATTGACCAGTTGGATAATAGAGTACGCAAGCTACGGAAGAAAGATTCCGAGTGTGCCGACTAGCACCATCGGCAAACCCAAAATAGACCAAATCATCCATCAACACCTGCCACAGCAGACCAAAAAGTGCTGATATCAGAAAACTCTCGATGATATATGTACAAATATACATAAAATACAAAGAAGCCATTGCCTGGTCAAAACTAAGCAAAGTACTTCTTTAGGTAGAGCCCGTTTCAGGGCTCCGCCAGCTTGTTTCCCTCGAAATCAATTAACTCATACGATCCTTTTTCTAAAACTTGTTTAATAATGAAAGGACCATACCACATAGGCTTAAATTTGCCTGCCCCCAAGGCGTCCTTATCTTGGTCATAGACCAGGACAAGGTCACCTTCAGAAAAGACTCGAGGACGGACAGACTTATCATACTGCATTTTAACCCTTTTCTTATGGGCCTCATTCATCGTGGCGGCATCTCAACACTGCTCATCGAGATGTTCCAAGTGAACTAGGCGCTCTTCGAGACTCGAAGTCTCAGGAAGAAGCTCAATAGTCAACTTAAGAGATGGAATTTCACATTCAACCGGAAAGATAGATTCCATCCCATAAACCAACTGAAAAGGAGTAAAACCAGTAGCCGTTTTGACGGAGGTTCGGTATGCCCAAAGAGCCGAATACAACATAATGTGCCAATTGGACCGATTTTTATCGATTGTCCGTTGGAGTATCATCTTAAGAGTTTTATTGACTGCCTCAACCTGTCCATTGGCCTGAGGATAATAAGGGGACGAATGCTCTTGGCGGAAACCTAATTTAAGAGCCAATTCGGACATCAGTTGATTCTGGAAATGACTGCCATGGTCAGTGACAATCTCTCTTGGGATACTGAATCTTGAGATAACCTGATTGAAAAGAAACAAAGCTACCGTGTCACTATCGTTCTTATAAGTAGGCATGGCCTCAGCCCACTTCGTAAAGTAGTCTACAGCCACGATAATGTACTTGTGATTTGTCGCTGAAGGCAGATTACAAGTTGTAAAATCAATACCCCACTTAGTAAAGGGACCGACGGTGACAACGGGAAAAAGGGGAGCTGGATGTGTGCACATCTTCCGAGTAAAAATTTGACATGGGTGACAGCGTTTGACCGCTTCCACACAATCTTTAAAGAGTGAAGGCCAAAAGTAGCCGGCACGTAAGATGCGCTGGGCTGTAGCAAGCCCTGATAGATGACTGCCACAAGCTCCACTGTGGCAATCATTGAGCACAGACTCTGCTTCCTCTAAGGTTAAACAATGTTGAAGGATTGAATCAACCCCTCGACGGTATAATGTGTCACCAATGATAACATAGTTTTTAGCCAGGTGACATAATTTTCGACGTTCATCCTTGGAGAAAGTAGAGGGAAACTTCGAAGTCTGGAGATAGACAATGATATCTCCATACCAAGGGTGGAGTGAAGAGATGAGGAATAAATGTTCGTCGGGAAAACTTTCCTCATAAACAGTATCCTCTCCATAAGGAAGCTTAGAAATTAGCTCCGCGAAAACCATGGATTTCTTAGACTTGGCAGACAAGAACTCGAGATCGAATTCTTGCAAAATGACTATCCATCTATTATATTTGCCCCCAATCACTCGCCTACTAAGGACAAATTGAAATGGATTGACCGCCACTAAGACAAAAGTTTTGCGTAGCAAGATATAATGACGGAGCCTCTGGACAGCATGGAAAGCTGCCAAGGTGTTATAGACAATTTTGTGCCTTGCAGCATTAGGCATGAATTGTCAATAATCCAAGGGATCCAAAGTCCCTAAACATGATGTGCCTACCCCTAGAGGAACAAGGTTAGCAAACCAACAGCTCTCAGATCAGTTCTCCACCTGAAAACACTCAAAAACAAGCAATCCTGAAATCAAAGCAGGTGCTCCACTAGGCTTCTGCTCTGAAACTCAACTCCTCCATGGTGTACCTGCGTTGCAAAGCAGGTAGAACAAAGGCCACCTGCACTGAGCGAGATGGGACAAGTGGCACACTGAGTCATTGCTCTGGAATCTTCCAAAAATGACACTTGGATCAGGGATTTCGCCTTGTGATGAGTCAGAGGCTCTGTTTCTCCAAGTGGAAGCAAGGTTCTCCAAGTGGACTCAAGAACTGAAGATCAACTGAAGAGAGAGAGGACACAAGGCAGCTACACATCAGTTGCAAGCTGACTCATCCTTTCTCAATTCATCTATATATTGAGCTCTCTCCTATGAGCTCAGGAGGCTGGAATTTTGTGCAAAGTAATGATATGCTGTTGGTTTCACTATAGAGCTATTGGGTGATTGCTTGAAGGAGGTGAAGAGGAGAAATTATTTCTGCTGGGAGGTGTTGCTGGATTGGGGCCTTCAATGGTTGTAACTCTCTCAGAACTTTACTTCTTCATTAATAAAATCTATTGAGGTTCTTCTATATGCACTTGTTTCAATGATGTGTTGTGATAATTGTATATTTGATTTATGCTAATCCTTGAATCAGTTATGATTGCATGCTTCTTGTAGTTTCCTTCTTTGTTATTTTGCAGGATCTCATTGTAGCTGGGCCAGCAAAAGAGCAAGGAGCTGGGAGCAAGCAAGCAAAGAGAAGAGTTTGGATTCGACATTAAGCGCAAGGCAACGGTTAGTGCATTTCTTCATTCTCTCTTGTTTTCATAAAGAAGTAAACCTTAAGTAGTTTTCTTTACAGTTGTTGCTGAGGTACTATCACCCTTAGAGTGGGATAGGGTCATCCGAATCGGATACTTTTCCCTACAACAAACTGGCGACTCCGCTGGGGATCGTATCTGTTTGATTGTTTGTAGTATTTTTCTCTTCATTTCCTGAACAAAAGAGTACCAAATCGAAAAGCTTTTGACTATATCAAAAGCGAAGTAGAGGGCAGCTACTCTAGCTCATTTCTGAGCATGTTCATGATTTGAAGAGCTGATCTACAAGGATCCTTGTAAGCTCTTAGTGATAGCTTTTCATCCTCCTTGTCATCCCTTATTGTGTACTTGACTGATAGCTTCTGATTTGAGCAAAAACTGTGAATTTTTGAGAAAATTGTGACCCGGAAACTGAGAAAATGCAACTTTCGTTTTCCAAAGCAGGTAGTACACAGGCTACCTGCTTTGCAACGCAGGTCCCGAAGGGGCTACCTGCACTGAGAGCCAGTTTGGCTGTGCAGCACCTGCGTTGGCCCAATTTTGCCTTGTGCATTTGGGGTTTCCTCCCTTTTTCTTGCCTGTTTTCACTATAGATTTTGCAGCCAGTTACCAGTCTTGTACCTGTTCTGAAACCAGCCTTACTTGCCATCATTCTGCCTCTGTTATATAACGGAATTGTACTTGTTCTTTTGTATTTCTTACATCATTTACAATTTCCCATAACGAAAGTGAACTAGTCTTGCTTTGGCCTCTTAGATCTGAACCTGTGTTAGGCATTTTGCTGGTCTAAAGAGTTAGCTTGTTTGCTGTCCATAGCTGATTAGTCTTTTTACTTTCGTCATTATGGTTTTGATTTCATGTATTTCCAGTGATTAAACAAGTAAATCTTAAGGTGTCTTTTGATTTTGGACAAGCTTGTTTGTTTTCGCTTTAAATCGAAATCAAAGTTATATAACAACTTTCTTTTTGTAATACATCAACATTAAGAAAGGGAAAAGAAAATACATGCATTGTGCATTTGGCATTTGACTGTTTGCATGCTGATTTAGGAAATTTTGCATTAGTGTGTGCTCTATGATCTGTGTGAAAAGATTTGCCTTTCTTCTCCTCAGTAGTTAAGATTTTCAAAGTTGAAAGATTGAAAAGTTTGCTTCTCATCTTAGATTGCATTCAGGAATTTGTTACATACATCTCGTGGTGATCCTTAAAGGCAAACTGCTAAGCAAGATCAACATTAAAATAAATTCAATTTACATAACAACGCTTTGTAACATAACGCAAACACATAGAGGTCTAGGTAGAGACGTGTTCCGGCATCGTTAAACGTAGTGACTGTCGATCTCTACGAAGGTGGGTGATTCCTCCTGAGAGTCGGTGGCACTAATACGGACTTGTGCTCCCACGTACCGTCGCGTATATATTGGGAGACCCCTATAGGAACAAAGCCTTTATCCATAGGAAGCCGTGTCGGCCGCCCTACTGATCGCGATGCAGTGAACACAGCATTCACGAAGATCGACCACCCGTACCGTAAAACGTATTCTGTGGTTTCGTGAAAAGTTTGGCACACCCTCTGCCTAGAACTCCAGAGCAGTTTCTTTTGGCCTTTTTCAAACTCTATAACTGAAAAAGTCCATCCGAGCATTTGTCACTTCGGGCTCGTTAATACATCGAAGGAGACTAGAGTCATCTTTAGCTTTTTCTTGACTCTTAAAACATGAAAAAGAAAAGTTGTGTCTAAAGCGTCGTTAATAAAATTTATTTTAATCGGAACATAATCACCTGTTATTCCCACGTTGATCTTTCAGTTGAAAAGTATGGAGCCCACCAACCAAGGAAGTCACCTTGGTGGAAATCCCAATCACTTCTCCTCTTGGGGAGATGTTGGTGCGCCTCATATGGCCACATTGTCACTTCCAGGATTGACAATCGGCCTACCTGTATGGCTCTTTTCAACTAATGTAGTTCAAATCGCCACTAATCCTGAGCAGTCGAATCAACAGTCAGACCAGTCTAGAGCTACCCACCAGCCTTCCACCTCTTACAATTCTTCCTCTGATCCTTCATCTTCGCAGGGTAGAGCCAGCAAAAGTCAGCCTCCCATGAAGAAGAAGGAAAAGAAAAAGAGAGAAAAGAAGCAGAAGGGGCCTATGGCGAAGGCAACTGGGGGCAAGCAAAAGACATCTGACAAAAATCCACACACTGCACCGACCGGGCCTAAATCGCCATGTGTCATTTGCAAAGGGACCCACTTCCATCGTGATTGTCCTTGTATTCCCCGGATACTAAGGGACTGGTCCCCCAGGTTGCACAATCCGGTAGCATCTACCTCTGGTAGTCATGTTGATTGCAATCCATCAACTAGCGAGAGTGAAGGACGAAAAGGGAGACCAAGATCACCCTGTATGTTGTGTGAAGGCGATCACGCCATCCACCGATGTCCATTCTTAGATGAGGCGAAGAGAGTTTTGGAAGATCGTCCGGTATCACCGTTACGACTTCCTCTTGGATACCAAAAACTCGTGCCTAATCCCTCGATAGTTGAAAATCCAGCTGGCCCGCTCAAGTGGTCAGCTGAAGTGTCCGTCATTGAGAATGAACCTGCTGAATCCAGACCAGACGAAAGTCTAAAGGTCGAAACGACAGTTGACCCGGTTCTTCCTTCAGAGGTTTCATCCTCAAATGACACCGTCGTTGAAGATTCATCTTCAAATGACACCCTCACTGAAGAGAATAAGGATGACACCATCCAGATTCTTTTCATCAACACAGACTCTGATGAGCATCAGGGCAATGCGCCCATTCCTTTATCGCAGGAAGGAACATCGTCAGGGTCGTATCCGGCCGTGTATTCGGTCCCACCACCAAGCAACCTAGTTGTATCCTTTGATTGGAATCAACTAGGCAGACCCCAGTTACCAGCCAGTATACCATTCAGAATCATTGTCCAAATCTATAGAATGGTAATGGCTGGAACCATCATTGATGAAGGGGCATCTGTGAGTATCCTTTCCTCTATTGCTTGGAAAGCACTGGGTTCCCCGACGCTTTTACCGGAGATGAGAAATCTATCAGGTTTTGATAAAGGAACCAGTCGCCCTTTAGGGATCCTCCCCAATGTTCCGATTACATTGAGGAAGAAGACAGTTCATATGAACGTCATGGTCGTCCAAGGACCCTTGGATTATAACCTACTCCTTGGACGGGACTATATATATTGCATGGGAGCTATAGTCTCCTCACTCTTTAGAGTAATGTGTTTTCCACACGAAGGAAAGATGGTCAAGCTCGTGGACCAACTTTCATTTCCGGGATCTCGCATCGCAAATAGTCAAATACCAACCCTAAACGGCTTATTCACTCAAGAAATGCCTCCACCCCCGGTTCTACTTCCCGATGAATGCGAGTGATTCGGAAAGATATAACTGGGACCCAGGGGGCATGCACCCTGGCCTGCCTTGGGCAGAGGAAACCTTGGGTATAAAGTTAATTTCCGCAGAAGAATGGGACTAGTCCGTACCCCGTCCGAAAGAAGGAAGAGAGGGTTGTTCTAGGAAAGTTCTTTTGTCAAAGTTATGTGAGTGAGATAATCAGCTTCTCGCTCCCCTTGTCTAGGTAAGTAGGATACCGAGGAAGGGGACCATTTGCGGCAGCAAGTAGCCACCATCTTTGAAGGCAAGCCTCACCCATTAAAACATATGTTTTGAAGGATAAGTAGGGGCAGCCTCCAAAGAAAGAGATGAAATTGCTGCAACAAGTGGTCACCATCTTTAGTAACCTAGTAATAGACATCGCCGGAAAAAGAGAGTTTAGTTTGCGGCAGCGAACAAAACCATTTTTCGGATAATAAGTAAGAGGCAAACCTCCCTCCGTAACGCCAATGTTTTATCTGTTGCGATCTTGCAAAAATCAAAAAGTGAACTGATGGGAAGACAAGTACCGTCAGCACCGAAAAATAACGAGAAGACAAGTATCGTTAAAAATATGGCAAGACGACAAGTAGGAAAACGGAGGTGGGACAGAGGAGGGGTAGCCTTGAAATTATATTTTATACCTGGGGGCATGCAAACCTTTTGGAGTGCAAGCAAAGAGCGGTTATTTATCTGTTTTTTGGATTAGTCGTTTCCGAACTTGCATGAAGAAAGGATGTGGGGCAAAAGTCAAAACTTGCCAAATAGGAGCATAGCTTCGTGAGATAAAGCTCCTTAAAAAATAGCTATCTCACCTGAGGCGTTTCTTGTATTATGACTGGTATAATCGAGCAGTTTTAGCACACAGTTCATGCTCGTTAAAAAATAAACGCAAGATCCGAGCAGTTTTAGCACATAGTTCATGCTCGTTAAAAAATAAACATAAGTTGTGAGCAATCTTCCCCTAGAGTTCAAGCTCACCCAGAAAAAATGAACCGGTAAATAACCTTGGTAAATGTAACCTTTGACAGCCATATTAAAGCCCTTGGTCGTGTTCTTGCAGTCTCACCTCCATCCGTTCATTTGGCCAATCGTTCATCTCCATATGTTTGTTTACCCATTTTGAGGAACAGCTGCGAAGAGTGATTTCACTTAGCCATCCTTGTGACACTGCCGTGATTGGAAAATTCCAACCTGTACCTGGAATCTGCTGCTAGCCCTGTTTATCACTCGTTCCTCAAAAGACGAGTCTCCTTTGAGCTCTTTTCTCCTGACTCGTAAAATATGAAAAGTTTGCCGAGTTTTGGCCTTCCAGCTCGTTAAACGACAGGAAGAGCTATCCCTCCTTTAGATTTTAATCTTTTTGGACCTGAGGGATTATTGCACAAAAAGATCGAGCGCTTGTTTTGTTCGGCTCGTTAAAGCAATCGAAAATTCATCCCTTCTGTATTGTTTTATACTTTTTCGGACTTAAGGGATTAGATGACGAAAAAGGAATTCTGGAGTTGACTTTACGTACCTTTTCAGACTCTCTAAAAATGAAAAGGACCGAGTTATCCTTGTCGTTAGACTCGTTAAATTCATTAAATAGCGACAAACTTGTCTTTAGACGAGAACGAGTTTCCCTATCGCTAGGCTCGTTAAAACATAGCGATGGGCTTGCCCGAAGGGCAGGTTATAGAACAAGCATATGTTATCCTCCTCAAGCTTGACAAAAATAAAGAGGTACTGGTCAGCAATGACTGGGGAAAAATTGGGAGAACCTCACAGCTTTAATGGTAGCAAGTCGCTCTTGAACATGACACTTTGTCCTCCGTATCACATCGGGTTGGGTTGTTTCATTCACCGGTCTCATCACCATGGTCCTCGCCACACCATCCACATTTGGGGTAATGCTACCGATCCATCACATCAGTGTCGTTATATGTTCAAGAGATGTTGTTCTGCAAAGAGTCAACCGTGTCCCATCCACTGCCATACATTGTCCTTCATCCATTTCATGACCGCCACCCTGAATCATACATCACAGTTTGTTTTCACCTCATCACAATCACTAGCTCCGTTTCGTGTCAATGATGTGGGATTCATTAAGGCCCTCCTTTGACGGATCGCTCCTTGTCGACATCAGCTCATTATCCAAGGAGTTGATCTAGGAACAACCCCTTCAGTACTTTGAAGCTTGCATGCCTCAATGGCAAGTTTCTCACTTCCGGCGATAGGTATACATCAATGACCTTCGACCAGAAGATTTTGCATGGTGGTCGACACCAAGTCCTTTATTCCCACCATGTGAATTGTACTGCTGTACCTTGAGGGTCATCATCCTTATCGGTGATTCCTCTCGCGCTTGTTAACGGTTTACATCATTGACCGGTAATCAAGCGATGTCTTTCCATGTTCGACTTCAAGAAATTCTCACATGGATCGACTTGTACATCGAGTGAAGATCGGAAGAGATTGAAGACCCCGGATCTAGTTTCATCCATCCGGGCTGCGATATATATTCAGGATATAAAGACATTTGATGTGTACATCATTGCAGCAGATGATCATCCTTCTCAAAGGATGATAATTTCAGCAGAGAATTATCAGTCTACCATCAGACGATCGTCTGTTCTATGTGCCAAAATGAATTTATAAAGCTGAGCATGGGAATGCCCGCCTCAGCTAGATCATGAAAAAGTATGAAAAATAATGTATTGTATTGTATCTTATTACAGGACACTTCTCAGCAGATTGAATGAACTTCGGATCCTCCTAATAAAGCATTTCACCCGATAAACGACCTCATACTTTAGGGGGCATCTGTTATAGACAATTTTGTGCCTTGCAGCATCAGGCATGAATTGTCAATAATCCAAGGGATCCAAAGTCCCTAAACATGATGTGCCTACCCCTAGAGGAACAAGGTTAGCAAACCAACAGCTCTCAGATCAGTTCTCCACCTGAAAACACTCAAAAACAAGCAATCCTGAAATCAAAGCAGGTGCTCCACTAGGCTTCTGCACTGAAACTCAACTCCTCCATGGTGTACCTGCATTGCAAAGCAGGTAGAACAAAGGCCACCTGCGCTGAGCGAGATGGGACAAGTGGCACACTGAGTCATTGCTCTGGAATCTTCCAAAAATGACACTTGGATCAGGGATTTCGCCTTGTGATGAGTCAGAGGCTCTGTTTCTCCAAGTGGAAGCAAGGTTCTCCAAGTGGACTCAAGAACTGAAGATCAACTGAAGAGAGAGAGGACACAAGGCAGCTACACATCAGTTGCAAGCTGACTCATCCTTTCTCAATTCATCTATATATTGAGCTCTCTCCTATGAGCTCAGGAGGCTGGAATTTTGTGCAAAGTAATGATATGCTGTTGGTTTCACTATAGAGCTATTGGGTGATTGCTTGAAGGAGGTGAAGAGGAGAAATTCTTTCTGCTGGGAGGTGTTGCTGGATTGGGGCCTTCAATGGTTGTAACTCTCTCAGAACTTTACTTCTTCATTAATAAAAGCTATTGAGGTTCTTCTATATGCACTTGTTTCAATGATGTGTTGTGATAATTGTATATTTGATTTATGCTAATCCTTGAATCAGTTATGATTGCATGCTTCTTGTAGTTTCCTTCTTTGTTATTTTGCAGGATCTCATTGTAGCTGGGCCAGCAAAAGAGCAAGGAGCTGGGAGCAAGCAAGCAAAGAGAAGAGTTTGGATTCGACATTAAGCGCAAGGCAACGGTTAGTGCATTTCTTCATTCTCTCTTGTTTTCATAAAGAAGTAAACCTTAAGTAGTTTTCTTTACAGTTGTTGCTGAGGTACTATCACCCTTAGAGTGGGATAGGGTCATCCGAATCGGATACTTTTCCCTACAACACAAGGCCAACTTCTCCACCGGAGAATAGCAAAGTTCAGGACCTATTAAGCCTCGACTCAAATAATAAATCACGTGCTCAGCGAGAGCATCGTCCTCCTGAACTAGAACCATACCAATGGTTGATTCTGCTGCGGCGAGATATAAAAGGAAGTCTCTACCATAATCTGGTGGACTCAAAAGCGGGGCAGAGACTAATGCCTTTTTCAAAGAATCAAACGAGCGCTGTGTAAAGTCATCCCACACAAATGGAACTCCTTTCCATAGCAAATGCATAAACCCTTTAGTGATCTCGGCATAGTTTGCTATAAACCGTCTTAAGAAATTAGCCTTCCCTTGAAGACTTTGAAGTTGTCGAATTGAGGACGGGGGAGGCAACTGAACTATTGCCTCAACCTTGAAGGGATCAACCCGAATCCCTTCATTAGACACAATGAACCCTAACAACCGACCGGACGTAATCGCGAAAACGCACTTGTTGGGATTCAACCGGATTTTATAAAAATGACATCGTTCAAAAACCAATCGAAGATGACTAGGATGATCAGCTCTCTTTCAAGAACGAGCAGCGAGATCATCCAAGTATGCCTCGATGACATGTTTGGTGTCATGGAAAGCATATGACATGGCCCGCTGAAAAGTGGCTCCAGCATTTTTAAGACCAGAAGGCATCTTTCTATATGCAAAGGTACCCGAGGGACATATAAAAGCTGTCTTATGTTGATCTTCAAGACGGATAGAGATTTGATTATAACCTGAAAATCCATCCATGAAGGAAAAAATTTCATTACCCGCAAACTCATCAATAATCTGATCAATGAATGGAGTGGGGTAATTATCTTTCGGACAAGCCTTGTTTAGGTCCCTAAAATCGATGCATACTCGGATTGTTCATTGATTTTTGTCCACAGGGACTGGATTAGAAACCCAATCAGTAAGAGGAATAGGGTATATAAAACCCGCCTTTAGCAGCTTCTCAACCTCAGCTTTGATAGCTGTAGCTTTGCTAGGATTAACCGGCCGAAGCCTCTGACGAACTGGTTTCGCATTTTCATATGTCTTGATCTCATGTTGAACTATAGAAGGATCAATGCCAGGAATTTCTTCATAAGACCAAGCAAATACATCACGATATTCCTTGAACAGGTCGGTGTAGATTTGAATTTCTTCAGGGGAACACTCAATTCCGATGAAGATATTCTCGATGACGCTAGGGTCCCTAGAGATGTTTATAGGTATCGTTTTTGAAATTACCAACATATTATCTTCGGCACGAACGTGTGCTGGAGCCAAAGGGTTTGACACCGTACAAACATCACTAGTGAGGAGCTCGGAGAATCTAGATTCTACTTCCTGCAATGGAGGAAGAAAGTATAAACGATGGTGTAAGTCTTCCCAAGGACGATCTATACCCATCATTACTTCGAGGATTGCTTCTTCAGAAGGTAAAACCGAATCTAAGCAGTCCAAGGCAGAGGTAGAATCAAGGCTCCAAGCCAGGGCCACTTGACCATCTAACTCCTCTTCGGAAAAAGGAGTAGAATGGTTGTCTGCAGAGTCTATGATAGACTGATATCTAAGCTCAGCTGCAGATATAGGGAATGCGATTCCATTTACCTGTCCTTCAACTAATGTGGTCGTAGGTGAAGGCAAGGTCCAAGGGTCTGAAAAATAACGAGTTCGAAAGAACTCTTCTCGAGGAGACTCCTTTGATGATGAAATAGCATTGATTTTAGTGAAAGGAGAGGTAAGATCAAATGTACCCATCAACGAGGAATACATCCCTACTCATAAATTCTCAGTTGGCGGGCGAGGGTTATCCACTAAAGGGACAGTAGAGTCAGAGCTTGCTTGAGGATCGACTGGACAATAGTCCAATTGATCAACCTTAACGATTTTCCCCTCATGAGGAAAGAAAATGACACAAAATAGAGTCGAAACAATGGAATCCATCTCGTATACCAAATTCCTTCCTAATAGGATATTATAGTCTAGATTAGCGTCTATGACCTCTACTTCAATATTGACGACCTTTCCCCCAACACATATAGGAAATGCCGGGATAATCCCATGTGGCTTGTGAGAATGACCATCAAATGCAGTCAAAATGGTGGGTGAAGGAACAGCCGAAGGTGATCCAATAGCCTTCCAGCATGACATCGACATAACGCATATGGAAGCTCCTTCATCTATCACGGTGCGAAAAATATTGATTTTTCGGTATGTAGACTTTATTTGGAAAGCCATATGATGAGGGATTCGCTTTTTGACATTTAACATGTCAAAAGTGAGCACTAAAGAGTTAGCTAGATCGACTGCTCCAATTGCGGAGAGTAAAGCACTTCTCTAAGCCGGACACGACTGGAGAACCTCTAAAGCGGACATAGCGCATGGACTTTGAGCTAGATCCTCCACAATGGAGTAATTCTGGGTAGCCCTAGCATTAGGATTAATCATCGCGCATTTAGCGGAACCTTTCGGTATCCGTGGTATAGTCTCGACAGGGGGTCGCTCAATATGTAGGTCAGTACTTCCGGGAACAGTCTTGTCCTTGGAAGTTTCGGCTTCACCATAATCATGTGACCGAGTAGCCACATGGACATTAGAACCCATCATGAAAACATTTGACGATTTTTCCCCTTCCTGGTTGCCCCCAGCGGAGATTCCAGGGTTTGAACTCGCGCCAGCAAGAAGTTGTTGCCCTTGGGGAAACGGGTTGGTTAACACAGCTTGGGAACTAGAAGTCCCTTGCTGTCCTAACAAGTGCAGAGCATCTTCAATCTTAGGGCAGAGATGAGTTAGATGGTCTCCACTGCACAATTTGCATGGAATCTTAACTTTCTTTCTTGACTCATTTCTACCACCACCAGCATTGTTGTCGGATTTATTTGCATGAGGCTTCCCATCCTGGTTCTTTTTCTTACCTCGTCCTTTCTTTTTCCCATTGGAATTTTGACTTCCTTTGGGGTTATCATATTGGACGACATTTATTGAAGAAGTTTGGGAAGCGGGGGGATTAGACGATGTGACTTGGTTGTTAGAAGCAGCTTGCAAAGACAACTGTTGCAATTGATTCAACAAGTTCACCGTAGTTGTATCTACTGACCCAATCATACCATCCATGTGCGGACCTGGCTTTGACTTAGCTACGTCAACCGTAGATCCAGGAGCATCTGGCAAGTATTTCTGTAGGATCCCAGACTGAGAGTAGATCAATTCTAATTGCTGGGCCCTAAAAATGGCTTGCTCCTCAGAATAGACTCCAGACATGGACACATCCTTGGAGATCTCGGGTTGTAAAGACTTCAAAAACCACTCGAGACGGTACTCCGGAGGGATTTCGGCTTTAATGAGCCTCTTTCTCCGTCTCCATTCCTGAATATGGTCAGAAATGTGGGTTGCCTTATCCTGAAGAAAGGTGGCCAGAAGTTCAGTTCCGGCATCATAGCGGACAGGCAACTGAAAATGATTTAAGAAGATATTGGCTAAGTCAGCGAACGATGTAAAGCTGCCTCCTGGCAACTCTATATACCATTTGGCCGCATTACCAGTCAAGGTGCACTGAAAGAGTCTCAACCTAATCGAGTCATCGATAAGGGAGTTAGATGAGCACCACAAATGGAATGTGGTTACATGGTCGCCTGGGTCTTCACCACTCTTCCCTTCGAATTTTGGAATGTCCGAAGGGAGTTTGGTTGGGACCGGAGGCCAGGCCGGATTGTACTTGATTGGGTCATTTGTTAACTTAGTGAGATCTGGCAAGTTCAACGTTGCCAGAAACGGAAGCCTAGGAGGACCTTGGGATTCCACCTGGACTGGGCAGAACTTCCAAAGCTCTGAAAAGATTGTCCTAGAATTTGAGAGGCACCAGGTTGCCCGAAATAACCAATAGAACTGGTTGAACCAAAAGGCAAGCCTTGTGATCCAGCAAAATTTGGAGTTTGACCAACTCCGGCCGTATAACCTCCATAACCAGCAAAGTTTCCTCCTAAAGGATTGTAAGGAGTTGATAACCCTTGATACGGATTCCAAGTCGAAGCTAGAGGAGGAATAGTTTGAAACGAGATAACCGTGGAGTACGGCCTATTCCCTTGTTGGCTGATAAACGGATTCCCAGTTCCCACGCTACTAACCCCAGGGTTATTCCAACCTTGGAAAGGATTGCTGCTTTGTCCTACAGAAGAAAAAGGCATGGATCCTACCGTCGGGTTGGAATGTGTTATATGACCACTTCCAAAAGGAAAACCTTGGAATGAAGTCGAGCCACCCATCATGGACGTAGCAGCACTAAACCGAACCGATGGAATACCCTGTGAGTGGGTGCCAAATGGGAAGAATCCAGTACCAAAAGCATTGGTTTGGGCATTTCCACTCGTGGACGGAATGGAGGTAGACCCAACTAAAGATGTGCTAGCAAAAGATCCAAACAAGGAAGCAGAGGAGACGGAAATGGTTCCTCCCCCTTGCACCGATGTTGGGGTTTGCATAGTCGTAGCACTTGTAGAAGCCATGCTTCCAGTAGTGGTCATCGATGGTAAGCACGTAGCGTAACCTGGACTTGACGGTATATGCGTCGGAGTCCCAACGTATTGCAGAACATCCGGATGACTAGATGGTAGTGGAGAATTTGGAGCCGCTAACGACTCTGAAAATTCTTCTACCTCTATGTTATTCTCCGTTTGAAAGAGAACTCGAGAAAGGACTGGAGTGTCCCTCTCTTGTTTAGAAGTGCCAGGCCTTGCTTGGCCGCTAATGCCCCCGAGAGGAGGATCAATCCCCGATGCGTCAACCGGCGTGGGACAGAACCCACCGGTAGTATTGCCTCTGCGCCTTCTAGGAGAAGGCTCTAAACTTGGTGGCGAAAGACCACGAAGTATTTGAGACCGTCTTGGAGATCAGTTAGCCACTTTGAATTTTTTGTTATGATCTAATTAAAGACTCAAAAAATTGAAATCTAGGCCAACTAGGAGCACATAGCACACACTATAAAGTCCCTAAAGATACATCCAGTCAAACAACTTCCAAGTATTTCCGCTCCGGGTGATTAAGACCGGACACCAAAATATTAGAAAGTAAATTAAGGGGCCTTCCGAAGATAGTTTGGGATGAAGAGGGCCCAGTCCTATCAGCGAAGGTATCAGAGGAAGTTACGCTGACCTCCTAACAACAGCTTGCGCCGGTGCAAGCCCCCAAGCTTCACAAGGGTGCCCTCCAGTAGTACTGTCGAGAGTGATGCAACGTCGACCTCAGGTGCCACGGGATTCCCCTCCGCAGCCACCTGTGTAGTTCCCTAGGAGCAGCAACTATGGATACCAACTCGTCGCAGAAGCCAGGCGGAACAGTCGTGAGGTAAGTTCGGACAAGTAGGAGAGGGGGTATCTCTCGTCCCTTTCTTCACAGACCCTCGTGCTTAACTCCCAGATCCGGAGCTTTCCTGGTCTTCCTAATGCTATTGTATTTTTTCTCGTTATTCAAACTCCTACGTTTGATGTTTATATGGCCTTGGAGAGTTAACTCTCCACTCGCCTAATCCAAGGCCCTAAAATCCTAATCTTGTTGGTGTAACTGACTAAAACAAAAAGTTCTAGTGAATTTTAGTTAGCGCTTGATTTTATCAAGCTGTTCTTTAAGTCACAAGGTAACGGAAGTGAAACTAGTGGTGTTTTTTGATGCAAAAGAAATTAATAAAAACTTAACTACATGCACATGCACTTTTTCATTTTTCGATGAAGAGAAATTTCTATAGGGTTCAGAGGTACTTCTAATAAAACAAAATTTTCTTTTCTTTTCGTTAATTCATACTTCACACTCACGAAAGCTAACAAAGCTATATATGCCTAAAAAAGGGGATGCAAATCTGTCCTAATGCAACAACTATATGTCAGGGAAAATTTTAAGAACCCCCCTAAATTTATAAATATAATAAATGGGCGAATCTCCATGGTATATAGGAAAAATGGAAGGCGATTTTATCAATAATATAATATGTATATATAATTTTTTGGCGAATCTCTCACTAGGCATGGCGAATATTTTACTCAATTATAAAATCTTGTAAGATCTTGGCGAGTCTTTCACTAAATAATAAAACTTTGTAAAGTCCTAGTGAATCTTAGCATAGGCTACATGCTGGTTCAATTCCCCCATTTAAATAGGCTACATTCCAGGTGAATACCATGGGTCAATACCATGTGCCATTTTGGTGAATACCATGGGTCAATACCATGTGCCATTTTTATTTTTATTAATTCTAATATTAGGGTTAATAATGGTTTTTTTTCATGGTATTAATAACAATCTAGTCCATGGTATTTGTCCCATAGTATTTTGGCCATAGGTTTCACCTAAATATAACCCATTTTTTGAGTGTTTGTAAATATAAGGTGACTTATGGAGTAAATATAAAAAAATGTTTTATTTGTTTACCATACCTCTCGTTTATTTATATTTTTATTAATTTACCATACCTCTTTTACAAATATGGTATTTGGCCCATAGGATTCACTTAAATAAAACCTCTTTCTTGAGCCTTCATAAATAGAAGGAGGGTTATGGATTAAATATAAAAAGAGGTTTTATTTATTTACGATACGTGTAGTTTATTTATATTTTTATTTATTTACCATACCTTTTGAGTAACTATAAAAAGACGTTTTATTTATTTACCATACCCCCACTTTACTTATATTTTTATTTGTTTACACCCTTACATGTATATAAGGTGACTTATGGAGTAAATATAAAAAATGTTTGGTTTATTTACCATACCTCTCATTTATTATATTTTTATTAATTTACCATACCTCTTTTATAAATATGGTATTTGGCCCATAGGATTCACTTAAATAAAACCTATTCTTGAAAATGGGCGAATGGATTCACTTAAATAAAACCTATTCTTGAAAATGGGCGAATGGAAGGTTGTAAGTCCTAATTTCAAGGGCTAAATTTACCTTTTTTACCCTCTCCCTTAAAATAAGGTGGGCTATTTGAGGTGATTTGTAAAAATGTACTAAGATACAAAATATTCGCCCACTAAAAATTTAAAACCCCTTAATTTCACCAAAAGGCAAACATTCGCCCCTAAAATTATCCTTGGTATATGTGGATGCAAGATTTAAAACTACTCTAAAAACAAAAAATGAAAGTTGCTTGCTTATCAATCTTTATCTTGCCACTTAAAATGCCTAGATGGAATATGAGATGTTACCATTCATTTCGTCTAAACACTAAAAACAAGTACTAAGACAAACATAAAGCACTTTCACTTTACTAAAAGGAAACCAAATGAAAAGCAGGTTCAAGAAAGCAAAACTAAGATTTTCAAAAGATTTTCTTCAAAGCAACAAACAAAAGAGTCTTTTCAAAAGATGCTCTCAACACTGAAACTTGTGATTGAAGAATAGGCAATCAAACACTTTTGCGAATTGACATCACTCAATGGATGAAAACTCAACAAAAATAAATGTGTTTAAAATCGCTCTTAACAATCAAAAGCAGCAATGAAAGCTTTGGCAATGAAAACCAAAAGATCAAAAAGACAAATTCCAAGAAAGTGTCAAACAACAACTTTCATGAAAGAAAGAAGTGAATGGTCACAAAAAGCGATTTTGTCAAGCAAACAAAAAAGTCACCAAAAGCAAGATTAACACAAAGATTGTGATCAATCTCCCTACTCTGATGAATCAGAGCAGCCAAGATTCCTAGTAAGAAATCTTGCGTGCTTTAGCAAAAAACGATGACGCTTGCAATCAACAAAAAATAAGACCAATAGTCCTTATACTCAGAGAGAATTCAGAACGAGATGCTCGCTGTAAAACAAATAACTGATACTGGAAAATGACTGTTTCAGACTGACTCAAACCACCAGACAAACCTTCAGAGACTAAAAAAAAAAATTTATAAATCTTGAAAATTGCAATATATACGCGACTGTACTGAAGTACAGATTGCGTGTATACGCGACTTTGTTTGAGGAAACCTACGTATACGCGGGTTTACTCAAAGAAACAAGCGTATATACGCCTCTATATCTAAGAAAAACAACGTATATGAAAAGCTTCAATAAAAATAAAAAAAACAAACTGAAGAAACTGGCAAAGCTTAAAGTTCAAGAACAGACCAGATAGTAACAGCAAGCAGACAAGGCAGCTGAGCCCTGATGGCTTGAAAAAAACCCAAACTAGGAACAACAAGAGTGTTGTCCCCAGTGGAGTCGCCAATTCTGATAGAGAGAATTACTCCCCTAGGGCTTTTTGGGTTGAAACCCTAACAGACTGAAAGTTATCTATTCAAAGAAACATGCATTCATACAGCCATTATGCTATTGTAAGCAAATTCTATGATAAGGGTATGTACCTTTGGTCCTACGTTTGAGAAGGCCTTGAGGGTCCAAACCCTTCTTGGAGTTCCCTTCTCTCTTTTGTCCTGCAAAACAACCAATTCAAAGAACACAGTAGTATATGGACAAAAACTTATAAAGAAACCATCTTCATGTTACAAAGAAAGGTAGTTAGTTATGAAATCCAAACAACCTTTTATATATGAATTCTAAGCATGAATATCATTAACATAAAGAAGATTCATTTCGGGAACCAAGACATGTGTTTCTTTTATTATAGAACAATAAAGTACATCAAAATGAATATTTTCACCCGAGTCACCTTCAGCAGGCTCCAAGCAAAGCTTCCTTCCGGATCCGTTCCAGCCTCAAGCCTCTAACAAACTCCTTCCATGACTTTCTCCATGATGTCATAAATGGTCGATGAACATCAACACACAAGGAAACAAAGGTTTCCTATACAAAATGGGGGAAGTGCAGAAGGCACAAGGGACTTCAGACCTGGTCAAGGGAAAAATCTCAGCATAACAACCTTTCTCTCTCTTCTCTCCTCCCTTAGGCCTTCCCTTTGAGGTCTTTTTATACCATCTCCAAAGTAGTTTTTTAGTGAGGAGTTGGTTGGGAACAGTTGGGCCACGGGCACTAACAGGTGATCAGCAGGTAAAACCCGCAAACTCCGCCCGAAAATAAGGAGTTTTATATTTTTTTAAGTGTTTTAATACATACATGCGGGTTGGCTATACACATACCCGCGTATACATGTGTTTAACTCAGGGCAATGTCGCGTATAAGGGATAAAACACTGTTTTTTAAATTTTAGGACCAGGTCTGGAAGGAGGGGTTGCCCTAGGCCATGAGTACAGCATCACAAACCATAAGAGTGAGATTTGGAGCTATAACAGTATGTCAAGTGTAGGTATATGTATTGCATCGCGTTATATTCAAGTGTGATTGTATGTGTGTGGTGCACACTATGTGTATGTGCACATGGTTAAGGAGAAGACAATGGGTGTGGAAAATGATATGGTGTGTGTACAGAAATAACAAAGGTAGAAGTAAGGACAGGTGAAGGATAAGTATCGGTATTTTATTTCAATTTTGTTATGCATCTGACTTGTGATTCTGGTCTATGATGATTACATGTGATCTATGATTATGGTTTATGATGGTTGCATGTGATTCATGATTATGAGTTATGATGGTTTTGTTTTGAGCTATCCTAAAATGATATGCTTATACACAATGATTTGACCAAATATGTTGCTTTGACTTGTTGTGACAGGAAGTAAACATGATCACAAGTATACCTTATTGACGATCTACCAATGAGGTATGATGTGAATTTATTTCAATTATTTTAAATCTATTGCCAGTTATGTTCTTGGTACAAGAAATCATGGGAAACTACAATGTTTGGTGGTTGAAACTAATTGTAAGAATTAGCAACAACAACAAAAGGAATTCGAACAAGCAAAAATATGCTAGTAAAGCATTCAGAAGCAGAACCATTGTGGGACACTGGTACCCAATAGTGTTCATTGATTTCCATGAGCATGATATGACTAGTATGGTGGTTTGAGGGTGGCATATGCCTTTTTTTTTGGACCTTCCAATGCGAGGAAACCTTTCCGAGGGATGGACTTCTCGGGATGCGGGTGCCAGTGGAATTTGGAAGCTGTGTGACTGCACAGAAGGGGGTGATCGGATTTCCTGAGGGACTATGTAGTAGAGAAGGGAAGGTCGAGCATATAAATTTTTTTGTCATCAAAACTTCTAGATGGAATTAAATGCACATTAAGAGTTCCCCTTGGAACAATGCATTGTTAATTATTTGCTGAGAGGACAAGTGGCATAGGATTATAGCGCTGGACATTGGATGCAGATTTGACCTTGTAGTGGACTGTGGACTTCCTGGGAAAGATGTGAATCCTGGTATTACTTTGAGGCTGGAGGTGTGAGAATCTAGATTCCCTTGTTGGCGATGTAGGCATCGTAGCCTTTTATTAACTCGATGAAGCAAATGTGAATGTGTTTATATGTGGTTATTACTGTAAATACTGTGTTGTGTTATAAAGCTCCAGTAAATAATATGGTTGTCATGTTTCAGCAGTGGTCATTGTAAATACTGCAATGAGTTGTGTTATAAATCTCCATGGGAAGTATTTTTTGTTTCAACATTATTCTTGGTTATATGTGTCACTGAACACTAAAGACAGCGTTACCCCAAGGCAAAGGCTTTTGTAACGGCCCTGGTTAAAAATCCATGTAAAAATATATAAGATCACAGTCATGGGACACATATTCCAAGCTGAATGGTGGGAAAAACATCCTAATGGATGTTCATTTCGGTTATTAAGGCTAAGGAAATTGGCAAAGGCAATGGAAAAGGCTCTGGAATGGAAAAATGGCATTTTTGTCACATAAATTTATGAAAATAATGGAAATTAGGAGAAAAAGAAGCTGAAAGGTCACAAGCTGCATGTGAGGAGGAAAATGAAGGAAAATAATGGAAATTGGAGAAAATAGAGGCCTCATTGATAAAAAGGCTTCTCAGGATCATTTGGTACCTTTTGTTAGTTTAGTTTTGGAGCTCTCATTATTCTCTCTCCCTCTCTCTCTCTCACTCTTGAAAACTTAGAGTTTTCTTTTAGCACTTTGGCATTGGAGAAAGAAAGGAAAAGAAGGAAAGAGGAAGGATCAAGTAAGGAAGAGTAAGATCAAGAAGCTAAATAAGGATTCTTTACATGTATCGATTTGCATGTGTGTTTCCCTTGCTATATTTGGCATGCATGGTATTGCATGTGGTCCTTTGTTGTTATGGCACGAGTTTTTCTAGTTGTGATAGTGTTTTACGGATAGCCATGGTGTGACGGGTTTATCATGTTTTGGTTGGGCTATATTGTTGCATGGATACAAAGTTGAGTGAGGTGGATCTCCGAAAGGAAGAACACATGGCCTAGTGATCCCTAAATCGAACTGTGGATTGTGGTAAAGCAACTGGCCTAGTGATCCTTGAACCAGACTGTTGGTTACAATAATGACAAGTATTGTGTGCCTCAGTGGGCCTAGGAATCCCTGACCATTTAAAGGTGGGATATACAATAAATTTTAGAGGTGATTTCCATTGATTAGGCCTACAAATCCTTGTCGGTGAATGGTGAGATATACGGTAAATCTTAGAGGGTGGAGTCTCGATTTACGGCCTAGTGTTCCCTCGATCATATTGTGGATTTTGGTAAATACTGAGAGACTAGGAGACAGGGAAATTCCTCATGGTGTAGGTGGAGAAATCTGGTGGCATCCACTCCTATTTTTGCCTAGTGATCTAGTTGAGATCGTGGTAAAGACTATTAATCGATGTTTATTCTATTGGCGTAGTGGTCCAATGTGGATTATGGTAAATCATGGTTTCTATTAATGGGGGTGAGGTGGTGTAGCCTTGGGATGCCCACGTTAGTTATTTTGGTTTGAAACACCAATTCATGCTTGGAATATGGTACGAGGGTGATTGGCTGAAGAGAGATTTGGCTCAGCCAATCTATTTTTGGGTGGAATATGGTTGTCCCATACTAGGTTGGATTTTTCATTCATTACTAAGAGGTTCAGCCCTTGTTATATTATGTGTAAATGTATTGGCTCATATGTGGATTCTATGGATGATGCATCCTTGATATTTCTTTTGATATTATATTGGTTATAAGCATGTAGTATGACAATGATTATGTATAGCTCTCCTCATGTTTTTGATTTGTAAATGAATGAGAAATGTATCTATGACCTAATAGATGATAATGCAGCTAATGATACAAGGGAACAATGCTTCTTACTAATGCCCACAAAAGTATGAGACTCCTACACTCAGATATGTTGTTTAAACCTGTAGATTACATATTTGTGATATGTTTGATGAAATGTTGGTCATGGCTAGTAGGGGTCCAGTCGATACCTTGTCAATGTTCTTGTAAATGTATCATTTCTCTATTGTGTAAATTCATTTATGAATGTGTTATTGATTTTTGGGCAGTGAACTAGGATTTGGTCCTCAAAGAGTGACACAAATCCCGGATTCGCAGGCATAGGTTTGAGGAGAAAAGTCCCTAGACACATTCATACCCATGTTGTGGGAGCATATAGAGCATCCCAGATGAACCCTTGTCCATTTCAAGGGAGCACCCAGGGGGGTAATAGTCTAAAACATCAGTTGGTCTCAGGGGTTGGTTACCTGAGTCGCAAGAGTATAAGAAAATGGGGCATATGGCAGTAGATCTCATGGTGTGAACAAGTCAGATAGAGATGATAGGATCATAGATGGAAGGATATTTGATACCTTGAATAAAAGAGGTGATGGACATAGTTTCTATTCTAGTTATGGTTTTGATAGACACTGTTGGGCATAACCCAACTTGGTCCAATTTTTGGTCAAAGGATCTGCATTTTGAGGAGCGGAAAATGTAGATTGAAAAAGTTCTATTTATTGCACTGTGTTTATGGGCTTTGGGGTGCATCAAAGTCCCTCATTTTGTAACAGGTATTGAGTATTAGTCCATTGTTTTCTCAGATCCATGGTATGTGGACCATGGTCTTGTAGTAAGGAAACCTATATAAGGAAGTGTAATACTTTGTCGATAGCTAAGCATAGATAAAATTTGTAAATTGATCATATTTTCTATCTTGGGTTTGTATTTTTGAGAAGGTTACATAGCTGAGTGTGCGGAGGCCTTGAAGAGTCTGCAACTAAGTGCGCAGACCACCTGTAGTTCAGTGTGCATGCCAAAGAAGTGTGTGTATTGAGGATCTTTATTTATAAAGAAGAAATTTTGGTGAAGTATTGAGTATATTTCTATGTTCATTATTTTTTATTATATATATCGTCATGCATGCATTTTACTGAATTATGTGAAAGAATACATGTTATATTGTTCTCTGTTATGTTTATATGTTAAGTACCAATCTATGAAGTTAATCATCAACACGAAGTTATTCATGTATGCGAAGTTGTAGATATATATAAGACATAAGTGAACACATGGGTGTCATAGAGCGGATATCCCTTTGGCTCAAAAAACCTATTTCTACAACCTCCCATAACTGCTTTGGGTGAGACTACGATCTGCTTGCAGGTTGCTAGCAAAAGGGCCAATAGTTGAGGGTTTTATTGGTGCGTTGAGCACTCTGAACCTAGGTCAAGGCCCCTTAAGCAAACAAAAGGTTTTGTCTTTAGGACAAGGATATTCTTAAGTGATATGTTTTTGCATTTGTTAAAGAAACAAATCCAAGAATTGGTTGAACATTAATAAAGATAATTTGCAGAAGAAGAGAACATAAACCCTTGATTATTAGCTGAAGACTAGTTGCAGAAGTATATCTTCGAAAAGAAATAGGGAAATCTTATTTGGTTTGTTCCACATTGAATTTATGTGTGGGTATATATGTTGACCGAGCATAAGACTTGTTTCAAGTATGATGAACCTGAGGAGTTGAATCCCGAATCAATACGACGACTCAAGAACACTAGTAACAATATCTCAAGGGTTGTTGATTTCTAGATCAATAACATTTTGGGAGGATTTATCACCACATTCATGATAGGTGTGATCATATCCTATAGTGAAGTTGAATGAAGATTTTTCAAAATAACATGGGGTAAGCTCATAAACTCTTTTAATATCTAGATTAAGATGTTATTGTGTGAAAAGGGGATTCTACGACTATAGTTGGATTAATATATGGACAAAGTGGAAATAATTCTGAACTAGGGTTTATACAAAGTGGAAAATGATATAGAACAGAACTGAAGAATTTTGTTGAGACTAACTATAGCCCCTTATTAGGAGGATCTCAGAGTGAAGAGGAAATAAGTAACCCTACAACCCCGTGACATTCCCCCTCCCATCCTGAAGCCCCGTCGAAGTTAGGAGTTGAGAAAAATCAGGGTGCCTTTGGGATTCCACATTCATCCATCCCAATTACACCCCATCCCCCTCCCCATAATTCCCCTACAACCCCCTCCCTCCCCCTCCATGTAGCCCCACAAGAAGGAAAATGGTCAATGATAATAAAATACCTATTTTCAAAGGACTCGGATCAGAGAATCCTCATCAATTCTAGTTTGTCACTGATGCAGTATGGACCACAAGATAGGTCATTAATGATGATATAAAAAAGGTGCAGCTTGTCACATCATTGCAACAAAGAGTGCTAACATGGTATATGAAATAATCTGCAACTAATATGACTCCTTCATTTGATGAAATTAAGAAAACATTAGTATCATAATTCAAGAAGTCGAAACTGGAATCAAAGTGCGTCAGTGAGCTAAAAGAAATCAACTAGGTAGAAACTGAGTCCGTGTGGGAGTTGGATCAATGATTCAAGGTGTTAATGGGACAAGTAAGCTTAATCCTACTTCCAAAGCAACATAAGGAATGGTTCATAGTCACGTTACTGCCACATATTAGGTTACAGTTGACACAACAGATGATCATGCCTCTAGCTAAATCATTGGAGATTGTCATGAAGATGGAAGCTTTGCTGATTGGGGATACTCATACAAGTGTACAACACATTCAGAATCAGATAGACAATTTGACCTTGGAATTACAAGATCTCAAGAAAGGTAATCAAACTCGATCATAAGTGTGGTGTAAAAAATGAAAAGCAGAGGACCATTATAAGGATCAATGCCCTGTGTTCAGAGATTATTTAGCAACTGGAGCACCTAATCCAGTAAACCTAGGTTTGTGTTGTGATATTTGTATAATAAGAGGCCAACATCGCTTTGAATATTATTACCTATTGCAAAAGTATATGTAGACCCCGAAGCAACTATTTCTTAGATTTTGTAGATCACTAGGCCATGATGATTTTTTTTTTTTAAATTATGACTTGATGATGGAGTGCACTACTGATACTTATAGGCTGCAAGTTGAAGGACATACACATGAAGATACAGGAAAGCACGACATTCGTAGAGGCTTTCAAGGATGACGAGGATGAGGAGGAGGATTTGGTCAAGGACGTGGCCAGATTATCTGTTATAACTATAGACAAGCAGGACACTTCACAAGAGACTGTCAAAACCCTACAAAAACCTACAACTACTATAAGTATTTTGATCATGTGAATGAGGAATTCCCCATTCTTGTTACGATGATGCAGGAGAAAAGAAACTAGTAGCCCGCAACAAATATTCAAATGATGACTACTGAGCCAAGGGAGGATGAACTGTGCATCACTATTGTAATGAGAAGTGGAGCTGCAACTGGAGATGATAAAGTGGAAGGGGAAAAGGAAGCTGAAGCTACATGGATAAGGAAAACAAATGAAAAGGCTCTTGCCTTTGATATTCATAAGGAAAAATAAGTGTTCATGGAGGTAAGGCAAATATTTTATGGATGATGGGGCCTCAAACACTAATGCACAACCAACTCAAAAGGACAACTCTGAGATAGTACCTGTTACGACACACGATGTGAATCTGGATAACTTGAATTCTTTTCTGTAGACTTGCATGAAGTTGTTGAGAAATCAAAAGGTCGTAGATGGATTACAGGAATTGATAGACTCTTGTGCTTCTCAATAACTACTGCAAAGTGAGGTGCATGCAATGAATAATATACATAGACACAAGAAACATACTAGAAAGGAAATTAGGCTTGCAGCATATATTGGAGAATATGACATGGATCAAGTTATCTTGGATCTAGGATCTAGTCCCAATTTCTTTCCAAGGAAAACTTGGGAATTAATGGGTGAGTTGACACTGCAATGGTCAACTATCTAGCTGAAGATGGTGAATCAATAAAAGATTGTCCCTCTAGGAAGACTGGCAGGTATCATAGTAGACATTGATGTAGTGTGCACTACCACTGACTTTGAAGTGATTAAGATTGTGGATGATAGTAATCCCTATCCTACATTACTTGGATTAGATAGGGAATTTTATAACATGGCTATAATTAACATAAAGAAAAGGAAAATAATTTTTGAACAAAATAATATGAGAGTTATTATTCCCTTAGATCCATTGAAGGGAGTGAGGTATACTGAACCAGTCAAAGAAGAGTACAATATGGATGGCGTAGACAACATTTATTGAATAACAACAAAAGAAGAAGAATGGATTAACCCTACTGTAGATGGAAAACTTACATGGGAGAAAGATAGTTCCTACACATGAGATTCAAAAGAGTAATTAGATAATTGGAAAAATAGGTTTCATGAAGTGTTTACAAGGGGATGTGAAAGGATCACTAAAGTAATACATTGTATGATAGCTGAGGTATGTGATTTGCCTTTATGATGGTTTGGGTAATATAAATACTTTCTTTATAGATTATGAAAGACAGGAACCCAAATGTCTGAGATTGTTATCTCTAGATCAAGAACTGAGGGCTACTCTTACTAGATGGTGGGTTACTCATACGAATATGGATGTGGGTAAGGTTTGGTCAAGTAGAAACAAAGTTCATAGATAATTATGATGGATAGACTAATCTGAGATACCACATACAACTTTGTATAGAAGATTGGGGAGAAATTCCACGAGAAGAATGGGTACATGGCTTCTTCCATACCCTATAGACAATTCCTTGGAATTGGTATATGGAAACAAAGCTTAGACATGGTACTGCTAGCTAGGAAGAAATGGTTGGTTGATTTCTAATCATTCAGATTTGAAGATGATTTTCCATATATGGATGCAACTGTCAATATATTTAAGAAGAATATTTTTAAGAAAAAAGTTCCAATTACCTAGCAACCTGATTGGGTTTCGCAGATATGTAATGTAATGGAATGTTATAATCTCAATGTGAAAGAGCATGAAGATCCTCGTAATATTGACATCAAAAAATTAGAAGGTCATCGTGAAGTAAATGGACCTAAGATAGAAATGTATGATATAATGAATCCATTGAAGACAAATAGGTGAATATAGGGTTGGAGGTTGAACTGAGGTACAAAGCAATAGGAAATTACCAGGATGAAGACACACTCAACAAGATAGTAGATCTCTTCCATGAATATCATGAGTTGTTCCCCACTAAGTTCTTAGATATGAAGGGCATACCACAGGATTTGGGAGTTATGAGGATTCCTCTAAAACTTGATGTGAAGCTTGTCAAATAGAGACCTTATAGACTGAATCCAAAATACAAGGAGAAGGCGAAAGAAGAATTAGACAAAATGATAGCAACTGGAATAATCGAACTTGTTGAAGAGTCTGAATGGGTAAGCACCATGATGGTTTAGGAAAAGAAGGAAAAAGGGGAAATCATTAATTTGTGTTGACTTAAGGAAATTGATTTATGCATGCCTGCATGACCCCTTTCCTACACCATTTACAAATGAAGTATTAGACAATGTAGGAGGACATGAGGCCTATTGTTTCATAGATGGCTTTTCAAGATACCATCAGATCAAAATTGTACCAAAATATAGACATATTTTACTTTTACTAAAGAGTGGGGCTCTTACTAGTACACGATCATTCCTTTTGGAATAAAATATGTTCCTGCTACCTTTTTTCAGATTTGTAGTTGTGGCCTTGAAAGAATATATACACAAGTTTCTAGAAATATACTAAGATGATTAGGCAATATTTCAACTCGTAAAGGAGCATGTGGCAAGCTTAAGGTTGATGTAGGATACATGTAGGAAGTACAAATATAATTGAACTTGAGGAAGCGTATCTTATGTGCACCATTTGGTATACTATTTGGACATGTAGTCTGTAAAAAGGGATTAATGGTGCATCTGGTGAAGGTCGCGATTATTGTGAACCTGTGAGCACCAAAAACAATGAGATAATGAAACACGACACTAGGACACACTGGCTATTACAAAAAGTTTATAAAGGAGTACGCACAGATAACTACACCAATGGAGAAATTGTTGTAGAAAGACATGAATTTTCAATGGAGCGAAGAGTGCCAGAAGAGCTTGGATATACTAAAGGAGAAAACGATAACCACTCCTATTCTAGTTTTCCCAGACTGGAAGAAGGAATTCAATGTACATGTTGATGCATCTTGCATATAATGAGTGTAGTGCTAGCGGAACTAGTAGTAGGATAAATTTATTGTCCCATAGCATTTGCAAGTAGAAAACTGTCCAAGACGGAAAAAAATATAGCGTGACAGAAAGAGAGGGATTAGCTATGGTATATGCATTACAGAATTTCAGGTATTACTTCTTGGGAGTGGATTTAAAGATGTTCATTGATCACTCCCTGCTGAAATATTTGGTGAATAGGCCTCTTTTAGGAGGAAATATCTATTGATGGTTGTTATTATTCCAGGAGTATGACTTCGAGGTTATATTGAAGCCAGGGAATTTGAATTTCATTCCTCATCATCTATTAAGAATAGAGATAGGAGAAGAACCCACAAATATAGAAGATAACCTACCCGATGCAAATCTATTTACAATTTGAGTCACAAATATTATTTAGTTTCTGGCCACAGGAATGGCACTCACGGTGTACACTATGAAGCAAAATAAGGAGTTTGTGGTTTGAATAACTAATTCCTTGTTGATTACTAGACACTTGAACAAGATGGGACAGGATGAAGTATTGTGTAGATGCTTCCATGAACATGAACAACATAGTATTCTGACAAAATCTCATAGAGGATTCGTGGGTGGGTACTATGTAGGAAACACCACTACATAGAAAATCTTGAGAGATGGGCTATGGTGGCCCACACTACATAACGATGAAAAATAATTATGTCAATGAAGTGATGTTTGTTAAATAATATGAAGGCCATATAGAGGAGACGAGGTGCCACTAGTACCACTTGTAACTTTGCAGGCTTTTGAAAAATGGGCTATTGACTTCGTTGGACCTATCAGTCTGCCAGGAAAGAAGACTAATCCGTATATCATCACTGCCACTGATTATTTGACAATATGGGCCAAGGCACAACCAGTGAAGGATTACAATGCAAAAGCTACTGTGAAATTAATATTTGAATATATATTATGCAATTTTGGCTATCAGAAAATTCTGATGAGTGACCAAGGGACACATTTCTTGAACAAGACTATTGAAGCATTAATTGAGGAATTTCAGGTTTACCACCAAAAAAGCACTCCTTATCATCCTTAGGAAAATGGAATAGTGGAAGCATTTAATAAGATTTTGGAGAATGCATTGACCAAGGTATGCAATGTGAATAGAGATGATTGTGATTTAAGTATTACAATGGTGTTATGGGCATATAAAAAAACATGCAAGAAATTGACAAGGCAAACACAGTTTAGGTTGGTATATGGACAAGAAGTAGTTATGCCTATGGAATACTTTGTTCCAATTTTGAGAATTGAAATTGTCACAAATATGGCAGACCCTGACATTATGAAACAAAGGATGTCATAGATACTAGCTCTAGAAGAAGATAGGTTCATAGTAGGGTTCCATCAACAAGTGTAGAAATCAAGGCATAAATCTTGGCGTGACAGGGATATCAAGAAGAATACATTCTAGGAAGTAGATCTTGTATTATTATATGACAAAAAATTCATGACGTTTCTAGGAAAATTTAAAACACACTCGTTAGAACCATATATCATTAAGCGAATTTCTAATGGTGGTGCAATTCAGCTCATGAAGTTGAATGGTCAAATGATTATGGGATGAGTGAATGGTAGTAGATTGAATATATATATGAATGTCTCTATCCCTAGAGATCCACACCGAAAAATAAAGGGAGGAAAGTCTTAGTACCACCTGAAATTGAAAGTGGGCACGGGACTATGAACTACTTTGTAGAAAGGGACATTGCCAAAGGAAGATTGTTGCACGATACTCAGGAGTATGATGAAGTTTGAAGGAACTGTGACAAAGAAAAGGTAACTGTGTGACAAGGGAAGGTTCATCAAAGTTTTCCAGTATGACCATTGGAAGGAAAATTCTACCATTAAAAGGAGATGGTCATTAAAAGGCGCAGGAGAAAGGCATTTATACGACGTAGTTTCCTGTATATAGCCCCATATCTACATCAAATGAGAAAATATTAGCCAATCATGAGGCTATGAATTCAAATTCATTATAAAAACCATATCCCACACCACATTTTACACTTTGTGCCCAAAAAATTCAGAATTTGCATCCAAGTGAGAAAGAGCTATTATATGTTTGAGAGTAGTTTTGAGGAACTTATAAAATATTTGCAGAAATAGTATTAGTAGGCATTATGGAATCATAGACCAGCAAAACCATAGCACTAAATGTACCCATGTCCCCATGGCACGTAAGGTCACCGAGAAAGAAGGTACCCATAGAAGCACAACCACAGAAGACACAAGAGAAGAGACTAGCTCAGGTCTCTGGGATGGAACTAAGAACATCCATGATGAAGAAAATATAGAAGGAAGCTTGCACGAAGAAGAAAGAAGATAAGGGGAAGAATCCTGTGAAGAAAGGAAATAATTTGATCCAACAAAAATTGCCTCAACAGATCAATGATAGTGAAGAGGAGGCTGAATTTCATTAGATGGAGACATGGGATGGAGAGACTCCCTCTATTCTCCCACCTTACATGCCACCATGAAAAATGAGCGGCAAGCAAGTTAAGGATCAAAAGGATGGAAAGTTTGGCACGTACACTCCATTGATGCTAGAGGAAGTTTCGTTTGATAGCGAAGTTTTGGGAAAGATCTCACAGTTGAAGATGGAACACTGAGACTTTAACAATCAGAGAAAATACCTAGAATTTCAACCAAGCAGATATCTGAAGTAGGTTCAGCACCCACAAAGTGGAGTCATAGTGCTAGAGCCACACTAGTGCACTGCAGGATTGTAGATAGCAAGCTCTTAAACATGCTGAATGTTCCACACTTCGGTAAAAGAACATCTAGTATAGTCTGTCTACGACATCTCCTCGCACTAGTACATTATGGATGCCTTTGGCTAGGGATTAGGATCTCGATCGATGAGATGTTGATCAAAAGAATCAAAATGTTGCCTCATCAAGGAAAATATCCTACCAAATCATTTGTGGGAAAAATTTAGGATAAGAAGATGACACAAATGATGAAGTACAAATTCAGACTAATGACGAAGTCACGAAGATATGTTATCAATTCCATTGATGACGATGGATTTCATTTCACAACTCACATATTAGTAGGTAAGTTAATGAGGAAGTGTAGGACCAATGAGGTTCCTACAACTGTAGTATCTTTGGCTGCGTAGTGCTGTGCATGAGTCCAATTTAACTAGGTTGGATATTTATGAAGGAATTTTTGATAGATTGCAAGGAAGCACAAGAAGAGGGGAAGGTGTTCCACTATGCTTGGCTGATAATTCTCATCATGATAGTTGGATGGAAAGAACTAGAAGACTCATAGTTTCCATCTGTCGAGATGGATATTTGTGAAGCAATGAGGTATGCCTCCCTCTAGGTTACGAAGGAGCTCACACGTGCAATATAGAATAGGATTTTCTTTGTGGTGATGTCAATTTATCTACACATTGTGGTGAATTAGCATCCAAGGTTGTCACCTAGTTTTTATAAGTAGTATTGTCACATTCAAAACTTCAAGGCATACTTTCACAGAGCCTATTTGAAGGAAATGAAGGACCCATCCAGGAAATGGAACCCATTTCAATACTTAGTAGCCGAAGATTATTTTCTTGCATCAGTACAACAGTGGCTGGAATAGTGGATGATTCCACCCTATGGAGCAGTTAGAACAAATAAGGATACCCCATGGGATGGAGGTATGATTGGAAAGGATGTAGAGATAGAAGCAGAGGAAACATAGTAGGAGCATGTGGAAACCCTCAATGATATAGGAGTATCAGAGGAGTCACCTTTTATTGTAAAAAGGAGAGTACCAATGACTTTGGTTAGCAAGAGAAGAAAGAAGAAAGAAGATAAATCCAAGGGCATAGTACCACCTTTCCTCACTGATGAGGAAATCGACGAGATCAGAGAGAAGGTCCAGGAGATCATAGTGGAGACTTGGGACAGAATTGATGATCGCTAAGAGAAATCTTGGCCAAGGTAAAATAGGGGATCACAAAGATGAATACATTTCTGAAAAGAACAAAACAACCAAAACAAATAACTCAGGCACTACACATAGAGCGAAGAATAGAAACACAATTTGGCGTTAGAATTTTGTAGCTGCCGGCTCGGCCACTACAATTAGACACACCAGAGGAAAAATTATGAGCCAAAGCATGGAATATCATCAACATAAGTATTGTTTCACTACCCATTTAGGTGTTGCATGAATTCCATCAAAGATTAACAACTGAGCTGCAACAGTGGGAACAATGAAACTCGGTGTTGACGATGTAGGTGGAAAAGGATAAAGTTGCGCAAAAGAAGGAGCTGTAGAAGGTGGCTAAGAAAAAAGGCGATACGTGGAAATGATGATAGGAATTGGAAAAATCCATTGAAGATACTTGTAGCACTGTCTCAGACATGAAGGTCTGTGAGGAGGAACCACCAGTAGAGAAGTTCGTGAAGCTTAGCGTCACGATGAAGGAATCAAAGAATACACTGGCAAAGATGAAATTTGATTATGAAGTGCATATATTAGAGTTGAAAATAAGGCTACAACTAGCCACACCACTAGAATTTTGGGAGAAGAGGTGGAAATACTTAAAAGAATCATTGAAAAGAATCTCCGACATAGTGGCAGACTATGGGAAATTACTAGATGACACGATGCAGACTTGGACATCACTCCAAGAGGATCCAAACGACCTAGAAGATCATGGAGGAATTACAGGTGAAGAAGAAGTGCCGCAATGAGATCTTGGCAGTTGTGAAGACCCTTCTAGTCTTGCAAAGTCTTGCCAGTATTCCCGAAGGAAAGAAACTCCAAAAGTAGATGGATGACCTTTGGAGGAAGGAGCAAATTTTACAAGAAAGGTCTCAACCATGGCAAGATGACGCCATTCATATTTATCAGGAAGTCGACGAATGGCTTAAAGAGTTGAAGAAAATGGAGACATAAATACTACAAAAAGTTGTTGGTCCAACCACAAAGGCATTGCTAGAGAAAGTGCATCAAGACGAGAAATAAATGGTAGAGACAGTCCAACTGTACAATGCAGTCTATAATAGAATTGTAGCGAAAATCAAGGGAATTGCAGCTGCGTGACTCGGGACAAGTCGCGGGTGAGTGCTGGGGAACTTTTGGGTGTAGGGAAAATTGATCCAAGTTTTGGTCAAAGACTCCACATTTTGTGTAGCGGAGCGTGCAAAGCTAGAGAAGTTCTATTCATCACACAGCGTCTAGGGGCTTTGCCATGCGTCAAAGTCACTTATTTTAGAGTTTAGGCTTCTGTGATCCATATCAAGTTAGAGAAAGATTCTTCGGCGAAAATCACATGGAATCTCATTTGTCGACGCGTTTCGAACCAACTAGTGTGGTTCATCGTTAGGACAAGTTGAAGAAACAGATCTAGCTCATCATGCTAAATAGTCTGAGCGGAGCCTCCAACAGCTATCTTCCCTAACGGCTAGTTTGACTCAAGGACAGGGGTCAAAATTATTATAATAGTTTAATTCGTAAAAATAAATAAATTATTATTAAGGGTAAATGGTACGAGACCTAATAATTAAAAATTATAAGTTAATTAATAATTTAAAAGGAAAATTGGTTAAATAAATGACCTTATAATAAGGGAATAAGTTAAATGCCTAAGAAATATATGAAGAATATATATATAAAAAAAAAGAATAATAATCTTATTTAAAACTATTATTAAAATTGTATGTTAATTAAAAATAATAAAAGGTAATAAAGAGAATCAAAGTTAATAAAAATTATAAGTTAGTTAATAATTTAAAAGGAAAATTAGTAAATTAAATGACCTTATAATAAAGGATAAGTTAAATGCCTAGATATATAGAGTAATATATAAATTAATTTTATATAAAAGTATTATTAAAAATGTATGTTAATTAATAAAAGGTAATTAAGCTATTAAAAGGACCTTAAATGGAAAATTAGTTAATTAAATGACCTTATAATAAAGGATAAGTTAAATTCCTAGTCCCTTCTTTTGTAACAGGTATATGGCATTAGTCCATTGTTTCTCGAATCCATGGTATGTGGACCATGGTCATAACATGGTCTTGTAGTAAGGAAGCCTATATAAGGAAGTGTTATACTTTGTTGATATCTAAGCATAGATAGAATTCATAGGAGCTAAGTGCACGAAGGTCTGGAAGAGTCTACAGTTGAGTACGTAGACCACCTACAGTTGGTTGCACAGGTCAGAAAGGTGTATGTATTGAAGATATTTATTAATAAAGAAAAAAACTGGTGAAGTATTGATTATCTTTCTGTGTTCATTATCTATTGCTATATATATTTTCATGCATGCTTTTTACTGAATTATAAGAAATAATACATGTTATACTATTCTGTGTTATGTTTATGTGTGAAGTATGGATCTGTGAAGTTAATCATCAATGCAAAATTATTTATGTATGTAAAGTTGTACATAGATATCATACATAAGTGAACACACGGGTGGCATAGTGCACATATCCCTTTATCTATAGAAACCTGGTTCTACAACGTCCCATAACTTCTTCGGGTCAGGCTGCGATTTTCTTGTTGGTTTCTATTGAAAGGGCCTTTAGTTGAGGGTTTTTTTGGTGCACCAAACACTCTGAACCTCAGTCAATCCCCCGTACACCAACACGCACTATGATCATCATCGTTATCATCCTTAAAGAAGGATTGATAGGGGATATTTTAAAGATGAGTTTGAGAAAGAGAAGCCACCTGCTTTGATGGATATTTGAAGAAGTTGGAGGATGAAAAAGCATGGCTACTTTGGATGAATAAATTTTTTGAGCTGCATGATTATACAGAGAATATGAAGGCCAGAATAAATATCTTCTACCTGAAATGGAAAATATACATTTGTTGGGAAGATGTGAAGCAGGTAAGAGACATCAGGATAGAGTTGTTGAGTTGGCATGAATTCAAGAGACTTTTCAAGAAGAAATACTTGTCATAAAGGTGCTATGACAACAAAACCAAATCATTCTATGAGATAAATATGGGATCAATGAAAAATGAGGAGTATATGACCAATTTCTTGGGTTTATTGTGGTACATATTGTATCTTAAAGATGAGGGGGCCAAAGTACAAAGATTTGCCACTGTATTTCCGTTGGAATTTAGAGATCATATTGAGTATGATGAACCTTGGTTGCTTGAGGAAGTTATTATCAAATTGAAGCATTTTTATGAGCAGTCAAAGTGGAAGACAAAATATTAGAAAAGGTCAGAAAGGGAAAGACAAAAATAAAGGTAAATGGAAGTCGAAAAGAAAATGGCCTCAAGATGCAAATGAGAATGAAAATGTTTCACCTTACAAGAAATTTAATGGGTCAGAACATGGAGGGAAGCAGAATAAAGGTGATGGTATAGGACAATTTTAGTGTTCGGCATGTGGATAAGTGTGGTTTGAATACACAAGTGGATGAAGATTCTTGGTTAGTGCAGTTGGCTACATGTACGAAGAAGAGACTGCATGAATAGGTAAGATATTGTGCATTTGCGTTAAATGGTATGCCTACCCCCGCACATTTGACTATATTTCCATTGGGATCATAAAATATGCTTTTTTGTATGGACTAGTTGTATCTTCATAGGACCAAAGTGAATTTTTATGAGAAGGTCATTGAGTGTTTGGATGACAATTAAGAACAAAGAATATTGTAGGCTAAGAACAAGGAAACATTAGTTAGAATGGTGATATCTATGCAGGAAAAGCATAGTCACAGAAAAGGGTGTGTGTTATTTGTAGCAAATATTTCTAGTGATAAAGGTAAGGATGTTTAGCATGCATATGTATTAAGGAGGTACCCGATCTTGCAACAATTTTAGGATGTGTTTCAAGAAATATTTCAGAGTTTTCGCTTCACAAAGAAGTGGACTTATCCATTGAGTTGGTTGCAGAAACAACGCTAGCATCGAGGGAACCATACTGGATAAGGACATGGGAGTTCATAGTGCTGAAGTTATAATTGAAGGAAATTCTATTCAAGGGATACACTTCAACAAGTGTATCACCTTGGGGTGCACTAGCCTTGTTTGTGAAGAAGAAGGATGGTACTCTTAGGTTATACATTGGTTATAGGCAGTTGAAAAAAGTAACCATCAAGAACATAAATTTGTTGTTGAGGATTGATGACTTGCTTGATATATTGAAGGGAGTAGCGGTGTTCTCAAATATTGATCTTAGATTAGGATACCATCAGGTATGCATCAAAGAAGAAGAGATCTATAAAATTGCTTTCGAGACCAGGTATGGGAATTAGTTCCATTTGGTTTGACTAATTCTCCAAATACTTTGATGTGCTTTACGAATAGTGTATTGTGTCCTTTCTGGACAAGTTTGTTATTGTATTCATTGATGACATCTTGATATATTCTAAAAATGAGGAAGAGCATGTTGAGCATTTAGCAAAATTATTGAGATTTCTGAGAGAGCATAAATTGTATTCCAAGATTAGAAAGTGCAGTTTCTTTTAGATAGAGGTGCATTATTCAAGAAATATTATTTCCAAGGAAGGCATAGTAGTAGACCCAAAAAAGATTTTTGCAAATACCACTGAGAGGGTGGTGAATCAGTATTACCAGATCAATAATTTTTCATTTCCCAAACAAATTTAAATAGGCTACTTCTGTGAAGTGAACTAGCATGTACACGTTGCTGTGATTAGTGGAACCAGCATATACCCAGAGAACTTGTGATTTAGTTAATTTATCATGTGTTGATATATAACCAATGAATCAATAACTTATTAAATAGTGTAGTAAAAACAGAATAAACCATCACACATGAGCACCAAGATTTAAGGTGGAAACCCAATGTGGCTGAAAACCACTTGTTACTGTCATCTCTATCTTCTTTTAATAATAAGAAGATTTGTTTACAATCTTGTATTGGTGCAGACTCATACCAGTACATAGGAACCCACCTGCAGAAAACTACAGCCTTCTCTCATTTTCCAGCTTCTACTAGAAGGGAGCTACAACCCCCTAGCTCTTGTACTGGCCAATATGTTTACTAATATGTAGGCACCGGCCTATAGAAGGCTACAGGTGGAAACATTTCTTCAAAATCTATACCTTCTTGTTGAGCATACCATTTACAAACAAGTTTGGCCTTGTTTCTAACAAATTCTCCATTTTCATTCAGCTTGTTCTTAAATATCCATTTTGTTCCTATAACATTTTTATCATGAGGTCTAGGAACTAATTCCCAAGTATCATTCTTTTCAATTTGGTCAAGTTCTTCATTTACATTCTAAGGTTCAGTGGAGGATAGTAATGCTAGATAGCTTGACGTCCCTATAAGAGTTCTTCTTGTCTATACACCAGCCCCCTTTTCTCCTAGAATTTGAGATTCTGGATGATTCTTTTGAACATACCTAGATGGAGTCTTTTCCCTTTCTGTTGTATCTTCTTCTAGTTCTTCATTGGTTTCTTCTTCTATATCATTTTGATTTGATGCAGGAAACCATTCCTGAACTTACTCACTGCCATATTCCTATGTTGATTTTATTTTTTCCATATTTCTGCATGTTTCATCAATTACAACATCAATTCTTTCAACATTTTTCTGAAGTCTTTTATTATAACATTTGTATCCTTTACTTCTAGATGAATAACCAAGAAGAATTCCTTCGCTTTCTCTGGGTTCAAACTTACCAAGTTTTTCATCATTCCTTTTGATGAAAAATTTGCTTCGAAGCACTCTAAAGTGTTTTACATTAGCAGGCTTACCATACCAAATTTCATATGGAGTTTGATTTCTATTTATCTGAACATTCACTTTGTTGAGAATAGTCACGACAGCAAATGCGGCTTCACCCCAGAAGGTTGTAGGAGTTCCAAATTCATCAAGCATTTCTCAAACCATTTGTTGAACTGTTCTGTTCATTATTTCCACCATGCCATTTTGCTGAGGAGTTCTTGCAACGAAGAAGTTTCTCTTTATTCCATGTTGTTCATAAAAGTCAAAGGATTTTCCTGATATGAATTCTCCCCCTTGATTAGATCCGAGACATTTTATTTTTTGACCTGATTCATTTTCAACTAAATCTTTTAAGGCTTTAAAATTTTCAATGCTTCATCTTTATGCTTTAGTAGACCTATCCAACACATCCTGGAAAATTCATCAATAAATAAAATAAAGTATTCTTCACCATGAGGTGACCTTTTCCTTGTTGGTCCGCATAAATAAGTATGGATCCATTCAAGAGGCTTACTTGTTGATCCTTCTTTTTCGTTGAAGTGAACTCTAGTTTTCTTACCGACTTGACAAGGTTTTCATATGGTATTTTCTGGGATGCTAATATCTGGAAGATCACGAACTGCCTTGAGCCTACATGCTTTTCTTATTCTATAAAATCTTAGATGTCCCAATATTCTATTCCATAGCCAGTTTTCATTGGTTTCGCTTAGATATAATTGTTGTTGTCCTCCTTTGAGTATGTATAAGTTGTTTGGAGTTCATGTTCCTTTTATCATGGTCTTTCCTATATCAAGCTCACGAACCACACATCTATTTGATTGAAACACAACTTCATTTCCTTGATGACGCATTTGACTCACACTTGATGGGTTATGCTTTAAACCATCTACATACATGACATTTACATCTTTAACCTTTTCCTTCAAGAAGACTAAACCTTTACCTTTACAAAAAGCTGGAGTGTCATTTCCAAATGAGACATTCTTTTCCTTTTCTAAAGTATTATATGAATGAATTTTCTCTTTTATCACCCATCATGTGTTTGGAGCATCTGATGTCAATGTACCATTGATTTTCTCATCCTTCTGCATACAGATTTGTTGGCATTATGATATAGGTGTTGTCCTTGATGGCAACTCACACAGATAACAGTTCACAATGTAACAAGTTAACAACAAAGGATTATAGATTAGACTCCAGAGATTGAAGAAAGAGAGGTATACACTGGTTCACTTTGTTAAAGTAGCGTATACATGTGGGAGCACTGAACAAAAAGAGCATATACGTATACACGCACTTTCATACAAGGAAAAGTGTGTATGGGATGGAAAATCAAGTTTTTGGTCCAAGATATTTGGTCTGTGGTATTGACCCTAGGTATTTGGTCCAAGGTATTGGTCCTAAAGTGATTTTGGTCCAAGGTATTGGTACTAAGTGTTTTCGGTCCAAGGTATTGAAAAAGGGCCTAAAGCTATATAAGGAAGAGAAGATCATAAGGTCAAGTGTGCAAGCAATAAGGTTCTAAGGAATACTTCTATATGAAGTATATTTTATGTTGCACGGTTATGTTTGGGACTAGATATGAAATATTCATGTGCACCTTGAGTTCAATATTGGATCAAGAATCATGAGACTTGAAATGACTTATTCTTAATTGATCTGATATTGGTTGAGACTAGATCTGATGTTTTGTGTCTGTTCTATTCATTATCTATCATGATCTAGGTTTATCTAAGGTCTAAAATTGCAACAATGTTCTGAGTCAATATTTATAGATCTATACGCAGGTTCATCTTGGCAAAAGAGCATATACATGCAGGTTCATCTCTTCCAAGTAGCGTATGCAAATGAAAATCTTAATGTTCAGGGATGAATGATCTATTGGATCAATGTTGTTGTATTACTATTGTTTCTCAATGAAGTCTTCTTAGATCTCAATGTAAAACTGAATGCATAAGGAGGCTGGCATTTGATTGATTGATTGTATAAGGAAGAAGAAGTGATCTCTCTCTCTCTCTGCCTGTGTAAAGCTCTGTAAGTTGACAGTAGATACTTAGTATATTAATAGTTGTTACAGACTTCATTCAAAAGTTTATGTTTGCAGTAGTTTTGAAGGTATATGCAGGTTTAATTAATGGAAGTAGCATATACACACATTTTGGGCTCAGCCAAGTAGCGTATACACTCTAATGCATGATTTTTGAGGCTACAACTAGTTCTGAATGATGATGTAGGGTTTTGGATTCAACAAAGTGTTCTGGTGTCAATGATCTGATTGTTCAGATTAACTGAATATTGGTTGATGCAGTTTAAGTTTAAAAGTTTGGATGGGTCCAATCTGAAAGTTTGATGAAACGTGGCCTTTAGATTGTGGTGTTGTGATCCAGGAGTATCCAGTCTGAAAATTCATGAAACGTGGTCCCCGGTGGAAGAGTGGAGTTTTCTGTAGGCTGGCACCTACGTACTAGTAAACATATTGGCTAGTACAAGAGCTAGGGGGTTATAGCTCCCTTCTAGTAGAAGCTGGAGAATGAGAGAAGCTTGTAACCTTCTGCAGGTAGAAGCCTATGTACTGGTATGAGTATTCACCAATACAAGATTGTAAACAGATTTTCTTATTATTGAAAGAAGACAAAGATGACAGCATGAGGGTGTTTTTACCCACATTGGGTTTCCAGCTTATATCTTGGTGTTCATGTGTGTTGCTTATGTGTTATGCTTTATTCTACTTTTACTGCATTGTTTAATAAGTTTTTGATGTACTAGTTTAAGCTCAACACATGATAATTTGTCTAAATCATAAGTTATCTGGATATATGCTAGTTTCTTTAATCACAGTTGTGTGTACATGTTAGTTCACTTCACTGAAGTAGCGTATAAAAATTAGCTTAGGAAATAAAATTATTGATCTGATAATACTGATTCACCCCGCCCCCCTCTCAGTATTATTTCCAACAATTGGTATTAGAGCAGGTCCTTAAGAAGAAGCTTGATCACTTGAAGAGAGATTGATCAACATGAATAAACACTTTGCATGGGATGGATGATGTAATATTTATTGTATGTCTGTCATGTATAACCAATTTGTATATCCCCACTTGGTTGGGTGGATGAGTCAAATCTAGTGTACCCCCACTTGGTTGGGAGACTGATATATGTATGAGTCATTGGTGATAGGAAGGTCATACTCACTTAGTTGAGTAATAGAGTCATGCTATTATTTTGAAAATATGTTTTTTGCAGATTTTTCATGTGCTCAGGGGGAGCATGGACCTCGCATGGATGGTTTAGTACATCTCAAGCATAGGGGGAGATTAATTAGAAAATTCAACATATACTCAGGGGGAGCATGGACAACATAATGTATATTGTTGGCTTGTTGGGGACTGACCTAGGTTCAGAGGTGATTTAGCCAAACAAATCCCGGTACTATTGGCCCTTTCGGCAACAGTCCATGGAGCACAGACTGAGGTCTCACTCGAAGTAGTATGGGAGGGTGCTAGAACTAGCTTTTTGCACCCTAGAGATGTCTAATGATTTTCGGTGGTCTGCAGTTTGACCCTACACACACCTATCAGGACTGCATAGCCGGTGATGTTGTTCCTCATGCCGCCCTACTTGTGGCTCAATCCACGTTAGTACCCAATCCCTTATTATGAACTCGATATTATTTGTTTACTTAGCTTATCTACATGTGTTTAGTTATACTTAACAGTGTTCACCATTGATGTCCGTGTGCGTGATAAATAAAATAGTATAATTGCAAAAGATATATAATAACTCAAAACAGATACACAAGATTTAGAATCAAACTTCCCTATTTTATTCTTCTTCCTTAGTTACAGACTCGACTCCACCCTACGCACTTAGCTGCAAGGGTCCACGCACTAAGCTGCAGACTCTACTAGGCCTTTTCACACTCAACTGCAGAGCCTCTTCTTACTACTACAACCCAAAGCACTTAGACCTTTTCTCTATGCTCACTATCTTCTAGACTCCATTTGGTTTTCTATCTATTTCTTCATTATCTTTACAACTTAGAGCCACACTCTTTATATATAATCCCATGGTCTGCGGACCATGGGTAGGCCAACACTACATTCAAAACTTAGGGCGGACAACCCTATGACTCTAGCATACAATTTGCACTCTGCGCCCACAATTCACGGAGTCTTTATAACAATAATACTGAAAAATTGGGCTTTGAGCCCTAAAACATGCTATGGGGGGATTCCATGCCCAATAGGCCCCCAGAAAAAACATTGTGACTCATCCTCAAGTCATTCTATCAACGCAGTGCTCTTGGCGCAGAGTCCTTACAGCTGGTCCCGAATGGTCTTGATTTGTGCAACGCACTGAGCTGCTGCTTGCTGAACCTATTGCATTCATTTTTCTGAGATATCCATGTCTAAATTGGGTCCTTACATCTGTACCAGCATCTGATGTGTATGTTTATATTCTGCGCCCTTGTCTAGCTCCTCGAGTTGCAAAGACTGTGCTTTGGCTGGTTAGTGAGATAGCTAACCCACCCGTGTAGGGCTTCAAGCGACTGTCGTTTACTTTTCCTGGGAAGGGTTCTCCATTTAGTTTGACTAGCTGGATCGCGCCTACATCTGTGACCTCTGAACCACATATGGTCCCAGCAGTGCATTCTGAATTTTCCCAGAATTTTTTCAAACTTAATGTCATACAATAGCACTAAGTCGTTTACCTTGAAAGTGCACAACTTGATATGGTAGTCGTGCTAGGCTTTTTCACACTGCTTTTGTACCTGCTGATGAAATCCAACCAAAAATTGTTCCTCCCCAAGTTCTTCCAATTGTGCGATCCTTTCCTCTAGAGCTTCATGGTCCTTCATCCCTGTGAGCATTGTTATTCACAGACTAGGTACGATGTATTCCATAGGCATGACATCTTCCACGCCATAAACTAACGGGGAAGGTGTCTGTCCTGTCAATTTGTTTCACATTGTCCTGTAAGCCCATAGTACATCAGGTATGTGTAGGTCCCAATCGTTTCGCTGCGCATTGAACACTTTGGTCAGTACAACCTCCAATATTTTGTTGAATGCCTCTACTGTCCCATTAGCTTGTGGGTGGTACAGTGTACTTTTCTGATGATACACCTGGAATTCTTCTGTGAGTGTGCTAATGGTTTCATTTAGGAAATGTGTTCCATGATCACTCATTAAGATTTTTGGACAACCAAATCATTTCAACACGTTTTCGAACAAAAACTTTGCAACTGTAGTGGCCGTGCAGTCTTTGACTAGTTGCGCTTCTGCCCATCGTGTCAGGTAGTCCGTCACGGTGATGATGTAGTGTGCACCCATCTTTCCCTAAGGTTTGGTCAGTCCCACAAAGTTGATTGCCCATTTTTCAAATGGCTGCAGTGTCAGTTGTGGATTTAACGACATCTCATCCCTCCGCGAGGGTTTTCGAGTCCTTTGACATATTTCGCAGGCCTTACAGTGCCCTTTCAAATCCTGCTGCAGGGTTGGCCACCATAACCCTTCGCGAAGAATCTTCTGAGTAGTCTCGCATCCTGCATAGTATCCTCCTGGAGCTCCCCCATGTGCTTCTGCAAGAATCCGACCTCGTTCAAATTCGGGTACATATCTTTGCAATATCTCATCATTTCCCATTTTGTATAGGTGCCCTGCGATGATAGAAAAGTCCATCACGCACACCACCAATTCCTTTTTTTGTTGGATTGAGTATTCCTTCAGCATAGTCCCTGTTGTGAGAAAATGGATTATATCTTCGAAGTGTCCATCCACGACGTGTACTACAAAGAGCTGTGCATCAGGTAGTCCCTCCTCCAAATTCATGGGTTCCTTGCCCGTCTCGATTCGTAACAAGTGATCTGGTCCTACGTTCAGGTACCCTAGCTTGGTTATGACCTTGAAATCATATTCTTGGAACAGTAAGAGCCATCTGCATATGCCCCCCCCAACAGAGGCTTATTGACCAATAATTTCAATGCGGAATGGTCGGTATACATCTTGAAATGTCCTCCAAGTAAATAGTGGTGATATTTTTGGAGCACGTACTCCATCGCTAACCCCTCATGCTTGGTGGTGGAATAGTTCTTTTCTACTTTGGACAATCTCTGAATTGCAAATGCGATTGAGTGATCCATGCCATTCGCGCCCTCCTATGTTAGTACTGCTCCCAGTGCAATACACGAGACATCAACATGTACATGAAATTTCACATCCCATTTTGGGAAGACCAGGATGGAGTGGAGGCCACTTTCCCCTTCATTACATCCAAACTCTTCCTGCAATCATCGACACTATTATTTGGGCATAACTTTTGATAAACTTCCTATAGTATCCGACGTGTCCCAAGGTAGCGCTTAGTTGTTTAACACTTCACGGTGCTTCCAAATTTAGAATAGTGGCAATCTTCGCAGGGTCCACCATCAGTCCTTGTTTGCAGACCACATGTCCCAGCAAGTTTCCAATGGGAATGAGGAATGTGCACTTCTTAAGGTTCAACACAATCTGATGTCAGCGGCAAGTATCCAGCATCAAGTGTAAGCTTGCTACATGGTGCTTAACTAATCCAAAGAGAGTCCAATCATCCAGATAGAACTGCAAGAACTTGTGGATGTATTCTTTGAATGCAGCCACAATGATCCGCAAAAAGATGGCTGATGTGTTCTTTAATCCAAACAACATAACAATATATTGAAAGCAGCCCCATTCTGTTGCGAATGTCATTTTGCTCTTGTCTTCTGGCGTGATCCTGATCTGATGGTACCCTCAGAACCCATCCATGAATGAGTATGCTTCCTGACCTCCAACATTCTCTAGTACTTCATCTGTGAACATTGTTGGGAATGGATCATGTATACAGGCGTCGTTCAACTTCCTAATGTCCATGCATATTCTTATTTTTCCTTTCTGCTTTTTCTGTTGTACTACCGTAGGACTCACCCAGTCGGACTCTTCCACTGGCTCAATAATTCTGGCTACGAGTGTTTTGTCTAATTCTTCGCAGACATTTTCCTTATATTTTAGATACAATCAGTAAGGCTTCTTCTTAACCGGCTTCGTGTCAGGTTTCAGGGTGATCTTCATCATCCCTAAGTCACCAATGATCCCTTTTTAGTCCGTAATTTTGGTAGGAAACAAGTCTTGGTATTCACAGAGTAACTCAACGACCTTATCCACCATGGTGTCATCCCAATAGTCCCCAAGCATTGCATAATTTAGCTATGCTTCGGTTCCCATGTTTACCTGCTTTGTTTTTAGCGGCGTAGTGATGTCGAGGTCCTCAATCTATGGTCGGTGAACCTCGTGATAGCCTTCTATTTCTGGATGTTAATATTTCATGGGACCTCCTCATCCTTCTCAACAGTTACATTGTAACACTCTAGCATGCAGCTCAGCTATGTTGCCCATTCTAGTTGAAGTACCTCCATTGGCTCCTAGGGTATTTTGAAAATAACTGCTTTTATTGCCTGTAGCGCATCATCAACAATATCCAACTAATGATCTTCAAACGTGAAAGTTAACAGATATCCCTCGCACGAGATATCCCATTCGCTTGTACCATGGCGGAGCTCCGTCTCAGCATACCAATTCATGGGTATGACATCCAGGGTATGATAGAATAAATGTACCCATTCGGGCTGTGGCTCTTCCCTGTAGACATTGGTCCATTTCACAAGGTGTGTATGTGGATCATCCTATCCATGATAATTGTCTACTAGCCGCATCTATGGTTTCCCAAATCGTAGGCACATCATCCTTCTACATCCACACCATTCCTCAAAACTTCCCTGATGTGTACCCCACCACCTTGCTGGCATCGCACGCAGTGACCATTTCAGAGCATCAAACCACTGTTGTTTTGGTACTGTACTTTCAAATTTGTCCAAGAATTCATCCACCGCTATCAACCCATCATACCTAGGCATATCCCTTACCTCTGTTGTCACACAACGCAGTGATCTAACGATGATGTTGCAATTAAGTGTTGTTACTTTGTGCAGCTGATTCTGCCATCGCTCTACCTCTTCATCTGAATCCGAAGTGTAGGAGATTTCGCGCTGCCATAAAATCCTACCATTTGCAGTTGGGTTCACCCAGTCCTGTTGTCACATGGTTATCTTGTAGATGCAATTGAGATCATCATCACTATCATCATCACCCACTGATTCAGTGTATCACGCTCCTTCAATCGGATCTAGCGGTACTACTACGCGTAATGACTTTTTTTCAAAAAAAAATTTGTGCTTCTTCAGATTTATGACTCCGTTGATATAGGTGGTGCAGTCTATTCCTAGTAGTGCAGGAGAGGGATTGTTGTCGTTTACAATCTCTATTACTTCGAAATCTGCCAACGCGCTCACACCTTCAATATCCACCATTACCCCTTGCAATCTCCCCATGGGGAGGATCTTCTGTTGGTTTGCCATTGGCAATTGAATAGGAGACCATTATAGTGTGGGTCTACCCATGCGTTCCCATGTTTGTTTCGGTAATACATTCACATCCGATCAAAGATCTATGATTAGTTGATCCATTTCATACTTGTTGATTTACGCAGTCAACCTCATTCCCCTCCTTGTGCGTAATGCATACTTTCCAGGTTTCCGGACCGTGCACGATTCTCCTGACCCCACGCACCTAGTGATAAGTTCCTTTAGTCCTTTTATTGCCTTACTGTCATGCAGAAGTTTTATGCATGTCTCCTGAAAGGTAGTGAGCATTGAAGGATCCATCCTTGGTTCTACTTGATCCTTACTACCTGAAGTGGAGGCCTCCATGAAGCTCTTCTTAGCTTCCATCAATGTCTCCTTCACATGTTCTAAATCAAATTTAGGTTCCTTTGTAGGAGCCTTTTGAACCCATGCACTTTCTTCTGGCTGCATCCCTTTATCATCTTTAATGGTGATACCGCTTCTAAGCACTATGTTTACATTCGGGTCTTCTTCGTGTAGCCCAGACCTCATCATTTGCAAATTCTGAGTCAGAGGAGGCTGGAGTACCCCTTTTTCATGCAATCTTGCTATCGATGTTGGGAATTCTTCTACCTCATGATCAAACTAAGTGTTGTATAAACATGATGTCCTCGTCAAATTTGTACAATCGCAGGTGTAGTGTCCTGGCCCTCCATAATTGTAACAAATTAGTTGTCCGCGACCCCTTCCTGGTCCCATTCCTCCTCGACCTCATTTGCGCCACTGAAATCCAGTGTGAGCCATTCCTGCATTTGGGTTGAGGGCTCACGTTTCAGTCTGTACCCTATAGGCAGGAGTCTGATCCATCATTAGTTCATAGCTTCTGCAAGTGCATTCATCATGGCCTACCGACCTGTAGAAATTACAAAACAATTGATGGGACATCTGCATATACTTCTGCAATAGATGAAAATTATCTGTAGTGTGTTTTCCTCCTATCTGATAGATCGCACACCATAGTGCAAGTGTCGCGCTTGGTCCTTCTTGTGCCTCAGGTATTAACAGCATCGACCCTCCTCCCGCCAAGTAATTCGCAAATATAGGACAGTGGTCCTTGTCATGCCCCTAGCCTTTTCATTTTATGCACCATACCTCCTCACATGTCTCTGGCTAAGGTGCCCTGTCTGGTTTCAAACTCTGCATTTCTAGTCTAGACACAGATTTTGCAGTTTCACATCGATTTGTTGGACTCCTAGACTAGGATCTTGTATAGGGATCTCATGTAATCTCATTTCCATATCCAAGGTTTTGGCCTGGGTGGAAAGCTTTTGTTGTGAGAATGCCATCCTTAAATGTGGTGTTAATGATGCTACAAACCAGGTGTGGTGCCATCCATCCGTCAAAGTCATGTCAGCTTTGCGAATCATACTCTTCAACCTATGGTCCAGATCCTAGGGGGTCTCGCTTGGGAGCATCGTGATCTCTTTAAATCCAATAATTGATTGTGTCTCCGACTTTCGCCTGCTAAAATCCCTATTCGGCGTGGCCTGGATTTTTCGATTCCTGCATTGGTATGGTCATTAGAATGCTTAATGTACCATGTTAATGTGCTATCCTACAATGCGCTTACCAACGTAGCCTTCTTTATATTGTGATCCATGACTCCTTGTTCTTCTCGTATCGCCCTTACCATGAACCAAAATTGGTCCAGATCTTCGTTCCCTTCTCCCCTGAATACTAGCAGTTTGATCACACTCGCCATACCAAACTGTGATGGTGGCAGAGATGGGGTGGGTGGAGATGAAAATGAATAGGGTGAGATGGGTGGCAGTGTAAGTGGAAGTGGTAAGCACGGAATTTGCTGCTTTATCAAACCGACCGCGCTTCTCGGAGAAACTTTTGCGAGCTCTTCCTCGCTTTCCCGTGCACGTGAAATTAAGGTACTAGTTTCTAACTCTTCACTACTTCCATTTTTGTATATCTTCCCACTTCGCATAGTCCCAGACATTAATTTATTCGCATAACTTGCTTTTCACACAATAGCATCTTAATCCACGTATTCAAAGATTTAATATACTCACTTTGTGGCCCTTTGAGGAAGTGTCATTCTGCCTCACTATAGCTGACAGTTGTATCTATCGTGAACTCATCGATAAATCTTACTATAATACGATCACGCCAATGGTCCACAACTTGTGTGATCTTATCTCCTGACGCTTCTAGTCTGCTCACTAATTTCGGAGTCCACATGATTGGTTTGTCAAGCCTACACCTTCCCTAACTGTCTGCTAGCTTTGCGATCCACTCATACAATTCGGAAGGAAGGGACACATAGAAAATTTTGTGGATTTCTGTATATAAGTAGCGCTCCAACCATTGTTCCTTAGATACTTGCAAATTGTTGTTTTCCTGCACCGTGAACTCGTAAATCTTCTTGTCCAACCATCATTCAATTTCTTTCTTGGTTGGATTCCAGTGACACGACATCAGACATCCCTTATGCAGATCCTGGTTCTGGCAACAGAACCATTTGTTGGCTTGTTGGGGCCAAACCGAGCTTTAGAGGTGATTTAGCCAAACAAATCCCAGTACTACTGGCCCTTCTAGCAACAGCCCACAGAGCGTGGACTAAGGTCTCACCAGAAGTAGCATGGGAGGGTGCTAGAACTAGGTTTCTGCACCCTAGATATGTCTGATGATTTTCGGTGGTCCGTGGTTTGACCCTGCACGCGCGTCCCTATGCACACCTTTGAGGACTGCGCAACCAGTGATGTTGTTCTTCGGGTCTCCCTACTGATAGCTCAATCCACATTAGTACCCAATCACTTATTATTAACTTGATATTAGTTGATTACTTAGCTTATCTGCATGTGTTTAGTTATACTTAATAGTGTTCACCATTCATATCCTTTGTGCACGATAAATAAAACAATATAATTGCAAAAGATATCAACCATATAATAACTCAAAATAGATACACAAGACTTAGAATCAAGCTTCTCTTTATTTTCTTTTTGCATTGGTTACAGACTCGACTCCGCCCTATGCACTCAGCTACAAGGGTCCGCGCACTTAGCTGCGGACTCTACTAGGCCTCTGCGCACTCAGTTGTAGAGCCTCTTCTTACTACTATGACCCAAAGCACTTAGACCTTTTCTCTATGCTCGCTATATTCTAGACTCTATTCGGTTTTCTATCTATCTCTTCATTATCTTCACAAGTTAGAGCCTTTCTCTATTTATACAATCCCATGGTCCACGTACCATCGGTAGGCCGACACTACATTAAAAACTTAGGGTGAAAAACCCTATGACTCTAACATACAATTTGCGCTCCGCGCCCACAATTCGCAGTCTTTACAACAATAATACTCAAAACTTGGGCTTTGAGCCCCAAAACATGCTGTGGTTGGATTCCATGCCCAACATATATCAAAAGGGGAGAATATCATGGTCAACCCTTTGCCCTTGATGTCAAAGGAGGAGAGTGTCTTGGTGTTGTTGTTGCCATCAAATCCAAAGGGGGAGATTGGTGGCATTATGATAAAGGTGTTGTACTTGATGGCAACTCACACAGATGACAGTTCACTATGTAACAAGTTAACAACAAAGGATTACAGATCAGACTCCAGAGATTGAAGAAACAGAGGTATACACTGGTTCACTTTGTCAAAGTAGCGTATACATGCAGGAACAAAGAACAAAAAGAGCATGTACGTATATACGCACTTTCACAGAAGGAAAAACATGTATGGGATGGAAAATCAAGTTTTTGGTCCAAGTTATTGGTGCAAGGTATTTTGTTAATGGTATTGAACCTAGGTATTTGGTCCAAGGTATTGGTCCTAAAGTGGTTTTGGTCCAAGGTATTGACAAAGGGCCTAAACCTATATAAGGAAGAGAAGATCATAAGGCCAAGTGTGCAAACAATAAGATTCTAAGGAATACTTCTATCTGAAGTATATTTTATGTTGCAGGGTTATGTTTGGGACTAGATCTGAAATATTCATGTGCACCTTGAGTTCAATATTGGATCAAGAATCATGAGACTTGAAATGACTTATTCTTGAATGATCTGATATTGGTTGAGACTAGATCTGATGTTTTGTGCCTATTCTATTCATTTTCTATCATGATCTGGGTTTATCTAAAGTCTGAAATTGCAACAAAGTTATGAGTCAATATTTGCAGATCGATATGCAGGTTCGTCTTGGCCAAAGAGCGTATACATGCAGGTTTGGCTTTTCCAAGTAGCGTATGCAAAATAAAAGCTTGATGTTCAGGGATGACTGATCTATCAGATCAATACTGCTGTTTTGCTATTGTATTACTGTTGTCTATCAATGAAGGCTTCTTAGATTTAAATGCAAATCTGATTGCATAAGGAGGCTGGAATTTGATTGAATTATTGTATAAGTAAGAAGAAGTGATCTCTGTCCCTACCTATGTAAATCTCTATAAGTTGACAGTAGATATTCAGTATATTAATAGTTGGTATATACTTGATTCAAAAGTTTATTTTTGCAGTAGTTTTGAAGGTATACGCAGGTTTAATTAACGGAAGTAGTGTATACGCGCATTTTGGGTTCAACCAAGTAGCATATACAATCTAATGCATGATTTTTGAGGCTACAACTTGTTCTGAATGATGATGCAGGGTTCTGGGTTCAACACATTGTTCTGGTGTCAGTGATGTAATTGTTCAGTTTAATTGAATATTGGTTGATGTAGTTTAAGTTTAAAAGTTTTTATGGGTCTAGTGTGAAAATTTGATGAAACGTGGCCTTCAAATTGTGGTGTTGTGGCGGAGGAGTATCCAGTCTAAAAATTAATGAAACTTGGTCCCTGGTGGAAGAGTGGAGTCTTTTGTCGGTTGGAACCTATGTACTAGTAAACATATTGACTAGTACATGAGCTAGGGGGTTGTAGCTCCCTTCCAATAGAAGATGGAGAACAAGAGAAGGTTGTAACCTTCTGCAGGTATAAGGCTGAATACTGGTATGAGTCTGCACTATTACAAGATTGTAAATAGATTTTCTTATTATTAAAAGAAGATAGAGAGGACAATAGTAGGTGGTTTTTAGCCACATTGGGTTTCCACCTTAAATCTTGGTGTTCATGTGTGTTTCTTATGTGTAATGCTTTATTCTACTTTTTAATGCACTGTCTAATAATTTTCTAATGTACTGGTTTAAGCTCAATGCATGATAATTTGTCTAAATCACAAGTTCTCTAGATATATGCTAGTTTCTTTAATCAGAGTTGCGTTTACACGCTAGTTCACTTCACTAAAGTAGCGTATATAAATTTGTTTGGGAAATAAAATTATTGATCTGATAATACTGATTCACCCCCCCTCTCAGTATTATTTCCAATAAGAGTTATGCCACATATTTCTAATTGAGATTCCTTCTTTCTCCATATCTTGGGATTTAATGATGTTTTTTCCTTTTGGAGTGATGGCTAGAATTTTCTCCTGCATTCAGATTCTTCATGACAAAAGTTGTTACAAATCGAACATTCTACTTCATTTTCAAGAGGAGAAAATTTATTATAGGAACTTTTCTTGATTCCTATTACACTCCTTTGATTTCATCCTTCTCTAGTCATGATGGTTTTGTAAGGAACACATTGAGTAACCTTATGCCCAAAGTTATGACCTGAAAAGCATTGCCCATTAAACAAATTTCTACGATCATAGAACCTTTTGGCATTGTTTACCTATTGGTTGAAGCTTCTACTGATATTCATCCTTGGAGTAAATTGGGTATGATTTACCTGATGAGTAATTTTAGGCCTTTTCTAACGATTGACATACTGTTCATTGGTCTTTGTTGCATCAAGATAGATTCTGGTGGAGGCTGATGACTTATGTGGTTGAGATGATTCTTCAATATATCCAAGACCTTTCTTTATCATAGGAGAACGCTGAACTTTGATGATCTCATTTAAATTTTCAGATCCTTTAGCAAATCTAATACTAAGAGATTTTGTCTTCTCAAGTTCTGTCCTTAGACCCACAATTTCACATTCTATATTTTCATTGTGTTTTTCTCTTTCAGCGAGTTGGTGTGTCAATGTATTGATGATCATATTTTTTTCTTCTACACAGATTTTGAGTTTAGTAATTTCTTCAAGAAATCCTTCCTCTTCTAAGGCATCCAAAAAATCATCATTTTCATAAGCCATGAGTAGTCTATAATATTGGTCAGTTTCATCTTCATCACTATTGGATAAGTCATCATTATCTTCATGCATATAGTAACTCCTTCTATTCATAACATGTTTTCTATTTCCTTTTGCATATTCCTTTCCTTTTTCATATTTATCTTTATGAGGACAATTCGCAGCATAATGGCCGACTCTACCACAAGCAAAGAATTTGAAAGGTAGATTACCTCTGAATCTTCTAGAACCCTGTTGAAGCTTCTTGACAAAATTTACCTCATATTCTTCTTCTGAAGTGTGTTTTGATTCGTTGTGCTCTTGCTTTTCTTTCTCCCTTTTCTGACGCTTTAAAAGCGGCTTCTCTCATATTTGATTTACCTCCTTTTCTCATTTCAAAGGTAGTTATGATTCCATGGAGTTAGTCCACTCAATAGTGTGGGCTAATACGCTGGTGTTGACCCCTGGTAATCTCTACGCTTGAATTCCTTGATTTTCCAACCTTTACATGCTTTTCCTCTTGCGCGAGTGTGTGTATACGTATACATGCATTTTGTTCTATGGACCTATGTGTATACGCTGTTTTGACTAAGTCGACCCGCGTATACATCTTAAACTGCTTTTCACCATCCTTTACCTTCAATTTCTTCTTTCTCATTAGTAGACTTTACTTCCATCTTCCTATTATTCTGTACCAATGCCCTGTTACATTTGAATGGATTTGTTACACTGTGGGTTACCTTTCATCAAAACTGAACTAACCTATGAGTGAGTTGCCATCATGGACAACACTTGCATCATAATGCCAACAAAGAGAAGAGCTATCATGGAGTGGGTAGCTCCTGGAAATGTCGATGAGGTATGGTCATTCATGGGGTTAGCAGGTTATTATAGGAGGTTCATGAGGATATTATCTCACATTGCGTATCCTATTACGTCAATACAGAGGCAAGGTAAGAAATTTGAATGGACATGGGAGTGTATAGCTAGTATTGATAAATTGAAGCAATTGTTGACAAATGTTCCATTGTGAAAGATTGCAGATCCGGATAAAGAGTTTGTGGTGTGTACAGACTCTTGCAAAAGAGGACTTGGTAGAGTCCTGATGTAGGAAGGATAGGTAGTATGCTATTAGTCAAAGAAACTAAATGATCATGAAAAAATTATCCCACACATGATCCCAAGTTAGCAATGATCATCTGTGCTTTGAAGATGTGGAGACACTTTTTTCTTGGCAGGAGGTTTATCTTGATAAGTCATCACAGTGGGTTCTAATACTTGTTTGACCAGTAGAATCTGAATTCCAAGAAATCTATATGGTTGGCCATGATGAGTGAGTACAAATTTGAGATCAGGCACATCAAGGGTAAGGAGAAAATGGTTGCATATGGTATTAGTAGGAAAGTACATGTGAATCACATGGTAGCTATGAGTTCTTATGGGATAGGCTTATAGCATCAGATGTTACAGGCAAGACAACAAGATGGCACATACATGGAACTTATGCACAAATTATAGTAGGGTACAGGTGGTTAGGATGTGGACTATCATCTTACAACATATTTTTTATCACATTTATGGACAAGATATATGTGCCAGATAGTAGTGAGCTTAAGAATACTATCTTGTGAGTGATTCATCAAAAATTGTATTCCGGTCACCTAAGATACCATAAGACGTTGATAGAAGTGAAGTGTTAGCATTATGATACAGGTGTTGTCCTTGATGGTAACTCAAATATATGATGAATGATAGCAAATCACAATGCAATAGGTTAACAATAAAGGATTACAGATCAAACTCAAGAGATTGAAGAAAAAGAATTGTTTAAGAAGTATACAATGGTTCACTTTCTCCAAGCAGTGTACACAGACGGGTTAATAGAACAAAAGGAGTGTATATGAATGCACACACTTTCACAAAAGGAAAAGCACGTATGGGATGGAAAATGAAGGTTTTGGTCCGAGGTATTGGTCTGGGGTATTGATAGATGATCTAAGTATATAAGAAGGAGAAGATCAAAAGGCTAAGGGCGCAAGTAATGAATATCTTATGGAGAGAAAATATGCATGTTATGGGTTTCTAGTTCTTTGCTTGATCTAAACTAAGGATGAACCTAAGACGTTAATGATGGATGAGATCTGACGATGGATCGGGATCATAAGACCAGAAATATATTATCATTATGTGGTCTAATCATGGATAATCTATATCTATATGCTAACACATGTTTTATTCTGTAAATGTTATGATCTAGGTATGGCTAATGTCTGGAATAGTTTTAAAGTTTTAGTTAGTATTTGCGGATGTATATGCTGGTTTTCCTTAGTCAACGCATGTATACACGCTGATTCGATACTCAAAAGTAGTGTACACATTATGAGATATGATGTTTGAAGATGCAATTGGTTCTGGTTGTTGATGCAGAGTTTTGTGTTCTGGTCTTTGTTTTTGTGACATTGTTTGAAATGTTTAGATTGATTGATTATGATTTGTGTTAGTGTTCATGGGCTTTCAGTGATTGGTTGTATTGCAGTGGTGATTGATTTTGAGCTTCAATGTTGCTAATGTGTCCAATATGAAAATTGGATGAAAAATGGCTTTCATATTATGTTGTTGTGTACTAGGAGTATCCAGTCTAAAAATTTATGAAACATGATCCCTGGAGGAAGAGAGAAGGTCATAGTCTTCTATAGGCCAACACCTATGTACTGGTAAACATATCATCGAGTACAAGAGCCAGAGGGTTGGAGATCCCTTCCAGTAGTAGCTGGAAAATGAGTGAAGGTTGGAGCCTTCTCTAGGCTAGTGCCTACGTAATGGTAAACATATCGGCCAATACAAGATCCAGGGGGTTGGAGCTCCCTTCTAGTAGCATCTGGTGAATGAGTGAAGGTTGGGTGCTTCTTTAGGTCGGCACCTGTGTACTAGTAAACATATCAGCTAGTACAAGAGTTATGGGGTTGTAGCTCCCTTCTAGTAGAAGTTGGAGAATGAGAGAAGGTCGTAGCCTTCTACAAGTCAGTGCCTACATACTAGTATGAGTATACACTAGTCAAATATTATAAACAAGTTTTTCTTATATTAAAACAAGATAGAGAAGATAACAACAGGTGGTTTTTCTCCTGCATTTGGTTTCCACCTTAAATCTTGGTGTTTATGTGTTTTTCTTATGTGTGATGGTTTATTCTATTATTACTGCAGATGGTTACTATTTAAATGGTTAATAAAGTACTTATTAGATATCAACAGATGATGAATTAACTGAATCATAAATTCACTAGATATACGCTGGTTGCCTTGAAGAAAGTTGCGTGCACATGGAAGTTCCCTTCATTGAAGTATCATATATAAATCCAAGTATGAAATGAAAAAGTTATTGATTTGATCAATACTGATTCACACCCCCCCAGTATTATTCCCAACAATTGGTATCAAAGTAAGTCCTTTGGAAGAAGATTGATCGCTTGAAGGAGATTCATAGAAACAATGGGAAAGAAGCTAAAGAAGAAAGCGCCTCAGAAGAAGAAGAAATCTCAAAGTAATAGTGACAACATGAGAGACAATTGACCATCAGGTGGAATAAAGTATTTAGATTCAAAATCACCTCAGATTTAAGATGAACAAGCAAAAGAAGCACCAAGTACAAATTTTTGGTCTTCTAGTGAGACTTTTCTCTGTTCATGCAATGTTGAGGATATTGAAAGTGATAGTGAAATGAATATAGAGGCAGGAGTTAAAAGACTCAGATAAAATTAGAGATTAATAAGATCTATTTAACAAAAGGGAGTGTTCCTTCAAAGAAGAAGTTACCAGATTAAAAGCTCAGTTCGAGGAAGGAAACAAAGTAAGGAAGCAGTACAAGGAAAAGGACGATCAATGTCGAAAGCTGTGGGATGAAGTGACATCATTAAGAAATGAAGTAAATTAAAAGAGTTCAACAATCAAGAGACTTAAATATAGATCCAATTACTATGAAAGTCTTGAAGCTGAGACCGCCTCTCTAAAAGAACAAGAAAATGAGATTCTCAAATTAAGGCAACAAGTGGAAGAACGAAGAAAGGTTGAATAAACCATGAAGAAGCAATACCTTGAAAAGGAAGAGAAATATCAGGTTGAGGTAAATATCCTAAAATGTAAATTAGAAGAAAAGGATAAAATTTTACGATTTCAAGATAGTACTAAGATTTTGGATGACATTCTTAGTAGTCAAAGGTCTCCTACCATCAAATATGGCCTTGTTTTTCATGAAAATATTGAAGGTGAATCTAGTTCACAAACTGAAGCAAGGAACTCGGATGCAAAATATAAAATTCTCAGAAAGGAGATATGAGGTCAACCCCATCAACAAACAAGGAAAGAAATTCTTCAAAGAAAATCATTTACTCCTAACCATGGAAGTGAGAAAAGATTCATTTCTCTGATGAATAATGTTGAATGTTTTATATTTCATGTTGCAGCAAGATGTAGAAGTAGAATGGTTCAAGTTAATAATCGTTACATAGAAATGTCATCATCTTCCAGGTTTTTAAAGGTATATTATTTTTCTTGCAATATGTTTGGTCACAGAGACATTGACCACTATGGAGGGTGTTAGCGCTTGAAATTTCACCTCAGGCTGAGAAAGGTAAACCGCAAGGCTACATCAAACCATTTAGCCTCGTAGCTAGCCCTACGGGGCAGGAGAAGGCTCTCTCTGGTCAATCTCGGAAGATTTTCAATGGGATGAGATGACCAACAAGGTAAAACTGATATTAGGCTAGTAAACTGATTAAAAAGGTTGATTTGGGGTTTTTTGGGTTTTTGGTGGCAAATTGAGGAATTGCAATTTTGGGTGCGGGGATTTGACACAGTTTCTGCAGGGGGTTCTTTGGGGCGAGGTAGGAGACCTTATTGATGCCTTTGTTTGAGGTGAGTGGATGGAAAAGACCGGTGAGGAGCTAAGGAGAGCAAATAATACTTTGAATTCTCCTTAAACAGTAGAAAACATAGAAATTAAACAAATTTAAAAGCAGAGCATGGCAAGCATGAATTCTTACTTTAACACTTCATTTGTTTAATATGCAGAAGGAAAGAAAGGAGATGAATCACATAACACACTTACAAGAACATTAAGAAGCACTCCATCAATACATGAAACCACAAGAATCCCAAAAAGGATTGCAAAACCCTGGTCTTCCTTAGCCAAAAATTGCAGAGATACAAGTGAAATAATACAATGATAGCTTCTCCCTCAAGAGTCCAACCATGAAAATGAGCAAGAAAGTACATAATATAGATGATCTAACCTCTTTCCCTGCCTCCATGGGTCGAGCTCACTATCCTAGGAGCTGTTTTAACCACTTCTAAACTAAGCACTACAAACTAGGTAGTCAAAACAACTTGCCTCTATAAACTTGGAAACCAATTCATACATTTAATTTTTACCCTTTTCATAAATGAATCTTCTAGAAGAGTTACAAAAGGGTAAAAGTGTCTAAAAAGTGTCACAATTACATCAAACAGGACCATCATTAACCTCAAAAAGTCAAACTGAGTCAAATCTGCGTTTTCTGGGCTGTACAGTGCATTTCTGGACAAATCTGCCTGACGGGTCGCGCCCCCCTGCCTGACGGGTCGCGCCCCTTTGCAGCTCTGTTTGGGGTACTTGTATGTGGCAAAATTGAGCAAACCTAGGCTTGTTGGAAAGGTCTATGAGTCTACTTCCCAACCCAACTGGAATTTTTGAATTTGGAGTTCATTTGCCCTGACAAAATCCAATTCTCCCAAGACAGCTTTCTGCAGTTCAAAAAAGTGGCAGAAAGTCAAATTTTGCATGTATTTTGACCTTCTGGAGGCCCAAAACTCCATAAAAACTCAAGTCCATCCATGGGAATATGTAACGTTTCATGACAAATCAGGAAATGCTGAGTTTCTTTGAAAACGAGTTTCCCTGATGAAGGGTCACGCGGGGGGTGAGACCCGTTAAAGAGCCAAAACCTGTAAATTACCAAAAAATGCCAAAATTACCCAAAATTCTCAAAAAAATTTGGGATTTGAGCTGTGGCTAGGCTATTGAGTTCCATGATATTTGAGTGAAGCCTCAGCCAAGATACGGAGGGGATTTGGCCTCTTTCTCCATTTTAGAGCCTTGGTCAACCGCCTTTGAAACATCTTCATTTTGGCCTTGCACACATGCATTCTTGCCCAGTAATGGTTTTTCATGTTCCTCAGCAATATCTTCTCTTGGCTGGCCTTAGCCAACAGCCTCTCCAAGTGTTCATTCTCCTGGATGAGCATAGACTCTCGGTCAGCAGGAAATGGGTCCCGGGTCTTCTACGGTTCAAGGTTCGGTCACTACGAATCCTCCATAGCTCATCAAGTGCTTTCTCCTCCTCCAACTATTTGTTGCGCTGCTCCAGGTAGGTGATGGTCCATTGAGCACCCTCAAATCTCCTCTGCAAAGCATCATTTTCAGCTCTGAGATGCTGAATGATCTCATTTGCCTCTCAGCTAGGAGAACTGGCCTCAAGATCAATCACCTCAGTGTCTGGAACTCCTGATGCACCCTCATGAATCATGGGTTGTTTGTCCCTCTGTGCTGCCTGTGCTGGTGAAGGAAATGAGGCCCCTTCCACCTGATGTGGAGATAACACTCGCTGAGCTGAAGATGAAGGCGAGACCCCTTCCGCCTGCTGTGGAGATAGTACTCGCCTGGCTGCTGCAAATAAGGACCTTGGGCCTTTCTGATAGGTGACCAGAGGTGAGGAGCTGACATGTCTAGTGACAGGGATGTGATGCCAGTGTAATGGTCCTCTCTCCTCGTGAACAACCTCAGGATGTGGCTGTGATGGCACTGTGAAAAACTCACGAGAGATGAACTCCTCCCATGAGATGCCCTGCTGAGTCAACTGATGCAATACTACTAGCTGAATCAAACCATAATGGTGAAGGCTCCTATACTGCTGTGCTGGGGTCTTCCTCTGCAACATGGGCACCATCCTCTGAATGTTCTGAAAGAAGAAAACCGGGATGTTCATCATCCTCACTCGGGTGAAGTGCATCAAAAGGCGAATGTGATATGAGTACACCTGTGAAAATCTGCCCTCACAGGTAAAATAGTGCATAATAAGCCTCATGATGGGAGCATACTCGCTCCGGAGAAACCTGAATGGAAAAACACCCGCCAAATGTCTCATGAATGGTGGCCGGACATAAGGCTCAAAGTGAACAGTATCTAGCATCTTGTGCTTATTCCACACCTCACCAACATTAGGTATCCCTGTAGCATGTGAGATCACCTCGGGTGTCAATGTAAAGTTCACCCCTGCAAGATTGACATGTCCATCATGGAGGTGTAAAACAAAAAGGCGGGCCAACTCTCTGTGGTGCTGAATCCGAGAAATCCTCTCACAGAACTCATAACAAGACATGTACTGAAAACAAGTGACTGCCATAGGACAGGCCTGTAACTCTGCTAAAGAAGTGTGCTCCTCTCGCTTATGATGTCCACCCTTACCACCCTTACGAGGCCTCCTCTGTACCTCACCCTCTGCAGATGATGAATGGTCATCACTTTGCTCGTAAGTTTCGGTTTCTGACATAGTTTAGGAGCAAAGTGGACAAACTGTACTGCTGTCTCTGCCTGTAAAAAGTGTTGAATTCTATGCTGTTTCAAGGGGAAAAAGACATGAGGGAAATGTTAGGGGAGGGACCTTTTTACAAGGAATTGGGAATATATAAATATAACAGGTAATTTTTCAGGAAAATGTTGCAAACCATTATGCATATAGGAGTACATATTTAAAATTAGGGATATTGGGAAATCATTTGCAAAAATCACTGCATATGGGAAAAACATGTATGAAAGTGAACATATGGGGATATGAAAACATGCAGCATTAATAGGGGAAGATAGGGAAACATATGCACAAAACTGCTGACATATTCACCAACATTTTCTATTGTTTACACATGCATATGGTAGAGGGAGATTAGGGTTTTGAATGCTTTGGGAGAGGGGTAGGGTTTACACTTTGAGTTATTAGGGAGAAGGGAGGGTTTGCATTTGATTTATAAAATAGCATGGGAGAAAGATAGGCATACATACAAGTGTGAGTGGAAAGGGGAAGGAGGGAAACAATTACAAAGGGAAAACACCTTGAAACAACACAAACCCTAGCACATTTTACCCATTAACATTGTAGTCATATGAAGAGGTTTCACTTGCACAATTTCGATCATTAAAACATGTTTCATGATATCGACCAATCATAACCAGCAACCATTTCAAGTTTAGAACACCTACCTCAAATGAATTTATGGCTTGGAGAGCATTTGAGCAAGTTTAAAATCGATTTGTAGGGAGATAGCTCGACGGGTCGCGCACCACGCCCAATGGGTTGCGCACCTCTGACGGGTTGCGCCCGTTGTATTTTTACACTGTGGAAGACCCTCTGACGGGTCGCACGCACCTGATGGGTCGCGCACCTGGCTTGACGGGTCGCTCACCAGTCCAATGCCCGAACTCGCTCTGTATTCGCTCCTTTCTCTCAATCACTCTCTCAAACCTCTCTTGCAAGCGTCTAGGATGCACAACGAGAGTGATAGGAGGGAATTTGGGGTTTTTATAAGTTTCATTTGAAAAAATTTCATTCACAAACCCACTTTCTAATGTTTTCTCTTTGACACTTGATAACACTGACTTTTTGGTTTCTTTTGTCTTGAATTTGACTCATTGAGTGCTTTGACTTGATTCTTTTTGCAGGTAGATCATCTGAGGGATCTTCGCAAGGGGACCAGGGTTGCATTTTGTTTGCTGAAGACTTTTGAAATTTCATCACTTATTTACAAAAAACTTGGAAAATGACCTTGGCTTTAAAAACAGAGTTTTTAAATCCAAGGTGAAGATTAGCTGTACCAGATAAGAAATCTTGAAGAAACACTTTTACAATCATCCCTCTGGCTTGCTGAATACTCATTGACTTTTCAGACACATGACCCTGTAAACATATTTGACCAAAACCCTAGACCTAGGAAATTGACCTCAAGACAAGATAAGACAAGCTTGAAAGAGCTTAATGACTGAAATGACCTGAACCAGCAATGCCAAGAGGGGTGCAACACACCAGCTCCTCCATCAGGGTTATGGCATGCCTAACGGGATGCAAAAATTGACACTAATGAGACACCTACATATGCAAATGCAAAGAGTTTTGATCGCTGATGGAGGGCTTAAGACCGACTCTAACATTGGCTCCAATGGGGATGGTAGCTCCTTGGAGGTACCAAGAACCTTAGACCTCTAGGAGAGCAGACCAGTGCTTTATTCATTGGGCAATGGAGTCAACTTATACACATGTGACCAAATTTGAAACAACTTTATTTGACTTGGACAAGTGACTGAAATCCTAGACTAAATTTGACACTAACTAACTCACTTTATGCAGAAAATAAACTGACTGAAATAACTCTAAAAACTCACACCAACTAATCACCATTTTCAGAATTATAGCCTTCACCGCGGGCCCCAAACTGAAGATGGGAGATCAGTTTCACACTTGCTGCAGAATGAAAATAAAATGGTAATTACAATGAGAATGATTAGAGCAGAAAATGCTCAAGCATGATACCTTTTGAGCAGCCGGCCATTCACCGACCCACCAAGACATTCATCACCGTTCATTTCTTTGAGAAGAAAAGCATTTGGACCACGGTATGCTGCAATTTTGTAGGGACCTTTCCACAAGTTGTCAAATTTTCCATGCTTCCCTTTGTCTTCATTGCGGGCATCCCATCTCAACACAACATCATCAATCTGAAAATCATCTGCTTTGGCCTTTTTGTCATAGATTTTCTTTATGTGCTCCTGCAACTTAAGGGAATTCTGGTGAACCTCTTCTCGTGTCTGCTGTAAATGAATCATATGACTGATCCGTCGTTGCATAGGATCCTCCTCACCACTAGCTTCTTGAAACAATTTAGCTACTGGAACACTAAGTGAAGCCGGAAACACTGCATCTACTCCATAAACCAATTCAAAAGGTGACATACCAATTGACTTCTTTTGACTTACCCGATCAGCCCATAATGCATTTATTAGCTTCTTGTGCCAGCTCTTCTTATTTATTTCCAGCAATTTCTTTATGATGTTCACTAGAGATTTGTTCGAAGATTCAACCAGCCCATTACCTTGCGGATGGTAGGCGGTCGAATGCCCCAAGCTGATGTTATATTTATAGAAAAAATCAACCAACTTCTTCGATTTGAATGCTGCTGCATTATCTGTAATCAACTTATGTGGACAACCGAAACGTGACAAGATATTATTCTCAAGAAAAGAAATAATTACCGAATCCGTGGCTTGCTGGGTGGGAATGGCTTCAATCCATTTCGTGAAGTAATCTGTGGCGGTCAAGATCCATCGATGCTGCCCGGAAGATGCTGGGTGGATTTCACCAATAAAATCCAAGCCCCATTGCTAAAATGGTGCACTGATTTCAACCGGCTTGAGAGGCAACGGCTGTAATTTTTGCTTTCCTTGAAAAATTTGACATTCATGACAGCTCTTTACCGCTTTATACACATCAGAAAATAAAGAAGGCCAATAGAAACCAGCTCTCAAGATCTTATTAGCCGTGGTCTTCCAAAATAAGTGACCCCCACAGTCACCTTTATGGAAATCATCTACTGTTGTCTTAGCTTCCTCTTCGACCAAACAGTTCAGCAAGATGCCACCGGGATCTTTCCAATAAAGTGCAGATTTGATAATGCAAAATTTGGCAGCCTTTAGTTTCAATGTTCTAGCTTTGTTTCTAGGCATTCCAGGGGGTGAAGACAAATTTTGAAGCACATAAACTATATCAGCATACCAAGGAGAAGACACAAAGATATCGGATACCTGTAGAACTGAATTTTCTTCATCTTCATCGGACAAGGCAGCAATCAAATTGATATCAAGGACGTGAAGGTTTGTTTCAGCCATCAACTTAGCAAGACCTTGACCTTTAATCAACTTGGTAGGCTTAATTTCTACATCATATTCTAATAGTGTAGCGATCCACTTACCCCTTCTTCCTTCCGGTTCCGTTTGTACTAAAACATCCTTCACAGCTGCATTAGGAACATACGCCAAAATATGAGAATTCAATATGTATACCCGGAAATCTTTCAAAGCCTTGATCAGCGCCAGTGCTTGCTTCTCAATGATATTATAATTCAGCGCTCCGTCTCTTATGATGCGGCTGAAAAAAGCTATGGGCCTCTCAACTCCATCCCTTTTTTGCATCAACACGGCTGCCAACGTATGCTCGGAAGCAAATGAAAACAAAATAAAATCCTGCGTATAATCTGGGCTGATCAAAGTTGGGGCTGAAGATAAAATTACCTTTATCAAATTAAAAGACTTCACCGCTTCTTCGGTCCATTTGAGCTCGCTGTCCTTCTTGAGCATATTGGTTATCTCTCTAAGATGTTCGGCAAGATTGGGGATGAAACGACGCAGAAAATTCAATTTACCATTGAAGGACTGAATTTCTTTCTTGCTACGGGGCTGCTCCAATTGCTGAATTGCTTCCACTCGTGCGGGATCTATACGAATGCCATCTTTAGAAATAATATGGCCCAGTAGCTTGCCTTCGCTCATAGCAAAAAGAATCTTCTTTGGATTCAATGAGATGCCATATTTTCTGCACTTTTGAAACACCTTAGTCAAATGAAACAAATGCTCTTCATCTGATTTAGAAAACACGGTCAGATCATCAAGATAAACAACTAAAAAGACATCTTTCTCATTTGTAAAAGCCATGTCCATTGCCCGCTGAAATGTGGCACCCGCGTTCTTCAATCCAAATGGCATCTTGGCATAATGAAATGTACCCCATGGAGTAGTAAATGTTGTCTTGTCACGGTCATCTTCGTGCACCAAAATCTGATTATACCCAGAGTAACCATCAAGCAATGACATCCTTGATGCCCCCACTACCCGCTGCAATATGTGGTCCATTTTGGGCAGTGGATAATTATCCTTTAATGACACCTTGTTCAGATTTCTAAAGTCTATGCATAAGCGAATTTCACCGGTCTTCTTTCTCACGGGCACTAAGTTGGAAATCCAATCAGAAAACCGGATTGGCACTATGATTCCAGACTTGTACAACCTGTTGACTTCCTTCTCAATCAATGGTAGCAATTTAGGATTAATTCTTCTCAACTTTTGTCAGAAAGGCTTTTGATTTGGCTTTATGGGAATGGTATGCTGAATGATACTTGTGTCATAAGTTTTCAAATATGAATAGTCCCATGCAAACACATTAGAATACATAGACAATAACCTGATATACTCTTTCTTTACCTTAGGCGGCAATGCTTTTGAGAGCTTCACCATCTTTGGATTTTCAGCTGTCCCAAGATTCACATCTTCAACTCCTTCATCCGTTGGCCTCAAAGTTGGCTTGCGGGCCACATCATCTTGATCGAACAATTCTTCCAAAGGAATCAATCCTTTAGGAATGTAATTGTCCTTGAGCTGCAACACATCCATCTGATTTACTCCTTCAGCTTCCGTGTCTATTGAAATGTCTTCGAATTTACCCTCAACTTGCAGAAAATCTTTGATTTCTTCGTCATCTTGGAAAACTTGCCAACACCTTTGATTATCTGGAACTGTAGGACGATGCTTCACATATATCTCAAACTTATTGCTGGAATTCATTGGTATTTTCAGATTACTCGCTGCCTTTGCCAATGCATCCGCAACACCATTTTGAATCCGGGGCACACATGTCAAAGTATGTTCTGAAAACCGCTTTAGGATATCTAGGACAGCATTCCGATATGCTCGCATACGAGGATGTTTGGCCTGAAATTCCCCCTTCACTTGCTTGATAACCAACTCGGAGTCGCCATATACCGCTATCTTCTTTGCCTTCAACTTTCGAAGGATTTTCAGACCAGCAATAAGAGCTTCATATTCCGCCTCATTATTCGAACAATCAAAAGCCAATTTATAAGAACATACCCGTACCTTGCTTGGAACTTGGTTTTGGGCTGAGAATGGGCTTCGAATCCACACACCTATACCAGCACCATCGCTGCCCACTGCGCCATCAAAATCCATGGTCCAAAGACCATTCTCATCATCTTCTAAGTGCTAAAAATCTGATTTTGATGCATGCTCTGTTTGCTGCCCATTTGTTTCAGCAATTGGCCTTATGACAGCAGACCTTTCTTCACTTTCCTTTCTCAAAACTTCTCTAAAATTTTCTGAAATGTCTGGTATATCTTCTACTTGAACTAACTGACTATCTACCTCATTGAAATTATCAGCAAACAAAACAAAGGATTCTAAATCTGTTTGTACATAATTTACAGGATGATTGACGGGCTTTTCCTTACTAGTGATCATGTATTTCATCTTTTGTTCCCGATATAACCTCCTCATTTGACCGAAAACTGGAATTGTGGCATATGAAAAATCAAGCTGAAGTGTACCTTTGAGCTTGGCTCCCCATGATCTCGACAACAACATGCCAAACCGCGGAGGAATGTCCGCCACCACCACATCCATCAAAACATTCTTTGCTGGAATTTGATCTAGGCTCACCACCAAGTCTTTGATCAAGCCAATACATCTTACCCGGCTGGAATCAAACGAATACAAATCATGATACTTCCTTGTGATGCCAAGTCCCAGCTTCTCCATGATTGTTTTCAGCATCAAATTGTGCGAGGCTCCCGAGTCAAACATAGCATTGTGCAACACAAACTCATGCAAACGCAAACTGATATAAAATGGAGGAACATCACTTTCGGGAGACTCACCATTTAAAGCTGGCCCAAAAATCAACTCCGGCTGATCATCTTGTACATTCACCATGTCTAGCATTGGATCAAAATTCAGCAGCTTGGAAATTTGACCTCGGTAAGTGCTGTTCTTCATGACTTCCGTCAAGGGAATAGATATTTTTAACTTTGCAATCTCATTCTCCAAACTGAAAACTGAAACCTTCTCACTTTCTTTAGCCGGATTATCTCTTTTTTCAGCTTTATCCTTTGGTGCATTTGATGGCTGATCTATCCTAACTGCTGGTGATGATTGAGTTGTTGAAGGACCGACTATGTCTTTACCTTTTGAAGAAACCGAATCATTCTTTGCTGGAATGTCTTTCTTTTTCTGCATGGGAATTATAGGAATAACTTGGTTTCTCAATTGCCTTTGCTATCCTTGCTGCGCTGATAAAGCATTCAAGTACCCTCTTTGATACTCTTCGGATTCTTCTTCAAGTATCGCATCGTTTGACAAAATATAATGCTCATCTTGGGGAAAGACGGAATTACTCACCAACTCATCTTCTTCTGTAATATATGTGGGCATATCATCAGGAGTGAAGAAGTGATTTTCCTCTCCAATATTATCACCTTCATCTTTAGATTCTTGGCTAACAAAATTCTGCTGAAAAGGTGGTTTCATTTGCTGCTGAACTGCTGCCTTTTGGAGAGCTGAAGAATAAATTACATAATCTAAAACAACACATTTAACGATTTCTTCTTCAAAACAAGGTTTTGAAGAAGAATCAATCTCATACTGACATAAGATGGAGTCTAACATCGGCTCCACTTGGGATGGTAGCTGCTGCTTCGTGGAGGTGCCAAGAACCGCAGAACTTTGGGAGAGCAGACAGTGCCTTCACCCATTGGGCAATGGAGTCATCATCGACACAACTCTTGACTTAATTTTCAAACTGAAACTGAACTCAAACAATCTTCAAGCAAACTAAAACAAGATGCTGCCCTTATGGCTGCTTATTTATTTACAAAGCTACCCTACTTTGCTGTACAAACACTAGATCAGGTAATACTAAAATGCCAAATTAACCATTCAAGTAAACCTGAGAATGATGTAGCTCGAGAATGCTTCCGCCAGGACACAGATGCAATCGCTGGGAGCCCTTCATGTAAGTAATGACCCTGGTCACGGAAAAGACAGCCTGATCTGTCAATCAAACTGAAAAACATGTCCATATATGCCGCAATAGGATCACAGAAGCCGGACTCTGTTGGCTGCCCCAAGTCTGCGATGCATACTTCCAGCTGCACACTGTCAATGTAAACGACTGTAGGCAATTCTATGATATCTTTTTTCGAATGAGGAAGGATTTCCAAGAACTTTTTAGGGTCTTGGAAATCATATGACTGAATTTGCTCATCGAGACACTGAATCTCCTTTTCGATTCTTTCAACAATTAACTCATACAATTTAGTTTTGAAGACCTTAAGAGATTTCAAGCATTGAAGCAAGGCACTGAAAACATCTTCATCAAATTCAGTATCTGCTAACTTCTTTCTTATTTCTTCTACAGCTTCACACAGGGTAGGGTTTGCCCCATACCCTTCCATTGCATGAATGGATTAGCAAGCGTTGGAATGTCTGGATCGAGTTGGAGTCGCCAGGTGAATGGTTCAGCCTGCATATGTGTCTGACTGCTGTCCACCATCAGCATCAGATCTGCACCTTGATTTCATGTACTGGGACAAGACAATCAACAAGTTGAATGTTCTCCCCAGTATGGTCGCCAGTATGTTAGCGCTTGAAATTTCACCTCAGGCTGAGAAAGGTAAACCTCAAGGCTACATCAAACCATTTAGCCTTGTAGCTAGCCCTACGGGGCAGGAGAAAGCTCTCTCCGGTCAATCTCGGCAGATTTTCAATGGGATGAGATGACCAACAAGGTAACACTGATATTAGGCTAGTAAACTGATTAAAAAGGTTGATTTGGGGTTTTTTGGGTTTTTGGTGGCAAATTGAGGAATTGCAATTTTGGGTGCGGGGATTTGACACAGTTTCTGCAGGGGGTTCTTTGGGGCGAGGTAGGAGACCGTATTGATGCCTTTGTTTGAGGTGAGTGGATGGAAAAGACCAGTGAGGAGCTAAGGAGAGCAAATAATACTTTGAATTCTCCTTAAACAGTAGAAAACATAGAAATTAAACAAATTTAAAAGCAGAGCATGGCAAGCATGAATTCTTACTTTAACACTTCATTTGTTTAATATGCAGAAGGAAAGAAAGGAGATGAATCACATAACACACTTACAAGAACATTAAGAAGCACTCCATCAATACATGAAACCACAAGAATCCCAAAAAGGACTGCAAAACCCTGGTCTTCCTTAGCCAAAAATTGCAGAGATACAAGTGAAATAATACAATGATAGCTTCTCCCTCAAGAGTCCAACCATGAAAATGAGCAAGCAAGTACATAATATAGATGATCTAACCTCTTTCCCTACCTCCATGGGTCAAGCTCACTATCCTAGGAGCTATTTTAACCACTTCTAAACTAAGCACTACAAACTAGGTAGTCAAAACAACTTGCCTCTATAAACTTGGAAACCAATTCATACATTTAATTTTTACCCTTTTCATAAATGAATCTTCTAGAAGAGTTACAAAAGGGTAAAAGTGTCTAAAAAGTGTCAAAATTACATCAAAGAGGACCATAATTAACCTCAAAAAGTCAAACTGAGTCAAATCTGCGTTTTCTAGGCTGTACAGTGCATTTCTGGACAAATCTGCCTGACGGGTCGCGCCCCCCTGCCTGACGGGTCGTGCCCCTTTGGAGCTCTGTTTGGGGTACTTGCAGGTGGCTAAATTGAGCAACAGTGGGCTTGTTGGAAAGGTCTGTGAGTCTACTTTCCAACCCAACTAGAATTTTTGAATTTGGAGTTCATTTGCACTTTCAAAAACCAATTCTCCCAAGACAGCTTTCTGCAGTTCAAAAAAGTGGCAGAAAGTCAAATTTTGCATGTATTTTGACCTTCTGGAGGCCCAAAACTCCATAAAAACTCAAGTCCATCCATGGGCATATGTAACTTTGCACGAAAAATCAGGAAATGCTGAGTTTTTTTGAAAAGGAGTTGCCCTGATGAAGGGTCGCGCAGGGGGTGAGACCCGTTAAAGAGCCAAAACCTGTAAATTACCAAAAAATGCCAAAATTACCCAAAATTCTCAAATTTTTTTGGGATTTGAGCTGTGCCTAGGCTATTGAGTGCCATGATCTTTGAGTGAAGCCTCAGCCAAGATACGGAGGGGATTTGGCCTCTTTCTCCGTTTTAGAGCCTTGGTCAACCGCCTTTGAAACATCTTCATTTTGGCCTTGCACACATGCATTCTTGCCCAGTAATGGTTTTTCATGTTCCTCAGCAATATCTTCTCTTGGTTGGCCTTAGCCAACAACCTCTCCAAGTGTGCGTTCTCCTGGATGAGCATAGACTCTCGGTCAGCAGGCAATGGGTCCCCGGGTCTTCTACGGTTCAAGGTTCGGTCACTACGAATCCTCCATAGCTCATCAAGTGCTTTCTCCTCCTCCAACTGTTTGTTGCGCTGCTCCAGGTAGGTAATGGTCCATTGGGCACCCTCAAATCTCCTCTACAAAGCATCATTTTCAGCTCTGAGATGCGGAATGATCTCCTTTGCCTCTCGGCTAGGAGAATTGGCCTCAAGATCAATCACCTCAGTGTCTGGAACTCCTGATGGACCCTCATGAATCATGGGCTGTTTGTCCCTCTGTGCTACCTGTGCTGGTGAAGGAAACGAGGCCCCTTCCACCTGATGTGGAGATAACACTCGCTGAGCTGAAGATGAAGACGAGACCCCTTCCACCTGCTGTGGAGATAGTACTCGCCTGGCTGCTGCAAATAAGGACCTTGGGCCTTTCTGATAGGTGACCAGAGGTGAGGAGCTGACATGTCTAGTGACAGGGATGTGATGCCGGTGTGATGGTCCTCTCTCCTCGTGGACAACCTCAGGATGTGGCTGTGATGGCGCTGTGAAAAACTCACGAGAGATGAACTCCTCCCATGAGATGCCCTGCTGAGTCAACTGATGCAATACTACTAGCTGAATCAAACCATAATGGTGAAGGCTCCTGTATTGCTGTGCCGGGGTCTTCCTCTGCAACATGGGCACCATCCTCTGAATGTTCTGAAAGAAGAAAACTGGGATGTTCATCATCCTCACTCGGGTGAAGTGCATCAAAAGGCGAATGTGATATGAGTACACCTGTGAAAATCTGCCCTCACAAGTAAAATAGTGCATAATAAGCCTCATGATGGGAGCATACTCGCTCCGGAGAAACCTGAATGGAAAAACACCCACCAAATGTCTCATGAATGGTGGCCAGACATAAGGCTCAAAGTGAACAGTATCTAGCATCTTGCGCTTATTCCACACCTCACCAACATTAGTTATCCCTGTAGCATGTGAGATCACCTCGGGTGTCAATGTAAAGTTCACCCCTGCAAGATTGACATGTCCATGCTGAATCCGAGAAATCCTCTCACAGAACTCATAACAAGACATGTACTGAAAACAAGTGACTGCCATAGGACAGGCCTGTAACTCTGCTAAAGAAGTGGGCTCCTCTCGCTTATGATGTCCACCCTTACCACCCTTACGAGGCCTCCTCTGTACCTCACCCTCTGCAGATGATGAATGGTCATCACTTTGCTCGTAAGTTTCGGTTTCTGACATAGTTTAGGAGCAAAGTGGACAAACTGTACTGCTGTCTCTGCCTGTAAAAAGTGCTGAATTCTATGCTGTTTCAAGGGGAAAAAGACATGAGGGAAATGTTAGGGGAGGGACCTTTTTACAAGGAATTGTGAATATATAAATATAACAGGGAATTTTTCAGGAAAATGTTGCAAACCATTATGCATATAGGAGTACATATTTAAAATCAGGGATATTGGGAAATCATTTGCAAAAATCACTGCATATGGGAAAAACATGTATGAAAGTGAACATATGGGGATATGAAAACATGCAGCATTAATAGGGGAAGATAGGGAAACATATGCACAAAACTGCTGACCTATTCACCAACATTTTCTATTGTTTACACATGCATATGGTAGAGGGAGATTAGGCTTTTGAATCCTTTGGGAGAGGGGTAGGGTTTACACTTTGAGTTATTAGGGAGAAGGGAGGGTTTGCATTTGATTTATAAAATAGCATGGGAGAAAGATAGGCATACATACAAGTGTGAGTGGAAAGGGGAAGGAGGGAAACAATTACAAAGGGAAAACACCTTGAAACAACACAAACCCTAGCACATTTTACCCATTAACATTGCAGTCATATGAAGAGGTTTCACTTGCACAATTTCGATCATTAAAACATGTTTCATGATATCGACCAATCATAACCAGCAACCATTTCAAGTTTAGAACACCTACCTCAAATGAATTTATGACTTGGAGAGCGTTTGAGCAAGTTTAAAATTGATTTGCAGGGAGACAGCTCGACGGGTCGCGCACCACGCCCAACGGGTCGCGCACCTCTGACGGGTCGCGCCCATTGTATTTTTACACTTTGGAAGACCCTCTGACGGGTCGCGCGCACCTGACGGGTCGGGCACCTGGCCTGACGGGTCGCGCACCAGTCCAATGCCCGAACTCGCTCTGTATTCGCTCCTTTCTCTCAATCACTCTCTCAAACCTCTCTTGCAAGCGTCTAGGATGCACAATGAGAGTGATAGGAGGGAATTTGGGGTTTTTATAAGTTTCATTTGAAAAAATTTCATTCACAAACCCACTTTCTAATGTTTTCTCTTTGACACTTGATAACACTGAATTTTTGGTTTCTTTTGTCCTGAATTTGACTCATTGAGTGCTTTGACTTGATTCTTTTTGCAGGTAGATCATCTGAGGGATCTTGGCAAGGGGACCAGGGTTGCATTTTGTTCGCTGAAGACTTTTGAAATTTCATCACTTATTTACAAAAAACTTGGAAAATGACCTTGGCTTTAAAAACAGAGTTTTTAAATCCAAGGTGAAGATTAGCTGTACCAGATAAGAAATCTTGAAGAAACACTTTTACAATCATCCCTCTGGCTTGCTGAATACTCATTGACTTTTAAGACACATGACCCTGTAAACATATTTGACCAAAACCCTAGACCTAGGAAATTGACCTCAAGACAAGATAAGACAAGCTTGAAAGAGCTTAATGACTGAAATGACCTGAACCAGTAATGCCAAGAGGGGTACAACACACCAGCTCCTCCATCAGGGTTATGGCATGCCTAACGGGATGCAAAAATTGACACTGATGAGACACCTACATATGCAAATGCAAAGAGTTTTGATCGCTGATGGAGGGCTTAAGACCGACTCTAACAGAGGGAATATGAAACGTATAAGATGTTATGCTTGTAACAAGGTCATGCATATAGAAAAAGAGTGTGGGAGTAATTTTCAGCCAACATATCAAAAGGAGCAAACATCATCACACTCCAAGGTATGGAAGAAGAAGGAAGTACAATAAGAAGGATGTGGCATAGCTCAGTATACAAAGATAACGAACTCAGGGAGTGCTGAAAGTGTGAAACTTCAGTATTCCAATTCTCATACATAGTTATCATGAATACAAGTTGTGTATGTACGCAAGTTAAAAGCTGCACAATCGCGTATATGGTGTTTTGAGGAAGAAGCAGTGGGTCAAACTCGGGAAAAGGGGTCTGATATGGTTCAATCAATTATCAAGTATCATTTATATTCTAATTTGTGCTGATTAAAGTCTATTGATGATATGTAGAAGTGCTTTTGGCCCTCATAAGTTTTTAATAACTTGATGAATAACTGGTTGATGATGATGCCTTGATGATTCTTATTAACAAATGCAATGATCAGATCTGACAGTGAACATATGCCATAGTTTCAGGGGAGCATATGCTTCTAATAACGTATTGCTAGCATTATACATGATGATACTTATACTGATTGAATCACGTAATTTCTTTGATTCAGGTGACCCTTTTGATGATGGGCATATACAGGTTATTGATCTTGATGCTGCTGATAGATGCTTATGGTACAGATCATATATGGTGTATGATAGTTGCTGATGACTATCATGGTCTTTTTTATATCATTGATCCTTGTTATAAATGTCATGTATATAATTTGATGTAAATATCATGTAAAGACGTAATTTGTAACCCCACTATGCATGGGAAGGACGATGTAATAATTTCTATTTCAGTCATGTATAAACATTTGGTATATCCCCACTTGGTCGGGTGGATGAGACAAATTTGGTGTATCCCCACTTGGTTGGGTGATTGATGTACGTATGATTCACCGGTCTTAGGGAGGTTCTACTCACTTAGTTGAGACATAGAGTCATGTTATTCTTTTGAAACATATCTCTGCAGACTCTGCATGTACTCAATGGGAGCATGGACAATATAATGTATCTCAAATGGGGAGAACTTCTTGGTCTTCCCTTTATGTCAAAGGGGGAGAGTATCTTGGTGTTGCTTGATATATCTATAAGGTTCTACAACTTGATTTAATAAACACCAATATGGTTCCCATCAAGTCCAAAGGGGGAGATTATTGGCATTATGATACAAGTGTTGTCCTTGATCGAAACTGACATATATGATGAACGATAGTAGTTCATAGTGAAACAAGTTAACAACAAAGGATTATAGATTAGAATCCAGAGATTGAAGAAGGAGAATAGTTTAAGAAGTATATGTTGGTTCTCTTTGTCCAAGCAGTGTACACACGCAGGTTAACAGAACAAAAGGAGCGTATACGTATGCATGCACTTTCACAAAAGGAAAAGCATGTATGGGATGGAAAATCAAGGTTTTGGTCTGAGGTATTGGTCCGAGCTTTTGGTCCGAGGTTTTGGTCTGAGGTTTTGGTCTTGAGGTTTTCATATGAGGTATTAATCTGAGGTATTGACAAAGGATCTAAGTATATAATAAGGAGAAGTTCAAAAGGCTAAGGGCACAAGTAGTGAATATCTTATGAAGAGAAAATATGCATTTTATGGGTTTCTGGTGCTTTTCATGTTCTAAACTAAGGTTGAACCTAAGTGGTTGATGATGGATGAGATCTGATGATGGATCAAGATCATAAGACCTGAAATGTATTATCACTATGTGGTATTATCATGAATAATCTAGATCTGGATGCTAACACATGCTTTATTCTTTAAGTGTTATGATCTGGGTATGACTGAAGTCTAGAATAACTGCGAAATTTTAGTTATTATTTGGAGATGTATACGTTGGTTCGCCTTAGTGAAGGCACATATACATGTTGGTTCAATACTTAAAAGTATCGTAAAAATTATGAGATATGATGTTTGAAGTTGCAATTGGTTCTGGTTGTTGATGCAAATCTGGGTTCTGCTCTGTGTTTTGGTGACTATGTTCTGGTGACAATGTTCTGAATGTTCAGATTGATTGATTATGATTTGCATTAGGGTTGATGGGTTTTTAGCAATTGGTTATATTGAAGTGGTGATTGATTTTGAGTTTCAATGTTGCTGAGGGGTCCAATATGAACATTGGATGAAACGTGGCCTTCATATTGTGTTGTTGTGTACTAGGAGTATCCAATCTAAAAATTTATGAAACATGGTTCCTAGAGAAAGAGAGAAGGTCGTAGCCTTCTGTAGGCTGGCACCTATGTATTGGTAAACATATCGGCCAATAAAGAGCTAAGGAGTTAGAGCTCCCTTCCAGTAGCAACTAGAAAAGGAGGGATGGTTGAAGCCTTTTGTAGGCTGGCACCTAGGTATTGGTAAACATATCGGCCAATTCAAGAACTAAGGGGTTGGAGCTCCCTTCCAGTAGTAGCTGGGAAATGAGGGATGGTTGAAGCCTTCTGTAGCCTGGCGCCTAGTACTAGTAAACATATCGGCTAATACTAGAGCTAGGGGGTTGTAGCTCCCTTCTAGTAGAAGCTAGAGAGAGAGAGAAGTTTGTAGCCTTCTGCAAGTGGGTGCTTGCATACTGGTATGAGTTTGTGCCAGCACAAGATTGTAAATAGGGTTTTCTTATATTAAAAGAAGACATAGATGACAAAAGCAGGTGGTTTTTCTCCCGCATTAGGTTTCCAACATAATCTTGTAGTTCATGTGTGTTGCTTATGCATGATGGTTTATTCTGTTGTTACTGCACATGGTTATTGTTTAAATGGTTAAAAAAGTACTGATTAAATATCAACATATGATGAATTAACTAAATCATAAATTCACTGGATATATGTTGGTTTCCTTAAAGACAGTTGCGTGCACATGTGAGTTACCTTCATTGAAGTAGTGTATATAAATCTAAGTATGAAAAGAAAAAGTTATTGATTTGACAAATATTGATCAATCGCCCCCTCTCAGTATTATTCCCAACATGAAGAAGTTTTATCATTGGAAAAATCTAAAGAAGGACACAACAAAGTTTGTGGCTAGATGTTTGGATTGTCAACGGGTGAAGGTAGAGTGTAGGCATCCAGGTGGAATACTACAACAGATTATGATTTTTTTGTAGCAGCTACAACCACCCTCCAAAATTTTTTCTTAGACTATTTTGGAGCCTCCCTACTAACCTTACACACCAGTTTGTCTTGCTTCATCAAGTACTCAGGCTTCAGTGTTTTCATCACACAAAGGCAACCTATCGATCATAGTTGATCCATTCCCCTCACAGGTTGCTTACCCAGACTTAGTCCAGTTGCAGGCTAAGCAGCTTCCCCTTGAAAATTGCGCATTTCTAGAGGGCAACCAACCTTCTCTCTAGGAATTGCGTAATCCTTTGTGAGAGCTTGTTGGGCTCCTAGATTATGCAATCCTTCCAACCAACCCTCCCAGTAGGATTTGTGAAAATTTCCCCAGAAATAGTGTGTTCAGCCCAGGAATTATGCAAACCTGGGTAGTAGTTAGCTACTATGCCCAAAAATTTTGCAAACCTCCAAGGCAGTCAACCTAGCTCCCAGCCAAGAATGCACATTTTTCCCAAGTAGTTGAGCACTTGCATGCATGGACAATCCGGTTGAAAAATTCCACTTGGGACTGAGGAAACTTGACATACATGCATGCATGACTTGATCTTCCTGGAATAGCAAGAGACACCATGCAAAAGGCACCCCATGATTCATGGAGCTATTTTTAGCAGTCAGTGGTTACATCCAAAGTTGTTTTAGAAGTTTCCCTCCAAGTGTCACATTTTCCTAGATTTGTGGCATGCACGTCATGAGACCAAAATTATTTATTCAACACATGAGAGCTCATTCATTCGCATTGATCTTGGAGATCTAACATCCCACAAGACATCTCGGACTCTTTGACACATCCGGCTTAGTTATTCACAGTTAAGTGGCCTCAACTTGCCTTTTTCAGCATTTCTGTCATTTTTGTGTATTCGCTCGTGTTAGTGCTATATGCTTGATTTCTTCGAATGCATGTTGTTGTTTACATATATTCTAGCTTTTCCTAGCTCTGTTTATGTTTTCATTGCTATTTCACTATTGTCGCATGAGTGAAACTGTTTTGTACATACGTTCCCCCAACCGGTGAACTGCCTCAGCCACATTCATGTTGATCTATCTGTTGATTCTTTCATTCATGTTTTTCATGCACTGTTAATCACTTCTGCTATCACTTAGTGTCATCATGCATTTCATTGTCTTACTTTATTTCAGTTTCCCATTGGCGAGTCGAGCTAACCTTGGCCTGGTCTCTGCCTTCACCAAGGCTACATTGCGCAATCTAGGGAAGGAAGGCTCACCTTCCTCTCGAGATTTGTGCATTCTTGACCAGCACTGGCCTCCAAGACTATTTTGTGAATTTCTGGAAGATAGTAGTTGCTTGGCCCGAAAATTTGCACAAATCTATCCCTAGACTAGCAGTCCTTCCCAGCTGGAATTACGCATTGGGCGATCCCATTAGGCAACTGCCCAACTAGATTGTGCATTTCATAGTTCTAATAGCAAGTGCAGCATCCCAAACATCCCAGACTACCTTTTATGCAGTTCTGGTAGCCAATCACCCATCCTCACAGTGACATTTGTGCAAACATGCTCATTAGTTCCCCATGTATGTGTTGCGTCCTTCCTCGGATTTGCTTTGTTTTCACTAACATATTTCTCACCATGCATGCTTCTTCTTTCCAGATCTTTCAGGTGTTCATCTATCTCAATGGATTCCAAGAGGACTCAGGACACTGATGATATTGCAGCTATAGTAGTAGTTGAGCACGTACTTTTGGGGAAGACCTTGAAGACCATCAAGTGTACGTGAACATTCATAAGTCTGGCTTGTATCAGATTTCATGCAGATAACTCATGTTCCCATGTGAGGACATGATTCATTGGATCATTTCTCACACTGACCCTGAGATGATGACCTTGAGCAATGCTAGTGGGATGAATCTTGCAACCTTCTAGGCACAAGATTATGATGAGATGTATAAGATGACTAAGCCCATGACTTTCACGACACCTCCATTCAGCTTGCCCAACAGTAGGGCTCACTCCAGAGACATTCTAAAGGATTGGGTAAAGGAGCCAGCTTGCTTTGGGATGGCACCCAACCAGATCTACAACACAAAGATACTGAGGAAGGTGTACCAATAGTTGGTCATATTTTCATGTCGATTGAGTGGCCAAGCAAGCACTACAACCTTTCCTTAGAGTTGGGTGATCACATTGGACCAGCTAGCTAGAGAAGTAAGACCATGCAACTGGTCTAGCATATCGGCTCACCAGCTGAAGGAGCAAGTCACGAAGGCTTGAAAGTCACCTGATGGTATGCATGCAGAGATTTATATGTCGTTTGCATTCTGGATGCAGTCAGTACCTGACATGAGTTCACAGGCTTGGAATGGGCATGGTCACCGACGGAGACTATTGTGAACACATATTTCATGCTATTTTCTAAATGCAACTTTAGAGGAGTGATAAAATGGTTGTTCGACCATTTTGTCACCCTAGTATACATGTTGATATTCGAACAGGATCCACCCCGCATGTCAAAGGAAGTGATCAAGGCATTGCTAGGCATTGCAGATTAGTATGCCTCATTATCCAGAATGTTCATCTGAGTGTTCAGTTTGGAGAAGCCTCCACATGTTCTGCCAAAGTTTGCCTTGGATGTGCTTGTCATGCAAGAAGTAGCGTACCACATCTCAACAGGATTAACAGCTAGACTGTAGTGGAATAAGAAGGCACCTTGGCCAGCTCTTCCATCGCGGATTGGGTTATATGAGATCCAGAGTATCAAGCAAGTAGATATCAAAGCAGAACATATGAAGAAGTATCCTTTCAATCTCTGAAGCTTCAACCTGTATGACCCACATTGTGTTTTGAAGGATCACTACGTGAGAGCTCAGTTCAACTTGATCCATGGGGCATGTCATTGGGCCGAGGAGGACTCATGGAAGTACTGCTATAATTCGTCCAGACCCAATGAATAGGTTGGCTTCGTTATAGAGTGGTTAGCAAAGCAGCATGAAGAAACATCATAGAGAGCACCAACAGTAGCAACCGTAGTAATAGTAGCAGAGGAAGCAGAGAAAAGCATACCTGTGTACAAAAAAGGGATGAGGATGATTGTTGACCGCATGGAGGAAGAGAAAAGATGCAATTTTCAAGTAGATCCACTTGTAGAACAAGCATCTATGGCTATTCAGGAAAAGAGGTAGCAATGGGACAAGAGAATTGTGAGAAGGTAGAGGGATAAGAAGAGAATGGAAGAAGCAGAGTAGGAGTTGAATGAGCTGAGGGAAAAACACCGGAAAGAGCAAGAGTTGCACCAACAGGAGCAATAAGCATAGCAATAACATATTCAACAGGGGGTGCATCATGTGCAAACAGATGAAGCAATGCTTGTACATGTACTTGATTCCTCTGAATAGCTGGCATTAGGCAAATAGGGCAAACCATCACAGGGGTAAGACTTTTCTCATGAGATAGAATAGGTGCTTGAAGAGTTAGCTACAGACATGGAGCATCAAGAGTTGGAACAAGATATTGACTTCATGCCTTACCACAAAGATGTCGACTCGCCTGCTTCATTGCATTCCAATAATGAGAAAGTATCGAATGACCAAGGAGGCACTGAGATCCTTGGTAGTCGGTTGGAAGCAAAGATGCACAACATCTCCTTCGACTCTCATCATAGAGTTGTGCAGTCTCAGAGAGTGCTGACTCTTGAGGACCAAAAATCCCCTGCACAACTTGAAGAGAGAGTGATCGTAACTGATGTGCACAAGCATCTAGCTTCTATGGCCAATGCAACTTGAGTGTATGCCAAACCCACTAACTCAAGTGTTCATTTTCTCATAGCTGAGAATGAGCGAATGGTGAAGGAACTACAGGTGGCAAAGTAGGGAGGGGACATGGTGACAATGTCTACCTGAGTTGAATTAAGGAAGGCAATACTAGATGAAGTATTGTCCTTGGACACAGTTATGCAAGAATTGTACTCCAAGTTTGGTATTGTGCATCATGCAATCGTTCATCTCCATGGATGGAAGCACCAATGTGCAAGAAGAGCACACATCTTAAAGAACAAACATACTGTTTTTGATAACATGCACGCATGGACGATGAAGTACGAGGGATACCCTCTTCAATTGCCAAGGATGATGAAGGATAATGTAGTCAAGCTGCAAGCACATATTCAGAGTTATATTGGGAACTATGAAGACCTACCGCAACTCATCACTAGCATACCAGCTTCCCATGCACGAGTATTCAAAATCATGGAGGTTATAGTGCACACTAATGTGATCCCATCACTTAGGACACTCACCCAGATGAAGACCAAGAAGCAGGTCCTATAGAAGCAGGACTCATACTTTGATGAGTTGATGTGCATCGCCACCAGCCCAAACTTTCCTATCAGTGCAGAAATCATGCCCGAGTACATTGTTGGTTTGGCCACACTAGAGACCATGATGTGCATGCTCACAGAGGAGTTGGACAGAGGAGCTCGAGCAGTGTACCCAGATTCTATGGAGGCAAGGTTCAGGTTTTAGATGGATTTCACAGTAGAACACACAAACACTCTCAACGACAACCAATCTTGGCATCAATATGTCACTATTGATCGCCATGAGGATGTCGAGTGGTTGGACTTCTAAGTTTTTCTAAGTCCAAATGATATCTAGTTTGGCTTGTCCAAGCCATTGTTCACATGGGTACATGTGCATTGTAATGTTGACCCATGTCAAGTGTCAAGAGTGGATGTAACATTCATAGAGTAGGTGAAGTGTCATGAGGGTAGTTGAATGGTAACAAAGGGGAATGTTAAGGGTCACCCCACCCTTTGCTATAAATAGTCCCTCATAACTCATTGTATAGGATTTTGGTCATCCATGCTTCTACTAAGACTATCCTGAAGAAGGCTTGGATAGAATTGTAATGTGCCTTGGCTTCTCTATTGCACGAGCTAGTACATATATTTGGAGGAGTAGGAGGATGTGGCTATAACATTCCATTCTTGGGGCTAGAAGGTTTACGTGGATGTATTATATGATTGTGATTTACACTTCTTCATATAATAAGAGCCAACACATTCTCATGCATATGTTGTTATTGTAGTTGGACTGCTCTGATTGCTTTAATGATATATGTTGTTTAACTTACGTACTTGTGTATGAATTGATTCACATGAAATTATATGAATCTTGTTGTTAATGTGTTGCATATGTTATTAATGCTATCATCGTCTGTGCCGACTTCTCTTTTGGACATTAGATAGACCTTTCACTTGAACCTTGCTATAACAACCATTGCACTTGTCTCAGACTGATCCATGAGTGTTGCACGTGTTATCTTACCTTATATGGTGTGACTATCGCATCTGAGCGGACTGTGTAGGTTTTAACCCTCTACAAGAATTACCTGCATATGAATTCTAAAACATGGAAAATAAACAATGCGAGAGAATAACACATAAAACACATATAAACAGAGATTTTCCCTTGGATCCCAAAACCAAGACTACCAGCTTGATTTTTCATTATGTTCCTTTCAATGTTACAATACATATATATACATGTTGAAGCACCCAATACCATGGACCGAAAACCATCACACCCAAAACCATGGGTGAAAACCATGCACAAAACCATAGGTACATCTGCCCACCTAATATAGGGTCCAAAAAAAAATTCCCTAGGGTGCTGCCCTAGACCCTATAGAGGGGGGCTAACCACCCCCCTCAAACCCCTTATGACCCCCCTACTTTGCAATCAGTACAATGAAACTCTAACCCCATGGCTCACTAGGGAAGCTAGTCATGAAAAGAATAAGACACAACCCAACATTCTCCCAATAGTTGTTTTCCTTCCATAGGGAAGCTTAGTCATTTATCCAGTCATGCAATGCCCATTGTTTCTCTACACCAAGAGAACTTCTCAGAGCTCATATATTTTGTTAATGCATCTGCAATATTCTTCAAAGTTTCCACCTTTACCAGCAACACCATTTTGTCTTCTATCATATCCCTCACAAAGTGATACTGAACATCAATGTGGTTTGTCTTTGAATGATAAGCACGGTTCTTTTCCAAGAAAATTTCACTATGGCTATCACAATCTATCCTTATAGCTCCCTGTAGTAACCTCATACTTGAACACAATCTCTGCAACCAAACTACTTCCTTGCCTGCATGAGTGGCTACGATGTATTCTGCCTCTGTAGTTGATAGTGCCACTAAAGATTGTTTCTTACTCATCCAACTGATTGTACCTCTAAATAGGTTAAACACATACTCACTTGTAGATATTCTCTGATCCAGGTCTCCAGCCCAGTCTACATCAACAATTCCATGAATATCCAACACTATCTCCAATCCTGCTCTTCCTACATAGCACAAACCATAATCACTAGTGTGACGCAAATACCTGAAAACCTGCTTCATTGTTGCCCAGTGCTCCTTCCCTAGTTTTGACATAAACTTGATCAATACTCCAACTCCATGTGCAATGTCTAGTCTAGTACAGACCCTCACATACATCAGGCTACTGTCTGTAGTTGCATATGGAACACAGGACATGTCCTCTTCCACTTCTTGTCTCTTAGGACACTGTTAAGCATATAGATTCACACCTACAAGAATAGGAACCTTCATCAGTTTACTATCCTGCATATTAAAACTCTGGAGTATTGTCCTGACATACTTCCTCTAGTTTAACCAAAGTTTCTTCTTTTCCGGATCTCTTTCAATTTCTATTCGCAAAATATAGTTTGCAGCACCAATATCTTTCATGTCGAATTTGGAGGACAATTGGGTCTTCAAATCCTAGATAATTTCTTCGTCATTTCCAACCAGCATCATATCATCCACATACAAGACCAGATAAATAACACGATCACCAATTAATTTAAAATACACATAGTGATCTAATTTTCTTCTGGTGAAGCCAAGTTCCTACATAAATGTATCAAATTTATGATACCACATCCTTGGTGACTGTTTTAACCCATACAAAGACTTTTTTAACTTGCATACTAGTTATTTCTTACCCTTCATCGAAAATCCTTTAGGTTGCTTCATGTAGATCTCCTCTTCCAGACCCCCATGAAGAAATTTTGTCTTCACATCTGTTCTACCACACAATCAAAAGCAGCAACAACAAATAAAAGTAATCTAATAGAAGCTACTTTGGCAACAGGAGAAAAAATATCACCAAAATCAATTCTCAGCACATGGGAATAACCTTTTGCTACCAACCTAGCTTTCTATTTCTCCTCCTTTCCTTTTGCATTTGTCTTCTTCTTGAACTTCCATTTTCTGCCAATTGATTTCCTTCTAGCTAGCAACTCCACAATATCCCAAGCCTCATTTTTGTGCAAAGATGTCATTTCATCAACCATGGTGTTTTTCCAGAGTTTGTAATCCTCTGAATCTACTTCTTCCTTCATAGTTCTGGGATCATCATCAGTAATAGATAAAGAAAAAATTGAACAAAAAGTAGATGGACTATACCTTTCTGGCTCCCTTCTTTCTCGAACTGATCTTCTCACAACCAGAATTTGTTGCTTTTCATCTTTTGATTCCTCTTCTGTTGTAGAGACTGATTCTTCCTCCTTAAGCTCAAACTCTATCTTCTCAAGTTCCTTTGATGGGACTTCATGTTTAATAAAATCTTTCACCTCTCTAAACACGACATCTCGGCTATACACAACCTTCCTTGTTACTGGGTTCCAAATCTTATAGCCTTTTAAACCATCCTTATACCCAATAAAGATGCATTCTTCAAATTTACTATCCAACTTGGTTATTTTATACTTCAGAACATGTACATATGCATCACATCCAAATACCCTTAGATGTGAAAGAGAGGGTTTCTTATCAGTCCATACCTCTTGTGGAGTCTTATCCTCCAACTTTGATGAAGGTGATCTGTATACCAGGTAAAGTGTTGTCTCCATCGCCTCTACCCAAAATTCTTGTCCTAACTCGACACCATTGAGCATGCTTCTTGCCCTTTCCATCAACATCTTGTTCATTCTTTCTACAACTCCATTTTTCTCAGGTGTGTATGGAGTAGTCTTTTTTTGTGCTATACCACACTTCTTACAGAATTGTTCAAATTCCTTCTTGAAAAACTCTCAACCATTACATGTCCTTGGTACCATTATCTTCTTCTCTGTCTGGTTTCCACCAAAGCATTAAATTCTTTAAACCTATAAAAGACTTCAAATTTCTTCTTAAGGAAATATATCCATGTATTCCTTTTGAATTCATCTATAAATGATACATAGTATACAAACTTACCTTGCAATGGAACCTTCATAGGTCCAAACACATCACTATGCACAAACTCTAATATATATTTCACCCTCTTACCACCAGAGGCGAAACTCACCTGATTCTACTTACAATATAAACAATTTTCATAAAAATCAAAATCCAGAGAGCTATTAGTCATAACTTCTACCATACCTTTACCATGAAGTATTCAAAGGCCCTTCTCTCCAATCTGTCAGGGCCTTTGATGCCATTGCATGGTCTTTTCTCTGGAGACAACTAGATTTTATGCTCCACTTTTAGGAACCACAAAACTATTGCACACATCAACAATAGTGCTACCTTGCGGCTTGTACAGTGTTCCAATCTAAACTCTCCACATCATTGCCATTTCTCCCTGAACCATCTTGCAGGTATCCTTCTCGAACACTATTTTTACACTCGCATCATCCAGCTTTTTTACATAAATCAAATTTCTGGCTAATGCAAGAATATGTAGAACACCTGGAAGTGTTCTAACCCTTCCACCTTGCAACTTCAACTTTATTTTTCTGTGACCAACAATTCTAACCTTCCTGTCATCCCCTAAGAAGACATCACGACCTTCATATTTCTCATACTCGCAGAACCACTCCCTATGGGGAGTGAAGTGAAAGGATGCACATGAGTCAATCAACCTGCCTCATGATCTACATGTATACTTGAGGAAGCAAAGTACACATCCCCACCTTCATCTGAGGTGGTTTTTGCTTCTGCGGAAGGAGCATCATCAGATCCCTATCCCTTGTTATGAGATTTAGATTTATAGTCCCTTTTGTAATTCCCTTCCTTCCCACATTGCCAGCACACCTTTATAGGTTTTCTTGGAGATTTAGATCTCCCACTCAATGACTTATATATTTTTTTTTCTGTTCTAGGACCGTCCTCGTATAGACAAGGCATCACCATTCTGGCTCTCCATATTTTTTTGTCTCATATCCTCTATCAGCATGGATGAGACTATTTCATCAAATTGCAAGGCAGTTGCATTGCTACCTATTGCAATAATCGAACTATTCGACCAATCTGGTAGAGAACACAACAAACTAATTCACTTATATTCATATGAAATTTTAATATCAACAAATAATAATTGACTTACCACAGTATTAAATGCATTCAAATGCTCTGTCATTGAGTCTCCATCTTTCATCCTCAGGTTATACAACTTTTTACGTAGGAACAGATTATTCACCAGAGACTTATATTGGTACAAAGTCCCTAACTTATCACATAAAGCATTAGTCATAGCTTTCCCTAATACATTCAACCATACTGAATCTGAGACACACAATCGTATTTTTCTCTTTACCTTCCGATCCAACTTCTTCCATTCTTCATTGGACACTCCCATTGGTTTAGTACTCAGATCTACCACGATCCACTGATCTTTATATACCAACAGATCCTCCATCTTGATTTTCCATAACTCAAAACTATGACCATTAAATTTCTCAACCTCTATCTTTCCACTACTTATCATCTTCTTTCACCACCAGAATCGATCCCACTGAACAGGGTCTACCACAAGCCCGAGCGAAATCCCTCAGCAACAAAGGCATCCCATTGAAGCCAAAATAACTCTGATACCAAATGTACATTTTAAGCTCGTATAGAAATTACCTGCATACGAATTCTAAAACACAGAAAATAAACAATGCAAGAGCATAACACATAAAACACATATACATAAAGATTCTCCCCTAGATCCAAAAACCGGGACTACTAGATTATTTTCATTATGTTCCTTTCAATGTCAGAATATATATATATATATATATATAGATATCTATATCTATATATATATATATATATATATATATATATATGCTGAAGCATCAAATACCATGGACTGAAAACCATCATGCCCAAAACCATGTGCTAAAACCACTGAGAAAACCATAGGTAGGTCCGCCCACCTAATATAGGGTCCAAAAAAAATTTCCTCGTGGCACTACCCCAGACCCCATAGACCCCGCCACTGCACAATTTCCGTAACGAAAGGGGGGATCCACCCCTCCTTTAACGCCCCTAGTTCACTATGGAAGCTAGTCATGGAAAGAATATAACACAACCCACCAAACTACTCCGCTAGAAGCTGTGCATGCCCTTTGTGTTGTCTATTCCTAATCGAGTTGGGATTGATCCCTTTCAACCTGGAACTCACCTTCGCCTCCTTCCACCTTCGAAGTGTTGGAACCTATCATACAACTTCCTTGACTCACTACATTAGTCACACCCTTGTTGCTGACAGAGTTATTCTACTTGCCTATGTGCGACGTCATGGTGAAGGCATTACCTTATGACCCACTGTTGGGACTCCTACACCAGATGGTCTGAAGTCTAATTGGGTCTTCTTGCGAGGGAGATCCCCATGATGTGTTCACGGTTCCAACACCGTCAACATTTCTGGTGCTAGAAAGGGTGCGTGATGACAAGCAGTGTCCTCTCATCTAGTTTTGAACCTTTGCATATGTTTCATGGAGTCTTGCATTCTTCTTCCCCCGAGGTGTTTTTTGAATCGTGAAGATGTCTCCATATTGGGAAAGCTTTTCGATCTCTTGTCCACTCACACATATGATGGTGAAGGCGAAGTGGCCTAGCCTAAGCACTTACGTAGCTTTCTTTCCATGATTCATGAGGAAGATGAGTTTTCTAATGAACATGCCAGTTTGATGCATGCATACACACTTCAAAAATCTCTATTTCGTTTGGTGCTCAGCCTACTGGTTGATGCCATGCACTCGTTTGAGCACTTTTGTGACCTTATTGAAGAAATCTTCTATCATTTTGATCTAGACCATCTTCACCGCGAACTGTTACAACAACAGAGGGCTCCACATGAATCTGTTATCGATTTTTGGCAGTGCTTTTGTGACTTGCAGTTTCAAGCTTCGAGGAGCCAGATGAATTTTGTTTATATTTTTAATCGGTTCAAGTATTTCATTAAGAAATCTGACCGTCCCAAGAGGAAGCTTGATATCAGACCTTTCTCAACTTTCTTCATTGATGGAACTACACAATCTCTTGTGGGAGTGGGCACTGTCTCAACTGATTTTTTGCCTCCATCTTATTCAATAGCTCCACCATTGCTCAGTGATGTTGATGATCATGCTCACACACCTTTTCATCCTTCACACTCTCGCAACATCACTCCACTCAATTTTCATGCAGATGTGGTTGTGAGTCCTTCTAGTTCTCATGTGCATTCTTTTCTTCAACCTCCATATTCACACTCAGGTGTTCCTCTAGATGATGTGGCCTTATGTTCATCCATTCCCGACTCTTCACTTATTGTGAACAAGGAAAAACACACTGATGGGGTTGGTGTTGCACAACCAACATGCGCTATCATTCATGAAGAGTATGAGTGGGAGATTGAACATTAGCATTCGTCAAAGTTTGACTCCCTTCAGTATGAGCCACCTCCATTCTTTCCTAACCTCTTTGGTGAACCATCCATCCATGATTTTGCATGTGTATCTTCCTCCATGGATGCACCCCTTGTTGATCACTCGTAGGACTCACTGGATGTTAGTCCATCATTCGACAATGGAGAGGATAAGTTATTCATTGAAGATCCACTTGATCCTTGATCTATCTTTTCTGGAAACACAAAGGATGAGTTCATTCTCTTTTCATCTACCCCTCTATTTTATTCATTTGATCATGAGGATGCTGAAGAATTCATTGATTTTTCTAATCGTGGTGTCGTGATCAATTTGCTTCCAATTTTGATCACGATCATGAATCTATCAAAGTTTATCTTTCAAAGCCACCAGTGTATGATGATCTACCTGATGATGAAGTTGAGACACCCAAGACTACCGAGGCACTTCAGCTTGAGCTAATTATTATGTCAGGCCCTCGCTCTCTTGGGGTTAGTCTCACTTCCAATCATGAAACTTTTCAATTATCCAAGTCTCCTCATCCCTCATCTGTATGCATTTAAGATCCATCTCACTCATAGATCACACTTCCTCCACTCAAACTGGACGATCCCACTGCTCATGCATTGGAGGAGTCTTACATTGCAAGCACTCATTCACGATGCAAGTTATCTTTGTTTCTTTCATTTTCTTGCATGTCACAGTCAAGAGTGTGCCTATGCTTCAAAGTTGCACGTAGTGTCACATAACACCATGAGAAGTCCATAGACTATCCATCATGCACTTGCACTCACTTATGTCACATGGGAACTTTGAAACACAAAGTGTGGTTGTCTTCATTGTTATATCTTTCTTGCTTGCTAGTTTGCACCACTGGGTTGGTCGCAGACCAAGCCTTCACCAACATGGGTTTACTAATGCATCGGTGGTTGCATTGGAAGTATCACTTCAAGTGATCAAGATCATGCACCATTAGTGTAGGAGTAGGAGCAGTGTTTGCTTTCATTTGTTTTCTTGCATTCTTGTTTGCTTATTTGCTTTGTTTGCGTGTTTTTTTGCTTCCTTGTTTACTTACCCATTTTTCTTTCACTTTAGCTTATTATTTTTCTTTTCTTTGATGTTTGTTGGCTTATTTGTTTCCTTCATAGGTTAGCCTTGCATGAAACCATGGACGACTCTTGAAGGGAGCTAGGTAAAGTACAAGAGGACTTGTACAACTATCACTACTTGGTTATCTGTCATCTTGGGTCTATATGATGAGCTTGATACTCTTAGTCCATGACACATCTAAGGAAAATATGCATTGTTTAAATTGAACCTTGGTGTAAACACAACACTTGCACGCTAACTAGTGTCACCTTCTCTAGTCGATTGTTTTTGGGTTAACCCTTGTCAGTTCAGTCACGTATAGTAAGGTGAGGGGGAAAAACTTAACAGGCACGTCAAAGATATATTAAACTACTTTTCTACTGGAACAACCTCCTCTGATCTCAATAAGTCAAGATCCCTCTTCTGCCTCCAAAATGACTAAGTGCTATGCAAAGTGAAAATAAAAAATGAAAAGTCAAAAAGTTCAAAATGAAAAATAAAGAAGGTGAAAGAAGAGAAAGGCTTCCTACACAGGGAGGTGATGCAAGTAACTCTGCTAGGGTATTGACCAGGATCGTTAATAGTGGAGCCATGCTTGTGTTCCTATGTGACTCCATCGGGGTACCATCTAGGACTACTGGTAATGGAGCAACACTAGAGATGAAGCAAAGACTCTGATGAAACAACTGTGTTGCCTTTGCATGGAATGCGTGTCAATCAACCAAGGGCTTGGAGATGCTACATCTTACAATCAATTTAGTGTGAAACCAAGATGAGTGGAGAACTGAACAATACTTCCAAAGGTGTTAGAATTTATTTTCATGAACAAGGTCTATGTAGAGAGCTGGAGTTCTACCAGTGTGTCACCAAGTGTTGTCGTGAATACAACCACCCTCCAAAAGTTTTCCTTAGCCTGTTTTGGAGCCTCCATACCAACCTTACAAAACACTTTGTCTTGCTTCATCAAGTACTCAAGCTTTAGTGTTTTCCTCACACAAAGGTAGCCTATCGATCATAGTTGATCCATTTCCCTCACAATCTACTTACCTGGACTTGGTCCAGTTGTAGGTTGAGTAGCTTTCCCTTGAAAATTGCGCATTTCTGGAGGGAAACCATTCTTCTCTCTAGGAATTAAGCAATTCTCTCTGATAGCCTACCGAGCTTCAGGATTGTGCAGTCCTATAATCCAACCCTCCCAGTAAAATTTGCACAAAGCTTCCCTGCAGTAGGTTGTTCAACCCAACATTTGCAAAAATCTAGGCAATGGCTACTCTTCCCAGAAATTGCACAAACCTCCCAGGCATTCATCCCAGCTTCCAACCAGGAATGTGCATTCTTCCGAAGTAGTTGAGCAGGTGGATGCATGGACAGTCCAGTTGACCAATTCCACCCAAGACCAAGGAAACTTGACTTGCATGCCTGCATGACTTGATCTTCCCAGAATAGCAAGAGACAAAATGCAAAAGGCATCCTATGATTCAGGGAGCTATTTTTAGTAGTCGGGGGTTATATGCAAAGTTGTTTTAGAAGTTTCCCTCCAAGTGTCTCTTTTTCCTAAATTCATGGCATGCACATCATGAGACCAAACTTATTGATCCGACACATCAAAGCTCATTTATTCACATCGATCTTGAAGCTCTGAAATCCCACAACACATCCAGGACTCTTTGACACATCTGGCTCAGATATTCACGGGTAAGTGATCTCAACTTGTCTTTTTCAACATTTCTTTCACTTTTTGTGTATTCACTTGTGTGAATGTTGTTTCCTTGCTTTCTTTGAATGCCTAATGTAATTTACATATATTCTAGCCTGTCCTAGATTTGTTTCAGTTTTTGTTGCTATCTCACTGTTGTCACATGCACGAAACTATTTTGCACGGGTGTTCACCCAACTGACGAACTTCCTCACCCATATGCATCTTGATCTATCTATTCATTCTTTCATTCATGTTTTGCGTGCACTATTAATCACCTCTACTATCACTTGGTGTCGCCATGCATTTCATTGTCTTACTTGCTTTCAGTTTCCCATTGGCGAGTCGGGCCAACCTTGGCCTAGTCTCTTCCTTCACCAAGGCTACAATGCACAATCTAGGGAAGGAAGGCTCACGTTACTCTAAAGATTTCTGCATTATTGCCCAGCACTAGCCTCTAAAACTATTTTGTGCATTTCTAAAGGGCAATGGCTGCTTGGCCCAAAAATTTATGCAAATATGTCCTTGGGCCAGCAGTACTTCCCACTTGGAATTGCACACTGCGCAATCCCAATAGCTAGTTGCCTGACTGGATTGCGCATTTTAGAGATCCAACAGCCAATCCAACCTCCCAGATAGTGGTGACTACCTTTTGTGTAGTTCTGGCAACTAGTCACCTAGCCTCTCAGTGAATTTTTTGCGATATCGCTCATTAGTTCCCCAGGTATGTGACATGTCCTTCCACAGATTTGATTTGTTTTCACTGACATATTTATCGCCATCCATGCTTCCTATTTCTAGATATTTCAGGTGTTCATTTCTGTCCATGGCTTCCAAGAGGATAGGATCTCAGGACACTAATGGTATTACAGCTGGAACAATAGTTGAGTAGGTACTTTTGGGGAATACCTTGAAGATCGTTAGGTGTACGTGAACATTCATAAGTTTAGCTTGTGTCAGATTGCATGCAGATACGCTGCATTCCCATGCATGAACATGATTCACTAGATCATTTCTCACATCAACCTCGATACAATGACCTTGAGCAGTGTCAGTGGGACGAAGCTTTCAACCTTCTGGGCATGATATTATGATGAGATGTATTAGATGACTGAGCCCATGACTGCCATGAATCCTCCATTTAGCTTGCCCAATGGTAGAGCTCACCCTAGAGATATTCTGAAGGATTGGGTAAAGGAGCCAACTTGCCTCAGGATGACACCCAACCAGATATACAAGACAAAGATATTGAGGAAGGCATACCAATACTTGGTCATATTCGCATGTCGACTGAGTGGCCAAGAAAGAACTGACACCTTTCCTCAGATTTGGGTGATTGCATTAGACCAACTAGCTAGAGAAGGAAGACCATGCAACTAGTTTGGCATACTAGCTCACCAGCTGAAGGAGCAAGTCATGAAGGTTCGATAGTCACTCGAGGGTATGCATGTAGACATTTATATGTCTGATTACATGCTAGATACAGTGCATGCCCTACATGAGTTCCCGGGCTTGAAGTGGGCATGGTTATCGACAAATACTGTTGTGAACACATATTTCAAGCTGTTGTCTAAATGCAACTTCAAAGGAGTGATCATATGTTTGTCCGGCCATTTTTCCACCCCAATATACAGGTTGATATTCGAACAAGATCCACCCTGCATGTTAGAGGAAGCGATGAAGGCATTGCTAGGCATTGCAAATTGGTATGCGTCTCCATTCGACACGTTCATCTGAGAGTTTAGTGCGGAGAAGTCTTCACATGTCCTGCCAAAGCTCACCTTGGATGTGCTTGTCATGTAGGAACTAGTGTACAACATCTCGGCAGGATTGACAATTAGACTACAATGGAAGAAGAAGGCACCTTGGCCCACTCTTCCATTGTGGATTGGGTTATATGAAATCCAAAATATCAAGCAAGAAGATGTCGAAGCAGAACACATGAGGAAGTATCCTTTTAACCTCTGAAGCTTCAACCTGTATGACCCACATTTCATTATGAAGGATCACTGCGCGAGAGTTCAATTCACCTGGATCCATGGGGCATGTCATTGGACCGAGGAGGAGTCATGGAGGTACTACTACAATTCCTCTAGCCCAATGAATAGGTCAGCTTCACCGTGGTGTGGTTAGCAAAGAAGCATAAAGCAACATCATGGAGAGCACCAAAAGTAGAAATAGTAGCAACAGTAGAAAAGGTAGCAGAGCCAAGCATACCTTTGCACGACAAAGGGAAGAGGAATATTGTCAACTGTATGGAGGAAGAGGAAAGATGCAACTTTTGAGAGGATCCACTTGTAGAACAAGCAGCTATGGATATTCATGAAAAGAGGTAGTAGTGCAACATGAGAATTGTGTGAAGGAAGAGGGATAAGAAGATAATGGAAGAAGTAGAGAAGGAGTTGCATGATCTGAGTGAGAAAACTCGAAAGAGAAAGAGTTGCACCAATAGGAGCAGGAGGCACAGAAGTAGCAAATTCAAAAAGGGGTGCATCACGTGTAGGCAGACAAAACAACACCTGTACAAGTAGTTGATTCATTTGAACAATTGGCATCAAGTGAATAGGGCAAACCATCATAGGGAAAAAACTTTTCTCATGAGATAGAATAGGTGCTTAAACAATTAGTTGTAGACATGGAGCAACAAGAGTTGGAACAGGATATCAAACTCATGCCTCACCCCAAAGAGGTCAACTCACCCGCTTCATTACATCCTGATGATGAGCAAGTCTTGAATCACCAAGAAGGCACTGATATCCTTGGTGGTTGACCATAAGCAGAGATGCACAACATCTTCTTTGACAAATCTCATCAAAGAGTTGTGTAGTCTAAGAGACTAGTGACACAGGAGGACCAAACATCCTCTGCGCAATTTGAAAAACAAGTGATCGTGACTGATGTACACAAGCATCCTGTTGTTGTGGCTAATGCAACTAGAGTGTATGTTGAAGCCACTAGCTCAAGTGTTCATTTTCTCATAGCTGAGAATGAGTGAATGGTAAAGGAACTATAGGTGGCCAAGTAGAGAGGATACTTGGTGACAATGTCCACCTGAGCTAAAGTGAAAAAGGAAATACTAGATGAAGTATTGTCCTTGGACACAGTTATGCGAGCATTGTACTCCACGTTTGGTACCGTGCATCAAGTAGTTTTTCATCTCCACAGATGGCAGCAGTGATGTGTGAGTAGAGCATGCATCTTGAAGAACATACATACTGCTGTAGATAACATGCAAGTATGGACGATGAAGTACAAGGGATCCTTGCTTCACTTGCCAAAGATGATGAAGGCTAATGTGATCGAGCTGCAAGCATGTAGTCGAAGTCAGATACGGAACTATGAAGACCTACAATAACTCATCAATAGCATATAGGCTTCCCATGCACAAGTATTCAAAAGCATGGAGGTTATAGTTCACACTCATGTGATTGCATCACTTGGGACTCTCACCTAGGTGAAGACCGAGAAGCTGGTCCAACAAGATCTTGACTCCTACTTCGAAAAGTTGATGTCCATTGCCACCAACCCAAACTTTCTTATCAATGCAGAAATCATGCGCAAGTACGTTTCTAGTCTGGCCACACTAAGGACAATGATGCGCATGCTCACAGATGAGTTGGTCAGTGTACCCAGATGCTATGGAGGCAAGGTTTAGGTCTTAGACGAATGTCACAACAAAACACACAGACACTCTCAAGGACTACCAATATTGGCATCAATATGTCACTGTTGATCAACATGAGGATGTCGAGTAGTTGCACTTCTATTGTTGTCTAAGTCTGAATGACGTGTAGTTTGGCTTGTCCAAGCCATTATTCACATGGGTACATGTGCATTGTAATGTTGAGTCATGTCAAGTGTAAGTCAAGTGTCAATAATGGATGTAATAGTCATAGAGTAGGTGAAGAGTCATGAAGCTAGTTGAATGGTCACAAAGGGGAATGTCAAGGGTCACCCCGCCCTTTGTTATAAATATTCCCTCATACCTCATTGTATAGACTTTTGGTCAGCGAAGCTTCTACTAAGACTATCTTGAAGAAGGCTTGGATAGTAGTGTAAAGCGCCTTGGCTTCTCCACTCCACAGAACTAGTACATCTCTTTGGAGGAATAGGTTGATGTGGCTATAACATTCCATTATTGGGGCTAGTAGGTTTACATGGATGTATTGTATGATTATGACTTACACTTCTTTATATAATAAGAGCCAACACATTTTCATGCATATGTTTCTATTGTGGTTGGACTACTCTGGTTACTTTAATGATATATGTTGTTTAACTTACGTAATTGTGTATGAACTGATTCACATGCAATTATATGAATCTTGTTGTTAATGTGTCGCATATGTTGTTACTAATGTCACCCTCCATGTCGACTTCTCTACCGGACATCAGACATACCTTTCACTTGAACCTTTCCATAGCAATTGTCACACTCATCTCAGACTGATCCATAAGTGTTGTACATGTTATCTTACCTTATATGATGTGACTTCTGAATCTAAGTGGATTGCTCTACCGGAAGCTATGCATGTCCTTTGTGATGTGTGTTCCTAACCGAGTTGGGACTGATCCCTTTCAACCTGGAACTCACCTTCACCTCCTTCCCCCTTCGAAGTGTTGGAACTTCTCATACACCTTCCTTCACTCACTGTATCAGTCACACCCTTGCTACTAACAGAGTTATTCTACTTTCCTCTGTACGACATCATGGTTAGGGCATTACCTTACAACCCACCACTGGGACTCCTACACCAAATGATCTGAGGTCTAATTGGGACTTCTTACCGGGGAGATCCCCTTGACATGTTGAGGAGTCCAGGACCATCAACATATTTAAAGTAGAAGTGGGAGTCATTTCCATGGATTTCATCATATTTTTTCCGACATCTAGACAACATGATTCTATCATGCTTATGGTGGGCAGGTTGTCAAAGGTAGTGCAATTCATTCCAGTGAATTCTATGTATTTAACGAGTGATGTGGCATAGGTATCATGAGAGATGTAGTGAGTTTTCATGGTGTACTAAAGAATATCATGTCAAACAGGGATTCCAAGTTCACTTATAGATTCTGGAAAGATTTATTTATAGGCTTGGGTACAAAGTTGGCCTTCACCGCAACTTATGATCCACAGATAGATGGACAGATAGATAGGGTGAAGAGGATATTGAAGGATATGTTGGGGATGTATATGATGTATCAACAGAGGAGATGGGATGAATACATTCCATTGGTTTATTTTTGTTATAACAATTGGTATAATAAGTCACTGAGGATGAGTTTGTTTGAGGCACTATATGAGCAGAGTTGTAATACTACCATCAGTCAGAGTGATCCAATGAATAGGGTGTTTATTCGACCAAACATGTTGGAAGAGATGCATTAGGAAATGATGGTAATCAAGAATAATCTAAAGGCATCATAGGACAAGAAAAAAAGTTATGCAGATCAAAATAGGTTGTTTAAGTAATTTTAGGTTTGGGAAGAGTTGCATTTGTGCATCAAGCCGACGAAGATCTCCTTGAGAATTTTACCAGTAGCATGTTGACTTGCACTGAATTTAACAATGAAATTCCATGATGTTTTCCATGCCTCATTGCTTAAGAATTTTTTTAAATATGTTGACCATGTCATTGACTGGTCTGTATTACAGGTGGAGCCAGATGGAGAATTCTAACTGAAACCTTAGTGTATATTTCAGAGAATGATGCTCATGTGTTGGAACGAAGAAATTGAGTAGGTCAAAGTGCACTAGAAGAAATCTAGGCGTGATGAAGCTATATTGGAGATGGTGGATCAGATGTGGGCTATGTATCCTTCTCTATTCACTAGTTGAATGAACGTTTTTGGTATATGTTTTGGTGTGATGTTTTGGTATATGTACATATGTATATATATGTAAATACCACCATGAGCTATGTTATAAATATCCAATAGTGGTATGGGTGTCATGTTGTTATGGTTTCCATGTTGTTATATTGTCATATTGGTTTCCTTCTCAACAGGTTGATCATTGAAAATAATGCATCGAGCTAAGTTATAAAGCTCCATGTGTTTTGGGAAGTTTTAGTGTCTACGGATAAACAATTAAACCCCTAGACTAGTAGCTAAGTCTAGAACAACAATGCAAAGAATTCTCTACTTTTTCTATGATCAACAGATTAAATAAGAAGTAAAGAAGCTTACCCATAGTTTTTGCTTACTCCTTATCTCCCTTGATCAATTCTATCACTCCTCTCCATACTTAATCCACTTGGAGAGTACCTGCACATAGACATAAGATAACAACCGATCAAATCATATGATAATGATCTATTGATTAAACATAGCATGGAATCAAGTACATGATACACCTATGAAAGCATAAATGAATAACACAAGCATATGGAAAAAGATTTGAACACTTAATAAGTAAAAGGAAGAGTTACAACCCATTGCTTGATTCAGCATCACTCCTCCAGTTCAATCACATCCTTTCCTCATAACAAGAAAGACATTTTGACATCATTACAATACCTGAAATCAACTCAAGTCTCATACTAACAAAATCTCCCTATAATTCAATAATTTCCAACCTCTGATCACTTAGATGAGTGGTATTTTAATAGGTGAATGAGTGAAGTTATGCCATAAATGGTGATAATGAATGTCCTCATAAACTTAGAATTTAGTTTCATAGAGGAAGGGATAGAGGGATTGATGTTCATTAACTCCCTTCCTCATCCAGACACGATCCCAAAGGAGTGGATAACCTTGAGAAACTTCTAGAAGCATCGAATGGATAAGGAATCTTTCAAACCCTCATGGAATTTCATTCAAATTCACCCAGCACAGGCCAAAGAGGGACCAAGTGCGCTGCAATGCACATTGATAGTGTATTGGATACATTGCAATGCACCCTAATGAAGGCCTACCTGTGCTGATCTTCTTAGAGGTAGTTTCTAGATGACTTCAGTCATGGAACTTCTTGGGAAGCTAGGCATTCTGATGGTTGACTTCTTTAGGGCATGTAACAACTGGATTAGTGGTTGATGGGCCCTAACAATACTAATCTGTAAGTTGGGGTTGACGTGCCCAAATGGATCTATAACAGTTGCTCACTAAAGCATGAAGTCGTGCATATGTATGTCGATTGAGATGCTTTATCATGTGGAGAGGAGGTTTCGGAGTGGAAGGTGACCCGCAACAATTACAATACATATATCATGATAATTTGATTTTTCTCATGAACTTGCTGAGGGAAGGCATACCCATGCTCAACTTATAAACTTTCATTACATGTACAAATATAGTCGTCTACAGATAGACCCATGAATGGATGACCATGAATGTAAAGCCATTGTACATTTGATTTAGTACTCCTAAAAATATCGTAGCCTGGATGGATGAAACTAGATCTGGGGTCTTCAATCTCGTTCAATATTTTGCTCAAGTACAAGTCTAACCATATGAGTGGATGTTCTAAAGTCGAACATGGGAAGGCATCCTCTGATTACCAGCCAATGATGTAAGCCGTTAATAGACATGAGAGGAATCACCAATAATGATAATGACCGCCAACATACTACAATACATTTCACATGGTGTGAATAAATGATTTGATGTTGAAAACCATAAAAAGTCTTTTGGTCGAAGGCCAGTGATGTAAATCTATTGCCGGAAGCAAGAAACCTACCATTGATGTATGCAAGCTTCAAGGTACTGAAGGGGTGTTTCTAAGTCAACTTCTTAGATAATGTGTTGATGTTGACAAGAAACGACTCATCGCAAGAGGGCCTTGATGTATCCCACATGAATGACATGAAAAGAGGTAAATGAGTTTGGAGATGAAAAATCGACTGACGACAAAGGGTTCAGGAATGGCGGTCATGAAAATGAAGGTTTACAGTACTGCAAAGGATGATTTTTGAACTGAATGACTTCTCTTGAACATGTCCTCAACACTAAGATAAATTGGTAGCATTGACCCAAAACAAAGTAATGGATGGTATGATAGACCAACGGTGTGATAACCATCGAGCTGAATGACCCAACCCACATAGTCACGGTGATGAGGTGAAAATGTCATTTTCAAGAGTGACTTGCTACCATAAAGTGTTTTCCCCTTTTTCCAATTTTCCCCAGTCATTGCTGACAAGTACCTCTTTATTGTTTATCAATCTTGAGGAGAATAACATATGCTTGTTGTATAATTCCACCCTTCAGGTGAATCCATCTCTCTTTGATGCTTTAACGAGTCTAGCAAAGGTGAAACTTGGTCTTGTCTAGATGGACAAGTTTGTCATTATTTGATATTTTTAACGAGTTTAACAACAAAGATAACTTGGTCCTTTTCATGTTTAGAGAGTTTGAAAAGGGACAAAAAGAAAAATCCATGAGTTATTTTTCATAAAATAATCTCTCAAGTCCAAGAAAGCCTAAAATAATACAAGATAGATATTGATTCCAATCCTTTAACGAGATGGAAAAGACAAGCGCTCAACAATCTTTTGATGTTTAGAGAGTTTGGAAAGAGCTTAAAGAAGACTCCATTTCTAGGAATGAGTGGTGGCTAAGATAGCAACTGGTTCTGATGATGTTGGAACTTCTCAAACCATGTTGATTGACATGAAGAGGGTCACTAATAAGATGATTCATTGCAACCGTTCCTCAAAAAAGGTAAAACAACCAAATGAAAGTGTATGGTCAACCAAAGAGATGGTGTTGATGGAATGAAACAAACAAGGCTCAAAAGGCTGATAGAATGGAAATCACAAGGGTTAAAATGGAAATGGGTTCATTTTTACATAAGCTTGAACAATAGGGAACTATGCTTGGATTCAGTTTCATGTTTACAGAAGCTTGAAAATAGAAACTATGCGTGAATTCAGTTTCATTGTTACACAAGCTTGAAACGAAGAACTATGCTTGAGATTGATTTACATGCCCCCAGCATGATGAAAGGAAGTGTCTCCTATAACCAGATGGAAGTCACTGTAGTGAAGCAGGATGGTTATCCAACAACTTTTTGGCTTTGTCTAGATAGGGACAAAGGTGAATGGGGTGATTCCCTACACATAACCTATAGGGAATGTTAAATTTACTACTAGGTGCATGCCCCCCAAGCTTCATTACATTCACCTAAGTAGAATACTCATGACTATCAGGTGGATGGAATGAAGGTTCATATACGAGTTCAGGTGAAAGACTTGACTGGGATTTTAAGAGATCTACTCAAATATTTGACTTGGAACTTGGGACCTTGTTTCATTTTTTAATGAGCTTGGCACAAGACAAGGAACTCTGCTTAGATTCCTTGTTTCATTTTTTAATGAGCTTGACACAAGACAAGGAACTATGCTCGTGGGCCTGTTTCATTTTTTAACGAGGTTGACATAGTAAAAGAACTATTGTCATATTCCTTATTTCTTTTTTTTCTAACGAGGTTAACACAAGACAAGGAACTATCCTCATGGGAGTTGTTTCATTTTCTAATGAAGTTGACATAGTAAAAGAACTATCCTCATGAACCTGTTTCATTTTTTAATGAGGTTGACACAGTAAAAGAACTATCCTCATGGACTTGTTTCATCTTCAATGATGTTGACATGGCAAAAGAGCTATCCTCATAGGAGCTGTTTCATTTTTTAATGAGGCTGACATAGTAAAAGAACTATCCTCATACCTTTCATTTACAACTCATAAGAGGTCATGAAGGAGAGATCTAGTTCCAATGTCCCCAGTACATAATGTACAACATCACTGAATTGACCATCAGTTGATGTAGGTATGGAATGGGTTACCACATAATTAACCTATGGTGGGGATGATACCATTGGTATAAATGGACCATTTAGGGAAGATGGTTTACTGGAATCCATATTTGGACCAGGAAATGAAAGCTGGTCAACATTAACAATTATGCCTTCATGCGGGAAACAAATCACTCAAAAGAGTGTTGAAACAATAGCTCCCATGTCATAAACATAGTCGTGCCCTAGAAGTAAATTTTAATCTAAAGGGCCTTGAACTACCATCACATTCAGATAAACAAATTTTCCTCCCAAAGTAATAGGTAACTATGGAAGGATCCCTAATGGTTTACTAGTTCCTTTGTTAAAAGCCAATAGATTCTGGGTAATTGGCATAAGTGGCGGCGAACCGAGTTCTTGCCAAGAACTTGAGGAAAGGATACTCACTGATGCACCTTAATCTAAAATAGTGTTGGGTACAATAATATTACAAAATTGTACTATGATTTGGAAGGGCACATAAGAAGGAAGACAAAATCCTGCCAATTGATTTCAATCAAAGGAAGTGACTAGACTACTTGGAGGGGGTACCATAGAAACGGGAGGATTAACCCCTTGAGTTAAGAGAGCGGGAGGATTTTCCTCCTGTCTTGATGGAACAGGAGGACTGCCCCCAAGCTCATTAGAGTCTGAAGAAATGAAAAGAACCTAACTGGTATCATTTTCACTCTCTTCGAGAAAGGTATGATTAGTTGCAGTTGAAATAGGGTCAACTATTACCTCGACCTATTGATTTGGGTTGGATATAGACTCATATGACTCACTTTCAGAGAGAGTGGGTTTGACCGATGGTTGATTTAAGTCAGTAAATTCATCAACTAGTGAAGGATTTAGAGAGAATTTCCTGTAATGAGATGGAAGTTGCTGCGGTGAAGTAGGACAGTTATCCAACATTTTTTTGGCTTCATCCAGATAGGGACAAAGGTGAATGGGGTGATTCCAAGAACTTTACTACAACTAGTTGATGGTGTGCCACCAACATGATCTCTAGAAGTTGATGACATAGGATGATTTCAACGAGAAGACCATTCTTCTAAGATCCAAGGAATATCAGGACAATTTCGAAGAAGATGGTCTCCCACACAAACTTTGCATGGATATCAAACTTTGTGAGGCTTGATGGACAATTTATCATCAAATGTTGCATTCAAAGCAATGGTTGCTTGGTTGCCCCTCTGCTAAATTTTCTTCTTCTTCCCTTTCTTCTTCTTCTTAGCCACCTGGCTACTAGTACCAATACTTTCACCAGGGGAAGAGGAAGAAGGGGAGGAAGAAACAACCTAGGAAGAAGGCGAAGGGTCAACTTTAGGATCAACTAAAGGTTGATTTTGTCCAGTTGGAGGAGTACTCAATTGCAGAAAAATCATGGCATTTTGAACAAAGGAGGTTGAAAACAACCATATTGGAAAGACAATGGTAAATCCCAGAAGGGACAATGTAGCCATATAAGGAGCACCAATATTTCCAAAAGGAGGAAAAGGACTAGGATTCCCATCAAAACGAATACCTTGATCAGTGGACTCCAGATTTGTCACCATATGTTTCAACCTAAGATCAACTAAGGAGTGAGTGTGGAGGATGTTATCCATGGTCAATGAATTTTATTTCAATCAAAGTAACATAACAAAAACAAAATAGGGTTGATCTAGGAAAAAGGATTACCAGGTAAATGTGAACTACAAAATACCTCCCGGCGAACAAAGAATTACATGCAGGCAATCTCCCCAAATGCTGTGTTCAGTGTATCATAGCGTACAAGGTGGCCGACTCGATTACTTAAGGATGAATAGAAACCTAGAGTTGTCCTCCCATATATACCCAAAGGTACATGGAGGCCCGGTCCGTATGAGAACTGTGTAATGCAAAACCGCACAGTGAGAGCATTCCCATATAATTACATATTGTAACACTGCCCTATATACCCGCAGGTACATGGACAAGCTATGATATAATCACGTATGTGGAATGAGGTATCACACTTGGGATGTATTGCAGACAAGTTAACGACAACTTCTTTATTTTACACTGCTAGAACATGTCTCTAGCCTAGAACCACTAAATTTTTGCATTAATGACAATGCTCCATTAGGTAAATTGATGTTTATTTTAAGTTGATCTTGCTTAGGAATTTGCCTTTCAAGTTCACCACGTGATGTATTCTGAAATTCCTAGGAATGCAACTATCATGATAAGCATTCTTTCCATTTAATTTAACGATGAAAATCCTAGCTACTTAGGGATAGAGAAATCAGATTTTTTTTTATCACAGAGCAAAGAGCACAATCTAAATGCAAATTCCCTACACTATTCCTTATCAGCACACAATTTTTTTTTCAATGCAACATGCTTGTATTTATTTTCAATTTACCTTATGTGAATGAACAAAAAGGAAAACTAATGCACAATCGATCAATAAACTCTTTTCATAAAAATGATGATTTTGTGACAATTTCTTTTCAAGGAAAGGAAGACTTTACGACACTTTCGTTTTCAAAGAAATGAGGAATTACGACACTTCCAATGAAAAGACAAACAATAAGCACATATAAATCAATTGATATTTTATGAATGAAGACTTTATGACAAAGATCAACTGACCAAAAACTAACTTTGACTATATACTGATAATGTAAAAGAAAACATTAAAGAAACATTAATCAATCCAATCAAAGTAGGGCTAGCTAAGGACATGAAAACCTATTTTCTGATACATGACATCATTGACATTCAGCAAGCAAGAAATGAGAAGAATTTTGGCAAAAAATCAATCCAAAGGTGGGAATTTCACCTAAGGTTGATCAGCGCAGGTCAAAGAGGAGCTAACTGTGCTGCAGAGCACTATCTCTCACTAAAGCCTATGTTGATTTCAATGATTTCAAGATTGATCAGCTCAAGTAAAAGAGGGCCTATCTGCACTGATCAGCGCAGGTCAAAGAAGGTCTAATGGCACTGCAAAGGATTGTCTCTAAGGCTAGCCTATGCTGATTCCTGTGAGGCTACTCAAGAGTCATCTAACCTCAAATTTTGACTAAAATTCAATGCAAAAGGATGAATTACAACAAGTAAAGTATGTCAAGGTGTCTAAGGAGGTGGATAAGCTACTAGGAAAGGTGATCATCTCTAGTGGAGTCGCCATTTTTTTTCGGAATTTTTAGTGTCTACAGATAAATGCATAAACCACTAGACTAGTAGCTAAGTCTAGAACAACAGTGCAAAGCATTCTCTAATTTTCCTATGATCAACAGATTAAATAAGAAGTAAAGAAGCCTACCTATAGCTTTCGCTTACTCCTTATCTCCCTTGATAAATTATGTCACTCTTCTCCATACTTAATCCGCTTGAAGAGTACCTACACATAGATAGAAGACAACAATCAATCAAATCATATGATAATGATCTATTGATTAAACATAGAAGCATAGCATGGAATCAGGTACATGATAGACATATGAAAGCATAAATGAATAACATAAGCATATGGAAAAAGCTTTGAACACTTTATTAGTAAAAGGAAGAGTTATAAGTTCCCATTGCTTGATTCAACATCACTCGTCTAGTTCAATCCCATCCTCTCCCCATAACAAGCAAGACATTTTGACATCATTACAATACTTGAAATCAACTCAAGTCTCATACTAACAACATCTCACTATAATTCAATAATTTCCAGCCCCTGATCACTTAGATGAGTGGTCTTTTAATAGGTGAGTGAAGGAAGTTATGCCATAAATGGTGATAGTGAATTCCTTCCCAAACTTAGAATTTAGTTCCATAGAGGAAGGGATAAAGGGATTGATGTTCCTTAACTCCCTTCCTCATCCAAATACGAACCCAAAGGAGTGGATAGCCTTGAGAAACTTCTAGATGCACCCAATGGATAAGGAATCTTTCAAACCCTAATGGAAATTCACTCAAATTCACCAAGCGCAAAACAAAGAGGGACCAAGTGCACTGCAATTCACACTGACAGTGCATTGGCTGCACTGCAGCACACCCAAATTAAGGCCTACCTATGCTAATCTTCTTCGAGGAAATTTCTGGATGATTTCAGTCATGGAACTTCTTAGGAAGCTAGGCATTCTGATGGTTGACTTCTTTAGGGCATGTAACAACTGGATAAGGCGTTGATGGGCCCTAATAGTATTGATCTATAAGTTGAGGTTGATGTGCCCAAATGGATCTGTAACACCATGGGAAGTATGTTTTTCTTTCAGAAATTTTGTGTTTGAGGTGTCATTGAACACTAAGGATGGTGTTGTCGCAAGGACGAGGATTCTATAACAACCCTAGTCAAAATTGCTTGTAAATAAAGGAAAAATAATAGCCAACGCCATGGGACACGTATTCCAAGTTCAATGGTGAGGAAAACATCCTAGTGGGTGTTCATTTCAGTTATTATGGCTAAAGGAAAATGGAAAAGGCAATGTAAAATTCCTTGGAAAGGAAAAATGGCATTTTGGCAATTTATGTATGAAAATAATGGAAATTAGGAGAAAAGTAAGGTGGAAGGTAAAAGATTGCATGTGAGGAGGAAAATGAAGGAAAATAATGGAAAATTGAGAAAATAAAGGCCTCATTAATAAAAAGGTGTCTAAGGATCAATTGGTACCTTTTGCGAATTCAATTTTCGAGCTATCCCTCTATTATCTCTCTGTCACTGTTGGACACTTAGAGTTTTCTTGGAGCACTCTAGCATTAGATCAAGGAAATAAAAGGAACAAGAAAGAAGGAAAAGAGGAAGCAATGATCAAGAAAGGAAGAGCAGGATCGAGCAACTACAACGAGATTATTTGTAGCTATCAATTTAGATGTATGTTTTCCTTGCCAGATTTTGCATGCATGGTACATGCATGTGTCAATTTGGTTCTCTTCCTATAATTGGAATTATTTTTTCCAAGTAGGACAATGTTCTTCAACCTTTCCATTTCTCGATAGAAATGGTGTGATGGGTTCTCTTGTATTTGGTTGATCTAGATTATTGGATGGTTTCGAAACTGAGTGAGGTGGTCTCTAAAAGAATGAACATATGGTCTAGGAATCCATGAACCAGACTAGGATTGCGGTAAATCCAGATTTTGTGTGCCTCGATGGGCCTAGTAATCCTTGGCTAGTGAGTCACATGATATATGGTAAATCATTGAGGTGTGTGCCTTTGATTAGGCCCAGGAACCATCAACTAGTTAATGGATAGATATATGGTAAATCCTAGATGCCCTTGTCTTGATTAGGCCTGGGAATCCTTGACTATTGTATGGAGGGATATAGGGTAAAGCCTAGAGACTAGGATACATGCGAATTCCTCACGGTTTAGGTGGAGAAATATTGTGGCATCCATGATTTTTTAGGGCCTAATGATCTGGAGGGGATTATAGTAAAGCTTGAGGAAACCTAGCTGGTTTCGTTTTGAGTCCCACATTCATGCTGGGAATATGGAATGGGGATGATTGGCTAAAAGAAAGAATTAGTTCAGCCAATATATGGTCAGTTGGTTCATGGAAGTAGTAAACCCAGTGTGATTTTCACATTCATTAGTAGTGATTTATTCTTCCTGGTATTTCATGCATAAATGTACTCTCTTATATGTGGATTATATGGTTGATGTATCCTTGTTATTTCCATTGGCTATATGCTAGTTATGAGTATGTCTTAAAACGTACTTAATGCATGGCTCTCATCATGTTTTTATTTTCAAATGAATGTACAATGTATACATGACCTAATAGATGATAATGTAGTTATTTTGATATCAAAGCAATGCTTCTCCATGAATCGAAGCTAAGTATGAGACCCCTATGCTCAGAGCTAATGTTATGACCTGTAGATTGCATATTTGTGACATGATTGATGAAATACATGCAATGGCTAGTAAGGGTCCATTCAACTCATTGATCAATTGTTTTCAATAGTACCTTTGTTCCAATGTTATTTATCATTTATGTAAGTTTCATGAAGGTTTTGGGAAGTGGCTTGAGTCATGGCCCTCAAAAAGTGGCAAAAATCTGGGGTCGATGGCTCAGAACTAGCTGAAAAATTCCATAGTCACTAGCATTCCCTTGCTTTGGGAGATACTGGAAGGCCTTAGTCGCATGCATGGATTTTCTTGGGAGTAGTCGGGGGTAGATATTAGTGAAATGTCAAGTTTCCTTGGGGGGTGGACACTTGGAAGGCTTGGTTGGATCCTGAAGGTTTTGTAGCATATGTGGAAGGTCAAATTCATTTGGTTTTGTTAGTTCCACTTCATTAAATGTACATGGGGAGTTGAATCACATCATAGTAGCCTATCATCACATGTTTACCCTAGTGGGCTGGTTAACTTGGGTAAATCTTGGAGGAGGGTGTTACAAGTACTTGGTGATGAAGAGATGGCACATTTTTAGGGGGAGCATCTTTTATGCATATAATGGATAATTAATGGCATTAGCGTTCTTTTAGCTCTATTGGAGGATATATATATATATATATATATATATATATATATATATATATATATATATATATATATATATATATATATATATATATATATATTTATTTATTTATTTATTTATTTATTTATGTCAATATGTCATGAATTATCAACGAAGCCTATATACTGCTTGAGGTATATTGGTGAAGCTATTGGTGACACCTTATTAATTGTTGTTGTAGTATAAATAATTCTTCATCGTGCACTTGATGAGGATGATATACATCATGCCATTGAGTGTTCACTGTTATACATGTTACTAATGAATCATATATACTACTATACTTAATGGATTTTGATGTTGGAAAGCTTCTTTGACTTCACATATATTGTTGATGAAAGGTAGCCAATGTGATATCATATGCTATTGTTGATGGATGTCCTATAGGATGAATATCTCTATATTATCTACCTCTTTTCATGAAAATACCAATGTTATAAACTATGTACCATTCAGTCATGTATGGGCTATTGGGATCCAGTCATGTCATGTATGTAGCCCCATTATTTTGGGTGCTTCATGTATACTTGGGATCATAGAGTCTTTTCTCATTGGAGAGTCATATGTTCTTATGGATAGCCCTGTATTTGAGTAATTAAGCCTTGTACTTCCATATCTCTACAAGATCCAGTATATTCTTAGGGGCAGCATGGCAAGTATGAATGAATATTCTCATATCTTGTAGTTGTGCTTCTTGGTTCATATCATCAAATCAACTTATAGTGCTTAGCATGAAAACGAGATTACTTATATCATATTGGTTATACATTTTTCCATTTATGTGAAGCGGGGGAGAGAAGAAGACTTGGTGTTTGTAGGAGGTCGCCATCAAGTTCCAAGGGGGAGATTGTTGGCATTATGACTAATATATTTCCCTTGATGCCCACCTGAATGTCAAGTATGTCCTTGATGTCAACCTAGTTAAAATATGTTTTGTTTACTTTATGATTATAAAACAACTACAGATGATATGAATGTTGGTACAAGCATTGGAGAGCATAAGGAAGAATATTGGCATCTTAGTCATAAGATGCATGAACAATTTGATGTTTGAAAAGTATATGTGACCCCTATGAATAAAAGTCACATACATATGTAGAACTTATGAACAAGTGTTATGTACATAACCTAACCCATGGATAATAGAAAACCATGACCTTTTCCCATGGTAATGTCCCAATGTTTTATGATAGAAACGAATATTTGATCCTGTCAAATAATTACTAACAACACGCCCAAGGGATTTTCTAGTGGTATGAGTAAGACAAATGGACATAGTTCTGGTTTGATTAATTTTATGACTTATATGTGAATATTTCCATTTCTCCTATTGGTTTATGATTTACAGAGCTTGAAGAAGTCACTATGATCAATTGTTTACTCCCAAAGTATAAACATTCATTTTAGACTTGGACACGGCTCTTATAAATTTTAAATGTGTATATATGTGTTTTCTCTTCATAACAGTCACATATACATTATGATATTATTATAAAGAATGAATATACTTAATGTAATGCCAGTGTGGCTTAATTTTTTGGTTGGGTTCAAAGGCTATGTTTGTTGTAGGGAAAGTTTGGTAGAGAGGTTCCCTTGGATGATAATAAGTTGAGATACATAAATTGGTTTCATGTAAAATAATGGTGTACATAAATGGATAATCCTAATGATATTCACGTATACATTATGAATTATTCAGGGTTTGTAGTGCATCTCTAGCTGTGATAGTGGTAATCCTAATGTTTTTTGCTGTATTTTTCAAGGATGTCTTAATTATTGTTAGGTTGATTATTGGTTATAGTTTATTTCTTGATTCAGTTGATCTATGATTTGTCTATGAATGTTATATTGGTATGAGCGTATTGGTTTTCTTAGTGATTGATTGCAGAGGTATAGTTGGTATTTAATTATTCAGTATATTTGTATACAATGGTTGAATTTGATAAATGTTTGGTAACTTGGTATTCAATTTGTCGTGAATGTGGGTGGTGGACTACATGCTTTGGTTTGTGTTTGAGACAAGTAGATCTAGTGTGAAAATTCTAAAAATGTGGTCCATCGAGTTTCTAATGGTTGTAGCCTTCAATAAGGAAGTAGGAGCTTTCTTCCGATAAGAATTGGCAAAATATGACAAGGAGTATTAGCTTCCCTCAAGTAGGTGCTATATAATTTGTGGAGGTTGTTGCACCTTCTAGGTAGGAGCCCGCATATTGGTAAGAGCCTCCGATAGTAATAGATGTAACGGGATTTTCTTTATAATAAGAAACAAGATAGAAAAGATAGTGGTAATGGTTTTCTCCCACGTTTGGTTTCCACCTAAAATCCTAGCGTCCTTATGTGTTGACTTGTTGTGGCTTATTTTCTCTTATGATAATGGTTAATGAATAACGAATGGCTAGTGAAATAGTGTTGCAATGGTTAAGTTGAGAAACTGATGGAAATTATAAAAAAATTGGTAATCTCCAGACATGGGGCTTTAACTCAATGAATTCATGTAGACACGTGATTTTTTTGAATAAAAATGGCATACACTTATTTCCAAGGAAGGCATAGTAGTAGACTCAGAAAATATTGTTGGAAATAATACTGAGAGGGTGGTGAATCAGTATTATCAGATTAATAATTTTTCATTTCCCAAACAAATTTATATAGGCTACTTCTGTGAAGTGAACTAGCATGTACACACTGCTGTGATTAGTGGAACCAACATATGCCCAGAGAACTTGTGATTTAGTTAATTTATTATGTGTTGATGTATAACCAATGCATCAGTAACTTATTAAACAGTGCGGTAAAAACAGAATAAACCATCACACATGAACACCAAGATTTAAGTTGGAAACCCAATGTGGGTGAAAACCACTTGTTACTGTCATCTTTGTCTTCTTTTAATAATAAGAATATTTGTTTACAATCTTGTATTGGTGCAGACTCATACCAATACACAGGAACCCACCTGCAAAAGACTACAACCTTCTCTCATTTTCCAGCTTCTATTGGAAGGGAGCTACAACCCCTAGCTCTTGTACTAGCCAATGTGTTTACTAATATGTAGGCACTGGCCTATAGAAGGCTATAGGTGGAAACGTTTCTTCAAAATCTCTACCTTCTTGTTGAGCATACCATTTACAAAGAAGTTTTGCCTTGTTTCTAATAAATTCTCCATTTTCATTCAGCTTGTTCTTAAATATCCATTTTGTTCCTATAACATTTTTATATCATTTACATTCTAAGGTGCAGTGGAGGATCGTAATGCTAGATAGCTTGACGTCCCTATAAGAGTTCTTCTTATCTATACACCAGCCCCCTTTTCTCCTAGAATTTGAGATTCTGGATGATTCTTCTGAACATACCTAGATGGAGTCTTTTCCCTTTCTGTTGTATCTTCTTCTAGTTCTTCATTGGTTTCTTCTTCTATATCATTTTGATTTTATGCAGGAAAGCATTCCCGAACTTACTCACTGCCATATTCCTATGTTGATTTAATTTTTTCCATATTTCTGCATGTTTCGTCAATTACAACATCAATTCTTTCAACATTTTTCTGAAGACTTTTATTATAACATTTATATCCTTTACTTCTAGATGAATAACCAAGAAGAATTCCTTCGCTTTCTCTGGGTTCAAACTTACCAAGTTTTTCATCAGTCCTTTTGATGAAACATTTGCTTCGAAGAACTATAAAGTGTTTTACATTAGCAGGCTTACCATACCAAAGTTCATATGGAGTTTGATTTCTATTTAGCTGAACATTCGCTTTGTTGAGAATAGTCACGACAACAAATGCAGCTTCACCCCAGAAGGTTGCAGGAGTTCCAAATTCATCAAGCATTGCTCAAACCATTTGTTGAACTATTCTGTTCATTATTTCCACCATGCCATTTTGCTGAGGAGTTCTTGCAACGAAGAATTTCCTCTTTATTCCATGTTGTTCACAAAAGTCAAAGAATTTTCTTGATATGAATTCTCCCCCTTGATCAGATCCAAGACATTTTATTTTTTGGCCTGATTCATTTTCAACTAAATCTTTTAAGGCTTTAAACTTTTCAATGTTTCATCTTTATGCTTTAGTAGACCTATCCAACACATCCTGGAAAATTCATCAATAAATAAAATAAAGTATTCTTCTACATGAGGTGACCTTTTCCTTGTTGGTCCACATAAATAAGTATGGATCCCTTCAAGAGGTTTACTTATTGATCCTCCTTTTTCATTGAAGTGAACTCTAGTTTTCTTACTGACTTGACAAGGTTTTCATATGGTATGTTCTGGGATGCTAATATCTGGAAGATCACGAACTGCCTTGAGCCTACATGCTTTTGTTATTTGATAAAAGCTTAGATGTCCCAATATTCTATTCCATAGCCAGTTTTCATCAGTTTTTCTTAGATATAATTGTTGTTGTCCTCCTTTGAGTATGTATAAGTTGTTTGGAGTTCATGTTCCTTTTATCATGGTCTTTCCTATATCAAGCTCACAAACCACACATCTATTTGATTGAAACAAAAATTCATTTCCTTGATGACACATTTAACTCACACTCGATGGGTTACGCTTTAAACCATCTACATACATGACATTTCCATCTTTAACCTTTTCCTTCAAGAAGATTGAACCTTTACCTTTACTGAAAGCTGGAGTGTCATTTCCAAATGAGACATTCTTTTCCTTTTCTAAAGTATTATATGAATGAAGTTTCTCTTTTATCACCCATCATGTGTTTGGAGCATCTGATGTCAATGTACCATTGATTTTCTCATCCCTCTGCATACAGAGTTGTTGGCATTATGATATAGGTGTTGTCCTTGATGGAAACTTACACAGATGACAGTTCACAATGTAACAAGTTAACAACAAAGGATTATAGATTAGACTCCAGAGATTGAAGAAAGAGAGGTATACACCGGTTCACCTTGTTAAAGTAACGTATACATGTGGGAGCACTGAACAAAAAGAGCGTATACGTATACACGCACTTTCATAGAAGGAAAGGTGCGTATGGGATGGAAAATCAAGTTTTTGGTCTAAGGTATTTGGTCTGTGGTATTGACCCTAGGTATTTGGTCCAAGGTATTGACAAAGGGCCTAAAGCTATATAAGGAAGAGAAGATCATAAGACCAAGTGTGCGAGCAATAAGGTTCTAAGGAATACTTCTATATGAAGTATATTTTATGTTGTAGGGTTATGTTTGGGACTAGATATGAAATACTCATGTGCACCTTGAGTTCAATATTGGATCAAGAATCATGAGACTTGAAATGATTTATTCTTAAATGATCTGATATTGGTTGAGACTAGATCTGATGTTTTGTGCCTGTTCTATTCATTATCTATCATGATCTGGGTTTATATAAGGTCTGAAATTGCAACAAAGTTCTGAGTCAATATTTATATATCTATACGCAGGTTCATCTTGGCCAAAGAGCATATACATGCAGGTTCGACTCTTCCAAGTAGCGTATGAAAAAGAAAAGCTTAATGTTCAGGGATGAATGATCTATCAGATCAATGTTGCTGTATTATTGTTGTTTGTCAATGAAGTCTTCTTAGATCTCAATGTAAAACTGAATGCATAATAAGGCTTGCATTTGATTGATTGATTGTAGAAGGAAGAAGAAGTGATCTCTCTCTCTCTGCCTGTGTAAAGTTCTGTAAGCTGACAGTAGATATTTAGTATATTAATAGTTGTTACAGACTTCATTCAAAAGTTTATGTTTGCAGTAGTTTTGAAGGTATATGCAGGTTTAATTAATGGAAGTAGCGTATACACTCATTTTGGGCTCATCCAAGTAGCGTATACACTCTAATGCATGATTTTTGAGGCTACAACTAGTTCTAAATGATGATGTAGGGTTTTGGGTTCAACAAAGTGTTCTAGTGTCAGTGATCTAATTGTTCAGATTAACTGAATATTGGTTGATGCAGTTTAAGTTTAAAAGTTTGGATGGGTCCAGTCTAAAAGTTTGATGAAACGTGGCCTTTAGATTGTGGTGTTGTGATCCAACAGTATCCAGTCTGAAAATTCATGAAACGTGGTCCTTGGTGGAAGAGTGGAGTTTTCTGTAGGCTGGCACCTACGTACTAGTAAACATATTGGCTAGTACAAGAGCTAGGGGGTTATAGCTCCCTTCCAGTAGAATCTAGAGAATGAGAGAAGGTTGTAACCTTCTGCAGGTACAAGCCTGTGTACTGGTATGAGTATTCACCAATACAAAATTGTAAACAGATTTTCTTATTATTAAAGGAAGACAAAGATGACAGCATGAGGGTGTCTTTATCCACATTGGGTTTCTAGCTTATATCTTGGTGTTCATGTGTGTTTCTTATGTGCGATGCTTTATTCTGCTTTTACTGCACTATCTAATATGTTTTTGATGTACCAGTTTAAGCTCAACACATGATAATTTGTCTAAATCACAAGTTCTCTGGATATACACTAGTTTCTTTAATCACAGTTGTGTGTACATGTTAGTTCACTTCACTGAAGTAGCATATAAAAATTAGCTTGGGAAATAAAATTATTGATCTGATAATACTGATTCACCCCCCCCCTCAGTATTATTTCCAACAATTGGTATTAGAGCAGGTCCTTCAGAAGAAGCTTGATCGCTTGAAGAGAGATCGATCAACATGAATAACCACTTTGCATGGGATGGATGATGTAATATTTATTGTATGTCTGTCATGTATAACCAATTGGTATATCCCCACTTGGTTGGGTGGATGAGTCAAATTTGGTGTACCCCCACTTGGTTGGGAGACTGACGTATGTATGAGTCATTGGTGATAGGAAGGTCATACTCACTTAGTTGAGTAATAGAGTCATGCTATTATTTTGAAAATATGTTTTTGCAGATTTTACATGTGCTCAGGGGGAGCGTGGACCTCGCATGGATGGTTTAGTACATCTCAAGCATATGGGGAGATTAATCAGAGAATTCAACATATACCCAGGGGGAGCATAGACAACATAATGTATATTGTTGGCTTGTTGGGCCCTGACCTAGGTTCAGAGGTGATTTAGCCAAACAAATCCCGGTACTACTGGCCCTTTCGGCAACAGTCCATGGAGCGCAGACTGAGGTCTCACCCGAAGTAGTATGGGAGGGTGCTAGAACTAGGTTTCTGCACCCTAGAGATGTCTGATGATTTTCGGTGGTCTGCGGTTTGACCCTACACACACCTATCAGGACTGCGTAGCCGGTGATGTTGTTCCTCATGCTTCCCTACTCGTGGCTCAATCCACATTAGTACCCAATCTCTTATTATTAACTAGATATTATTTGATTACTTAGCCTATCTACATGTGTTTATTTATACTTAACAGTGTTCACCATTGATGTCCATGCGCATGATAAATAAAATAGTATAATTGCAAAAGATATCAACCATATAATAACTCAAAACAGATACACAAGATTTAGAATCAAACTTCTCTTTATTATTATTCTTCCTTAGTAACAGACTCGGCTCCGCCCTACGCACATAGCTGCAAGGGTCCACGCACTAAGCTGCAGACTCTACTAGGGCTTCGCACACTCAACTGCAGAGCCTCTTCTTACTACTACGACCCAAAGCACTTAGACATTTTCTCTATGCTCGCTATCTTCTAGAATCCATTTGGTTTTTTATCTATCTCTTCATTATCTTTACAACTTAGAGCCTCACTCTATATATACAATCCCATGGTCTGCGAACCATGGGTAGGCCAACACTACATTTAAAACTAAGGGCAGACAACCCTATGACTCTAGCATACAATTTGAGCTCTGCACCCACAATTCGCGGAGTCTTTACAACAATAATACTAAAAAATTGGGCTTTGAGCCCCAAAACATGCTGTGGGGATTCCATGCCCAATAGGCCCCTAAAAAAAACATTGTGACTCGTCCTCAAGTCATTCTATCAACACAGTGCTCTTGGCACAAAATCCTTCCAGTTGGTCCCGAATGGTCTTGATGTGTGCAACGCACTGAGCTACTGCTTGGTGAAATTTTTGCATTCGTTTTTCTAAGATATCCATGTCTAAATTGGGTCCTTACATTTGTACCAACATCTGATGTGTATTTTGATAGTCTGCGCCCTTGTCTAGCTCCTCGAGTTGCGAAGACTATGCTTTGGCTGGTTAGTCAGATAGCTGACCCACCTGTGTAGGGATTCAAGCGACTGTCGTTTACTTTTCCTAGGAAGGGTTCTCCATTTAGTTTGAATAGCTAGACCGCGCCTCCGTCTGTGACCTCTGAACCACATATGGTCCCAGCAGTGCATTCTGAATTTTACTAGAATTTTTTCAAACTTACTGTCATACAATAGCACTAAGTCATTTACCTTGAAGGTGCACAACTTGATATGGTAGTCATGCTAGGATTTTTCACACTGCTTTTGTACCTGCTGATGAAATCCAACCAAAAACTATTCCTCCTCAAGTTCTTCCAAATGCGCGATCCTTTCCTCTAGAGCTTCGTGGTCCTTCATCCCTGTGAGCGTTGTTATTCGCAGACTAGGTACAATGCATTCCATAGGCATGACAGCTTCGATGCCATAAACTAACCGGGAAGGTGTCTGTCTTGTCAATTTGTTGCACATTGTCCTGTAAGCCCATAGTACATCAGGTACGTGCAGGTCCCAATCGTTTCGCTGCGCATTGAACACTTTGGTCAGCACAACCTCCAATATTTTGTTGAATGCCTCTACTGTCCCATTAGCTTGTGGGTGGTACAGTGTACTTTTCTGATGATACACCTGGAACTCTTCTATGAGTGTGCTAATGGTTTCATTTAGGAAATGTGTTCCATGATCACTCATTAAGATTTTTGGACAGCCGAATCATTTCAACACTTTCGAACAAAAACTTTGCAACTGTAGTGGCCATGCAGTCTTTGACTGGCTACGCTTCTGCCCATCGTGTCAGGTATTCCGTCACGGTGATGATGTAGTGCGCACCCATCTTTCCCTGAGGTTTGGTCAGTCCCACAAAGTTGATTTCCCATTTTTCAAATGGCTGCAATGTCAGTTGTGGATTTAATGACATCGCATCCCTGCGTGAGGGTTTTTGAGTCCTTTGACATATATCGCAGGCCTTACAGTGCCCTTTCGAATCCTGATGCAGGGTTGGCCACCATAACCCTATGTGAAGAATCTTCTAAGCAGTCTCGCATCCTGCACAGTATCCTCCTGCAGCTCCCCCATGTGCTTCTGTAAGAATTCGACCTCGTTCAAATTCAGGTACATATATTTGCAATATCTCATCATTTCCCATTTTGTATAGGTTCCCTGCGATGACAGAAAAGTCCATCACGTACACCACCAATTCCTTTTTCTATTGGATTGAGTATTCCTTCGGCATAGTCCCTGTTGTGAGAAAATGGGTTATATCTTCAAAGTGTCCATCCACGACGTGTACTACAAAGAGTTGTGCATCATGTAGTCCCTCCTCCAAATTCGTGGGTTCCTCGGATGTCTAAAGTGATCTGGTCCTACATTCAGGTACCCTAGCTTGATTATGACCTCGAAATCATATTCTTGGAACAGTAAGAGCCATCTGCATATGCCCCCCCCAACACAGGCTTATTGACCAATAATTTCAACGTGGAATGGTCGATATACATCTTGAAATGTCCTCCAAGTAAATAGTGGTGATATTTTTGGAGTGCGTACTCCATCGCTAACCCCTCACGCTTGGTGGTGGAATAGTTCTTTTCTACTTTGGACAATCTCTGAATTGCAAATGTGATTGAGTGATCCATGCCATTTGCACCCTCCTATGTGAGTACTACTCCCAACGCAATACACGAGACATCAACATGTACATGAAATTCCACATCCCATTTTGGGAAGACCAGGATGGAGCGGAGGCCAGTTTCCCCTTCATTACATCCAAACTCTTCCTGAAATCATCATTTTAGCAATTTCTGACATCCTTTTTCAATATCTTTTCCATCGGCACTATTATTTGGGCATAAATTTTGATAAACTTCCTATAGTATCCGGTGTGTCCCAAGGTAGCGCATAGTTGTTTAACACTTCACGGTGCTTCCAAATTTAGAATAGTTGCAATCTTCACAGGGTCCACCATTAGTCCTTGTTTGCAGACCACATGTCCCAACAAGTTTCCAATGGGAACAAGGAATGTGCACTTCTTTAGGTTCAACACAATCTGGTGTCGGCAACAAGTATCCAACATCAAGTGTAAGTTTGCTACATGGTTCTTAACTAATCCAAAGAGACTCCAATCATCCAGATAGAACTCCAAGAACTTGTGGATGTATTCTTTGAATGCAGCCACAGTGATGCGCGAAAAGATGGCTGATGTGTTCTTTAATCCAAACAGCATAACAATGTATTGAAAGCAGCCCCATTCTGTTGTGAAGGTCATTTTTCTCCTGTCTTCTGGCATGATCCTGATCTGATGGTACCCTCAGAACCCATCCATGAATGAGTATGCTTCGTGACCGCCAACATTCTCTAGTACTTCATCTGTGAACAGTGATGGGAATGGATCATGTATATAGGCGTTGTTCAGCTTCCTAAGGTCCATGCATATTCTTATTTTGCCTTTCTGCTTTTTATGTTGTACTACCATAGGACTCACCTAGTCGGACTCTTCCACTGGCTCAGTAATTCTGGCTACGAGCATTTTTTCTAATTCTATGCAGACATTTTCCTTATATTTCGGATTAATTCGGTAAGGCTGCTGCTTAACCAGCTTCGTGTTAGGTTTCAGGGCGATCTTCATCATCCCTAAGTCGCCAATGATCCCTTTTTATTCCATAATTTTGGTAGGAAACAAGTCTTGGTATTCACAGAGTAACTCAACGAGCTTATCCACCATGGCATCATCCCAATAGTCCCTAAGCATTGCATACTTTAGCTATGCTTCGGTTCCCATGTTTACCTGCTTTGTTTTTAGCGGCGCGGTGATGTCAGGGTCCTCAATCGATGGTCGATGAACCTCGCGATAGCCTTCTGTTTCTAGATGTTAATATTTCATGGGTGCTCATCATCCTTCTCAACAGTTACATTGTAACAATCTAGCACACAGCTGAGCTATGTTGCCCATTCTAGTTGAAGTACCTCCATTGGCTCCTAGGGTATTTTGAAAATAGCTGCTTTTATTCACTGTAGTGCATCATCAACAATATCCAATTAATTATCTTCAAACGTGAAAGTTAACAGATATCCCTCGCGCAAGATATCCCATTCGCTTGTACCATGGCGGAGCTCCATCTCAACATACCAATTCATGGGTATGACATCTAGGGTATGATAGAATAAATGTACCCATTCGGGCTGTGGCTCTTCCCTATAGACGTTGGTCCATTTCACGAGGTGTGTATGTGGATCATCCTATCCTTCATACTTGCCTACTAGCCACATCTGTGGTTTCCCAAATCGTAGGCACATCATCCTTCTACATCCACACCATTCCTCAAAACTTCCATAATGTGTACCCCACCACCTTGCTGGCGTCACACGCAGTGACCATTTCAGAGCATCGAACCACTATTGTTATGGTACTATACTTTCAAATTTGTCCAGGAATTCATCCACCGCTATCAACCCATCATACCTAGGCATATCCCTTACCTCTGTTGTCACACAACACAGTGATCTAATGATGATGTTGCAATTAAGTGTTGTTACTTTATGCAGCCAATTCTGCCATCGCTCTACCTCTTCATCTAAATCCGAAGTGTAGGAGCTTTCGCGCTACCATAAAATCCTACCATCTGTAGTTGGGTTCACCCAATCCTGTTCTCACGCGGTTATCTTGTAGTTGCAATCGAGATCATCATCACTATCATCATCACCCACTAGTTCAATGTATCACGCTCCTTCAATCGGATCTAGCGGTACTACTATGTGTAATGACTTTTTTTCAGAAATAATTTTGTGCTTCTTCAAATTTATGACTCCGTTGATATAGGTGGTGCAGTCTATTCCAAGTAGGGCAGGAGAGGGATTATTGTCGTCGACAATCTCTATTACTTCGAAATCTGCCAACGCGCTCACACCTTCAATATCCACCGTTACCCTTTGCAATCTCCCCATGGGGAGGATCTTCTGTTGGTTTGCCATTTGCAATTGAATAGGAGACCATTATAGTGTGGGTCTACCCATGCGTTCCCATGTTTGTTTCGGCAATACATTCACATCTGATCTGAGATTTAGGATTAGTTGATCCATTTCATACTTGCTGATTTACGCAGTCAACCTCATTTCCCTCCCTGTGTGTAATGCATACTTTCCAGGTTTCCAGACCACGCACGGTTCTCCTGACCCCATGCACCTAGTGATAAGTTCCTTTAGTCCTTTTATTCCCTTACTGTCGTGCAACAGTTTTATGCATGTCTCCAGAAAGGGAGTGAGCATTGAAGGATCCATCCTTGGCTCTACTTGATCCTTACTACCTGAAGTGGAGGCCTCCATGAAGCTCTTCTTAGCTTCCATGAATGTCTCCTTCACATGTTCTAAATGAAATTTAGGTTCCTTTGTAGGAGCCTTTTGAACCCATGCACTTTCTTCTGGCTGCATCCCTTTATCATCTTCAATGGTGATACCACTTCTAAGCACTATGTTTACATTCGGGTCTTCTTCGTGCAGCCCAGACCTCATCATTTGCAAATTCTGAGTCAGAGGAGGCTGGAGTACCCCTTTTTCATGCAATCTTGCTATCGATGTTGGGCATTCTTCTACCTCATGATCAAACTGAGTGTTGTATAAACATGATATCCTCGTCAAATTTGCACAATCGCAGGCGTAGTGTCCTGGCCCTCCGTAATTGTAACAAATTAGTTGTCCACAACCCCTTCCTGGTCCCATTCCTCCTCGAACTCATCCGTGCCACTGAAATCCAGTGCGCGCCATTCCTGCATTTGGGTCGAGGGCTCACGTTTCAGTCTATACCCTATAGGCAGGATTCTGATCCATCATTAGTTCATAGCTTCTGCAGGTGCATTCATCATGGCCTACCGACCTGCAGAAATTACAAAACAATTGATGGGAAGTCTACATATACTTCTACAATAGATCACAATTATCTGTAGTGTGTTTTCGTCCTATCTGATAGATCGCACACCATAGTGCAGGTGTCTCGCTTAGTCCTACTTGTGCCTCAGGTATTAATGGCATCGGCCCTCCTCCCACCAAGTAATTCGCAAATATAGGACAGTGGTCCTTTTCATGCCTTTGGCCTTTGCATTTCATGCACCATACCTCCTCGCATGTCTCTGGCCAAGGTGCCCTGTCCTATTTCAAACTCTACATTTCTAGTCTAGACACAGATTTTGCAGTTGCACATGGATTTGTTGGACTCCCAGACTAGGATCTTGTATAGGGATCTCATGCAATCTCATTTCCATCTCCAAGGTTTTGGCCTGGGTGGAAAGATTTTGTTGTGACAATGCCATCCTTAAATGTGGTGTTAATGACGGTACAAACCAGGTGTGGTGCTATCCATCCATCAAAGTCATGTCAGCTTTACGAATCATACTCTTCAACCTATGGTCCAGATCCTAGGGGGTCTCGATTGGGAGCATCATGATCTCTTTAAATCCAATAATTGATTGTGTCTCCGACTTTCGCCTGCTAAATTCCCTACTCGGCGTGGCCTGGATTTTTGCGATTCCTGCATTGGGATGGTCATTAGAATGCTTAATGTACCATGTTAATGTGCGATCCTGCAACGCGCTTACCAATGTAGCCTTATTTATATTGTCATTCATGACTCCTTGTGCTTCCCGTATCACCCTTACCATGAACCAGAATTAGTCCAGATCTTCGTTCCCTTCTCCCCTGAATACTAGCAGTTTTATCACACTCGCCATACCAAACTGTGATGGTGGCGGAGGTGGGGTGGGTGGAGATGAAGGTGAATAGGGTGAGACAGGTGGTAGTGTAGGTGGAAGTGGTAAGCGTGGAATTCACTGCTTTATTAGACTGACCGTACTTCTCGGAGAAACTTTTGCGAGCTCTTCCTCACTTTCCCATGAGCGTGAAATTAAGATACTAGTTTCTAACTCTTCACTACTTCCATTTTTGTATATCTTCCCACTTCGCATAGTCCCAAACATTAATTTATTTGCATAACCTGCTTTTCACACAATAGCATCTTAATGCAGGTATTCAAAGATTTAATATACTTACTTCGCGGCCCTTTGAGGAAGTGTTGTTCTGCCTCACTATAGCTGATAGTTGTATCTATCATGAACTCAGTGATAAATCCTCCTATAATACGATCAAGCCAATGGTCCACAACTCGCGTGATCTTATCTCCTGACACTTCTAGTCTGCAGTTTTGGAGTCCACATGATTGGTTTGTCAAGCCTACACCTTCCCTGACTGTCTGCTAGCTTTGCTATCCACTCATACAACTCAGAAGGAAAGGACACAACGAAAATTTTGTGGATTTCTGTATATAAGTAGCGCTCCAACCATTGTTCCTTAGATACTCGCAGATTCTTGTTTTCCTGCACCGTGAACTCGTGAATCTTCTTGTCCAACCACCGTTCAATTTCTTTCTTGGTTGGATTCTAGTGACACGACATCAGACATCCCTTATGCAGATCTTGGTTCTGGCAACAGAACCATTTGATGGCTTGTTGGGGCCAGACCGAGGTTTAGAGGTGATTCAGCCAAACAAATCCCAGTACTACTGGCCCTTTTAGCAATAGCCTATGGAGCGTGGACTAAGGTCTCACCCGAAGTAGCATGGGAGGGTGCTAGAACCAAGTTTCTGCACCCTAGATATGTTTGATGATTTTCAGTGGTCCGTGGTTTGACCTTGCATGCATGTCTCTACGCACACCTTTGAGGACTGCGCAACCAGTGATGTTGTTCTTCGCGTCTCCCTACTCGCAGCTCGATCCACATTAGTACCCAATCACTTATTATTAACCTGATATTAGTTGATTACTTAGGTTATTTTCATGTGTTTAGTTATACTTAATAGTGTTCACCATTCATATCCGTGTGCAGGATAAATAATACAATATAATTGCAAAAGATATCAACCATATAATAACTCAAAATAGATACACAAGACTTACAATCAAACTTCTCTTTATTTTCTTTCTTCATTGTTTACAGACTTGACTCTGCCTTATGCACTCAGCTACAAGGGTCCGCGCACTTAACTGCGGACTCTACTAGGCCTCTACGCACTCAGTTGTAGAGCCTCTTCTTACTACTATGACCCAAAGCACTTAGACCTTTTCTCTATGTTCGCTATCTTCTAGACTCTATTCGGTTTTCTATCTATCTCTTCATTGTCTTCACAAGTTAGAGCCTTGCTCTATTTATACGATCCCATGGTCCACGTACCATGGGTAGGCCGACACTACATTAAAAAATTAGGATGAAAAACCCTATGACGCTAACATACAATTTGCGCTCTTCGCCCACAATTCACAGAGTCTTTACAACAATAATACTCAAAACTGAGGCTTTGAGCACCAAAACATGTTGTGGTGGGATTCCATGCCCAAATTATATCAAAAGGGGAGAATATCATGGTCAGACCTTTGCCCTTGATGTCAAAGGAGGAGAGTGTCTTGGTGTTGTTGTTACCATCAAATCCAAAGGGGGAGATTGGTGGCATTATGATAAAGGTGTTGTGCTTGATGGCAACTCACACAGATGAGAGTTCATTATGTAACAAGTTAACAACAAAGGATTACAGATCAGACTCCAGAGATTGAAGAAACAGAGGTATACGCTGGTTCACTTTGTCAAAGTATCATATACACGCAAGAACAATGAACAAAAAGAGCCTGTACGTATATACACACTTTCACAGAAGGAAAAACATGTATGGGATGGAAAATCAAGTTTTTCGTCAAAGGTATTGGTGCAAGTTATTTGGTCAGTGGTATTGACCCTATGTATTTGGTCCAAGGTATTGGTCCTAAAGCAGTTTTGGTCCAAGGTATTGGTACTAAGTTTTTTTGGTCCAAGGTATTGACAAAGGGCCTAAAGCTATATAAGGAAGAGAAGATCATAAGGCCAAGTGTGCAAGAAATAAGATTCTAAGGAATACTTCTATCTGAAGTATATTTTATGTTGCAGGGTTATGTTTGGGACTAGATTTGAAATATACATGTGCACCTTGAGTTCAATATTGGATCAGGAATCATGAGACTTGAAATGAATTATTCTTGAATGATATGATATTGGTTGAGACTAGATTTGATGTTTTGTGCCTATTCTATTCATTTTCTATCATGATCTAGGTTTATCTAAAGTCTGAAATTGCAGCAAAGTTATGATTCAATATTTGCAGATCGATATGCAGGTTCATCTTGGCCAAAGATTGTATACATGCAGGTTTGGCTCTTCCAAGTAGCGTATGCAAAATAAAAGCTTGATGTTCAGGGATGACTGATCTATCAGATCAATACTGTTGTTTTGTTGTTGTATTATTGTTGTCTGTCAATGAAATATTCTTAGGTTTAAATGTAAATCTGATTGCATAAGGAGGCTGGAATTTGATTGATTGATTGTATAAGTAAGAAGACGTGATCTCTGTCCCTACCTATGTAAAGCTCTATAAGTTGACAGTAGATATTCAGTATATTAATAGTTGGTATAAACTTGATTCAAAAGTTTATTTTCGCAGTAGTTTTGAAGGTATATGCAGGTTTAATTAACGGAAGTAGTGTATACACGCATTTTGGGTTCAACCAAGTAGCGTATACAATATAATGCATGATTTTTGAGACTACAGCTTGTTCTGAATGATGATGCAGGGTTCTGGGTTCAACACATTGTTCTGGTGTCAGTGATGTAACTGTTCAGTTTAATTGAATATTGGTTGATGTAGTTTAAGTTTAGAAGTTTTGATGGGTCTAGTGTGAAAGTTTGATGAAACGTGGCCTTCAAATTGTGGTGTTGTGATGGAGGAGTATCCAGTATAAAAATCCATGAAACTTGGTCCCTGGTGGAAGAGAGGAGTTTTCTGTAGGCTGGCACCTATGTACTAGGAAACATATTGACTAGTACAAGAGCTAGGGGGTTGTAGCTCCCTTCCAATAGAAGATGGAGAACAAGAGAAGGTTGTAACCTTCTGCAGGTATAAGCCTGCGTACTGGTATGAGTCTGCACTATTACAAGATTGTAAATAGATTTTCTTATTATTAAAAGAAGACAGAGAGGACAACAGTAGGTGGTTTTTAGCCACATTGGGTTTCCACCTTAAATCTTGGTGTTCATGTGTGTTGCTTATGTGTAATTCTTTATTCTACTTTTTAATGCACTGTCTAATAATTTTTGATGTACTGGTTTAAGCTCAATGCATGATAATTTGTCTAAATCACAAGTTCTTTGGATATATGCTAGTTTCTTTAATCAGAGTTGCGTTTACACGCTAGTTCACTTCACTGAAGTAGCGTATATAAATTTGTTTGGGAAATAAAATTATTGATCTGATAATACTGATTCACCCCCCCTCTTAATATTATTTCCAATAAGAGCTATGCCACACATTTCGAATTGAGATTCCTTCTTTCTCCATATCTTGGGATTTAATGATGTTTGTTCCTTTTGGAGTGACGGCTAGAATTTTCTCCTGCATTCAGATTCTTCATGACCAAAGTTGTTACAAATAAAACATTCTACTTCATTTTCAAGAGGAGAAAAGTTATTATAGGAACTTTTCTTGATTTCTATTACACTCCTTTGATTCATCCTTCTCTATTCATGATGGTTTTGTAAGGAACACATTGAGTAGCCTTATGCCCAAAGTTATGACCTGAAAAGCATTTCCCATTAAATAAGTTTCTACGATCATAGAACATTTTGGCATTGTTTACCTATTGGTTGAAGCTTCTACTGATATTCATCCTTAGAGTAAATTGGGTATGATTTACTTGATGAGTAATTTTAGGCCTTTGCTAACGATTGACATACTGTTCATTGGTCTCTTATGAATCAAGATAGATTCCGGTGGAGGCTGATGACTTATGTGGTTGAGATGATTCTTCAATATATCCAAGACCTGCCTTTATCATAGGAGAACATTGAACTTTGATGATTTCATTTAAATTTTCAGATCCTTTAGCAAATCTAATATTAAGAGATTTTGTCTTCTCAAGTTCTTTCCTTAGACCCACAATTTCACATTCTATATTTTCATTGTGTTTTTCTCTTTCAGCGAGTTGGCGTGTCAATGTATTGATGATCATATTTTTTTCTTCTACACAGATTTTGAGTTTAGTAATTTCTTCAGGAAATTCTTCCTCTTCTAAGGCATCCAAAAAATCATCATTTTCATAAGCCATGAGTAGTCTATAATATTGGTTAGTTTCATCTTCCTCACTATTGGATAAGTCATCGTTATCTTCATGCATATAGTAAATCCTTCTATTCATAACCTGTTTTCTATTTCCTTTTGCATATTCCTTTCCTTTTTCATATTTATCTTTATGAGGACAATTCGCAGCATAATGGCTGACTCTACCACAAGCAAAGAATTTGAAAGGTAGATTACCTCTGAATCTTCTAGAACCCTGTTGAAGCTTCTTGACAAAATTTACCTCATATTCTTCTTCTGAAGTGTGTTTTGATTCATTGTGCTCTTCCTTTTGTTTTTCCCTTTTCTCACGCTTTAAAAGCGGCTTCTCTCATATTTGATTTACCTCCTTTTCTCATTTCAAAGGAAGTTATGATTCCATGGAGTTACTGCACTCAATAATGTGGGCTAATACCCTAGTGTTGACCCCTGGTAGTATCTACTCTTGAATTCCTTGATTTTCCAACCTTTACATGATTTTCCTCTTGCGCAAGTGTGTGTATAAGTATAGATGCATTTTGTTCTATGGACCTATGTGTATACGCTGTTTTGACTAAGTGGACACGCGTATACATCTTAAACTGCTTTTCACCATCCTTTACCTTCAATTTCTTCTTTCTCATTAGTAGACTTTACTTCCATCTTCCTATTATTCTGTACCAATGCCCTATTACATTTGAATGGATCTGTTACACTGTGGGTTGCCTTTCATCAAAACTGAACTAACCTATCCGTGAGTTGCCATCATGGACAACACTTGTATCATAATGCCAACAAAGACAAGAGTTATCATGGAGTGGGTAGCTCTTGGAAATGTCAATGAGGTATGGTCATTCATGGGGTTAGCAGGTTATTATAGGAGGTTCATGAGGATATTATCTTGCATTGCATATCCTATTACGTCAATGCAGAGGTAAGGTAAGAAATTTGAATGGACATGGGAGTGTATAGCTAGTATTGAGAAATTGAAGCAATTGTTGACAGATGTTCCATTGTGAAAGATTGCAGATCCGGATAAAGAGTTTGTGGTGTATACAGACTCTTGCAAAAGAGGACTTGGTAGAGTCCTGATGTAGGAAGGACAGGTAGTATGCTATTAGTCAAAGAAACTAAATGATCATGAAAAAAATTATCCCACACATGATCCTAAGTTAGCAGTGATCATCTGTGCTTTGAATATGTGGAGACACTTTTTTCTTGGCAGGAGTTTTATCTTGATAAGAGATCACAGTGGATTCAAATAATTATTTGACCAGCGGAATCTGAATTCCAAGAAATCTATATGGTTGGCCATGATGAGTGAGTACAAATTTGAGCTCAGGCACATCAAGGGTAAGGAGAAAATTGTTGCATATGGTATTAGTAGGAAAGTACATGTGAATCACATGGTAGCTATGAGTTCTTATGGGATAGACTTATAGCATCAGATGTTACAGGCAAGACAACAAGATGGCACATACATGGAACTTATGCACAAATTATAGTAGCGTACAGGTGGTTAGGATGTGGACTATCATCTTACAACATATTTTTTATCACATTTATGGACAAGATATATGTGCCAGATAGTAGTGAGCTTAAGAATACTATCTTGTGAGTGATTCATCAAGAATTGTATTCCGGTCACCTAAGATACCATAAGACGTTGATAGAATTGAAGTGTTAGCATTATGATACAGGTGTTGTCCTTGATGGTAACTCACATATATGATGAATGATAGAAATTCACAATGCAATAGGTTAACAATAAAGGATTACAGATCAAACTCTAGAGATTGAAGAAAAAGAATTGTTTAAGGAGTATACGCTGGTTCACGTTCTCCAAGCAGTGTACGCACACAGGTTAATAGAAAAAAAGGAGTGTATATGTATGCACACACTTTCACGAAAGGAAAATCACATATGGGATGGAAAATGAAGGTTTTGTTCTGAGGTTTTGGTCTGGGGTATTGATAGAGGATCTAAGTATATAAGAAGGAGAAGATCAAAAGGCTAAGGACACAAGTAATGAATATCTTATGGAGAGAAAATATGCATGTTATGGGTTTCTGGTTCTTTGCTTGATCTAAACTAAGGATGAACCTAAGACATTAATGACGGATGAGATCTGATGATGGATCGGGATCATAAGACCAGAAATATATTATCATTATGTGGTCTAATCATGGATAATCTATATCTAGATGCTAACACATGTTTTATTATGTAAATGTTATAATCTAGGTATGGCTGATGTCTGGAATAGTTTTAAAGTTTTAGTTAGTATTTGCGGATGTATATGCTGGTTTGCCTTGGTCAAGGCATGTATACACGCCGGTTCGATACTCAAAAGTAGTGTACACATTATGAGATATGATGTTTGAAGATGCAGTTGGTTCTGGTTGTTGATGCAGAGTTCTGGGTTCTGGTCTCTGTTTTTGTGACATTGTTCGAAGTGTTTAGATTGATTGATTATGATTTGTGTTAGTGTTGATGGGCTTTAAGTGATTGGTTGTATTGCAGTGGTGATTGATTTTGAGCTTCAATGTTGCCCATGGGTTTAATATAAAAATTGGATGAAAAATGGCCTTCATATTGTGTTGTTGTGTACTAGGAGTATCCAGTCTAAAAATTTATGAAACATGATCCCTGGAGGAAGAGAGAAGGCCATAGTCTTCTATAGGCCAACACCTATGTACTGGTAAACATATCATCGAGTACAAGAGCTAGAGGGTTGGAGATCCCTTCCAGTAGCAGCTAGAAAGCGAGTGAAGGTTGGAGCCTTCTCTAGGCTAGTGCCTACGTAATGGTAAACATATCGGCCAATACAAGATCCAGGGGGTTGGAGCTCCCTTCTAGTAGCAGCTGGTGAATGAGTGAAGGTTGGATGCTTCTTTAGGTCGACACCTATGTACTAGTAAACATATAAGCTAGTACAAGAGTTAGGGGGTTGTAGCTCCCTTCTAGTAGAAGTTGGAAAATGAGAGAAGGTTGTATCCTTCTACAGGTCAGTGCCTGCATACTAGTATGAGTCTACACTAGTCAAATATTATAAACAAGTTTTTCTTATATTAAAACAACATAGAGAAGATAACAACAGGTGGTTTTTCTCCTGCATTGGGTTTCCACCTTAAATCTTGGTGATTATGTGTTTTTCTTATGTGTGATTGTTTATTCTATTATTATTGCAGATGGTTACTATTTAAATGGTTAATAAAGTACTTATTAGATATCAACATATGATGAATTAACTAAATCATAAGTTTACTAGATATATGCTGGTTGCCTTGAAGAAAGTTGTGTGCACATGGAAGTTCCCTTCATTGAAGTATCATATATAAATCTAAGTATGAAATGAAAAAGTTATTGATTTGATCAATACTGGTTCACCCCCCCCAGTATTATTCCCGACAATTGGTATCAGAGTAAGTCCTTTGGCAGAAGATTGATCACTTGAAGGAGATTCATAGAAACAATGGGAAAGAAGCTAAAGAAGAAAGTGCCTCAAAAGAAGAAGACATCTCAAAGTAATAGTGACAACATGAGAGACAATTGACCATCAGGTGGAATAAAGTATTTAGATTCAGAATCACCTCAGATTGAAGATGAACAAGCAAAAGAAGCACTAGGTACAAATTTTTGGTCGTCTAGTGATACTTTTCTCTGTTCATGCAATGTTGAGGATATTGAAAGTGATAGTGAAATAAATATAGAGGCAAGAGTTAAAAGACTCATAGATAAAATTAGAGATTAATAAGATCTATTTAACAAAAGGGAGTGTTCCTTCAAAGAAGAAGTTACTAGATTAAAAGCTCAGTTGCAGGAAGGAACCAAAGTAAGGAAGCAGTACAAGGAAAAGGACGATCAATGTCGAAAGCTGCGGGATGAAGTGACATCATTAAGAAATGAAGTAATTGAAAAGAGTTCAACAATCACGAGACTTAAATATAGATCCAATTACTCTGAAAGTCTTGAAGCTGAGATCGCCTCTCTAAAAGAACAAGAAAATGAGATTCTCAAATTAAGGCAACAAGTGGAAGAAGGAAGAAAGGTTGAATAAAATCATGAAGAAGCAATACCTTGAAAAGGAAGAGAAATATCAGGTTTAGGTAAATATCCTAAAAGGTAAATTAGAAGAAAAGGATAAACATTTACGATTTCAAGATAGTACTAAGATTTTGGATGACATTCTTAGTATTCAAAGGTCTCCTGCCATCAAATATGGCCTTGTTTTTCATGAAACTATTGAAGGTGAATCTAGTTCACAAACTGAAGCAAGGAACTCAGATGCAAAATCTAAAATTCTTAGCAAGGAGATAAGAGGTCAACCCCGTCAAAAACCAAGGAAAGAAAGTCTTCAAAGAAAATCATTTACTCCTAACAATGGAAGTGAGAAAAGATTCATTTCTCTAATGAATAATGTTGAATGTTTTATATTTTATAATTTTGGACATGTTACAGCAAGATGTAGAAGTAGAATGGTTCAAGTTAATAACCGTTACACAGAAATATCATCATCTTCCAGGTTTTTTAAGGGATATTGTTTTTCTTGCAATATGTTTAGTCACAGAGACATTGACCACTATGGAGGGAATATGAAACATATAAGATGTTATGCTTGTAACAAGGTCATGCATATAGAAAAAGAGTGTGGGAGTAATTTTCGTCCAACATATCAAAAGGAGCAAACATCATCACACTCCAAGGTATGGAAGAAGAAGGAAGTACAATAAGAAGGATGTGGCATAGCTCAGTATACAGACATAACAGACTCAGGGAGTGCTGAAAGTGTGAAACTTCAGTATTCCAATTCTCATACATAGTTATCATGAATACAAGTTGTGTATGTACATGAGTTAAAAGTTGCACAATCGCGTATATGGTGTTTTGAGGAAGAAGCAATGGGTCAGACTCGGGAAAAGGGGTCTGATATGGTTCAATCAATTATCAATTATCATTTATATTCTAGTTGATGATGATTACAGTCTATTGATGATATGTAGAAGTGCTTTTGGCCCTCATAAGTTTTTAATAACTTGATGAATAATTGGTTGATGATGATGCCTTGATGATTCTTATTAACAAATGCAATGATCGAATCTGATAGTGAACATATGCCATAGTTTCAGGGGAGCATATGCTTCTATTAATGCATTGCTAGCATTATACATGATGATACTTATACTAATTGAATCACGTAGTTTCTTTGATTCAGGTGACTCTTTTGATGATGGACATGTACAAGTTGTTGATCTTGATGTTGCTAATAGACGCTTATGGTACAGATCATATATGGTGTATGATAATTGCTGATGACTATCATGGTCTTGTTTATATCATTAATCCTTGTTATAAATGTCATGTATATAATTTGATGTAAATATCATGTAAAGACGTAATTTGTAACCCCACTATGCATGGGAAGGACAATGTAATAATTTCTATTTCAGTCATGTATAAACATTTGGTATATCCCCACTTGGTTGGGTGGATGAGACAAATTTGGTGTATCCCCACTTGGTTGGGTGATTGATGTATGTATGATTCACTGGTCTTAGGGAGGTTCTACTCACTTATTTGAGACATAGAGTCATGTTATTCTTTTGAAACATATCTCTGCAGACTCTGCATGTACTCAATGGGAGCATGGACAATATAATGTATCTCAAATGGGGAGAACTTCCTCGTCTTCCCTTTGCCCTTTATGTCAAAGGGGGAGATTATCTTGGTGTTGCTTGATATATCTATCAGATGCTACAAATTGATGTAATAAAAACCAATATGGTTCCCATCAAGTCCAAAGGGGGAGATTGTTGGCATTATGATACAAGTGTTGTCCTTGATGGAATCTGACATATATGATGAATGATAGTAGTTCATAGTGCAACAAGTTAACAACAAAGGATTACAGATTAGACTCCAGAGATTGAAGAAAGAGAATAGTTTAAGAAGTATATGTTGGTTCACTTTTTCCAAGCAGTGTACACACGCGGATTAACAGAACAAAAGGAGCGTATACGTATGCATGCACTTTCACAAAAGGAAAAGCATGTATGGGATGGAAAATCAAGGTTTTGGTATGATTTATTGGTTCGAGCTTTTGGTCCAAGGTTTTGGTCTGAGGTTTTGGTCTTGAGGTATTAATCTGAGGTTTTTGTCTGAGGTATTGACAAAGGATCTAAGTATATAATAAGGAGAAGTTCAAAAGGCTAAGGGCACAAGTAGTGAATATCTTATGAAGAGAAAATATGCATGTTATGGATTTCTAGTGCTTTTCATGATCTAAACTAAGGTTGAACCTAAGTGGTTGATTATGGATGAGATATGATGATGGATCAGGATCATAAGACCTGAAATGTATTATCATTATGTGGTATGATCATGAATAATCTAGATCTGGATGCTAACACATGCTTTATTCTTTAAGTGTTATGATCTGGGTATGACTGAAGTGTAGAATAACTATGAAGTTTTAGTTAGTATTTGGAGATGTATACGCTGGTTCGCCTTGGTGAAGGCACGTATACATGTTGGTACGATACTAAAAAGTACTGTAAACATTATGAGATATGATGTTTGAAGTTGCAATTGGTTATGGTTGTTGATGCAGAGTTCTGGGTTCTGCTCTGTGTTTTGGTGACTACGTTCTGGTGACAGTGTTCTAAATGTTTAGATTGATTGATTATGATTTGCATTAGGGTTGATGGGTTTTTAGCGATTGGTTATATTGCAGTGGTGATTGATTTTGAGCTTCAATGTTGTTGAGGGGTCCAATATGAAAATTGGATGAAACATGTCCTTCATGTTGTGTCGTTGTGTACTAAGAGTATCTAGTCTAAAAATTTATGAAACATGGTTCCCGGAGAAAGAGAGAAGGTCGTAGCCTTCTGTAGGCCGATGCCTATGTATTGGTAAACATATCTGCCATTACAAGAGCCAAGGAGTTAGAGCTCCCTTCCAGTAGCAACTAGAAAAGGAGGGATGGTTGAAGCCTTCTGTAGGTTGGCACCTAGGTATTGGTAAACATATCGGCCAATACAAGAGCCAAGGGGTTGGAGCTCCCTTCCAGTAGCAGCTGGAAAATGAGGGATTGTTGAAGCCTTCTGTAGGCTAGTGCCTAGTACTAGTAAACATATCTGCTAGTACTAGAGTTAGGGAGTTGTAGTTCCCTTCTAGTAGAAGCTAGAGAGCAAGAGAAGTTTGTAGCCTTCTGTGGGTGGGTGCCTGCATACTTGTATGAGTTTGTGCTAGCACAAGATTGTGAACAGGGTTTTCTTATATTAAAAGAAGACATAGATGACAGAAGCAGGTGGTTTTTCTCCCACATTAGGTTTCCAACATAAATCTTGTAGTTCATGTATGTTGCTTATGAGTGATAGTTTATTCTATTATTACTGCACATGGTTATTGTTTAAATGGTTAATAAAGTACTGATTAAATATCAACATATGATGAATTAACTGAATCATAAATTCATTGCATATATGTTGGTTTCCTTAACCACAGTTGCATGCACATGTGAGTTAACTTCATTGAAGTAGTGTATATAAATCTAAGTATGAAAAGAAAAAGTTATTGATTTGACAAATATTGATCGATTGCCCCCTCTCAGTATTATTCCCAACATGAAGAAGTTTTATCATTGGCAAAATCTAAAGAAGGACACAACAAAGTTTGTGGCTAGATGTTTGGATTATCAACAGGTGAAGGTAGAGTGTAAGCATCTAGGTGGAATACTACAATAGATTATGATTTTGTTGTAGCAGCTACAACCACCGTCCAAAACTTTTCCTTAGACTATTTTGGAGCCTCCCTACTAACCTTACACACCAATTTGTCTTGCTTCGTCAAGTACTCAAGCTTCAGTGTTTTCGTCGCACAAAGGCAACCTATTGATCATAGTTGATCCATTCCCCTCACAGGTTGCTTACCGAGACTTGGTCCAACTGCAGGCTAAGCAGCTTCCCCTTGAAAATTGCACATTTCTGGAGGGCAACCAACCTTTGCTCTAGGAATTGCGTATTCCTTTGGGACAGCTTGGTGGCCTCCTAGATTATGCAATCCTTCCAGCCAACCCTCCTAGTAGGATTTGTTTAAATTTCCCCAGAAACAGCGTGTTCAGCCCAGGAGTTACGCAAACCTGGGTAGTAGTTACCTACTATGCCCAAAAATTGTGCAAACCTCCAAGGCAGTCAACGTAGCTCCCAACCAAGAATGTACATTTTTCCCAAGTAGTTGAGCACTTGAATGCATGGACAATCTGGTTGACAAATTCCATTGGGACCGAGGAAACTTGACATACATGCATGCATGACTTGATCTTCCTGGAATAGCAAGAGACAACATGCAAAAGGCATCCCATGATTCATGGAGCTATTTTTAGCATTCGGTGGTTACATGCAAAGTTGTTTTAGAAGTTTCCCTCCAAGTGTCACTTTTTCCTAGATTTGTGGCATGCGCGTCATGAGACCAAAATTATTTATTCAACACATGAGAGCTCATTCATTAGCATTTATCTTGGATATCTAACATCCCACAACACATCTCGGACTCTTTGACACATCCAGCTTTGTTATTTACAGGTAAGTGGCCTCAACTTGCCTTTTTCATCATTTCTGTCGTTTTTTGTGTATTCGCTTGTGTTAGTGCTATTTGCTTGATTTCTTTGAATGCCTATTGTTGTTTACATATATTCTAGCTTTTCCTAGCTCTATTTATGTTTTCATTGCTATTTCATTGTTGTCGCATGAGTGAAACTGTTTTGTGCGGACATTCGCCCAACCGGTGAACTGCCTCAGCCACATTCATGTTGATCTATCTGTTGATTCTTTCATTCATGTTTTTCATGCACTATTAATCACTTCTGCTATCACTTATTGTTATCATGCATTTCATTGTCTTACTTTCTTTCAGTTTCCCATTGGCGAGTCGAGCCAACCTTGGCCTGGTCTCTGCCTTCACCAAGGTTGCATTGCGCAATCTAGGGAAGGAAGGCTCACCTTCCTCTCAAGATTTGTGCATTCTTGACTAGCAATGGCCTCTAAGACTATTTTGTGCATTTCTGGAAGATAGTAGTTGCTTGGCTTGAAAATTTACACAAATCTATCCCTGGACTAGCAGTCCTTCCCAACTGGAATTACGCATTGGGCAATCCCATTAGGAAACTGCCCAACTAGATTGTGCATTTCATAGTTCTAATAGCTAGTGCAACATCCCAAACATCCCGACTACCTTTTACGCAGTTCTGGTAGCCAATCACCTAGCCTCAGTGAAATTTGTGCAAACACGCTCATTAGTTCCCCATGTATGTGTTGCGTCATTCCCCAGATTTTCTTTGTTTTCACTAACATATTTCTCACCATGCATGCTTCTTCTTTCCAGATCTTTCAGGTGTTCATCTATCTCAATGGATTCCAAGAGGACTCAAGACACTGATGGTATTGCAGTTGTAGCAGTAGTTGAGCACGTACTTTTGGGGAAGACCTTGAAGACCATCAAGTGTACGTGAACATTCATAAGTCTGGCTTGTATCAGATTTCATGTAGATAACCCGCGTTCCCATGTGAGGACATGATTCATTGGATCATTTCTCACACTGACCCCGAGATGATGACCTTGAGAAATGTTAGTGGGATGAATCTTGTAACCTTCTAGGCACAAGATTATGATGAGATGTATAAGATGACTAAGCCCATGACTATCACGACACCTCCATTCAGCTTGCCCAACAGTAGCACTCACTCTAGAGACATTCTAAAAGATTGGGTAAAGGAGCCAGATTACTTTGGGATGACACCCAACCAGATCAAAAACACAAAGATACTGAGGAAGGTGTACAATAGTTGGTTATATTTGCATGTCGACTGAGTGGCCAAGCAAGCACTGCAACCTTTCCTTAGAGTTGGGTGATCACATTGGACCAACTGGCTAGAGAAGTAAGACCATGCAACTGGTCTAGCATATTGGCTCATCAACTGAAGGAGCAAGTCACGAAGGCTTGAAAGTCACCTGATGGTATGCATGCAGAGATTTATATGTTTCTTGCATTCTAGATGCAGTCTGTCCCCAACATGAGTTCACGGGCTTGGAATGGGCATGGTCACTGACGAAGACTATTGTGAACACATATTTCATGCTGTTTTCTAAATGCAACTTTGGAGGAGTGATCAAACGATTGTTTGACCATTCTGTCACCCCAGTATACAGGTTGATATTCGAATAGGATCCACCCCTCATGTCATAGAAAGCGATGAAGGCATTGCTAGGCATTGCAGATTGGTATGCCTCATCATCCAGCATGTTCATCCGAGTGTTCAGTGTGGAGAAGCCTCCACATGTTCTGCCAAAGTTTTCCTTGGATGTGCTTGTCATCCAGGAAGTAGCGTACCACATCTCGATAGGATTAACAGCTAGAATTTAGTGGAATAAGAAGGCACCTTGGCCAGCTCTTCCATCGCGGATTGGGTTATATGAGATCTAGAGTATCAAGCAAGTAGATGTCGAAGCAAAAACATATGAGGAAGTATCCTTTCAATCTCTGAAACTTCAACCCATATGACCCACATTGCATTTTGAAGGATCACTACGCGAGAGCTCAGTTCAACTTGATCCATGGGGCATGTCATTGGGCTAAGGAGGACTCATGGAAGTACTGCTATAATTCGTCCAGAACCAATGAATATGTTGGCTTCGTTGTAGAGTGGTTAGCAAAGCAGCATGAAGCAGCATCATAGAGAGCACCAACAGTAGCAACAGTAGCAATAGTAGCAGAGGAAGCAGAGCGAAGCATACCTGTGTATGAAAAAGGGATGAGGATGATTGTTAACCACATGGAGGAAAAGAAAAGATGCAAGTTTCAAGTAGATCCACTTGTAGAACAGGCATCTATGGCTATTCAGGAAAAGAGGTAGCAACGGGACAAGAGAATCGTGAGAAGGCAGAGGGCTAAGAAGAGAATGGAAGAAGCAGAGTAGGAGTTGAATGAGCTGAGGGAGAAACACCAGAAAGAGCAAGAGTTGCACCAACAGGAGCAAGAAGCGCCACAATAACATATTCAACAGGGGGTGCATTATGTGAAAACAGATGAAGCAATGCTTGCACATGTAGTTGATTCCTCTGAATAGCTGGCATTAGGCAAATAGGGCAAACCATCACAAGGGTAAGACTTTGCTCATGAGATAGAATAGGTGCTTGAAGAGTTAGCTACAGACATGGAGCAGCAAGAGTTGGAACAAGATACTGACCTCATGCCTCACTACAAAGATGTCGACTCGCCTGCTTCATTGCATTCCGATAATGAGAAAGTATCGAATGACCAAGGAGGCACTGAGATCCTTGGTGGTCGGTCGGAAGCAAAGGTGCACAACATCTCCTTTGACGAATCTCATCATAGAGTTGTGCAGTCTCAAAGATTGTTGACTCTTGAGGACCAAAAATCCCCTACACAACTTGAAGAGAGAGTGATCGTAACTGATGTGCACAAGCATCTAGCTTCTGTGGCCAATGCAACTAGAGTGTATGCCAAACCCACTAACTCAAGTGTTAATTTTCTCATAGCTGAGAATGAGAGAATGGCGAAGGAACTACAGGTGGAAAAGTAGGGAGGAGACATGGTGACAATGTCTACCTGAGTTGAATTGAAGAAGGAAATACTAGATGAAGTGTTGTCCTTGGACACAGTTATGCAAGAGTTGTACTCCAAGTTTGGTACTGTGCATCATGCAGTCGTTCATCTCCACGGATGGTAGCACCAATGTGAAAGAAGAGCACACATCTTAAAGAACAAACATACTGTTGTTGATAACATGCATGCATGGATGATGAAGTACGAGGGAGCCCCTCTTCAATTGCCAAGGATGATGAAGGATAATGTAGTCAAGCTACAAGCACGTATTCAGAGTTATATCAAGAACTCTGAAGACCTACCGCACCTCATCACTAGCATACCAGCTTCCCATGCACGAGTATTCAAAATCATGGAGGTTATAGTGCACACTAATGTGATCCCATCACTTGGGACTCTCACCCATATGAAGACCAAGAAGCAGGTCCTATAGAAGAAGGACTCATACTTTGATGAGTTGATGTGCATCGCCACCAACCCAAACTTTCCTATCAGTGCAGAAATCATGCGCAAGTACGTTGCTGGTCTGGCCACACTAGAGACCATGATGTGCATGCTCACAGAGTAGTTGGACAAAGGATCCCGAGCAGTGTACCCAGATTCTATGGAGGCAAGGTTTAGGTTTTAGATGGATTTCACAGTAGAACACATGAACACTCTCAACGACAACCAATCTTGGCATCAATATGTCACTATTGATCAACATGAGGATGTTGAGTGGTTCGACTTCTAAGTTTTCTAAGTCCAAATGATGTCTAGTTTGGCTTGTCTAAGCCATTGTTCACATGGGTACATGTGCATTGTAATGTTGACCCATGTCAAGTGTTAGTCAAGTGTCAAGAGTGGATGTAACAGTCATAGAGTAGGTGAAGTGTCATGAGGGTAGTTGAATGGTCACAAAGGAGAATGTTAACGGTCACCCCACCCTTTGCTATAAATGGTCCCTCATAACTCATTATATAGGCTTTTAGTCATCCATGCTTCTACTAAGACTATCTTGAAGAAGGCTTGGACAATATTGTAATGCGCCTTGGCTTCTCTATTGCATGAGCCAGTACATCTCTTTGGAGGAGTAGGCGGATGTGGCTATAACATTCCATTCTTGGGGCTAGCAGGTTTACATGGATGTATTATATGATTGTTATTTACACTTCTTCATATAATAAGAGCCAACACTTTTTCATGCATATGTTGTTATTGTAGTTGGGCTGCTCTGATTGCTTTAATGATATATGTTCTTTAACTTACGTACTTGTGTATGAATTGATTCACATGAAATTATATGAATCTTGTTGTTAATGTGTTGCATATGTTGTTAATGCTATCACCGTCTGTGTCGAATTCTCTTCTGGACATCAGACAAACCTTTCACTTGAACCTTGATATAACAACCATCACACTTGTCTTAGACTGATCCATGAGCGTTGTATGTGTTATCTTACCTTATATGATGTGACTATCACATCCCAGTGGACTGTGTAGGTTTCAGCCCTGTACAAAAATTACCTTCATACGAATTCTAAAACATGGAAAATAAACAATACGAGAGCACAACACATAAAACACATATAAACAAATATTTTCCCTTGGATCCCAGAACCAGGACTACCAAATTGATTTTTCATTATGTTCCTTTCATTGTTACAATACATATATATACATGCTGAAGCACCCAATACCATGGACCAAAAACCATCACGCCCAAAACCATGTGTGAAACCCATGCACAAAACCATAGGTACATCTGCCCACCTAATATAGGGTCCAAATTTTTTTTCCCTAGGGTGTTGACCTAGACCCTATAGAGGGGGGCTAACCAACCCCCTCAAACCCCTTATGACCCCCCTACTTCGCAACTGGCACAATGAAACTCTAACCCCCCGGATCACTGCGGACGCTAGTCGTGGAAAGAATATAACACAACCCAACATTCTCTCAATTGTTGTTTTCCTTCCATAGGGGAGCTTAGTCATTTATCTAGCCATGAAATGCCCATTATTTCTATACACCAAGAGAACTTCTTAGAGCTCATAGATTTTGTTAATGCATCTGCAATATTCTTCAAAGTTTCCACCTTTACCAGCAACACCTTTTTGTCTTCTATCATATCCCTCACAAAGTGATACTGAACATCAATGTGATTTGTCTTTGAATGATAAGCAGGGTTCTTTTCCAAGAAAATTTCACTCTGGCTATCATATTCTATCCGTATAGCTCCCTGTACTAACCCCATACTTGAACAAAATCTCTGCAAGCAAACTGCTTCCTTGCCTGCATGAGTGGCTACGATGTATTCTGCCTCTGTAGTTGATAGTGCCACTAAATATTGTTTCTTACTCATCCAACTAACTATACCTCTAAATAGGTTAAACACATACCCACTTGTAGATATTATCTAATCCAGGTCTCTAGCCCAGTCTACATCAACAATGCCATGAATATCCAACACTATCTCTAATCCTGCTCTTCCTACGTAGCACAAACCATAATCACTAGTGCCATGCAAATACCTAAAAACCTGCTTCATTGTTGCCCACTGCTCCTTCCCTGGTTTTGACACAAACTTGATCAATACTCCCACTACATGTGCAATGTCTAGTCTAGTATAGACCCTCACATACATCGGGCTACTGACTGCAGTTGCATATGGAACACAAGGCATGTCCTCTTCCTCTTCTTGTGTCTTGGGACACTCTTGAGCATATAGATTCACACCTACAGGAATAGGAACCTTCATCGGTTTACTATCCTGCATATTAAACCTCTGGAGTATTGTCCTGACATACTTCCTCTAGTTTAACCAGAGTTTCTTCTTTTCCCGATCTCTTTTAATTTCTATGCCCAAAATATAGTTTGCAGCACCAAGATCTTTCATGTCAAATTTGGAGGACAATTAGGTCTTCAAATCCTAGATATTTCTTTGTCGTTTCCAACCAACATCATATCATCCACATACAAGACCAGATAAATAACACGATCACCAATTAATTTAAAATACACATAGTGATCTAATTTGTTTCTGGTGAAGCCAAGTTCCTATATAAATGTATCAAATTTCTGATACCACATCCTTGGTGACTTTTTTAACCCATACAAAGACTTTTTTAACTTGCATACTAGTTATTTCTTACCCTTCATCGAAAATCCTTTATGTTACTTCATGTAGATCTCCTCTTCCAGACCCCCATGAATAAATTTTGTCTTCACATCCCTCTGTTCTACCGCACAATCAAAAGTAGCAGCAAGAAATAAAAGTAATCTAATAGAAGCTACCTTGGCAAAAGGAGAAAAGATATCACCAAAATCAATTCTCATCACATGGGAATAACCTTTTGCTACCAACTGAGCTTTCTATTTCTCCTCCTTTCCTTCTGCATTTGTCTTCTTCTTGAACTTCCATTTTCTACCAATTGATTTCCTTCTAGCCAGCAACTCCACGATATCCCAAGCCTCATTTTTGTGCAAAGATGTCATTTCATCAACCATGGTCTTTTTCCAGAGTTTGTAATCCTCTGAATCTACTTCTTCCTTCATAGTTCTGGGATCATCATCAGTAATAGATAAAGAAAAAATTGAACAGAAAGTAGATGGACTATACCTTTCTGGCTCCCTTCTTTCTCGAACTGATCTTCGCACAACTAGAGTTTGTTGCTTTTCATCTTTTGATTCCTCTTCTGCTGTAGAGATTGATTCTTCCTCCTTAAGCTCAAACTCTATCTTCTCAAGTTCCTTTCATGGGACTTCATGTTTAATAAAATATTTCACCTCTCTAAACACGACATCTCGGCTATACACAACCTTCCTTGTTACTGGGTTCCAAATCTTATAGCCTTTTAAACCATCCTTATACCCAATAAAGATGTGATCTTCAAATTTACTATCCAACTTGGTTATTTTCTACTTTGGAACATGTACATATGCATCACATCCAAATACCCTTAGATGTGAAATAGAGGGTTTCTTACTAGTCCATACCTCTTGTGGAGTCTTATCCTACAACTCTGATGAAGGTGATCTGTTGACCAGGTAACGTGTTGTCTCCACTTCCTCTACCCAAAATTCTTGTCATAACCCGACAGCATTGAGCATGCTACTTGCCCTTTCTGTCACGTGGAATAAGTTGATCTTGCAGACAAGATAGACCTTCCTACAATCTAAAGAAGACCTAATGACAAGCAAACCAACCAAACACTATCTTTATCTAAATATGCTTTGATAAACAATAGCAAACAAGTGTTTTTAGGGCCTACCTTAGGTCCAACGCAAGCTTGTGGATGCCCTCGCTTCTTCAATCCAAATGAGCTCCTTTTCACGAATCTGCAAACACAAACAAGGCAAACAAATTAAATAGCACTTGAAAAGCCAATTGCATAAAACATATTTAACATGAAAGTCAAGGATTCCATGAAACAAATAACATGAGATACTTGTTGAGAAAAATGAGTTTGATTGTATTAATTCAAAAGAAGAAGAACTTTACAACCTTTGCCTTGACGCTGTACAAGCTCCTCCCAGGGTCTAGCAAGAAGTCTCCTCTACTTTGACAAGTTTCACTCACTCCCCAATGAAACCAAAAAGATGTGTGATCTCTCCTCTTAAGCTCAACTAGGAAGTCTTGATTTCACCAGCATTTACCCTAAAAAATGTTCAGCTTCTAACCTTTTTAGCAACCAGCCCAATGCCTGTATTTATAGTGCAATGGAGGGAGGTTACTAGGTCCTCCTTCAAAGGGATAGCTCCTCTCATCAAGGGATTAGCTCCTTCTCTTTTGGGATGCATGAACCACCTCAGAGCGAACAATCCACGTCAAAATTCCTTCTAGAAACCTCTAGAATTAACCCAAAGTGAGTATTTTAAGATAAAACTTGCGCCTTTTGACTTTCACAGGGGTCCGCACCTACACCGTTAGGGACAGAGCGAACAGGTCCGCAGTTTTTGTACACATAAGGTGCGGGACCGCAGGTGACCATGAGAGAAAGTGCGGAACCAGAGTTACTTTGATTTTTAAAGTCTTTCTCTCATTTCCAAAGCTTGATTTGAAGAACTGAGGTCTGAGACTTGCTTAGGAGGATAGTAGAAGTGATGATAGACCCATACTGACTGCAAATAATCATGGTGACGATATTTTTGTGTAACACTTTCCATCAACATCTTGTTCATTCTTTCTACAACTCCATTTTTCTTAGGTGTGTATGGAATAGTCTTTTTTTGTGCTATACCACACCTTACAGAATTCTTCAAATTCCTTCTTGAAAAACTCTCAACCATTACATGTCCTTGATACCATTATCTTCTTCTTTGTCTGGTTTTCCACCAAAGCCTTAAATTATTTAAACCTGTCAATGACTTCAGATTTCTTCTTAAGGAAATATATCCACGTATTCCTTGAGAATTCATCTATAAATGATACATAGTAAACATACTTACCTAGAGATGGAACCTTCATAGGTCCAAACACATCACTGTGCACAAACTCTAATATCTATTTCACCCTCTTACCACCAGAGGGGAAGCTCACCTGATTCTACTTACAATATAAATTTTTTTCATAAAAATCAAAATCCAGAGAGCTATTAGTCATAAATTCCACCATTCCTTTACCATGAAGTATTCGAAGGCCCTTCTATACAATCTATCCAAGCCTTTGATGCCACAACATGGTCTTTTCTCTGGAGACAACTAGATTTTCTGCTCCACTTTCAGGAACCACAGAACTATTGCACACATCAACAACAGTGCTACCTTGTGGCTTATACAGAGTTCCAATCTAAACTCTCCACGTCATTACGAGTTCTCCCTAAACCATCTTGCAGGTATCCTTCTCGAACACTATTTTTACACATGCATCATCCAGCTTTTTTACATAAATCAAATTTCTGGCTAATGCAAGAATATGTAGAACACCTGGAAGTGTTCTAACCCTTCCACCTTCCAACTTCAACTTTACCTTTCTGTGACCAACAATTCTAGCCTTCCTATCATCCCCTAAGAAGACATCATGACCTTCATATTTCTCATACTCGCAAAACCACTCCCTATGGGGAGTGAAGTGAAAGGATGCACATGAGTCAATCAACCTACCTCATGATCTACATGTATACTTTAGGAAGCCAAGTACACATCCCCACCTTCATCTGAGGTAGTTTTTGCTTCTGCGGAAGGAGCATCATCAGATCCCTATCCCTTGTTATGAGATTTAGATTTATAGTCCCTTTTCTAATTCCCTTCCTTCCCACATTGCCAGCACACCTTTATAGGTTTTCTTGGAGATTTAGATCTCCCACTCAATGACTTATATTTTTTTTTCTGTTCTAGGACCGTCCTCATATAGACAAGGCATCACCATTCTGGCTCTCCATATTTTTTCGTCTCATATTCTCTATCAGCAAGGGTGAGACTATTTCATCAAATTGCAAGGCAATTGCATTGCTACCTATTGCAATAACCGAACTATTCGACAAATCTGGTAGAGAACACAACAAACCAATTCACTTATATTCATATGAAATTTTAATATCAACAAATAATAATTGACTTACCATAGTATTAAATGCATTCAAATGCTCTGTCATCGAGTCTCCATCTTTCATCCTCAGGTTATACAGCCTTTTCCGTAGGAACAGATTATTCACTAGAGACCTATATTGGTACAAAGTCCCTAAATTATCACATAAAGCATTAGTCGTAGCTTCCCCTGATTCATTCAACCATAGTGAATCTGAGACACACAATCATATTTTGCTCTTTACCTTCCGATCCAACTTCTTCCATTCTCCATCGGACACTCCCATTGGTTTAGTACTCAGATCTATCACGATCCACTGATCTTTATATACCAACAGATCCTCCATCTTGATTTTCCATAACTCAAAAATCTGACCATTAAACTTATCAACCTCTATCTTTCCACTACTTATCATCTTCTTTCACCACCAGAATCGATCCCGTAGATCTCCCATTGAACAGGGTCTACCACAAGCCCAAGCGAAATCCCTCAGCAACAAAGGCATCCCCTTGAAGCCAAAATAACTTTGATACCAAATGTACGTTTTAAGCTCATATAGAAATTACCTGCATACGAATTCTAAAACACAGAAAATAAACAATGCGAGAGCATAACACATAAAACAAATATACACAAAGATTTTCCCCTAGATCCAAAAATTGGGACTACTAGCTTGATTTTCATTATGTTCCTTTCAATGTTAGAATATATATATATATATATATATATATATATATATATATATATATATATATATATATATATATATATATATATATATATATATATATATATGCTGAAGCATCAAATACCATGGACTGAAAACCATCGTGCCCAAAACCATGCGCTAAAACCACGCAGAAAACCATTGGTAGGTCCGCCCACGTAATATAGGGTCCAAAAAAACTTTCCACGGGGCACTACCCCAGACCCCATAGACCCCCCCACTGCACAATTTCCGTAACGAAAGGGGGTCTCCACCCCTCCTTTAACCCCCCTGGTTCACTATGGAAGCTAGTCATGGAAAGAATATAACACAACCCACCAAACTGCTCCGCTGGAAGCTGTGCATGCCCTTTGTGTTGTCTATTCCTAACAGAGTTGGGATTGATCCCTTTCAACCTGGAACTGACCTTCACCTCCTTCCCCCTTCAGAGTGTTGGAACCTATCATACACATTCCTTGACTCACTACATTAGTCACACCCTTGTTGCTGACATAGTTATTCTACTTGCCTCTGTGCGATGTCACGGTGAAGGCATTACCTTACGACCCACTGTTGGGACTCCTACACCAAATGGTCTGAAGTCTAATTGGGTCTTCTTGCCAGGGAGATCCCCATGACATGTTCAGAGTTCCAACACCGTCAACATTTCTAGCGCTAGAAAAGGTGCGTGATGACAAGGAGTGTCCTCTCATCTAGTTTTAAACCTTTGCATATGTTTCATGGAGTCTTGAATTCTTCTTCCCCCGAGGTGTTTTTTGAATCGTGAAGATGTCTCCATATTGGGGAAGCTTTTCGATATCTTTTCCACTCACACATATGATGGTGAAGGTGAGGTGGCCTAGCCTAAGCACTTACGTAGCTTTCCTTCCATGATTCATGAGGAAGATGAGTTTTTTAACGAACAAGCCAGTTTGATGCATGCATACACACTTCACAAATCTCTATTTCATTTTGTGCTCAGCCTACTGGCTAATGCCATGCACTCATTTGAGCACTTTTGTGACCTTATTAAAGACATGTTCTATCATTTTGATCTAGACGATCTTCACCGTGAACTGTTACAACAAGAGAGGGCTCCACATGAATCTGTTATTGATTTTTGGCAGTGCTTTCGTGACTTGCAGTTTCAAGCTTCGAGGAGCGAGATGAATTTTGTTTATATTTTTGATCGGTTCGAGTATTTCATTAAGAAATCTAACCATCCCAAGAGGAAGCTTGATATCAGACCTCACTCAACTTTCTTCATTGATGGAACTACACAATCTCTTGTGGGAGTGGGCACTGTCTCAACTGATTTTTTGCCTCCCTCTTATTCAATAGCTCCACCACTACTTAGTGATGTTGATGATCATGCTCACACACCTTTTCATCCTTCACACTCTTGCAACATCACTCCACTTAATTTTCATGTAGATGTGGTTGTGAGTCCTTTTAGTTCTCATGTGCATTCTTTTCTTCGACCTCCATATTCACACTCAGGTGTTCCTCTAGATGGTGTGGCCTTATGTTCATCCATTCCTGACTCTTCACTTATTGTGAACAAGGAACAACCCACTGATGGAGTTGGTCTTGCAAAACCAACATGCGCTGTCATTCATGAAGAGTATGAGTGGGAGCTTTAACATTAGCATTCATCAAATTTTGACTCCCTTCAGTCTGAGCCACCTCCATTCTTTCCCAACCTCTTTGGTGAACCTTCCATCCATGATTTTGCATGTGTATCTTCCTCCATGGATGCACCCCTTGTTGATCACTCATAGGACTCACTGGATGTTAGTCCATCATTCGACAATGGAGAGGATAAGTTATTCATTGAAGATCCAGTTGATCCTTCATCTATTTTTTCTGGAAACACAAAGGATGAGTTCATTCTCTTTTCATGTACCCATCTATCTTATTCATTTGATCATGAGGATGCTGAAGAATTCATTGATTTTTCTAATCGTGGCGTCGTGATCCATTTGCTTCCAATTTTAATCACAGTCATGAATCTATCGCAGTTTATCTTTCAAAGCCACCAGTGTATGATTATCTACCTGATGATGAAGTTGAGACACCCAAGGCTACCGATGCACTTTAGCCTGAGCTAATTGTTATGTCAGGCCGTCGCTCTCTTGGGGTTAGTCTCACTTCCAATCATGAAATGTTTCAATCATCCAAGTCTCCTCATCTCTCATCTGTATGCATTGAAGATCCATATCACTCATAGATCACACTTCCTCCACTCGAACTGCATGATCCCACTGCTCATGCATTGGAGGAGTCTTACATTGCAAGCACTCATTCACGATGCAAGTTATCTTTTTTTCTTTCATTTTCTTGCATGTCACAGTCAAGAGTGTGCTTATGCTTCAGAGTTGCACGTAGTGTCACACAACACCATGAGAAGTCCACAGACTATCCATCATGCACTTGCACTCACTTATGTCACATGGGAACTTTGAAACACAAAGTGTGGTTGTCTTCATTTTTATATCTTTCTTGCTTGCTAGTTTGCACCACTGGGTTGGTCGCAGACCAAGCCTTCACCAACATGGGTTTACTAATGCATCAGTGGTTGCATTGGAAGTATCACTTCACGTGATCAAGACCATGCACCGTCAGTGTAGTAGTAGGAGTAGTGTTTGCTTTCATTTGTTTTCTTGCATGTTTGTTTGCTTATTTGCTTTGTTTCCGTTTTTTTTTGCTTGCTTGTTTACTTACCTGTTTTTCTTTCACTTTAGCTTATTAGTTTTCTTTTATTTGATGTTTGTTGGCTTATTTGTTTCCTTCGTAGGTTAGCCTTGCATGAAACTAGGCACGACTCTTGAAGGGAGCTAGGTAAAGTACAAGAGGACTTGTACAAGTATCACTACTTGGTTATCTGTCATCTTGCGTTTATATGATGAGCTTGCTACTCTTAGTCCATGGTACATCTAAGGAAAATACGTATTGTTCAAATTGAACCTTGGTGTAAACACAACACTTGTGCGCTAACTAGTGTCACCTTCTCTAGTCGATTGTTTTTGTGTTAACCCTTGTCAGTTCAGTCACATGTAGTAAGGCGAGGGGGAAAAACTTAAGAGGCATGTCAAAGATATAATAAACTAATTCTATACTAGAACAACCTCCTCTGATCTCAATAAGTCAAGATCCCTCTTCTGCCTCCGAAATGACTAAGTGCTATGCAAAGTGAAAATAAAAAATGAAAAGTCAAAAAATTCAAAATGAAAAATAAACAAGGTGAAAGAAGGGAAAGGCTTCCTACACAGGGAGGTGATGCAAGTAACTCTGCTAGGGTATTGACCAGGATCATTAATAGTGGAGCCATGCTTGTGTTCCTATGTGACTCCACCGGGGTACCATCCAGGACTACTAGCAATGGAGCAACACTAGAGAAGAAGCTAAGACTCTGACGAAACAACTGTGTTGCCTTTGCATGGAATGTGTGTCAATCAACCAAGGGCTTGGAGATGCTACATCTTACAATCAAGTTAGTGTGAAACCAAGATGAGCTGAGAACTGAACAATACTTCCAAAGGTGTTAGAATTTCTTTTCATGAACAAGGTCTATGTAGAGAGCTGGAGTTCTACCAGTGTGTCACCAAGTGTTGTAGCGAATACAACCACCCTCCAAAAGTTTTCCTTAGCCTGTTTTGGAGCCTCCATACCAACCTTACAAAACACTTTGTCTTGCTTCATCAAGTTCTTAAGCTTCAGTGTTTTCCTCACACAAAGGTAGCCTATCGATCATAGTTGATCCATTTCCCTCACAAGCTACTTACCCGGACTTGGTCCAGTTGCAGGTTGAGTAGCTTTCCCTTGAAAATTATGCATTTCTGGAGGGCAACCATTCTTCCCTCTAGGAATTAAGCAATTCTCTCTGATAGCCTATTGGGCTTCAGGATTGTGCAATCCTATAATCCAACCCTCCCAGTACAATTTGCACAAATCTTCCCTGCAGTAGGTTGTTCAACCCAACATTTGCAAAAATCTGGGAAGTGGCTACTCTTCTCAGAAATTGCACAAACCTCCCAGGCACTCATCCCAGCTTCCAACCAGGAATGCACATTCTTCCAAAGTAGTTGAGCACTCGGATGCATGGATAGTCCAGTTGACCAATTCCACCCAAGACCATGGAAACTTGACTTGCATGCATATATGACTTGATCTTCCCAGAATAGCAAGAGACAACATGCAAAAGGCATCCCATGATTCAGGGAGCTATTGCTAGTAGTCGGGGGTTATATGCAAAGTTGTTTTAGAAGATTCCCTCCAAGTGTCGCTTTTTCCTAAATTCATGGCATGCACATCATGAGACGAAAATTATTGATCTGACACATCAAAGCTCATTTATTCACATCGATCTTGGAGCTCTGACATCCCACAACACATCCAGGACTCTTCGACACATCTGGCTCAGCTATTCATGGGTAAGTGTTCTCAACTTGTCTTTTTCAGCATTTCTGTCACTTTTTGTGTATTCACTTGTGTGAATGTTGTTTCCTTGTTTTCTTTGAATTCCTATTGTAATTTACATATATTCTAGCTTGTCCTAGCTTTGTTTCAGTTTTTGTTGCTATCTCACTGTTGTCACATGCGCTAAACTATTTTGCATGGACGTTCACCCAACCGGCGAACTGCCTCACCCACATGCATCTTGATCTATCTATTAATTATTTCATCATGTTTTGCATGCACTATTAATCACCTCTGCTATCACTTAGTGTCACCATGCATTTCATTGTCTTACTTGCTTTCATTTTCCCATTGGTGAGTCAGGCCAACCTTGGCCTAGTCTCTTCCTTCACCAAGGTTACATTGCACAATCTGGGGAAGGAAGGCTCACGTTACTCTAAATATTTGTGCATTATTGCCCAGCACTAGCCTCTAGGACTATTTTGTGCATTTCTAGAGGACAATGGCTGCTTGGCCCAAAAATTTATGCAAATATGTCCTTGGGCCAGCAGTACTTCCCACTTGGAATTGCACATTGCGCAATCCCAATAGCTAGTTGCCTGACTAGATTGCGCATTTTAGAGATCCAATAGCCAGTCCAACCTCCCAGATAGCCCAGACTACCTTTTGTGCAGTTCCGGAAGCCAGTCACCTAGCCTCTTAGTGAAATTTTTGAAATATCGCTCATTAGTTCCTTAGGTATGTGACATGTCCTTCCACGGATTTGATTTGTTTTCACTGACATATTTATTGCCATCCATGCTTCCTATTTATAGATATTTCAGGTGTTCATTTCTGTCAATGGCTTCCAAGAGGATAGGATCTTAGGACACTAATGGTATTGTAGCTGGAACAATAGTTGAGTAGGTACTTTTGGGGAATACCTTGAAGATCATTAGGTGTATGTGAACATTCATAAGTTTAGCTTGTGTCAGATTGCATGCAGATACCCTGCATTCCCATGCATGAACATGATTCACTAGATCATTTCTCACATCAACCTCGAGACAATGACCTTGAGCAGTGTCAGTGGGACAAAGCTTTCAAACTTCTGAACATGAGATTATGATGAGATGTATTCGATGACCGAGCCCATCACTGCCGTGAATCCTCCATTTAGCTTGCCCAATGGTAGAGCCCACCCTAGAGACATTCTGAAGGATTGGGTAAAGTAGCCAACTTGCCTCATGATGACACCCAACCAGATATACAGGACAAAGATAATGAGGAAGGCATACCAATACTTGGTCATATTTGCATGTTGACTGAGTGGCCAAGAAAGAAATGACACATTCTTCAGATTTGGGTGATTGCATTAGACCAACTAGCTAGAGAAGGAAGACCATGCAACTAGTTTGGCATACTGGCTCACCAGCTAAAGGAGCAAGTCATGAAGGCTCGACAATCACCCGAGGGTATGAATGCAGAGATTTATATGTCTGCTTACATGCTAGATACAGTGCATGCCCAACATGAGTTCCCGGGCTTGAAGTGGGCATGGTTATCGACTGATACTGTTGTGAACACATATTTCAAGCTGTTGTCCAAATGCAACTTCAAAGGAATGATCATATGTTTGATGGGCCATTTTTCCACCCCAATATACAGGTTGATATTCAAACAAGATCCACCCTACATGTTAGAGGAAGAGATGAAGGCATTGCTAGGCATTGCAAATTGGTATGCCTCACCATTCGACACGTTCATCTGAGAGTTTAGTGTGGATAAGTCTTCACATGTCCTACCAAAGCTCGCCTTGGATGTGCTTGTCATGCAGGAACTAGTGTACAACATCTCGGCAGGACAGTTAGACTGCAATGGAAGAAGAAGGGACCTTGGCCCACTCTTCCATTGTGGATTGGGTTATATGAAATCCAAAGTATAAAGCAAGAATATTTCGAAGCAGAACAGATGAGGAAGTGTCCTTTTAACCTCTGAAGCTTCAACCTGCATGACCCACATTTCATTATGAAGGATCACTGCACGAGAGTTCAGTTCAACTGGATCCATGGGGCATGTCATTGGGCCGAGGAGGACTCATGGAGGTACTATTACAATTCCTCTATACCCAATGAATAGGTTAGCTTCACCGTAGTGTGGTTAGCAAAGAAGCATGAAGGAGCATCATGGAGAGCACCAAAAGTAGCAACAGTAGCAGCAATGGAAAAGGTAGCAGAGCCAAGCATACCTTTGCAGGACAAAGGGAAGAGGAATATTGTCAACTATATGGGGGAAGAGGAAAGATGAAACTTTTGAGAGGATCCACTTGTAGAACAAGTAGCTATGGCTATTCAGGAAAAGAGGTAGTACTGCGACACGAGAATTGCGCGAAGGCAGAGGGATAAGAAGATAATGGAAGAAGCAGAGAAGGAGTTTCATGAGTTGATTGAGCAACTCTAGAAAGAGAAAGAGTTGCACCAACAGGAGCAGGAGGCACAGAAGTAGCAAATTCAATAGGGGGTGCATCATGTGTAGACAGAAAAAGCAACACCTGTGCAAGTAGTTGATTCATCTAAACAATTGGCATCAAGTGAATAGGGCGAACCATCATAGGGGAAAAACTTTGCTCATGAGATAGAATAGGCGCTTGACCAGTTAGTTGTAGACATGGAGCAACAAGAGTTGGAACAAGATATCGAACTCATGCCTCACCCCAAAGAGGTCAACTCACCCACTTCATTACATCCTGATGATGAGCAAGTATTGAATGAACAAGAAGGCACAGATATCCTTGGTGGTTGACCAGAAGCAGAGATGCACAACATCTTCTTTGAAAAATCTCATCACAGAGTTGTGTAGTCTAAGAGACTACTGACAGAGGAGGACCAAACATCCCCTGTGAAATTTGAATAACAAGTGATCATGACTGATGTACACAAGCATCCTGTTGTCGTGGCTAATGCAACTACAGTGTATGTTGAAGCCACTAGCTCAAGTATTGTCCTTGGACACAGTTATGCAAGCATTGTACTCCACATTTGGTACCGTGCATCAAGTAGTTGTTCATCTCCATAGATGGTAGCAGTGATGTGCGAGTAGAGCACGCATCTTGAAGAACATACATACTGTTGTAGATAACATGCAAGTATGGACGATGAAGTAAAAGGGATCCCCGCTTCATTTGCAAAAGACGATGAAGGCCAATGCGATCGAGCTGCAAGCATGTAGTCAGAGTCAGATCTAGAACTATGAAGACCTACAATAACTCATCAATAGCATATAAGCTTCCCATGCACAAGTATTCAAAAGCATGGAGGTTATAGTGCACACTCATGCGATTGCATCAATTGGGACTCTCACCTAGGTGAAGACCAAGAAGCCAATCCAACAAGATCTTGACTCCTACTTCGACAAGTTGATGTGCATCACACCAACCAAAACTTTCTTATCATTGTAGACATCATGCGCAAGTACGTTTCTAGTCTGGCCACACTAATAACAATGATGTGAATGCTCACAGATGAGTTGGTCAATGTACCGAGATGCTATGGAGGCAAGGTTTAGGTCTTAGACAAATGTCACAACAAAACACACATACATTCTCAAGGACTACCAATATTGGCATCAATATGTCACTGTTGATCAACATGAGGATGTCGAGCAGTTGCACTTCTATTGTTGTCTAAGTCTGAATGACGTGTAGTTTGGCTTGTCCAAGCCATTATTCACATGGGTACATGTGCATTGTAATGTTGAGTCATGTCAAGTGTAAGTCAAGTGTCAATAATGGATGTAATAGTCATAGAGTAGGTGAAGAGTCATGATGCTAGTTGAATGGTCACAAAGGGGAATGTCAAGGGTCACCCCACCCTTTGCTATAAATAGTCCCTCATAACTCATTGTATAGGCTTTTGGTCAGCCAAGATTCTACTAAGACTATCTTGAAGAAGGCTTGGATAGTATTGTAACACGCCTTGGCTTCTCCACTCCACAGAACTAGTACATCTCTTTGGAGGAACAGGTGGATGTGGCTATAACGTTCCACTATTGGGGCTAGTAGGTTTACATGGATGTATTGTATGATTATGACTTACACTTCTTGATATAATAAGAGCCAGCACATTTTCATGCATATGTTTCTATTGTAGTTGGACTACTCTAGTTACTTTAATTATATATATTGTTTAACTTACGTACTTGTGTATGAACTGATTCACATGCAATTATATGAATCTTGTTGTTAATGTGTCGCATATGTTGTTACTAATGTCACCCTCCATGTCGACTGCTTTGCCGGACATCAGAAATACCTTTCACTTGAACCTTTCTATAGAAATTGTCGCACTCATCTCAGACTCATTGTTGTACATGTTATCTTACCTTATATGATGTGACTTCCGAATCTGAGTGGATTGCTCTACTGGAAGATGTGCATGTCCTTTGTGATGTGTGTTCCTAACCGAGTTGGGACTGATCCCTTTCAACCTGGAACTCACCTTCACCCCCTTCCCCCTTCGAAGTGTTCGAACTGCTCATACACCTTCCTTGACTCACTGCATTAGTCACACCCTTGCTACTAACAGAGTTATTATACTTTCCTCTATACAACATCATGGTTAGGGCATTACCTTACAACACACCGTTGGGACTCCTACACCAAATGATCTGAGGTCTAATTGGGACTTCTTACCGAGGAGAACCCCTTGACATGTTGAGGAGTCCAAGACCATCAACATATTTCAAGTAGAAGTGGGAGTCATTTCCATGGATTTCATCATATTTTTTCCGACATATAGACAACATGATTCTATCATGGTTATGGTGGGCAGGTTGTCAAAGGTAGTGCAATTCATTCCAGTGAAGTCTATGTATTTAACGAGTGATGTGGCATAGGTATCATGAGAGATGTAGTGAGTTTTCATGGTGTACTAAAGAATATCATGTCAAACAGGGACTCCAAGTTCACTTATAGATTCTAGAAAGATTTATTTATAGGCTTGGGTACAGAGTTGGCCTTCACCGCAACTTATGATCCACATATAGATGGAAATTCGGATAAGGTGAATAGGATATTGGAGGATATGTTGGGGATGTATATGATGTATCAACAGAGGAGATGGGGTGAATACATTCGATTGGTTTAGTTTCGTTATAACAATTGGTATAATAAGTCACTGAGGATGAGTTTGTTTGAGGCACTATATGAGCAGAGTTGTAATACTACCATCAGTCAGAGTGATCCAATGAACAGGGTGTTTATTAGAACAAACATGTTGGAAGAGATGCATTAGGAAATGATGGTAATCAAGAATAATCTAAAGGCATCATAGGACAAGAAAAAAAGTTATGCAGATCAAAATAGGTTGTTCAAGTAATTTCAGGTTTGGGAAGAGGTGCATTTGTGCATCAAGCCGACGAAGATTTCCTTGAGCATTTTACCAGTAGCATGTTGACTTGCACTGACTTTAACAATGAAATTCCATGATGTTTTCCATGCCTCATTGCTTAAGATTTTTTTTAAATATGTTGATCAGGTCATTGACTGGTCTATATTACAGGTGGAGCCAGATGGAGAATTCTAACTGAAACCTTAGTGTCTATTTCAAAGAATGATGCTCATGCATTGGAACCAAGAAGTTGAGTAGGTTAAAGTGCACTAGAAGAAATTTGGGCGTGATGAAGCTATATTGGAGATGGTGGATCAGATGTGGGCTATGTATCCTTCTCTATTCACTAGTTGAATGAACGTTTTTGGTATATTTTTTGGTGTGATGTTTTGGTATATGTACATATGTATATAGATGTAAATACCACCATGAGCTATGTTATAAATCTCCAATAAGTGGTATGGGTTTCATGTCGTTATGGTTTCCATGTTGTTATATTGTCATATTGGTTTTCTTCTCAACAGGTTGATCATTGAAAATAATGCATCGAGCTAAGTTATAAAGCTCCATGTGTTTTGGGAAGTTTTAGTGTCTACGGATAAACAATTAAACCCCTAGACTAGTAGCTAAGTCTAGAACAACAATGCAAAGAATTCTCTACTTTTTCTATGATCAACAGATTAAATAAGAAGTAAAGAAGCCTACCTATAGTTTTTGCTTACTCCTTATCTCCCTTGATGAATTCTATTGCTCCTCTCCATACTTAATCCACTTGGAGAGTACCTTCACATAGACATAAGATAACAACCGATCAAATAATATGATAATGATCTATTGATTAAACATAGCATGGAATCAAGTACATGATACACCTATGAAAGCGTAAATGAATAACACAAGCATATGGAAAAAGATTTGAACACTTTATAAGTAAAAGGAAGAGTTACAACCCATTGCTTGATTCAGAATCACTCCTCCAGTTCAATCAAATCCTCTCCTCATAACAAGAAAGACATTTTGACATCATTACAATACCTGAAATCAACTCAAGTCTCATACTAACAACATCTCCCTATAATTCAATAATTTCCAGCCCCTGATCACTTAGATGAGTGGTCTTTTAATAGGTGAATGAATGAAGTTATGCCATAAATGGTGATAATGAATGTCCTCCAAAAATTAGAATTTAGTTTCATAGAGGAAGGGATAAAGGGATTGATGTTCCTTAACTCCCTTCCTCATCCAGATATGATCCCAAAGGAGTGGATACCCTTGAGAAACTTCTAGAGGCACCCAATGGATAAGGAATCTTTCAAACCCTCATGGAAATTCGTTCAAATGCACCCAGTGCAAGCCAAAGAGGGACCAAGTGCACTGCAATGCACATTGACAGTGTATTGGATACATTGCAATGCACCCTAATGAAGGCCTACCTGCGCTGATCTTCTTAGAGGCAATTTATAGATGATTTAAATCATGGAACTTCTTGGGAAGCTAGGCATTCTGATGGTTGACTTCTTTAGGGCATGTAGCAACTGGATTAGGGGTTTATGGGCCCTACCAATACTAATCTGTAAGTTGGGGTTGACGTGTCAAAATGGATCTATAACAGTTGCTCACTAAAGCATGAAGTCGTGAATATGTATGTCGAGTGAAATGATTTATCATGTGGAGAGGAGGTTTCGAAGTGGAAGGTGACCTGCATCATTTACAATACATATATCATGATAATTTGATTTTTCTCATGAACTTGCTGAGGGAAGGCATACCCATGCTCAACTTATAAACTTTCATTACATGTACAAATATAGTCGTCTACAGATAGACCCATGAATGGATGACAATGAATGTAAAGCCATTGTACATTTGATTTAGTACTCCTAAAAATATCGCAACCTGGATGGATGAAACTAGATCTGGGGTCTTCAATCTCGTTCAATATTTCGCTCAAGTACAAGTCTAATCATATGAGTGGATGTTCTGAAGTCAAACATGGGAAGGCATCCTCTGATTACCAGCCAATGATGTAAGCTGTTAATAGACATGAGAGGAATCACCAATAATGATAATGACCGCTAATGTACTACAATACATTTCACATGGTGTGAATAAATGATTTGATGTTGAACACCATACAAAGTCTTTTGGTTGAAGGCCAGTGATGTCAACCTATTGCCGGAAGCGAGAAACCTACCATTGATGTATGCAAGCTTCAAGGTACTGAAGGGGTGTTTCTAAGTCAACTTCTTAGATAATGTGTTGATGTTGACAAGAAACGACTCATCGCAAGAGGGCCTTGATGTATCCCACATCAATGGCATGAAAAGAGGTAAATGAGTTGGGAGATGAAAAAATCGACTGACGACAAAAGGTTCAGGAATGGCGGTCATGAAAATGAAGGTTTACAAAATTGCAAAGGATGAAGTTTGAATTGAATGACTTCTCTTGAACATGTCCTCAACACTAAGATGAATTGGTAGCATTGACCCAAAACAAAGTAATGGATGGTATGATAGACCAATGGTGTGATAACCATCGAGCTGAATGACCCAACCCACATAGTCACAGTGATGAGGTGAAAATGTCATTTTCAAGAGTGACTTGCTACCATAAAGTGTTTTCCCCTTTTTCCAATTTTCCCCAGTCATTGCTAACGAGTGCCTCTTTATTTTTTATCAATCTTGAGGAGAATAACATATGCTTGTTGTATAATTCCACCCTTTAGGTGAATCCATCTCTATTTGATGCTTTAACGAGTCTAGCGAAGGTGAAACTCGATCTTGTCTATATGGACAAGTTTGTCACTATTTGATATTTTTAACGAGTTTAACAACAAAGATAACTCGATCCTTTTCATGTTTAGAGAGTTTGAAAAGGGAAAAAAAGAAAACTCCACAAGTTCTTTTTCATAAAATAATCTCTCAAGTCCAAGAAAGCCTAAAATAATACAAGATAGATATTGATTCCAATCCTTTAACGAGCTGGAAAAGACAAGTGCTCGGCAATCTTTTCATGTTTAGAGAGTTTGAAAAGAGCTTAAAGAAGACTCCATTTTGATGAATGAGTGGTGGCTAAGATAGAAACTAGTTTTGATGATGTTGGAACTTCTCAAAACATGTTGATTGATGTGAAGAGGGTCGCTAATAAGACGATTCATTGCAACCGTTCCTCAAAAAGGTAAAACAACCAAATGAAAGTGTATGGTCAACCAAAGAGATGGTGGTGATGGAATGAAACAACCAAGGCTCAAAAGGCTGATAGAATGGCAATCATAAGGGTTAAAATGGAAATGGGTTCATTTTTACATAAGCTTGAACCATAGGGAACTATGCTTGGATTCAGTTTCATGTTTACAGAAGCTTGAAAATAGAAACTATGCGTGAATTCAGTTTCATTGTTACACAAGCTTGAAATGAATAACTATGCTTGAGATTGATTTACATGCCCCGAGCATGATGAAAGGAAGTGTCTCCTATAACCAGATGGAAGTCACTGCAGTGAAGCAGGATGGTTATCCAACTCCTTTTTGGCTTTGTCTAGATAGGGACAAAGGTGAATGGGGTGATTCCCTTCACATAACCTATAGGGAAACTTAACTTTACTACTAGGTGAATTCCCCCCAAGCTTCATTACATTCACCTAAGTAGAATACTCATGGCTATCAGGTGGATGGAATAAAGGTTCATATACAAGTTCTAGTGAAAGACTTGATTGGGATTTTACGAGATCTACTCAAATATTCGACTTGGAACTTGGGACCTTGTTTCATTTTTTAATGAGCTTGGCACAAGACAAGGAACTCTGCTCAGATTCCTTGTTTCATTTTTTAACGAGCTTGACACAAGACAAGGAACTATGCTCATGGGCCTGTTTCATTTTTTAACAAGGTTGACATAGTAAAAGAACTATCGTCATATTCCTTGTTTCTTTTTTTTAACGAGGTTGACACAAGACAAGGAACTATCCTCATGGGAGTTGCTTCATTTTCTAATGAAGTTGACATAGTAAAAGAACTATCCTCATGAACCTGTTTCATTTTTTAATGAGGTTGACATGGTAAAAGAACTATCCTCGTGGACCTATTTCATCTTTTAATGAGGTTGACACGGCAAAAGAACTATCCTCATAGGAGCTGTTTCATTTTTTAATGAGGCTGACATAGTAAAAGAACTATCCTCATACCTTTCAGTTACAACTCATAAGAGGTCATGAAGGAGAGATCTGGTTCCAATGTCCCTAGTACATAATGTACAACATCACTGAATTGATCATCAGTTGATGTAGGTATGGAATGGGTTACCACATAATTAACCCATGGCGGGGATAATACCATTGGTATAAATTGACCATTTAGGGAAGATGGTTTACTGGAATCCATATTTGGACTGGGAAATGAAAGCTAGTCAACATTGACAATTATGCCTTCATGCGGGAAACAAATCACTCGAAAGAGTGTTGAAACAATAGCTCCCATGTCATAAACATAGTCGCGCCCTAGAAGTAAGTTTTAATCTAGAGGGCCTTGAACTACCATCACATTCAGATAAAAAAATTTTCCTCCCAATGTAAGAGGTAACTGTGGAAGGATTCCTAATGGTTTACTAGTTCCTCTGTTAAAAGCCAACAGATTATGGGTAATTGGAACAAGCAGCGGCGAACCAAGTGCTTGCCAAGCACTTGAGTAAAGGATTCTCACTGATGCACCTTCATCTATAATAGTGTTGGGTACAATAATATTACAAACTTGTACTATGATCTGGAAGGGCACATAAGAAGGAAGACAAAATCCTGCCAATTGATTTCAATCAAAGGAAGTTACTAGACTACTTGGAGCAGGTACCATAGAAATGGGAGGATTAACCCCTTGAGTTAAGAGAGCAGGAGGATTTTCCTCCTGTCTTGATGGAATAGGAGGACTGCCCCCAAGATCATTAGAGTCTGAAGAAATGAAAAGAACCTAACTGGTATCATTTTCACTCTCATTGAGAAAGGTATGATTAGTTAAGGTTGAAATTGGGTCAACTATTACCTCGACCTATTGATTTGGGTTGGGTATAGACTCATAGGACTCACTTTCAGAGAGAGTGGGTTTGACTGATGGTTGATTTAAGTCAGTAAATTCATCAACTAGTGAAGGATTTAGGGAGAGTTTCATGTAACCAGATGGAAGTCGCTGCGGTGAAGTAGGACAATTATCCAACACTTTTTTGGCTTCATCCAGATAGGGACAAAGGTGAATGGCATGCTTCCATGAACTTTACTACCACTTGTTGATGGTGTGCCACCAACATGATCTCTAGAAGTTGATGACATAGGATGATTTGAACGGGAATACCATTCTTCTAAGATCCGAGGAATATCAGGACAATTTCGAAGAAGATGGTCTCCCACACAAAGTTTGCATGGATATCAAACTTTGTGAGGCTTGATGGACAGTTTATCATCAGATGTTGCATTCAAAGCAATGGTTGCCTGGTTTCCCCTCTGCTGAATTTTATTTTTCTTCCCTTTCTTCTTCTTCTTAGCCACCTGGCTACTAGTACCAATACTTTCACCAAGTGAAGAGGAAGAAGGGGAGGAAGAAACAACCTAGGAAGAAGGCAAAGGATCAACTTTAGGATCAACTAAAGGTTGATTTTGTCCTGTTGGAGGAGTACTCAGTTGCAGAAAAATCATGGCATTTTGAACCAAGGAGGTTGAAAACAACCATATTGGAAAGACAATGGTAAATCCCAAAAGGGACAATGTAGCCATATAAGGACCACCAATATTTCCAAAAGGAGGAAAATCACTAGGATTCCCATCAAAACGAATACCTTGATCAATGGAATCCAAATTTGTCACCATATGTTTCAACCTAAGATAAACTAAGGAGTGAGTGTGGAGGATGTTATCCATGGTCAATGAATTTGATTTTAATCAAAGTAACATAACAAAAACAAAATAGGGTTGATCTAGGAAAAAGGATTACTAGGTAAATGTGAACTACAAAATACCTCCTGGCAAACCAAGAAGTACGTGCAGGCAATCTCCCCGAATGATGTGTTCAGTGTATCATAGTGTACAAGGTGGCCGACTTGATTACTTGAGGATGAATAGCAACCTAGAGTTGTCCTCCCATATATACCCAAAGGTACATGGAGGCCCAGTCCGTATAAGCACTGTGTAATGCAAAACCGCACAGTGAGAGCATTCCCATATAATTACATATTGTAACACTGCCCTATATACCCGAAGGTACATAGACGAGCTACGATATAATCATGTATGTGGAATGAGGTATCACACTTGGGATGTATTGCATACAAGTTAACGACAAATGCTTTGTTTTACGATGCCATAACATGTCTCTAGCCTAGAACCACTAAATGTTTGCATTAATGACAATGCTCCATTAGGTAAATTGATGTTTATTTTAAGTTGATCTTGCTTAGGAATTTGCCTTTCAATTTCACCATGTGATGTATTCTTAAATTCCTAGGAATGCAACTATCATGATAAGCATTCTTTCCATTTAATTTAACGATGAAAATCCTAGCTACATAGGGATAGAGAAATCAGATTTTTTTTTATCAAAGAGCAAAGAGCACAATCTAAATGCAAATTCCCTACACTATTCCTTATCAGCACACAAATTTTTTTTCAATGAAACATGCTTGTATTTCTTTTCAATTTACCTTAATGTGAATGAACAAAAAGGAAAACTAATGCACAATTCATCAATAAACTCTTTTCATAAAAATGATGATTTTGTGACAATTTCTTTTCAAGGAAAGGAAGACTTTACGACACTTTCGTTTTCAAAGAAATGAGGAATTACGACACTTTCAACGAAAAGAAAAACCATAAGCACATATAGATCAATTGATCTTTTATGAATGAAGACTTTACGACAAAGATCAATTGACCAAAAACTAACTTTGACTATATACTGATAATGTAAAAGAAAACATTAAAGAAACATTACTCAATCCAATCAAAGTAGGGCTAGCTAAGGACATGAAAACCTATTTTCTGAGACATGACATCATTGACATTCAACAAGCAAGCAATGAGAAGAATTTTGGCAAAAACTCAATCCAAAGGTGGGAATTTCACCTAAGGTTGATCAGTGCAGGTCAAAGAGGGGCTAACTGTGCTATAAAGCACTATATCTCACTAAAACCTTTGTTGATTTCAATGATTTCAAGATTGATCAGCTCAGGTAAAAGAGGGCCTATCTGCATTGATCAGCGCAGGTCAAAGAAGTTCTAACGGCGTTGCAAAGGATTGTCTCTAAGGCTAGCCTATGCTGATTCCTGTGAGGCTACTCAAGAGTCATCTAACCTCAAATTTTGACCAAAATTCAATGCAAAAGGATGAATTACAAAAAGTAAAGTATGTCAAGGTGTCTAAGGAGGTGGATAAGCTACTAGGAAAGGTGATCATCTCTAGCGGAGTCGCCAATTTGTTTTCGGAATTTTTAGTGTCTACAGATAAATGCATAAACTGCTAGACTAGTAGCTAAGTCTAGAACAACAGTGCAAAGCATTCTCTACTTTTTCTATGATCAACAGATTAAATAAGAAGTAAAGAAGCCTACCTATAGCTTTCTCTTACTCCTTATCTCCCTTGATAAATTATGTCACTCTTCTCCATACTTAATCCGCTTGAAGAGTAGCTACACACAGACAGAAGACAATAATCGATCAAAGAATATGATAATGATCTATTGATTAAACATAGAAGCATAGCATGGAACTAGGTACATGATGCACATATGAAAGCATAAATGAATAACATAAGCATATGGAAAAAGCTTTGAACACTTTATTAGTAAAAGGAAGAGTTATAAGTTCCCATTGCTTGATTCAACATCACTCGTCTAGTTCAATCCCATCCTCTCCTCATAACAAGCAAGACATTTTGACATCATTACAATACTTGAAATCAACTCAAGTCTCATACTAACAGCATCACCCTATAATTCAATAATTTCCAGCCCCTGATCACTTAGATGAGTGGTCTTTTAATAGGTGAATGAAGGAATTTATGCCATAAATGGTGATAATGAATTCCTTCCCAAACTTAGAATTTAGTTCCATAGAGGAAGGGTTAAAGGGATTTATGTTCCTTAACTCCCTTCCTCATCCAAATACGAACCCAAAGGAGTGGATAGCCTTGAGAAACTTCTAGACGCACCCAATGGATAAGGAATCTTTAAAACCCTAATGGAAATTCACTCAAATTCGCCAAGCGCAAGCCAAAGAAGGACCAAGTGCACTGCAATTCACACTGACAGTGCATTGGCTGCACTGCAGCACACCCAAATAAAGGCCTACCTATGCTAATATTCTTAGAGGCAGTTTCTGGATGATTTCAATCATGGAACTTCTTAGGAAGCTAGGCATTTTGATGGTTAACTTCTTTAGGGCATGTAGCAACTGGATAGGGAGTTGATGGTCCCTAATAGTACTGATCTGTAAGTTGAGGTTGATGTTCCCAAATGGATCTGTAACACCATGGGAAATATGTTTTTCTTTGAGAAATTTTGTGTTTGTGGGTGTTCATTTCAGTTATTATGGCTAAAGGAAAATGGAAAAGGCAATGTAAAATTCTTTGGAAAGGAAAAATGGCATTTTTGGCAATTTATGTATGAAAATAATGGAAATTAGGAGAAAAGTAAGGTGAAAGGTAAATGATTGCATGAGAAGAGGAAAATAATGGAAAATTGAGAAAATAAAGGCCTCATTAATAAAAGGCATCTAAAGATCAATTGGTACCTTTTGCCAATTCAATTTTTGGGCTATCCCTCTATTATCTCTCTGTCACTGTTGGACACTTAGAGTTTTCTTGGAGCACTCTAGCATTAGATCAAGGAAATAAAAGGAAGGAGAAAGAAGGAAAAGAGGAAGCAATGATCAAGAAAGGAAGAGCAGGATCGAGAAACTACAATGAGATTATTTGTAGCTATCAATTTAGATGTATGTTTTCCTTTGCTAGATTTTGCATGCATGGTACATGCATGTGTCAATTTGGTTCTCTTACTATCATTGGAATTATTTTTTCCAAGTGGGAAAAAGTTCTTCAACCTTTCCATTTCTTGATAGAAATGGTGTGATGGGTTCTCTTGTATTTGGTTGATCTAGATTATTGGATGGTCTCGAAACTAAGTGAGGTGGTCTCTAAAAGAATGAACATATGGTCTAGGAATCCGTGAACCAAACTAGGATTGCGGTAAATCCAGATTTTGTGTGCCTCGATGGGCCTAGGAATTCTTGGCTAGTGAGTCAGATGATATATGGTAAATCATTGAGGTGTGTGCCTTTGATTAGGCCCAGGAACCATCAACCAGTTAATGGATAGATATAAGGTAAATCCTAGATGCCCTTGTCTTGATTAGGCCTAGGAATCCTTGACTATTGTATGGAGGGATATAAGGTAAAGCCTAGAGACTAGGATACATGCGAATTCCTCATGGTGTAGGTGGAGAAATATTGTGGCATCCATGATTTTTTAGGGCCTAATGATCTGGAGGGGATTATAGTAAATCCTGAGGAAACCTAGCTGGTTTCGTTTTGAGTCTCACATTCATGTTGGGAATATGGAATTGGGATGATTGGCTAAAAGAAAGAATTAGTTCAGCCAATATATGGTCAGTTGGTTCATGGAAGTAGTAAACCCAGTGTGTTTTTTGCATTCATTAGTAGTGATTTATTCTCCCTGGTATTTCATGCGTAAATGTACTCTCTTATATGTGGATTATATGGTTGATATATCCTTGTTATTTGCATTGGCTATATTCTAGTTATGAGTATGTCTTATAACGTACTTAATGCATGGATCTCATCATGTTTTTATTTTCAAATGAATGTACAATGTATACATGACCTAATAGATGATAATGTAGTTATGATATCAAAACAATGCTTCTCCATGAATCGAAGCTAAGTATCAGACCCCTATGCTCAGACATAATGTTATGACCTGTAGATTGCATATTTGTGGCATGATTGACGAAATACCTGTAATGGATAGTAGGGGTCCATTCAAGTCATTGATCAATTGTTTGTAATAGTAACTTTGTTCCAATGTTATTTATCATTTCCTTAAGTTTCATGAAGTTTTTGGGAAGTGGCCCGAGTCATGGCCCTCAAAAAGTGGCACAAAATCTGGGGTAAATGGCTCAGAACTAGCTGAAAAATTCCATAGTCACTAGCATTCCCTTACTTTCGGAGATACTTGAAGGCCTCAGTCGCATGCATGGATTTTCTTGGGAGCAGTCGGGGGTAGATATGAGTGAAATTTCAAGTTTCCTCGGGGGGTGGACACTTGGAAGGCTTGGTTGGATCCTGAAGGTTTTGTAGCATATGTGGAAGGTCAAATTCATTTGGTTTTGTTAGTTCCACTTCATTAAATGTACATGGGGAGTTCAATCACATCATAGTAGCCTCTCATCACATGTTTACCCTAGTGGGCTGGTTAACTTGGGTAAATCTTGGAGGAGGGTGTTACAAGTACTTGGTGATGAAGAGATGGCACATTTTTAGGGGGAGCATCTTTTATGCATATAACAGATCATTAATGGCATTAACATTATTTTAGCTCTATTGGAGGATATATATATATATATTTATGTCAATATGTCATGAATTATCAACGAAGCCTATATATTGCTTTAGGTATATTAGTGAAGCTATTGGTGACACCTTATTAATTGTTGTTGTAGTATAAATAATTCTTCATCATGCACTTGATGAGGATGATATACATCATGCCATTGAGTGTTCATTGTTATACATGTTACTAATGAATCATATATACTACTATACTTAATGGATTGTGACGTTGGAAAGCTTCTTTGACTTCACATATATTGTTGATGAAAAGTAGCCAATGTGATATCATATGCTATTGTTGATGGATGTCTTGTAGGATGAATATCTCTGTATTATCTGCCTTTGGTCATGAAAATACCAATGTTATAAACTATGTACCATTCAGTCATGTATGGGCTATTGGGATCAAGTCATGTCATGTATGTAGCCCCATTATTTTGGGTGCTTCATGTATACATGGGATCATAGAGTCTTTTCTCATTGGAGAGTCATATGTTCTTATGGATAGCCCTGTGTTTGAGTAATTAAGCCTTGTATTTCCATATCTCCAGAAGATCCAGTATATGCTTAGGGGGAGCATGGAAAGTATGAATGAATATTCTCATATCTTGTAGTTGTGCTTCTTGGTTCATATCATCAAATCAACTTATAGTGTTTAGCATGAAAACGGGGTTACTTATATCATATTGGTTCTACATTTTTCCATTTATGTGAAGCAAGGGAGAGAACAAGACTTGGTGTTTGTAGGAGGTCGCCATCAAGTTCCAAGGGGGAGATTGTTGGCATTATGACTAATATATTTCCCTTGATGCCCACCTGAATGTCAAGTATGTCCTTGACGTCAACCTAGTTAAAATATGTTTTGTTTTACTTTATGATTATAAAACAACTACAGATGATATGAATGTTGGTACAAGCATTGGAGAGCATGATAAAGAATATTGGAATCTTAGTCATAGGATGCATGAACAATTTGATGTTTGAAAAGTATATGTGACCCCTATGAATAAAATTCACATACATATGTATAACATATGAACAAGTGTTATGTACATAACCTGACCCATGGATAATAGAAAACCATGACCTTTTCCCATGGTAATGTCCCAATGTTTTATGATAGAAACGAATATTTGATCTTGTCAAATAATTACTAACAACACGCCCAAGGGATTTTCTAGTGGTATGAATAAGAAAAATGGACATAGTTTTGGTTTCATTAATTTTATGACTTATATATGAATATTGTCATTTCTCCTATTGGTTTATGATTTACAGAGCTTGAAGAAGTCACTATGATCAATTGTTTACTCCCAAAGTATAAACATTCATTTCAGACTTGCACACGGTTCTTATAAATATTAAATGTGTATATATGTGTTTTTTCTTCATAACAGTCACATATACATTATGATATTATTATAAAGAATGAATATACTTAATGTAATGCCAGTGTGGCTTAATTTTTTGGTTGGGTTCAACGGCTATGTTTTTTGTAGGGAAAGTTTGGTAGAGAGGTTCCCTTGGATGATAATAAGTTGAGATACATACATTGGTTTCATGTAAAATAATTGTGTACATAAATGGATAATCATAATGATATTCACGTATACATTATGAATTCTTCAGGGTTTGTAGTGCATCTCTAGCTGTGATAGTGGTAAACCTAATGTTTTTTGTTGTATTTTTCAAGGATGTCTTAATTATTGTTAGGTTGATTATTGGTTTTAGTTTATTTCTTGATTCAGTTGATCTATGATTTGTCTATGAATGTTATATTGGTATGAGCGTATTGGTTTTCTTAGTGATTGATTGCAGAGGTATAATTGGTATTCAATGGTTCAGTATATTTGTATACAATGGTTGAATTTGATAAATGTTTGGTAACTTGGTATTCAATTTATCATGAATGTGGGTGGTGGACTACATGCTTTGGTTTGTGTTTGAGACAAGTAGATCTAGTGTGAAAATTCTAAAAATGTGGTCCATAGAGTTTCTAATGGTTGTAGCCTTTAGTAAGGAAGTAGGATCTTTCTTCCGATAAGAATTGGTAAAATATGGCAAGGAGTATTAGCTTCCCTCAAGTAGGTGCTATAGAATTTGTGGAGGTTGTAGCCTCTTCTAGATAGGAGCCCGCATATTGGTAAGAGCCTCCAATAGTAATAGATGTAACAAGATTTTCTTTATAATAAGAAACAAGATAGAAAAGATAGTGGTAATGGTTTTCTCGCACGTTGGGTTTCCACCTAAAATCCTAGCGTCCTGATGCATTGACTTGTTGTGGTTTATTTTCTCTTATGATAATGGTTAATGAATAATTAATGGCTAGTGAAATAGTGTTGCAATGGTTAAGTTGAGAAACCGATGGAAATTATAAAAAAATTGGTAATCTCCAGACATGGGGCTTTAACTCAATGAATTCGTGTAGACACGTGATTTTTTTGAATAAAAATGGCATACACTTATTTGAATTTGAAATTGAATTCTAGGTGAAATAAAATATTGGTTCACGCCCTACCTCCCTCAATATTTTGCCTAACAAACTGTTCGGAAAAATTGAATTTATTGCAACAAAAAGGCTACATTTGAACGACTATTTCTATATTTCTAGTTGTAAGGATGAAAGGATCCCACTTGATATAGTAAATATATCGATAGCAGAAGCAACAAAAGAATTGTGTAAGATAACATCTATGAGTCAGCAAGACAAGGAAACATGGATTGTTACACCAGAGGAATTAAAGAAAGCATTTTGGAGATGATAGATGATGATATAAACCAAAACAAGGTAGTCGAAAATGGTTCCAAGGAGAAGCATTTTGAATATTTTTGAACCTTCCAAAACCATTGGCGTAGGTTCCAAATTTAATTTCAGGTAGTGATGTATCCAATTAGAGGATGCAAGAGTCAATATAAAACATAAGTGAAAGGAGCGAGATATAGGATAAATGATCTAAAGTGGATGAGCAGTAACAATCACTGCAACGGTGGGTAGATGATTGATAATGAAATTTGAATCAGGCAGATTGGACAAACAAAAAATCAGGTTTGGTGTCCCATATGGTTGGAGGGAGGAATTGAGCAACAATAGAAAAATAAACAAATTGTAAGTTATACCATAAAATTTAGGGTCCTGGTGAAATTAATCAGCAAAAGGCTCATGAAAAAGAGATCATGAAAACAATGTTCTTTGGGAGTATGTTGTAGAAGCATCAGTAAAACCTCAATTGACAGAGAAGTTCAATCATTTTCAACCATAGGATTTGGTTCCCCAAAGTGTGGATTTTGTTAGAATACGAAAATTATTTGTTTTCCATGTAGTTTATTTATTATTACGAACTTGTTAAGATAGGATTGAAGAAGTTTGACAAGTTATGTTTGAAGCCAAATTGGGCTATTTTATCCTCTATTCATGGATTTCGAAGAATTTTGACTCATGTATTTATTTATGGTTTGAATTTAATAAAGTATTTTGACTGTAGAGTGAATGTAGTCTGAATAGAATTAATTTATGCGTCAAACTAGTCCTTCTACAGTCTTATGTATATTTGAATGCACACTTTTATATTAATAACATTGTAGGGTAATATGTTGTGGTTGTACATTATTCAACACATATAAGAAAGACAAAGGCATTTACGCCATATAATAAACCTTGATAATCTAATTTTTAAACCCTTGACAATTTTAGATTGGAGTATGCAGTGGTGGAAGTATGTGGGCCTGTAAGAACCAAGGAGACAAGGTCGACATACATAATCGATTGAGCTTAAGACTTAGTCATTTTCCTTTTTAGCAGAGCTTCGTCATATGAGAGGATCCAAGGGACATAACCAAAGTTCCATGAACAAGTATTCCCTAAGAGATACGCCTAGGGTGACATATCCCAGGAGTCTCTCATGAGAAGGTTAAAATAGTTGTAAGTGAGGAAAGCACTAAGATGACGTGGAAGAGTTCATGACACAGATAATTCCAAGATGAGGTGGACTTAAAATATTTTCTCTTGAGGAATTACGTGGGAGAGGTTGATGTAGTATTGAAATGATTGAGGACCGAGGTTGCAATCCACTTTAAATGGGAGTTTGAATGTGTTGATTGATGGAAAAAATCACATCCTAGAATCTGTCTCACAAAAGAAAAGCCTTTAGGCATCGTTTCAAAGATTCAAGGTGATTTAGAGCCTCGATGACATGTAAATATAGTGATGTGTGAAAGGTTGGGGTGATTTGGAGTGATTTTATTGGAGGAAAATACTGACAAAGGGTTGCGAGTATTGTTTCCTCCTCCCTCAGGTAAGAGGACTTGGGGAATTTTAAAAGGGCTAGGGACGACAACAAACAAGAGTAGGGAAGAAAAATTGATGGGAATAATTCAAATTCCCAATTTCCTAGAGGATCCCATTTCAGTGAATTATTTGTCAGTGTTGAGGTAACGAGGAACAAGTGGAAATGGTAGTTAGCCAATGAGCAAAGCATCAAGGTGATGTGCACACATGTGACATTTTAAATCTTGGGCCCACTTATCACTAGGGTTGATCACTATGATCACGAGGTTGGTTACATAGTGAGAAGTGATATCTTATAAAGTGAGCTACACACGCTATTAACACTTGTTTGAAAAATACTTGGTTTTTTTGGCTATTAACAATAGTTCTTGAGTGGTGATCTTAATATAAAGAAATTCCCTATTCTTTCAGACTATACATATATCTATATATATATATATATATATATATATATATATATATATATATATATATATATATATATATATATATATATATATATTGGCGCTGAGGGTATATAAGAGAGGATCTCTACTGCATTAGTTCTCTGGGAATTTTGGCGGATGTTTTCCCTTTCCGTCTTGATCATATATACATTATATGAACTTGTTGAGGCTACGGTTGTTTTGAAGTGGACTTAAGGGTATGAATTAAAAGTTCATTAAAATATACAAATTTAATCTCTAGGCCTATAGGAAAAGTGGATGGCAATATCATTTTCCATTAGATATTGTTTTCAATTTTTGACTAGGACATAGAACTCCCTTTCAAAGATAAGTTAGTTGAAAATATTCCCATCAAATAATTGAGAATGGTAAGATGCAATCCTTCCACCCTCCATCAAGATAGTTCCCTGGCCATACTCAATGAATTTTTTATCCACCTCAAAGCACTGCTAAAGGTTTAGGAATGTGAGATTTAGTGCTTGACTAGTTTTGTTTCTTAATTTTGTGAAGGCCTTCTTGTTATGTTAACCCACTATAAGCTCTTTCCACTCATTTTTATACCATGTAATGGTGTAATCACTTCTAAAAAATTAATCTATCAACTTTCTCATATAATGCATTACTAAAATTAAATTATATGAAAACCACATCCGTTTTTAGTGTCTTGTTTGTTGTAGCTTACTCTAGGCTCATGAAAGTTATAATGGGTCAGGATCCATGTGCATGACAATATACATTTCCATTAGGTGTTTTTTTCACTTTTTGAATAGGATATACAACTCCCTTTCATAGGTAGGGTAGTTGATAATATTCCCATGAAATAATTGAGAATGGTAAGATGAAATCATTTCTCCTTGCAAGAAGCCAACTCCCATGATATACTCATTCAATGTTTTCTCCACATCGAAGAAGTACTACAGGTTTAGTTATGTGAGAATTGGTGCTTGACAAATTTTGTTTCTCAATTATGTAAAGACATTATAGTTAGCATTCCCCCACTAGAATATGTTTCCACACATCGTTATAGCATGTAATGGTGTAATTCTAAAAATGAAGGTATGAATTTCCTTACATAATGAGTTTCTGAAATGAAACTCTTGACTCTAAATCTCATTGTTGGAAATTTCCATTTATTCATGGGGTCTCCTTTGGAGTGTTTATCCTAATATCTCCTCGATGAATCACGTATTTTATATAAACCAATAACTATCGTACAAACTCAAACTTCTTGATATTTTCAAATAAATAGTTCTTGCATAATAATCTAACATGTGGAACAATTGTGGCATGTGCTCCTCTTAGGTAGCTTAATAAACTAGGATATCACCCAAATAAATAATGACAAAGGAATACAAATAATGGTGCAATACAACATTCAATAGTTTCATGAGCATAGTTGGTGCATTACATAAAAAAATGTCATAACTAACCACTCATAAAATCCTTATTTTTCTTTGAAATAAGTGTTCAAGGAGTGTTCTTCTTTAGCATGAATTTAGTGATACACTTGTGGTGAAGTAAAATTATGAGTGTGGACACAAACAATTCCTCTAGCCCGATAATGGGTCTACGCACAACTGATACATTCTATGGAAGATTTCCTTAGGTTATAACTAGTTGATAAGACTTACCTCTTAGTACGCTTATCCCGTTTGATGATGTCCTTGGTTTCTCGCTCCATCTATCTCTTGTTTCCTTCTTCAAACTCCTGAAACAAGTAAACAACAACAAACAAAAACTGTGATAATAAACAAATTGTAATTCAACCTACTTAACAAGTCAAGAAACATTAATCCATGAACATGTAAGATGACACATCATGTAGGAAATCAATCGATAGTTCCATATATATTGAATAAAGAAGAGATTACAACCATTGTCTTGATGTTACCGTTCTCCTCTGACAAAACTAGGTTCCTTCACACTTCTGCTAGCATTCTATGACGGCCTCAACAATGATAGTTTTAAGAATCTTCCATTTAGGCTTCACACTAAACCAAATTCACACTCCTCCCTCACACAACTAGAGAGCTCCAATTATGAATAGCTTGTTGTTTACTCCAAACTTAATTAGCACTAGCACACCAACATTAACACTATAACACTATCTTGTGCTTGGGAAAAAGGAATGTTTATATAGCATGAATGGATGGGAGATGGATCCTCTTCTAATGGGAGAAGGTATTATCTCTTGAGGTAGTTCCATCCTTATAGGGGAAAGGATCTCAAACTAAAATCCTTGACCCCTTCTGGCCAAACCATTTATCAAAATTCCATTACGAAGCTTCTAGAGTTGGAAGCTTCGACTCATTATTTAAAAAAATTCCATAAGAGGACCAATGTGACTAGAACAAAACTCCTTCGCTCCGGTCGGCACTAGGGACAGTCTTAATCCCTTCAAATCGGCCCGAGGAGGACAAGGTCCATTAATTCTGATCTTGTATACTAGGAAAAACAAAAGATTTTGGGAAATGGTGCAAAAGGGAATTGTTCTACTCATGAAGAGGGACACAATGGCAGTTTCTTCATGAAGAGAAAACATGTAGGGTTCACTTTAGAGGTCCTCTAGGATCAAGGAATGGGGAGTACAGGGACAGTGACAAAATGCTATGTAGAAGATGCCCCATAAAGTGTGAAGATCGAACTAGAGTGAGGGATGAAATGCTTTATGAATTAGTACAGGTAACCGTAGTTTGCCGTCCGAAAACCTGCAAGCAAGTACATATACATATACATAGCTAAAAACTCTATCAAATGATACATGAATTTTGGTATGGATGTAGCCATCAAGAGAATGAACATCTGAATGGATCCAGGCATGGGCGCAACCATCCATTAGAGAGGATCATAATGAAACCATGGTATGGTTGCAGCCATCCATCTAAAAGAGACATTCATATCAACATAACCATGTCACATTACTTTGCAAACTGGACTTTTGTGATCTGAGTCCAGGGTCTTGTGCTCCAACATGACCCAATAAAAGTACAAATTCTAACATGTGAATAGATGTGTTGATGTCGAACATGCTAGAAATTCCCTTGATTACCAGTCAATGATGTAAATTGTTAACAAGCACGAGAGAAACCACCAATAATGACAATGATCCTCAAGGAATTATCAGCAAAATCCATGGAATGTGAATAGAGTAACTGAAGTTGAACACCCATGAAATAACTCTATCAAAAGCCAATGATGTGAATTTTTCATCGAGCACAAATAACTTGCCATTAGGGCATGCAATCTCTAAGGTACCAAAACAGAGTCTCTTGGTCAACTTCCTGGATAATGAGTTGAAGTCGACAGGATGAGACTGTGTCAAAGGAGGGCCATAATGTATCCCACATCATTAACATGAGACAAAATGATGCAAAATGATTTTGGATTATTTTTAGTCAATAATTGCTTTGCATAAATTATCAACCGAGGCTCGTAAGTTGATGAAGTGTAGTGCATTGTATGTGCTAGTTAACCCTTCTTACTTCGTTGTTTTGTATTTTATATTATCTTGGGGGTTTCTGTTCTTTGATCCCTAATGATGTACAATTTGAACTATGAGAAATCGAATCTAAATTTCTTAAAGTTGAACCAAGAGTTCAAAATCTAGTCAAAATCTAAGTTAAAAGAAGGAAAACCAGAGCATCTATCCTATCTTGTCATTTAATCCTAAGTCAAAAATGAAAAGGTGAAGTTGTAAGGAAAATTGAAATCATTACAAAGAATGAAACTAATTGAAGTACTTCCAGTTGCCCAAACCTTCAATTTTGAAAGATAACTTTCTTAAGATGGCATAAAGCAACTTCCTATACTTTATGGTCCAAAGGACTGAATAAAACATGCAGAAGGTAACTGATTGGTTTCAATCCTCGTGTGAAGTGAATGTTTAACCATTTATTTTAGGGTGGATATCAGTTTGAAATGGTGACCAAAAACATTTATTCACACAGTGCATTGGTAATCTGAACTAGGAAATAAACAACAGAGAAAACAAAACAGTGAGTAAACTAATCAACAATGCATCCTCATTACTTTCAACCTTATACTGTTTAAAAGAAAAGTTGTTTCCTTTATGAAATGGGTTAGAGAAACAAGACTGCACCATCAAATTCTATCATTGTGCTATTGATTAGAACTAAAAGAAAACAAACTACAAGGAATCAACCTAAGTTACAAACACTACTAAAAGAAAATAATGAAACTAAAAACTGAACAGTAAACAAATAAAAAGAAAAAAAAACCTCTTTTAGTGCAGCAGCCCTCTACAACTAACTGAGTTGAGCTGATAACTAGCTGAAGATACTCTTTCAAATGATCAATGGTAAAAAAACAACTTCATATTATTAACGAGAACAAAAAGTTCATAATTATAGAGCTGCAAGTCTAAGCTTAATACATCCAGAAACTTGAAACTTCTCCCAGTTCTGTATAACTAGTATTTAAAAAAACATTCATAACTATCTTTTGAGGAAAATTAGCTACAGGTGGTCTACACGTATTACAACCAATCTACATAAATATTTGATCAACTATAGGTGACTTGAATTTGAATAACGTGGTTGCATAGAACCGTTGACATAGGTGGCTGATCTGAGTTAATGCTTCAACATATTTTTGGATTTATTAATTAACCACGAAAGGGTAGACAAAGAGTCCTATTGCTTCTGGGTTTCATAGTTTGACTCCACCTTTGACTTTGGTCTTGAGCTGGCTTTTTTGTCGATCTAGGCTGGGTGACTAGGATATGATCCACGTCGAGACAATTAAAGAGATGTCCATGTGGCTAGTTTCTTCGTTTGACACCTGTAACTTGTTCAACCATGGAAGTCGCTATGGAACACATGGTTAGCTACATAATAGGCTGCGTTCCATAGCTATTTGCAAAATCTTATTTGAAATAGAAAAAACTTAAAAGTATAACATGTCAATCATTTAATGTATTCCTTGAGACAAAAGCTATCATTTATCAGTGATGGGGATCTGTCTTTTATGGAAAACAAGAGAAAGAAGTGAGAAAAGTTGTCAATGAGAGAGTAATTCTGAGGTCCAAAAAACCCCCACTGCAAAATCATTGCATGTCCCCATGCAATTTTTCCAAAACTGTGAACTCTTATTTCCTATTGTATCTACTCAGATACCTCTACTAGTACATCTAACTTTCTTCTCTTGCTCCTCTTTGAAGTGACTTCCATCCTGGGTTTCTTCATAAGAAGTCTGTATTTAAGGTTGATCACTGTTTTGTTCAAGTTTCTATTCTTCCTCTTCAACTTCCTATTCTTCTTGTACCATAGCCCTAGGTGCAGTATTGTATTATCATGAATGGCTTTATCCAATTTGCTTTGTTCCTTCATGGTTTCATTTTCTTTCTTAATATACCTGTTCAATATCTCTAACTCACAGATTTCGTGTTTGAGAGAGTTAGTCAGAGGTTCTTGTGGATTGACAGGTTGTTCTAGATTAGCTGAGGATCTTGGATCCATTGAGGCACTTTTCTTTTCCAGTGATTCTAGGTAATCATAAATTTGTTGCTTTAATGGGTCTATGCCCGGGGATCCTTTGTTGGGGCTGCCTTCAAAATACTATTTAGGAGAGTGTTGAGGATTGTAGTAAATGGAACATTTTCAAGAGATGGTATTGGGGTTTCTTCTTCTAGATTTATGAACTCTGTTCCCTTTGATGATACCTTCCTTACCATACCTCAGAGTCTAGAGCTCCTTCTAAGTTGTGGGGGGTTTATGTTCTCCTCCTTTGTACCCTTTTTCTTCTTTCCTATCTTTTCCTTCCTCTTGACTTGTTTCATAATCTATGTCAATTTTTCAAAGATTAGTTGCTCATCATCTTGTTGTAATGAAGATTTAGGTTTCTTCTCAGTAATTCCACCAGCTTTCTTTTTTATCTTTCCTTTTTGCTTGATTTGCTCCTTGATCTCTATCTCAGTGACTAGCTCTTCATCATTTTTCTATGTGGAAGACTCAAGTTTGATTTGAATGGTCATACTGGTCTTTTTCCTCTTACTCCTTCTAACATTACCCTCTTCAGGTGCCTTTAGTGTCTCTTGGAAATAGTTTCTTATCAAGAAGTTTTCCCAAGTATCTCCTGTTCAATTCATATGATACTCAACCAGTATTTTTACCAACCCATGACGGTACATGGTTGTGTCTATGAATTCTATTTTCTTTTGTACATTTGAAGCATCCTCCTTAGACTGTTTAGAAGGAAGAAAGGGAGGTTGATGTTTCCATTTTCTAGAAAGTTCATGAATAAACGTATATGATAAACATACATGCATCTGAATCTTCCCTCATAGGTAATAAATTTTTGTGATATCAAAAGCATGCTTCTCCATTTATTTTTAAGTGTTGAAATAGGAATTCCTTTTCTAAACATAGTGACATCCATACCTCGGTTCTTGAGCATTACCTTCCATGATTCACTGTGAAATTCTTTGTTTTTGAACCATCTCTCACCAAGTCTTGGCAGTTCTGTAGCCTCCTCTATGTAAGATTTTGTTACTACAAACTTAATGTCTCCAATCTCTACTCTTGTACCATCGAATGATCTAGAAAAAGATTTTGTGATCTCCTTGTGATACCATCAAACTTTTCAATGAAATTGAGCCATCTAGTCTTCTGCAGCATCTCCTTGAGTTGTGGGTATCCTTCAATAAACTTTTCCCCTATGGGCTTTGCCCTGACAATGAGCCCCTTGGTCTTTGTTTCATAGAATTTTCTAACCTTCAAAATTACTCTCCTGGTCTATGAAATGGACTGACTATGGGTATGGTGAAAAAGAACTATGGGTTTGCATGGAATAAGTAGATAGTGAGGGTTTGGAAAGACGTGAATACATTGGTCACATTGTAGTTTTGACCATTAACAGATAGAGTTATTAGAGACCATTTAAGTACAGAGTAGCAGAGGTGTGGTATGATGAAATCATTATAGACCATTTTAGCGAATGTGGAAGATGTGGCGGAGATGTTGTTATCAAGAAAACTAGTATCCATTCAGAGCTGCTAGTCCCACTAAAATGGGTAGCTATCTTAGAAAAAAAATAATTTAAAGTCCCTTGTGTGTTCCTTTATGAGAGATAAATGAGAGAGAAGTAGAGAGCACCCACCTCAGTCTTTCACTTGGCTCCTTTCTTGCTTCCTCTCTCCCTTGATAGAGCTTTCACCACTCCTTTCTCACTTGTCTTGCTTCAAAGAACACCTGTAGAGTCAAAGCAGCAAAATACCATCAAAGCATAAAGATCTATAACCATAAACAATATAGGATAAGATGTATACTAACCATACAAATGCATACACAAATACAAGATTCAGAGATATACAAGTATATGGAGGAAAACTCAAATAGCTTTATTGATAGAAGTAGTAGAAGAAAGGATTACAACCATGCTGTCTAATCTAGCACCATCCTCCTAGCATGAAATCCCTCTTCACCTCATGAAAAGCTAGATTAGCCAACAATACAATGTTTCACAGAGAAACCAACAACACTTCCTTACAAAATACAAACATCCAGCTTCTGGATCTCTAGGATGAGCGATCCATATATAGATATTTGTAGGTGGGTGAGTCAGCTTCTAGGATTTTCATTAGTGTCATTTCACTGATAGTTCTTGGTTCCACTTAGAGATTTCATGATCTCTTACTCATCCATGGCTGAATTTAGAGAGGCAAGTGTCAAATGAGTAGTTTCTAGAAGATTCTCTGGGTTTCCACCTAGCAAACTGCCTCTGCCATTTGTCTGCTCTCGCTCATCACACCTTACAGAAGGGCTTTTCAAGATGCATCACACCCCTCGTGTGTAATAGGTGAGATGTATGGCACCCTTAGCACTGAGCAGTCTGTATGGTCCAATTTTGACCAGTTCTGAGTAGTTTTTCAGGGAGAACTTCTGGGAAATGATGTAATCCGTTGACCTTGTTCCTTTAGGGTATGAAACAACACTTTTAGGGGTTTAGAAGCCCTTGGTTTATGGACATATGTGATTGGGGTTGCAGTGCCCAAATATGTCTATAATAGTTGCCCCCTAAAGCATGAGGTCGTAAATATTCTGATGTCAGGTGAAATGCTTTATCATGAGGATCCGAGGTTTTCAGAACTGGAAGGTGACCTGTAATAAGATACAATACAATACATTATCTTCATAATATTTTCATGATCTAGCTGAGGTGGGAACTCCCATGCTCAACTTTATAAATTCATTTTCATGTACATAGGACAGACAATCATCTATGTGGAAAACTGATGATTATGGTAGAGCCATCATCCCTTAGCTTGGATGATTATCTGTGTAGCTATGATGTACATTTGAAGTCTTTATTTTTCTGAAAATATCGCAGCCTGGATGGATGAAACTAGATCCAGGGTCTTCAAACTCGTTCAATCTTCGCTTGAAGTACACGTCGATCCATGTGAAAAAAATTCTGATGTCGAACATGGAAAGACATCACCTAATTACCAGCGAATGATGTAAGCTGTTAACAGGCGCGAGAGGAATCATCGATAATGATAATGACCCTCAAGGTACTGTAGTACAAAACACGTGGTGTGAATACATGAGTCGATGTTGAACACCACGCAAATATTTTGGTCGAAGGCCATTGATGTAAACTTGTTGTCGGAAGTGAGAAACTTGCCATTGAGGCATGCAAGCTTCAAAGTACTGAAAGGGTTGTTCCTAAGTCAACTTCTTGGATAATGAGCTGATGTCGACAAGAAGTGACCCGTCGTAGGAGGGGCTTAATGAATCCCACATCTACGACACAAAACGAAGCAAATGATTTTGTTGAGGTGAAAAAGATCTAATGATACAAGGTTGAGGGTGGCGGTCATGAATGAATGAAGCGTGAAGGTATTGCAACAGATGAGATGTTAGCTGGGTTGGTAAATTCTTTGAGCGACTTATCTTGAACATATTGGTGACACTGAAATGGATTGGTAGCGTAAACCCCAATGATGGATGGTATGGAAGACCAATGGTGATGTGACCGGTAAACAGAATAACCCAACTCGACTCAATTATGGTGATGGAGTGAAAGTGGACACATGTTTAAGAGAGACCTGCTACCAATGAAGTTCTTCAAGTTTTCTTCCCAATTTTTTTCCTAGTCATTGCTGACCAGCACATCTTTATTTTTGTCAAGCTTGAGGAGGATAGCATGTGCTTGTTCTATAATTTACCCTTCAGGAAAACTTGTCGCTATTTTTTAGCGAGCCTAGCGATAGTGAAACTCGTTCTTGTCTGTAATGGACAAGTTTGTCGCTATCGTTTTAACGAGTTTAACAACAAAGATAACTCGGTCCTTTTCAATTTTGGAGAGTCTGAAAAGAGATGGAAAGGAAACACCAGTAATCCTTTTTCGTAGTATAATCCCTTAAGTTCGAAAAAGTATAAAATAACACGAAATGGGATGACTTTTCTAATCACTTTAACGAGCCGAAAAAAGACAAGCGCTCGATCTTTTCACGTAATGATCCCTTAGGTCCAAAAAGATTAAAATAAAAAAGGGATGGCACTTCCAATCACTTTAACGAGCTGGAGAGGCCAATTGCTCGGCAATCTTTTTATATTTTACGAGTCTAAAAAGAGCTTAAAAGAGACTCGTCTTTAAGGAACAAGTGATATTTTTGGGTAGCAACTGGTCCTAGGTGAGGTTTGGAACTTTTCAATCATGGCAGTGTAAAGAAGATGGTTAATAGAATCACTCATCGCAGTTGTTCCTCAAGAGGGTAAACAATCAAGTGGAGGTGGATGATTGGCTAAAAAGTGGAGGTGATGGTAAGAGCACAGCCAAGGCTCAAAAGCTGATAGCAATGCGATCATAAAGGTTATTTACTGAAGGATGTGTTCATTTTTTAATGAGCTTAAACTCTGGGGGAACATATGCTCATTGCTAGGCTTATTTTTTAATGAGCTTGAACTTCGCGTAAACTTGCTCGTGCCAGTCATATAATAAGGATGTCTCTCATTAGTAGGTTCATTTTTTAGGGAGCTTGCCCCATGCGCAACTTTGCTCTGGAGCCTTTTGTATACAAGCTAGGAACAACCAACTACTGTCCCAGGGGTTAATGAACTACTAAGGTTAGGTAGGATAGTTTCTCGGTGGGAAACATATCCTTTAATTTTCATTTGCAAAGGTGAATGGTTGACCAAACCAATCACCTAACTTAAGCGGTTGAAGTTAGTAAAAAGCTATGCGGTTAGAGTTACGATGGTTTCTTTTCACTTCCATAAAAAAGGTTTGCATGCCCCTAGGTATAAAGAAGAGTAAAATTTCCTAGTTACCATAAGGAAGTTCTCGCATTAGCAAGATTGTTCCATCCACATTTGCAGACAAAACACTTCCTTGGCTCTGTCCATAGAAATAGACAAAGGTGAATGGTGGGAGCTTCCAATCACATAATCTTTGATGGGGGAATCCTTTTCCAGTATAATCCCATTTTCCTAAATGGACGGGTGTGTCAGACTAGTCGTACATCCTACACAGAAACCTAACTTATATCTGGGGTTTTCCTGCCAAAGCAGACCAGGGTGCATGCCCCCTAGGTTAAGTCACATCCACTGAATTACTCATGCTCATAAGGTGGATGGACTAGAGATTGATGAGACATTCCTTGTTAAAAAGGACCAGTTAGGGATGGCACTTGACTAGTAGCTGTTTTCGAACCAGGGAATGAAAGCTAGTCTACGAGCTGGACCACTCTGCCTTCATGCGGGAAACACATCACTCGAAAGAGTGAGGAAACAATAGCTCCCATGCTATAAATGTAGTCACGCCCAAGGAATATATTGTAATCTAATGGCCCTTGGACTACCATCACATTCAGATAAACGGTTTTCCTTCTCAAAGTTATAGGCAAATTTGGAAGGATCCCTAATGGTCGACTGGTTCCTTGGTTGAAGCCTAATAGATTTTGAATATCAGGCAGAAGCGATGGCGAACCAAGAATTTTCCAAGTAGTGGAGGAAAGGATACTCATGGAAGCCCCTTCATCAATGAAAATACCAACCATGATCATTTTGTAACCCTGTACTATGATTCCGAATGATACATTAGATGGTAGGCGGGGTCTCCCTAGTAGATTCCAATCAAAGGAAATGACTAGATTACTTGGACGAGGGACTGAATAAATGCCTAGATGAATCTCTGATGAACTTCCTTCCTACGGTAAAGGAATGGGTAGGTTGCCCCCAGGTTCATCGGACTCTGTGTTAACAAAAAGAATTTGAATGGTGTCATTCGCATTCTCTTAGGAGACTTTATCATCTGAAGATGGACCTTCTGAAGACAAGACTGGGTCAACTGCTGTCTCAACTTGTTGACTTTGGTCTGGTGTGGACTCAGCGGGTTTATCTTCAATGATAGGTACTTCAACCGAAAACAAAGGTGTGTCAATCGTATTTTCAACTAGCGATGGACTCAGGAAGAGTTTCTTGTATCCAGGAGGAAGTCACTACGGTGAAGTAGGACGGTTGTCCAAGACTCTTTTAGCTTCGTCTAGGAAAGGACAACAGTGGAGGGCATGATCGCCTTCACACAGTATACAAGGAAATTTTAATCTTCCTTTCTGTCCATTGACTTCGTTTTCACTATTTGTTGGTGTGCTCTCAACATGATCGTTAGAGGTTGAAGACACCGACTGTGTAAGCGGGGAGACCAATCCCTTAAGATCTGCAAGATGTAAGGACAATCTCGATGATAGTGGTCTCCTTTGCAAATGACGCATGGAGATTTAGGTTTAGATGGTGCAGTGTGTGGATTTTGAACAGACGATGCATGGTTTCCCCCTTTCGCCATTGGCTTCTTCTTCTTCTTCTCCTTCCCTTTCTTCTTCTTCTTAGTTACTTGGTTTTTAGCGTTACTAGCTTCACTAAGTGAAGAGGAAGAAGGAGAGGGAGAAATAAATGAAGTAGAAGGTGGGGGAGAAACTTCAGTATCATCTGGTTGCTGACTCGATTGTTGAGGAATTACGGTGTTTTGAACAATAGAGGTCGAGAAACGCCATACTGGTAGGCCAATTGTGAGTCCTGGAAGGGATAATGTAGCCATATGTGGGGTTCCAACATCTCCCCAAGAAGAGAAATGACTAGGATTTCCCCCAAGGGGAAATCCTTGATTGGTGGATTCCATTTTCTCAACCTAAGGCCAACGAGGGAACAATGATGTTATTCCGATTAAAATAAATTTTATGATGCTTTGACACGACTTGCTTTTTCAAACTTTTAAGAGTCGAGAAAAAGCTAAAGATTACTCTAGTTGCCTTCGATTTTTAATGAGCCTGAAGTGACAAGTGCTCAGATGGACCTTTTCTTTTAAGGAGTCTGAAAAGGAATGAAAGTGAATACTCTAGAAATCTAGACAGAGGGATTACCAAACCAATCACAAAACCGCAAAATACTTTTTAAAGAATGGCAGTCAATCTTCTCGAATGTTGTGTTCAGTGCATTGCAATTGATAGGGCAACAGACACGACTTCCTAAGGATAAAGGATATAGCCTATTATGGTCTCCCAATATATACGCAATGGTACATGGGAGCACAAGTCCGTACTGGCACTTGTCATATCAAAGAGGAGGAATCACCCAACCTACGATGAAAACGATAGTTACCAGGCTTTACGACGCCAAAATACGAATCTAGCCTAGACTTCTAGATGTTGTGCGTTAGGTTCCAGAGCATTTTTATGTTCATTGAGGCTTATTTTACAGTTGATCTTTCTTAAGAAGTTTTCCTTTAAGGTTCACCATGTGATGTAGATATACAATTCCTAAATATGAAATCTAAGATGATAAACAGTCGTTTACTTTCTTTTTTCAATGAAAATCCTAGCTACTAAGGAAAGAGAAGTAAAAATCTTTCAGCATAGAGCAGAGAGCACACAATAAGATGCACTATCCTAAATCAATTTCTGCACGCAGTCTAAATGAAAATGCACATGCATGTATTTGTTCTTTAGTTTGCCTAATGTGAGAATGACAAAAAGAAAACTAAGTACAGATCTGAGCTATCTTTCTTCAACGTGAAACTTTAGCAATTTCTTTTCAAAAACGAAAGGAAGAATATGACAACACTTTCAAATCAAAATATGACAGTTCGATTAAGCTACTGTTCGCAAATGAGAACTGTAAATGATGAAAAATACATAAAAAAAATTCACAATTCTTTATCAATGGAGGCTGAATAATGCAAAGGAAGATATTTTTGACAATGATATATTGATCATAGACAACAAAACTACTGAATAAAGATGAATACAATGAAGAAAAAACCAAAATCTGGAGGCAGAAAAAGTCTCACTCAATCATCGCACTTGTAACATAGGGAAATAGGGATGCATCTCACCTGCAACACACGAGAGATACGATGCATCCAAGTTTCCAATGAGAGACAGTGCGATGGTCCAGGGATGAGACTGAGCTTGGTTTTCACTCACAGTTTGTAGCTAAGTTCAGGGATTTAGGCTAAGCTAATGATAGACAGTAAACATAAAGTACAGGGGCTGATCTAATGAAGTCACTTGAGCTACCCCAGGGCACTTAGGATGTTTGCAAGTCAGTTGTTCAGTTCATAAACAAACCCGGAGATTGACTGAAGCAGCGTTGATCTACTTTGCACATGCATAGAAAATGCAGTTCAAATGCTAGCTGGCTTAACTTCAAGCCGTCTGTAGCTTATAAAGCAAACAAATAGGAACAAACAAACAGATTATTCATTCCCCAGTGGAGTAGTCATTTTGTTATCAAGAAAACTAGTGTCCATTCAGAGCTGCTAGTCCCACTAAGATGGGTAGCTATCTTAGAAACAAACAATTTAAAGTCACTTGTGTTTTCCTTTATGACAAATAGATGAGAGAGAAGCAAAGAGTACCAACCTCAATCTTTCGCTTGGCTCCTTGCTTGCTTCCTCTCTCCCTTGATAGAGCTTTTGCCACTCCTTTCTCACTTGTCCCGCTTCAAAGAGCACCTGTAGAATCAAAGCTACAAAATACCATCAAAGCATAGAGATCTATAACCATAAACAATATAGGATCAAATGTATACTAACCATATGAATGCATAGATAAATATAAGATTCAGAGATATACACGTATATGGAGGAAAACTCAAATAGCTTTATTGATAGAAGTAGTAGAAGACAGAATTACAACCAAGCTGTCTGATCCAGTGCCATCCTCCCAGCATGAAAGCCCTCTTCACCTCATGAAAAGCTAGATCATCCAACAATACAATGTTTCATAGAGAAACCAATAGCACTTCCTTACACAATACAACGTTCCAGCCTCTGGATCTCTAGGATGAGGGATCCATATATAGATATTTGCAGGTGGGTGAGTCAGGTTCTGGGATTTTGATTAGTGTCATTTCACTGATAGTTCTTGGTTCCACTTGGAGATTTCATGATCTCTTACTCATCCCTGGGCGAAATCATAGAGGCAAGTGTCAAATGAGCATTTTCTAGAAGATTCTCTGGGTTTCCAGCTAGCAAACTGCCTCTGCCATTTGTCTGCTCTCACTCACCACACCCTACAGAAGGGATTTTCAGTGTGCATCACACCCTCTATGTGTAATAGGTGAGATGCATCACACCCTTAGCATTGAGCAGTCTGTATGGTCTAGTTTTGACCAGTTTTGAGTAGTTTTTCAGGGAGAACTTCTGGGAAATGATGTAATTAGTTGACCTTGTTCCTTTAGGGTATGAAACAACAATTTTAGGGGTTTAGAAGCCCTTGGTTTATGGACATATGTGATTGGGGTTGCAGTGCCCAAATATGTCTATAAAAGATGTGGTATCATGAAGTGGCAGTCAAATCAAATGATGATTTGTTAAGGAGACATATGATCATTCATATTATACATGACTTATGTTTATGACTTTTTGTTTGAAATAAATTTGCATTTTACCTTTAGAACTTAACCTTTTGCTTGATAATTCTTTTGGTTTTCATCCGTAGGTACTTTGATCATGGTTGATCTCCAAAACTTGATTCTTCAATTTCCCTGCATTCATGATTTATTTGTAAGTTGTACAATTGTGCTAGAGCTGATAAGTAAGTTGTAGTTGTAGAATCAGATTAGGTGCGGAATCGAATCAGTTACAAAATGTGAAAAGAAGGAAAAGTGAAATATGGCTTATGAAATATGGATGTAAAAATAAAATGGAAATGAGTTATGACAGTGATATGGAATGAGATGTAAGATAAAATGAAGATAGGGTGAAATGAGGTAAAACTATAAGAAGATAAAATGTAAATGAAATATGACAGTGAGATGAAGTGGAAATGTAGAAAAAAATGAAGACAGAATGAGATGGAATGAGATGACGAATTTGTAGACTCTTAACTGTAAATGAATGTAGATTTTTGTCACTACTTATTACAGAAAGGAAATGGAAAATATAGGATGTCAGAAATCTCTGATTTTCACCCTGTATTTTTTGTATAAGGATGTCAATCAATGATTGGTTTTCAACCTCATACAATTTTTTATTTTTTATTTTTTTATTATTTTTTTCATTTTTTTTTTATTTTTTTTTATAGGAAAAATAAAGAATAAGTTAATGGAGAAGAAGAATTCTTCTTCACTAGCCTCATTTCAGAGTTATCCTGGAAAATTTTAATGAACTCCTCTCTTGAAATTGGTTTTTGATATATGTTCAACCGATGACCATTCACAAGAAGAAGTATTTTGTTTTCATCTATTGTCCTTATCTTTACTGCTCCGTTTTTAAATACTTCTTCAATCTCATATGGCCCAAGCCAATGAGTTTGAAACTTCCCTTTAAAATCTTTGAACTTTGAATAAAACAACAGTGGCCAATCTCCTACTTGGAACTTCTTCTCCTTAATATATTTATCATGCCATTTAGCCCTCTGTTGCTGGACTATACTGGTTCTTTGGACCACATCTTCCCTGATTTCATCAAGTTCATTGAATTGCTCCAATCTATGTTTTTGTGCCTCTGATAAATCCAATCCCAATTGGACTGCCATCTTGAAGGTTTTGATTTGAAACTCTATAGGGAACAGGGCTTGTTTCCCATAAACAAGTTCATAGGGCATATGTCTCGTTGTGTTCTTCCATGTAGTTCTATAGGCCCATAAGGCTTCAGGAAGCCTTTCTGCCCAATCTCTTCTATGTAGATGCACAGTCTCAGTGAGAATTCCTTCAATCACCTTATTTGTAGATTCAGCTTGACCATTTTCTTGTGGATGATAAGGAGTAGATTTCCTATGTTTGATCTTGTAATCTTCCACAAGACCCTTCACCATTTTAGATGTAAATTGAGATCCCTGATCTATCACAATTTCTCTTGGAACACAAAAGCGAGTGAAGATGTCCTCAAAAAGAAAATTAACTACAGATTTTTCATTAGCAAAAGGTAATGCTTTGGCCTCTACCCGTTTAGTGACATAATCAGTGCATAGCAATATATACTTCTTTTCCTTAAATGAAGGATTAATTGGCCCAACAAAATCTAAGGCCCATTTTTCAAAAGGTTCAATGAGTACCTGAATTTGTAGTGGCATTTCATTTTAAGTAGCAGGCTTCCCTACCCTCTGGCAGCTGTCACACCTTTTGACATATTCTTTGGCATCTTTGAAGATGGATGGCCAATAATATCCTAATGAAAGGATTTTATAGGTTGTCCTCTTGTCAGCAAAGTGTCCACCACACGGCTCATCATGACATGCCTTAAGAATCTCAGGCATTTCATCTTCCCTAACACATCTTCTGATAATAAGATCTCGACCTATTTTATATAATTCATTAGTGATCCATAAGTATCTTGAACTTATCTGAATGATTTTTCTTTTTTCTCTAGGAAACAAATTTGAAGGTAATTTCCCTGTGACTAAGTAATTAGCAATATCTGGAAACCAAGGAGTTTTAGTAGTCACTGTAAGAAGATATTCATCAGGAAACGTATCTTCAACCAGAGTGTCATCTTTGATATTTTGAATTTTGGACAAGAAATCAGCAACTGTGTTTTGTTTTCCAGGTCTATCTAGCACAGTAATATTGAATCTTTGCAAGAGTAAAAGCCATCTTGTAACTTTACCATTAGTAATAGGTTTATTCATTAAATATCTAAGTGTAGAGTTATCTGTATGAACAAAGGTTTCATAGCCTATTATATAATGTCCAAACTTGTTGATTGCATGAACAACAACTAAAAATTCCTTTTCAATTACAGTATAGTTCAACTCAGTGGGAGTCAAATTCTTACTTATATAGTAGATGGCATAGGGAATAAAGTCTTTTTGTCTTAATACAGCTCCTAGAGCTGTATTTGAAGCATCTGTTGAAATGTGAAAAGGTAGTTTCCAGTTTGGACCTCTCAAGATGGGTGCTTCAGAAATTTTTGTTTTTAAAGTCTCAGATGCTAACTCTCAGTTAGGATTCCAATTGAATTCACAATCCTTGGTGAGTAATTTGAAGAGTGGGGATGCTGTTTTAGTGAAATTTTCTATAAATCATCTATAGTATCTTGTGAATCCTAGAAAAATTCGAACATCCTTTTTGCAATTTGGAATTGATAATTTAGAGATGACTTCAGCTTTAGATTTATCAACTTTAATCCCATCTCCTGAAATGTGATTCCTTAAAACAATACCTTCTGTAAACATCATAAAACATTTTTCATGGCTTAGTGAAAGGTTTGCTTCCTTACATCTTTTAAGAACTCTTTCCAAATTCTCCAAAGCTTCCTCAAATGTATTCCCATAGAGTATGAAATCATCCATATATACCTCTGCACAATCATGTATTAGATCAGAAAAAATTCCTAGTACTACTCTTTGGAATGTTGCAGGTGCATTACATAACCCAAAAGGAAGTACTCGATAGGCATAAGTTCCCCATGGAAAAGTAAATGTGGTTTTATCATGATCTTCAGGTGCCACCTAAATCTAATTATAGCCACTAAAACCATCCAGGAATGAGAAATACTTCTTACCTGATAATGTATCTAACACTTGATCTATAAAGGGCAATGGAAAATGATCTTTAAGGATAGCTTAATTCAGTTCTCGATAATCGATGCACACCCTCCATCTACCATTCTTTTTAGGCACAATTACTAAAGGGGAAACCCATTGGCTATTTGAAATTGGGTAAATGAAGTTTACATTCAACAGTTTTTGCAGTTGTTCTTTCACAATTTCCCTAAGATTTGGATTCATTCTTCTTTGAGGTTGGCTGATAGGTCTACAATTTTCCTCAATGTAGATGTGGTGTATACAAATCTTAGGACTAATTCCTTTCATGTCAGTATATTCCCATGCATATGCAGCAGAATGTTGTTGTGATGTCTTGATTAGCTTTTCCTGTTGTAATTTCTCCAAGTTATTGTTTATGTTCAATGTTATCCCTGGAAAGATTTCAATTGTAGAGCTAGCAAGTTCTTCCATAGAATAAAGAGACATCTGCCTAGATGACAAATATTCAATATTGGATTTTTCTTGAAATTGATCATGTTCATATTCTAGAGATGATTCAAAATTTTCCATTGTATTTAAGATTTGACTATCTTCACTAATATATGAAATAGTAAAGAGAGGTTGAATGTCATTTTCATCATCAATCCATTATTTGTCATCTATTTCTGTGATTGTTTTTGCTGGAGGATATAGAGTGAATTTCTTTGTTGAATTCCCATCAGAAATATACATATCACTAGATCTACAGCTAATGAAAGCATCAGTTGTGGCTAGCCAAGGTCTTCCTAATATGATTGGATGTCCTCCTAGATTGTTCTTGGGGTTTAAGATCATAAAATCAATAGGATATTCCTAAGAATCTAAGGGTATTGAAATATCTTCTAACACTCCATCTAGTTTGATTGCAGATCTATCCGCTAATTGCAGTAATGTAGGGGTATAAAGAATATTAGGAAGCTTGAGCTGTTCCATGGTTTGTTTGATCATGATGTTTATTGCTGCCCCTAAATCAATCAATTTATTTGGAATTTCAACTCCATTGATATGTGTTTTCACAATTGGATTTCCTGGATCTACATATTTTTGTATGGCAATTTTTCTCATCATTATATCTGCTATTTTTCCTACCAGGTGAATTCTTTTTGTTTCTTTTTCTTTTCTTCCTAGTTTCTTTATGCTCAACTCCTTTATTGTTTTAGCTACAATTAGAATCTTCTTAATAGCTTGTAACAAAGGAATTTTGATCCAAACATTTTTTAATTCATCTAGCAAATCATAACTAGGCAACATGATCTGCTTTTCTACTCCTCTATCAACTTGTAATCCTTAAGGAAAAGGAGGTGCAGAAGTAGATACTGGCTACTCAATGATAGGAGTTGAGCTCACTAGTTCTTTCTATTTTTCATTTTCAGTATTTTGGTTTCGGACAGATGTCCCCTCAAAACGTTTATTAGGCCGTAGAGAATCTTCCTCAGAATTGTCTTGTTCCTAAATAAATAGAAAAGGTATTTCCTTTTCTAATATCCTACCAGATCTTAGTTGAACATCATTGAGATCTAGATGAGTGATCATATAAGTTGGAAATTGTTGTCCTTCCACCATGTAAGTATTCTAAGGATTTTTATTGTTGGGGTTTGGTAATGGTTGGGCAGGTAGCTGATTTTGGTCTCTGCTGAAATGAGAATAAGAGTTGAGCACTTTGGTTTTGTTGTGGAAATTGTTGTGGATTTTTTTGTGGGAATGGTAATGAAAGTTGAGGGTTCTGATTTTGTTGTGGAATGTGTGGGGGAGGATAATTCTGATATAATGGAGGATATTGATACTATTGAGAAAATCTCCCATAAGGATTTTGTAGTCCTTGTGCCCAAGGTTGAGATTGAGATTGAGGTTGAGGCCAAGTTTGAGATTAAGATTGAGGTTGAGGCCAAGGTTGCTGCCAAGAATTCGAATTTGGTGGGGGCTAAAGATACATTTGATTGTTAAATCACTAATTTTGTGGCCCTTGCCAAGGTTTTCTAGAGACAAAGCAAAGAGGTTTTGCTGAATTTGGAACTGTTTCTTCTTGAAAAACAACCTTAAGACTTGGAATCGAAGGACAACCCTTGGTTTCATGATTCTCTAAGCAAATCATACAAGTCTCTATAATTTTCACATCTAAAGGGAATTCTCTTAGAGCATGTTTTTTTCTTCTCATTTTTCAACTTAGGGGTGTTTATTTTCTCACTAAGACTCCCTAGAATATCTATTTTGAATTCATCAAGCACATTACCAATTTCTACCCTACTCACTGATCAAGTCGCAGATTTATTTACTCTAACAAGAGAAGGATCTCTTGGACCTTTCCCAGTTTTGGATTTCCCTCTTAAGAGATGAACACATAATTCTCCTCTATCATTTAATGGAAGTTGAGAGATATCTCCCTTCCTCATCATGTTAAGGATATTTATCCACTCATCTCTAATGGATTTTAATAAAAAAAGCTTTTAAGGTATCTTCATCTAAATTGTCCATCTTTTCTCTTTTCAAATTATAGTTGAATCTATCAATCAAAGCCTCTAAATTTTCATCCTCTCTTTGCATAATTTTGAACACTTCATATTTGTGATTAGTGGGCATGTAATAATCCAAATACCTATCAAAAAACACTTTTTTTCATGTCATTCCATGTTCGAATGGACTGAGTGACTAACCCCATGAACCACTTCAAAGCAGCTCCTTTCAGTGTTGAAGGGAACAAATTAACTTTTGAGAGTCTTCTAAATAATCATAGGTTTTGCACAAGACTTAAAACTCAAATAAAAATGTTTCAATATCCTCAATTTTTAACCCATGGAAGTTTAGGAGGACAGAATGTGAGATATTTTTCATTGTGGAATTTGTTTCTTCATCCACTATAGGGAATCCGAAAGAATTTTCTATTTCCCTGTTTCCTCTGCCTCCTCCATTAGTTCCTCTAGCTCTTCCTTTAACCCCTCCTCCAAACAATGTGAATTCTCCATCCTCTCCTTCTTCTACCATTATAGTTTCTTCAGGGTCAGTATAGGGTTCAACCTGCAAGGTTACTTTCTCACCCTATGGTTCTTCTATTAATGTGATATGGGAGGGAGGTTCTACTTCTTATTCTTCACCAAGTATTCCTAATTCTTCAACTAAAATCTGCTCCCCTGTAGAGGTGAAAAAGGCTACTCCTACTGTTGGAGATCCAAGATTTTTCTCCTCTAGGACTAACTTGGTAGATGAAGTAGGAGATTCTTTTGATTAGATTTCTATCCCTGGAATTTCAGGAGTTCTATGGCTGGGAGTATGAGTTTGGGATGGAGGTGTATCTCTTCTTGTTCTTGGTGAGGTAGATGGTGTTCTAGGAATTGAACTCCTTTCTCTAGTTATAAATCTACCCCTAGAGTCTCTTTCTTTATGCATATCATTTTTTTTTAATGTAATAGATAAGGCTACCTAGTTACACCTCCCCAGAAACAATGCCAAAATGTTTAGTCAATTTAGTATCCTAAATTCCTTTGCATAAATTACCAACCAAGGCTCGTAAGCTGATGAAGTGTAGTGCACTGTATGTGCTAGTTAACCCTTCTTACTCCATTGTTTTTTATTTTATATTGTTTTAGAGGTTTTTGTTATTTTATCCCTAATGATGTACAATTTGAGCTATGAGAAACCGAATCTAAATTTCTTAAAGATGAACCAAGAGTTCAAAAGCTAGTCAAAATCTAAGTTAAAAAAGGAAAAACAAAGCATCTATCCTATCTTGTCATTTAATCCTAAGTCAAAAATTAAAAGGTGAAGTTGTAAGGCAAATTGAAATCATTACAGAGAATGAAACTAACTGAAGTAACTCCAGTTGCCTGAACCTTCAATTTTGAAAGATAACTTTCTTGAGATGGCGTACAAGCAACTTCCTGTACTTTATGGTCCAAAGGACTGAATAAAACATGTAGAAGATAAATGATTGGTTTCAATCCTTATGTGAAGTGAATGTTTAACCATTTAGTTTAGGATGGATATTAGCTTGAAATGGTGACCAAAATCATTTATTGACACAGTGCATTGGCAATCTGAACTAGGAAATAAATAATAGAGAAAACAAAGCATTGAGTAAACTAATCAACAATGCACCCTCATTACTTTCAACCTTATCCTGTTTAAAAACAAATTTGTTTCCTTTATGAAATGGGTTAGAGAAACAAGACTACACCATCGAATTGTAACATTGTGCTATTGATTAGAACTAAAAGAAAAGAAACTACAAGTAATCAACCTAAGTCACAAACACTGCTAAAAGCAAATAATGAGACTAAAAACTCAACAGTAAAAAAATAAAAAGAAAAAAACCTCCTTCAGTGCAAGGGCCCTCTGCAACTGAATGATTTGAGCTCCTAAATAGCTGAAGATACTCTTTCAAATGATCACTGGTCAAAACATGGCTTCATATTATTAATAGGAACAAAAAGTTCAAAATTAGAAAGCTGCAAGTCTGAGCTTAATACATCCAAAAACTTCGAATTACTCTTAGTTCTATACAACTGGTATTTAAAGAAAACATTCATAATTGTCTTTTGAGGAAAATTAGCTACAGGTGGTCTACACATATTACAACCAATCTATGTAAATGTTTGATCAGCTATACGTGACTTGAATTTGAATAAGGTGGTTGCACAGAATCATTGACACAGGTGGTTGATCCGAGTTAATGCGTCAACAAATCTGTTGGATTTATTAATTGACCATGAAAGGGTAGACAAAGAGTCCTAGTGCTTCCAGGTTTCATATGTTTGACTCCACCTTTGACTGTGGTCTTGAGTTGGCTTTTTTGTCAATCTAGGCTGGGTGACTAGGATAGGATCCACGCCAAGACAATTCCAAAGATGCCCATGTGGCCGATTTCTTCGTTTGATAGTTGTAACATATTCAACCATGGACATAGCTATGGAACACATGGTTAGCTGTAGAATAGGCTGTGTTCCACAGCTAATTTGCAAAAACTTATTTCAAATAGAAAAAAAACATAAGAGTATAACATGTCAATCATTTAATGTCTTCCTTGGGACAAAATCTATCATTTGCCAATGATGGAGATCTATCGTTTATGGAAAACAAGAGAAAGAAGTGAGTAATGTTTTCAAAGAGAGTAATTCTGAGGTCCAACAGATGATACAGAGAATCAGAGGTAAGTGTAACTACACGAGGACAAATCTTGAACATATCAGAGACACAACTAGAAGTTTGGTAGTTTTTGGATCCATAGGATCGGTGGTCATGATAACATGGTAGAGATCAAATAGAAGGAAAAAATGAATGGCCCAACCCAGGAAGTTCAATGATACAAAGGAGGATATCCCAACCTAACACGGAGTAGAAAGTGTCATGTTCTAGAGTGAGCTGCTGACACAACTGATTAGATTTCCAAATATTTCCCCCACCATTTCTGCCAGGTACCCCAATTATTTCTAATCGCAAGCTTGAAGGGGATAGCATATGCTTGCACTGTAAGTTCATCCTTCAGATGAATCTGACCTAGTGAGTTTGATGAGCCCTAGGAAGGAGAAGCTCATGTTCATCATGATGATGAATCCGATGTCGTTTAATACTTTAACAAGTCTAGCAAAAGGTGTAACTCGGTATATTTTTCATGTTTAGAGAGTTTGAAAAAGAAATGGAAAAGAAAACTCCACATTGTCCCTTTTCATACATTTGTGTCTCTTGAGCCTGAAGAGATAGAAAACGATACTTGAGAGAACTACTTGACCATTTCAATGAAGGAGTACCTTTTTCGTAAATAGTGCCTCCCAGCACAAAAAAGAAGTAAACTTATACTAGGTGTAGGAAATTTCGCATCTGTTAATGGGTTCAAAACCACAATGGCTCGACTATCATTTCGCTTTTAAAGGGTCAGAAAAGAGCTTGAAAGTGAAACCCCATTTTATTCTCTTTTACAAGTCAAAAGGGAAAAATCTTTGGCAATCTTTTCATATGAGTTTTATGAGTTGAGAAAAGAGCTTAAACGTGACTCGGCATCATCGTCAAACATCCATCACCTGTCACTACGCAATGAAGGTAAAGTGCATTATCCAATTCTTGAGGAAAAATAGGTCAAAATATTTACAAAAACCTAATATTTCATGAAAAACTAAATAAAAAGGAGGAAAAGTAAATATTTTTTACCATTTACTATTTTACCTTGATGTGGAAGAATTTTTACTCACTTTTGCCTTAATTTTTCCAAAGAAAATTGCAGGAGATCCGGGAGGTCATTCGTCGAGCCACCAGTTACAGGTAAGAGCTAAATCCTGAAGCTTCATTTTCATACCATTTATTCCTTTTTAAAAACATGTTTGGGATTTTTGATGGAGGATTTATTAAAAAAAAAAATCACCCACAGTCGACGCAACTTTCAGCCAAAGAATCGCATTGACCGAGGGTAGTTAACACGGCCTATCACGCCGTTAGTGCAACGATTTTTAAAATAGGGGTATCGGCGTCGCGAATAGGGAAAAAACCTAATTCCCCTTAAAACCACCGTTGAAATTTGAAATTTATGTGTTAGAAATGATTATTGACTTAAATCTATGGTTTTTGCAGGAAAGAATATCCGAAAATGGTAGACTGGAAAGAACATGAGCATGAGGATGTGGACACCCAAGCACTCAATGATCAAAATTTCCTCGAAGCTTTGAGGGCCTATGGACTCCTCAAATTCTTTCTCACGCCAGGGACGCGGGCCCAGCCTGAAGTTCTTCTATCCCTAATTAGTCCTTGGGACATAAATCAGGAGATATTTGTCAGTGGTGACCAGGAGTTGGAGTTAGAAACTTCAAACATATATTTCATCACAAGACTATCCCGAAGAGGGGAACTAGTCAACTTATATGAGTAACGACTAATTGGGGCAAGCATATCCATGTTTCTCATTGAATATTTCCCTGAAACCCTCATATCCAAGAGTGGCAATATTTAGATTTCCACTGTTCAGGATCTAACACTCATAGTGCTACTAGTGACTATCAATAGAGTGGCGGGGTCCGAGGCTATGCACGAGACTAACAAGTTGAAACTATTGTATGCCATCAACTACACAGCACCGGTGATCTTCAATTGGAGGAAGGCCATAAAGATCAACATAAAACGGTAGCTCACAAAAGCTAAGCTGGGGAATCTAAAGCAATTTTGCTTTGAATCCGCACTAGTGACCTTTTTCTTAGAATGGGTGCCACTATTCTAGTATCATTTGACTAAGCTAGATCCTCCCATGCCACACGACCTACGGATGGCCCGCTGGAGTCATTTGATGCCCAGGATCATTGTGGGCCAACACATGTGATATAGGCATGCCTTCTTTTCATGGCTACGATGACAAAAGATTGTCATGGAGGATTGACCATATAGTGGCACTGAATTCCATGGAGATCCATATGTGCTGCTACCAGATGGAGAGGATTTTGATGATGAAGGTAAAAAATAAATTGTTTAATTTTGTGATTTTTTAAGTGTTTTCTGAGATATATGTGTGTTTATAAAATTTTGCTTTGTTGATGTAGACATTAGACCAGAGCATCCTACTGGGATGTCCACAATAGCTAGGGGCGTCACTCATTCGGTTGATGATGTCGCTCCTTATGAGGAGGGGAGTGACAAGGAGGAGGAGATCCCGAGGAACCTTGAGGGGTTGACTCGTGGTATCCTAGAGTATGCTTAGATGCGAGACATTCCTTGCCTATACCAGAGACATATGGGGGCAGTATCAGATCAGATACACCAATTGCTGACTCGTGTTACATGAGGCATGTCATTCTACCACAATCACCATGCTAACTAGTTCCTAGGTCCAATAATTACATTTTTTGAGGCCTATATATGAGGCCTCCGAGCCACCGATGTTATTTTGGACATACATATTATGTTTTAGGGTTTTGATGTATCAAAAATTATTACCATATATATATATATATATATATATATATATATATGCTATATTTCTTGCTTACTATGGTACAAATGGTTTACTCTATTTTTTCACATGTTTCATAAATGTGTATCCAACACATAATTAGCTAATGCATCTGTCAATGTATTCATACATCTAGGAATATGATGATATCTAATATAATCAAAATGCATTTCCAGTAAATGAATACAGAGATACATTCTCAATATTTGAGGGTTTCTGATGGAATATTGCTCGTTGAGTTAAAGGACGACAAGCTGTGAATCCAGGTTAACAACCAACTCTCAAATGTCAAGAGCAATGGCTTCTCACAATAGTTCGATGACCGCACTCTATTCAACAATTTTGTTAGTTGCGCGACTTAAACATATACCTTGAAGATTAATCAACTCATCGTTAAGGTCATAAATAGCCTATGTCGTAGATGATAGGTTTCAGGTACTACGACAAGCACCATTAGCAAAACTTATGTGGGGAGTGATAGACTTCCGCAAATAAAGGAAAACATAGTAAACATGAAAGTTGTTTGAAAACTAACACACCAAACCACACTGCATAAAAATAAATGACACAATAATGTACACAAGTAGCCATGCAAGATGACCTAGGCATAGTACTTCTTGAGAGAGTCCATGATGGGACTCGGGTAATCAATCAACACAGATGAACACCAGAGTTTTACCATTAACATGATGAGTAAGCATCGACTCGGCCACATAATAGAGTAGAACTCGTATAAGGCTTATTCCCCATGCCCCTGGGCGAGGGAGGGTTACAAGGTAGATGACAACCCCATTACAATAATGGGAGTTCAGTAAAAAATTGGGGAGGGAGAAAAATCCTAAATCCATGAAGGGATAAAGGTGTCCGCAGTGGAAAGATCTTGACCTTGTTAGGATAAACTGACACGACAATAGGCAGTTGAGAAGAGAACTTCTCAAAACATGTAGACATGACCGCTTGGCTAGGAAGGGATGAGGAACGATGATGAGTATCTTTTCATGGGGGTTATTCTAGAGACATGAATTCTATGATACTTTTGTCAGCAAGGAAATTATTGACTAAGGGATCAAAATATTCCAATGTGCCAAGCCATGGGGATTGAGAATACATATTGAGAGAGGTCTTTGAAACAGAAGAATTAGAGGATGCTGAACTTGCGGCCAAAACAATTTCCATTTAATTGATTTCAGCTAGAATAAGTGACATAACCTCACCCCAGGTATCAAGAAGATCTGGTGAAGGTATGAACCAAGGGTCATATTTGACTAAGACCATGTTGATAGAGGAAACATGAGGAGGTGGGAGAAGAAAAATTCCCATTAAGGCAAAATATTTGAAAAGACCTGCCCCCACACTCTCATAGGGAGCACTAGTGTGCTTGACATACCTAATATTTCCATCTGAGGAGGAAGAGGAAATGAAGGACAACTGGTCAATAGTGACAATCTTCCCTTGATGGGGAAAGCAAATCACGTGGAATAGGAAGCAGGCTACAACATTCATAGCATGGGTCTAGCTCTATCTAAGTAGAAGATTGTAATTGAGATTAGCGTAAAAAATCTCTACCTCGACTTATACTGTCTTGACTTCAGGAGCAATGACAAGGTTAGGTAAGACACCAAAGGCATGTGAATCACACCCATCGAAAGCTTCCAAAGTGTTTAGTGATTGGTTCAAAGGAAGAGAACCAATGGCCTTCTAACATGCGATTGACATGATGCAAGTGGAAGCACCTTCATCGATGACAGTTATGTGGATGGTCTTCTCATTGATGATTACCTGAATGAGAAAAGAAATCTGATGAGGTAGGTGCAGAACATGGTTCTCTAGATCAAAACATATCAAATTGGAATTGGTGGGATCAATACCTCCAATAGCCAACATCAAATATTTCCGATGTGATGGGCAGCTTTGGAGCACCTAGAGAGCTGGCATAACCAACGATTCCTGAGCCAAGTTCTCAACAATATTGTAGTGCTAAGTGGCTCGGGCATTGGAATTTTATGAGGATTTCCTTAGTACACCTCGAGAGGGTGGTCATATAGCAGAATCAAGGTTAGGGCGCATGATATGAAGAGGGCCAGAAATTGGGGTAGAAGAGGAAGGGGTGGCTTCTTTCTCTTTCCCAGCTGTTGGAGCAGGAGTTTGGTAATATTTTGATCTAGTAGCCACATTAATAGGCATACTCATCATGAACACTAGAGATCCTGAGGAAGTAGATGATTGAGGTTGGTCTAGCATTTTGGTCTGCTGAGATGGAAATGGCTGTTTTAGGACAGTTGGGGTACCTTTTAGCAAACGACTGACTTCGGATCGTCGAGGAAAATCCTTGGTATAATGATCCTCCTCACAAATGAGGCAGGAATACTTAGGTTTCTGTTGTGAAGATTCACTAGAAGATGATCTGGGAGGACCCTATTTTAGGGCATTGACTTTACCCTTTCCTTTACCTTTCTTCTTACCTTTCGTGGATTTGTCTCCTGTGGTAGACTAGACAATGTTAACATCTAAGGTTTTACCATGGCCTAGTTGATTCTACGAAGAAATATTGGGAAAAAAAATTGAGACAGACTTCTATTTGGAAAAATATTTAGCAGGGGTCTAGGACACTAAACCAATAATTCCACCGATAGGAGGTGTAGCCTACGACTTTGATGTCATGGGATCAGATGATGGTTGCAGAGCATCAGGTAATAACTCATACAAAGTGCCAAATTGAGCGTAAACTAGATCTAAGTACTTGGCACGAGAAATGGCTTGTTCTTCAGTAACGCACCCACCCATAGCTATATCGTGAGAAATTGGGGCCAAGAATGACTTAGTGAACCATTCTGTGAGAAACTAATCAGGAATCTCAAATTTTATCAGGTGATGTATACGTCTCCATTCATGGATGTGATCAGAGATGTGTGTCGTGACATCTTTCTTAAGCGATGTGAGCAAATAGGTGCTAGCTTCATAGCGAACCGACAGTTGCAAATACGTGAGGAAAGCCATGGCTGAAGAGTTAAAGTCATGGTAAGTACTTTGAGGAAGCTCAATGTGCTACTTGGCTGCAGCACCTGTGAGGGTTCACTAGAAAAGATAGAGACAAATGGAATCGTCAACGTAAGAATTCCATGACCACCAGAGGTGATATGTCATCGCATGGGATTGAGGATCTTCTTTTGCTTTCCCATTGTATTTTGGACAATTGCTCGGGATCTTGGATGGAACCGAAGGCCAGTATGGAAAATGAAGAATTGGATCATTCGTAAGGTGAGACACATCTAGCAACTCTAGTGTCGCCAAGAATGGAGATTGAGTATTGAAAGGCATTAGAGATCGCTAAGCGGGTCCAAGCGAAGGAGCCCATCCCTGCTAGTAGGGATTTTGGCCATATGGCATTTGATGTTGCCCCCATTTTAGGTTACCTTGGCCATAGGGAGGATTTTTACCTTGAATACCTTGAAACTATCCAGTCATAAGTTGTTGATAAGCAATGTATGGGTTAAGAGACTGTTGAGCCCATTGACCTTGGACATATGGCTATTGTACTTGGTGTCCCTAAACATATGGGTGGTGAACCTGTTGTCCGTGAATAAGAGGATTTTGGACCTAATTCCCTTAGGCATAAGGATTATACACTTGTTTCCATTGGACATAGGGATTTTTTACCTTTTTCCCTTGACCAAAAGGATTCTGTACATGTTGACCTAGGAAATTAGGATATTCGGCCTGCTGCTATAGGACTTGACCCTCACCTTGCCCTTGCAAGGGTTAACCCTGCTCATATGCATACAGGGGTTGTTGTTTCCTAGGTTGGTTTTGCTACTGCAAGGGTTGGCCTTGCAGATGAAAAACTTATCCCTGGGGCTGCAGAGGCTGGCCCTGCAAGGACATGAGATGGAAGGTTTGTGAAGCATAGTGCTTTTTTTGTTGCATGGTTTGCTGCAACTATTGCAAGCGTTGACCCTGCAGTTGTTGTAGTTGACCTTGCTGTGGGATCATTTTCCCTTGCTGTTGCGCGAGTAGCCCTTGCTCCAACAAAGGTCGCCCTTTTGGTAGCAAAGGTTTCCCTTGTTGTTCTAGAAGGTGTCCTTTCTCTTGCAAGGGTACTTGAATAGTGCCCGAAAAATGTCCGAACTAAATCTGATCATAGCCACCCGGGAAAGTGGATGAGCCAGGCTGAACATTGCCCAGGCTGAAGGGTGTAAGGATGATTAACCATTCCTTGATAACCTTATGGGACGTAAGGAGTTTGGTATTGGACTCGAGCCTCATAAGGCTGTTGATACAGGAAATTTTTTGACCCAGACGGACCAATGAGCTTTTAAGCCTGTTGGTACTTGAAATTGCTCGATCCAGCAGGATCAGCAATGTTTTAAATAATGCCAGAAGAAGGTTGGTTCATACCAAGCATGTTAGCCTATGTGCCACTCAAATTGGTGGCGCCTAACACCATAGAAACATTCAGGTTCTGCCCCCCAAGCTATGGCACAGTTTGACCACTAAGCGGAGGGATGGAGGAACTAATAGAGACATTCCTTGAGACTGCCGGTTGAACTGAATGGGTGACTGAGACGGACGATACAAGATGGTTCAGAACAGTGGGTTGCACCAGGACTGAGGTAGTGACCTATTGGGAGGTTGAGTTTGCAATGAACAGACCTGTAGTAGGCATGACGCTGGATGCCCAAATAGGGTTATGGTAATGTGATGAGGCACTAGGTGTACCTAAAACCAACTGTGCCAAAGACATGTAATTAGGCGACAATTCCCGATACACATTGATGGGATTGCTCCCTTTATATGGGAAACCTTCAGGAGGAAAAGGATGTTCTTCCTCCTTGAAAATGTGTGGAGCAGAAACTTTTGACTCATTTGGAGAGAGCATCACCTTTGGGTTCCATATCTAAGAACAAACAACGATGAACAACCAAAGAAGTTCAAGGGGATAATTCCAAAGGAACACCCAACTGATCGTACGGAATGTACGAATGCTCTGGTGATATCACAACAGGGTCAAGCAAAGGATTTCGAGGGTAAATAACTAGTCCAAGCCCATTTCCAGTCATCGGCAAACTCTGAGGAGTTTGAACGGGATTGTCCAGAGATTCCGAGCCAAGATCAGTAGGTGACCCAGTATCTGAAGTAAGCAGAGGACGAGATGACAAAGGTTGAATGCTCAGAACTATTCCAAGTTCACTACTTCACTTTTTGAGAAAATAAACTAATGAAAAATACATTCCAATTCGTAATTTCCTGACAAGTAGATTTCTAATAGTCCTTCTAAAAGCAAAAATAGTTCTTTTTCGTTTCAAATGCCAATGCAATCCTAGTCTTTAATGATGTTGACTACTCTAGCATATGGATGCAACAAACTATAATTTCATACTTTTTCATGAAACAATGAAATGAATTTTTCGCATACAATACTTCAATGAAAAGGTTTTTGAAACAATTAGATCTTAAAACAAATGAACACATGAAAAGAGAAACTCATTCAGAGTAATGAAACACTGACTTTACCAAAAACAAGACAAGAAATGTGATCCACACTGGAAAAGAAACGTTTAGACAAGCAAACGAAAACTTTTCAAACTTTTGTAATCGAGGTGAAAGTCATAACAGTATCGCAAACGAAATGAGAGTAAATACACCAACAACTCGACTCACTGGGTTGACAATTAGCTAATTGGATGACAATCTAGATGCCCTAGTGCCACTAACCATCCAATGACCCAAGAAACCAAGCTGAAGATAATAAACCAACAAGCAAAAAAACCAATGAAAGGTAGCTTTCTAGTCAGGGAGAAAACAGTCTAGAAGGCTTACGGGGTCGAAATCATGAGAGAAACACACATTGGCTAAGATTGGGGACAAGCACTAATCTTCACTTACAAGCATCAACATGACTACCTAACTGAAAGCAAGCACTAAAGGGAGGTCGACGCGACTGATTCTCAGCATATCACATTGATCGGCATGAATGTGAGCAAATTAAGCCCATTGAGCGGGGAAGCCAAGAAAAAAAAAAAAAATTAAAGCTGGGACCAGATCTGCTACTATGGATTTCAAACTCTGACCAGTAAGCAAAGGAAAATAAATAGAACCAAAGGGAAAAAGTGGAACTAGAAAAGTTCAGAAAAAATCATGAAATCTCAAACAAGAAAAATAGAAGGATTGGCTCCCCAGTATGGTCACCAATTTTTGGTGTTGTAAAATTATGAGTGTGGACACAAACAATTCCTCTAGCCCGATAATGGGTCTAGCCATAACTGATACATTCTATGGAAGATTTCCTTAGGTTATAACCAATTAAGAGGGCCTATCTCTTACTACGCTTATCATGTTTGATGATTTCCTTGCTTGCTCACTCCATCTATCTCTCATTTCCTTCTTCAAACACCTAAAAAAGGTAAACACGAGCAAACAACAACCATGATAATAGAAAAATTGTAATTCAACCTACTTAACAAGTCAAGAAAAATTAAACCATGAAAATGTAAGATGACACATCATGTATGAAATCAATCGTAGTTGCATATATATTGAATTAAGAAGATATTAGAATCGTTGTCTTAACCTTTCCATTCTCCTCTGACAAAACCAGGTTCCCACACACTTCTGCTAGCATTCCATGATGGCCTCAACAATGATAGTTTTAAGGCTCTTCCCCTTAGGCTTCACACTAAACCAAATTCACACTTCTCCCTCACAAAACTAGAGAGATGCAATTATGAATAGCTTGTTATTTACTCCAAACTTAATTAGCACTAGCACACCAACATTAACACTATAACACTAGCTTGTGCTTAGGGAATAGGGAGGTTTATATAGAATGAATGGATGGGAGATGGATCCTCTTCTCATGGGAGAATGTCTTATCTCTTGAGGTAGTTCCATACTTATTGGCGAAAGTATCCTAAACTGACATCCTTGGCTCCATCTGACCAAACCATTTACCAGACTTCTGTTATGAAGCTTCTAGAGCTAGAAGCTTCAGCTCTTTATTTAAAAAGTTTTCCATAAGAGGACTGACACGACTAAAACAAAGCTCGGTCACTGCGGTTGGTGCTAGGGACAGTGTTAATCCCTGCATATTAGTGCGAGGAGGACAAGGGCCATTAGCGCCGGTCTTGTAAACTAGGAAAAACAAAATATTTTGGAGGAATGGTGCAAAAGGGAATTGTTCTGCTCATGAAAAGGGACACAATGGGAGTTTCTTCATGAAGGGAAAACATGTAGGGTTCATTGTAGAGGTCCTTCAAGATCAAGGAATAGGGAGTACAGGGACAGTGAATTTTTTTTTTGTAACAACAATGATTTTATATCCATCTTGATGAAGCATTTTACTTTCTATAACTAATCTAATAAATTTTCAATCCCATGTAGGGGTACCTTTTCTTGATCGTAACCTTGTTCAATTCTTTGTAATTGATGCATATTTGTTGAGTTCCATCCTTCTTTAGGAAAATTATGATATGTTACCCACAAAGTAGGGCACCTAGTTGAACTACACCATATCCAACAACTATTACAACTCCTTCCTCACTTCACTTTTTTCAAGAATACACTATCTTTATAGCCCAATATTTAATAATGAAGATTCTGGAAATTATTTGATTTCATGCTTCATTTCCCTCTTTGGCTGGTATCCCTCTAGGCTACTACAACACTCCTCTATAGCTCTATATAACTCATTGCAGTATTTTTTTCTCTTCTTTAGTACACCCCTCAAAGGATTCCTCCACTCTTTTTGACTCTGTAGAATAATTTTCTCATAAAAATAATAAAACCTATTCTATACTAGAACTAAACATTTTTTTGGCCTGGTTGGCACTCCCTAATGAAATCTTGGACATTCCTTTGCGTGTATTGATGATGACTGATTACCCTTCCATGATGGGACACCAATAGTTTGCTAACCATGTGAACATTTATTTTCACATATAAATGTGGGTGCTTACAAGAAGAACTCCACATATATCATCTTGTACTACATTCAAGTACACTTGACCAATATGGTTGCCATTAATATCAAGTATTATTCTACATTATTCTGTTAGTTTCATTTCTTCATCCTTATTTACCCATGCCATCTAATATGAGACAAGGTGAGCATGAATTTCCAATCCAAGTTTATTATTTAAATGTACAACTACGATATTACCCTCTGAACCTGAGTTGAACATGGCATCAAACTTGGTCTCATTGGCATCTATTTGAATTTGGAAGAGCTTGTACATATCATGTTTTCTTCATGGTGAAGGCTAGTTTGATTCAACTCTCTCTATGCTAATGTGTATATAATATTTGCATCCACATCATAGCTACTTTAAATGTCATTAGTCAAATATTTGGTTTAATGATTACTTCTCTTCTTATATTTATTTAGTTTCTCCGGGTTCTAATTGGTAACCATAGTTTTTTCTCATCCTTTCTCCTTTCCACTTAATTTTCGCTTCCTTGGAATCTTCCTAGTATTATTTCTATTTTGAATCATGTGTATATACTTTCTTTTGGTACAACATTTTTTTGGTATTGTTCCAATATGCAATCCTCGTCGACTATTTTGGGCTTCAAAACCATTAACTTCTTTGGAAGATGGATATGTACAACCCATATTCTTGAGTACATATGGGATATTGGAAAATATACCATACATGATGGTCATATTCCTAAACTATGTTTTCTACTCATATAACTTGTAGCCCTACATTTTGCCAAACTATTACATTCTATCCATTGCTCTTTTATATACCCAATAGGGTGGAATTAGGACTTTATAAGGTCTCTATTGTCCCCTAAATTACTTATTATTATATCACACCCTCAAGCCTAAGTGTGTCCATATGGATTTCCCACCAGGTAACCACATGTCTCTGAAACATCAATCTAGCAAGTGATATTTTCTACCTCTCATCTATATGGTGCACGCTAAAATATACTTCTAATGTTTGCGACCACTCATACAATTTTAAAGCATAAGTTCCACTTTGGTATAGTTTTATGTTGATCCCAACTTCCATATTGAACATGGAATGTGAATAAGTACTAACACTCAAACTAGGCTACTCTTTCTTAGTATTTCTCTCTGATTCTTTTTTTTGGATCTTCATGGTCCCCATATTTTCCCTCTAATATAACCTCTATGTTAGTACCCAAACCTTTTGAAATTTCAAACTTGCTTCTAAAGCCACATTAAGTATGTATATTGTGGCTAATATATACAACTTGAATAAGTAACCTTGAGATCCTTAGTACTACCATATTACGGTTATTGTGGATAAATTTATTGGTATTTGCTCGTGTTCTTTCACATTCTTCCTAAACCACTCTTTGGTTTCCATACAACTTCTCACAATATTCCCTAAAGAAACTTATTCTCATAACATCCATAAAGATGAAAAACCAACATAGTTTTTCAATATGAATTATTTACATGTTTTCAAAATATACATCAATAATATAATTGTTAAGTAGAAGATGCTTCTCATTTCTCTATTAATAAAAAAAATCCTTACTAACATAGTATATTCAATAATCGTGATGGGTTGTAGGTTAGAGTAAATATGATTAAAATTTATTTTTATTTCTAGCTTTTTATGAAAAACATTTTTTTTAATTCTTACATTCTCTAATTCTTTACCTTTTGTTTCATATTTTCTTCCATTATGAGTGTGGACAAAATCTATGATCTTGAGATTTGCGTTCTCATTTCACTACCCTAAGAAGTGGCGAAGGAAACGGGGGCACTTAAAATGTTCAAGATATTTACTACATGAGGAGGTGGATTTGGAAGTGGAGTTGTAGATTCACATGGTTTTTCCTCCACTTATGTGATAGTCTACTCATGATTTATTCTTTGATGCTCTAGGATATAACGTGTCAAAAGAAGAAGATGTACTTATAAGATTGAATATCTCCACTACTTATTCGAGAACAGTTAAATATTTTTAGATTTCTTCCTTTAGTTAGAATGTACCCTAAATATCTTATTTATTCCTCTACTTTTCTTCCTCTTCTTAGGATTATTCCTTTCTTAGAGGTGTTTTATGAAGTCCATGAAGTACTTTTCTATTAAATTCAGTGCTCAGAGGGTTTCACTACACCTTATTTGATTGATTGTCTTCAAAAGGGTATTATTATTTTTCTAGGGATCATCATTTCCTATTGGCCTATCCTTGACAAGCCCACCCCCTTTCCCTTTTATGGACTTAAAAGTTAACTATGATCTTAAAGCAATTGTTCTTTGCTCCAGGTTTCTTGATGGTTATTTTTATTTGTTGATTTATTTTTATTCTATTATCCTATGAATTTTATCTATTCAACTAAATCGGTACATTTCTTCTCACTCCATGTGTTGATGGATTGGATGAGGATAGGTTTTCCCTCTTGGATTTCGAAACTTTTGTGGAAATGCACATATTAACTGTCAACGTTTATTTAGGAGTGGAGAAACTCATAATCTATTTCTGGTAGGTGGATACATCCATTTAGTTTTAATTGAATCACCTCTAGAAGGTTGTTTTTTAGCTCCAATTCTATACAAATTTTGGCACAAGTAAATATATTTCCTTTTAATTCATCCTAGCCACTATGGGTTGTGTCACTAGTGTGAGTTAAGGTAATTTCTTTTTAAAATATTAGTTGAAGTACTACTATGATGTCCTCTAATGCTGAATGTATAGGGTTAAGTTATGGATAGTAGTAAGTGAATAAGCTACACATATACCATTAGTTATGAAGAAAAGCTCAAAATTAAAAGAAAAGAAAATTTTCTTTTTTTCGATTACATAGGAATTGGTAACTGGAGCAGCCTCGCAACTCGCGTAACATGGGGTCAATTCTGAAGGCATAACACGGGGTCGATTCTAACCGCTACCACTATAACCCCTAGGAACCGCGCCCGCCCCTCTCCACAACTCCGGGCTAGTCTGGGGGATTTGAACTCGTGACTTTCAATACGGAGCCCGCCTTTCTAACAAACTTCACCGCATTGTGATTACCAACTCGCTTATGTTTGCAAGCTTTGCTGAAAACAACTAAGTTACGAGATATAGCGTTCAATTATCCCCAACTACGAAGAAAGGTGATAAAGTATTAAAAAGTATTATAATATTATAATTAATATATAAAGATGTTACGTTATGTATGTCTAAAATCTATTTTATTTTTTTAAGGAAAATTAATGCATAAGTTATAATATAATCACACGGTCGAATGATATAAACCATATGATATCCCCTGTAGAGGAAAGGGAAAGGGTGAACGAACAGACAAATATACCTCTGGGCAGCGAATATACCATATGATGTTCACAGGTAGAGACAGGGGGAAAACGGAACAAAGACGCAGATATACTGGCGAAGTTTCAATACCACTTTTAGTTCTATACATTTTAGTGGGAATTAATCCGAGGGAGATATACTGGCGAAGTTTCAATAGCACTGTTAGTTCTATACATTTCAGTGGGAATTAATCCGAGGGAGATATACTGACGAAGTTTCCATTGCACGTTTGGTTCTACACATTTTAGTGGGAATCCTAGGCACATATACAGCGAAGTTTGCGTTGAAGTTTGGTTGTACACAATTTAGTGGGGATTCGTTACATTTTGTTAAGTTTTTGTATTCCTTCGTTGATAGACTTTTAATATTGCCGCTGGTCTGTCCATTTAGATGGTGCTTTCAGTTTTTTTAAAAACCTTTTTTTAGAACTTCACCTTAACTTCTCCTCCATATCAATATCTGAAATACAACGTTAGTTAATTTATAATGCTTGTGAACTAATCCAGGGTTAGCAAAATTATGGTGCTCCTCAACAAATAAAAAAAATAAAAATGGAATCATTTTATTTCTGAAGGTGAACCTAAGATAATTTCAATAAGACTCCAAGGAATATATATGGATGGAGCTTAGTTCTCTTAAGTGTTCCAGGTTAGCGTTCTTTCATGAAGTTTGAAATGCTCTCTCTACCCCTACAATCGTACTCTTAGGATTAACAAATTTAACTGCCAATTTTTATTACAATTTGTATATTACCGAATTTAATAAGTTATATCAAACCATGATATAATTTCCTCTTTATGTACATGTTTCCGTAGACAAAATATATCTCGTTTCTCAAATATAAATTTATGTATGTAATTTTACATATACATCACTACATTGATTTACACCTATTCTTTACAAATAAATCACTACATTTATATATAAATAAGTGTGAACGCATGTGTAAATGAATTAATAAAAATATGTTCCGTTTTGGTTATTTCTCATAGTTTTCTTTCTATCTAAATATTATAGAGTATTTACCTAGTCATATAAAGTAAATTTACTTCAAAATTCCTAACTTCACATCAATATGATATTACTCATGAAATTAAAAAAAATTGTAACACCCTTTCGTTTTCTGTAAGGATCGTTTCCTTTTCCAACCGAATTATATTAATTATGGTTTCATTTTTGACTGAATTATATTATAATCGAGGGCGGAAAAGCCATCAACTGTTTAGTGAAAGAAATAAAGTCAAGTAATTTTTATTAATAAATAAGAGGGATCGGAATTATTTAGTAATGAACCGTTTAGTAAGAAATTTTTGCCAAAGAAAGAAACACAAAAATCTCATTAGAGATGGGATTGGGATAAATATTCCATGATAAGGACTCTTAGATAAGATTTAATCAAGATAAATATTCCATGATAAGGACTCTAAGATAAGATTTAATCAATAGGTGAGAATAATACATTAAATTTTTTAGCTAGAAAAATATGTTAAGAATGGGTAAGAATAAAACACTCTGGGAGAGAAAAGCTAGTTTTGAAGGAAAAAATCTAGACAAGTGGAGTTCCAGAATCACAAAAGGGGGACACGGCTGAAAGAAAAACGTATTATGGAAGAAAATGTATAAAATACCTACTCAAGGGATCAACAGGGGTTGTTGATACCGTACAAGTTACATCTCATCTAGTGGGTGGACTCGAGGATTTATGTTCAAGTTTGGGTCGAAAAGGTGAAAAATTCCCGATTGTTCCCATAACAGTGATACTATTTAGATTATCTATTATTTTATTTTCGTAATATGAACAGTTATATGCAAATCTTTTCTTCAGAACACTATCGTTATAAGAATACTTTTGCTTGAAACTTAAATCTAGTGCTAAGATGCATTTGTTGTGTCATTAGGAAGTTTTTTTGTTTTTTAGAGAAACATATGGATTTACAAATTAGTTGACTATGTACGATAGCAAGTTGAAGCTTAAATATTGATTTTTCTGAATGTAATGAGGTGTATTACTATTGTGATCATGTATCTACACGATTCTTATTTCTTTACAGTATATGTTCCTAAGTATACAATGGTATAGAAAATTGTGTAACCGATTCTTATTTCTTTACAGTATATGTTCCTAAGTATACAATGGTATAGGAAATTGTGTAAATTTTTTTGTTACGTGTATAACAGGTAATAGTTAGAAGAGTGTAAAGGAAAAAAAGTAATAAAGAGTAGAAAACAATGAATGAATCTGACAGGGATAATTGTGAATTAACTATTGAAGCTGAGTTGTAAATTCCTAGAGTAATTCTTTTAGAACACACAAAATTCTTAATCTCGGGTAGGATATAATTGAAAGCACTCGAATTCTAATGGTCAAACACAGAGGAAAAATAATACACTAGGCAACTTGTCAAAAATTCATCTAATTATAACTACCTAAGAAGTTATATCATAGCGAAGCTATTAAATCTATATACATGTTAGTACTATTCATATGTAATAAGATAACAAGTGCATCTTTTGAAAGGAAACCAATGAATAATTTTTACGTGTGTGAACTACTAGAATACAAGCAAGATAATGACTAATTCATTTTCCTTTCTAACGTATTCACTAGCAAAAGGAAAAATTGAGAAGTGCTCGAATACACTAAGAACATATAAGGGTACAGAAAAATTGAGAAGTGCTCGAATACACTAAGAACATATAAGGGTACAGATAGTGATGTAGTAAATTAACAAATACCACACAGGAAAGGAAATTCATATATATATATATATATATACTCACAATTCTTCACTCGTTGATTGCATCACTGTCTACCAAGGAAGAAACAAAATTACCCTCGAGCATGCTGTAATAAAAAATAAACCTCTAAGGAGAAGTAATATTGAGTATCGTTGAAGGAAAAAATTGTCCCGACCACTAGAATACAGAAAATACATGTCATTGTGCGAGGAATACACTTTACAATGCGTTAATCATATGTCTGCGCCCATAGCAATTAGGGTCTCGATATTTATAGGTTTGAAATATAATAGCACGGTACAACTAACTAAGGCTAGTACCTATAGACTAAACAAAGAAACCAGACACAAAATTCCCTTGATTAACAGAACTACATCTAAATTTCCATAAGGCATGCGCTACGAGTAATTCATAGTAGCACCGAATACCAATGAATCTTAGCGGAACATGATACTAAATCGAAGCCCAGAAAGGGAAATTTAACCAACCTAAAAGCTAGAGTGGCTGAATATTAGTGCTCATCGTGTTCTTCTCAGTTCACATGGAAGGGTTATTGCAAATATTATTTAATAACTGCAAGATAGAAGATACAAGGTATGAGTATCCTGTGGTTCGAAGTCCGAATTAATAGGGTAGAATCATTACAAGCGAACTCAAGATCACAACTGTCTAGGGAAAACAGTGCATGCTCACATCTCTACATAAATAAGAGAAGTAGCAATTTGAGACGTTGGTGAGGAAATTTGAAACAATAGCAAGTTGGAAAGGGAAAGTGTAAATATATATATAAAAAGAGATGGCGCAGTGATAATTTTGTTCTAAGGACCGTAAAAAATAAAACCAAAGAGGCATCATGCCATAGGAAAAAATAAAAATAAAAAATCCCCAAAAATGATGTGAAGCGTTTACCTCATATTATCCTTCTAAGTCTCTAAGTCTAGGTCACCAAATCGAATTGACCTATTTTTCCGTCGCTCCTTATACAAGAATTGAAAACAACAATGGATCCAATCACATTGGTTGTTAGCATGGTAATCTTATATGAGTGGAAAATATAAATGGTAGTGAAAACGAGCGACATAAAAATACCATTATTTACTTGAACTCAAATGAGTAATGAAATTGAAGGAATGCGACCTTAATATGGGCGTCCCACCTGGAACCAAAGTAAGAGAAACATGATCTCATCGATTGTAAGACATATAAAAAACAAAAGCATAGGCTATGAGAATTAGTCTATAGGAATGCCATTAGAGGGGAGTGAAATTAGCTAGCAAACGAAAGAAAATGTTACATGTAGAACTTGGCAAGGGACAAATGTGAAGGTTAGAAAAGTACGCCTTGCATCCATGACCTCTCTGTGCCACCAGAAGGCCATAGTGTGAGGAATGGATGAAGAGATATGCTGCAAACACAAAAGGTGGTAGAGTAAATGACATACTAACCAAATGTCTACAGAATAGAAAGACTAGGGTTTGTGTAGTGAGATCCCTATCCTTAAATTCCATCCTCTCATCTCAATCATTCAGTTGCTTACTCCATGTGAAGGAGGAAGATGTAGCAAGAGAGGATTGAACACTTAATTTCCCAAGGCAAAGCAGAACATGTGGCATTAAAAATATTGGGGTTTTTGTATAATCAAATGTCAAGGGTGATTAAATATGTACCTGTGAAACTTAATTTATGCTATGTTTGTGTTGGTAGCAGTAACAAAATATCTATGTGCATTACAAAACCTCAGAAACGTTCCCCTTCATATACCCTCGCATACTCACTTACAAATCGACATAATATCAATATCAGAAGTCTTAAAATGAACTGAACTTAAACATAACATCTATCGATCAAGAGGTGTATACCAACATTAGTATTACACACTTTGATGTGTATATTAAACATAGGCATGAGTGTTAAATGTTATTTGCAAGTTAGGGGTAAGATTATGATGTAATAAGCCTGTGAATGTTAAGGAGTGGAGTAAATAAAATATGTATATACATTTTACTAAAGTCATAAAAGGTGGGTGGTCCTTAGTGTTCATAACCAATACCATATCCAGAACATCTTCATAGGAAAACAAGAACATGCATAATTGTAGGAGTATTGTTGATACTTACACATATATATAAAAAAAAAAAATGTAGTAGATTGTGGGTTTGTGAGAGATGGTATGAGAGCCCAATTTCACAATTTGGTCCTTACGAAACCACGATAGAAATAAGTAGAATTATGTAGGCTTGAAGAGTTGAAGTAAGTAATGTAGAACTAATATTTGATTATGTTTGAAATAAAAGGTAACCAAGTGATATGAATACAATAGAATGGCATATGATATCCCTCCAGCCATCATCGAAGGTAAAGACTTATATGTCAAATGGGGAAATGAGGCCACCCCATCAACCCCTCAATTTATCGACGTTATTAGAAATACCCAACAAGAGTTGACATATATGAGGAACATCAATGAATGTCTGTTAAAGGGTAGTGAGGAATAAGAAAGGATGATCAACAGACTAATTGAAAGTTCTATCCATATAACTATAGAAAGTGAAGCATTCAAAATAAATAAAATGGGCACAAAATCAAACGGATATTACACTAGAGGGTATTCAAATAAAACATATCCAAAAAAACATAAGAGAAAGAAAACAATTGGAGCTAGAAAGGGAATTTAGGAAAATCAAGCCCCCTAGTATTGATGGGGAAAGGGAGAAGGACACAGAAGCATGGCTTCTTAATATGACCAAATACTTTCAATTTTATGAATATGAGAGTAACTTGTAGGCCATATTCGCCATTTATCAGTTGTAAGGGAAAGTTTCCCTTTGGTCAAAAGAAGCTAAGAGTGTGTATATGTTGGAAGGAAAGACAATATCTTGGGAGGTGTTCCAGAAATGGTTCATGTCCTGCATCTGAACGAAAAATATTATGATAACCGTGTAAAGGAGTTCCATTAGTTAAGACTGGGACAATTAACCATGGACTAGTTTGTGTCAAAATTTACCAATTTACTGCGATAGCTTCCCTACATTAATGAAAAGAAAGCCAAGTGTAGTGGTTTTAAAATTATTAAACTATTGTCTATAAGGAAAGAATTGAGTTCAACAATCCCAAGATAATGAACGAAACAGTAAGGAAGGAAAGACTATGTTATTAGCAGTTCAGGAATAAGGGGTAAGGCAACGAATTTTGGCAAAGTAAAGACAAACCAAAGCTGCAATAGGGGGGAAAAGACAGAACATTGCTTATCTTAAATTTTTTGGGAAGGAACATCAATTGAAAAACTTCACTAAGTGTCACATCTCATTCTCTACACATCCCTACAGAAACATGAACTTGAAATAGAGTTAAATTTTTTCTTTTCCTTTCTTATCCTTTCTAAACCCTTGATGATGGTAATGACCTTTTATTAAAATATATGAAAGCATATGTTTGTGTTATATTTTTCTTGTTCCATGGTTATCCTTTAATTGTATCCTAGGATTATTTATACATTGCATGAACATGGTATTATTTAGAATCCCTAGCTATACCCTTATGTTTTGGCTTTTATGGCACTAAGTGAAAATGTCCCTATCCTTCGCTTTACCTTAATGGTGCCAAGGTGTATGCAATCCCATATATCATGTTAGAATGAATTAAACCTTTGTTTATTTTCACTTGTACCTAACTATCTCTCCACCACTCACCACCTTACAACTCACACCCTTCATGTGAATAACACGCTCCTCCTCTTCCTCGTTTCTCTTCTAGAGGCTAGCAAAGATCGATGGTTCTCGTGATCTCCTCCCAAATCAACGACCCTCATGCCATTTCTTTTACCCTAAACCTTATTTTCTTTACACCTCCCACTGAACTAGGTTTTACGTTTTTTCTATTCAGATGAGAGGCGTGCCTTGGCTAGCTAGCCTATGCTTGGTTATGGAGGTGGCACTCCCTGTATCGCTAGATCGTTTGGTGAGCATCCTCTCGGCACACTGTTTTCTCAGTTACTTGGGTGTTTCTGCTAAAGTTGTATATATACATATTTTTGGTTTGATTACAGTTAGTTTGTGAGTTGCATGGTTTTAACTAAGTCTTCTCTATTTCATTAGGGTGCATGGCCTCACGAAGAAGAAATACTTATGTCCCTTTTCCACCGATTTTATTCTCTCGCTCCCAAAGTATGATGATCTTATAAGACCCACCATCTCTTTTTTTGTTTCCAAGCACCTATATCATATCTTATTGGAGTGTGGTTGGTTTCTTTGTAGGAAATTAGGGTTTTCCCTTCGTTGATAAACCTGGGGTTTACTGGCAAACCATATGCACAGGTAATAATGATTTCCTCCACCCTTCTTAGTAAAATTTTATTCCAATCCCTGAATATGATTCTAGGGCAAAACTTTTGACTTTGGGTTAGCTCAAATGGGCAGACCTCAGGCATACAGAAGAATCGCTCTCCTCTTGACATTAACTCGCAGGTAACAATATTTAAATGCTTGTGTAGTTTTATGTGTATTAATGGGGGTTTATACTCTTACTTAGGTCATCTTTGATAACCTTTTATTGGTTAATTTCAGTGTTTCCAGGTAACCTATCGACTCTTCCTTCTCTACGGAATTTGAGATGGTACTACGGAATTGGCCCTCACACCCCTATTGATTCTTCCCCACGTGGGTAGCCTTCGCATGGTTCACTCTGAGAGTAATTTTTGCTTATCTGATATGGGTCTTAATGCCTTAACCATATCAGTGTGCCATCATGTCTCTGGTTTCCTGAGAACTTATCTCTATTCTTATAGTGGTTGTAATAATATGTATTGAAAACTTTTGGTCATATTAACACCATTAAAAGGGATACTAAGAGGCAGTTTCCTCACACTAGTCTTATATCTACATTTAATATAACCACTTTCGTACTCAGTTCTAGTTGGACAATTGGTTTGAAGTTTTTGGTTTGAATGTAATCTTATACTACTATGGTTTATATGTTATTACTACCTGTGATGGGCATTAGGCATAAATATTTAAATGGTTTCTTTGAAAGGTTCCATGCCTCTTTCATCTACCACAATTTGTGACAGTTACAAATTATGAATTAATTCTCTTTCTGGGTTTCACAAGTTTTGTGTAGTTCTGGTTCATTTTGAGATGGATGTTTTCATGCAGCTTTCAACCCCGGGTGAAAGTACCAAGCTTTACTGTTAATTTCTTTATAGATGGACAATCGAGATTGAGTTTGAAGGGAATATCCTTCATATAAGTCATGGATGGATGGCTGATGTTAAGGGAGCACGAAGGGTTTCCATTTCAATCTTAAATATAGATGATTTTGAACATCCATGGATTCTCGTTGCTGCTTGTAATGTGGTTGAGCCTGTTTATCTAAAAATTTTCAAATACTTGAGTGATTAGGTGTCCTTCACATGCTGCAACCAAATTTATGAAATTGAAACGATTAGCGCAACCACATTTAGGAAATAGAAATGATTTTGAGAGTGAGGAAATATGATGTCGATAGAAATGATTTACATCACAACATGATATGAACATATTTTAGTCAATTAATTGCTTGCCCCATCATGAGTCATTTGCATTGGCAGAGCTATAATGCCACATGTTATGTGGGAAGGCAAATCGTTTATGTTCGGTTTTCTATCGATTCTATTCCATTTCTCAGCTTTCACATCCTTGGTACAACCATATTTTCTTTCCTGTTCTCTTGATCATTGATTCTATTAAATTTCTCAGGCCTTTGGATGCTCCTTGCTTATTTTGTTCTGTCTATCTGATTATTGTTTCTCAGAGTGTTTGTCATGGATATTAGTTTAGCCCTTTTTTTTCATCATTATTTATTGTGCATTGGTTGGTTCAATGATAAGAGTTGTCAGGTCACTATTTAATGTCGAGCTTATTTCAACTATCTAGTTCGTGTTTGCATTGATTATTGAATCGGTATTTTTTGCTCCAATTATTAGATTATCTTTTTTCACACTGTTTATCATGGTTGTTGGTATAACTTCGTTATTTTAAACATTATTACTATGGTTGTTGTATACATTAATCGTTGAGTAGTTCGAGATCGATTTTTCATATCACAACCACATTAGGATTGTTAGTGTAAGGTCCTTGGTTAGCTGGGCACGGTTGGGCGAGCGGGCGCGGGCGAGCCGGGCCGCACGACGATCGAAGAGCGTGGGCACGTGGGTGCGCGGGTGCATAGGCAAGCGCCCGGGCAGACAGGTGGATGAGCGGGCACACAGGCGAGTGCGCGGGCGGGCGCGCGAGTTTAGCTGCACGCGGGCGGGCGCGCGAGCTGGGCTGCACGCGGGCAGGGTGCGGGCGAAGGACGAGCCGGCCTGCACGAGATATGCGACGAACACTTGCGACATTTGGTGAACGACTAAGTGTGGCGGCGTTGGTTTATACCCACGGATGGAGGCATTATGCGATGGGCGAGGCCGACTCACGATGGAGTGGAGGCCGACTTCACATAACGTGCGAAAGGGGTGTGTATGGCGTTTGTGGGGCGGTCGGCTGGGCAGCCCACCCACACGCTATGTAACATATATATATGCGATGCAAGGGGAGCATTCAAACAACAAATTCATTCGATCATCTTTCGCTCAAGTGTAGTGCGCAGTTCCTTGTGCGCAGAAGTGACAAGAGGTGAGCGCATAACTCATGCGCTAGTCTTGGTGAACGCACAGAGATAGTTCGTACTTGGAGATTGGGTGAAGGCGTGGGCAAGGTGTGCCCGGTGATCGGTCGAAGTGCAGATTTGTGTGAGACTTGAGGAGGGAGTCTTGGTGACTCGGGTGAGCACCCTCCCACTGTGCAAGGTGAGCACAGAGATTGTAAAAGGCTGTTTTGCCTCTATTGTAAAATTGGCTAAGTATAGACTTGGATTTTGCCAAGGATACTTGTGAAGCTTGTATTGTTGAAAAAAGATTGATTATTATATATTGTTGGGCAGACACATTGTTCAGGGAGTTTTCCCTCCCTTTATACTGTGCAATTGTTGTTCTCTTTTATAATTGCTAATGATAATGAATGAGTATGGGTGTTCATTAGTATAAAGGTTATGCTTAATAATACTTGGTTGCGAAACATAAACTAAGTAAGAGAAAGTGAATTAGGCGTAGTCCATGAATATTAGTATTGGTGAAAAGAAAGTGTTCGATGGTGCCGCACCTCGCCAAGAGCAGTTGGAAGACTACCGCAGGCCTGGGGGCGTGACAGGTGGTATCAGAGCTAGTGCCGGGGAGTTGGTGCTAGTGTTGAAGCATTGAAGCTGATACACACCTACACTTCGTGACAGGTGGTATCAGAGCTAGTCTGAAGACTTGGAGGAGTCTTGCAGGAAGCTAGGTAAAGCAAGTGTGCATACACTTGGAAGTTGATGACAGGTACTTGATGGTGAAGGAAGTTGTTTCACATACAAGTGGAACAAGAGTTGGTTCATGATTGCAGGGACTTGGTGAACATGGAGATGGCTGAAAAGGCAAAGATGGTGGATGAACCTACGATAGATGAGTCTAGCTATAATGCAGTTGAAGCCTTTTGGTGCAAAGTGTTGGAGCAAATGAGTCAGTGGAGTTCTGACTGGGTTTCAATGAAGGCTGAAAACATGAAGATTCGGGAGAGTTGTTCGGAACTAAGAAGGGAACTTAAAGAACTCAAGAGCCAATGCGAAAGTATGACAGATGTTGAACTCAAGGAACTTGATGAGGAGATCCAACAGAGTGTTCTTGGTCTTCAAGAGCTCTTTGATGAAATAGCCCAGTTAAGGAAGGAAAGTACCAGGGTGGAAGCCGAAATCAAGCAAGTTGAGGAAGAAATAAAGAAGAAGCTTCTTGGTAAGAAGGTTGTTGTGATTGAGCAGGAAGAGCTCAACTACATTGACAGGTTGGGAACTCACTACTGAGACAATCCAGAGGACATTGGAAATTTTTTTTTGTATGAAGTTGATCATTGGACACTTGGTTGGTACACTTGAGCAAAATGCGATGGAGGACAAGCTTGAAGGAAGTCAAGCTGGACTAGGATCGGGTTGCCTAGAAGAGCCAAGCAAGGAGGTGAAGTACCTTAGGAGGAATGTCAAGATGGAGCATGAGCCAATTGACACTTCTGAGGCCGAATTCTTGAAAAAGGTTGCTGATGTAAGGCGCAAGACAAAGCCAACAGAGGGAGGTGATTCCTTGAAGCTAAGTTTTATGCAGGTAACCATGAAGGGCAAGAGATTTGCAGCTTTGGTGGATATGTGAGCTACTCATAGCTTCTTAAGCAGGAAGGCAGCAAAGTATTTTGGGAAGAAAGCAAAGATGGAGAGGGAATGGAGTGCTTTCAAAGCAGTCAACTCTACCATAAGAGTTATTGATGGTGTGTTGAAGGACACTCACGTGAAAGTAGGATCGTGGTTTGGAAAGTTGGACTTGAGGGTTGTGGACATGGATGATCATTCTATGGTGTTGGGGCTGGACTTTATGGAGCTTGCAAAAGCCATACTAATGGTGGACTGGGACATTCTCTTGATCACAGCTGAAGGGAGAACCATGATGGTACCGATGAATAGAAGAAGTTGCTTGGGGTATAGGCGAAGGATGACTTCTATGACTTTGTATCCCAAAGATCCAAATGTGAAGCATGAGGATGTGGAGCAAAGAAGACTTGGGAGTGTGACTCAAACAACGAAGGAAAGGAAGCTAGTTGACTTCGTTGCAAGAGCCGGGAAGAAGGATGAAGAAGGTGAGAAGGCAACCTCACGAACATGGAGACACTTGATGGGAGCATCTTCTACTAATGATCTTCACAATGGAGTTGCAAATGAAGGGAGTCCGAGTACTACTTCAGAGGCAGTGGTTGATGAGGATTATGGAGGTAGAGATCCTGCTGGGATAGTGGACTTCTGCAGGTATGCCATGGGCATATATGAATTTCAGTTGACAAAGGACAAGCTAGTTGAGCTTGGATGTACATGTGAGGAGATTGAGGCTGTGCATAGATACTTGAGGACACAACATCAATCTGACACATGGGTAGATGAGAGTCACGGAGGAAACTTCCTGGCCCTCCTTTCTCTATAGACAACCTTGGAGATGGGTTGGTGTGGAGGCCTTGGTAGGGAGGAACCACACCAACTTTGCAAGGAGCCTTGGAAGGAGGCTTCTTTATTACAGATGCAGACTTGGATGCAGATGAACAGATGTTGGGATGGAGTCTACATGGGCTGGACATCAGGTTGAAGATATGGAGCATGGCAGTTGTGCAGGGACATGAAGCAGGTGCATATGTGGAAGTGTCATTTATGGACATTCTATGAGGAGTGCCGAAGCAAAGGATGTTGTGTAGGTGCTGTTATGGAGATGTATGAGCTAGTGGAGAGGTTGTACACTCTTGTGCAACAAGACCATGGCTTGGACATGTTGCAGATGGGATGGAGTTTCCATGGACCTGAGCATGGGATGATAGATAGATTCTTGATGAGTCCGAGATGTAGCAGAGGTCAGGGGAAGACTTGTGGTGGCATAAGGATGTGCATTCTTGTGATTTGGGCGTATGGTTGGACTGATCACCCGACTAGTTCGAGTCATGAGGGGTACCAATGTGCAGAGAGATGTGACTATCAGTTTTACACTTGGCAGGGGCATACAGAGAGATGTTGCTGTTGGGTCAACATGGTGACACATGATACGGATGTGTTGGCATGGTGAAGCATCTGATGAAAGACTACATGGAGGGATGACACATGATGAGGTCGACACAGGATGTTGCAGTGAAGATTGTGGCAAAGGGGTCGATGATCATGGATCGAGATGATATCTGACATACCGTTGAGGTGTATACCTTGGTATGGTGAGCTTGGTGGCAGTTGGTCACTAAGGTGAGACATGATGGAGATGGAGTTCTGCATATGTTGCAAGGATGTTTGCCTTATGTGGAGGAGTTGACATCATGGATAATGATGATCTTGGTGGATGGCTACCGAGATGGTATGTTGTCGAGGACGACAATGATTTCAGGTGGAGGAGGATGTAAGGTCCTTGGTTAGCCGGGCGCGGTTGGGCGAGCGGGGGCGGTTGGGCGTGGGTGAGCCAGGCCGCACGACGGTCGAAGAGCGCAGGCACGTGGGTGCATAGGTGGGAGCACGGGAGCACAGGCGGACGAGCGGGCGCACAGCCGGGCGCGCGGGTGCACGGGTGGGAGCGCGAGTTTAGCTGCACGCGGGCGGGCGGGCGAGCGGGTGCGCGGGCGGGTGCGCGAGCTGGGTTGCATGCGAGCAGGGTGCGGGCGAAGGACGAGCCGGCCTGCACGAAATATGCTACGAACACTTGCGACGTTTGGTGAACGACTAAGTGTGGCGGTGTTGGTTTATACCCATGGATGGAGGCGTTATGCGATGGGCGAGGCCGACTCACGATGGAGTGGAGGCCGACTTCACATAACGTACGAAAGGGGTGCGTATGGCATTTGTGGGGCAGTCGGCTGGGCAGCCCACCCACAGGCTATGTAACATATATATATATATATATATATATGCGATGCAAGGGGAGCATTCAAACAACAAATTCATTCGATCATCTTTCGCTCAAGTGTAGTGCGCAGTTCCTTGTGCGCAGAAGTGACAAGAGGTGAGCACATAACTCATGCGCTAGTCTTGGTGAACGCACAGAGATAGTTCGTACTTGGAGATTGGGTGAAGGTGTGGGCAAGGTGTGCCCGGTGATCGGTTGAAGTGCAGATTTGTGTGAGACTTGAGGAGGGAGTCTTGGTGACTCGGGTGAGCACCCTCCCACTGTGCAAAGTGAGCACAGAGATTGTAAAACGCTGTTTTGCCCCTATTGTAAAATTGGCTAAGTATAGACTTAGATTTTGCCAAGGATACTTGTGAAGCTTGTATTGTTGAAAAACGATTGATTATTATATATTGTTGGGCGGACTCATTGTTCAGGGAGTTGCCACTCCCTTTATATGTGCAATTGTTGTTCTCTTTTATAATTGCTGATGATAATGAATGAGTATGGGTGTTCATTAGTATAAAGGTTATGCTTAATAATACTTGGTTGTGAAACAGAAACTAAGTAAGAGAATGTGAATTAAGCGTAGTCCATGAACATTATTATTGGTGAAAAGAAAGTGTTCGGTGGTGCCGCACCTCGCCAAGAGCGGTTGGAAGACTACCACAGGCCTGGGAGCGTGACAGTTAGTCTCTACGTTGTTAATCAAAATTGGGCTTCAACCAACTTATGTTATGTCTCAATTTTTTGAAGGTAGCAAGAGCTTCGATCTCTTAACTTGATGTAGAAGCATGCTTCAGACAAGCACCAAGCAAGCAGTAAGTGCTTCAACATCTTGAAATGTTTTATATTTTTTTTTATCATAGTTTGAATCCATAAGCAACGTGTAAGAAATTTAGAGAAATTGGTTTAATGTGATTTTAAAACTACATTGTTATTGTATTTTCTTGAAATATATATGCGCTCTAATGTTTAAATTTAATTTAATCTATATAAATATTAAACCTAGTACATAGTGATAACCGACCTTAAATTTAAGGGAAAATGGACTGAATATCGTCACCGCATATTTTTCCTTTATCATTTTGGCCACTCCTTCAATAATAATTACATGAACAATAATCTGAAATAAAATATTAATAGAAGATGCAGTGAAAAACGATTTTTGAGCATTTCATCGTGGTTCTTGAATATCCATCCACTAAAGTGTTGGAACTTCTTTTGAAACAATCAGTATTAGGTGTCTATTATAAATATTCTGATAAATATTTTTAATAATAAAATAATAATATTGTTAATTATTACAACCAATGTTTTATTAATTTTTTTTAATAATTATATACTTTTAAAACTTGTTTTGATCAACAAATTCCTATAAATATTTTTTTTAATAATTATGTACTTTTAAAACTTGTTTTGATCAACAAATTCCTATAAATTTAGATAAACATATAGAGACTTTGTTTGGTTCAATGGTTAACGGTTCTGTTGTTATGGAAATATTAAATAGCCATAGAGCTACTTCAAGAATTATAATCAAGTTAATTTTGTTTAAATAAAATTATACATATTTTATTATTGGAAAATAAATTGAAGTAAATAATTTGCGTAAAAAGTTTAAAGATAAATAGATAAATGATTAAAATTTGGAATAAATATATGATGCAGACCATGTTTAGTTTGTTCCTTGAACAATTCCAATGCTCATGGAAATATTACTTAAAGAATTTAATTTTTGAAAAAGTCAATAATTTTGTTTCAATATAATTATACATATTTTATTATTGGAAAAACAATTTTAAACCAAAAAAATCTATATTTTAGAATTTTAAATAAATAATCTATCTAAAATAATTAGAAATCGATAAACATAGGTATATAAATGATGAAAAATAATGTTTTCTATCTTAGATGATGAAAATTAATGAGGGTAGGCCAAATAAATTAGTGTGGTCATAATGTTTTTGCTTAATCCAATCTCTTCCACCAGCCATATCTAGTTCTTTAATTGAAAACATAAAACTAAAAGTGTAATTTAATTTTCTAACAAAATGATGAACTTTTGGCTTCATCTAATCTCTTTCACTCAGTATAACAATAACAAGTTCTTGAATTATAAAAAAGTTATCTATGGAGGTAACGCAATGGATATATCAACTACGTAATTGTAAATTATCATTTTATATTAATTATTATAATTTTTTTAATTAATTATAATATATATATATATATATATATATATATATATATATATATATATATATATAAAATTTTGTTAGGACTACATCTTCATTATGTCCAACTTCTCACCCCAATCGATAGGATAATACAATATTTGAACCCAAGGCTTCTGGTTCAGGGAGATTGCATTTCCATGGCCATTGCCAATTGAGCTACCCCAAGCGGACAATTTTTATTATAATAATTATCTTTATAATGATTATTTTTAATTATAAATTATAGATTAATTTAGTTAATTGAACTTAAGGTAAGTTTGTTTTATGGAGTTAATTAATATCCAAAAACAATGTTAAGTTTTTAGAATGCAATACATAAATTTCTTACAATAACTAAATGAATCAAATAGGAGTATAATTAAAAAATAAATTATAATTGAAATTTGGATTACATTTTTTTTCCAATTTTGTAAATATAGCATTTTGAAACATTAATATTAATTTTAAATTAATGCATATGTCCATGTTGGTGAGATTATGTGTGTTATAGTTTCCAACATTAAATTATTAATCTGAGAGTCGTAAGCCTCGAGGCACAAGCGCACAGAACACATAATCGGAGCATCTAGCCTAAATTAGAGGAAGAAATCAACTTCTTGTTTAAGTACAAGATGCAGTCCTAGTTTAAAATTAATCAATTAACAAAATAACATGCTCAAGCAACACAGATTTCTATCGCAAAATAATATCAATCATCATTCAAATAATCTAACCATTGCTTTAAACTGAACTATGATATCAATCCTATTGATTATAATGTAAATAAAAGAGAAATAATCACACAAACTAAGGAATGTCAATAAAAGTGAAAAGAACACCTATCTAAAAATCAATCATATCCCTACTAACAAAAAAGGAACTAATGAAATATCATATTCATCTAAAGAAACTCATTACAACTAATCTACGAAAATCTTCTATTTGAAACGCCTAATTTAGATGAAAAATATCGCTCAAAAGGAAATTCAAATTCATGAAACTCATAATCGAAATTCAGAATTAAATGAAAACCGAATCAAACTTCTACTACTCCCAAGTCACACATATCTATTGCTTTGACTTGATAAACAAATTCATCTCTACACTACTGAAATTCAATGTAAATACTATTTTAACTAAACTCAAAGAATCACATTTTAAACTAATGATGTAATAAGAATTAACTAATGTTATAAATGAAATATGCTAGAGTTAACACGATGATAAAACTAAAAAAGAAGAAGATCTAGGATTAACACTTGGAAAATTAGATTTGCAATTAACACTGCAGTAAACTCATAAAATCTCATGTTGATACACACCAAACCTTGAATCTAATTCAACCTTTTTCTCATTGGAAGATATTTGTAACCAAAGGAATGCTAGATTGAATTAATATTGATCCAACATAATGTTGTGGAATTATAAGTATGCATGCTATACACTTGAGTTCTTTCCAAGGTTCATTTTTACCAATTCAGATCCACAACACCATAATATAGATTAAGTACAAAATCAAATAATTTGGAAATCTGAACAATAACTTTCATTCAATATTGACACTGCAAACCAATTAAATCAATTAAACAAATGTAATTATAAGATCTACACTAATTATTAGACTTGTTTCCAGAGGTGGTGGATCCTTGCCACTCCTGGAGCAAGTCGAAATTAATTCAGTACCACTTTAAAGATCAAAACACATTAGCACTTACATAATTTAAATGCAGAATCAAACTTATGTATTAATGGCTAAGAGAAAATACATCAAAGCTTCTAGCATAAATAGAATTACATCCCAGTTCTTCTAATGTTGCTTCTCCAATTGTTGCCCTCTTGTTTCACCACCACCCCCCATACATGTAGAGATAATTGGCTTTTAGAAGGTGCAACCGATGGAAACAATTCACACCCAATTAACTCAGAAAAAAATCAAATACAACAACAAGGCTAAAACAAGTCATATGAGATCTTCTAGATAGTCTTCAAATGGATCATGGATGGGTTCATTCTAATCAATGTAGGGATGGAGGAAGAACTTCCTTATTTAGCACAAGCTCGTTCAGCAAAAGGCATGCACCACTGAACCCGAATTGACACGTTCAGGGTATTCACGTCCATTCTGTACTTAAGAAGTGTTGGAATATTCCCCTGACCGTAACTTCTTTAAAATGTTGAGTTTTTCCAAACCGACTTTAGTTTACGTGAATGATGGCATTGTGAACTAAACCCACATGTCGTAATTTCAAGATCCTTCACCATTTGATAAAAAAATCATATTTTCACCTACAACAATCTCATTCCGTACTCAACATTGTAGTAACTAATTTCACTGACGTGAATAATTTCGGCAATGGAACCCTATGACAAAGGCACTTAATAAGATTGTCATTAGAAAGTCATGGAAAAATCATCCTTAAGACATTAAAAACACAATAAAAATATGGGACTTAATCCTGATATGAAAATTATGGTTTTAGGCATGAACTATAGGAAATGGATATGAATATGGTAGAAAGTGCAGGAATATGCTTTATAAATGGTAATGTTATATGTTGAAAATGAGGGAATTTCTGAGGGTCAACACCCCCCCATGTCTGTGATTTTTCATGTCCTCATGCAAAACAAATACCTTGGTCATTTATAGATTCTATGACATCATAACATTGGGCAGGGTTGGTTCTTGTGGAGAAACATTGTGTGAATATTTCGAGGTGCTGGTTCTTGTGGAGTAGCACCATTCAAATTTAACTGGCATAGAGTCGGGAGCAATCTGATTGAGGACAAACACTAAGTGGATAAGGAAGAGATGAGGAATCTCATGAATCATGAAGTGATAATGGGAATGGTGGATCAAAATGCTTTCATACTCTAACACTAAAGTTTATATGTGGTTCTTCTTGTTTTGGGAAAAAGTGACTTCATCTTTTTATGTCCACTTTGTCACAACATATAGCATTTTGTCATGTGATAATACTGCAGACTTGTGATACAAATGGTACAATTCCATTATGGTAACCAATTTGGAGGAATAAAGGTCATGCCTTGAAATGCCAACAAAAGAATGAAAATAGCATTCCCACATGTTATGGATGCTTATGATGTAGGAAGAGAAGGAATTATGGTTGTTTCTTTGTATTCGTGGACCACTATGATCTACTTTTCATTCATATGGCCTGATAAGAGAACTTATTCATTTTATTATGAAAATGGATTTGAAATGGAGGTGGATGATAGTGGTGATGAAAGATAGAATATATGAAGTGGAAAGTGGTTAACCATCATGTTTCCTTGCATTCTTAATGAATTGAAGAATATGGAACCAATTTACCTCAAGTTTACCCTTACATTGATGTGTTGATGCTGTAATATGCCGTGAAAGATGAAGTGTACTCGTATGGATCTGATAGGAAGCACTAGAGCTACAATGGATGTTGACTTGGATATGCTGAAGAATCAATTGAAGGCTAAAAAAGAAGATGAAGGTATTATAGAGTTTAGGCTTCTGTGATCTATATCAAGTTTGTGAGAGATTTTTCGGCGAAAATCACATGAAATACCATTTGTCGACGCGTTTCGAATCAACCAATGTGGTTCATCGTCAAGACAAGTTGAAGAAACAGATCTAGCTTAGCATGTTAAATAGTCTGAGCAGAGCCTCCAACGGCTAACTTGACCAACGGCTAACTTGACTCTAGGACCGGGGTCAAAATTATTTTATTAATTTAATTAGTAATATTTAGGACCAATCCCTTAAAAATATATATAAAAAATATAAAAAATATTTTTAATGGGTATTTAATTCAGAAAGTATTATTAAAAATTATAAGTTAATTAGTATTTAAATGGAAAATTAGTTAGATAAAGGACCTTATAATATATGAATAAAGTAAATGCCTAAATATAAACATATAAAGTAATATAAAAGTATATAAAATAATTTTATTTAAAAGTATTATAAGTTAATTAGTATTTAAATGGAAAATTAGTTACATAAAGGACCGCATAAATATAAATATATAAAGTAATATCAAAAGGTTGTTAGGTTAGTTAGAAAATTAGTTAATTAGTTAAAAAATATAAGTTAAATAGAATTTAAATGGAAAATTAGTTACATAAAGAACCTTATAATATAAGAATAAATTATATGCATAAATATAAATATATAAAGTAATATAAAAATATATATATAATAATTATAATGAGTGTTTATTTAGAAGTATCATTAAAAATTATAAGCTAATTAGTATTCAAATGGAAAATTAGTTACAAAGGACCTTATAATATCTGAAGTAATATAAATAGGCTGTTAGAATTAATAAATATAATGAAATGAGAAATTAACTCTTAAAATAATAATAATAATAATAATAATAAATAAATAAATAAAAATAAAATAAAAATAATAAAATAAATAAATAAAATGAGAAAGATAATATTGAGTTAACTTAAAAGTCTTTAAAACCATAATAATAATAATAATAATAATAATAAAATAAAAATTAAAAAATAAATAAATAAATAACTAGAGAAAAAAAATAAAAATAAAAATAAATAAATAAATAATAATAATAATGATAATAATAATAATAATAATAAATAACTAGAGAGAACAAAAAAAAAAAAATTCCTTAAGAGGAGGGCGGAAAAAACAACTAGGAAGAGAGTGTTGGGACCCAACACCCGCTGATTTTCCAGCCATCCTCTCTATTGAGATTGCTTGGCCTCTTTTCAATCTAAAGTACTTCCCTAAATTTTTGATGATGGAAGTGCGAAACCTTAGCAATAACACTAGCCTCCTGAATACAAACATGATGATTGGTTTTCTCAGCATGTTCAGCTAAAGCAGAAGATTTAGCTCTCCTATGCTTAAGGTCCACTGCGTGCTCACTAATCCTTTGATTAATGGAGCGACCAGTCTCCCCGATATAGGGGGTCCCACAGGAACAGGGGATCATATAAACACCTTTCATATCCTTAGGCTTGATAGGATCCTTCATCGATCTGAGGGACATACGAATGGTGTTCAGGGGCCTAAAGGTCACAGGGATACTATGCTTCCTGAGAATCCATCGAATCTTATCAGTGGTCCCCTGAACATATGGAAGATGGACACCTAGAATTCGTTCCTTCGGTTCCCTTTTAGTCAGAGAATTCTTGGTAGCTTTAAGGAAAGCCTTTTGACCCATGTATCTATAATAACCATTCTCAACAAAGACATCAAGCAGATGGGATTTTTCTTTCTCAAAGTTCTTCTTGTCCGAGATCCTTAGGGCCCGAGTAGCAAGGGTATTGAGAACACCCATCTTTTGAGCTGGGAAATGGTCAGAACCGGCATGAAGATATTGCTCCGTATGTGTTTTCTTCTGAAAAAATCGATGGGCGAGGGAACCATCACTATTCTTAGAAATAAGAATATCAAGGAATGGAAGGCATCCATCAACTTCCTGCTCCTTAGTGAACTTAATGGCCGAGGATTTATTGTTGAGACGATCGAAGAAGAGATCTAGCTCATCCTGGCCATGAGACCAAATGACATTGGTGTCATCCACATACCTTTTCCAAAGCTTTGGAAAGAGCCGGGAAGAGTTTAGAGCCTTGGAATCAAAATCTTCCATAAAAATATTAGCAATGACAGGGGAAATGGGTGAGCCCATCGCAACCCCACAGGTTTGCTCGAAGAACTCTCCCTCAAAACTGAAAAAGGTGGAAGTGAGACAGATCTCAACCAACCTGGCTATGTTAGGATCTGTTAGGCGGTTTATCACCTCCATGGCTTCATTAATAGGGATGCAAGTGAACAGGGAGACAACATCAAAACTAACAAGAATGTCCCCAGGTTCAAGCTTAATGTCCTTGAGTTCCTCAATAAAGGAAGCAGAGTCTTTTACGAAGGACTCCGTACAACCAACTAAGGGCTTAAGCTTTAACGCAAGGAACTTCGCAAGAAGGTAGGTAGGACCTCCAATGGTGTTGACGATGGGCCTTAAGGGGGCTCCTTCCTTGTGAATCTTGGGGAGACCATAGATTCTAGGAGTAATAAAGTTGCTTTCAATGAGTTTATGGTGTAGGGAACTCATTGAGCCAATGGATTTAATGACAAGAGCCACATTCCTAGTCTGGCCATTAAATCCATTGGCTCAACGAGTTCCCTGCACCATAAACTCATTGAAAGAAACCCTATTACTCCTAGAATCTATGGTCTCCCTAAGATTCACAAGGAAGGAGCCCCCTTAAGGGATATCGTCAACACCATTGGAGGTCCTACCTACCTTCTTGCGAAGTTTCTTGCATTAAAGCTTAAGCCCTTAGTTGGTTGTACGGAGTCCTTCGTAAAAGACTCTGCTTCCTTTATTGAGGAACTCAAGGACATTAAGCTTGAACCTGGGGACATTCTTGTTAGTTTTGATGTTGTCTCCCTGTTCACTTGCATCCCTATTAATGAAGCCATGGAGGTGATAAACCACCTAACAGATCCTGAGATGGCCAGGTTGGTTGAGATCTGTCTCACTTCCACCTTTTTTAGTTTTGAGGGAGAGTTCTTCGAGCAAACCTGTGGGGTTGCGATGGGCTCACCCCTTTCCCCTGTCGTTGCTAATATTTTTATGGAAGATTTTGAGTCCAAGGCTCTAAACTCTTCCCTGCTCTTGCCGAAGCCTGGAAAAGGTATGTGGATGACACCAATGTCATTTGGTCTCATGGTCAGGATGAGCTAGATCTCTTCTTCGATCATCTCGACAATCAATCCTCAGGCATTAAGTTCACTAAGGAGCAGGAAGTTGATGGATGCCTTCCGTTCCTTGATATTCTTATTTCTAAGAATAGTGATGGTTCCCTCGCCCATTGAGTTTTTCAGAAGAAAACGCATACGGAGCAATATCTTCATGCTAGTTCCCACCATTTCCCGGCTCAAAAGATGGGTGTTCTCAATACCCTTGCTACTCGGGCCCTAAGGATCTTGGACAAGAAGAGCTTTGAGAAAGAAAAATCCCATCTGCTTGATGTCTTTTTTGAGAATGGTTATTGTAGATACATTGGTCAGAAGGCTTTCCTTAAAGCTACCAAGAATTCTCTGACTAAAAGGGAACCGAAGGAATGAATTTCAGGTGTCCATCTTCCGTATGTTCAGGGGACCACTGATAAGATTGGAAGGATTCTCAGGAAGCATAGTATCCCTGTGACCTTTAGGACCCTAAACACCATTCGTATGTCCCTCAGATCAGTGAAGGATCCTATCGACCCTTAGGATATGAAAGGTGTTTATATGATCCCCTGTTCTTGTGGGACCCCCTATATTGGGAAGACTGGTCGCTCCATTAATCAAAGGATTAGTGAGCACGCAGCAGACGTTAAGCATAGGAGAGCTAAGTCTTCCGCTTTAGCTGAACATGCTGAGAAAACCATTCATCATGTTTGTATTGAGGAGCCTAGTGTTATTGCTAAGGTTTCGCATTTCAATCATCGAAAATTTCGGGAAGTACTTGAGATTGAAAGGAGGCCAAGAAATCTCAATAGAGAGGATGGCTGGAAAATCAGCAGGTGTTGGGACCCAGCACTCTCTTCCTAGTCGTTTTTTCCGCCTTCCTCTTAAGGATTTTTTTTTTTCTCTCTCTAGTTATTTATTTATTTATTATTATTATTATTATTAATTTTTTTTTTTTTTTTCTCTAGTTATTTATTTATTTTTATTTTTATTATTATTATTATTATTATTGTTTTTAAGATTTTTAAGTTAACTCAATATTAAGTTAAGTCAATATTATTTTTCTCGTTTTATTTATTTATTTTTATTTTTATTTATTTGTTTATTCATTATTATTATTATTATTATTAATTTTTTTTTTTTGAGAGTTAATTTTCTCATTTCATTATATTTATTAATTCTAACAGCCTATTTATATTACTTCAGATATTATAAGGTCCTTTGTAACTAATTTTCCATTTGAATACTAATTAGCTTATAATTTTTAATGATACTTCTAAATAAACACCCATTATAATTATTTTATATATATTTTTATATTACTTTATATATTTATATTTATGCATATAATTTATTCTTATATTATAAGGTCCTTTATGTAACTAATTTTCCATTTAAATTCTATTTAACTTATAATTTTTAACTAATTAACTAATTTTCTAACTAACCTAATAGCGTTTTGATATTAATTTATATATTTATATTTATGCGGTCCTTTATGTAACTAATTTTCCATTTAAATACTAATTAACTTATAATTTTTAATAATACTTTTTTAATTAAATACCCATTAAAAATATTTTATATATATTTTTAAGGGATTGGTCCTGAATATTACTAATTAAATTAATAAAATAATTTTGACCCCGGTCCTAGAGTCAAACTAGCTGTTGGTCAAGTTAGCCATTGGAGGCTCTGCTCAGACTATTTAACATGCTAAGCTGGATCTGTTTCTTCAACTTGTCCTGACGATGAACCACACTGGTTGGTTCGAAACATGTCGACAAATGGTATTTCATGTGATTTTCGCCAAAAAATCTCTCACAAAGATGAAGGTAATTGTCTCCCTCATACCTGAGGAGTTGTATCTCCCCAAACAACTAAGGAAAAGTGATTGTTGTTGCAAATGAATGTTGATTCAGATCTGCTGAAGGATGAACTGAAGAATGAAAAACAATATGAAGGTCCTCGTCTCCCTCATGCCTGAGGAGTTGTATCTCCATAAACAACTAAGGAAAGGTGAATGTTGCTGCAAATGAGTATGGAATGCTAATACAAAAATCCCATCTACTGCAAATCTATGTTGAGATCTTAAAACCATATAGTCTTCAACCGCTACACACCCATGTGCAATCTTTCATATGTGAAAATGGTGTCTATGTTGAACATAAGAAATAACCATTGGATTATATACCATTCAGGGGATTGTTAACCAATGCGTGATATCCCACCTTTGATGTTATTCGGAATCAAGGAACTAGGTATATTCTACTAGCCATGAATGGATTTGTCAAAGTCGAATGGACTACAGAATTCGTCCACTAAGAAACATTGATGTATTTCCTTAGTAGATGATAAGGATACCTTCCATTAAGGCATGCAAGCTCCTAGGTACGTTATCTAACTGTAACCCTAATCCCATATAATGTGTTGATGTTGATGGGACAAGGCTTGGCGGTGGGTGGGCCTTAACGAATCCCACATCAACCAACTCGAGTACACACATAATGATTTGGAAGATACATGATGTGAAGAACTCATATAAATTTACAAACTTTATTGGGAACCTTGCCTGCTAGTTACTTGGTTTTCAAGCAAAATCCTTGCCTAGTTGTGCCAGACAAGCTGGTTTTCACAAAATGAATTACTTTTCTCTTTATTATTTTCATTTATTTATTTACAATGCTAAATTTCCTACTACACTGAAGAAAATATGTTCTCCTTCAAGTAAAAGAGAACTTCTAGTGAACCCATGAGCGGATCAGGTACAAAGATACATTCATGCTCAGATCTAACATATAACTCTAGAATGTACATGAGCATGAAGAACAAGTAGCTTTGAAAGATGTGATACAAATAGTATTTGAATATGAGAGTGGTACCTTGATTGGATTGCAATCTGGAACTAATTCTCAATGTAATATAGGTGGTATTGGCTCATTTCCTCATTTGGACCATTATGAAATTCATCCTCGTTCATGTGAGGAAAACTTGGATAATTATTCTCTTGAATGCATACAAGGCTTGCTGTTGGACATGGTGAAAGTTCTTCGATCTCAAGTTTAGTTGGATGCTCCTTATTGGATTTGGTACATGATTTCTCAATATCCTTGGTAGATAGGCAAGAGGAATCAAGGGATACTTCCAAATCCCTTACTTCATGTGGAGAAATAGATAACTTCTTGAATGCAGTCAGGACAAACTCTTTTTGAGAGGAGGATACCCCAGCTACTGCTAGGATTTGAAAAAGTGCTTCGAGGGACATTCTCTAAGATTTTTCGTGTTAGTATTTGCATATTTCCATCAGTGATCAAAACTCCTCTTTTATATAATATTTGTGTCCCATGTTGAAATTTTTATCATTCCACCTAGGTCCTCATGAAAAAACTTTACCCAATAATGGTAGCCCAAGTCAAAATCCACCTCTCCCTCAAAAAATCAATATCTGTTGGCCCACCTTCCTATGTCTTACTCAGGATACATTCATTTTAAAGGCTCATTTCATCATGTCTTATGTCATTCAAGTCTACATGAAGTTTGGTTATTCAACGTCCCGTTAGGTCATTAGGTTACATTCCTCCAAGGTCCAATAAAAAAACCATTCACTGCATAAAGCCAACAAAAGCAATAATATCCCTTTTCATTCAAAAAGGATCTGCAAACATGTAACTATGGTGGCCAGAGCTCTAATTTTCATTATGAAAGTAAAGGTTTTGTTTCAGATTGCAATTTTATTTTAAAAAGAGAGATGTAATAATTTTATTTATTTATGTAATTTTATGTCTATGATATGTAATAAGTCACTATTCCTAGCTGTTTACTCAAACCCTATAGCTAATTTCATCCAAGAAAAAGTCAAAAGTAAAGATTGCCAAAATTTCAGCATCATCCACTTGCAAAGGAAAAAGACAGAATGAAATTAGCAAAGAGGTCAAAAGGGTGAAATGAAACATTAGAAAGTGGATTTAAAATTTAAAAGATCAAATTCACCTAGCTATCAAGGACTTCTTGGCTTCAAATTCAGCTTCATTTGCCTCTTACCACTCATTGAGCAAACCCCAAGAGAACCTTTTCATAGTTTAGGGTGAAAATCAGCAGAACAGAGCAGACATTACATGTTCTCTTCTGGCGTTATGCGTTTACCTGACATTGTGTGTTTCCTTAAGGTTTTGTACATTTCCCTAAGTTGTTGTGCACTTGCCTGAGGTGCTACGCACTCTGCATTGGAATTGCATGTTTCTTCAAGAAGGCTACAGTCACCTCCTCGGCTCCTCCAAAGTGCATTCAACCTTCAAACAAGTAAGTAGAAGCTAAGGAATGTGTTTTTCTTCCTCCTCAAATCACTCCCAAAGTGTTTGAAAGGTTTAACTAAATATTTGGTTTAATTCTATATCTAAACCCTAGATCTCCCCCAAAAACGACCTTGCGCTATCAATCCCTTTTATACACTCCCCTACACTTCCTTCCCTTTCCTTGAACTTTTTTATCCCAGATACCCTCTAACCCTTTGTCCCAAAACCCTAAGTCCTACGTGATACAACTACCTAGGCTCCCAAACCCCCTATATTGCACACAATTTCCCCCATCCCCAAGCTCTCATACTACTACGCTATATCCCCCTCCATTACATATATCCCTTCACCCATCATCTTCATATGTACCCTTCCCCATTTCCTATTTACAAAAAAAAACTACATTCCCACTACCTTACACCTCCCTAAGGTTTGATATTGAACACCATGGAAGATGAGGAATAAAAACCACACAATGAGGAAGAGGAAATAGATAGAGAAGAAACAGAGGTCAAGAAAGCTCACAAAGGATGCCAAATACAGATATTTGAGCCCATAGATCTCAGGGAACTCTTAGAATCCCTTATGATTATGACATTGTTCAAATGGTTAGGCTTTTATGATTTCTATGAGGAAGTTCAAGGAGTCCAACAACATCCTGAGTTGACTAGGCTCTTTATATCTAAACTCCAAGACAACCAGGGCACTCTAGAAGGTATCACTTTTACTCTATCTACTGCCATAATATCAGCTTCCACCAGGATCCTAGATTTTGGGGAGAAATAGTTTAAACAAGGTGATTTTGAGAGGCATTACTATGAGCCTTACATGAAGCCAAGGTACCAAAATGAAAGAAGGGGCTATTTTCCTTTTTCACAACTCCTTGAAAAATATGCCCAAATGATGAAGATTATTATGAAATATTTTTCATGTGAAGGTATATTTTCTAGGGTCTATTCTTATCATATTTGGATTTTAATGCATTTCACTAGGGTAAAAATGCTCAATATACCCTACTATCTTTTCTGGAGTGTTGAGAAGATGGCCTGTATTTCCCAAAAGATGGAGTATAAAGATAAAATGAAGAGTCTCTTTCATCATTCCCTCATTAAATTCATAGTGCTTTATCATCTCAAGGAACTCAACATTGCTTGGAGTACCTTCATAGATAAGCCCATATTCATTCCTTCATCTACTAAGAAATTTCAAATCATCCCTTCATCATCTTGTCCTTCCACCTCCACTCCCCCATCTCAGCCCATAGATCATTCATCCTCATCTGATGAGTGAAAATCAACATCACCTCCATCATCACCATTCCATTAGAATTTTCATTCCCCTGACATAGATGAAATCAAAGAGAGAGAATACATTAAACAGGGTGAGGCCAACAAACCTAAAGGGGCTAATTTGGTCACTTTGACACATACTTATCAAAGGCGAAATATGCAAGTGTTTGCCCCACAGATTGTGGGAGGGGCCTTGCCTTCTTCATTAGCAAAGAAGGTATAGAAGGGCAAAGAAACGATGATAGAGACAAAGATCCAGCAGCAAGAGAAGGACCTCCATGTGACATAGCAGGATTTTTACTTAGTTGACCTAAGTGACCATGATGATAGTGAGAGCACAAACATTGTCATCAAAGAAAACGACGCAATCATTGGGGAGCTCCAAGTCAAATTGTAGAGGGAAAAATACATCATCTTCTATTATGAGCAGGAAAACAGGTAGTTTGATACCAAACATTAGCTCATGGAGATTCAACTCATGAAGGTAAAGAGGGAGGCTCAAAAGGCTAAGGCTTTACTTGATGAAGCATATGGATAATATAGTGACCAGCTGGAGGAACAGATGCCTAGAAGAATGCCAAGTACCTAAGGCCTAAAAGGAGCATTGGAGCTAGAAAAATAGAAAGAGGTTGAACTTGCTAATGATCTCATCCTAAATGAGAAATTTGCTAAAATGATCAATTAGAGCTGGGAGAATTGGCTTGAGAGGGTGAAAACCCATATTCAAAGCTCCTAGATAATGCCATAAGGGACACTAACATGTAGAGAAAGATGGCAAATTATTATTGCCAAATAAATCAAATAGCAAGGGCAAATCTCAAGGTTGCTAGGTCAAGAATTGAAACCCTAACTCACCAAGAAGAAAAAAAAGAAGATTGATATACTTGCAAAGGCTTCACTCCATGCCTAGCCACGTCAAACATCAGCTCCTTTCGCAATTTTGAAGACTCTTGGCTCATTTTTTGTAAAATTGTCTTTCCTCTCTTTTTTAGACAATTTCATATCAGTTATTTGGTCAAACTCGCAACGCCCTAGGCGCTGCACACTTTTTTGAGTCATTTTTTGGAGGAATGGAAGCCACCATTAGATTCAGAAGGACTCTAACATCTAGGAAATCCATGTTTGTAGCCCTTGGACACAAAACTAGAAGGCGAGAAAGGAAAAAAACCACCTAAAAATGATGTTTCTGCCTTATTTCTGGATCAGGCACTATGCATTTGATTAGCATTGGCAGAATGGAGTTTTGGAGGGTTAAATCAAGCCCATTTTGAAAACCAAGGGCCATTTTGGAAACCAAATAGGATAATATTTCCAATGAGATACCTTGGGATAAATTTGGACATTAGGAAGCCAGGAAAAGGTGGGTCTGAACATGGCATTGTGCATTTGACAAGTGCCCATTTTTTCACTCTTCTTCTACAAAATTAATTTTTACCTATGGGAAAGCATTGTTTTACTCATGTAATTGATGTGGTTGATGTAATTATTATGTTTTTACTATTACCTAGGGTAAGTACATTAGGTAAATTGATTCCATGACTTATAATGAATAAGTTTTCTTAAGTTAGGGATGAGTCATTTTGACCACCCTACACTCTAGTTATCAATTTAGTTTTTGTTGCAACTGCTCCTCTCATGGATTCGACCCCTGAGGCTAGGATGAGGTGGTTTTGAGACCTATATCATGTAATCTTTCAATCATTCTATAGGTTGGACTCTATTGGATGTTTTACTAGTGTTTTAGAGTTTGGCATGAAATATATTGGATGAGTTGCAACTATTTTGGTGGGATTCCTATGGCATGGTATTTTGATATTGTTTCCTCTCTACTTACATATGTGTGAATGTTTTTTACCTTTACTGATTCATTTCACTTTAAATATGTTTCATTTTCAAGATGTGATAAACAACATACATCTTCTATGCTCTGTTTTGGGAAAATCATCATAATTTGTTTTATTTCTTCAGTTTAAAAAGAAATCATGATCTTCATGCTCTTTTTAACACCTCACCAGTCTAAACCCTTTCATAACTATACTATAAAGTGTTAAAGTAACTTTTATACCTTGCACCGTCAGATGTATGCAATTCTTATTCTCTTTTTCCTTGACCTAGTTCACTCTCTAACCTAATTCACTCATTGAGTGACTACCCCAATCAAATCAAATCAAACAAACCCTGAGCTACTATATATAGCCTAAAACCATAAACTATCCAGCCCTCTTGGGTATGATTCTTTTGAGAGATCCCTCTCCATCTTGGTAGGGTTAGCTACCAAGTCAAAAGGTTTGTTTGTGGTTACCTCAGCTGGACTCTTCCTCAGCCTTGGAGATCCGTAGGAGTGATAACATACTAGCAATGTTGCCGGGGAATGAGAGATTCATTTTCCCTAGGTGTACGACAAAGTTTAGATCCGGTTGTTGATGGTTGAAAGCAGTCAGGCATAAGAAGGTTGAATCATCCACATGGCGACTCCACTGTTCAAGATCCTAAGGTTCAAAGTTTAGAGAGACTTTACTGCCAAAGAATCTAGATTTCAGAGCATTGATGTTAATCGCGAGTGACAGGGTATGTGGCAAATCCTTTATCTGGTGAAATATTACTAACTTGAAGGAATGATTTAGTAGAATTTTAGATTTATCAGAAGTTCTCAACATCAATATTTCGTTGTTTAAAATCTAGCCGCCTCACACCTGAAAGTAAAAATTGTTTTCTGGTTTAGTTGCTGAAATATTAGAAAATAAAATTGAACTATTGGATATTCGAATTGAATCATATGATTTCCAAGATCCTAAAGAGTTCTTGGAAACTCTCCCTCCTCCCAAAGAAGAAAAGATAAGGCTGCCCTTGGATGGTTGGATTGAAGGATGTTTTGGTTGACAGCAGGGATGTGACAATGTCCAGCCGAGAGCATATGTTAATGAGTTGGGGCAGCAGATAGAATGTGGTTTTTATTATAGTATAGCAGCACATATGTAATATTTTCTTATTTTGAATGACAAACCATATTTCCTTTTACAGAGCTAGTGGTATTATGTGTATATATTGCTGGTAGAATTCCCAATTGTGTTTTGGTTCAAGGACCTTCAAACAACCTCATCATTACAATAAGTTCTTGATTGGTTGATTTGGCACTTTACTATCACTTGATTTAGTGTTTTTGCAGTATATTAGTGTCGGATAAGTGTGCAATAAGCTTACTGGACAAGCATCCTTCAACATCTGGTTTACAGTTTGCAGTGTGTGCATTTTCAGTGTTCAGTTTGGTTGTAAGTTTTTGACCGTATTGACCCACATGGTTAGGCACTTGATTTAGGGTGTTCTTGACACCTCCAAGGAGCTACCACCCCCAATAAGGCTGATATTAGTGTTAGTATTTACATACTACCATCATTGATCAAAACTCTTGTTTTATATCATATTAGTGTCCCATGTTGAAATTTTTATCATTCCACCTAGGTCTTGATGCAAAAACTTTACTCACTGATGGTAGCCCAAGTCAAAATCCCACTATCCCTAAAAAAATAAATATTTGTTGGCCCACCTTCTTGTGTCTTATTGAGCATACATTCATTTTAAAGGCTCATTTCATCATGTCTTATGCCAGTCAAGTCTACATGAAGTCTGGTTATTCAAGGTCCAATTAGGTCACTAGGTTTCATTCCTCCAAGGTCTAATAAAAACGCCATTCATTGCATAAGGCCAACAAAAGCATGAGAGTGAAAGAAATAATATCCCTTTTTCATTCAGAAAGGATTTACAAACATGTAACTATGGCTACCAAAGCACTAATTTTCATTACAAAAGTAAAGGTTTTGTTTTAGATTGTAATTTTATTTCAAAAATGGAGATGTAATAATTTTATTTATTTACGTAATTTTATGCTTATCATATGTAATAAGTCACTATTCCTAGTTGTTTACTCAAACTCTGTTGCTAATGTCATCCAAGAAAAACTCAAAAGTAAAGATTGCCAAAATTTCAGCATCATCCACCTACAAAGGAAAAAGTCAGAAAGGAAATTAGCAAAGAGGTCAAAAAGGTGAAATGAAACATTGGGAAGTGGGTTTTAAATTTAAAAGATCAAATTCACTCAGCTATAAAGGACTTCTTGGCTTCAAACTTAGCTTCATTTTCCTCTTACCACTGATTGAGCAAACCCAAAGAGACCCTTTTCATTGTTCAAGGCGAAAACTAGCATAACAAAGTAGGCAGTGTGCATTCTCTTCTGGCGCTATGTGTTTACCCAATGCTGCGCATTTCCTTAAGGCACTACGTGTTTCCTTAAGTCGTTCGGTGCTTTCCTGAGGCATTGTGCACTCTACATTGGTGTTGCGTGTTTGTCCAGGAAGGTTACAGTCACCTCCTTAGCTCCTCCAATGTGCATTCAACCTCTAATCAGGTATGTACTAGCTAAGGAATGTGTTTTTCTTCCTCCTCAAGTCTCTCCCAAAGTGTTTGAAAGGTTTAATAGAAGATTTGGTTTAATTCTATATCTAAACCCTAGATCTCCCCCAAAAACGACCTTGCACTATCAATCCCTTTTATACACTCCCCTACACCTTCCTTCCCTATCCCTAAACCTTTTTTTCCCATATACCCTCTAACCCTTTGTCCCAAAACCCTAAGTCCTAGGTGATACAACTACCAAAGATCCCAAACCCTCTATATTGCAAACAATTTACCCCATCCCTAGTATATCATACTACTACCCTATATTCCTCTCCATTACATATATCCCTTCACCCATCATCTTCATATTTACCCTTCCCCATTTCCTATTTCCAAAAAAACTACATTCCCACTACCTTACACCTCACTAGGGTTAATATGAAACACCATGATAGATAAGGAATACAATCCACACAATGAGGAAGAGGAACCAGATACAGAAGAAACAGAGGTCAAGAAAGCTCACAAAGGACACCAAGTACACAAATTTGAGCCCACAGATCTCACAGAACTCTTAGCATCCCGTATTACTGTGGAATCCTTCAAATGGCTAGGCTATTATGATTTTTGTGAGCAAGTTCAGGCAATCCAACACCATCCTGAGTTGACTAGGCTCTTCATTTCTAAACTCCAAGACAACCAGGTCACTTTATTAGGTATCACTTTTACTCTATCTACTTCCATTATATCAGCTGCCACCTGGATCCCAGATGTTGGGGAGAAATGGTTTAAACAAGGTTATTTGCAGAGGAATTATTATGAGCCTTACATGAAACCAAGGTACCAAAATGAAAGAAGTGTCTATTTTCCTTTTTCACACCTCCTTGACAGATATGCCCCAATGATGAGGATTATTATGAAATATTTTTCATGTGAAGGTAGAGTTTCTAGGCTCTATTCTTATCATATCTGGCTTTTAATGCATTTCACTAGGGTAAAAATGCTCAATATACCCTACTATCTTTTCAGAGTGTTGAGAAGATGGCCTACATTTTCCAAAGGAGGGAGTATAAAGATCAAATGAAGAGTCTTCCTCATCATTCCCTCATTAAAATCATAGTCCTTTATCATCTCAAGGAACTCAACATTACATGGAGTACATTCATAGCTAATGCTATATTCACTCCTTCATCTACTCAGAATGTTCAAAGAATCCCTTCATCATCTCATCCTTCCACCTCCATTCCCCCATCTCAGTGCACATATCCTTCATCCTCATCTGATGAGCCAACCTGACCATAACCTCCATCATCACCATTCCATGAGCATTTTCATTCACCTAACATAGATGAAATCAGAAAGTAAGAAGACATTGAACATGGTGAGACCAACAAACGTAAAGGGGCTGATTTGGGAACTTTGACACATACTTATCAGAGGGGACATAAGCAAATGTTTTTGCCATAGATTGTTGGAGGGGCCTTGCCATCTCCATTAGAGAAGCAGGTAAAGAAGGGCAAGGAAGATATGATAGAGATAGAGATCCACCAACACGAGGAGGACCTCCATGAGACAGAGCAGGATTTTGACTTAGTTGACCTTAGTGAGCATGATGATAATGAGAGCAGAAACATTTTCATCAAAGAAAAGGATGCACTCATTGGGGAGCTTTGGGTCAACTTGGAGATGGAAAAATACATCATCTACTATTATGAGCAGGAAAACAAGTAGTTTGAGACCAAGCATGAGCTCATGGAGGTTCAGCACATCAAGGTAAAGAGGGAGGAGGAAAAGGCTAAGGCTTTACTTGATGAAGCATATGGTGAATATAGTGACCAACTAGAGGAACAGGTGTCTAGAAGAAGGCCAAGGACCAGAGCCCTAAAAAGAGCAATAAAGCTAGAAAAACAGAAAGAGGATGAACTAGCTAATGATCTCACCATAAATAAGCAATTTTCCAAAATGGTTAATGACAATCGGGAGCATTAGCTTGAGAGGGTGAAAAACCATCTTGAAAATCTCCTAGAAAAGATCAAAAGGGACACTAAAATTCAAAGAAAGATGGCAAGTATTATTGCCGAAGAAATCAAATAGCAAGGGAAAAGCTCAAGGTTGTGAAGTGAAGAATTAAAGCCCTAACTCACTAAGAAGAAAAAAAGAAGCTTGATATACTTGCAGAGGCTTCATGCCATGCCTAGCAGCATCAAACGTCAGCTCCTTGCCCAATTTTGAAGACACTTGGCTCATTTTTTGTAAAATTGTCTTTCTTGTCTTTTTTAGGAAATTTCATATCAGTTGTTTCGTCAAACGCGCAGTGCCCTATGCATCCCAGAAAACCATGTTTGTAGCCATGGAATTCAAAACTGGTAGGTGAGAAAGGAAAAAAACCACCTAAACATCATGTTTCTACTTTATTTCTGGACGAGGCACTGCGCATTTGAGCAGCCTTGGGAAAACAAGGATTTGGAGGGACAAATCAAGCCCATTTTGAAAACCAAGGGCATTTTTGGAAGCTACACAGGATAAGATTTTGAATGAGCTATCTTGGGCTAAATGTAGACATTAGGAAGGTAAGAAAAAGTGGGTTTGAACATGGCACTTCACTTTTGACACTCGCGCTGTGCATTTGATAGGTGCCCCAGTTTTTCACTATTCTTCTACAAAATTTATTTTTACCTGTGGGAAATCACTTTTTTACTGATGTAATTGATGTGGTTGATGTAATTATTATGTTTTTATTGTTACTTAGGGTAAGTACATTAAGTAAATGGCCTCCATGACTTGTAATGAATCAGTTTGCTTAAGTTAGGGATTAGTTAGTTTCATCACCCTACACTCTATCTATGAGTTTAGTTTTTGTTGTAACTGCTCCGCCTCTCATGGATTTGACCCCTGAGACTAGGATGAGTTGGTTTTGAGGCCTATATCATGTAATATTTCAATCATTCTACAAGTTGGACTCTATTGGATATTGTACTAGTGTTTAAAAATTTGGCATGAAATATATTGGATGAGTTGCAGCTATTTTGGTGGGATTCGTGTGGCATGGTATTTTGATAGTGTTTCCTCTTTAGTTACATATGTGTGAACGTTTTGTACCTTTCATGATCCATTTCACTTTTAAAAAAAAATATTTTGAAGGTGTGATAAGCAGAATACATCTTCTATGCTTTGTTTTGGGAAAATCATCATAATTTGTTTTATTTCATAAGTTTAAAAAGAATTCATGATTTTCATGCTCTTTTTAGCACCTCACTAGTCAAAACCCTTTCATCACTATACTACAAAGTGTTAAAGTATCTTGTCTACCTTTCCCCATCAGATGTCTGCAATTATGATTCTCTTTTGTCCTGACCTAGTTCACTCTCTAACCTAATTCACTCATCTAGTGACTACCCCAATCAAATCAAATCAAACAAATCCTAAGCTACTATATCTAGCCTAAAACCCTAGTATATCAAGCCCTCTTGGCTGTGATTCTTTGGAGAGAGCCCTCTCTGGCTTGGTAGGGCTAGCTACCAAGTCGAAAGGTTGGTCTGTGGTTACCTCAGCTTTGGACTCTTCCTCAGCCTTCCCCTAACCATAGCTTCCTCATAACGTCGAATTGTGCCGAACCATTTCAGGGTTACCTAAATGAGAGTGCTCTTAACAAAACCTATGTGTCGTAATTTCAAGATTCCTCAACATTTGATCAAAAAATCATATTTTGTTGTACATCAATCTCATTATGTAGTCAACCTTGTAGTAACTAATTTCACTGACTTGGGAAGAATTTCGGCAATGGAACCCTATGACAAAGGCACTTAAAAAACCGTCATTAGAAAATCATGAAAATTTATCCTTAAGATATTAAAAACACAATAAAACTATGATATTTAACTGTGATATGAAAAAGTTTGTATTAGGCATGAGTTACAAGAAATGGATATGAATATGGTATAAAGTGCAAGAATATGCTTTATAAATGGTAAGGCTATATGTTGAAAATGAGTGCATTTCAGAAGCCCAATAACCCCAAATGTATAATATATAGTAATTTGTAAGAAATGGAAAAAAACAAGTTATATTTAAAAAAATAAAAAAAAAAAATTCTAGGATTTAAATTTTAAATTAAATTTTTATTTTCAATCTCAACTCTCTCTCTCTCTCTCTATACATATATAAATATTATTATTAAATATTTAATTATTATTAATTATAAGTATATTAATTAATTAATTAATCAATGATGAACAAATGAGTTACTATACATTTTATAGTAAATTTAAAATCCACGAGAAAATAAATTTTATTTGTACTTATGATTTCAATTAACAATAGTTATAATTAATATTAATTATTAATATATATAATATTATATTTATATTTATATTATATTATATTAATATTATTATTATTATTATTGATTATAATAATAATAATTATATTATATTATATTTTTAACTATTATTACAATAATTAAGTAATAAATTATTATAAATTAATTAATTAATTGATGAATAATTAATAATTTATTAATTATATTAATCAATAATATCTCACCAATTTTAATGTTCTAGTTAATCTTGTTATGCAAATTTTATTAGTGTTTAAATTACTTGAAAATATTGACTTATAATTATCAAGAAATATTGGTATATACCTATGTTTGTGGAACTGTAAATTTATTTATTGATATAAATTTTGTTATTGTTATTATTCAATTCGCAACTTGTCTTCTCAAATTTAATTTTGGATATGATAGGTATCCTTCCATTTATTCCAATTTAAATATCCATATCACAAGGTGTCCCCTCAATATCAACTTGGGAGAAGATATGGTCTTCTTCAATTACTTTCCAAATTAAATATCCATATCTTATCACCAAAATCTCTTCTCACAATCTACTTGGGAGAAGATATGGTCTTCTCCAATTAATTTCCAAATTAAATATGCATATCTTATCCCCAAAATGTCTTATCAAATCTACTTGGGAGAAGATATGGTATGGAAAGTCAAGGATACTAAACGAAAGTATGAGGGGGTAGTCATCACATTAATGATAGGTGGTTGAGGTGGATGGGAGGAAGAAGCATAAAAGGGGAAGGATGATAAGAGGATAGGGGAGATCCTTGATCCTGATTTTGTTTTGGAGGATTGTGTTTTTGGGGAAGGATGTGGAGAAAGATAAGGGAGTGTTTGTTAAACTTGGACACACTACATCTGGTTGGACATGGGCTCGGAGGGCTAGGCAACCTATGGAGGTTCCCTAGGCTAGGATATACTTCCTAGCTGGCTGAGAGGAAAATCTAGTCAGGTACTCAAGAGGAGCATCCCAACAGAGTCACGAGCTCAGGAGCATTTCAAAAAAGCTATTGAACATGTATTTCTCTATATATTGGTTACTTATGTAAATGGTTGCAATGAAATTCTTACTTATTTAATTTGTGGTAAATAAACTTTAATAGTATATTATCTTCAAATAAACATTTAGATATAAATAAGTTATTTCCCATCTTATTGTGTTTAAAATTAGAAAAATTTAGTTTTTAGTTAGGGGACCCTACGGGGGAGCCTCACACCAATTAATATTAATTTGTTAAGTTGACATAAGATTTTTGTAAATAATTTATTTTAATACTACAATTATAGTACAAATATTTAATAAGAAAATAATAATACTAATGTTTTAGTATTTTAAATATAAAATAATACATTAATATATAAACTTAATCATTAATTTACTTTATTGATAAAATACTTGCTTAATACATAATTAATATATGAATTTTCAGTGTTTAATATATCATTCATATTTAATTACGACATTAAGATAATATCAACAAACGTAGAAAACATTATTAAATGATTTCAATAGCCTTAATAAAAAATTAATGTGATATCAACGGTACATTAGAAATATATTATTCCACACATTTATAATGTCTTAGCTATAAATTAATTTATCTATTAAAACATGTTAATTATAATTGACTATGGTTGAGAGGGTCAACTATAGTCACCATGCGCATCATAGTAAATAATAGTCAACGGGACTACCATGGTGAATTATAGCCACCACAAACATCATGGTCCATCAGTAGGTGAACCATTGCCAACCATAATTAACTATATTGAACTATGGTGGATGGTCACTGTTGAACATGGACGCCCGTATTTGATGGCCATAGCTAGCCATAGTGAAATAATAGTTGAGCATCAACAACCACTCTTTCAGTGGTAACCATAATGAAATCATGGTCAACTATAATGACACCATAGTCGAAATAGAGTCAAGCACAGTCAAACCATATCCAAACCATGCTCAGCTATAGTCAATCATGTTTAACTATCATTGGCAATAGTCAAACCTTGGTCTAATGAAGATGAGTCATATGCAAACTATATTCTACCATAGTTAACCATAGTAAAACAATGGTCAACCATATTCATACAATTATTTTAACCATGTTCACATTGTGAAAAATATTGTCTCATGCTCCAATGTCACATTGTGATGACCATGCTCAACCATGGTCCAACGTCGCATAATGAAAAATATTGTGTCGATGTGAAAATAAAACATGGTCCAATGTATCATTGTGACAAACATTGACATGATATGAAAATCAATCATGGTCAACCATGCTCCTATGTCGTATTGTGACAAATATTGTCTAAATACAAAAATAAATCATGGCCAACCATGTTTATTTTATAGTTTATAATATTTATCTTAGGGTTTATATAGCTTGCATTTATAATATTAATCCCTTGGGTTTAATATTATTCCCTTGGTTTTAATATTATTCCGTTGGGTTTTTAATATTAATCCCTTGGATTTATTATTCCCTTTGGTTTATAATATCATTCCTTTGGGTTTATAATCATTGTTATCTAGGGTCAAATGTAACATTGTGACAAAGGTTCTCTCAATATGAAAATCAACAATGGTGAACCATTGTTACCCATGGTTATTCATGGTCAACCATGGTCCAATTTCACATTGTCACAATGATTTTCTCAATATGAAAATTAACCATGGTAAATCGTGGTCAACCAAGGTCGACCATGGATAAGTATGGTTAAGTTAACCATGGTTTCATTGTGACAAAGATTATCTCAATATGAAAATCAATCATGGTTAATCATGGTGAACCATGGTCCAATATCGTGTTGTGATAAATATTGTCTCAATATGTAAATCAACCATGGTCCAACATCACATTGTGACAAAGATTCTGTCAATATGAAAATCAAGTATGGTCAACCATGATCCAACATCCCATTGTAACAAAGATTGTCTCGATATGAAAATTGGTCATGGTCAACCATGGTCCAATGTCACATTGTGACAAGGATTGTATCAATATGAAAATCAACCATGTTTATTTCAGGGTTTAAATGATATTTATCTTAGGGTTTATATACCTTGATTTTATAATATTAATCCCTAGGGTAGACAATCCCTTGGGTTTTTAATATTAATCCATTAGGTTTATTATTCCATTAGGTTTATAATATCAATCCCTTGGGTTTATTAATATAAGGGTTTATATTCCTAGGGTATAATATTATTGATAGGGTTTAAAATATTGATCCTAGGGTTTAATATAAGTCCCTAGGGTTTAAAATAATGGTCAATCATGGTCAACCATAGTCTAACGTCACATTGTAATAGAGATTGTGTCAATATGAAAATCAACCATTGTCAACCATTGTCAAAAATCATCAACCATGGTCCAATGTCACATTGAGACAAATATTGTCTCAATATGAAAATCAAGCATGTTAAACCATCGTTGAACATCACGTTGTGACAAACATTGTCCAAAGATAATAATCAACCATGGTCAACCATGCTGGGTTGTGTTATATTCTTTTGATGACTAGCCTACGTAGTTAACCAAGGGGTTAGAGGGAGGGTGGAGCCCACCCTTCATTGCACTAATTAAACAATGGGGGCATCATAGGGGGGTGACAGCCCCCCCCCCCCCCCCGTCTAGGGGATTTGAGGGGGATGGGTAGCCCCCTCTATGGGGTCTGGGGTAGCGCCCCGAGGAAAGTTTTTTTGGACCCTATATTAGGTTGGGCAGACCTACCTATGGTTTTGGGCACGATGGTTTTCAGTCCATGGTTTTGGATGTGATGGTTTTCGGTCCATGGTATTGGATGCTTCGGCATGTATAAATATGTATTGTAACATTGAAAGGAAGATAATGAAAAATCAAGTTGGTAGTCCCAGTTTTGGGATCCAGCAGAAAAGCTCTATGTATATGTGTTTTATGTGTTATTCTCTCACATTTTTTATTTTATGTTTTTAGAATTGATATGTAGGTAATTTCTATATGGGGTTAAAACCTACATTTGGTATCAGAGTTGTTTTTGCTTGAAGGGAACTACTTTGTTGCTGAGGGGTTTCGCTCAGGCCTATGGTAGACCTTGTTTAGTGGGAGATCTATGGGATGGATTTTGGTGGTGAAAGAAGATGGTTAGCAGTGGAAAGATAGAGATCGAGAAATTTAATGGTCAAAGTTTTTAGTTGTGGAAACTCAATATGGAGGATTTATTGTGGATAAATATCAGTGGATCACGGTAAATCCGAGTACTAAACCAACGAGTGTGTTCGATGAGGAATGGAAGAAGTTGGATCAGAAGGCAAAGAGCACAGTACGATTTTGTGTCTTAGATTCAGTATTTTTGAATGTATGAGGGGAAGCTATGGCTAAGGCTTTGTTGGAAAAGTTAGGGATTTTGTACCAATCTAAGTCTTTGGTGAATAAACTGTTCCTACGGAAAAAATTGTATAATGTGAGGATGAAAGATAGATACTGGGTGACAGAGCATCTAAACACATTTAATACTGTGGTAAGTCAGTTATTTTTGTTGATATTAAAATTTCAGATGAAGATAAGTGCATCAATTTGTTGTGTTATCTACCATATTTGTGGGATAGTTTGGTTATTGTAATAGGTAGCAATTCAACTGCCTTGCAGTTTGATGAAATAGTCTCATCCTTGTTGATGGAGGAGATGAGATGAAAAAATATGGAGAGCCATAATGGTGATGCCTTGCTTGTACGAGGACTGTCCCAGTATATAAACAAAAATAATTCATCGAGTGGGAGACCTAAATCTACAGGTAGATCTAAGTCTCAAGGAAAACCTGTAAAGGTGGTGTGCTAGAAATGTGAAAAGGAAGGGCACTACAAAAGGGACCGTAAATCTAAAGCTCCTAGCAAAGGAAAGGGATCTAATGATGCTCCTTTTGCAGAGGCAAAAACCATCTCATATGAAGGTGGGGATGTGTACTTGTCTTCTTCAAGTACACATGTAGATCATGAAGCATGATTGATTGACTAAGGGGCATCCTTTCACTTCACTCCCCATAGAGAGTGGTTCTGCGAGTATGAGAAATATGATGGTGGTGATGTCTTCTTGGGGGATGACAGGAAAGCTAGAATCATTGGTCGCAAAAAAGTAAAGTTGAATTTGCAAGGTGGAATGGTTAGAACACTGACCGGTGTTCTGCATATTCTTGTATTGGCCAGAAATATGATTTTTGTAAGCAAGCTCGATGATGCAGGTCTAAGAATAGTGTTCGAGAAGGATACTTGGAAAATGGTTCAGGGAGCACTGGTATTGACACGAGGAGTTCAGATTGGAACACTGTACAAGCTGCAAGATAGCATTTTATTGTTGGGTGCAACAATTTTGTGGTTCCTGAAAGTGGAGTAGAAAATCTAGTGGTCTCCAGACAAAATACCATGTTGTGGCATTAAAGGCTTGGACATATTGGACAGAAGGGCCTTCAAATACTTCATGGTAAAGGTATGGTAGAAGGTATGAGTAACAACTCTCTAGACTTTTATTTCTGTGAAAATTGTGTATATGGGAAGCAGAATCAAGTGAGTTTCCCCTCTGGTGGTAAGAGGGCGAAAAAGATATTATAACTTGTGCACAGTGATGTGCTTGGACCTATGAAGGTTCCATCACTGGGTAAGTCTATGTACTATGTATCATTTATAGATGAATTCTCAAGGAATACATGGATATATTTCCTCAAGAAGAAATCTAAAGTCTTTGACAGGTTTAAAGAATTTAAGGCTCTGGTGGAAAATGAGACAGAGAAGAAGATAAAGGTGCCGAGGAAAAATAACAGTGGATAGTTTTGTAGTAAGGAATTTGAAGAATTTTGTAAGAAGTGTGATATAACACGACAGAATACTACTCCATACACACCTAAGCAAAATGGAGTTGCATAAAGAATGGATAAGACATTGATGGAAACGGCAAGAAGCATGCTTAGTGGTGCCAGGTTAGGATAGGAATTCTTGGCAAAGGTGGTGGAGATAGCATGTCACTTGGTCAACAGATCACCTTCATTAGTGTTGGAGGATAAGACTCCACAAGAGGTATGGAGTGGTAAGAAAGCCTCTCTTTCACATCTGAGGATATTTGGATGTGATGCATATGTACATGTTGCAAAGGGGAAAAGAACCAAGTTGAATAGTAAATCTGAAAAGTGCATATTTATGGGGTATAAGGATGGTTTAAAGGGTAATAAGCTTTGGAACCTAGTAACAAGGAATTTTTTGTACAGCCGAGATGTCATGTTCATAGAGGTGAAAGATGTTATTAAACATGAATTCCAACCAAAGAAACCTGAGAAGATAGAGTTTGATCTTAAGGACGAAGAATGAGACTCTACAATAGAGGAGGAATTAGAAGATGAAGAGCCACAAATTTCGGGTGTGAGAAGATCAGTTCAGGAAAGAAGGCAGCGAGAAAGGTATAGTCCATTTGCTTTCTGTTCAAATTTTTCTTTATCTGTTACTGATGATGATCCGAAAACTCTGAAGGAAGCAGTAGATTCAGAGGATGGAAAATTCTAGAAAGAGGCCATGGTTGACGAAATGGCATCTTTGCACAAAAATGAGGCTTGGAATCTGGCGGAGTTGTCAGTTGGAAGGAAACCCATTGGCAAAAAATAGGTGTTCAAGAAGAAGATAAATGCAGACGGAAAGGTGGAGAAATACAAAGCTTGGTTGGTAGCAAAAGGTTATTCCCAGGTGCTGAGAATTGGTTTTGGTGATATTTTTTGTCCCATTGCCAAAGTAGCTTCTATTAGATTACTTTTATCTGTTGTTGCTACTTTTGATTTTGAGGTATAACAGATGGATGTGAAGGAACCATTTCTTCATGGGGGTCTGGAAGAGGAGATCTACATGAAGCAACCTGAAGGCTTTGCGGTGAAGGGTAAGAAAGAACTGGTATGCAAGTTAAAGAAGTCTTTATATGGGTTAAAACAGTCACCAAGGATGTGGTATCAGAAATTTGATATATTTATATGGGGACTTGGCTTCACCAAAAACAAAGAAGATCACTGTGTGTATTTTAAATTAATTGGTGACAATGTTATTTATCTAGTCTTGTATGTGGATGATATGTTGTTGGTTGGAAATGACAAAGAAATTATCTAGGATTTGAAGACCCAATTGTCCTCCAAATTCTACATGAAAGATCTTGCTATTGTAAACTATGTTTTGGGCATGGAAATTAAAAGTGATCGGGAAAAGAGGAAGCTCTAGTTAAACCAAAGGAAGTATGTCGAGGCAATACTGCAGAGGTTTAATATGCAGGATAGTAAGCCGGTGAAGGTTCCTATTCCTATAGGTGTAAATTTATCTTCCAAACAGTGTCCCAAGATACAAGAAGAGGAAGATGACATGTCTCGTGTTCCATATGCAAGTGCAGTCAGTAGCTTGATGTATGCAATGGTCTGTACTAGACCAGACATCGCACGTGCACTGGGAGTATTGAGCAGTTTTATTTCAAAACCAGGGAAGGAGCACTAGACAACAGCGAAACAAGTTTTTAGGTATTTGTGTGGCACTAATGATTATGGTTTGTGCTACCAAGGAAGACCAAGATTGGAAAGAGTTTTGGATATACATGGTTTTGTTGATGCACACTGGGCTGAAGATCTGGATCAGAGGAGATCTACAAGTGGGTATGTGTTTAACCTATTTGGAGGTGCAGTCAGCTGGATGAGTAAGAAACAATCTGTAGTGGCATTCTCAACTATAGAGGCAAAATACATGGCAGCCACTCATGCAAGAAAGGAAGCAATTTGGTTGCAGAGATTGTTTTCAAGTATGGGGTTAGTACATGGAGCTATAAGGATAGATTGTGACAGCCAAAGTGCAATTTTCTTGGAAAAAAACCCTGCTTATCATTCAAAGACAAAGCACATTGATGTTCAGTATCACTTTGCGAGGGATATGATATAAGACAAAAATTTCTTGCTGTTAAAGGTGGACACTTTGAAGAATATTGCAGATGCATTGAAAAAATCTGTGAGCTCTAAGGAGTTATCTTTCTGTAGAGAAACAATGGATGTTTTAGGGGTGGGTAAATGACTAAGCTCTCCTGTGGCTCCCCGTGGAAAGAAAAGAACAAGTGGGAGAATGTTTGGTTGTGTAATATTCTTTCCACGACTAGCCAACGTAGTTAACCAGGGGGTTAGAGGGGGGGCAAAGGCCCCCTTTCGTTGCACCGATTGCACAATGAGGGGGTCACAGGGGGTAATAGGCCCCCCTATCTAGGGGATTTGAGGGGGATGGGTAGCCCCCCTCTATGGGGTTCGAGGCAACGCCCTGGGGAATTTTTTTTGGACCCTATATTAGGTTGGGTGGACCTATCTATGGTTTTGGACATGATGGTTTTCAGTCCATGGTATTCGATGCTTCAGTATGTATAAATATGTATTATAAAATTGAAAGGAACATAATAAAAAATCAAGCTAGTAGTCCTGGTTTTGGGATCCAGGGGAAAATCTTTGTGTATGTGTTATATGTGTTATGCTCTCACATTGTTTATTTTATGTTCCTAGAATTCGTATGCAGGTAATTTCTATATGGGGTTAAAACCTACAAACCATGTTTATTTTACCATTTATAATATTTATCTAGGGCTTATATACCTTGGTTTATAATATTTATCTTAGGGTTTATCATAGGATTTTCTCAATATAAAAATCAATCATTGTCAACATTGGTAAAAAATCATCAACCATCATCAATTATGGTGAATCATGGTTAATCACAGTCTACAGTGTTCCAACATCACATTGTGACAAATAATGTCTCAATATGAAAATCAATCATGATCAACCATGGTCAATAATCATGGTCACGTTGTGACAAATATGAACCTTTAGTCCAACGTGACAATGTGACAACCATGGTCATCCATGGTCCAACATTGCATTTCGACAAAGATTGTCTCAATATGAAAATCAACGATGGTCAACCATAGTCAACCATATAGGTTTATAATACTTATCTCACTGTTTATATACTTTGGGTTTACAATATTTTTCCCTTGGGCTTAATATTATTCTGTTGTGTTATTAGTCTTAATCCCTTGGTTTTATTAGTGCCTTGGGTTTATAATAATAATCTCTTCGGTTTATTTTTCTAAGGGTTCATATTCTGAGGGTATAATATTATTGAAAGGGTTTATAATATTAATCTTAGTGTTTAATATAAATCCCTTGGATTTATTATTCCCTTGAGCTTGTAATATCATCCTTTGGGTATACAATCATGGTTATCCATGGTCTACCCCCGTCAAACGTCACATTGTGAAAAATATTGTCTTAATATGAAAATCAACAATGGTAAATCATCGTTAACCATGGTTATTCATGGTCAACCATGGTCCAATGTCACATTGGGATAAATATTCTCTCAATATAAAAATCAACCATTGTCAATCATGGTCAACCAAGGTTGAATGTGGCTAACTATGTTTAAAAATGGTTGCATTGTGACGACAATTGTTTCAATATGAAAATTAATCATGGTTAGCTATGATGAACCATGGTCTATTGTCGTGTTATGGAAAATGTTATCTCAATATGTAAATCAACCATGTTCCAATGTCGCATTGTGACAAAGATTGTGTCAATATGAAAATCAAGTACAGTCAACCATGGTCTGGTGTCCCATTGTGACAAAGATTACCTCAATATAAAAGTGATTCATGGTCAATCAAGGTCCAACGTCGCAATGTGATAAGAATTGTCTCAATATGGAAACAAACCATGGTCAACCATGTTTATTTTAGGTTTTATAATATTTATATTTATACACCTTGGGATTATAATATTACTCCCTAGGGTTTATAATATTAATCCCTAGGGTTTATAATATTAACTCCTAGAGTTTATAATCCCTTGGGCATTTATTATTAATCCGTTTGGTTTATTATTCACTTGGGTTTATAATATCAATCCCTTTGGCTGGTTAATCTAAGGGTGTATATTGCTAGGGTATAATATTATTCATAAGGTTTATAATATTAATCCTAGGGTTTAACACAAATCCATTGGGCTTATAATCATGGTTAATCATGGTCAATAATGGTCCAACATCACATTGTAACAAAGATTGTCTCAATATGAAAATCAACCATGGTCCAACGTCACATTGATATAAAGATTGTCTCAATATGAAAATCAATCATGGTCAACCATTTTCAACCATGGTCGAATGTCGCATTGTGACAAATATTGTTTGAAGATGAAAATCAACCATGGTTAACCATATTTATTTTACCATTTATAATATTTATCCTAGGGTTTAGTTTATAATATTTATCTTTCTGTTTATCAAAATATTTTTTCAATATGAAAATCAATCATGGTCAATAGTGGTCAAACATGGTTTACCACGGTCAATTATGGTCAATCATGGTTAATCAAGGTCAACAACATTCCAACATCACATTATGACAAAGATTGTCTCAATATGAAAATCAACCATGGTCAACCGTGGTTAGTCATGGTTAAGCATGGTCCAACGTCGCATTGTGACAAAGATTGTGTCAATATGAAAATCAACCATGGTCAACCACGGTCAATAATCATGGTCACATTATTACAAATATTGTCTCTTGGTCCAGTGTCACATCGTGACATCCATGGTCACCCATGGTCAACCATGGTCAACGATGGTCCAACATTCCATTGTGACAAAGATTGTCTCAATATGAAAATCAACCATGGTTTATATACATTGGATTTACAATATTTTTCCCTTGGGTTTAATATTATTCCCTTGGGCTTTTAGTGTGAATCCATTTTGTTTATTAGTGCCTTGGGTTTATAGTATCAATCCATTAGGTTTACTTATCTAAGGGTTCATATTCCTAGGGTATAATATTATTGAAAGGGTTTATACTGTTAATCCTAAGGTTTAATATAAATCCCTTGCATTTATAATCGATTGGATTTATAATATAAATTATTTGGGTTTATTAATCCCTTGGGTTTATAATATTAATAATCACTTATGTTTATAATATTAAGCGTAAGGGTTTAATCAAACATGGTCAACCATGCTCAACCATGTTCAATCATGGTGAACCATGGTTTGACATCGTTGTGACAAAAATTGTCACAATATGAAAATCAAGCATGGTGCACCATGGTCAATCATAGTCAATCATGGTTAATCATCATCAATCATGGTCAACCATGGCCCGACATCACATTGTGACAAATATTGTCACAATATAAAAATCATCCATGGTCAACCATCATCAACCATGGACCAACATCGCACTGTGACAAACATTGTCTCATTATGAAAATGAATCATGGTTAGACATGGTCGGTCATAGTCAACCATGGTCACGTTATGACAAATATTACCTTATGCACCAATGTCACACTGTGACAAATATTGTCTGAATATGAAAATCAATCATGGTAAACCATGGTCCAATGTCACATTATGAAAAAGATTTTCTTAATATGAAAATCAGTCATGGCCAACCATGGTCCAACATTGCATTGTGAGAAAGATTGTTTAAATATGATCCAACATCACATTATGACAAAGATTCTCTTAATATGAAAATCAATGATGGTCAACAATGATTGTTTTACAGTTTATAATATTTATCTTAGGGTTTATATACCTGGAGTTTATAATATTGATCCCATGGGTTTAATATTATTTCATTGGGTTTATAATCCCTTGGTTTTTAGTATAAATCCCTTGGGTTTATTATTTCCTTTGTTTCATAATATCAATCCCTTGTGTTTACTTATATAAGGGTTCATATTCATAGGGTATAATGGTATTCATAGGGTTTTTAATATTGTCCCTTTGGTTAAATTTAAATCCTTGAGTTTAATATTATCTCAATATTAAATATAAATCCTTGAGTTCATATTGTCTCCATATGAAAATCAACCATGGTCCAACATCACATTGTGACAAAGATACTCTTAATATAAAAATCAATCATGGTCAATCATGGCTCAACGTCACATTGTTAAAAAGATTGTCTCAATATGAAAACGAACAATGGTCAACCATTTTTGTTATAGGGTTACTATTTATCTTAGGGTTTATATACCTTGGGTTTACAATATTAATTCTTTGGGTTTACTAGTGCCTTGAGTTTATAATATCAATCAACTGGGTTTATTAATCTAAGGGTTCATACTCATGGGGTATAATATTATTGATAGAGCTTATAATATTTATCATAGGGTTTAATATAAATCCCTTAGTTTTAAACCCTAGGTTTGATCACCTCCATGTATGAAAATCAATCATGGTCAACCATGGTCACAAGTCACATTGTAACAAATTTGTTTCAATATGAAAATCAACCATGGTTAGTCGTGATTGTTTTAGGGTTTATAATATTAATATTAGGGTTTATTTACCTTGAGTTTATAATATTAATCCCTTGGATTTATAATATTAGTCCTTGGCTTATATATAAATCTTTGAGTTTAATTAATTAATAATAATTAATATAAATTATAAAAAAAATATTTATATTAATAAATATTAATGATAATAATAATAAGTTATTTATTATTATTCACTAATTAATTATTCATAATTGATCATTAATAATCAATGAATGAATTATTATTAATATTTATTAATTAATAGTGTTATTAAATTTAATTAACAATATAAATAATAATATAAACTAATAATAGTAGTAATATTAATCATAATAATAATTATATGCCTTTGGCCTATATCAATCACATTTACTAATGTGGTTGATATTTAATATTCATCCGTAGGGTTTAATATTGTTCTATTGGTTGTATACTCCTTTGGGTTTTTAGTATTAATCTATTAGGCCTATTATTCAATGGGTTTATTTCCCCTTCCATTTATTAATGAATTTGGTTTATTATTCCTTCGGGTCATAGTCGTAGGGTATAATATTGTTTATAAGATTCACAATTAATACTCCCCCTATTTTCTTGGGCTTATAGTTCATTGAGTTTTTAGTATGTGCGTATATAGTTCATTATCATAGTATATATTGCTACAGATTAATGTAGATTTACCAACCACATTAGTAAATGTACATTTTTTAATGTACATTAATATAGTGTAAATTACTATAAATTAGTATAATTTAGATAAATAAATGTAGTTATTTATATTTAAATAAATCCATATATCATTATGCAAAATAATGTACATTTCATATAAATAAATGCACATTATTATATATGTATATTTCCATATAAACGTATATTAATGTAAATTTATAAACATAGTTGATATAAGGAAACATGAACCACATAATTATACTAGTATATAAAACATTAAGTCCAATAAAAAAATTTAACTTGAAACATTATTTTTAAAGATTAAAACGATAAGTCATAAATGTTTACTGAAATTGTGCTCATATATAAAATATTCCAACCGTATGAAAAAGTTTACATGAAACATTACTTTCAGGAAATAAGAAAATATGTTCCGCTTCTCTTGCTACAATTTAGCTGGAAAAATTTATTCCTACTACGTTGCTGTGCGGAAATATGGTGTAATAAAATCTGATAAACGCACACAATTCAAGGGACTCTTACGTATGTGATCGTGCTTCATCATGCCCATGACTTTATAGTTACCAATGTAGGAGAGTAAGGAACGCTCGAAAGCTTTGCTGAAAACAGTTACGTGAGCAAATATAGCATTCAATTATCCTCAACTACCAATAAAGGTGATAAAGTATTAAAAGGTATTATAATATTATAGTTAATATAGATAGATATTACGTTATGGATGTCTAAAACCTAATTTATAATTATAATGTTAAAATTAATATATATAGATATTACGTTCAGCTCTAAAACCTAATTTTTTATTTATAAGGAAAATTAATGCATAAGTTATAATATAATCACGTGCAATGATCTGCAAATCCACGTTTCTAATCATTAAAGTCATAATTTATATATTAACAATTTACTCTCAAAATTGTATATGTTTGGTATTTTTTAATATAATTACTATAAAGAAATGTAATTAAAATCTATATTCAAGTCATAATTTGTATAAGCAAAAAAATCATTATTTTTTAATAATCAATTATATGCAATATGTACTTTCTTTTCATTTTGAAACTATATATTTGATCCATTCTAAATATCTTAAATGTTTATTATTTATATCTCTAAATTAAAAGTAAATTAAATGTTTTAAAAATAAAAAAGTTTGCATAAAAAATTATTATCTTTTTATATTAATATTAATATTTTATATGATTGAAAAGTCTGTATGGGGTAGCTCAATGGCATTGACCATGGAAATGAAGTATTATTGAACCAGAAGTCTTGTATTCAAATCTTGGGCTACCCTTCCCCGTAGCTGGGTGAATAATGGACACGATGAAGCCGGACATGATGAAGTCTCATCGAACCGAAAGTCTTGTGTTGTGAATAATCGACATGATGAAGCCGGACATGATGAAGTCTCATCGAACCAGAAGTCTTGTGTTCAAATCTTGGGGGTCTTGTGTTGTGAATAATGGACATGATCAAGCTGGACATGATGAAGTCTCATCGAACCGAAAGTCTTGTGTTGTGAATAATCGACATGATGAAGCCGGACATGATGAAGTCTCATCGAACCAGAAGTCTTGTGTTCAAATCTTGGGGGTCTTGTGTTGTGAATAATGGACATGATCAAGCTGGACATGATGAAGTCTCATCGAGCAAGAAGTCTTGTGTTCAAATCTTGGGCTACCCTTCCCGGTAGGTGGGTGAATAATGGACATGATGAAGTGTGTTCAAATCGAAGCCTTCTATTCAAATCTTGGGCTACCCTTCCCAGTAGCGGGGTGAATAATAGACATGATGAAGTGTGTTCAAATCTTGGGCTACCCTTCCCTGCAGTAGGGTGAACAATGAACATGATGAAGTCTCATCGAATTGGAAGTCTTATGTTCAAATCTTGGGCTACCCTTCCCAGTAGCGGGGTGAATAATGGACATGATGAAGTGTGTTCAAATCTTGGGCTACCCTTCCCTGTAGTAAGGTGAATAATGGACATGATGAAGTCTCATCGAATTGGAAGTCTTGTGTTCAAATCTTGGGTTGCCCTTCCCAGGGTGAATAATAACCATGAAAATCCTAGAGTGCTACCAATCTTACAAAAATATATATATATTTTATATGATTGAATAAATGATTGTTATTTTTCTATAATTTCAATGAGTGATGTGGATTTTATACTAAATTTATTATTACAGTCGCTTGTTTTTTAATATCCATGAGTCCTTAAATTTGGTTTTGAAAAATAATGAAATTAGTATTTAAAAAAAAAACAAGTAACTGTTAAAATAAAAATATTATTCTCTCCTCTTTAATACGATTTTTTTTTTTTTAAATTAACTCTGTCATATGCACATATCACTAGCTTGATTTTCTAAGATACCCTTTTTTGATCTACATGTCGAAGTTTATTACAAAGTGCACAATATTTGAATCTGAAATGCCCAATTTCTTGGTTAAATGCTACTGTCACTCGAATCATCAACTCGTTACTCTTCAAATATGGAAATTCGGGTTGCCTCTTGAAATGCTATCGGCAGTCGATTCAAACAGTTTGCTCGGCTTAAATCTTACGATTCACAAATTTTTCACAATATAATAAACGTATGAATATCTCGGAATTGTATTGGACTCTCCGATGATATCATCGAAATCTGCGATCGACATAAAGATTCCCATCCATGTGAAAGAGACTTTAACGGTCTTAAACGACATATTACAATACATTTGGAAAACTCTTAAAATTGATAAGTTTCACATTCTGGAAATTGATCGCTGGAATGTTGTATTGGAAAGGCGCTTCCAGACTACGTCTAAAAGGTTACAGATGAGCGACAACATAACACAATACATTTAGTATCATTCCTGCAGACAGTTATCCTGTGATATAGATTGACAGAATCTAACAACTTCAGCTTATCGAATATCAAAACATTCTTGAATCTTTATTTAACTAGACATCAGTTTTGCATGGTACTCGCATAAGATTGCGAAATATTTTCTTACTAGCTTACCTTAGATATTGTTTCGCGATATCAGAGATATCCATGCTCGAGTTCCGATGTGCATCCGACGCACGTTTTTCGTCCAATGTTTTGAGTCTCCTCTTCTGTTCATCACAATCAGCAAAGAAAGTGTGAGAATGTGATTATGGATTCAAATTGTATATCTTCATCTCATGGCTAACAATGTAGTCATCGTCCAAGAGGCTGCAGTGAGCAAAGCTGTTTAATAAATAATTGATTCTCCTTATTCGAATATATGCAAACCGGATTAATGCAGGGAAAAGTAATGTTATTAGGTTAGAAATAGCAGTCCTTCTCAACTTCCTTTCTGTTAGCTGTGGTGGACTACATGGCATTGTGCAGTGCAGTCGCAGGGCAGTTCTCCTTTGGCAGACAGGAAAAGCTGCCTAATTCCTGCGCTAATTCTTGACGTTCACTAAAACATCTACCAAGGAAAAAATAAAATGGGCAGCGATCACTATTATGAACAAATATACACATCTACTATATAACTTCGACTACTAACACTATTGATAGCTAGACTTCAGACATGGATCATAGTATCATTCTCCCATCAGCCAAAGAGGAACTGCCTGTAACTTCCCTGCGCAAATCAAAACAAAAACTAAGCATTTTTAGGATGTGTAAAGCGATGTTGCTGCTTTACCTCACTACATTACAGTTGGTCCTCAAGGTACCTTAAATAGAATAGGTTTAACGAATATGCTGAAAATATAATGAGATTGAATATGGTACGTGGTATAAACCATATGATATCCCCTATAGAGGAAAGGGAAAGGGTGAACGAACAGACAAATATACCTATTGGCAGCGAATATACCATATGATATTCACAGGTAGAGAAAGAGGGAAAAGCAGAACAAAGACGCAAATATACTGGCGAAGTTTCAATACCACTTTTAGTTCTATACATTTTAGTGGGAATTAATCCGTGAGAGATATACTGACGAAGTGTCCATTGTACGTTTGGTTCTACACATTTTAGTGGGAATCCTAGGCACATATACGGCGAAGTTTGCATTGAAGTTTGGTTGTACACAATTTAGTGGGGATTCGTTACACTGTTAAGTTTTTGTATTCCTTCGTGGGTAGACTTTTAATATTGCCGCTGGTCATTGTCCATTTAGATGTTGTTTTCAATTTTTTTTTAAAACCCTTTTTTTAGAACTTCACCTTCTTCTGCTCCATATCAATATGTGAACTACAACGTTAGTTAATTTATAATGCTTCTGACCTAATCCAGGTTGAGCAAAAGTATGGTGCTCCTCAACAAATAAAAAAAATAAAAATGGAATCATTTTATTTCTGAAGGTGAACGTAAGATAATTTCAATAAGACTCCAAGGAATATATATGGATGGAACTTAGTTCTCTTAAGTGTTCCAGGTTAGCGTTCTTTCATGATGTTTGAAATGCTCTCTCTACCCTACAATCGTACTCTTAGCATTAACAAATTTCACTGCCAATTTTTATTACAATTTGTATATTACCAAATTTAATAGTTTATATCAAACCATAATATAATTTCCTCTTTATGTACATGTTTGCGTAAACAAAATATATCTCGTTTCTCAAATATAAATTTTATGTATGTAATTTTACATATACATCACTACATTGATTTACACCTATTTCCTTACAAATAAATCACGACATTTATATATAAATAAATGTGAACGAATGTGTAATGAATTAATTAAAACATGTTTCGTTTTGGTTATTTCTCATAGTCTTTTTTCTATCTAAATATTATAGAGTATTTACCTACTCATATAAAGTAAATTTACTTCAAAATTCCTAACTTCACATCAATATGATATTACTCATGAAATAAAAAAAGAAATTGTAATACCCTTTCGTTTCTGTAATGATTGTTTCCTTTTTCACTGAATTATATTAGACTCGAGGGCGGAAAAGCCATCAATTGTTTAGTGAAAGAAATAAAGTCAAGTAATTTTATTACTAAATAAGAGGGGTTTGGAATTATTTAGTAATGAACCACTTAGTAAGAAATTCTGGCTCAAGAAAGAGAAACAAAATTTTTATTAGAGGATGAGATTGAGATAAATATTCCATGATAAGGATTCTTAGATAAGATTTAATGGATAAGAGAGAAAAATATATTAAATCTTTTAGCTGGAGAAATATGCTAAGTATGTGTAAGAATAAAACACCGTGGGAGAGAAAAGCGAGCTTTGAAGGAAAAAACCTAGGGAAGTGGAGTTCCAAAACCACAAAAGTAGGACACTGCTGAAGGAAAAATCAATTATGGAAGAAAATGTATAAAATACATACTCAAGGGATCAATAGGGGTTGTTAATACCCTACAAAGTACATCTCATCTCGTGGGTGGACTTGAGGATTTTTGTTCAAGTCTGTGTGGATAGGGTGAAAAATTCTGAGTTGTTCCCATAACAGTGATACACTTCAGATTATCTATTATTTTGTTTTCTTAATATGAACAATTATATGTAAATCCTTTCTTCAGAACACTGTCATTATAAGAATATTTTTTCTTGAAACTTAAATCCACTACTAAGATGCATGTGTTGTGTCATTAGGAAGTTTTTTGTTTTTTTAGAGAAACATATGGATTTACAAATTAGTTGATTGTGTACGATAGCGAGTTGAAGCTTAAATACTGATGTTTCTGACTGTAATGAGGTGTATTACTGTTGTGATCAAGTATCTTGATCCAAAATGGATCTTGAATAGACTTCTAAGTCTAAAGTGTTTCTCACAAAGGAAAATGGAAGTCCAAGGATGCTCTTGTAAATAGCCTCATTGCGTAGATCTTTTCATTCTGAATCTACTACAACTTGAACAGCTAAAATGGACTTTGGATGAAGAAGTTATCGCAAAAAGAAGTTTTCCTTTATCCTTTGAAAATGAGGAAAATTCTTATATAAATGGGACTTAAGGGAAAATGTGTTTTTTTTACATAAAAACCCTTAATACCCATCACATCGCATTATTTTATCGCATCGCAATAAATAAAGGGAAAGGACTTAAAATAGGCGCAAAGGCCTTCAGCAGACCCAGCAGATTTATAAACCAAATAGGAAAACCTTTTGAGTTCCGAAAGGAAGGGTAGTAAGCGGTATTTCGGGCGGGCCTCGGGCGGTAGGAGGTATTGGACGGGCTCCACCAGAGTCCATACAATGACTAACACGTGGCACGGTGAAGGAGAGAGGAAACTGCTCTTTTGGGAAGTTAAACCCCGTGTAAGCTATGCGCCTGAAATGGACTATCAGCCATCAGATTAGCAGTCATGGATCAACGGTCAGGATCTGATCGATGGATTGGCGATTGGCATGACCAAAGGGAAGATGCACAGGCCAAAGCGATAGCAATATGCAACATGTGATAGCAGCCGTCAGATCAGGAAAGGAATGGACGGTCCAGATTTAATAAGCGATCGACGATCGGCGATCCCCGATGCCAGGGCCAATACGATTGTGATTACGATAAACAATTAAGGGCCAGACTCGATGGGAATTTTAAGCCCAATTGCATAGTATTTGAAATCTGGAAATTCAGATTTTCAATGTATTTCCCGTGTAAATGGGTTTCTGGCCATTTGGCCATGTGACAATGCGATTGCGATATTACGATGGATGGCTAACCCGAGAGGGATTACAGACCTGATTTCATAACTTTTGAAGTCCAAATTTTTGGGATTTCTTTGTATTTCTTGCGTATTGAGGTTTTTTGACTTCCCACCTAAGCGATAGCGATAAGCGATATTTGGATGGATCCGATAGGCTTATAGGGCCGATTCCATAATATTTGAAGTCCAGGCTAAAGGCCCATGATGTGTTTTTCATCTGTTTCCTGTGTATTTGCGTTATTTGGCTAACACAGCCAGAGAAGGGCAAAACGACCAGGTTTTCCTGCCTGCTTGTTCTTTTCCATTTGTAAACGGATTCTTGTGAGGGAACAATCGAGTTCTTTAATGATGGAGGAATGTAACTGATGCATGATAATAAATAGAGAGCACAAATGTTGAAGGTAGCTGAAGGTTGCCGAGGGAGTTGGAGGACTGAAAAAGGTCACTCAAAGGTTGCTGAGAGTCACTTGGAGGTCAGGCAGACTACAGAGGCATGCAAAGGGCGAGAGAGAGGCAGAGAAGCCAGAGCCGAAGAGCGAGAGTGAGAGCCAAAGTGAGAGCTAGTGCCACGAGCTAGAGCCAAGAGTGAGAGCCAAAGCCAGAGCCAGAACTGAGAGCCAGAGCCAGAGCCAGAGCCAGAGCTAGAAAGGTGGAGAGATTCAGAGCCATGGATAAGATGGTGTTCTAAGCCCATTGTGCTCAGTGTAAACTAGTGGAGTTGAGTATGGAGCTTGTAAAAGGACATTTCCATAATCCCAGAGAGCTTAGTCGAGTTGACTAGAGCTCAAGGAGACATAGCCAAAGAGTTTTGGGTGAACTCCATATTATATTGTTGTTATCTGTGATTGCTTGTTGCTGCATTGTATTTGATGCTTTATTTGTTGTTATATGTTTTATATTAGTTCAAGAAAATAAAATTAAGGCACATAAACAGTTTAAAGACAAACATAAGAATACACCTATTTTCAAGCACATTATTAATTTGCAATTGGTTAATATTAAGGTCTTGGGAACATTTGAGCTTTGGAAGTGGGAGAGGTTTTTGTAAGCTTGACAAGAAGCCTTTAGTGCTCCATTTTCATATAAGGTAGTATTAGAGCCTGAGATTGATTAACCACACCTTCAAGAAGGTGATATCAAAGCTGGTTATACCAGAGCAAGTGGTATCAGATCAGAATTCTTGATTGAAAGAGCGAAGATTGCTTGTCTGAAAGGTGTTTGGGCAGTCAAGGATTGATTGTTTGATTGATTGTAGGCTTATTTGTAGACTGACTATTGTTTGAGTTTGCAGAGGTGAAGGGAAAGCAATTGATAGCTTAGTCTAGGAAGGACAATAAAGAAGAAGGGCTGAAGGCATTCTTCTCATCCCAAAGGACCTCAAAGCAATCCTTGAAGCACAAGAGGTTTTTTGCAAAAGGTTGCTTGAATAATCTCTTTGTTAATCTTGTTTGAAGTTCTTTTGTTCATTGGCATAATGACAACTTCTACAAGTGAGTCCTCAAATTCCTCCATCATCACAAGATTTTTTGATGAAGACATGAAGCAAGATTTGTTCACCATGATGGACAAGGTGAGGGAAATGTATGAGGATGGAAGGAAGAGCTACATACTTAGAGAGCAGTTGAATTCTATGGAGGAGGAGAAGCAGATGCTTTCTGGAAAATTACAGGAAATGGAGAGGCAACTTCATATTGCATATATGAACCTAAAAAGGATGCATAAGTTGGAGTCATAGCTCTTTGTTGCCAAAGAAGCCTTAGTCAAGTATCAGCTTGAAGAAGAGGTAAATAGTTCCTGTTTATCTTCAAATTCTTCTAAGAATGCTTGTATTGGTTCTTTTGAAAAACATACCAGAGGCATAGGCTCCAAGTGAATGTCCAATATGGGCTATGGAGGAAAGGGCTTGCGTAAACATGCACAGGGTATTATTGAGCCAATAATGGTTGAGGAAAGGCCTAAGTATTTGGGTCTTGGCTATGGACAATCTTATGGAGGAAGTTCCAAAGCTGCCATGAAGGCCATTGAAACAGTTCCAAGAAGGAGTTTCATTTCAGGTCCTCTACCTCAAGAGTGTGAAGATTGTATTAAGGAGGAATGCAATAGCTTGAAACATCATTTGTAGGATGCAGGTGTTTAGAAGCACATACTTGAACCAGAGAGTTGTGGAAACTCTAACAACCTTGAAGAGATTGATGGTGTTCCAAAGGGATCCACTTCTTCATTTGCTTCACCTCCTCATGAAGGCAATAAAGGTGAAAGAGAAAGGTATAAATATGATTCTAAACATTTTCCTTTTGATTGTGCAAAGCATGATAAATTTCCATATAGGTATGGGAAAAGAATTGCATGTTCCTTTTGTGGTTTGGATAACCATAATGTTTCTAGATGTTGGAAGAGAATTGCCACATACAGGAAACTTTTGAAGGAAAGGAAGAAAGAAGCCAAAGATCCATTTGACAAGGGAAATCATGATGTCAAGAGAATGCACATGGAGTTCACTTACTGCCATAAGCAAGGGCATCTTGCTGAAAAGTGTTGGACTCTGAATCCAGTAATGCTTCCACAAAAGCTAAAGAAAGTGGAAAGAGAAGATGGAAGAAATGGAAAGGAAGATTCCATGATTGATTTGTTTTAGGATGATTCGCATGTTGATGCTAATGTGTAGACAAAGGTAGTACCTTTGAAAGGGATTGGTGAGAAATGGTTAGAGTTCTTATCCAATTAAGATTGCATGTCTATTGATGCATCTATTTGCATTTCTTTGTTAATGGAATGCAAGTTGCCGGATTTTACCAAGAAGGTGAATGAAGAAGTTGAGTAGGAGACTCACTTTGTTGCTGCAACATTATATTTCATTTCATCTTCAAAAGTACAGTGTGCTTAAGCAAAAGTTGAAGGATGAAATGCATGCATGAGAATGTTGTGCATGAACACTGAGATGCTCATGATTTCCTTGTATTTGAACATGTATGTGTAATTAACTTGAAGGGTTGATTGCTTTGTTGTAACATGCATGTATTGTTGACTTGGGAAAGTTAACTTGGTCTCCAATATGGAGATGATGATGAAGTGATTCATCTTTTGAAAAAGAGTGCTAATGGTCTTTTTCTACATGCTTGACTTGAGGGGTCATTTGTTTAAAGGTATGTTTTGTGGGATTGTTATCTAGTCCATCATTTGTATGCAGATGTGTGACATGGAGGTGTTCACAAGATGTGAAATATGTTTCCTTTGTTGAAGCAGGAGTTTAGGCCATCTAGTTGTTGTCTGTATTTCTGTTGTTGTTGAAGTTCAAACTACCTTCTGTGACCATCTCAACGGGAGTTCTCCATGAAGTCAAGGAGGAAAATATTTCTTCCCCAAGAGGACCAACACATCTAGGAAGGAGAGTGGTCAAAGGCTTTGGTTCAGAGGCATTATGCAAGGCAAGTGTATGGAGGCTGAAAGAAGAGGGTGTTGTTACTCTTATTTACTGTTCAAATTAGTATGTCAGTCTTTTGGAGACCAAAAGTTCTTTTAATGGGAAGGTGTGATCCAAAATGGATTTACAGTAGAATTCTAAGTCTAAATTGTTCATCACAGAGGAAAATGAAAGTCAAATGATGCTCTTATAAATAGACCCATTATGTAGATCATTTTATTCTTAATCTACTACAATTTGAATGGGCTAAAATGGACTTCGGATGAAGAAGTTATCGTAAAAACAAGTTTGCCTTCGTCCTTTGAAAAGGAGGCAAATTTTTATATAAATGGGATTGAAGGGAAAATGTGTTTTTTAACATAAAATCCCTTAGAACCCATCGCATTGCATTATTTTATCACATCACAATAAATGAAGGGAAATGACTTAAAATAGGCACAAAGGCCTTCAACAGACCCGACGGTTTTATAAACCAAAGAGGCAAACCTTTTGAGTTCTGAAAGGAAGGGTAGTAAGTAGTATTTCGGGCGGGTGTCAGGCAGTAAGTAGTATTGGATGGGCTCCACCCGATTCCATAGGTTGAATGACGTGTGGCACGGTGGAGGAGAGAGGAAGCCACTCTTTCGGGTGATTAAACCCTGTGTAGGTTATGCGCCCAAAATGGACTGTCAGCCTTCGGATTAGTGGCCGCGGATCAACGGTCAGGATCTGATTGGCAGATCGATGATCAGCATGACCAAAGGGAAGACCCCCTAGCCAACGCGATAGCAATATGCCATGTTCGATATCAGCCATCGGATCAGGAAAGGAATGGACAGTTCAGGCTTAATCGGTGATCCCCGATGCCAGGGCTAATAGGATTGTGATTGTGATAAGTGATTGAGGGCTAGACCCAATGGGAATTATAAGATCGATTGCATAATATTTGAATTCCAGAAATTCGGTTTTTCAATGTATTTCCCGTCTAAATGGGTTTTTGGCCATTTAGCCATGTGATGATGTGATTGTGATATTACGATGGATGGTGCACCCGAAAGTGATTATAGACCCGATTTCATAACTTTTGAAGTCCAGATTTATGGGATTTCTTTGTATTTCCTATGTATTGGGGTTTTTTGACCTCTCCCCTAAGTGATAGAGATAAGCGATATTTTGATGGACCCGATAGGTTTATAGGGCCGATTCCATCATATTTGAAGTCTAGGCTAAAGGCCCATGATGTGTTTTGCGTGCACTTCCTATGTATTTCAATTATTTAGCTGACACAGCCAGAGGAAGGCAAAATGACCAGGTTTTCCTGCCTGCCTATTATTTTTCATTTGTAAATGGATTCATGTGAGGAAATAGTCAATTTCTTTGATGATGGAGGATTGTAACCGATGCATGATAAAAACACAAAGAGCACAAATGCTGAAGGTAGTTGAAGGTTGTCGAGGGAGCTAGAGGACTGAAAAAGGTCATTGGAAGGTTGCTGAGATTCACTTGGAGGTCAGGTGGACTACAGAGGCACGCAGAGGCCGAGACAGAGAGGCAGAGAAGCTAGAGCTGAAGAGCCAGAGCTATAGCCAGAGCCATGAGCAAGAGCCAAAGCCAGAGCTAGACCCAGACCCAGAGCCAAGAGCCAAAGCCAAAAATCTGGAGAGCTTCAGAGCCAGGGATAAGATGGTGTTCTAAGCCCATTGTGCTCAGTGTAAACCAGTGGAGTTGAGTGTGGAGATTGTGAAAGGACTTTCCCATAGTCCCAAAGAGCCTAGTCGAGTTGACTAGAGGTCAAGGAGACGTAGCCCAAGCGTTTTGGGTGAGCTCCATATTATATCGCTCTTATGTGTGATTGCTTGTTGCTGCATTGTATTATATGTTTTATATCAATTCAAGCAAATAAAGTTAAGGCACATAAATAGTTTAAGGACAAACATAAGCATACACCTATTTTTAAGCACATTATTAATTCCTCAATTGGTTAATCTTAAGGTCTTGGGAACATTTAATCTTTGGAAGTGGGAGAGGTTCTTGTAAGCTTGACAAGAAGACTTTAGTGCCCCATTTTCAGATCATATCTACACGGTTCTTATTTCTTTACAGTATATGTTCCTAAGTATACAATGGTCTAAGAAATTGTGTAAATTTTTTCGTTACGTGTATCACAGATAATAGTTAGAAGAGTATAGAGGGAAAAAAAAGTAATAACCAGTAGAAAACAATTAAAGAATTTGAGAGGGATAATTGTGAATTAACTATTGAATCCGAGTTGTAAATTCCTAGAGTAATGCTTTTAGAACACACAAAATTTTTAATCTTGAGTGGGGTATAATTGAAAGCACTCTAATTCTAGTTGTCAAAAACAAAGGAAAAATAATACACTAGGCAACTTGTCAAAAATTCACCCAATTATAACTACCTGAGAAGTTATATCATAGCGAATGGAATGATATTAAATCTATATAGTACTATTCATTTGTAATAAGATAACAAGTGCATATTTTGAAAGGAAACAAGTGAATAAGTTTTACGCGTGAGAATTACTAGAATACAGGCAAGATAGTGACTAATTCGTTTGCCTCTATAACGAATTGACTAGCAGAAGGAAAAATTGAGAAGTGCTTGAATACATGAAGAACATATAAGGGTACATATAGTGAAGTAGTAAATTAACAAGTATGGCAGACGAAAGGAAATTCAGGTAAGAGTATATATATATATATATATATAGATATATAAAGATACAAAATTCTTCACTCGCTGATTGCATCACTGTCTATCAAGGAAGAAATAAAATTACCCTCGAGCAGGTTGTAATGAAAAACAAATAGTTAAGGAGAAGTTATATTGAGTATCGTTGAAGGAAAAAAATGTCCCAACCACTGGAATACACAAAATACATTTCATTGTGCAAGGAATACAATTTAGAATACGTTAATCATATGTTTGTGCCCATAGCAATTTGGGTCTCAAGATTTATGGGTTTGAAATATAATAGCAGAGTACGACTAACCGAGGCTAGTAGCTATAGACTAAACGAAGAAACCAAACACAAAATTCCCTTGATTAACGAAACTAATATCTAAATTTCTATAAGGCATACGCTACGAGTAATTCATAGTAGCAATGAATACGAGTGAATCTTCGCAGAGCACGGTACTGAATTGAACCCCAGAAAGGGAAATTTAACCAACCTAAAAAGCCATAGTGGCTGAATATTAGTGCTCATCGTGTTTTTCTAGGTTCACATGGAAGGGTTATTGCAAAGATTATTCAATAACTACAAGACAGAAGATATAGCGTATGAGTATCTTATGGTTCGAAGTTTGAATTAATAGGGTAGAATCCTTACAAGAGAACTCAAGCTCAGACCTATCTAGGGAAAACGGTGCATGCTCCCATCTCTACATAAACAAGAGAAGTAGCGTTTTGAGATGTTCGTGAGGAAATTTGAAACAATAGCAAGTTGGGAAGTGAAAGTGTAAATAAAAAAAATAAAAAAAGAGATGACCTAGTGGTAATTTTGTTATAGGAGCATAAACAATAATACCAAAGAGGCATCATGCCATAGAAAAAAATAAAAAAGCCCCAAAAATGATGTGAAGCATTTACCTTATATTCTCCTTTGAAGTCTGGTCACCAAATCAAATTAGCCTATTTTTTCGTCACTCCCTGTAAAATAAATGAAAACAGCAATGGATCCAATCACATTGATTGTTAGCATGGTAATCTTGCATCAGTGGGAAAAAATAAATGGTAGTGAAAGCGAGCGAGATAGAAATATCATTATTTACTTGAAGTTAAATGACTAATGAAATTGAAGGAAAGCAACCTTAATATGGGTGTCCCACCTGGAACCAAAGTAAGAGAAACATTATTTCATCGACTATGAGAACTGTTCTATAGGAATGCCATTAGAGGGGAGTGAAATTAACTAGAAAACAAAAGAAAATTACATGTAGAACTTGCCAAGGGACAAATGTGAAAGTTAGAAAAGTATGCCTTGCATCCATGACCCCTGTGTGCCATTAGGAGGCCATAATCTGAGGAATGGATTAAGAGATATGTTGCAATGCAACCAGACACAAAAGGTTGTAGAGTAATTGGAATACTAACCAAATGTCTACGGAATAGAAAGACTAGGGTTTGTCTAGTGAGATCCCAATCCTTAATTTCCATCCTCTCATCTCAACCATTCAGTAGCTTCCAACGTGGTCACATGTACTCCATGTGAAGGAGGAACATGTAGCAAGAGAGGATTGAACACTTAATTTCCCAAGGCAAAGTAGAACATGTGGCATTAAAAATGTTGGTGTTTTTGTATAATCAAATGCCAAGGGTGATTAAATATGTACCTATGAAACTTAATTTATGCTATGTAATAACTAGGCTCTTCATATCTAAACTCCAAAACAACCAGGTCACTCTAGAAGGTATCACTTTTAGTCTATCCACTGCCATTATATCAGCTACCACCAGGATCCCAGATGTTGGGGAGAAATAGTTTAAACAAGGTGATTTGGAGAGGCATTATTATGAGCCTTACATGAAACCAAGGTACCAAAATGAAAGAAGGGGCTAGTTTCCTTTTTCACACCTCCTTGAAAAACACACCGCAATGATGAAGATTATTATGAAATATTTTTCATGTGAAGGTAGATTTTCCAGGCTCTATTATTATCATATCTAGATTTTAATGCATTTCACTAGGATAAAAATGTTCAATATACCATATTATCTTTTTCGGAGTGCTGACAAGATGGCCTACATTTCCCAAAAGAGGGAGTATAAAGATAAAATGAAGAGTGTCTTTCATCATTCCCTCATTAGAATCATAGTCCTTTATCATCTCAAGCAACTCAACATTGCATGGAGTACCTTCATAGCTAAGCCCATATTCACTCCTTCATCTACTCAGAATGTTCAAAGCATCCCTTCATCATCTCATCCTTCCACCTCCATTCCCCAATCTCAGCCCATAGATCATTCATCATCATCTGATGAGTCATCCTCATCATCACCTCCATCATCACCATTCCATGAGCATTTTCATTCACCTAATAGAGATGAAATCAGAAAGAAAGAACACATTGAACATGGTGAGGCCAACAAACCTAAAGGGGTTTGAGTTGGGCACTTTGAAACGTAGTTATTAGAGGGGAAATATGCAAGTGTTTGCCCCAAATATTGTGGGAGGGGCCTTTCCTTCTTCATTAGTAAAGAAGGTATAGAAGGGAAAGGAAAAGATGATAGAGACAAAGATCTAGTAGCAGGAGGAGGACCTCCATGAGACATAGCAGGATTTTGACTTAGTTGACCTACGTGAGCATGACGATAGTGAGAGCACAAAAAATGTTATCAAACAAAAGGATGCACTCATCGGGGAGCTCTAGGTCAACTTGCAGAGGGAAAAATACATCATCTTCTATTATGAAAAGGAAAACAAGTAGTTTGAGACCAAACATGAGCTCGTGGACATTCAGATCATTAAGGTAAAGAGGGAGCCTCAAAAGGCTAAGGCTTTACTTGATGAAGCATATGGATAATATAGTGACTAGCTGGAGGAACAAGTGCCTAGAAGAAGGCGAAGTATTAGAGGCCTAAAGAGAGCATTGGAGCTAGAAAAATAGAACGAAGTTGAACTAGCTAATGAGCTCACCCTCAATGAGAAATTTTCCAAAATGATCAATGAGAACCAGGAGAAGTGGCTTGAGAGGGTGAAAAACCATCTTGAAAAGATCCTAGACAAGGCCAAAAGGGACACTGACATTCAGAGAAAGATGAAAAAATATCATTTTCGAATAAATCAAATAGAAAGGGAAAAGCTTAAGGCTGCTAGGTGAAGAATTGAAGCCCTAACTCACCAATAAGAAAATAAGAAGCTTGATATACTTGAAAACGCTTCACTCCATGCCTAGCCACATCAAACGTCAGCTCCTTACCCAATTTTGAAGACTCTTCGCTCATTTTTTGTCAAATTGTATGTCCTATATTTTTTGAGGCAATTTCATATCGGCTATTTGGTAAAACTCACAATGCCCTAGATGCTGCACACTTTTTTGAGGAATTTTTTGGAGGACTGGAAGCCTCCAATGCATTCAAAAGGACAAAGACATTTAGGGAAACCATGTTTCCAGCTCTGGAATGCAAAACTGGCAAGTGAGAAAGGCAAAAAACCACCTAAAAATGATGTTTCTACCTTATTTCCGGATCATGCACTATGCGTTTGAGTAGCATTGGGAGAATGGAGTTTTGGAGGGTTAAATCAAGCCCATTTTGAAAACCAAGGGCTGTTTTGGAAACCAAATAGGATAATATTTCCAATGAGATACCCTGGGCTAAATTTGGACATTCGGAAGGCAGGAAAAGGTGGGTCTGAACCTGGCACTGTGCATTTGACAGGTGCTCATTTTTTCACTCTTCTTCTACAAAATTAATTTTTACCTATGGGAAATCATTGTTTTACTGATGTAATAGATGTGGTTGATGTAATTATTATGTTTTTACTATTACCTAGGGTAATTACATTAGGTAAATTACGTCCATCACTTGTAATGAATGAGTCCTCTTAAGTTAGGGATGAGTCACTTTGACCACCCTAAACTCTAGTTATCAATTTAGTTTTTGTTGCAACTGCTCCTCTCATGGATTCGACCCCTGAGGCTAGGATGAGGTGGTTTTGAGACCTATATCATGTAATCTTTCAATCATTCTATAGGTTGGACTCTATTGGATGTTGTACTAGTGTTTTAGACTTTGGCATGAAATATATTGGATGAGTTGCAACTATTTTGGTGGGATTCCTCTGGCATGTTAATTTGATATTGTTTCCTCTTCAGTTACATATGTGTGAACGTTTTGTACCTTTCATGATCCATTTCACTTTAAATATGTTTGATTTTCAAGGTGTGATAAGCAGCATACATCTTCTATGCTCTGTTTTGGGAAAATCATCATAATTTGTTTTATTTCTTCAGTTTAAAAAGAATTCATGATTTTGATGCTCTTTTTAGCACCTCACCAGTCTAAACCCTTTCATCACTATACTACAACTTGTTAAAGTAACTTTTCTACCTTTCCCCATCAGATATCTGCAATTCTGATTCTCTTTTTCCTTGACCTAGTTCACTTTCTAACCTAATTCACTCATCCAGTGACTACCCCAATCAAATCAAATGAAACACACCCTGAGCTACTATATATAGCCTAAAACCCTAATCTATGTAACACTCTTGGCTATGATTCTTTGGAGAGATGCCTCTCTGTCTTGGAGTGCTAGCTACCAAGTCAAAATGTTGGTCTGTGGTTGCCTCAGCTGGACTTTTCCTCAGCCTTGGAGATCTGGAGGAGTGATAACATACTGGCACCGATGTCGGGGAACGAAAGATTCATTTTCCCTAGGTGTACAACAAAGTTTAGATCTGATTGTTGATGGTTGAAAGTAGTCGGGCATAAGAAGGTTGAATCATCCACATGGCGACTCCATTGTTCAAGATCCCAAGCTTCAAAGTTCAAAGCAACTTAACTGCCAAAGAATCCAGATTTCAGAGCATTGATGGTAATCAACGATGACAAGGTATGTGGTAAATCTTTTATCTCGTGAAATATTACTAACTTGATGGAATGAGTTAGCAAATTTTCAGACTGATCACAATTTCTCAACATTGTATTTCATTGTTTAAAATCTCTTCGACTCACACCTGAAAGTAAAAATTGTTTTCTTGGTTTAGTTACTAAAAGATTAGAAAATGAAATTGAACTATTAGATGTTCAAATTGAATCATATGATTTCCGAGATCCTAAACAGTTCTTGGAAACTCTCCATCCTCCCAAAGAAGAAAAGGTAAGGCTGCCCTTGGATGGTTGGTTTGAAGGATGTTTTGATTTATAGCAAGGATGTGATCATCTCTAGCCAAGAGCATATGTTAATGAGTTGGGGTAGCAGATACAATATGGTTTTTATGATCCTATAGCGACATATATCGAATATTTTTGTATTTTGAATGATAAAAAAAAATTCCTTTTACATAGCCAGAGGTATTATGTGTATATATTGATGGTAGAATTTCCAATTATGTTTTGGTTCAAGCACCGTCAAACAACCTGATCATTACAACAAGTGCTCAATTGGTTGATTTGGCACTTTAGTATCACTTAATTCAGTGATTTTGCAAGAGATTAGTGTAGGATAAGTGAGAAATAAGCTTGTTGGACGAGCATCCTTCAACATCTGGTTTACAGTTTGCAGTGTGTGTGTTTTCAACGTTCAGTTAGGTTGTAAGTTTTTGACTGTATTGGCCCACATGGTTAAGCACTTGGTCTATGGTATTCTTGACACCTCCAAGGAGCTGCCATCCCTAATAAGGCTGATGTTAGTGCCAGTATTTTCATACTATCATCATTGATCAAAGCTCCTCTTTTATATCACATTAGTGTCCCATGTTGAAATTTTTATCATTCCACCTAGGTCCTCATGAAGAAAATTTACTGACCGATGGTAGCCCAATTCAAAATCCCAGTCTCCCTCAAAAAATCAATATTTGTTGGCCCACCTTCCCATGTATTGCTGAGCATACATTCATTTTAAAGGCTTATTTCATCATATCTTATGTTAGTCAAGTCTACATGAAGTCTGGTTATTCAACGTCCCATTAGGTCACTATGTTTCATTCCTCCAAGGTCCAATAAAAATAGAATTCACTACATAAGGCCAACAAAAGCATGAGAATGAAAGCAATAATATCCCTTTTTCATTCAAAAAGGATTTGCAAACATGTAACAATGGTTGCGAGAGCTCTAATTTTCATTACAAAAGTAAACGTTTTGTTTCATATTGTAAATTTATTTCAATAAGAGAGATGTAATAATTTTATTTATTTATGCAATTTTATGTAACTTATCATATGTAATAAGTCATTATTCCTAGCTGTTTACTCAAACTCTATTTCTAATATCATCCAAGCTAAAGTCAAATGTAAAGATTTCCAAAATTTCAGAATCATCCACTTGCAAAGGAAAAAGTCAGAAAGGAAATTAGAAAAGAGATAAAAAAGGTGAAATGAAACATTAGAAATTTGGTTTTAAATTTAAAAGATCAAATTCACTTAGCTATAAAGGACTTCTTGGCTTCAAACTTAGATTCATTTTCCTCTTACCACTGATTGAGCAAACCCCAAGAGACCATTTTCATAGTTCAGTGTGAAAACCAACATAACAGAGCAGGTGCTGCATGTTCTCTTCTGGCATTGTGTGTTTACTCGATGCTGCACATTTCCTTAAGGCGCTACGTGTTTCCTTAAGTCCTTGCACTCTTACCTGAGGCGCTATGCACTCTGGATTGACACTACACATTTTTCTAGGAAGGCTACAGTCACCTCCTCAGCTCCTCCAAAGTTTATTCAACCTCCAAACAGTTATGTATTAGCTAAGGAATGTGTTTTTCTTCTTCCTCAAGTCACTTTCAAAGTGTTTGAAAGGTTTAATTGAAGATTTGGTTTAATCCTATATCTAAACCCTAGATCTCCCACAAAAACTACATTTCACTCTCAATCCCTTTTACAAACTCTCCTACACCTTCTGTCCCTATCCCTAAACAATTTTATCCCATATAGCTTATAACCCTTTGTCCCAAAACCGTAAGTCCTAAGTGATACAACTACCTAGGATCCCAAATCCCCTATATTGCAAACAATTTCCCCATCCCTGGGCTATCATACTACTACCCTATATTCTCCTCCATTACATATATCTCTTCACCCATTATCTTCATATTTACCCTTCCCCATTTCCTATCTCCAAAAAAAAACTACATTCCCAGTACCTTACACCTCCCCAGGGTTTGATATTAAGCACCATGGCAGATGAGGAATACAAACCACACAATGAGGAAGAGGAAATAGATAAAGAAGAAACAGAGGTCAAGAAAGTTCACAAAGGAGGCCAGATAAAATGATTTGAACCCACTGATCTCAAGGAACTTTTAGCATCCCCTATGACTGTGACATCCTTCAAATTGCTAGGCTGTTATGATTTCTGTAAGAAAGTTTAGGTAGTCCAACACCATCATGAGTTGACTAGGCTCTTCATATCTATACTCCAAGACAACCAGGTCACTCTAGCAGGTATCACTTTTACTCTATCTACTGCCATTATATCAGCTGCCACCGAGATCCCAGATGTTGGGGAGAAATGGTTTAAACAAGGTGATTTGAAGAGGCATTATTATGAGCCTTATATGAAACCAAGGTACCAAAATGAAAGACGGGGCTATTTTCCTTTTTCACACCTCCTTTATAGATATGGCCCAATGATGAATATTATTATGAAATATTTCCCATGTGAAAGTAGATTTTCTAGGTTGTATTCTTATCATATCTGGCTTTTAATGCAATTCACTAGGGTAAAAATGCTCAATATACCCTAATTTCTTTTTTGAGTGTTGAGAAGATGGCCTACATTGCCCAAAAGAGGGATTATAAATATCAAATAAAGAGTCTCTTTCATCATTCCCTAATTAAAATCATAGTCCTTTATCATCTCAAGGAACTCAACATTGCATGGAGTAACTTCATAGCTAATTCCATATTCACTCCTTCATCTACTCAAAATGTTCGAAGCATCCCTTCATCATCTCATCCTTCCACCTCCATTCCCCCATCTCAGCCCATAGATCATTTATCATCATATGATGAGTTAGCCTCACCATAACCTCCATCATCACCATCCCATGAGGATTTTCATTCACCTAACAGAGATGAAATCAAAGAGCAAGAACAAATTGAACAAGGTGAGATCAACAAACCTAAAGGGCCTGATTTGGGAACTTTGACATATACTTATCAGAGGGGACAAAGGAAATTTTTTTCCCCATATATTGTGTGAGGGGCCTTCCCTTCTCCATTACCAAAGTAGGTACAAAAGGGCAATGAAAAGATGATAGAGATAGAGATCCACCACTAGGAGGAGTACCTCCATGAGACAGAGTAGGATTTTGACTTAGTTGACCTAAGTGAGCATGATGACAATGAGAGCACAAACATTTTCATCAAGGAAAAGGATACACTCATCGGGGAGATCCAGGTTAACTTATAGAGGGAAAAATACATCATCTCCTATTATGAGCAGAAAAAAAAGCAGTTTCAGACCAAATATGAGCTCATGGAGATTCAGCTCATTAAGGAAAAGAGGGAGGAGGAAAGGCCTAAGGATTTACTTGATGAATCATATGGGCAATATAGTGACCAACTAGAGGAACAGGTGTCTAGATAAGGCCAAGGACCAGAGGCCTAAAAAGAACATTAGAGCTAAAAAAATAGAAAGATGTTGAACTAGCTAATGAGCTCACCATAAATGAGAGATTTGCCAAAATGATCAATGAGAACCCAAAGCATTGGCTTTAGAGTGTGAAAAACCATCTTGAAAAGCTCCTAGATAAGGCCAAAAGGGACACCGACATTCACGGAAAGGTGGCAAAGTATTATTGCCGAAGAAATCAAATAGCAAGGGCAAAGCTCAACGTTGCTAGGGCAAGAATTGAAGCCCTAACTCACCAAGAAGAAAAGATGAAGCTTGATATACTTCCAAAGGCTTCATTACATGCTTAGCAACATCAAACATCATCTCCTTGCAAAATTTTGAAGACTCTTGGCTCATCTTTTGTAAAATTGTCTTTCTTGTCTTTTTTTAGGCAATCCCATATGAGTTGTTTTGTCAAATGCGTAGTGCCCTAGGCATACCTAAAAACTATGTTTCCAGTCTTGGAATGAAAAAATGGCAGATGAGAAAGGAAGAAAAGCCACCTAAACATCATGTTTCTACCTTACTTCTAGACCAGGCGCTATGCATTTGAGTAGCCTTAGAAGAATGGGGATTTGGAGGGACAAACCAAACCCCATTTTAAAAATTTAAGGGCAGTTTGGAAAATATACAAGGTAAGCTTTCCAATGAGCTATTCTAGGCTAAATTTGGACATCGGGAAGGCATTCAAAAATGGGTTTGAACATGGTGCTATGTGTTTGACACTAGCGTTGCGCGTTTGATAGGTGAACTAGTTTTTCACTGTTCTTCTACAAAAATTATTTTTTCCTGTGGGAAATCATTATTTCACTGATGTAATTGATGCAGTTGATGTAATTATTATGTTTTTATTGTTAATTAGGGTATCTACATTAGGCAAATGGCCTCCATGACTTGTAATGAATCAATTTTCTTAAGTTAGGGATGAGTCACTTTGACCACCCTACACTCTAGCAATGAGTACAATTTTTGTTGTAACCGCTCCTCCTCTCATGGATTCGACCCCTGAGGCTAGGATGAGTTGGTTTTTAGGCCTATATCATGTAATATTTTAGTCATTCTACAGGTTGGACTCTGTTGGATGTTGTACTAGTGTTTAAGACTTTGGCATGAAATATATTGGATGAGTTGCAGCTATTTTGGTGGGATTCCTCTAGCAAGGTATTTTTATATTGTATCCTCTTTAGTTACATATGTGTGAATGTTTTGTACCTTTCATGATCCATTTCACTTTAAATATGTTTCATTTTCAAGGTCTGATAAGCAGAATACATCTGCTATGCTCTGTTTTGGGAAAATCATCATAAATATTTTTATTTCATCAGTTTAAAAAGAATTCATGATTTTCATGCTCTTTTTAGCACCTCACCACACTAAACCCTTTCATCACTATACCAGAAAGTGTTAAAGTAACTTGCCTAGCTTGCCCCATCGGATGTCTGCGATTCTAATTTTTTTTTGCCCTGACCTATTTCACTCTCTGACCTAATTCACTGATCCAGTGACTACCCCAATCAAATCAAATCAAACAAACCCTGAGCTACTATATTTAGCCTAAAATCCTAATCTATCCAGCCCTCTTGTCTATGATTCTTTGGAGAGAGCTCCCTTTGGCTTGGTAGAGCTAGCTACCAAGTCAAAAGGTTGGTCTGTGGTTACCTCAATGTTGGACTCTTCCTCTACCTTCCCCTAACCATAGCTTCCTCATAATGTCGAATTGTGCCAAAACGTTTTTGGATTACCTAAATGGGGGTGCTATGAACAAAACCCATGTGTCGTAATGTAAATATTCTTCAACATTTGATCAGAAAATCATATTTTGCATGTAGATCAATCTCATTTTGTACTCAGCCTTGTAGTAACTAATTTCACTCACTTGGGAAGAATTTCAGCGATGGAACCCTATGAAAAAGGCACTTAGAAAAACTGTCATTAGAAAATCATGGAAAAATCATGCTTCAAACATTAAAAACACAATAAAACTATGATATTAAACTGTGATATGAAAAAGATGGCTTTAGGCATGAGTTACAGGAAATGGATATGAATGTGGTAGAATGTGTAAGAATATGTTTCATAAATGGTAATGTTATATGTTGAAAATGAGGTCATCTTTGAAGCCCAACAATCCCAAATGTATAATATATACAAATTTGTCAAAAGAAGAAGGAGTTATACTTAAAATAAAAATAAAAAAATTTCTTAGATTTGAATTTTAAATTTAATTTTTACTTTTCATCTCAACTATATATATATATATTATCATTATTATATAGTATTTAATAATTATTAATTATAACTATATTAATTAAGTAATTAATTATTATAAATTAACGATGAACAAATGAGTTATTACACATTTTATAATAAATCTAAAATCCACGAGAAAATAAATTTTATTTGTGCTTATGATTGTAACTAACGATAATTATAATTAATAATAATTATATTAATTTTTTTTTTTTTTTTTCTGGATAAAGGCTAATCTATTAAATAAGAAAAAGAAAATTATTTACAAAGAGGCCTAGGCCTCTGAAGATGCAAGGGAGCATCCTCTGTCAGAGAAGACTGCAGGTGCTCAAGGCAACCTGGATTACATATATGGAGAAAATGACAGAGAGCATAACAGTGGCTGTAGCTAATGGCCTTCTGGCTTACAAAAAGAGGACTATGCAAAAGAGCAGCATTTGATTGATATGAGATTGCCTGTAGAGTGTAGCTTGCTGCTGAAAACAAAGTACCAAACTGTGGTAGGGAGTCCAAATTCTTCAAAAGTCTGGAAGAGCTGAGAGTTCTTGAGGACTCCCTACTATGAAACCGGTGGCTGGACCCTTCTGAACCCGAAGGTGTTCCTTCAAAATTGCAAAACACTTTCATTAAGCATCAAAGAAAAACATGAACTAAGCCTCTGGCGGCTTACCTTGTTCAGTGCCTGGCTTGTAAGCCTCCTCATTCATCTCCAGACTGTTGGTAGGCTGAGTGTCTATGTTGGCAGTATTCTGAGGCGAGCCATGAGCCAGATGCTGAGGCAAACCATGAATTGGTTGCTGAGGCGAGCTCAAGCCCGGAAGAGGCTTCGTCAGAGTAACATCAACAACAATTTCCTTGTCAATATCTTCTCCTACTGCTGGTACCCGAGCATGATTCAATGGCTCCAGCTCCCTATCAGGCTCTTCCTGGCTGGACGAATCATCCTCTTCCTCTGTAGCAATGACTGTTATGAGCAGTGAGAGACGGGTCTGGTTCCTCCGGCAGCGAAAAGTGCAGCGTGAAGTGTGGACTTGACTATCCATCTGGTCAAACTCTTCAGAGGGAGACGACGGAGGCTCCAACATGGCAACGGGCTGAATTGCCTGGGCCTCTTGCCTGCCGTGGATTCCCCATACCCCACCACGTCTTGTGACTCCCCTCTGTCATGGCGCCATTAACCCTGGAGAGCACACTTTGCAAACAATGGACAGTGACAATTCAGAAATGAAACTTGCTATCAGTTCCTCCCTAATTACAATTACCCAATTATGGTGCATAACCAAGCATTTTTCCAGCGAATGCCCAGAACACACAGTCGGAACAGAGTGCTCAGAACACGTGGATGGAACGGGAGTTAAGTTGTGGCTTCTGCCCCTACCACCCGCTATCTGCTCAAACTCACACTCAAACGAATTAACTTCACAATACCTCATATCCCCACTGTGATACCTGCGCAGCATTTTATAGGACCCTGAGCTGAGCATTTCGGCGGCAATGGAGCCAAAACTCCATAGAACGGCGTACATGAACATCAATTCGCCTCGCGCGATGCCATCCTTCTTCTGCAGAGCCATCCGCTCCATCTTAAGTAGCGTTAATGCTTGGCAGGGGCGAGTTAAATGACCGTCCTGCCAGACGATCCTAAGATCACAGCTGCCCCCCATTACGTGTAGTCGGATGAGACCAGGTGTCACCCGCATCCGGGTATAATTATATTAATTATTAATATTATTATTATTATTATTATTATTATTATTATTATTATATTATGGTTAACTATTATTATAATAATTAAGTAATAAATTACTATAAAGTAATTAATTAATTGATGAATAATTAATAATTAATAATTTATTAATTTATTATTAATTATATTAATTAATAATACCTTACCAATTATAATGCCCTAGTTAATATTATCATGCAAATTTTATAAATGTTTAAATTACCTGAAAATATTGACTTATAATTATCAAGAAATATTGGTACATACCTACATTTGTGAACTGTAAATTTATTTGCTGACATAAATTTGGTTATTGTTATTATTCAATTCCCAACTTGTCTTCTCAAATTTAATTTTGGATAGGATATGGTCTCCTTCCATTTATTCCAATTTAAATATTCATATCCCAAAGTGTCTTTTGAAAATCAACTTGGGAAAACATATGGTCTACTCCCATTAATTTCCAAATTAAATATCCATATCTTCTCCCCAAAATATCTTCTCACAATCTACTTGGGAAAAGATGTGGTCTTCTTCAATTAATTTCTAAATTAAATATCCATATGTTATCTCCAAAATGTCTTCTCAATTCTACGTGGGAGAAGATATGGTAAGAAAAGTCAAGGATACTAAATGAAAGGATGAGGGGGTAGTCATGACATTAATGATAGGTGGTTGAGGTGGATGGGATGAAGATGCATAAAAGGAGAAAGATGATGAGAGGATAGGGGAGATCCTTGGTCTTTATTTTGTTTTGGAGGATTGTGTTTTGGGGGAGAAATGTGGAGAAAGAGAAGGGAGTGTTTCTTAAACTTGGACACACTACAGCTGGTTGAACTTGGGCTGAGAGGGCTAGGGAACTGGTGGAGGTTCCCTAAGCTTGGATATACTTACTAGTTGGCTGGGAGGAAAATCGAGTAAGGTAGTCAAGAGGAGCATCCCAACAGAGTCAGGAGCCCAGGATCATCTCAACTAAGCTATTGGAACAAGTATTCCTGTGTTTATTGGTTACTTATGTAAATGGTTGCAATGAAATTATTACTTATTTAATTTGTTGTAAATAAATTTTAATGGTATATTATCATCGAATAAATGTTTAGATATAAATAATTTATTTCTCATCTTACTGTGTTTAAAATTAGGGAATTTTATTTTTTAGTTAGAGGACCCTATGAGGGAACCTCACACCAATTAATATTAATTGGTTACGTTGACATAATATTTTTGTAAATACTTTATTTTAATACTACAATGATAATACAAACATTTAATAATAAAACAATAATACATTAATATATAAACTTAATCATTAATTTAGTTTATTGATATAATACTTGCTTAATACATAATTAATATATGAATATTTAGTGTTTATATCATTAATATTTAATTATGACATTAAGATAATATCAACAAACGTAGAAAACATTATTAAAGCATTTAAATAGCCTTCATAAAAGTTTAATGTGATATCAATGGTACATTAGCAATATATTATTCCACACATTTACAATGTCTTAGCTATAAATTAATTTATCTATTAAAACATGTTAATTATAATTGACTATGGTTGACAGCGTCAACTACGGTCACCATGGGTATCATAGTAAATAATAGTCAACATGACTACCATGGTGAACCATAGCTACCACAAATATTATGGTCCATCAGTAGGTGACCCACTATCAACCATAATGAACTTTATTCAACTATGGTGGATGGTCACTGTTGAACATGGACCCCCGCAGTTGATGGCCATAGTTAGACATAGTGAAATAATAGTTGAGCATCAACAACCACGCTTTCAGTGGTAACCATAATGAAATCATGGTCAACTATAATGACACCATAGTCAAAGTAGTGTCAAGCACAGTCAAACCATATCCAAACCATTCTCAGCTATAGTCAATCATGTTTAACTATCATTGCGAATAGTCAAACCTTGGTCTAATGAAGGAGAGCCATATGCAAACACTGTTCTACCATAGTCAATCATGATCAACAATTGTTAACCATAGTAAAACCATGGTCAAACATAGTTATACAGTTATTTTAACCATCTTCACATTGTGAAAAAGATTGTCTCATGCTCCAATGTCACATTGTGATGACCATGGTCAACCATGGTCCGACGTCGCATAATGGAAAGGATTGTGTCGATGCGAAACTAAAACATGGTCCAATGTATCATTGTGACAAACATTGACATGATATGAAAATCAATTATGGTAAACCATGATCAACCATTGTCCTATGTCGTATTGTGACAAATATTGTGTGAATACGAAAATAAATCATGGTCAACCATGTTTATTTTAGAGTTTATAATATTTATCTTAGGGTTTCTAGAGCTTGCATTTTTAATATTAATCCCTTGGGTTTAATATTATTCCCTTGGTTTTAATACTATTCCCTTGGGTTCTTAATATTAATCCCTTGGATTTATTATTCCCTTTAGTTTCTAATATGAATGCTTTGGGTTTATAATCACAGTTATCTAGCATCAAATGTAACGTTGTGACAAAGATTCTCTCAATATGAAAATCAAGAATGGTCAACCATTGTTAACCATGGTTATTCATGGTCAACCATGGTCCAATGTCACATTGTCACAATGATTGTCTCAATATGAAAATTAACGATGGTTAATTGTGATCAACTAATGTCAACCATGGAAAAGTATGGTTAAGTTAACCATGGTTGCATTGTGAAAAATATTATCTAAATGTGAAAATCAATCATAGTTAATCATGGTGAACCATGGCCCAATATCGTGTTGTGACAAAGATTGTCTCAATGTGTAAATCAATAGTGGTCCAATGTCACATTGTGACAAACATTGTGTCAATAGGAAAATCTAGTATGGTAAACCGTGATCCAACATCCCATTGTAACAAAGATTATCTTGATATAAAAATTGATCATGGTCAACCATGGTCCAATATTGCATTGTGACAAGGATTGTCTCAATATGAAAATCAACCATGGTACAACATGTTTATTTTAGGGTTCATGATATTTATCTTAGGGTTTCTTTACCTTGAGTTTATAATATTAATCCCTAGGGTAGATAATCCCTTGGATTTTTAATATTAATCCATTGGTTTTATTAGTCCCTTGGGTTTATAATACGAGTCCCTTGGGTTTATTAATCTAAGGGTTTATATTCCTAGGGTATAATTTTATTGATACGATTTAAAATATTGATCCTAGGGTTTAATATAAGTCCCTTGGGTTTAAATTCATGGTCAATCATGGTCAACCATAGTCTAACGTCACATTGTAACAGAGATTGTGTCAATATGAAAATCAACCATAGTCAACCATTGCCAACAATCCTCAACCATAGTCCAATGTCACATTGAGACAAATATTATCTCAATATGAAAATCAAGCATGGTCAACCATGGTCCAACATGGCATGTGACAAAGATTGTCTGAATATGAATTTTAATCATGGTCAACCATGATCTAACGTCACATTGTGACAAAAATTGTCCGAAGAGAACAATCAACCATGGTCAACCATGTTTATTTTAACATTTATAATATTTATCATAGGGTTTATATACCTTGGTTTATAATATTTATCTTAGGGTTTATCATAGGATTTTCTCAATATAAAAATCAATCATTGTCAACGTTGGTAAAAAATCGTCAACCATGGTCAATAAAGGTGAATCATGGTTAATCACGGTCTACAGTGTTCCAACATCACATTGTGACAAATATTGTCTCAATATGAAAATCAACCATGGTCAACCATGGGCAATAATCATGGTCACATTGTGACAAATATCAACTTTTAGTCCAACGTCACAATGTGACAACCATGGTCGTCCATGGTCAACCATGGTCAGTGATGGTCCAATGTTGCATTTCGACAAAGATTTTCTCAATATGAAAATCAACGATGGTCAACAATAGTCAACCATATAGGTTTATAATATTTATCTCATGGTTGATATACTTTGGGTTTGCAATATTTTTCCCTTGGGTTGAATATTATTCCATTGTGTTATGAGTCTTAATCCCTTGGTTTTATTAGTGCCTTGGGTTTATAATATCAATCCCTTGGGTATATTTTTCTAAAGGTTCATATTCTGAGGGTATAATATTATTTAAAGGGTTTATAATATTAATCTTAGGTGGGTTTATAATCCATTGGGTTTATAATATAAATTATTTGGGTCAATAACAATAATAACCGCTTACATTTATAATATTGATTGCAAGGTCCCAGATGCGGGTGTGCAGTATAGATAAGGGTACGAAGGCGGCTGGATGGGCTGGCACGTGGTTCACACCCAACACCATCTGGCCTCACTCGCTGCCAGCCTTCATTCTCCTGGTAGTAAGCTCTTTCAATGTTGTGTTAATGTAGCCCGACACTCCAAATTGGCATTTCCTCTCTTATGTCATGGCTCTCCTCTTGTTCTTCATTGTTCCTACTCGGTGAATGTTTGGTATCCTTGTTGTCACAGCGCTCTGCTCTCAGGTTAGTCCAGGGAATTTCTGCGCTCTGAAATGCAGGGTTGATTCTCAGCTGGGACTTCTGGCTTTCCAAAGACCTTCCTGCAACTTTATTTGCTGTCTGTCCTCCGTCATTATCAGTGCTTCTTTGAGTGAGGTTGCTCTCCCCCTTCCCGTCTCTCCCGGCTTGCAAAGATTTGCTGCTTTTTCTGTTCCCTCGGCTCTGTTCAGCATGACTATATTGCGCCAAAGAATGGGCTGTAGAAGGGGAGGCTCCCGAGGGCGACCCATTTTCCAGCCCTCTTCCTCTACCACAGACTCCTCCTCTTGCTCATCAAGATTCGGCTCTGATCGCCATCCAACCTCTAGGAGAGGTCGTGGACGTAACAGGGGGCAATATGATTTACATTCGAGCTCTCACAATATTCATGCTCATACTGCCCATTTCCAAATCCCTTGTACTCTCAATAATCACTCTTTCATTGCTTCTGTTACTATTCAGCTGAGCGAAGGCACAGTTGGTTCAGTTTCGGCCACTCCAAAAGTGACTACAGAGATGAGGGAGAAAGAGTCGCCAGGCACTTCTCAGTTTCATAGCCAGCAGAACAAGGCTCCAGGTGGTTCTGCCTCCCAGGTTATGTCAACTCGGGAGAGTTCGAGTGTTCCGATTGAAGGCGGTTCTCCAAGCGAAGAGGGCCATCCCTCAGATGATGATTATTCCTCCAGTTTTGGATGGAGAATTGTGGAAGAAATGCCTTCCACCGCTCATGATGCATAATAAGGTTTTCGTTCTCTGGTTGTAGTTTCCCTATCTGTTTAAAGCTAAGGGTTTTGCTTCTTTTTGACTTAGATTACAGTTCTGACCTAGGCAGCGCTCCCATGATCATTTGTATAAGCTCAGACATGTTGTTTCGGTATTCTGGTCAGTCTATAGGTTTTTTCAATGTTGTTTTCTGTCTCTATGTACCAGTCATGGTCCTGGTTCTAGTCAGTCATCAGATAATCTTCTTGGGTCAATTTTAAAAAATTTAATGTGAGTAAGCCACCTTTCTGGGCTAGACATCTCGAGGCCACTGCCTCTCTGTAAAAATATTTTGTATCAATATAGGAGTAGATTTATTCAGAGAATATATATATATATATATATATATATATATATATATATATATATATATATATATATATATATATATATATATATATATATATATATATATAAAATATTGATCGCAAGGGCTTAATCAACCATGGTAAACCATGTTCAATTATGGTCAACCATGTCACAACATCATTGTGACAAAATTGTCTCAATATGAAAATCAATCATGGACAATCATGGTCTAATGTACCATTGTGACAAATATTGTCTCAATATGAAAATCAACCATTGTCATCCATCATCATTCATGGTCAACCATGGTCCAACATCACACTGTGACAAAGATTTTATCAATATGAAAATGAATCATGGTTAGCCAAGGTCGGTCATAGTCAACCATGGTCACATAATGACAATAATTGTGTAAATATGAAAATAAACATTGGTAAACCATGGTCAAATATATCATTGTGACAAAAATTGACTTGATATGATAATCAATCATGTCCAACCATGTTCCTACGTCACATTTTGACAAAGATGAGGTCAATATGAAAATCAACCATTGTTAACCATGTTTATATTAGAGTTTATAATATTTATCTTAGGGTTTATATAGCCTAGGTTAAAAATATTAATCCCTTGGATTTAATATTATTCCCTTGGTTTTAATATTATTCCCTTGGGATTATTTTTCCCTTGGGCTTGTAATATCAATCCTTTAGGTTTACAATCATGGTTCTCCATGGTCAACCACCATCAAATGTCACATTATGAAAAATATTGTCTTAATATGAAAATCAACAATGGTCAATCATCATTAACCTTCATTATTCATGGTCTGACGTCCCATTATGACAAAGATTGCCTTAATATAAAAATCAGTCATGGTCAATCAAGGTCCAACGTCGCAATGTGATAAGAATTGTCTCAATATGGAAATAAACCATGGTCAACCATGTTTATTTTATAGTTTATAATATTTATATTAAGGTTATATATATTGGGTTTATAATATTAATCCCTAGGGTTTATAATATTAACCCCTAGAGTTTATAATTCCTTGGGCATTTATTATTAATCCATTTGGTTTATTATTCACTTGGGTTTATAATATCAATCCCTTTGGTTGGCTAATCTAAGGGTTTATATTGCTAGGGTATAATATTATTCACAGGGTTTATAATATTAATCCTAGGGTTTAACATAAATCCCTTGGGTTTATAATCATGGTTAATCATGGTCAACCATGGTCCAACATCACATTATAAAAAATATTATCTCAATATGAAAATCAACCATGGTCAACAATTGTCAACAGTCGTCAACCATAGTCCAATGTCACATTGAGATAACGATTGTCTCAATATGAAAATAAATCATTGTCAACCATGGTCCAATGTTGGATGTGACAAAGATTGTCTCAATATGAAAATAAACCATGGTCAAATGTCTTATTGTGATAAAAATTGTTTGAAGATGAAAATAAACCATGGTTAACCATATTTATTTTACCCATTATAATATTTATCATAGGGTTTAGTTTATAACATTTATCTTTTTGTTTATGAAAAGATTTTCTCAATATGAAAATCAATCATGGTCAACAATGGTCAATCATGGTTATTCATGGTCAACAACAGTCCAACATCACATTGTGACAATTATTGTCTCAATATGAAAATCAACCATGGTCAATCGTGGTTAATCATGGTTAAGCATGGTCCAATGTCACATTGTGATAGAGATTGTGTAAATATGAAAATCAGCCATGGTCAACGGCGGTCAATAATCATCGACACATTATGACAAAGATTGTCTCTTGGTCCAGCGTCACATCGTGACATCCATGGTCATCCATGGTCAACCATGGTCAATGATGGTTCAACGTCGCATTGTGACAAAGATTGTCTCAATATGAAAATCAACCATGGTTTACATACATTGGGTTTACAATATTTTTCACTCGGGTTTAATATTATTACAGTGTGAATCCATTTGGTTTATTAGTGCCTTGGTTTTATAGTATCAACACATTAGGTTTACTTATATAAGGGTTCATATTCCCATGGTATAATATTATTGAAAGGGTTTATAATATTAATCTTAGGGTTTAATATAAATCCATTGCATTTATAATCGATTGGATTTATAATATATATTCCTTGGGTTTATTAATCCATTGGTTTTAAAATATTAATAATCACTTACATTTATAATATTAATCCAAAGGGTTTAATCAAACATGGTCAACCATGCTCAACCATGTTCAATCATGGTGAACCATGGTCTGACATCGTTGTGACAAAAATTGTCACAATATGAAAATAAAGCATGGTCCACATAATCAGTCATTGTCAATCATGGTTAATCATCGTCAGTCATGGTCAAACGTGGTCCAACATTACATTGTGACAAATATTGTCACAATACGAGAATCATCCATGGTCAACCATCATCAACCATGGACCAACATCACATTGTGATAAATATCATCTCGATATGAAAATGAATCATAGTTAGACATGTTGGTCATAGTCAACCATGGTCACATTATGACAAAGATTATCTTATGCATAAATGTTACATTGTGACAAATATTGTCTCAATATGGAAATCAATCATGGTCAATCATGATTATTTTAGGGTTTATAATATTTATCTTAAGGTTTATATAACTCAAGTTTATAATAGTGATCCCTTGGGTTGAATATTATTTCATTGGGTTTATAATCCCTTGGGTTTTTAGTATAAATCTCTTGGGTTTATTATTTCCTTGGTTTTATAATATCAATCCTCTGGGTTTACTAATGTAAGGGTTCATATTCATAGGGTATAATGGTATTCATAGGATTTTTTAATATTAGTCCTTTGGTTAAATTTAAATCCTTGAGTTTAATATTATCTCAATATGAAATATAAATCCTTGAGTTCATATTGTCTCAATATGAAAGTTAACCATGGTTAACCATTTTTGTTTTAGGGTTAATATTTATATCAGGGCTTATATACCTTGGGTTTACAATATTAATTCTTTGGGTTTGCTAGTGGCTTGAGCTTATAATATCAATCAATTGGGTTTATTAATCTAAGGGTTCATATTCATTGGGTATAATATTATTGATAGAGTTTATAATATTTATGATAGGGTTTAATATAAATCCATTGGTTTTAAACCCTAGGGTTGATCACCTCCATGTATGAAAATCAATCATGGTCAACCATGGTCACAGGTCGCATTGTAACAAAATTGTTTCAATATGAAACTCAACCATGGTCAACCGTGATTGTTTTAGGGTTTATAATATTAATTTTAGAGTTTATATACCTTGAGTTTATAATATTAATCCTTTGGGTTTATGATTTCCCTGGGTTTATAATATCAATCCCTTGAGTTTATTAATCTAAGGGTTCATATTCGTAGGGTAGAATGTTATTCATAGGGTTTCTAATATTAGGCCTTGGGTTATATATAAATCCTTGAGTTTAATGAATTAATAATAATTAATATAACTATAAAAAAATATTTATATTAATAAATAATAATAATAATAATAGTAATAGTAATAATGATAATAATAAAATGTTATTTATTACTATTTACTAATTAATTATGCATAATTGATGATTAATAATGAATGAATGAATTATTATTAATATTTATTAATTAATAGTGTTATTAAATATAATTAACAATATAAATAATAATATAAACTAATAATAGTGGTAATATTAATAATAATAATAATAATAATTACATGCCTTTTCTGTATATCAATCACATTTACTAATATGGTTGATATTTAACATCCCTCGGTAGGGTTCAATATTGTTCCATTGGGTGTATACCCCTTTGGGTTTTTAGTATTAATCCATTAGGTTTATTATTTAATGGCTTTATTCTCTTACATTTATTAATGGATTTGGTTTATTATCCTTTTGGTTCATAGTCCTAGGGTATAATATTGTTTATAGGATTTGCAATTAATACTCATCCCTACGGTTCAATATCATTCCTTTGGGTTTATAGTTCATTGGGTTTTTAGTATGAATTTTTATAGTTCATTATCGTAGTATATATTGCTATAGATTAATGTAGATTTACTAACCACGTTAGTAAATTTATATTAATGTACATTGTGATAGTGTATATTACTATAGTTTAAATAAATAAATGTAGTTGTTTATATTTAAATAAATCCATATATCATTATGCACAATAATTCACATTTCATATAGATAAATAGACATTATTATATATAGGTGTTCGCATAAATATATATACTGTAAATTTGTAAATATAGTGATATAAAGAAACATAAACCACATAATTTTATATTTTACTTTAAATATAGTTTCACTTTAAATTTGCTAGGCGATTAACCCGAAAAACTAATTATTAATATCACCGAGTTATTAATATCTACGGTTGATATCATATGGAACTCTGCAGTTGATATCTTATGGAACTCTGCGGTTGAATATATTCTAAATTTATATAAACTCTGTGGTGCAGTTCTGTGGTGAGATTTTAGGCATTTGATTCGAGCTTGAATATATTCTAAAGTTATATAAACTCTGCGGTGTGGTTTCAGGCATTTGATTGGAGCTTGAATATATTTGATTCATTGAATTTAATATTTTCCTATGGTTGATATAACTCTCTACTGTTGATATCATATGGAACTATGTGGTTGATATCATATGGAACAATTAAGCAATTTGATTCGAGCTTAAATATATTCTAAATTTATATAAACTCTGCGTTGCGGTTTTGGCCATTTGATTCGAGCTTGAATATATTTGATTCAAGATTGAATTTAATATTTTTCTGCTGTTGATATCATATGGAACTCTATGGTTGATATTATATGGAACAATTAAGCAATTTGATTTGAGCTTGAATATATTCTAAATTTATATAAACTTTGTGGTGTGGTTCTGCTGTGTGGTTTTGGGCATTTGAGTCGAGCCTGAATATATTCTAAATTTATATAAACTCCGCGGTGCAGTTCTACGGTGCAGTTTCGGGCATTTGATTCGAGCTTGAATATATTTGACTCGTGGGTTTTTACCTTTGGATTCACAGTCAATTCAATCCAAGGCAAGTGCGATCACTAGTTAGGTTTGCTGATATCAAGTGCGCACATTTCTTATTTTTTTCTAATACATATTTGCTCATATATTTTCAAGTATGAATACTTCACCACAATGACTAAAAATTACCAAAGGTAGACCTAGCACAGTTACTCTACAAGGCCTTTATGAGTATATAGAGTCTTTAGAGAAACGTAGAGAAAAAAGAGAAGTCAAGCTACCAAAAGAGTTAGAAGCCATGTTGGAAAATAATTTTGCATCTCTTGAAGACACAATCCAAAAACAAATAGAAAATAAAATAGAACTATTGGAAAATAAAATGGTGGCATTGGAGACTAGGTTGCAGATTATAGAAAAACAAAACCAAGATACTAACTAAACATCCTAATCCTAGCAAGGAAATGTTGATACTTTATATAGTCTTAAAATGAAGGACATGATTAAATATCTCGAACAAAAAGTTAATAGCCGCCTCACCCTAAATATTGTGGTAGATAAGTTGGATATCAAACCAATTAAAGATGAAATGAAAAAATTAATAGAATTAGACCATGAGTGTAACAAAAGGACCTTGAACCTTATAATCTTTGGCTTAAAAGAGGAGGTTGATGAGGATACTTTAGCCATAGCCCAGATAGAACTACATAATAAATTACAAATTGAAACAACGTGTCTCATAGAAGCAACAAGGTTGGGGATATTAATTGAGAATAAAGGAAAACTGATCCAAATAAAGGTGAGCTCTAATGACTATAAGTATGACATACTTAATAAAACCTCAAGTCTAAAACGAATGGGAATATTCATAAGAAAGGAGGTTCAAAATGTAAAAGAATCTAAAAAAGAAGAAAAATATGCAATAATCAGAAATAGAAAAGCCTTTATCCGAGATAGAAACCAAAAAGATAGTAATAAATAGCAATTTAACATGCTCCCGATTCTTTCTTGGAACTATCGGGGCTTTCCATAGAACAAAGGCCCCAAGCTAAATTGGATCTCAAATGATGTTAATACTATTTTTCTTGTTGAAAATTGAGAGCGCGAAGAATTTAAAATCCATAACATAATTATACTAGTATATAAAACATTAAATCCAATAAAAAATTAACTTGAAACATTATTTTTAAAGATTAAAACGAGAAGTCATAAACGTTTACTGAAACTGTGCTCATGTATAAAATATTCCAAATGTGTGAAAAAGTTTACATGAAACATTACTTTCAGGAAATAAGAAAATATGTTCCGCTTCTCTTTCTACAATTTGACGTGTCCTGGAAAAAATTATTCCTACTACGTTGCTATGGTGTAATAAAATATGATAAACGCACACCATTCAAAGGACTCTTTCTTATGTGATCGTGCTTCATCGTGCCCATGACTTTATAGTTACCAAAGTAGGAGAGTAAGGAACGCTTGAAAGCTTGGCTGAAAACAATTAAGTTAGCAAATATAGCATTCAATTATCCTCAAAAGGTGATAAAGTATTAAAAGGTATTATAATATTATAGTTAATATAGATAGATATTACGTTATGGATGTCTAAAACCTAATTTATAATTATAATGTTATAACTAATATATATAGATATTACGTTCCGGTCTAAAATCTAATTTTTTATTTATAAGGAAAATTAATGCATACGTTATAATATAATCACGTGTAATGATATGAAAATCCACGTTTTTAATCATTGAAGTCATCATTTATATATTAACAATTTAGTCTCAAAATTGCATATATTTGGCATTTTTAATATATATTTTTTTAGGAGAAAATTCGTAATATTTATAAAAGAAGATTACATATTGTAGATGATTGAAGCATATGCAGAAATGTGGGCAGAGCCACTTACAAAAATACTCCAAAAGAAGTATCCAGAAAAGCCCTCAGACAGGGCAGCAAATAAAAGGTATGAATAAACCCCAGCAAATCTGCAATACAGTGCCCAAAATATACCCCAAAAGGCCAATATTGCGCCCCTGAAATAACAAACCTGAAGAGGCAACCCATCTATTACAAAAAAAACAACAAAATAGTGCAGAGGTGCAGAAGATGGCACCAATGCACCAAGCAGTTATAGCTTCTGTGGATAGAAAATGAGAACAAATAGCGCTAGATCTGTCCGCCCAAAACAGAAGGAGAGGCACGAAATGAGGAAGAGAGCAGCAAAGGTAGCCACTCCTTCCCCGCCCCTCAAACTCTCCACCCAAATCAGACGAAAAACAGAGGTAGAAACACTGCCTCAAACATCCACAGCTGCCTGTAGAAAAGAACCAGCGGAATCATCCATAGATGCGGCACGAAACAGTGCAGAGCGCTGCTATTCCCTCAACGCGCCAAAGAATACCGCGACCAGATCAAACCAAACTGCCGCCGCGAAGGAGAAAACCCACCAGAGCAGAGGCGAGGCCGGGGGCAGAGGCGGCAAGAGCAGCCACCTCGCCCTCGCTCAGAGAAAATGAAAGACCAAAGGTAATATCCTGCACCCTGCGCCGCTGCCAAGGATGAACTGAGTCGAGAACAAAGGAAAGAACTCCACAGTGTTCGGTGAAACCGTAGCCACTGCGGCTTTTGCGCTCGCCATCCATTTTCATTTTTTAATATAATAACTATAAGAAATGTAATTACACTCTATATTCAAGTCACAATTTGTATACAAATTATATAAATAAGCGAAAACATACATTATTTTTAATAATCAATATATGCCATATGTACTTGCTTTTCATTCTAAAACTATATATTTTATCAAATCTTAATAGTTTAAATATTTATTATTTATATTGCACAATTAAAAAGAAAATGAATGCGTTAAAAATAAAAAAATTTAGAGAAAAAATTATTATCTTTTTATATTAATATTAATATTTTATATGATTGAATAAATGATCGTTATTTTTCTATAATGAGTGATGAGGATTTCATATTAATATTAATATTTTATATGATTGAATAAATGATTGTTATTTTTCTATAATGAGTGATGAGGATTTCATATTAAGTTTATTAGTAGACCTATTTGTTTTTTAATATCTATGAGTCTTTAAATTTAGTTTTGAAAAATAACGAAATTAGTATTAAAAATAGATTATGTAATTGTTAAAATAAAAATATTAGTCTCTCATATTTAATATGATTCTTTCTATTTATTTATTAACTCTGTCATATGCAGATATTACTCACTTGATTCTCTAAGATACCTTTTTTGATCTACATGTCAAAAGTCGTTATAGGATTTTGCCAAAATAGTTACATTCTATCCATTGCTCTTTTATATACCCAATAGGGTGGAATTAAGACTTTATAAGGCCTCTAATGTCTCCTCAATTACTTATTATTGGATCACACACTCAAGCCTAAGTGTGTCCATATGGATTTCCCACTAGGTAACCACATGTCCCTGAAACATCAATCTAGCAAGTGATGTTTTCTACTTTTGATCTATATGGTGCATGCTAAAATATATTTTTAATATTTGCAACCAATCATACCATTTTAAAGCATAAATTCCACTTGGTATAGTTTTATGTTGATCCCCACTTCCATATTGAACATGGAATGTAAATGAGTAATAACACTCAAACTAGGCTACTCTTTCTTGGTATTTTTCCTTGACTCTTTTTTTCCTTGGGTCTTCATGGTCCCCATATTTAATATAACCTCTATGTTGGAACATAAATATTTTAGAAATTTCAAACTTCCTTATAGAGCCATGTTAACTATGGATTTATATTGTGGCTAATATATACAACTTGAATTCGTAACCTTGAGATCCTTAGTATTATCGCGTTAGGGTTATTGTGGATAAATTTATTGGCATTTTCTCGTGTTCTCTGACATTCTTCCTAAACCACTCTTTGGTTTCCATACAACTTCTCACGATATTTCCTAAAGAAACTTATTCTCATAACATCCATAAAGATGAAAAAACAATATAGTTTTTCAATATGAATTATTTACATGTTTACAAAATATACATCAATAATATAGAAGATGATCTCATTTCTCTATTAATAAAAAAAATCCTTACTAACATAGTATATTGGATAATCGTGATGGGTTATAGTAAATATGATTAAAATGTACTTTTATATCTAACATTTTATGAAAATATTTTTTTTAAATTCTTACATTCTGTAATTCTTTACTTTTTATTTTATATTTTCTTCCATTTTGAGCGTGGACAAAATCTATGATCTTGAGATTTGCATGAACATTTCACTACCATAATGAACATTTCACTACCATAAGAAGTGGCGAAGGAAAAGGGGGCACTTAAAATGTTGAAGATATTTACTACACGAGAAGGTGGATTTGGAAGTGGAGTTGTAGATTCACATAGTTTTTCCTTCATTTATGTGATAGTCTACTCATGATTTATTCATGATTTATTCTTTGATGCTTTAGGATATAATGGGTAAAGAGAAGAAGACATATTTATAAGATTTATTATCTTCACTACTTATCGAGCAGAGTTAAATATTTTTAGACTCTTTTCTTGAGTTACAATGTACCCTCAATATCTTATTTATTCCTCTACTTTTCTTCCTCTTCTTAGGGTTGTTCCTCTACTTGAGAAGTGTTGTCTAAATCCCATGAAGTACTTTTCTATTAAATTCATTGCTCAGAGGATTTCCTTTCTTTCAATAACTAGTGTTCACTACACCGTATTTAATTGATTCTCTTCCAAATGGTATTATTATTTTTCTAGGGATCTTCATTTACTATTGGCCTATGCTCGAAAGTCCCAACCCCTTTCCTTTTTATGGACTTAGAAATTAACTATGATCTTAAAGCAATTATTCTTTGCTCCAGGGTTCTTGATTGTTATCTTTATTTGTTGATTTATTTTTATTCTATTATTCTATGAATTTTATCTATTCACCTAAATGGGTACATTTCTTCTCACTCCATGTGCTGATGGATTGGATGAGGATAGGTTTTTCCTCTTGGATTTAGAAACTTTTATGGAAATTCACATATTCACTATGAACATTTCTTTAGGAGTGGACAAACTCATAATCTATCTCTAGTAGCTGGATACAACCGTTTAGTTTTAATTGAATCACCTCTAGAAGGTTGTTTTCTAGCTCCAATTCTATACAAATTTTGGCACAAGTAAATATATTTCCTTTTAATTCATCCTAGCCACTATGGGTTGTGTCACTAGTGCCAGTTAAGGTAATTTCATCCTAAAATATTTGTTGAAGTGCTACTATGATATCTTCTTATGCTAAATGTATAGGGTTAAGTTATGGATAGTAGTAAGTGAATAAGCTACACATATACCATCATTTATGAAGAAAAGCTCAAAATCAAAAGAAAATAAAATTTTGACTATGTTAGAAAATTATATATTGCATAGGAATGGAACACATAAAATATTGCGAAAAGACACAGAAACAACCATTTCTTCTTTCTATATTATCTAGCAAAAAAAAAAGATACAACCTAAAACAAATCCTCTATAATTTCCTCTTTGATCTCATAACATCTGTCTCCTAGCTGAGAATAATAATACACAACCGGAATACAATTCTAGGCAAAGAAACCCTGAATTAACATAACTTCTAGTGTGAGATCATTGGCCTAATTAACTGGTCATAAAATTACAATATTTTGCAAGACAAATTTTCATCTGAATAAATAAGATAATGAGACTCTACGCCCAACACACTATCCCCTTTATTCTTAAAAAAAAAACCACCATTAAAAAAACAAGTTACCTAACCAGTAATCTTAAGAAACTATTTATTTATTATTTGCTTCTATATAGGAAAAAAATAGCAGTTCTTGAAAAGAAACAAGTGACCTTAGCATTAAACTTAGGAAACCATTTATTTATTATTTCCATCTATATGGAATACCTCAGGGGAAAAAGGTGAATAAATATTTTGATAATCTTAGGAAACCATTTATTTATTATTTGCATCTATATGAACAATCTCATGGGAAAAAGGTGAATAAATATTTTGATTATTCCTTTTCAAATATAATGAGTTCTTCCATTATTAAATCTATCCACTTACCGTGTTTCTGGAGATGAATCGTGATGAATTATTACCTTGTGAGCAAATGAGAGCTCTATTACATATATATAAGAAGAAGCATGTACGGGGTTTATCTTATGGTTTCCTCTCATGATAATGCCAACTATTTTTGGCTTAACTGTTTAGGCACGCAACCAATACAAAGAGACAAGCTATCCATAGATAAATATAGAAAAAAATTTAGGTCCGACTCATACTTAAAAGCAACTATATTACAAACAAAAGGAAGACAATCCAAATTTTAATGTGGTTGGATTACTCTAATAGTTTGGAGTCAATTGAAATGGTGACAACATTTCTTATGATAAGTAAGGAAAACACTAAACAAAAGTTGATTTGTATGACATTAATACCTCTTATATTCTTTCAAATTTTAATAAACGAAATTTTATGAAAAGATGAAATTGATTTCACTTAGTTTCACAAAATATGTATATTATGTAATAATTTAATCATAATTACATATAAAAATACAAAATTAATAAGATAATAAGACTTCACATGTTCTCTTATCTTTTCTAATCAATTAGGTGCATCGTTTTAATCATTACCATGTTAAAAATATAATCAATTAACATAACGTTTTACTCTCTGGTTTTTTTTTTTTTTCAATTCTCTTTTTATATAAAAGTTATTCTCTCATGAACTTAAGTTAAATAATATTTTTTTTTTCCATAGAAATTATTAATAAATATATACAGTAAACATATTTTAATATAATTTTGTTATATATAAATATTTAACAAAACGTTTGATTCTTATCCGGCTCAAATAGCGAATGATCTGCATCATAAGCCAAAAAAGTTTAATGTATTTCTGCTTGTATAGAAAACATTGAATCCAGTGAAAATGTTTACCTGAGACATTACTTTTAGAGGAAAAAACGAAAATTCATAAATGTTTACGAAATTGTGCTCATATATGAAAACATCGCAACAGTGTGAAAAAGTTTACATGAAACATTAGTTTCAGAAAAGAAGAAAATATGTTGCACTTTTCTTACTATAGTTTAACTTGTCCTCGAAATATTTATTCCTACTACGTTGCTGTGCGGAAATATGATAATGAAACATGATGAACACACCATTCAAGGGACTATTTTTTTATGTCATCGTGCTTCATCATGCCCATGACTTTATAGTTACCAAATAGGACAGTAAAGAACGTTTGCAAGCTTTGCTGAAAACAATTAAGTAGCAAATATAGCGTTCAATTATCCCTAACTACCAAGAAAGGTGATAAAGTATTAAAAAGTATTAAAATATTATAATTAATATATATAGATATTACGTTATGCATGTCTAAAATCTATTTTATTTTTATAAGGAAAATTAATGCATAAGTTATAATATAATCACACGGTCTAATGATATGCAAATCCACGTTTTTAATCATTGAAGTCATAACTTATATATTAACATTTTACTCTCAAAATCGTATATATTAGGTATTTTTAATATAATAAATATAAATAAATCTAGTGAATGTGTATATTCAAGTGATAACTTTTATATTAACATGTTAATGATAAATTATATAAATAAACAAGAACATGAATTATTTTTCAATAATCAATTATATGGCATATGTAATTGTTTCTCATTTTGATACTATATATTTTATCGATTCTTAATATCTTAAATATTTGTTATTTATATCTGTAAACGAAAAAAAAATGCTTTAAAAATAAAAAAAATTTAGATAAAAAATTATTTTTTTATATTAATATCAATATTTTATATCATTGAATAAATTATTGTTATTTTTTTATAAGTCCAATGAGTGATATAGATTTCCTATTAAATTTATTATTACACTCACTTGTTTTTTAATATCTATGAGTCCTTAAATTTGGTTTTGAAAAATATCTTATCCTTACCTATAATGAAATTAGCATTAAAAAAATTAAGTAATTGTTAAAATAAAAATATTATTCTCTCACGTTCATATTAAATTTAATTTGAAGTCTTATTATTATTATTAACTGTCATATGCACATATCACTCACTTGATTCTCTAAGATAACCTTTTTTTTTATCTACATGTCGAAGTTTATTAGCAAGTGCACAATATTTAAATTTGAAATGCCCAACATCTTGGTTAAATGCTACTGTCACTCGAATCAGCAACTCGTTACTCTTGAAATATGGAAAATCGTGTTTCCTCTTGAAATGCTCTGCGCAGTCGACTCAAACAGTTCGCTCGTCTTAAATCTTACAATTCACAACATTTTCACAATCTAATAAACGTATTAATATCTCAGAATTGTATTGGACTCTCCGATCATATTATCGAAATCTGCTATCGACAGAAAGATTCCCATCCATGTCAAAGAGACTTTAGACTGGCTTAAACATTTAGACATTTCATATAAGAGACGACATAGTACAATACATTTGGAAAACTCTTAAAATTGATAAGTTTCATATTCTGGCAATTGATCGCTGGAATGTTGCATTGGAAAGACGCTTTCAGACTACGTTTAACAGGTTACAGATGAGCGACAACATAACACAATACATTTAGTATCATTCCTGCAGACAGTTATCCTGTGATATAGATTGACAGAATCTAATATCTTCAGCTTATCGAATATCAAAACATTCTGAGATATTTATTTACCTAGACATCACTTTTGCATGGTACCCGGATGAGATTGCGAAATATTTTCTTACTAGCTACCTTAGATATTGTTTCGCGATATCAGAGATATCCATGCTCCAGTTCCGATGTGCATCCGACGCACGCTTTTCGTCCAATGTCCTGAAGTCTCCTCTTCTGTTCATCACAATCAACAAAGAAAGTGTGAGAATGTGATTATGGATTCAAATTGTATATCTTCATCGCATCGCTAACAATGTAGTCATCTTCCAAGAGGCTAAATAATTGATTCTCCTTATTCAAATATATGCAAACCGGATTAATGCAGGGAAAAGTAATGTTATTAGGTTAGAAATAGCAGTCCTTCTCAACTTCCTTTCTGATAGCTGTAGTGGACTACATGGCATTGTGCAGTGCAGTCGCAGGGCAGTTCTCCTTTGGCAGACAGGAAAAGCTGCCTAATTCCTGCGCTCATTCATTACGTTCACTAAAACATCTACCAACGAAAAAAGAAAATGGGCAGCGATCACTATTATGAACAAATATACATATCTACTATATAACTTCGACTACTAACACTATTGATGGCTAGACTTCAGACATGGATCATAGTATCATTCTCCCATCAGCCAAAGAGGAACTGCCTGTAACTTCCCTGCGCAAATCAAAACAAAAACTAAGCATTTTTAGGATGTGTAGAGCGATGTTGCTGCTTTACCTCACTACATTACAGTTGGTCCTCAAGGTACCCTAAATAGAATAGGTTTAACGAATATGCTGAAAATATAATGAGATTCAATATGGTACGTGGTATAAACCATATGATATCCCCTGTAGAGGAAAGGGAAAGGGTAAACGAACAGACAAATATACCTCTGGGCAGCGAATATACCATATGATGTTCACAGGTAGAGAAAGAGGGAAAAACGGAACAAAAACGCAGATATACTGGCGAAGTTTCAATACCACTTTTGCTTCTATACATTTTAGTGGGAATTAATCCGAGGGAGATATACTGACGAAGTTTCCATTGCACGTTTGGTTCTACACATTTTAGTGGGAATCCTGCGCACATATACGGCGAAGTTTGCGTTGAAGTTTGGTAGAGAAAGAGGGAAAAACGGAACAAAGACGCAGATATACTGGAGAAGTTTCAATACCACTTTTAGTTCTATACATTTTAGTGGGAATTAATCCGAGGGAGATATACTAACGAAGTTTCCAGTGCACGTTTGGTTCTACACATTTTAGTGGGAATCCTAGGCACATATACGGCGAAGTTTGCGTTGAAGTTTGGTTGTACACAATTTAGTGGGGATTCGTTACATTTTGTTAAGTTTTTGTATTCCTTCGTTGACAGACTTTTAATATTGCCGCTGGTCATTGTCCATTTAGATGGTGTTTTCAATTTTTTTAAAAACCTATTTTTAGAACTTCACCTTAACTTCTCCTCCATATCAATATGTGAACTACAACGTTAGTTAATTTATAATGCTTGTGAACTAATCCAGGGTTAGCAAAATTATGGTGCCCCTCCAGAAATAAAAAAAAAAAAATGGAATCATTTTATTTCTAAAGGTGAATGTCAGATAATTTCAATAAGACTCCAAGGAATATATATATGGATGGAACTTAGTTCTCTGAAGTGTTCCAGGTTAGCGTTCTTTCATGAAGTTTGAAATGCTCTCTCTACCCCTACAATCTAAGCCTTAGGATTAACAGATTTAACTGCCAAATTTTTATGAAATGCTTTCTCTACCCTACAATCTTACTCGTAGGATTAACAGATCTAACTGCCAATTTTTTATTACAATTTGTAAATTACTAAATTTAATAGGTTATATCAAACCATGATATAATTTCCTCTTTATGTACATGTTTCTGTAAAAAGAATATTTCCCCTTTCTCAAATATAATTTTTATGTATGTAATTTTATATATACATGACTACATTGATTTACAGCTATTTCCTTACAAATAAATCACTACATTTATATATAAATAAATGTGAACGCATGTGTAAATGAATTAATTAAAACATGTTCCGTTTTGGTGATTTCTCATTGTTTTCTTTCTATCTAAATATTATAGAGTATTTACCTAGTCATATAAAGTAAATTTACTTCAAATTTCCTAACTTCAAATCAATATGATATTACTCATGAAATAAAAACAAATGGTAATACCCTTACGTTTCTGTAATGATTGTTTCCTTTTTGACCGAATTATATTAGACTCGAGGGCGGGAGAGCCATTAATTGTTTAGTGAAAGAAATAAAGTCAAAGTAATTTTTATTAATAAATAAGAGGGGTTGGAATTATTTAGTAATGAACCCTTGAGTAAGAAATTCTGGTCAAAGAAAAAAAAAAAAAATATCTTATTATAAGATGGGATTGAGATAAATATTCCATGATAAGAACTCATAAATAAGATTTAAATAATAGGGGTGAAAAATACATTAAATTTTTTAGCTGGAAAAATATGCTACGTATGGGTAAGAATAAAACATCATGGGAGAGAAAATCGAGCTTTGAAGGAAAAAACCTAATCAAGTGGAGTTCTAGAACCACAAAAGCCGGACACCACTCAAAGAAAAATGAAAAATAAATTATGGAAGAAAATGTATAAAATACCTACTCAAGGGATCACCAGGGGTTGTTGATACCCTACAAAGTACATCTCATCTTGTGTGTGGACTCGAGGATTTCAGTTCAAGTTTGGGTAGAAAAGGTGAAAAATTCCCAATTGTTCTCATAACAGTGATACTGTTTATATTATCTATTATTTTATTTTCTTGATATGAATAGTTATATGCAAATCCTTTCTTCAGAACATTGTCGTTATAAGAATAATTTTGCTTCAAACTTAAATCTACTACTAAGATGCATGCGTTGTGTCATTAGGAAGTTTTTTGGTTTTTTAGAGAAACATATGGATTTAGAAATTAGTTGACTGTGTACGATAGCAAATTGAAGCTTAAATACTGATGTTTCTAACTGTAATGAGGTGTATTACTGTCGTGATCAAGTATCTACACGATTCTTATTTCTTTACAATATATGTCCCTAAGTATACAATGGTCTAGGAATTTGTGTAATTTTTTTTGTTACATGTATAACAGGTAATAGTTAAAAGAGTATAGAGGAAAAAAAGTAATAACTAGTTGAAAACAATTAATGAATCTGACAGGGATAATTGTGAATTAACTATTGAAGTCGAGTTGTAAATTCCCTGAGTAATTCTTCTAGAACACACAAAATTCTTAATCTCGGGTAGGATATAATCAGTGGTCAAATATAGAGGAAAAATAATATACTAGGAAACTTGTCAAAAATTCATCCAATTATAACTACCTAAGAAGTTATATCATAGCGAAGGTATTAAATCTATATACATCTCAATATTATTCATCTGTAATAAGATAAGAAGTGCATTTTTTCAAAGGAAACCAGTGAATAAGTTTTACGCGTGAGAATTACTGGAATACAAGAAAGATAACAACTAATTCATTTGCCTCTATATTGAATTGACTCGCAGAAGGAAAAATAGAGAAGTGCTAGAATACATGAAGAACATATAAGGGTACAGATAGTGAAGTAGTAAATTAACAAACACTACACATGAAATGAAACTCATTCATATATATATAAAGATACAAAATTCTTCACTCGCTAATCGCATCACTGTCTGACAAGGAAGAAACAAAATTACCCTCAAGTAGGCTGTAATAAAAAACAAATCGCTAAGGAGAAGTTATATTGAGTATCGTTGAAGGAAAAAATTGTCCCGACCACTCGAATACACAAAATACATTTCACTGTGAGATGAATACACTTTACAATACGTTAATCATATGCCTGCGCCCATAGAAATTAGGGTCTCGAGATTTACAGGATTGAAATATACTAGCAGAGTACAACTAACCAGGGCTAGTAGCTATAGACTAAACGAAGAAAACAAACACAAAATTCCCTTGATTAACGGAACTAGCATCTAAATTTTCATAAGGCATGCGCTGTGAGTAATTCACGGTAGCACCAAATACCAATGAATCTTAGCGGAACATGGTACTGAATCGAACCCCAGAAAGGGAAATTTAACCAACCTAAAAAACCATAGTGGCTCAACATTAGTTCTCATCATGTTTTTCTGAGTTCACATGGAAGGGTTATTGCAAAGATTATTCAATAACTGTAAGACAGAAGATACAGGGTATGAGTATCCTATGGTTCGAAGTCTGAATTAATACTGTAGAATCATTACAAGCGAAGTCAAGCTCACACCTGTCTAGGGAAAACGGTGCATGCTCCCATCTCTACATAAACAAGAGAAGTAGCGTTTTGAGAAATTGGTGAGGAAATTTCAAACAATAGCAACTTGGAAAGGGAATGTGTAAATATATATATATAAAAAAAAAGGAGATGACCCAGTGATAATTTTGTTACAAAACCGTAAACAATAAAACCAAAGAGGCATCATGCCATAGGAAAAAATGAAAAATAAAAAAGCCCCAAAAATGATGTGAAGCGTTTACCTTATATTCTCCTTCGAAGTCTGGGTCACCAAATCGAATTGGCCTATTTTTCTATCGCTTCCTGTACAAGAAATTAAAACAACAATGGATCCAATCACATTGATTGTTAGCATGGTAATCTTGTATCAGTGGAAGAAAATAAATGGTAGTGAAAAGGAGCGAGATAAAAATACCGTTATTTACCTGAAGTCAAATGAGTAATGAAATTGAAGGAAAGCAACTTTAATATGGGCGTCCCACCTCGAACCAAAGTAAGAGAAACATAATTTCATCTACTATAAGACATATAAAAAAGAAAAGCATAGGCTATAAGAATTAGTTTATAGGAATGCCATTAGAGGGGAGTGAAATTAACTAGCAAACGAAAGAAAATTACGTGTAGAACTTGGCAAGGGACAAATGTGAAGGTTAGAAAAGTACGCCTTGCACCCATGACCTCTGTGTACTACCGGGAGGCCATAATCTGAGGAATGGATGAAGAGATATGCTGCAATGATGCCAGAAACAAAAGGCGGTAGAGTAAATGGCATACTAACCAAATGTCTACGGAATAGAAAGACTAGGGTTTGTGTAGTGAGATCCCAATCCTTAATTTCCGTTCTCTCATCTCAATCATTCAGTTGCTTCCAGTGTATTCACATGTACTCCATGTGAAGGACAAATATGTAGCAAGAGAGGATTGAACACTTAATTTCTCAAGGCAAAGCAGAACATGGGGCATTATAAATATTGGGCTTTTCGTATAATCAAATGTCAAGGGTGATTAAATATGTACATGTGAAACTTAATTTACGCTATGTTTGTGTTCGTAGCATTAACAAAATATCTATGTGCATTACAAAACCTCAAAGAGGTGCCCTTCACATAGCCTTGCATACTCACTCACAGATAAACATAATATCAATATCAGAAGTCTTATAATGAAGTAAAGTTAAACATAACATCTACCGATTAAGGGGTGTATACCAACATTAGCCTTACACACCTTGATGTGTATATTAAACATAGGCATGAGTGTTAAATGTTATTTGCAAGTTAGGGGTAAGATTACGATGTAATAAGCCTACAAATGTTAAGGAGTGGAGTAAATAAAATAAGTATATACCTTTTACTAAACTCATAAAAGGGGATGGTCCTGAGTGTTCATAACAAATACCATATCCACAACATCTTCATAGGAAAACAAGAACATGCATAACGATAGGAGTATTGTTGAGACTTACACATATATATAAAAGAAATTGTAGTGGATTGTGGGTTTGTGAGAGATGGTATCAGAGCCCAAGTTCACAATTTGGTCCTTAAAGAACCACGATAGAAATAAGTAGAATTATGTAGGCTTGAAGAGTTGAAGTAAGTAATGTAGAACTAATATTTGATTATGTTTGAAATAAACGGTAATCAAGTGATATGACTACAACAGAATGGCATAGGATATCCCTCTAGCCATCACCGAAGGTGAAGATTTATATGTCAAATGGGGAACGAGGCCACCCCATCAACCCCTTAATTTATGGATGTTATTAGAAATACCCAAAAAGAGTTGACATATATGAGGAACATCAATGAATGCCTGCTAAAGGCTAGCAAGGAACAAGAAAGGATGATCAAGGGACTAATTGAAAGTTATATCCATATAACTGTAGAAACTGAAGCATTCAAAAGAAATAAAATGGGCACAAAATAAGAGCGATATTACAGTGGAGGGGATTCAGATAAAACATATCCAAAATCACATAAAAGAAAGAAGAAAAATGGAGCTACAAGCGGAATTCAGGAAAATCAAGCCCCCTACTTTTGATGGGGAGAAGGAGGAGGATGCAGAAGCATGGCTTCTTAATATGACCAAATACTTTCAATTTTATGAATATGAGAGTAACTTGTAGGGCATATTTGCCATTTATCAGTTGCAAGGAAAACTTTCCCTCTGGTGGAAAGAAGCTAAGAGTGTGTATATGTTGGAAGGAAAGACAATATTTTGGGAGGTGTTCCAGAAACGGTTCATGTCTTGCATCTAAACGAACAATATTATGATAATTGTGCAAAGTAGTTCCATGAGTTAAGACTGGGACAGTTAACCATGGACTCGGTCGCGTCAAAATTTACCAATTTACTGCGTTAGCTTCCCTACATTAAAGAAAAGAAAGCCAAGGTGTAGTGGTTTTCAAATTGTTAAACTATTCTTTATAAGGAAAGGATTGAGTTCAATAATCCCAAGATAATGGACGAAGCAGTAAGGAAGGAAAGACTGTGTTATTAGCAGTTTAAGAAAAAGGGGTAAGGCAACAAATTTTGGCAAAGTAAATATAGAACCAAAGCTGCAGTAGGGGGAAAAAGACAGAAAAGTGCTTATCTTAAATTTTATGGGAAGGAACATCAATGGAAAAACTTCACTAAGTGTCACACCTCCTTCTCTACACACCCCTACAGAAACATGAACTTGAAATAGTCTTAAATTTTTTCCTTTCCTTTTTCATCCTTTCTAAACCTTTGATGATGGTAATGACCTTTTATTAAAGTATATGAAAGCATATCTTCATGTTATATTTTCTTGTTCCATGGTTATCCTTCAATTATATCCTAGGATTATTTATATATGTCATGAACATGGTATTATTTAGAATCCCTAGCTATACGCTTATGTTTTGGCTTTTATGGCACTAAGTCAAAATTTCCCTATCCTTCGCTTTACCTTAAAGGCGCCAAGGTGTATGCACTCCCATATATCATGTTCAATTGAATTAAAACATCCTTTATTTTCACCTGTATCTACCTATCTCTCCACCACTCAACACCTTACAACTCACGTCCTTCATGTGACTATCACACTCCTCCTCTACCTCGTTCCTCTTCTAGAGGCTAGCAAAGATCGTCGGTGCTCGTGACCTGCTCCCAAATCAATGGTCCTGTTGCCATTTCCTTTACCCTAAACCTTATTTTCCTTACACCTCACACTGAACTAGGTTTTTCATTTTTGCTATTGAGATGAGAGGTTTGCCTTGGCTAGCTAGCCTATGCTTGGCTATGGAGGTGTCACTCCTTATATCCCTAGATCATTTGGTGAGTGTCCTCTCGACATGCTGCTTTCTCAGGTACTTGGGTGTTTCTGCTAAAGTTGTATATATACATATTTTTGGTTTGATTACAATTAGTTTGTAAGTTCCATGGTTTTAACTCAGTCCTCTTTGTTTCATTGGGGTGCATGGCCTCACGAAGAAGAAATACTTATGTCCCTTTTCCACCGATTTTATTCCATCGCTCCCAAAATATGATGATTTTATAAGACCCACCATTTGTTTTTTGTTTCCAAGCACCTATATCCTATCTTATTGGAGTGTGGTTGGTTTCTTTGTAGGAAATTAGGGTATTCCCTTCGTTGACAATGATTTTCCAGGTGAATTTTATCAACCTAGGGTTTACTAACAACTCGTATGCATAGGTAATAATGATTTCCTCCACCCTTCTTAGTAAAATTTTATTCCAATTTGGTTAGCTCGAATGGTCACACCTCAGGCATACATAAGAATCAATCTCCTCTTGACATGAACTTGCAGGTAATAGTATTTAAATCCTTGTGTAGTTTTATGTGTATTATAGGGGGTTTATACTCTTGCTAAGGTCATCTTTGATAACCTTTTATTTGTCAATTTTGGTGTTTCCATGTAACCTATCGACTCTTCCTTCACTGTGGAATTTTGGACGGTACTACAAACTTGGCCCTCACACGCCTATTGATTCTTCCTAGATGGGTAGCCTTCACCTGGTCTGATCTGAGAGTAATTGTTGCTCATCTGATATGGCACTTAATGCCTTAGACATCTTAGTGTGTCATCGTGTCTCTGGTTTCTTGAGGACTTATGTCTATGCTTATGGTGGTTGCCATAATATGTATTGAGAACTTTTGGTCAGATTACCACCATTAAAAGGGATTCTAAGAGGCCGTTTCCTCACACTAGTCCTATATCTATTTTTAATATAGCCACTTTTGCGCTCAGATCTAGTTGGACAATTGGTTTGAAGTTTTTGGTTTTAATGTAATCTTATACTACTATGGTTTCTATGTTACTAGTACCTGTGATGGACATTAGGAATAAATATTTAAATGGTTGCTTTGAAAGGCTTCATGCCTCTTTCATCTAGCACAATTTGTGACAATTAAAATTATGAATTAATTTTCTTTATGGGTTTCACAAGTTTTTTCTATTTCGAGTTCATTTTGAGATGGAAGTTTTCATGCAGTTTTCTACCTTGGGTGAAATTAGCAAGATTAACTTTTTATTTGTTTATAGATGGACAATCGGGATTGAGTTTGAAGGGAATATCCTTCATATCAGTCATGGATGGATGGCTAATGTTAAGGGAGCACGAAGGGTTACCATTTCAATCTTAAATATAGACAATTTTGAACATCCATAGATCCCGGTTGCTACTTGTAATGTGGTCGAGCCTGCTTATCTAAAAATTTTCAAATACGTGAGTGATTAGGTGTCGTTCACCTGGCGTAACCACATTTAGGAAATAGAAATGATTTTTAGAGGGATGAAATATGATGTCGATCCGAATGATTTACATTACAACATGATATAAACATTTTTTAATCAATTAATTGCTTGCCCCATCATGAATCGTTTGCATTGGAAGAGCTATAACGCCACATGTTAGGTGGCAAGGAAAATCATTTATTTTCGGTTTTCTATCGGTTCTATTCCATTTCTCGGCCTTCACATCCTTGGCACAACCATATTTTCTTTCATGTTCTCTTCACCATTGATTCTATTAAATTTCTTAGGCCTTTGGAAGCTCCTTGTTTGTTTTCTTCTATCTACCTGATTATTGTTTCTCACAACGTTTGTCATGGATATTAGTATAGCCCTGTTGTTTTCATCATTATTTACTGTGCATTGGTTGGTTCAACGATGAGGGTTGTCAAGTTACTGTTTAATGCCGAGCTTACTTCAACTATCCAGTTTGTGTTTGCATTGATTATCGAATCGGTATTTTTTGCTCCAACTATTAGATTATCTTTTCTCAAATTGTTTATCATGGTTCTTGATATAACTCCATTGTTTTAAACATTTTTTTTTTCAGAGAAAAAAAACATCATGGCTTTATATTAAGTGGATATAAAGGTCAAAATATACATATTCAGAAGAGACTGATTGTCATAGATGCCCAGGCCTCTATATAATGATGCAGGACTAAACCATGATAGCAGATAATACCTATCAACATTTACAAAAAAACCTTGATAAAAGAAGACACATATGAAGGAACAGTGACAAATAACAGAGACAGTGGCTGTTCGAAAAGGTGATCCCATCCAAAAACAAAAAGGGAAAAATGATTTCTACATCCTGCGTTATGAAAAGGAAACAGAAACAGATGAAAGAGTGACCTCCGAAGACACTCCGAAGACAAAACCACTTCAGGTTCACCACCCACAGCAAAACTAATGGGATCACATATTTTAGCAGAAGATGTTAATGGTAGGAGTCATGGCAGGCCAGAATACGCTATAGATATGCGCATTCCGCCAATTCCACAGGTGCCAGCAAGTGATAATGAACATCGATATCCAAGAGAGGGATTGTCTGCTCCACCAGAGAAAGCCTTCCTGTACAGAAGAAAAAGAGATGAGAGGAAAAACAAAATATGTTGATAATTCATACCAGATTGTGAGGGAAGTCGGGCATTGAAAGAACATGTGCATATTTGTTTCCAAAGCATTTCGACACATGGAGCATCGACTTGGCCCCTGCCAATTTTTCCTCTGCAGATTCTCCCATGAAAGATTTTTGTTCCGGAAAAGCAACCATGAGAAGGTGATCATCTTCATCGGACATTGCGCTTTCCAAAAACAGAGAGGAAAAAGAGGAGAAGGGATTCCGGCAGCAACAGAGATCATTTCCGTGTATATGTTCTTGACGCACACAGGTTTATGAATTGACCATATGAGATTGTCCCTTGTGCCCGAGCGGGTGATTGCCAAACCGTCAAGACTCGCTTTTTCCCTTACCCATAGAAGAGTCGACTGACGAGGCAGATGAAGCTCCTCCCCGTCCTTCCAAATCGGAGAAGCACCGGACCACTCTTTGATTAATTTATCCCATGTAAAGATCCCCAATCTATGAAAATCATATAGCAGTGAAGGAGGAAATGTGAACCCCCGGCCAGAGAAGATACGATCAAATGCAATAAAAATATGTGATCCTGAATATAAAGTCCAGCAGAAATTCCCAAGGAAGAAAGGATGGATTTTTCGCAGGCTGTTCCAGATCATGGAGCCGTGTTTGGTACCAAGGATCCGTTTCCTGTACCAGTATTCAACAGGCTTATCCCTCAGATATTTGATCTTTACAAGACTACTCCACGGACCGTTCCCAAAAATTCCTCTGTACAGAGACTTGCAGAGAAGAGCGTTACCAAAAGAACGGAGGTGTATGAGGCCCCATCCACCCATACGTTTTGGAACAGAAATGGATGCCATCTTTACAAGATGAAATTTACATTGATATGCTTTTCCTCCCCACAGAAAATTTGCAATCAACCTGTTCATCTGCTTGATGATTTTGCTAGGAAGGTAGAAAATATGAGCCCAGTAGACTGGAAGTTGACAGAGGACAGATTGTGCTAGTGTGAGCCTGCCCGCAAGTGAGAGGAATTTATATTCCCATAGTGCAATCTTCTTGTAGAACCTTTCCAGCAACCATTGCCAGTCCCTAGTAGAATATCCTTTTGCCTTTAAAGAGAAACCCAGGTATTTAAAACCCTAATGTAATGAGAGTGTTGATATACGCATCAGGTCTAAGATCCAATGAACGATATCCAGCCCGACATCGTTGTGATACAAGAAGGATTTTTCCTTATTTACAAACAGGCCAGTAGCCTTCTGGAATCTGGTGAGAATGTCATTTATGCAAGCCCAGGAGGCCCGACAGAGCATTGCAAATATAAGGACATCATCAACAAAAGGATTATGTGAGATGGAAATGTTCTTACAGATCTTGACCAGAAGACATCTTTTGTCCGCAACAGCTTTGTTAATCTGAAGACTAAGAGTGTTCATCACCAGAATGAAGAGCAGAGGGGAAAGGGGACATCCCTGCCGAAGGCCCCGCTCAGCCTGAAAAAAAGACTGAGGGAATTCCATTCACAATTACCGAATATTTTACATTCTCCACACAAGACATGACCCAATTGACACCTTGTGCCTTAAGTCCAATCTTTGCCAGCATAATTCTCAGAAAACCCCAGTCAACAGAATCATAAGCTTTCTATAAGTCTATCTTAAGGATTGCCGCCTCCATATTCTTTGATATCATTTTGAAAAGGCTTTCTTGTGTCATGGCGACCGCATCCAGGATGAATCTGTCCTTTAAAAAAGCATGCTGGTCTCTGGTGATAAAGGCATTCAGAAAGGGCTTCATTCTCTCTGCAACAATTTTTGATATGATTTTAAACATGATGTTACATAAAGAGATTGGCCGAAAATCCTGAAAGGATTCAGTCCTATGCTTCTTTGGGATAAGCGCAATGAAAGTTGAGGTAGTGGCCGAATGAATGTTTCCTGCCATGCGGGATGCATCTACCATACTCAGCAAATCCCTCTTGAAGAGGTCGAAGAAATGTAGAAAAAATTCTATTGGCCAGCCATCAGGCCCTGGGCTCTTGTCCTTTTTGAGGGATTTCATGGCCTTAAGAAGTTCTTCCTCAGAGATGGGTTTAAAGAAATCTTCATTTGCCTCTTCGTTGAACATTTCAGGCACATGCTCAACACCCCAAAGGGCATCCTGGAAAACAACCTCCCTCCTTCTGTATTGTGCTTGGAAATATCGTACTACCTCTGACGAAATCTGATCCTGTGCTAGGAGAATGTTCCCCTGTTCATCTCTAATACTCCAGATAGAATTTTTCTCCCTTCTTGCACTGGCGAATTTGTGGAAGAAATTTGAGTTCCTGTCTCCAGCTTTTATCCCTATTGCTCTGCTCTTGAGACGCCATGTTTCCTCCTCTCTTAGGAGGATCTTGTTTTTTCTTTTTTCCAACTCTCTGATTGTATTTTTCATTTCAAAAGTAAGGGAATTGGGGTCATGTAAATTACTACGGTTGTTGTATAGATTAATCGTCGAGTAGTTCGAGCTCAATTTTTAATATCACAACCATATTAGGGTTGGTAGTCTCTACGTTGTTAATCAAAATTGGGCTTCAACAAACTTATGTTATGTCTCACTTTTAGGTAGCAAGAGCTTCGATGTCTTAACTTGATTTAGAAGCATGCTTCAGACAAGCACCAGGTAAGCAGTAAGTGCTTCAACATCTTGAAATGTTTTATATTTTTTTGTATCATAGTTTGAATACATAAGCAACGTGTAAGAAATTTAGAGAAAATGGTCTAATGTGATTTCAAAACTGCATTGTTATTATATTTTCTTGAAATATATATGTGCTTTAATGTTTAAATTTAATTTAATTTGTATATAAATATTAAAATTAGTACAGGGTGATAACAGACCTTAAATTTAAGGGAAAATGGACTAAATATCGTCACCGCATATTTCTCCTTTGTCATTCTGGCCACTCCTTCAATAATAATGACATGAACAATGATCTGAAATTTTTTTTTAATAGAATATGCGGTGAAAAAGGATTTTTGTGCATTTCATCACCGCTCTTGAATATCCATCGACTAAAGTGTTGGAACTTCTTTTGAAAAAATCAGTAATAGGTGTCTATTATAATATGGTTAATTATTACAACCAATGTTTTATTAAAAGAAAATTAATAATTTTATATTTTTAAAACATGTTTTGATCAACCAATTGCTATAAATTTAAATAAACATATGGAGACCTTGTTTGGTTCACTCGTTAACGGTTGGTTGATGGAAATATTGAATAGCCATAGCGCTGCTTCGAGAATTATAATTAAGATTTTGAAAAAAAATTAATAATTTTTTTAAAATAAAATTATACATATTTTATTATTGGAAAAATAATTTTAAGTAAATAATTTGTCTAAAATAATTAAAGATAAATTGATAAATGATTAAAAATTTGAATAAAGATATGATGCAGACCATGTTTAGTTTGTTCCTTGAATAATTCCAATGCTCATGGAAATATTACTTACAAGAATTTATTTTTGAAAAGGTCAATAATTTTGTTTCAATATAATTGTACATATTTTATTATTGGAAAAACAATTTTAAACAAAAAAATATATATTTTAGAATTTTAAATAAATAATCTATCTAAAATAATTAGAAATCGATAAAAATAGGTATATAAATGATGAAAAATAATGTTTTCTATCTTAGATGATGAAAATTAATGAGGGTAGGCCAAATAGATTAGTCTAGTCATGATGCTTTGGCATCATCCAATCTCTCCCACTAGCCATATCCAGTTCTTTATTTGAAAACATAAAACTAAAAGTGTAATTTAATTGTCTAACGAAACTGTAAGCTTTTGGCTTCATCCAATCTCTTAAACTTGCTCTAACAATAGCAAGTTCTTTATTTATAAAAAAAATATCTATGGAGATAATGCAATGGATATATCAACTATGTAATTGTGAATTATCAATTTATAATAATTATTGTAAATTTTTTAATTAATTATAAATTTTCTAATTAATTATAAATTTTTTAATTAATTATAATATTATTATAATTATAAAAATTATTATATATATATATATATATATATATATAAAAGCTTGGTAGGACTACATCTTCATTATGTCCAAATTCTCACCGTGATCAAGAGGGATAGCATAAGATTTGAACCCAAGACTTCCGTTCGGCGAGATTGCATTTCCATGGCCATTGCCAATTCAGCTACCCCAAGCAAACATTTTTTATTATAATAATTATCTTTATAGTAATTATTTTTAATTATAAATTATAGATTAATTTAGTTAATTGAACTTAAGGTATGTTTGGTTTATGGAGTTAATTAACATCCAAAAACAATGTCAAGTTTTTAAAATGCAATATATAAATTTCTTACAATAAATAATTGAATCAAGGAGGAATATAATTAAAAAATAAATTGCAATTGAAATTTAGATTACTTTTTTTTTTCAATTTTGTAAAAATAACATTTTGAAATATTAATATTAATTTTAAATTAATGCATATATCCATTTCAGTGAAATTATGTGTGTTATAGTTTCCAACATTAAATTATCAATCCGAGACTCGTAAGCCTCGAGGCATGAGCATAGAGAACCCAAGATCAAAGCATCTAGCCTAAATTAGAGGAAGAAATCAACTTGTTGTTTAAGTACAAAATGTGGTTCTAGTTTAAAATTAATCAATTAACAAAATAACATGCTCAAGAAACACGAATTTCTATTGCATAATAATATCAATCATCATTCAAATAATCTAACCATTGTTTTAAACTAAACTAAGATATCAATCCTATTGATCAGAATGTAAATAAAAGAGAAAAGAACACCTATCTAAAAAGCAATCCTTTCCTTATAGCAAAAGAGGAACTAATGAAATATCGTATTCATCTAAAGAAACTCATTACAACTAATCTATGAAAGCCTTCAATTTGAAACTCCTAATATAGATGAAATAAATCACTCGAAAGGAAATTCAAATTCATGAACTCGTAATCGAAAATTAGAATTAAATGAAAACAAAATCAAACTTTTACTACTCGTAGGTCACACATATCTAGTTCTTTGACTTGATAAAAAAATTCATTTCTACATTACAGAAATTTAATGTAAAGACTATTTTAACTAAACTCAAATAATCACATCTTAAACTAATGATGTAATAAGACTTAACTAATGTTAGAAATGAAATATGCTAGAGTTAACACTATGATAAAACTAAAAAAGAATCAGATCTGGGATTAACACTTAGAAAATTAGTTATGAAATTAACACTACAGTAAACTCGGAAAATCTCATGCTGATACACACCAAACCTTGAATCTAATTCAACCTTTTTCTCATTGGAAGATATCTGTAACCAAAGGAATGTGAGACTGAATTAATCTTGATCCAACATAATGCTGTGGAGTTAGAAGTATGCAGGGTATACACTTGAGTTGTTTCCAAGGTTCATTTTTACCATTTCATATCCACAACACCATAATATAGATTAAGTACAAAATCAAATAATTTGGAAATCTGAACAATAACTTTCATTCAACTTTGACACTGCAAACCAATTAAATCAATTAAACGAATGTAATTCTAAGATCTACACTAATTATTAGCTTTGTTTCCAGAGGTGGTGGATGCTTGCCACTCCTGGAGAAAGTCTAGATTAATTCAATACCACTTTAAAGATCAAAACACATTAGCACTTACATAATTTAAATGCAGAATCAAACTTATGTATTAATGGTTCAGAGAAAATACATCAAAGTTTCCAGCATAAATAGAATTACATCCCAATTCTTCTAATGCTTCTTCTCCAATTATTTCCCTCTTGTTTTACCACAACCCCCCATACATGTAGAGGTAATTGCCTTTTATAAGGTGCAGCCGATGGAAATAATTCGCACCCGATTAACTCAAAAAAAATCAAATACAACAGTAAGGCTAAAACAAGTCGTATGGGATCTTTTGGATAGTCTTCAAATGGATCATAGTTGGGCTCATTTGGATCAATGTAGGGATGGAGGAACCACTTCCTTATTTAGCAGAAGGTTGTTCAGCAAAAGGCGTGCACAACTGAACCCGAATTGACCCATTCAGGTTGTTCACGTCCATTCTGTACTTAAGAAGTGTTGGAATATTCCCTGAACCATAACTTCCTCATAATGTCGAATTTTTCCAAACTGGTTCTATGTTACCTAAATGAGGGTGCTTTGAACAAAACCCATGTGTCATAATTTCATGATCCTTCACTATTTGATAAAATAAAAATAAAAATAAAAATAAAAAAAAATCATATTTTCACCTACAACAATCTCGTTCCGTACTCAACCTTGTAGTAACTAGTTTCACTGACATGTGAATAATTTTGGCAATGGAACCCTATGACAAAAGTACTTAGAAAAACCGTCATTAGAAAGTCATGGAAAAATCATCCTTAAGACATTAAAAACATAACAAAACTATGAGATTTAATCGTGATATGAAAATGATGGTTTTAGGCATGCGTTATGAGAAATGGATGTGAATATGGTAGAAAGTGCAGGAATATGCTTTATAAATGGTAATGTTATATGTTGAAAATGAGGGAATTCCTGAGGGACAACATCCCCCCATTTCTGTGATTTTGCATGTCCTCATGCAGAAAAAAAGCCTTGCTCATTATAGATTCTATGACATCATAACCTTGGGCAGGGTTGGTTCTTGTGGAGCAACATTGCATGAAGATTTGGAGGTGCTTGTTCTTGTGAAGCAACACTATTCATATTTAACAACCATAGAGTGGGGATCGATCTAATTGAGGACAAACACTAAGTGGATAAGGAAGAGATGAGGGATCTCGTGAATCACGAAGTGATAATGGGAATGGTGGATACAAATGCTTTCATACTCTAAGACCAAGGTTTATATGTGGTTCTTCTTGTTTTTGGCAAAAATTACTTCATCTTTGGATGACAACTTTTTCACAACATATAGCATTTCATCGTGTGATAATACTACAGACTTCTAACACAAATGGTACAATTCCACTTTGGTAACCAATTTGGAGGAACAAATCTCATGCCTTGAAATTCCAACAAAAGAATGAAAATAGCATTCCCACATGTTATGGATGCTTATGATGTAGGAAGAGAAGGCATTATGGTTGTTTCCTTGTATTAGTGGACCACTATGATCTACTTTTCATTCATATGGCCTGATTAGAGAACTTATGCATTTTATTATGAAAATGGATTTCAAATGGAGGTGGATGATAGTGGTGATGAAAGATAGAATATATGAAGTGGAAAGTGGTTAACCAACATGTTTCCTTTTCTTAATGGACTAAAGAATATTAAACCAATTTACCTCAGGTTTACCTTTACTTTGATGTGTTGATACTGCAAGATACTGCAAAAGATGAAGTGTACCGATATGGCTCCGAGAGGAAGTGCTAGAGCTACAATGGATGTTGATTTGGATATGCTGAAGGATGAACTGAAGGCTAAAAGAGAAGATGAAGGTCCTCGTCTCCCTCATGCCTGAGTAGTTGTATTTCCCCAAAAAACTAAGGAAAGGTCACTGTTATTGCAAATGAATGTTGATTCAGATCTGCTGAAGGATGAATTGAAGGCTGAAAAAGAAGATGAAGGTCCCCATATCCCTCATGCTCGAGGATTTGTATCTCCCAAAACAACTAAGGAAAGGTGAATGCTGCTACAAGTGAATATGGAATGCTAATACAAAAATCCAAGGATTTGTATCTCCCAAAACAACTAAGGAAAGGTGAATGATGCTACAAATGAATATGGAATGCTAATACAAAAATCCAAACTACTCCAAATCTCTGTTAGGATCTCAAAACCATATAGCCTTCAACTGCTACACACTTGTGTGCAATATTTCATATGTGAAAATGGTGTTGATGTCAAACATAAGCAGTAAAAATTGGATTACTAACCATTTAGGAGATTTTTAACCAATGCGCAATATCCCACCATTGATGTTAATGGGAATCAAGCCACTAGGTACATTCTACTAGCCATGAATGGAATGGTTGAAGTCTAATGGACTGCAAAATTAATTCATTAAGAAACACTGATGTATTTCCTTAGTATATGATAAGGATACCTACCATTAAGGCATCAGGCTCCCAGGTAACTTATCTAAACCTAACCCTAATCCCATATAATGCGCTGATGTCGATGGGACAAGGGTTGGCAGCAGGTGGGCCTTAAGGAATCCCACATCAACCAACTCAAGAAGATACATCATGTGAAGAACTCATATAAATTTACAAACATTATTAGGAACCTTTCCTGCCAGTTACCTAGTTTTCAAGCAAAATCCTTACCTAGTTGCGCGAGATAAGCTGGTTTTCACAAAATGAATTACTTCTCTCTTTATTATTTTCATTTATTTATTTACAATGCTAACTTTCGTACTACACTGAAGAAAATATGTCCTCTTTCAAGTGAAAGAGAACTTCCAGTGAAGCCATGAGTGGATCAGGTACAAAGATATATTCATGCTCAGATTTAACATATAACTCTTAAATGTACATGAGAATATTTGAATATGATAGTGGTACTTTGACTGAATTGTGATCTGGAACCAATGCTCAATGTAATATAGGTAGTATTGGCTCATTCCCTCATTTGGACCACTATGAAATTCCTCCCCATTCATGTGAGGAAAACTTGGATAATTATTCTCTGGAATGCATACAAGGCTTGCTGTTGGGCATGGTGAAAGTTCTTCGATCTCAGGTTCATTTGGATGCTCCTTATTGGTACATGATTTCTCAATCTACTTGGTAGATAGGCAAGAGGAATCAAGGGAGACTTCCAAATCCGTTTCCCGATGTGGAGAAATAGATAACTTCCTGAATGCGGTTAAGATGAAATCTTCTTGAAAGGGGGATACCCTAGCTACTACTAGGATTTGAGAAAGTCCTTTGAGGGACATTCTTCAAGCTTGTTAGTGTCAGTATTTTCATACTACCATCAATGATCAGAACTCTTGTTTTATATAATATTAGTGTCCCATGTCAAAAAATTTATCATTCCACCTAGGTCCTCATGAAAAATATTTACTCACTGATGGTAGTTGAAGTCAAAATCCCACTCTCCCTACAAAAATAAATATTTGTTGGCCCACCTTACTATGTCTTACTGAGCATACATTCATTTTAAAGGCTCATTTCATCATGTCTTATGTCGGTCAAGCCTACATGAAGTCTGGTTATTCAAGGTCTCATTAGGTCACTAGGTTTCATTCCTCCAAGGTCCAATAAAAAATAAATTCACTGTATAAGGCCAAAAAAAGCATGAGAGTGAAAGCAATAATATCCCTTTTTCATTTGAAAATGATTTTCAAACATGTAACTATGGTGGCCAGAGCTCTAATTTTCATTACAAAAGTAAAGTTTTTGTTTCAAATTGTAATTTTATTTTAAAAAAGAGAGATGTAATTTGAAGTCTATCATATGTAATAAGTCACTATTCCTAGTTGTTTACTCAAACTCTATTGCTAATATCATCCAAGAAAAAGTCAGAAGTAAAGATTTCCAAAATTTCAGCATCATCCACCTGCAAAGGAAAAAGTAAGAAATGAAATTAGCAAAGAGGCCAAAAAGGTGAAATGAAACATTAGAAAGTGGGTTTTAAATTTAAAAGATAAAATTCACTCACCTATTAAGGACTTCTTGTCTTCAAAATTAGCTTCATTTGCCTCTTACCACTCATTGAGCAAACCCTAAGAGATCCTTTTCATAGTTCAGGGCAAAAACCAGTAGAACAGAGAAGGCATTGCGTGTTCTCTTTTGGCACTACACATTCTCTTCTGGCACTGTGCGTTTACCCGTCACTTCATTTTCCTTAAGGCGCTGCGCATTTCCATAAGTCATTGTGTGCTTTCCTGGGACACTGCGCACTCTGCATTCGCATTGTGCATTTGTCCAGGAAGGCTACAGTCACCTGCTCAGCTCCTTCAAAGTGCATTCAACCTCCAAAAAAGTAAGTACAAGCTAAGGAATGTGTTTTTCTTCCTCCTCAAGTCACTCCCAAAGTGTTTGAAAGGTTTAATTGAATATTTAGTTTAATTCTATATCTAAACCCTAGATCTCCCCCAAAAACTACATTGCACTATCAACCCCTTATATATGCTCCCCTACACTTCCTTCCCTTTCCCTAAACCTTTTTATCCCAGATACCCTATAACCCTTTGTCCCAAAACCCTAAGTCCTAGGTGATACAATTACCTAGGCTCCCAAACCCCCTATATTGCAAACAATTTCTCCCATCCCCAAGCTCTCACACTACTACCCTATATCCACCTCCATTACATGTATCCCTTCACCCATCATATTCATATTTACCCTTCCCCATTACCTATTTCCAAAAGAAAACTACATTCCCACTACCTTACACCTCCCTAGGGTTTGATATTAAACACCATGGCAGATGAGGAATACACACCACACAATGAGGAAGCAGAAACATATAGAGAAGAAATAGAGGTCAAGAAAGCTCACAAAGGAGGCCAGATACACAGATTTGATCCCAAAGATCTCAGGGAACTCTTAGAATCCCCTATGACTGTGACATCCTTCAAATGGCTAGGCTGTTATGATTTCTGTGAGAAAGTTCAAGGAGTCCAACACCATCCTGAGTTGACTAGGCTCTTCAGATCTAAACTCCAAGGCAACCAGGTCACTCTAGAAGGTGTTACTTTTACTCTATCTACTACCATTATATCAGCCGCCACTGGGATCACAGCTGTTGGGGAGAAACAGTTTAAACAAGGTTATTTGGAGAGGCATTATTATGAGCCTTACATGAAACCAAGGTACCAAAATGAAAGAAGGGGTTATTTTCCTTTTTTACACCTCCTTGACAAATATGCCCTAATGATGAAGATTATTATGAAATATTTTTCATGTGAAGGTAGATTTTCTAGGCTCTATTCTTATCATATCCAGATTTTAATGCATTTCACTAGGGTAAAAATGCTCAATATACCTTACTATCTTTTCCGAAGTGTTGAGAGGATGGCCTACATTGCCCAGAAAAGGGAGTATAAAGATAAAATGAAGAGTCTCTTTCATCATTCCCTCATTAACATCCTAGTCCTTTATCATCTCAGGGAACTCAACATTTCATGGAGTACCTTCACAACTAAGCCCATATTCACTCCTTCATCTACTCAGAATGTTCAAAGCATCCCTTCATTGTCTCATCCTTCGACCTCCATTCCCCCATCTCAACCCATAGATCATTCATCCTCATCTGATGAGTCAGCCTCACCATCACCTCCATCATCACAATTCCATGATCATTTTCATTCACTTAACAGAGATGCAATCAGAGAGCAAGAACAAATTGAACAGGGTGAGTCCAGAAAACCTAAAGGGGCTGATTTGGGCACTTTGACGCATACTTATTAGAGGGGAAATATCCAGGTGTTTTCCCCATAGATTGTGGGAGGGGCCTTGCCTTCTTCATTATCAAGGTGGGTATAGAAGGGAAAGGAAAAGATGATAGAGACAAAGATCTAGTAGTAGGAGGAAGACCTCCATGAGACATAGCAGGATTTTGTCCTAGTTGACCTAAGAGAGCATGATGAAAGTGAGAGCACAAACATTGTCATCAAAGAAAAGGATGCACTCATCAGGGAGCTCCAGGTCAACTTGCAGAGGGAAAAATACATCATCTTCTATTATGAGTAGGAAAACAAACAGTTTGAAAGCAAACATGAGCTCATAGAGATTTAGGTCATCAAGGAAAAGAGGGAGGCTCAAAAGGCTAAGTCCTTACTTGATGAAGCATATGGATAATATAGTGACTAGCTAGAGGAACAGGTGCCTAGAGAAGGCCAAGGACCAAAGGCCTAAAAAGAGCATTGGAGTGAGAAAAATAGAAAGATGTTGAACTAGAAATTGAGCTCACTCTAAATGAGAAACTTTCCAAAATGATCAATGAGAACTTGGAGAATTGGCTTGAGAGGGTGAAAAAACATCTCGAAGAACTCCTAAACTAGGCCAAAAGGGACACAGACATTCAGAGGAAGATGACAAAGAACTATTGCCGAATAAATCAAATAACAAGGGCAAGGCTGAAGGCTGTTAGGTCAAGAATTGAAGCCCTAACTCACCAAGAAGAAAAGAAAAAGCTTGATATACTTGCATAGGCTTCACTCCATGTCGAGACACATCAAACATCAACTCCTTGCTAAATTTTGAAGAATCTTGGCTCATTTTTTGTAAAATTGTCTTTCCTGTCTTTTTTGAGGCAATTTCATATCAGTAGTTTGGTCAAACTCGCAATGCCCTAGGCGCTGCGCACTTTTTTGAGGCATTTTTTAGAGGAATGGAAGCCACAAGTGGATTCAGAAGGACTAGGAAATCTACGAAAACCATGTTGGCAACCATGGAATGCAAAATTGCTAGCTGAGAAAGGCAGAAAACCATCTAAAAATGATGTTTTTGCCTTATTTCTGGACTAGGCACTACGCATTTGAGCAGCCTTGTGAGAATGGAGTTTTGGAGTGTCAAATGAAGCCTATTTTGAAAACCAAGGGTGGTTTTGGAAACTAGACAGTATAATATTTCCAATGAGCTGTACTGGGTTAAATTTGGACATCAGGAAGGCAGGAACAAGTGGGTCTGAACATGGCACTGCATGTTTAAAAGGTGCCCAGGTTTTCACTCTTCTTTTACAAAATTATTTTCTACCTGTGTGAAATCATTGGTTTAATGATGTAATTGATTTGGTTCATGTAATTATTATGTTTTTACTCTTACCTAGGGTAAGTACATTAGGTAAATGGCATCCATGACTTGTAATGAATCAATTTTCCTAAGTTAGGGATGAGTTACTATGACCACCATACACTCTAGTTATGAGTTCAGTATTTGTTATAAATTCTCCTCTTATGTATTTCACCCCTGAGGCTAGTATTAGTTGGTTTTGAGGCTTATATCATGTAATCTTTCAGTCATTCTACAGGGTGGACTCTATTGGATGTTGTACTAGTGTTTTAGACTTTGGCATGTAATATATTGAATGAGTTGCAGCTATTTTCGTGGGATTCTTGTGGCATGGTATTTTGATATTAGTTCCTCTTCAGTTACATATGTGTGAATGTTTTTTACCTTTCATGATCCATTTCACTTTAAATATTTTTTATTTTCAAGGTTTGATAAGCAACATACATCTTGTATGCTTTGTTTTGGGAAAATCATCATAATTTGTTTTATTTCTTCAGTTTAAAAGGAATTCATGACTTTCATGCTCGTTTTAGCACCTCATTATTCTAAACCCTTTCATCACTATACTACAAAGTGTTAGAGTAACTTTTCTACCTTGCCCCATCAAATGTCTGCAATTCTGATTCTCTTTTCCTGTGGCCTAGTTCACTCTCTGACCTAATTTACTCAGCCAGTGACTACCCCAATCAAATCAAATCAAACAAACCCTGAGCTACTATATATACCCTAGAACCCTAATCTATCTAGCCCTCTTGGCAGTGATTCTTTGGAGAGATCCCTCTCCAGCTTGGTAGGGCTAGCTACCAAGTTAAAAGGTTGGTTTGTGGTTACCTCAACTGGACTCTTCCTTAGCCTTGGAGATCTAGAGGAGTGATAACATACTAGCACCATTGGCGAGTAACGAAAAATTCATTTTCCATGGGTGTATGATAATGTTTAGATCCGGTTGTTGATGGTTGAAAGAAGTCGAGCATAAGAAGGTTGAGTCATCCACATGGTGACTCCGTTTTTCAAGATCCCAAGCTTCAAAGTTCAGAGCGATTTCACTACCAAAGAATCCAAATTTCAGAGAATTGATGGTAATCACCGATGACAGGGTATGTGGCAAATCCTTTATCTGGTGAAATATTACTAACTTGAAGGAATGAGTTAGCAGAATTTCAGATTGATCAGAATTTCTCAACATTAGTATTTCGTTGTTTAAAATCCAGCTGACTCACACCTGAAAGTAAAAATTGTTTTCTTGGTTTAGTTGCTGAAAGATTAGAAAATGAAATTGAACTTTTGGATGTTCAAATTGAATCATATGATTTCCAATATCCTAAATAGTTCTTGGAAACTCTCCCTCCTCCCAAAGAAGAAAAGGCAAGGCTGCCCTTGGATGGTTGGCCCGAAGGATATTTTGATTTACAGCAGGGATGTGATAATCTCCAGCCGAGAGCATACATTAATGAGTTGGAGAAGCAAATAGAATATGGGTTTTATGATCCTATAGGAGCATATACGGAATATTTTCTTATTTTGAATGACAAACCAAATTTTCTTTTACAGAGCCAGAGGTATTAAATGTGTATATATTGCTGGTAGAATTTCCAATTATGTTTTGGTTCAAGCACCATAAAACAACCTCATCATTACAACAAGAGCTTGATTGGTTGATTTGGAACTTCAGTATTACTTGATTAAGGGAATTTGCAGTAGATTTGTGTAGGATAAGTGTGCAATAAGCTTTCTAGACAAGCATCCTTCAACATATGGTTTACAATTTGCAGTGTGTGCATTTTCAGTGTGTGTATTTTCAGTGTTCAGTTTGGTTGTATGTTTTCGACTATATTGGCCCACATGGTTAGGCACCTGGTCTAGGGTGTTCTTGACACCTCCAAGGAGCTGCCATCCCCGATAAGACCAATGTTAGTGTCAGTATTTTCATACTACCATCATTGATCAAAACTCCTCTTTTATATCATATTAGTGTCCCATGTTGAAATTTTTATCATTTCACCTAGGTCCTCATGCAAAAAATTTACTCACTGATGGTAGCCCAAGTCAAAATCCCACTCTCCCTCAAAAAATCAATATTTTTTGGCCCACCTTCCTGTGTCTTACTGAGCATACATTCATTTTAAAGGGTCATTTCATCATGTCTTATGTCAGTCAAGTCTACATGAAGTCTGGTTATTCAAGGTCCCATTAGGTCACTAGGTTTCATTCCTCCAGGGTCCAATAAAAACACCATTCACTACATAAGGCCAGAAAATCATGAGAATGAAAGAAATAATATCCCTTTTTCATTCAAAAAGGATTTGCAAACATGTAACTATGGTTGCGAGAGATCTAATTTTCATTACAAAAGTAAGGGTTTTGTTTCAGATTGTAATCTTATTTCCAAAAGGGAGATGTAATAAATTTATTTATTTATGTAATTTTATGTTTATCATATGTAATAAGTCACTATTCCTAGCTATTTACTCAAACTCTATTGCTAATATCACCGAAGAAAAAATAAAAAGTAAATATTTCCAAAATTTCAGCATCATCCACCTGCAAAGGAAAAAGCCAGAAAGGAAATTAGAAAAGAGGTCAAAAAGGTGAAATGAAACATTTGAAAGTGGGTTTTAAATTTAAAAGATCAAATTCACTCAGCTATTAAGGACTTCTCTTCAAACTTAGCTTCATTTGCCTCTTACCACTAATTGAGCAAACCCCAAGAGACCCTTTTCATAGTTCAGGGCGAAAGCGAGCATAACAAGGCAAGTAATGCATGTTCGGTTCTGGAGTTGTGCATTTACCTAGTGTTGTACATTTCCTTAAGGCTTTGCTCATTTCCTTAAGTCGTTGTACACTTGCTTGAGGAACTATGCACTCTGCATTGGCGCTGCACATTTGTCCAAGAAGGCTACAGCCACCTCCTCAGCTCCTCCAGAGTGCATTCAACCTCCAAACAAGTAAGTATCAGCTAATGAATGTGTTTTTGTTCCTCCTCAAGTCACCCCCAAAGTGTTTGAAAGGTTTAATTAAAGATTTGGTTTAATTATATATCTAAACCCTAGATCTCCCCCAAAAGCTACCTTGCACTCTCAATCCCTTTTATACACTCCCCTAAACCTTCCTTCCCTATCCCTAAACCTTTTTATCCCATATACCCTCTAACCCTTTGTCCCAAAACCCTAAGTGCTAGGTGATACAACTACCTAGGATCCCAAACCCCTTATATTGCAAACAATTTCCCCCATCCCCAGGCTATCATACTACTACCCTATATTCCCCTCCATCACATATATCCCTTCACCCATAATTCATATTTACGCTTCCCCATTTCCTATTTCCAAAAAAAATACATTCCCACTACCTTACAACTCCCTAGGGTTTGATATTAAAGACAATGGCAAATGAGGAATACAAACCACACAATGAGGAAGTAGAAATAGATAGAGAAGAAATAGAGGTCAGGAAAGCTCATAAAGGAGGCCAGATACACAGATTTGAGCCCACAGATCTTAGGGAACTCTTAGCATCCCTTATGACTCTGACATCCTTCAAATGGCTAGGTTGTTATGATTTCTGTGATCAAGTCCAGGCAGTCGAACACCATCCTGAGTTGACTAGGCTCTTCATATCTAAACTCCAAGACAACCAGGTCACTCTAGTAGGTATCACTTTTGCTCTATCTACTGCCATTATATCAGCTACCACCGGGATCCCAGATGTTGGGGATAAATGGTTTATACAAGGTGATTTGGAGAGGAATTATTATGAGCTTTACATGAAACCAAGGTACCAAAATGAAAGAAGGGGCTATTTTCCTTTTTCACACCTCCTTGACAGATATGCCCCAATGATGAAGATTATTATGAAATATTTTTCATGTGAAGGTAGATTTTCTAGGCTATATTCTTATCATATCCGACTTTTAATGCATTTCGCTAGGGTAAAAATGCTCAATATACACTACTATCTTTCCAAATTGTTAAGAAGATGGCCTACATTTCCCAAAAGAGGGAGTATAAATATCAAATGAAGAGTCTCTTTCATCATTCCCTCATTAAAATCATAGTCCTTTATCATCTCAAGGAACTCAACATTGCATGGAGTACCTTCATAGCTAATTCCATATTCACTCCTTCATCTACTCAAAATGTTGAAAGCATCCCTTCATCATCTCATCCTTCCACTTTCATTCCCCCATCTCAGCCCATAGATCATTCATCCTCATCTAATGAGTCAGTCTCACCATAACCTCCGTCATCGCCATTCCATGAGCATTTTCATTCACCTAATAGAGATGAAATCAGAGAGCAAGAACACATTGAACAGGGTGAGACCAACAAACCTAGAGGGGTTGATTTGGGAACTTTGACACAGATTTATCAGAGGGGACATACACAATTGTTTGCACCACAGATTGTGGGAGGGGCCTTTCCTTCTCCATCAGAAAAGCATGTACAAAAGGGCAAGGAAAAGATGATAGATGTAGGCATCCACCAGTAGGAGGAGGACCTCCATGAGACAGAGAAGGATTTTGACTTCGTTGACCTAAGTGAGCATGATGATAATGAGAGAACAAACATTGTCATCAAAGAAAAGGATGCACTCATCAGGGAGCTCCAGGTCAACTTGCAAAGTGAAAAATACATCATCTCATATTATGAGTAGGAAAACAAGGATTTCGAGAACAGACATGAGCTCATGGAGATTCAGCTCATCAAGGTAAAGAGGGAGGAGGAAAAGGCTAAGGCTTTACTTGATGAAGCATATGGAGAATATAGTGACCATCTGGAGGAACAAGTATCTAGAAGAAGGCCAAGGTCCAGAGGCCTAAAAATAGCATTGGAGCTACAAAAACAGAAAGAGGATGAACTAGCTAATGAGCTCACCATAAATGAGAAATTTTCCAAAATGATCAATGAGAGGCGAGAATATTGGCTTGAGAGGGTGAAAAACTGTCTTGAAAAGCTCCTTGATAAGGCCAAAAGGGACATTGACATTTCGAGAAAGATGGCAAAGTATTACTGCCAAAGAAATCAAGTAGCAAGGGCAAAGGTCAAGGATGCTAGGGAAGGAATTGAAGCCCTAACTCACCAAGAAGAAAATAAGAAGCTTGATATACTTGCAGAGGCTTCACTCCATGCCTAGCAACATCAAACATCAGCGCCTTGCCTAATTTTGAAGGCTCTTGGCTCATTTCTTGTAAAATTGTCTTTGTCTTCTTTTTTTAGGAAATTTCATATCAGCTATTTCGTCAAACACGTAGTGCCCTACGCATCCTAGAAAACCATGTTTCTAGCCCTGGAATGCAAAACTAGCAGGTGAGAAAGGAAAAAAACCACCTAAACATCATGTTTCTGTCTTATTTCTGGACCAGGCACTGCGTGTTTGAGTAGCCTTGGGAGAATGGGGCTTTGGAGGGACAAATCAAACGTATTTTGAAAACCAAGGGAAGTTTTGGAAACTAGACATGATAAGATTTCCAATGATCTATCCTTGGCGAAGGTAGGCAAAAGTTGGTCTGAACATGGCGCTGCGCGTTTGACAGGTGGCCCAAATTTTCACTATTTTTCTACAAAATTTATTTTTACCTATGGGAAATCATTTTTTTACTGATGTAATTGATGCGGTTGATGTAATTATTATGTTTTTACTATTACTTAGGGTAAGTACATTAGGTAAATGCCCTCCATAACTTGTAATGAATCAGTTTTCTTAAGTTAGGGATGAGTCAATTTGATCACCCTACGCTCTAGCTTTGAGTTCAGTTTTTGTTGTAACTGCTTCTCTCATGGATTCGACCCCTGAGGCTAGGATGAGTTGGTTTTGAGGCCTGTATCATGTAATCTTTCAGTCATTCTACATGTTGGATTCTATTGGATGTTGTACTAGTGTTTAAGACTTTGGCATGAAATATATTGGATGAGTTGTAGCTATTTTGGTGGGATTCCTGTGGCATGGTATTTTGATATTATTTCCTCTTCAGTTACATATGTGTGAATGTTTTGTACCTTTCATGATCCATTTCACTTTAAATATTTTTTATTTTCAAGGGGTGATAAGCAGAATACATCTTCTATGCTCTGTTTTGGGAAAATCATGATAATTTGTTTTATTTCACCAGTTTCAAAAGAATTCATGATTTTCATGCTCTTTTTAGCACCTCACCAATACACACCCTTTCATCACTATACTACAAAGTGTTAAGGTAACTTCTCTACCTTGCCCCATCGGATGTCTGCAATTTGGATTCTCTTTTGCCATGACCTAGTTAATTCTCTGACCTAATTCAGTCATCAATTTGCTTGCCCAATCAAATGAAATCAAGCAAACCCTAAGCGACTATATCTAGCCTAAAACCCTAATCTATCCAGCCCTCTTGGCTATGATTCATTGGAGGCAGCCCTCTCTGGCATGATAGGGCTAGCTACCAAGTCAAAAGGTTGGTCTGTGGTTACCTCAGCCTTGGACTCTTCTTGAGTTGGATTCTTCCTCAGCCTTCCCCTGATGATAGCTTCCTCAAAATGTTGAATTTTACCAAACTATTTCTGGGTTACCTGAATGAGGGTTATTTGAACAAAACCCATGTGTCATAATTTCAAGATTCTTCAATATTTGATCAAAAAATCATACTTTCATGTAGATCAATCTCATTCCGTACTCAACATTGTAGTAACTAATTTCACTCACTTGGGAAGAATTTCGGCATTGGAACCCTATGACGAAGGCACTTAAAAAAACCATCATTAGAAAATCATGGAAAAATGATCCTTAAGACATTAAAAACACAATAAAACTATGATATTTAACTGTGATATGAAAAATATGGTTTTAGGCATGAGTTACAAGAAATGGATATGAATATGGTAGAAAGTGAAAGAATATGTTCTATAAATGGTAATGTTACATGTTGGAAATGAGAGCATTTCTGAAACCCAACAATCTCAAATGTATAATATATACAAATTTGTAAGAAATAGAAAAAAAACAAGTTACATTTAATTAAAAAAAAAATCTTAAATTTAAATTTTAAATTTAATTTTTACTTTTCGTCTTTTTACTTTTCGTCTCGTGTGTATATATATATATATATATATATATATATATATATATATATATAGATATATATATATATATATATATCAATCATTGTTATATAATAATTAATTATTATTAATTATAACTATAATAATTAAGTAACTAATTATTATAAATTAATTAATTATGAACAAATGAGTTATTATACATTTTATAATAAATTTAAAATCCATGAGAAAATAAATTTTGTTCGTACTTATGATTTTAATTAATGATCATTACACTTAATTTTAATTATATCAATTATTAATATATATATATATATATAATATTATATTTATATAATATAATATTATTATTATTATTATTATTAGTATTGATGATAATAATAATTATTATATTATATTATATTATTAACTATTATTATAATAATTAAGTAATAAATTATTATAAATTAATTAATTAATTGATGAATAATTAATAATTTATTAATTTATTATTAATTATATTAATTAATAATACATCACCAATTGTAATTCCCTACTTAATCGTATCATGCAAATCTTATTAGTGTTTAAATTACCTGGAAATATTGACTTATTATTATCGAGAAATATTGGTACATACCTACATTTGTGAAACTCTAAATTTATTTACTGCTATAAATTTTATTATTGTTATTATTCAATTTCTAGCTTGTCTTCTCAAATTTCATTTTAGATAGTATGGTCTCCTTCCATTTATTCCAATTTAAATATCCATATCCCAAGGTGTCTTCTCAAAATCAACTTGCGAGAAGATATGGTCTTCTCCCATTAATTTCCAAAGTAAATATCCATATCTTATCCCAAAAATGTCTTCTCACAATCTACTTGGGAGAAGATATGGTCTTCTCCAATTAATTTCGAAATTAAATATCCATATCTTATCCCCAAAATGTCTTCTCAAATCTACTTGGGAGAAGATATGGTAAGAAAAGTCAAGGATACTAAATGAAAGGATGAGACGGTAGTCATGACATTAATGATAGGTGGTTGAGGTGGACGGGAGGAAGAGGCATAAAAGGGGAAGGATGATGAGAGGAGAGGGGAGATCCTTGGTCTTGATTTTGTTTAGGAGGATTGTGTTTTGGAGGAAGGATGTGGAGAAGGAGAAGGGAGTTTTTGTTAAACTTGGACACACTACATAGGGTTGGACTTGGGCTCGAAGGGCTAGGGAACCTGTGGAGGCTCCCTAGGCTAGGATATACTTCTTAATTGGCTAGGAGGAAAATCTAGTCAGGTAGTCAAGAGGAGCATCCCAACAGAGTCAGGAGCTCGGGATCATCTCAACTAAGCTATTGGAACATGTATTCCTCCATTTGTTGGTTACTTATGTAAATGGTTGCAATGAAATTCTTACTTATTTAATTTGTGGCAAATAAATTTTAATGGTAGATTATCATCAAATAAATATTTAGATATAAATAAGTTATTTCCCATTTTATCGTGTTTAAAATTAGAGAAATTTAGTTTTTAATTAGAAGCCCCTACGAGGGAGCCTCACACCAATTAATATTAATTGGTTAAGTTAACATAATATTTTTGTAAATACTTTATTTTAATACTACAATGATAATACAAATATTTAATAATAAAATAATAATACTAATGTTTTAGTATTTTAAATTTAAAATAATACATTAATATATAAAATTAATCATTAATTTAGTTTATTGATACAATACCTTCTTAATACATAATTAGTATATGAATATTTAGTGTTTAATATATCATTAATATTTAATTATGACATTAAGATAATATCAAAAAAGGTAGAAAATATTATTAAACCATTTAAATAGCCTTAATAAAACTTTAATGCGATATCAATGGTACATTAGCAATATATTATTCCACACATTTATAATGTCTTAGCTATAAGTTAATTTATCTATTAGAACATGTTAATTATATTTGACTATGGGACAAGGTCAACTACAGTCACCTTAGGCATCATAGTAAATAATAGTCAACATGACTACCATGGTGAACCATAGCTACCACAAACATCATGGTCCATCAGTAGGTGACCCATTGTCAACCATAATGAACTATATTGAACTATGGTGGATGGTCACTGTTGAACATGGATGCCTGTAGTGGATGGCTATAGTTAGCCATAGTGAAATAATAGTTGAGCATCAACAACCACCCTTTCAGTGGTAACCATAATGAAATCATGATCAACTATAATGACCCCATAGTCCAAATAGGGTCAAGCACAGTCAAACAATATCCAAACCATGCTTAGCTGTAATCAATCATGTTTAACTATCATTGGCAATAGTCAAGCCTTGGTCTAATGAAGGTGAGTCATATGCAAACTCTCTTCTACCATAGTCAATCATGATCAACCATAGTTAACCATAGTAAAACCATGGTCAACCATAGTCATACAATTATTTTAGCCATGTTCACATTCTGAAAAATATTGTCTCATGCTACAACATCACATTGTGATGACCATGGTCAACGATGGTCCAACATGGCATAATGAAAAAGATTGTGTTGATGTGAAAATAAAACATGGTCCAATGTATCATTATGACAAACATTGACATGATATGAAAATCAATCATGGTCACCCATGGTCAACCATGGTCCTATGTCGTATTGTGACAAATACTGTTTGAATACGAAAATAAATCATGGTCAACCATGTTTATTTTAGAGTTTATAATATTTATCTTAGGGTTTTTATAATATTAATCCATTGGGTTTAATATTATTCGCTTTGTTTTAATATTATTCCCTTGGGTTTTTAATATTAATCCCCTCGATTTATTATTCCCTTTGGTTTATAATATCAATCCTTTGGATTTATAATCACAGTTATCAAGGGTCAAATGTAACATTGTGACAAATATTCTCTCAATATGAAAATCAACCATGGTCAACCATAGTTAACCATGGTTATTCATGGTCAACCATGATCCAATGTCATATTGTCACAATGATTGTCTCAAAATGAAAAATAACCATGGTCAATCGTGGTCAACCAAAGTCGAACATGGATAAGTATGGTTAAGTTAACCATGGTTGCATTGTGACAAAAACTATCTCAATATGAAAATCAATCATGGCTAATCATGGTGAACCATGGTCCAATATCATGTTGTGACAAAGATTGCCTCAACATGTAAATCAACCATGGTCCAACGTCACATTGTGACAAAGATTGTGTCAATATGAAAATCAAGTATGTTCAACTATGATCCAACATTCCATTGTAACAAATATTGTCTCGATATGAAAATTGATCATGGTCAACCATGGTCCAATGTCACATTGTGACAAAGATTGTCTCAATATGAAAATCAACCATGGTCAACCATATTTATTTTAGGGTTTATGATATTTATCTTAGGGTTTATATACATTGAGTTTATAATACTAATCCCTAGGGTAGATAATCCCTTGGATTTTTAATATTAATCCATTGGGTTTATTATTCCCTTGGGTTTATAATATCAATCCCTTGCGTTTATTAATCTAAGGGTTTATATTCCTAGTGTATAATATTATTAATATGGTTTGAAATATTGATCCTAGGATTTAATATAAGTCCCTTGGGTTTAAAATCAATCTCAATCGCAGTCAACCATAGTCTAATGTCACGTTGTAACATAAATTGTGTCAATATGAAAATCAACCATGGTCAACCATTGTCGACAATCATCAACCATGGTCCAATGTCACATTGAGACAAATATTGTCTCAACATGAAAATCAAGCATGGTCAACCATGTTCCAATGTCGCATGTGACAGAGATTGTCTCAATATGAAAATCAATCATGGCCAACCATAGTCGAACATCACACTGTGACAAACATTGTCCGAAGTTAAAAACCAACCATGGTCAACCATGTTTATTTTACCATTTATAATATTTATTGTAGGGTTTATATACCTTGGTTTATAATATTTATCATAGGGTTTCTGTACCTTGGTTTATAATATTTATCTTAGGGTTTATCATAGGATTTTCTCAATATAAAAATCAATCATTTTCAACAATGGTAAAAAATCTTCAACCATGGTCAATTATGGTGAATCATGGTTAATCATGGTCTATAGTGTTCCAACATCACATTGTGACAAATATTGTGTTAATATGAAAATCAACCATGGTCAATAATCATGGTCACATTCTCACAAATATCAACTTTTAGTCCAACATCACGATGTGACAACCATGGTCATCAGTAGTCAACCATGGTCAGCGATGGTCCAACGTTGCATTTCGACAAAGATTGTCTCAATATGAAAATCAATGATGGTCAACCATAGTCAACCATATAGGTTTATAATATTTATCTCACGGTTTATATACTTTGGGTTTACAATATTTTTCCCTTGGGATTAATATTATTCCATTGTGTTATTAGTCTTAATCCGTTGGTTTTATTAGTGCCTTGGGTTTATAATATCAATCCCTTGGGTTTATCTTTCTAAGGGTTCATATTCCGGTGGTATAATATTATTCAAAGGGTTTATAATATTAATCGCAAGGGCTTAATCAACCATGGTAAACCATGTTCAATCATGGTCAACCATGTCACGACATCAATGTGATAAAATTGTCTCAATATGAAAATCAATCATCGTCAATCATGGTCCAATGTAACATTGTGACAAATATTGTCTCAATATGAAAATCAACCACAGTCATCCTTCATCATTCATGGTCAGCCATGGTCCAACATCACATTGTGTCAAAGATTGTCTCAATATGAAAATGAATCATGGTTAGCCAAGGTCGGTCATAGTCAACGATGGTCACATAATGACAATAATTGTGTTAATATGAAAATAAACCTTGGTAAACCATTGTCCAATGTATCATTGTGACAAAAATTGACTTGATATGAAAATCAATCATGGCCAACCATGTTCCTACGTCACATTTTGACAAAGATTGTCTCATTATGAAAATCAACCATTGTCAACCATGTTTATATTAGAGTTTATAATATTTATCTTAGGGTTTATATAGCTTGGGTTAAAAATATTAATCCCTTGGATTTAATATTATTCCCTTGGTTTTAATATTATTCCCTTGGGTTTATAATCCCTTGGGTTTATTATTCCCTTGGGCTTGTAATATCAATCCTTTGGGTTTAAAATCATGGTTATCCATGGTGAACCACCATCAAACATCGCATTGTGACAAATATGGTCTTAATATGAAAATAAACAATGGTCAATCATTATTAACCGTGGTTATTCATGGTTAGCCATGGTCCAATGTCACCTTGGGATAAAAATTGTCTCAATATAAAAATCAACCATTGTCAATCATGGTCAACCAAGGTCAAACATCCCTAACTATGTTTAACCATGGTTGCATTGTGACGATGATTGTTTCAATATGAAAATTAATCATGGTTAACTATGATGAACCATGGTCTATTGTCATGTTCTTGCAAATATTATCTCAATATGTAAATCAACCATGGTCCAATGTCGCATTGTGGCAAAGATTGTGTCAGTATGAAAATCAAGCACAGTCAACCATGGTTTGACGTCCCATTGTGACAAAGATTGCCTCAATATAAAAATAAGTCATGGTCAATCAAGATCCAACGTCGCAATGTGATAAGAATTGTCTCAGTATGGAAATAAAGCATGGTCAACCATGTTTATATTAGGGTTATATACCTTGGGTTTATAATATTAATGCCTAGGGTTTATAATATTAACCCCTAGAATTTATAATCCCTTGGGCATTTATTATTAATCCATTTCATTGATTATTCAGTTGGGTTTATAATATCAATCCCTTTGGTTGGTTAATCTATGGTTTTATATTGCTAGGGTATAATATTATTCATAGGGTTTATAATATTAATCCTAGGGTTTAACATAAATCCCTTAGGTTTATAATCATGGTTAATCATGGTCAACCATGGTCCAACATCACATTGTAACAAAGATTGTCTCAATATGAAAATCAACCAAGGTCAACAATTGTCAACAATCGGCAACCATGGTCCAATGTCACATTGAGATAAAGATTGTCTCAATATGAAAATCAACCATTGTCAACCATGGTCCAATGTTGGATGTGACAAATATTGTCTCAATATGAAAATCAATCATGGTCAACCCTTTTCAACCATGGTCGAACATCACATTATGACAAAGATTGTTTGAAGATGAAAATCAACCATGGTTAACCATATTTATTTTACCATTTATAATATTTATCATAGGGTTTAGTTTATAATATTTATCTTTGGGGTTATCAAAAGATTTTCTCAATATGAAAATCAATCATGGTCAACAGTGGTCAAGCATGGTTGACCATGGTTAATTATGATCAATCATGGTTAATCATGGTCAAATGTCGCATTGTGACAGAGATTGTGTCAATATGAAAATCAATCATGGTCAACCATGGTCAATAATCATGGTCACAATATGACAAAGATTGTCTCTTGGTCCAGTATCACATCGTGACATCCATGGTCATCCATGGTCAATCATGGTCAGCGATGGTCCAATGGCGCATTGTGAAAAAGATTGTCTCAATATGAAAATCAACCATCGTTTATATACATTGGGTTTACAATATTTTTCCCTTGGGTTTAATATTATTCCCTTGGGCTTTTAGTGTGAATCCATTTGGTTTATTAGTGCCTTGTGTTTTAGTATCAATCCATTAGGTTTACTTATCTAAGAGTTCATATTCCTATGGTATAATATTATTGAAAGGATTTATAATATTAATCCTACGGTTTAATATAAATCCCTTGCATTTATAATCAATTAGATTTATAATATAAATTCCTTGGGTTTATAATATTAATAATCACTTACATTTATAATATTAATCACAAGGGTTTAATCAAACATGACCAACAATCCTCAACCATTTTCAATCATGTTGAACCATGGTTTGACATTATTGTGACAAAAATTGTCACAATATGAAAATCAAGCATGGTACACCATGGTCAATCATCTGTCAATCATCGTTAATCATGGTAAACCATGGTACAACATCACATTGTGACAAATATTGTCAAAATATGAAAATCATCCATGGTCAACCATCATCAACCGTGGACCAACATCGCACTGTGACAAATATTGTCTCAATATGAAAATGAATCATGGTTAGACATGGTCAGTCATAGTCAACCATGGTCACATTATGACAAAGATTATTTTATGCACCAATGTCACATTGTGACAAAGATTGTCTCAATATGAAAATCAATCATGGTCAACCATGGTCCAACGTCGCATTGTGACCAAGATTGTTTAAATATGGTCCAATGTCACATTATGACAGATATTCTCTTAATATGAAAATCAATCATGGTCAACCATGATTGTTTTACGGTTTATAATATTTATCTTAGGGTTTATATACCTTGAGTTTATAATATTGATCCCTTGGGTTTACTAATCTAAGGGTTCATATTCATAGGGTATAATGGTATTCATAGGGTTTTCTAATATTAGTCCTTTGGTTAAATTTAAATCCTTGAGTTTAATATTATCTGAATATTAAATATAAATCCTTTAGCTCATATTTTCTCAATATGAAAATAAACCATGGTCCAATATCACATTGTGACAAAGATACTCTTAACATAAAAATCAATCATGGGAAATCATGGTACAATGTCACATTGTGAGAAAGATTGTCTCAATATGAAAATCAACCATGGTCAACCATTTTTGTTTTAGGGTTAATATTTATCTTAGGGTTTATATACCTTGGGTTTACAATATTAATTTTTTGGGTTTACTAGTGCCTTGAGTTTATAATATCAATCAATTGGGGTCTATTAATCTAAGGGTTAATATCAATAGGGTATAATATTATTGATAGAGTTTATAATATTTATCATAGGCTTTAATATTAATCCATTGGTTTTAAACCCCGGGTTGATTGCCTCCATGTATGAAAATCAATCATGGTCAACCATGGTCACACGCTGCATTGTAACAAATTTGTTTCAATATGAAAATCGAACATGGTCAACCGTGATTGTTTTATGGTTTATAATATTAATATTAGGGTTTATATACCTTGAATTTATAATATTAATCCCTTGGGTTTATTAATCGAAGGGTTCATATTCATAGGATATAATACATTTTTCAAAAACTAGTCATTTAATATAGTCGTTACCTATTAATATTTTTAATAAATTAATCATTATTTAAATATTTTTTTCAAACACTAACCATTTAATATAGCCATTAGTTAATAATATTTGTTTTTAATATATTAATAAATTAATATTATAATTTAAATATTATTGTTAGAATATACCCATTACTTGAAATTATGTCTCTACATTGCTCTTTATTTAAGCCTTTGACATGGTCTACGTCTTCATCTGGTCCTGATGATGAACCACACTTGTTGGTTCGAAACGCATTGGCCAAAAAATTCCCTCATATGATTTCTACTGAAAAACTTTGTTTAATTCATTATGGATCACAGAAGCTTGAATACAGAAAATATAAATAATAATATAAACTAATAATAATAGTAATATTAGTCATAATAATAATAACTATATGCCTTTGGCGTATATCAATCACATTTACTAAGAGGGTTTAATATTGTTCCATTGGGCGTATACTCCTTTGGATTTTTAGTATTAATCCATTAGGTTTATTATTCAATGGGTTTATTTTCCCTTCCGTTTATTAATGGATTTGGGTTATTATACCTTCATTTCGTAGTCGTAGGGCATAATATTGTTTATCGTATTTGCAATTAATACTCATCTCTACTGTTCAATATTATTCCCTTGGGATTATAGTTCATTGCGTTTTTAGTATGTATATCTATAGTTCATTATGGTAGTATATATTGCTATAAATTAATGTAGATTTACTAACCACATTAGTAAATGTACATTTTTTTAATGTACATTGTGGTAGTGTATATTAGTATAGTTTAAATAAATTAATGCAGTTATTTATATTTAAATAAATCCGTATATCATTATGGACAATAATTTACATTTCATATAGGTAAATGCATGTGATTATATATAGATGTTCATATAAATGTAAATTTATAAATATAATTGATATAAGGAAACATGAACCACATAATTATACTAGTATATAAAACATTAAATAAAATAAAAAAATTTAACTTGAAACATTATTTTTAAAGATTAAAACGATAAGTCATAAATGTTTACTGAAATTGTGCTCATGTATAAAATATTCGAACTGTGTGAAAAAGTTTACATGAAACATTACTTTCAGGAAATAAGAAAATATGTTCCACTTCTCTCGCTACAATTTAACATGTCCTGGAAAAATTTATTCCTACTATGTTGCTGTGCGGAAATATGGTGTAATAAAATATGATAAACGCACACCGTTCAAGGGACTCTTTCTTATGTGATCGTGATTCATCATGCCCACGACTTTATAGTTACCAAAGTAGGATAGTAAGGAACGCTTGAAAGCTTTGCTGAAAACAATTAAGTTAGCAAATATAGCGTTCAATTATCCTCCACTACAAATAAAGGTGATAAAGTATTAAAAAGTGTTATAATATTATAGTTAATATAGATAGATATTACGTTATGTATGTCTAAAACCTAATTTTTTTTATTTATAAGGAAAATTAATGCATAAGTTATAATATAATCACATGTGTAATGATCTGCAAATCCAAGTTTTTAATCATTGAAGTCATAATTTATATATTAACAATTTAGTCTCAAAATTGTATATATTTGGTATTTTTTAATATAATAACTATAAAGAAATGTAATTAAAGTGTATATTCAAGTCAATTTGTATACAAATTATATAAATAAGCAAAAGCTTACATTATTTTTTAATAATCAGTTATATGCGATATGTACTTGCTTTTCATTTTGAAACTATGTATTTTACGAATTCTTAATATCTTAAATTTTTATTATTTATATCTAGAAAATTAAAAAGAAAATAAATGCGTTAAAAATAAAAAGGTTTGGATAAAAAGTTATTATCTTTTTATATTAACATTAATATTTTATATGATTGTTAATTTTCTATAATTCCAACGAGTGATGTGGATTTCATATTAAGTTTATTCTTACACTAGCTTTTTAATATCTATGAGTCAATAAATTTGGTTCTGAAAAATAATGAAATTAGCATTAAAAAGAAATTAAGTAATTGTTAAAATAAGAATATTATTTTCTTATATTTAATATGAATTTTTTTTTATTAACTGTCATATGCACATATCACTCACTTGATTCTCTAAGATACCCTTTTTTTGATCTACATGTCGATTTTTTTTTATTAACTGTGATATGCACATCTCACTCACTTGATTCTCTAAGATACCCATTTTTTGATCTACATGTCGAAGTTTATTACAAAGTGCACAATATTTAAATTTGAAATGCCCAATTTCTTGGTTAAATGCTACTGTCACTCGAATCATCAACTCGTTACTCTTGAAATATGGAAAATCATGTTTCCTCTTGAAATGCTATTGGCAGTCGACTCAAACAGTTCGCTCGTCTTAAATCTTACAATTCACAAATTTTTCACAATATAATTGAATATCTCATAATTGTATTGGACACTCCGATGATATTATCGAAATCTGCGATAGACATAAAGATTCCCATCCATGTGAAAGAGACTTTAGACGGTCTTAAACATTTAGGCATTTCAAATAAGAGACGACATAGTACGATACATCTGGAAAACTCTTAAAATTGTTAAGTTTCACATTCTGGCAATTGATCGCTGTAATGTTGTATTGGAAAGACGCTTTCAGACTACGTCGAAAAGGTTACAGATGAGCGACAACAGAACACTATACATTTATTTTCATTCTTGCAGACAGTTATCCTGTGATATAGATGGACAGAATCTAATAACTTCATCTTATCGAATATCAAAACATTCTGGAATCTTTATTTAACTAGACATCACTTTTCCATGGTACTCGCATAAGATTGCGAAATATTTTCTTACTAGCTACCTTAGATATTGTTTCGCGATGTCAGAGATATCCATGCTCCAGTTCCGAGGTGCATCCGACGCACGTTTTTCGTCCAATGTCCTGAGTCTCCTCTTCTGTGCATCACAATCAACAAAGAAAGTGTGAGAATGTGATTATGGATTGAAATTGTATCTCTTCATCATGGCTAACAACGTAGTCATCGTCAAAGAGGCTGCAGTGAGCAAATCTGTTTAATAAGTAATCGATTCTCCTTATTCGAATATATGCAAACCGGATTAATGCAGGGAAGAGCAATGCTATTAGCTTAGGAATAGCAGTCCTTCTCAACTTCCATTTCTGATAGCTGTGGTGGACTACATGTCATTGTGCAGTGCAGTCGCAGGGCAGTTCTCCTTTGGCAGGCAGGAAAAACTGCCTAATTCCTGAGGTAATTCTTTACGTTCACTAAAACATCTACCAACGAAAAAAGAAAATGGGCAGCGATCAATATTATGAACAAATATACATATCTACTATATAACTTTGACTACTAACACTATTGATGGCTAGACTTCAGACATGGATCATAGTATCATTGTCCCATCAGCCAAAGAGGAACTGCCTGTTACTTCGCTTCGCAAATCAAAACCAAAACTAAGCACTTTTACCATGTGTAAAGCGACGTTGCTGCTTTACCTCACTCCATTAGAGTTGGTCCTCAAGGTACCCTGAATAGAATAGGTTTAACGAATATGCTGAAAATATAATGAGATTGAATACGATAGGTGGTAAGTCCTAATTCGAATTCCATACGGTAGGATAAAAAATTGAATGGGAAAAATTCAATTCGCAAAAAAATTGATGATAGACATCATAAAACTCTTTTTGGTTAGTTATTTCTGAACTTATTTTGAATTTTCAATAATTTTAAATAAAATAACAATCTTATAAATAAAATTATCTAAAAAATCTAATATTTAATTTTCTCCTGGAACATTTCAATTTTTTCATAAATAAAAATCAATTACTTAAAATTAAAATTAAGTCACTTCAAACATTCAGTTCAATCTTTCCCTAAATAAAAACCAATTACTTAAAATTAAGTCACTTGGCACATTCCTTCATGTCTGTTTCCAGCATTGAAAAACAAATATTTTCTAATATCAATTTTACCTTATATTTTGTTCTGGATTTTTAACTTTTATTTTCCTTATTTGTAGATGCCATCCAAACCCTATTTATTTCTATTTAGAGAATCTTATAAGAACAAAAGAATAAACCATTTTCACTTATTTTCTATCTCTTTTCTAAATTTCTAAAATTAAAAAAATATTTTTTTCTAATTTCATTTATATTTTCATTTTTTTTCGTACGGCTACATATCATTTTATTTTATTTTATTTTTATATATATCCCATCCCGCTTCTATTGCTTCTATCTATCTCTTTTTAAAGCATAGCTAATGAGTAATCCTTCTCTCAGTCCTCTTACTTATCCGCATATATTATCTTATTATGAAATATTTATTCAATGAAACTTGGTTGGAAATTTCTGGAGATTGCAACGGTGTTTGTACCATATCATATGTGCTGGCAATCATGCAACGGCGGAAAGATTAGGGCTAAACATGGCGGACGAAACTAGATTGAGGAGTTACAAAGTAACGCCCTCCTCCCATCTCACACTGCCTCGCTCATTCGGTCCCGACTGAAACCCTCAATTGGTAATGATTGGGGTTTGAATTGTAGTGTATTATGTGTAATTGTCATCCGGCCCTTTGCTAAATACTAATGATTACATATTTGTCTTTGGTGCACTACGGCAAAGGACTGGAACACTACTCGACGCTCTCTGGTCAGGTAAGTTTTCCTCAGGGTCGGGTTTCATATTAATTCTCTGTTTTTAGCTTAAGTTTCTAATTGCATCGATTTATTTATTTATCTATGGTTATACTCCTCGTAAATCATTCCAGAGAGTACGACCATCTTCTATCCCAATATACAAGTAATAGTTCGACTCTTCTTGAAATCGATGCTAAATAATCATATTACTTCTCTCTTTTATGTGACTGTTTACTAACCCTAACCCCTTGTCATTTTCAGATTTTCCATATATATGCCACAGAATTAACAAACTGCATTAACCCATGAATAACTCCTAATACTATGAATCGGATTAAATTTCGGAGAATTGTTCGGCGGACGAATCGAATCGGCGAATTTCTGTACTGTTAGCCCCAATTCGGCCAAACTTGGTAACTATGGTATAAACTATATTATATGCTCTGTAGAGGAAAGACAAAGGGCGAATGAAAGGACAAATTTACCTGTCGGCAGCGAATATACCATATGATGTTAGCAGGTAGAGAAAGAGGGAAAAACGGAACAAAGACGCCGATATACTGACGAAGTTTCAATAGCACTCTTGGTTCTACAAATTTTAGTGGGAATTAATCGGAGGGAGATATACTGACGAAGTTTCCATTGCACGTTTGGTCCTACACATTTTAGTGGGAATCCTAGGCACATATATTGCATTTTAGTGGGAATACTTGGCACATATCCTTGCGAATTTTGCATTGCTTGTTTGGTTCTACACATTTTAGTGGGGATTCGTTAAGTATTCCTTCGTTGACAGCCTTTTAAGTTCCAAAACCCTTTTTTTACAACTTCACCTTAACTTCTCCTCCCTATCAATATATCAATTACACCGTTAGTTCATTTATAATGCTTGTGAACTAATCCAGGGTTAGCTAATTTATGGTGCTGGTGAACAAATACAACATTGGTTAATTCATAATGCTAGACAGACAGCACGGAATACACGATATGCATGATAGGTGGGGTCAACAAAAATGTGTATTATGAGGGTCTTTTTGTTGTTAGAATGTTGTAATTATTTCTACAAATTATTATAGAATGTTTCAGATAAAATGTGTATTATAACGGTTTTGTTCTTTTAATTAAAATTAGCTTATATAATTTTCTATAAAATAGTGAATTTTGGTTTTTTGAAATGTTTTTTTAATGTATAAATTTACTCAATATATTATGTACTTTTAAATTTTATAGAATATATAATTGAAACTTAGTATTTCAGGAAATAAGGGTTATATCAAGCAAAAGCAAAAGAAAAAAGAATTAGTTATATTAGGATTTTTTTTTACATCTACATTTTTTTGGACATTAAATCTAAATATATGTTTTCACCTAGACTATATTGTGTTTTTCATGGAAAATGAGGACTAAAAAAGCTACAAAATAATAAATCATTAACTGTGAATTCAATGGAAAAGTGATTACATACAAAGAATAGAAAGAAGAGATAAACATATCCCAGAGGACATTTTGAATTCATCATTCCACATTAGTGGATTCCAAACCCTAGACTTACTTTGTGTGTCTGCGATTATTCCTTTGAGAGATTTCTTTCAAGTTTCTAGTCATTTGTTTATCTAAACTATATTTTCATTGTAGATATTTAACATTTATCTTCCTTATTCGAAGAATGTCCTTGAAGTTATAGGTCTATGAGGTTATTATTGTAATTATTTATGAGTTGTTTTCAGTTTCGTTAATTTGTAACTTAAATCATCCTTGCCAACTTTGTTGGAAGTAATTCTTCCATGTGTTTTAGGTTGTTTTGAGTTGTCATTGTGAATCCATAGGTGTCAATCTAGAAGTATTCAATTTTTTTATGTGTGAGTTGTATTAGCTATCTAAATCCACTATTGTAGGATCTAGAAGAGTTATGTATTCATTCATATATATATATATATATATATATATATATATATATATAGATATAGATATATATAACCATTGTTATCAATAAGATATTGAGTGTATAATTTGTGTTCTGTGCAATATCACTCTCTACACATATTTCATTTCTTATTAAACTTATATTATTCATAGAGAGATTTTTCCTTGTAATCATATTGCTCTTTTTCTTCTTATTAAATTTGCCACTATACAAAAGTTAATTCCTATATATCTGTGAGGATTAACACTTATTGTTCACAAGTTATCATGTGTTTCACTCACTTTGTTTAGATAAAAGTCTCAATAAAACTTCTATCTATGATCACTAATAATAAATATAAGTATTTGTTTTTGTTTCTACCAATGATCGAAATAAATGTTTGTCTCTTTCAAATATATTCTATTTTAAAATTTAATTACTAACAAACTGAATTTATACTTTGTCATGATTACATTCACCAATAAAACCAACTATACATGTGTGTTCTTCCTTTTCTATTTTCTTATTTATATTTACAAGTAATTTACTAGGAATCCAAGCACTTATCTCTACAATACATTATGAGTTCTAATGTATAATCCAAGCACTTGTCTCTACAATACCTTATGAGTTCTAATCTATAATAATATATTTTCGTTCACTTATATATATATAAATATATATAAAATTAGCTATTTATTTACGACTACATCAATACATAAGATATGTAAAGGCATGTGTAAATGAATTAATTTACACATCTTCTTTTCTACATAATTTTATTTCTATACAAAATAGAGTGTTCACAGACGGATATAAAGTAAATTAACCTCAAAATTCCAAACTTCACATCACTATGGTATTACTTATGAAATAAAACTTCGAGTTACCGAATATTCCCTTCTACATAATTTTATTTCTATACAAATATCATAGAGTATTCACCGAGGCATATCAAGTAAACTAAACTCCAAATTCCAAACTTCACATCAATATGGCATAACTTATCAAATAAAACTTTGAGTTACCGAATTTTTAAATAGGTTTCTGAAACTGATAAAGGGATTAGCTGGCTAACCTTCGATACTCTTCCACGGTATCTCTGGAGCATGTATGTGTTAGTTTACGTGATAAAAAAATATAGTTTGCAACTATTTTTACCTTAATACAGGCGACAAAAAGACAAAAAGTTATTAGTTTATTTATGAACTCCATTTCCAAGATGATTTTTTCTAAAAGCTAATAATCAATTATTCTCGTGATCATTTAATAATTAAATTATTTAAATTAAATGTCTAGAACTTTAATAAGTGGTAATGACTATCAATAATTTAGCTCACCACAATAACTTTTTCATGCAGGCATAATCTCATGAGAAATTTCAGATATTCATTTTATTATCAACACTGAATAAAAATTTACAATCTTTCCGTCTAAATAATAAAATATTTACTAGAAAACACCCATTAATAAATATAGTTGATAATCAAACTTACTTCAACCACATCTAATATTATTTATTTATTAATATTAACATCAACAACTTTTTATTATTTATAAAAAATATATTATTATTTATATTATTAATAATATTTATAATATTAATAACATGAATGGTTTTTAATTATAAATTATAAAAATAATAAAAATATAATTAACAATAATAAAATAATATAAATATTTGTATTATTTATAAATAATTAGAATATTATTAATATTAATAATTATTAAATACAAATTATTAAAAGATATTAATAAAGAAAATAAAATGATATTAAAAAATATTATTAATTATTAATAATTAAAAAAATATTAATAATTTATAACTTAATTAGTAATAATTATTGATAATAATTATTTAATAATCATAAACCAAATAGATTGATACTATAAACTCAAACAATTATTCATATTAAAATCTAAACAAATAAAAAACCTAAAGAGATTAATAAATCTAAGGGATTAATATTAAAAACCCAAATGATTAATAAAATCAGGGAATTATTAACATTATAGACCGAAGGAATTAATATTATAAATTTTGGGGATTATTAACGTAAGCGATCAATATACCGAACGGATTAATAGTATAAACTCTAGGGATTAAAAGCGGAAGGGATTAATATTATAAACCCAATGATTAATGAACCCAACTAATCATTGATATTATAAACCCTAGGAACTAATACTACAAATGCTAGGGATTAAAACTCCAAAGGATTAATATCATAAACGCAAGGGATTAATGAACCCAACTAATTATTAGTAAACTAAAAACATTAATTACGCTAAGGGATTAATATTTTGGACTAAAGGGATAGGTAAACCCAAGGGATATAATATAAACTAAATATTAAAAGATGCTAATATTATAAACCTTGTATTAAACCCAATTTTTGTATCATAATAATGCTACATTGAATAAATTACAGCAATGCAATCTAACAATGGTTGACCATGGTTGATAATTATTGACCATGGTTTACCATGGTTGAACATGGTTGACCATGGTTGATTTTAATATTGACCATGTGACGTATGACGATAAATGACTATGGTTGATGATGGTTGAACATGCTGGATTTTCATGTTCAGACAACCATTGTCACAATGTGACATTGGACCATGATTGACCATCGTTGCCGATAAATATAAACTGAAGGGATTTATATTAAATCTTACGATTTATATTATAAACCGTATAAATAATATTATACACTAGGAATATGAATTGTTAGGTTAATAAACCCAAGGGATTGATATTATAAAGGCAAGGGACTAATAAACACAAGGGATTTAAAATATTAAATTGAGGGGTTTAATATTATAAACCCATGGTACACCATGGTTGACAATGATTGACCATTGTTGACGATGGCTGACCAATAAATTATTGATCATGATCGACGATGGTTGATTTTGATCAATTGATATTGACAATGATTAACCTTGGTTGACCATGATTAACCATGGTTGACCATGATTGACTTTCATATTGAGAAAATCTATCACAACACAAAATTTAACCATGCTTGGCCATGGTTTACCATGATTGAGCAAGGTTGACCATGGTGGATTTCCATATCAAGAAAATATTTGTCACAAAGTAACATTGGACCATTCTTCATCGTAAATGACCATAGTTCACGATGACTGGCGATGGTTGAACATCGTTGATTTTCATTTTCTGATAATATTTTTCATAATGTGAAGTTGGACGATGGTTGACCATGATTATAAATGATGAGCCTCATAAATGGGTAATTATATGGGCTCATTTTACCTCCTAACCTAGTCAAACCAACCATTCTCTTGGCTTGTTACATGATATTCTGATTATATTTATGCTTATAGAGCAGGTTGAGTTAGATATTGTGCCATGTGGTCTAATGTGTATTTAATGCAGATTATTGATGATTTTCGAAGTCAAAGTCAAGGATCGAGTGGAAAAATGGCAGCAATAACTCGAAGTGGACAGAGGAGAGGACTTATAGGAGGGAATCCCCCTCATTTATTACTCTTCACTTCGAATTACCCCTCATTCAGCTCGAAGTACAAGCAACCGAATCATGCACTATGAGGTAGCCGAGCAAGTGGAGGATGACTGATGATTATCTCAGGTTTTGGGAGCCAAGCCTCGCTGATTTTAGGGAAGCTGTTGGTAGCTTCATTTGTATAAGTAGAGAGGCTTAGGGCCTCACTAGGGTTGGATTTTTGTTGGATTTTTTCTATAGTATTGCTTATGTAAACTCTGCTCAACTTCGAGCTTACTATCTTGACAGTTCATGTAATCTTGTTACTGTTTTCAGAATAAAGATGGAATCCTTTTTGAGTTAGCATTGAGTTACCTCAGAGTGCTAGAAATCTTGGGTTAGGGCCCAATCCAAGCAGCCAAGCTCCTCTTTACTTGTATTTGTATGTTTCATTTCAGTTTGTAGAATAGGTTACTATTAGATGTATTTCTCTTTTGGTTAAGAATAGGTTGCTTTTGATAATTCAATAGTTTGCTTCTACTTGTTCTTTCTATAGTAGGTTAAGTAGCGATAAAAGGAAGATTCAAAAGGCTAGCAATAGTGCCTTGGTCCCTTTTCCTCCCTTTGGGACCATGATTTGAGGCAAAGACACTCTTGCTGCCCCAAAAACACGGATTTTCCTCATTCATTGGATTTCTAGTGTTTGAAGCTTCTTAGTTGGTTCATAGTCTAGTTTAGCTTTGTTTGAAAACTTCTTGATCATGCACATTTCCTTATTTTCAATAGTATTCTTTCACTCTTTATTTTCTTACAATGTTTATCAACATTTTCTTTCATAGATCATAGTTTACTTGATGCAAAAACTCTGTTTTTTAGATACGCTTATTTCCTTGCTTGCTTAATCTCATTGCTTGACTGTTAGTTGTCTATGCAGCAGATATCTTCTAGTAGAAAGCCAGCCTATGAGCCATTCCATTCTCCATCTGATCCATGCCCTACAGGTCCCCCAAGTCTCCCCTCAATTCTGCCTTAATTTCTTGCATTTTCCATAGAATTCCTTCCTCTCTCCTTGAGCAAATCCAATCATCTTTCTCTCCCTTAATGATTCTTGGTAGACACTAGGTGCCCTAACACCTCATCCTAACCTTCATCCACCTCTTCCGCCCACTCTCACACCCTCAAAACAATGAAAACTACTCTCAGCCTCCTACTGTAGGCCTCCTGTAAAACGTTGTTTTTCCTCTTGTAGATTTCCTGTGTCCTCCTGTAGATTTTCCTGTAGGCTTTCTTTTGAAGGTCGAATGTGGGAAAACCCTCAAAAAGGCCACCTGAGACCTCCTAGGACCCATCCACACCATCATGCATCCTCTCAAGTCCCAAAACTCCCCTCCATCACCACCTATTTGCTGCCACATTCACAACCAAATAAATTACATGCATGACACATTCACATAAAAATACATAAAAATCTAAAAAGATGCTTTTTGCTCATTTACTTCCAGAAATAGCTTAGGTAGATATTGTTTACTTCCTTGAGTAGGTAATGTCATTCTTTTCATGGTTTTCATAGTGCTTTCTGCAAAAGTAGGATTAGTGGTTAATTAGAATGTCCTTGGTTTGCTTTACATTTTAGTCTTCCTTTCTGCAAGTAAAATAACATCACTAGAGTAATCTCTCTTTTTCCTTTCATCACATAGAGAGCTTCTTCTGGAATCCATAGATGTTGGCTTGAGCTCCTAGTGATCTTGCGCCAGCTGACCAAGTGACAACCTGCAGTAAGAACTAGTACATATGCATATAGCACTGTCACTTCCAAGTTTGTTACGAACTACCAGGTTGATAAGAGTAAAGTAGGCAGCCTAGGAGTTGCAGCATTATTGTTGCAATACTGGTGCTCACCACTTTTTGGCACCGTTGCTGGGCAAGCGTCAGAGTATTCTATGATGACCGCTTTCTTCTATTTTCTATTGCAACATTCTGCTAATAGTTCATTTCAGCAAAAGTGGACTATTCATTTCTTTTATTTATTTCAAGTTTTGCATTTCGTTACTTTCCTTTTCAATTCTACAAATTTCCATTCAGCAAGTTTAGTTCAGCTAGTTGCAATTTGTTTTGTTCAATCAATTTCAGTTTTTGCAGGTACTGTCAGTGTGGGGAAAAAGAAACAAAAAAAAACCAAAAATATTTCCTTTCATGCCTTATAGGAGTAGAGATAGGTTAGGAAATATTTTTCCCAATACCCCCACTGCTTCACAACCAACCTTCTCTCTTCTTCGGTGTTTGCAATCAAGAAGAACCCTTAGGTTAACATCCAAACATATTTGAAGAACCTATAGGGGAAGAAGAAGAGTCAAAAGAGAAGATCAAAGAACCATGGGCTGCACTTGATGAAGAGAAGACATCAAAATTAGATATTGAGAGAGCTCCCTGATGGTTACTATCAAATCCTCCATGTATTCAAGAGAAAAACCAGCAAAAAGAGGAAAATGTGAATGTCATGGTAGAAGAAGACATGAAGAATGATCCAGATCAGAAAAAGGACCAAGGACATCACAACCATATTGAAATATGGTTCCAGATAGTCACTAAGTTGTAGCATCACTCTCTTCCTCAACTATCCTTGATCCCTTCAAAGTCAAATCATTTGGTCTCTAAAATCCAGGTACATGTCAAAGCATACATTTCAAGCCTCCACATCATTTTGTCTATCATCTTGATGTGCACATGGCTCCATTGGATGTATTCTTATACATGAAAGTGATTTTGCTTTTCAAGTAGGGTAGGGTAGGAAAAAAATGAAAAAGAAGAGAAAAAATAAAAATTTAAGGTGAAGAGCTCCTTGGAGGCACCTCAGATTGGCTCATTGATTGAAACCCTCCATGATGTGATCAATGGGTTGGAAAGAAGGAAAAAGAGAAAAAGATGCTCAGTGAAATCCTCCATGAGGTGATCAACAAGTTGGAAAGAAGGAAAAAGAGAAAAAGATCCTAGGTGAAAACTTCCTTTGAGGTGCCTAGGCAGATCTACTAGCTGAAAACCTCATTGAGGCAGCTAGTAGGTCTAGAAAAAAGAAAAAAAGAGAAAAAATAAAGTTCCTTGCTCCAGCATGCATGTACTCTCCAACATTTGCAAGCAACAAGAACAAGTTGGTATCGAAAGGAAAAATGGTCAAGCCTAGTCAAAAAAAGTCAAATTTTAACTTTCTCCTAATTCACTCAAATGCTCCAACAAGGCCAAGTCCATCCCAATCCATCACCGTCATCTATTTTCAGCATCCACCCATTATTCTCGAGCTTCTAGCACTCATTTTCCTTGTTGTCCTAAAAACTACAGAATGCTCTGTTTTACTATAGGATACAAAAATAAATAGAGAATTTTTTTTTTTTCCATAACATGAAAACAATGCATCCATTTTGCAAGTTTTTTCAGGGGGAGATGCATATGGATGATGGTAACATGCTCAAGCAATTTCTGCAAATTCCAGTGCACTGTTACCAAGAAATTGGCCTCCATTACCTTCAGCCATTTTTGCATTTTCTCAATATCTGTGAATCCATTTAAAAAATTGTTTCATGGGGAGATGCATATGGATGGTAACATGCCCAAGAAATTTCAGCAACTTCCAGTGCACGGTTTCCAAGAAATTAGCCTCCATCACCTTCAGCCACTTTTAGTTTTTATCGAGATTTGTGCATCCATTGACCAAAATTTTTCTATGGGGAGGTGCATAATGATGATAGAAACATGCTTAGAAAGTTTCATGTCAATCCAATCTACTGTTTGGGAGATATGGACAAAACAAGTCACTATCCTGCAAACCCATAGCAATTGATCGCATTAAAATCGAACACCAGTAGCAGGAGAATGCACACATGAAGGTTGAGAAGGAACCTGAAGCTCAGAACCAGCTAGAGAAGAACCTGCACAAGACACAGCCACACATTAGCAAGCAAACAACATGCATCAAAATAAATAAAAGCATCCAAGAGAGAGAGAACCGCAACACCTCACAACAAATACATTCGGATCATAGGTAAGTAACTAAGTCGCTCCTCTGTTTACATTTGTGTAATTAGAAGTCATGCAAAAGCAACGAGATGGTTGAGGCTGAATGAGGGAAAGGTGGCCAGTTAACTTGGCCACCTTCATCTAGTTGACTTCACTCATCCGAGATGTCACCCACACGTGCGCACAGTCAACTCTAGCAGAAGATGCCAAGGACAGGTAGTGGAGAAAGTGTGAACTCTGATGCAATGATGGGAGATGATTACGAGGAGAAGCCATGATGACTAAGCAGGTGGGGACCAATGGCCTGAGTATGGCCAACGTATACCTTGCCAGCTCACCTCTCATCACTGGAAAAATCCATAAAGGGTAATAAGTACTCCTCCCCGAGCACTCTCACCACCTTTTCCTTTATTCTCTCCTCGTAACTCAGCTACAATAGTCTCCTTGTACCCCCACAACCTCATAACCATCGTCCTCCATCGATCTCTCCCATATTCCTACTCTCGGCATTTTCTATAGGAGCACCTACAGGAATTCTACAGGAGTGGCAGTGAGTTGTTTTGAACAGAGAAAACTCAATTTTTTGCATGATTCTCAGTCTAAAGAGGTAGGGTTCATGCATGCCCAATATTGAATATCAATATATGGAAGTAATGGTTTCAATTTGAGGAGGAAATAAGTCTTTAGGAGAGGAGAAAATGCATAAAAAAAAAATTTGCTTATTTAAAAAAAAACACAGTCTCCTCTATTTCTCTGTTTTTGTGAAAATTTGTTGTCTCCATCTTGACATTTGGTTTCCCAAAAGAGTATAAACAAAATGACAGGAGGGTTTATGGGAAAGGAGCCCACTAACCCCACTAGGCTTTGTGCACATCCAGAAGTGGAGGACATCTTCACAAGGGCAAATTGGATGAATTTCTTTGAGAAATTCCAAGGGTTTGATGAGGAAATTGCCCAAGAGTTTGCTCTCTCTTTGGTACCCGACATAAGAACTCATGCCACTATCACATTTAGAGGTCTTTCATGGAGATAATGTTATGAAACCAACTCAAGAAAATATAGAAAATATAGATCAACGCCTTAGAATTTAGCCTCTTTGAGGGGGCAACCTCCTTTACATTACATAAATGAACAATTCTTGGATGATTCAAATGACAAAACCTCCTTTCTATATATAGGAGTCTAAGGAGTCACAATATAACCCAGCTGGCCTAACAATAATAATATAAAGCCACAAAAATAACAATAGAGGGATTCTATGGGGCACAGTAATAACAATATGGCTATAATAGGGGCACAAAAATATTAATAAGGGATGCAACTACAATAGTAATGGGGTAATTACTAGTATTATAGGGACCCAACATGCCCATCTCCTTCAAAAAAAGTGTTTTCCTCAACACTTGAGTAGTTCTGGATGCTTCTGTATAAAATTCTCATCCTCCCATGTGGAATCTTTAGCGGATAAGTTCTTCCACTTGATAAGATACTCTGAAATTGATTGATTTCATAGCTGTCAAGTTCTTGTTTCAGTGACTGCTTCTGGTTCCAATATAATTTTTCCTTCCTCGTCAAGTTCTGGCAATATCTTTTGAACTGGGAGAACCTTATTTAAACATGAAACATGGAAAACTAGGTGCAATCAAGAAGCTGCAGGAAGCTCCAATTTGTATGCCATAGTACCAATCTTTTGCAACACCTTGTACGGACCATAATACTTTGGTGATAATTTATTATCCTTCTTAGCTTGCTTGAGGGACATTTGCTTATATGGTTGTAGCCGTAGGAATACCCAATCACCTACATCAAAACTTCTTTCACTGTGATGTTGATCTGCCCGTTGTTTCACTCTATTCTGTGCCAACACGAGGTTATCCTTTAAGAGTTGGAGGACTTGTTGTTGATGTTTGATGTGATGTTCCACTGCTTGAACCTTAGAATTTTCTCTTCAATATGATGTGATGGATGGTGGTTGATATCCATAAAGTGCCGTAAATGGGGTCATTTTTGTTGTTGTATGGAAGGAACTGTTATACCACCATTCAGCCAGAGGCAACCATTTGACCCATTGTGCTTGTTTATCCGATACAAAGCAACGAAGATATCCTTCCAAACATTTGTTTACTATCTCAGTTTGCCCATCAGATTGAGGATGATAAGATGAGCTATGAGCTAACTGAATACCAAGACAAGAAAATAATTCTGTCCAAAAATTTCCAGTGAAAATGGGATCTTTGTCACTTACAATAATCTTTGGGTTTCCATGTAGCTTTTGCATTGTTTCCATAAATGCAGTAGAAACTATACTGGCTTTAAATGGATGTGATAATGCACAAAAGTGTGCATACTTGGTAATTCTATCAACTACCACCATGATGACACTCTTTCCCTCAGATTTGGGTAAACCTGTGATAAAATCCATTGAAACCTCCTCCCAACGTTGGCTTGGAATGGATAAAGGTTGTAATAGACCTGGTGTCTTAACTGTTTCAACTTTATTTTGTTGGCAAACCAAACATTGCACCACAAATTTTTGAATATCCGATTTAAGGCCATCCCAAAAAAGTTCGTTCTTAACCCTGTGGTAAGTTTTTAAAAATCCTGAGTGCCCTCCTAGGGGAGAAGTGTGCAATTCCATAAGAATATTTTGTTTTAGTTGGGAATTCTTACAGAGGTATAAGCGATCTTTGTACCATAAAGAATCATTTTGCCAGCTAAATGTATCAAACATACTGGAATCTTGTTGTAACTTTCGAATAAGTGCCCATACTTCTTCGTCATTCTTCTATTCCTCCCTTGCTTCATTTATCCAATCTGGTTGGATAATAGAAATGGCACACAACAATGCTTCCACATCCTCATCCTTTCTTGAGAGTGCCTCTGCCACCACATTTTGCTTCCCTTTTTTGTAGATGATTTCAAAGTCATAACCCAACATCTTTGTGACCCACTTTTGTTGCTCTTCGGAGGATAATCTTTGTTCTAAAAAGTATTTAAGGCTACCATGATCCATTTTTACCTTGAAGTGTCTTCCCATTAGGTAGGTTCACCATTTCTTAAGTGCATGGAGTATTGCCAACATTTCCTTCTCATAAACAGCTTTGTGTAAAAACATTCCCTTGATTGGACGACCTTCAAAAACAACGGGTCTTTCATCTTGCATTAAAACAGCACCAATTCCATTTCTTGAAGCATCACATTCCACAATAAAGGTTTTTGTGAAGTCCGGTGTAGCTAAGACCAGTTCTTGGCACATTTTCCCTTTAAGATGTTCGAAGGCCTTTGTTGCTTCTGGAGTCCATGAAAATGATTCTTTCTTCAATAATGTTGTTAGAGGTGCTGCTATTCTCCCATAATTCTTAACAAACTTGCAATAATACCCTGTGAACCCAAGAAATCCTCGCAAATGCTTTATGGATGTGGGTATTTTCCATTCCTTAATGGCTTTAATTTTGCTAGGGTCTACCTTAACTCCTTCATGAGATACAATATGACCTAGATATTCCACCTCTTGTACTCCAAAGAAACATTTGGATCTTTTTGCATATAATTGTTTCTCCTCTAATAGTTGTATCACCCTGTCAACATGTTCAACATGATCCTTCCAAGACTTGCTCTAGATTAGTATATCGTCAAAAAATACTAACACAAATTTTCTAAGGAATGGTTTGAAAATGGAATTCATAAAACCTTGAAATGTTGAAGGTGCATTGGTAAGGCCAAAAGGCATGACCAAAAATTCATAATGACCCTCATGAGTTCTAAATGCTATTTTAGGAATGTCTTTAGTCTTCATTCTGATTTGATGATATCCTAAACGAAGATCCAACTTGGTGAAGTAAATTGATCCATGCAAGTCATCCAGTAATTCATCAATGACGGGAATGGGAAACTTATCTTTAATAGTGAGCTTGTTGAGCTCCCTATAATCTGGACAGATGAGCCATGATCCATCCTTCTTATGCACTAATACTACTGGAGCAGAGAAAGAACTTTGACTCGATTGAATTATACCAGCCTCTAGCATTTCTGCAACCATACGTTCAATTTCACTCTTTTGGGCATAGGGATATCTATACGGCTCGATGTTTGGAGGAACACTTCCTGGAATCAAATGAATAGCATGATCATGATCACGAATAGGTGGGAGACCTTTGGGAGTCTCAAATACCTCGGAATGATTGTCCAAGACTTTTTGAAGATCTAGAGAAATAGATGATTGCAATGTGGAAACATCTAGCGAACATAATTGTGCAATTACACCCCTTTGTTCCTTTTTTAGAAGCTTTGTCATAACATTAGAGCTAATTATATTTCCCGGTTTCCCTGCAATACCCCTTAATTCAACTTCCTATCCTTCCATAGAAGAATTCATGAAAAGTTCTTGAAAATTGAAAGCTATTGTACCCAAGGATTGTAGCCATTGTACTCCTCGTACAACATCAGCACCTCCCATTGGAATGGAAAGCATTGGGCTAGTCAATACATATTCTCCCATTGATAGCTTGATATTATGGCACTTTCCAGACCAATTTATTGTTCCTCCATTTGCAACCATCACTTGACACTCTGGTGCTGGGTATAAGAAGAAATTCAATTCTTTTGCTACCTTACAATGAATAAAATTGTGGGTACTTCCTGAATCAATCAACACTAGTACCTTTTTCTTCTTGATTTGTCCTTCTATCTTGATGGTTTGAGGAGTGGTAATTCCCGCCAATGCATTACAAGATATGGTTGGATTCATTTCTTCTTTATCTAGGCTTTTTTCCTGGAGTATATCCTCTTCTTTTGACCTTTCTTGCTCCTTTTCTTCTTCCTCTTCACAATCTATGTAGAATAATTTCTTCTCAGCACACTTATGACCTTTAGTGTATTTGCTATCACAACTGTAACAAAGCCCTTTTGCTCTTTTTTCTTCCAATTGTTGTGGTGTAAACCTTATAGGTTGTCGAAGACTAGGAGCAACCACACTTCCATCTTTATAGTTGTGAGTGGTATGCTTCCTGGTTGCCATAATTTTGCTTTCCATTTTTCTTGCTAACCTGAATGCCTTCTCTAATAAATCAGGTTCCCAAAGGTGAACATCATGTTGGATATTATCCTTTGAAGTCCATATGAACACATCAATCCTATGCTCCTCTGGAATATCTTTTACCCTTATGTTCAATTTTTGGAACTCCTCAATGTGCTCCATTATTGAACCCTTTTGTTTGAGACTTATCAATTGGCTAAAAAAAGTGTTTCTTTTTGTATCCTCATAATGTGCTATCAATTCTTCCATAAAAATTGCCTAAGTGACAATTTTTTTACGAGAGCAAAGCCATTGATACCATACAAACTGATTTGGTTCCAAATATAAAGTTGCAATACGTACCTTTTGTGTGTTTTGCACATTATTGAGATCGAAAAATTGCTCCATTTGTAATATCCATGTTGCAGGATCCTTGCCATCAAACTTCCTCATATCAATTTTTGGAATATGGTGGGTTTTCGATCCCACATTAGAGTCTAAGAAATCATGATTAACATTTCTTTTGTTCGCATCATGAGTTTCCTTTACTACCTTTTCACCATTGGTAAGTATTTCTTGTAGAAAATTTGTCAAATCTGTCTTCAAATCTGCCATGCCTGTCTTCAAATTTGTGTTAAAATCTATCTTCAAGTTGTCCATCTTAGTTTCCATGCCATTCATCTTAGCTTCCATGCCATTTATCTTAGCTTCTGTTAGCTTTTGTGACAGTGACATTTGTTGCACTTGTTCTTGTAATTTTGATATATCATGTAGCATTTCTTCCTCTTCTTCATGAGTCATGCTAGAGCTTTCAGGTTGCTTACTAGGTGTTTACATTTTCTTTCCTCGGGGCATCAGTTACCGATAATAATGCTCTACTATGCCCTTTGAATTCCTTCAAAATAAATTTTCAAACCAAGCTTAAGTAAAAATTTAAGAAAATCTACACACCGTTTTTCACTTTGTAGGAGCTCGATATGTCCTCTGATGTATCTCTGTACTTTCAAATCATCTAGTTCTGAATTTGTGACCTGCAGTAGCCCTCTGTGTCCTCTTTCCAATGCCACAATTCTGACCCAAATTGGATTCTCCAAGGAAGAGTTATGCGAAATCTCCCACAGTGACTTGATTATAGACTAGTTCATTAGAGCGAACTTGTACAACGTGCCATGAGTCACTGTTTCGACCTTTGAATCTAAAAAATTCATACAAGAAACTATAGTCCATCCTCTTTCTGTACCTTCTTACAAAATTTCAATCTGATCCCCAGAGAGAAATTTATGACGATTTTCCCCAGGTCACCTGTTTGGAATGTAATTCAGGAGTCTGCAAAAATGCCAACTTCCTCAGATCATATCTCCGCAAATATAGCACGAAATGCTCCGAAATTCAGCCCCGAGGTTTAGCGCGATTCCTTCTCAAATGGGTTTTTTCTGCAACTTCTGAAACGTCACAGAAAAATTTTTATAGTGAAAATGCCACGATGACCTGTTTGGAGCAGTGAAACCCTAGAATCCAAAGCTCTGGTACCAAATGTTATGAAACCAGCTCAAGAAAAGATAGAAAAGATAGATCAACGCCTTAGAATTTAGCCTCTTCGAGGGGTCAACCTCCTTTACATTACATAAATGAAAAATTCTTGGATGATTCAAATGACAAAACCTCCTTTCTATATATAGGAGTCTAACGAGTCATAATATAACCCATCTGACCTAACAATAATAATATAAAGCCACAAAAATAACAATAGAGGGATTCTATGGGGCACAGTAATAACAATATGGGTATAATAGGGGCACAACACTATTAATAAGGGATGCAACTACAATAGTAATGGGGTAATTACTAGTATTATAGGGACCCAACAGATAACCCCTGAATTTATCAGTAGGGTCACTACCCTTCCTCTTGGGCTGCCTTGGAGTAAGGATGAAAAACCAATTGGCCAGGCTGCCAAGAAAAACTTTTTCCAAAACAATGAAATCCTTGTAGAGGATAAAAATGGCATTAGAAGGGCTAGCATACCATATCCTTGGGATGAGATTAGCTATCAAATAATCAAATACATTTCCTGTGAGGGGAGGTACAACATTGTCTATGGTTATCACTTTAGAATCCTCCATGAATTAAGGTATGGCATGGATATTCCAGCACCTTAGAAGCTCAGTATCCCCTACTTCCTCCTGCAGTCCCTCATTGACCCCCGCACTAAGGTTCAAGCAGGAAATTCAAAGCAAGTAGCTCACCATGGGTTAATCAAAATCCTAGTGGAGGAAGCCCTCCATACATTTACACTCCCTATAGCATGGGAAGTCTTCCAAAACATGACCGCTGGGGATGACATAAAAGCCTTAACCTATGATGTCAGTCCTACTAGAAGTGACAAGGAAGAGCAGCAAGGGGGATAAGGTGAAGCCACTAGTGACTTAGCAGAACAAGAAAGGAAGGAGGAAGAAACTGAAATAGAGAAGGAGAAAGTTGAAGAAACAGAGTAGGAAGAGACAAAAAAGGAGACAGAAAAAGAGATAGAGAAAGACACAGAAGGAGGAGAAAAAGAGGTAGAAAAGGCAGAACAAGGAGAAGAGTCCCCTGAGACTCTGGAAAGGGAGGTAGCAGCTACACTTACTGCCCTCAATACACTAATCAAGCCAAAGAAAAAGAGGAAAAGACAGGCCTCCATGTATTTCAGGTCTAGGAAGGGCACAAGAATCAAAACAGGCAAACCTCAGTCCTCTTCAAAAGTGCCAATTACAATTGAAGATTCACCCTCTGCTAAGGGGAAAGAATCCCCCACCAAGACACCTATCACATATGAAATGGGGACTCCTAGATCTTCCACATGGAAGGAAAAGGTAGTACTGCAGGACCCAAAGACAGTCATACAAGAGGCTCGAACAACTCTACATGAGACACTGTCAAAACTACAAGAGACTCAACAGCTTGAGAAAAGAATAGAAGAATAGCCACAGATGAAAGAAGAAGAACCAAAGATACAAGAACCTGATCCCTAGCCTAGTCTGGCTTCCTATGACAATCTGCTTGAGGGAGGAAGGATAATCCCTCAAAAGTTTGCAATTCCACTATTCTTTGAATTAGAGAAAGAGAGAATAAGAACACATGGGTGGATGAAAATAGCCAAATCCAACGGATTTGAGGATGTTGGCCATATGGAAAACAAACTTAGAGAAATGGGTAGAGAGTTGAGTGCTATCAGAGACAGGGAAGAAAGTACAAGAAGCAACCTTGAAATAGAAAATGATTGTTAAGGAGGCAACTGCAAGAGAAGGAGACTCAGCTGGCATGCATGGCCAACTTATCTATGGAGGCATCGCAATGTAGAACACCGGAAAAATCTGACGGCCTCTATCTCAGGGACCAATGGTTACAATTCCAGATAAAGCTTTTGGCACAAAGAGGCACAATGCCTTTCTAAGATTACAGGAAACTTATGGATCTGTGTGACCAAATGACATCAGAGGATAAGGCAAAGATGGTAGAATTCTACGTACATAACATGGCCCTCACAGACATGAATGTGTGGGACCCCAATGCCAAGCTAGGGGACCTACAATTAATGGCCATGGCCTCATGGATGAACCATGAAGAAATGAGGGCAACAGAAATAAAAAGATTGATGGTAAAGGAGTAGAATGAGACACTAATGATAAGATCTAAGCCATCAGATCCTATGGCACTCATCAGCACACACAACCTGCTTGCTAATGACCCTCAGATTGCCCCTAGATATCTCACCAATTAGGCACAGCCATTGTACACTTTGAGGTTATGCAAAGGTTACTTGGAAATGATTGTGTGCATGCATGCATGAGGAGATGGAACACCTTACCACACAATTTGCACATTAGCGAATATCATTCCCCCATGAGATTGAAGGAGGCATTGAGAAGAGTGCCAATGTACAAGCACTCCATGCAGAGGCTGAAGGTCAACTGGATTAGCCTCAAACTAAGTCCCCCACTGTTGTTAGGCATGTTGGAAGGCAGAAGGGAAGAAGACAAGAAAGATTAGTGGAAGGAGATAGATAGGAAGGCTAGATTTTATGGCAAAGAAGAGCAGACCACATCAAAAACCTGGGATGCTAAGGAAGCCACTAGGGCCATAAAAGATGAGGAAATTGACCAAGTTGCTCAGAGGATGAGCAACACTTTCAGTAGGGGGTGATGATGAGCCTCATAAATGGGTAATCATATGGGCTCATTTTACCTCCTAACCTAGTCAAACCAACCATTCTCTTATCTTATTACATGATTTTCTGATTATATTTATGCTTATGGAGTGAGTTGAGTTAGTTATTGTGCCATGTGGTCTAATGTGTATTTAATGAAGATTATTGATGATTTTCAAAGTTGAAGTCAAGGATCCAGTGAACAAATGGTAGCAATAACTCAAAGTGGATAGAGGAGAGGACTTATAGGAGGGAATTCTTGTTCATTGAACTCGAAGTACAAGCAGATGAATCATGCACTAGGAGACAGCTGAGCAAGTGGAGGATGAAAGATGATTATCTCAAGTTTTGGGAGCCAAGCCTCCTTGATTTTAAGGAAGCTATTGGTAGCTTCATTTGTATAAGTAGAGAGGCCTAGGGCCTCACTAGGGTCAGATTTTTGTTGGATTTTTGCTGCAGTATTGCTTATGTAAACTCTGCTCAACTTCGAGCTTATTATCTTGACAGTTCATGTAATCTTGTTATTGTTTTGAGAATAAAGATGGAATTCTTTTTGAGTTAGGACTAAGTTACCTTAGAGGGATGAAGCTCTTGGGTTAGGGCCCAATCGAAGTAGCCAAGCTCCCTTTTAATTGTATTTGTATGTTTCATTTCAGTTTGTAGAATAGGTTGTTGTTAGATGTATTTCTTTTATGGTTAAGAATAGGTTTCTTTTGATGATTTAGTAGTTTGCCTCCATTTGTGCTTTCTATAGTAGATTAAGCAATCATAAAAAGAAGATTCAAAAGGCTAGCAACAGTGCCTTGGCCTCTCTTCCTCCTTTTCCGACCATGATTTGAGGCAAAGACCCTCTTGCTACCCCAAAAAAACAGATTTTCCTCATTCATAGGATTTCTAGTGTTTGTAGCTTCTTAGTCGGTTCATAGTCTAGTTTAGCTTTGCTTCAAAGCTTCTTCATCATGCTCGTTTCCTTATTTTCAATAGTCTTCTCTCATGTTTTATTTTCCTACAATGGTTATCAACATTTCCTTTCGTAGATCATAGTTTACTTGATGCAAAAACTTTGTTTTATAGATACACTTATTTCCTTGCTTGCTTAATCTCATTGGTTTACTATCAGTTGTTTATACAGCAGATATCTTCTAGTAGCAAGCCCACCTATCATCCATTCCATTCTCCATCTGATCCATGCCCTACAGGTTGCCCAAGTCTCCCTTCAATTCTGCCTGAATTTCCTGCATTTTCCATAGAATTCCTTCCTCTCTCCTTGAGAAAATCCAATCATCTTTCTCTCCCCTAATGATTCTTGGTAGACCCTAGGCACCCTAACACCTCATCCAAACCTTCATCCACCTCTTCCACCCACTCTTGCACCCTCAAAATAGTGAAAACTCCTCTCGGCCTCCTCCTGTAGGCCTACTGTAAAATATTATTTTTCCTTCTATAGATTTCCTGTGTCCTCCTGTAGATTTTCTTGTAGGCTTTCCTTTGAAGGTTGAGTGTGGGAAAAGCCTCTAGAAGGCCACCTGAGACCTCCTAGGACCCATCTGGAACATCCTACGTCCTCTCAAATCCCACAACTAGCCTCCATCTCCACCAATTCACTGCCACATTCACAAACAAATAAATTACATGCATAACACATTCACATAAAAGTACAAAATAATCCAAAATGATGTTTCTTTCTCATTTACTTCTAGAAATAGCTTAGGTAGATGTTGTTTACTTCCTTGAGTAGGTAATGGCATTCTTTTCATGGTTTTCATAGTGCTTTCTACAAAAGTAGGATTAGTGGTTAACTAGGATTTCCTTGGTTTGCTTTACATTTCAGTCTTCCTTTCTGCAAGTGAAATAGCATCAGTAGAGTAATCTCTCTTTTTCCTTTCATCACATATAGAGCTTCTTCTGGAATCCATAGAAGTTGGCTTGATCTCCTAGTGATCTTACACCGGCTGACCAAGTGACAACATGCAATAAGAACTAGTACTTGTGCATATAGAACCATTACTTCCAAGTTTGTTACGAACTACCGGGTTGATAAGAGTAAAGTAGGCAACCCACGAGTTGCAGCATTATAGCTGCAATACTGGTGCTCACCAATAAACACAAAGGATTTATATTAAACCCTAGGATTAATATTATAAACCATATGAATAATATTATTCCCCAGGAATATGAACAATTAGATTAATAAACAGATGGGATTCATATTATAGACACGAGGTACTAGTAAATGAAAGGGATTAATATTAATACCCCAAGGGGTTATAGAATAAACGAAATAATATTGGACACAAGGGTTTAATAATTTAAACCAAATTTATATAAATCCTAAGATAAATATTATGAACACTAAAATAAACATGGTTGTCTATTGTTAACCATGATTGATTTTCATATTCACGTAACCTTTGTCATAATGCAATGTTGGACCATGGCTCACCATAAAGTATTTTCATATTGAGACAATATATGTCATGATGGGATGTTGGACTATGGTTGACCATGTTTTACAATCATTGATTTTCATATTGAGACAATCTTCGTCACACTATGACATTGGACGATGGTTGACCATGGATGACCATGGATGTCACAATGTAACGTTGGAAAATGATTTAATATTTATATAATGTCCCCATGGTTGACCATAACTTATTTTCATACTGAGGTCATTTTTCTCACAATGTGATGTTGGACCATAGTTGACAATGGTTTATTTTCATATTGAGACAATCTTTGTCACAATGTGGAGGTGGACCATGGTTGACCATGATTAACATGATTAAACATTGTACACCTCTTTTTACCAAAATTGACCATCATACACCATGGTTGACCATGGTTGACCATGATTGGCCATGATTTATTTTCATATTGAGAAAATCCTTGTCACAAACCCAAGGGATTAATATCAAAAAACCCAAGGCATTATAAACCCAAAGGAATAATATTGAGGAGTGCGATTAATATTAAACCATAGGAATATAAACACTAACATTAATAAATCGAAGGGATTATTATTAGAAACCTAATGTGTTATAAAATGAAGGGATTAATATTGATCCTCACATTAATATTATGAACCCTAGCCTTAATATTAAATCCTTTGAATATTAATTTTAACTTAAATATAGCATAGGGATTCTGAAAAGTAGATTTCAAATTAAATATAACATAGATATGAATAAATTCATTTATATAATATATTTATCAAAATAATTATATTAATTAACTGATGTTCAAAACTCATATAAATATATTCATATTAATTATAAACCCAACGAATTTATATTAAACCATATGATTAATATTATAAACCCTATGAATAATATTATACCCTAGGAGTACTAAGCCTTAGGTTAATAAACCCAAGGGATTTATATTATAAGCCCAAGAGACTATTAAACCCAAGGGATTATATACCCAAGGGAATAATATTAAACCCAAGGGATTAATATTATAAACCCAAGGTATATAAACCCAAAGATAAATATTATAAATGCGAAAATAAACATGGTTGATATTCATATTGACACAATATTTGTCACAATGTGACATTGGAACATGATTGACCATGATTTATTTTCATATTGAGAGAATATTTGTCACAATGTGACGTTGGACCATGGTTGATCATGGTTGATTCTCATATTGAGACAATTTGTGTCACAATGCGGTGTTGGGCCATGCTTGACCATGGATAACCATGGTTGTCACAATGTGATGTTGGACCATCAAACAATCTTTGTAACAATGCAACCATGATTATTGATCGTGTTTAACCATGGTTGACCATGGTCAATCATAGTTGAACATGACTAACTATTATTATCCATGTTCACCCTAGAACGTTTGACTATATTTCCACTATGCTATGATGTTGCATGTTGTTAAGTATTGAAAACAAAGGTTAACCAATTTTGATCATGGTCAACTATAATATTAGGGTTCACAATAATCATTTTAATATTGGGTTTATAATATTAGGGTTAATATTATGGTTAATATGAATATCTAGTCAACCCTATGAATAATATTATACAATAGGAATATGAACCCTTAGATTAATAAACCCAATGGGTTGATATTATAAACCCAAGGGAATAGTAAACCTCAAGGTATTAAAACTAAAAACCATAGGGATTATAAACCCAAGGGGTTAACACTAAACTCAATGGATTAATATTATAATCTCAAGGTATATAAACCCTAATATAAATAATATAAACCCTAAAATAAACATGGTTGATGATGATTGATTTTCATATTAAGTATTTTATTGTCATAATGTGTCATTGGACCATGGTTACCACAATGTGACGTTGCACCATGAGACAATATTTGTCTCAATGCGGTGTTAGATCATGATTGACCATAGTTAACTATGCTGACCATGATTGACCATATTTGATCATGGTTGATTTTCATATTGAGAGAATCTTTGTCATAATGTGATCTCGGACAGTGGTTGAACATGATTTACAATGGCTAATAGTGGTTGATCATGGTTGATTTTCATATTGAGACAATATTTGTCATAATGCAATGTTGGTGTGTATCTGTCGATTATTTTCCTTGATTATAAACTAAATGAATTTATAAGAAACCATATGATTAATATTATAAACCCTATGAGAAATATTATTCCAAAGGAATGTGGACCCTCATATTAATAATCCAAAGGGACTTATATTATAAACCTAAGGGCATAATAAACCCAAGGGATTAATACTAAAAAATCAAGGGATTATAAACCCAAGGGAATAATATTAAACCCAAGAGATTAATATTATAAATCCAAGGTATATAAAACCAAAAATATATATTATAAACCCTAAAATAAACATGGTTGGACATTGTTGATTTTCATATTTATAAGATTTTTGTCACAATACGTCATTGGACCATGGTTGACAATCAATGAAGATGGTTTTCACAATGAGATGTTGCACCATGAGACAATATTTGTCACAATGTGACCATGGTTGACCATGATTCGCCATGGTTGACCGTGAATGATTTTCATATTGAGACCATATTTCTCAGAATGTGATGTTGGACCATGGTTGACAATGCTTGATTTTCATATTGAAACAATCTTTGTCACAATGTGGAATTTGACCATGGTTACCATAGTTGACCATGGTCTACCATGCTTGAACAATGTTGACCATGGTGTACCATCGATGATTCTCATATTGAGACAATATTTGTCACAATGTAAGGTTTGACCATGAATGACCATGGTTGCCACAATGTGACATTTTATCATCATACAATCTTTGTCACAATTCAACCATGGCTATTGATCATGGTTGACAATGATTAACCATGTTTGGTCAATGTCAATCATAATTAAATGGTTGGTGATTATTATCCATGTTCACCCTAGAAAGCTTGACTATTTTTTAACTATGGTATCATGTTGCCTATTGTTAAGTATGGTAAACATAAGGTTGACCAAGTTTGAACATGGTCAAGTATAATATAAGGTTTTATAATAATGAGTTTAATATTAGGTTTATAAACTAATCATGATTATCTGTGGTTGAACATGGTTTGTCTTTCCTTAAGCATCATTTCACAAAGATTTGACTATGTTCAACCATAGTTCACCATGATTGACTATAGCTGACCATGATTGTATATAGTTTGAGTGTTGTTAACCAGTTTATGACTATGGTATGTTTATAGTTGAATGATGATTTCAATATTGTAACTATTGAAATGGTGGTTATTTATGCTCAACCATAGTTCGACTACGGCTTACTGTTACCATCCAATATACTTCTCCATGGTCAACAAGAGCCATCCACTATGGTTCAATATAATTCACCGTGGTTAACAATGAGTCACCCACTGATAGGCCATGATGTCCATAGTAACTATGGTTTACCATAATAGCTATGCTAACTATTGTTAATTATGATTCTCATGATGACTATAATTGACTATGTTTAAGAAAATAGATTGATTTGTAGGTAAGACATTATAAACGGATAGAATAATATATCATTAATCTACCATTAATAGTATATTAAATTTTAGTATTGTTATTTAAATATCTTAATTTTAGTATATATATATGTCTTCATATTACGTTAAAGTTGTAATAAAAAATTAATAATTTATTAAAAATTAATATTTATATACTTATTTTGTATTAAGTAAGTGTTATATTAACGCACTAAATTAATGACTATAATAATAAATTAAATGTATTAATTAAAACATTATATATTCCATTGTGTTATAATTATTAAATTAATGTTTAAAACCGTATTACTAATGATTAAATTAAGTTAATAATTATTAATAAATGAAAATAATTTCAAAATATTTAAAAATAATTATACATTTAAAAAATATAAAACTTCGATTGTACTGTTTAAATGTTTCTGCATGTGCCTTCACTTTACGACTAACCTTCATTATGACACTATAAAAATATTCAAAGTGACAACTATGTAAAAATATTTGATGTATAGGAAATCAATTACTTGTAAGTAAGAGTTTTTGCAAAATGAATCTATATACCATACACCATTAAATGTATATGCCAATATCGGATTAACTGTGGAGTTCTTTCTGTGTGAAATCTTCGCTACATTGTTGGGGCACTCTTCAAAAAGGTTGCCCACGTAGATACATATATTCATCGCGGTTTCTTTTTGGTGTAACAAAAATAATAACATCTGATACGAAAGAGGTGTATTGAAATTTGATATTCTTCCAATCAAGCAAATACTCTTGATTAGGCATAAAGATCAAGGTAAAAGTGAATAATATTATTTTTTAGTGGAGAGATATTAATTTTATTATTGGTTAGCTATCATTACATTCGATTTTTTTATTTGTTAAATGTTAAAGATATTTTAGTTTTATTTTAGTTTAATCTAGTTTTATTCTATTTAATTATTGTTGATGTTTTCAATATAATTTATTTGGCTATTTTAAATATTGAGAAGAGAAATCTCTTTTTTATTTTTTTGGTTTCATTCTTTATGATGGTATAGCACAACAGTACATAAAACTCTAAAAAAAACCCCTGAATTTTTTTTGGGCTCTCAGAAAAGAAGCAAAGGTTGTGAGAGGCCAACCAGAAAAGTGAAATTGTGCAACGGTGAAAAACCTCAGTGCATCGAATTTCGACTGTCACAGCTCAGCGGAAAAAAACTGAGCAAATTGTCTCCAACTTACAAAATTGTAGAAAGTTTAAAAATTTCGCACCCGGTGCGTTGAAGGACTGCGCAAAACTTCACACAAAATCCCGGAGGAGCTACGCACACGGTCAAGGAATTAAGGAAGTCAAAGGTTAAACGGTCCAGGAAGTGAAGAGGTTATGACTCTTAAAAGGTTCATTTTTTTTTTCAATCCACGTCAACGTTTTAGTTGACCTCGAACTTTAAAAGGTTCACAAAAAGAGAAAACTCAAAAAAAGTGTTTTTAAATTCATGAAACTCACGGTCGATTATTTGCATCCGTCGAAAGGTTTTTTGATTTATTTATTTATTTATTTATTTATATTTTTTTCTAAAATATGATTGTTTTACTATATTTTTAAACAAAAAATATTTAGAGACACTGTTTTTGGTTTAAAATATAATTTCAAAAGAACTTTTAAAAGAGAGCTTATTCGACTGAGAAAAAGAGGAGGTGGTGTTTGATTCAATTTTCTTAAAAAAAGTGTACATTTATATTTGAAGAAATCGCTTGCTTGAGTGTTTTTCTACGGATTCTGATTCTACTTTGCAAAAATTACGAGTATTGGTCTTTAAAAATGAAAACGTTTTTGCAACTCTAAAAGTGTCGGGATACTCTTTATAACGTCTATCTAGAGCCGACCTAAGAAGCATGGGCAACCATTACCAATAATCAGAGGAATTTTGCTATTGAACCCAGAAAGAAGGAGCACAAAGCCAAATGTTGGATACAAATCTCAGTCGATGACTCTATCTTCGACAAGTTAAGTGACGCATCCACAACAAATGAATCTTGGGAAATCTTGAAAGTTGTGTATCAAGGTAATGATACAATGAAGATAATTAAGTTGCACACATTGATAGCATACATTGTAACCCTAAAGATGACAGAGACAAAGAATGTGGATCAGTTCATGACTAGAGTCATGGGAATAGTCAATCAAATCAAACTCATTGGTGAAACCATTTCAGATTAGAAAATGGTGGAAAAATTCCTTCGAATCCTGCCCAAGAAATATGACATGATTATAACAACCATTTTAGAATCTAATGATTTTACAACTTTCTGAGTAGAAAAATTGACTGGATCACTTCTAGCACATGAAACAAGACTAAACTTGGCAGAAGATTACATGGAACTAGATTTGAAAACACAACTTTTTTTTGGTAGAGGCAGAGGCATATGATATAGAGGCAGAAACAAGCGAAGTATAAGCCAAAGCAGAAGTAAATCACAACATCATCATGCAACAGAGCAGTGGAGACCTCCGTAAAACGAAACTTGGAGATGCATACCATGGAGAAAATCTAATGATAAATGCTATTACTACAGTAAATTTGGGTATTATGAACTTCAATGCAAAAAGATACGGTCATATTAACAAAGAGTGAGCGTCCATCTCTCCAACATTGAAGGAGAATCCTCTGAAACAATGTTTCTTTCTTGCCATCTTTCAAAATAAACTCACAACATAGAACTTTGGTTGTTGGACAGTGGTTGCAGCAATCATATGACAAGCAAAAAAAATATGCTTTCTTATCTTGATACTTCCATATCATCAAAAATTAATCTTGGAGATCATTCTTGTATTAAAGTTGAAGGGAAATATATTGTCTGTATTCTTACTAAACATAATTATAACAAACACATTATTGATGTTTATTATGTTCCACATATGAAGCATAACGTCATTGGTGTAGGACAATTGATGGAACATGGTTATGATGTATTATTTCAAGGCAACACCTATTATATCTATGACAAACCTCCCAATAGAATATTAATAGCAAAGGTAGACAAAACCAAGAATAGGATGTTTCCAATGACTCTTAGAAGTGGAAATCTCTCACAGTCTTTTGCCCAAAATGTGTCAAGAATAGATGAGTCTCGGCTATGACATTCTAGATATGGCCACCTCCCATTCAAGACTCTATGTCTACTTTAGAAACATTCAATCGTCATTGGTATCGCTACTATGAATGAAAAATATTGTAATTGTGAAATGTGTGTTCTAGCAAATCATAAAAGAGATTTCTTTACCACATCTTCCTCCAGATCAAAAGAGGCTTTAGAGCTAGTCCATAAAGATATATGTGGCCCAATGTAGACACATTCCATTGGTCGTAGTATTTATTTTCTTAAATTCAATGATGATTATAGCACGGAGATATGGGTGTATTTTCTCAAAAATAAATCAGATAATTTCTCAATATTTAAAGAGTTCAAAGCACAAGTTGAAAAGTACAATGGGAAGACTTTGAAAGTCCTCATATTTAACACGGGGGGGGAGTTCATGTCTAATGACTTCAAATCTTTGTATCAAAAACAAGGAATCATAATACAGAACAGAACAAGATATACTCCACAACAGAATGGAGTAGCAGAGAGGAAAATTCAGTCGATCATGAACATGGCCACATGTATGCTAAATGAGAAGAAGTTGTCAAATAACTATTAGGCTGAAGCAGTTTCAACAACAATGTATGTTCTCAAAAGATCTCCAACAACAAGTTCCCAAGATACAGTACCTCAAGAAGCATGGGATGGTAAGAAGGTAAAAGTATATCACTTTAGAATTTTTGGATCAATATATTTTTCACATGTTCCTGAGAAGATAAGAAATAATGTTGATCATAGGAGTGAAAGATGTATTTTTGTAGGATATGGTTAGAAGTCAAAGGCCTACAGACTTTACAATCTAGTTACCAAGAAGTTTATTTTAAGAAGAGATGTAAAAAAGTTTGAAAATAACTCTTGGTCTGATCATGTTGATGAACTTCAAATCAGTCCTTTTATCCACCACACCCACCAACATTGAAGGTTTAAGAAGAGCCATACCATTCTGAAAATGGTACATCTTCAAGTAGTGAATCCACTAGTGATTAACATTTTCAGAAGACAATAAGAAAACAAGAAGCATCAAAGAAATATATGGGTGGGAGCATGAGTTTGACCAAAAAAAAATGTTTGCACTTCTTTCATCTCAACCATATTATTTTAAATAAGCAGTTCAAGAAAAACACTTGGTTGATGCAATGAACCAATAAATCGTTGCCATATAGAAGAACCAAACTTGGGAATTAGTTGATCTCTCAAGAGACAAAACCATAGTTGGTGTAAAATGGGTATATAAGACCAAGTTGAATGAAAAATGAGAGATTGAGAAACATAAGGTAAGATTGCTTTCCAAAGGATTCTCACAACAGTTTGGTGTCCATTATGGTGAAACCTTTGCTCCAGTAGCAAGGTTAGACAATGTGAGAACCATTTTGTCCACAACAACTCAAGAAAAATGGAAAGTCTATCAACCTGATGTAAAATTTTCCTTCCTAAATAGTATATTATAGGAATAAGTTTATGTAGAGAAACCTTCTGGATTTGAAGTTCTAGGACAGGAGCATAAGGTATATAGATTCAATAAAAGTTTGTATGGTTTGAAATAAGCTCCAAGATGTTGGTACAATTGCATTGATACCTATCTAATCAAAAGTTCTTTTAAAGAAGCAGCCATGAGCAAAATTTGTATACCAAAGCTCATGAAGGTAAAATTCTTATTGTATTCCTTTATGTAGATGATCTTCTTTATACATGAAATAAGATGATAGAAATTTTCAAAGCAACAATGCAAATAGATTTTAATGTGACAGATCTTGGGGTCATAAAATACATTTTAGGCATTGAATTTCAACAATCTGGTAATGGCATTTTTGTTGGTCAACAGAGATATGCCCCTTATATCATCCAAAGGTTTTGAATGACCAATTTCAAACCTATGGATACACCAATTTCTCAAGGAACCAAACTAAGAAAAGAAGTTATAGCACCACCAATTGATCCCACATTGTATAAAAGTCTAGTTGGTAGTTTGTTGTATCTCACTGCAACTAGACTAGATACTATGTTTGTAAAAAGTTTTGTCTCCAAGTTTATGCGGTCACGTAATATTTCTCATTCGAAGGTTGAAAATGGATCCCAAGGTATATTGCAGGGAAAATAGACTATGGTTTGTTCTATACACATTCTGGAAATTTTTCACTTTCAAGTTATATAGACAATGATTATGCAGGGAGTTTAGATGATCGCAAAAGCACCTTAGGGTATAATGTTTTTCATCTTGGAACCAACATGATTTCATCGGCATAAAAGAAACAGTTAATCATTTTAATATCTTCTGTAGAGGAAGAATATGTACCAGCAAATTTAGCAGCTTCTCAAGTAGTGTGGTTGAGAAGACTATTGAAAGAACTGACAAATGTTCAAAAGGATCCAACTCCAATTTACTGTGATAACAGTTCAACAATTTCTTTATGAAAAAATAATGTTTTCCACAAAAAGAGCAAGAAAATTGACATATGTTTTCATTTCATCCATGAGCTTGTCAATGATGGGGACATAGTACTTACTTTTTATCGTTCCAAAGGTTAGCTTGTGGATATTTTCACAAAGCCATTGGGAATGAATGTATTTGAATTTCAAAGAGAACAATTAGGCAATGTAAGTGTCTCTACATGTAACAGTTGATATTAGGAGGGGACGTTGAGATATTAATATCACTATCTTTTACGTGTCATCATGTTTGATTCTCTTGTCTGCTAGGTGTCAAAGACAAATCAATTTTATTCTCGTTTAGTCGAGTTCTACTCTAGTCATTTATTTTTTATGTTTTCAATGTAGTATATTTGACTATTTTGAATATTGAGAACAACAATCAGTGCTCCACTTTTTTGATTTCATTCTTTGTCATATACTCAATAAAGTAGCTAGAGAATTATTACAAGAAATACCATAAACATTACAAGTAAACTCAAATGAACGTAAACGAAACATAGATGGAACATTACTAAGTTAAAGATTTAAATTAAACTAAGTAACTATTGAGATTTTTTATAAAGTGTATGACTCTTATGAGAAATAGTGGTCATATTCATTGGAATCACTATGTCTTCCCAAAAAAATAGAACTTTGACCGCTTAGGTCAAAATTTCCATTGTCTTTACTAAAATTTTCCACAAATCTATCGTTATGACAATAATTCAAAAAAATTAACCATTGTCAAAGGACTTCATTTTTCTAATAGGGTGGTATAAGAAAAACATATTAGGTGTTGAGTTGAATGAGTTTGCATTCTATTCAATAAAATTGTTATTCTTTTTTTGTTTTCTAGAATGCATTTTTTTTCTATTGCATCTATGGACGTCTTCATCATTTTAGTTGGTTTTCTATCATTCTATCAGTCTAGTGTTTCCTATGTTATGTTATCTGTTCTAAGTTTTGTGGATGATGTGGTAGTATTTATGTTGCATATATATGCCCTTGTGATTATGTGATATATGAGATTTGGAAAATAGTTAGGATGAGGAATGGCCATTGTCCTCATCTTATTAGTCACTTCCTTCAGAACTGTAGGGACTGTAGCAATTGTTAGAGCATTGACTAGCCATTAATTTGTTATTTGACCAAACATTTTCCTGCTTACCAAAATTTAAGCAAACTTTTTGGTGGAAATTTTGGTTCACTGAAATTTTAACCAAAGTTCCCAATTTGACCTCTTATTGGAAACTTCACGCAATTTTAGATATACAATTATTGTTTTATTCAAAGTCTTAAGGGAAGGTACTTTGGATATCCGATGATTCACTACTTTAAATCATACATGCATAATCATACTCTTATACAAAGTTTAATGGATTTCATGTTCATACTCTTATATGAAGTTTAATGTAATTCATGCAACAATGACACTTGTTGCACTCAATTATTTGTTGAAGCCGGTTATCATCCATGCATCATTTTTCCCTATATCACACTGCCCTCCCTGTCTTCTTGCAAATACAATTCATTCTTTCTCTTCCTACAGAACAATTCATTAGCCATGTGCATCTTTCTCTTCTTGTAGAAATAATTCATTCACAGGGAGAAACTAAAAATTTCAAAGATTAGTATTCAACCTCGAGGATGAGAGGTGAAAACCCTTACTAGAAGCGGCCACGAAAAATTTGGCTAGAGGCTGCAATGACCTGGAATGGATGGATTCAGGAAGATGCTAATTCAATATGGAATGGAAAAGGTTACTGTTTGACTCTGCAGAACAATACATTTTTGCTTCCTCACAGATTCATAAAACATCTCCTGGTAAACAAGCCTTAGCATGACAGTATGTTCCACTTCAACATGACTAGTCCGCTAGAAGTTGGTTAGCCTGCTATTAGGAGATTCATCCTTAGAGTATCTACATGTCTAGGGTTCTTCCCCATTTAGGTTTATCCCTCACAATTTTGCCCCCATAGTTGGGTACTACTAGTACCCTTTCCCTTCAACTTAGGCGATCATTACCATTGTATTGTCTTTCAATGAGGCTAGAGACCACTATTTATATCCTTTCAATTAGGATAGAACTAGTATTATCATCTCTCCTTAGTTTCTAATGGAGAACTGGCGGCAAGAAGTAGAGAAGGTCTAGGCACATGCATAGAAGGTATGGTGGCCGGTACCTGAATAGAGATTTTGTACAATATTCTATAAAATAGCCTTCATGATAGCAAAAACAATATGAAAATTGGCACGAAGGTTGAATCTTATAGAGAAACCAAATAGAGGCTTGCCATTGTAATGTTTCAGAAAATAATAGCTGACTAGAATATTCCGTAGAAAAGTTGGAAAAAGGCTACAACTAAAATAGTTCCATGTGTTGGAAATATTAATCCCAAACACTACATTAAACACTCTGAGAGAAGCCATACTTGTCAGAAGTATTTTTGCAGGTTGTGATTTTGTTTGCAGGTGGAAGGACAAAAGCTCTGAGAAGAAATACAATGCAGAGAATTTTGCAACACAACGTAGAAGTTAAGGAACTTAATGAAGTTTCGTAAATAAATATCAGAAAGCATTTACTCTGTGACTCTTGCCCACACTCCACAACACCTGCAAGTTTAGAAAACCATTTATTATGTAAAATCGCCCATGATGTGTATTAATAATTTTCTTTCTCACGTATTAATGTCAAATATGTATGTTGAGATAAATATGAATGTAAAATTCATTTGCATTGTTGGGAAAGCTAGAGAGTGAGGCAGAGGGTGAAATTCTGAGAGGTGAAGAGAAAATTGTGCAGAAAATTTTGGTTGATGCGTGAAAACTTCAATTACTATGTTTTATTGTGCGTTACTCAACAACCCTTGGTCAAGTGTAAATTGTTGTAAACCTTTATTTTTACTTGGTGAATGAGTCGCGGTCTCATATGAATGTACTTTCATGAATTAGAATTTAATCCAAAATATTGTTTAGTTGCTCCAAGCTTTACTTTGTTTTTCCATGAGTTCTTTTCTGTGTTTTGTTAAGCCTCTATGCAGTTGTAATTTCCTTGCTGCAACATAATTTGGCTTTGCCGCAACTGATTTCTGAGCCAGACTCCTCTCGTCTACCCCGTATGAAATTTTTATAACATGGTATCAGAGTGATTTAATTATTGTTGGTGTAAAAATAAGTTCTTTTACTAGCAGTTAAAATTGTGTTGAGGGAAAATTGTTTTTTAGCATATTTAGCAGCTAGTATAATTTTTTTTCTTTTATCAAAAATGGCAACATCAAGAAAAATCTTGACTAATCCTTAGATACCTCAATTTAATGGGAAACATTATGATTATTGGGCTATTACAATGAATGCAATGTTTTCTTCTCAAGACATTTGGGATTTGGTGGAGAATGGTTTTCAAGAACCATTAGATGCAACAACACAGAACACCTTACCTAAAATAGAAAGGTGTTTATTGAGGGAAAACAATAATAAGGATGAAAAATCCCTCTTCTACATTTTTCAATCAGTTCATGAAAGTATTTTCCCAAGGGTTGCAGCAACAACAAAGTCCAAGCAAGCATTGGACACCCTCCAGACAGCCTACCAAGGCATTGGAAAATTCAAGACAACAAAACTGCAAATGTTGAGGAGATATTTTGAAACACATTGTATGAAAGAGTCTCAGAATGTAGACTTGTTTTTTACACCTATAATTGGGATAGTTACTAAAATTAGGTCTCATGGTGAGACACTTGAGTAAATGAGAATAGTTGGAAATGATTTGAGAAGTTCGCTAGCAAGGTTTGATGCCATTATTGTGGCCCTAGGAGAGACAAAGTATCTCTCATAGTTCTCACTGGATGAGCTTCATGCATCACTAATTTCTCATGAACATAGATTGAATAGAGAAACAAGCTCCTCGTTGGAGCATGCCTTCAAGCACAAGTTTCATTTGGTCAAGGTCAAGGCAGAGAAAGATCATATGCTAGAGGAAGAGGAAGAAGCCCACATAGAGGTGGAAGAAGCAGCCCCTCAAGCTCAAGTGTAAGGGGCAACAATCAAAATCTACGTCAAGGCCCAAGCCAAAATCAAGGACAAGGTTAGAGGTATGATAAATCTCAATTCCAATGTCATTACTGTAAGAAGTATGGTCATTATGCAAATCAATGTAGTACGAAGAAGAACTATGACATTAGTCACAAATCAAGTGTAAATTTCACAAAATAAAATCATAACTATGATAGCATGTTTTTAGCTTGTAATGTAGAACAAGAAAACAAAGTGGTATATGGTAGCTAAAATAGGGTGTAGCAACCACATATCAGGGAACCTAGAAAATTTTTCCAATCTAGATGAAAGTGTGAAACCTGAAATGATATTAGGGACTAATAGCAAAGTCTTTGTCATGTGAATAGGAAGAGTTAATATCCTAAAAAAGCAAGGGGAGAAGAAATATATTTCAGATGTTTATCTTGTCCCTAGTTTGAAACATAACCTCATAAGCATTGGACAACTCATGCAAAAGGGCTACAGTGTCTTTTTTAAAAATTATGAGTGCGCAATTTTGGATACACTTCCCAGTAAACAACTGATTGCAAAGCTTTAGATGACAAACAATAGAATGTTTCACCTAATGATAAGATCTATTTGAAATGAGAAGGTGCACAAGTACAACTATCAATTAACTCACAAGAGGATGGAAGAAAACATGCAGTTGTCACACAAGTGAACTATCAAGCAGAGGTCAAAGATGAAAATTGGTTATGAAATTTGAGATTTGGACAACTCAACTTTGTAGGTTTGAATTTCCTACATAGACAAAGAATGGTGAAGGGATTGCCACTTATAGAAAAAAATGGACAACCTACGTGAAGGACATATCTTGGGCAAACAACATAGAGAGATATTTGCAGCAGGAATGTTAGTAAGGGGAAAAGCACCTTCAGAGATTGTCCATTCAAATTTATGTGGACCAATGTAGACACTGCCAATTGGTGACAACCATTATTTATTGACCTTTGTAGATGACTACACAAGGAAGACATGGGTCTAACTCCTAAAAGAAAAAAGTGAAGTGTTTGAGCATTTTCGTCAATACAAACCTATTCTTGAGAAGAAATTTCGACACTACATCAAAGGCTTTAGGACTAACAGTGGTGGCAAATACATCTCAAATGATTTCCTACATTTTTATATGGTACATGGAATTCACAAGAAATTTACAACAAGGTATACACCTCAGGAAAATGGTGTAGGAGAAAGGAAGAATAAGACCATTATGGAAATGGAAAGGAGTGTGTTGAAGGAAAAGCATTTGCCAAATTATTATTGGGCTGAAGATGTCACTTGTGCATCATATTTTTTGAATAGATGTCCAACCAAACATGTCTAGAATGTAGTTCCTTAAGAGGCATGGAGTGGAAGAAAGCATAGTGTCACTCACATGAGAGTTTTTAGATGTGTCGCATATGCACATCCCCCAGATGAGTTGCGGAAGAATTTGGACAGCAAGGGGGAGAAAAGCATATTTGTTCGATATAGTGATGAATCCAAAGCATACAAGCTCTACAATCCAACAACCAAGAAGGTCATAATCGGCAGAGTTGTGCATTTCATAGAAGAGGAAGCATGGGATGGAAGTTTAGAGAATACAGTTAATGCCAAAGCATGTATACCACATGAGGACAAAGAGAAATTGATAGCAGCAAGCAACTCCTCAATAATGACTGCCTTTACTCCTATTCAAGTGCAACAAAGCAAGTAGCAAACAACACCGTCAACAAATAATAGGATAGCGTTGCACAGTCAAACAAGTGCTTGTCCAATCACGCTGCAAAGAGAAACACCAAGTGACATGTCAAGCCCATCTTTCGCAAGCACAAGAAGACAAAAATTCAGAAATTTAAATGAAATTTATGAGCAAGATGAAGTTGATAAGATGCTGGTGTGAATTCCTTATTTGCATTATTTTGTCATGTAAATGACCCAATCCATTTTGGGGATGTAGTCAAAGAAGAGAAATTGCTTGCAGCAATGGAGGAAGAAATAGAAGCAATAAAAAAGAATGACACATGGGAGTTAGTCAAACTTTTGCAAGGAAAATAAGTCATTGGGGTGAAGTGGGTTTATAAGACCAACAACAATGTCAATAGTACGATTGAAAGGCATAAATTGAGGCTAGTTGTCAAAGGCTAAAAGTTGCAGTATGGAAGAGATCATGCGAAGACGTTTGCGCCAATCGCGAGGATGGAGACAGTGCATACAGTGGTGGCAGTTTCTGTGCAACATAAATGGAAATTGTATCAAATGGATGTAAAATCAATGTTCTTGAATGGAGTGTTGAAAGAGGAAGCATATGTTGTGCAACCACCTAGTTATGAGGTAGATGGTCAAGAAGGCAAAGTGTATCGGTTGAGGAAAGCTCTTTATGGGCTAAATCAAGCACTGTGTGCCTAGTATAGCAGGATAGATGCTTACTTCTTGGACAATGGTTTCGACAAATGTGACAGTAAGCCTACTCTCTACATCAAAGAGAGCAATAGTAAGATTCTTATTTTCATCTTATACGTATATGATTTCAAACAAGTTATAAAGAATGAATTTGAAATGACTGACTTGTGGTTGTTAAGGTATTTTTTGGGCATAGAAGGGAAGAAAATAGAAAATGGTATTTTTATCTCTTAAGAAATGTATGTAGCGAACATTTTAGAGAGGTTTGAAATGCAGAACAATAAGCCTGCAACAACACCAACTCTCATGGGGTTGAAGTTGAGAAAATAATATTGTAGCAGGAATGTCCATCCGACATTATACAAAAGCGTGAGAGGAAACCTGATGTATTTGACCGCCACTAGGTCGGATATGATGTATGCAGTGAGTTTGATGTCGAGGTTCATGGAGACACCAAAGGAAACACATTGGAAAGCAGCGAAAAGGATTCTAAGGTATGTCAATGGGACAAAATAGTATGGTCTTCAGTGTGATGAAACAAATGATTTCAGGCTGGTTGGTTACACTAATAGTGATAGGGTAGGAAGTGTCGATGACAGAAAGAGCATGTTAGGATATATTTTTCATTTAGGTTCTAGAGCCATTTCATCGGCTTCAAAGAAGCGGCCGATAGTTTCATTGTCAACATCAGAAGTTGAATATGTCGCCACAACAACAGTAGCCTATCAGGTAGTTTTGATGAGAAGGATGTTGAGGGATCTTTGCCACAACCAAGAGGGAACGAAAACACATCCAGAATTGCAATGTCAAAGAATTCAGCCTTTCCCAAGAGGACCAAGCATATTGATGCTAAATATCATTTTATCAAAGAGTTGATTAACAATGATGAAATTGTGTTGTAGCACTACAGTCCACAAGAACAATTTGTTGATATTTTAAAAAATCCTTTGGCATGTGAAAGTTTTGTTTATCTCAGATATTGTTTTCGAATTATCAATGGCAACAGTTGTAATTACGGGGGAGTGTTGGAAATATTAATCCCAACCATTGCGTTAAAGACTCTGACAACAACCATACTTATCAGAAGTATTTTTGCAGGTTGCAATTTTGTTTGTAGGTGGATGGACAGGTGGTCTGAGCAGAAGTACAATGCAGACCATTTCACAACACATCAGAGAAGTTAAGGCACTTGATTAAGTTTGGTAAATAAATATGGGAAAGCATTCACTCCGCGGATGTTTCCCACACTCCATAACACTTGCAAGTTCAGAAAATGATTTATTATGTAAAATCGTCCATTTTGTGTATTAATGATTTTCTTTGCCATGTATTAATGTCAAATTTGTATGTTGAGATAAATATCAATGTAAAAGTCATTTTCATTGTTGGGCAAGTTAGAGAGCGAGAGACAGGATGAAATTCTGGGAAGCGAAGAGAAAATCGCGAAGCAACTTTCGGTGGGCATGTGAAAACAACAACCACTATGTTTTATTGTGTGTTACTCTACAACCCCTGGTGAAGTGTAAATCGATGTAAACCATTGTTTTTCCTTGTTGAATGATATGGAGTCTTATATGAATGTAATTTCATGAATTATAATTTAATCTAAAGTCTTATTTAGTTGCTCCAAGATTTACTCTATTTTACTCAGGTTTTTCGTGAGTTATTTTCTGTGTTTTATTAAACCTCTGTGTAGTTGTGATTTCCTTGTCACAACATAAGTTGAATTTTCTACAACTGATTATTGAGCCAGACTCCTCCCCTCTACCCCCTGTGAAACTTTTCTAACACCATGCACTTGTGCATCATGAAAGTGAGTTTTTATCATCAACTGAAACAACGACATGGACTTGTGTATCATGTCTTTCAACGATCATCTTATTGTTTTTCCCATAAGTTTGTTTTTGTTAAGTTGAAAGTCCTAGAGATCTTTAAAAGCTTAAAATTTGAAGGGTTATAGTCTCCCAAAAATTTACTATCAATTTTTCAATCACTAGAGGGATAATTATAATTCTTTTATGATAAATTTTTATAACGATAATTGTAGGTTTTAACCCCTTACAGAAATTTCCTGCATATGCATTCTAAAACACAGAAAATAAACAATGCGAGAGAATAACACATAAAACACATATACACAGAGATTTTCCCTTGGATCCAAAAACTGGGACCACCAGCTTGATTTTTCACTATGTTCCTTTCAATGTTACAATACATATTTATAGATGCCGAAGCATCCAATACCATGGACCGAAAACCATCGCGTCCAAAACCATGTGCAAAAATGATGCACAAAACCATAAGTAGGTCTGCCCAACCTAATATTAGATCCAAAAAACAAAAATTTTTGTGGCACTGCCTCGGACCCCATAGACAGGGCTTACCTGCACCCATCAAACCCCCCTAGGACCCCACCACTACGCAATCGGCGTAATGAAGGGGGGGGCTCCGCCCCCCCCTCTAACCCCTCGGTTAACATGTGGGCTAGTTATGGAAGGAATATAACACAACCCAACATTCTCCCACTTGTTGTTTTCTTTTGGCAGGGAGCCACAAGAGAGCTTAATCATTTATCTAACCTTGCAACACCCATTGTTTCTCTACACCAAGAGAACTTCTCAAAGCTCACATATTCGGTCAATGCATCTGCAATATTCTTCAAAGTGTCCACCTTTACCAACAACACCTTTTTGTCTTCTATCATATCCCTCACAAAGTATACTGAACATCAATGTGCTTTGTCATTGAATGATATGCAGGGTTCTTTGCCAAGAAAATTTCACTTTGGTTGTCACAGTCTATCCTTATAGATCCCTGTACTAACCCCATACTTGAACACAATCTCTGCAACCATACTGCTTCCTTGCTTGCATCAGTGGCTCCCATTTATTCTATCTTTGTAGTTTATAGTACCACTACAGATTGTTTCTTACTCATCCAACTGACTGCACTTCCAAATAGGTTAAACGCATACCCACTTGTAGATCTTCTCTGAACCAGATCTCCAGCCCAGTCTCCATCAACAAAGCCATGAATATCCAACACTCTATCCAATCGCGGTCTTCCTTAGTAGCATAAACCATATTCACTAGTGCCACGCAAATACCTGAAAACTCACTTCACTAACGTCCAGTGCTCCTTCCCTGGTTTTGACATAAACCTCCTCAATACTACCACTACATGTGCAATGTCTGGTCTAGTGCAGACCATTGCATATATTAGGCTACCGGTTACACTTGCATATGGAGCACGGAACATGTCATCTTCCTCTTCTTGTGCCTTGGGACACTGTTCAATAGATAAATTCACACCTATAGGAATAGGAACCTTCACTGATTTACTATTTTGCATCTTAAACCTCTGCAGTATTGTCTCGACATAATTTTGCTAGTTTAACTAGATCTTCCTCTTTGCCCGATCTCTTTTAATTTCCATGCCCAAAATATAGTTTGCAGCACCAAGATCTTTCATGTCGAATTTGGAGGACAAATGGGTCTTCAAAACCTGAATAATTTCTTTGTCATTTCCAACCAGCAACATATAATCCACATACAAGAGAAGATAAATAACACGGTCACCAATTAATTTAAAATACACACAGTGATATGCTTTGCTTCTGGTGAAGCCAATTCCCTGTATAAATGTATCAAATATTTGATACCACATCCTTGGTGACTATTTTAACCCATACAAAGACTTCTTTAACTCGCATACCAGTTCTTTCTTACCCTTCACCACAAAGCCTTCAGGTTGTTTCATGTAGATTTCCTCTTCCAAATCCCCATGAAGAAATGTTATCTTCACATCCATCTATTCTACGTCAAAATCAAAACCAGAAACAATAGATAAAAGTAATATAATAGAAGTTACCATGGAACAGGAGAAAAAATATCGCCAAAATCAATTCCCGACACTTAGGAATAACCTTTTGCTACTAACCGAGATTTGTATTTCCCCACCTTTCCTTCTGCATTTGTCTTATTTTTCAACACCCATTTTCTTCCAATGGGTTTCCTTCCAGTAGGAAACTCCACCAAATCCCAAGCCTCATTTTTGTGCAAATATGCCATTTCATCAACCATGGCCTCTTTCTAGACTTTTCCATCCTTTGGATCTACTGCTTCCTTCACAGTTCTGGGATCATCATCGGTAATAGATAAAGAAAAATTTAAATAGAAAGAAGATGGACAATACCTTTTTGGCTCCCTTCTTTCTCGAACTGATCTTTCCCCTTTAGAACATGTACATATGCATCACATCCAAATACCCTCATATGTGAAAGAGAGGGTTTCTTACCAGTCCATACCTCTTGTGGAGTCTTACCCTCCAATGTTGATGAAAGTGATCTGTTGACCAGGTAACATGCTGTCTCCACTGCCTCTGCCCAGAATTCTTATTCTAACTCGACACAACTGAGAATGCTTCTTGCCCTTTCCATCAACGTCTTGTTCATTCTTTCTGCAACTCCATTTTGCTCAAGTGTGTATGGAGTAGTCTTTTGCCATGCTATACCACACTTCTTACAGAATTCTTAAAATCCCTTACTGCAAAACTCTCCACCATTATCTGTCCTCAATACCTTTATCTTCTTCTCTGTCTGTTTTTACACCAGAGCCTTAAATTCTTTAACCTGTTAAAGACTTTATATTTCTTCTTAAGGAAATATATCCATGTATTCCTTGAGAAGTCATCTATAAATGATACATAGTACACAGACTTACCCAGTGATGGAACCTTCACAGGTCCAAACACATCACTGTGCACAAGTTCTAATATCTGTTTCGTCCTCTTACCACCAGAGGGGAAACTCACCCGATTCTTCTTCCCATATACCCAATTTTTATAGAAATAAAAACCTAGAGAGATATTACTCATACCTTCTACCATACCTTTACCATGAATTATTTGAAGGCCCTTCTCTCTAATATGTCCAAGCCTTTGATGCCACATCATGGTCCTCTCCAAAGATCACTAGATTTTCTACTCCACTTTCAGGAACCACAGAGCTGTTGCACCCATCAACAACAGTGCTACCTTGCAGCTTGTAGAGAGTTCCAATCTGAGCTATCTGAGAGTTCTAATCTGAGCTCCCCACATCCATACCAGTGCTCCCTGAACCATCTTGTAGGTATGCTTCTCAAACATTGTTCTTACACCTGCATCACCCAACTTGCTTACAAAAATCAGATTTCTGGCCAATGCAGGAATATGCAGAACACTCAAAAGTGTTCTAACCCTTCCACCTTGCAACTTCAACTTTACTTTTCCTTGATCAACTATTCTAGGCTTCCTATCATCCCTAAAGAAGACATCACCACCATTTTATTTCTCATACTCACAGAACCACTCCCTATGGGGAGTGAAGTGAAAGGATGCACCCAAGTCAATCAACCATGCCTCATGATCTACATGTGTACTTAAAGAAGCCAAGTACACATCCGCACCTTCATCTGAGGTGTATTTTTCCTCTGCAGAAGGAGCATCATCAGATCCCTTTCCTTTATCAAGAGATTTAGATTTACAGTCCCTTTTGTAGTGCCCTTCCTTTCCACATTTCCAGCACACCACCTTTACAGGTTTTCCTGGAGATTTAGATCTTCCAGATTTACATCTCCCACTCAATGAATTATTTTTGTTTCTGTTCTGGGATCGTCCTCGTACAAACAAGGCATCACCATTCTGGCTCTCCATATTTTTCTATCTCATCTCCTCTATTAGCAAGGATGAGACTATTTCATCAAACTGCAAGGTAGTTGTATTGGTACCTATTGCAATAACCAGACTATCCCATGAATCTAGTAGAGAACACATCAAACTGATGCACTTATCTTCATCTAAAATTTTAATATCAATAGAAAATAACTAACTTACCATACTATTAAATGCGCTCAGATGCTCTGTCACTGAGTCTACATCTTTCATCCTCAGGTTATACAGCCTTTTCCGCAGGAACAGTTTATTCACCAGTGACTTAGATTGGTACAACATCCCTAACTTTTCCCACAAAGCCTTCACTGTAGCTTCCCATTATACATTCAGCAATATTAAATCTAAGACACACAATTGTATTGTGCTCTTTGCCTTCCAATCCAACTTCTTCCATTCTTCATCGAACACTCCCATTAGTTTAGTACCCGGATCTACCGTGATCCACTAATCTTTATCCACCAACAGATCATCCATCTTGAGTTTCCACAACTCAAAACTCTAACCATTAAATTTCTTGATCTCTATCTTTCCACTGCTCGCCATCTTCTTTCACCACTAGAATCGATCTCACAGATCTCCCACTGAATAGGGTCTACCATAGGCCTGAGTGAAACCCCTCAACAATAAAGTCGTCCCCTTTAAGCCAAAACAACCATGATACCAAATGTAGGTTTTAACCCCTACAGAAATTACCTACATACGAATTCTAAAACATAGAAAATAAACAATGCGAGAGCATAACACATAAAACACATATACACAAAGATTTTCCCCTGGATCCAAAAATTGGGACTACCAGCTTAATTATTCATTATGTTCTTTTTAATGTTACAATACATATTTATACATGCCGAAGCATCCAATACCATGGACCAAAAACCATTACATCCAAAACCATGGACCGAAAACTGTCCAAAACCATGTACGGAAATCATGCGCAAAACCATAAGTAGGTCCACCCAACCTAATATACGGTCCAAAAAACAAAATTTTTCGGGGCGCTGCCCTTGACCCCATAGAGTGGGGTTACCTGCGCCCCTCAAACCCCCTGTGACCCCCCCACTACGCAATTGACACAACGAAGGGGGGACCCTGCCCCCCTCTAAAACCCCGGTTAACTACGTGGGCTAGTCGTGGATAGAATATAACACAACCCAGCAATAATTGGTACATGTTTAGGTTCAATTTTCATTCTCTTATCATAAATAGATGTAAAAATAAAAATATGCAACAATAAATAGTAAAAGGATTTGTATCACTAGTAGCATAACTAGCCCACCTTTGCTCATTCTGAAATCTCCCTGGTGTTCTAGTTCTTCTAACCTTCTAACCTACATAGCCATTAATCTCCTTGGCAGAGCCATCATGTCATTCTAGTTACTTTGGTCTAAATGAAGTGTATTTCTATGCATTGAATGAAGGGATGAATCCACTATTTTTGTTTACACTCTCACTAATTACAAATAAATATACCAGCAACAAGGAAGGGATAGGCTGTGAGCTAAAAATGGAAAAGAAATTCCAAGAACCACAAGCAAGTTACTCAGTAAAATTGCTTGCCATTCGATTACTTCCGTGGTGAGGAAAGTGTACTCCATGTAAATTTTATAGATTATAATTGACCATCATTTTATTTTTATGTAAACATAATTTTCTTTGTGTCCTATTTTTTGCTTCAGTGGTGAGTCAAGTCTAGTCCATGAAAATTTTCTATATTACAACTTACCATCATTTTATTTGTATGTAAAAATAACAAAGTAATAATTCAACACATAATTCCATGTGGGACCCAACATAAAGGGCATGTGTCTCAGCCTTTCATTCTCTAGAACATGCCATGCATTCTATAACATACCATGCATTTCATTCTCTGGAACATACCATTGGACATCTCAAAAATTTTCCCTCCTTACCCTCAACCTTGTTCATTTCATCTTGGAGTCCATGCTCTACAAGTAATTATCATGTGTTTCTTAGTTTTTCTGAGCTATCTGATTGCTTCTACATATAGGATTGTGTTGGTGGGGTACTCCGAGTCTTGAATATCTGATCCATGGCTTTGCTTGTTATGTTATAGATGCCTAGGTGTTACCATTTCTATAGGAGCTGATTGGTGGATGAAGACGGTAACAAAGGGAGGGAGGAAGAGACATGAACCAACAAAACTAGTGATAACTAACAACCAACCTCCTTATTGAAGTAGTTACTCTAGTTACCGGGTTCTTCTTGAAGTTCTCCTTTCTTATTGCTCTTTTACCGAATATAGGTTTTCAACTAGCACTTCTCAGACACTCAGTGAACTAATCAAATCAAACCTCTTCAACCTGCTAAATATTTATCCTTTGTAGAACCATTTTATTTATTTATTTATTTATACAGTGAAATTTACAAGATTTTGTGTTCTTTTCTTTCAATGATTTGACTTGGTGTGCACATTACCATAGGGGCTATGCTTTGAAGTGACTCCAGCAAAAATTAAATGTGATACTTGTTTATTCTTTGAAAAAACATTCTATTTTATTTATATGATCCATTTTTCCGAGTTATGATAATTTGTAGAGTGTGCCAAAACTATGTTCAAACCAGAATATTTGACCATGATTAAGATTTCTAGGTATTTGTGTCTCTATTTGGTTATATATGATGTGCCTTCCCTTTAGGCTTCAGTTGGAATTAGGTGGAAATAAAAAAATAAAGCCAACTTTGTCATGTGGCCACTCCCACTATATTTAATATGTTTTTTAAACTCTAGCCTCCTTTTCTAAGCACCAAGATGTGTAAGGAGACCAACTAGCTCCTCTTGGGGATCCATTTTACATTATATTTATCTTTAATACAACATTGGTGAAATCATTACAAGGTTCCTACTTTGTTGTTATTTTTATCATTATGATTTGAGTGGGTATCCCTTGAAAACAAGACAAGAATCATGTGTTATGTGTGACAGGGCTTCCAGTGCCTACAAGTACCTTAGCTCATCCCCACGCAATCCATTAATTTTTTGCTCAGGTTTATTCATTAACTTCTCAACAAGTGCTTTTAGCAATATTCTTGTAGCTGTGATTGGATCTATAACAGTCAAACACACTATAGAAAGTGGCCCTTGTGCTATTCAAATACAATGTTGGAAGCTTCACTAGAATAACAAATATGCTATTTCTATAAGGAATAACAACTATTCATAGAATACTAATTTATTTGATTTTTTGAGTGCATGTAAAATTATTTAAGAAAAAAACAGTTCTAATTCATCAAGAAATTGTTGCTTCCTTGTTGCAGTCCTTAATTTGAATAGTCATACAATGCTTACATGTGTTGGATGGTCGACAGGGACCCCGATTGACTAATTATGCCAGATCACAAGTAGGTAAGATGTCGTTAACGGTTACTACCGGATCAATACTCTCTTAGTATTTATTTTGTTTTACTAAATTTTTTTCACTTTGCATCTTCAGAACAATATCTGTATGAATTCTATGATTTTCTTTTATTTATCTAATTTCTAATTTATAAGAATTTGAAACATTGTTACAGAATCCTCATAATGTGTATGTACATGGCTTCTTTTGCAATAGTTTACTTAACTACAAATTGTTTTGGAAGCCATGAAAACATTGTTGGTGGCAAGTGCAGAGGACAAGCCCTGTTTGTCTTTCTATTTAAACCATGTTAGTCTTGAAACATGGGAGTAGATATGATAAGAGTAAAATATTGATAAAAATGGAACTCCCTCTATATTCCTCCCACCAAACTTCCAACATGCCAATGAATGTAGAGTTGTCTACCAATAGAGAGAGAGTTTTTTATGGTTAAATATATTATTTTGTGTTGATGAAGTCAAAGGAGGAGCCCACTTAGGCAATCAAATATCGTTTTTCACTATTGGAAGACAACCCATTAACCAAAGCCAAAGATTATGAAAGGTGAGATATGATCATGGTGATTTTGTAACACTTAGATGGCGATAGTAAACAACATGGATAATGAAAGGTGAGATATGATCATGGTGATTTTGTAACACTTAGATGGCGATAGTAAACAACATGGATAGTGTGTGCATCAATTCCCTGAACTTGCAGCTGGTGCCTTTAGCTTAGAGTTATATCTCATAGTCCTAGAAAATATCTCAATGAACATCAACATTGTTGCTAATGAGATACTCAAGCATATCATCATGGACAATATGGGCCACATTAATCTATCAAAAGCATCCGCACAACCTTGGAGCATAGATGCCTAATAGCATGAAACCCACTAAACTCCGATCCAATTTGAGAAGAGATTGAAGGGAGATCTATTTTTATATGGACACTTCAGGTCCCAGGAACTCCAGGCCAGGCTGAACTCTAGAATCTATGCCCCTTTTGGTGAATAATTTGCAAACTTGTCTAGTAAATTTGATTTGTTTCACAGTATTATAATTTACTAGTCCATAGTAAATCATATATTAGTGTTAATGGAAACTCGGTGCATGGAATGGAAATAGGAAATCATACTGCCCATAAACACTGTAGAACTAATTTTTCTCTTAGCTTTGGTTGACTAGGGTATCATTGCAAAACTTATGAGAGGTCTGCAAAGTTACCTAGTATCGTCATACATACATGAACTTAAAGGTTTGGAGTTCAATACATGTAGCTTGACTTGACCAATCTTATTGTAGGATCAAATACTAAGGCCATAATTTTTTATCTTATATGATTTCTTATATAGCTAAAATTGTATGGTTTGGTTACCCAATGGATGAAACGACTTTTAATCCAATAAACCAGAAATATATTTAAAACTAAAAGCTTGATCTCTCTAAATTACATCATTTAAAACTAAAGACAATCTCCTAAATTACATCATTTTATTCCAATTTGAAGTATAATCACCAAAAACTTGGAGATGTCTCAGTTCCCATCCATGGCTACTTGGGTTAAACATTCATCCATTTGCTTTCATTCTTTGTTAAACATTTATTTTCTAGATAGATTTTAGACAAAACTATCTAGCGGCAGGGACTACCGGTGCGTAAGCCCTTGTTAATATCGTGATATTTTGTAATCTCTGTCTCAATAATATTCCTTACGCTTTCTTTTACAAATCTGAAATGAAATTTGACGGAGGGAATTGTATAAATGAATTTACGTATTCTTTATATTTTAATTCTTTGAAATGTGATGAATTCACAATGAGAACCGTGCACCTTAAATTGCATCTATTTGTTAATATGCTCATCTCCATCCAAGAATGTGGAGATGCATATATGGAGCAGTTGTGAGATAAATAGCCCAATACATAAATACGATCCCTAACCTTCTTATAATTTCTCTTATTCTTCCAAAGGTACGTAACCTTCTTGTAATTTATCTATTTTTATAATTTTTTTTAATGTTATATTTGTTTGATATTTTGATATTTACTTCCCATTAGAATATACTGTTGATAATACATTAATCAGAAATTATTGCTAGTTTGGCCAATGAGGTTATTCTCGATTGAAATGACGCTTGTTCTTAGAATATACGGCTGATAATACATTAATCAAAAATTACTGCTAGTTTGGCCAATGAGGTTATTCTCGATTGAAATGACGCTTGTTCTCAAACATTTATATGCATGATTTTGTACCAAACAATATATGGTTTTGTTCAGGACATGAGCAACTGCCACCTTTAGAACAGGATCGAGCCCTACTCTAGTACCTTATTAGATAGTGGCGATAAAATTGTTATAGAATCTTGTAGTATCATGATCCATGTTGATTACCAAATTGTAATTGCATTATATATATCATTTTTATTAATGAAGGTTCATCTCTCAGATATTACGACCATCAACCTAGAAGTATCAATTTTTTCTCCATCAATACGAACATATTATAAAATAAAAATGAGGGTTTGATGAAGCATGTGTAATGTATTAATTCACTGTTCCAAATCGGAATCACGAAATCGATTATCAAATCTAAATCAAAATTACCATAAACATTAATTGCACTGGATCAATTACAATGTTACGAGAAATTCAAGAGGTAGCTAATGAAAATGTTTGGAAATGGCTGGTAAAAAATGGAAGTTAACAGAAACAATCCATCAAAGTATATCGTTGTAGCTTGAGAAATCATTCATTAGAAATAACTATTCGGAATTTTGACCAAGCAAATTTGTCATACTCACTCCATTTATGTGCACTTCTATGCATATTTGAAAGGAAAAAACACCATAGAGTGTTTTAACCAAAACAAAAATTCAAATGCATCCAACAATTTACCTTAAAGTGTGTAAAACCATTTACAAAATAAATAAATAATACTAACCCTAAGTCACGACATGCTTCCTAGACACTTCAAAGTGTAAGGTCCACTCTCAACTATCGTGTCAAAATGGCTGTGTACCTTGTTCTTGTCCTTCCCACTCTAATCCACACACAAGTCAAATAAAGGAGAGCGTGAACATTTGTGCTCTCTCTCGGTAACGTGATTGAAATGGAAAAATACATTGAATTGTCTTCTGCATTATTGCTTTCAAAGAAGAAATATATGTCTTACTAATAACATCTTATTTTGAATGTTGGAAGAATCACGGAACCTCTATGGAATCTGTAATTTCCACCTTGGGATTCTAGTTACTGGTTTGGAACATTTACCAATATTTGTTGGTTTTGGTGTAACCGAAAACCTCTTCATGGTATCAGAGCCTGGATAGGTTCGATTCCCCTGAGTTGCATTTGAGGGGTGTTGGAAGAATCACTACACCTCTATGGAATCCATAATTTCCATCCTGGGAACCTAGTTACCGGTTTGGAATGTTTACCAACACCTGCCTGCCTGCGGGTTTTGGTGTAACGGAAAACCACCTTTGGTGTAACGGAAAACCACCATGCGGATTCTAGATGTGTAACAGAAAACAACCCTGGGGATGGGTTTTGGTGTAACGGAAAACCACCCTGGGGATCCTAGTTGTGTAACAGAAAACCACCCTGCTGATCTCTTGTTGATCTTAGTTACTGGGGATTTGGTGTAACGGAAAACCACCGAGGATCCTAGTTACTGGTTTGGAATGTTTACCAACACCTGCGGGTTTTGGTGTAATGGAAAACCACCCTGGAAATCTTAGTCACTGGTCTGGAACTTTTACCAACATTACGAATTTTGGTATAACTGAAAACCTCTTCAATGAAAGTCTCATTGGCAATGTTCCTACCAATACCATGCCCTTGGCCAAAGATTAACCCTCTATTACAAAATTATGCGAGCATTGACACTGTTGGTAACTGATCACAACCTCGAAGTCGACGCATAGTTGTTCTTGGGGATTCCATCCTAGTGAATGTAGTAATCACATCGACATTGATGGTAGTCAGCATTCTCTCATCTCAATTCACCCCAAGCTTTCAACTGAATGATAAAATTTATCGTTGGATAGTTCCAGCTCAGTTTTGATCTGTGAAGAGACGATTCGACCATAAAGCCTTTACTAAATCGACCCCAGCATATAGAAACAAAAATGGTTAATAAAATAGAGGTCAGAGAAGTGGGGAGAATGCCATTGTCATTTGGACAAGCCTGAATGAGGATAAAAAAAATGTTTATGATAATCCGCATGAAGCTTAAGCTAGTCAACGTACTTATGTAATTCTAAAATGTTAAAACCATTCTCAAGGAGCTAATCAACCGAACAACGCAAAATGAGCTTCATAGACCCTAAGAAGTACAAAATGTTCAGCCGAAGGCTTCCTATTTTATGTTTAGGTGGAGGTGTGAAAGTAGGGGTTGATTATTTAAAAAAAATAAATTTGAAAACTGAGATTAACTCTGGTACTAATATGCCCACAATATCCTTCGTCTTAGTCCCATATCTACGGATTTGCTGAGAGGGAGCATGAAGCGACGACCAAAAAGTCGTAAATGTTATTTTTTTATTTATGCAGGCAGTCTGGCCCAACACTTCCATTCTCCACCGCCATTCTCTGCCAATTCGTCTGCATCGCAAGGCATCAAGTGTGGTGAGATTATACGAGCTACATTAGTTGGGATTGTGTTCATTCTTCCACCGGGTGTTCATTTTAAATTCCTCCACATAGATTTGTAACATTCACAAGTTCATCTATAACATTTGCCGCTTCATCTGGTGTTTACATTATTCCACATTGATCTGTAATGTTTTCGGCCGCATGTACAAAGTTTTCTGCTTCATCTGGTGTCTATTAGTGTAGTTTTTCGGCCGCATGTACAAAGTTTTCTGCTTCATCTGGTGTCTATTAGTGTAGTCTTTGCACTCTTTTCAGTTAGCCATCAAAGTCTCTTGCTTGCAGCTTGGTGTCTGACGAGTACCGAAGGTCCAGATATGGCATGACGCCTGCTTCGGCTATGGACAGGTCGTGATCGTCACCTCATTTGGACAGCAACCGGAGTTCACAAACAACATCCTTCTGTGCTTCTTTCGATGTGATGAGGATCTCAGAATCAGGGGTTCACACGCATTTCTATGCCAAAACATTCTTGGCTTGGGGATGTGTGTGGGCATTTGGGCTTTTTCTGAATTGGATTTTATGTCTCGATTGCCTACAAATGTTTACATACAGAATTTTCAATTTGAATTTGTAAACGCACGCCCAACATTTAAATTTTTATTTCATACACTCTGAGAGTCCATTTTGGTATTTGATTTTTTCTGTTTTATTTACAGGAAAGGAGACGGTGGATTTGAAAGGGAAGTTGATTGAATCTGACAAGTGATTAGACTGGATCGAACATGGCATAAGCGGGTTGTGTAACCCACCCCACTATGCTAATCATCTAAATTTGAAAGAATTTGTTAACGACGACAAATATGAAATTGTTAGTTTCTTTTTGTTACCATGGGGTCTGTATATATAATTTTGGATAGGTCCAGACATGGGTCAGACGCAACTTCCTCCCACCAATATTAAAATATGGTTTCATTTGCCGATTGTGAGTGGTCGAGACTGAAAGTACAGTGGAGATGTCGGGGTTGTGCACATCCGGCGATGTCTGAGGTGTGAACCGCGTTGCTCGCGTTGGTGTTTACGCTACGCTTAAAAAACAAAATATGCGCTTTCAATCCTACTCACACTTTCCTCTACATTTGGTTTGCCATGAATCTTATTTTATTGCGAACCTTCGCTGCCAATATTGGTTCAATTGTAACAGAATAATTAAAAAACAAAAAAATATTCGTAGCTTTTTCAGAATCCCATTAATCTGAATTGTAGAGATGTTAGAATGAGGTTTTTTTTGTTTATAATATTCCATGTTTTATCATTTCCTAAACAAAATTTTAGGTTCGACATAACAGGACGGGAAATGAATTAGGAACCACAAAAAAAAAAATAGGGGTGTTGTCTGTTGGAATTTAATTCCAACTGCAACATAAACAGCTGGACAGAAATTCGATTTGCTGTAGATATTCCAGACTGTTGGATGCCTCAAAGTCGTGCTTGATATTTTGCACATTAATGTGCATTAAATTTTCAGAATTAAATTCCCTTGCAACAGCTGACTTCATTTCTTCAAAAGGCATCACCGCTTACTGCATTCAATACGCAGATAAACTTTAGAAAATATTTTTATTATTTTATTGTTTAAAGTCAAATATGTTTTTAATATATAAATGTAATGAACAACAGTTCTTTTTCATGTTAGAAGAATGTTAGAGAGTTTGAGAAATAGAAAAAGACAGAGAAGAAGACAGAGCACAGAAAATAGCAAGAAAACAGAGTCGATGTGTTTTGGAGTAGGAATGCATCCTACAAGCTGTTTCAACAACTGTCTGTGTGTTTCAGCAACAGACTGTGTGGTTGAAAATGGTGTTTCAGCAACTATTTGCTAGATGCTGAAACATGAATCTGTGTTAAAAAAAAAAAAAAAAAAAAAACAGAGTATGGAGTTTTTAGTTATTCGAGTGTAGTTCTGAAGTAGTTTGTACCTTTATTGTCATTTCTATGGTTAATAAAAACATAGTTTTTTTCCATATCTTCTTTGCCCAGATTTCTCTCATTTCTTTGTGTTGAGTTGATGAACTTTGCTTCCTCTGTTTTGTTCGAAATTATCAGAAATTTCCAACATGGTATCAGAGCTGGTCTAGGCACTCAATGAGTTAAAAACATAGTTTGTTTTTCACTGTATGAGTTGTAAGAAGCTTATTGAGCAGATTTTCTCTAGCAGAGAAAGTTTTTGCTTGTTTTTAATTATACAGTCAGTATCTCTTCTTTACTTATACAGGTTAAGATGGCAGATGCTGGAACTGGTTTGACAAATTTCCAACTGCCACAGTTTAATGGGAAAAATCACAGTTATTGGTCCATAACAATGAAAGCATTGTTTGCTTCTCAAGGAATATGGGAGCTGGTTGAAACTGGCTATGCTGAACCTGCAAATGCAACAACGTTGGCTGCTTTGACAGTAGCAGAAAGAGACCAGTTGAAGAGCGACAGGAAGAAGGATGCCAAATCCCTCTTTTTTCTCTTCCAATCAGTACATGAAAGTGTTTTTCCACGGATTGCATCAACAACAAAATCCAAGGAGGCATGAGATATTCTCAAAACTGCCTATCAAGGCATGGAGAAAGTGAAGACTGCAAAGTTGCAGATGTTAGGGAGCGACTTTGAAACGCTCAGCATGAAGGAATCTGATACAATAGATTCATTCTTCACTCAGGTTATTGGGTTGATAACCCGTATAAGATCTCATGGTGAGATTCTTGAAGAAAGAAGGATTGTAGAGAAGATCTTGAGAATTTTACCCTCAAGGTTTGAATCTATTGTGGTAGCAATAGAAGAAACAAAGGATTTCTCACAGTTCACAGTAGATGAACTGAGTGCTTCTCTTATGTCTCATGAACACAGACTGAGTAGAAGAACAGATTCCTCTTTTGAACAAGCATTCAAGACTCAGATGTCTTTTTGCCAAGGAAAAGGTCGAGGCAGAGCAAATAACAGAGGTCGTGGAAGAATCCAAAACAAAGGCAGAAATAATCCTGCAAGCACAAGCAGAAGGAGCTGCAATCAGAACCATGATGAAGGTTCAAGCAAACAGCAAGCTCATGGACAAAAGTATGACAAATCCCAAGTCCAATGTCATTATTGTAAGAAATATGGGCACTATGCCAATGAATGTAGGAAAAAACAAAATGACATGAATAGTAGGCAGAATGCTAATTTTTCAAATGAAGAAGATAAGAATCCAAAGATTGTGTTGTTAGCATGTAACATTGCACAAGACAAACAAGAAGATTTTTGGTTCTTAGACTCGGGTTGTAGTAATCACATGATTGAAAATATTGCAATGTTTGCCAATTTGGATGAAAATGTGAAATTTGAGGTAACAACAGGAACTGATAGTAAGATATTTGTCAAGGGTAAGAGCAGAGTCAGTATCCGAGCAAGAAACGGAGAACAGATGATTTTGCCAGAGGTATACTATGTACCTGGTCTGAAATGTAATCTTTTGAGCATTGGATAGCGCATTGACAAAGGTTACAATGTGTTCTTCAAAGATGATATGTGTACAATCAGAGACATACCTCCAAGTAAGAAGATCATTGCACAGATGCAGATGACCAGCAATAGAATGTTTCCTCTCAAACTCAGGACAGATTTGAAAGAAGGAAGAACTATTGCAGCTGTAACATAAGAAGTCTTTCAGGAGCAAGTGAAAGATGAGAATTGGTTGTGGCACTTGAGATTTGGACATCTCAATTTCGGAGGCTTGAATCTGTTGCACAGAAAGGGAATGGTAAAGGGATTGTCATTGATCGAGAAACCGGACAGCCTTTGTGAAGGCTGCATCTTGAGCAAGCAACACAAAGAAAGCTTTCCAGCAGGAAAGAGTATAAGGGCAAAAGCACCCTTGGAAATTGTTCACTCTGATGTGTGTGGACCGATGCAAATACCATCATTTGCCGGAAATAAATATGTTTTAACTTTCATTGATGATTACACTAGAAAGACATGGGTGTATATGCTGAAACAGAAGAGTGAAGTGTTTGAGAAATTCTGCCACTTCAAAACTCTTGTTGAGAAGCAGTGTGGGCATTATATCAAAGTGCTCAGAACAGATAGAGGAGGAGAGTACATCTTCAAAGACTTTTTGCATTTTTGCAGAGAGAATGGCATACAAAAGTAGTTCACCGCGAGGTATACACCTCAGCAAAATGGTGTTGCCGAAAGGAAGAATAGGACCATTCTTGACATCGTCAGAAGTATGTTGAAGGCAAAACACTCGCTGCATGAGTATTGGGCAGAAGCTGTCATTTGCGCAGTTTACATCTTGAATAGATGCCCAACTAAAGCTGTCATGAACAAAATACCAGAAGAACCATGGAGTGGTCAAAAGCAAACTGTCACTCACATGAGAGTATTTGGTTGTGTAGCATATGCACATGTACCGGATCAGCTAAGGAAGAAGCTTGACAGTAAGGGGCAAAAGTGTGTCTTTATTGGCTATTGTGATGAGTCAAAAGCATACAAACTCTATAATCCATCCACCAAGAAATTGATAGTAAGTAGAGATGTGCAGTTCATTGAAGATGAAGGTTGGGATGGGAGCTTAGAGAAGACAGTGAATGTGAAGACAATTGTATCTTACGAAGAAGAAGAGGAAGGGACAGCAGCAAATAATCCTTCCTTGGTGGCTCCTCCTCCACCACAGCAAGTACAACAAACCACACCACAAGATGGAATTCGAACAGCCTTGAGAAGTCAAGGAAGTGCTTCTCCAAGCACACCACAGGGATCAGAAATACCCTCAAGTTCGGATGGAACTCCAAGCACACCAAGAAGACCAAGATTCAGAAATCTGAATGAGATTTATGAACAAGGAGAGGTAAGTAACAATACCGGTCTGAATTCATTATTCGCTTTGTATTGTTATGTCGATGACCCAGTTCATTTTGAAGATGTTGTAAATGAAGATAAATGGATTGAAGCAATGAATGAAGAAATTAGTGCAATTGAGAAAAGTAAAACATGGGAGTTAGTGAACCTCCCTGAAAGAAAAGATGTTATTGGAGTTAAGTGGGTCTATAAGACCAAAAGCAATGCTAAAGGCAAGATTGACAGGCACAAAGCAAGACTTGTTGTGAAAGGCTACAAACAGCAACAAGGCAAAGACTATGATGAAACATTTGCACCAGTAGCGAGGATGGAAACAGTATGAACAATGTTGTTTGTTGCGGCACAACACAAATGGAAGATTTATCAGATGGATGTTAAATCCGCATTCTTGAATGGAGTGTTAAAAGAAGATGTTTATGTTGAACAACCTCCAGGCTATGAAGTTGAAGGCTAAGAGCATAAAGTCTGCAAACTCAAGAAGGCTCTTTATGGACTAAAGCAAGCTGCAAGAGCATGGTACAGCATAATAGATGCTTATCTGATTGAGAATGGGTTTGATAAGTGTGATGGTGAACCCACACTCTACATAAAGGAGAATGACGGTAAGATTCTTATTGTTGTTTTATATGTAGATGATTTGATTTTTACTAGCGATGATGCTTCTCTCATTGCTAATTTTAAAGCAGTCATGAAAAGTGAATTTGAAATCACTGACTTGGGCTTCTTAAGATATTTTCTTGGAACTGAAGTAGACCAAAGTGAAAATGGTATTTTCATTTCTCAAGTTAAATATGTAGAAGCAGTGTTGAAGAGATTTAACATGCAGAACAGCAAGGCAGTTGTGACTCCAACAGTAATGGGGTTGAAATTGACCAAAGAAGACAGCAGGAAGGATTTTGATCCAAAATTATACAAGAGCATAGTTGGTAGCCTTATGTACTTGACTGCAACTAGGCCGGACATTATGCACGCTGTGAGTTTAATCTCCAGATTTATGGAAAGACCGAAAGAAACTCATTCGCAGGCAGCTAAGAGGATTCTAAGGTATGTGAATGGAACGAAGGGGTTTGGTATTTTATACTCCTCTTCTGAAAGTTTCATGTTGACAAGTTACACTGACAGTGATTGGGCTGGAAGTGTTGATGATAGGAAAAGCACATCGGGATACGTGTTTCATATGGTATCGGGAGCCATCTCATGGGCTTCCAAGAAGCAACCAGTTGTGTCTTTGTCAACAGCGGAGACAGAGTATGTGGCAGCAACAGCAGCAGCATGCCAAGCAGTGTGGCTCAGAAGAGTTTTCAGAGATTTGTGTCATGAACAAGAAAAGGGCACAACCATTTACTGTGACAATAGCTCGGTAATAGCATTGTCTAAAAACTCTGTTTTTCATAAAAGGACAAAGCACATAGACACCAAATTTCACTTCATACGTGAATTGGTTAACAATGGTTAGATTGTTTTGCAGCACTGCAGAACAGAGGATCAGTTAGCTGACATCTTGACAAAACCATTGGGAAAGAAAAGTTTTGATCATTTCAAGAAATGCCTGGGTATGCAGAAAAACCCAGCAGTTGAAATTAAGGGGGAGTGTTGGAATTTAATTCCAACTGCAACATAAACAGCTGGACAGAAATCTGATTTGTTGTAGATATTTCAGACTGTTGGATGCCTCAAAGTCGTGCTTGATATTTTGCACATTAATGTGCATTAAATTTTCAGAATTAAATTCCCATGCAACAGCCGACTTCATTTCTTCAAAAGGCATCACCGCTCGCTGCATTCAATACGCAGATAAGCTTTAGAAGATATTTTTATTATTTTATTGTTTAAAGTCAAATATGTTTTTAACATATAAATGTAATGAACAACAGTTCTTTTTCATGTTAGAAGAATGTTAGAGAGTTTGAGAAATAGAAGAAGACAGAGCAGAGAAAACAACAAGAAAACAGAGTCGCTATGTTTTGGAGCAGTAATGCATTCTATAGGTTGTTTCAACAATTGTCTGTGTGTTTCAGCGACAGACTGTGTGGCTGAAACTGGTGTTTCAGCAACTGTTTGCTAGATGTTGAAACACGAATCTGTGTTAAAAAAAAAAAAAAAACAGAGTATGGAGTTTTTAGTTATTTCAGAACTGTAGTTTTGAAAAAGTTTATACCTTTTATTGTCATTTCTATGGTTAATAAAAACAGAGCTTTTCTCGATATCTTCTTTGCCCAGATTTCTCTCATTTATTTGTGTTGAGTTGAGGAATTTTGCTTCCTCTGTTTTGTTCGAAATTATCAGAAATTTCCAACATTGTCTGGTTGCCCTAATCCAATTTTTAAATTCGACATAACAAGAAGCCATTTTTTTTTTTAAGATGACAGGAAAAACACTAGATAAAAAAGGAAAAGAGAAGCAAATGGCGGAAATAGTTTTTAATCGAAGTAAAGGAATTGGATGTTTATCAATTCTTTGAATACTATTTCTAGTTTAATTGGTACGTTTCAAATTAATTATTCCATTAAAAATTGAACCATTGAAAAGACTAACGTTGTGGTTTGTCAAAAGTAGTGGAGCCGAGTATCTTAAAAGTTTGTTGGTCTATTTGAAAAGCTGCTCAGTAACATCTCACACATTTTCAGTATAAAATAATTATATAAGTAGCCAACAAGTTTTTCTCCGCGAGTGTCAAAGTGTTTTACGACTTTGCTGAAATTGTATACATATTGTATTATAATTAAAGGTGATTGACATATTTTGAGTTATACCATTAATTTTTAAAAAGGGAAAAGAGTGTTGATAAATGTATTTTAATTTTATTTGATTTCTATGGGATGGATAAGCAGACTTAAAGTATTAATAATAGTAATGAAAATATTTATTATTTTAATTATGTTGGATTATAATTAATTATCATTGATTTGTATTTATTATGATTGGATTATATTGGTTATAGTTGACTATTTTTTAGTTAGTTAATTATATTTGATTATCGATAATTGTGATAAATTAACTTTAATTATGGTTGGTTAGTTATGGTTGATTTTAGTTGATTATTATTAACTAGTAATTTTATCACTTTCAATATGACTATTATGGGAAAATGATTAGTAATCTAATAATTTTAAGTATTTATTTTATATTTATGTGTATAAAACATAAGCAATTTGTTTTTTTTCTTTTAATTTCCATTGTAAACCAAGAAATATTAGAAGATTAAAAAATTATTAATATTTATTACCCACAATTTAAAAAATAAAAACAAAAAACAAATACAAATGTTAATTATTTAACATTGAAATTAATTAATTAATAAATTAAAAATCTAAAATAATATTATAATGTATATGTATAAAACATATGTAAAATTAAAATATATATATATTTTCATCCTCAAACCAAGAAATATTGGAGGATTAAGAAATTATTAATATTTATTGCACACATTTTAAAAAATAAGAATAAAAGCAAAATTTAATTATTTAAGATTGAAATAAGTAAATTAGATAAAAAACTAAAACAATATTATAATAATTTATATTTCAGATCATCCATGATCTAAATGGACATTATTTTACGTGGCATTTTCTTAACTTTTAATTTTCAATGGTTATTTACATTCCTAAAAAAAGACTCGAACCTTTCCTTTCATATCTTTTCCAAAAACGTTGAAGCACATTGCAGATGTTTTCCTTTTATTTTACGAAAAGATTAAAAGTGCGGAGATAAGATTCACATTTTGTATACCTTGGTTGATAATATTTTTCTTAGAGTTTATCATAGACTTTTCTCAAAATGAAAATCATTCATGGGCAACTATGGTCAAACGTCACATTGGGATAAAGATTGTCTCAATATGAACATCAACCATGGTCAGCCATGGTTGAATGTCAAATTGTGACAAACATTGTCTTGACATTAAAATCAATCATGACCAACCATGGTCCATTGTCACATTGTGACAAGGATTGTCTGAATATGAAATTCATTCATGGTCAACCATGTTCCAATATAACATTGTGATAAATATTCTTTCGATAAAAAAATTAAACCTACTCAACCATGGTCAATCATGGTCAACGATGGTCCAACATCACATTGTACCAAAGATTGTCTCGACATTAAAATAAATCAAGGTCAACCATGGTCCAATGTCACGTTGTGATACAAATTGTCTCAATATGAAAATCAACCATGTTCCAATGTCGCATTGTGACAAAGATTCTCTCAATATGAAAATCAATCATGGTCAACCATGGTCAATAACCATGTTCACATTGTGACAAAGATTCTTTCTTGGTCCAATGTCATATTGTGACAATCATGGTCAACCATGGTTGAACCTCGTAGTGTAACAAAGATTGTCTCAATATGAAAATCAACCATGGTAAACCATTTTCCAATGTCACATTATGGCAAAAGTTGTCTCAATCTGAAAATAAATCATGGTCAATCATGCGAAACCATGATCAAATGTCACATTGTGAAAAAAGATTGTCTCGATATGAAAACAACCCATGGTTAACCATGGTGCAATGCCGCATTCTAACAAAGACTATCTCAATATGAAAATCAACGATGGTCAACCATGTTCCAATGTTGCATTGTGACAAAGATTGTCTCAATATGAAAATCAACTGTGGCCAATCATGGTAAACATGGCCACATTATGACAAATATTGTCTTAATATGAAAATCAAGGATGGTCAACCATGTTTAGCCATTGTCCAATGTCAAATTGTGAAAAAGGTTGTCTCACTATGAAAATCAATCATGGTCAACAATAGTCCAATATCACATTGTGACAAAGATTGTGTCAATATGAAAATAAACCATGGTCAACCATGTTTATTTTAAGGTTTATAATATTTCTCTTAGGGTTTGTATTCCTTGGGTTTATAATCCCTTCGGTTTTCAGTATTAATCCATTGGGTTTATAATATTTATCTTATGGTTTATATACCATGGGTTTATAATACTAATCCCCTGGGTTTAATATTATTGCCTTGGGTTTATAATACCTTAGGGTTTTAGAATCAACCCGTTGGGTTTATAATACGTCATCATTTTAGAATCAACCCCTTGGGTTTATAAATCTAATGGTTCATATTCTTAGGGTATAATATTATTCATAAGGTTTACAGTAATAAGCCTAGGGCTTAATATAAGGCCCTTGGGTTTATAATCATAGTCACTATACATAATCATGGTCCATTATCACATTTTGACAACGATTGTATCAATATGTGAATCAACCATGGTTAACCATGGTAAAATGTTGCATTGTGACAAAGATTGTCTCAATATGAAAATAAACCATTGTTGAACACTGTCAACCATGTTTATTTTAGGGTTTACAGTATTTATCTTATGGTTTATAGACATAGGGTTTATAATATTATTCCATTGGGTTTATCCATTAGGTTTAATATTACTCACTTAGGTTTATAATCCCTTGGGGTCTTAGTATTAATCCCTTGGTTTATTATTCTATTGGATTTATAATATTAATACGTTGGATTTACTAATCTAAGTGTTCGTTTCCCTAGTGTGTAATATTAATCATAGGGTTTATAATATAAATTGTTGGGTTTAATATAAATCCCTTGGGTTTATAATCATTATCAACCATGGTCAATAATGGTCCCATGTCACATTAAAAAAAAAAAGATCTCAATATGAAAATAAACCATGGTCCAATGTCAGAATGTGACAAAGATTGTCTCAATATGAAAATCAATCATGCTAAACAATGATCATCCAGGGTCCACCATCATTTTGTGACAGATATTGTCTTAATATGAAAATGAACCATGGTCAATCATGTTTATTTTAGGATTTATAATATCAATCCCTTGGGTTTATTAATCTAAGGGTTCATATTCCTAAGGTATAATATTATGCATATGGTTTGTAATATTAATCGAAAGGTTAAATATAAATCCCTTGGGTTTAGAATCATGGCGAACCATGGTCAACAATGGTCCAATGTCACATTGTGCCAAATATTGTCTCAATAAGAAAATTAACCATGGTCAACCATGTTAAACCATGGTCCAATGTCGCATTGTGACAAATATTGTATCAGTATGAAAATCAATAATTGTAAACCATGGTCAACCATGTTTACTTTAGGGTTTCCAATATTTATCTTAGGGTTTTTATACCTTTGGTTTATAATATTTATCCCTTGTGTTTAATATTATTCCCTTGGGTTTATGATCATGGTCAACCATGATCCAACATCACTTTGTAACATAGAATCTCTCAATATGAAAACCAACCACCGTCACATTGTGATAAGGATTTTCTCAATATGTAAATCAATCGTGGTCAACCACAATCCATATTATAACATTATTGTGCTTAATATTATTCCCTTGGATTTATAATATCAATTCATTGGATTTATAATCCAAGTGTTCATATTCTAAGGGTATAATATGATTCATTGGGATTATAATTAGTCTTCGGGTTTAATACAAATCCAGTAGGTTTATAATCATGGTGAACCATGGTCCAACGTCACATTCTGACAAAGATTATCTCAATATAAATATCAACCAATGTCGCATTGTGACAAGGATTATCTCAATAAGAAAATCAACCATGGTTAATAACCATGGTCACATTGTGAGAAAGATCGACTCTTGGTCCAACTTCACATTGTGACAACCATGGTCCAATGTTGCATTGTGACAAGGATTGTCTCAATATAAAAATCAACCATGTTCTGATGTCGCATTGTGACAAAGGTTGTCTCAACCGTCACTAGTCATGGTCAATCGTGGTCAACCATAGTTAATAACCATGGGAAATCGTAGTCAACCATGGTAAACCATGGTTAATAACCATTCCCACATTGTGACATAGATTGTCTCTTGGTTCAACTTTTCATTGTCTCGATCATGGTCATCCATGGTCAACCATTGTCCAATGTTGCATTGTCACAAATATTGTATATGGGGATCAAACATGGTGAACCATGGTCATCCATCAGCTAATGTCACATTGTGACAAAGTTTGTCTCAATATGAAATCCAGTCATGTTAAACCATAGGCCAACGTCACATTGTCACAAATAATGTGCCAAAGTGAAAATCAACCATGGTTAGCCATGTTTATTTTAGGGTTTATAATATTTATCTTAGGGTTTATATACTTTGGGTTTATAATATTTATCATTTGGGTTTAATATTATTCCCTTGAGTTTATAAACCCTTTGGTTTTTAGTATTAATCCCTTGGGTTTATAATATTTATCTTAGGGTTTATATAGTTATGTTAATAAAATGTATACTAATCATCCACCTATTGACATATATCAACAAAATTTACTAATGTGTTTGTATATGTGCTTCATATATGCCTATCGGCATATATCAACGACAATAGTAAATTTCAGTGTGGTTTATAATATTTATCCTAGGGTTTATGTATCTTCAGTTTATAATATTAATCCCTTGGTTTAATATTTTTCCCTTGGGTTTATATTATCACTCCCTTGGGTTTATTAATGTAAGGGTTCATATTCTTAGTGTTTAGGTTATAAATTCCTTGGGTTGATTTATGCCTTGGATTTATGATATTAATAATCACTTATGTTTATAATATTAATCCCAAGTGTTTTTAAATTTATTAATCAATTATTTATTATCAAAAAATTAATTAAATCATTATTATTATGTTTTTTTTAACATATATTATTTATTAGTAATATGTAATTAAATGATTAACTAATAAATATTCTTAGTAATAATACAATACATTCTTTTGTAAGGTTCACAAGATTACATCTTCATCATGTCCAATATATCACCCCGGGTGGGGAATTGAACCAATGACTTCACATCAAGGAGTGTTAGAGCACCTAATCATGTCTATGCAAGACCGTATCAATAGTAACAATACAATATTAGTGTTAGTATTATTATTTAATTGAATTATTCAATTATTCAATTTGATTTAATTATTTAATAATTTTAAATTACTTATTATTATTTATTTATTTAGTATAAACATTAATTAATACAATAATCTTAATAGTAATAATTATTTTAAAATGGTTATAAAAATCTTTATAAAAATTAAATATTTTTATTAATTATAATAACAATAATTAGATGAAGGCTTATTATATGATTTATAGGTGGAGGTAGGGTGGTTGATTTTTTTTCTAAATATAATTGGATGACTGAGATTGACTTTGGAGAAAATATACCGAGAATATCCTTCATCTTAGTCTTAGTCCCATATATGGCTCTGCTGTGAGGGAGCATGAAAAGGATAAAAAAATTTAAACTTTATTTTTTTATTTATGCATGTAATCTTGCCTGACACTTCCATTCTATGCCGCCATTCTCTGCTAATTCATATTCATCACGAGGCATCCAAATGTTGTGATATTATATAAGGTACATTAGTTGGGATTGTGTTCATTCTTCCACTGGGTGTTCATTTTAAATTCCTCCACACTAATATGTAACGTTTGCAGCTTCATATGTAACATTTACCACTTCATTTGGTGTTTACAATACTCCACATTGATCTTTAATGTTTGTGACTTCATTTACAAAGTTTGTTGCTTCATCTGGTGTCTATTTATGTATTCTTTGCACTCTTTTTAGTTAGCCATCAAAGTTTCTTTCTTGCAGTTTAGTGTCCGGCGAGTAGGCAAGTTCTAGAAATGGCATGATGCACTACTACATGTAGGGGGGTTTTAAGACAATATTTGAGTCAATTGTCTTAACTTAAGACAAAAAGAAACTTGTGTATTTTCTTAAATATTTTCTTTAAGATGGTGTCTCAAAATTATTGTCTTAATAATCTGTCTCTATCAACACAATATAGAACACATATTATTATTGTCTGTATAAAGAGAGGAATTATTGTCTCTAGAGACAATTTCATTTGTCTCTCTAGAGACCATTTCATTTTTGTCTCTTTAGAGACAATTACATTTTTCTCTTTTCAGAGACAATAGCTAACATTAAAAACATATTTTCTCTATAGAGACTACATGTCCATAATTCAAACTATTGTCTCTCTAGAGACAATATAAAAAAATATTTAAAAAAAATAAACAAAATAGTTTTAAATGTTCTTTTAAGGTGGTTTCCACGTTCAAAGTTCTCAAATAGTGATTTTAATTACCTTAAATCTCTATTGTTTATGGATACCAAAAAAAAAAAACAAATTCCATTATTTTTAAAGCTAACAGCAAAGTGATTTTAAATCTAAATGAAAAAACAATTCCACAAAGCAACCTTGAAAATAATAATGAAACACACCTATATTTGCTAAAAACACATTCATGTCATTTGAACATCTAGGATCCTCAGTTGGAACATCATTTTAAGACATATTATGAGGCAAAAGAAAAATGTTCTAGATTTCTCCATCGTACAAGAGGGTTTACTCTCTAACATATAAATTCAAAGCTTGAATCACATTAAATGGTGGAAATTAAATTCATATCTAGTGGTTAAATCTAGAATTTCAAGACCCTTGTATAATTGGAATTGGTTTCCTTGATAACAAAGAATTGTAATAATTTATATGCATTTGAATCTACAATTGATTGGCAATCCTGTCTTCATGAAGGTTTTACAAAAGATGGAAAATTGACATAGGTCCTAGAAACATGATATAGGCCAATTCTCAACCTATTGGTGACCTACATAGTTATATTCTCCACTACTGGCTTTCACAATTCGAGCTGGCTCCATCTCCTGTTTGTAGCCTGAGAATTGTTGCAATTGGTATCCAAATTGGTGGTGTTCTAGTTCCTAATGAAGCTTCATATGCAATGAATCTAATTTAGCTAATGAAATATTCGGATAGACCTCTTAGCAAGCTAAAGTTGTAGAGAAGTCCCTATCACTAGATTTTCTATGGGGAGCTAATCATTCCTTGGAGGCACACCAAACCACCAATCCTTCTTGTTATTAAGGATAAAATAATAACTTCTTGTAAGGCAAGTTTTATACCATTTCTCAACCATTTTTGAGAGATCTACTTACTGAAATAAAATAAAATAAATGTGGTGCGTATCTGAAATAGAAATGTGTACACTTTTAGTATTTCTTCATTATCACTTGCCTTGCCTTACCTGATTCCCTGAAGCACCTGCAAATGCAAGAGTAGAGTCATTTCCACGCTACCATGGAAATATTAGTTTTGAGATATATGTTGGGTAAGTGTCATATCTGTTCACAATAAAGCCTATTTAATCTTATATATAGTCCATGTTCAAAAATTGAAATTAGCATACCAACATAGTAGATTCTAGGTTGATATGAATATGATAAATAAACAATCAGTTGTGTATTTATGTGAAGATTAAGAAGAGAAACAAAGGAAGAGAACTTTTCTACTATTTTTTAATACATAATCATTTTACACTAAAAACTAATATAATAAATAGATAGACAGACATTATAACTGATATCCTAATTAAAATTTCCTGAAACGTCCGAGTTGAAATTGAAAATTTGAACCATTGTGTGGGTAGTTAAAACAAAATTTAGAGAGTCAATCAAACTACTAAATGCACCTGTTGTAATAAACTACAACAACTGGCCATTAATGGGAAAAGCTAGGGTTAGTTGTATACTTGGCTGTACACTAAACCACAAGTTAGGGTTGACTGTATTCTTGCTGGCTGGGTCCCAATTTGCCAAATTGGGCCTCTCTCTCCTTTGGCAGTTGCCATCAAACAAATAATATAAATGGATGAAAATGAGAATAAGAAGACAACAATTTGATAAGGAAATGTGTCCATGGTCCAATTATAGTACAATACCCCATAATAAAACAAACATTATTGTCTTCTGGCATTTTATAACAATAGACTTTCCTATTCAAACATATCAAATCTGCAGGATATGCAAACTCAACTGTGTTTGATTGTACCACTATATTTATGACATTGTGACAATAAATGAAAGAAAATATGAAGAAAAAGAAACTAGAAGAAAGTCGATCAAACCCTCGTATCTGTTCACAGCTATCAGTAAACTTGCCTCCAAGTTCTCATTAGTGTGCATAACTGCAAACCATGGGATATTCGATTTTGGAGGATAAACCATAAATTATTTCGTTTACATGGTAATGAAAATCGCATAAAACGGTTTCCAAAAGAATGGAGCAAAGAAAGTTGGCATCCATCATTTTGAAGCTAGATCCTTACTAGAATGATGATTGAGACATTTCCATTATTGCTTAGGATGTTATGATCATTAATTAAATTAAAGTGTTCACTAATTTGGACAAAATAAAAGTTGACAGGCATCATTTTGAAGCTAAATTGTTACTAGAATGGTGATTAAGGCATTGTCATGACCACGTAGAATTTTATTGTTATAAATTAATTTTAAAGGCTTAGTATAATAATTGTGACGTAATTATATGATTGGGTGTTGTGTTCTAATTGAAGCCTAATGGAAGTTGATAAATTTGAATGTTAAGGGACAAAGAAATATATGGACTTGTTTCTACATAGTTTTCTATGAGATGGATCTATGCACTACCAAAAAATGATGTGTGATTTGGCAACAGACAAATTAGAGCCAACAACAAGGGAAATTTTTACAATACTCCAGAGACTAACCATGCCTTGTTGAATGAAAATGAAAATTCCAAAAGAAAGAAGATAAATAAAATTAAAATAAAATAAAATACCTCGTTGGGGCTTATTGCTCTTTTAAGAAGACTGTTTTAGCACATGGATTTGTTATCCAAGTGATTTTGACGCTTTTTCAAAGAAGAGAGGGCTTGTTTGCTACTCTAAAATTAAATCTATCATACATGACAAAATATGTTGCAACAGAAAAAGAAACGAAGAAACATAGTAACCATAGACACAACTAACCTGAAAATGATTAAATCGGTTGAACATGATAGTTAATGCTGACGATGCTACCATTTTGTATAATGATAAAACCCTGTGTGTGGAACGATTAACATTGGTGAGTGTAGATGTTAGGCCCCTATACTACTAGTGTAACCCCTTATTTTTATTAGTACAACCCCCTTATTATATTGATGTACCCATGTAGTGCCCATATTGTTACTATTGTGCCCCATAGAATCCCACTATTGTTATTATTGTGCCCTTACATTATTATTGTTATGTCGGCTCTGATTATATTATGACCCCTTAGACTCCTATATATAGAAAGGAGGTCTTTCCATTTGTATCATCCAAGAATTGTTCATTTGTGTAACATAAAGGAGGTTTCCCCCTCAAAGAGGCTCTAAGGAGTTCAACTATCTTTTCTATCTTTTTGTGAGCTGGTTTCATAACATTTGGTATCGAAGCTTTGGATTCTAGGGTTTCGCTACTCCAAATAGGTCATCGTGGAATTTTTGATATAACTTTATTTCTACGACGTTTTAGAAACAAAAACAAAAACAAAAAAAAAACATTTGAGAGGAAATCATACTAAACCTCGAGTCCCAATTTCAGAGCTTTTCGTGTTATATTTGCGGAGATATGATCTGAGGAAGTTGGTCCTTTTGCAGACTCCTGAATTACATTCCAAACAGGTGACCTGGGGAAAAGCATCATAACTTTCTCTTTGAGCATCAGATTGAAGTTTTGTAAGAAGGTATAGAAAGAGCATGGACTGTAGTTTCTTGTATATGTTTTTTAGAGCCAAAGGTCGAAACAGGGACACGTGGCATGTCGTACAAGTTCGCTCTACTAAACTAGTCTATAATCAGGTCACTGTGGGAGATTTGGCATAACTTTTCCTTGGAGAATCCAATTTGGATCAGACGGGTGGCATTAGAAAGAGGACATAGAGGACTACGATAGGTTGTAATTTTAGAACTGGATGATCTGAAATTATAGAGATACATTAGAGGAAATATCAAGCTCCTACAAAGTGAAAAAAGGTGTGTAAATTTTTTAAATTTTTTGCTTAAGCTTGGTTTGAAAAATTATTTTGAAGGAATTCAAAGGGCATATTAGAGCATTATTATCAGTAACTGATGCCCTAAGGAAATAAAATGCAAACACCTAGTAAGCAACCTGAAAGCTCTAGCATGACTCATGATGACGAGGAAGAAATGCTACATGATATATAAAAATTGCAAGACGAAGTACAACAACTGTCACTCTCACAAAAGCTAACAGAAGCTAAGATAAATGGCATGGAATCTAAGATAAAGTGCATGGAAGCTAAGATGAATGGCATGGAAGCTAAGATGGATGATTTGAAGATAGATTTGAAGACAGATTTGAAGACAGACATGGCAGATTTGAAGACAGATTTGAAGACAGATATGGCAGATTTGAAGACAGATTTGACAAATTTTCTGCAAGAAATACTTACTAATGGGGAAAGGGTAGTAAAGGAAACTCATGATGTGAACAAAAGAAATGTTAATAATGATTTCATGGACTCTAATGTTGGATTGAATACCCACCATATTCCAAAAATTGATATGAGGAAGTTTGATGGCAAGGATCCTGCAACATGGATATTACAGATGGAGCAATTTTTCGATCTCAATAATCTGAAAACACACAAAAGGTACGTATTACAACTTTATAGTTGGAATCAAATCAGTTTGTATGGTATCTATGACTTTGCTCTCAAAAACATTATCACTTGGGTAATTTTTACGGAAGAATTGACAGCACATTATGAGGATACAAAAAGCAACACTTTTTTTAGCCAATTGATAAGTCTCAAACAAAAAGGTTCAATAATGGAGCACATTGAGGAGTTCCAAAAATTGAACATAAGGGTAAAAAATGTTCCAAAGGAGCATAGGATTGATGTGTTCATAGGAACTTTAAAGTATAATATCCAACATGATGTTCGCCTTTGGGAACCTAATTCATTAGAGAAGGCATTCAAGTTAGAAAGAAAAATGGAAAGCAAAATTATGTCAACCAGGAAGCATACCACTCACAACTATAAACATGGAAGTGTTGTTGCCCCTAGTCTTCCACAACCTATAATGTTGATACCACAACAATTGGGAGAAAAAAGAGCGAAAGGGCTTTGTTACAGTTGTGATAGCAAATACACTAAAGGTCATAAGTGTGCTGAAAAGAAATTATTCTACATAGATTGTGAAGAGGAAGAAGAAAAGGACCAAGAAAGGTCAAAAGAAGAGGATATACACTAGGAACAAAGCTTAGATAAAGAAGAAATGAATCCGACCATATCTTGTAATGCATTGGCTGGAATTACCACTCCTAAAACCATCAAGATAGAAGGACAAATCAAGAAGAAAAAGGTAATAGTGTTGATTGATTCAGGAAGTACCCACACCTTTATTCATTGTAAGGTAGCAAAAGAATTGAATTGTTTCCTATATCCAGCACCAGAGTTTCAAGTTATGGTTGCAAGTGATGGTTGCAAATGGATTTGTGAGATGGTTTCATAATAGTACAAAAAGTTTTAAGTTTAGAAAATCTATAAGCCACAATGCAGACACCTTGCAACTACTTAAACCCACTAAAATTTTGATAATGAGCTATAACGTTTCTTCTCATATAGTTTTTAAGAAATGATAAGTCACAGTAAATATAATCTGGAACATTTTTCTTTTGTAAAGTAGGACATTGAACAACACAATGTAACGTGGTAGAAACGAATTACCTGCGATGCTACTAAAGAGTACTTGGACATGGAAGAACACACCCTAAAAAACTTTCTTCCTTACCAATGTTCACCACAAATATTCACCATGTCCACTCCTCCAAATTCCTATGCTCCGATATTTGGAGGGTTGTCGTCTCTTCATCTCCTAATCATATAGAAAAATTCTAATAATAACGATTTAGTGGGGAAGCATATTTATTAAAGTCAAATCTAAATGGACTCTATTCATTGATTATAAAGTATAAATACTATCATTTTTTCAAATCCCGTCTTCCAATATCTAATTTAGGTGGACAACTTGGGGTTGTGGAGGGAAAAAAAGATGAGACACCATGGTTGTTGCTTGGCATAAATGATCAAGTCACCAGTCACTCAAAGGGCATGGTGCATTATTTCAAACATTTTTGGATGTGCCCAAGGATCTTGAGCTCATACAAACAAATAACTGATATAATGGGAAATTAGAAATTGAGATATCCTCTCCCTGCGAAACCAATGTAAAATGTATATGCTTCTTTCTATTTAGAGTCATATTAATCCTAAAATTAACTATCTTAGTATGTCGCTGCAAGACTGCTTTAGTGTAATATATATGCGTTTGATTGAATTTTCCTTGCGGTTTGAGATAACAATTTAAAATCAAATTCCCCTAAAATATTAATATTTCAAGCTGTAGAGAGATTTAGATCTTCTATGCTAGAGAATTGGATCAGTTCCAGTTAACAGGACACAAGAAAAATAAACATCACGTTATACTCAAGGTTTAGATCTTCTATGCTAGAGAATTGGATCAGTGCCAATGAACAAGACACAAGCACAATACACAACACGTTATACCCAAAAACCTCGGGTTAAATGAACACACTTCACAATATACAACAAAAGAACCACAGGTTAAACTAACACATAGAAAATTAAACCCAAAAACAGGGCTATGAGAAGTCATGCAAAAAGTCAGTGAGGCTTGAAATGAAATGCAGATAAACTAGTTAAGTTAGAGCCAGAGACATGCGTGGATAGACAGATTGAAGAAATGAAGGAAAAATTGAATCTAATTGAAATGATGGACACATCAAGTTGAAATTATTATGGAGGAAACATAGCCTTAAATCCAATAAAAATGGCTAAAGAACCATGTTTAAACTAATCAAACATGGTGTAGAGATACAGGGCCACGGTGTAAGACTTAGTGAAAAGTGCGTTGCTGAAATGTGTAATATCAAATTACATAGTGAAGTGAAATAGATTAAGCATCTCCCTGGTGTAATATTAACTCTTTTATTTTGATATGCCAAATGGTTTTTACATCATCTGTGTTTACTCTTGTTTTACAAATATTTTTAGTTGTATGATTGCTCGTATAGTGTCATATTCCTTGATGTTTTTTGGTTATGGCTTTAGGTTTCACTTAAGTGTAGTCCCTCAGTAACGTCTTGGAATCACAATGACTATATCAGTTATGTTTTAGGTTTTGATTAATTCTATAATTAGAGGTACATAGTAAAGTTAAACCATTGACATCTATTCTGGTTTGTGCTTTCAATTATGATTTGTGTTTCTCGGCTATGAAAAAAATTGGGAACAATTTTCCGTTTGACCCTAATTTTATTTATTATTATGAAAAAATTGGGTGTTACTTTGGATTATGGATAGTTCCATTTAGTTCCAGGAAGTTTATTCCTTTTGCATGGAAATTAAAAAAAATGGATAATATATTCTGTTTCACACTAGTTTTATCTAGTATTATGGAAAAGAGGGTGATTATTTGGGATAGTTTTGTTTAGTTCCAGGAAGTTTATTCCCTTTAGCTAGAAATGGAGCCCATGGGCTATCTCTGCATCGTGGCCCTGTATCTCTAGGCCATACAAGTAATAATTTATGGAATGATAAATGTAGGGTTTCAAATCTAGACATTCATAAAAAGAAAACATGTAATGGGAAGATGTGTCAAATGTTCCCTTTTGAATATTGAGAGTGCACTAGAAATAAGGAATTATGGCTAAAACCATTCCTAAGAAATTATGATAAGAAAATAATTATTGATAATATAAATTGAAAGGAGAGGTTTTAGGGAGAAACCCTCAATGTTCCTACAAAAGCCAATACCAGAAATGAAGTCATTAGTTTTGGATTTAAGGCCCTGCTCCCTCAATCATTTCAAACTAATGTGTTCACCATTTCTATTAAATTAATTTTCCCTTCATTTCTTCAATCCACCTGTGCACATCTCTAGCTTAACCAGTTTATCACCATGCCAAGCATCCCTAGCTTTTTGCATGATTTCTCATAGTCTTTAGTCAAAGAACTAAACCAAATCTACCAACCCTTGTTGTAACATGCAGTCTTGAATACTCAAACAGACTATTCTGGTTCTTGGCTTAATATATGACAACAAATCGATCTAATGTTGGGTTTGATATTACAGAGATGTAAAATCTAATACAAACTTCTACTACTATTCTGGTTACTAGTTTAATATATGAGAACAGGTCGATCTAATGTTGTGTTTGATATGTAGAGTTGTAAAATCTAATATAGACTTATGAATGATATGTATTGTTTTAAATGTTTAAAATAAAAACAATATAATCTCTGCACTTTGCTAATATTTGATAGATTGACCATTTATAGGAACTTGTGAAGAGAATAAATTGTCCTGCTTCACAACTCAGAGATGTGTATTGATGCTTACTTTCAATGCTATACATGATCAAAGTTACTGAATCCCCAAGAAATAATAAAATACTTACCATACAGAGATCCATTGTTGTCGGATAGAATCACTATGAGGAGCTCCAATTCCATGTCTCTCAGTTTTTTCATTGCATCTTTGTATACAATTTCCAGAGCTTTCAACCTGGTCTACTCACGCCATGTAAACTGGAATAACATGTTCAATATTGAATACCTACAACCAGGGGAAGGTATAAACCAATAACAAATATTAGTAGCATTTTTTCTATGTTTTATGTACAACATAGGATAAACTGCAAATCGTGTCACAACCTCTAAAACGAATATGAAAGGTCAACCATGCCCACATGTTACTACCATGCCAGATATTTTGCAAATTTCAGCCAGCTCCTCACAAAATCCAAGAGCAACAATTTCTTGAACACCCCATGGGAAGTCAATACAAGCCCAGTGGTTAACTGGGCCTCCATTGATCATTTTTTGTTTCATCTCATGCTATGCAAATGTTAGCTAACAAATTACAAACAATAAAAGATTTCAATAGTACAAACTTTATACATTAGCTATTTTCCTATTGAAGAACATATATCCTTTATGTCGTATAGGGAAATTATCTTTAAGAGAAGATAGTCATTACCTTATTCATCATGTTCCATTGACATACCTGTGGTAGGCATACAACTCCCTTGGGTCAAGTTTGATAATTCATGAAAAATAACAAACAATAAAATGAAAGCTTGAAACAGTTGCTTGAAATATATGTCAACAAACCAAAAAATAGAAATAGATTAAAAAAATTTGAATGTTACTGGAGTGTGATAGGTAGATTAAGTATGTGCATTGATAATGACCTCTGATTTTGTAATCTTGTTAAACTGGTTTCCAATCATGGTTTATTGCATGGTACATGGTATCTAGCACCAAGGATCATTCATGGAGTAATTAGAATTTCACCACGTAGTCTAAATAGGCCAGGACCTTTCATGGAACAATCATAATTTCATTAGTCTAAACCAACCACAATTTTGCTCTAAAAACAGTAAAAATTCTAGCATGATTTTGATAAAATCATATTGAAATTTGCAATCTATTTCTAGACCAAAAAGAATTTAAACACTCTCACAATCAAATTTATATTTCCACCAATTTCAGGGCGAAATTCTAACCTCTTTAAAAATTTTGACCCATGTATCCAGTATGGGGTAACCAAAATGGCCACCTGAAACATTTGGCCAGGTATGGGCAAGTAGCATCGGTATGTTTGGAATTTCATTTAAAATTTCACATTTGTTTTCACCTAAAGAAATAGCCCCTAGAGAAACTCTCAAGTGTACATAGTTTTTCCTGGAATTAGATCACAAAACTTGTGAAGACCAAACATCTTTCAAGTGTACATATTTCTGCCCGGAATTATACCACAAAACCTGTCAGTCATGTTTTGAGTCTATGCTCAAGTCAGTCATGTTTTGAGTCTATGCGAGAAAAAAATTGAGTATGTATATGTCATTGATCTCTTGAGAGACCAAAAAAAACCATTTTTGTCATGAAAGAAGACTGAAATATGTCATAGGAGTCTAGGCTAAAAACTCTCTGAAACAAAATAAGAGTATAAAGGCCAGTTTATGTGTATTTTGATTTCTATTTTAGAAATATCAAATACAAAGTTTGTTTTCTTTGAAAAAATTAAAAATTAAAAATAAACTAGTATATGTTGATCTTTATCAAATTGTGTTTTTTGTCTTACAAAATAAAATCTATATGCAAATTGTATGAGTGAGAAATTAGAAGCAAGTACTTATGTTAAGGGACAAGCCCATTTGGGTTGGCCCGATTCTTTGGTAAAACCCACACCAGGTTTCTTGTCTTCTTGAATCCCTTCCTAACATGATGGTTGGGGTTCCTCTTGGAAACATAAACAATAAAAATTAAATTAGAGTCCCTCCCTAAAATGATAGTTGGGCTATCTCTTGGAAACAAAAATAGTAAGAATTTAATTAGAATCCCTCCCTAACATGATGGTTGGGCTTCTTCTTGGAAATACAAACACAACCAAAAGCATTAAATTCAAAACAGGTATATTCTAAAATATAATTCTTGACAAAAAAAACTTCAATTATAAACTATTGTAAGTGTACAAAGTCATACATTGCAGACGATTGTTTTACAAGTGCCATTGAAGGAAACTATTTCTAACCCAAAGTCACAATATATTCAATTCATCATCTAGAGTCAAGACATTGTTTTTTTGTGACACTGACATAAAAATAGTTCTACATGAAAATAAAGTACCTTCAAAAGTTTTTTGGTTCCATAAAGTTCAAGAAACAAAGTATCTTCAAAATTTGTTTTGTTGCACATAGAATTAGTTTACGTTTGGACCCCCACAACCTAGTACACTCCTTAGAAGCTAGGGTGATGCACATTCAAGTTATTAAATTTAACACATATCAATCCTTTTTGTCCTCTTTTTAAGAGGCATGACATTAATTGTGGGTGTGGAATGCTCATCACATTGAACACCCTCCTCATTATTTTTGCATCCCATTCATTGAAATTCAAGAATGGTTTCCTCCCAAGGTTCAACAATGACACTTGAATGATTGTGTGCAACAAATGAATCATCATGTGCTTGTATCGCCTCCTCATGCTCACTCCCATTTGTTTCACCCTATGATTTTGATTGTTGTGATTCCTATACACAACATACTTTAACTTGTTAGAATAACATTATACCTCCAATTAAATTATTGCATTATTCATAAAATACTATAAACAACTAACCTCGGATTCATAACCAATAATTCATTTTTCCCCTCGATCTATCATGTGTTGTCAAAGACCTTGGGAACCATGTAATAAATCATATTTATTGTCTTCCTCTGAAGCTTCCTTTTGAAACTGGTGAACCTACATTAACAAAGATAATCATATTTATAATGTAAAATAAATAATAAGATACAATTAACTCAACGTGACCATGGTTATTTTTCCTAAAGTATAAAATATAATAGATGTAAATATCACTTTTCATGCCACAATGAATACTACTATATCCATCAGAGCCTAATTTGTGAGATCCAATTCTTGACACCCTAGCTTGGGTTGCTTTTGTTGTATCTCGAAGGCGTCTCTTAGCTCCTCCTTGTGCATATGGCCTATAGTTTGGATTATTGTGGACTTTCCTCTTAAACTTGGCATCTTTCATAAGTTCATCCCACATCACTTGGTCTGTGATCCAAGCTGGACGTGGATACATCAAGTTTTTTGTCAACTTTGACCTTAAATTGTCTCTTTTTGAGTGAATGTATTTACTTGCAATCTCTAAAATAATTTCCTTATCAAATCCAGGATTACCAAATGCTATTACGACATCTTTAAATAGTTCTTCCTTTTTAGCATTGGTTTGTTTCCTCTAATCCATTTGGATGGTATTGCCAAATAATTGTTCTGCACGACAAAAATTAAAGTGATAAAATTTTAACCCCATTTCATCCTTCAAGACATTTCCTTCTGAAGTGAGCAAGATTGTAACTTCTTGCATTCCTTTTGTGGTCACTGATGATATTTTTATAGTCTTGGGGGTTGTGTTAGATGCCCTTATAGGTACATTAGGCAATTTGTCACTTATTTCCTACACCTACAATGAAATTGTGGAACTGTTAAGAACCCAACCAAAGTATGAAACTATTTTCATTTCTAAATTAATTATCCTAAACCCAACAAATGAAATTATAAAAAAATAAAATAATCTTACCTGTTGATCTGAGGTGGGAGCTACACTCTCCAACCATGGAATTTCCCATAACTAAATTTGTTTAATTATTTGTTGTCTGATTTAAACATTTTTAGGAAAGGATGGTAGGAGCCTTAACATTCTTGTTTTTGAGTCTATAAGACTCCTCAAAGAAACTTGTTATGGTCCTGGTGGCAGAATTCTGACTGAACCCACATTTGATGTAAAGGGCATGTTATGGGGTTTTGGTCTAGGTGTAGAGGGCATAACATAACCCTCTATACCAACATATCATATACTTGTTAGAGTCACCCTAGAGACATCCTTCAATGCACAAATATAAATAATAAGATGGAATAATAGATGAATAATGTTGAAATATGTAACTAGGTTCGGTCTTGATAATGATATATATAATCACAATTTTATGTAGTTTATGTAAAAAAGGAAAAATAGGATTATTTTTGTTATGCTTGAGGCATGGGTTTCATGCTCAAGGAATTGTATTCTAGATCAAGCTCCCATTGTGAGCTCTTAGGATTGGTCATTGAGTCGTTGTCATAAAGACCTAATTGGACATGTTACATATTTCACAGAAGATTTTTGTTGACTCAAATAGAGTCAAACGATCCTCCAGGACCAAGTTGAAATGTTCCATAAGCAATTGTACTATAACTTGATGGAACACATGAAGAAGCAAGTCACATTATAGAACTACAATATCTCAGAAGACTCATTAAAAGAAGTTCATGAAGATGGAAAATGATCAATCACATGTACAATACCGTTGCAAAGACTCATGGAAACCAAAATAATAAGTAGTACAGGCAGGTGTCCATGAGGTATGTATAATAACTTTATCTTTAAGGGTCCATCATAAGATGTAGTAGGGTTGAAGTTATGGGTTTATATTTTAAGAAAACCCTAGTATTTAGAAACCCTAATATTAAGGTATTTGTTCCCTATGATTTGATTTCTAGGGCATGTGATAAACTCTAGAATGACATAAAGGGAAAAGAGTATGATCTAAGGTTTGAATTTAAGAAACCCTAAAATGACCTCTTGATTACATAAAACCCTAGAAAAGTAACTTGACATCATGTTTTGGTATCATATTTTGCTTGGGTTACTTGCTAAAATAGTATTGCAGGTACAAGAAGTAAAAAATGGATGGGGTGATCCATTGAAAGGCATGATGAAAGAAGGGAACTATACAAACCCTTAGATACTATTCATAATATAGATGAATAGAAAGGAAAAAGTAAAATATGAAAGACCTTTTCCATGGTTGAATGCATCTTAGCAAGAAGGCATCATGGTAAGCATACAAATTAGAGAAAGAGATCATAGTTAAAGTAAAAGTATACATATTTGTAGTAGTTATCATAGGAAAATGTAGCTCTTAGAAACCTCATAAGTCATTGAGTGGTTGTCATAAAGACCCATTTGAGCATGTTACATATTGTATAGAAGATTTTTTTTTGAGTCAAATAGACTCAAATGACTTTCCAGGACCAAGTCGAAATGTTAACAACAAGTCGGCTCAAAAGGCAGTGACATGAAGTCTATAAAAGGATATTTCACCCTAATTTGTTAGTGCATCAACCACACACAAAAAACTCTAAAATCAATGAAGTGTAGAATAGGACAAGCGAGGCATATGATTCAGACTATCTTTGGGTAAGTATACAATTATCATCACTAAAAGGAAGTCTCCCTCTAAAGTCGAGTTGCCAACAATGCAAGGTGAAGTCAAGCGAAGAAGATGGAAGAGGAATTTGGTCATGTTCTGCTCTTATTATGGTGTGGTAATTGTTTGCCGAATAAGAACTCTAATAAAAAACAAATGAAAGGAAAATCTAATCTAAATAAGTAAAAATAGCAACGTCTTGCCCTCATGCATTTGTTAACATTTCCATAAAAGTAGTTATGATCATTAAATCCCCCATACTAGAATCAGTAACACCCATGGGCACATTCTTAAAAAAACACATAATAACATAAAATAGGAAAACCTTGATTTGAGAACATATGCAAGTGACATTAATAACACAATTCAAATTCACTAGCACATGAACAATAACATACACAAATTTTAATATGTTTAAATACATAAAAAAAAAACATCAACAATACTCGATATGCAAATTTTTTTAGGTTTATAGTGTTTTGTTTGTCTTCTCTAGGTGTTGATGGCATAAAGTAAAGTTTTTCAAAATTTCAATTAAGGAGTTGAGGTGTGGTATATCAGGTGCCTCCACTAAATATATATGGCTTTCAAGTATAACCTTAAACATTAAAATTACTTACTCAATACTTAACTTGTAAAGAAAAATTATATTGTAATGAATCCTTAAAACTATCTTAAAGTAAACATAGTGATTAGATAATGTTGTCCTCACAAGTAAAACCTTAAACATTCGAACTACTTAATGTCCATTACAATTAAAAACTCAATGATTAACTTGTAAAGAAAAATTATATTATAGTGAATCCTTAAAACTATTTTAAAGTAAACATAGTGATAAAAAAATGTCATCCTCACATGAAATCTCCTCATCTAATGGCATATATATACCCATCATTAATATACCCTAAATCCACAAATAAAATAATACCATCATTTTCATAGTCTTCATCACCTTCAACCACAGGTAAATTAAAATTAATAAATCATCATCTTCATGGACTTGATGCCCATGTGGTTGCTCATGTCCTTCAGACACTTCAGTAAACTCATCCTGGTCTTCGTCTTGGTCATATGAATAATTGACAATAAATTCTTCATCGTCTCCATCTTGGCCATCTATGTCTTCAGCGGGAACTTCTGCATCTTTAAGTAAATCATGGTCCTCTACATCTTGAACAAATGTTACTCTCCGTCCTCTTGGATCATAATCAATCACAAATGACCAACCAGGTTGTTCTAAATTTGGAATGAGAAATTTGTTCACATTGACTTGGAAACACATAATCTTCAGAAGTTGCTTCAAACCTACATGTATTGATGATATGGAATCCATTATTACGGAGCAAGATAGCTTTTTCTTCTCCCACTTTGATAAGCTTGTACCATTCAACACAAAAAATAACTTTCTTGAAAGACATAAAATCAAGTTCTATAATGTCCTTCAACACTCCATAGTAGCAAAGTGTTCTTGTGATTGGTTGTCTATCATTTGCATGTTAAATGATGCTAAAACTCCACAATCATAAGTTTTTCTCTTTTCATCAACTTTTTTGTTGCGAAAATGATGACCAGAATTCCACATTCCTTTGTAATATATTACCTAAATTCATATAAATATCATCTAATTAGATTCATGTATATGAAATCTAACAAAATTGTTTTTAAATATATGCAATATATTAGTATATATCACCTCCCCATTTATAGATCCTTTAATGAAATTCAATTTTTGTTGTGTTACTCTATCCATGCCTTTTGTTCCCTCGTGTCAATATTGTTCTTTATCCAATTCCACGAGCATCTATTTGACCACTTTCTTTTATGGCTTACAGGCAATCCTCATGTAGTGTTTTCACCATGTCTATTATATATATCGGCCCATGCATTTTCATCTTCTAATTTATTTTTTCAGGATACTTCTCCATCCATTCCAACATAAAGTAAGAATTGTATGCAACATACAAATGTAATGGCTCCCACTCCTTAGTATATACAATGAAAAATGTATTTGTTCAATGAGTATATAATTATTTAAAGCCATGTAATATAAAATTTAAGATAAAAATAGCTCCTACTAACATTTTTTATACATTTTATCCTATTTGAAATCCCTTCACCATCTATTTTTTCTCCTTCAAATGATTAAGATTGGTTATAATTCCATAATCACAGAGCTTTAAGATCAAATTGAAGTAAGTACTCACTCAAATGAACCATTCCCTGGAGAACCATGTACCCCTCACCTATGGCCCCTTCTGGTCGATCCTTTTGCCTCATAAATTGTTTTAAGACCTTCATATATCTCTCCATGAGCCACATTGTTTGAATATGAATAGGACCACACTGTTCAATCTCTTCTACTAGGTGTACAAGGTAGTTCTCTTGAGAATCAAAGAAGCTTGGAGGGAAGCACATTTGAATATCAAACATCAAAAGTGAAACATTCCTCCTTCAATACTTCAATTCATCTTCATGTATCTCTTTAGATGAGACCCACTGACAAGTATTACAATGTATTACAATAAAGACTTGTGATTTCTTGTAAAATAAAAGTAGAAACTCGTATAAAGGCATAACCAATGATGCACTTCAAATGATAAGGGTAATGGAAGAGTATGCATGATGGATTGAAAACTACCTCAAATATTTACATAATTTGTAAATAGTCAAAATGGCATTGTGGTCAAAAGTACTTGGTATTGTTGCAGGCACCACATACTGCATGACCATTAACAAATAACCATGTTCAAATATGCATGAACTAATTTTATCACTATACTAGCATGAACATTAAAAAATAACCATATTCAAATATGCATGAACTGATATTAGCACTAGGATATACAATTTTCTAATTAAGTTTCCAACAAATGTAACATGTGACAACGTTACCTTTATCCAATTGTGCCAATCACATGTTTTTAGGCCTGAGAACTCTGATCTATCTCTTGTGAATAAGTTTTTTAATGTTGCTCCAAATACATAAGAAAATATTATTATTTTCATAGTAGAAATGATGTTTTCTTTCTTATTTGATGTAAATATCCATGGAGCATGAACATATGAGTTGTCTTCATGCAACCACATGTTCGGCATGATATCGGCAACTCAAAGGTCCTTTCTTAACTTTATTTGTTCTTCAAGGTTATTTCCATTTAGATGTTTCCACAAGCACACTGCCACATTTTTCATGATGTGCATAGTATCAAATAGGTGGGCTATTGGAAAGCTATCACAATATTCTAATTTGTAGAAAATAGATATTCTTTTCATTCCAAGGGAAAAATTGCCCTTCTTTTTTATCATACGTCGCTTTCCACCTAGCAAGGTTCATCATTATTGGCTTCCTCATTTCCACTTCCTTTACATTGAACTTATGTTTATCACATACTCGATAGTGATGATTTTGTGGTAAGAATTGTCTATACTCATGATAGACAATTTTATTCAGATCCTTTGATTGCCTATGCAACAATTTTGGCCCACATGATGGACGACCATGTTTCCCCTTCATTTTTAGTCCTAAAATAAGATTGGAAACCATATTTAGTAAATTCTAAAATGAGCACAATAATTATAAATGTAGTTTATCTTATATTACGACAACAAATAGAGAGCCCCGGGGAATCATGAATTGTCCAGATAAGAATCATATGAAATATGAAGTGTCTATCATTGATAGGTCTTGATTCATCAAACATATTTACACCATCCCATAATTCATGAAGCTCATCAGTGAGGGGCTCCATGTATACATCCATATCCTTTACCTAATATTTCCCTAAGTAAACAAAGATTTCTTTATTACGATCAATTGAATTGAATTATTTTTATATAATCTTCAAGAGAGAATTACATTCATATGTTCTAGTGCCTGGTATGATAAGAGTTAACATTGCATGTTCATTTTTCATTTCTATCCAAGGGGGAAGATTGTTGTTTATAATTAACACTGGCCAAATAGAATATGGTGTTCTAAGATCTCCAAAAGGATTGATGCCATCCATTTCCAAAGAAATTCATGCATTTCTTGGCTCATTTCTTAAATGTGGCCATTTTACCTCAATCTCTTTTCAATATTTACTATGCAACCATACGCATGACACCATCTTGGCTCCTCCCTTGTGCATGATAATCCATATATGTTTCCAACTCCTTGCATTTGAGCATTCTCTGAAACCTTAGCTTTAGTGGAATGTGTTGTAGTACTTTATAAGGAACCTTCTTGGATACTTGATCTTTATGATACCTATTTGTGTGACACATTGGGCATTGTTGTAAATTTGTATTCTCTCCATAATACAATATATGTTCATTTGGGAATGCATAATATGTCTTGTACTTCATTCTAATGTCTTTCATTATTGAAGATACTTTTCTATGAGAATGGGGCAACTTATTGTCCTTTGGAAGTATTTTGTTTGCCAAAAGCCTACATAGTATTTTAATACATCTAGAGAATTAACTTATAGGAATATCAATCCAACCTTAATATATCAGTAAAGCATGTGTTTTTCAATCCATGTGTAACCTTCAAGTTCAGCAACAACATAAGTGTCGCTAATATAGAAGATTCAACATTTTCATAAAGAGGTGTCCTAGCCAACTGAGCTAGGGATGAATCAACAACTTCTCCAAAATATGTGTAGAAGTCTTGGATGAATTCATTGAAACCAGCCTCATTTATCTGTGAAGTGGCTTCATCCATAAATGTGTCTTTTCCTTCATCTTGAGATTCATTATTATCAATATCATCTATTGGTTCTTCAGGAATATTGAGAACCAGAAGTGGCTTTTCATAAATAAAACAAATCAAATGAAATGATCAGTAATAATGTATTAAATAATGTGCATATTTATTTATTATAAGAATAACAATTTGTTAATTATAGTGTACCTCTTCGATATAAACTCCATGGTCCAATCTATGGATACCAACAGGCCTTCGCTTCTTTAGTTTCCTATTTTGGGACATTTTGCAACTGCAATATCTCATTTCATTGAAGTATTCATCTGTACCTGGAGTAGGTCTTGTTTCCCATTCATCTGAATATTTAGATGATGATGTGTTATTTCCCTTAATGCACCATGTTTTTAAACAATAAGTCTACAATTTTTAACTTCAGTATTACTTCTTTTTCAAGAGAACATAACCAATGAATAAACCTAGGGAGTGAATCTATGAATATGTAGTTTTCCAGCGTATTTTTTGGCTCTTTGATCACTTGGTTGTTTGTACTTTTTTTTTTTTATGTTTCAAAGCAGTGTTTAGTGCTTCTATAGGAATTAGATATGAAAAAAATTGAGATCTAGGTTCAAAACCCAGAAGAAAACTCTACCAATGTGTTGAGTGAGCATGGAAGATCTCTCCAACACTTTGAGGCAATCTTATCAGAGTATTCCAACAAGCATCTAACTGGTCACAAACAAACTTTTGAAATATCATTTTAGAGTTATTTCTAAAAATAAATCCAACCTCTAACTAAATGAACAACATGAATACTACAAATACCAAAAGAAACATAAATACCTAGTCTGTCATTTTGTATAGAATAACATAATAGAAATTTGCAAAGAAAACTTATGGACACTAGCTAGGATCATTACATAAATAAATGTTGAAATATATGAGAACATTTAAAACCATAAAATTATTTTAAGATATATTGATTTAAACTTTTATGCATGTAATTTCATTGAGGAAGTTCTGTGATTGAATTAAGTTTTCCATTTGTCTAAATGCCATACATGGCCTAGGAGCCTTACCTCGTTGTTTTACCCTAGCTAGTAGGATAAATACCTTTACTTTTCTTATAATATTGTATAAGCCTTACAATCAAGGTTTGACAGAGTTTGATAAACTTTTATTGTTCTATTTTTAATTTTAATTTTTTCTGTAAACAGGATTGTATAAGACTTACAATCAAAGTTTGTAAAATCATTTGTTATGGCCATATCCTGGAAATGATCAGAAAATATATAAAATAAATAAATCTAATAAGTCAAATAGAGAAAGAATATTTATGATCGTTCAAACAAAGAAAGAAGATTTGTTAATGCAGAAAGTGAAGGCCAAGAAGAATGTGCTTAGAATTGCTGAAAGTGAAGGCCAAGAAGAATGTTTTTAGAATGCCCAGTAATGGAGATGTGCCCTTCACACATGCTAATGTCACCCTTGCAAGCATGGAGTTGGGTTACAAGCCCACCACAGATCTCCAAACAGGTTTGAAGAAGTTTTTGAAATGGTACTTGAGCTATTACGATGTACTTGGTTTGATGTATTGATGAAAGAATTGAAACTGCTAAATGATACATTACCCCACTGAGATTACTGTACTGCTAGGATTTACCATATTGTCAATGAAAATATTGAAATTATTGAATGATATGTGCTCTGCAGAAATTACTAAGGAATAGTACTGCTCACTGAAAAATACAACAATTATGTTGAATTAAATTGTAGACTGGAGGAAGAATTTTATTTGCTACAAGAAAAATCACCCTCGATCACTAATGTCCTACACATTTATTTTCTCTCAAAGTCTATGAATATTGTCCAATTTGTCACAATTCCTTACACTAAGTCTGTAAATAGGACTTGGCAATCACTTGAAATACAACTTAAATGAAAGTGATTTCCATTTGGAAATTACCAACTTTAAATTCTCAAAACAATCAAAAGCAGAGCACAGTCACATTTACCCATCTAGATCTAAATACAAGCATTAATATAGACAAGGGCATGTTTATTCATTTGCATGTAAAACTGCTATGTAGTTGTACTATTGAGTAGTTGTCCTATTGAGGGAGTTTTGAAGATTACCTATCCTAGAGGAAGCTATGGGAAGATGATATATTCTGTATGTTACAGTCGTAGTGTAATGAGGCATTGTTTTTTCCCAGAAAAAAAAAATGGAAATTCAAGCATGATATTGATAAAATCTGGCGGAAAATTTTGGAAATCTAGGTTACAACTATCCACCTTCAAGACTTTGGTTGCACTAGGGGGTTTTGATGGTGCTGAATCCCTTCCACCATGAAAAACACAATTCAGACAGTCCTACTATTATATTTTGAAAAAAAAAATGGCCAGATTCCAACAACTTTTTACTATCCAGGAAAAATTGACGCCTCTATAAACAACGATATATGTTATATGCTTTCAGTACTTTTACTATCATGTGCCTATAATTAAAATTTCAAGGTGTATATCTTCTATCTTCTATGGACTGCTGTTTTTAGATTCCTGTTATATTTTGAAAAAACAAATGGCCAGATTCCAACAATTTTTTACCGTCAGGGAAAAATTGACGCCTCGGTAAGCAACAACATATTTTATATGCTTTCAATACTTTTACTATCATGTGCCTATAATTCAACTTTCAAGGTGCATATATTCTATCTTCTTTTGACTATTTTTTTTAGATTACCAAATCCATTTCCATTCTAAATGTTGACTTAAGAACATCACAGTGAAAATGCCTTTTAATTTAAGGCAGAGAACAACTAATATGTGTCTCAACTTATTGGTCTGATACAGTTATGAAATTTCCAGTAACACCACTACTAGGGATGTCGATGTTGTCAGGTCAAAATTGTTTTAGTAGTGGTTTTTGTCTTTATGCAAATTACCTCTAAGTTACCTCTTTCTCTTGATCATGTAAGCCAGGATAGACAGGAACTCATAATATAATGATGATTATTGATATGTATGTCTATTTAGTATTTACATACATCAACTTATCCTGCTTATATGTGCAGTAATTATTCTCCACAATATTCAAGCATCCATGTCTTTGTGGAGCAGAATATGCAACAACAATCCCTACAAAAAGGCATCATTTAAGAAAGAATTAGCCGCATGCCCTTTTGTGCATGTACAGATCGAAAAGATAGAAAAACATTGGTCCTAAATTATAAATATCCACTACACTTCCAGAAAGAAAAAAAGCTTCAATGGGTATCCATGAAAACCATGAAAGGAAGATCTCACATGATGTTTCCATAACTCCTATGTGGTTTCCCTTACACCTAGCAATCACTCGCAAACTAACATTACCTACTACCAGCTACTAGGAAGATTTATCTGGCCACTGGAAACTAAAAGGGTTTCCAGTACAAAGTGATGAAAGAGAAACATCAAATTGAATGTAGACACCTAAGACACCTAAATGTCTGTCCATTGAAAAATCCCAAAATCTATATTTTAGAGGCTGCTGAGGATATCACAAAAGCTTTGCATAGATGTTCATGGTTCAAGGGAAAATTTTACCTCCATATAGTAACTTGAGACCTCCAATCTAGAGAGGGAATATATGTTGAAATTCTTATAAAAGCTTCAATAGAGTAAGAGCTAGTGTCTAACAGGAACGCAACCAGATTGTAGGATGGAAACATTATCTACGATCTCATTTTAAGCATGCAATTTATAACTTTAAAAATTTATTAAAAAAAAGCATGTATATCACTTGGAAATATTGTAATGTAAAGGGACTCCATGAAACGTTGTTGGTTCAAACCTCACGTAACTTGTATACCATGCAGGGGAGGTGTGCAGTGCACCTAGAGGTTAGAGTAGTAGCAGTCATAATCAACCCCGTGTCACACAGGAATGAGCCTCGCTTAGTGGCTGATTCCTCTAGACACAAAATATTATAATAATAATGTCCTTAACAGAAACAACTAGGTATATGTTCATCTGCATAAATTAAGAGCATTCAATGTTAATATTTATAAGGTCCAATAGAAGAATCAATGGAACCAAATCACACCCAAATTCTGAAATAACATCCTCCTCACAAGTGTGATAGAAAGAGATTCATCTAGTGTACTTGAGAGAAAGTGCAAAATCCAAGCACCAGCACTAAAAAAAAATACACAAGTGCACCTAAGAGAAACATGCCAGTCACAAGACAAAATGAAAAAATAAATAACCCTCTGGCTTATGCTGCATGAAATGCCTCCTGGGGTAGCATAACAGTATCCAAAACATACCAAAACTCAGTTGAAATGACGTCAACTCTATTGTACAACATTCCACAATTATGAAAAGCCATTTGGTGCAGCCGCTAATATTTCAAGGGACAACCAAGACATTTCACTGAGTTAACACACTCTTTCGAGCTTGCTCATGCAGCAAAGAAGGGTGCAGGTCCCTTCTATGGCCCAAATATTATACTACTTATTCTACTCATCTAATGCTACATATAATATAGTAAATGAAAACTCTTATTTAGCCACTAGCAATAAGGTAGTTTCTTACTTTGGGAAGCAACGATGTAAATTCAAAGGAAGCCAAATGTTCCAAAAGAATAGTCATCCAATTATAGGCTAGAAGCTATCAAATGACTTCACAATTCTATGGGTTGTACTTCTGTCATGGTGACCATGGTCAATTCATGGTCAACTATAGACAAATCATAGTCAGATCATTGTCAACTATAAACAATCCATAGTGAAAATATATCTTGGAAATTATTAGAAAAAAATATAAAAGAAACAAATCTGATCAGTAAAATAGAGAAAGAAGATTTATGAATAGTGAAACAAAGAAAGGAGATTTGTTAATTCATAAAGTGAAGGTGAAGAAGAATGTGCTTAGAATGCCCAGTAGTGGAGATGTACCCTTCACACATGCTAATGTCACGCTTGCAAGCATGGAGTTGGGCTACAAACCTAGCAAAGATCTCCAAACATGTATGAAGAAGTTTGTGAAATGGCGCTAGATCTATTATCATGTACCTGGCACGATCACACGAACTGAATAGAAGGTAAGATAACCTCTTCCTATAGTTTACATATTTATAGGACACAATGGCAATAGATATTCATCTATAGATATTGTTCCTCTATGCAGGCTTCATTTTCTCTATCCTGAACCTAAAGGAGATACAAATTGAATAACTTGATTTGTTTGTGGAAATTTTAAATGAACAATTGTCCCATCTAGAAGTCTCAATGGAAACTATAAGCTCTGGTGCTTTTGAATGTCATGATGGATCCAAGGCTTCTCTATTTTTTATCCTACTGATTCCATGCGGAGATCCTGAAAGTCGTTAATAGCTCCAGGGAAATCAATGTTTGTTTGTGGCATATGAAGGCATACATTATGGGTAGAATACTTAAGCTCATTCAACATTTGTTGTGAAAATTAACAATGGAATTGAACATAACTGTAAATATGCACCAAAAACCCAAATTCTTTGGCTCCTAGATTTGTTGATCTTGATGTACATATGTATTGATTTTTAATGAAATATAAACTGCATTTTCAACTTACAAATTAACAATGGAATTGAATATAACTGTAAAGATGAACCAAAATCCCCAGCTTCTTTGGCTCCGGGATTTGTTGATCTTGATGTACATATGTATTGATCCTTAATGAAATATAAATTTCCATTTTCAACTTATGTAGAAGTTTTGATATATTGGAATTAGAAGGAAACGTTGCCCTACCCTACCTTCCAGTCTTTACAATCAAAATGAAAAATGAATTGACTGTAAGAAGCTTCTCCAGATGCCATTTACGTAGTTGTGGGAGATTTTTTGGGGACTAATGATAGGAGCATAAATTTATCAGGAAATATTTATATAATATATACAATAATTGAATAATGATTATGAAAAAAGAAATGCATTAACAAGGAATTGGGCATGTTTTTCAATCCACGAACTTAGTATGTTTCCCATGTTCATCCAGCTATCCTCCCACTTGCTCTTGTCTTGGAACATTTCTAGTATAAAATTATTCTAATGCTATATATATGAAGCAACAAAATCTTCCTAGATGAGATAAGTAATTATTTTGCTTCCTTCCAAAAACTCAAAGTAGCATGGGTGCTCTATATTAATTTTTAAATAAGAAAATTGAAAATTGAACAGAGTTTGAACATAATAACAAAATATTCAAACACTACCTCCTACTCAAACCTTAGAATCTGACTTCAAAATATGATATTAAAGTCCACATGTTACATGCAACTTCTGATCTTTCTATGATAACCATCAAATATCTAGCATCATCTCTAATTCTAAAAAGGTCGACAAATCCATATTTTTCTTCCATTGAAATATTTGGAAAATCCCCTAACTAGATGGATGCTACTCATATTTTCTCTAGCTACTTTAGCTAGAAACCAATTTAAGTGGAGTCCTTTATGCTCTCGGAGTTTTCATATAATTTCTTAATATTTCTCGATCTTGCAGGTGGAGGAGAAAGGAAAGTTATGTACTAATGAGTTTAAATGCCATTAAATTGAAAAGAATATATGCATTACATGCCATTAAGGCATCTAACATTGATTCGTACACAATAGCTACTACTTATGCCAACTTTCCTGCCTATGGGATACCATTCTTCAGAGTTAACTCTTTCATTCCTTGAATTTTAAATTCAATTTATTTGTTCTGACAAATATTTTAGTAATATTGCAGGATAATCTCAGCAACAAATAAAGTCCATCTACTGAGAAATCTCTAAATTCACAAGTAGATAACTTTTACAGCCAAAGATAAGATATGAATTGCAACATTTTATATCTAAGGTAGTAAATAGAGACTCATTCTGGGTAGTAAAGATCATAATTTAAATATGTGTGCACAGGATATATAATATGCAACCATGGGCATAACTAAAGCTTCAATATAATTGTTTACAATTTTTTAGTCAAATATGCAATAAAACATTTTACAATTTATGCCCAAGGTTTACATAAGTCAAATATTTTTCAATATACTACCTATTCTTCTCATCTAATGCTACATATAATATAGTAAATGAAAACTCAGATTTAGCCACTAGCAAGAAGGTAGTTTCTTACTTTGGGAAGCAATGATGTAAATTCAAAGGAAGCCAAATGTTCCAAAAGAATAGTCATCCAATCATAGGCTAGAAGCTATGAGATGACTTCACAATTCTATGGGTTGTACTTTTGTCATGGTGACCATGTGTCAAGAACCATACATAAAGTCCATAAATAAAATAGGAAAGAAAGTAACAGTAACTAGTATTTCCATTATCAACATGTCTTAGAACATATGTTGAATTCCAAAAATTATACTATTCCTCAGAAAAAAGTGGTTTCCACCAAAGAATAAAGAAAGTAGAAACACACATGAAATTACATTTCTGAAAAAAATGGGCAAACAACATAGATATTTACTGGCATGTAATAACTAAATTAGTTCCAAATGCAATCATGATATATTCACATCTGAGACAATGTTCTACAAAAATTCATCTAAAGGACGATAAGACAAAAATGCCCAGAAAATGTAAAGAGTTTTTTCATAGTTAGTCGCAACACAACTAAAATTAACCAATCCCAATGAGTATACACATCTCATATGCTTTGATATCCATTCTTAACTCCAATTACCCTCATCTTCTTAAAATATGTAATTGTGTATCTATTTTCCTATTGAATATTTGCTAGATGGGAACTTGTGGGCAACATGTTCAAGATAGCCAGTGAGTCAGGATTCACATCCATTAACAATACCTCAGTTTAGAGATTGAATTCTTCATCTCAATACCCTAACCGCATGTACCAAGTAATCATCACATTCTAGGAAACCTGATCTCTTTGAGATATTTTTCCAAACACTTCATAGGAAACCTCAATACCAATGCCTTCATCTATGCAAGGAAAATACATCTGCAAAATATAAGGAAAGTACATCAAATTTCAAGGAAAATACCTCTGGAAAATAAACCGTTTGTTGTGTTCCTTGATACGTCTAGCTCAGCTTCCAGTGCCTTTGAAAAATCATAATGAAAGCCCCTGCATATAAAAGCTAAAAAGAATTGGTGCCAAGATTTTTTCCGGCCACTACACCAAAAAAACTTCAGCGGTTTCGGCTGGCTTGTTTCTATTTTCAGCCATGCTATTTCCATTTCAGTGGGCCTAGTCCATTGTTTCTCGTTGTTTCCTGCTCAGCTGGCGCCCCTATGTCCCTCTTTTCCTATGAGTTAGGGTCTCTTAATATATATCTCCCTATCCCCATGAACAGGGGCAGCAGAGCATCCACTTCTGCTTCCGCTCCATTCTGTCCGTTTTATTCGTCGGTTGCCTTGCCCCTTTGTTGTTGGCTTAGTATTCCCCCACTTTCAGACTCCAACCTATTTCTCCTTAGAGAAAATGGGTGTTATAGGTGCTCTGAGTGTGGAGTTGTTTGCAATCACCAACATAGCTGGCTCAGAAGACATTGTTTAGAACTTCAAACTGCTCAATGCTCATTTCCCCTAACAAGAAATAGGGCCCAAATTCTCTGCAATGCACCACAGAGCAGCACACACTAGGGAGACAAGTGATATCAGACTTCTATCTCAAAAAAGCTCTGACTTTTCTATCATTTATTTATTTGGTTTTGCTATATTTAATCTTTTTAATCATATATAATATATAAGCACATTTTATCACAAAATTCACACAATAATACAAATTGGTACCAAAATATTTTTTTCAAATTTCATTTTTTAATAATTAAAATTATTTCTTTTCACAATAATATTTTTATATACACAAAATTTTATAAAAAAATGATTATTTAATTAATACTATTTTTTATTATAAATCTATTTTTATATAACATTTATAAATTATTTCAATATTACACATTATAAAATATAAAATATATTCCTATCTTACTTCATCCCCTCACGTCAAGACAAGGTTGTCAGATTACATTACAACAATAATGAATCTCTTATTTCTAACCTTGGGTAAAATGCAATCATTTCATCCTTGAGATTATTTTCTAATTTTGTTGCAATAAAAGCATAGGGTAAATGGACTCAAGATAATATACCACCTTTGGTAACCAAATAGGCAACTATCCAAAGGATTTTAGCACCCATCAATCTAGAGATACGGATCCTTTGTCTGGTAGCTTTGGATAATAAGTGGATAGGTTACATAGAAAAATGAAAAAGTCAAATAATTATGACTTTGGCACATGCTAAGAAGACTAAAGATGAGAAATTTATATACCAGGTGGAAGTAAATCACAGGATTTGTATAATAAATAAGTGGTTTCTTACCTTTCTCAAGAACCATAAGTTAAAGGCATCATTTTTAAAGAAAAGACAAGAAACTTATTCTTGGAAAAGGAAGAACCTCATAAACTTGCGAGTAGGGTTGTTTGGCTATTAATTTGGGATGAAAGTACTAATTTTTCCATTGTTATGCAATCTATAAGAAAAACATCATTACTATTTGGAGAGTGGTGAGAAGATATGGGTTAATGTCTTCTACTTTTGAGAATATTGCTTGGATGGGGATATACTATTTTACAAACATCTATGATGTTGAGAGAAGAGCTATTATAGAGAGGGTAATCAAGAAGACCTAATTTTCCCTAGCTCTGTAAGTGTAGTAAAAATGACATATCTAATGGAAGAGGTGTCCAAGGAAAATTTGCATATTTTGCTACAAAGTTTCCAAAAAGAAAAAGGTCGGAATCTAGGTGGGTAGACAATGGTTTTCTTCTTTGATATCCATTTTAAACATTCTAGAAGAGGAAATGCTGAAAGTGGTTAATGAATCAAGATCCTTTAAGAGGATTCCAACACCATTTAATGTGAGTTTCATATTCCTTATTATGGAATTTGATAACCTAGTTTCCTTTGAAGAATACAAACCTATATATCTATGTAGTTGCAATTATAGGATTCTTATAATAGTCATTGCAATAAGGGTTAAATGTTTGCTTCCAAGGTGCATTTCAAGTGAATGGTTTAGATTTCTAGAAAGGAGGAATATTGAAAAGTTTATTGAGGTGGTAAAAGGAGGACATTAGTAAATCTTAAAAGTTAAAACCTATGGTAGTAAAGGTTGAATTATCAAAGGATTGGATTTAATTGGATTTGATGCCTTTTCATTTGGGATTATGTGTTTCATTTGTGAATTGGTCATGAATTGTGTTACTACAATTATTTCTCAGTGTTGATTAGCAGATGCACTATTGCTTTCTTTCAGCCAGAGAGGATTAAATCAATGTTGTCCTCTTTCTCCCATACATTTTCTTATTGTAGTATAATGTTTGATTAGTACCTTATTGGATGGTAAGAGATTTAGTGCATTTAAAGATATTAGAATTGGTATCTCAATCACTTGTCCCATTTGTCATTCAATGATGTCATCCTAATTTTTTGTAATGGGACTAGAAGAGATGTCGATAAGTTATAATAGTTGTTGACCATGTATTATTTAGTTACCGATATGATGATAAATGTTAGGAAATAACCCTAATGGAAAATATTCCATGTATATGATGGTGTGTTTCCCCTTCAAGTAGAATTTTTTGGGTGTAAGGACACATTTTCACATATTTGGAGGCATATTTCACTGTTTGAGGTATTTGGGGTTAAGTACATTACAAAAATTCAACCTTATGTGCTTATTATCCATATAATCCTAGTTAAATAGATAAATTGCTAAATTTAATATAATGTACAAATTACTTTCATATCATAGCACCAATCACACAATAACTAAAAATTTAAGCAATGTAAGAATAAAAGAGTTTTGTAGATACATAAGTAATTTCTTCTGAAAATTAGCTCTGCATACCTCAAGGAAACATCTACAAGCTACATAATGACAACTACATGGTCATCATAATCATATCAAAATGAGGTATATCATCTACACAAAAAAGAAAGGCAGAAGTTGTACAATTGTTGTATTGCTCCATATGGCCATATAGATCCACATGATTGTATTGATTTTTTGTAGAAATTCCTTTCAACCTATTGACAACCTTTAAGTTCATCCTTATTGTGCATTTGCTTTCTCTAAGTTTTTCAACTCGGGCAATACCTATCTATATTGTCTTATTTATGCTTTTCTGAAACATGTACAAGTTCTTTCTTGCACTACATTTCTCAATGTACATATTGTTCGAGACCTTTTCTTCATATCTAGAAGAAATTTTGCATGAGGAGATACCATGTGGTTATTGACATAGTTAAACCCTGATATGAATATTAAATTCATACTTTAAGATGATTTCATGAAATAGAAGGTGGCAATATGGACCTATTTTATACATTCAAAAGACAAAATGAAATGCTCCATTTGAGGAGGATTAGTGCCTTGAAAATAACCATGAAGAAAATGGCAGAAGGCCACCAATAGATCCGCCTTAGAATAAGTCAAAGCAGATTCAATAGGAACTGTAATTATTGTGAAGCCCCAACCATGGCCATCCCAATGCAAGCCAACAATGCAAACTAGCAGATAAGAAGAGAAAAGGACCACATGGCCCATGGAATCACAACATCCTTCACACCAAAAAACCTCATCACTCATTGTCTCCATCATATTGTGCCCCAGCACCAGCTAACCAACACGCAAACCCATTAGGGAGACAATGTCGTCAATGATGGTGTCGAAAGGAAACAAATGAATTTGCTAGTGCCCCCTTGTTGTGTATATCTCCCACAAAGGAAGAGGAGTCTAACCTACCCTTCCTCAATGAAGAATAGCTGTCATTGTCCTCGCGGCTGCCAGAATGCACCTAACAACATTTGGAATCTTCACCACGCCAAAATATACAACTGAATCCACCTTCTTTGGCCACATTACATTGGATAACGCCCCTTCATGCCACCATTCAGATAAACTACCAAAGCCTAGAAACCCTTAACCTCTTAGAAAATTGTCGAAAGTCCTCTCCATTGACATTTGATTTGAAATGCTATAAAAAGTATTGGTAGTGTGTGCATAATCTTCTCCCTCTTGTGGCTATTTGAATCCATAACATCTTTTCAAGTGGTGAGATAAACAACCATCAATGTGTTCATGATTTAGATTACCATTTTCTTTTTATTACTAAATAGTTAATACTACTCCATGCCTATTTTAGTAGATGTCCCCTAGTTTTACCCAATTCTCATTTTAATACCTCCAAAACCTATAACCCTCTACCCAAAATCCCCATCCCAAATATCCATAATATATTGGCTCTAAATTTCAAAACTTTAAAATGCCCTCTATGAATGAACATAATAATTAATAAATTGAAGCCCCTATGGCAAGTTGTCCCTTAAAGTGGTGATCCCATTTTGACCTTTGGGAATGGTCAATCCCATATCCTCTCATGATCCGTCACATTATCCCCATCCCTCTGCGGATTGCACGAATGACTTCAGATGTGAGGTGCTTGTCCCTCAAACTCATCTTGTAGCTGAGTACTCCTCTCTATCCAATAAGTCATCTGATGTAGTTAGGTTGCCATTCCAGACTTTCGATATGGTCTTGTCCCCTGGTACATGTTCCCTTGACAAGGAATTGTAGGTTATTTTGTGCTCATCTAAGAATATGGCTCCCATTTGTATTAAAATATCCCTTTTCTGTAATCCTTTGGATTATGGAGGTCAATCATATAAAAATGTCACACAAGAAGAGAAACCCCCTAAATATAAAAAGTGTTACACTAAAATTTGTCACCATGACTATTTGCAGTCAGTATGGCTCCATCAATAACCATACTATCCTCCTTGGCAAGTCTTATACCTCTGCTCCTCATGTCAAACTCCAAAGAAGAGAGAAAGTCTTTAAAAATCAATATAACTCTGGTTACGCAGTTTCTCTTACTCTTACCTGCGTGTACGCACCTCAAGTTCATAATACCTGCGTACTTGTACGCTCTGTCTGTAAAGGGGTGGGTGCATACTCCTGTAAAAGTCAAAAGGCGCAAGTTTTACTCCAAAAAACTTACTTGTGGTTGATTCTAGAGCATTCTAGAAGATGGTTTGACCTGTATTGAGCGCCTCCAGATGGTTCATGCATCCCAATGAAAGAGGAACTTATCCCATGAAGAGGGGAGCTATCCCTTTGAAAGAGGGGCTTATCCCATTGATGGTGGACCTGTTTAACTTCCTCCAAAGCATTATAAATACAGGCATTGGGCTAGAGCGAGGGGAGGTTGAAAGCTGAACATTCCTAAGGGTAGATGCTGCTGAAATTAGGACTCCCTTATAGAGCTTGAGAGGAGAGATTCCAATCCTTTCTTAGCTTCATTTGGAAATGGGTGAGCTGATCAAAGTAGAGGAGAACTCTTGCTGGACCCTGGGAGGGACCTGCACAACACCAAGGCACTGGTTGTAAGGTTTCTTTTGTTTCCAATTAATACAATTAAGTTCATTTTTCTCAACAAGTTGTTATATATAATTTGTTTCATAAACTCCTTGGTCTTTATGATGAATATGTTTTATTATATGAGTTATTCAGGTGCTATGTAATCGTTTTCTTGTTAGTGAATGCAGGCTTCAAGGAGAAGGAGTTCATCTGGATCGGAGAGGCTTGGCTGCTACAAACAACATTGGACTAAAGGTAAGCCTTAAACACCTGGTTGCTTTTATTTTAAATGAATATTTAGGGAAAGATAGTGCTTGATTGTTTTGTTTGTCACTAGAAAAGCATTGTTTTCTAGGGAGGTCGGTTTTGTCCGCAAAATTGACTCTTTCCACATGACAAAATGGCGACTCCATTGGGGAATCCATGGATTTGATTGATTTCTCTTTTGATTGATACTTTGATTTGAGAAACCTTGATTTCTTTCTAGTTTTTTACTGATTGATTGTGAATTTGGGTGGAATAGCTTAGGATTGAGTTAGTTTTTATTTTTCTTGATTTTGAGAGCAGTACACACCCTCTGAGTTAAGAACAGTGCGTATCTGTACGCACTTCTGCTTTGTACACAGAGCGTGGCCGCACCTGTGCAAACAGGCTGCCTACGTACCTTGTCAAAAGTTTAGAAAATTTCATTTTTTTCCTTTTTACCTATTAGAGTTTGTTTATAGTTTATTTATTGCTGCCCAGATCCACGGGTTACCTGTCAGAAGTTTTCATCTAAGCTTGTTTCATTAGCATCAAGGGTTTTAGTGAAGTTCATAGAAATTCTAGCCCTAGGTTTGATTTTTGTATTGGTCTTGTAGTGACTCTGGCTTTAGAAGTTGTAAAAACCTTGGATATCCCTGGTCTTTTCAGTCTTCTTAGGAGTTAGACCTTTCGTAAAATCACCTTTGTTTGAGAAACCTACCGTTGTGTTGTCTCTTTGCGGAATTTCGAGAAGGCTTGTTTGTTAAGCTGTGAATTTCATTCTTAAGAAAAAGAACAAAAGCTTTTTATTTTTGTTTTTGACTAGTTTATGATTCTGCATGAATTAGTCCTTGGTTGAATTGTAACTGAGTAAAACAACCTGGAATTATATTTTGTAGGCTTTTACCTCATTAGATTTGCTTTTAGGTAAATTTCTCTTAGATTTTCATAGATCTTAAAATTGATTTTTGTTTAGTTTTACATGCTTTGTTGAAATAGGAAAAATACAAAATCTCTTTTGAAGAAAGTTTGTTTTAGTAGCGTTTGAAGTCTTTGAAAAGAGAAAGGAAGTTTTCATGAAATAATTAGTGGTCATGTGTTGTGTGCTTTGGAAAAGATAAAGAGCTTTTTTCTTTGATTTTCATTACTAAGAAAGTTGTCTTTATAAATTTTGCATTCTCCAACTCTCTTAGCTAGGGAATTCATTGAAAAGGAAAGATAGTTTAAATCATTCTAGGTGCATCTTTTTAGTGGATTTGAGTCGAGTCTACACATCATAAGTTTCATCTCCACTACCTTTTGTCCTAAAGAAAAGCCTTAAAAATTAACGCTTAAAGTAAAATTCACTTAGTAACTTTTTATTTACTAGGGCTCTGATACACCAACATAGATTAGGCTAGTGTCTTGCAGTAGGAGAGTAATTAACTCTCCAAGACAGTAAAAACAAACAAGTAGCTCATCTTGCGGTAGGATAAATCCAATTGTTACATTTATGCTCTGGGAAAGCTCCTCTTAAAGGAGAAGCATGAGATCGTGTCCGAACCAGTGAGGGAATCAATCTTCCTTCATTGGGAATGACGCTAGATATGCACGTACTACAAACGGTAAACCTCGGATTAACCATTGTCGAGGAGCTTGGGGTCACTTGTCGGTAAACCTTGGATTATTGTCAAGGAGCCGGCAAGGGGATTGAGCTTGTTACTCTGCCCTTGCGTGTGTATCGGATCGTAGACTGTTCCCCCGGGTATATTTGTTGCTGTTGGTGACCTTAGTGACTATTATCTTTAGGATTCTTCCTAAGGTGACGGTGGAGGGAAGATCCCACTGTACCTGGAGCAGACGTCGGCTAGACTCACTTGGATTTTCTGGGGGGTTCACTTCACTCGAGACGGTTAAAGTGGAGGAACTTGGTCTAGTCTATTCATTAAGCAGGTTGCCGGGGTAACTGTTCCACCCGCCATTTCTGTACTGAATTCTGCGATGTTGGATTTCATCACCAACTAGTGTTTTCGGTCTTGAAAGTTACTGTTTGTGTGTGGTTTGACGCCCTAGATTCTTTAGGCGTGTGATTCAAATTTGTTTGGTTCTTTAGAGACTTTAGGCAGTTTGCTTTGAGATTTTACTTTGTTTGCGTGTGTAGTAGTTAAAAGTTTTTAGCTGTGGCTGAATTACCAAGACAGTCCCGTAGACTTCCGGGCTAGTCTCCTGAGGTTGTAACCGTGGCTGATTTGTTGAGGAAGTCCCGTAGACTTCGAGGCCAACCTCCTGAAGACGTCCCGGGCCATTACGAAGGTTTGAAAGTCCTCGTAACTCCTAGTGGCAGTAAAGTAGGGTCACCTGAAGAAGGAGAGTCTTCGTTGGTTGTTCATCCTGATTACCAAACTCTAGAAACATGTTATAATCCTGAAGCTATTTCGGTTTCCGAGCTTGCTGGTAGCTTTTCATCTACTAGTGATATAGGCGAAGAACCTGAGATATCTGAACCTGTTACTCCAACATTGGGGTTTGTCTCTCCAACTTCTAGTGCTCCTGATTCACCTAGGGTAGAAAGAGTAATTACCGAAAATCTTCCTTCTGGTTTGATAGCTATTGAAGAACTTGCTCCGGAAGAAGAAATAGGCATCCCTATCCCTGAAAATCAACCTACTATTGATCTAAGGGAGCGTGAATCAATTTTTTACAGTCCACCTAGAAGTACTACTTGGTATCTTTCTTTAACTAATTATTTGGACAACTCAGGGTTAAGTTTTTCACCACCTCGTGCTCCTTATCAACCTAGGGGTTTTTATACTCCCGTAAATATGTCAGGTCAGTCATCCATGTTTACTCAATCGCCTGAATCTTTTTTGTACGGCGGTCCTTCTGTTCCCTCTGGGTATCAGTCACTTTCTAGTACTTTTTCGGGAACATCTCCTCAACCCATTGAACAAAGGTTATTCACTGGAAGCAATGGTGCAAAGCCGTTGAGCGTAGAAGACATTCCTATGATGTCAGGTTCTATTCCCAATTCTCAACCTCAAGGTGGCCAGTTACCGCCTGGGGGGCAGCCTCAATTAACGCCTGGGGGGCAACCTCAAGGTACACAATTTGCATCTGGGGGGCAACCTCAAGGACAGTACGTGCCTACGGTACAATACATTCCTCAAGGTCAACTCCATACTCAATATGTACCCCAAGGTCAACCCCAGTATCAATTTATACCTCAAGGTCAACCCCAGTATCAATACCTGCCTCAAGGGTATTTACCCCAAGGTCAGTACTCGAACCAAGGTTTCCAACCACCCCAAGGTCAATCTTATGTTCAAGGAACGTGAAATGTACCTTTCAATTATCAATCCTACCCTCAACCCCGTTTTGGATCTCAATATTCTCAACCTGTTATGAGTCAGTACCCCGGAATGAATATAGTATGGGATCCATCACAAATTCAACAGGTGTTGCAGCCAAATGTACAGTTGTCATCTCAAACTGGACATCCCTTAGTTTCTGGTTCACCCTAGCAACCAGTCCAGTCTAATATTCAAACTTCTGTACCTTCGGTAGTTTCTCAATCTGGGCCTATTTCGCCTCGTACTCCATCTCAAACGACTGCTGCAACTGCCGCAACATCTGTTCAATCTACCCCACTTACTTCTGGAGTATCGACAGCTCCGGTTTCTACTATTCCTGTATCTACTCCTCAGACATCTTTACCATCGTCTGGATCCACGATTTAAACTACGGTTCAGATGCCTGTAGGACAACCTGGTTTAAGTACGGTTGTCACAAGCCAACCACAATTCACTTATCAACCGTACCAGGGACAGTACCAATTCGGTCCTACTGTCCAGCAGCCAGTTTACCAGTATCAACCGTATCCTGGGTACACCTATTAACAACCACAGCAACCCCAGTACGGTCCGGTTAATCCTGGTTTTCCAGGAGGATACAATATCCCAAATGCGATTCCCATTCCTAGTTATCCTGGATATCCTCCTCCTGGGGCTGGTATAATGACTCAGAGTTTTAGGGATCCTAATCGGCAGCTACCGTTTATCGCAAATTTGGACTTACCAGACTTGTCGCGCCTAATGAACGATCCAATTAATTATCTTCTGTTTTGGCCGCCAATGCCAAATAAGTTGCCCAGTGACATTCCCAAGTTCAAAGGTAAGTCTGGAGAGGACCCGTCGAACCATGTGATGACTTACCACCTCTGGTATGCCTCTAATTCCATCTCGGATGATTCGATCCGCTTACGTCTTTTCCAGCGCACTCTCATTGGTCTCGTGGCCAAGTGGTATATTGAGTTACCACGGGCCTCTTTTTATAATTTTAGCCAGTTAGCTACCTCGTTTTTAACTCATTTTCAATTGCCGGTCAGATATGATAATGGCACAGAGTTACTAACTTTGTTAAAGCAATCGACGTCCACTTATATTTCTGATCATATTCATGAATGGAGACGTCGAAGGCGGTTAGTGAAAGTTTTTATCCCGGACCAGATCTTAGCTGAATGGTTTGTTAAATCATTGTTACCGAAGATTACTGAAGACGTAGCTAAGGCCGGAGTAGTTACTGAGGAGCAAGTGATTGCTCAAGTGCAGTACCTTAACTTAGTTTATACTCAGTCAGGTACGTTACACGAAAAGATCCCCGATCTTCCCAAGTCAAATCAAATCGCTACAGCTCCTTTGGGATCTCATGCCGCTGATGGTATGATTGGTACGGTGAACACTAAAAGCAAGAAGAAATCCTCAAAGAATTCTTCTCCTATTATAATCTTACCAGATTCCCCGACAGGAGATTCTTCTGCTGAACTCTCCGCCGATATTCACGCTGTAGAGTCATCTACGGCTAAATCAAAATCTGGTGGGAAGAAGAAAGGGAAGAAGAAGAATAAAGCAGACAAAACTCAAAAGGAGAAAACTGAAAAGGCAGAATCCAATGATGAAAAGCGCAAACCTCGATATCCTTGTCTTATTTGTGAAGAGGAACACTTTACAAGAGACTGCCCTCATCGAGCAGAGGTTGCGAAAATCATCAAAGGTTCCCAAACTCCTGCTGTCTTGAAGGATCCATTTCCAAAAGATAGCAAAATGATAGGTTCTTCCTCAAGTGCCAATGAAGAACCCATATTGATGATGTCCCATGTAAGGATTGCGACTCGATCGCAAGATTATGGTAGTAAAAGTCCTGTTGATGGTAAAGAAGCAGAATCTTCTCATTCTAATCCATCAACCTCAGCTCCTGGTTCTGATCCACTACAGATCGAGAAACCTAATCCAGACTTAGTAATAAAACCGCCCGCCAAGGGTATACTTCGAAAGTCTGCTTTCAATCCACATGCGAGAGCGGCCCAGAATTATAACATTGTTGAGGACTTCGTTGTTTCACCCTCAGCAATGTCGGCTTTGGAAGTGCTGCAATCATGCCCAGCACAGCGTAAATTACTTTTGTCGGCTATAGGAGCTGTTGATGTTCAGGACCCGAACCTAATAATCTTTGATCTAGAAAATAGTACACCGCGCTTACCTCATCAAATGGCCTTCCGGATCCTAGTGATAGTCAAAAACAGGCCTATTCATCGGACTGTAATTGATGAGGGAGCTTCAACGTGTATTATGTCGATATAGTGTTGGAGATTGCTTGGTTCTCCTTCGCTAAATCAATCCCCGATGATTCTTAAGGCCTTTGATGGCCGTGGGTTTCATCCTTTTGGCATTCTACAGGATTTGCCTATAGGGGTTGAAGGAAAAACCGTTAGTCTAGATGTGGAGGTGGTTGATGCCCCTCTAGACTACAACCTTCTTTTGGGTCGAAGTTGGTCTTACGCTATGACAGTGGTCGTTTCATCGGTCTTTCGAGTAATAAAGTTCCCAAATAATGGAAAGATCGTAACAATAGACCAACTGGCTTACTTTTCATCTGACCCAGCCTCTTCAGAGAGTATTCAGCATGTCGGTAAAACGACTATCCCATATAAGGATGTTGGAGTAGGATTAGTTAAAGATTCTGGTTTACTGGGAACTTTTCCTTTTCCTCCACTCAACGCATCATCTTCATTTGCAACCATTCATATGATTACATCAGACACTATTTTTTATGATGATCCTTGGATCATTCCTTCTGAATCTGAAATAGACTCATTTGGTAATTTTATGCCTTTGAGTCCATATGAAATTGCCTATGAAGCGGTGCAGTCTTTTACCGACCCGTGTTCAACCAAAATTGACCTAATGAATGTGGTCCGTGAGGAATCACTTTTCACATCAACCTCGGAGTTAATAGTGTTTCCCGAAGTTGTTTCATCTGACGAGCAACTTCGTGAAGCCCTGTGTATAGATGATTTACCATGGGACGATCTCCATCATAGATCTTCGTTTTTACCCGAGGATGATCATTTTGAAAATGATTTCTCATCAATTTTTACAGCTGAATATGTCAAGGAAGCTCAGAATCCCATGAAACATCCTGATTCAGAGCTGAATTTGGGAAATATATCTCGAACTATTCCCATTGACATTTCGGTTAAGCTTGGAATTGTTGAGAACATTCATATAGGTGCCTCATGTACAGATGACGAAATTCAGACATACAAGGCCCTATTTCAAGAATTCCGCGACGTGTTTGCCTGGTCCTATGAGGAAATGCCAGGAATTGATCCCGCGATTGTTGTTCATGAGATCAAAACTTACCCGGATGCTAAACCCGTCCGGCAACGTTTGCGTCAGATTCACCCACGAAAAGCTGCTGCAATTAAAGCAGAAGTTGAGAAACTGTTGAAAGCAGGTTTCATTTATCCGATCCCGTTAACGGATTGGGTATCGAATATTGTTCCGGTTAACAAAAAATAGGGAACAATAAGAATATGCATCGATTATAGGGACATTAATCGAGCTTGTCCAAAGGAAAACTACCCAACTCCCTATATCGATCAAATCATTGATGATTGTGCTAGCAGCGAAATATTTTCCTTTATGGACGGTTTTTCTGGATACAATCAAATCAATATTCTACCTGCCGATCAACCGAAAACGGCTTTCATTTGTCCATGGGGGACATTTGCTTATTGCAAATTACCTTTTGGACTCAAGAATGCCGGAGAAACTTTTCAAAGGGCGATGTCTTATGCGTTTCATGACATCAAACACATTGTGCAACCATATCTCGATGATTTGCCTGTTGATTCATTACATCGAGTTGATCACCTTGTCCATTTACGAGCAATCTTTATGAGGTGTAGGCATTATCGTATTCGGTTGAACCCACACAAATGTGTCTTCTGTATAGAAGCGGGTCGATTACTGAGATTTGTAGTTTCGAAAGCCGGCATTCACGTCGATCCCTCGAAGGTCGAAGCTATCATCAAATTGCCTCCTCCTTCGAGTCTTCGCCAACTCCAAAGTTTGCAGGGGAAAGCAAACTTTTTACGACGATTCATTCCTAACTACGCTGAGGTTACAAAGGGTTTTACACGGTTGTTGAAACAAAACGCTCAATTCTCTTGGGATGAGATAGCTCAGAAATCTTTTGATGCACTCAAGCACGCGTTGACCCATGCACCGTTGTTGCATCCTCCCAACTACAACCAGGATTACTTTTTGTACCTCGCCGCCGCTCATTCCACCATTGGAATGGTCTTAGTTCAAGAAGATGAATTCAGTACGGAACATGTGATATATTACCTTAGTCGAACGTTAAATCCAACTGAGCTAAAATACTCACAAGTGGAGAAATTGGCATTGGCAGCCGTTCAAGTTGTCCAACGTTTTCGTCACTACATTTTACTTCGTAAAACTACAGTCATTTCGGATTGCAACCACATGATCTACATTTTGACCAAACAATTGCTAGGGGGCAAGTACTCTAAATGGATTATTATCCTACAGGAGTTCGACTTGGAGTTTGCGAAATCTAAGTCTAAGAAATCTTTAGTTTTTGCAGAGTTAATGTGTGACTTCCCGCGTGCTGACACGGAAACTGTGGCAGAGGAGCCCATTGCGGACGAATCTTTGTTTCTAATCAGCACTTTAGATCCGTGGTATGGGGATATCATCGTCTATCTCCAGACCCAATCCTTTCGGCCCGAAGTTTCAAAGTCGGAACGTCGGAAAATTCGATTCCAGTCCCAACAATACAAAATTATTGGAGATACTCTTTATCGCCGTGGGGCGGACTCTATTTTTCGACGTTGCTTAACTCACGAAGAGGCTGAAAGGGTTCTAAATGACTGTCACTCTGGAGCGTGTGGAGGTCATATGTCTGGGTATGCCACAACCCAAAAGATATTGCGTGCTGGCTACTTTTGGCCGTCCTTGTTTAAAGATTGTATTACTACGGTCCGAAAATGCCACAACTGTCAAGTGTTTGATCGAAAGATGCGCGCTCCACCTGCTCCTCTCAACCCTATAATTGCCGTTGGTCTTTTCGCCAAATGGGGTATCGATTTTATTACATGTAACCCTCACTCGACCGGGCGGCATGCGTATATCATCCTTGCGGTAGATTATTTTACTAAGTGGGCCGAGGCGATGCCTACATTCGAGGCAAATCGCAAGACAGTTGCAATTTTCATGTTCAATTATATAATTGCTAGGTTTGGTGTCCCACAAGCGATAATCACTGACCATGGGCGCCATTTTCGAAACGTTATGGTGACAAAACTTACAGGCCAGCTTGGTTTGCGTCACGATAGCTCAACTCCTTATTATCCACAAGCGAATGGTCTGGTTGAGTCCATCAACAAAGTTTTAGTTATCATGATCCGACGAATCATTGGTATTCATCAGTTGAATTGGCACAACATGTTATTTTCAAGCGCTTTGGGCGTACCAAACCTCAGTGAAAACGTCAACAGGGTTCACTCCTTTCCAACTAGTTTATGGTTTGGAAGTTGTGCTACCCATTGAATGCGAAATCCCATCACTGCAAATGGCCATCGAGTTACTTCTAGCTACTTCCGAAGAGGAAAAGCGTTTATTATACTTAGCTCAATTAGATGAGAATTGACGTGATGCTGCATTGGCGATCGAGACTCACGCAAAACGTATGAAAGCTCAGTATGATCGAAATGTGACCCCTCGAAATTTTTCGGAAGGAGACCTAGTGTTATTGTATGATCAAGCTAATGATAAATTAGGTGCTGGAAAATTCGTTCCTATGTGGCATGGGCCCTATATTGTCAAGCGAAAGCTAGCAAAAGGGGCCTATGAGTTGGTAGACTTTGACGGGGACTCTTTGGGTAAACCCAGAAATGGACTTTACCTAAAGAGGTATTATGCTTAAAAGATGGGTATGGAGATTTTTAGTTAGGTTAGCTTTTCTTTCTAGCTGGTGTGTTTGTTAGTTTAGACAGTGTGCTTAGCTTAGAGAGTGTGTTTTCGTCGTTATTTCTAGCTTATCTTGGTTTTACTCTTGATATTGCAGATATCGATGCCTCTCCAAACATACATTGGATTTGCTGATGGTGCTTGTCGTAGTACATGGAACATCTCTTCCGCAGCTTGGGTTATCTATTCGCCCTCTGACGAGTTAGTTTCTATGCATGGGGTAAGCCTCGGTCAAACAACAAACAACATTTCCGAGTACAGTGCAGTGATTGAGTTATTGTCTGAATCTATTTCATTTGGGATTCGGAGTTTGATAGTGAGGTTAGATTCTGAACTCGTTGTATTACAACTTAATAGAGTGTATGCCATTAGAAATCTAGTGTTATTAAGGTTATTTTTGAGAGTGCGTCTCTTGGAACGTGAGTTTGATTACATTGAATATCAGCATATTCCAAGGTCTTTAAATACATTAGCAGATGCAATTGCTTCTCGAATGTTAAATAGACATTTGCAATAATCATACATGTAAATTTAAAACTATTCCATAACATGATTTACAAGATAAGCCGGTAATAATGATATATATAGATAGGAGTGTGTCAAAAAATACATCGTCTTCGATCATAGGTTGAAAAACACCTTATGATCGGCAAAAATGATAAGTACAGAAAACCAAAATGTCACATGTGTCTACAAAACAACCATCCAATCACTGGTGATGATCTCTATATGACACCACTGCACGGGCCACCCTACACAAGAACCTCCTAAAAGGTCCTGGGACCCCGACTACATAGCGCTGAAGCCGGATTGGAATGTCATCTATGGTAGTCTCCGGTATATCTGCTGTAAGACGCTCTAGGTCACTTTCCAACTCAGCCAAAGTCTCTGTGGCCTCGTCCTGTGGGGCCGGTGCCGCTGCAACTGGTAGTCTCCTCTCGTAAGGCCGGAGATTGGCTGGACGTCGCGGACCTACATCTGCATTTTGAAAATTATTACTATCAGTTTTGAGACGATATAAAACAAACAAAAAAAATAGATAATTTAAAAAACTTGTGGAAAATGAAGTTACCTGTATCATCCCATTGTTCTCCCGGTGGAAGAACCATGTCCGGATCTCCACGAAAATCAACTCCGGCATAAGGAAAATCCTGTATAGAAAAGACCTGGTCTTCTAACCAGCGAAAGTACTCCGGAGTAAATCGGACAACCTCCATTCCCTCATCAGGATGACGGGCCATAACCGCAACCCATCGCATCAATTTAGGCTCTCGGGGAAGCCCAGCCTCAACAGTGAGCTGCTGTGGGATCAGCATCGGAACCCTCTCTAAGCCAAAACTCACAACTAAAGCCCCATATCCAAAGGTCTTTAGCTCTCTGTTTTTGGCTCTAGTCAGTTGGCCTTTTACATTGGCCAACACAGCATCACACCAGTTGAAACTGGTACCTCGATAGCAATCAATTGCCATCCGCATCTGGCATCCAGTGGCAATGTGTAAAGCGGCAGCCCCGCAAAGTCTGGTAACTGTAAAGGCAATCACCATAAGTTCAGGACGGGATATAGTTTTGATCTCTATCCCCTTCTCCTGAGACTGAGTGTTACACCACTCTAGTCAGAGACTAGCGATGGACTGGCCACCCGGCCTAGTCCCGAACAGAGTCAAGTGTTCGCCTCTCTTGGGCAAACCAGTGAGAAAGTAGATATCTGTGGGCTCCATCTCGAGCTGGTGCCCTCCAATATAAAAACACTGGTCCTGAATGTTCCATCTTTCTACCAGCCACTCTAGAAAGCTCACTTGGGCCCTCATGCCAGGTATGGCCCAGTATTTATAAAGGCCGCATGCCTTCAAAGCATCAATTGACGGTTGATGATTAATGGCGGCCAAATCAACATATTCGTGCTCTCTCTCATGCCAATCGAGCATGGTGAACAATCTACATGCCAAAAAACATCCATTAGATTCCATGAAATCAAAAATTTTTGGTCCATTTTGGAGAATTTGGGGTTTAAAAACTTGTTGCGCGGAGTATGCACCCCGCCTTTAGGAACAGAGCGTGGGTATGCAGGGACCCTGAAGGCAAGGTGCGTACTCCTGACATTTTTCTAACTGAGAAAATGTCGGGGTACGCGGGTCCCTAGTGTGATGCCTGTGTACCCCGAGAGGCGGTTTTTGAAACCCCAAAACCTCCCAAAAATGAAATCTGGGGCCTAAAAAAGAATTCTAAATGGATGAAATTGAAGAGGAGGATGTTGTAAATTACCTGGAAGAGACGGCGTTCGATTTCGACATCGGATTCTTCGCAATGTCCACGGGAAGTTTCTTGCCAAAAGCCCTTTTTCTCTCCTCAAACAGTAAAATGGTAAAAATGAATTGGTAAAAGCCCTTTTTATAGGTTTTTTGGGTAAATCAATGGTAAATTTGTTCATTTTTCACCATGAAAAGGTATTTTTCAAAGTATTTTTATCTATCTTCAACAGGTATGAGTAATGTGTTGGTTTTTGTGCAGGATAAAGGATTTTCAGGGAAAATTGTCATTGTTTACAAACAAAAACATCAGAGTCATCTTTAAGCCCTTTTCTGACTCCTAAAACATGAAAATATTGCCGAGCGTTTCTTTTACACTCATTAAAACGGAATTAAAAGACGGTCCTCTTACAGCCCTTTTCTGACCGTAAAAACATGAAAAGATTGCCGGATTTTTGTTGTTTCAAATTCGATATTGGAAATAAAACGACGTGTCCTTGATCGCTTTTTACATTTCAGATCAGAGACACTAATCATGAAAGTACTCCTTGGTCGTAAAGATCAAGCGGTTCTCTCAAGTATTATTTTATACTTTTTCGGGCTTGGGAGACACAAATTTAAGAAAAAGGTCAACCCTGGAGTCTTCTTAAGTTTTTCAGACTCTCTAAAATTGAAAAACGTCGAGTTTCTCCTATACTGGACTCGTTAAAATTTCACAGTAAAGGACCTGTTCGATTAAAAACAGGAATGGACCACTCCTTCTTAGGGTTCGAATCTAAACTAATTTGGACTCATCCGAAGGATGAGCTTATAATCAAGAAAATGTTATCCTCCTCAAGCTTGTAAAAAATAAAGAGGTACTTGCCAGAAATGGTGGGGGAAAAGAGAGAGAAATGAGCCTATTTGTTATACTCTATCTCGGAAAAACCTTATCACCACTCTTGAACACGACACTTTTTATTCACCTGGGTTGGGAAATCCTTTGCCTAATAGTTGATCAAACCACATTGAAAGTCTTCAGCCGGTTTCTGGGTATTAACTTTGGGTCAATTGTCACCAAGCCATCTGTTGTGTCGTTATGTGTTCAAGAGGTCACTGCAAATAAACCATTCATCTGCAAAATATTTGTCATCCATCTTGACCATCCCTGAGTCAGTCCTTACAGCTACATTTCTTCAACTTGATCTATGATTTCGTGTTGTGGGCTTCCCTGCAACGGATCGCTTTCTATTGACATCATCACATTATCTAGAAAGATGATCTAGGAATCGTCAGTACCTTGAAATCTGCATGCCTCAATGGCAGGTTTCTCGCCTTTGACGATAATTTACATCATTGACTTTCGATCGAAGGATTCCGTGACATGTTCGACATCAACATATCTACTCACATCTCATGGATTGTACTGGGTACTTTGAGAACCATTGACATCACTGGTGGTTTCTCTCACACTTGTTGACAGTTTACATCATTGACTGGTAATCAAGGGGTTTCTACCATGTTCGACATCAACTCATTTATTCGCATGGATAGAATCGTACTATTTCGGGAAGTAGAAATGAAGACCCTGGATCTAGTTTCTGCCATCCAGGCTGCGAGGAGTTTTGTATTCATTATATAGTAGACTAATTATAAACAGATGGCTGCGTCCATACTGTGTCTACATGTGTCTATGATTATGATGTATTGCAAAATCATTGCTATATCAGAGCAGTAGTTAGTCTGTTAGTTAAGTTTTTGATCTGAGTATGGGAATGCCTACCTCAGCGATGATATGATCTCATATATGTATTTTGTGTTGAATATTTGCAGGTTCCAACTGGGCTCTCCACAAGATAATCCTCGAAATGATAAAGTGCTTCACCCTTCCTAGATGATATAAAACCCTAATCTACTACAGACCTCGCACTTTAGGGGGCAATCTGTTACACTAAAATTTGTCACCGTGACTATTTGCAGTCAGTATGGCTCCATCAATAACCATACTGTCCTCCTTGGCAAGTCTTATACCTCTGCTCCTCATGTCAAACTCCAAAGAAGAGAGAAAGTCTTTAAAAATCAATATAACTCTGGTTATGCAGTTTCTCTTACTCTTACCTGCGTGTACGCACCTCAAGTTCATAATACCTGCGTACTTGTACGCTCTGTCTGTAAAGGGGTGGGTGCGTACTCTTGTAAAAGTCAAAAGGCGCAAGTTTTACTCCAAAAAACTTACTTGTGGTCGATTCTAGAGCATTCTAGAAGATGGTTTGACGTGTATTGAGCGCCTCCAGATGGTTCATGCATCCCAATGAAAGAGGAACTTATCCCATGAAGAGGGGAGCTATCCCTTTGAAAGAGGGGCTTATCCCATTGATGGTGGACCTGTTTAACTTCCTCCAAAGCATTATAAATACAGGCATTGGGCCAGAGGGAGGGGAGGTTGAAAGCTGAACATTCCTAAGGGTAGATGCTGCTGAAATTAGGACTCCCTTATAGAGCTTGAGAGGAGAGATTCCAATCCTTTCTTAGCTTCATTTGGAAGTGGGTGAGCTGATCAAAGTAGAGGAGAACTCTTGCTGGACCCTAGGAGGGACCTGCACAACACCAAGGCACTGGTTGTAAGGTTTCTTTTGTTTCCAATTAATACAATTAAGTTCACTTTTCTCAACAAGTTGTTATATATAATTTGTTTCATAAACTCCTTGGTCTTTATGATGAATATGTTTTATTATATGAGTTATTCAGGTGCTATGTAATCGTTTGCTTGTTAGTGAATGTAGGTTTCAAGGAGAAGGAGCTCGTCTGGATCGGAGAGGCTTGGCTGCTACAAACAACATTGGACTAAAGGTAAGCCTTAAACACCTGGTTGCTTTTATTTTAAATGCATATTTAGGGAAAGATAGTGCTTGATTGTTTTGTTTGTCACTAGAAAAGCCTTGTTTTCTAGGGAGGTCGGTTTTGTCCGCAAAATTGACTCTTTCCGCATGACAAAAAGGTTTCAGCTTGTAACAAGATTGAATTTTGACACACCGATGAGGCTGGATCTCCCAATAATTGGTTTGATATTGATTATGATTTTACCATTGAGAATGTCTCTATTTCTAATTTTGCTAAAATTTGGGTCCTTAGAGGGGATGTAACCATTCATGTGGTGCCTCCATGATTATTATTTCCATTGACATCTGGGGTTTGGGAGTGACCCCAAAATTAAGCTCCCTCAGAGGTATTGTTTGGGTTCATAAAACATCTCTAATCCTTTTGCAATAAATGATGGTTTGCAGAGATAAGGCATGGGAGGCAATGTTTTTTGTGTATCATGCAAGGCATGTAGTTTCAATTGATGCTATTGGATTATCTGGTGGTTTGGGGATTATGTGGGATCCAAAAATTATTGAGATGTAGGCATTTCTATTGTATGTAGGAATCACCATGACTAGACACATGTCGGGAAACTGTCAAAGGGTATGAATTGTCAATTCATATGCTCCATATGTGGGGCGTATATTATTTTGGGACCATGTTTCAAAATCTGGAATCCTTCGATTGAGTTCCATAATCATGATAGGGGATCTTAATTTTTCAATGGGGAGGGAAGATATTTGGGGACAAAAGTCTAGAAACTATAGTATGACTACTTATTTTAGAGGTTTGATGGAGGATTTTTCCCTATTGGATGTGATGTCAGATCCTCTTTGCCCCACTTGGAGGAATGGGTGAACTAGTGAGGAGGGTATCTAAAAAATAATGGACAGGTTTATGGTTAATCAGATTATGGTTAATCATCCGATAGATATAGGATCTTATATTGTTCCAACATGTATTTCTTATCACTTTCCCATTATGCTGACATGGGACAAAGGGGAACAAAAGAGATCATAACCCTTCAAAATCAACCTGAAATGGCTTAAAATGGATGAATTTTGGGATCTCGTCTGAAATGTTTGATCTCAGTCATTTCTTCCTCCTCCACAAAATAACATGACATCCGTATGTTGAAATCTTAGAGAGCTAAAAAGGGTCGCTCAGGAATGGATTAGGGAGATGAAGGAGAGTGAAACTGAGTCTCTCAAGGAGATTGACATTTTCCTATGCTATTTTAATGATCATTAGGACCCATTATTCTTCTCATATGAATACCAACACAAGATCATTGAATTGGAGTGTAAGAGAAGGGACATTATCCATTCATGGAAGAAGACATCCACATGAAGAGCAAGGTGACATGGATAAAATTGGAGATAAAAATACCAGATATTTCCATGCACATTTCAATGTTAGGAAACATATCAATTCCATAAGGAGGATAAGGGATGAAGCTGAAAACATATTCAATTTACAGATATCTATTGAATAGACTATGGTCACACATTTCAAAGGCCAACACTCGACACATGAGACATCCTTTTGGTCGCAAATGAATTTCATCGAAGAAGTTCCAAACATGTTCACATTAGAGGATAATGACAGATTGGGACAACCAATCACAAGGGAGGAATTGAATACGATATTGAAGGAATGTGCAAAGGAGAAAAGTTGGGCCCAGATGGGTGAGGATTTGAACTTTTTATTCACTGCATTTATTTGATGATGCCAGATTTTTTGGCAATAGCTAAAGAATCTAGGATTCATGGGCTCATCTCAGGGGCCATAAATGTGACTTTCATAGCATTATTCCCCAAAAGACTGGAACCAATAACCTTTGCCTATTATCATTCCATACCTCTCTGCAACTTGATGTACAAAATGATATCACAATTAATTGCAAGTAGGTTGAAGCTGGTATTGTCAAAGCATATTACAAAGGAACAGTTTGGTTTTGTAGAAGGTAGACATATACAAGATGTAATTTGTATTGCCCAAGATATGATGCACTATATTAAATCACAGAAACATAGAGCTTGACTTGTAAAGGTAGACTTAAGCAAGACATATGATTGCATCGACTAGGAATTCCTCTTCTTAGTCCTGTTAAAATCTGGTATGTCTCTATTTAACATTAAATGGATTTTGGCATGTTGCAAAACTACAAATTTTGTTGTCATTATTAATGGATTTCCTTCACAATTTTTCAATGCATATAGAGGAATTAGACAGGGATGTGCCATGTCTCCATTGCTCTTTCTCTTAGTTATTGATTGTTTCAGTAGAAAAATGAGGGTGTCAAAGGATAATGGAATTATTAAAGGGATCAGAGTAACCAAAAATATTTCCATCTCTCATTTAATGTTTATAGATGATATGTTACTCGGTGGGGAATCCATGGTGGGGGAGTGGAGAACCATTAGAGACCTCATTAAATCATTTGGAGTTGCATCTGGTTTGTGTATGAATGAAGGAAAATCGATCTTGTTACATGATGATAGTGAGGAGAATGTAACAAAGGACATATGTGATCTGTTTGGGGTAGCATCGTCAATCCTAGATGATGGTTTCACCTACCTTGGGTTTAAGATGAAACCAAAAGGATACTATAACCAAGATTGGGCATGGTTAATCGAAATATTTCATAAAACAATTAGACAGCTGGAAGTACATATGGTTGATGATGGGAGGAAGGATGGTAATGATGAAATCGATGCTACAAAACATTTCAGTATATTGGATGCACCTTTATTTAATTCCAAGGGAGATCATCCATAAGATAGAAGCTATCATGAGCCACTTATTATGGGCTGGAACATAGTTACAAGACAAAATTCATATGGTACGATGGTCAGCACTTGCAAGGCCAGTGGACGAAGGAGGTTGGTGTTTCATAGATACATCCAATTTTAACAAGGCTTGATTATAAAAAACATGTGGAGGGCAGTGTCTAGAAATAGTGTGTGGTATCATATCATTAAGGAAAAATATATGTTTGGTAAAACATTCTCATCATGGATTAGCAGTGGTGCAAAGAAGAAATCTATTATATCACCCATATGGAGAAGTATGATGCACACTCTGTTGAGAAATCTAGAGCATAGAAATTAGGTGATTTCTCTTGTAATGATAAATTCTTATGAATGCTTTCTACTCCTTTAGATTATGATCTTCTCTTTAGTTAGATTATTATATTGTTCTTCATCAAACAACTACCAAAGCATAAACAATAAAGAGACAAGAGACATAGAAAATAGGCGACCAGCTGGGGCCAAAACCTCTCCCACTTGAGAGAAAAACCTAAACAAATTCTTCTTCTTATAGAGACTTCAATTGATGAATAACAAGACCAAGACCCTTGACCTATTTTACCTCTCCAAGACCAAGACACCAAGCTTCTTATTTTTACCTCTATTTCTTAATAGAGTCAACGATAGTAAACTACTTGTTTCTTCTTTCTGCCTCTGCTACCTTTCAGATCTTGACTTCCTTTTCTCTACTTCAGAATTGCAACTTCTCAGCCCTAATTCAGAAACCCTAGTACATGTAGATGACCTTCTCTTGTACCTTGATTTCCTTCTCTTTAGGTGGAGGCTACCTCCTTGACAACTCGGCTTGAGATACTCCTTATTTTTCTCCTTGACTTGACATTCAAAAGTGACTGTAGTACTTCGACTTCTTCTACAATAGATAGCATCTATACTTCGCACCTATGGAGTGATTTAGCCCAAAAAAAACCCAAAAACAAAGCTAAGGACATCACTCTTCATTGATTATGAGGCTCCTTTCCTAGTGATTCTCACACTCCTTATTGCAGACTTCTCCTTGACCGAAATTATGTCCTTGAAATGAAGTTAAGCTACCCTATTTATAGTGGTTTTCCCATGTAAATTAGCCGACTTGAGTTGTGTGTGAGCCGACATGTCCTTTGGTGAAGCTTCATAATTTCATTTAAGGGCGACTTGAAGGAGATGCTTGAGCTTGATCTTGGAGGGTCTCTTTGACTCTTTCAATGACTCACATATATTTGTAACATGCCCAAGAAGGGTCATCCATACATAACATTGACTCAATAGACTATTATGACTTGATGACAAACCTAAAGGCTCACAATGGGAACCTTAACTAAAATAAAATTCCTTGATCATGAAACCCATGATTCAAGCATTACAAAAATAATTTTGTTTTCTTCTTTACATTAATTACATAAAATCATATTTACACATGTCATTATGAAGACCGAACCTAGTTACACTTTTCAACACACTCTACACTGGATGATGGGGTTTGTCTGTTGGGGAGCTCAAGATGTATCCAAGATCAAAATTGGATTAGATGCCATCATGGGGAAGGCTGGAAATCATTCATTATCCTTTCAGTTGTTGCAAATCCTTCACAGAAATGACATTATTTGCTTGCAACAGATATATCTGTCGGGGACTCAAAACATTGATCAATAGAGTTGGAGAAGGGCCAAAGATCTTGGCATACTAGAGACATATCATGAGGAATGGGGGTCATATGTAGTGCAACCTTGATCTGATGGCATTAATCTTGGTGATAAGCAAGAATGTATGATATGGGGGGTGGTAAAATGCAAAAGAACAATTCGATGGTCCAAGACATCTACTTGAAGTAGATAAGGCCCAAGAGGATCAATGAATATAATAGGCATCTACAAGGTATATTGAGATGAAATCTCTCAAAAAAAATAAAATGTCTTTGTTGGCAGACGTCACATGATCATATATTAACATGGGACAACCTAGAAAATAATGGGTTCATTGGTCTTAAAATATGCCCTCTATGCACGAGGAGGGGGCGGGAGGAGATATAGATCATTTATTGATCACATGCTCATATGCGAGGCTAATTTAGGATGGGGTTATGGAGGAAATGAATCTTCCTTTCGTTGCAACTAGTAAACTATTGTTCAAATCTCTTCTGTCATGGTTCACTTTACACAGAAAGTACAAGTACCTCCCGTTATATATCATATGTATTATATGGCGAAGTGGAAATGCTAGCATTTTTTATCAGAAAATTGTGATTATTAGAATTCATTATTAAGACAATTGTTTTTTTCAACGAGATCAGGCCGGTGATCAAGTCTAATAGAAATAGGGAATGCAAATTCATTGATATTTGGAAACAATATCCAGTTGGGTTTTTTTACGGAGCCAACAATAGAATGAAATGAGGATGTTGTGCAGTCGTAGTTACTGAGCCTCGTCATTTCTTCCACTTCTAGTGGAAGGGTGGAATGGGATCAAACACAAAATGGAGATTACAACATTATTGAGGGTCCTTATTGCAGCAAAATGGCTAAGATTAGACAAAATTAAGGTATATGGAGATGAAAAAGGAATCATTGATTGGGTAAAAAAGCATACTAATTTCAGTCCCCCCATGCATGCAAATTGAATGATGACTATTCAAAACTTGGTAAGGAATTTTAATCATATACATTTCCAACATATATACAGAGAACATCATTGGACAACAGACCTCCTATCTAAAAGAGGTATTCCAAAGGAATCACGTAAAAAAAAATTCTCAGTCTTCAAGCAGGGTATCATGGTAATTGCAAGCAACATCAACTACTCTTGGGCGATATTTTAACACAACCCCAATTTTGATGGAAGTTTTGTATCTTTAGATAATGAAAGTGTTCATTTATGAAAATGTAATGGTTATAAGCTAAAGTTTGATGTTAAGAAAGACATTTTTTGTAGAACAGGAAAATAGAAATGTATGGGCCTAGGAATGATAGGAGAAGCATGAAAGGATAATATAATGAATGAAATATGAATTATGTATTATCCTTATATTTGAATACAAAGATAGCGTTTTTTTCTTTCTAAAAACACACATCAAGCAACGTTCAAAATAAATGAAATAGTAAAACAACACATTAAAATACAATATTTGATGGAGACCCCGAAAAGTACTTCAACTATGTTACTCCCTATCCACATTCAGCAAAAGGACTCCAACTAAGATAATCATGTAGATTTGGAAGAATTTGTTAACGACCAGAGATATGGAATTGTTAGTTGGATAGGTGGAGACATGGGACAGAGGCAACTTCTTCTCAACAATATTAAAATCTGGTTGCATTTTCTTATGGTGAGTGGTTGAGAAGTCTGAAATTACAGTGGATATCTCGGGGTTGTGCACACCCAGCGAGGTTTGAGGTGTGAACTGCGTTGATCACGTTCGTGTTTCCACCGCTCTTAAAAAACAAAATATGCGCTTTCACGCCTCCTCGAATTTTCCTTTACAGTTGGTTTGCCATGAATCTTATTTTATTGCGAACTGAATACCCCAAGGGAAACATTCAATAAAAAATCGCAGCTTTTTCAAAATCGCATTAATAATCTGAATTGCAGAGATATGAGAATGAGTTTTTTTGGTTTATAATTTTCCCGTTTAATCATTTCCCAAACAAAATTTTATGTTCAATATATGTAGACGGGAAATAAATTAGGAACAACGAAAAAAACGGGTGATGTCGGGTTTCCCTAATCCATTTTTTAAATTCAAGATAACAAGTAGGAAAAATTTATTTTTTAAAGATGACATTAAGAAAACGGGATAAAAAGGAAAAGAAAAGAAAATGGATGAAATATTTTTTCATCGAAATAAAGGAATTAAATGTTTATCCATTCTTTGAATACTATTTGTAATTTCCAATTAAATGTTTATCCATTCTTTGAATACTATTTGTAGCTTAATTGGTACATTTCAAATTAATTATTTCATTAAAAACCAAACCATTGAAAAGACATATATTTTTCCTACAAAGTAGTTGTAGTTTGTCTAAAGAAGTGGAGCCGAGTATCTTAAAAGTTTGTTTGTCTGTTCGAAAAGGTGCTGAATAACGGCCTCACACAATTTCCGTATACAATAATTATATAAGTAGCGAAAACATTTTAGTGCGTTTCAATGTCTTTTATGAGTTTGTCGAAATCATATGCATCCCTATTGTATTATAATTAAAGGTGATTGATATATTTTGAGTTATATCATTAGTTTCAAAAATTGGAAAAGAATGTTGATAAATGTATTTTAATTTTATTAGGTTTCTATGGGAGGGATTAGCAGATTTAAACTATTAATAATAGTAATGAAAATATTTATTATTTTAGTTATGGTTTATTATAATTAATTGTGTTTGATTTTGATTTGTGATGATTTTTATATTGATTATAATTGATTACTTTTGAGGATAGTTAATCTTATTTGACTATGGTGAATTGTGGTAAATCATGGTTAATTATGATTGGTTAGCTATGTTTGATTTTAGTTGACTACTATTGACTAGTAACTTTATCATTTTAAATATGACTACTATGGAAAAGGGATTAGAAATTTTATTACTTTAAATATTTAGTTTTTATTTATATGCATAAGACATAAATATTTTTTTTTAAATTATGTCCATTGTAAAACCAAGAAATATTAGAAGATTAAGAAATTAATAATATTTATTACACACATTTAAAAACATAAAAATAAAAATAAAAATAAAAACAAATGTTAATTATTTGACATTGAAATAAATAAATTGAATGAAAATCTAAAATAATATTACAATAATTTATGTCTTGGACCATCCATGATTCAAATGGACATTATTTTATGTGGAAGTTTCTTATCTTTTAATTTGGAGTGGTTATTTACATTCCTTAAAAAAAGAGCACTCAAACCTTTTTTTTGTATCTTTCTCAAAAATGATGAAGCATGTAGATGTTTTCCTTTTATTTTACGAAAAGATAAAAAGTGTGGAGATAAAGTTTACATTTTGCATACCTTGGTTTATAGCACCTTGGTTTATCTTAGAGGTCATGGTCAACCATGGTCAGATGTCGCATTATGACAAAGATTGTCTCAATATGAAAATCAACCATGGTCAAACGTTGAATTGTGACAAAGATTGTCGTGACATTAAAATCAGTCATGGTCAACCGTGGTCCAATGTCTCATTGTGAAAATGTTTATCTCATTATGAAAATCAATCATGGTCAACAATGTACCAACATCACATTGTTACAAATATTGCTTCAATATCAAAACAAAACCCGTTCAATCATGGTCAATCATTGTCAACCATGGGCAGTAACCATGTTCACATTGTGAAAAATATTCTCTTGGTCCAATGTCACATTTTGACAACCATGGTCATCCATAGACAGCCATGGGCCTATGTTGCAGTGTGACAAAGATTGTCTCAATATGAAAACCAATCATGGTCAACCGTGCTCCAACATGGCATTGTGCCAAAGATTATCTCGACATTATAATCAATCAAGGTCAACTATGGTCCAATGCCGCATTTTGATAAGGATTTTATCAATATGAAAATCAACCATTTCCAATGTCACATTGTGACAAAGATTATCTCAATATGAAAATCAACCATGGTCAACCATAGTCAATAACCATGTTGACATTATGACAAACATTGTCTTTTGGTCCAACATCACATTGTGACCACCATGGTCATCCATGGTCAACCATGGTCCAATGTTGCATTGTGACAAGGATTGTCTCAATATAAAAGTCAACCATGGTCAACCATGTTTTGATATTACATTTTGACAAATTTTCTCTCAACCATGGGTAGTGATGGTCAATCATGGTCAATAACCATGGAGAACCATAGTCAATAATGTTCAACCATGGTCACATTATGACATAGATTGTATCTAGGTCCAATGCCGCAATGTCACAACCATGGTCATCCATGGGCAACCATGGCCCAATGTCGCATTGTTACAAAGATTGTCTTAATATGGAGATCAAACATAGTCAACCATGGTCATCCATTTCCCAATGTCACGTTGTGACAAAGATTGTCTCAATATGAAAAACAATCATGGTCAACCACAGTCCAATGTCACATTGTCACAAATATTGTGTTAATAATAAAATTAACCGTAATCACCGATGTTCAACCATGCTTATTTTAGGGTTTATAATATGAAAATCAACCATGGTCAACCATGTTTAGTTTAGGGTTTATAATATTTATCTTAGGGTTTAGATACCTTGGGTTTATAATATTTATCTTGAGGCTTATATATCTTGGGTTTATACTATTAATCCAAAGGGTTTATAATATTAAACCCAAGGGTTTTTAAATTTATTAATGAATTATTTATTATACCCATTGAACTAGGCACAAAAATTAGCATTAACAAAACCTCCCAAATGGCACCCAACCCTATGGTTGGTTGGACTGTCATCAAACAAATAAAAAAATAAAATAATTATTATTATGTTTATTTTTTAATATTCATTATTTATTACTAATATATAATTAAATTATTAACTAATAAATATTTCTAGTTGTAATAAGATATATATTATTTATAAGCTTGACATGACCTCATCTTTATCATGTCTAATATATCACCTCGATTGGCCCAGGGAATTGAACCATGACTTCACCTCACAGAGTGCCTTAACAAAGCACCCAACCATTGTCTATCCAAGACCGTGTCAAAAGTACCAATACAATATTATTGTTAGTATTATTAATTAATTAAATTATTTAATATTGTTTAATTATTCAATTTTATTTAAATATTTAATAATTATTTGATAATTTAAAATTATTTATTATTATTTATTTACTATAAATATTAAGTAACACAATAATACTAATAGTAACAATTATTTAGTAATAGAAATAATTATTTTAAAATGATTATAACAATCTTTAATAAAAAATAATTATTTTTATTAATAATAATAATATTTTTATTGTGATAGTTATCTTTTGTAATATTATTTTTATTCTTATATATTTATTAACGACTTGTACGGTAGATAAAAATGAAACTTTCGGTCTGTATCAACCACATTTAATTAATTAAATACACTTGTGCTAGTATTTTTATTGTGATAGTTACTTTTTAGAATATTATTTTTATTATTATATATTTATTAATGGCTTGTACCGTAGATAAAAATGAAGCTTTTGTCTAATATCAAGCACATTTAATTTACTAAATGTGGTTGTTGCAGTGTATTGCAAGTCGAGGTGACACCCATTTTCGACTAAAATAAAAAACGATATTAAGAAATTTATTACATAAACCACGAGCTTGGCATGCTTGTAAAAGTGTAGAAGAAAATATTTATAGATAAATAAAATAAAAAGGAAAAAATCATGGAAATCAATCAAATGCCCTTAAATTTAAGGGAACACTTTTCATCAAAACAAACGCTACCGAAAATACCAGGAATAATCTTTCAACGGTAGGACTTCTGAAAACGAGCACGGGCACCGCCACCTCCAAACTTCTTGGGCTTGAAGCACCTAGGATCAGCCACGAGTAGGGTCCTGTCGTACCTAACAAGAATATCTTTGATCTCCTTCTTTGACTTCTCATCCCCGTATTTTTGGTAGAAGGCAAACAAGGCCTTGGCATTGCTCTGTCGAATAACATAGAACTCTGATGTGTCACCTCCTCCCTTTACCCTGATTCTCATAGCAACGTCAGCAAAGAATGGTGACACAATAGAAGAATGAGCCCGAAGGCCTTGTAGCAGAGAGTCTCTTGCTCGATTGGCTCAATGAGGCAAACATTGATCTTGATCAAACCTCACCCTCGCTGACAGTATGTCATAACAACGACTGTCTTCTTTCAGCCAAAGCCCTAGACAGAATCCACCGCCAACATTATTTGATATATGATATGTTTCTTTCTCATAATTTCTCCTTGGGGTTTAAACGCTACATTTCCATATAAAATTCTTGAATGAGAACACTATGATCATTTGACAATGAACCTGATCTTTGGATAGGGAAATATCACAATATCTGGTGTGGGTAATGGGCGTACATGTATTGATCATTTCCTGATCATGGAGAACATATGGACGAGCGCCATCAAGTACTTGACATCTACAACACACGCCACCGATCTTGATCTTTTTTTTGTCAATGCACTTTTTAATATTTTTTTGTTCGACAGTTTGGGATGCCTTTATGCCTCCGCCATCGATTACAAAATCAGACGAAGGATATGTTTGGCATATTTCTTCCAAAATTTGGCATATTTCTTCCAAAATTTATCCCAACTGTACATTAAAAAAAATTAAAATTAAACAATATTTCCTCCACTTGAAGTTGAAATATATATGTCTATCGGTGAATAATAAGTTGTTCATAGATTTTTCAAAGTTAAACATAAAACGAAAAACATATACATACAAATTATCTACACATAAACTTCAAGTTAGGGGATATCACATTGCCATTGTATACATTGTCTCTTACACCCTTTTTAATTATTTTGTTACACTTTTTATTATTCTACATAAACAACTCCCCTTTTCACTATTAAAATTCATTGTATAAGTTCTAGGTATAACATAATAATCTTCCTGTATTTAATCAAAGCACTCAACCCTCTAGTTCTGAGCTATGACACTATAAATTTTGTTATCATTTCTTGTTCCTTTTTCATGTCATTACTTATGTGTTGACTACTCTAGTTCATATATATATATATAGATAGATATATATATATATAGATATACCAGTTGGCATAAATACTCAACTTGTATTATTTATGGAGCTTAAATTGTTTTAGATTTTAAATTTGACTTAATATATAAACTATGTGAAATGAAGAATAGAAAATACAATCACATATCAATTATAAATGTAAAGACTTATCTATGAAATTTCTTATAAGAAGAATCGCAACATTTAAGTACTATTTTCTACACTATTTCTTAACAGAAATAATGTAATTACAAAAGACACGACACTTTATGGAATTACTTGACAACTATAATGTTTAAGTATACTAGAAAAGACTAAACCCGATATGTTAATTGTTAGGATATTCTGACACATAGGAAATAGTTAAGTATAACTTGGTCTGGTATAGAGTTAAGTAAATTGTGTTTCTTTACTATGTACATTTGTAACTTACAATCTAACGCTCACGATATGTTCTAGACATGAAGTGATCTAACCGTTCATTCTCTCCTCGGTATTACCAACACTTGATCTATGGCTTAACACCTGACTGGTCCATGATCCCTATTTAAAGAGCATGGAGGGTCATTTGTAAGGTAACTGTTCATGAGAGAAGCTTATGTAAATTTTCTCTTTTATTAATAAATTCCCTGAAGTGGCCACGTTGGCATAGGCCGTGGACAAAGAGGGTTTCAACCACGTCAAGAATACTGGTGTATTGATTTGTGATCTATTTGTGAGTGGTGTCCTTTGGTGTTCTATATGAGGAACTTACCCTATAAATTCCTACATGGTATCGGAAGTGTAGTGGGCCCATAACCTAGGCTCTAATGCCTCCTTCCTTCTCTTTTTGTGTCATATTTGTACATCATTCAATCCTCTCCCGAGTTGTTCTTAAGGTGGGATGTTAGGATGTTCTGACACATAGGAGATAGTCAAGTATAACTTGGTCCACTGTAGAGTTAGGTGAAGTGTGTTTCTTTTATTAATAAACTTGCTGAAGTGGTCGTGTTGGCTCAGGCTGTGGACTGTTTCCCTCTTTGAAGGTTTTAACCACGTCAAGAATACTGGTTTATTAATCTGTGATTTTTTTGTGAGCAGTGTCATTTGGTTTTCTATATGAGGAACTTACCTTGTAAATTCCTACATGGTATGAGAGCTATTTGAGGGCCACATCCATTGGTGATCCAAATCCGAAGCTGTTATAACTGCATCCGACTGTCCTGTCCTAGATCTGCTATTTTTGACCTATTTCGGGATGAGAGGACTACTCTATTGTGTTAGGAACATCTGTTCCATTGAGGAAACCCTTTGGTTTCACGTGAAAAGGTTTACGGTAGCCCTAACTATGTCATTTTTAAGATTTTGAGGTATATAGTCTTTATTTGCAGTTTCAGTTATTCATCTCTCTATTTATTTCAATTTATTTAGCTCTCTTTTTCTTTTTTTTTACCGGGTCTATACATTTCATTTCTGCGTATGGTCTTTGCTCTACATCTCTGTGTGATCTGGGAAAATCAGAAACATAAAGGAGGGATTTTTCTCCTGCGTATTCTCTTTTCTACCACGCCTTAGTGTGATCTTGGAAAATCAGAAACATTGAGGAAAATATTTAGGTTATGGCGAAAGCTAACTTCAAGCCATAAGGTTTTGTTTTCTTGTATGTCCGTGTTGGTTTGTGTGGTTTTTTGTTTTGTGGGAAAAAATAGTCTTTTCGAGTAAGCACCCACCCCAAAGCTTCAGGGACAAAAAAATAAATAAATAAATAAATAAAAATCCTTCCTCTTTTCCTAAAATTACAAACCTTTTAAACTAGCTCATGTGGTCGAAAGTTACTTTATGACAATAGAGGTCTTGAGTTCAAGTCTTTCTTTTTGTTGAGTTGCTTTTTCAAAAAGCACATGTAACTTATGTTTTAAAGTTACTTTATGTAAACGTGTTCTTACCCATTATAAAAAGTGAGTCACTTATAATTCTAAAGTCTCTTTATCTTTTGTTTAAGTTACAATTTAGTGAGTAGCTCATAAAATACCACTGTAAAAGTGACTTTCACTTATTTATAAAAGTGGATCACATAAATTATTTTTTTTAAGTGAGTTAATTAGATTATGTTTGGAAAGGGCGGGGGTAGGGGGATTTTTTTTTTTAATATAACATTATCATTCACTTCCGCACATTCACACACTTCGTCATCATCTTCAACAATTTTTCTTCAAAAAGCCATAACTTCTTCATCTGGAAGCCATTTTTAGAGCCGTTTTTTTAATCGGCCTAATTTTTCGAGATCTTTCCATTAGAACGCTTAGTTTCATTATCTACAACTTTAGTTTCTATTAAAATGGAAAGTCCATGCCATGTTATTCTTGACGACACCAACTACCTCCAATGGTGGTCCTACATTGTGGACTTGCTTAGAAGTAAAGGTCTTTACAGAATAGCATCAGGCCAAGAAATTAAACCTAAAGATGAAGATAAGGCAGCCAAATTGGAAGATAGGCAAGATCAAGCATGTGGGTTAATAGGGATGTCTATTTCTCTAGACCTTAGATTCCATATCACAGAACTCGATACCCCTAATGAAGCAATGAAACAACTCACTAAAGTTTTTGGAATTAAAAATGAAATTAGAGCCCATCAACTTAGAAATGAGTTGCTTATGTTGGACCCCAATAATTTCTCGTCCATTGAAGATTTTTTGTCCAAGTTCTAGACCCTTAGACTTCTCTTGGAAGATGCTAAGGTTAAGAAAGGAGATGGCAACTTTATGTATTCCATTCTTACTAAGTTGGGACCAACATACTCTGTGTTTGTTTCCACCTTCCATTCTACTAGAGAAACCTTTGTTTCTCAAGGAAAAGACTACAATTCCCCCTCTTTTGATGCCTTTTGTGATTATTTAATAAGAGAATAGGAAAAAATCTTAAATATTGGTCTTCTTAATCTTGGAAACTCTTCTAAGAAAGCCTTACCCGCCCAACAACAACCAAATTCAAAGAATCCTAAGAAGTAGTATCCTAAAAAAAATGGTCCTAAACCAAATGAGGGTCCTAAGCAATTTTAGTCTCAAAATGAAAAATCATTTCAAAAAAATGATAAGGCAAATAAAAACAAAGGGAAGAAGACTTATAGACATTTCCACTTTTGTAATCAATATGGCCACTTATAATCTAAATTCTTTAAGAAGATATAAGCCTTGGAAGCAAAAATGGAGAAGCATAACATCCATTCGTAGCACTCTTCAACTTCAACTTCATCTTTAGGAATAACACTTTCTGCATGAGGTTGTCAAGCATCTCAGTCTAGTTATGCACTAAATGTATCTTCTTCTTCTTCTCATTCTCATGAGTGGCTCATGGATTCTGGAGCTTGTTATCACATTTCCAAAAACAAAGCCATCTTTTCTTCTTTAAATGATTGTAACACCAACAATATATATGTTGGTGATGATAGATCTCTTAGTGTTGTAGGGATTGAAATGTTCATCTAGACATTGGTCAATTTAATGATGTATTATGTGTTCCAACCTTGTCCTGCAACCTTCTATCTGTATATTAGATAACTCATTCAGGTGAAGGTAAAACCGTTGAATTTTCACCTCACAATGTTGTAATTAAGGACCTAAGAGATCCTAAACAGATTTTATCAACTGGAATTGTTGATGATTCTACAAGGTTGTATAAGTTTAACAACTTTGGGTCATCAACTCTTCCCTCTATATTTGTTGCTCATAATGATGAAGTGAGCAAACTTTGGCATGAGCGATTTGGTCACTTAAACTATCGCTCCCTTCAAAATATATTTAAAGAAACTATGGTGATAGGTCTCCCTATGGTATCTTGCAGAGATGGTGTTTGTTTTGGATGTGTACTCAGAAAGCATCACCGAGATAGTTTTGGAAAATGTTCCTCTTAGCACGCCTTAGCCCCTTTATAGCTTGTGCATAGTGATTTATGTGGTCCACTTCCAGTTGTTTCATTCTTTGGCTACAAGTATTTGTTAACTTTCATTGATGATTTCTCTAGACGCACTTTAGTATACCTCTTAAAACTCAAGAGTGAAGTATTTAACATGTTCTTAGACTTTAAGGACTTTGTTGAGAAACAATCTGGACATCAAATTCGTAAGCTATGATCTGATAATGGTGGAGAATATGTTAAAACAAATTCATTAACTTTTGCACCGAGCATGTAATTCAAATGCAACATACTGTTCCATATATTCCACAATAAAATGGTGTTCCTGAAATGAGGAATCACACCTTAAAGGGAATGGTTAATTGTATGCTTCAATCTAAAGGACTTAGTCTTAATGTTTGGGCAGAAGCAATTAACTGTGAAAATTACATAGTAAATCGCATTCCTACTAAGGTTTTAAAGAATATCACTCCAGAAGAATCATGGAGCTCAATTGAACCAGATGTAAGTCACTTTTGTAATTTTGGAAGTGAAGCATGGGCTCATATTCCAGGTGAGAAACATAAAGCCTTAGAACCTAAGAGTGAAAAATGTACTTTTGTTGGATATTCTAAAGATGCCAAAGGATATAGACTTATACTACTTAAGTCCAAAAATGTTATCATTAGAAGAGATGTAAAGTTTGCTAAAAATATATTGGCCTATGCGCCTAGTTTGGTGGATATGCCACCTCTCTCTTTCCCTTCTACTTCTAAAAATATTTCTTCTTTAGATGATGACAGTGAGGATGACAATCCTCCTACTTGTTCTCAAGATCCTCCTTCAGCTCCTAAGCTTCCAAAATGTTTCTGTGCTACTCGGGATGGAGCAGGTTCTCTTGTAGGTGATCCTATAGATCAACGACCAACACATTCTCAGTTTGATAGAGCCTCTTCTTTACTGGCTCAAGCTTCAGCGAATCGTGATCCTGACACCTTTGCAGAAGCTTTAGGCCATCCAGATTGGGACGTAGCTATGAATGAAGAATATCATTCATTATTGGCAAATGATACATGGGATCTTGTTCCTCTTCCAAAGGGATGAAAACTTGTTAGATGCAAAAGGATTTACAAAACCATGTATGGACCAGATGGAAAAGTTGATAAACATAAAGCTCATCTTGCTGCTAAGGGTTTTTCACAAGTTGAAGGCATTGACTATACTGAAATATTCTCCCCTATTTCCAAAATGAAATCTATTCGCCTTGTTCCTTCCCTTGCTTCCTCTTTCAAATGGGAAGCCCATCAGATGGATGTTAAATCTGTCTTCTTACATGGGGACTTGCATGAAGAAATCTATATGGAACAACCTACTAGTTTTATACAAACAGACTCCAGACTTGTATGTCGGCTTAAGAAATCCCTTTATGGTCTCAATCAAGCCCCTTAGGCTTGGTATGCCAAAATGGATAGCTTCCTTTTAGATACTGTATTTTCTAGGTGTCATTCTGACAATACTATCTACACCAAGAAAGTGGGTAAGATTCTTATCATTCTTGTTCTTTATGTTGATGATATTATCCTTATTGGTAGTGATCCCAACCTTATAAACCATGTGAAGTCTAGCCTTAAAAAGAATTTTTAATTGACAGGCTTAGGACACTTGCATTATTTTCTTGGTCTTCAAGTCTTGCAATCCAAGGAAGGTATTTCCCTTTCCTAGTCCAAGTATGCATGTGATGTTCTACGCCACTTTCACATGGAATACTGTAAGCCCTTTCAGTCTGGAGCCAAACTTTTAGTCACTTGTACTTCCCCTAAAGTTGATGCTACCTTATACCATCACCTTGTAGGAAAACTTTTGTATTTCACCCATACCTGCCTTGACCTTTCCTTTGATGTTGGCCTTATTGCTCGGTTTATGCAAAAACCACATGAAATTAATTAGAAAGTAGCTAAAAGAATACTTTATTATCTTCGAGGTACAATTTAGTTTTGGATTCATTACAATGTAGAAGCATCACCATTATTGGTTGGTTTCACTGATTCTGATTTGGCTGGTAACCTTGATGATCAGAAGTTTACTGTAGGTTATGTCTTCACTCTTGGTTCTAGACCTATTACATGGGCTTGCAAGTAAAAAAGTGCAATTTCTCTTTCTTCAGCAGAAGCAGAGTATCATGGTGTCGTAGAAGCTAGTAAGGAAGCCCTATGGCTTTGTTAGATCCTGTTTGAGTTTGTCTTTTAGCAGCAGCATCCGACTACACTTCAGTGTGATAATCAAAGTGCCATTGAAATACACATTCACTTCATCAGAAAGCTCATTCATGACCATGTTCTTGAAGTGCAATATTGTTCAATCAATAATCAAGTTGCAAACATCTTTGCAAAGGCTCTCACAGAGATGAGGTTTACTAAACTTTGATTTATGGTTGGAGTTCAGCAAGTTGTCACTAAGCGGGGATAGGCTCTAATGCTTCCTTCCTTCTCCTATTGTGTCATATTTGTAAATCCTTCAATCCTATCCCAAGTTGTTCTTAAGGGGGATGTTAAGATATTCCAACACATAGGAAATAGTTAAGTATAACTTGGTCTAGTGTACAGTTAGGTAAAGTGTGTTTCTTTACTATGTACATTTGTAACTTACAATCCGATGGTCACGATATGTTCTAGACATGAAGTGATCTGACAGTTCATTCTCTCCTCAATATTACCAACACTCTATCCATGTCTTAACACCCGATTGGTCCATGGTCTCTATTTAAAGAGCATGGGGGGTCATTTGTAGGGTGAACATTCATGAGAGAAGATTATGGAAATTTTCTTTCTTTTATTAATAAATTTCTTGAATTGGTCGCCTTGGCTCAGGTTGTGGATTGTTTCCCTCTTTGAGGGTTTTAACCATGTCAAGAATATTGGTGTATAGTTGTGATCTATTTGTGAGCAGTGTCCTTTGGTGTTCTATCTGAGGAACTTACCCTGTAAAATCGTACATTAACTCTCTCACTCCCATTCCTAGTAATTCTAGTATACTATGGAACAAGATAGAATCAAGTAGAATGGAACGTCTTCTCCTCGTAGTGCATTAGGTCCCTATAATACTAGTGTATTTCCTTATTATTATTGTCATTGTAGCCCCTTATTGTTATTGTTGTGCCCATGTTGTCCCCATATTGTTATTATTGTGCCCCATAGAAGCCCACTATTGTTATTTTCGGGCCCTTACATTATTATGGTTATGTTGGCTTTGAATATATTGTGACCCGTTAGACTCCTACATATAGAAAAGAGGTCTTGTCATCTGTATCATCCAAGAAATATTCATTTGTATAATGTAAAGGAGGTTTGCCCCTCAAAGAGGCTAATTTTGAAGTTGTTTCTCTATCTTTTCTTCTATTTTGTGACCTGGTTACATAACAATTGGTATAAGAGGTTTGGATTCTAGGGTTTCACTACTTCAAACAGGTCTAGATTCTAGGGTTTGGAACCTAATTCATTGGAGAAGGTATTCAGGTTGGCAAGAAAAATTGAAAAAAAAATTATGGGAATAAGGAAACCTACCAATAACAACTATAAAGATGGAAGTGTTGTTGCTCCTAGCCTTCGACAACTTACAAAGTTGACACCACAACAATTGGAAGAAAAAAGAGAAAAAGGGATTTGTTACAATTGTGATAGAAAATACACTAAAGGTCATAAGTGTACTGAGAAGAAATTATTTTACATAGTGACGAGCCTCGGTATTTCAACAAGAATGTTGCAACTTCCAAGGCTATCGACTTTAATTATCAACCAGGGGTTTGTACAAACTTAAGAGGTGTCGGCACTATATGTGCGGCATATAATGTGTCATTTCTTTGCTACCATGATTTAATGGAGTGCATGTACTGAGGTAACACCCTAAACTAATTGCAAAAAATGAAATGTTCAAAATAAAACCTTAACCTATTGCAAGAAATAAAGTACAAGGGAAGAGACAAAAATTCAATGCTAAATCACACCATTTCCTAATTAACTTCCAAGAAACTATGCTTTGCAATAATGCTAAATTATCATGAACCAAATGCTCCTATTTAAGCATGGAAGTAAGAAGCATCAAACATCACTAATGTGCAAGTAAAGGGACTGAAATAAATATGTTTTTGTTTTTTCATAAAAAATCAAGTACGCAAACTAATTTCTTTTGGTGATGTGGCAAGTGCATTAAGGATGTTAGAGGATGGATGGAAGGGTTAGGAGATGGTTGGATGGTGTGGGATACCCTTGGGAGGCTTTTGGTGACTTCCTAGAGGTTTTCTCTCAATTCGGCCTCAAAACAGGACATTTCAGGAAAACCTACAGGATGTACTAGAAACCTATCAGATTCCCTAAAAACCTATAAGATACATCTCAGAGAAAAATGGAAGGTGTTGGAATTGATAGAAGGCTTAGGGAAAATGGTAGATGGGTGGAATGGAATGAGAAAATGCCTAGGATCACTCAAAACTCAAAACCAAAGTTAGGAAATGGATGGATTTGCTCAAGAACCTTGCAGAAGTTTCCTTGTGAAATGATGAAAGTGGTGAGGGTTTAATGACCAAGAAAATAAAATCCAAATTGGATGGGGAAAATTTTGTTATTAACTAGGATGTCTTAGGTCCCTATTCCAAGTGGAATCACTCAAAAAGACCTTTGTTGACCCATGTAAAAATAAATAAAAAACATTACTAGTCCAAAATCTAGAAATTGACAACTAGTGAGCTAGTAAATCTAAAAAATGCCTAACCAAATCAAGTGAAAATGAAATGGGGAAATTTTTTTTATGAACCAATTTTTTTTTCGATCTAATGCAAGTGGAATTAATTTTATTGAAGCTTGTTAGTATGCTCTAAAAAATAGCATATATTTATTGTTCTTTGCTAAAATGGAGGTCCAAGAATCTAGATTTGGGAATAAGAAGACTAATCCAAGCAACTCGATGATTACTATGAAATTACAAAGCTTCTCCAAGGATGAAATAATGCTTGTGATCTTGCAAAATATCTTACATCAACCATTTAACTCAATCCTACAACAAGAAATCATTAATATTAAATGCAGAAATAGAAAGAAATAAAAACTAGAGATGCATGTGAATAAGAAGTGAAAAGAAGGAAATAAAGTTATAAAAAAGGGCTCTGAGGCTCCTAGGATGGCCAAGCCCATGGAAAATCAGAGACCTATGTGTTATAGACATATTTGGGCACTACAACCACAATCACATATGTCCATAAACCAAGGGCTTATAAACCCCTAAAAGTGTTGTTTCATACCCTAAAGGATCAAGGTCAGCTGATTACATCATTTTCTAGAGGTTCTCCCTGAAAAACTACTCAGAACTGGTCAAAACTAGACCATACAGACTGCGCCATGTTGAGGGTGCGATGTATCTCACCTGTTACACATGGGGGGTGCAATGCATATTGAAAATCCCTTATGTAGGGTGCGGTGAGCGAGAGAAGACAAATAGCAGAAGCAGTTTGCTAGGTGGAAACTCAAAGAATCTTCTAGAAACTACTCATATGACACTTGCCTCTCTGAATTCACCCAATGATGAGTCAGAGATAATGAAATCTCCAAGTGGAACGAAGAACTATCAGTGAAATGACACTAATCAAAATCCTAGAAGCTGACTCACTCTCCTGCAAACATCTATATATGGATCCCTCATCCTAGAGATATAGAGGCTGGAATTTTGTAATTTGCAAGGAAGTGTTATTGGTTTCTCTTTGAAAACATTGTATTGTTGGGTGATCTCGTTTTGTATGAGGTGAAGAGGGCTTTCATGCTGGGAGGATGATGTTGGATCAGACAGCTTGGTTGTAATCCCCTCTTCTACTACTTCTATCAATAAAGCTATTTGAGTTTTCCTCCATATGCTTGTATATTTCTGAATCTTGTATTTGTATGTGCATTTATATGGTTAATGTACATCTGATCCTACATTGTTTTATGGTTATAGATCTCTATGCTTTGATGGTATTTTGCTGCTTTGACTCTACAAGTGTTCTTTGAAGCGGGACAAGTGAGAAAGGAGTGGTGAAAACTCTATCAAGGGAGAGAGGAAACAAGCAAGGAGACTAGCGAAAGATTGAGGTTGGTACTCTTTGCTTCTCTCTCATCTATATCTCATAAAGGAAAACACAAGTAACTTTAGTTTGTTTGTTTCTAAGATAGCTACCCATCTTAGTGGGACTAGCAGCTCTGAATGGACACTAGTTTTCCCGATAACAAAATGGCGACTCCATTGGGGAGCGAATAGTTTGTTTGTTTTATTACTGTTGTTTTCTTTATAAACCAGACACAAAGCCTGAAGTTAAGCCAGCTAGCCTTTGAACTGCTTTTGCTATGAAACTACAAAGTAGATCAACACTACTTCAGTCAATCTCCGGGTTGGTTTATGAACTGAACATCTGACTTGCAAACATCCTAAATGCCCTGGTGGTAGCTCAAATAACCTCATTAGATCAGCTCCTATACTTTGTATTTACTGACAATCAATAGCTCAACCTAAATCCCTAAACTTAGCTACAAACTGTGAGTGAAAACCAAGCTCAGTCTCGTCCCTGAACCATCGCACTGTCTCTCATTGGCAATCCGGATGCATTGCACCTCCCATGTGTTGTAGGTGAGATGCATCCCTGTTTCCCTGTGTTACAGGTGCGATGATTGAGTAAGACTGTTTCTGCCTCCAGATTTTGGTTTTTTCTTCATTGTCTTCAACTTTTTTCAGTAGTTTTGCTGTCTATGATCAGAATATCACTATTGAAACCTTCTTCCTTTTCATTATTCAGCCTCCATTGATAAAGAATTGTGAATGTTTTTTATGTATTTTTCATCATTTGCAGTTCTCTTTTTCAAACAATAGCTTAATCGAACTGTCGTTTTTTGATTTGAAAGTGTCACAAGTGTCATTTTCAGTCAAGAAAAAGAGTGTCATAAAGTCTTCCTCTTTTAGATAGTCGATTACACTTTTGATATTGTATTTGATTTGAATTAATAGTATTTCAAGTATCGAAAGTAATTTTAATTTCGAAATCGCAAAGTGTCATCTTAGTCATCCTTTCGTTTTTTGAATTTGAAATCACAAAGTGTCATCTTAGTCTTCCTTTCATTTTTTGAATTCGGAATCGCAAAGTGTAGTCTTAGCCTTCCTTTCATTTTTTGAAGAGAAAATTGTTAGTACTGTCACTTTGAAATAAGATAGTTTAGATCTGTTCTTAGTTTTCTTTTGTCATTCTCACATTAAGGAAACTGAAAAACAATACATGCATGTGCATTTGCATTTAGACTCCATGCTTGAATTGATTTAGGAAAAGTGCATCTAGTGTGTTCTCTCTGCTCTATGTTGAAAGAATTTCATTTCTCTTTCCTTAGTAGCTAGGATTTTCATTGCAAAAAGAAAGTAAACAATTGTTTGTCATCTTAGATTTCACATTTAGGGATTGTATATCTATATGATGCGGTGAACCTTAAAGGCAAACTTCTTAATAAATATCAACTGTAAAATAAACCTCAATGAACATAAAAATGCTTTGGAACATAACGCACAACATCTAGAAGTCTAGGCTAGACACATATTCTGGCATCGTAAAGCCTAGTAACTATTGCTTTCATCGTAGGTTGGGTGATTCCTCCTCTTTGAGACGACAAGTGCCAGTACGGACTTGTGCTCCCACGTATCATCAAGTATATATTGGGAGACCACAATAGGCTACCTCCTTTATCCTTAGGAAGCTGTGTCTACCACCCTATTGATCGCAATGCACTGAACACAGCATTCAGGAAGGTTGACTGCCATACCGTAAAAATTATTCTGCAGTTTTGTGATTGGTTTGGTAATCCCTTTGTCTAGATTTCTAGAGTAGTCACCATTCCTTTTCAGACTCCTTAAAAGAAAAGGCCCATCTGATCACTTCTCACTTCAGGCTCATTAAAAATAGAAGGCGACTAGAGTCATCTTTAGCTTTTTCTCGACTCTTAAAAATTGAAAAAGAAAGTTGTGTCAAAGCGTCATAAAATATTTTTTAATCGAAATAATGTCACTGTTCCCTCGTTGGTCTTAGGTTGAGAAAATGGAGTCTACCAATCAAGGATTTCCCCTTCGGGGAAATCCTAGTCCGTTCTCCTCTTGGGGAGATGTTGGTGTTCCACACATGGCTACATTGTCCCTTTCAAGACTCACAATTGGCCTGCCAGTATGGCTTTTCTCGACCTCTGTCGTTCAAAACACCGCAATTCCTCAGCAATCAAATTAGCAACCAGATGATACTGAAGTTGCTCCCCAACCTTCTACTTCATTTGTTTCTCCCTCTCCTTCTTCCTCTTCGCTTGGTGAAGTTAGTAACGCTAAAAACCAAGTAACTGAGAAGAAGAAGAAAGGGAAGGAGAAGAAGAAGAAGAAGCCAATGGTGAAAGGGGGCAACCATACGTTGTCTAGCGAAAATCCACACACTGCACCATCCAAACCTAAATATCCATGTGTCATTTGCAAGGGAGACCACTATCATCGAGATTGTCCCTACATCCCACAGATCTTGAGGGACTGGTCTCCTCGCTTGCACAATCTAGTGTCTTCAACCTCTGAAGATTATGTGGAGAGCACACTATCAACCAATGAAAACAAAGCCAATGGAAAGAAAGGAAGATCTAAATTTCCTTGTAGACTATGTGAAGGAAATCATGCCCTCCACCATTGTCCTTTCCTGGTCGAAGCACCTATCATTGAAGATAGACCCTCTAAGTCCACACCAGACCAAAGTCAACAGGTCAAGACAGCAGTCGACCCAGTCTTGTCTTCAAAAGGTCCACCTTCAGATGATACAGTCACCAAAGAGGATGAGAATGACACCATTCAAATTCTTTTCATTAACACAGAATCCGATGAACATGGGGGCAATCTACCCATTCCTTTACCGCAGGAAGGAAGTTCATCAGAGATTTACTCGGTCATTTATTCAGTCCCTCCTCCAAGAAATCTAGTCATTTCCTTCGATTGGAATCTACTAGGGAGAGCCCGCCTATCATCTAATGTACCATTCTGAATCATAGTACAAGCTTACAAAATGATCATGGTTGGTACTATCATAGAAGTAGGGCCTTCTGTGAGTATCCTTTCCTCAACTGCTTGGAAAGTGCTTGGTTCGCCATTACTTCTGCCTGAGATTCGAAATCTAACAGGCTTCAACAAAGGAACCAGTTGACCATTAGGGATCCTTCCAAATTTGCCTATAACTTTGAGAAGGAAAACCGTTCATCTAGACATGATGGTAGTCCAAGGGCCTCTAGATTACAATCGACTCCTTGGGCATGACTACATTTACAACATGGGAGCTATTGTTTCCTCACTCTTTCGAGTGATGTGTTTTCCGCATGAAGGCAGAGTGGTCCACCTAGTTGACCATCTTTCATTCCCTGGTTCAAACGCATCTATTAGTCAAATTCCATCCCTAACTAGTCTTTTTGCACAAGGAATGTCTAATCAATCTCTAGTCTGTCCACTTGATGAGCGCGAGTGATTCAGTGATTGTGACTGAAACCCACGGGGGCATGCGCCCTGGTCTGCTTCAGTAGGAAAACCCCAGATATAGGGTAGGTTTCCGTGTAGGATATATGACTAGTCTGATCCCCTGTCCATTTAGGAAAATAAGATTAGAGTGGAAAATGATTCCCCTATCAAAGGTTATGTGATTAGCACTAACAACAGTCACCATTTGTCCATTTCGATGGACAATGCCAAGGAAGTGTTTTGTCTGCTACGCAGATGGAACAATCTTGCTAATGCAAGAACCTCCGTATGGTAACCTGGAAACTCTACTTTATACCTGGAGGCATGCAAACCTTTTTACATGCAAGTGAAAAATGACTTTTTATTTTCTTAGATTGTAGGCTCTCAACCCTTTAACCTCGTACGTTGGTTGTTCCTAGCTTGCATATGAAAGGCTTCAGAGCAAAGTTTCAAATGGGGCAAGCTCCCTAAAAAATGAACCTATCGATGAGACATCCTTATTATACAACTGGCACGAGCAGTTTTATGCGAAGTTCAAGCTCATTAAAAAATAAACCTAGCAATGAGAAAATGTTCTCCCAGAGTTCAAGCTCATTAAAAAATGAACCCACCTTTGGTAAATAACCATTGCGATCGCATAATTATCAGCTTTTGAACCTTGGTCATGTTCTTACCATCACCTCCACTCTTTTTTAGCCAATCATATGCCTCCATTTGATTGTTTACCCTTTTTAGGAATAACTGCGATGAGTGATTCTATTAGCCACCTTCTTTACACTGTCGTGATTGAAAAAAGGTTCCAAACCTTACCTGGAACCAGTTGCTATCCAAAAACATCACTCGTTCCTCAAAAAACAAGTCTCCTTTAAGATCTTTTCATCTAACACATAAAATATGAAAATATTGCTGAGCAATTGGCCTCTTCAGCTTGTTAAAGTCATTGGAAGTGCCATCCCTCCTCTATATTTTAATCTTTTTGGACTTGAGGGATCATTACACAAAAAGATTGAGTGTTTGTCTTGTTTGGTTCGTTAAAAATATCGAAAAGTCATCCCTTTCATATTATTTTATACTTTTTCGGACTTAATTACAAAAAAGGACTACTGGAGTTGCCTTTTCATCTCTTTTTACACTCTCTAAAATTGAAAAGGACCAAGTTATCTTTATCGTTAAACTCATTAAAACAATAGTGGAAAACTTGTCCATGCAAACAAGAACGAGTTTCACTATTGTTAGGCTCGTTAAAACATAGTGACAGGTTTGCCTTAAGGGCAAATTATAGAACAAGCATATGTTATCCTCCTCAAGCTTGACAAAAATAAAGAGGTACTGGTCAGCAATGCCTGGGGAAAGAGGGAAGAAAACTTGAATAACTTCATTAGTAGCAGGTCGCTCTAGAACATGACACTTTCACTCCATCACCATGATTGAGTCGGGTTGGGTTATTCCATTCACCGGTCATATCACCATTGGTCTGTCGTACCATCCATTTTGGGGTTAAAGCTACCAATCCATTTCAGTGTCGCCGATATGTTCAAGAGAACTTGCTAAGAGAATTCACCAACCTAGCTAACGCCTCATCCGCTGCAATACCTTAACGCTCCATTTTTTATGATCGCCACCCTAAACCTTCTATCATCAGATCATTTTCACCTCCACAAAATCATTTTCTCCGTTCCGTGTCATAGATGTGGGATTCATTAAGGCCCTCCTACAACGGGTCATTCATTGTCGACATCAGCTCATTATCCAAGAAGTTGACTGAGGAACAAACCTTTCATTACTTTGAAGCTTGCATGCCTCAATGGCAATTTTCTCACTTCCGGTGACAGGTTTACATCAATGGCCTTCAACCGAAAGATTTTGCATGGTGTTCGACATCAACTCATGTATTCGCACCACGTGAATTGTACTGTAGTACCTTGAGGGTCATTATCATTATCGGTGATTCCTCTCGCACTGCTTACATCATTGGCTGGTAATCAGGCAATGTCTTTCCATGTTCGACATCAGAACATCTTTTCACATGGACCGACTTGTACTTCGGGCGAAGATTGAATGAGTTTGAAGGCCCCATATCTAGTTTCATCCATCCGGGCGGCAATATATTCAGGAAAATAAAGACATCAAATGTACATCATTTCTGCATAGATAATCATCCAAGCTAAGGGATGATGGCTCTACCAAAATCATCAGTCTGCCACATAGACGATTGTTTGTCCTATGTACATGAAAATGAATTTATAAAAGTTGAGCATGGGAATGCCCGCCTCAGCTAGATCATGAAAATATTACGAAGATAATGTATTTTATTTTATCTTATTACAGGTCACCTTCCAGTTCGAAAAACCTCGGATCCTCATGATAAAGAATTTCACCCGACATCAGAAGATTTATGACCTCATGCTTTAGGGGGAAACTGTTATAGACATATTTGGGCACTGCAACCCCAATCACATATGTCAATAAACCAAGGGCTTCTAAACCCCTAATAGTGTTGTTTCATACCCTAAAGGAACAAGATCAGCTAATTACATCATTTCCTAGAGGTTCTCCCTGAAAAACTACTCAGAACTACTCAAAACTGGAACATACAAACTGCTCCATGCCGAGGGTGCGATGCATACTGAAAAGCCCTTCTATAGGGTGCGATGAGTGAGAGCAAACAAATGGCAGAAGCAGTTTGCTAGGTTGAAACTCAAAGAATCTTCTAGAAACTACTCATATGACACTTGCCTCTCTGAATTCACCCACGGATGAGTAAGATATCATGAAATCTCCAAGTGGAACCAAGAACTATCAGTGAAATGACACTAATCAAAATCCTAGAAGCTGACTCACTCTCCTGCAAACATCTATATATGGATCCCTCATCTTAGAGATCCAGAGGTTGGAATTTTGTAATTTGCAAGGAAGTGTTGTTGGTTTCTCTTTGAAGACATTGTATTGTTGGGTGATCTCGCTTTGTATGAGGTGAAGAGGGATTTCATGCTGGGAGGATGATGCTGGATCAAATAGCTTGGTTGTAATCCTCTCTTCTACTACTTCTATCAATAAAGCTATTTGAGTTTTCCTCCATATGCTTGTATATTTCTTAATCTTGTATTTGTATATGCATTTATATGGTTAATGTACATCTGATCCTACATTGTTTATGGTTATAGATCTGTATGATTTGATGGTATTTTGCTGCTTTGACTCTACAGGTGTTCTTTGAAGCATGACAAGTGGGAAAGGAGTGGTGAAAGCTCTATCAAGGGATTGAGGAAACAAGCAAGGAGACTAGCGAAAGACTGAGGTTGGTACTCTCTACTTCTCTCTCATCTATCTCTCATAAAGGAAAACACAAGTAACTTTAGTTTGTTTGTTTCTAAGATAGCTACCCATCTTAGTTGGACTAGCAACTCTGAATGGACACTAGTTTTCTCGATAACGTTATGGAGGAGAACAAGATTTAGAAGTTAAACATGACAACAAACTTCATTATTTTCATGAATAGAATTACATCCTTGTAAGAAAATAAAATGGAGCTGCAAAAATACAAGCTCTCTCCACAATAACACTAATGAAAATCTATCTCTAGAGAAAAATCTGACTTGGTACTTATAAAAAATTATTAGGAATCATTCCCCATGAATGGAGGAAGCTCTCCCCACCAAAATCCCCTTATTAGTGGATCTAGCCCCCAATACTAGGAATTTGCATTAAATGGTAGGGAACACATTCCTAGATTTTCTCAATCATTCCATAGAGGCAAATTCAACTCAGTAATTATAAAAAATGATTAAGAATCACTCCCCATGAATGGGAGAAGCTTTCCCCACCAAAATCCTTTGATTAGTGGATTTCCTCCCTTGATTAGTGGATCTGGTCCCTTGATTAGTGGAGCAAATTCCTAGATTTTCTCAATAATTGGAGTTTCATAATGTGTGCCATAATTCCATAATATATTGTTGACTTATTATTTATTATTGATCCTCCAGTAGTAAGGAAAAAGTCCTTAAATTATCTCCTCCAACTCTTCATAATCTACCCAATATTCTCATAATATTCCACAAAAAATAAATAATATTAGGCACAAATATTCAATTATTCATAAACCTTCCTAATGAATATATTAAAGTTAAAAATATATTATATAATGCAAAAGTAGTGGTTTAATGTGCTGAAGGATGGTTAGAAGCCTTAATTTGTGTTTCGAATTAGATTCATGGGCCTTAACTTATGTCTAATTTAGAGGCCCATCATACCCCCCTGCTGAAAGTGTTACTCATCCTCTCGGCAACTTAGTGACCTCATTGTGCCTCATCCATGGCCTTTGTGGCTTCTCTCTTGTGAATTAAGAATATTGGTTGTAAGCTCCACAAAGACAAGCCCAAAAACATATTTGTTCAGAGAAAAAATATTATTTCTTGAGACCATTAGCTTTCTTTCTTTCCCTTACTCAAGATGAGTTCTTGAATATATTTTATCTTAGCAAGGTCTTCCATATCCTTATCAACCTTCTGCTACCTTGTTCCACCATTTGGACACCTCTAAAACCTTCAAACTGCCTATATATGAGAACTAGGACATCTTGTAGTAATTCTTGTCAAAACTACAGGAAACCCTGTTAAAACTATAGGATACCAGTTTTGAGAATAAATGATAGTCTGAGGTTGGGGAAGGCCCTTACTTGACTTCCATGCCTTTCTCCCATTTTTATAACATCTTTTAGGCCTTGGACAAAAGCTAGAAAGATATTAGAGACCTCTTGGAAACCCTCTTTTTATCATTGTAGTTTGAGTTTTGTTTTCATGGTGAATGCCCCATTTCCTTTTGTTGCCTTCTTCTTCTCTTTTGTGGCCCAAATGATTGCCTAATGGCCTTGGAGTTCTTTGTTTTGATTAGGTCTCTCTTAGGCATTGTCATGTTGGGTTTTAGTAGACTTTTTTTCGTTTCTTCCTTCTTGTAGCGACATTCTACCTTCCTGTAATAGTCATTCCTTCTTCCTTCAAAGTCTTCTAACTGTATGGGAGTGATGAGAAATGATGAAGAGGAATTGGATGATGATACTAGTGCTCAAAGGGAGTAGTGTAGCTTTGTGAAAATGGAGAGTATGCTCTGTTTGTTTTTTTCTTCAAGAATGAAATGGGACGGAAGAATGATGAATGGAGAGTGAATATGAAGTGGATGGAGTGGATGGAGTGTTGCGGTGACTTGGCCTTTGCAAAGATTCCTTCGTTTAATTGTTGTCCTCATTCCTTGAAATCATCACCCTTCATAATTTGACCTTTCAACATTTCATGAGTGAAGGAGTGAGTTGCAATTAGCCAGTTGAAGGCGACTGGGACTGCTCACCCATCCTTGGCTTATAAAACATCATCTCTCATGCATTGACAACAAATTTCTAACTATAATATGCTCAAGAGAAGAGGTCAAGAATATTACATACTTGTAATAACCTGATGGCCTTCTTGTACATGTTGTTTATTCAGGAGTGAAATCCTTGCCTGTATTTGCTACATGTGTTTCTCTTTCTTTTTTCTCTGATGTTGTTCCTTGATGTGCAGGTACTGGATGGTGGGTCCCCTCTTATTAAATCCCCTTGTCATGTTTCTCTGATAGATGTGGAGGGTTGTATATGTCTCCTTATCACTGTCTGATCAAGCCAACCTTTGGTTTTTCCTTTTAAAACTGCTCATTGCAAATCTCGTAGGTGTTGTTCTGTATCCTTTAGGATTTTAGGGAATCCTGTAGGTTTACAGGACAGTAACTTGTTTTGTCCATATCTCCCAAACGGTAGATTAGATTGTCTTGAAACTTTCTAAGCATGTTGCCATCATCATTATGCACCTCCCCATAGAAATAATTTGGTCAATTGATGTACGGATTGCGAAAAAAAAAAACTAAAAATGGCTGAAGGTGATGGAGGCCAATTTTTTGGAAACCGTGCACTAGAATTTGCTGAAATTGCTTGGGCATGTTACCATCATCCATATGCATCTCCCCATCAAACATCTTTTTAAATGGATGCACAGATATTGAGAAAATTCAAACATGGTTGAAGGTGATGGGGGCCGATTTGTTGGAAACTGTGCATTGGAATTTGCTGAAATTACATGAGCATGTTACAATCATCCATATGCATCTCCCCTTGAAACATCTTAGCAAAGGGATGCATGGTTTTCAAGTTATGGCAAAAACAAATTTCTGCTCTATGTATTTTTGTATCCTATAGTAAAACAAAGCATCATGTAGTTTTTTAGGACAGTAAGGAAAATGAGTGGTAGAAGCTTGAGAATGATGGGTGGATGGTGAAAATAGATGAGGGTGATGGATTGGAATGGCCTTGGCCTTGTTCGAGAATTTGAGCGAAGTAGGAGAAAGTCAAAATTTGACTTCTTTTGACTCGGCTTCACCAATTTTCCTTTTTGTACCAACTTGTTCTTGTTGCTTGCAGATGTTGGAGAGTACATGCATGCATGGAGCAAGGATTTCTTTTATTTTTTTCTTTTTTTTTCTTCTAGGCCTACTAGACGCCTCAAGGATCTTTTCAACTAGTAGGTCTGCCTAGGCGCCTAAAAGGCGTTTTTCACCTAGGATCTTTTCTTTTTTCTCATTTTTCCTTTTTGCCCAACCCATTGACCACGTCATGGAGCTTCCAACCAATGAATCAATCTAAGGAGCCTCAAAGGAGGTTTTCACCTTAGATTTTTTTTTCTCTTATTTTTCATCTTTTTTTCTTCTACCCTACCCTACTTGAAAAAAAAAATCACTTTCAAGTATAAAAATACTTCCAATGGAGCCATGTGCAGATCAAGATGACAGACAAAATGATGCGTAGGCTTGAAATGTATGCTTTGACATGTACCTGGATTTCATAGACCAAATGATTTGACCTTGAGAGGATCAAGCATAGTTGAAGAAGAGAGTATTTTTGCAACTTAGTGATTGTCTGGAACCATATTTCAAAATAGTTGTGATGTCCCATGTCTTATTCTACCATGACCTTCAAATCTTCCTCTTTTTTCTGATTGTTCTCTTGAATACATGGAGGATTTTATGGTAAGCATGAGGGAGCTATCTCAATCTCTGATTTTGATGTCTTCTCTTCATCAAGTGTAGCCCATGATTATGTGGTCTTCTCATATGAATTTTCTTCTTCTAGATGTAGTCTTTCAATGATATTAAGAAAATCTCTTTTTTGCAATACCCTTCCTGAGCTATGGTGAGCACCATTGAGCTCAAGAGGAGATGTTTGGAAGTGTTTTACCTCAACATTGTAAGTGGATTGAGCTACTTCAATGTGTGGGATTTGAAATGGTGGTACAAGTAGTTGAGTGGGAGTGTATATTTGAGATGGATGTGGATGGGGTTGTGGTTGTCATGGAGGTGAATGGTAACGATAAGATGGAGTTTGGTATGGAGGATATTGAGGAAAATACTAAGGATATTGTGGATGGCTCCCATAATTTCCTTGCCAACCTTGTTGCCAAGATTGGTTTCGGGGTTGATATGGCCAATGTTGGCAAGGAAAGGGTGGGTTCCAATTACTTTGAGGTGGATATGAATAACGTTGAAATTGTGAACTAGGCTCTTGCATCATATCAGGCAGAATAGGCTGCCATGGTACTCTTAGAGCTACATAACATAGTTGCATTAGAAGTTGACTTGCTCCATTATCCTCTTGGTAAACTTACTTCAACCTTGGTAATGATGGACAATGTTTAACATCATGTGATTCTGCAAGACAAATATCAGCATTTTATTTTCCTTCATCTTGCATTCTTAGCATTTCTACTTGTTTTGTTAGATTACTAAGAATTTCTGTTTTAAAATCATCAAACAAATTTCCAAGTTTTACTTGACTTACCGATCTTGATGCTAATTTGCCTACTCTTGTTTTTCCTCTTGATATGCGTTTGCATGTTTCACAAATTTTCTCAAATGCTAATTGATATACATCACCTCTACTCACGAGATTAAGGAGATCAATCCATTCATCTCTAATTGCTCTAAGTAAGAGGGTTTTTAGTATGTCGGATCCTAAATGATGTAGTTTTCCCCTCCTAACATTATATATGAACCTCTCTATTAGATCCTCTAGAGTTGCATCTTCTCCTTGATTCATTCTAAAGATTTCTTCTTCAAGATCATGATCTTTATATTTTTCTATAAATATCTTTTGCATATCATTGCATGATCTTATTGAATCAGTCATTAAACTCATGAACCATTTAAGAGATCTATCCTTCAAAGTTGCCGGAAACAATCTCAGTTTTTGAGTTATTAATAAGTAACCATAAGATCTACAAACAATTTCAAATTCAGAGAAAAAGGTCTCTGGATCCTCTGACCTTAGACCATGAAATTTTGGAAGAAAAGATGGAGGGATGTTCTTCATGTGCACACTACTATCAGTATCCTGAATGGGAAATCAGAGAGCATCTTCCTCATTCTCATCATCTCCATCCATTTCTTCTACATTCTTTGCCCTCTTCTTCTTCTACCTTCAAAAGTGAATGGTTATATGGCTCTTATGGCACCATGTGATCAAATGGGAGGGTGGGTTGGTGTTGCAGAATTTTTATTTTTATTTTTATGATTGAATGAAAACTATAATGCAATGCAATTTTCTACTTTTGAAATTAAATATTCCTAATGAAAATATTTTGTTTTTGAAAAAATGGAAAAGACGTGAATCAACTATGGAAGAAAACAATGCATACTTTGATACCTCCCTAGAAATGACGCCAAAAAGTGATGAGCCTAGGTATTGCAACAAGAATGTTGCAACTCCCAAGGCTACCAACTTTAATTATTAAGCAGGGGTTTGTACAAACTTAAGAGGTATCGGCACTATATGTGCGGTATACAATGTGTCCTTCCTTTGTTGCCATGATGTAATGGAGCACATGTACTGAAGTCCCATCCTAAACTAATTGCAGAAAATGAAATGTTCGAAATGGAACCTTAACCTATTGCAAGAAAGAAAGTACAAGGGAAGAGACGAAAATTCAATGCTAAATCACACCATTTCCTAATTAACTTCCAAGAAACTATGCTTTGCAATAATTCTAAATTATCATGAACCAAATGCTACTATCTAAGCATGGAAGTAAGAAGCATCAAACATCACTAATGTGCAAGTAAAGAAACTGAAATAAATATGTTTTTGTTTTTTTGTCTTATCATGCAAAATCAAGTATGCAAACTAATTTCTTTTGTTGATGTGGCAGGTGAATTAAGGATGTTGGAGGATGGATGGAAGTGTTAGGAGATGGTTGGATGGTGTGGGAGACCCATGGGAGGCTGTTGGTGACTTTCTATAGGTTTTCTCTCAATTCGGCCTCAAAAGAGGCCATTTAAGGAAAATCTACAGGATTCCTTGAAAACCTACAGGACATAGCCAGGAGCAAATGGAAGGTGTTGGAGGTGATGGAAGGCTTAGGGAAGGTGGTAGATTGGTGGAATGGAGTGAGAAAATATCTAGGATCACTCAGAACTCAAAACCAAGTTAGGAAATGGATGGATTTGCTCAAGAAGCTTGGAGAAGTTTCCTTGTGAAATGATGAAAGTGGTGACGGTTTAATGACCAAGGAAATAGAATCCAAATTGGATGGGGAAAATTTTATTATTAACTAGGATGTCTTAGGTCCCTATTCCAAGTGGAATGACTCAAAAAGATCCCTATTAACCCATTTAAAAAAAGTTAAAAAACATTATTAGTTGAAAATCTAAAAATTTGAGAACTAGTGAGATAGTAAATATAAAAAATTCCTAACGAAATAAAGTGAAAATGCAATGAGGTAATTTTTTTCACGAACTATAATGTCTTTTTGATTTAATGCAAGTGCAATTAATTTGATTGAAGCTCATTAGCATGCTCTAAAAAATAGCATATATTTACTATTCTTTGTTAAACGGGAGGTCTAACAATCTTGATTTTGGAATAAGAAGACTAACCCAAGCAACTCGATGACTACTATGAACTTCAAAAGATTTTCCAAGGATGAAATAATGGTTGTGATCCTGCAAAAGAACTTACATCAACCATTTAAATCAATCATACAATAATAAATCACTAATACTTAATGCATAAATATAAAGAAATAAAAACTAGAGATGCATGTGAATAAGAAGTGAAAAGAAGGAAAGAAAATGATATAAAAGGGCTTTGAGGCTCCTGGGATGGCCAATCCCAAGGAAACTCAGAGACCTATGGAGGAGAACAAGATTTAGAAGCTGAACATGACACCAATCTTCATTATTTTCGTTAGTAGAATTACATCCCTGCAAGAAAATACAATGGAGTTGCAAAAATACAAGCTCTCTCCACAATAACACTATTGAAAATCTATCTATAGACAAAAATTCAACTTGGTACTTATACAAAATGATTAGGTATCATTCCCCATGAATGGATGAAGCTTTCCCCACCAAAATCCCTTGATTAGTGGATCTAATCCCCGCATTAAATGATAGGGAACACATTCATAGATTTTCTCAATCTTTTCCTAGAGGAAAATTTGACTTGGTACGATTACAAAATGATTAAGAATAATTACCATGAATGGAGGATGGTTTCCCCACCAAAATACCTTGATTAGTGGATTTGCTCCCTTGATTAGTGGAACACATTCCTAGATTTTCTCAATCATTGGAGTTCCAAAATTTGTGTCATAATTCCATAGAATCTTTTTGAATTATTATTTATTATTGATCCTCCAGTAGTAGGGAACAAGTCCCTAAATTATCTCCTCCTCCAACTGTTCATAATCTGCCCAATATTCTCATAATATTCTACAAAAAATAAATAATATTAGGCACAAGTATTCAATTATTAATAAACCTTCCTAATGAATATATTAAAGTTAAAAATAAATTATCTAATGAAAAACGAGTGGTTTAATGTGCTAAAGGATGGTCATAGGCCTTAATTTATGTTTTAAATTAGAGGCATGGTCCTTAATTTATGTCTAATTTAGACGCCCGTCACATAGATTGTGAAGAGGAACAAGAAAAGGAACAAGAAACATCAAAAGAAGAGGATACACACTAGGAACAAAGCCTGGAGAAAGAATAAATGAATCTGGCCATATCTTGTAATGCATTGAATAGAATAACCATGCCTCAAACTATCAAGATAGAAGGACATATCAAGAAGAAAAAGTCAATAGTGTTGATTGATTTGGGTAGTACCCGTAATTTTATTAATTGTAAGATAGAAAAGGAATTGAATTGCTTCCTATATCCAGCACTAGAGTGTCAAGTGATAGTTACAAATGGAAGAACCATAAATTTCTCTAGAAAGTGCCATAATATCAAGCTATCCATGGGAGAATATGTGTTGAATAGTCCAATTCTTTCCATTCCAATGGGTGTTGCTGATGTTGTACTAGGAGCCCAATGGCTACAATGTTTGGGTACAATAGCTTTTAATTTTCAAGAACTTTTCTTCAATTTTTTTTAAAAGGAAATGAAGTTGAATTAAGTGGTGTTGCAGGGAAACTGAGAAAGATAATCATCTCTAATGGCATGAAAAAGATTGCAAGGAAATAAAAATGTTGCGTAATTGCACAATTATGTTCGCTAGAGGTTCCCACGTTAAAATCATCTATTTCTCCAGATCTCCAAAAAGTCTTGGACATTCATTCCAAGGTATTTGAGACTCCCAAAGGCCTCCCACATATTTGTGGTCATGATCATGCTATTGATTTGATTCCATGAATTTTTCCTCCAAACATCAGCCCTTATAGATATCCTTATGCCCAAAAGAGTGAAATTGAATGTATGGTTGCAGAAATGCTAGAGGCTGATATAATTCAACCTAGTCAAAGTTATTTCTCTACTCCAGTAGTATCGCTGCACAAGAAGGATGGATCATGGGGCATGTGTCTGGATTATTGGGAGCTCAACAAATTCACTATTAAAGAAAAATTTCCCATTCCTGTCATTAATGAATTATTCAATGAATTACATGGACCAATTAACTTCACCAAGTTGGACCTTCATTCAGGATATCATCAAATCAGAAAGAAGACTGAATACATTCTAAAAACAACACTTAGAACTCATGAGGGTAATTATGAATTTTTGGTCATGACTTTTAGCCTTACCAATGCGCCTTCTACATTTCAAGGTTTGATGAATTCCATTTTGAAACCCTTCCTTACAAAATTTGTGTTAGTAGTTTTTGATGATATACTAATCTACAACAAGTCTTGGAAGGATCATGTTCAAAATGTTGATAGAGTACTCAAACTCTTGGAGGAGAAACAATTATATGCAAAAACCTCCAAATGTTTCTTTAGAGCACAAGAGGTCGAATATTTGGGTTGTATTGTATCTCATGAAGGTATTAAGTTAGACCCTATAAAAATTAAAGCCATTAAGGAATGGAAAATCCCCACATCCATAAAGCATCTGCAAGGATTTATCAGGTTGATAGGGTATTATCGCAAGTTTGTTAAGAATTATGGGAGAATAGTAGCACCTCTAACAACATTACTCAAGAAAGATGCATTTTATTGGACTCTAGAAACAACGAAGCATTTGAACATATTAAAGAGGGAATGTGACAAGTATCGATCATAGCTATGTGAGGCTTCACAAAAACATTTTTTGTGGAATGTGATGCCTCGGGAAATGGAATTGGTGTTGTTTTAATGCAAGACGCAAGACCCATTTCTTTCAAAAGTCGTCCAATAAAAGCAAGGTATTTACACAAAGCTATTTATGAGAAGGAAATGTTGGCAATACTACATGCACTAAAGAAATGGTGACCTTACCTAATGGGAAGACATTTCAAGGTAAAAACATATCATGATAGTCTTAAATGTTTTTTAGAACAAAGATTATGTTTAGAAGAGAAGGAAAAATGGGTCACAAAGATGTTGGGTTATGACTTTGAAATCATCTACAAAAAAGGGAAGAAAAATGTTGTTGCAGATGCACTTTCAAGAAAAGATGAGGATGTGGAATCATTAATTAGCACCATTTCTATTATCCAACTAGATTGGATAAACAAAGCAAGGGATGAATGGAAGAATGAAAAAGAAGTGTGGGAACTCATTCAAAAGTTACAACAAGACCCCAATACATCTGATACATTTAGCTGGAAAAATGATTTGTTATGGTACAAATATCGCTTATACCTTTGTAAGAATTCCCAACTCAAACAAAATATTATTGTGGAATTACACACCTCTCCCTTAGGAGGGCACTTAGTATTTTTAAACACTTACCAGAGGGTTAAGAAGGAACTTTTTTGGTATGGGCTTAAATCTGACATTCAAAAGTTTGTAGTGGAATGTTTGGTTTGCCAACAAAATAAAGTTGAAAGAATTAAGACCCCATGTCTATTACAACCTTTATCCATTCCAAGTCAACATTGGGAGGAGGTTTGAATGGAGTTTATCACAGTTTTACCAAAGTCCAAAGGAAGGAGTGTCATTGTGGTAGTAGTTGATAGACCTACCATGTATGCACAATTTTATGAATTATCTCATCCCTTTAAATCTAGTACAATTGCTACTGCATTTATGGAAACAATTCAAAAGCTACATGGAAACCCAAAGATTATTGTAAGAGACAGAGATCCGATTTTCACTGGACATTTTTGGACATACTTATTTTCTTGTTTAGGTACTCAGTTAGCTCATAGCTCATCTTATCATACTCAATCTAATGAGAAAACTGAGATAATGAAAAAATGTTTGGAAGGATATCTTCTTTGCTTTTTATTTGATAAAGAGACACAATGGGTCAAATCATTGCCTCTTGGTGAATAATGGTATAACACTTCCTTCCATACTGCAACAAAAATGACCCCATTTATGGCACTTTATGGATATTGTCCATTGTCCATCACATCATATGTAAGAGAAAATTCTAAGGTTCAAGTAGTGGAAGATCACATCGAGCATCAACAACAAGTTCTCCAACTCTTCAAGGATAACCTCACTTTGGCACATAATAAAATAAAAAAATAGGTAGATCAACATCGCAGCGAAAGAAGTTTTGATGTAGGTGACTGGGTATTTCTATGGCTATTACCATAGAAACAAATTTCCCTCAGGTGAGCTAAGGAGGATAACAAATTATCATGAAAGTATTATGGTCAGTACAAGGTGTTGCAAAAGATTGGTACTATGGCATACAAATTGGAGCTTCCTACATCTTCCCGAATCCACCCAGTTCTCCATGTTTCATGATTAAAGAAGGTTATAGGTGACAAGCTCCCAGTTCAACCAATATTTCTAGAACTCAACGAGGAAGGAAAAGTCATATTGGAACCTAATGTAGTCACAGAAACAAGAACTCGATAGCTACGGAATCAATCAATTTCAGAGTATATCATCAAGTGGGAGAACTTATCTGCTAAAGGTTCCACATGGGAGGATGAGAATTTTATTAGAAGCATCCAAAACTACTCAAGCATTGAGGACAACACTTTTTTGAAGGAGAAGGGCATGTTAGGCCCATATAACACTAGTGTATTCCCTTCTTATTATTGTCAATGTATCCCATTATTGTTATTTTTGTGCTGATGTTGTCCCCACATTGTTATTATTGTGCCCCATAGAAGCCCATTATTGTTATTGTTGTGCCCTTACATTATTATTTTTATGTTGATTTTGACTATATTATGACCCATTAGACTCCTATATATAGAACGGTGGTCTTGTCATTTGTATCATCCATGAATTGTTGATTTGTGTAATGTAAAGGAGGCTTCCCCCTCGAAGAGGCTGATTTTGAAGTCATTGCTCTATCTTTTCTTATATTTTGTGAGTTGGTTGCATGACATAGTGGATTAGTTTTAAAAAAACAGAATAGCTAGCTTTTGGTCACTTTTGGCTGTTCGACTCTTAACTATGTTATGACTTATGTCTTTCTAGATCCTTCGTCATAGTCAACAAGTGGTTTCCCATTTGTTTCTTGAATAACAAGGCTCACACACCATCCTCTATAATCATGATGGTCAACCACCAAAATGCAAGTTGTGAGATACATAATTTTTCCATACAATCTCAAATTGACATGATTCTTACACCATTGGAAATATCTTTGAGCATAGTCAGTTGACTCCTCAAGTTGAATTTGGAAGGTTTCGAACCCCAGCTATCCAAATTGAAACCCACTAGTAAAAATCCTTACAAGTTAATTCCTCCAACTTTTCCACTCTAAAAGAACCTAAATAGATGAAATACAATACAATGATCCAATCTAAATCAGACCTCCCCAATTTTGCAGGTTTTAGGTCCCTAAAATCTTTTAACTTTTCCTTAGTGTACAATGAGTACCATTTTCCTTTATGTTTAGGTTGTCCTCTCAATCCAATTTACCAAATGTCATTCCCTTCTTTTCTTGTAGTTATGGACCTCCACTACAAAATTGTGTCCTTTACTAATGTTATCTAGCCATTTACTACTAAGTCCTCTATCAAATGTAAGGTCTTCCCTTCATATTGATTGAACCTTGAAGGCTTAGAGAGTTTAAGGTTTTCCACATTCACCATAAAGTAAATGCGCATGGATAACAGTAGGCTAACTCTTAAAGAATCATCGCTCACATTTTCCAATATCCAAAAGGACCACATAACAAAGACCTAATCTTCTTACGAGGACCCTAAATAGTTTTTTTCTTAAAATATAGCCATACCTTGAATAACATCACTATTAATTATATAGTGTATTTTGTACATGTAAACAAATATTTCTAAGATTTTTAACATTATTTTGATCTCTTAAAGCATCCCTTATGAGATGCTTCCTCACTTTTCCTAGTTTCATATATACAGCCTCCAAAGATGAAGGTGGAAAATAGCCAAAATAAGTTTTATATGGGGATTTACCAATAGAAATGCAGACTTATTTATTATGCACTAAATTTTTCTTGACTATTACTATTTTCCAATCTCTCTATTGATTGAATGATATTAAACACTTGTTGTTCATTTATATATTCTCCCATAGCTAAATCCAAAATGTAGTGAGAAATATCCCTTCCCTATCGCAGCCTGTACTCCTTGATACACCAAAGTGCACCCGCAGCTTGTCAAAGAACAAGTTTGATACCTCTTTTACTTTTATAGTCTTCTGTAGGCCATGAAAATGCACATTTTGTTGAATTTTTCAAATTCCACAAACAAGTAGCCATGCCCCTTCCTATTTTTCATTAAACCACCCAAAAATTCCATGGAAAGTTTTCAGAAGAATGAGTGGATAAAAGTATAAGAAAGTGTAGAAAATATTTTTGATTACTAGGTTTACTAGTAGAATGAAGCATACTTCCTCTATTGAAACTTGCTAAATATTATTGCACACACTGATAGTATACATAGCTCCATAAGTCAGCCATCATTTTCCCTACATCATAATTCCCTACAACCCTAAATGTGTGAGCATCTTAGATTAGTTGAAATCATTCACCTTTAGGAATACAAAGGTTTGCCTATCACGTAGAGTAAACCATTTGGGAGATGATAGTTAATTCTATTGTGACCTTCTTCTACATGACAATGGCTCTAAAATTGTTAAAAAGCTTCCTTGAAGTCCTCATCCTTTGTTATTATTTTCTATTTCATCCATGGGTGAAAGGTTCCATTTCCATAAGAGTTCCCAAAAATATCTTTTTTTGTGTGGATGCCCTTGATATCATGTTTGGAAACTTTTTTGTGTTTCCCCTCATTTAATTGATGAACAAAATAAACTAGAATAAAATAAACATTCATTTGTGGTGTCTAGTATGTTGTAGCTTACTCTAGACTCATGAGAGATATAGAGGGTAACCATTTATGTAAATGACAGTATTTGTTTCCATCATATATTATTTTCACTTTTTTGACTAGAACATAGAAATCCTTTTCATAGGTAACATAGTTGAGAATATTCCCATGAAATAATTGAGACCCCTAAGATGCAATCCTTCCTCCCTACATTAAGACAATTCCCATGCCATATTTTTTCAAAATTTTCTCCACCTCAAAGCGTTACTACAGGTTTAGTAATATGAGAAGTGGTGTTTGACTAGTTATGTTTCTCAATTCTGTGAAGGCCTTCTAGTTACCATTTTACCACTAGAATTTCTTTCCACTCATTGTTATAGAATGTAATGGTGTAACTACTACTAGAAATTAAGCTATTAATTTCCTTAGATAGAGTGTTTCTCAAATGAAAATTCTAACTCTAGTGATCGTTATAGTAAATTCTCATTTATTCGTGGGGTTCCTCTTTGAAGGATCTATCCTAATCTCTCCTCCACAAATTACATATTCTAGATACAAGAATTACTACCATACAAACTCAACTTTCTTGACATTTTCCAATAAATGTTACTTCTATCAATCCTCTAACATTTGGATCAATTATGGCGTGTGCTCCTCCTAGGTAGAACAATTAACTAGTATATCATCCAAATAAACAATAACAATGGAATATAAATAAGGGTGCAATAAAACATTAATTAACTACAGAAGCATAGTTGGTGCATTACATAGAACAAATGCCATAACTAACCATTCATAAACAACTTATTTTTCTTTAAAAGAAGTGCTCCAAGAGTCTTCATCTTTTACTTGAATTTAGTGATATTATGATTTCAAATCCATCTTAATGAAGTATTTTACTTGGTGCAACTAATATAATAGATTCTGGATCATATGTAGGGGTACCTCTGCTTGATCATAACCTTTTTCAAATGTTTGTAATTGATGTGTATTTGTTGTGTTCCATCATTATTTGGAACAATTATGATGGGTGACCCATAGAGTAGGGTACTTGGTTGAGTCATGCCCCAATCCAAAAACTACTACAAATTCTTCTTCACTTCACTTGCATCAATAATACATTATCAATACAGTCCAATATTTGATAAGGAAGAGTATAGGAATGATTCAATTTGATACTTCATTTTCTCTATATGTCTATACAAATCCCTCTAACAGTTTTTTCTCTTCTTTAGTACATCTTGTTATATCCCATTTTGTCACATTTGGTCAATAGGCATACAAACTAGATCCATCAACATCCATGAACACCTTGTCATCATCCATACACAAATCCCTAAGCATGACACTCTTAGATCGTTGCGCTTCTGACTTTTACTGCTTCATTTCAATGATCTTAAGCCCCAGTGAACCTTGACCCCTTAGGGGCCTGCTTTGAGTGACAAGTTACTCATTTATGCACCTGCTCTGATCACAACAAGTCTACCCTTGTTGTGGATGCATTGATCGAGAAAATTCTAGAAAAATAAAAAGAACCTTGAAGCTTCCTCTTCCATAAGCTTCTAGAAGTTGGTACATCCATTTGCCTCAAATAAGAACGTTGAATCCTATCTCCCCTACTTGGATTTTTCACCGTCTTAACCCTTCAGCTCATCCTCCCATCAAGAGTGGATCTGAAGCCTAGATTGGTAAATGGATAAGAATTCGTAAACTACCATCCTCTCCTATATTTTCACTGTCACCTACAATCTAAGGTTTGGATTTTGGAGATTAATCATATCCCCATGTTGTTGTTTTGATCATAAGAGAGACATCATCCCCATGCATTAGGGTGGCTTTGTGGTGTACATTATGGCAAGGAAGGACAAGTCAACTTGGGAGATTCTCTGCAAGATCATATTCAACTATAGGTTGTAAAATATCTCCTTTCCATCTTAATACAGAGAGTATATCGTTTTCCTACATGTGTTATGTTATGTTTATGTACATGTGTTTCACTACTATGTTGATCCATTGAATAAAATGATTGAATAATTCTATGTAGATGTCGTAGATCTTCTACTTGTGGTGTTTTTTCGTGCAGTTAGTGATCATAGTTGTGGTTGGAGATAACAAGCCAAAAGGAGGGAAGACCTTTCAACAGATCACAAGTAATTCATCTTTCCATTCTCCATTTTCTCTAAGGAAAACTTTATAGTGTTTGAGTTATGTTGTTCTAGATGAGGCCATTAGGTCCAGGGAAGATAATTTTGTTTGTAGTCGTAGATTATGTATAACAAATTGTCGACCATACTATGAAATGGTTCATTACCTTAGTGGTCCCCTTCACTTTTTTCCTTATTACACCTCTTCATAAGAAATTTAGTGTCTCACTCAACTTTAATTGACCCTATGAAAATGCTTCATTGAGATGTGTTTAACTTGTAGTGTCGAAACATCCCCTTTCCCTAATTAGTGAACCCCCTAGTCTACTGACAGAGCATTGCAGAGCACCCTGGCCTTATCTGTACCTACATTGCAGAGCACTAGTAGCCTCTTTGCACTTGCACTAGCCATTATTTCATGGAAAACATTCCTTTTGATGCTTTTCTCTATGATTGACTTGATTCCAGTTGGTCCTCCTTGTGTCCTTGAGTGTGTTTAGCCCTCTGAGAAGCTTTCATCTAATTTTGTTTTGGTTTTGAGTTCCTTTGATAAGAATTTGTTTAGGTTTTACTTTCTTGTTGTCATTAGGTCATTAGTTAACTCATTTCTTGATCATTGGATTGGTTAAAGGAATTGATATTTCAGTCGTCGTTTTGAAAAAGTGTTTTTTATCAGTGGTTAGGTGAATATCTTAGTTTTCATCTAAAAATTAAGTGGAATTGAAAAGAAAAATATTATGCATTATGCATTGCATATATCGTTTTGTGAGTCAAAATTGTAGTTAGAAACAGTTGCATTAGGGGTGTTAGGCCAATTTAATGTTCTTAAATTGCAAGCTTAAATTATCGACCAAAGTTGGTAAACTTGTGAAGTGCAAGTGTACTATATATGCTAGAAGCCTTTCCTTTAGTTTGTAAGGTGATGGTTATATTTGTTTTGTGATTTTCGTTGTTATCTAGGTTCATATTAGATTAGAGTTATATTTATACAAATTATAAGTATTGTTCTAAATCATCTTATGTTAATGATTCTAATATTATGAATCTATCTTAAACAGCTTGTTGCTATAAAATAGAGTATTGAAATTCAAATGATTCTAAGAGCAAGAAAATCGTCCCTCAAAAGCTGTCTGCAAAATATATACAAAATTTGATTCTAAAAGCATGAAAGTAATTTTCTAATTTTGACTACAGAATATATACAAGTTCTGATTCTAAAAGCATAAAAATACTTATAGTAATTAAGCAAAATACGTTGAAGAACTAAACCATTAAACGACTGTGAAGAAATTTAAGCACAAACAAAATAACAAAATGATAAATGAAATAACGAGATTTAACTGATTTATAATGAAATGATGAAACAGTGACACAAGGAAACTAAACTAGAATGAAATGACAATACAATAACAAAAGCAATAAAATGAAATAAACTAAACCTAGATTACTATTTTGAGGCTTCTGTGATCAATGCTTTGTGTGTAGTTTTCTTCCGGAGTTCTCGCATCCATGATTGTTTGCATCAACGTTTCGAGCCATCCACCATGGCTCATCATCAGGATAGATTAGTAATTGTGTACGACAAATCTCATAAGACTTGAATAAATAGGGTTAAGAGATGAACATGGAATGGAAGCCGACCTTGTCAAAATTGTTTTGTAATATTTGGGTTTAATTTAATTATATACCAATAATAAAATAATACGATTTAAATTAAAATTGAAATATTTAATTATATAATAAGATAATTCATATTAATCTTAATATCAGTAATGCAAAATAATTTAATTATTTAATTTATATAATAATATAATTAATTTTAATGTTAATATCAGTAAAATAATTTGATTATTTAACTTAAGATTCTCTGTTTACTAGTTAAAATGTAAATTAATATTTTTAATATTTAATTATATAATAATATTTTTAATTAATTCCAATCTAATGAGAAATATTTAATTATGTAATGGGATTTTTATTCATTCCCAATATTAATATTAAAATAAATTTATTTATTTTTATTTATAACTAATTATATTATGTTTTTTTCTACTTTATTTTATAATTAATTTTATTTTGGTTTTGTTCTTGCTTTTTGAGTAAATTAATTAGTTTCATTTTAATAATAATCTTAGTGTTAATTATTACTAGTTTTTTAATATTAGTGCTTGTTTTTAGAATTTTTGTAATTTTAGTGATTTTTAATATATTTATGATCTAATCGTTTATGTGTTTAAATACTATGAATATTAATGTTAATGTTAGTGATGAAAAAAAATATAGTTATATACAAGTTCAGATTCTAAAAGCATAAAACACTTACAATAATTAAGTGAAATACGTTGAAGAACTAAACCATTAAACGACTGTGAAGAAATTTAAGCGCAAACAAGATAACAAAATGATAAATGAAATAACGAGATTTAACTGAGTTATAACGAAATGATGAAACAACGACACAAGGAAACTAAACTAAAATGAAATGACAATATGATAACAAAAACAATAAAATGAAATAAACTAAACCTAGATTATTATTTTGAGGCTTCTGCGATTAGTGCTTTTTGTGTAGTTTACTTCCGAAGTTATCTCATCCATGATTGTTTGCATCGACATTTCGAGCCATCCACCGTGGCTCATCATCAGGATAGATCAGTAATTATGTAGGACAGATCTCATAGGACTTGAATAAATAGGGTTAAGAGATGCATAGGGAATGGAAGCCGACCTTGTCAAAAAAATTTTGTAATATTTGGGTTTAATTTAATTATATACTAATAATAAAATTGAATGATTTAAATTAAAATTGAAATATTTAATTATGTAATGGGATTTTTATTTATTTCCAATATTAATATTGAAATAGACTTTTATTTATAACTAATTATATTATGTTTGTTTCTACTTTATTTTATAGTTAATTTTATTTTGGTTTTGTTCTTGCTTTTAGATAAAATTAATTAGTTTGATTTTAATAATAATCTTAATGTTAATTATTACTAGTTTTTTAATATTAGTGCTTGTTTCTAGAATTTTTGTAATTTTAGTGATTTTTATTATATTTATGATCTAATGGTTTATTTGTTTAAATACTATGAATATTAATGTTAATGTTAGTGATGAAAACAAATAACTATATTTGTTTTCATCACTAACATTAACATTAGTATTCATAGTATTTAAACATATAAACCATTAGATCATAAATATAATAAAAATCACTAAAATCACAAAATTCTAGAAACAAACACTAATATTAAAAAACTAGTAATAATTAACATTAAGATTATTATTAAAATCAAACTAATTAATTTACTCTAAAAGCAAGAACCAAACCAAAATAAAATTAATTATAAAATAAAGTAGAAACAAACATAATATAATTAGTTATAAATAAAAATAAATAAAAATTTACTTAAATATTAATATTGGAAATAAATAAAAATCCCATTACATGATTAAATATTTCTCATTAGGGGAAGTGGTATGTGGTTGAAGTTATGATGTAGCATTAATACAAGCGACGCTAGTTATGTAGAGGAAGCAGGAAGACAACCGGGGTTTCGAACTGTCACAGAGGCAGTCCTCCATGAAAGGACACACAGGAGGGAGCTCCACTCCCTCCTATAAGCAAGCTGTGGCTAGCCGGGGAAAAAAACCAATTGAAAATGACAAAGAACCTTCAGAAGGAAAGGACAGAAGCAATGAAGAAGAGTAGGAGGGAACTAAGTCAAGGGAGCACAATGATGCTTTGGAAAATGAGGAGGAAATCAAGGAACAAAGCACTAAAGACAAAGAACACATGGGACCATGCAAACCTAAGGTAGCGGTAACTCCAAGAGTCATTTTAAATGATCCAGCGCTGCAGGCCCATAGGGATCACATGCAAACATATGTAATCATTTGTAAATTCATGGGGTTGTGGCCTACTGAAAAAGCATTACAAACGTGGATTAAATACCACTGGAAACCAAAAGGCATCATTGACCTACATCCTGGGTCCAAGGGATTTTTCATTGTAGTATTTGCAAATATTGAAGATAAGGACAGAGTGTTTGAAGGAGGACCATACTTTTATGCTGCAGCAGGCCTTTATATGTGAGCTTGGATTATGAACTTTGTTCCGGAATGCAAAACCTTTACTTCAGTCCCAGTTTGGGTAAGGCTCTATTATGTACCTCTTGATTACTAGCAAATAGAATCTCTATCAGCCATAGGAAACAAGTTAGGGTGTTTTGACAAAGTTTCTGAGGCTACTAGAAGGGGAAAGTATACTTCCTTCAGCAGAATATGTGTGGAAATGGATCTCTCTGGAGCTTTGCCGGATGAGGTTATTCTGGAAGTTTTTGATGAGGAATGGATACAAACGGTAGATTATGAACATATTCCTTTGAGATGCCGCAAATTCCATGAGCATGAAAATATGTTCAGAGACTGCCCTCTCAATAAGATAGAGAACAAAAATAAAGTTGATATAATGAAAGATCCAAAAAGCTACTTCAAGGTGGAGAAAAAAGGAAAAGGGGGCAAAAGAGGACTAAGAACATGCCAGGCTGCAGGGCAGCAAGTTAACCAGAACATGTTCCAAGTCCTCGAAGTGGACGAAGGTCCAATAGATACTACTAAAGCAAAGCAAGGAAGCCCAATGGAGGAGGAGAAAGAAGAAGAAACTGAACAAATATAAGAAAATGACAAACAAAAATAATTTATGCTAAGTACTACAGAACAAGCGATGGATCTTGAAATGACCCAAAGTGAGATGGACATGGAGGACCATGAACTCCAGGAAATTCTTGAGAAAGAGAACCTAGATTTAGAAGGTTTCTTGAATCAAGGAACCAAAGAAGGGTTAGATTCGCTACCTACAAAAGCGTTCAATAGGGTTCAACAATTGTTTTTATGGAAGACTCAAACTACAAGGTTGGATAGACTAAAACACAAAGATAGACAAGGCAATGAAGGAGTGAAAATGATGAAAAATACAGCAAGACTAGCACCCAGAATCCCAGGAAAGAAGAGGGACAGAAAAAAGCAGAACGAACTGTTGATGGAGTGTGGGAAGCTAATGATAAATTCAAGTAAGATGAAAGACCTATCCAGTTACTCCTTTAATAATCTTTAATTATCAAGTTCACTTCTTGCAATATCAGGGGTCTAAGTAGTAAAAGGAAACAAAGGTTACTGAGTAATAGAATGAAACAAGCATCTCCGGATGTGATTTTCATTCAAGAAACTAAATGTTCCATTAAGAAGATAAGAGATATCCACAGTAAATGGCTCAATATATTTGAGTTTCTGGAAGTCAAAGCAAAGAATACAGTAGGAGGTATTCTCACTCTTTGGAATCCACAAAAAATTGACTTAATAGATGCAGAGGCATCTTGGGATTACTTATCTGTAGTAATTCAACCAATAGGAGAAATGGAAACCTACCTAGTCACAAATGTCTATGGCCCACAAAGACTGGATGACAAACTTAGGCTTCTAAACTCTTTGGAGACTCTCAGAAATAGATATGTAGGAATACCTTGGATCTTAGGGGGTGATTTCAACATGATTAAATCACTCAGAGAGAAAAAAGGGGGAACCAGAAGTCTTGGAAAAGACTCATTAGCATTTCAAACCTTTATTGATAAGATGAAGCTGGTGGATATTTAAATGAATAACAGAATCTTCACCTGGAACAATAAAAGAGGAGGAGAGTCTCAAGTAGCTTCCAAATTAAATAGATTCATAATCTCAGAGGATCTTATGCTCAATGACAAGGAAATGGTAGCAAGAGTGCTACCCTTTGTCGGTTCAGATCACTGGCTGGTACAACTGGAGGTTCAGGGCATTAGTAACCTCAGGAACAGACCTTTTAGATTTGAGAATATCTGGCTTTCCCACACAGATTTCATCAGCAACATAACCAAATGGTGGGCAAAGGATTTAAACATTCAAGGAACCAGAATGTTCCTCCTACAGAAAAGATTAAAACACATCAAGCTCTGGCTTAAAGATTGGAACAAGAATGAATTTGGTGATATCTCTAAAAAGAAAAAAATGATTGAAGACAGATTGCAGGAACTTAACCAAACCCTTATCAAAGAGGGCCATGACAAAGTTCGAAGTGATCAAGCCACCATATATCAGTAACAATGGGAGAATATATGCAAACAAGAGGAAATATTCTGGAGACAAAAATCTAGAGTCTAATGGCTAAAAGAAAGTGAGAGGAATACCAGATTTTTTCACAAATCCACCATGGAAAACAGAGCTCATAATAGAATTCCTTTGATTAAGGATAAAAGAGGAAATAATCTCAAATATCATGAAGAAATAGAAGCAGTTCTAGTCCAGTACTTTAGGAACATAGCACAAGAAACCTGTTATGAAAGAGATCACTACATCCAGGACTTCACTAAGCACATACCTAGGTTAGTTTCCAGAGAGGATAATGTTAACCTTTACAGGCCTGTGACCAAAGAGGAGGTTAGTGGGGTTCTCAAAGAAATGTAGAATGGTAATGTTCCAGGCCTGGATGGTTTCAATGTTGATTTCTTCAAAGCTTGCTAGAATATTGTCAAACAGGACATTCTGCAGGTTGTGGAAGATTCTAGGAGGCACAGAACCATTTTGAAAGCTCTGAACTCCTCTTTTATAGCCCTAATCCCTAAACAAGAGATGGCTCAAACCCCTGATAGATTCATACGTATAGCTCTATGCAATGTGATTTACAAGATAATATCAAAGGTGGTTGCAAACAGACTCAAACCCCTCTTGGCTTCACTAGTTTCTGGGGAACAATCTAGATATGTGGAAGGAAGGAAAATTCTTAATAACATCATCTAAGCTCATGAAGTGGTGAACTCTCTTACTAGTAAGGTAAAAGATGGAATGATCATGCAACTAGACATAGCCAAAGCTTATGATAAACTGAATTGGAACTATATCAGGAAAGTTCTTATTGCTTTTGGGTTTGATCACAATTGGGTAAGATGGATCCTGGCTTTGATTACTTCTTCTAGTTTTTCAATTCTAGTCAATGGCTCTCCTTCAGAAACTTTTACCCCTTCCAGTGGCCTTAGGCAGGGTGACCCTCTCTCTCCCTTTCTCTTCATCCTCATGATGGAAGGACTGGGCAGGGCTATCAAGCATGCAAAAGTAGTTAGTAACATCAAGGGGATACAACTCTCTGACAATGGACAAGCCTTAACTCATCAACAATTTGTGGATGACACCATGTTGCAGGGAATACCCATAGTCAAAGAAGCTCTTGCTTGCAAACAAATCCTCAATGACTTTGCCATGGCCTCTTGTTTGGAAGTTAATCTTTCAAAGTCTAAGATTTTTTTCTTTAATACTAACATTGCTATTCAAAGGAGCATATCTAGAATTCTGGGCTTCCAAAGAGACTCTCTTCCCTCGAAATACCTGGGGGTTCCATTAGCAGCAAAACCGTTACTCAAGAGTATTTGGGAGCTGATGATTACTAAGCTGCAAGACAAGACCAAGAAATGGACAATCTGATCATTAAAATTGGCTAGTAGGTTGTTCCTCACAAAGGTTGTGCTTCAATCAATCCCAATCTTTATGATTTCAGCTATCCCTACCCCTAAAGGAATTTTTCTTCAAATGAGAAACATTCAAAGAGACTTTCTTTGGGGCAAGGGGGAAGAAAAGAAAAAATGGGCCTTAGTTTCTTGGGAAAAAATGTGCAAACCCAAGAACCACGGGGGTCTTGGATTGGAGGATCCTGAGATTCTTTGTAAGGTTCTAGGGGCAAAACTATGGTGGCAATGGATAAAGGAACTATAAGAACAATGGGCCATCACTTGGAAAGAAAAATATGCAAATTCTTGGCTAGATAATGACCGCATAACGATGGATGGGAATATAAGAGGATCTCATATTTGGAAGAAATTTTGGGATAACAGAGGCTTAATTCAAGACCATAGCTTCTGGGAAATTAGAGAGGGAGACTTAGCCTTATTTTGGGAGGATAGATGGCAACAAGAACATATTCTATTATAGGAGGACTTTGAGAACCTCAAAGCAGTGACGGACACCAAGGAGATCACCTAGGTAAAGGATTTTTTGGATCAAACTCATAGTTCAGGGAAATGGAGAAAGTGGAGAAAACTTGATCTCCGAAATGATAGTCCTCTACAAACTAAGGTGGAAAGACTAATGAAAATGTTAGAGCGAAGCAAAATTCTAGTTTCTAGGGAGCATGACCAGCTAAGATGGGGAAATAACAATGAGAGGAACTTTAATCTCAAAGAAGCTAAACTCATACTCCTTGAAATTGATTCCCATGCTCCTGACAGGATTTGGCAAAACCTTTGGAAGAATCAAGCTTGGATGAATATTAAACTTTTTCTGTGGTTGGTTCTGCATAGGAAAATCCTCACCTTGGATAATATCAAGAAAAGGGGCTTCCTAGGGCCTTTTAGATGCCAACTCTGTGAGGCTCAAGAGGAGACCATGGAACACCTTCTCAACAATTGCATTTTCACCTCCAGATTATGGGATTCTTTTACAGCTGTCTTCCAACAATCTGATAGAGATATTGGAAGTCTTTTCAATACTCTCACCAAATGGAGAAATAACTTTCCAGATAATGAAGTTCTTGGTACAGCATGGGCTCTTACACCAAGCTTCATTCTTTGGAATGTTTGGAAAGAAAGGAACAATAGAATCTTCAAGAATGTTAAGAAATCTTTCCAGTATATTTATGATCTGATCCTAAAACAGATTAAGGAAACAGTTAGCACCACCATTCGAAATCTTCCCTCGAATCCCCCTTCTGATACAGAATGGAGGATTCTCTGTAGACTAGGGTTGCAGAGTCTCGTTCCTCAGGGCTTAGTCAGGAAAGTTTCTATTGTGGATCCTGAACTAAACTTCTGGCATCCTCCCCCTAAGGGCTTTCTAAAATTCAACATTGATGGGGCTTCCAAAGATAATCCGGGCAACGCAGGCCATGGAGGGGTGTTAAGGGATGATAGGGGAGATATTTTGTTTATCTTCCATGGCCACTTGGGAAAGGCTACCAACAACATGGTGAATTTAATGGCCATGGAATACTATCTTGAGTTCCTGGTTCATGAAAATCACCAAAATACGATCGTTGAAGCTGACTCTGAGCTGGTCATTAACTTAGTCAAAAAAATTAGCTACGGAACAAAACCAGAAAAATCCTATACAAACTGGAAGCTAATTAAAGTCTTCCAACAGATTCAAAGTCATCTTCAGAGACTGAGAACAGTCAGTTTTGGACATGTGCGAAGAAAGGCCAATAAACTAGCAGATTTTCTAGCCAATCAAGGAGTGATCTGCAAAGATGATAGGGCCGTGAGGAATTGGTGAGAGTTCCCTAGAAATAGACTAAAGATGGAGTGTCAAAACCAAGAAAATGAAGACTATACATTGTTCCTCAAGAGAGCCATGGAGGCGGGTACAGTTAACCAGCAATTGCTTGTACAGAGGCATGCTCACAATGGGGTCTTTTGAAAGCAGTCTGGAGCAGTTAACCAGTGATTCTCAGATTAATTGGTTCAATAAAGAATCCATTTGTACTAATGAGGATGAAAGGGCTTCAGGGGTTGCAGGAAGGCAGGCGTTGTATGTTTCTCGCATCGGGTCAAGGAGGGTTGATGATGCAGATAATTGAAAGCAGATTACACCTGAAGACCGCAAAACTAGAGATTTCCATTTTTGCCCTTCTTGTCGCGACCTGAGTGGTTTTCAGGTGATCGGGGCCCTCACAAGTGTGAAGCTGTTTTCTCCCTTTCAGGAGTGATACCACTCGTTGAGCTCCACGTGGCGGTGGGGTCGGGAGGAAAACCACCCTTATCGCATGCTAACTTCCATGAATGTTGGCAATTGCAATATTTATCTGCACCGTTGGATCGCACAAGGTGATTCAATGGATCAGATTTCTTGTGCAGGTTTGCAGATCCTTGCGGTAAATGGTGAGAAGCTTATCATGGCGATTTGGTCTACAGCCGTTAGATCAATCGGAAAGGTTTAAAGGTCAATATTAAAGAGGAAGGCTAGGTTTGGCGGGAAAAGAGCTTCCAGGGGGAAAAAAGGCATACAGAGAGGACAACCGTACCAAAGTTTAAGAAATTGGGCGGAATTTTTGCCTTTATATGCAAACAACCATATGTTCTTTTCGGGTCTGAGTCCATGCGTACTTTTCTTTTTTAGAAATGTAAAAGTTGGATATAGGGTGTAGGGAACAATTTTGATGGGGTTTCTCCCCAATCACCGACCTTGAGAGTTTTGATGTATTCTATGTACTTTATTTTTTAATTAATGAATTGGAAGGTTCGAATCTTGCATTACAAAAAAAAAGAAAAATATTTCTCATTAGATTGGAATTAATTAAAAATCTTATTATATAGTTAAATATTAAAAATATTAATTTACATTTTAACTAATAAACAAAGAATCTTAAATTAAATAATTAAATTATTTTACTGATATTAAAATTAATATTAATTATCTTATTATATAAATTAAATAATTAAATTACTTTGCATTATTGATATTAACATTAATATGAATTATCTTATTATATGAATAAATATTTCAATTATATAATTAAATATTTCAATTTTAATTTAAATCATTCAATTTTATTATTAGTATATAATTAAATTAAACCCAAATATTACAAAACAATTTTGACAAGGTCGTCTTCCATTTCCTGTGCATCTCTTAACCCTATTTCTTCAAGTCCTATGAGATCTGTCCTACACAATTACTGATCTATCATGATAATGAGCCACGGTGGATGGCTCGAAACATCGATGCAAGCAATCATGGATGTGAGAAATCCGAAAGAAAACTACACATAAACCCAGATTGTCTACAGGGGCCCTCTGCATACAGTAGGTATAAATCACTAACATATGCATCGAATATTAGAAAGGTAACTTTAATTACATTCAAGAAAAAAGGTTTGTTTCACAATTCTTCAGAAATTTAACTATTACTTTCTTGTTATCATTTACAAAGGATACATGTTCATATATAAAATGTGTGCTCAATAGTTTGAGACTTCTACGCCTACAGGTCTTTTAATATATCCTTATTCAAACTTGAAACTTAACAGTAAATTCATTATCTCGTCGATTTTCTATTTCGAAAGCAAATCATAGAAATGTGATGCATTCAGAATTCTACTGCTACGTGTTTGACCCACGCCTTTGACCGCGACACTATGTGATTCCTTTAGTGAATTTTCTCAAGCGAATAGGAGGAGATCCATGAAGGGATCGATCCTCAGCTGCCCATGTTATTCTTTGCTTCATTGGTGCATCAGAACTCTGCAAACCATGGAGATAGTTGGAGATTTGTAAAATAGTTGCAGAATCATGTTAATTTTGTAGCTAATGCAATCTTTAACATAATAATAAGGAACATTAACGAATATGAAAAAATATATATATGAGATATTCTACCTTATCAAAATCTATGATTTATTGCTTTATTGAGTTGATAGTGATGATGAAAAAGACAAAAATGGAGGAGAAAGGGTGTCAAAACAAAACAGTTATGGAACTCTACATTCCCCCACACTGGAGATTTTGTATGTACTCATACAAAACACAAAATTGATATCTTTGTTGAACAACTGCATTTGCTTAGACACTTCTGCCAGTACATCTAACTTCATCGTTTTCACTTTCTTTCTAGTCATTACCATCCTTGGTTTTCTCATGAGGATCTTGTATTTCAAGTTTATAACCTGTCTCTATAAAGCCTTGTTTTTCTTCTTCAAATTCTTATTCCTCTTATACCAAAAACTTAGATGTAAAAGGAGGTTATCACTCTTAGATTTTTGGATTTCATTTTGTGCTTTCAAGGCTTGATTTTCATTTTTAATGTACCTGATTAATGTCTCTAGTTTTAAGATTTATTGTTTTAATACATTGATTCATGGAGGTTCTTGTGGTTCATTAAACTGGACTTTTTCCTCCACTTGAATTTGAATTGATGTTCTGGTTGCATCCCTTTTCTCTAGGGATTGAATATAATCATAAATCTCTTGCTGCACAGGATAAATTTTTGTCATTCTTCATCTTAGACTTTGAGGAGGCAAGGTGAAAGTTGGTGATGAAACCCTTGGTGATGTTCTTGGAGAAATTCCTAAATCTTCTTCTGCCTCTAAGTCCTCTTATGTTTCTTCATTGATATGCTCTATGCTCTTTAAGGGTAATTCTTTTGTGGAGTTGTGTCCAGTACTCCTTCTTAGACCTATGACAAGGGTCTTTCGAGTTTTCTTCTTTTTTGTTTTAGGCTTCTTTGTTTGAGGTGAAATCTCTATCTCTTTATCAGCTTTCTTTCTTCTAACATTTATTTTGTTTATTTTCTCTAAAAATTCTACAAGAGGGATGTCATCCTCTGACAGTTCCTGTGACTGTTGTGGTTCTTGTTCTAGTTTCCTATCAATTTATCTTTTCCTTCCCCTCTTAGGTTTGCTTCTATTTCGCTGCCCCTGAGTATATTTTTGAAAGTGATTCCTTACTAAAATGCTTTCTCAATTATCACCTATGTTTTGGAGATGAAATTCAACAAGTATTTTGACTAGACCGTGTAGATACATTGTATTATCTATGAACTAAATACTCCCTTGAACATTCCTTGACATATTTCTTAGACTATTCAGCAAGAAATATGGAAGATTTATCTCATTTTCTTCAAGAAAATTCATTAGCTACCGAATATGATAGAAAAACATACATCCAAACCTTCCTCCATAGGTAACAAACTTTTAGATTATTAGAAGCAAATTCCTCCACTTACTTTTTAATGTTGTGCTTGGGATGCCCTTCTTGAAAATGGTGGTGCCCATGCTTGGTGTCTTCAAGAAAACCTTTTAGTGTTCTCTTTGAATACATATATTTTTGAACCATTTTTCTCCAATCCACAGTAGTCTAGTAGCTTTAGCTATAAAAGAATATGTTACTATGAATTTGATGTCTCCTATCTCCACTTCAACTCCATAAAAAGCTTTGGCAAAGCATTTGGTCACTTTTTTATGGAAGCCATCAAATTTCTCTACAAATTATATTCACTACGCCTTCTACAACAATTCTTTTGTCTGTGGATATCCCTCCAAAAAATTTCTTCCATGTTGGCTCTATTCTAAATATCACTCCCATGGCCGAGAAGCTTCATTTTAAAAACTATTTTGTTTGACAAGGTAGGATGGCTTGATAGGGTTTTTGAAGTGGAAAGGTCGAGGGTGTGAGTGATGGAATAATGATAGCGTAGTTAGTGAGGGTTTAAGGGATTGTGGTAGAATTTAACTGTTAAGAGAATTCATGTTTATGATTTGGGCGATCAGTTCAATGGATTGGAATATGATTTATGATGACTGGGAGTGAATGGCAGATTATACACGATTTGACATGACAAGATCAAATATTTTCAATAATGATTTTGATTTTTTTGGTAGTACCATGTCTTATAATTCATATATGTAATGTTTTTATCCCTATTATTAAATTAAAGAAGTGAATACCTTTGAATTGTTTGCTTTCTAGCTTCGGTTACCCTTTTTATGATGTATTCAGGTACTTTGGAGTGGAGAGAGCCATTCATTCCTTCAATTGTATCATCAAAAGTTTCTATCAAATTCACTACAGAAAGTTATCAGAGATGTAGAGAATCAATAATCCTGTAGCTATTCATTTTTTGAAAAGAAAGGGATAAAAGAGATGGAATTCTAGAAAACGGGATACAAAGAAAATTTAAGATGCCAAGATTTTTTTGTTTTCACCTTGATAAGCATGCCAAGAATTGTTAGTTTTCATGTTTATACACATTTTATATATATATATATATATATATGAAAAAGAAAATTTTAATGTGGAGTAGAAGAAGTATTCTTCTTGACCAACTTCAAATCAAAGTTGTCCTAGAAAATCTTTACAATTTCCTCCTTTGTCATTTCTTTATGATAAATCCTAAGTCGATGTCCATTCACTAAGAGAGGACCTTTTTCTTCATAAATAGTCCTAATTCTGACTGCTCCATTATCAAAAACATTTTTAATCTCATCCACACTAGTGAGTTTGAAACTTTGCTTCGAAATTTCCGAACTTTGAAACAAAGAGTAATGCCTAGTCTCCTGGCTTAAATTTTCTTTCTTTGATGTATTTATCATGCCTTCTAGATCTCTGTTGTTGGACTAAACTAGTCTTCTAGATGACATCTTTCCTTATTTCGTCAAGCTCATTGAGTTGTCCCATTCTTTTCTTTTGTTCTTCTGATAAGTCAACTACCAACTTTATTATTGTCTTATAGGTCTGAATCTGGAACTCAATTGGAAATATGACTTTCTTCCCATAAACAAGTTCATAAGGAGTTGTTGTGACCGGAAACAACCCCCCTTCCTCATTTAAGTGTTATCCAAAATACTAAATGTGTGGGGACCCTTAGTTAAAATTTAGGAAAAGCAAGAGTAGGGCTTAGCTTTCTTTTCCTCAAAATAAAGTTACCATCTTAAGCTTAGGAAACTTCTTCGAATACTTAAAACCTAAAGTTTATGATGAGGGAGAAATCTTTAAAAAGCATCGTATAAATGGTAGTAGAACTCCACCATACAAGTACGATCCTGACATATGCAAAATTATGGTATTAAAGCAACTATCGCGTCGCAATAAGCAAAGTTTATAAGAAAAACTTCAAGATTTACCGATCTGTGATGATGCCGATCGCAAGATCGCATATCGCAGGAAAACAGGTTAAATAAATTTGTCACACATAAACTTCTGCGATCTGCGATATCGCGATATAGCGATGGTTGTGATGTCAAGCCACATCAGTGTTGCGATATTACATTTGTGCGATGTTACAATATTACGATGTTGCAAAAAATCGCTCCATCGCAGATCGTTCGGGTACAATATTCAAGAAAAGCCACTTGCCATAAGCTGACACATAATTATGCGCTTTAAATGCTAATACAGGAGTTAGTTGCCAGTTATTAATAAAATATGGGCACGTGCTTTTCAAAGAATCATTTCACGCAAGGTGGTGTATTTGGTATGTCTGCGGCATTAAGAACTCTCCCATCACCCGTCTGAGTCATTCATTTCCATTTTACTTGTGAATTGTAGGAACGAAGAACGGAGGACGATCCAAGGCAATACGCAGATTGAAATGGGGAAGAAAAACAAGGCTCAGAGCTCCAAGGTGAAGGAAATGGCACCTTTATATACAGACACAGCCTGTAATAGAGATGCAGGAATCTCAACGTGGGAAGGCATGTACAGACTGCTCGAAGAAGAAAATCCCAGAATAATGAAGGTTACTGCTGTTGCAGGCTCACAAGGCTCTTCCGAAGCATCCCTAGAAGAGCTAGCATGCTCATTCCTACATCGGATAGCAGCGAGGCCCAAAATTCTCCCATATACAGACATGATCAAGTGGATACTTGATAGCGCAGAAATGAGAAATAGATAGTTCAAGATTCAAGGTCAAGGGCACATCGGGTCATTCGTTGTGCAAGATTTAAAGCTTATGTATCATCTGCCTGAGCCACAGGAAACTTATAATATGCAATTCATAGAAAAATTTGTGGAGGAGAACCCGAACTTGTCGGAGACTACCAAAGATTGGTCCAAAAAAGATGAACCGCTCAAGAAAGATAAACACAGTATGTACAATACTGGTTCCCTTACCTCCCCTTATTGTTTTGCTGCTGCCATGCTCTGTAGATTATTTGGAATGCCAGATATCAACAAATTTTCATCCGAATGGTTACCATTAATAGATGCTGCCACAAACGCCACTATTGTAGATTGGGCCAAGATTTTATCTGATAACCTAATCACGGCTATTGTTAGTTACCGGTCCAAAAGATCTACGTCTCAAAGGATTTATCCTCCTTTTTACCTAGCCACATATGTTATGGATTCAATATGTTATGTGTCTAAATTCCCTGTTATGGGTTGGAAGTGGACAACTCAAGACCCCTTACCTATCCATGTCTATCATAAGATATTGTGGGACTCTCAGTTCACTCCACATTTCTACCAGATTTGTCACGGACTCATGTTGCCCTTGTATAGAATGTTGTATGATAAAGAACCCCCGAGGTGCTCACCCGAGGCACAGATAGATATCATCCCCATCGCAAGATGGTTCAGAGAAGAATTGTTTACTTATGTTAGATTTTTTGGAAGTACTCTACCCCCTCATGTTCTACCTTTGTATATCCCTGATAAGCTCCTAGCTCGAGAAATTGCATATCAAACCTGTTCAGAAGGCGGCCTAACTAAAGACCTAAAGGACAAAAAGAAGGCCATATGGCCACAGTTTCCTGTGGCTTGTGGGGCCTTTTCGTTGTTCGATGTAGGCCACGCTGTCACTGAAGTACAGAATATGACGTGTCTACAATTATTTAAATTCCTGGCAAGACCATTTGACCCAAATGAGGTTGCCCAGAATTTCACAACTACAGTCAAGATAAAAGTGTTCTTTGGGAAAAAGGATTTATTTGATGATATATTCCAGAGTAAAAGCTCACTTCAAGAAATTTTCCGGGAAGCCCAATTGCAATTGTCTCCAGAAGACCTTCAAAAATTCATGGTATACAGGGAAAGAAGACTAGCCAGTGTTCCTCTAGAAAAGCTACGATTGTCTGCCAGAGAACCGACTCCAAGCGTTAGCCTCAGTGGGAATTCAAGCAATAACGGATCTAAGTCTAAGTCTGTACAAGAAATCCCTGAACATTCTAAAAGATCTGGAAATGACCAAGATAGGAGCGAAGAGTCAGCTAAAGACACCGCTCAGTCAATGGAACTTCCACAATAGCAGGTTATCGCCTCCCCGCAAAAAAATCCTCCCCCTCTCGTCATTGAAGCACCACCCGTCATGACAGAATTAGATAAGGAATGGGAAACCTTCAACGAACTGATCAATCTTGAAGGACAAGCCCCAAAAACTCTTCTAAGCAATATACAGGTAGTACAGGAAGTGGTCCCAACCATAGTCAGCCATGTCTCAGAAACACAACATATTCCTATCACGCCGTCTTCTGAGCTTCTACTTAATGAAGAAGAAATTCCCCCTCTGGACATATTTTATATTCCCCAGCATAAAGCAGTGGTAAGAAGACAGAGAAAGAAGAGGAAGTTAGAAAATACACTCTCTCAGGATGCTGAGCAATTAGACGTCCTATGGAAAGATCCCGCCAATAATCCGACTGAAAAACTCACCAAACTATCTCAGATCGCAGGAGCGTATGCCTCTGCGACTATTGACAAAGCATCAGAACTACAACAATTGTTAAAAGAGTGAGAAGATCAAATACAAGCACTACAACTACAATTGCAACAAGCCAATGCTAATAATGAGGCACTCAAACAACTTGAAAAGTTGCAGGAAGACTTCCAGCAAATGCAGATAAGTTATTAGAGAAGTTTGGACGAAAAGGGAAAACAGTTACAGGATGTACAAGAAATGCATAGGGACGACCCTAAGCTTACAGAGTTTATTTCAAAATCTATGGCTCTGAATGAACAACTACTGCAGCAGCAAGAAGTGTTGGAACAAAAGATGTCACAGTGGAATGATTATTGCGAAATGAGTGATAAGATCACTAAACAAGTGGTCGACTTACAAAGTGAATATGATCTGATGGACAAGCGAGTGACTGAGTACTTGGCTTGGCAGGATGAGGACGAGGGAAAAAGAGCAGGTGCACCCAGGATAAATGAGAATCATAAAGGTCTGCTCTTTAACAAGTGGGACGATCAAATCAGGGAGGCAGAACAAGTGGCAGAAACAACAGCCACTACACCAAGCATTCTTATTGACTGTGTAAATGAGAATTTGCATAGAGCTAATTTAATCGCAGAGACCACCTTGGGGTATTTACCAAACAAACCACAACTAGAGGTGGAATGGAAGCAGAGAGCGCAAGAAAAGGAAAAGGAAATTCAAGCACTGAACAGGTTAAATTGGGAATGTTATTGGACATACTTGGTGAAGCCGCATAGTCAGTGGATGACTGTGAAGTGCATCATAAATGCGGCCGAAAAGGTGGTACCAGTACTCATCGATTCCGTTTTCTCAGCCCAACTCAAAGTAGAAGTCAGCCAGCCAACTCTCCTTAAACCAATGCTGAATACATGCAGTTTTAAAGACCAGATACAAAAGTAGTTTAGTTCTGAATTTAATTTTCGCTTTAGATTTTGCTTAGAAAAAGGGCGGTCATTTGAAAACCGCATCCTGAATTTTTGTAAATAAACTATTATTAGAACTAGTTAGTAGTATTTAAACCCTTCTCATGCATTTAGAGAAGGGTCCAGAAATTTATCAAAAACTTGTCCTCAGAACATGCACTTTTGCACCCTCAGAGGAGGTTTTGGTGAATGAATGGATCAAGATTTGTTGATGTTTGCATTTGATATCTGCTACTGATGTTGCACTTCTGTACTCTTAGTAGATGTTAGAGCAAGGAGAAATAAATCATTATTGCTTGAAGCTTATGAGTAGGACCAGTCATAAATGGTACTTTTATCTCTTGACCATTTCTGCTTATATGTTAAAGTGATATACAGTTTTTAGTTGTTTATATGTTATTGCATGAATGCTTGAGTTACCATTTGGCACTTTTGTACGGTGGTAGCTATTTATTTATGTTTAATGTATGAATAGCTTATTATGCGATATGCTGTTCATAATTGTTTTGCCTAACTTTTTATGCAAAATAGTTCATCTTAATTGATTTCCTTTCTTATAATCACTAAATGATCTTTATCACCAGTTGTTATATGAAATCTCTTTAGATCGCATAATAGAAGAATTACATCCTGGGTTAGCATAGATTAGATGTGCTGTTTTTATTAGATTACCATAGTATAGAATTAGATTAAAGTTTGAATTAGAATAGCTTAGATAGTTATTGTTAGATCAACAACATCCAATTCTACACACACACACCCATAGATTTGGAAACTGGTCCCATTATCCCCAGTCAGACCCGCTATACCAAACGGATAAGGAGTTGCCAACCATGGTCCGGACCGGGCGGGTATCCCCCTTATTGTAGACCCGATTTTTGGGGCTTCAACATATTTGGTGCTAGAAGGAGGGTTGAGCATGTTGTCTGTTGGAGTTTGTTTGCAATTGCAACATTTGAATTAGGATGGCTTCTCTCAAACTTCCCATTTGGAGTTGTATCCATGTTTGTGCCTCTTCCAACACTCCACCCGAAGTGGTAAGACTCTTGTCTCAGGTAAAATTCAATGGTAAGAGTAATTCTTCTGCTTTTAATCATGCCCTTCAATTTATTTAAAATGTTTCAAATTCAAATTTTCAAGGAATTGATGAAGGAATTTTATGCAGAATTTTTACTCTCACATTCATAGCAGAAGCTAGAAACTGGTGTAGAACCCTCCCAGTTGCCCCAATTCACAGCTGGGACCAATTTGTCACGGCTTTCATTTGTAAATTTGATTGCTATGATTACGACCAGGTATATGACGAAATTGAATATCTACGCAAAGAAGATGAGTCTGTTAGAGATTTTAATATTCGATTTCACCTTAATTGTTTGAAATATGATGTTGAGAATGAATTCATAAACGAAGAATGATTAGGTTGTGTTGAGCATAACTATTCCCTTCCTCCTATCCCTGATCCAGTAGAAATTAGTCCCAGCTTTGTTCCATTTTCTTCTAATGTGAATGAGAATTCCAATTTGGACATGCGAATAAGTCATGATGAGGTGAATTCCCAAAGCTTAGGGGACATGCCTAATCCAATACAAGAAGACGAAAGCGGGAATGCTAGAAGAAAGCCTGCCTTGGAACCAGAAAGCAATTTTGAGACAAAGTCAGATAATATGATCGCAAATCAACAAATGCAGATGTCAAGGTTAGAACAACAAAGTAATCTTCTTTCAAAAAACATAAGCACACCAAGGTATGATCTAAATCCCGAAATCTACGATGAATGTGATGAACAAGGGTTTTTCCACGATGATACTTTCAAATGTATTATTTTAGAATCTCATTTTTCTCTTTATCCTAATGTTTTTAATGATGATAATCCCCCCCCCCAGTGTTAATGATATCTCAGAAAGTACCGAGGATTATTCAAATGAATCACCATTAGGTTTTCAAGATAAAGAGGCAACTATAGAACACCCTTTTGTCATTGACAAACATGAACAACTTGACCCCCCTTGTTTGAATATACTGGATAAAAAAGAGAGATCTAGGGAATCCTGTAAAGTCATTTATGATAACTACTGTGATGATGAAGATGTTGATTTATCTCGAGTAAATCAACAAAAATTTGGGAATGAGGGATATTCTAATTTAAGGACTATTCCAGTCAATCCTCATTCCAGAGTGGCAGATCATTTACATGATTTCACTACCCAAGAGAATATTCCAATCTATCATTCATATCATGAACAAACCTTCACGCCTGTCCCTAATAATAATTTGTTTTCTAATTCACAAGATGGAATTCGAAATTACTCGAATCCCATAATTCTGGCCAATTCTTGTGAAAGAGAAGATACTTCAAATCAATCCCAGTTGTGCTATAACACTATTTGTATAGATAGTCATCGCATTCTTTCTCGCTTGCACTCATCTTGTATAAAATCGGATTTTGCTTTAAATTTCAACTTTCAGACTCTTGATAGATTACTATGGGATACTAAGCACCTTACTGACAAACATTGGAGTGATATTTTACCATTTTGGAAAATTCAATTGTGTCAAGGAAATCTAGAACTTTTTCAATTCCAAGTCCAAACAATATCAGCTTTTCTTGAAAAACTTCTATCCTATCCAGAACAGCATCAACAAAAGAAGGTATTTCTCGAGAATTGCCGACAGTTCGGGTTAATTGCTAATTGTCTTTTGAGGAGTTTCCATCCATTCTTCATTGACTCATTCAGTGAGATATATTTGGAAACTTTCCTTTTATTAGAAAAAGTAGAAGGCCTAACTTTCACACATAATAAAATACCGGCTATTAAAACCAAAAACTCATATTTACAGCCCAGCCTGTCTTCTTTCCTATTGAATGATTACCAACCCATAATGCAAACTCATCCTGATTTTTATGATCCAATAGATATCCAATTGGAAAGAAGATTTCACGAGAAAGAGATTTCAGACAGAATTTTGGCCGCAATTACACCTTCTAATTCCACATTCAACATTTTCAGTCCAGGAAAAAATTTAGTCTTCATACTGATGATTGAAAGGGATACACATCTAGGAATAAAAATGGAAAGATGGTTACACTGGAAGTATCATTATACCTAGTTGATTTTTTGTGTACAGTTAAAATAGGAGTAGGATTAATTTAGTTAGGTTGTTAGGTTGATAGTTTATTTTTAACAGTTGATAGGAAAAATAGGAGAAGTAATTATCCCTATCGTGTACATAATCGAAGGGAATAGTTACCTCTCATTTCCTTTGACATGTTTTTCCCTAATAAAAATTTGCTGTCGTTGGCAGCATTTGACATTCACTAAAAGAGGCCAACTCTCTTTCAGATTTTGAATCCTTCGCTTGTATAAATAGCAAATCTTTTGGAAACTTGATCTTTTTTTTTTTGTAAGCTGGGACGGGACTCTCTGATTTACATGTCCATTATGTACCCCTCTACGGGGGAGGGGTAGCCCAAGATTTGAACCCAAGACTTCCGGTTCGGTGAGACTTCATTTCCACGGCCCTTGCCGCTTGAGCTACCCCATGTGGACTTTTGGAAACTTGATCTTTATTATTGACAGATACAGTTAAAAATTTTAGCCTAGATATGATACGAGTTTCAACTTCAAGGAATTTGATGAAAGCAACCTTTAGTGAATAAATTGTTTTATATTAGCACAATGAAAGGTATCAATAACAAAATGAAGATTCTCTGTAGAACAGTTGTTTCCAAAAAACTCTATTACTGTCGTCCAGAGCTATCTTAAGGAAACAATGACTTCCTCCCTGCTAAGGAAAATCGCAGCTTTCAGAGGGATAATCCAAGGATACACTATATCTTGAAGAATAAGAGGTCTCATCACGAGCCGGATTATCATGATCACAGATATCATAACTTGCTGACTTTGCCAATACTGTCTACCACAACACGGCAATGACTCAAGATTGTTGCAATCAAAAGACAAGGGGTCTCATCACGAGCCAGCTTGTTCAACAAAGTTATGAATCAAGTGAGTGACTGTGTCATAATTTGGCTACCAAACCAAGACATTGTTCTTTAAGAATAAAAAGAAAATCAAAGCAATAAGTGTGAATATGGATTTTTCTTTAAAAGTTGTAGGTCACCTTAAGTAGGATATAGGATCATTGATGGGTAACAGGTAACCCTGTCGAGGCTATAAATGCCTAGTGGCAGCAGAGGCTCTACCTACTACAAATGAGCATATTTAAAACTGTTATACAGAGGAGAATTTGTTTTATCTTTACAAAACCAAGTAATAACTGATATAAATACAAGGACTAGCTTAAGAAAGCCAATAGTTGAAGTAGAGGAAGCTTGAAACAAAATATCATTGACAGGTTAGAGCATAATATGATTTATCTTTCCATAATGAAATTTAGATTTTCTGAAAAATTTTCCGTTTTGGAAGTTTGAAAAATTCAACAGCAAAACAGAGATAACTGGTTCTCCCAAGTGAATCGCCAATTGTTGTGACTGGCAACAACCCCCCCTCCTCATTTAAGTGTTATCCAAAATACTAAATGTGTGGGGACCCTTAGTTAAAATTTAGGAAAAGCAAGAGTAGGGCTTAGCTTTCTTTTCCTCAAAATAAAGTTACCATCTTAAGCTTAGGAAACTTCTTCGAATACTTAAAACCTAAAGTTTATGATGAGGGAGAAATCTTTAAAAAGCATCGTATAAATGGTAGTAGAACCCCACCATACAAGTACAATCCTGGCATATGCAAAATTATGGTATTAAAGCAACTATCGCGTCGCAATAAGCAAAGTTTATAAGGAAAACTTCAAGATTTACCGATCTGCGATGACGCCGATTGCAAGATCGCATATTGTAGGAAAACAGGTTAAATAAATTTGTCACACATAGACTTCTGCGATCTGCGATATTGCGATATCGCGATATAGCGATGGTTGCGATGTCAAGCCACATCAACGTTGCGATATTACATTTGTGCAATGTTACGATATTACGATGTTGCAATCTGCGATGTTGCGAAGCAAATCGTAAAATCGCTCCATCGTAGATCGTTTGGGTACAATATTCAAGAAAAGCCACTTGCCATAAGCTGACACATAATTATGCGCTTTAAATGCTAATACAGGAGTTAGTTGCCAGTTATTAATAAAATATGGGCACGTGCTTTTCAAAGAATCATTTCACGTAAGGTGGTGTATTTGGTATGTTTGCGGCATTAAGAACTCTCCCATCACCTGTCCGAGTCATTCATTTCCATTTTACTTGTGAATTGTAGGAACGAAGAACGGAGGACGATCCAAGGCAATACACAGATTGAAATGGGGAAGAAAAACAAGGCTCAGAGCTCCGAGGTGAAGGAAATGGCACCTTTATATATAGACACAACCTATAATAGAGATGTAGGAATCTCAACGTGGGAAGGCATGTACAGATTGCTCGAAGAAGAAAATCCCAGAATAATGAAGGTTACTGCTGTCGCAGGCTCACAGGGCTCTTTCAAAGCATCCCTAGAAGAGCTAGCATGCTCATTCCTACATCGGATAGCAGCAAGGCCCAAAATTCTCCCATATACAGACATGATCAAGTGGATACTTGATAGCGCAGAAATGAGAAATAGACAGTTCAAGATTCAAGGTCAAGGGCTCATCGGGTCATTCACTGCGCAAGATTTAAAGCTTATGTATCATTTGCCTGAGCCACAGGAAACTTATAATACGCAATTCATAGAAAAATTTGTGGAGGAGAACCCGAACTTGTCGGAGACTACCAAAGATTGGTCCAAAAAAGATGAACCGCTCAAGAAAGATAAACACGGTATGTACAGTACTGGTTCCCTTACCTCCCCTTATTGTTTTGCTGCTGCCATGCTCTGTAGATTATTTGGAATGACAGATATCAACAAATTTTCATGAATGGTTACCATTAATAGATGCTGCCACAAACGCCACTATTGTAGATTGGGCCAAGATTTTATCTGATAACCTAATCACGGCTATTGTCAGTTACCGGTCCAAAAGATCTACGTATCAAAGGATTTATCCTCCTTTTTACCTAGCCGCATATGTTATGGATTCAATATGTTATGTGTCTAAATTCCCTGTTATGGGTTGGAAGTGGACAACTCAAGACCCCTTACCTATCCATGTCTATCATAAGATATTGTGGGACTCTCAGTTCACTCCAAATTTCTACCAGATTTGTCACGGACTCATGCTGCCCTTGTATAGAATGTTGTATGATAAAGAACCCCCGAGGTGCTCACCCGAGGCACAGATAGATATCATCCCCATCACAAGATGGTTCGGAGAAGAATTGTTTACTTATGTTAGAGCTTTTGGAAGTACTGTACCCCCTCATGTTCTACCTTTGTATATCCCTGATAAGCTCCTATCTCGAGAAATTGCATATCAAACCTGTTCAAAAGGCGGCCTAACTAAAGACCTAAAGGACAAAAAGAAGGCCATATGGCCACAGTTTCCTGTGGCTTGTGGGGCCTTTTCGTTGTTCGATGTAGGCCACGCTGTCACTGAAGTACTGAATATGACGTGTCTACAATTATTTAAATTCCCAGCAAGACCATTTGACCCAAATGAGGTTGCCCAGAATTTCACAACTACAGTCAAGATAAATGTGTTCTTTGGGAAAAAGGATTTATTTGATGATATATTCCAGAGTAAAAGCTCACTTCAAGAAATTTTGCGGGAAGCCCAATTACAATTGTCTCCAGAAGACCTTCAAAAATTCATGGTATACAGGGAAAGAAGACTAGCTAGTGTTCCTCTAGAAAAGCTGCGATTGTCTGCCAGAGAACCGATTCCAAGCATTAGCCTCAGTGGGAATTCAAGCACTAACAGATCTAAGTCTAAATTTGCACAAGAAATCCCTGAACATTCTAAAAGACCCGGAAACGACCAAGATAGGAGCAAAGAGTCAGCTAAAGACACCGCTCAGTCAATGGAACTTCCACAATAATAGGTTATCGCCTCCTCGCAAAAAGATCCTCCCCCTCTCGTCATTGAAGCACCACCCGTCATGACAGAATTAGATAAGGAATGGGAAACCGTCAACGAACTGATCAATCTTAAAGGACAAGCCCCAAAAACTCCTGTAAGCAATATACAGGTAGTACAGGAAGTGGTCCCAACCATAGTCAGCCATGTCTCAGAAACACAACATATTCCTATCATGCCATCTTCTGAGCTTCTACTTAATGTAGAAGAAATCCCCCCTCTGGACATATTTTATAGTCCCCAGCATAAAGCAGTGGTAAGAAGACAGAGAAAGAAGAGGAAGTTAGAAAATACACTCTCTCAGGATGCTGAGCAATTAGACGTCTTATGGAAAGATCCCGCCAATAATCCGACTGAAAACCTCACCAAACTATCTCAGATCGCAGGAGCGTATGCCTCTGCGACTATTGACAAAGCATCAGAAGTACAACAATTGTTAAAAGAGCGAGAAGATCAAATACAGGCACTACAACTACAATTGCAACAAGCCAATGCTAATAATGAGGCACTCAAGCAGCTTGAAAAGTTGTAGGAAGACTTCCAGCAAATGCAGATAAGTTATCAGAGAAGTTTGGACGAAAAGGGAAAACAGTTACAGGATGTACAAGAAATGCATAGGGACAACCCTAAGCTTACAGAGTTTATTTCAAAATCTATGGCTCTGAATGAACAACTACTGCAGCAGCAAGAAGTGTTGGAACAAAAGATGTCACAGTGGAATGATTATTGCGAAATGAGTGATAAGATCACTAATCAAGTGGTCGACTTACGAAGTGAATATGATCTGATGGACAAGCGAGTGACTGAGTACTTGGCTTGGCAGGATGAGGACGAGGGAAAAAGAGTAGGTGCTCCTAGGATAAATGAGAATGATAAAGAGCTGCTCTTTCACAAGTGGGACGATCAAATCAGGGAAGCAGAACAAGCGGCAGAAATAGCAGCCACTACAGCAAGCATTCTTATTGACTGTGTAAATGAGAATTTGCACAGAGCTAATTTAATCACAGAGACCACCCCCAGGTATTTACCAAACAAACCACAACTAGAGGTGGAATGGAAGCAGAGAGCGCAAGAAAAGGAAAAGTCAATTCAAGCACTGAACAGGTTAAATTGGGAATGTTACTGGACATACTTGGTGAAGCCGCATAGTCAGTGGATGACTGTGAAGTGCATCATAAATGCGGCCGAAAAGGTGGTACCAGTACTCATCGATTCTATTTTCTCAGCCCAGCTCAAAGCAGAAGTCAGCCAGCCGACTCTCCTTAAACCAATGCTGAATACATGCAGTTTTAAAGACCAGATACAAATGTAGTTTAGTTCTGAATTTAATTTTTGTTTTAGATTTTGCTTAGAAAAAGGGCGGTCATTTGAAAACCGCATCTTGAATTTTTGTAAATAAACTATTATTAGAACTAGTTAGCAGTATTTAAACCCTTCTCATGCATTTAGAGAAGGGTCCAGAAATTGATCAAAAACTTGTCCTCAGAACATGCACTTTTGCACCCTCAGACGAGGTTTTGGTGAATGAATGGATCAAGATTTGTTGATGTTTGCATTTGATATCTGCTACTGATGTTGCACTTCTATACTCTTAGTAGATGTTAGAGCAAGGAGAAATAAATCATTATTGCTTGAAGCTTATGAGTAGGACCAGTCATAAATGGTACTTTTATCTCTTGACCATTTCTGCTTATATGTTAAAGTGATATACAGTTTTTAGTTGTTCATATGTTATTGCATGAATGCTTGAGTTACCATTTGGCACTTTTGTACGGTGGTAGCTATTTATTTATGTTTAATGTATGAATAGCTTATTATGCGATATGCTGTTCATAACTGTTTTGCCTAACTTTTTATGCGAAATAGTTCGTCTTAATTGATTTCCTTTCTTATAATCACTGAATAATCTTTATTACAAGTTGTTATATGAAATCTCTTTAGATCCCATAATAGAAGAATTACATCCTGGGTTAGCATAGATTAGATGTGTTGTTTTTATTATATTACCATAGTATAGAATTAGATTAAAGTTTGAGTTAGAATAGCTTAGATAGTTACTGTTAGATCAGCAACATCCAATTCTGTTTAGAAAATCTTCGGCAAAATCACATAACCAATCTTTTGTCAATGCGTTTCGAACCAACCAGTGTGGTTCATCGTCAGGACAAGTTGAAGAACCAATCCGGCTTAGCTTGATTAAATAGGGTGTGCAGAGACTCCAACGGCTATAATACCAACGGCTAATTTTGACCTAAAGATCTTGGTCAAACCACTAATTCCTAGAAATAGCTAAAATAGGTAAATAAAGGAATTCAATTGTTAATTTAAAAATAAGTAGATATAATATTATTAATAGCTCAAATATTAAGAGAGTTCATAGTATAATATCCATATCTAATATTTTAATTATAATGGTCATTAATAAATTATATCTCGTATAATAGTTCATAATTATGAAATAATCTATATTTATTATTAATCCAATATTGTTTAATTACAGGTAAATGGTAATAAATCACTATTATTCTTAGAATTTAGTTACAATTAGGAAATTGTGTAAAAATTATTTAATGGTCCATTGGTAAGTTAGATCTTCTTTATATCATTTTTATTTACTATTTAAATATAATGGTCCATTTGAAATTAAAAATAAAATAATATATATCTTAATAGGGATGATGGTTGGAAGATTAGCAGTTGCTGGGTCCCAGCCTTGTCTTCCTAGCCTCCTCATTCCCCTTTTGTTGGTCTTAGGGTTTCTATCTTCCCCCTCCTTTGATTTTTCTTTTGACAGATTTGTCCTATTATTAGGGAGTGTTTGAGTTATTAATAAGTTATGAATTAGCTTCGGGCTATTTATTGTATTAACCTTAACCTGGTGATGATACTATTGGGTATATTATAATTAGATTTGATTTTTTTGGTCTCCATAATTTTATTATTTATACATTTATAATTGAGTTTCCCTTTAACTAATGTCTAAAAAACCCTTTTTAAACCTTATAAATAATAATATATTTACCTAATGACTTAGTTAATTTTAACATAATTTTATTTTATTGGAATAAATAAATATTGAATTAATATTGAATATTGAATAAATATTATAATATAAATAAATATTATATTATTGAATAAATATTATAATATAAATAAATATTATATTATTGATTATTGAATAAATATTATAATTTAAATAAATATTATATTGAATAAATAAAAAATATTGAATAAATATTATGATATTTTAATTATATTGACCTAATGACTTAGTTAACTTTAACATAATTTTATTTTATTGGAATAAATAAATATTGAATAAATATTGATTATTAATGAATATAAATTATTTGACCATTAGGTTTAAAGGATAAATTATGATATACCAATAATATTAGTTATACTATTATTAATAAACATGGACTTTATCAACCCTATATTATGGTATTTACCTTATAAGTAATAATATATTTACATAATGACTTAGTTAACTTTAATATTTTTATTGGAATAATTAAACATTGAATTAATATTGATTATTTGACCGTTAGGTTTAGAGGATAAATTATGATATACCAATAACATTAGTCATACTATTATTAATAAACATGAACTTTAACAACCCTAAATTATGGTATTTACCTAATGTAACTAAATTCCAGTGATAATAATGATTTAACAGGAATACTATTTGTTTGGAATTATAAATTATTAAGTAGATATAGATTATTTAATAAACATATATTATTTTATTTTTAATTTCAAATGGACCATTATATTTAAATAGTAAATAAAAATGATATAAAGAAGATCTAACTTACCAATGGACCATTAAATAATTTTTACACAATTTCCTAATTGTAACTAAATTCTAAGAATAATAGTGTTTTATTACCATTTACCTGTAATTAAACAATATTGGATTAATAATAAATATAGATTATTTCATAATTATGAACTATTATACGAGATATAATTTATTAATGACCATTATAATTAAAATATTAGATATGGATATTATACTATGAACTCTCTTAATATTTGAGCTATTAATAATATTATATCTACTTATTTTTAAATTAACAATTGAATTCCTTTATTTACCTATTTTAGCTATTTCTAGGAATTAGTGGTTTGACCAAGATCTTTAGGTCAAAATTAGCCGTTGGTATTATAGCCGTTGGAGTCTCTGCACACCCTATTTAATCAAGCTAAGCCGGATTGGTTCTTCAACTTGTCCTGACGATGAACCACACTGGTTGGTTTGAAACGCGTCGACAAAAGATTGGTTATGTGATTTTGCCGAAGATTTTCTAAACAATGTTATGGATCACAGAAGTCTAAATTCCTTAAACATCCAATTCTACACAGACACACCCATAGATTGGGAAACTGGTCCCATTATGCCCAGTCAGACCCGCTATACCAAACGGATAAGGAGCTGTCAACCAAGGTCCGGACCGGGCGGGTACCCCCCTTGTTGTCGACCTGATTTTCGAGGCTTCAACAGGAGTATGTCTTGTAGTGTTTCTGCATGTGGTACAGTAGGCCCATAAATCTTATGGAAGCTTTTCTACTCAATCCCTTGTGTGCAAGTGAACTGTCTTGGTGAGGATTGCTTCAATCACTTTTTTGGTAGACACTACTTGTCCATTTTGTTGTGGATGGTATGGAGTAGATTTCCAAAGCTTGATTTTATATTATTCCACTATCTTTTGCACTACTCTAGATGTAAATTGCTTTCCTTTATCTGTTACGATTTCTCTTAGGACACAAAAATGAGTAAAAATATCCTAAAAAGGAAATTAAAATACAATGTTTTCAGTAGCAAAAGAAAGTGCTTTAGCTTCTACCCATTTAGTAACATAATCAGTGCATACAAGAATAATTTTTTTTGTTTTGAAGATAGATTAATTGGTCCAACAAAATCCAAAACCCATTTTTCAAAAGCTTCAATGAGTACCTAAGGTTGTAGTGGCATTTCATCTAAAGGAACAAGTTTCCCCATTCTTTGATAGCTATCACACCTCTTAACATATTCCTTGGCATTCTTAAAAAGGGAAGGCCAATAATATCCTAATAGAAGGACATTGTAAGAAGTTCATTTATCAACAAAATGACCTCCACAAAATTCATTATGGCATGCTTTAAGTATCTCAAGTGTTTCATCTTCTCTTACACACCTACGGATGATGGGATATGGTCTTGTCTTGTATAATTCTTCATTTATCGATGAATAATATGCACTTGTTTGTATTTTTCTATTATTCTTCTCTTTTCTCTAGGAAACAACGAGGAGGGTAACTTCCCTGTAACTAAATAATTGGCAATATCTACAAACCAAGGTGATTTAATAGATACTGCAAAAAGATACTCATCAGGAAATTTATCTTCTACACGTGTATCACTGTTATCATTTTGAATTCTAGATAAAAAGTCAGCAATTGTATTTTGTTTTCCAAGTCAGTTTGGAATGGTGATATTAAATTCTTGTAACAGTAATAACCATCTTGTTACTCTACCATTAGTAACTAGTTTATTCATTAAATATGTAATGGTATAATTGTCTATATGAATGAAAGCTTCATAGACAGTGATGTAATGTTAGAATTTATGCATGGCATGAATGCTAGCTAAAAACTCCTTTTCAATTGTAGTATAATTTAGATTTGCAAGAGTTAAATTTTTATTGGTATAATAAATGGTATAAGGAGTGAGATATTTTTGTCGTAGCACAACTCCTAGAGTTGTGTCTGAAGCATTAGTTTATATATGAAAAAGGAAATTTCCAATTAGGTCCAGGTCCTTTTAAGGTAGGTGCCTCAGAGATCTTCTTTTTCAAAGTTTCAAAAGCCTTTTGATGATCAGAGTTCCCATTGACTTCACAGTCTTTAGTGAGTAATTTGAAGAGTGGAGATGCAATCCTTGTGATGTTTTCTATGAATATTATATAATATCCAATAAAACAAAGAAAACTCCTAACATATCGTTGACAAATTGGGATTGATAATGGAAATAATTTCTACTTTGGATGACTCTACCTTAATTCCATTTCCTAAAATATGGTGACCTAGAACAATTCATTCATTAAACATCATAAAACATTTCTCATTACTTAATGAAATATTTGCTTCTTTTCATATTACGAGAACTTTTTCTAAATTTTCAAGTTCTTCTTCAAAATAATTTCCATAAACTATAAAATCATCCATATATACTTCCACACAATCATGAATGAGATCAGAGAAAATTCCTAGTACTGCTCTTTGGAATGTTGTTGGGGCATTTCATAATCCAAAAGGAAGCACTTGTTAAGCATAAGTCCTGTTAGGTCCCTATAATACTAGTGACTACCCCATTACTATTGTAGTTGTATCCCTTATTAATATTGTTGTGCCCCTATTGTCCCCATATTGTTATTATTGTGCCCCTTAGAATCCCTCTATTGTTATTTTTGTGGCTTTATATTATTATTGTTAGGTCATCTGGGTTATATTGTGACTCCTTAGACTCCTATATATAGAAAGGAGGTTTTGTCATTTGAATCATACAAGAATTGTTCATGTATGTAATGTAAAGGAGGTTTCCCCCTTAAAGAGGCTGAATTCTAAGGCATTGATCTATCTTTTCTATCCTTTTGTGAGCTGGTTTCATAACATTTGGTATCAGAGCTTTGGATTCTAGGGTTTCACTACTCCAAATAGGTCATCGTGGCATTTTCGCTATAATTTTTTTTCTATTGTGTTTCAAAAGCTTAAAAAAAACCCATTTGAGACGAAATTCTACTAAACCAAGGATCCAAATTTCAGAGCTTTTCGTACTATATTTGCGGAGATATGATCTAACGAAGTTGGTCTTTTTGCAGACTCCTCAATTACATTCCAAACAGGTGACTAGGAAAAATCATCATAACTTTCTCTCTGAGCATCGGATTGAAATTTCGTAAGAAGGTCTAGAAAGAGGATGGATTGTAGTTTCTTGTATATATTTTTTTAGAGCCAAAGGTCAAAACAATGACTTGTGGCATGTCATACAAGTTAGCTCTACTGAACTAGTCTATAATCAGCTCACTGCAGGAGATTTGGCATAACTCTTCCCTGGAGAATCCAATTTGGATCAGACTGATGGCATTGGAAAGAGGACACAGAGGGATACTGCAGGTCACAATTTCAGAACTTGATGATTCGAAATTTCAGAGATACATCAGATTCAATATCAAGCTCCTACAAAGTGAAAAAAGGTATGTAGTTTTTTTAAATTTTTGCATAAGATTGGTTTGAAAAATTAGTCTGAAGGAATTCAAAGGGCATAGTAAAGCATTGTTATCAGTAATTGATGCCCCGAGGAAAGAAAATGCAAACACCTAGTAAGCAACCTGGAAGCTCTAGCCTAACTCATGAAGAAGAGGAAGAAATGCAACATGATATATCAAAATTACGAGACCAAGTGCAACAAGTGTCACTTGCACAAAAAGTAACAAAATCTAAGATGGATGGTTTAAAGAAAGATGTAGAAGCTAAGATGGATGGTTTAAAGAAAGGCGTAGAAGCTAAGATGGATTATTTAAAGAAAGGCGTAGAAGCTAAGATGAATGCCGTGGAAGCTAAGATGGATGATTTGAAGATAGATTTGAAGACAGGCATGGAAGATTTGAAGGCAGATTTGAAGGCAGATTTGACAAAGTTTCTACAAGAAATGCTTACTAATGGTGAAAGGGTAGTAAAGGAAGCTCATGATGAGAACAAAAGAAATGTTAATCATGATTTCATAGACTCTAATGTTGGACTGAAGACCCACCATATTCCAAAAATCGATATGAGGAAGTTTGATGGCAAGGATCCTGCAACATGGATATTACAGATGGAGCAATTTTTTGATCTCAATAATGTGCAAAACACACAAAAGGTATGTATTTCAACTTTATATTTGGAGCCAAATCAGTTTGTATGGTATCAATGGCTTTGTTCTCGTAAACAAATTATCACTTGGGCAATTTTTACGGAAGAATTGACAACACATTATGAGGATACAAAAAGCAACACTTTTTTTAGCCAATTGATAAGTCTCAAACAAAAGGGTTCAATAATGGAGCACATTGAGGAGTTCCAAAAATTGAACATAAGGGTAAAAGATATTTCATAGGAGCATAGGATTGATGTGTTCATAGGGACTTTAAAGCATAATATCCAACATGATGTTCGCCTCTGGGAACCTGATTCATTAGAGAAGGAATTTAGGTTAGCAAGAAAAATGGAAAGAAAAATTATGGCAACTAGGAAGCATACCACTCACAACTATAATGATGGAAGTGTTATTGCCCCTAGTCTTCCACAACCTGTAAGGTTGACACCACAACAATTGGAAGAAAAAATAGCAAAAGGGCTTTGTTACAGTTGTGATAGCAAATACACTAAAGGTCAAAAGTGTCTTGAGAAGAAATTATTCTACATAGATTGTGAAGAGGAAGAAGAAAAGGAGAAAGAAAGGTCAAAAGAAGAGGATATACTCCAAGAACAAAGCCCAGATAAAGAAGAAATGAATCTGACCATATCTTTTAATGCATTGGCTGGAATTACCACTCCTCAAACCATTAATATAGAAGGACAAATCAAGAAGAAAAAGGTAATAGTGTTGATTGATTCAGGAAGTACCCACAATTTTATTCATTGTAAGATAGCAAAAGAATTGAATTTCTTCTTATATCCAGCACCAGAGTGTCAAGTGATGGTTGCAAATGGAGGAATGATAAATTGCTCTGGAAAGTGCCATAATATCAAGCTATCCATGGGAGAATATCTATTGACTAGCCCAATGCTTTCCATTCCAATGGGAGGTGATGATGTGGTACTAGGAGTCCAATGTCTACAATCCTTGGGTACAATAGCTTTTAATTTTCAAGAAATTTTCATGAAATTTTTTGCGGAAGGAAAGGAAATTGAATTAAGGGGTATTGCAGGGAAACCGGGAAAGATAATCAGCTCTAATGGTATGACAAAGCTTCTAAAATTGGAACAAAGAGGTGTAATTGCACAATTATGTTCACTAGATGTTTCCACATCAGAATCATCTATTTCTCTAGATCTCCAAAAAGTATTGGACAATCATTCCAAGGTATTTGAGACTCCCAAAGGTCTCCCACCTATTCGTGATCATGATCATGCTATTCATCTGATTCCAGGAAGTGTTCCTCCAAACATCAGGCCGTACAAATATCCCTATGCCCAGAAGAGTGAAATTGAATGTATGGTTGTAGAAATGCTAGAGGTTGGTATAATTCAACCTAGTCAAAGTTCTTTCTCTGCTCCAGTAGTATTGGTGCACAAGAAGGATGGATCATGGCACATGTGTCCGGATTATAGTTAGCTCAACAAGCTCAATATTAAAGATAATTTTCCCATTCCGGTCATTGATGAATTACTGGATGAATTGGATGGATCAATTTACTTCACCAAGTTGGATCTTCGTTCAGGATATCATCAAATCAAAATGACGACTAAAGACATTCCGGAAACAACATTTAGAAGTCATTAGGGTCATTATGAATTTTTGGTCATGCCTTTTGGCCTTACTAATGCACCTTCTACATTTCAAGGTTTGATGAATTCCATTTTCAAACCCTTCCTTAGAAAATTTGTGTTAGTATTTTCTGATGATATAATAATCTACGGTAAGTCTTGGAAGGATCATGTTGAACATGTTGACAGGGTGCTACAACTATTGGAGGAGAAACAATTATATGCAAAAAGATCCAAATGTTTCTTTGGAGTACAAGAGGTGGAATATCTGGGTCATATTGTATCTCATGAAGTAGTTAAGGTAGACCCTAGCAAAATTAAAGCCATTGAGGAATGGAAAATCCCCACATCCATAAAGCATCTGTGAGGATTTCTTCGGTTGAGAGGGTATTATTGCAATTTTGTTAAGAATTATGGGAGAATAGTAGCACCTCTAACAACATTATTGAAGAAAGATGCATTTTCATGGACTATAAAAGCAACAAAGGCCTTCGAACATCTTAAAGAGGCAATGTGCCAAGCACCAGACTTAGCTATACCAGACTTCACAAAAACCTTTTTTGTGGAATGTGATGCTTCAGGAAATGGAATTGGTGCTATTTTAATGCAAGATGAAAGACCCATTGCTTTTGAAAGTTGTCCAATCAAGGGAAAGTTTTTACACAAAGCTATTTATGAGAAGGAAATGTTGGCAATAATACATGCACTTAAGAAATGGCAACCCTACCTAATGGGAAGACACTTCAAGGTAAAAATGGATCATGATAGCCTTAAATACTTTTTAGAACAAAGATTATCCTTTGAAGAGCAACAAAAGTGGGTCACAAAGATGTTGGATTATGACTTTGAAATCATCTACAAAAAAGGGAAGAAAAATGTGGTTGCAGATGCACTCTCAAGAAAGGATGAGGATGTAGAAGCATTGTTGTGCACCATTTCTATTATCCAACTAGATTGGATAAACGAAGCAAGGGAGGAATGGAAGAATGATGAAGAAGTGTGGGCACTTATTCGAAAGTTACAACAAGATTCCAGTACATCTAATACATTTAGCTGGCGAAATGATTCATTATGGTACAAAGATCGCTTATACCTCTGTAAGAATTCCCAACTCAAACAAAAGATTCTTATGAAATTGCACACTTCTCCCTTAGGAGGGCACTGAGGATTTTTGAAAACTTATGACAGGGTTAAGGAGTTTTTTTGGGATGGACATAAATCAGATATTCAAAAGTTTGTGGTGGAATGTTTGGTTTTCCAACAATATAACGTTGAAACAATTAAGACCTCGGGTCTATTACAACCTTTATCCATTCCAAGCCAACATTGTGAGGAGGTTTCAATGGACTTTATCACAGGTCTACCCAAGTCTAAGGGAAAGAGTGTCATCATGGTGGTATTTGACAGAATTACCAATTATGCACACTTTTGTGCATTATCACATCCATTTAAAGCCAGTACAGTTTCTAGTGCATTTATGGAAACAATTCAAAAGCTACATGGAAACCCAAAGATTATTGTAAGTAACAGAAATCCCATTTTCACTAGAAATTTTTGGAGAGAATTATTTTCTTATCTTGGTACTTAGTTAGCTCATAGCTCATCTTATCATTCTCAATCCGATGGGCAAACTGAGATAGTAAACAAATGTTTGGAAGGATATCTTCATTGCTTTGTATCTGATAAATAGACACAATGGGTCAAATGGTTTCCTTTGGCTAAATGGTGGTATAACACTTCCTTCCATACAACAACAAAAATGACCCTAGTTATTGCACTTTATGGATATCAACGACCATCCATCACATCATATTTAAGAGAAAATTCTAAGGTTCAAGCAGTGGAACATCACATTGAACATCAACAACAAGTCCTCCAACTCTTAAAGGATAACCTCGTGTTGGCACAGAATAGAATGAAACAATAGACAGATCAACATTGCAACGAAAGAAGTTTTGATGTACGTGATTGGGTATTCCTACGGCTACAACCATATAAAAAAATGTCCCTCAAGCAAGCTAATAAGGATAATAAGTTATCACCAAAGTATTATGGTCCATACAAGGTGTTGCAAAAGATTGGTACTATGGCATACAAATTTGAGCTTCCTGCAACTTCTCGAGTGCACCTAGTTTTCCATGTTTCATATTTAAAGAAGGTTATAGGTGACAAGCTCCCAGTTCAAACAATATTGCCAGAACTTGACAGGGAAGGAAAAATTATATTAGAACTGGAAGCAGTCACAAAAACAAGAACTCGATAGCTATGAAATCAATCAATTTCAGAGTATCTCATCAAGTGGAAGAACTTATCCGCTGAAGATTCCACATGGCAGGATGAGAATTTTATACAGAAGCATCCAGAACTACTCAAGCATTGAGGACAACACTTTTTTGAAGGAGACGGGCATGTTAGGTCGCTATAATACTATTAATTACCCCATTACTATTGTAGTTGTATCCCTTATTAATATTGTTGTGCCCCTATTGTCCCCATATTGTTATTAATATGCCCCACAGAATCCCTCTATTATTATTTTTGTGGGTTTATGTTATTATTGTTAAGTCGTTTGGGTTATATTGTGACTCCTGAGACTCCTATATATAAAAAGGAGGTTTTGTCATTTGAATCATCCAAGAATTGTTCATTTATGTAATGTAAAGGAGGTTGCCCCCTCAAAGAGCCTGAATTCTAAGGCGTTGATCTATCTTTTGTATCTTTTTGTGAGCTGGTTTCATAACAAGTCCACCATGGACAAGTGAATGTGGTTTCGTCTTGATCTTCATGTGCTACCTGAATTTGATTATACCCACTAAAACCATCCAAGAATGAGAAATGTTTTTTTCCTACTAATGTATCTAAAACTTGATCTATGAATGTTAGCACAACCCCCCCATTTCAATTTTTTCTTAATTTTATTCTTAGATGCTAAATAGGAAATAGGGTCTCTTTAGTTTGTAAAAAGAAATAAAATCTTTACATATAAATCAATTTCTTTGTTTCTCACTTTTTTAAATAAGAGTACTTCAAAAAACCGTCTAAAAACAACACATATCGCATGCACTTAAGGCCAAAAAAAATTCAATCTAAATATTATCATAGTGATGCGAAGTAACTGTACAATCCTAAACGTTAGGCTTCTTAAAACAATTCATCGGCAAACATGCGATTGGGATAAAACTATCGCATATCGCCAATTCCAATAAACAATATTTAATGGGCCATTGAAACTTTGCGATGTGATAAGATTCTCGCATCTCGCATATCGCTAAAAACCATGTGAAGCCACACTTGAAAACTTATGATGTGATATGTATTGGTCGCATATCGCAATCCCAGCAGAGAAAGATATGACTCACATAGTGATGCAAAGTAACCGTACAATCCTAAACATTAGGCTTCTTAAAACAATTCATCGGTGAACATGCGATTGGGATAAAACTATCGCATACCGCCAATTCCAATAAACAATATGTAATGGGCCATTGAAACTTTGTGATGTGATAAGATTCTCACATCTCGCATATCTCTAAAAACCATATGAAGCCACACTTGAAAACTTACGATGCGATATGTATTGGTCGCATATCGCAATCCCAGCAGAGAAAGACATGACTCACCTTGGGGGAGTGCGATGCGATGTTAAATATAGATAAAGTGATAATAAAAAGAAAACATTATGCGGGCAGGTAAATAAGGATTTCCCCAACTCTTTGTGCCAAGTTATCATACATCACAATTGCATAAATTCTAAAGGCTTTTAGAACATGGCACCTACACCTCCTGATTTGTGATATGCAATGGCTCTCAGAATATTAAAATAATATATATTTAAATCGCTCATCGCAAAATTGAAATATTGATGGCACACATTCTAATTAGGCCTTGGGAAAACTGCGATGCAATATATTTATTAAAGCATTTAATTTTGATGTCGTTCAATATGGTGAGGCACTAAGGATAGTAATGACTACGGTCCTTCAAATATTTCATCTTGCATGTTAATATTAATTCATAATTGAAACCTTTCGCACCAAATGCTCCTACCTTGATTTTCGACTGTACTATTATCACCACTATCTGTTCAAGCATTAGCCACTCTAAAAGTTTAAGTCTATCTCTCTTTTCTATTTCATATAATTTCATTTTGAATTTGGAAGTATGTAGCCAGCTAAAATGACAAAGAAAGCTTGAAAGACGAAAGCTTCCTGTGCAGTAGCCGAAGGAATAGAAAAAGTTGTGTTGATCTCAGATACGACATGCCAGGATTGTGGAAAGATTTCATGGGAAGGAATATATGATATGTTATAAAGGGAAAACCCAAAGGTAACAGAAGGACAGGAAATGACTAATGGACTTGCAGATTCAGAAAATACACTTAGTGATTTAGTCGATTCTTTCCTTCACTGAATAGCGGCCCGCGCAAAGATTTTGCCATACAATGACATGGTAAAATGGGTAGTTGAAGGTATCAATATAACGGAGGGAACGCTCTTCACATCTAATGGGAGAATATTTGGGTCCTTCAAGCCTGAGGATTTAAAGAAAATGTATCATTTACCATAGCCTCAGAAGTGCTACAACAAATCATTCCTTGAAGATTTCATGAAGGAAAACGAAGTAGAGTCTGACCCCATCAAACAATGGAGGCATTTCCCTAACAAACACAAGCATGAGTCATCTGGTATGTATTCTGTGGACTCCCTAGTGTCTCCATATTTTTATGATACTGCAATGATGTGTAGATTATTTGGAAGCCCCAATTCTGCTAAGTTTTCCATTGAAATGGTTCCCTCAATAGATGTGTCTCTGAATTCTTATGTGATGGATTGGGAAACCATTCTATCAAATAAAATGCATGTCAAAATACTTGATTATAGGAGGAACAGGTCTGTTACCACCTGAGCGGTTACCCCATTTTATATGAGTGCATATATAGTTGACACCATTTGTTTCAACTCTGATTTTCCTATCATGGGATGGAAATGGATTGTGTAGGAGCCAACCCCTATCCATATTTACCATAAAGACCTATGGTAAAAGCAATATAAGGAAAATTTTTACAATATTTTCCATGGCTTCATCCTACCCATTCATCAGGCCATCTTTAATAGACCAGTCCCTCGGTTGTTCGAGGAAGCTAGCATTGATCTAACTTGAATTGGCAGTTGGTTTGGGGAAGAATTGTTTACATACATTAGGGTTTATGGTAGCATCACTGATCCACATGTCCTTCCTCTATATGTCTCGAATAAAATATTGGATAGAGAAATAGCCTGTTAGACGGTTGAAAAAGGCCTTACAAAAAATCTCAAAGACGCCAAGAAACAGTTATGGCCTGCCTTTCCGATCTGATGTGGTATCTATTCGTTGCATGACTAAAAACATGCACAAGCTGAAGTTGAGAAAATAAGGGGTCTAAACCTAGCTATTATTCCTAGAAGACAATATGTCCCAAATAAAGTTGCTTATAATTTTACTACTCAGGTAAAGGTTAAGCAATTCATCCATGAAAAATATAAATTTGATGACTTCTTCAGATCAGCAGAGACATTTGCGCAAGTGAGCCATCTGGAAAAGATCAAGATGGGACCAGGAAAAATGGACCAATTCATTTAGTACAAGGTACAAAGACTTCACTCAGTACCACTGGACTTATTGAAAACTACACCGGTCATCCATCAAACAAGGCAAATTACAGAGCAAAGCACAAAGCAGGACATAGAGAAAACTTCTGGTGAAGCCGAGATAAGCGAGAAATCCAGTGAACAGTTGGATACATATGTTCACATTGATCCGTTTTTCATCAAAGAATGGGAATAGTTTGACCTTTAGATTAAGGGTCAAAGTGATACCCAAACTGTTATCACACCCCACTCTCCCTTAAGACAACAGCCCATAGTTCATGATCCTGTGGTTGAAAAGGAATCCAACAAGGATTCAACTACAAGGGAAGTCGAGGCAATCCCTGAGAATCCTTCATCAGAGATTATATTGAGTAATTAGGAGATCCCACCATTGGATGTGTTTTATACCCCTAAACACAGGGCTGTAGTCAAAAGGTAGAGGAAGAAGAGGAAAATAGACCAAGTATCAGCAACAGTCTCTCAAGATGAATACATGAATGTCATTTGGAAAGATTCAGAAGTTGATCCCTCTGAAGACTTGACTAAATTATCTCAGTTTGCAGGTGCATATATAGCTGCCACGATCGATAAAGCAACTGAAGTTAATCAATTGATCAAGGAAAAAGATCAAAAGATTAAACAACTTGAAGATTAGCTAAAGGCCAAGAAACAGAGGATTAATCAGTAGGCAATTGAAAGACAGCAACAGCTATCCCAAGAGTTTGAATAGCTAAAACTGGCACATCATGAAGAGATTAAAGCTAAGGATGAGAAAATAATGCAGCTACAACTCTCAATAGAGCAGTTCAAAGAAAATCCTAAAGTTGAAGAGTTTATAGAGGAAGCCTTAGCAATAAATAATTTCTTATCTCAACAGCTAACCCAACTCTGCCAAAAGATATCCCTCATTCATCCATTATGCATCAAAACCAACACACTAGTAGATCAAGTGGTCAATTCCAGATTGGAATTCAAGGAAGTAGATGACAAGATTACAGATTATATCTCTTGGCAAAACACAAAAAAGGGAAGGGCTACTAAATTACCAGTGATTGAAGAATCTCATAAAGAGATATTATTCTCAGAATGGGAGACACAACTGATCAAAGCAGAAAGAGCAACTTCAAGGGCTAGGGCATCAACGAATAATATCATTGGATTGATAATTGATAATATACACATCGCCAACTTAATTTTTGAGTGCATCCCTGAAAATATTCCTAAGGTAAAAACATTGGAAAAACAATGGAAGCAAGATTCGAACACCAGAGAAGAAAAACTCAAAAAATTAAAACGACTCAATTGGGATACACACTGGATCTATTTGGTCAAACCGCATAGCCAACAAATGACAGCCAAATGTCTTGCAGATGTAGTCGATCACATGATACCCAAACTTTCGAATGCGGTGTACACAAGTCAATTGTATGCCAGGATGAGTAATCACCGAAAGTCCAAACTATGCTTGAGATTTGTCAACTGAAGACACAAGAGGAATGATAGATGCAATGCATCTTTTTGAAGTTATTTGCAATTCTACTTTTCTCATGAAATCACATATTTTAGAGAGGTTGTTCCAACCACTCCAAGCATCTTCTACGAACAGTTTGTTTTTATTTTTACTATAAAGACCCTTTCATGTCATTTTAGAAAAGGTCCTGAATTTGTATTAAAATTGGATTGAAGAGAGCACTTCTACACTTCTTAGTTTATTTTTTGTAAAAAGCAAGGATCAAGGTTCAAACTTTTTTTTGTAAGAAGATTTCAAAAGGACTTGCATTTCTATATCTTTTTGGAGTTTTCAGAATAAAAAGGAATGAACTAGACTGTTACTTCAGTACATATGATACCTATATCTATGTCATTTTGTTTCATGTTAGGCAATTTAACAGTCTTTTGGTTCAATATTGTTGTATATGTGACTGTCCATTCAATTTTGCATTTATATCACTTCTGAGTAATTCTGGAATTGATATCCTAAACATGTATGCTAGCAATTAATATTATTATGATATGTGACCTGTCTTACATTACTTTTTTTGAAGTAATCATCATTCATGCTTAACTTCTGTAATTGATTGATTGATCTTTATTAGTGATTGATTACTTGAATTCATCATAAATCGTATACATATTGATTTACTCAGGATAAATATATGTATAGATATATTAGTGTATTTCAGAAGTATTACGGTTCAAACCATATATCATCCTTTCACATATTTTAAACACCCACTCATCAAAACACATCTTTATAGGGAAACTGGTCCTATATTATCCAATCAGAGCCACCATATCCAACAGAAAAGGAACTGTATTAAGGGCTGGACCAGGTAGTTATCTGTTATAGACATATTTGGACACTTCAACCCCAGTCACATATGTCAATAAAATAAGGGCTCTTTAACCCTAAAAGTGTTGTTTCATACCCTAAAGTATCATGGTCAACTGATTACATCATTTCCTAGACGTTCCACCTGAAAAACCACTCAAAACTGGCCAAAACTAGACCATACTCACTACTCCATGGTCAAGGTGCGATGCATACTAGCTGCTACACTAGCCAGGTGTGATTCATACTGAAGAGGCCTTCTGTAGGGTGCGATGAACGATAATGGACAAATGGCAGAGATACTTTGCTAAGTGGAAACTCATGGAATCTTCTAGAAACTTCTCCCATGACACTTGCCTGTCTGAATTCGCCCAGGGATGAGTAAGAGATCAATGAAATCTCCAAGTAGAACCAAGAACTATCAATGGAATGACACTAATAAAAAACCCAGAGCTGACTCACACCCTTGCAAGACACCTATAAATGGATCCCTCATCTGAGAGATGTAGAGGCTGGAAGTTTGTAATTTGTAAGGAAGTGTTTTTGGTTTATCTTTGAGGAGAGACATTGTATTGTTGGGTGATCTTGCTTTTCATGAGGTGAAGAGGGCTTTGATGCTGGGAGGATGATGTTGGATCAGATAGCTGGGTTGTAATCCTCTCTTCTACTATTAATAATGTTCTTTGAGTTTTCCTCCATATAATCGTGTATTTGTGAATATTCTTATTTGTTAATGCAATTGTATGGTCAATGTATTTCTGATTCTACATTGTTTATGATATTATAGATCGAGATGATTTGATGGTGTTTTGTTACTTTGACTCTACAGGTATTCTCTAAAGTGGGACAAGTAGGAGAGGAGTTGCAAGCTCTATCAAGGTAGAGGGAAATCAAGCAAGGAGCCAAGCGAAAGATCCAGGTTGGTCCCCTTTGCTTCTCTCTTATCTATCGTACATAAAGGAAATTGCAAATTTCTTTGATTGTTTGTTTCTAAGATAGTGACCTGTCTTAGTGGGACTAGTAGATCGAAAAGACACTAGTCCTATATGCCCACAGAGTTGAGTACAGGATCAAATGTCAATTCCGTTTTTGGACTCCAATCATTCTCTGCAACATGTGCTTAAGGAATTTGTTGATTGCTTCAACCTGCCCATTAGCCTGTGGATAATATGGAGTAGAACTATCGTGGGACAGTCCTAATTTGGCAGTCAATTCAACCATAATGTGATTGCAAAAATGTGATCCATGATCTGTCACTATAGCCTGTGGAACACTGAACCTAGAGACTACATGATTGAAAAAGAAAAGAGCAGCCATTTCACCGCTGTTGTTTAATGTAGGCATCGCCTCCAACCATTTTGTAAAATAGTTGACAACGACTATGATATACCCATGCCGCCCGGTCGAGGTGGGGTTACATGTCATGAAATCTATGCCTCATTTAGCGAATGGCCCAACAACAACTACTGGATGCAATGGTGCAGGTGGTAATTTGGTTTTGCGATCAAAAATATGACAGGCATGGCAATTGCTAACTGTGATTATACAATCTTTGAATATAGTGGGCCAGTAGTAACTAGCTCGTAAGATCTTTTGTGCAGTAGCGTAACCAAATAAATGCCCCCCACATGCTCCTGAATGATAGTCATTCATGACCTTTTCGGCCTCCTCATGTGTGAGGCACCTTCGTAGAACTGTATCGACACCACGATGGTAAAGTGTATCACCAATGATCATGTAGTCTTTTGCTTGGTATTGAATACGTCGTTGTTCTGAGCGAGAGGTGTTAGGCGTAAAGGTTTGGGTTTGGAGATAGATTAGTATATCTCTGTACCACGGGTCGCTTGACGATATCAGAAACATAGTTTCATCCACGATTGATGCTTTAGATGTTAAATCGTTGGACGGTGATGGGACGTCACAAAGTAACTCCGCGAAGACTAGAGATTTCTTTTATTTGGATTTGGTGAATTCCATATCAAACTCTTGCAAAATGGCTATCCATTTGGAATATTTTCCCCCTAGCTATTGACGCAACAGAATGTAGGTCATAAGGTTGCAATCTGACAAAATGGTAGTTTTTTGAAAGAGTATATAGTGTCGAAATCTTTGTACTGCTTGATCAACTGCTAAAGCTAGCTTTTTAACATAGGAGTACTTTCCTTCTGTATCATTTAAGTTGCGGCTTAAATAATACACAGGATGTTCTATTCCATTGTCTTCTTGTTTAAGAGATTTATCGAATCAAGATGGTTGTCACATGGTGTGAAAGCGAACATTTAGAATAGGACATGATTGCTTTACATGATCAGGGCAAAGTTACTGCATTACGAAACTGTGGTTTGCTCAAATTCTTCCGCATATCCAGCATGACGCAACAAATCAATTTGTTGCAATATTTACTCGATTCTTGGGATTCAATCGACCAGGTATTCCAGATTAGAGGCAAATCCATTCCATTGATAGTTGAGGACATCTACTTTCTGATGGGGTTATCGAGGTTTGGGGTCCCTCCTTCACTATTAGGATCCACTCGTGGGGGCGAATTTGTGAGAGATTAAATCCATCAGTATCGTAGAGAAGGATCTCAGCCTAGCAGGGACGGCAAGATCAATATCCGGGATGTCACTGATCGGCCCTGAGGACCATTTTATTCACCTTTTCTAGATTGGCTAGTAGCGCGGCTCTTCATTTGGCAAACAGATCTTATATGTTGTATGCCCTGGAATGCCTGGAACCAAAGGTATTCAACTGGTGTGAGGCGATACTTCTGGTCATAAAAGAATAGCTCTCCAAGGTAAAGAATGGAAGATCCAAGAACTTCAGCTATGGTTCCATTTTGACTACTTTTGCCTTGGAGAGGATTCCACTGATACAGCCTCATTACATTTCACTAGCATTGCCAACGTCGAGGGAAAGAGGGAAACATGGATGCAGAGGTGGGTTGACCTCATGTCCAGACATGCTGGTCAATCACATATTTCTTTCTCTGATGCCTTCTTTGAGTGGTTCGACCGTCATGAGATGGTATTTCCAGAGTATTCATATGTTCGGATGGATTTCCATGGCGACCCGGATTTGGTGTTACCGGCTAGCGAGCAGTGGAGTGTTATGGGTAAAATTATTTGACTATATCGTCATTTAACAGTTTTATAATGTTTCTATGTCTTTAAATGTTATCAAGACTAAGTGAACTCATAGTGTGTGCAGATATTGGGCCAGTGCGACCAACAGCACGCCCATAGGTGGTAGCTGACGTTCCAGCAGGAGAGGCTGTAGGGAGGGCTGTCCTTCGCGATCTGGACATAGAAGAGACCCTGGCAGTATTGCAGGATCAGGTCGAGGGTCTCACTCTTGGCATTTAGGATGTGAGGACCGACGAGTTACCTCTGAGGTTACAGTGACATACCACTGGCGTGCTGAGTCGATGGACTAGGCTCTTACGTATGATCGGACAAGCGATAACATGCTATCATCAACACCATTAGTCTAGGGTGCTTTTTTGCATTCATTTTTGAGTTTCTTGGTCATGTGACTGATTTTTTCTTGTACACAAAAGATTTTGTAAAACTGCAAACAGTTATATATTTTTTATTTTCGGAGTTTTATTTTGGTTAAGCTATGCGATCCTGATGCAAATGTTAATGTGAAATGCTTTTCTTTACAAATGCTGCAAATGTCTATCTAACACATAATTTTCTAATGAATCAGTTAATGTGTTTAATTTTTTGGAAATGTGTTGATATTGAATGGAATAAAACTTTTTTTCCAAAATCCTGACTCTTAGGAACATATGATAAATAGCTGGGTTCCGAATGGAATAAATGCCCGTACACTGTAGAATGATAAGCTAAGAATCTAGCCTGACAACAAATCAGCGTATGCCATGTGAAATGGAATCAGAGAGAAGCTCAATCAACGCACTATACTCAGCGATATTGTTCATTGATCGACTAATACATATCCCTCTGAAACTCACTAACTCGTCACTTGGAGCAAAAATGGCCCAGGTTGCAGAAGATAGGTTCTGCGTACTATGACTAGCTCCGTCGGTGTACCCAATGAATGATTCCGAAAGGTTTGACATCTGCAAAAAATGCAAAGTGGATTACCTAACCAAAATGACAACTCTTGACGAAAACAAAAACGTAAAAAAATCATATCTACAAAGATATTATTACACTTGATCAAGCATAGTAATGCTTAAGATACAACCCGTTTCGGGGTGGCGACAATGGAATCCCATCGTAATCTACCAGCTCGTAGGCTCCTTTTGATAATACTTGTTTAACAATGTAGGGGCCCATCCATAATGTTTCGAACTTACTTGCTCCCAGTTTATCAGAGTCTTGATCGTAGAGCAAGACCAGGTCACCTTCCAAGAAGACACGAGGCTTGACATTTTTGTCAAAAAAAATTTTGACATGTTTCTTATGTGCTTCATTAGCTAGCGCGATGTCACGATGGGTTCATCCACGTGGATTATTTCCAAGAAACGAGCCTCTTCCTCTGAAGTTTCGGGAAGTAGATCAATTGCGAGCTTGAGAGATGAAATTTCACACTGAATTGGAAAGACCACTTCTAGACCATACACCAACTGAAAAGGCATAAATCCGATCGCATTTCTCACTAAAGTCTTATATGCTACAGAGCTTAGTACAGGATCAAATGCCAATTCCATTTGTGGACTCAAATCATTCTCTGCAGCATGCGCTTAAGGAATTTGTTGATCACTTCAACCTGTCTATTAGCTTGCAGATAATATGGAGTAGAACTATTGTGGGATAGTCCTAATTTGGAAATCAATTCAACCATCATGTGATTGCAAAAATGTGATCCATGATCTGTGACTATAGCCTGTGGAACACCGAACCTAGAGACTACATGATTGAAAAAGAAAAGAGCAGTCGTTTTGCCGATGTTGTTTAATATAGGCATCACCTCGACCCATTTTGTAAAATAGTCGACAGCGACTATGATATACCCAAGCCCCCCCGACCGAGGTGGGGTTAAATGTCTTGAAATCTACGCCCCATTTAGCAAATGGCCCAACAACGACTACTAGATGCAGTGGTGCAGGTGGTAATCTAGTTTTGCCACAAAAATCTGACAGGCATTGCAACTTCTGACTGCGATTATACAATATTTGAATATAGTGGGCCAAAAGTAACCATCTCGTAGGATGTTTTGTGCAGTAGTGTAAGCGGATAAATTCCCCCCACATGCTCATGAATGACAGTCATTCAGGACGTTTTCAGCCTCCTCATGCATGAGGCACCTTCGCAGGACTATATCGACACCACGATGGTAAAGCGTATCATCGATGATCATGTAGTCTTTTGCTTGTTATCGAATACATCGTTGTTCCGAGCGAGAGGTGTTAAGACTAAAGGTTTGGGTTTGGAGATAGAATAGTATATCTTCATACCACGGGTCGCTTGACGATATCAGAAATAGAATTTCATCCACGATTGATGCTTTAGATGTTAAATTGTTGGATGGTGATGGGAGGTCACAAAGTAACTCCGCAATGACCAGAGATTTCTTTGATTTGGATTTGATGAATTCCAGATCAAACTCTTGAAAAATGGCTATCCATTTGGAATATTTGCCCCCTAGCAATTGATGTGACAAAATGTAGGTCATAGGGTTGCAATTTGACAAAATGGTAGTTTTTCGAAAGAGTGTATAATGTCGAAATCTCTATACTGCTTGAACAGCTGCTAAAGCTAGCTTTTCAACATAGGAGTACTTTCTTTCTATATCATTTAAGTTGTGGGTTAAATAATACACAAGATGTTATTTTCCATTGTCTTCTTGTAATAAAACCATGGAGATGGTTGTATTTGTAGCAGTGAGATACAGGTTAAAATCTTTTTTATAGTCAGGAGCATACATTAATGATGCTTTTACTAGGGAACCTTTTAAAGCATCAAAGGAAGCTTGCACAACCTGATCCCAATTGAAGGGAACTTATTTTTTCAAAAGACGCGTATAACCTTTAGCAAGTTCGACGTAATTTGGAATGAACCTCCTTAGAAAGTTTGCTTTCCCTTGGACTTTCTGAATCTGAATAAAATTTGAAGGTGGAGGCATGTTGACGATTGCCTGAACCTTACATGGGTTGAGTCAAATTCCATCCTTAGAAACTATGAAACCAAGTAACTGACTAGAACCAACACAGAACACACACTTGTGTGGATTGAGTTGTATCTTGTAGTGTCGACAACGTAGAAATATAGCTCTCAAATGCTGTGGATGATCGGTCCACTTTCATGAATGAGCCAGTAGATCGTCAAGATATGGTTGAACGATGTGCTTGATGTCATGGAAAGCATAGTTCATTTCCCTTTGAAAGGTTGCCCCTGCATTCTTCAAACCGAAAGTTAGTTTATAGTACACAAATGTGCCCCATGGACATGTAAATGTAGTCTTTGACTGGTCCTGTGGGTGGATATTGATTTGATTGTATCCGAAAAATCCATCCATAAATGAAAAGATTTCGCATTTGGCACATTCATCAATTATCTGGTCGATAAAGGGTGTAGGATAGTTTTCCTTTGGACAAGCTTGATTTACATCCCTATAGTTGACGCACACTCTAATCGTTCCTTGCTTCTTCATCACAGGAACAATATTTGATACCCAATCAGTGAGAGGAACAGGTTAAATGAAACTAACATGCAAAAGTTATTCAACTTCTACCTTAATGGAGGTGGCTTTCTTCGGGAGAACCAGTCTAAGTCGTTGTCTTACTGGTTTGACATCTAGATACATCTTTATTTCATGTTCAATGATACTCGAGTCAATGCCTGGCATTTCTTCATATGACCATGCAAAGACATCTCTGAATTCATGAAAGAGAGCGCAGTATATTTCCAGTTCTGAAGGAGAACATGATTTTCCAACATGTATGTTCTCTACAACATTAGGTTTTGTCGAGATATTAATGGTGATAGTTTCTTCAATATTGGATAGATTTCACTTAGAATACACCACATTTACACTATTTGATAGAAAATAAAAAACTGAAGGGTGATTAATGTTGCTAGAGTAACCTTCATTGTTATCTTGAAGGTGGGAACGATGGTGGTAATCTTCCCATGGTGCCTCCCCTATCATCATTGACTGAATGATTACCTCGTCTGTAGAATGTATACGAGACCAAGGATCGAAAGAGGTGCCATACTCTAGAGACCTGTCTATCTAAACACTTGCTGAGTGTTGGTTTGGGTTTGCCACCCATGCCCAGAAAACTGATTGCTATAACAACTCTATAGGGCTTGGGGGCAACACCTGGTGATGATCTAGACTATCAAAATGGTCAAATTTCTTCTTAATCTTTGTTGATGTAGAAGATATCATGTGATAGGTTTCCACTGTGATCACTTCCGCCAGATTACTCGAAGGTGGGAGGGAAAAGGTACCCATTAAGTAAGGGTATTTTAGGAGACCTACTGCGACATTTTGAAGTGGTTGAGAACTTCCATGGATCAATGGAATGCTTCCAGTAACTTGTGAACTATTGGGGAAAAAGGTTAGTTGGTCAATGATTGTAATTCCGCCTTGGAAGGGAAATGCAATCTTTCTAAAATATCTTGACACAACAACAACCATAGCATAAATCCAGGGCCTTCCCAGTAGGATATTGTAGTCAACGTTTCCATCAATTACCTTCACTTCAATTTCTACTGTCTTTCCCCCCAATTCAACTTGCAAGTTACTTAATATCCCATATGGTGTGTATGTTCTTACATCGAATTATTTTAATGTCGTTGATGATCATGACAAGGGTGGCGAGCCTAAAGTTTTCCAGCAACTCATTTACATAATACAGGTAGATGCCCCTTCATCAATGATTGTTCGATGAACAGTTTTGTTGAGGGCTTTTATCTATATAAGGAAAGTGAACTGTGCCGGTAACTGAGGTTCATATCCTTTATGATTAAAGGCCACTAGATTGGAATCTACTAGATCAATCCTACCTATTACTGATAACAAAGCCTACTTTTGGGAGTTGCAATTCTGCAGTACTTCAAGTGTCGACATAGCGGATGGCGATTGGGCCAGATCCTCCACTATATTATAATTTTGTGCTGCTCGGGCACTAGGATTGAATATTGATTTATGTACTACTCCCTTTGGTGGTTTTACAGTTAATTCAGGAATGATGCGTGGAACAACTTCTGGTGAAGTTGTTGTCGAACTACTGGGTTGATCTATAGCCTTGTTGTTCGACGACTGTGGATTCCCATAATCTTTATTCCTTATCGATATCAAAGCATCATTTTGTTGTTTCGAGATGAATAGCATAAGCACTTGGGATGGGGAAGCATGATCAATAGCAACCAGATTAGTTTCTAGGTTTGGAAACGGATCATTCAATACCGCTAAGGTACTTGAAGTCTTTAAAAACTTCGTGACTTCAGCTCAATGTGGACAATTTTTCGTATAATGCTCCTCATCACATATGAAACATGGCTGATTAGGTTTCTTTCGCCCAGTAGGGTTTCCTGAAGATTTCTCAAGAGTTGAATCTTCCTGTTTCTTCTTTTTGTTTGTCCCTTTCTTTTTACCCCCTAGTTTCTTTGGATTTTTTCCCTTGTTGGATGACACAACATTAATCTTCGAGGCAAGAGGTTCTTTATTTGTTTTTTGAGTAGAAACTGCAAGGGCTTTTTTAGATCGAGCCTTCACGATTTGCGTACTTTCGGTACCAATCACGCCATCAATGGCATGAGAATCCCTATTTGATTTAGGAGGGGGAGGAATGGAAAATTCTAGTCTAGGATCATTAGGAATTTTGTCGTAGAGCGTGCGAGACTGAGTATAGATCAAGTCTAAATATTGAGCGCGAGCAATGACTTTCTCTTCAGTGACAACCCCTTCCTTCGCCACATCTTCAGTAATTGAAGGTAATAATGACTTAATAAACCACTTAGCTAGAAGTTGATCAGGAACATACGTCCTTACCATCGAACTACGACGTCGCCACTCATGAATATGATCAGATATGTGAGTGGTTGTTGTCTGTATAAAGTTGGTAAGGAGTTCTGTTCCTATTTCGTACCTTATGGGTAACTGAAAGTGGGTTAGAAAAGTTGTGGCAAGGGTGCTGAAGTTATCAAATGAGGCTCTAGGAAATTCAATATACCATTTTGCTGCCAGACCAGTTAGCGTTCACTGAAAAAGACGAAGCCTAATCAAATCATCATTTAGGGTGTTAGATGAGCACCACAAATGAAAATTCATTACGTGATTCGATGGATTTTTAGCTAGATTTCCATTGAATTTAGGAATATCAGAGGAAATTTTATGAGGAATTGCTAGCCACCAAGGGGCGTAAGCAATTGGATCATTCGTTAGCCAGTTCAGATCTGGTAATTCTAGAGTTGCTACGAAAGGAAACTGTTGATTCAGGTTTGGCAAAGCATACCCGGGATAAGATGGGATCGCTTGAGCAGTAGGTCTTTGCATACCAACATAATGTATCTGATGCTAATAAATTTGATAAGGTTGATGGGCATAACCATTATAGTATGGTTGTTGATAACTGTTTTGAAAATGCGGTTGCCTGTTACCTACAAAGCCTTGTTGCTCAGGTCCTCGGTAAGCTTGTTGGAATTGTGGTTGTTGATATCGTACTAGCCATGGTTGTTGGACCATTTTCTATTGCCCAATATCAGAGGATTGACCAAGATGTGGAGTAATAGTACCTGTTTAAGCTTGAGTTGTTTCAGGTAAGGAGGCACTAACCTGAGGTTGTGATTGAGCCGCAGAGACAAGAGGCTGTTGTATTACAACCTAAGAGACTTGAGGTTGACACACAAAAGGTAATGCTTGTACTTGTGATACAGTCACAATAGTAGGTGTAGTGGGAATATTTGACACAGGTTGGACTGGTTGCATGAAACATACAACCCTTGGTTGTTAAGGTAGTATTGGTATCCAACCGCTGGATGTAATTCTAGTTTGACCTGAATTTTGTTGTAAACTCTCATATGGTTGCTCTCCAGGAGGGAACAATGAAAAGGAATACTACCCCCCATATGGTGGTAATCCAGTGCTTAAAGGATATATCAGTCTTTGAAGACTGGACTGCCCAAATTGATACTGACATACAGGATCAATTTGTTGAGTTTCAACATAAGAAATACCAGCTAAGACTCTGGATGAAGAAATAGGAGTAGACCATGTCATCGAAACAGTCCCTGAGTGCACTCCAGCTAGTGGTTGATAACTAGTCGGGACAGATAGTATACTAGCAAACATTGTAGGAATGGCGGCAGGAAGCTCTACCGTAGTTGTCTTAGATGACACAGTCCTAGACGTTGATGGTTTCTTAGACATATTTAGTCTATCCAAAAGATTTCCTAGCGATTCGACAGGAACTTGCGATGAACGATGATTAAAAGAACTATCTTCAGGAATAGAAGGATATAAGTGGATCCCAGTTCCAAAATGCAATGGAGTACTGGATGGAAGATCCTCTACTATCTCCTCTATGGCAATCAGTCTAGGTGGAAGAGGTAGACTGTCAGGTCCATAAAATATTTCTAGAGGCGAAGAAGGTATAGTTTCTGTAGTAACAGATACTGGAGGGGTGACACCTTTTGAATTCTAGAACTCAGCTTCCAAATGTTCAGGTAAGTGAACTTCAGTCTCTGGTTCAACTCTAGATGGAGCTGTCTTAGGTATAGAAGTGCTTACCATTACACTAGGATCAGTTCTAATGTCCTCTTGTAACCACAGAGCTTGTTCTGTAAAGGAAGATGTATTAGAAATGATCGGAGTAACTGTAGTCTCTGACGATGTTGAAACACAAGTTTCAAATAAATTAGGTGAATTGGACTCAGTTAAACGAGACTGTTTTGCCCGGAATGGTTTCGTCTCCGGAGTCAGAGACAGTTGACTCACTAGTCTTCGCGAACAATGAGATTTTGATTGAATTTATTCCATGATTGCGGATTACTTGATCAACTCAAATTTAAGGGGAAAAAGTTGTTCCCTTTTAAATAAATTTTAATGACGCTTTAACACAACTTTTATTTTTCAACTTTAAGAGTCGAGAAAAAGCTAAAGATGACTCTAGTCACCTTCGATTTTTAATGAGCCTGAAGTGACAAGTGCTCAGATGGACCTTTTCTGTTAAGGAGTCGAAAAGGAATGAAAGTGACTAATCTGGAAATCTAGATAGAGGGATTACAAAACCAACCACAAAACTGCAAAATACACCTTGGTGATAAATTAAAGGTAAATTACCAAGGACTTATGTATGCCAGTCAATCTTCCCAAATGTTGTGTTTAGTGCATTATGATCGATAGGGAGGCAGACACAGCTTCCTATGGATAAAGGATATTAGCCTATTGTGGTCTCCCAATATATACTTGACAGTAGGGGGAGCACAAGTTCATACTAGCACTTGTCGTATCAAAGAGGAGGAATCACCCAACCTTCGATGAAAATGATAGTTACCAGGTTTTATGACATCAGAACACATCTCTAGCCTAGACTTCTAAATGTGTTGCATTAGGTTCCAAAGTGTTTTTATGTTCATTGATATTTATTTTAGAGTTGATCTTGTTTAGAAGTTTCTCTTTCAAGGTTCACTGCATGATGTAGATGTAGAATTCCTAAATATGCAATCCAAAATGAGAAATAGTCATTTATTTTCTTTTACCAATGAAAATCCTAGCTGCTAAGTATAGAAGATTACGATTCTTTCAACAGAGAACAAAGAGCACACACTAAATGCACTTTTCCTAAATTATTTTTGCACACAGTCTAAATGAAAATGAAAATGCATGTATTTGTTTTTCGTTTCCTTAATGTGAGAATGCCAAAAAGGAAAACTAAATATAGATCTAAAGTATTTTCTTCAAAGCGATATTTCAACAATTTCTTTTCAAAATGAAAGGAAGACTAAAAGACACTTTTCAATTTCGAATATAAAACTGCTTTCAACACTTCAAATATTAACAATCCAAATAAAATACATGACAAAAAGTACAATCGACTATCTAGAGGAGGAAGACTTTATGACACTCTTCTTTTTGGCTCAAAATGACAGTTACGACACCTTTTTGCATCAAAACGACAGTTCGATTTAAGCTACCTTTTGACGAAGGATTGTAAATGATGGAAAAATACATTAAAAAACATTTATTAATCCTAAACAATGGAGGTTGAATTGTAAAGGAAGGGGACTTCAGCAATGAGATACTGATCATAAGCAATAACACAATCAAACAGAGCTGAAAAAGGGACAAAAAACCAAATTTCAAAGAGAGAAATAAGATCACTATGTCATCACACCTGTGCTTTAGAGAAACAGGGATGCATCTCACCTGCTACACACGAGAGGTGCGATGCATACTGGTTTCCACTTACAAACAGTGTGATGGGCCAGGGAGAGAAACTGAGTTGGATTTTTGGTCAAATTTGCAGCTGAGTTCATGGGTTTAGGCTGAGCTATTATGAACAGTAAAGAACAAAGTACAGGGGTATGATCTTAGGAGGTTATTGAGCTACCACAAGGGCGCTTACAATGCTTGTAATTTAGATGTTCAGTTCATAAACCAACCCGGAGATTGACTGAAGTAGCATTCATCTACTTTGAAATTGCATAGCAAGAGAATTTTGAAGGCTATCTGGCTAACTTCAGGCTCCATTTGTAGTTTATAAAGAAAATAACAATGATAAACAAACAAAATATTCGCTCCCCAGTGCAGTCACCATTTTGTTTCCAGGAAAACTAGTGTCTTTCCGATCTGCTAGTTCCACTAAGACGGGTAGCTATCTTAGAAACAAACAATCAAAGAAATTTGCGATTTCCTTTATGTATGATAGATAAGAGAGAAGCAAAGGGGATCAACCTGGATCTTCTGCTTGGCTCCTTGCTCGATTTCTCTCTCCCTTGATAGAATTTGCAACTCCTCTTCTACTTGTCCTGCTTTAGAGAATACCTGTAGAGTCAAAGTAACAAAACACCATCAAAGCATCTCAATCTATAATATCATAAACAATGCAGAATCAGAAATACATTGACCATAAAATTGCATTCACAAAAAACAAGATTAACAAATACATGAATATATGGAGGAAAACTCAAAGAACTTTATTAATAGCAGAAGAGAGGATTACAACCCAGCTATCTGATCCAACATCATCCTCCCAGCATCAAAGCCCTCTTCACCTCATGAAAAGCAAGATCACCCAACAATACAATGTCTCTTCTCAAACATAAACCAACAACACTTCCTTACAAATTACAAACTTCCAACCTCTAGATCTCTCAAATGAGGGATCCATTTATAGATGTCTTGCAAGGGTGTGAGTCAGCTCTGGGTTTTTGATTAGTGTCATTCCACTGATAGTTCTTGGTTCCACTTGGAGATTTCATTGATCTCTTACTCATCCCTGGGCGAATTCAGAGAGGCCAGTGTCATGGGAGAAGTTTCTAGAAAATTCCATGAGTTTCCACTTAGCAAACTATCTCTTCCATTTGTCCATTCTCGCTCATCGCACCCTATAGAAGGCCTCTTCAGTATGCATCGCACCTCGCTAGTGTAGCAGCCAGTATGCATCACACCTTGACCATGGAACAATCAGTCTGGTCCAATTTTGGCCAGTTCTGAGTGGTTTTTCAAGTGGAACTTCTAGGAAATGATGTAATCAGTTGACAATGATCCCTTAGGTTATGAAACAACACTTTTAGGGGTTAAAGTGCACTCAGTTTATCGACATATTTGACTGGGGTTGAAGTTCCCAAATATGTCTATAACAGTTTCCCCCTAAATCATGAGGTTGTAAATCTTTCGATGTTGGGTGAAATGCTTTATCACGAGGATCCGAGGTATTTGAACTGGAAGATGACCTATATAAGATAAAATACAATACATCATCATCATATTATTTTCATGATCTAGTTGAGGTGGCCATTCCCATGCTCAGCTTTATAAATTCACTTTCATGTACATAGGACAGATAATCATTTGTTGTTGCAAACTGGTGATTCTTTATATGTAGAGTCATCATCCCTTAGCTTGGATGATTATCTGTGCAGCTTCTGTGTATAGTTGATGACCTTATTTTCCTAAATTTGTAGCAGCCCGGATGGATGAAACTAGATCTGGGGTCTTAAAACTCATTCAATCTTCGCCTGATGTACAAGTCGATTCATGTGAAAAGATGTTCTAAAGTTGAACATGGAAAGACATTGCCTGATTACCAGCCAATAATTTAAGTTGTTAACAGGCGTGAGAGGAGTCACCAATAATGATAATGACCCTCAAGTTACTACAGTAAAATTCACGTGGTGTGAATATATGAGCCGTTGTTGAACACCACACAAAATCTTTCGGTCGAAGGCCATTGATGTAAACCCATCGCCAGAAGTGAGAAACTTGCCATTAAGGCATGCAAGCTTCAAAGTACTGAAAGGGTTTTTTCTAAGTCAACTTCTTGGATAATGAGCTGATGTCAACAAGAATTGACCCATCCTAGGAGGGCCTTGATGTATCCCACATCTACAACACGAAATGAAGCAAATGGTTTTTTCTGGAGGTGAAAACGATATGATGATACAAGGTTTAGGAATGGCGGTCATGAAAAATGAAGGACACTGAGATGGATTGGTGGCGTTAACCCCAAAAGATGGATGGTACGGAGGACGAATGGTGATATGACCAATGAATGGAATAACCCAACCCGAATCAATCATGGTGATGGAGTGAAAGTGTCATGTTCAAGAGCGACCTGCTACCAATAAACTTCTTCAAGTTTTCTTCCCTTTTTCCCTAGTCATTGCTGACCAGTACCTCTTTATTTTTGTCAAGCTTGAGGAGGATAACATATGCTTGTTCTATAATTTTCCCTTCAGGAAAACCTATCGCTATGTTTTACCAATCCTAGCGACAGTGAAACTCGTTCTTGTCTAGACGGACAAGTTTGTCACTATTGTTTTAACGAGTTTAACGACAAAGATAACTAGGTCCTTTTCATGTTTAGAGAGTTTGAAAGGGGACAAAAAGGAAACTCCAACAGTCCTTTTTCGTAGCATAATCTCTTAAGTCTGAAAAAGTATAAAATAATACGAAAGGGATAAATTTTTGATCGCTTTAGCGAGCTGAAAAAGACAAACGCTCAATCTTTTTTGTAGGATAATCCTTCAGGTCCAAAAATATTAAAATGTACAAGAGGGATGGCATTTCCCTTTACTTTAATGAGCCGGAAAGGCGAATACTGTTGGCATTATGACATAGGTTTGGCACTATGACATAAGTGTTGTCCTTGATGGCAACTCACTCAGATGGCAGATCACTATTCAGGCTCTCAGAATGAAAGAGAAAGAGGTATATGCAGGTTCTCTTTGACGAATTCGCGTATACACGCAGGATTGCCGCCAAAAGTCACGTATGTGTATGCACGCACTTTCATGGATGAAAAAGCGCATACGTGTGGGAAAACTTATTTTTGGTCCATGACCTATGGTTTTGGACCATGGTGTCTCGTCTGAAGTGTTGAACCTAGGTATTTGGTCCAAGGTATTGATTCTTTATGGTTTTGGACCATGGTATTGTGTAAGGCCTAAGAATATAAAAGGGTAAGGAGATCATTAGACAAATACATTGACTCAAGCATTGAATATCTCATGAAGAACTAGATCTGGAATACTGGTCATTGGGTTATGGTGCATAGCTGGATCTGAATCAAGGAGGAACCTGAGCGCAAGAAGAAGGATAAGTACTATTGATGGATCAAGATCTTAAGGCTTGAATAGTAGTATCTTTGTGTGATTTTGATATGTTATTTTGGCACATGACTTGACCTATAAATCTGATAATCTAGGTATAACTGATGTCTAAATAAGTGAAAAGGATAAATTATCTTTTATAGATCTGTACGCAAGTTCAGCGAAGAAAAGGCATGTATACATGCTGGTTCTGTAATGCATAATAGCGTATACAATGGTTGGCCTTAATTCATAAGCGTATGCACGCAGGTTGTACACATTGAAGTAGCGTATGTCTCTTGAAATATGTTTTAGCTACTTCTGTTTATTGTTGTAGTATTCTAGGTTTAGAATTGGTGTGTAGTTATCGTTATTGTTTTTTAGGTACAACACTCAGAGAAGTGACTATATGAATCAGTTTTGTTTGGTGCAAAGGAGATTGATTGATGAAGATATACTTGATGTTTGATTAATGTTATTCATGGATCCAGTCTGAAAATTTATGAAATGTGGTCCCTGAAAGAAAAGAGAAGGTTATAGCCTTTTGTAGGTCAGCACCTACGTACTAGTACCTCAGCTAGTACAAGAGCTAAGGGGGTTGTAGCTCCCTTCCAGAAGAAGCTGGAGAATGAGAGAAGGTTGTAGCCTTCTGCAGGTAGCAACCTACGTACTGGTATAAGACTGCACCAGTACAGAATCATTGTAAAAAGAAGTTTCTAATTAAAAGAAGATAGAGACGAATTGCAGCAAGTGGTTTTCGCCCACAATGGGTTTCCACCTTATATCTTTGTGTCCATGTGTGCGATGATCTATTCTGTTTTACTGCTCCTATTTACTATTCTTATGATTAATGAAGTCTTGATGCACTAATTAAAGATCAACAATTAATGAATCTTAAGTTTTCTGATATATGCTAGATTCTTTAGACAGTAGCATTTATATGCAGTTTCCCATTACTGAAGTAGCGTATACAAATCTAATTATGAAATGAAAAATAATTGATTTAATAATACTGATTCACGCTCCCCCCCTCTCAGTATTATTTCAAACAACTGGTATCAGAGGAGGTCCTTCAGAAGAGGCTTGATCGCTTGAAGGAAGATCTATCATCATGAGCAACTACGAAAAGGAGGCATCTATCAGGCCACCAATCTTTGATGGAAGCAACTTCGTCTATTGGAAGGTAAGAATCACAGCCTATCTTCAATATCTTGGTATAGAAGTTTGGGATATCGTGGAAACAAGATACTCATTTCCATCAGCAACTCCTACAGATACGGCTGGTAAGAAGCAGTATGAAACAAATGCAAAGGTTGTCAATACTCTATTAGGGAGTTTATCTCAATTAGAATTCATCAAGGTTATGCAGCTCAAAACCACAAAAGAAATATGGGACAAGATCGTTCTGAGCTATGAAGGAGATGATCAGGTAAAACGTGCAAGACTACAAACTCTCATAATCCAATATGAAAATCTCAGAATGCACAATGATGAAAGTGTGGCTAATTATTTCTTACATATAGACGAGATTATTAATTGTATGAAAAACTTGGGTGAAGAGATAAAAGAAGCTACTTTGGTTGAAAAGGTTCTAAGATCTTTGTCTTCTAAGTTTGAATCAAAAGTTTTGGCCATAGAAGAAAAGCAGAATCTTCAAAGCATTACCATGTCACAGCTGCATGGAATCCTAACTGCTTTCGAAATGAGAAAAGGGGGGCCATCAAACATGAGAGAATCTGCATTCAAAGCCTCAGGAAAAGTAGAATACAATGAGTCAAGACATATGTTAGAAGGAGAGGAAGAATCAAACTTTGTCAAGAACATTCAATGGGGTTCTGGAAGATTCAGAGGTAAGCTACCTTTTAAATGCTTTGCTTGTGGAAGAGTCAGTCACTATGCAGCCAAGTGTCATCATAAAGATAAGCTTGAGAAAGGTAAGGAACCAATTAGATGGAACAGAAAATAGAATGTAAGTAAGAAGAGCTATTATACACATGAAGACAGTGATGGATTTTCAAATAGTGATGAAGATGAACAAGGTAATGATTATAGACTTTTGATGGATTTTGAAGATGATGAGTTCTTGGATGCTATAGATGAATAAGGTCTTAATGACAAAATTTCTAAACTTAAAATTTGTTTAGAAGAAAAGAATATGATTATAGATACTCTAACATTCCAACTTGCTGAAAAGGAAAAACACAATGAAAAGTTAGAATGTGAAATTGTGGGACTTAGAAAAGATATTGAGAAAACAAAAGCTCTTAATCTTAGATTTGCTAAAGGATCTGAAACTTTAGATGAGATTATCAAAGTGTAACGTTCTCCTCTAATCACGATAGGTCTTGGGTGTACTAAAGAAGCGTCTCAAGCACAGAAGCCATCTACCTCCAAAAGTTATCTTGAAGCAGCAAGGAGAAGTGAACAGGTTGACAATCGACATCAAAGGCACAATGCATATCATCAGGTAAATCAGGGACAATTTACTTCATAGATGAATAGAGATCACCAAGAAAATCGAGGGAAATCTACTTCAGGGATGAACAGAAGCTACAACCAACCACAGGTAAATCATTCTCAATTTGCCTTAAGAATGAATTGCTATGGAAATTACAATGATCTGGATGGAAGGTTTGATAATCGTAGGAATTTCTTCAATGGCCAATGTTTCTCTTGTCATAACTTTGGACACAAAGCAGCTCAATGTGTTGCCTACAAGAACATCATGACCAAAGAAGCACAAAATCAAGGGAGTGTGACTGGAATCATGAAAAGGGCCTACAATAACTTTTCTGCTCTTGAAAATGAAATAGAATGTTCCATTTGTAACAACTTCAGTCAAGAAGATTCTGAATGCAGGAGTAGGTTTCGGCAAACAACTCAGAAGGAGCAAGCTTCATTGAACCCCAAAATATGGAGAAAGAAGGAACCACAACCAGAAATATGTCGTATAGACTTATATTTGGAAGGACAAGAAAATTAGTGGTACATTGACAGTGGATGCTCGAAACATATGACAGGTGATAAAGAAAAACTTCAGTCATATAGTGCCTTAGAAAAGGAAAAGAAGGTCTCATTTGGAAATTACACCCCTACATTCATAAAAGGTAAAGCTTCTATTATTTTGAAAGAAAAGGTCAAAGCTGGAAATGTTATGTATGTTGATGGCTTAAAGCATAATCTATTGAGTGTCAGTCAAATGTGTGATCAAGCAAATTGGGTAATATTTCGATCAAATGGATGTATTGTTCGTGAGCTTTATATAGGAGAAATAGTGATCAAAGGCATAAGAACTCCAAATAATTTATACATAATCAAGGGAGGACAACAACAATGCTATCTAAGCAAGAATGATGAACACTGGCTATGGAACAGAAGATTGGGGCATCTAAGCTTCTCACAGATAAGGAAAGCATGCAATTATCAGGCAGTTCGTGATCTCCCTGACATCATAATTCTAAACAATACAATATGCAAATCATGTCAGTTTGGTAAGAAAACCAAAACTAATTTCCCTGAGAAGGAAGGATCAGCTAGTAGGCCACTTGAACTTGTCCATACTGATGTATGTGGTCCAACTAGGAAAAGGTCACCTCAAGGAGAAGAATACTTCATATTTTTCATTGACGACTTTTCCAGGATGTGTTGGATAGGACTTCTTAAGCATAAAGATGAAGCTTTCGAAAAGTTCAAAACATTCAAAGCCTTGGTGGAAAACGAATCAGATCACAGGATCAAGTGCCTCAGGTCTGATCGAGGAGGGGAATTTACCTCGGATGAATTTTTTGATTTTTGTGAAGAACATGGAATAAGAAGGGAATTCTCTACTTCAAGGAATCCTCAACAAAATGGAGTAGCAGAAAGGATGAACAGAACGGTTGAAAAAATGGCTCATGCTATTCTTGATGAGTCTGGAACTCCCGCAACCTTCTGGGATGAAGCTGCATTTGTTGTCGTTACTATTCTCAACAAAACAAATGTCTGGGTAAACAAAATTCAGACTCCTCATGAACTTTGGTATGGTAAGACTCCTATGGTAAAATACTTCAAAATTTTTGGAAGTAAATGTTATATCAAAAGGACTGATGAAAACCTTGGCAAGTTTGAACCTAGAGCAAATGAAGGCGTCCTCCTTGGTTACTCTCCCCATAGAAAAGGATATAAGTGTTACAATAAAAGACTTGGAAAAATTGTTGAAAGTATTGATGTAGTGATTGATGAAGAAGGAAATATTCCTAGGTAGGTAAAATCTAAAGATTTCGAAGATGATAAAGACTATCCTTCAACATCAAATCAGACTTATGATGAAGAAGAAACCTCTGAGGCACCAGAAGAACAAATAAGGGTAGAATAAAAGACTCCATCCAAGAACGTTCAAAAGAATCATCCAGAAACTCAAATTTTGGGACAGAAAGAGGCAGGTGTACAAACAAGAAGAACTATTTCAGAAGCTTCAAGCTATTTAGCATTGCTTTCCTCCACTGAACCATGAAATGTAAGTGAAGGATGCAAAGATGAATGTTGGGTCAAGGCCATGAATGAAGAACTTGAGCAGATTGAAAAGAATAACACTTGGGAGTTGGTTCCTAGACCAAATGATAAGAATGTCATAGGGACAAAATGGATTTTCAAAAATAAGTTGAATGAAAATGGAGATGTTATTAGAAACAAGGCCAAACTTGTTTGTAAAGGGTATGCTCAATAGGAAGGTATAGAATTTAAAGAAACTTTTGCACTGGTTGCTAGACTTCAAGCCATACGAATGTTCCTTACTCTTTCTAGATTTCAGAAGTTCAAAGTATTTCAAATGGATGTGAAATCTACTTTTTTAAATGGATATTTGGAAGAAGAAGTGTATATTGAGCAACTAGATGGATTCATCCTTGGAAATGATCCAAAAATTGTGTGCAGACTTAAGAAGGCACTCTATGGTCTTAAACAGGCTCTGAGGGCTTGGTATTATCGTCTGGACAAATACCTCCATCAACAAGGTTTTTCAAAAGGATCAGCCGATAGCAATCTATATGTAAAAGTTGATAATGATAAATTGCTAATACTTGTCGTGTATGTTGATGATATCATCTTTGGTACCAATGAAGAAGCCATGAGTCAAAATTTTGCTTTGGTGATGCAGAAAGAATTTGAAATGTCCTTTCTTGGTAAGCTAAAATATTTTCTTGGTTTACAAGTCCAACAAAATAAAGGTGGTATCTTTTTGTCACAAACCAATTACCTCAAGGAGATCTTGAAGAAATATGGCATGGAAGATTCGAAACCAGTATGTACCCCTATGGTAACAGGATGCAGCCTCAGTGCCAATGATGATTCAGCAGTAGTGCATCAACCAACCTATAGATCCATGATTGGTAGTCTGCTCTATCTGACAGGTACCTGACCAAACATCATGCATGCAGTGGGAATAGTTGGAATATTCCAGTCAAATCCAAAAGAAGCACACCTTCAGGAAGATAAAAGAATTTTCAAATATCTTCAAGGGACACAAAACTATGGCTTATGGTATCCTAGAGATACAGATATCACACTTCATGCATATACAGATGCAGATTGGGCATGAAGTGTGGATGATAGAAAAAGCACTAGTGGTGGTGCATTCTTTATGGGTTCCATATTAGTATCTTGGTTCAACAAGAAACAAAGTTCAATTGCTTTATCTACAGCTGAAGCGGAATATGTGGCTACTGCATCTTGCTACACACAACTCCTTTGGATGATGCAAATTTTGCAAGATTTTCAAATCACTTGTACTCCACCTATCTCCATTTTATGTGATAATACAAGTGCAATCAATATTTCAAAAAATCCAGTCATGCATTCAAAGACCAAGCACATACCTATCAAATATCATTTTCTCTGAGAACAAGTGCTTGAACAAAAGGTCAAATTGAAGTATGTTCCCTCCAAGGAATAGGCTACTGTTATACTCACCAAACCACTGCCCAGGGAGACATTTGAATACCTCAGACAGAATCTGGGAGTAGTTGATGCTTCTTCTTGCTGTTGAAACTTTTTTGTTTCAGAGAAAAGTGGTTGTATGTGAGCTTAATGAGGAGAATCTGTGTACATATGCCAGTTTATGTGGATACAGTTGCGTATATGTTGGTTTGAAGACAAACAGTGGGCCAGGCTCAGGATGAAAGGAGTCTGATATGGGTCTGATAGAGACCATCTGGCACAGGTTCAGGGGGAGCATACCTATTCTTCTAATAATGCATTGTTGGCATTATCCTAGAAGATCTTGGTTCAAGTTCACATTGTTTTGGTTTCAGGGGGAATAGGTGTAGAAGGAGAACATGGTTGCTGGTAGGAATGATGATTGATAGATGCTATTGATGATAGTTGTTATAACTATCATAGTCTGGTTGTAGATATTTCGTCTCTATGTCATGTATTTCTTTTCTTATCAAGGTCATGTAACGGCCTACTTTGATTTCCCCACTATGCGTGGGATGCATAATGTAATGTTCTTGTTTTATCTTGTTAGAAAATTATATATTATGGAGCAATGGAACTAATAAAATATTGTAGAAATATAAACACAGAAAACGCACAAAACAAGAGAGACACAGATATACGTGGTTCACCCAGTTTGGGCTACGTCCACACCGAACAGCCAATCCTTCCTTTCTATTGTCCAGCAAAATGAAGAGACACAACCTACAACAAATCCGCTGTAATATCCTCTGTTTTCTCTCACAGTCTCACCTCTCTGTTTCTCGCTCACAGAATACACATCTATCACACAGCCTCAAATACAATACCCTCATACAAAGAGAGGGGTTGCCTCCTAGGGCAAAAAACCCTAAACTAAACATAAGTTCTACCGTCAGATCATCTGCCTAATGAACGGCCCAGATTGACTAGAAATTACTATACTTTTACAAGGCAATTTTACAGTTGTTTTTAGCGTCGGGGGCACTGCCCCCGAAACCCCCCGCCAGGGGGGGGCTCCCAAAGGTCGCAGCCACCCCACCCTGGACCCCACCTGCAGCAAATATTTTACAAGTAGCGTTGCCGCCCCCATTTCGAACTGGGGTCCTATGTGGCAATACCTTTGAATATAGAAGATAATCAGGCTCCACACCCAACAATCTCCCACTTGGAGACTGATTGTAGCAACTCCACCGCTGCTCCATTTGCTGGACAATGACTCCTCTTTGGACCTGGCTATTTCTCATCTTCATCGTCATCCTTGAAGACCAACTGAAACTGAGCATATTCTCAGTTTCTCCCTGGTTACAACTTTTGTTAGCATATCTGCAGGATTCTGGCTAGTGTGTATCTTTTCCAGCTTCAACTCTCCATCTTCCAACACTGATCGTATGAAATGGTACTTGAGCTGTATGTGTTTAGTTTTGGAATGAAATGCTGAGTTCTTTGCAAGATGAATGGCACTTTGACTATCACTGTATAACGTGCCCATATCATGCTCCTTACCCAATTCACCCATAAACCTTTGTAACCAAATCATTTCTTTACTAGCCTCAGTAGCAGCAACATACTCTGCTTCTGTTGTTGAAAGTGCAACAACACTTTGGATTTTTGAAACCCAACTGACAGCTGTTCCTCCAACAGTAAATACATATCCTGTAGTGCTCCTCTTGTTATCTCTGTCACCTGCCATATCTACATCAACATATCCTTGTAGGGAGATGTTTGAACCACCAAAGCATAATGCTTGATTTGTGGTACCTTTCAAATATCTGAGAATCCATTTCACTGCCATCCAATGTTCCTTTCCTGGATTGTTCATGTACCTGCTTACAACTCCCACTGCATGTGCAATATCAGGCCTTGTGCAGACCATTGCATATATTAAGCTTCCAACTGCTGATGCATATGGAACTTTAGACATATAATCCATATCTTCTTGGGTCTTTGGGCACATTTCCTTGCTAAGTTTGAAATGGCTAGCAAAAGGTGTACTAACTGGTTTTGCATTGTGCATGTTAAATCTTTTCAACACCTTTTGTATGTACTCATTCTGAGACAATGTTAATTTACGATTTTTCCTATCTCTAGTTATTCTCATACCAAGGATTTGTTTTGCAGCTCCCAAATCCTTCATTGCAAATGAATTTGCCAATTTACTTTTGAGCACATTTATTTCCTGCATGTTAGATCCTGCAACAAGCATGTCATCTACATACAATAACAATATAATATAGCTGCCATCATTTTGCTTTTTCAAATAAACACAATGATCAGAGTGACATCTAGTATAACCTTGTTCAGACATAAACTTGTCAAATTTTAGATACCACTGCCTTGGAGCCTGTTTTAAGCCATACAAGCTCTTGTTCAACCTGCACACTAGTTTCTCCTTCCCTTTCACCTCATATCCTTATGGCTGCTGCATATATATCTCTTCCTCCAAATCCCCATGGAGAAAGGCTATCTTTATATCTAACTGCTCAAGATGCAAATCTTCAGCTGCTACAAGACTTAAAATAGTTCTGATTGAAGTCATTTTAACAACAAGAGAAAATATTTCATCAAAATCAATACCTTTCTTCTGTGCAAACCCCTTCACCACAAGTCTAGCTTTATACATCTGTTTTCCTCCATCTTCATCCTTCAGTCTGTAAACCCATTTATTCTTCAATGTAGTTTTTCCTACAGGCAACCTGACTAAATCCCAAGTCTGGTTATGCATTAAGGAGTCCATCTCTTCTTCCATGGCTACCTCCCACTTCTTCCTGCTTTTAGCCTGCATTGCTTCTTCATAACATTCGGGTTCACCGGAATCAGCCAACAATAAATAATATAATGAAGGAGAGTATCGTTCAGGGGGTCTACTTATCCTGGTAGATCTTCTAACACCACTTTCAGGTGTTTGGGGTGCCTGTTGTTGTTGTAGTGGTTGTTGTTGTTGTGGTTGTTGATTATTATTATTTTCAGGCACATTTCCTTTTTCAGTGATTTCATCAAGAACTGCGTATTCCTTGTTTTCCTTTTCCTATTTCTTTTCCTGCAACTGATTCTTATACAAGACCTTTTCATTGAATATTACATCTCTGCTCCTAATGATTTTGTGATTTTCATAATCATATAAGCGATAACCAAAATCATTAACACCATATCCAATAAAGGTACATTTCTTTGACTTTGCCTCAAGCTTTGTTCTATTTTCTTTATCAATATGGACAAAGCCTCACAACCAAAAGGCTTTAAAATAGAGTAGTTTACCTTTTTACCTGTCCATGCTTCCTCTGGAACACCACCATCCAAGGAACTTGAAGGCCCTCTGTTTATTAGATAAACAGCAGTATCTACAGCATCTGCCCAAAACTGTAAAGGCAATCCTGCATGCAATCTCATGCACCTTGCACGCTCCATGATTGTTCTGTTCATCCTTTCTGACACACCATTTTCTTGTGGTGTTCTTGGAACTGTCTTCTCTGTTCGAATTCCATGCTCTGAATAGTACCTATCAAACTCTTTGCTGCAATATTCACCTCCATTGTCTGATCTAAGACACTTCAATTTCTTTCCTGTCTCAATCTCAACCAAAGCTTTCCATTTCTTGAAAGTATCAAATACATCAGATTTATTCTTAATACAATAAATCCAATTTTTTCTAGTTGCATCATCAATAAAAGTAACATAATAACGAGAGCCACCGAGAGATGATACCTGAGCAGGTCCCCATACTTCTGTATGCACAAGCTCTAAATTTTCATTCTTCTTTTCTTTTCCAACTCTGAGAAATCTGACTCTCTTCTGTTTTCCATAAATGCAATTCTCACAGAAGTCCAAATCAACATTCTTCAAACCTGGCAACAAATTCCTTGAGTGAAGAATCTCCATCCCCTTTTCACTCATGTGTCTGAGCCTATGATGCCATAATGCTGCATCTGCTCCTTTGGAAGTTAAAGCATTAACAGAGTTAGAAATACCATTGCATAAATACAATGTACCAACCTTTTCGCCTTTTGCTATTACCAGGGCTCCTTTGGTGACCTTCCAAGCTTTATCTGTGAAAGTTGTCACACAACCTTCACCGCCTAACTGCCCTATTGAAATCAAATTTTTCTTTAGATCTGCAACATGCCTTACCTCCTTTAATAGCCATTGGTTTCCATTCTACTGTTTTACAAGAACCTTACCCATTCCAATGATTTTACAGGGTTTATCATCACCCAGACGAACTTGTCCAAAATCTCCTTGAACATAGTCATGAAAGTATTTCTTATCAGGTGTGGCATGGAATGAAGCCCCTGAATCTACCACCCAGGAATCAGTAATATTTTCGAAAGAAAGAATCAAAGCATCTTGTAACACCTCACCTGTCACATTTGCTTCATGATTGTTTTCTTGTTGTGCATCTCCTTCTTTTCCCTTCTGAGATCTACAGTCTTTCTTTAGGTGTCCTTTCTTTCCACATTTCCAGCACACTATCCCCGATCTGGACTTGGATCTGCCTTTCCTTGATTTACTGCGATATCCTGAGCTCTTTCCTCTTTCCATTTTTCTTCCTCTAGACTCTGCACTCAAAGCATTTCCCGATGTCTCACCGGAGCTTTTCCATCACATTTCCTCGCTAAGGATAGCACCGACAACATCATCAAACTTTAAAGTACTAGATCCAGAAACGGAGTTACTAATGGCCATTACCAAACCATTCCAACTTTCTGGTAATGAGCACAAGAATAACAGAGCTCTAACTTCATCATCAAAGTTTACCCCTACAGAACTTAACTGACTTGTAACTGTATTAAAATCATTTAAATGGTTTGCAACAGATCCACCTTCCGACATATTCATATTAAATAACCGTTTCATAAGAAATGCCTTGTTTGAGGCCGAGGGTTTTTCATATAGTTTCAACAACGTCTGCATCAAACCCTCTGTCGTGGTTTCCTTCGAAATTTTGAAGGCGACTGATGCAGCAAGGCACAACCGTATTGTTTCGAGTGTCTTTCTATCGAGAAGGTTCCATTCTTCATCTTTCATACCCGTCGGCATCTTTGTTTTTCCGCCCAATGGTAGGTATAGATCTTTCTGATACAGATAATCTTCCATCTGCATCTTCCATAGCGAGAAGTTTTGACCATTAAATTTCTCGACCCTAAACTTACCATCTTCCGCCATTGCTCCCACTCGAACCAGGAACCCTTCTTTCCTGCGAGTTTATCAGCCAAAAAGACCTTCGGCTCTGATACCAGTTGTTAGAAAATTATATATTACGGAGCAATGGAACACATAAAATATTGCAGAAATATAAACACAGAAAACGCACAAAACAAGAGAGACACAGATATACGTGGTTCACCCAGTTTGGGCTATGTCCACCCCGAACAGCCAGTCCTTCCTTTCTATTATCCAACAAAATGAAGAGACACAACCTACAGCAAATCCGCTGTAATATCCTCTGTTTTCTCTCACAGTCTCACCTCTCTGTTTCTCTCTCACAGAATACACATCTATCACACAACCTCAAATACAATACCCTCATACAAAGAGAGGGGTTACCTTCTAGGGCAAAAAACCCTAAACTAAACATAAGTTATACCGTCAGATCATCCGCCTAATGAACGGCCCAGATTGACTAGAAATTACTATACTTTTACAGCTGTTTTTAGCGTCAGGGGCGCTGCCCCCGAAACCCCCCGCCAGGGGGGGGCTCCCAAATGTCGCAGCTGCCCCCCCGTGGACCCCCCCTGCAGCGAATATTTTACGGGCGGCGTTGCCGCCCCCATTTCGAACTGGGGTCCTATGTGGCGATACCTTTGAATATAGAAGATAATCAGGCTCCACACCCAACATATCTTGTGTAAAATTTTGGTGAATCCCCACTTGGTTGGGTGGATTAGTCAATCCCCACTTGGTTGGGAGATGGATGTATGTATGAGTCTTTGGTGGTAGGAAGATCATTTATGATGTATAAAGTTATGTATCTTCTTGTAGAACATATCCTTACAGACCTTGCCTATAGTCGAGGGGAGCATGGACAGCACAACAGGGCAGAGATTTCAGCATGAACTCAAGGGGAGCATAACCCTTTGCCCTTGATGTCAAAGGGGGAGAATGACTTTGAGTGACTTGGGGTTGCCATCAAGTCCAAAGGGGGAGATTGTTGGCATTAGAAAACAGGTTTGGCACTACGACACAGGTGTTTTCCTTGATGGCAACTCACTTAGATGGCAGATCATTGTTCAAGCTCTCAGAATGAAAGAAAAAGAGGTATATGCAGGTTCCCTTTGACTAAGTCTTCTATACACGTGGAATTTCCGCCAAAAGTCGCGTATGCATATGCACGCACTTTCACAGACTAAAAAGAGCGTATGTGTGGGAAAACTTATTTTTTGTCCATGACCTATGGTTTTGGACCATGGTATTTCATCTAAAGTGTTGAACCCAGGTATTTGATCCAAGATATTGACTCTTTATGGTTTTGGACCATGGTATTGTGTAAGGCATAAGACTATAAAAGGGGAAGGAGATCATTAGACAAATGCATTGACTCAAGCATTGAATATCTCATGAAGAACTAGATCTAGAATACTAGTCATTGGGTTATGGTGCATAGCTGGATCTGAATCAAGGAGGAACCTGAGCGCAAGAAGAAGGATAAGTACTATTGATGGATTAAGATCTTAAGGCTTAAATAGTAGTATCTTTGTATGATTTTGATATGTTATTTTGGCTCATGACTTGATCTATAAATCTGATAATCTAGGTATAACTGATGTCTGAATAAGTGAAAAGGATAAATTATCTTTTATAGATCTGTATGCAGGTTTAGTGAAGAAAAGGCGCGTATACACGTTGGTTCTGTAATGCATAATAGCGTATACGCTGGTTGGCCTTAATTCATAAGCGTATGCATGCAGGTTGTACACATTGATGTAGCGTACGTCTCTTGAAATATGTTTTAGCTACTTATGTTTATTAATGCAGCATTCTGGGTTTAGAATTGGTGTCTGGTTACTGTTACTGTTTTCTGGGTACAGCATTCAGAGAAGTGACTATTTGAATAGGTTTTTTTTGGTGCAAAGGAGATTGATTGATGAAGATATACTTGATATTTGATTGATGTTACTCATGGATCCAGTCTGAAAATTTATAAAACGTGGTCCCTGAAAGAAAAGAGAAGGTTGTAGCCTTCTGTAGGTCGACACCTATGTACTAGTACCTCAGCTAGTACAAGAGCTAAGGGGGTTGTAGCTCCCTTCCAGAAGAAGCTGGATAATGAGAGAAGGTTGTAGCCTTCTGCAGGTAGCAGCCTGCGTACTGGTATAAGACTGCAGTAGTATAGAATCATTATAAAAAGAAGTTTCTAATTAAAAGAAGATAGAGACGAATTGTAGCAGGTGGTTTTCACCGACATTGGGTTTCCACCTTATATCTTTATTTCCATGTGTGTGATGATCTGTTCTGTTTTACTGCTCCTGTTCATTGTTCTTATGATTAATGAAGTCCTGATGCACTGATTAAAGATCAACCATTAATGAATCTTAAGTTTTCTGATATACGCTGGTTTCTTTAGACACAGTAGCATATATATGCAGTTTCCCATAGCTGAAGTAGCGTATACAAATCTAATTGTGAAATGAAAAATAATTGATTTAATAATACTAATTCACCCCCCCCCTCTCAGTATTATTTCCAACAAATAGCTCCACAATATTTTTATATTCAACGAGTCTAAAAGGAGTTTAAAAGAGACTCAGTTTTTAGGAACAAGTGGTGTTTTGGGTAGCAACTGGTTCCCAGTAAGCTTGGAAATGTGGCAGTGTGAAGAGGGTGGCTAACAGGACCACTCGTCACAGTTGTTCCTCAAAAGGGTAAACAATCAAGTGGAAGCGTATGATTGGCCAAAATGATGGAGGTAATGGTAGGAACACAACCAAGGTTCAAACTGATGATAGCAGAGCAATCACAAAGGTTATTTACCAAGGGTGGATTCATTTTTTAATGAGCTTGAACCGGGAGAAACTATGCTCACAGGCGGTTTTTTTTTTAACGAGGTTGAACCTTGCAGAAACATTGCTCATGATAATGGTCTAAGATGTTCAATTTACCATTTAACACGTTAGATTCTTTCTTCGGTCATTCAACCTACTCAATCACTCCATCAAATTGATTAGAAATGCATATACATGCCTAAAAAATGAATTAAAAGCTAACATCTTACTTGAAGTATGTGAATAGTAACATAAAAAGTAGTTTTACCTCTCATTTTTACCCTTTCATTTCAAATTTGGGATTTTGGAGCTTTGAAGTGGTTTTCCTTCTCAAATTTCACCAATTGATTTCATGAGATCTGGTGGACTATTCTTCACGCCGTCAAGACAAGGTAGGAGCCAACCCTGAGCTCTTCATTTTCATTCCATTCTTTTTTGATTTTGAACAAATTTTTCCCTGCTTCTAGGGCCCTGGGGTTTGAAGAATTCTTTCTTCACCCACCACACTTGGCCTACATCAAAAGGTGTGATGCATACTAAGTTAGACACTGGCCAGTTAGTATGCATCTCACCTTGCCCACAGGAAGGGTGCGATGGGCGCAGAGGGGAAACTTTACAAAGTGATTTTTCATGAAATTTTTGCCTATTTTTGCTCAAATCAGGATCCTAATCTCTCTTTTGGCTGTGTTTTAGAGATTTATCAGATCAATATGGTCATCACATGGCGTGAACGCAAACATGAAGAAGAGGACATGATTGCTTTACACAATCAGGGCACAGTTACTGCATTACGAAACTGTGGTTTGCTCAAATTCTTCCGCATATCCAGCATGAGGCAACAAATCAATTTGTTGCAATATTTTCTCAATGCTTGGGATCCAATCGACCAGGTATTCCAGATTAGAGGCAAATCTATTCCATTGGCAATTGAGGATATTTACTTTCTAATGGGGTTATCGAGATGAGGTGCCCCTATTTCTCTATCAGGATCCACCTATGGGGGCGAATCTATGAAAGATTATATTCGTCATTTTTGTAGAGATGGATCTCAGCCCAGCAGAGATGGCAAGATCAATATCTGAAATGTCATTGATCGGCCCTTGAGGACCATCTTATTTACATTTGCTAGATTGGCTTGTAGCGCGGCTCTTCATTTGGAAAACAAATCTTATATGCAGTATTCCCTGGAATGTCTAGAACCAAAGGTATTCAACTAGTGTGAGGTGGTACTTCCAGTCATAAAAGAACAGCTCTCCAAGGTAGAGAATGGAAGATCCAAGAACTTCACCTATGGTTCCATTTTCACTGCTTTTTCCTTGGAGAGGATTCCATTGATGTAGCCTCAGTACATTTCACTAGGATTGCCAACGCCGAGGGAAACACGGATGCAGAGGTGGGTTGACCTCATGTCCAAACATGCTGGTCAATCACAGATTTCTTTCTATGATTCCTTCTTTGAGTGGTTTGACCGTTAGGAGATGGTCTTTGTAGAGTATCCATACATTGGGATGGATTTCCATGGCAACCCGGATTTGGTGTTACCAACTGGTGAGCAGTGGAGTGTTATGGGTAAAATGATTTGACCATATCTTCATTTATCAGTTTTATAATGTTTCTATGTCTTTAAATGTTATCAAGACTAATTGAACTCATATGTGTGTGAAGATATTGGGCTCGTGTGACCAGTAGTGCGCCCACCGGCGATAGCTGACACTCCAACAGGAGAGGTTGTAGGGAGGGTTGTCCTTCATGATCTAGACATAACAGAGACCCTAGTAGTATTGCAAGATCCAGTCGAAGGTCTCTCTCTTGGCATTCAGGATGTGAGGACTGACGAGTTACCTCTGAGGTTACAGTGACATACCACTGGCATGCCGAGTCGATGGACTAGGCTCTTGCGTATGATTGCACAGGCGGTGACATGCTATTATCAGCACCATTAGTCTAGGGTTCTTTTCTACATTCATTTTTGAGTTTCTTGGTCATGTGACTGATTTTGTTTTGGACACAAAATATTTTGTAAAATTGTAAATAGTTATATATTTTTTATTTTCGAAGTTTTATTTGGTTAAGCTATGCGATCCTGATGCAAATGTTAATGTGAAATGCTTTTCTTTACAAATGCTACAAATGTCTATCTAACATGTGTTTAAGTTTCTGGAAATGTGTTGATATTGAATGGAATCAAACCGTCTTTCCAAAATCCTGACTCTTAGGAACATACGATAAATAGCTGCGTTCTGAATGGAGCAGATGCCCATAAGCTTTAGAATGACGAGCTGCGAATCTAACCTAACAACAAGTCAACATATGCGATGTGAAATGGCATCAGAGAGAAGCTCAATCAATGCACTATACTCAGCGATGTTGTTCATTGATCGACCAATACATATCCCTTTGAAACTCACTAACTCGCCGCTTGGAGCAAATATGGCCTAGGCTGTAAAAGATAGGTTCTGCATACTACAACTAGCTCCGTCGGCATACCCAATGAATGATTCCAAAAGGTTCGACATGTGCAACAAATGCAAAGTGGATTACCTAACCAAAATGACAACATTTGATGAAAACAAAAACGTAACAAAAGAATATCTACAAAGATATTACTACACTTGATCAAGCATAGTAATGCTTAAGATATAACCCGTTTCGGGGTTGCGACAGTGGAATCCCATCGTAATCTACCAGCTCGTAGGCTCCTTTCACAATACTCATTTAACAATGTAGGGGCCCATCCATAATGGTTCAAACCTACCTGCTCCAAATTTATCAGAGTCCTGATCGTAGAGCATGACCAAGTCACCTTCCAAGAAGACACGAGGCTTGACATTTTTGTCAAATTGCGCTTTGACATGTTTCTTATGTGCTTCATTAGCCAGTGAAGCGTCATGATGGGTTTCATCCAAGTGGATTAGTTCCACGAAACGAGCCTCTTCCTCTGAAGTTTCGGGAAGTAGATCAATTGTGAGCTTAAGAGATGAAATTTCACACCAAATTTGCAAGACAGCTTCTAGACCATACACCAACTGAAAAGGCGTAAATCCAGTCACATTTCTCACCGAAGTCGTATATGCCCATAGAGTTGAGTACAGGATCAAATGCCAATTCCGTTTGTGGACTCCAATCATTCTCTGCAGCATACGCTTAAGGACTTTGTTGATCACTTCAACCTGTCCGTTAGGCTGCGGATAATATGGAGTAGAACTATCATGGGACAATCCTAATTTGGCAATTAATTCAACCATCATGTGATTGCAAAAATGCGATCCATGATCTGTGACTATAGCCTATGGAACACCAAACCTAGAGACTACATGATTGAAAAAAAAAAGAGCAGTCGTTTCGCTGTTGTTTTTTAATGTAGGCATTGCCTCGGCCCATTTTGTAAAATACTCGACATCGACTATGATATACCCATGTCGCCCCGGCTGAGGTGGGGTTACAAGTCATGAAATCTATGCCCCATTTAGCGAATGGCCCAACAACAACTACTGGATGTAGCAGTGCAAGTGGTAATCTGGTTTTGTGATCGAAAATCTGATAGGCATGGCAACTTCTGACTATGATTATACAATATTTGAATATAGTGGGCCAGAAGTAACCAGCTCATAAGATCTTTTGTGCAGTAGCGTAACCAGATAAATGACCCCCACATGCTCCTGAATGATAGTCATTCAGGACTTTTTCAGCCTCCTCATGCGTGAGGCACCTTCGTAGTACTGTATTGACACCACGACTATAAAGTGTATCACTGGCGATCATGTAGTCTTTTGATTGATATCGAATAAGTCATTGTTCTGAGCGAGAGGTGTTAGGCCTAAAGGTTTGGGTTTGGAGATAGATTAGTATACCTCCATACCACAGGTCACTTGACGATATCAGAAACAGAATTTCATCCACGATTGATGCTTTAGATGTTAAATCGTTGGAGGGTGATGGGAGGTCACAAAGTAACTCCACGAAGACTAGAGATTTCTTTGGTTTGGATTTGGTGAAATCCAGATCAAACTCTTGCAAAATGGCTATCCATTGGGAATATTTCCCCCCTAGCAATTGACATGACAGAATGTAGTTCATAGGGTTGCAATCTAACAAAATGGTAGTTTTTTGAAAGAGTATATAGTGTCGAAATCTTTGTAGTACTTGAATAGCTGCTAAAGCCAGCTTTTCAACATAGGACTACTTTCTTTCTATACCATTTAAGTTTTGGCTTAAATGATAAACAGGATGTTCTATTCCATTGTCTTCTTGTACTAAAACCATGGCGATGGTTGTATCTGTAGCGGTGAGATACAGGTTAAAATCTTTTTGATAGTCAAGAGCGTACATTAATGATGCTTTTACTAGGGAACCATTTAAAGCATCAAAGGAAGATTGCGCAACCTGATCCCAGTTGAAGGGTACTTCTTTTTTCAAAAGACGCGTATAACCTTTAGCAAGTTCGGTGTAATTCAGAATGAACCTCCTTAGAAAGTTTGCTTTCCCTTGGAGTTTCTGGATCTGAAGAAAATTTGAAGGTGGAGGCATGTCGATGATTGCCTAAACCTTACATGGGTCGAGTCGAATTTCATCCTTAGAAACTACGAAACCAACTAACCAGAACCAACACAGAACACACAATTGTGTGAATTGAGTCATATCTTGTAGTGTCGGCAACGTAGAAATATTGCTCTCAAATGTTGCGGATGATCGGTCTGCTTTCGTGAATGAGTCGGTAGATCACTGAGATACGGTTAAATGATGTGCTTGATGTCATGGAAGGCATAGTTCATTTCACTTTGAAAAGTTGCCCCTGCGTTCTTCAAACCAAAAGGTAGTTTACGGTACGTGAATGTGCCCCATGGACATATAAATGTAGTATTTGACTAGTCTTGTGGGCGGATATTGATTTGACTGTATCCGAAAAATCCATCCATAAATGAAAAGATTTCGCTTCCAGCACATTCATCAATTATCTGGTCGATAAAGGGTGTAGGATACCTATCCTTTGGACAAGCTTGATTTACATCCCTATAGTCAATGCACACTCTAATCGTTCCTTGCTTCTTCATCACAGGAATAATATTCGATTCCGAATCAGTGAAAGGAACAGGGTAAATGAAACTAGCATGCAAAAGTTTTTCAACTTCTGCCTTAATGGTGGCGTCTTTCTTCGGGTGAACCGATCGAAGCCGTTGTCTTACTAGTTTGACATCTAGATACATCTTTATTTCATGTTCAACAATACTCAAGTCAATGCTTGGCATTTCTTCATATGACCATGCAAATACATCTCTGAAATCGCGAAGTAGAGCGCAGTATATTTCCAGTTCTGAAGGAGAACATGATTTGCCAACATGTATATTCTCTACAACATTAGGTTTGGTTGAGATATTAATCGCGATAGTTTCTTCAATATTGGACAAATTTCACTTGGAATCCACCGTATTTATAGTATTTGATAGAAAATCAAAAACTGAAGGATGATTAAGGTTGCTAGAATAACCTTCATTGTTATCTTGAAGGTGGGAACGATGGTGGTAATATTCCCATGGTGCCTCTCCTATCATCATTGACTGAATGATTCCTTCGTCAGTAGAATGTATACGAGACCAAGGATCAGAAGAGGTGCCATACTCTAGAGACCTGTCTATCCAAACACTTGCTGAGTGTTGGTTTGGGTTCGCTGCCCATGCCCAGGGTATGGGGGCAACACCTGGCAATGATCAACACTAAAATGGTCAGAGTTCTTCTTAATCTTTGTTGATGTAGAAGATATCATGTGACAGGTTTCCACTGTGGCCACTTCCGCCAGATTACTTGGAGGCAGGAGGGTAAAAGTACGCATTAAGGAAGGGTCTTTTACGAGACCTACTCCGACATTTTGAAGTAATTGAGAACTTCCTTGGATCAATGGAATCCTTCCAGTAACTTGTGAACTATTGGGGAAAAATGTTAGTTGGTCAATGATTTTAATTTTGCCTTGGAAGGGAAATGCAATCTTTCTAAAATATGTTGACACAAGAGTAGAAATAGCATAAATCTAGGGCCTGCCCAGTAGGATATTGTAGTCAAGGTTTCCATCAATGACCTCGACTTCAATTTCTACTGTCTTACCCCTAGTTCAACTTGCAAGTTACTTAATATCCCATATGGCATGTATGTTCTTCCATTGAATGCTTTTAATGTCGTTGATGATCGTGACAAGGGTGGCAAGCCTAAAGTTTTCCAGCAACTCATTGACATAATACAGGTAGATGCCCCCTCATGAATGATTGTTCGATGAATAGTTTTGTTGAGGGATTTTATCTATATAAGGAAAGCGAGATGTGCTAGTAACTAAGGTTCGTATCCTTTATGATTAAAGGCCACCAGATTGGAATCTGCTAGATCAATCCCACCTATTTCTGATAACAAAGCCTGCTTTTGGGAGGGGCAATTCTACAGTACTTCAAGTGTCGACATAGTGGATGGCAATTGGGCTAGATCCTCCACTATATATAATTCTGTGCTACTCAGGCACGAGGATTGAATGTTGATTTATGTACTACTCCCTTTGGCGATTTTATAGTTAATTAATGAATGATGGGTGGAACAACTTCTGGTGAAGTTGTTGTCGAACTATTGGGTTGATCTATAGCCTTGTTGTTTGATGATTGTGGATTCCCATAATCTTTATTCCTTGTCGATATCAAAGCATCATTTTACTGTTTTGAGATGGATAGCATAAGCACTTGAGATGGGGAAGCATGATCAGTAGCAACCAGATTAGTTTCTGGGTTTGGAAACAGATCAGTCAATATCGCTGAGGTACCTGAAGTCTTTAAAAACATCGTAACCTCAGTTCGATGTGGACAATTTTTCGTATAATGGTCCTCATCACATATGAAACATGGCTGATTAGGTTTCTTTCACCTAGTAGGGTTTCCTAAATATTTCTTAGGATTTGAATCTTCCTATTTCTTCTTTTTGTTTGTCCCTTTCTTCTTGCCCCCTGGTTGCTTTGGATTTTTTCCCTTGTCAGATGACACGACATTAATCTCTGAGGCAAGAGGTTCTTCATTTTCTTTTTGACTAGAAATTACGAGGACTTTTTTATATGGAGCCTTCGTGGTTTGCGTACTCGAGGTACCAATCATGCCATCACCGGCATGAGAGTCCCTGTTTTATTTAGGAGGGGGAGGAATGGAAAATTCTAGTCTAGGAGGGTCAAGAATTTTGTCGTAGAGCATGCCAGACTGAGTATAGATCAAGTCTACATATTTAGCACAAGCAATGACTTGCTCTTCAGTGACAACCCCTCCCTTCGCCACATCTTCAGTAATTGAAGGTCATAATGACTTAATAAATCACTCAACTAGAAGCTATCTGGCTAACTACTGACGGAGCCTGAAGTTAGCTAGAAGGCCTTCAAACTGCTCTTGATATGTAATTGTAAAGTAGATGAATGCTGCTTCAGTCAATCTCTGTGTTGGTTTATGAACTGAACATCTAACTTACAAGCATTTTAAGTGCCCTTGTGGTAGCTCAATAACCTCCTAAGATCATACCCCTGTACTTTGTTCTTGACTGTTCATAATAGCTCAGCCTAAATCCCGGAACTCAGCTACAAATTTGACCAAAAACCTAACTCAGTTTCACACCCTAGCCCATCACACTGTCTGTAACTGGAAACTAGTATGCCTCGCACCTCCCAAGTGTAGCAGGTTAGATGCATCCCTGTTTCTTTGAAGCACAGGTGCGATGACTGAGTGATCTTATTTCTTTCTTTGAAATTTGGTTCTTTTGTCCTTGTTTTCAGCTCTGTTTGATTGTGTTTCCGCTTATGATCAGTATCGAGATTGTTGAAGCCTCCTTCCTTTACATAATTTAGCCTCCATTGATTAGGATTAGTAAATGGTTTTATGTATTTGTCCATCATTTACAATCCTTCGTCAAAAAGTAGCTTAAATCGAATTGTTGTTTTGATGAAAAAAGGTGTTGTAACTATCATTTTGAGTCAAAAAGAAGAGTGTCGTAAAGTCTTCCTCCTCTAGATAGTCGATTGTACTTTTTGTCATGTATTTGATTTGAAATGTTAATATTTGAAGTGTCGAAAGCAGTTTTCTATTCGAAATCAAAAAGTGTTGTTTAGTATTCCTTTCATTTTGAAAAGAAATTGTCAAAATGTCGCTTTGAAGAAAATAGTTCAGATCTATACTTAGTTTTCCTTTTTGGCATTCTCACATTAAGGAAACAAAAAATGAATACATGCATTTGCATTTGCATTTAGAGTATGTGCGAAAATGATTTAGGAAAAGTGCATTTAGTGTGTGCCCTTTGCTCTCTGTTGAAAGAATCGTAATCTCTTTCCTTAGTAGCTAGGATTTTCATTGCTAAAAGAAAAATAAACGACTGTTTATCATTTTAGATTGCATATTTAGGAATTTTTTATGTCCACATCACGCGGTGAACCTTGAAAGACAAACTTCTAAAGAAGATCAACTCTAAAATAAATCTCAATGAACATAAAAATGCTTTGGAACCTAACGCAACACATCTAGAAGTCTAGGCTAGAGACGTGTTCCGGTGTCGTAAAAACTAACAACTATCATTTTCATCGAAGGTTGGGTGATTCCTCCTCTTTGATATGACGAGTGCTAGTACAGACTTGTGCTCCCTGTACCATCAAGTATATATTGGGAGACTACAATACGCTGATATCCTTTATCCATAGGAAGCCATGTCTGCCACCCTATCGATCGCAATGCATTGAACACAGCATTCTAGAAGATTGACAGCCGTACAAAAGTCCTTGGTAATTTCTCTTTAATTTACCACCAAGGTGTATTTTGTAGTTTTACGATTGGCTTGGTAATCCCTCTGTCTATATTTCCAGAGTAGTCACTTTCATTCCTTTTCGACTCCTTAAAATAAAAGGTCCATCTGAGCACTTGTCACTTCGGGCTCATTAAAAATCGAAGGCAACTAGAGTCATCTTTAGCTTTTTCTCAACTCTTAAAAATTGAAAAACCAAAGTTGTGTCAAAGTGTCATTAAAATTTATTTTAAATGGAACATCTTTTTCCCTTAATTTTGAGTTGATCAACTAATCCATAATCATGGAAGAAAGTCAATCAAAACCCTGTCATTCATGGAGACTAGCGAGTCAACCGTCTTTGACTCCAGAGATGAAACCATTCCGGGTAAAACGTTCTCATTTAACTGAGTCTAATTCACCTGATTTATTTGAAACTTGTGTTTCAACATCGTCAGAGACTACAGTTACTCCAATCATTTCTGGTACATCTGCCTTTACAGAAGAAGCTCTGCAGTTACAAGAGGACATTAGAACTGATCCTAGTGTAACGGTAGGCAGTTCTATACCTGAGACAACTCGATCTAGGGTTGAAATAGAGACTGAAGTTCACTTACCTGAACATCTGGAAGTTGAGCTCCAGAATTCAAAAGGTGTCACCCCTCCAGTATTTGTTACTGCAGAAGCTATACCTTCTTCGGCTCCAGAAATGTTTTACGGACCTAACGGTCTACCTCTTCCACCTGGGCTGATTGCCATAGAGGAGATATTAGAGGATCTTCCATCCAGTTCTCCATTGCGTTTTGGAATTGGGATCCACTTATATCCTTCTATTCCTGAAGTTAGTTCTTTTAATCATCCTTCATTGCAAGTTCCTGTCGAATCGCTACGAAATATTTTGGATAGACTAAATATGTCTGAGCAACCATCAACATCTAGGACTATGTAATCTGACACAACTATGGTAGAGCTTCCTGCTACCATTCCTACAATGTTTGCTGGTATACCATCTATCCTGGTTAGTTATCAACCACTAGCGGGAGTCCACTTAGGGACTGTTTTGACGACATGGTCTGTTCCTATTTCTTCATCTGGAGTCTCATATGGTATTTCTTATGTTGAAACTCAATAAATTGATCTTGTATATCAGTATCAATTTGGGCAGTCTAGTCTTCAAAGACCGATCTATCCTTTAAGCACTGGATTGCCACCATATGGGGGGTAGTATGCTGTTTCATTGTTCCCTCCTGAAGAGCAACCATAGGAGAGTTTACAAAACAAAATTCATGTCAAATTGGAATTACATCCAGCAGTTGGATACCAATACTGCCTCAACAACCAAGGGTTGTATATTCAATGCAACTAATCCAACCTGTGTCAAATATTGCCACTACACCTACTATTGTGACTGTATCACAAGTACAAGCATTACCTATTGTGTGTCAACCTCAAGTCTCTCAGGTTGCAATACTACAGCCTCTTGTCTCTACGACTCAGTCACAACCTCAGGTTAGTGCCTCCTTACCTGGAATGACTCAGGCCCAAACAGGTACTATCACTCCGAATCTTGGTCAATCATCCGGTATTGGGCAACAACAAATGGTCCAACAGCCATGGCTGGTACAATATCAACAACCAAAATTCCAACAAGCTTACCAAGGACCTGAGCAACAAGGCTTTGTACGTAACAGGCAACCATATTTTCAAAACGGTTATCAACAACCATAATATAATGGTTATGCCCATCAACCTTATCAAAGTTATCAACATCAGATACATTATGCTGGTATGCAAAGACCTACTGCTCAGGAAATCCCATCTTATCCTGGGTATGCTTCGCCAAACCTAAATCAGCAGCTGCCTTTTGTAGCAACTCTCGAATTACCAGATCTTAACTGGCTGACGAGTGATCCAATTGCTTATGCCCCTTGGTGGCTAGCGATTCCTCATAAACTTCCCTCTGATATTCCTAAATTCAATGGTAATCCAGGTGAAGATCCATCGAATCACGTAATGACTCTTCATTTGTGGTGCTCATCTAACACCCTAAATGATGATTCGATTAGGCTTTGCCTTTTTCAGCTAATGCTAACTGGTCTGGCAGTGAAATGGTATATTGAGTTTCCTAGAACCTCGTTTGATAACTTCAACATCGTTGCCACAGGTTTTCTAATCCGCTTTTAGCTACCCATAAGGTACTAAACGGGAACAGAAATCTTTACCAACTTTAAATAGACAACAGCCACTCACATATCTGATCATATTCATGAGTGGCAACATCGTTGTCTAATGGTAAAGACATATGTTCCTGATCAGCTTCTAGCTGAGTGGTTTATTAAGTCATTATTACCTTCAATTACTGAAGATGTGGTGAAGGGAGGGGTTGTCACTGAAGAGCAAGTTATTGCTCGTGCTCAATATTTAGACTTGATCTATACTCAGTTTGGCACACTCTACAACAAAATTCCTGATGCTCCTAGACCAGAATTTTCCATTCCTCCCCCTCCTAAATCAAAAATGGACTCTCATGCTAGCAATGGCGTGATTGGTACCTCAAGTACACAAACCGCGAAGGCTCCATCTGAAAAAGCCCTTGCAGTTTCTAGTCAAAAAGAAAATGAAGAACCTCTTGCCTCGAAGATCAATGCCCTGTCATCTGACAAGGGAAAAAATCCAAAGCAACCAGGGGGCAAGAAGAAAGGGACAAACAAAAAGAAGAAACAAGAAGATTCAACTCCTGAGAAATCTTCAGGAAACCCTACTGGGTGAAAGAATCCTAATCAGCGATGTTTCATATGTGATGAGGACCATTATACGAAAAATTGTCTACATCGAGCTGAGGTCACGAAGTTTTTAAAGACTTCAAGTACCTCAGTGGTATTTACTGATCCGTTTCCAAACCCAGAAACTAATCTGGTTGCTACTGATCATGCTTCCCCATCCCAAGTGTTTATGCTATCCATCTCAAAATAGAAAAATGATGCTTTGATAGATCGACAAGGAATAAAGATTATGGGAATCCACCGTCGTCGAATAGTAAGGTTATAGATCAACCTAGTAGTTCGACAACAACTTCGCCAGAAGTTGTTCCACCCATCATTCTTGAATTAACTATAAAACCACCAAAGGGCGTAATACATAAATTGACATTTAATCCTCATGCTCGAGTAGCACAAAATTATAATATAGTGGAGGATCTGGCCTAATCGCCATAAGCTATGTTGACACTTGAAGTACTGCAGTTGCCCCTCCCAAAAGTAGGCTTTGTTATCATCAATAGGTGGGATTGATCCAACAAATTTGAATCTGGTGGCCTTTAATCATAAAGGATATGAACCTCAGTTACCGGCACAGCTTTTTTTCCTTATACAGATAAAAGCCCTCAACAAAACGGTTCATTGAACAATCATTGATGAGGGGGCATCTACTTGTATTATGTCAATGAGTTGCTGGAAAAATTTAGGCTCGCCACCCTTGTCATGATGATCAATGACATTAAAAGCATTCGATGGAAGAACATACATGCCATATCGGATACTAAGTAACTTGCAAGTTGAATTGGGGGGCAAGACAGTAGAAATTGAAGTCAAGGTCATTGATGGAAACCTTGACTACAATATCCTACTAGGCAGGCCCTGGATTTATGCTATGGTTGTTGTTGTGTCAACATATTTTAGAAAGATTGCATTTCCCTTCCAAGGCGAAATTACAATCATTGACCAACTAACCTTTTTCCCCAATAGTTTGCAAGTTACTGGAAGCATTCCATTGAACCATGGAAGTTCTCAATCGCTTCAAAATCTCGGAGTAGGTCTCCTAAAAGACCCTTCCTTAATGGGTACTTTTGCCCTCTCGCCTCCAAGTAATCTAGCGGAAGTGGCCACAGTGGAAACCTGTAACATGATACCTTCTACATCAACAAAGATTAAGAAGAACTCTGACCATTTTGATAGTATGGATCATCGCCAGGTGTTGCCCCCAAGCCGTATAGAATTGTTATAGCAATCAATTTTCTAGGTATGGGTAGCAAACCCAAACCAACACTCAGCAAGTATTTAGATACATAGGTCTCTAGAGTATGGCACCTCTTCCGATCCTTGGTCTCGTATACATTCTACAGACGAAGGAATCATTCAGTCAATGATGATAGGAGAGGCACCATGGGAAGATTACCACCATCATTCCCACCTTCAAGATAACAACAAAGGTTATTCTAGCAACCTAAATCATCCTTCAGTTTTTGATTTTCTATCAAATACTATAAATACGGTGGATTCTGAGTGAAACCTATCCAATATTGAAGAAACTATCGCCATTAATATTTCAACCAAACCTAATGTTGTAGAGAATATACATGTTGGCAAGTCATGTTCTCCTTCAGAACTGGAAATATACTACGCTCTCTTTCACGAATTCAGAGATGTCTTTGCATGGTCATATGAAGAAATGCCAGGTATTGACTCGAGTATCATTGAACAAGAAATAAAGATGTGTCTAGATGTCAAACTAGTAAGACAACGACTTTGACCGATTCACCCGAAGAAAGCCACCACCATTAAGGCAGAAGTTGAAAAACTTTTGCATGCTAGTTTCATTTACCCTATTCCTCTCACTGATTGGGTATCAAATATTGTTCTTGTTATCAAGAAGCAAGGAACAATTAGAGTGTGTGTCGACTATAGGGATGTAAATCAAGCTTGTTCAAAGGAAAACTATCCTACACCCTTTATCGACCAGATAATTGATGAATGTGCCAGATGCGAAATCTTTTCATTTATGGATGGATTTTCCGGATACAATCAAATCAATATCTACCCGCAGGACTAGTCAGAGACTGCATTTATATGTCCATGGGGCACATTCGCATACTATAAACTACCTTTCAATTTGAAGAACGCAGGGGAAAATTTTCTAATGGTAATGAACTACACCTTCCATGACATCAAGCACATCATTCAACCGTATCTCGAAGATCTACCAGCTCATTCACGAAAGTGGACTGATCATCTGTAGCATTTGAGAGCTATATTTCTACATTGCCGACACTACAAGACACGACTCAATCCACACAAGTGTGTGTTCTTTGTTGGTTCTAGTTGGTTACTTGGTTTTGTAGTTTCTAAGGATGGAATTCGACTTGACCCATGTAAGGTCAAGCAATCATTGACATGCCTCCACCAAAAAAATTTCTTCAGATTCAGAAACTCCAAGGGAAAGAACACTTTCTAAGGAGGTTCATTCCAAATTACGCTGAACTTGCTAAAGGTTATACACATCTTTTGAAAAAAGAAATACCCTTCAACTGGGATCAGGTTGTGCAAGCTTCCTTTGATGCTTTAAAAGCTTCCCTAGTAAAAGCATCATTAATGTACACTCCTGACTATCAAAAAGATTTTAACCTGTATCTCGCCGCTATAGATACAACCATCACCATGGTTTTAGTACAAGGAGACAATGGAATAGAACATCCTGTGTATTATTTAAGCCGCAACTTAAGTGATACAGAAAGAAAGTACTCCTATGTTGAAAAGTTGGCTTTAGCAGCTCTTCAAGTAGTACATAGATTTTGACACTATATACTCTTTCAAAAAACTACCATTTTGTCAGATTGCAACCCTATGACCTACATTTTGTCGCGTCAATTGCTAGGGGGAAAATATTCCAAATGGATAGCGATTTTGCAAGAGTTCGATCTGGAATTCACCAAATCAAAATCAAAGAAATCTCTAGTCTTCGCGGAGTTACTTTGTGACCTCCCATCATCATCCAACGATTTAACATCTAAAGCATCAATTGTGGATGAAATTTTGTTTTGATATTATCAAGCGACCCGTGGTATGGAGATATACTAATCTATCTCCAAATCCAAACATTTAGGCCTAACACCTCTCACTCGGAACAACGATGTATTCGATACCAAGAAAAACACTACATGATCGTCGATGATACACTTTACCGCCGTGGTGTTGATACAGTCCTGCGAAGGTGCCTCATGCATGAGGAGGCCGCAAAAGTCCTAAATGACTGTCATTCAGGAGCATGTGGGGCTCATTTATCTTCTTACGCTACTGCACAAAAGATCTTACGAGCTAGTTACTTCGAGCCCACTATATTCAAGGATTGTATAATCGCAGTCAGAAGTTGCCATGCCTGTCATATTTTCGATCGCGAAACCAGATTACCACCTGCACCGCTACATCCAGTAGTTACTGTTAGGCCATTCGCTAAATGGGACATAGATTTCATGACATGTAACCCCACCTTGGCCGGGGACCATGGGTATATCATAGTCGCTGTCGATTATTTTACCAAATGGGCTGAGGCAATGCCTACAGTAAACAATAGTGGCGAAATAGCTGATCTTTTCTTTTTCAATCATGTAGTCTATAGGTTTGGTGTTTCACAGGCTATAGTCACAGATCATGGATCGCATTTTCATAATCACATGATGGTTGATTTGACTTCCAAATTAGGACTGTCCCATGATAGTTCTACTCCATATTATCCGCAGGCTAACAAATAGGTTGAAGCGATCAACAAAGTCGTTAAGCACATGCTGTAGAGAATGATTGGAGTCGAAAAATGGAATTGGCATTTGATCTTATGCTCATCTCTATGGGCATATAGGACTTTGGTGAGAATTGTGACCAGATTTACGCCTTTTCAGTTGGTGTATGGTCTAGAAGTTGTCTTCCCAATTTAGTGTGAAATTTCATCTCTCAAGATCACAATCAATCTAATTCCTGAAACTTCAGAGGAAGAGGCTCGTTTCTTGGAACTAATCCACTTGGATGAAACCCATTGTGATGCTGCACTAGCTAATGAAGTACATAAGAAATGTGTCAAAGCACAATTTGACAAAAATATCAAGCCTCTGTCTTCTCGGAAGGTGACCTGGTCTTGCTCTATGATCAGGACTCTGATAAATTGGGAGTAGGTAAGTTTGAACCATTATCGATGGGCCCCTACATTATTAAACGAGTATTAGCGAAAGGAGCCTACGAGCTGGTAGATTACGATGTGATTCCACTATCGCAACTCCTAAATGGGTTGTATCTTAAGCGTTACTATGCTTGATCAAGTGTAGTAATATCTTTGTAGATATGCTTTTGTTACGTTTTTGTTTTCGTCAAGAGTTCTCATTTTGGTTAGGTAATCCACTTTGAATTTGTTGCAGATGTCAGTCCTTCTGGAATCATTTGTTTGGTACGCTGATGGAGCTAGTCGTAGTACACAAAACCTATCTTCTACAGCCTGGGCCATTTTTTCTCTAAGCAATGAGTTAGTGAGTTTTAGAGGGATATGTATTGGTCGATCAATGAACAACATCAATGAGTATAGTGCATTGATTGAGCTTCTCTCTGATGCCATTTCACATGGCATACACCGACTTGTTGTCAGGCTAGATTCGCAGCTCGTCATTCTACAGCTTACGACGTTTATTCCGTTCGAAACCCAGCTATTTATCGTATGTTCCTAAGAGTCAGGATTTTGGAAAGACAGTTTGATTCCATTCAATATCAATACATTTCCAGAAACTTAAACACATTAACTGATTCATTAGCAAATTATGTGTTAGATAGACATTTGCAGCATTTGTAAATAAAATCATTTCACATTAACATTTGCATCAGGATCACATAACTAAAATAAAACTTCGAAAATAAAAAATATATAACTGCTTACAGTTTTACAAAATGTTTTGTGTCCAAGACAAAATCGGTCACACGACGAAGAAACTCAAAAATGAATGCAAAAAATCACCCTAGACTAATGGTGCAGATGATAGCATGTCACCGCCTATGCGATCATACGCAACAGCCAAGTCAATCAACTTGGCATGCCAGTGGTATGTTGCTGTAACCTCAGAGGTAACTCGTCGGTCCTCACATCCTGAATGCCAAGAGTGAGACACTTGAACTAATCCTGCAATACTACCAAGGTCTCTTCTATGTCCAGATCACGAAGGACAACCCTCCATACAACCTCTCCTGCTGGAGCATCAGCTACTGCCCATGGGCGCGCTGGTGGTCACACTGGCCCAATATCTGCACACACATATGAGTTCAATTAGTCTTGATAACAGTTAAAGGCATAGAAACATAATAAAACTGATAAACAAAGATATGGTCAAATCATTTTATCCATAACACTCCACTGCTCGCCAGCCGGTAACACCAAATCCAAGCCACCACGGATATCCATCCCAACATATGGATACTCTGCAAAGACCATCTCCTGACAGTTGAACCACTCAAAGAAGGCATCAGAGAAAGAAATATGTGATTGATCAGCATGTCTCGCCATAAGATCAACCCACCTTTGCATCTGTGGTTCCGTCGACACTAGCAATCCTAGTGAAATGTACTGAGGCTGCATCAGTGGAATCCTCTCCAAGGAAAGAACAGTCAAAATGGAATTGTATCCAAAGTTATTGGATCTTCCATTATTTACCTTGGAGAGTTGTTCTTTTATGACCGGAAGTACCGCCTCACACCAAATGAATACCTTTGGTTCTAGGCATTCCAGGGCATACTGCATATAAGATCTATTTGCCAAATGAAGAGCCATGCTACCAGCCAATCTAGTGAAGGTGAATAAAATTGTCCTCAAGCGCCGATTAGTGACATCTTGGATATCAATCTTACCATCCCTGCTAGGCTGAGATCCATCTCTACAATACTAACGGATGTAATCTCTCACAGATTCACCCCCACGAGTGGATCCTGATAGTGAAAGAGGGACCCCACGCCTCGATAACCCCATCAGAAAGTAGATGTCCTTGACTTTCAATGGAATGGATTTGCCTATAATCTGGAATACCTGGTCGATTGGATCCCAAGCATTGAGCAAATATTGCAACAAATTGATTTGTTGCCTCATGCTGGATATGTGGAAGAATTTGAGAAAATCATAGTTTCGTAATGCAATAACTGTGCCCGAATCATGTAAAGCAATCATGTCCTCTTCTTCATGTTCACGTTCACACCATGTGATGACCATATTGATCTGATAAATCTCTGAAACACAGGCAAAAGATAGATTAGGATCCTGATTTGAGCAAAAACAGGCAAAAATTTCATGAAAAATCACTGTGTAAAGTTTCCCCGCTGCGCCTATCGCACCCTGCCTATGAGCAAGGTGAGATGCATACTGACTAGCCAGTGTATAGCTCAGTATGCATCACACCTTTTGATGCAGGCCAAGTGCGATGGATGGAGAACGAGTTCTTCAAACCACAAGGACCCAGAAGCAGGGAAAAATTCGCTCAAAATCAGAAAAGAATGGAATGAAAATGAAGAGCTCAAGGTTGGCTCCTACATGGTCCTGACGGCGTGAAGAATAGTCCACTAAATCTCACTAAATCACCTGGTGAAATTTGAGAGGGAAAGCCACTCCAGAGCTCCAAAATCCCAAATTTGAAATGAAAGGGTAAAAATGAGAGGTAAAACTACTTTTTATGTTACTATTCACATACTTCAAGTAATATGTTAGTTTTTAATTCATTTTTTAGACATGTATATGTATTTGTAATCAATTTGATGGAGCGCTTGAGTAGGTTGAACGACTGAAGAAAGAATCTAACGTGTTAAATGGTAAATTGAACATCTTAGACCATTATCATGAGCAATGTTTCTGCAAGGTTCAAGCTCGTTAAAAAATAAACCCGCCTGTGAGCATAGTTTCTCTCGGTTCAAGCTCATTAAAAAATGAATCCACCCTCGGTAAATAACCTTTTTGATTGCTCTGCTATCAACGTTTTGAAACTTGGCTGTGTTCCTACCATCACCTCCATTATTTTGGCCAATCATATGCTTCCACTTGATTGTTTACCCTTTTGAGGAACCGCTGCGACGAGTGGTCCTGTTAGCCACCCTCTTCACACTACCATGTTTTGAAAAGTTCTAATCTTAGCAGGAACCAGTTGCTACCCAAAACAACACTTGTTCCTCAAAAACGAATCTCTTTTAAACTCTTTTTAGACTCGTTAAATATAAAACGATTGTCGAGCTATTGGCCTTTCCAGCTCGTTAAAGTAAAGGGAAACACAATCCCTCTTGTACATTTTAATATTTTTGGACCTGAGGGATTATCCTACAAAAAAGATTGAGTGCTTGTCTTTTTCGGTTCGCTAAAGCAATCGAAAAGTCATCCCTTTCGTATTATTTTATACTTTTTTCAGACTTAAGGGATTATGCTACGAAAAAGGACTACTGGAGTTTCCTTTTCGTCCCTTCTCAAACTCTCTAAACATGAAAAGGACCAAATTATCGTTGTCGTTAAACTCGTTAAAACAACAGCGACAAACTTGTCCATCCAGACAAGAACGTGTTTCATTGTCTCTAGGCTCTCTAAAACATAGCGATAGGTTTGCCCGAAGGGCAAATTATAGAACAAGCATATGTTATCCTCCTCAAGCTTGACAAAAATAAAGAGGTACTGGTCAGTAATTACTGGGAAAAAAGGGAAAAAAACTTGAAGAATTTTATTGGTAGCAGGTCGCTCTTGAACATGACACTTTCAGTCCATCACCATGATTGAGTCAAGTTGGGTTATTTCGTTCACCGGTCATATCACCATTGGTCCTCCGTAACATCCATCGTTTGGGGTTAATGCTACCAATCCATCTCAGTGTCACCGACATGTTCAAGAGAAGTCATTCAGAGAATTTACCATCCAGCTAACGCCTCATCCATTGCAATACCTTCACCCTTCATTTTTCATGACTGCCATTCCTAAACCTTGTATCATCATATTGTTTTCACCTCCAGAAAAAATCATTTGCTTCGTTTTGTGTCGTAGATGTGGGATACATCAAGGCCCTCCTATGATGGGTCACTTCTTGTCGACATCAGCGCATTATCCAAGAAGTTGACTTAGAAACAACCCTTTTAGTAATTTGAAGCTTGCATGCCTCAATGACAAGTTTCTTACTTCCGGCAACAGGTTTACATCAATGGCCTTTGACCAAAAGATTTTGCGTGGTGTTCGACAACGACTCATATATTCACACCACATGAATTGTACTGTAGTACCTTGAGGGTCATTATCATTATCAGTGACTCCTCTCGTGCCTGTTAACAGCGCACATTATTGGCTGGTAATCAGGCGATGTCTTTCCATGTTCGACTTTAGAACATCTTTTCACATGGATCGACTTGTACATCGAGCGAAGATTGAACGAGTTTGAAGACCCCGGATCTAGTTTCATCCATTCGAGATGTGATATATTTAGGAAAATAAAGACATCAATTGTACACAGAAGCTGCACAGATAATCATCCAAGCTAAGGGATGATGACTCTACATATAAAGAATCACCGGTTTGCAACAGCAAACGATTATCTGTCCTGTATACATGAAAATGAATTTATAAGGCTGAGCATGGGAATGCCCGCCTCAGCCAGATCATGAAAATAATATGATGATGATGCATTGTATTGTATCTTATATAGGTCACCTTCCAGTTCGAATACCTTGGATCCTCATGATAAAGCATTTCACCCGACATCAAAAGATTTATGACCTCATGCTTTAGGGGTAAATTGTTATAGACATATTTGGGCACTTCAACCCCAGTCACATATGTCAATAAAACAAGGGCTCTTTAGCCCCTAAAAGTGTTGTTTCATACCCTAAAGGATCATGGTCAACTGATTACATCATTTCCCAGAAGTTCCACTTGAAAAACCACTCAGAACTGGCCAAAATTGGACCATAATGACTGCTCCATGGTCAAGGTGCGATGCATACTGGCTGCTACACTAGCCAGGTACAATTCATACTGAAGAGGCCTTCTGTAGGGTGTAATGAGCGAGAGTGGACAAATGGTAGAGATAGTTCGCTAAGTGGAAACTCATGGAATCTTCTAGAAACTTTTCCCATGACACTTGCCTCTCTGAATTCGCCCAAGTATGAGTAAGAGATCAATGAAATCTCCAAGTGGAACCAAGAACTATCAGTGGAATGACACTAATCAAAAACCTAGAGCTGACTCACACCCTTGCAAGGCATCTATAAATGGATCCCTCATCTGAGAGATCTAGAGGCTGGAAGTTTGTAATTTGTAAGAAAGTGCTGTTGGTTTATCTTTGAGAAGAGACATTTTATTGTTGGGTGATCTTGCTTTTCATGAGGTGAAGAGGGCTTTGATGCTGGGAGGATGATGCTGGATCAAACAACTGGGTTGTAATTCTCTCATCTACTATTAATAAAGTTCTTTGAGTTTTCCTCCATATAATCGTGTATTTGTGAATCTTGTTATTTGTGAACGCAATTATATGGTCATTGTATTTCTGTTTCTCCATTGTTTATGATATTATAGATCTAGATGCTTTGATGGTGTTTTGTTACTTTGACTCTACAGGTATTCTCTAAAGTGGGACAAGCGAAAACTGCTTGTTATCATTATCATCACCTATCCATTCTTCATTTTCTACTTCTATCATTGTTTTTGCAAGTGGGTGGAATGCAAATTTCTTTGTTGAGCTTCCATCTGAGACGAACATGTGTCTTGATCTACAACATATAAAATCATCAGCTATAGCTAACCATGGCCTTCCTCAAATGAATAGATGTCCTCCTAAATTATTCTTGGATGTTAAAAGCATGAAATCAACAGGATATTCCCAAGAATCTAAGGATACATATATATCTTCTAGCACACCATCAAGTTTAAATACATACCTATCTCCTAATTGTAACAACATTGGTGTGTATTGAATATTAGGAAGCTTCAATTTATCTATAGTTTGTTTTCTCATTATGTTTATGGTTGTTCCTAGATCAATCAATGCGTTTTGTATTTCAGTTCCATTGATGTGTGCTTTCAGAATGGGGCTTCCTGGATCTAAATATTTTTGAATTGTAGTCTTCCCCATCATGATATCTAAAATTCTCCCGACTAGTTTTATTCTTTTTATTTATTTTATTTTTCTTCCTAACCTTTGAGTACTCAATTCCTTAATTCATTTTGCAAAAATTGGTATTTCTTTTATTTCTTGTAATAAAGGAATTTTTATACAGACAATTTTCAATTAATCTAACATATCATAATCAGGAAATATGATTTTCTTTTCTACTCCTTTATCTATTTTCAACCATGCAGGAAAAGGTGGTCTTGAGATAACTATTGAACATTGTTCTATAATAAGAGTATTATTAGAATTTGTAGGATTTTTTTTTCTTCTGTTTTAATATTTTCTTTCTAAGGAAGGGAAATATCTTCTTAAGAGTTATTATTATCTTTTTGAGAATTATTTTATGTTTCCTGAATAAAAATAGATGGTTTCTTCCTTTCTAATACTCTACCATACCTTAATTTAACATTATTAAGATCTAGTGGAGTTATCATATAAGATTGAGGATTCTGTCATTCTATGTTGTAAACAGGTTGTGAAGTTTTATTTTTTGGATTTGGGAGTGGTTGAATGGTAATTGATTTGGTCTTTATGAAAATGGAAAAGAAAGTTGTGGATTTGCATTTGGAGCTTGAGCTTTAGGTAACTGGTTGGTTTGAGGGAAGTATTGTGGTGGAAAATTTGGATAAGGTAGCGGATATTGTTGATATTGAGAATATATTCCATAAGGATTTTTCCATCCTTGATTCCAATATTTTGGTTGAGACCAAGGCTACCATGGCATAGGTGGATTCCAATTATTTTATGAAGATTGTGAAAAGTTTTGAGGATTAAAACCTTGAGTTTGATTTGTTTGAGGATTTTTCCATGGTCTTTTGGCAATAAAGCAAAGAGGGTCTACCTAATTTGGCATTCCTTCTGTACTGAAAACAACTTTAAGACTTGGTATAGAGTGACATTCTTTTGTATTGTGATTTTCTGCACATATAACACAGGTTTCTATACTTTTTAAATCTAAATTACATTCTCTCATAGCATGTTTCTTTCTACATCTAGGACAAAAGATGGATAATGAAGAATTTCCGTCTTCCTACATGTTCTGTATTTTAAGGGTGTCAATTTCCTCACTTAGACTCCCTTGAATATTTTCTTTAAATTTATCAAGCAAACTACCTATTTTTGCCCCACTTACTGTCCTGACATACAAATTTATTTACTCTTGATAAAACATGATCCGTTGGACTCTTCCCTATTCTTGCTTTACCTCTTGAAATATGTACACATAGATCACAAATATATGCAAATGGTAACTATGAAATATCACCTTTTCCCATTATATTGAGAAGATCAATCCACTCATATTTAATGGATTTTATTAAGAGAGCTTTCAGATTTTCCTCATCCATATTATTCATTTTTTCCCTATGAATATTGTAAACAAATCATTCGACAAAATATTCAAGATTTCATTTTCTTTTTGTACCATTTTGAAGAATACATATTTAATGCTATGAGGCATAAAATAATCCTTGTATTTCTCCAAGAATGCATCTTTCATTTGTGCCCATGGTCTTGTATAATTCGTTCCTAAAATCATAAACCATTTTAATGTTGAGACCTTTAAGGTGGCAGGGAACAATTTTAGTTTTTGAGCATCATGCAGATAATCATATCATCTACATAATAGTTCAATGTCTTGGGGTCTTCACTTCTTATCCATGAAAATTAGGGAGGATAGAAGGTGAGATATTTTTCATTGTTAAAGTTGTATCCTCCTCAAGGATAGGGAATCAAAAACCTTTTGGATCTCCTCTTCCTCTACCTCTACCACCTCCTCTTCCACCTCCTCTATTTCCTCCTCCTCCTCCTCCAATCCTATGTTGTTCACCATTGACATTGTGTACTTCTCATTCTCCTTCTTCAACCATGATGGATTCCTCAGAATAAATATCACGTTTTACAATATTGTTGGCATTATGACATAGGTTTAGCACTATGACACAGGTGTTGTCCTTGATGGCAACTCACTCAAATGACAGATCACAGTTCAAGCTCTCAGAATGAAAGAAAAAGAGATATACACAGTTTCCTCTTAACCAAGCCGCATATAAACGCGGGATCATCGATCAAAAGGCGTGTATGCGTATACACACACTTTCACGCATTGAAAAGCACGTACATGTGGGAAAACTCATTTTTAGTCCACGGTATTTGGTCCTTGGTATTTGGACCTGTGGTTGTGGACCATGGTATTGCATCCGAAGTGTTGAACCCAGGTATTGGGTCCATGGTATTCATTCTCTATGGTTTTGGACCTTGGTATTGAGTAAGGCCTAAGGCTATAAAAGGCAAAGGAGATCATTAGGCAAAGGCATTGACTCAAGCGTTGAATATCTGATGAAGAATAAGATCTAGAATACTGGTCATTAGGTAATGGTGCATAGCTGGATCTGAATCAAGGAGGAACCTGATCGTTAGAAGAAGGATAAGTTCTATTGATGGGTCAAGATCTTAAGGTGTGAATAGTAGTATCTTCCTGTTATTTTGATCTGTTATATTTTGCGCATGACTTGATCTATAAATCTGATGTCTGACTAAGTGGAAAAGGTAAATTATCTTTTATAGATTTGTACGCAAGTTTAGCACAGTAGAAGCGTGTATACATGTAGGTTCATTAATTCAAAATAGCATATACGCAGGTTAGCCTTAATACATCAGCGTATGCATGCAAGTTCTGTATATTGAGGTAGCGTACGTCTCATGAAATATGTTTTAGCTACTTCTGTTCATTGTTGCAGTGTTCAGGGTTCAAGATTGGTTCTAGTTACTGTTACTTTATTCTAGTTACAACTTTCTGAGAAGTGATTGGTTAATTCAGTACTGGTTTGTACAAAGAAGATTGGTTGATGGAGATATACTTGATGTTTGATTTATGTTATTCATGGATCCAATCTGAAAATTTATGAAACATGGTCCCTAGAAGAAAAGAGAAGGTTGTAACCTTCTGCAGGTAGCAGCCTACGTACTGGTATAAGACTGTACCAGTACAGAAACATTGTAAAAAGAAGTTTCTAATTAAAAGAAGATAGAGACGAGTTGCAGCAGGTGGTTTTCACACACATTGGGTTTCCACCTTATATCTTGTGTTCTTATGTGTGACTGCCTATTCTGTTTACTATTCCTAGTTACCGTTTATATTGTTTGATGCACAGATTAATGATCAACATCTGAAGAATAATTTAAATTACAAGTCTGCTGGTTATACGCTAGTTTCCTTAACTGCAGTTGCGTACATACACGGTTTTTACTAACTGAAGTAGCATTTACAAATCTAATTGTAAAATGAAAAATAATTGACCTGATAATACTGATTCACCCCTCCCTCTCATTATTATTTCCAACAATTGGTATCAGAGCAGGTCCCTCAGAAGAAGCTTGATCGCTTGAAGGAAGATCTATCATCATGAGCAACTATGAAAAGGAGGCATCTATCAGGCCACTAATCTTTGATGGAAGCAAATTTGTCTATTGGAAGGTAAGAATCACAACCTATCTTTAATCTCTTGGTACAGAAGTTTGGGATATTGTGGAAACAGGATACACATTTCCATCAGCGACTCCTACAAATACAACTGGTAAGAAGTAGTATGAAACAAATGCAAAGGTTGTCAATACTCTATTAGGGAGTTTATCTCAATCAAAATTTGCCAAGGTTATGCAACTCAAAACCGCAAAAGAAATATGGGACAAGATTGTTCTGAGCTATGAAGGAGACGATCAGGTAAAACATGTAAAACTACAAACTCTCAGAATTCAATATGAAAATCTCAGAATGTACAATGATGAAAGTGTGGCTAATTATTTCTTACATATAGATGAGATTGTTAATTGTATGAAAAAATTGGGTGAAGAGATAAAAGAAGTTACTTTGGTTGAAAAGGTTATAAGATCCTTGTCTTCTAAGTTTGAATCAAAAGTCTCTGCCATAGAAGAAAAATAGGATCTACAGAGTATTACCATGTCACAGCTACACGGAATCCTAACTGCTTTCAAAATGAGAAAAGTGGGACCATCATACAAGAGAGAAGCCGCATTCAAAGCTTCAGGAAAAGAAGATTGCAATGAGTCAAGACATATGTCAGAAGGACAGGAAGAATCAAACTTTGTCAAGAACCTTCAATGAGGTTCTGGAAGATTCAGAGGTAAGCTACCTTTCAAATGCTTTGCTTGTGGAAGAGTCGGTCACTATGTGGCCAGGTGTCCTCAGAAAGACAAGCTTGATAAAGGTAAGGAACCAGTTAGATGGAAAAAAAAATAGAATGTAAGTAAGAAGAGCTATTATACACATGAAGACAATGATGGATTTTCAATTAGTGATGAAGATGAATAATGTAATGATTATAGACTTTTGATGGCTTTTGAAGATGATGATTTCTTGGATGCTATAGATGAAAATGATCTCTATGAAGAAATTTCTAAACTTAAAATATGTTTAGAAGAAAAGAGTATGATCATAAATACTCTAACATTCAAACTTGCTGAAAGGGAAAAACACAGTGAAAAGTTAGAATGCGAAATTGTGGGACTTAGAAAAAATATTGAGAAAACAAAAGCTCTTAATCTTAGATTTTCGAAAGGATCTAAAACTTTAGATGAGATTATCAAAGTGCAGTGTTCTCCACTAATCAAGACAGGTCTTAGATATACTGAAGAAGCATCTCAAGCATAGAAGCCATCCACCTTCAAAAGTTATCTTGATGCAACAAGGAGAAGTGAACAAGTTGACAATCGACAACAAAGGCATAGAGCAGATCACCAGGTAAATCAGGGTCAATTTACCTCAAGGATGAACAGAGATCACCAAGTACATCAGGGACAATCTACTTCAAGGATGAACAAAAGCCACAATCAACCGCATGTAAATCATTCTTAATTTGCCTCAAGAATGAATGTCTATGGAAACTATAATCACTTGGACGGAAGGTTTGATAATCGCAGAAATTTCTTTAATGGCCAATGTTTCTCTTGTCATAATTTTGGACACAAAGTAGCTCAATGTGTTGCCTACAAGACCATCATGACCAGAGAAGCATGAAATCAAAGGTGTGTGAATGGAATCATGAAAAGAACCTACAATAAATGTTCTGCTCTTGAAGATGAAATAGAATGTTGTATTTGTAACAACTTCGACCATGAAGATTCTGAATGCAGGAGTAGGTTTCGGCAAACAACTCAGAAGGAGAAAGCTTCATTGAGTCCCAAAACATGGAAAAAGAAAGAACTGCAACTAGAAAGATGTGGTATAGCCTTATATGCGGAAGGACAGGAAAATAAGTGGTACATCGACAGTGGATGCTCGAAACATATGACAGGTGATAAAGAAAAACATTAGTCATATAGTGCCTTCAAAAAGGAAAGGAAGGTCTCATTTGGAAATGACACCCCTACATTCATAAAAGGTAAAGGTTCTGTTATTTCGAAAGAAAAAGTAAAAGCTGGAAATGTTATGTATGTTGATGGCTTAAAACATAATCTATTGAGTGTTAGTCAATAGTGTGATCAAGGAAATGAGGTAATATTTCGATCAAATGGATGTATTTCTCGTGAGCTTGATACAGGAGAAACAGTGATCAAAGTCATAAGAACTCCAAATAATTTATACATACTCAAGGGATGACAACAACAATACTATCTAAGCAATAATGATGAACATTGGCTATGGCATAGAAGATTGGGGCATCTAAGCTTCTCACAGATAAGGAAAGCATGCAAATATGAGGCGGTTCGTGATCTCCCTGACATAAGAATTCTAGACATGACAATATGCAAATCATGTCAGTTTAGTAAACAAATCAGAACTAATTTCTCTGAGAAGGAAGGATCAACTAGTAAGCCACTTGAACTTGTCCATATTGATGTATGTGGTCCATCTAGGAAAAGGTCACCTCAAGGAGAAGAGTACTTCATATTTTTCATTGACAAATTTTCCAGGATGTGTTGGATAGGACTTTTGAAGCATAAAGACAAAGATTTCGAAAAGTTTAAAGCATTCAAAGCCTTGGTTGAAAATGAATCAGATTGCAGAATCAAATGCCTCAGGTTCAATCGAGGAGGGGAATTTACCTCGGATGAATTTTTTTATTTTTGTGAAGAACATGGAATAAGAAGGGAATTCTCTACTGCAAGGACTCCTCAACAAAATGGAGTAGTGGAAAGGATGAACAGAATGGTTCAACAAATGGCTCGTGCTATGCTTGATGAGTCTGGAACTCTCGGAACCTTCTAGGGGGAAGCTGCATTTGCTGCAATTACTATTCTCAGCAAGACAAATGTCCGTGTGAACAACACTCAAACTCCTCATGAACTTTGGTATGGTAAGACTCCCATGTTAAAATACTTCAAAATTTTTGGAAGCAAATGTTACATCAAAAGGACTGATGAAAACCTTGGCAAGTTTGAACCTAGAGCAGATGAAGGCATTCTCCTTGGTTTCTCTCCCACCAGCAAAGGATATAAGTGTTACAATAAAAGACTTGGAAAAATTGTTGAAAGTATTGATGTAGTGGTTGATGAATAAGGAAACATTCCTAGGCAGGTAAAATCCAAAGATTTCGAAGATGATGAGGACTATCCTTCAACATCAAATCAAACTTATGATGAAGAAGAAACCCATGAGGCACCAGAACAACAGATAAGGATAGAAGAAAAGACTCCATCCAAGTATGTTCAGAAGAATCATCCAGAAACTCAAATTTTGGGGCAGAAAGAAGCAGGTGTAGAAACAAGAAGAACTATCTCAGAAGCTTCAAGCTATCTAGCATTTCTTTCCTCCACTGAACAACGAAATGTAAGTGAAGCATGAAAAGATGAATGCTGGGTCAAGGCCATGAATGAAGAACTTGAGCAGATTGAAAAGAATAATACTTGGGAGTTGGTTCCTAGACCAAATGATAAGAATGTCATAGGGACAAAATGGATATTAAAAACAAGCTGAATGAAAATGAAGATGTTAATAGAAATAAGGCCAGACTTGTTTGTAAAGCGTATGCTCAATAAGAAGGCATAGAATTTGAATAAAATTTTGCACCGGTTGCTAGACTTGAGGCCATAAGAATGTTCCTTGCTCTTTCCAGCTTTCAGAAGTTCAAATTATTTCAAATGGATGTGAAATCTGCCCTTTTAAATGGAGACTTAGAAGAAGAAATGTATATTGAGCAACTAGATGGATTCATCCTTGGAAATGATCCAAAACTTGGATGCAGACTTAAGAAGGCATTCTATAGTCTTAAACAGGCTCCAAGGGCTTCGTATTATCATCTGGACAAATACCTCCATCAACAAAGTTTTTCAAAAGGATCAACAGATAGCAATCTATATCTAAAAATTGATAATGATAAATTGCTAATACTTGTTGTGTATGTTGATGACATCATCTTTAGTAGCAATGAAGAAGCCATGAGTCAAAACTTTGCCTTGGTAATGTAGAAAGAATTTGAAATGTCCTTGCTTGGTGAGCTAACATACTTTCTTGGTTTACAAGTCCAACAAAATAAAGAAGGTATCTTTTTATCACAAACCAAGTACCTTAAGCAGATCTTGAAGAAATATGGCATGGAAGATTCAAAACCAGTATGTACCCTTATAGTAATAGGATGCAGCCTCAACGCAAATGATGAATCAACAACAGTACATCAACCAACCTATAGATCCATGATTGGTAGTCGACTCTATCTGACGGGTACCCGACCAGACATCATGCATGCAGTGGGAATAGTTGGAAGATTTCAGGCAAATCCAAAGGAAGCACACCTTCAGGTAGTTAAGAGGATTTTCAAATATCTTCAAGGAACACAAAACTATGGCTTATGGTATCCTAGAGATACAAATATCACACTTCATGCATATACAGATGCAGATTGGGCAGGAAGCGTGGATGATAGAAAAAGCACTAGTGGTGGTGCATTCTTTATGGGTTCCAGACTAGTATCTTGGTTCAGCAAGAAACAAAGATCAATTGCTTTATCTACAGCTGAAGCAGAATATGTGGCTGCCACATCTTGCTGCACACAACTCCTTTGGATGATGCAAACTTTGCAAGATTTTCAAATCACTTGTACTCCACCTATCGCCATTTTATGCGTAATACAAGTGCAATCAGTATTTCAAAGAATCCTGTCATGCATTCAAATACCAAGCACATACCTATCAAGTATCATTTTCTCCAGGAACAAGTGCTTGAACAAAAGGTAAAATTGGAGTATGTTCCCTCCAAGGAACAGGTTGCTAATATAGTCACAAAAGCATTGCCCAGGGAGACATTTGAATACCTTAGACAGAAGCTGGGAGTAGTTGATGCATCATCTTGTTGTTGAAACTTATTTGTTTCAGAGAAAAGTGGTTGTACACAAGTTTCATGAGGAGTATCCACGTATATACGCGGGTTTATGTGGAGACAGTCGTGTATATGTTGGTGTGAAGAAAATCAGTGGGCCAGACTCAGGATGAAAAGAGTCTGATATGGGTTTGACAAAGACCATCTGGCACAAGTTTAGGGGAAGCATATACACTTCTAATAATGCATTGTTGGCATTATCTTAGAATATCTTGGATTAAGTTCCCAGTTGTTTCTGGTTTCAAGTGAAACAGGTGCAGAGGGAGATCATGGTTGCTAGTCTGAATGACAATTGACAGATGCTGCTAATTATAGTTGTTGATGACTATCATAGTCTTGTTGTAGATATTCCGTCTCTGTGAATTGTATTCCTTTTCTTTATCAAGGTCATGCATTGGCCTACTTTGGTTTCCCCACTATGCCTGGGATGGATGATGTAATGTTCTTGTTTTATCTTGTGTAAACTTTTGGTGTATCCCCACTTGGTTGGGTGGATGAGTCAATATAGGTATATCCCCACTTGGTTGGGAGATGGATTCATGTATGAGGCTTTGGAGATAGGAAGATAATTTATGATGTATAAAGTCATGTATCTTCTTGTAGAACATCTTCTTGCAGACCTTGCCTACAGTCAGGGGGAGCATGGACAGCACAACAGAGCAAAGATTTCAGCATAAACTCAGGGGGAGGATAACCCTTTGAACTTGATGAAAAGGGGGAGAATGACTATGAGTGACTTGGGGTTTCCATCAAGTCTAAAGAGGGAGATTGTTGGCATTATGACACAGGTTTGGCGCTATGACATAGGTGTTGTCCTTGATGGTAAATCACTCAAATGACAGAGCACAGTTCAGGCTCTTAGAATGAAAGAAAAAGTGATATACGCAGTTTCCTCTTAACCAAGCCGCGTATACATGCGGGATCATCGATCAAAAGGCGCATATGCGTATACACGCACTTTCATGCATAAAGAAGCGTGTACATGTGGGAAAACTCATTTTTAGTCCACGGTATTTGGTCCTTGGTATTTGGACCTGTGGTTGTGGACCATGGTATTACATCCGAAGTGTTGAACCTAGGTATTGGGTCCGTGGTATTGATTCTCTATGGTTTTGGACCTTGGTATTGAGTAAGGCCTAAGGATATAAAAGGGGAAAGAGATCATTAGGCAAGGGCATTGACTCAAGCATTGAATATCTGATGAAGGGCAAGATCTAGAATACTGGTCATTGGGTAATGGTGCATAGCTAGATCTGAATCAAGGAGGAACCTGAGCGCTAGAAGAAGGATAAGTTTTATTGATGGGTCAAGATCTTAAGGTGTGAATAGTAGTATCTTCATGTTATTTTGATCTGTTATATTTGGCGCCTGACTTGATCTATAAATCTGATAATCTAGGTTTAACTGATGTTTGAATAAGTGCAAAAGGTAAATTATCTTTTATAGATCTGTACGCAGGTTTAGCACAGCAAAAGCGCGTATACACATAGGTTCATTAATTCAAAACAGTGTATACACAGGCTGGCCTTAATACATCAGCATATGCACATAGGTTCTACATATTGAAGTAGCATACGTCTCATGAAATATATTTTAGCTACTTCTATTCATTGTTGCAGTGTTCTGGGTTCAGGATTGGTTCTAGTTACTTTTACTGTATTCTGGTTACAGCTTTCTGAGAAGTGATTAGTTGATTCCATACTGGTTTGTACAAAGAAGATTGGTTGATTCAGATATACTTGATGTTTGATTTATGTTATTCATGTATCTAGTTTGAAAATTTATGAAATGTGGTCCCTAGAAAAAATAGAAGGTTGTAGCCTTCTGTAGGTCAGCACCTACGTACTAGTACCTCAGCTAGTACAAGAGCTAAGGGGGTTGTAGCTACCTTCCAGGAGAAGTTGGAGAATGAGAGAAGGTTGTAGCCTTCTACAGGTAGCAGCCTGCGTACTAATATAATATTGCACCAGTACAGAAACATTGTAAAAAGAAGTTTCTAATTAAAAGAAGATAGAGACGAGTTGCAGCAGGTGGTTTTCACCCACATTGGGTTTCCACCTTATATCTTGTGTTCTTATGTGTGACTTCCTATTCTGTTTACTGTTCCTGGTTACTATTTATATGGTTTGATGCACAGATTAGTGATCAACATCTGAAGAATAATTTAAATTACAAGTCTGCTGGTTATACGCTAGTTTCCTTAACTGCAGTTGCGTACATATGTTGTTTTTACTAACTGAAGTAGCATATACAAATCTGATTGTAAAATGAAAAATAATTGACCTGATAATACTGATTCACCCCTCCTCTCAATATTATTTCCAACAAAGATGATTTTCTATATTTTCTTCTAGTTCTTCTGGTTACCCTATCAATGGTTTGAAGTAGGTTTCTTCTTCCTCTTTCTGTGTAGGAACTTCCAACTCTTGAGCTAGAAGTTGTTCTCCAGTTGAAGATAGGAAGATTATTCCTATTGTTGGAGATGTAGGATACACTTCAATTACATATTTTGTTGATGAAGTTGATGAATCTTTAGGTTGGATTTCATATCTCAAGACTTCAGGAAGTCTATATTGGCCTTTTATGGATGGAATTCAAGTTTGTGTGGGTGGTGTGGCACTACGTGGTCGTGGTGGAGTGAGCGATGATGTGAGAATTAAACTTCTTCCTCAACCTGCAAACCTACCTCTAGAGTCTCTTTCCCTATGCATATCATGTTTTTATCTGATTTTTTTTTTTATAAGGCTTCTATTTACACTTCCTTGGCAATGGTGCCAATTTTTTTTATTAATTTAATGTTCTTAAATTGTAAGCATAAATTATTGACCGGAGTTGGTAAACTTGTGAAGTGCAATTGCACTATATATGCTAGAAACATTTCCTTTAGTTTGTAATATGATGGTTATATTTGTTTTCGCATTTTTGTTGTTAACTAGGTTCCTATTAGATTAGAGTTAGGTTTCTACAAATTAATAAGTGGAGGTTAAGCTATTGTTAAAATGATCTACCAGGTCATACCTATATTAAGTATCATTCTAAATCATCTTATGTTAATCATTCTAACATTATGAATCTATCTTAAACACCTTGCTGCTATTAAACTGAGTATTGAAATTCAAATGATTCTAAGAGCAAGAAAATGATCCCTCAAAAGCTGTCTACAATATATACACAAAAATTGATTCTAAAAAGCATGAAAGTAATCTACTAATGCTGACTACAGAATATATACAAGTTCTGATTCTAAAGGCATAAAAATACTTATAGTAATTAAGCAAAAAACGTTGAAGAACTAAACCATTAAACGACCGTGAAGAAATTTAAGCACAAATGAAATAAAAAAATGATAAACGAAATAATGATATGTAACTGAGTTATAATGAAATGATGAAACAATGACACAAGGAAACTAAACTAAAATGAAATGATAATGCTATAACAAAAACAATAAAATGAAATAAACTAAACCTAGATTGTCTGCAGGGGCCCTCCGCATACAGTAGGTATAAATCACGCTCACATACGCATCGAATATTGGAAAGGTAACTTTAATTCTATACGAGAACAAAGGTTTGTTTCACAATTATTCAGAAATTTAACTATTACTTTCTTGTTATCATTTACAGAGGATACATTTGTATATATAAAATGCGTGCTTAATAGTTTGATACTTCTATGCCTACAGGTCTTTTAATCAACCATTATTCAAACTGGAAACTTAACAATAAATGCGTTGTCTCATCAATTTTCTATTTGGAAAGCAAATCGAAAAAATGTGACGCATTTGGACTTATGTTGCTACATGTTTGACCCATGCATTTGACTGTGCCATTGTATGATTCCTTTAGTGAATTGGCTTGAGCAAATAGGAGGAGATCCATGAGGGGATCATTCCATAACTGCCCATGTGCTTCTTTCTTTGTTCCTGCATCAGAGCCCCACAAACCATGGAGATAGTTGCAGATTTGTAAAATAGCTGCAAAAACATGGTAATTTTATAGCTAACGAAATTTTTAACATAATAATAAGGCACATTAATGAATATGAAAAATATGACATATGACGGATTTTACCTTGTCAAAATCTATGATTTAATTCTTTATTAAGTTGATAGCAAAAGAGGAAAATGGAGGAAAAAGGGCGTAAAAAGAAAACAATTATGGAACTGTGCAAGAGGAATTGGTTGAAAAATATTGTTTGAACAATGTAAACTTTGAAAGGGGAACTATAAACTCAAGATGTGAACTCTGGCCAAATGACCCCAAAAAAACATCAAAAACCAGTGCTAAAAACGAAAAGCGTGTATACTGGAACGATGGTTTTTTTTTTAGGTTCAATTTTGAACATGTTTTAAAAATGGCAGTGAAAACAAAATTTTCGTGCAAAAAACACCTTGAAAATAAAAAAGTGGTGATACTGGAATGATTTTTTTTTTAGGGTCAATTTTCAACATTTAAAAAAATGCTAGTAAAACCGAATTTTTATGTGCCAAAAAAAGTTGTTTATGAGGAAAAAACACACTAATGTTTTTGGTAGAATAACATTTTTCTTTCCTAAGTATAAATTCAACATGTTTTCAACCATAACATGCTAGATACAAAAGAAATTGGAATTTTTTCAACAATAAAATTAAAAAACCATGACATTATGAACAAATTACATGACTAAATGAATACAAATGTCATTATTTGTATATTGAATGAAACATATATTATATATCTAATTTAAAGTTGCATTGTAGATATTTTAAACAATAAAAATTATCATAATTAAGACATATAATCCAACAACATAAAAATGACTCATAACTTATGATTTAACACCATATGGAAATCAAAAAAATTATCTCAAGATACGATGCAAACATCAATTATATAAACTGTCTTAACAATGATTCAAAATCACTCATATTTTCTTGCACACCATCAGAATTCACATCTTTAGATGAGCGACTAGATGCTGACGAAGATGTTCCATATTCCTCTCTTTCATCAACTAGTGCCCCATCTGAGTCCACATGCATGCCCACCATTTCAGGTTTCAAAATTCTTCTAGATCTATGACTGGTTTTAGTAGACTCCCATCTCAACACTGTTCCTTCTGGTAACAACCTTTTCAGAATCTCTATCATCTTGAAGTGAAGAGTTCCTCTCTTTGTTAAATTGAAGTCATAAACAAGTATGTCAACATCCTCCAATTTTAAGATGTTTGGGCGGCGACGATTTATATTTATACCCTTTATTTTTCTCTTTCCACCATTTTTTTTGTCAACTACCATCTTTGGCTTATAGACACCATTGAATGGGTGTGTATTTGTGGCATACCAATGTACTTCAACACCTGTAACATCTTAATTTTCTGTAAAGACCTCTATAACTTTAGCAACCCAAAATGGATAGCCATTGGGATCTCCATCTTCTAGCATTGTGATCATGTAACCTTCCTTAATATCTTGTACTGAACCCCTGTAAAGGTCTTCCGTGGCTTCACATTGTGCACGAGATCTTCTGGAACCAATATACATCTCTCTTTCCTCTGCTTGTGAAGAATTAATAATACCTTGGGATCGCTGTTGTTCAATAATGTTTATTTCCTCATGTTCATTCAACACATTTTGTGGCCAAATAAATGGACTTTTCAAATGTATATCTTCATTTGTTTTTGTTGAAATGATATCACTTTGATTATTGAAAAATGACTCCCACCAAACTGAATCAACAATGTCAAATTACTCATATGTATATCTAATACATTTTTTAATTTCTTCTAGGCAATCAGAATAATTTATATCTCTATTTTGTCTTCGTTCATTATGAACTTCACCAACTAATTGTAATAAAAATGTTTTTGATGCAAATATTGGATGATCTGGAATGAACTTCAAAAATTCCAAACCTGATGATGATGCCCATTCTGCATTAGTTGAATACTTCTTGCCCCATATTAGTGTTTTCCCATCAATTTTTTTGATACGAAAATGATGTTGGAAGCTAATGTCATTAAGTTGTTCAATGCATTTCTCCTCACCACGTGATCCAAGAATAAACCTTTGCATGCCAATAGTTTCTTCCAACACATCAAAAGTAGGCTCTGGCATGTATGATTTATTAATACATTCAATTAATGATGGCAAGCTCCCAACTTCCTTCCTCCTCAATGTGATTGAAAAATGACTGAACATCTAATCAATATGGTCATGAGTGTGCCCAACAAGAAGGAAACCAACCTTTACCTTATGAAAAATTTTCAATTCAACAAGCATTTTTAGATATCCAAAAACAACTTTATTTTTGTTTTCATGGTAAGTGTTGTCCAATTGTAGATACAAAACTTCAGGAAGATTACCAGACTGATGAGAAATCACATCATGAATTATGGTTATTGTCATATTTGCATCACTATGAATATTTGGAGCTGTGAAGTACACCCTTGGCAACAATTTCCCATTGAAGACCATACAACTGACCAAGTGATACTGAATAAAATTTTCCTCCTGTAAATTTTTGCGTGTGCGAACAAAATGTGGTAAAATTGTTTTCTTTTGGTCTATACCATCCATTATCGAACCCAAATATTTATTCAGATTATCATAACACATCTTTCGATGCTTGTACAACCTTTTCTTTTCACTTGTTTTTTGTTTGCAATGCTCCTGAAGTTCTTTGACAATTGAATCTACACAACATAAAAACAGCCATTAAGAAATATGTTTTCATAGTTGATGACTATACAATTTTAAAAGTTAAAGTTATGAATGCTTACCTCTTTCTAACCCTTCACATTTGTCCCTTTTTTATTTAAGAGAAGCACATGTACTGCAAATCCCCATCCTTGTTTTCTTAGGAATACGGACATTGTTGAATTCTTTCTTCCATACCTTCACAAAATATTGATATGTAATAAATCGGCCATGTCCCGTAGCACCTTCTACATATTCTTTGTATAAGTTGTATATTTTTTGTCTTGAAAAAGTATCAGGAATATGTATTGTCTCTCTATTTGGCATACACTCTCCATGTTTTGAAAAGAAATCTTTCATTCATGACATTGCAGTATTTGATAATGGCCCAAACTGTCTTTTATGATGTACTTCTGAATAAAATGTGGGATCCTTTTCCAAATTTTCTTGAATTCTCGAAAGACAAAAATTCCGCATCAAATGAAACATTTTGAAAGAATTTCTACAGATAAATAAAGACCTAATACGACAATCATAACCTCACAATGTAGATTGCATGCACCCAACTAAATATGAATTTTGCATGCTTTTATTCATTGACAAATATCTCTTCCTTCTCTCTAATGAAAATTTGAAATCCATATGTTTCAAGCAATCTTTTTTACAACATTCACTTCAAATGAGAAAGCTGATAGAACTTCTTCTCATCAGTGATTCTGCTCTACCCCTTGTATAACTAGAACATCTTGCACTGATACGAAAAGGTCTGCTCTTACTCCTCGATACAATATTTATTGGAAACATCTCTATCATTAGATCATCATTTGTATAAGCATTTTCATCATCATTAAGAGGAATGTTATCCACACTATGATCAGCTGCGCTTTTCAAATACTAACTTGGAGGATATTCTTCATCTTCCCCTTCTTTAGTGCTACTGTCATAGTCCTTAGAATTGGGACTAAATGGAAAATTTGACTCGATGTTTATTGGATATTCTTTGACATGTGCATCGTTAGTGATGATCTCATAATCCATAGAATGAGGAATACGTCGAAAATGTGAATGTTTACTTACTAAAAATGCTACATCCCATTCTTTGTCACTGCTACCTTTATAGTCATTAGGATTAGGACTAATTGCTTCATCCTATCCTTCATCACTACTGCTCTCATATTCCATAGGATTAGGACTAAGAGGACACCGTGACACTCCATTATTTTGAAATTTTTAATCATCCTCTTCATCACTACTGCTCTCATAGTCCATAGGATTAAGACTAAGTGGACACCGTGACACTCCATTCTTTTGAAATTTGTCATCATGCTCTTTAGCACTGTTGGTATCATAGTCCATTGGATTAGGAATAAGAGGACACCGTGACACTCCATTATTTTGAATTTTTTCATCACACTCTTCATCACTGCTTCTCTCATAGTCCTTAGAATTAGGACTAAGAGGACACTGTGACACTCCATTATTTTGAAATTCATCACAACGCTCTTCATCACTGCTGCTCTCATAGTCCTTAAATTAGGGCTACGTGGACACCGTGACACTCCATTCTTTTGAAATTCGTCATCACGCTCTTCATCACTGCTACTCTCATAGTACTTAGAATTGGGACTAAGTGGACACCGTGACCCTCAATTCTTTTGAAATTCATTATCATGTTCTTCATCATTGCTGCTCTCATAGTCCTTAGAATTAGGACTAAACGGACACTGTGACACTCCATTCTTTCGAAATTTGTCATCATGCTCTTCATCATTGTTGCTCTCATAGTCCTTATAATTAGGACTAAAAGGACACTATGATAGTCCATTCTTTTGAAATTCATCATCATGCTCTTCATCACTTCTGCTTTCATAGTCCTTAGCATTAGGACTAAGTGGACACTGTGACACTCCATTCTTTTGAAATTTTTCATCATGCTCTTCACCACTGCTGCTCTCATAGTCCTTAGAATTAGTACTAAGTGGACATCATGACACTCCATTCTTTTGAAACTCATTATCATGCTCTTCATCACTATTTCTCTCATAGTCCTTAGAATTAGGACTAAGTGGACACCGTGACACTCCATTCATTTGAAATTCATCATCATGCTCTTCATCACCGCTACTCTAATAGTCCATAGGATTAGGACTAAGTGGACACCGTGACACTCCATTCTTTTGAAATTCATCATCATGCTCTTCATCACCGCTGCTCTCATAGTCCTTGGAATTAGGAATAAGTGGAATCTGTGACTCTTTATTTATTTGAAATTCTCCATCCCCTCTTTCATCAGTGCTGCTCTCATAGTCCTTAAGATTAGGACTAAGTGGAAGAATTGACTTCCTTTTCATAGTGGAAGAATTTCCGTTATATTCATCAATATGAATAGAGTTGTTATGCAATGAAGATGTTGATGTTGTACAAAGAGAAACTTCACTATCAGGAGAATCCATCCCTTTCAAATAGAATAGGTTGAATGATACAAATGCAGACTCTCCTAAACATATTATATAGCTTAGAGAATGAAATTTTCCCTCCAAAACGTTTCACCAAAATATTTCCCTCCAAAAATTTGGTTTCATATATTTCCCCTCATTATTTTATTCTACAATTAATTGAAAAATGTTAACTAAACTTTTTTATGAAATAAATCTTTAAATTTAAAATTGTAAACTACAACTTTTACCAAAATTATTTTAATAGTTAAACTATATAATATTTCTTAAACAATTGAATGTTTTTTTCAATTTTTATAATACATTTTAAAACAAATTAATCCCACATTCACCGTGTGGTAAAACGATCCCATAATATTCATTTTATCATAGTTTCCTATATTGCCATAAAAAAATTAACATGTTAATTTTTTTTAAAACAAATTAATCCCACATTAACCGTATAGTAAAACATCTCTGTAATTTCACCTATATAATAAATTCCATTATCACTATTACTCACATCACATCAAGGTTTTCCGAGGTTCGTTGAAAGACTTGGAGCGAATTTGTGGAGCAACTACATTGCTATCAACAACATATTCAACGGAGAATTCTCACAATTGAAAGGTTAGTTAATTTTTTTTCCTTGCAAATTTTAATATTAAATAAGTTTAATGAAGTTTAATTTTTTTTTAAATTAAAACTTTTTTCATACCAAATTTACCCACTATGTCCGCTATGGGCATGGTGGGCCCGGTAAAGCTCATGGCAGCTAAATGGGCCTAGTAATGCTTACAGCAGCCAAATGAGCCCATAGGTTAGGGGGCGATGGGGATGGATGGCCCGCCCGCTAGCAGGGTGGCAAGGAAATTCTCAGAATTTCCCTGCCACCTCGAGGTGGGCCGCCCGGGTGGCACGGCGGGTGGTGCCTTACCTCCCCGCCACGCCACCCCGGTGACACGCCCCCCCGTGGGGTGGCGGGCAATTCTCGGAATCGCCTGCCTCTCCGCGGGTGGGTAGGCCGCCAGGGTGGCGTGGGCCGAGGATGGGTAGAGGGTAGTGAGTGGGGCACTATGGTGGGCTAGGGGGCTGGACCCAATGATTGGCTCAATTGGCCAGCCGATTTTTAGGGGGCGGCGACAGGGCGATGTATTTTTTAAATTAATTTTTTTCAAAATTGTTATGATTTATAAAATTAATTATCGTTTATCATTTTCATTGTTAATTTAAGTCAATATGTTTTCGTCATTTACTAATTTATGTGTTTCTTTTTTTCAGGAAAATGGCATCAAAGAAGATTTATGTGATTCTTTCTGGACCAAAGACTCTTAAAGGTGGATCTTCAAAAACATTGATGAACGAACCCCACTTGAGCTGACGGCTACAAATCTTTCAAGTGCCTCAAATGATAAGAAGATTATTTCATACTAGAAGAAATCAAAAGAAGTGAAACTTCCATAAAAAATATGGTATGTGAAAGAAAGAGGAAGCCAAACTGTGCAGATATATCTATATATTGGAATACCTAATGATAATGGAATTTATGACGTGATGGGAAGAGTCATAGACATGTGTTCGGTACCAGACAGTGAAGTTGTTTACATACTTACAAAACCACCCAAGTCACATGAAAGGATTAAATACCAGTTATCATATTCATTGTATGACACAAGACAGGTATCTACAAAGTTGTGTAAACAAATCGTAAATGAGATTAAACAAAACATCGTAAGTATTGTTATTTATATTTGTGTTTTGCGTTCTTGTAACTGTCTCACTATATTTTTTAAAATTTTTCATATGATATTTTGTTTGGTAGAATTTTGTTGAAAGTTGTTCAATTAGGTTGGGAGGCATTCATTTCATAGAGCATGATATTATGAAAGTTGTCAACAATTTCTACTCAGTGTGAGAAGAAGATATGTCAAACAAGAAAAATGTAGTAATTCATGATGCTACAAAACTACATCCAATGGATCAGAAAAAAAAAGCCTCTAGTGGATAAATATAGCGAGGGTAGACAAGTTACTTTTGAATATGAGGAAGTTGAAACTGGCAGTGAAGAATATGTTGTCATTACTGAAGATGACATTGGAACTAAGAAGAGCCGTAAAATACTAAAAGTAACAATGCCCAAGAATAAATCTGTTACAGTTAATGATGAGAATGTTATGAAGAAGAAAAGTAAAGTTGAACATTTTGAAGTAGTCATTACCAACAGTCAAGAACCTAGTGAGACATCAAAAGAAAGCAGAGAAATCATTACACTAGGAGCTAATTTAGAGGATGGCATTATCAAAACAAAACAAAATTCCATTCGACATAACTTGACAAAGAGAAAATTATTTGAGGGTGTTCGTACATTTCACCTTACTGTCAAACAAATCTATAAGGCAAGTGAAGGACAATGTCAATATCAAATCAAAAAGCCACAGCATCTGCATGTTCACAACTTGAAGACATTGACGAGGTACAATCCATATGCTCATGTGGTTAATTATGTGCTTCTTATTGATCCAGTTCAAGTTCCCAACAAAGAAGCATTTGATAAGTCAAAATGTTTTGAATACAATTATTATGTGCTTGTGGGGAACCATTCTGTAGAAGCTCAAAGACAATTGATGGAAGAATATCAGAATAACCTACATTTTAAAATAATGAAATGTATCATTTATGCTGGTTTATCAGATAAAGAAGCAAAATTAGTGGCATGGGATCATAATTCAGATAATGAATATATGATGCCTATGACTTTCATCCAAAGGGTTAGATTTCTTCATACTCAATTTGAAGAAAAATGTGGTGGGGATAGGATAAATGTTACTGTAGATTTCCAAAAGGAATGTTGTATGCAAATAGGCTATCCAATTGAAGAGAAAATCAATTCAAAAGGTGGCAAAGGCGGAAAATTTAGTGATCTATTCAGAGATGTTGATAACATTTTCTAGTTGGCATTTAGAATTGGAGAGATATGGGAGTTGATTAATGAGATTTTTAGCATGTGGGAGAACATTGGCATTAAAAACCAGAAGGTCAAAAAGTCTAAGCCATTGATATGTAGAAATAGTAAATCAGGTCTTGAAATGAAGCAACTTCCAAAAGATATGACTATCACACCGTGGAGAGCATTGCAAGGAGTGAACGATGAAAAAATTGTCAAAGCAATATTATCTCGTGTGAGGTCAGGGGAATTATCATTGGAGGAAATGTGTGAAGAATTTCAAAAGTAAGTTTGTTGAATTATTTTTATTTATTTCTAGATTATAATTTCCTTTTAAATATACATATTGTTCTTGGTAGTATTTGTTATACATATCATTATATTAACTTTTTTTACTTTATCTATGCGGTCACAAAGTTTATATGAAAATTCAAGAACAAATGGTTAAATTGTTGAATGAAGATATTTGGGATGATAAAGTACGCAACTATCCAGACTCAAGTTCTACATCAACATTAAAAAAAATTATCTTGCATTTAAAAAGGTATGTTTATTTATACATTCATTTTTATTCATTTGTGTACTATTTTTAATTTATAACTTACACATATATTTGTTTATTTTATAAAAGATGAAGAAGGATGATAATGGAGCACCAGATAGTTTTAGAACCTTTATTGAAAAAATAAAAATTGAAAGACTGAAGAAGCAACATATTAAGAATGTTGAACTTGATCCAACTCTTACTCATTTCATTTGGAACATGGTAGACACTATTCAATATCAAGTAATACAAGGCAACTGTGAAGACATTGCTAAACTCATACCTAAAAGGGATTATGCCCTAGTTATTGCAGATATTCCCCATGGTTTCAATATTCCAAACATTGACTATGATAGTGACCCTTATACTTATCAAGCTCTTAGTAAAGTGGTTGCGGGATTTCTAGAAGTCATGTCATCACCATTATGGGGATTTGTGACATTTCATTCAGACACACAATTGTCAATGTTATTGTCAAGCTTCAAGGGGAAAACAAATTCAAGGATGCAGCTTACATGGTAAGACGTTTAAAATGTACACTTGATTAATCTTAACAAATTCATTCATGTACGAGTTAATTGAACTTTTACTATCTCATGTTACAAGCAAAAGTCAAATCTTCTTAACCGTGAAGATCAACTATTTATAAATAATTGTGAGTTCATCCATATTGATAGTTGGGCAAAAGATAATAGCTATATGTCTATGACTTTTAATCGGGTAGATGGAAAGAGTCATAGCTAAATACTAACTTATGATGCTGTTGTGAGAAAACTAACATATGAAGACAAAGAAGAAAAAGGAGAAATGGTTAACATTTATCAAAAACCATAGTTATTGATTAACTATCTTATAGACATATGTTCAAATGAAGGAGATTGGGTTCTGGATTTATTTTTTGGCATAGGTTAGTTTTATTATATGGAATGGAATTTCAATATGTTATTTCTTAATTAATATGTCATTGTACTAATTTACTTCATTATTTCTTTTGTGCTTGATAATTAGGTACAACACAAGCATGTTGCCTTCAAAAAGGAAGAAATTGCATTGCAATTGAAAAAGATCCAATACAGTACAATTTCATTCAGCAAAGAATTAATGCTCTTCAATTTCTTCCAAATGTAATGCAAGAAATTGGGTTGAAGAAAGGGGACTTTAGTGAATCACATGTGGCAAAAAAGGCAAAGGAACCCCAACCACCATTATACAGAATGATTGGAAAGGCATACATTGGGAGATTTGCAGACATCAAAGATCCATTAGAAGAGGAAAATGAGCAAAATGAAGCAGAAAATATTGTGGAAGAAGACAATGATGAGACTCTAGAGGACAAAGAGTTTGGATTACATGACATTGTTGATTAAATTTAAGTTATGCTTGGAAATGAAGCTCATTTTTTGTAACTATTAATTAGTTATACTTGTAATGTTTTGACTATGACATTTTATGAGAAGAATATACACTCAATTAAGGTTGTTATGCGTTCAAAATTTGTATTATGTGATTTTCGCATTAATTTTTATGTTAATCATTATTTAAAAAAAAAAAAGGATTATTATTATTTTGTTGACATAAAATTCATAAAAAAATATTATTTAACCATTTTTAGTTAAAAATTTCCTATAAAAATTGTGATTTTGACATGTCATTTCTAGCAAAAAATTATCAAAACGTGTAGTTTTTTAGTTATATTTATGTTAAAAATGGTTATTTTTATGTCAATTGTTAAAATTTATTGTTTTTTAGAGACAATTATTTGACGTGGATTGAAAAATTAATTAACAATGTATAAATATGTAGAATATCAAAAATTCAAAATATCGACCTTCTTCTTTAAATATGCAAAAGGATAAAAACCTCACTACAAAAAAAAAAGAAAAAAAAAATATGAAGAAGAAGAACACTTCAAAAATTATTAAATTTAGAAACTAATTATTTACATTTCATACATTAGAAAATTTAAAGTAAAAAAAGAGGACTTTTAAAAAGGGGCCTGGTGTAGAGTTACCACTTTTTTAAATCAGCATGAAAATCACTACCGTTCTAAAATGCAATGTACATAAAAAAAATTATAGTGCCAAAAACTATGCTCTAAAAAAAACATGTGTGTTATGCATCACCCCTTTTCAAAATTGGGTCATTTTTTTGCTATATCTACGAAATGGGTAATAGTGTCAGTTCCTGTTTCAAAGTTTACATTGTTTTTGTTGTATCTTGTATGATGCATATTATTTGTCCTCTTCCCTCCAAAATATAGATTTTCATTGAAATGAAAAGCTTTATTTTATCAAGATAGTTTTCATTTTAGGATATTCAGGTGAAATTCCTAGTGAACCCTAAAAAATAAACTAAAATCAAGATAAAATTAAAAATTTACTAAATCAACCTAAGGATCATTTGTAACATTAGCACAAACATATAGAGGTCTAGGATAGAGACATTTTTTGATGGCTTGAAACATAGGAGTGTTGGCATTATGACTAATGTGTTGTCCTTGATGTTAACCTACTTGATGAAGATGTCACTAGGATGTGTCTACATGTGACAAAGAGTTTGGTCAATGGCACAATAGCTCAGAGATAGAGAAATGATAAAGATGAATTTTCAAGAAGTATACACAGGTTCTATGAATGAAATATGCATACACACGTGTGTATGAATAAGGAAATGTGCATACAGTTTCTGCATGATGGTATTCTAAATGCCAAGGGTCTTTACCATAGTATTGACCCATGGTATTGAGCCCAGCAATGGATATTTGATCCCATCAAATAATACCTTTGGCATGAGTGTGTCCTTGACCTTGGTACTAGATAAGGGATAAGCTATATAAGGAGATGAAGATAAAAGTTCTTGGGGGTGCAAGTAATAAATATTTCATGAATAGTTAGATCTGAAGCAAGTGTGGATGTAATGGGCTATTAGTGATTTACTTGATTTGAAACTACATTTGCACATAGGAACTTGATGTTGGATCATATCCAATAGATATGAAATGACTATATTGACAATGGGTTGGTTTTATATGTGACATTATGTCTGATGCATGATCATTCTATGTATGTCGAGATATGGGTATGTCTGAAGTTCTTTTATGCAGTAAAGGTTTGTGTCAATAATTGCAGATATGTACATGGGTCTTATAACCTGAAAGGCACGTACATATGTTGTTTTTATGTTGGTAATTCACGTACCTATTCAAACCTTTACACGAGTTTCATTCCTGAAAAGTGCGTATACACGGAGAAACGATTTTCTTAAAGTGCATATATAAGTGAGGGTTTTGTTGAAGAAGATGTCTGATGAGTATAATCAGTATTGTTGTGCTTCTGTTGTCTGTCAATGAAGTCTTACTTGATGATCTGGGCTTAAGATTGATGTTTGAAGATGAATTGATTGAGGATTTATATGTTGAAGATTGATGATGCTACTAGTTGTATCTGATTGAAGATCAGTGAGGGTTCTATGATTATTTCATAATGATTTAGTGGTTCTGTGTGTGACTCAAAATTTATTTCAAAATGACAGTGATTCAGGGTTCAATGTTTTGAGATCTATACATGGGTACACTTCAAGTGATTCACGTACACACGTGGTTTTTCTAAAGCAAAGTAGCATATATATTCTGACATTTTATTGATCAAGGTATTCAGTTGGTTCAATCCGTTGATGTACTGTTTGGGCTCAATATTGATATTCTATTTACAATGCTCTAACTCATTTGGTTGTTTGAGAATAAGTTTATTGATTTGTGTCTCAGTTGGTTCAGTGAGAGATTGAGTAATTCGTTGCAATGAGCAGTTTCAATTTTTATATTAGATATTGCGCTTAAATGATGGTAGTGGGTGTAGTCTGAAAATTTGATGAAACGTGGCGTACAAGTTGTGATGTTTTATAATAGGTGGATCCATTGGGAAAATTTATGAAACATTGTCCACGAAGGTGTTGAGGGTTGAATCCTTCAGTGAGGGAGTCAAAGCTTCCTTCCAGTTGTAGCTGGTAAATCAGATCAGGGGGTTGAAGCTCCCTTCCTGTGGGTGTCGGTATATGAGATCAGCAGTTAGAGCTCCCTTCTAGTGGGTGTTTGAGAATAAGAGAAGTTATAAGCCTTCTTCAGGTGGGTTCCTACGTGCTGATATGAGTATGCTCTAGTACAAAATTGTAAGAATTTTTTTGTTAATAATAAAGGAAGACAAAGACGACAACAACGGTGGTTTTTTCCTGGATTGGGTTTCCAACTAAACATCTAGGTGTTCATCTGTGTTTCTTATGTGTATTGGTTTATTTTGTTCTTACTGCACATGGTTATTTTTTTTTAGGTAGTGATACACTAGTTCAAGTTAAATAGATGTTGAATTCACTGAAAAATAAGTTACTGGATATAAGTTAGTTTTATGCATGACAATCGTGTACATACACATGTTTATTTCAGTAAAGTCACGTACATAAATATAAGTAAGAAAAATAAAATTTTAAGTGAGTTTTAAATATTGATTCACCCCCCCAAGTAATTTTCCCAAAAATTGGTATTAGAGCTTGTCCTTCGGAAGAACATTGATCGCTTGAAGGAAATTCATCAAGATGAACAATCAAGAGGGAACAACATCTATCAGGCCACCATTTTTCAACGGAACAAATCTAGTTTTCTAGAAGGTAAGAACAAGAGCTTACTATTAGTCACTTGGAGAAAATGTATCGGGAATTGTTGAAGGAGGTTATGAATATCCATCCTCCATTCCCATGGATGAAGTAGAAAAGAAGAAGTATGAGATCAATGAAAAGGTTGTCAATGCTCTTTTAGGAACATTGATAGAATCATCATTTTTCAAATTCATGTATCTCAATACAGTAAAGGTTATGCCGGACAAGATCATCCAAGGCTATCAAGGTGACACCAAGTTAAAAAGTGTCAAACTTCAAACTCTTAGACCTCAATATAAAATTCTTAGAATGCCAATGATGAAAGTACCGCAAGTTTCTTTCTTAGGGTAGATGAGATCATGAATTCTATGAGAAATATTGTTGAAGAAATAAAAGAATCATCACTAGTTTAAAAAATAATAATGTCTCTATGTTGGGCATGGAATTCCCCCCACAGCATGTTTTGGGGCTCAAAGCCCAAGTTTTGGTCAAAGGTTTTGTAAGACTCTGCGAGTTACGGGCGCGAAGTGTGAATTATAGGTTAAGTCATAGGATTTTCCTCCCTAAAGTATTGTAATGTAATATAAAGTCATGTCGGCCTACCCATGGTCCACGAACCATGGGATTGTATAAATAATAGTGAGGCTCTAAGTTGTAAAGATAGCGAAGGAGCAAAGTAGAGAAGAGGAATACAAATGATTCGAGCATAAACTAGGAGTCTAAGTGTATTGGGTTGTAGTAGTAGGGAGAGCCTCTGTAGCTGAGTGCGTAGAGGCCTAGTAGAGTCTGCAGCTGAGTGTGCGGACCCCTGCAACTGAGTGCGCAGGGTGGTGTCGACTCTGTAACCCTGATCGAAGAATAATAAAGAGAAGTTGATTCCTATTTCTATGTATCTACTTGTGCATTGCCATCTTTATAGTTATATTGTTTTATTTATCGTGCGCACTGATATTATTTCTGAATATGTTTTAATAATCATTATTATTACACCAATAAGTCAAGTAATTGGTTAATAACAGATCAAATAGTAAGGTACTTGGGTATTATGCGGGTTGCGCCCCAAGTAGGGTTGCACGTAAGCAGCATCGCAGGTTGTGAAGGGATATCAAGTGCGCGTAGTAACGTGTGCGAAGGGTCAAACCGCGGGCCACCAAAAGCTCATCAAACATCCCCACGGTGCGGAAACCTGGTTCTAGCACCCTCCCTTACTACAACGGGTGAGACCTCAGTCCATGCTCTGCGGACTGTTGCCGAAAGGTCTACTAGCACCGGGATTTGCTTGGCTAAATCACCTCTGAACATAGGTCAGGCCCATACAAGCCAACAAATGGTTCCATTGCCAGGACCGTGATCTACATAAAGGATGTTTGATGTCATGCCATTGGAATCCAACAAAGAAAGAAATTGAGGAGTGGTTGGACAAGAAGATTCATGAGTTCACGTTGCAGGAAAACAAAAATCCAGGAGTATCTAAGGAACAGAGGTTGGAGAACTACTTGTATATGGAAATCCACAAAATTTCTTTTCATCCTTTCCTTTTGAGCTGTATGAGTGGATCACAAAGATATCAGATAGCCAAGGAAGGTGTAGGATTGACAAACCAATAGTGTGGGCTCCAGAATTAGTGCACAGACTAGAAGCGTCAGGAGATAAGATAGCGCGAGCTGTGGACCATTGGCTCAACTGAATAATAGGAGGATTTATCACTAAATTTGCGGTAGACACGACCATCAACTATGGTGAGGCAGAACAACGTTTCCTTAAGGGACCACGAGGTAAGTAGATTAAATATTTGAATGTTGGGTCCCTATAATATTAGTGATTACCCCATTACTATTGTAGTTGTACCCCTTATTAATATTTTTGTGCCCCATAGAATCCGTCTATTGTTATTTTTGTGGCTTTATATTATTATTGTTAGGTCGGCTGGGTTATATTGTGACTCCTTAGACTCCTATATATAGAAAGGAGGTTTTGTCATTTGAATCATCCAAGAATTTTTCATTTATGTAATGTAAAGGAGGTTGCCCCCTCGAAGAGGCTGAATTTTAAGGCGTTGATCTATCTTTTCTATCTTTTTCTTGAGCTGGTTTCATAACATTTGGTATCAGAGCTTTGGATTCTAGGGTTTCGCTGCTCCAAACAAGTCATCGTGGAATTTTCGCTATAACTTTTTTTTTGCGATGTTTCAGAAGCCAAAAAAAAACCCATTTGAAAAGAAATCGCAGTAAACCTCGGGTCTGAATTTTAGAGCTTTTTGTGCTATATTTGGGGAGATATGATCTAAGGAAGTTGGTATTTTTGCAGACTCCTGAATTACATTCCAAACAGGTGACCTGGGGAAAATCATCATAACGTTCTCTTTGAGAATCGGATTGAAATTTTGTAAGAAGGTACAGAAAGAGGACAGACTTTAGTTTCGTGTATATATTTTCTAGAGCCAAAGGTCAAAAAAGCGACTCGTGGAACGTTGTACAAGTTTGCTCTACTGAATTAGTCTATAATCAGGTCACTGTGGGAGATTTGGCATAACTCTTCATTGGAGAATCAAATTGGGGTCAGACTGGTGGCATTGGAAATATGACATAGAGGGCTACCACAGGTTGTAATTTAATAACTGGATGATCTGAAATTACAAAGATACATCAGAGGCAATATCGAGCTCCTACAAAGTGAAAAAAGGTGTGTAGATTTTTTAAATTTTTGCTTAAGCTTGGTTTGAAAATTTATTTTGAAGGAATTCAAAGGGCATAGTAGAGCATTAGTATCGATAACTGATGCCCCAAGGAAAGAAAATGCAAACACCTAGTAAGCAATCTGAAAGCTCTAGCATGACTCATGAAGAAGAGGAAGAAATGCTACATGATATATCAAAATTACAAGACCAAGTGCAACAAATTCCACTCTCACAAAATCTAACAAAAGCTAAGATAAATGGCGTAAAATCTAAGATAAAGGCCGTGGAAGCCAAGATTGACAATTTGAAGATAGATTTGAAGGCAAATTTGACAAATTTTCTACAAGAAATACTTACTAATGATGAAAGGGGAGTAAAGGAAACTCATGATGCAAACAAAGGAAATATTAATCATGATTTCATAGACTCTAATGTTGGATCGAAGATGCACCATATTCCAAAAATTGATATGAGGAATTTTGATGGCAAGGATCCCGCAACATGGATATTATAGATGGAGCAATTTTTCGATCTCAATAATGTGCAAAACACACAAAAGGTACGTATTGCAACTTTATATTTGGAACCAAATCAGTTTGTATGATATCAATGGCTTTGCTCTCGTAAACAATTTATCACTTGGGCAATTTTTACGGAAGAATTGATAGCACATTATGAGGATACAAAAAGCAACACTTTTTTTAGCCAATTGATAAGTCTCAAACAAAAGGGTTCAATAATGGAGCACATTGAAGAGTTCCAAAAATTGAACATAAGGGTAAAAAATATTCCAGAGGAGCATAGGATTGATGTGTTCATAGGGTCTTTAAAGGATAGTATCCAACATGATGTTCTCCTTTGGGAACCTGATTCATTAGAGAAGGTATTCAGGTTAGAAAGAAAAATGAAAAGAAAAATTATGGCAACCAGGAAGCATACCACTCACAACTATAAATACGGAAGTGTTATTGCCACTAGTCTTCCACAACCTATAAGGTTGACACCATAACAATTGGAAGAGAAAAGAGCAAAAGGGCTTTGTTACAGTTGTGATAGAAAATACACTAAAGGTCATAAGTGTGTTGAGAAGAAATTATTCTACATAGATTGTGAAGAGGAAGAAGAAAAGGAGCAAGAAAGGTCAAAAGAAGAGGATATACTCCAGGAACAAAGCCTAGATGAAGAACAAATGAATCCGACCATATCTTGTAATGCATTGGTGGGAATTACCACTCCTCAAACCATCAAGATAGAAGGATAAATCAAGAAGAAAAAGGTAATAGTATTGATTGATTTAGGAAGTACCCACAACTTTATTCATTGTAAGGTAGCAAAAGAATTGAATTGCTTCTTGTATCCAGCACCAGAGTGTCAAGTGATGGTTGCAAATGGAGGAACAATAAATTTCTCTGTAAAGTGCCATAATATCAAGCTATCCATGGGAGAATATGTATTGACTAGCCCAATGCTTTCCATTCCAATGGGAGGTGCTGATGTTGTATTAGGAGTCCAATGGCTATAACCCTTGGGTACAATAGCTTTTAATTTTCAAGAACTTTTCATTAAATTTTCTGTGGAAGGAAAGGAAGTTGAATTAAGGGGTATTGCAGGGAAACCAGGAAAGATAATCAGCTCTAACGGTATGACAAAGCTTCTAAAAAAAGGAACGAAAAGGTGTAATTGCACAATTATGTTTGCTAGATGTTTCCACATTGGAATCATCTATTTCTCCATATCTCCAAAAAGTCTTGGACAATCATTCCAAGGTATTTGAGACTCCCAAAGGTCTCCCACCTATTCGTGAACATGATCATGCTATTCATCTGATTCCAGGAAGTGTTCCTCCAAACATCAGGCCGTACAAATATCCCTATGCCCAAAAGAGTGAAATTGAACGTATGGTTGCAGAAATGCTAGAGGCTGGTATAATTCAACCGAGTCAAAGTTCTTTCTCTGCTCTAGTAGTATTGGTGCACAAGAAGGATGGATCATGGCGCATGTGTCCGGATTATAGGGAGCTCAAAAAGCTCAATATTAAAGATAAGTTTCCCATTCCTGTCATTGATGAATTACTGGATGCATTGCATGGATCAATTTACTTTACCAAGTTGGATCTTCGTTCAGGATATCATCAAATCAGAATGAAGACTGAAGACATTCTAAAAACAGCATTTAGAACTCATGACGGTCATTATGAATTTTTGGTCATGCCTTTTGGCCTTACCAATCCACCCTCAACATTTCAAGGTTTGATGAATTCAATTTTCAAACCATTCCTTAGAAAATTTGTGTTCTTATTTTTTGATGATATACTAATCTACAACAAGTCTTGGAAGGATCATGTTGAACATGTTGACAGGGTGCTACAACTATTGGAGGAGAAACAATTATATGCAAAAAGATCCAAATGTTTCTTTGGAGTACAAGAGGTGGAATATCTGGGTCATATTGTATCTCATGAGGGAGTTAAGGTATACCCTAGCAAAATTAAAGCCATTAAGGAATGGAAAATCCCCACATCCATAAAACATCTGCGAGGATTTCTCAGGTTGACAGGGTATTATCGCAAGTTTGTTAAGAATTATGGGAGAATAGCAGCACCTCTAACAACACTATTGAAGAAAGATGCATTTTCATGGACCCCAGAAGCAACAAAGGCCTTCGAACATCTTAAAGAGGCAATGTGCCAAGCACCTATCTTAGCTACATCGGACTTCACAAAAACCTTTATTGTGGAATGTGATGCTTCAAGAAATGCAATTGGTGTTGTTTTAATGCAAGATGAAAGACCCATTGCTTTTGAAGGTCGTCCAATCAAGGGAAAGTTTTTACACAAAGCTATTTATGAGAAGGAAATGTTTGCAATACTCCATGCACTTAAGAAATGGCGACCCTACCTAATGGGAAGACACTTCAAGGTAAAAACGAATCATGATAGCCTTAAATACTTTTTAGAACAAGGATTATCCTCTGAAGAGAAACAAAAGTGGGTCACAAAGATGTTGGGCTATGACTTTGAAATCATCTACAAAAAAGGGAAGTGAAATGTGGTGGCAGATGCACCCTGAAGAAAGGATGAGGATGTGGAAGCATTGTTGTGCGCCATTTCTATTATCCAACCAGATTGGATAAATGAAGCAAGGGAGGAATGGAAGAATGACGAAGAAGTGTGGGCACTTATTCAAAATTTACAACAAGATTCCAGTACGTCAGATACATTTAGCTAGCAAAATGATTCGTTATGGTACAAAGATTGCTTATACCTCTGTAAGAATTCCCAGCTAAAACAAAATATTCTTATGGAATTGCACACTTCTCCCTTAGGAGGGCACTCGGGATTTTTAAAAACTTACCACAGGGTTAAGAAGGAATTTTTTTGGGATGGCCTTAAATTAGATATTCAAAAGTTTCTGGTGGAATGTTTGGTTTTCCAACAAAATAAAGTTGAAACAATTAAGACACCAGGTCTATTACAACCTTTTATCCATTCGAAGCCAACATTGGGAGGAGGCTTCAATGGATTTTATCACAGGTTTACCTAAGTCTGAGGGAAAGAGTGTCATCATGGTGGTAGTTGATAAACTTACCAAGTATGCACACTTTTGTGCATTATCACATCCATTTAAAGCCAGTACAGTTTCTACTACATTTATGGAAACAATTCAGAAGCTACATGGAAACCCAAAGATTATTGTAAGTGACAGAGATCCCATTTTCACTGAGAATTTTTGGACAGAATTATTTTCTTGTCTTGGTACTTAGTTAGCTCATATCTCATCTTATCATCCTCAATCTAATGGGAAAACTGAGATAGTAAACAAATGTTTGGAAGGATATCTTCTTTGCTTTGTATCCGATAAACAGACACAATGGGTCAAATGGTTGCCTCTAGCTGAATGGTGGTATAACACTTCCTTCCATACAGCAACAAAAATGACCCCATTTATGGCACTTTATGGGTATCAACCACCATCCATCACATCATATTTAAGAGAAAATTATAAGGTTCAAGTAGTGGAACATCACATCGAACATCAACAACATGTCCTCAAACTCTTAAAGGATAACCTCATGTTGGCACAGAATAGAATGAAACAACAGGTAGATCAACATTGCAGCAAAAGAAGTTTTGATGTAGGTGATTGGGTATTCCTACAGCTACAACCATATAGGCAAATGTCCCTCAAGCAAGCTAAGAAGGATAATAAATTATCACCAAAGTATTATTGTCCGTACAAGGTGTTGCAAAAGATTGGTACTATGGCATACAAATTGGAGCTTCCTGCAGCTTCTCGATTGCACCCAGTTTTCCATGTTTCATGTTTAAAGAAGGTTATAGGCGATAAGCTCCCAGTTCAAACAATATTGCTAGAACTTGACGAGGAAGGAAAAATTATATTGGAACCAGAAGCAGTCACAGAAACAAGAACTCGACAGCTACGAAATCGATCAATTTTAGAGTATCTTATCAAGTGGAAGAACTTATCTGCTGAAGATTCCACATGGAAGGATGAGAATTTTATACAGAAGCATCCAGAACTACTCAAGCGTTGAGGACAATACTTTTTTGAAGGAGAGGGGCATGTTGGGTCCCTATAATACTAGTGATTACCCCATTACTATTGTAGTTGTACCCCTTATTAATATTGTTGTGCCCCTATTGTCCCCATATTGTTATTACTGTGCCCCATAGAATCCCTCTATTGTTATTTTTGTGGCTTTATATTATTATTGTTAGGTCGGCTGTGTTATATTGTGACTCCTTAGACTCCTATATATAGGAAGGAGGTTTTTTCATTTGAATCATCCAATAATTGTTCATTTATGTAATGTAAAGGAGGTTGCCCCCTCGAAGAGGCTGAATTTTAAGGCGTTGATCTATCTTTTCTATATTTTTCTTGAGTTGGTTTCATAACATTGAATACTTGGATTAAGATGCTATTGTGTGAAAAGAAGGTTATGCGAATAAATTAATTTTGGGACTGCGCGAAGTGGGAAGATCTAGAGAAGCAGAAGTAGTGAAGAGTTGGAATCCAGTCCTTTAATTTCACCTTCGTGGGAAAGCGAGGAAGAGATCGTGAAAGTTTCTCCAAGAAGCGTGGTCAGTCTGATAAGGTAGCGTATTCCACATTTACCACCTCCACCCACACCGCCACCTATCTCACCCTCCTCACCTCCATCTCCACCCACCCCACCTCTGCCACCACCACAGTTCAGTATGGTGAGTGTGATCAAAATACCAGTATTCAGAGGAGTCAGAAACAAAGATACGGACCAATTATGGTTCGTCGTAAGAGCAGTATGGGAAGCACAAGGTGTCATGGATGATAATATTAAAAAGGCTACATTGGTGAGCGTGCTATAGGATCGTGCATTAACCTGGTATATCAAACAATCTAATGACCACCCAAATGCATGAATTACAAAGATCCATGCCGCATTGAACAAGGAATTTAGCAGGCCAAAATCAAAAACACAATCAATCATTGAGTTTAAGGAGATTGCAATGCTCCTAGGCAAGACCCCCTAGGACCTGGACCAAAGGCTGAGGAGTACGATTCCCGAAGCCAATATGACATTGACAAATGGACAACATCGCGCATAGTTTGTGGCATCACTTATGCCACACTTAAGGACGACGCTGTCACAACAAAAACTTTCCACCCAAGCAGAAGTGTTGGAGATGGTAATAAGATTACATGAGACCCCTATAGAAGACCTTGGGTTGAGAGTCAAACAAATTCATGCGCAACTGCAGAATCTATGTCTAGAAATGCAAAGTTTGAAATAGGACAGGACACCTTGGCCGGAGATGTACGAGGAAGAATGGTGCATAAAATGGAAAGGCCAAGGGGATGACAACGACCACTGTCTAGTGTTCACGATCTACTTGGTAGGAGGAGGGTCGATGTCATTAATACCTGAGGCATAGGCAGGGCCGAGTGCGATGTTTGCATTATGGTGCGCAATCTGTCAGTTAGGAGGAAAACACGGGAGGAGGGTCGATGTCATTAATACCTGAGGCATAGGCAGGGCCGAGTGCGATGTTTGCATTATGGTGCACGATCTGTCAGTTAGGAGGAAAACACACCTGTTGCAGAAGTATATGTAGACGTCTGAGTAATTTTTTTGTAATTTCTACATGTTGGTAGGCCATGATGAACACACCTGCCATAGCTATGAACTAATGGTGGACGAGACTCCTGCCTACTGGGTGTAGACCGAAATGCGATCCCTTGACCCCAATGCAGGGATGATGCGTGCTGGATTTTAGGAGCGCGGTCGAGGCCGGTAGAATGGGACTAGGAAGGGGTCATGGACAGCTAATTTTTTACAATTACGGAGGGCCAGGGCACTATGCTCGTGATTGTACAAACCCAATAAGGACATCATGCTAGTACTATGCATAGTTTGATCATGAGGAAGAAGACTGCCCTTCGCTAATAGCAAGGATGCGTGAAAAGGGGGTACTCCAGCCCCCTTCGACTGAGAATTTCCAAATGATGAGGTTTAAGCCACGGTAAGAAGACCCAAATGTAAACATGATGCTCAAGAGCAGTATGACCACAGGAGAGGATAAAGGGAAGTATCCAAAAGAAAGTGTGTGGGTTCGCAAGGCTCCTTCAAAGGAACCTGAATTTGATTTACAACATGTGAAGGAGACATACATGGAAGGTAAGAAGAGCTTCACGGAGGCCTCCACTTCAGGTAGTAAGCATCAACTAGAACCAGGGATGGATCCCTCAATTCTCACTACCTTTCTAGAGACATGAATGAAACTGTTGCGCAATAGAAAGGTAGTCAAAGGACCGAGGTCATGAGAACCGTGTGTGGTCTGGAAACATGCGAAGAAGGCATTGCGCACAGGAAGGGAAATGAGGTTGACTGCGCAAATCTGCAAGTATGAAATGGATCAGGTAATCCTAGATCTGGGTTCAGACATGAATGTACTACCAAAGCAAACATGGGAACACATGGGCAAACCCACGCTACAGTGGTCTCCTATTAAGTTACAAATGGCGAACCAACAAAAGATTTTGCCCATGGGAAGATTGCAAGGGGTAACGGTAGATGTTGAAGGTGCAAGTACGTGGACAGATTTTGAAGTGATAGAAATTGTCGATGATAGTAATCCCTATCCCACGCTACTAGGAATAGACTGGGCCATTGATATGAATGGAGTTATAAATCTGAAGAAGCGCACAATTATCATTGAGAAAAAGTCACTACGCATAGTAGTACTGATAGATCCAACCGAAGGAGCACGATACACTGAACTGGTGCACGATGATAATAGTGATGATGATCTTGATTGTATTTACAAGATAACTGTTCAAAAATAGGATTGGGTGAATCCGACTACAGATGGAAGAATATCGTGGGAGCGTGAAAGCTCTTGCACTTCATATTCAGATGAAGAAGTAGAACGATGGCAGAATCAGCTGCACGAAGTAACAATGCTAAATTGCAACATGATGATTAGATCATTGCATTACATGACAATCGAGGCAAGGGAGCTGCTGACATATGATGGATTAACAGTGGTGGATGAATTTCTGAGAAAATTTGAAAGCACAGTACCAGAACAACAGCAATTCAATGCTCTGAAATGGGCGCTATGCGCAACACCCACACGATGGTGGGGTACACATCCAAGAAATTTTTAGGATCAGCACAGATGCAGAAGGATGATGCACCTATGTTTTGGAAAACCACAGCTCTGAATGATGGCCAATCGGCAGGGTCGAAACAACTTGCATGCCCACCTTTCCCGATGGGTACACACATATGCTGTATAGCCCGTACAAGCACACACCACCCCCAGAATAGAGAATCGGACCAAACCGCAGCATCAGGAAAGGTGACGCATGCTACCAATTCTCCATGACGAAGCATTCAATAGGGTGTGCAGAGTAGTGAACAAGGTTCACCAGGTGTTATTGGGAAATCTAGTGTTTATGCAGAGCTCCTAATCCCAGTAAGACAGGTAGCTATCTTAGAAACAAATAGATTAAAGTTACTTTCGTTTTCCTTTATGAGAAGTAGATAGGAGAAGATCAAAGAATACCAACCTCAATCCTTCACTCGGTTCTTTGCTTGTTCCTTCTCCTCACCCATTGGTCTTTGCCGCTTCTCCCTTGACCACTCCACTTCAAAGAGTACCTGTAAAGTCAAAGCAGCATAATACCTTCAAAGTGTAGAGATCTACAATCATAAACAATATAGGACCAGATATATATTGACCACACAAATGCATATACTATCAGGCATACAAGAATGTGGAGGAAAACTGGAATAGCTTTATTAATATGAACATTAGAAGAGAGGATTACAACCCATTGTTCTAACCCAGCGTCATCCTCCCAGCATGAAAGGCCTTCTTCACCTCATGAAAAGCTTAGATCACCCAACACTATGCTATTCCACCAGGAAACCAACAACACTTCCTTACAAGATACAAAATTCCAGCCTCCGGATCTCTGGGATGAGGGATTGATATATAGATGATTGCAGGGAGGTGAGTTAGCTTCTAGGATTTTGATTAGTGTCTTCTCTTTGATAGTTCTTAGTTCCACTTGGAGATTGATGATCTCTTACTCATCCCTGGGTGAATTCAGAGAGGCAAGTGTCATAGGAGAAGTTTCTGGAAGATTCTATGATCATCCACCTTGCAAACTGTCTCTGCCATTTGTCCACTCTTGCCCATTGCACCCTACAAAAGGGCTTTTCAGTATGCATCGCACCCTTTACAATGGGCAGGTGGGATGCATCACACCCTTAACACTGAGCAACCTGTATGGTCCAGTTTTGACCAATTCTGAGCAGTTTCCTATGGAGAACTTCTGGGAGATGATGTAATCAGTTGACCTTGTTCCTTTAGGGTATGAAACAACACTTTTAGGGACTCAGGAGCCCTTGGTTTATGGACATATATGAATGAGGTTGCAGTGCCCAAAAATGTCTATAACACCAGGTGAGACGAACTGATTGGGACCTACACATGCCAGTGGTTCAATGGGCCTATAGGTCCATGTGCAAAACCCTGAACACAGAGACAATTCCAAAGGTGCGGAATGGAGTGGAGACCATAATTGCTGAAGAAAATCCAAAAAGGAATCTGCATGTACTGGCTCCCACAGTGGTGATAGTGCGCAATGACCAGGAGGAAGAAATCACACATGTATGCGAGGTCGAACATATAAGGATTTAGGAAGCCATCTGGTGAGGGAATCTTAGACTTCACAAACTCGAAAAGGACTGGGTGCGATTGAGGAAGAAAATCATTTTGATGGATTCTGAGATCAAGAGGCTTGAAAACGAGATCACGCAAGCATGTCTCGTCGATAACCCAAGGATGACAAGGCAAGATACGGATGATCATACCAGTGCATTAGAAGATTGTCTCCGAGCATTTATCACTCTACTACCATGGCTACAACCGCACCTCACCAAACATAGTAACCAAGGGAGCACACTACATACAATAGAATGTGCGGCACCGGCTGTCACAAAGGCAATTGAGGAGTTTCCACAGACTATACTGGGAGGCGAGTTGAAGTCTCGCACGAGTGGTGTGACCACCTAACTAGCCTTAGGGAGCATAGCCTTAGCGCTTCAGGTAGTTGAAAGATAACATGGGACTATAAAAGAATATGTTTGGGAGCTCCGTGATGAGGGAGGTGTGCACAGAATGAGCATGTCACACGGTTTGCGCCTGCGCATGGGGGGCTACACTGCCACATGGTACGCTTCAAAGTCACTGTTCATGTCACTATTCATGACAGGATGTCGAATTTAAGGCAAAAAGGAGTGGGCAGTGGGCATTTAAGAGATGAATTAAGGGCAAGATTTGGGGCAATTTGCCGCCAAGAAAGCATTAATGGCCCAGAATTGGGGGAAGGGTCGAATTCAAAGTCAAAAGGCGCTATAAAGCTCCTGGGGATAACCAGGAGACAACACTTGTTCATTTGAGATTTGATCAGTTGATTAGAGCACAGAGTGTTGAGTGCTGAGCAATATCTGAGCCCTAAAATTCACGAATGACCACAGATAGCTCAAATAGGATGACAACTACCAGGAGAGGTTTGGGCTCTGTAGAAGGAACCACCGACGAGGCCACGCAGAACCCCACAGTACATGATGTTCCCGGAGACACTAGGGTCACACTGGAAATCTAGAAATCACCTCGAACACCGAGGCCCAAGAAAGATAAGCAGGCCGCTGGACTAATTTGCATTTCGCTAAGGATTTCGCGGTTCAGTAAACTCTCAATGGAAGAAAAGGGCAAGGCTGTCACCATTGAGACAGATGATGACGAGGAGGACCTACAGGCTCTTGTTGATGAGATCAAGGAAGAAGAATACATGGAAGAGGACATCCAACCAGTGCGCTCTGCAACAAAATTGCCCGAGTACGTCGGTCGTGGAAAGGGAAAACTAAGATACCCAAGGACCTGGATGCCACTAAGAGTGCACTCTAGAACCCGCTCCTCCCCGATGGAATTGTGTTTGAAGGCTCGCACCTGGGGCACATGCCCACAATGAAGTTTGAAGATTGGGACCTCGTGGATAGTGAAACGTTCCCACACTTAGAGATGGAGAACCTAATGAAGTAGAGCATGGAGGGGTCAGTCACAAAACTAGAGCCATGAAAATGGCTATGCGGTGTGGAGAAGGCTGAACTACTTCACCTGCTCTAGATTCCACACTTTCAATGCATGCCTATCACTATTTTCATCATCAGGCAGCTGTTTTTCCTGGTGCAATATGGGTACTTATGGCTGGAGGAGCCTATTCCCATCATGGCAGATCTCATCCATATGATTTCCCAGCTCCACTGTAAGGGAAGGGACCCATGGTGATAGCAGGAAAAAGTGGAGATTTGGTGCTCCCAGAGGCCACGAAGAAAAAATACAAGCTAGAGAAGAAAAAGAGGGGTTACGCAATCAACAACATCAAAGATAAAGGGGTGCGCGTAGCCACCCAACTTCTGGTCGGGAAGGTAATGAGAAAATGTCACAGAGATGAGGTACCAGCATCGGTAGTTGCGCTGGCAGAAAAATGTGTAGAGGGGGTCCAATTTAACTGGGCTGAGTTCCTCTGTGAGGAGTTCTTGACCAACTACAAGGTAGCACAGGAGTAGGGCAAGACCTTCCACTACGCGTGGTTTCTCTTGTCCATTTTACTGGTAATAAGGGAACTGCTCGAGGACAGTCAGTTCCCCAACATTGAATGAGACTTCCGAGAGGCCACAAAGTACACGTTGCTCTCAGCCACTAAGGACACAAAGTAAATTTGCGAGACAAAATCTTCTGGGTGCTCATGGAGGTGAGCATCTAGATGTGGATCAATAGACAGTCGCACCTGTCCCCGATAGAGTACAATAGTCTGTGGAGCTTTTCAAACTTCAAGGAGGACATGGATAATGTGTACATCAAGGCACGTAAGGATGCGGCACAGCAATGGACCAAGCTCCCCTTCATCGCCATTGATGACGCAATTTTTTCAGTGCTAGAATCACAACCCCCTGAGTGGCATGCCCTGGATTTGGCAGAACTAGATAGAATGGCAGCACCTGAGAAAAACGATGAAGCCAAGTTGTTGGTCATGAAGTTCGCTGAGAAATGGCACAATGAAAAATTAGCCCTGGAGGTAAGGGTTGTCTGCGAGGCAGCAAAGGCAGCCACAGAGTAGGCAAAGGCCACCGAAGAAGTAGCAGCAGTGTAGGCAACAGGGGCCACCACAACGCAGAATGAGGAGGGCCAAGACTTGTCTACAGGACAAGAAGTAGACGAGACAGAAGAAGGCACGGACCCAAGCACGACTTCCACCCAGCTGAAAAGGCCACGCGTCACAGAGAGATCGAGTCCACAGAAAAATTTCAAGGCATCCAACTTGGCCATCGACCCGATCAATTTAACAGAAGGTGACCTCTACGACATCGGTGACATGGTTGACGAGGTCACTGAGGAAGTGCTCTAGGGAGACATGTCGGAGTAGCAAATTGTGTTGGGGGCCCTAAGGGTGCAACTGCAGGAACCACAGGTGCGGCCCCCATAAGAAGGAACCGTAGCCACCTACGCCGTAGTAGGTATATCAGCAGCAAAGTAGCTACTACGCACAAACATGACCAACAACATATTGCTACCAGAAGGAGTGCTAACAGCGGAGAACGAGGATGACAGTGTTGTGGTGTGCACGATCAAGGGAATTGGCCTTAATTTGGTTGCCCTTCCGTGAGACACATTGTACCAACTGTAGGATGGCATAATAGTGGAGCTTTGTGCCAGGGAAGGTCGCGTGATTCAGGTGATGAGTGAGAATAAGATCAACATCAAACAGCTCAGCCTGCAACCTGATGAACTGGTGTAATAGAACCAACAGATCGTGCAAACAGTTGATGAAGCATGCATCCGAGTCCCAGAGTTTTCCATTGTCGCAGACCTACCAATAGAGATGTGGATCCACTGTATAGCAAGTGGAGTCCGAAGCACATGTGAGGAAACAACGTGAGTACAACTGGAGTTGAACCTCCAGATTGCTGAGCTGCAGCTGAAGGCATAGCCTTCCACTCCTCCGGAAGTTAGAGAGCAGCACGTTAGCGTGATTCAAACATGACTGGAAAAAATTGGACGAGTAGTGCAGGACTGTACCGGTATGTTGGACGAAGCCTTTGACGTCCTCACATCCTTGTAGGAGGAACCCAACATATAGTGCCTAGAAACAGAGGCGCGTGAACTCAAGGAGCAGTATGATAATGTAAGTGAAACTATGCAGACAGTCGTCCTCACCCAACGGCTAGCAAAGATGCAACAGGCAAGGGCACTAAAAGAGCAGGTGGATGTTGCCAGACAGAAAGAGGCACTTCTCAAGGTGTGCGTCCAGCCATGGATTGATGAAGCCTTCACCATTACGGTTGATATTTAGGGCAAGCTTACATAGATGCAGGGACTCTATGTGCTAAGGTGGGTAGCTGATCCTCACAAAGAAGCATCAGAAGAGTGCATGCAGCAGGTCCATCAAACCCTAGACAATACATCGTGTACCTTCGAGTAGTACGGGACCATTTGGAGTGGCTCCGCAACAAGTTCACCGCACCAGCAAAGTGACTCGGGACGAGTCACGATGGTTGTGTTGGGGGCCTGTTGGGCATGGAATCCACCCACAGCATGTTTTAGGACTCAAAGCCAAAGTTTTGGTCAAAGGTTTTGTAAGACTCTGCAAATTGTGGGTGCGGAGCGCAAAGTATAGGTTAAGTCATAGGGTTGTCTGCCCTAAAGTATTGTATTGTAATGTAATGTAATGCCATGTTGGCCTACCCATGGTCTGTGGACCATCGGATTTTATAAATAAGATCGAGGCTCTAAGTTGTAAAGATAGCGAAGGAGCGAAGTAGATAAGACGAGTACAAATGATTCGAGCATAGAGTAGGAGTCTAAGTGTATTAGGTTGTAGTAGTAGGGAGAGGCTCTATAGCTCAGTGCGCAGAGGCCTAGTAGAGTCCGCAGCTGAGTGCGCGGACCCCTGCAGCTGAGTGCACAGGGCGGTGTCGAGTTTGTAACCTTGATCGAAGAATAATAAAGAGAAGTTGATTCCTATTTCTGTGTATCTACTTGTGCATTGCCTTCCTTACATTTATACTATTTTATTTATTGCGTGCACTGATATGATTGTTGAATACGCTGTAATAATATTTAGTCTTACACCAATAAGTTAAGTAATTGGTTAATAACAAATCAAATAGTAAGGGACTTAGGTATTATATGGGTTGCGCCCCGAGTAGGGCTACATGGAAGCAATATCACAGGTTGTGAAGGGATAGCAAGTCCGTGTAGCGGCATGCACGAAGGGTCAAATCGCGGACCACCAGAAGTTCATCAGACATCCCCACGGTGCAGAAACCTCATTCTAGCACCCTCCCATATTACTTCAGTTGAGACGTCAGTCCGCACTCCCCTAGCTATTGCTGAAAGGGCCAGTAGTACTGGGATTTGCTTAGGTAAATCACCTCTCAACCTGGGTCAGGCCCACACAAGTCAACACTCTAACTCCTAAATTTGATTCAAAATCTTATGCCATAGAATAAAAGCATGAATTGAAGAATATTACTATTGTACAACTTAATGGGATTCTAATAGCCTATGAAATGAGAAAAGTGGGTCCCTCAGATATTAGAAAAGTTGCATTCAAAGCTACTGGAAAAGCAAAGGAAAAGAAAAAATCAGGTTATGTATCAAAAGAACAAGAGGCAAACTTTGTAAATAAACTCCTAGGTACTAGAATATTTAGATATAATATTCCCTTCAAGTGTTTTTCTTTTGGTAGAGTTGGTCATTATGCTGCTAAGTGTCCCTATAAAGAAAATCACGAGAAAAGGAAAGACGCTGCAAAAATAAATAGGAGAAAGTTTGACAACAAGAGAAGTTTTTATACACATGAAGACAGGGATGTTATTTCAAATGGTGAAGAAGGTGAGTTTGATCAAGAATGTAAATTACTTATGGAATATGAAGATAGAATTAGTAATGAGTTTGATGCCCTAGAAGAAAAAGATGTTTTTATTGAAAACTTTGACAATGATATATCAGATGCAGTGATAGTTACAAATGTTAGCAACTATTCAAGGTTGGGAGCACACCATTTTCTGCTAATCAAGAATGAGGAAGATGGTAACAATGAATTATCAGGTATGGGATTTTGTTCTAACTACATTCCATTTCCTTGTCTATGTAATAATGATAGTGATGATGAAAGTGAAACAATTAAACTTGCACTCATGGGTAAAAGTGAAATTAAGTACTCTAAAGAGAAAACATATTCAAAAGTGATTCCTCTAGAAGCAGAAGATCGAGGCAAGTTAGAAACAATGGTCAATGCAGATGTGCCTATGCTAAGTAGAGATAATTATCAACAACAGAAATAAAATATGAAGTATAATCTAATGAACCTTGATGTTTGGTATCTAGTATGAAATGGTTACACCAACATTCATCCACCAGACAAGGAAGTGCAAAAGAATAGTAAGGCTTTGAGTGACATGTTTTGTAGAATATCTAATTCAGCATTAAATAAGGTTATCCATTGTAAAAATACAAAGCAAGTGTGGGATAAGGTACAAGAAATCCATGAAGAAATCCCAAAGGAAGGTTCCTCATCAAGGGAACTACCAGGTAATCATATCCTTAACAATGTGTCAACCTTTGTTGTGTCAAATCGAGTTGTTGATTCAAAAGAAGGTAGGTTAAAAGAGATTTTTGATATTAGAACAAAAGTTGATCTTGCTTTGAAAAATATTGTTAACCTTAAATATAACAAGGATCTTATTAAATCAGCAAATGTTGTTGTGGAATCTAAACAATAGTGTGAATGTCTTGAAGCTGAGATCATCTCTCTAAGAGGAGATCTTGAAAAATCAAAGATGAGGAATGGAGAACTACTTCAAACATTTGAAGAACAAGAAAAAGGGCTGAAGGAAGAGATTCTCAAACTAAAGCAACAAGTGGAAGAACGAAGAAGGGCTGAAGAAGGTACGAAGAAGTAGTATCAAGAAAAGGAAAAACAATATCAAAGAATGGAGGTTGAGGTAAACATCCCAAAATGTAAATTAGAAGAAAAAGATAAAATTTGTGATTTCAAGATAATACTAAGATTTTGAATAATATTATTAGTAGTCAAAGGTCTCTAGCCATCAAATCTGGTCTTGGTTTTCATGAAACTATTGAAGTAGAATCTAGTTCACAAGCTGAGGAAAACAATTTAAAGAGTAAAAATGTAGGACCTGAAATTCTCAACAAAGAGATAAGAATTAAACCTGATCAACAAACAAGGAAAGTGAACCTTCATTTTCTTCCAATTATATAAATGTTAATCGATTCCCTCCTCTAATCAATGATGTTGAATGTTCTATATGTCGTAATTATTGACACATTGCAGCCAATTACAGAAGTAGATTGTTTCAAGCTAACAACTACCTTAAGGCATATTGTTTTTCTCGCAATATATTTGGTCACAAATTTATTGATTACAATAGAAGGAATATGAAACAAAAATATTATCATTCCTCTCCTCATATAATATGTTATGCTTGTAACAAGTTTGGGCATGTAACAAAAGAAAGCAGGAACAAGTTTATGGATCACCACAGACAACATGGTAAGAAACCATATAAGAATATTGATGTCAAAAGACCTGAAAAAGATGGATTCACAAACATTTCTCATAATAATAAGAAAGAAGAAGAACAGATAAGGTGTGATCTTGCTCTCCTCCCATTTGAAGAAGATGAATGGTACATAGGTAGCGAATGCTCTCATCACACGAGTGGATATAAGAGTAAGATAGAGTCTCTCAATAAAAACCAATATGGTAATGTTATTCTTGGAACTAATGTTCCAGCAAAACTTCTAGGAAAGGGGACAACCAAAATTAATAAACATAGAGGAGTAGATGATGCTTTATTAGTTCAAGGACTAAAGAAGAATATTCTAATTGTAGGTCAAATGGAAGATAAAGAAAATATAGTTGTGTTTACGTCAATAAAATGCAAGGTTATGGATGAAGAAACTAGAAAAGTCATAGCAAGAGGATATAGAAACCCATGCAAATTATATGTGCTTAAAAAATAAAATTATTGCATACATGAGGATTCAGAATCAGAGTAAAAGAAGATGGTGCCCATTGCAGTCCATTATTCTAACAATGACTACAGATATGATGTGAGGTACATGAGCTTATAAGAACAAATGTAACAGTGAACAAGTACATACAGTACAGGCTCAGGGGGAGCTGAAGTTGTGAAGTTTCAGTATTTTACTTTTTGTATGTAGATCCTATGAGGACAAGTCATGTATATATGCTAGTTTTTATTTGAACAATCGTGTATATTTTTCTAGGATGGAGAAATAGTGATACAAACTCACAAAAATGCTATGATATGCTTTAGTCAACTATTATTTGTCTTTCCTATTATCATGGTTGATGGTTATAGTATGTTGATGCTATTTATAAGTGGTTTTGGCTTTCATAAGTTGTTGATGCCTTAATGGATAATTGATTTATGAAGATACTTTCATGTCCCAATTGATGGATGAGTTGATGTGATCATATCTAAGAGTGAACAATTGGCATAGTTTCAGGGGGAGAATTTTCTATAATAGTGCATTGCTGGCATTATGTTTTAGAATTCCTTGCTACATAATGATGCTTATCAATGGTGATGTTTCCTATGTTTTTCAATATTTTGAATGATAATGCATGACTTGCTAATTATGGTTGATGCTTAACATATGTTGTGTTGAATAAAATTATCTAGTGATCATATTGGTGATGATATGATTGAGGATTGTCTTGTTACCTTATGCTATGATTATTTATGATAATGTTGCTATAATGGATGAAGTCTATGGGATGAGTGGTTGAGTTTCATATTGGTAAACTAGTTTCTGATGTATGAATAATTTTGGCCAATAGAGTGATGTTGCAACAATTTTCACAAAGACATGGTTATTAATATACTATTGCTACATATTCTTAATGATACTTGGGAACATGAAATATTTTGATGATGTTAAAGAATGATGTTTGGTCCTCAATAATGTTGTTGTTGTTGCATACTTGGTCACAGGTTGATGATATTGAAGCAACATTGTCCTATCCTGCATATTGATGATTAGTTTTTGATGACAGATGCTTATGGTGTAGATCTTACATAGTATATGATGATTGATGAAGATTATCTTGGTCTTATTACCTTACTATAGAGGTCTTTGGTATTTGTTATAAATTCCATATCTATACTTTGATCTAAAGGTCATGTAATTACATATGATGTAATCATTGTAAAATTCAGTGATGTATGGATTATTGTGGTCAAGTCATTTAATCCCATTTTGTTGGGCATATGATGTAGTTTGTAACCCCACTATGATTGGGTGACTGCTATAAGTTTGAGTCCTTGGTGATAGGAAAATACATGTCATAATGTCATGTACTTCTTTGTGTATCTTCATAAAATTCAACATGTGGTCAAGGAGAGAATGGTCAATTCAGATCATATTTACAACACTCATGTGAACAAAGAGAGAAGCCTTCATTCAAGTATTGGTTAGCCCTTTTCCCTTGATGTCAAAGGGGGAGAGTAACGTTTTTGAAAATATTGATGCTTAACTTGATGTGTTTTACAGGTATCTATAGGCGGTAGTGTCTCAAAACCAAATTGGTTTCCATCAAGTCCAGTGGGGGAGATTGTTGGCATTAATACTAATGTGTTGTCCTTAATGGAAACCTACTTGATGTGTTTTGTTTTGAAGGAAACGTACTTGATGGAGATGTCACCAGGATGTGTCTACATGTGACAAAAAATTTGGTAAAAGAAATACTAGTTCAAGGACAGAGGAATGATAAATATGAAGTTTCAAGAAGTATATGTGGGTTGTGTAAAGAAAAGTCGTGTACACAAGTGGGTATGAAGAAGGAAAGATGCATACAGTTTCTTCACAATGGTATCCTAAATACCTAGGGTATTTACCATAGTATTAACCCATGGTATTTAAGCCAACAATGGATATTTGGTTCCATCAAAGCATAAGTGTGGTTTTTACCTATAGTATTGGATAAGGGCTAAGTTATATAAGGAGATGAAGATCAAATTGTTTAGGTTTGCAAGTAATAAATATTTCATGAATAGTTAGGTATGAAGAAAGTGTGCATGTAATGGGCTATTAGTGATTTGCTTGATTTGAAACTGCATTTGCACTTGGGAATTTGATGATGGATCAGATCCAATAGATCTAAAATCACTATATTGATAATGGATTTATTTGATCTGTGACATTATGTCTGACCCATGACTATTCTGTGTATTCTAAGATATGGTATATCTGAATTTTTGTTATTCAGTGAAGGTTTGCGTCAATAGTTGTAGATCTATACGTGGGTATTATAACTTGAAAGGCACATACATACGTTGGTTTGATGTTGGTAAGTCACATACCTATTCATACCTATACGTAGGTTTCATTTCAGAAAAGTGTGTATACACATGGAAACACTTTCTATAAAGCATGTATATGAGTGATGGTTTTGCTGAAGAAGATGTTTGGTTAGTCTAATTATTCTTGTTGTTTTTCTGTTGTCTATCAATGAAGTCTTACTTCATGATCTTGGCTTAATAATGATGTTTGAAGATGAATTGATTGAGGATTGATATGTTGAAGAATGAATATGCTACTACTTGTATATGACTGAAGATCAGTGATGGTTCTGTGATTATTTCAGAATGATTCAGTGGTTTTGTGTGTGACTCATAATTTATTTCATAATGACAGTGATTTAGTTTCAGCGTTCAATGTTTTGAAATTTGTATGTGGGTAGGCTTCAATTAAGTTACACACACGTGGGTTTGCTAAAGAAAAGTAGAATATATATTGTGACATTTTATTGATCAAGGTTTTCAATTGGTTCGTTGAGTTGATGCAGTGTTTGGGTTAAATATTGGTATTCTAGTTACAATGATCTAACTTCTTTGGTTGTTTGAGAATAAGTTGATTGATTGGTTGCTTCAGTTGGTTCAATGATTGATTAATTTTTTGTAGTGATCAGTTTCAGTTTTCATAGTTGATATTGGGATTAAATGATGGTAGTGGGTCGAATCTAAAAATTTGATAAAAAGTGGCCTATAAGTTGTGATGTTTTGTAGCATGTGGATCCTGTGCGAAAATTTATGAAATGTGGTCTAGGAATGTTGTTATAGACATTTTTGGGCACTGCAACCCCAATCATAAATGTCCATAAACCAAGGGCTCCTAAGTCCCTAAAAGTGTTGTTCCAACCCCTAAAATAACAAGGTCAACTGATTATAGTATCTCCCAGAAGTTCTCCATGAAAAACTACTTAGAACTGGTCAAAACTAGACCATCTCACCTGTTCCATGGTCAAAGTGTGCTGCATCCCACCTAAATGCACACGGGAAGTGCGATGCATACTGAAAAGCCCTTCTATAGGGTACGATGGATGAGAATAGACAAGTGGTGGAGACAGTTTGCGAGGTGGATGATCATGGAATCTTCCAGAAACTTCTCCTGTGACACTTTCCTCTCAGAATCGCCCAAGGATGAGTAAGAGATCAATGAGATCTCCAAGTGGAATCAAGAACTATCAGAGAGAAGACACTAATCAAAAACCCAAAGCTGACTCACACCTCTCCAAATATCTATATATAGATCTCTCATCCCAGAGATCCGGAGGTTAGAGGCTGGAATTTTGTATCTTGTAAGGAAGTGCTGCTGGTTTCTTAGTGTAACATCATAGTGTTGGGTGATCTAAGATTTTCATGAGGTGAAGAAGGGCTTTCTTGCTGAGAGGATGACGCTGGGTCAGAACAATTGGTTGTAATCCTCTTTGCTATTCTTGATATTAATAAAGCTATTCAAGTTTTCCTCCACATTCTTGTATGATTGATGATATATGCATTTGTGTGGTCAATATATATCTAGTCCTATATTGTTTATGATAGTAGATCTCTGTTCTTGGATAGTGTTATGTTGCTTTGATTCCACAGGTGCTCTTTGAAGCTAGGTAGACGAGGAAGCGAGTGGCAAAGATCTATCAGAAGGGAGAGGAATCAAGCAAGGAACCAAGCGCAAGATAGAGGTTGGTCTCCTTTGTTCCCCTCTTTTCTACTTCTCATAAAGGAAAACGAAAGTAGTTTTTGTTTGTTTGTTTCTAAGATAGCTACCAGTCTTAGTGGGACTAGCAGCTCTGCATAGACACTAGATTTCCTGATAACAAATGTGTTGAGGGTTGAAGCCTTCAATTAGGGAGTCAAATGTTGTTTCAAGTGGTAGTTGGTAAAGCAGATCAGAGGGTTGGAGCTCCCTTCGGGTGGGTGCCCGTAAATGAGATCACGGGATTAGATCTCCCTTCTAGTGGATGATGGAGAACAAGAGAAGGTTGTAGCCTTCTTCAGGTGGGTGCCTACATGCTGGTATGAGGCTGTGCTAGTAAAATATAGGAAGAAATTCTCCTTAATATTAAAAGAAGATAGAGATGAAAACAATGGTGATTTTCTCCTACATTGGGTTTCCACCTAAAAATCATGGTGTTCATGTGTGTTTCTTATGTGTAATGGTTTATTTTTTTCTTACTGCACATGGTTATTGTTTTATGAGGTACTAATACAACGGTTCAAGTTAAACAAATGTTGAATTAACTAAAAGGTAATTTTACTAGATATACACTAGTTGTCTACATGATGGTTGCGTACATATGCAAGTTTATTTTAGTAAAGTCACGTACAAAAATATAAGCAAGAAAAGAAAAGTTTAAGTGAGTTTTAAATAATACCCCCCCCAGTATTTTTTCCAACAAGGAGTTATCATTTTTTACCATCGTTGCATTTCGCGGGTGATAGCTGGTTCCATGTACGTAACTGTATCGGGCCATTATCCAGGCACCTCCGGGTATATTCCATGGTGCTCCATGAATGAAAAGTATATGGGAACACTCTCATCGTACGGTTACACATTAGATAACACTAACATGGACTCCACTTCCACGTACCCTCGAGTATATTTTTGAAGTCCACCATAGGTTGCTATCCTTGCCATAGATAACTGAGTCAGCCACCTTGTACACTGTGATACACCACACACAACACTCGAGGAGATTGTCTACACATACATAAATCCTTGGTTCTCCAAGCTTGTATATTGAAGTTCACAGTTTCTTGGTAAACCTTTATGCCTAGTTTACCCTCTTTTATTTATCTTTTGTGTTAATTGTTAAAAAGTATTAATCCACCATGGAAGAACAAGAACTTTTACCCTGTCATTAACATATAATTCAAAATAAGCCTCCTCTTCCTCTACCGGAAACTCTTGGTCATCATCACACGCATAAGAAAATGTTGACTACTGAATCCAATACTTTAGAGGCTATTACTTCCAGTCCTCCATCTAAGATAGATCCACCAGAATCATCCTTTCATGTGAGTACAAAGCCTGAGATCACCTCTCCATTAACAGGTGAATTTGACATAGTCGATATTGAAGCACTTGAAATATCTTTACCTAAGGTTATTGAACCTGACTTTCCCAAGCCAGAGATAACTCAACCTGAGGCTATAAAACTTGAGGTACCTTCTCACTCTCGTACACTATCTCTGACATGACATCAAACTATATATCTTGGACCTAACAATGAACCCCTTCCATGTGGTCCTATGAGTATTGAAGAGATTCCACAGGAAAAGCCTCAACCCTCTTCTCCCATTCGAGCAAGGACTCGTATTTATCAGGTGCATCCTTTTCCATCTCCTCATACTACATTTCAACAGCCTTTGTCTGATTCTTTTCCTTTCAACTCACCTCTAAGTTTCTCTTGGAAATCATCTTTGGGATAAACCATGACTGAGTCTCCTTTGGTTTCACAACCTGTATCTTCTACCATGGCTTAGAAAACCAAAGTTGCAACATCATCCACATTTTGCACCACACCAGAGGCACATTTATATGGTGGCCCATTCGTCTCGCCTAGTTGCAATCCTTGTCTAGTACCTTCTCTATTGTAGCAACAAATCCATGGACATATCCCATCACATCTACATCTGGAATTACATCTCGCACTTTATTAATTAGCGCTACATAGTTTTCTCTTCTTCCTCCATCTACACCTACATTTCCAGAGTAGGATGGTTGTTAAGTTAGTTGACATGGTTATTTACAACATCCCAATCCATCTTCTATTTGGAACGCCCCACTCAGGGGACAATTGCCTTTGTATTACCCTCCTCTTTCGGGAGGGGGGAAACCTATTGTTGGTTCATTTCCATCTCCTCAAACTAGTGCTCAGTCTCAATTGAGTCCTCCTTATTCAAGTTTGTTTGCTAGTGTTTCAAAACCTACTTTTCCTATTAAACCTAGTTCAATTGTGGCTTCATATCTAATTTCTCAACATGTTCCATATACCCCTCATATTAAGGTTCAGTAACCCATGGCTCAACCAGTGCAAACTCAAATGAATGTGATCCAACATTCATAGGATGTACCCTTAAATCAACCCATCTTGCTAGTATCTAGCACATCTCAAGCTATGTATACCTAGCCTCTTCAACGTAACTTACAATCACAACAATTTGGATGGGCCTTTCCTCAAGCTCAGATGGGTCAGAATGTGTATGATATGACACAGGAAAAAAAAAACAAATCCACCCTATGTTGGGATGATGCAGAAACCCACAGGGCAACCATATCTTCCATATCAAGGTATCCCTCAGATCCCGTATGGTCAACAAATCCAAACTCAGTCGTTCCAAACTTTTAAGGGTCATCCTAGAACCAGACAACATGGTTATGTGTATGCTAGCTATCAAAATCCTCCCTATTCCAAGACACAGATACTTGTTACTCAGGTTGTTCCTTATTATCTAGGATATTCTCCACCAGTCCTTAATAGGTAGTTTCCATTCATGGTGACTCTCAAATTAATAGATTTGATTATGCTTACCAATTATCCCATTTCACGTTCTCCTTTGTGGCCTATTATTCCTACCAATTTTCCTTTTTATATTCTTAAATTAAATATAAATTCTATAGAAGACCCATCCACACATATAATGACGTATCATTTGTGGTATTCTTCGAACTCCCTCAATGATCATTTTGTTTGTTTACATCTTTTCCAACGTACACTCACTAGTACGGAAGCTAAATGGTGCATAGAATTACCTCGAGCTTCAATTCATAACTTTAGCACCTTAGCTGCTACATTCCTAACACATTTCCAGTTACCCATTAGATATGAGACTGGAATAGAACTCTTAACTAATTTCAAACAAACTAAAGCCACTCACATCTCCGATCATATTCATGAGTGGCAACGTCATTGTTGTTAGGTTAAGAATTTCATTCCTAATCAATTGTTGGTTGAGTGGTTCATAAACTATCTATTTTCATCTATTACAAAAGACATAACCAAAGACGAAGGAGTAACCAAGGAAAAAGTGATATCCCATGCCCAGTACATGTATCTCATTTATACCCAAACTATCACGTTGTATGATAAGATACCTAATGCACCACGACCTACAAATATTGTTTCTCCAACCACTGGTAAAGAATCACATGCTACTAATGGTATCCTTAGTTCTACCAATGAACATTTGATGAGTAAAACATCTAGTTAAACCTTTGTTTTCGTTGCTCAAAACCATCCTTCTACTCCTATGGCTTCTACTTCTGAGATCAATGACATTCAATCATCTAAAGGAAAATATCCACAACAAGGAAGTAATAAGAAAGGAAAAGGAAAGAAGAAGAAATATAATGCTTCATGGGATAAACAAAACAATCAGTCTCCTAAAGAGAAGATAAAACCTTGTTACCGATGTCTGATCTATATTGAGAAGAACTTCGCTCGTCATTGTCAACATAGGGAAAAGGTGAATCAATTGCTTAAATCCTCTACTACACATGTTGTGTTGATAAATCCTTTCCCAAATCAGGAGACCAATTTGGTTTCCTATGATCCTACTTATTCTAATTCGGTTTTAATGCTTTCATCCACTAAGCAAAAAAAATGTTTTTTTGGTGGCTAGCCCAAGTTAGTATTATGGTAATGTGAATCCCTTGAACAGTTAAGCTACTAACCAATCTATCAGTTTGATTTCATCTCCATCTGACTCTACTCCAAATGTCGTACCTACGGAATTAGCGATTAAGCCTCCCAAGGGTGTTATTCATAAATTGACATTCAACTCGCAAGTTGAGGACCTCCCTCAAGCTCCATTAGCTATTTTCACTCTTGAGGTGTTGCAAAATTTCCCCACCCAAAAGAAGCCATTTCTCTCGGAAATTGGATGTATTGATCCTTCGAATTCGAACCTAGTAGTCTTTAACCATGAGAATCATACATCTCAACTTCTAGCTTAATTAACCTTCATGATTCAGGTTGTTTTTCATGGTAAAAATATTCATCATTTTATTGCATATGAAGTTGCCTCAACTTATATTATATCCTTGTCTTGCTGGAAGTCTATTGGTTCTCCCCAATTGAGCTAATCACCAACCATTTTGAAATCTTTTGAGGGAAGAACTTCAAATTTTGTGTGATTTTTAATTCTCTTTAGGTAGAAGTGTGTGGCGAGACCGTCTCAATAGAAGTCAAAATTATAGATGGACCTCTAGATTCTAATCATCTACTTGGTCACACGTGGGTCTATGCCATGGCCGAAATTGTTTCCAAATATTTTTGAATGATCACCTTTCCTCATAAAGGTGATATTGTGGCCATTGATCAATTCACTTTATTTTCCATCGATCCTTCATTTACTAGAAGTGTCCCTCTCGTGGTGAAAACCCCTCACCCATATCAACATGTTCGAGTTGGAATGCTTAAATATTCCTCTCTCATGGGGACATTTCCACTTCCTCCTGCCAAACTGCTTGACAAATACACTTTGATTTCCTGTATTAATATGATTTCTTCTTGTACTGCTACCTTTGATCCATGGGTAGGAACGGATCAATCAAATATCAATACTTTTTGTGACCGCATGTCACTCATCCCTGTTGAGAAAGATTACAAAGCCATACATTCATCTTGTGCGACCTATTCTAATTCTTCCTCTTTGATTAATTGGGTTGGTTGTTCTTTAGATTATGTTATGTCTTCTGATCCTTTCTGTCACAAATTTTACAATGATGATAGCATCATGGAGATCATGATGCTAGATGATGCACCATGAGATGACCATCATCATCTTTCCTCCTTTCCAAATACCTTCGAGGCCGATCTTCATGAACTTTATCGACCCAATATCATTGAGTTATCTATGAATTCTGCATCCATTTATGATGTCGATTATGAGAATAACTTGTCAAGGGACCATCCCTCTTGACATTTTAGTTAAGCCTAAAATTGTTAAAAAACTGTATATTGGTGCATATTTCTCTCCTGATAAGATCAATACTTATAAAGAATTATTACAAGAATTCGAAGATTTTTTTGCCTAGTCTTATGAAGAAATTCTTGGTATTGATTTAAAAATCATTGTGCATGAAATTAAAATGTATCATGATCATAAACCGGTATCACAACGCCTTTTCCCTATTCATCCCAAGAAGTCTACCACCCTCAAGGCTGAAGTTGAAAAACTTCTATGAGTTTTTTTCATTTGTCATATACCTGTAACTAACTAGGTGTCTAATATTGTTCCTATTATGAAAAGGTAGGAAACAATCCACATGTGAATAGATTATCAGGAAATAAATCATGCTTATGTGAAGGACAACTATCCCACCCCGTTCATTGACCATATTGTTCATGATTGTGTCGGTTGTGAGGTAGTTTAATTTATGGATGGTTTCTCCGTTTATAATAAAATGAACCTTTTCCCAAAGGAGCAACATAAGATTGCATTCATTTGTCCCTCGGGAACATCTGCATAAAAAAAAATCCCTTTATGATTAAAGAACATTGGGGCTATTGTTATCGAGAAATCTAGTGTCTATGCAGCGCTGCTAGTCCCACTAAGACGGGTAGCTATCTTAGAAACAAACAGATTAAAGTTACTTTCATTTTCCTTTATGAGAAGTAGATAAGAGAAGATCAAATACTACCAACCTCGATCTTGCGCTTGGTTCTTTGCTTGCTCCTTCTCCTCACTGACAGGTCTTTGCCGCCTCTCCCTTGACCACTCCGCTTCAAAGAGTACCTGTAAAGTCAAAGCAGCATAATACCTTCAAAGTGCAGAGATCTACGATCATAAACAATATAGGACCAAATATATATTGACCACACAAATGCATATACTATCAGACATACAAGAATGTGGAGGAAAACTTGAATAGCTTTATTGATATAAAGATTAGAAGAGAGGATTACAACCCATTGATTTGACCCAGCATCATCCTCTCAGCATGAAAGCCCTTCTTCACCTCATGAAAATCTTAGATCACCCAACACTATGATATTCCACCAAGAAACCAACAGCACTTCCTTACGAGATACAAAATTCCAGCCTCTGGATCTCTGGGATGAGGGATCCATATATAGATGATTGCAGTGGGTGAGTAAACTTCTGGGATTTTGATTAGTGTCTTCTCTCTGATAGTTCTTGATTCCACTTGGAGATTGGTGATCTCTTACTCATCCCTAGGTGAATTCAGAGAGGCAAGTGTCACAGGAGAAGTTTCTGGAAGATTCCATGATCATCCACCTTGCAAACTGTCTCTGCCATTTGTCCATTCTCACCCATCGCACCCTACAGAAGGGATTTTTACTATGCATCGCACTTTTTGCACTGGGCAGGTGAGATGCGTCGCACCCTTAGCACTGAGCAACCCGTATGGTCCAGTTTTGACCAGTTCTGAGCAGTCTCCCGTGGAGAACTTCTGGGAGATGATGTAATCAAATGACCTTGTTTCTTTAGGGCATGAAACAACACTTTTAGGGGCTCGGAAGCTCAGATATTTTCATGATCTAGCTGAGGCGGGCATTCCCATGCTCAGCTTTATAAATTCATTTTCATGTACATAGGATAGACAACCATCTGTGTGGCAGACTGATGATTCTGATAGAGCCATCATCCTTTGATTCGGATGATCATCTGTGCAGTAATGATGTACATTTGATGTCTTTATTTTCCTGAATATATCGCAGCCCGGATGGATGAAACTAGATCTGGGGTCTTCAAACTCGTCCAATCTTTGCCCAAAGTACAAGTCGATCCATATGAAAAATGTTCTCGAGTCGAACATGGAAAGACATCTCCTGATTACTAGCCAATGATGTAAGTTGTTAACAAGAATGAGAGGAATCACCGATAATGATGATTACCCTCATGGTACGGTAGTACAATTCGCGTGGTGTGAAAATGGGACTTGGTGTCGAACATCACGCAAAATCTCTCGATCGAAGTCCATTGATGTAAACCTGTCGCTGAAAGTGAGAAACTTGCCATTGATGCATGCAAGCTTCAAAGTACTGAAAGGGGTGTTCCTAGGTTGACTTCTTGGCTAATGAGCTGATGTCGACAAGAAGTGACCCGTCGTAGGAGGGCCTTAATGAATCCCACATCTATGACATGGAATGGAGCAAATGACTTTTGGAGGTGAAAACGATCTGATGATACAGGGTTCAGGGTGGCGGTCATGAAATAATGAAGCGTAAAGGTATTGCAGTGGATGAGACACAAGATGGGTTGGTGAATTCTCTGATCGACTTCTTTCGAACATATCGACAACACTTGAAATGGATTGGTAGCGTTAACCCCAATGATGGATGGTACGATGGACCAATGGTAATATGACCGGTGAACGGAATAACCCAACCTGACTCAGACATGGAGTGAAAGTGTCATGTTCAAGAGCGACTTTGCTACCAATAAAGTTTCTTCAAGTTTTCTTCCCAATTTTCCCCAGTCATTGCTGACCAGTACCTCTTTATTTTTATCAAGCTTGAGGAGGATAACATATGCTTGTTCTATAATTTTCCCTTCGGGCAAACCCGTCACTATGTTTTAATGAGCCTAGCTGTTATAGACAAATTTGTGCCTTACAGCAACAAGCATGAATTGTCAATAATCCAAGGGATCCAAAGTTCCCTAAACATGATGTTCCTACCCCTAGAGGAACAAGGTCAGCAAACCAACAACTCTCAGATCAGTTCTCCACCTGAAAACACTCAAAAACAAGCAATCCTGAAATCAAAGCAGGTGCTCCACTAGGTTTCTGCGCTGAAACTCAGTTGCTCCATGGTGTACCTGCGTTGCAAAGCAAGTGGAACAAAGGCCACCTGCGCTGAGCGAGATGGGACAAGTGGCATAATGAGTCATTGCTCTGGAATCTTCCAAAAATGACACTTGGATCAGGGATTTCGCCTTGTGATGAGTCAGAGGCTCTGTTTCTCCAAGTGGAAGCAAGGTTCTCCAAGTGGTCTCAAGAACTGAAGATCAACTAAAGATTAACTGAAGAGAGAGAGGACACAAGGCAGCTACACATCAGTTGCAAGCTGACTCATCCTTTCTCAATTCATCTATATATTGAGCTCTCTCCTATGAGCTCAGGAGGCTGGAATTTTGTGTAAAGTAATGATATGCTGTTGGTTTCACTATTGAGCTATTGGGTGATTGTTTGAGAGGTGAAGAGGAGAAATTCTTTCTGCTGGGAGGTGTTGCTGGGTTGGAGCCTTCAATGGTTGTAATACTCTCAGAACCTTTACTTCTTCATTAATAAAATCTATTGAGGTTCTTCTATGTGCTCTTGTTTCAATAATATATTGTGATGATTGCATGTTTGGTTTACACTAATCCATGAACCAGTTATGATTGCATGCCTCTTGTAGTTTCCTTCTTTGTTATTTTGCAGGATCTCATTGTAGCTGGGCAAGCAAAAGAACAGGGAGCTAGGAGCAAGCGGCCAAAGAGAAGAGTTTGGATTCGACATTAAGCGCAAGGCAACAGTTAGTGCATTTCTCCATTCTCTTTTGCTTTCATAAAGAAGTAAACCTTAAGTAGTTTGTTTTACAGTTGTTGCTAAGGAACTATCACCCTTAGAGTGGGATAGGGTCATCCGAGTCGGATACTTTTCCCTACAACAAACTGGCGACTCCGCTGGGGAACGTATCCGTTTGATTGTGTTTGTAGTATTTTGCTATTCATTTCCTGAACAAGAGAGTACCAAATCGAAAAGCTTTTGACTATATCAAAAGCGAAGTAGAGGGCAGCTACTCTGGCTCATTTCTGAGCAAGTTCATGATTTGAAGAGCTGATCTACAAGGATCCTTGTAAGCTCTTAGTGATAGCTTTTCACCTTCCTAATCATCCCTTTGAGTGTGCTTGACTGATTGCTTCTGATTTGAGCAAAAACTGTGCATTTTTGAGAAAATTATGACCCGGAAACTGTGAAAACGCAACTTTCGTTTTCCAAAGCAGGTAGTACACAGGCTACCTGCTTTGCAACGCAGGTCCCGAAGGGGCTACCTACGCTGAGAGCCAGACTGGCTGTGCAGCACCTGCGTTGGCCCAATTTTGCCTAGTGCTGTTGGGGTTTCCTCCTTTTCTCTTGCCTGTTTTCACTATTGATTTGGCTGCCAGTTACCAGTCTTGCACCTGTTCTGAAACCAATATTACTTGCCATCATTCCGCCTCCGTTATATAACGAAATTGTACTTGTTCTTTGTATTTCTTACTCATTTACAATTTCCCATAACGAAAAGTAAACTAGTCTTGATTTTGGCCTCTTAGATCTGAACCTGTGTTAGGCATTTTGCTGGTCTAAAGAGTTAGCTTGTTTGCTGTCCATAGCTGATTAGTCATTTACTTTCGTCATTATGGTTTGATTTCATGCATTTCCAGTGATTAAGCAAGTGAATCTTAAGGTGTCTTTTGATTTTGGACAAGCTTGTTTACTTTCGCTTTAAATCGAAATCAAAGTTATATAACAACTTTCTTTTTGTAACCCATCCACATTAAGAAAGGGAAAAGAAAATACATGCATTGTGCATTTTGCATTTGACTGTTTGCTTGACGATTTAGGAAAAATTTTCATTTAGTGTGTGCTCTATGATCTGTGTGAAAAGATTTGCCTTTCTTTTCCCTCAGTAGTTAAGATTTTCAAAGTTGAAAGATTGAAAAGTTTGCTTCTCATCTTAGACTGCATTCAGGAATTTGTTACATACATCTCGTGGTGATCCTTAAAGGCAAACTGCTAAGCAAGATCAACATTAAAATAAATTCAATTTACATAACAACGCTTTGTAACATAACGCAAACACATAGAGGTCTAGGTAGAGACGTGTTCCGGCGTCGTTAAACATAGTGACTGTCGATCTCTACGAAGGTGGGTGATTCCTCCTGAGAGTCGGTGGCACTAATACGGACTTGTGCTCCCACGTACCGTCGCGTATATATTGGGAGACCCTTATAGGAACAAAGCCTTTATCCATAGGAAGCCGTGTCGGCCGCCCTACTGATCGCGATGCAGTGAACACAGCATTCACGAAGATCGACCACCCGTACCGTAAAACGTATTCTGTGGTTTCGCGAAAAGTTTGGCACACCCTCTGCCTAGAACTCCAGAGCAGTTTCTTTTGGCCTTTTTCAAACTCTATAACTGAAAAAGTCCATCCGAGCATTTGTCACTTCGGGCTCGTTAAAACATCGAAGGGGACTAGAGTCATCTTTAGCTTTTTCTCGACTCTTAAAACATGAAAAAGCAAAGTTGTGTCTAAAGCGTCGTTAATAAAATTTATTTTAAACGGAACATAATCACCTCTTATTCCCACGTTGATCTTTCAGTTGAAAAGTATGGAGCCCACCAACCAAGGAAGTCACCTTGGTGGAAGTCCCAATCCCTTCTCCTCTTGGGGAGATGTTGGCGCGCCTCATATGGCCACATTGTCACTTCCAGGATTGACAATTGGCCTACCTGTATGGCTCTTTTCAACTAATGTAGTTCAAATCGCCACAAATCCTGAGCAGTCGAATCAACAGTCAGACCAGTCTAGAGCTGCCCACCAGCCTTCCACTTCTTACATTTCTTCCTCTGATCCTTCATCTTCACAAGGTAGAGCCGGCAAAAGTCAGCCTCCCATGGAGAAGAAGGAAAAGAAGAAGAAAGAAAAGAAGCAGAAGGGGCCTATGGCGAAGGCGACTGGGGGCAAGCAAAAGACATCTGACAAAAATCCACACACTGCACCGACCGGGCCTAAATCGCCATGTGTCATTTGCAAAGGGACCCACTTCCATCGTGATTGTCCTTGTATTCCCCGGATACTAAGGGACTGGTCCCCCAGGTTGCACAATCCGGTAGCATCAACCTCTGGTAGTCATGTTGATTGCAATCCGTCAACTAGCGAGAGTGAAGGACGAAAAGAGAGACCAAGATCACCCTGTATGTTGTGTGAGGGCGATCACGCCATCCACCGATGTCCATTCTTAGATGAGGCGAAGAGAGTTTTGGAAGATCGTCCGGTATCACCGTTACGACTTCCTCCTGGATACCAAAAACTCGTGCCTAATCCCTCGATAGTTGAAAATCCAGCTGGCCCGCTCAAGTGGTCAGCTGAAGTGTCGGTCATTGAGAATGAACCAACTGAATCCAGACCAGACGAAAGTCTAAAGGTCGAAACGGCAGTTGACCCGGTTCTTCCTTCAGAGGTTTCATCCTCAAATGACACCGTCGTTGAAGATTCATCTTCAAATGACACCCTCACTGAAGAGAATAAGGATGACACCATCCAGATTCTTTTCATCAACACAGACTCTGATGAGCATCAGGGCAATGCGCCCATTCCTTTATCGCAGGAAGGAACATCGTCAGGGTCGCATCCGGCCGTGTATTCGGTCCCACCACCAAGCAACCTAGTTGTATCCTTTGATTGGAGTCAACTAGGCAGACCCCGGTTACCAGCCAGTATACCATTCAGAATCATTGTCCAAATCTATAGAATGGTATTGGCTGGAACCGTCATTGATGAAGGGGCATCTGTGAGTATCCTTTCCTCTATTGCTTGGAAAGCACTGGGTTCCCCGGCGCTTTTACCTGAGATGAGAAATCTATCAGGTTTTGATAAAGGAACCAGTCGCCCATTAAGGATTCTCCCCAATGTTCCCATTACATTGAGGAAGAAGACAGTTCATATGAATGTCATGGTCGTCCAAGGACCCTTGGATTATAACCTACTCCTTGGACGGGACTATATATATTGCATGGGAGCTATAGTCTCCTCACTCTTTAGAGTAATGTGTTTTCCACACGAAGGAAAGATGGTCAAGCTCGTAGACCAACTTTCATTTCCGGGATCTCGCATCGCAAATAGTCAAATACCAACCCTAAACGGCTTATTCACTCAAGAAATGCCTCCACCCCCGGTTCTACTTCCCGATGAATGCGAGTGATTCGGAAAGATATAACTGGGACCCAGGGGGCATGCACCCTGGCCTGCCTTGGGCAGAGGAAACCTTGGGTATAAAGTTAATTTCCGCAGAAGAATGGACTAGTCCGTACCCCGTCCAAAGAAGGAAGAGAGGGTTGTTCTAGGAAAATTCTTTTGTCAAAGTTATGTGAGTGAGATAATCAGCTTCTCGCTCCCCTTGTCTAGATAATAAGGATACCGAGGAAGGGGACCATTTGCGGTAGCAAGTAGTAACCATCTTTGAAGACAAGCCTCACCCATTAAAACATATGTTTTGAAGGATAAGTAGGGGCAGCCTCCAAGGAAAGAGATTCTATTGCTGCAACAAGTGGTCACCATCTTTAGTAACCTAATGGTAGACATCGCCGGGAAAAAGAGTTTAGTTTGCGGCAGCAAACAAAACCATTTTTCGGATAATAAGTAAGAGGCAAACCTCCCAACGTAACACCAATGTTTTATCTGTTGCAATCTTGCAAAAACCTAAAAAGTGAACTGATGGGAAGACAAGTACCGTCGGCACCGGAAAATAACGAGAAGACAAGTATCGTTAAAAATATAGCAAGACGACAAGTAGAAAAACGGAGGTGGGACAGAGGAGGGGCAGCCTTGAAATTATATTTTATACCTGGGGGCATGCAAACCTTTTGGAGTGCAAGCAAAGAGCGGTTATTTATCTGTTTTTTGGATTAGTCGTTTCCGAACTAGCATGAAAAAAGGATGTGGGGCAAAAGTCAAAACTTGCCAAATAGGAGCATAGCTTCGTGAGATAAAGCTCCTTAAAAAATAGCTATCTCACCTGAGGCGTTTCTTGTATTATGACTGGTATGTTCGAGCAGTTTTAGCACACAGTTCATGCTCGTTAAAAAATAAACGCGAGATCCGAGCAGTTTTAGCACATAGTTCATGCTCGTTAAAAAATAAACATAAGTTGTGAGCAATCTTCCCCTAGAGTTCAAGCTCACCCAGAAAAAATGAACCGGTAAATAACCTTGGTAAATGTAACCTTTGACAGCCATATTAAAGCCCTTGGTCGTGTTCTTGCAGTCTCACCTCCATCCGTTCATTTGGCCAATCGTTCATCTCCATATGTTTGTTTACCCGTTTTGAGGAACAGCTGCGAAGAGTGATTTCACTAAGCCATCCTTGTGACACTGCCGTGATTGGAATATTCCAACCTGTACCTGGAATCTGCTGCTGCCCTGTTAATCACTCGTTTCCTCGAAAGACGAGTCGTCTTTAAGCTCTTTTCACTGACTCGTAAAATATGAAAAGATTGCCGAGTTTTGGCCTTCCAGCTCGTTAAAGCGACCGGAAAGCTATCCCTCCTCTAGATTTTAATCTTTCTGGACCTGAGGGATTATTGCACAAAAAGATCGAGCGCTTGTTTTGTTCGGCTCGTTAAAGCAATCGAAAATTCATCCCTTCTGTATTGTTTTATACTTTTTCGGACTTAAGGGATTAGAAGACGAAAAAGGAATTTTGGAGTTAACTTTCCGTACCTTTTCAGACTCTCTAAAAATGAAAAGGACCGAGTTTTCCTTGTCGTTAGACTCGTTAAAATGATTAAATAGCGACAAACTTGTCTTTAGACGAGAACGAGTTTCCCTATCGCTAGGCTCGTTAAAACATAGCGATGGGCTTGCCCGAAGGGCAGGTTATAGAACAAGCATATGTTATCCTCCTCAAGCTTGACAAAAATAAAGAGGTACTGGTCAGCAATGACTGGGGAAAAATTGGGAGAACCTCACAGCATTAATGGTAGCAAGTCGCTCTTGAACATGACACTTTGTCCTCCGTATCACATCGGGTTGGGTTGTTTCGTTCACCGGTCTCATAACCATGGTCCTCGCCACACCATCCACAATTGGGGTAATGCTACCGATCCATCACATCAGTGTCGTTATATGTTCAAGAGATGTGGTTCTGCAAAGAGTCAACCGTGTCCCATCCACTGCCATACATTATCCTTCATCCACTTCATGACCGCCACCCTGAATCATACATCACAGTTTGTTTTCACCTCATCACAATCACTAGCTCCGTTCCGTGTCACTGATGTGGGATTCATTAAGGCCCTCCTTTGACGGATCGCTCCTTGTCGACATCAGCTCATTATCCAAGGAGTTGATCTAGGAACAACCCCTTCAGTACTTTGAAGCTTGCATGCCTCAATGGCAAGTTTCTCACTTCCGGCGACAGGTATACATCAATGACCTTCGACCAGAGGATTTTGCATGGTGGTCGACGCCAAGTCCTTTATTCCCACCATGTGAATTGTACTGCTGTACCTTGAGGGTCATCATCCTTATCGGTGATTCCTCTCGCGCTTGTTAACGGTTTACATCATTGGCCGGTAATCAAGCAATGTCTTTCCATGTTCGACTTCAAGAAATTCTCACATGGATCGACTTGTACATCGAGTGAAGATCGGAAGAGATTGAAGACCCGGATCTAGTTTCATCCATCCGGGCTGCGATATATATTCAGGATATAAAGACATTTGATATGTACATCATTGCAGCAGATGATCATCCTTCTCAAAGGATGATAATTTCAGCAGAGAATTATCAGTCTACAATCAGACGATCGTCTGTTCTATGTACCAAAATGTATTTATAAAGCTGAGCATGGGAATGCCCGCCTCAGCTAGATCATGAAAATGTATGAAAAATAATGTATCGTATTGTATCTTATTACAGGACACTTCTCAGCAGATTGAATGAACTTCGGATCCTCTCAATAAAGCATTTCACCCGATAAACGACCTCATACTTTAGGGGGCATCTGTTATAGACAAATTTGTGCCTTACAGCAACAAGCATGAATTGTCAATAATCCAAGGGATCCAAAGTTCCCTAAACATGATGTTCCTACCCCTAGAGGAACAAGGTCAGCAAACCAACAGCTCTCAGATCAGTTCTCCACCTGAAAACACTCAAAAACAAGCAATCTTGAAATCAAAGCAGGTGCTCCACTAGGTTTCTGCACTGAAACTCAGTTGCTCCATGGTGTACCTGCGTTGCAAAGCAAGTGGAACAAAGGCCACCTACGCTGAGCGAGATGGGACAAGTGGCACAATGAGTCATTGCTCTGGAATCTTCCAAAAATGACACTTGGATCAGGGATTTCGCCTTGTGATGAGTCAGAGGCTCTGTTTCTCCAAGTGGAAGCAAGGTTCTCCAAGTGGACTCAAGAACTGAAGATCAACTAAAGATTAACTGAAGAGAGAGAGGACACAAGGCAGCTACACATCAGTTGCAAGCTGACTCATCCTTTCTCAATTCATCTATATATTGAGCTCTCTCCTATGAGCTCAGGAGGCTGGAATTTTGTGTAAAGTAATGATATGCTGTTGGTTTCACTATTGAGCTATTGGGTGATTGTTTGAGAGAGGTGAAGAGGAGAAATTCTTTCTGCTGGGAGGTGTTGCTAGGTTGGAGCCTTCAATGGTTGTAATACTCTCAGAACCTTTACTTCTTCATTAATAAAAGCTATTGAGGTTCTTCTATGTGCTCTTGTTTCAATAATATATTGTGATGATTGCATGTTTGGTTTACACTAATCCATGAACCAGTTATGATTGCATGCCTCTTGTAGTTTCCTTCTTTGTTATTTTGCAGGATCTCATTGTAGCTGGGCAAGCAAAAGAACAGGGAGCTAGGAGCAAGCGGCCAAAGAGAAGAGTTTGGATTCGACATTAAGCGCAAGGCAACGGTTAGTGCATTTCTCCATTCTCTTTTGCTTTCATAAAGAAGTAAACCTTAAGTAGTTTGTTTTACAGTTGTTGCTAAGGAACTATCACCCTTAGAGTGGGATAGGGTCATCCGAGTCGGATACTTTTCCCTACAACACTAGCAACAGTGAAACTCATTCTTGTCTATATGGACAAGTTTGTTGCTATTGGTTTTAACGAGTTTAATGACAAGGATAGCTCGGTCCTTTTCAATTTTAGAGAGTCTGGAAGGGATGTAAAGGAAACTCCAATAATCCTCTTTCGTCATATGATCCCTTAAGTCCGAAAAAGTATAAAATAATACGAAAGGGATGAATTTTCGATAATTTTAATGCCGAACAAAACAAGCGCTCGATCTTTTTGTGTAATAATCCCTCAGGTCCAAAAAGATTAAAATCTAGAGGAGGGATAGCACTCCCATTTGCTTTAACGAGCTGGAGAGGCCAACTACTCGGAAATCTTTTCATATTTTATGAGTCAGATGAAAAGAGCTTAAAGGGGACTCTTTTTTTTAGGAACGAGTGATAATTTTAGGTAGCAGCTGATTCTAGGTAAGGTTTGGAATTTCCAATCATGACAGTGTCACAAGGATGGCTAATAGAATCACTCTTCGCAGATGTTCCTCAAAAGGGGTAAACAATCAAATGGAGGCGTATGATCGGCTAAAACAGAGTGGAGGTGATGATGAGAACATGACCAAGGCTCAAAAGCTGATGATAATGCATTCACAATGGTTATTTACCGAAAATTGGTTCATTTTTTAATGAGCTTAAACTCTGGGGGAAACATTTGCTCATTGCTTAGGTTTAATTTTTAACGAGCTTGAACTTCACATAAAAACTGCTCGTGCGAGTCGTATAATAAGGATGTCTCATCGATAGATTCCATTTTTATGGAGCTTGCACCTTTCGAAGCTTTTCTCTGTATCCTTCCTTTATGTAAGTTAGGAACGACCAATCCTACGAGTTTAAAGGGTTTGAGAACCTACAAACTAAGAAAATAAATGGTCGCTCTTCACTTGCACGCAAGAAGGTTTTCATGCCCCCAGGTATAGTGAAGTAGATTTTTGAGGTTACCCCTCAATTTGCAAACAAAACATTTGCTTTGTCAGGAAAGGCCTACCTATTATAGGTTACCCCTCAATTTGCAAACAAAACATTTGTTCTATCAGGAAAGGCATACCTTCTAACAGAGGTATCTTATCCGGTCTAATCCCATTTTCCCATACAGACGGGTGTCAGACCAGTCATATATCCTTCGCTGAAACTTACTCTATACCTAGAGTTTTCCTGTCAGAGCAGGCCACGGCGCATGCCCCCTAGGTTTCAGTCATGACCCCCCGAATTACTCGCGTTCTTCAAGTGGATGAACTAGAGAATGATGAGACATTCCTTGCATGAAACAACCATTTAGGGATGGCATTTGACTATTAGCTATGTGTGAGCCGGGGAACGAAAGCTGGTCTATGAGCTGGACCACTCGGCCTTCATGCGGAAAACACATTACTCGAAAGAGTGAGGAGACAATGGCTCCCATGCAATAAATATAGTCATGCCCAAGGAGTAGATTATAGTCTAGAGGTCCTTGGACTACCATTACGTTCATATAAACAGTTTTCCTTCTCAACGTTATAGGCACATTGGGGAGGATCCCTAACGGTCGACTGGTTCCTTTGTCGAAGCCTATCAGATTTCTCATCTCAGGCAGAAGCGATGGTGAACCAAGCACTTTCCAAGAAGTTGAGGAAAGGATACTCACAGAAGCCCCTTCATCTATGATGGTACTGACCATGACCATTTTGTAAGCTTGTACAATGATTCGAAATGGTACATTAGCTAGTAAACAGGGTCTGCCTAGTAGATTCCAATCGAAGGAAATGACTAGGTTTCTTGGAGGTGGGACCGAATAGACGGCCAGATATAACTCTGACGAACTTCCTTCCTGTAGTAAAGGAATGGGTAGATTTCCCCCATGTTCATCGAAGTCTGTGTTTATGAAAATAATTTGAATGGTGTCGTTCTCATTCTCCTCAGTGATTGTATCATCTGAAGATGGACCTTCCGAAGACAAGACCCGGTTGATTGCCGCCTCAAACTTTTGACTTTCGTCTGGTATGGATTCAGCGGGTTTATCTTCAATGATAGATGCTTCGACCGACCACAATGTCGTGTCAGTCAGATTCTCAACTAGTGATGGACTCGACAAGAGTTTCTTGTATCCAGAAGGAAGCCGTAGCGGTGAAGCAGGACGGTCATCCAAGACTCTTTTAGCTTTGTCTAGGAAGGGACACGGGTGGATGACGTGATTGCCTTCACACAGTTTTCAAGGAAATTTACATTTCATTTTCTGTCCAAATACTTCGCTTTCACTAGTTGATGGTGTACTTTCAACATGATCTTCAGAGGTTGATGACACCGGATTGTACAAATGAGGAGACCAGTCCCTTAAGATCCGAGGGATACAAGGACAATCTCGATGATAGTGGTCTCCTTTGCAAATGACACATGGAGATTTAGGCTTGGAGGGTGCAGTGTGTGGATTTTCACTAGATGATGCCCGGTTACCCCTTTTTGCCTTTGGCTCCTTCTTCTTCTTCTCTTTCTTCTCCTTGCACTTCTTCTCCTTCTTGGTTACTTGATTTTTGGCTTTACCAGCTTCATCAAGCGAAGAGGAAGGAGGAGAGGGAGAATCGGATGAAGTAGAAGGTTGGGGAGTAACTTTAGTATCATCTAGTTGCTGACTTGATTATTCAGGAATCACGGTGTTCTGAATGACGGAGGTCGAGAAGAGCCATATTGGAAAGCCAATCGTCAATCCTGGAAGTGACAATGTGGCCATATGAGGTGCACCAACATCTCCCCAAGAGGAGAAAGGACTAGGATTTCCTCCAAGGGGAAATCCTTCGTTGGTGGACTCCATTTTCCTCAACCTAAGACCAATGCGGGAATAGTGATATTGTTCTGATTAAAATAAATTTTAGATGCTTTGACACAACTTGCTTTTTCAATTTTTAAGAGTCGAGAAAAAACAAAAGATGACTCTAGTCGCCTTCGATTTTTAATGAGCCTGAAGTGACAAGTGCTCAGATGGATCTTTTCCTTTAAGGAGTCTAAAAAGGAACGAAAGAGACTACTCTGGAAATCTAGACAGAGGGATTACCAAACCAATCGCAAAACTGCAGAATACTTTTTACGGTACGACAGTCAATCTTCCCGAATGATGTGTTCAGTGCATTGTGATCGATAGGGCGGCAGACATGGCTTCCTATGGATAAAGGATATAGCCTATTGTGGTCTCCCAATATATACTCGAAGGTACGTGGGAGCACAAGTCCGTACTGGCACTTATCATCTCAAAGAGGAGGAATCACCCAACCTACAATGAAAGCGATAGTTACCAGGCTTTACGACGCCGGAATACGTCTCTACCCTAGACTTCTAAATGTTGTGCATTAGGTTCCAAAGCATTTTTATGTTCATTGAATTTATTTTACAGTTGATATTTCTTAAGAAATTTTCCTTTCAGGTTCACCGCATGATGTAGATATACAATTCCTAAAATGCAATCTAAGATGATAAACAATCGTTTAATCTTCTTTTTGCAATGAAAATACTAGCTACTAAAGAAAGAGAGATGATATTCTTTCAACATAGAGCAGAGAACACACAATAGATGCACTGTCCTAAATCAAACCAACAAGCAGTCTAAATGAAAATGCACATGCATGTATTTGTTTTTAGCTTTCTTAATGTGTGAATGACAAGAAGAATGCTAAGTACAAATCTGGATTATCTTTTCAAAGTGACAGTACTAACAAATTTCTCTTCAAAATGAAAGGAAGATAATGACGATACTTTGTGACTTTGAATTGAAAACTGTTTTCGACACTTGAAAAACTACTAATTCAAATCAAATATAAGAGTAACTGTGTAATTGACCATCAAGAACAATAGAATTCTTTTCTTCGACAGAAAACGACACTTGCGACACTTCCAAATCAAAAGATGATGGCTCGATTATGCTACTTTTTGTAGAAGAGAACTGTAAATGGTGCACAATACATAAAAACATTCACAATTCTTTGTACTATGGAGGCAGAACCATGCAAAGGAAGGGAGTTTCCATAGTGGTATACTGATCACAGACAGCAAAACTTCTGAATAACGCTGAAGAGAGTGAACACAGAAACCAAAATCTGAGAGCAGAAGAGGTCTTATTTGATTTGTGCACCTGCAACACAGGGAAAGTGCGATGCAGCACACCTGCTACACACGGGAGTTGTGATGCATCTAGATTCCCAAGAGGAGAAAGTGCGATGGTCCGGGGACGAGACTTCAACTTGGTTCTTGGTCATGGTTTGTAGCTTAGTTCAGGGATTTAGGTCGAGCTAATGATGGTCAGTAAATAGAAATCACAAGGGTTGATCTGTTGAGGTTACTAGAGCCACCACTAGGGCAATTAGGATGTTTGCAAATCGATTGTTCAGTTTATAAACAAAACCCGGAGATAGACTGAAGCAGCATTGATCTACTTTGCACTTGCATAGCAAATGCAGTTCGAAGGCTAGCTGGATTAACTTCAGGCTCCATCTGTAAGTTTATAAAACAAACAAATATAGACACGCAAACAATCTATTCGCTCCCCAGTGGAGTCGCCATTTTGTTATCGGGAAATCTAGTGTCTATGCAGAGCTGCTAGTCCCACTAAGATGGGTAGCTATCTTAGAAAAAGACAAATTAAAGTTGCTTTCGTTTTCCTTCATGAGAATTAGATAAGAGAAGATCAAAGACTACCAACCTCGATCTTGCGCTTGGTTCTTTGCTTGTTCCTTCTCCTCACCGACAGGTCTTTGCCGCCTCTCCCTTGACCACTCCACTTCAAAGAGTACCTATAAAGTCAAAGAAGCATAATACCTTCAAAGTGCAGAGATCTACGATCATAAACAATATAGGACCAAATATATATTGACCACACAAATGCATATACTATCAGACATACAAGAATGTGGAGGAAAACTTGAATAGCTTTATTGATATAAAGATTAGAAGAGAGGATTACAACCCATTGATCTAACCCAACGTCATCCTCTCAGCATGAAAGCCCTTCTTCACCTCATGAAAATCTTAGATCACCCAACACTATGATATTCCACCAAGAAACCAACAACACTTCTTTACGAGATACAAAATTCTAGCCTCTAGATCTCTGGGATGAGGGATCCATATATAGATGATTGCAGGGGGGTGAGTCAGCTTCTGGGATTTTGATTAGTGTCTTCTCTCTGATAGTTCTTGATTCCACTTGGAGATTGGTGATCTCTTACTCATCCCTGGGTGAATTCAGAGAGGCAAGTCTCACAGGAGAAGTTTCTGGAAGATTCCATGATCATCCACCTTGCAAACTGTCTCTACCATTTGTCCATTCTCTCCCATTGCACCCTACAAAAGGGCTTTTTAGTATGCATCGCAATTTTTGCACTGGGCAGGTGAGATGCATCTCACCCTTAGCACTAAGCAACCTGTATGCTCCAGTTTTCACCAGTTCTGAGCAGTTTCCTGTGGAGAACGTTTGGGAGATGATGTAATCAGTTGACCTTGTTTCTTTAGGGCATGAAACAACAGTTTTAGGGGCTCGAAAGCCCTTGGCTTATGGACATATGATTGGGGTTGCAGTGCCCAAAAATGTTTATAATAGCTATGCTCTAGAGGACCACTAATTATGTCTTCCACGACATCAAACACATTGTGCAACCTTATTTATATGATTTTCCAGCTCAGTCATGACATCTGGCCGATCACTAGTTGCATCTTAAGGCCATCCTTTTATGATGTAGACATTATAACGTTCAAATCAATCCACATAAATTCATGTTTTTTGTTAGCTTTGGTTTTCTTCTTGGATTTGTTGTCTCAAAATAAGGAATTTGTATTGATCCTTTGAAAGTTTATGTGATCATTGATTTGTCTACTCCTTCTTCCCTTCTTCAGATTCAATGACTCCAAGGGAAGGCTAAATTTATTTGGAGGTTCGTTCATAATTACCTCGAATTAAACAAATTATTTACTCTCTTGCTAAAGAAATGTGTCACCTTCCATTGGGATGATAGTTCTAAGAAATCGTTTGATGCCCTAAAAGATGTACTAGTTTAGGCATCTTTAATTATACCCCCCTCATTACCAACGTGATTATTTCTTCTACCTAGTTCCTTCATATACTACCATTGTTATAGTATTGGTTCAGGAGGATGATATAGGAATGGAACATCCCATTTATTACTTGAGTCGAAATCTCAATGATACCAAAATAAAATACACTCATGTCAAGAAGTTAGCTCTAGCAGTTGTTAAAGTTATTCAAAGGTTTCGCCAATACATTATGCTCCGTAAAACTATGATTTTCTTGGATTGTAACCCCATGACGTATATCCTCTCATGAAAGTTACTAATGGGGAAATAATCTAAGTGGATTGTAATACTAGAAGATTTAGATTTGGAATTCATCAAATCCAACTCAAAGAAATCCCTAATTTTTGTTGAGTTAATTTGTGACCTTCCTAATTCTAAAGCTCAAATGAAATCTAATGATTATATTCTAGATGAGTTGTTATTTATGATTTTATCACCTAAACCATGGTATGGATACATTCTCAGATATCTCCATACCCATAATTTTTGGTTTGTTACCTCTCACTCTGGTCAACGACATATCCGATATTAAGCAAAACATTACATTATAATTAGTGACACTCTCTATTGCCACAGTATCAATATGGTTTTTCAAAGATTCCTCACTCATGAAAAGTCTGAGAAATTATTAAATGAATTCCATTTGCAGGCATGTGGTGGTCATTTATCCAGCTATGCCACTGTACAGAAGATCCTACGTGTCGGTTACTTTTTTCCCACCATATTTCACAATTGTATTCTTGTTGTCCAGAAGTGTCATGCATGCCATATTTTTGATAGAAAACTTCATGCTCCACCTGCTCCTTTGCATCCTATTATCACTGTTATTCCTTTTGTGAAATAGGGAATTGATTGCATGACATGTAGCCCTCACTCATCTAGGAGGCATGGCTATATCATCGTAGCAGTTGATTATTTTACTAAGTGCACCAAGATGATGCCTACATATAACAATATTGGTGAAACAACTGCTTTGTTTCTCTTTAACCATGTCATCGCGCAGTTTGGTGTTCTGCAAGTTGTAGTTATGGACCATGGAAAACATTTTCGTAATCACACGATGTCAAAAATAACTTCCAAGATAGGACTTTCCAATGAAAGTTCCACTCCCTATTACCGTAAGGAGAATGGGAAAGATAAGGTGATTAATAAAGTTTTGTTGATGGTGTTGGACTTGCCAACATCAGGGGATCTCCTCGATATGAAGTCCCAACAAGACCTCACATCGTTTTTTGTAGGAGTCTCATTCGGTATGATGGCCTAGTTGCCATTATCTTAAAGATCTGCCTCAACTCTTGCTTGTCATCACAAGAGAGTGGTTTGCTTTGTCTTTGATAAGTGAGGCTCGTGTGTCTAGTGAGTGTAAGTGTCACTTCTGTCAATGGTTCTTTCACTGTCGAGGAAGAGGGTGAGATTGAGTTCCAGGTTGATTGGGAGCAGTCCCAACACTGCTAGGAACACACAACACAATAGGACATGCGCAGCTTCCAAAGGAGCAGTTCACACGAATGTGAAAGTCACAACATACAAGGTAATATAACACATACAAAACTCAATGGATCAGTGTGAATGAGTGCAACAGTTGTTACAACAAGATTCATGTGGAAGGTTTGTTTGATGTTCGGGAGAGTAGTCTACATGGGCGAGATATCGTCAACAACATATACAACACATTTTCATTAATAGATTATGCATTACAACAAATGAAACAGTTCAGGTGTAGAAAATAGGTTAAAGAAACATGTATTACAAGTGTTAAAGATCAGTCTTACAACAGATACAATACATGTGTGAAAATGTGTTGGCCTGTTAGTAGGTTTCTGAATTAAGAGAAATTTCCAAGACACATCGTTACACCATACATCGCTAACCCCGAGTACCGGGTGTTGGAGCCACTACTCACTCCTCAGGAAAAGATTACAGTCTCTCTTAGCTACATGGGAGGATTTGAGGTGAAAAGTCCTTTCATTTACAAATGAGGGGGTATTTATAGCCAAGGGTGAAACTGACCCTTGTGGTTGTTCAACTACCCTCATGATTGTTTGGCTTCCATGACTTTTCGACTTACATGAATCTTTGTTCAACATGTGGGTCTCTTGGACTTCCACATTACATTGCGTTGATTGACAACATAGTCCATAGTGGAGATGTCGGTGACGTGACTCATGACATGACTTGACATGACTTGACATGATAGTGTTAGTACATTGGTGTTGTTGCTAGAATGCATGTGAAGCTACAGTGATGTTGGGTGACAGATTTCTTCATGGTGTATCATAGCTTCACCCCCGTATGGCGAAGTGTGTGGAGTCCTTGAAGGTCCTTGGTTCACTTCATGAAGCTTTAGGATGTTGTTCCTTTCTTACATACTAGAAGGCTTGACAAGCTCATTTGTTTGCGAAGGTGCACATTCATCACGTTCGTCTGCTTCACATGCTTCATTCATTTGTCTATTGGTGAACCTACCCTTCTGCATGTGCTACCTTCGTTCATCCCATTCATCTTCTTTTCATGCTTGTTTGTGTACCTGTACCTACAGTCACTCATGATGAGATGACATCAAATCCAAAACCTCCCAGTCTACCATGGGACATGATCATTTGGATGCAGGTGACCAAGAGAGGTGACAAGGTTGTGATGCGGGATGATGGCTCTAGGCACTAGTGATGAAGATTGAGCAAGAGTAACTGAGTGATGGAGGCGGGCAATCTGAGTCAACAGTGAGTTCCTGCAAGGTCTGGCTCGGCTGGGAGGAAAAATTGTGAAAATTTTGGGAGGGACAGTCCACGCTGCAGGAAGGCATGGTAGGCATGCTCTGCACATTTTTCAAAATGAATGGGAAATGGGGGATGGACAGCCAAATTTGTGCAATTTTCCAGAGGAAAAGGTTGGGCTGCATGAAGGGTTAGTAGGCAAAAATTGCACAGTTTTTGGGAGGAACTGCCCAGGAGACTGGCAGCCAGAACTGCGCAATTCCCAGAGGGAACTGGCAGTTGGCTGCTGGGGTTACTTGTAGCCAAAACTGCGTAATTCCTAGAGGGAACTGGTAGTTGGCTTTTGGGGTCACTGGCAGCCAAAAATGGACAATTCCCAAAAGGAACTGGTAGTTGGATGCTTAGTCACTAACAACAGAAACTGCACAATTCGTGGAGGGAACTGGCAGTCTAGTGCTAGGAGCTACTGGCGAGGAAATTTCACTAAGTTAGCCTACTGATCATCTTTGCACAATTTCTAAGCTGAGTGGACTATTGGACAACAGAAGGCTTGTTCATGAAAACTACACAATTTCTTATATGAGCAGCTAGTCGAATGTCTGGATGAATGACTGGGAGAACTGCGCAAATTTATGAAGGAGACAAGGATGAGCACTTGGTGTCTCTCTAGCCTGTCTGTCCAATTCTCTTAGTCAGTTGAGCGAGTGAGGTTAGTGGCCTCTATGCAATTTTTTAAGGGAGTCAATCCCGGGGTGACTGTGAGGTCTGACTATCCGGGTGATCAACATGGAAGTTGATTCAACTGCTTGTGGGAAGAGAAGCTTGAAAACACTAGCTTGGTGATTTTGTGCTATTTTGGTTGACATTTGATCGAGTCAATGGCAGGGTGATGGTCTGGCTATCAGAGGGGAGTCTAGTCGTTAGGACTTTAGAAAAAATGACTAAGTGTGTGAACCATCGAAATATGCATAGGTGATCATGCAAACACACACTCACATGACTCGACAATGAAAGGACTCAAACCATCCAGACACACATGTTCAACATGACTGACCGATGGTGCAAGTGACAAGCGCGGCACTCATGATTGACCATACATCGATCGAGACAATGCTTGTGAGATAGTGAGCATGACTCTGTGTGTGAGTGTGACAAATGCTTTCATATAGAACACAACAAGCACATACGAAGTGAACACTTCAAGCATAACTAGAACATGGTCGCAAGCATGACTTACGCACCATCATACACAAACTTGAATGAAATGAACAAGCAAGGCGGATGTGAGGACTCACCCGAGCTCATGGAGCGAACCCGCGTGTGTATAGTCATCAAGTGAAACTCTCAAGGGAGGCTCTAAAATTGGTGTAGGCCAAAATTTTGGAGTGTGGTTGTACCTGCTACAACACTTGGTGACACACTAGTAGAACTCTAGCTTCTCTATTTCAGTTCATTGCTAGCACAGGGCCTTGTTCTTTCAGGGAGTATTGAATCACTGTGCGGGTTACTTTAGCTTCCCCCGTTACCCCATGGGCATACATGGTTTACCATTTGCCAGCTCAATCAAACACAATCAAAAGTTCATCTTAGATCTCAATGTTTTGAATACGAGAAGGGTAGTTTAGCTCGCGAGTTGAAGATCTTCAGAGTATCAGTTTTCATCTCTAGTGTTGCTCCGCTACTAGTAGGCCTAGACAATAACATGGCGGAGTCAAGAAGGAACACACACATTGCTTCACTACAAGCGAACCTTGTCAGTACCTTGGTGGAGTTGCATGCTTCACCTCTCAGCGCAGGAAGCCTTTCTCTTCTTTCGCCTTTGTATTTTTCAAGAGGATTGTGCATATGCACTTATTTATTTTGGTGAAGAAGAGGGATCTTGACCTATTAAGAGCAGAAAAGGTTGTTCCTTCAAAGAGGCATGTAAGACCTCTAACATAGGTTTGCTCGTTTAGATTTTCCCCTTCTCCATTTCTACTAGTTGGATGAGCTTGAACACACGGAGAAAAAGTCTGAGTATAGGCATGGGGCTTCCCAGTGTGGACACAGGTTCACAGTTGGACCAAAACTTTCCTTGCAAATGGTTCGTATTTTCCGTCAGGACTTCATCGACCGAAGGTTACAACCAAGAATAGAGAAGGTGGCACAAGACTGACCAAGTGCTACAGTGTTGTGGGTTTTCCTCAAATTCCAGCCACATACTCTATTCAAAAGCTAGAACGTAGTATTTGGTAGCACTTATTTCTGGAAAAAAAAATAGTAATAGACCAATCATACAAAAACACCGTAAACAGAAAATAGTAAGCGAAGAAAACAAAGTGAAAACAACAACAAGTAAGAAAAGAAATCAAGTCACCAAGCAAACAATCATGCAAACCAAAAAGCAAGGACAAGCAAAAAAGTAAATGCTAACCCTACTCCTAGGCTAACGGTGCATGGGCCATCTGATGGGAGGTGATGTGTCCAATGTAGCCACCGATTCATTGGTTGACCCCTATTAATGAATGCATGGTTCACGAACAAGACAGCTATGTGGACCAACAAACAAGAAAGATATAATAGTGAAGACCAACACACTCTGAGTTTACATGCGACCAAAGAATAGAGACGAGTGAACGTGCATTAGATGCACTCTTTGGAGCTTCCATGGTGTTGTGCTACATTTCTTGCAAATGTTGAATGTGTGCATTCTCTTGACTATGACATGCAAGAAAACATGAGAAAGGTAGGCCGCTTATGTCATGCATGTGTGCTTTCTATTTAAGATTCCTCCAACTCATGAGTGATGGGATTGTGTAGCTTGAGTGGAGGAAGTGAAATCTGGGTGTTTGGTTGATCTTCAATTCAAAGCAAAGAGTGATGAGGAGCCTTGAGTGTTTCAACAATTTCCTGATCAGAAGTGAAACCAACCTCAAGACAGCGAGGGCTTGACATAACCATAGCTCGGGCTAAAGTGCCTTCACAGTCTATGGGGTTTCAACTTAGTTGATAGATAGATCATTGTGGACCAGTGTCTTGGATAGATTGACAATGGTTGAATCAACATCATGATCGGATGAAGAAGTGGATAGATCATGAAAACCAAGATTAGAAAATTAAAGATGTTTGTGAGCATCCTCATGATTTGATGAATTGGGCAGAGGGGTAGATGAGAAGAAAAGGTGTTCACCCTCTGTGTTTTCAAGAAAGATAAATGACAGATTGAATGGATTTACCTAGGAAGATGTGTCCTCTCTACAATGTAATGACAAACTGACATCTGAGGTGTCCTGTGAATGATCAGAAGTAGAAAGATCTAGAAATGGGTTTTCACAAGGGAAATTAGTAGTGGCAGAATCAAAAGGGATGTCAGGATGAAATGGATGAGGCGCAACTGCAAGGGAGTCATCCTTCACCACATGTTCTTCTTTAGATTCCCACACAAATTAATCATGAATTATGGCACACGTTAGCTGCATAACACCAACTCTGTCGACAGCTTTATCCTTGTTCACAAAAGGTGAGGATTCCAGAATGGGAGAACAAAAGACAGTATAATCCAGAGCATCAATAGAACGAAGGGATGGAGGTCGAGGGAAAGAGTCCATGTGACAACCAATAGGTTTTCAAGCCAAATCTACGCAAATATCAAGAGAAGGTGGGGTGGGAGAGTGTGACGGTTCAACAGAGGCATGTGCATGATCTCCCACATCACTTCATGGTGGTGGAGCTATTTGATGAGGTGAAGGTGGATAGTCACTTGTGACAGCGACTATGCCTCCCTATGATTGTGTAGCTCCATCACCGAAGCATTTTGAGTGATGTTTGGATATGTGAAGAAGATACTCAAATCGTCCATAAGGAAATTTCTAATCAATTTCATCTTCGAGGAATCAATATGCAAGATTAGAATAGCGTGTGTAAAATTGATCAACGGATTCATCGGGTACTTTTCGTAATTTCAAAATTTCTTGATCAAGTGCTTAACAATTAAAGTGATTAAAAGCATGGTTTATAGTTGTTACCAGATGTGTAAGATAATGAATAGATTTTTCCTAGAGAATGGCACACTAGTGCATGGGGTGCCCTCGAAGCATGTAGACGAACATCGCGCAGGTCATGTATTCTTCAAAGAATCCATGTCTTTCGCATGATCCTACAATGCCAACCGTGTGCCAAACCAAGGCTACGTAGCCTCCACCATCAAATGTTTTATGAGACAAGTTATCTGAGAGCTTTTCTAAGATGATGAAATCGTTTCCATAAGACATACACTCCGAAAGAACAACTTGGTAGTTAGTCATGATAGATTTGTAGAGATTCAAAATAGATGTGAGGACTCAACTTATCATCTGGCCCTCCTTCTAGTGCCAAAATGTTGACAGTGCTAGACCCACCAACATGAGGGGATCTCCCTGGTATGAAGTCCCAACTAGACCTCACACTGTTTGGTGTATGAGTCCCATCTGGTACGATGGCCCGATTGCCATTATCTTAAAGATCTGCCTCAACTCTTGCTTGTCGGCAGAGGAGAGTGGTTTTCTTTGTCTTCGAGAAGTGAGGCGTGTGTGCCTGGTGAGTGTAAGTGTCACTTGTGTCAATGGTTTTGTCACTATCAAGGGAGAGGGTGAGAGTGAGTTCCTGGTCGATTGGGAGCAGTCCCAACACCGCTAGGAACACACAAAACAATAGGACATGAATAGCTTCTAGAGGAGTAGTCCACACGGATGTGGCAGTCACAACATACAAGGTAAGATAACATGTACAAAACTCAATAGATCAGTCTGAACGAGTGCAACAGTTGTTACAACAAGCTTCATGTGAAGGATCTATATGATGTCCAGGAGAGCAATCTACACAGGCGAGACAGTATTAACAACATATGCAACACATTTCCGTTAATAGATTATGCATTACAACAAATGAAATAGTTCATATGTAGAACGCAGGTTAAAGAAACATGTATTGCAAGTGTTAAATATCAGTCTTACAACAGATACAATACATGAGTGAAAACTTGTTGGCCTGCTAGTAGGCTTTTGAATTAAGCGAAAGTTCCAAGACACATCGTTACACCATACATCACTAACCTTGAGTGTGGGTCATTGGAGCCACTACTTACTCCTCAAAGAAACGATTACAGACTCTCTTAGCTATGTGGGAGGAGCTGAGGTGAAATGTCCTTTAATGTACAAATGAGGGGGTATTTATAGCCAAGGGTGAAACTGACCCTTGTGCCTATTCGACTAACCTCATGACTGTTTGGCTTCCATGACTTTTCGACTTACATGACGCTTTGTTCAACAAGTGGGTCTCTTGGACATCCATGTTACATCACATTGATTGACAACATAGCCCAGAGTGGAGATGTGGGTGACATGACTCAACATGACTTGACATGACAATGTTGTTACATTTGTGTTACTACTGGAGTGCATGTCGAGCTATAGTGTTGTTGGGTGACAGACATCTTCATGGTGTATCATAGCTTCACCTTCGCATGGCGAAGTGCGTGGAGTCTTCGATGGTCCTTGGTTCGCTTGATGAAGCTTTAGCATGTTGTTCCTTTCTTGCATGCTAGAAGGCTTGACATGCTCATCTATTTGCGAAGGTGCATGTTTTTCATGTTCGTCTGCTTCATTTGTTCATCAATTGGTGAACCTATCCTTTTTCATGTGCTCCCTTATTTTAGCCCATTCGTCGTCTTTCCATGCTTGTTGGTGTACCTATACCTACATTCACTCATGACGAGACGACATCAAATCCAAAACCTCCTAATCTACCATGTCACATGGTCATTTGGATGTAGGTGACCGAGAAAGGTGGCAAGGTTGTGAAGCCGGATGATGGTTCTGAGCACTACTGACGAAAATTGTTTAAGAGTAACTGAGTGATGGAAGTGTACAATCTAAGTCAACAGTGACTGCCTGCGAGGTCTGGCTCGATTGGGAGGCCAAATTGTGCAAATTTTTGGAGGGACAGTCCGGGCGATGGGAAGGAAAAGTAGGCATGCTCTGCACATTTTTAGGAACGAATGGGCAGTGGGGGCTAGACAGCTAGATTTGTGTAATTTTCCATAGGAACGAGCCGGGCTACATGAAGGGTCAGCAGGTAGAAATTGCGTAGCTTTTGGGAGGAACTTCCCGCTAGACTAGCAAACAAAACTGTGCAATTCTGAGAGGGAACTAGGGGTTGGCTACTGGGGGTCACTGGTAGCCAAAACTGTGCAATTCCTAGAGGGAACTGTAGGTTGGCTATTGGGGTCACTGGGAGCCAAAACTACGCAATTCCCAAAGGGTACTAGCAGTTGGCTACTCAGTCACTAGGAGTAGAAACTACGCAATTCCTGGAGGGAACTAGCAATCTGGTGCTAGGACTTGTTGGTGGGGAAATTTCACTGAAGCAAGGAAGTTGGTCTGTTGATCATCTCTGCGCAATTTCTAAGCTGAGAGGATTGCTCGAAAGCAAAATTTTCGCTCACGAAAACTGTGCAGTTTGTTGGATGAGCTGCTAATCGACTGTTCGAATGACTGACTGGGAAAACTGCACAAATTTCTGAAGGAGACAGGGATGGGCACTTGGTGTCTATCCGAATTGTCTGTGTAATTTCCTCAGTCAGTTGAGCAAGGGAGGTTAGTGGCCTTTGTACAATTTTTGAAGGGAATTAGTCCTGAGGTGACTGGAGGGTCCGATTGTCCGAGTGGTCAACATGGAAGTTTATTAAACTGCTTGCAGGCAGCGCAGCTTGAAAAGACTAGCTTGGTGTTGTTGCACTATTCTAGTTGACAATCGATTGAGTTGATGGCGGGGTGATGGTCCGGCTGTCAGAGGGGAGTCTAGTCGTCACGACTTTAGCAAAAATGACTAAGTGTGTGAATGATCGAAAAATGCAATAAATATTTCTCTTCATGTTCTATTTCTCTCCATATCAAGGCCATTTTTTGCAATAAATACTTGCAAAATCACAAGGAGAATCATTAGGGTACATTTCATGCAAAAAATCAGTATAATTTTGAGGCAAACAAAAACAACTAAGTTGGGCATTTCGCACAATGCACCCTACTAACGACAGAAAAAAAAAATAAATAAATAAATAAAATAAAAATAAAAAATAAAAAATAAAAAATAGATAAATAAATAAAAATAAATAAATAAATAAATAAATAAAATAAAATAAAAAATAAAAAATAAAAAATAAAATAAAAAATAAAATAAAAAAGAATAAAAAATAAAAAATAAATAAAAAAATAAAAAATAAAAAATAAAAAAAATAAATAAATTGTAGTATTTTACCCAATGTAATTTCTTCTGTCTCCACACACCTTTTGAGCATCTTGGGGTGCGTTGAACATAGGGAGAAGAATAGATCCCTAGGGGGCCTCAAAACATTGAAAAATGTGCATGAAATTACAAAATGGAACCATGAAAAGGAAGAGGAAGGTCTTAGCTCCTACCTTGAAGTGATGGTGCTTGAAATGATCCACTATATTGGTCGCAATCAGCTCCAAATATTGGGGAAAAAACACTCAAAATTCACTCTTCAAGAGGTAAATGTGAAATGGTAAAAAGAGTTACCTTTTTGCGTATTTTATGGTAATTTTCATCATCTTCATCATTAATTTATTAGTTTTTTGACATAAATATGACTCAACTTTATCATGAAAGATGTATTTTTAATATTTTGGTGGTGTTTTGAGCTAGGTGAGAATTGTTTTAATGAATTTGATGATGTTTCGATTGAAAGAGACCATTTGGACCAAGGATCGTACTTTTATCACTTTTTAGGCTTTATAAACCTACGAAAAAGGAACCCCCTCGATTCCTCTTTTAGCTCTTTTCAGACTCCCTAAGCATGAAAATATTTCTGAGCACTTTCCTTTTCAAACTTATTAAAGTAAATGGAAAGGCACTACTCAGTAGAAGTTTAACCTTTTTACGGACTAAGATAGACTAACTGCAAAAATGGAATACCTTAGTCGAACATGGATAAGAGGTTCTCCTAAGTATTGTCTTCTACCTTTTCAGGCTCAAGAGACTGTCTACGAAAAGGAAGCTTTGGAGTTTTATTCTTTTGCCTTTTTTTCAAAATCTCTAAACATAAAAAAATATGTCGAGTTAGACCTTCGATTGACTGTTAAAAGCATTAGACAATGATGGACTCCTCAAATATGATGGGTCTGAACCACTGCTTCTCAAGGTTTATTAAATGTACTTGGATGGATTCATTCGAATGATGAACTTACATATCAAGCATATGTTATCCTCCTCAAACCTGTTAAAAACTAAAGAGGTACTCACCAACAATGGTTGGGAGAATTGAGAAAATGGGATATCTCACCTGTTATGGTAGCAAGTCGATCTTGAAAATGACACTCTTCCACTTCATCTTCGTGGTTGTTGGGTTCAGAAATTTCCCTGTCTTTTGGTTCATCATACCATTTTAGAGCATCTATTTTCTATTTTGGGTCAATGATCCCAACTCCATTTAGTGTCATTGGTGTGTCCAACAGAAGTCATTTAGTTAATATTTACTACGATACGCTTAAGCCTTCATTCCATGTTTTTCACTCTTGAACTAGTTGCACATCAAATTATTTTTATCTTGAACTATGATACCTCTTTCGTGTTGTTGATGGGGGATACATCAAGGCCCTCTTGCGATGGGTCACTTCCTGTTGATATTATCTCATTATCTAGGAAGTTTACTTAGAACCTCTTCCTTCAGTACCTTGGGACTTGTATACATCAATACAAATTTTCCTTGCTCTTAGCGACATGTTTACATCACAAGTGTTTGACCGACAAATTCTTTGTGGTGTTCGACTTCAACTCATTCATTCACACCATACAAATTGTACTACAACATCTTGAGAGTCGTTAACATCATTAGTGATTTCTCTCGCGTATGTTAACAACTTACATCATTGGTCATTAATTAGATGGTGTCTTCCATGTTTGACTTCAACTCCTTTATTCACATGGATAGACTTGTACATTGGATGATTGAATTAATGAGATAGAAGACCCTAGATCTAGTTCTAGCCATTCGGGTTGTGATTTCAGCATTAATACAACATCACAATGTATGTTGGCTATGATCATACAGACAATCATCTAATAATGTGTCCATCATTTATCATTAGTGGACATGTAATTTTGATCATTGTATATGTAATGTTAGCTTATATGTTGGGTATGGTAATGCCTCCCTTAGCAAAAATATCATGATGTAAATGTATTGTAACAGATGATGATCTAACTAGTTGTTCTAGATCTGGACTTATCACAAGGTAAAGCACTTCAGTCATCAACCACTATTTCAGACTTTGCACTTTAAGCGGAAATTTGTTATAGGACATCTTGTCACATCTAGACCCTGGTCAATATGCCTATAAACTAGATCCATCAACATCCATGATCACCTTGTCATCATCCCTATGCAAATCCCTAAGAATTACTCTCTTAAATAACTAGGTTTCTGACCTTTACTGCTTCATTTCAGTGCTTTTAAGGCCCCACACATCTTGGCCCCTTAGGGACCTACTTTGAGTGGTAGGTTTCTCAGTCCTGCATGTGCTTGGATCAGAGAAGGTCTACCCTTATTGCAGATGCATTGATCAAGAAAAATTGAGAAATATAAGAAGAATTTTGAAGCTTCCTCTTCCAGAAGCTTCCAGTAGTTGCTACAACCATCTACCTTGGATAACAAACTCGAATCATATCTCCCATACCTTGGATTTTTCACCTTCTTATCCCTTGAGCTCATCCTCCCATTAAGAGTGGATTTCAAGCCTATATTGGTAAATGGATAATAATTCCTAAACTACCATCCTCTCCTATATATTCACTACCATGTACAAGATGGGCATTGTATTTTGGAGATGAATCATACCCTCATGTTGTTGTTTTGATCATAACAGAGACATCATTCTGATGCATTAGGGTGCCTTTGATGTGTACGATGTGGCAAGGAAGGAGAATTCAACTTGGGAGGTTATCTACAAGATCAACTTCCCCTTTGGGTTGTGAACTATCTCCATTCCATTTTAATACAAGGAGTATACCATTTTCCTACATTTGTTATGTTATGTTTATGTACATGTGTTTCATTGCTACATTGATCCATTGAATAGAATGATTAGATAATGCTACATAGATGTTGTAAATATTTGGGTTGTGTTGTTTGTTTGTGCAAGTTTTAATTATTGAGATAAAAGCTACGGTTGGAGCTAACAAGCCGAGAGGAGAGAAGAGATTGTGACAGATCACAAGTAAGTCATCTTTCCATTCTCCAATTATTCTAAGGAAAACTTTATAGTCTCTGATTTTTTTTGTTCTAGAATAGGCCACCCAGTCTAGGGAAGATAAAACTGTAAGCAGTCGTAGATTTCATATAACACATCCCTCAAAGGATTCCTCTACCATTTTTGACTCCTTAGTAGACTAATTTTCTCAAAAAAAATAATAAAACCTATTGGCTACTAGAACTAAATAATTTCTTTGCTTGGTTTCCACTCACCAAAAATATCTTCAAATTTCCCTTGTGTATTGATGATGAATGATTACCCCTCCATGATGGGATAATACTACTTCAATAACTACGTGAATATGGAATCCCACATATGCATGTAGGGGCTTACCAAAACAACTCTACATACATCATTTTGCACTACATTCAGGTCTACTTAATCAATATGATCAACACTAAGAGAGTATTATTATACAATTTTTATTAGTTTTATTTTTTCATCCTTATTTACCGATTCAATATGAGATTAGGTGACCATGAATTTCCAATGCAAGTTTATTTTCCAAATCTACTATTATGATATTACCTTATCAACCTGAGTTGAACATGGCATCAAACATGGTCTCATTGACCTACATCTTAATTTGGAAGAGTTTTCATATCTCCTTCTCTTCTTTATGGTGAAGGTTACTAAGATTCATCTCTTCCTACAGTAAGTTGTAGATAATCTTCTCATCCACATTGGATCTAATTTCCACATCGTTGCTCAAATATATGTTTAAAATATTCTTTCTCTTCCCATATTTCTTTAAGTTCTTTAGAATTTAGTGTGTTCTCATGATTGTGTTCTCATCCTTTCCCTTTTATACTTCTTATTCCTTTCCTTGAATCTTTCTTGTAAGTTTTATATTTGGAAGCATGTGAATTCCCTTCCTTAAATGTTTTGGGTATTGTTCTAGTATACAAGCTTTTTCCACTATTTCTGGCTTGGAAAGCATTACCTACTTTAGAGGATGGAGATACTTAAGGATTACATCTAGGATCTTGAGAAAGATATCACTCATGATGGCCATATTCCTAAACTATGTGGTGTACTCTTATACATTGTAGCCCTACATTTTCTTCAAGTAGTTCCATTATATCCATTTCTCTTCTATATACCCAATAGGGTGGAATTGTGACATTATAAGGTTTTCAAAGTCCTCTCAATTACTTATTATTGGATCACTATCTAACCTAAGTGTCTTCATATGAATTTACCATGAGTTTAAAACATTTCCATGTAACATCAATATAGAAAGTGATATTTTCTGCTTATCATTTATATGGTGCACGTTATAATATACTTGTAATTTTTAAAACGAGTGATTCAATTTTAAGGCATGAATTTCAATTTGGTATATTTCTATGTTGATATTCACTTCCACCTTGAACATGGAATGTGAATGAGTAATGACACTTAAACTTGGCTACTCTCTCTTTGGATTTTTCCTTGACTCCCTTTTTTGGGTCTTTACGACCCCCCTATTTTCCCTCTCATATAACCTCTAATTTGAAACCTAGATCTTGTGAAATTTAAAACTTGCTTCTAGATCCATAGCAAGGAGGTTCACATTGTGAGTGCTAACTACAACTTGCACTCATAGCCTTGAGATCTTTAGAACTACCAGAGTAGGGTTATTGTGAATATATTTGTTGGCCTTGGCTAGGGTTCTCTCACTTTCTACCTAAACCATTATTTACAACTTCCCACAATATTCACTAAAGTAACATATTCTCATCACTTCAATATAGATGAAAAAAGTATAGTTTTTCATTATGGATTATTCACATGTTTTCAAAATATACATGAACAATATAATTGTCAAGTAAAAACTGATGCTAGTTTCTCTGTTAATAAAAAAATGTCTTACTAACATAGTATATTGAAAAATCATGATTTGTTATACTAAATATGATTTAAATTAGTTTTATATATTACTTTTTATGATTTTTTTTTAATTCTTTAGATTCTTGTTATATTTTCTTCCATTATGAGTGTCGACAAAATCTATGACCATGAGAGTCGATTTGTCATTTCTCTACCACAAGAAGTGTCAAAAGCAAAGGGGTCACTTAAAACATTGAAGATATTTACTACATGAGGAAGTGGAGTTTGAAGTAGAGTTCCAGATGCACATAGTTCTTCCTCCACTTATAAGATAGTCTACAAATGATTGATTATTCAATTCTCTAGTATATGAAGTGCCAAAAGTATATCACATACTTATAACATTGAATATCTCTATTACTTGCGGGAGAAGAGTTCGAGATTTTTATATTTCTTCCTCTAATTACAAGGTACCCTCAACATCTTATTTATTTCTTTACATTGCTTCCTCTTCTTAATGTTACTCCTCTTCATGAGAGGTGTCATATGAATCCCATAAAGTATTCTTCTTTTACATACTCTGCTTATAGGATTTCCTTTTTCTCAATAACATTTTTTCACTACAACTGATTTGATTGGTTGCCTTCCAAAGGGGATTATTCTATTTCTAGGCATCATTGCTTCCTATAGATCTATCCTCCAGACTCATAACTTCTTTCGTGTTTATGGTCTTACAAATTGACTACAATCTTAAAGAAATTGTTCTTTGCTCTATGATTCTTTTGGTTGATATCCTTACTTTTTGATTTTTTTTACTGTATTGTTCTATGATTTTTATGTATTGGCCTAAATGGGTACGTTCCTTCTAAATATAATGGTTGATGGAATACATGAGGATAGATTTGTCCTCTTGGATTAAGAAGCTTTGTAGTGGAGTAACTCGTAATCTATCTCTTGTAGGTGGATCCATGAATTTAGTTTTAATTCAATCACCTATAGAAGGGTGTTTTGTATGACCAATTCTATACACATTTTGACACAAGTATATTTCCTATTAATTATTCCAAGTCACTAGGAGATGTGTCTCAAGTGATTCTGAAGGTAATTTCATCCTAAAATGTTAGTTGAAGTACTACTCTCATATATTCTCAGGGTTAAAGTTTGAATATTGTGAGTGAATAACCCACACATGATCAGATTAGGTATTAAGAAAAAAAACAAAATTAAAAGGAAATAAATATTCCTCTAGCCTCCTTTTCCTAAAGAAAACAAGAAAAATACCCATCATGGAAAACAAATAAGTTATCTAGCCCTTAACATTAGGAGACCATTTATTTATTATTGGCATCTAGATGGACACCCAGTTGGAAAAAAGAGGAGGCTCTAGATATGGCTTGAGGTCTATGAATTGATTATTGAATGGAGATCGAAGGGAGTATCTAATAAGAGGGTTTCTAAAAGTATATATATATATATGGTTACATACTATCCTCGTTTAATGTTCCCTCGAGATTTGGAACAAGTGGCGGGAGGAGTCCTCACACATGAAATTAACAAGTTGGAGTGAAAGAATTGACTATAAAAATGGAAAATAATTTGAAGAAATAAAAGATTCAAACACCATTGTAGTTTACCTATTGTAACCCTCCCTCCCACCCCTTTAGGATTCCCCAAGTTGTGGAAGGTGTTACTTTTAACTAACATGACCCTTTAGGTCTCATTATAGATAGGGTTAAGAAAATATTTCTTCTTTAAATTTTTCAAAACCCAACATAGATATCATGATTGCATTCAACTCATTGATATAAATTTTATCTCAATTTGACTCGTGAATTGAAGGTAATTTTATATTAAAGTTTGGCCATTTAACTCTTGCCACATTAGGAAAACCCTAGCATCTGGCATGCATGTGAGACCCATGAGGCGTTCACATGTCATCCCTATTAGTGCCATGTCACCCGAAATAGCTATCTGGAATCCACATGACTACAATCACGTATATGTGGTGCTTTCCACCTCAATCTAACTTGCTAGCCCCATAGGGCCTTATACCTTTGAGTTTTTCCATGTTTCTATGTTATATCTAGGTTTGGGAATAATACGGTACACCCAAAATTTATGAAGTGACACCCTCCCCACACCCTCATACCTCCAGATACAATATTAATTAACAATGAAAATATATCCCTCGCCCACATCCGAGGTTTCAAGAATGTGTACCATGCTCTCACCCCTCAATAACTCATATGCAAGATACATCCTTGAGTTAATTCATTATGGCCTCAAGCTGATAAACCATCCTATGGATCCCACCAAAATACACTATTATTTTGCAATCAAATCTATATCCTTCTACATTAGGGCTTCACACCTATAATCCACCAGGCATGCCCCACACAGGACATGCCATGTGTTCTATGAATTACAACTCCATTCTAGTTTGGGCTCACACAAATATTTCATCAGGTAAGTTCCCACCCTGGATAATATGCACACGCTACAAATATGGGTCATTTCATATATGGTCCTAATAATATTTCCATAGAAACATGGCCCCATCCAAAAATCATATGTCACTAACATTTTCATTATGCGAAGATACACATATACAAGATACTCGCCCAAAAAGTTTAAAAGCTGACCTCAGATAGTGTCACCATGCATGCTCCACTTTGATTAAACTCACCAATTAATTATATATTCAATGCGTCCACCCCTAAATCCATGCTTCTTCTTACAACTAATTTCGACTTGCATATAATCTAATTTTCATCAATACTCATAATTTGAAATTATAAGCACTTCAAGGGTCTTTGCCAAGGTTCTCCTTGGAGTAGGGAATTTCTCTGAACACCCATTTTATAGAGATAAACCCCTTCTCCAAACAATGAGTGTCCCAAATATTACTCATAGCACTTATATAATCAATAATCTTATCAACATGGCTACTATGAGGCACTAAAACAAGATAACCCATGGCTAACACTACTCTACAAACTCAAATACAACAACATAATATTATAAAATAGAATCGACCCCAAACAACATTATCAAACCCACTGAAATATCATACATTAAAAATATAATGAATACTCCTAAATATTCCAAGATCCATGATATTCATAGACTACCAACACTAAAACAAATCCATGTGATTAAATCCCTTTTATGATCCCTATTATGCTTCCAAGGACTGTTGTAGAATATTTTTATCCAATTTTTTTAAAAGATCGACACTATCTATTTATCGAGATGGCGATATTTTTCACATTTCTTTCGCGAGCTAAAAAATTTAGGCATTAATTTAGGAAATAATAGCGTCGTAAATATCATCATAAATGGAAAATAGTGTTGGAAGTAGCATCATAAATAGCGTGGAAAATTGCACCTTCAATTTCCCTAGAAATAGCGGTAGTGATAGCGCTAGGTTTAGCTCCTTTTATTGCACCTAAATTACCTCCTTGGTTAGCTTAATTTTTAGCCCCAGTATTAGTGCTATATGTGCCTAAATAGTTAATTAATTGAGGTGTTGGGGTTTAAGTGAATAAAGGCTTAGAGGATTGTGGGATTCAGGGATTTAGGTATAGGGATTAAGGGTTAGGGTTTAAGGGATTAATGGTGAAGAGCTAAGGGATTTGGTGCTTATGGGTTAGGTAGTTTAATGGTTAATGGCTAGGTTTCGTTAGTTTTGGATGGTCTCTTAAATCAATCTGTTACAAGATTACATTTTCGTTCCTTTACTTATTTGAATTAATTAACGTTCCAAGAGATGTTTTTGTTACACACACAATTTCTTACGCACATTTGGTCTTTCCTAATCATACCAGATCTAGGGAATATGATTATTCATCCAATTAATACATACCTAACCCCTCCATTATACTACATGATTAGACAATTCTTACAACATTACTTTTTCTAATTAAACCAATGTAACCATTGTCATTAGTAACTATACTCCTTCATTATTATTACTTTTTTTTATTTATTATTCATCTTGTTACATCTAGAGATCAGTGCAATCATTCATAAACTCATTTTTATTTAAAAGTTCTAAATTGGTAATAAGGAGGAGTAATTGTTGATAATTCCAACACCTTGACATTCTCTCCTGCATAAGCGTATGTGTGCATTGAAGCAACTCTGTAATAGGTTCCTAGAATTATTGAGTAGTGTGCATGTGATCAGCTATGGTTGGAGCAATAGTTAGACACGAACCTAACTCTATTAATGTCTTGTTACACGATCCAGATGCATTAGAAATTTTTTGATGGTCTAGGTGGGTAAGTTATTTTGAAAACAGGGTTTCAGTGAATTGGTCACTTTATAATTTTCCCAAGCCTTAGTTGAACAACACTCTATGATCAATGGCTTCGAAATTGTTGTTACAGAAGAAGTTATCATAAAATTGAATGGGCTTCCTAGGGCAGGAGAATGGTGGTTCTCAAGGAAAGTGTCCAATCTTGAAGCTAAGTCCATATTCTTACAGGAGGGAAAAGAATTGATGCCTAAGCATAAGGGTTTCGATAAAACATCTCTTCCTCACCCTTGAGAATATGCAGCCCTATTCATTCAAAAATTCATTACCTGTGAGGTCTGTTTTGGTATTATTTTCAATTATCACTTTCAATTATTAGCACACCCGAGGATAGGGCGGTTGATTAATTTATAATACTACTTGCTGAAGTCCTTACAACACATGGTAGAGGCTATGAAAGGGGAAAAACATACAAAAAAATGCATCACTGACCATTTGCTCATTAAATTAATCATCATGCATTCATTATAGAGACAAGGATCTCGTGGCATGCTTTGATAGTGAGACCTTGTGCTAGTGTGAATGAGGAGCATGAATAATGTGTTGAAGCAACCCCTAGTGCTGAAACAACATTGAGTACTAAAGCAACACCTAACGTCGCAACAACACATGTTGCTTAAATTGCTACATATTTTAAAAGAAGGACAACTATAGGCTCTAAATAGAGTAGGGCTAATACACCTCCTATGACTAGTTGATGAAACCCAATGAGGTGGAGTTCCAATAGAATGACCCCTATTTCATCCTCACGAGGAAAGGAGACATGGATAGAAGAACTTGTGGTGGTGTCTATTTACTCATCATAAGAGAGATTCGGTCGGTGCCCAATTGTAGAGGAAGTGATGGTTAAAGAAATTGTTCAAACAACAATTGTGCCTGAAAGTGGAGCTAAGGAAGTGAAGGCACTTGAAGGGACATAGATGGGAGTATCAATGAAGGTAATAGTGCAGAAAAGGAAAGTTGAAAAGTTGATTGGTGGAAGAAACCCTAGGAAAAGGGTGTGAGTAGCTATTATACAAGAAGAGACTCAAAAATCTACTGTTACAGCTAAGGGGGAATGTCCCAATACAACTAGACCTAATGGTTTTGAGAAGCAATATGACAAAGAAAAGTAGTAGAAGTCTGCAAAGGAAGACTTCTCTACATATAAAATATCAACTGTTACATTGGAGCTTGAACAAGAACCAAAGAAACAATAGGAGACAGATGGAACAGTAATAGAAGAGAATGAAAAAGAAAAATAGGTTGTTACTTCACCAAGTAAGACAAAAATTGACCCTCTCATTAAAAATGAAAATCTAAGAAAGGAAAGTGAGGAGTTAAAGGAACAACAACATTCCTTGGTTAGAGAACAACTTCATTTTAAGAATGAAACCAGATTGCATAAGTTGGCAAAGGCTATAGAAATTGCATCATCTACTACCTTATAAAAACATTATAAGGGTTGCTAACAAATCCTTGAGGAGGCTAAAATCATGGAGACTATTATTGTTTCAGTTGGAGTACAAGTCCGAAAACAAGACAAAGAATTTTGACTTGCTATTCAACAAGAACTTGTTGATGACAGTATTGTTACACAACAATTGGAAATCGAATCAGAGCAGGAAGAAAAAACAATCTGCTAATCCATAAGCGATCCAGGTGGCTGTAGAAAGGCTCAGAAATCAAAGATGGCTTAGGAAAGGCTCAAAAATAAACTTCTTATATTGAAGTAAGAATAGAATAATATCTAAGAACTTGTTTCAAGATTTCCAATGGCGCAAACAACGCCTTAACCCGATATCGTATGTGAAAGTTATTGTCAGTCAAAGTTTTAGTCAAACTAGGCCGCTTGGCTAATTTTGGCAAAGTGCCAACTAGATTTGTAGGTTGTCTAGATCTGGCGAAATCATTAAATTAGGAATAAATTAAGGAGGAGACAAACTGGAACTTTGCGGAAATGGTTTCCAGTGGTAGTAATGAGTGAAATTGTCGCCTACTTAAAAAAATCGATGACGCTAAAAATTCCGCGAATGATTTTTTGCCAATTTGGTTTAATAAGAAAACAAATATTTAAATAGGGTCAATCAGGCAATTGTCAAACCCCATGGTCTAGGCCCAAGCATTATAAAACAATATATATGTATATTTGGTTGGACACTAATGGCAGACTCGCCACATTTTATGTAACATAGCCAATGAGGGGCCGAGGGGGATCAAACCCACCTGGCCATGTGGCTGACCCGCTCCACAGGCAGCACCATCCCCATATCACATGGTGCCAAAATAAAAATTGGGGTAGCGGGTTTTGAACCCAGCCCACCCTCAAACAAACTCACATATTTAATCATTCTTCAACAAAGTTCCCAAGGATCACAACATTGTATTATCTGCCCGAGAAAAAATATATAAACCAAAAATTTTGGCATTCAGCCTAGGAGAAGAGAGCACTGAGCATGAAGTCCAACATAATGGTGGAATCCTGACTAGCATGAAAACCGAGACATAACCCTGACGAAGGGAAATCATGAGGAATCTAAATGATTCTCTTGGAGGTAAATTTTTTAGAGTGGTAGAATCATGCCAAGTTTATACTCATTTTACTCAGAATTTCGCCACGAGTTTGATGGTGTTGTCGGTTTTCTATTATAAGTAGCGATTTTCTAGAGATAGAATTTTGAAGGAAGAACCATGACGCTAAAACCATGACACAGGAATCTGCATAGTGTCTAAAATATTCCCTAGAGGCCAATTTTTTAAGGTGTCAGAACCAGGATGACTTTATGCTCATTCTTCTCTGTTTTTCACAACAAACTTGATGGTGTGATATGTTTCCTCATCTGAGAGCCAAATTTCAGTTAACCTGCGAGAAGCAATCTTTGGGGAATATTTGAAAATTCCAAGGGACCGGATTTAGACCGAAGTAGAAAGGGGCCGATTTTATAGTCATTTTTAATGATTTTTCACCAGGAACTCAACGATGTAGTTCATTTCTTCAACATAGGTATTTATTTTCAAGCCATCCCTAGAAGTGGAGGTATAAGTTGTCTTTTATACATCCATGTAGCTCAATTTTTTTGAAATATTAATGAAAAAGGCCTCTTCACATTGTTTAGAGCCCATAGACATATCCCACATAGGATGAACTCCATTATCAACCTATTGTGTCTTTGCTTCTCATGATCATCATTTATTTCCTCTTCTTTTATGTGTATGAATCTTATGGTTTCATGCCCTTTTAAAAGAAATTATGTATGCATCTTTGAAGCAAAAATATCCAGATGAAGTTTGGTATAATTGAGGGTATTATGTTGATGAGGATCACAAGTGTATGATAACCAAGGAAAAGCTTCAAAGAGGTGAAGGAAAAATTAAATCCTTTGATCCAGAGGCAGGGTGTGCAACATAAAGAAGGAAAATGGCATATGAAGATTCTCAGTTTGAGGAAGATAGAAACTATCGAAAGGCATTCTATTTCATGGTAGAAAAAGTTGAAAAATTGTTTGCAGAGTATGAGAAGAAAATGGTGAAACTGGAGAGGATGGAAGGACCAGATGATCATGCCTCAGTGAATCATGAAGGAGGAGGAGGAGAGCCTCTTGAACCTCCTTCTCCATCTTCATGTGAAAGTTCCTCTTCTTCCTCTTTTCATCATTCCATTGGTATAAAAGCTCATGAAAATCCATTTTTCAAGGTGGATGTCAAGTTTGATTTACCTATGTTTAGTGGAGAATCTAATGCAGAAAATATAGATAATTGGATCATAGAGGTTGAACTATATTGTCGCATACAAAAAATTGAAGAGGAAGAGGGAAAGATCTAGGTAACATCCCTTTGATTGAGTGGCACTACTCTCGTCTGGTGGGAAAGAAAGATGCATAAAGGTGGTATGAGTAGTCGTAAACTTCTTTCATCTTGGTGTGAGTTCATTTCTCATTTAAGAGGACATTTTTACCCATTGGGCTACAGATAGAAGGCCATGATGGATTGGCAACGTTTGAAACAAAGTAAGGGACAAAATGTTCAAAATTTTACAAAGGAGTTTAGGAAACAACATTAAATGTTCCATTAGACTCTCTTCAAATGTTGATGAAATACATTGGCTCATTGCATCATTATTTGCGTCATTCATGGTTATTATTTGAATCCAAATTTTTTGATAAAGATAGTGTGAAGGTTGTACAACTTGAAAGTAGGGGGAAGAATGAGCAAGATCACCACCCAAAGAGGGGAGGAGAAGCTAAAATAAAAGAGGAAGAAATGCTTGTACTCATTGTGAGAAAGAAGGACATGATGAGGAGCATTGCAGGAAATTGCATCCATAGTTGAGGCCAAAGAGGAATGACAAAAAAAAAAGTACAAGACAATTCCAATTGTGCAACAAAACCAAGAATCTGAATAAGAGGACAGTTAGAAGATCACAACTACAAGAGTTGTAGATGATGAAATGGAGATTGCAACTCTTTGGATTGTAGAAGATGGACCTATTAGCTTGGGTTTCGATTCAGGTGATGAGACCAAGATTTAAGCGGATGTTATGTCAAAAATAAGGAGGAAACCAAATATTGCATGCCTCCAAGGATTCGAAGAGATCAACCAAAGCATTCAAACGGATAATATTAAACTAGGAAGACTCCTACAAGAATAAAAGGAGGAGAAACAAAATTTGCAGCATCAGTTGCAAGCCAAGGAGGAGGCCTTAGAAAAGTTGCAGCATAGCAAGCATGAGGTAAAAAGTGATTCTTCAATTTCATGTACTTTTTATGATGATGATTTTGTTGTGTTTGAGAAAAATACTACATGAACTAGATCAAAATTGTTATAAAATATGGGGTATCAAGGAATGGGCCTCAGCAGCAACGACCAACCAATAATGGATGATGGGAGAATCTCATTACATTCTAGTAATAGTGAGGATTCTATGGGAACTTATGAGAGGCCCACCAGGAATAAGTATTCCAACATGATCTAGAAAGTTTGGAGGAGAAAGAATCATTAAAGTCACGACAACAATAATGGACATCAGAGAGGCACATGTCAGATACTCCATGACCAAAAAGTAGCTATCAAGGAACTAGCTGGTGAAGATGTTCAACAAGTGAATCAGCCATAGGGAGATGACCCATTCACTATGTGTAGTGAGAGATGGTTTTATTAGATATAGTAGCTTTTCGTGGCCATATTATTGTAAATCATATGTTACAAAATTATGAAAGAAACATAATCATGTTTTGGCCTGTTTTTATCGATAGTTGGGATATTAGTTTCTAATATGATGTGTACTTAACCAAAAAGTGTGTGTTATAAACTCTTCGAATGTATGGGATTTATTTGAGCCATGTGTGGTCTTGTATGCAATTCGCAAAGAATGTACTACAAGTTTACATAAAATGCAAGTGTTGGTTCATCACTTATGGTTCTGAAGTACAAAGGTGAAGGAGAAGGAAGTGTGGGTTGAGCGAGCACTTGCAGGATGTAGATTGTGTTCATGCTTTTGGAGGACCAAAAGCTCCTTAGTGTGGAGGAATGATCCAGGTGGCTCCAGACAGGCTCAGAAATCAAAGAGGGATAAGAAAATGCTGAAAACTAAAATTTATTGGATTGTAGTGAAACTAGGGTTAGCTTGAATAGCTCATCACAAGCTTTCTATAACACCCTCCTCCTACATCCACCCAAGTAACCATGCCAACTAAGGTAAGCATGAGATGATAGGCTACAGTGATCAGATTTGAAATAGTATGTGACCTTAAGGAAGTGGAATCGATAAAAACATCTCACAAAGTCATCCCACATCAGTTATAGGATCCTAAGGAGACATGTCAACCACTCAGATAGCCTGCCCCTAGGTCCCACTATTATTCTAGATCTACTAAGCCATACTCCCTCTCATGCTATGGGCAAGGGAGCGACCATAGACCCAAAGTCACTCTCATAGGCTTGCCTTTCAGTAACCAGAGACCAAAGTTGCCAGTTTTGTGCTAGCGACCCTGAGATTTAAGCAACTTTTTCAGACCCAGAGCACAGGCCACTGCCCAGAATGGAGTGATAACTCAGAATCAGTAAAACTACAGGGAAACAATTATGCAAAAGAAATAATTGAACAATACCTTAATTAGACTCCTAGTAGCCATGCCACATATTTCTTCAAACTTATCATCAACATGTAACCTAGAGGTGTAAACAACATAATTAACTGTAGGGATCTCATACTTATCTAAGAATCTCTATGAACCATTTTTTCCTCATGTCATTTGCTGCATTATTATTTATTAGGCCATCGATACATTATCCATTCATTTACAACTAAAAACATGCTGAGATCCATACACAGTTGGTGTAATAAAATATACATATAACCATCATAATAGGAACATAATACCATAAACATATCAACCATCAAAATCCAGATATACATCAATACATTTACACATGAAAATTAAGGGAATGAATTTCTCATTAATGAATGTAATAAACCAACCAAAGATGGGACTACCACATTCCACCAACCATAGAATGGCTGAACCAAATCTCTCTTCAGCCATTCAACCCCGTGCCATATTCCATGCATGAATGTGGGAATCAAACCAAAAGAACCAACGAGGGCATACCGAGGCTAAACCACCTTACCCTCATCAATGGAACCAAGGCTTTACCATAATCCATATTGGATCACTAGGCCAACACAATGAACACATCATAACAAGATTTACAATGAAGAGCATTTTTTATTTCATTAGAAAGGTGTGAAGAAATTTTAGGATATTTTGAATGTGTTAAATTCATTTTCTTTAAAGAGTAAGATAGGAATGCAAAACATCATTATAAGTAATTTTCAATAACCCAATCATGCACATTAATAAATTGATTTAATAAAAAGGACTTCTAGCACATATAGTGCACTTTCACTTCACAAGTTTACCGACTCTGATCGATAATTTATGTAACAATTTAAGACAGTTAAATTGACAAACATATGCCATCGGATTTCTCCACCTACATCATGAGGAATTTTCCTTTCCCCTAGTCTCTAAGGATTTACCACAATCCAAATCTGGATCACTAGGCCCTAAACGAAGACCCACATATCCAAAACCCAGGATTACTAGGCCCAATAGAGAGAAAAGCATCTCTTTCCTTTATCATATATCCTATCATTCACCGGTAAGGATTCCTAAGCCATCTGAGGCAACACAAAAATTTGGCTTTACCGTAAACCACAATCTAGTTCAGGGGTTATTAGGTCATGTGTTTTATCATTTTATAAATCCACCTCACTCATTTTAGAATCCATCCAGAAATATAGCTCAACCAAAACATGAGATCCCCATCACACCATGGCTATCCGGAAATGGCAAGGCTAAGTTCAAAACACTGTCACACCTGGAAAAATCCATGCCACAAAAAAAAGAACCACATGTAGTACCATGCATGCCACATCTAGTGGTAAATTTTCTTGATCCTGCCTTTCCCTGCTTGATCTTTGCTTCCTCTTGCCTTCTTTGACTTTCTTGCTCCAATGCCAATATTTCTCCAAGAAAACTCTAAGTGCCCAAGAGTATGAGACAGAGAGGGAATAATGAGATATATCTAAAATTCAACTGACAAAAGGTTACCAACTAGTCCTCAGAAGATGATTTGTGGATGAGGACTCTATTTTCATCATTTTCCATTAATTTTCCTTCAATTTTCTCCTCACATGCAACATGTGACCTTTCACCTCCGTTTATCCTAATTTGCATTATTTTCATAAATAATTGTACCAAAATGTCATTTTTCCTTTCCAAAGCCTTAGCCATTGTATTTTCCAATTTCTTGGCCACAAATAACCAAATGAACACCCCTAGGATGTCTTACCAAACATTTTGCTTGGAATAAGTGTCCCATCAACCATGGTTATAATTTTTTCCTTTATTAAATTTTATTACATGGAATATTCATGAGGGTTTTACAGAACCCTCCCCCTTGGGGAACACCATCCTCGCTTAGACCACACCAAGACCTCACCAAAACCACTGAAAGACAAGCATACTACCCATGGAGCGTTATAACATAGTTCGAGCAATATTTACAGTGATCACCCTAATGAAAGGCAAGCAATATTTACATTCATATACATATGTGTATATAGCAAAATCATCATAACATATACCAGTACATATACCAAAGCATATACCAAAATCACACCAAAACATCAAGCCAAAACTACTTTTCCTCAATCGATAAACAAGGAAGGATACATAGCTCACATCTGATCTACCATCTCCCATATGGCTTCATCGGGCCCAAAGTGATTCCATTGCACTTTAACTTGCTCGATTGCTCGATTCCGGCACATGATTACATTTTTCTGTAATATACACTGAGGCTTCGGCTAAAATTCTCCATCTAGTTCCACCTACAATATAGACTAGTCAATGACATGATCGACATCCTTAACATACTTCTTAAGCAAAGAGACATGGAAAACATCATGGAATTTCACTATTGTAGGCAGTGTAAGTGGATAGGCTACTAGCTCAATCCTCTCAATGATAATGAAGGGTCCACAAAACTATGGTGCTATCTTGGCACATGATCCAATCTGTAAGGAGCTCTTCTTTGGTTTGATGCGGAAGTACATCTATTCCCCACCATGGAACTCCTTAAACAACCCATTTCGATATGCATAGATTTTTTTCCTATCCTATGTTCCCTTTAGGATTTTCCTTATAACCTACATCTCATGTTCCATGTCTTCTAGCATCTCTGGTCCAATCAACACCTTATTAACCAGATCACTCCAACTGATATGAGTGTTACAACTTTGCCCATATAGTGTGTCAAAATGGTTCATCCTCAATGACTCCTGATACCCATTTTTATATGCGAACTCTACCAAGGGGAGATACTCTTCCCACTTCTATTGTTGATGCATCACATACATCCTCAACATGTCCTCCAATATCCTATTGATCCTCTCTGTCCGTCCATATGTTTGTGGATGATAAATTATATTGAAGGCCACCTCTATGCCCAAACATGGAAATAACTCCTTCCAAAACTTGGAACTGAAATTTTCATCCATGTCTAACACAATATTCTTTGGAACACCCCGCAGTGTAACCATGTCTTAGATGAATACCTGTGCTACATCAGTAGCTGAGAATGTAGACTTCATTAGAATGAAATGTGAAACCTTTCTTAACCTTCCCACAATAACCATGATGGAATCATGTTTCATCACTGTCTTCGACAACACTATAATGAAGTCCATGAAAATGACCTCCCATTTCATCTCTAGAATCGTGATCAGTTGTAGCAGTCCACCTTGATGTTTGCACTCTACCTTCACTCACTGAAAATCGAAACACCTAGCGACAAGCTCTGCTACATCCCTCTTTAGATTCGGTCAATAATAAAACATATTCACTGGTGTCAGTGTCTTTTGATAACCTAGGTGACTTGAATAAGGTTTCATATGAAAGTCTCTCAATATCACCTTCTTGAGCTCCCTACTATTGGAACGTATATCATGTCTCAGAACCTAACCAATCCATCCACTGTAAGACAATAATATATACCATGTGCACCTGCACCTGTACCTGTGCTTGTACCTTTTCCTGCACCTATACTACCAACTCTACCTATACCACTAACTATACCTATACCTGTACTACTACATGTACATGTACCAGTACCCTACTATAACTTGCACACAATATCCATATACCTGACATATTGCTGACCTTTTTGCAAGATCCTATCCTATAAGTCTATCCCATAGGAGCTCGTCACTGCCAAGTGATTTACCTGTACCCACATATTGAGAGCATCTGTCACCCTGTTCTCTTTACCTTTTATGTACCTGATATTGAACTCAAACTCACTAATCATGGCCAACCATCTAGCCTGCCTGGTGTTGAGATTTGGTTGGTCACACAAATACCTCAACCCAATATAATCACTCATGGTACAAAACTCCTGCCAAGAAGATAGTGTCTCCACATCTTCAATGCATGTATGATTGATGCTAACTCAAGATCATGAGTTGGGTAGTTCTGCTTGTGCTCATTTAGTTTTCGTGAATCATAGCATACCACTTGTACATCCTACATAACGACTCCACCAAGTCCTCTCTTGCAAACATTTGTACATACTACAAACTCTTTGTCCAGATCTGTAATATGTAGCACTGGTGCATGTGTCAACAACTACTTAAGATGCTCAAATCTAGCCTCACACTCCTCTATCCATTCAAACTTATTACCTTTCCTTTACAATGATGTGATAGGATAAGAAATATGAGAGAATTTCCTAGTGAACATCCTATAATAGCTTTCCAGACCCATGAAATATCTCACCTCATCCACATTCTTAGGAGATACCCGCTACATGATGGCCCTTATTGTTATCGGGAAAAGTGTCTATTCAGAACGAACCTATCCCACTGGGTTGTGACAGTGACCTCAGAAACAAACAGGGAAAACTACTCTTGTATTCTCCTTTATGAACTATAAACGAAGAGGAATAGGATGAACCAACCTGTGTCTTGCGCTAGTCCTTTGATCCAATCTCTCTCCTCTTTGACAGCTTCCAGCTACCTGCTCCCTTACTTGCCCAGCGTCACCAAGTTCCTGCAATATCACAGAAGAAGGAAACCACACAAAGACATGGATTTATGTTCATAAATAGCTTAGGATCAGATTTAAGCTAAACATACAAATATAACAAACATCAATGATATACAAGCATGTAGGAGAAACTCAAATAGTTTTATTGATAAAACAAGAAGATCCAGGAGGAGTTACAACCGATGATTCCTGATCCAGCATCAACCTCCCAGCATAGAATCCCCTCTTCACCTCCAACAAAGCATAAATCACCCAATACTCTGATATCTATCTCAAAACCAACAGCAATTCTTTGCAATGTACAAAATTCCCACCCCCTGGATCTCTTGGTGAGGGATCCATCTATAGATGTATGCAAAGAGGATGAGTCAGCTCATGAATTGATTAGTGGCTTCTCTCTGTCAGTTCTTGCTTCCACTTGGAGACTGAGAGCCTCTTACTCATCACTGGTCGAATTCAGTGAGGCAAGTGTCATTGGAGAAGATTCTGGAAGCTTCCATTGTCTCTCCACCTCGTGGAATGACTCTGCCACTTGTCATTTCCCGCTCAACGCACCCTGGTAGTGCATTCAAGTGCGTTGCAATGCACCTAGCCAGTGTATTTGGGTGCTTTGCAACGCAGCTAGCTAGTGGAGCAGCTGAAATGATCCTGATTTGACTAGTTCTGAGCAGTTTCTGGTGGAGAACTTCTGGGAGAAGCTGTAATTTGTTGACCTTGTTTCTTTAGGAGCTGGAACAACACTTTTAGGGACTAAGGATCCCTTGGTTTATGGACATTTCATGCTTATAGCTGTAAGGCACAAAAATGTCTATAACAGTTGCCCCCTAAAGTATGAGGCCGTTTTTCGGGTGAAATGCTTTATTAGGAGGATCCGAAGTTCTTTCAATGTTGGGAGGAGACCTGTAATAAGATACAATACAATACATTATCTTCATACCATTTTCATGATCTAGCTGAGGCGGGCATTCCCATGCTCAGCTTTATAAATTCATTTTTATGTACATAGGACAGACAATCGTCTGATGGTAGACTGATGATTCTGATGAAATCATCATCCTTTTGGTAGGATGATTATCTGTGCTGTAATGTTGTACATTTCAATGTCTTTATTTTTTCCTAAATATATATCGCAGCCCGGATGGATGAAACTAGATCCGGGGTCTTCAATCTCGTCCGATCTTCACTCGAAGTACAAGTCGATCCATGTGAGAAATGTTTTGAAGTCGAACATGGAAAGACATTGCTTGATTACCAGTCAATGATGTAAACTGTTAACAAGCGCGAGAGGAATCACCGATAATGATAATGACCCTCAAGGTACTGCAGTACAATTCACGTGGTGTGAATAAAGGACTTGGCGTCGAACACCACACAAAATCTTTCGGTCGAAGGTCATTGATGTATACCTGTCGCCAGAAGTGAGAAACTTGCCATTGAGGCATGCAAGCTTCAAAGTACTGAAGGGGTTGTTCCTAGATCAACTTCTTGGATAATGAGCTGATGTCGACAAGAATTGATTTGTCAAAGGAGGGCCTTAATGAATCCCACATCAATGACACAGAACGGAGCAAATGATTTTGATGGAGGTGAAAACGATCTGGTGATATATGGTTCAGGGTGGCGGTCATGAAAGAATGAAGTATAATGTATGGTAGTGGATGGGACACGGGTGACTTCTCTGGATGACTTCTCTTGAACATGTCGGCGACACTTATGTGATGGATTGGTAGAATTTACCCCAAATGTGGATGGTATGACGTGACCATGGTGATGTGACCGGTGAATGAAACAACCCAACCCGACTCAGGCACGGAGTGGAAGTGTCATGTTCAAGAGCGACTTGCTACCAATAAAGTTTCTTTGAGTTTTCTTCCCAATTTTTCCCCAGTCATTGCTGACCAGTACCTCTTTATTTTTGTCAAGCTTGAGGAGGATAACATATGCTTGTTCTATAATTTTCCCTTCAGGCAAACCCATCGCTATGTTTTAACGAGCCTAGCGATAGTGAAACTCGTTCTCGCCTAAAGACAAGTTTGTCGCTATTGATCTTTTTAACGAGTCTAACGACAAAGATAACTCGGTCCTTTTCATTTTTAGAGAGTCTGAAAAGGTACGTAAAGGTAACTCCAAAGTTCCTTTTTCGTCATCTAATCCCTTAAGTCCGAAAAAGTATAAAACAATACAGAAGGGATGAGTTTTCGATAGTTTTAACGAGCCGAACAAAACAAGCGCTCGATCTTTTTGTGCAATAATCGCTCAGGTCCAAAAAGATTAAAATCTAGAGGAGGGATAGCATTTTCGGTCGCTTTAACGAGCTGGAAGGCCAAAACTCAGCAATCTTTTCATATTTTACGAGTCAGATGAAAAGAGCTTAAAGAAGACTCGTCTTTTGAGGAACGAGTGATAAAATGGGTAGCAGCTGATTCCAGGTAAGGTTTGGAATTTTCCAATCACGGCAGTGTCACAAGGATGGCTAGTGAAATCACTCTTCGCAGCTGTTCCTCAAAATGGGTAAACAATCAAATGGAGGTGAATGATCGGCCAATGGAAAAGTGGAGGTGACGGTGCAAACATGACCAAGGCTTTGATGGCTGAAGTACTACATTCACGGTGGTTATTTACCGGGGGATAGTTCATTTCTTAACGAGCTTAAACGCGGGCGGAAACATTTGCTTGGTCTTATGTTTATTTTTTAATGAGCTTGAACTATGTGCTAAAACTGCTCGATTAATCCAGTCATATGATAAGAATGTCTCATATAAAAATGATAACTTTTAGATTTTTGCTCCACATCCTTTCTTTATGCAAGTTTGGTGACGTCTAGTCCTACGAGTTTAAAGGGTTAGAGGTCCTAAAAATTTTAAAAAATAAATAGCCACCCCTCGCTTGCATGCCAAAAGGTTTGCATGCCCCCAGGTATAACACAGAGTTTCAAAGTTACCCCTCAATTTGCAGACAAAACATTTGTTCTATCAGGAGAGGCCTACCTCTTACAGGTTACCCAAAGATTGTTCTATTCACACAGCAAACAAAACACTTCTTTGGCGATGTCTACCGAGATAAACAAAGGCGAGTGACTCAGTTCTGTCAACTCACATAACTTTTGACAAGAGAATCTTGTTCTAGAATAACCCCTCTTCCAATCACGGACAGAGTACAGACTAGTCATATCCTCCCGCGGAAACCTACCCTATACCCGAAGTTTTCCTGCCGAAGCAGACCAGGATTCATGCCCCCTGGGTTTCAGTCATATCCCTCCGAATTACTCGCGCTCATCAGGAGGACGAACTGGGACTCGAGACATTTCTTGCGTGAAGAGACCATTTAGGGATGGTATATGACTATTTGCTATGCGTGATCCAGGAAATGAAAGCTGGTCCACGAGCTTGACCACTCTTCCTTCGTGCGGAAAACACATTACTCTAAAGAGTGAGGAGACGATGGCTCCCATGCAATAAATATAGTCTCGTCCAAGGAGTAGGTTATAATCCAAGGGTCCTTGAACGACCATGACGTTCATGCGAACTGTCTTCCCTCTCAATGTTATGGGCACATCGGGAAGGATCCCTAAAGGTCGACTAGTTCCTTTATCAAAGCCTATCAGATTTCTCATTTCAGGCAAAAGCGATGGCGAACCAAGCGCTTTCCAAGAAGTAGAGGAAAGGATACTCACAGAAGCCCCCTCATCTATGATGGTACCAGCCATGACCATTCTATATACTTGAATGATAATTCGGAATGGTATGCTTGCTGGTAGGCGGGGTCTGCCTAGTTGATTCCAGTCGAAGGAGACAACTAGGTTGCTTGGAGGTGGGACCGAGTAGATGGCTGGGTATGGCTCTGATGAACTTCCTTCCTGCGGTAAAGGAATGGGTAGATTGCCCCCATGTTCGTCGGAGTCTGTGTTGATGAAGAGAATTTGGACAATGTCATCCTTGTTCTCTTCAGTGACTGTATCATTCGAAGATAAAACCTTTGAAGGCAAAACCGGGTCAACTACCGCCTCGACCTTTTGACTTTCGTCAAGTATGGATTCAGTTGGTTTATCCTCAATGATAGACGCTTCAGCCGACCACTTGAGCGGGCCAGCTGGATTCTCAACTAGTGATGGACTCGGCAAGAGTTTTTTATATCCAGGAGGAATTCGTAACGGTGAAACCGGACGATCATCCAAAACTCTTTTAGCTTCGTCTAAGAAGGGACAATGGTGGAGGGCATGGTCGCCTTCACACAGTTTACAAGGAAATCTAGCTTTTCCTTTTTGTCCTAGGGCTTCACTTTCACTAGTTGACGATGTGCTTTCAACATGATCTCCAGAGGTTGATGACACCGGATTGTGCAAACGGGGAGACCAGTCCCTTAGTATCCGGGGGATGCAAGGACAATCTTTGTGAAAGTGGTCTCCTTTGCAAATGACGCATGGTGATTTAGGCCTGGTCGGTGTTGTGTGTGGATTTTCGTTAGACGACACTCATTTTCCCACATTCGCCTTTGGCTCCTTCTTCTTTTTCTCTTTCTTTCTTCTTTCCCTTCTTCTCCTTAGGAACTTGGCTTTTAGCTTTACCAGTCCCGTCAAGTGAAGAGGAAGGAGGAGAGGAAGAATTAGAGGAAGTAGAAGGCTGGTGGGTAACTCTGGACTCGTCTAATTGCTGATTCGATTGTTCAGGAATAGTGGTGTTCTGAACGACATTGGTTGAGAAGAGCCATACTGGAAAGCCAATTGTCAGTCCTGGAAGTGACAATGTGGCCATATGGGGCGCACCAACATATCCCCAAGAGGAGAAGGGACTAGGATTTCCACCAAGGGGAATTCCTTGGTTGGTAGGCTCCATTTTTTCAACCCAAAGATCAACGTAGGAAAAGGGGATGAATATTCCGTTTAAAATAAATTTTAACACGCTTTGACACAACTTGTTTTTTCAGTTTTAAAGAGTCGAGAAAAAACAAAAGATGACTCTAGTCTCCTTCGATTTTTAATGAGCCTGAAGTGACAAGTGCTCAGATGGACCTTTTCCGTTAAGGAGTCTGAAAAGGAATGAAAGGGACTGCTCTGGAGGTCTAGGTAGAGGGAGTACCAAACCAATCGCAAAACTGCAGAATAATTTTTACGGTACGGCAGTCAATCTTCCCGAATGTTGTGTTCGGTGCATTGCGATCAGTACGGCGGCCGACACGGCTTCCTATGGATAAAAGGTTTTAAGCCTATAGGGGTCTCCCAATATATACTCGATGGTACGTGGGAGCAAAAGTTCGTACTGGCACTTATCATCTCAAAGTGGAGGAATCACCCAACCATCAGTGAGGACAACAGTTACCAGGCTTTATGACGCCGGAATACGTCTCTAGCCTAGACCTCTAAATGTTGTGCGTTAAGTTACAAAGCGTTGTTAAGTTCATTGAATTTATTTTAGGTTGATCTTTCTTATGAAGTTTGCCTTTTGGGTTCACCACGAGATGTAGATGTAATTCCTAAAATGCAATCTAAAGATGATAAGCAAGCTTTTATCTCTTTTCAGCAATGAAAATCCTAGCTACAAGGGGAAAATAAAGACACAATCTTTTCTCAAAGAGCAAAGAGCACACTGTAAATGCACTTTTCCTAAATCAAGCCAAACAGACTGTCAATATGCAAATGCACATGTGCATGTATTTGTTTTTCACTTTCTTAATATTGATGCCTAAAAAGAAAGTTGTTGTACAAATTTGAATTCGCTTTCAAGTGAAAGACACAAACAAGCTTCTTTTCAAATAAAAAGGTAGAGACGATTACGACACTTTATGATTTTGAAGTAAACACTTGTTTCGACACTAGAAATTCACAAATTCAAGCCAAAGGCAAAAGTAAAAGCATAATCGACTGTCAACAGCAAATAAACTTTCTCCTAAGATCAAAATCGACACTTACGATAGATCTAAATCCAAGGACGACAGTATGACCAGTCTACTTTTGCAATGGGAAACTATAAATGACGTAACAAACACACAAAAGCAAATACAGTTTCTTTTATACAACTGAGGCGGAATTAAAGAAAAGAAAAGGGGCTTTTAAACAGACACACACACTGATCGCAGGCTGCAAAAATCAGAGGCAAAACTGGAAAAAATGAGCAAAGAACCTCAGCTGCACAGGGCTAAGCTGATCAACGCACCTGCTACACAGAGAAACTGGATTACAACGCAGGTTGCCCTCTCGGGAACTGCGCTGAAATGCAGAATCTCTTCACAGAACCTGCACTGGGGTAGAAACGAGAATTCTATTCGGGTTTTGGGTCACGGTTTGCAGTTTAATCTATGGTTTTTGGCCGAGTAAAATCAATCAGTAATGCACGATCAGAGGGTTGATTTAAAAGAGGTTTAAGAGCTATCACAAAGGGTAATCAGATCATTTGTGAATCAGCCGTTCAAATCATAAACAGATCCAGTAGATGGATTGAAGCAACAGGTGTCTACTTTGCATTTGTTAATGGAAAATGCAGTTCGATTCGCTACTTCTAAGTTTATGAAACAAACAACAAGAGAAACACAAACAAACTAACTAGACACGATCCCCAGCGGAGTCGCCATTTTGTTATTGGGAAAATTGTCTATTTAGAACAACCCTATCCAACTGGGTTGTGACAGTGACCTCAGAAACAAACAGGGAAAACTACTCTTGTATTCTCCTTTATGAACTATAAACGAAGAGGAATAGGATGAACCAACCTGTGTCTTGCGCTAGTCCTTTGATCCAATCTCTCTCCTCTTTGACAGCTTCCAGCTACCTGCTCCCTTACTTGCCCAGCGTCACCAAGTTCCTGCAAGATCACAGAAGAAGGAAACCACACAAAGACATGGATTTATGTTCATAAATAGCTTAGGATCAGATTTAAGCTAAACATACAAATATAACAAACATCAATGATATACAAGCATGTAGGAGAAACTCAAATAGTTTTATTGATAAAACAAGAAGATCCAGGAGGTGTTACAACCGATGATTCCTGATCCAGCATCAACCTCCCAGCATAGAATCCCCTCTTCACCTCCAACAAAGCATAAATCACCCAATACTCTGATATCTATCTCAAAACCAACAGCAATTCTCTGCAATGTACAAAATTCCCACCCCCTGGATCTTTTGGTGAGGGATCCATATATAGATGTATGCAAAGAGGATGAGTCAGCTCATGAATTGATTAGTGGCTTCTCTCTGTCAGTTCTTGCTTCCACTTGGAGACTGAGAGCCTCTTACTCATCACTGGTCGAATTCAGTGAGGCAAGTGTCATTGGAGAAGATTCTGGAAGCTTCCATTGTCTATCCACCTCGTGGAATGACTCTGCCACTTGTCATTTCCCGCTCAACGCACCCTGGTAGTGTATTCAAGTGCGTTGCAACACACCTAGGCAGTGTATTTGGGTGCTTTGCAACGCAGCTAGCTAGTGGAGCAGCTAAAATGATCCTGATTTGACTAGTTCTGAGCAGTTTCTGGTGGAGAACTTCTGGGAGAAGCTGTAATTTGTTGACCTTGTTTCTTTAGGAGCTGGAACAACACTTTTAGGGACTAAGGATCCCTTGGTTTATGGACATTTCATGCTTATAGCTGTAAGGCACAAAAATGTCTATAACACTTATCTTCTTAGGATCTACTGTAATTACCTCCTTGGAGACCACATGCCCGAAGTAATGTACCTCAATCTAAAAGAAACTACACTTGCTAAGCTTAACATAGAACTGATGCTCCCTCAACAACCTTAACACTACTACTAAATGCTCAGCATTCTCTTCCTCATTTTTAGAATATACCAGTATATCGTCAATGAACACAATAACAAACTTATCAAAATATAGATGCAACACACTATTCATCAAGAACATAAATGTATATGGAGGATTAGTTAAGTAGAATGGGACTACAACAAACTTGTAATGCCCATACCTGGCCCTGAATGCAATCTTGTAAATGTCCTCCTCTTTGATGCATACCTGATGGTATCTAGATCTCAAGTCAATCTTAGAGAGCATAGTTTCTCCCTTTAGTTTATCGAACAAGTCATCAATCCTCGGCAAAGGGTACCTATTCTTGATAGTCACTTATTTCAACTGCCTGTAGTCAATGCATAATCTAAGGGTTCCATCTTTCTTCTTCACAGAAAAGACCGACGAACCCCAAGGTGATACACTTGGCCTAATGTATCCCTTGTCTAACGTTTCCTTCAACTGTAGCTTTAACTTGACCAACTCAAGTGTGGTCATCATGTAAGGTTGTTTTGATGATGGAGCTTCCCCTGACACTAACTCAATCGAAAAGTCTAGTACCTTATGACGTGGAAACTTTGTAATGTCCTTAGGAAATACATCCTGAAACTGCTGCAAAAATGGGTACCTTCTCAATACATCTACATCCTCAACCTCCTTTCCCTTATCACTAGAAATTTGTACTGAAAATAGCATACACCTTTCCCCGTGGCTACGCTTCTCTTGCATAGTTGTCACCATCCTAACTGATGTGGTTTCTTCTTACCCTATAAGACTCTTGGTTCTCCATTTTCATCAACACACTCAATAGCTTTGTCATAGAAGTCTACCTTGGTTCTATGAAGATATAACCAATCCATGCCCAACAACATATTGTATGGTCCCAATCATCGTAAATTTAGATGTGCTACGGTAGGTATTCCATTCAAATCAAATGCAGAAGCTCTTACCCAATGATGAACTCACTTCTTTGTACCTATAACCAACTGCACTAACCAAGACTTTGCATGCAATTACTTACTCTAACCACACTTATCCACCAAGTCAGAACCAACATAGCTATAATTAGATCTAGTGTCAATCAAAATAGAAACAACTTGATCACAAAGCTTACCGTCCATCTCAATGATAGATGCCTAGTGTTTTTCCTACCTATCGTCCATTGCTACATAGATACAAGGAATTCTCTGGCCTACATCCCCAACAACATGTGCCTCCTTTGTATTGGATATCTGAGGCCTACCACCCTTATTCTATCAAAAATCTCTCTTAAGGTGTTCCTTTCCACATGTCAAACACTCCAACCGACCAGTACCAACACCTTTGTGTTGCTGCTATGACTGATGTCCCTATCGAGCTACATTAAACCTCTTTTGTGGTGCCACATTCTCTCTCTTGTCTGCATGCTAAGGCCTTGTCCTCTTAGGCTACCATTTACCTTTACCTTTGTCTTTTCCCTTCCATCCTTGTTGAGATTCATTCTTACGCTTTTATTTCTCATAGCAATGCTTCAATTTCCTAATAACTTCCTCAAGTGACCAAGGCTCATCATAATTAATCCGACCTATAAACGCTAATGGAAACCCTCTAACAAATCTCTAAACTTTAGCATTCTCATCAATAAGATATGGTGCATACCTCAATATCTCTAGAAAGTTGGTTGTGTATTCTTCGTCTATCATCGATCCCATCATTAGATCATAGAATTATTTAGCCTTAATATTGTATTACCTTTGTGACAAGTACTTCTTCCTAAAAATCCTATTAAACTCTCACCGACTCAATCATCCATCTTGCCATCTTTGACCCATTTAACATCTTCCCACCAAATGTCTACTTTACCCTTCATGTCAAAGATTGCTAGTCTGGCCTTCATGTTATCTGTGTAATCATACAACTCAACGAATTTGTTCCAGCTTCTTCATATCTCCATCAAAAGTAGGCAATTCCACTTTCTTAAACTCATCTCGTAAGTATCCCCTATCATTCCTCCTGTAAGCATGATAGTGACAATGATCATAATGTCTATCAAAACCAGAATTAGAATAATGCATGTATCCATTGCCTCTCCTATCCAGAGTATTTAACAACCTACCATCTCTCACCATATCAGATCTATAGAACTTGTGTCTACCAAGAAACCTATTGCCATATGCCCCGTTAGTTCTATCCTCATGTCCATCGCTGATCCGAAGTGGCCCTTATCGCTGCAAGTTTGAAAAAAATTGAAGAAGTATAGCATTGACCTCTCATTGCTTCTCTTGTGTCTGTATGATCCAGTCATTATTTGCCTTACAAATCCTTATTTCTTCCTTCAAGCTTCTCAGTGTGTTTGCCAAATCAAAAGAGTGCCCCACACCACTTTACTCATCTGATGAATAGGGAGATTCTATGTAGTCCACCACCTTGCTAGCAATTTGATCTCTTTCCTACAATGAATAATATGTCAAATAAACCAAATCACAATAAATCAACGTACCTTAGTATAACTTGGGGAGGATGCCTCATCTGCAACATCATCAAATCAGCATGACACATGTATAACATAATCATAATAGGATATAAACATATAACAACTGTATCAACTCATAAACATCATTCCAGTTAGGGTCCCATCATCAATGCAACACTATATCAGCAACACATGCTATGACCTCATTCATGACAAGAACTATTACTCCATTGAAGACATTTCCACATGCAACCATCAACATGCATAAGCAATGCCTAATCAGCTACACATATGCATAAATGCATGTAGTCAAGAATAAGAGATGAATTCTTGTAATCAACCTACAAGACTAATACATGTAATCAAAACTACAAGAATGAAGCCTAACATAAAAGGATGTAAGTAGGTGAAATAAAATCAACATGTAAGCAACATGTAACAATATGTAACCAGTCATATACTCATGACAATGCATTCCACAAAATCAATATCAAATTCTCCATGATAACCATACTACAACCATAATCAATCATCAAGCGAATGCAACCAGCACATGGAATTAAAGTGTAATAGACACACATACAACTGACATACATGCATGACCAACACACACCTCCCATCTGGTATGAGGGGTGAACCATGCTCCGATACCACTCTGTAACACCCTCCTCCCATATCCACCCAAGTAACCATGCCAACTAGGTTAAGCAAGAAACGAGAGTCTACTATGATCAGATTCAACCTCCTAAGTGACCTTCAGGAAGTGGAATCAATGGAAAAATCACACACAATCATCCATCATCAGCTTGAGTATCCTCAAGAGACATGTCATCCGCTCAGACAGCCTATCCCTGGGTGCAACTATTGTTCTTGATCTCTTAAGCCACAGTCACTCTCATGCTATGGGCAAGTGAGCTACCAAAGACCCAAAGTCACTCTAATAGGCTTCCTTGCTAGTGACAAGAGACCAAAGTTGCTAGTTTTGTGTTAATGACCTCAGGATATAAGACACTCTCTTAGGCCAAGAGCCTAGGCTACTACCTAGAATGGAGTGATAGCTTAGAATCAGAAAAAATATAGGGATAAAATGATGTAAAAGAAATAAGTCGAACAAGACCTTAATCAGATCCCTACTAACCATGCCAGGAATTTCATCAAACATATCATCATAATATAACCTACAGGTGTAAACAACATAATTAAGTGTAGGGATCTCATACTTATATGAGAATCGCTATGAACCATTGTTCCCTCATGATATTTGTTGCATTATTATCTACTAGGACACATATACATTATCCATTCATTTACAAGTAAAAACATGCTGAGAGACATACATAGATGTTGTCACAAAATATACATATAACCAGCGTAATAGGAACAAAAATAGCATAAAATATCAGCCATCAAAATCCACATATACATCAGTACATTTACACATGAAAATCAAGGGAATGAATTTCTCATTAATGAATGCAATAAACCAACTGAAGATGGGACTACCACGTTCCACCCAACCATAGAATAGTTGAGCCAAATCTCTCTTCAACCATTCACCCTCGTGCCATATTTTAAGAATCAATGTGGGACTCAAACCAAAAGAACCAACCAAGGCATACCGAGGCTAAACCACCTCGCCCTCATTAGTGGAAGTGAGAGTTTACCGTAATCCATCCCGGATCACTAGTCCACCACAATGAACACATCATAATAGGCTTTACCATGATCTCCACCGAATCACTAGGCCAAACAAGCATGGATGCCACCGAATTTCTCCACCAACACTATCAGGAATTTTCTTGTCTCCTAGTCTCTCAGGCTTTATTGCAATACAAACCTGGATCATTAGTCCCTAAACTAACACCCACTGTCCAACCTTTACTCCATATCCCAAACATAGGGTTACTAGGCCCAACAGAGAGAAAACCACAGCTTGACTTTAACATATATCCTCCCATTCACCAGTAAGGATTCTTAGGCCATCTGAGGCAACACAAAAATCCATCTTTACTGCAACCCACAATCTAGTTTATGGGTCACTAGACCATGTGTTTTATCATTTCAGAGATCAACCTCACTCAACTTCAAATCCATCTGACAATCTAGCTCAACCAAAACGTGAGAACCCCATCACACCATGGCTATCCGAAAATGGAAAGGCTAGGCTAAAAACACTATCACACTTGGGAAAACCCATGCCACAACAACAAAAGAACCACATGAAATACCATGCATGCCACATCTAGGAAGGAGAATACATATGCAAGTCGATACCTGCAATGAAGAGTGTTGTAGCTGCTTGATCGTAGCTTTCCTTTCTTGATCTTTGCTTCCTCTTACGTTCTTTGCCTTTCTTGCTCTAATGCAAAAAAAATTCCAATAAAAATATAAGTGTCTAAGACTATGAGAGAGAGATAGAATAATGAGAGAGCTCTATAAGCCAACTGACAAAAGTTTACCAACTGATGCTCAGAAGCCTTCTTATGGATGAGACCTTTATTTTCTTCATTTTCCATTATTTTCCTTCAATTTCCTCCTCACACGCAACATGTAACCTTTAGCCTCATTTTTCTCCTAATTTCCATTACTTTCATAAATAAATGTGGCAAAAATGTCATTTTACCTTCCCAAAGCCTTAACCATTTCCTTAGCCATAAACAACCAAATGAACACCCCCTAGGATGTCTTGCCGAAAATTCAACTTGGAATAAATGCCCCATCAACCATGGTTATTATTTTTGCTTTTATTAACTTTTATTACATGGAATTTTCACGAGGGATGTTACACTTTCCAACAACGCAAACAACACCTCAATTTGGCATTCTATGTGAAATCTATGCCCAGTTAAGTTTTTGGTCAAAATAGGCCCCTTGGCTGAATTTGGCGGAGCGCCAACTAAATTTGGAGGTCCGCTAAATATGGTGAAGTCTCTAAGTTTTGTGGAAATTAGTGAGGCGAAAAGTTAGAACTTTGCGGAAATGGTTTCTAGCAGATGGAACGGTCACAATTGTCACCTACTTAAAAATACCGGTGACCCCAAAAATTCTTGAAATGATTTTTTTCCAATTTATTTTAATAAGAAAAAAATATTAAAAGAAGGGTGGATTGGGCAAGCAGTCAAACCCCGTCAGTCAAACCCAACCATTATAAAAATATATATATGTATATTGGTTGGTCCTCCAATGGTGCTCTCACCACCATTTATGTATAATGGCCAATGAGGGTTCAATGGGGATTGAACCCACCTGGCCATGTGGCCAGCCTGCTCAATGGGTGGCCCCATCCCCATATCATATGGCACTAAATAAAAAATGTGGGTGAAGGATATTGAGCCCAACCCATCCCTCAACAACCGAGCAGGATAAAGTGCAGCGAAAGAACTTTGGACATGATGAATGTTATGAAACCAGCTCACAAAAAGATAGAAAAGATAGATGAATGCCTTAGAATTAAGCCTCTTCGATGGGGCAACCTCCTTTACATTACAAAAATGAACAATTCTTGGATGATTCAAATGACAAGATCTCCTTTCTATATATAGGAGTCTAAGGGGTCATAATATAATCAGAGCTGGCATAACAATAATAACGTAAGGGCAGAATAATAACAATAGTGGGCTTCTATGGGGAACAATAATAAAAATATGGGGACTACATGGGCACAACAATATAATAAGGGGGTTGTACTAATAAATATAAGGGGTTACACTAGTAGTATAGGGACCTAACATGCCCCTCTCCTTCAAAAACTGTTGTCCTCAACACTTGAGTAGTTCTTGATGCTTCTGTATAAAATTCTTGTCCTCCCATGTGGAATCTTCAGCACGTAAGTTCTTCCACTTGATGAGATACTCTGAAATTGATCGGTTTCATAGCTATTGGGTCCTTGTTTTTGTGACTGCTCCAGGTTCCAATATGATTTTTCCTTCCTCGTCCTGTTCTGCAAATATTATTTGAACTAGGATCTTCTACAACTTTTGAATGAGTGGCCACACATCTTCATTTATCCAATTTGGTTGGATAATAGAAATAGCACAAAACAATGCTTCCACATCCTCATCCTTTCTTTAGAGTGCATTTGCAACAACATGTTTCTTCCCTTATTTGTTGATGATTTCAAAGTCATAACTCAACATATTTGTGACCCATTTTTTCTATTCTTCTAAAGATAGTCTTTGTTCTAAAAAGTATTTAAGACTATCATGATCCATTTTTATGTTGAAGTGTCTTCCCATTAGGTAAGGTTGACATTTCTTAAGTGCATGTAGTATTGACAACATTTCCTTCTCATAAATAACTTGCTTGAGATGTAGTTGTAAAAATACCCAATCGACTACATCAAAACTTCTTTCACTGCGATGTTGATATGCCTTTTGTTTCATTCGATTCTGCACCAACATGGTGTTATCCTTTAAAAGTTGGAGAACTTGTTGTTGATGCTCGATGTGATCTTTCACTGCTTGAATATTTTTCTTCTTGATATGTCCTTCTATCTTGAGAGTTTGAGGAATGGTAATTTCTTCCAATGCATTACAAGATATGGTAAGATTCATTTCTTGATGCTCAATGAGATCTTTCACTTCTTGAACATTTTTCTTCTTGATATGTCCTTCTATCTTGATAGTTTGAGGAGTGGTAATTCCGGCCAATACATTACAAGATATGGTCGGATTCATTTCTTCTTTCTTGATGTGATCTTTCACTTCTTGAACCCTTTCTTGATATGTCCTTCTACCTTGAGAGTTTGAGGAGTGGTAATTCTTTCCAATGCTTTACAAGATATGGTCGGATTCATTTCTTCTTTCTCTGGGGTTGGTTCCTAGTGTATATCCTCTTCTTTTGATGTTTCTTGATCCTTTTCTTCCTCCTCTTCACAATCTATGTAAAATAATTTCTTCTCAACACACTTATGACCTTTAATGTATTTGTTATCACAATTGTAACAAAGCCCTTTTTCTCTTTTTTCTTCCAATTGTTGTGGTGTCAACCTTGTAGGTTGTGGAAGGCTAGGAGAAACAACACTTCCATCTTTATAGTTGTGAGGGGTAGACTTCCTTGTTTCCATAATTTTGCTTTCCACTTTTCTTGCCAACCTGAATGCCTTCTCCAATGAATCAGGTTCCCAAAGATGAATCTCATGTTGAATGTTATCCTTTAAAGTCCCTATGGACATGTCAATCCTATGCTTCTCTGGAATATCATTTTCCCTTATATTCAATATTTTAAAGTCGTCAATGTGCTCTAACATTGAACACTTTTGTTTGAGATTTATCAATTGGCTAAAGAAGGTGTTTCTCTTTGTATCCTCGTAATGTGCTATCATTTCCTCCGTGAAAATTGACCATGTAACAAGTGGTTTACGAGAACAAAACACTTTATACCATAAAAATTGATCCGGTTCTAAATATGAAGATGCAATATGTACCTTTTGTAATAGTTGCACCTCATGTAGATCAAAATATTACTCCATCTGTAGTATCCAATTTACAGGATCCTTGCCATCAAACTTCCTCATATTGCCTTTTCTTGATTGTAGGAGCTTGATATTGAAACGATTGTAACTCTGTAATTTTGGATCTTCCAATTCTAAAATCACGACCTACAGTAGCCCCCTACGTCCTCCTTCCGATGCCACCAATATGATCGAAATTGGATTCTCCAAGAAAGAGTTATGCACAATGTCCTAAGATGACCTAATTATATACCTTTTCAGAAGAGTGAAATTGTATGAAGTGCCACGTGTCACTGTTTTGATCTTCAGCTCTAAAAATATACATAGAAAACTACATTCTACCCTCTTTCTGTAACTTCTTACGAAATTACAATTTGATGCTTAGAGAGATAGTTATGACGATTTTCCCCAGGTCACCTATTTGGGATGTAATTCAGGAGCCTGCAGAAACCCTAAATGCCATGGACTGTATCTCCAAAAATATAGTAAAACAAGTTCTAAAAATTGGGCCTGATCTTCCCCATGATTTTGGATCAAACCAGTTTTAATTTCAGAGTCTGAATCTTAGTAGAAAACAAATTATAGTGAAAATTCCATGATGACCTGTTTGAGATGAAATTCTAGAGCTTGCAAAAACCCTAACTTCCTCAGATCATATGTTCGAAAATATAGTGAGATAAGATCTGAAATTTGGATCCAAGGTGCAGACCGATTTTTTCTCAAATGTGTTTTTGTTTTAGCTTCTGAAACTTCGTAGTGAAAATGTTATAATGAAAATTTGATGATCACTTGTTTGGAGCAGCAAAACCCTAGAATCCAAAGCTCTGGTACCAAATGTTATGAAACCAGCTCACAAAAAATAGAAAAGATAGATGAACACCTTAAAATTAAGCCTCTTCAAGGGGGAAACTTCCTTTACATTACACAAATGAACAATTCTTGGATGATTCAAATGACAAGACTTGCTTTCTATATATAGGAGTCTAAGGGGTCATAATATAATCAGAGCCGACATAACAATAATAATGTAATGGCAGAATAATAACAATAATGGGCTTCTATTGGGCACACTAATAACAATATGGGGACTACATTGGCACAACAATATAATAAGGGGATTGTATTAACAACTATAAGGGGTTACAGTAGTAGTATAGGGACCTAAAAATGAGGCTACATGGGAGATGGTGGATCAGATGTGGGCTATGTATCCTTCACTATTCACTGTTTGAGAAATTGTTTCTGGGATATGTTCTGGTATGATGTTTTTGGTATATGTACATATGTATATGGATGTAAATACCACCATGAGATATGTTATAAATCTGCAATAAGCGGTATGTGTTTCATGTTGTTGTGGTTAGTATGTTGTTACATGTCATGTTGGTTTACTTCTCAACAAGTTGATCATTGCAAATACTACATCAAGCTAAGTTATAAAGCTCCATGAGCAATTTGTTTTGTTTCTTAGAAATCTTATTGGTTGTAGGTGTCGATAAACACCGAGGATGATGTTACTCAAAGGGGGAGGGTTCTGTAACAACCCTAGTCAAAATTTCACGGAAATAAAGTTAATAAAGGAAAAGTAATAACCACAGTCATGGGACACATATTCCAAGCTGAGTCATGAGAACAAAATCCTAGTGTGGGCGTTCATTTGGTTATTATCGCTAAGGAAATTGACAAAGGCAATGGAAAAGGGTTTGGAAAGGAATGGGGCATTAATTGGCATTTTATTTATGAAAATAGTGGAAATTAGGAGAAAATGAAGGTGAAAGGTCACAGGTTCCATGTGCAGAGGAAAATGAAGGAAAATATTGGAAAATGAAGAAAACAAAGGCCTCATTAATAGAAAGGCTTATGAGGCTCAGTTCATAACCTTTTTTCAGTTCAATTTTGGAGCTCTTTCTCTATTCTCTCTCTCACACTCTTGGACACTTAGAGTTTTCTTGGAGCACTTCAAAATTGGATCAAGAAAAGTAAAGAAGGAAAGAGGAATCAAATATCAAGAAAGGAAGAGCAAGATCAAGTGGCTACATCAGGATTATTTGTAGGTATCGAGTTGCATGTATGATTTATTTACTAGTTTTGGCATGCATGGTTATGCCTGTGTGTTCTTGGTTCTCTTTTTGTCAACGGAATGGGTTTTGCTAGTTGTGATAGTGTTTTTCAGCCTAGCCTTGCAATTTCTAGATAATCATGGTGTGAAGGGGTTCTCAGGTTTCAGTTGAGTTGGATTGTTGAATGGATTCGAAACTGAGTGAGGTGGTATTTTAAAGAAATAAAAAATCGCGTAGTGATGCTTGAATTGGATCGTGGACTATGGTAAAGCCTTGGCCAAGTAACCCCTGAACCAAACTGCAAGTTACGATAAATATGGATTTTTTGTTACCTCAGTGGGCCTACGAATGCTCGATCGATGAATGAAAAGATATACAGTAAATCATAGACATGGGTTACCTTAATCTAGCCTAGGAATCCTTGGTCGGTGAATGACAGGATATACAGTAAATCCTGGAGGTTCGAGTCTCAATGAGGCCTAGGGATCCTCAATCGTTGTATGTTGGGATGTACGACAAAGCCTAGAGACTAGGAGATAGCAAAATTCCTTCTAGTGTAGGTGGAGAAATTCGTTGGCATCCATGCTTGTTTAGGCCTAGTGATCTAGTGAGGATTGTGGTAAAGTTTGTTCTATTGATGAGGGTGAGGTGGTTTAGCCTCAGAAATCCCTGGTTGATTTTGATTATGAGTCCCACATTCATTGTTGGAATATGGCAAGGGGGTGATTGGCTGGAAGAAATATTTGGTTCAACCAATATATGGTTGGGTGGTTTGTGAAAGTCCCATACCTGGTTGGCTTTTTCAGTCATAATAAGATCTCTTTCTCTTTGGTATTTCATGTGTAAATGTATTGGTTTATATGTGGATTTTATGGTTGTTATATTCTTGTTATTTCTGTTAGTTATGACTATGTTGTATGATAATGATAATGTATGGCTCTCATCATGTTTCGATTAGTAAAGGGATGTACAATGGATATATGACCTAATAGATGATAATACATCTAATGTGATAAAGCATCAAAGCTTCTTAGTGATTCTCAGATAAGTATGAGACCCCTATGCTCATATATGTTGTTATGACCTATAGAATGCATATTTGTGACATGTTTGATGAAATGCCTGTTATAGCTAGTAATAGTCAGATAAATTATTTTTTCAAGTATTTGCATCAATATCATTGTTTTAATGTTATTTTTCATTTCTAGAAGTTTCATGAAGTTTTGTGTAGTGGCCTGAGACCTGGCTCTTAAAAGCTGGCACAAAATTCAGGGTCGCTCACTCAAAACTAACTAAAAATGTCCGTAGTTGCTGGCATGCCCTTGTTATGGGAGGAACTAGAGGGTCCCAGTCACATGCATTCACATGTCATGGGAGTGGTTGAGGATCTAGGTCAATAAAATGTCAAATTACCTTAGGGGTTGGTCACCTGGAAGGGTTGGTTGACTATTCAAGGTTCTGTAACATGTGTATAAGGTCTGATTGGTGGTGTTTTGTCAGATCCACTTCGTTAACTGTACATGGATAGTTGAACTAGATCATAATAGCCTCTCGTCACATGTTTACCCCATCAGACTGATTAACTTGGGTAAATGTGCGAGGATGTTACGCAATAAGCGCAAGGGGTTAATGTGCTCTCTTTCACCAAAATGGATCCAATGACAGATGACGATTTGAATTAAAGATTAGGATCATTTAAGGTGGTGAACTTGCACATGGTTTAACACCTTTCCAACACCAAATGGGGTATTCATTGATGACTTGACATTGTGACATGGCTTTGATAGATGGCATGGGCCTATTAGAAGAGGACACATGGCACTATTTTATTGGTTTACTTACAAAGGTGGAGGCGAAGTGGAATGATGACATCACATCTGAAATTCCTTGGACACATGGCACCAATAGTGACATGACACATGGCATGCAACTTTGGTGTTTTTGGGTAGCCAAGAGGGGAGAAAACAGGTGATACGTCCCACCTATCAGTGAGTGCAACATTGTAGATGTTTCAAACTAGTAGACACATAATATAGACATTTTTGTGATTAGTTTGTGGGTACAATGTGGTGGTCCCACAGGGACACAACACCTCGGTGAGTTAACCCCAATTATTTCCGAACAAGGTGCAAGTTTCATCACTAGGGTGACAACACACTAGGATGAGGTTGAAGGCTTAGTAGCAAAGGAATACATGTGGAAAAACTGAACAAAGATTAGGAGAGACCACATGACAATCCCCACAAGACACATAACCCTAGAGGATTGCCCCTAATGATTTTGAAATGAGCTCTATTGTATTTGGTTGTGGAGACAATACTAGGGAGATAGGAATATTCATGAAAGTTAATGGTTCCTCTAGTTGACGTGAGACCATCCAAGACTCGATTTCATGCATGGTTTTATATGTGAATGTTTGATCCATTTAGGCATAAATCAAAGTGCTTGGTCCTACAATTGTAAATGAGTTGGCAACTAGAATATTTGGTGGAAAGCACCTATGAGTAGTTTGACTTGAATGACTTGGAAACTGTATTTGGAAGTTCAACCAAAACTAGCAGTGAATTAAAGTTGGTGAATGTAGCATGAACGAGTTGGAAACTAAGTGATTGCATAGAAATATTTGGTGACATATTTGGTAGTTTTGGCCAAATCTAGTATTTCTCTAGATTTAGAATTATAGATAAAACTTCTGCTAAATATTATAACTCACATGAATTGAAGAAATCAACAGAATACTCAAACATTGAGATCACGAAAAAAATTAGAGATTTAGGATCATTAGTCCACATCAAAAAACTTAACTGAAATGGAAAAATAACAAGAACATAAGATTAAACCTTTTTTAAAGTGTAAATTAACAACTAAAGCTAACTAAAGTTTTAAGTCTAAAAATATTAGCTCTTATTCTTTATATGCAGAAGTGAACAACCAAGTTAGTGGTTATTGGTGCAACAATTTACATATTGTAGTATGAATCAAGGGTGGATCAGAGATACATTGTAGTGTCAGTGCACTATATTTGGTGTCTAAAAGGTGTGTAATAATGCAAAGAATGCATTAATGATATTTATGATATTGGTGGTTATGGTGATTTTGGTGTGTGTTTAGCAAAGGTCAAAAATCAATGAATAATATTTGTTGAAGGTGTATTTATGGTTGCAACGGTGTTGAGCATGGAAAATTTTAGGGGCGAATGTTCGCGTGAAATTAAGGGGTTTTAAACTTTTAGTGGGCGAATATTTTGTATCATAGTACATTTTTACAAATAGCCTCAAATAGACCACCTTATTTTAAGGGAGGGTAAAAAAGGTAAATTTAGCCCTTGAAATTAGGAGTTACAACCTTCCATTCACCCTAATTTTCAAGAATAGGTTTTATTTAAGTGAATCCTATGGGCCAAATACCACATTTATAAAAGAGGTATGGTAAATTAATAAAAATATAAATAAATGAGAGGTATGATAAATAAATAAAACATTTTTTATATTTACTCCATAAGTCACCTTATATACATGCAAGGATGTAAACAAATAAAAATATAAATAAAGTGGAGGTATGGTAAATAAATAAAAATATAAATAAACTAGATGTATGGTAAATAAATAAAACCTCTTTTTATATTTAGTCCATAACCCTCTTTATATTTATGAAGGCTCAAAAAAGAGGTTTTATTTAAGTATCCTATGGGCCAAATACCATATTTGTAAAAGAGGTATGGTAAATTACTAAAAATATAAATAAATGAGAGGTATGGTAAACAAATAAAACATTTTTTTATATTTACTCCATAAGTCACCTTATATTTACGAACATTTTAAAAATGTGTTATATTTAGGTGAAACCTATGGGCCAAATACCATGGGCTATATTATTATTAATACCAGGCAAGAAAACAGTATTAAGCCTAATAGTAGTATTAATAAAAATAAAAATGGCACATAGTATTGACCCATGGTATTCACGTGGAATGTAACCTATTTAAATGGGCGAATTAAACCAGCATAGATCCATCTTTACTCTGGATCTACTAAGCCCCGAGAGGTATCAAATATCGTGATATGCAAACTAGCATAGAGTGAAAAAATATTTGATCCCTCTCGGGGCTTGGTGGATCAAGAGTAAAAATGGATGTTGTAATTTAATGTATGTTAAACATTTTAACTTGGTTAAAATAAAAAATAAAATAAAAATCAATTATTAATTTTATTAATTTTTATAAATTACTAATAGTAATTTTTAAGATCCAGGTTTATAATAACCCATGGTATTACATGTGATCATAGACTATTTAAAGGGGAAATTCTATCATATTAGATCCATCTTACTTCTAGGTCTACTAAGCACTCAGAGGGATAAATAGATTTCATCCCCCTAAGAGTGGTAGATGTGGAGTTAAGATGGACATAGGTTGGTTTTTATGATAATGAAGATGTTAAATAGACTTAGGAAATTATATTGTAAAAACATCTTAAGGTGAATGGTTAAAGCTACATTTAGTCACTTCACAAAATTTAGTAAAAAATACCAATATCTCGATTAATATTGGTTTTTAACTTTTTTTGATTTAACAAAAAAAATTCAAAACAATGAAACCTTATCACTCTTTCCGCATCACCCTCCCAGAAGATTTCTCACCATTTTTCAAACATTCTCAATATGATATGTTCATGAAAAAGTTTAGGTACTGATGTTGGATTAGTTGTTTGAAAAATAAGTTGGTTTGTACAACCTTTCATCTTCTGTGCTATTCTTAGTTTGTCCTAATGATCTGTAGGGGTTGGAGCCACTGCACCATATTTTCCTAAAGGGTGGAGATTGTTCACCAAAGAGGAAATTAATCTACATGTTACAACATTGTTAAAAATGTGAGACCTATGAGGGTAGTGAATTATGCTAATAAGCAATTTAGATTGGGAGAGACGTAATTAAATTTTATTATTTAATTGAAGATTTCTAATTAAAATAATAATAAATCTACATTTATATATTCATATATTGATTGGAAGGATTCTCACAATGGTCACTTCTTTCAATTAGATCCCCTTCAAGCCCTTGGGATACCTAGTACTTTCTTATATAATATAGTTGGGGCTTGCTACTTGTTGGCATGTTGGGGGTAAACAAACTTGATGTGTTTTTTTTTTATCTCGCAATTGGAGTCTATGGAATAAGAAAGAAATTTGATAACATGAAAAAAGTGGTAGCTTGACAAAATTTGTAGAGAAAAGATTAATCTCTCCTACCTTGACAGAACTCGTTGTCAATATCAACACCTACAAGATCTTTGTTGTGGAATATTATCAAAACTAATATAAGGATATGAAAGAGTGCATTGTAAGAACCTTGACAGACATGGCCACTGGAACTTGGAACATTGTTTGTTGGAAGTGAAAATTATGCTTCTTTTTCCAAACATGTATGTTAGTATATTACAATTTAATGAATATGTTTTCTTATTATCATATATGGTTTCATACTTTAACAAAACATTCGCCAAGACTTCACAATGTTTTATTATTCAGTAAAAGATTTGCCAAGATCTTACAAGATTTTATAATCTAGTGAAAGATTCTCCATCATTGTACAAGATAATATAATCTGGTGAGAGATTCGCCAAAAAAATTATATATACATATTATATTATTTATAAAATCGCCTCTCATTTTTCATTTTTCCTATGTATAATGGCGATTAGCCCATTTATTATACATATAAATTTAGGGTGGTTCTTAAAATTTTCCCTGGTGCTGAGATAGGTTATTTAGGTTTGTTAAAAGATAACTGAAATTATATTTGAAGTAAGAAATTATTATTAATCTAAGTTTGAAAATTGTATGAAAGATGGATCAACATGGCCAACAAGTTGGAGCTTGCATTTCAATGGTTGTAGATCCCTCTAATAGTAGTTGTTAATCAATCAAGGGTTGGAGATCCTTTAAGTGGTAGTTGATAAATTGGGGAGTGGTGACTTCCTTCAAGTGGTATCCAGAGAAACCTGCAAGTAGAAGTTTGTAGGAAGTGGTGTAATAGCAAGTGTTAGTTTTTCTTTGCAAAATGAATAAAGAAGAAAATTGGTGTCTTTAAAATATGTTGAGTATCTATGTTAACGATTATGTTGCTATGTGTTTCACATGATTGATTTATGATGTTGTTTACTGATTTGAATTGGATTGTTATATTGTTTGTCATCCTTCTTGATGCATTTCAAGTAGAAAAAGTGGAGGAATAATATTATGGAACTTGTTTTACCGGCGGGACCCATTTTGGTGAAACGAGGTATGAAACCTTCCGGTAGAATTTTCAGGCATCAAACAATGTTTTTTGGGGGTAAAAGTTTTCTCCTTTAGCGTGCACCTTTTCATTGTATTCTACACATAGAGATGTTTCGAAAGGCATAATAAACATGTCAGTGAGAGTCCGTGTGGAAAATTTATGCCACTTTGAAGTTCACCTTCCTGTTTTCACACTTATAGTTTTGGAGGATGTCGTATCTAGAAGATTCTATATTGTAACTTAAGTTAAGAGTTGATGTAGTCAACATTAACCACTAATAGGCTATCGGGTTGTGTTATAATGGGCCATTAGGAGGAAGAGGCATGCCATTCTTTCAAGAGCATTTGTTCCATAGTTGAGCAAATATAGCTAAGAGAGATATGAGGTATAGCACAGAGAGAGGATTTGTGCACTCTAGCAACCCACAGACCACAAGAATTACTTCTTTCTACTTACAGCCATATTTCCAGACAGAGAAAGAGAATGAAGCTCCCTCATCTTCTAGCTGAGTTTTCTCTCAAAATGGTTTTCCAGAGAGAATATCTTGTGTATTATGTGTGTGTGAGATTATTTTGTCGTTCTCTACTTTTCTACATAATTTTTATTCACATGCATCCATTAATTACAATAAAATCCACACATCTAGAATTTTAATAAAACTACAATAGTGTAAAAATACGATATTTTAATATACTATTATCAGATCTATTGTGACGGATTGTTGAGTGGAATATCCACGACAGTTTACGGATCATTTACGTTGCAGGAGCATCCAAGTGAAAAGGCAACAGCTGGGAAATGTTTTTATTTTATTTTATTTAGCTAGACAGAGAGAAAAACACTTTGAGTTTCTGTTTCATTTAAAATTAAGGCTGACTCAGTGATTGTTAGTTTTTAAAATTAGGCAAGCAGATCAAGATAGGATTAGTTAGGGACTTGTTTGAAGAAACTGTTAAACAACTGAAAAATAACTAAGGAATAGCTCCTCAACACTAAAGAAATTGCTAATATTGCATTGAAAAGGAAAAACCAGAGAGGATGGAGGGCCTGCCATCTAGAGAAGAGAGAGAGCCAAAAAGTTGTAATTTACAATTATTTGAATCTCTATAGAAGAAAACAATTAAAAAAATTTGTCATTAAGGAAGTAGAGTAATTTTTATTATATTCCCTGTGCATAGATGTTTCAGGCATCAAAATGAAAGCAAGATATTGAAACAATTTATCAAAAGATCCGAATAAGCATCGAAAAGAATTTTGTAACAAGAAGCATTTCAAAACCGAGAACCAAAGAGAGGTACACAAACATATATTTTTCCCTTTTCCTCAACATAAAAACCAGGTACTATTATATTCAACACTTTAAGCATTTCCTGTACATTTCATTTTCATTTTCCATTCAACAAAGTTCACTGTACAAAATCTATAACCTGGAAATCGTGGAGGGTTCCAAACCCATGCAAACCAAAAACATTACAGTCCACAGGCTAGACCCTAATCAAACAGCAAGGGCATGAACACCTCGGAGACCACATACACACACGAAGGAACCAAAACCCCAAGGGTGTAATCGATTACAGACAGAGAAAGCAACAAAGCAAGCAGGAAACCACTACAGCCACGAAAAGACCCTACTCGAGTTTCCCCTAAGCCTGCGAACAGTCCCAAGGATGAAGCTGTGGAAAAGCATTCCCCTGGAAGGGCCTACACACCACCACAGAGCAAGGCAATGGTTAGTTAGGGCCACAATACCAAAACAACAGTAAATAGCAAACCGAAAGAGGAGCGAGGGTTTTACCTGGACGAGGATCGATTTCGTGATGGAGGACAAGAACCAAGACCCACAACAGAGGGTTTCTACCAACAGAAGTGCCATGAATACGCTCTACCTATTCACCAAGGAGCCAGAGCATTAGAACCTCAAAAACGAATGGTGGAATTGAAATTGGAACGAGAAGATTACCTGAGGGCGAGTTCGCAAAGCCGTCCTGTGCAGCAGCTAGGCAGGAACCTATGTTTGCAGAGCCAAAACTTCACCAGACCCAACATCAAACATAAAAATCAGCACAAACAGAGCAGAAACAAAGATTGAGCCAAATGATAGAGAAAAATAGACCTGTGGGTGGAAAATGACCTAAAACCCTACAAAAACTAGAGCAGTGAATCACCACAGAGAGTGAGCAGAGGCACAACACCAACAAACCACAGAGAACTAGTGAAGCACAGCAAACCACCATACAAGACAAGCAAGGCATGATACTTACCAACCATCGCAAGAAGCAGGCGAAAACACCGAGCACCCACAGAGCCAAACCATAACAAAGAAGAAATGAATTCCAAATACCCTCGACGAAAGTGATAACCCATGGTTGCAAGCCCGAGGCCAGTATAGAGGGCAGAAAACATACAATAAACCAAATTAAAGTCATATGCCAAAACCATGCCACTAAATTTAATTCGAAACTGAAAGAATTAAATGGTCATAGCTACGTGTCCCTCCTCAGGATTTCCACCAATTTTTGGTATTGGAGTAGATTGTTCCTTTCTCTCAGTCAAGATGGAGGTAGGAAGAAGGGGTCGAGGAAGAGCCATCAGAAGAGTAGCATATGAAGGGTTACAAAAAAAAATTAGGAATTTAACTGCACATTTGGCAGCAGTGGAAGTAGGAAGGCGTAGAGATCCGGAAGGTGGGGATGACAGTGAGGAGGAAAACATAGCCACAACGGATGGGTCAGATGACGAAGGACCAGTAATTAAACTATTGAGGTCAGTTTTGTTGGCTAGCAACAAGCCAAGATCGGAGCTCTCTAATTATGATGGCAGTTTGTCCACAGAGGCATTGTTAGACAGGATAAGTGAAGTAGACAAATATTTTGAGTATGAAGAAATCAATAAAGATAAGAGGATCAGGTTTGCTATCACCAAATTGAAGGGACATGTAGCACTATGGTGGGACAATGTACAAGCAGAAAGGAGGAGATTGAACAAACCATTGATTAAAAAATGGGATAGGATGGTTACTAGAATGAAGAGCAAGTTTCTGCCTAAAGATTATCAAATTTTCCTTTATAGACAAGTACATAACTTGAGGCAGAGAATGATGACCATGAAGGAATTTGCTGAAGAATTTTATAAAGTTAACCTGAGAGTTGGTTATGTTGAAGATAGCCCTAAGAAAACAGCGAGGTTTATAAATGGTCTACAGATGGAGATCTTAGGTGAAATTAGTATTCTCCCCCCTAAGAACATAGAGGAAGCTTATCAGAGTGCTTTGAAGGTGGAGGAAAAGATTACTAGGAAACAAAATGCCAGAAGAGGACGCAGTTCTGGTAGAGGTCGGGGACAGACCTTTGGCAGAGGTAGGACTACCAACAACAATGAAGAGAGTATAGTTCGAAGACTTTGGGACAGAGTGAAAGGGAAGGTAACACCAGAGGAGGAAGGTCATACCACTGAGGAAGAGGTAATGGCAGAGGTAGAGGAAATGCCTATCAGTTTTACAAGTGTCACAAGTGGGGACACAGGTCCTTTGAATGTCCTGAAAATGAACAAACTGGGTAGAAGGGAGCATATGTCGCTTAGCCCGACGAAGCGGACGCACCACCACAAGAGGTGGAAAATATGCCAGAAATCGGGGATGCCTTGGTGTTGAACAAGGTATTATTAAAACTGGATAAGGAAGTAGCTGATTAGACACAAAGGAAAGCATTGTTCCAGACTGTGTGCAAGTCGCGTGGGAAATGGTGCAAATTAATCATAGACTGTGGAAGTACTGATAATCTGGCAGCTACTGAAATGGTGGGGAAATTGGGTTTGAAGAAGTTGAAGCACCCAACTCCATATAGGTTGTCTTCATTGCAGAAATTTCACCAACTACTGGTCAATGAGAAGTGTGACGTAGAGTTTCATATTGGCAAGTACAAGGACAAGGTGACTTGCAATATCATGCCTACGGACATGTGCCATATTCTGTTGGGTAGACCATGGCAGTATGATAGGAAGGTCATCCATGACGGGGCAACAAATTGTTACAAGTTTGTTAAAGATGGGATAAAGCATACGCTAGTGCCCATGAAGGAAGAGGATGCTGCAGAAACCAGTGGGACAAAAGCATTACTATTAGGTAGAAAAGAGTTTTTGCAACAGATGGAGGATGATGAGGTGAAGTATGCAGTTGTGCAAAGGCCAAAACTAGTATTGATCCATACTGAAGTCACTGACTTATCAAAAGAGATACAAGACATGCTCCAGGAATTTAGTGATATTGTGGTAGATGATCTACCGGACAAATTACCACCGAAGCAGAGCATTAGTCACCATATTGATTTTATTCCAAGAGCTAGTTTGCCAAACAAGGCTGCCTACTGGATGAGTTCGAGGGATAATGAAGAAATCTAGAAGCAGGTGCAGGAGTTGTTGGATAAAGGATTGATTCGAGAGAGTTCAATCCCTTGTGCAGTTCTGACTGTTTTAGCTCCCAGGTAAGGAGATGAGTGGCGAATGTGCATGGATTCCCCGACCATTAACAAGATCACTATCAGGTATAGGTTCCCTTTACCTCAGATGGATGATATGATGGATTGTTTGAGTGGAGCAGTGTACTTTTCAAAGATAGACCTGAAAGTGGCTACCACCATATCAGAATTCGAGAAGGTGACGAGTGGAAGACAACTTTCAAGACTAATGAAGGCTTGTATGAATGGTTGGTTATGCCATTTGGATTGAGCAATCCCCCCAGCATGTTCATGTGGTTGATGAACGAGATGCTGAAGGAATTCATTAGTAAATTTTTGATTGTATATCTGGATGATATACTTATATTCAGCAGGAAGAAGGAAGAGAATTTTCGACACGTGAGGTATGTATTGGAAAAATTGCAGCAAAATAAATTAATGATAAATTTGAAGAAATGTTCTTTTTTCAAGAAAGAGTTAATTTATTTGGGATTTGTGATTTCTGAGAATGAACTAAAAATGGATCTGGAAAAGGTTGCAACCATACTTAGCTGGCCGTCTCCCAAACGTTTGTTTGAGGTACAAAGCTTTCATGGATTGGCAAGTTTTTATCAAAAATTTATTAAAAATTTTAGTCGGATTTGTGCACCCATGGTGGACACCATTAAGAAGGCCAATCAGCCTTTCCATTGGACATAAATGGAAGAGAAGAGTTTTCAACTGCCCAAAAGGAAAATTACTAAAAAATCGATTTTGAGATTACCAGACTTTAACAAAAATTTTCAAGTTCATTATGATGCCTATGGGACAGCCATTGGTGTAGTACTCAGCCAAGAGGACAAGCCAGTAGCCTATTTCAGTGAGAAACTAAATGAAATTAGGCAGAAGTACACGTCTTATGACAAGGAATTTTATGCAGCGGTTCAAGCGCTAAAGCATTGGAGACATTATCTATTGGCTATGAATTTGTCTTATTTTTAGACAATTCTGTGTTGCAGTATATTATGCAATAGCATAAGCTAAACCATAAACATGCGAAGTGGGTGGAGTACTTACAGAGTTTTATGTTTGTGTTGAAACACATCAGCGGTCAAGCCAACAAAGTGGTAGATGTGTTAAGCAGGAGGAATTTGATCATACAGGAAAGTACGATACAAGCATTAGTATTCGAACATCTTAAGGACACAACTAGAACATAGGGTTGTATACACCCTTACCTATTCCAAACAAACCATGGGACTCGGTCAGTTTAGACTTTGTCTTAGGTCTGTCGAAGACACAACGAGGATTTGATTCCATCATGGTGGTGGTTGATCATTTCACCAAAATGGAAAATTTCATTCCATGAAGGAAAACTAGTGATGCCACACATGTGGCACATTTGTTCTTCACAGAGATAGTCAGATTACATGGCTTGTCGAAGTCTATTGTTTTGGACCGAGACATTAAGTTTACAAGTCATTTTGGGTGAACCTTATGGAAAAAATTAGACACCAAACTCAACTTCAGCTCAGCTTATCATCCGCGAACCGATGGTTAAACCAAAGTGGTGAACCGAAGTCTGGGAAATTTACTTGGGAGTTTGGTTGGAGAAAATTCTCGACAGTGGAATCGTGTGCTTGCACAAGCGGAATTTGCTCATAATTATTCACCCAACCGAAGCACGGGCAGTAGTCCTTTCCAGATCCTATACGGAATGCACCCATGTGGAGTACATGAGTTACAGGATTTGGGTCAGTTGGAGCACAGGAGTGTTGATGGTGAAGATTTCGCAAAGTCAATCAATGATCTTCATGAATAGGTGAAATTAAAATTACAAGACAACAGCCAAAGATACAAGTAGAAAGCAGATTTGAAAAGGCGGGAGGTACAATTCAACATAGGAGACCTGGTATTAGCACACCTACGCAAGGAGAGGTTTCCTAAAGGCGAATACAACAAGTTTAAATGGAAAAATATTGCGCCTTGTAGGATTCTTCAGAAATTTTCTGCGAATGCTTATGAGTTGCAGTTACCCCCAGGTATTGGAATTTCACACATTTTCAATGTGGCAGATCTGTACCCGTACATTGCGACAGATGAATAAGACAGTTCGAAAAGACGAACATGGGACACCAAGAATGAAAATTATTTGTGGATTAAACAAATGCCCCAATCGAAGCCTCTAGAGATCGAACAGATCCTAGACACCTAGGTGGCTAGACAAACTCGAAGGAAAGAATATTTGCAGTACCTAGTCAAGTGGAAGGGTCATCCTATTGAAGATAGTTCTTGGTTAGATGTTGGCCAGATTCAAAGCGTCGGGTACTCTATTGAAGAGCTCATGGACAGGAGCCATGAGTTTAATTTACCCCGGGAGCTTGATGCAGGAGCATTAGAGTGAAAAGGCGACAGCTGGGAAATGTTTTTATTTTATTTTATTTTGCTGGACAGAGAGGAAAACACTTTGATTTTTTGTTTCATTCAAAATTAAGTCTGACTCAGCCATTGTTAGTTTTTAAAATTAGGCAAGAAGATTAAGTTAGGATTAGTTAGGGACTTGTTTGAAGAAACTGTTAAACAACTGAAAAGTAACTGAGGAACAGTGCCTCAACTGTAAAGAAACTGCTAATAATGCATTGAAAAGGAAAAACCAGAGAGGATGGAGGGGATGCCATCCAGAGAGGAGAGAGAGCCCAGAAGTCGTAATTTACAATTATTTGAATCTCTATGGAAGCAAACAATTCAAAAATCTATCATTAAGGAAGTAGAGTAATTTTTATTATATTCCCTGTGCATAGATGTTTCAAGCATCAAAATGAAAGCAAGACAGTGAAACAATTTATCAAAAGATCCAAATAAGCATCAACAAGAATTTTGTAACAAGAAGCATTTCAAAACCGAGAACCAAACAGAGGTACACCAGCATATATTTTTCTATTTTCCCCAACAACAAAAAACAGGTACTATTATATTAAGCACTTTAAGCATTTCGTGTACATTTCATTTTCATTTTCCATTCAACAAAGTTCACTGTACAAAATCTATAACCTGGAAATGGAGGGTTCGAAACCCATGCAAACCAAAAAAATTATAGTCTACAGGCTAGACCCTAATCAAATAGTGAGGGCATGAACACCTCGGAGACCACATACATACATGAAGGAACCAAAACCCCAAGGGTATAATTGATTACAGATAGAGCAAGCAACATAGCAATTACAGACAGAACAAGCAACAAAGCAAGCAAGAAATTGCTACAGCCACAGAAAGACCCTACCCGGGTTCTCCCTAAGCCTGCGAATAGTCCCAAGGATGAAGCCATGGAGCAACATTCCCCTGGAAGGGCCTGCACACCACCACAGAGCAGGGCAACGGTCAATTAGGGCCACGATACCAAAACAACAATGAATAGCAAACCGAAAGAGGAGCGAGGGTTTTAACTAGAGGAGGATCCATTCTGCGACAGAGGACAAGAGGTAAAACCCGCAACAGAGGGTTTCTACCAACAGAAGTGCCATGAACGCGTTCTTCCTTCTCAACAAGGAGCCAAAGCGTTAGAACCTCAAAAAAGAAGGGTGGAATTGAAATTGGAACGAGAAGATTACCTGAGAGCGAGTTCGTCGAGCCGTCCTGTGCAGCAGCTAGGCATGAACCTGTTTTTGCATATCTGAACCATCACCAGACCCAACATCAAACATACAAATGACCACAAACAGAGCAGAAACGAAGCTTGAACCAAATGACAGAGACAAATAGACTTGCGGCTGGAAAATGACCTGAAAACCTTCAAAAGCTAGAGCAGTGAATCACCACAGAAAGCGAGCATAGGCACAACACCAACAAACCACGGAGAACCAACAAAGCACAAAAAACCACCATACGGGAAAAGAAAGGGATAATACTTATCAACCATCGCAAGAACCAGGCGAAAGCACCGAGCACCCAGAGAGCCAAACCATAGCAAAGAAGAAATGAATTCCAAATACCCTCGGCGAAAGTGATAATCCAAGGTTGCAAGCTCGAGGCCAGTACAGAGGGCAGACAACATACAATAAACCACATTAAAGTCATATGCCAAAACTCTGCCACTAAATTTAATTTGAAACCGAAAGGATTAAACGGTCACAGCTATGTGTCCCTCCTCGGGATCACCACCAATTTAGATGAATGGTTTCTAAATAGCTTGAAAAATATAATTTGTCAATAGTTGTATAATTTGGTCACACTACTAATTCACGCCCCTCCTTCAGTAATGTCCTCGTTTCTAACACTTACGACATAATTTCTCTCTTCAATCATGCCACTATTCCTATATAAAAAAATGGACATTCAAATCTAACACAAAAATATCTCCTTTATTTTATTGATGTATTATCTTTGACAGATGTTGGTAATACTTTAGATAGTTGCATAAAAATATATCTAAATTGGCTTCAGTTATCTTTGTACACATATGCTTGAATATGTGTTGAGATTAACATTAGTGAGGGTCTTTCATAAAACATTCTCTTACAATAAGACAACTATATAAGGGTTTAAACTCTAGATTAAGATCTAGTGTTATCTTTATAAGAAAAATGGAATCTCCAATGATTTTTGTCCTTAATCATGTGCTACTTGAAAAAGCACAAAAGACATAAATCTAAGCCAAACAACTAAGAATCGTGTGAGAAAACATATGTAAAGGATGATGATGATATTCAAAGCATTGCTAATTATTGACCGACTATTTTAGTGAAGGAACATTATTTAGACAAAAGCACCAAATGGGAAGACCTAGTATACCTCCTAGAATATATAAGAAAGCACCAAGTTTATTCTTTCCCTTAAGGGGTGGTAGCCATACATAGGCCCTCTCCACAAGGAATAACGGGGACTAACTAATTGGTCACCTGAACAAATCTTAACTTCCGTCCTTTTTTATTACATTTAGTCATTATGTTTTGCTCTTTAAGATAGTAGCACGAGTTTAACAAGAATAAAGGAAGTTCTTTGTTCTCTTTTAGAATCAATATGATGGTTATTATTGAAAATATCAAAATACCCGCTTCTCCTTTGACTCACGTACATGTTGAAACCTATTGCAAATTGATTTTCTTTCTTATCAACAAAATTTCAAAACACCGGAGATTCTATTCAAACGATCTGCTGTGATAACTCGAGTCAGTAACAGAATTTAATAAACTTGTCAAATATCCTCGCTTTCGGAATCTTTAGCTCATTAGTCAACAGTTCTGTTGATTCGTATTCGAATGAGATTGCGAAATATTTACTTGTTAGCTACCTTCATACATATTATTTCGCATATGCGCGCCACTATAGATAAATCTCCATGATCATCGCGAAGAATGCAGTAGACATGCAGCCATCGTCAAGGAAGCGTGAATGATCAGACCAGGAAGATGCAAAGCTGTCTAATAAATCATCGAATGTCATTACTGAATACATACAAATCTGATCAATGCGCACTAAAACAATGTTATTAGCTACCCAACTTACTTGGACTGATTTACCAAAGAGAACGCTCTTCTTCTTACCTCCATTGTTGACAATTATTGCGAATAGCACGTTATTGTGCAAGGCAGTCGCAGAGCAATTCTCCTTTGGCAGGCAGGAATGGCTGTTTAAGTAATGCGTGAACCTGGGCACCGGCCCAATACAGTACTGTATGTAACAACATAGACAAGTAACCTACGTTATCAGTAAATATAGAGAAGTAGTGTATAACTTCGACTACAAACAATATTAATCAACAGATTTCAATACACCAATCACGGAACATAGAACCTCCTCCCTCCTGCCAAAGAAGAGCCGCCTGTAACTACCATGCCCAAATCAAAACCATAACTAATAACTTTCAGGATGTGTGAAGGGATACCGCTGCTTTGCTTTACTCTATTACATTTGGACCCGCAGGTAACCTAAACAGAACAGGCTAAACGAATATTCGGAATGGTGTCGTCAGATTGGATAGCGGGGCGTGGTATAAACCATATAATATCCTAGTTAGAGGAACAAGGCACAAAGGAACATCAAGGCAGATATACTTATGAAGGTTCCATACATGGTTCACCTCATTTCTATGCCATACACAGGGAATCCATAACTTTTGTTAAAAGTCTTCTTTTGTGTAAATTCTTTATGGTCCTTTACATTTTTCAATGGAACAATTCCGACAACCTGCCTTTAACTTTTCCTTCATCATATACCTGTGAATCTTCCCCTGCACGGTCGCTTCTCGGCATTTTTATGCCATAGACATCCACTAACCCTTTGTTTTCCAATGAGGTGTCCTTTCTTTCTAAAATTGTCCTTTTCTTCGATAACTATGTTGGGTCCATTGCAATCTCTGAAGGCTCATTATTAGAACGAACCTGGTTTCTATCTTTTACTTCTCCCTCATACAACCTGCCTTTAAAAATGTTTTATGTAGAAAAATATGGCTCATTATTAGATTTAAGAATATGTAAACCATTATAGCTCATCGTACATGCTTCTCAACAAACACCGCCGTTTATTAGTTGGCTTTTTGTGTTTTCCCCGATCCTTTAGTTTTTGCTTTTATTTTTCCCGATCTTCAACTCTAATGTTGAATCGAATAATCATCTTTCCGTTAATGTTCAATGGAATAATAATCTTTTCGCGAGTAGATGTAAAGATGTAAATTAGTTAAGTTTCAATGTTATTTGGGATAAAGGTAGGTCTTATCTTTAACCTTATATTATGAGGTTTGAACACCTATTAGAAAATTAATTGGCATATGAGGTTTGAACACCTATTAGAAAATTAATTGGCACAACATATAATAGGTAAAAAAAAAATTATAAGTCAACATTCTATTCACATAGAAAAAAAGATATACATCTCATACTTCAAAAAGCATGTGGTCTCACCCCAACCGGGTTTGTTGACCAAAGTATGCAAAAGCGAGCAAAAATACAAAAGATATGGCAATAACAGTGTCCACAAATGAGAGGGCCATAGGCTCCAATAGACAAACAAATCATAAAGAAAACGAGAGGACATACTAATTGTCTGAGGTGATAGAAGATGGCTTATCTGAGTAGTTCCCGGAAGAGGTGGAGGATGGAAGTTTCACTCAATGTGCCCTTCGAAGTGTGCCATCCAATTCTCCATCTTTTCCACTTTCTCCACTAGATGGTTTTGTCCCCATTAGACACGCACCGCTCGCTCCACCTGGGACTGGAAGTGATGCATGTGATCTAATGTTGCCATACTCTAGTCATGCTTTTCCCGATTGATTCATTCTTCTACATCTACCCGGTCCACCAAGGATTGGATTAGGCCTCGACAGTTTTCCAAGCAACAATGATGCAATCCTTCTTGATCTGGGGTATCACAGCGGCCATCGTTTTGAGCTGCATGAGCTCTCCTGTGCCCACCACCCCTCTAAGAGCCAAGAGTCTGAATACTGCTACCAGTGCGGGATGTCTTCATGTCGCCACTGCCACCACATTGAGTCAACTACCCTCGACTCCTACCACCTCCTCGGGAGGTTGGGCGTCGACCACCACGAAGTCCGCCACCTCGCCCTCCGTGCTCTAGTCCCTAAACCTCGAGCCCTACCCACGGTTTTCTCCCGCTTCCATCCACCATGGTTTCCAATGTAAGGGTCACCTCCCTCCTCATCCCTCACTTCGCCGACAGGATAGACCGCCCGGATTAAGGATTAGGGTGCATCTGCCGCCACCCAGGCACGCCCAATTTGCCCATCTACTACATTGAATTGTTTACCACCCATCCACCAGAAAGAACTCAAGGTTCCCCACTTACTCCAATGTGCAATGCCTCTCCACCCATCAGTATTCTTAGAACGGGTTTGGGGAGGAGGTGGAAGTAGGAGTAGATTGTCCCTGTCTTGCAGAACCCAGATAGAATTGTACAAACCATGAGACAGGTTCACTCTCTTAGAGTATGGGGAGTCTGCTCGATAGTCACCACTAACACCACCTTCACGTAACCTGCCACACCAGTCACTCCACTATATAAAGCCAGCTACCAGGAGGACAATGGTCCTACTGAAGCTCGGCATCTCCCAATCGTTTCCCTCACCATGGGAGTGTCATCTTTTACATAGACGCTCCTTACCCCAAATGAACCAGAAATAGAATTTGCTTTCACACATCGGCTACCAACCCAGAAAGGCCTGACAAAAACAAGGAGTTGGACTTCGTTGTACGTAACAAACCACAATTCCTCGAAGAAAATCAAGAAACCACCAATTCTATCGCACCTCCGACGCCTCTTTCATCGTCGACCATGAGGCCAAGTATAGTTCCACTACCAAACCTGAGCACTGAAATGAAATCCCGACACCTTCCTCATCTCGCATATCAACCTGTTATCGCTCCCCTTTCCCAATGCAACGTAAATACTCACACATCTGAAATATAAGGCTTTTGTACGCCATTATCTCCTCTGTATAGGAAGAGGGGGCTGAGAGGTGCTACCCTCCCCAAGGACGCATTTGTCACTCTTCACGGAGCCCGACAACCACGTTATTCTCGGTTCTTACCCCATCACGGATATCATAGGTAAAATTGACTAATTAGTTAATATTATATATATATATATATATATATATATATATTTCCTCTCATTTTTAAAATATCTTATATGTATAGAGATGTAATTTATGAATCAGTGAATTATCATGATATTTTCTAAATTGATCATCATACTAGTTAATTAACATTTAAGTCTCTTTAAATATTAGGGAGATTTTTTTTTTCCAATTTGGTAAACAAATTTGTGCACTCTTTGAGCTATTGATCATACAACACCCCAGATTTGAGTGTGAGAACTAGATATGATAATTTTGATTGATAGCATGCTTAAGTCTCTTCAAAGACAAAATAGAAGGATTTTTCTAGTTATGTGGACAAAGTTGTGCACTAGTTTAACTAGTGATTGGAAAACAACCAAGACTTAGTGTGAGAGAGAAACAAGATTGGTTGTAAAAAAAAACTACTTGAAAGGAAGTTGTTGTGAAATATATCCTGTGGTGATATTCCCTCTTTGTTGAGGAGAGCTACCATTTTCTCTACTCTAGCCATCCCACTAATTTGATCAAAATGATAACCATGCGAAGTTGTTTTTAATTTGTGTAATTATAATTTTGAGGATTTTTTTAAAGGACACACATAATTAACATTGTTATGGCTTGATATAAACTTAATGAAGGAAGATTTATTTACAAAAGTGATTTAGTTGTCTTCTATGATGATAAAGGTAAATGTGATTATAGAGAATTTATAGATATTTTTCATTATCAAAGAGATAATTACAATGGTTCAAAATATTTATTTTATAAAAGTGAAAATATTTTGTAGAGGAAGGAGAAGGGAACAACCAATTACAAAGGGAAAATATAGTCCGTTTAATTCTTATATAAAAAGAAAAAAGAATGGAAGAAATGATTATTCAAAAATGGAAATCTAAATCCAATGAGAAGCTTGATATCGATTCAAAGTGAGAGAAGTTAACAAATATTTGGCTAATAGCATTGAGTAGTAGCCAAGAAATATTACAAGGCTCAATTTCGATAGGTATGTGTTATTATTTATAGTGAATTGAAAATGAAGAATTACCTTAGTCTTAATTCTCAAAAATTTTGGAATATTATAATAAGTGGGTTCATAGAATTAGATCAATCGAACAAGTCAAATGGATAGATAAAAATTTTATTGAGCAATGTCAAATGCGCATGTAAAAAATTGTTGAAAACAGAAAGAAAAGAAAAGGAAAAAAAATAATGGAAGATATTATGTCTTATCTAATAAGTGATAGAAGATTGAATTTTTTGCCCGGTGTTACAAGAGTTGATCATGCCAAGTGGGCATGGGATACTCTTGAGATAGTTTATGAAGTAACTGAAAAATATAAAATCTTCCAAACTATAAACATTAGCAATAAATTTTGAAACCCTTCATAATTTGTATATCATTTTATGACATAGTTCAACATCATTATTAATGATCTTCAAACATATAAAGGATAAATTTAGATGAAAATACTTTTGGAAAAGCACTTAGGATGCTTTCTAAAAAAATCGATACAACTTTAGCGTCTATAGGGAGATCTAAAGATATATCATTGTTGCCCATAAAACAGTTGAAAATAATTAATATTATTTTGTATTAATGGAGAAATGGTTACACAAGTTGTAACGTATCTCCTTAGTTTAGGATTCGTTCCTAGAGTTTAGGAGTTTGGTTGCAACTTCCTAAGTTATAGTAATGTACTTAATGATGTAATTGCTCAATTTATGGAAGTAGAGTGTACGGAGAGAGTTCTCTTTGTTTGAGTGCAGTCTCTAGGTGCAGTACTCACCTGTGAGCTGTAACTCCTCCTTTTTAATTCAAGTCCAATTTTTATCTTCTTGGTATCATAGCATAGAGTAGGGATAGCCTTAATTTTATTTTTTAGGATGCATCATTGATTACAAAATTGTAGTGGCAGTGGAGTAAATAGAAGCATTTGTAGAATCAGGTGGACTGCAGCAACACCTGAAGCATAGGTCTCAGATGACTGATCATCTCTGAGCACAAGAAAGGGTTCGAGCAGAATCTTTGCGAACAATCGCGCCATTTTTTAATAGAAGCAGCAGCTGGCGCAGTTTATTAAGGAACAGACACGCCACTTGGCATGGTTTTGAGGGTGATAAGCACGCCAGCGCACCAGAAAGAGCTATTAGCACGAAAAATAAAGGATTAATCGCGCCAATTTTGTAAGACGCGTCGATTTTTTTTTCTGGCACGGATCCTTAGCCGTCGAGAAGCGCCAACCTCTTTCTATTTGAAAAATCTGCAATTGTTTGCAGATCGGTCTTGCCCGGTGGTGGCACGTGGAAATTTCAGATCTGCTTAATGGTAGTAGGTCTGACTTGCCCCGTCGTGGCACATTGGAGTTCTTTGATTTGCTCAGTGGCAGCAGATCGGACCTGCCCGGTGGTGGCGCATTGGAGCTCTTTGATCTGCTCGGTGGCAGCAGATCGGACCTGCCCGGTGGTGGCGCATTGGAGCTCTTTGATCTGCTCGGTGGCAGTAGATCGGTCCTACCCGGTGGTGGTGCATTGGAGTTCCTGATCTGTTCAGTGGCAGCAGATCGGAGTTGCCTGGTGGAGGCACATTGGAGTTCCTGATCTGTTCCGTGGCAGCAGATCGGAGTTGCCCGATGGTGGCGCATTGGAGTTCCTGATCTGTTCGGTGGTAGCAGATCGGATTTGCCCGATGGTGGCGCATTGGAGTTCCTGATCTGTTCGGTGGTAGCAGATTGGATTTGCCCAGTGGTGGCGCATTGGAGTTCCTGATCTGTTTGGTGGCAGCAGATCGGACTTGCCCGGTGGTGGCTCATTGAAGACTTATTCATCAGAGGATCAGAAATTTTATCAGTCCAATATGAATAACAGTGATGAGTACTCTCTTAAGCCAGAAAAGACATGGTCTATTATCAGGCCAGTAGATTATTTGCTTAGGGTGCAGCGACTGCTGTTTATTTTGATAGGAATCACCATCGCATCGACTTTCTTTATCCTTCAGCTTGGTTTTTTGGCTCCTAATGTTAATGAAAATGGAAGGTTTGTGCCCGACAAACCTCATCGGGTTGTTTATGAGACTCCTGTTTGTCGGTTTGCTCAGTATCATTCGGGTTCGATGGTGAATTCGGGGGCTAAAGTACCCCTAGGTTTGAAGAGAAAGTCCCTGCGAGTTGTTGTGACGGGTGGAGCTGACAGGCTCATGGCAAGAGGCGACAGTGTTATTGTTGTCGACAATTTCTTCACAGGAAGGAAGGAGAATGTTTTGCATCATTTTGGCAATCCGAGGTTTGAACGGATAAGGCGTGATGTTGTGGAATCCTTATTGTTGGAGGTGGATCAGATCTAACATTTGGCTTGCCCCGTTTCCCCTATGCATTACAAACACAATCCTGTGAAGACTATCAAAACTAATGATGTGGGAATCATTGCTCAGGCTTTCCGCAAGGAGCCTTTGACAGTCTATGGAAATGGGGAATAGACACGGAGTTTCCAGTTCGTTTCTGATCTGGTTGAAAGCCTTATGCGACTTATGGAGGGCGAACATGTTGGTCCTTTCAATCTTGGGAATCCTGGGGAATTTACAATGTTAGAACTAGAACAGGTTGAAGAAGGAAAGGATGACTCTAACAGTGATTGGCACATTCCATTGCTAATGGAAGAAAACAGTGAAGAAGATGAAGAGCAGGAGCACAAACAAGAAGAAGAAGTAACAGGAAATGTAATCAATAATGCAAGCCTAGAAAAGGCTGAAATAGACAGATTTGAGGTAAGTCCCCTATCAAGGAGATCCAGTAGGAATACTCAATTACCTTCTAAATTGAAAGACTATGCATTAATGTCAAAGTTTTTAAACATTGTAGAACCTGCAAATTATGAGGAAGAAAATAAATCTGATGCATGGAGGGCTGCAATGTATGATGAAATAGAATCAATAAACAAAAACCATACTTGGGATTTGGTTGAATTGCCTGAAGGTAAAACCCCCATAGGATGCAAATCGTTGTATAAACCAAAAATAAATGCAGATGGGAGTATAGAGAAACTTAAAGCTAGACTGGTAGCAAATGGTTACTCACAAAAAGAGGGAATAGATTTTGATGACACCTTTGCTCCTGTAGCCAAATTAAACACCATTAGAATGCTAATTTCCTTAGCAACAAAACACAAATGGCAGCTACACCAGCTAGATGTTAAGTCTGCATTTCTGAATGGTGACTTGAAGGAAGAAATTTATTTAGTACAGCCTGAAGGTTTTGTGAAAAAGGGGCAGGAACATCTTGTGTGTAAATTGAAAAAGGTACTTTATGGTTTAAAACAGGCACCCAGGTCGTGGTATGAGAAAATTGACTCATTTTTTGTACAGCATGGCTTTCATAGGAGCTTGAATGATCCAAATCTGTATACCAAGTTTAATAAACAGAGGCAAATTATTTTGATTTCTTTGTATGTAGATGATATGATCATAACAGGGAATGCTAACAATCTGATCAAAGAAATCAGATGTCACAAGTGTATGAGATGGAAAGACTCTGGACAAACCTTTTCTACTCAAGGGAAGTATGCCAGAAGCTTGCTGGAAAGGTTCAGAATGGAGCAGTGCAGATTAGCAGCAACACCATTACAGCAGAACTTAAAGTTGAGCAGTGACGACGATACTAAAGAGGTGGATGCAACCATGTACAGACAGCTAGTTGGAAATTTGATATATCTGACTACAACTAGACCAGATTTGGCATATTCTGTTAGTGTGTTCAGCGAGTTCGAAAGTCACTGGATCGCAGCTAAAAGTGTGTTGAGGTATCTTAGTTGTACTAGTAATTATGGCATTTTGTACACTGACACTTCTGATGTTATTCTAGCAGCTTTTTAAGATTCCAATTGGGCAGGTAACTTGGATGATCGAAGATCTATCACAAGTTACGCATTCAGCATTGGATCCGGGGTCATAGCATGGAGCAGCAAAACGCAAAGCACTATAGCTCAGTTTCATCGAGAGAAACTACTATCAAAAGAGATATGTGTTGAATATTGTAAAACTTGTGATAACATGGCTGATATTTTTACTAAGCCTCTTGGGCATGTAAAGTTTGAATTGTTTAGAGGGATGCTAGGAGTTCAGGATAATCCTTTCTCCATTAAGGGGGGGAGTTGAAAATAATTAATATTATTTTGTATTAATGGAGAAATGGTTACACAAGTTGTAACGTATCTCCTTAGTTTAGGATTTGTTCCTAGAGTTTAGGAGTTTGGTTGCAACTTCCTGAGTTCTAGTAATGTACTTAATGATGTAATTGCTCATTTGATGGAAGTAGAGTGTACGAAGAGAGTTCTCTTTGTTTCAGTGCAGTCTCCAGGTGTAGTACTCACCTATGAGCTGTAACTCCTTCTTTTAATTCAAGTCTGATTTTTATCTTCTAAAACAACTCATACGGTCTTTGATGACATATGATAAAAGAATCAACATAAGTAGTGAATATTTGGAAATTGCGTTCCAATATTAGTCTTTCATTAACATGGGATTATGTGAAGTAGTGAGAAGTAAAGGAAAACTGGGAAGAAGCAGTCAAGTCAAAATCATAATACATATGGCATTCACACAATTTTCCTCTAGACCAAATAGGAAGAGGAATATATTATAATCAGTAAAGATTATTGACAAGTCGAAGACCCAACGTCATTATCCTGAGAAGTTTGGTCATTGTGAAAGTGGATACAGGATAAAGAAAGTAGATATGAAGAAACATGAAGCCAATATGGCATATTAATGAAGATACATATGAATCCTTATCCCGATCATATTGAGAAATTGAAGAATGCAACAATAATGATATTTTGTTGATGAATAGTGAATCAACAATCACATGATGGTTAAAAAAATCATGTTCTTCAATTTAGATAAGGCATTGAGAAATAAAGTAATAGTAGCATATTGATATCTAGTAAATGTTAAAGGAAAAGGAATAATCCTTACTTTTACCAAACAAGATGAAAAGAGGGATGTTTTCAATGTCTATTATGTACCAAATATAAAATATTACATAACGAGTGTGGGTAAGTAAATTCAAAATGGGTACAAATTTATATTTAAGTGAGCCACATGTATCATTCTACATAAATCACTAAGTAACAAAATCATTGAAAATATACAAATGACCAAAAAGTAGAATGTTCCAATTAGTTAGGTGTAATCTTAACCAATCATAGTCATATGCATAAAATGTTTTAAAGATCAAAAGATCTAGGTTCATGTCATCTTAGATATGGTAATTTACCTTCTAAAATATGTAGTCCATTACAAATTAAATCTATGGTTAGAGGTGTCCCCATGCATAAGAAGACAATTGGCAACCTTAAGGATGGAACTCATCAGAACCTTTTTAAGGCTCAAGCGAGGTAGTTCTCAGTTTCAAATTCAAGCGACGCAGTGTTCAAACCAATACAGTGCAGGTTTATCTTCAAATTTCCTTGCAGAGATTTCATAGACATGTCTGAAGAAAGGAAAAATCACAGATCAAGCCGGTCTCTTAGAGTTGAGCATAAAGGTTTAGATGTGCTCATGAGAAGCAAAGAGGTTGAACATGCATTCAAACAGGTGGGTTGTTGGAGATTCTGTGAAAAACTTCAAGGTGGTCACGTTCAAGTAACCAAAGATTTTGCTTTCAATTTCACTGGTTTGAATTCAAGAGTTGGAGTGCTAGAAATTCCAATTTCTCCTCAGGTCATATCTGTAGTCACCGAGATAGCAAGAGGCCAGGAAACATGGTTCAAGAACTTTAAATTCGAAATGGCACCCTGCCAAGAATTTTGAAACCAGAATTCATAGGCTCAGACTTAACCAAATCAGTGCCTAGAAGCTATGTTAAGGATTCATATGCCAACTTGTTGACATGCATCCAAAGATATTTTACCTATGAGGGAAGATATCATAAGGTGTACTCTTACCATTTTAAGCTCCTCTTACATTTCACTGGAAAAATATCTCTTGATTTACCTTTTTATCTCTTCCGTAGGTTAGGCAAAATCTCTGATAAGGTTCAATTGAAGAAAGAAGCTTGTGAAACCTCCTTATTCCGTCATGGGTTGATAAAATTGATTTTTTTACATGAGCTTCAGAAGATTGGAAGAGAATGGTCTGCGTTATTGTTTGTGACAGGCTTTAAAATAGAAATAGGACTTAGTCCTAATGCTAAGGAGATTTCTTCACCAGCAATAAGTCATCAAGAGGAAATAAGATCAACTAGGTTTGTGAAATTGAAACATAGAACGCAGGTGAAGGAGCCTATGACACCACTAGTAGTTCAAGACACCCTTCAACAGTCACAAAGGAAGAAGGTTTAGATCAATGAGGTGGTACAAGAGCAGTCTGTTGATAAAACTGTCCAAAGAAGAGTAACAAGAAGTCAATTAGCCAAGGAAAAGGGGAAGACTGTGATTGCTGATGAAAGCCTAGCTTCAAAGGGAAGTTTGAATGATCTCCTCCAGGCTATCGATATAGAAGAGACTCCTCTAGTCCAAGCAGATTTGCTTGAAGCAGGTAAGAACAAAACAAAAAGAGTTAAATCTTATAAAAAGCTTCAATTTGATGACCAGGTATTAAAGTTTGTGTTCAAGCAAAGAAGACCTGTCACTAGACTTTTAAGAAGAATACAAGAGGCAGAGCAAGAAGCAAGTGAGACAGGGGAGGTTGCAGAATTATTTGAAGAGTCGGTGGTTCCATGAGTACAATCATCACTAGTGCACAAAGATGACAGAGGTAAGAGAGTTATCACTCATAAGAAAGATAACTTTGAAGAGATCAAAAAGTAATTGGTGTCTACCAATCTTGAGATTGCCCAACTCAAGGAAAGGGCAAGGAAACATGTAGTTGAAAAAGAAAAATTCAAAAGAGTGATAGCCTGCTGGGAAGATGGAAAAGTTCCAAGATATGAAGCAGTGTGCAGTTATCACCAATATTTCACTTGGATCGTCCTTGCAATAAAAAATGCAAGATATATCATAAGGGTAAATGAAAAGTTAAGAACTAAAATCCGAATGATGAAAAGACAGATTGAAGATTTGAAGATTCAACTGAATGAACCAGAAGAACAATCTCAACATAAATGAACCGGACAGTAAGTGAAGAAATTTTGACACAATTTTGATGCGAAACTTACTTTTTGAAGATTGAAGATTATTTTTGGATGGACAATGTTAGTTTTGTTTGGCCCATTTTCATATGGATAAGCCATTAAAAATCCAAAGAATGACAAAAACTGTGTTTTTAACTCACACAACAGTTTCGTAGTGCGCTACGAAACTGCTAAAAATAACATATAATGCACAACAGTTTCGTAGCACGCTACGAAATTGCTGAAGCTACTAGTTTTGTTTTTTGAATCAATTTTGAAATGAAAAAGGGGAACCATTATGAAAGAATGTTGTTGCAGAAGATACAAATGGGCCACCTCAGAAATTTTTAATACTAGGCAAAGGAGAATTCAAAGAATGATAGGCATTTAATAACTTCAAACTCTGCGCTACGAAAACAAAAGTCATTTCGTAGCTCAAACAGTTGTCATTCTTCAACCAGTATCTAAGGGGTGTTTTCTTAGCACGAGTATATGAGCAGGACCTTTGGTCTAATTAAAGGCATCACATGTTATTAAAAGGGATAAAATGGTTAGCGGAATTCGAGGAAACACTTTGGAGACCAAAGCAGAAAAAACAGGGGCAGTTTTCCTAGTATCCAAGGACAGTTAAAGGACAATCAATCAAAGGCCAACATGAAGTTTAAAGTCATCACTCTAGCCAAAGATGAAGAGAGACAGATGTCAAAGAACGAGTTTGTTTTCATAGCTAAGGTTGTTGCCAACATAGATAAGGAGTTACATTCCTAGTCAAATTATGTCTCTAAGACTGTTAGTTTACAGTAGTTGTAATTAATAGTTTGTTTAAAGTTCAATAGGTGTCAGGTCTAGAGAAATTCGAATTCCCCTCTTACTGGAGGAAGGAATTCAAGCTTGTAAGGAAACTGTATATATGACAAGAGATGTAATGCACCTGACATTGGAAATTTTCAGAGAAAACACTCATATTGTGTCATTGTACAATATTAGGCTTTTTATGAATACAGACTTTGGCTTTACTTCTCAAGATTCAGAAAGAGTTCAATGGTGGCTTGTTTTATGTTTGTCCTCATTTCCTTATTTTCAGTAGTATGACTGTATGATACTTAGAACTCATTGACAATGCTCTAACTTCCTTCATGCATTTGTTGACTGTGTTTCCTACATGTTTCTATGTGTTAACTGATAGATTGAACTTTTGATGCCCTTACTTCCATGTTCAGCTAATATTGTTGTCATACTAAGCATTTTCTGACTCCATAAGACCAATGGATGTTTATTGACTACTTTTCAACCATTTACACTCCTTCATTTGTTTCATAGAGTTAGCCATCTAATCCATTATCGAAATCTTTAACCTAGTGATAGAGCCCTCTCAGGTTGAGGATGCTAAGCCTCAGCCAAAAGTTGGTTTGAAATAGTTACTCAAGGTCTACCTGATTAGCAACTTGTCGGGGTTAGGTTTTGTGATAACATTTTGGTGCGTTTGCTGCGAGCTTGAAGATTATTCATTCCCGAAATCAACAAGCTTAACTTATGAAGGTAGCAGGAGTTTAGAAAACTTTTCGACGCTGCAATCTACCTTGGTGACTCCATACATTTTCAATATTTTAAAGGTGGCTTCGAGAGGGAGATATACACGAAGCAATCCTGAACCAAATCCACCTACTCCTGTGGACAATCCCAACACTCTTTCAAGGCGTAGACAGAGATTTACTGAAACACCAAGTACTCCATCTTATTCAAAATATTTCCTCTATGAATTCTCAAGAAATCCTGAGGACAAAATAGTTGATGACAAAATTCATGAGGTGTTGTTTAGATCAGAAAACAAAGAAGAGCTCATTGGAATTATTTTAGATTTGTAAAGGAGAGGAATTGATACCTCAGCCTTAGTATCACAAGAAGATAAAGAGGAATTTTGGGAAGTAGTTACTTCTAAATTATTGTTAGAAAGGGAAGCCTTAGATAAAATGAAAGAACTTGATCCTTTTGAAGTCTTGCTTAGATCTAAAGTTGGTTTACCCCTTCCCAATTGGAGTACATTTATCACTGGTTTGCAGAGCCCAGTGGCTTTCAGACACCAAGCAGTCCTCCTCATATTAGTTCTTCATCCTCTGTCCCTTTTGTGCCTGTCACTACTGTTCCTCCTTTAGTCATGGCCGTACCTGCTAGGTATGCTCCACTTGCACTCCCTGCTGTTTTTCTTGAACTTCCTAGCAAATATGCTGCAAGAATTCCAACATGGGGTGGTGATGAAGAAATCACAGGAGAAGAACATGTAGAAAAATTCAATTATTTTGCTAACAGAGATGAAGTTGATGATGAGGATGTGAAGCTAAGATTATTTGCACAAACCTTTATTAGGGAAGTTAGAAAATGGTTTAAAGCCCTCCCAGCAGGAAGCATTCATAATTCGCTAGAGTTTGAAGATAACTTTCTAAGGAAATGGGGAAATAGAACTAATCTGGTTCAAGCTCTTACCGAGTACAATAATCTTAGAAGGGCACCTGATGAAACCATTCAAAACTTCTCAAAGAGGTTTAACAAAGTGTTTCAATCCTATCTCGCTTAAAACCTCGGGAAGCTTTAGCACAAATGAGATATGATGAAGCATTTGATTGTGATTTTTCTCTGTTGCTTAGAGAGAGAGACCCTGCTACACTTGCTGATATGCAGAATGATTCAATAAAGGTAGAAGTAAACATGGTTACTGCTAAAAAATCAAAGATGGGAAAAGCTAAATTGAAAGAAGAAGAGAAACTTTCCTCTTCAGCTCCTGAAGATAAGATAGATTCAATGATGAAGACCATGGAGAAGCTAATGGATAGGTTAGCTCTTGGAAACACCTCTGCTCCTCCTGTGCAGCAGGAGCCTCAATTTAGAAATCCTCAATTTAGGAGACCTCAAAACCAACAAAGACCAAGAGAAAATAGGAATCAACAGCCTGATCCTCCAGTGAGACCTCCTTTTCAGCAGAATTTGGTTGATGAAGAAGATGAACCTGAGATTCCTGAAGAATCTATCCATTGTCTTGATGAAGAAATGTCAGGGATTTTCTTGACTAAGGAAGAACATGATGAGTCAAGTTTGACCAAACAAGGAGAAGAGCCTTCAGATTATTTAAAGGGGTATCAACATGCTATATTTGAAATGCAAAAACAGTACAATCTTAGAAATAGAAATGTACCAATTATTGCAAACAAAACACAGCCCAAGAAGGATGTTTCAAAGACAGTTGAAGCCAAAAAGGATACCCAAAAGGTTGTTGAAGGTAAAAATGACTCTCTTTTTGGTACAAAGGACATTCAACCTCCATATCCTATCAAAGAAGTTGAGAAAATTGTTTTTGTTTTTAATCTTGAGAATGAAATTGCAAAAATCAAAATATCAGTCCCTTTTAGTGAAATTCTCAAGGTAGATAAATACAGAAGTAACATTGTAGAGATGCTAAATTCACAACTAGGAGCTGCTGATATCTTAAATGTGCAAGAAGATAATCCTACTATATACTTGGGTCCAAGGCTTGAAGATGATCAGAATGAAGAATTTCCTCCTTTCTATGTAAGCATTAGTATTCATAATATGACCTTACATAATATGTTGGATTCAGGGGCTTCTCATAATATTATGCCTAAGGTAATCATGGAGAGGTTAGGATTACAGGTAACAAGACCATATAAGGATTTATTCTCTTTCAATTCAAAAAGATTCTAATGCATTGGTTTAATCAAAGATGTCGTTGTTGGTTTAACACAAATCCCAGCAAAGAAAATTGTCATGGACATTGTTGTGGCTGACATTTTGCCAAAGTTTGGGATGTTGCTATCAAGATCGCGGGCAGCAAAACTCAAAGGCACAATGCAGATGGACCTTACTTATGCTACCATCCTTGTTTTTGGTGAGCAAAGGAGATTGTATCGGGAGATTAGAATGGACTATATGGTAAGCAGCAAAGACAAACCTCAAAATTTTCCTATTTATTCATTTGATACTGAACTTGGATCTACCATTCTTTTCAATGAGTCATTTGATAGTGGATCGGAAGAGATGCATTCAGAAAATCAGCACTCAAAAAACCCACAAGGAAATGAAAAAGAGATGAAGAGATGGTGGTCTTTGTACTTTGATGGTTGAACAGGAAAGGAAGGGGCAGGAGCTGGAATTTGGATCACAAGTCCAAGTGATGGAAGTAATTCTTACTTTTACAAACTAAACTTTCATTGCACAAATAATATGGTTGAATACGAATCTCTGATTTTGGGCTTAGAAGTCTTGTTAAAGATGAAGGCTCGAAACATTTCTGTTTCTGGAGATTCTGAATTGGTTATTAAACAAGTGGAAGGTGCTTATCAAAAAAAGGATGTAAGAATGAGAGCATACAAAAATCTAGTGTTAGATATGTTGGAAAATTTTCAAGCATATTCTTTCACTATCAAAACTAGAGACCAAAACTCCATTGCAAATTCACTTGCTATTTCCGCAAGTTTGTTTGTCATTCCTATCCATTCTTATGAAAAGTATAAGGTGGAAGTTCATCATTGACCAGCTATACCGGTTAACATCACCAATTGGCAAGTCTTTGAAGATGATCAATAGGTAAAGGATTTCATTGAATTAAAAGAAGAATTTGAAAGAACTCAAGTGGATCAACAAAACATGTTGGTTGAATCAAAAGAGAATTCTGAAGTCTTACAATTAAAAAATAATTCAATACCAAAAGGTCTTATTCCTCTTGAGAAGTTATTCGATCAAAATGATGTGTTCAAATCCCCAAAGATACAGGCTAATGAGGAGGAATTAGAGAGCTGCAATTTAGGGACTTCAGTTGTAACTAAGATGATTAAAATCTCAAAGTTTATCTCAACTGATATGAAAGCCAAATATGTTGAGATGATGAAAAGGTTTGTTGATGTTTTTGATTGGAGCTATGCTGATTTAAAACAATATGATTCCTCTATTATTCAACATACTATTCCTATTAAAGAGAATGAGAAACCTTTCAAACAAAAGTTAAGAAGAATTAATCCTCTTCTCATGCCATTAATTGAAAAGGAAATTAAGAAACTCTTTGATGCCAAAATCATTGTCCCAATTACATTCTCAAATTGGCTTGCAAATTTGGTTCCAGTTAGGAAGAAGAATGGAGAGATCAGAATTTGTATTGACTTCAGAAATTTGAATAATGCTTCATTGAAAGACAACTATCCTCTTTCCAAGATGGATTTAATTATGCAAAATATTGTTGGTTCACAAAGAATGTCTATTCTTTAGGGCTTCTCAGGGTACAATCAGATTCTTGTGCATCTAGATGATCAAGAGAAGACAACCTTCAGAACGCTATGGGGTACATTCATGTACGCCAAGATGCCTTTTGGTCTAATGAATGCGGAAGCCACCTTTCAAAGAGCGATGGATATTTCTTTTGCTGAAGAAAAGGATAAATTAATGGTTGTTTATCTTAATGACATCACAGTTTTTTCAAAGAAAGAAGAAGATCATTTGAAGCACCTTGAAAGAATTCTGCTGAAATGTAGAAGGTTTGGTATTTCTCTTAATCCCACTAAAAGTATCTTCACTTTAACATCAGGCAAGCTACTTGGTCATATTTTTTCTAAAGAAGGGATTAGGATGGATCCTAATAGAGTTAATGCAATTCAATAGGTAGATCTGCCAAGAAGTAGGAAAGAGGTCCAATCTTTTCTTGGAAAGGTGAATTTTGTTAGGCGCTTCATTCCTAATTTTGCTGAGGTAGTCAAGGATATAACAAGGATGTTAAAGAAAGGAGTGGACTTTAAGTGGAGAGTTGAAGCAAATAAATCTTTTGAGGAAATCAAGAAGGCACATACGCAAGCACCGGTACTCATTAGCCCATATTTTACCAAGGAATTTCTTATTTTTACATTTGCTTCCGAGAGTACAATTGCTGTAGTTCTACTACAAAAAGGAAAACAAGGTACTAAACAACCTATTTCCTTCTTTAGTAGGACATTAGAAAATGCTGAACTGAAGTACAATATTCTAGAAAAGAAAGCTTATGCCTTGGTGAAAGCTATAAAATATTTCAGAATCTATGTTCTACATTCTCATATTGTGCCATATGCATGGAAAATTTTAGTAATGTTCGCCAAATTTTCCATGATGATTCGCCAATTTCCCATTTTATAAAAGATGATTCATTCCTTAAAAATCGCCAACATTATATAAAGACTAATATGAATAATTTTACAAATATATCAATAAACATTTATAATTTGCATATGGGATTAGTGAGATTTGCCAATGTTTTAAACTTCAAGGGCCATATGTCCCAAGTGTTGTAATAAAAGACATTCTAACACAAGCAAATGCAGATGGTAAAAGGGGAAAATGGATAGCCAAATTGCTAGAATATGATATTGACATCAAACCTACCAAATTGATGAAGGGTCAAGGCCTAGCAAAGCTAATGACTCAGTCAAATCTAGACTGTCTTGACATAAATCTGAATGCAGAAATCTCAAAAATTTCTGAAAGCGAGGAAGAATTGGTCCAAATCAATGAGAAATTCTTGGTTTCAGAATGGTACAAGGATGTGGCTTTTGTTCTACAGCATAATAAAGCTCCTGCCAATTTAACAAAGTCCAAAGCAAGGTTTGTCAAGCTGAAATCCTTAAGATATTTTGTATATGACCAAAATCTATTTTGGAAAGATGTAGGAGGGATTTTGTTAAATTGTCTCCTTGAAGAAGAAGTTGATAAAGTGATTGAAGAATTTCATAAAGGAGATTGTGGAGGACACCATTATTGGAAAGCTACTGCAAATAAGATCTTAAGAGCTGGATATTTTTGGCCAACTATGTTCAGAGACATTTACAAAAGGGTGGTTGCATGTCATGAATGTCAAATCTTTGAAGGAAGAAGAAAGCTTGTGCCTTTGCCTTTGGTTCCTATATATGTGGAGGTGCCTTTCTAGCAATGGGGATTGGATTTTATTGGAGAAATTCATCCTCCTTCATCAGGGCAACATCGCTGGATTCTCACAGCCACGGATTACTTCACCAAATGGATAGAGGCGATTCCAACCAGGCAAGCTAATGATTCAGTAATTATCTCTTTTCTAGAAAATAACATATTGTCTAGATTTGGCTACCCAATGAAGATTATAACTGATAATGCTCAAGCTTTTAAGTCCAAGAAAATGATTAACTTTTGTCACCAATATCACATTACTCTTGGACACTCTACTGCTTACTATCCACAAGGGAATGGTCTTGCTGAATCATCAAACAAAAGCATTGTAAGGATCATTAAAAAGGTGCTGCAGGAAAACAAGAAAGCTTGGCATTTGAAATTGAAGTATGCCTTGTGGGCTGATAGGATTTGTACAAAGAGATCTATTGGCACTTCGCCATATGAATTAGTGTACGGTGCTGAAGCTATATTTCCAACATCACTTGGAGTACCAGTAATGAAACTAATTCAAGGACTAGAAGAGGAACCAAATGCCATTCAAAGGAGAATTAATCAGCTGATAGCCTTGTAGGAGAAGAGAAATGAAGTATATGACAGTCATCAACACGGTCAAAATAGAATAAAGAATAGATTTGATAAAAATATCAAAGAAGTTAGTTTCCAAATCCATGACAAAGTGTTCAAATGGGAGGATAGAATTGAAGAAAAAGCCAAGCATTGCAAGTTTGAGAATTTGTGGAATGGTCCTTATCAGATTGCTGCTTTCCATGGAAACAACACTTACATTCTGTAGGAAATTGATGGAGGATCATATGCTGGAGGACCTATTAACGGTAGGTTCCTAAAGCATTATCATTGTTGAAGTACTACCAATTTCTCATAACATTGTATATATGTGTTTTAGCAGTTTTTCGCTAAAAATGACATGCTGAAACAGAAGGCTTAAGCCCGACGTGAAGGCCCAAGAAGCTTAAAGGGGATGCTTATCAAATAAATTTTTTTTTATCATAAGTGGATCAAGCACTAGAACATCGAGTTCTTAGTGTACCACAAGGGCACACTATCCCAAGTGCAACCACTATTATCACTATTGAAAAAAATTTGATAACTTGTATGGTTTCTGGTGGGCTCCAATATTGCAGCAATAATGTTGTAACTCTTGGGACTCCCTTCTTTACTTTTATCAACCTGGTAGTTCGTAACAAACTTGGAAGCAACGGTGCTATATGCACAAGTACTAGCTCTTGTTGCAGGCTGTCACTTGACCAACTAGCACAAGTCTGCTAGGAGCTTAAGCCAACTTCTATGAGCTCTTAGAAGAATCTTTTAACTGTGATGGATGAAAGCTAACTCTAAGGAGGCTAATCTATTCGCAGAAAGAAACTAAAAACTGAAAGGAAATGCAAACCCTAACAAACCCTAGTTTTACGATTAATCCTACTGGTGCAAGAAAAGAGATGAAAGCTGCTGAAATGGATGCCATTGACTCTTGGAAAGGCAAAATGCATGTGTCTAAGCTACTTCTGAAGTAAAATCTGAAAAACATCTTTTTGTATTTTTTAGTAATTTTGCAGAATTATTATGCATGTGCTTTAACTGTGCAGAGTTTGATTAATGAAAGGAGATGGGGTAGGCGCTTGCATGTGGTTAGGAAGGTGAGAAGAGGGCCTAAGGGGTCCCTAGCACTTTTACAGAGAGTTTCACAGTGATCAGATCTCGAGAAACTGCCCATGTGATCTTCTACAGGAAGTCTACAGGGGTTCTACAGGATGTTCTACAGAAGAGCCGAGAGAGGATTTTTGAGGGTTGATGGAGGAAAACAGGTGGGAAAGTGGAAATGGAGGTTGGATGAGGCTGTGAAGAGGTCTAGGACCTGGTAAATGAGGCTACGGAGTGATGAAGATGGTTGGATTTGTTCAAGGATGGAGGGAGCAATGTTGCACAAAAATGTAGAAATTAGGTCAAATTGGAGAAGTGTGGCAAATGAAGGGAAGGAATCTGGAAGTTGGGGTTGGAGCAGGTTGTATGATGAAGGAAGGATAGGTAGGGATGTATTACAGGTGATTTGCACACTATTTCTCAAAACTAATCAAACAAAGACTATGCAAACCAAAGATCTAGCTATCTTGACCTAATTTGACCTAGAAACCCAGCAATCATGATGAACAGAAATTTATTGGTAGAAAATCATGTAAGACAGCTATGAAAACTAAGCAAGAACAGATCTATGCATGTAATCACAACTGGTATCAACTTTTTCAACTAAGAATCTAACACTAGCAATTGCATGAAGGAGCAAGAACAACGTTTTTGTGGCAGCAAGGAAACCTTGGTCTCAGCTCATGGTCCCGAGGAGGGAGAGGTGAGATCAAGGGTTTCTTGATGGCCTTTCTCGAAGATCTTTTCTATTACAAACCTATCAAATCAACCTAAACATGAAAATCTATTTCAATCATTAAAAATTACATAAGTAATAAAGCAATATGTTAATCTAAGTAGTAGAAGTTATTCTAGGAATGCAACAAAAACATATAAAAGTATGCAAAAGGAGGTACTGGCACTTGGGTTGGGCCCAACCCCAAGAGCTACAACCACACCAAAAAATATGGTGGGCTCCAGTATTGTAGCAATAATGCTGCAACTCCTGGGACCCCCTTCTTTACTTTTATCAACCCGGTAGTTCGTAACAAACTTGGAAGCGACGGTGTTATATGCATAAGTTCTAGCTCTTGCCGTACGCTATCACTTAACCAGCTGGAACAAGTCTGCTAGGAGCTTAAGCCAACTTCTATGAGCTCTCAGAAGAAACTTTTAACTGTGATGGACGAAAGCTAACTCTAACGAGGCTAATCTATTCACAGAAAGAAACTAAAAACTAAAAGGAAATGCAAACCCTAGCAAACCCTACTGGTGCAAGAAAAGAGATGAAAGTTATTTAAATTGTTGCCATTGACTCTTGGAAAGGTAAAATGCATGTTTCTAAGCTACTTCTGAAGTAAAATCTAAAAAAACATCTTTTTGTATTTTTGAGTAATTTTGCAGAATTATTATGCATGTGCTTTAACTGTTTTTTACTGTGCAGAGTTTGATTGATGAAAGGAGATGGGGTAGGCACTTGTAGGTGGTTGGGAGGGTGATAAGAGGGCCTAAGGGGTCCCTAGCACCTTTCTAGAGAATTTCACAGTGATCAGATCTTGAGAAACTGCCCACGTGATCTTCTATATGAAGTTTGCAGGGGTTCTACAGGAAGAGCCGAGAGAGGATTTTTGAGGGTTGATGGAGGAAAACAAGTGGGAAAGTGGAAATGGAGGTTGGATGGGGCCTTGAAGAGGTCTATGACCTGGTAAATGAGGCTACGAAGTGATGAATATGGTTGGATTCATTCAAGGATGGAAGGAGCAATGTTGCACAAAAATGTAGAAATTAGATCAAATTGGAGAAGTGTGGCAAATGAAGAGAAGGAATCTGGAAGTTGGGGTTGGAGCAGGTTGTATGATGAAGGAAGGATAGGCAGGGATGTATTACAGGTGATATGCACACTATTTCTCAAAACTAATCAAAAAAAGACTATGCAAACAAAAGATCTATCTATCTTGACCTAAATTGACCTAGAAACCCAACAATCATGATGAACAGAACTTTATTGGTAGAAAATCATATAAGATAGCTATGAAAACTAAGCAAGAATAGATCTACGCATGTAATCACAACTAGTATCAACTTTTGAAACTGAGAATCTAACACTAGCAATTGCATGAAGGCACAAGAACAATGTTTTTGTGGCAACAAGGACACCTTGGTCTCAGCTCATGGTCCCGAGGAACGAGAGGTGAGATCAAGGGTTGCTTGATGGCCTTTTTCGAAGATATTTTCTGTTACCAACCTATCAAATCAACCTGAACATAAAAAGCTCTTTCAATCATCAAAAATGACCTAAGTAATAAAGCAATATGTTATTCTAAGTAGCAAAAATTATTCTAGGAATGCAGCGAAAACATATAAAAGTACACAAAAGGAGGTACTGGCACTTGGGTTGGGCCCAACCCCAAGAGCTATAGCCTCCTTAGAAAAGGCTCAGAGCTGATGCAAAATGAAACTGATCTCCATTACTCAAAAAATAACCATGTCACAAAAATGTTAACAGCAAAAGCTCCAAAATGGGTTGGAAGGCAAAGCAGCACTAAAGTGCAAAAATAAAACTGTTCAAAAGATAACCTATGAAGGCTGGAAGCCTTCCTATTTATGCACTACGAGGACCTCCAACAGCCCTCCTTAACTCAATGGGCTCGGCTGCTCAAAGCTGCAAGTCATCAGCCACTTCACAAAAGCTGCTCGACTGCCCTTGGGGATCATCTTCGGTGGGCTGCTGAACTCCGAGCTGATGGTGGAGAACTCGAGGAAGGGGCCATTTAGTGCAGGAGACACCCTTCCTACAAATCCTCAGCCTTGCTCCCTCATATTTAGCTATCAACTGGCTCATAAATGCTTGACCTTGGTCCAAAAGATGTCCAAAAATCTGCAATAAGCACATATTAGACTTCATGGTCAAGTGACTATTTTCATTCATTCAATTAACATAAATATACTTGAAAGCATGCATAAACTATGAAGAATGGTGGATTAATGGAGAACAATAGGCAAAATGAGCCCAATAAGTTACCCATTTTTGGGGCTCATCATCAACCCCCTGCTAAATCTGTTGCTCATCCTCTGAGCAACTAATCTAGCTCATCATCTTTGATTGCTTTGACTGCCTCTCTAACATCCCAGGCCTCCGAGGTGATGTCCTCTTCTTGGTCATGAAACCCTGCTTTTCTCTCTACTTCCTCCCATTGCCTGTGCTCTTCTTCTTCTTTGACCACTTCCAGCAGTCCTAAAAGCAATGGAGGACTAAACTTTCAGTCGATCCAGTTGGCCTGCAGATTTTGCATTGACTGTTTATAGAGTGGTACTCTTGCCAAGGCCTCCCTCATCCTTTTTGGGGAATGGTATTCTCTAATTTTTAGACTGTGGGAAAATGTGTTCCATCTCCTTATGCAAGCATGAATGCAGTTATCCCCCAATAGTCTTTCCATGTCCTCAAAGTGAGCAATGGCCTGAGCTTGTCTTTCAATGTAATCTGGGTGAACCTAGGGGTTGTTGGCAAGTTTCTAATGGGCATACACTAAGGCTAAGGGATCTTCTGGTTCTGCTCTGACCATGAGTGGCTTTCGTAGCTCCCTGTCCATAACATTCTGAATTTCTGCTACCCTCTTTTCCTCATGCTTTAGCCAAGAGGCCATGGCCATGAGTTGCACATCCCCCAATGAAACATTGGGGTCCCATAGATTCATGTTTGGAAGGGCCAAGTTGTGTAAATAGAATTCTGATAACTTGGCCTTATCTTCTGCTGAGCTAATATCACACAAAGCCATGAATTGATGGTAATTCTGAAATGGAATGGTGCCCCATTGGGCCAAGGTGTTAATCTGGAACTACAACCATTGATCTTTAAGATATAAGGCATATGACTCGGTAGGTTGCCTACATTGCAAGGCTTCTACTGCCCAGCTGGCCATGCAGGCCACCTGGGCATCTTTTTCTTGCAACTGTTGTTTTAAACCCTGTATCTTGTATGCTGCCTAAGACTCCTATTATTGCAACAGTTTTGTGAGCATCTCGACATTAGCTTGTAGCTCTGCCACCTTCTGCTATTTCTCAGTTGTGTCCTTGTCTGCTGGAGGTCCTTCTTGTTGCTGTTGCCCTCCCAAAATGGACGGGCTACCTTCCTTGTGGACTTCCGTAACTGCAACTGTTTTCTTAGCAGCTCATTCTCCTTCTACAGTTGGGCTCTTTTGCAACTTTCTACATGCTTGACCATGACTAGTTCTCCTGTTAACTCATTTAACTTCTCCTCCATGTGGGCTATATCCTCAATTCCCTTAGATTTGGCAATTTTCATCCTTGTGTGTGTTCTGACCCTCTCCTGTTCCAATGCAAAGAAGAGTGGCACATCAAATTTCTATGGGATGATTTTCCCACCCTCTAACAGGTTGTAGTAGAGCCCAAGCTAGGCTGAGGGCTTGGTTCCAGTATCTTCTCGGTCTCTCCCTCTCCATGTGATGACTTGGCTATCTTTTCCTCCAATTTCTCGGTCTCTTTTAACTTAGCCAGAGTTTCCTGTAGAGACATCTCAAGTTCCTATAGAGCTCTCTTTGATTCCATCATCTTAATTCTCTCTCTCCAGGTGGAGGTTTTTGGGCTTCCTTGTTCATAGGTGATAGACATCTTTGAAGAAGACCCTTCTTTTGGTTTAGCTGTTGTGTCCTTAATGACAATTGGCTCTTTTCATTGTGGCTGGGGTCTGCCCACTTTTATCCATGTGCTCCTCCTTGCCTTAAAGTACATGGAGGTTTGCCTCTTTCTCTTCCCTTTTTGTTTTGGAGGTGTGTTTAAGGCAGCAAGCACAGTTGCTACCTCCCTGGCCAATATCTCAGGCGATTTCTCCTCTTGCTATTCTTTTTCCTTGCTTCCTATAGAAATCCCTGTGTCAACTGTTTTTGTCGGTGTTGCTGCTATTTTAGGATGTGTCTTTTCCTTTTGTTTCTGTGTGCCTGCTTTGGCTGTGACAGCCTTCATTTGGGGTTTTTCAGCCCTCTCTGCTCTACTCTGCATTCTCTTTTCCCTTGGTGTTTGTGCTATTGTTTCTTCCTCTGTTTTAGGCTCAACAATCTGGCCCATTTCCCTTTTTCTTTCTGTTCTTGCTGTGCTTGAATGTCCTGTGTTCCTTCACCATTGGTTTAAACTTGAATATGTTTAAACTTGAGTTTTTTAGTATTTTTATGGAAATTTTATGCACAAATTAACATAAGAAAATGACTTAACAACAACATATAACAGACATGAACATCACCAAAACAGTGTCACAGCAGCACATGATGAAGGAGTTCACCCAACCTTGCTACGTCTCCTTGTTCTAGCTTATGATGACTTGGCTCTCTCTATTATGCTCAAACATGTGAATACGTCAATTTACGATTCTCAGGTAGCCCTAAAACCTATTCCATTGGCTCCAAAATGCCAAAAAATGCATTTCTAGCCTCTTTCTACTCCTTATTTGGTCAAAAACTGAAGAATTTATGGCTTCCCCAAGTCTTCCTACTAATCACACCGCAAATTCCCAAAAACCCGACACTATTCTACAATTTTAGCCAGATTTCTGCTAACCGGGCATCATTTTTGCTCATTTCATAGCAAAATTGTCAGAGGATTTAATTTGCCTCTAATGCTTTAAATCTGAATTTTGTGGCTATATGGGGGCCTTGTACCTGGGGCTAAGGCCAACAGCCTAGTACCACTGGCCCGGCCCCCTACTCCATTTACTGGTGGTCGCATGGTGGTGGCGCATCCAAGGGCTAGCCCTTTCTTGGATTGGCGCACACATAAGGTTTAAATATATGCCACTAACTCTAATGGTTAAGACTCATGAGATGGTGTATTGGTATGTTTTTTGACTTATTGCTTGGTGGTCACAGGTTCGACCCACGCTGCTGCTACCCAGACCTTCCTCCGAAATTTTGGGGGCCACTGGGCTGCACGTGGTGGCCTCTTGATGGGCCATGTGTCAGCCTGTGGTTGGCCACTAACAACCAAATCAAAAACCACCAAATGCACCCAATGAGATTATGCCACTTGGCACAACATGATTCAACAAAGGCCTGTTGACTAGTCAAACCTACCACATCAGCCTGCACAGTCAGCACCACATTAGCAGTATGGACTATTGACTGGGCTGTCACATTTTGCAAAAAATTACCTGTTTGGGAAAGTAAACAGAACATGATTCTAGGAGCATACATTGTTCGCTTCGTGCGAAACAAGTTGAGTCAGATTCAGGATGACGAGCACTACACAATCATTCAAGTTCCACAACAATCTCACAACTATGAATTTTGAGATATTTTTTGAGCACCTAATCAAATTCATTGATGAACTTGGAATTGGGTACTAGATAGAGGAGAAGGCCCAAAAATTATGCAGTATGCAATTCTAGGATTTAGGAGTGAGGGATTGAAGAATGTGACTACGAAATGTGTAGTCACTAGAGGCCTAAGAAGAAAGATAGTAAAGTTGAGGGAAATAGTCACACATTGAGGCAGGCTAACAGATTGTGACTACACAATATGTAGTTCGGGAGAGAGAATGGTGACTAGATTATGCAATTGCGTAGTTCAGAGAGACAAGGAGGAAAACTACAAATTGAAACTATGTAGTGCACAGTGGGAGGCTGACTAGGACGCAGGATTTCACAATTCTAGAGAGGAGGAAATTATTGAGCATGTGACTATGCACAACATAATCCTTAGAGGCAGTGACTACACATTGTTTAATTTTAGGAGGCATGGATGTTGACTGAGGCTGGAAACTATGTAATGTGCAGTTTAGGGAGGCAGAGTGAGGCAGGGTTGGTCAGGAAAGAAATTCTCCAAAATTTGGTTAAGTGTGGGACCAATGTGGAAAATATGAAACTAGGAAATACTTTATCATGATCACACACTCAAAATTATTGATGACCCAGAACTAAAAGTCAATACAAACCCATTTAAAAAACAACAAAATGAAACTTACCTCGAAATGCAATAGTTAGGATACGCTTTGCAACACATGTGACGAAACCAACAAAACAATGCATAAGACTTTCGGAATGAGTCTAATATGTGTCTCTATGATAGATAGGACCCATTAGTATCAAATTCGCCTCTTAAACATGCACTATAACTCCATTTTACAATGTGTGACACTTTCCTTCCAAAAATATGACACCTAACTTTTCTTCACAAAGAGACCAAGAAACTTAGAGAACAAATATAGAATGTCTTTTACTACTAGACATGAAAACTTGGAATGTTAAAATAGGCTCCAAAATTTAGATATAGGAAAAAATTTAGAGGGTGTTGTAGCAACAACAACACATGGTCAACCATGATCGAGTGTGACAAGAATCATGGCAATGTGACAAGCCTCATCGCAATGTGACAAGCAATGTTACAATCATTGACATAATGATATATTACATTAAAGAAATATATCACATTGAAATTTCTTCAATGTTGCATTGCAACACTGAATAAATCAGAGTTTAATATTCTGGTTTAGAATATTGGGTTTAGGGTTTAGGGTTTATAATCTTAAGGTTTATGTTTATAATATTAATCCTAGGGGTTTTAATCCATTTGGTTTATAATATCAATAATCCTTTGGGTTTATAATATTAATGTGTAATGTGTACACTAATATATTCTGATTTGTAATCTTACGATTTACAATATTATTTTTTGGTTTCATATATTAATCGTAGGGTTTTTAATATCTTGTGTTTATAATGTTAATCCTAGGGTTTAATATGAATCACCTAAGTTTATAATCCCTAAGGTCATCCAAGATCAATGTGATTAGAATGATCAACCAATGTCTGCCAAGGTGAATGTCCCAATAATATATTGCATTGCAATTTCTCTCTAGTCAAACATGGTCAACCATGGCTAAGCATGGTCAAATATGATCAACCTTTATCACCATGCTCAACCACGGCCACACATGGTTGTGTGTGATCAACCATGGCAAGTCATGGTCGACCATTATCAACAATTATTGAATGTGGTTAATGGTTGAATATCGTCAACCATGGTCAAACATGATCGCAGTGTGAAAAGCATTGTCACAATGCGACAAACAGTGTGATAATCATTGCCACAAGGATAAATTACATTGAAATTTATTCAATGTCTAATTGCAACATTCGATAAATTAGAGTTTAATATTCTGGTTTTTAGTATTGGGTATAGGGTGGATAATCTTAAGGTTTATAATCGTAGGGTTAATAATGTACATCCTAGGGTTTAATATTATTTCTTTGGATTAATAATATCAATAATCCGTTTGGTTTATAACATTAATCCCTAACAAGTAAAATAATATATTGGCGTCTATAACCTTAGGGTTTATAATATTAATCCAATGGTGTAATATTAATCCCTTAGGTTTACATCTCTTGGGTTTATAATATTAATATTAACATTTATAGTCTTAGTGTTTAATATTAATTCTAGGGTTTATAATAAAAATCCGAATGTTTAATATTAATCCATTAAGCTTATAATCGCTTTAATTTATTATTCCCAATTATTTATAATATTAATCCATTCGGTTTATAATATTAATTCGTTGGGTTGATTAATCACTTCAATTTAAAATATTAATAATCTCTTCAAGTTATTAATGCATTGCGTTTATCAATTCCTTGGATTTGCTAATGACTTGAGATTATAATATTAATATCTTTAGTTAATTCTTTATAATAATATTGAATTTTTATTTTTAATATATACATTCTTTTTGGTTTTAATATAAATAATCCATGGGTTTATAATATTAATCCTTTGGATTTATAATATTAACTCTTTGGGTTTATTAATGTAAATGGGAAAGGTTTATAATATTAATCCAATGAATGACTTCTAATATTAATCTTTAAGTTAATTCATGGGTTTTTATTTTTAAAATATACATATGTTTGTTTAATTATCTATATATAAAAGTCATATTATATTATATTTTCGTTTAAAATATAATCTATATTATCTATATACTCCAAATTATACATATATATATAAAAAGATATTTATAATTATATTAATAAATATATAGTAATTAATTTCATTAATAACAATTAAATACATTAATTATATTATAGTTTAAAATATAACTATTAATATAATAACTATAAATATATAATAATATTTCTATTATTTACATAGTTATTAATATTATAAAAATATTACAAACTTATATGAACTTTAAGCATAATCAATAACATAAAGAATATTAAATACCATCTGGTGCACAAAGTCCAGAGTATTAAAATTTAAAACGCCGAGTTTCTTAGTTAAATGCTATGGTCACTGCACCGAGGCAACTGGTTAACCTTAAATCGTTACAAATTTTGAAATTCCTTAAATGCTATTAAAGTCTTGCATTTCACAACTTCTTCACATTTGCAGCACCTTTTTAGTATGTTGCATAGAGAAGGGTTGGAATTTAGATTTTTCTTTATTTATTATATAATTTTAGTTTATATTTTTTTAGTTTTTTTTTAATATTACATGTAAAATTTTATCTTTTAAAAATGAGGTTTTTATAATAAATTAATTTTTTACTAATAAATTTTTATATAAAATTATTTTTAATAATATAATTATGTCACAAATTTTCACATATTTATTATAGTATAAAAACAAAATAACAGTAAAACGCAAATAATTTATTAAATTATAAATCTTGGTTTGAAATTATATGGAACACTCACATTAAAATATCCACGATTCTGAAATCAAATGTCTCAAATCCGTACATACCATAGCATTTGTATATATGATATATGACTAACGACATCTTAAAAAGTAAAACTATAAGATAGGTTATCCTTTGTGTCCTTTCCACTATGATAAATACATGGAATCAATGTGGTTGTCTAGAGTGGAGAGTTTGTAGTTAAGCAAGCACAGTGTACTAAAACTGTTTTAAATTTCATAAGTGCCACTAGATGTTGTTCTTCATGAGCCAGATATTTTAGAGCTTTTAAGTGATATGTTGGCACATTGAATATCTGGTGCAAACTATAGTTGAAGTGAAACCTTCATTGTTCCACATGTGACATTGTCATATGATAGTTTTCATAAGTGAGAAGTAAGTAAGTGACACTATGACAAGCCCTCTCCCCAAACAATCCAATAAGGGTGGGTAGCCAATACACTAAAGGAGAAAGAAGTAGCAACAAACAAGATTGTGATCCAAATTCATTATGACAGGGAAGATGTCTTGTGCTTTTGGCTACGTAGGCTTGATGATTGGACAACAAAGAATTTATGGGCTTTCTGCTACATAGGTTCGATGATGCACTAGCACACTCATGGATTAATTATTTGCTTCATTCAAGTGGGATTTATAATGATATTTACATAGGAGATAGATTCATATTCATTGGAATTGAATGAAACTATTTGGACTTGGATTCTAATCCAACTTACCCCGATCAAATGGATGAATTATGAGTTATAGAACAAAATTCCTTCCATGAACAAAAGGTTTAAAACCAAGCCAAATTTGTTGTGGCCATATATATATATATATATATATATATATATATATATATATATATATATAGATAGATATATAGATATATATACATTATTTGATATAAAATCTTTGTAAACTAGATGCTTATTGATCACTTGTTTTTGCGGGCATATATTTAAGGAAACTAGGTAATAGCCTTTCTTGAATGGTCTCAAATACATTTTTTTTGGTTGTCATTCTTTATGCTAAATGTCTCTTTGCACAAGTTGGATGTATTTTAATTCCTACTTCAATAAAAATATGTTTTATGTTTTTTCTTATGTGTCTGTGTGCGTGCGCATTCTAATTCACTAGAAAGCTGCCTTCAATTGGCATGGTCCACTCACATGCACCAAGTTGCACCACTAGGGAAGTGAATCAATGAAAGGTTAAAAGGGGCTTAATTAGATTTGCACATGGAAAATTGAAAGCTTACAATATTAGTGGAACAAAAGAAAATAGAGAAAAACTAATATGTGAAGCCCAGGAGTGAAAATACACAAAATGTTTATCTACAAGTTTAAAGTTTCTATTTATAATAATTCCTAAAACATAAAACCAACAAAAGTTATTTCTAGATTGTTTTGTGAAAAAGAGTTTCCAAAGTAAAATATCTACATTGTTATAGTGTTTACAATTGAGTTCTTCAACACTATTTCTACCTCTAGTTAATCTACAAACATTATAAAATCTTAATTTCCTGAAAAAAATATAAAAATAAAATAATAATTTTTTATATTAAATTAATAAACTAATTACAAATCATTTGGTAACATTAATACAAAAATATTTTATATTAGTATCCCTTTCCATACCAAACCACTGATAAAACATGAGTTATCATAATATAAACATGAATAATAAAAAATCAAACCACCATCTCAACAAATTTTAAATGATCATTAAAATAAAACATAAATTACATTACCATTTCCATTACAAAATTAAAATTAAAATATAAAAACATTTTAAGATTTGAAATACGGGTAGATGTTTTAGAATTTCAGGTTTTATCTCCTCTGATAGTTTTAATGATGTATTCAAAATATTTGATCAATTGAAAATCGAACAATCTTGTGTGTCTTTTAATAAAAAAAAGTCAATTTTTCTTGTGAAAAAACGAATGTTTTGACCAACATCAGGGTGCCATCTTGTGAAAAAACGAATGCTTTGACCAACACCGCGGTGCTACCAGAAAGCTTTGTAGAAGACCATTTTCAGTTGGTGCTTTGACCAACATCACGGTGCCATCTTGTGAAAAAACGAATGTTTTGACCAACATCACGGTGCCACCAGAAAGATTTGGCGAAGCCCATTTTCAGTTGCTGTTTTGACCAACATCACGGTGCCACCAGAAAGCTTTGGAAGCTTTGGAGAAGCCCATTTTCAGTCAACGACTAAAACCAGTAGATTCGACCAAATTATTAAAACTGTGTGAATAATAATATGTTATTCCGTTTTAAAAAAAACATAACAATTAAATCATTTTGCATAAAAAAAATGTGAATGAGAAGTCAAATACTATAAAATGATTTTGAAAAATGTGAATGAGAGGTCAAATACTATAAATATTATTAATGTATCTGTACCTGATTCAACCTTCTAATTGAAAATTGAAATTACACTAATCAAGCCATGCACTTATGTTGGAATGGAAAATGCCATCCTATCAGTCACTTGAACAATATTTTTCTGAGTGTTGTTTAGCTGCATTAAACGAATGGATTTATGTGGAAATCTATAAAAGTGTTACCTGTAAGTGCGAACCAATCCATTTATATGGAATTTATTTATCATTAAAGCTTAGCTTCAAGTTCAGATCGTAGACTACCACATTCACTATTAATCAAAAGCAGCTCCCACAAAAAGTATGGGGCTGTCTACGCATACCTCAGTTTCTCAGTTTCTTATTCAGGGCTGAGACTCATATTTTATTCAAAGGCCAATGCCAAAACTTACACAATTGTCTTCCATACACAGAGTCACCTGTGCTTTCAAATGATAAGAATTCTTCTCCTGAAGAGATAATTTGGATTTCTGTTAATCCTTTGCCCGGTGACAAATTTGAAAAATCAACCAGTTAATGTACAATATAATTAAAATTAATTGAAATAGTAACTAAGAAGACATACACAAAAGTTCATTTCTTTATTCTATCTGCAAGAATAAAATAACAAGGAGTTTCTGTGATTTTGAAGATATAATTAAAGTGCAAACCACATATGATAAGACCAACTGTTCGTATTTGAAAGTTGAGTTTTGTATAAGTAGCAAATTTGTTTGAATTGCAAAGTTCTGTAGTAGATAATTTGTTTAGATTTCGAAAACGTACCAGGCAAATATTGCAAATTAATGTTTATTTTCTGACCGGGCCAATCTGCTTTTATTATACTACATTTATTCCACGTTGGAAGTGAAAAGAAAATTCCACGTTGGAAGGGAAGGGAAACTTCACTTAATGGAAAGGTGCGAGAGAAGGTATTAATAAAGTTTTGCAAAAGAAAAATAAGACATCAAAAATACGTTCTGCACCTTTCAAAACACTTCATCCAATACGATTATTTAAAAAATGTAAACTTTTTTTTAGTGCAAAATGGCCTTGACGGGCCAAATTCCCGAAATTTTAAACCTTTTTTAAGTGCAAATGGCCTTGACGGGCCAAATTCCCGAAATTTTAAACCTTTTTTAAGTGCAAAATGGCCTTGACGGGCCAAATTCCCGTCAAATTCCAGCCGTGCCGGAAAGACGTTTTCAAACCACGTCCAAAACGTTTTAAGCGAAGACATAATACTGGACATTCAGAAAGTTTATCATTCTATAAGGACAGTTATACTGTCACATGGCAATGGCATAACAGAATTAGTAACCTAACCTTATTGAATATCATAACATTAAGGAATTGACGTCAGTTCTCTTGAATAGCACTGGAATAAAATCGCGAAATATTTTGTTATTACCTTCAATATCATGTGACAATGTCAACGATCTCTGGTTATCTCCGCCGTGCACTTACAGAAAGGTCCAATCCGGATGTGCGTCGGATACGCATTTCTCGTCCAGTGGCTTGCATCTCTTCTCCTGTTCATCACCAGTTCACAGAGAAGTTACATGGGTTGAAATGGTAATTTCAACTGCGGCATTTATTGCAGAAAACTGCCAGTCCCTTCCACGCACCGTTTTTACAGTTTGATGGTTTTTCCTCCTAAAGCAGCGATCACAATCACCTGTTGACACGTGTCTGGGCCGTCCTTGCCAAAACCACCATTCCCCGGCGCGTAAAGCTCGGTTGAAAGGGACCTCCCGGGAATTGCAAACAGCCGTCCGATTATCTTGAGGCAGATCTACGGTTGTGCAGATCTACGGTTGTGGTAGCGACACATTTTCTTTGTTTGTTTTTATTATCAGCAGGACGTCCTTAGCTCATGAGAGTGTAAGTAATTAATGTGAAGTAATTTATTAAATGTATTGTGGGTATTAAATGTAGGTAAAACGTTTATTTTGTTTTAATTCATGGAGGTTTGTTACGGCACAAGTCAAACAAAAGGATTATGTTCATGTTTTAGTTGTCAATTGAAATATGTAATATATGTAGCGTAGCAGAGCGCGAATGTAATTTTGAGAAGTAAAATCCAATACGTAGTATTGCAAAGGGGGAAAAGAAAAATTTCACACAAGACAGAGTTTTTTTTTTTTACACACAGCGGTGTTAATATTTTTCAAATAGAGACAGAGTAATTTTCAGAAGAGATAGTGAATTTTTTTTACTACATCTGAAGCAGTTCTGTTGGTGAAATCCCTTTGCGAGAGGAAGAATTTTGTAACAGTCAGTTTATAAATGAATACAAAGTTTCTTTTTGAGTGTGTAAAACTCTGTCTTCAGAAACAATTTTTGTTCCGCTGTGTTAAGAAACAGAGCATTTTTCCTCTGTTTATTTGTTTGGAAATATCGGAAATTCCCAACATGGTATCAGAGCTTGTTCAGGCTCTTTGAAAGTGTCAAAGAAGCTGAAGGAAGGATTTCTTGCTCCACCAGCTTCTCCAGCAGAGTGAAGACTTAGTCAAGAAAAAATCCAAGGTATTTCTCAAGTTAGCTTTTGTGTTACTGTTGAGGACAGTGAGTTATTTTAAATACACAATCAAGTATTTTGAAGCATAGTTAAGAGTGCAAGAATGGTTGGAGCCAACACTAGCATGGGTATCTGCAATACTGAGCTCCCACAATTTAATGGAAAAAACTATGACTATTGGGCAATAACTATGAAAGATTTGCTTGCTTCCCAAGACTTATGGGAATTTGTTGAAGATGGTTTTGAAGAACCAGTAGATGAAAATGAGTTTAATAGTTTAGCTCAAGCAGAGAAAGCTCTGTTGAAGAGAAATAAGAAGAAGGATTCAAAAGCCCTCTACTTTTTGTATCAAGCAGTGCATGAGAGTGTGTTTCTAAGGATAGCAGTAGCCAAGAGATCCAAAGAAGCATGAGAAACTCTCAAAATAGCCTATCAAGGCATGGAGAAAGTGAGGACAGCGAAACTTCAGTCGTTGAGGAGAAATTTTGAGACTCTCTACATGAAGGAATGAGATAATATTGACTCATTCTTCACACATGTGATTGGTTTGGTCACACAGATAAGGTCTCATAGAGAGATTCTTGAAGAAAGGAGGATTGTGGAGAAACTATTGAAGACCCTACTCTCAAGGTTCGATGTGTTTGTCACCACTATAGAAAAGACAAAAGATCTCACAAACTTCTCAGTTGATGAACTACATGCATCACTGATAACACATGAGCAAAGATTGAGTAGAAATGAAAACTCATCTCTAGAGCATGCCTTCAAGACCCAGATGTTCTTTGGAAGAGGAAGACGTCAAGGCAGAGGAAACAAGAGAGGAAAAGGCAGAAGCCAAAACAAAGGTTGAAGAAACAGTCCAATAAATACTCAAAGAAGAGGCAACAATCCAAATCAGAACCAAGGCCAAGGCAGCAGCCAACAAAGTGGACAGCATCATGCTCAAGGACAAAGGTATGATAAATCCAATGTTCAATGTCACTATTGTAAAAAATATAGGAATTATGCAAATGAATGTAAGAAGAAGCAGCGTGATATGAGTAATAGAACTAATGAAAATTTCACTAGAGAAAATATCAGCTAAGATAATTTGTTTTTAGCTTGTAATATAGTTGAAGAAAAGAGTGAAGATGTATGGCTTCTAGACTCTGGTTGCAGTAACCATATGACAAGAAACATAGCCCTGTTTTCTATGTTAGATCAGAATGTGAAGTCACTAGTCACACTAGGGACTGAAAAAAATGTTTCTGTTATGGGAAAAGGAGAAGTAAATATCTTAACAAGGAAAGGTGAAAAGAAAACTATAGCAGATGTTTATTATGTTCCTGGAATGAAATGTAACCTCTTAAGTATTGGACAACTTATTCAAAAGGGGTACAATGTTTTCTTTGTAAATGATGTATGCACCATCATGGACAAAAGACACAGCAAACATTGTATCGCTGAAGTGAAGATGACAAGGAACAAGATGTTCCCTCTTAGGATGAAAGCAGATTTAAAAAATGGAGAAGAAATAGCAGTAGTGATACAAGAGGCTTTCCAAAGTGAACCAAAAGATGAAAATTGGTTGTGGCACTTGATATTTGGACATCTCAACTTTGGAAGTCTTAACTTGTTGAATAGAAAATGAATGATAAGAGAATTACCATTGATAGAGAAACCAGACAGCCTTTGTGAAGGTTGTATCTTGGGGAAACAACACAGAGAAAGTTTTCCATATGGGAAAAGAATAAGGGCAAAAGCACCGTTAGAGATTGTCTACTCAGATTTATGTGGACCGATGCAAACTCCATCACTTGCAAGCAGCCACTATATACTAACATTTATTGATGATTTTACTAGAAAAACTTGGGTTTATTTCCTAAATAACAAAAGTGAAGTGTTTGAAAGATTCTGCAATTTCAAAGCACTTGTAGAAAACCATAGCGGGCTGCATATCAAGGTTCTAAGAACTGATAGAGGATGTGAGTATATCTCCAAATAATTTCTATGTTTTTGTAGAGAAAATGGAATTCGTAAGCAGTTTACCACTAAGTACACTCCGCAACAAAATGGAGTTGCCGAAAGGAAGAATATGACAATCATGGATATAGCAAGGAGTATGTTAAAGGCAAAGCATTTGCCAAATGATTATTGGGCTGAAGCTGTACACTGTGCAGCGTACATTTTGAATAGATGCCCTACAAAAGCAGTCATGAACAAAGTGCCAGAAGAAGCATAGAGTGGAACAAAACAAGGAGTCACCCACATGAAATTTTTTGGATGTGTGGCTTATGCACACATTCTAGATCAGCTAAGGAAGAAGTTGGACAGTAAAAGGGAGAAATGTATTTTCATTGGATACAATGAGGAATCCAAAGCTTACAAGTTGTATAACCTATCCACCAAGAAGTTTATTGTGAATAGAGATGTTCAGTTCATTGAGGAGGAAGCTTGGAATGGAAGCACAGAGAAACCAGTGAAAGTTAAAAACCCTTTGTCACATGATGAAGATGATGAGGAGATGGTTGTAATACATCCCCAAACAGGAGCACCAACACAAGGGTAGCAAGAGACACCATTGAGGAGAAATGAAAGTGCTTCTCCAAGCACACCACAAGGAGGAAATTCAAGTGCTTCTTCAAGGACTTGTACACCAAATGAAAGAGATAAGAAGTTCAGAAATTTAAGTGACATTTATGAACAAGAGGCAGCGAATGAAGGTATGAATTCTTTGTTTGCTTTATATTGTCATGTTCATGATCCTGTTCATTTTGAAGAAGAAATTAAGGATAGGAAATGGATAGAAGCCATGGATGAGGAGATCATTGCCATAAAAAGAAACAAGACATGAGATTTAGTTGAACTACCAAAAGGAAAAGAAGTCATTGGAGTTAAATGGGTCTACAAGACCAAGAGTAATGCTCAAGGCAAAATAGAAAGACACAAGGCAAGACTGGTTGTCAAAAGATACAAACAGCAGTCTAGGAGAGACTATGAAGAAACTTTTGCACCGGTTGCAAGAATGGAAATAGTGAGAGCAGTGCTGTCCATAGCAGCACAAAATAAGTGGAAAGTTTACCAAATAGACGTGAAGTCAACATTCCTAAATGGAGCGTTAATGGAAGAGGTTTACATTGAACAACCTTTAGGCTATGAAAAGAAAGGCCAAGAGCACAAAGTGTGCAGATTAAATAAAGCTCTTTATAGGCTAAAGCAAGCACCAAGAGCGTGGTACAGTGGATAGATTCCTATCTACTGGAAAATGGATTTGAAAAAATGTGAGGGAGAACCCACCCTCTACATCAAAGAAAATGATGGTAAATTACTAATTGTTGTGTTATATGTTGATGATGTTATTTTCACAGGTAATGATGATTATCTTATTGAAAATTTCAAAACAGTGATGAAAGAAGAATTTGAAATAATTGACATGGGTTTGCTAAGATACTTCTTAGAAATAGAAGTAGAACAAAATGGAAATGGGATTTTTATCTCACAGACAAATATGTTAATGAAGTGTTGGAAATATTTAATATGCATAAGAGCAAAGCAGCAATCACATCCACATTGATGAGATTAAAACTCAGCAAAGAGGACAACAACAAGGATTTTGATCCTAGATTGTACAAGAGCATAGTTAGCAGCCTCATGTATTTGACTGCAGCTAGGCCAGATATAATGTATGCTGTTAGTTTAATTTCCAGATTCATGGAGAGGCCAAAAGAAGCACATTGGCAGGCAACAAAAAGGATTTTGAGGTATGTTAAAAGTACTAAAAGGTTTGGCATTTTATATACTACTTCATAATGTTCAGATTTAATTGGATACACTGATAGTGATTGCGCTGGAAGTGTAGATGATCGGAAAAGCACATCCGGTTATGTTTTTCACATGGCTTCAAGAGCCATTTCATGGGCTTCTAAAAAACAACCTATTCTAGCATTGTCTACAACAGAAGCAGAATATGTGGCAGCTACAGCAGCAGTGTGTCAAGCAATTTGGATGAGAAGGATGTTAAGGAGTTTATGCCAAGAGCAAGTAAAAACAACTGTGATTTTTTGTGATAATAGCTCAACTATTGTATTATCCAAGAATGTTGTGTTTTATAAGAGAACGAAATACATTGACACGAAGTTTCATTACATCAGGGAATTGGTAAACAATGGAGAAATTATTTTAAAACACTACAGAACTCAGGAGTAGGTTGTAGATATTCTGAACAAACCATTGGGGCAAAAAAGTTTTGAGTTTTTGAGAAAATGTCTAAGTATGACTGATAACCCAGCGGTTAAAATTAAAGGGGAGTGTTGAAATGGTAATTTCAACTGTAGCATTTATTGCAAAAAACTGCCAGTCCCTTCCCCGCACCGCTTTTATGGTTTGATGGTTTTTCCTCCGAAGGCAGCGATCACAATCACTTGTTAACACGTGTCTGAACCGTCCTTGCCAAAACCACCATTCCCCGGCAGGTAAAGCTCGGTTGAAAGGGACCTCCGGGGAATTGCAAACAGCCGTCCGATTATGTTGAGGCAGATCTACGGTTGTGGTACCGACACATTTTTTTTGTTTGTTTTTATTATCAGCAGGACGTCCGTAGCTCATGAGAGTGTAAGTAATTAATGTGAAGTAGTTTATTAAATGTACTGTGGGCAGTAAATGTAGGTAAAACATTTATTTTGTTTTAATTCACAGATGTTTGTTACGGCACAAGTCAAACAAAAGGGTTATGTTCATGTTTTAGTTTTGTTGAAATATGTAATGTATGTAGCGCAGCACAGCGCGAATGTAATTTTGAGAAGTAAAACCCAATACGCAACAGCGCTAAGGGGGGAAAGAAAAATTTCACACAGAGTAGTGTTAATTTTTCTCAGTGCAGAGATAGAGCCTTTTTTTTACACACAGTAGTGTTAATATTTTTCGAGTAAGGGGGGAAAGAAAAATTTCACACAGAGTAGTGTTAATTTTTCTCGTGCAGAGATAGAGCCTTTTTTTTACACACAGTAGTGTTAATATTTTTCAAGTAGAGAGTGATTTTCAGAAGAGACAGTGAATTTTTTTACTGCATCTGAAGCTGTTGGTGAAATCCCTCTATGAGAGGAAGAATTTTGTAGCAGTGAGGTTATTATTGAATACAAAGTTTCTTTTTAAGCGTATAAAACTAAACAATTCTTGTTCCGATGTGTTAAGAAACTGAGCATTTTTCCTCTGTTTATTTGTTCAGAATTATCATAAATTTCCAACAACATATTAGAATGGATTGCTGGTATGATCTACCTAGTTTAATGACACATATAAATCCATTCAATTCAAATTCATACTGGATTGAACATGAACGAAGAGCAAGACTGATGGAAAATATAAACCAATGCGGGCCATTCTTGTCACATCAATATTGTAATGCAATGCCTACTATGGCACGCCTGCGTAACCAGAAAAATTCCATATCCTAATCTATTCATTCTACTATATCGGGTGATGTTAAAATCCCATAGCCGTTTAATAAGTTTAATAAATCATTGACTCTCTTTCAAATATATATAAAACGGATTAATGCGGGGAAGAACATTGCTATTAGGTTACGAATAAAAGAACTTGGTACCATTGACTTAGTAGTCCTTCATCTCTTCTTCCGGTGCTGATAACTATGGCGGATTACATGCGATTGTGCAGTGCAGTTGCTGGACAGTTCTCCTTTGGCAGGCAGGAATGCCTGTTGGATTACTAGGCAAGGCTGCACACCGGGCAAATTTACGGGTGAATGTAACAACAAAAATTTAAAATTCGCAGCGATCACTATTAATAACATATCTACACGTGCTCTATAGCATCGGCTGCAAACATTATTAATGGGCAAACTTCAACCATGGCAATTAGTATCATCCTCCCTTCTGCCAAAGGAGAACTACCTGTAACTTCCCTGCGCAAATCAAAATCAAAACAAAGCACTTTTACCATGTGTAAAGCGATACTGCTACGTTCCTTGACTGCGTTCCATTAGGACCATACGGTAACCTAAATAGAACAAGTTTACCGAATATACTGAAAATATCATGAGATTGTATAACGGGATGTGGTATAAACGATATATATCCCAGGTACAGGAATGGGGCAAAACGGATCAAACGGGCGTATATACTTGTGTGCGGGGAATAAACCATATCATATCAAGTAGTGGAAGAGGGCAAAAAGAATCAAATGGGCAGATATATTTGTGAAGTTTCTCTGACACGGTTGGTTCTCCACATTTTATGACTAACAGTGGGAATCCATTATGTCTTATTACGTCTGCCATTTCTTTGTTGACATCCCCTCAATTCCTTAATATTTCCGCTAGTCATCGCTTTTAGTTAGTTTCAATGAAACTCTTACATATTTGTCTTTGTACATTCCTCAAAATGATCACTCTTACAATTTAGCCTTTACCCTTTGTACCTTTCTTCGAATTCATGATAACAATATGCAAACAATAACCAACTTCTCCACCATTCTTTGTCTCCAGCATATGAATATGTGAACAAATACAGCTGCTAGCGTACGTATAATGCTTAACCATCAGCTTGGAATAAACAATAACATATACCAGGTAGAGCAAAAGGAAAAAGGGATAAATAAACCTAACATGTCCTTTTAATAAATAAACCTAACATGTCCTTTTTATTGATAAAAAAATTGATTAATCTAAAAAGTTTTAGATGAACTGTGTTATAAGTATGAAGGTTGAATTTTTATATAACCTTAGTTTTCTGTGTACTTAGATTTTTCTTGTATATAATTTTAGCATTTAAATTCTAGAATATTCTTTTATGGCCATATTATCTTTTACATGTAGTGAAATTTATGTGGTGTAACAACAAGTTAATATGTTTTTTAATTCTCTAAATAAAAAAATGGTAAATAATTTTTTTTAGAGACTATTTAGCATGTTTGAATAGAGAGACTTAAAATAATTAGTAGATGAACCTTCTCAAATTTTTATTATTTAGTAAATCTATAATTAATAGAATGAATTATTATTTTTTTGGTAAATCCACAATTAGTAAGAAGAATTAGTATTTTTTGTAATATCTTTAATAATCAGGATTAACAAAAACATTGATAAAAAAAATGCCTAAATAATCTTTAGAACAAACAATGAAACTATATCAAAACAATTATAGTTAAAGGGAGATTAATAGAAGATCACAACTAAAACAAAGGTGTGAGAAATTCAAGATATGTGTTTTCACTATATGCTAATTCATTATTGAGGGAGGACCTTATAAAATAGAATGGAAATTCTTGTAACATTATGCAAATTGTCAACATTTTTTATGAAGTTTTTCCTTATAAGTAATAGGTGTAAAAATCATATGAAATGAAATAAAAACAAATGAACTGAAATGGATACATATTTGCAAATTTAGAATATTCCAGAATTATTGTTAAATTCTTTTATATATGGCAAAACTCCAAAATGATTTTGTTGATTGATTGAAGATGTAAAAGAATATAATGTATAGTTTTTCTATGAACTATGGTATAAAGAAGCTCCATTTGACCCAAACCAATATGTTGGGATGAATTTTGGTTGTGAAATTTTATATTTGGTTATTTACTTTTTTTATGATCATGGTTGAAAGAGTTGAATGTATTTCATTTTAAATAAATTTGAAAATTCTGAAGATCTTATAATTCATGGAATTGGTGGAGATGTGGAATTGGTAAAAATGTAAAATGGCTTGAATTCAAAAAATAAGTCAATATTATTTAAATAATTTTCAAGTTTTCTATCCTCACTAAAATTAAAATACAATTTTTAAATAAAATATACACTTCAAAAAAATTGTATAATAAAAATAAAAGGTAAACATTACTATTAAAAAAATATGTGAAATGATTTTGGAAAAAATATCAAGTTGATCTGTTTGTATTATAAATATATTTTTCATTGCAATGGTGAATAAGAAAGTGATACAACAAAAATGGACATAAATGAGTTGTATTGCATCACAATTAAAAAGTTTATTTATTTTTTTCATATCGAAAAAGCATAATTGTATTATATTGAGGCAATATAAAACAGATAGTACATCAAAAGCTTTTGAAAGTAAGCTTGTACAGGTCCAGATTGGATGCCCTATGCATCGAGGACTCTATGGGACTGGAAACACAAAATGCCAAATACAGGACTTCTAGAGAGAGCGGCATGTAAATCCTGGAATATAAAACTGATTGCCATGGAAAGGTCACATACACCATGCCTATACAGGAATATATATAGCGATATATATCAAAATGATCACAAAAATAGAACATACCAGTACATTTTCAGAGCATTAGAACCCAAGGAGGGAGAACTCCTGTATGGGGAAGGAGTCCCCGATAGATATTACCTTCATAGACCAAATACCTGTTTGAGATAGCAATCCTTCCTTAGATAGACAGTCACCCTGTTGATTCTTTGACCTGTAGATGTGTTGAATGGAGCATCCTTGCACCTTACCCCACAAATACATAATTTTGTTCATCCAGCCCGTTAGGTGAGGGCAACTGATACAACATTTTCCCATAACGTGATCAACCATAATTTTAGAGTCTCTGTAGATTGACACAAAGTGAATATAAAAAAAAATGCAAAAAGTAAGAAGACCCGCCAAAGCCATCACCTCAGCCATACAGTTAGAGCCCTTTCCTCCATTCCACGAGATGAGATAATGAAGGTCCTTGTCCTTGATAATATGAACCCTGCACCCACAAGAATCGTGCTGAGCAGCACCATCGAGGAAAGCCCTTGGGGCCCGAGAGATAACATCTCCTTGCCTGTTCCCAATGACATTTTTTCTTTTTTGATTCTTAGCCAGAAGCGATTCATAGAAGGATACAACATTTTGTAAAATAGCCATGAAAGGCTCTTTCCTAGCTCTAAAGATAATATTGTTCCCCCACTTCCAGGCAAACCACAGGACTATGATGATAATTGGTCTCCAAGATTCACTCTACGCACTCCACCAGATGAAAGCTTCCCCTATAGAAGCATGAGACACAACAGGGAATCCAAGTATGACAGCAAATTCATACCACAGTAATCGCGATTTCTAGCACTGGAAGAACATATGGAAGTTGCTTTCCTCTGCTGCTTCACACATTAAACAAAAGCCCAGCCCATGCCAATTTCTTTTTTTTCAGATTATCCCAAGACAAATTTTTATTGTGGAACACCAACCACGCAAAGAAAGTTAATTTGAGAGGACATCCAGCTTTCCAGAAAATGGAAGGAAAAGAAGGGGTGGCATGTGCTATTTTTAACCCAATCAAGTTAATGTAGATGTCTTTTACACAAACCTGGGACCTTGCATTTGGCACTTTCCATACCTAAACATCTTCAAGTAAAGAACGATATATGCCACTGCTTCTTAGGCCGCCTCTGATTGTGTTCCACTATCTTGCTAAAGAGTCACGCATCCCCAAACTGTCAACCTCTCTCCACAGTGGGACTGGGCCCTGCCATGATGCAATGAGTAAAAAAAAAAAGTTTATTTATTTATATATCATATGTTCACGTGCATAAAAAAGTTTCAAGAAATTTGATAATAAAAACTGATAAGTGCATTTTTCTTTTGTGTGTAAGATTCATATCATTTATATAATTTAATTGAAAAATACATTTTTTGGATATAAAAATTCATATAAATTATATATTGTTTTTTTTTGGATGTAAAGATTCATATAAATTATATGATTTATTATATAGGGATGTTGAATTCAAATATGATGAAGAATGAGATGGGAGCATCTACAATGACCGATGAAATAATACCTCTGGTAGATCCCATAAACAAAAATCATACATAGGATTTAGTGTAATTATTAGAAGGAAATTGTATTGGTTTAAAATGGGTTTATAAAAACATGTTTAATGAAAATTATATTGGTTTAAAATAAGTGTATAAAACCATATTTAATGAGAAAGAAGAAGTTTAAATTTACAAGGCCATATGGGTGAAAAAAGGTTTTGCAAATCTATGAGTCAATTAGACTGACATCTTTTGAAACAATTGCAGCGTTAGATATATTTGGAAGAGTAGTATCTGTGGCAATCGAAAATAAATGTAGTGTTTTTCAAACCAATGTAAAATTAGCATTTCTAAAATAGATGTAATGTTTTTCAAACTAATGTAAAATTAGCATTTCTAAAGTGTAGATATGAACTTATCATGAACTACAGCGTTAACTCATGCATAATGCTTGTGAACAAATACATGTTACTCGACATAAAACATGTTTATGTTCGATGAAAAAAACACACGCACAGTCAATTATTAATAAATTACATGATCGAAAAATCAAGTTTGAAAATTCTTATCGTAGTCGTACAATACTTAAATATTAAATGGAATTTGATTAAATGTAGGGTTAAATATTTGGATGTTATAATTATTTTGGAGGTTTACTAAAACTGGAATTTAAAATTGAATTTTTTATATATTTAAAATATCAGTTTTCTTAGAGGTTTTATAAAGACGTAAAAAAATTAAATTTTATATAGAGATAGGTTTATTCAATATTTTATTGTAATGCGTATTTTATTGATATAACACTGGTATAAGATACATATTTTTTTATATAAAATGGATAAATATGTTGTTGCCATTTATATTTTAAAAAATGAAGAATAAATACTTGCTAATAATAATGAATTTATAATAAGTTTCATGACATTATATTATCTGTATTGATTAATTAGGAAGTGAAAGAATGTGCATAATTTAATATCTTATTAATATTAAATCGTTGATTTGTATGGTATACACAGGGTTGCCAATGCCGATCCCTTGCAATATGAATTAATTCATAGTGGTCATGCCGGTATCCCAACCAACCTGGAGTTCCAATGCTAGGCATAAACAACAACCAAACCTTCGTATTAATTTTGACTTTGGAGTTCTACTTTTTGGTCAAAATATTTAAATCATTACTTTTTCAAAAATATGAAGCATATTACAATAATATTCTTTTTAGTTTGACGTATAGAGATGAGAACGTTAAATTTCATTGTTTAATAACACTATCATTCGAATTCAGCGTGGACAAGACTTTTCGTTATTCGTGTTTATAAAACTCAGCTTTTTACATATTAATATCAATCTTTAAGAAATGTTTCTTCAAAATTTATGTCCATTTTATAAACGATCACATTCTGCCTTATATTTTAGTGCATATATATTCGCTACATTATTACATGTTACATAGTGAGAGAATTAAATTTCCACGCACTACTAAACTTACCTCGATGGGAGTAATGAAAACTAAACAATATTCGTCATATTGGCGATTCTGAGTAAGTCAATGCATTCCAACAATGAGTTTAAATGGTAAGAATTCAGTGGTATGGTAATGTTTTGGTTATATGTGTAAAGCTCAAAACATTATTTATCTTATAGATTAGGTTTGTTGATGAGTAGAGAGCTTTCTGACCTTCATGTGAATTTTTTTGTTGACATTTTCTGGTGTATTATATTTTTGAAGCAATTGATGAAACAAAACACGTCCCTTTTCATTTTAATGGTTTTTTATAATAGAAAAAGTTTTTAGAAAATAACGACTACCTAATTTAAATAATAGACACAACCATTTTCAACCATTGATGAGAGCTGCTAAATTCTCACCGAAAAGTGTAATTTTGAGAAATACATTAGTTTTATAGGTTTCTCTTTGGGACATGAATTTGGGGTTATGAAATATTATGGCTTCATATTGAAATTAGTAGTGGTTAGGAGGTCTTACTTGTCCAAAAATAATATGTAATTTAGAGTATAAACATTAAAAATGTAATATCACCATGAGTTAAAACAATAAAATTTGTTAAAAAGTCATAATTTATTAAAATTTAGATTTTTAAATTTTCTTAATAAAGCATTAATTTTTTTTAAATACTTAGAACATTCAAAGATGTACTATCTGTTATTGACAATTTCAAAAGAGAACTCCCCATTGTTGAAAATATAGAAGTGTTCATATCCTATTTGCGAACAATTTAATTAATAAATGGTTTTTTATTTGAATTTAACAATATAATTTGGGTGAAATTCTTTTTTCCTTATTATTTAAAATGTGTTTTTAAATGTATAAATAAATTTACTATCTTAAAAATTCTTTAGAACACTTAAATTTTGAAATTTCCACAATTTAAATTTACAATTTTAAAAAATATATGAGCAAATTTTAACCGAAACCAACAAAAAAAACACTACTTATAATATATCATTTTACTGATATTTTCATTGTAAAGCTCGTGATCCAATAATGTTTTAAACATTAAAGCTTGTGACCATAATGTGTCTTTACGAATTATTATTATTATTCGTGAAAAATTGTCGCTTTCTTTTAGCGAGTCTTTGCTTTTAATTCATAAAGAGCACATATTTGAGTGACACATTTGTCTTTTATGATTATTAATGCAAATTTTTCTCTGTTTCGCTCATTTTCTTGAGTGAGATCGTGCATTTGGGTGATATGAACCCCATATTTTAATGAATAATTTGTCCATATCTATGCAATTTTAATCACTTCCTTTTACGAATTGGAACGGGCATTTGAGTTATATAACATTTGAGTGAGGTCGTGCATTTGGGTGATATGAACCCCATATTTTAATGAATAATTTGTCCATATCTATGCAATTTTAATCACTTCCTTTTACGAATTGGAACCGGCATTTGAGTTATATAACATTTGGTTGACATATAGCACATAATTCAATGAAATTTTGCTTTTTAAGTTGGAGGGATATCTTTTAAGAATTTCAGAATTGTATTTTTAAATTTAAATTTTTTTATAATTACAAATATATGTATGTTAAGATATCTTCTACTATTTGTAAGAGAATATTTGGATTGTGTGAGATTTTTACAGGGAGGAAAATTTTAGAATTTCCCATGTTTTTTCCAAAATAAAATTGTAAATTTATTTTTCCAAAAAAAATAATAACCCAAATTTCTTATGATAAAATCATTTTACCTTAAATATTATAAAAATATTATACAACTATATAAAATTATTATAAACTTTTATAGAAATATAATTAAACATTTTACAGCTTGGATATTAGGAATTAGTAAGATTTACTAAATTTTCTAAACTTGAAAATAAATTATCATCTTTAAAATTTTAACTAATTAACAATTGTGTGATAGTCTCAAATCCAACATGATAGAAAAAAAGGGTTTCAATATTTAACTATTCTAAAACTTCAAACCTTTTATTTTTCACTAAATTTAATTGTTTTTTTTTAAATCTTTACTGACTGATAAAGTTCTAATAAAAAAATTAATGTGTTTTCAAGTATCTTGTACAAGAACAAAGTGTCATTAGCTAAGATTGGATCTAAAATTTATTTTAATTTGGTTTTACACGGCAATCAAATTAAAAGAAATTTTATGTATAATGAAGGTAAATTTAATGTGTATTTAAAGTAAAATAAATTTTGTGAAAATAATTTTCATATTTTGTGAGAATAATTGTGACAAAGATTGTCCCAATATGAAAATCAATCATGATCAACCATGGTGAAACATGGTCAAACGCCATGTTGTGAGAAAGATTGTCTCTATATGTAAATCAACCATGGTCAACCCTGTTTATTTTAACGTTTATAATATTTATGATATGGTTGATATACCATGGTTTACAATATTTATTTTAGAGTTCATCATAGGATTTTCTCGATATGGAAATCAATCATGAGCAACCATCATCCAATGTCGCATCGTGACAAAGATTGTCTCAATATGAAAAACAACCATGGTCAAACATGGTCCAACATCACATTGTCACAAAGATTGTCGTGATATGAAAATCAATCATGGTCAACCATGGTCCAACGTCACATTCTGACAAAGATTGTCTCAATACGAAAATATTAGAGTTTATAATATACGATTTATAATATCGGTTTCTATACAATGGGTTTAATCTTAGAGTTTATAATATAGGGTTTATAATATTGGGGTTTATAATATTATTTTTAGTATCAGGGTTTGAAATGTTGGGTGTCTAATCTATCCAATATCATTGTGTGACAAGCATTGTCGTAATGATACATTACAATGCAATTTATTCAATGACACATGGTGAGATTGAATAAATAAGTGTTTAGTATTATGGTTTATCATATTGGGCTTAGGGTTTTATTCTCGTTTATAATATTGGCTTTAGGTTTTATAATCCTAGGGTTTTTCATATGAATCCTAAGGTTTTAAATCCATTTGGTTTATAATATAAATCCTTAATATGTACATGATAATATATTAGGGTTTATAATATTAATCTCTCTAGTCGATTAGTCACTTGGGTTTATAATATTAATATTCCCTTGGGTTCATAATATTAATGCCTTCATTTTATACTATTAATCCCTTTGGTTTATTAATCCTTTTGGTTTATAATATTAATAATCCCTTGGATTTATTTATTAGGGTTTATAATATTGGGTTTAATATTAGAGTTTATAATATTATATTTATAATATAAGGTCTATAATATTATCCCTAGGGTTTATTAATCCTTGGATTTATAATTCTAATAATCCATTAGGATTATGATATTAATCCCAAGAATTTATAATATTAATCGCTTAGGTTTATTAATCCCTTGAATTCATAATATCAATAATCCCTTAGGTTTATTTACTAAGGTTTATAATATTGCGTATAATATTAGAGTTCATAATATTAAGTTTATAATATAGGATTTTTAATATTCAAACATTGTCAAATAAAGTCAAGCATTAGTCAAACGTATTCAACCATAATGGTTAATGAATGTCTCTATGATCAACCATGTAACAATAACCAATGATGATCAGAGACGATCAACCAAGGTCAATGATGGTTAACCAAGGTCATCTAAGATCAACATGATTACAATGGTCGACCAATGTCTACCAAGGTCAATGTCTGAATGTTACAATACATTGTAGTTTACCTATGGTCAACCATGATCAACCATGATCAACCATGGCCAACCATGGTCAACCATGATTAACCATTATCAACTATGCTCAATCATGGTCAGACATGGTTGAATTTGGTCAACCATAATCGATCGTTGTTGAATGTGGTCAACCATAGTCAACCATGATCGCAGTGTGACAAGTATTGTGGCAGTGTGACAAGTAGTGTGATAATCATTATCACAATGATACACTACATTGTAATCAATTCAATGTTGCATTGAGAAATTGAATAAATTAGGGTTGAATATTATCGTTTGTAATATTGGGTTTAGTGTTTAATGTTTATTATAGTTTATAATATTGGGTTTAGGGTTTATAATTGTAGGGGTAATATTATTAATCCTAGGTTTTTTGATCCCTTATATTTATAATATTATTTGTAGGTTTTATAATCCATTTAGATTATAATAAAATACTAGGATTTAACATAATTCCCTTGGGATTGTTATGTATTGGTTTTATAATATTAATCCCATGGGCTTATTAATCCCTCGACTATATAATATTTTTAGTCCCTTAGGTTTAATAGTCCCTTGGGTTTATAATATCAATAATCCTTTGGGTTTATAATATTAATCCATAATATGTACAATAATATATTAGGGCTTATAATCTTAGGGTTTACAATCTTAATCTTAAGTTTGATATATTAATCTTAGGGTTTATAATATTAATCCTACGGTTTAATATCAATCTTATGGTTTATAATGCCATGGGTCTATAACATTAATCCTAGGGTTTAATATTAATCCCTTAGGTTTATAATCCCCAAGGTCATCTAAGATAAACATGATTAGAATTGTCAACCAATCTCTACTGAGGTCAATGTCTCAACAATACATTACATTACAATTTCCTTACGATCAACCATGGTCAACCATGATCAACTATGGCCAACCATGGTAAATTATGATCAACCATTATGGCTCATGATCAACCATGGTTATATATAGTTGAACATGGTCAACCATGGTTAGTCATGGTGTTGACAGTGTTGGATTGTGCCAATGTACAAGGGGTATCCTCGATATGAAGTCCCAATTAGCCCTCCCACCATTTGGTATAGGAGACCCATCTAGAAATGTGGCATGACTACCATATTCTTAAATAGTCTCCTTGACACATGTAATTTTGAATGAGAAAGTAAGTAGGCCTTATGGAATGTTCAATTTGTGATTTGTATCAACGTTATTTCACCGGAAAGGAAGAGAAAGGGAGTCTCCAAAAGAAAATTAGTAGTGACTATTCCAATAAAGGAAAAAACATATATACATCAATGAATCATTAACCATTTAGAAAAATAGTTCACATAGACATAATGGACATTAAAATAATTACAACACACATTCAACAAAATGAGAACCAAAGCCAATGAAATAGTTCAGTTTCTTTAGTACATAATAAAAAAACATATATCTTAAACATATAAACAATAATCTTATAGAATTCATGATATATGCATGAAATAGTGTTGGCTCAATGAACTTCAAATATTAAGTGAAAGTCACAAGATATATTGATACCAATAGGCACCATTAGCTCCAATAGTGGAGAACTAAGCCACCACTTTCTCTCCAAAAGAACATTTTTTCTCTTTAATGCCTAGGTGGAGAAGCCAAGGTGAAAAATACCTTTCTTTATCTATGAGCGTGTATATATAAAAAATGAGATGAATCTTCACCTCCCTTGTCACTCTTCAACACCCCTCATGACTCTTGAGCTTCCAAATGATTTTTCGAACTCCTAAGAGACCTTTAGAATTCTACATGACTTTTCACATTTTTTGAGTGACCTTCGATCTTCGACACACTTTACATTTCTTATTTTCTTGAAAATTACATAATTACATCCACAAATGATGTGGCAACATGATAACTCATATGACTCTTAAGATGACACCTTGACAAGACTTGACTTGGCACTGATGACGTGGACTTTATGATGACGTGTCAATGAAACTATTTATTCTTGTTGATATATTTATATGTTCAAGATATATGTTTCATGACCTTCCTTTTTTACTCCAAAAGGATTTAAGATATGGAGTCTTCTATGTGATGTGTATCTTTCAACTTTTGTTACAATCTAGTGTCCCTTCATCTTATTGTTCAATTATCATCTTCTCTTTGTAGTATTCCTGACTGACTCCTTGAATGCTATCCTTGTCATCCTTATTGAAAATCATGTTGACATATCAATATATAGTACCTACAAGTGAAATTTACTTATGACAAGATGCCATCAGTATAGAAATATCCTAGTTTAACTTTCTTGGTGCGATTCACTGACCAACCTAGAATTGGGTATTGGATAAATGAGAAGCCTCAAGAATTGTGTAGTACATAGTTGAAAGAGTGAGGGACTGAGTACTTTGACTAAACAATGCATAGTGGTTGGAGGCTTGAGAAGCAAGACCGTGGATTTGATGAAAACAGTGATAAAGTGAGGAAGCCTTACCCACTTGACTTTAGAATGCATAGTTAAAGAGAGAGAATCGCCACTAGATTGCAAAATTATAGAGTTGAGAGAAAGAACCAGGAAAATTGTAGACTGAAACTATGTAATGCACAGTGAGAGGGTGACTGAGAGGTAGGGTTGCATAGCTCTAGAGAGAAAGAGGAAATTCTTGATCACTGTAACTGTGCAAAGCATGGCCCTTTGAGGAAGTGACAACACATTAAATAGTTTTAGGAGGTAGGGATGCTGATTGAGGCTTACAACTATGCAAGGTGTAGCTTAGGGAGGTAGAGTGAGGTAGGGTTAGTCGGGCATGAAATTCTATGGAATTTGGTGAAGTGTGGGATCAATGAGATAAATATGAAAGCATGATAGGACTTGATCATGATCTCACACTCAGAATGATTGCGGCATAATAATGAACACTTAATACCTAAAATCAGGATGAACCCATTGAAATGACAATAAAATGACACTTATATCGAAGTGAGACACCTAGGATACACTTTGTGACACATGTGACAACACTAAAAAACTAGTGTATAAGACTTTGGGAATCATTCTAATATGTCTCTATCATAGATATGGCCCATTAGTACCAAAGTCGCATCTTAAAGATGTGATATAACTCCCCTTTACAATGTATGGAACATCCCTTCCCAAAATATGACACCTATGCTTTCTTCACAAAAGGACAAGAAAAATTAGAGAACAAACATGGAATGTATTCTACTACTAAAAATGACAACCTGCAAGGTTAAAGTAGGCTCAAACGTTTGGATATAGGACAAAATTTGGAGGGTGTTGTAGCAGCAAGAACACATGGCGACACAATGGTAGAAATCCAGGTTCTCTGCCTTGGTCTATATTTATGCACAAGGTCTAGTTTCTAAAGAAGTATTGATTCATTGTGTGTATTACTTTGGTTTTCCCACATAAAAAAAATTGTAGATGTAGTCTCCTCTATTCCCTTTCTAGGTTCAAAACATTCACAAATATTGTTATATCACAAATGTTTTGATCTAGGAGAAGGGTAATATAGTTGTGATTTTAATATCACCATATGATTAGTTTTCATCTATGGTGTTTCTCTGCTACTGGTGAATTTTTTCAGTACCCTGACAGAGTCACTACAAGAACACAAGCGTTGCTTCACTTCCAACATGCATATTCAACACCTCGATGAAGTTATTTTTACACCTCTTTGCACACGAAGTCTTTCTGTTATTTTTCCTATTATTTATTTTATGCCTTTGTTTCACATTGATATTTTATTAGCATTTATATCACCATGGTGGAAGAGGGATCACAACTTATTGAGAGAAGAAGAAGTTGTTCCTTCAGATACAATTCTATACACCATTGATATTAACATTCTCACTATATATTTTCCCCTTTACCTTCTCTACTTGATTGGCTTAACATGCAAAACACCAAATAAAACTAAATTAGGAATGAGGTTCTTAGAATAGATATAGGTGTCACAGATCTACACAAAACTTTCCTTATGAATGGATCACATTTTCCATTGAAACATCATTGACCTAAAGGATATCAACTAAGACAAAGAAGAACAACTCAAGGTTATCCAAATGTTTTAACATGTGATAAGACCCTTTTCAACTTGTTCCACATGCATTACAACTAGATGGGACACTTTCACGCAAGGTTTTATTCATAATACAACACAACAAATGACAACGGAAAGGATCTGACACTACTTAAACAAATAAATAAGCCAAAGAAAAAAATAAATATGTACATATGGTAGGGACACAATGCTAGATTGGTATTGAAAATATTTCTTCAGATCTTGGCCATTAACACAAAGATAGTCCATCTTCTCATTAAAATATTGAAGATGTAAGTATGGTGGCCAAGCATGTGATGAGAAACATATGGTCCAATCCACAGGGAAAAGAATTTAGTGTACCTAAGTTTCTCTTCATGGGATTTATCGCACTTCAATACTAGGTCTGTCACACTAAACACTTTCTTCCCCACAGACTTCTTGTCAAACCATCGCTTTATACAACTCTGATGGACAGAAAATTTTCTTTCATTTTCCTTCTTTCTTCCTGCAACTTCAAAAGATTGTTTATCCTACTATGTACCGTAATAGATGGCTTACCTCAAGACTCTTGATAAACTTGAAGGGGGAGGTAGGATGGATTCTTTCTCATATGCAAGGAAGTAAGGGGAAGTTCTCAGAGAGGGTTTAGGTGTAAAACAAACAACTCACAAAGAATATACTAAAGCATTATGTGAGTTCCTTTGTTTAAAGTAAACTTATTTCTTTATAATACATATTAGTTTTTTATTGGTTGACTAAGCTAAACCATTTCACTGAGGGTAATACTCGAATGAATGTTTTAAAACAATTCCATTTTCTAATGAAAAAACTTAAACGACGAGAAATAAGTTGCATTAAAAAAATCAAGCAATATAGGAACGTGAAACCTATTGATGATATTATGTGTGAGGAATTTGATGACCTCTTGCTCGTTCACTTATTTTAGAGGAACTGATGAAAGGTTCTTCTACAAAATGACCTCCGATGGGGTGGCTAGATATCAATCACAACCAACAAATCTTTGGAAAAATTAATAGTTGCAAACATAAATGTGTGAATATTTGAATAGTGTGGGCCAATAGTAACCAACCTGCATGAATTTGTGCACAATAGTATCACCTATGTAGTGTCTTAAAGTTGGTTTATCTTGAAGATCCTTTAATACCCTTTCTGAATCTGGTGCCTCTAGACACCTGAGTAGGACCCCATTGTGGCACTTCCCAAAGAACACTCCACGTTCCAAGTGATGTGATAGAGCTTTGAGACCAATAGCCCTCTTTTTTGTGCTAATAATTGTGAGGGAAAGGCACCATGCTCAAGGTTTCGTTTCACATCTGTGTACCAAGACATGGTTGCGTTAGTGGAGGTAACTTGTTTAATGTTATATATTTTTATTTATTATTCCCACCTAGAATATTTCTCTCCTGGTGTATTAGTTGCTTCTACTTGTAGTGGGTAAATACCATGGCCTTTTATCATATGAAATCTCTTGAATTCAATACCATACTCTTGCAAGTATGTCATCAATAACACCCTTCTTTCACCTGTCTCCTTTTGCAAAAAATGTAATACGACCACTAGGTGAGGGACAAAGATAATGACATGACTTTTCAGAAGGTATGGCCTAAAGTGTTTTACCACCTTGTATATTGCATAAGATTATTTATGAATGGTAGGGTAATTTAATTCATTTCCTTGTAAGCCAACACTCATGAATGATATGGGCTGATCATTACCTTAATCATCCTTCTACGTGAGAATGGATGCAAGAGAAGTGTCAAAAGGAAAAGTATATAATAGTAAATACTTGCTGAAAATTCTAATGTATGATGTTGGTTCTTCAATGATTTTTCGCTTGATATTAGAAAATGCACCTTTTTCATGTAATCTAAGATGAACTTGCAGAGCAAGTTGATTTTCCTAGGAAGGATTGCATGGATTTCTTATTCAATGGAAAGGGAGTATGAGCGATAGTTTTGACCCACTCCAGGTCTAGTTTATCCATCTCTTTGCAATTATAAGGCCATAGATATTTCCATTTGACACTCTAAATATGCTCTTCCATGGATTTAGAGATATTTTGTATTTAAAACATCACTCAAATATCTACCTCAAATGACGCAAGTGATCATATCTATTCTTTAAAAGTACTAACACATCATCCAAGTAGACCATTACACTTTTCCAAATAAAAGCACAAAATGTCAATTCCGTAGCCCGTTGGAAGGTAGCTCCTACATTGATGATTCCAAAGGGCATTCACTTAAATTCAAAGGTACCCCACATGGTTCTGAAAGTAATTTTGTGTATGTCAGGTTATTCTACTAGAACTTAGTTGTATTAAGAAAAACCATCTAGTAACGAGAACATCTCTAACCTGAGAATGTTTGAAGGGCCTTTTCCATAGATGAAAGATGATAATTATCCCTATTTATACTAGAAAGGCTTTAACCCTTCTTTGATGGGAATCACATGCTGCATTGATCATGTGTCATATGTTTTGAATTCATCATACATACATGAAACACATATTGATAATACTTAAGGAGGCAAATAAAGGCTTGTCACTCTTGAGGTGTACAACACACATCGAGATTCACATAATTTGGATCAAATCTTCTACTAATATTCACTTATTCGAGCAAAAGAGTGTAGTTTTGAGTCTTCGTATTGACTGGTCCTTTGAAACGGTTTTGCAGATCATACAACTTTTCCAAAGATACCACACCCTTAGGCATGGAATTTATTTTACTTTCCAGAGGTTGTCCTTGCAAGTATTTCTCATGCTCATCTTCATCAATGGATGCATCCTTGAAAAGATCATCATTTTCCATGAAGTCAAGCATCTCCTCGTCATCATTAAAACCATGAAAAATAGTAATGTTATCAGACATATATGGCCTATAAATGACCACAACTGAAGAGCCATCATTCAATGTTGGAAACCTAGCAACAACATTAGCTAATGTATCTGTGATAGGATTATGAATTCGAGCAATGGAATTAATATTAAAATCTTAGAAATGTGAAATGATACACCATACCTTTTATTGATAATCTCTGAGATTGGGTAAGACAAAATGGATTTTATTTTTCACTTGACATGTAACAATTTCTGAGTCACCTATTAGTTTGAGTGCTTCAACTTTTAGGTAAATGACTTTCTGTAAACTTAACATGAGTGCTTCATATTCAGAAACGTTTCTGGTGCAGTCAAATTCCAAGAGGTATGAGATCATATGTTTTCTCAGTTGCGGTTATATTTAAATGCAACCAGCTGAAGAACCCTCCTCCTTATTCGAACCATCAAAATTAAATTTCCAAATGTTATCAATAATAGGTTTAGTTCCTACATTACTACTATTTACATCCATAACACAAGAGTCATTTGAAAAAGTTGTATTACAAGGAAGGAATTTCAACTATGTATCTTGTGGAATGGGTTAAGGTTTTTCATAATAAAACACATGATCATCTTCTAGAAGGTAATTTCCAAAAATGATATCTGCACATTTGATTGACTCGTTGTGTCTCTCAAGCATTGTCATGGTATATTTCATATAATTCTCACTTTCTACTTGAATATGATAATTTATGCCCTTGTATAGAAGCCATAAATGTGTCCAGTCTGTTGAAAAGTACCATTGGAGCTTGGTAGACCAATATATACTTCGAAACAATCAGAAGGATTCAGGGATGTCAAAATAACAATTTAAATGCATTGGTGAACTGCATGTTCTGATGATAAATGACTTACAACATTATTAACTTCACAAATTTCTTGGACCAATGATTTGTCCAGTTGTATGATGTGGGCATCGGTCTTTTCCCATTTAGCATTAATTTTCATGGTGATAGATAAAGGCATGAAATTTGTAGATGCACCAGAATCAACCAAAAAATTATAGACATTATAATTAAATATTTAAAAGTTTAAAAGAAAAAGCGAGAAGAGAGTGTTAGTATTTAATCTAACAACATTAACTACAAACTTGAAAATGTCACGAGACTTACCAGACACATCTTGAGAATAGAAACTTCATTACCCAATGGAGGTTGTGATGCAAATTCTTGGCTTATCAATTCACATTGTCCTGCTATCTTTACAAGCTCAAAGATTGAGATGTTGGCACAAGATCTTTTCATATACTCAATAACATTGTAAGCAATACTTTTATTTTTAACATGATGTGTTGAAGTGTTCAGTGTTGTAACTTTGTTCTATGAATGAAGAGTTCTGAAATTATACAGACATCCACAAAATAGCCATTAGAGAGTGAATGGATAGAGTTGTATGCATCAAACCCAAGAAAAAACTTACGGGAACTAAAAGCCACCAACCTGTCAAGCAGAAAAATTCGAATAGTGAAACGCCTAAATTTCACGAAGTTGTTCATAAAACAATCTTTCTGGGGTGTACCTGAAACATTAGAGAGCATAACCATTAGTAAAGCAACAGGAAGACAAGTATACCTGAAAATTAATTCAAAACTCGGTCAACGGGGGAAAGGATTCGGGGTTACCTGTCGAGCCTTAAGAACCGAGAGCCATCCTCCATTCCTACAAGGTACAACACCACACACAAAATAAGACAATGGGATAAATACCAAAGGAAGATAAATTTACCTAGGAGTGGGTTGTGAATGAATATTTAGGGAGAAGCTCACCAAGGCCACGGGAGGTGCCATCGCAGTGAGAAGATTAAGTCATGAAACCCTGGGAATATTTCTGTCAACCAAAAAAAAATGGAATACCCAAATTGAAAATTAACCACGAATTATTTCAATTGACAAATACAATTTAATATTGTGAAGCTATTGACAAATAATTGAGGATTACCTAATTTGCATGGAACAACTGCCAAATCGAACTGTTGTTGTTTGAAAACCTTGACCTTTCATGAAAAGGGCCATAGACATGGTGAAGACCTATTAAAATATGAACTCTATAGTAGAGAAAGATGGTAGCAATTCAACAAAATGAAGGAACCCTCATCCCATCCTCGACTCTATACGCCGTAAGTGGAAAATGGTGAACCACAACAAAGATGTTAGTTCAAAATGATGTTAGGCTTTGGAGAGAGGTTTTGGATTATAGATAGAGCAGTAAAGGATCTCGGCCCTTGAAACCACCTTGGCAACCTCAACTGTGGAGATGTGTTCCCATAGCACGATGGAACAGGTGACAACCATGTGAAATTAGCATAGGATTACACCTACATCACATAGTATTGGCATGTTGTCCTGGCCTGTGTCACTAGGGACGAAGGAGTATTGTTATACATACCCCAAAACCCATAACATTGTTACATGTGTAAAGAGCGTTGCCACCAAATGGAAAAAGGTAAATGTAAAGGGGTATAGGGTAGGGGATTAGTATGCAACAATTAATGTGGTAGTATATAGAATATAGTATTATGAATGTACCTTAGAGTAACATTATTGAAACCCCTCTTTTCCTATAGATGAAGATTAACTTTACGCTTTACCCAAAAATAAAAATACATGTCAAGTGTCTCATCATTTGGCATAATTAATAAATAAAGACTTAGGTATAACAAGACTTTTATGGAAATGTAACAAGATCTATGTGTAGTATAGATTGGCATATGTAAAGAAAAAGAGAAATAAATTTTTTCTTCTGATGTGAATTGGGGTTCATTACAAATGGTATCAAAGCATAGTTCTACTATGGAGCATGGAAAGGGGAATCTATTCTAGAGAAGATTGTCCACCAAGAAAGGAAAAAGTATATATATATATATATATATATATATATATATATATATATATATATATATATATATATATATATATATATATATATATATATATATATATATATAGATATATATCTAGATATATATATATATATATATATATATCTAGATATATATATATATATATATAGATAGATATATATATATATATATATATATATATATATATATATATATATATATATATATATATATATATATATATATATATATATATATATATATATACACTAATATTACAACTGTTCTTATCAAGTCTGAATTGTGATGTAGGTAAACTCTGAAGTTGGAAAATTAGGGAAGGACCTCTGACACCTAATACGAGTGAAGAAGAATTATACGTGGAACTGGGGGAAGTAGGCAGTACTACTACCGTACCCTCTCAGCTGGTGCAAATGGTAAAGATCCTACAACTCGAGTTGGTTCAACTCTGTATGAGTAAAGAAAAATTGTTGAGAGCCAGTGAAGAACAGAAGAAGCTAATTAGAGAAAGGATAGAGAAGTCTAGTCACAAAAGTGTAGACTAGGAAGGTACGAGGAAGATAGGATATAATAAGTCGGTAAGTGGAGGGTAATCCAATCCCGAATCACCAAGGGCGTATAATAAGCGAAAGAAAGTTGAATTACAAGGTGAATTTAGAAAGATCATGCCACTAGTATTTGATGGATAGAAGGAGGAGGATGCAAAAGCATGGTCGTTGAATATGACTAAATATTTTCAAGTATATGAATATAAAATCAGTCTAAAAGCACGATTGGAAATTTATCAATTGTAGAGTAAATCCACCCTATGGTGGGAAGAGAGAAAAAGTGTTCAAATGGTTGAAGAAAAAACAGTCTCATGGGAGGAATTTTAGAATCAATTCAAGGCAAGGTTCCTGAGTGAGGTATTTTGATAACAGGGCTAAGGAGTTCCATGAGCTGACGTTGGGACAACTGTATATGGATGAATTTATAAATAAATTCACCAACTTGTTGTGATATGTAACCTATTTGTAAGAAGAGAAGCTAAAATTCAGCAGTAACCGAACTGCTTGCCAGTCTCTTACAAGGAGAGAATTGGGTTTGATAACCCAAAGACCATGGACGAAGTGGTCAGAAAGGTCAAATTATGTTATCAACAATTTAAAATTAAAAATGAAGGTGGAAAACTATGAGGACAAAATAAGGTGGTAGAACTAGTGGGGGAGTGAAGAAGCAAAAACCACTCTACTTGAGGAATTTTGGTAGAGATCATCAGAAAAGGAAACGGTTTAGAGGAGAATTACCCTTTCCAGCTCAGTCCCACATGGGTTCAAGAGTGACAAAACATAACAGTGAAAAGAATGGGACTAACAAAGAAAAGCTAAGGTGTTGGGGATGTGGGGAACCTCATATGATGAGGGACTTCCCACACAACTCCCTGTCTATGAAAAAAAAATAGGAATTTTGGGAAGCCACTATGGTAAATGATGTTGCAAGAAACATACTGAGGATCAGCGTTGCCATGGAAAACTGACAAACTGAACATCAAGCCACTATGTTGGAAATAGAAGGTGGAGCCCGAAGGATATTTTTTTCCCGAACCACTCTGCATTCTGCAATGAAGCGAAACCATACTACAGAATTAGGTCATATCTCAAGTTAAAGTGTAGTGGAAACACTTTACTACTAAGGAAGAAACCTAGGAGAAACAAGAGGTCATAAAGGTTTCTTATCCTAAATTATTTCCTGATGAATAATGGACAATGTTAAGTTTGAAGGCAGGGGTGATGTAACACCTCCCATTTTTAAGAACTTAATTAGTTGTGTAATGGTTACAACAATGACTATGCTAGTATGTGATAAACATGTATGTTTGGATGTTTAAGTTTTATTAATAAAGTTATTGATTTTATGTTGGAAATTTCATTGGCTGACACTACAGTAGAGGATGAAACTTGCCAGAATCTGAGAGGAATCAGATTCATCATGATTTTTCCTAAATATATATATATATATATATATATATATATATATGCCAATCTGGTGGGAGATAAAGACCAGGAATAAAAGTGTTGCAAGTGGAAAAGGCAGGTTTTTAGCTTTAAGAAAAAACATGGAAAAAGCCTAAGATAAGGGGAAGCAGAACCCTTGAAGGCAAGATGTTGCCAAGGGAAAAAATCTATTAACATGATCATGTTAAATAAGAATTATCAAGGTTGAGTAGTGGCTACTCATGCCTTCCAAGTTATCATAGTTTATGGGAATCGAAGGATTCAAGGTTGGGAGGTCTGGTGCAATCAGCCATTGTTTTTTCGTTTTGGAGTAAATTGGTCAGAAATGATGAACTATACTCTGAATATTTGTTTGTATTATGTGTATGATGAAGGTTAGCTATCAATAATAGTTTAATTAAATTGTATAAGTTGCAAAGTATCAACTATCGATGGGTTTCATGCTGGCTTTTGATGTATAAATTTAGAAATGGCTGGAGGGTGATCCTGTACAACTATAGCTCCAGTGAGTGCATGCAAACAACTACGCTAATCATTATAGCTTAAATAGATAAGTGGTAGGCATGTAATAAATTTTATGAATGCATATGGAAGAATTTGTATGTTTGTATTATGACATATTTAAATGAAACCATGCAGTTTATTAGGTATAGAGAATATCTAATAGAAAAGTTTGAAAATGTTTGGAGTAGGAATTATGTTTTGTTTATTAGTACTAGTGGAAAAGACGCATCTAGGTGGCTCGTAACAATCCATCTCATGATTTTCCTGTGAAAACAAGGGATTGTATCATTGGACTATTTTAGCTATGAGTAAATAGGCCTTTTTGTTTTAATAATCGGAAAATTTCAAAAGGGTGAATCTAAGATGTGTTATGTCTTGCCTAGAGAGCTAGAGCGTAACAAAATTGTTCCTGTAAACACATTTTCTACTAAACGATTTACAAAATTGGAATGATTATTGTAGAACATATAGCATGCTAACACTATAAATAGAAATATTATACTGCAGACTCTAGTTATATAATAGTTATGCGAAAGGCATATTATTACTTTCCCCCAACAGTTAAATGCATAAAGAAAATTCAGATAGATCTGTTGAGATAGAGATAGATTCCTATTAAAAAAAAACAGTACTATGATTTTTGTATATGCAAGCAGAATTAATTTAAAAAATAGGCATGCATAGCATATAAATGAGGTATAATGAATCAAGCAGGGGCTACATGATTCAATGTTTGGAACATTAGTAATTAAGAGAACATGCATATGCATAACATGCATATCATTCCTACAATTATGAAGCTATGTAAGAATAACATAATGGATCGATACTCTCCAGCCATAAATCCCTGAAGAAATCATAATCCATTATGTTCAGCAGAATTTGCCCATAAGAATCAAGTGAAGAAAAAATAAATAGAGTGTGAAAATGTGTTAGTCAAGTTACCTTACAGATATCTACATAAATGTTATGTTATTATTTCTTAATAATCCAAATGCACACATAACCCAAGAAGCCATGTCCAATGGACGACAAAAAATGACACCAATTGAAGTGTCAAGCAAACTAAAGCAAACTTCCATAACTTTAAGAAAATTCTAGTTTATACATTCATTATATTTTAGCAATTTCTCACAGCCCTGTTTGAACACATGTCTAATAGGACCATAAGGAGAAACCAAAAAACCATGGAAACCCTCAAATAACAAAAAAAAAAAGACTCACCTTCATCCAGCCGAGCCACTGTCATTCAATTAAAGCAAGAGATAAAAATAAATACATCTGACAATGACAGTATGGCCTATCTGAAGTCCTACGAATAGTATTACTACAGCTACAAGGTAGCTAGAAGACATTCTTCCACCAAAGATTGTGGAAGCTAGGGGCATGGGTTGGAACCCAAATGCTTAAGTGAATAGATGCATGTCCTAGCTTCACTGAGTTTTGAAACTATACAGACAACCGTAAAATGTCAAGTCAAGAGTGAATGGATAGAGATATATGTAGCAAACCCAAGAAACATACTCAAGGGGACCAAAAGCCACCAACCTGTCAAACAGAAGAATTCGAATAGTTACACACCTAAAATTGATGGAGTTGTGTGTCAACCAATCATTTTGGGATGTACCTGAAACAATAGTGAGCATAACCATTAATAAAGAAATAAGAAGACTAGTTTATCTGAAAATTAATTGAAAACTTGGTCAAGGGGGGAAGGAATTTTGGGTTACCTATCGAGCCTTAAGAATGCAAAGCTATCCTCCATTCCTGCAAGGTACAACACTGTACACAAATTAAGACAATAGGATAAAGACAAGAGGAAGATAAATTTACCTAAGAGTGGGTTGTGCATGAATACTTAGGGAGAAGCTCACCAAGACCGCGGGATGCACCATCATAGTGAGAAGTGTAATAGTCATGAAACCTTGGGGATCTTTCTGTCAACCAAAAAAAAAGGGAATACCGAAATTGAAAATTAACCATGAATCATTTCAATTGACAAATAAAATTTAATATTGTGAAGTTATCAACAAAGAATCGAAGATTACCTAGTTTTCATGGAACAACCACCAAATCGAATAACTTTTGTGTGAAAACCTTGATCCTTTCATCAAAAGGGCCATAGACATGGTGAATAACTATGAAAATATGAACTTTGTAGCAGAGAAAGATCACAACATTGCAACAGACGGCAGGAATCCTCATCCCATCCTCATCTCTATACGTCATAAGGAGAAAAAGGTGAACCACAACAGAGATGGTAGGTCAAAATGAGGTTAGGTTTTAGAGGGAGGTTCTGGACTGTAGATTGAGAAGTAAAGGATCTCGGCCCTTGAAACTGCCTTGGCAACATCAACTCTGGAGACGCGTGCCAATAGGACGGTGGCACATGTTACATATATGTGAAATTTCCATAGGATTACACCTAACATCACACAGTAATGGCATGTTGTCCTAGCCCATGTCATTGGGGATGGAGTATAGTTATACATACCCCAAAACCCATAACCTTTTTACATGTGTAAAGAGCGTTGCCCCCAAACGGAAAAGGGTAAATGTAAAGGGGTACTGGGTTGCGTACTAGTATGCAACAATTAATGTGTTACTATATATCATATAGTATTATGCATGTACCTGGTGAGCTCCAATATTGCAGAAATAATGCTACAACTCCTGGGACTCCCTTCTTTACTTTTATCAACCCAGTAGTTCGTAACAAACTTGGAAGTGACGGTGCTATATGCACAAGTACTAGCTCTTGTCGCAGCTGTTGCTTCGTCAGTTGGCACAAGTCCGTTAGGGGCTCAAGCCAACTTCTATGGGATCTGAGAAGAAGCTTCTTAACCGATGCATAAAAGCTACTTTAAAGAAGGTTGATCTACTTGCAAAAAGACAGTGAAAAGCTAAAAGAAAATGCAAACCCTATCAAACCCTAATTCTACCAACTAACTCTACTGATGCCAAGAAGAGGATGCAAACTACTGAAGGAAATGCCATTGACTTCTAGGAAGGTAAATACATGTATCTAAGCTACTTCTACTGTAACATCTGAAAGAAACATCTTTTTGTATTTTTGAATAAGTTGCCAGAGTTATTGTGCATATGATTTGACTGTTTTTGGGTTGTGCAGAGGTGGATATGCAAGAAGAAATGCTTGGGAAAAGTCAAGAAGGTTCAGAGAGGGCCTAAGGGGTCCCTAACACCCTTCCATAGAGTTTCACCGAGTTTGTCTATCAATAAACCTCATTCGCAAGCTTCTACAGGAAGTCTGCAGGGGTTCTATAGGATGCCTGCGATTTTCTACAAGATGTCTAGAATTTTCTACAGGATGTTCAGAGATGAGGTTTTTGGTGGATGAATGGAGAGGGAAAGGTGAAGGAGTGAGTGTGGAGGTAGGGTGAGGGTTGGAGATGGTCTAGAACTCAGTGGATGGAGTTGTGGACAGGTGTGGATGGATGTATTTGGTTCAAAGGAGACTAGAGCAATGTTACACACAAAACTAGGGTTATGGGAGCGAATGGCGAACAGGAGGCAAGGATTCTAAGCAGAGGGTGGAATGGATGGTGCCAATGGTGAATGAACAGACGAAGGAGTGGTACAGGTACTCTGCAAGGCGCTTTTTTCCAACTGATCCAACAAAGACCTGTAAATTCAAAATCCTAATTTTGATGACCTAAATCTGCTAGTTGCTAATAAAGAGAATGAACAGAAGTGTGACCTGCAATGAAACCATGTATTTTAACTCATGAAACTAAGCAAATGAAAGTCTAAGATTGCAACCAAATTCTACAATCAAACACTAGTGATTGCATGGCAGGGCAAAATTAGTGTTTTTGTGGGCAGCAAAGTTATCCTGATCCCAACTCCAGATCCTACTGAAGGAGAGGTGAAACCAGAGATGTTTGATGGCCCTTTTCTTGAAGATTTTTCCTCTTAACAACCTATCAACAAAATCTGATCATTCAAAAGTCTATCTAACCATTTACAGTGACCTATTTAATTAGCAAACTTTAACCTACTTAACAGAAATGTTTTTGCAAATGCATAAAGAGCAACTAGCAATACATAGAGGAGGCCTTAACACTCGGGTTGGGCCCAACCCCAAGAGCTGCAGGCTCCTATAAAAGACTCATATCTGATACCAAGTGGAGCTGCTTATCATTATTCAAAAATAACCATCATAAGAAAGTTGTACAGCAGTAGCTACAATAAAACAGGCTGAGCAAACTGACAGCACTATAGTCCAAAAATAACAATGGTTCCAAAAGTAAAGTATGAATGCTGAGGCCTTCCTATTTGTACAATACGAGGGGGCTAGCAACCCTCCTAGATTCAAGGGACTCGGCTGTCCCAACTGCTAGTGAACAGTCACTCCTCCAAAATCTGCTTGGCTGCCTCTAAAACTTGGTTTGGTGGCATGTGGAGCTCGGTGTTGAGTGTGGAGATTTTGAGGAAGGCCATTTAATGCAAGAGACATCCTCCCTACGAATCCTCACCTCAAGCTTGGATGTCAGCTGACCCATGATTGCTTGGTTTTGCTCCAAAATTTGTCCAAAAATCCTGAAATAACCATGTATTAGCCTCCTAGGTAGAGTGACCACCATTATTCGTTCAAATAACATAAACATACTAGGAAAACATGCATAATCTATGAAAAATGGAGGATTGAACAAGGATAATTAGGCAAAATGAGCCCAATAGGTTACCCAATTTGGGGGCTCATCATCACCCCCCTACTGAATCGGTTGCTCATCTTCTGAGCAACTAGTCTAGCTCATCATCCTTTATGGCTTTGATCGCCTCCCTCACATCCCAAGCCTCTACTGTGATATCCTCTTCCCGGTTGTGGAATCCTGCCTTCCTCTCCACTTCTTCCCATTGCCTACCTTCCTCCTCTTCCTTTACTCCTTCTAGCAATCCCAGAAGTAAAGGAGGACTGAATTTCAAGCCAATCCAAGTGGCCTACAAGTCTTGCATCAACTTTTTGTAGAGAGGTACCCTTGCCAAGGCCTCCCTCATCCTAGTGGGAGAATGGTACTCCCTTATCTTCAGGCTGTGAGGCAGTGTGTTCCACCGCCTTGTGCAGGCATGCATACAGTTTTATCCCAACAGTCTCTCCACTCTTCAAAATGGGAAATGGCTTGAGCTTGTTGCTCAATGTATTCTAGTAGATCCTGAGGACTGTTGGCCAAGTGCTGGTGGGCGCTTATCACTGCTGATGGGTCATCTAGCTTTGCTCTGATCATGAGAGGCTCACTGAGCTCTCTGCCTATGATACTGCGGACTTCTGCTGCTCTCTTCTCCTTATGGATCATCCAAGAGGCCATGGCCATAAGCTGGACATCCCCTATCACCGTGTTAGGACCCCATGCGTTCATGTCTGGAAGGGAAAAGTTGTTCAAGTAGAATTCTGCGAGTTTGGACCTATCCTCAGATGAACTGCTGCCACATAACGCTGCAAACTGATGATAATTTTGGAAAGGGGTGATGCCCATTTGAGCCAAGGTATTGATTTGAAACTATAACCATTGGTCCTTGAGGTAAAGGGCATAGGATTTGGCAAGCTTCCTGCACTGCAGAGCTTCCATTGCCCAGCTGGCCATGCAGGCCAGTTGGGCCTCCTTTTCTTGCAGCTGCTGTTTTAGAGAATGTATTTTCAGTTCTTGTTCCTGGAGCTGCTGGTTCAGTGTCTCAATTTCAGTCTGTGTCCCTTCCTTCTTTTGCTGTTCATAAAGGGTATCTGTGGCTATTTTGGGCCCCTCCTGTTGCTCTTCTTCCCCCAAGATGTGAGGCTTGTCTTCCTGCGTCTGTCCCTGTGACTGTAGCTGTTGTTTGAGCTTCTCATTTTCTTCCTGTAGCCTGACCCGCTGGATGCTCTCCACATGTCGCACCATAGCCAATTTTGTTCTAGCCTCTTTGAGCTTCTCCTCCAGAGGGCCTATATCTGCTACTCCCTTGGACTTAGGTATTTTCATCCAAGTGTGGGTCCTCACCCTCTCTTCCTCTAGTGCAAGGAAGAGTGGCACTGTGAATTTCTAAGGAATGATCTTTTCGGCCTCCAAGAAGTTATAATAGGAGCCCAAGCTAGGTTGGGGGCTAGGTTCCATAATGTGCTCGACCTCTTCTTCCTTCTGTGGTGATTTGGCTGCCTCACCTTCCATTTCTTCGGTCTCCTTCAGTCTAGCCAATGTTTCCTATAGAATGGTTTCAACATCCTGTAGAGAGGTTTTGGTGTCTAGCATTTTCATCCTCTCCCTCCAGGTGGATGTCCTCGGGCTTCTCCGCTCATAAGTGATGGCTGCCTTGGAGGGGAACCTCTCCTTTGGTGTGGTAGGGGTGTCTACAATGGTGATTCGTTCTTTGGATGGAGGTTGGGGTCTGCCGGTTTTAATTCTTACACTTCTTCTTGCCTTAAAGTACAGGGGAGGCTACCTCTTTCGCTTTTCCTTCTGCTTGGGCGATGTGCTTAGGGTGGCCAGCACAGCTGCTGCCTCCCTATCTAAAATCTTAGCCGATTTCTCCTTCTGCTGCCCTTTCCTGGACTTCCTATAGAAAGTCCTGTAGTGGCCATTTTCTGGCTTCCTGTAGAAGCCGTTTTCTGACTTCCTATAGAAATAGCCTGTTGGCTTCCTGTAGAACCAGTTTTCCATGATTTTTCTTGCATGGCTGAGGGTGCCTTCTCTTTGACTTGTGTTGTGGTTGCCTTGGGTGTTGTTTGCATCCTTTCAGTCTTCTCTGCCCGAGTTTGCAACCGTTTCTCCCTTGGCATTGGTGTTTTTATTTTATTCCCAGCTTTGGCCTCAACAGCTTGTCCTTTTTCTTGCTTTTCCTTTTGTTTTTCTTGTGGCTTTTCCTATGATGGCCTGTCCTGGGTTTTCTTACCCTTAGCTTCCTTACCTTTAGTTTTCTTCTGTGCCTCAATATGTTCCTTCTCCTCACTGCTGGATGAAGTGAGTTCTTCTGCCAGAGTCCGGATATCATCATTTTTGGTCATATTATGGAAAATCTCCCAGGAGATAGGGACGGTATAAGTATGGAGGGCATCTTCTACGAGGAGCTTGATAAACCCATGGTGAGCCAGCTGGTCTGGTGTCCCCTCCTTCAGTTTTGTGCCACACTCAATCAATGACTGCAGGAGGAAGTATGGGATGCGCAATTTTTGTTCTGAGGGCAAATCCATCTTATGCCTGAGCTCAGATAACAAGCGGAAGTGATACCCATACACAATACTAAATCACCCCTCATAGGTAATATATTTCATAACTTGAAGGCTGACATCACTCCAAAATGGTTGTAAGCTACCTCTCCGGACCCCATTTTTATCCTCTAAAAACTATTCTTCTAGTAGGAAGAATTCCTTTTTGGCTTTTTGGTCAATTTCCTTTCCTCTTTATCCCAGGGAATCCCCAATGGAAATTCAGTGACCCGGCTAATGAGTTGTGGGGTGAGTTTCAAGGTCAATCCCCTGAAATTTATAGTTGCCAATGTTTTTGATTTGGGTTGCAGGGACCTTAGGAACTCCTCTGTTATTTCATCATCGTGACCTTGGATTTTATCAGAGAAGGTCATCCACTTTGCACGGGTAAACAGGTCTACCACCTCAGGAGTTTCTCTCAATTTCTTGGAATCCGAGTGTTCCTTTCTGATAAACCCTCCAGGCATGGTGAAAATACCCTGTTTTCGGCTTGAGCTTTGGTTAGAATGGAAATTCGGATGTGGTTTTCCCCCTTGGTTCTCAGGTTAGGGTTTCTTTGCTATTTTTATCTCCCCCTTTCACCAATTCTCTGGTTAAAATACTGCCGCCACCCAAGACTTCATCTTGTCAAAAGGAATGAATCTCTCACAGACAGAGTGCAGAGCAAATTTTTATACCAATCATATAACAGTCACACAAAAATAAAAGAATTTGATACGTGCACAGGTGAGCTTTACAGCGGTTTTTCATAAAAATGGGGAGAGTTTGTTAACAGGAATCATGGAGGTGAGTACGACGCAGCACCATTCAAAAGAAATTTTGTGTATTATATACGCAAACCACCTTTCTTGACCACAGGTAGACTGGTTTCAATTTTCCCCACTTCAAACAAGCTAATTCACCACCTTTCAAAAATTAAGCATGAGGATGGCATGTTCGAGCCTACCTCTCCTCGAGATTTCCAATTTCGATGCACAGACACGAGTTTCTCTGCTCCGGTAGCTTTCACTCTGCTTCCTAAGAGCTCCTTCCTGTAGAGAGCTTCTACTGCTTCTGGAGGATGTCACAACACTGCGAAGCAAGTCTGGGACGCAGGAATAGTTTGAACTGGGCCGAGAAATTCGGTCTAACGAACTGCAGAGGAGGAGGATGCTCACGGTGTTGAAAAACAGGTTGTGGCGTAAATGACAGTGGTTGAGGTGCGTGCTCTGGCCGGATGATTTTGAAATACGACGCAATTCATGGTGCGGGGGGTGAGGTGTCCAGGCCGAGCCATTAGACAACGTCACGGCCATCATTCCTCGGCATGTTTTTGACTGCCAATATCTATCTCCACCATTACCCGCTGTCATCCTTATCAGTCCGCCGATTTCACTGCAAATCTGCTGATTTCCCTGACTGGACACTTCCCACGTGTCGGCTCCATGTCTTTCTAGCGGAATCGAGCGTAACCATACTCGTTCAGATCCCACGAGATAGTTCTACTGGCTGTGGATGGCCAGTTGACTGACCATTGCATTTGTTCAATCTGCACATTCGTAGTCATGCAAGTTTCACAGTATAGTTCATGTTAATTTGACGAAATAAGGTTAGGCACTTACCTAGGGGTGACCACAGACGTGTTTCACAGGTTTTTGGATGTGAAGCAATGGTTTTTCTCGCTGCTGCTTCATGCACAGGTGTGGTAATTCCCTCGTCCATTTGCTGATGCCAGATGCAAGGCTTTCGGGAACCGGTCCTATGGTGGTAAATCGTTGCATGCACGGCCCCGTCTACTCTCAGCTGTGGAGAAGGTGTTCATATTTCCACGGAGCTAGTAGCATGCCTTCTGTGCTGATTTCAACTGCTCCTGACTCCATAGTGTGTATTCCAAGCGGATCAACTGCTACAGGATTCCTGTAGGACATCCTGTAGCTGCATCTCCTCCTGGGCTGCATGCTGAAACGGGCACGGCTACAGTCACGGGTGAAGGGTCCTCTTGGATCTTTTGACAGGTATAGTATGTGGGCCTTCATGTATTTGATTTGTCCCTTGGAAAAAAAAAATGGCGATCTGAGGAAAACAAGACTTTTTTACATGACTGTGCAGGGGTACAGGACCAAATGGTGGTAATGGCAATGGAAGGAGAGGAAACAGGTGATGGATGGGACAAAGGGGTGGTTGCAGGCCTCACCAACAACCTTCAAGTCTCAAATCCTCCTCCAGAATCGATTTTGGCTTGTACAAAGGTTCTACAAGATGTTTCCTGTAGAAATGCAGAACTTCCTGTAAAAAGCCCTGGAACTTCCTGTAGGAGGTTGAATCTTCACCCGAAGGTGTCTGAATCCTGGAAAGAGTGTGTGGCCATGGAGTGAGTGTTGGTGAGGATGCCTGGTAGCTTGGGATGGACCCCTGCCCTTGGTTTGTGCGACCCTCTTTATCTGCATTATATCCCTGCAACCTGCAATAATTTCAAAGATCAGACCTGTTTTTTCTTTTCTTTTTTCCTTCTTTTTTCCTTTTTTCTTTTTTTTTTTTTTTTTGAGAGACAGCAGGGGTGCCTCTATGAGGTTTTCACCCCCACTATCTGCCCTGGGCGCCTCAAATATTTTTTCACCCAACGATCATTTTTATTCCATTTCTTTATTTTTCGAGAGACAGCAGGGGCGCCTCCATGAGGTTTTCACCCTCACTGCCTGCCCTGGCCGCCTCAGAGAGGTTTTCGTCCAGGGATATTTTTATTCTCCTTTTTCTTTTTTCTTTTTTTCTTTTTTTTTGATGATCAAGGTGTGGCCAGAACAGAGGCAGAACCCTACTCTATTACTAGCACTGAGTTTTCCATAGTTTCAATGAATTCCTGGCTCGAGAGGGGTTTCTTGTAGATTTTCAGTCGATGTCCATTAACAAGCATGGGGATGGCCTCTTCATCAATGGTCCTGATAAGGACTGAACCATTATCGTTACATTTCTCCACTGTATATGGTCCTAACCATCTTGTCCTCAGCTTCCCTTTGAAATCCTTGTATTTTGAGTCATAGATCAGTGCCCAATCTCCCGGCTGGAATTGCTTCTCATTAACGTGCCGGTCATGCCATATCTTCCTCTGGAGTTGAACTACTTCTGAGTGGAGGAGGGCCTGCATTCTTTGTTCGTCTAACCCATTCAGCTGCAATAATCTCTCACATTGAGCATGGCTAAGATCTAGGTCCAACTAAGCTGCCACCTTCAATCTATTGTACTCGAACTCTATGGACAGCAAAGCTTTCTTCCCATAGACCAGCTCATAAGGTGTGAAACAGGTTGTGGTCTTCCAAGTGGTGTTGTAGGCCCAGGTGGCCTCAACCAGGCGATCTGCCCAATCCTTTCTACTGCTGCTCACAACCATGGTCAAAATCCCTTCCAATGCTCGATTAGTGACTTCCACCTACCCATTTGCTTGAGGATGATAGGGGGTGGAAGTCTTGTGCTTGATCTTGTGATGAGCGAGAAAATCTTCAATCAGGTTGGAGGTGAACTGGCTTCCTTGATCTGTGACTAACTATCTTGGGTAGCCAAACTTGTAGAAGATATTTTCCCTCAGAAACTCAGCCACCTTTTCTTATGTTGCTACTTTGATTGCCTTCGTTTCTGCCCACTTGGTCAGATAGTCGGTGCACACAATGATATAAGACCGTTGCTTTGAAGGAGGGTTGATAGGACCCAAAAAATCCATGCCCCACTTCTCAAATGGCTCAAAGGTCACTTTAGGTTGGAGAGTCATTTCATCTCTTGGAGTCAGTTTCCCCATCCTCTCACATCGGTCACACTGGTTGACGTATCTTTTGACATCCTGATGGAGAGTAGGCCAATAGTAGCCTGCCTGTAGAATTTTGAAGGCAGTCCTTTTTGTTGCAAAGTGGCCTCCACAAGGTCCATCATGACAGGTTAGGAGGATGTCAAAGACTTCCTCCTCCCTAACACAACGTCTCAAGATCTCATCTGGACCAAGCTTAAACAAGTTGCCCCCGATCCATGTGAACGGGGCACTCTCCCTTACAATTCTGTTCTTGTCTTTTGAGGACAGATGCGGAGGAAACTGTGCTGAGACCAAGTAATTTTCTATATCAGCAAACCATGGAGAGAGTTTTGAGATAGCAAATAGATGTTCATCTGGCATCTAGTCATCCACTGTTCCTTCTTCACCTGCAGGCAAGTCCACTCTAGACAAGAAGTCAGCAACAACATTTTCCTTACCTGGCTTGTCGACAATTGTCAAATCAAATTGTTGTAACAAAAGTAACCATCTAATAATACGAGCATTAACATCAGGCTTATTCATAAAATATCTAATCGCAGCATGATCAATGTGCGCAAATGTTTGATAACTGATGATGTAGTGTCTGAACTTGTTTAGGGAATGGACTACGGCCAGGAACTCTTTCTCGGTTACAGTATAGTTCATTTCTGCCTTGGACAGGTTTTTGCTAACGAATTATATGGCATATGGGAGTTTCTCCTCAATTTGTCCTAAGGCTGCCCCTATGGCTTTATTCGAGGCATCAGTGTGGATGTGGAAAGGTAGGGCCCAGTTTGGACCTCTCAATATCGGGGTGGACACGAGCTTTTCTTTCAACTCATCCAGTGCCCCTTGACAGTTGTTAGTCCATTTAAACTCAACATCTTTCCCTAAGAGTCCAAACAAAGGCGAGGCTAGCTTACTGGAGTCTTTAATGTATCTTCGATAATATCCTGCTAAGCCTAGGAAACTCCGAACATCCCTTACCTTTTGAGGAGGTGGGACCTTTTGGATGATAGCAATTTTATTAGGATCCACCTGTAATCCTTGGCGAGAAATGGTATGTCCTAGCACGGTCCCTTCAGTCATCAGGAATTCACATTTTCAGGACTGAGGGACAGGTTCATCTCAATTCACTTGGTTAGAACTTTTCCCAGATTGGTCAATGCTTCTCGGAAGTTGGACCCATAAGGAGTGAAGTCATCCATGTAGATTTCTACCGAATCATGGACCAACTCAGAGAAGATGCTCAATAATGCTCTCTGGAAAGTGGCAGGAGCATTTCATAGCCCAAAGGGAACGATAGGAAAAGGTACCCCAAGGACAGGTGAAGGTGGTTTTATCTTGGTCTTCCGGGCTAATTTGGATATGGTTATACCCACTAAACCATCTAGGAAAGGGAAAAACTTCTTCCCTGCCAGTCCATCCAACACCTGATCTATGAAAGGCAAAGGGAAATGGTCTTTCTTAGTGGCTTTGTTAAGTTCCTGGTAATCTACACTGATTCTCCACTTCCCGTTCTTCTTTGGCACAAGCACTAGGGGCGAGACCCACTCACTATCGGAGATAAGATAGATGAATCATGCATCCAACAATTTTTGCAATTCTTCTTTGACAATGTCCTTAAGGGCTGGATTCATTCTCCTCTGAGGTTTCCTAACTGGTTTACAATATTCTTTAATGTAGATGTGATGGGTACAAACCGAAGGATGGACTCCTTTCATCTCCTTATAGCTCCAGGCGAAAGCATCTAAATGTTTGTTCAGTAAGCTACACAGCTCCTTCTCCTGGAAAGGAGATAAGGAAGAGCTGATCTTCAAAGTTCTTTCGGGGCCAAACTCCACATTCTTAATTCTGGGAGAGGTTGGATCAGTCACACAGAGGTCCACTAAGGTGCTGGCTTGGGTATCCTCCACCAATTCCTCTAAGGACAATGCACTGGGAGGTGGATTCCGAATCAAGGTCTCAATCAAATCATCCTCGGTTTGAGCACCTCCCCTAGTGGTTTCTATGGTGCACAAGGGTGCAGAGTATACCTCATCCTCATCCCCTTCTTCCAGCCAGAGCGGTAAGTCATGTTCTATCAGAGGCTGGGTAGGAGGGTGTAGGACTAGCTGCTTGGACATAGGACCATTTTTGATGCTCATGTTTCCAGCTCGGCAACTTATGTAAGCATCCGCAGTGGCTAACCAAGGCCTTCCCAAAATGAGCGGGTATCTAGTAAGCTTTGCCTTTGGTTGAAGGACTAAGAAGTCCGCAGGATACTCCCAAGAGTCAACCGAGACCGAGACATCCTCCACAATCCCTTCCGGAGTCACGATGGAGCGATCTACCAATTGCAGGACTGTCGAAGTCTTCCTTAAGGAACCCTGAAGGTTGAGTTTAAGCATGGTGTCCCTGGTCATCACATTAATGGCAGCCCCTAGATCAATCAAGGTATGGGGGATAATGGTGCCATTGATGTGGACATCAACTACAGGACTCCCAGTGTCAAAATACTTTGGAAAGATTACTAGCCCCAACATTAGATCAGACAGTTGTCCTATGACATTGATTGTCGAGGCATCTCTCTTTCTCCTGCCTGGGTGCCTGAAACACTTCTCCTTAATCAATTTGTTGTATATTGGTACATCTTTGATGGCCTGGAGAAGGGGTATTTTCACACAAAACTGTTTTAGTTCCCCCAGAAGTTCAGTCTCCTCTGGGTTTGGTTGTGTGGTTACTGTTAGTCGTTCAGGAAAGGGTGGAATGGCTTTGGGTTCACTTTCCTGTTTCTCTTCCTCGTCCTCTGGGGGAGGAGGTTGGCGATCTGGAAGGGTCTTTCCAGATCGCAAGTTGATCTCCTGGATCTCCACAGCATAGGTAGGACATGTTGTTTCCCCAGTGTATACCTGCTGGGCCTGTTAGTTGTTGGGGTTCGGGTTCGGCTGGGCAGGCATCTGGGGTTTTCTTGGAGGAGCAGGAGGTAATGGTTGTGGTTGAGCCAGCGGTGGAGGCAGAATGGCGAGAGGAGAGTTGTATTGGGGCCTCCACCCCGGTTGAGGTGCATTCCACTGAGGCTGTGGCTGGACATGTGAGTGAAACGAATGAGCAGTGGGTTGAGAATGGTATTGAGGTGGATAAGACCACGGAGTAGGTGCAGACCAGGAAGGATGAGTAGGGGGACCCCAAGAAGGCATGTGAGCAGATTGGTTGGGGCTATAATAAGCTTGGGATGTCCCTTGCATCCCCTGCTAATAAGGTCTAGGTCCATGCGGTCTCCTTTGGTTGAGGAAGTAGAGAGGTTCAGTGGGTGCCTCAGTCCCTTGCTACATGGCTTTGAATCTGGGCAAGGTTGGGCATTGGTTTGTAGGGTGGTTCTCCTCACAAACAAAACATACCTCCACTAAGTGCAATGGACACTGGTTCTTAGGGTGCTTCCTCGTACATCTGGGGATTAAAAATGGCCAAAGCCCTCTCAGCTTCCTCTTTCTTTTTTTCAATTCGGAAAGTATCAAGTTGCATGGCAATGGTCTATCTCATCTCACTTTTGAGGTCTTCCATCTGATTAGCAAACTCATGCTTGGAGAAGGTAGTACTAGCTGAAAGTGGATTCCCCCTACCTCTTTTCTGGGCTGCCCTAGAGTGATTTCTAAACACAGTATTTATGTCCTCATAAGGTAGTTGGTAAATATCTCCTCCAACTAGCATGTGAAGGGTATCTAGAAGGTCTTCAGGGACTCCTCGGAGCAGAACCAACTTTAGAGATTCAGGGTCAAGTGTGCACCTAGCCCATTTATAGCTAAGTTGGAACCTTTCCTCATAGTCCTCTAGAGACTCATCATTTCCCATGGTCATCCAAAAGATTTCCCCCTTGGCTTCCTTTGACCTACAGTAATCCTGGTATTTGTTGTTAAAGGCTTGCTGCATCTGAGCCCAAGTAGTGATACTGTTTCCAGGTAATGCCATGAACCAGCGTAATGCTGCATCCTTGAGGGTAGAGGGAAAAAGTTTCAACTTTTGCTCATCTTCTGTATAGTCATAAGTTCGACAAAGGACAGCAAACTCAAACAGGAAGGTATCAGGGTCTTCAGTGGTCAATCCATGGAAATGAGGTAAGGCTGAGGGACTTATGTTCTTCATTTTCATGTCCCCGTTAGTTTCTCGGATGGGTAAGGTACCTTCTATTCTCTCATCATTGTCTCTACCATTTATGTTGTCAGCCATAGTCTCACAAGGAATATTTTCTTGCTCTTCTTCTATTATAGGATCTTCGTATATTTCAGGAGGTTCACCTATAGGTTCTTCTGGATCACTGCCACCAAAGAAGAGAGAAGGGTGACTTAGTGAAGTGGTGGGGGTGTTCGGTAGGAATTTTCCAGTATTATCTCTCTTCCTACGAGGCATGAAAGGACTTTTGGTTGTTTTTGATTTTTTCTGCTTGTACCTGCAGAACTGAAACAGATGGAACTGCAACTAACTAAAATCTATCTAGCAGAAATGAAAAGGCAGAATTGAAATGAAAGCGGGGAAAGACTAATCTATTTTGCTGAAATCAAATTGCGAGAAGGAAATACTAGACTACACTTGCAAAATTGAAATTCTATTCTATGCTTGCAGAATTGAAAGGTTAATATACGAAAGCAGGAAATGTCTAGTTTACTTTTGCAGAAATGAAATTTTAGAATGGAAATGAAATAAACTACTTAGCAGAAGGCGAGAGTAGGAAAATAGAAGAAAAGAAACAATCACAAATACTCTGACGCTTCCCCGGAAACGGCGCCAAAAAGAGGTGGTGAGCTCCAGTATTGTAGCACTAATGCTACAACTCCTGGGACTCCCTTATTTACTTTTATCAACCCGGTAGTTCGTAACAAACTTGGAAGCAACGGTGTTGTATGCACAAGTACTAGCTCTTGCCGCAGCTGTCACTTGGTCAGCTGGCACAAGTCCACTAGGGGCTCAAGCCAACTTCTATGGGCTCTGAGAAGAAGCTTCTTAACCGATGGATGAAAGCTACTTTAAAGAAGGTTGATTTACTTGCAAAAAGACAGTGAAAAGCTAAAAGAAAACACAAACCCTAGCAAACCCTAATTCTACCAGCTAACTCTATTGATGCCAAGAAGAGGATGCAAACTACTGAAGGAAATGCCATTGACTTCTAGGAAGGTAAATACATGTATCTAAGCTACTTCTACAGTAACATCTGAAAGAAACATCTTTTTGTATTTTTGAATAAGTTGCCAGAGTTATTGTGCATATGATTTGACTGTTTTTGGGTTGTGCAGAGGTGGATATGCAAGATGAAATGCTTGGGAAAGGTTAATAAGGTTAAGAGAGGGCCTAAGGGGTCCCTAACACCCTTCCATAGAGTTTCACTGAGTTTGGCTGTCAAGAAACCTCATTCGCGAGCCTCTACAGGAAGTCTGCAGGGGTTCTACAGGATGTCTGCGATTTTCTACAGGATGTCTAGAATTTTCTACAGGATGTTCAAAGATGAGGTTTTTGGTGGATGAATGGAGAGGGAAAGGTGAAGGAGTGAGTGTGGAGGTAGGGTGAGGGTTGGAGATGGTCTAGAACTCGGTGGATGGAGTTGTGGACGGGTGTGGATGGTTGTATTTGGTTCAAAGGAGACTAGAGCAATGTTACACACAAAACTAGGGTTATGGGAGCGAATGGCGAACAGGAGGCAAGGATTCTAAGTAGAGGGTGGAATGGATGGTGCCGATGGCAAATGAACAGATGAAGGAGTGGTACAGGTACTCTGCAAGGCGCTTTTTTCCAACTGATCCAACGAAGACCTATAAATTCAAAATCCTAATTATGATGACCTAAATCTGCTAGTTGCCAATAAAGAGAATGAACAGAAGTGTGACCTGTAATGAAACCATGTGTTTTAACTCATGCAACTAAGAAAATGAAAGTTTGAGATTGCAAACAACTTCTACACATAAAAATCAAACACTAGTGATTGCATGGCATGACAAAATTAGTGTTTTTGTGGGCAGCAAAGTTATCCTGATCCCAGCTCCAGATCCTACTGAAGGAGAGGTGAAACCAGAGATGTTTGATGGCCCTTTTCTTGAAGCTTTTTCCTCTTAAAAACCTATCAAAAAAATCTGAGCATTCAAAAGTCTATCTAACCATTTACAGTGACCTATTTAATCATCAAACTTTAACCTACTTAATAGAAATGTTTTTGCAAATGCATAAAGAGCAACTAGCAATACATAGAGGAGGCCTTAGCACTCGGGTTGGGCCCAACCCCAAGAGCTACAGGCTCCTATAAAAGACTTAGATCTGATACCAAGTGGAGCTACTTATCATTATTCAAAAATAACCATCATAAGAAAGTTGTACAGCAGTAGCTACAATAAAACAGATTGAGCAAACTGATAGCACTATAGTGCAAAAATAACAATGGTTCCAAAAGTAAAATACGAAGGCTGAGGCCTTCCTATTTGTACAATACGAGGGGGCTAGCAGCCCTCATAGATTCAAGGGAGCCCCAACTGCTAGTGAACAGTCACTCCTCCAAAATCTGCTTGGCTGCCTTTAAAACTCGGTTTGGTGGCCTGTGGAGATCGGTGTTGAGGGTGGAGATTTCGAGGAAGGCCATTTAATGCAAGGGACAACCTCCCTACGAATCCTAACCTCAAGCTTGGCTGTCAGCTCACCCATGATTGCTTGGTTTTGCTCCAAAATTTGTCCAAAAATCTTGAAATAACCACGTATTAGCCTCCTAGGTAGAGTGACCACCCTTATTCGTTCAAATAACATAAACATACTAGGAAAACATGCATAATCTATGAAAAATGGAGGATTGAAGAAGGATAATTAGGAAAAATGAGCCCAATAGGTTACCCAATTTGGGGGCTCATCGGTACCTTAGAGTAACACTATTGAAACCACTCTTTTCCCATATATGAAGATTAACTTTACGCTTTACCCAAAAATAAAAATACATGTCAAGGTTCTCATCATTTGGCATAATTAATAAATAAAGACTTATGTATAACAAGACTTTTATGGCAATGTAAAAAGATCTATGTGTAGTATAGATTGGCACATGTAAAGAAATAGAAAAAGATGTTTATTTATTTTTTTAATGCGAATTGGGGTTCGTTACACTATTAGTCTAACTTTCTTGGTGCAATTCATTAATCGGCCTAGAGCTAGGTGCTGGATAGAGGAGAAGGATAGAGAATTATGTATTATGTAGTTCTCGGATTCAAGAGTGAGGGACTAAAAGTTGTGATTGTGCAATTCACAATCGAAGGAGGCCTGAGAAGAAATACTATATAGTTGAGGGAAACATTGACACACTGAGGCAGGTTTGCCCACCATGACTGCACAATGCGTAGTTCAGGAGAGAGAATGGCCACTAGATTGTGTAATTATGTAGTTCAAAGAGATAAGGATGAAACCTGCGAATTGAAACTGTGTAGTGCGTAGTGGGAGGATGACTAGGAGGCAAGGTTGCATAGTTCTAGAGAGCAGGAGGAAATTCTTGAGCACTGTGACTATTCACAACATAGTCCTTGGAGGCAATGACTACACATTGTGCAATTTTAGGAAGCAGGGATGCTAACTAAGGCTTTCAAATATGCAATGTGTAGTTCAGGGAGGCAGAGTGAGGTAGGGTTGGTCAGGCAAGAAATTCTCCAAAATATGGCAAAGTTTGGGATCAATGAGGCAGAGATTAAACCATGACGAGACTTTATCATGATCACACACATGGAATGACTGCTGACACAACAACGAACACTTAATACCAAAAAATCAACATGAACCCATTTAAACAAAAGAAAAACGAAACTTACCTTGAAGTGCAATAATTAGGATGCACATTGCAGCACATGTGACGAAACCAACAAAACAATGCATAATACTTTCGGAATGAGTCTTATATGTGTCTCTATGGACCCATTAGAATGAAAATTTCTTGTTAAAGATGCACTATAACTCCCTTTTACAATGTGTGACACTTTCCGTGCCAAAAGACGACACTTAATGTTTCTTCACAAAGGTACCAAGAAACTTAGAGAACAAGTATAGAATTTATTTTACTACTAGAAAGAACAACTCATAAGGTTAAAATAGGATCCAAAGGTTGGATATAGGCCAAAATTTGGAGGATGTTATAGTAGCGACAACGCATGGTCAACCATTGTCAACCATGATTGAGTGTGACAAGCTTCATGGAAATCTGACAAGAATTGTCGCAATGTGACAAGCAATGTTACAATCATTGCCATAATGGTATATTACATTGAATAAATTAGAGTTTAATATTCTAATTTACAATATTGGGTTTAGGGTTTATAACCGTACCATTTATAATATTAATCCTAGGGTTTTTAATCCATTGGGTTTATAATATCAATAATCCCTTGGTTTTATAATATTAATGCCTAATGTGTACAATAATATATTATGATTTTTAATCTTAGGGTTAACAATATTTATTTTGGCTTGATATATTAATCATAGGGTTTAATATTAATCGTAAGGTTTAATATTAATCGCCTAGGTTTATAATCACTAAGGTCATCCAAGATCAACATGATTAGAATGGTCAATCAATGTCTACCAAGGTCAATGTCCCAACAATATATTACATTTCAATTCCCTATGGTCAAACATGGCCAACCATAGCTAACCATTGTTAACTATGGTAAACCTTTCTCACCATGCTCAACCATGGCCATACATGGTTATATGTGGTCAACCATGGCAAGTCATGGTCAACCATTATCAACAATTTTTTAATGTGGTTAACCATGGTTGAATATGGTCAACCATCGCCAAACATGATCATCGTGTGACAAGCATTGTCGCAATGCGGCAAGTAGTGTGACAATCATTGCCACAGTGATGCATTACATTACAATACATTCAATGTCGCATTGCAACATTGAATAAATTCAAGTTTGATATTCTCGTTTTTAATATTGGGTTTATTGTTTAGGGTTTATTCATGTTTATAATATAGGGTATAGGGTTTATAATCTTAAAGTTTATAATCATAGGGTTCACAATGTATATCCCAGGGTCTAATATTATTCCCTTGGGTTTATAATATTAGTCTCTAATATGTAAAATAATATATTAGTGTTTATAATATTAGGGTTTACAATATTAATCTTAGGTTTTGTATATTAATCTTAAGGTTTATAATATTAACCCAAGGGCTTAATACTAATCCCTTAGGTTTACAATCTCTTTTGTTTATAATATTAATCCATTTGATTTATAATCCCTTCAGTTTATTAATCCCAAGAATTTATAATATTAATCCATTTGGTTTAACAATTCCTTAGATTTACTAATGATTTTGGATTATAATATTAATCCTTTAGTTAATTCATTGTAATAATATATATCTATATATATATATAATCTTCTGGGTTTTTAATATAAATAATCCATTGGGTTTATAATATTAATACATTGGGTGACTTATAATATTAATCTCATAAGTTAATTCATTGTAATAATATTGGTTTTTATTTTTAATATATATTTGTTTAATTATTTATATATATGAATCATATTATATTATATTTTAATTTAATATATAGTCTATATTATCAATGTATTCCAATTATACATATAGAAATATATTTACAATTATATTAATACATATATAATAATTATTAATTTCAATATAAAAGTGATAAATAAATAAATATTAATAATAACAATTAAACACGTTAATTATATTATAATTTGAAATATAACTATTAACATATTAATTATAAATATATAATAATATAATTTTTATTATTTATATAATTATTAACAATCAAAATATTTTACATTTGTTAAATGTACACTTAACCATTATTAATTAAATATGTTTATAATAATAAGTACATTTTTCACAGAGAAATACATCTCCCGAAACACAAAACCAATAAACTAAAAAACGAATTAATCACTAAACTACCTTGACTAAAATCCTTTTAGTATTATATTAAATTAATTTATATTAATATTATAGAGATATTAGAAACTTATGTGAGCTTTAAGCATCATCAATAACATAAAGAATATTAAATACGAGGTGGTTCACAAAGTCCACAGTATTAAAATTTAAAACGGTGAGTTTCTTTGTTAAATGCGATGGTCACTCTACCGAGGTTAATCTTAAATCGTTACCAATTTTGAAATTCGTTAAATGCTATTAAAGTATTGCATTTGGCAACTTTTTCACATGGCTAGTATTTTGCTAGTATGTTGTAATTTGGAATTTTTTTCATTGGCCATACAATCATTTTTATTTTTAGGTTTTTATATTTGTTTTTGATAATATTAAGTTTAAAATTTTGTCCTTTTAGAGTAATGTTTGGATAATAAATTAATTTTTTATTAATAAATATTTTGTTAAAATATTACTTTTCAATAACATAATTATATTAAAAATTTTCACATATTTATTATAAGATAAAAGAAAGATGATTATAATAACATATTGAATTATAAATCTTGGTTTGAAATTGAATGGAACACTCAGAGTAAAAAATCTACAACTTTGAAATAATATTAAGTTTAAAATTTTGTCTTTTTAGAGTAATGTTTTGATAATAAATTAATTTTTTATTAATAAATATTTTGTTAAAATATTACTTTTCAATAACACAATTATGTTAAAAATTTTCACATATTTATTATAAGATAAAAGAAAGATGATTATAATAACATATTGAATTATAAATCTTGGTTTGAAATTGAATGGAACACTCAGAGTAAAAAATCTACAACTTTGAAATCAAATGTCTTTGACGTAGACATGCTATAGCAATTGTATATATAAGATATGACTAAGGATATCTTATAGGACATATAAGATGACAAAGAAAGTAAAACTATAATATGGGCTATCCTTTGTGTGCACTCCACGATCATAAACACATGGAATCAGTGTGTGGGTCCATGGTGGATAGTTTGTAGTCAAGCAAGCACTGTGTATTAAAAGTGTTTTAATATTTCATAAGTGGCAGTAGGTTTTATTCGTCATTAGCCATATAGTTTAGAGATTTTAAGTGATATGTTGGCGCATTGAAGATCTGATGCAAACATTGGTTGAAGTGACACTTTAACTATTCCACAAGTGACATTGTTATATGATAGTTTTCATAAGTGAGAAGTAAGTCAGTGACACTACGACAAGACCTCTACCTAAACAATCCAATAATGGTGGGTAGGCAATACACTCATGGAGAGAAAGTGGCAACAAGCAAGATTCTAGTCCAAATTCATTATGATAAGGAAGATGTTTTTTTCTTTCGACTATGTAGGCTTGAAGATGGGACAAGGAATATTTTTTGTTGTTTCAGCTACGTAGGTTCGATGATGCACTAGCACACTCATGCATTGATTGTTTGTTTTATTCAAGTGGTATTTTTAATGATGTCTACATAAGAGATAAATGCATATTCATTGGAATTCAGTGAAACTATTTGGAATTGGATTCTAATCCAACTTACCTTGATCAAATGAATGATTTACGAGTTATTGAACGACATTCCTTCCATGAACAAGATGTTTCAAACCAAGCCAAATTTGTTGTGTTGTGGGCATATCTATATCCATTATATATATATATATATATATATATATATATATATATATATATATATATATATATATATATATATATATAACTAACATTATTTGATAAAAAATATCTATAGACTAGATGCTTATTGATCACTTATTTTTATGGACATATATTTAAGGAGACTAGGTAATAGCCTTTGTTGAATGGTCTCAAATATGTCCTTATACTAAAGGTCATTTTTCACAAGATGGATATATTTTAATTCCTACTTGAATAACAAAATGTTTTTTCTTCTTTGTGTGTGCACATTCGAATTCACTAGGAAGCTCCCTTCAATTGGCATGGTCCACTCACATGCGCCAAGTTGCATCACCAAGAAAGAAAAAAAATCATAGGTTAAAAGGGGCTTCAATAAATTTGTACATGGAAAATTGAAAGCTTCCAATATTAATGACACAAAAGAAAATAGAGAAAGGCTAAGATGTGAAGCCTAGGAGTGAAAATACACAAAATCTTTATCTACAAGTTTAGAGTTTTTATTTGTAATAATTCCTAAAGCATTAAAACAGCCAAATAAAAGCCATTTCTTGATAGTTTTGTTAAAAAAGTTTCCAAAGTAAGGTATCTACATTTTTTTTTCTTAAGCTTGGTAGGTCCATCCATTTTGTATTATATATTAGGCAAATTTACACCACACAAATTCACCGGGTGGCATCAACTTGCCCTGAGGGTAAACCCAGTCTGTTGGCCACTGGTCAACGTTATACTCCATCCAAAAACAAAATTGCTTCAATCTTTCTAGCCAAGATAGATAAGTCTCAATCTCATGTCTGAACACTATATAACTGTAATAATTAGCATATGCAATAGGAAACTTAAAAGCTAACCACATAAACAAAAACTATGCATGAGGACTCAAGTCTTTCTACTCTTTCTGCTCATCGGAGATAGAGGCTACATGAGCAGGATCTTCAGCATTTGCCCCCAGCATTCCATACAGCTCCAGGATGCAAGGGATGTGGTGGTCGATTCGATCCATCTTGATGTCCTGTTTATGCAACTGAAAGAGGATTTTTTCCATGTGTTTTTTATAACTGGGCATGCCCTGCACTGTGACCGCCATCCCCACAGAGATTTGTTCCATCGCTTTACCAAGCAAACTTTTCATTAATAAATACAAGTAAAGGGTGTGCTTAAATTGCGTAATTCTACCATGAGTATTCCCTGGATCAGGGACCATCGTCCTCCAGTAATTAATCTCTTCCTCTAATTCACTTTCCTGTTTTATCATCGCTTCCCAGTCTTCAATCAACTTCTGAATTCCTTTGTCCGTCTCATCTCAGTATGTCGTTGTTGCCTCTGCAATGAGGTGCTCAATAGGCTTATGGACCCTGCGAGCTTCTGATGTGCGTGACCCCTTGTTTGTCTGGTGGGTTCGAGACTCTCCTACCTTGATCATGCTCTCTCATTTCTTGAGCCATAATCTGAGTAGTGATGCCTTGTGGATAGTCAAACGAAGTTAGGTCTGTCAACCCTTCCACATCATTCCATTGTCACTGTTCACACAATGCCTCTCTTCCATGCTTTACCATCTATGGGTTAAGGTAGTCCAGAGCCCACATGTGGCCAAGGGAATTGGGTTGCAGACTTATCTCCCAGGGCTCCGCAAAGTGCCTCTCCCCCTTGTCATCGTGCAATTTCATATCATCCCGCTGCGTCTAGAGCCAAGCCCTCAGGCCTGTCCAGAGCCTAGCTCAATCCTTGCTTTTATACCCACTTTCACCTCCCTTGGCCAGTAATTTCCAGCCATGGGTATGCTTGCCCCTCTGTCCCAAATACCGCCCAGGGTCCCTAGCTTTGCCCTTACTACCATGTAGGTGCCCATTTCCCCATAGTTTTCTCGGTTTTCTACTGCCATGGCTGATATCTCGACCCCCTGCTCACAACTCTTTCTTGCCTCCCTTCAGCACCTAGCCCCCCAAGAATGGAAAACCCATTATCCCCTATTCCCCTCGTCTGGGTAACTAGGTAAAGGCCGGCGTCTCTTCTCGCCCCATCATTACCCATGCTACTACCCAGATTCTGATTCGAATGGGATAAAAACAAAATGCAGAGCCAGGCCGGCACTCCCTGTCCTCCCCCAGCTTCTCCCATATAGCACTACTCCCCATTGGGCTGGCCTCTTGCCCCTCCCTTCCCCCAAGAAAAACCCCAACCAGATCATGTAATTGATAGGTGAACCCAACCAGATCATGGAATTGATGCAGGAGCGAGATTGAATTATATACCAGGAAACTGTTTGTTTTTGGCAGCCAAGGTGTCTTCGTCCCTCTCCAGCTCTAAGTTGCCTGCCAACTCCACAACTACTCTCACTTGCCTTGCACAACGAATTCCCTAACCTTCTCCGTCACCCTTCCTTATTCCTTCCTCTGCCACCTTGCCAGCCCACTGTCCATGCATTCATTTCACAAGACACCGCACCCCTGCCTTGACCATGTGGGTGACGACTGTAGTTATGGTCTTTGTACAGACCATATCACATCCCAGTCTGTTGCCTCTGACACCCTCCCTCATCCCAATCTGGAGAAAGTAAGATATCTACATTATTATAGTGTTTACAAGTGATTTCTTCAAAACTATTTCTAGTTTTAATTAATTTACAAGAATTATAAAAATCTTAATTTCCTAAAAAAAAAACATGAAAATAAAATAATATTTTTTTTTATGATAATATTAATTAGAAAATTTGCACTAACAAATATTAACTAGCAAAAACAATTTCTATTATTATCGCTTATTATCGTTTTCCCTGCCAAGCCACCTATAAAGCATGAGTTATCATAATATAAATGTGAATAGTAAAGAATCAAATAACTATCTCAGCAAATTTCAAATGGTCATTAAAAAAACAAAAATCACATTACTTTATCAATTTCCATTACAAAATTAAAATTAAAATATAAAAGCTTTTTAAGATTTGAAATATTTGTAGATGTTCTAGCATTTCAGGTTTTCTCTCTTCTGGTAGTTTTAATCATGTATTCAAAAATTAAAATATAAAAGCTTTTTAAGATTTGAAATACTTGTAGATGTTCTAGTATTTCAGGTTTTCTCTCTTCTAGTAGTTTTAATAATGTATTCAAAATATTTGACCAATTGAAAGTCTAAAATTAACAATCTTTTGTTTCTCTTAATGTAAAATGTCAATCTTTTTCCGGGGATAAAATAAATATTTTGACCAACATCACGGTGCCACTAGAAATCTTTGGACAAGCCCATTGGACAACTAAAAACCGTCAATTCAACCAGATTATTAAAACCATGTAAATAATAACATATTAATAAGTTTAAAAAAAAACGCAACAATTAAATCATTTTACATAAAAATTGTAAATGACAGCCAAATACTATAAATATTATTAGCCTGTCCTCACCTCATCTAACCTTCTAATTGAAATTTGAAATTACACGAACCAGGGCCTGCATCTAAGTTGATGATTATTCTGGAAGCGATATAAGCTGTAATTATTTGGCGGTGTAGAAGGTTTGGGACTAAAAATGCCATCCTATGAGTCACTTGAATAATATGTTTCTGAATGCTATTTAGTTTCATTAAACAGATGGATATATATATGTAATTTTTTTCATTAAATGTAAGTGCAAAGTTCAAACCAATCTATTTATATGAAATTTATTCATTATGAAAATTCAGCTTTAAGTTCAAATCTTATACTACCACATCCACTATTGAACAAAAGGAGCTCCCACACAAAGTATGGGGCAGTCATACATACCTCAGTTTCTTATGGAGCGCTGAGACACATGTTTTATTCAAAGGCTAATGCCAAAACTCACATAATTGTCTTCCATATACACTGTTTCCTGTGCTTTCAAATGATAAGAATAATTTGAATTTCTTTTAATCTTTTTCCATACAACAAATTTGAAAAATCAACTAGTCAATGTAAAATACAACTAAAATTAATTCAAATAGAAACTAAGAATATATAGACAAAAAGTACTCATTTCTTTGTTACTTATTAAGGTTATAACCGCAAGAATAGAATAACCCACAGTTTCTGCGATTTTGAAGATATAATTAGAGTGCAAACCGCATATGATAAGACAAACTGTTCGGATTTCAAAAAGTTAAGTTTCGTAGTAGTAAATTTGTTCGAATTCCAAAGTTTTGTACTAGATGATTTGTTTGGATTTCAAAAACGTACGAGGAAGATTCCAAATTAATGTTTATTTTATGACAAGATCCTCTTATTATACTACATTTAGTCCACGTTAGTCCACGTTGGAAGTGAAGGGAAACTTCACCCCAGGGAAAGGTGCCATTTATTCCACGATGGAAGTGAAGGGAAACTTCAACCCAGGGAAAGGTGCCATTTATTCCACGTTGGAAGTGAAGGGAAACTTCACCTCATGGAAAGGTGCAGACCGTATTAATAACGGTTTGCAAAAAAATAAGACGTAAAAAATATGTTCTACACCCTTAAAAACACTTCACCCGATACGATTATTTAAAATTTTAAACGTATTTTAAGTGCAAAATGGCGAAATTCCCGTCAAATGCCAGCCCTGCAGGAAAGAACTTCAGAAAGTTTATCATTATACGAGGACAGTGTTACCGGGAAAAGTGTCTATTTAGAACTTCTCTATCCTACTAAGGTGTGATAGCTGCTTTAGAAACAAACAGAGAAAACTACTTTTGTATTTCCTTTATGAACTATAGATAGAGAGGAATAGAAAGGACCGACCTGTGTCTTGCGCTAATCCTTTGATCCAATCCCTCTCTTCTTTGACAGCTTCCAGCTACCTGCTCCCTTACTTGCCCAGCTTCACCAACTACCTGTAAGATCACAGAAGAAGAACACTATACAAAGACATGGATCTATATTTATAAACAACTTAGGATCAGTTTTAAGTTAACCATACAAATGTAACAGGCATCAATGATACAAAAGCATGGAGGAAAAACTCAAATAGTTTTTATTGATAAACAAGAAGATCCAGGAGGAGTTACAACCGATGGTTCCTGACCCAGCATCAACCTCCCAGCAAAGAAGCCCCTCTTCACCTCCAACAAAGCATAAATCACCCAATACTCTGATGTTTGTCTCAAAACCAACAGCAATTCCTTACAATGTGCAAAATTCCAGCCTCTGGATCTCTGGGATGAGGGATCCATATATAGATGTATGTAAGGAGGATGAGTCAGCTTGTGATTTGATTAGTGTCTTCTCTGTGTTAGTTCTTGCTTCCACTTGGAGACTGAAGGCCTCTTACTCATCCTTGGTCGAGTTTAGTGAGGCAAGTGTCATAGGAGAAGATTCTGGAAGCTTCCATTGTCTCTCCACCTCGCGGAATGACACTGCCATTTGTCATTTCTCGCCCAACGCACCCTCATAGTACATTTAGGTGCGTTGCAACGCACCTAGCCAGTGTGTTTAGGTGCTATGCAATGCACCTAGCCAGTGGAGCAGCTAAAATGATCTTGTTTTGACTTATTCTGACCAGTTTCTGGTGGAGAACTTCTAGGAGAAGCTGTAATTTGTTGACCTTGTTCCTTTAGGGGTTAGAACAACACTTTTAGGGACTTAGGAGCCCTTGGTTTATGGACATTTCATGGTTGGAGTTTGCAAGGCACAAAAATGTCTATAACAGACAGTATTGTCCTACGGCAATGGGATAACAGAATTATTAACTTAACCTTATTGAATATCATAACATTAAGGAATCGACGTCACTTCTCTTGAATAGTACTGGAATAAGATCGCGAAACAATTTGTTATTACCTACAATATCATCTGAGAATGTCAACGATCTCTGGTTATCTCCGCCGTGCACTTACAGAAAGGTCCAATCCTGATGTGCGTCGGATGCACATTTCTCGTCCAGTGGCTTGCATCTCTTCTTCTGTTCATTACCAGATAACAGAGAAGTTACATGTTAGAATGGATTGCTGGTATGGCCTACCTAGTTTACTGACATATATAAATCCATTGAATTCAAATTCATACTGGATTGAACAAGAACGAAGGGCAGGACGGATGGAAAATATAAACCAATGCTTGTCATTCTTCTTACATCAATATTGTAATGCAATGCCTACTGTGGCATGTCTGCGTAAACAGAAAATCTCTGTATCCTAATCTATTCATTCTATTATATCTGGTGATGTTAAAATGCCGAACGTTTAATAAGTTTAATAAATCATTGACTCCATTTCAAATATATATAAAACGGATTAATGCGGGGAAGAACATTGCTATTAGGTTACGAGCACAAGAACTAATTAGTACCATTGACTTAGTGGTCCTTTATCTCTTGTTCCGGTGCTGATAATTATTGCGGATTACATGTCATTGTGCAGTGCAGTCGCAGGACAGTTCTCCTTTGGCAGACAGGAATGCATGTCTGACTAGTAGGCAAGGCTGAACACCAGACAGATTCACTGGTGCATGTAACAACAAAATTTAAAATGCACAGCGATCACTATTAATAACATATATACACATGTGCTTTATAGCATCGGCTGCAAACATTATTAATGGGCAGACTTCAACCATGGATCATAGTATCATCCTCCCTTCTACCAAAGGAGAACTACCTGTAACTTCCCTGCGCAAATCAAAATCAAAACAAACGACTTTTACCATGTGTAAAGCGATAAGGACCATAAGGTACCCTAAATACTACAAGTTTACCGAATATACTGAAAATATCATGAGATTGTATAACGGGATGTGGTATAAACGATATATATCCCAGGTACAGGAATGGGGCAAAAAGGAACAAACGGACGTATCTACTTGTGTGCGGGGAGTAAGCCATATCATATCACAGCTAGTGGAAGAGGGCAAAAAGAATCAAGTGAGCAGATATACTTGTGAAGTTTCTATGACACGACTAGTTCTCCACATTTTATGCCTAACAATGGGAATCCATTACGTTTTATTACGTCTGCCCTTTCTCGGTTGACATTCCCTCAATTCCTTAATATTTTCGCTAGTCGTTGTGTTTAGATAGTTTCAATGAAAATTTTACATATTTTTCTTTATACATTCCTCAAAATGGTCACTCTTACAATTTAGCCTTTTAACTTTTCCTCCTTCCTTCGAATTAATCAGAACAATATGCAGACAACAACCAACTTTTCCACCATTCTTTGACTCTGGCATATGAATATGCGAACAAATACAGTTGCTAGCGTACGTATAATGCTTAACGAGAAGCGTGGAATAAACAATAACATATACGAGGTAGAGCAAAAGGGAAAAAGGGATAAATAAACTTACATGTCCTTTTAATTGATAAAAAATGCGACTAATCTAAAAAGTTTTAGAACTGTGTTATAAGTATGAAGGTTGAATTTTTATATAACCTTGGTTTGTGTTATAAGTATGAAGGTTGAATTTTTATATAACCTTGGTTTTCTTTTATATATTGTATTTAGGTTTTTTTCCATATAATTTTTGCATCACCACCACTAGGTAACTTCTCAAATGAAATTGTTTATTCAGTCAAATTGCTCATAGTTATATACACGAGGGAGTGACTCTTGGGTTTCATTTCCGAATGACTCTTCTTTTTCCATTATTTATTATTTACATTATTTACAATTGTTCACCCAATCCCCATGAATAAGTGTCAACATTCCCCCTTTTAATATGAAGGGATGTTGGTGAATCCAAGCATCATTTTGAATCTTTCAAGCTTTTCTCATCCAAGTGCTTTGGTGATGATGTCTGCAATCTGCTCATTAGTGGAACAATGGAGTAGATGGATTGTCTTGGCCTCAACATGATGTAGAATCAGATGGTATTTTGTATTCATGTGCTTCGGTCGATCATGAAACTTTGGGTTCTTGGCCAAATTTATTGCATAGGTGTTGTCAATCATGAGTGGAATCGAATGTACTTGTTTTACCTGCAAATCCTCCAAGATTTTCCTGAGCCAAACAATTTCTTTTGTTGCCTCAGCTGTTGCCACATATTATGCCTCTGTTGTGGAATCTGTTGAAACTGATTGTTTGCGTGATCTCTAGGAGACAACTCGTGACCCAAGACTCATAGCATAACCAAAAGTAGATACCCCAGTTTCTCTGTATCCATCGAAGTCTGAATCAGAGTATCCAATCAAGCTAAAGTCGCCCACCAGTGTATATTTGAGCCCAAAGTCTTGAGTTCCTTTCAAGTACTTTAGAACTCTTTTTGTAGTAGACCAATGTCCCTCACAAGGCTTTCGCATAAACCTGGAGATGATTCTAACAACAAACAAAATGTCGAGTCTGGTAGTGGTGAGGTAGTTGAGACTTCCTACAAGTTGTCTATACTTTGTTGAATCCTCAAATTCTTTTCCTTCAATGGATGTGAGCTTTAAGTTTTGTTCCATTGGAGTAGTTAGAGGATTTAATTCAGTGATGCAAACCTATTCAACACATCTCCAATGTAGTTATTTTGAGCAAGGAATATAGACTTCGGATGTTGAGTTACTTCAATACCAAGATAGTAATGAACATATCCCAAATCAGTCATTTCAAAACCTTTCCTCAATTTCATCTTTATGGATGCAATGAAGCTCTCATTGTTTTGTGTCATCAAAAGATCATCTACATATACCACAAGATGTACAAGTGTTTTGCCAACTTTCTTGCCAAACAACGTTACATCATCAAGATCATAATGTTTGAAATTGAGTTTCAGAAGATGCTGAGTTAATTTTTCATACCAAGCTCGTGGTGCTTGCTTGAGGCAATACCAGGATTTCACAAGCTTGCATACTTTATGTTCATGTCCTTTCACAACAAATGCTTCAGGCGAGGACATAAAAACATTCTCTTTTAGATCTCCATTCAAGAAAGAAGTTTTTACATCCATTTGACGGACTTTCCAACCGTTCTGAGCTGCTAGGGAAAAGAGTGTCTAGATGGTAGCCGATTTTGTTGTGGGTGAAAAAGTCTCCTCATAATAAACCCCTTCCTTTTGTGCAAAAACTTTTGCCACAAGCCTGGCTTCGTGCTTGTCAAGTGAGCCATCAACTTTATACTTGTCCTTGTAGACCCACTTGCAGCCAATTGTGATGCAGGGTTAACCCTGCAATACCCAGAATCTCCCCATCTCATGCATATACAAATCCGTCTCAAATAATTGCCCAATTAAACTTCAATACACGGGCAAATTCAACAACTTAAATTCGCGGAAGCTCTTCAAATATCTTATTCACAAATTTCTATGTTTTAGAAAAAACCCACGCTTCAAATCTTTTTTTCATGCAATCAACCCCAAATCTTCATTTCAATCCAAATTTAGAAACTTCATGCGGAATCTTGCTCTTTTTAGCTTCAATCTATTGTTAAATCCCATTCTAATAACATTCACATATGGCTGGATTCAATCAAAAGAATTCACTCATGTTTTAAAAGCTCGACCTGGCAATTCATACTACTGCAATCCAAGTAATGTTTGCTTCTTCTATTAAATGTTCATAGAACATTTGAACAAATATTTGAATTGGTTTAAGTTCTGGCTCAAATACACATGCATCCCTTAAAACTTTGGTAATTGGTTAGCAAACCAATGCCCTAAAACATTCATTTTCAAATTCTGCTATGGAAATTACAAAAACTCATATTTATATTCAAAAGCCAATCACTAACAACAACATACCTCCCATGAATTCAACAACGCTTTCTCTTCTACCCAATTTCCACAGCGTTTTCTCTGCATTCGATTTTAAACGTCTACGTGTCGATTGTCCCATTTTTCTAAGCCAGAACTTGACGCTTTAACAAGAATTAAGCTGTTGTGAGATATAAGTCGATCTCCATCTTCCAATAAGCATGCCTTCAATTTAGTTTCATGCTGTATATCACACAATTCCACCTCGATTTCTTTAACGCCTTCTTGCCAGATTGCAATTCTTCAGTGCTTACAATTTTACCAAACAATTCCAGGTGTTAATTCACTCTATAATGCTCATAAACAGAAATCGAACCTACGAATCCTGTCTTCTTTGTTGTGAATTGATTGCACAAAAATCGATTCATCAATCCCATACAACGCTGTCATTTAATTTTAAATGTGTTTTTGCCCGTTCCATGCAATTCAACCAGTTCATAAATTTCAAATGCCTTTCTTCAACATATGCAGACAAAATCGATATAAATGTATACTCATTTACAATCAAAGCTTACAATCTCTTAATACAAAAATCGCTCATCTTGTCCAAGACTGGAAACGCACTTTGATTTAAGATTTCTTTCATAGATACAGAGCAATTAACATTATTCATTACAGTTCTTCTTATAACCAGCAACATACATCAATCAATCGATATTGAATTCTTCTCATACACAACTCAGGAAGAAGGCATAAACTTCAGAAATCCAATGCTGTATTAATGCACAAAATTACTTACAAACTCTTGATTTGGCCAGATATTCGAGATCTATGGCCCTTTACAATTGTTCATAGATTTACAGGAAAAACCCCTGTCTCCTCTCTCTGTCCCCCTGTTCTATTCTACCCAAAAAGGGAGTTATACATCAGTCACACCTAACTACTTCTTTCCACACAAGAAAGAATTAGTTATTCAGTTATAACTTAACATTTAACTTAGCTAGACCACTTTTAATTACCACCCCTTATTGAAATTAACACAATTTAACAACTAAGTCTTCCTCAAGTCTTACATTTAGCCACAACATGTGACCACCCCGTCACATTGCTGGCCCAAGTCTAGATGCTCCTGCATCAGACTCTCACGCTTGAAAACATTCACGATCTCCTGATCATGTGCTTTCAAGAAGAAATGAAGAAAAATTCCTCCTGGATCCTAGAGTTTGTCTTGGAGTTGTCCATATGCTCTGCTCCTCCATTTAGGCGGCATTTCAGCTGCTTCCTGCTTCATTTTCCTTCTCTGGTCACCATCAAAGTTGCAAACCTCTTGAAGCTTGTCAGCTTTAGAATCTACAACTTCTGCCTCTGCAAGCAAATTTCCTGCTTCCTCGATATCTTCAACCTCAAGTGTTGCAGACCATTCCTCCCTGGCAGAGGCATCAACTAATCTAAGTCTCTCACATTTTGCCATTGCTTCATCTCTTTCCTTTGAAATAATGAGACTTTCAGCCTCCATTTCTTCCTCTAGCTTTTGCAAATCTGACAAAGCCCTCTCCATTTTATGGCTGACATCATCCTTCTCCAAGCTCAATGCCTTTGCCTCAGTAGCAACCCGACCAGCTTCCTTGAAATTTCTTACTATCGCTGCCACTTTCTTTTCGGCTTTTAGTTCTGGACCCCTTTTATCAATGAACAACAGTTTTTGTTTCATGGAAGTGATCCCTTGATTGAGGTTAGTTTTGGCAGATGAAAGCTCCTGAAGAGATGACCTTGCAGCTGCAACCTGCTGTCTCAACCCTTGGACTTCTTATGAAATTTGTTCCTCCTTCTCGACCAGTTTCACCTTATTTTCTCTGGATTGCAAAAAGGATGAAACTATCAATTTCCTCAAATCCACCAACTCCTGAAGTACCCTTGCCTCATCCCCAGCATTGTCAGCCAACCAAACGAGGTTTACCCTCTTTTGGTCCACTGAGGTAAGCAACTGATCGACTTCCATTTTCTTCATGGAAAGAATTTCAGAGTTAGTCTGCAGTTGGTCTAGTACACACTACAGTTCTTCAGACTTTTCTTTTTTTCCTATAAGATTTTCTTCAGACTTGGACACTCTATCAGAAATCCTTTTTTCAACAATTTGAACTTGCATATCACTTTCTGATATCTCTTCTTCCTTAGCTTTAACCAAGGCGAGCAGATGTTGCAGCTCTTGCATCACTGTTTCTCGAGTATTAAAAAGGATTTTTTCCTCTTCCATGTCCTCCCTAACAGAATAATTAATTGATTCTCTGAGTTTTGCATCTGCATCTTCAATTATTCTCAATTCAATATCAGTTTCCAATTTCTTCAGCTCCAAAGCTTCTTTCTCTAGTTGCCACTTTTCCATTTTGTTGGCAACAGTGTTTTCTACCTATTTAATGAGAGTATCTGCAGTTTCTATAACCTCCTCAAAGATGTTAAAAAGGTCATAATACTGACCATGGATGTCATCACAAACAGTGAATTGCTTTCCATTCAGAGAAATTGCCTCCAGCAAATCTTTTGCTTGCAATACTATTTGAAATGCACACCTTCTGCGTATACTTTCCTGATTCTTGAAGTCATCCATCTTTATAAATTCCAATGTTACATTTCCTCCTTCTACTCCATGTTTTGAATCCCCACCAATACTATTTGTCTGTATAGACATACTGATATCATGTTCTGATGTCCCTACAAAACTGACATTTATGCCCTGCTTATCAGTCTTATGTTTGCTTTTTACATTTCTGTTATTTTCCTTCTTGCGGACTACAGAAGCACTATCATTACCACTGGCAGCAATTGGAATGCTTAATGGCATACTTGTTTCAAACATAGAACTACCTGACATGTGGAGCCCATAATTTTCAGTAACCAATTCCACAAAATTTCCACTGCTTGGCGCTACAGGCTGCCCAGTCTTCTCCAATGTTGATGGCTGAAAGCTCAAAGATTTTTCATCCGCAACATATTGTTGCTTTGTCTTTGGACGAATGCGAGTTTGCTTTGGAAATCTGGACTGATGGTGTTGATCCACATTCCCAGAGAAATCTGACTCTGGCACAGGTACAGCTGTTGGAAAAGTTTCGGTTCTCCAAGTCAAAGAGCTGGGTGAAACTTTCATATCTTGCATTATAATCATAGAGCTTCATTCAGAGCAGTAGTGTCAGAAATTCCTCTCCCTTTCACATGGCCCTTCTGTTCATTCGCCTTGATACGATGATTTAGGTTTTCCTTTCTCACATTGTTCGTCCTTAGAAAAAATTCCTGTTTTCCCCGTTCATATTTCGCAACATTGATAGGGATATCACAAACATCATTCTTTCCAAAGTTCCTTTCAGCTGCAGTCACATCTGAAACTTGAATGGCATCACTATCGGAATGGGTATCCTGCTCTTTAAGAAGACCATTTTTCTCACTGAGATTTGGTCGACTTCTTTCATATTCATTGGTAATACAGTTACCATTGGCAAAGCTACCGCCAAGAATATTTTCTATCTTGCCAGGAGCAACATGTAATAATTTTGAATTTTTATTTTGACTGACAATGACCTGCTCTTGCTGCATAGCTTCAGATGCTACTGGCCCACTAGATATGGTTTCACCTCTAGGATTTCCTCCCTCCTGAAATGTTGCAGCCGTTTTTCTCAACTCTTCCAGTTTTGCAAGAGCTTTTGCCTTCTGCTCCTTTGTTCTCTCTGCCTCTTCTTTTTGAGATCCTCTCTCTACTGCAACATCTTCAAGTACAAACGCATCACTGCTTTCTTCTTCCGAGTATTTATCTCCTAAAAGATTCTTCCACATACTTGTGACAGCTTCACAAGATTGCGCATCCTCCTCAGTAAATCTTGTAGTCACATCACAATTGTCAGCTACAAAAATACAAGGTTTTACATTATCCAGTCGTTCCAGATTTACCCAATAGTTCAAGAAATCATCAATGATCTCCTCTTCTGTTTCTCCAATGGAAACCTCCACCTTCAACTCAGTTGCTCTAAGTTTTTCATGTCTCAATTGTATACTCATCATCTGCTCGAGCTTCCTCAGCTCTTCTCTTAACTGCATGTTTATTTGTTGATCCTTTTTTTGTTGTAGCCTCTACCACTTCACTCTTTTCCTCATGGTCCAACCATGTCTCTGGTCTTTCATATTCTCCTGTAACAATTCCATCAATAACCCAAGTTGCACTGCTATCTCAGCTTTCTCTTTCTCAAACTCTTCATCAGTCAACTGCTTCAATATGCCATTTGCCTTGGCATCTTCCTTCTCCCTCTTTCTTCTGTGGCCTCTTTCTGAACCTCTACTCTCTCCTTTATGACTTTCAGTAGTCATCTTCCTCGCCATGAGTTTATCACCCATGAGTTGCACCAAGCCTCTACAACAGAAAACTCTCATGCTGCCACTTACCTCACCAATCCTTCCCTCCGGATCTGGTCTTTTGGTAATCACCCGGTCCTCTACTGGAACCTTTTGAGCATTTCTCCACTGCTCTTTCATGCTTCACTCATTTGCAACTTTCAAGAACACACTTTTCCTTTTCATTCAACCTATGTTGAATCTTTAGGTTCTACCACATTCACCTAGAATCCTTTGTTGGACTCCTCTATCACTGCTCTACAGCTGTGATCTACTTCTTCCCGCTGAGACTTTCTTCAACCTGCTTGCAACCTGAACTCTGCAAACAACTTTCAAACCAGAGTCAAATATCATCTGACAACTCACCTTCAAGGTCCTGAACTCTGCACTTGCATATCTGCGCTGCAATCTTCATCAGTTCCAAAATCTGTTCTTAACACATGCAATTAATTTAACTGAAAACTTAAATCTCCACATAGAGCTATTCCTACTCTGATACCAAAAATGACGCAGGGTTAACCTTGCAATACCCAGAATCTCTCCATCTCATGCATATACAAATTCGTCTCAAACAATTGCCCAATTAAACTTCAATACACGGAAAAATTCAACAACTTAAATTCGCAGAAGCTCTTCAAATATCTTATTCACAAATTTCTATGTTTCAGAAAAAACCCACGCTTCATATCTTTTTTTCATGCAATCAACACCAAATCTTCATTTCAATCCAAATTTAGAAACTTCATGCGGAAGCTTGCTCTTTTTAGCTTCAATCTATTGTTAAATCCCATTCTAATAACATTCACATATGGCTGGATTCAATCAAAAGAATTCACGCATGTTTTAAAAGCTCGACCTGGCAATTCATACTTTTGCAATCCAAGTAATGTATACTTCTTCTATTAAATGTTCATAGAACATTTGAACAAATATTTGAATTGGTTTAAGTTCTAGCTCAAATACACATGCGTCCCTTAAAACTTTGGTAATTGGTTAGCAAACCAATGCCCTTACACATTCGTTTTCAAATTCTGCTATGGCAATTACAAAAACTTAGATTTATATTCAAAAGCCAATCACTAACAATAACATACCTCCCATGAATTCAACATCGCTTTCTCTTCTACCTAATTTCCACAGTGTTTTCTCTGCATTCGATTTTAAACGTCTATGTGTCGATTGTCCCATTTTTCTAAGCCAGAACTTGGCGCTTTAACGAGAATTAAGCTGCTGTGAGATATAAGTCGATCTCCATCTTCCAGCAAACATGCCTTTAATTTAGTTTCACGCTTTATATCACACAATTCCACCTCGATTTCTTTAACGCCTTCTTGCCAGATTGCAATTCTTTAGTGCTTATGATTTTACCAAACAATTCCAGGTGTTAATTCACTGTATAATGCTCATAAACAGAAATCGAACCTATGAATCCTGTCTTCTCTGTTGTGAATCGATTGCACAGAAATCGATTCATCAATCCCATACAACGCTGTCATTTAATTTTAAATGTGTTTTTGCCCGTTCCATGCAATTCAACGAGTTCATAAATTTCAAATGCCTTTCTTCAACATATGCAGACAAAATCGATATAAATGTATACTCATTTACAATCAAAGCTTACAATCTCTTAATACAAAAATCGCTCATCTTGTCCAAGACTGGAAACGCACTTTGATTTAAGATTTCTTTCATAGATACACAGCAATTAACATTGTTCATTACAGTTCTTCTTATAACCAGCAACATACATCAATCAATCGATATTGAATTCTTCTCATACACAACTCAGGAAGAAGGCATAAACTTCAGAAATCCAATGCTGTATTAATGCGCAAAATTACTTACAAACTCTTGATTTGGCCAGATATTCGAGATCTATGGCCCTTTACAATTGTTCATAGATTTATAAGAAAAACCCTTGTCTCCTCTCTCTGTCCCCCTGTTCTATTCTTCCCAAAAAGGGAGTTATACATCAGTCACACCTAACTACTTCTTTCCACACAAAAAAGAATTAGTTATTCAGTTATAACTTAACATTTAACTAAACTAGACCACTTTTAATTACCTACCCTTATTGAAATTAACACAATTTAACAACTAAGTCTTCCTCAAGTCTTGCATTTAGCCACAACATGTGACCACCCCGTCACATTGCTGGCCCAAGTCTAGATGATCCTACATCAAATTGGTTTTGTTCCTAATGGCGGATCAATGAGCTTCCAAGTGCCATTATTTATCAAGGAATCATACTCCTTTTCCATCGCTTCTTTCCATTCGTCATGAGAAGTGGCTTCTTTGAAGGAAGTTGGTTCAAAATCTATAGACAAATTCAATCCACAATCATAAGAAACATCCATATCAACAAGTGAATCACAGTCATCTACATCACCTCCATTTTGCCTCATTGAATTTCTGGTTCTTGTCTTTCCAACCTTATCAGGATGAACACTTTCAAGTGTCTTTGTCAGCCACTTTGGGGGACCTTTCTAAGATCGTCCAGGCTTCTCAGTTAATTGAGTTGGGACTGAGTCAAGATTGACTCTCCCAATTCTGTCAATCACGTCACTCAGAGTATCATCAATGGTTGTAGTTTAATGTGGGGAAGAGAGTGCTTGAGAAGAAGATTCCACATATTGATCCAGTATATGAATCCCCCCTTCATGATGTGGAATCTAATGATCACATTCTTGAAATGATTTTTCATTTGTGAATCTATCCAAGCGATCAAGTTGTCGCTCAACAACATTGTCAGCTTTGCAAGATTAAATAAATATTATATCTCTAGATACAACAAACTTTTTATTAACTTCATCATTGAGATGGTATGGTCTGGAGGTGTTTGAATACCCCAAGAAGATACAATTACAACTTCTTGCACCAAGTTTGTTTCTATGTACCTTTGATATCAAGGCATAACAGGTGGAACCAAAGACCCTAAGATGCTTTACTGAAGGAATGTGGCCATACCACATTTCATAAGGAGTCTTGTTTCTAGTAACATTAGATGGACATCTATTCTTTGACAATCCAACACATAGAACTGCAACAGCCAAAAACATCAATTTTACGTTCTTGAAAACATCATGGAGCGCACCATATTTAAGATTGTCCTATTCATTCTTTCAGCTACTCCATTCTGTTGGGGATTATAAGGCACAATTGTTTTATGTTTGATCCCATGTTGGCAAAGATAGTTTTCAAATTCATTTGAAGTGTATTCTTTTCCATTAGCAGTGTGAATAGAGCTAATATGAGATTGTGTATCAGTTTCAATCCATGTGTGAAAGTTCTTGAATGTTTGAAAAGAATAAGATTTGTTCTTTAATAAATAAACCCAACACATTCTGGTGTAGTCGTCAATAAATTCCACCATATATTTATTTCCATTTGCAAAAGGAACAGGCATTGGACCACATAAATCTGAATGAATGAGTTCAAGTTTTCTATGTGCTCTGGAATGTGAATCATGAAAAGACTGTTTTCTATGGTTTCTTAGAATGCAAACATCACATTCCTTAAGTTTCCTAGCAATTGCAGGCAAACCAGTAACACCATTTTTCTTCAACAAGAAAAGGTTGTCATAGTTAAAGTGTCCAAATCTAGCATGCCATAATAAACTTGATGAAAATGTACATTCATCATAATGAGAATTGTATGAGAAATTTTGTGCGCGAGCACAGGTACCTTGTAGCTTGAGAAGCCTTTCTTCTTCTATCCCGTCATGACAAGTGAGTGATCTGATGCTTTTCTCGCCTAAACCTTGCCATAAAATATATGAATGGAGTGTCCTTTCCAAGCGGATGTGGACCAAGGACAACAAGTTTCTACTCAGCTGTGGGAGATATAAAACATCATGCAGAAGAAAGTTTGGAAGACCAGGCATTTTAAACCTGATTGTGTCAAGTCCTAATGACTTGAGTTTTGACTTGATTCCTTAAGTATACTACTCCATCAATATTGTCAATAAATTCTTAAAAAAAAAATCTCTTCTAAAAGTCACATGGCAAGTTTCTTTTGAATCAAGAAACCAATCATTTTTCCAAGAAGCAAGTGAAGCATTAAATAACTTTTCATTTACTTCAATATTACAATGTGCCACAACACAGTGAGTGGATTTAGGTGCTTTACCTTTCTATTTGTCATTACTTTTACCTTTGGGTTGATTTCTTTCCTTCTCAATTTTGTCCCACAACAACTTGCATGTGAATGAATCATGTGATCAATCTCTATTGCAATGTATGCAATGCAAATATGACTTTTCTCCTTGAGAGTGTCTACCCCCCTGCCTTTGAAATTTCTTCTTCCTCTTCCTCTTCAACCACCTCTTCCTTTGGAGAATCTTGAGAAAGATTCTTCTCTCTATGTGCAAGCCACACAGTGTCTTTAGAAGTCTAAGGAGCCGTCTTCTTCCAAAAATCTTTCTCTCGTTCAACAAATGTATTCACAAGGGAGTCAAAGGTAATTTCTTTGAGGTTTCCATTTTCTTGCAATGACTCAAGATAATTTGAGTAAGTGGGATAAAGTGCCTTGACAAAAATCTATAAGAGGAATGCCCAGTTCAAGATTAGTGACTTTGATATCAGGCATAATAGATTATACTTCTAATGCAAGAGCAAGAGGATCATCATTTTGTAATTCAAGGCTGAACAACTTAATCATGAGTGGAACAACTTTAAGTGCAGAGTGTGAGTCATAAAGTTCCTTCAGTTTGTGTAAGGCTTCGAAAGAATTTGAAAATGGCTAAATATGGTGACTCACCTCTTCATTTACTGATGTTACAACCAAAGCATAAGCCTTGTTGTTCTTATTTTCCCAAATGGAAAATTCATTGTCTAAGGTAAGCTTTTTTGGTTCATTGTCTCCTTCTCCAACACACACTCCTTTCCACATCTCATTAAAAATGCGAGTGTGTTTGATCTTCCACGACCATTCAACATAGTTCTCCTTGCCATTGAGAACCACTCCCATAATAGATATCAATGAATGCATTTTAAAATCTGTGTACTATAAAAAAAAATTGCACTTCTCATAGCAGACTTTGTTTAACTTTGGAAAAAAATAACGAGGAATATATATGAGGAACGTATGAGGAAGGGGTTATGTAAGGGAGGTATTAATTGGATAGTCTGATGGAAAAAAAGGGCGAACCATGGACCAGCTGTATTAGAGGCCGACTGTCAGATGACTAACTCCCTTACATAACTCTATAATGCCACGGGGGGAAGTGGCAACAAAAATACGCATACACGAAAACTATGGCAGATTTACCAATGAAATTGTGCGTACACAAAACCAGGCAGTGTTAAATGTATGGACAATGTTAAATATATGTTGGAAGTCACGTGGGGAAGAGTAAATATATGCAGACAAAGTATGTGGTGGAAAAAGCATATGAATCGAGCATATTATGGACAAAATATATCACAACATTATTATGAAAATGTTATTGTGAACAAAGTATATTATGAACCGAGTAGCGGTGTGGAGTTAACGGAACGGTGTAGTGATACCATGTCAGCACATACCGCTGAATGGGAACTGCGGGGAGATTATGCATGTATGGATAATACAACTGAGTGGGACCACAGTGACCATAAAAGAAACCTAGTGGGGATGGGACTGGTCTGAGCCAACGTATGTCAGGTCGACTATGCAGGAGGGAGTTCTGACTGTGTAATGGAGGGCCGAGATAGTGCGCAGAGGGAGCAGCATTTGGAAGCTGCGTTTGGGAGCGACGTTTTTGGGTGTGGGCAATGTAAAATATAGCGTGGAGGGAGGTTAGGATAGGGCTGGTCACACCAAACTAGGGAGGAGGCGTTAACCCACAGGCTGTAGAAGAGGCAGTAAGAACTTATGCTAAAGACCACAACAACATTATCAGATGCCACAGTGACAGCATTGAGGGGACCAAAAAATGTGAGGAGGAAAATACTGCAACATAATAATACCCCAATAGTCCATGTAAAACCCACTCAGAAAAAATCAACATACGATAAAATTGATCCTCGAGCAACCTCCAGTAACATATTTTTCGATCGTCCAGGCAGCATAAAATCGGTCCTCCAACAACCTCCACCAACACAGGTAGATTAATGCTTAACTTTGATAATGGAGCAATGGCAGAGCTTTCAGGTCTCCAAAATGGGAGTTACAAGGATAGAGAGGGAAGCAAAAAATGGTGCTCTCTCTGATACCATGTTAGGCCAGGAGGGAACTCCTCAAATGATATATGTTTATTCACTTAGATTTATCATAGTTAGTGACTCTTGGGTTTCATCTCTCGATGACTTTTCCTTTTCCATTATTTATTATTTACACTATTTACAATTGTTTACCCAATCCCCATGATTAGGTGTCAACAACATCTAAATGTTAGAGTATTCTTTGATGTGCAGATTATCTTTTACATGTAGTGAAATTTATGTGGTGTAACAAGTTAATATGTTTTCTTATTCTCTAAATAAGAAAAATGGTAAATAATTTTTTAGAGCCTTCCTAACATGTTTGAATAGAAAGACTTAAAATTATTAGTAGATGAGCCTTCCCAAATCATTACTATCTCATAAATTCATAATTAATAGAATGAATTATTATTCTTTTAGTAAATCCATAATTAGTAGAAAGAATTATTATTCTTTGTAAAATCTATTCAATGATCATGATTAGCAAAAACATTAACCAAAGAAATGACTTGTAATCTTTAGAAAAAAACAATGAAACTATATTAAAACAATTACAGTTAGAGAGAGAGTAATAGAAGATCACAACTAAATCAAAGGTATGAGAAATTCGAGATTAAGTATTTTTACTATATGCTAATTCATTATTGAGGGAAGACCTATTAAAACAGTATGCAAATTCTTCTAACAACTATGAGAATGGTCAACACTATTTATTCAAATTTTTTCTTCTAGGTAATTGGTGTAGAAATCATATGAAATGAAATAAAAACATATGAACTGAGATAGAAACCTAATTGTAAATCTAGAATATTCCATAATTACTGTTAAATTATTTTATATATGGCACAACTCCAAAAAGATTTTGTTGATTGATTGAAGATGTAAAACAATATAATGTATAGTGTTTCCATGATCTATGGTATAAAGAAGACTCATTTGACCAAAACCAATATGTTGACATGAATTTTGGTTGCGAAATTTTACATTTGTTTATTTTATATTTTTTTTTATGATTATGGTAGAAAAAGTTGAATATATTTTATTTTAAATAAATTTGAAAATTTTAAAGATCTTATAATTTATTGAATTGGTGGAAATGTGGAATTGGTAGAGATGTAAAGTAGCTTAAGTTAAAAAAAGTCAATATCATTCAAATAATTTTTAGGTTTTCTAACGCTTAATGATATTAAAATACAATTTTAGATAGAATATACACTTTAGATAAATTGTATAATATAAATAAAAAATAGACATTACTATTAAAAAATATGTATGAAATGAGTTTGGAAAAAATATTAAGTTAATCTGTTTGTATTATGAATATATCATATAAATGAGTTGTATTGCATCACACTTGAAAAAATTATTTATTTGTATATCATATGTTGATGTGCATAAAGAGGTTTTAAGAAATTTGATGATAAAAACTATTTTTTTGGGCTTAAAAATTGATATCATTTATATAATTTAATTAAAAATGCATTTTTTATTCATATAAATTATATAATTTATTAAATGAGGAAGTTAAATTCTAATATGATAGAAAAATGGGTTGTCAATGCCAATCCCTTGCAATATGAATTAATTCATAGTGGTCATGGAGTTATCCCAACCAACCTGGAGTTCCAATGCTAGGCATAAACAACAACCAAACCTTCTTATGAATTTTGACTTTGGAGTTTACTTTTTGGTCAAAATATTTAAACCGTTAATTTTTCAAAAAATATGAAGCATATTACAATAATATTTTTTTAGTTTGACGTATAGAGATTAGAACCTTAAATTTTATTGTTTAATAACACAATCATTCGAATTCAGGATGGACATGACCTTTCGATTATTCGTGTTTATAAAACTCGGCTTCTTCCAATATTAATATCAATCTTTAAGAGATGTTTCTTCTAAATTTATGTCCTTTCTATTTTTTGGATGGATACAAAAATCGATAAATTATAAACAAGTTATAAACGATCACATTCTACCTTATATTTTAGAGCCATTTACCTGTTACATAGTGAGAGAATTAAATTTCCACGCACTACGAAACTTACGGCGATGGGAGGAATGAAAATTAAACAATATACGTCATATTGGGGATTCTGAATAAGTCAATACATTCAAACAATGAGTTTAAATGGTAAGAATTCAGTGGTACGGTAAAGTTTTATCTTATAGATTATGTTTATTGAGAAGTAGAGGGCTTTCTGACTTTCATGTGATTTTCTAGTGTATTATTTCTGAAGTAATTGGTAAAACAAAACGCGTGTATTCTCTTTTTAATGGTTTTTTTAATTTTAAAAACATATATTATTGAGAAAATTTCTTACAAAATAAGACCACCTCATTTAAGAAGACAACCATTGATGAGAACGGTTAAATTCTCACCAAAATGTAAGACGTGAAACTTTGAAAGAGACCATAGTTTTATAGGTTTCTTAGGGGATGATGAATTTGGGGCTATGAAATATTATGACCATATTGAAATTAGCCATGGTTAGGATTTCTTGCTAATTTATAGTATGAACATTAAAAATTTAACACCATTTTGAGTTAAAACAATAAAATTTATTAAAAAAAGAAACGCTATAATTTATTAAAATTTACATATTTCAAAATTTTTTAATAAAGTATTAAATTTTTTTAACTATTTAGAACATTCAAAGATGTATTAAGTGTCATCGACAAATTCAAAAGAGAACTCTCCATTGTTGAAAATATAGAAGTGTTCATATTCCATTTGCAAAAAATTTAATTAATAAGTGGCTTTTTGGTTTGAATTTAACAATATAATTTTGGTGAAATTGTATTTTTTTATTATTTAAAATGTGTTTTTAAATGTATAAATAAATTTACTATCTTAAAAATTCTTTAAAACACTTAAGTTTTGAAATTTCCGCAACTTAAATTTACAATTTTAAAAAATATATGAGCAAACTTTAACCAAATCCAACATAAAAACACTACTTAGAATACAACATTCTACTGTTATTTCCATCGAAAAGCTCATGATCCAATAATGTTTTAAACAATTAAAACTTGTGACCATAAGGTATCTTTACTCATTATTACTATTATTCATGAAAAAATTGTCGCTTTCTTTTAGCGAGTCTTTGCATTTAATTCACATAGAGCACGTATTTGAGTCACACATTTGTCTTTTATGATTATTGATCCAATTTTTTCTATGTTTCCCTCACTTTCTTGAGTGGGGTCGTGCACATTTGGGTCATATGAAGCACATATTTTAATTAATAATTCGTCCATATTCTTGAAGATTATCTATGCGAGTTTAATCACTTCCTTTTGCGAATGGGCCTTGCATTTGAGTTATATAACATTTGGTTGACAAGAGCACATACTTCAATGAAATTTGGTTTTTCTAAAGTTTGAGGGGTATCTTTTAAGAATTTGAGAATTGTATTTTTAAATCTAAATTTTTTTATAATTAAAAATATATGTACGTTAAGATATCTTCACCATTTGTAAGATCACATTAGCACTGTATGAGATATTTATAGGTAGGAAAATTTTAGGGGATAATATTTGTAAATACGCTCATTTCCCAGGTTTTTTCCCAATGATGATCAGACATGATCAACCAAGGTAATCTAAGATCAACATGATTACAATGGTCAACCATTGTCTACCAAGGTTAACGTATCAATGTTACATTATATTGCAGTTTCCCTATGGTCTGCCATGACCAACCATGATCAACCATGGTCAACTATGATCCATCATTATCAACCATGCTCAATCATGATCAGACATGGTTGAATGCGGTCAACCATCATTGGTCGTTGTTGAATGTGGTCAACCATGGTCAACGACGATCGCAGTGTGATAAATAGTCTGACAAACATTGTCACAATGATACACTACATTGTAATTAATTCAATGTGGCATTTCGACAATAAATAAAATAGACTTGAATATTGTCAATTGTAATAATTATTTTAGCGTTTAAGGTTTATTCTAGTTTATAATATTGGGTTTAGGGTTTATAATATTAAGGTTTATAATTGTATGCGTAATAATATTAATCATATGGTTTTTAATCCCTTATATTTATAATATTATTGTTAGGTTCTATAATCCTTTTAGTTTATAATATAGATCGTAGGATTTAATATTATTCTCTTGGGACTATTATGTCTAGAAAATCCGTTGGGTTTATTAATCCCCCGAGTATATAATATTTTTAGCCCATTAGGCTTAATAGTCCCTTGCGTTTATAATATCAATAATCCCTTGGGTTTATAATATTAATCCCTAATATGTATAATAATATAATGGTGTTTATAGTCTTAGAGTTTACAATCTTAATCTTAGGTTTGATATATTAATATTAAGGTTTTTAATATTAATCCTATGATTTATAACACCTTGGGTTTATAATATTAATCCTAGTGTTTAATATCAATTATATGTTTTATAATGCCATAGGTCTATAACATTAATCCTAGGGTTTAATATTAATCCCTTAGGTTTATAATCCCCAAGGTCATCCAAGATCAACATGATTAGAATGGTCAACCAATGTCTACTGAGGTCAATGTCTCAACAATACATTACATTGCAACTTCCCTACAATCAACCATGGTCAACCATGATCAACTATGGCCAACCAAGGTAAACTATGATCAACCATTATGAATCATGCTCAACCATGGTCAAATATGGTTGAACATGGTCAACCATGGTTAGTCATGGTGTTGACAATGTTGGATCCTGCCAACATACAAGGGGTCTCGTCGATATTAAGTCCCAATTAGGCCTCCCACCATTTGGTATAGGAGCCCCATCTAGAAATGTGCCATGAATACCATATTCTTAAATATTTTCCTTGAAATATGTAATTTTGAGTGAGCAAGTAAGTAGGCCTTATGGATGTTGAATTGCGATATGTATCAATGTTATTTCACCGAAAAGGACGATAAATTGGGTCTCCAAAAGAAATGTAGTAGTGAATATTCTAATAAAAACAAATGCACATGTACATGTAGGTTTTAACCGTGTATAGAAATTACCTGCATACGAATTCTAAAACACAGAAAATAAACAATGCGAGAGCATAACACATAAAACACATATACATAGAAATTTTCCACTGGATCCCAAAACCGGGACTACCAGCTTAATTTTTGATATGTTCCTTTCAATGTTACAATACATATTTATACATGCCAAAGCATCCAATACCATGGAGCGAAAACCATTTCAACTAAAAACATGGACCAAAAACCATCGCATCCAAAACCATGTTCGAAAAACAAGCACAAAACCACAGGTAGGTCGCCCAACCTAATATAGGGTCCAAAAACAAAATTTTCCAGGGCCTCGGACCCCATAGAGTGGGGTTACCTGCATCCCTCAAATCCCCTGTGAACCCCCCCCTCGCTAAGTAATCGACGCAACGAAAGGGGGGGCTCTGCCCCCCCTCTAACCCCTTGGTTAACTACGTGGGCTAGTCATGGAAAGAATATAACACAACTCAACGTTCTCCCACTTGTTGTTTTCTTTCCACAGGCGGCCACAAGAGAGCTTAGTTATTTATCCAGCCTTGCAACACCCATTGTTTCTCTACACCAAGAGAACTTCTCAGAGCTCAAAGTTTTTGTCAATGCATCTGTAGTATTCTTCAAAGTGTCCACCTTTACCAGCAGCACCCTTTTTTCTTCTATCATATCCCTCACAAAGTGATACTGAACATCAATGTGCTTGTTCTTTGAATGATATGCATGGTTCTTTGCCAAGAAAATTTCACTTTGGCTGTCACAGTCTATCCTTATAGCTCCCTGTACTAAGCCCATACTTGAACACAATCTCTGCAACCAAACTACTTCCTTGCTTGCATGAGTGGCTGCCATGTATTCTGCCTCTGTAGTTGATATTGCCACTACAGATTGTTTCTTACTCATCCAACTGACTGCACCTCCAAATAGGTTAAACACATACCCACTTGTAGATCTTCTCTGATCCATATCTCCAGCCCAGTCTGCATCAACAAAGCCACGAATATCCATCACTATGTCCAATCTGGTCTTCCTTGGTAGCACAAACCATAATCATTAGTACCACACAAATACATGAAAACCCGCTTCACTGTTTTCTAGTGCTCCTACCCTGGTTTTGACATAAACCTGCTCAATACTACCACTGCATGTGCAATGTCTGGTCTAGAACAGACCATCGCATACATCAAGCTACCGAATGCACTTGCATATGGAACACGGGACATGTCCTCTTCCTCTTCTTGTGTCTTGGGACACTGTTCAGCAAATAACTTTACACCTACAGGAATAAGAAACTTCACCGGTTTACTATCCTGCATACTAAACCTCTGCAATATTGTCTCAACATACTTCCTCTAGTTTAACCATAGCTTCTTCTTTGTCCGATCTCTTTTAATTTCCATTCCCAAAATATAGTTTTCAGCACAAAGATATTTCATGTCGAATTTGGAGGACAAATGGGTCTTCAAATCCTGGATAATTTCTTTGTCATTTCCAACTAGTAACATATCATCCACATACGAGACCAGATAAATAACACAGTCACCAATTAATTTAAAATACTCACAGTGATCTGCTTTGCCTTTGGTGAAGCCAAGTCCCCATATAAATGTATCAAATTTCTGATACCACATCCTTGGTGACTGTTTTAACCCATACAAAGACTTCTTTAACTTGCATACCAGTTCTTTCTTACCCTTCACTATAAAGCCTTCAAGTTGCTTCATGTAGATCTCCTCTTCTAGATCCCCATGAAGAAATGGTGTCTTCACATCCATCTGTTCTACCTCAAAATCAAAAGCATCAACAATAGATAAAAGTAATCCAGTAGAAGTTACCTTGGCAACAAAAGAAAAAATATCACAAAAATCAATTCCTGGCACTTGGGAATAACTTTTTGCTGCCAACCGAGCTTTGTATTTATCCACCTTTCCTTCTAGATTTGTCTTCTTCTTGAACACGCATTTGCTGCTAATGGGTTTCCTTCCAACCGGCAACTCCACCAGATCCCAAGCCTCATTTTTGTGCAAAGATGCCATTTCATCAACCATGGCCTCTTTCTAGAGTTTTCCATCCTCTGAATCTACTACTTCCTTCACAGTTCTGGGATCATCATCAATAATAGATAAAGAAAAATTTGAATAGAAAGAAGATGGACTATACCTTTCTGGCTGCCTTCTTTCTTAAACTTATCTTCTCACACCCGGAGTTTGTGGCTCTTCATCTTCTCATTCCTCCTCTGCTGTAGAGTCTGATTATTCCTCCTTTAGCTCAAACTCTATCTTCTCAGGTTCCTTTAGTTGGAATTCATGTTGAATAACATCTTTCACTTGTCTGAGCAACACATCTCAGCTGTAAACAACCTTCCTTGTTACTGGGTTCCAAAGCTTATAACCCTTTAAACCATCCTTATACCTAATAAAGATGTACTTTTCATATTTACTATACAACTTGGTTCATTTCTCCTTTGGAACATGTACATATGCATCACATCCAAATACCCTCAGATGTGAAAGAGAGGGTTTCTTACCCGTCCATAACTTTGGTGGTGTCTTATCCTCCAACGCTGATGAAGGTGATCTGTTGACTAGGTAACATGCTATGTCCACTGCCTCTGCCTAGAAGTCCTGTCCTAACTCGGCACCATTGAGCATGCTTCTTGCCCTTTCCATTAACGTCTTGTTCATTCTTTATGCAACTCCATTTTTTTGAGGTGTATATGGAGTAGTCTTCTACCGTGCTATACCACACTTCTTATAGAATTCTTCAAATTCCTTACTGCAAAACTATCAACCGTTATCTGTCCTCAGCACCTTTATATTCTTCTCTGTCTGGTTTTCCGCCAGAGCCTTAAATTTTTTAAACCTATCAAAGACTTCAAATTTCTTCTTAAGGAAATATATCCATGTATTCCTTGAGAAGTCATCTATAAATGATACATAGTACACAGACTTACCCAGTGATGGAGCCTTCATAGGTCCAAACACATCACTGTGCACAAGTTATAATATTTGTTTCACCCTCTTACCACTAGAGGGGAAAATCACCCGATTCTGTTCTCATATACACAATTTTCACAAAAATCAAAATCCAGAGAGCTATGACTCATACCTTATACCATACCTTTACCATGAAGTATTCGAAGGCCCTTCTCTCCAATATGTCCAAGCCTTTGATGCCACAGCATGGTCTTCTCTCCAGAGAACACTAGATTTTTTGCTCCACTTTCAGGAACCACAGAGCTGTTGCACCCATTAACAACATTGCTACCTTGTAGCTTGTACAGTGTTCCAATATGAACTCCCCCCATCAATACCAATGCTCCCAAAATCATCTTGCAGGTATCCTACTCGAACATTGTTTTTACACCTGCATCATCCAGCTTGCTTACAAAAATTATATTTCTGCCTAATGCAGGAATATGCAGAACACCCAGAATTGTTCTAACTGTTCCACCTTGCAACTTCATCTTACATTTCTGTGACCAATGATTCTAGCCTTCCTGTCATCCCCCTAGAAGACATCACCCCCGTCATATTTCTCATACTCGTAGAACCACTCTCTATGGGGAGTGAAGTGAAAGGATGCACCTGAGTCAATCAACCATGCCTCATGATCTACATGTCTACTTGAAGAAGCCAAGTATACATCCACACCTTCATCTGAGGTGGTTTTCACCTCTGTAGAAGGAGCATCAACAAATCCCTTTCCTTTATCAGCAGCTTTAGATTTACAGTCCCTTTTGTAGTGCCATTTCTTTTCGCATTTCCAGCACACCACCTTTATAGCTTTTCTTAGAGTTTTAGATCTCCCTCTAGATTTATATCTCCCACTCGATGACTTATTTTTGTTTCTGTTCTCAGACCGTCCTCGTACAAACAAGGCATCACCATTTTGTCTCTCCATAATTTTCCGTCTCATATCCTCCGTCAGCAAGGATGAGACTATTTCATCAAACTGCAAGGTAGTTGCATTGCTACCTATTTCAATAACCAGACTATCCCACGAATCTGTTATTGAACACAAAAAATTGATGCACTTATATTCATCTGAAATTTTAATATCAACAGACAATAACTGACTTGCCACAGTATTAAATTTGTGCATATGCTCTGTCACCGGGTCTCCATCTTTCATCCTTAGGTTATACAGCTTTTTCCGTAGGAACGGTTTATTCACCAGAGACTTAGATTGGTACAAAGTCCCTAACTTGTCCCACAAAGCCTTCTCCATAGCTTCCTCTCATACATTCAACAATACTGAATTTGAGACACACAATTGTATTGTTCTCTTTTCCTTCTAATCCAACTTCTTCCATTATTCATCGGACACTCTTGTTGGTTTAATACCTAGATCTACCGCGATCCACTAATACTTATCCACCAACAGGTCCTCCATCTTGAGTTTCCACAGCTCAAAATTCTTACCATTAAATTTCTCGATCTCGATCTTTCCACTACTCACAATCTTATTTCACCACCAGAATCAATCTCACATATCTCCCACTAAACAGGGTCTACCATGGGCCCGAGAGAAACCCCTCACCAATAAAGGCATCCCCTTCAAGCCAAAAACAACTCTGATACCAAATGTAGGTTTTAACCCTGTACAAAAATTACCTGCATACGAATTCTAAATCACAGAAAATAAACAATGTGAGAGCATAACACATAAAACACATATACACAGAGATTTTTCCCTGGATCCCAAAACCAGGAGTACCAACTTGATTTTTTATTATGTTCCTTTCAATGTCACAATACATATTTATACATGCCGAAGCATCCAATACCATGGACTGAAAACCATGGTGCCCAAAACCATGGACCAAAAACCATCACGTCTAAAACCCCTTGTGACTCCCCCCGCTACGCAATCGGCGGAACGAAGGAGGGAACCCCTCGGTTAACTACGTGGGCTAGTCATGGAAAGGATATAACACAACCCAACGATACATGAATGAATCGTTAAGCATTTAGAAAAAAAGTTCACATAGACATAATGGACATTAAAACAATTACAACACACATTCAACAAAATGAGCACCAAAGCCAATGAAATAGTTCAATTTCTTTAGTACATAATAACAAAGCACATACCCCAAACATATAAACAATAATCTTACAAAATTCATGATATATGCATGAAATAGTGTTGCCTCAATGAGCTCCAAGTATTAAGTGAAAGTCGCAAGGTACATTGATACCACTAGTCACCATTAGCTCCAATATTGGAGCGTTAAGCCACCACTTTCTCTCCAAAAGAACAATCCTTCTCTTTAATGCCTAGGTGGAGAAGCCAGGGTGAAAATTCCATTTCTTAAGCTATGAGGGTGTATATATAAAAAAATGAGATGAATCTTCACCTCACTTGTCACTCTTCAAATCCCCTCATGACTCTTGAGCTTCCAAATTATTCTTCAAACTCCTAAGAGACCTTTAGAATTCTACATGACTTTTCACATTCTTTGAGCGACCTTCGGTCTTCCACACACTTTGCATTTTGTATTTCCTTGAAAATTACATAATTACTTCCACAAATGATGTGGAAACATGATAAATCATATGACTCTTAAGATGGCACCTTGACAAGACATGTCTTGGCATTGATGACATAGACTTTATGAGGATGTGTCAATGCAAATATCTTCTTGTCACCATATTCATATGTTCATGACATATGTTGCATGACCTTCCTATTTTCCTCCAAAAGGATTTAAGATATGGATTCTTCCACGTGATGTGTATATTTCAACTTTTGTCACTATCTAGTGTCCCTTTATCTTATTATTCAATGATCATCTTGTCTTTGCAGTCTTCCTGATTGTCTGCTTGTATGGTATCCTTGTCATCCTTATTGAACATCATGTTTTCCTATCGATGTATAATACTGCAAGTGAAATTTACTTATGACAAGATGAAATTAGTATATAAATAGCCTTGTTTAACTTTCTTAGTGCAATTCACTCGCCAGCTCGAAACTGGGTACTCGAAAATGGAGAAGGCTCAAGAATTGTGTAGTGCACAATCCAAGGTGATAGGAGTGAGGGACTGAATACTATGACTGCACAATGCACAGTGGCTAGAGTCATGAGAAGAAAGACTGTGGATTTGATGAAAACAATGATAAAGTGAGGCAGCCCTGCCCACTTGACTGTGCAATGCGTAGTTCAGGAGAGAGAATGGCGACTAGATTCCAAAGTTATAGAGTTCATAGAAACAACGAGGAAAACTATAAACTGAAACTGAGTAATGCATAGTGGGAGGATGACTAGGAGGTAGGGTTGCATAGTTATGTAGAGAAAGAGGAAATTATAGAGCACTGTAACTATGCAAAGTATAGTTCTTAGAGGCAGTGACTACACATTACACAATTTTAGGATGCAGGGATGTTGACTGAGGTTTACAACTATGTAAGGTGTAGTTTAGGGAGGTAGAGGGAGGTAGGGTTGGTCGGGCAAGAAATTATATGGAATTTGGATAAATGTGGGATCAATGAGATAAATGTGGAACCATGATAGGACTTGATCATGATCTCACACTCAAAATGATCAGGGACACAATAAAGAACACTTAATACCCAAAATCAGGATGAACCCATTGAAATGACAATAAAATGAGACTTATCTCGAAGTGAGACACCTAGGATACACTTTGCGACACATGTGACAACACTAAAAAAATAGTGTATAAGACTTTGGAAATGATTCTAATATATTCCTCTATGATATAAGACCCATTAGTACCAAATTTGCCTCTTAAATATGTGATATAACTCCATTTTACAATGTATGGCAAATCCCTTCCCAAAAGATAAAACCTAGGCGTTCTTCACAAAAGGACTAGAAAACATAGAGAACAAACACGGAATGCCTTCTACTACTAAATGACAACCTCCAATGTTAAAGTAGCCTGAAAAGTTTGGATGTAGGACAAACTTCGGAGGGTGTTGTAGCACCGATAACACATGGCGACACACTGGTAGAAATCCAATTTCTCTACCTTGGTCAATATTTATGCAGAAGGTCTAGTTTCGCAAGAAGTATTGATTCATCGTGTGGATTACTTTGGTTTTACCACTTAACAAAATTATAGATGTAGCCTCCTCTATTCCCTTTCTGGGTTGAACACATTCACAAATATTGTTATATCACAAATGTTTTGATCTAGGAGAAGGGTAAGCTAGTTGTGAGTTTAAGATGACCAGAGTCTTAGTTTTCATCTATGATGTTGCTCCACTACCAGTGAGTTTTTTCAGTACCTCGATAGAGTCACTATAAGAACACAAGCATTGCTTCACTTCCAACAGGCCTATTCAAAACCTCGGCGAAGATACTTTCTTCGCCTCTCTGCACACGAAGTATTTCTCTTATTTCACCTCTTATTTATTTTATTCTTTTGTTGTAAATTGGAATTTTATCAACATTTATATCACCATGGTGGAAGACATATCCCGACTTATTGAGAGCAGAAGAAGTTGTTCCTTCAAAGATAATTTTATACACCACTAATATTAACATTCTCACGATATATTTTGACGTTTCCCTTCTCTAATTCATTGGATTAACATGAAAAACACAGAATAGAACTAAATTAATGGATGAGGTTCCTAGAATAGATATAGGTGTCATAGTTCTACACAAAACTTTCCTTATGAATGGATCATATTTTCCGTTGAAAGATCATTGACTAGAAGGATACAAACCAATACAAAGAAGAGGTACTCAAGGTTATCCAAATGTTTTAACATGTAAAAACGCCCTTTTCAACTTTTTCCACATGCATTAGAACTAGATGGGACACTTTCACACAAGGTTTTATTTATAATACAACAACACAAATGACAACGGAAAGGACATGACATGTCTTAAACAAATAAATAAGATAAATACAAAAATAAATATGTACATAGGGTAGGGACGCAACACTATATTGGTATTGAAAATATTCCTTGAGATCTTGTCCATTGGCAAGAAGATAGTCCATCTTGTCATCCAAAGATTAAATATGTAAGTATGGTGGCCAAGCTTGTCATGAGCAACATATGGTCCAATCCACAGGGATAAGAATTTAGTGTGTCTAACTTTCTCTTCATGGGATTTATCCCACTTGAATACTAGGTCTGCCATGCTAAACACTTTCTTCCCCACAGAATTGTTGTCAAACTGCTGCTTGATACAACTTTGATGGATAGAAATTTTTCTTTCCTTTTCTTGCTTTCTTCCTTCAACTTCAAGAGAGTGACTATCCTACTATGAACCATAATTGATGGCTTACCTCAATACTCTTGAGAAAGTTGAAGGGATGGGAGGTATATATTCAAAGCTAGGATGGATTCTGTCCCATATGAAAGGAAGTAAGGGGAAGTTCTCAGAGAGGGTTTAGCCCTAACACAGACAACTCACAAAGAATTCACTAAATCATTATGTGGATTCCTTTGTTTAAAGTAAACTTATTTCTTTATAATACATATTATATTTTTATTGGTTGACTAAGATAAACCGTTTCCTTGAGGGTAATATTTGGATGAATTTATTAAAACAATTCCATTTTCTAATGCAAAATGATAAACTTAAACGACGAGAAATAAGTTGCATTATAAAAACTGTTAAACACACATGGGCATCAAGAGAAGTATGAAAGATAAAACATGAGAGTACAATTTTTATTAACAAATGATTTACATTTATAGTACATGTTGTGACCATTGGGTTTCACATCCCAAGGTCTCTTGGACTACTTTTGTCTATTTGGCTTCCCACTAACCCATTGAGGATTAGGTGTCCAACATTCCCCCCTTAATCTGAAGGGTTATGTATCAGTCCAAGAAGAGAGCTGTAATACAAAATGTGAAAAAATGCATGGTAGCACTAGGCTGAATGTGCTATCTGAAATGTTGTTATAAAGGGGGGTGGTTTAAGGATGACCACCAACACTGGAACGCTTAGTGTAGTTCCCATAACTCTTCCAAAACTGGCAAGAAGCTGAAGTCTTCTGCTAGAAGAAGTGCTCCTATTGTTTTGAAGAGGGAAACCTTCAACCATAAAAGGGAGGTCTCACCCCGCATAAAAGGGAAAACTTCAACCTGAAAAGGGAAATCTCAACCTGTCATGGTTTAAGGATGACCAACAACTCTAGAATGCTTAATGCAATTCCTGGAACTCTTCCAAAACTAGCAAGAAGATGGAGTCTTCTGCTAGAGGAAGTGTTCTCAATTTTGTTCCTAGAATTCTTCTGAAACTAGTAAGAAGCTGAAGTCTTGTGCTAGAGGAAGTGTCCCAGATTACCAACTGGAGGCATGCTCAGGGGCATCTTTGTTTCTAGCTACAACTCTGAAACTAGTGTGGCAGGTTGTGGCTCAGGCTCGCTTGATGTGGCTTTGAAGCTTGTAGATGACCATCATTTCCCCCCTTGTCAGATACAAGGTGAAGTGATGGAGAAAACTCAACTGCAAGACTATTCAATACTCTGGAACAAGTTTTGACATGTGTTTGGAATATCTTCTTGGCTGTTGATGCCCATTGCCAAGAAGCGATCCATCCAAGAGGAATCTTTGTTCTTGCAGGATGTTTATTTCTGAAGCATCTGTATGAAGAATGGGTGGTTTTATGACAGTGCTTACATGGATGAAGATCAAAACAGTGATATTTCAAATGGCCAACTTGATCACAGTGTTGGCATTTCACAATTAGTTGTGGAAGAGAACCAGAATCTGAAAGAGCTGAAGGTGAACTGTTATGAAGGAATCCAGTACTCTGAAACTGAATGGGCTTTGAGTAGTCTGGAATATGAAAGGACAAGTCCTTCTCATATCCAAGACTAGTTCTGTGCTTGTCATGGACAAGTTGTTCCCAAGGTCTAATGATGGGCTTGGGAAGTGTAGACCGAGTTTCTGCATTTGCATGTACAACTGCTGCTTTATTGGGTACTAAATCTGAACCAACTGTAACATTATTGACTTGCTGCTGATGGGTTGCTGTCTCAATGTTCTGAATAGAAACAGGTTCAGAATGATGTCTATTTTGATGTAGCTCTTCTTGCTGTAGTTGTGATTCAAGCTGCAAAAAATCGATCTGTTCCTGTGCATTATGAAGGCAGGTTTGAATGACACAGAGAGTGTCTTTGCTGGCATTTATGATCCCACCAATAGTGGAATGTATTACTGTATTCAATAACTCTAATGCATTATCAAGTCTGGTCATTTTCTTCATTATCTTATACGTTAAAGAAAGTGATCACAACTATTAACCAGTGAGGAAGAAGTAACAATCACTCACAATTCAATGTCACTGCAATATCCTCCATAAATGTGCACCAGATAACTAGTGTGCAATAACTCTATTCAATGTACATACCAGGACTTCAACTCAAAGACTTATCCTCCAACCAACAAACAACAATGATTGTAATGTATTCACAATCCACTACATATCAATAATAGTTCACTCATGACCAACATATAAAATTAAATAGAGAAACCACTAGACATCCACGAGCTTAAAACGAAAGGATCCATGACCACCAATACAATACAGGACAAAACTTAAACCGTGGTGACATAAGCTATTTTTTTTTTCTTTGCAAGTCAAGCACAACCCCCTACCCTTAATCGCGCTGTGGAAATCAGGCCCCTCTTCTCAAATCCAACAGTCAGCAAAAATATTGAACAACAACCTTAAACATAATGTGACAATGAGCTACTAAAGTCATTGGAAGAAGAACTCATCTGCCCAATGCCTAGATTGTGTATACCTCTTTGCCGGTGACAGATTGGCTTGAAGCACAGTAAAATGGCTGCAATATGAGCTCTATTGATGCACAGTTCTCAAGATTATTTTTGCGGCAGATTGTTGACTCCTTTATGTGGTGATGATCCGAAATTATGATGAATCAATAAACGCTTAGTCCCCGCTATCTAATGCTTCTTCAACGCTCATGTGTAGAACTCAATCTCTTCACACCACATTATATCTATATCCTTTGTAAAAAACTGTCAGCAAGACACGACCATTTGAATACCAACGGCTTACCAACCTTTAAGTGATTGCCGAATGCTGTCAATTTTCTACTCTATGGACTATCATAAATTCTGATTTTGCACTTTGCTTGCGAATAATGGAGATGGGAAGTAGACTGTCAAAGACAGTAGTAACCTTTTTTTTTTTTTGCAATAGGTTAGGTATTGGCAATCATGGTTTCATCACTTTGCATAACAGCCACTCGTGCAATTTCTTAAACACAAAATTTGTTGCTATCTTAGGCTTTCTGAAAATTAAAGGGCATTCAAAAAATTAAAGAATTTCTTGCCTGATATTCCACGAGATGCAACCTTTAACAATTCGTAAGAAAAAGTGTGGAGAACCTTGCCTCATAATTCCTTGGGATTTGAATTTGCAACCTCACGCAAGTTGTAGCTAGATTATACAATTTTGTAGCTGGATATTCCCTCCCTCTGTAATTATACAATTTTGTTTCATTTTTCCACAAATTTGAAAATGTTGGGTGTGGAGCCTGATTATCTCCTATATTCAAAGGTATTGCCACATTGGACCCCAGTTCGAAATGGGGGCGGCAACGCCGCCCATAAAATATTCGCTGTAGGGGGGGTCCGGGGGGGGCGGCTACGACCTTTGGGAGCCCCCCCCCTAGTGGTGGGTTTCGGGGGCAGCGCCCCCGAAGCTAAAAACAGCTATAAAATTGCCTTGTAAAAGTATAGTAATTTCTAGTCAATCTGGGCCGTTCATTAGGCAGGTGATCTGACGGTAGAACTTATGTTTAGTTTAGGGGTTTTTGCCCTAGAAGGCAACCCCCTCTCTTTGTATGAGGGCATTGTATTTGAGGCTGTGTGATAGATGTGTATTCTGTGAGAAGGAAATAGAGAGGTGAGACTGTGAGAGAAAACAGAGGATATTACAGTGGATCTGATGTAGGTTGTGTCTCTTCATTTTGCTGGATAATAGAAAGGAAGGACTGGCTGTTCGGGGTGGACGTAGCCCAAACTGGGTGAACCACGTATATCTATGTCTCTTTTGTTTTATGCGCTTTCTGTGTTTATATTTCTGCAATATTTTATGTGTTCAATTGCTCCATAATATATAATTTTCTAACAACTGGTATCAGAGCCGAAGGTCTATTTGGCTGAGAAACTCGTAGGAAAGAAGGGTTCCTAGTTCGAGTGGGAGCAATGGTGGAAGATGGTAAGTTTAGGGTCGAGAAATTTAACGGCCAAAACTTCTTGCTGTGGAAGATGCAGATGGAAGATTTTCTGTATCAGAAAGATCTATACCTACCATTGGGCGGAGAATGAAAGATGCCGACGGGTATGACAGACGAAGAATGGAACCTTCTCAATAGAAAGGCACTCGGAACAATACGGTTGTGCCTTGCTGAGTCAGTCACCTTCAACATTTCGAAGGAAACCACGATAGAGGGTTTGATTCAGACGTTGTCGAAACTATATGAAAAACCCTCGGCCTCAAACAAGGTATTTGTTATGAAACGGTTATTTAATATGAAGATGTTGGAAGGTGGATCTGTTGCAGACCATTTAAATGATTTTAATACAGTTACAAGTCAGTTAAGTTATGTAGGGGTAAACTTTGATGATGAAGTTAGAGCTCTGTTATTCTTGTCCTCATTACCAGAAAGTTGGAATGGTTTGGTAATGGCCATTAGTAACTCCGTTTCTGGATCTAGTACTTTAAAGTTTGATGATGTTGTCGGTGCTATCGTTAGCGAGGAAATGCGACGGAAAAGCTCCGGTGAGACATCGGGAAATGCTTTGAGTGCAGAGTCTAGAGGAAGAAAAATGGAAAGAGGAAAGAGCTCAGGATATCGCAATAAATCAAGGAAAGGTAGATCCAAGTCCAGATTGGGGATAGTGTGCTGGAAATGTGGAAAGAAGGGACACCTAAAGAAAGACTGTAGATCTCAGAAGGGAAAAGAAGGAGATGCACAACAAGAAAACAATCATGAAGCAAATGTGATAGCTGAGGTGTTACAAGATGCTCTGATTCTTTCTTTCGAAAATATTACTGATTCCTGGGTGGTAGATTCAGGGGCTTCATTCCATGCCACACCTGATAAGAAATACTTTCATGACTATGTTCAAGGAGATTTTGGACAAGTTCGTCTGGGTGATGATAAACCCTGTAAAATCGTTGGAATGGGTAAGGTTCTTGTAAAACAGCAGAATCGAAACCAATGGCTATTAAAGGAGGTAAGGCATGTTCCAGATCTAAAGAAAAATCTGATTTCAACAGGGCAGTTAGGCGGTGAAGGTTGTGTGACAACTTTCACAGACAAAGCTTGGAAGGTCACCAAAGGAGCCATGGTAATAGCAAAAGGCGAAAAGGCTGGTACATTGTATTTATGCAATGGTATTTCTAACTTTGTTAATGCTTTAACTTCCAAAGGAGCAGATGCAGCATTATGGCATCATAGGCTTGGACACATGAGTGAAAAGGGGATGAAGATTCTTCACTCAAGGAATTTGTTGCCGGGTTTGAAGAATGTTGATTTGGACTTCTGTGAGAATTGCATTTATGGAAAACAGAAGAGAGTCAGATTTCTCAGAGTTGGGAAAGAAAAGAAGAATGAAAAATTAGAGCTTTTGCATATAGATGGATGGGGACCTGCTCAGGTATCATCTCTCAGTGGCTCTCATTATTATGTTACTTTTATTGATGATGCAACTAGAAAAACTTGGATTTATTATATTAAGAATAAATCTGATGTATTTGGTACTTTCAAGAAATGGAAAGCTTTGGTTGAGATTGAGACAAGAAAGAAATTGAAGTGTCTTAGATCAGACAATGGAGGTGAATATTGCAGCAAAGAGTTTGATAGGTACTGTTTAGAGCATGGAATTCGCAGAGAGAAGATAGTTCCAAGAACACCACAAGAAAATGGTGTGTCAGAAAGGATGAACAAAACAATCATGGAGCGTGCAAGGTGCATGAGATTGCATGCAAGATTGGCTTTACAGTTTTGGACAGATGTTGTAGATACTGTTGTTTATCTAATAAACAGAGGACCTTCAAGTTCCTTGGATGGTGGTGTTCCAGAGGAAGCATGGATAGGTAAAAAGGTAAACTACTCTATTTTAAAGCCTTTTGGTTGCGAGGCCTTTGTCCATATTGATAAAGAAAATAGAACAAAGCTTGAGGCAAAGTCAAAGAAATGTACCTTTATTGGATATGGTGTTAATGATTTTGGTTATCGCTTATATGATTACGAAAATCACAAAATAATTAGGAGCAGAGATGTAATATTCAATGAAAAGGTCTTGTATAAGAATCAGTTGCAGGAAAAGAAACAGGAAAAGGAAAACAAGGAATATGCAGTTCTTGATGAAATCACTGAAAAAGCAAAGGTGCCTGAAAATAATAATAATCAACAACCACAACAACAACAACTACCATAACAGCAACATGCACCCCAAACACCTGAAAGTGGTGTTAGAATATCTACCTGAAAGTGCCAAAATGTTGACGGCACTTGATCCTGACAACATACAAGGGGTCTCTCTGATATGAAATCCCAACTAGACCTCACATCATTTTGTATAGAATCCCCATCCTTAAATGTGGCCTGACTGCCATATTCATAAATATTTTCCTTGGCTACAATAGTTAGCATAAGAGAGCAACATGCATGTACTTTTGAATGAGCACATAAGTATGCCTTTTTGAATGCTCATTTGCAATATGTACCATGGTTATTTCACTTGAAATGAAGAGAAAGTGAGTCTCCAGAAGAAACTTAATAGTACTATTCTAATAAAGGTACAAACACATATACATGAAATAACCATTAACTATCGAGCAAAATAGTTCACATAGAAATAACGATCATTAAAATAGTTACAACGCACATTTAACAAAATGAGTACCGAATCCAATTGAATAGTCCAATTTATTTAGCACATAATAACAAAACACATAATACGAACATATCAACAATAGTATTAAAACATTCACAATATATGCATGAAAGTTTGTTGGCTCAGTGATATTTGAATATTAAGTGAAAGTCCCAAGATGCATTGGTACAACGAGACAACACTAGCTCCAATAGTGGAGCATTAAGCCACCACTTGTGGTCCAAAAGAACAATCTTTCTCTCTAATGCATAGGTGGAGAAACCAAGGTGAAAAATATCTCTCTTGAGATATGAGCGTGTATATATAAGAAATGAGATGACTCTTCACCTCCATTGTGACTCTTAAACTCCCCTCATGACTCTTGAGCTTCCAAATGACTTTTCAAACTCGTAAGAGACCTTTGGACTTCTACATGACATTTCAAATTCTTTGAGTGACCCGTGGACTTCCACACACTTAACATTTCATACTTTCTCAAAAATTTCATAATTAAATCCACAAAGGATGTGGAAACATTATAACTTCCATGATTCTTGAGATGACACTTTGAAAAGGCATGACTTGGCACTGATGACGTAGACTTTATAACGATGTGTTAATGCCAAGATTTTATTCTTGATGTTATCTTTCCATCTCCATCATACATGTTGCATGTACTTCCTCTTTTCCTCCAAAATCATTGAAGATATGGAGTCTTCTATGTGATCTAGATATTCCAACTTCTATCATGGTCTAGTCTCTCTTCATCTTTTTTTCTACTAATCATCTTCTATTTGCAATATTCTTGAGTGTCTCCTTGTATGGTACCCTTGTTATCCTTCTTGAAAATTATCCTGTCATGTAGAGATACAATAACTCCAAGTGAAATTCACTTATGATAGAACGACATCAGCCTAGAAATATCTTAGTCTAACTTTCTTAGTGAAATTCTGGTCTGAATGGGAAAATTAGTTTTATTATGCTAAATTCCTCTTCAGAATATGTGAATGTGGTTAAAGATTCATGAGGTTAATTTCAAGTTTAAATATGAGTTTTAAAGTGTTTTTATGTAAATTTTATGCACAAATTAACATAAAGAAATGATTGAACAACATCATATAACATACATGAACATCACCAAAATAGTATCACAACAGCACATGATGAAGGAGTTCACCTCGCCTAGGATACCTCTCCTTGGTCCAACTTCCAATTGCTTGGCCCTCTCTATTATGCTCAAAATTTTGAATACATCAGTTTACAATGCTCAGGTAGCTTTGAAGCATATTCCAATAGCTCCAAAGTGCCCAAGAAAATCTGTCTAACCTCTCTTTTCTATTGATTTAGTAAAAAACTGAAGAATTTATGGATTCCCCAAGTATTTTTGCTAATCGCATCGCAAATTCTCCAAAACCCAACACCGTCATATAATTTCTTCCAAATTTCCACTAACCTGGCACCATTTTCGCTGATTGTAGGGCGAATTTTTTGGAGGCTTTAATTAGCCTCTAACACCTTAAATCTACCTTTTGTCGCCATATGGGGGCCATGTGCCCAGGGCTAAGGCCAAAGGCCCAAACCCACCAGCTGGGCCCCCCGCTCCATTTGTTGGTGGTCGGATGATGGTGGCACATCCAGGGGATGGCCTTATCCCAGATTGCCATGCATATAAGTTATAAATATATGTCAAGGACTTTAATGGTTAAGTGTTATAGACAATTTTGTGCCTTACAGCAACAGGTATGAATTGTCAATAATCCAAGGGATCCAAAGTTCCCTAAACATGATGTTCTTACCCCTAGAGGAACAAGGTCAACAAACCAACAGCTCTCAGATCAGTTCTCCACCTGAAAATACTCAAAAACAAGCAATCCTGAAATCAAAGCAGGTGCTCCACTAGGCTTCTGCGCTGAAACACAACTCCTCCATGGTGTACCTGCGTTGCAAAGCAGGTAGAACAAAGGCCACCTGCGTTGAGCGAGTTTGGACATGTGGCACACTGAGTCATTGCTCTGGAATCTTCCAAAAATGACACTTGGATTAGGGATTTCGCCTTGTGATGAGTCAAAGGCTCTGTTTCTCCAAGTAGAAGCAAAGTTCTCCAAGTGGACTCAAGAACTGAAGATCAACTGAAGAGAGAGAGGACACAAGGCAGCTACACATCAGTTGCAAGCTGACTCATCCTTTCTCAATTCATCTATATATTGAGCTCTCTCCTATGAGCTCTAGAGGCTAGAATTTTGTGCAAAGTAATGATATGCTGTTGGTTTCACTATAGAGCTATTGGGTGATTGTTTGAGAGAGATGAAGAGGAGAAATTCTTTCTGCTGGGAGGTGTTGCTGGATTAGAGCCTTCAATGGTTGTAATACTCTCAGAACCTTTACTTCTTCATTAATAAAAGCTATTGAGGTTCTTCTATGTGCTCTTGTTTCAATAATATATTGTGATAATTGCATGTTTGGTTTACACTAATCCTTAATCCAGTTATGATTGCATGCTTCTTGTAGTTTCCTTCTTTGTTATGTTGCAGGATCTCATTGTAGCTGGGCCAGCAAAAGAGCAAGGAACTGGGAGCAAGCAGCCAAAGAGAAGAGTTTGGATTCGACATTAAGCGCAAGGCAACGGTTAGTGCATTTCTCCATTCTCTTTTGCTTTCATAAAGAAGTAAACCTTAAGTAGTTTGTTTTACAGTTGTTGCTGAGGTACTATCACCCTTAGAGTGGGATAGGGTCATCCGAGTCGGATACTTTTCCCTACAACATTAAGACTCATCATATGGAGCATTGTTATGTTGCTTGGCTTGTTTCTTGGTGGTCTCGAGTACAACCCCCGCTGATACTACCCGGACTCTGAACAAAAAATTTGGTGACCCTTGGGTTGCCACGTTGTGGCGTCTGGCTAGGTCACGATTCAGCCTATGGTTGGCCACCAACCATCCAATCAAAACTACCAACTTCACCCAATGAGATCATGCCACTTGGCACAACATTATTCTTCGAAGGCCTGTTGATTAGTCAAACTTGCCACCTGAGCCTACATAGTCAATTCCATGTCAGCAGTACAGACTACTAACTGGGCTCTCACATTTTGAAAAAATTCACCTATTTGGGAGAGTTAACAAAACATGATTCTCAGAGCATATGATGTTTGTTTCTTGCAAAATGACTTATGCTAGATTGAGGATGATGAGCACTACATGTTCCTTTAGGTTCCACACCAATCCGACAACTTTGGATTTTGATCAATTCTTTGAGCACTTGATCATTCCTTCCCACGGGAAGCCTTTTGGAGCCGAAAATATCACTTTTAGTTGTCTAGTAGGTGAGGATATAGTTCCCTCACCTTTCTAATCAATCCATCTGGATTTTGAAGGATTTGTTTCTTTGGGCCCCACACGAAGGTAATCCACATTCCCTCGTTTTGAAGACCTTGGTCTTCTGTTAAGAATGATGTCTTCCTGTATTTCACCAAGGTATTGTGGAGAATAATCCTCAATGGAAGGAATTTCGACATTTTCTCCTTGATATTCAATCAAAGGAGGCTCATAAAACCTTAAGTTCTCAACATTAACAACAAAATTAATTTGAACATATGAAGGAAAATCCAGCCTGAAGGCATTATCACCAATGTTTTCCATAATTTTGAATGGACAATATCTAATTGGTTTCAATTTTTTACCTTCTCGTTCGAGCCTCTCTATGCTAATATGAAGCCAAACTTCATCACTGACTTGGAACTTGTGATCTACATGATGCTTTTCGTGCCTTTCTTTGTACTTGCCTTGGCTTTTTTCCAGCTATTCTTGAACTCTTTAGTGTACCAATTGCATTTTTTCAATGAACCTTCTTGCTTTGTCTATTTCACTATGACCATCAATAGAAACATCCTTTCCAAAAATGAAATCCAAAGGATACTTAGGCAAGTATCCCAAACATGCTTCAATTGACAATGTTTTAGTTGAAGAGTGCTTGGCCTCGTTGTAAGCATGTTGAATTTAGTGCAAATGTTCATTCCAAAACTTAGGATGTTTGCTGCAATACCCACAAAGAAGATGTATCATTGTCTTATTCACCACCTATGTTTGACCATTTTTTTGTGGATGATATGTTGTACTCTTTTTCAATTTGGTGTCCATGAATCCCCACAATATTGACCAAAAATTCCTAACAAAGTGAGAATCTCGATCACTAACAATGGATGTGGTAAATCCAAAATGAACCCATACATTTTGAAAGAATAAATGAGCAGTTTGTGCAATTGTAATTTTCTTTTTACATGGCATCAAATTACACATTTTTCTGAACCTATCCACAACTACATACAAATAATCATGACCTCTTTTTTGACAATGGAAGACCTCCTAGAAAATCCATAGAAACACTTTCCCATGGTTGTGAAGGAACCATAAGTGGTGTGTACAATCCTAAATTCCTATTGATAGGCTTACTGACTGCACATAATGAACATCCTTTAATAAAAGGTGACACACTTTGAAGCATATGAGGCCAATAAAAATACCTCTGTAGATGTGCCACCATCTTACCTACACCGAAATGACCAACAATAAGAGAAGGATGTGCCTCTATTATGGTGTTGACTCTTTCTCCGTGTAGAATAAAAATATTACCAAGATGGTACAAGAAGTTATCATACAAATGATAATCCAATTCCTTTACTTCGTTACCTTGCCTCAAGCTTGCATAAACTTATTCAAAGTCATTGTCTAATGCATACGACCCAATATAAATTTTATGCAAAACATAATTATGCTTGAGTAAAGTAGTTACACTAATAATAGGCTAGGAAAGCATGTGAGTAACTTTATTTTAGATACCTTTCTTATACCTTATTACTAAGAGGAATTATTGAAGAAAACCCATCCATCGAAAGTGCCTTGATTGCTAAAACTTATATTGAGATTGCAAATATTGCAATGAGTGTTGATAAGTGTGAATGATTGTTTCCTTACCCATCAAGTAGTGTTTCCACTTTTTCACACTTTTCACCAATCCATACAATTCCGTGTCATATGTAGGATAATTAATCACTACACCAATGAAAGTTTCTGAATGAAAAGAGATAGGGTTACCATGTTGCATGAGGATTGCACCCATGGAGTAGTCACTAGCATCCGTTTGGATCTCAAATGATTGTCTCAAGTCTGGAAGTGCAAGTTGGAGCTCAACTGATATTTTCCTTCAATGCATCAAATGCCTTTTGATGTTTTCCTCGACACTGAAAAACATTTTTCACACTAGTCAATGCATGCAAAGGAGTTGTTATAGAAGAAAAGTTAGCAATGAATTTCCTCGAATATTGGGTTGCTCCCAAAAATATTCTTACCTTAATAACTATTTTGGGCGTTGGCCAATTCAAAATGACATCAACATTGGAGGGATCTATTTTCAACTCACCTCCTCCAACAATATGACCCAAGTAAACTAAATAAGTTTTTCCAAGCTGACAGTTTGACATCTTTAAATACAATTGTTCTTTATTTAAGACATCAAGTATTTTTCTCACATGCAGGACATGTTCATCATGAGATTTACTGAAAATTAAGATGTCAACTAAGTAGATTATAACAAACTCATCAATAAATGGCCTCAACACATCATTCATCACACACATGAAGGTAGAAATAGAATTACATAAAGAAAAGGGCATAACTAGCCATTCAAACAAACCTTGTTTTGTCTTGAATGTTGTCTTCCAAATGTCTTCTTCAGCAATTTTAATTTGATGGTAGCCACTCCTTAAGTCCAACTTAGTAAAATAATTTGCATCTTTCAATTTATCAAGTAAATCATCTATTCTAGGTATTGGGTAACAGTTATTTATCGTAATCCTTTTCAATGCATGAAAGTCCACACACATGCGCCATGTTCCATCCTTCTTTAGCACCAAAACAATAGGTGACCCACATGGCGAAGAACTTGGCCTAATGATCCATTTATCCAACAACTCTTGAATTTTATTTTTAATTTCTACACTTTCCATCACTGACATATTGTACATGCCAATATTAGGAAGAGGAATATCTTGTTGCAACTGTATATCATGTTGGATTCCTCTCTTGGGAGGAAATCCTTTTGGTTACTGAAACATCTCATCATATTAGTTAACAACACCAACCAATTCAGATTTCAATCTTGAGTCACAACCTTGAAAAGCTTCATTATCTACATCATTCTTGGGTTTGATCATTAGAAGCGTGAAATTCTTGCTACAATTCACTAGTATTTTCATCTTCCCCACATTAACAAGCGGAAGATTTAGTTTCTTTCTATGGGTTCTCACAATATATTCTACTCCATCTTCGAACAAATGGTATTTTCTTCATGTTTATGGAAGATAATTTTTTTGTCATAGAGATATGGACTGCCTAAAACTATACCAGATATGTCTAATGGCACAACATCAGGCTCCACTTCATCTATGAAATTTGTAGTAATGGCGAATTTTAGTTTACACTTTCTACTTACTTACAATTGTGCATTGTCACATAACCATAGTAATGGATATGGTTTATGATGTGGAATAGTTTCCAAGTTTAAGGTTTTGACAAGGTTTTGAGAGATAAGATTGGCTTGAGAGCTACTATGGAAAAGAGTATCAATTTTTCTATGTTTTGAGATTGCCCTTATGTGAAAACGTTCTATCCTCTTATTTTCATTTGGAGTTTCATTATGTAAAGTTAAAGTACTAGTGCTAGCAATAGATTCTTTTCCTTTCATACCCATGACTGTAATTTTAGTTTTATCACTTGAATCGGATCCCAAATCCTGGTGAGTGGATGCAACTGTCTTTTGTTTTCCCTTGCTGTTGAATTTCTTTGGGTTCATTTCGGGAGGAAGCTTCCAACAATGAGCTTCATCATGACCCTCTTTGGAACAATGCTGGCATGTTAATTTATCTTCTTCCTTCTTAATGGATGCATTTTTCTTTCCTTTCCCTTTGAAACCCTTTTCATTTCCTTTACCCTTAAATGGCTTTTTACTACCTCTTCTGGTGTAATTTTGCCTCTTTCCTCAAGAGGATTGGCTTCAACACACGCCTCATCTAGATTATTGGGATTAAACATAAGGATAGTATGCCTAAGCTAACTGTGTAAACCCCCTATATTCTTCAGTAATATGTCTTGTGATTGCAAATTTACACCTAACATTAGATACATTTCTCTAAATTCTTGAGTGTAATCTTACACATTTTGACCTTTATGTTGTCTAACATTTTTCCAATTCATGATGGATTTTTGCATATATGTTAGAGGTTAAAATTATCTTTTAATTGTAGCAATGAAATCAAACCAAGAAATTGAGATCTTACCATGTTTTTTTATCTCTTCTTGTGTCTTTAATTCCCACCATACTAGTGTTGCACCCTCCATCCTCAAGGAAGCTAACTAAATCTTTATGTCATAATCCTAAAGGTTTTCAATTTTGCAATAGACCTCCAACTGACAAACCCAATTGTCAAGCTTCTCTACATTCACTTTAACATTATATATGGGCAGGTAAAATTTAACATCAAACTTTAACAGGGGTGTTTTACCAATTCCTTTTGAGATATGTTGATGTGTATGAGTAAGGGTTGTATTAATAGAAGAGGATCAAGATGCCTATGAAGTTGAAGAAGAAGATGATGATGGTGGACAGGGTGGAGGTTTACCTCCATTTCCATCACCTCCTCCTCCCGAAGAACCTTCTCCTTTTGGAGGCTTGGAGATTTGACCCTATAGTTTGGTATTCCTCTCTTCATAGAGGACCTTCACCATCTATATCATGTCAAAGAAATTCTTCCTAAATACCTTCTCATATTCTATCATATTTGTAGGCTCTCCTTCATGTGACATGCTCACTGAATCTTTAACTGCAACTTGAGGAAGAACTCATGTTGGAGATTGTAGCAACCTTGAACTTCTTCCCCCTGATCTAACTTCAGGACTTTCAACCAGCTTCCCTTCTCCTCTCTTGAGCTCCAACCTTGTAAGCATAAGATTCACTTGCAAAGAGTTAAATCCTTCTTGCACAAAGAAAAACAAGAGCTCTGATACCAAACTTTATCTGAATGGGAAAATTAGTTTTATTGTGCTAAATTCCTCTTTAGAATATGTACATGAGCTTAAACATTCATGAGGTTAATTGCAACTTTAAACATGATTTTTTGAGTATTTTTATGTAAATTGTATGCACAAATTAACATAAGGAAATGAATGAACAAAAACATATAACAAACATTAACATCACCAAAACAATATCACAACACCACATGGTGAAGGATTTCAGCCCGCCTCTGCTACGTCTCCTTGGTCCAGCTTCCAATGGCTTGGCCCTCTCTATTATGCTCAAAAGTGTGAATACATCAGTTTACAATGCTCAGATAGCTCTAAAACCTATTCCAATGGCTCTAGCATTCCCAAAAATTCTTGTCTAGCCTCTTTTTGCTCCTTATTTGGTAAAAAACTGAAGAATTTATGGCTTCGCCAAGTCCTCCTGCTAATCGCACCGCAAATTCCCCAAAACTCGACATGGTCCTACAATTTCATCTTGATTTCCACTAACTGGGCACTAATTTAACTAATTTGATGATGAAATTGTCGAAGGCTTTAATTAGCCTCTAACACCCTAAACCCATATTTTATGGCCATATGGGGGCACGTGCTCGGGGCTAAGGCCAACAGCTTGGCACCGCCGCCTGTGTCCCCTGCTCTATTTGCTGGTGGTCGCATGGTGGTGGCGCGTCAAAGGGTTGGCCCTTTCATAGATTGGCGCACACATAAGGTTTAAATATATGTCGCGAACTAAATGGTTAAGACTCGTGAGATGAAGAATTGGTATGTGGCTTGCCTTGTTGCTTGGTGGTTGCAGGTTCGACCCCTATTGCTGCTACCCAAACGTTGACCCAAAATTTTGGTGTCCCCTAGCTGCCACATGGTGGCCTCTGGCTGGGCCACGTGTGAGCCTATGGTTGGCTACTAACCACCCAATAAAAAACTACCAACTGCACCCAATGAGATTGTGCTACTTCACACAATATGAGTCGCCAAAGGCTCATTGACTAGTCAAACCTGCCACCTTAGCGTACAGAATCAGCGTCACGTTAACAATACACACTAGTAACTGTTCTGTCACATTTTGCAAAATTTTCCTATTTGGGAAAGCAAACAGAGCATGATTATGGGAGCATACGGTGTTCACTTCGCACGAAACAATTTGTGCCAGATTCAGGATGACGAGCACTACATAGTCATTCAAGTTCCACAATGATTTGAAAACTATGAATTTTGAGCTATTTTTTGAGCACCTAATAAAATTCATTGATCAGCTTGGAACTGGGCAGTGGATAGAGAAGAAGGCCCAAAAATTATGCAGTATATAGTTCCAGGATTCAGGAATGAGTGACTAAAGAATGTGACTGTGCAATGTGTAGTCACTAGAGGCCTAAGAAGCAATATAGTATAGTTGAGGAAAACACTGACATGTTGAGGCAAGTCTACCCATTGTGACTACGCAATACGTAGTTCAAGGGAGAGAATGGCCACTAGATTGTGCAATTACATAGTTCAGAGAGACATGGAGGAAAACTACAAACTGAAACTGTGTAGTGTGTAGTGGGAGGCTGACTAGGAGGGAGGGTTGCATAGTTCTGGAGAGGAGGAAATTAGTGATCATTGTGACTATGCGCAACATAATCCTTATAGGAAATGACTACACATTGTTTACTTTTAGTAGGCATGGATGTTGACTGAGGCTTGCAACTATGCAATGTGGAGTTCATAGAGGTAGAGTGAGGTAGGGTTGGTGAGGAAAGAAATTCTCCATAATTTGGCTAAGTGTGGGATCAATGCAGAAGAGATGAAACTAGGAGAATACTTGATCATGATCACACACTCAGAATTATTGGCGACACAACAATGAATACTCAGTACCAACAATCAATATGAACCCATTTAAAAAACAACAAAATGAAACTTAACTCGAAGTGCGATAGTTAGGATACACTTTGCAACACATGTGACGAAACCAACAAAAAAATGCATAAGAATTTGGGAATGAGTCTAATACATGTCTATGTGATATATAGAACCCATTAGTACCAAATTCACCTCTTAAACATGCACTATAACTACCTTTTACAGTGTGTAACACTTTCCTTCCTAAAAGACGACACCTAACTTTTCTTCACAAAGCGACCAAGAAACTTAGACAACAAATATATATTGTATTTTACTACTAGAAATGAAAACTTGGAAGGTTAAAATAGGCTCCAAAATTTGGATATAGGCCAAAATTTAGAGGGTGTTGTAGCAGCGACAACACATGGTCAACCATGATTAAGTGTGACAGGCATCATGGAAATGTGACAAGCATTGTCGCATTGTGACAAGAAATGTCACAATCATTGACATAATGATATATTACATTGAAATTTATTCAATGTTGCATTGCAACATTGAATAAATCAGAGTTTAATATTCTGGTTTACAATATTGGGTTTAGGGTTTATAATATTAAGGTTTATAACCATAATGTTTATAATATTTATCCTAGGTGTTTTAATCCATTTGGTTTATAATATCAATAATCCCTTCGGTTTATAATATTATTGTGTAATGTGTACAATAATATATTATGATTTTTAATGTTAGGGTTTACAATATTATTTATTGGTTTGATATATTAATCGTAAGGTTTATAATCTGTTGTGTTTATAATGTTAATCCTAGGGTTTAATATTAATCACCTAGGTTTATAATCCCTAAGGTCATCCAAGATCAACATGATTAGAATGGCCAACCAATGTCTACCAAGTTGAACGTCCCAATAATATATTGCATTGCAATTTCCACATGGTCAAGCATGGTCAACCATGGCTAAGCATGGTCAAATATGATCAACCTTTATCACCATGCTCAACCATGGCTAGACATGGTTGTATGTGATCAACCGTGGAAAGTCATGTTCAACCATTATCAACAATTGTTGAATATAGTTAACCATCGTTGAATATGGTCAAACATGATCGTAGTGAGAAAAGCATTGTCACAATGCGACAAGAAATGTAATAATCATTGCCACAATGATACATTACATTGAAATGTATCCAATGTCTCATAGCAACATTCAATAAATTAGAGCTTAATATTCTGGTTTTTAATATTGGGTATAGGGTTTATAATCTTAAGGTTTATAATCGTAGGGTTCATAATGTTATATATCATAAGGTTTAATATTATTCCCTTGGATTTATAATATCAATAATACCTTGGGTCTATAACATTAATCACTAATGTGTAAAATAATATATTGGTATCTATAATCTTAGGGTTTACAATCCTAATCTTAGGTTTGGTATATTAATCTTAGGGTTTATAATATTAATCCAAGTGCGTAATATTAATCCCTTAGATTTACAATCCCTTGGGTTTATAATATTAATATTAACATCTATAGTCCTAGTGTTTAATATTAATTCTATGGTTTATAATAAAAATCCTAATGTTTAATATTAATCCATTGACTTTATAATCACTTCAGTTTACTATTCCCAAGGATTTATAATATTAATCTATTCAATTTATAATATTAATTCCTTGAATTGATTAATCACTTCACTTTATAATATCAATAACCCTTGAATTTATTAATGCATTGATTTATAATATTAACGCATTGGATTTATTAATTCCTTGGGTTTGCCAATAGCTTGAGATTATAATATTAATCCCTTTACTTAATTCATAGATTTTTATTTTTAATATATATATTATATTATATTTTAATTTAATCTATAATCTATATTATCAATATACTCTAAATTATACATATAAAAAAAATATTTAAATTTTAATAATAAACATATAATAATTATTAACAACAATATAAAAATAAGAAATAAATAAATATTATTAATAACAATTAAATACATTAATTATATTATACTGTAAAATATAACTATTAATATATTATTAATATAATAATTATAAAAATATAATCATCTAATTTTTATTATTTTTATAATTATTAATATAATAATTATAAAAATATAATCATCTAATTTTTATTATTTTTATAATTATTAATAATTATAAATAATTAATTTTTAACGAATCTAAGCTTTAATAATTAAATAAATATAATTGTGATAATAAATAATTGCATAAATGTCAAAAAAATAAAAAAAAAAAAATACAACCAACAAACTACGAAAACAAATTAGTCACGGAACTACCTTGACTAAAATCCTTTAACTATTACATTTGAATATTTATATTAAATTAATGGTTATTAATATATACAACTATTACAAACTTATATAAGTTTTAAGCATAATCATTATCATAAAGAATATTAAATACCAGGTGGTGCACAAAGTCCACAGTATCAAAATTTAAAACGCTGAGCTTCTTAGTTAAATGCTATGGTCACTCTAGAGAGGCAACTGGTTAATCTTAAATCGTTACAAATTTTGAAATTCGTTAAATGCTATTACATTTCACAACTTTTTCAAAATGGCAGCATTTTTTTGAGTATGTTGCATGAGAAAGAAGTATTCGAATTTGGATTTTTCTTTACTCGTTATATAATTTTTATTTTTATTTTTTAGGTTTTAATGTTTCTTTTCAATAATGTTATGTTTAACATTTTATGTTTAGAAATGATGTTTTTATAATAAATTATTTGTTTATTAATAAATATTTTATTAAAAAAATATTTCTCAATAATATAATTATGTTATAAATTTTTACATATTTATCATAGGATAAAAATAAAATGATTATAAAACATAAATAATTTATTGAATCATGAATCTTGGTTTGAAATTGTATGGAACAATCACATTAAAATATTTACAATTTTGAAATCAAATGTTTCTTACTCGGACATAGCATAACATTGGTATATATGAGATATGACTAAAGAGATCTTATGAGACATATACGATGACCAAAAAGGTAAAACTATAATATAGGTTATCCTTTGCGTCCTTTCCACGGTCATAAAGACATGGAATCAATGTGGTGGTCTCCACTGTCAAGCAAGCACAGTGTATTAGAAGTGTTTTAATATTTCATAAGTGGCAGTAGATGTTGGTCTTCATGAGCGAGATATTTTGGAGCTTTTAAGTGATATGTTGGTACATTGAATATTTGGTGCAAACTATAGTTGAAGTGAAACTTTCATTGTTCCACATGTGACACTATCATATGATAGTTTTCATAAGTGAGAAGTAAGTAAGTGACACTATGACAAGACCTCCGCCCAAACAATCCAACAAGGGTGGGTAGCCAATACACTAAGGAAGAAGTAGTGGCAACAAACATGATTGTGATCCAAATTCATTATGACAAGGAAGATGTCTTGTGCTTAGGCTTGATGATGGGACAAGGAATATTTTTTTGTGCTTTCTGCTACGTAGGTTCAATGATGCACTAGCACACTCATGGATTGATTATTTGCTTCATTCAAGTGGGATTTTTAATGATGTTTACATAAGAGATAGATGCGTATTCATTGGAATTAAATGAAACTATTTGGACTTGGATTCTAATCCAACTTAGCCCGATCAAATAAATGAATTATGAGCTATTGAACAAAATTCCTTCCACTAAAAAAAGTTTAAAACCAAGCCAAATTTGTTGTGTTGTGGGAATATATATATATATATATATATATATATATATAGATATATTATTTGATATAAAAACTTTGTAAAATAGATTCTTATTGATCACTTGATTTTGTGGACATATATTTAAGGAAACTAGGTAATAGCATTTGTTGAATGGTCTCAAATACATTTTTCATGGTTGTGAGTGTTTATGCTAAATGTCCCTTTGCACAAGTTGGATGTATTTTAATTACTACTTCAATAAAAATATGTGTTTTCTTCTGTGTCTATGCACATTCTAATTCACTAGGAAGCTCCCTTCAATTGGCATAGTCCACTCACATGCACCAAGTTGTATCAACACGGAAGCGAATCAATGAAAAGTTAAAAGGGGCTTAAATAGATTTCCACATGGAAAATTGAAAGCTTGCAATATTAATGGCACAAAAGAAAGTAGAGAAAGACTAATATCTGAAGCCTAGGAGTGAAAATACACAAAATATTTATCTACAAGTTTAGGGTTTCTAATTGTAATAATTCCTAAAATAAAAAGAGTCAAGCAAAGGCCATTTCTTGATGGTTTTGTCAAAAAGAAGTTTCCAAAATAAGATATCTACATTATTATAGTGTTTACAATTGACTTCTGCAACACTATTTCTACTTCTAATTACTCTACAAACATTACACAAATCTTAATTTTTTTTAAAAACATGAAAATAAAATAGTAATTTTTTTACACTAAATTAATAACCTAATTACAAACCATTTAGTAATATTAATTAGAAAATTTCCATAACAATTATTAGCTAACAAAAACAGTTTATATTATTAGGGCCAAACTACCTTAAAAAAATAAGTTAGGATAATATAAATATGAATAGTAAAGAATCAAACAACCATCTCAACCAATTTTAAATGATCATTAAGATAAAACATAAATCACATTACCATTTCCATTACAAAACTAAAATTAAAATAGGAAAACGTTTTAAGATTTGAAATACTTGTAGATGTTTTAGTATTTCATGTTTTCTCCCCAACATCACAGTGCTACATGAAAGCTTTAGAGAAGCCCATTTTCAGTCGACGACTAAAGCTAGTCGATTCAACCAAATTATTAAAACCTTGTGAATAATAATACGTTATTCTGGTTTTTTTTTAAATATAACAATTACATTATTTTACATTAAAAAATGTGAATGAGAGACCAAATACTTTATATTATTAATGTGTCCTTACCTGATTCAACTTTCTAATTGAAATTTGAAATAACACTAATCAAGCCATGCATCTAAGTTGATGAGTATTGTGGAAGCTATGTAAGTTGGAATTGAAAATGCCATCTTATCAGTCACTTGAATAATATTTTTCTGAGTGTTGTTTAGCTTCATTAAACGAATGGATTTATATGGAAATTGATAATAGTATTATTTTTTCATAAAATGTAAATGCAAACGAATCCATTTATATGGAATTTATTCATCATGAAAACTCAGCTTCAAATTCAAATCATAGTCTACCACATCCACGATTAATCAAAAGCAGCTCCCACACTAAGTATGGGGCAGTCTACACATACCTCAGTTTCTTATTCAGGGCTGAGACTCATATTTTATTCAAAGGATAATGCCAAAACTTACATAATTGTCTTCCATACAGAGAGTCACCTGTGCTTTCAAATGATAAGAATTCTTCCCCTGAAGAGATAATTTGGATTTCTGTTAATCCTTTGTCCGGTGACAAATTTGAAAAATCAACCAGTTAATGTACAATATAATTAAAATTAATTGAAATAGTAACTAAGAATACATACACAAAAGTTCATTCCATTATTCTAACTGCAAGAATAAAATAACGAGTTTCTGTGATTTTGAAGATATAATTAGAGTGCAAACCACATATGATAAGACAAACAGTTCGGATTTCAAAGTTGAGTTTTGTATAAGTAGCAAACTTGTTTGAATTCCAAAGCTTTGTAGTAGATAATTTGCCTAGATTTCAAAAACGTACAAGATTCCAAATTAATGTTTATTTTCTGACACGGCCAATCTGCGCTTATTATACTACATTTACTCCAAGTTGGAAGTGAAGGGAAACTTCACTTAATGAAAAGGTCCAAGAGAAGGTATTAATAACGTTTCACAAAAAATAAGACATCAAAAATACGTTCTGCACCCTTCAAAACACTTCGTCCAATACGATTATTAAAAATTCAACTTTTTTTAAGTGCAAAATGGCCGTGACGGGCGAAATTCCCGTCAAATTCTAGCCCTGCCGGAAAGATGCTTTCAAACTACGTCCAAAACGTTTGAAGCGAAGACTTAATACTGTACATTCAGAAAGTTCATCATTCTATAAGGACAGTTATACTGTCACATGGCAATGGCATAACAGAATTAGTAACTAACCTTATTTAATATCATAACATTAAGGAATTGATGTCACTTCTCTTGAATAGCACTGGAATAAAATCGCGAAATATTTCTTATTACCTTCAATATCATGTGACAATGTTAACGATCTCTGGTTATCTCCGCCGTGCACTTACAGAAAGGTCCAATCCTGATGTGCGCCGGATACGCATTTCTCGTCCAGTGGCTTGCATCTCTTCTTCTGTTCATCACCAGTTAACAGAAAAGTTACATGTTAGAATGGATTGCTGGTATGGTCTACCTAGTTTACTGACATATATAAATCCATTCAATTCAAATTCATACTGGATTGAACATGAACGCAGAGCAGGACTGATGGAAAATATAAACCAATGCGGGCCATTCTTCTTACCCCCATATTGTAATTCAATCCCGGAGCCGTGTAATAAGTTTAATAAATCATTGACTCCCTTTCGAATATATATAAATCGGATTAATGCGGGGAAGAACATTGCTATTAGGTTACAAGTAGAAGAACTTAGTACCATTGACTTAGTAGTCCTTCATCTCTTCTTCCGGTGCTGATAATTATGGCGGATTACATGTCAATGTATAGTGCAGTCGCAGGACAGTTCTCCTTTGGCAGACAGGAATGCCTGTTTGATTACTAGGCAAATTTACTGGTGCATGTAACAACAAAATTTAAAATGCGCAGTGATCACTATAAATAACAAATATACACATGTGATCTATAGCATCGGCTGCAAACATTATTAATGGGCAGACTTCAACCATGGATCACAGTATCATCCTCCCTTCTACCAAAGGAGAACTACCTGTAACTTCTCTGCGCAAATCAAAATCAAAACAAAGCACTTTTACCATGTGTAAAGCGATAAGGACCATAAGGTACCCTAAATAGAACAGGTTTACCGAATATACTGAAAATATCATGAGATTGTATAACGGGATGTGGTATAAACGAAATATATCCCAGGTATAGGAATGGGGCCAAAAGGAACAAACGGGCGTATATACTTGTGTGCGGGGAATAAACCATATCATATCGCAGGTAGCGGGGAATAAACCATATCATATCGCAGGTAGTGGAAGAGGTCAAAAAGAATCAAATGGACAGATATAATCGTGAAGTTTCTCTGACACGGTTGGTTCTCCACATTTTATGACTAACAGTGGGAATCCTTTATGTTTTATTACGTCCGCCCTTTCTTGGATGGCATCCCCTCAATTCCTTAATATTTCCGCTAGTGCTTGTTTTTAGATAGTTTCAATGAAAATTTTACATATTTGTCTTTGTACATTCCTCAAAATGATCACTCTTACAATTTAGCCTTTAACTTATCCTCCTCCCTTCAAATTAATCATAACAATATGTAAACAACAACCAACTTCTCCACCATACTTTGACTATGAATATGTGAACAAATACTGTTGCTAGCGTACGTATAATGCTTAACCAGAAGCATGGAATACACAGTAACATATACCAGGTAGAGAAAAAGGGAAAAAGGGATAAATAAAGCCAACATTTCCTTGTAATTGATAAAAAATGTGACTAATCTAAAAAGTTTTGGATGAACTGTGAATTGATAAAAAATGCGACTAATCTAAAAAGTTTTAGATGAACTGTGTTATAAGTATGAAGGTTGAATTTTTATATAACTTTAGTTTTCTGCTCTATATTGTATTTAGATTTTCTTGTGTATAATTTTTGCATTTAAATTCCAGAGTATTTTTTTTATGATCAGATTAACTTTTACATGTAGTGAAATTTATGTGCTGTAACAACAGCTTAATATTTCTTTTATTTTCTAAATAAAAATGGGTAAATATTTTTTTAAGAACATACCTGACATGTTTGAATAAAAAGACATAAAACTATTAATACATGAACCTTCCAAGAATTATTATTTTTTAGATAAATTTATAATTAATAAAAAGGATTATTATTTTTTTTTTAATTTATTCAATGATTATGATGAGCAAAAACATTGACCAATGAAATTCCATGTGCTCTTTAGAAAAAACAATGAAATTATATTAAAATAATTGTATTTAAAAAAAGAAAATAATATAAAATCACAACTAAATTAAAGATATGAAAAACATGGACAAAAAAAATGCAATGTGATCTTTAGAACACAATGAAATTATATTAAAACAATTATAGTTAAAGAGAGAGAGTAATAGAAAATCACAACTAAATCAAAGGTATGAGAAATTCAAGATTAAGTGTTTTCGCTATATGCTAACTGATTATTGAGAAAAGATTGAATTATTTGTTGATTAATTGATAGTGTTTCCATGCACTATGGTATAAAGAAGTCTCATTTGACCAAAATCAATATGTTTGGATGAATTTTGATTGTGACATTTTAGATTTGGTTATCTATAATTTTAATGTTCATGGTAAAAAGAGTTTAGTATATTTTATTTTAAATAAATTTGAAAATTTTTACAAGATTTTATAATTTATGGAATTGGTGGAGATGTGGAATTGGTAGAGATATAACTTGGAAAATGTAATTCCTACTTGTCTGAGTTGTGACTTTCTATACAAAGGACTCTGTTCCTATTTTATAGGAATGTTTATATCTATATGTCCCTAGTTTGGTGTGTGATTGTCATATTCTCTCAACCAACTAATTGTGTGTCCAAGATAGTTTTCCTATCTTGTGACAAAACTTCTTGTATATAAGTAATATCATAATTGATCAATAAACATAGTGTGCATGTTCAAAATTTTAGTTAATATTGGTCCCTTGACTCTAATAAACTTACTTTCAAAAAAAATTAATTTTATTCAAATCATTTTCAGATTTTCTAAGCATGCTTGTAAAATGATTTCGGAAGAAATATTAAATTAGTATGCTTATATTATGAATATATCCTTCATTGGAAGTGCGAAGAAGATATTCCTACAAAAAGAATTGACATGAATGAGTTGTAGGGCATCACACTTAAAAATATTATTTATTTTTATATCATATGTTCATGTGCATAAAGAGGTTTCAAGAAATTTGATGTTAGAAATTGAAAAGTTCTTTTTTTTTATAAAGATTTAGATCTATATAATTTAGTTGAAAAGTGTTTTTTAAGTTCATATAATTTGTATAATTTAATTAGAAAAAAATGATATTGAGTAAAGATGTTGAATTCAAATATGATGAAGAATGAGATCGGAGTATCAACCATCATAAATAATACCTCCACTAGAAGATTAAGAAAATGAGTAGATTAATATTTGCAAACCCAATCATCACTCAAACATATTGAGCTTCCTTGAGGTTTAGAAAGAGTAGAAGTTCCAAAGAAATCTATAAATATCTAAACCGTACATTAAACTTTTGACGAAAACCCTTAAAAGGACCTTCGGATAAATCAATTTAAAACAACCATAAATTAAACATATGTCCACGGGGCTGCCAACTCCGCTGTGTGGACTCCAACTGTGCTTGGCTCGTGGTTTATTACACGTCAACAATAATTAATAAGGTGGATGTACATCCGACCTTTGGTTTTCGCGGCAACTGACTTCACATTAAACGTTTCTCCATTCGAGGTCTGGGTATCCAATGCGCTCCGGGTTATGTGCTCTTTCCCTGTTTGTAACTTCTGCTCTGGCGTTATTTGCTTTGTTATGCCGACCGACAATGTGTTGGGAGGGTTTTGGAACTTGTCACTGGTTTTCTGAATCGGGCGAGATGGTCTGTGCAAACCCGCGCATTTCCTCCAGCAATGGTAAGCTTCCTCCTGTGTATTCAGGTTTCTTCTCGTTTCAAACGCCTCTAGCTATGCTTTCTGTTCTTTGGTGAGGTTTCTTGTGGCTAACTTCGACCAACTGTCGATTCCTTTTACAGGCACGCCCAATCCGAGCTTTCCTTATCGACGGGGCAGTCTACGGAGACAAACATGTATTCTTCTCCTCCAGTTTCAAACCTCGCTGCTTTACTCCGCCATTCTAACCTTCGCTGCCCCTTTGTGAGCAGGAATCATGGCTTCTCGAAACCCTGGCTTTTCTTGTTTTTCCCAGCTTCTTGGTGAGTTTCACTCCAAATATTTAACTCTAACTGTTTCACAGTTTATTCGTTCTTCATTTGCTATCGATTCCTATTAATCCGTGCTATTTTATTGTTGTTTGTTTCTGTGCAGGTTCCCTCCGTCAGTTGGAACCCCGGCTCGTTCTTGCTGAACTTCAAACCCTACGGTAGGGTTGCCTTCCCCTTCAGTCCCATGTCTGGTCCTATGTTCAGAGTTCCTGTCTGTCGATTCTATTGTTTCGTTGCGCCTGTAGGCTGCAAGTCTTTCACAGGAATGGAAAGTCGCTATGTTTTAGATGTTCATAGGTTTCTTTGTTCAACTAGATGGTTTCACTAGTTTTTCGAACCCTGACTCGGGTTATGTAATATATTCGTCCTTCCTGTTTGTTACTCTGGATGAACTCTGTTCTTTTATAAAATAAGCAAGAATGCTTTTCGTAGATTTGTGAAAGAAAATTATATTTGCTTCAGCGCGACATGGACTCACCTGGTAATTAGTAGAATGCTCCTTCTGGTTTTCCTGACTGTGTCGAATAGCAAATTATTCCGTATGTTATATGGTTGTAGACCTCGCTCCGTTACTCTGTTCCTGTCAATAAGTAACACAAGGAGAAAAAAAAACAAATTTCTGTTTCTTTTCCACACACTGTCACACATTCAATAGATTCCAATTCTCATATGTATCATTTTAATCATCATGCACACATGGTTGTTACATATCATTCGAACTGAAAATTTCACACGTAATTTCTCAGTATAAGGAAAAATGACTAAAATAGTCTACAGGTCTTGGTAGACAGATAATTTCTGGTTTCTATTTTTGTTTTCCAGATTATCTATTCTTCTCTATTATCTTGAGGGAAGAAATCGAACCCCTCGCCTGTTTGCATGGTTGTTTAAATATTACAATTGAGATTCAGTTTCCAAGAATCAGTTGAAACTGTCAACCGAATGTACCTAACTTATTTTGTCAGTTCTTTTTTCTTGTAAACAAAAAGTAAATAGCTAGCTAATTAATTAACTACAGAAAAAGTTTATGCTCCTAATCCGATTGTCCTTGTGTAACTTAACAGTAAATGAAAATAACTTAAATAATAAAAAGAAAACACAGGTTCCAACACCTGTTCATAACCACATGTCAATCACCCAGACAGTTAACCACTCTCTGCCTCTTCTGAGCTGGATGCTCCTGCATCAGGCTCCCGGGGTGGCAAAAAGTCATGGCTCCGCTCCATGAGATCCTCGACGGAAAAACCTGCCTTCCGAATCTGTGTCGCGTCAAGCCACGAACTGTCCTCGATTGGACGGTTCTTCCACTTGACTAAATATCGCAGATATTCCTTCCTACGTGTGCGTCTGGCTACCTCTGTGTCGAGAATACTCTCGATCTCAAGGGGCTGTGCCAAGGGCATCTGTCTCATCCAAGAACTTCCATCGTATTCCGTGTCCCGTGTTGGACTCACTGTTGTGTTATCTGTAGGATCAGCCACATAAGGAAATAGATCCGCCACGTTAAAGATAGGCGAGATTCCTATGCCTGGTGGCAACTGCAGTTCATATGCATTTGCAGAAAATTTGCGAATGATTTTACAGGGTCCAATCTTTTTATATTTCAGCTTATTATATTCCCGTTTTGGAAAACGTTCCTTGCGCAAATGTGCGAGGACTTCATCCCCAACATTAAATTGAACTTCCCGTCTTCTTGAATCAGCTCGCTGCTTGTATTTTTGACTGTTGTCCTGTAGCTTCAACTTCACTTGTTCATGTAAGTCGCTCATTGCTTGGGCAAAGTCTTCCCCGTCAGCACTACGTTTTTCGAGTTTTCCCAGATCTCGTAACTCATGCACTCCGCGAGGATGCATGCCATACAAAATCTGGAAGGGACTGTAACCCGTGCTGCGATTTGGAGAATCGTTGTACGCGAACTCTGCCTGAGCAAGCACGCGGTCCCACATCCGTGAATTTTTGCCAATTAAACTCCGCAGCAGGTTTCCCAAGCTCCTGTTCACCACTTCAGTTTGTCCATCAGTCTGTGGGTGGTAAGCGGAGCTGAACTGCAACTGCGTGTCCAACTTCTTCCACAGGGTTCGCCAAAAATGTCCGGTGAACCTTACATCCCTGTCGGAAACGACGGACTTCGGTAGACCATGTAATCTAACAATCTCTGTGAAAAACAAGTGTGCTACGTGAGTAGCGTCACTGGTTTTCCTGCAAGGTATAAAATGTGCCATTTTCGAAAACCGGTCTACCACCACCATCACTGAATCGAAGCCTCGCTGAGTTTTTGGTAATCCTAAGACAAAGTCCAGGCTGACCGAATCCCATGGTCTGCTTGGGATGGGCAGTGGCATATAAAGGCCTGCATTCTGGCTGTGGCCCTTCGCTAATTGACACGTTTTGCACCTGCTCACGTACCTCTGCACGTCACGTCGCAATTTCGGCCAAAAATAAAAATGCTCAACCTGTGAAACTGTTTTGTCTATACCGAAATGTCCGGCTAGACCCCCACTATGCTTCTCCCTGACAATGTTTTCCCGCATTGAACAATTGGGAATACACAACTGTCCTCCCTTAAACAGTAATCCCTCCTGTAGATTGTAATCCAACCACGGACTACTATTCCTTAACAGGGGATTTTGACAAGCCTCATAGGCCTCCTTAAATTCTGCATCTGATTGATACAGATCTCTCAAGTGCTCAAAACCCAGCACCTGCACCATGCTCTCCTGCAAGAGTAAAACTCTTCTGCTCAACGCATTTGCTTCCTTGTTAGGCTGTCCGCTGATATGTTTCAACACAAAGGTGAAACTCTGCATATATTCCACCCACTCTGCATGTTTGTGGTTCAACTTGTGCTGCTGCATAACATACTGCAAAGCAGAATTGTCAGAAAACAATACAAATTCATTTCCTAACAAATAGTGCCTCCAGTGCTTCAAGGCTTGAACAACCGCATAAAATTCCTTGTCGTAAGACGAATACTTCTGCCTGCTGTCATTCAACTTCTCACTGAAATAAGCTACCGGTCTGTCCTCCTGACTAAGTACTGCTCCAATGGCTGTACCGCTGGCATCACAACGAACTTGAAAAAGTTTGTTGAAATCCGGCAACCTCAAAACCGGCCTCTCAGTGATCTTTTTCTTCAAAGTTTGAAAACTGCTTTCTGCTACTTCAGTCCAGCAAAAAGGCTGATTTGCCTTCTTAATTGTGTCCAACATAGGTGCACAGATCCCGCTAAAATTCCTGATAAACTTCCTGTAGAAGCTTGCTAAACCATGAAAACTTCGAACTTCGAACAAGTTCTTCGGAGATGGCCAGCTTACGATTGCTGCAATCTTTTCCGGATCCATCTTCAATTCATTTTCTGCAATTACAAACCCCAAATAAACTAGTTCTTTCTGAAAGAAAGTACACTTTTTCAGGTTTATCAACAGCTTGTTCTGCTGTAAACTTCTCAAGACACTCCGCACATGTCGGAAATGTTCCTCCTCCGTTTTACTAAAAATCAATATATCGTCTAAATAGACAATCACAAATTTCCCTATAAACTCCTTAAGTACTTCATTCATCAGTCGCATGAACGTACTGGGTGCGTTGCTTAACCCGAATGGCATCACCAACCATTCATACAGCCCTTCATTTGTCTTGAAAGCTGTCTTCCACTCATCCCCCTCCCGGATTCGAATCTGGTGATAACCACTCTTCAAATCAATCTTCGAAAAATAGGCTGCCCCACTCAAGCAGTCCATCATGTCATCCATTCTCGGTAATGGAAACCTGTACCTAATCGTAATCTTGTTGATGGCTCTCGAATCTGTACACATCCGCCATTCACCACCTTTTTTTGGGGCTAACACCGTTGGGACTGCACAAGGGCTCCTGCTTTCTCTGATCAGCCCTTTGTCAAGCAATTCATGCACCTGTTTCCGGATTTCCTCATGATCTTTCGGGCTCATACGATAAGTTGCTTTATTTGGTAAACTCGCCCCAGGTATAAAATCAATACAGTGACTGATGCCTCTCTTGGGAGGTAATTCGTCCGGAAGATCATCCACTACAATATCTCCAAATTCCTGTAACATCTGTTGTATCTCCTCTGGTAAATCCGAAATCTTAGTGTGCAGTACCACTGTCCATGGTCTCCTTACCACAGCAAAATTCACATCACTGTCCTCTATCTGTTTTAAGAACTCTTTTCCTCCCAGCAGTAGTGCTTTTACCCCACTGGCTTCCGCTGTACCTTCCTCTTTGATGGGTACAAGTGTATGCTTGATTCCATCTTTAACAAACTTATAACAGTTAGTTTTTCCATCATGAATTACCTTCCTGTCAAACTGCCAAGGCCTTCCTAGTAGGATATGGCAGACATCCATTGGCATAACATCACAAACAATCTTGTCCTTATACCTGCCAATCTGGAACTCCACCTCGCACTGTTCATCAACCAATAGTTGATGTCCCTTTTGCAGCCACGACACTTTGTAAGGTGTGGGATGTTTCAGCTTTTTCAATCCCAGCTTCTCTACCATTTCTGTGGCCACCAGATTATCCGTACTCCCGCTGTCAACAATCAGCTTGCAGCACTTCCCATGTGACTTGCATACTGTCCAGAACAAAGCTTTCCGTTGATCCGGGTCCACCACCTCCTTTGCTGGTTTCAACAGCACTTTATTTAGCACCAATGCTTCACCGGTTTCCGGTGCATTCTCTACTTCCTGTGGCGGTATCTCTGCCTCCTCCGGCTGGGCAACATAGGCTCCTCTTCCACCTGTTGGTTCACCTTCAGGACATTCATACGATTTGTGCCCCCACTTGTGGCACCGATAGCACTGGACAGTCCCTCTGCCCCGACCATTTCCTCGCCCTCGCTGGGATGGTCGTCCCCCTCTAGTGCTGTTGTTCTTTTCTGCTGTTCCTGCAGACTTGGAACCACTACCTTCTTCACTGGAACCTGTACCTCTGCCCCGGCCAAAGGTCTTTCCCTTTCCTCTGCCAGATCCACCCCCTCTTCTGGCATTCTGCTTCCTGTTTATTTTTTCTTCTGCCTTCAAAGCAAACTGATATGCTTCGTCCAAAGTTCTGGGGGAGAGAACACCAATTTCATCCAATATCTCCCCTCTCAGTCCATTCACAAACCTTGCTGTCTTCTCGGGGGTATCCTCCATATACCCTGCTCTCAGATTCAATTTGTAAAACTCTTCAGTATACTCTTTAATCGTCATTCCTCTCTGCCTCAAATTCTGTACCTGTCTGTACAACATAATCTAGTAGTCTTTTGGTAGAAATTTCTCTTTCAGTTTTGCCTCCATGCTGGCCCACTTCTTTATAGGCTGTTTATGTAACCTTTTTCTTTCTGCCTGAATGCTATCCCACCACAAGGATGCGTGTCCTTTCAGCTTCGTGGCAGCGAACTTCACCTGCTTGTCCTCACTGGTTTCCTCAAATTCAAAGTATTTCTTTACTTCACTCAACCAGTCTAGCAACACGTCCGCCGACAGACTCCCATCATAAGTGGACAGTTCATGTTTTGGCTTATGACTGGACAGCAAAACCGATTTCAACAACCGGAGCTCAGGTGTCACCCCTTCGAACTCATCTTCCGGTTCTGCCACATCTTCATCACTGTCATCTGCGGGGTTCCTTCTTTCCCCGGCTTCTACCGCTGCTAATCTTTCATGTAAGACCCGAATTTCTTCCCTCAGTCCGTCTTCCGCTGCTCTGCGAATGGCTCTTCCTCTCCTGCCAGCCTCCATTTTATTTCTGTTCCCTACAACTCGGCTCTGATACGAATTTGACGAAAACCCTTAAAAGGACCTTCAGATAAATCAATTTAAAACAACCATAAATTAAACATATGTCCACGGGGCTGCCAACTCCACTGTGTGGACTCCAACTGTGCTTGGCTTGTGGTTTATTACACGTCAACAATAATTAATAAGGTGGATGTACATCCGACCTTTGGTTTTCGCGGCAACTGACTTCACATTAAACGTTTCTCCATTCGAGGTCTGGGTATCCAATGCGCTCCGGGTTATGTGCTCTTTCCCTGTTTGTAACTTCTGCTCTGGCGTTATTTGCTTTGTTATGCCGACCGACAATGTGTTGGGAGGGTTTTGGAACTTGTCACTGGTTTTCTGAATCGGGCGAGATGGTCTGTGCAAACCCGCGCATTTCCTCCAGCAATGGTAAGCTTCCTCCTGTGTATTCAGGTTTCTTCTCGTTTCAAACGCCTCTAGCTATGCTTTCTGTTCTTTGGTGAGGTTTCTTGTGGCTAACTTCGACCAACTGTCGATTCCTTTTACAGGCACGCCCAATCCGAGCTTTCCTTATCGACGGGGCAGTCTACGGAGACAAACAGGTATTCTTCTCCTCCAGTTTCAAACCTCGCCGCTTTACTCTGCCATTCTAACCTTCGCTGCCCATTTGTGAGCAGGAATCATGGCTTCTCGAAACCCTGGCTTTTCTTGTTTTTCCCAACTTCTTGGTGAGTTTCACTCCAAATATTTAACTCTAACTGTTTCACAGTTTATTCGTTCTTCATTTGCTATCGATTCCTGTTAATCCGTGCTATTTTATTGTTGTTTGTTTCTGTGTAGGTTCCCTCCGTCAGTTGGAACCCCGGCTCGTTCTTGCTGAACTTCAAACCCTACGGTAGGGTTGCCTTCCCCTTCAGTCCCATGTCTGGTCCTATGTTCAGAGTTCCTGTCTGTCGATTCTATTGTTTCGTTGCGCCTGTAGGCTGCAAGTCTTTCACAGGAATGGAAAGTCGCTATGTTTTAGATGTTCATAGGTTTCTTTGTTCAACTAGATGGTTTCACTAGTTTTTCGAACCCTGACTCGGGTTATGTAATATATTCGTCCTTCCTGTTTGTTACTCTGGATGAACTCTGTTCTTTTATAAAATAAGCAAGAATGCTTTTCGTAGATTTGTGAAAGAAAATTATATTTGCTTCAGCGTGACATGGACTCACCTGGTAATTAGTAGAATGCTCCTTCTGGTTTTCCTGACTGTGTCGAATAGAAAATTATTCCGTATGTTATATGGTTGTAGACCTCGCTCCGTTACTCTGTTCCTGTCAATAAGTAACACAAGGAGAAAAAAAAACAAATTTCTATTTCTTTTCCACACACTGTCACACATTCAATAGATTCCAATTCTCATATGTATCATTTTAATCATCATGCACACATGGTTGTTACATATCATTCGAACTGAAAATTTCACACGTAATTTCTCAGTATAAGGAAAAATGACTAAAATAGTCTACAGGTCTTGGCAGACAGATAATTTCTGGTTTCTATTTTTGTTTTCCAGATTATCTATTCTTCTCTATTATCTTGAGGGAAGAAATCGAACCCCTCGCCTGTTTGCATGGTTGTTTAAATATTACAATTGAGATTCAGTTTCCAAGAATCAGTTGAAACTGTCAACCGAATGTACCTAACTTATTTTGTCAGTTCTTTTTTCTTGTAAACAAAAAGTAAACAGCTAGCTAATTAATTAACTACAGAAAAAGTTTATGCTCCTAATCCGATTGTCCTTGTGTAACTTAACAGTAAATGAAAATAACTTAAATAATAAAAAGAAAACACAGGTTCCAACACCTGTTCATAACCACATGTCAATCACCCAGACAGTTAACCACTCTCTACCTCTTCTGAGCTGGATGCTCCTGCATCAACTTTTGTTTTTTTTAATCATCAATCCACATATAATAAAAATCAATTAAAGAGAAAATTTCATTGGATATATCGATTAAGAAATGGATCCCATAAACAAAAATGCTACATGGAGATGCTACATGGGGTTTAGTATAATTATTAGTAGGAAATTGCATTGGTTTAAAATAGGTTTACGAAACCATGTTTAATGAGAAAGAAGAAGTTCAAATTTACAAGGCCATATGGGTGGAAAAAAGCTTTTGCACATCTATGAGTCAATTATGATGACATCTTTTGAAACAATTGCATGAAAAAGGTTTTGCACATCTATGAGCCAATTATGATGACACCTTCTGAAACAATTGCACGGTTGGATATACTTAGAAGAGTAATATCCACAGAAATCGAAAATGGATGTAAAGTTTTTCAAACTAATTTAAAATTAGCATTTTTAAATGGTATTTTAGAAGTAGTCCATATAGAGTAGCCATTATTATATGTGATAAAAGAAAATGGAGATAAAGTGTAGATATGAAGCTATGATCAACTACAGAGTTAACTAATGCATAATGTTTGTCGACAAATACAGGTTACTCGACATAAAACATGTTTATGTTCGATGAAAAAAACACGCCCTGTGAATTATTATTAAATTCCATGATGGAAAAATAAGTTTGAAAATTCTTATAGTGGTCGTACAATAGATAAATATTAAATGGAATGTTATTAAATGTAGAGTTATATACTTGATGTTAGAATTATTTTGAAGGCTTGCTAAAACTGGAATTTAAAAATTGATTTTTTCTATAAATAAAAAATAGATATCTATTTTTTTTTTTTAAATTTAACCATAAAATAAAAGGTTTTATAAAGATGTAAAAAATTTAAATTTTATATAGAGATATGCTTCTTTAACATATTTTTTTTTATTGATATAAAATGTATATATATCACAATTTTTTTTTATATAAAATGGATAAATATGTTGTTGCAATTTATATAAAAAAAAGTGAGAAATACATACTTAATAACAATAATGAATTTATAATAAACATCACGACATGACATTATATTATATGTATTGATTAATTAAGAGGTGAAAAAAATGCGTATAATTTAATATTTCAGTATTAATATAATAATAGTGATATTATTATTATTATTAATATTAAGAAATGTTATAATAATGTAGAAATAGAATATTTTAGAAAGGAGGTAGGATTGTTGAGTTGTGTTTTAATTGTTTGAGTTGTGATTGTTTTAGTTAGGCCAATTGGTTTACTATTTTTAGAATGTGAGATCTAGATTGTTGGGATCTAAATTATTTGAGAGATGATCATTATGTATAAGTACTAATATAATAATAGTGATATTATTATTATTAATATTAAGAAATGTTATAATAATGTAGAAATAGAATATTTTAGAAAGGAGATAGGATTGTCGAGTTGTGTTTCAATTGTTTGAGTTGTCATTGTTTTAGTTAGGTCAATAGAAGTGGTTTACTATTTTTAGAATGTGAGATCTAGATTGTTGGGATCCAAATTATTTGAGAGATGATCATTGTGTATCTAGATGTAATACTTGACAAAAATTGAAGAGAACAAAACATGGAACATGGATTTCTCTTCTCAGTATTACAAATCACTTAAATAAGATTACATTGGAAACATCAGTAATAAATGACTCAGTGAAACTCGACTAAACTAGACTTAATTGAAACTGAACTAGAACACTTGGAGGGACAGTTCTGACACTGAAGAGGTGATTGGAATTAGAATTTCCAACACTCCCCCTTAATTTCAACCACATAAAATTTAATTAAGATACTTGGTATATGTCTCAGCTAGGCTTACAATTTAAAAAATTGGCTTCAACTACATTTACTTTTCTTCTTCTCTTCTTTGACATCATGTAGCCTATAAATTGTTTCAGTTTTTTCCCTTTGTTATATCCTTCAAACCTCAGTTTCTTCATTTTCATGTGCACATCTTCCTTTTTTCCACGATGTCTAAGCATATCCATGACTTCTTAAAAAAACGACTTGTATGTGGGTTTCTGCCACATATTATCTTCTGTAGTGCTCTTTTCATCATCAATCTACTGCAACATAAGACCATAATACAAAATGATCTCTTGAGGACTCCAATACCATAAAATTTCATTAATTTCTTCATCATGCATGTTGTCTTCAACATTCATTTACGCAACTTCTATGCAGACCTCATCTAGACATGGTGTTGCAAGTCATGCTTCAAGAAACTTTAATTATTCTTTAAAATCATTTTGTGTACCTGCACATTGGAAATCAACGGTGAGTTTAAAAACATTTGCAGAATCACATTGGTTTTCGTCCTTCTTCTCTTGAATGAGAGCTTCATTTTGTTGCATCTCCTTCTCTACCTCTGCCTTTGTCTCTTTTTTCTCTTTGTGGGCTTCCTTCTTTGCCTCTGCCTCTATCTTTGTATATGTTTCTGTCTCTCTCTCTCTTCGACTTCTTTATTGACATGTGTTGCTTCACACACGTTGTCTGGCTCAAGTAGGATTTTCTCACTCAATAGCATCATATCTATATGATGTTTTTGTTACATCATATGCATCCACTCAGTTTTAGTCAACAAATCTTCATCAAAGTTTACATCAGAAATATTAATTGTTTGATTTACCCTAACATTGGCAGCTTCATTGTCTTTAGCAGGCTCTATGAGCAAGCTCTGTTGCTAGATTCACCAAATTTTCATTAGCAAACTCTCTTGCTAAATTTACTAAATCTTCATCCACTTGCAGTTGTGCATAGTGGGATTGAATAAAATTTTCATCTCGATGTAGATATGGTGCTATAGATCCACCTTTATCTTCAACTTCAATGCTCCCCCTTACACAAAACTCCTCTCAAGGATGTCTGAGGTCTCCTTGGCTCTCTTGGCATATTGTCATCCATAAATTCTTTTATGAATGTCAATGCGAAGGTGTCCTTTTACGTCTTCACTTCCAAAATTTAGAAAGATCTCAAACATATCCTCATAGCACTTTGACCTTTTTAGCCTTTTAGATTTTCCCATTTTCTGACTGCCACGCAACAAACAAATCTACATACAAACATAGTGGTTGTCTACAATAAAAATGCCTCGATAATGACTTCTACATTGCTCAACTTCAACAACGGATTTGGAACAATGCCCTTGTTTGAAAGAATGCATTTTTAAAATTACTTAAGCCCTTAAAAAAATACCAACGCACTCAAAAAAAAATTACAGCAGGTTTTTTTAACACATGCACATTTGTTTATCACATACCATGATACCCTATTCCTTTTAGGAGATAAAAAAATTGATGTACCTTGATTTTTCAATCAAATCGTTGTCCCAATCCGCTTTGTGCATTGACCTTTGTTTCTAATGCCTCGTGGACACTCCTTTTCTCTTTTTAATATTACGAGTAACGCTCTGTGGCATGAGCGGAATTAGCTAACGCTCTGTGTAGTGAACGGAATCCGCATTAAGACTCTGTGGTGAACGAAATCCGCGTTGGGTGGGAATTGTGTAAATGAAACTGGCGCATGCTCTTGTAATGTTGTTGAGTGTTAGTAAAGCTAACGTGACTCTGGTGCCTTGTGTGGCCGTAAATAACGTTGCCTGCAACGCTGTAGGGTGCGTCAATACAATTGCATTTTAGGTAAAATTAAAAAAAAAAAAAAAAAAAAAATGATTTTGAGTTTAACTTTCTTCAATTTGTTTTGCCTTTGCCTTAGTTCCCTCCGTAGTAGCTGGTTTCTTCGTGTTCTGGCTGCTGTTTTTCAGGCTTCTGCTACTTTCTCAAAGAGCTTTATGCAAGCTCACCTCTTTTTTTACTTGACCCACTTTGTTGCTCTGTCATTGAGTCTTATGCAAACTAGATCTGATACCATGACAAAAACTAAAGCTCACTTTGTTGCTATGTCACTAAGTCTTATCATTACAAAAATTGAAGACAACAAAATATGAAGCAAATAACTTAAATAGGATTACATTGGAAACATGAGTAATAAATCACTAAAGTGAAACTACACTGAACTGGACTTAATTGAAACTAAACTAGGACGCTTGAATGGACGGTTTTAATACTTAACATGCGGTTAGAATTAAAATCTCCAATACTAATTATCAAAACAATTTTAATAACCATTTTAATAAATAAGAAGTGTTGTTTCAATTATAGGTTAGTGGTGTGCATCTCTCTAATATTCCAATTTGGTATAAATCCATAGGGCTAAGATCTAGATGGCTCCAAATCTGAAAGCTATAAGGTTGAGATCTGAGAGGCTCAAATCCTGATCTGCATTGTCTGAGTGTGTGCGACATGTGTTCAATAGGTTTTGTTCATTGATAGACATTGTTGTGTCTTGGCCGCTGAGATTGGATATACCTGCATGAGGACTCCACCTCTGATGTCATCAGGTCTGCGTTATCGCAAAAGTGGCATTGACATTGGTCTACTCTTTATATCATTGTATTAATGAATTTGCAACAATTTCACAAAATCAGGGTCGTCTGTGAAGTGGTGATCAGCACTGTGACGTAAAACTGTGGAAAGTTTGCTCCATTTCGCTGAACCCAGGGGTGGCGTGAAAATCATGGAAGCGATTTGTAAAGACTCCACTTAAAATATTCGTTGCAGACGGTATGAAAGTGAATGAAATATTTGAATATTTTATTCCCGCCTTATTCTCTCCACGGTTCCTACCATTGATCTCAAAGGTTTGCTTTTATTTTTAAACCAAGTGTACCCATAAGTTTGAGTTTGGTTTTTATGGAGACTAAATCGCTGAGGGGTTTGGTTTTTAAGGAGACTTAATTGATTAGGGTTTAAAAGAGAAACAAGGGAGGCTGCATCGCAGCTAGTCCCTGCGCATAGTTCGCATAGTTAAGGAACCATTGATCTCAAAGGTTTGCTTTTATTTTTAAACCAAGTGTACCCATAAGTTTGAGTTTGGTTTTTATGGAGACTAAATCGCTGAGGGGTTTGGTTTTTAAGGAGACTTAATTGATTAGGGTTTAAAAGAGAAACAAGGGAGGCTGCATCGCAGCTAGTCCCTGCGCATAGTTCGCATAGTTTTTTATCTAGCCCATTTAGCTTCCGAGAATTGTTGTTTTTCTGTAGCGAAACCTTTGTGATTTCTTCAACCTTAAGAGCGAGATAACTAAGTGACAGAGAAGCGAACAGCACCATAGATGCGGCCAGGAGAGAAACAGACGAAGGTAGATCTGGCAGGCATTCTTTAAATGCATATTAATTAACTATTAACTTTGGATTTCTTGCGGCCTTTTTTATTATTTAAAATATGCACTTGTAACTTTAGTTGATACTTACGATAAAAGGCCTGCTTTTGAATTATTGGTCTTGCATAGTTATTGTAGCGCATACACAATGTATATAAATTGCATTTCATAGGTTCCTAATTGTTATACTTTGATATAAATACTGATGCCAAAATATTGAGAACATCAACGACGAGAATGAAATAGAATTTATTACAATAAAGAAAACACATGATTAGAGAACGGCAAAACATATACATAAACACTAAAAACATACCTTTATAAGAGTATATAAAAGACATAATATACATAATGATAAGAATAAAAATAAACAGTAAAGGAATTAGCTCATAAATGTCGCCCCATTTTGAATAGGTTCGAAAATAAAGAAGACAACAAATAACATGTGCAGGCATGATGTGCTTTACACATGGATGGAAAACAAGCACACAGACATGTAAAGAAGAGGAGCGGCGACAAAATGACACATATCCCCTCGCTCCTCCACACGTTCAATTGCTCTGCGATAATGGATGGAGCGAGACACAGAAAACTGCTCAGGGCCGGAGGCGAAGGTCAGGAGCTCCGGTCAGGAAAGCGGAATGATAGAGAGATCGGTATCAACAAGCCTTTCCTGGTAGCGACGGAAGATAGGTCACCTGCACGAGAACGGTATAGCAAATGCGACTGAAAGAGTGGAAATTAGAAAGAACACGTAAAGTTGTTGAAACTCAGCTTAATTCACGCTATCAAGGCCGATCTGATTCAATCTTCGGGTATCTAACACGTTCAATTGCTCTGCAATAATGGATGGAGCGCGACACAAAAAACTGTTGCTCTGCGAAAACAGGTTTGAACTCTGCCTTTTTCTACATTGCCTAAAGTTTCAGTTGACAAATTGTAACATAATGCTAATATGAGAGATGTTTCTGAGATAACCAGAGAAATCCACAATCCAGATTTCATGAAATTGCAATAACCAGGTTGCACTGATTCTTTTCATGACAGTTAGAGACTCAAGAGAAGATCAATCAAAGATTGAATGTTGATATAATGCGAGTATTTGGCAATAATGGATAATAAATCAGCAGCAACAACAGATGTGAAACTCGAATGAAATCCATATTGTAAACTTTTTTTATGTTTCAGAAGGTATATTATTTTCTTTGTTACAGAATCTCGCCCAGAAAACCCTAGCGCAACAGGAATTAATTCCATTAGTAGGTGTATTATAAATCGACGCAAAGAGGTTCAAGGTTTTTTCTCCAGGAAGAGTTCGAAGTAGATTAAACCCCACCTGTAAGTAAAAATAAGGAATTATCACATGGCTTAGATAATAATTCGAAACCGAAGCATGATGTGTAAAGGAAATACGAGGAGGCAAAGAATTTTGAAGTCACCTGTGCATAAGATAGTTTTTGTACGAAGGAGGCCAAACAGACATTTCCGCCGTTTTTGTACGAAGGAGGCCAAACAGACTATTTCCGCCGTTGAAATTGCCTGGGTAAGTAACTACATGTCATTTTCTGCAAACAATAACATGATCAAAAAAAGGAAATATGAGTTTCTGATTTCGAAAAGGGCATACCTTCTTTACAGAACGAAAGCTCCAGATGCACAAAAGAGGGCCACACAGCGCTAAGAAGGTAAACGACAACAGAAGATATGAGTTTCTGATTTGGAAAAGGGCATACCGAACGAAAGCTCCAGACGCACAAAAGAGCAGGTGGAAAGCTCCAGACGCACAAAAGAGCAGGTGGAAGACGAAAGAGGGGATGAAGAATACAAGCTCAGCATAGCTTCACAGAGGGGATGAAGAATACAAGCTCAGCATAGAAGCTACAATGAATATAAAGCAAAGCACAGCTGCGCTGCATCATCCACCTGTAACACATGCAAACACACTTGTAATTACCTGCGATTGCTAATGAACTTATGATATGTTACTTGTAACTACCTGCCAATCTCAAACATTTAATGTTTCAAACTAATGTTAACATTAAAACAAACCCGTTGACAGTTAGCCAAAATGCAGCAGGCGTAAAACCAATTTAAGCTATGGTCGGGCCTCTTCCGCCTCGGCAAGAGGCCAAATGAGATGAGAAAGGTTAAGCTGCGAATCCGACTTTGGTTATGTGCAGAGAACACCTCACAGCGGAATTCCAGACTTTAGTATAAGCGCCGTATAACAGACAATGAAAGCACTGAACTAATGCTAAGTCGACACAGAACGATTACTATAGTCCCTGCCGGATGCCAGATGGCAGGGACTAATAAGGAGTTAAAATATTTTTTTAATGGTGAAAACAATAGAGAAATGAGGAGTTAAAATATTTTTTTCAATGCTGAAAAATATTTAAAAAATAGTTAGTTTGGAAATCTTTGTTTTAAGGTTTTAATTGCTTGTCATCATGTAAAATCTTTTTTTTTATTCTTATTTGAATGAATCTACTAAAGTTGATGGGAAAGAATATTTTCTGATTCTTAGTTGAATGAATCTACTAAAGTTGATGGGAAAAAATACTTTCTGATTCTTAGTTGAATGAATCTACTAAAGTTGATGGGAAAAATTATGTGAACTCGAAATTCAAGTTATTGAAAATTTTATAGGGTTATAATTTATGGCCAATTGTGAGTGGGGATGAGCCCAAACCCTCTCATGCAACCTCTGTTCCAAATTGGGAGAAACGAGAAATAAAAACAAAGGTTTTGTTGTGAATTTTTGTAAAGGACGACATTAATTCTCACATCGGAGATTTCAAGACATCAAAAGAAATCTGGGATGTGCTTAATATTTTATATGAAACAAAAAATACAAACCTGATCTTATTTTTGAAGGCTAAACTTTTGTCTATAAAAATTGAAGGAAATGAAAATATAAGCAATTTCATTTCCAATGTCAAATATTTAAGGGATAAGTTAGGAGATATTGGTGGAACAGTGTCCAATATTAACTTAGCCACCATCACATTAAATGGTTTAGTGCAAGATTGTCAAATTTTTGTTTCAAGTCTTTCGACTAGAGAGAAGCCTCCTACATTTGATGAATTGATAGGAATTCTTCTACACGAGTAAGAGAGGATAAAGAGTTTTAATTTGGGCTCTAATAATTTAGATTTTGAATTGGTAGTTAAGGGTAAACAACCATGCAGTGGCAAGCCATGGGACAAAAACAAAGGAGCCGAGTTTCAAGCAAAATAGAAAGATATGACACAATCTACATTTCCAACTCATGATAAGAGAAATGATTATTATTATTATTATTATGGAAAATTTGGCCATCACTCTAAAGATTGCTAGAAAAGAAAACATAATGGGTATAAACAATGAAAAATAAAGCATAATGGAAATTTTGTGGACAAAGACACCTCAACTAGTGATGAATTTAAAAATATTAGGTCGTTTATTTCTAATGTTGCATTGTTTGCAAAGACTAATGATGTGAATCCTTGGTTCATTGATTCTAGTGCATCACTCCATATGGGTTGTAATAGGGATTGGTTTACTAAATATTATGAAAATATTGATGGAGAAGATCTTTATCTAAGAGATAACAAATCACTTAAAGTTAAAGATTATGGAGTAATAGGTGTGAATTTTCCTAATGGACAAAAGAGACAAATTCATAATGTCATGTATGTTCCTCATATGAAAAAATAATTTAATGAGTCTATTTCTATTATTGTTGACTAAGATTTGAAGGTGGAATTTGTTAAATCATATTTTGTTTTTAAAGACATCTAAGATCGCTACAAGGTTACTACCACATGTACTAGAGTTAGAGGATTGTCTAAGATGGATGTAACCATGACAAGTCATCAAGCATTGGCATCTTCAAAAATGTCAACAAAATAGTTGTTAGGTTCCTATACTACTAGTGTAACCCCTTATTGCTATTAGTACAACCCCCTTATTATATTGTTGCTCCCATGTAGTCCCCATATTGTTATTATTGTGCCCCATAGAAGCTCACTATTGTTATTGTTGTTCCCTTACATTATTATTGTTATGTTGGCTCTGATTATATTATGACCCCTTAGAATCCTATATATAGAAAGAAGGCCTTGTCATTTGTTTCATCCAAGAATTGTTCATTTGTGTAATTTAAAGGAGGTTTCCCTCTAGAAGACGTTGATTTTGAAGTCGTTGATCTATATTTTCTATCTTTTTGTGAGTTCGTTTCATAACATTTGGTATCAGAGTTTTGGATTATAGGGTTTCGCTACTCCAAACAGGTCATCGTGGCATTTTTGCTATAAATTTTTCTCTAGGAAGTTTCAGAAGCTAAGAAAAACCCATTTGATATAAAATCATTATGGACTTCGGGTTAGAATTTCAAGTCATGTCTCACTATATTTTCAGAGATATAATCTGCGGAAGTTAGGGTTTTTGCAAGCTCCAGAATTCCATCTCAAACAAGTCATCGTGGAATTTTCGCTATAATTTACTTTCTACGAAGGTTCAGACTCTAAAATTAAAACCCATTTGCATTGAAATATTGATGAAGCTTGGGTCCAAATTTCAGATATCGTTTCGCTATATTTTCGGAGATACCGTCCAAGAAATTTAGGGATTTTGCAGACTCCTCAATTGCATTCCAAATAGGTGACCTTGGGAAAATCATCATAACTTTCTCTCTGGGCATCAGCTTGAAATTTAGTAAGAAGTTACACAAAGAGGACGAACTGTACCTTTCTGTGAATTTTGTTCAGGTTCGAAGATTGAAATAGTGACACGTGCTAGGTCATACAAGTTTTCTCTACTGAACCAGTCTATAATCAGGTCATCATAAGAGATTTGGCATAACTCTTTATTGAAGAATCCAATTTTGATCAGACTAGTGGGGTTAGAAATAGGACTCAGAGGGATACCACGGGCCAAAATTGAAGAACTTGAAGATCTAAAATTACAGAGTTGCAGTTGCTTAAATATCGAGCTCCTAAAAGCAAGAAACAGAATGACTCGGATTAAGAAAATAGAAACACCTAGTAAGAAAAATTGGACGGATGATATGAAGAATGCAATCAAAGCTAAGATAGATAGTTTTATATGTGCCATGGAAGCTAATATCAATGGTATGAAAGCATATTTGAAGAAATGCATGGAATACTTTAAGAAAGACATGGAAGTTTTGAAGGAAGGTGGGACAAAGTTGCTACAAGAAAGGCCTCCTAATGATGAAAAGTTAGTAGAGGAAACTCATGATGAGAAAAAAAATAAAAATTAATCATCATTTCATAGAATATAAGATTAGATTGAAGACCCACCATATTCCAAAGATCAATACGAGGAAGTTTTATGGCAAGGATCCCATAACATGGATACTACAGATGGAGAAATATTTTCATCTACATGATGTGAAACTATTACAAAAGGTACGTATTGCATCTTTATAATTAGAGTTGAATCAATTTTTATGGTATAGAGGGATTTTTTCTCGTAAACCACTTGTCACTTGGTCAATTTTCATGGAGGAAATGATAGCACATTATGAGGATACAAAGAGAAACACCTTCTTTAGCTAATTGATAAATCTCAATCAAAAGGGTTCAATGGCAGAGCACATTGAGGACTTCAAAAAATTGAATATAAGGGTAAACGATATTCCAGAGAAGCAGAGGATTGATGTCTTCAGATGTACTTTAAAGGATAACATTCAACATGAGGTTCATCTTTGGGAACCCGATTCATTGGAGAAGTCATTCAGACTGGAAAGAAAAATTGAAAGCAAAATTATGGCAACAAGAAATCCTACCACTCACAATTATAAATATGGAAGTGTTGTTATTGCTATCCTTCCATAACCTACAATGTTGACACTGCAACAATTGGAAGAAAAAGGAGAAAAAGACCTTTGTTACAATTTTGATAGCAAATACACTAAAGGTCATAAGTGTGATGAGAAGAAAATAATTTACATTGATTGTGAAGAGGAGCAGGAAAAGGATCAAGAAATGTCAAAAGAAGAGGATATACACTAGGAACCAACCTCAGAGAAAGAAGAAATCAATCCGATCATATATTGTAATGCATTGGCAGGAATTACCACTCCTCAAACTCTCAAGATAGAAGGAAATATCAAGAAGAAAAAGGATAACCTCACTTTCACGCAGAATCGAATGAAATAATAGGAACATCAACATCGGAGCTGAAATAAGTCATGATATAGGTGACTAGGTATTTTTACAAATACATCCATACAAGCAAATGTCCCTCAAGCACGCTAAGAAGGATAATAAATTATCACGAAAGTCCTATGGTCCTTATAAGGTGTTGCAAAATATTGGTACTATGGCATACAAATTGGAGCTTCCTACATCTTCCCGAGTGCCCCTATTTTTCCATGTTTCATGCTTAAAGAAGCTTATACATGACAAGCTCCCAGTTCAAACAATATTGTCGGAACTTGACGAGTAAGGAAAAATCATATTGGAACTTGAAGTAGTCATGGAAACAAGAACCCGAAAGTTATGAAATTAACCAATTTCGGAGTATCTCATCAAGAGGAAGAACTTATCTGTTTAAGATTCCACATAGGAGGACAAGAATTTTATATAGAAGCATCAAGGACTACTCAAGCATCGAGGACAACCCCTTTTGAAGGAGAGCGGCATGTTAGGTCCCTATGCAACTAGTATAACCCCTTATTGTTATTAGTACAACCCCCTTATTATATTTTTGTGCCCATGTAGTCCCCATATTGTTATTATTGTACCCCATAGAAGCCCACTATTGTTATTGTTGTTCCCTTACATTATTACTGTTATGTCGGATCTGATTATATTATGACCGCTGAGAATCCTATATATAGAAAGGAGGTCTTTTCATTTGTATCATCCAATTCATATGTGTAATGTAAAGGAGGTTGCCCCCTCAAAGAACCTAACTTTGATGTCATTGATCTATATTTTCTATCTTTTTGTGAGTTGGTTTCATAACAAGAGTTATGGCATCAAAGGTAGGGGCATTTAAATATCGATGATTTAATGTTACCTCAAAATAAAATAATGGTTGAAGGTCTTCCCGTTATGAAGCATGATCATGTTTAATGTGAAGCATGTGACCTTGGCAAGCAACATATATAGTAATTTCCTATAAATAAAGAGAAAATACAAAGGGAAATACTTGAATTGATTCATGTTGATGTATGTCGGCCTATGAAAACACGATCTCTTGGTGGAGCATGGTATTTTGTTATTTTTATTGATAATATATCTAGGTATACATGGGTCTATTTCATAAGAAAGATGAGTGATACATTTGAGTACTTAAAAAACTCAAAGATATGGTAGAAACAAAAACAAGAAAATGCATGAAAATTCTCAGATATGATCAGGGGGGAGAATATAAATCAAGAGCATTTAATCAATATTGTAAAAGAAATGGGATTCTACAATATTTTATATGCCACATACGCCTCAGCAAAATGGAATGTGAATTTAGTATGCTTCAAGGAAAAAATATCTATAATGGTTTTTGGGATGAAGCCATTAATACAATTGTTTATTTAGAAAATAGGATTCCAACAAAAATATTATATCTTAAAACATATTTTGAAGCATTTTATGGGTATAAACCAAAAGTGAGTCATTTCAGAGTTTCTGGATGCAAAGAATTTGGTAATATTCCAAAATATGAAAGAAAAAAACTTGATGCAAAGTCAATTAAGTGCACATTTATTGGTTATTGTGATGATAAAAAAACATGCATGTTGTTTGACCCCATTTCACATAAATTGATTGCAGGTAGTGATGTAGTGTTTCATGAGAATGTAGATGAAGGTGATAAAATGAATAATACTAGTGTGTGGCATGATATTGATGATATATTGCAATAGGTACAAGTGTTGAATAGGAATAAGAACAACCACTGGAGCATGTACAGGATCAAGATAAAGAAGCATCAAGAAGTCATGGCACTCCTAGAAGAGGAGAAGAATATGAAAGAAAGAACACTCCAAGAAGGTCATTATGTCAAACTTAGGTACATGTAAGGTGTAAAGAGTATCCATTGATGTCTCATTTAATGAGTGTTTTATAACCTTGAAGTTATGAAGAAGCTAAAGAATATAAAGAATGGAGAGATGCAATGAATAAATAATATAACTCTATAATGAAGAATGACACATGGGAATTAACAAAATTTCCTAAAAATAAAGTTCGCACCAGATGCAAATGGTTGTACAAATCCAAGTTCAATGTTGATGGAAGTATTGGTAAGTATAAATCCAGATTGGTTGCAAATGACTATTCACAAAAATATGGAATTTACTATGAAGATACTTTTGTGCTTGTATCTAATTTGAACACAATTAGAATCATGATTGCATTTTCTACAAAGCGTAATTGAAAGATGAATTAGTTAGATTTCAAATCTGCTTTTTTGAATGGTGATTTAAGAGAAATAGTTTATTTAGTTCAACATGAAGGGTTTGTAAAGAAGGGACAAGAGAATCTTGGATGCATGTTAAAGAAATATTTATATGGATTGAAAAAAACACCAAGATCTTGGTATGTTAAAATTGATTCTTTCTTTTATGATAAATAAAAGTGATCCTTACATGTACATCAAGAAAGATGAAGATGGGAATATTTAATTGATATAGTTATATGTTGATGATCTTATCATAACAAGAAGTGCATCCAAGTTGATTGAAGAAATTAAAAGTTAGTTATCATAGGTATTTGAGATGAAGTAACTTGGTGAACTGCATTGTTATTTAGGTCTTGAAGTTTGCAAGGATATGGTAAGACGTTGATCAAACAAAGAAAAATATACAAGAGAATCCTCAAAAGGTTCAATATGATTAAGTGTAAGGCAATATCTACTCCTTTGAAAAAAAATACTAAAGTGTACAATGATGGTGGAACTAAAGAGGTGAATCTAACTTTGTATTGTCAACTAGTGGGAAGTCTGAACTTGATGTAGGAGCATGTGAGATAGAGGGCAAAATTCTTCAAACATATTCCAAAAATCAAAAAAAATCTACAAGCAAGGGAGTGGGGTCCTTTAGCCAACAATTTCCATGCTTTCCTAGCTTAGGATAAGGATAGAATTAAGAATAAATCATGCTAAAATCATTGCTTATGGATAGCTATAACAAAGCTTTACGATTTAAATCACTCTATGTAAAAGCATGTTTTTATAAAGGATAATGGCTGAGAAAGGCTTTATCTATTGATTATAAATAAAATGACGAGAGGCTCAGAGTTAGAGGGGTGCCCGGAAGTATTATCCTTCGAAGAAACCTCTCTTTGTGTATCTACATTGATAGTTCTCTGTTAATTGATAATTATACGCGTGTATCAATTCAAGTGCTTCTTTTGAGTTTGAATATGGATAAATTGGTCTTATTTTCCCATGAATGTTTAGTCTGGAGCCTTTAAGATTGCTTTTCCTTCATATCGGCCAGCGCAGGCTCTTAAATCGTTGCATAGAGTTCCGCGGGCAAACTCTGTTTTACACAGAGAATTCACAAAAAACCTTAGTCTGGACATAGCTCTGGACTTGAAATTTTATCAATTTTGGTTCATACCCATATTGGGTCCGAACCTTTATCGCATCGCCTAATCGCAAGTGGAGTGGAAAGGGATGTGGAACTGCTGAGGTCTGAGACCCCGATAAGCTTGGACCCGAAATATTATATAGCAGGTTGGATAAATTTTTAGGTCCGCAAGGACTGTCGCATCCAACAGTTGAAGTGGGAGGTGTCTATTGTGTGGTCTTTCGAAATCGCCGATAGCGATTGCCGATAGCCACATATTATCGCATTGGAGGGAGAGAGTTAGAAGGGTCGTTTTAAAGTGCCAATAGTATTATTGCTGTAATATGCGATTCTTTGAATTTTAAGCACCGATAGTATTAATTATTCAGAATTAACACAAGACTATTTATATGCCACGACAGTGATATAAAGCGTCGATAGTGTATTTTGTTCCTTTGGAACAAAATCCCCACGGTTTTGTATTTTTCGTGGAAAACACAGTTTTCTCATTTTTAAAGCTCTGATAGTGTTTTAATGTAATTCCTTTGGAATTACAGTCTAGATAGAGAATAAAGGCTCTGTGTTTATAAATTACGCCGATAACAAGAATTGGGGTGATTAGAGAAGAACCCATGAGGTTGTCAGTTTAATAGTAAATGACTGATACGCCGATTGAAGTAGAGGGAGAATTTTGTCCTGATATTAAAGAAATTCTAGACAGATTTGCGAGGTTGTCCATATCGCCTGCACCAATGCCACCATTAGTGGTATCATAGCAACCATCTGACATTGGATTAAATCTCAGAAGAAAGATAAGGAAGGTTACTATGGCTTTCAGATTTAGAGGAGGACGAGGACATGGTGGAAGAGGATGGCCTGTTGCAAACGCTAAAGTAATGGAAGCTGTGAAACAGAACCAAGCTAGATTGGATGCATTAACAATAAGCAAGAAGATAGATGATGGAGACGTTAGTGAACCTATGGTTGAAGCTACAGAGGAGGAAGATATAGTAGTTACTCCTGGAATGAGGTTCTTTCAGTCAGTGTTGAGATCCACGGCTAGGCCAAAGACCGAGGTAACAATATATGAAGGAGGACTGAATCCAGAAGAATTAATAGACTGGATAAATGGCATGGAGAAATTCTTCGACTATGAAGAAACAAAAGTTGAGAAGAATGTGAAGTTTGTTGTCACCAAGCTAAAAGTCCATGCAGCGCGTTGGTGGGATTGTGTGTAGGCAAAAAGGAAGAGACCTGGCAAGCAACCAATCAAGAATTGGAGCAGGATGGTAACAAAGCTGAGAGGTAAGTTTTTTCCAAGTAATTATTAGCAAACCTTGTTCAGGCAGAAGCAGAATCTTATACAGAGGTCTTTGACAGTAAAAGAATACATAGAGGAATTCTATAAGGTAAGCATAAGAGCTGGAGAAGCCCAGGATATAGATGAGAAGGTGGCTAGATATGTGAATGGCCTTAGGATGGACATTCAAGATGAAATAAGTCTACTATCTCTTAAAACAGTAGAGGAAGCTTACCACATAGCACTGGAAGTTGAAGAAAAACTCATGAGAAAGCAGTCTGCCAGAGGGAGAGGTACTTTCTGAGGAAGGGGAAGTCAAGGTGGTAGAGGAAGATTTACAACACCTAAAGATGGAGCTAGCAGCAGCTCAACCCAACATGCACCCACAGGAGGTGATGCAAGAGGCAGAGGGACCTTTCCTAGAGGAAGAGGAGGCAGAGGAAGAGGCAGAGAAATAAGATGTTACAGATGTAACAAGCTGGGACACAGAGCTTTTGAGTGCCTAGAGAATGCAGAAAAAAAATCAGAGAAATGCCATTGTTGCTCAAGTTGAGGGAGAAGCACCAGCAGAAACAGTGACAGAAGAAGAAAATATACCAGAGAGAGGAGAATCTTTGGTAATTAATAAAGTTTTGCTCAAGCCAACAAAGGAGGTGGTTGAACCATCACAAAGAAAGAATCCATTTTGGACAGTGTGTAAAGTCCAAGGGAAATGTTGTCAGATGATCATTGATAGTGGTAGCACTGATAATTTGGTCTCTACAGAAGTGGTGGAGAAATTGAAGCTGAAGACAACGAAACATCCAACACCTTACAAGGTGTCATGGTTGCAAAAGGGACACTAACTATTAGTAAATGAACAGTGTGAAGTGGAATTTCAGGTGGGCAAGTATAAAGATAAAATTGTATGTGATGTGATGCCAATGGATGTGTGTCACATATTGCTTGGAAGACCTTGGCAATATGACAGAGGAGCCATGCATGATGGTAAAAGAAACACCTGTAAGTTTGGGAAGGATGGTGTCAATCATACGTTGCTGCCTCTGCAAGAAGAAGATGTAGCGGGAAAGAGGATTGATCCAAAAACTTTGTTATTAGGAGGAAAGGAATACTTGAAGCAGATTGAAGAAAATGAGGTAAATTTTGTTGTAATTTGCAAGCCCAAGGTAATAATGACTTCTACTAAATTTTTTGATTTACCCATATAAATTCAAGAAATGTTGGAGAAATATTGTGATATTATGGTTGATGATTTTCCAAATGAGTTGCCACCCATTAGAAGAATTAGCCATCATATATATTTGATTCCTGGAGCAAGTCTACCTAACAAAGTAGCTTATAGAATGACTCCTACAGAAAATGAAGAAGTTAGAAAGCAGGTGCAAGAATTGCTTGATAAAGGGTTGATCAGAGAAAGCTTGAGTCCTTGTACAGTACCAACAGTGCTGAGTCCAAAGAAAGATGGATACTGGAGAATGTGTATAGATTCAAGAGCCATCAATAAAATCACAATTAGATATAGATTTCCATTACCTAGAATTGAAGATTTAATGGATTGCTTGAGTGGAGCAAAGTAATTTTCAAAAACTAGATCTTAAAAGTGGGTATCATCAAATAAGGATAAGAGAAGGGGATGAGTGGAAAACTGATTTTAAGACAAATGGGGGATTATATGAGACTCATGAATGAAGTTTTTAACGATTTCATTGGTTAATTTGTAATAGTATATCTGGATGATATATTAGTTTACAGCAGGTCTAAGGAGGAGCATATGAGGCATTTGAATTATGTCGTACAAAGGATGCAGCAGGAGAAATTATTGCCGAATTTGAAGAAGTGTTCATTCATGAAGGAATAGCTAGTGTATGTAGGTTTTGTTATTTCTGCTGAAGGGTTGAAGATGGATCCAGAGAAGATCAAGGCAATTATGTAGTGGCCTTCACCTAAGAGTGTTTTTGAGGTAAGGCGTTTTCATGGTCTTACTAGCTTTTATAGAAAATTCATCAAGAATTTTAGTAAGATTAATGCACCTATTATTGAGACCATAAAGAAGGATAAACAACCATTTAGATGGACTGCTGAAGCAAAGAAGAATTTTTCAGCTGTTAATGAAAAAAAATCACTGAAAAGCCTATTTTGGTTCTGCATGATTTTAACAAACCTTTTCAAGTGAAGTCTGATGCCAGTGGAGAAGCAATTGGAGGTGTTTTAAGCCAAGAAGATAGACCAATAGCATATTTTAGTGAAAAGTTGAATGATTCAAAAGGAAAGTATTCTTATGATAAAGAGTTCTACGCAGTTGTGTAGTCATTAAAAAAATGGAGGCATTATTTAATGTCAAAACAATTTATCCTTTGTTCAGATAACCATGCACTACAGATTATAATGTAGCAGCCAAAGCTCAGCCAGAAACATGCTAAATGGGTAGAGTATCTTCAAGGTTTCCATTTTCTTTTGAAGCATATAAATGGGTAGTCAAACAAAGTTGCATATGCCTTAAGTAGGAGGAATGTATTATTTCCAGAGAGTCAAATCCAAGTGTTGGGTTTTGATTTTCTTAAGGAATTATATGAGACCGATTCAGATTTTAAAGAGGCATTTGAGGCTTGTAAGAATCCTCTTTTGATGGATAGAAGTAAATGGTTGGATTACTTCTTACAAGATGTACTGTTATTTAAAAAAAATCAGCTGTGCATACCAAATTGTTCTATGAGGGAGAATTTAATTAAAGAGGAACATAGTGGAGGACTTGCAAGACATTTTGGCATAGAGAAGACCTTTGAACAGTTGAACATATTTTATTTCTGGCCGAAAATGAAATCTGAGGTGGAGAAGTATCTGAGAACTTGCAAAGTCCGTGAATATGCAAAGGGAAGGAGCCAAAACACAGGTTTGTATATCCCATTACCAATTCCGGATAGGCCCTGGGATATGGTAAGTATGGATTTTGTGTTGGGCTTACTAAAGACTCAAAGAGGTAATGATTCAATTTTTGTTGTAGTGGACAAATTTTCAAAAATGCAACACTTTATTCCATGTTATAAAACTAGTGATGCTTCTTACATTGCTAATTTGTTTTTTAAGGGGATTGTAAGATTGCATGGGTTGCCCAAAAGTATTGTCTCGGACAGGGATTCCAAATTTTTTGGACATTTCTGGAGGACACTATGGAAGAAGTTGAGAACTAAATTAAGTTTCAGTCTACCTATCATCCACAAACTGATGGATAGACTGAAGTGGTGAAGAGGAGTTTAGGAAATATTTTAAGGAGCCTTACTGCAAAACATCCAAAACAATTGGATCAAGTATTGGCACAAGCTGAATATGCATATAATGACTCACCTAAAAGGAGTACAGGACAGAGTCCATTCCATATTGTTTATGGAATGCATCCAAGAGGAGTAGTTGAGTTAAGAAACTTGGGAAAAGAAGAGATGAGAAGTGCAGAGGGTGAAAATTTTTCTTTGAAAATGCAAGAAATACATGAACAAGTGAACAAAAATTGCAGGATAGCAACATCAAGTATAAAACCAGAGCAGATATGAGGAGAAGAGAGGTGAATTTTGAAGTTGGGATTTGGTTTTAGCACATCTCAAAAAGGAGAGATTTCCAAAGAGGGAGTATAATAAATTGAAGTTCAAGAAAATTGGACCATGCAGAGTGTTAATAAAGTTTTCTACAAATGCATATGAGATTGAGTTACCCCCTGATGTTGGAATATCACCAATTTTTAATGTTGTAGACCTATACAAGTATGAAGGTGAAAGTGTAGATGATACAGCACAAGATCAAGAGACCCAAGAGATTGATTGGGTAAAACAGTTACCCAAAGCAAAGAATTTGCAGCCAGAAAGAATTCTGGACAAGAAGGTGTTTAAGAAAACAAGGGGACAAGAGTACTTCCAATATTTGGTAAAGTGGAAGGATCAGTTGACCGCTGAAGCTATTTGGGTTACAGAAGACCTGCTACAGAAACTGGGCAGTTCTATAGATGAACTCATGGACGGGAGCCCATGAAGAATTTTCTCCTCACGAGTCTGATGCAGGAGCATATGACTTAGAGGGAAAATGTCTTCAAACATATTCCAAAAATCCAAAAAATTCTACAGGCAAGGGAGTGGGGTCCTTTAGCCAGCAATTTCCATGCTTCCCTAGTTTAGGATAAGGATAGAATTAAGAATAAATCATGCTAAAATCATTGCTTATGGATAGTTGTAACAAAGTTTTACGCTTTAAATCACTGTATGTAAAAGCATGCTTTTATAAAGGATAATGGTCGAGAAAGGCTTTATCTATTCATTATAAATAAAATGACGGGAGGCTCATAGTTAGAGGGGTGCCCAAAAGTATTATCCTTTGAAGAAACCTCTCTTTTTGTATCTACATTGATAGTTCTTTGTTAATTGATAATTATATGCATGTATTAGTTCAAGTTTTTCCTCTGAGTTTGAATATGGATAAATTGGTCTTATTTTCCCATGAATGTTTAGTCTGGATCCTTTACAATTGCTTTTCCTTCATATCAGCAAGCGTAGGCGCTTAAATCGTTGCATAGAGTTCTGCAGGAAAACTCTGTTTTACACAGAGAATTCACGAAAAACCTTAGTCTGGACATAGCTCTCGACTTGAAATTTTATCAATTCTGGTTCATACCCATATTGGGTCCAAACCTTTATCGCATCGCCTAATCGCAAGTGGAGTGGAAAGGGTTGTGGAACTACCGAGGTCTGAAACCCTAATAAGCTTGGACCTGAAATATTATATAATATGTTGGATAAATTTTCGGGTTCGCAAGGACTATCGCATCACACAGTTGAAGTGGGAGGAGTCTATTGTGTGGTCTTTTGGAATTGCCAATAGTGATTGCCGATAGCCACATATTATCGCATCGGAGGAAGAGAGTTAGAAGGGTCGTTTTAAAGCGTCGATAGTATTATTTGCGTAATATACGATTCTTTGAATTTTAACCGTCGATAGTGTTAATTCTTCGAAATTAACACAAGACTATTTATAATCCGTGACAGTGATATAAAGCGTCGATAGTGTATTTTATTCCTTTGGAACAAAATCCTTGCGATTGTATATTTTGCGTGAAAAATGCAGTTTCCTCATTTTCAAAGAGCTGATAGTGTTTTAATGTAATTCCTTTGGAATTATAGTCTAGATAGAGAATAAGGGCTCTGTGTTTATAAATTGCACCAATAACAAGAATTGGGGTGATCAAAGGAGAACCCATGAGGTTGTCAGTTTAACAGTAAATGATTGATACGCCGATTGAAGTAGAGGGAGAATTTTGGCCTGATATTGAAGAAATTGTAGACAGATTTGTGAGGTTGTCCATATCGCCTGCAGCCAGGTCACCAGAACTACATCACCACTACGAGGCTAGATATAGCATATTTTGTTAACATCCTTAGTTAGTTCATGAATAAGCCTTGTGAAAGCCAATGGAAAGAAACAATGGAAGTCCTTTGATAATTGAAGGGAAAACTTGATTTTGGTGTTATGTACACTAATCAGTATATTATTGAGTTTGTAGGATATCATAATTTAGATTGGGCTAGAAATCCTTATGATAGGAAATCAACCGCTAGATATGTGTTGAATATGGGATCGGGGATCACATTATGGAGCAACAAGAAGTAGCCAATTGTTTCTTTCTCATCCACATAAGTTGAATACAAAGCCTTGACTAGTGCATCTTGTGAAGTTTCCTGGTTAAGGAGGATTATTAAAGATGTTGGAGAACAAAAAATAGACTAACAAGCATCAAATGTGACAACTAGAGTTGCATTAAGTTGGAAAATAATCCAATTTAACAAGCCAGAACAAAACATATTGAATTCCAACGCCATTTTGTAAGGGAAAAGATATAGTCAAAGGAGATTGATTTTGTCTATTATAATACAAGTGAAAATGTAGTCGACATATTTACCAGGCCTCTTGGAATGATGAACTTTGAAATATGTAGACAACAACTAGGCATTGTGAAAATCCATTTCCACTTTAAGGGGGGGTGTTAGAATAATGTACAAATGGATCGAAGAGTCTAGAGGGTGATAAGATTGTTTAGTTTTCTTCTAGTTTTCCAAGTTGTCATTTTCATAGTTAGGAAAATAGAGGTGGTTACTATATTTAGAATGTGAAATCCATATTTTTGGGGTCTATATTGTTTTAGAGATGATGATTGTGTGCCTATATATGTAATGGTTGTTAAAGCAATTTTGATCAATAAGAAGTGTGGTTTCAACTACATGTTTGTTCTGTGCATCTCTCTAAGATTGTACTGAAAAAATCCTTATCAATATAGTAAATACTATTTTATTTAGGAAAAATGTTCCTATTGTGACATTTTCTTTGTGTTTTTCTATATTTAGGGTTTTCACCTAGCTTCTAGGTACTTTGTTGATAAGGTTCTGGTGGCAATCCCAAGGAGGGACACGTAGCAACGACCGTTTAACTCTTGTCATTTTTCAAATAAACAATAACAGGGTTTTGGTTTGAGGTTTCAATGCAATTTATGTTTGCGGCCTGCCCTTTGTACTGGCCTTGGGTTTGCAAATGCAGTCATTTCACACCTGCCAAGGGAAATTTGGAGTTCATTCTTGTATTTTTCGTGGTTTGGTTCGGCTCTGTGGCTGCGCTATGCCTTCGCTTGTTTCTTGTGGTGGTTTTTTAGCCTTGTGCCGTTGCTTGTTCCTGTGGTGGTTTGTTAGAATTGTGACTTCGCTTGCTCCTTGTGGTGGTCTATTTTGTTGGTTCTTGGAGGTTTCAGGTTGACTTTCAACCTGCAAGTTGTTTCATCTCTGTTACCCAGCTCATGCTTTGTCTCCAGTCTGTTTGTGATAAATTTTTTTCTTGGTGTTGGTTTTGGTGATGATTTGGCTTTGTGTAACTACAAGTTCTTTCCTTGCTACTGTGGTGGATGGCTCAACGAACTTGATTTCAGGTAATTTCTTGTTCCAATTTCATTTCCGCATTTTGTTTTTATGTCTCTAACCCTCTATCTCCTTGGTGAGCAGGTAAATCTCTCTTATGGCATTCCTGTTAGGAGAAACCCTTTGGTGAGAGATTCGGTTCTCATCCTCTGGCGTAGATTTAGGCCTTCTCTAGGTAAATCCCCACTCCTTTCTTAGTTTATCTGCTCACTATACTGTTGGTTTCATTGGCCCTAGTAGTTTCTTAACTGCTGCCTTGTTCTTGCGGTGGTGTGCAGGTCGTTCCTGGGGAACGCTGCTCCATGGCCTTGTCCTTGGGAGTCTTCACAAGCTTGGGGAAAAAGCTAGGTAGGGTCTTTCCACGGCTGTATCGTTCCTTTACTTGGTCTGTCCTTAGTTGGGTATAACCCTTGGGGTTTCGCTTTCTACGTGTATTTGTAGAGTTTCGTGGGATTTCATACCCTGACTATTTGACTAGTCTAGGCCTGAAATTCATGGTTTTCGTTCTTTGTGGGTTTCCGAAACCTCTACAGTTTTTGGGTCATATAATTGTATAATGAACTGTTAAATTGGAAATGAAATTAATGCACAGGTGTGCTTGAATGCTGAATGTAAATGTACCTAGTTTTTTTGTTGAGGAAAAAAAATGTATTGTCTTTGCTGGCTTTGCCTTTGTCTGGTTCGTTGTCTAAGATGCCTTTAGTCACAAGAGTTTTTTCAATGTCATTCAGGTTCTTAATGAATTATTTCACTATTTTTCTTTCAACACAATGTCTGAAACATTAATGCATAGGAAAAGAAAAATTGTCTTGCTTCCTTAATGACAGGTTCTAGATTCATTTGCTTTCATAGATATTCAAGAAAATTGTAAATTACAATTTCTATGTACTCTCTTCTCTCTAGATGGCAGCCCCTTTACATGAGGCTCTGGTCATTCTTTTTCAATGCCTTACTAGTAGTTTGTTACAGTTAAGTAACTGTTCCTCAGTTACCTTTCAGTTATCTAACAGTTTCTTTCAACATGCTCTTAACTAATCCTATCTTTACTTGCTTTCTTATTTTTTTAAAGAACAATGGTTGTGTCAACCTTAATTTAAATAAAACAAAAAAGAAAACAAAATTCAAAATCTTTTTCTTTCTTTCTAGCAAAAATAACAAAACATTTCCTAGTTGTTGCTTGTTCAGTCGGATGCTCCTACATGAGGCTCCTGGGGTAAATTAAACTTATGGCTCCTGTCCATGAGCTCTTCAATAGAGTACCTGATGATTTGAATCTTGTCAGCATCTAACCAAGAACTATCTTCAATATGATACCGCTGGACTAGGTACCGCAAATATTCTTTTTTATTTAGTTCATCTGGCCACCTAGGTGTCGAGGATCTGTCCGATCTCTAAAGGCTTTGCTGGGGGCATCTGTTTAATCCATGAGTCGTTCTCATTCTGGGTGTCTCGTGTTCGTCTTTTCGAACTGTCTTCTTCATTTGCTGCAATGTATGGGTACAGATCTACAACATTAAAAATGGGTGAGAGTCCTATACCTGGAGGTAACTGCAACTCATAAGCGTTCACAGAAAACTTTCGAAGAATCCTGCAAGGCCCAATTTTCTTCCATTTTAACTTATTGTATTCACCTTTAGGAAACCTCTCCTTGTGTAGGTGTGCTAATACCAGGTCCCCTACATTGAATTGTACCTCCCGCCTTTTCAAATATGCTCTTTGTTTGTATCTTTGGCTATTGTCTTGTAATTTTAATTTCACCTATTCATGAAGATTGTTGATTGCCTTTGCGAAATCTTCACCATCAGTACTCCTGTGCTCCAACTGACCCAAATCCCGCAACTCATGTACTCCACGTGGGTGCATTCTGTATAGGATCTGGAAAGGACTTCTGCCCGTGCTTCTATTTGGGCGAATCATTATAAGCAAATTTCGCTTGTGCAAGTACACGATCTCACTATCGAGAATTTTCTCCAACCAAACTCCTTCATAGATTCCCAGACTTCGGTTCACCACTTCGATTTGGCCGTCGGTCTGCGGATGATAAGCTAAGCTGAAGTTCAGTTTGGTGTCTAATTCTTTCCATAAGGTCTGCCAAAAATGACCTGTAAACTTGACGTCTCAGTTCGAAATAATAGACTTCAGCAAGCCATGTAATCTGACTATCACTGTGAAGAACAAATGTGCTACATGTGTGGCATCACTGGTTTTCCTACACGGAATGAAATGTGCCATTTTTGTGAAAAAATCCACCACCACCATGATGAAATCAAATCCTCGTTGTGTCTTCAGCAAATCGAAGACAAAGTCTAAACTGACTAAGTCCCATGGTCTGTTCGGAATAGGTAAGGGTGTATACAACCCTATGTTCTGGCTGTGTCCCTTTACAAGCTGACACACTTTGCATCTAGTCACAAACCTTTGTACATCTCTACGCATCTTTGACCAATAGTAAAAGTGGCTCAATTGATCCAAGGTCTTGTCTATCCCAAAATGCCTAGCTAAACCTCCATTATGATTTTCCTAGATTAAGTTCTCTCTCATAGAACATTTTGGGATACACAACTACCCTCCTTTGAACAACAACCCTCCCTGCATATTATAGTCCAGCCATGAACTTTTATCTCTCAAAAATGGATTTTGGCAAGCTTCATAGGCTTCCTTAAAATATGCATCTATTTCACACAAGTCCTTGACATGTTCGAATCCTAATACTTGTATCGTACTTTCCTGTAGGATCAAATTCATCCTGCTTAATGCATCTGCCACTTTGTTGGCTTGATCGCTGATGTGTTTCAACACAAATGTAAAAATCTGCAGGTACTCCACCCACTTTCCATCTTTATGGTTCAGCTCATGCTATTGCATAATCTACTGTAATGCAGAATTTTATGAAAATAAGACAAATTCATTGACCAACAGGTAATGTCTCCAATGCTTTAGCGCTTGAACCACTGCATAAAATTCTTTGTCATAAGACATGTACTTTTGCCTACTTTCATTTAATTTCTCATTGAAATAGGCTACTGGCTTGTCTTCTTTGCTGAGTACTGCACCAATGGCTATTCCACTGGGATCATAGTGAACTTGAAAAAGCTTGTTAAAGTCTGGTAATCTTAAAACTGGTTTTTAGTGATCTTCCTTTTGAGCACCTAAAAACTCTTCTCTGTCGATTTTGTCCAATGAAAAGGTTGATTTTCCTTCTTAATGGCGTCCAGCATGGGTGCACAAATCCCACTAAAATTTTTAATAAAATTTCAATAAAAACTCGCCAATCCATGAAAACTCCATACCTTAAACAAACTCTTGGGAAACGGCCAGCTAACTATGGCTGCAACCTTTTCCAGATCCACTTTTAGTTCATTTTTGAAAATCACAAATCCCAAATAAATTAATTCTTTCTTGAAAAAAGAACATTTCTTCAAATTTATTAGTAATCTATTTTGCTGCAATTTTTCCAATACATACCTCACATGTTGAAAATGATCTTCCTTCATCTTGTTGAATATAAGTATATCATCCAGATATACAATCAAAAATTTACCAATGAATTCCTTCATCATTTCGTTCATCAAATTCATAAATGTGCTAGTGGCATTGCTCAATCCAAATGGCATAACTAGCCATTCGTATAAGCCTTCACTAGCCTTGAAATTTGTCTTCCACTCATCACCTTCTGGAATCCTGATTTGGTGGTAGCCGCTTTTCAAGTATATCTTTGAAAAGTACACTGCTCCACTCAAACAATCCATCATATCATCCATTCGAGGTAAAGGAAACATGTACCTGATAGTGATCTTGTTAATTTCCCAAGAATTAGTGCACATCCGCCACTCACCTCCTTTCTTGGGAGCTAAAATAGTGGGAACCGCACACGGGCTTAAACTTTCCCGAACCAATCCTTTATCCAACAATTCTTGCACCTGCTTCCTGATTTCCTCATTGTCCTTCGGACTCATCCAGTAAGTAGCTTTGTTTGGCAAATTGGCTCCTGGAATGAAATCAATATGGTGACTAATGCTCCACTTTGGTGGTAATTTGTTTGGTAGATCGTCTACCACAATATCACTAAATTCCTGCAGCATGTCTTTTATTTCTTTAGGTAAGTCAGTGATTTCAGTATGGATCAATATTGGTTTTGGCCTTCACACAACTCCATATTTTACCTCAGCATCCTCCATCTGTCGTAGAAAATCTTTTCCACCTAACATTAATGCTTTTGTTCCACTTGTTTCTGCAGCATCCTCTTCCTTCATGGGCACTAGCGTATGCTTTATTCCATCTTTAACAAACTTGTAACAATTTGTTTCCCCGTCATGGATGCCTTTCCTATCATATTGCTATGGTCTGCCCAACAGAATATGGCACACGTCCATAGGCATGATATCGCAAGTCACCTTGTCCTTGTACTTGCCAATATGAAACTCTACTTCGCACTGCTCATCGACCAGCAGCTGTTGACCTTTCTGCAACCAAGCCACCCTATATGGAGTTGGGTGCTTCAACTTCTTCAAACCCAATTTCCCCACCATTTCAGTAGCTACCAGATTATTAGTACTTCCACTATCTATGATTAATTTGGAGCACTTCCCATATGACTTGCACACAGTCCGGAACAATACTTTCCTTTGTGTCTGATCAGCTACTTCCTTAGCTAGTTTTAATAATACCTTGTTCAACACCAAGGCTTTCCAGGTTTTAGGCATATTTTCCACCTCCTGTGGTGGTGCCTCTACTTCATCGACCTAAGCAACATATGCTCCCCGCTATCCAGTTTGTTCATTTTCAGGACATTCAAAGGACCTGTGTCCCCACTTGTGACACTTGTAACACTGATAGGCATTTCCTCTGCCTCTGCCATTACCTCTTCCTTGTTGGCATGACCTTCCTCCTCTGGTGTTACCTTCCCTTTCAATTTGTGCCAAAGTCTTCGAACTACTGCCCTATTCATTGCTTTCGGCAGTTCTACCTTTTCCAAGGGACTATCCCCTACCTCTGCTAGAACCACGTCCTCTTCTGGCATTCTATTTCCTGGAAGTCTTTTCCTCCGCCTTCAAAGCACTCTGATAGGCTTCCTCTATGGTCTTAGGGGAAAGAATACTAATTTTGTCTAGGATCTCCATCTGTAGACCATTTACAAACCTCGCTATTTTTTTAGGGGTATCTTCAACATAACTAGCTCTCAGGTTTACTTTATAAAATTCTACAGTATATTCCTTTACAGTCATCATTCTTTGCCTCAAGTTTTGTACTTGTCTACAAAGGAAAATTTGGTAATCTTTAGGCAGAAATTTTCTCTTCATCCTAGCAATCATCCTGTCCCATTTTTTAATCAATGGTTTGTTCAATGTTCTCCTTTCTGCGTGAACATTGTCCCACCCTAGTGCTGCATGTCCCTTCAACTTGGTGATAGAAAAACCTGATCTTCTTGTCTTCACTAATTTATTCATATTCAAAATATTTATCTAGCTCACTTATCCAGTCTAACAATGCCTTTGTGGACAAACTGGGCCATCATAATTAGAAAGCTCCAGTCTTGGTTTGCTACTAGCCAACAAAACTGACATCAATAGTTGAGTCTTTGGTCCCTCTTCATCTGACCCATCTGTCGTGGTTGTGTTTTCCTCCTGACTGTCATCCCCACCTTCCGGATCTCTATCCCTTCCTACTTCCACTACTGCCAAACGTGCAGTTAAAGTCCTAATCTCTTCTCGTAACCCTTCATCTGCTACTCTTTTGATGGCTCTACCTTGACCCCTTCTTCCTACCTCCATCTTTATTGAGAGAAAGGAACTAACCTGCTTTCATAACAAAAATTGGTGGCAATCCCGAGGAGGGACACGTAGCAACGACCATTTAACTCTTGTTGTTTTTCAAATAAACAATAGCAAGGTTTTGGTTTGAGGTTTTAATGCAATTTATGTTTTAAACCTGCCCTTTGTACTAGCCTTGGGTTTTCAAATGTGGTCATTTCACACCTGCTGAGGGAAATTTGGAGTTCATTCTTGTATTTGCCGTGGTCTGGTTTGGCTCTGTGGGTGCATTGTGCCTTCGCTTGTTTCTTGTGGTGGTTTGTTAGTGTTGTGCCTTCGCTTGTTCCATGTGGTGGTTTTTTAGCATTGTGCCTTCGCTTGCTTCTTGCGGTAGTTTATTTTGCTAGTTCATGGAGGTTTCAGGTCGACTTTAAACCTGCAAGTTGTTTGATCTCTGTTACTCGGCTCATGCTTTGTCTCTACTCTGCTCGTGATGATTTTTTTTCTTGGTGTTGGTTCTGGTGATGATTTGGCTCTATGTAACTACAGGTTTTTTCCTTGCTACTGCAGTGGACGGCTCAGCGAACTCAATTTTAGGTAATTTCTTGTTCCAATTTCATTTCCACATTCCGTTGTTATGTCTCTAACCCTCTGGCTCCTTGGTGACCAGGTAAATCTCTCCTGTGGTGTTCCTATTGGGAGAAACCCTTTGGCAAGAGATTCGGTTCTCATCCTCTGGCGCAGAGTCAGTCCTTCTCCAGGTAAATCCCCGCTCCTTTCTTGGTTTATTTGCTCAATGTATTGTTGGTTTCGTTGGCCCTACCAGTTTCTTAATTGTTGCCTTGTTTTTGTGGCAGTGTGCAGGTTGTTCCTGGGGAACTCTGCTCCACGGCCCCATCCTTGGGAGTCTTCGCAAGCTTGGGGAAAAAACTATGTAGGGTCTTTCCACGGTTGTATCTTTCCTTTACTTGCTTTGTCCTTAGTTGGGTATAACCCTTGGGGTTTCACTTTCTCCGTGTATTTGTATAGTTTCGTGGGTTTTCATACCCTCACTGTTTGACTAGTCTGGGCCTGCAATTCGTGGTTTTCAATCTTCGTGGGTTTTGGAACCCTGTACGGTTTTTAGGTCATATAATTGTATAATGAATTGTTAAATTGGAAATGAAATGAACGCACAGGTGTGCTTGAATGCTGAATGTAAATGTACCTGGTTTTCTTGTTGAGGAAAAAAAATTGTATTGTCTTTGTTGGCTTTGCCTTTGTCTGGTTCCTACTGTGAGATGCCTTCAGTCACAAGATTTTTGTTGATGTCATTTAGCTTCTTAATGAATTATTTCACTTTTTTGCTTTCAACACAGTGTCTGAAACATTAATGCATAGGAAAAGAAAAATTGTCTTGCTTCCTTAATGACAGGCTCTACATTCATCTGCTTTCATAGATATTCAAGAAAATTGTAAATTACAAATTCTATGTCCTCTCTTCTCTCTGGATGGCAGCCCCTTTCCATGAGGCTTTGGTCTTTCCTTTTCAATGCCTTACTAGCAATTTCTTACAGTTGAGGAATTGTTCCTTAGTTACCTTTCAGTTATCTAACAGTTTCTTTAAACATGCTCTTAAATAATCCTATCTTTACTTGCTTGCTTAATTTTTTAAAGAACAATGGCTGTGTCAGCCTTAATTTAAATAAAACAAAAATAAAACAGAATTCAAAATATTTTTCTTTCTTTCCAACAAAAATAACAAAAACATTTCCTAGTTTTCGCCTTTTCAGTCAGATGCTCCCACTTCAGGTTCATTTGTATTGTTTGCACCATATCCTAATTTACTTTAAAATAGTGATTTAAGATAAAAACTTCATGCTTCTGACTGTTCCTTTATATTGTTTACACTATATCCTAAAGTCGTTATTTATTTAGGGTAAAACCTTAATTGTACTTGGTGATATATTTTTCTTGCTTTCACTAAAGTATACTTAATTGTTTCTCTTATACTTCTACATTAATTTAAATTCAATAATTTCAAGATAAAAAAATTTAAAACCATATATGTTATAATATTGACCTTGATAATTCAATATCATTAATTTCTCTTTAAGTATGGTTGTACATGAAACCCATTGCATCAATCATCCTACACCTAGTACTATATCCATATCATCGAGTTGTGAAGCATAGAATCATATTTATAGTTTGAATTCATGGATTCAAACTCATTCTTAAGTTTGAATAATCATAATTCCGAGCTCTTCTTTGGCGTTGTACATTAAAAGGCTTATCTTTTACATACATGGACATCTAAACACAGATATTATAATCTACAAGTATCATTATGTTTCTAGATTTTTACAATTGCTTTGAGTTCCAGATTTAGCATGTGATTTTCTTGTCGTAGTTGTAAGTGGAATTTTAGTTCTTTCTTCTTCTTTTATTCACAAATGGGTCGTATTATCCGTCATAAAATGAAGTTCAATATATTTTATTGTCAAATGTCGTATTTGGTCCTTTACTCTAATAGTATATTCTTGAGGCATGTAGTGTTCATTTCTACTTTGTTGGAGGTAAGATATTGATGCTAATTATATTTTTTCATTATTTCATTTTGGGTGGTCATTGGAAAATGCTAAATATTTTTCAATAAAAATTTCTTATATGATTATTGCTTAAAATCCTCCTAATACCCCCGTAAATCACAAATTAAAATGGCCATATTCTAATAATAATATAATATAATTTTTTTAAGTAAATATTACATAACTAAAATTAAATTTTAACCAAAATTAAACTTAAAAATGTGATAGTTAATTCAAACAATTTATATGAAAAGTGAATACACATATTATATTTTAAATCATTTTATTATGTACACTTATGATTATTAGATTCCAAGATGTCACCATAATAGTATGTAGTTTGCTTTAATTTTTATTAGTTATCACATATATGTATATATCATATATATTTATATATGTGGTTGGATTGTTCGAATTATTTATTAAGTAAAATGGATGATGTATATTGAAACTGGTTAAGATGACATTTATTTAGTTCGTTTTAATGCTTGTTAATTTATACAAGTATAATATGTAGTGTTGTTGCTTAATACATGTTGTTTATATAAAAAAAAAGTAATTGATAGTTATTTTAGATTAATTTAAATGTTTAGAGTTAAAAACCTTCAAAATTCTGTAATTGATAGCGAATTTAGATTAATTTAAACTTTTATAGAGTTAAAAAGCTATTAAACCATGTATTGATAGCGAAAAATTGTGGTGTGAGAAAGATTTAGCGTCTAAAAGAAAATTAAGTTATTATAAGAAGGTCATCAACCCCACCCTTGAAGATCAAAAGTATCTCTCTATTCTAACTAGCTCAAAAAAGAAAATTAGTATAGCAAAGATTAGAACGAATTCTCATGAGCTCCATAGCGAAACTGGCCGCTGGGTAGTTCCTAAAACGCCATGGATGGAAAGGATCTGCCATATTTGTAAGAATGGGAGCATCGAGGATGAAAACCACTTCCTCTTAGAGTGCCCTGCATACAACCACATTAGATCTCAATTTCACAACCTTTGTTACAATACTGACCTTCCTAGCCTTTTGCAATGCCAAAATTATAGTGAGCTCGGGAGGCTTCTCTCCAAGCTTTTTGAGCATAGGAATAAAATCTTAAATCAAAATAAATAATTTGTCTTTTTAGGTCCGATAGATCATTATTTGGTCTCAGCGGACGTTAACCACCATCATCATCATCATCATCATAAAATATGCTACATAATAATTATAAACCCCTATTTAAAATAGGCTTACATATAATATCATATTTCATATAACATCATATTTATATCTCTTAAATTAAATTATTATTATGTAAAAATTATATTAACTATTATAAATATACAACTTTTGAAATGCAACATCAATATTTTTCATGTAAAAAATAGAAAATTAAATTAAATTAAAGATTGTCTAAATAAATAATACTTAAAAAGAAATCTAAAGTGTTTATGCAAATAAATTAATTTAAATGAATATCATAACTAGAAAAATATGTGGTTATTTATTTTATATTAAATTCATTATCCAATTATTAATTAAAAAATTATAACCCGTCAAACTAAAAATAATACAATATAATATGGATGACCATATTTATCATCTTGCACATTTTTATTAGTAAAATATATAGTAAAAATAAATATTTAAAAAGTGAGATATAAAAATAAATTATTAAGTATAAATATTTAAATTTGATAGGCGCACTTCTTGTTAAATGTTATGACGTTTGGTAATTTATACAATAACAATTGATTTTCATAAATATTTAGATTTGATAGGTGTACTCTTTATTAAATGTTATGATGCTTAGTTATATACAAGATTTTTTTATTTCTTTTTTAGATAAAATTTTTTCTGACAATTCAATTTTAAACACTATGAAATTAATCATTTCATGTAAATGAACCAATAAGAAATAAAAATAAAAATTTCAAAATTTATTTTTGATTTTCAAAATATTTAGTATAATATTTAGTTTTTTCAAAATTTTAATGAACTTTATAAAATTTATTTATAAATTTCAAAACTAGATAAAGGTCAAGTTTCTTTTACTAAAATAAAAAATAATATATCTTTCTTTCAACAGAAATAATAAATGAAAATTCTATAAAATTAATGTTAAAGATGTTTTATTACATAAAAGTATTAACAATCAATTTACATAAAATAACAATATCTATATTCTTTTTTTTTTTTACTGAAGCAAGCGTCGATGCTTCTATTTCATTAATCCAAAAGAAAAATTACATATTGTACAAAAAACCCGATCCTTTAAAAGAACTCAGGAAAAACGAATCCCTGCTAATGGCCAAGACCTCCCACCCTACTACAGAGACTGCCAGACTTATGAGAAACAAACATGGAGAGGCAACCAGAACCCCCACCCACTAGGGAAGTTTCGGAAAAAACACACTCCCCGGAGCTGCAAACGACCATAGACACCCCCGACTACGCAATATCCACACACCACGAAAGAGGGAAAAGACGCGCCAAATAGGATGAATGAATAAAGACCACCTGGCCCCATAAAACTACACGTTCGATCCAAACCATTGATCCTACCTGCTGGATCCAATGGCCAGGAATCATATTGCGCAACTTAACACGATTGAAAGATAGTGTGCGATCGAGGGTGGTTTCAAAGTCAACCACCCTGCCACGTGTTGCAATCCCTATGGGATCGCTCCCGAAACTGTAAAACCACAAACCACTCAAGAATCGTGTGATCTTTGGGAAACTGACCAGGGTGTGGTTTTCAAGTCTGAAAGTTGAAAGGGGGAAAATTCTAGTTGCGGAAAACTAACCTTGCATTCTGCCTATTCCTGCTACGGAACTTGAACCCGATACTATGCTTTTATGGGAAAAGACCCAGCAAATTGTCTTCCAAAAAACTGGGGACCCCGTTCAACTGACTCCAGGATAAAATGGGACATAATTTAGCTTGCCCTTCTACCAAGTACATACTAATAGGTTGTGTATGTTCTTTCCAGAGAAATCAATTCATGCCTGTCATCTTGGCCCGATATCGAAACACTTCTCTGTCTTCTACAGCTTGTTCATCGCAAAGAGCCTTTAAACGGTTTTGAGGTATCTCTTGCCACTTTTTCGCCATCTCAGAATCTGCATTGTTTACACCTTGGTTGGCCAGAAGGTCTGCTAGTTTATTGGTACATCGTCGAACATGGTTGAAACTAACCGTTCGAAGCCCCTAGAGGTGAACTTTGATTCTTTGGTAGACCTGGATTAGTTTCCAGTGAATAAAGACTTTCTCCTGCCGAGTACCATAGTTGATTCTTTTCACAGAGTTAATAGTAATCTCTGAGTCTGCTTTTATAATGACATTTGAACCATGATTCTGGATTAGAAACTCTAGACATTGTTCCGGAGCCATTAATTCTACCATATTTTTTGTGGCTCTTCCTAAATGGTATTGGAAGATAAAGATAATACTGCCCTCTTCATCTCTTAAAAATCCTCCAAAACCAACTGTTTCCGGGTTTCCTTTTGAAGCCCCATCAATGTTGTATTTCCGATAGCCTTTCGGTGGAGGTTGTCAGAAATCCTTCTCTATATCCATAGCTTTGTTCTTCCTGATCTTCTTCATTTCCAGTTGTCTAAGAATTTTCATCTTAGTCTCAGAGGGGGGATTTTTGGGGAGATTGCGTACTGTGGTGCTAACTGGACCTCTCGGAGCTGTTTTAGGATCAGATCAAATAGACGATGAGGGATAGACTTTTCATTCTTGAAAATTCTTTTATTCCTTTCTTTCCAAACATTCCAGATAATGAAGCTTGGCATGAAGGCCCAGGCCAAATTAAGGAACTCATTCTCCAAATAGTTTCCTCTCCACTTGTTTAGGGTATTTTTGATACTACTTCTGTCCCTATCTATCTGTTGGAAAATGGTAGAGAAAGAATCCCACAACTAGGTGGTGTAAGAGCAGAAGCTGAGAATGTGCTCCATAGTCTCCTCCTGCTCTTCACAGAGCTGGCATTTGGAAGGCCCCATAACACCCCTTTTCCTAATGTTGTCCCAAGTTAAAATTTTCTTATGATGAACCAACCACATGAAAAGCTTGATCTTCATCCAACCTTGGTGCTTCCAGAGGTGCTGCCAGGTCTTTTCTGGAACACTGGAATCAAGCCCAAGGAGAATACCTTTAGCTTCCTTAAGATTAAAGGTGCCTTTATTGTTATTTCCCCATCTCAATTGATCCTGCCCCTCTGTTACTAAAATCATCCTTTGTTTAAGCAAGCTCCCAAGAGCCTCTGCTTTAATTTTTATGGGGCTATCATCTCTGTAGTCAATTTTTCTCCAGCTTCTCCACTTTCCAGAGATCTGAGAAAGATCCTAGAAATCCTTAACTCTGTTTAGCCCTTGGGAATCTGTTTCCTGCTTGAGGCTTAAAATATCCTCTGTTAACAGCGTTGGTTCTTGTTGCCATTTGTCCTCCCAAAAGAGTGCAAGATCTCCTGCTCTGATTTCCCAGAAATTGTTTTTTTGAACTAGGCTTCTGTTTTCCCAGGCTCTATTCCAGATGTGAGAGCCTTTTAAATTTCCAGACATTCTTATGAGATCATTAGTGTGCCAAGAGCTGGCATATTTCTCTTTCCAGATCCTTGCCCATTGGGCTTTTGGCTCTTGAACCCATCGCCACCAAAGCTTGGCTCCTAGAACTTTACTAAGAATCTCCTGATCATCCAAGCCTAGGCCCCCGTGGTTCTTGGGTTTACAATTTTTATCCCAAGAGACCAGGGCCCATTTCTTCTTTGTTTCTTCCTTACCCCAGAGGAAATCTCTTTGGATATTCTTGAATTTCTCTAAAACACCTTTGGGAGCTGGTAGGGCTGATAACATGAAAACCAGGATAGATTGCAGAACTGGCTTTGTCAGAACCAACTTGCCTGCCAGGTAAGGTCCAATTTTTGACTTTGTCCTGCAACTTATTAAGCACTGGTTCCCAGATTCTTGTGCATTGGTCTGGTTGTGAGAGGAATTCCCAAATACTTTGTGGGGAGGGAATCCCTTTGGAAGCCAAGAATTCTTGAAATATTTCTCTGAATAGCAATGTTAATGTTTAACAAGAAGATTTTTGACTTAAAGAGATTGACTTCCATACCTGTAGCCATGAAAAATTCCTTCAGGATTTGATTGGCTAAATCTTCTTTGACTGAGGGGATTCCTTGTAGCATGGTGTCATCTACAAATTGTTGGTGAGTCAGAGCTTGACCATTCTCAGATAATTAAATACCTTTGATTTTGCTTGTTGCCTTGGCATGCTTAATGGACCTTCCAAGTCCCTCCATCATGAGAATGAAAAGAAAGGGAGAGAGCATGTCTCCCTGCCTGAGGCCTCTAGAAGGAATGAAGATCTCTGAGGGAGAGCCATTCACCAAAATTGAAAAGCTGGAAGAAGTCACTAGAGCCATGACCCATCTGACCCAGTTGTCATCAAACCCAAAAGCAGTGAGAACCTTCTTAATGTAAATCAAATTCACCTTGTCATATGCTTTGGCAATATCCAATTACATGATCATCCCTGCTTGCCTTTTACTGGTAATCGTGTGAACCACCTCATGGGCTTGAATAATGTTATTTAAAATTTGTTTGTCCTCCACATATCTTGATTGTTCCTCTGACACTAAACATATGGATATTATCTTGTATACCACATTACACAAAGCTATGGGTCTGTACTTATCTGTAGTTTGATCTGAATCCTGTTTGGGGATCAGGGAGATGAAGGAGGTGTTAAGGGCTTTCAGGATAGTTTTACTGCCCCTGGAATCCTCCACCACATTCAGAATATCTTGTTTGACAATATGCCAACAAGCTTTAAAAAAATCCACATTGAAACCATCCGGTCCTGGTGCTTTGAAATTCTACATATCTTTGAGAACCTCGCTGACCTCCTCTTTAGTAACAGGTCTATTGAGGTTAAAATTGTCCTCTCTAAACACCAGTTTAGGGATATTCCTTATAGTTTCCCTGATGGATTGTTACCTGTCTAGATTGTTTTCCCGAGTGATGTTGCGGAAATGCTGAACAAGCACAGCTTTAATATGCTTATGAGTGTTCTGAAACTCCCCATTCTTGTCCTTTATCGTAGAGATTCTGTTTTATGCTCTATTCGCCATAGTGGATCTGTGGAAAAATCTTGTATTTCGTTCTCCTTCCTTGAGCCATTGTACTCTAGACTTTTGCCTCCAAAATATTTCCTCTTGTTTGCATAAATTTTCCCATTCTTGATGATGTTTATCAGCTTGATCACTTTTGACTTTGTCAAAGCCATCTTTCATCAGTGTCTGGTTGAGTTCCTGAGTTTTGATTTCCAATGATTTTTTGTGTACAAAAATGTTACCAAAATCCTTCTTATTCCTTTCTTTAAGCCTGAACTTGACATCCTTTAGTCTTTTATGAAGGAGGGAAATTTTTGATCCCTGGAATTACAAGTCTTCAGACCACCATTTTTCAATGTTACTGATGAAATCTGGGTGGGAGAGCCAAATATTCTCGAATCTGAAGGGCCTATTCCTTAGAGAAACCATACCCTTGATTTCTAATTGAATCGGCAAGTGATCAGAAGCTCCAAAGGAAGGAATCTTGCTGTTACTTCTTTATCTATAGGCATGAGCTCCTCTGAGATCATGAACCTGTCTAATTTAGAGGCTACTTGTGCCTCACCTCCTCTTTTATTGTTCCAGGTAAAAAGGCCATTGCTCAATTTTGAATCAACCAATTTCATTTCATCTGTGAATAAATGGAACGCTGAGGAGTCTTTGTTTAGCGCTCTGGTACCTCCTTTTTTTTTCGAAAGAGATTTGATCATATTAAAATCACCTCCCATGATCCAAGGAATCCTTGCCTGTCTGTTCCTGAGATCTATTATGGATTCTAGCAATTTGAGTTTGTCATCTATTCTTTGAGGACCATAAACATTTGTGACTAGGAAGGTTTTCGAAACCCCTACTGGTTGAATGACCACTGATAAGTAATTTCTAGATGCTTCTGCATCTATTATGCTAACTTTCTAGGGATTCCAAAGAGTGAGAATGCCCCTCGCTGTGTTTTCAGCTTTAACCTCTAGAAACTCAAATCTATTAAGCCATTTGGTATGAATTTTTTTTATTTTCTGAATGGAACATTTCGTTTCCTAGATGAAGATCATATCTGGAATTTATTGTTTCATTCTATAACTAAGCATTATTTGTTTTCTTTTACTACCTAGACCTCTAATATTCCAGGATGTGAACTTCATAATTAAATATTTGTAAATGAGTAACTGGTTAGGTCTTTCATCTTACCCGAGTCTATCATTAACTTTCCACACTCCATCAAGAGGTCCTTCTGCCTTTTCCTACCCTTCTTCTTTCCCACATTTCTAGTAGCTAATCCTGGAGTTGATTTCATTGTTTTCACACCTCTGTACTCTTGCTTGTCAATGGTTTTTCCTTTATCTAAGCCCCTTTCCTGAGTTTTCCATAAAAACAGTTGTTGAATTCTGTTGCAGTCTTCTTGGGGTAGTGAATCTATCCCTCCCGTGGTTCCCTGCATCAAGAACCCTTCCAGATCTAGGTGTTCCTTATCTAGAATTTCTTGAAGTTCATGGTCCTCCAGTTCTGTTTCACTCTGGGTCATTTCCTGATCCTTCTCTAGTTATGTTTCACTCATCATAGTTTCTTTCTTATTACCAATCTCTTGTGTTGGGTTGCAGTTTTCTTCTTGTTCCTTTTCATTAGGTCCTTCCTCCATAGATTGGTCTTCATTTTCCATTTCTTCATCCTCTTCCAGTGCTTGTTACCGATTTTGACTAGCCTTTTGACCCTCATTACAATGTTGCTTTGGTCCTTTTTTGCCTCCTTTTCCTCTACCTGCCACTTTCTGAAGGCTTTCTGTGTCCTTCATTACATTAGGTTTGCTCTTGTTGTCTACTCGACTAAGAGGGAAATCTCTGAACAAGTGTCCATGTTCATGGCATTTACGACATCTTAACGGGATATGCTCATAGTCCATATTTTGCACCCATTCCTCATCAAAAACGTCTAGGATGACTTCATCCGGAAGGGCTCCTGATAGATCTATTTCTACACAGATCCTTGCATACGAATTGTATTTGCCCCTTCTTGTGGCTTTCGAAGCTTTGACAAAATGACCTAGTTTGTTGCCAATGGCAGCAAGCAATTCAGTTTGCCAGTAATCAAGAGGTAGAGAATAGAGCCTTACGCAGACAGGTACCGTAGTGAAAGTATCCTGGTCTAGAACAAAGTTCATCATCTAAGGCCACATATAGAGTCCAGCTACTGTATAAAAGTAGGGTCCTCCTTCGAATATTCTGCCTTTGTCTTCGATGTTTGTGAATACCACGGTGAAAAATCCCTGTGACCCAAGATGAAGATCGATGCTTCCTTTGGGTTTCCAATGGTACTTGATCCATATCTATAAAGCCTTTTCTGTGGGCCATAATCCCATGAATTTTTAGATTAAAGTGTAAGTCCCCATATTTTCCCTGTGCTCCTGCAGTGCAAGATCATTTAACACTACTCTAGGAGTGATCTCCATTTTGGGTCTGCATGGTCCATTTTGTTTATTGTCCCTTGTTCCCTGGCTTTTGTTTTCTTCCTCCTTATCTTTAGTGCTGACATTTTCCTTGGGATTGATTCCATCTATCTCCTTTTCATTCTTACTTTTTTCTCCTTCCACAGAACCTCTGACATTACCTAGTGGGGACTTGCCTCTGCTGGCAACGATGTCCTTGTAGGAGGGAGTGGAGCTCCCTCCTCTGCGGCCCTCCATTAGAAGCAAGCACTGAAACTCTCAGAAACCCTGGTTGGGTGTCCCCTTCCACTCCTTGTCACCATTTGAAAATGAAATAACAATATCTATATTCATAATGACCTGAAATTTATTTTTATTTATGGCATTAAGGAAGATCCTAAATCAAATATACTAAAATAATTACTCTTCTTCCTGACCTAAATTAGTAAACATATCATAATACTTTCTTTTTTATGTCGATCACACTATTCTTGATGGTAATGACCCCAACCTTAAGGGGACAAAATATGTACATAAATGGCATAATCAATATATTTACATTATTTCTTTTCCTCCCAACCTCAAGGGAAAACAATATGTACATAAATGACATAATCAAGATAATTACATTATTTATTTTCCTCCCAATATTGGGAACCAAGGAAGGGAGTCCATATCTCTATCTAAATTTGCATGTGACTCTTTTCATCACATTCATGTGGTATATTGTAAACCATCTCCACATCCCTAATTATATACAATCAAATTTTCTCTCACTTAGGCCATGCATAGAGTAGATCCTAATTTGCATTGATAGTTGGTATGTAGCATTTTATATTTGATTCCTACTTGTGTTAATGGTTTCTTTATTGATGGTATTGTTTCTTGGTATGTAAAAATGACCAATAAGAATCATTGGAAGTAGAAGAATATATACTGGGATATATTCAATGCATAGTTTAATTTACGATACATTAGAATTTAGTTAGAGACTCGAATTCTTTGTTGTTTGGATTAATTTACTATAATAATGTTGGTGACACTTATAAATAAAATCCCATTGTATATTATATTTTAGTCTTCTTTTTAAAATTATCAAATGGGATTTTAAGGACAAACATACCTTTCGTATTTATTTAGTCAAGTAGCATATCAAGAAGTAGTTAGTACAAGTCAAGAAGCCTGATGTCTTTTCTAGACCAATTCAAAGTCAATATTCCTAAAACAACTTCAAACAAAACATTATTGTAATAATTTAAGTAATAGGAAGCTAATTAATGATCTACTTCAAACACAATTATAGCAAACACATTACACTACAAATACACATGATAAAAATTATTTTTCAAGATTACATTGATGGATTGCACTTTCACCCATATGAATGATTCAGTTGTGTGTATTTTCAAGATGTTCTTTATAAAAGTAGCGTTATCCAAAGTTTCATCTATGTTGGGATTTTAGGCCACTTTGATGTAGGAGCATGAGACTTGGAGGGAAAGACTTCAAACTTATTCCAAAATACAAAAAAATCTACAAGCAAAGGAGTGGGATCCTTTAGCCATCAATTTCCATGTTTTTTTTAGTTAAACATAGAGATAGAATCTAGGAATAAATCATGATGTAATAAATGTTAAATAGTTAAGATGTAGTGGAGGTTCTCGAGGAGAATACCTCACAAAATAGATAAAATTAGTTAGCATAGTGGAGGTTCTCGAGGAGAATGTCTCGCAAAACTGATAGTTGTAATAAATTTAAGCCTCTGTTTTAGGATCTGGTTGTTAAAACGAACTAGTATATATGTAATTTGGATGCTATTGTAAAGGGATTTTGACCGCATGCTTTTATCGCATATCTCTCAAAGGAAGAAGAGGATTTCTCTGTGTATTGGTCGATCCCGGAGGCGTGGTGACCTTCGAAACCCTTTCTGTGCATCTGAACTTGTATTTGTCTGTTAAATTGGTGTTTATGCGTAATTTTGGTTTCACGCAGCGTTATCTGTTAAGCTTTTATAATAGTGGTTCGGCCTTGTTTCCCAACTAATACTTCAATTGAAGCTTGTTGCAGTGTGTTTCCTTCATATCAGCGTGCCCTGTTCCATTTAAATGCATTATTTAGTTCCGCGAGTGAAACTCTGGTTTACACTAAGAAACCGTGAAAAACTTAGTCCGAATTGAGAATCCGGACTTCAAATCTTAATAAGGGTGGCTGATACCCATATTCGGTCCGCGAACACTATCGGATCACAACGCTTGGGGGGAGAAGGACTGGCCTTTTGAACTGCTGAAGTCTGAAGTTGCGACACATTTAGATTGGAAACACTATAGGGGAGGATTTATAACCTATCGGGTCCACGATAGTTATCGCGTCACAAGTTTGAAGAAACCGCGGTGGATTTTGGGTGGACGAAAGACCGTAAGCAGTATTTCACCTTCGGCTCTGATTCCATACATATTATGCCACATAGTAGCGAGGACGGGGGGGAAAACCACCTTTTCGGGTGGATTTGGAAGGCGTAGGTTTGGCGGCTGATATGTGTATGAACTGTTAGATCTTGCAGAACAAGATCGACGGTCCACAGGCATGGAGTAAGTTCAAAGGTCGAGAAGTGTTGAGACCGTTGGATCTTAAAGAGATCAACGGTGAGGAGGTGCGATGGGTTTTAGAAGGTAGATCTCAAGTTTCTTTGAGCTAGGGTTTATATTACCTTTGGGTCCGTTTGATATAGAATAACCCGCCAATAGTTTATTTTATATATAATTGCATTACGACATCTTAACCCCTCGATAGTGTATTTTATGTATAAATTCATTATTGCTATTTTCAACAACATTGATAGTGCTAAAAAGGGCTCTGTTATGAAATCATGTCCGATAACAAAAGGTTTGGTTTTTAACAGCAAAACGATTGATTATAGCGGCCAAAAAGGAAAGTTTAATTAAACAGTCAGTCTAGAAATAGATGACTGATAGTCCAGTTGGGATTGAAGAAGATATTCAACTAGAATTAGAGGAAGTTGTAGTAGGATTTGCGCGATTGTCTATATCGCCTGCATCCAGGCCACCATTAGTGGTATCAAAGCAACCTGTTGAAACTAAATTGAATCTCAGAAGCAAGAGAAGGAAATCTAATATGGCTTTCAGAGTTTGAAGAGGATGAGGATGTGGTGGAAGAGGATGGCTAGTTGCAAATGCTGAGGTGATGGAAGCTATGCAACAAATGTAGGCTAGATTGGAAGCATTAACAGCAGGGAGAAATATAGATGATGGGGATATTAGTGAGCCTAAGGTTGAAGCTGCAGGAGAGGAGGAAACTATAGCAGTTACTCCTGAGATGAGATTCTTCCACTCAGTGTTCAGATCCACAGCTAGGCCAAAGACTGAGGTTTCAATATATGAAGAAGGACTGAATCCAGAAGAATTGATAGACTGGATTAATGGCATGGATAATTCTTTGATTATGAAGAAACAGAAGATGAGAAGAAAGTAAAGTTTTCTATCACCAAGCTAAAAGGACATGTAGCACTTTGGTGGGATGGAGTGTAGGTAGAAAGAAAGAGTCTTAACAAGAAACCGATCAGAAATTGGAATACGATGGTAGCAAAGCTAGGAGGTAAGTTTCTACCAAGTAATTATCAGCAAACCTTGTTCAGACAGATGCAGAATCTTAGACAGAGGTCTATGACAGTGAAAGAATACACAGAGGAATTCTATAAGGTAAGCATAAGGGCTGGACAAACTCAGGACACAGATGAGAAGGTGGCTAGATATGTGAATGGTCTTAGGATGGACATTCAAGATGAGATAAGTATACTATCTCCTAAAATAGTAGAAGAAACTTATCAGATCGTACTCAGAGCTGAAGAAAAACTCATAAGGAAGTAGTCTGCCAGAGGAAGAGGTACTATCCGAGGAAAATGAAGTCAAGGTGGTAGAGGAAGATCTACAACACCTAAAGATGGTGCTAGCAGTAGCTCAAACCAGCATGCACCCACAGGAGGTGATGCAAGGGCAGAGGGTGTTTTTCTAGAGGAAGAGGAGGTAGAGGAAGAAGAAGAGAAGTAAGATGTTACAGATGTAGCAAACTGGGACATAGAGCTCTTGAGTGCCCAGCGAATGTAGGAACAAGTCAGAGGAATGCAATTGTTGCTCAAGTTGAGGAAGGAGTAGCAACAGTGATAGAAGAAGAAAATGTACCAGAAAGAGGAGAAGCTTTGGTAGTTAATATAGTTTTGCTCAAGCCAGTAAAGGAGATAGTTGAACCATCACAAAGAAAGACTTTGTTCAGAACAGTGTGTAAGGCTCAAGGGAAATGATGTCAGATGATCATTGATAGTGGCAGCACTGATAATTTGGTCTCTACAGAAGTGGTGGAGAAATTGAAGTTGAAGACAATGAAACATCCAACGCCTTACAAGGTGTGATGGTTAGAAAAGGGACATCAGTTGTTAGTGAATGAACAGTGTGAAGTGGAGTTGCAATTGGGCCAATATAAGGATAAAATTGCATGTGATGTGATGTCTATGAATGTGTGTCACATATTGCTTGGAAGACCTTGGCAATATCATAGAGGAGCTATGCATGATGGGAAAAGAAACACCTACAAGTTTGGTAAAGATGGTATCAATCATACATTGTTGCCTATGGGAGAAGAATATGCATCAAGAAAGAAGATTGATCCAAAAACTCTATTACTGGGAGGAAAGGAATACCTAAAAAAGATTGAAGAGAATGAGGTAAATTTTGTTGTAATTTTCAAGCCCAAGGTAATAATGACATTTACTAAAGTTTCTGATCTACCCATTGAAATTCAAGAAATGTTGGACAACTATTGTGATATCATTGTTGATGATTTTCCTAACGAATTACCACCCATTAGAAGAATCAACCATCATATAGATTTGATTCCTGGAGAAAATCTACCTAACAAAGCAGCTTACAGAATGACTCCCACAGAAAATGAAGAGGTTAGGAAGTAGGTTCAGGAACCGCTTGACAAAGGGTTGATCAGAGAAAGCTTGAGCCCTTGTGCAGTACCAACAGTGTTGAGTCCAAAGAAAGATGGAGGCTGGAGAATGTGTACTGATTCAACATCCATCAATAAAATCACAATAAGGTACAAATTTCCTTTACCTAGAATTGAATATTTAATGGATTGCTTGAGTGGAGCAAGGTATTTTACAAAACTAGATCTTAAAAGTGGGTATCATCAGATAAGGATAAGAGAAGGGGATGAGTGGAAAACTACCTTTAAGACAAATGAGGGATTGTATGAGTGGAGAGTAATGCCCTTTGGGTTGTCAAATGCACCAAGTACGTTTATGAGACTCATGAATGAAGTTCTTAAGGAATTTATTGGTAAATTTGTAATAGTATATCCGGACGATATATTAGTTTATAGCAGGTATAAGGAGGAGCACATAAGACATCCGAATTATGTCTTACAAAAGCTACAGCAAGAGAAGTTATTGCTGAATTTGAAGAGGTATTCATTCATGAAAGAGGAGTTCGTGTATTTTGGTTTTGTTATTTCTGCTGAAGGACTGAAGATGGATCCATAGAAGATCAAAGCAATCATGGAGTGGCCTTCACCTAAAAGTGTTTTTGAGGTAAGAAATTTTCATGGTCTTGCTAGTTTCTATAGGAAATTCATAAGGAATTTTAGTAAGATCAATGCTCCTATTGTTGAGACCATCAAGAAGGATAAATGACCATTTAGATGTACTGCTGAAGCAGAAAAGAATTTTCAGTTGTTGAAGAAGAATATCACTGGAAAACCTATTTTGGTTCTACCTGATTTTAGTAAGCCTTTCCAAGTGAAATGCGATGCCAGCGAAGAATCTATTGGAGGTGTTTTAAGTCAGGAAGATAGACCTATAGCTTATTTTAGTGAAAAGCTGAATGATTCAAAGAAGAAGTATTCTTCTTATGATAAAGAGTTTTATGCAGTTGTGCACTCATTGAAGAAGTGGAGACATTATGTGATGTCAAAAGAGTTCATACTTTATTCAGATAACCATGCATTACAGTATATTATGTAGCAACGAAAGCTTAGCCAGAAACATGTTGAATGGGTAGAGTATCTTCAAGGTTTCCATTTTGTCTTGAAGCACATAAATGGCCAATCAAACAAAGTTGTAGATGCCTTGAGTAGGAGAAATGTATTACTTCAAGAGAGTCAAATTCAAGTGTTGGGTTTTGATTTTCTTAAAGAATTGTATGAGACAGATTTAGATTTTAAAGAGGCATTTGAAGCTTGTAAGGATCCTGTTTTGATGGATAGGAGTAAATGGTTGGATTATTTCTTACAAGATGGCTTGATGTTTAAGAGAAATCAGCTGTGCATACCAAACTGTTCTATGAGGGAGAACTTAATCAAAGAGGAACATAGTGGTGGACTTGCAGGAGATTTTGGTATAGAGAAGACTTATGAACAGTTAAATAGATTTTATTTCTGGCCAAAAATGAGATCTGAAGTGGAAAAGTATGTGAAAACTTGCAAAATCTATCAATATGAAAAGAGAAGAAGCCAAAACATAAGTTTGTATGTTCCATTACCAATTCCAGATAGGCATTAGGATATGGTAAGTATGGATTTTGTTTTGGGCTTACCAAAGACTCAAAGAGGAAATGATTCAATTTTTGTTGTAGTGGACAGCCTTTCAAAACTGGGACATTTTATTCCATGTTATAAAACTAGTGATGCTACTCGCATTGCTAATTTGTTTTTCAAGGAGATTGTAAGATTGCATGGGTTGTGGTGGCCTATGCAGGCGATATAGATAATCGCGCAAATCTTACTACAAATTCTTCTAATTCTGGCTGAATCTCTTCTTCAATCCCAACTGGAGTATCAGTCATCTATTTCTAGACTGACTATTTAATTAAACTTTCCTTTTTGGCCGCTATAATCAATCCTTTTGTTGTTAAAAGCCAAACCTTTCATTATTGGACACAATTTGATAACAGAGCCCTTTTTAGCACTATCAACGCTGTTGAAAATAGCAATAATGCATTTATACGTAAAATACACTATCGGCAGGTTAAAATTTTGTAATGCAATTATATATAAAATACACTATCGACAGGTTATTCTATATTAAATGGACCTGAAGGTAAGATAAACCCTGGCTCAAAGAAACTTAAGATCTTCCTTCTAAAACCCGTCACACCTCCCCACCGTTGATCTCTTTAAGATCCAATGGTCTCAACAGTTCCCAACCTTTGAACTTACTCCACGCCTATGGACCATCGATCTTGTTCTGCAAGATCTAATGGTTCATACACATATCGGTCATCAAACCTGCGTAAGGTGGTTTTTCCCTCCGTCTTCGCTGATACGTGGCATAATATGTATGGAATCAGAGCCGAAGGAAAAATACCACTTACAGTGTTTCGTCCGCTCGAAATCCTCCGCAGTTTCTTCAAACTTGCGATGCAATAACTATTGCAGACTCGATAGGTTATAAATCCTCCCCTATAGTGTTTCGGATCTGAATGTGTCACAACTTCGGACTTCGGTGGTTCAAAAGGCCAGTCCTTCTCCCCTCAAGTGTTGTGATGCGATAGTGTTCGCAGACCTGATGTGGGTATCACCCACCGTTAATAAGATTTCAAGTCTGGATTCTCAATTCGGACTAAGTTTTTCATGGTTTCTTAGTGTAAACCAGAGTTTCACTCGCGAAACTAAACAATGCATTTAAAGGAAATGGGGCACACCGATATGAAGGAAACACACTCCAACAAGCTTCAATCGAAGTATTAGTTGGGAAACAAGGTTGAACCACTATTATATAATCTTAACAGATAACGCTGCGTGAAACCAAAATTACACATAAACACCAATTTAATAGACAAATACAAGTTTAGATTTGCAGAAAGGGTTTCAGAGGTCACCATGCCTCCGAGATCAACCAATACATAGAGAAATCCTCTTCTTCCTTTGAAAGATATGTGGTAAAAGCATGCGGTCAAAATCCCTTTACAATAGCATTCAAATTACATATATATTGGTTTGTTTTAACAACCAGATCCTAAAATAGAGGCCTAAATTTATTACAACTATCAGTTCTGCAAGACATTTTCCCCGAGAACCTCCACTATGCTAACTAATCTTATCTGTTCTGCGAGGTATTCTCCTCGAGAACCTCCACTATAGCTAAACTATTTAACATTTATTACATCATGATTTATTCCTAGATTCTATCTCTATGTTTAACTTAAAAAAACATGGAAATTGATGGCTAAAGGATCCCACTCCTTTGCTTGTAGATTTTTTTGTATTTTTGGAATAAGTTTGAAGTCTCTTCCCTCCAAGTCTCATGCCCCTGCATCACATTCCTATTAAAGGATTATACGATTTAATTCATCCTTTCCTCTACTAATACCTCTCCTTTGTTAAACCCTTTAATTATATCACAAGTGGTTTATGAAGGGGATGTTGGCATATTTAAGTGGAGAGGAGTTGGTTCGGTGATTTTGGTTAGTGCAAATTCAGGTAAAGTGGTTTCATTTAATAAATTTCTTTAGTATGCGTTACAATTATATAATTGAATAATCATGATTATGTCTTAGAGATGAAGTGATATAGTATTTCAAAATATCATTGACATTAATGGATAATTCAATTCATGTGTTATCACCTAGTTAGTCCATGATATTTATTTAAAGAGAATAAAAAGTCATTCATTGATCATTTGACTATGACAATCTGTAATAGTCCCACATTAAAAATCTATGTAATAAAGTGTATAAAGGAAAAAAAAAGACCAAGGCCATGTGACATTTATTCCAAGATGAATGTTGGGAGAAACATCCTAGTGTGGGTGTTCATTTTGTTTACATTGGAAAAGGAAATGACAAAGGCTTTGGAAAGGAAAGAGGTATTAATAGGTATTTTATTTACGAAAATAAAGGAAAGTAGGAGAAAAGGAAGGTGAAAGGTCACAGTTTCATGTGAGGAGGAAAATGAAGGAAAAATAAAGGGAAAAAATGAAAATAAATGCCTCATTCATAAAAATGCTTCTGAGGATCAGTTCACAACCTTTTCTCAATTCATTTTTGGAGCTCTCTCTCTGTATTATCTTTACTCTATCATACTCTCATACACTTAGAGTATTTTTGGATCACCCTATCATTGGAGGAAGGGAGGAAAAGGAATGAAAAGAAATAAAAGGGAAGAAAATATCAAGTAAGGAATAGCAGGATCAAGCAGCGACATCGAGATTAGTTGCAGGTATCGAGTTGCATGTATGATTTTGTTACTAGTTTTGGCATGCATGTGTGTATTTGGTTCTCTTGTTGTCATTGGCATGGGTTTTTCCAGGTGTGAAAGTGGTTTTTAACTTTTCCTTGCCATTTTTGTATAGCCATGGCATGAAGGTATTTCTCTTACTTGGTGGAGCTATATTGCTAGATGGTTTGGAGACTGAGTGGGGTGATCTAAGGAAAAATCACAAGGCCTAGGAATTGCTTGACTAGTAACGGTGGGATACATGGTAAACCCCAGTTGTGAATACCCTCATCGGGCCTAAGAAACACTTGAACAGTAATGGCAGGATACACGCTAAATCCTAAAGGTGAATACCCTCGTTGGGCCTAGGAATCCCTTGACCCGTAATGACAGGATACATGGTAAATCCTACAGGGTGGAGATATTCAGAAGAATTCATCCCTATTTAGGGCCTAGTGATCCCTTGACCAATATATGTGAGGATTGTGGTAAAGCTTGCAGTGTATGTTTATTTCTTGGGCCTAGCAATCCCTTGGTGGGATACACAGTAAATCTTGAGTAATCCTTGATTGGTTCTATTGTGAGTCCCACATTCGTGCTTGGAATACAGTATGTGGGTGATTAGCTAAAAGAAAGATTTGGTTTATCCCCATCTATCATTGAGTAGTACGTGGAAGTCTCAGGCTTGGTTGGATTTTTCATATATTAATATGATATCTTTCCCCTTATGCTCCATTTGTAACTATGCTTGTTTATATGTGGTTTTAATGGTTGTTCTATCATTATTATTATGTTGGTTATATGTTGGTTATAAGCATGGTTTATGACATACTTTGGTTATGGCTATCATCATGTTTTGATTACTAAATGAACTGTTAATGAATGTATTACCTAATAGATGATAGTGTACATATTGTGAGAGGACAACAGACCTTCTTAAAAATTCTCAGATAAGTATGAAGTCTCCATGATCATATGTGTCTATATGACCTATAGATTACATGTTCATAATGTGTTTGACAGAATGTCTACAATGGCTAGGCCTTGCCAGGTTAGATCCTTATTCGTGTTTTACATTAGAGGTCTTATCATCTTGTTATTTATCATTGCTGGAAGTTTCACGAAGTTCTAGGTAGAGGCTTGAGTCCTAGCCCTAAAATCATGGATAAAAATTTGGGGTTGCTAACATAGAACTGCTTGAAAAAGGTTGTAGTCACATGGAGGCCTTGATTTGGGAGTGAATGGAGGGTCTAAATACCATGGAAGGCTTGTCATGAGACTGATTGGGGATCTATTTCAGTCAAGAGGAAGGTTCTCTGATGGGTTGGACACTTGGAGGGGTTGGTTGGCTCTTGAAGGTTTTGTAGCTCCTGAGGAAGGTCTTTAAAGTGTTGGTCCATCAATTCCACTTCCTTAAGTTGATCTAGGAGGTCGAATCATATCATAGTAACTATTTGTCACTTGTTTACCCCGACTGACTGCTTACCTTCTGTAATGTGGGAGCAGGGTGTTATAGAGTGGTATTAGCGCATCATTCACCCATTGGACTGGATGGGCACAATGTGTTTTTCATCCATACATGTTGATTACATATGTGTTATTTATTATTGTGGTCTATGGTCTTATTGTTTATGCATGGTGGTGGTCATTGTTGTAGTTATGTCACCATGTGGAAGATGATGGTGATTTTTGTTGGATGTGGTTGTCATGAGTGCATGTAGATTATGCATTGGTTATGCACATTAGTGTCTATATGTTGTTATGCCTTCCTTTTCATCGTTATGGTATAGTCATTAATGGTAACTGGATAATGGTTGAAATGATGTATATATACTCATATGATTATGCTTATACATGTATTACGTTAATTTGGTTGATCTTGCAGACGAGATATCCTCTCTTGAACTATGCTGAGGTATGTTGATTATGTTTATATTTTGTTTAGATGGCATGGTATACTTGCAGGAAGAAGACCAAAGATGACTATAAATAGATAGACTACAGCTCGCAAGATTCTCCCTATAGATGAGATGAGAAACATGGTAATGTGCACTCTCGTGACATAGCAGACACATTGAGAAGTTCGAAGGAAGAAATAAGAAGTTGCAAAGAAGATAATGACAAAATCATTTAGGCATAGAAGAAACAAGTAGAGGTTAATATAGTTAGCCTTAAGAGTTTGTCATATTTGCAGAGACAAGGACCGCGTAGCATTAGTCATGTGCAGGACAATAGGACTAATGGGGCATATTACAGTAGGTCTCATGTTCAGCATAAGGACCACTTAGGATTAGTCATGAGCAGGAGGACACGATCAGATATGGTAGGTTCTTGTATATGACCAATAGGAGAGGTGATGGACAAAGGTTCTATTCTAGTTCTGGTTCCGACAAGTATCATGGTCATCATCATATCATCCTTACAGGAGGAATAACAAGGGATATTTTCTAGATGAGTTCAATAAATCCAAGCCACCTAGCTTTTATGGATATTTTAAGGAGCCATAAGATGGAAAGGCATGGTTACTCGAGATGAAGAAGTTCTTTGAGTTGCACGATTACATAGAGAACATGAAGGCCAAAATAGTTATCTTCAACCTCAAAGGTAAAGAATACATCTGGTGAGAAGATGTGAACTAGGTTAGAGACATCAGGACATAAGGGTTGAGTTGGCATGAATTCAAGGGACTTTTCACAAAGAAATATTTGTTAGATAGGTACTATGACAGTAAACCTAAGTTATTCTATGAGGTAAAGATGGGATCAATAATGGATGATGAGTATATGACCAAGTTCCTAGAGTTGTTGAGGTATGTACCATATCTTAAATATGAGAAAGAAAAAGTTTAGAGATTTTTCATCGAATTACCATTAGAATTTAAAGATCAGATAGAGTATGATGAGCTTCGGTCACTTTAATAAGACATTGGGAATTTGAAGCACTGTTATGAGTAATCAAAGTGTAAGAAAAAAATTTAGCAAGTTTGGAAAGGGAAAGACAAGACTAAAGATAAATGGCAGTCGAAAAGAACAAGACCCCGAGATGTAGGTGAAAAGGAGAATGTTGTTCCTTACAAGAAGTTCAATGTAGTTAGATAGCGACATGGGTCAGAGCCTAGAGGAAAGCAGAATAATAGTGATGGTAAGGGACAATTGCAGTGTTGGATATGTGACAAGGAGCATATCAAGATATATTTCCAATAGCATCAGCATGATAGGCCTTAGATTTACAGTGCACATGAATTGTATAGAGTTGGGAATGTTGAGCAGAGCATTCCATGGATCTATCCAGTAATGGATAATAGGAAGGCAGATCACTAGGAATATATTATTGAGATGTACTGTAAGATTGTTGTTGAGTTTGTTTCTATTTTGAGTGACCCTGGATCTAATTATAGTTATGTTAATCTTGACCTGGTGGATAAGTGTGGTTTGAATAAAGAATTTCATGTAGAATCTTGGTTAGTGCAGTTGGCTACAGGCACAAATAAAAGAGTTCATCATTGGGTAAGAGCTTCTACATTTAAGTCGAATGGTATGCCTACATCGACGCATTTGAACGTGCTTATATTAGGATTGTATAGTATGCTTTTGGATTTGGATTGGTTGTATCTTCATATGACCAAGGTGGATTGTTATGACAAGGCCATTGAATGCTTGGATGATAATGGAGAACAAAGAATCTTGTAGGGTAAGAAGAAATATACATTAGTTAGAATGGTTACAACTATGAAAGCAAAGCGTAGTCAAAGAAAAGGGTGCATGTTATTTCCAGTGCATATTTCTAGTGATAGAGGTAAGGATGTTGAGGATGCAGAGGTATTGAGTAGGTACTTGGTTTTATAGCAGTTTTAGGATATGTTTCCTATAGATATTTCAAAGTTTCTATCTCATAGAGAAGTGGAATTTTCCATTGATTTGGTACCAGGAGAAACACGAGCATCAAAGGCACCTTACAGGATGAGCACACTAGAGTTAGTGGAATTGAAGTTGCAGTTGAAGGAAGTGATTGATAAGTGAAACATTAGGCCAAGTGTAATTCCTTGGGGTGCACCAATGTTGTTCTTGAATAAAAAGGATGGTACTCTCAAATTGTGCATTGATTACAAGTAGTTGAACAAGGTAACCATCAAGAAAATGTATCCGTTGCCAAGGATCAATGACTTGCTTGACCAGTTGTAGAGAGAAATAGTTTTCTTGAAGATTGACTTGAGATTAGGATACCATCATATACACAACAAGGAAGAGAACACCTACAAGACTACTTTCCAGAGTAGGTATTGGCATTATGAGTTTGTTGTGGTTCCTTTTGGTCTAACTAATGCTCCAACTATTTTTATGTGGTTGACAAATAGCGTGTTGAATCCTTATTTGGACAAGTTTGTTATTGTACTCATCGATGACATTTTGATATATTTGAAGAATGAGTAAGAGCATGTCAAACACTTAGCATCAGTGTTGATATTTCTAAGAGAGAATTAATTGTATGCCAAGATTATCAAATGTAGTTTCTTTCAAACAGAGGTACATTAATTAGGGCATGTTGTTTCCAAGAAAGGAATAGTAATGGATCCACAAAAGATAAGAGCTATAAGGGAATGGGAAGATCCTAGGAATGTGGATGAGGTAAGTTCATTCATGGGGTTAGCATGTTAATATAGGAGGTTCATCATGAAATTCTCATGCATTGCATATCCTATTACATTATTAGAAAGGAAAGGTAAGAAGCTTGAATGGATAGAGGAATGTGCATCCAATTTTGAGCAGTTGAAGAAATTGTTGAGAAATGGTCTAGTTCTTAATATTATAGATCTAGATAAAGAGTTTGTGGTGTGTACAGATGCTTTCAAAAGAGGACTTGCTGGAGTCTTTTTGCAGGAAGGAAAAGTAGTGTCTTATGAATCAAGGAAATTGAATGAGCACGAGCATAATTATGTTACACATGATCTTGATCTGGTGGTGATCATCCATGCATTGAAGATGTGGAGGCACTATCTTCTTGGCAAGAGATTTGCATTGATCAGTGATCAAAGTGGATTGACATACTTGTTTGACCAACCGAATATCAATGCTAGGAAAACTATATGGTTGGCCACGATCAATGAGTTTGATTTCTAGATTAGTACATTAACAGGAATGAGAACATGGTTGCAGATGCCCTTTGCAGAAGAATAGAGGTAAACCACATTGAAAATATGATTTCATATGGCACATATCTATAGGATCATGTCTTACAGGTAGGATAGTAGTATGATAGGTAAATGGAGATTAGGAAAGGTTACAACATGGTATAGGTGAACAAGATGTGGACTATTGTCTCACAGTAGATGGTTTGATCATATTTAGGAAAAGGATTTGTGTGTCAGGAAAAAGTGAGCTCAATAATATTCTCTAGAAGGAATTTGTTTCTAAATTGTATTCGGGTCACACAGGATATTAGAAGACATCGACAACAGTGAAGGATTTCTATTGTTGGCTGAATTTGAAGAAGGAAGTGGCAGAGTTTGTGGCTAGGTGCTTTTATTTTCAATAGGTAAAAGAAGAGTGTAAGAATCCAAGTGGATTACTACATCCAATCTTGATTCCAAAGTGGAAATGGGAGGTCATTTACATGGACTTAATTATAGATTTTCCGAGGATGTCTAGACAACATGATTCCATCATGTTTGTGGCGGATAGATTGACCAAGGTAGCGCACTTCCTTCTCGTGAAATCTACTTATTCATGTAGTGATGGAGCATAGCTCTTCATCAAATATATTGTGATACGACATGGTGTTCCAAAGAAGATTGTGTCAGGCAAGGACGCTAAGTTCACTTCCAAGTTTTAGAAGGTGTTGTTTGCATGTTTTGGGAAAAATTTGGAGTTCAACGTAGCTTATCATCCACAAACATATGGAAATATAGAGAGGGTCAACATGATTCTAGAGGAGATGTTGAGAATGTATGTCATTCATCAACAATGGAAGTGGGAATAGTATCTTCCACTGGTAGATTTTTCTTATAACAATAGGTATCAGGAGTCATTGAGAATGAGTACATTTCAGGCACTTTACAGGTGGAATTGTAATACTCCCATTAGTTGGAGTGATCCAGTGAACAGGATGTTGATAGGACTAGACATGTTGGCAGAGATGGAACAAGAAATGCAGGTTATCAAAAAGAATCTAAAGGAAACACAAGATAGGAAAAAAATTATGCAGATTAGCATAGGTTGTTGAAGGAGTTTCAAGCTGGCGAACATGTGTACTTGCATCAAGCCCAAGAAGAGCTCCTTGAGGATTGGGAGATGGGAAAAGTTGGCTCCTTACTATTGTGGGCCTTTTGATATTCTTGAGAGGATTAGACTAGTGGCCTATAAACTTGCACTACTTCCTATAGTGAAAGTCCATGATGTTTTCCATGTTTCAATGTTTAAAATCTATGTAAAGGATGTTTATCATGTTATTGATTGGTATGTATTGCAGGTCAATCCAGAAGGAGAATTCCAACAGGAAGCTCAGTGTATTTTGCAGAGAAAGATGCTCATCCTCTGGAACTAAGAAATTGAGGAGGTTAAAGTCCAATGGAAGCACTTTCGGCCCTATGAAGCTACATGGGAGATGACTGATCAGATGCGAGTTATGTATCCTTTTCTATTCACTAATTCAGTGGGTGTGATTTGGTATATGTTTCGGCATGGTGTATTGGTATATGTATATATATATGTAGATGTAAATACCGCCATGAGATATGTTATAAATAAGCGACATGGTTTTCATGTTGTTTTTTTTTCATGTTGGGTTCCTTTGTAGCAGGTTGATCATTGTAAATACTACATCGAGAAGAGTTATAAATCTCCATGGGTAGTATGCTTTGCTTTTCAGTGATCTTGCTAGTTGTAGGTGTCATTGAACACTAAGGACAGTGTTCCCCTAAGGGGGATGCATTTGTAACAACTTTGGGTTAAAAACCCATGTAATAAAGTTAATAAAGGGAAAATAAGACCAAGTTCATGGGACACTTATTCCAAGTTGAATGTTAGGAAAAACATCCTAGTTCGGGTGTTCATTTGGTTTATTATGGAAAATGCAATGGAAAATGCTTTGGAAAGGAAAGATGTATTAATTGGCATTTGATTTATGAAAATAAAGGAAATTAGGAGAAAATTAAGGTGAAAGGTCATAGGTTGCATGTGAGGAGGAAAATGAAGGAAAAATAATAGAAAATGAAGAAAATAGAGGCCTCATTGCTTAAAAGGCTTCCGAGGATCAGTTAACAAGAATATGAAGGGTGTTTACGTTATCCCATGCTCTTGTGGAACTCCCTACATTGGTGAGGCTATTTGCTTGATTAATCAAAGGATTCATTAGCATGTTGCTGACATCAATCATGGAAGGACCCACTCCTCTGCTTTGGCAGAGCATGCAGATAAATATAAGCATCACATCTGCATTGAGGAGGCCGAAGTTGTTGCTAGGGTTAGTCATTTCCATCATCGTAAATTGAGGGAGGCCCTAGAAATTGAAAGAAGACCCAATAATTTGAATAGAGATGATGGTTGGAATATTTGTAGAAGTTGGGTCGTTGTCCTGTCCTCCTAGTTTTTTAGGCTTCCTTTTGTGATTTATTTTGTTTGTTTGTTTATCTATGTAGGCATTGGTGTCCTTTTTATAGTATTTGTTGCTGATTTATTCTTCATTAGAGTTCATTTTCTTGATCCTTCATGTTTTTTTTTGTATTTTATCATCCTATTCATTGTTAACTCCTTTTAGTATTTTTGTTATTTGTTTAATGGGCCTGAGCCCCACATTTTATTGTTGACCCTGTTTTATTTATTGATTACTTTTCTTTGGGTATATATATATATATATATATATATATATATATATATATATATATATATATATATATATATATATGGATGTTTATATTTTTATATTTATTTAGTTTTATTTATTTATTTATATGTATATATTTTTTTACTTGTGTATATTTTTGTTTTATTTTATTTATTTTTCCATTAATTATTTATCAAATGATCTTGTCTAGATTAGGGTCTTGACTCATTTTTATAATTTTTTACTACCATCCTTCAAAGTTTGATTTTTTTTTTAATAAATTAATTTAAATATTCTTTTTTTGCTAAAGCAAGAGTTGTACCTTCTATTTCATTAAATCAGAAAACAAATTACATAAAATACAATAGTCCCCAAGGAACTGTGGGCTAAACAAATATCAAATCGCTTAAAGCCAAGGACCCACAAATAGAACTACAAAACCCTCAAAAAACAAACAAAAGCTAAGACCGTTCGATCACCCCTCAAAGATCTGATGGACGAGGCTCATATTGGGGCGAGAACATGCATCCACTTTAAAATTAGAATCAGACCTGATGAGGAAATAGGGACCATTCTAAAATGATTTTGGGTCCGAATGGGGGGGTAACCCTCGAGCATGTAGTCCGCCCGAAATTCCCTGATTCCCACCATGAAGCGCAACAAGTGCGGAGGATAATGCTCACCTTGACCTGCATACATATCCTTGATCCTCAAATCTCCTCGCTAGATCCAACGGTGGAGGATGATATCGCACAACCTAAAAACATGGAGAATTACCGAACGATGAACGCCCTAGACCCACCAACATGCACAATTATTCTTGATCATAGATTCGTCGTGCTTAATCCAACAGCTGTGGTACATATTGCATGAGCCAAAAGCACCAAGATTTACCTCACGATGAGAGCAGTATTTCTTCCAATCCCTTGGCCACACGTTGTTTTGTGAGTGGAATTGCTCCCAACCTCTAAAAACCACTTTCAGCTTGAAGGGCCTGCGATGAACCAGAAACCACTCCTCGAGCAGTATTGCCACCACAGAAAGAAAAACTGGGGTTTTGAGTCTGCCGAGAAAGCTAGGATTCCAGCCCCTCACACCAACCCATCTCCTCGTGCAAATGCACCAAAGGAAGATGAAAATTCCTCCGTCTGAGAAATAACGTCTACCTAACAACATCCTCTAGAGACTTCTGTGTTTGTTCTTACCAGGGTTGAGGAGGCTGACAGTGACCTGCATCCCAAAAAATACCTCACTTCAGAAATGACACTTCATAAAAGAAAAACCAAATCAACTAGACTCTGTCTCTGTGGCTCTGTTACGAAACACCATTCTGTCCTCGTCCGCCTGATCTTGACAATGCACCCTTAATCTATTCTGAGGCAACTCTTGCCAACTCAGCTCGACCCTGCTTTTGGTGCAGAGCACCCCTTGATTTGCCAGGATGTCCGCCAATTTATTTTCCATCCTTAGCACATGGGTGAAACTCACTGTACTTAAGCCCAGAAGGTGAAGCTGAATCTGTTGAAAGACCTGAAGTAGCCTCCAGTGTTTTGAGACTTTTTCTGGCTCCGTGCCATAGCTGATTCTCTTAACCGAGTTAATGATTAACTCAGAGTCAGCTTCAACTATTATATTATGGAGATTATTTTGTTTCAGTAATTCTACATAATGCTCAAGAGCCATTAATTCTGCGATATTATTAGTGGCTCTACCCGAATGGCAGTGGAAAATAAAAAGGATGTAGCCATTATCATCCCTTAACACCCCTTCAAAGCTAGCCACACCCGAGTTGCCTTTTGAGGCCCCATCAATGTTGTATTTAAAAAAAACCTTGAGGGGGGGGATGCCAGTATTCTTGCTTAGTTTCTAGTTTCATTACCTTCCTATCCAAGCCTTGTGGTATGAGCCCCTGCATACCCAACTGAAGAAGTATCTACATTTAAGCTTCTGAAGGTGGATTCTTTGGGGAAGTTCTCACAATAGTACCTACCGTCTCCTTAAGCTGTCTTAAGATCTGCTAAAAGATGTGTTGGGAGGATCTTTTTTCATTTTTGAAGATTCTATTGTTCCTTTCTTTCTAGACATTCCATATTATGAAGCTTGGCATTAAAGCTCAGGCTGAGCAAAGAAATTCATAATCAGAGAAGTTCCATCTCCAGTTATTTAGGGTGTTGATAATGCTTCCTTTGTCCCTGTCCGTCTGTTGGAAAATAGTGGTGAAAGTATCCCAAAAACAAGAGGTGAAGATGCAATTATTGAGAAGGTGCTCCATTGTTTCCTCCAGGGCTTCAAAGAGCTGGCATATGGAAGGACACAGAACACCCCTCTTCTGAATATTTTCCCAAGTCAGAATTTTCTTATGATGAACCAGCCACATGAAGAGTTTGATCTTCATCCATCCTTGATGCCTCCATAGGTTCTGCCAAACCCTGTCCAGTGCATTAGAGTCCAGCTCAAGGAGTATGCATTCTGCCTCCTTAAGATTGAAGGTACCGTCATTATTGTTACCCCATCTAAGTTGGTCATGCCTCCCTGTCACTAAAATTTTCCTTTCGTCCAACATTTTCATAAGTGCCTCCACTTTTTCTTTCAAGGGGCTATCATCCCTGTAATCTAACTTCTTCCAGGTTCTCCATTTTCCTTCACTGTTGGTTTCATCCCAAAAATCTTTTACCCTAAGTAAGCCTTTGGTATCAGTTTCTTTCTTGAGGTCCAAAAAGTCCTCTCTTAACAGTGTAGGTTCTTATTGCCATTTATCCTCCCAAAACAAAGCAAGATCTCCCTCTCTAATTTCCCAGAAACTATTCTTTTGTACTAAGCCTCTATTCTCTCGGGCCTTATTCCAAATGTGTGAGCCTTTTATGATGCCAGTCATCCGTATGTGATCATTATCTTGCCAAGTGCTGGCATATTTTTCTTTCCAGATACTCGCCCACTGAGCCTTTAGATCTTTTACCCAACGCCACCATAATTTTGCCCCTATAACTTTGCTTAGCACTTCTAGATCATCCAATCCAAGACCCCCCTAGTTATTAGGTTTGCAAATCTTATCCCAGGCTACCAAGGCCCATTTCTTTCTCTGTTCCCCCTTACCCCAAACAAAGTCTCTTTGAATGGTTCTAAATTATTGCAAAACTCCTTTAAGAGCTGGAAGGGCTGCTAGCATGAAGACGGGGATAGATTGAAGAACAATTTTTGTAAGCACTAACCGACCAGCCAAGTTTAAAGATCTAATGGTCCATTTCCTGATTTTATCCTGCATCTTATTAATCACTAGCTCCCAGATGCTCTTGTGCAAAGGTTTATCAGTTAGAGGAACTCCCACATATTTGGAAGGAAGGACATCCCTTTTAAAGCCCAGAATTTTGGAGATATTTCTCTAAATAGAAATATTCATATTAAAGAAAAAAATCTTAGATTTGGAGAGATTAACTTCCATACCTGTAGCCATGGAAAAGTCACACAGGGTTTGTTTATAAGCTAGTACTTCTTTAACCATGGGGATTCCCTACATCATGGTATCATCAACAAATTGTTGATGGGTCAAAGCCTGACTAGTCTCAGAAAGTTGGAGACCCTTGACATTGCCAACTTCTTTTGCATGCTTGATTGACCGACCAATTCCTTCCATCATGAGGATAAAGAGAAAGGGAGAGAGCAGATCTCCTTGCCTGAGGCCTCTTGAAGGAGTAAAAGTCTTGGAAGGAGAACCATTAACCAGAATTGAAAAGCTAGAAGAAGTAACCAAGGCCATAACCCATCTAACCCAGTTATGATCAAACCCAAAGGCTATAAGGACATTCCTGATATAGGTCCAATTCAACTTATCGTAAGCTTTGGCTAGGTCCAATTGTATAATCATGCCTGCCTTCCTATTTCTTAACAATGAGTGCACCACCTCATGCACTTGAATGATGTTATTGAGAATTTGTCTTCCCTCCACATAACCAGATTGCTCCACAGAAACTAGAGTAGGAAGAAGTGGTTTGAGTCTATTGGCAACAACCTTGGATATTATCTTGTACACCACATTGCATAAAGCTATGGGTCTAAACTTGTCTAGGGTCAGAGCATTAACCTGTTTGGGAATCAAGGAGATGAAGGAAGTATTGAGCACCTTCAAAATGGTTCTATTCATCCTGGAATCATCCACCACATTCAGAATGTCTTGTTTAACAATTTTCCAACAAGATTTAAAGAAATCCACATTGAAACCATCAAGGCCTGGTGCTTTACCATTCTGCATTTCTTTGATGACTTCACTAACCTCCTCTTCAGTCACTGGCCTATTAATATTGAAATTATCCTCTCTTGTAACAATCCTAGGTATATTCCTTGTTAAGTCCCTGATAAAATTATCTCTGTCTGAAATGGTTTCCTTTGTTATTCCTTGAAAGTGCTGAACTAGCACCATTTCTATATCTTCATGGGAATTAAGAAGATGACCTCCCTCATCCTTGATCGAAGAGATCCTATTATGAGATTTGTTCGCCAAGGTGGATCTGTGGAAAAATCTAGTGTTTTACTCCCCTTCTTTTAGCCATTGAACTCTAGATTTTTGTCTCCAAAATATTTCCTCTTGTTTACATAAATTCTCCCAGTCTTGATGATGTTTGGTGACTTGATTGTTTCTGACTTTATCAAAGCCATCCATGAAAAGGGCTTGATTGAGTTCCTGCATTTTGTCTTCAACAGCTTTTTTCGCTTCAAAAATATTTCCAAATTCATTTTCGTTCCAGTCTTTAACCCTGAGCTTGATGTGATTTAGTGTTTTGTGTAGTAGAAACATTATTGTACCCTGCATATGCAGATCTTCTGTCCACCATTTTGCAATGTTGCTAATGAAATCTGGGTGGGTGAGCTAGATATTCTCAAATCTAAAAGGTCTATTCTTGAGGGTACCAATGCCCTGAACCTCAAGTTGTACAGGCCAATGGTTCGAGCCTCCAAAGGGGAGGATTCTCACTATCATTTCCTTGTCGGTGAGCATAAGGTCCTCTGAGATTATGAATGTGTCTAACTTGGAGGCGACTTGAGACTCTCCTCCTCTTTTATTGTTCCAAGTAAAGAGGCCATTACTCATGTCAGTGTCAACTAGCTTCATATTATCTATAAAATTTTGAAATGATGTAGAGTCTTTGCTTAAAGTTCTGGTTCCCCTTTTTTTCTCTGAAAGTGATTTGGTCATGCTGAAGTCTCCACCCATGATCCATGGTACTCCTACATGTCTATCTCTTAGATCCACAAGAGAATCTAGAAACCTTAGTTTATCATCTATTCTTTGAGGGCCATAAACATTCGTGACCAGATAAGTTTCCCTATCTCCCATAGGTTGAATGACCACTGATAAATAATTCCTAGATGCCTCAACATCTATTATGCCAATCTTTTGGGGGTTCCAAAGAGTGAGGATGCCCCCTGCTGTATTGTCTGCTTTAACTTCTAGAAACTCATATCTATTGAGCCATTTGCTGTGAATTTCTTTGATTTTTTGAATGGAACATTTAGTTTCCTGGATAAAGATCATATCCGGAGCCTCTTGTTTCATTCTATTGCTAAGTATTCTTTGTTTTCTCTTACTACCTAGACCTCTGATATTCCAATATGTGAACTTCATTATTAAAGATTTGTAAAGGATTAGCTGGTTAGGTCTTTCATCTTACCTGAATCCATCATTAGTTTTCCACATTCCGTCAATAACTCATTCTGCCTTTTACTGCCTCTTTTCTTTCCTGGGTTTCTAGGAGCTAATCCTAGTGTGGTTTTCATAGTTTTCACACCTTTGTTGCCCTGCCTTTCATTGTTTCTTTGTCTTTTCGACCATTTAGCTGAAGCTTTCCATAGGAACAGTTGTTGTACTCTATTAAACTCTTCCTGTGGTAATGAGTCTACCCCTCCCATGGTCCCATGTTTTAAGAACCCTTCCAGATCTAGGTTTTCTCTATCAAGAATCTCCTGTAGTTCATGATCCTCCATTTCCATCTCACTCTGGGTCATTTCTTGGTCCATATCAAGTTCTCCATCACTCTACATGGTCTCTTTCTGTTTATTAATATCCTGTGTTTGTTCACTATCTTCCTCTTTCTCCTTCTCCCCTAGGCTACCTTCCATTACCTGATCTACTTTTGTTATCTCCTCCTCTTCCTCAAGTACCTAGAACCTGTTCAGACTGGCCTATTGCCCTTCTATTTGATGTTGCTTTGTTCCCCTCTTGCCCCCTTTTCCTCTATATCCCACTTTGTGGAAGCTTTCAGTATCTTTCATTGTGGTAGTTTTACTTTTGTTCTCTATTTTACTGAGAGGGCAGTCTCTAAATAGATGTCCATGCTCATGGCACTTGCAACATCTGAAAGGTATATGTTCATAATCTACTGTTTGCACCCATTCTTCATCAAAAATTTCCAAGATGACCTCATCTGGTACAGCTCCAGAGAGATCCATCTCCAGACATATTCATGCAAAGGAAGTGTATTTACCCCTTCTGGTGGCCTCAGAAGCTTTGAAAAAACGCCTTAGTTTATTTCCTATGGTAGATAACGATTCTGTTTGCCAATATTAATCAAGAGGTAAGGAGTAGAGTCTTACCCAGACTGGGACTGAAGTGAAAGTCTCTCGCTCCAAGACAAAATTCATCATCCACGGCCACATGTAGAGGCCTGCTGCTACATAGAAGTAGGGCCCTCCTTCAAACACTCTGTCTTTGTCTTCAATATTTGTAAAGACCACAGTGAAGAAACCCTTTGACCCCAGATGTAGGTATATGCTTCCTTTTGGTTTCCAGTGGTATTTAATCCACATTTGTAATGTCTTTCCAGTGGGCCATAATCCCATGAATTTACAAATGATAGCATAGGTCTGCATGTGGTCCCTGTGCGCCTGCAGAGCAGGATCATTTAAAACTACTCTGGGTGTGACCTCAGCCTTGGGTTTACATGGCCCCTTGTGAACCTTGTTTTCTAATCCCTGTTTATTGTCTTCTTCCTCATTTTCTTTTTTTCTATTGTCCTCCCTTGATTTGGTAAAATCTTGATCCTCTTCCACCCTCCTTTTTCCTTCCCCTGAAGGACCTCTGACAGATTCTATTGGTTTCTTACCTTGGCTGGCCACTACCTGCCTATAGGAGGGAGAGGAGCTCCCCCCTTTGCACCCCTCCATGGAGATCAACACCTGCAGCCACATGAAACCCTAGCAGGATCATTTAAAACTACTCTGGGTGTGACCTCAGCCTTAGGTTTACATGGCCCCTTGTGAACCTTGTTTTCTAATCCCTGTTTATTGTCTTCTTCCTCATTTTCTTTTTTTTCTATTGTCCTCCCTTGATTTGGTAAAATCTTGATCCTCTTCCACCCTCCTTTTTCCTTCTCCTGAAGGACCTCTAACAGATTCTATTGGTTTCTTACCTCGGCTGGCCACTACCTGCCTGTAGGAGGGAGAGGAGCTCCCCCCTTTGCGCCCCTCCATGGAGATCAACACCTGCAGCCACATGAAACCCTAGCTCTTTGTCCGCATTCTCCCAAGAAAAATCCATTGTCGTCAATTTTCACGTGTAATGTGTAAATTAATTCAAATATTATTTCTCAAAAACTAGTTATTTAATAGAGTGGTTACTTATTAATATTTGTTTTTAATAAAGTAATAAACTAATATCACAATTTAAATATTATTTTTCAAAAACTAGTAATATTTGGTTTTAATAAATTAATTTAAATATTTTTTTTTCAAAAACTAGTAGTTTAATATAGCCATTACATATTAATATTTTAATAAATTAATATCGATATTTAAATATTATTTTTCGAAAAATAATAATATTTGATTTTAAAAAATCAATTCAAATATTATTTTTCAAAAACTGGCCGCTTAATATAGTCGTTACCTATTAATATTTTTAATAAATTAATGAAATAATATCATTATTTAAATATTTTTTCAAAAACTAGCCATTTAATATAGCCGTTATTGAATAAAATTTGTTTTTAATATATTAATAAATTAATATCACAATTTAAATATTATTGTTCAAATATAGCCGTTACTTGAAATTATGTCTCTGCATTGCTATTTATTTAAGCCTTTACCATGGTCTGCCTCTTCATCTAGTCCTAATGATGAACCACACTTGGTTCGAAATGCATTGGCCAAAAATTTCTCTTATGTGATTTCTACCGAAAAACTTTGCTTAATTCATTATGGATCACATAAGCTTCAATATAGGGAAAAAAAAAAAACCTTTTGTCAGATCAAGTTTGGAGCTCTCTCTCTCTATTATCTCTACTCTTTGATATTATCATACACTTAAAGTATTCTTGGTGCACTCTAGCGTTGGAGGAAGAGAGGCAAAGGAAGGACAAGAAAGGAAAGTGAAGCAAAGACAAGAAAGGAACAATGGGGTGAAACAATTATAGCGGGATTAATTGTAGGTATTGAGTTGCATGTGTGATTTCCTTGCTAGTTTTGGCATGCATGGCACATTCATGTGTGTATTTGGTTCTATTGCTATCATTGACATGAGCTTTTCCACGTGTGACAATGGTTTTTATCCTTGCCTTTCCATTTCAGGATAACCATGGTGTGAAGGGGTTTCTCTTACTTGGTGGAATTAGATTGTTAGATGGTTTCAAGATTGTGTGGGGTGGTCTCAAGAAAAATCGCAAGGCCTAGGAATCCCTTGAGTGGTAATGGCAAGATATACCATAAAGCCTGGTTGTGAATACCCTCGTCAGGCCTTAGAATCTCTTGATCGGTAATGGAGGGATATGTAGTAGATCGTAGAGGTGAATACGCTCGTTGGGCCTAGGAATCCCTTGAATGGTAATGGAGAGATACACGATAAAGCCTAGAGAACAGAGATGGACAAATTCCTCATGGTTTGGATTGAGAGATGTAGAGGAATCCATTCTTATTTAGGTCCTAGTGATCCCTTGATCATTATATGGTAGGATTATGGTAAAGCTTATAGTGTATGTTTATTGTTTCGGCCTAGGAATTCCTTGGAGGGATACATGGTAAATCTTGATTAAGACTTAATTTGTTATATTGTGTGTCCCACACACATGCGTCGAATATGGCACGGAGGTGATTGGATGGAAGAAAGATTTGGTTCAGCCCAATCTATGGATAGGAGGTGCATGGAAGTCCTTGGCTTGGTTGGATTTTTCATATGTTAATAACGATTTTTCTATCATTGTAAATTTGTTGTCTATATGCTGGTTATAAACATGGTTTATGGAAAACCTTAGTTATGGCTCTCATCATGTTTTGATTAGGAAATGAATTGTTAATGAATGTATGACCTAATAGATGATAGTGTAGCTATTGTGAGGTGCCATCAGAACTTCTTGACAATTCTGAGATATGTATAGTCACTATTCTTAGATGTGTCTATATGATGTGTAGATTACATGCTCATAATGTGTTTGATGGGAGGTCTATCATGGATAGGCCTTGTCAGGTGAGGTCCTTGTTCAATTTTTCTAGTATATGCCTTGTCATCTTGTTATTTATCATTTATGGAAGTTTCATAAGTTCTGGGCAGAGGCTTGAATCCTCAACCTGAAAAAGTGGCTCAGAATTCGAGGTTGCTGACAGAAATTGCTTAAAAAAACTTGCAGTTTCACAGAGGCCTTGTTGTGGGAGAGACTGGAGGATCTCAGTCGCATGGAAGGATTCTCATGGGAGTGACTAGGGGTCTAGTTAGGTAAAGAAGCAAGTTCTCTCATGGATTTCACACCTAGCGGGTTTGGTTTGCTCCTGAAGGTCCTGTAGATCCTGAGGGAGGCCGTTAAAGTGTTGGTTCATTAGTTTTATTTCCTTAAGGTGCTCTATCAAGTCAAATCATATCATACTAACTCTATGTTATAAGCTTATCCCGATGGACTGATTAGCTTGGGTAAATGTGGGAGGAGGGTGTTAAGCAATATATATGTTATTTCATTTTATTCCTTTTTAATACAGTTCCTCAAGCATCGAAATTAGTTAATTTGATGGAATTTTTACCTTTAGAGAGTTTAAATCACATATGAAGCTTAGCCTTAACCAAAATTTACATGTACAAGAATAAGATGGGAGGATGTTTCCATGACATGGAGAATCCGTTTAGGAACCCAACCAAAGAGCTTTGGAAATGTTGTGAACACGTGGGAGGAGGAATAGAAATGAGATGTGAGTAGTAGTAAAAGAAAAAAATACACTTACAAGAAGATTTGAATGCCATAGGAAACCTAGGAAATATGAGTAGTGCCTTTTCTATGGCATGTATACCAATATTTTACTTCATGTTCATTTGTTTGATTTTCCTTTAAATATAATGTTGTATCTTCTTGGTTTCAATACTAAGATCTAAACTTTCTCTATGATAGTATTTTGATGTTCATTGTTACAATCAATTAATTGTTGGGATTAGGGATTGGGTAGTGCTAGTACCATTGGGTTGTATTAGATAATAGGTGTTACAGACCCAAGTTAAAGTTTCATGTAATAAAGTTAATAAAGGAAAAATGATACCAAGGTCATGGGACACATATTCCAAGATGAATGTTGGGAAAAACATCCTAGTGGGTGTTCATTTTGGTTATTATGGCTAAGGGAAAATTAGCAAAGGCATTGTAAAAGGATTTGAAAATTAAAAGAGGAATTAATTGGCATTTTGTTTATGAAAATAATGGAAAATAGGAGAAAAGGGAGATGAAAGGTCACATGTTGCATGAGGAGGAAATTGTGGAAAATTAGGAAAATAAAGGTCTTAATGATAAAAAGGTCTCCGAGGATCAATTTGCAGCTTTTACCAGTTAAGATTTTGACAATTCTCTTGTGGATCTCTCTCTCTATTCTCTCATGCTATTGCACACTTAGGGCATTCTTAGAGCACTCTAGCATTGAAGAAAGGAAGGAAAAGCAAGGATAAGGAAATCAAGGATCAAGCAAGGAAAATTTGGATCATGCAGCTTTAGCAGGAATACTGACAGGAAATAGGTTGCATGTGTGATTTTCTAGCTGGTTGGTGAATTCATGGTACATGCATGTATATTTAGTTCTTTTGTTGTCATTTGAATGTTATTTTCTAGGTGTGATAGTGGTTTTATCCTTTCCTTTCCAATTCTAGATAGTCATGGTGTGATGGGATTCTTTCAATCGATTGATCTTTGGATTGCGATATGGTTTTTGAACCAGGTGAGGTGGTCTCAAAAAAATTCCCAAGCGCCTAGGAATCCCTTGACTGGTTTTTGTGGGATTTTCGTAAATCCTGATAGTGGAGATAGTAAAATTCCTCGAGTTATTGGTGAAGAAATTCTGGGGCACCTAAGGTTATTTTGGACCTAGTGATCCCTTGATTGATTTTAATAGGATTGAAGTAAATCTTGGTTGTTTATGTGCTTTCTTCAGGCCTAGGAATCTCGTGACGATTTTGGCGAGATTGCGGTAAAGCCTGAGGGTGGAGGTGGTTTAATCTCTAGGAAGACTTGGCTTTTTTGTCTTGAGTCACACATTCATTCTTGGAATATGGAATGGGTTTCATTGGCTAAAATAAAGATTTGGTTTAACTCAATCTAAGGTAGGCTGGGACGTGGAAGTCCCTAAATTTGTTAGATTTTTCATATTTTCATAAGAGCTCTTTTCCTCTTTTATTTCATGAGTATTTGTACTTCTTATTGTATGGATTTGATGGATATTATATCATGGTTATTATTCTTGTTATATGATGGTTATAAGCATGGTTCTATAATAGATTCAAGTTATGGCTCTTGATGTGTTTTGATTTGTTGATGGATGGTTATTGAATTCATGAGATAATAGATGTGATTGTAGCTATTTTGAGAGGGAATTAGACCTTCTTGATGATTCTCAAATAAGTATCAAACACCTATGTTCAAATATGCATTCCTAACCTCTAGATTACATGTTCTCAATATTTTTGATGAAAGGAATGTCATGGTTAATCTTGGTTAGTTCAAGTAATTGATAAAGTTTTGTATGAATAGGTTTTTCCTGATGTTAATTACCATTCTAGAAAGTCTCATTAAGTTATGGGTAGTGGTTTGGAAACTGACCTAGAATTTAAGCTCGAAATTGAGGACCGCACCCTATGAATTGGACATTTTAGGTCACATCCACTACCTGGTAGGATTATGTATGTGGTTGGAGGGAGTCAACCACATGTAGGCCTTATCATGGATGGGGCTAGGATGCCATGTCACTAAAAAGGAAATACAACTCAGGTTTTTGGCACTAGGAGTGGTTGTTTGGCTCGTGGTTGTCCTATAGCTCCTAAGGAAGGTCATTACGGATCTAATTTTTTGATTCCACTTTACCCCTCAACTCATGTTTACCCCACCAGGCTAGTGAAAATGTGGAGGGTTGCTCATAGGGTGGTACCAGAGCAAGTTTTCATTCTCTTTGGGTGATATGATAGATTCATGTAGCTATGCCTGCATGGTTATGGTTATTGTTATGCATGCATTATGGTGGATATGATTAGCATGTATCTAGTCAGTGTTATAGTTTTTGACATCATGAATGGTAACTGAATGATGATTTAGATGATGTTGATATATTTATATGATTATGTATATACATGTATCGTTCTAATATGGACTAATTTTGTAGATGTGATAGCCTTGCCTGAACTTCACTGAGGTATGTTGATTATGTTTATATTTGGTTTATTTGACATGGTATGTTTGCAAGAATAAGAGGATCAAATATGACTAGAAAAATGGAGGATTACAGTTCAACAGACTCTCTTTATAGATCATATAAGCAATCAAGAGATGAGTACTCTCTTGACATAGCAGACACCTTAAGGATTTTAAAGGAAGAAATTAGAAGTTGCAAAGCAGATAATGACAGAATCATTCAGACACATGAAACACTTGCCAAGGCACATGAGAAATAAGTAGAGGTCAATGCAACTATCCTTCAAAGTTAATCAGACTTGCAGAGATTTAGATATCCATGTATTAGTTATGGACATAATGACAATACTAATGGGGCATATGGTAGTAGGTTTCATGGTGGTAATAAGTCAGATAGAGATGACACGATCATCGATGGAAGTCTCTTGGATATACACGATAGGAGAGGTAGTGAACATGGGTTCTATTCTAGTTCTTTTTCAGATAGGTTTCATGGTCATTATTACTATCATCCTTATAGGAGGGATGAAAAGGGCTATATTCTTGATGATTTAAAAAAATCCAAGCCACCTACATTCGATGGAGATTTGAAGAAACTGGAAGATGGAGAGGCATGGTTTCTTGGGTTGAAGAAGTTCTTTGAGTTGGATGACTACACAAAGAACATGAAGGCTAGGATAACTATTTTCAATCTTAAAGGGAAAGAAAACATCTCGTGGAAAGGTTTGAAGAATGTCAGAGAAATCAAGATGGAGGATTTCAGTTTGCATGAATTCAAGAGACTCTTTAGGAAGAAGTATTCATCATAAAGGTACTATGATGGAAAATCCAAGGAGTTTTATGATTTGAATATGGGATTGATGACATATGGGAAGTACATGACTAAGTTATTAGAGTTGTTGAGGTATGTGCCGTATCTTATGGATGATAAAACCAAAGTTTAGATATTTATCAGTGGAATTCCATTAGAATTCAAGGATTGGATTGAGTATGATGAGCCTCGATTGCTGGAAGAAGTCAATGGAAAGTTGAAACACTTTTATGAGAACTTGAAGCGTAAGACCAAATCTAAGCATAGTTGGAAAGGGAATGACAATACTAAAGGTAAATAGACGTCAAACAAGACCTCATGATATAGGGGAGAAAGAGAAAATTGTTCCTTACAAGAAGTTTAATGTAGTTGAGAAGGGACAGGGGTCGCATCCTAGAGTGTAGGAGAATAGAGGTGATAGTAGGAGACAATTGCAATGTTGGATATGTGCCAAGGAGCATCTCAAGAAGGATTTTTTGACATATTAAGATGGTAGGCCTAAGATATATAGTGCACCAAAGCCGTAGATAGTTGGGGATGTTGGATAGACTATTCCTCAAATTTATGCAGCATTATATAATAGGTAGGTAGATCACTAAGCATCCATTATTGAGATGGAAGCTAAGCTTTGTGATCAATTTGTTTCTATTTTGATTGATCATAGATCTAAATTATAGTTATTTTAATCTTGACCTAGTGGATAACTGTGGTTTGAGAAGATAACTGCATGCAAAGCCTTGGTCTTTCTAGTTGGCTATAGGTACTAAGAAAAGAGTTCACCATTGGGTAAGATCTTACGCATTTGAGTTAAATGGTATGCCTACATCAGCGCATCTGAATTTTCTTCCATTAGGTTTGTATACTATGCTTCTAGGTATGGATTGGTTGTACCTTCACATGACTAATGTGGATTTTTATGAAAAGGATATTTAGTGCTTCAATGATAATGTAGAATAGAGAATCTTTTAGAGTAAGAAGAAGGCAACATTAGTTAGAATGGTTACAACTATGCAGGTGAAGCATAGTTGAAAAAGGGGGTGTGTATTGTTTGTAGTGCATATTTCCAATGATAAATGTAAATATGTTGAGGATGCAAAAGTCTCAAATAGGTATCCATTTTTACAATAGTTTTAGGATGTACTTTTAGTAGATATTTCAAAGTTACTTCCTCATAGGTAAGTGGAATTTTCTATTGAGTTGGTACCAAGAGTAGCACTAACATTGAAGGAACCTTATAGGATGAGCACTCCAGAGTTAGTTTAATTGAAGTTGTAGTTGAAGGAAATGCTTGATGAGGGATAAATTAGGCCAAATGTGTTGCCTTGGGGTGCACCAGTGTTTTTTTGGAAGAAGAAGAATGGTAACTCTCAGGTTACGCATTGATTATAGTAAGTTTAAAATAGTAACGATCAAGAGTAGGTATTTGTTGCGGAGGATTAATGACTTTTTTGACCAGCTAAAGGGAGTAGCAATGTTCTTGAATATTGATTTGAGATTAGGATATCATCAGGTATGCTTAAAAGAAGAGGAAATCTAGAAGACTATTTTCCAGACTAGGTATGGGAATTATGAGTTTGTTGTAGTTCCTTTTGGTGTAACTAATGCTCCAACTATTTTCATGTGTTTGACGAAGAGAATTTTGCATCCTTTTGTGTACAAGTTTGCGGTTGTATTCATTGACGATATATTAATATATTATAAGAATGAGGAATAGCATGTACAAAATTTAGCAACAGTATTAATATTGCTAAGAGAGCATCAATTCTATGTCAATCTTAGTAAGTGTAGTTGCTTTTAGACATAGGTAAATTACTTGGGACATGTTGTTTCCAAGGAAGGCATAAAAGTGGACTTGGAAAAGATCAGAGCTATCATTGAATGGGCAGCTCTTAGAAATGTGGATGAGATCAAACCATTCATGGGAATATCAAGTTATTACAGGAGGTTCATTAGGAGCTTCTCATAGATTTCCTGTCCTAATACATCATTATAGAGAAAAGGAAAGAAATTTGAATGGACAATGGAATGTGCACCTATTTTTGAGTAGTTGAAGTAGTTTCATATAAATTCTCTAGTTATATATATTGCATATCCAAATAAAGAGTTCGTGGTATATACATATGCTTGTAAGACGGGACTTGGTTGATTCTTGAAGCAAGAGGGACAAGTGGTATGTTATGAGTCAAGGAAACAGAATGAGAACAAGTTGAACTATGTGACTCATGATCTTGAGTTGGCATTGATCATTCACACATTGAATATGTGGAGACACTGTCTTCTTAGCATGACGTTTTTGTTGATGAGTGATCATAGTGGGTGGAGATATTTATTTAACCAACCTAATTTGAATGCCAGGAAAGCTGGATGGTTGGCCACACTCAATGACTTTTACTTCGAGATCAGGTACATTAAGGGTAAAGAGAATAGGATTGTTGATTCTCTTAGCAAAAGAGTGCAGGTGAATCACATAGAAACTATGAGATCCTATGGGATATATTAATAGGATTATATATTACAGGCAAGGCACAAGGACGACAAGTATAGGGATCTTATTCACAGGTTACAACAACAAGGTACAAGAGATCGGGATATGGATTCTCGTCTCATGGAAAATGGTTCTGTAGTATTTAGGGATAACATCTATGTGTCAAACAATAATGAACTCAAGAATATTATCCTGATGGAATCTCATGTTAGTTGTATTCAGGAGATCGGGATACCATAAGACGTTGACAGTTGTGAATAATTTTTACTATTGCCTAAGTTTTAAGAAAGATGAATTGAGTTTGTTGCTAGATGTTTGGATTGTCAACAGGTAAAAGTAGAGTGTAAGCATCGAGGTGGTTTACTATAGCTGATATTGATTCCAGAATGGAAATGAGAGGTCATTTCCATGGATTTCATTACAGGTTTTCAAAGAACATATAGACAACATGATTCTATCGTGGTTGTGGTTGATAGATTGACAAAGGTAGCTCACTTAATTGTGGTTAAGTCTATTTATTCAGCTAGTGAGGTATCTTAGGTCTTCATTAGGGATATAGTGAGATTACATGGTATTCCCAACAATATTATATCCGACAAAGATGCCAAGTTCACTTCCATGTTTTGGAGAGAGTTACTTAAAGGTATAGGTACAAAGTTGGACTTTCGTATAACTTATCATCCATAGATAAATGGATAGCGGGAGATGGTCAAAAATACTATGGAGGACATGTTGATAATGTACATCATACACTAGCAGAGGAAGATGGAACAATGTCTTCCACTAGTTGAGTTTTATTACCACAATCGGTTGTAGGAGTCACTGAGCATTGAGTCCATTCGAGGTACTAGATGGGTGAATTTGTAACAGTCCTATCATGTGAAGTGATCCAATGAACAAGGTAATAATAGGACCAGACATATTGGTAGATATGGAACATAAAATGCCGGTTATTAAGAAGAATATAAAGGTGGCACAAGACAGACATAAGAGTTATGCAGATCGACACAGGGAATTTAAGGAGTTGTGGGTTTGGGATCATGTGTACTTGTACATCAATCCCAAGAAGAAATCATTGAGGATTGGATCATTTTCTAAGTTGGTACCTTAGTATTGCAGAGATTTCAAGGTCTTTGAGAGGATTGGACAAGTGGCCAACAAACTTTCACTACCTCCAAGAGTGAAATTTCATGATGTTTTCCATGTTTCATTACTTAAGAACTGTTTCAAGGATGTTGATCATGTGATTGACTAGTCAGTATTACAAGTGGAGCTAGAAAGATAATTCTAGCCAGAACCTTAATGCACATTGCAGTGGAAAAAACTCGTGCTCTGAGACCGAGAAATTGAGCAAGCTAGAGTGTAGTGGAAGAACTTTGGGCCCAATGAAGCCACATGGGAGATGGTTAATGAGATACAGGCTATGTATCCTTTATTGTTTACTGGTTGAGGAAAAGGAGTTTCAGTATATGTACATATTTATGTATGGGTGTTATTCTAAATACCACAATGATTTGTGTTATAGAGATATAATAAGCGGTATGGTTGTCATGTTGTTATGTTTGTCATGTTGGTTTTTCTTTTTAGCAGGTGCATTGTAAATATTGCATCGAGCAAAGGTATAAAGCTCCATGGGAAGTATGTTTCGGTTCTAGCGCACTTTTTGGTCATAGGTGTCATAGAACATAGAGGACGATTCATGGGCCTCTAAATTAGACATAAATTAAGGCCCATATGACCATATTTCATCACATTAGACCTCTGTTTTTAAATTATATGACTTATTTTTAACTTTAATATGTTCATTAGGAATGTTTAGAGATAATTGCATATTTGTGCCTAATATTATTTATCTTTGTAAAATATTGTGAGAATATTTGGTATATTATGAAGACTTGGAGGATGAGATAATCTAGGGACTTGCTCCTTGCTATAGGATGGATCAATGCTAGATAATAAATGAAGAAAATATCATGAAATTATTTACAATTTTTGGAGATCCACTGATTTAGAAAATATAGGAATGTGTTCCCTCTCATTTAATGCAAATTCCTAATGGGAATTCCTAGGGTTCGGAACTAGATCCACTTTTTGAGGGATTTTGGAGGGGAAAACTACATATTTTCAATGAGAATTATTAATCATCACTTTTTATAATTACCAATTCGAATTGGCCTATAGGGGCATGTATTTCTTAGTCTTCTTGTGGAGAAAACTTCTTGTTTAGCAACTCCACTTTCATTTCTAGCAGGGATGTACTTGGATTGATTCAAGTGATGAAGTTTGGTGTCATTTTTAGTTTATAAAGCTTGTTTTCCTTCATAATACTCTGATTTTCCTTGGGCTTTTCCATCCCAAGAGCTTCATATGTCCTCTTGTACAATTTCTTTATTTCCTTTGTATGTCTTTTTCACTTGCATTTCTTATTTCTACATTTAGTGTTCCTGCCTCTTTTGTTGTAGGTTACATTGGTCAAATTATTGAAGTGCATTGTTATGTAGTGTATTTATAGATTCAAAAGTATGATTCATTCTTAGAACATATTTTAAAATTCATATTCATCATTGAGCTACCTGGATTGGTTTACTAGTTCACAAATGTAGAATTTCTGGAAGTCTCTTGTAGAAAAATAGTAGTATTGGTATGCTATTATTGAGAACATGTTAATGAGGTTAGTTTGAGTTTATTCAAATTATATTGAGTCATAAAAACGTACAATTTAATAAAAAATTTACCACATATAAATTTCACTTGATTAGGTTAGGAATTTGGTAGGCTAACTAGCTCACTAGTTCTTGAATTTCTGATTTTTGGAGTAGTAATTTTCTGATATTTTTAGCACATGTTACCAAGGGTATTTTTTAACAATTCCACTTGGAATGGAGTCCTAGGAAATCATATTTCATAAAAAAATCACATCTCATTTTCATTTGAATCTTTTGGGCATTCAGTAATTTATCTCGAGGAGTAGCAGTTTGATGCAGGAGCATTTAGACCTAGTCAGCAATGTGATGGTATGATCACATGTTGTGGCTAACAAAGGGTTGGAAGACAAGAGATTAAATAATTTTGTTAATTTAAATTTATGAGAGTGTTTTATTTTTTGTCAAAATTTGAGCAGAAAAGGGTATAAGTAGCCGATTGATCCTTCTTGTGTGGAGATCAGGCCAAGCAGTTAGATTATCTGGTTTGAGTAGGATATGAGGGATTTAAAAGCTTGAATTAGCATTTGTTTGAGAAAAGAGTGGAGTGAAGAGATTCTTTAGGGAATAATGAAAGATTTCTAGATTCTAACTAAATGGGTTCATGAACTCGCATTTTGTATAAATTGTAATCTTTTGGAATGAGTGAGGGGTCGTTAGATTCAGATGGAAAGATAGGATGGATGAGTGAGGACAGAACTGAAACAGTCAACTGTGACTGTTTCTTCTGTAAATATTTATCAATATGAATACAGTGTGGATTGTGTATTTCTTTGTGTGATTTAGTATTGAGTGTGTTTATAACTTTTAGTCTCTAGATTGAGGATCTGAAAATTACTGTGTTTGTTGATGCTCAGAATATAGGATAAGAGCGTGTGTTCTGTATATAACGCAAAAAACTCATTGATGTGGATTACCCCTACCATATTAGCAGACAAAGATTTAATGAAGGAATGAATCATCATTGGTCACAGGTTTGATCAATGATGATCTATTTGTGAGAAGATCATAAGTGTTCTCTAATGAACGTGCATGTGGTTTAATACATGAAACAGACCCAAAACATCAAAAGACTAAGTTGACTAATAATTGGTGAAGAAACCCCAAAATAAGTCAGGACCATTCATTGGCTGGTAGATCCGACGGTGATCAGCAACTATGGGGGTAGGAGCGTATGGATTTCTTGATCGTGGTTGAAGCCCTGCACTTGCTCCTAGTCATTGATATCTTATTCAAACTCTTAATTCACAGTCGATTGCGGGGGTTAATCCCATTTCAATCCGTGTGCTAGTTGAAGTCCCACAAACTGTAGATTTGATGGCCTTTTATATCCAACGGATATTAGGTCATAAAGTGATCGAACTTTAATTTCGAAAACAGACCCGAAAATATATACCTCAAGGATTTATATTCCTTATCGACTCCGTAAGACCGGGTAAACTCCGCGTAAGATTCCTGTCCGATATAGTTGCTGACCATTGGATCAAGTGTGCTTTGGTCATCGTTGGAGGATCTCTGATTAGTTTTTTGATCAGGTGACCCAACAACTGTCAGATTGAAAGGTAAGATCAACGGCAGAGAGTTAACGGAATAATGTTTGTGGAAAAGTTGGACCCAATATGTTATCAACGCGGGTTAAATCTATTTGAGATCCGATTGGATGCGGTAGAAGTGGGACCGTGCTCGTTGACAGGTTATGTCTTTGATTTTTGTTTATCAGGTGAATAGTTGGGTTTTCTATTGTTTTGGGTTCCGATAATTTGATGGGGTTTTATTAAGATTAAGTGAACAGGGATTTAATTAGTTTTTAATTCCGAATTTGTGAAAGGGTGTAACCTTGGTTCAGTTTGGAGGTTATGTGGGCATAACTGTTTGGTCAATTTAGTGTCCTAAATTTCTCTACATAAATTATCAATCCGGGTATCGTAAACTAATGAAGTGTAGTGCACTATATGTGCTAGATGACGCTTCTTACTTCATTGTTTTTGATTTTTATGTTGTTTTGGGGGTTTTTGATCCTTTAATTCCTAATGATTTACAATGTGCTTAACAAAATCTTAAATCTAACTTCTGTAAAGACTGCTAAGAACCTAAAGAAATGAGAACTAAAAGAGCTTAAGTAAGATTTGGAAGCAAAGTTTTAATCAAGAAATAAAAATAGATTTTCTATCTTTAATCATATCATTATTTCCAAATCATGAGCTGCAAACTAAAAAGTAAAATTGTTGTCTATTCAATTACAGAAACAAGACTAAATGAAATACTAAAAATGAAATTGAAATTGCAACTATCTATTATGGAAACAAAACTAAAATGAAATACTAAAACTGAAAGTGAGATTACAACTAATGTTTAGTCTATTGCAGAAACAAAACTAGATGAAAAATTGAAAGTGAAATCGCAACAAAACTAAATGAAATACTTAGTTACTCCACCTCTCAATTTTGGAAGACAAACCTCCTTGTGATGACATTTTGAGGAATTTTGTACTTCATTATTCTAAAAGAAGATAAATGCAAAAACGCAGAAAAGACTCATTGCATGAATGAAGTATTCAACCATTTAGTTTGAGATGAGTTACCAACTAGAAGGGCTTTCTAGAAACATTCATCTACACCATGAGTCACTAAACTAGTAATAAAATGGCAAGAACAGTGATGGCACTAATCAGTCCATTTGGAAATTTAAAAAATATTGAAACAGTAAATGAGATAAACTACTCTACACTACTGAATTCAACTTCGAAGTATTGATAAAACTAGAAAGAAATTAAGAAAATAGAAAGCTATTCTGCGTTAGTAAGAAAATGATAAAGACTACATTATCAACAAGGTTAGTATGGAAACGATTATGAACATTGTGAAAGAAATGGTGAATTTATAGTTAACTAGAAAAGACAAAACAAAATGAAATGAAACCTTGGTCAATGCAGGGGCCCTCTACAACTGCTCAGGTTATGCGTACTCAATCAAAACTCGAAGAAACGCTTTCAGATATCCATAAAACACACGGTATTCATATTAAAAATAGAGAATGAGGTTTACAAAATTACAGAGCAGTAGTCTGAGCTTAATACATGTGAAAATTCGAATTGGTTCTGCGTTCTTTACACAGGTATTTATAAGAAAATTATACAACTGTTTACGGGGAAAAATAAGCTACAGCCAAAAACACGTAGCAGACATGGACACGGAATTCTCTTCCTCAATTGCTAGAGACATAAATCTAAGATGATGGATGTTGGATTTGGTTGCACAGATCGCTGTTGGAGTCGGTGGGTTCAGGAGGTTGTTTCAAATCCCATCACTGTGAAACATGTACAAAACAGAGTCATGTTTGCCTTTGGTCTCTATGTTTGAATTTTTCATTGACCGGAGTCTTGTACCATCTTCGTTGTCGACCTAGGCGAGGTGAATAGGACACGATCCATGTCATGATGTTTTCCAAGCTGCCCATGTAGTTATTTTCTCCTTCTGACACCTGGAACTTGTTAAAGCATGGAATTAGCTGCGGAATAGCCTATTAGCTGTAGAATAGGTTGTGTTCCATAGCTAAAAGACAAAAACTTGTTCAAACAGCAAAACATAAAAGCATAACATGTAAATCACTAAAATTTTCTCCTTAAGGAAATGTATATTGGTTATTGATGATATGGATGCATTTTCTTCAGGGAAAAACAAAGAAAAGGAATGAGAAGAGTAGCTAAGGAAAGGGCAGAATTGAGGCTCAACATACCCCCACTGCAAAACCATTGCATGTCCCCATGCAATCAAAATTGTGAACTTCCTCCTTCTATTGCATTTGTTCTGATACTTTATCCAACACATCCAACTTCCTCTTCTTTCTTTTCTTTGCGCCCACTGCCATCCTTGGCTTCCTCATGAGAAATCTATACTTGAGGTTAATAAGTGCCCTATTCAGCCTCTTATTTTTCTTTTTCAGCTTCCTATTCTTCTTGTGTCATAATCCCACGTGTAGCATGGTGTTGTTATGAATAACTCTATCCACCTTATTCTATTCCCTTAAGGTTTCATTTTCTTTTTGGATGTGCCTGTTCAGAATTTCTAGCTCATAGATCTCTTCTTTGAGAGAGCTAATTAGAGTTTCTTGTTTGGTGGCGGGTTGCTCTGGATTAGATGAAGTCCCTGGGTCTACTGAGGCACTATTTTTCTCTAATGACTCTCTGTAGTCATAGATTTGTTGTTGTACTAGATCAATGCCAGGAGAAGCTCTACTTGAGCTGCCTTCAAAATTTTTTAGAGGAGAGTCTTGTGGACTTTGTTCATATGGAATACTGTCAAGGGACTGAATTGGATTTTCTTCCTCTAAATTTATAAACTGGGCCTCTTTTAATTTCACCTTCTTCACCTTTCCTTAGAGTCTAGAACTCCTTCTCACATTTTCGAAGCTTACGGTTTCTTCTTTTGTGTCCTTTTTCCTCTTTCCTTTCTCCTTATCTTTCTTGATTTGTGCTTTGATCTTGGTTAGTCTTTCAGAAAGAAATTGTTCATCTTCTTGAGGTGATGAAGGTTCAGGAATATTCCTGTTGATTTCTTCAACCATTTCTTTCATTTTTCTGCTCTGCTTATTCTATTTTCTGATCTCTGTTTTAGGAGCTATTTCTACATCATATTTTTGTGAGGAGCTTCTAATGCTGACATTTCTTCTTCTACTTATTTTAACAGGACTTCCTTCAGATAAAACTTGAGCATCTTGGAAGAAATTCATGACCAAGAAGTCCTCCCATGTATCCCCTACAATTCTCAAATGAAATTCAACTAAAATCTTCACTAGTCCATGGTGATATAAAGTCGCTTCTATTGATTCAACTTTCTTTTGAACATTAGTTTCCATTCTTCTCAGACTATTCAAAAGGAAAAAGGGAAGATTGAGAGTTCCATTCTCTAGAAACTTCATTAACAATCGTATGTTATAAACATACATAGACCCAAACTATTGGGTCCTTATAATACTAGTGATTACCCCATTACTATTGTAGTTATACCCCTTATTAATATTGTTGTGCCCATATTGCCCCCATATTGTTATTACTGTGCCCCATAAAATCCCTCTATCATTATTTTTGTGGCTTTATATTATTATTGTTAGGTCGGCTAGGTTATATTGTGACTCCTTACACTCCTATATATAGAAAGGAGGTTTTGTCATTTGAATCATCGAAGAATTTTTCATTTATGTAATGTAAAGGAGGTTGCCCCCTCGAAGAGGCTGAATTCTAAGGCATTGATCTATCTTTTCTATATTTTCTTGAGCTGGTTTCATAACATTTGGTATCAGAGCTTTGGATTCTAGGGTTTCGCTGCTCCAAACAGGTCATCGTGGAATTTTCGCTATAACTTTTCTTCTGCGACGTTTCAAAAGCTAAAAAAAAAACCCATTTGATAAGACATCGTGCTGAATCTCCGGTACGAATTTTAGAGCTTTTTGCGCTATATTTGCGGAGATATGATCTGAGGAAGTTGGTATTTTTGCAGACTCCTAAATTACATTCCAAATAGGTGACCTGGGGAAAACCATCATAACTTTTTCCCTAAGCATTGGATTGAAATTTCGTAAGAAGGTGCAGAAAGAGGACAAACTGTAGTTTCTTGTATATATTTTTTAGAGCCAAAGGACGAAACAGTGACTCGTGGCACGTCGTACGAGTTCGCTCTACTGAAATAGTCTATAATCAGGTCACTGTGGGAGATTTCGAATAACTCTTCCTTGGAGAATCCAAATTGGATCAGACTGGTGGCATTGGAAAGAGGCCACAGAGGGCTACCACAGGTTGTAATTTTAGAACTGAATGATCTGAAAATATAGAGATACATCAGAAGCAATATCGAGCTCCTACAAAGTGAAAAAAAGGTTTGTAGATTCTTTTAAATTTTTTGCTTAAGAGTGGTTTGAAAATTTATTTTGAAGGAATTCAAAGGGCTAGTAGAGCATTATTATCGGTAACTGATGCCCCGAGGAAAGAAAATGCAAACATGTAGTAAGGAACCTAAAAGCTCTAGCATGACTCATGAAGAAGAAGAAGAAATGCTATATGATATATCAAAAGTACAAGAACAAGTGCAACAATTGTCACTTGCACAAAAAGCAACAGAATCTAAGATGGATGGTTTAAGGAAAGATGTAGAAGCTAAGATGGATGGTTTAAAGAAAGGTGTAGAAGCTAAGATGGATTTTTTAAAGAAAGGTGTACAAGCTAAGATGGGTGGCATGGAAGCTAAGGTGAATGGCATGGACGCTAAAATTGATGGCATGGATGATAAGATGGAAGAATAGAAGTTAAATATGAATAAGTTGCTACAAGAAATGGTCACTAATGGTGAAGGGGTACTAAAGGAAACTCATGATGAGAACAAAAGAAATGTTAATCATGATTCCATAGACTCTAATGTTGGATCAAAGACTCACCATGTTCCAAAAATTGATATGAGGAAGTTTGATGACAAGGATCCCGCCACATGGATATTATAGACGGAGCAATTCTTCGATCTCAATAATGTGCAAAACAAACAAAAAGTACGTATGGCAACTTTATATTTGGAACCAAATCAGTTTGTATGGTATCAATGGCTTTGCTCTCGTAAACAATTTATCACGTGGGAAATTTTTACGGAACAATTGATAGCACATTATGAGGATACAAAAAGCAACACTTTTTTTAGCCAATTGATAAGTCTCAAACAAAAGGGCTCAATAATGGAGCACATTGAGGAGTTCCAAAAATTGAACATAAGGGTAAAAGATATTCCAGAGGAGCATAGGATTGATGTGTTCATAGGGTCTTTAAAGGATAATATCCAACATGATGTTCACCTTTGGGAACCTAATTCATTAGAGAAGTCATTCAGGTTAGCAAGAAAAATGGAAAGCAAAATTATGGCAACCAGGAAGCATACCACTCACAACTATAAAGACGGAAGTGTTGTTGCCCCTAGTCTTCCACAACCTATAAGGTTGACACCACAACAATTGGAAGAAAAAAGAGCAAAAGGGCTTTGTTACAGTTGTGATAGCAAATACACTAAAGGTCATAAGTGTGCTGAGAAGAAATTATTCTACATAGATTGTGAAGAGGAAGAAGAAAAGGAGCAAGAAAGGTCAAAAGAAGGGGATATACTCCAGGAACAAAGCCTAGATGAAGAACAAATAAATCTGACCATATCTTGTAATGCATTGGTGGGAATTACCACTCCTCAAACCATCAAGATAGAAGGATAAATCAAGAAGAAAAAGGTAATAGTGTTGATTGATTCAGGAAGCACCCACAATTTTATTTATTGTAAGGTAGCAAAAGAATTGAATTTCTTCCTATATCCAGCACCAGAGTGTCAAGTGATGATTGCAAATGGAGGAATAATAAATTGCTCTGGAAAGTGACATAATATCAAGCTATCCATGGGAGAATATGTATTGACTAGCCCAATGCTTTCCATTCCAATGGGAGGTGCTGATGATGTACTAGGAGTCCAATGGCTACAATCCTTGGGTACAATAGCTTTTAATTTTCAAGAACTTTTCATCGAATTTTCTATGGAAGGAAAGGAAGTTGAATTAAGGGGTATTGCAGGGAAACCAGGAAAGATAATTAGCTGTAATGGTATGACAAAGCTTCTAAAAAAGGAGCAAAGAGGTGTAATTGAACAATTATGTTCACTAGATGTTTCCACATCGGAATCATCTATTTCTCTAGATCTCCAAAAATTCCTGGACAATCATTCCAAGGTATTTGAGACTCCCAAAGGTCTCCCACCTATGCGTGATCATGATCATGCTATTCATCTGATTCCAGGAAGTGTTCCTCCAAACATCAGGCTGTACAGATATCCTTATGTCCAAAAGAGTGAAATTGAACGTATGGTTGCAGAAATGCTAGAGGCTGGTATAATTCAACCGAGTCAAAGTTCTTTCTCTGCTCCAGTAGCATTGGTGCACAAGAAGGATGGATCATGGCGCATGTGTCCAGATTATAGGGAGCTCAACAAGCTCACTATTAAAGATAAGTTCCCCATTCCTGTCATTGATGAATTACTGGATGAATTGCATGGATCAATTTACTTCACCAAGTTGTATCTTCATTCAGGATATCATCAAATCAGAATGAAGACTGAAGAAATTCCGAAAACAACATTTAGAACTCATGAGGGTCATTATGAATTTTTGGTCAAGCCTTTTGGCCTTACCAATGCACCTTCAACATTTCAAGGTTTGATGAATTCAATTTTCAAACCATTCCTTAGAAAATTTGTGCTAGTATTTTTTGATGATATACTAATCTACAACAAGTCTTGGAAGGATCATGTTGAACATGTTGACAGGGTGCTACGACTATTGGAGGAGAAACAATTATATGCAAAAAGATCCAAATGTTTCTTTGGAGTCGAGGAGGTGGAATATCTGGGTCATATTGTATCTCATGAAGGAGTTAAGGTAGACCCTAGCAAAATTAAAGCCATTAAGGAATGGAAAATCCCCACATCCATAAAGAATCTGCGAGGATTTCTCGGGTTGACAGGATATTATCGCAAGTTTTTTAAGAATTATGGGAGAATAGCAGCACCTCTAACAACATTATTGAAGAAAGATGCATTTTCATGGACTCCGGAAGCAACAAAGGCCTTTGAACATCTTAAAGAGGCAATGTGCCAAGCACCGGTCTTAGCTACACTGGACTTCACAAAAACCTTTATTGTGGAATGTGATGCTTCATGAAATGGAATTGGTGCTATTCTAATGCAAGATGAAAGACCCATTGCTTTTGAAAGTCGTCCAATCAAGGGAAAATTTTTAAGAAAAGCTATTTATGAGAAGGAAATGTTGGCAATACTCCATGCACTTAAGAAATGGAGACCCTACCTAATGGAAAGACACTTCAATGTAAAAAAGGATCATGATAGCCTTAAATACTTTTTAGAACAAAGATTATCCTCTGAAGAGCAACAAAAGTGGGTCACAAAGATGTTGGGTTACGACTTTGAAATCATCTACAGAAAAGGGAAGCAAAATGTGGTGGTAGATGCACTCTCAAGAAAGGATGAGGATGTGGAAGCATTATTGTGTGCCATTTCTATTATCCAACCAGATTGGATAAACGAAGCAAGGGAGGAATGGAAGAATGACGAAGAAGTGTGGGCACTTATTCGAAAGTTACAACAAGATTCCAGTACGTCTGATACATTTAGCTGGAAAAATGATTCGTTATGGTACAAATATCGCTTATACCTCTGTAAAAATTCCAAGCTAAAACAAAAGATTCTTATGGAATTGCACACTTCTCCCTTAGGAGGGCACTCAGGATTTTTAAAAACTTACCACAGGGTTAAGAAGGAATTTTTTTGGGATGGCCTTAAATCAGATATTCAAAAGTTTGTGGCGGAATGTTTGGTTTGCCAACAAAATAAAGTTGAAACAATTAAGCCACCGGGTCTATTACAACCTTTATCCATTACAAGCCAACGTTGGGAGGAGGTTTCAATGGATTTTATCACAGGTTTACCCAAGTCTGAGGGAAAGAGTGTCATCATGGTGGTAGTTGACAGACTTACCAAGTATGCACACTTTTGTGCATTATCACATCCATTTAAAGCCAGTACAGTTTCTATTGCATTTATGGAAACAATTCAAAAGCTACATGGAAACCCAAAGATTATTGTAAGTGACAGAGATCCCATTTTCACTGGAGATTTTTGGACAGAATTATTTTCTTGTCTTGGTACTCAGTTAGCTCATAGCTCATCTTATCATCCTCAATCTGATTGGAAAACTAAGATAGTAAACAAATGTTTGGAAGGATATCTTCGTTGCTTTGTATCTGATAAATAGACACAATGGGTCAAATGGTTGCCTCTGGCTGAATGGTGGTATAACACTTCCTTCCATACAGCAACAAAAATGACCCCATTTATGGCACTTTATGTTTATCAACCACCATCCATCACATCATATTTAAGAGAAAATTCTAAGGTTCAGGCAGTGGAACATCACATCGAATATCAACAACAAGTCCTCCAACTCTTAAAGGATAACCTCGTGTTGGCACAGAATAGAATGAAACAACAGGCAGATCAACATCGCAGTGAAAGAAGTTTTGATGTAGGTGATTGGTATTCCTACGGCTACAACCATATAAGCAAATGTCCCTCAAGCAAGCTAAGAAGGATAATAAATTATCACCAAAGTACTATGGTTCATACAAGGTGTTGCAAAAGATTGGTACTATGGCATACAAATTGGAGCTTCCTGCAGCTTCTTGATTGCACCCAGTTTTCCATGTTTCATGTTTAAAGAAGGTTATAGGTGACAAGCTCCCAGTTCAAACAATATTGCTAGAACTTGACGAGGAAGGAAAAATTATATTGGAACCGGAAGTAGTCACAGAAACAAGAACTCGACAGCTACTAAATCGATCAATTTCGGAGTATCTTATCAAGTGGAAGAACTTATCCACTGAAGATTCCACATGGGAGGATGAGAATTTTATGCAGAAGTATCCAGAACTACTCAAGTGTTGAGGACAACACTTTTTTGAAGGAGAGGGGCATGTTGGGTCCCTATAATACTAGTGATTACCCCATTACTATTGTAGTTATACCCCTTATTAATATTGTTGTGCCCCTATTGCCCCCATATTGTTATTTTTGTGGCTTGATATTATTATTGTTAGGTCGGCTGGGTTATATTGTGACTCCTTAGACTCCTATATATAGAAAGGAGGTTTTGTCATTTGAATCATCGAAGAATTGTTCATTTATGTAATGTAAAGGAGGTTTCCCCCTTGAAGAGGCTGAATTCTAAGGCGTTGATCTATCTTTTCTATCTTTTCTTGAGCTGGTTTCATAACACAAACCTCCCTTCATAGGTAATGAATTTTTGCAGTATTAACAACATGCTACTTCATTTGTTTTTGAGTGCAGAAATTGGAATCCCTTTTCTAAAAATTGAAATGTCCATACCTAGATTTTTAAGAATCACCTTCAAAGATTCATCATGAAACTCTTTGTTCTTAAACCACCTTTCTGCTAGCCTTGGGAGTTTTGTTGCTTCTACTATGAAGGACTCGGTAACTGCAAATCTGATGTCACCTATTTCCACTTGCGTTCCATCATATGACCTAGAAAAGGATTTAGTGATTTCCTTATGGTAACTGTTGAATGTTTCAATAAAACACAACCAACTAGCCTTCTGTAACATTACCTTCAGCGGCGGATATCCCTCCATGTATTTTACCCCTACGGGTTCAGTTCTAACAATAAGCCCCATAACCTCTGTTCTCGGCTACCCTTCAAAACTACTCTCACTGTCTGAGAAATGGAATGACTGCGTATATGGTAATAAGAAGACTATGTATACAAAAGCAGAATGATTATGGATATGGAAACAGGATGACAGGGTATATGGGAGCAGAATAACCAGAAACAAAATGACTGTGAATATGAAACAAAACGACTGTATATACAGAATATATGGAAATAGAGTAACCGTATATGCAAAATGTGTGGAAACAGTGTGGCTGTATGCACAAAGTGGCTGTGTAAATATGAGAGAAAAACTTAAGAGTTGACATGTAATAAATAAATAGTCAGGGTTTGAAGAGTCGTATATAGGTAGGTCATGTCATTAATTTTACCGTTAACAGGTGTAGTTGTAGAAGTCTGGTTAAGTACAAGTTATGGAGTTTAAAACGAAGATCAGTTATGAAGGAATCATTGGACTATTTGGCATTGAAGATGGAAGATATGGTGGAGACATCGTGGTGGTCAAATCACATGATGATTAATCAAGGAGACATGTGATCATACATGTTATACAAGCTTATGTTTTTGAATTGCTTTTTGAAATAAATTTTTTTATTTTACCTTTGGAACTTTTACCTTCCGCTTGCTAATATTTTGATGTTTGCTCCACAGGTGCTTTAGGCATGATTGGTCTTCAAAGTTGATTTTTCTTCAATCACCTGCATACAAGATTTTATTATGAACTGGACTCTTTTGCTTGCACTAATAAACAAACTGTTGCTGCAAAATCAGATTAGCTGCAGAACAGAATCAACTACGAAATGGAATTAGCCACAGAACGTGGAAACAACTGCAAAATGTGAAACAGAGAGTAAAATTTGGCTTATGAATGAATGAAATGGAAATGGCTATGTAAGTGAAAATAAGACATGATGATGAATGAAAAATGAAGATGAAAGAAACGCTGGGAAAGGAAAAATTTATTGGTGAAATATGGCAATGGAAAGAAGTGAAGCTGTAAAAGTAAAACAGAGTGAAATGAAATAAGACAATGAATTTTGCAGAGTGTTGAATGACTGTAGCTTTTTGTCACCATTTTTTCAAAAAGGAAATGGAAAATATAGGGTGTCAGAAAGTTCTGATTTTCACCCTGTATTTTCTATATAAGCATGCCAATCAATGATTGGTTTTCAACCTTATACAATTTTTATTTATTTATTTTTTTCATTTTTTTTGTTAGATAGGAAAAGCAAAGACTAAGTAGGTGGAGAAGAAAGATTCTTCTTCACTAACTTCATTTCAGAATTGTTCTGGAAGATCTTGATGAACTCCTCCTTCGAAATTCGTTTTTGATATTTTCAATCTATGACCATTCACAAGAAGAGGAGTTTGACTTTCATCTATTGTTCTGATCCTCACTTCTCAATTACTGAAGACTTTTTCAATCTCATATGGCCCAAGCCAATGAGTTTGAAACTTCCCTTGAAAATCTTTAAACTTTGAATCAAATAGCAGTGCCCAATATCCTTCTTGAAAGCTCTTGTCCTTGATGTATTTCTCATGCCATTTAGCCCTATGTTGTTGGACTAAACCAGTCCTTTGAACTGCCTCTTGTCTGATTTCATCAAGTTCATTTAATTTCTCCAGTCTATGCTTTTGTGCCTCTGATAAATCCATCCCCAACTGGACTGCCATCTTGAATGTTTTGATTTGGAACTCTATAGGGAACAGGACTTGTTTCCCATAAACAAGTTTATAGGGTGTATTTCTCGTTGTGTTCCTCCATGTAATTCTATAGGCCCATAAGGCTTCAGAAAGGCTTTCTACCCAATCTCTTCTATGTAGATGCACAGTCTTGGTGAGGATTCTTTCAATCACTTTATTTGTAGACTCCACTTGACCATTTGCTTGTGGATGATAGTGAGTAGATTTCCTATGCTTGATCTTGGACTCCTCCATAAGCATTTCCATCATTTTGGATGTGAATTGAGATCCCTGATCTGTCACAATTTCTCTTGGAACACTAAAACGAGTGAAGATGTCATCAAAAAGAAAATTAACTACAGATTTTTTGTTAGCAAAAGGTAATGCTTTGGCTTCTACCCATTTGGTGACATAATCAGTGCATAACAATATATACTTTTTCTGCTTAGATGGAGGATTAATTGGTCCAATAAAGTCTAAAGCCCACTTTTCAAAGGGTTCGATAAGTACTTGAGTTTGTAATGGAATTTCATTTGAGGGAGCATGTTTCCCTACCCTTTGGTAGCTGTCACACCTTCTGACATATTCTTCAACATCTTTGAAGATGGATGGCCAATAATATCCTAAAGAAAGGATTTTATATGATGTCCTCTTATCAGCAAAGTGTCCACCACACGGTTCATCATGACATGATTTGAGAATATCAGGCATTTCATCTTCCCTGACACAGCTTCTGATCATAAGATCTGGCCTTGTTTTATACAATTCGTTAGTGATCCATGAATATCTTGCACTTTCTTGAATAATATTCTTTTCTCTCTAGGAAACAAATGTGAAGGTAACCTCCATATAACCAAGTAATTAGCAACATCTACAAACCAAGGAGTTCGATTAGTTATTGCAAAAAGATATTCATCAGGAAACTTATCTTCAACCAGAGTGTCTTCTTTGATATTCTGAATCCTGGACAAGAAATCAGCAACTGTGTTTTGTTTTCCAGGTCTATCTAACACAGTAATGTTGAATTCTTGCAAAAGTAAAAGCCATCTTGTAACTCTGCCATTAGTAATAGGTTTATTCATCAAACATCTAATTTTAGAGTGATCTCTATGAACCAAGGTCTCATAGCCTGTTATATAGCATCTGAATTTGTTAATTGCATAAACAAAAGCTAAAAATTCCTTTTCAGTCACAGTATAATTCAACTCAATGGGAGTCAAATTCTTACTTGTATAGTAAATGGCATAAGGAATCAAATATTTTTGTCCCAATACAGCTCCCACAGTTGTATCTAAAGCATCTATGGAAATATGGAAAGGAAGTTTCCAATTTGGACCTCTTAAAATAGGTGCTTCAGAATTTTTTTCTTTCAAGGTTTCAAATGGTAGTTGGCAATCAGGATTCCAACTGAATTCACAATATTTTGTAAGCAATTTGAAGAGTGGAGATGCTATTTTAGTGAAGTTTTCTATAAACCTCCTATCGTATCTTGTAAATTCTAGAAAAATTCTAACATCGTTTTAGCAATTTGGAATTGATAACTTAGAGATGAATTCAACTTTAGATTTGTTAACTTTAATCCCATATCCTGAAATGTGATGTCTTAAAACAATACCTTCTGTAAACACCATAAAACATTTTTCATGGCTTAGTGTTTTTTTCTTTACATCTTTTAAGAACATTTTCCAAATTTTCCAAAGCTTCTTCAAATGTGTTTCCATAGACTGTAAAATCATCCATGTATACCTCTACACAATCATGTATTAGATCAAAAAAAATTCCTAGTACTGCTCTTTGGAATGTTGCAGGAGCATTACATAATCCAAAAGGAAGTACTCGGTAGGCAGAAGTTCCCCATGGACAAGTAAATGTGGTTTTATCCTGATCCTCAGGTGCTACCTGAATTTGATTATAACCACTAAAACCATCCAAGAATGAGAAATACTTCTTAGTTGCTAATGTATCTAATACTTGATCTATAAAGGGTAAAGGAAAGTGAACTTTAAGGGTTTCTTTATTCAATTCCTGGTAATCAATGCACACCCTCCATTTACCATTCTTTTTAGGCACAATTACCAAAGGGGAAACCCATTGGCTATCTAAAATTGTGTAAATGAAGTTTACATTGAGTAACTTCTGGAGCTCTTCTCTTACAATTTCCCTAAGATTTGGATTCATTATTCTCTGAGGTTGTCTAATTGGTCTACTTTTTTCCTCAATATAGATATGATGGATACAAGTCTTAGGATCAATGCCTTTAATGTCGGCGTACTCCCTTGCAAATGCAGCAGAATGCTTTTGTAATGTTTTGTTTAGCTCTTCTTGTTGTAGTTTCTCCAAGTTTTTGTTTATGTTCAATGTCCTACCTGGAAAAATTTCAACTGTAGAGCTACCAAACTCTTCCATAGAATAGAGAGACATCTGCCTAGATGACAAGTATTCAACATTAGACCTTTCTTGGAATTGTGCATGATCATATTATGAAGATGTTTCAAAATTTTCCTATGTGTTCAAAATTTGACTATCTTCACTAATTTCTGACATAGTAAAGAGAGGTTGAATATCATCTTCATCATCAATCCATTCCTTGTCATCTATTTCTGTGATTGCTTTTTCTGGAGGATAGAAAGTAATTTTCTTTGTTGAATTACCATCAGAAATATACATGTCACCATATCTACAACTAATGGAAGCATCAGATGTGGCCATCCAAGGTCTTCCTAATATGAGTGGGTGTCCTCCTAGATTATTCTTGGGAGTTAAGATCATGAAATCAATAGGATATTCCCAAGAATCTAAGGAGACTGAAATATCTTCTAGTACACCATTTGGTTTGATTACCGATCTATCTGCAAGTTGCAGTAAGGTAGGTGTGTAAAGAAGATTAGGAAGTTTAAGCTGCTCCATAGTTTCTCTACTCATGATGTTTATTGATGCCCCCAAGTCAATCAATGTATTTGGAATTTCAATTCGATTTATATGTGTCTTGACAATTGGACTTCTTAGATCCACATATTTTTGCATGGTAATTTTTCCCATCATTATGTCTACTATCTTTCCTACCAAGTGAATTATTTTCGTTTCTTTTGATCTTCTTCCTGGTCTTTTGATGCTCAACTCCTTTATTGTCTTGGCTAGAATTGGAATTTCTCTAATGGCTTATAACAAAGGAATTTTGATACAGGCATTCTTCAGTTCAGCTAGAAAATCATAATTGGGAAACAAGATCTGTTTTTCTACCCCTCTATCAATTTGCAATCTCTCAGGAAAGGGAGGTGTAGAAGTAGATGTTGGTTGCTCAATGATAGGAGTTGTGTTCACTGATTATTTTTGTTTTTGTTTTTGTTTTTCAATGTTTTGGTTTTGGAGAGATTCTTCCTCTAAACTTTTATTTACTTTTAGAGAATATTCCTCAGAAGTGTCTTTTTCTTAAATAACTATAGAAGGTCTTTCCTTTTCTAATATCCTACCAGATCTTAGTTGAACATCATTAAGATCTAGTGAGTAATCATGTAAGTTGGAAATTGTTGTCCTTCTACCATGTAAGAATTTTGAGGGTTTTTATTGTTGGGGTTTGGTAATGGTTGGGCAGGTATTTGATTTGGTTTCTACTGAAATGGCAGCAAGAGTTGAGGATTTTGACTTTGTTTTGGAAGCTGTTGTGGAAATGGCAATGAAAGTTGAGGATTCTGATTTTGAAGTTGTGGTTGCTGATTTTGTGGGGGAGGATAATTCTGATAGGATGGAGGGTATTGATAATATTGAGAAAATCTCCCATAAGTATTTTGTACCTATTGTGCCCACGGTTGAGATTGATACTGAGATTGAGGTTGAGGCCAAGGTTGCTGCCAAGAATTCCAGTTTGGTGGGGGTTGAAGATACATTGGATTATTAAATCCCTGATTTTGTGGCCCTCGCCAAGGTCTTCTTGCAACAAAACAAAGAGATTCTGTAGAATTTGGGACTGTTTCCTCTTGAAAGACAGCCTTAAGACCTAGGATTGAAGGGCAACCCTTGGTCTCATGACTTTCTGAACAAATCATACAAGTTTCTACAATTTTTGCATCTAAAGGGAATTCCCTTAGAGCATGTTTCTTTCTGCATTTTGGACAAAAAATGGCTAAAGCATCAACCTCTGTTTTCTACTTGTTTTGAATTTTAAAGGTGTCTAGTTGCTCACTAAGGCTCCCTAGAATGTCAGTTTTAAACTCATCAAGGATATTGCCAATTTTTTCCCTACTTACAGATCTAGTTGTAGATTTTGTTTGCTCTAACAAGAGAAGGATATCTTGGCCCTTTCCCTATTTTAGATTCCCCTCTTGAGAGATGAAAACATAGTTCTCCAGTGTCACTCAATGGAGGTTGAGAGATATCTCCCTTCCCTATCATGTTAAGGATATCTATCCACTCATCTCTAATGGCCTTTAACAAAAGAGCTTTCAAAGTTTCTTCATCTAAATTGTTCATCTTTGCTCTTTTCAAATTATAGTTAAATCTCTCAATCAAATCTTCTAAGTTTTCATCCTCTCTTTGCATCATTTTGAACACCTCATCTTTATGATTGGTAGGCATACAATAATCCAAGTATCTATCCAAAAATTCTTGTTTCATGTCATTTTATGTTCTAATGGATTGAGTGACTAACCCCATGAACCATTTCAAAGTAGCCGCTTTTAGTGTTGAAGGAAACAATTTGAGTTTTTGAGAGTCTTCTAGATAGTCATAAGTTCTACACAAGACTTCAAACTCAAACAAAAATGCTTCAGGATCCTCACTTCTCAACCCATAGAAGTTTGGGAGGACAGATGGTGAGATATTTTTCATTGTGGTATGTGTTTCCTCATCCACTATAGGGAATCCAAAAGAGTTATCTACTTCCCTATTTCCTCTGCCTCCTCCATTATTACCTCTACTTCCTCCATTATTTCCTCTACCTCTCCCTCTATCCCCTCCTCCAAACAGTGAGAATTCTCCAGCTTGTTCTTCTTCTGCCATTATAGTTTCTTTAGAGTCAGTATAGGGCTCAACCTGCAAGGTTATTCCCTCCTCCTCTGGTTCTTCTATTAATGGACTATGGGAGAGAGTTTCTACTTTTTCTTCCTCACCAGGTATTCCTAATTCTTCAACTACAATAGGAGCTCCTATGGAGGTGAACAAGCTTATCCCTGCTGTTAGAGATTCAAAATTTTGCTCTCCTAGGACTGTTTTGGTAGATGAAGTAGGAGAATTTTCTGATTGAGTTTCTGCCCCTTGAATTCCAAGAATCCTATGGCTGGGAGTGTGAGTCTAGGATGGAGGTGTGTCTTTTCTAACTCTTGGTGGAGTAGGTGGTGTTGTAGGAATCGAACTTCTGCCCCTAGCTATAAATTTACACCTATAGTCTCTTTCTCTATGCATGTCATTGTGTTGTTTTTTTTTTTGAATGTAAGAGATAAGTCTACCTAGTTACACTTCCCCGACAATGGTGCCAAAATGTTCAGTCAATTTAGTGTCCTAAATTTCTCTACATAAATTAACAATCTGGGTAACATAAACTGATGAAGTGTAGTGCACTATATGTGCTAGATGACCCTCCTTACTTCATTGTTTTTTAGTTTTATGTTGTTTTGGGGGTTTTTGATCCTTTAATTCCTAATGATTTACAATGTACTTAAAAAAATCTTAAATATAACTTCTGTAAAGACTGCTAAGAACCTAAAGAAATGAGAACTAAAAGAGCTTAAGTAATATTTGGAAGCAAAGTTTTAATAAAGAAATAAAAATGGAGTTTCTATTTTTAATCGTATCATTATTTCCAAATCATGAGCTACAAACTAAAAAGTAAAATTACTGTCTATTCAATTACAAAAACAAGACTATATGAAATACTAAAACTGAAAGTAAAATTGCAACTATCTATTATGGAAAGAAAACCAAAATGAAACACTGAAACTAGAAGTAAGATTACAACTAATGTTTAGTCTATTGCAGAAACAAAACTAGATGAAAAACTGAAAGTGAAATTGCAACAAAACTAAATGAAATACTTAGTTACTCTGCCTCTCAATTTTGGAAGACAAACCTCCTTGGGATGACATTTTGAGGAATTATGTACTTCATTATTCTAAAAGAAGATAAATGCAAAAATGCAGAAAATACTCATTGCATGAATGAAGTATTCAACCACTTAGTTTGAGATGTGTTATCAACTAGAAGGGCTTTTTGGAAACATTCATGTACACCATGAGTCACTAAACTAGTAATAAAATGGCAAGAATAGTAATGGCACTGATCAGTCTATTTGGAAATTTAAAAACTAGTGAAACAATAAATGAAATAAACTACTCTACACTACTGAATTCAACTTCTAACTACTGATAAAACTAGAAAGAAATTAAGCAAAGAGAAAGCTATTCTACATTAGTAAGAAAATGATAAAGACTGCATTATCAACAAGGTTAGTATGGAAATGATTATCAACACTGTAAAAGAAATGGTGAATTTACAGTTAACTAGAAAAGAAAAAACAAAATGAAATGAAACCTTAGTCAGCGCAAGGGCCCTCTCAAATTTCTCAGGTTATGTGTACTCAATAAAAAATCTAAGAAACGCTTTCAGATATCCATTAAAAACACGATCTTCATATTAAAAATAGAGAATGAGTTTTTAAAAATTACAGAGCAGTAGTCTGAGCTTAATACATGGGAAAATTTGAACTGGTTCTGCATTCTTTACACAGGTATTTATAAGAAAATTATACAATTGTTTATGGAGAAAAATAAGCTATAGCCAAAAACACGTAGCAGACACACACACAGAATTCTATTCCTTGGCTGTTGGAAACATAAATCTAAGATGGTGGCTGTTGGATTCGGTTGCATAGATGGTTGTTGGAGTCTGCGGGTTCAGGAAGTTGTTTTGGATCCCATCACTATGAAATGTGTACAAAACAGAGTCTTGTTTGCCTTTGGTATCTACATTTCACTTTTTCATTGACCGAAGTCTTGTACCATCTTCCTTTTTGACCTGGGCGAGGTGAATAGGACACGATCCATGTCATGATGTTTTCTAAGCTGCTCATGTAGTTATTTTCTCCTTCTGACACCTGGAACCTGTTAAAGCATGGAAGTAGTTGCGGAATAGCTGATTGGCTGCAGAATAGGTTGCGTTCCGTAGCTAAAAGACAAAAACTTATTCAAACGGAAAAACATAAAGGCATAAGATGCAAATCACTAAAATGTTCTCCCTAAGGAAATTTATACTGGTTATTGATGATATGGATGCATTTTATTCAGGGAAAAACAAAGAAAATGAATGAGAAGAGTAGCTAAGGAAAGGGCAGTTTTGAGGCTCAACAATAACTCATAAGTTCACATGGGATTTTTAAAGGATGTCAAAATCTTGGCATCATAGTCCTACAGCAATTTGTTTCGAGATATTCCTTGCTTAAACTCACTCCAAATTCATGGTAGAAGTAGATTTATAGCCTATGAATGCTATGAGGCCACTTTGGTTGAGTTGAGAGTTGGTTAGGTCACCATTTATCTCTTACATTTATTTCATCTTGAATGTTGATTTCTTCAATTAGTCTAGATTTAGTTTCCTCAATTTACTTTATTCAAAGTGTGATTTCCTTATTTCAAGCATAATATAGAACTCCTTTAATGCCACTTCCTTCCCAGCAAGATAGATTACATTTACTTAGTTCTAGAATAGATTTCCTTTCTATAGTTTTCCTTGTAGGAAAAGTAGAATAATTTTTCTTATTGTTATTTACCTTTTACAACTTAGGATTTGCATATTACCTAAATCTATGCCCAATTGAAGTTGCCTCATTCCCTTCTTTCAATTGCTTCAAATTGAGTTAGCCTAGGGAGAGGAAGGTTTTTACTGCACATACATTGTCAACCCCTATTAAATTTGTATGAACCCTGGATTGATAATTTAATTTGATAGCCTTAGGAGTTGAAACATTCTTGTTGCAATATTAGGCATGCAATGTTTCTTCACCTAATCAGCAAAAGAGAATAATTTCTTTATCTATACTCTAAAACTTAAGTTGCTATCAAAACTGATAGTTGATAGCATAATTCTCTTGTAACAACTTTGAAAAACTATAGTGGGGATCATGGGAGGGTGTTTCAATAAAATGAAGCCCATAGCCAAGGAAAACGAAGGTGTCCACTTCACATATAGTGTCAACCCCTCTTAAGTTTGGATGAACTCTAGGTTAAAAATTGAAGTTGATAGCCTTAAGAGTTGCAACATTCTTTTTGCAATAGTGGGGCTCATCATGTTTTTGCACCATTGTTGGAGAGGTTGTTAAAGAAAGAACTCTCTTGTTCTTAGAATGAGTCCTCCCTTATTTTTTGCATTCATATTTTCTGCAACAACAAAAAAATCATTAGGCATCTCATATTGTATTAGAATTCTCATTCAAGTTTTTTTTATATAAAAACAAAAAAAAATATACTCTTCAATACCACAAACCCCCACACTTGATCATGTACAGGTAGAACAAGAAAGTCTTATATATAAATTAGGAGGAGGAATCGATCAACCCTACTTTGTCAACTCATATCAGCAAGATATGGACTACCCCTCCTCTTTCAATACAAGCTATAGTTAACAATTTCAACCTTGGTAAGCACCTAGAACCTCGCCTTGGTCCCCATGGTCTTACCCTTCCTGATGGGGTGATCCATATTCATGTCCTTATCCTCTCAATATGCCATCCCTCCATTTCATCCATATCAGCAAAAACCATGTCAATAGGGTGATCCATATTTCCTTCAATATGCTCAATATCGTCCATAACAAACTCATTGTTATCCATCCCATCCACCTCCAACAAAGCCACATACTCAACCACAACCATTTCAAAGACCCGCGCCTACTCAACTACCTACACAACCATTTCCAAACCCAAGCAATCAAGTAACTTAGTCCACTTATAATGTTGAGATAAAAACAACTCCTAACAAATCCTTTTGGTCGACATGACATTCATCTTGGATCAGGTAGAGTATTGCAAAGAAAAAATTATGTTTCTCCTGTTGAAGAACAACAACCAAAAGGGGAATATTTAAACGAGACTAAAGAATCATGGGCCACATTTGATGGATATAAATCATCAGATCCTTAGATTGAAGAATTTCTATAATGTGTATCATCACATCCTTTATGTGTTCAAGGGGTTAATCAGAAAATAGTAGAGGATTTGAATTGAACAGAAAAAGAAGACATGAATAGTTACCTAGATGATCAATAAAACCAAGGGCATCAATCTTATATTTAGGTTTGGTTCTAGAAAACAAACAAGATGGAGTATAACTCTCTTCTTCAACAATTCTTGATATCATCAAAGTCAAAAACAGTTGGTCTCTAATATTTAGGTGCATGTCACACCATATGTTTCAAGCCTACACATGATTTCATCTATCATATTTTTATGAACATTGCTCCATTCGAAGTATTCCTATACATCAAAGATATATATATATATATATATATATATATATATATATATAGTATGGTAGGATGGAGGAATAAAAAAGAAAAAGAAAAAAAGAATGAAAAAGAGTAAAATAAAATAAAATAAGAAAAATAAAATCTCAGGTGAAAAACTCCTTTGAGGCGCTTTATATTGGTCGATTGATTGAAAATGTCCTTTAGGCATTCAGTGGGTTTGAAAGAAAAAGGAAAATAAAAATATCCTAGGTTAAAAGCTCCTTTGCGGTGCCTAGGTAGACCTACTAGTTGAAAACCTTATTGAGGCAGTTAGTAGGCCTAAAGAAAAAAAATGAAAAAAGAGGGAAAAAAAAATTATGAACTAAAAAATATTTGTTTTTCTAGTTGCATATATGAGTTTTCATGCAGGTACTCCTTCACTTGCATAAGGAAAAGAAATAGGTTAGTGCCACAAAAAAAGAAAAAGAAGTAAATGAGGAATGATGCAATCAAAAAATAAGAAACATTCAACTTTGGGCTTCTTACCTTCTATGAAAAATTCTCAAAAAGGATGAAGGCCATGTCAATCCATCACCTTCATCCATTTCCATCATCCACCCATCATTCCCAATCATTTCTCATTCATTTTCCTCGGTTTTCTAAAATGATAATGAAGGTTTTGTTTTGCTATACAACAGACAAAATACATAGGCAATAAATTGTTTTCACCATATCCCGAAAAAAGTTAGTAAGATTTTTCATTAGGAGATTCATATGGATGATGGTAAAATGCTTAATAAATCTCAGCAAATTCGAGTGCACACTTTTGAAAACATTGACCACCATCACCTACAGTCATTGGTAATTTTTCTTGAGATTCATGCACCCATGGGAAAATATTGTTTGTGGGGAGGTGGATAAGGATGATGGAAACATGCTCAAAAAAATTCAAGTCAATACAATATATCATTTCAGAGATATGGATAAAACGAAGTTGTTATGAGATTTTCTTGTAGTGCTACAAGATTGTCTAATACTCTGACAAGATTGATATCTACTTAGTGAAAGGGGTAAAAAATAATGATTTCCATTGAAAAATGTCAGGAGAGGTTCACCAAACCTCCTTAGCTTCTCATTCACTCCATTTAACCAATTTCTTCTCAAAATTCCACCTGTATTCATGAAAAAAGAAAAAATCAATAAAAAGAGACTTTGCCTTCACCCCTTCTTCACAAGCTTTCACCACGATCAGATATTTTTTTCCTATCCCTAGGATCACCATGATTCATCCAAGTCACTCAACTCATTTCATGAATAAACATAAGGTTTGAATGAGGTTTTGGGGAGGGAATGTGTGACTGTTACAAGAAGGCGGTCAATCTTGTTATAGTCTACACAAATCCAACAAGATCATAGAGAAATGACAGTTGCAACTCCAAAATGAATATTTGGCCACCCTGAAGCATCAAGAGGCCATCCTTAAGGCTTAGAGAAGTCACACCACCACTAAGGGGCCACTAGAAGGTCACCAATTCACTCTAGCAACAACAAATAAAACACTGAAAAATACCTACATGGAAGAGAGATTGTATCAGTCAAATACATCATCACATTATTGTGTTTAATGAGGACCTCTCCATAAGCAAGAAAATGAAAGAAGACAGCTATAGAGGAAATTTGATCGATCATCAACATAAAAACAACATCCATGCATATACAACAGCTCGACATCATGTATAAACATGTATGCAGTGTCCTTCACCTCTCATGTTCAGCATATTATGGTTAAAAAAATAACTTCTATGCACATGAGAGAAGGTTTTATAGGCTTAAAGTGGTCAGTAAACTTGGCCACCCTCCACTAGTAAGATTGAAATTTACTCAAGAACTCATGCAACATGGAAAAAAATAAGAAAAGGAGGATGATAATTATGAGGAGTGGGCTAATGGGTTTGAGAAGTTATAAAGGTGGTACCTAGGGGGCATCTCATCGAACGTGCTGAAGGAGTAAGGGATGAACCAGATGTTCATTTGTACGAAGATATCATTCCAAAAATGGTAAGAGAGGCCCAATAATTCATTCAAGGTAAAGCTAGATGCTACTAAGCGTTTCCTAGGTTGCTACATAAGAGCTACAAGCTAATTATGCAGGTGCTACAAGAGGTGCTACAGGAGGTGCTACGAGACTGGGTACCATTGCTAAAGGAGTAGTTGAATTGGTATAGGAACATAGAAGAGATTGTAAGAGGCTGAGTTAAGAGGAGAAAAGGAGCCAAAACCACCAGGAATTTTCCTCAAACCGCCCATGAACATAAATGAGTCATCCTAAAAAGGGTAAGTGGCCTCCACCCTCCTCACTTTCCCGATGTAGGTTTTAACCCCATACAGAAATTACTCGCATGCAAATTCTAAAACACAGAAAATAAATAATGCGAGAGTAGAACACATAAAACACATATACACAGAGATTTTCCCCTGGAGACCAAAACTGGGACTACTAGCTTGATTTTTCATTATGTTCCTTTCAATGTTACAATACATATTTAGACATGCCGAAGCATTCAATACCATGGACCGAAAACCATCATGTCCAATATCATGGACCGAAAACCATCGCATCCAATACCATGGACCAAAAACCATTGTGTCTAAAAAAACATGTGTGAAAATCATGCACAAATCCATAGGTGGGTCCGCCCAACCTAACATAGGGTCCAAAACCAAAATTTTCTGAGGCGCTGCCCCAGACCCCATAAAGTGGGGTTACAGGTGCCCTTCAAACCCGCTATTAACTATGTGGAAAGAATATAACACAACCCAACATTCTCCAGGGGCCACAAGAGAGCTTAGTCATTTTTCCAGCCCTGAAATGCCCATTGTCTCTATACACCAAGAGAACTTCTCAGAGCTCTCAGATTTTGTCAATGCATCTGCAATATTCATCAAAGTGTTCACCTTTACCAGCAACACTTTTTGTCTTCTATCATATCCCTCACAAAGTGATACTGAACATCAATGTGCTTTGTCTTTGAATGATATGTGGGGTTCTTTGCCAAGAAAATTGCACTTTGGCTGTCACAGTCTATCCTTATAGCTCCCTGTACTAACCCCATACTTGAACACAATCTCTGCAACCAAACTGCTTCCTTGCTTACATGAGTGGCTGCCATGTATTCTGCCTCTGTAGTTGATAGTGCCACTATAGATTGTTTCTTACTCATCAAACTGACTACACCTCCAAATAGGTTAAACACATACCTGCTTGTAGATCTTCTCTGATCCAGATCTCCAGCCCAGTCTTCATCAACAAAGCCATGAATATCCAACACTCTGTCCAATGCTAGTCTTCCTTGGTAGCACAAACCATAATCATTAGTGCCACGCAAATACCTGAAAACCCGCTTCACTACTGTCCTGTGCTCCTTCCCTGGTTTTGACATAAACCTGCTCAATACTCCCACTGCATGTGAAATGTCTGGTCTAGTACAGACCATTACATACATCAGGCTACTGACTACACTTGCATATGGAACACGAGACATGTCCTCTTCCTCTTCTTGTGTCTTGGGACACTGTTTAGCAAATAACCTCACACCTACAGGAATAGGAACCTTCACTGGTTTACTATCCTGCATATTAAACCTCTGTAGTATTGTCTCGACATACTTCCTCTAGTCTAACTAGAGCTTCCTCTCTGCCCAATCTCTTTTAATTTCCATGCCAAAAATATAGTTTGCAGCACCAAGATCTTTCATGTCGAATTTGGAGGACAATTGGGTCTTCAAATCCTAGATAATTTCTTTATCATTTCCAACCAGCAACATATCATCCACATACAAGACCATATAAATAACACGGTCACCAATTTATTTAAAATACACATAGTGATCTGCTTTACTTCTGGTGAAGCCAAGTCCCCGTATAAATGTATCAAATTTCTGATACCACATCCTTGGTGACTGTTTTAACCCATACAGAGACTTCTTTAACTTGCATACTAGTTCTTTCTTACCCTTCACAGCAAAGCCTTCAGGTTTCTTCATGTAGATCTCCTCTTCCAGATCCCCATGAAGAAATGTTGTCTTCACATCCATCTGCTCTACCTCAAAATCAAAAGCAACAGCAATAGATAAAAGTAATCTGATAGAAGTTATCTTTGAAACAGGAGAAAAAATATCACCAAAATCAATTCTCGGCACTTGGGAATAAACTTTTGTTACCAACCGAGCTTTGTATTTCTCCACTTTTCCTTCTGCATTTGTCTTCTTCTTGAACACCCATTTGTTGCCAATGGGTTTCCTTCCATCCGGCAACTCCACTAGATCCCAAGCCTCATTTTTGTGCAAAGATGGCATTTCATCAACCATGGCCTCTTTCCAGAGTTTTCCATCTTGTGAATCCACTGCTTCCTTCACAGTTTTGGGATCATCATCGGTAACAAACTAATGCACTTATCTTCATCTGAAATTTTAATTTCAACAGATGCTAACTGACTTACCGCAATATTAAATGCGTTCAGATGCTCCGTCACCAAGTCTCCATCCTTCATCCTTAGGTTATACAGCTTTTTCTGCAGGAACAGTTTATTCACGAGAGACTTAGATTGGTACAAAGTCCCTAACTTGTCCCATGAAGCCTTCACTGTAGCTTCCCCTGATACATTCAGCAACACTGATAATGAGACTCTCAATCGTATTGTGCTCTTTGCCTTCCGATCCAATTTCTTCCATTCTTCATTGAACACTCCCGTTGGTTTAATACCTGGATCTACCACGATCCACTGATCTTTATCCACCAACAGATCCTCCATCTTGAGTTTCCACAACTCAAAACTCTAACCATTGAATTTCTCAATCTCTATCTTTCCACTACTAGCCATCTTCTTTCACCACCAGAATCGATCTCGTAGATCTCCCACTGGACAGGGTCTACCATAGGCCTGAGCGAAACCCCTCAGTAACAAAGGCATCCCCTTGAAGCCAAAACTGCTCTGATACCAAATGTAGGTTTCAACCCCATACAGAAATTACCTACATGCGAATTCTAAAACACAGAAAATAAATAATACGAGAGCAGAACACATAAAACACATATACACAGAGATTTTCCCCTGGATCCCAAAACCAGGACTACCAGCTTGATTTTTCATTATGTTCCTTTCAATGTTACAATACATATTTATACATGCCAAAGAATCCAATACCATGGACTGAAAACCATCACGTCCAATATCATGGACCGAAAACAATTGCGTCCAATACCATGGACCGAAAACCATCGTGTCCAAAAAAAATGTGCGAAAATCATGCACAAAACCATAGGTGGGTCTGCCCAACCTAACATAGGTTCCAAAACCAAAATTTTCCAGGGCTCTGCCCCGGACCCCATAAAGTGGGGTTACGGGTGCCCTTCAAACCCCCTATTAACTACGTGGAAAGAATATAACACAACCAAACACCCGACAAATGCATAGATAATTTTTCTTGCTACGTACATCTTGTAGCAAACCCCTCTAAAAGTAAATTTCTATCCCTAGCAAACCCCTCCAAAATTAAAGGCAGGGAATACCATTCATCTCCCTTTCTAACCAAAAAACATTAACCACCCTCTCCAACCTAGACTACTCAAAGAAAAATCTTGGAAATTCCCTTCAAATAATTTAAGGAATTAGCAATAGAAGTCATGGGAGGAGGCCTCAATTGAAGAGAGGTACATATCCTGTGAGTGGAGGTTGAGTCTTTTGAATTCCCATCAATGTAAGCTTATCTATGAGCTATGTTTCTGGATAGAGCTACCAATTCGGGTAGGCTCAATTTTCCACATTTCCTCCTTCAGTCCATCATTAAAATGATCCAAAGAATGAGGAAAGGAGACAATATAACTTTGCCCATCATGGCCTCATTGTCATGGATTCATTAATACACCTCAAGAACCCTACATTGTGGATTGACTTTGTAGACTTAGATAGAGAGGAATTCATTGAAATGCAAGCCTTCATCATGATAACACAGCAAGAACAGACACAAAAATATAGTGTTGGAAGTAGGAAAGAAGAGGAAGTGTAAGAGGAAAAGGAAGGAGAAAAGATAAAGGAAGAAGAAGGAGGAGAACATAAATCAAAAGAAGAGACCCCTAAAGAGCCCTAAAGATCTCAAAATATAGATATATAGGGGCATCAAATAAGGCTCTCATGAGAAAACATAACAACTATAGGAGAAATAGAGCTACTATAGGAAGGGACAAATTTACCACAAGAGAATACAATGTGCTACATGAAAATCTAGTGAGCTCCAAAAGACCCTGATTTTGAGAAATTTTACCCCCAATGTGTAGGATTTGAAGGAAAACATCCAAAGGAAGGGTAAATACATATTTCTCGTTTCCATATTTGAATAAGAAGCATGCAAAATTTTCATTTTTTCTAGTACATCCTTTGGGAAAGTTCTTATAAAAGTTTACAAATAAAAAATGAATGTGGATGTTTTCTTTGAATTGAGCATGATAAGAAAGGGAATTGAAATTATTTTTATAAAAAGACCCACAACGAAGAGGAAGAAGTAGAAGAAGAATTGGGGAAGAAGAGGAAGAGGATGGAGCGAGAGAATATGTGTCAAAATTCCTTTTGAGGTAGTTTGGGATGTTAAGGAGGCCACCAGGGCCATGAATGAGGCACAATTAGCTCATTAAGTTTCTCAGAGGATGATAAACACTTTTAGTAGGGGGGTATGATGGGAATCCAAATTAGAGATAATTTTAGGCCCATATGACCATCCTTCAGAACATTAAACATGTATTTTTGCATTATATGACATATTTTTAACTTTAGTATATTAATTAGGAGGGTTTAGAGATAATTGCATATTTGTGCCTAATATTATTTGTTTTTGTAGAATATTGTGAGAATATCGGGTAGATAATATAGGGACTTTATCCTTACTATAGGATGGACCAATATTTGATAATAAATTAGAAACATACCCTGAAATTATTAACAAATTTTGGAGCTCCACTGGTTGAGAAAATATAGGAATGTGTTCCCTGTCATTTAATGCAAATTCCTAGTGTTAGGAATTAGATCCACATATTGAGGGATTTTGGAGGGGAGAGTTTCCTCATTTCAAGGAGAATGCTCCCTCATCACTTTTTATAAGTACCATTTCGAATTGGCCTTTAGGAGCATCTATTTCTTAGTATTCTTGTGGATAAAACTTGTTGTTTAGCAACTCCACTTTCATTTCTAGCAGGGATGTTCTTAGATTGATTCAAATTGTTATCCTCCACAATATCCCAAGGCTTTGAAGGGAGACCGAGGGAGGTAACCGCAAACCACTTGGGTTTAGCAGCTAGCCCTACTAAACCAGAGAGGGATCTCTCTATGGATTCATAGTCAATGATGACTCGAATGAGGAATGATTTTAGGCTAGATATGTTAGGCTCATGTAGGGCTTTCAAAGTTTTAGGTTTTGATGCTAGATAGGGGATGAAATCTAGGTACCTAGGTCAAAGAATCAAAGGCTTACAACAACAAAGATATAGAGGATCAAGGTAGCAATTCTTTTTTGATGGCTTTAGGGTTTGTTGGTGTAGTGTACTATTTTGAAGAAGAAAAGGTCTTAAGGAGAATGTGCATCATGTATTCATTAAGTAAGAAGGAAAATAACACAAAATGATATTCCCATCAAAATAGAGCTTTATACAAATAATTATGTTTATAAACTTTAAGGAAAACCACTGAAGAAAAAAGATATGAAAACGAGATGTGTATATCATTCAAATAAAACTAAAACAAATAAAATACATCATCACAAACTCACTGCACATGAATTCCTAGATAATAGTTGCAAATTGCTCCTTTTCTTTCCTGAGAAAAGTGTCCAAGTACAAGCTACAAGTGTTCTCTTCTATGATATCCAACCTGTTCTATGACTAAGGAAACGATACATATATACCAAAACAACATCTCCCTTCTCTAAAGGGTGGAATCCATGAGTCTAGGAACTGATACATGAGGTGTTTCAACCAAACACTAATGTCTACGGAGGTTAAAACAACTCCATTTAAACTTTGACTCAAACTACTCTCAGTAATGAAGCCTAAATTTACATAAAAACATCTTAACAAGTCTTTTTACCCATAATTACATTATAGTTACATCAAAATCAAATAATTACATCATCAAAATTTGAATCCAAGTGACAAAACTGAGAAAAAATTGTTATAGGAAAAACGTAGCGAAGTCAGCTAAAAATGTAGCATGATAGGAGTAAACATAGCGAATTTGGGAGAACTAATTTTTGAAGGCCTTTTTGAGGTCCAGATTCTGATCTTGATGGCTCATTGGAAATTTGTGGATGTCTGCTACACGATGGAATTTTTAGGAGCTGAAAAAGTTTACTTTTAGCCCCCCAAAAATGCATTCTCCCAAAGGTACTCTTAAAAACGTAGCGTGCTCTTCAATAGGAGGGTAGAAAGGTGATGTTTAGGTAGTTTTTGGCCATTTCCATCTATCAAAACCTACTGAAGGTATGCTCCCAAAGGCTAGATGTGATATACCAGTCATGAGGAATCCAGATATGCAAACAAATGTGATTTGGAGCTCCCCATAAAAAGTGAAGAGTGGGGCACGTTGCGTTTTTGACCTAGTGACTCTATAAAATTTCCAAAAAATTCTTGGTTTTCTGCAAAAATAAGTCTCAAATATGGAGCCATATATCTTCAAAACTAACAATTTTTAAAAAATCGAGAGAGGTTTTTGTTCTCTCGTATGTTATAAACAAAACCCTCCATTTGTTGAAAATAATTTCCCATTTGTTCCTAATGCAAATTTTAAGTTGGTCGCTCAAACATTACAAAAGCGCAATGTGCTATCAACAAAAACACAACGTGATCTTTGAGAGGTTATTTGGAGGCCTTGCCAGAGAATCTTTGGGCTCAAACTAGTATGGTTTGAAATATTATGATGAATGCTGACAATGGAGTCATCAAGAACTAAACAAATTTCTCCAAACCACCTAAACATTCAATCTCCCAAGGCTACTCAAGAAGTGCAACAATTCTCCTGCAGAAACTATATTTTTGGTATTTCTCCCGAATAATAATACCTATGTATAAAATGAACGTGTTTTTTGTTCCTTAGGGTATTATTGATAGAAACCTATTTCACTTTTTCCAAATTCATCTTCCTTACTGCAGAAACCAATTTTGAAGTAAGATTGTCCCTACTTGTGCCAAATGATTTGTCTCTTGGAATGATCTCTTGAGAAATGGTGAAGACATGATATCATGTGCTAAAGTGGGCCCATACCTACTGATATGAACTCCTTTTTGCCTCTTCTTCTCAGCTGTATCGGATTCCATAGTGGAACCCTAGCTCACTAGGAAGTGAAATTAGGGTTTAGTTTAGGAAAACAGGTGTTTTGGGGTAGTTTCAGGAATTGAGGGAGATGAAGAGTTTTGAAGGTGTATAAATTATTGGGAAAGTTTAGAGGGGTGGAGATAAATGTTAGGGAGTGTAGGGAGTTGGAATTTTAGGGAATGAGTGAGGGCAAAGGGGTTGAAAAGGGAAAAACATAGGCCTAGCCTTGGAAAGTGTAGTCTAGGCTATGGTTTGTGGGAAAATGATGAAATTGAGGGATAGGAACGAGGGGAAGTATTTAGGAAGGTATATAATAGGTGGGGGAAGGTGATGGAGCTATAAAATTAAGGATTTTCTCAGCAATTTACCATTGATATTACGAAATGAAGCAAATGCAACCAAAACCCTAGAAGAGGGAATTGATCCTTCCAAGCATGAACTGAAATGAAACAAGCTATACGATGACCCACTTACTTGCCAATGATAGCCTGGAGCCTTAAATGATGATTTGGCTTTCCTTGGAAAAGCACAACTCTTTTATCTGAATGTGGAATGAGTAAAAAAACTTGTGTTCTGGTCTTTTGTAGCTTGTGGAAGTCAATTTCTTCATAGTGGTAGGGTGACCCACCATGTGATTTTCACTTTTGCTTTGAAAACTATGTAGCTTTATAAATTTAAATGTAGCTTTGGAACATTTAGAACTTATTACATGATATTTGAAATAAATTACATTTTGAAACAAAAACCTTTAGAGAAATTCCCTAATACTACTCCTTCATTTGTTCGATTCATGAATGAAATGACATATTTTGATGACTTTGACCATAATAACCTAATGGTGACATTGAGCTGAATGAATACCATGATGGTATGGCTGAGATGATGACGATGACCTTTCAGTGATGTCACATCCAACTTAGTTATGGCAGTGACCGAAACATGAAAATTTTGAAAGGAGTAGTAATAGACCTAGACACACTAGCGAGTGACCAAATTTTTATTTTGAGAACCTAATTAAATGATAAAAATTTGTTTTAATACCCTAACACAAAACTTTGTAAGAGTATATTTGATCACTGGTGACTAACAAGACTGACATACACTAAAAAGATAATGAATTCTTGTGCCATTTTTAGCTTCTAAATATTGGTTTACTTCATAGGACCTTGAGTATCCTTGGCTGTATCCATCTGAAGAGCCTCATATGTCCTCTTGTACAATTTTTTTTATTTCTTTTGAATGTCTTTTTCACTTGCATCTCTTATTTCTACATTTAGTGTTCATGCCTCTTTTGTTGTAGGTTGCATTGGTTAAATTATTAAAGTGACTTATTTTGCATGTTATTTATTGAGTCACTAGCATGATTCATCCTTAGAATAGCTTTTAAAATTTATATTCAACATTGAGCTACCTGGATTGGTTTACTAGTTCACAAATCTAGAATTTGTGGAAGTCTCTTGTAGCAAAATAGTAGTAATTTTATGCCATTTTTTAGAATGTTTTAATGAGCTTAATTTGAGTTTATTCCACTTATTTCAAGTCATAAAAACATACAAGTTAACAAAAAAATTTCCCCATAACATTTTCACTTGATTAGGGTAGGCATTTGGTACGTTAACTAGCTCACTAGTTCTTCAATTTCTAGCTCTTAAAGTAGTATTTTTTTGCTATTTTTTAGCATATGTTAATAGGTGTATTTTTGAATGATTCGACTTGGAATAGAGTCCTATGACATCCTACTTTATAAAAGTTTTTTCCCATCTCATTTTCATTTGATGTTATTGGGCATTTAGAAAGTTATCTGAAGGAGTAGCAATCCTGTAGCAATTTGTTTCGAGATCTTCCTTCGCAAATTCACTCCAAATTCATGGTAGAAGTAGATTTATATCCTATGAATGATATGAGGAAACCTTGGTTGAGATAAGGCTTGGTTGGGTCATCATTTATCTCTTACATTACTTGCATCATGAATGTTGATTTATGCAATTAATCTAGATTTTCTTTCCTAAATTTACTTTATACAAAGTGTGATTTTTGTTGTCCTCTGAGATGACTCTAGGTCAGTTAGTCATGTGAGAGCATCTAAAATGTTTTGTTTGTTTTAAAGTTTTTGGATGACCAATGTTATGAATAATTTGAAAATAGGTGTTGAAGACTTAACCGTTACTAAGTTGGATGAAAGCGTTGCTATTTGTCTAGCTATAGTTAATTGGTATAAAATGAGTGAATAATAGAATCTTGATGAAATATAATTTGCTAAATATTTAGATAGAATATTTGATTAGTTATGAGAAAAGAATACAAAAAAACCATGTTTCCTGTAAAAAATAAATATTTAAACGAATGCATATGGGTGTGACAATTAATTGATATATAGGAGTTTATAATAACAGATAATCTTCTAAACTAGTCCCTACTTATTGTTTATAACTTCACATGGGGTTTAAGACTAACTAATGCTTAGTATGATCTTACATAGATCTCTGCATAAAGACTTAAATATATGAAGAAAGACATAATGAAATAAGAACATCAGAAAAACTTACTAGAAGGAAAACTACAAAAGGGAAATTCAGAATCATTTCATTAACTTGAAGCAAATCTCTAGCTTGGTTACAATTCTGTTCTCAAATCTCATCCAAGGATTGAAACCTTAATATTTAGAAGGAAGATTTATTTATACAAAAATTTCTTCTAGATATTTTCAGAAAAAAAATACAAAAATAGTACAAAACTGTAGGAATTTCAAAACTGCTAAGTGCTAGCACAATTCTTTAGGAATCTATTGATAATTTCGTCCCTAAAGAGTGTTGCCAAGTTGTCCTTTAGTTGTTGATGAAAGTTAATCGATAAATTAACACAACTGATCCCATATGCCTTCACTTGGTATTGCAAGATTTACTAATTTCCTGTAAACTTCATCAACCTCGATGTACTTCTCAAAAGTGGGCTTATTTACAAAAAAAATTTAATCTCATGCTTAATTGTAAATTCAAAATCTAAATCTTCTAACATTAGTTTTCATGTAATATGACCCTTTATGCCTGCAAATTTTTCTTTATCAATTGATATAGTATAAAGCTTTTGGCATTATTCCTCCAAGCTGATCAATCTGTCATTTGGGGCCACTAATCCTCATAATTCTCTGTGATTGATTAAATTAAACATAAAATGAAACCTGTGGACAGAAATCTTTAAGGTTTGGAACTTAGTCTCTAACTGAGTCATAAGGTTCTTTCTATGTGAAACCTTCTTGATCTCCAAAATGGTTTATGTTCTATCCAGAATCTCAATCTGCTTCAACTCAGCCCAAGTTTTTGAATTAAGAACTTTGATAATGTATGTAGCTTTACTTGGTTTGTCTTTAAGAAGTTGCTTCACTTCATCAATAACTATTTGACATCTGTTTATAAGTTCCTCTTGGTAAAAAAAAAAATTGAATGGAGGGCCATAATTTAGTTATGGCCTGACTAATATTTTCCCAAATTCTTTCCTTGGCTTGGGCCAAGGTTTGAGCTATTAATGACTCACTGTGCAACTCTTCTATTCTTTTGTTCAGCCTGTGTGTTTTCTGCATTTATTGAACATATAGAGTGTCATTTGTTTATCTTCTGAGCTTCTAGATTCTTAAATTTCTTATGAAGCCTTTCATTTTCTTTTTTCTGTGAGTCAACTCTTGTAAGAGTTTGTTCAAATACCCTGCTGCTGATGTGGATTTTGTTGTGGATGATGTAGATTCCCCTACTGTTCTGGACACTGTAATAGGAATAATTGTGATGGGAGCTATAGCTAACTGAGTAAATTTATCTTTTTCCTTAAGAAATTTCTTAATGTGTTCCTCCATGTTATTTATCTTTCCATTCTTCTCAATGATCAGCTTGAGCATTTCTTCATTGTGCTATTCACTTTTTGCTATCTCCTTGGTTTGAGGATCCTCTGTAGAAGGCAGTTTGAGCTTCTTCCTCAATGCTGCAATATCTGTATTTTTCTTTTTGATAATATCTTCTACAGCCTTAACATTAGTAGGGTCATATCCAATTTTAATCACTAAGTCTTCTAATGACTTGAACTTATTATCCTTTGCTAAAGATGATATATTTTCAATCTTCTATTGTGACTACACATTTGACATACCAATTCAAAGTTTTGACAATGCCATAGCAGTATTGGTCATGGTAGAGAAAATCATCTCACTAGATTTCCTATGCATGTCCATTTGATCAATTGGGTGTATCTAATTAGCATCAAAAGAAAATACAATCTTCTTGTAATCAGAATAAGCCTTGGGAAAAGGCACTTGGGCCTATAGGAAAGCCATTTTCATTCTACCCTTTTCATTGTCAAAAGTTGTCAACGACCTGTGCTATGAAGTATAACTCTGCTTCCAAAGCTGTGCATAAACATTTTCCTTTAATGTTGTATTCTTTTGCTTAATTTCAAGGAATTATTGAAGATGTGTGGCTCCTTTGTTTCACTTTCTCCTATAGATTGTGTGATTTCTAGCAAATTCTATGAAGCTGAAGAAGAAGATGGAGTAGTGATTACAGGTTCTTCTGTCCCTATCGAAACTTGTGAATAATCAGAATTGATGATGATAGGCTCCTTTTGACCTTGAGCAGTAGTAGTTCCTTTGTAGTCAATCCTTGATTTATTATGATAATGAATGAATTCCTTTTCTCCATCTGCTGATGACGAAGATCCTTCTATGGGCCTCCTGTCCTGCTTGGTTTGAGAAGTAGGAGTCTGAAGAGTAGAAGGAGGTAAAACATGTTCTTTTGCTTCTTGAAGTGTATTTTCTTCCCACTATTCTTGATTTATATACTTCTCAATCTCTGGCCTTGGTGTATTATTGTAGGGAGTGGTTTTGAGTTCCACCGTGAAGTTTGAGATAACACTGAATGGGTCATAAGAACAGGTGAAGCTTAGTTGGATACCCATCTATTTGAGTATTACATCTGCTTCTAAACCTACTGATCTAGTATTACAAATGAATGATCGTACTTGTGCCTTTATCTTGAACTAAGATTTCCTCTTCCCTGAAATAAAATGAAGTTCATCCATATTAATCATTTGCATAATATATTCCAGACATAAGATTCTCATTGGAACATATTTGGGACATTTATATGGAGCCAATTCACAACCATATAGTCAAATCTCTGTATAGTTGTGGTAAATATACCAATCTCTTGTTCTAACTTGATCACTGAGATGTAGGATCCTTTTGATTTCTGTACTAATCTTGGGTTCACTCTGGCTGCTGAGAAGTTGTGAAACTGAGTGAATGAAAGAATCAATAAAGTCTAAAAATTTGAACTTAGTTGAGTTCTTCCTAATCAGTGAGGTCCACTATGTGATTTCTTGATTCACTTGTTCATAATCCTACATGTGTAGAACAATAGGTAACCTGTATCCTTGCTGAAAAATAAACATATGTACTAGCACAAAGGAGTATTGAAACACTTCTTTAGTAGTTATATTCATCAATTTCTCATGCATAGCTTCAACAAAGAATTGACTATAATTATTCATGAAGGCAGGATTGTTTTCTTTAAAGAAAATGGATAGATAACCTAGGATAGCTTCATTTACTCTTTGCTCTATTTGATAGCCTAACAAGAAAGAAACTATGGAAATTATGTGTTTATCTCTCTCTAGGAACATGGATGTTGGATAAGGAGGATTCCTTTTAGGGGGCTCAGCATCTTCAGGGAGAAAGATCTAAAAAATTTGAGCTCCTTAAGGGAAGGTGAGCTTATGATATAGGTTAATTAATACTGCAGTGGAGAAAAAGCTAAGGGAATCATTTTCAGTTATCAGAAGCATTTTTTTAATGATTTCTGGGGTGATAGATATCAAAATGTCTCCATTCTAAGCTATCATGGTTCTCTGTAAAGGATTATACTTAGCTTGGCACCACATGACTAAATCAGGAAAAGAATATGTTTGAGGAAACATGTACAGAGGCAGAAGGGATTCCCATAGGTTTATGTCATATTCAGAGTCAATATAGGTATGTTTAAGCTAATTGTGCAATTTGAACATAGCGAACTCACATTTTGTGTCTTTTAAAATATTGGTCAGCTAATGGAATGTTGTCGAGGTCTAAGGCATCAGAGGCCTTTGGGTTTTCCTGTAATGCAAAAGAACTGGCAGATGGATTGTCTTTCTTCTTGGGGGCCATGATAACAGAACTGAAATGAAGGATAAGAGAAAGAGGAATAAAGATACCTTAAGATGTCGTGTACCATTGGAAGGCTTAGTAGTGGCATAGACTGTAAAATAGGAACAGTGAAATTAAATAGTGAAAGAGCAGTTGAGGAGAGCAAGCGTAATGGGGTGAAGAGATATTTATCATCGGGATTAGCTTACCGTTACAGGAAATTCATTGCTGATCAGAAAATTGGGAATTTAATGGACGGGAAAACAGTAATGGGAGGTAATAAATTTATGGCAATGGGCACATGGCATGCAATGGTTGGAGGCGGAAGGCACGAGATATGTTACCATTGACATGGTATTAAGAGGAGCAGGAAGATGGATAGGAGTATTTCAAGGGTGGGGGGGGAGGGTAGTGGTAAGCGTTAAGGAGTGAGCAGGGTGCAAAGCACGAAGGTGGTGACACGTTAGTGGGGGGCCCGCATGGGAAAAAGAACTTTTCACACCCCTCCTATGTTTATCACATATCATGGGAAGGGGGTGTGAAGTGGGTTCCCCACCATTGATCTAGGTGGGGAGGTGGATCGCCATCGCTTTTTGCTGAACCTTTACCATTTGATGAAAAAGGACTTTTGTCGTTTATGACCTTGGCTAAAAAGCATATAATATTTATTTACATAATATTAATCACTGTTTAAAAAAAAGGTAATTTAATGATAATTTAAATTTAATCTAACTTTGGCGCATTTAGACTAGCAGCCCTTATTTTTCTATTTCACTAATTAATCCTAATCTAATACAACTTTGGCCAAATTTTGAGCATATTAGGCCATTAATTTATCCTATTCTATCCTATCTTCTAGTGTTCGACAAAGTTTTAACAGTTTGGTAAACTTATCCACTAATCTAAAACATAAATTTAAATCATTTGACTAAGATTAAACAGTTTGATCAAAATCAAAAGAAAAGGTTGTTGCATATCAACAAGCTGCACACAAACTTGTATTTATTACAAATACAATTTATTTCTATGAAGTGGAATTTAAACAAGCACACTTATACAATCTTTTTTATTTTCTTTTGATGGGGTTTTATTTCATCCCCCCTTTTTTTTCTATTTTTTCATATTTCCATTTTTTCCTTTAGTTTTTCATACCCTCTTTTATAAATAAAAACTAACTTGTCAAAAATAAATCATGCTACAAAAATTTCCTTCTTGCAAGCATAATTATAAAATTCATTAAACGCCACTTCCTTTCTAGAAAGATAAATTAGATTTCCTTAGTTTTAGAATATGATTCATTTCTACCATTTACCTTCCAGCAAAAGTAGAATAGTTTTTCTTATTTTTATTTACCTTTGGCAACTTATGATTAGAGGCTTACCTTGATCATTGCTCAATTGATATTTCTTCATTACCTTCTTTCATTTGCATCAAAGGGAATCAGACTAGGAAGAGGAATGTGTCTACTACACATACAGTGTCAACCCCTCTTAAGTTGTATGATCCCCAGGTTGATAATTTAAGTTTATACACTCATTATTTTTTTTGTAAGCTAAGGCATTTCTATTATCTACAGCAAACTTAAAAATACATACTAAGGAACCTCAATCCGCCCATATGGGAAACCAGATCTGTTGGTTCCTCTTCATCAAGCATTCGATACTGTTTTTCGTTTTACATACTGTCAGAAAAAACTTGCAAGACATTAAACCTTTGTAATCAGAATGTTTCCAGAAACTGTTCTTTCTAAGATCTACTAAAAGACCTATTTTCGCTACTGGTTGATGAGACATGCAATCAAATTCCCAAAAAACAGAGCAGTAGCATCAAAATTCAAAAAGAGATAGTTAAAAAGCCTCTCAATTCTCCGCGCTTCCCCTTTTGATTTCATTGTTGTCTTTGGTTTTTACCAGCTCCTTCAGCATCTCCCGAATCTCCTTAATCTGTTCGTTCTGTTGATGCATTATACCTTCCACATTAGCCACCTCCTTTCTTGCTGCCATCGATTCCTGAGCCATCTCCACCATTTCTGCAGCGACTTGTTCCATTGCCTTGGCCAAAAGGTGCTTCAGGACCCAGTACGTGTGAAGAGCTCAGTGGTATAGGGTTAGTCTGCCTCTAGTATTGCCTGGATCAGGTATCTGGGTTGTCCATTCGTCCATCTCAGGGTCCGACGGTTCTTCCAGGACTCTGTTTTCCATAACTTCAATGATTTTCCGGATGTCTTCATTCATTTCTTGATTGTAAGCCTGCTCTGCCTCATGAACCATCCTGCGGATAGATTTCCTTCCCCTTTTTCGCCTTCCCTGAGGCTGGTTTCCCTCCTCTCCGTTGTTTGCTTGCCGGGGTCAACCTCTACCTCTTTGTTCCCGAGCTTTCCTTCTTCTGTCTATTCTGCCTCGTTTAGCATTTTTGCTACTCTGTCCTGTTTCAAAAGTCTTACTCCGAAAACCCTCGTCCTGGTTAATCTCCATGTCTTCTGAGCTTTCGACTTCAATTTTTATTCTGCTCCACTCAAATTGTCTGTCTCTGAAATCCTCCCGCTCTGCCTGGACTTCTTTATCCTAGCTCGCTGCCATCTTGATTCGTTTAAGATGCTGATTTTGGTTCCTCTGCCAGGTCTCTCCTTTCCTCGCCACCTTCTTCAACTTCTTGTTGTCTTTCATCCTTCTCTTGTTCCGCCTTATAGATTTCTCGCCACCTTTCCGATTATGATGAGTTTGTCCTCCACTTCCTTTCTCTCTTGTAACTTGAATGATGCTCTCTTCGGTGTTTTCCGAGATTTGTTTTGGATTGCGTACCTGCTACTCTGAATTATCATTAATTGCTATAGTCAGGGAGGTATGGCCGCCGTCCTTCTGTCCTCTCTTTGCTGCCGAATACACCTGCCTTATCTTCCAGCTCCAGATCTTCACGGTTTTTTGACTACCATTACGTTGTTTCATGGGTATCGTTGTCTATGAGTCGTTTTAAACTATCCCATATTGTCATCACCATTTGATTTGTCCAACTGTCATCCACTTTCCCCATTAATTCCTTACTTCCCCAATTGGCCAAGCAATCTGCAGGCTTATTTCCTTCTCTCTTGACATGAGAGGTGATCTTGTATTCAATATCTTTCAATGTTTCTTCAATTTCTTGGACTATGCTCACTGTTCTCCAACTTTTGACAACCTGCTCCCACTGTTTCCCTTGTATTAATTTTTTAATGGTGTTTATGACCAGGGTTGAGTCACCTTCGATCTCTAACTTCCTATATCCATTTCTTGTCACAATTTTGAGGCCCTGATAAGCCGCCATAAATTCCGCTTCGTTATTACTCATAGTTCCTCCATGTTCTGCATAAATCCATTCTACATCTCCTTGTCTGTTTCTAAAGATTCCTCCATATTCTGCTAGACCTGGATTCCCCTTAGCCGCTCCGTCAAAGTTAAGCTTGATAAACCCTTCCTATGGCCTTTGGAAGACTGTAAGACTTTGGGCAGCGATAGGTTTTTGTTGCTTTGTTTTTTGTTGAAAGACCATCCCTTGTTCCAGGTTCAACCTTCTTAGGATTTCTGCTTCTTCCTCAGAGGTCTTCCAATCTTCCTCTGTCCAAACTTCTGCAAGGATTGATTCCCTGATTTGTCTTAGGGTCCTTTGCCAAACTTCTTCCGGATTTGATATTTTCCCTTGGAAAATTCTTCCATTTCTTTCTTTCCAAATATTCCACACATTGAAACCTGCCACCATGTTCCAGGCTCTTCTTACCACCGAGCTTTTAAACTTTCCTTCTCCCCAATTACACAGAGTTTGTATGATATCCTGAGGATTTCGTTCAATTGTTGAAAATAGATCTTTAGTCTTATCCCATTGGAATTGGGCCATTCTGCAACCATTTAGTAGGTGTTCCTGGTCTTCTCCGTCTTGGTTGCAGAGACAACATCTTGATGGGCCTGAGAATCCTCTTTTTTGGATTTGATCCCAGGTTAGAATACGTTTCCTCCCTACCAACCACACGAACATCTTTATCTTCGGCCACCATTTATTTTTCCAAAGTTTCCTCCATTTCTGCTCGTCTTCCCTCTGCTCTTGCTGGATTTTTATATTATATGCTTCCCTAATAGTGAAAGTTCCTTTAGTTTCTTTTCCCCATCGTAGAATATCATTGCCTCCTCTGTTTTTTATTTTCCTGGACTCTAATTCCTTACTAAACAAGGTTTTTTGTTCCTCCGTTGCATTCCTGTTCCAGTCTTCCATTGTTTTCCATTCCCTCCATTCTTCATTTTCTCTTCCTTCTATCCAATAATCTTTGACCAAAATGAGTTCTTTGTCCATCCCTGTTCTGTAGATATCCTGCATTCCCTGTAGATTCACCATTTTCTCCCTTTGCTGCCACGCTTCCTCCCAAAATCTCGCATTCTGGCCCCCTCTGATTTCCTAAAATATATTTCCATCAACTAATTCTCTGCTTTCGTTAGTCAGGTTCCATATGTCTGATCCTCTTGGTATTTCTTGTTTCCTTAATATTTCTTCAGGAGTTGATGGCATATTATATTTTGTTGTCCATATTTCTTTCCACAGGTCCTTCCCTCCTTGCATCCATCTCCATCTTAATTTGGTTGCTAGAACTTGATTTAGAACACATGGGTCCCTTAGACCTAGTCCGCCTTTTTCTTTTGGTTTAGTTAGGTTATCCCATGAGCAGAGTGCCCATTTCTTTTGTTGCTTAGGCCCTCCCCATAGGAATTTTCTGTATATCTCTATCAGCTTATTGCATATCCCTTTTGGTGTTGCCATTACTGATAATGGATATATCGGGATCGCCTGAATGGTTGATTTGAGCAAAACGACCCTTGCAGCAAGATTCAGAGTACGAAAAGACCAATTTTCAAGTCTTTTCATGATCTTTTCCAAAATGGATCTCCAGTTTTCTATTTTTGGGGATGATGAGTCTAGCATAGTTCCTAAATACTTTGTTGGAAGCTCCCCTTTTCTATAGCCCAAGGTCCTAGTTAAGTGATTTTTGATGGGTTCCACTGTATTAAAAAAGAACGTTCTTGATTTTTCATTATTTACCTCCATACCTAAACCTTTCATAAACACCTCTAGAATTCTCTTTATCCTTCTCACCTCATTCAGGGATACTTTGCAGTATATCATGATGTTGTCCACGAACTGTTGGTGAGTGACTGTAGTATGATTTCCCCATAATCTCAGACCCTGGATTTTCCCTTCCCTTAATTCTTTTTTGAAATATCTACCTAATCCTTCTGCTGTTGTTATGAAGAGAAAGGGGGATAGGGGATCCCCCTGTCGAAGACCTCTTGAAGCAGTTGATAGACTCATTATTTGTAACATTATTGTTGCAATATTGGACATGCAACTTTTCTTTCCCTAATCATTAAAAAAGGAAACAATTCCTTTAACTCTCTTGGGAAACTCTAAGTTGCTATGAAAAATGATAGTTGATAGTAGAATTCTCTTATAAAAATTTTGAAAAACTAAAGTAGGAATCATGGGAGGGGGTTCCAATAAAAGGAGTCTGACAACCAAGGAAGAGGAAGTGAAAAATCTCCTTTGAGGTTCCTAGGAAGACCTACTAGTTGAAAACCTCCTTGTGGAAGTTAATAGGCCTATACAAAAAATGAAAGAAGAAGAGAAAGGAGAAAAATATGAAATAAAAAATATTTGTTTTTCGAGTTTCATATATGTGTTTTCATGCAAGTACTCCTCCACCTAGATAAGGAAAAGAAATAGGTCAGCACCACAAAAAGAGAAAAAGAAAGAAATGAGTAATGAGGAAAGCAAAAAGTAAGAACATAATCAACGTTGGGCTTCTTATCTTTTGTCAACAATACTCAATAAGAACAAATACAATGTCAATCCATCACCCTCATCCATTTCCATCATTCACAATTCTTTCCCATTCATTTTCCTCTCTATCTTAAAATTCTACTAGAAGGTTTTGTTTTACTACAAGACTGGAAAAATACACAGGGAATAAGTTGTTTTGACCATATCTAAAAATATTGCATCATTTTTTCTAATATTTTTAATGGGGATATGCATATGGATGATGGTGACATGCTCAATAAATTTCAAAAAATTCCAGGGCACATTTTTCGAGAAATTTGCATCCATCACCTACAACCATTTTTAATTTTTCTCGACATTCATGAATCCATTGGCTAAGTTTGTTTATGGGGAGGTGCATAAGGATTATGGAAACATGCTAAAGCCATTTCAGCTCAATCTAATCTATTTTTTGAGATATATGGATGAAACAAGGCTGCTACAGGATTGTCCTATGGTGGTACAGAACTATCCAAAATTTCTACAGGATTGAGATCTTCTTAGGGAAAGGAGTCAAAAATCATGTTTCCCCTTGGGAAATGTCAGGATAAATTTATAAAACCTCATTCACCTCTCATCCACTTCATTTAACCAAATTCTTCTCAAAATTCCACCATTGTTCATGAGAAAAATAAGAAAACAAAGAAAATAGACCTTGCCTTCACCCATTCTTCACAAGCTTTCACCACCATCAGAGCTTATGTTCATGTCCCTAGGGTCACCATGATTCATTCAAGTTAGTTAATGAATTTCATGAAGCAACATCAGGTCTGAATGAGGTTTTGTGGAGGGACTGTGTGACTGCTACTAGAAGGATCTCAATCCTATAGCAACATACACAAATCCAACAACATCATAGAGAGAGGATTGTTGTAGCTCCAAAATGAATATTTGGCCACCCTGAAGCATCAAGAGGCCATCCTTGAGCCTTAGAGTAGTCACACGAACCTTGAGGAGCGTATGTAATGTCACCAATTCACTCCAATCACAACAAATCAAACACTGGAAAATACTTACATGAAATAGATATTGTATCAAACAAATACATCATCACATTGTTGTGTTTAATGAGGACATGTAAACAAGAAATAAAATGAAAAATGGCACCTCCAGAGGACGGTTTATGGATCATCATCCTAGAAGAGACATGCATGCACCTACAGTAGTTCGAAATCAGGTAGGCACAAGTATGTGTTGTTCTTCACCTCTCTTGTTGAGCATATTATGGTTAAAAAAATTGTTTTCAATCCACACAAATAAAAAGTATTATAGGATGAAATTGGCTTGTAAACTTGGACAACCTCAACTAGTAAGACTATAGTTTACTCAAGAACTCATGCAATGTGGAAAACAATAAGAATAAAGGATTATAACTACGAGGAGTGGGCCAATGGGTTTGAGAAGTCACAAAGGTGGTATCTAGGGGACAACTCATCCAATGCACTGAAGGAGTAGTAGGCAAGCCAGAACTTCATTTGTACCAAGATGACATTCCAAAAATTGTAAGAGAGGCCCACTACTTCATTGAAGGTTGAGCTAGATGCTCTTAGGGGATGCTTTGGGTGCTACAAAGGAGCTACAGGCTAAGTTTGCAGGTGCTGTTGGAAGTGCTACAAGACTAGTTACCATTGTTAAAGGAGTATGTGAATTGCTACATGAACACAAAAGAGATGATACAAGGTTGAATTAAGAGGATAAAAGGAGCTCAAATCACCAATAATTTTCCTTAAACCCCCCCTGAACATAAATGGGTCATCCTTAAAAGTGGAAGTGGCCACCTCCCTCCTCACTTTCCATACAATTTCATATAGAATTATGATTGCTATAGGCATCTTATAGCAAGCCATCATGAAAGTAAATTTCTTTGAAAATTTTATTTTCTCACATACGAAAGACAAGACAAGAGGAGAGGAAATTTTTCACTAGGTAGCAGGTACCATTCATCTCCCTCTCTATCCAAAAAGCATCAACCACCCTCTACACCCTAGACTGCGCAAAGAAAAATCTTGGAAATTCCCTTCAAATAATTTAAGTAGCAATAGAAGTCATGGGACGAGGTTTCAAGAGAGGAGAGGTACATATCTTATGAGGGTAGGTTGAGTCTTTCAAATTCCCATGAATTTCTGCTGCTTTATGAGCTAAGGTTCTAGATAGAGTTACCAATTCCAAGAAAGCTCAGTGTTCCACATTTCCTTGTTCAGTCCATCATTGAAATGAGCTAGAGAGTGACGAAAGGAGGCACTAACACATTTCCCTTCATAGCCTCATTTTCATGAATGAATCAATCCACCTCAAAAACCCTATGTTGTGGATTGAATTTGTATACTTAACATAGAGGCATTCATTGAAACACAATCCCTCACAAAAGCACAATAAGAAGAGACACCAAAATCTAGTGTTTGAGGTAGGAAAGAAGAGGAAGTGGAAGAGGAAAAGGAAGCAGAAAATATAGAGGAAGAAGGAGGAGAAAAGAAAATAGAAGAAGAGACGTTTAAAGAGAACTCAATATCTCAAAAAATATAAAAACAATGGCATTAGATAAGCCCCTCACCAGAAAACAAAGCTACTACAAGAGAAACATAGTTGCTACAAAAGAATCAAAGTTGCTACATGAAGGGTCATTGTTTCTACAGGAGAAGATAGTGTGCTACAAGAAAGTCTAGTGAGCTACAAAAGACCCATATTTTGAGCAATTTCATCCCCAAAGCATAGGATTTGAAGGAAAGCATCCAAAGGAAGGGTAAATACATATTTCTCCTTGCCATATGTGAACAATAAGCCTGCAAAATTTTCATTTTTTCAGTAGTATATCATATGGGAAACTTCTTATGAAAGTTTATGAATTAAAAATGAAATAGGGATGTTTAATATAAATTGAGCTTGATAAGAAAGAGAATTGCAATTATTTTTAGAGACATAAAACTTTAATGCCCACAAGCAAGTAGAAGAAGCAGAAGAAGAAGTTGGGGAAGAATGGTAAGAGGATGGAGGATGATAAGATGTGTCAAAATTTCTTTTGGGGTATCTTGGAATGCAAGGGATGGATGTAGGACCATGAATGAGGCACGGTTAGGTCATTAAGTTTCTTAGAGGATGACCAACACTTTTAGTAGGAAGGTATCGTGGGCCTTCAAATTAGACATAAATTAAGGCCCGCCTAACCATCATTTAGCACATTAAACCTCTCTTTTTACATTACATGACATATTTTTAACTATAATATGTTCATTAGGAAGGTTTAGAGATAATTTCATATTTGTGCCTAATATTATTTGTTTTTGTAGAATATTGTGAGAATATTTGACAAATTATGAAGGCTTGGAGGATGAGATAATCTAGGGACTTTCTCCGTGATATAGGATGGAAAATATTGGATGATAAATAAACAAAATATCATGAAATTATTGACAAATTATGGAGCTCCACTGATTGAGAAAATATAGGAATGTGTTCCCTGTCATTTAATGGAAATTTCCAATGTTGGGAACTAGATCCACATTTTGAGGGATTCTGGAGTGTAAAGTTGTGTCCTCTCAAAGAGAATGCATCCTCATCACTTTGTAGAAGTAACAATTCGATTTGGCCTCTAGGGGCATGCATTTATTAGTCTTCTTGTGGATAAAACTTGTTGTTTAGAAACTCCACTTTCATTTCTGGCAATGGTGTACTTGGATTGATTCAAATAATGAAATCTGGTTCCATTTTTAGCTTCTAAATATTGGTTTCCTTCATAACACTCTGATTATACTTTCTTTTTCCATCCCTGGAGCCTCATATGTCCTCTTTTATGATTTCTTTATTTCCATTGAATGTATTTTTCACTTGCATCTTGTATTTCTACAGTTAGTGTCCATGCCTCTTTTGTTGTAGGTTACATTGGTTAAATGATTGAAGTGATTTATTATGAGATTTATTTACAGATTCACAATAATTATGCATCCTTAGAAAATCTTTGAAAATTCATATTCATCATTGAGCTACTTGGATTGGTTTACTAGTTCACAAATCTAGAATTTTTGAAAGTCTCTTTGTTCATAACACATTCATAATAGTAGTAATTTTCTTCTATTTTTTAGAACGTTTTAATGATATTCATTCGAGTTAATTATTTGAGTCATTAAAACATCCAATTTAAAAATAAAAGAATTACCCCATAGTCTTTTCACTTTATTAGGTTAGGCATTCGGTAGGTTAACTAGCTCGCTAGTTCTTGAATTTTTGGTTTTTAGAGTAGCAATTTTATACTATTTTTTAGCACATGTTAGCAAGGTTATTTTTGAGTAATTCCTCTTCGAATGGAGTCCCAGAACATCCTACTTCATACAAAAAATTGTCCCATAAAATTTTCATTTTATTTTGTCGGGCATTCAACAATTTATCTCGAGGAGTAGCAGTCCTGTAGAAATTTGCTTTGAGATCTTCCTTGCCAAAATTCACTCGTACTTCATGGTAGAAGCATATTTATAGCCTATGAATGTTATGAGGCAACTTTGGTTGAGTTGATGATTGGTTACATTTCCATTTTGATCTTACATTGCTTGCATCTTGAATGTTGATTTCTTCAATTAGTCTAGATTTCATTTCAACAATTTACTTTATGCAAAGTGTGATTTCCTTCTTGCAAGCATAATATAGAACTCCTTTAATGTCACTTCCTTTCTAGCAACATAGAATAGATTTTATTATTTTTATAATAGATCTCCTTTCATCCATTTACCTTCCAACAAAAGTAGAATAGTTTGTTATTTATGTTTTGCAACTTATGGTTGGTGGCATACCTAGATCTTTTCTCAATTGAAGTTGCTTCATTTTCTTCATTCACTTGAATAAAAGGATGTCATAATTGGAAGAAGAATTGTCTATTTCACATCCACTGTTGACCCCTCTTAAGTTTGTATTAACCTCAAGTCTATAATTTAAGTCAATAGCCTCAAGAGTTGCAACATCCTTGTTGCAATACTTGGGGCTCATCAATGGTGTTCGTCTAAGGGGGAGGAGTCTATACTAGCCCTTGGTTTAAATTTCATGTAATAAAGTTGATAAAGGAAAAATAAGAACAAGGTCATGGGACACGTATTCCAAGTTGAATGTTTGGTCAGAAATCCTAGTGGGTGTTGATTCTGTTTGTTATGGCTAAGGGAAAATTGACAAATTCATTGAAAAGGAAAATAGGTATTAATTGACATTTTATTTATGAAAATATTGGAAAATAGGAAAAAAGGGAGATGAAAGGTCACATGTTGCATGAGTAGGAAATTGAAGGAAAAATGGTGGAAAATGAAAAATATAGAGGCCTCAGTGATAAAAAGGCTTATGAGGATTAGTTCACAACTTTTCTCAGTTGAGCTTTTGACATTTATATGGTGGAGCTCTCTCTTGATTCTCTCATACTTTTACACACTTAGGGAATTCTTGGAGCACTCTCACATTGGAGAAAGGAAGGCAAATGAAGGATAAGGAAAGTAATCAACAAGCAAGGAAAAGTTGGATCAAGTAGCTACATCATGAATACTAGCAGATAATAGGTTGCATGTGTGATTTCTTATCTAGTTGATGAATGCATGGTACACGCACATAAATATTTGGTTCTTTTTTTGTCATTGGAATGGTTTTTTCTAGGTGGGACAATGGTTTTATCCTTTCCTTCCCAATTTCGGATAGCCATGGTGCAATGGGGTTCTTTCATTCGGCTGAGCTTTGGATTTCAAGATCGTTTTCGAACCAGGTGAGGTGGTCTCAGGAAAATTCCCAAGGGCATAGGAATCCATTGATTGGTTTTGGAGGGATTTCTGTAAAGCCTAAGTGTGGAGATGGGAAAATTCCTCAAGGCATTGGTGAAGAAAATCAGAGGCGCCCAAGCTTTTTTTGGGCCTACTGATCCCTTGAACAATTTTGGAAAGATTATGGTAAAGCATAGTTGTTATGAGCTTGTTTCAGGCCTATGAATCCCTTGATATGTTTTGGAGAAATTGCAGGTAAAGCCTCAGGGTGGAGGTAATTTAATCTCCGCTAAGCATTGGTTGTTTTTTCTTGAGTCCCACATTCATGCTCGGAATATGTAATGGGGGTGACTACATTAAACAAAGAATTGGTTCAGCTCAATCTATGGTTGGGTGGTACATGGAAGTCCCTGACCTGGTTTCCTTTTGAATACATTAATAAGCACTCTTTTCCTCTTGTATTTCATAAGTATTTTTACTTTTTATTATGTGGTTTTGATAGTTATTCTATCATGGTTAATATTCTAGTAATATGTTGGCTATAAGCATGCTTTTATAATAGGTTCTAGTTAAGGGTCTTGACATGTTTTTATTTTTTGATGGATGGTTTTGAATTCATGAGATAATATATGTGATTGCAACTATTTTGATAGGGAATTAGACCTTATTTATGATTCTCAAATAGATATTAGACACCTATGTTTAGATATGCATTCATGACCTGTAGCTTACATGTTCTCAACATGTTTGACGAAAGGAATATCATGCTAAGGCCTGGTTAGGTCAAGTATTTGATACAAAAAAATTGTTAATGGCTTTTTCCTAATGTTATTTATCATTCTGGAAATTCTTGCTGAGTTTTTGGCAGTGGTCTGGAGACTAACCTACAATTTAGGCTCAGAATCTAGGAATGCACTCTCTAAACTGGACGTTTTAGGTAAAAGCTGCTACTTGGTACGCATATGATTGTGGGTGGAGGCCCTCGACCACATGTAGGCCTTGTCATGCATGCATTTGGAAGACTAGGTCACTAAAAAAAAAACATGCATGCTCAGGGTTTGGGCACTAGGAGTGATTATTTGGATCATATGTGTCTTTTAGATTTTGAGGAAGGTCAGTATGGTTCCATTTGGTCAATTCTACTTTCTTAACTATACTTAGGAGGTTGAGTCATGATTCGGATCTTGGGGGGAAGCCCCCAAGATCTAGAAAATTGAAATGCATATGTGTTCTCCTCTTTTCTTTTGGAATTTCAATTTTCTAGATCTTGGCAGCTTAGCCCCAAGATCCAGATAGGTTCATGGCATAGAAGCCCTCATCTCATGTTACCCCAACAAGCTAGTGAAAGTAGGTAAATGTGGGAGGGGAGTTTAAAATAGGAAATTTATTAAATTTTAATTATTTAATTCATGCGACATGGTGACATAGTGGATATGTATACTCCCAACCAAATATGAGAAAATAGAGTGGCAGTAAGCTTGAGTTGTGCACATTAACTTACATTTAATTATCAAGTCTAATGGTAGGTAAAATATCCTTTGGTAAGTGGTAATGTAGGTCTAATTATTGTGAAATACCAACTCACTCCCATATTTAACAACAAAAAATTAAAATATGTAGCAAACCCTATTGACAAATATAAAATTTTACTATATAAAATTTATGGTAAACATTATTTATGACTAGAATTCAATAATGGATCTTAGTATCATCATTACTCCTACAACAGGAGAGATTCATTCCTGTAACCTATCTATATAAATAAAATCTAAAACTAACCACTTTTTAATGTGTAATTTGATATATCTATCTCAACTTACTATATTACTTATAGACAGGAAGGTAGCCTAAATAGAGTATGTTGAAGCAATATACTAAAATCTATTATAAGATTGAATAATGGGGTGTGTTATAAAGAATATCATATCCTAGTTGGAATAAGAAGGACAAAGTATAGTAAATGGGATCCTTTATATTCAAACATGCTTCTATTTTGGCATCATATTTGTGTTTATTTAGTTATTAAGCTTCATTTATATTAGCTTCATTGTGGCCCATGGGGTGTAGAATAGGCGATGATGGGGTGTATTGTTAATTCACTCCATGATGTGAATGTCACATGTTTGAAACTACATGGGCAAAAATATAACCATGCTAAGGGTTGGTCTGACCCAGGATGGGTGTGATCTCTAGGTGATTTTGATAGCTTAGATATATTAGTTCGTTATATATTGAATTATTTTTCCCTGATTGTTTGAGACAAAAAAATTATTCTCTTTAATAATATAGTTTATTTTATTTTTCTATTATATATCTAAATGTGATTTTCATAATTTTTTCATTAGGTTTAATTAATTTTTTATAAGAATACAATTTTCAAAATTATATGATTTATAATGGTGGCCATACTAGTTAGACCCATGAACTATTATTCATATTTGTGGTATAAGTGCTCCATTAATTCAATCATTCTGCACGAAACATTATATCTATCTCATAAGAGGGTATAACAAAGGATCCTATTGATATCTCTACTTATTAATATTTTCCTTGTGAGGAACTGTATAATTCGCCTCACAGTTAATGTGTGTTCACTCTGCATTATTTGGACATGTTTTTGCAATTTTACCCAAAGTTTTGGAAAAATCCTTAATATTTCTATTTTTCTATAACCTCAAAAATAATTTTGCAATTTTTGGCAAATATTATTTGTAATTTTTCAATGGCTGATGTAGCTATAATGGTACATAATTCCCCTAGTGGAGAGCATTTTATTTTTGGTATTTGTTAATTCCTTATAATTCATTTCAAAATAAATAAATAAAAACTAATTTTTTTAGTGGTCATTTCATTGGTTAGTGCTCTGACAATGCTCTAAAACTGGCATTTTTATGTTACTATGCTACTCAATGATACGTAAATTGATGTGGTTTTATGCCCTTTGCATAAGCGAGAGGGGGGCTGAACAAATATGCAATTATTATAAGTGGCCATTCCATTGGTTAGTGTTCTGACCCACTCACATTATTGGTTTGTAGGTCCTTTGCAAAGTCGGGGGCCACTGAACAATTTTGTAATTAATATTATTATTTTTCTTGGTGTTGTTCTTTTATTACGTGGAGGAGGGACTATGTGCAGGAGGGTCGGGTGCAAAGGTAACAATATTTTGTAGAAATGAAATTAATTTCAAACTTCTTTTATACATATTTAGTTGTCTTGGAGAGTGGTTGCATAGAGATGTGAATCTTTACATAATGAAGGATGTGTAGAGGATGGGGTGTGTGCAAGAGAATGAGGATGTAGAGGGAACATTAAATAATTTCAGTATGAAAAAAATCTCAAATCAAAATTATTATGTTTCATTATGCGAAGATTTTATTGTGTAGGTACTTTACTGTGTGGAGGACGGGCTATGTATGGGAGAATATGGGTGTAGAATGAAGGATGATTATTTTTTATTGTGAGGATATTTCTTGTACGAATCTTTCCTTGTCTAAATATTTTCCTATGCGTAGGAAGGGGTATATGTAGATGAAAAAGGGGGAAAATGTGTTGGAAACTAGATCACTATTGAGAGGGGGGGGGGGGTGAATCAGTAGTGAAGGCACTTATAAACTTTTTCTCCAATTAATTATTATTTAACCATGCATAAATTGAAACACAAAACTAGAGATGAAAGCATCAAATATAAAAATGAAACCATGAAAGAAATCAACACAATGGACACAGATATTTCTGGTGGAAAACCCTCTCCAAGGAAGCAAACCACTTGCTGCAGCTGCACTGCTCAAATATTCTATTAGTCAAGAAATATATTTACATATAGATATAATGACTACTATTAAATTTCAACTCATTCTCATGTGGGTCTATAGACTACCATCCATTGAATTCCACCATAATCAACAATCCTCAGCCTGTTACTCCTGAACTATCACTCGACTCTACAAAATCCAATTTATTGGAAGCCACGATGATCAACGATCCTCGATTAATTTCTTCTTAACTGACCAACCACCATTATATTGGGAAAATTTCTCACTTATATTGATTTTTTCGGAGTCCTTCAACTCCTCTCCTCTATGTGGTTCTCATTTCATACATTTTCATACTAGAATTGAGAAATTCTCAACATGAGCATCACAACCACATATCTTCAAATATCACAACTAAAACCAAATATGCACCAAAAATTTCAATCAAACTCTCCACACACTTCAATTAAACACTATTTCTTCTCGTTGCTCTTTATACAAAATGTTGGTTGAAACATACTCTAATATATGTTGCAATGCGTGCAAACTATTTAGGAAATTTTGCATCACACAACTCACACAGCTTGCCTACAATCCTCCAAAATAACACTCACTCCACACACTAGAGAATCAACCAAACTATAATTGAACTATTTCCAATATATAGTTAAAGTGATATGCTCAAGTCAATAATTACCAAGAACTATTGAGCTCCACAAACTCTATTCATATGCATGATTTGATTCAAATTTAGCTCATTGACTTTATCAATCTACTAAATCCACTTTCCTTTTGATATTTTCCACTTTGATTAGCTTCTAGAGGCCCCACTAACTTTTCTGACCATATGTCGAAAAGTTTTGATCAAGAATTTCGCCATAATACCAAAATTAGATGAGTTGAGTTAGGAATGTGAAAAGCTCGATCACACACAAAATACTGCTCAAACTCGACTGGAGCTCCTCAATTTCTCCCACAAGTCTTCCTACAAGGGACTATAAAGTTTCAATCGCTTTGATGACCCATCATCCATGCGACTAGGGCAAAGGATGAGGAAAACTCAAACCACTTCTGTACATACCTCTCCGAAAATTCTTAGACACCTTTACTAGCTCCTCAACTCATCTCGAATCCTCTATAACAAGTCTGCAACTGATGATATAGGCCAAGAACATTTGCAACAAGTCAGTGGAAAGTAGTCGCTAGTCTGCCATCCTCATCACTAAGATCAACACCTTCACATCCTCATGCAGCAATGACAACCTATCCAAACACCTCCAACACTTGTAGCAACATATCTAACTCTTGTAGAAGCATCTCCAACTCCTGGAGCAACAACATCATGTTCATGAGCACTAGTATTGTAGCAAGAATGTTGCAACTCTTGGGCTACCAGCTTTACTTTGTCAACCCGGAGTTCGTACAAACCTGGAGGTAACAGTGTTGTATACAGAAGTAAAAGTGATGGTTCTTCCTCTTGTCACGATTCAACTGGCGAGAGACCACTGGGGTTTTCAAGCTAGACTTCTATGGAGTTAGAAGAAGGTTGGTTTCTTGATGGAAGAAATGGAAATATCCTCTAAGGGAGAGCTACTCTACTGCAATAATGGAAAATACAGAAATTCAATGCTAAATCACACCATTTCCTAATTAACTGCAATGAAACTATGCTTTGTAATAATGCTAAATTAACATCAACCAAATCCTAATATCTAAGCATGGAAGTAAGAAGCATAAAAAATCACTAATGTGCAAGTAAAGGGACTGAAATAAATCTATTTTTGTCTCTCTATCTTTTCATGCAAAATCAAGTATGCAAACCAATATCTTTTGGTGATGTGGCGGGTTAATTAAGGATTTTGGAGGATGGATGGAAGGGTTAGGAGATGGTTGGATGGTGTGGGAGACCCTTGGGATGATTTTGGTGACTTCCTAGAGGTTTTCCCTCAATTTAGCCTCAAAATAGGCCATTTTAGGAAAACTTACAGGATGTACTACATCTAGATATTTCTCCAAATCTAGCTCCGCTACCCCATGTAGAGAATCCGATGGTAGGTTAACCTGATCATGAAATATAAATCAAAGCATAATACTATAACCTACTTCTACTATCAATTTACGGAAGCTTAAATATTGAGCTGAACAATATAACCAGAAGAAGAAGAATCAATGGCACAATACACATGAAAATACTTTGGGGAAAGCCTCAGCTAAAAACCCCACACTATTGTATTATCATACATGGTGGAAATACATAGGAATTATACAAAGCCTTAGCTCTCATAGCTAGCCAGCTCTCAGTACAATCCTCATAGATGCTCACAGGCAATCTTGGCTTTTCTCCAGCCTTCCTCTCTGCCCTTCAAGCTCCTATTTCCTTGTGATGTTCCTTCTGGATGATTTACCTTCTACCAAGTGGAAAACCTTTCCTCCAAAACTGCGCAATCTTCAAGGATAAATCCTTGACTACATGCATGAGTTTTCTCCATGAGAAAACACATGCAACTGATAGTACATTTTCCTTGAACATTAATCTTAACTGGGTCTTTCTCAGAATAGACATGCATGATTTTCTAATAAGGGAATCTTCAGTTAACTGGAGTAGCACTAGTTGAGTGCATTAATGCATCAGCTAACTATTAACTCACTATTAGTTCCTTAAATAGTTTGGAACTAATTTAACCAAACTTAACTCAGTAAACTGAGTTAACTAATTAAAACTCAAATATAACTCAATCTTATCTCCTTAATCTAAGGAATAACTCTTGCATGAATTCAAAAAGACTTCTAACTTGAATTTCTCCAACTAATTAATTTGAAATAAATTAATTAATTATTTCCAAGTAGCTGTTAAGACTAAATTCGATTTTAATTCACAATTTAATTCAAGGACAAATTAAATTGGAATATTCTTGTTTCTGTATTTCAACACTCCCTCTCAACAAGAAAGGGATTATCTTCCACCTCGATCCTGTCTCGATGGAACTTGAATTTACACTTTGAGAATGCCTCTGTCAAAATGTCATCATCTTTCTCCTCTGTCGAAATATACTATAGCAACATGATCCTCTCAACTGGTGAAAAGCCACGGGCAACAAATATTGCCTTATGCTTCTCCACACTACCATCGGCAACTTGCTTTACCTTGTAAAGCCAATGGTAACTCACAACTGACTTGTTCTCCGGTCTCATAACCACGTCCCAAACAATGTTACAAACTATGGAGGCATACTCCTCCACCATAGCATCAACCCAATTCGATTGCTGCACTGCTTACTCAAAGGAAGATGGCTCGGTCTCAACACATTCCCCAGTAAGGGCCATGTATCTAGTGTACCTCTCAGGTGACCTCCTCTGTCTGTACTAAGAAGATGTTGCTCTCACATTCTCTCTCGCATCCTCCAATAACTTGTCAGCTTCTTTTGTGCGCTTACATCCATCTCTAGAAGACTCTACTTGAGTGGATGTCTCCACTCCTAGAACCTCTGCATGTGGCTGCTCCATATCAGTGCGAGGCTCCTCCTCCTTAGGAACCAACAGTTCCTCCGTAGCCTATAGTTGGAGCTCCCTCTCAAGGGAAACTAGCATGGCCTTCTGCTCATCAAACTTGAGATCTCTGCGAACCACTATCCCCCGACTAGTAGGCAAGTACCTCGACTCTGTTGTTGGCTCAAGCTTCTTACGTGCATCCTTTATCACATGAAAATATATCAATGAGCCAAAGATCTTGAAGTGACCCACATTTGGTCTCTTACCATAGAGAGCTTCCTTTGGTGTCTTCATCCCAGGTATGTGATGCGGGCTTCTATTCTACAAATAGACCACTGTCTTGTATGCCTCAGCCCAAAAGTGATGTGGTAGGCCTTGGTCATGTAGCATTGCCAGTGTTGCCCCTAAACCAGTTTTTTTCTTCCTCTCAGCCACCCCATTCTGCTGTGGGTTATGAGGTGCCGTCAACTCTCATTTAATTCCTTCCATTGTGCAGAAGTCCTTAAACTCTTGAGAGACATATTCTCCACTGTTGTCGCTTCTCAAGGCCTTTATCTACTTCCCTGACTCTTTCTCGACCAAACTTTTGAACTCACAAAACTTTGTGAAGGTTTGGTCCTTCTTCTACATGAAATTAATCCAAGATTTACGAGAATAGTCATTAATGAAAATCACATAATAACTTTGCTTCGCTATGGATGCCTTTGAGAATGGTCCACAAAAATTAGTATGAAATTGCTCTAAGATAGCCTCTGCTCGACTGTCTCGATCACCAAAAGGAAGACTTGGTGTAATATTTCAAGTTACAACCTTTGCATGTGTCAACTTGCTCAAGTTTACCTTTGTGAATTCTTGTAGATGTCTGTTGCATTATCTTCAAAGCCCCATGATGCAAATGGCCCAACCGCCTGTGCCACAACTTGCCAATGTCTTGGCTCTGCACCAGTTCTGCTTTGATACACAATGTTGCATAATCATCAACCTCTAGTTTATAGAGATTCTTCACCTGAATCCCTATCCTGTTGGTCTGACCCATGGCTATGTGTCTTAGGAACACCTTTCCTTTATTGAAGACAACATCGTAGCCTTTGTCCTCCAAAATTGTGACTGATACCAAGTTCTTCTTTAGTCCAGGCAAATACATCACATCTGCCAAGGTGAGAGGAGCTCCATGCTCCCTCTGAAAAGAAACCGTGCCCACTCCTGAAACATTATACCTTCCATTGTCATCCATATCTATGCGCATCTTGAGGTCTTTCTCCGCCAGGTTACTGAATAAATTTTTATCACCGGTCATGTGGAATGAGGCTCCACTGTCAAGATACTAGACACAACCCATCATCGATGACACCATGCATGCGACGAGTGTAAAGTCCATTTCGAATTGAGAGGCTAATGCCTCACCTTCCGATCCTTTCGAGGATCCATTCTTGGACTTCTTCAATGGGAAATTAGTCACATAATGTCCCATATTGTGAAAAATCTTACTTTACACATGTCACCCTTCTTCCCTCCATGAGAAGAATTTGATTTGAAATGGGAAGCCTCCCCCTTCCCTTTCCTCGCCTTACTTGCTAGGGCTAGATTTTCTTCATCATCATTCTTGGATGAAGAACCATCTCGTGTGCTCCTCCTGATCTCCTCCTACATAAGATCCGACCATAGTTGTTCCCAATCTGGTAGTTTCTCCCTTCCATTCACAGGGTCCTGGTAGCTATTCCAACTCTTTGGAAGGCCGAGGAGAGCAAGGTTCACCATATCATCATTGGTAGTAGTTATTCCCACACTGCCAAGCTCATCTCTGTAGGTGTTATAGACATATTTTTTCACTTCAACTCCATTCTTATATGTCGATAAACTAGGGCTCTTCAACCCCTAAAAGAGTTGTTTCATACCCTAAAAGTACATGGTCATCTGATTACATCATTCGCCAAAAGTTCCACCTGAGAAACCATCCAAAAATGGCCTAAACTGAACCATACTGACTGCTACACTGGCTAGGTGTGATGCATACTGAGTGATACACTACTCAGGTGCGATGCATACTGATTAGGCCTTCTATAGGGTGTGATGGGCGAGGATGAACAAATGTCCGAGACAGTTTGCTAAGTGGTTGCTCATGGGATCTTCTAGAAACTTCTCCTATGAAACTTGCCTCTGTGAATTCGCCTACGGATGAGTAAGAGATCTAAACTTCAGTTATCTCTTCTCTTGTGGAGCCAAATGTAACAAGTGGAATGACACTAATCAAAACCCCAGAGGTGACTCACACCCTTGCACACATCTATAAATGGATCCCTCATCTAAGAGATCTAGAGGCTGGAATTTTGTGAATTGCAAGGAAGTGTTGATAGTTTGTAATTGAGAAAAAGGGCATTCTATTGTTGGTGTGATCTTGCTATTTCATGAGATGAAGAGGACTTGATGCTGGGAGGATGATGGTGGATCAGAAAACTGGTTTGTAATTCTCCCTTCTATTTAATAAAGTTCTTCAAGTTTTCTTCCATATGATTGTGCAATTGTGAATGTTATCATTTATGAATGCTATTATATGTTCATTATGTATCTAATTCTGTAATGTATATGTTGTAATAGATCAAGATGCTTTGAAAGTTCTTTGTTGCTGTGTGTCTACAGGTACTCTCCAAGTGGGATAAGTACGGGGAGGAGTTGCAAGCTCTGTCAAGGGGGGGAGAGGTCAAGCAAGGGATGAAACGAAAGTTCCAGGTTGGTTCCATTCTCTTTCTCTTATCCATTACACATAGAAGAAATCGTTGAATTGCTTTGAACAATTGTTTCTAGGGTAGTTGCCAAACCTAGAGGGCAATTCGTTTGAAAAGGCACTAGTTTTCCCAGAAATAGTAGGTGGTGAGCTTGTTCAGATATGTGGAAATAGTATGTCCCTTCTCCATATTGATTCTTCGAAGCTTATCATTGAGCGCCAATTTCCTTTGGTCGCTACTGTTCTGGTAGAGGTCCATCAATGTCTTCCACATTGAAAATGGAGCATCCTTCACATGGAGACTCGAGACAACATGGTCTCAATCTCCCTCAAGGATGATCCATCTCACCTTCACCACACACTTCTTCCACTCAGCCAACTCTTGTGCATTAGTTGAAGCTGGCTTTGGGATTTCTTGATCAATGAATCCCTTCAAGCCATTGTCTTCTAATACATCCTCCATTCTATCTCCATGCTATGTAATTCAAGCTACCTTCGAAGGCATACTTGACTCTCAAGCCATAGAACACCATTGGCCAACCTTGAAGTATGATATCAATTCAATTTGCACCTGTAACCCCAAACTTCAAACTTCAAATTCTCTTCTCAGTATACTATTCACAGCTCTGATACCATGTAGAGATTTCTACAAGTCTAGCTCTGATACCATTTACAGAATCTGATGGTATGTTAACCTGATAATGTAATATAAATCAAAGCAGAATACTATAACCTACTACTATCAATTTGTGGAAGCTTAAATATCGAGCTAAACAATATAACCAGAAGAAGAAGAATCAATGGCACAATACACATGAAAATACTTTGGGGAAAGCCTCAGCTAAAATCCCCACACTAGTGTATTATCATACATGGTGGAAATACATAGGAATTATACAAAGCCTTAGCTCTCATAGCTAGCCATCTCTCAGTACAATCCTCACAGATGCCCACAAGAAATCTTGGCTTCTCTCCATCCTTCGTCTTTGCCCTCCAAGATCCTATTTCCTTGCGTTGTTCCTTCTGGATGATTTACCTTATACCAGGGAAAATTTTAAGAACCACCCTAAATTTATATGCATAATAAATGGTGAATCCACATGATACATAGGAAAAATGGGAGGTGATTTTATCACTAATATATATATATATATATATATATCTATATATATATATATATATATATATATATATATATATATATATATATATATAGATATAGATATAGATATAGATATATATATATATATATATATATATATATATATATATATATATATATATATATATATATATATATATATATATATATATTTGGTGAATCTCTCACCAGATTATATTATCTTGTAAAATCATGGCGAATCTTTCACTGAATTATAAAATCTTGTAAGATCTTGGAAAATCTTTCACTGAATAATAAAACATTGTGAATTCTTGGCGAATGTTTTGTTAAAGTATGAAACCATATATGATAATAAAAAAACATATTCATTAAATTGTAATATACTAACATGCATATTTGGAAAAAAGAAACATAATTTTCACTTCCTACAAACAATGTTAAGTTTTAGTGGCCATGTTTGTCATGGTAGGAGAGATTAATGTTTTGCCAAGCTATCAAATTTCTTTCTTATTCCATAGACTCCAACTATGAGATAAAAAAAAACACATCAATTTTGTTTACCCCAACACACCAACAAGTAGCAAGCCCTAACTATATAATATAATGAAGTAGTAGGTATCCCAAAGGCCTGAAGGGGATCTAATGGAAAGAATTGATCGTTGTCAGAAGCCTTCCAATCAATATATAAACATATAAATGTAGATTTATTATTATTTTAATTGGAAACCTTCAATTAAATAATAAAATTTAATTACGCCTCTCCCAATCTAAATTTCTTAGTAGCATAATTCACTACCTTCATACCATTTTTAACAGCATTGTAACATGTGGATTAATTTCCTTTTTGGTGCACAATCTCCGCCTTTTAGGACAATATGGTGCAGTGACCCAACCCCTACAGATCATTACGACAAACTAAGAATAGCAGAGAAGATGAAAGGTTGTACAAACTAGCATATTTTTCAAACAACTAATCCAAGATCAGTACCTTAACTTTTTCATGAAGATATCATATTGAGAATATTTGAAAAATGGTGGGAAATCTAGGCAGCAACTATCTCTCTTCTGCGAGGGTGATGCGGAAAGGGTTAAGATTTCATTGTTTTGATTTTTTTTTGTTAAATCAGAAAAACCAATATTAATCGAGATATCGGTATTTTTTACTAAATTTTGTGAAGTGACTAAATGTAGATTTAACCATTCACCTTAAGATTTTTTTTACAATATAATTTCCTAAGTCTATCTAATATCTTCATTATCACAAAAACCAACCTATATCCATGTTAACTCCACACCTACCACTCTTAAAGGGATGAAATCTATTTATCCCTCCCAGCACTTGGTAGACCCGGAATTAAGATGGATCTAAGCTGATAGAATTTCCCCTTTAAATAGTCTATGCTCACATGAATACCATGGTATTACCATGGGTCAATACCATGGGTTATCATAAACCTGGAGCTTAAAAACTACTATTATTAATTTATAAAAATTAATAAAATTAATAATTGATTTTTATTTTATTTTTTTTAATTTAACCAAGTTAAAATGTTTAAGTGGCATTAAATTACAAGATCCATTTTTACTCTTGATCTACCAAGCCCGAGAGGGATCAAATATTTTTTCACTCTATGTTAGTTTGCATATCACAATATTTGATCCAGTGTAAAGATGGATCTATGCTAGTTTAATCCCCCCCTTTAAATACGTTGCATTCCATGTGAATACCATGGGTCAATACCATGTGCCATATTTATTTTTATTAATACTAATATTAGGATTAATAATGTTTTTTTGCATGGTATTAATAATAATTTGGCCCATGGTATTTGGGCCATAGGCTTCACCTAAATATAACACATTTTTTGAGTGCTTGTAAATATAAGGTGGCTTATGGAGTAAATATAAAAATGTTTTATTTATTTACCATACCTCTCATTTATTTATACTTTTATTAATTTACCATACCTTCTTTATAAATATGGTATTTGGCCCATAGGATTCAATTAAATATAACCTCTTTTTTGAGCCTTCATAAATAGAAAGAGGGTTATGGACTAAATATAGAAAGAGGTTTTATTTATTTACCATACCTCCACTTTATTTATATTTTTATTTATTTACACACTTGCGTGTTCATAAATATAAGGTGACATATGGAGTAAATATAAAAAAATGTTTTATTTATTTACCATACCTCTCGTTTATTTATATTTTTATTAATTTACGATACCTCTTTTATAAATATGGTATTTGGTCCATAGGATTCACTTAAATGAAACTTCGTTTTTGAGCCTTCTTAAATAGAAAGAGGGTTATGGACTAAATATAAAAAGAGATTTTATTTATTTACCATACCTCTAGTTTATTTGGATTTTTATTTATTTACCATACCTTTGGAGTAAGTATAAAAAGAGATTTTACTTTAACTATCATGAATAAATTTTCTTGAACGGCGAATGGAAGATTGTAACTCCTAATTTCAAGGGCTAAAATTACTTTTTTTACCCTCTCCCTTAAAATAAGGTGGGCTGACCTCCATCCCTAATTTTTTATAAAATAAATTTGAGGTGATTTGTAACAATGTACTATGATACAAAATATTTGCCCAATAAAAATATGAAACCCCTTAATTTAGCCCAAGGGCGAAAATTCGCCCCTAAAATTTTTCATGCCTTATACCAAGTGGAAAACCCTTCATCCAAAACTATGCAATCCTCAAGGATAAATCCTTGATTGCATTCATGACTTTTCTCCATGAGAAAACACATGCAACTGATAGCACACTGTCCTTGAACATTAATCTCAATTGGGTCTTTCTCAGAATAGACATGCATGAGTTTCTGATGAGGGAATCTTCATTTAACTAGAGTAGCACTAGTTGAGTGCATTAATACATCAACTGACTATTAACTGACTATTAGTTCCTCAAATAGATTGGAACTAATTTAACTTGATTTAACTCAGTAAACTGATTTAACTAATTACAACTCAAATATAACTCAATCTTATCTCCTTAATTTAAGTGACGACTCTTGCATGACTTCAGAAAGACTTCTAACTTGAATTTCTCTAACTAATTAATTTAAAATAAATTAATCAATTATTTACAAGTAGCTATTAAGACTAAATTAGATTTTAATTCACAATTTAATTCAAGGACAAATTAAATTGGAATATTCTTGTTGCCATATTTCAACACTAGAAACCTATAGGATTCCCTGTAAACCTACAAAATATAGCCGAGAGAAAAATGGAAGGTGTTGGAGGTGATGGAAGGCTTAGGGAAGGTGGTCGATGGGTGGAATGAAGTGAGGAGAGGTCTAGGACCACTCGACAGTCAAAAACAAATATAGAGTATGGTTGGATTCGCTCAATGCGCTTGGAAGCATTTCTATGAAAAATGATGAAAACTAGTGAAGGCTATGGTGAAAACAAGGAATGACTATGGTGGATGGAGTGGAAGGTGGTTTCTGGCTATGAAGTCTATGTCTCCTCCTGAAGCACTTGCTCTGCATAAAACATGTATAATTCCAAAAAGCTATGTAAACAAGAAGCATTCTCATAAGCCAGAAAAGGAGAATTAATGAACTAACTGCCTACATGATGCATGAGGAAAGTTGCTGAAGGGAATGAAAGCATGGATGAGATATATTGCAAGAGTGAAGATAGAAGAGATAGAAATGAAATCCTACTTTTAAAAACTGATCAAATGCTAACGTAAATACAATAAACTCTAAATATTATGCAAGAAATAGAAATCTGTGTTTTTCGGGTTGCACAAGGGTCCCTTCCTGAAATCATGATCCCAAAGGGAGGAAATGGGGCCAATATGCCCACTGAAAACCTTTTGGTACTCCTTTTATCCTTGCTAACCTACTACTAAAGTAAGGCACAAATGGAAGCAAACTAATAAACAACCAATCCAATCTACACTACTTGCAATGAAAACACATCTAAAAGCAAATTAACAATGAAGCTATGAGACTAATATAAAAATACAGATACAATAAAGAGGAGCCTTGGCTGCTAGGGTTGGGCCCTAACCCAAGAGCTTCAGCCCTGTGAGTTAACTCAATGCTGGCTCAAAACAAAACTCATTCTTATTACCAAAACAGAAAATTACATCAATAAAACTTTCACAACTCTGGAGCTTGAAAATAGCTTAAAATTTTACAATAAAAATTCAAATACTAATGAGGCTGTAGGCCTCTCTACTTATACAAATGAAGTCCCCAATGACTTCCTTAAAATTAGGGAGGCTCGGCTCCTGAACTCGACATAAAATAGCTCTTTGTCTCTCACTTTCTCGGCTGCCTTCTAATCCTCATGGCTTGGCTGCTTGCACCCCGAGCTGATGTAATGGATGGAGGAATATTCGAATGGGGGAGAAGTAAATGAGGAGGAATTACCTCCTACAATCCCTCTCGCTTGTCCCATTTGAGTTTTAGCCTTAGTATTTGCCAAAATTCCTTGATTTTCTCCTTCAATCTTGCACTCAATGCATATTAGTCCACTAGGCATCATATCCAGCTCTAACTCATCTCATAAACAAAATATAATCAAAAACATGTAATAAGTTGTGAGAACAGTTGGTTTGACTAAGCTAGGAGGTGAATTAAATTCCATATAATTACCCAATGGGAGGCTCATCACATGTCATCCAACAACCTTCAACACTGGTAGAAACACCTCCAACATATGTACCAACATATCCAATGCTTCCACCACATGTAGAAGCATATGCAACACCTGTAGAAGCACTCCAAGCACTTGAAATAACCACATCATATGAAAATCCAAACATAAAATTTCTTGCAACCATCTCCACTTACCCTATAAATCACCTTCTCTAAGTCATTTCATAAGCCTGTTGACATCAATGCCAACCAATAAGACCACCAAGCCAAACATCCATCACATATGCATATGACAAGAAACACCATGATCATGTTGACATAAATGCCAACACTATAATGCAAAAAAACTCCCCCTTTGTCATTGATTTCAACCTCAATCCAATATCTGAGGCTAATCTCCATACACCCTCCAAAATTGAAGTTACAACTCTGAAGTTGATCTCTATCCATCCAAATTCTCTGCCCCTTTGATATCAATGGAAAATGGTCATACCAACACTGAAGAGCAATGCTAATAATGTCATATGAGGTTAGGAATACCCCTCTCATACTCAACACCATATTGATGCATCTCAAAGATGTATCTCCTACAATATAAGAATATGCAACAAGAAACATTGTTGCCAACACTTCTAGCCAATATCATGCAACCACTCAAACTGAACATGCTGCCCCCAAGTGTGTAATGAAGCTACAATCACACCCTCTCTATTGCTAAAACACATCTACCTGTTGGAATAAGTGTCCCATCCAAGTGCAAGACACGACTACTCATGAAACATGACTCTAGATGACTTTGAGAAATGATAAACAATGAAGTAGAATACATACAATGCTTCACTCAGCAAATACATAGTTGAGACAGTTACATAGGAACGACATATGAATCCTCTATAAACTCTCCTATTACCAACCAAGACTTATATTGATCCAATTTTACATCATGCACCCAACTTAGTGGGGATACTTCAATGATATACAAAATAGAACAAGACTTTCACACCCATTGACCCATAGATAGATAATGACAAGACATATTAGACACCATGGGTCTCTCCATGAAAAACACACCCAAAAGATGACACAATGATAGTACATGGATTTTACATCTCCACATAAGTGTGTTCTCTTCTATCCATGCCTAAAACATGAAATAACATGAGTACATGGGATCAATGAGAATCAATATATGTTCCATATAGAAACATCAATAAAATGAAATACATGGCATGTGCATGACAACATAAGGCCTCCATGAGCAATGACATAAGATCTCAATGTGTAGTAGCAACAGTAGGAGCATTTTCCAAATAATATTCTAGTGCATGGCCACTCAACACTTTTTCCATCACCATCCCAACAATGAATATCTTGCATCAACTTCATGATAACCACTAATAACCACCATGCTCCACATAGGCATTAGCAACAAAATCATCTACTAGAACTAACATGGAAATATGTCATAAAAAGAAGAAACAAATACATATCTTCGTCATCATGAGGCTCACCAAACATTAACTCAAATCATGAGCAACGCATAAATAGTTGAAAAAATAGTCAAAGAATGGTGCAACAAGGCTGATACACATGTCTTTACCACTCATATATAGTAAATATGTCAGCTACGAAAAGAGTGAGTGAAAAGAAATAAACATGATGAACAAGTCTTGAAAAACATAGCACCCACTAAGCCTAATATACCTCATGAGCATGTTGATCATGTGGACCTGAATATGCATGTCTGAATTGGATCAAAATCTCATTTCTACTACTACTCCTCAAGCTGCCAAGTCTCCCCCTGAGACCATACTTTCCTCCTAAATACTATTGCAGTTAAGTAGATCTAACATGAAAGAATGGATTGCATTACGGAGTGATCTCATCTATGCTGAATATGATGAAGAAGGGTATTCCCTTGATCTCTTCTTACTCTTCACTCTTCCCTTAACCACATACACATTATCTAGGGTCATGAATCCTCTTGCAATCACCCTCTTTGATCATTCTTTCCGGGTGATGTAACCATTGGAATTGAAAATCACTTCCTTTCCCCAATCAACCATTTGGCTCACACTCAAGAAATTATTCTTTATGACTTTAATGAGCTAAAGATCTTCTTCATTTGTCCTCTTCTCACCAAGATTGGTTTTTCTGCTTCCCACCATGCTAGTTGTTTCACTACCTTCCAACAAAACACGAACACTCTTAGTTTCATTGAGAAAATGAAATTATCTTATCTCTTAACATATGGTGTGAGCGTATTCTATCTATATAACATATGCCAACCTCATCATGAGAACAAAGTGCAATGTCACATATTCCTAGTTGTTGCTCCTTCTTCCATGTGTTCCTTGGTTGCACATTCTCCCTTGACTATTGTTTTTAAACAAATGGCCTCAATGGTTCAGGCATCCTAAAATCCTTGCCAATGTGACCAAAAGTGTGACACACATATCGCTATATATGACTAAGATATGTAGGAAAAGAATTTTACCTTTTTCTTCTCATACTTGACATCCATATTCTCATGCTAGATCTACAATCAATGGAATTATGCCCAAACATGTTACAAGAAAAACAATGACCATTGAAAGAAATTGTATACCTCAATGTAGGTCATATTTTTGGACTATAATATTGTTTCATGGATGTGTGTATTCTCTTTCTACAATCAGCTTCTAGATGAATAAAATTGTGGCAATTGAAGCACTTGATCTTGTCTGTCAAGTGGGCAACGGAGTTTTGATTTCTCCTCTGAAATGTGCTACCATTGGTTCTAGGAATGTATGGTTCCTTTGCTTCTCTTAGTTGTTGTTGTTGGTGGATATATTTTCTTTCTCGTGTGTTGTTGTTATTATTTTTCTCATTCGTTGTCCCAATATTCTTTGTTTCTTCTATGTTATTCTTTCCTGAATGAAAAATTGTCTCAACCTATTGAAAATTGTCACCATATATGCTCAATTCTATGGTGCTATTAACTTTTTCAACCGTTGGTTCTTTTCCTCAAGCTCCTTTCTCAATTTTTCAATCATACCTTCAAGTAATTCATCATAATCCCTCCTATTTTTTTGTTGATTTTAATTGAGTTCTTCTAATATTTTCGATTCTGCCAACTATGTTCTCAAGGTGTTGATTTCTTCCTTGATATTTTTCATCTTTTGATCACAACCCTACAATTTATTCTCATGCTCCTTCCATACATTTTTCGGTCTACCAATTTCACTAGAAAATTCTTAAATAATAATCATGGTAGCTTCATATGCAGCCTTAAGGAGAATTAATTGTTATCATCATCTCTTTCACTAACTAAATATGAATAATTGTGATTACTGTTATGGGAAATGTAACTCAAAATTACGTCATTATGGCTTATACCTTCATATTCATTGTTCCTTTTCATAAATCGTTTGACTAGAGATACCTTCTTCTTCTTTTTTTCTTCTCAACCTCTTCATCAATGTTGTTGCTACTGGCTCTAAATAGCATATGCAACCTATCCCAAACTTCCTAAGCAGATTTCAAATCTCCAATTTTCTCTAAATCTGCATTATGGAGATTTTCGAAAATAATTTTCCTTGCTTGAGAATTTTTCTTCTGTACTATAGATGAAGGAAAATATCCATCATATCCTTCAAAAACCAATCTCCAATCATTAGAGCCACAATGCAGTAATTTATTTTTCACACTTTCTTTCCATAAATTGAAATTTGTAGTGGTAAGAATTGATTTCCTTAGCGAACTCGTTCAGAAAAAAATGCAAATTTCTGCCAAAATCACCAAGATCCACTCTGCATCGATCAAGTTCCAAGTGAGATTTATTGCTCTGATACCAATTGTTGGAAACTAGATAACTACTGAGAGAGGGGGGTGAATTAGTAGTGAAGGAAATTATAATTTTTTTTTGCAATTAATTATTCTTTAACCATTCATAAATTGAAATACAAAAGTAGAGATTAGAGAATCAAATATAAACATGAAACCATGCAATCAATCAACACAATGGACACAAATATTTTTGGTGGAAAACCCTCTCCAGGTAAAAAAAAACCACCCACTACTGCAACACTTCTCAAATATTCTATTATTCAAGAAAATTATTTACATAGATCTTATAAATGGCTACTATCAAATGGAGACTCTTTCTCATGTGGATCTAAGGACTACCATCTACTAAAGGCCACCATGATCAACGATCCTCGCCTGATTACTCGTGAACTAACAATCCACTCTACAGAATTTGATCTGTTGGAAGCCACCATGACCAACGAGCCTTGTCCAATCTCTATCAATGTGTCCAAACACCATTTGATTGAGAAAACTACTCACTTATATTCAATTCGCCAGAGTCCTCCAATTCCTCTACTCTATTTGGTTCTTGTTTCATACACTTTCATACTAGAACCGAGAACTGCTCAACATGAACATCACAACAACATATCTTCAAAGTTCACAGTAAAAAATGAAATATGCACCACAAATTGCAATCAAACTCTCCACACACTGCAATCAAACACTATTTCTTCTCCTAACTCTCTATAAAAAATGTTGGCAGAAACATAATATACTATCTGTTGCAACACCTGAAAACTGCTTCATAAATTTTGCATTACACAACTCATAGAATTTGCATATAATCCTCCAAAATCACACTCACTGAACACACAAGAGAATAAACCAAACTATCATTGAGGCTCCACAATTTTTTTTCATATTCTTAATTTGATGTGGATTCAGCTCATTAACTCTATCAAGCCACTAACTCCACTTTTCTTTTGATATTTTCAACCTTTATTAGCTTCTAGAGGCCCCAATAACTTTTTCAACCATATGGAAAAAAATTTCAATCAATAATGTCTCCATAATACCAAAATTAGTTGAGGTGCACAAGGAATTTGAACAATTTGGTTTCACGCAAAACAATGATCAAACCTAACGGGATATCCTCACTCGCAACCACAATCATGTCTGTAGCAATTGTAAAGTTTTAGTTGCTTTGATCACCCATCATCCATGCGATTGGAGCAGAGGTTGAGGAAAACACAAATCATTTCAATCAAGATCTTAGACACCTTCATTAGCTCCTTAACACACCTCCACGCCTGTGTAACAAATCTGCAACTAATGACATAGGCCAAGAACATCTGCAACACATTACTGAAAAGAACTCCCTAGTCTGCCAACCTCATAACGAAGACAAACACCTCTAGCTCCTCAAGTAGAAATGAAAACATATCCAAACACCTTCAACACTTGTTGCAACATCTCTAATTCCTATAGTAGCATCGCCAGCTCCTTTTGTAGCAATATCATGTCATTCAACTACCTGCAACACTGGTAGAATCACCTACAGCATATGTAGCAACATATCCAATGCTTCCAACACGTGTAGAATGATATGCAACACTTGTAGAAACACTCCAACCACTTGCAGTAGTAGCATAATATGACAAGCCAATCATAACATGCCTTGTAGCCATCACTACTCAACATCCAAATCACCTCCACTAAGTCATGTCATAAGCATGTTGACATCAATGCCAACCAACATGACCACCAAGAAAAACATCCATCACACATGCATATGAAAAGTAGCACCATGTCCCTATTGACATCAATTCCAACACTACAATGCCAAAAAACTCAACCTTTGCCATTGATGTCAACCTCAATCCAACATCTAAGGCTAATCTCCATACACTCTCAAAAACGGAAGCTTAAACTCTAATGTTGATCTCTATCCATCCAAATTCTCTCACCCTTTGACATCAATGGCAAAGGACCATACCGACACTTAAGAATAATGCCAATAATTTCGGATGATAGTACAACTCCCCATGTCATTCTCAACACCATACTGATGAAACCAAACGATGTATCTCCTGCAATATAAGCATATAAAACAACAAACTTTGTTGCCAACACCTCTAGCCTATATCTTGAACATGCTCCCCCTAATTATGTAATGAAGTTGCAATCACGCTCTCTTTGTTGTTGAAACACATATGCTTGTTGCAACAGGCCCCCTTTCTAAGTCGAAGTGAATACTACTCATGAACCATGACTCTAACTAACTTTGAGCAATGATAGACATGTTGGCATTATGACTCAGATTTGACACAGGTGTTGTCCCTGATGGCAACTCACTCCGATGACAGATCACAGTTCAGCAAGTTAACAGCTCAGAGTTACAGATCAGACTTCATAGAATGAGGAAAGATAAGTATATGCAGGTTCACCTTGACAAAGTAGCATATACATGCAGGTTAAAAGAACAAAAGGTGCGTATAATGTACACACGCAGTTTCATAGAAGGAAAGGCACGTACATGTTGGAAATCTAAGTTTTGGTCCGTGGTATTTGGTCCATGGTATTTTGATCCATGGTATTGTTCCTAAGTATCTAGTTCGAAGTATTGATCCCAGGTATTTGGTCCAAGGTATTGGTCTTAAGTGGTTTTGGGCAATGGTATTGAGAAATTCCTAACACTATATAAGGAGAAGAAGATCATTAGGCCAACGGAACTCAAGCATTGAATATCTGATGATGAGCAAGATCTAGTGTACAAGTTATTGGGTTATGGTGCATAATTAGATCTGAACCAAGGATGAACCTTAGTGCTTGATGAAGGATAAGATCTAATGATGGGTCAAGACCTTAAGGCTTGAAGTTAAGTATCTTTATGTGGTTCGATAATCTATCTGAATAACTGGCGCACGTTGTAGTTTGTAAATATGATGATCTAGGTATAACTAAAGTCTGGAATTATTGTAATGTTTTAAATCATCATTTACAGATATGTATGTAGGTTCACTTTAGAAAAGGTGCATATACACGCTGGTTCATCATATCAAAACAACGTATGCATCTTAAATTTGATTTGCGGATCTATACGCAGGTTAGCCTTGAGAAAAGTGTGTATGCACGTAAGTTCGACACAGGGAAGTATCATATACCTCGTAAAATATGTTTTAGCTACTTCTGCTTGCTATTGTAGTATTCTGGGTTAGGGCTTGGGTTCTAGTTACTGTACTCTGGTTACAACATTTTGAAAGATCATATTGAAGGGTAGTCAAAGTGGTTGATTGGTTCAGTTGTGAAAAGGAGATTGGTTGATGCAGATATATTTGATGATTGAATGATGGATCCAGTCTGAAAATTTATGAAACGTGGTCCCTGGAAGAAAAGAGAAGGTTGTAGCCTTTTGTAGGTTGGCAACTACGTACTAGTAAACATATCATCTAGTACAAGAGCTAAGGGGGTTGTAGCTCCCTTCCAAGAGAAGCCAGAGAATGAGAGAAGGTTGTAGCCTTCTGCAGGTAGAGCCTGCGTACTAGTAAAAGTCTGCACCAGTAATAAAATTGTAAAAATAAGTTTCTTATTATTAAAAAGAAGATAGGGACGATTGCAGCAGGTGGTTTTCACCCACATTGGGTTTCCACCTTATATCTTGTGTTCATGTGTATGATTGTCTGTTCTGTTTTACTGCACTTAGTTACTGGTTTTGATACACTGATTAAAGATCAACATATGATGAATTAACTGAATGTTAATTTTACAGTATATACGCTAGTTGCTTTAATCACAGTTGCGTATACATGCATGTTCCACTAACTGGAGTAGCGTATATAAATCTGATTATGGAAATGAAAAATTATTGACTTGCTAATATTGATTCACCCCCCTCTCAGTATTATTTCCAACAATTGGTATCGGAGCAAGTCCTTCAGAAGAAGCTTGATTGCTTGAAGGAAGATCCATCGTCATGAGTAATCAAGAAAGAGAGGGATCCATCAGACCTTCAATCTTTGATGGAAGCAACTTCATTTATTGGAAGGTAAGAACAACAACCTATCTTCAATTTCTTGGAACAGATGTCTGGGAAATCTTGGAAGGAGGATATACATTTCCATCAGCAATTCCTATAGATATGGCAGGTAAAAGCAATATGAAACCAATGCCAAGGCTGTCAATACATTATTGGGAAGTCTATCACAATCAGAATTTGTAAAAGTTATGTAGCTCAAATCCACCAAAGAAATATGGGACAAAATCGTTCTAAGCTATGAAGGAGAGACTCAGGTAAAACATGCAAAACTGCAAACTCGCAGAATTCAATATGAAACTCTCAAAATGCACAATGATGAAAGTATAGCTAGTTACTTCTTACGTATAGATGACATTGTTAATTGCATGAAGAATTTGGGTGAAGAGATAAAGTAAGTTACTTTAGTTGAAAAGGTTTTAAGATCCTTGTTTGCAAAGTTTGAATCAAAAGTATCTGCCATAGAAGAAAAGCAGGATCTTCAGACTATTACTATGACACAGCTACACGAGATCTTAACTGCTTTCGAGATGAGAAAAGGAGGTCCATCAGATATGAGAGAAGCCACATTTAAAGATTCAGGAAAAGAAGAACTTAATCAATCAAGACATATTTCAGAAGGAGAAGAAGAAGCAAACTTTGTCAAGAACCTCCAATGGGGTTTCGGAAGATTCAGAGGTAAAATACCCTTCAAATGTTTTTCTTATGGAAGAGTCAGTCATTATGCTGCCAAATGTCCTCATAAGGATAAGGTTGATAAAGGTAAGGAATCTGCAAAATGGAACAGAAAACAAAATGTAAGTAAAAAGAGCTAGTATACTCATGAGGATAGCGATGGTTTATCAAATAGTGATGAAGATGAAAATAGCAGTGATTATAGACTTCTGATGGCTTATGAAGATGATGATTTTTTATACGCTTTAGATGAAGATGACCTTTATGAAGAAATATCTAAACTCAAAATCTGCTTAGAAGAAAATAGTATGATTATAGATACCTTGACATTCCAACTTGTTGAAAGAGAAAAACACAATGAAAAGCTAGAATGTGAAATTGTGGGTCTAAGAAAGGATCTTGAGAAAACAAAAGCTCTCAATCTTATATTTGCTAAAGGATCAGATACCTTAAATGAAATTATCAAAGTACAACACTCTCCTCTGATAAATACAGGTCTTGGATACTCTGAAGAAACATTTTAATCACAAAAGCCGTCAACCTCCACTAAAAGCTATCGTGATGCAGCAAAGAGTAGTGAACAGTTCGACAATCATCAGCAAAGGCATAAAGTAGATCACCAGGTGAATCATGATCAATTTAATTCAAGAATGAACAGAGGCCACAATCAACCTCAGATAAACCACACTCAATTTTCTTCAAGGAATAACAATCAACAAGTCAGTAGAAGGAACTTCAACTACAATCATCAGGTCAGTAGATTCAATAATAGCAGGAACTTCTTTAATGGTCAATGTTTCTCATGTCATAATTTTGGACACAAAGCTACTCATTGTGTTGCTTACAAAACTATCATGACTAGAGAAGCACGAAATCAAAGAAATGTGACAGGGATCAAGAAAAGTTCCTATAATATCTTTTCTCTTCTTGAAAATGAAATGGAATGCTCAATCTGTAACAACTTTGGCCATGAAGAATCTGAATGCAGGAGTAAATTTCAGCAAATAGCTCAAAAGGAGAAAACTCCATTAAATCCCAAAATATGGAGAAAGAAAGAATCACAAACAGAAAGATGTGGTATAGCCCTGTATGTAGAAGGACAAGAAAACTAGTTGTACATTGACAGTGGATGCTCAAAACACATGACAGGTGATAGAGAAAAACTACACTCATATAATGCCTTAGAAAAGGAAAAGAGTGTCTCATTTGGAAACGACATTCCCGCTGCCATAAAAGGTAAAGGCTCTATTTTCTTGAAAGAAAAAGTTAAAGCTGGGAATGTTATGTATGTTCATGGCTTAAAGCACAATCTGTTGAGTGTGAGTCAAATGTGTGATCAAGGAAATGAAGTAGTATTTCGATCAAATGGATGTGTTGTTCGTGAGCTTGATACTGTAGAAACCATGATTAAAGGGACAAGAACTCCAAACAACCTATACATACTCAAGGGAGGACAAAAATAGTGCTATCTAAGCAAAGATGATGAACACTGGCTATGGCACAAAAGATTGGGGCATCTAAGCTTCTCCCAAATAAGAAAAGCATGCCGATTCGAGGTTGTTCATGATCTTCCTGATATCAGCATTCCAAAAAATACAACATGCAAGTAATGTCAATTTGGTAAGCAAACCAGAGCGCATTTCCTTGAAAGGGAAGGATCAGCTAGTAAGCCTCTTGAAATTTTTCATACTGATTTATGTGGATCATCAAGGAAAAAGTCACCTCATGGAGAAGAATACTTTATATTGTTCATTGACGATTTTTCCAGAATGTGTTGGATAGGACTTCTAAAGCATAAAGATGAAGCATTTGAGAATATTCAAAGCCTTCAAAGCTTTGGTTGAAAATGAATCAGATCGCAAAATCAAATGCCTTAGATCTGATCGAGGAGGGGAATTTACCTCGGATGAACTCTTCGACTTTTGTGAAGAACATGGAATAAAAAGGCAATTCTCCACCGTAAGGACTCCTCAGCAAAATGGAGTGGTAGAAAGGATGAACAAAATTGTTCAAAAAATGGCTCGTGCTATGCCAGATGAGTCTGGAACTCCTGCAACCTTCTAGGTTGAAGTTGCATTCGCTGTCGTCACTATTCTCAACAAAGAAAATGTTTGGATAAACAGCACTCAAAGTCTGGTATGGTAAGACTCCTACTGTAAAATACATCAAAGTTTTTAGAACCAAATGTTACATCAAAAGAACTGATGAAAAACTTGGTAAGTTTGAACCCATAGCAGATGAAGGTATTCTCCTTGATTACTCTTCCCAAAGTAAAGGATATAAATGTTATAATAAAATACATGGGAAAATCATTGAAAGTATTGATGTTGTGGTTGATGAAGCATGCAAAAATCCAAAACAAATAAAAACCAAAGATTATGAAGAAGATGAGGATTATCCTCCCACATCAAATCAGACTAATTCTGAAGAAGAAACCAATGAAGCACGAGAAGAAGAGATAACGGTAGAAGAAAATACTCCATCCGGGTATGTTCAAAAAAATCATCTAGAAGCTCAAATCTTGGGAGAAAAAGGGGCAAGTGTGCAGACTAGAAGAACCATTGCAGAAGCTTCAAGCTATCTAGCATTACTATCTTCCACTGAACCTCAAAATGTAAATGAAGCATGCAGAGATGAATGTTGGGTCAAGGCGATGAATGAAGAACTTGAGCAAATTGAAAAGAACAATACTTGGGAATTAGTTCCTAGACCTCATGATAAGAATATCATAGGAACTAAATGGATATTCAAAAACAAGCTGAACAAAAATGGAGAAGTTATTAGAAACAAGGCCAGACTTGTTTGTAAAGGATATGCTCAACAAGAAGGTATAGACTTTGAAGAAACTTTTGCATATGTTGCTAGACTTGAAGCCATCAGAATGTTCCTTGCTCTTTCTAGTTTTCAAAAATTCAAAGTATACCAAGTGGATGTAAAATATGTCTTTCTTAATGGAGACTTAGAAGAAGAAGTCTATATTGAGCAATCAGACGGATTCATTCTTGGAAATGATGCAAAACTTGTATGCAGACTCAGAAAGGCTCTCTATGGTCTAAAACAAGCTCCAAGGGCCTGGTATTACTGTCTTGAAAAATATCTCCATCAACAAAGTTTTTCAAAGGGATCAGCTGATAGAAATTTCTACACAAAGATTGACAATAATAAATTTCTAATACTTGTTGTGTATGTTGATGATATCATTTTTGGTAGCAATGAAGAAGCGATGAGTCAAAATTTTGATTCAGTAATGCAGCAAGAATTTGAAATGTCCCTGCTTGGTGAGCTTACATATTTTCTTGGTCTACAAGTTCAACAAAGATGGTATTATTTTGTCAAAAAACAAATATCTCAAACAGATTCTGAAAAGGTATGGCATGGAAGATTCTAAACCAGTATGTACTCCAATGGTAACAGGATGTAGTCTTAGCTCAAATGATGAATCAACAGTGGTGCATCAACCAACTTACAGATCCATGATTGGCAGCTTGCTTTATCTAACAGGTACCCGACCAGACATCATGCATGCAGTGGGAATAGTTGGAAGATTCCAAGCAAACCCAAAGGAATCACACCTTTAGGCAGTTAAAAGGATATTCAAATATCTTCAAGGAACACAGAATTTTGGTTTATGGTATCCTAGAGATACAGATCTTACACTTCATGCATATATAGATGTAGATTGGGTAGGAAGCGTTGATGACTGAAAAAGCGCTAGTGGTGGTGCATTCTATATGGGTTCCAGATTATTGTCTTGTTTCAGCAAGAAACAAAGCTCAATTGCATTATCTACAGCTGAAGTAGAATATGTGGCTGTTGCATCTTGCTGCACACAACTCCTTTGGATGATGCAAACATTGCAAGAAGTTCAGATCACATGTACTCCACCCATCTCCATTCTTTGTGATAATATAAGTGCCATCAGTATTTCAAAGAATCCAGTCATGCATTCCAAGACCAAGCACATACCCATCAAATATCATTTTCTACGTGACCAAGTGCTTGAACAAAAGGTCAAATTGGAGTATGTTCCCTCCAAAGAACAGGTTGCTGATATATTCACCAAACCACTACCCAGAGAGACATTTGAATATCTCAGATAGAAGCTGGGAGTAGTTGATGCATCATCTTGCTATTAAATCCTACCTATGTTAGAGAAAGGAGGTTATACATGACTCTCATGAAGCATAATCGCGTACATACGCTGGTTTCTATGGATATAGTCGCGTATATGTTGGTTTGAAGAAAAGCAGTGGGCTAGACTCAGGAAGAAAGGGGTCTGATATGGTTTAGTTCAGGGGGAGCATATGCTTCTAATAATGCATTGTTGGCATTATCTTAGAAGATCTTGGTACTGATTCACACAATTGTTTTTTCAGGTGGAACAGGTTCAGGGGGAGAACATGGTTGTTGGTTGACAGATGCTGCTGATGACTATCATGGTCCTGCTTAAAGATATTTTGTCTCTGTTACATATATGTCATGTATATCTTTTAATGTAAAGGTCATGAAACGACCTAAGTTGTTACCCCACTATGCATGGGATGGATGATGTAATGTTTTCTTGTTTTGACTTGTATAAACAATTAGTATATCCCCACTTGGTTGGGAGATGGATGTATGTATGAGTCTTTGGTGATAGGAAGGTCATTGGTGATGTGTGTATAGAGTCATGTTATCTTTTTGCATACCTTTCTTTTGCTCAGGGGGAGCATGGACTCGATCATAGGAGCTCAATCAACACACTTCAGCATATCAAAGAATGCAGCATGTAATCAGGGGGAGCATCACCCTTTGCCCTTGATGATAAAGGGGGAGAGTGATTCGGGGTTGCCATCAAGTCCAAAGGAGGATATTGTTTGCATTATGACTAGGATTTGACACAGTTGTTGTCCTTGATGGCAACTCACTCAGATGATAGATCACAATTCAGCAGGTTAACAACTCAGAGTTACAGATCAGACTTCACAAAATGAGGAAAGAGAAGTATACATAGGTTCACCTTGACAAGGTAGCGTATACATGCGGGTTAACATACCAAAAGGTGCGTATAACATACACACGCAGTTTCACATAAGGAAAGGCATGTACATGTTGGAAATCTAAGTTTCGGTCCGTGGTATTTGGTCCATGTTATTTTGATCCATGGTATTGTTCTTAAGTATCTGGTCCGAAGTGTTGATCCCAGGTATTTGGTCCAAGGTATTGGTCTTAAGTGGTATTGGACCATGGTATTGAGAAAGGCCTAACACTAGATAAGGAGAAGAAGATCATTAGGCCAAGGACACTCAAGCATTGAATATCTGATGATGAGTAAGATCTAGTGTACAGGTTATTAGATTATGGTGCATAGCTGGATCTGAACCAAGGATGAACCTTAGTGCTGTAAGGATAAGATCTAATGATGGGTCAAGACCTTAAGGCTTGAAGTGAAGTATCTTTATGTGGTTCGATCATTTATCTAAGTAACTGGCGCATGTTGTAGTCTGTAAATATGATGACCTAGGTATAACTGAAGTTTGGAATTATTGTAATGTTTTAAATCATCATTTATAGATCTGTACACAGGTTCACTTTAGAAAAGGTGTGTATACACGCTGGTTTTTCATATCAAAACAACGTATACATCTTAAATTTGTCTTGCAGATCTGTACGTAGGTTAGCCTTGAGAAAAGGGCGTATGCATGCAGGTTTGACACAGGGAAGTAGCGTATACCTTGTAAAATATGTTTTAGCTGCTTCTGGTTACTATTGCAGTATTCTGGGTTCTGGTTACTGTACTCTGGTTACAGCATTCTGAAAGATCAGATTGAAGGGTAGTCAAAGTGGTTGATTGGTTCAGTTGCGAAAGGGAGATTGTTTGATGCAGATATATTTGATGATTGAATGATGGATCCAGTCTGAAAATTTATGAAACATGGTCCCTGGAAGAAAAGAGAAGGTTGTAGCCTTCTATAGGTCGGCACCTATGTACTAGTAAACATATCAGCTAGTACAAGAGCTAAGGGGGGTTGTAGCTCCCTTCCAGGAGAAACTGGAGAACGAGAGAAGGTTGTAGTCTTCTGCAGGTAGAAGCCTGCGTACTGGTATAAGTCTGCACCAGTACAAAAATTGTAAAAAGAAGTTTCTTATTATTAACAAGAAGATAAAGACGATTGCAACAGGTGGTTTTCACCCACATTGGGTTTCCACCTTATATCTTTTGTTCATGTGTGTGATTGTCTCTTCTGTTTTACTGCACTTGGTTACTGGTTCTAATGCACTAATTAAAGATCAACATATGATGAATTAACTAAATCTTAAGTTTACAGTATATACGCTAGTTGCTTAACCACAGTTGTGTATACACGCGTGTTCCACTAATTGAAGTAGCGTATATAAATCTGATTATGGAAATGAAAAATTATTGACTTGCTATGATTCACCCCCCCTCCCAGTATTATTTCCAACAATACATTGAAGTAGAATATCTACAATGCTTCATGTAGCAAATACATGGTTGTGACAAATACATAGGACTAACATATGAATCCTCTATAAACTCTCTTATCACCAACCAAGGCTTCTATGGATCCAACTTTACATCATCCACCCAATGTAGTGGGGCTACATCAATGATATAGAAAATAGAACATGACTTGTACACCCATTGACCCATACATCGCTAATGACAGGACATAGTATACACCATGGGTCTCTCCATAAGAAATAGACCCAAAATATGACATAATGATGGTACATGGCTTTTACATATGCACATAAATATTCTCTCTTCTATACTTGCCCAAATTGTGAATTAACATGTGTACATGTCATCCATGAACATCAATATATGCTCCATATAGCGACAATAATAAAATGAAATACATGGCACGTGCATCAAAACATATGGACTCCATGAGAAATGACATAAGATCACAATTTGTAGCAACAACAATAGGATCACTATACAAACCATATCATAGTGCATGGCTAGTCAACACTTTGACCATCACCATCTCAACAATGAAGACACTATAGCAACAATACGATAACCACTAATGACCACCATGCCTGACATAGGCATTAGCAACAAAATCATCTACTAGCAGCAACATGGAATTATGTCATAAAAACAACAAAAAATACATGTCTTCATCATCATGAGGCTCACCAACCATTAAATAAAATCATGAGCAACACATAAATAGCCTTAAAATAATAAAATAATGGTGCAACAAGGTTGATACACATGTCTTTACCACCCATATATAGTAGATACGTCAGTTTCACAAATAATGTATGAAAAGAAGTAAACATGGAGAATAAGCATTCAAAAACATAGCTCCCCCTAAGAATAATGTACCTCATGATCATGTTGATCCTATGGACGTGAATATGCATGGATCAAACGTATCAAAAAATCATTGCTACTGGTACCCCTCAAGCTTCCAATGCTCCCCCTGAGACAATACTAGCCTCATAAATACTATTGCAGTCAAGTAGATATAACATCCAAGAATGTACTGCAGCAGGGACTGATCTCATCTACACTGAATCTAATGAAGAAGAGTACTCCCTTGATATCTCCTTACTCTTTACTCTTTCCTTAACCACATACACATTATCTAGGGTCTTCACTCCTCTTGCAATCACTCTCTTTAATTCTTCTTACTAGGTGATGCAACCTTTGGAATTTTAAATCACTTCCTTATGCCCATTAACCATTTGGCTCACACTTAATAAATTATTCTTTATGCCTTCAAAGAGCCAAACATATTGTGCATTTGTCCTCTTCTCACCACGATTGGATTTTCCAATTCCCAACAATCTAGTTGTTTCACTACCTTAAGAAAAAACATGACCACTCTTGGTTTTATTGAGAAAATTAAATTTTCTCCTATCTCCTAACAATGGTGTGAGAATTCACTATATATATACCACATGTCAATGTCATCATGATAACAAAGTGAAATTCCACATCTTCCTAGTTGTTTCTCCTTCCATGTGTTCCTTGGTTGCACATTCTCCCTTGACTATTGCTTTTGAACAAATGGCCTAAGTGGTTTAGGCATCTTAGAATCCTTGGCCATGTGCCTAAAATTATGGCACCCATAACACTCAATATAACCAAGATATGTAGCTAAGGATCTGATATTTTGCTGCTCATACTTGACCTGCATCTTCTCACGTTAGATTTGCAATCAATATCTTTGTGCCCAAACATGTTACAAGCAAAATAATGACCATTCAAATAACTTGTATACATGTATGTATGTCCTCTTTTTGGATGATAATACTGTTGCATGGATGTGTGTATTCTCCTTCTACAATTAGTTGTCACATGAACAAAATTATGACAATTGAAGCACTCGATATCGTCCATCAAGTGGGCAAAGGAGTTTTGATTTCTCCTCTAAAATATGCCACCATCAGTCTTAGGAGAAAATGGTTTCTTTGGTTCTCTTCACAGCTAATATTGGCACATCTATTTTATTTCTACTTTCTTTCTATTATTGTTGGTCACATTCATTGCCGCAAGCTTCTTTTGTTTTTCTTTGTTATTCTTTATTGCATGCAAACTTGTCTCACCCTTTTGAAAATTGTTATCATATTTTCTCACTGTATATGATTCTCTTCACTATTCCAAATGCTTATTCTTTTCGTCAAGCTTATTTCTAAATTTATCAATCACACCTTCAAGCACTTCAACATAATCCTTCCTATCATTTTTTTGCTGCGATTGAATTATTCTAATATTTTTTATTCTACTATTTGTGTTCTCAAGGTACTGATTTCTTCCTTGATATTTCTCTCCTTTTGATCACAACCTTACAATTTATTCTCATGCTCCTTGCACGTGTTTTTTAGTCTACCAATTTCACTAGAAAATTATTTAATAATAATCATGGAAAAAACATATTCAACCTTGAGGAGCATATAATTGTAATCATCAGCTCTTTTACTAACTAAATCTGGATCATTGTCATTACTGTTATCAGAAATATAGCTCAAAAGTATTTCATTACAGTTTATACTTTCCGATTTGTTGTTCCGTTTCACAGTTAGTTCGATTGGATATTCCATCTTGCTTTTGTTTCTCTTCTCAACCTCTTCATCACTGTATTTGTTATTGGCTCCATATAACATATGGAATCTATCTCAAACTTCCTTAGAATATTTCAAATCTCCAATTTTCTATGAATATGCGTTATGGGGATTTTTTAAAATAATTTTCCTTGCTTGGGCATTTTTCTTCCGTACATTAGATGAAGGAAAATTTCCATCATATCCTTCACAAACTAATCAACAAATGTTAGAGCCACAAATCAATAATTTATTTTTCACACTTTATTTCCATGCCTTGAAATTTGGAATAGTAAGAACCAATTTTCTTGGAGAACTCATTCTAAAAAGGAATAAAAATTTCACCCAAAATATCCAAGATCCACTCTCCAATGATCAAGTTGGAACTGAGAGTCCTTTCTCTGATACCAATTGTTCTAAACTAGATCATTACTGGGGGTGTGTGGGGGGTTGGGGGGGGCTCTAGTTGGGTGAATTATTAGTGAAGGAAATTAGAATTGTTCTCCAATTAATTATTCTTTAACCATGCATAAACTAAAACAAAAAAGAAGAGATTACAACATCAAACATAAACATGAAAGGAATGAACATAATGAACACGGATATTTCTCATGGAAAACCCTCTCCATGTAAAAAAAACCAATTGTTGTTGTTGCATTGCTGAAATATTCTATTAGTCAAGAAAAATATTTAAATAGAGATATGTTGTAGTGGCTACAACCACCCTCCAAAATTTTTCCTACGCTTCTATTTTGAAGCCTTCCTTTTTGATGACATGAACTTACCCTTGAGTTTTGTCAAGTATTTATGTTTTGATTGAGACTTATCTCTTTCATATATGCTTTTGTTTCCTTGTTTTACACTTAGTTGAACTTTCTAAGTCACAAGCTGACTTCCTGACTTGGCCTTAAAACTGTTCTAGGCTTGCCTCCAAAAGCTGCACAATCCATGAGGGAAAGCCAACCTTAATGATTGAAATTATGCAATCCATACTGGAAGTTTTGCCTTGAGCTCTGAAATTGCACAATCATGGAATCCAAGTTCCCTAGGATTACATAATATTTCCCGACAATATGCATGGAAAGTTTCCCAAAAATAAAAATCAGACAAGAAAAAAGAAAAAAGAAAAAAGAAATCCCTATTTGTTGGGCACAGGATCCCCTAAAGGGAAGTTTTGGGGCTAAGCCCAACTTTTGAGTAAATTTGATGTAAAGACTCTACGTTTTGTGGGCACGGAGTGCGAACTTGTAAATGAGTCATAGGGTTGTCTGCCCTCATTTTTGTAAATGTAATATTGGCTTTAGAGATCTACCCATGGTCTATGGACCATGGGATTGTATAAATAGAGCGAGGCTCTATGTTGTAAATCACTGAAGTAACAGAAGGATGAAGAATTGAGTCTTATCTGAGAGTAGAGTTGAGTCTTCGGTCGTAGAGTAGGAGAAGGCTCTAAAGTTGAGTGCACATAGGCCTTGTAGTCTGCAGCTGAATGTGCGGACCCCTACAGCTGAGTGTGCAGGGCAGGTTGAGTCTGTAACCGACTGAAGAATTAATAAAGAGAAGTTTTATACCATTCCTATGTATTTATTTACTTTTTTCTGCATTGAATGTATTGGGTATAAATTATATTTCTATTGTTTATATGATGCGCGAACTTATATGATTGTGTTGATTAAGTGAATATAAGATAAAGTATCTATTTACATGAATTTAACTAACAGTTATAAGAAGATAAGTAATATCTGAGGTGTAACTTGGGAAATAACTTAGATTGCTGTCATAGCAGCACGAAAGCATCTCAGCCCCTGGTTAGGGTTGAGCGAAGGCGATTATAACAGATTGCGCAGGCCTCACAGGTTAGGGTAGTGCACAAAGCTATTCACAGTTGGACTAAGCCGACACCTTAGACATCTCAAGGCTGCAGAAACTTAGTTCCAGCACCCCCCCATATTGCTTCGGGTGAGACCTCAGTCCCCACTTCGCGGGCTATTGCCGAGAGGGCCAGTAGTGTAGGGATTTGTTTGGCTAATTAACTCTGAACCTGGGTCAGGCCCCCTCAAGCCAGCAAATGGTTTCGTTGTCAGGACCAGAATCTACATAGAGATGCTTGATGTCGTATCAATGGAATCCAACTAAGAAGGAAATTGAAGGTTGGTTGGATAGGAGAATTCACGAGTTCGGGGCATAGGAGAGCATAAATCTGTGACTGACAAAAGAAGAGTCATTAGACTTCTACCTGTACAAAGAGATCCACGAAATCTTCTTCGCATATTTCTGTACTGAGTTGTACGAGTGGATCTCGAAGTTAGCAGATAGCCAAGGAAGGTGTAAACTTGACAATCCTATTGTGTGGACCCTAGAGTTGGTGCACAGATTGGAAGCATCAAATGATAAGATCACACGCGCTATTGATCACTGGCTCGATCAGATTATAGGAGGATTCATTACTGAGTTCCCGATAGATACTTCAGTGAGCTATAGTGAGGCAGAGCGATTCTTTCTCAAAGGATCGCGAGGTAAGTACATAAAGTCTCTAAATACTTGGATTAAAATGCTACTATGTGAAAAGAAGGTTATGCAATTACTTTGATGTTCGGAGCTATGCGAAGTGGAAAAACCTACAGAAATGAAGGAAGTAAGGGACCAGAGAATAGCCCTTTGATTTCACCTCCACGAGGGGATGAGGAAACACTCATGGAAGGTCTCTCCACAAAGTGCAATCCATCTAATAAGGCAAAGGATTCTGCGCATACCACCCCCACCCACACTGCCGCCAGCTTCACCCCCTTCACCTCTATCTTCACCAGTACCACCTCTACCACCACTGCGAGTCAATATGGCAAGCATGATAAAGTTTCCTGTGTTCAAGGAAGTAGGAAATGACGATCCGAACTTGTTTTGGTTCATGATAAGAGTCATATGGGAAGCACAAGGAGTTATAGATGACAATATAAAGAAAGCGACACTAGTTAACACCCTGCAAGACCACGCCCTGACCTGTTATATTAAGCATTCTAATGAAAATCTGAATGTAGGGATCGCGGATATCAAAACTGCACTAAATAAGGAATTTAGCAGGCCGAAGTCAGAAGCACAATCGATCACAATGCTACCTGGCAAGACTCCTTAGGTGCTGGATCAGAGGCTAAAGTGTACAATTTGTGAAGCTAATATGACTTTCATGGATGGACAGCACCGTGAATGGTTTGTAGCATCGCTAATGCTGCATTTGAGGAACGTCTTGTCGCAGCGATGAGACTGCATGAGACCCCAATGCAGGATCCTAACTTGGGAGTTTAGTAAATCCACACGCATTTGAAAAAATTATGCCTTGAGATGCAGAGTTTGAAACAGGATAGGACAGCTCAACCATAAGTGTGCAAAGAGGTGTGGTGCGTAAAATGTGAGGGTCAGGGTCATGATAAGGACCATGGTCTGGTGTTCATGAATGAGGACTGATGCCGTTAAGACCAGAGGCACAAGCAGGACCTAGCATGACACCTGCTTTGTGGTGCGCGATTTGTCAAATAGGAGGGAAACACGATATGGACAACTGCCATTTGTTACTAAAGTATACACAAAATTCACAATAATTGTTCTGTAACTTTTGTAGGTTAGTAGGAAATGATGAGTGCACTTGTAGAAGATATGAGTTAATGATGGATAGAACTCCCACCTATAGTGTTCAGGCCAAATTGTGTCCCCTAGACCCGAATACAGGAGTGGCACAAACAGGATTTTAGGGGCGTGGATGGGGCCGAGGTGGAGGAGGACCTGGAAGAGGGTACGAATAGCTAATATGCTACAATTGCGGAGGGAAGGACATTATGCCCATGATTATACAAACCCAATGCGTCCATCAAGTCTGTATTGTACCTTGTTTGATCAAGAGAGAGAATATTGTCCTATGCTGATACCTAGGATACATGACAAGGGAGCACTACTGCCTCCCCTAACTCAGAACTTGCAGATGATGAAGTTTGAGACACGCGAGGAAGATCCAAGTGTAAACATTGTGCTCCGAAGTGGAATCATGATGGGAGATGATAAAGGAAAATAGCTCGAAGATAGTATTTGGGTTCACAAGGCTCCGATGAAAGAAGTAGAGTTTGATTTGGAGCGCGCTAAGGAAACCTTCATGGAAGCTAAGAAGACCTTCACTGATGCCTCCAATTCAGGAAGCAAAGATATACAAGAGTTAGAAATGGACCCATCTATGCTTATGACGTTCCTGGAAACATGCATGAAGCTACTACGCGACAGTAAGGCTATAAGCAGACTACAAGAACTCATTAGCAGATGCGCTGGGACAACGCCAGGAGAACTGTGTGTAGTCTGGAAGATTGGAAAGCATACGACGAGGATGGGAAGAGAAATGAGGTTAACTGCACAGATTGGAGAATATGAGATGGACCAAGTAATTCTAGATTGAGCATCGGATGCGAATGTTCTGTCAAAGCAGACATGGGAGTGCGTGGGGAGGCCTACGCTACAATGGTCTCCTATTCAGTTGTGAATGGTGAACCAGCAGAAGATAATACCTATGGGAAGATTGCAGGGAATCACTATGGATATTGAGGGAGCAAGCGTGCTAGCAGACTTTGAAGTAATAGAGATTGTTGATGACATCAATCCCTACCCCGCGCTCTTAGGAATTGATTGGGCCACTGACATGAACGAGGTGATTAATCTGAAGAAGTGCAAGATGATTTTTGAAAAGAAGTCTTTGCATGTAGTTATACCCTTGGACCCTGCTGAAGGATCACACTATACCGAGCCGATACACGACTATGAAAGTGATAATGATTTGGATTGCATCTACAAAATAACTGCAGAAGAGAAAGATTGGGTAAATCCCATCGCGGACGGACAGATCTTATGGGAGTGCGAAAGCTCCTGTATGTCAGATTCTGATGAGGAGATAGACTGATGGCAGAACTAGTTACACGAGGTAACCACACTGAACTGTAATATGATGACAAGATCGCTGCACTGCATATGGAAAAAAGTGAGGGATCTACCTACTTACGATGGGTCAAGTGAGGTAGATACTTTCCTAGATAAGTTTGAAAGAGAGGTACCAAAAAGCAACATCTCTAGTCCCTTAATTGGGCACTGTGCGGTACGCCTACGAGGTGGTGGGGTATGCACAAAGGAAGATTTGAAGACTGGCGTGCATGTAGGAGGATGATACACTCACTGTTTGGGAAACCTACAGTGTGATTGGCAGATAAATACAATGGATGGGATGGTCTGCGCATGCATCTGTCCAAGTGGGTACAGGAATATGGTAAAAAACCTGGGCGGATGCACATGAACTTCACGTTGGGAAGTACGGTCAATAAGAATGTGTTGCGAGGGTAAATGCATGGACGGTTCCTCAAGTTGGAATGATAGAGTGTGGAGAGAATGAGCGCGTAGAAGGTTATCCACATGGAAGAATTTAACGAAGTGTGCGAAGCACTAAACAAGGTATATAATGCGCAGCGAAGTGAGTGGGACCTGTGCATACCAGTATTATTATGGGCTTATAGGACAAAGTGCAACAAACTGACGGGACAAATGCCTTCTAGGCTATACTATAGGGCAAACGTTGTAATACCAAGGGAGTATATCGTGCCTATTCTGCGCATAGCAGTGCCCACAGATATGACAGATTGTGGATCCTTGGAAGAAGCAATTGCGCAGTTGGAAGAGCTCGAAGAAGAACTCTTGGGACCTGATGAAGAGATCTAACAGGGTAATCTTAGGCTCCAATGGCTCATGAATGAAAGTGTTCGATGGAGGGAGAAAAGCACCATGGTGGAAGCAGAAGTCAAGAAGCTTGAGGAAGGAATACAGAAGGACATTCTTGAAAAAAAAACCATGGTGATAAAACATGATGCACATAATTACGTTGACAAATTTGGGGACTACCACCGAGAGTTGATCAGTTTGATGCCTTGGATTGGACCATATATTACTAAGGGGATCATAGATGGTGGCGTGATGCAGTTGGTAAAATGCGCGATGTAGTTGGAGAAGTTAAATAGCGAACTCTTCCCAGGGAAAGTAAATGGTAGTTGGTTGAAGCCATACACGGGTGGCCCTATTAGCTAACTAGTCATAGAAAGCACAATCTTAGCACTCCAGGTAGTTGAAAGGAGGCTGGGACTATAAAATATGCTTCCCAGGAGCTACATGATGTCAGGACTGTGTGCAGGAGCGAAGTGTTACATGGTCTGCGACAATGCAAGGGTAGCTACGTTGCCACACGGGGCACCAGGGAAGTGACCATTGAAGTCACTATTCATGATGTGATGCTTGGTTTGAGGCCAAATGGAGAGGGAGACACGCATTTAAGGAAAACTTTATGGGATAGATTTGGGAAATTCTGCCTCCAAGGGAGCATTAATGGACCGGATTTGGGGGGAATGGTTGAATTCAAATTCAAAAGGCACTATAAATTGCAAAGGGCTGCCCAGCAAACAAGAATTGGCCATTTGAGAATTGAGCTATTACGCATCTTGAGATTCAATAACTCTAATCTGTTCAATTCTTTGAACTCGAAGGCATTATTTGAGCACCTACCTGAACTATTGAGAGATTTGTGGAACAACAGTATGACCACGCCAGAGGAAGCCATGGATATTGGTGAGATGATTGTTGAAGAGGCTACATAGGCTATGACGGTAGGAGAGGCCCCAAAAAGCGTTTGGATAGTTGTAGAAATCCCTAAATCACCATGCATGCTAAGGCCCAAGAAAGACAAGCAGCACATGGTACCAGTGCTTGTGTCCCTTAGAAACCTGCTGAGAACTAAATTGAGCATGGAAGAAAAGGGGAAAGCGGTTAATGTGGAAAACGATGAGGAGGAGGAAGACCTTGAGGAAATCCTGATCGAAGAGGATGAGGATGAAGAAATGGAGGAAGAAACCCAGGGCATGGACCCTCTTACTGGGTTACCCGCGTATGTTCCTCCGCGGAAAGGGAAAGCAAGGGTGCCTAAAGACCTAGATGAGAGAAAAAGCTCTTTGTAGACTCCACTGCTCCCCGATGATATCATTTTTCAAAGAACACACTTAGGACCAATGCCAGCTGTAAAGTTTGAAGATTGGGATCTCGTAGACCACGATAAATTCCCATAGTTGGCAACCATGCATCTCATGTAGCCAAAGAAAAACATTGCGGCAGGCGTCATAGTGTTGGAGCCACACAAGTGGTTGCGTGGAGTAGAGAAAGCAAGGTTGTTAAACCTACTTTGGGTGTCGCATTACCATCGCGCCTGAGTAACTATTTTTGTCATCAGGAAGCTTCTCTACCTAGTGCATGATGGATTTTTGTGGCTGGAGGAGCCCACCCCCTTCACAGACCACTTAATTCATACAATTACCCGACTCCCTTGTAAGGGGGACAACCTAGCGGATATTTCGGAGGTTAAGAGCAACGACTTAGCCATTGTGGAGGCCATGAAGGAAAAATTCAAGCTAGAGAAAAAGAAGAGAGAGTACGCAATCTCCAGTATCAATAATAAGGCAGTGAGAGTTGCCACCCAGATACTGGATGGCAAGGTTATGCAGAAGTGCTATGCGGATGAGGTGCCTGTACCGGTGATAGCAATTACCGCATAGCGCACAAAGGGGGTCTAGTTTAACTGGTTCGGGTACATGTGCAAGGAGTTCCTGGAGAATTGCCACAAGACACAGGAACAAGGGAAGACTTTCCACTATGCATGGATTCTCGTGTCCATAGTGCTAGTGGCTTGGGAATTTCCTCAGGACAGCCAGTTCCCCACAATTGTGCGGGATATTCCAGAGGCACTGAAGTATGCTTCATTTTGGGCCAATAAATACACACAAAGGATCCAAGACAGTAATATATTCTGGGTGTTCATGGAGATGAACATTAGAATGGGGATTAACCACAAGCTGTGGTTATTGCCCACTGTCTACAATACTCTAAAAATCTTCACAGAGTTCAAGGCAAACTTCCATCATGTGTATTTCAGGGCGTGCAATGACCCCGCAAAGAAGTGGAATGAGCTCCCGTACCTGGTCACATATGATGTCATACTCTCTGTACTTGAGTCGTGCCACCGGAGTGTCACGCTCCAGACATCTCTATGTTGGAAACAAAGAAGTTTGATGCACAAAGGAAGAAGGAGGAGGCGAAACTGTGGATGGCACATTTGGTAGAGAAAAGAAGAAAAGAGGCAGCAACAGCAAAGGTGCAGGAGGCGCGGGATGCTACGAAGGTAGCAACAGAACAGCAGAAGGTAGCCACAGAACAACAATAGGTAGTAGAGAAGGAGCGCGAGGGCCATAAGTCATCCTTGCCTGAGGAAGAGCTTGAGATAGAGGAAGGTGGTGCAGACCCATAGACATTGTCTACACAGTTGCCAGCGATCAAAAGAGCAGGTGGGACCATAGAAGAAGTTAAAAGCCTCCAAGACTTCTTTTGACCTGATCACCCTCACTAACAGGGATTTGCATGACATAGAGGAGACAGTGCACAGCGTCACCACGGAGGCCCTCCAGCAGTTCATGGAGGAAAATCAAATGGCATTGGGGGCGCTCTAGGAATAGATACAGGAGTTGCAGGTGCGCACTCCTCAAGCTAGTACTCTGTCAACCAGCCTCGTAGTAGGAACAACTACAACTGAGGAAATGTTGCGTGCATGCATGACCAATACTATAGTGCTACTAGAGGGGTCACTGGTTACAGAAAAAGAGGCTGACAGGCCTATCGTCAATGCACTTAAAGGAGTGGGAATCAACATGGTTGCGCTCCCTTGGGAGACGTTCTATATTCTATAGGACGGAGTAACTACAGAAATGTGGGCTATGGAGGGGCGCGCGCTACAGGTGCTGAGTGAAAAACGAATTAACATGGAACAAATAAGCCTACAACGCAACAAGGTCGTAACATAGAATAGGCAACTAGTGCAAGTGGTTGAAGAGGCCTGATAGATGGTCCCTAAGTTGGCCATCCTAGTAGAGGTACCAACAAAGGCACGCATCTAGAGGTTAGCACCAGGGGTGTGCGAGGCGCGAGAATAAATGGCTAAGGTTCAGCTGGAGCTGAACCTTCATATAGCTAAGCTACAGTTGAAGGCACAACCTTCAACTCCACTAGAGGTGAGGGAATAACACGCTAGCGCCATCACAACGGGAACAGAGGAGATCAATAGTGTAGTGAAGAACTGAACCAAACTTTTGGAAGAGTTGTTCGAGGTCCTCACCACTCTACAAGAGGACCCGAATATATAATCCTTAGAAATAGAGGCACGTGAGCTACTAAAAAGATATGATGATATAAGAGGGACCACGCAGATGGTGGTCCTTACACAGAGGCTCACGCAGATGCAATCGGCAAAAGCATTGAAAGAGCAGGTAGACGTGGCGCAACATAAGGAAGTGGTGTTGAAGGCGCGCATCCAACCATGGATCGTTGAGGGCTTCTTCATTACAGCCTCAATCAAAGCCAAGCTTGCACAAATGCAAGGAATGTAGGAGCAAATGCAAGGAGGCATTTCAGATACCGCGATCTCTGAACAGCGTGTGTAGGAGGTACAATAGGTAGTTGCTTAGTGTGTTGTTGATCTTGTAGCAGTTCGGGCACAGTTGTGAGGTCTCCACGCAAAGATTTTTGCACCAATAGAGTGACTTGAGGGTAAGTCATGATGTTTCTGTTGGGGGCTTGCTGGGCGTGGGATCCCCCAAGGGAAGTTTTGGGGCTTAAAGCCCAAATTTTGACTAAATCTGATGTAAATACTTTACGTTTTGTGGGCGCGGAGCGCGAACTTGTAAATGAGTCATAGGGTTGTCTACCCTCATTTTTGTAAATCTAATGTCGGCTTTAGAGATTTACCCATGGTCCATGGACCATGGGATGGTATAAATAGAGAGAGGCTCTAAGTTGTAAATCACCGAAGTAAGAGAAGGATGAAGAATTGAGTCTTATCTAAGAGTAGATTCGAGTCTTGGGTCGTAGAGTAGGAGAAGGCTCTGCAGTTGAGCACGCAAAGGCCTAGTAGCTGAGTGTGTAGACCCCTGCAGCTAAGTGCGCGGGGCAGGTTGAGTCTATAACCGATTGAAGCATTAATAGAGAGAAGTTTTATACCATTCCTGTGTATTTATTTACTTTTCTTTGCATTGAATGTATTGGGTATAAATGATATTTCTGTTTTTTATATGATGCGCAAACTTATATGATTGTGTTGATTAAGTGAATATAAGATAAAGTATCTGTTTATGCAAAGTTAACTAACAATTATAAGAAGATAAGTAAGATCCGAGGTGTAACTTGGGAAATAACGCAGATCACTGCCTTAGCAGCGCGAAAGCATCTCAACCCTTGGTTAGGGCTACGCGAAGGTGATTATAATAGATCACACAGACCTCGTAGGTCAGGGTAGTGCATGAATATATTCATAGTTGGACTAAACCAACCTCTCAGACATCTTAAGGGTGCAGAAACTTGGTTCCAACATCCCCCCATACTGCTTCGGGTGAGACCTCAGTCCGCACTCTGTGGGTTGTTGCCGAAAGGGCCATTTGTGTAGGGATTTGTTTGGCTAATTAACTCCAAACCTAGGTCAAGCCCCCTCAAGCGAACACTATAAAGTAGGGATTCATCATTAGTTTCCCGAAGTTGGCACAATCCTTAATTATAGAAATTTCTAGCAAGTGTCGTTTTTTCCTTTATTTTATGCATGCGCATCATAAACACTAATTCGATCAAATATATTTAATATAAACCTATAGATATCATTTTTACATTTGATCATGGGGCTCTAAAATTCTCGATATCAAGGAACCTTCAGTGGAGTTGTCGTTGCTTTTCTCGACGAGTTTTTATTTTCTCCTCTTTTGTCGCTTTTTCTGTCACTTTTTGTCATTTCACTTCTATGAGTGTTGTTTTGCTCGTTTCTCTTTGTTGTTGCTATAATTTTAACTTGTATTAGTTTGTAGAAGTGTTGTTTCAATTTGTCATTTTCCTTTCATAAGTGTTGCATTGATATTCTTTCTTTTCACACCAACCATCGCTGTTGCGGTGACTCTCCTCACACATTCATCTTTCCTTCCATTTGTTAAGTTTATACACTTGATTTACATTTATTCATATATACTTAGCCAGATATGCACTCAAACTCACATCATCACTTAGATCTGTTTATTTTCCACACTTCCACTGGGTATATACACGTTTTCCCTTGGTCAGTTTTTACATTTCCAATGGATTGGCTAGATTTAAGTATTAACGCATGTTTTTATCTCTGAATATTATGATATGGGTCTTTCTGAAGTTCTCAAGAGCTGCACAATTTTAGGTCAAAATTTGTAGATCTGTACATATGTGTAGATATGTAGGTCTCGGTTAAGTCATGTATACACACGGGTTTCTTTCTTCAAAGTCATTTACATAAAGGAAGGTTTTTTTTTCGTAAATGACTTATCAACTTGATCAGTGTTTTTGTATCTTTGTTGTTTATCAATGATGTCATCATGTTGATCTGGGTTGAGTGATAATGTTTAAGTAGAGCTATTGAATGATGAAGTTGAATTTGGTTACATGTTTATTGGTTGAAAATATTATTGATGTTGCTAACTGTATGAGGGTTCTGTAAGCTAACAGAATATTTCAGAATAACTTTGGTCAACTCTATGTCTAATTCACAATTACATGTTTTTAGTATATTGAGATATGTACGCAGGTTTCTCTACAGAAAAGTGATTATACACGCGGGTTTCCTTAAGTGAAGTAGCGTATACATGTTTTCATATGAATGATCAGGGTTGTAGTTGATTCTGTATGTTGATGCAGTATTATGAGTTCAATTATGTGTTCTGGTTACAGTGATCTCATTATTCTATTTTGAATTAATTCGCTGTTTTCTTTAGTTGATATACAAGTTGTGATGTATTAAAGCAGTTGGATCGTGTGTGAAAATTTATGGAACATAATCCACAGATGTTGCTAAGGGATTGATCCTTCAGTGAGGAAGTCAAAGCTTCCTACCAGTAGTAGCTAGTAATCAAATTAGCGAGTTTAGATCTCCCTTCCAGTAGGAGCTGGAGAACGAGTAAAGGTTGTAGCATTCAACAGGTGGGTGCCTACATACTGGCATGAATCTATACCAGTACAAGAATGTAATAAGTTTTTGATATAATAAGTTTGAAGATTGAGATGACAACAACAGTGGTTTTCTCCCACATTCGGTTTCCACCTTCAATCCTTGTGTTCATGTGTGTTTCTTACGTGTGATACTTTATTTTTTTCTTACTGCACCTGCTTACTACTTATCAAATGCCTGATAAATCTCTTACATTTTTCTTTAAGTTTAACAAAATCTAAAGAATTAGTCCTTTTACAAGTTTACTAAGAATATGCTAGTTTCTTTTACAACAGTTAGATACATACGTGAGTTGGGTTCAGTAAAGTCACGTACATATTTTAGAAAATAAAATTATTATTGTGAGTTTTTAAAAATATTGATTCACCCCCCCTATCAGTATTTTTCCCAACAATTTGTATCAGAGAAGGTACTTCAAAAGAAGCTTGATCGCTTGAAGGAAGATCTCCCAAGATGAGAAATCAAGACGAAACGACATCTATCAGACCACCACTCTTCAACAGAAATAATTTAATATATTAGAAGACAAGAACGAGATCCTAGCCTTAGTCCCTTGGAGTAGATGTTTGGTCAATTGTGAAAGGAGATTACTAATATCAATCCACAGATCCCACAGATGCAACAAAAAAGAAAACGTATGAAACCAATGCCAAAATTGTCAATGCATTATCGGGAAGTTTGATAGAATCAAAATTTGTCAAAGTTATGCAGTTAAACACAACAAAATAAATATGGGACAAAATCATTCAAATATATGAAGGCGATACCAAGGTAAAAAGTGCTAAACTCCAAACTCTTAGAATTCAATATGAAACTCTAAGAATGCATAATGATGAAAGTGTTGCTAGTTTCTTTCTACGAATAGATGAGATTGTAAATCGTATGAAAAAGTTGGGTGAATAAATAAAGAACACCACTTTATTAAACAAAATCTTAAGATATCTAACTCCTAAATTCGAGTCAAAAGTGTCTGCCATTGAAGAGAAGCAGGATTTGTAGACTCTTACTATTGTTCAACTTCATAGGATGTTGACTACTTTTGAAATGAGGAAAAGAAGTCCCTCGGAAGTCATAGAAACCGCATTTAAAGCATCTTCAAATGGAAAATAAAAGGAAGAACACAAGGAATTAGGATATATATTAGAAGAATATGAGGTGAGATTTGTAAAGAAACTTTAACTAGGCACCAGAAGGTTCAGAGGTAAGCTCCCCTTCAAATGTTCTTCTTGTGGTAGAGTTGGTCATTATGTTGCTAAATGTCCTCATAAAGACAACCATCACAAAGGGAAGGATATTGTGAAAGGTAATAGGAGACGGTTTTAAAATAAAAGAATTTATTATACGCATGAAGATAGTGATGGTTTTTCAAATAGTGGAGAAGGAGAATATGATCGAGATCTTAAATTACTCATGGATTTTGAGAAAAATAGTAATGAGTCTAATGATAAATTTGTCGATTCTTTAGAGGAAATTACTCAACTAAAATTTTTCTTGGAATAAAACAAAGTATCTATAGATACATTGAAGCATCAATTCATAGAAAAGGAAAAGCACAATGAGAAGTTAGGATGTGAAGTAGTAAGTCTAAGAAAGGAACTTGAGAAAATAGAAGCTATGAATCTTAGATTTGCTAAAGGATCTAAAACCTTAGATGAGATTATCAATGTAGAATGCTCTCCTCTTATGAAGATAGGTATTGGATACACTGGAGAAACATCTCAAACAAAAAAGTCTTCAGCCACCATAGGAAGTTGTCTAAATGCAGCAAAAGCTAGTCAGCAAAGCTTCAGTCCCCAACAAAAGAATCAAGGCATTCCACAGGTAAATAATGTTCACTCTAATATGAGGATGAACAACAACAGAAGCACCAGTTAAAAGGTAAAAAAAACCAAAAGATTCTAGGATCATAGAAATTTCTTCTTTAATGGACAATCTTTCTCATGTCATAATTTTGTGTTGGAAATAATACTGAGAGCGGGGTGGTGAATCAGTATTATCAAGTTAACAATATTTCATTTCCATCAATAGATTTATATATGCTACTTTTGTTAATGCAACTTGCGTGTATACGCAACTGTGTTTAGAGCAACCATCGCATACCTTGCAAACTTATAATTTAGTTAGTTGATCTTTAATATGTGTATCAGAACCATATAAACAGTAACCAGGTGCAGTAAACAGAATAGGCAATCACACACATGAACACAAGATATAAGGTGGAAACCCAATGTGGGTGAAAACCACCTGCTGCAATCATCTCTATCTTTCTTTAATAAGAAAATTCTTTTTACAAATTTTGTACTGGTGCAGTCTTATACCAGAACGTAGGCTTCTACCTGCAGAAGGCTACAACCTTCTCTTGTTCTCCAGCTTTTCCTAGAAGGGAGCTACAAGCCCCTTAGCTCTTGTACTAGCTGATGTGTTTACTAGTACATAGGTGCTGACCTACATAAGGCTACAACCTTCTCTTCTCTTCCAGGGACCACGTTTCATAAATTTTCAGACTGGATCCATCAATAACATCAATCAAACATCAAATATATTTGCATCAAGCAATCTCCTTTGTACCAACCAAAACTGAATCAAACAATCACTTTTCTGAATGCTATAACCAGAATATAGTAACAGTAACTAGTACTCAATCCAAAACCCATAACATTGCAATAGTAAATAGAAGTAGCTAAAACATATTTTATGAAGTGTACGCTACTTCAATGTGTTGAACCTACGTGCATACGCACTTTTCTCAAGGCGGACCTGCGTATACGTAGTTTTGAAATGTTGAACCAGCATGTATACGTGCCTTTGCTATACTGAACCTGTGTACATATCTGTAAAAGATGACTTAACCTTTTCCACTATTCAAACATTAGTTATACCCAGATCATCAGATTTACAGATTACGACATGCACCAATTATTCAAATAAAAGATCAAAACCATAAAAAGATACTTCTCTTCAAGCCTTAAGATCTTGACCCATCAATAGAACTTATCCTTCTTCAAGCGCTCAGGTTCCTCCTTGATTCAGATCCAGCTATGCACCATAACCCAGTGACTAGTATTCTAGATCTTGCTCTTCATTAGATATTCAATACTTGAGTGCCCTTGCCTAATGATCTCCTCCTCCTTTTATAGTCTTAGGCCTTACTCAATACCATGGTCCAAAACCACTTAGAATCAATACCTTGAACCAAATAACTAGGGTCAACACTTCGGACAAGATACCTTGGACCAATACCATGGGTCAAAATACCAAGAACCAAATACCACGAACCAAAACCAAGTTTTCAAACATGTATGCACTTTTCCTTGCATGAAAGTGCGTCTATACGCATACGCGCCTTTTGGTCAGCGGACCCACATATATACGCAGTTTGGTCAAGGGGGAACCTGTGTATACCTCTTTTACTTTCATTCTATGATCCTGAACTATGATCTATCATCTAAGTGAGTTGCCATCAAGGACAACACCTATGTCATAATGCCAACAATCTCCCCCTTTGGACTTGATGGCAACTCCAAATCATTCTCCCCCTTTGTCATCAAGGGCAAAGGGTTATGCTCCCCCGGAGTACATGCTGACTTCTCTGATATGTTGAAGTGTGTTGTTCATGCTCCCCCTGACTGTAAGCAAGGTCTGCAAAAAGATGTTCTACAAGAAGAACATGACTATATACATCATAAATGACCTTCCTATCACCAAAGACTCATACATACATCCATCTCCCAACCAAGTGGGGATATACCAAAAGTTTGTACATGATAAAACAAGAACATTACATCATCCATCCTAGGCATAGTGGGGAAACAAAATAGGTCGTTACATGACCTTGATAATAAAAGATATACATGACATAGATACCAAATATCTAAAACAATATAGTTATCAACAACTGTCATTAATAGCATCTGTCAAAAACCATCAGCAACCATGATCTCCCTCTGCACATGTTACACCTGAATCAAAAACAACTGTGAAATTGCACCAAGATCTTCTAAGATAATGCCAACAATGCATTATTAGAAGTATATGCCCCCTCTGACACTGTGCCACATGGTCTTTGTTAGACCCATATCAGACTCTTTTCATCCTGACTCTGGCCCACTGTTTTTCTTCAAACCAACATATACGCGACTGTATCCACAGAAACCTACGTATGTATGCAGATACGCTTCATGAAACTCACGTACAACCACTGTTCTCTGAAACAGATAAGTTTCAATGGCAAGATGATGCATCAACTACTCCCATCCTCTGTCTGAGGTATTCAAATGTCTCTCTAGGTAGTGGTTTGGTGAATATGTCAACAACCTATTCATTGGAGGGAACATACTCCAATTTGACCTTTTGTTCAAGCACTTGTTCCCGGAGAAAATGATATTTGATAGGTATGTGCTTGGTCTTGGAATGCATGACTAGATTCTTTGAAATATTGATTTCACTTGTATTATCACATAGAATGGAGATGGGTGGAGTACATGTGATCTGAATGTCTTACAATGTTCGGATCATCCAAAGGAGTTGTGTGTGACAAGATGCAGCGGCCACATATTCTGCTTCAGTTGTAGATAATGCAATTGAACTTTGTTTCTTGCTAAACCAAGACACTAATCTGGAACCCATATAGAATGCACCACCACTAGTGTTTTTTCTATCATCCACACTTCCTGCCCAATCTACATCTGTATATGCATGAAGTGTAATATCTATATCTCTAGGATACCATAAACCAAAGTTTTGTGTTCCTTGAAGGTATTTGAAATTTCGTTTGACTACCTGAAGGTGTGATTCCTTTGGATTTGCTTGGAATCTTCCAACTATTACCACTGCATGCATGATGGCTGGTTAGGTACCTGTTAGATAAAGCAGACTACAAATCATGGATCTGTAGGTTGGTTGATGTATTGCTGTTGATTCATCATTTGAGTTGAGGCCGCGTCATGTTACCATAGGGGTACATATTGGTTTAGAATCTTCCATGCCATATTTCTTCAAGATCTGCTTGAGGTACTTGGTTTGTGATAGAAAAATACCATCTTTATTTTGCTGAACTTGTAAACCAAGAAAATATGTGATCTCACCAAGCAGGGATATTTCAAATTCTTTCTGCATTACCAAAGCAAAGTTTTGACTCATGGCTTCTTCATTGCTACCAAAAATGATATCATCAACATACAAAACAAGTATTAGCAATTTATCATTGTCAATTTTTATATATAGATTGTTATCAATTGATCCTTTTGAAAAACCTTGTTGATGAAGGTATTTGTCAAGACAATAATACCAGGGCCTTGGAGCTTGTTTTAGACCATAGAGAACCTTTTTGAGTGTGCATACAAGTTTTGGATCATTTCCAAGGATGAATCTGTCTGGTTGCTCAATATATAATTCTTATTCTAGGTCTCCATTAGGAAAGGTAGATTTCACATCCATTTGATATACTTTGAGCTTCTGAAAGCTAGAAAGAGCAAGGAACATTCTTATGGCTTCAAGTCTAGCAACAGGTGCAAAATTTTCTTCAAGGTCTATACCTTCTTGTTGAGCATACACTTTACAAACAAGTCTGGCCGTGTTTCTAATAACTTCTCCATTTTCATTCAGCTTGTTTTTTAATATACATTTGGTTCCTATGACATTCTTATCATTAGGTCTAGGAACCAATTCCCAAGTATTATTCTTTTCAATCTTCTCAAGTTCTTCATTCATGGCCTTGACCCAACATTCATCTTTGCATGCTTCATTTACATTTTGCGGTTCAACAGAGGAAAGCAATGCTAGATAGCTTGAAGCTTCTGTACTAATTCTTCTTGTTTGCACAGATGTCTCTTTCTGCCCAAAAATCTGAGTCTCTGGATGATTCTTCTGAACATACCTAGATGGAGTCTTTTCTTCTACCCTTATCTATTCTTCTGGTACCTCATTGGTTTCTTCTTCAAAATTAGTTTGATTTGATGTGGAAGGATAGTCCTCATCTTCTTCATAATCTTCAGTTTTTACCTGCTTTGGATTTTTGCCTGCTTCATCAACCACAACATCAATACTTTCAACAATTTTCCCAAGTCTTTTATTATAACACTTATATCCTTTACTTCGGGAAGAGTAACCAAGGAGAATGCCTTCATCTGCTCTAGGTTCAAACTTTCCAAGTTTTTCATCAGTCCTTTTGTTGTAACATTTGCTTCCAAACACTTTGAAGTATTTTACAGTAGGAGTCTTACCATACCAAAGTTCATGTGGAGTTTGAGTGTTATTTACCCGGATGTTTGTTTTGTTGAGATTAGTGACAACAACAAATGCAGCTTCACCCCAAAAGGTTACAAGAGTTCCAGACTCATCTAGCATAGCACGAGCCATTTGTTGAACAGATCTGTTCATCCTTTCTACCACTCCATTTTGCTGAGGAGTTCTTGTGGTAGAGAATTCCCTTCTTATTCCATGTTCTTCATAGAAGTTGAAGAATTCATTCGAGGTAAATTCCCCTCCTCGATCAGACCTGAGGCATTTGATTTTGCGATCTGATCCATTTTCAACCAAAGCTTTGAAGGCTTTGAAATTTTCGAATGCTTCATCTTTATGCTTTAGAAGTCCTATCCAACACATTCTGGAAAAGTTGTCAATGAACAATATAAAGTATTCTTCTCCATGAGGTGAATTTTTCCTAGATGGACCACATAAATCAGTGTGAACAAGTTCAAGAGGCTTACTAGCTAATCCTTACTTTTCAGGGAAATGTGTTCTGGTTTGCTTACCAAATTGACATAATTTGCATATTGTATTTTTTGGAATGCGGATATCTAGAATATCATGAACTGCCTAGTATCTGCATGCTTTTCTTATTTGAGGGAAGCTTAGATGCCCCAATCTTCTATGCCATAGCCAGTGTTCATCATTTTTTCTTAGATAGCACTGTTGCTTTCCTCCCTTGAGTATGTACAAGTTTTTTGGAGTTCTTACACCTTTGATCATTGTTTCTCTTGTATCAAGCTCATGAACAACACATCCATTTGATCGAAATACTACTTCATTTCCTTGATCACACATTTGACTAACACTTAATAGGTTATGCTTAAGACCATCAACATACATAACATTTCCAACTTTAACCTTTTATTTTAAGAGAACAGAGCCTTTACCTTTTATTACAGCAAGAATGTCATTTCCAAAAGAGACCTTCTTTTCCTTTTCTAAGGCATTATATGACTGAAGTTTTTTTTTGTCACCTGTCATGTGTTTTGAGCATTGATTGTCGATATACCACTGATTTTCTTATCCTTCTACATACAAGGCTATTCCACATCTTTCTGTTTGCGGTTCTTTTTTTCTCCATGTATTGGGACCCAATGAAGCCTGCTCCTTCTGATATGTTTGCCGAAATTTACTCCTGCATTCAGAATCTTCATGACCGAAGTTGTTACAGATAGAGCATTCTATTTCATTTTTAAGAGCAGACAAGTTATTGTAGGTCCTTTTCTTGATTCCAGTCACATTCCTTTGATTTCGTGCTTCTCTACTCATGATGGTCTTGTAAGCAACACATTGAGCAGCTTTGTGTCCAAAGTTATGACATGAAAAACATTGGCCATTAAAGAAATTCCTGTGATTATCGAATCTACTAACCTGATGATTGTAGTTTCCATTGACATTCATTCTTGAAGAAAATTGAGAATGATTTACCTGTGGTTGGTTATAGCTTATGTTCATCCTTGAAGTAGATTGAACCCGATTTACCTGGTGATCTGCTTTATGCCTTTGCTGATGATTGTCAACCTGTTCACTTCTCCTTGCTTCCTCAAGATAGCTTTTGGAGGTTGATGGCTTCTATGCTTGAGATTCTTCTTCAGTATATCCAAGACCTGTCTTTATCAGAGGAGAATGCTGCACTTTGATAATTTCATCTAAAGTTTCTGATCCTTTAGCAAACCTGAGATTGAGAGCTTTTGTTTTCTCAATATCCTTTCTTAGACCCACAATTTCACATTCTAATTTTTCATTGTGTTTTTCCCTTTCAGCAAGTTGGAATGTCAAAGTATCTATAACCATACTCTTTTCTTATAAACAAATTTTAAGTTTAGAAATTTCTTCATAGAGACCATCTTCATCTAAAGCATCCAAGAAATCATCATCTTCAAAAGCCATCAAAAGTCTATAGTCATTACCATGTTCATCTTCATCACTATTTGATAAACCATCGCTATCTTCATGCATATAGTAGCTCTTCTTACATACATTCTGTTTTCTATTCCATTTTGTCGGTTCCTTACCTTTATCATGCTTATCTTTATGAGGACATTTAGTTGCATAATGACTGACTATTCCACAAGAAAAGCATTTGAAAGGTAGTTTACTTCTGAATCTTCTAGAACCCTTTGAAGGTTCTTGACAAAGTTTGCTTCTTCCTCTCCTTCTGAAATGTGTCTCGATTCATTAAACTCTTCTCTTCCTAAAGCCTTGAATGAGGCTTCTCTCATATCTGATGGACCTCCTTTTCTCATTTCAACAGCAGTTAGGATTCCGTGCAGCTGTGTCCTAGTCATACTCTAAAGATCCTGCTTTTATACTATGGCAGAGGCTTTTGATTCAAACTTAGAAGATAAGGATTTTAAAACCTTTTCAACTAAAGTAACTTCTTTTATATCTTCACCCAAGTTTTTCATGTGATTAACAATCTCATCTATACGTAGGAAGTAATGGGCTATACTTTCATCCTTGTGCATTTTGAGAGTTTCATATTGAATTCTGAGAGATTGTAGTTTTGCACGTTTTACCTGATTTTCTCCTTCATAGCTTAGAACGATCTTGTCCCATATTTCTATGGCGGTTTTGAGCTACATAACCTTGAAAAATTCTGATTGTGACAGACTCCACAATAGTGTATTGACAGCCTTGGCATTTGTTTCATATTGCTTTTTACCTACCGTATCTGTAGGAATTGTTGATGGAAATGTATATCCTCCTTCCATGATTTCCCAAACATTTGTTCCAAGAGATTGAAGATAGGTTGTGGTTCTTACCTTCCAATAGACGAAGTTGCTCCCATCAAAAATTGGTGGTCTAATGGATCCTTCTCTTTCGTAGCTGCCCATGATGATAGATCTTCCTTCAAGCAATAAAGCTTCTTTTGAAGGACCTTCTTTGATACCAATTGTTGGAAATAATACTGAGGGTGGGTGGGGTGAATCAGTATTAGCAACTTAACAATATTTCATTTCCATAAACGGATTTATATACGCTACTTTTGTTAATGCAACTTGCGTGTATATGCAACTGTGTTTAGAGCAAACAGCATATACCTTGGAAACTTATAATTTAGTTAGTTGATCTTTAATCTGTGTATCATAACCATATATACAGTAACCAGGTTCAGTAAATAGAACAAGAAATCACACACATGAACACAAGATATAAGGTGGAAACCCAATGTGGGTGAAAACCACCTGCTGCAATCGTCTCTATATTTCTTTAATAAGAAACTTATTTTTACAAATTTTGTACTGGTGCAGTCTTATACCAGTATGCAGGCTTCTACTTGCAGAAGGCTACAACCTTCTCTCATTCTCCAGCTTTTCCTAGAAGGGAGCTACAACCCCCTTAGCTCTCGTACTAGTTGATGTGTTTACTAGTACATAGGTGCTGACCTATAGAAGGCTACAACCCTCTCTTTTCTTCTAGGGACTACATTTCATAAATTTTCAGAATGGATCCATCAATAATATCAATCAAACATCAAATATATCTACATCAACCAATCTCCTTTTTACTAACCAAAACTGAATCAAACAATCACTTTTTTTAATGATGTAACCAGAATACAGTAACAGTAACCAAAACTCAATCCAAAACGCAGAACACTACAACAGCAAAATAGAAGTAGCTAAAACATATTTTATGAGGTGTACGCTACTTCAATGTGTCGAACCTGCGTGCATACACACTTTTCTCAAGGTGGACCTACGTATACGCAATTTTCAAATGCTGAACCAGCGTGTATACGCGCCTTTGCTATACTGAACCTGCGTACAGATCTGTAATAGATGATTTAACTTTTTCCACTATTCAAACATCAATTATACCCAGATCATCAGATTTACAGATTATGACATGCACCAATTATTCATATAAAAGATCAAAACCACACAAAGATACTTCTCTTCAAGCCTAAATATCTTGACCCATCAATAGATCTTATCCTTCTTCAAGCGCTCAGGTTCCTCCTTGATTCAGATCCAACTATGCACCATAACCCAGTGACCAATATTCTAGATCTTGCTCTTCATTAGATATTCAATATTTGAGTGCCCTTTCCTAATGATATCCTCATCCTTTTATAGTCTTAGGCCTTACTCAATACCATGGTCCAAAACCACTTAGAATCAATACCTTGGACCAAATACCTGGGGTCAACACTTTGGACAAGATACCTTGGACCAATACCATGGGTCAAAATACCAAGGACCAAATACCACGGACCAAAACCAGGTTTTCCAAATTTACACGCTTTTCCTTGCGTGAAAGTGCGTGTATATGAATATGCGCCTTTTGGTCTATGAACCCGCGTGTATATGCGGTTTGGTCAAGGGGGAACCTACGTATACCTATTTTTCTTTCATTCTTTGATCATGAACTGTGATCTGTCATCTGAGTGAGTTCCCATCAAGGACAACACCTGTGTCATAGCACCAAACCTGTGTCATAATGCCAACATTTTGGTCATAAGGTTGCTTAATGTGTTGCATACAAAACCATCATGACTAGGGAGGGAAAAAAACAAAGGAATGAGATAAGATTCAAGAAGAACACTTATAATAACTTCTCACTTCTTGAAGATGAAATTGAATTCTCATTTCACAATAACTTTGGACATCAAGAATCTGAATGCAGGAGCAAATTATAACCAACATCTCAAAAAGAGAAAATATCAACAAATTCTAAGGTATGGAAAAGGAAGGAATTACAGTCTGAAAGTTGTGGCATAGCATTATTTGCATAAGGATAAGAAAATCAATCTTACATTGAGAGCAGATGCTCAAAATACATGACAGGTGATAAAGATAAAATCATTTCATACAATTCTTTAGAGAAAGAAAAGAATTTCACTTTTTGAAATGACTCACCTGCTGTCGTAAAGGGTAAAGTTTATGTTTCTCTGAAAGAAAAGTTTAAAGCTGGTAATGTTAGGTATGTTCACGGATTAAAGCATAACTTTTTGAGTGTTAGACAAATGTGTGACCAAGGAAATGAGGTGGCATTCCGATCAAAAGAATTTGTGGTTCATGAACTTGACATAGGAAAGACCATAATAAAGGGAATAAGAACCTTGAGAAATCTATATATATTGAAAGGTGTCCAAGAACAATGTTATCTAGGAAAGGTGAAGGAAAACTAGTTATGGCATAGAAGGTTGGGACCTCTAAGCTTCTCTCAAATAATCAAATCAAGCAGGCTAAAAGTTTTTCGTGATTTACCCAACATCACCTAACCAGAAAGTACCATATGTAAGTCATGTTAATTCAGTAAGCAAACCAGAGTCCATCCAGGTATGTTCAAAAGAATCATCCAGAAACTCAAATTCTAGGAGAAAAGGAATCTGGGGTACAAACAAGAATAACCCTTGTAGTATCTCCTATTTATCTATCCTTATGGTCCACCATTGAACCAAACAATGTAAATCAAGAAAGTGAAGATGAATGTTGGGTTAAGGCCATGAATGAGGAACTTGATGAAATTGAAAAGAATGATACTTGGGAATTGGTTCCAAGGCCTCATGATAAAAATGTTATTAGGGAAAAATGGATATTCAAATATAAGTTAAATGAAAATGGATAGGTCATTAGGAACAAAGCTAGACTTGTTTGTAAAGGTTATGCTCAACAAGAAGTTATAGACTTTAAAGAAACATTTGCACCAGTAGTTAGACTTGAAGCCATAAGAATGCTTCTTGCATTTTCAAGTTTATTGCATTTCAAAGTTTATCAAATGGATGTAAACTTTGGTTTGCTTAATGGAGATCTAGAAGAAGAAGTATATATTGAAAAACCAGAAGGATACACTTTTGGGAATGATGAAAACGTTGTATGAAAACTCAAGAAGGATTTATATGGGATAAAACAAGCTTCACAGGCATGGTATTATCGTCTTGACAAATATCTTCCACAATAAGGTTTCACAAAAGGCTCCATAGACATAAACTTGTACACAAAAATTGAGGATGTTAAACGGCTAATTATTGTTGTTTATGTTGATAATATCATCTTTGGCAGTAATGAAGAATCTATGAGTCAAAAATTTGCTTTTGTTATGCAACAAGACATTGAAATGTCTTTACTTGGGGAACTAACCTACTTTCTTGGTCTACAAGTGCAATAAGAAAAAGATGGCATCTTTCTCCCACAAACAAAATATCTCAAGAATATTTTGAAGAAGTATGGGATGGAAGATTGCAAACCTGTATGTACTCCCATGATGATAGGATGTAGCCTAAGTTCTAATGATGATTCTTCCACAGTAAAACAACTAGAGCACGTGTCTATGATTGGAAGTTTTCTTTATCTAACAGGTACCAGAACATATATCATGCATGCAGTTGGGATTGTTGGATGTTTCTAAGCCAATCCAAAGGAATCACATCTTCAGGTAGTAAAGAGAATATTCAAATATCTCTAAGGAACCCAAGACTTTGGTCTATGGTATCCTAACGATTAATATCTTACCATTCATGCATACAAAGATGCGGATTGGGATGGAAATGTTGATGACCAGAAAAGCATTAGTGGAGGTGCATTTTACATGGGGCCCCGATTGGTATATTGGTTCAGAAAGAAACAAATTTCCATTGCCTTATATACAGCGGAAGAAGAATATGTGGTTGTTGCATCTTGTTGCATTGAACTTCTCTAGATGATGCCAACATTACAAGGTATACAAATCAAATGTTCTCCACCCATGTCCATCTTATGTGATAATACAAGTTCTATTAGTATTTCAAAAAATCTTATTATGCACTCCAAGAAAAAGCATATTCCAATTAAGTATCACTTTCTACAAGAACAAGTGCTTGAAAAAAAGGTTAAACGAAGTATGTTCCCTCCAAAGAATACGTTGCTGATATATTTACTAAATATCTTCCCAGAGAAGCATTTGAATATCTTAGATAGAAACTGGGAGCTATCTTTGCTTGATTTTGTTGTTAATCTAGTTTGTTGAGTGTACAAGTGAAAATTCATAAGGTTTCTTTATGTACACGGGTTTCATGAAGTATAGTCGCATGTATACACGAGTTTCTTTGTAGACAGTCGTGTATGTTTTTCTCTAATAGAAAAATAGTGGGACATACTCAAGATTAGCCTCTGACATGCTACTGATAGCTATGATTTGATTTTTCTTGGGCTGGTGTTGATGGGTACAGTCTGCTGATATGGTATTGAGTTATGTTTTTCTCATTGATGTTTATCTGATTGATGAATATGTTTTGATCAATGAGTTGTTGAAAATGAACAGGTAGCACAGGTTTAGGGGGAGAATTAGCCTTTGCATTGGTTGCAATATGGTTGATGAATTATGATACTATTAAGATCTTTTGGTCTTGGTTATTAATGACATATTTTTCATTTGATGTAAAGGTGATGTGGAGACCTATGATGTAATAATTGTCATATTCAATCATCTATGGACTTTTGAGGTCATGTCAAATATGTAAGCCCACTTGGTTGGGTGGTAGTGTCAAACAACTAATCCCACTTGGTTGGGTGGTTGATTCAAATATGTATCCCTGCTTAGTTGGGTGATTGATGTAACTATGATTCCTTGGTGATAGAGAGGTCATACACAGTTGAGTTAAAGAATCATGTTCTTCATTTGAAAATATTTCTGAAGATTCAGCATGTGCTCTGGGGGAGCATGTATAGTATAGTGTAAATCAGATCCAAAGGGGGAGATTTGGTCGACCATGTGCCCTTGATATCAAAGGGGGGGAGTATCTTGGTGTTTGAATAACGGTCATTTGATCTATTTAATAGGTTTGTATAAGTTGATGTTGGGTCCCTATAATACTAGTGATTACCCCATTACTATTGTAGTTATACCCCTTATTTATATTGTTGTGCCCCTATTACCCCCATATTGTTATTTCTGTGCCCCTTAGAATCCCTCTATTGTTATTTTTGTGGCTTTATATTATTATTGTTAGGTCGGCTGGATTATATTGTGACTCCTTAGACTCCTATATATAGAAAGGAGGTTTTGTCATTTGAATCATCCAAGAATTGTTCATTTATGTAATGTAAAGGAGGTTGCCCCCTCAAAGAGGCTGAATTCTAAGGCGTTGTTCTATCTCTTCTATCTTCTCTTGAGCTGGTTTCATAACATTTGGTATCAGAGCTTTGGATTCTAGGGTTTGACTGCTCCAAACAGGTCATTGTGGAAGTTTCGCTATAACTTTTTTTCTGTGACATTTCAGAAGTCGCAAAAAAAACCCATTTGAGAAGAAATGACGCTGAACCTTGGGTCTGAATTTCAGAGCTTTTTGCACGATATTTGCGGAGATATGATCTGAGGAAGTTGGTCTTTTTGCAGACTCCTGAATTACATTCAAAACAGGTGACCTGGGGAAAATTGTCATAACTTTCTCTCTGGGAATCAGATTGAAATTTCGTAAGAAGGCACAGAAAGAGGACAGACTTTAGTTTCTTGTATATCTTTTTCAGAACCAAATATCAAAAATTGTACACGTGGAACTTCATACAACTTCGCTCTTCTGGAAAGGTCTATAATCAGGTCATCTTGGGAGATTGTGCATAACTCTTCCTTGGAGAATCCAATTTGGATCAGACTGGTGGCATTGGAAAGAGGACACAAAGAGATACTATAGGGCACAAATTCAGAACTAGATTATTGGAAAGTACAGAGATACATCAGAGGCAATATCGAGCTCCTACAAAGTGAAAAAAGGTGTGTAGATTTTTTTAAATTTTTCCTTAAGCTTGGTTTGAAAATTTATTTTGAAGGAATTCAAAGGGCATAGTAGAGCATTATTATTGGTAAATGATGCCTCGAGGAAAGAAAATGCAAACACCTAGTAAGGAACCTGAAAGTTCTAGCATGACTCATGAAGAAGAGGAAGAAATGCTACATGATATATCAAAATTACAAGAACAAGTGCAACAAATGTCACGCTCACAAAAGTTAACAGAAGCTAAGATAAATGTCGTGGAAGCTAAGATGAATGGCATGGAAGCTAAGATGGACTATTTGGAGATAGATTTCAACACAAATTTGAAGACAGGCATGGCAGATTTGAAGACAGATTTGACAAATTTTCTACAAGAAATACTTACTAATGGTGAAAAGATAGTAAAGGAAACTCATGATGAGAATAAAAGAAATGTTAATCATGATTCTATAGATGCTAATGTTGGATCGAAGAATCACCATATTCCAAAAATCGATATGAGGAAGTTTGATGGCAAGGATCCCGCCACATGGATATTACAGATGGAGCAATTCTTCAATCTCAATAATGTGCAAAACGCACAAAAGGTACATATGGAAACTGTATATTTGGAACCAAATCAGTTTGTATGGTATCAATGGCTTTGTTCTCGTACATAATTTATCACTTGGGCAATTTTTACAGAAGAATTGATAGCACATTATGAGGATACAAAAAGCAACACTTTTTTTAGCCAATTGATAAGTCTCAAACAAAAGGGTTCAATGATGGAGCACATTGAGGAGTTCCAAAAATTGAACATAAGTGTAAAAGATATTCCAGAGGATCATAGGATTGATGTGTTCATAGGGTCTTTAAAGGATAATATCCAACGTGATGTTCGCCTTTGGGAACCTGATTCATTAGAGAAGGCATTCAGGTTAGCAAGAAAAATGGAAAGCAAAATTATGGCAACTAGGAAGCATACCACTCACAACTATAAAGACGGAAGTGTTGTTGCCCCTAGTCTTCCACAACCTACAAGGTTGACACCACAACAATTGGAAGAAAAAAGAGAAAAAGGGCTTTGTTACAGTTGTGATAGCAAATACACAAAAGGTCATAAGTGTGCTGAGAAGAAATTATTCTACATAGGTTGTGAAGAGGAAGAAGAAAAGGAGCAAGAAAGGTCAAAAGAAGAGGATATACTCCAGGAACAAAGCCTAGATGAAGAACAAATAAATCCAACCATATCTTGTAATGCATTGGTGGGAATTACCACTCCTCAAACCATCAAGATAGAAGGACAAATCAATAAGAAAAAGGTAATAGTGTTGATTGATTCAGGAAGCACCCACAATTTTATTCATTGTAGGGTAGCAAAATAATTGAATTGCTTCCTATATCCAGCACCAGAGTGTCAAGTGATGATTGCAAATGGAGGAACAATAAATTGCTCTAGAAAGTGCCATAATATCAAGCTATCCATGGGAGAATATGTATTGACTAGCCCAATGCTTTCCATTCCAATGGGAGGTGCTGATGTTGTACTAGGAGTCCAATGGCTACAATCCTTGGGTACAATAGCTTTTAATTTTCAAGAACTTTTCATCAAATTTTCTACGAAAGGAAAGGAAGTTGAATTAAGGGGTATTGCAGGGAAACCAGGAAAGATAATTAGCTCTAATGGCATGACTAAGCTTCTAAAAAAGGAGCAAAGAGGTGTAATTGCACAATTATGCTCGCTAGATGTTTCCACATTGGAATCATCTATTTCTCCAGATCTCCAAAAAGTCCTGGACAATCATTCCAAGGTATTTGAGACTCCCAAAGGTCTCCCACCTATACGTGATCATGATCATGCTATTCATTTGATTCCAGGAAGTGTTCCTCCAAACATTGGGCTGTATAGATATCCCAATGTCTAAAAAAGTGAAATTGAACGTATGGTTGCAAAAATGCTAGAGGCTGGTATAATTCAACCGAGTCAAAGTTCTTTCTCAGCTCTAGTAGTATTGGTGCACAAGAAGGATGGATCATGGCGCATGTGTCCAGATTATAGGGATCTCAACAAGCTCACTATTAAAGATAATGTTGGATCCCTATAATACTAGTGATTACCCGATTACTATTGTAGTTATACCCCCTATTTATATTGTTGTGCCCCTATTACCCCCATATTGTTATTTCTGTGCCCCATAGAATCCCTCTATTGTTATTTTTGTGGCTTTATATTATTATTGTTAGGTCGGCTGGATTATATTGTGACTCCTTAGACTCCTATATATAGAAAGGAGGTTTTGTCATTTGTATCATCCAAGAATTGTTCATTTATGTAATGTAAAGGAGGTTGCCCCCTCGAAGAGGCTGAATTCTAAGTCGTGGATCTCTCTTTTCTATCTTTTTGTGAGCTGGTTTCATAACATTTGGTATCAGAGCTTTGGATTCTAGGGTTTCGCTGCTCCAAACAGGTCATCGTGGCATTTTTGCTATAACTTTTTTCTGTGACGTTTCAGAAGTCGAAAAAAAAACCCATTTGAGAAGAATTGGCGTTGAACCTTGGGTCCGAATTTCAGAGCGTTTCGCGTGATACTTGCGGAGATATGATCTGAGGAAGTTGGCCTTTTTGCAGACTCCTGAATTACATTCAAAACAGGTGACCTGGGGAAAATCGTCATAACTCTCTCTCTGAGGATCGGATTGAAATTTCGTAAAAAGGTAAAGAAAGAGGACAGACTGTAGTTTCTTGTATGTGTGTTTTAGATTCAAAAGTTGAAACAGTGACTCGTGGCACGTCGTACAAGTTCGCTCTACTGAACCAGTCTAAAAGCAAGTCACTGTGGGAGATTTCACATAACTCTTCCTTGGAGAATCCAATTTGGCTCAGACTTGTGGCATTAGAAAGAGGACGCAGAAGGCTACTGCAGGTAGCAATTTCCGAATTGGATGATCCGAAATTACAGAGATACATCAGATTCAATATCATGCTTCTATAAAGTGAAAAAAAGGTGTGTAGTTTTTTTTTAATTTTTGTGTAAGCTTGGTTTAACGGAATTCAAAGGGCATAGTAAAACTTTATTATCGGTAACTGATGCCCCGAGGAAAGAAAATGCAAACACCTAGTAAGGAACCTGAAAGCTCTAGCATGACTCATGAAGAAGAGGAAGAAATGCTACATGATATATCAAAATTACAAGAACAAGTGCAACAAATGTCACGCTCACAAAAGCTAACAGAAGCTAAGATAAGTGGCGTGGAATCTAAGGTAAATGGCGTGGAATCTAAGATAAAGGGAATGGAAGCTAACATGGATGGCATGGAAGCTAAGATTGACGCTAAAATTGATGGCATCGAAGCTAAGATTGACGCTAAAATTGATGGCATGGACGCTAAAATTGATGGCATGGATGATAAGATGGATGAATTGAAGAAGTTGCTACAAGAAAGGGTCACTAATGGTGAAAAGGTAGTAAAGGAAACTCATGATGAGAATAAAAGAAATGTTAATCATGATTCCATAGACTCTAATGTTGGATCGAAGACTCACCATGTTCCAAAAATCTATGTGAGGAAGTTTGATGGCAAGGATCCCGCCACATGGATATTACAGATGGAGCAATTCTTCGATCTCAATAATGTGCAAAACACACAAAAGGTACGTATGGCAACTTTATATTTGGAACCAAATCAGTTTGTATGGTATCAATGGCTTTGTTCTCGTAAACAATTTATCACTTGGGCAATTTTTACGGAAGAATTGATAGCACATTATGAGGATACAAAAAGCAACACTTTTTTTAGCCAATTGATAAGTCTCAAACAAAAGGGTTCAATAATGGAGCACATTGATGAGTTCCAAAAATTGAACATAAGGGTAAAAGATATTCCAGAGGAGCATAGGATTGATGTGTTCATAGGGTCTTTAAAGGATAATATCCAACATGATGTGCGCCTTTGGGAACCTGATTCATTAGAGAAGGCATTCAGGTTAGCAAGAAAAATGGAAAGCAAAATTATGGCAACTAGGAAGCATACCATTCACAACTATAAAGACGGAAGTGTTGTTGCCCATAGTCTTCCACAACCTACAAGGTTGACACCACAACAATTGGAAGAAAAAAGAGCAAAAGGGCTTTGTTACAATTGTGATAGCAAATACACAAAAGGTCGTAAGTGTGCTGAGAAGAAATTATTCTACATAGATTGTGAAGAGGAAGAAGAAAAGGAGCAAGAAAGGTCAAAAGAAGAGGATATATTCCAGGAACAAAGCCTAGATGAAGAACAAATAAATCCGACCATATCTTGTAATGCATTGGCAGGAATTACCACTCCTCAAACCATCAAGATAGTAGGACAAATCAAGAAGAAAAAGGTAATAGTGTTGATTGATTCAGGAAGCACCCACAATTTTATTCATTGTAGGGTAGCAAAAGAATTGAATTGCTTCCTATATCCAGCACCAGAGTGTCAAGTGATGATTGCAAATGGAGGAACAATAAATTGTTCTGGAAAGTGCCATAATATCAAGCTATCCATGGGAGAATATGTATTGACTAGCCCAATGCTTTCCATTCCAATGGGAGGTGCTGATGTTGTACTAGGAGTCCAATGGCTACAATCCTTGGGTACAATAGCTTTTAATTTTCAAGAACTTTTCATGAAATTTTCTATGGAAGGAAAGGAAGTTGAATTAAGGGGTATTGCAGGGAAACCAGGAAAGATAATCAGCTCTAATGGCATGACAAAGCTTCTAAAAAAGGAGCAAAGAGGTGTAATTGCACAATTATGTTCGCTAGATGTTTCCACATTGGAATCATCTATTTCTCCAGATCTCCAAAAAGTCATGGACAATCATTCCAAGGTATTTGAGACTCCCAAAGGTCTCCCACCTATGCGTGATCATGATCATGCTATTCATCTGATTCCAGGAAGTGTTCCTCCAAACATCAGGCCGTACAGATATCCATATGTCCAAAAAAGTGAAATTGAACGTATGGTTGCAGAAATGCTAGAGGCTGGTATAATTCAACCGAGTCAAAGTTCTTTCTCAGCTCCAGTAGTATTGGTGCACAAGAAGGATGGATCATGGCGCATGTGTCCAGATTATAGGGAGCTCAACAAGCTCACTATTAAAGATAAGTTCCCCATTCCTGTTATTGATGAATTACTGGATGAATTGCATGGATCAATTTACTTCACCAAGTTGGATCTTCGTTCAGGATATCATCAAATTAGAATGAAGATTGAAGACATTCCGAAAACAGCATTTAGAACTCATGAGGGTCATTATGAATTTTTGGTCATGCCTTTTGGCCTTACCAATGCACCTTCAACATTTCAAGGTTTGATGAATTCAATTTTCAAACCATTCCTTAGAAAATTTGTGTTAGTATTTTTTGATGATATACTAATCTACAGCAAGTCTTGGAAGGATCATGTTGAACATGTTGACAGGGTGTTACAACTATTGGAGGAGAAACAATTATATGCAAAAAGATCCAAATGTTTCTTTGGAGTCCAGGAGGTGGAATATTTGGGTCATATTGTATCTCATGAAGGAGTTAAGGTAGACCCTAGCAAAATTAAAGCCATTAAGGAATGGAAAATCCCCACATCCATAAAGCATCTGCGAGGATTTCTTGGGTTGACAGGGTATTATCGCAAGTTTGTTAAGAATTATGGGAGAATAGCAGCACCTCTAACAACATTATTGAAGAAAGATTCATTTTCATGGACTTCGGAAGCAACAAAGGCCTTTGAACATCTTAAAGAGGCAATGTGCCAAGCACCGGTCTTAGCTACGCCGGACTTCACAAAAACCTTTATTGTGGAATGTGATGCTTCAGGAAATGGAATTGGTGCTGTTCTAATGCAAGATGAAAGACCCATTGCTTTTGAAAGTCGTCCAATCAAGGGAAAGTTTTTAAACAAAGCTATTTATGAGAAGGAAATGTTGGCAATACTCCATGCACTTAAGAAATGGCGACCCTACCTAATGGGAAGACACTTCAAGGTAAAAACGAATCATGATAGCCTTAAATACTTTTTAGAACAAAGATTATCCTCTGAAGAGCAACAAAAGTGGGTCACAAAGATGTTGGGTTATGACTTTGAAATCATCTACAAAAAAGGGAAGCAAAATGTGGTGGCAGATGCACTCTCAAGAAAGGATGAGGATGTGGAAGCATTGTTGTGTGCCATTTCTATTATCCAACCAGATTGGATAAACGAAGCAAGGGAGGAATGGAAGAACGATGAAGAAGTGTGGGCACTTATTCAAAATCTACAACAAGATTCCAGTACTTCTGATACATTTAGCTGGCAAAATGATTCATTATGGTACAAAGATCGCTTATACCTCTGTAAGAATTCCCAGCTAAAACAAAAGATTCTTATGGAATTGCACACTTCTCCCTTAGGAGGGCACTCAGGATTTTTAAAAACTTACCACAGGGTTAAGAAGGAATTTTTTTGGGATGGCCTTAAATCAGATATTCAAAAGTTTGTGGCGGAATGTTTGGTTTGCCAGCAAAATAAAGTTGAAACAATTAAGACACCAGGTCTATTACAACCTTTATCCATTCCAAGCCAACGTTGGGAGGAGGTTTCAATGGATTTTATCACAGGTTTACCCAAGTCTGAGGGAAAGAGTGTCATCATGGTGGTAGTTGACAGACTTACCAAGTATGCACACTTTTGTGCATTATCACATCCATTTAAAGCCAGTACAGTTTCTACTGCATTTATGGAAACAGTTCAAAAGCTACATGGAAACCCAAAGATTATTGTAAGTGACAGAGATCCCATTTTCACTGGAAATTTTTGGACAGAATTATTTTCTTGTCTTGGTACTCAGTTAGCTCATAGCTCATCTTATCATCCTCAATCTGATGGGCAAACTGAGATAGTAAACAAATGTTTGGAAGGATATCTTCGTTGCTTTGTATCTGATAAACAGACACAATGGGTCAAATGGTTGCCTCTAGCTGAATGGTGGTATAACACTTCCTTCCATACAGCAACAAAAATGACCCCATTTATGGCACTTTATGGGTATCAACCACCATCCATCACATCATATTTAAGAGAAAATTCTAAGGTTCAGGCAGTGGAACATCACATCGAACATCAACAACAAGTCCTCCAACTCTTAAAGGATAACCTCGTGTTGGCACAAAATAGAATGAAACAACAGGCAGATCAACATCGCAGTGAAAGAAGTTTTGATGTAGGTGATTGGGTATTCATACGGCTACAACCATATAAGCAAATGTCCCTAAAGCAAGCTAAGAAGGATAATAAATTATCACCAAAGTATTATGGTCCGTACAAGGTGTTGGAAAAGATTGGTACTATGGCATACAAATTGGAGCTTCCTGCAGCTTCTCGATTGCACCCAGTTTTCCATGTTTCATGTTTAAAGAAGGTTATAGGTGACAAGCTCCCAATTCAAACAATATTGCCAGAACTTGACGAGGAAGGAAAAATTATATTGGAACCGGAAGCAATCACAGAAACAAGAACTCGACAGCTACGAAATCGATCAATTTCAGAGTATCTTATCAAGTGGAAGAACTTATCCGCTGAAGATTCCACATGGGAGGATGAGAATTTTCTGCAGAAGTATTCAGAACTGCTCAAGCGTTGAGGACAACACTTTTTTGAAGGAGAGGGGCATGTTGGGTCCCTATAATACTAGTGATTACCCCATTACTATTGTAGTTATACCCCCTATTTATATTGTTGTGCCCCTATTACCCCCATATTGTTATTTCTGTGCCCCATAGAATCCCTCTATTGTTATTTTTGTGGCTTTATATTATTATTGTTAGGTCGGCTGGATTATATTGTGACTCCTTAGACTCCTATATATAGAAAGGAGGTTTTGTCATTTGTATCATCCAAGAATTGTTCATTTATGTAATGTAAAGGAGGTTGCCCCCTCGAAGAGGCTGAATTCTAAGTCGTGGATCTCTCTTTTCTATCTTTTTGTGAGCTGGTTTCATAACAGATAAGTTCCCCATTCCTGTCATTGATGAATTACTGGATGAATTGCATGGATCAATTTACTTCACCAAGTTGGATCTTCGTTCGGGATATCATCAAATCAGAATGAAGATTGAAGACATTCTGAAAACAGCATTTAGAACTCATGAGGGTCATTATGAATTTTTGGTCATGCCTTTTGGCCTCACCAATGCACCTTCAACATTTCAAGGTTTGATGGATTCAATTTTAAAACCATTCCTTAGAAAATTTGTGTTAGTATTTTTTGATGATATACTAATCTACATCAAGTCTTGGAAGGATCATGTTGAACATGTTGACAGGGTGCTACAACTATTGGAGGAGAAACAATTATATGCAAAAAGATCCAAATGTTTCTTTGGAGTCCAAGAGGTGGAATATTTGGGTCATATTGTATCTCATGAAGGAGTTAAGGTAGACCCTAGCAAAATTAAAGCCATTAAGGAATGGAAAATCCCCACATCCATAAAGAATCTGCGAGGATTTCTTGGGTTGACAGGGTATTATCGCAAGTTTGTTAAGAATTATGGGAGAATAGCAGCACCTCTAACAACATTATTGAAGAAAGATTCATTTTCATGGACTCCGGAAGCAACAAAGGCCTTTGAACATCTTAAAGAAGCGATATGCCAAGCACTGGTCTTAGCTACACGGGATTTCACACAAACCTTTATTGTGGAATGTGATGCTTCAGGAAATGGAATTGGTGTTGTTCTAATGCAAGATGAAAGACCCATTGCTTTTGAAAGTCGTCCAATCAAGGGAAAGTTTTTAAGCAAAGCTATTTATGAGAAGGAAATGTTGGCAATACTCCATGCACTTAAGAAATGGCGACCCTACCTAATGGGAAGACACTTCAAGGTAAAAACGGATCATGATAGCCTTAAATACTTTTTAGAACAAAGATTATCCTCTGAAGAGCAACAAAAGTGGGTCACAAAGATGTTGGGTTATGACTTTGAAATCATCTACAAAAAAGGGAAGAAAAATGTGGTGGCAGATGCACTCTCAAGAAAGGATGAGGATGTGGAAGCATTGTTGTGTGCCATTTCTATTATCCAACCAGATTGGATAAATGAAGCAAGGGAGGAATGGAAGAATGACGAAGAAGTGTGGGCACTTATTCGAAAGCTACAACAAGATTCCAGTACTTCTGATACATTTAGCTGGCAAAATGATTCGTTATGGTACAAAGATCGCTTATACCTCTGTAAGAATTCCCAGCTAAAACAAAAGATTCTTATGGAATTGCACACTTCTCCCTTAGGAGGGCAATCAGGATTTTTAAAAACTTACCACAGGGTTAAGAAGGATTTTTTTTGGGATGGCCTTAAATCAGATATTCAAAAGTTTGTGGTAGAATGCTTGGTTTGCCAACAAAAGAAAGTTGAAACAATTAAGACACCGGGTCTATTACAACCTTTATCCATTCCAAGCCAACGTTGGGAGGAGGTTTCAATGGATTTTATCATAGGTTTACCCAAGTATGAGGGAAAGAGTGTCATCATGGTGGTAGTTGACAGACTTACCAAGTATGCACACTTTTGTGCATTATCACATCCATTTAAAGCCAGTACAGTTTCTACTGCATTTATGGAAACAGTTCAAAAGCTACATGGAAACCCAAAGATTATTGTAAGTGACAGAGATCCCATTTTCACCGGACATTTTTGGACAGAATTATTTTCTTGTCTTGGTACTCAGTTAGCTCATAGCTCATCTTATCATCCTCAATCTGATGGGCAAACTGAGATAGTAAACAAATTTTTGGAAGGATATCTTCGTTGCTTTGTATCTAATAAATAGACACAATGGGTCAAATGGTTGCCTCTGGCTGAATGGTGGTATAACACTTCCTTCCATACAGCAAAAAAAATGACCCCATTTATGGCACTTTATGGGTATCAAATACCATCCATCACATCATATTTAAGAGAAAATTCTAAGGTTCAGGCAGTGGAACATCACATCGAACATCAACAACAAGTCCTGCAACTCTTAAAGGATAACCTCGTGTTGGCACAAAATAGAATGAAATAACAGGCAGATCAACATCGCAGTGAAAGAAGTTTTGATGTAGGTGATTGGGTATTCCTACGGCTACAACCATATAAGCAAATGTCCCTAAAGCAAGCTAAGAAGGATAATAAATTATCACCAAAGTATTATGGTCCGTACAAGGTGTTGCAAAAGATTGGTACTATGGCATACAAATTGGAGCTTCCTGCAGCTTCTCGATTGCACCCAGTTTTCCATGTTTCATGTTTAAAGAAGGTTATAGGCGACAAGCTCCCAATTCAAACAATATTTCCAGAACTTGATGAGGAAGGAAAAATTATATTGGAACCGGAAGCAATCACAGAAACAAGAACTCGACAGCTACGAAATCGATCAATTTCAGAGTATCTTATCAAGTGGAAGAACTTATCCGCTGAAGATTCCACATGGGAGGATGAGAATTTTATGCAGAAGTATCCAGAACTACTCAAGCGTTGAGGACAACACTTTTTTGAAGGAGAGGGGCATGTTGGGTCCCTATAATACTAGTGATTACCCCATTACTATTGTAGTTATACCCCTAATTTATATTGTTGTGCCCCTATTACCCCCATATTGTTATTTTTGTGCCCCTTAGAATCCCTCTATTGTTATTTTTGTGGCTTTATATTATTATTGTTAGGTCGGCTGGATTATATTGTGACTTCTTAGACTCCTATATATAGAAAGGAGTTTTTGTCATTTGAATCATCCAAGAATTGTTCATTTATGTAATGTAAAGGAGGTTTCCCCCTCGAAGAGGCTGAATTATAAGGCGTTGATCTATCTCTTCTATCTTCTCTTGAGCTGGTTTCATAACAGTTGATATGATCAACACCAACATGGTTGCAATCAAGTCTAAAGGGGGAGATTGTTGGCATCATGATGCATGTGTTGTCCTTGATGGCAACTCACTTGTAACAGAACAAATATATGGTAATTAGATGAATCCACGGGTGAGTTCAAAGGTGAGAGAATGATGGAATAGAATAACGGAATGATGGGACAAAGGTTTACAGATGAGAATCAAAAGTTTGAAAAAGGTGAATATTTGAATATCTATACGCAGGTTTGTCAAGTCCAAGTCGTGTATACACGCAGGTACAAAGAAGCAAAGTTGCGTACATTTTGGCACACTAATTTAAGAATAACAAGGGTCCTTACCATGGTATTAACCCACAATATTGAGCACAATAATGGTTTCTTGATCCCGTCCAAGATTATGACTGGCACTAGTGTAGTTTTGACTCACGGTATTGGCTAAGGCTCTAACTATATAATGAGGTGAATATCAAAGTGATAAGTGTGCAGGTAAATGGTTTTTGATGAATACTTCAATATAAAGTATATTTTCATTGTAACGGCCATGTTTGACACATAGATATGAAATAATTATGCACCGTTGAATACAATGATAGATCAAGATCATGAGACATTGTAGTATACCTAGGGGGTATAATATGGGGTACAAAGGGACGTACCCAAGGGAATAATGTAATAATGGGATGGGCCATAGTAATAAATAAGGTGGTTAACTCATATTATGTAAGGGACCACAAGTACTTACTAATAATGTAATGGGCCCATGGTATTAGATAGATGGTATTGAGGGAACCATGGTAATGACCCATGGTATTGTATGTATGAGGCCTATATAGAGGCTACAGACTCCCCATTGAGAGATGTCAAGGATTATTGTATGAACAGGCATATGGCTTGTGGAGTGTTCTCCTTCCTTAAGGAGTGAATGTATGGTGTTGCCCTACCTTAAGGGTTTTGATCAATGAAGAAACCTTTATCTATATTCAGATCTTGTTATTTCTTGTGTTATCTATAGTTATTAGGCATATTGGTATCATTTCATATATTTGCAGGTCAGATCTATAACAAGTGGTATCAGAGCACTTTCTTGGGCAAAAGTGGAGAATATTTTTTTTCTTTTTTTATTTTTTGCAGGAACTTTCTAGGGCGGCGAGTTTGCAGATCAGATATGTACATTTCGGTGAAAAATCTGCAAAATCTAATTGTAGATCTGGATTCTTTGTGAAAAAAATACCGAAGTTCAAAAAAAAAATCGGCGAAATCGGAGTTTGGATGAAGGAGATCTCGTTGATTTAAAAATCAGTGCTATTGCAGACTTTTTTTGGGGCAGTGCATTTGTGGCATAGATATGTATGTTTCGGTGCAAAATCTACAAAATATAATTGTAGATCTATATTCTTTGTGAAAAAATACCCAAGTTCAAAAAAACATCGGCCAAATCGGAGTCCGGATTAAGGAGATATCGCTGATCTAAAAAATCAATGGTGTTTTTCGGGGCAACGCGTTTGTAGACCAGATCTGTACGTGTTGGTGCAAAATATTCAAAATATAATTCTAGATCTAGATTGTTTGTGAAAAAATACCTGATTTCAAAAAGAAATCAACCGAATCGAAGTCCGAATGAGGGAGATATTACTAATTTAAAAATCAGTTGGGGTGCAGACATTTTTTCACGGTAGCAAGTTTGCAGCATAGATCTGGACGTCTTGGTGCAAAGTATACAGAATCTAATTGCAGATCTGGATTTTTTATGAAAAAATACCCAATTTCATAAAACAAATCAGTTGAATCAGAGTCCGAATGAGGGAGATATTGCTGATTTACAATCAACGCTTTTTTCAAAAAAAAATTGTGATGGCGGGCCTAGATCAGAATTTATACAAGTTTGATGGCTCTGATCCAGAAATATGGGTAGCATTTATGGAAGAATATTTCTATCTGGAGCGCATCGTATATGATGGAACTAAACTAAGTTTGGGAAACCTTTACTTGAGCCAAGAAACATGGCAATGGTGGCAGAGGCATTCTAAATGTTATCCAAGGACAATTACTTGGCAGATGTTCACAAAATCCATTTGTGACCGCTTTAACCCTAAATCTAACTTTTTGGGACCTCTTACTAAGCTCAGACAGACAGGCACACAACCTAGCAAAGCTTTTATTGGTACAGGAAAGAAGGAAACCAAGAAACCTAAAGGGTTATTTTCTGCTAGTATCTCGTTATTGCAGGTTCATGGATTAATTCAGAAGGAGAAGATCGTTGTGTCTATAAATCCTAGTTGCAAGCATAATTTTATCAATGTTAATTTGGCAAAAAAATTGCAAGTTCTAGCAAAATACATCGAAAACATACAGGTTGATAATGAGGATGTTCAATTTTATAAAGATTTGAAGCTTTCTATGGATAAGTATGTGTTGCATTGTGACTTTTATACTTCAGATATGGATAACATGGATGTTGTTTTGGGATATCCTTGGATGGAATCTATGGGTACCATCAATATTAATGTGCAGAAGAAATTCCTAAAGCTTTGGTATAAAAATAAGAAAATTACATTGCAGGATATTTCCATTAAGACCCAAGCAGAGACTATGGTGACACTTACACATCAGATGATGAGCCTTTGATGGTTGATAATCAAACACAAACAGAGGTGGAAGAAGAAAATGTTACATGTACTAATACATCAGAGGAGGACTCAGTGGTTGAAGTAATATTGGAAGATAAGAAACAACAACAGGCACCACAACATGTACCAGATACCAATCAGGGTCCATTATGTGGTGAATTAAAGAAAGATACATCGTTGTTTAACACTTCAACATATCACCACCCACATCAACCTGCAAGAAAACAACCAACAAGATGGCAACGAATTAGCCACAAGGACAACAACCCCCGCATGACAGATAGAGAGGAGAGAAGATCCACCTACTACACATCAACACAGAAGAGTGGTGAAGGTCAACTTCCATCTCAAGCGAGGGAGGCACCAGCGAGATCGAGGGTTCACCTTTCTCTTGGATGGCTAGATGCACATGCATGGTACTAGTGGACTGCTCTTTTGAGTAGATCTTATTATTTGTGTTGTTCCCATGTTTTGGGGACGAAACATGTTAAGGGGGGTGGAATTTAGTATACCTAGGGGGATAATATGGGGTACAAAGGGAGGTACCCAAGGGAATAATGTAATAATGGGATGGGCCATAGTAATAAATAAGGTGGTTAACCCGTATCATGTAAGGGACCACAAGTACTTAGTAATAATGTAATGGGCCCATGGTATTAGATAGATGGTATTAAGGGAACCATAGTAATGACCCATGGTATTGTATCTATGAGGCCTATATAGAGGCTAGAGACTCCCCATCGAGAGATGTCAAGGATTATTGTATGAACAGGCATATGGTTTGTGGAGTGTTCTCCTTCCATAAGGAGTGAATTTATGGTGTTGCCCTATCTTAAGGGTTTTGATCAATAAAGAAGAATTTATCTATATTCAGATCTTGTTCTTTTTGGTGTTATCTACAGTTATTGGGTATATTGGTATCATTTCATATATTTGCAAGTCATATCTATAAGAGACATGAAATCAATTTCCATTGTATGATTTGCACATGGATTAACTAGATGTAAGTATTCACGCATGTTTTTATCTTTGAATGTTATGATCTAGGTCTTTCTAAGGAGATTTGCAATTTTAGCTCAAAATTTGCATATATGTACACAAGTTGCTCTCGGTTAAGTCGCGTATACATGCGGGTTCATTTCTTCAAAGTTTCTTACACAAAGGAAGGGTTTATGTTCATAAATGACTCATCAACCTAATTAGTGTTGTTGTATCTCTGTTGTCTTTCAATGATGTCCTCATGTTGATCTAGGTTGAGTGATAATGTCTGAAGTAGAACTAATTGAATGATGAAGTTGAATTTGGTTACATGTTGATTGGTTGAAAATATTATTGATGTTGCTAATGGTATGAGGGTTTTGTCAGCTAACATAATATTTCAAAATAACTCTGGTCAACTCTATGTCTGATTCATAATTACAAGATTTTAGTATATTGAGATATGTATGCAAGTTTCTCTACATAAAAAGCATGTATACATGCGGGTTGCCTAATTAAGTGAAGTAGCGTATACATGTTGGCATATGAATGATCATGGTTGTAGTTGATTATGTGTGCTGATGCAGTATTCTGAGTTCAGTTATGTGTTTTGGTTATAGTGATATCACTATTCTATATGAGTTAAGTTGGTGTTTGCTTAAGTTGATCTACAAGTTGTGATATATTAAAGCACGTTGATCCAATGTGAAAATTTATGAAACGTGATCCATGGATGTTGCTGAGGGTTGGAGCCTTCAGTGAGGAAGTTGAAGCTTCATGCCAGTAGTAGCTAGTAATCAGATCAAGGGGTTGGAGCTCCCTTCCAATAGGAGTTGGAGAACGATTGAAGGTTGTAGCCTTCAGTAGGTGGGTGCCTACGTACTAGCCCTTCCCTAAAAAATGTGTGGGAGGGAGGGTAAAACAACCGAAGAAGCTCTATTGAACAGGGAAGGGCTCTATAAAAATGAATGGATCATCTAAAGGAGACGTGCATGCTATGAACACTATGATTAGTAGGAACCGAACCCATCAATTATGCGGAATTGCATCTAAGGATGTAGCATAATAAGAATGAATCCCGGCATGTGGGGGGCTACCTGATGGCCCACCCCCTCATGAGGTCTGAAACATCTCACACACACCTGAGAATCACTGGTACAATCTGCAGCATCACTGGACCATTAAGTGTATGAATCACAAACATGAAACAACCAAGTCAAAGGGTAATAATGAGGCCCTATGCTCGATTTGAGGCACTAAACAAGAATGGAAGCTGGAACCAAGATACACCGCCCTCTAAGTCGTTCTTCTAGAAGAAATGAGCTAATGTTGACATAATAGGGCTTGCGATAGGTGAGCCAATGAGGATCCTCAACTAAAGCAAGAGGGAAAATAGTAATGTGACTAATGGACTGACACCAAGGATAATGCGTAAAGTGGTACTGAGTGTCATACAGACGAATTCCCTTGTCAAAGCATAAAGTGCATGGTTGACCTGGCAACGACTGACTCAACTTCGGAGGGGATGGGGAGAGTATGACTGGTGGCCAAAATGGGCAACATGGGATGAATGGTATGCAAATATGGATGTAATATTATGACATGATAGAATGGGATGTGAAACAAACTCCATGGATGCAAGGGTGACTCATCACGGATGCTCTGAACAAGGGTGATTCGATGACGCTTCCACACAAAATAGGCCTAGTGGGGACCATAAAATCATGAATAAATGATGGCTATTCATGACAAAAATCGACATCTGAGACAAAAATCATTAAGGCAAGGTGGTCCCTAAGGTATAAGCATCATATGTTAACAAATTTGATATTGAAAGGTGGCGAAGTGACCCTTCTTGGAAAAATGACTTCCTGGTGAAGTGTCAAATCATCAACAACTGACAAAGATCCATTATAACACTCGATGAGATATTTCCAATGGTGTTTCCATTTCGTCAAACTGAGATATTATTTGGTCGCAATGGGTGACAGAAAAACTATAGGTTTTTCTATAAAAGGACGCTTTCCCTCCAATTTGAAAGGAGGAGAAGGCCCTAAATCTTATGGGGATCATAGTAGAAAACCGACCATAAGAATCAGGATCTATGACTTTCAGGAAAGTGGCCTTACTTGTCTGAAGATGGCCTTAATTCTTCTTGTAACGATGGTTCCTGGTGAAGAATTAAGGGAAGAGGAAAATGAGAATGAACTACTAGTGGAGGTCTAGAGTCATCCTCACCCACGAAGTCAAACATAGGGACTATGTGGACATAGAGTAGAATATTTGAAGATATGGTATCAAACATCTGTGATATGTGATGTGCATATGGCTCGCCAGAGAGGCCGAAAGGACAAAGTATCCAAGGAATGGGAGGATAATCAACCATACATAGATTCAATGGGATCTAGGTTGAGACTTAAGTTAATCAATTGAGATTATGGTGAGGGGAAAACCATCATGCCCTTAAGCATGAGATACTACCCGCATGCATATGTGATGGAGGGGATGATCTGGTATGCAAAGGTGGGAATGATGGCCCCTAGCAGGAGGCGTTTGTGGAGCACCATTATGTTAGAGTGCTTGAAAAAGGGATTCAAGCATCTCAACCCAACTTGGCATGAGATCCTCTAAAGGAGATATATGGGCCTATGTGCTCCCCACTATCTTATGGACATACTAGATGTATTTAGAGTGGGGCTCCAAACACTTATATGATACATAATTTGGTTCTGTATTTCGATATGATGATGATGGTTAGCCATGTGTTTTGTTTATGGTTGTCTTCTGTGGTATACATTTGATAAATGTCAATCTAGAATAGTATTTGCAATGGTATCTACATAGTTCTTTTGGGCCCTAAAAACATGACTGAGAGTGATGGTTTCAAATTCATGTACCAACAACATAACTCATAGATATTTTCTAAATAGAACTTGGTTATGCACATGATACACACCATTCAATTGCATGACAAGTAGCAAGGAATCTAAATTAACATGAAGATGAAGGATGTGATGAGCAAGGGCATCGACTAAAAAACCTATCAATGCATCATATTCGACCTGGTTATTGGTGGCAAATCCAATGCATAAGCTGTTTGGAAGGACTAACATATGCAAGGGGGTAAAAATGGCCCAGGCTATTGAGGCTTGATTACGGGAGAAGCAACTCACACTGTCGGCATGACCGATATACGGTGTGGATGATGGATCCATTTGAGAGGTGAAAAAGACAACGGATGAGATGATGCAATCTACCTAACTTCATGGCAGAAATAAAGATAGACATATCAAAGGGATATGCTATGAGCAACATTTCTTGAGGTACAGTGCATTGGGAGAATTAGGAAGGGAATGGCCTTTAGAAGCCTACTAAAATATGCCCACTTGACTAAGTGCAATGGTAATAAGGGGTAGAAATAACTTACGCGATGTCCTCATCAGACTGGGAGACAGGAGGACGAGAGGAAGACTAACTACATGATGCAGCAGCATTACCTGGTGCATCAACCTAAGAAATACGGTTCACATACACATCATCTTGAATGGTAGATGACAAGTTGGTAGACAGAGGATCTACGAATGTTGAGACCTAGATTCTGTCGAAATAGGTTTGATAGAAGCAGGAGCAGAAACCTCAGAAAGGTTTTCGGAAAGGAACTCAAGGATGAAAACAGGTAAAGAATATGGCTTGTGGTGTCTATCATCTTCACACGATTGGTGGGACTAGATTCCCCCTGTTCTATTTGACCAAGGGTACCAGAATCCAATGGTAGAGGAGTAGGGGTTCCACGATGAGTGGCCCTGTATTTGCAAAGCACCTCAAGGCAATCACAAAATTCATCGAGACAAGGGAAACAATGGGAATAGTGACCATGATGATCCCATGAGGCACATGGGTGATTTTTGCGTAACGTTCTGAGTTTCTTGGCTAGACCTAGTAAGGTAACATGGACCTCAGGGATATTTGACTCAGGAAACATTTCATGAACCAAAGGTTTGAGATGAGGAAGCTCAGGACAATTATTTATGGCGTTCCCAACAACTTTACAAAAAGCACATGGAGGTGACGACTTACAGGCCTTAGGGGCTAGAGTATCTGGGGGAGCCTTGTCCTTAGGTTATATCCTCTTAGCTTTGCCCCACTGTACAGATTCTTTTGCAATAGGAGTGGGTTCCTATTGAGGTTGTGATGGAACTGAAGCAGCAGCAGGGGCTATAGGGACCCGTTGAATTGGGGTCAAAGCATGATAAGGTCTTAGCTGACTAGGAGAAATTGTTACAGGGGGTCGATGTACCATACTGGGATCCCCAAAGTCATGTTAAGAAGGACCAGCAAAGCCATGATAGGGACAGAAGATACTCCTAGAGGGGGAAATAAGAAAGTTATCTGGCCTGCAGGGTAATGTCCCAACGGAATACCTCCTGGATGGTTGAGACCTGGAGGAACAATTCCTAGTCAAAACATAGGAGAGGCACCGACAAATGGAGGAGGACCTAGACGGGTGGATCTATAGGGCTTAGATGGGATGGAAACAATAGGGTGCTGAGGAGCTGGCTCTTGATCAAAGGTATTGACCCATCAGAATCCATCATGAGGATCTTGTAGTCACCAGGACTAGAAGGTTGGGGGTGATGGGCTGCTTGACCTAGTTGAGGTTAAGCAACAAAAAATCCTTGTTGAGGGAAAGGATTTGTAAGCACTGTCGATTAATATGGCACAAGATTTTGAGGCGATTTCTGACCTCTAGAAGCTGCTTGAGCTTCCCACATTTGGTGCATCTGCGATAAGAGAGGCCACTCATGTGTATAATGACCATGTACACCACAACATGCACAAGGCTTTTTCATACAAATAGCCTTGTTCTGATTGGGTTGGCTGCCTTGTTGCTGGTTGTTGGTGTTAGGATGGTTCCCCTAGGGTTCACTAGGTTGATTGCCTTGATTACCTCGGTTACCCTTGTTACCTTTCCCCTTATTCTTTTTCTTCAAATTTTTGGGATTAGTTGCACTCTGCTGTGCAAAAACTTGACCCTAAGGGGCCGGTGGCTGCTGGGGCTGAGGATGCATGGGAGGCTACGTCACTAATGCTTGAGGGGCTGGAGCACTCGGTTATGCATAAGGAGTAGTAACAGTTTGGTAGACTGGTTGGGGCCCTGAAAGCATGTTGGTAGAAGGGGGGGCATAAGTTTTGGAGGAACTGGTGCCCCCCTACGAATAGTCATAACTTTGTTGAGTATATGACGAAGGGTGTGAAAGGGTTCCAACAATATTGTCGGCGGCGTGAGATGCCCCTGGTGCATTGGCACTTCAAAGATGAGGGAGGTTTGGAATGATGATATAAACATAACTGGATTGTGCATAAATTAGGTCATATCGCAGAGCAGTTTGGAGAGCTTCTTCCTTAGTTTGAGGAAAATGGGATACGACATATTTACCAATGGGTGATAAAAGGCTCCTAAGAAACCAATCTAGGTAGACATGGTCTTTGAAGGGAAGAGCACGACATGTGCTCCTCCTTCGACACCACTCTTGAACATGGTCGGAAAGGTGAGTGGCGGAGGACTAATGGAATGATTTCAATAGCTTCGAACCATTGTTGTACCAAAGAGGTAACTAAAAATATGAGAGGAATGCTTTAGCAAGCATTGAGAAAATGGAATGAGATGCGGCGGGCTGGTCTAGATACCATTTTGCAGCATCTCCAGTGAGCATGCATTGGAATGGTCGAAGACGAATGGAGTCATCAATAATGGTGTTGGACGAACACCACATGTGGAAGGATAAAAAATGGTTGGTAGGATCCTCTCCAGTGTTACCCTCAAACTTTGTGATGTCTGAGGGAAGTTTAGTCGGCATAGAAGGCCAACGAGCATCGTGGTGTATGGGGTCATTTATCAACTAGATAAAATTTGGTAGACTTAACACAGCCATAAAGGGGAGCATGGGGGCTACTGGAATGATTCTTAAGATTGTTCCACTTGATGTGACCACCGGGATAGAACCAGAGACTACCCCAGATTGGGGTCCTCAACCAGCTGTGGGTCCAGACATGGTGATGATATGCGGTGAAGGAGGTTCGGAATCAGATGAGGAATTAGAAGAACCAGGAGAAGAGTTGGTATGGGGACTCAGAGGGCTATGAACTTGAACCCAATGGGGAGGGGTAAAATGCCTAAGCGGAAACTCAGGGTGAAGGCCTAATAGTCTATGCAACAAATGCCTTGGTGGTGCAATGGTGGTAAGACACACATGACACGAAAATGGTGAAGGGAGATCAACAATATTTCTTTGTCTCGAAGAGTTGAGATAAATTTATAATGTTAAGTCTTGGCTTCACAGTGTAAATGAAGCACCCTTCACTTAAGGTGTGCTTGTGTGTGCAAGTGTGTTTATTTATTAAGCCCAAATCATGTTTGTAACAAACAAAAAAAACTTGTTGAAAATTAATTGAAATTCACAATAGAAAATGAACAGCAAAACAATTAACTAAATTCCACCCAAACTGGGTTTGCAAACACTATGCTCGTTGGTGGCTAAATTGATGGAAAACACACAAAAAACGTCAAGATCTCTAAATGTCAGTGTGACTGGGATCAAGTGACACTAAGCTGTTGGAAAGTGATGCAGCAACAACAAAAAACTAGAGAGGAATATTGTTGTAAAAAGATAGGGAGATGGGTGAAACACCTGGGGAAACCGATGGGACCCCAAGGCCAATGACCAAACCAGTTTTGATATGAAACTATGGATGGTGACAACCTATATTTATGGACCTAAAATAGAAGGGTGTAGATCTAGGAAATATGGCTCAAAGCACTGCACGAACTCAGACTACTTACTTAGCTAAACTCCTCCTATAAAGGTGGAAGCATACTAGAAGCCTGGGGGGATAAATTCCACTTCGATGAGTAAACTAGAGTAGATTAAGGCCTAAGCGGGATGAGACAGAGGTCAAACAACCCAACAAATAACTCTCTGAAAAAACCCAGAAATGGATCTGACAAAATCCCAGAAACCCTAAAATCGCAGGTACTGACTTGTTTCAGGTGATATCACACTTTTTGGGTTGAAAGGGGCACTCTAGCCTCTAGATTTCCCTTTTTGGGCTAAAAAAGTTTGATTTCTTCTCCTTGATTGCTGGTCAGAAAATATTGGAAAAAATTGTCACCTTTATCGCGGTTGGTTCCTGCGACCTGCGGAAAAGACCATAAATCTTGCAGAAGTCATAAATTTAACAGATCTAGGGTTAAAAATATAAGAAACATTAGGAGACTTGAAAAACAGAAACCCTAAGCTGAAAATTGAAGGTCACCCAGGCTTCTGGATCTAAAGTATAAAACTAGTGGAGTTGTCAATTTTGTTGTAGTGTTTTCTTCTGAAAGGTGCACGAAACGAACCCACTTGAGATTGTAGATGATAAACAATCTCAACAATATAAATGGTCATTAAGCATTGTAGATCTACAGCAACCGATAGAAACAACACCTGCCAAAATTCTGATGTATGCCACAATCATAGTTAAACAACAGAAAGAAATGGTATTAACTCCAATTATCAAATGGAAACTAGATATACAAAGATTTGTTCTATTATAACACCTATGAATGGAACAAATAAATGTTACCAATCCCCCTCTATGGGATGGGTTCTTGGCTATCCTCAAACTTCTTCAGCTTATGTAGAGTCTCTCTCCTCTATAATGTATAAACCCAACAAAAATATGGTGTGCGACATTGAAAATAATTAGAGTTACCATAGTGAGTGCAACAATGAAAATAATCAAAAAGTGAATAATGAATGGAAAACCCTTCTATTTATAACAAAATATTGAGTTGTCCTCGAATAATGAGCAGTAATGAAATATTATTAACCACATTCTTGGAATAACCACTTGGAATATTTCATTATATTTGTTTAGGAGGGAAAAAGTATTTGAACTTTTATTTAGAAATAATAAATAAATAAATGATTTATTTGTCATCTCAAGAAATTAGTTAAGGAATAATAACCAAATAATGATTTATTTAATTATTCCTAAGGGATTTAGTCAGATTTGAGAAAGAATAATAATTAATTAGTGATTAATTAATTATTCTTATAGAAAATAAGATAATTAATGATTTATCTATTTATTTTTCATGATTGGGTCAAATATGACAAGGAATAATATTTGAACAATGGTTTAATTAATTATTCCTAGAAGAAAATAAAATAAATAGTGATTTATTTAATTATTCTTCATGGGTTTAACTATAAATTACTTAACAAAAGTGGTTTATTAAGTAATTTATCACAGTGAAAGCAATTTTACTATGGTAAAATTAGCTTTACATGGTGCACTTCAATCCATCTAGTAAATTAGGCTAGATGATCAATGTTTTGGTGATAACAACCATGGTATTAGACAACAATATTAAGTGTTGTAACGGTTACCTGATCCCGTCCAAGATTACCACCGCACTAGTGTAGTTCTGACTCATGGTTTTGGCTAAGGCTCTAACTATATAAGGAGGTGAAGATCAAAGTGATAAGTGTGCAGGTGAAAGGGTTTTTGATGAATACTTCAATATGAAGTATATTTGAATTGTAAGGGCTGTAGTTGACACATAGATCTAAAATTATTATGCACCGATGAATACAATGATGGATCAAGATCATGAGACATGAAATGACTTTCCATTGTATGATTTGCACATGGATTGACTAGATCTAGGTATTGACGCATGTTTTATCTCTGAATATTATGATCTAGGTCTTTCTGAAGAGTTGTGTAATTTTGGTCAAAATTTGCAGATATGTATGCTCGTTGCTCTTGGTTAAGTCACGTATACATGCGGGTTCGTTTCTTCAATTTTGCTTACATAAAGGAAGGTTTTATGTTCATAAATGGCTGATCAACCTGATCAGTGTTTTTGTATCTCTATTGTCTTTCAATGATGTATTCATGATATGGGTTGAGTGATAATGTCTGAAGTAGAATTGATTGAATGATGAAGTTGAATTTGGTTACATGTTGATTGGTTGAGAATATTATTGATGTTGCTAACTATATGAGGGTTTTGTATGCTAACAAAATATTTTAGAATAACTCTGGTTAACTGTGTGTCTCATTCAGAATTACAAGTTTTTAGTATATTCAAATATGTACGCGGGTTGCTCTACAAAAAAGTGTGTATACATGTGGGTTGCCCAATTAAGTGAAGTAGTGTATACATGTTGGCATATGAATGATCAAGGTTGCTGTTGATTATGTGTGTTCATGAATTATTCTGAGTTCTCAGTTATGTGTTTTGGTTATAGTGATCTCCATGTTATGAATTAAGTTGGTGTTTGCTTCAGTTGATCTACAAGTTGTGATATATTAAAGCACATTGATCCAATGTCAAAATTTATGAAATGTGGTCCACAGATGTTGTTGAGGGTTGGAACCTTCAGTGAGGAAGTTGAAGCTTCATGTCAGTAGTAGCTGGTAATCATAGCAAGGGGTTGGAGCTCCCTTCTAGTAGGAGTTGGAGAACGAGTGAAGGTTGTAGCCTTCATCATGTGGGTGCCTGCGTACTGGCATGAGTCTACACCAGTACAACAATGTAAGAAGTTTTTGATATTAATAAGTTTGAAGATTTAGACGACAACAAGGGTGGTTTTCTCCCACATTGGGTTTCCACCTTAAATCTTGGTGTTCATGTGTGTTGATTATGTGTGATACTTTATTCTTTTCTTACTGCACCCTCTTACTGCTTATCAAATTCCTGATAAATCTCTTACATTCTGGTTTAGTTTAAAAGATAAAGAATTAGATGTTTTACAATTTTAATAAGAATACGCTAGTTTCTTTTATAAAGTCATGTACATACGTGAGTTGGGTTTAGTAAAGTTGCATACATATTTCAGAAAATAAAATTGTTATTGTGAGTTTTTAAAAATATTGATTCACACTGCCCCACCCCCCTTAGTATTTTTCTTGACAGAGGATCCATGGAAAAATTTCTATAATTCCTCCAAGACCCACGAGCTAGTCAGTTGTGCAAGAAATTTAAAGGTTGATCCATAGGAGGAAGAAACTCTAGAAGCAGTGCTAGAAGAATGGAGAAACCCCATGCAGGATAAAGGAGAGAGAAAGGTTTCTTAGAGTCTAGGACAAGAAAGAAGTCATAATATGAAAGAGGATCCAATTGTTATTAAAGAAGTTTTAGAAATTGAGGCAGTGAGGAAAAAAAGGATGCAAAGAGAAGAACAGAGGAAGAGGGGAGAGTATAAGAGGAGATTAGTGGAACAAAAAAGGAAGAAAGAATAAGAACAGAAGCAGAAGAGGGAAAAATAAGAAATGAAATGTGCATTACCAGAAGAAACAACAGGGAAACAAGATGAAGAGAAAGAACATAATCGAAAACTAGCAGAGGAGGAGGGCAGGAAGATGCAAGATCAGAGCTTGCTCAGTATATTGAGGAAATGATATAGATAGATGATACGGAAGTGGAATCAGAGCGATAGAATTAGGATGTCGACCTGATTGCTAGCACACAATAGGTCACTATTCAGTCTCCACCACTTCTAGCAGTAGAGTCAAATCTAGGTGAGGAAGGGGAAGTTCTTCCTCTTAACAATGATCTAGGTATGGACACATAAAATATTTCATATGATGAAGTCTAGAAGAATATTTTACAAGTGTGAAAGAAGAATTTTCCAGATGATATTACATCTCTTGCTTTTATGAGAGAACGAGTAATTATGCTTGAGACCATGAGAGATCTTGAAGCCATTGCGTCAGCCAACTTAGCCTTCACAAGTGTAGCCACGTCAAACACTTAGTGTCTAATGGCCAAGAATAAGAAATTGGCAAATAACTTGTAGAGTGCTAGGAAAGAGGTTGAACATCTCCTCAGAGCAACTCAGAATACAACTTCTGCATAGGTCCACTTGGAGGAAATGGAGGCAACAATAATTTATGAATTATCGGCACTTGGACAGACTATTAAGGATCTCTATGAGGAGCTAGTTACCATGCATAAGGTAGTTGTCCGCTTGATTGGCTTGCAGCAGCAATGTAAATACTTTGTAAAAAATCTCAGAAATATGCAAGCTGCAATCACTTCCGTGCATGAATGGACAATGAAATATAAAGGAGCACCAATTAACTTGGGTAAGAATATGAAGTCACAAGGAGAGATGGAGAAAGAAAAAGTGGAGATGTTGATCTAGAATAAAAAATAACTCACCTCATTTATTGGTAACATTCAGGCCTGGTATGCATGGATACACAATATTTTGTATTCTTTGGTAAAGACCCACAAGATTCCATCAATTGGCTAATGCACTGAAGCCAAACCCAGAACCAGGTCAGAAAGGAGGTAGAGGAATACTTGGAGAAGCTAAGAGAGATTCCCACCAAGGAGGACTTGGAGGTGAATAGATAGAACATGCACAACTACATTGGTGGTCTTGTCCAAGTGTGGACAGTATTGGTCATGCTTAAGATGGAAGAAGAAATTGGTTCCAAAACAATGTACCAAGATGTCATTGAGGTTAGAGTCAACTTCTAGACAGACACCATGACATAGTTTGGGGATTTCATCACAAAGTACCAAGCTTGGCATTGCTACGTGACCGAAAAATATCAAGTGGAAGTTTTTGAGCTAGAGTTTCCCCAAACTCAAGAGTCATGGTGTTTTATCTTCTTAGGATGTCAAGATTCCTCTACCTTATTTTGTCTTATATGGGTAGGAGTGTAAATTGTAATATTATTTGTAATTAATTTGTAGGTGGAATTCCAAGTGTCAATATTGGAATGTGAAGAGTCGTGATGCAATGTAATGACTTATTTTGTAAATAAGTTGAAGACTCATGAGGGTAGTCCAAAGGTCACAAAGGGGAGTTGAAGAATCACCCCCTCTTTCTATAAATAGAACCTCATAACTCATGATAAAGGGATTTTAGGAGCCAAGATTTTGGCTAGGCTTAGGCTTAGAAAGAGCTTGGGAGTTTTGAGAGACCCTTGGCTTCTCCATAGAACAAAGGGAGTATACTTCTTTGCAGGAGAAGGTGTTGTTGGCTTAACATTCCATTATTGAGCTAGTGGTTCGTCAATGGTGTATTTATGATTGGAAATTTCACTTTTAATAAAAGCTCATAGCCGACACACTTTCATGCATATGTTGTCAATATAGTAGGACTATTCTTGTTGTATTTTAAATGTATGTTATTTAACTTATGCTTATGCTTCTGAGCTATTTCGTTTGCATTTGTATGAATATTGTTGAATGCATGTTGTTTTATTAATTCGTCACTGCTAACTTGTGGACAATTCCGCATATTATCTTGTGATGTCATTTTGTTCATGTGTTCCTTTCAATTTGTGTACTATTACAGGCTTCTAAGGGGCTCACTTCCTTTTCCCTTCGTGTGTTGCAACCTTCATCCATTTCACTTGAGCTTCTGTAGGGTCACACACTTATTCTCACAAGAGTCACAGTGCACCACTCTATGTATTTTCACAGCCAAGGCATATCATTAACACCCCACTGTTAGGACTCCTATTCCAAACCATGTGAGGTCTAGTTGGGACTTCACATCGTGGAGATCCCCTAAATCTTGGTGGGTCTAGTACCATCAACATTTCAGGCACTCGAAGGAGGGCCAAATGACAAGCTGATCCCATGAGGTCTGTTTGAAATTTTCATACTCATTAATGTCTCCCTCCCATATCTTAGCCCCGACATGTTTTTATAAAATTTAAAAATCAAAAGTTTTGGTGGAAATCATTAATGACTTGTCAAATCATAAATATTATGGTGAAGGTAAAACAGCCTTCTTTGAGCACACCACTCATTTCCTTGAATTTTGTATGAATCACAATATTCATTGTGAGGAGGTTTCTTGTACGTTGTTAACTCTTACGTTAGATCGGCACATAAGGGAATGGTGTTACATGTTGCCCATCGCTTCCATACGCTCTTTATAACATCTTGCCACATAACGTTTTCGTACTTTTGATAGGTAAGCTTACAAATATGTGTTCAGTAAAATTATGTGATTGTGAAAAGCACCTACTAAATATCTTGATGATTTTCATGATCGTTTCAATCATTTTTTGTTTCAATTTTCAGAAGATGGTGTTGATTTTCCTTTAATGAAAGAGAAATTCGAATTCTTTGTTCACATTTCGATGAATCTACATGAATATGGATTTTTTGAAAGTCTCCCTACATATTGTAGTATTAGGGCTTCAAAATATGCAACGGACGAAGTTGTTGTTCTAAGTAACTCTTTTTATCCTTCTAATAACATAAATCAAGCACTATAGGTTGAGGTGGGGCAACTTGAGAACACATCTGTTGATTTACCACCATCTTATCCCACCCCACATAATCAAAATTCTAGATCAAGTTTGGGCTGTGAATTTTATGTTTGCGATGAAGTTTTATACCCTTATCCTCCTTCCTTTGGTTTCTTTGGTCCTCTGGATTATGAGTTGTTGTGTTCACATGTCTCGAACGCTTCTTTGAATGTTCATGAGGATCAATTTCTAGATGGAGTTGGTGTTTCACAAAAAACTTGTGATACCATTTATGATGACTATATGTGGGAGTCCATGCCTAAAAAAGAATCTACGAGGAAGTTTGATTTTTCTACTTCCACACCTCTCCCTCATTATCCTAACATTTTCTTCGATTATATCATTCCTATTGAATCTTGAAAAAATTTAGTTTCTGATGATCTTATTGCTTCTGATCATTTTCAGAACTCGTGGAATGCCTGTTTTTCATCAAAATGAGTAGAGGGAAAATCTTCTCTTTTAAATTTCCCCAATTTGTCATCTCATCATTCTGAAAATTAGAGGGTGAAATTTCTTGTTTTCCATATTCCCCTCTTTATGATTCATGAGATCATGAGGATACCTCTTTTTTTGATCATGAACTTTCTAAATGTGGCTATCATGATATTTTCACACATCCATCCAATCATGATTTTGATTTTTCCACTATTGATTTTTCTAAGCCACTAGTTGTTGGGTGTGGTTTTTTACCTATTTTCTACACATTCTTCCCCCTATTTTTACCTTTCTGTCCTCCAGGCATGTGCCCTTATATGAAAAACTCCCTGTTTTCTTACCTTTTTAATCCATTTTACTGTCATGTTACTTTGTTATATTTTACCGAATAATATGAGGCTTTATTCCTTTTTGTGGCTAATTGGGAGAGCATTGAAGAAGTATTTTGGGAAGTTCATATTTTCAGGTGTTGGCTCATGAGAACAAATCTATGAAGCAGACAGGAAGCAAGGATTAATTGCAAGAAAGGGTATAACGGTTCGTTGTTACACCTTGAGTGCTGTTACAAGTTGCTGCTACACACTAGGTGTTGTTACAGGTTGCTTCGGTTACAGATTGCTACTGTTACAGATTTTTGTTACACATTGGATGTTGTTACATATTTTTGTTACACATTAGATGTTATTACACCTTGCGTTGATCCACCATCACACCAACTGTGCTATCGTTAGTTATGCCGCATCATTCCAAATCACCTTTCGTTGAGTGTTGTTGCACCGAAGCTAGAAATGTGGGTACTATTCCACATAACAACTGTCGGCAGTAGGGATTGTTTGTTTTTTAAGCAACAAGACTCTAGCAGTTGCAACTGATGTATATTTATTTAGCAATAGGTTTTTATTTCTTTATTTTTTATTAGCATGAGAATCGTGAGATTCTCATGACTGATATGTTTCTAATTTTTGGGTTGTAATAGTTATAAAAGACTCGACTTTTTATGTATCAATAGATATCATATAGAAGAGTATCATTGCTCTGTTTTTGTAATTCTGAATTTATTTTAATATCAATTAGCACAGTGATGTTGTTACTACTTTCCAACTGATCTGTTAATCACTTTCTTCTTCTTCCTGTTCCTTGCTAAGGAGGAAGGGCCCTCCTCTTTGGTAGGGATTAAAGTGATATAGGTAGTGTACATTCTAGTTTAGTTCATTCATTTATGGTTTCTCATTATTGTTGTAAAAATTATGCATTGCATTCACTGCTATTTCTATTTATCTTATATTTTTATGCTGAGTTAATCAACAGAGTGGTAGTAACCAACTAGAGTAGATGTTAGTTCTTTTGTGGCATGCCCTTACTTTAATAGTTGCGAGTTATGATTTAATTCTGTAGAGTGTTTTTATATCTACACGCATGGCTTGATTCAACGATTTATATCAGCGACATCTTTTATAGTTTTCTGCATTTTCTTCTGCTTGGCTAGAGTGTATTGGCACAGATAGTGCGAACTCCATTGAAATAGCAAGACCTACCCTCGGTTGACAATTAATGTTGCAGCCTAAGTCAATTAAGGTTGATTAAAATAGCACTAGATTTTGGCGCCATTCCCGGGGATGGTAAGTTGATGATATAGTCAGCCAAGTTGTTTGTTCGATATAGAGTGCTCCTAGTCCACAGTTGCTGCACAGTAAGACAAGAGGTAAGAACTTGCACATCGCTCTAACATACCTAGGTGGGATCACCATTGTGATTACTAGGACACTTAGGAAATTTTGATGCTTTGGTTAGTGTGTCTTCAGCTCTTCAGTCATTGGGCAGTAAGACGAGAGGCAAGAACCTACGTGTCGCTCTAACATACCTAGGTGAGCTCACCACTCTCAAAGAACGAGACACTCGGAGTGTGATTTAATACACATAGGGTCCATGTGTGCACTTGTAGGACTTACAGAGATACTAAAATCACCCCTACTATAATAAGTCACAGGAACGGTGGGTCGTAGAAAGGAAATGAAGGGTGAAGATTTTGGAAGGAAGACATTTATCTAGGAATTAATCTCCAAGGTCGAAAAAGAACAGTCCAGCTCTCAAAGGAATGCAAGGAAAATAGGGCCACTAAAGGTTGTTACTCCCATAGTGAAAGCAGAAACCTCCAATCCCTCCATCTCGAGACCGTATCATTCTAAGGCTAGCACTCATACCCCGAAGATCAAGGATTTAATTTATGAGCAAGAAGGGGAAGTTAGTAGCCAAAATTTGAGGACCGAGGGGCAAGGGGAAACTGAGAGAGAACATCAGACACCTGAGATGGAGAAGCACCTGTTGATTTATCAATATCCAGATACGGGTAGTGCAGTGAAACAGTCAGCCCCACGGGTATCTCAAGCACTAATCATGTATGAAGGGCCATCACAAACGCAAATCGAAGAATGTCTACTATAGAAAGAGTTAGAATAATTAATCATGGGAGACAAAAATGATAACAATGCTAAAACGGACACCACTATCATTACCTTTGACTTCCCAGTTGGGAATATTGGACGTGAAGCTACTATGAAAAATATTCCTCTATCATCCTTACCATCCTTCCAAGGGATGAGCGTGGAATATCGAGATACATTTCTATTTGAGTTTGATGTCTTATGTAGAAGTTATGATTATACAGTAGATGCTCAGAAGCTAAAGCTATTTCCTATTACCTTAAAATGAGTAGCCTTTAGATGGTTCATGGGATTAGGCCCCACTTCCATTTGAACGTGGAATGTTATGAAGGAGATGTTCTTGTCAAAGTACCAGGATTATTGTAGGATGAAGGACTTAAGGGAAGAGATATTTAGAATGACACAAAAGGAGGAAGAAAGCCTGGAAGATTATGTGGAATGGTTCCACTACAATCTGCAGAGGTCAAAAGACATCAATTTAGACTCGAAAATCTTGAAGACTATATTCATCAGAGGAATGAGGGATGACTAACTTGACACCCTGAAACTATTAGGAAATGGGGATATATCACAAGAGCCATTCACTAAAATTGTAAAGCTCGGCTTAAGATGCTCTCGAGGATCGTCTAAAGGAAGAAGTACAATTCGGGATTCCTCTATTCGCATACAAAAATATGGAGGCGAAGGAGTAAGTAGAGCAGAGATCGGAAACTTGTTTGAAAATTTCAAGACTGATATCCTCAATACGCTCTTGGACCAGATAACAACAGCACAGATCAAAAAGACAAAAGCAGAAGCTGTTACACCCCTAGTCATTTTCTGTCCGACTTGTCGGAAGAAATATCCTAATAAGGAATGAGAATTGAACATCATCAACATGTGTAATATCTATGGGCTAGAGCATTCGACAGAGAAGTGTCTGGGGCTTCCCAGACTAAAGGCAGTACTCAGAGAATCAAGTGAAGAGGTGAAGTCCTCTTACTTCATCGCACCAAGGAGGCCATGACAACCGTGACCTATAGGTACGTCTCAAGACATTTCCTCTTTCAATTCATGGAACAATGTAGATAATAACCAACAATACCCATGGAAATATTTTGCCCCTCCTTCAACACAGTTCCCTTCACCCTGGAACCAATGGTCTCCATCTCCTCCTATTCAATATCCTCAATCCCAACCATACTCGTGGAACCGAGACTAGAGAGGAAATGCCCAGAGTTCAGCTCTGCCTGCACCACCCGTGCAACAACAGCTGTAGTTACCTCCTTTCCAAGCTCCTGCTCCTCGACCACCTGTGTTACCCCAACTGACTGTGCAACCTAACCCAAACCTAAACAGCAAAGCAACTCAGGGCATATAGGCTCCTACAACCTTCCAGGCCTACCTTATTACCCCCATGGAACTTAATGAAATACAATTGCGATCAAGCATGCTAATTAACCCTAGTCACTCCCCTATCATCATAGAGGAGGACTATGAACCATCCAGAGGAGAAGCCGGAGGCTCTAAGGCGGCTATTGTGCCTACAAAAGTTGATATAGAGGAAGTTGTTACAATTGTAACAACTGACCTGCGACGAACTATTACATATGTAACAACTAATTCAGGGAAGGCTGATATACCCGTAACAACAGATTCGACTGCTATTACGCGGGACCCCGGTACCCTTAGAGACTAGATGAACCTAGGATGGCTTCACAGCCTGAATTTGGTTTTCTTAAGGAGTTGTAAAATTTGTATGTACGAATTCATCTACTGCAAGCCCTTAAAGAAGTACCCATCTATGCCAAGACAGTGAGAGATATTTGCATCAAGAAGCTTGGGAGGAAGCTTAAAGACCCTGAAACCATACATGTGATGGGAAAGTTATCCGAATTAATGTTTGCTCAACCTCTCCTTACTAAATACAATGATCCGGGAAATCTTACGGTCACTCTCTACATTAATGACTAGCCCATAGCCAACACATTGATTGATCTTTGGGTTGCCATTAATGTAATGACTAAAGATCTCTTTATCTCTCTTAGTCTACAAGGACTCAGACACACTCCTACTGTGCTTGAATTGGCAGACATGTCCCGTGTTAAACCCAAGGGGGTGTTAGAAGATATAGTGATTACGATAGCTTCGTGGAGATATCTGACTGATTTCCTTATCCTACAACCAAAATCCAATTTGGGGGCGCATCCTTTGATCCTAGGGAAACCTTGACTGGCCACTACAGACACATTTATAGGCTGTAGGATAGTATCCATGGTGATCTCGGATGGCCAGGCAACACAAAACCTTAATCTTTATCACCCAAAACAAAATATGCATGTGTACAACCCTTGGTGGGGTGAGTCTGAGCTTGAGTTAGATCTTTCCCTCTTGTATGTTTTAACCCCGTACAGAAATTACCTTCATACAAATTCTAAAACACAGAAAATAAACAATGGAAGAGCATAACACATAAAACACATATACATAGAGATTTTCCCCTGGATCCCAAAACCAGGACTACCAGCTTGATTTTTCATTATGTTCCTTTTAATATTACAATACATTTTTATACATGCCGAGGCATCCAATACCATGGACCGAAAACCATCGCATCCAAAACCATGTGCGAAAACCATGCACAAAACCATAGGTAGGTTTGCCAAATCTAATATAGGGTACAATTTTTTTTTCCTTGGGGTGCTACCCTGGACCCCGTAGAAGGGGGCTAACTGTCCCCATACAGAGGGTTTTTCCAGATCCCCTATGACCTGCCCATTGTACAGTCGGTGCAACAAGGGGGGGGGGCGAAACCCCCCCATAAACTACGTCGGCTAGTCGTGGAAAGAATATAACACAACCCAACATTCTCCCACTTATGTTTTTCTTTCCATAGGGGGCCACAAGAGAGCTTAGTCATTTATCTACCCCTGAAACGCCCATTGTTTCTCTACACCAAGAGAACTTCTCAGAGCTCACAGATTTTGTCGATGCATCTTCAGTATTCTTCAAAGTGTCAACCTTTACCAGCAACACCTTTTTTTATTCTATCATATCCCTCACAAAGTGATATTGAACATCAATGTTCTTTGTCTTTGAATGATAAGTACGGTTATTTGCCAAGAAAATTGCACTTTGGCTATCAATGTCTATCCTTATATCTCCTTGTACTAACCCCATACTTGCACACAATATCTATAACCAAACTACTTCCTTGCTTGCATTGGTGGCTGCCATGTATTCTGCCTCTGTAGTTCATAGTTCCACTACAAATTGTTTCTTACTCATCCAACTGATTGCACCTCCAAATAGGTTAAACACATACCCACTTGTAGATCTTCTCTAATCCAAATCTACAACCCAGTCTACATCAATAAAGCCATTAATATCCAACACTTTGTACAATCTTGGTCTTCCTTGGTAGCACAAGCCATAATCAATAGTGCCACACAAATACCTAAAAACCCACTTCACTGTTGTCCAGTGCTCCTTCCCTGGTTTTGACATAAACCTGATTAATACTCCCACTGCATGTGCAATGTCTGGTCTAGTACAAACCATCGCATACATCATGCTACTGACTGCACTTGCATATGGAACACAGGACATGTCCTCTTCCTCTTCTTGTGTCTTGGGACACTGTTTAGCAGATAACTTTACAACTACAGGAATAGGAATCTTCACCGGTTTACTATCCTGGATATTAAACATCTGCAATATTGTCTCGAAATACTTCCTATGGTTTAACCAGAGCTTCCTATTTTCCAAATCTCTTTTAATTTCCATGCCCAAAATATAGTTTGCAGCACCAAGATCTTTCATGTCGAATTTGGAGGACAATTGGGTCTTCAAATCCTAGATAATTTCTTTGTCATTTCCAACCAGTAACATATCATCCACATACAAGACCAGATAAATAATGCGGTCACCGATTAATTTAAAATATACACAGTGATTTGCTTTGATTCTAGTAAATCCAAGTCCCCATATAAATGTATCAAATTTTTGATACCACTTCCTTGGTGACTATTTTAACCCATACAGAGACTTATTTAACTTGCATACTAGTTCTTTCTTACCCTTCACCACAAAGCCTTTAGGTTTCTTCATGTAGATCTCCTCTTCCAGATCCCCGTGGAGAAATGTTGTCTTCACATCCATCTGTTCTACTTCAAAATCAAAAGTAGCAACAACAAATAAAAGTAATCTAATAGAAGCTACCTTCGCAACAAGAGAAAAAATATCACCAAAATCAATTCCCAGCACCTGGGAATAACCTTTTGCTACCAACCAAGCTTTGTATTTCTCCACCTTTCCTTTTGCATTTTTCTTCTTCTTGAACACCCATTTGTTGCCAATGGGTTTCCTTCCAGCTGGCAACTCCACGAAATACCATGCCTCATTTTTTTGCAAAGATGCCATTTCACCAACCATGCCCTCTTTCCAGAGTTTTCCATCCTATGAATCTACTACTTCCTTCACAGTTCTGGGAGCATCATTAGTAATAGATAAAGCAAAATTTGAACAGAAAGAAGATGGACTATACCTTTCTGGCTGCCTTCTTTCTCGAACTGATCTTATCACACTTAGAGTTTGTGGCTCTTCATCTTCTGATTCCTCATCTGTTGTAGACTCTGATTCTTCCTCCTTTAGCTTAAACTCTATCTTCTCAGGTTTCTTTGGTTGGACTTCATGTTTAATAACATCTTTAACCTCTTTGAACACCACATGTCAGCTATAAACAACCTTCCTTGTTATTGGGTTCCAAATCTTATAGCCTTTTCAACCATCCTTATACCCAATAAAGATGCACTTTTCAGATTTACTATCCAATTTTATTCTTTTCTCCTTTGGAACATGTACATATGCATCACATCAAAATGCCCTCAAATGTGAAAGAGAGGGTTTCTTACCAATCCTTACCTCTTGTGGAGTCTTATCCTCCAACGCTGATGAACGTGATCTATTGACCAGTTAACATGCTGTCTCCACTGCCTCTGCCCAGAATTCCTATCCTAACCCGACACCACTGAGCATGCTTCTTGCCCTTTCCATCAACATCTTGTTCATTCTTTCTGCAACTCCATTTTTCTCAGGTGTGTATGAAGTAGTATTATTTCGTGCTATAACACACTTCTTATAGAATTCTTCAAATTCATTACTGCAAAACTCTCCACTATTATCTGAAATCAACACCTTTATCTTCTTCTCTATCTGGTTTTCCACCAAAGCCTTAAATTCTTTAAACCTATCAAAGACTTCAGATTTCTTCTTAAGGAAATATATCCATGTATTCCTTGAGAAGTCATCTATAAATGATGCATAGTACACAGACTTACCCAGTGATGGAACCTTCACAGGTCCAAACACATCAATATGCACAAACTCTAATATAAGTTTCACCCTCTTACCAATAGAGAGGAAACTCACACAATTCTGCTTCCCATATACACAATTTTCACATAAATCAAAATCCAGAGAGCTATTACTTATACCTTCTAACATACATTTACCATGAAGTATTCGAAGGCCCTTCTCTCCAATATGTCCAAGCCTTTGATGCCACAGCATGGTCTTCTCTCCAGAGACCACTAGATTTTCTTCTCCACTTTCAGGAACCACAGAACTATTGCACCCATCAACAATAGTGCTACCTTGTAGCTTGTACAGAGTTCTGAACCGAACTCCCCACATCAATACCTGTTCTCCCCAAACCATCTTGCAGGTATCCTTCTCAAAAACTATTTTTACACCTGCATCATCCAGCTTGCTTATGGAAATCAGATTTCTAGCTAATGCAGGAATATGCAAAACACCCGGAGGTTTCCTAACCCTTCCACCTTGTAACTTGAACTTTACCTTTCGGCGACCAATGATTTAGCCTTCCTGTCATCCCCCAAGAAGACATCACCACCATCATATTTCTAATACTTAGCGAACCACTCTCTATGGGAAGTGAAGTGAAAGGATGCACCTGAGTCAATCAACCATTCATCATGATCTACATGTGTACTTGAAGAAGCCAAGTACACATCCCCACCTTCATCTGAGGTGGTTTTCACCTCTATAGAAGGAGCATCATTAGATCCCTTTCCTTTGTCAGGAGCTTTAGATTTACAATCCCTTTTGTAGTGCCCTTCCTTTCTGCATTTCCAACAAAACACCTTTACAAGTTTTTCTAGGTATTTAGATCTCCCTCTTGATATAGATCTCCCACTCGATGACTTATTTTTGTTTCTATTCTAAGACTGTCCTTATACAAGCAAGGCACCACCATTCTGGCTCTCCATATTTTTCCATCTCATCTCCTCCATCAGCAAGGATGAAACCATTTCAGCAAATTGCAAGGCAGTTGCATTGCTACCTATTGCAATAACTAGACTATCCCACAAATCTGGTAGAGAACACAACAAACTGATGCACTTATCTTCATTTGAAATTTTAATATCAATAGATAATAACTGACTTACCATAGTATTAAATGCATTCATATGCTCTATCACCGAGTCTCCATCTTTCATCCTCAGGTTATACAACATTTTCGGTAGGAACAATTTATTCACCAAAGACTTAGATTGGTACAAAGTCCCTAACTTGTCGCACAAAGCCTTCTTCGTAGCTTCCCCTGATACATTCAATAATACTAAATCTGAGACACACAATCGTATTGTGCTCTTTGCCTTTCGATCCAACTTCTTCCATTCTTCATTGGACACTCCCATTGGTTTAGTACCCGGATCTACCGCGATCCATTGATCTTTATCCACCAACAAATCCTCCATCTTGAGTTTACATAACTCAAAAATCTGACCATTAAATTTCTTGATCTCTATCTTTCCACTACTCACCATCTTCTTTCACCACCAGAACTGATCCTGTAGATCTCCCACTGAATAGGGTCTACCATAGGCCCGAGCAAAACCCCTCAACATTAAAGGCATCCCCTTGAAGCCAAAATAACTCTGATAGTAAATGTAGGTTTTAACCCCATACAAAAATTACCTGCATACGAATTCTAAAACATAGAAAATAAAAAATGTGAGAGCATAACACATATATACAAAGATTTTTCCCTAGATCCCAAAATTGGGACTACCAGCTTGATTTTTCATTATGTTTCTTTCAATGTTACAATAGATATTTATACATGCTCAAGCATCCAATACCATGGACCGAAAACCATCGCGTCCAAAACCATGTGCGAAAACCATGCATAAAACCATAGGTAGGTCCGCCCAACCTAGTATAGGGTCCAGAAAAATTTCCCCCTGGGGACTAACCGCCACCATCAAACACCCCATACAGGGGGTGCTACTGCCCCCACTCTAACCCCCCCCCCCGTCAACTACGTTGGCTAGTTGTGGAAAGAATATAACACAACGCAACACCTGCCACTCCTCACTTTGAGGAAAGCCCAGTATTTCAAAGATGAGATGGAAGATGATGTTATTAATGGTTTTATTTGTAATTCACTTTTTGTTGCTTCTGTTAAAAATTCAAATGAGGAGGAAGAGGTGGAAGATATAGATTTTGAGCAAATGAGAACCACTCCGAATATTGCTAACAATCCAATTGAGATTGAATCTGGAAAGTTTTTGAATGTTAATCCCAATTTAACTCCGGAAAGGAACCAAGGGCTGTTACAACTATTACAAAAGTATAAAAAGACATTTGCATGGGATTATATGGATATGAAAGGGATCCACCCTAACCAATGCACTCACCATATTTATTTGAAGGATGGCTGCAAACCAGTTAGATAGCCACACCGCCACATGAACCTTGCACTAAAGGAAGTGGTGAAAGAAGAACTACAAAAACTCCTAAGTGATAATTCTATTTATCCAATATATGATAGTCAGTGGGTGTCACTGCTTATCATCGTTCCTAAAAAGAATGGCAAGTGGAGAGTCTGTGTTGACTATAGAGAACTCAACAAGGCCACTCAAAAGGATTATTTTCCATTACCATTTACAGATCAGGTCCTTGATACTCTCTCAAGAAAGAAATTCTTTTTATTTCTGGATGGATTTAGTGGCTAAAATTAGATACAGATTGCCTCGGAAGACCAAAATAAAATGTCCTTTACTTGTCCTTGGGGAACCTACGCATATAGAGTGCTACCTTTTGGGCTCTATAGTGCGCCAACAACCTTTGAATGGGAAATAATCAGAATTTTTTCTGACTTATTCAATGATTGTCTGGAAATCTTCATGGATGATTTCACACCTTATGGAGATCCTTTTGAGACAACATTAGAGAATCTAGAAAAAGTGCTAGAGCAATGTGTACAAACTAATGTTGCCTTGAGCACTAAGAAATGTCACATGATGATGACTGAAGGGATCGTGCTTGGACATTACATTTATGCTGACGGAATCAAGGTAGACCCTACAAAAATAGAGGTAATTCTAAAAATCCCAACCCCCAAAACATAGAAAGAGGTATGTAGTTTCTTGGGGCATGCAGGGTATTACAGAAGATTTATAGAAAATTTTTCAAGAATTGCATCGCCATTATTTTCCTTGCTCATGAAGGATGTTAATTTCTTGTGGACAGGGAAGTGTGAGCAGGCCTTCTTAAAGCTGAAATGTTGTGTATGAGCAGCTCTGGTCTTGCGAGGACCTAATTGTGAACTGTCATTTCACATAGCTATGGATGCATTGGATATTGTTGTAGGTGTTGTTTTGGGCCAACTGGAGGATAAGAAGCCTTATGTTATTTACTACATAAGCAAAAATCTAACTCTAGCTGAACTCAACTACATAGTGACCGAGAGAAGTTCTTAGCAGTCTTGCATGCCATCAATAAATTGCGGCATTACATCATTGGGTATCAGGTATTTGTACACACTGACCATTTTGCCATCCATTTTTCAATGAATAAGCCAATTACAAATGGGAGGATTACACGCTGGTTAATGTTGTTACAATAGTTTGATATCACTATTGTAGATAAGCTTGGAAAAGATAATGTAGTAGCTAACTTTCTTTCTAGGCTAACTATTGATGACACTTGCACTCCTACTGAAGATTCTTTACCTAATGAATATCTTTTCGCTATTTCTACTTACTCACCTTGGTATGTAGATATTGCCAATTATCTTGTTGCAGGGAAGTTTCCCTAGTATTTTTCCTCCAAGGAGAAAAGGAAAATCATACAACAAAGTGCTACATATACCTGGATAGATGGGAACCTCTACCACACTGGACCTAATTTCCAGATTAGACATTGTGTTAGAGAGGATGAGGTCTTTGATATTCTCAAAGCCTGTAATGACAAACCTTTCGAAGGACACTTTACAGACAAACAGATAGGATACAAAGCCCTTTAAACAGGGTACTACTAGCCGACAATATTCTACGATGCCAAGAAGTTTGTGAAGGGATGTGATAGTTGTAAAAGGATGTGTCAACCATTGCAATCAGATGAGATGTCATTACAGCCCCAGATCGTCATAGAACCTTTTGAGAAGTGGGCTCTAGATTTTGTGGGACCAATGAATCCTTCATCTAGATAGAGATCCTACATCTTGGTCTATACTGACTATGTCACAAAATGGGTTGTGGTGAAGGCACTAACTAGAGCCATGAAGAAAGTTGTCTCAGACCTTTTGTTTGAAGACATCTTCGTTCGGTTTGGCATACCCAGAGAGATAGTCACAGATGGAGGGCCATAGTTCACATCTCATAAGATCCAGGAGTTGGTCGAGAAATATAAAATCCATCATAGAATCACAATATCTTATCATCCACAAGAGAATGGCCAAGTAGAAACCACTAACAAGGTCATTGAGGGGATCCTTACTAATACTGTGGCCAGTCATCGAAGAAATTGGGCTGACAAACTTCCAGAAGTGTTATGGGCATATAGGACTACATGGAGGAACACCATTGGATTTTCACCATATGAACTTGTGTATGGCAAGAACCCTTTATTCCCCATTGAATTTGAAATCAAGACACTAAGGATAGCATTGCAGGTCAATTTGGATTTGGCTATAGTGCAAAGGTAGAGATTTAACCAGCTCAATGAATTGGAGGAAAAATGGTTGGCTACTATCCAGCAAACAAAGATTATCCAGTAGTAGAGAGCTAAGTGGCATGAAAGATTTATAAAAAAGAAGCAGTTTCGGAAAGGAGATTGGGCTCTCTTATATGACTCAAGGTTTAAAGACTTCAAGGGTAAGCTCTACACCAGATGGCTAGGTCCTTATGAGGTAGATGCAGTCTTTGACAATGGGACTGTAAATTTGGTGACCATTGATAGTGCGAGGACACCATTACTTGCAAATGGGCACCGTCTTCGGTTGTATCACAAACCTACCTTGAAGGATTCATTTGTCAACATTGTCACAAATTCAGATCTATAGGTTACAGGAACAGGGGAAATCCCCCCTGTGCTGCAAAAATTTTAATTTTTCCAATAAGTGTAATAGCTGAAAACCACCTGGTGGCAGCTGTTACACCTTCAAACTCTCAAAAACAAAAAAAATGTAATAATAATAATAATCTGGCTATGAAAACCTTTCTCAGGCATAGACAGACACTTTTTTAGCAGTTGAAAACCACCTGGTGGCGGTCGTCACACTCTCTGTAATAGCATTTGTTATTCCAAAGTATATCACACGATAAGTGTTGTTACACTATCTTTTCTTCTTTATCTTTTTGTAGAAATTAAATTAATATATATCAGTCATCTTGGCTATTACATCTGTAACAGTTGACGACCTTTCAGGAATAAAACAAGATATTTTCTTGTAATAAATAGCAAGAACATCACCATGATCCTCGTCATCAGAATTCAGTTCGCGCGTCTCACTACCCAAGTATGATTCGATGTCGCGCCGCCCATTACTTCGCCCCACATCACCTAGGTATGTCATCAAAAAGGTAATATTGAATTTGTTTTATTTTGTAATTATGGAAACTTAACATGACTATTGACGGCCGAGGACAGATGTCATAATTAAGTTGGGGGGGGGGGGGGGGCACGAATCATATTGCAACATGATCATCACATGATTTGTAATTATTTGAAAATCCAACAGTTAAGGAATGTGACCCGATAGTTATTGTTACTTAATTATGAATCATACCAAAAAGGGTAAGTGCACCATCGACGAGACCTCCCCATGACTCACCATTAAGGAAAAATTCATTGTGTAGCACAAACCATGTGTGGAAAATCCTAATCCAAAATCTTCACTTGTGCCACCCTACCACCCTACCATTTACCCCTGCTGGAAGTGTTGAATCCCCATTTAGAGTGTTCAAGGAGGAGGAAGATAGCAATACATGCTGAAACAGCTAGAGTTTGCATTGAAGGGAAGGATAAGGAGGTGAAACAGCACTGAATTGCATAAGCAATGGGAGGAGCAGCAATACGGCACAAGACAACGTCTACAAAAGCCCTAGAAGGTTTTCCTTAAGCATGCCACGTTTTCAAAGATGCAGGCTTGTTCGAATTCTTCCACAGATTGGAAGGATCCGACAATGTTATAGCCATGGAATTTGCAAAGAATCTGGAGAGAAGCCAGACAGAAGTTAGAGGGTTGAAATTGGAGGTCACGAAAGAAGTTATTTCCAGAGTAATAGGATTGCTAGCAGAAGGGAAGATATGGTTTACTAGGAAGGTTAATGACCCCACACTGAAAGGGGATTTTCTCCAGGAAAGCGAGCCACTGGTTAAGAAAGGTAGGGGAATTGATAGAATATCACTGCCCCAGCTATGGGAAGATGTTTCTCTCTTCCTCATTAAGTAGATTACTTGTGAGGGAAGGGAAAAAATTGTGTTTAATTATCGTTTTCCATTGTTGAACCATCTCCCGCATCAACAACTGATCAACCATCCTTATTTCTTGCTGGGCAATATTAGGCACATGTCTACAGCTCTGAAAATGGCTGCACATCTAGAAATGTGTGTTACTAACCATGGCCTTATTAAACTCATTGTTTTGGATGCCCTAAGCCAACATGGCAAGAATTGGGAAGAGTTCATGTGGAAAAGGCCCAAGACCACTCGCAAAAGGCAAATAGAGACGGCTGGGGAAACTCCAATGGTGACAAAGAAGCAACCCTAGTCCTCGATAGTGAGGGTCAGCAAGAACTCAGTTGATAAACCAATTGGAGAAAGAAGGCCAAAGTAGAGAATAAGGGTTAGCGGGCACCCACAGTCCCCATCCATGTTGAGAAAGAACAAAGAAGTAGTCGAGAAGAAGGATGAGGAGAAAGCTCAGCCAAAAAAACCTCCTTCACCTGGTAAGACCAAAACCCAGTCTTTGCTCTCGAAAATTGAAATTTTAGAAAAACAAATTAAAGAATTGAGAGAACAGATAGCAGTAGGAAAGGTAGAGCCAAGATCCCTAGGGCTAGATACTTTGGCAGAGGCCATGGATAGGGCCAGAAGGGGAGAAATCCTGGGCACTTTGTGTGTAGCCTGTGCTGAGAAATTGGTGGAAGTAGGATTCAAAGTCTATGCAGCAAACACTACCTCGAGGGGGACTCAAACTAAAATCTGAGAAGTTGTTACATCAAAGCCTGTCATAGATGTTTCTGCTACACAAGAACCAGCAACCAAGATAGCACAATCCACAGAGAGTTATCTAGCAATGGATACACAGGAACCCTTGGTTGACACTGTTGTTTCATCAGAACCAACAGCGGAGGAGGAAATCAACCGAGAGGAGGAAGAGAAAGATAATATCCATGAGTCAATGGTCAATGCTGCTATTACACAAGAACCAGGAGTAGAGACCGAAGCTGGTTTGGAGGAAATCAATGAACAGAAGCCTGTGAATATCACCGCTGCCACACAAGAACCAGTAGTGAAAATGGAAGTTGAATAGGAAGGTAAAGAAACTGTGATAAAACCCACTGATGAAGCTGTTGTTACACAAGAACTAGTAGCCGAGGTAGGATAGTTTCACCCTCACGAGGCTGCTACACCCTCAATTGGTAATGCATGTGGAAAAACACAGGGTCCTGATGAAGGATGGCATTCTGAGAAATTGTTGTTATTGGCAAAGCTGCAAAAGTGGAAGTAGCTGGCGCTCTCTCTACAGGAGGGAGTGATTCCACTCAGGATGCATAAAAGAATGATGGATTCCCTAAGAGAAAAATGGCTAAAAGAAGAATGGGAAAGAGAAGAGGAGTCACAGAGGAATAAAGAAATTATGAAGAAAAAGGATGAATAGCTATATCAGCTACATCAGGAGGTCTTCGACCCGATGTTTGATAAGACCAAACTCCATGACCTTGCTCTAAACCTGCTAGAACGCAGGCAATCATCCCCATCATATCTTGTGTTCCTGTGGGAATGTTACTACTTATTTCAGTTAAGGGTAGTTTATGAGAACAAGTCCTATATGGGTTCTTTAACCCACACCTTTTTCGAAATTTTCCGTTTCTATGATTTTGATGATGAGAATTTGCTATGTGAGCTTTTCTTGCACAATATGATGTGTGAACATGTGAGCACAAGGATGGTGGTGAGTGTCCTTTGTTTCATGGGAGACTTGCAGTTGTGGGCATTCCTCTCATTTAGGAGGAATCAGATTGAGTGGCAACTCGCCATGAAAATAGCAGAGGCCAGCAAAGAAACGACATCATTGTGGGTCAGGGTTGAACCAGGAATGGCTTACGAACTCTGGTGAGAGTTTAGGAAGTTCCTGAGCAATCTAGAATTCATAGATCAATTGGCCATTTACAGAAGAAGAATCATGAGGATCTGCCTGAACTTGTTTGCAAATATGAAGAGCCAAGCGCTAGTTGAATGTCTCAAGCGCACTGAGGCATGTAGTGCAGAGTTGTAGGAAGGGGACCCCTTCAAGTATAAGAACTTTGTGACTGTTGTTACATGGGTGTCGAAATATGCTTAGATTGTGATGACATTAGGGGCGTTCTAGATTGGCCTCAGGTTCAAATTCCCTTTGATATGGTTTCCATTGGAGGAGTATCAGCCCAATTATTAGTTATGTGATTATGAAGAGGAATATTTTCCATTTCAGTTAATGGATGATCAAGGATTCAGAGATTCAGGAGATGATACTGTTGGTGCCTACAATTTCACAGATTTCCACCAGGGGCAGAGTAGAAGGAATTGAGATTCTACATGGGGACATGTAGTTGCTTTAGTCGGAGGGAGATGTTGGGTGTGATTTTTTACCTATTTTTTGCACATTCTTTCCCCTGTTTTGACCTTTCTGTCCTCCAGGCCTATGCCCTTATATGACCAAACTCCCTGTTTTCTTACCCTTTTAATTCATTTTACTATCATGTTACTTTACTATATTTTACCGAATAATACGAGGCTTTATTCCCTTTTGTGGCTAAATGCGAGAGCATTGAAGAAGTATTTTGGGAAGTTCATATTTTCAGCTGTTGGCTCACAAGAATGAAGATATAAAGCAAACAGGCAGCAACGATTAACTGTGTGAAAGGGTAGAATGGTTCTATGTTACACCTCAAGTGCTGTTATAGGTTGCTGCTACACACTAGGTGCTGCTACAGGTTGCTGCTATTATAGATTGTTGTTGTTACAGATTGCAGTTACAAATTGGATGATGTTATAGATTTTTGTTACACATCGGATGCTGTTACACCTCATGCTGATCCACCGTCGCACCAATAGTGCTATCGTCAGTTATGCCGCCTCATCCCGAATCACCATTCGCTCAATGATGTTACATTGAAGCAGGAAATGTAGGTACTATTTCACATAACATCTATCAACAGTGGGGATTGTTTATTTTTGAAGCAACAAGACTCCAACAGTGGCAACTGATGTATATTTATTTATCAATAGGTTGTAACTTCTTTATTTTTTATCAGCATGACAATCGAGATATTCTCATGACTGATCTGTTTTTAATTTTCGGGTTGTATTAGTGATAAAAGACTCGACTTTTTATGTATCAAGAGACATCATATAGAAGAGTAATGTTACTCTGTTTCTATAATTTGGAATTTATTTTAACATCAATTAGCTCAGTGATGTTGTTTCTGCTTCCTAACTGATTCGTTAATCACTTTCTTGTTCTTCCTGTGCCCTGCTAAGGAGGAAGGGCCCTCCTCTTTGGTAGGGATTGTAGTGATATAGTTAGTGTACATTCTAATTTAGTTAATTGATTTATGGTTTCTCATTGTTGTTGTACAAATCGTGGATTACATTCGCTTCTGTTTCTATTTATCTTATGTTGTTGCACTAAGTTAATCAACATAGTGGTAGTAACCAGCTGGAGTAGATGATAGTTCTTGTATGGCACGCCCTTACTTTAATAGCTACGAGTTGTGATTTAATTCTGTAGAGTGGTTTTATATCTACACGCATGGTTTGATTTAGAAATTTAGTTTAGCGACATCTTTTACAGTTTTCTACATTTTCTTATACTTGGCTAGAGTGTATCGGCACAGACAGTGCAAACTCCATTGAAACAGCAAGACCTACCTTGGGTTGGCAATTAATGTTGTAGTCTGAGTCAATTAAGGTTTATTAAAACAACACTACACTAGTATTTAATGATCTACCTTCTGATGATTTGGAACTTCCGCAAGCTATTGAGGCACTTCATCTTGAGAAGATGGTTATGTCAGGTTCTCTTAGTCTTGAGATCGGTTCCAATTCCGATTAGAATAGCGATGTATCTTTGAAGGCTCCTCATCACTCTGTCGCAAACATCGAGAATCAATCTCTTTTGTAATTTTTGCAACCTCAATCTACATTGCACGATCCTATTTCGCAATCATTGGAGGAGTCATACCTAGCGAGAATGGTTGCAAAATGAAATTTTTTGTCTTTTTTTATGTTCATCCATTTCCGTAGTTCAAAATTTTGTTGTTGTGTATATTCAAATCGTAATGTGTCTAAACACCAAAATGCATCCACACAATTTCTTTAGTGTGTGTTTCTTACATACTTTGTTGCATGCCTTTTCAAACTTTGAATGTTTTGGTATGTATTGTCCTATCTTTCTTGTTCATGTTTACTGTTGAATATCTTTCTTGATATGAATTCCAATGCACCGATGGCTACATTGGAAGTTTGATTTTACATAACTACCCTATCCTTTTATTAGGTTAGGAGTATGAGTATTTGTTTGTTTTTCATGGTTGTTTTCACTTGTTTTATTTTCTTTGATTTATTTTCCACTCCATTCTTTTCTTTTGTTTATTTTCTTTCAGTCGTAGGATAGCTTTCACATAAAGCCATGTTTGGTTAAGTTTTGCTACTATCAATGCTTGGTTATTTGTTTATTCCCTCTCTTTGTGTGATTCTTTCATTCTTTTAGTCGATGATACTTTCATGAAAAATGTGTTCTTTTCGGAGAAAACCATAATGGAATCATGATGCTTGAATCTACAACTAGTACCATCTACTTGAATTAGTCTTTTATTTTTAGTTTATCCTTGTTAGTTAAGTCGAGTAGAGTAAGGAGGGGTGGAAAACATTAACACATGTGTCATAGGTATAAATAAATATCCTTCTCTGAAGGGACAACCTCATCTGCTCTTAATAAGTCAAGATCCCTCTTCTGCCTCATTAAATAAATAAGTTCCTATGCAAAGTTCTATGAAAAAAATAAAAAATGTAAAAAAACATTACAATAAAGGCGAAATAAGAGAAAGGATCCCTGTGTGTTATGAAACCAGCTTACATAAAGATAGAAAAGAATGATAAACGCCTTATAATTCATCCTCTTCGAGCGGGAAACCTCCTTTACATTACACAAATGAATAATTCTTGGATGATACAAATGACAAGACCTCGTTTCTATATATATGAGTCTAAGGGGTCATAATATAATCAGAGCCGAGATAACAATAATAATGTAAGGGCACAATAATATCAATATGGGGACTACATGGGCACAACAATATAATAAGGGGATTGTACTAATAACAATAAGCCGTTACACTAGTAGTGTAGGGACCTAACATGCCCCTTTCCTTCAAAAAGTGTTGTCCTCAACGCTTGAGTATTTCTTGATGCTTCTGTATAAATTCTTGTCCTCCAATGTGGACTCTTCAGCGAGTAAGTTCTTCCACTTTATGAGATACTTTGAAATTGATAAATTTCATAGATGTCGATTTCTTGGTTCTATGATTACTTTAGGTTCCAATATGATTTTTCCTTCATTGTCAAGTTCTCATGACACTGTTTGAACTAGGATCTTCTACAACTTTTGAATGAGTTCCCACTCCTTTGGGCATATGGATTTCTATAAGGCCTGATGTTTGGAGTAACACTTCCTGGAATCAAATGAATAGCATGATCATGATTACGAATATGTGGGAGGCCTTTGGGAGTCTCAAATACCTTGTAATGATTGTCCAAAACGTTTTGGAGATCTGGAGCAATACATGATTTCAATGTGGGATCCTCTACTGAACATAATTGTCCAATTATGACCCGTTGTTCTTTATTTATAAGCTTTTTCATGTTGTTAGAGTTGATTATATTTCCCGATTTCTCTTTGATACCCCTCAATTCAACTTCCTTTCCTTCCCAAAAAAATTTCAAGAAAAGTTCTTGAAAATTAAAAGCTATCGTACTGAAAGATCATAGCCATTGGACTCCTAGTAAAACCTTCGCACCATCCATTGGAATGGAAAGAATTGGGCTATTCAATACATATTCTCTCATGGATAGCCTGATATTATGGCACTTTCTAGAGCAATTTATGGTTCCTCCACTTGCAACCATCACTTGACACTCTGGTGCTGGATATAGGAAGCAATTCAATTCCTTGGCTATCTTACAATGAATAAAATTATGGGTACTACTTGAATCAATCAACACTATTACCTTTTTCTTCTTGATATGTCCTTCTATCTTGATAGTTTGAGGAGTGGTAATTTCTTGCAATGCATTACAAGATATGATCAGATTCATTTCTTGATGCTCGATGTGATATTTCAGTTCTTGAACATTTTTCTTCTTGATATGTCCTTCTATATTGATAGTTTGAGGAGTGGTAATTTCAACCAATGCATTACAAGATATGGTCGGATTCATTTCTTCTTTCTTGATGTGATCTTTCACTTCTTGAACCTTTTTTCTTCTTGATATTTCCTTCTATATGGAGACTTTGAGGAGTGGTAATTCTTTCCAATGCTTTACAAGATATGGTCGGATTCATTCCTTCTTGGGTTCCTGGTGTATATCCTCTTCTTTTGATGTTTCTTGATCCTTTTATTCCTCCTCTTCATAATCTATGTAAAATAAATTCTTCTCAGCACACTTATGACCTTTATGTATTTGCTATCACAATTGTAGCAAAGACCTTTTTCTCTTTTTCCTTCCAATTGTTGTGGTGTAAACCTTGTAGGTTGTGGAAGACTAGGAGAAAAAGCACTTCCATAATTATAGTTGTGAGTGGTGGGATTGCTTAGGTATTGTTCGAGACCTTTTGAAGCAGAGCAATGTTTATGTTGTTAAAGTGACTCCGTCATGGTACTATCTAGGCCTGTTGGAAGCGAAGCAATACAAGATATGGAAAATAAGACTCTAACATTTATTCACACTTGTATATATATGCTTTTCATCCCCAATTGAAATAACTTAGTCTGGCTTCACTTGGTTTAGTGTGTTGCCGATGAAGAGAATGGTAGGGATTATATATTTAATGAAAGCTAAGTGAAGAAGATATGGTAATTAATGAACTAAACAGTACTTGCGAAAGAGTTAGACCTATTTTGATTGAGACACAACCATACAGAGAGTTAGATTTCTACTAGTGTGTCACCAAGTGTTGTAGAGGCTATAGGCACCATCCAAAATTTTTCCTATGCTTTTATTTTGGCTCCTTCCTTTCTGTTGACATGAGCTTACCTTTGAATGTCATCAATTATTCATGTTTTGATTCAAAATTATCCCTTTCATATATGCTTTTGTTTTCTTGTTTTTACACTTAGCTGATATTTCCAAGTCACTAGCTAACTTACCAACTTGGCCTTACAACAATTATGGGCTTGCCTTTAGCAACTACGCAATCCATGAGGGCAAGCCAGCCTTGATGATTAGAATTGTGAAATCCACACTCGTAGTTCTACCTCAAGCTCATAAACTACGCATTCATGAAAGGAAACCCATCAATAATCCTAGAAACTACACAACTCATCACTAAGCTCAAAAACTGTGCAGTGCACTGAGTTGAAGAGTTGTCAAGATCCCTATAATTTTGCAATCTTTCTCAACAATGTGCATGGAAATTTTCCCAAAAAAAATATTAGAAAAGTGAAAATAAAAAAATAAATCGCTAGAAAGTATGGATTCATCATTAATTTCTCGAAGGTGGCACATTCCTTAATTTTAGAAATTTCTGCCAAGTATCATTTTTCCTTGATTTTAGGCATGCACACCATAAAACCTAATTCACTCAAATCTATTTAATATATGCCTCTAAAGCTCATTTGTACATTCACTCTTAGATTTCTACCATTCCCAAAGAGATAAAGGAACCTTATGTGGATTTGTCATCAATTTTCCATGTGATTTTTTCTTTTGTTGGATTTTTTTCACTTTTTCCATTACTTTATGTCGTTTCACTTCTATGAGTGCTTTTTTGCTTGTTCCTCTTCGTGGTTGATGGAATTTTAACTTGTATTAGATTGCATAAGTGTTGATTTAGTTTTTCATTTTCCTTTCATAAGTGTCACATTTATTTTCCTTTTTTTTCACACTAGCAATTGTCATTGTGGCAACTCTCCTCACACATTCGATTTTCATTCCATTTGTCAAGTTTCTGTAGTTGATTTAAAATTATTCATATATACTTATTCGTATCCACACTCAAAGTCATATCATCACTTAGATATACTTGTTTCCCACACTTCCACCATGTAGATACGCATTTTCCCTTGGTCGATTTTCACATTTCCCAGTTGGGCATTATGCAATATAGATACACAAGATGAGGCTTGGACTCTGATACTCCACAGTGTGTAGTATAGGCTAGACCAACTACGCAATGCACAGTTCTAGGGCTCAATCTATCCCTTGGCCACTGAGATTGCACAATGTGCTGTCTCTCCCAGTCATTACCCAGGCTTAGCTGTGTATTGCGCAATCTCAAGTCTCAGGCTCCACCTTGGTTGTTGGGACTGTGTAATGTGTAGTTTCCACTGATAGTCTCCCTCACGTTCCCAAGAAATTTGTGCAATTTTTCTCACCAATGCATTGGTTTCATGCCTGATCTTACTGTGAAGATAGATTTGTAAAAGACTAATGCTTTCTTGTCATGTGTTTCTTTTCTATCCCACGGGTACCACAGTTGTTGAGAACTTATCTCCAGCATTCATTGTCACCATGGAACCAAGAGAACTACTTCCAAAGATACAACTGACAATAGTACCAAGGAAGAATTTGAGAAAACACCAGTAAACTTTCCAGTATACTTGGAAAGTCAATTTTATGTAGAAAAGGACTCTAATCTTACATGGTAGAAAGTTAATGAAACTTTTTAAGCAAAGGAATTCGCAGCAGATCTAGAGGACCAACGGTTATGCATTAGTGTCCAGAGATCGGAGCTACATAGGGTTGCATGGAGATATCCAACCTTCCCATGTATCAATGTCATCATCCAGATTGTCTCACATGTTGATGTGAAGACCATGACTTGGAGCAGTGATAGCAGAAAGAGGCTTGCTACCTTTCTAGTAGCAGATTATCGATGTACGTACCATTTTCTTGACCCAAAAAAACACATGTATTTTCTCTTCTATGCCACGAACAACTATGTGGTCACAAGGGATTTTGTTAATAGCTAGGTGAAGGAGCCATCAAATTTTAGACAGACACCAACCAACACATATAAGAAAAGGTCTCCTAGGAAGGCCTATTAGTTGCTAATCATCTTAGCTTGCAGAATCCACAGTTAAAAAAACACAAAGACCTTTCCAGAAGGGTGGGTAGTCCTTCTGAACCAGGTAGTGAACAATGGGAAGTAGCTGAACTAGTTCAATTTGTTGGCTCAAAAACTAAGGATCCATGTAGGTTACACCATGAATCCTCCCAAGGGAGGGAAAGAAAGATTTTATATGTCTAAATATTTACTAGATGCCATCTGTGCACATAACACATTCCTTGGTATGAATCAGGATTGGTCACCTCGAGAACTTGTCGTGCACATCTACTACAAGCTACTCTTGGATTGCAGCCATCGACAGGTTATGGAGAAGCTAACTGACCACTTCCTCATTCCTCTATACAAGATGACCTTTGAGAAAGAACCACCTTGCATGTTGCCTGCAGTAATGGAGGAAATATCAGAGATCTAAGATCTATTTTCCTCACCGAATGGCACCTTACTTAGAGTGTTTAGCAGAGATAATTCGCCACATGTTTTTCCAAGGTATGTGACTAACAAGATCATCATGCAAGAAGTGATGTATCATATCACTATATGGTTAGCAACTGCTTTGCATAGTAAGAAGAAAGCACCTTGGCCAACTCTTCCTAGGCAAATTGGATTGTACAAGATAAAAAACATAAAATTCATGGATACCAAAGGAAATTTGATAGAGAAGTTTGCATTCAATACTCGATATTTTAATCTGTACATACTCCCTGATATTTGTAGGAACCATTGTGCAAGAAATCACTTTTAGTGGCTCATGGGACATTTCATTAGCAAGAGGAGGATCCATGGAAGAGTTTTTGTAATGCCTCCAAGACCCATGAGCTAGTCAGTTGTGTAGGAACTTCATAGGTCACTTCACAGAAGGAAAAATATCTAGAAGTAGTGCCAACGGAAGGGAGAAATCCCGTGTAGGAAAAAGGAAAGAGAAAGGTTTCTCACAATCTAAGGGGATAAAGAAGTCAGAAGATGAAATTGGATTTAACTGTTATGACAGAGGATTTAGTGATTGAGGTGGCGAGGAAACAAAGGATGCAGAGAGCAGAATGGAGGAAGAGGGAAGAGCAGCAAAGGAGATTGGAGGAAGAAAAGTGAAAGGAAGAACAAGAAGGGAAGTAGAAGCAGGAAGAAGAAGAAATGAAATGTGAAATAAAAGAAGAAACTACTTGAAAACAAGATGAAGAGCAAGAACAAAACCAAAAACCAACAGATGAGGAGGACAGATAGATGCAAGATCAGGATCTTGCTCAGTAGATTCAACAAATGATAGAGATCGATGATATGGAGGCCAAACCAAAGTTGTAGAATCAGGATGTCAACCTGATGCCTAACACACAAAAGGTCACTATTTAGTCTCCACAACTTCCAGCAACAGATTCATCTCTAGGTTGGGTTGGGAAAGTTATTCCTTTTGAGGATGATTCGGTTATGGACATGTAAAATATGTTGTATGACGAACTCCAGAATAATATTGTACAAGAGCGTAAGAAGAATTTTTGAGATGATATCGCATATTCTGTTTTATGAGAGAAAGGGTAATGTTGGCTGACACCAGGGGAGATCTAGAATCCATTTCGTCAACCAACTTACCCTTCACTGGTGCAGCAAAGTCAAACAATCAATGCCTGATGGCCAAGAATAAGCAATTGGAAAAGAACTTGCAGGCTTTCAGATAAGAGGTTGAACATCTCCGCACAGCAGCTTAAAAGGAAACTTTTGCATAGGTCCACTTGGAGGAAATGAAGGAAATGATAATTGATGAGGTATTAGCACTTGGAGAGACCATTCGAGCTCCATATGAGGGGATGGTTACTATGCATATGACAGTTATTCGTGTTCTTGGCTTGTAACAACAGTGTAAAGACTTTGTCAAAATGCTCAGAAATGTGCAAGTCTCAATTGTTGTTTTGCATGAATGGACAATGTGATACAAAGGGGCATCACTTGACTTGGGTAAGAATATGAAGCCATAGGAAAAGCTGGAGAAAGCAAGAGTGTGAATGTTTATCTAGAACAAAAAAAACTTTTCCTCATTTATTGGTAACATTTAGACCTCATATGCATGGATACACAACAGTCTGGATTCTTTGGTGAAGACCCACAAGATCCCATCAGTTGGATCACTCACTGAAGCCAAACCTAGGAAATAGGTCAGACAGGAGGAAGAGGAATACTTCGACCAGCTGAGACAAATTTCTACCAAGAAGGAATTGGAGGTGAATAGACAGAACATGCACAACTACATTGGTGGTCTTGTCCAAGTGCAAACAATATTGTTGATCATGCTTCGAAGGGAAGTAGAAACTGGTTCCAAGAAATTGTACCTGGATGCCATGGAGGCTAGATTTCGCTTCCATCCAGACACCGTCACACAGTTTAGGGATTTCATCGCACAATACCAATCTTGGCACTGCTACATGACTGAAAAACATCAAGTGGAAGTTACTGAGCTAGAGTTTCCGCAAAATCAATCATCATAGTATTTTGTCTTGTTAGGCTGTCAATTTGTCTGTACCCTATTTTTTCTTATATGGTAGGAGTGTAAATTCTAATATTATTTGTAATTAATTTGTAAGTGGAATTCCAAGTGTCGATATTGGAATGTGAAGAGTCATGATGTAATGTAATGAGTTATTTTGTAAAGAAGTTGAAGATTCATGAGGGTAGTCCAAAGGTCACAAGGGGGAGTTGAAGAGTCACCCCCTCTTGTTATAAATAGAACCTCATAACTAATTTAAAAGGGTTGTTCAGAGTCGATATTTTAGCTAGGCTTAGGCTTAGAAAGCACTTGGAAGTTTTGTGTGAGCTATGTCTTCTCCACAGCATAGAGGGAGTATACTTCTTTGGGGGAGAAGATGTTGTTGGCTTCACGTTTCACTATTGGAGCTAGTGGTTCGTCAATGGTGTATGTATGATTGGAATTCTCAATTTTAATAAAAGCTCAGAGCCAAAACCCTTTCATGCATATGTTGTGAATATATTAAGACTATTGTTGTTGTATTTTCCATGTATGTTATTTAACTTAAGCTATGCTTCTAAACTATTTAATTTTCATTTGTACAAATCTTGTTGAATTCATGTTGTTGTATTAATTTGTCACTATTAACTTGTGGACTATTATAAATATTATCTTGTGTTTTCATTACGCTCATGTGTTCCTTTCAAGTTTCATACTATTACAGACTAATAAGGGGCTCACATCCTTTTCCCTTCATGTGTTGGAACCTTCATGCATCACACTTGACCTTCCGCACAGTCACACACTTTCTCTCAACAAATTCACCATGCACCACTCTATGTGTTTTTGCAACCAAGGCATACCATTAACACCCCATTGATGGGACTCCTACTCCAAACTGTGTGAGGTCTAGTTAGTATTTCATATTGGGGAGATCTGTTGAGTGTTGGCATGTCCATCACCGTCAACAAGATATAAATGGCTATCATCAAATGGAGACTCTTTCTCATGCAGATCTGTGGACTACCATCCACTAAATTCCACCACAATCAATGATCCTTGCTTGATTAATCTTGAACTATCAATCGACTCTACAGACTCATATCTATTGGAATCCACTATGAGAAAGGATACTTATCCAATTATTTCCGAACTATCTAACCACCAACGGAATGAGAAAATTGATCACTTATATTGATTTTGCTAGAGTCCTCAAACTGCTCTCCTCTATGTGGTTCTGGTTTCATAAATTTTCATACCGGAACCGAGAAATGCTCAACATGAGCATCACAACCACATATCTTCAATTTTCACATTAAAAACCAAAATTTTACCATAAATTGCAATCAAACTCTTCACACAGTGGAATCAAACACTATTTATTCTCCTCACTCTCTATGCAAAATTCTAGCTAAAACATACTCTACTATTTGCTCCAACACCTCCAAACCTCTTCAAAAACTCTACATCACACAACTTGCATACAATCCTCCAAACTCACACTCTCTCCACACACAAGAGAATCAACCAAACTATCATTGATCTATCTCCAATATATAGATGAATTGAGATGTTGAACTCAATAATTACCAAAAACTATTAAGCTCCAACTACAATTTTCATATTCTTGATTTGATACAGATTTAGCTCATTGACTCTATCAAGGAACTAACTCCACTTTCCTTTTGATATTTTCAACTTTGATTAGAATCTAGAAGCTCCAGTAACATTTCCCACAACATGCCCAAAATTTTTTATCAAGAATGTCTCCATAATACTAAAATTAGCTGAGTTGCATGAGGAATGTGAAGATCTTGGTCGCATGCACAACACTACTCAAACTCAAATAGATCTCTTTAGTTGCTTCCATAGACCTTCCTGTAGCAATTGTAAATTTTGGTTTTCTTTGACGACCCATCATCCATGTCAGTGGGGTAGAGGATGAGGAAAAATCAAACCACTTTAGTCCATATCTCTACCAAAATTTTTAGATGCCTTCATTAGCTCTTGAACACACCTCTAAGCCTTTGTAACAAGTCTACAACTAATGACATAGGCCACGAAAATATGCAACAAGTCAGTGAAAAGAAGCCACTAGTCTTCCAACCTCATCACCAATACCAACACCTACAGCTCCTAAAGTAGCACTGACAAACTATCCAAACACCTCCAACACCTGTAGAAGCATCTTTAACTCATGTAGTAGCATCTACAACTTGTGTAACAACAACATCATGTCATCCAAATACCTCCAACATATGTAGAAACATATCCAATGCTTCCAACATATGTAAAAGTATATGTAACACCTATACCACCACTCCAACCACCTATAGTAGTAGCATCATATGAAAAGTGAATCATAATATGCCTTAGATCCATCTCTAATTAGTCTCCAAATGACCTCCACTAAGTCATGTCATAAGCATGTTGACATCAATGCCAGCCAACAGAACCACCAACCCAAAAATCCATCACACATGCATATGACAAGCAACACCATGACCATGTTGTCATCAATGTCAACACTACAATGCCAAAAAATGCTCCCTTTGGCATTGATTTCAACCTCAATCCAACATCTGATGCTAATCTCCATACACTCTCCAAAATTGAAATTGCAACTCTAATGTTGATCTCTATCCATCCAAATTATCTCCCTCTTTGACGTCAATGGAAAAGGGCCATACCAACACTCAAGAACAATTCTAATAATGTCAAATGAGAGTAGGACTCCCCCTTTCATACTCAACACCATACTGATGTAACCCAAAGATGTATCTCATGCAATATAAGCATAAGAAGCAAGAAACTTTGCTGCCAACACCTCTAGCCAATATCATGGAACCCACAAAAGTGAACATGTTCCCCCCAAGCATGTAATGAACTTGCAATCACACTCTCTTTTTTGTTGAAACGCATCTACTTTCTGCAATAAGCCTCCTTTCTAAGTGCAAGAGACTACTACTCTTGAACCATGACTCTAACTGACTTTGAGTAATGATAGACAATGAAGTAGGATGCATACAATGCTTCATGCAAAAAATACATGGCTATCATAAATACATAGGACTAACATATGAATCCTTTATAAACTTTGTTTTCACCAAGCAAGAATTCTATGGATCCAAGTTACATCATGCACCCAATTTAGTGAGGCTACATAAATTATATACAAAATAGAATATGACTTGGACACCCATTGACCCATACATAACTAATGACAACACCTACTAGACACCATCATGTGTCTCTCGATGATAAATACACCAAAAATATTGCACAATGATAGTACATGGCTTTAACATCTACACATAACTGTGCTCTCTTTTGTACATGCCGAAAATATGATATAACATGAGTACCTGGCATCAATGAGCTTCAATATATGATCCATATAGTAGCAACAATAAAATGCAATACCTGGCATGTGCATCAAAACATAGGGCCTCCATGAGCAATGATATAAGCTCTCAACATGTAGCAGCAACAATAGGAGCACTATCCAAAGCATATGCTAGTGCATGGCCACTAAACACTTTGTCCATCACAATCCCAACAATGAATATCATGCAACAACATTATGATAACCACTAACAACCACCATGCTCCATGTTATCACTTCGTAATTCCCTTTAGGCTGAGGAAAGGGCCATAAAGGTAACCACAAACCAATATAGGCTAGAAAACTGGTCTTTCTAGCCAGAGCAGGCTCCCTCTCTTAAGATTGTAAGATTTGAAATCTTAAGGCACAATCTATATAGAAACCAGTTTTTGAACAGTGAAATTGAATATGTTGGGTTGAAGTGCCACTGATTCACAAGGTGATAAAATAGATCAACTATCCTTTAGTTCATTTACTTATGCAAGTAAACCGACATCTAATACAAGGGTTGTAGGCATGACTTTGGACACAGTGACATATTGTAGCATAGAGGAGAAAAGTTAAAAAAAAAACAAATTCCTTTCTCAGCAATAAACAAAATCATTCATTCATAAGAAAGAGAGCTAGTTAGAACAAATAACAAGTATGAGCATATCGAATTTCGTTTGCAATTGAAAAACATGAAGATGGTCGAAATAGAGCAGATTTACTGAATTCCAAATAAACTAATTCATAATACTCATAAACATAGAGAGATATTAGAATATCTGAGAAATAAACACAAAAAATACAAACATCATACCATGATAATCCTTATAAAGTGTGTCGGTAACCCTCAAGTCACAAGTACACTATCATTAATTGATCACAAGCCAAAACTCTGAAAACTACAACATACAATGTTTTTCCAACAAAATCCTTCTTTGTCTTCATTCATTAGAATATATCGTAAAAACATGGATAAAATCCTTTCAATTTCACTACATCTTTGATCCCTAAAAGGATTGATTCAAAACTAGGGAAAAATAATAAACTGTTGTTTTCCCATGATTTCCATCCAAATATAAAGCATAAATCATCCTTTGTTCGTCTTGAAATATAAACAACTTAATTAAATACAAATTATCTTTAAAAAGGTCTTCGAATTGAAAAACTAACCGAACTAGAAAAAGTCTAAAATATTCTTTTGTGTCTGCTGAAAATCCAACACAACAGATATGCAGCACCCAAATCTTCATGCTTCTATAACTCACACATGGAAAGGAGTTGGAGGGTTGATCTAGTCAGCATATATACTCCATGCCAACACCTTCAAAACTTGATAGGTGGCTATTTTACTGTGTACATGAAATGGTTAGACAATGGGCTGCGTAGTGAGTGCGCAACGTGTGTGTATCGCCTGTGTAGCAAAATTGCTGCAACTATTTCCTGAATTTTTTTCATTACTTATGAATGTTGTCATGACACTATTATGACAATCATATCAAACTTTACATATTCATATACCATAAAATTAAAACAAAACTTGAGAATAAAAATGAAATCCTGATCATTTTCTTTTCCTCTTGCTTGATAATTTGATGCTAGAAGTCTTGGATTTGGGATCTGGAGTGATGACGTCTTGGTTCTTCACAGGTGGTGATCGGTCAGGTGATTTTTTGGATTTAGGATCAAACATAGGAATTTTCATGAGTGGAGGTATAACAAAATCCCCCTTATACCTCTTCAACAATTTATGTGCCTCCTCTAAATCTTGTCTCATAGTTCTCAACTATGCATTCAAGACCAAATTCCTTACGTACAAATTTGTGCATTTTATCCTAACTAGATGTGACCACTTCACAAAATGCTTACTCCTATTAATAGCTTTGGATGCCCCTTTGACCTCATGGTCACAATTTTCTTAAATGTGCTGAATAGAATACCTATACTCTTGGTTTTGTTTCCTTAATTGATTAACCTGGTATTTGCTTTCTTCTAACTCCTCTAGGCACCTCTGATACTCTTTCGATTCGTTCAATGGTGGTGTTCCAGGGGCTTGAGATATTTCTTTCATTTGTTGCACATACTTGAATTTTGATTTCAACACCCTGACTTTTATCTCATCATACCTCACTACCACATTTCTAGCTTTTTCAATAAAGGTAACATGTTTCTTCTTCCCTTTGGCACTTGTTGAGGGTGACTTTGTCTTGTCCTCTGCTAGTTTAATGGCCTATTTTATGTCTCTATTCTACTTCTCTATAAATTTTATCTTGATTTGATTTTTAAATAGTGCCTCTCTCATCTTTATTATTTTAGGATCCTCTTCCTTGTACTATACAACACCTATTTCTAGTGGTGCTATCTCTTCCTCAAAATATGATTGTACCATTTCCAGTCCCTTGACCTCATCCACTTTTTCATCTCCCTATGCATTTGTCTGCTTATCTTCATAGATTTTTACAATTGCTTGAGGGGTTGCCTCTTCTTGAGTTTTCTTAACTCTAGACCTTGTTCTATGTCTCATCACAAATTCATCTTGGACCATTTCTTCAATTTTGACTTTAAGTCTATCTTGTTTAGCTGATGTTTCCTATTCCTTTATTCTTTTGTTTGCCTTGTCATCTTCTATGCAATACAACTCAGTTTTATTGCACAGATTTCATGCAAATTTATTGCTTGGATTGGCACCTTCCTTCTTTAGAATTTTCATTTCCATAACTGGACAAGTGCTCTCCTTCTTTGGATGTTCCTGCTTCAATTTTTATTTATCTTCCTTGATTGAAGGTGACCCAGTTTGTGGAAATAGGTCAATACATGCAAGAAAATTAGACAAAGGAATTTTCTTTATTTCAACAACATGCTTAACCAAGATTTTGACCAAAGAGAAATGAAATGGACTTGAAGCATGGTTATCCTTTTGAATTTGTACTTTAGTGGCCATTCTTTCTAGAATCTTAAGCAAGAAGTAAGGGAGGTTCATGGGCTTGGTTTCGGTGAAATGCCATAGCAACTTGAGATGATATTGGTATATTCTACTGAACCTACCTTCACAAGTGAAGTATCTTTGGATGACCTTCAGAAGTTCTACATGTTGCTCTTGGAGATAAATACTAGGGAAGGTGGAGGCAAACTTGTCAATATACTATGGTTTTACAAACTGCTTATAGGCCAAAATACCTAGATCATCCCCCTTGAACCATTTCTCCCTTGTTGTTAAGAGATTGGTTGTATCATCTATGAACATTTCAGACAATATCATCTTCATATCACCTAGCTTCACTTTGCTGTCTTGAAAATTTAGAGCAAATAAACTGGCTAGTTTGACATTATGACCTAGTTTCTGAATCTTTTGGCAGAAAGGAATGCACCCTATGTTCTCAAAAGCCACTCTAATGGCAGGGGATGAATTGAGTAGACTGAAAGCACTGGGTTAGGTTCGAATGAGGCCACCTCCTTTTTTTCTGGCAGCAGGGGCCATCCTATCTCTACACCTAGCTGATGGATTTGGACTTTTCAGTTATGACTACGTGTGCAGACCCAAAGGAATGAGAGAAAGCTCGTATGACAACAAAAATCCACTCAGGAAGTTGTAACAATAAGGTGGTGACAACACATATTATGTGATAAATACAGGAAGGAGAGTTTGAACATTTAAAAGGTATTCAAAATCAAATATTTAGGAAGCATTCATCATTCAAAATTTAGGCTTTGAGCAATCAAACAATGCTCTTGGAGGTAAGAATGTGTTTTCTAACAAGACAAGGTGTGTGAAACACACGTTTTGTAATAGTGATAGACAAATTCTAAAACATTACGACCAGGAGAATTATCAATAAGAATTCACAGGAAGGATGATTGTCTCCCTACCTCTGCAATTTCTTCGTTTCAATCTGTACGCTGAAAACTAGCTTGAGATGACTTATTTCGTTGTATAGGAAGAATGTCACGCTATGCTCAAATGGTCTGCAACTTGTAAACTTGCCTTCAACTCCTGAGCATCTCTATGCCTTCTGAACTCTGTTGCGACCCTTGCTTTGGAAAGAAACCATTCATCTCATCCTTTGCAATACCACATGCGAGCAGTCACACAGAAAAATGGCAGCCTACATAATGATTTGAAATTATGGTGTTGATGTAATGAATATGAACATGCAACCCACATTTCTTATAAAATTTCACATGCTTGAAAGGCATTGTTCAAATGTTGTAAGGTAGTGGAGGGTTTAGCTATGGTAACTTTGATAATCAAAGTGTGTTGGGGCAGATAAGATGATAAACAAATCATAGTGGGTAATGATGTTTAGGGAAGGGAATAGTTTTAGGCCTAGGGAAATGTGGTTTAGGTGATAATGATGATAAAAGTTTTAGGCCTAAAGTAAATCGATAGGATTAAGGTAGCATTAGGGAATGAGGGGAAGGAATGAAATGTGGGAAAAAGGAGATAGGTGGAAGGATTTATAAAATATTTATTAAAGGTGTAGGTCAAAGCATTAATAATTAGGGTCTTTTTGAGATCCTTTCCTCAATAGTTGACACTCAGACCATGTTACCCCACCTATCATCACCTAATACCTGGACTCAACAACAAAACATTGACAAACATTAGACACTCTTTCCCAATTATCAACCAAAGTGATAACCCGACTGAAGATGACTCGTTTGAGAAATGACAGGTCAAAACATAATACTGAGAAAATTTTATGATTTTGACCTTCTTATAAGCATAAAATAGTTGACTCGATGTATTTTTCGACTGAATAACTAACCCACTCTAACACTCCACATAGGCATTAGCAATAAAATCATATATTACAGGAACATGGCAATATGTCATAAAAAGCAGCAACAAATACATATCTTCATTGTGACGAGGCTCACCAACCATTAACTCAAATCATGAGTAACAAAGAAGTAGCTGAAAAATAGTCAAATAATAATGCAACATGGCTCATACACATGTCTTTCCCACTCATATATAGTAAATACGTGAACTGAAAAAACAATGAGTGAAAAGAAATAAACATGAAGAAAAAGCCTTGAAAAACATAGCTCCCCCTTAGCATAATATACCTCATGAGCATGTTGATCCTGTGGACCTAAATATGCATGGCTAAACTGGATCAAAAACTCATTGTTTCTAGTACTCCTCAAGTTTTTAACACTCCCCCTAAGACCATACTAGTCTCATACATACTGTTGCAATCAAGTAGATATAACATGCACCAATGGACTACAATATGGACTGATCTCATCTACTCTAAATATGATAAAGAAGAGTATTCTATTGATCTCTTCTTCCTCTTCACTCGTCCCTTCTACAATTAAACATTATCTAGGGTCTTGACTCCCCTTGCAATCACTCTCTTTGATCCTTCTTTCCATATGATGCAACGTTTCGAATTTAAAATCACTTCCTTACCCCCATCAACCATTTGTCTCACACTCAAGATATTATGTTGTATGCCTTCAATGAGCCAAATATCTTCTAAATTTGTCCTCTTCTCACCAAGATTGCCTTTGTCGCTGCCCAACACTCTATTTGTTTCACTACCTTCAAACACAACATGACCACTCTTGGTTTTATTGAGAAAATGAAATTTCCTCCTATCTCCTGACATATGGTGTGAGAATTTTCTATCTATATACCACATGTCAATCTCATCATGAGAACAAAGTCATATGCCACATCTTCCTACTGCTACTCCTTCATTCATGTGTTCCTTTGTTTCACATTCTCCCTTGACTTTTTCTTTTGAAAAAATGGCCTCAATGGTCTAGGCATCTTACAATCCTTGGCCATGTGCCCAAAATTATGGCACACATAACACTCTAGATGACCAATATATGTAGCCAAAGAGTCTGATATTTTTCTACTCATACTTGACCTCCATCTTCTCACACTAGATTTGCAATCAATCTCTTTGTGCCTATTACCACTCAAACTAGCAGAGGTCCTAAAGGGGAAACTGCTAAGACAAGGGAAACAATGGAGACTTAGCCCACTATCACCTCAGCTAAGTCTCCATACTCTTCATGGACTTTCACTGATGGGAGGAGACCTGGTATGAGGACCAACTTACAAATAATATATCAATGTAATGGATAAGAAATGATTCCAATCACCATTTCCAAGGAGAAAGTCAAAATTAGGGCTTGCTTGCTTTGTAAGCAAGGTGCGTGTTTTTTCTCAGAAAGGTTGATGAGGATTTAAGTGTTTGGTTTAGGGAGTAGGTCATGCAATGGGGATTCCTATTGCTCAAAATCCTTATGGAACTTGGATTCCTAAGTGATCCTTGAAAAGTTAGCTTTGATAGGAAACAGGACAACACGGGACCAAATGGACCCCAGGTAAGGTCAAGGGAGAGGGGCGGGCGGGGGGGGAATGTTTTACCAACCAATGATGATATTGACATAATCAAGGAAGAGAAGTGGATCAAAGAGAAAATTTTCAATGAAAAGTGGCACACTGATTACTATGAGGTAACTAGCTTAAGGAAAACCAAGGGAAATAATTGGTCTTTGAGCTACGGCTTGCGATCTCTCAAGATCTAACCATCGTAATCTCATGAAATTTGGAGGGCTTCTTTAAGACACACCAACCTAGTTATGGACCAAAAATAGAACTATTTGGATGGCTATATTATGAGATATTTGATGCCCTAGGTGACCTGTGGAGCTAGACCTAGAAATAAGAGGAGAAGGGGAAGAAAAATAAGTTTTAGGGTAATCAACTATGGTATACGAGTGCATAATCCTTTGGGTATATTGGATTCAAGAATCATTATGAATTCAGATTTGATTTTCTTGGTCAAGGAGACCTTAAAGGAAACTTTACTTAGCAGTAAGGAAAATGAGATTAGCTTCAAAGACTTATACTTAATTTTACAAAATAGATGTATTATCAAGATAAATTTCAAGCATGAAATATCCCTAGGAACATTCAATCATCATACATGGCCCATATATGAAGCATCACTATCTAAAAACAAAATTTCCATAACTTTGTTATAATAGATGTAGGAAATTATCCCTAGAATAGCCAAATCCTAGCAACAATGTATGTGACAAAAATAAATCAAACAATAGAATTAAAATTGGACCTACATGTATTAGGGTATATCCGACCATGAAATTTTTTCCAAATAAGAATATCCAAGAAAAGCGAAAATGATCCAAACATCAAAATTCATTCCATGCTCCAACATTTCGTCCACAAAGAAGGATAGTGAAGTTCTCTAAATAGATACAAGTCCAACCAAGTGGTGATGCTAAAATGAATCCTCATCACTTCTATTTATACACTTCTAATGAGTTCAATTTAGCTACTTGGGCCTACATTAACCATTTAAAATAAAATAATGTGCAAAATAACTAACTTTTGGTGACAAGCCCACCAAACTAGCTAATAAACAAAAGAATAAGCCTCTCAAGAGGCCAAATGATCAATAATACATGTCGGTGGGCCTTATAAGAAGCTCGATGAAGTCCATAAGTTCCATAATGATGAATAGTGTTGGCATCATGACACAGATTTGGCGCTTTGACACGGGTGTTTTCCTTGATGGTAACTCTCACAGAATGAAGAAAGAAAGGTATACATAGGTTCCCATTGACCAAGCCATGTGTACACATGGGGTGACAGACTAAAATGCACGTATAAGCATACACACACACTTTCATGAAAGGAAAGGCGCATACATGTTGGAAAACTTGGTTTTGGTCCATGGTATTTGGACCATGGTATTGTGATCCATGGTATTGGTCCAAGGTATCTTGTTTGAAGTGTTGACCCTAGGTATTTGGTCCAAGGTATTGATTCTAAGTGGTTTTGGACCATGGTATTGAGCAAGGCCTAAGACTATAAAAGGAGGAGAAAATCATTAGGTAAAGTCACTCATGAATTGAATATCTAATAAACAGCAAGATCTAGTATATAGGTGATTGGGTTATGGTGCACAGCTGGATCTGAATCAAGGATGAACTTGAGCGCTTGATGAAGGATAAGTTCTATTGATGGGTCATGATCTTAAGGATTGAGGAGAAGTATCTTTGTGTGGTTTTGATCTTTTATCTGAATAATTGGCGCATGTCGTAATCTGTAAATATGATGATCTAGGTATAACTGATGTCTGAATAATTGTAAAGGTTAAAATCATCATTTACAGATCTGTACGTAGGTTCATTATAGCAAAGGCACATATACACATTGGTTTGTCATTTCAAAAGTGTGTATGCACGTGGGTTCGTCACATTGAAGTAGCGTACACCTCATAAAATATGCTTTAGCTACTTCTGACTGTTGTTGTAGTGTTTTGGGTTCTGGCTTGGGTTCTTGTTACTGTTACTGTATTCTGGTTGCAGCATTCAGAGAAGTGATTGTTTGATTCACTTTTTGGTTGGTGCAAAGGAGATAGGTTGATGAAGATATATTTGATGTTTGATTGATGTTATTTATGGATCCAGTCTAAAAATTTATGAAATGTGGCCCCTGGAAGAAAAGAGAAGGTTGTAGCCTTCTGTAGGTTAGCACCTCCATACTAGTACATCAGCTAATACAAGAGCTAGGGGGTTGTAGCTCCCTTCCAGGAGAAGCTGGAGAACGAGAGAAGGTTCTAGCCTTCTGCAAGTAGAAGCCTACGTACTGGTATAAGACTGCACCAATATAAAATATTATAAAAAGAAGTTTCTTATTAAAAGAAAGATAGAGACAATTGTAGCAAGTGGTTTTCACCCACATTGGGTTTCCACCTTATACCTTGTGTTCATGTGTGTGATTATCTGTTCTATTTTTACTACTCCAGGTTACTTTTTATATGGTTCTGATGCACATATTAAAGATCAACTTATGAATAATTAAGTAAATTATAAGTTTACATGGCATACGCTAGTTGCCTTATATACAGTTGCGTATACACACAAGTTTCATTAACTGAAGTAGTGTATATGGATGAGAATATGGAAATGAAATATTGTTGAATTGCTAATACTGATTCACCCCCCTCCCCCCTCTCAGTATTATTTCCAACAATTGGAATCAGAGCAGGTCCTTCAGAAGAAGCTTGATCGCTTGAAGGAAGATCTATCATCATGAGTACCTACAAAAGAGAGGGATCCATTAGACCACCAATATTTGATGGGAGCAACTTCGTCTATTGGAAGGTAAGAACCACAACCTATCTTCAATCTCTTGGAATAGATGTTTGGGAAATCGTGGAAGGAGGATACACATTTCCATCAGTAATTCCTACATGTACGGCAGGTAAAAAGCAGTATGAAACAAATTCGAAGGTTGTCAATACATTATTGGGGAGTCTGTCACAATTAGAATTTGTCATCGTTATGTAGCTCAAAACCACTAAAGAAATATGGGAAAAGATCATTCTAACCTATGAAGGAGACGATCAGGTAAAACGTGAAAAACTACAATCTCTCAGAATTAAATATGGAACTCTCAAAATACACAATGATGAAAGTATAGCTAATTACTTCTTACGTATAGATGACATTGTTAATCACATGAAAAACTTGGGTGAAGAGATAAAATAAGTTACTGTAGTTGAAAAGGTTTTAAGATCCTTGTCTTCTAAGTTTGAATCAAAAGTTTCTGCCATAGAGGAAAAGCAGAATCTTCAGAGTATTACTATGACACAGCTGCATGGAATCCTAACTGCTTTCGAAATGAGAAAAGGGGGTCCATCAGATATGAGAGAAGCCGCATTCAAAGCTTCAGGAAGAGAAGAACTCAATGAATCAGGACATATTTTAGAAGGAGAGGAAGAAGCAAACTTTGTCAAGAACCTCCAATGGGATTCTGGAAGATTCAGAGGTAAGCTACCTTTCAAATGCTTTGTTTGTGGAAGAGTCAGTCATTATGCAGCCAAATGTCCTCATAAAGATAAGCTTGATAAAGGTAAGGACTAAGAAAACTGGAATAGAAAATAGAATGTAAGTAAGAAGAGCTATTATATGCATGAAGATAGCGATAGTTTATCAAATAGAGATGAAGATGAACATGGTAATGACTACAGAATTTTGATGGCTTTTGAAGATGACAATTTCTTGGATGCTTTAGATGAAGATGGTATTTATGAAGAAATTTCTAAACTTAAAATTTTTTTAGAAGAAAAGAATATGATTATATATACTCGAACATTCTAACTTGTTGAAAGGGAAAAACACAATGAAAAATTAGAATGTGAAATTGTGGGTCTAAGAAAAGATATTGAGAAAGCAAAGGCTCTCAATCTCATATTTGCTAAAGGATCAAAAACTTTAGATGAAATTATCAAAGTGCAGTGTTCTCCTCTGATAAAGACAGGTCTTGGATATACTTAAGAAGCATCTCAAGCACAGAAGCCATCAACCTCCAAAAGTAATCTTGATGCAGTAAGGAGAAGTGAACAGTTTGACAATCGTCAGCAAAGGCATAAGGTAGATCACTAGGTAAATCAGGTTCAATCTACTTCAAGGATGAATAGAAGCTACAACTAACCTTAGGTAAATAATACTCAATTTGCATCAAGAATGAATGAAAATGGAAACTACAATCACCAGGTCAGTAGGTTCGATAATCGCAGGAATTTCTTTAATGGCCAATGTTTTTCATGTCATAACTTTGGACACAAAGTTGCTCAATGTGTTTCTTACAAGACCATCATGACTAGAGAAGCACGAAATCAAAGGAATGTGATTGGGATCATGAAAAGTACCTACAATAACTTTTCTGCTCTTGAAAATGAAATAGAATGCTTTATCTGTAACAACTTCGGTCATGAAGAATCTTAATGCAGGAGTAAATTTCGGAAAACATCTCAAAAGGAGAAAACTTCATTAGGTCCCAAAACATGGAGAAAGAAAGAACTGCAAACAGAAAGATGTGGTATAGCCTTGTATGTAGAAGGACAAGAAAATCAGTGGTACATCGACAGTGGATGCTCGAAACACATGATAGGTGATAAATAAAAACTTCAGTCATATAATGCCTTAGAAAAGGAAAAGAATGTCTTATTTGGAAATGACACTCCTGCAATCATAAAAGGTAAAGGCTCTGTTCTCTTAAAATAAAAGGTTAAAGCTGGGAATGTTATGTATGTTGATGGTCTAAAGCATAATCTATTGAGTGTTAGTCAAATGTGTGATCAAGGAAATGAGGTAGTATTTCGATCAAATGGATGTGTTGTTCGTGAGCTTGATACAGGAGAAACAATGATCAAAGGTATAAGAACTCCAAATAACCTATACATACTCAAGGGAGGACAACAACAGTGCTATCTAAGCAAAAATGATGAACACTGGCTATGGCACAGAAGATTGGGGCATCTAAGCTTCTCTCAAATAAGAAAAGCATGCAGATACAAGGTTGTTCATGATCTTCCAGATATCAGCATTCCAGAAAATACAATATGCAAATCATGTCAATTTGGTAAACAAACTAGAGCTCATTTCCCTGAGAAGGAAGGATCAGCTAGTAAGCCTCTTGAACTTGGTCATACTGATTTATTTGGTCCATCAAGGAAAAAGTCACCTTGTGGAGAAGAATACTTTATATTGTTCATTGACGACTTTCCACAATGTGTTCGATAGGACTTCTAAAGCATAAATATGAAGCATTTGAAAGTTCAAAGCCTTCAAAGCGTTGGTTGAAAATGAATCAGATCGCAAAATAAAATGCCTCAGGTCTAATCGAGGAGGAGAATTTACATCAGATGTATTCTTCGACTTTTGTGAAGAACATGGAATAAAAATGGAATTCTCGACCGCAAAGACTCCTCAACACAATGGAGTGGTAGAAAGAATGAACAGAACAGTTCAACAAATGGCTTGTTCCATGCTAGATGAGTCTGGAACTCTTGCAACCTTCTGGGGTGAAGCTGCATTTGCTGTTGTCACTATTCTCAACAAAACAAACGTTCGGGTAAACAGCACTCGAACTCCACATGAACTTTGTGGTTGAAGGGAAAGTACCCCTAGAGTCCTTTGGGCTGAGACTCTACCAGACTGAAAATTGCTTATACAAAGAAACACACACACACAGCCATCTTTTTTACTTTTAAGCAAATTCTAATGTTTAGGGTACATACCTAAGGTCCTACATCCGAGAAGACCGTTAGGGTGCAAACCCTTCTTGGAGTTCCCTTCTTCTTTCTCTGACCTGCAAGACAAACAAATCAAAGAACACAACAGTACATGTATAGAAGTTTATGTATAAATCATCTTTATGCTATAAAGTTAGTTATAAATAATCTTTAAGTAACTACTTTCATAAGAATTCAACACAAGAATCTCATAAGCATAAAGAAAGATTATTCAGGAACAAAGACGTGTTTCTTTATATATAAAGGCAAATAAAGTACATATATCGGAAAGATATCACCTGAACACCTTCAGCAGGCTCCAAGCAAGCTTCCTCCGGGATTCGTTCCAGCCTCCAGCCTTCAACAAGAGCTCCTTCCAAGTCTTACTCAATGATGATGTCAAGGATGAATGATCACCAATACACATGGAAACAAGGGTTTCCTATGCAAAATGGGGGAAGTGCAGGATGCACCAAGGACTTCAGACCTGGTCTAAGGGAAAAATCTCAGCATAATAATCTTGCTCTCCTTTCTCTCTCTCCTTGGCCTTCCCTTTGATGTCTTTTTATACCCTCTCCAAAGTAGTTTTTTAGTTAGGAGTTGGTTGGGAACAGTTGGGCCACGGGCACTAACAGGTGATCCAGCAGGTAAACCCGCGATCACCGCCCGAAAAAGAGGAAATTATATTTTTTTAAGTGTTTTAATAGATACACGCGGGTTGGGTATGACAGACCCGCGTGTACACGCGTTTAACACAGGGCAAAGTCGCGTACAGGGAATAAAACACTGTTTTTTAAATTTTTGGGCCAGGTCTGGAAGGAGGGGTTGCCCTAGGCCATAAGTGCAGCATCACAAACCATAAGAGTGAGATTTGGAGCTATAACAGATGCCCCCTAATGTATGAGGTCAGAAGGGGAACATGATGGCCGAAATACATTAAGTACAAGGAAAGGAACTCTGCCGAAAAACCGAGGAGGACTTCACCAGAATTCAGCCTGCCAAGCCACCGAAAAGAGATCAGAAAGAAACACTGTCTGAGGCGGGCATACCCATGCTCAGGAAAAGTAAAGCATGTCCGCATATCAAGTACAAGCGGATCCACTAAGTATACAAGTATAAATGACTGTAAAATACATAATGGATCATCTGACCATAATGAGTAAGTACATGTCTGAATATCACATATAAAACTGTCAATGATGCTGAAAAGATGCAACGGATCACTGAAATCAAAGACTGATCCCATAAGGTACCAACTGAACATGATGGAATAGGATGGTACTACACTGCAAACTCAGGTGCCAGCATATAGAATGTCGCCATGACTGACTGCAACATATAAGGTGGAGTGGTATCAACTAGCAGCAACAGGAGCAACTGTCAAGTGAACCAATGAATGCTGATACAACCTGAGGTCTTCACCGACCGCCGTGGTACATTTCTACACCATGGGAATAAATGATCTGAAGTCGACCATGTGAGAAATCGTTTGATTACCGGTCATTGATGTATACCGTTAACAAACGCGAGACTACTCACTGATAATGATAATGAGCGTCAAGGTACCCAGTACAATCTAACAAGTGTGAATAGATGAGCTGAAGTCGAACACCTGTAAGAATCTATTAATCAGGAGACAATGATGGTTTCCCACTGTCGATAGCGAGGAATCTGCCACTAATGACTGCAAACCCCAAGGTACTGCCAAATGGACTCTAGATCTTTGCCCCAGAGCAATGAGTCGGAGTCGATAGGGAAAGATCCGCTAGAAGGAAGGCATTAAGGCATCCTCCATCAATCTAGCGCGAGTGTAACCCGTAGGCCAATAATGTGGAAGGAATCGGACGAAAAAGATGTAGTAACCCAACCGAAGTACGTTTCCGGCGTACACAAGATGTGGCTAGCGCACGGCAGAAACCCTCTGAACCAACCAATAATGAAAGCTGACACAGAGGCGAGGTATCCACCAATAGGGTCAAATGGAAACCAAGGTACTGCACGAATCCCAATGTGTGATAATGTATGCTGATGTCGAACACAAGGGAAACCACTCAGTCAAAGACCCATGATACTGATCGATGCTGAGCACAAGGTGACCTATCAATAATGAAAATAGGGCCAGGGTGCGGTCTCTAGGTCTGCCCTCAGAGCAATGTGTCGTCGTCGATAAGGACAAGACCCGCCAGCAAGAAGTCAATGGGGACCTTCTCAAACCGGCACGAGTGAAGGACCAATATAACTGATGTGATGATAGACATGACACTGACAACCAGGGATGGCCGACTGAAAAATGAGTCAAGAGACACCGCAGAAAGGCCGACTCAGGCTAACTTCCCTTGAACAAAAGCACGACTCAATGTGACTATGTGGCAGCATATAATGAATCTGTATAAGTTCGTCATGCAGGAGGCACGAACGAACCCTCCATATGATTGGAAGAGATAACCAATCGGGGGAGAACTGACTCGATAACAAGGTTATGGCTTACCTAAGTCAAACTAAATCCCACCCATGCGGAGGAGACTTTGTTTTGAGTGCTTTGTTCAAGGGCGACACGACTGACTCTAGCTGCCAACAATAAATGGAAATAATGTCCCTGTTCCCGCTCTTTTTGGAATATTTAATTTTTTTGTCTTTTTCTGATAAGCCGGAAAAAGAATAAAAGAATGCTATGGTACAGTGGAAAGAACGAGTGTCGGTGGAACAGATGATCTAGTTCCTGGGAAAGGAACGTTCCTATGCTCAATGCAGGGAGGTGAAAAACTGGTCGGTGACACTCAGAGGTAAGTTCCTTCCACGGATTTGGGTATGTCAAGCTGCAGAAGTCAAAGGTATGCAAGGTTGATTTTGCAGACGTCATGGTCAAAAGTTGGCTTAAACACGAGTCCAAGTGAAGCCGGCTCTAGGCCAAAAGGCGCAAATGGTCAACATGCAATGCAAAAGTACAACTCAACACACATAGGAGCCTCTAGGGTATAAGGCCAGAACGAAGCGAAGAAGCAAAGAGGAATGAGTCTTCAACGCATAAGTCATGGCGGGACTACAGAGGACTCCCGAACCTAAGGATGAAAAATCAGCATGAGTGCCAAGCGACAAAAAAGGTACTAACTAGGGCACCCATGATAAGGTAGGCTCTACCACACAAGTCATGATACTTCTAAGCAATGAGAAGGTTCTGCACCATAACTTGGTGGGGTCGATCCTAAGGCCAAAATGGGAAAGGAAACTGATAAATGCACCATGCAGGTGGAAAAACCTAACCTATATGCCAGTTTCGAGAACCAATACCTGTCAGAATGGACCAACCATAAACTTCCAAAGGAGAAATCTTCCAAGTTCTGTAAAAATAGGAACACTAGACACGAAGTTAATACATCCCACATATAAACTTCATATAAGATCTTTGTGTTATAGAATACAAAACTTGAAAATGCGTACCTCATATATACAATATGGTACAGGGAACCACGCAGCCTTGCGGCTTACGCATAATAGTTCTGCTGAACAAACCCCTTGCAGGGCTCAGGCCAAGGGCTCCTTTGGTAGTCATAACTCATGGCTTCAAAGAGTTCCTCCTGTGAAGGCAAAACAAGTTCTAAGAAATCATGAGAACTACAAGGATCAAAAGAGGGAATTAAAGGGTCCCATGTCCCTATAGGAAGAATCTCTCGGTCAACTGCTGGGACCAAGTCCCAAGAAGGAGAATAGTAAGTCAAAGGATCCTTCTTAGAAGCAATTGAACATTGAGGATTCAATGCCACATAATTGACCCGTGGCGGGGTAGAGTCTACTTGAACACTTGGAACAAACCAAGGGGCATTCTGCAGTAAAGTCGAGTTAGGGTGGTGATTATCAGATGCAAGCTGATCAATAGTGACAATATTCCCGTTATGAGGAAAGCACATTACTCGAAAGAGTGAAGACACCACAGCATTCATAGCATAGACATAATCACGCCCAAGTAGCATATTAAAGTCTAAAGGGCTATCAACCACCATCATATCGATTAAGACAGTCTTCCCACCTAAAGTGATAGGCAATTGAGGAAGAACACCCATAGATTCACCAGGCCTTCTATCATAGGCTAACAACTGACTCTGAGCTGTCAACAACTTTGGGGAACCCAAAGCTTTCCAAGTCAAAGAGGATATAATACTTGTAGAGGATCCTTCATCCACCATACATCGATAGACATTTGTGGAATTAACTCTGACCTTTATTTGAAAAGGTACAGCGGAAGGAAGACGAGGCTCAACAAGACTATCCCAATCAAAGGAAACACTCTTAGAACTTGGAGGGGGAACATTTGGAGAAACCGGAATGCCCCCTATACTAGAAGACTCTGTACTAGAGATCAAACAGACTCTTTTGTTAGGCACTTCACCCCCCAAAAGAGGAGTGTAATCGGCCAGCGATTGCACTGGCTCTACCACATTTTCAACCAACGGTTGATGGGATTGATGAGAAACCATATCAGATCTAGGAGCAGAAGTACTTTCAGACTCGGACCATATCTTTTGAACCTCTGGAATACCAGGGCATAAATGAGTAAGATGGTCTCCCTTGCATATCTTACAAGGGAACTTAGGTTTAAAACTTCTACGTCCAGGTTTCTTATCAACCTCCATTCCGCCAACATGACTAACAGTGGTTTGCGGAGAGTCCTGAACATGACTTGCAGAGGTCGGTGACCCTTTGCTAGTATGACTCGCAGTGACCAGACTCGTGCCCCCAGCATGACTTGCAGCGGCTGAAGACTCATCTTCAACATGACTCGCAGAGGTTGATGATGAAGTGTTAGTGTGACTCGCAGTGACTAGACTTGTGCCCCCAGCATGACTTGCAGCGGCTGAAGACTCATCTCCAACATGACTTGCAGAGGTTGAAGATGAAGGGATAGAACTATTCTTCTTCTTTGACTTCCTTTTTCTCCTCTTTTTAGATTTCTTGTGACAAGAAGGAGGAGAAGAAGGAACCCCAGATTTCTCTTTGACAGAAGATGAACAATTAGCACCCATGTGATGCCCTTGAAATAAAGCATTCATCTGAGAAGCTTCAAAAGCATTCGGAATATTCGGAGTGGACCACAGCCAAACGGGTAGTCCAACATTCAACCCAGGAATATTCAAAGTGGCCATCAAGGGAGTACCAACGTTTCCAAAGAAAGGAAAAGCACAAGGATCCCCTTTTGGAAGGGTACCTTGGTTGGTTTCCACAGGAATACTAGCCATATTAAATTGATCCAAACACCCTTTCCCTTGCGGGAATATAGAAATAACTCTTCAAAGAATATGGATAAGCAATCAAAACCTTTGCCCTTGAGGAGGCAACTCCACAACTTCCGAAAGAACGCCCAAAAGCCTTTCAAGATCGGTAGAGTGGTAAGCTAGTCCCTCAGACCACAAAGTCCAAACGTGACTAGACAAAAATACCTAAAGCCGACTATATACAAGGAGCAAAGAGCACCCACTAAAAAGTCCCTAAAGATATCAGCCAGTCAAACAACTTCCAAGTATTTCCGCTCCGGGTGGTGAGGACCGGACACCAAAATACAAGAAAGTGGAGTCAGGGGCCTTCCGAAGATAGTCTGGGATAATGACGGCCCAGTCCTATCAGCGAAGGTAACAGAGGAAGTTACGCTGACCTCCTAACAACAGCCTGCGCCGGTGCAAGCCCCCAAGCTTCGCAAGGGTGCCCTCCAGTAGTACTGTCGAGAGTGATGCAACGTCAACCTCAGGTGCCACGGGATTCCCCTCCGCAGCCACCTGTGTAGTTCCCTAGGAAGAGCAACTATGGGTACCAACTCGTCGCAGAAGCCAGGCGGAACAGTCATGAGGTAAGTTCGGACAAGTAGGAGAGGGGGTATCTCTCTTCCCTGTCTTCACAGACCCTCGTGCTTAACTCCCAGATCCGGAGCTTTCCTGGTCTTCCTAACGCTATTGGATTTACTCTCGTTAATCAGACTCTTATGTTTGACGTTTTATGTGGCCTTGGAGAGTTAACTCTCCACTCGCCTAATCCAAGGCCCTAAAATCCTAAACTTGTTGGTGTAATGACTAAAACAAAAAGTTCTAGTGGATTTTAATTAAGCGCTTGATTTTATTAGGCTGTTCTTTAAGTCACAAGGTAACGGAAGTGAAACTAGTGGTGTTTTTTGACGCAAAAGAAGTTAATAAAACTTAGCTACATGCATATGCACTTTTGTTTTTCGATGAAAAGTAATCTCTACAGGGTTCAGAGGAAACATAAAACAAAGTTTTTTGCTTTCTTTTCAGACTTCACACTCACAAAAGCTAACAAAGCTATGTATGCATAAAAAGGGATGCAAGTCTATCCTAATGCAACAACTATATGTGAATGCAAGATTCAAAGACTACTCTAAAAACAAAGAAGGAAAGTTGCTGCTTTACCAAATTTTGTCTTGCCACTAAAATGCTTAGATAGAAGATGATGTGTTACCAATCATTTCGTCCAAACAATAAAAACAAGTTTTAAGATAAAAACAAAGCACTTTCACTTCGCAAAAAGGAAATCAAATGAAAAACAAGTTTAAGAAAGCGAAACTCAAAACTTTCAAAAGATTTTCTTTCAATCAAACCAAAAAGTCTTTTTCAAAGGAAAGCTCTCAAAAACTGACACCAATGATTGATAAACAAGCAACCAAACACTTTTGTGAATTGACACCTTTCAAATGATGAGAACTCAACAAACATAAAATGTGTTCGAAATCGCTTTTGACAATCAAAAGCAGCAATGAAAGTCCAAGAAATCAAAAGACAAGTTTCAAGGAAATGGTAACAAACAACTTTCCCGAAACGAAGGAGCAAATGGTCATAAAAATGATTTCGTTAAGCAAACACAAATGTCATGAAAACAAAATGGACACAAAGATTTTAAGACAATCTTCCCACTCTGCCGAAACAGAGCAATCAAGATTCTTAAACAGAAACCTTGTGTGTCAAAAATCAATGACGCTTGCAATCAACGAAAAACAAGACTAGCACTCCTTATAACTAGAGAGAGTTCGAAACAAGATGCCCCCTGTTAAACAGAGAACTGTCACTGGGAATTGACTGCTTTAAACTGACCCAAACCACCAGACAGACATTCAGCCAAAAGAAAAATTATAAATCTTGAAAATTATGGAATATACGCGCCTGCAATTACTTGCAGAATGCGTGTACACGCGACTGTAACTAAGGAAACCTGCGTATACGCGGGTTTACTTAGTGCAACTTGCGTATATACGCTTCTGTAATCCAGAAAAAGTGCGTATATGAAGTGTTTCAAGAAAAATAAAAAACACAAACTGAAAAACTGGAAAAGCTTGGAGTTCAAGAAAATATCAAACAGTCAGAACCAACAAACAGAGGGACTGAGCCTTGATTGGCTTGAGGACTACCCAAACTAGGAACAACAAGAATGTTGTCCCCAGCGGAGTCGCCAATTCTGGTTGAAGGGAAAGTACCCCTAGAGTCCTTTGGGCTGAGACTCTACCAGACTGAAAATTGCTTATACAAAGAAACACACACACACAGCCATCTTTTTTACTTTTAAGCAAATTCTAATGTTTAGGGTACATACCTAAGGTCCTACGTCCGAGAAGACCGTTAGGGTGCAAACCCTTCTTGGAGTTCCCTTCTTCTTTCTCTGACCTGCAAGACAAACAAATCAAAGAACACAACAGTACATGTATAGAAGTTTATGTATAAATCATCTTTATGCTATAAAGTTAGTTATAAATAATCTTTAAGTAACTACTTTCATAAGAATTCAACACAAGAATCTCATAAGCATAAAGAAAGATTATTCAGGAACAAAGACGTGTTTCTTTATATATAAAGGCAAATAAAGTACATATATCGGAAAGATATCACCTGAACACCTTCAGCAGGCTCCAAGCAAGCTTCCTCCCGGATTCGTTCCAGCCTCCAGCCTTCAACAAGAGCTCCTTCCAAGTCTTACTCAATGATGATGTCAAGGATGAATGATCACCAATACACATGGAAACAAGGGTTTCCTATGCAAAATGGGGGAAGTGCAGGATGCACCAAGGACTTCAGACCTGGTCTAAGGGAAAAATCTCAGCATAATAATCTTGCTCTCCTTTCTCTCTCTCCTTGGCCTTCCCTTTGATGTCTTTTTATACCCTCTCCAAAGTAGTTTTTTAGTTAGGAGTTGGTTGGGAACAGTTGGGCCACGGGCACTAACAGGTGATCCAGCAGGTAAACCCGCGATCACCGCCCGAAAAAGAGGAAATTATATTTTTTTAAGTGTTTTAATAGATACACGCGGGTTGGGTATGACAGACCCGCGTGTACACGCGTTTAACACAGGGCAAAGTCGCGTACAGGGAATAAAACACTGTTTTTTAAATTTTTGGGCCAGGTCTGGAAGGAGGGGTTGCCCTAGGCCATAAGTGCAGCATCACAAACCATAAGAGTGAGATTTGGAGCTATAACACTTTGGTATGGTAAGACTCTCACTGTAAAACACTTCAAAGTTTTTGGAAGAAAATGTTACATCAAAAGGACTGATGAAAACTTTGGCAAGTTTGAAGCTAGAGTAAATGAAGGAATTCTCCTTGGTTACTCTTCCTGAAGTAAAGGATATAAGTGTTATAATAAAAGACTTGGAAAATTTGTTGAAAGTATTGATGTTGAGGTTGATGAAGCAGGAAAAAATCCAAAGCAGGTAAAAACCGAAGATTATGAAGAATAAGAGGATTATCCTTCCACATCAAATCAAACTAATTCTGAAGAAGAAACTGAGGCACCAAAAGAATAGATAAAGGTAGAAGAAAAGACTCCATCCAGGTATGTGCAGAAAAATCATCCAAAGACTCAAATTCTAGGATAGAAAGTGGCAGGTGTGTAGACAAGAAGAACTATTATAGAAGCTTCAAGCTATCTACCATTGTTTTCCACCATCGAACCTCAAAATGTACATGAAGCATGCAAAGATGAATGTTGGGTCAAGGCCATGAATGAAGAGCTTGAGCAAATTGAAAAGAACAATACTTGGGAATTAGTTCCTAGACCTCATGATAAGAATATCTTAGGAACTAAATGGATATTTGAAAACAAGCTGAATGAAAATGGAGAAGTTATTAGAAACAAGGCTAGACTTGTTTGTAAGGGATATGCTCAACAAGAAGGTATAGATTTTGAAGAAACTGTTGTACCTGTTAATAGACTTGAAGCCATAAGAATGTTCCTTGCTCTTTCTAGCTTTTAGAACTTCAAAGTATACGAAATGGATGTAAAATCTTCCTTTCTTAATGGAGACTTAGAAGAAGAAGTATATATTGAGCAACCAGATGGATTCATCCTTGCAAATGATCCAAAACTTGTATGCAGACTCAGAAAGGCTCTCTATGGTGTAAAACAAGCTCCAAGGGCCTGGTACTATCATCTTGACAAATACCTCCATCAACAAGGTTTCTCAAAAGGATTAGCTGATAGCAATCTATATACAAAGATTGACAATGATAAATTTCTAATACTTGTTGTGTATGTTGATCATATCATTTTTGGTAGCAATGAAGAAGCCATGAGTCAAAACTTTGCTTTGGTAATGTAGAAAGAATTTGAAATGTCCTTGCTTGGTGAACTCACATACTTTCTTGGTTTACAAGTTCAACAAAATAAAGATGGTATTTTTCTATCACAAACCAAGTATCTCAAGCAAATCTTGAAAAAATATGGCATGGAAGATTCTAAACCAGTATGTACACCTATGGTAATAGGATGCAGTCTCAATTCAAACGATGAATTAGCAGCAGTACATCAACCAACCTACAGATCCATGATTGGCAGTCTGCTTTATGTAACAGGTACCTAACCAGACATCATGCATGCAGTGGGAATAGTTGGAAGATTCCAAGCAAATCCAAGGGAATCACACCTTCAGGTAGTCAAAAGGATTTTCAAATATCTTCAAGGAACACAGAACTTTGGTTTATGGTATCCTAGGGATACAGATCTTACACTTCGTGCATATGCAGATGCAGATTGGGCAGGAAGCGTGGATGATAAAAAAAGCACTAGTGGTGGTGCATTTTATATGGGTTCCAGATTAGTATCTTGGTTCAGCAAGAAACAAAGTTTAATTGCGTTATCTATAGCTAAAGAAGAATATGTGGCTGCTGCATCTTGCTGCACACAACTCCTTTGGATGATGCAAATATTGCAAGACATTTAGATCACATGTACTCCACCCATCTCCATTCTATGTGATAATACAAGTGCAATCAATATTTCAAAGAATCCAATCATGCATTCCAAGACCAAGCACATACCTATCAAATATCATTTTCTCTGTGAACAAGTGCTTGAACAAAAGGTCAAATTGGAGTATGTTCCCTCCGAAGAATAGGTTGCTGATATATTCACCAAAACACTACCCAGAGAGACATTTGAATATCTCAGACAGAAGCTAGGAGTAGTTGATGCATCATCTTTCTATTGAAATTTATTTGTTTCAGAGAAAAGTGGTTGTACGCGAGTTTTAAGAAGCATATCTATGTACATACAATGGTTGCTATGGATACAATCGCGTATATGATGTTCTGAAGAAAAATAGTGGGCTAGTCTCAAGATGAAAGGGTCTGATATGGGTCTGACAATGATCATCTGGCATAGGTTCATGGGGAGCATATACTTATAATAATGCATTGTTGGCATTATCTCAGAAGATCTTGGTACAAATTCACAATTGTTTTGTTTCAAGTGGAATAGGTTCAGGGGGAGATCATGGTTGTTGGTCTGGATGGTGATTGACAGATGCTACTGATGATAGTTGTTGATGACTATCATGGTCTTGTTTTAGATATTTGGTCTCTATATCTTGTATATCTTTTATTATCAAGGTCATGTAACGACCTATTTTGTTTCCCCAATATGCATGGTATGGATGATGTAATGTTCTTATTCTGTCATGTATAAACATTTGGTATATCGCCACTTGGTTGGGTGATGGATTAATGTATGAGTCTTTGGTGATAGGAAGGTCATTTATGATGTATAGAGTCATGTTCTTCTTGTAGAACATCATTTTGCAGACCTTCCTTACAGTCAAGGGGAGCATGGATAGCACACTTCAGCATATCAAAGTATTCAGCATGTACTCAGGGGTAGCATAACCCTTTGCCATTGATGACAAAGGGGAAGAGTGACTTGGGGTTGCCATCAAGTTCAAAGGGGGAGATTGTTAGCATTATGACATAGATTTGGCACTATGACACAGATGTTGTCCTTGATGGAAACTCTCACAGATGACAGATCACAGTTCAAGCTCACAGAATGAAGAAAGAAAGGTATACACAGGTTCCCATTGACCAAGCAATGTCTAAAAATGGGTTCGTAGACCAAAATGCGTGTATGAGAATACACACGCACTTTCATGAGAGGAAAGGCGTGTACATGTTGGAAAACTTGGTTTTGGTCCTTGGTATTTGGACCATGGTATTGCGATCCATGATATTGGTCCAAAGTATCTTGTCCAAAGTGTTGACACCAGGTATTTGGTCTGAGGTATTGATTCTAAGTGGTTTTGAACAATGGTATTGAGCAAGGCCTAAGACTCTAAAAGGAGGAGAAGAGCATTAGGCAAAGTCGCTCATGAATTGAATATTGAATAAAGAGCAAGATCTAGTATACAGGTGATTGGGTTATGGTGCACAACTAGATATGAATCAAGGATGAACCTAAGTGCTTGATGAAGGATAAGTTCTATTGATGCGTCAAGATCTTAAGGCTTGAAGAGAAGTATCTTTGTGTGGTTTTGATATTTTATCTGAATAATTGGCACATGTCGTAATCTATAAATATGATTATCTGTGTATAACTGATGTCCGAATAATTGTAAATGTTAAAATCATCATTTACAGATCTGTACATAGGTTCATTATAGAAAAGGTGCATATACACACTGGTTCGGCATTTCAAAAGTGTGTATACGCAGGTTTACCTTGATAAAAGTGTGTATGCATGCAGGTTCGTTACATTGAAGTAGTGTACACCTAATAAAATATGCTTTAGCTACTTCTGATTGCTGTTGTAGTGCTCTGGGTTCTAGCTTGGGTTCTGGTTACTGTTACTGTATTCTAGTTACAGCATTCAAAGAAGTGATTGTTTGATTCAGTTTTTGGTTGGTGCAAAGGAGATAGGTTGATGCAAATATAATTGATGTTTGATTGATGTTATTGATGGATCTAGTCTGAAAATTTATGAAACGTGGTCCATGGAAGAAAATAGAAGGTTGTAGCCTTTTGTAGGTCAACACCTCTGTACTAGTACATCAACTAGTACAAGAGCTAGGGGGTTGTAGCTCCCTTCAAGGAGAAGCTGGAGAATGAGAGAAGTTTGTAGCCTTTTGTAGGTAGAAGCCTGCGTATTGGTATAAGACTGCACCAATACAAAATATTGTAAAAAGAAGTTTCTTATTAAACGAAAGATGGAGACGATTGCAGCAGGTGGTTTTCACCCACATTGGGTTTCCACCTTATATCTTGTGTTCATGTGTGTTCTGTTTTTACTGCTCCTGGTTACTATTTATATGGTTCTGATGCACAGATTAAAGATCAACTTATGAAGAATTAACTAAATTATAAGTTTACAGGGTATATGCTAGTTGCCTTATATACAGCTGTATATACACGCAAGTTTCATTAATTGAAGTAGCGTATATGAATCAGAATATGGAAATGAAATATTATTGACTTGCTAATACTGATTCACCCCCCCCCCCCCCCTCTCAGTATTATTTCCAATAATTGGTATTAGAGCAGGTCCTTGAGAAGAAACTTGATCACTTGAAGGAAGATCTATCATCATGAGTACCTACGAAAGAGAGGGATCCATTAGACCACCAATCTTTGATGGGAGCAACTTCTTCTATTGGAAGGTAAGAACCACAGACTATCTTCAATCTCTTGGAACAGATGTTCGGGAAATCATGGAAGGAGGATACACATTTCCATCAGCAATTCCTACAGATACGGCAGGTAAAAAGCAATATGAAACAAATGCCAAGGTTGTCAATACATTATTGGGGAGTCTGTCACAATCAGAATTTGTCAAGGTTATGCAGCTCAAAACCGCCAAAGAAATATGGGACAAGATCATTCTAAGCTACGAAGGAGACAATCAGGTAAAACGTGCAAAACTACAATCTCTCAAAATTCAATATGAAACTCTCAAAATGCACAATGATGAAAGTATACCTAATTACTTCTTACATATAGATGAGACTGTTAATCGCATGAAAAAATTGGGTGAAGAGATAAAAGAAGTCACTGTAGTTGAAAAGGTTTTAAGATCCTTTTCTTCTAAGTTTCAATCAAAAGTTTCTGCCATAGAGGAAAATCATAATCTTTAGAGTATTACCATGACACAGCTGCACGGAATCCTAACTGCTTTGGAAATGAGAAATGGGGGTCCATCAGATATGAGAGAAGCTGCATTCAAAGCTTCAGGAAGAGAAGAACTCAATGAATCAGGACATATTGTAGAAGGAGAGGAAGAAGAAAACTTTGTCAAGAACCTTCAATGGGGTTCTATAAGATTCAGAGGTAAGCTACCTTTCAAATGCTTTGCTTGTGGAAGAGTCGATCATTATGCAGCCAAATGTCCTCATAAAGTTAAGCTTGATAAAGGTAAGGAATCAGCAAAATGGAATAGAAAACAAAATGTAAGTAAGAAGAGATATTATACACATGAAGATAGCGATGGTTTATCAAACAGTGATGAAGATGAACATGGTAATGACTATAGATTTCTGATGGATTTTGAAGATGATGATTTCTTGGATGCTTTAGATGAGGATGGTCTTTATGAAGAAATTTCTAAACTTAAAATTTCTTTAGAAGAAAACGATATGATTATAGATACTTTGACATTCCAACATGCTGAAAGGGAAAAACACAATGAAAAATTAGAATTTGAAATTGTGGGTCTAAGAAAAGATATTGAGAAAACAAAAGCTCTCAATCTCAGATTTGCTAAAGGATCAGAAAATTTAGATGAAATTGTCAAAGTGCAGTGTTCTCCTCTGATAAAGATAGGTCTTGGATATATTGAAGAAGCATCTCAAGCACATAAGCCATCAACCTCCAAAAGCAATCTTGATGCAGCAAGGAGAAGTGAACAGTTTGACAATCGTCAGCAAAGGCATAAAGCAAATCACCAGGTAAATCGGGTTCAATATACTTCAAGGATGAACAAAAGCTACAACCAACCTTAGTTAAAGCATACTCAATTTGCTTCAAGAATGAATGAAAATGGAAACTACAATCACCAAGTCAGTAGGTTTGATAATCGCAAGAATTTCTTTAATGGCCAATGTTTTTCATGTCATAACTTTGGACACAAAGCTGCTCAATGTGTTGCTTACAAGACCATCATGACTAGAGAAGCATGAAATCAAAGGAATGTGGCTGGGATCATGAAAAGGACCTACAATAACTTTTCTGCTCTTGAAAATGAAATAGAATGCTCTATCTGTAACAACTTCAGTCATGAAGATTCTGAATGCAGGCGTAAATTTCGGCAAACATCTTAAAAGGAGAAAACTTCATTAGGTCCCAAAACATGGAGGAAGAAAGAACCACAAACAGAAAGATGTGGTATAGCCTTGTATGGAGAAGGACACGAAAATCAGTGGTACATCGACAGTGGATGCTCAAAACACATGACAGGTGATAAAGAAAAACTTCAGTCATATAATGCCTTAGAAAAGGAAAAGAAGGTCTCATTTGGAAATGACACTCCTGTAGTCATAAAAGGTAAAGGCTCTGTTCTCTTAAAAGAAAAAGTTAAAGCTGGGAATGTTATGTATGTGGATGGTCTAAACCATAATCTATTGAGTGTCAGTCAAATGTGTGATAAAGGAAATGAGGTAGTTTTTCCATCAAATGGATGTGTTGTTTGTGAGCTTACAGGATAAATAGTGATCAAAGGTATAAGAACTCCACATAACCTATACATACTCAAGGAAGGACAACAACAGTGCTAACTAAGAAAAAATGATGAAGACTGGCTATGGCACAAAAGATTGGGGCATCTAAGCTTCTCTCAAATAAGAAAAGCATATAGATACGAGGTTGTTCGTGATCTTCTAGATATCAGCATTCCAGAAAATACAATATGCAAATCATGTCAATTTGGTAAGCAAACCAGAGCTCATTTCCCTGAGAAGGAAGGATCAACTAGTAAGCCTCTTGAACTTGTTCATACTGATTTATGTGGTCCATCAAGGAAAAAGTCACCTCGTGTAGAAGAATACTTTATATTGTTCATTAACGACTTTTCCAGAATGTGTTGGATAGTACTTCTAAAGCATAAAGATGAAGCATTTAAAAAGTTCAAAGCCTTCAAAGCATTGGTTGAAAATGAATCAGATCGCAAAATCAAATGCCTCAAGTATGACCGAGGAGGGGAATTTACCTTAGATGAATTCTTCGACTTTTGTGTGGAACATGGAATAAAAAGGGAATTCTCTACCACAACGACTCCTCAACACAATGGAGTGGTAGAAAGAATGAACAGAATTGTTAAACAAATGGCTCATGCCATGCTAGATGAGTCTGGAACTCCTGCAACCTTCTGGGGTGAAGCTACATTTCTTGTCATCACTATTCTCAAAAAAGCAAGCGTTCGGGTAAACAGCACTCAAACTCCACATGAACTTTGGTATGGTAAGACTCCTATTGTAAAATACTTGAAAGTTTTTGGAAGTAAATGTTACATCAAAAGGACTGATGAAAACCTTGGCAAGTTTGAAGCTAGAGCAGATGAAGGCATTCTCCTTGGTTACTCTTCCCAAAGTAAAGGATATAAGTGTTATAATAAAAGACTTGGAAAAATTGTTGAATGTATTGATGTTGTGGTTGATGAAGTAGGCAAAAATCCAAAGCAGGTAAAAATCGAAGATTATGAAGAAGATGAGGATTATCCTTCCACATCAAATCAAACTAATTCCGAAGAAGAAACCAATGAAGCACCAGAAGAACTAATAATGGTAGAATAAAAGACTCCATCTAGATATGTGCAGAAAAATCATCCAGAGACTCAAATTTTGGGACAGAAAGAGGCAGGTGTGTAGACAAGAAGAACTATTATAGAAGCTTCAAGCTATCTACCATTGCTTTCCACCATCGAACCTCAAAATGTACATGAAACATGAAAATATGAATGTTGGGTCAAGGCCATGAATGAAGAGCTTGAGCAAATTAAAAAGAACAATACTTGGGAATTAGTTCCTAGACCTCATGATAAGAATATCATAGGAACCAAATGGATATTCAAAAACAAGCTGAATGAAAATGGAGAAGTTATTAGAAACAAGGCTAGACTTGTTTGTAAAGAATATGCTCAACAAGAAGGTATAGATTTTGAAGAAGCTTTTGCACATGTTGCTAGACTTGACGCCATAAGAATGTTCCTTTCTCTTTCTAGCTTTCAGAACTTCAAAGTATACCAAATGGATGTAAAATCTGCCTTTCTTAATGGAGACTTAGAAGAAGTATATATTGAGCAACCAGATGGATTCATCCTTGGAAATGATCCAAAACTTGTATGCAGACTCAGAAAGGCTCTCTATGTTCTAAAACAAGCTCCAAGGGCCTGGTACTATTGTCTTGACAAATACCTCCATCAACAAGGTTTCTCAAAAGGATCAGCTAATAGCAATCTATATACAAAGATTGACAATGATAAATTGCTAATACTTGTTGTGTATGTTGATGATATCATTTTTGGTAGCAATGAAGAAGCCATGAGTCAAAACTTTGCTTTGGTAATGCAGAAAGAATTTGAAATGTCCTTGCTTGGTGAACTCACATATTTTCTTGGTTTACAAGTTCAACAAAATAAAGATGGTATTTTTCTATCACAAACCAAGTATCTCAAGCAGATCTTGAAAAAATATGGCATGGAAGATTCTAAACCAGTATGTACACCTATGGTAACAGGATGCAGTCTCAATTCAAATGATGAATTAGCAGCAATACATCAACCAACCTACAGATCCATGATTGGCAATCTACATTATCTAACAGGTACCTGACCAGACATCATGCATGCGGTAGGAATAGTTGGAAGATTGCAAGCAAATCCAAAGGAATCACACATTCAGGCAGCCAAAAGGATTTTCAAATATCTTCAAGGAACATAGAACTTTGGTGTATGGCATCCTAGGGATACAGATCTTATGCTTCATGCATATGCAGATGCAGAATGGGCAAGAAGCGTGGATGACATAAAAAAAACTAGTGGTGGTGCATTTTATATGGGTTCCAGATTAGTATCTTGGTTCAGCAAGAAGTAAAGTTCAATTGCATTATCTATAGCTAAAGCAGGATATGTGGCTGCTACATCTTGCTGCACAAAACTCCTTTGGATGATACAAACATTGCAAGACATTCAGATCACATGTACTCCACCCATCTCCATTCTATGTGATAATAAAAGTGCAATCAGTATTTTGAAGAATCCATTCATGCATTCCAAGACCAAGCACATACCTATCAAATATCACTTCTCCGTGAACAAGTGCTTGAACAAAAGGTCAAATTTCAGTATGTTCCCTCCAAAGAACAGGTTGTTGATATATTCACCAAACCACTGCCCAAAGAGACATTTGAATATCTCAAACAGAAGTTGGGAGTAGTTGATACATCATCTTGCTGTTGATACTTATCTGTTTCAGAGAAAAGTGGTTGTACGCGAGTTTCATGAAGCATATCCACGTACATACACTGGTTGTTGTGGATACAGTCGCATATATGATGGTTTGAAGAAAAATAGTGGGCCAGTCTCAGGACGAAAAGGATCTGATATGGGTCTGACAGTGGTCATCTAGCACAGGTTCAGGGAGAGCATATACTTATAATAATGCATTGTTGGCATTATCTTAGAAGATCTTGGTACAAATTCACAATTGTTTTGTTTTAAGTGGAACAGGTTTAGGGGGAGATCATGGTTGCTGGTCTAGATGGTGATTGATAGATGTTGTTGAGGATAGTTGCTGATGATTATCATGGTCTTGTTTTAGATATTTGGTCTCTATGTCTTGTATATCTTTTATTATCAAGGTCATGTAGCAACCTATTTTGTTTCCCCACTATGCATGGGATGGATGATGTAATGTTCTTATTCTATCATGTATAAACATTTGGTATATCCCCATTTGGTTGGGTGGATGAGTCAATCTTGGTATATCCCCACTTGGTTGGGTGATGGATGTATGTATGAGTCTTTGGTGATAGGAAGGTTATTTACGATGTATAGAGTCATGTTCTTCTTGTAGAACATCTTTTTGCAGACCTTGCTTACAGTCAAGGGGAGCATGGACAACACACTTCAGCATATCAAAGTATTCAACATGTACTCAAGGGGAGCATAACCCTTTGCCCTTGATGAAAAAGGGGGAGAGTGACTTGGGGTTGCCATTAGGTCCAAAGGGGGAGATTGTTGGCATTATGACACAGATTTGGCGCTATGACACAGGTGTTGTCCTTGATGGCAACTCTCACAGATGACAGACCACAGTTCAGGCTCACAAAATGAAGAAAGAAAGGTATACGCAGGTTCCATTGACAAAGTCGCGTGTACACGCAGGTTCACAGACCAAAATGTGCGTATGAGCGTACTCACGCACTTTCATGAAAGGAAAGGCATGCACATGTTGGAAAACTTGGTTTTGGTCCGTGGTATTTGGACCATGGTATTGTGATCCATGGTATTGGTCCTAGGTATCTTCTTCGAAGTGTTGACCCCAAGTATTTGGTCCAAGGTATTGATTCTAAGTTTTGGACCATGGTATTGAGCAAGGCCTAAGACTATAAAAGGAGGAGAAAATCATTAGGCAAAGTCACTCATGAATTGAATATCTAATAAAGAGCAAGATCTAGTATACAGGTGATTGGGTTATGGTGCACAGTTAGATCTAAATCAAGGATGAACCTGAGCACTTGATGAAGGATAAGTTCTATTGATGGGTCAAGATCTTAAGGCTTGAAGAGAAGTATCTTTGTGTGGCTTTGATCTTTTACCTAAATAATTGGCGCATGTCGTAATCTATAAATATGATGATCTGGGTATAACTGATGTTTGAATAATTGTAAAGGTTAAAATCATCATTTACAGATCTGTACACAGGTTCATTATAGAAAAGGCACATATACACGCTGGTTCAGCATTTCAAAAGTGCGTATACGCAGGTTTTCCTTGATACAAGTGCATATGCATGCAGGTTTGTCACATTGAAGTAGCGCACACCTCATAAAATATCCTTTAGCTACTTCTGATTGTTGTTGCAGTGTTTTGGGTTCTGGCTTGGGTTTTGGTTACTGTATTCTGGTTACAACATTCAGAGAAGTGATTGTTTGATTCAATTTTTGGTTGGTGCAAAGGAGATAGGTTGATGCAGATATATTTGACGTTTGATTGATTTTATTGATGGATCCAGTTTGAAAATTTATGAAACATGGTCCCTGGAAGAAAAGAGAAGGTTGTAGCCTTCTGTAGGTTAGCACCTCCGTACTAGTACATCAGCTAGTACAAGAGCTAGGGGGTTGTAGCTCCCTTCTAGGAGAAGCTAGAGAATGAGAGAAGGTTGTAGCCTTCTGCAGGTAGAAGCCTACGTACTGGTATAAGACTGCACTAGTACAAAATATTGTAAAAATAAGTTTCTTATTAAAAGAAAGATAGAGACGATTGCAGCAGGTGGTTTTCACCCACATTGGGTTTCCACTTTATATCTTGTGTTCATGTGTGTGACTATTTTTTCTGTTTTTACTGCTCCTGGTTACTATTTATATGGTTATGATGCATAGACTAAAGATCAACTTATGAAGAATTAACTAAACTATAAGTTTACAGGGTATACACTAGTTGCCTTATATACAGTTGCGCATACATGCAAGTTTCAATAACTGAAATAGCGTATATGAATCAGAATATGGAAATTAAATATTATTGAATTGCTAATATTGATTCACCCCCCCTAGTATTATTTCCAACAAATAGTACTCCCAAAAGTAGTGGACAATGGGTTGGCCCCTTGTTCTCCAAATAATAAACCTGTGGTGCTCCCAATGGGTGTGAGGGCACACAAGTAACCTCATGGGTCTTCAAGTAGGTTGAGAAGTTTGTAGACCATATGTAAAGACCTAGATAGTGGTGTAAGTGATTCCACATCAATATACAAGTCTCAGGTCATCTTCCAAGTGCATGGTACAACTATGGGGCCGGTTGGGCATGGTGAGCCATGTGCATCTTGCTCATCCAATAAGTGAATCTTGATAAATATCTAAACATCTCTACTCATCCATGGATTGTTTTCGACTACTGTGGAGTCCCATGGCTCTCAACACACACCCTATATGTGGCAATGCAGCCCTCTAGAGCATTAGGAATCCATATAGGGAGATAAAACCCAAAATTGAGACCAACTGCAATCCTGCATAAGATCCAATGCATCACCTATCATTCCAATACAACAAATCATTTAAGAAAATTGAGTTAAAGATATTAAAAAGCAAGGATAATAGGTGGGCACTTCATAATGGCAAGCCATTCCGTAGTGGGCTTTGGCATCTGTTAATGTCTCCACGCTTCAAATGGGGTTAACCAAGTACCCTATTAGGTGGTTTCTACCTTTAAAGGGGATAGTATGTCCAAGGTACATCCTTCAATGTGTGGTGGCATATGATAAAGAGGTGAATGGAGTAGGGGATGGAAGGGGCATCCCCAAGCCGCATGTCGGGGCCTCTCTTGTCAATATCGTTCTAGGATCACCCCTCATCCTATCATTGATCCATCCATTTGATGATCCTTATCATAACTGGTCTCCTCCCATCGATGAAAGTCTATAAAGAGTAGGGAGTTTTAGTCAAGGTGATTGTGGGCTATCGCTTCATTGTTTCCCTTAACCTAGTAGTAACCCTTCATGGATACCCTTTTAGGACCCCTTCCAATTTGAACAGTAACAGTGACCAAACATGCTGCAAGCAAAATAATGACCATTGAAAGCAATTGTATACCTGAATGTAGGTAATCTTTTTGGCTTATCATAATACTACATAAATGTGTGTATTATTAACAATTAGCTTCCACATGACCAAAATTGTGACAATTGATGCACTCGATATCATACATCAAGGGGGAAAACGAATTCTGATTTTTCCTCTGAAATTTGCCACCATCAGTCGTAGGAGCGAATGGTTTCTTTGGTTCTCTTTTCTTCTATTGCAGTTGGATTTGTTTTCTTTCTCCTTTCTTGTTGCTATTGTTGGTCACATTCATTGTTGTAGGATCCTTTGGTTCTTCTTTGTTATTCTCTCTTGCATGAAAACTTGTCTCACACTTTTGAAAATTGTTGCTAGATTTTCTCACTACTATGGTGCTCTTCACTTTTTCCAACTCCTGGTTCTTTTCCTCAATCTCCTTTCTAAATTTGTCAATCACACCTTCAAGTGCTTCAACATAATCCTTCCTATATTTTTGCTTGCTGCAATTGAATTCTTCTAATATTTTCAATTCTGTCAATTGTGTTCTCAAGGTAGTGATTTCTTCCTTGATATTTTTCTCCTTTTGATCATAACCCTGCAATTTTGTCTCATGCCCCTTGCATACATTTGTTTGTCTACCAATTTCGTTAGAACATTATTTAACTATAATCATGGCATATTCATATTCAGCCTTAAGGAGCATATAATTGTGATCATCATCTCTTTCACTAACTAAATATGAATAATTGTCATTACCGTTATTAGAAATATAACTCAAAAGTATTTCCTTTCAGCTTATACCTTCATATTTATTATTCCCTTTCACATATGGTTCAACTAGGGCTTCCTTCTTGTTTTTGTTGCTCTTCTCAGCCTCTTCATCATTTTTGTTGCTGTTGGATCCATATAACATATGAAATCTATCCCAAACTTCCTTAGCATATTTCACATCTTTGATTTTCTCTAAATCTGCATTATGGAGATTTTTGAAAATATTTGTTCTTGCTTGAGAATTTTTCTTTCATACTTTTGATGAATGAAAATATATATCATATCCTTCACAAACCAATATCGAAATGTTAGAGCCACAAATCAATAATTTATTTTTCACACTTTCTTTCCATACCTTAAAATTTGCAACAGTAAGAATCAATTTCCTTGGACAATGCATTCTGAAAAAAGGAAAATTTCTGCCAAAATCTCAAAGATCCACTCTCTGGTGATCACGCTACAACTAAGAGTCTTTTCTTTGACACCAATTGTTGAAAACTAGATAACTATTGAGAGGTGAGAGTGAATCAGTAGTGGAGGCACTTATTAAACTTTTTCTCCAATTAATTATTCTTTAGCCATGCATAAAATAAAACAAAAAAGTAGATATAAGAGAACCAAATATAAAAATGAAACCATGAAATCAATCAACACAATGGACACATATATTTCTGGTGGAAAACCCTCTCCAAGGAAAAAAAAAAAAAACACCCGCTATTGTTGCGCTACTCAAATATTTTATTAGTCAATAAAATTCTTTACAAAAACATATAAATGACTACTATTAAATAAAATCTCCTTCTCATGTGGATATACTGACTACCATCCACTAAAGGCCACGACGATCAACTGCCCTCAACTGGTTACTCATGAAATATCAATCAACTTTACAAACTTCAATCTGCTGGAAGTCACCATGACCAACGAGCCTCGCTTAGTTTCTTTTGAGCTATCCAACCGCCATTGGATTGAGAAAACTACTCACTTATATTTATTTCGCCAGAGTCCTCCAACTCCTCTCCTCTATGTGGTTCGTGTTTCATACATTTTCATACTGGAAGTGATAACTACTCGACATGAGCATCAAAACAACATATCTTCAAAGCTCACAATCAAAAACCAAATCTACACCACAAACTGCAATTAAGCTCTCCACACATTGCAATCAAATACTATTTCTTCTCGTTGCTCTCTATACAAAATGTTAGCTGAAACATACTCTAATATCTGTTACAACACCTACACACTTCTTCAGAAATTCTGCATCACACAACTCACACAACTTACATGGAATCCTCCAGACTCACATTCAATCCACACACAAGAGAACCAAGCAAACTATCATTGAGCTATCTCCAATATATAAGTTAACTACGATGCTCAACTCAATAATTAGAAAGAACTATTTAGCTCCATAAACTCTGTTGATATTCTTGATTTGATTTAGATTCATCTCATTGACACTATCAGGCAACTAAATCCACTTGCCTTTTGATATTTTCAACTTTGATTAGCTTCTAGAGGCCCCACTAACTTTTTCGACCATATGTCGAAAAGGCTTAATCAAGAATTTTTCCATAATACCAAAATTATCTGACTTGCCCGAGGAATGTGAAAAGATCGGTCGCACACAACATTGCTCAAACTCACGTAGAGCTCCTCACTTACTCCCACGGGCCTTCTCGTTAATGACTGTAAATTTTGAGTCACTTTCATGACCCATCATCCATGCGAGTGGGGAAGAGGATGAGGAAAAATAAAACCATTTCAGTCTAGATCTCTACCAAACTTCTTAAACACCTTCATTAGCTCCTAAAGTTGCCTACAAGCCTCTATAACGAGTCTGCAACTGATGAAATAGGCTAAGAACATCTGCAACAAGTTACTGACAAGAAGTCCCTTGTCTGCCAACCTCATCACCAAGATCAACACCTCCAACTTGTCAAGCAACAATGACAATTTGTCTAAACACTTCTGGTACTTGTAGCAACATCTCTAACTATTGTAGCAACATCTCCAACTCCTGAAACAACAACATCAGGTCATCCAACTTCCTCCAACTGTTGTAGAAGCGCCTCCAACATATGTATCAACATACCTAATGCTTCCAACACGTGTAGAATCGTATGCAACACCTGCAGCAACTCTCCAACCACCTGCAACAACAATATCATATGATAAGCCAATCATAACATGCCTTGCATCCATCTCTACTGAGACTCCAAATCACCTCCACTATGTCATGTCATAAGCATGTTGACATCAATGCCAACCAATAGGACCACCAAGCCAAACATCCATCACACATGCATATGACAAGCAACACCATGACCATGTTGACATCAATGCCAACACAATGCAGCACACAAAGAAAGGGTGACCAAAGTGTTTGGAGTGGTGCATAGGGATCTTTATTCTACAAGGAAAAAATTAATGTTAATTTATGCAAAATGAAGGATGTGGATGTGAAGAAGGGTTTGACATTTTCCTATTACATATGTGTATATTTGCATAATATACAAATTAATGTTGGTGAGTACAGGATGACAGTGCATAGGGAAATTTATTCAGCAGGGAGGAAATTAATGTAAAAGTATTAATGTTTATATGTGCGAAATGAAGGATGTGTCGAGGATGTGAAGAAGGATTTGATATTTTCCTATTGCATATGGGCAAATTTGCTTAATATAAAAATTGACATTGGTGAGTGCTCTAAGGTTGTTTCAGTTTTCATTTTGGACAGGGTTTGTATAATTAATTAAACTATGAACAAATATCGAATCAATATTATTATGTTTCATTGTATGTAGCATGCCTGTGTGAATATTTCCTTGTGCAAAGCTTTTAACATACAAAGAAAAGGAAATGTGCAAGAGAACATGGGTGCATATGGAGCTTTATTCCACAACAACGAAATTAATTTTAAACTATTCTGCGTTCAAAACATTTAAGATAAAGTTTTGTGGGAGAAAAGTTGCATAGAGCTATGAATTTGGGTGACGAAATTTAAAATTTTGAGCATGAAGATTTCAACAATTATTTATATTATCTGAGTGTTTCGGATATGAACTATGTAAAAAATTTCCCTATCGATGTTTTTGGTGGTCACTCCACACGTCATCAAGGACCCAAATGTATATATATGGTAAGCATGAGAACTAGCCAAACCTATAATTAATGAGAGGAAAGAGAATGGCATAAGGCTAAAAAGGACGAAAAACATTAAATTAAGAGTATGATTGATCAAGAGGTAAAAATTATAACAATGATAAATTGATTAAAATTAATAATAAAAAAAGGTTAACAGGATTAAAATGCAGTAGAGGAAGAAGTAAAAAATAATAATAAATTAGAATAAAAATATTGACTTTTATTATTTATAAATTTGAAATTAGAATTATTATTATTAAAAGGTAATAATTTAGAATTTTCAATATATATATATTTTTAATTAATATAAACGTGATTTATATCATTATTAATAAATGATTAATAGTTTAGGATTTTTAACTTTGAGAAACTAATGAAAGGTTAATAATATATTTAATTGTTAATTTATAATTATAATTATACAAAATATTTTTATTTATTATTAATATTTGGTTAATAGTTTAGAATTTGGCATAGTCTAACTTATAGACGAAATAGCTCTTTTTATCAAAATTCACCAAAATTCGATAATACAATTTTAAGATTTTTTGTTGTTCAAAACACATTTTTGAATACATAAATGGATTGAGCACCCTGAGAACCCTTTCGAGCACTAGATTTATGCAAATTAAAAAATTTAAACTCAAGTTTTTAAAAATCTCTGTGAGATTTTGGTTAGAATTAACGAGAAAAGTAGTCATGAAAAATGTCATTTCGTCTATAAATTAGACTACGCCTTAGAATTTAATATATATATATATATATATATATATAGATAGATAGATAATACTATTAAATATATTTTATTATTATTATTATTATTATTATTATTATTATCCAATTTTAAGGTCATGGTTAAGTGAGACACTAAATTGGTATATGAGATCCTCTCGTTTGTGGGATAAAGGTCTTACCTCAGCGCAACGATTTGACTACTAAGTCTAATACATTTTTCATCGAAATTTACATATATACTCTACCCCTATCATTTTGAACGTGTAACCTTTTAAAAGGAAACACATGTTCTTAATCATTAGACTCATTCAATGAAAAAATTTTATATTTAAATATTTATTTAAAAAATAGAATAAATTATTCTGATTTAGTGTTATAAGTTTTTAATATATAGTAATTATTATAATAAAATTAATCATATTTATAAATGTATAATATATATATGTATAATATATATATGTTTTAGAAAAAGAAAAAGAATGAAATTTAAAAGAGAGGAAAGGAAGGGGGAGGTGGTAGCGGAAGAGAGAAAGGCAAATACCAAGACGGGGAGCGGAATTTTTGTGCCAATTTATCACGTTATAGGTTTATCTCATTATAGGTTCCTTAAGGAATCTCCATTTTAAGATGCGAGATCACCGAATCTTGTTATAAAAAATATGTTTTCTTCTCTTAAGATATTCTAAGACTTTTTACATATTGTTATCTATATCAAATACCTTTGAACTTCTGCATAAACATCTTTGTATAATCTACTAAATATGAACATCAACACGCTTTGAATATTCTATTTTAGGCCATTCGATCGAATTAGTTGCTCCTCAAGGCCTTCCATAGTTCGTCACGTATATCAATTAATGAGATTTTTATAAGAAAATATGGCCCACGAGAAAAAAAAAAAAATTACATTGCCCAATATTTATTCATGCTAAATACCTAAACAAATTACCAAGACTTATGTTTAAAACTTCTATTTGTCCATGAATTTCGGTATGACATGAAAAATTGAACCCAACTTGAAGATAATTGTTCCTCAAAGTCATCCAAACGTCCCTTAAAAATTGGGTATCCCTATCTAAAGTCATATTTCTATGTAATCAATGCAAACTACTTATCTCCTTGAACAACATATCATTTGTAGAATCACTCAAATTTTCTTGTAATAAATAAAATATGGCATCCTGTAAAATCTATCCATAGGGAATGATCTCCATCTTTGATCGTGTGGCCCATAGACAATATATAAGGTCCCGGATCACTACAAAGGCCCTATAAATAATGTTTATAGCCTATAGTTTTAAACATCCTTTGTATAGTCTACAAAAATATCAACACAAGACACTTTGAATCTTTGAATTTTTGATCCTAGGCCATTCAATCAAATGAATTAAATGAATTAGTTACTACTTTAGGATACTTTCTATACACAACCTGAAATGGTGTTCTTTGTGTATATCAATTAATGAAATTTTTATAAGAAAATATGGGCCATGATAAAATAAATTGCATTCTTAATATTTATTTCTATCAAACACCTGAACAAATTACCAAAAAATATCTTTTTTACTTTTATTTCTCTAAATATTTGGGGAAGAAATGCAAAATTAAACTCAATTTGAAAAAAACTTCTTCCTCAAAGTTAACCAAACACGCCTTAAGAATTAAGTATCCATATCTAAATTGATACTTCTATGTAACCCATGCAACCTACTTATCTCCTTGAAAAGTAAGGCAATAGCATTAGTGATTTTCTAAAATATGTAAATAGGGAATCATCACCATCTTTCATCTCATGGCCCACAAACGATTCATAAGGTCACACAGCCACAAATGTCCTATAAGTGGTGCTTATGGCCTATAGCTGTAATATAGACAATACTATAAGTTTTTTTAACCACTTGTAAATCTTAGTTCATTGAACATGGTCAAAGAGTAACAAAATTGTACTAATCCATATTATGGCTTATAGCTGTAATATAGACAATACTATAATTTTTTTTGAACCACATGTAAATCTTACTTCATTGGACATGGTCCAAAGAGTAACAAAAGTATACTAATGCATAAAAACACTCTTAAGGCTCATGTATCATACACATGGTTCTTAAGCTAATTTGTGACATGAAAGGATCATTTGCTCCATATGTGAATACAAAAATTACAAATCATAAATAAAATTCATAAACATAATCTTAATTAAAGCATAAAAATAATGTTCAAAAATTTAAACTTAATGTAACAACCCTGAGGTCTATTATAATAAGACATTCTTTATAAATAAAACATTTGTTTCACAAATATGATATACATATAATTTTGAATATTATATATTAGAAAAATGTTTTTATTTTTTTTAAATATATTTATTCTATAATAAAAATAAATATTATATAAAAAACCAAACTTTATATAAAAAATTAAATTCATTTTGATTATTTATAAATAAATAAATTTATTTATTTATTTAATAACATTCGCACATCATTGGGCACAATATTATTTAGAATTCATATATTGTTTCAAGCTATACTTCCCAGCTACCTCACCTCTTAATTATTTGACTACTTCATTTAGCTAAGTGATTAATTATTCGCTATTTCATATTCGACTTAAGGATGATAAATTTTCTATTTTTTTTTAATTTTAATTCGTATCCTTCTCGTAATTAATATATTATAATTATTAGTTTGTTATACACAATTTCTAAAAAGATTAAATATAAAATTTATAGGAAAAATAATCTAATTTAGATTATTATTATTTTTTAACATATATTATTTATAAAATAATAATAATATTATTTTTTGTTTTGATTTCTAATTTCTTTTATTTTTCTTATTTTAAAAGAGCTTAATTAAATCTAAGATATTAATATTTATTGAGATCTAAAAATCGATTTATTTTAACTCTTGGAACAGTGAAGTATAGAGGAATCAACTTTTTTTAAATGTAAACTTTTTTATAAAGAAAAGTGACTTGCTTCTTATTATACTTGGTTGATACAAACTTCAGATGGATCTAGATTTCTTTATATATATGTATATATATATTGCCAGAACCATGGGCTATCAAAACTTAGAGTCTAAAAACTGTAATGATAAATTGACTATTTTACCACAAATTTATTTTAATTATTAATAATTTTATTTTATTTTTCATGTTTATATAATAATATAAGACATAACAAAACATTATAGCATCTCTTCCATACTCAATAAAAAATAATACAATTAAAATAAATAAAACACATTTTATAATATTGAAATACTTAAATTTTATATTAAAATTCCAACTCGAGAATCAAAATCTTAGTTAACTTTATTAATTTTAGAAAAATAAATAATTAATATTAAAATATCTCTAAGAAAACATAACAATTTATTTTCGAAATGATACTAATTTTACATAGCCATAAACATTTTTTATTAATATAAATTTTATAATTAGAAATTTAATGAAATTCTTTACATTACATCTTATCACACTATAATCAAATTATTCGTGTAAGTATCTCTAATTATCCATGCAAACCGTATATTATTGTTTATTTACATTATCATTAACCATAAACATTATCATTAACATGTTATGATGGGCTAATATTATCGTGTAGTTACCCATTTTTTAAGTCTATTTCATGATGTATGTGCATTCATGTGGTTGAATGATTCCCAATGGTTAGCTCAATGAACTAAACCATCTATCCAAAGTATGGTGTCAATAAGGTTACCAATCACTAGTGTAATTGGTGGTTGAGATAACTTTTATTTATATATTCGAAGGAAGAATGTTTTCCCTGAGGTTAAAAAAAAAGGTCAAAGGCATTAGTTTAATTAATGGAACCATGCATGTCGAGCATTGAGAGACATTCAGACATGCGCTCTAATTTGATACTCTCTTGGAGTTAGCAGCTTATTTTTGTGATTACTTAGTAGGTTACCAAATCAATTGTTTTCCATGCAAATATTCTATGCTAAAGGATACGTGGAAAAGCACCTAATTGAACCACCATCCAAATATTTTGAGGTAGACTGAGCTACAGAAATAATAGTTGATAACCCTCCTTTTAGATAATTTAGGATGGGGGATAGGTGGAAATATTAGCATCTAAACCACCATCCTTGAGATGTTTCAATATTGGGAGAAATTATAATTATATACATATACATATATATATAATTTAATGATCATTAATTTAAATAATTTATTTAATTAATGTAGTTATATAAATTAAATAACTAGTAAATGTTAATAGAAATTAATTCATGATAACCATTAAATTATTTATTTGAATATAATATCAAATTATTAAGATTAAAGAAATATTAAAATTATATTTTATTTTAAATTATTGTTATTATTAATTTTTCTCAGTTAAATATTTGTATTTCTTTCTAAACAATATTTTACGTAAGAGTGTTGGAGATTTTAGATTCACCAGCCACTAGTGAAGGTTGACCAAACCGAAAAATAAACCCAAAAAGCAAAAACGTTGTATAGAGAATCAAGGTAAACAATACATAGAGATATAATCATTAAGTTGTTTGAAGGTATTTTCTTTCTTTTTCTTGTGAATTTTAATCCATTCAGAGAAGTTGTTGGGAGAAGATGACTTGGATATAATGCTTTCATTTCCTTGAGGAAATTCTATTTCTAGAGGATTTGAAAAAATGGATGCTTCCCTATCACTCTCCAAGAGATGTGATTTATGAAGACGTTTATGTCTATTCGTGGATGAAACCAGGATCATGGTTTTGTCTCTCTCTTCTTTGTCTAAGGAATATGCACAAGGATGGGGAGATGGCGTAAGAGGAGGGGCCACAAAGTCTATGGGATGAGTTGGCGTTGAAGGGGTATGAGTTGAGGCTGAAGAGCTAGCTTCAATTACAGTTTTTGGTTGTTGCTACATGACATATTGTTCATAAGTTGAGGAATTCTTATATCGGTTTAGGTATTTCCATCCTCAATTATTCTTCTTGGCATCAAGGGGGATGAGAATCCCTTTGAGAAGAAGAGTTAAGCATTCTAGATAATATCAACATGTTGATAGGACCTATAATGAAAATTTGTTCTTTCGTAACCCACTAGTTGGGAAAAGGTTATACCATTCCAATTGATAAGGATCATATGGGGTAACCCTTAGCTAAGATTCGTTTCAATATAGATGCATACAAACAATTCCCCTCTTTCGTGTGTGCATCTACCTTGATAAAATGGCCTAATGAGTTTCCTATAAAACTAAGCTTTCTAGAATTAACAAATGAATGGGCATATTAGTAAGTCCTACCCAAAATGGACTGGTAATGGATGTCATGGGTAAGGGTTTAATTCAAGAAATCATGGCTAAGAGGAGAGATGAGAACAATCCTAAAATTAGAGTTCTTGATCAAAACATCTTTGAAGGTCCTCTCATTTTCAAAATAAACCACAAAGAATCCCTTCGAATTGAAATACATATCTGTATTGAGGGGTGAAATTTGATGCACTCATTCACTAAGCACAATTTTTGGTGTCCATAGCCCATTAAACTAGAAGATAATCTCATTCTACTCATAGGATAAGCTATAAATATCAAATCAGGACTGTCCACCTCTAGTTTTTAAATATCTTCCACTTTTTCTACGATGAAGGTTTCCCCTAAGGGATATTTAGGAGTTGCTTGCAAGAGCCCTAACTTTATACCATCCTTAAAGGATCATGCATGACAGGAAGAGGTTGCACATTAGCCTTTCGGTCCTTTATTCAATATTGAGGCTAAGAGGATTAATGAATCATTGGCTATACCATAACATTTGATCAAAATTCCTTCCTAAAGTCACCTACCCCCATGTAGAAGAAACATTGAGATGGAAGGGATTTTTGTTCGATCTTAGATTCTAGTTGCGAGTGTATAGACAAAGTTTGTAACTCCCATCTACAAACCCAAGGTACCCCCTAAGAGTAACCTTACAAAGACAAAAAATCCTAAGAGATGTGAAGCATCAAATCCAAGAGAAGAAACAAATAGGGATTGGGCATAGAGTGTGCATAAGTTATGATTAAGCCCATTATATTGTGTACTTTCTACTAAATAACCTTATCGCCAAACTGAATATTTGTATCTACATCTTAGGTTTTCTCTAGTGCATGCTACTTTGTATATCATGTGGATGAAAGGTTATCCTTTTTACTGTCGTGGCATAAAAGGAATATATAGGTTACTCCATCAAGCCCTGAAAATTAGTTGTAGTGTTGTCACAAAGGACAAGGGAGATTTTAAATTATTATTGTTATTATTATTATTAATTATAAAAGTAATTAATATGTGAGTGAGACATATATACATCCCCCACTTTACTATGAATCTTCTTAACTTGTAAATAGCCTTTATGATAATACCATCAGCCAATACCAAGGCTTATCAATACCACATACCCAAAAATATGTAATAGCCCCGGGTTAAAGTTCATGTCATAAATATAATAAAGTAAAAGTAATACTAAGGTCATGAGACATGTATTCCAAGCTTAATGTTGAGTAAAACATCCTAGTGGATGTCACTTTCAGTTTATTATGGCTAAGGATATTGGAAAAGGAAAAGAGGCATTAATTGGCATATATTTATGAAAAATAAAGGAAAAAAGGAGAAAAAATAGATGAAACATCACAAATTTTCATGAGAGGGAAATTGACGGAAAAACAGAGGAAAACGAAGAAAATAGAGGCCTCATTGATAAAAATATTATGAGGATCAATTCATGGATTTTGGTAGTTTATCTTCTATAATTTTAGTTTTGGGAGCTCTCTCTACTCTCTCATACAATTGCACACTTACAACATTCTTGGAGCATTCTAGCATTAGCGAAAGTACGAAAAGAAAGGAAAAGGAGGTACAAGGGAAACAAAGGACAAGCAAGGAAAGTTGCATCAATTTTCTTCAACAGGAAGACTTACAGATAATAGGTTACATGTGTCATTTCCTAGCTTGTTTGTGAATGCATGGTACATGCATTTGTGTATTTGGTTCTCTTGTTGTCATTGGCATGGGTTTTTCTAGGTGTGATAATGGTTTCAACGTTGCCTTCCCATTTCTGAATATCCGCGGTGTGATGGGATTGTTTTATTTGGTTGAGCTTTCAATCGCTAGAATGTTTTGGAATCAAGTGAGGTGGTCTTAGGAAAATTCCCAATGTTGGGGGTGGAGAAGTTTTAATCTTTGAGAAGACCTTGACAAGTGGGTGGAGACAAGAAAATTCCTCAAGGTATTGGTGACTAAACTCTAAGGCATCCAAACTTGTTTTTTGGCTTAGTGATCTCCTAACTAGTTTTGGTGGGATCACAGTAGTGTGAGGGTGGAGGTGGTTTAATATACATGAAGCCTTAGTTGTTTATGTCTTGGTTTTCTTATGTGATCTCTTGACCAGTTTCGGTGGGATCGCGATAGCCTGAGGGTGGAGGTGCTTTAATATTTGGGAAGCCCTATGTTGATGGTGTTGGAAATCCATCAACCAAGGCTCCCCAATGTGAAGTCCCAATTAGACCTCACACTATTTGGAATAGAATCCCCATTCGGAGTATCGACCCAATTTCCATATATTCTTATAGATTTTCCTTGGCTTTAGCTTTCAACAAGACCAAGAAGCGTGTATGTGCCTTTGTGAAAAGTGGGTCAGTGTGTCTAGTGAATGCTTGGTTACAGGTGCATCAAGGTTCTCCTACTGCAGAGGAAAGAAAGGTGAATCTTTAAGAGAGAGGTAATAGTACCACCCTACTAGAGATTCACACAAGCAAAAAGAGTATTGCCTAACATCGAGAAGAATATTCCAAATAGATTCAACGATTTATACAACCATTACAACACATTTTCAACTAGATAATCACTAAAAATAAACAAAATAGTTCAACTACATTAGCACAGGTGAAAGAAAACATGAATCATAAACACTCATAGAACAATCTTACAAATATTCACAATCCATGCATGAAAACATGTTCCACCAGGGTTCAAGTATTAAATAAAAGTCCCAAGATACATGTATACAACGAACATCACTATCTCCAGTAGTGGAGTATTGGAGCCATGACTTTCTTCCCAAAAGTACTAAATTTTCTCTGTGATGCCTTATGGGATAAGCCAAGGTGAAAAGTCCATTTATTATACAATGAGGGTGTATATATAAGAAATGGGGTGATCCTTCACCTCCCGTGACTCTTGGACTACCCTCCTCACTGTTCCACTTCTCCATGACCTTTTGACTTCCTACATGACTTTTCAAACTACATGAATGACTCTTGGACTTCCACTTTACATCATATTTCTCCAATATTGAATTATGTATTCCAAATAATGATGTGGCACATGATGACTCATGACATGACATTGATGACATGTACTGCAAGATGACATGGCAATTTCAAGCCATTCCTTGTTGTTGCTTTCTCTGTGTCTTCTAAAAGAAGGATCATGATCTTCTTCTTTGTTCTCCAAATGGATTAGAGATGAGGAGTCTTCAATGTAACTTGATCTCCAGTTGTTGTCTCAATTTGATGTCCCTTTTCTTCCTCTTGATTGATCAACTAGTCTTTGCAACTAATGAAGAGTATTATGGGATGGTCTCCTTCTCCATCTCCTTCAACATCATCTTGACATAGCATGACAAAGTACCTACATCTCCAATTCACTCATGACAAGTCGATACCAGTCCGATAAACCCCTAATATAAGAGGTTGCATGATGATCCACTGACTGAACTAGAATTGGGTAGCAGGCTAACGAAGAGGCTCAGTGACTATGCAATTGTGCAACTCAGGAAGTCAAGGGTCGGGTCTGAGCCTTGAGACTGTGAAATGTGTAGTTTAGGATGGACTGAGCAACTCCACTGCACAGTTATGGAGTTGAAGGAGCCAAGCTGAGGGATTGAAATTTTTTTATTTCTCTTGTGCAGTTCTCGAAAGAAGATGAGGCCAAGTGATTGGGAAATTATGTAGCTTAGGAGCAAGGTTGAGGCCTGAGCCTTGATACTACGTAATGCAGAGTTTTGGTTGGACAAGAGGGAGATTGGACAATTTTGGAGGTCAAAGGATGAGCTTGAGCATTGTGATTGTGTAGTGCATAGTCCTGCAAGGCAGAGACTAAGAATTGCATAGTTCCCAGTGATAAGGGTGTTTCTTGAGGGATGAGACTGCACAGTGCATAGTTCAGGCTAGGAAGAATGAGGTTGAGTAGCCCGGTTAGGGAGTTTTCCCAGTTGGACTAAGTGTTGGATCAATGAGATGAATATGAGAAAAAGAGAACTCTGTGCATGATCACACACTTAGATCACTTCATGAAATGACAAGGAACACTCAGAACATATGACCAACATACCTTCCTCAATTCAACAACTTTTTGACAACTCATACCAAGTGCAACACAAAAGATACACTTTGCAACAAAAGCAACGACAGTTATGCGACAGTGCTTGAAACTTTGAAAATGAGTGCGAAACATGTCTACATGACAATAATAACTCATTATTACAAATATTTCCCCTTGAAATAATTCAAAATCGGTTTTACGCGCTAAGTGATAGTTTTCATGGCAAAAGACGACACTTGTGATATGACAAGAAAAGTGTGAACGACACTTGCGATATGCTAGCAACACTAAAAGAAACTAAGGGAAAAAAAAGAAAACATGAAAATGAAACTAATTAGAGTGAAAGAAAGAATAAAAGATAGTCAAAAGCATGAAAATGACACTTGCAAAAGCAAGGGTGCACAAAACTAACAGTTTATAAAATTCACAGAAAAAAGTACAAATGCAGCTAGAAGTGAGAAACTATAAATGTCAATGCACACTAACTATTGACATGGATTGAACATAGCGCAAGAAATTTCTTAATGGATTGTGCTAGGGTTATTCAGGATTGCATGAAGGAATGCACTCATGAATTCATTGTGGATTGAGCATGTGTAAGTAGGTGACTTCGACACTTACAATCCAAAAGGGATTTCAAAGACTTAACAGAGCTAGAAGACACTATGGAAAGGTTGATCGCAAGATCCATAGTAGCCTCAAAAATTCAAGTATAGGAAAAACTTTGGAGGGTGTTTGTCACAACGGCCACACCCTAGTTATTTATGTCTACAGATCCCAAATTCATGCTTAGAATATGGCATGGGGGTGATTGGCTAAAAGAAAGATTTGGTTCATCTCAATCTATGGTAAGGTGGTACATGGAAGTCCCTAACTTGATTTTATTTTGCATCAATTAATATGAGTTATTTTCCTATTGTGTTCTATGAGAATTTCTATTTTTTATTATGGTGATTTTTTTGCCTATTTTGTCATGGTTATTAATCTAGTTATGTGTTGGTTATATGCATGGATTCAAAGGGTACTTTAGTTATGCCCTGTTCCAGATTTGATAACTATTTGACGCTTAATGAATGCATGGGATATCAAGTGTTATTGAAGTTATTATGAGAGGGAATTATACCTTCTTAGTGATTCTCAGATAATTTTCAGACTCCTATGTTTAGATATGCATTCGTGACTTGTCGATTACATTTTCCAATATGTTTGATGGAATGACTGTAATCGTTAGGCCTGTTTAGGTCAAGTCCTTGATCAAGCTGGTATGAATGACATTTTCTTCAATTATTTATCATTCTAGAAAGTATCAAGAACTTTTGGGTAGTGGTATGGAGGTTGGCTTAGAATTGTGGCTCAGTTCTTAGGACCCCAAGCATTAAACTGAGGATTTTGGGTCACAACCACACTCATGCAGGCTTATGTATGAGGTTGGGGGTTACAACTATTATCACTCAGGTTGTCCTTAAGCTCCGGAAAAGGATACGGCCGAGGTAACCACAAACCAACTTTGGGCTGCAGGTTCTAGCCCACCTGCAGTTAGATAGGGCTCTCTCTTTATGATTTTTAGCTTTGTTTAAAAGGATTTTAGGCTAGCTATTGGGTTCAGGGGGTTTGTTTTTGATTTTGGGTGGGAAGGAGAATACTCTCAGGCAGAGAGGCAAGGCATGTTCTGGAAACTTCAAACCATTGGGCGTGGAGTCAAAGAGTAGGACTACTGGCGCATTTTCTTGGTCACAAGACTAACATGGAGCAAGATAGCTGCATATGAAACAATTTTTCAAGTTTAAATGATGGAAAGGATGCCAAGGAATGAGAGGCAACAAAGAATCTCTCAAACAGGTTAGCAGAGGGAAGATGAATGAGCTCAGCCTAGGAGCAATTAAGAATTCCTAGTTAACGGTCATTCATATGTGAAATAGGTTAAACATGAGCCATAAAGGAATTCATATTCATGCCTAAATCAAGAGGAAAACATTAAGAAACCACAGAAACTGAGCGTAGAGTGCAGATATGCAATTTCTAAACCAATCTTTCTTTCTGTGATTTGTGCATATATGAAATGGAAATGACAGAGATGAGGAACACTTATTGTTTCATATAGCAGTGCAAGAATTCCATATTCACATCTTTAAACCAATTAAACACGATGCAGACAGCCATTCCTCCAAGCTTTCAGCAGTCTTTGATTATAGAAAATAACAGGTATGCAGTGCGAGTCTCTCCTGGAATACATAAGCCGACCAACCCTTTTAACAACACAGAGGGTGGTATTTATACAAAATTTGGATACAAAAATATCTAGACGAGAAGTTAATAGCTGATAACTTCTCTACCAACTCTTAAGGAGTGATTGATGAAAAGTAAATGCTAAAATAAATACAAATGCAACAGTTGTTCACTTTTGGCGGTAGATGTTGACTTTTGAGTCGGCGGGGCTACGTTCTTAGAAATCCGCGCTCTTGAGTTTGCCATCTCAGTGTTATTGCTTTGTACCTGCTCCCACCTGTCCTGCGCGTTCCTTCATTACTCTGTCCTGTGCATTCTGTGCCTTATCCTATGCTTCTTGCTGACCTGTATCTGACATAGATTTTGAAATGAACAAAAAGAGGCAAAAACTGAAATCACCTGGGCAATACGGCCAACATTGCCTACCACCAATTCTCAGAAGGCAACTGATGCCTTTGTATTTTGACAAGTGTTTCATCGGCCTCTGTGTACTTGTAATAACTGGGCGGCATATCAAACAGATGATTGACCTCATGCTCCAGGTAAAATAAGCTTTCCAGCTTGTCGTAGAGTGTCTGTCATGTAGGCGGCCCTGCCTCTGCTATAGAACTTGATGCAGCAGTAAGCTGATTTGTGACAAAATTATTTAGCCTGGTAGCATATTCGTCACATGTTAATAGTTTTCCAACGCTGGTCAACAGGCTGGGCAATCCTCTAATCTGTAGTGCTGCAAGCTTTACGTCAAAATTGTCTACATCTCTCTGTATATCCCGACATCTTGCCTCCAGAGTTTGCACCAAGCTTCTTAATGTGAGCACACTTTTTGCTGTTAATATGGCATATGTTCTGTTCATGATATGGAGTGCTGCCAGCTCTTCCCTAGTTTGATGATTCAGAAAGTTGATCATTCTGTTAGCCTGCTCAGGCATGTTTCCTAATGCTGCCTTGGCTCTCTGGCTTTCAAGCTTAGCACGGCCAATCAGTTCCACCTGTTCGTACATGGCCTGAATTGACCTCCATTGGCCAGTGATTGACTGATTTATTTTGGCCCACAGGATCTTCTTTATTTCAGCCAAAGTTTTGTCCAAGGATAATTCTTTCTCCAAGTTTTTGATTCTGTCCTTCAGGGCTTTGATTTCCCTTGATTGCTCACCCACCGTCATTTTGGACTTATCATATTTTTCTTCTAGTTTAGCCAGCTTTTCTTTGGCTTCCTTTATTTCTGTTGCCTGAAGTTTAAGTTTATTGACAGCTTCTGTCAAATCATCTACGCTCATGCTTGCTTCAGGTGCTGCTGTTGTTGATGTTGTAGCTTCTGTAGCTATTGTTGTGGCTGGAATAATTGGAGGGGTCACTGCTGCTTGTGATAGAGGATCAGCAACAGTTGGGATTGTTTGAGGAGGCTGGGAGGTCGACTCTCCCTGCTTTCCTTGCAGTGCTTGCTCCAACTCCCCTTCCAAATCGATTACTCTTTGGTTCAACTTCATCATCAAATCCAACTGATCCTCAGCTTCTTTTTCTTTCTGCATTTCTCCTGTTTGAGGGTGCTCAGTAGGAAGCAACCTCAATCTTTTCTTCAGTGCAGCAATATCATCATCTTTATTTTTCATAAGGGTCCTGATACCCTTAGGATCATGACCTAAGTCCACAATAATCTCCTCCAGTATTTTAATTCTATTATCCTTGGCTGTGGAGGACAATCTTTCAAAATACAGCTGAGTGTTGGTATTCTTCAATGATTCTTCTAACTCATGGGCCAATGTGGCCTTTTCAGTAAGTGTAGCATAAAGCATTTCAGCTGTCTGCTTGTGTAATTCTATTTGATCCATTGGGTGGATGTCCTTGGACAGGACCTCTAACCTCGTTTTAACAAAGTCTGCGGCCGATTGTGGCTGCTGAACCTTGGGCTTGAAGTGGCTCAGAATCATCTTTTCTTGCTTTATATCAAATGCTGCCATCAGTCTTTCTTGTTTGGCAGGTGTTGCCTTTAAAAATTGCTTATACAATTGCACCCTTAGTAGCTCATTTTGAGCTTTGATTTCTTTGAAGCTAGCCTTGGTGCTGGCTGGTTTTTTGCCTCTTTGAGTGGAGGAAGACACCTCCATGCCTTGTTGTCTATCTTGCTCTCGCTGAAAAGAGCTTGTTGGTGTATGCAGGCTTTTTTCCCTTCTCGGGCTTTCCACAATCTCTTCACTGACCTCCTCCTCAACCGGAGAATCATCCCTTTGTCTCTTTGATTTAGGCTGCTACACAGACCCACTAGCAGGTGTGGAATCTTGCCAGTCTCGCTTCCTACCCCTTTCCTCGTGGGCAGGCGTTTGCAAAGGTGGCACTTGTAGTGCCTCTGTTTGTTGAGGAGGGGTTTGCCCTTGAATTTTCTCCATTGAGGTGACCGGCTGTTCCGTGACCGTTTGCTCTGTCTCCATCGGTTCCTTCCCTTTGGCTGTACCTGTTGCTGATGTAGAAGCTCCTTGGGCAGCTTGTGAAGCTGTAGCTGTAGAAGTGCCCTCTTCAACTTGGTAAGGCAACTTGAAATTTACCTGGTCATCAAAATCTAAGTCAAGAATTTTTTCAAGATCCCTAGCAGTTTGTTCCAAGATTTCCTCTTGAGTTAATTCTTCCACTAAAGTTCCTTGCGCCCATGCATCTTGATTAGCATATTTTTCAATGTCTGGGTATTTGCAGTGGTCATAGGGTATCAACCTATATTTGACCCTTCTGGCATTAATGAAGCCAAGTGGGTCATAAGGGACCCACCAGAAACTCCTTTTCAATTTAAATTGATCCTTGAGTATTATGTTAGCCTCTTGCCAACCATCCTTCTTATTCATGATGAAGGGGCCTAGGCGATCTTTGAATTTCAGTTGTGCCTTCTTTTTGGTGCTGTGGAAGTGAGTCAACTCTGAATTTATAAGCTGCCTGTAGTATTCTAATGCAAACAGTCTCATTGGCACATATCTCGGGAGCCTGTATGGACACAGCTCAGAGCCATAAACTCTGATGATAGTATGGTCTTGATATAGGTACCAATCACCTAATTTGTAATTCTTAGACAGTTGTAAGGTCTTTTGCATTTCATAGGTTATTCTGGGAGGAGGAACCTTCATTAGGAGGTAGGAGACCGGATAGACAAACTGGTCAATGAATTCACAGTATGAATAAGGAGAGTGCTGGACTTGATGAAACACAGATGACCAAAAGACAACAGACCTCCTTTCTCCCTTTGAGTCCAGTTTCTTGATAGGGCATTGGAAAACTTCAGATTGATAAAACATGAACAAATGATAGATATAGGAGGAATATTTGAAGATTCCCTGCCTATCTAGTCTAGTGAGCTGGTCATGGATTTTATTTGATATGAACCTGGCATAATTGTACTTGACAGCAGGAGGCTGTCCTTGGCTGAAAGAAGACAATATAACCAGTACTGTCTCGTCTACGAGTTCAGTTGTTGTGAAGCCCAACACATAAGATATCATATCTACCAGTAGCTTGCCCACCTCATTGAAATGGTCATAAGGAAATGGAGGTGGTTCCTTTGGTTGGCAATCTGCCCTCATAAATGTCTTAGCAATCACTTCAATCTTGGTACCAGGGAACCAGGAGGCCTCTTCCAGCAAATTATTTATGGAGAAGGGCAATAGCGTCTGAGTCTCTTTGAAGTTCAACATCTGGTTGATGGAGTCAGGAGTAGTGTAGAAAAGTATGCTTCCAGATGAAGACTTAACAACCCTTTGACTAGGTTCATAATTTGCAGTGCAGAGGTGAATAATCTCAGGAAAAATATTCACAGAAGGGAGGAAAAAATGGGGCAGATTGGACTCCCAAATGCCATATATGTCAGATTTGTTTATGAAACTGTTTCTCAGCTGGCAGTAGGTGTGTAGATGATTCCTTTTGGCAACGAAGTCTTGAATAAGATAGTCTGTATCGGCCAAGGGCATGGACTCAAGCTCTTTGCTTGGCGGGTTGATGGGAGTAACGTTCAGAGCAAATGGAGTGGCCATTATGCAGCTTTTGAATGCTTGAGCTGAAGGAGGACTAATGTAACAACTGGCTATCAATTTTGCTTGTAATAATCAGCAGGAGTAGGTAATCTGAACTCAAATGTAACAGTAGCTGGACAGATTGAGAGTTTATGTTGTAAGAGACCAATTTTGCAAAGTTTTGGGGTCAATTTACCCTTTTCTTAGTGAATTCTCTGGAGCTAGAGACTGTGAAGAACAACGCAGAGGATCAGATGGCAATTTACAGCTTCAGTGAATGGATTTAAAGAGGGGAACAGGGTAAAAATGGGGAATGCTGAGCGGCCGTGAGATTTTTGTTGGGAGCCGAGCTTTAAACAGAATTCGTGCGCAAAAGTGTAAATGGGCATAAGGTTTCTGAGACTTTTCTGAAGCAAAGGGTTTCCAGTAGGTTTAATGGTGTCTCAGGTGTAGCAGAGTTACAATTTGGGGAATTTTTGCAGGTTCACACTATGTGGAACAGATAAAATGCAAGCACAGGAGCGAAAAGGGGAAAATATGGCAAATACCTGGTTTGAACGGCGCCGAAAGTTGATGAATTGATGCAAAGTAGGTTACGAACTTGAATTGTCGGCCGCAGCAGCTTAGTTGGTCGCCTTGAAGCTTTGGGAGTGAGCAAATGAATAAAACAGGGGACCAGAGCATTCAAATGAACCCATAAAAATGAATTACAACGGTCGTCCGCGCTCTTTTGAGCAAAAAATTGACATTTGGCGCTTTTGGCGCTTTTTCGGGATGACGTCAGCATGACATCATCGACGGGTCCCGGGGTACGAATGGATGACATGGTAGCATGGTGGCAGGGACACGGTGGCAAGGCGCGGGTACACAAAGTATGAGGTGGCAGCAATGTTGCACGGCAGCGGAGCGCGGAAGGTGACGTCATAGGGGAGGACGTGGCAGTGACGCCACGCAGGTGAGGGTGGTAAGTGGTTTTGGGCGCACCGCCTTAGTGCCTGGGCGGTTTTGGAGGGAGGGGCTCCGCCACACCCGAGAGCTTGACGTGTGGTGGGAGTACGATGGCAAAACCGCCAAACTCCCGGAAGCTAAGCCTCGGGCAGTTGGCACGTGAAAAGGCCCGCCCACCGTAGATCTGGGGCGGGCCAGATCCAACGGCCGGCGGGGCGGACAAGGTAACGGAGGGTTAGGGCGGGGACCCGCCCACTATTTTCTTTAGTTATTGATACAGCGGGGGGTTATAACTTTAATAAAGAGGGTTTGAGGGTTAGGCTTAAGCGGGGGTTAATTTAATGTTTAATACAGCTTTTTCTAAACATTAAACTTTTGAAAATAATGACTGCGGAGGGTAGAAATGAAAGGTTATCAGTTCAACGAGGGGTTAACTGATCCCAGGGAAAAGAATGAGGAAAGGTTAAATATAAGTCCCGGATGGACTTAATATTTCCCTAGATTTAGAACGTATGGCTATAGTGCCCAGGGGTGGGGGGTAAGATTTAGGGAACTACATAGTAAAATTAGGAGTTAATATGGATTGTGATGTGAAAGAAGAGCAGAAAGCTAAGTTTCAACAGTAAAACTTAGATATAGGGGTAAATGAATGTGGAAAAATGATTTTAGACAAGCAATGTGGCTTCTTTTCATTTAAGAAAGCCAACATTTTGACTTGATGTTTTACAAAAATGCAATGGAATGAGGACTTGTTGGGCAGATCCCAAGGTCCTTTGGGGGAATGTTAGTAAGAGGGTTCTTAGGGGGAATGAAGGGAAGTTAGACATGCTTCCAAAATTCTACCATTAAACACTGCTTTGCTACCTCCGCCACTGATAAGGTGAGTCTTCTTTGTCAAAGCCGAAACTGAAGATGATCTTTTCTGCAACCCCAGGCTACCTACCCAGCCTAATACACCTAGAATTTTTTGTTACTTCAGGAAGGGTGCACTTAGACTTGCAAACCCTGATTTTTTTTTTTTTTTTTTAATCTGCCTTTCCTATCTAAAACTACCCTTATTTCTTCCAAGGGCCCAGATTAAGCTGTTGGGCTCCTTCATTCTCTACCTAGTTGCTACTCTGCCAAGCCTAAAGCTGTTTGGACAGATACCTTCTCTATGTTCTAAAGCGTTGGAAAATTTAAACCTAGGGGAAACCAAGCTTAAGCTGTTTGGCTTTCCCTTAACTGAGAAATCATTCAAAAATGGAACTTTTGCAACATGGAAAAGATGAATATTTTTGGCACTTCCACTGTCAATCATGAAATATGAAACCTGTTGCAACAGGAGGCTAACAGTGGCTCCACTTGGGGATGGCCTTCCCTTGTGGAAGGCCAAGAACAGCAGGTCAGACTGCCTTAGTGTTCAACTGCTTCTGTATTCTAAAAAACTTTCCTTTGCTGGGTACTTTATTTATACACATGAAAGTACATTTGATGAGCTTAGGGCCTTCACTTCGGGCATCAACTGCATCAGACTGCTATACAAACAGAAAACTGAAATCCTACCTACCTACCCTAATCAGCACCTGTTTGATGGTTAGGTAAAATGAAACAACCAGTGCAACCACTTTAGCATTTGTAGAAGAAAACACATTGTTTGACTGATAGTTAGTGAAATCAGAAACATTGTCTGGTCATGTGCTCCCATACTCAAAATTGTGACATATGAAGGTATTTGCTGAATGTCCTGGTCTTCATAGAGAAAATATGTTGAAGATTTTGAGTTGAAAAGATTCTCCATGTAATCAGCTACAGGATCTATAAAAACATTATGTGGGAGAGTTTCTTCTGGGCTTGCTTTGTCTGATGGAACAACTGCATCCTTAGTAACAACCTCTGCAGCCAATACTTCATTCTTTCTCTTGAAAGTATGATCATCCTCAATCTGTATGTCAGAGGGTAATACAATTTCCTTATGACTAGGAGAAGGAAGATTTTGGAAGAACTCTTTAGGACTAGGAAAATCATATGACCGAATTTGAGAATGCAAAAATTCAATCTCATTCTCATGTTCTTCAACAACTAGGTCCAGGCAAGATATTCTGATTTGAGGCTGCTTTATGGTCTTGACTTTTAACAGCACAGATCTAACAAAATTTTCTTCAAGTTCATATTCTGATAACAACTTCTTGAATTGATTTACAGCTTGTTCAACCTCATCTCCCTCACACCCGGTCATCCTATCTAACTATTAATACTGCGAAATGAGATTACTTGGCTGTAAAACTGCTCAAAACTTTGAAAGTTTTTCCTTTGAGGTTCGCTCCTCCAGTGGAGTCCTAATTGTGAAGATGATGTGGAGTCGCCAGGTGGATGATCAACTTTGCAGTGCCTGATCTCTGTCCACCATCAAAGATCAGAACAAATCTTGAAAACAGTTCTGAAGGTTTGGTTCTTCCCCAGCGGAGCTTTCTTACCTTCTCTGTGAATTTTTCTGAGGATGTTCCCCAGTGGAGTCGCCATTATGTTATCACTCAGGTTGTCCTTAAGCTCCGGAAAAGGATACGGCCGAGGTAACCACAAACCAACTTTGGACTGCAGGTTCTAGCCCACCTGCAGTCAGAGAGGGCTCTCTCTTTATGATTTTTAGCTTTGTTTAAAAGGATTTTAGGCTAGCTATTGGGTTCAGGGGGTTTGTTTTTGATTTTGGGTGGGAAGGAGAATACTCTCAGGTAGAGAGGCAAGGCATGTTCTGGAAACTTCAAACCATTGGTTGTGGAGTCAAAGAGTAGGACTATTGGCACATTTTCTTGGTCACAAGACTAACATGGAGCAAGATAGCTGCATATGAAACAATTTTTCAAGTTTAAATGATGGAAAGGATGCTAAGGAATGAGAGGCAACAAAGAATCTCTCAAACAGGTTAGCAGAGGGAAGATGAATGAGCTCAGCCTAGGAGCAATTAAGAATTCCTAGTTAACAGTCATTCATATGTGAAATAGGTTAAACATGAGCCATAAAGGAATTCATATTCATGCCTAAATCAAGAGGAAAACATTAAGAAACCCCAGAAACTGAGCGTAGAGTGCAGATATGCAATTTCTAAACCAATCTTTCTTTCTGTGATTTGTGCATATATGAAATGGAAATGACAGAGATGAGGAACACTTATTGTTTCATATAGCAGTGCAAGAATTCCATATTCATGTCTTTAAACCAATTAAACACGATGCAGACAGCCATTCCTCCAAGCTTTCAGCAGTCTTTGATTATAGAAAATAACAGGTATGCAGTGCGAGTCTCTCCTGGAATACATAAGCCGACCAACCCTTTTAACAACACAGAGGGTGGTATTTATACAAAATTTGGATACAAAAATATCTAGACGAGAAGTTAATAATTGATAACTTCTCTACCAACTCTTAAGGAGTGATTGATGAAAAGTAAATGCTAAAATAAATACAAATGCAACAATTGTTCACTTCTAGCGGTAGATGTTGACTTTTGAGTCGGCGGGGCTGCGTTCTTAGAAATCCGCGCTCTTGAGTTTGCCATCTCAGTGTTATTGCTTTGTACCTGCTCCCACCTGTCCTGCGCATTCCTTCATTACTCTGTCCTGTGCATTCTGTGCCTTATCCTGTGCTTCTTGCTGACCTGTATCTGACATAGATTTTGAAATGAACAAAAAGAGGCAAAAACTGAAATCACCTGGGCAATACGGCCAGCATTGCCTGCCACCAATTCTCAGAAGGCAACTGATGCCTTTGTATTTTGACAAGTGTTTCATCGGCCTCTGTGTACTTGTAATAACTGGGCGGCATATCAAACAGATGATTGACCTCATGCTCCAGGTAAAATAAGCTTTCCAGCTTGTCGTAGAGTGTCTGTCCTGTAGGCGGCCCTGCCTCTGCTGTAGAACTTGATGCAGCAGTAAGCTGATTTGTGACAAAATTATTTAGCCTGGTAGCATATTGGTCACATGTTAATAGTTTTCCAGCGCTGGTCAACAGGCTGGGCAATCCTCTAATCTGTAGTGCTGCAAGCTTTACGTCAAAATTGTCTACATCTCTCTGTATATCCCGACATCTTGCCTCCAGAGTTTGCACCAAGCTTCTTAATGTGAGCACACTTTTTGCTGTTAATATGGCATCTGTTCTGTTCATGATATGGAGTGCTGCCAGCTCTTCCCTAGTTTGATGATTCAGAAAGTTGATCATTCTGTTAGCCTGCTCAGGCATGTTTCCTAATGCTGCCTTGGCTCTCTGGCTTTCAAGCTTAGCACGGCCAATCAGTTCCACCTGTTCGTACATGGCCTGAATTGACCTCCATTGGCCAGTGATTGACTGATTTATTTTGGCCCACAGGATCTTCTTTATTTCAGCCAAAGTTTTGTCCAAGGATAATTCTTTCTCCAAGGTTTTGATTCTGTCCTTCAGGGCTTTGATTTCCCTTGATTGCTCACCCACCGTCATTTTGGACTTATCATATTTTTCTTCTAGTTTAGCCAGCTTTTCTTTGGCTTCCTTTATTTCTGTTGCCTGAAGTTTAAGTTTATTGACAGCTTCTGTCAAATCATCTACGCTCATGCTTGCTTCAGGTGCTGTTGTTGTTGATGTTGTAGCTTCTGTAGCTATTGTTGTGGCTGGAATAATTGGAGGGGTCACTGCTGCTTGTGATAGAGGATCAGCAACAGTTGGGATTGTTTGAGGAGGCTGGGAGGTCGACTCTCCCTGCTTTCCTTGCAGCGCTTGCTCCAACTCCCCTTCCAAATCGATTACTCTTTGGTTCAACTTCATCATCAAATCCAACTGATCCTCAGCTTCTTTTTCTTTCTGCATTTCTCCTGTTTGAGGGTGCTCAGTAGGAAGCAACCTCAATCTTTTCTTCAGTGCAGCAATATCATCGTCTTTCTTTTTCATAAGGGTCCTGACACCCTTAGGATCCTTAGGATCATGACCTAAGTCCACAATAATCTCCTCCAGTGTTTTAATTCTATTATCCTTGGCTGTGGAGGACAATCTTTCAAAATCCAGCTGAGTGTTGGTATTCTTCAATGATTCTTCTAACTCATGGGCCAATGTGGCCTTTTCAGCAAGTGTAGCATAAAGCATTTCGGCTGTCTGCTTGTGTAATTCTATTTGATCCATTGGGTGGATGTCCTTGGACAGGACCTCTAACCTCGTTTTAACAAAGTCTGCGGCCGATTGTGGCTACTGAACCTTGGGCTTGAAGTGGCTCAGAATCATCTTTTCTTGCTTTATATCAAATGTTGCCATCAGTCTTTCTTGTTTGGCAGGTGTTGCCTTTAAAAATTGCTTATACAATTGCACCCTTAGTAGCTCATTTTGAGCTTTGATTTCTTTGAAGCTGGCCTTGGTGCTGGCTGGTTTTTTGCCTCTTTGAGTGGAGGAAGACACCTCCATGCCTTGTTGTCTATCTTGCTCTCGCTGAAAAGAGCTTGTTGGTGTATGCAGGCTTTTTTCCCTTCTCGGGCTTTCCACGATCTCTTCACTGACCTCCTCCTCAACCGGAGAATCAACCCTTTGTCTCTTTGATTCAGGCTGCTGCACAGACCCACTAGCAGGTGTGGAATCTTGTCGGTCTCGCTTCCTGCCCCTTTCCTCGTGGGCAGGCGTTTGCAAAGGTGGCACTTGTAGTGCCTCTGTTTGTTGAGGAGGGGTTTGCCCTTGAATTTGCTCCATTGAGGTGACTGGCTGTTCCGTGACCATTTGCTCTGTCTCCATCGGTTCCTTCCCTTTGGCTGTACCTGTTGCTGATGTAGAAGCTCCTTGGGCAGCTTGTGAAGCTGCAGCTGTAGAAGTGCCCTCTTCAACTTGGTAAGGCAGCTTGAAATTTACCTGGTCATCAGAATCTAAGTCAAGAATTTTTTCAAGATCCCTAGCAGTTTGTTCCAAGATTTCCTCTTGAGTTAATTCTTCCACTAAAGTTCCTTGCGCCCATGCATCTTGATTAGCATATTTTTCAATGTCTGGGTATTTGCAGTGGTCATAGGGTATCAACCTATATTTGACCCTTCTGGCATTAATGAAGCCAAGTGGGTCATAAGGGACCCACCAGAAACTCCTTTTCAATTTAAATTGATCCTTGAGTATTATGTCAGCCTCTTGCCAACCATCCTTCTTATTCATGATGAAGGGGCCTAGGCGGTCTTTGAATTTCAGTTGTGCCTTCTTTTTGGTGCTGTGAAAGTGAGTCAAATCTGAATTTATAAGCTGCCTGTAGTATTCTAATGCAAACAGTCTCATTGGCACATATCTCGGGAGCCTGTATGGACACAGCTCACCGCCATAAACTCTGATGACAGTATGGTCTTGATATAGGTACCAATCACCTAATTGTTAATTCTTAAACAGCTGTAAGGTCTTTTGCATTTCATAGGTTATTCTGGGAGGAGGAACCTTCATTAGGAGGCAGGAGACCGGATAGACGAACTGGTCAATGAATTCACAGTATGAATAAGGAGAGTGCTGGACTTGATGAAACACAGATGACCAAAAGACAACAGACCTCCTTTCTCCCTTTGAGTCCAGTTTCTTGATAGGGCATTGGAAAACTTCAGATTGATAAAACATGAACAAATGATAGATATAGGAGGAATATTTGAAGATTCCCTGCCTATCTAGTCTAGTGAGCTGGTCATGGATTTTATTTGATATGAATCTGGCATAATTATACTTGACAGCAGGAGGCTGTCCTTGGCTGAAAGAAGACAATATAACCAGTACTGTCTTGTCTACGAGTTCAGTTGTTGTGAAGCCCAACACATAAGATATCATATCTACCAGTAGCTTTCCCACCTCGTTGAAATGGTCATAAGGAAATGGAGGTGGTTCCTTTGGTTGGCAATCTACCCTCATAAATGTCTTAGCAATCACTTCAATCTTGGTACCAGGGAACCAAGAGGCCTCTTCCAGCAAATTATTTATGGAGAAGGGCAATAGCGTCTGAGTCTCTTTGAAGTTCAACATCTGGTTGATGGAGTCAGGAGTAGTGTAGAAAAGTATGCTTCTAGATGAAGACTTAACAGCCCTTTGACTAGGTTCATAATTTGCAGCGCAGAGGTGAATAATCTCAGGAAAAATATTCACAGAAGGGAGGAAATAATAGGGCAGATTGGACTCCCAAATGCCATATATGTCAGATTTGTTTATGAAACTGTTTCTCAGCTCGCAGTAGGTGTGTAGATGATTCCTTTTGGCAATGAAGTCTTGAATAAAATAGTCTGTATCGGCCAAGGGCATGGACTCAAGTTCTTTGCTTGGTGGGTTGATGGGAGTAACGTTCAGAGCAGGTGGAGTGGCCATTATGCAGCTTTTAAATGCTTAAGCTGAAGGAGGACTAATGTAACAACTGGCTATCAATTTTGCTTGTAATAATCAGCAGGAGCAGGTAATCTGAACTCAAATGTAACAGTAGCTGGACAGCTTGAGAGTTTATGCTGTAAGAGACCAATTTTGTAAAGTTTTGGGGTCAATTTCCCCTTTTCTTAGTGAATTCTCTGGAGCTAGAGACTGTGAAAAGGCCCGCCCACCGTAGATCTGGGGCAGGCTAGATCCAACGGCCGGCGGGGCGGACAAGGTAACGGAGGGTTAGGGCGGGGACCTGCCCACTATTTTCTTCAGTTATTGATACAGCGGGGGGTTATAACTTTAATAAAGAGGGTTTGGGCTAAGCGCGCAGGGATGTAACTTTGGAACGATGGGTTTGAGGGTTAGGCTTAAGCAGGGGTTAATTTAATGTTTAATACAACTTTTTCTAAACATTAAACTTTTGAAAATAATGAATGCGGAGGGTAGAAATGAAAGGTTATTAGTTCAACGAGGGGTTAACTGATCCCAGGAAAAAGAATGAGGAAAGGTTAAATATAAGTCCCGGATGGACTTAATATTTCCCCAGATTTAGAACGTATGGCTATAGTGCCCAGGGGTGGGGGGTAAGATTTAGGGAACTACATAGTAAAATTAGGAGTTAATATGGATTGTGATGTGAAAGAAGAGCAGAAAGCTAAGTTTCAACAGTAAAACTTAGATATAGGGGTAAATGAATGTGGAAAAATGATTTTAGACAAGAAATGTGGCTTCTTTTCATTTAAGAAAGCCAACATTTTGACTTGATGTTTTACAAAAATGGAATGGAATGAGGACTTGTTGGGCAAATCCCAAGGTCCTTTGGCGGAATGTTAGTAAGAGGGTTCTTAGGGGGAATGAAGGGAAGTTAGACATGCTTCCAAAATTCTAACATTAAACATTGCTTTGCTACCTACGCCACTGATAAGGTGAGTCTTCTTTGTCAAAGCCAAAACTGAAGATGATCTTTTCTGCAACCCCAGGCTACCTACCCAGCCTAATACACCTAGCATTTTTTGTTACTTCAGGAAGGGTGCACTTAGACTTGCAAACCCTGATTTTTTTTTTTTTAATCTGCCTTTCCTATCTAAAACTACCCTTATTTCTTCCAAGGGCCCAGATTAAGCTGTTGGGCTCCTTCATTCTCTACCTAGTTGCTACTCTGCCAAGCTTAAAGTTGTTTGGACAAATACCTTCTCTATGTTCTAAAGCATTGGAAAATTTAAACCTAGGGAAACCAAGCTTAAGCTGTTTGGCTTTCCCTTAACTGAGAAATCATTCAAAAATGGAACTTTTGCAGCATGGAAAAGATGAATATTTTTGGCACTTCCACTGTCAATCATGAAATATGAAACCTGTTGCAACAGGAGGCTAACAACAACCACACTCATGAAGGCTTGTGCATGTGGTTGGGGTGTTAGGTCACTGAAAAATTTGTTTAGATCAGTGTGTTTTCACCTTGGGTGGTTCTTTGGCCCCTGAGTGCCTTGGAAGCCTTATAGGATGTCATTTTGTGGCTAGTAAGTTCTAGTTATTGGCCCCACTTCCATAAACCAAGCTTGGAGGTTGGTTCATATCATAGTAACTCTTCCTCCTATGTTTACCCTAGAAAGCTAGTGAAATTGGGTAAACGTGGAAGGGGTGGTTATAGACTAGTATCCAAGCGAGGTTCAAGACTTGGACGGGATGGGCAGAATTTGTTTTTCATTCATGCATGTAAGTTTTACATTTGTTTGTTTTGCATGCATTATAATAGTCATTGTTGTAGTAGTGTCGTCATGTAGAGGTTTTGTAAGACCTTCCTCCCACATCCACCCAAGTAACCATGCCAATTGGGGTAAACATGAGACGAGAGCCTACTATGGTCATATTTGACCTCCTAGGTAACCTTAAGGAAGTGGAATTGATGTAACATCACACACAACCATCCAACATCATCAAAAAAACCCTCAAGAGATAAGTCAGCCACTCAAACAACATGTCCCTAGTTCCCACTATTGCTCTTGACAATTGAAGGCTTAGTTGCTCTCATGCAATGGGCAAGGGAGTGACCAGAGACCTAAAGTCACTCTAATAGGCCTACCTTACAGTGACTATAGATGAAACTTGCTAGTTTTGTGCCAGTGACTCCAGGATTCGAGCCACTTTTTTAGGCCTAGAGCCCAGGCCACCACCCAGAATGGAATGAAAGATTAGAATTAAGTAAAGTACAAGGAAACAATGATGCAAAAGTAAATATTTGATCAAGGCCTTAACTAGACCTCTACTAGCCATGAAAGGCATTTCATCAAACATATCATTGACATGTAACCTACAGTTTTAAACAACAAAGTTAAGTGTAAAGATCTCGCGCTTATCTGAGAATCACCATGAAACATTGTTTCCTCGTGTCATTTGTTGCCTTATCACTTATTAGGTCATAGATACAATATCCATTCAAATACAAGTAAAAACATGTTGAGATGCAAACATAGTTGTTGCCATAAAATGAACATATAACCAGAATAATAGGAACATAATTACAATAAACATATCTTCCATAAAAATCCATATATACACCAGTACATTTACACCTAAAAATCAATAAAATGGATTTCTCATTAATCAATGAAATGAATTGACCAGAGATGGGACTATCACGTTCCACCTGAAAACACATTGGTTGATCCAAGTCTCTCTTCAGCCAATCACCCTCATTCCATATTCAAAACATGAATGTGGGACTCCTAGAACACATCGAAAACACCAATCAATGTGGATGCCACCAGATTTCTCCTCCTACACCATGAGGATTTGAGTGCCTCCTAGTCTTTCATGCTTTACAGTGCATCCATAGTCTGATCCAGGGATCACCAGGCTCTACACCAAGACATACTCTCCTAGATTTACCATGAATTCCATCCCATAATCACTAAGCCCAACGGAGAGAAAATGCACCTCTTGGCTTTACTATATATCCCGCCATTCACCGACAAGGATTCCTAGGCCAACTAAGGCACACAATATGGCTTTACCCCAACCCATAGTCTGGTTTAGGCGATTAATAGTCTAGTGGCTTCATGCATCCTTAGTCTGATTCAGGGACCACTACCACCATGTGTTTGTTAATTCAGAGATCCACCCACTCAGCTTCGAATCCAATCCATCCATCCCACAAAAACCACATGAGAGAACCCATCTCATCAAAGCTATCAAGAAATGGCATGCCTAGGCTAAAAATACTGTCACACCTAGAAAAACCCATGTCATGGTAGAAAGGAAACACCTGCATGCCAAATCTAGCAAGGAAAATACACATGCAAGTTGATACCTACAATGAAACCTATTGTAGCTGCTTGATCTTTGCTTCCTCTTGCCTTCATTTCCCTTCTTGCTCCAATGGCAAAGTTCTCCAAGAAAATTCTTGTTGGGTTGTGTTATTCTTTCCATGACTAGCCCACGTAGTGAACCGGGGGGTTTAGAGGCGGGGCGGGTAGCCCCCCTCTAGGGGGTCTGGGGCAGCACCCTGGGAAATTTTTTTTTGGACCCTATATTAGGTTGGGCGAACCTACCTATGGTTTTGTGCATGATTTTCGCACATGGTTTTGGAAGCGATGGTTTTCAGTCCATGGTTTTGGATGTGATGGTTTTCGGTCCATGGTATTGGATGCTTCAACATGTATAAATATGTATTGTAACATTGAAAGGAACATAATGAAAAATCAAGTTGATAGTCCCGGTTTTCGGATCTAGGGGAAAATCTTTGTGTATATGTGTTTTATGTGTTATGCTCTCACATTGTTTATTTTTTGTGTTTTAGAATTTGTATGCAGGTAATTTTTGTACAAGGTAAAAACCTACATTTGGTATCAGAGCTATTTTGGCTTCAAGGGGATGCCTTTGTTGCTGAGGGCTTTCGCTCGAGCCTGTGTTAGACCCCATTAAGTGGGAGATCTACGGGATCGATTCTGGTGGTGAAAGAAGATGGCAAGCAGTGGAAAGATAGAGATCGAGAAATTTAATGGTTAGAGTTTTGAGTTGTGGAAACTCAAGATGGAGGATCTGTTGGTGGATAAAGATCAGTGGATTGAGGTAGATCTAGGTACTAAACCAATAGGAGTGTCTGATGAAGAATGGAAGAAGTTGGATCGGAAGGCAAAGAGCATAATAATATTGTGTGTCTCAGATTTAGTATTGTTGAATGTATCAGGGGAAGCTACGATGAAGGCTGTGTGGGACAAGTTAGGGACTTTGTACCAATCTAAGTCTCTGGTAAATAAACTATTTCTACGAAAAAATCTATATAACCTGAGGATGAAAGATGGAGACTCGTTGATAGAGAATCTGAATGCGTTTAATACTATGGTAAGTTATTTATCGTCTGTTAATATCAAAATTTTAGATGAAGATAAGTGCATTAGTTTGTTATGTTCTCTACCAAATTCGTGGGATGGTCTAGTTATTGCAATAGGTAGTAATGCAACTGCCTTGCAGTTTGATGAAATAGTCTCATCCTTGCTGATGAAGGAGATCAGACGAAAAAATATGAGGAGCCAGAATGGTGATGCCTTGTATGTTCAAGGGCGGTCCCAGAACAGAAACAAAAATAAGTCATCAAGTGGGAGATCTAAATCTAGAGGGAGATCTAAATCTCTAGGAAAACCTGTAAAGGTGGTGTGCTAGAAATGTGGAAAGGAAGGGCACTACAAAAGGGACTGTAAATCTAAACCTCTTGACAAAGGAAAGGGATCTGATGATGCTCCTTCTGCAGAGGCGAAAACCACCTCAGATGAAGGTGGGGATGTGTATTTGGCTTCTTCAAGTGCACATGTAGATCATGAGGCACGGTTGATTGACTCAGGTGCATCCTTTCACTTCACTCCGCATAGAGAGTAATTCTGTGAGTATGAGAAATATGATGGTGGTGATTTCTTCTTAGGGGATGATAGGAAGGCTAGAATCGTTGGTCGTGGAAAAGTAAAGTTGAAGTTGCAAGGTGGAAGGGTTAGAAAACTTTCAGGTGTTCTACATATTCCTGCAATGGCCAGAAATCTAATTTCTGTAAGGAAGCTAGATGATGTAGGTGTAAAAACAGTGTTTGAGAAGGATACCTGCAAGATGGTTCGAGGATCACTGGTATTGATGCGGGGAGTTCAGATTGGAACTCTGTGCAAGCTGCAAGGTAGCACTATTGTTGATGGGTGCAACAGTTCTGTGGTTCCTGAAAGTGGAGTAGAAAATCTAGTGGTCTCTGGAGAAAAGACCATGTTGTGGCATCAAAGGCTTAGACCTATTGGAGAGAAGGGCCTTTGAATACTTCATGGTAAAGGTATGGTAGAAGGTATGAGTAATAGCTCTCTGGATTTTGATTTCTGTGAAAATTGTGTACATGGGAAGCAGAATCGGGTGAGTTTCCCCTCTGGTGGTAAGAGGGCGAAACATATATTAGAGCTTGTGCACAGTGATTTGTTTGGACCTGTGAAGGTTCCATCACTGGGTAAGTCTGTGTACTATGTATCATTTATATATGACTTCTCAAGGAATACATGGACATATTTCCTTAAGAAGAAATATGAAGTCTTTGATAGGTTTAAAGAATTTAAAGCTCTGGTGGAAAACCAGACAGAGAAGAAGATAAAAGTGTTGAGGACAGATAATGGTGGAGAGTTTTGTAGTAAGGTATTTGAAAAATTTTGTAAGAAGTGTGGTATAGCATGGCAAAAGACTACTCCATATCCACCTCAGTAAAATGGAGTTGTAGAAAGAATGAACAAGACATTGATGGAAATGGCAAGAAGCATGGTCAGTGGTGGCAGGTTGGGACAGGAATTCTAGGTAGAGGCGGTGGAGACAGCATGTTACCTAGTCAATAGATCGCCTTCATCAGTGTTGGAGGATAAGACTCCATAAGAGGTATGAACTGGCAAGAAACCCTCTCTTTCACATCTGAGGGTATTTAGATGTGATGCATATGTACATGTTCCAAAGGAGAAACAAACCAAATTGGATAGTAAATATGAAAAGTGCATCTTTATTGGGTATAAGGATGGTTTAAAGGGTTACAAGCTTTGGAACTCAGTAACAAGGAAGGTTGTGTACAGCTGAGATGTGGTGTTCAGAGAGGTGAAACATGCTATTAAACATGAAGTCCAAGCAAAGGAACCTGAGAAGATAGAGTTTGAGCTAAAGGAGGAAGAATCAGACTCTACAACAGAGGAGGAATTAGAAGATGAAGAGACACAAACTTCAGGTGTGAGAAGATCAGTTTGAGAAAGAAGGCAGTCATAAAGGTATAGTCCATCTGCTTTCTCTTCAAATTTTTCTTTATCTATGACTAATGATGATCCCATAACTGTGAAGGAAGAAGTGGATTCAGAGGATGGAAAACTCTGGGAAGAGCCCATGGTTGATGAAATGGCATCTTTGCACAAAAATGAGGCTTGGGATCTAGTGGAGTTGCCAGCTGGAAGGAAACCCATTGGCAGCAAATGGGTGTTCAAGAAGAAGACAAATGTAGAAGAAAAGGTGGAGAAATACAAAGCTCAGTTGGTAGCGAAAGGTCATTCCCAAGTGCCGGGAATTGATTTTGGTGATATTTTTTCTCTTGTTGCCAAGGTAGCTTCTATTAGATTACTTTTATTTGTTGCTATTGCTTTTGAGTTTGGGGTAGAACAGATGGATGTGAAGACAACATTTCTTCACAGGGATCTGGAAGAGGAGATCTACATGAGGCAACCTGAAGACATTGTGGTGAAGGGTAAGAAAGAACTGGTATGCAAGTTAAAGAAGCCTCTGTATGGGTTAAAACAGTCACCAAGGATGTGGTATAAGAAATTTGATACATTTATATGGAGACTTGGCTTCACCAGAAGCAAAGAAGATCACTTTGTGTATTTTAAATTAATTTTTGACTGTATTATTTATTTGGTCTTGTATGTGGATGATATGTTGCTGGTTGGAAATCACAAAGAAATTATCTAGGATTTGAAGACCCAATTGTCCTCCAAATTCGACATGAAAGATCTTGGTGTTGCAAACTATATTTTGGGCATGGAAATTAAAAGAGATTAGACAAAGAGGAAGCTCTAGTTAAACCAAAGGAAGTATGTCGAGACAATATTGTAGAGGTTTAATATGGAGGATAGTAAACTAGTGAAGGTTCCTATTCCTGTAGGTGTAAAGTTATCTGTTGAATAGTGTCCCAAGACACAAGAAGAGGAAGAGGATATGTCCTGTGTTCCATATGAAAGTGCAGTTGGTAGCCTGATGTATGCGATTGTCTGTATTAGACCAGACATTGCACATGTAGTATGAGTATTGAGCAGATTTATGTCAAAACCAGGGAAGGAGCATTGGATAGCAGTGAAGCGGGTTTTCAGGTATTTGTGTGGCACTAGTGATTATGGTTTGTGCTACCAAAGAAGACTAGGATTGGACAGAGTTTTGGATATTCGTGGCTTTGTTGGTGCGGACTGGGCTGGAGATCTAGATCAGAGAAGATCTACAAGTGGGTATGTGTTTAACCTATTTGGAGGTGCAATCAGTTGGATGAGTAAGAAATAATTTGTAGTGCCACTATCAACTACAAAGGCAGAATACATGGCAGCCACTCATGCAAGCAAGGAAGTAGTTTGGTTGCAGAGATTGTGTTCAAGCATGGGGTTAGTACAAGGAGCTATAAGGATAGACTGTGATAGCCAAAGTGTAATTTTCTTGGCAAAGAACCTTGCTTACCATTCAAAGACAAAGCACATTGATGTTCAGTATCACTTTGTGAGGGATATGATAGAAGACAAAAAGGTGTTGCTGGTAAAGGTGGACACTTTGAAGAATACTACAAATGCATTGACAAAATATGTGAGCTCTAAGAAGTTCGCTTCGTATAGAGAAAAAATGGGCATTACAGGGCTGGATAAATGACTAAGCTCTCTTGTGGCTCCCTGTGGAAAGAAAATAAAAAGTGGGAGAATGTTGGGTTGTGTTATTCTTTCCATGACTAGCCCATGTAGCCCCCTTCTACAGGGTCAGGGGAAACACCCTAGGAAAAAAAAATTTGGACCCTATATTAGGTTGGGCGGACCTACCTATGGTTTTGTGCATGATTTTCGCACATGGTTTTGGAAGCGATGGTTTTTGGTCCATGGTTTTGGACGTGATGTTTTTTGGTCCATGGTACTGGATGCTTCGGAATGTATAAAAATGTATTGTAACATTGAAAGGAACATAATGAAAAATCAAGCTGGTAGTCTCGGTTTTGGGTTCCAAGGGAAAATCTCTGTGTATATGTGCTTTATGTGTTATGCTATCGCATTGTTTATTTTCTGTGTTTTAGAATTCGTATGTAGGTCATTTTTGTACGGGGTTAAAACCTACAATTCTAAGTGTCCAAGAGTATGAGAGAGAGAGAGAATAATGAAATAGCTCCAAAGATAAGCTCACAAAATTTTATCAACTGATCCTCGGAAGCCTTTTTATGAATGAGGCCTCTATTTCATTCATTTTCCATTATTTTCCTTAATTTTCCTGCTCACATGCAACCTATGACCTTTCACCTCCCTTTTCTCCTAATTTCCATTATTTTCATAAATAAATGTGCCAAAATTCCTTAGTCATTTCCTTTGACAATTTCCTTAGCCATAAAAAACCAAGTGAAAATTCCCTAGGATGTCTTGCCCAACATTCAGCTTCAAATAAGTGTCCCAGTCATCCGTGCTTATTGTTTTTAACATTTATTACATGGAATTTCACCAGGGCTGTTACATAACCCTCCCCCTTGGGGGACACCGTCCTCGGTGTTCAATCACACATATATCTCAACAACCTGTTGAAAGAAGACATACTACTTATGGAGCTTTATGACACAACTCGATGCAGTTTTTGCAATGAAATATCTTCTCAAGACATAACATCATGAAAACATGACAACATACCACATAGTGGAGCTTAATAACACAACTGTCTATGATATTTACAATGATCATCCTGCTGAGTGCCAACTCATATAACATCATAGTTTCATGACAACATAACCACATGATAGGATAATAACATAAAGCCCATACCACATAGTGGAGCTTTATAACCCATCTCATTATGGTATTTACATCCATGCACGAGTGTACTTATAGCAACATCATCAAAATATATATATGAAAATGTATGCCAAATCATATACCAAAGCATATATCAAACTTATACTAAGATCATATCTAACAATATATCAAAACATCATATAGCATACATCAATCATCATAAAGCATATACTAAACCACCATAAAACAAACACTAAACCACCATGAAGCATATTCCAAGCCATCATAAGAAAATATTAAACCACCATAAAGTAACTACCAATCATCATAAGCAATGACTAAACCACCATATCAAAGTTGCTCTGCCTCAACCAGAAAACAAGGAAGGATACATGGCCCGCATCTAATTCGCTATCTCCCATGTAGCTTCATCAGGTGCAAAGTGCTTCCATTGCAGTTTAACTTGCTCTATCTCTTAGTTCTAGAACATGAGCACCTTTTCCTACAATATACAATGAGGCTTCGGCTGGAATTCTCCATCTAGTTCCACCTGCAATACAAACCAATCAATCACATGATCAACATCCTTAACATACTTCTTAAGCAATGAGACATAGAAAAAATCATGGACTTTCACTATTAAAGGCACTGCAAGTCGATAGGCTACTAGCCCAATCATCTCTTTGATACTGAAGGGTCCACAAAATTGTGGTACCAACTTGGCACATGAGCCAATCCATAAGGAGATCCTATTTAGTTTGATGCACAAGTACACATGTTCCCCAACCTGAAACTCCTTGAACAACTTGTTCCTATTTTCATAACTCTTCTTCCTATCATGTGCTTCCTTGAGATTCTTCTTGATCACCTGCATCTCTTATTCCATGTCTTCAAACATATTTGGTCCAATTATTACTCTTCTAACTAGATCACTCCAACTAAGGGGTGTGTTACAATTCCTCCCATATAATGCCTCAAAAAGAGTCATCCTCAGTAACTCTTGATAACCGTTTTTGTATGAAAACTTGACCAAAGGGAGATACTCTTCCCAATTCCTCTACTAGTGCATCACATACATCCTCAATATGTCCTCTAATATCATGTTGACCCTCTCTGTTTTTCCATCTGTCTGTGGATGTTAAGTTGTTCTGAAGTCCAACTCTGTACCCAAACCTACAAATTACTCCTTCCAAAACTTGGAAGTGAGCTTTGTGTCTCTATCTGACACATTCTTCTTTGGCACACCATGTACTCTAACCACGTCTTGGATGAATACCTGTGCCACATCACTAGCTGAGAACACAGAATTCACCGGAGCAAATTGTGCAACCTTTGTTAACTTGTCCATAATGACCAAGATGGAATCATGTTGTTTCACTATCTCTCGAAACAATGTGATGAAATCCATGGAAATGGCCTCCCATTTCCACCCGAAAATAAAGATTCGTTGTAGCAGTTAACCTAGATGTTTGCACTCTACTTTCACTCACTGATAGTTGTAACATATCACCACAAACTCTGCTACATCCCTCTTCAAATTTAGCCATAATATCTCTTCACCGCTATGAGTGTCTTCTGATAACTTGGGTGACCTGGATAAGCTTTTGCATGAAACTCCCTCAATGTCACCTTCTCGAGCTCACTGCTATTTGGTACATATATCCTATCTGGGAACCTGACCAATGCCTCTGTTATAAGACAATAGTCCATGCCCTGTGCACCTGTACCCGTACCTTTACCTCCACATGTACCTGTAGCACTACATGTACATGTACCTGTACCTATACCTATACACGTACCTGTACCATGACCTGTACCTATACCTATACTATCATCCTGCTACAACCTATGCACAATCTCCATATACTTGACATTCTCCTATCATGCTTGCAAGATCCTATCTTGTAAGTCCATCGCATAGGAGCTCATAGCTTCCAAGTGATGTATCTATACTAGTGTGTTGAGAGCATCTGCTGCCCTTTCTCTTTACCCTTGATGTACCTGATCTCAAAGGAAAACTCATTGATCGTGGCAAACCACCTAGCCTACCCAGAATTTAGATTCATCTGGTCAAACAAATACCTCAACCCAATTTGATCACTCATAAGCACAAACCACCTGCCAAGAAGATAGTACCTCTACATATTCAGTGCATGCATAATCGTTGCTAACTCAAGATCATGTGTTGGGTAGTTCTGCTCATGCGCGTTCAATTTCTGGGACTCATAACATACCACATGTTCATCTTGCATAAGGAATCCACCAAGCCCTCTCTTCCAAGCATCTGTAAATACTACGAACTCTTTCTCAGGATCTGCAATCTGTAGTACTGGTGCATGTGTCAGAAACTGCTTGAGCTACCCAAAGCTAGCCTCACACTCTTGAGCCAATTCAAACTTATTACCTTTCCTCTTCAATGCTATGATAGGATAATCAATCTATGAGAATTTCTTGATGAACCTCCTATAATAGCTTTCCAGACCCATGAAAGATCTCACCTCATCCACATTCTTAGAAGCTACCCACTCCATGATGACCCTTATCTTCTCTAGATGTACGGCAATACCCTCCTTGGAGACAACATGTCTCAAGTACTATACCACAGTCTGAAAGAAGCTACAGTTGTTGAGATTAGCATATAACTGATGCTCTCTCAACAGCCTAAACACTGCTGCTAAGTGCTCGACATGCTCTTCCTCATTTTTAGAATATACTAGTATATCATCAATGAACACAATAACAAACTTATCCAAATATGGACGCAACACACTATTCATCAAACACATGAATGTAGTTGGGGAATTAGTTAAGCCAAATGGAACCACAACAAAATCATAATGCCCATACCTGGTCCTGAACACAGTCTTGTAAATGTCCTCCTGTTTGATGCATACTTGATGGTATCTGGATCTCAAGTCAATCTTGGAGAACACTGCTGCTCCCTTCAATTGATCGAACAAGTCATCAATCCTTGGAAAATGATATATGTTCTTGATAGTCGCTTTTTTCAGTTGCCTGTAATCAATGCATAATCTGAGGGTACCATCTTTCTTCCTCACAAACAAGACCGGTGCACCCCAAGGTGATACACTTGGCCTAATGTATCCCTTGTCCATCATTTCCTTCAATTGCAATTTTAACTCAACTAACTCAGGTGTGCTCATCATGTAAAGTTCTTTCAATGTTGGAGCTGCCCCTAGCACTAACTCAATCAAAATGTCTACCTCCCTATGAGGTGGCAACTCTGTAACGTCCTCAAGGAATACATCCCAAAGTTGCTACAACATTGAGTACATGTTCAACACATCTACATCCTCATCCTCCTTACCCTTAACGATAGAAATGTGTACTGCAAATAGCTTGCAAGACTTTTAGTTCCCCATTGTCATAAACACTTTCAATAGCTTTGTCATAGAAATCAACCTTGGTTCTATGTACATACAACCAATCCATTCCCAATAACATATGGTATGAACCCAACGGTAATACATTCAAATGGGTTGTTGTATGCATACTATTTAAGTCAAATGCACAAGCTCTTACCCAATAAAGGACTCGCTTCTTGGTACCTGTAGCCAACTGCACTAACCAAGACTCTGCATGCAACTCCTTATTCAACCCACACTTATCCACCAAGTTAACACTATCGTAGCTATAATTATATCCAAGGTCAATAAAAATAGAAATAACTTGATCACAAAGCTTACCATCCATCTCAATGATAGATTCCTGGCGTTTTGCTTGCCCATTTTACACTCCTGCAGAGATACATTGGATACTATGACCAACATCCCCAACAGTGTGCACCTCTTGTGCACTGTATATCTTAAGCCTTCCACCTTGATGTTGTGGAAAATCTCTCCTAAGGTGCTCATCACCACATGTCCAACACTCCAACCGACCAGTGGCCTCACCTCTATTTTGTTGTTGCTACTGTGGTCCATGTCCCTGTCTAGCTGCATTAAATCTCTTGTGTGGTGCCATATTTTCTTTTGCATCTTCATGTTGAGGCCTTGTCCTCTTAAGCTTCGATTTACCTCTACCTTTGTCTTTTCCTTTCCATCCATGCTAAGATTCATTCTTACACTTTGATTTCTCATAGAAATGTTTCAGTTTACCAATAACTTCCTCAAGTGACTGAGGCTCATCATACTCAATCTCATCTCTAAATTCTAATGGAAAACCACTAACAAATCTCTAAACTTTAGCCTTCTCGTCAGTAAGATATCGTGCATACCTCAATATCTCAAGAGAATTGGTCATACACTCCTCATCTATCATTGATCCTATCTTTAACTCATAGAATTCTTTAGCCTTGTTGTCGTAGTACTTTTCTAACAAGTACTTCATCCTGAAAAGCCTCTTGAATTCCCTCCAACTCAAGTCATCTGTCCTAATGTCTCTAAACCACTTCAAATCTTCCCACTAGACATCTGCTTTACCTTTCAAGATAAAGATAGCTATCCAAGCCTTCATGTTATCTGTTTAATCATACAACTCAAAGTAATTTTTCATGCCAAGTATCCAAGCCTCTATATCTTCCAGCTTCTTCACATCTCCATCAAAATTAGGTGATTTTTCTTTCTTGAATTCATCCGGAAAGTACCCGTATCATTCCTCCTATAAGGATGATAGCGATGATGATCATGATTTCTATCGGAACTAGAACTAGAATAATACTTGTACAAATCGCGCCTCTTATCTAGAGTGTCCAATAACCTGCCATCTGTCATTGTGTCAGGTCTATTTGACCTATGTCTACTAGGAGATCTAAGTCCTTATGCTCCATTAGTTCCATTCTCATGCGCATGGAGAATCCGAAGTGAACCTTGTCACTACAACTCTGACAAACTCTGAAGAAGTATAGAATTAACCTCTGCTTACTTCTCTTATGCCTGTATGATCCGGTCATTATCTGCCTTACAACTCCTTATCTCTTCCTTTAAACTTCTTAGTGTAACTTCCAAATCAAAAGGATTCCCAACACCCTATTTCTCTTTGAATTCAAAGGGAGAGTCTTTGTAGTCAACCATCTTTCTAGCCATTTGATCTCTTTCTTCCCGCAATGCATCATATGTCAAATAAACCAAATCACAATAAATTGACGTACCTTAGTATAGCTTGGGCAGAATACCTTGTCTGCAAGATCACCAAATCAACATGATACATGTATAACATAATTATAACAACATATAGACATGCACAAATAAATAAATATACACATAAACATCACTCTAACTAGGATCCAGTCATCGATGCAAGGCCATATCAACAATGCATGCTATTACCTCATGCATGACAACAACCATTACCCCATTCTACACATTGCTACATGAAACGAACAATATGTATAAGAAATATATTATCAACTAAAAATGCGCATAACCGCATGTAGTCGAACATAATCAACCAGTTCTTGTAATTAACCTACAAGACTAATACATGTAATCAAAATATTCAAAATGTAACGTAACATACAAGGATGTAAGTTGGAAACATAAAATCAACATGTAAGCAAAAAATAACCATACACAGTCAGTTACATACCCATGTCAATTACTCTTCATGAAACCAACATCAAATTCTCCATGATAACCATACTACAACCCTAATCCATCATCAAGCAAATGCAACAGGTATATAAGTGTAAGAGACACACATGCAACTAACATTCATGCATGACCAACACACATTCAACCCATTCAGTCTTAGAGTTGAACCATGATCTGATACCACTCTATAACACCCTCTTCCCACATCCACCCAATTAACCATGCCAACTGGGGTAAACATGAGATGAGAGGCTACTAGATTAGATTCGACCTCCTAGGTAACCTTAAGGAAGTGGGATCGATTGAACATCACACACAACAATCCAACATCATCAACAGAAGCCTCAGGAAACAAGTTAACCACTCAGACAACCTATCCCTGAGTCCCACTATTGTTCTGAACAATTTATGGCTCAGCCTCTCTCATGCTATGGGCAAGGGAGTGACTAGAGACCTAAAGTTGCTCTCATAGGCCTGCATGCTAGTGATTATGGACGAAACTTCCAGTTTTGTGCGAGCGACTCTGGGATTTGAGCCACTTTTTCAAGCCGAGAGCCCAAGCCAATACTGAGAATGCAATGAAAGCTCAGAATTAAGTAAAGTACAGGGAAACAATGATGCAAAAGTAAATAGTTGATCAAGGCCTTAACCAGACCGCTGCTAGCCATTGACAGGCATTTCATCAAACATAGCATCGACAAGTAACATACATGTTTCAACAATAGAGTTAATTGTAGGGATCTCTTACTTATATGAGAATCACCATGAACCATTGTTTCCTCATTTGTTGTCTTATCACTTATTAGGTTATAGATACAATATCCATTCAAATACAAGTAAAAACATGTTGAGAGCTAAACATAGTTTTTGCCATAAAATGAACATATAACCAACATAATAGGAACATAATTACAATAAACATATCAACCATCAAAATACATATATAGATCACTACATTTATACATGAAAATCAATGGAATTAATTTCTCATTGACCAATGCAATGAACCGACCGGAGATGGGACTACCACGTTCCACCTGACCATAGATTGCTTGAGCCAAGTCTCTCTTTAGCCAATCACCCCCGTGCCATATTCCAAGCATGAATGTGGGACTCATAGAACACATAAAAAACACCAATCAATGTGGATGCCACCGGAGTTCTCCACCTACACAGTGAGGAATTTGAGTGCCTTCTAGTCTCTCAGGCTTTATCGTGCATCCATAGTCTGATGCAGGTATCACTAGGCCCTACACCGAGACATACTCTCTAGGCTTTACCATGCATTCCATCCAAGAATCACTAGAGCCAACGGAGAGAAAATCCACCTCTTGGCTTTACTATATATCCCGCCATTCATGGGAAATGATTCCTAGGCCCACCAAGTCACACAATCTGACTTTACCACAACCCACAATCCAATTGAGGGGTTACTAGGCCAGTGGCTTTGTGTATCTTCAGTTCAGTTCAGGGACCACTACCACCATGTGTTTGTCAATTCGTAGATCCACCCTACTCAACTTCGAATCCAATTCGGTCATCCCACATAAACCACATGAGAGAACCCATCTCATCAAAGCTATCAAAAAATGGCAAGGCTAGGCTAAAAATACTGTCACACATGGAAAAACCCATGCCATGGTAGAAAAGAAACACATGCAATCCTATTCATGCCAAATCTAGCAAGGAAAATACACATGCAAGTTGATATCTGCAATGAAGCTTGTTGTAGCTACTTGATCTTGTATTTTCCTGCTTGATCTTTTCTTCCTCTTTCCTTCTTTTCCTTTCTTGCTCCAATGCAAAAGTTGTCCAAGAAAACTCTTAATGTCCAAGAGTATGAGAGAGAGAGAGAATAATGAAAGAGTTCCAAATCTAAATCGACAAAAGGTTACCAAATAATCCTCAAAAGAATTTTTATGAATGAGGCCTCTAATTTCATCATTTTCCATTATTTTCCTTCATTCTCCTCCTCACATGACACCTGTGACCTTTCAGCTCTCTTTTTTCCTAATTTCCATTATTTTTATAAATAAATGTGCTGAAATTCCTTATAATGCCTTAAACATTTCCTTAGCCATAAACAACCAATTGAAAACCCCCTCGAATGTCTTGCCCTACATTGAGTTTGGAATAAGTTACTCAGTCATCCGTGGTTATTGTTTTTAATATTTATTACACGGAATTTCAGAAGGGCTTTTATAGGTTGATGTTGTTGGTAGGTTATGATGTTAATATGTTGGCTGAGATGGAGAAGGAGATGAAAATTAACAAAGTGAGGTTGCAGTACTGTACATTAGGGTGAAGAGTATATTGACACAAAATTTTATATGGTGGGAATGCAGGCATGATGGTTAATGATTGTTATAGGAATTATGGTTATATTCACATGCATTGGATAGTCATGAATGGAACATGGTTACCCATCATATGGGAACTATCACCTCAAAATGGGTTCTCGAGCCCAAAAATCCCAAAAAAACATGAAAAAACAACCCAAAAATAAAAAGTTTTGATTATGCATCACCATTTTTTTTTCAGAGTAAATTATCAATATGTTTTAAAAATAACAGTAAAAAACAATAAAATCCATTTTGTTTGGTGCAAAAAACACCTTCAAATAGAAAAGTGTTGATGCCAGAATAACATTTTTTTTTTCAGGGTACGTTTTCAACTTTTTTTAATAATGACGTTAAAAATAAAATGTCATCACTCTAAAAAACTTTAAATTTCAAACGATTTTCAAGCATGACATTAAAGATAAAATATCACGTCTTTGAAAAGCCTTAAAATTCCAATGATTTTTAAGCATGACATTAAATTTAAAATATCACTTCTTTGGAAAACCTTAAAATTCCAACAACTTTCGAGCATGGTGCTAAGAAAAAATACTTATAATTGTTTTCAACCATAGCATTAAAGATAAAATATCACGACTTAGAAAAGCATTAAAACCTTGACATTTTTCCAACCATGGAATTAAAACCAAATATTATGACTACAAAAAAGTCTTAAGTTTCCAAAATATTTCAAACATGACATTATCGAAAAATTTTATGACTAAAAAAACTTTGAAAATGAACACCTGAATGAAAGAGTTATTATACCAAGAGAAAAAAAAATTAAATGCTAGATGTATAGTGATTTTAAAATCATAGCTTAAGAAAACTTGATACATTGCAAAAAAAATAAAAATCAACTATCAAATTTCACATGATGGGATCGTTTTGCTAGACAAGCATCGGCACAGACCCTACAATATATATATATATATATATATATATATATATATATATATATATATATATATATATGAAAGATACATAAGAAAACAAAAATTGAAATATTGAAAAAAAGAATCAACAAGTAATAAAACATAAAAAAACGAAAAAAATCAAATATATAAAATTTATAAAAATCACAAAAAAAACTATAAAATGTAAAAAAAAAATAATAAAACATAAAAAACATAACAAGAAAAACCAAATATAAAAAATACATAGAAATGAAAAAATTCAAATATTGAAAAAAAACAATAAAAAAAAAAACACAAGAATACAAAAGAAAACAAAAAATCAAATATTGAAAAAAAAAAAAAAAATTAATCAGAAGTAATAAAACATAAAAAAAATGAAAAAAAAAAAAATCAAATATATAAAATTTATAGAAATGACAAAAAAAATATAAAATGTAAAAAAAATAACCATACCATGTAAAATAAAAGGAAAAAATTAAATTAAATTAAATTATTAAAAAAAAAAAAAAATTAAATTAAAACTTAAAAAGAAAACAACTCCCCAGCCAACCCGAGGCCCAACCGGCTAGAGGTGGCAAGGGTACAATTCATGACAAATAATAAGTCAAATATCAAAAAATATATAAAAAATAAATAAAAAAACAAGAAACACCATAAAAAGGTAAAAAACAAAATCAAATTTAACTTGTAAAAATGACAAATTTAAATAAAAATTAAATAAATAAAACAAAAAAAATTAAAAATATATATATATATATTTTAAGAAAAAATAACATTTTTTAAGTTTAAAAAACTTGTCCTGACGATGAACCACACTGGTTGGTTCGAAACGCGTCGACAAAAGATTGATTATGTGATTTTGCCGAAGATTATCTAGACAATGTTATGGATCACAGAAGTCTAAATTCCTTATTAAAAAATTAAAATTAAAAATATTAAAATTAAAAAAAATTTATAAAAATTTATACCATAAAATCTAAATTAAAATAAAAAAATTAAAAATTATAGAAAAATAATTTTTTTTTTTTAAATTTAAAAATTAGCAAAAAAAATCCAACCCGAGTCCCTACCTTCGCCTCACCCCACCTCACTGGCCTTCTCCCCCTCGCCACCCCGTTGTTCCAACTTCCTCTCTGCCCTACCCCACCCCTCCTATCCCACACTCTCCTCCATGCTCAAGCCCCCTTCCTCCACTCTCCCCTCCCCCTTCCTCGCTCCCCATCCACCGCCTTCCTCCCCTACCTCCCCTTCTCACCCCACCCTCGCTCACCCCCTCCCCTCCCTACCCAACCTTCCTTGCCCGCTCGATCCCCTAACCACCAACCAAGGGGCCATAGGCCGATTCCCGGAATTGGCCTGCAGCCCTTTGGCCACTAGCTGAGGGCCCGAGCAGGCGAGCAGCGCCAGGTGGGGAGGGGAGAGGGGTGAGGGAGGCGATGGGCAGGGGTGAGGTGGGGATGGGCAGGGGTGCGGTGGGCATGGTAGGGGGGAAGGAAGTGGGTGGTCATGGGGAGCGAGGGAGGCGTGGGGGGAGAGCGAGGGAGAAGGGAGAGGGGAGGCTAGGGCCTGGGGTGGGTAAGAGGGGGGAGGATGTGGGGTGCGGTGAAGGGAGGGAGGAGGGGGTGATATTTTTTTCTTTAATATTTTTTTTTTTATTGTTTTGAATTTTATTTTTTTCTAATATTTTTTTTTTAATTTTGTTTTTTAATTTTTATAATTTAGTTTTCTTATTTAATTTTTTATTTTTCTTATTTTCTTTTAATTTTCTTTTATGTTATTTTTTATTTTTATAATTTTAATTTAAAAATATAAATCTTAGTTTTTTTTTTGTTTTGTTTTTCGATTTATTTAAATTATTTAATTATTTTTTTTCGTAATTATATTAAATTTGTTTTTTCTAATAAGGTTTTTATTTTTTCTCTGTCATTTTAACTTAAAAAATGGTTTTGGTTTCTTTTCTTTGCTTTTTGCTTTAATTTTTTTTCCTTTAAATTATATATTCTTGTTTAAAAAAAAAAAAAAATCATATTTTGTATTTATTTTTTGATATTTTTTTATTATTATTTTTTTCCTTTAATTTTTTATTCAATTTTTTTATTTTTACAAGTTAATTTTGGTTTTTTTTTAACATTTTTATAAGATTTTGTTTTTTTTTTCTTTTTTATATATTTTTTTGTATTTGTTTTTTTTGTCATGTTTTTATATTTTTATTTTTATGTTTTATTACCAACATGAAAATCACCAACATTTAAAAAACATTATCCACACTTAATTCATTAGAAAATTTAAAGTCTAAAAAATAAGCCCTCTAAACAAAAAGGGTTGATGCTCATCATCACTTTTCAAAATCAAGATGAAAACCAAGAATGCTTACGTTGAATTTTCTCTTGGAAGAATTGGGAATCCATGGGGTTAAGTCATCAATGGTGTTTGTTGCCAGTTTTGTGTTTTTGGTATTCTGTGGTTTATTTGTGTTTGACTTGAATTTTTATTTATGTATGGTGCATGGCCATGCCAAAATTTTTTTGGTGTTGTATTGCTATTCATTTTTCATGGTTTTCCCTTGTTTGTTGCTTGCTATTTCCATTTATGTTTTGATGGTTTTGGGAATTCGGTGGGAAAAGTGGACAGTTAATGGAGATTTGGAAGAGATGAATGAAACCCAATAGGTAATGTGAGACTTGGATGAAGCCTAGATGCATGAGTAAAGGGAATTTGAAGGCAAGAATATGACATCCAGTTGGATTGGTTGGCTGAATTGGGACAAATTGACGATGGTAGAATAACCATGAGAAAAGGTAACATGAAAGGTAAAGTAAATGGAATTGAGGCGTTAGATGCCTTCGCTATGTTGGGAATTGTTGTTCTCAATGTTGTGCATGCTATGCACAAATAAAGTGGGTTCTCTTAAACTTGACCTTACAATATCTAGTAATTGTGTTGTGATTATGATTATGCTTGGGTCTATATACGTATGACGTTGTCTAACTGGTCATTAAGGATAATGATTTTTTTATGCTAATTGTTATATGCATACATGTATGTGTGTATGTATGTATGACATTGTCTGAGAGGATCATTAGGGATCATACTTGTGGAGGAATGATTTCTTATGTAGGAGAATGGCATGAACAGGTTCTTGGTTTCATGAGGAATCAAATGGGAAGAGTAGCCCTAATAAGGTTAGTATCGTGTGGATATGAATTGGGATTATGTTCTTATATTATCTCTATGTTTATGTTCTGGAAAATTAATGCTGAGGAATACATCAATGGAATGAAAGTAGTGTGATTTGTAGCATGTTGGGACAAGCATGGATAATGGAAAGACACTAGAAGCAAGGTTATCTAGTAGAGACAGTGTGGTCTCTGGATGTGTAGTATTACTTTTATGTATATGTTGTACATGTTGTAGCTATGGTGTTGCATACATGTGGTATTGTATACATGATTTTGCAGGTGGTACTATGTACATATGGTGTTGTGTGAATGTTGCATATGTGGTGTTGTGTTCATATGCTATTGTGTACATGTTGCATATGTGGCATTGTGTACATATGGTGTTGTGTGCATGTTGTATTTGCAATTTTGTGTACATGTGGTGTTGTGTCCACATCATGCAAGTGGTGCTATGTGTAGGTGTTGTTGTGTACACATTGTGCAGGTGGTGTTGTTTATATGTGGTGTTGTGTACATGTTGTGCATGTGGTGTTGTGTACATGTGGTGTTATACACACATTGTTCAGATGGTGTTGTGTACAAGTGGTATTGTGTATATGTGTGAACTTAAGGTTAAGTTCATGGTGTGTTGTGTATAGGTGATATTGTATTATAGGTATTATGTAGTCTTTGTGTCTCTACATACGTATTCATTTTTTGTACTCCATGTACATATATATATTGTGTTGTACACCGACTGTAGGTGTATGTGTTTTGTTGTACACTAGGTGTAGGTTTGTGTCTGTGGTGTTGTACACTAGGTATAGTTGTATGTTTTGTGTTGTACATAGGGTGTAGGTGTATGTGTTGTGTTTTAAACTATGTATGTGTATGCATTGTACAATGTAATGGGAATGTTTGGGCCTTTGTTGTTGCTATTGAGGATTGAGGCGGTTTAGTCTATGGATGGCCTTGTTGTTGATATTGAGGGTTGAGATGCTTTAGTCTCACGACCCTTGTTGCTGATACTGAGGGAGGAGGTGGTTTAGTCTCTAAATTACCTTGTTGTTGAGAAGAGAAGGCATTGGTTGCTTTCCTAGTTTGGAAAACCAATCCATTGTGTATACATGGTTAAAGAGAAGAGAAGGAATTGGGTGCTTATTAGGTTTGGAAACTAATTCAGCGTGTGTAGCGAAAGCACAAAGAAAAAAGTCATGATCAAAGAATCATTTGAAAGATAAGTATAAATATTTTATTTGATTTTTAATTATGCATTTTATCTATGATTTTGATTTATGATGGTTTTGTTTTGAACTAACCAAATGTGATATGTTTATACATGATGATTTTATCAAAGAGATAGTTTGACTTGTTGTGACAGGAAGTAAACAAAATTTTAAGAGTACCTTATTGATGAGACACCAATGAGGTATGAATTGAATTAATTTCAATTCCTTTTTAGTCTAATTTCAATTATGTGCTTGGTAAAAGAAAGAATGAAAATTCTTAGTTAGGGTGGTTGGAACTGGCTGCAAGAATGTTAACAACAACAACAAAAAGAATTCGAGCATAGAGTAAAATGTTGGTAAAGAATTCAAGAGCAGGGTCATTGTGAAACACTGGCCCCTAATAGTGTCCATTGATTTCCATGATAAGCATGCTATGATTGGTATGATGGTTTTGAGGTAGGAATATACCTTGTTTTTTGGACCTTCTGATGTGAGGAAACCTTGCCAAGGAATGGATAAGTTGAGAAAGTGGATGTCGAGGAACTTGGAAGGTGAATGACTACACATAAGGGGGTGACCAGATTTCCCGAGGGACTATGTATAAGAGAAGGGAAGGCCGAGGAATAAATTTGTTTTGGTCATTAGCATTGTGACATGGAATCAAAAGCACATTGGGAGTGTGCCCTGGAACAATGAGTTGGTAACTGTTCACTAAGGGAACAGGTAGCTGAAGGATCGTAACGCTCAACATTGGATGCAGGTTTAAATTTGTAGTGGATTCTGGACTTCCTAGAATGGAGGTGAATCCTGGTATTACTTTGAGCATGGGGGTGTGAGCCTCTAGATTCCCTTATTGCGGATGCATGCATCGTATCCTTTTATTTACTGGTTAGAGAAAATGTGCATATGTATATATGTGTATTTTATTGTTAATATTGTATTGAGATAGATTTATAAAGCTCCATATATAGTATGTTTATTTTTTGGTTGAAGAAAATGTGCATAAGTATATGTGGTTGTTATTATAAGTAACGTAATGAGTTGTGTTATAAAGCTCCACTAAACGGTATGATTTTCATGTTTTTAGTAGTCATCGTTGTAAATACTACATCGAGTTGAGTTATAAAACTCCATGGGAAGTATGTTTCAATTTTTAACAATTTGTTGGTCAAATGTTTCATAGAACACCAAGGATTGTGTTCCCCTAAGGGGGAGGGGTTTGTAACAACCTCGGGTTAAAGCTCATGTAATAAAGTTAATAAAGGTAAAATAAGACCAAAGTCATGGGACACATATTCCAAGTTTATTGTTGGGAAAAACATCCTAGTGGGTGTCACTTTTTGTTTATTATGGCTAAGGAAATTGGCAAAGTGAAAGAACCACTAATTAACATTTATTTATGAAAAATAAAGGAAAATAGGAGAAAAGGGAGATGAAAGGTCACAGATTTTCAATAAAGGGAAATTGAAGGAAAAATAGAGGAAAATGAATAAAATAGATGCCTTAATGATAAAAAGGCTTCTGAGGATCCCTTCATGGTATTCACTACTTCAAATTTTGTGATTTCAATTTTGAGAGCTCTCCCTACTCTCTCATAATAAATCACACTTAGAGCATCCACGGAGCATTTTAGCATTGGACAAAGAAAGAAAAGGAAGGAAATAGAAGGACAAGGGAAGCAAAGGACAAGAAAGGAAGGTTGGATCAAGTAGCTTCATCAGGAAGACTTGCAGGTAATAGGTTGCATGTGTGATTTCTTAGTTGGTTTGCCAATGCATGGTACATGAATTTGTGTATTTTATTCTCTCGTTTTCATTGGCATGGGCTTTTTAGAGTGTGACAACACTTTCAACCTTGCATTTTCATTTATGTATAGCCACAGTGTGATGGGGATTTTTTATTTGGTTGAGCTTTGGATTAAGAAAAGATTTTGGAACCAGGTGAGGTGGTGTCACGAAAATTCCAAAGGGTTGGGGTTGGAGGTGGTTTAATCTTCAGGAAACCCACAACAGGTGGGTGGAGACAAGAAAATTCCTCAAGGTATTGGTGAAGAAACTTTGAGGCATCTGAGCTTGTTTTTGGGATTAGTGATCTCTTCACCGATTTTGGCAGGATCGTGGTAGCTTCAGGGTGGAGGTGGTTTAATCTCTAGGAAGCCTTGTTTGTTTATGTATTGGTCTACTTATGTGACATATTGACCAGTTTTTGTGGGATTGTGATAGCTTGAGGGTGTAGGTGGTTTAATCTCTTGGAAGCCCTTGTCTTTTATGTCTTGAGATCCCATAATCATGCTTGGAATATGGCACTGGGGTGATTGGATAAAAGTAATATTTGGTTCAGCTCAATCTATGGTCAGGTGATATGTGGAAGTCCCTAACTTGGTTGGATTTTTCATAAATTAATATGAGTTATTTTCCTATTTTTTCTATGAGAATTTCTACCATTTATTATGGTGATTTTATGGTTGTTATGCCATGGTTAGTAATGTGGTTATGTCATGGCTATAAGCATGGATTTGAAAGGTACTCTAGGTATGTCTTGTTCATGATTTGATAAGTATTTGATGGCTATTCAATACATGGGCTAACAAGTGTTATTTAAACTATTATGAGAGGGCATTAGACCTTCTTGGTGATTTTCATAAAAAAAATTAGACTACTATGTTCAGATATGCATTCATGACCTATAGATTACATGTTCACCATATGTTTGAAAAAATGATTGTTCCAGTTAGGCCTGGAAAGGATCAGGAAGTTTTGGGTAGTGGTCCAGAGGTTGGCCTAGAATTGTGGGTCATATCTAAGGACCACAAGCATTAAACTAAGGATTCTGGGTCACAACCACACTTTCGCAGGCTTATGCATGCGGTTGGAGGGTCTCAATCGCACTCATGTGGGCTTGTGCGTGTAGTTGGGGTGTTAGGTCACTGAAAACCTATTCAGCTCAAGGTTTGGTCACATAGGGTTCTTCTTTGGCCCCTAAGTGTCTTGTATGACCTGTACAATGTCATTTTGTGGTCAATAGGTTCCATTTGTTGGTCCCACTTCCATAACTGAAGCTCAGACAATTAGTCATTTCATAGTAACTCTTCATCCCATGCTTTACCTGGTAGAGAAATGAAATTGGGTAAATGTGGGATGCGTGGTTACAAAATCCATAATTCATTTTATATGACACTTGTTCATACAACCTTTCTTTTCATTAATCATTTTAATTAAAAGAGAAAGAATAAAATAAGTACTTTTGAGATAAATCTGAATATTTGATTTATGAAGGAGTTGTCTTTAGTGCAACTTTTTGGACTTTCCGGTGTCAGAATCTGGCAGAAACTTTTAAGGCGAAATCTTGATGTATGTTATTTACACTGGTTTTTTCACTGTATATATGGATTCAGCACCCTGAAAAACCCCTAGGGCACTTCGATTGTGCAGGGGTTACCCATCAAGCTTGTGTTTACAATAAATTCCTGAAGGATTTTAGAGAAAATAGGCTAGAAAAACACACTAGAAAAGCTTCCAAAAATTTCACTAAAGACAACTTGATTTGTGAATACTGTTAAGAATATTCTTCAATATTAAAAATTATTGATAATTAAATTAAAATTCTAAAATTTGTATTAAAACATAAACAACAAGTTGGGAACTATTCAAAAAGTTCCCCTGTGAGCATCACCCGATGCAATGAGTGCTAAGTGAACTATTCAAAAATCATGAGAAATTAGTCAGTTACGACTACCTCTCATGGAAATGGTCATACGTTTGAATGACTTACTTAACGCAGTTGAATCCCAAAAAAAAAAAATGATCTAATATAATGCACTGCGTAAATCCCCCATACATAAACAAACCTATCAACATAAAAATAACAATATTATCAAATAATATTTGAATTATTATAATATTTCCACCTTTTTTTAATACATTTCTTTTATTTTAAAAATGTCCATAATAATAATAATAATAATATACTTTATATATTTTAATTTCAGATATTACAATTTTTGCAATCCTAGTATGGTAGAAAGGTGTCACATAAAGTAATGCAATGTAAACAATTTGACTATGCCAAAATAAAATAAAATAAATAATTATTATTGTGTGAAGAGATGCTTTACAACACAGTATAGGGTAGTTTTATAGGCGTCTCATGTTAGATATTATATGTAGATGTGTAGGCATTAGATGTGAGCTGTGTCGAAGTTAAATATGTGAATATTTTTTAAATGTCGGGCTCATAACTATATATATGTTATGTTATGTAAAATTTTTACTTCGTCAAATAATATCTAAAATTAAATAAATTAATAACTAATAATTAACAATTAAAATACAATTGAGATAAAATAGTAAATGCACACGATGTTTTTGGATTCTACAGTTTGTCAACACATGGTCTTTCCCATGATATTCTTCTCTAATAGTCAAATTACATTATACATATATGATTCAAATAAAATAGAAAACTTATGGATGGAGGTTTTTGCGCTCTAGTTTTTCATAACCCATGGTTTTATCTATGATATTATTTTGTAATGGTCAAATTAAATTAAAAAAATAATATTTAAAAAGGATATAAAATAAAAAATTAATAGTTAATAATTAAAATAAAATTGAGATAAAATAGTAAATTTACAAATGGAGATTTGTCGACTCTAGATTTTATCAAACCATGGTCTTTCCGATGGTATTCTTCTCTAATGTAGCATGTTTAAAGGTGTTCTTTGCTAATATGAGACATTCATTGTGATAAAATATTTTAGCTAGATCAAAATCAATCCTAATTTCCACAACGAATATCATAGCCTTGAGCAATTTCCATATCCAATTTCGCAAAAGAAACCACTCAATAAAATCAAACTACATGAATACTTTATAGCTTTGTAGATGCAAGTCTTCCACGTAAAATTTGGAAAAAACAACCTCTTCAAAGATTAGATTTTTCTAGGTTTTGTATGTTATTCATTTCATTTATATGTTTGAAACTTCACACTTGATTGTTTAGAATATTGAATGATGGCATCAAATATAAATTAAATGAAGGATAATTAATATCCTCAACTCCTCCAAAGACAAATGTATATATTCTTTATTGGGTTTTACGATATAACAGAGGAGCTTATTAGATTTTATGGTCTAACAATAGAGCTTCAAGTAGAATGCCTTGACTACCAAGCTTAACAACATAGATCCATCTTAACTCTAGATCTATTAAGCAATGAGATGAATCAAATATCCTGAGGTGCAAATATTTCCTCAATTTTTGCACTTAAAATGAGGTTTGCATCATAAGGGATTTGATGTCTCCCGAGGCTTAATAGTTGGTTTATAGTAGAGATGAGTAATGTAACATAATGTAAAGTCAAAAATAAAATGAAAATAAATTTTTATTATTATTATAAAAATAAAATAAACTACTACTACTATTATTATTATTTCTTGGGTAGTTAACTTAAACTTGACTTGCTCAAGTTAGAGTTGGTTTGTTATGTAAGAATTTTGATTCAATGCGAAAAGCCATGACTTTTCCTATGGTATTCTTCTCTAATGGATCTTATTTAAGGTAATCAATTCAAATGAATTTTCCACCCATAAAAATAACAATTTTTTCTTGTGTCAAATTTGACATTTGAATCTTTTTGAGTGAGAGGTATATATCCATAGAAGATTCATTGAGAAACTCCATCATGTGACTCTGTCATAGAGATTAGGGCCTTCACTTGTGAATATGGGTTAAAGTCCATGCACAACACCAAAAAACATGGGTGATACATTGAGTGCTTTTATGTTAATAATATTTTTCCAAATGCATGAGAAAAATACTAGATAAACATGATCACTCTTTACAATATTTACCACCAAGATCGTAATTTTATAAACATCTTAGACAAGTAAAAAAATATGGCTAAATGAGATGGTTACTGGTTTTTCTTATATTTTTTCTTAAATATTGTGTATATAATAATTATGAAAATGTAAAAAATAAAAAACGTATATTTTAATAAGGATTTAGTTTTAATCGCTTGACATCTTTGATTAATAATGACAAGAAGTATCACAAGCCAATGTAAATAGCCTTAGAGAATGCCATTGGATTGAGATTCAACCATATTCTAACAAGATTTTTGCAAAACAACGTTCCCATAAAATATGCTTCGTCTTTTTAATCCCAAAAAGAATATAGTCCATCAATAAAACCTTATATGATAAATAAAATTTATGCCTTCCTCTCTTCCTAGTAAATTAGGGATCAATGCATCTTCATTGGTCTCTGATTTAATTTAATGAAGAAACATGGGTTATTTTCTCTTGAGTATTTTCCCTTTATGGGATTGTGTTTGAAGCCACATTGAGTGAAATACATAGACGAACATGATCGCTCTTTTAGGCATTTTCATTGGTCTATGATCTAATTTAAAGAAGAATCATGGGTTATTTTCTCTTTAGTATTTTCCCTTTGTGGGATTGGGTTTGAAGCCACATGGAGATAAATACCTAGACGAACATGATCACTCTTTTAGGAGTGTCTACCACCAAGACTGTAATTTTACAAATATCTTAGAAAATAAAAAAAGATGGTTTAATAAGATGTCTCTGTGGAAACTATTGTCATGAATATCGCAAATGATTGCTATATAATTTTGGAGTATCATATTTATTTTCAATTGGTACAAAAAATAATTGTGGTTTTTTGCTTTTAAATCCAACATAGATCCATACTTCATATCTATAAACCCCCAAAAGGCTCGAATTTCTTGAGCTGAAAAAAAAATTGATTACAAAACTTGAGAGGTTTGCACCTAGAAAAACTTGATCCCTCAACTAAAATTAAAAATAGACCTACATTGGTTTTAAGAATTTTACCTTCTACAAAATTTATACTTCTTAAATTTAATTATTGTAAAATTTAATAATTGTAATTTTTAAATATACTACATCATTGTTGATAGGTTTAATGTAACTTAATTTAAAATGGATTAATAGTAATATACGAAAATATATATATATGAACCTGAAATGTTAGATTTGAATATGAGACCCCGAAATCAAAGACATTTTATATATAATAATTTTTATTTTCTTAGTTTTTGATGTTATCTTATCAGTTCCTTTTATTCCAAATAAAGATTAATTTCTGATATCGTATTTTGGGATGAATGACCTTGACCATTTTTCTTCTTTTCTACTTCCAATAGAACTGGGCGGAAAACGTGGGTTTACATCTATATACCAAGAGGTTTGAAATTATTGACCGCTAATCCCATTAAATATAATTCTGTGACGATCCGCATGAGTTTGCGATGTCATGTAGACAATTTGAAACCTGGCATTCAATATCCACACAATTGCAACATTAATTTGAAGTTCAATTATTCCGACATTTTGTTAAAAATTGAAACGATGGTAGAAGTTCTGAAATAAAAATGTCAGGGCGAATCACAGTGTTAACGCTTTGGACACACAAAGCTAAATTCAAATGTAACCAGTGGAAGCTAATTTCTTTGAATAGCAGACATGTAGATTTACATATGTGTAGAACGGGCGCACTTTATCAAGAAAGGGAGACATCAGATATTTTCAGCTGCTTACAGACAGATACTATCAAATTTGTGTAGAAGAAGGATATCAAAAGTTTTCACCTGCATAGACATACATACTCTCAAATTTACCTAGAAGGAGGATATCAAATGTTTATTGAATTTGTGTAGAAGAAGGATATCAAAAGTTTTCACCTGCATAGAGATACATACTCTCAAATTTATCTAGGAGGATATCAAATGTTTATTGCATGCATACATACATACAGATAGACTCATACTTGTCTATTGCAAATAGTTCTTTTTTATTTATTTCCAGAATGGCTGCCATAATTCGAGAGGATCTATATAGTCTAGAACAGACGGGCTCGCGCTCGTGCCCATCATGTCTTCACTTTCTTGTGGTAGTACGCAAGAAAAATTGGGATCTGAAACTTCATGATATCCTGTTTCATGATATCCTGTAACAGGAGGTAAGAGTTTGGTATATTGCACAGTAATGTTGGCGATCTGTGCCTGAGCGAAAGCCAATTGGGATTGCAGCTCTGCTACTTGATTCTGGAGTTCATTGATTATGCCTACACAGCCATGGACTGGATCTCGAATCCTTTCTCTTGCCTCGTACACCATACTGCTTACTGCATCACCTCTCTGGTCGGCCGGAAGATCCTGCAACAACAAAACCGATTACAGAAGCAGCCAAAGGAGCAAATACATTGATTTTGGAATGATAGGTTGATAGAATAATTTAGCTGGTCTAGTTCTTAGTATGTAACTTATCCAAAGGCCATGAGTCAAATCTCCTTGACATCTTTGAACTTAAAAACCTTGGAATTAGACCTAACTAGTTTAGCAGTCAAATTAATCTATCGGTAGACAGTGAACACATTAAAAAAAATGCATAAAAATAATGGAACAAACCTGTAGTAATTTGATGACATGCCCATTTCCGAAGACTTTGTGTACCACGAGGAATTTCTGGGGATTGTTTTGGGGAAAATAAGGTGCAAGCACGCAGTTCTCCGAGCATTTTTTCCTTTGGATCTTGCAACCAGCGCACGGAGACTTTTGTGACTTGGAAGCAGTGGCTTCACTCATCTGCAAAAGAATTCGATACAAAAGCAAATATGTTGCGTTAGTGCCTTTTGACACAAAAGCATAACATGTGTCTCGGTATTGCTTTCTGTTCACAGAGTACATCTTGTTAGGAATACACATGCTTACCTTTCCGTTGCTGTGTTTGCTTAACAGTTTTCTATAAAGTCGGAAACCACTGAGGAAGTAATTATAGGAGACTGAAAAGCATCATGAGCGAGAACCAATGTAGAGGGGTAGGTAGATCCAACAATGGACGTCATTTCGCTGATGCAAGAAATTAGTGATGTAATCTTCTTCTGGAATTTCAATTTCAACCTGAAAAGCGACGCTCTGCAATCTGTACTGTACGAAAACTGGTCAGTTTGAATGAGAGGGACAAGACACGGGCAAAACGCGTATCGTCAAATATATTAAATTCATAACGTGTAGTGCTGTATATGTAACATGGCTTGTATTAAAAATGTTTGTTTTTAATTAAAATTTATTTAATTATTAAAAATTCTATGCTGAATTTTGGAAAAAGTTAAAATCTCTAAATAATTATATTAGTAAATATGTCTGACAGGTGTAATTGGACATCATATTTGATCATTTGTATGACAATTTTAAATAAATGTCAAAAGATAATTATGAAGTTATAAATGTCAAATAATTGAAATAATTAATATGTGAAAGTTTAGAAAAACAATTACAATATATTCTTATTTTTTTATTTATGATTATATTAGTATAGATGCATTTTAATTATGTATTTACTGAGAGTAAAGAGGAATTTATACAAGTATAGATACATTTTAATTACGGATAGATAAATCTCTTGAGGTGAATTTTTTTTTAGAATGTAAGTCTAGTATGATGTGTAACTCGGTCATCAAAGTTGAAATTTTGCTCAGCCAAAATAAAAAATTTAAAAACTCTAAAAATAAAAAAATAACTATACAAAACATTTAAATATTGTCTAATCATAAAAAAAAAGTTATATATATTTCAATTTCTCTATATAAATGTATAAATATTTTATTTACCATCTTAGATCCATTTTAACTCTGAATTTACCAGCCCAGATCCATCTTAACTCTTGATCTATCCAGCCTCGAGAAGGATCAAATCTTTCAAGGTTTTCGGGAAGGATCAAATCTCTCAAGGTAATCTGTCAGGTTTTTTTCTGAGTGCAAAACATGAAGAAAGGTTTGGCCCCCAAATCTCTCAAGGTGCAAACCTTTTTTCTGAGTGCAAAACATGAAGAAAGGTTTGCACCTCGAGATTTGATCCCTCTTGGAGCTTGATATATTTCGAGTTAATATATCTCTGAGTCAAGATGGATCTACGTTGGTTTAATTATTAATTTCATTTTTTAGTTTAATTTTCATTTTTACATAAATTTACTAAGTCAAAATGTTTTAATTAATAATTTTATTTTTAATTTTTAAGTAATTTGAATTGGTGAAAATGTTTATATAACATAATATAATTGGACATTGCAACAAAAATAAAAAGAATTAATTATAAAATATTTTGATTGTGGAATGAGAATGGATTTTGGGCATGTGGTATTGATGAGCCATGGTAATGGCCCATGGTATGGTATGATTAATAATATCCATGGTAAAGTGGGGTGACTATACATGGTTAAAAGTCTTGTTAATTGTAAGTATTATTTTGATTGTGAAATGAGGGAGGGTTTTTAGCCATGTGGTATTGATGAGTCATAGTATTAGCCCATTGTATGGTTAATAATATCCATGGTCAAGTGCTGGTGAATATCCATGGTTAAAAAACTTGTTATATTGTAAGTATTAAATTGTTTTTTTTGTTTATTAATGAAATTTAAGGATGGTTACAAAATTAGTATTTTAATTTATATGGTGAAATAACTCTTAACTTATAGCTACTATTTATATCTTATATATTTTCATTTGATAGAGATGTAGATATATCTCAAAAGTAATTATAATATTTTTCTTTTAAATTTAATAAAGAAATGTTACAAAATTAAATTCAAATAAAATATTTATAAAATATTTTGAGTGTGAAATTTAAGATAGTTTTTGGGCATGTTGTATTGATGAACCATGGTATTGGCCCATGGTATTGTAACAAAGCCTATTTACAAGTTAATGATATATATGGCAAAGAATATCCATGGTTAAGCATATTGTTATATTGTAAGTTTATGTGTTTATTAATTAAATTTAAATATGGTTACATAATCATTATTCTATTTTAGAAGGTTAACTAGATCATAACTTGTTGTTGTTGCTACTCATATATTTGAATGTAATCTGTACATTATGATGTTTTTTAATATAAAAAGTTATTCATAATTTTTTTAATAAAAACAAAATTACAATGTAACAAATTTGAATTTTATTATTTTTATTACTTTTAACATTTTAATAACACTACAACATCTCCCTTGGCCTCTATATTAATTTTAAATGACATGTCAATGTTTACTGATCTGAAATGATCATAGACTTAGATTGATGTAGAATTGATTAACTATTAATGATTTAAATGTTAGCTCAAAGCACAGAAATCGAGGAAAACTGCTTGAAAAGAAGATTTTACAACAATTGATTAAACACAAGATAGATGCATAACAGAAGTGAAAACAGCAAAAACACAACAATACCAGACAACAAAGTTGATTATGGAGTTCGTCCTTGATGGACTATGTCTCTGGGTTTGCTTTCAAGATGGGCGACCACTTTATTAGGATTGAAATAGATGAGGTCGATTAGACAGAGATTTGATCAGTTTGAATGTGCATGCAGACACTTCTGATCACTGTCATCAGATAGCCCTCTGAACCATCTTTCCAACAACTGTCATGGTTGCCAATTCCAACTCCGGATGCTCCTGTTACACTGAAAACAAAATTGCCTATGACCTCCAGAATCTGCATACACAAAACCAAAACCACTCTCCTCTTGATCAATGAAGGAAAACTGCCTTTTAAAGGCCTACAAATACATTAAAACCTCCTTAGTAGAATTTAAGATGAATTTGGTTGTTTCTGGATGGTTTGAAGCTTGGTCTTATTGTTGCATGACACCTAGGCTAGGTTCCTAAGGTCATCAAATTAGATCCAACAAAAAAGCCTATTAAAAACCCAAAAATAAACATAAGATATACCCGAACCTGCTGGCGGTCAGGTTAACCGGGCAGAGGTTGAGACTATTGCATGTGAGGATCAGCGGTCTAACCACCAGTTGCCACCTAGCGGTCTTCTCCGTTGGTTTCGGCGACAGATTCGCTAACCGCCCGCATGTGACAACTGTCTAGCAGTTCCCGAAGACCTGGCAATTATGGTTTAACTCCACTGTAACATTAATTGTTCCATGTGTCTGCAAATACCACTACGGTTTGCTAACCTTTTGCGGTTTTGGACTGCGATTACGAAACCCCGATTATGACTGTTCACATGTCCACCTTTCTCTGGCGTGGTTAGTAGAGTGGCAGTTAAGCTCACAATTTTGACACTCTGACGGTTTACACATGCTTGTTCACATGATGGCCTTCTCCGACGTGGTTTGTCTCCGCGGTTAGGGTTATGGACTGTGTATTTTATTTGTAATTACATAGGTCGAGAGTGTATAACATAGGTTTCATGACTTAGGCTTAGGGTTTTATGTGTTAAGTTTGTTGTTGTTTAATAATGCGAAGGTTTTGGTAGGTTAAGATTAGGTTTAGATTTTGAATTAGGATTTTTATTAGGTGTTTAAATGTAGACTAGGGTTTAGGTTTTACATTAGGTGTAAAACACCCTTTTACCATGCTTCTGTCGCAATGTGACATAAAACATATACATATCATCGATGCCAGCTGCCCTTGCGACGATATCCCTTTGTTGACACCTAAATTCTGAGAGGCAAATGACAAGACACATGTCGTCGACCAATCCTAGCGGAACTGTCGTTGAACTCATGTCAACAACCAGGCACTAAACCATCTCAACTGAACGCCATGAAAACCGTAAACATTACCTGAACAACCTGATCCATAACCAACATTGTCGAAGCTGAACTGAACTGACAATGACATTGAACACTAATGACGACACTTGAACACTTGTGCAATGATTTGATGAGATCCTCCTGGATCATTTACCAATTTCAACCCCACTTGGATGAGCAGGTGTTGACTTTATTTCAACCCGAAGTGGATGAGCAAGGGTTGACTTTATATATTGCCTACTCTGAAATCGTAACCAAGGTTGGAATTTGCTGTGAAATCGTAACCATGGTTGGAATTTGGATTTCTCTTTACCCGTCACACAAATTGTTGTTGATGTTTTGGGTCCTTATGCTTCCCATTAAGAAAAATTATGTTTAAAATTTTTCCCTTCAAGAGTGATGTTCTCATAATAAATTAGCATTTCACCAATAAAAGTTTGATTAAAAAATTACTCTTCAATAACATAATTATGTTAAAAAATTTCAAAAGTAGATTAAACACATAAATGACTTGTTAAATCTTGAATTTTAGTTTTAAATTGCATGGAACACTCACAATAAAACATCCGTAACATGAAATCAAATTTCATTGACCCAAAAATGCCATAGAATTTGTATATTTAAGAAATAACTAAAGAAATATTATTAGACATATAAGATGACCAACATGGTAAAACTATTTAAAATAGATTAATCAATATGGTTTATGTTATTATTTACATAATCAAATATATATTATTGAATTTAAATACATCTTAAAAATCATAAAGTGAGAAAAGATATGCCATAGTACCAAAATGATCCAATCTAAATGCATTACATCTTTTACTACATTTTCTAAAAGGTTGGTAAGATGTGGGCATTTTTCAACCTTAATGGAATTTTTCATGTGCCATCAACATATAACAATAACACATGAAAAAATTTCAAATGATATCTTCAATTTCTTCTTACAATAGCCATCATCCATGTAACTATTCATGCATGTATTCCACATTCCATCAATACACAAAGAACATTAAAATTTCATATAAAAAATATAAATATAGTAGAGGACAACAAAAGTCATATATATATATATATATATATATATATATATATATATATAGTAGAGGACAACAAACGTAATATATATGTATAGTAAAATCCCATACAACTTAATAATTCTCGCCTTTCAAAAAGTCTTCTTTCCTTTTTAGTCTGCCAAATCTCATAAACTCATTCCCGTTCCACCTCTGTCGTGTTAGGACATATTAATTTTATACACATCAGTGGTGTGTTAATTGATAGTCTTATTCTCCTTATATCTTTGATCATATTTTTCTTAAAGAAACGTCGTTCACATGTGATGTTGCTCATTGGTATTACAAGCATTACTTGCCATAATTTTAGCATATTTGGATATCTCGAGTGCTAAAATTTTATTTGAGAAAATAATTTCCATGCATGTTTCATTGGAAATATTTCTCTATTCAACTAAACCACATCAATAAATTGAGATAATTCTCTTTTACAAGTTGTAATACCAAATGTTGGTACATGCTCACCTTAGTTACATGTTTTATGTTGCAAATGTGAAAAAAGTATTGCAAGGCAATGTTTTGCATTATTTTCTCTGACATAAAGATCTAACAGATAATGACAAAGACTAAAAAACATTGCTGCATTAAAAATAAATCTTGAATTGCAACTCTCAATCAATACTTTGACATAATTTCTTGTAAGTTGTATGCAAATCTCAAGGGAGCCATCAACACAAGCTTCCATTGGTTGTGACAATTGTTCATCATGGATTGGAATATACAACAAATCATGTCTATGGGTATTCCCCTATTTGTAAATGTTTTCAAGGAAACCATCTTTAGAGTCTTTCAACAATTTAGTAAGATGCACAACAACTTCTGCAAAAGAATCTAGTTTGCAAAAATACCTTTTAAGATTATTTAATGCATGGTCAATAGTTATTCAAGTGATGTGACATCCACATTATCTTCTTAATTTTTTTTTTACATTATTCAAGTCCTTGAATACATCAACAAGCATATTCAAACAAAATTGAACTAAAAAAAATATTGCCTTATGATACCATGAATTCTTTCTTTCTCTCTTCCACAAGATCAAAGTAGTAAGCATTAATGTAACTAGTATTTCAACCACTTGACCCCTAGAGAGCCATAGAATCCCATGGATTTGAAGAACCTGCAAGGATTATAATTCCATTGTCTCTAATAAATAAATGAGTTCATTATTTCTTTTTACCAATTTTCCAACCCACGAGTATACCTTGTTTGCTATTTTGTCAACATAAAAAATATGGGGTATCTTTTTTGAAGTGTCTAATGCTCCAAGTGCTTCATGATGTGCAATGCAATGAATACCAATAAGATTTGGTAGATCATTCTTTAACAATGTGACAAATCTACACCCAACCATAGATGAAGCACCATCAGTCTAAACTATAATTAGTTTCTCATTTTTCAACTGCCTTGTTTCCTTTAAATTAATGATGGTATCATATATAGTCTTTTTTTTCCATTGGGAATAATAATCATTTTCATAAATTGCGAGACTGGAGGGCCCAAACCTTTTAAGACTACATATGTAGAATACACAAAAAGGTGTTGTTCCAAACCATTTTCTATACTTTCATCTAAAATTATAGAGAAAAATGGACTTTCTAACATTTTCTTGTTTACACCTCTTGAAGGTAATTTGATATAGAGTGAATAAATTTAGTAGCTACTTTTCTGTTTATGTAGGAAGAATACTCAACTCGAGAAGTCATATTATGCCTTTGCAGATGCATTTGAATATGAAAAAGATATTGATAAGTAAAAATTGAAATATCATTTTTGTGTAATAAGATATGCTAACTTCATGGTGGTTATGACCCTTTCCTTTTGAGCCTCACTTATAGCCACTATGTGTTCTATAATGGCCTTTTCCAACCTTTCAGTTTCATACAAATTTCTCTAAGTTGATGTTCGATCAATAATAGATTTTGCATGAGTTGTCACAACATCATATTGAATGGTATTACATCCATCTCGAATACCCCACGGACCTAGAGCCTTGTATTTCTCGCAAATTTTTCACTTCATACGAGCCTTGCCATATTCAACATTGATACTATACACCCAAGGATACTAATAAGTCATGGCTTTAGATAAATAAAAAACCAATTTAGGAAAGAGGTGGTTACAGTTATTCCTATAACTCTATGGGGTTTTGTTTTTGCCCATTATTTTTGGGAATAATTTATGATTATAATCGTTGACTTTATTCTTAAAACATGCTAAACTATTATAGTTATTGTAACTCAAGTAAAACCATGAAGTTGGACATATATAGTATAAATAATATATTTATGTTTTTTCTTTTTTTATTGTATCCATATTTCCTGTTGGTCTTTGAGCCTAGATATAGTTCCAGCTTTAACAAGATAAATGAAATCATTATATTATCACATAATTTAGGTTTATGCGTGGATCTGTATTGCGTTCTTGTACATGTATAATATGAAACATATTTGATTTGTAATTTACTACAACCATATGTGCTTGTGGGATGAGCCCACATTTTGAACTATCACAATAGTAAATAATTTTTTCATATGAGCATATATTTTATTTTGGAGGAATGAGTGCAATAAACCGTTGACATAATAAATAATTTTATTTTATAGGCAGTTCAATATTTTTCGTTTAATTAATTATGTTTTTCATGTTTAACTAATTAAAATCATTCTGTCAATTTTTATTATTTTTTGTTGTTCTTGTTCTTTTAAGTTGAATCTTCTCCTAAGATGCTTCTTGTAAAATTATTGTCAAACTAAACCAATAACTTGCTTCTCGTAAAATGATTATCAAACTAAATCAATAACTTATAGACTTGGAATTTGATGTACCAAAGATTACATATTCTATAATTTAGAGATAAATGATAAGATGTATTATTTAATAAAAATTACTTGATTTTTTTATTCTTACCAAAAAAAACTCTACCACATTAGCAAAACAAATAACTTAAATTTGTGATTTTGAAAAATTTCTACAAGATTTCAATAAAATTCACAGGATGCTATGAAAAGGCCAAGATTTCAATAAAATTCACCGGATGCTATGAAAAGGCCATAGAAAATTACCATTTCATTGTCAATTTTCTTTTTCTTCAAAAATACTTAAGTATTGATATTAAAAAGGATGAAGGCTAAAGGATTAGAAAATTGGACAATCATATGCAAAGTAAAAAATTGGACTTAAAGGAAGTAATTGGGTTGGTATGCTCAAAGTTTCTTGGTAAGCAAACTCAGCCAGAAATCCATAGACATTTCTTTGATGGTAAAATGTGAGATTTGTAAATGTGTAAGAAAACCTGCACAGATGAATCTAGCTAGTAAAGGTTGAACACACAGCTTTGCAGACCAAAAACACTAAAAGAAAATCGAAAGAAGAAAATAATGATTTATTAGAAAATAGGTTACAATGCTCATGATATAGCATTACTGGGTGAAGATCCCAAGGTAATGCACCATAGTGGTGATCAATGAGAAGACTCAACACCTACAACAAGTTTCGGAGAGAACTAGCCAGTTGTGGAGTGAAAGAAGGAGCAAATCAGGAAGTAAATCATGTAGAAGAACTAACCAGTTGCGGAGTTAAAGAAGGAGCAAATCAAGGAGTAAATCATGTAGAAGAACTAACTAGTTGCGGAGTTAAAGAAGGAGCAAATCAAGGAGTAAATCATGCAGAAGGAAACTTGCATGTAGTCCCATGCTCTAACTAAGAGTTCGCATGTAGGTGTGTAGTAGTTCCAACACCCCCTGTGAACACCACTATGGGGAAAAATAGAAAATGGGCCCTGGCAACTAAGGCCAAAGGTCACCCAAAACACAGTGCAACTTGTTCTAAAATTGAGGAAAGAGGGAAAACCTCGTGGGAAAACCCCCCCCTCAAAATACAATGTAATCAAAAGAAAAGAGGAAGAAAAGATAGTTGCTAAGCAACTGTGTCCTTTACTCCAAGACGATCGCACAGAGAGCGAAACTTCTGCTTAGTGAATGTCTTGGTAAAGATGTCTGCAGTTTGTTCTACTGAAGGAAAGAACTGCAAATCAATGACCCGATCATGTACTAAGTCTCTGATGTAGTGCATATGGATCTCTATGTGCTTCGTCTGCTGCCGCTGTACTGGATCCCTGCAAAATTTGAGAGTGCTCTGGTTGTCACAACAGATGACAATGGGCTGGTGGAACTGGACGCCCAACTCAGTGAGGAAGTGTTGTAGCCACAGAGCCTGAATGGTGATGTTGACTACTCCTCTGTACTCGGCCTCGGCTGAAGAGAGAGCAATAGCAGCCTGCTTCTTGCTTGACCAACAGATAGGGCTAGACCCTAGACTGAGTGAATATCCGGAGGTGGACTTGCAATCAATACTGTCGCCCGCCCAATCAGAATCAGTGAAGCCAATTAGATTCAATGCAATGCCTGCTGCATAGTGAATCCCGAAGGTGATGGTGCCCTACACATATCGAAGGATGTGCTTGGTAGCATTTCAGTGTAGCTCATGTGGCTCCTGCATGTATCTGGAAACTACCCCTACTACATATGAGAGATCTGGTCTGGAGTGGGTGAGGTACAATAAGCTCCCCACTAGCTGTCGGTAGAGAGTGATATCAACTAATGGAGTGTCACCTCCATCCTCAAGGCGGACCCCAGACAGAAAAGGAGTTGGTGCTGGCTTGCAGTCAGTCATGTGAAATCTCTCGAGAAGATCACGTGAATACTTAGCCTAAGAGAGTTTGATGCCTGTGGCATTTTGGCTGATCTCAAGACCAAGAAAGAAGTGTAATGGACCCATGTCCGTCATCAAGAACCTATCATGCAAGGCCCTCTTGACTGCAACAATGGTTGAAGCCGAGCTGCCAGTGATCAGGAGATCATCCACATACAAAACTAAGATAAGAAGAGAAATGTGTCCTGAACATGTAAACATTCGGATCAGACTTACATCTTTCAAAGTTTTGTGATAAGAGAAAAGAATCCATCTTCGCATACCAAGCTCTCGAGGCCTGCTTAAGGCCGTAGAGAGATTTCTTCAGTCTGCAGACCAAAGATGAATCCTGAATGAAACCATGTGGCTGCTCCATGTAAATCTCCTCTCATAGGTCTCCGTGAAGAAAGGCATTCTTCACATCCATCTGATGTACTTCCCATCCTTGGGCAGTCGCAATGGCAAGTGTAAGGCGTATGGAATCCATCTTTGCTACTGGAGCAAAGGTCTCGTCATAATCAATGCCATGCATTTGTTGGAAGCCTTTGGCTACTAGCCTTGCTTTCTGTCTAGTGATTTGCCCATCTGCAGCACTCTTGGTCCTGTAGACCCATTTTCATCGGACAAGTTTCCTTCCTGAAGGAAGGGGGACCAGATCCCAGGTCTGGTTCTCGAGGAGGGAGTTATACTCCTCCTCCATGGCGGACTCCCAAGATGGATGCCCAGCAACCTCAGCATAAGACTGTGGATCAGAAAAATGAACCAAATGACAATGCTAGGATGGCGATGGTTCAGTGGTAGTGAGGGCAAGAGGAGGCTCAATAAACTTTGAGCTAGTCCTCTGCAGATCAGAATTATCCCCCATAAGACCATTTCTAGCAACTAGGTGGTCTTGTGCATATATCTCATGTAAGCTCCTTGTTCTCTGATTTATGACAGGGGAATATGATTCACTGCTAGAAGCCCGATCTGGGCTTGGATGTGGATCATCATATGCATGCACTAGACTTGTATCTGAAGACTCTGTCTCTACATCTGCATGCTCTACCTCGACATCTTCATGCTCTGTATCTGCATCTGAGTGTACTGAGTCATCATCTCGGACATGAGGTAGATAAAAGGTGTCTGCATTCGGCAATTAAGGTGCATGCGAGAGACTTTCCTCAAATTTGACACTTCGCTCAATGATGAGCTTGTCCGTAGAGGAAATCAGGAGCCGGTATCCCTTCACACCATCAGGGTATCCAACAAAGATGCACTCAATGTTCTGTGGATCAAGAGCTTTCCTCTTTTTAGAGGGGATCCTGGCCCATGCTCGGGAGTCGAAAACACGGAAGTGGGTGACCTCTGGTTTAGTGCCACTCCAAGCCTCGAAGGGTGTCTGATCCTTGACAGGCCTATGAGGAGATCTGTTCTGGATGTAGTTAGCACAATTAAGTGCTTCAGCCCATAGCTTATGAGGCAATGACTTAGCATGCAACATGCAGGAAGCCATCTCTTTGAGAGATCGGTTCTTTCTCTTAGCAACTCTATTCTGCTGCGGAGTGTATGGAACTGTGTACTGCAACTGTATGCCAAACTAAAGGTAAAGGTTTTGAAGTGCTGTGTTAACATATTCCCCCCCATTGTCTGTACGGAGGGCTTTGATCTTTCTCTCTGACTGTGTCTCAACTAGTGCTTTTAAATCTTCAAAGTGTGCAAAAACTTCAGATTTGGCCCTGAGAAGATACACCCACGTATACCGTGAGAAATCATCAATAAATGTAAGCACATACCTTGCTTTGTTGATGGAAGGATGACAAAAAGGCCCCATGAGATCACTATGGATCAAATCTAGAGGAGAGGATGCTCTGTGAGTCTTGCCGGTGTCAAACTTTTCTCTAGGATGTTTGCCAAGGACACACCCTTCACAAACTCCTTTGGAGAAACTGATATTTGGCAAGCCTTCCACCATCTCATTCTTGCTTAGCTACTACATATACCTATAATTTAAGTGACCAAACCTCTCATGCCAAAGCCTACTACTATCATCAACATGTGTAAGCAATAAGGAGGATTCAGGTTCAATAAATTCAGAAAATGTATACAGTCTCGCTCCATTATTTACCTCACCGGTTGCAATTTTGGAGCTGCTATGTAGGTCATATATGTTCACTGCATCTGGAGTGAATTCCACTCTCTTTTTGGTGCCGGAATGAGTGACCTAATAAACTAAAAGTAGGTTTACCGAAAGTTTTAGAACATGAAGCACATCTTCAAAGCTTCTGTGTAAAAGTTCCACTCTCCCTTTTCCGGTGACCTCAATAGGTGAGTCATCTCCCATGAGGATGGGAGGTCCTTTGCATGCATCCAAAGAGGAATAGACTTCCTTTGTAGCAGCCATATGATGTGATGCACCAGAATCTATAATCCATGCATTAGGAGAAGAATTAATTGCAACTAAAGCATGAAAATTGTTACCTTTCCCGTGTGGCGGATCCTTGGTTTTCTTCTTGGCGCCCTGAGGGATGTGGTCCCTAAGGTTGTGCTTCTGAAGGATTTCTGCCATTTGGTCAATTTGTTTCTTCATGCAAGAGGATTCTGGATGGAATCCTCTTTGACACTAGGTGCATCTGTTTCCTTTCTTCCCTTTCTCATTTCTCGAGCCGGAGGAGTCATTGAAGGGCTTGGTGTGCCCTTCCTTCTTTGGATGGGAATGCGCTTTTCCCTTGTCTTTTTGGTGTTGATTTTTCTGATTTGAATCAGATCTATGATTTTTATTGTGGCTGCCATCATGCACAGCAAGTGCATGCACTTTTATAGGTTTGATTTTCCCCATGCCAATGAGTTTATCTTGCTCAAAAATAAGGGACTCCATAAATTCTTTGAGAGAAGGCATAGTGTAGGATTTACCTGTTGCGAGCCTTACTGAATGAAATGTAGACACAAAGATGGAGTATTCCAGTCCGAGCTTTGACATAATAGAGAGAACGTGGCGACTCTCCTCCTTGGATTTTTCAATTCCACAACCCTTGAGTTGCAGCAATAGATCATTATATTTGGTGAAGAAGTCTTGAATTTTGTCATAGTTCCGTGGATCCAATGACAGTAGCTCCACTTCGAGCAAATGTCCTTTCATCTCAACCTGTTTCCCGTAGAGTTCTTCAACCTTTTTCCAAATCTCATTGGGAGTATTGCAGGCAGATAGATGAAACTGTAACTCTGGAGAGATGCACATGCATATGGATCTGTGGGCCTCATCCATACGGTTGAGGTACTTGGATTTCTCTATGGCTGAAGTGGGTTCCACTTCTGCAGCCATGGTAATCCTGTACAACCTTTTTTTACGAAGGTATCGATCCATTTGGTCCTTCCATTCGTGATAGTTGTACGGTGTTAAGATCAATGCTTTGGAAAACTCCATTTTTCTGTCAATCTTTGATCTCCAAGCTGTAACACCTGCAAAATAAAGTACTGGTGCGCCTTTTATCTAGCAACCTGTGGGCTCTGATACCATGTAAATGTGTTAGAAAACCTGCACAGATGAATCTAGCTAGTAAAGGTTGAACACACAGCTTTGTAGACCAAAAACGCTAAAAGAAAATTGAAAGAAGAAAAGAATGATTTATTAGAAAATAGGTTACAATGCTCATGATATAGCATTACTGGGTGAAGATCCCAAGGTAATGCACCATAGTGGTGATCAATGAGAAGACTCAACACCTACAACAAGTTTCGAAGAGAACTAGCCAGTTGTGGAGTGAAAGAAGGAGCAAATCAGGAAGTAAATCACGCAGAAGAACTAACCAGTTGCAGAGTTAAAGAAGGAGAAAATCAAGGAGTAAATCATGCAGAAGAATTAACTAGTTTCAGAGTTAAAGAAGGAGCAAATCAAGGAGTAAATCATGCAAAAGGAATCTTGCATGTAGTCCCATGCTCTAACTAAGAGTCTGCATGTAGGTGTGTAGTAGTTCCAACAAGATTCACATTTCTTAATTTCGATTGACGGTTTGTGTATCTGCTGAACCGAAAGAAAAATGTTGGTTCTTCTCCAAGTTTGAATTGGAACAAATTATTGTATGTATGGGATGACGGTTCCCTTTTGTCGATTATAATTTTCATTTATCTAAGTGGCCTACCAATGTATATATTTATTTCTTTATGGAATAAATAATACATGGTTTCTTCTCAGAAAAAATAAATTACTCTTTATATATGCACCTGGCTTCTCCAAAAACAAAAAAAATAAAGAGCGGTGAATGACAATGTAAACAAATTCCCCATCCTATAATCAAGAGAGCCATGAGTACCAACCTTCCCGCAGACGATGCATAAATAAAAAAAGGTGTGATCCTTGTTTAGAGTCATTCCATTTGCAAAATGGGGGCCTTGCACCAGAACCTGAGTTTCCTTCATTTTAGAATTATACTTTAACACGTGCGTTGATAAAAAAAACTTGAAGGAAATGCTTGCGATATGGTAGAACCAGGGTTAATCACCCACAAGTTATGAAGAATGATCTCTATCAAGGATGGATTAAAATATTTTGGATTTCAGCTAAAGGCAAAAGGTTACTCTAAAGAGGATTGGCAATGGCTAATTGATAGATACTATAAAAAGATATCCGCCTGGGAATACAAGTGTCTATCTCTGGCTGGAAGAATCGTCCTTACTCAAGCAGTTCTAACGCAACTTGTGGTATACTGGGCACACATTTTATTTCTTTCGGCAAGTATTATTCAGAAAATTAACAGGATTACTGCAAATTTTATATGGGGCGGCAAATTGGATTAGGGAAAATATCATCTCACCAGATTGGAAAAGATTTCCAGGCCGAAGAGTTCAGGTGGATGGGGATTACTGGATCTGAGGGTCTTCGGGAAAGCACTCTTGTGCAAATCTTTGTGGAGGGGTATATATGGAAAAGGGCCATGGAGCACTACCATTAAAATGAAATACATGAAAGGTAAAGATATGGAATATTGGTTCCGATTAGGAAGGATCGGAACCAAGAACGGGTCTGCAATTTGGCTCAATTTTCGCAGAATAGAACAATATTTCTTAATGAACCTGAAATGGTGCTTACAATCTGGCAGTAGAATCCTCATTGGAATAGACCCCATCATGAGTGGCCGTGTGAGTATCTCCATTCCCGAAAGGATCCTAATCTTCCTCTATAGTAAAGGCTTTTTCACATGGGACAAGCTTATAGCAAGATGGCAAGGCCCTCTCCCTTTATGGAAAGAGGTCGTTGATCTAGGTATGTCGGAGTCTATGGCAAGTCAATGGAACACACTCAGGAACGTCTTGAGAAGCTGCGGTTTTCTCCGATCAAGACCGCGTGATTATCTAATCTGGAAAGCGCCAAATGCAAATACTCGAGTTTTCGTCAAGGATATCTATGTAGATTTGATTAGTTTAAAGACCTTGCTCACTTGCCCCACCTTCCCATCATATTTTTGGAAAATAGGTTGCCCACCCAAATTAATATACTTCTCATGGCTTGTGTTTCACAATAAAAATCTGTCCTGGGAGAATTTAAAGAAAAGGAACTGGCATGGGCCGAGCAGGTGCCTTATGTGCGAGTCAGAAGAGGAAACCAATTTTCATATGTTCTTTCAATGCAAATCTATCCAGCTAATATGGCATGAATTGGAAATTTTATTTGGCTTCCCTCTTGTTTCACATGCTTCATCGCATGCTGCTTTTAATTGGTGGAGTGGGCAGAGAGATTCATGGTGATCGTTCATCATAATTGTACTATGGTGTGCATGGGGGTGGAGGAACAGAAAAATCTTCAAAGATGCAAAAGAGCCTCTCAAGGATATTATTCAACGCATTATACTCATCTACAACTCCGTTCCGAAAAAGCTGCCCAAACCAAAAACTGTCAACAGAAAAGGGAAAGAAGACTCTCTTTGCAGGATCCCAAGGTCATTCTTTGATGGCGCTGCTCAACAAAACTCATATGGCTGTGGGGTTTCCATTGTTATGGACGAGAATCTTCAACATAGGTTTTTTTGGAATGCAAGTAAGGGCACAAACAGCTTGGCTGAGGCGATGGCCCTTGCGGGTCTTCTTGCTTTCTGTATTTATTTTGATATTCAGACCATTTCTATTTTTTGGGGACTCCAAATCCATGGTCGACCATGTCAATGGAAAGAGCCACATCCGGAGCCCACACCTTGCAGTTTGGATGGACAGGATTATGTTTTTTTGGAGCCAGATGTGAGAGTGTTCCATACATCGCATCTACAGGGATCAGAACCAGTTAGCGGACTGCCTATCGAAGGATGGTCTTCTACTTGGTACAGGTTCCTGGTCCATGAAGGTTATTTCTGGAGAGGAATCCTTTATTATACAAGATTTCTATATCCCGGGCTTTTGATCTTTCTGCCATTATCTTCAGGTCTGCTATATACATCCTTTGTTTTTATCCTAGCATATGTAAGGTATGTATGTCTTTATCAATCCCTGATCTTCTTCACAGAAATGTTGAAGGTGTCATATCTTTTTGTATCTGTTTATGTGAATGCATCGACATCCTACTCAAAGGACCTCATCCTCTAATTTTTGTGTACTGTGTTCATAGTTTCCAGCCTCAATCTGTTTGATGATGTACTATCTGAACTGTTATACAGTCTCAATATAATACAATTTCGCTTTTTCTTCCTGAAAAAAGTTATGAAGAATGATCAACACCCACTTGATTGAAATAAATCATTTCATGAAAACAAAACATCACAGATCATGTATGAATATAATTTCATTAGATTGTGGATTTAGTATATCTAGGACATGCTTGAGGTTAACTATTTGAGATGAATAGATTAATTATTTAATTTCATTTATGTTTGTTAAATTTCTGAAATTTGCGATCAAATTATTACTAAATAAAATTTACTAATCTTCTCTTATATTTGACATTGTTGCTACTAAAATAAATGTTTTCATCTTCATCAATGATTCGATGTCAAGATCGTTGGTGAATCTGAGAGGGACTCCACAGATTTAGTGGTTTTTCAATGGTTTTACTCTAAATTTGAGTGCTCCACTATCCTCTATGCAAGAAATAATTTCAGTCAAAGATTCCTTGAAAGCTAAATGTGTCCCTCTTTTTAAATCTTTCTCGTTATTAACTTAACATAATTAACAAGTTTCCATAAAAGTTTAGGTGGAAATTTTGGTACTTTTGGACTTTTTGGTGTATGACTTGTCTAATTGCTAAAGGGGATAACTAATAGGAGATGCAAGAGCATGTGACATTGTGTGCTTTCTAAAAAGATGCAAATTAAATGATGGGGGTTTCCGTGTGCATACAATTTAGGGGATAACCAATAGGAAATGCAAGAGCGTGTGACATTGCATGCTTTCTAAAAAGACGCAAATTAAATGTCAGTCGTACGGCCACATAATCAACTTACTGATATTCTTAAAAGTCAAGAAAGGTAACTCTCCGTTACAGTTTTTAATCCAGTGGCAAATAAATTGGGCTTAAAAACGTTTTTGATTCCATGGTTACAACCAAGTCACTAAAAATGGGCATCCACACATATCAAACAGTCAAATATAAGAAAAATGACCTATGACAAGCGAAATTCCCGTCAAATTCCATCCTTGGTTGTAACGTCAAGCGTACGCCATCGAGGTTAGTCAATGACCAACGGTACGGCTGTAGGAGTAGTGTTCACAGTTGAACACGTCATAGCCAATCAAGAGGCTTCTAACACGTGAGAGAAGTGATATGCTAAAATTATACGTCAAAAGGAAATTTAAATTTTGATTTTTACGAGTTTAAAAAAATACATATTATTTTAAAATTCCCTATGAAGGGCTGCTGGTTCACCAAACATTTTTGAAAATTTAAATTAGTCATGATCAATCTGTTGGTCCGCTTTGTTCTCTGACAAGTTTGACCATATAGATTTTACAAGCTAATATACACGTGCTCTGATATTTTTTTTTTTTAATCACATGGTGAATTGGTAACCACCAGTCCTAATCTATGGGACACCCAGAATCAATCCTCTCGCTGCCACTATAAGACCAAGAGTACATCCAACTACCTGCAAGTCGATATACTAAGATCTTATGGTTTTAGCAAAGCAAGACTCTATGAAGGGCTGTTGGTTCACCAAACATTTCTGAAAATTTAAATTAATCATGATCAATCTGTTGGTCCACTTTGTTATTTGACGGTTTTGAACATATAGACTCTACAAGCTAATACACAGGTAGTTGGATGTTTTTTTTTTTAACCACATGGTGAATTGGTAACTGCTAGTCCTAATTTATGAGACACCCAGGATCTTAGCAAAGCAAGACTCTCCTGCTGCCAAGGCGGGGGTGGCGAATCTGCTTCTCGTGGGAAATCTGCTTCTCAAGCATTCACCACAGCAGGCTAGTGTACTCAATGAAGCATCCACCACAGCAGGCTAGTGTACTCAATGAGATTTGAACTACGGTATCCTAAGCTTTGCCCAAATAAACTTACCGTCAAACCACACATCACTGTACAGACGATCGGATGTTGTTACCCCAATAAATAAAAATTTAAATTAGCCAAGTTCAGTCTGTTGGGCCACCTTGTTCTCTGATGGCTTTGATGTATAGAGTCTACAGGCGACTACGCAGGGGGCGGGATGTTGTTGTAGCAATAAATAAAAGTAACCGAGCATGAAGGTTGCTGCGTTGCCACTGGGTAGTGATGGGTTGTTTTGCCTCCAATTTTTGGCTCCTTTAGCGTTCCTTTAACGCATCATTAAAGTAGTTATGCACATTGAATTTCTGCTAACTGGTCTTCATTTTACCTTCTGGTAATTCTTTTTGCCAATAAGTTAGTGAAAAAATTCTCTAAAAGTTGTGATAGGAGGGAAAAGTGGAATTCAAGGGGAACCACTCACTTGACCAGCCGGAGAGATCCAAAAATAGGTCTTGCGGAAAAAGTAAAATTACAGTGATTCACCTGTGTGAGTGAGAAACAAAATTTCTTTTTTCGCTCTCATAATATGAAGGGATGAAGGGGGAGCCAGGGTTGGAATTTGACGGCATTTTGACAGTATTTTACGTTTAAAAATTAAAAGAAACCGTTTTTTGCGATGGGTTTTGAAAGTTATAAAACGTATTTTTGACGGTTCACTTTTTAACGAAAACTTCATTACTACCCTCTCAAACCGCTGAAAACATGCATGGCAACAGTTCTGCCGCTGAAAACATGCATGGCAGCAGTTCTGGAATTTGACCGCACATATTTACTCGTAATATATTTTATTGACTTATCAATAATTAAGCCTTGTAATATGTGGTATTTGGAATTTGTGCCATAATATTTGTTTTTATGGAAATAAATTAAGTTCATATTATTTAAAGTTATAGGTGAATATTTGATGATCAAGAATTAAGTGTTGTAATATTTCGAATTTACATTAATATATTTGTTTTTATTTAAATAAATTAAGTTTATGTTATTTATATTTAAATAAATTAAGTTCATGTATTGTGTTGGTTTTATTAAAAATTCAGCTTTTAGGTTAATTCCATGTGATTATGATGGTGGAGAGGAATGTCAAAAATAGTTTTGGTCAATTTCAAAGTCTTTGAGATGGAAATTTATTTTTGGGAAGTTTTATTGGTTCATATTGGTGAAAGAAATCCATTTGTTTTTACTGAAATTGCAACATTTAAATTATCTAATAGAAATCCAAATTGAGAATATTGAAATAGGAGCAGAATGATTGCAATAACAATTAGTTGGGCGTGAGTAAAATAGATTTCTAGATATACCCATAATTTTTGTATCATGTCTTTGGAAGAATAACTCATAAGTGGAATCTGGATGATATGGGAATTGTGGATCCCATCCATGAGTAAAACAACCTTCATGATTCAACAAATCATTTAGTTATGGTTATGTTTTTTTTCTTTTCTTATTATAAATCTGTGAGAAAAATTAACATAGTTGTGTGATTGAAAAGTATTTTTTTAATTAAAGCTTTATTAATGAAGGGTCAATTTTTATCAAAACATTATGATTGAAGGGAAAAATTTTAAACATAACGTTCCTTGACGGGTAACATAAAGACCCAAAACGTCAAAAAAAATTGTTTGACGGGTAATGAAGAATCCAAATTCCAACCCTGGGGGGAGCTCTCCCTTTTGCTCTCATAATGTCAAGTGATGAAAGGGAGCTCTTTTTCTTTCTGCTCTGAGCATCATATCCTTACAACCAGGAATTAAATCCCGTATTTTTAGGATTGTTCCAATCCCACCTTGGGAACTAACTAAATAAAAAGTTCAAAATATTTTTGGGGAAGCAAGCGTTAACTAGAAGAACGAGTCAAGATAGTAGCCTAGTAGAAGTACGAGTAAATTTTCAGAAAAAAATCGAGTAAATGCTGTCAAATCTATATTCTTGGTTGTTTCTGGCTATATTTTTTATTAATTTTTAATGAGTGAGTCACCTGTTTCCTTGGATTTTCTGAGAGCTTCCCCTTTTTGTGGTAATTTCCTTGATGTTGCGTCTGACTCATCGATCATTTTGAAATTAATGATGTTTGTTCATTTTGGTTTTCTGGAGGCTGGTGCGCATCACCCCTAGTTACTGCTTTAATGCACAACCTTTTAATAAATCTCCTGCTCGTGTTCTTCAACTTCAGAGTAATTCTGGATGCCAATTTAGTTTATCTTGCCATCGCGGGTTTGGGATCATCACAATATTGGGTTTCAAATTCCCTGCGAAAGGAAGAAAGCTCCGACCGAGTCAATGTGAGCACATTGACAATTACTTTCTTTGGGGATTACAGAGTTATATAAGTATAAAATATGTTTTTAGAAAGGTTCTTTGGGTTCACCTTCTAGGGATTGAGTTTTCTTTTCAAAATATTTAAATTACAGATGAGGCACCTCCTGAAATTTAAGAATGAAACCTTTAACATGTCTTGAAATTTAAGAATGAAACCTTAAATGCAATTGATAAAACATTCAGAAAAATAGATGATTGAGATTGTTCCTTATCCTTATTATCAGACTTGCATTGGTAGGTAATTAAAATTTGCGAAGTACCATATTTTGTAATTATGTTGTTGAGAGAAATTGTACAATTCTATTATAAAGGCTATTCATTTATCTTTCACCATTTTAACTAGTTTTTAAAATGTTAAATTTTAAAAAGTTTTCAATTTTTATTGAAATCACTCATGAATTCTAGGTGCCAATTAACTTAGTCTTTAAAATATAAAATATAATTAACTTAGTTTTTAAAATATAAAATATATATGTAGTATTTAAATTTTGGATATTAATATTTTATTTTATATTTTTCATTAAAATTATTGTAAGTATTTTTACATTTGGATTCATTTCTTTATTTATTTTAAATATATATTTGACTAGATATTATAACATTTTTTTCAAATTTCTCCAGAACAAAATTACAGATTGTATATACTGCATAACATTATGTAGTCATTGAATTTCCTGAATAATTTTTATGTTTTAATTTGGTGACAAGAAGATATTAATTGTTTGCCTTTTATAAAATTTATAAGTATCACTTCACTTAGAAATTCTTATGTAGATCTCAAAATATCATTACAAAAAATTAAAAAAAATACATCAATAAATATTCATGTGATTCAAAAAAAAAATCTTATACCCAAGGGTTAAATTTTTTTTGTGTTGCTAGATTTGAGTGTAGTGAGGTATTTGCTATTGTATTTTCTAAAAAAATTGGAGAGAAAATATAATTGCGGATTCTTGCAATTCCTTTTAGGCAATTAATGAAATTTTGAAAGTTCCCATAGCAATAACTAGAGGACATTCATGTGAGGTACAATCTGATGTAATAATTTAAGAACAAAATTCCAGCTTAATTGTTTGAAACATAACCAATATTTGTAGAGAAAGTTATGAAAAATGTTAGAGGAAACTTAACAATTCCACTGGCTCCTCCTAGAGAGGGGCTCTTTTGTGCTGCCCCATCAAAGAATGCCAAAGTTGTGCATGTTTGTATTTCCCTCACAGGAGGATGATGAGAATGTAAAACAGGTTCCTGTCAAGAAATAATTTGTGTAATGTGTAGGCTTTGAATAACAATCTTGGTTGTAAAAGTAATTTGTGTAATGTATAAGCTTTGAATAACAATCTTGGTTGTAGAAGTAGATTTACCTTTGAAGATCGCTTGGTTTCTTTCTAACCATATTCCCCAACAAAAAAGAATGAAATAGCCTTATGGTGGGGTTAGATCTCTCACCATAAAAAATATATATATATTTTGAAAATTCCTTTATATTAACCATCTTTTATTAACACAAATATTGCTGTTTTCTTTTCTTTTTAAAATGAAATGCAAAAATAATACAGAGTTGTAAATTGAAATGCAATTTTTTTCAAAGCTTTTTATTATAGAAGGGATGCATGAACATCCGGCCACGTGATGCTTTGAGGAAAATAGTGAACAGGAACATCGAACTCTGGCGCAACAGGAAGTGTTAGTGTATTTATTGCGGCAGCGTGTTCTGCCATTCACGATAATTGTTGTGCAGCCCTGCCCGCACCCAAGACTTAACAACTGTTGCATGTCTAACATATAGTTTTCAGGCACCTAAAATCTTGAAGGATTTCATTCATTTTAGAACATTTTGAATATCTTTAAAATAGTTGCAATAATACAGATAATTCACCAATATTGCAGTTAAATGACTGTAGGGAGATCAATGTTCACTTCATTATAGCAATATTTCCGTCAATTTTTTAGGGAGGTTAAAATATTAGAGATATTTGCTTTTGAAATGGTAATGTTGCATCTTAGGGTCAATATAATGTTTCATTTCAAGATTCCAGAGCATGGAAAGCCATCAATATGTGAAAATGAGGCAAATTATTTTTTTCCAGGACGAAAAAGCAGAATATTATATTATATGAGATATATAAGAGATCATATATTTATATCTATAATTGACCCATATAATCTGGTCAAAATGGAATCAGCATGGGAGTATATCCGGGTAATGATAATAGGATCAAGCTATGGCATCAAGATCTGGGGGAACCCCATAGTATAATAATCCAGAGATCATAGAGTACGGAAATCAAAAGCATAGTCAAAAGCATAATAACACCACCCAAAAACACATAAATATACAAAAACAGCCGCATATGATGAAAACGCTCCAAGGAAAACCTGTGAAATAAAAATATGCAACCTAAAAATCCGGCAGAATAAACTCTTGGATAAGAAAGATTTCCCCATCAGAAAAATCTGCAGAAACCATAATTTGCCTCATTTACCTCATGGGAAGAAAATGAGGCAAATTATTTATGCAGCAGGTGGTCCGATAACAGAGCATGCTCTTTCCGCAATAGAATGATTTTGCGTAATTGAAGTTGACAATTTCGCAAATGTTTCCATTGCATTTCAAAGAAAGAATTTCCACCGTTTGATTTAACATAAATTTTAGGATTTTGATTTTGAACATAGTTTTTTTTGTTCCGCTGCTTGATTTTACATATATTTTATTATTTTAATTTTGAATATAGAATTTTTTTATTCATAATAAGTTTATAAGAATATATTTTATTATTTTAATTTTGAATATAGAATTTTTTTTATTTAATTGAAGTTTTTGTGATTCATAACAAATTTATAAGAAATTTTTTGACGATAATCACATCAAAATTTATTTATTTACAAATTTCAAATTAGCAAATGTCATTCATCGTCAAAACAAAATAAATTTTAATATAATAATAACCAAAAACTTTTCTTAAATTTTCTTTTATTCAGCAATTTGATTTAACATATACTACAAGATTTATTTAAAACATATATTTAATAAAATGATGCCACAGTCCAACACATCATTATTCATTTACTTTAATTAAATAAAAATTTAATTAAAAATAATTGAATTTTGGAAATTACTAAGATTGAAAATTTGGCACGTGACATAGCGTTCATCACTATATATCATCATCACTGTATATCATCACTATATATCATTATTTTTGTGTTGGTAGATACTAATAATAAGAATTTATTATAACGTCTAGCTGCTATTATCATTATAACATCTAGCTGCTACGTTAATAGTTTAGTTTAATTTAGTTTAATAGTAATAGTTTAATTTAATTTTTAATTTTTAGGGATTACTAACCGTAATAAATTTTAATTTCTAATAATAAAGTTTTAATTTTCAATTTTTAATAATATTTATTAATTTTATTTTATTTTTAATAATAAAATTTAAAATTTCTAAATTTATAGTGCTTAAATTAAATTAATAATAAAATTACATTAAATTTCATTTTTAATAATAAAGATTTAAAGTTTCAAAAATAATAGCAATTAAATGAAATTAAAAAGAGAAGATAAAAGTTTTAATAATAATAATAATAATATTGAATAATAATAATGGATAGCAATATTAATATTAATTACCAAATTTAATATTAAAAATTAATTTTAAACTTAAAACTATACGTACTATTAATATTAATAATAAGTCTAGTTTAATTTTATTTTATTTTTATCAATGATGAAGTTTAATTTAACAATAAAGTTTAATTTTTAATGATAAAGTTTAATTTATTTATTTATTTTAAGTTTGGTGGGACTACATTTTCATCGTGTCCAATATATTATCTTTATTGGGGCGAAGAATTGAACCAATGACTTCACATCAAGGAGTCCCAAGGAGTGCCTTAACAGAGCACACCATCATATATTCAACACCTACGTAGACTTTACTTTTTAACTTTTAATAATTATTATTAATTTAATTTAATTTTTAATAATAAATTTTAAAATTGACAATTTTGAAATTAGTAGTAATTAAATTAAATAAATAATTACTCATTATTACTTTGTCAAAGATTTGTTTAATTATTAATTATTATCATGGTCGACCATGTTTATTTTAGGGTTTATAATATTTAACTTAGGGTTTATATACCTTGGTTTTATAATATTAATCAGTTGGGTTTAATATTATTCCCTTGGGATTTTAGTATTAATCCATTAGGTTTATTATTAACCTTGGGTTTATAATATCAATCCCTTGGATTAATAGGGTATAATATTAACCATAGGGTTTATAATATTAATCCTAGGGTTTAATATAAATCCTTTGGGTTTATAATCATGGTCCACCATGGTATAATCTCACATTGTGACAAAAATTGTCTCAATATGAAAATCGACCATGGTCAACCATCATCAACCATCGTCAACCATCATCAAGCATGACCAATGATGGTCAACCATGGTCGAACACCTCATTCTCATAAAGATTGTCCCAATATGAAAATCAATGATGGTCCAATGTCGAATTGTGAAAAATATTGCCTCAATATGAAAATCAATCATGGTCAACCAGGTTAGTAACCATGGTGACATTGTGAAAAAGATTGTCTCATGGTCCAACATCACAGTGTGACAAGGAAGGTCAACCATGGTCAATCATGGTCCAACGTCGCATTATGACAAATATTGTCTTAATATGAAAGTCAACCATGGTTAATAACCATGGTGACATTGTGAAAAAGATTGTCTCATGGCCCAACGTCACAATGTGACAAGTAGGGTCCAATGTCTCATTTCAACTTCAGGGTGGATCGAGCAGGGTTGAATTTTAAATGAACGAGATGGTCGACCATGGTTAACCATGTTCAACGATGGTCGACCATGGTTAACCATGGTCCAACATCGCATTATGATAAAGATTGTCTCAATATGAAAATAAATCTTGGTCAACCATAGTCCAATGTTAAATAGTGGAAATATTATCTCAATATGAGAATCAATCTTGGTCAACCATGGTCAATAACCATGGTCACATTGTGACAAAGATTGTCTCATCACCCAAAGTCACATTCTGACAAGCAAGACCAACCATGGTCAACCATGGTCCAACATCCATGGTTGACCATGGTTTATAATACCTTAGGTTTATAGTATTAATCCCTTGCATATATAATCTCTTGGGTTTTTAGTATTAATCTGTTCGATTCATTAGTCCAGTAGATTTATAGTATCAACCATGGTCAATAACCATGATAAACCATGGCTAACAATGGTCAACCATGGTCACTAACCATGGCTACATTGTGACAGAGATTGTCTCATGGTCCAACATCACATTATGACAAGCAATGTCATCCATGGTCAGACATGGTTAATCATGGTCAACCATGCTTGATAAAATAAATCATGGTCAGTCATGGTCAATCATGCTCAACCATGATGCAACATCGTATTGTGACAAAATTTGTCTCAATATGAAAATCAACTTTGGTCAACCATGGTCCAATGTTGCACTGTGACAAATATTGTCTTGATATGAAAATCAATCATGGTCAACGATGGTCTAACATTGCATTGTGACAAGGATTGTCTCTATGAAAATGAACCATGGTCAACTATAGTCAAAATTGTTTATTTTAGAGTTTGTAATATTTATCTTAGGGTTTATATACCTTTGGTTTATAATATTAATTCCTTGGGCTTAATATTATTCCCTTGCGTTCATAATCCCTTGGGGTTTTAGTATTAATCCCTTGGTTTTACAATATTAATCCCTTGGGTTTATTAATGTAAGGGTCCATATTCCTAGGGTTTAATATTAGTCCCTTGGGTTTTTATTATTAATCCCTTGGGTTTATAATATCAATCATGGTCAACCGTGTTTTGTAAAATCAATCATGGTCAATCATGGTCCAACATTGCATTGTGAAAAGCATTGTCTCAATATGAGAAATAATCATGGTCAACTATGGTCCAACGTCACATTTTGACATAGATTGTCTCAATATGAAAATCGAACATGGTTGTTCATGGTCAACCATGCTTATTTTAGGGTTTATATAAACCCTACGGTTTTTAGTATTAATCCCTTGGGTTTAGTATCCCTTGGACTAATATTATTCCCTTGGGGTTTTAGTATTAGCCCCTTGGGTTTATTATTCTCTTGGGTTTATAATATCAATTCATTGGATTTATTAATCTAAGATTTCATACTCCGAGGGTATAATATTATTCATAGTGTTTATAATTAATATTAATCCCTAAGGTTTGATATTATTCCGTAGGTTTTATAATTCCTTGGATTTTTAGTATTAAACCTAAGGGATTATAAACCCAAAGTCATAATATTAAATCCAATGAATTAATATTATAAACCCAAGGTATATAAACCCCAAGATAAATATTATAAGCCCTAGAATAAAGATGGTTGACCATGGTCAACCATGGTCCAATGTTGCAATATGACAAGGATTGCCTCAAAATGAAAATAAATCATTCTCAACCATGGTCAACCATGTTTATTTTAGTGTTTATAATATTTATCTTAGGGTTTATATAACTTGGGCTTATAATATTATTCCCTAGGGTTTAATATTATTCCCTTGGCTTTATAATTCCTTCGGTTTTTACTATTAATCCTTTGGGTTTATTATCCCGTAGGTTAATATGATTTCCTTGGGTTTATATACTCTTGGGGTGTTAGTATTAAACCCTAGGAATATGAACCCTTATATTAATAAACCCAAGGGATTGATATTATAAACTGAACGGTTAATACTAAAATCTGAAGGTATTATAAACCCGAGTTACTAATCATTTATCAAACCCAAGGGACTGATATTATAAATCCAATGTATATAAACCATTGGATGACCATGATTTGTATTGAACCTAAAAGATTAATATTATAAACCTATGAATAGTATTATACCCTAGACAAAAGAATCCTTAGAGAAATATACCAAGGGATTCATATTATAAAAACAAAGAATTAATAGTAAAAACAGAAGGGAGTATAAACCCTAGGGTTTTTAGTATTAATCCCTAGGGTTTATTATCCCTCGGGTTAATATTATTCCCTTGGGTTTATAATCCCTTGGGGTTTTATTATTAACCCCTTGGGTTTATTATTCCCTTATGTTTTTAATATCAATCCCTAAGTTTTATTAATCTAAGTGTTCATATTCCTAGGGTTCATATTTATATTACATAATTTAAAATTAAATAATATTAAATTTTAATATTAAATAATAATTATTATTAATTATAATAATTTAAATAGAGATGATGGTCGGAATATTAGCAGAAGTTGGGTCCCTGTCCTGTCCTCCTAGTTTGTTTTTGTTTGTGATTATTTTGTTTTTCAGGGTTTAACGTTTCTATTTATGAATTTTTTTGTTTCTAAACAGGTATTTGCTTTTAATGTTAATATTCTTTTGATCAGTTTTCTCACCTTAAAAAAAAATAAAAAAATCCTTTGTTTTAATTTTAGTCTCATTTAATTATTATTTCTGTTATAGAATCTTGACTCAATAATCAAGTCTTCACTCCTTTATATATATATATATATATATATATATTTTTTTGTTTTTTTGTTCCCTATTTTTGGTTGACTTGGATTGTTTGTTCCTTATTAATGTTTATGTTTTTCGTTCTTTATATATATATATGTATATGTATATATGTATATATATGATTTTTTTATTTAATAATTATTATAAATTATAATATTATTTTTCATAAACTAGCCATAAAATAATAATAATAATAATAATACCCTCCCTTTTGATTGCTTTGTTTTAACTTTAGTCTCCCTTAATTATTATTTTTGTTATAGGATCTTGACTCATTAATGAAGTCTTGACTCTTATTTATTTATTTTATTTTACTTATTTATTTATATTATTTTATTTTTCTTAATTATTATTATAAATTATAATATTATTATTCTTAAACTAGCCATTATATTAGCCGTTAAAGGAATATTATTTGATCTTAATAATCACTATTAAATTATTAATTTTCATAAATTAGCTATTCTATGATCTTTTGGTCTCTACATCACTCTCTATTTAAGTCTTGTGCCATGATCTGCATCTTCATTTGGTCCTGATGATAAACCACACTAGCTAGTTCAAAACGTGTTGGCAAAATTTTCTCCTATATAATTTCTACTCAAAAGACTCTTCTTAATAACAATAATAATAATAATATTTTTATTACAATAATTTTTTTGTATTATTATTTTTATTGTCACATATTTATTAATAGTAAATACAAAGAAAACCTTCAAATATATCAACCACATTAATATTTTTAATATGATTCCACTAATCAAAACAAAAAATGTTACATATAAATATGATTCCACTAATCAAAACAAAAAATGTTACATATAAAACATTTAATTTTTGATGGTCTAGTGTAACCAAACACATTTTGCCGAACCTCGCAAAATACTTTCGTGGTCGGCGCAATGTGATAAGTGTGCTTGGTTGAGAATAGGTGGATGGACCACACTTGCCGTGTTGGATTTTGGTAGGCTGTCTTCATTTAATAATGCTAAGATAAATTAATGCTTATTACATGTTATTTTGGTTTAAATGTTTTATATGGTATATATTCAATTTTGTATCTGTACAGTTACGCAATATTTAACGAATTGTTTGAGTTATATATTGTTCGTACACGCATATCATGTTGGAACTTGGTCTAATGTACTTATTTCCGTATTCAAAAAAACTTAATGCAATGTGTGTGTTATGGTTTGACTCTTGACCGTCATTGCATGGGTTGTTTATAACAATAATGCGAATTGAATAAGAATGGAAACATAACAATAGCAAAGAATCAATACCATGTGTGGGATATGCTTTGACTTTGTACTATTGCTTGAGGGGTTGCTTATATTGAACAAGAATGAAAATATAACAGCAATTGGAAAATGAATTATATAATTTATAGCTGTATTTTATTTGAATTTTTTTAAATATAAATAGTAACTAAATATAAATAAATGTTTAAAGTGATTACGAATTTAGATGGGTGGTTGATTTTTTTAGTATATATATTTTGTATATACAGGGATAATGGTTTGTTTATATTATATTTGTTAATTTTATTTATAGAATTTTAATATTTTATATATTTTATTTATACTTAATTAGATATATGTTTTAATTTTGGTTACAGTATCAAATTTATTCAGGTATTCAAAAATAAAATTTAAAAAATGAAATATTTCAATTTTTTCGATAATTATATTCTATGGTGAAGAAATACAAATTAAATTTATTTTATTGATAGATTTAAGATTTTTGTGATCCATAATGTAGATATAAGTTTTTTAACATTTCGAACCAACTAATGTCGTTTATCCCAATTACAAGGATGAACCACATTAATTGGTTTGAAATGTCGACCAAATCCTAACAATGTGATTAATCTGAAACACTTATATCTATATTTATTTTAGTTTTTGGATATATATAAAATGGACATATTATTTTTATTAGTTGGGCTAATTTGAGTATGAGTATTGTAGGTTTCACACAATAAGTCTCAAAGAAAATTTATTCATTATTTACTTTTCTCGCATGCCTCATTCACTATCCCTAACAGGTAAAGAAATATAATAAAATGCTACTAGTTTACACTTCATACTATTAGTAAAATATGTGGAAATAGATTTAAAAAATGTTATAATATTCCTTTGTAAAAATGTACCAGTGTAGATTCATCTTAACCACAGATCTAGCAAGAGTTGCAAACCTTGGGTTGAATGCATAAAAAATTCAACCCCTTAAAAATCCGAGCTTAAATATGCAATTTCAACAAATATTTCCTCCATTTAAATTTAATTTTTCAATTACTTTATATAATATATAGAAATTATTATGATTATGATTATTATAAATTATAAATTGTTGAGATTGAAATATTTTAGTTAATATGAGCATTGATATATTTTATTAATAAATTATATTGTTCAAAATAATTTTTTTTTCTATTAATATATTTTTAAATACATTAAAATATTACTTTCAATCTTTTTACTTTTAATTACTTCTTCTCTTTGCAAATTGAAATATTTTATTATGGTTTATATATACTTTTATGATTTTTCTAAAGTTAATATTGAAAAAATCATTAACATGGATATTAAAATAGTTTATTTAAGTATTCAATTGGAATATGAAAATATAAATAATATCGACTTTATTTGTTTTTTTTTTGTTAATTACTCTAACATAAATTTAAAAGTGGAAATAAAATTATCTTATTTTATATGGACATGGAAATATTTGATTTAAAATTAGAATGAGTGTTAGCATAAATATTTCAGAAAACTGTACCAAAAATGATTCACTTAAGTCACTGGTGACTAGTGATCCTAACAACATAATGTGGTTGCTTCTATGCTTCAGATCTGCCACAAAACATGACAAAACCCTGCAAGAAAATATCGCATGCAAGTCCAAAACATATAGTATCAGTAAAGAAAAGTGCAATAACACAACAGAAGGACTTTAAATGAATAATATTTTTTTAAAAACACTAGGTGAGGAAGATTTAAAACACGAGTCTATAGATACCCCTCAGTGGGATGGATCCTTTTGATGTCCTTGTGCTTCAATAATCTTGTTCTTCTCTCTCAAATATGTAGAAAAGCCAAAAGAAATATCGAACTTAAGTGGGAGCTCAAACGTTGTGAGATGATAATGGTGATGATGATAATGATCATAGTGAAGAATGAATAGAAAACTCTCGTATTTATAACAAAGTATTGAGCAAAATTAGGAATTATAAAATAATAAAATATTTTTGACCAAATCAAAATCTAACCATTAGAAATACTTTATTATATTTTTTGGAGAAGGAAAAGATATTGAAAATGGTCAAATATCTTTATTTAGAAAATGGCTGAAGTAATTAACAGATAAAATGATTTATTAACCACTTTGCGAGGATTAAGAAAAGTGTGAATGTTAGGTCCCTATACTACTACTGTAACCCCTTATTGTTATTTGTACAACCCCCTTATTATATTTTTGTGCCCATGTAGTCCCTATATTGTTATTATGTGCCCCATAGAAGCCCACTATTGTTATTATTGTGCCCTCACATTATTATTGTTATGTCGGCTCATATTATGACCCCTTAGACTCCTATATATTGAAAGGAGGTCTTGTCATTGGTATCATCCAAGAATTGTTCATTTGTGTAATGTAAAGGAGATTGCCCCCTTGAAGAGGCTTATTTCTAAGGCATTGATCTACCTTTTCTTTCTTTTTGTGAACTGGCTTCTTTGAAATAATTATTAAAAAATGGTTTAACAATTATTCTAAAAATAAGAATAAATAAATTTATTTAATTATTCTAAGATGATATAGTCAAATGTGACAAGGAACAATTATCAAATAATGATTTAATAATTATTCGTAGATAATATCAAATAAATGTTGAATTATTTAAATATTCTTATGGGGTTTTTAAATTTTAATGAGAAATAATTTAATTAAAATGATTTACATATTATTTCCCACAGTGAAAGTGTATGGTAAAATTAATCCTACATGTTTTATTTTGATCCACCTAGTTCGAAATGGATAGGCGATATTTTTTTTCGTGATGACAGATTGGCCCCAATGTACGAGCATCAAAAGAAAATCATATGACTGAAATACGTTGTAGGTTACACTTCCATGAGACACCAAAGTGGAGAGAGAGAGAGAGAGAGAGAGAGAGAGAGAGAGAGAGAGAGAGAGAGAGAGAGTTGAAACAATGCAAGGAATGATGAAGAAATGGAGGGGGCTAGACCTACTAATCTGGTATAAGTCTCCTTTTATTTTGGATTATATGATCTCAAATGAGGTAGGGGAGGCATACCCATACCCACAAAGGTAACTAAGCACAAATAATAATCTTGTGCCCAACAATGTGGTACTGAGCTACAAAGTACATAATACATGATATGATTGCATCCATGAGCCCGAAAGTGATACAATAATACATTGAGTCCCAGATACATAATGTGCCTAGAAATATAGAGGCTAGGACTAAATAATATCTACTAACCTAAGTACATGAGACATAATTCCCCTCAAGATGACATGGTGAGGGGGGGATCACAACCACAAAGACCCTACTCAATAGGAAAGGGCTCTAAAGATTTGAATGGACCATCTAACAGAGTCATGCATGTTGTGGGCACTGCAAGCAACTAAAATTGAACCAATCAAATCTATGAAACTAAATCGAAGGCTAAATCATGAGCTGCGTACATCCTATCATGTGGGGGGATACCTAAAGGGCCACCCCCTCACGAAGCCTTGAACATCTCACACACACATGAGAAATGCTGGTACAATCTGCTAGATATCTAGACCATCAAGTGTATGATTCTCGACCCTGCGATAATAAGCTAGAGTTGATTATGTTAAAATCAAAAAAGTCAAAGGGAAATGATGATTCCCTTTTCTTGATCTGAGGCACCGAACAATTATGAAAGTTGGAACCAAGTTAGAAGATATAAACCACAGAGGTCTTAAATCCAGAATCATTTCCCTATACGGAGGGGATACATGGAGTGAAATCATTTTACTTGAAAAATTTAGGGTGAAGATAGAAGATATAAACCACAGAGGTCTTAAATCTAGAATCATTTCCCTATACGGAGGGGATAGATGGAGTGGAATCATTTTACTCGAAAAATTTACAGTGAAGATAGCAAGAAGAGCTACAGACCTTCAATTTCTTAAACATTGTCGCGACGATAATCTCATTCCCTCATTTGTGCAAATTAACCATAGATTACCTAACAAATTTAACAGCAAGGCATTTTTTCAATTAAGCATTACTTTAATTCAGGCAGAAATTAAGAGGGTTAGGGCTTCTCTAGATAATCTTGAATGCTCAGCATTCTCAGCACACCTAAAACTAGCCAACAGCATCAACGAAGATCTTTGGTCTGTAATTGATGCCAGGGCTGCTCTAAAAGCCAATAATGAAGGACACATTGCTCAAGCCAGACAACACAAGAAGCTGTCTAAGTTATTAAACAGGTCGTATTACAGAAGTAAGGAAGATAATCCAAACGGAAGACCTGACAATACCATTGAAAATTCGGTAGGTTCAGAGGCATTAGGCTCTGCGAGGTCTGATGGATCCATAAAAACGATGGCAAGTGTGTTAAAAAACCTGTTAACAATGATTGAAAAAGAAAACAATTTGAGTCAGTCAATCAGAAGCTTAGACAAAGGCAGAACCAAGCATGCCGATGTCCAAACAAATGAAGAAGCAAAAACGTTGAATGTTAGAGCTGATCCGTTAAAATTTGCACATAACAAAAACAACAACAGGTCTCCAGATAGCATAGATAAATCAAATTCCTTGACTATGCATAGCAAAGATGGCACTAGGTGCTCAGGCATTGTATATGAAGGTAATCCGTTAAATAATAGGGCTACGCATGAGGAAGACAGCACTATGTGCTAAAGCAACGGAGGTGTTAAGACTACGCATAATGCAGGTTCAGATAACGTGGGTTCAAACAATGGAGGTGTCAAGTCTATGAATAACGTAGGTTCAGATAACACAGTAGACATGGATGCCCAAGCTGAAAACGCTGAAACTCGGGCCATCAAAAGCTTGGAAAACCATGAAACGAACAAGACCAGGGATGTAGTAGTAGACAAAACAACAAACAGTAAAATGGAAGCATCAAACGATGAAACAAAAAATAGTGAAACAGAAGCAGTAGTCGAGGCAAGCATTGAAACGCTGAATCAGGTTAGCAGAAGCAACGACAAGATAAAAAACGTGGGCAATGATAAGATAGAAAACGTGGACAGCAACAAATTCAAAGGCAGTGTACAACAGGATGATAACAACAATGTATCTTTATTCAACAAGACCAGTGAGTCCAAGGCATGTGATAGGGCGAAGGAAGAATGCATTGAACTGGAGAACATGGATAGTGAAAGCATTAGAAGCAAATAGCAAAAGTCAGGCAACGTTCATCAAGATCCAGGCTTCTGGTCTTCAAGATTCAAGAATGCTAGTAACATCAATAGAGCTGACCCAAAAGCCAGCACTTATGAACCCAAACCTGATGAAAGAAGTCAATTGGATAAAAACCACAATTCTTCAAAGGAAAAGATAAAACCCAAAAGAAAAGTGGTTAATTTATCTTCTCAAGAATTAGGTCCAGAAGTCATTAGTGTTCTCAACAAAGGATTAGGGTTTGTAGTGGCCCCTAAAAACATACCTGTTGAAAATATCATCTGTAGTATAGAGGATGGGATCAATAACCTATCTCTTGAGGACAAGGAAACATTAAGGCAATAATTTTCCCTCATTATGAGAAAATCAAAAACTCCCAAAAGTAATTTAAGAAAAGAAGAACTTCTTTCTCTTAAGGCCCTTCGAAATAATGATAAAATTGTAGTTCTTAAGGCTGATAAGGGTGGGGCAGTAGTAATATTAGACAAAGAAGACTATGTCTGTAAAATGAATGAACTCCTAGCCTGTGGTAGTTATAGAAAACTTAGCAAAAATCCCATTCCCAAAATCATGAGAGTGGTAAAAAAGACAATTTTAGAATCCAACCTTGAGGAAAAATTAAAGAAAAACCTAACACATTCTTGTGAAACTATCCAAAGAATTTATGGTTTACCTAAAATCCATAAAGAAGGAGTTCCTATTAGACCAATAGTTAATACCATTGGCTCCCCAACCTATGAACTCGCTAAATATGTTTCCAAGATCCTTAGGCCTCTTGTTGGGAACACTGATTCTTTCATTAAAGACTCCCATGACTTTGTGAAACTTATTATAAATGAGAGGATGAACCAGGATGACATCCTAGTGAGCTTTGACGTAATATCCCTATTCACCAAGATTCCTCTCGATGAAGCCATTCAGGTTGTAAAGGATGTTACTGATCCCCAAACCACAAGACTAGCTGAGATTTGTTTACGATCAACTGTTTTCACCTTCGAAGGTGGATACTATGAGAAAACATCTAGAGTGGCAATGGGATCACCCCTCTCACCAATTGTGGCCAACCTATACATGGAATACTTCGAAAAGAAGGCACTTGAATCATACCTTTTGAAACCAACTTGGTGCAAGTGATTTGTGGATGACACAAACATAAAATGGACTCATGGAAAAACAGAGCTTGACAAGTTTTTCATAACTCTATCTCCCCTGAAATAAAATTCACCATGGAGTTGGAAGAAAACATGTGTATCCCATTTTTAGACGTTCTTATCATTAGGAAGGAGGATGGCTCCTTAGGGCATAAGGTTTTTAGGAAGTCAACCCACACAGAGAGCTACCTCCACGCAGATTCCCAGCATCACCCATCCCAAAAGTTTGGTGTTCTGAACACTCTGGCTATCAGAGCTCTTAGAATATCAGATTTTGAACATTTAGACGAAGAAAAGAAGCACTTAGTATCAGTATTTAAAAGTATAGGCTACAAAGAAAAAGAAATTAGAATGGCTATAGAAAGGGCTGAAAGAAGGGTTTTATCTCAGGAGCCAAAAGCTCAAGACCAACCTCAGTGTGCGAAGGTATTTCTACCTTATATTCAAGGGGTGACAGCCAAGATTGCAAGAATCCTAAGAAAGAAAGACATAATCACTCAGTTCTCGACACCCGGAATGATTAGACAAAGTATGAGGTCTGCCAAAGATAATATTGATAGACACCAACTTAAAGGATTTTAAAAAATAGATTGTTCATGTGGGAAAAGCTACATTGGTGAAACAGGTCGTTCATTGCAAACAAGACTGAAAGAACATGTAGTGGATATTAGGAATGATAGGTTTCGTACTTCGGCCCTGGCAGAGTATTCCTCTAAAACTAAGCACCATCTCTGTGTGGAAAATGCCTCAATTGTCGCAAGAGAAGAACATCATCATAGGCGAAAGATTAGAGAGGCTCTTGAGATTATGAAACATCCACATAATCTCAACAGGGACAATGGCATTGAGATCAGCAGTAGCTGGTTTCCCTTAATCAAAGAAATTAAGACCTCCAATGCTTCCTAAGTTTAACTCTCAATAGGTAACTTTCTCCCCTTCCCTTTCCTCTTAGGTATACTTAGCAAAATCTAGTTTCTTTTATTACTACTGTTACTCCTAATAATCAATCTCAAGACATTAATAATTAATATTTAAATATAATAATTATTAATCTATTAAATTATTAATAATAATTAAGTAGTGAAAATTTTATAATATGTACTACTATTATTAATTATTAATCATGACTGTTAAATGTCAGTATTATTATTAATTCATAAAAATTAAGAATAAATTCAATTAACCCCTAAAATAATCTCATTAATATTCAAATTAATATATAATCTCATTAATATTCAATCTAATAAAAACTGATTATTATTATAATAATAATAGTTATTATAACATCTATTAATTATTATTAATATTTATTATTTATAAATAACTAATAATAATAATAATTTTGTCGTGAACATTTATAATAATTATAATACTTATTATTTTTATAAATTATCATAAATTATTATTATAAATTATTAATTATTATGAGAAATTATTATTATAAACTATTTTAAATTATTAATTATTAAAAATTATTAATTATTATGAGAAAATATTACTAAGAAATTTCACCATTACTATTTATTATTACCGTTAATTTATCATCAGAAATAAAAATTATATGAATTAGAATTAAAATAAGAAACCTAATTTAATAAAAACTTAAATATTTGATAATATTAATTATTAAGTAGCCGACCTTCATTTTTCCTTAAATCAAAATGGCTCACCTCATAACTATTTAAATCTCGCAATTAAGCTCTTCTTCTATCAACATACAAAAATTGTTCTGATGATGGATCCCTGTTGGGATTTGAAACGTTGACGAAAAATGGTTTTTATTGTGGGTTCTCCGGTTACTAAGTTAGAAGATATAAGCCATAGAGGTCATAAATCCAGCATCATTTCCCTATACGGAGGGGATACATGGAGGGAGATAATTTTACTCGAAAAATTTAGGGTGAAGATAGCAAGAAGAGTTGCAGACCTCCAATTTCTTAAAAATTGTCATGACAATAATCTCATTCCCTCATTTGCGCAAATTAACCATAGATTACATAAAAAATTTAACAGCAAGGCATTTTTTCAATTAAGCATTACTTTAATTTGGGCAGAAATTAAGAGGGTTAGGGCTTCTCTGGATAATCTTGGATGCTCAGCATTCTTAGCACACCTAAAACTAGCCAACAACATCAACGAAGATCTTTGGTCTCTAATTGATGCCAGGGCTGCTCTAAAAGCCAATAATGAAGGACACATTACTCAAGCCAGACAATGCAAGAAGCTGTCCAAGTTATTAAATAGGTTGTATTACAGAAGTAAGGAAGATAATCCAAACAGAAGACCTGACAATACCATTGAAAATTCGGTAGGTTCAGAGACATCAGGCTCTACAAGGTCTGATGGATCCATAAAATCGATGGCAAGCATGTTAAAAAACCTATAAACAATGATTGAAAAAGAAAACAATTTGAGTCAATCAATCGGAAGCTTAGACAAAGGCAGAACCATGCATGTTGATGTCCAAACAAATGAAGAAGCAAGAATGTTGAATGTTAGAGCTGAGCCATTAAAATTTGCACATAAAAAAAACAACAACAGGTCTCTAGATAGCATAAATAAATCAAATTCCTTGACTACGCATAGCGACGACAGCACTAGGTGCTCAGGCATTGTATATGAAGGTAATCTGTTAAATAATAGGGCTACGCATGAGGAAGACAACACTATGTGCTCAAGCAGTGGAGGTGTCAAGACTACACATAACGCAGGTTCAGATAACGCGGGTTCAAACAGAGGAGGTGTCAAGTATACGAATAACGTAGGTTCAGATAACCCAGGTTCAGATAACACAGTAGACATGGATGCCCAAGTTGAAAACGCTGAAATGCAGGCCATCAACAGCTTGGAAAACCCTAAAACGAACAAGACCAGGGATGTAGTAGTAGACAAAACAACAAACAATAAAACGGAAACATCAAACGATGAAACGGAAAACAATGAAACAGAAGTAGTAGTCAAGGAAAGCATTGAAACGTTGAATTAGGTTAGCAGCAGCAACGACAAGATAAAAAACGTGGGTAGCGATAAGATAAAAAATGTGGATAGCAGCAGCTTCAAAGGCAATGTACAACACGACGATAACAACAATGTATCTTCGTTCAACAAGACCAGTGAGTCCAAAGCATGTGATAGGGCGAAGGAAGAACGCATTGAACTGGAGAACGTGGATAGCAAAAGCGTCAGAAGCAAACAGCAAAAGTCAAGCAGCATTCATCAAAATCCAGGCTTCCGGTCTTCAAGATTCAAGAATGCTAGTAACATCAATAGAACTGACCCAAAAGCCAGCACTTATGAACACAAACTTGATCAAAGAATTCAATTGGATAAAAACCACAATTCTTCAAAGGAAATGATAAAACCCAAAAGAAAAGTGGTTAATTTATCTTCTCAAGAATTAGGTCCAGAAGTCATTAGTGTTCTCAACAAAGGATTAGGGTTTGCAGTGGCCCCTAAAAACATTCCTGTTGACAATATCATCTGTAGTATAGAGGATGGGATCAATAACCTATCTCTTGAGGACAAGGAAACATTAAGGCAAGAATTTTCCCTCATTATGAGAAAATCAAAAACTCCCAAAAGTAATTTAAGAAGATAATAATTTCTTGCTCTTAAGGCCCTTTGAAATAATGATAAAATTGTAGTTCTTAAGGCTGATAAGGGTGGGGCAATAGTAATCTTAGACAAAGAAGACTATGTCTATAAAATGAGTGAACACCTAGCCTGTGGTAGTTATAAGAAACTTATCAAAAATCCCATTCCCAAAATCATGATAGAAATAAAAAAGACAATTTCAGAATCCAACCATGAGGAAAAATTAAAAAAAAAACTAACACCTTCTTGTGAAAATATCCCAAGAATTTATGGTTTACCTAAAATCCATAAAGAAGGACTTCCTATTAGACCAGTAGTTAATACCATTGGCTCCCCAACCTATGAACTCGCTAAATATGTTTCCAAGATCCTTAGGCCTCTTGTCAGGAACACTGATTCTTTCATTAGAGACTCCTATGACTCTGTGAAACTTATTAGAAATGAGAGGATGAACCAGGATGACATCTTGGTGAGCTTTGATGTAGTATCCCTATTCACCGAGATTCCTCTCGATGAAGCCATTCAGGTTATAAAGGATGTTACTGATCCCAAAACCGCAAGACTAGCCAAGATTTGTTTACGATCAACTATTTTCACCTTCCAAGGTGGATACTATGAGCAAACATCTGGAGTGGCAATGGGATCACCCCTCTCGCCAATTGTGGCAAACTTATACATGGAATACTTTGAAAAGAAGGCCCTTGAATCATACCCTTTGAAACCAGCTTGGTGGAAGCGATTCGTGGATGACACGAACATAAAATGGACTCATTGAAAAACAGAGCTTGACAAGCTTTTCATCCACCTTAACTCTATCTCCCCTAAAATAAAATTCACCATGGAGGTGGAAGAAAACATGATTATCCCATTTTTAGACGTTCTTATCATTAGGAAGGAGGATGGCTCCTTAGGGCATAAGGTTTTTAGGAAGTCAACCCACACAGAGAGATACCTCCACGCAGAAGTTTAGTGTTCTGAACACTCTGGCTGTCAGAGCTCTTAGAATCTCTGATTCTGAATATTTAGATGAAGAAAAAAAGCACTTAGTATCAGTATTTAAAATTATAGGCTACAAAGAAAAAGAAATCAGAATGGCTATAGAAATAGCTGAAAGAAGGGTGTTATCTCAGGAGCCAAAAACTCAAGACCAACCTCAGTGTGGGAAGGTATTTCTACCTTATATTCAAGGGGTGACAGACAAAATTGCAAGAATCCTAAGAAAGAAAGACATAATCACTCAGTTCTCGACACCCGGAACGATTAGACAAAGTATGAGGTATGTCAAAGATAACATTGATAGACACCAACCTAAAGGAGTTTATAAAATAGATTGTTCATGTGGGAAAAGTTACATTGGTGAAACAGGTCATTCATTGCAAACAAGACTGAAAGAACGTGTAGCAGATATTTGGAATGATAGGTTTCATACTTCGGCCCTGACAGAGCATTCCTCTAAAACTAAGCACCATCTCTGTGTGGAAAACACCTCAATTGTCGCAAGAGAAGAACATCATCATAGGCAAAAGATTAGAGAGGCTCTTGAGATTATGAAACATCCACATAATCTCAACAGGGACAATGGCATCGAGATCAGTAGTAGCTGGTTTCCCTTAATCAGAGAAATTAAGACCTCCAATGCTTCCTAAGTTTAACTCTCAATAGGTAACTTTCTCCCCTTCCCTTTCCTCTTAGGTATACTTAGCAAAATCTAGTTTCTTTTCTTACTACTGTTACTCCTAATAGTCAATCTGAAGACATAATAATTAATATTTAAATATAATAAATTATTAATCTTTTAAATTATTAATAATAATTAAGTAGTGAAAATCTTATAATATGTACTACTATTATTAATTATTAATCATGACTGTTAAATGTTAGTATTATTATTAATTCATATCAAAAATCAACTTATATTATTATTTATAAATAACTATTAATGGAAAATTAGTATTAAAAGAAAAATTATATTATTTATAATATTTATTACTGAGTATTAATTATTATCATTATAAATTATTACTTATTATTAGAATCATTATAAATTATCACTAATTATTATTATAAATTATTATAAACTATTAGTATTATTATTAATTCTTATTACTGAGTATTAATTATTATCATTATAAATTATTACTTATTATTAGAATCATTATAAATTATCACTAATTATTATTATAAATTATTAGTATTATTATTAATTCGTAAAAATTAAGAATAAATCCAATTAACCCCTAAAATAATCTCATTAATATTCAAATTAATAAATAATCTCATTAATATTCAATCTAATAAAAACTGATTATTATGATAATAGTTATTATAACATTAATTAGTTATTATTAATATTTATTATATATAAATAACTAATAATAATAATAATTTTGTAGTGAATATTTATAACAATTATAATACTTATTATTTATTATTATTTTTATAAATTATCATATATTATTATTATAAATTATTTTAAATTATTAATAATTATTAATTATTATGAGAAAATATTACTAAGAAATTTCATCATTACTATTTATTATTACCGTTAATTTATCATTAGAAATAAAAATTATATGAATTAGAATTAAAATTAAAAACCTAATTTATTAAAAACTTAAATATTTGATAATATTAATTATTAAGCAGCCGACCTTCATTTTTCCTTAAATCAAAACTAAAAAAACCTAATTTAATAAAAACTTAAATATTTGGATAATATTAATTATTAAGCAGCTGACCTTCATTTTTCCTTCAATCAAAACAGCTCACCTCATAACTATTTAAATCTCGCAATTAAGCTCTTCTTCTATCAACATTCAAAAATTGTCCTGATGATGGATCCCTATTGGGATTTGAAATGTTGACGAAAAATGGTTTTTACTATGGGTTCTTTGGTTACTAAGTTAGAAGATATAAACCACAGAGGTCTTAAATCCAGACAGAAGAGGGTATGCCAAAGTTGAGGCAATGAGGAATCCTCAACAAAGGCACGAGGGATCATAGTAATGTGACTAATGGATTGACATGAGGGATGATGGAGGAAGGATACAATATGAGAGGTGGAATGGAAACTTACCTTCTTAGATCATGATATGCATGTTTCACTTGACAACGATTGACTCGATTCCAGAGGGGATGGTCAATTACTTAGGCACAAGCCTTTCAAAGACAAAGCGATATAGATTGAGGTCAAATATGAGAACAATGGGATCAATGTGACACAAGGATGGATGATATATTGTAACAGGACTCAAGGGGACTTAGAACAAACTCCATGGATTCAAGGGTGACTCATCTTTGATGCTTTGAACAAGGGCGACTCGATAATGATTTCACATGGGAGAGGCTCGAATGGAACCATAAAAGCCTGAGTAGATAATGGTTACTCATGGTTAACATCAACACATAACTCAACAAGTGCAAAGGAAAAGTGGTACCAGAGTACAAGTGAGTCACATGAAGAAATTCCTTTTGATTGGTGGCAAAGTGAGACCTCGGGGAAAAAATGGTTTCCTCGTGAAGTGTCAAATTATCTAAATAAAAAGGAAATCCATAATAGAAATGGGAAAGATCTTTCCAATGGTGCTAACAATTCATCAAACTAAGTTATAGTTTGGTCGCAATGGGTGATGAAAAAACTAGATTTTTCCTATAAAAGGGCTTCTTGGCCCCAAATCCAATTCATTGCATATTGAGTTGTTGCAGAATTTGGAGAGAAAGAGAAGGCCCCAAATCTTGAGGAGATCATAGCAGACAAGCCGACCATCAGAATTTGGATCTACGAGTTTCAAGAAGGTAGCCTAACCTTACCCATCAATTTCAATGGATTAAATTTTCAAATTAGAGCTTCAACTAAGTGGGGGAACACTTTCTTTTCCTCATTATCACAATGCATATATTTTCCCCTTTTATGCATTCTGGAACATAGGAACTAGAGGAAAAATGCGTACAACGCAGTTTTGAAGTGAAAATTTGCATCGTGGACTAATGGGAAAAATAGGTGTGGGAATCACTATTGAGCTAAAGATAAGAACCATAACTGGATGATTTTAACTTGGAATTGAAAAAACCTGATGGTATTTTGAAGGTATGGCAAAGCTAAAGTTGGTATGGTGGGAACGAGATTTTGATACTCTTTGTGCTGAGGTTAAGGGGAACGAAGTAGTCGAAGGGGCTCTAGTGTGATATGGGTTACTTAAGTTCTTGGAGAACCTGTTGATGAAGGCTGGTGAGAAAATATTATCTAGGATTGTGAGTTATTGGGACCCAAATCAGGAGGCCTTTGTGGTATAGGAGCATAGGATCCAGATCACTATCCAAGACATATAATTTTTGATAGAATTGTAACCCTTGGGGGTGGTCGGCGAGATACATCTAGTGGTGCCTCATGGGATGCATATAGGGGAATTTGTGCAGCGTCACTTTGTACCAGCTGCTTGTGAAAAGGGTAGAAGAATCAAGATTCATTAATCCAGGTGGATGTTAGTGGCCACCTACCTATCCCACTTGGACCCCCACAACTGTCTCTTTCAATTTTTCAGTTTCTGTAATTGTAGCACAATTTACCATTTTTAGCATATTTTCGGGTCCTGAACTTCTGAAGCTGTTTTGAGGCCCTAAACGGCGTTTTTTGAGAAATTTGGGAGAAACATGGGTCCATGGATGAATATTTTTCTTCCCAAAGTTGTAGTGCTCCGATAGATCTTTCTAAAGAGCTATTGTACGCGTCAAATGAAGATCGGGTGCCAAAGTTATGACCCGGGGAAGTTGATGTACCAACTTACCCAAAACAAGGCCCACAATTTGGTGTTTCATCTTCTAGGGTTAGGTTTTGGGATGTGAAGGGTTTCCAATTGTTTCTCAACAATAAATAGGCCTTCAAGCCTCATTGTAACATAGTTCAGATGCATGTAGCCACCACATCTCTTCTCAGAGATACGTTACCATCGCACTAGCTGGTCTATTTCCATTTCTGTTTGTAAGCATATTTCAGTATTTTACATTAATGAAATGAAGTATTATTTCTGTTACATCTCTATGTTTATGGTTATCTCTGTAATTTGTTGCGTTCCTTTTTAAATCCGGATCAGTGGTATCAGAGCGGTCTGCTTTTTCTATGTTTTTCTTTGGATGTCCCCAACGAGATCAAGATATAAGGAGTTAGGGCTTGAACTGGTCGAACCTTTGCAAGAAAAGCCCCGCAAACCTTCATGGCCTCCAATGGTGGATGAAAAGAAAGATGAGGGGGCAGGAGATCCTATCAAAATATTGCTCGAAGAAGCCCTCGAGCGGCAAAGGAACGCAATGATGGACATCTTTGCCTAGATCCTTCAGTGGCTACCTATGGGAAACGCATCAGCTTCCAACAGCTACTCTGGAAACACCACGTCGTTTAAGGTACAAGTTAATTTTGAAATCCCCATATTCGAGGGTCAAATAGACACAGATGCCGTAAATAAATGGTTAAATCTACTAGAAGGGTATTTTTCTGTTCATGAATTTTCGAGTTGGGAAAAGATTATTTTCGCTCTACTCAAAGTAGCCCCCCATGTCAAGGACTGGTGGGAAAGCTACTGCGAGCAGAAGGATGAAAGCACGGGCTCACTATTTTCAGCGACACCCACTTGGAATTCATTCCGGGATGCCATCAAGGAGCAGTACTACCCTTTCAAAAGCTATGAAGACAAATACATAAAGTGGACCATGCTGCGGCAGGGAAGGGACCAAAATGTGCCAGAGTTCACAAAAATTTTTCATACCCTTCGCACATAGTTGGGTATCAAGGATTCTGAACTGCATTTGGTACTCAAATACCACAACTACCTACACAGGTACATCGAGGAAGAGATGGAGTTCTTGAACATCTCCTCGCTCGGCACGATGTACCAATACACTGTCAAAATTGAGAAAATGTTCAAACTGAAGAAGCGAGACTTTGGATCTGCGAATCCAAAGACCAAAGGACAAAGCCAAGGCGGGGTGACCCAAGACAACTTGTCGAAGCCGCAGTAAAAGAACAACACCACGAAGTCGAAGAAGGACATAGGAAAGTGGTGTGAGTTCCACAATAGCCCCACTCACAACACAAGTGAGTGTCGGACCAAGCAGTTGCTAGTGGCCGAGTTGAATGCTTCAGAATCAGATGCATGTTCTGACCCTGAGTCAGAACCTGACAAGGGGAATGGCAAAGGGAAGTAGATCATTAATGTGGAGCCCAGCATCACTGTTGCAACCACAAAGATCCAGAAGAATGAGCCCGAAGATCCAGAGGAGGGGGAGTGTCTTTTCCACTCACATATGTGGGTGAAGGGTTCGCTGCTGCAATTCATTGTCAACAGTGGCAGCCAAAAGAACCACATTTCAGCAGAGGTCATGAAGTTGTTGGGCCTATCAACTACACCACACCCATAGCCGTACAGTATCGGGTGGCTTCACCAAGGATGATATCTTCGAGTTTGCCAGCAGTGCCTCCTTCCCTACAACATCAAGCCCTTCACAAATGAGGTATTGTGTGATGTTGCACCTCTGGATGTCTGTGATGTACGATTTGGCCAGCCATGCTTGTGGAGGTGACATGCTATGTATGAGTCAAGGCCTCGTGCTATTATTATTACTTTGGGTAATTCATTATACAGGATACCGGAGGTAGCCCCACCTACAACCATGTCTTTGATCTTTGCTAAGAAATGCAGCAAGATCGTCTCCCAGACTAGGAAATTCATTTCATGTCTGGTTTGCTCCCAAAGTAAGGGGAAGATTGTAGCCACATCCATGACCCCTCCGAAGGGTTCCTCCATGCAATAGCAACAGCAAAGGGATACAGTCATGACAGAACACAGGAACAACTTCTCCTCACCCACAGGGGTACCACATAAGCTTCAGGTGGGCAACAAAGTCTGGTTGCATCTACAGAAAGAACACCTTACAAGAGCCCATCAGAAGCTCCGACCACACCGACATGGTCCTTACACCATTACCAAGGCTGTGGGAAATAATGCTTTGGAGCACAACATTCCTCCATTCCTTCACCTGCACCAAGTGTTCAATGTGTACCACCCTCGACCATGCTTCCCACCATTACTGGACACATCTGAGATTGCAGAACAGCTCACCAGGGATCAACTTCAGCAGATGGAGGAACTCAATGCAATGGGGACCATTGCTTCCTAAGGGGGGAGGAATGATCTAGGTGGATGTTGGTGGCCACCCACCTATCACACTTGGACCCCCACGACTGTCTTTTTCAGTTTTTTAGTTTCTGTAATTGTAGCACAATTTACTATTTTTAGCAGTTTTTCGGGTCCTAAACTTCCTAAGCCGTTTTGAGGCCCTAAACGACATTTTTTGAGAAATCTGGGAATAGCATGGGTCCATCAACCTATGTTGCAATTCCCAAAGTTTTAGTGCTTGGATATGTCTTTCTAACGAGCTATTGTATGCGTCAAACAAAGATCGGGTGCCAAAGTTACGACCCTGGGAAATTGATGTACCAACTTACCCAAAACAGGGCCCACAATTTGGCGTTTCATCTTCTAGGGTTAGGTGTTGGGATGTGAAGGGTTTCCCATTGTTTCTCAACAATAAGTAGGCCTTCAAGCGTCATTGTAACACAGTTTAGAGGCATGTAGCCGCCACATCTCTTCTTAGAGATACGCTACCATTACCCTAGCTGGTCTATTTCCATTTCTGTTTGTAAGAATATTTCAGTATTTTACATTAATGAAATGAAGTATTATTTCCACTACATCTTTGTGTTTATGGTTATCTATGTAACTTGTTGCGTTCTTGTTTAAATCCGAATCATTCATGACTTAGAGGGACTCGAGACAGGGGCTACAGTCGCAACATTGGTGCATGTTTTGGGTGGTCATTCCTTTCATCAAATCACTTGGGGGCATACGATGCATGTAGAGAGTGTACTAGAAGGGACCTACTATGGGTGGGCCCAAATTATTTTATCATCATTGAAACAACAGATGGGTATATGCAGGCAATGAGCCAATGATAACTTTTCATTTGGGACAATTGTATGCTCATTCTTCTTTGAGAAGATCCTCAACATCCGTCCACATGTACAAATCCGTAATGGGGGCCTAGAGGAGCCGAGGATGCACCACTGTGGGAAGCTACTGTGACAAGGTGGAGGAAGGCGAGTCAGATAAGTGTTTCGACCTGACTTCTTCACTCATTGGGACCACATGTCCTTGTACATAGATGTTATCCATATAGCTGAATGAACTTCTAGGTAGGTCTTGACCTACCACTCCCGCAGGGATGAGCATGGGGTCCATATGGTAAGTGATAATTCCTATATTTTGGTCACATGTATAGTTTAGAAATTGTATGTATGTGGTACTAATTTCCAAACTTGTGGTATGAAGATATAGCACTAGTGAGGCCAACAGGATATGCAAGATGATCTATAGCATCCGAAACTACAGATCAAAGAGGTTAGACATCATAGAAGTGATCAAGTAGTGATGCACTACTGGAGTATCTATGATGTAGGTACAACCTGCTATTGACTGGGGTGACAGAGCATGGATGGCATGAGTTAGAAGATTACTGTACATATGTGAGCATCGGGCTTCCGTTTGAATGGTGAGGTATCATGAGGATATATCTATGGCCAATCAGGAAGTCCACGACCTACGAGTGGGTAGAATGGACCCACGGGCGTGGGGTCTACCGAGGACAGTGATTAGTTGTAGGGACATGTGGGCCCCAATTTTTTATGTAACATGCTATGGGCATGTCAGATTTATTTATAGTAGTGGAATCCAAACACTATATGTTGGATAGTATGATACATAATATTGTTATGCATCTTTTTGTGACGACTGTGGTTCATCAGTTGTTTATGCTATGGATGTCTTCTTGTATATGCATGTGATAAATGTCAATCTAGAATGTTATTTTCAATGGTATCTACATAGTTATTTTGTGCTCTAGGAACATGACTGAATGTAATGGATTCAAATTCACGTGCCAAAAGCTTAACTCATAGATATTTTCTAAATAGGACAGGATTACACACATGATAAACATCATTCAATTGCATGACAAGTAGAAAGGAATAAACACAAACATGAAGGTGAAGGATGTGATGATCAAGGGCATCAACTAAGAAACCTATCACTGCATCATATTCGGCCTGGTTATGAGTGGAAAATCTAATGTAGACATTGTTGGAGTGGACCAACAAATGCAACGGGATGAAATTGGCCCAAGTTGTCGAGGCTAGATGCTTGCAAAAGTGACTCGCACCATCGACGTAATCAATATGTGGTGTGGATGATGGATCCATCTAAAAGGCATAAGAATATTGATCTAAAATGATCATAAACTAAAAACAGATGTAGAATTGATTAACCATTAATGATTTGAATGTTAGTTGAAAGAACGCAAATCGAGGAAATCTGCTTGATAAGAACACTTTACGACAACTAATTAAACATAAAATTGATGCATAACAGAAGTGAAAATAGTAAAAACACAGCGATACCAGACATCAAAATTGATGATGGAGTTCATCCCTTATGGAGTATGTCTTCGGGTCCGCTTTCAAGATGGGCGATCGTCTTTATTAGGAATGAGAAGAAGGTGTTGATTAAATAGAGAATTGATCAGTCTGAATATGCAATCAAACACTTTTGATCACTGTCATCAGATAGCCCTTTGAACCGGCTTTCCAACTCCGCCTATGGTTCCCAATTCTGACCTCGGATGCTCCTGTAACACTGAAAACAAAAACCGCCTATGTGCTCCAGAATCTACATAAAAAAGTCAAAAACCAATCTAATGTCTTTCAAAGGACAAATCTACCTCTTATAGCCCTAAAAATACATTGAAAATCTCTTTTGCTGAATACATGGTGAATTTGGTTAGATTTGGGCTCGGTCTAGTTGAGATTTGTCACCTTAGGGTTAGTTCCATGGTGGTTGAATTAGTTTTTAACAAACAAAACCTTTTAAAACCCAAAAATAACTTTGTAATAAGTCTTGACCGCTGGTGGTCAGCTAACCGGGCGGAGGTTGTAACCGTTTCCATGTGACCACTAGGCTATCGACTGCTTGACTACCATTTGGTGGTCTTCCCTGGTGGTTCCAGCTAACGGCGCAGCCCTGACTATTGCATGTGACAACCTCACTTCTGGCGGTTGCCTTGAACATTACAGTTAATGTTGCGGCTGCCAAACTGCATCTGGTTTCACTCCTCACATGTCTTGGTTTACTCTGTGCAGTTCTGATGCTGTTAGGACCTGATTGTCATGTTAACCCCGACGGTTAACCCGACTCCATTCACATGCTAACTCCGCCTTGGTCTACAAATTGGCGGTTAACCCAAAAATGGTCAACACATACCTCCAATGGTTTATACTAATGTTGGTCACATTACCACGGTTTCGCTGCTGTTTAAGGATGAGGTTAGGAACTTTTTGGTGTTTTATAATGTTTTTAAATTGTAATTTAGGCCGAGAGTTATATGGTGAGGTTTTGAGGTCATAGAACTTAGGTTTAGAGTTAGGCTTTTAGACTTAGGAATTGTATTAACACATAGTTTTTGTTGTTTTGATAGGTTAGGACTTAGATGATAGGTTTCTAGAATGGTTCTAATGTAGTTTTAGGGTTTCAGATTTTACATTAGATGTAAAAACACATTTTTCAATTATTGTCACAAAGCAACATAAAACAATATATGAATCGTCGACAAAACAACATTTGTGACAACACCCCTAACGAAATATCAAACCTCTGCGATGGACGACACAACCATGTCGACACCAAATCCTGCTTGTCGAACGATAAAAACACATGTCGTCGATCATTCCTGGCAGAACTGTAGATGAACTCAAGTCGATAGCCAGGTACAACCCATATCAACTGAACGCCATGAAAACCATGAACATTACCTAAACAACCTGATCCCTAACCAACACTGTCAATTTGTTGAAGCTGAATTGAAGCGACGATGACACTGAACACTGATGATGACACTTGAACACCTGTACAATTGAATCAATGGAATCCTCCTGGATCATTCCTCTCCACTTGAACGCTTTTGGACCACAAAAGTTTGACGAAACAAATAGTCGATGAGGGTAGAACTCCTTCTCTTTCCACCTTGACCTAACGATGTACCAATACATTTGATCAATCACCTACAAGTGATGACCCTCATGATGCTGACCATGGAACTTTTCGATCCGGTGACCTGTTTCTTCCATCTGTAGTATGAACAACTTGCTACGATGGGCAAACAAACCTATTTTCAACATGGCAATTTAATTCTTTCCACAAAGAATCATGAGCTAGTGATTCACAATCTTTGAAAACAGTCTCTACTGGATGTTGTTTAATACCATCAACATGTATAAAAAATCTATTTTGCAGAATGACAAAGACATTCAAAGATACTTTTGACATCAAACCAGCTACTTGATTTAACATACTTTCCTGATTCCTGTTTTCTAAGTGGACTTACTGCACAAAACCTATCCAACTGTAAGGTGAAATTTGCTACAACTTAGTTTGATTATGAAAGTATTGATTTAGCTATTGATTTGTTTGAATCATTTTTCCTTCATTTATTACATGATGTTTGCATTGATTAGCACTTTCCTCTGATGCATAAGTTCCCATTAGACACTTTGACACTGCTTTAGAAAAGGCTTTGACATGGAAACAAATAGGTTTCCTCTCCACTTGAAAAGAGGTTTCCAAACTGTTTGAGACATGACATGGCGAAACAATACAAGAGAAATTGAACATTGACTTTCCCCAATACTAATTTTTATCCTTGCAACTAATATGTTCCAAACTGAAACTGATTTGATTCATTCTGACATTAGGAAGAGGAGATTTAGGCACAAACTGTAACTCGTGTTGTATTCCCTGCTTATGATTTAGATGTTTGGTTTTACATAGAACTGAACAATTTTCTATCTCTTTAAATGAACCATCTTTAAGCTGAGTTGCATAACTTAAACAAGAATCATGTTGATTGTTATGTTTATCCTTTACACACATGACTACAAAGCGCTTTTTTGAACTTATTAATCGCTTCATCTGATTAACATTAACTGAATTCAAGTGATTTTTACTTTGATGTGCCTTGACAATAAATTCAACCCCATCTTTCTTAAGGTGATATTTATGTTCTCTCCTGTAAAATATTGCATCTTGATCATAAAGATAAGGACTTCCTAAGACAACTCCACATCTGTCTATGGGAACCACATCTAATTCCACTTCATCAATGTAATTAGCTGTTATGGAAAATCTTAATCGACATTGTTTGGTGACTTTTATCTGGGTTGATTTATTTAGCCATCCTAATGGGTAAGGTCATGGATGATTCCATGTTTCCAAACCCAAACTTTTAACTAAATATTCAGAGATTAAAATTGCCTGTGATCCACTATCAAACATTGTATCTATATTTGTATGCATAGAAGTTATCCTTATGTTAAACAGTTCAACTCTTTTATCCTCATGTGGAGGATTTATGTTTGAAGAAGATGCAATAGTTTTTGAACTTGAACTAGTTTCAGAAGTTTTACCTGTTGTAACCATGCCGATTATCCTCCTTTCATCACCTGAATTTGAACCTAGATCCTGTTGGACTACTGCAATGGCCTTCTTTTCATCGAATCTCCTTAAGGAACTTTCTGGGCCTAAGTTCTGGATGAATTTTCCAGCACTTTGATTCATCATGACCAATTCTATGGCAATGAGAACAAGTAGGTGTTTCCTTTTGAACAATCGTTGATTTCTTTCTCTTCAAATTGTTCTTTCCCTTACTGTCACTGGAATCTTTGATTTCCAACTCTTTGGATGACTGTGATGAAAGCTTGAATGGTCTTCCATCTGATTCAATATGTATGGCCTGAACACACACCTCATCAAAATCATCAGGATTAAACATCAATAAAGTATGCCGCAAATACGAATGTAAACAGTTGATATATTTTAATAAAGTTTCACATGTATCCAATAAAACACCAAGCGCCAATGCTTTCTTTCTGAACTCCTGAGTAAACTCATAAACACTCCGCCCTTTACCTTGCCTTAGATGCTGCCAATCAATAATAACTTACTGCATGTATCCTAAAGGATAGAACTATTTCCTAAGAGCTTTTAAAAACTTAGACCATGACGAGATCACTTTTCCTTTATGCTTTACATCTAGCTGAGTATTACTTTCCCACTAGATTAAAGTTGTTCCCCCCAATTCTAAGTGTAGCTAACTGAATTTTAGTCTTATTGGTAGAAATGTTTTGAATGCGACAATACACTTCTAACTGCTTTATCGAGTTATCTAGCTTTTCAGGATTCATTTTGCCATCATAAACATGTAACTAAAATTTAACATCAAGTTTCAAAAGAGATTTTTTCTTAGGTTTCTTTTCCATTTCAAATTCTGCACTGGAAGAAGAAGAAGAAGAAGAGGATGATGGAGATGATGGAGGTGAAGGTGGTTTGTCAGTATTCCCTTTACCTTTATCCTTCTTTGATGGCTTTGAAGAAGCTGCATATCTCGCCTTCTTGTCTTCGTACAATTCTCCCAACATTTGTTGCATGGTTAAGAATGCCTGCTGAAACTGTTCTTCACTCATCTTAGTTTCAGTGTTTTCACCTGCATCAGGTCCCGACATGGTCGATTTTTGAACGACCCGTTGCTTTCCAATCTCTTAATTGATCTGCTAAAGGATTCCTTCTCCTCGATGCGACTTTGACCTGGTTAACATTTAATGACACATTCTACAAATGCAACCTGCTCTGATACCAAATTATATGATCTGAAATGATCATAAACTAAAAACGGATGTAGAATTTATTAACCATTAATGATTTGAATGTTAGCTAAAAGCACACAAATGGAGGAAATATGCTTGATAAGATCACTTTACGACAGCTGATTAAACATGAAATTGATGAATAAGAGAAGTGCAAACAGTAAAAACATAGCGATACCAGACAGTAAAATTGATGACGGAGTTCGTCCTTATGGACTACGTCTCTGGGTCCGCTTTCAAGATGGGCGATCGTTTTTATTAGGAATGAGAAGAAGGTGTTTATTACACAGAGAATTGATCAGTCTGAATGTGCACACATGCACTTCTGATCACTGTCATCAGATAGCCCTCTAAACTGGGTTTCAAATGCTGCTTACTGTTCCCAATTCCGACCTCGGATGCTCCCATAACACTGAAAACAAAAATAATCTATGTCCTCCAGAATCTGCATACAAAATTCAAAAACCACTCTAATGTCTTTGAAAGGAAAAATCTACCTCTTATAGGCCTGCAAATACATTGAAAACCTCTTTTGTTGAATACATGGTAAATTTGGTTAGGTTTGGGCTCTGTCTAATTGAGATTTTCCACCTTAGGGTTAGTTCCATGGTGGTCGAATTAGTTTTTAACAAACAAAACCTTTTAAAACCAAAAAATAACTTTGTAATAAGTCTTCACTGTTGGTGGTAAGCTAACTGGGTGGAGGTTGTAACCATTTCCATGTGACCACCAGGCAGTCGACTGCTTGGCTGCCATCTAGTGGTCTTACCCAACGGTTCTGGCTAACGGGGCGGCCCTGACTGTTGCATGTGACAACCTTACTTCCGGTGATTGTGGTGAACATTACGGTTAATGTTGCGGTTGCCAAACTGCCTCTGGTTTCACTGCTCCCATGTCGTGGTTTACTCCACGCGGTTCTAATGCAGTTAGGACCTGACTGTCATGCTAACCCTGACGGCTAACTCGACTCCATTCACATGCTAACTCTGTCGTGGTCTATGAACTGGCGGTTAACCCAAAAATGGTCAGCACATACCTCCGATGGTTTATAATAATGCTAGTCACATTACCACAGTTTCACTGCGTTCTAAGGATACGGTTAGGAACTGTTTGGTGTTTTGTAATGTTTTTACATTGTAATTTAGGTCAAGAGCTATATGGTGAGGTTTTGAGGTCATAGAACTTAGGTTTAGGGTTAGGCTTTTAGACTTAGGAATTGTATTAAGACATAGTTTTTGGTGTTATGATAGGTTAGGACTTAGATGATAGGTTTGTAGCATGGTTTAAATGTAGTTTTAGGGTTTTAGATTTTACATTAGGTGTAAAAACACCTTTTTCAATTATTGTCACAGAGAGACATAAAACCACTGTTAAACACACACATGGCAGAAAGAGTATGAAAGATAAAACATGAGAGTAAATTTATTATTAACAAATGATATACATTTATAGTACATGGTGTGACTGTTGGGTTCCACATCCCAAGGTCTCTTGGACTTCCTTTTCGTTGTTCAGCTTCCACACTACCCCATAGAGGATTAGGTGTCCAACATTCCCCTCCTTAATCCGAAGGGTTATGTATGAGTCCAAGAAGAGAGTTGTAATACAAAATGTGCAAAAATGCATGGCAGCACTAGGCTGAATGTGCTCTCTAAAATGTTGGTATAAAGGGCGGTGGTTTAAGGATGACCAACAACACTGGAATGCTTAGTGCAATTCCTCGAACACTTCCAATTCTGGCATGAAGGTCAAGTCTTCTGATAGAGGAAGTGTTCCTGATGTTTTTAAGAGGGAAGCCTTCAACCATGAAAGGGAGGTCTCACCCCAAATAAAAGGGAGAACTTCAACCTGAAAATGGAAGTCTCAACATGTGATGGTTTAAGGATGACCAAAAACTCTGGAATGCTTAATGCAATTCCTGGAACTATTTCAAAACTGGCAAGAAGTTGAAGTCTTCTGCTAGAGGAAGTGTCCCAAATTACTAACTGAAGGCATGCTCAGGGGCATCTTTGTCTCTGGCTATAGCTCTGAAACTGGTGTAACAGGTTGTGGCTCAGCCTCACTTGATGTGGCTTTGAAGCTTGTAGATGACCATCATTTCCCCCCCATCAGATACAAGGCGAGAAGATGGAGAAAACTAAACTGAAAGACTGTTCAATACTCTTGAACAAGTTCTGACATGTAACTGAAATATATTCTTGGTTGTTGATGCCCATTGCCAAGAAGCGATCCATCCAAGATGAATCTTTGTTCTTGTAGGAGGTTTGTTTCTGAAGCATCTATTTGAAGAATGATTGGTTTTAAGATAGTGCTTACATGGATGAAGATCAAAACAGTGACCTTTTAGATGGCCAACTTGGTCACAATTTTGGCATTTCACAATCTGTTGTTGTTGCTGTTGTTGTGGAAGAGGGGCAGAATCTGGAACAGCTGGAGGTGAACTGCCATGAAGGAATCTAGCATTCTGAAACTCAATGAGCTTCGAGTAATGTGGAATATGAAAGGACTTGTCCTTTTCATATCCAAGACCTGTTCTGTGCTTATTATGGACAAGCTCTTTCCAAGGTCTGATGATGGGCTTGAGAAGTGTTGGCTGAATTTTTGCATCTGCATGTGACTTTGCTGCTTTATTGGGCACTGGATCTGAATCAATTTCAACAATATTGACTTGCTACTTATGGGATTTCATTTCATTGTTCTGAACAGAAACAGGTTCAAAATGATGACTCCATTGTTGTAATTCTTCCTGTTGTAGTTGAGATTCAAGCTGTAAAAAATCAATATGTTCTTGTGCATATTGTAGACAAGTCTGAATTTCTGAGAGAGAGGCTTCGCTGATTTGGAATGTGTCATTAGAAGTAGATTGTATTAGAGTTTTCAAGAACTCTAATACTTCATCAATTCGATCCATTTTTCAAAAAAATGCAGTGCCTTGATGATACTTTGAGTTCCTCAGAAAGCTAAAAGCTTCTTGGAAAGATATTTCAAGTTTCTTGAAAAAAATTTGTGAACCACTCAGAAAAATGGAGCATTACTTTAATCAAAATTCCAAATCTAATGCAGAGACTAGCCATAACTATTCCACAGTCAATAACAAATCTCGCTTGACAAGGTGTGGTTCGAAATTCTCCAAATCATACTATGAAAATAGTCATTAGGAAAGGTTTAATTAATTTCTTATGCCATATTCCATTTCATATCATTACATAAGAACTTTTATGCTTCGACTCTTTTAAAAATTGATTATATAATTACTTGAAATATGACAATAAGAAAATCATGGGAGCACAGTATATGGGCCTGATCCCAGCTGCTTCAATCCCAACGGTGCTTGGTTTTCCGAAAACTGCATGATCCAACAATTTTAAGGAGGATCTGCCTTGTCACTGGCTGCCAAAATATATTATGCTGATAACAATGTTGGTTAATGCTGATAAGATTCGTCGTTGAATAAATCGTCGGAACGACTTCCCTTCAAAGTTCAGTCACTTACACGGAGGGCATTCAAATTGGTCATTGCTCATTCTGTACAACATATCACCACGTTCCAGTGTATATTCAACACAGAAATTCGTCCATGCAACATATGTTGGACCCAACATGCAACACGTCCTACATTCACTGTTGTTACATGCTTCTATTTTTTTTTTCAGTGCAGATTACAATCTTCAATTAAAACATAAATATTCATTCATTTTCGTAAGCGTCCATCCATTTCATTCAGTCTTCCATACGGAATACTGACTATCAAAAAAATTCAACACATGGGCTAGCTTATGCAAAGTCTCACGGAGAGCATCAAGGCATAAAGTCCAACATGTGCCAATGCACCAGAGTTCAAATTCGGGAAACTGAACAATCAAGGAGTTGGGAGTGCACCAGTGGAATTTGTGGCAGCGATGCTATAATTTATTCTCTTTTCATAAATCATAAAAACCATCCATACACAACCCACAGTCTTCAAAAAATAATGTTAACGCATACACCATATATACGATCTCCACATCATAGAATGCACAATTAAAAACCATGACATACAGTCATAAGTTGTTAGGCCACAGCTTTTGAGGTTTCTTGTTCTATCTTTCATTTGATAATCATTGTTCTAGAGACTTGTATTCACTGAACCAGAAAAATTAGAATTCCCCATTTCCCAGCCTATGATTTCAAGCTTGAGAAAGCCATGGATGCCAACGACCATTTGCATCACTTTTCTCAGGTTGAATCAGGTGCCTGGTGGCTGCTAGCCCTGCGTTTTGCCATTAAGAACAAGGTTCTTACTATATTTATCCCTGAAGATACTATGTGTGCTGGAATACGAAGAGACTCACACCAAATCGATCTCCAACATTAATAAGAGCTCACCGCAGCACATACTCAATGAAGAGGAGAAATATACCAATGCATACACAGTCAATTTGATGTATTCACACTAGACGCAGTCAACATTCACCAAACGCAGGAGTTACCAACACAATATAAAATGCAATGCTTCCACAAATCTGTGTACATAACTCAATATGGGGTTCATCCACACTGTCGAGCCTTTTAAAAAAGGATATGGAAGAGAAAAAGAACATCTCATCTAATCACTAGCAGTTGTAACGAGAAATTAAATTCATGGATTCCATTACCATATATCTGTGACTGGCAAGCGAGGAAGCGGCGCTGCTAGAGGAGGACTTTGACTAGAGGCTGGACCCAAGGCTTCTATCTATGCATGTATTAGGGTTTTTTTTTTTAAGTTATGTTCTTTGAAGACGAACAGGTGGAATTTCTGTGCGAAGATCTCAATGGTTTCGGCTCTTCGACAATGATATCAACATTGGCTCTTCTTTTACGTGCCCAAGTTGCCGCAGTAGATAAAATCCTCAACAGATTGCACCAACTCTTCACAGAATGCTCGTTAAGATGGCATTGTCATGATGCAAAATCCTGCATTCGATTGTGCGTTTTTCAATCTCCGTCAGCTCACGCCGAGTATGAAACCCTACCGAAATTTTGCTCAAATTTCTTGTCAATTAAGGCCATAACTCCGATCTAAAGAATTGTTGTTTGAACAATGCACCACTTTTAATCATTAGGGCATCAAATCTGAGCCTCATAGTATTCTAATGGGCTAGAGTAGTTGACTAGGATTCGAATCTTCGATTTGGGATACGGAAAGCACAAAAATGTTCACGACATGTAGACTTATGAATCGGGAACCTCAGATCCCAAGTTCGATGGGAACAATGGAGCAGCCACAACCATATATTCCAGGAATAAGTTGCTCAGTCATGTAATGAGTGCGATTATGCTGGGTCTTGGTAGAGAAGAGTGGTTGCAAGTGTTGCCTCTGGCGTTAGTAGCAAGATTTGTTAAAACTGACAAGGAATTCCAGAGGAAGGGGGAAACTTCTGGAACTACGGTTACATTTGTTTTGGTTGATGGATGGGTGAAACAAAATGCTTTGATGCCAAGGTATAAGGGGCATACGGATGCAGAGTGAAGGGGCGTTTAAAAACAAGCGTAAGAGTAGCCTTCACAAGTGTTTAGACAACGGACAGTGGTATATAACCGAACACTGAGGGAGCCATTCATTCATGCGCAGAGAATTACCATTGTTCAGGGCCAGGAATTTGTGCTGGCACAAGGTAGATGTGTCAGGCTGTAGAAATGCAAAACATGGGAAGAATAGGTAGGAGTGCAGGTGCGTTTTTTAATTTTATTTGAGATAGTGGATAGAGAACCTAGCACAAATCTAGCTGAGAGAGGTCAGCTAGACAGTTTGTAGCATGAAATAGGCATGCACACAATAATGACAGTTCTATCCACAGGAATGCATAATTGACATGCATAGAGAGGCCACAACTAGTGGCTCAAATTTGAGTACGGCATAAATTCGTCCGTAGCTTTGATACCATGTTAAACACACACATGGTAGAAAGAGTATGAAAGATAAAACATTAGAGTACATTTATTATTAACAAATTATATACATCTATAGTACATGGTGTGACCATTGGGTTCCACATCCCAATGTATCTTGGACTTCCTTTTGGCTGTTCAACTTCCACACTAACCCATAGAGGATTAGGTATCCAACAACCACATATGAATCATCGACAGAACAATTTTTGTGATGACACTTCTGACGAAATATCAAACCTCTACGATGGATGAAACAACCATGTCGACACCAAATCCTTCTTCTCGAATGACAAAAACACATGTTGTCGACCATTCCTGGTGAAACTATCAATGAACTCAAGTCGACAGCCAGGTACAACCCATATCAATTGAATGCCATGAAAACTATGAACATTACCTGAACAACCTAATCCCTAAGTAACACTATCGATCTGTCGAAGTTGAACTCAAGCGATGACGACACTAAACACTGATGATGACACTTCAACACTTGTACAATTGAATCAATGGAATCCTCCTGGATCAAATATAATCAATGAAATGATGGGGGATGCAAGCTGCCTAAATGAAGAAATAAAAAATAACATGCATTTCAATGGGAAACACTATGTGTAAAAATTTTCAGGTAGAGTGCATTATGAGGGTTAGGAAGGGTTTTGCCTTCTAGACCCTCTGAAAAGGTATGATCCCTTTTCCAAAAACTTACAAATAATTTAAGGACCGAGCTATAATGGTTCAAACTTCCCATGTCCCAAGACATCATGAGCTTGGTCATAGACAAGAACAAGGTCGCTTTCATTAAAGGTATGAGGGTGAACTTTATGGTCATATTGAGATTTGGTGCATTTTGAACCACTTCAATGGTTTGCAATAAAACAAAATGGTCTTCATTGGCGAACTCAAGCATGATGATTCTTTTCTCTAAAGTTTGCGTGTCCAAGAGGAGTTTGAAAATAAGGTGGAAGGAGGGGATTTCACACTCGATCGGTAAGACTGCCTCCTATACAAAAATAAGGTGGAAAGGAGTGAACCTGGTGGTAATCTTTACATAGGTTCAATAGGCCCGCAATGCAGGGAAGAGAATAAGGTGCCAATTGGTCTTGTGTTTATTCATCGTCTGCTAAAGCATAGTTTTAAGAGTTTTATTGACATATTCAACTTGGAAATTTCCTTAGGGGTAAGAAGATGACGAATATTGGTGTTCAAAGCCCAAGAGTGAGGATAACTCATGCCAAATCTCATCTTCAAAGTGTCATCCATGGTTAGAAACTAGTTTCTTCAGAGCCTTAAATCTAGCGATAACATGGTTAAAGAAGAATAGTGCTGTAGTGGTTGCGGTTTTATTGAACATGGCCATGGACTCAACCCATTTGGTTAAATAGTTGATGGTCATGATAATATAGTTATGGTTATTAGCAGATGGGGGTTGAAACTCCATAAATTCAATAGCGTGTTTGTAAAAAGGACCAGTTGCGATGATAGGATGGAGGGGAGCAGGTGGATCTCGAGACTTACAGGCATATAATTGACAATTGGGAAAATGTTTGAATGCTTCAATGCAATCTCTAAAGAGAGAAGGAAAAACATATCCAGTGCACATGATTTTCTAGAGAGTGGCCATTCTAAAGACATGTCCACCACAAGTGCCACTGTGACAGACATTGAGCACTTTCTCAACTTCATCGTGGGTGAGACAATAATGGAGGATATTGTCAACACTGCAAAAATAAAGATTGTTATTGATGAGGAGATAACAAGGGGATTTTATTCAAATACATCGTTGATCATCAGGAAAAATATGGGGGGTGAATTTATGGGTTTGCAAATAGGTGAGTATGTCGCCATACCAAGGATCATCCAAGGTTATAGCGAAAAAGTGTTCATATGGAAGGTCATAATTTACCGGCGTATCTGACGCACTAGTATGAAATTCAAAAATGGATTCAGCAAGGGATAAACCTTTCTTACTCTTGGGGGTGACAAAATCCAAATAAAATTCTTAAAGGATAACAATTTAGTAGGCATGCATCCCATTTATGATTCACCGAATCAATAATAATTCCATGGGGTTGGAATTGGTCATGACCTTGGTGGTATGTGTAAGGATATAATGATGCAATTTCTAAATAGAGGACACAACATACAACACCAATTTTTCTTCATGGGAATAGGACATAGGGGGAAAATTAAGGTTCTTAATAACATAATATATGACATTCTCATTTCTAGAACCATATTCCCGTATTAATACCGCGACAAATGAATAGGTGGAAGTTGAGATATACAAGATGAAGTCCCTTTCGAAGTTAGGTGGTCTAATCAAGGCAGTGGAAGTGAGAGAATGTTTTAGGGCATTAAAATATTGTTGAGCTTGGTCATCCCAAACAAAAGGAATTTTTGAACGTAGGAGTGTGAGGAATCCATGAGTAGTGGTGGCATTGTCAGGAATAAACTGATGAAGGAAGTTGGATTTGTCTTGGAGGCTTCGTAACTCACATAGGTTGTGAGGAGGAGGAACTTCAAGAAGGGCTTGAAATTTGAGGGGGTCAAGAGTAATACCATCTTTGGACATAATGAAGCCAAAAAAACGTCCGAATAGAGCATAAAAGACACACTTAAAGGGACTAAGGTGAATGCTAGACTTTCGACATGTGAGGAAAATGGTACGCAAATCAGTAAGATGTTGTGACCGTAGTTTGGAATGAGAAGTGAGATTGTTTAGATATGCAAGGATAATATGAGCTAGGTCATGGAAAAAATAGGACATGGCACGTTGAAAAGTGTCCCAAAAACTATTTAAACTGAAAGGAATGACCCTAGAATGAAAATTTCTCCACGGACCTGCGAAGGGGGTTTTAAATTGATCAGTGTAATGGATATGTATTTGGTTATATATGGAGAATCCATCAATAAAGGAAAGAACCTCATGCACTGCACACTCGTCAATGATTTTTTCTATGAAAGGTGTGGGAAAATTACCTTTGGGACAAGCTTTATTTAGATCACAAAAGTCAGTGCAGACATGAATGATGCCTTGCTTCTTTAAGATGGAAATAAGATTGGCCACCCATGTGGTGTATTTAATGGGGTAAATGTAACCATCCTGCTTAAGATTGTCAATTCCATCTTTGACAACTTATCATTTGGAAGGATGGATAGGCCTTTCTTTCTGGTCGACAGGAATGGAATTAGGCCATGTGTTGATATGGTGTTCAACCATGGTAGGATCAAGTATGGGCATCTCAGAATAAGACGAGGTGAAAACATCACAAAATTCTTGAAATAACTTAGTGGAAGCATCAATTTATTTTGCGGTGCATTGTGCTCCCAAGTTGATATTTTCTTTGATCCTTGGTTTATTTGAAATGTTAATTTTGATGGTAGGAGAGATGTTATCCATGTTTCCTTATTTGAAATAACCTAGTGCAAGAATGGGATTTTTAAACCAATCAACTTCACAATGGATGAAGTCTTTGGATTCCACAACATATTTATCATGGGTTTTCCATGAAAGTAAGTACGCACGATGGTGCATATCATCCCAAGGATAAGCAGGGCTGGTCACACCTTCCATAATGTCTTCATCAGAATGAAAAATTGGAGGATGGGAGGAAGAGGGACCACATGGTGAAGAGGAACTACTCGAGGGATATTCATGGGAGACAAGATTCACATATGCATCATTGGGAGTGATGGACAAATTAATAGTAGATGTGATATCTACTGATGTTGAGACCAAAGTGTTTGTTGAAGATAATTCAACATAATCACAATAGGAAACTCCAATAGATTCCTAATAGATCGATACTGTGCATGAAAACAGGTAGAGAATAGGGGCGAAACTATCCTTCATCTCGAAATTAGGAGGGGGAATTGCAATAGTGGGTTGGGAAACCTCCTATTCTAGAAAATAAGTGGTTCCATAAATCGTAGGTAGAGGAGAAGTGGAATCACTATGAATGACCCCTAACTCATGAAGTACTTGAAGTGTATTGTGAAAATCTTCGATACGGGGATAGTGATGGGAATAATGGCCATAGCTATCACATAAATAAAAAGGGTGATTCATTCATAAGTATTTGTTGTTTTGGGTGGACTAATGTAAGTTCACACAGACCTTAGGAATGTTAGATTCTGGGAAAGTATCAGAGATCACATTATTAATTTTAGGGACTTTAGGACAATTATTGGTGGTATGCCCAACAACATCCCACAAAGTGCATGGAGGAGTAGGATTTGATGGTTTAGGAGGAGCAGGAGTTTCTTGGGTGCCTTGTTTTTGTGTCCCTTTTTCTGGGCTTTGCCACCCTCACCAGATGCTTTTGCAACAAGTTTGGCTTCATGTTGAGGTTATCATGGAACTGAAGCAAAGGAAGAGGTAGGAACAACAAATCTAGTGTCAAATATGTGTAAGGTTTGAGTTGATTATGAGGAGTGTTTGTGGGAGGATCAATGTACCATACTCAGATCCCCAAGGTAATGATAGATAGACTCAACGTAGCCATAATAAGGGTAGAAAAAATTCCTTCTGGTGGGAATAAGAAAGGTATCTAGCCTGAGGGGTAGTGACATGGGGGAACTACTCATGGATGATTAAGACCCGGGGGAATGGTTCCTGGCTAAAAAGGACCAAGAGAGATACAAGTAGAAGGAAATGGGCTTGGAGGAATTGTACCTAAAGGATGTGTTTAGTTGGGAGTAGGAGGTTGTGAAGGAGCTTGTTGTTGAGAAGGCATACTAGACAACTTAGTTTTGGCTCATGATGCTTGAAGCATGAAAACACTCAAAGAGATAGGCTTAGAAGGAGTAGGCGGTGGGCCATAATAAGCCCCAAGAAACGTGGAATATTTGTAGACTCTAGGAGAAACATTAGTTTTAAAGGAAGTGATAGTCATATTTCTAGTCATCGATGAGATAGTGGTCTGAGGACATGCCTGAGACTGAGGGCCATAGTAAGTCAACTAATCGATAATGACGATATTTCCATTGTGAGGAAAGCATATCTTATGAAAGATAATTGATGCGACAATAAACATGGAAAAAGTGTAACTACGACCCAATAAGATGTTACAATCTAATGGTGAACCAATGAATTCGATATCAATCAAGACAATCTTGTCGACAATGGTGATGGGACAACTGTGATATAAATCGAGGGGTTATGAGGGGTGACCATACCAAGGATGGACAATGATAGTGGATCAGGATAGGTCAGGGTAACCAAGTTACTTCCAAACACTAGCGGCCATCACATAGGTGGAGGTGCCTTTGTTTATGATAGACCACTGGACTGTGGCATTATTTATGGACACTAGTATTTGAAAGCAAATTGATGAAGGGAGGGGACAATGTTCCACTTCGTGAACATCAAAATAATGAGATGATCGTCAAAGGGATCCATAATGCCGAAAGCAGATAATAGAGCTTTCCGTTGGGATGGGTAGATCTGGAGGACATCCAACATTGATATGGTAGAAGGAGACTGTGTTAAGTCATCTCCTATGTTATAGATATGGGTAGCGTTAGAAGAAGCAACATTTCGATGTAATGGACCTTTAGGGATCTTGGGGGGAACCTTGAATTTAGGTAGAGGGATATGTATGGTGTGATTTGGTGACGATAGAGGCTCAATGGAAATTTTGGGTTGGGAATCAGTGGTTGACTTCATAGGAGGCTTATCATATTGGCGTGACTGAGTCTATAGGTTAACTTGTTCAGTGTTGATTTCATCTAAATTCATCATGCGAATTTGGTAATTATTTTGGCCAGATTGTGAAGGTGGAGGAATTTCATTACCCTATGTCGGTTGGGTAGGTACATATCCTTGATGAGAAAAAGGATTTGTAAGGAAAACATGTTGTTACGAAGTAGGAGGGGGAGGAGGTGGAGAAATGGTTTGGGTCCTCTAGAAGTGGTTGCTTGAGCTTCCCATGCTTGGCACATCAGAGGTAAAAGGGGACATTCGTGAGTATAATGGATGAAAACACCACAACAAGCACAATTTTTTCTCATTCAGAGATCCTTTCTTTGCTTGGGTTGTTCTCCATGTTGATGGGTTATGGGGTTAGGCTTGTCATGCTTAGGGGCATTAGATGGTGGACCATGGTTGCCTTGATTACCTTGAGATGTCTGGTTCCAATTACCCTTTCTAGGATTAGATGCACTCTGCTAAGCATTCACTTGACCTTAAGGAGGTGGTTTCTATTGTGGCAGAGGTGGAGGAGGCATGGGAGGTTGGGGTGTTGATGCTAGATGGGTTAGAGCGCTAGATGGTGCATAATGATATAAAGGAATTGCGACAACATTGGGATAACTAGGTGGAGAAATAGATGGCCTTGACATTGAATGATGTGGATGGGGATATGAAAATGACATTCTTATACCTCGGTAAGCATTGACATGTGAAGGATTAGGAGGGGGATTGGTGTAAGTGGAACTCATTCCTCCATGAGGTTAACCATAACTCATGTGATGTTGAGGATATGGTGGAGGTTGAAGGTGTCAGCTAGATCCAATGATACTATTAGCGGAATGAGATTTCCTTGGTGCATTAGTAGCACCAGGCCTTAGCATATTAGGAAGTACAATATAAACATAACCTCACTGTGCATACATCATGTCATATTTCAAGGCTTTCTGGAGCAGTTCCTCCACATACTAGGGGAAGTGAGAGGCAACATATTTACCTATAGGGGCCAAAAGTGATCTAAGGAACCAATCCATATAGACACAGTCTTCAAATTCAGGGACCCTACACATGCTACTCCTTATGAACCATTCTTGAACATGGTCAAATAGGAGGGTGGCAAAAGTTTAACAGAAGGAAGTCAAGAGTTCAATATCTGTGTCATGTCGAAGAGATAGTTGCAAGTATGATAGGAAATATTTGGCAAGAGTCGCAATAATGCAATGGGAGGCATGTAGTTGGTCCACATACCATTTGGAAACAAATCCAATAAGGGTGCACTGGAAAAGGAAAAGAAGAATGGAGTCTTTAGTAATGGAATTTAATGAACACCACATATGGAAAGAGAACATGATTTGTGGGGTCTTCTCGAGGATTACCTTCAAACTTATGGATGTCATAAGGAAGCTTGGTAGGCATAATAGGCCAATTGGGGTCATGGAGAAGAGGATCATTGATGAGCTGGCTAAAATCAAGAAGGATCAAGCCAGCCATATAGGGGAGAAATGGAATATTAGTGTCCATACTGGTAGAGGTTCTACCTATGGGGTTACCTTGGTTTCCCACACCCACATTGGTTCCCGACATGGTGGTGCTACGGGGTTTGGAAGATGAAAAATCATAGGAAGAACTAGAAAAACCGTAAGAACTAGAGCCAATATGGGGACTCAGTGGAGGACTAGGAGGATGAAATTAAACTCAAGGGGTAGGAGTAAGATGTTGTAAAGGAAAATGGGTTCAAAGGCCACAAATTCTCCATGACAAATGCCTAGGGGGCACAATGATGACTCAATAGACTAAAGGGTGATGATAGGAGAAAAGAGTAACAAACAACAAGCAAACACTAGTTCAGTGGTGCAAGTGGAAATTAACTATTTTGATATGCTACTAAAATTCAACCAAACATGTCCTATCAAAGAAAAAATGACCTCTATCTTGTAGGTTATTTAAATCCTTAAATAATACCTCGATATACTATTTCAAATGGCATTCCAAGAGACTTCTTACCTGACAGAATCTAGTCCCCGCAAGCAGAGTTGTCTAGAGAAAGGTGGGGAAGAGAATGCACTGCTTCCCATAACCAGTCCTATAGGTTTTGATATGATTAGTCACTATGGTTACCTTTGTCCCACAAGGGTGGTTGAGTCTTAAGCTTCTTGGTGATCAGCCAAAGCATGGGATTCCCTGCCACAAGATAGGTAGCCCTCAAGAGAATCACTCGCACAATGACTTAGCTTAACCCCGTCTGAATTGGGTTTTTTATGGACTTTGGTGTTGGACTGTGGGATGGTGAAGGATTTTAAGCTCCCTAATATGTCAACAAGCTATGTCTCAATCTAAGTAATTATGGATGTTATTCGAAGCCCATCCCACCAATCCTACACCTAGCTACATGGATTGTTTTGGCCCTAGTGCCCAAGTGGGCTTAATCTATATGTATTGAATTATTAAGGTGTAGTGTTTCAAGTCTTTGCTTGGTAGTGTTAACCAAACTCACGTTTGGTTAGGGTGTGCACGTGTGTGAAAATGATGTTTCAAGTGTGTGAGTTAATTGAGCATGCTTTATGAGGCCATGTGCTACTAAAGATAAAGTGTTGAAAAACTACAAATAATGTTGAAAATGGACAATAAAATAAAAAATCATTCCAAGCATAGAAAGCCCCATCCAAAGAGGCAAAAAAGTATCAAATAAAGAGGTGGTAAACAATATACTCAATGACACACTTATGGAAAAAATATCTATGGTGAAAGGGATTGGGATCTAAAGGAAATAATATACTGTAAATGGGGCAAAGAACCAACAAAGATGAAAATGTTAGACAGGGATAGGCAAGAAGCTCCAAAACCTAGGATGCATAAGGATATCCTAAGGGGGGAAGTGTAACACCCTCATCCCACATCTACCCAAGTAACCAGCCAACTGAGGTAAATATGCGATGAGATGCTACTATAATGGGATTCAACCTCCTAGGTGACCTTAAGGAAGTGGAATTGACAAAAACACACCATAAATACTTTCCACATCAGCAACAAAACTCCCAGGATCCATCTCAACCACTTAGGTAACCAACCCCTAAGACCAACTGAAGATTTATACCATTAAACCCATAAACGCTCCCTTGATATGGATAAGCATGCATCCAGGAGGCTTTGGACACTCCCAGAACATGGGTATGCACACATCTATGGACTTTCTCCTCAAATCTGTGCCTTTGAATTTGAGATTTGTGCCACTTTTTAGGCCTAGAGCCCAGGTCACTACCCGTAAATCAATAAAAGTTTCATAAATGAATTTACACAACATAACAATGATGCATTTGAAAAAACAATGACAAGGTTTAGACTCAGCCTCTACTAGCCATGATAATAATTTCATCTAACATGTTACAAATATGTCATCTACATCTTTAAACAAAAAAATTGAGCATAGGGGTCTCATACTTATATGAGCGTCTCTAAGAAGCATTGTTCCCTTGTATCATTAGCTGCATTATCATCTATTAGGTCATAGACACATTTTTCATTCATTTACAAATCAAAACATGAGGAGAGCCATACATCAACATTATCATTATACATTCTTATAACCAACATAATAAAAATAGAAATATCAAGGATACATCAGCAATAGGATCTACATATAAAGTAGTACATTTACACATAAGATTCAAGAACAGAGCCTCTTATTAATGAATGCAAAAGCCAACCAAGGATGGGACTACCATGTTCCACCTAACCATAGAATGGCTAAGCCAATCCTCTCTTCAGCTATTCACCCCCATGACATATTCCAAGCATGAATGTGTGACTCAACCCAAAAGAACCAACCAGGGCTTCCTGAGGCTACACCACCTTACCCTCATCCATAGAAACTAGGATTTATAGTAACCCATCCCGGATCACTGGGTCAAACAGTAATATGTAACAATAGGCTTTACCATGATCTCCACCAGATCACTAAGCCAAAACAAGCATGGATTCCATCTGATTTCACCACCTACACTGTGAGGAATTTTCATGTCTCCTAGTCTCTCAAGATTTATCGCAATCCACACGGGATCACTAGGACCTAAAATAAGAGGTAGTCTCCAGGATTTACCACATATCCCATCTCGGCATTACTAGGCCTAATGGAGAGCACCCACCTCTAGGATTTACTGTATATCCCTCTATTCACTAGTCAAGGATTCCTAGGCCCATAAAAGCAACACAAAGTTTGGCTTTATCACAACCCACAGTATGGTCAGGGGTTACTAGACCCTATGTTATATTATTCATGGATCCATATCACTCAGCTTCGAATCCATACAGAAATCTAGCTCAACCAAAACATGATAACCCCATCACACCATGGCTATCCAGAAATGGCAAAGGCTAGGTTGAAAAAACTGTCACAACTAACAAAACCCATGCCATAACAACAAAGAACCAAATGCAATACCATGCATGCAAAATCTAGGAAGGAAAAAACACATGCAAATCGATACCTACAAAGAATACTTCCTCTTGCCTCCTTTTCCTTTCTTAATCCAATGCCTAAGTGCTCCAAGAAAATTCTGAGTGTCCAAGATTAAGACAGAGAGAGAGAGAGAGAGAACAATGAGAGATTTATAACATAACTCAATGAAGTATTTACAATGATCACTGTGCTAAAAATAAAACCAACATGACAACATAACAACATGACAACTATAATCACAAGACACTCATACCACTTATTGGAGATTTATAACATAGTTCATGGTGACATTTACATCCATATACATATTTACATATATCAAAACATCACTAAAACATGTACCAAACATATACCAAACACCATACCAAACTTCTTTGCCTCAACCAGCAAAAAAAAAGGATACATGGCCCACATCTGATCCTCCATCACCCATGTTGCTTCATCGGGCCCAAAGTGCTTCCGCTACATTTTAACCTACTTGATTTCTTGGTTATAGAGAATGAGCGCTTTTTTCTACAATATACACTAAGGTTCTGGCTGGAATTCTCCATCCGGCTCCACCTACATTACAGATCAGTCAATCACATGATCATCATATTTGACATACTTCTTAAGTAATGACACATGAAAAACATCATGAATTTAAATGTCAGAGGTAGTGCAAGCCGATAGGCTACTGGTCCAATCCTCTCAATAATCCTGAAAGGTCCACAAAATATTTGTTCCAGCTTGGCACATGATCCAATCCACAAGGAGCTCTTCTTCGGTTTGATGTGCAAGTACACATGTTCCCCAACCTAAAACTCCTTGAACAACCTGCTCTAATCTGCATATCTCTTCTACCTATCCTGTGTTTCTTTCAAATTCTTCTTCATTACCTTCATTTCCCACTCCATGTCTTCCAACATGTACAGTCAAATCAACACCCTATTAATTGGATCACTCCAACTGATGGGAGTATTAAAACTTTGCCCATACAATTCCTTGAAAGGACTCATCCTCAAAGACTCTTGAAAACCATTGTTGTAAGCAAACTCTACCAGTCGAAGATACTCTTCCTACTTTCACTATTGATGCATCACGTACATCCTCAACATGCCCTCCAATATCCTATTGACCCTCTCGGTTTGTCCATCTGTCTGTGGATGATAAGTTGTACTGAAGGCCAAATCGGTGCCCAAACCTACAAACAATTCCTTCCAAAACTTGGAAGTGAACTTCTCATCCCTTTCTAACACAATCTTGTTTGGAACACCATGCAATCTGATCACTTCTCTGATGAACACCTATGCCACATCACTAGCTGCATACATAGTCTTAACTAGAATGACGTGCGTAACTTTTGTCAATCTATCCACAATAACAATGATGGAATCATGTTGTCTCTATGTCATTAGAAAACTTGTGATGAAGTCCATGGAAATTACCTTCCATTTCCACTCTGGAATTTCAAACGGTTGTAGTAGTGTAATACCCTCCTCCCATATCTACCCAAGGAACTGGCCAACCGAGGTAACATGTGATGAGGGGCTACTATGATATGATTAAACCTCCTAGGTGACTTTAAGGAAATGGAATCGATAAAACACATCATAAAAACCTTCCACATCTGCTATAGGACCCTTGAGAACCATCCCAACACTTCTAGTAACCAACCCCTAGGTCCCATTAAGGTTTTAGACCTTTTGACCTCTAGACGCTCCCATGCTATGGGCCTAACAATGTCCAGGATTCTCTAGACACTCTCATAACAAGGCATGCTAGCATCGAGGGACTATTTTTCTCAGTGTTATTCCAGTGTCCCTAGGATTAGATCCCCTTTTTCAGGCCTCAAGCCCAGGTCACTTCCTAGAATTGAATGACACCTTCATAACATAAGGATAACAATGAAACAATGATGCAGATACAAATACTTGAAAAATCCTGTGACTGGACTCCTACTATCCATGCCAAGCATTTAATAAAACATATCACAAATATGTAATCTATAGGTGTAAATAACAAATCTAAGAATAGCGGTCTCATACCCATATGTGAATTTCTAAGAGACATTGATGCCTCAACACATTAGCTCCAGTTTCATCCATTAGTGTAACACCCTCCTCCCACATTTACCCAAATAACCATGCCAATCAGGTAAACATGTGAAGCGAGGCTACTATGACTAGATTCAACCTCCTATGTGACCTTAAGGAAGTGGAATTGATAAAACACATAAGCCAACCTATCCACATCAGCAACAAAACCCTTAAGAGGTATGCTAGCCACTCAGACATCTTGTCCCTAGGTCCCACTGATGTTTCTAGATATATGAGGCCTCAGTTGCTCCCATTCTATAGGCAAGGGAGTGACCAAAAACCCAAAGTTGCTCTCACAAGCTTTCCTGCCAGTGACAAGGGACTAAATTTGTTAGTGCTATGCTAATGACCCTGTGATTTGAGCCACTTTTTCAAGTCCAGATCCCAGGTCAATGCCAATTGTAGAAATTTTGAATAATTTAACACATATTCAACAGAGATTATCCTGATCATGTACTATTGTGGAATACATACACAATACATAAGCTCCTCTACGTTGATCATCAATATAGCAGCATCAATAACAATAAAACATCAAGAGCATTCACACATTAACACAGTATGTATCCCGGGGAAAGCATCTCGCTAAAAACCCCAACTATCTGTATATTAATGATTGAGTCATGTAACATTACACAGCATAATACTTCTCACAAGTATCTCCACCTTTGTTACACACAATACAGCTCAGATCTAATCTCCAAATCTCTTCCACTGCTTGCCTGCCTCCACTGCTCAATACCTGCTCAAGAACTGATGAGAATGGCTCACCAAACTCGTTTTTCACCTGCAAAATAGTCACTCACTCTTTGTTGGACGTGAGAACAAGCTATAATGTGGGCAAATACGTGAGTAAACTCATTGGCATACTCAGTCCCTTGATTGTGCAAGATCTGGTGCACAACTATAGTCACAACTGATAGCAATCTGATTCTCTACCACCTGTCCCTGTTGAACTGAACATGCACTGACATGCAACTGAGTTAACTGATGTATTCATTAGTTGTATTATGACTTAATAACTTGTGAATTAATTAATAACTAATTCACCCAACTCATCTCTAGTCTATTTGCCAGTTAGACTAAATACAACCAGTTTAACAAAGCTAAACTGAACACAACTCCAGCAACTCCACAATCAACTCCACCAAACTCAACTGATTGAGTTCTAACTGAAGTCATGCATGCAACAACTCAACTGACTCATAGGAAAAGTGTATTTCCTTCTGACAGCTGCATGTGCCACCTCTGTAGCTCAAACTGAAGTGCTCCAAGAGAATAAGATTAAGTTTATAGTCCAAATATTATTGTGAGATAATAATATTTGACTTTTCTATTTTTGACAGCCAGTCTAAAAATAGACTTTGATCACTCACACTTTCATCAAAAATAGAAGTCCATCTATTTTTTCCCAACTTGATCAATCATCCATAAACAACAACCTGCAATCCATAGACATGATCCATATGTCTAAAAATAGACATAGTCTAAAAATAGACTTGCGCCAAAAATAGCCTGCGGGCCCACTTAGTGAAGGCGACTCTTTTCACTAAGCTCCATCATCTTGTTGCAATCTCAACACCAATAATGGAATGATAACTCAGGAATAGTAAAAGAACAGGGAAACAATGATACAAAAGTAATTATTTGAACAAGACATTAATTAGACCCCTACTAGCCATGCCAGCCATTTCGGCAAACATATCATCAACATAACCTACAGGTGTAAAAAATAGAATTAAGTGTAGGGATCTCATACTTATCTGAGAATCACTATGAACCATTGTTACCTCATGTAATTTAGTACATTATCATCTATTAGGCCATAGATACATTATCCATTCATTTACAAGTAAAAACATGATGAGAGCCATACATAGGTGTTGTCATAAAACATACATATAACCAGCTTGATAGGGATAGAAATATCATAAGCATATTAGCCATAAAATCCACATATACATTAGTACATTTACACATGAAAATCAAAGGAATTAATTTCTCATTAATGAATTTAATAAATCAACCACAGATGGGACTACCACAGTCCACCCGACCATAGAATGGGTGAGCCAAATATCTCTTCATCCATTCACCCCCATGCCATATTCCAAGCATGCATTTGGGACTCAAAGAAAAAGAAGCAACCAGGGCATATCGAGGCTAAACCACCTCACCCTAATCAATAGAAACCAAGCTTTACCGTAATCCATCCTCGATCACTAGGCCAACACAATGAACAAATAATAACTTGCTTTACCATGATCTCCACCTGATCACTAGGCTAAACAAGCGTGGATGCCATCGAATTTCTCCACCTATGCTATGAGGAATTTTCTTGCCTCCTAGTCTTTTAGGCTTTACCACAATCCAAACCTGGATCACTAGGCCCTAAACCGAGACCCACTCTCCAAGCTTTATCACATATCCCAAACCTAGGATTACTACACCTAACATAGAGAAAGCTACCTCTTGGCTTTACCATATATCCTATCATTCACTAGAAAGGATTCATAGGTCCACCGAGGTAACAAAATCATGGCTTTACCGCAACCCATAGTATGATTCAGGGGTCACTAGGCCAGTGGCTCTACCTTGATCCACAGTCCAGTATAGGGACCACTAGGCCATGTGCTCTATCATTCAGAGATCCACCCCACTCAACTTCAAGTCCGTCTGGCAATTCAGCTCAACCAAAAGATGAGAATGTCATCACACCATGGCTATCCAGAAATGGCAAGGCTAGGCTAAAAATATTGTTACACCTGGAAAAACCCATGTCACAACAACCAAGAACAACATGCAATATCATGAATTTGAAACCTAACAAGGAAAATACACATGCAAGTTAATACCTACAATGAAGCCTATTGTAGCTGCTTGATCCTACCTTTCCCTACTTGATCTTTGCTTCCTCTTGCCTTCTTTTCCCTTCTTGTTCCAACTCCAAAATGCTCCAAGAAAACTCTAAATGTCCAAGGGTGAGAGAGAGAGAGAGAGAGAGAGAATAATGAGAGTGCTGCAAAACTCAACTAACAAAAGGTTACCATCTGATCCTTAGAAGAATTTTTATGAATGAGGCCTCTATTTTTCTCCATCATTTTCGTTCATTTTCCTCCTCACATGCAACCTGTGACCCTTCACCTTCCTTTCCTCCTAATTTCCATTATTTTCACAGATAAGTGTGCGAAAAATTCCATTTTGCCTTAGCAAAGCCTTAGTCATTTCCTTTGCAAATTTCCTTAGACATAAATAATCAAATGAACACCCACTAGGATGTCTTACCCAAAATTAAGCTTGGAATAAGTGTAGCATCAATAGTGGTTATTGCATTTGCCTTTATTTACTTTTATTACATGGAATTTTCACCAGGGATGTTATAGAACCCTCACCCTTGGGGGACACCATCCACGGTGTTCAATCACACATATACCTCAACAATTAGCTGAAAGCAGACATACTGCCCATGGATATTTATAACATAAAGTGACGCAATATTTACAATGATCACCTTGCTGAAAGAAAACCATCATGACAACATAATAACATTACACCCATACTGCTTATTGAATCTTTATAACTTAGATCATGGTGGTATTTACATCCATATACATATGTACAAATAAAAACATCACCAAAACATATACCAAAACATATACCAAGGCATATATCCAAAACACCATACCAAAACTTCTTTGCCTCAACTAAAAAACAAGGAAGGATACATAGCCCACATCTTATCTGACATCTCCCATTTAGCTTGATCGGGCCCAAAGTTATTCCACTACACTTTCACTTGCTTGATAGCTCGGTTCCAGAGCACGAGCACATTTTTCTGCAATATACACTAAGGATTTAGCTGGAATTCTCCATCTGGTCCCACTTGCAATACAGACCAATCAATTACATGATCAACATCATTAACATACTTCTAAGCAAAGATACATGGAAAACATTATGGAATTTCACTGTCGAAGGTAGTGCAAGTTGATAGGCTACTGGCCCAATCCTCTCAATGATACTAAAGGGTCCACAAAATCATGTTTTTAGCTTGGCACATGATCAAATCCCCAAGGAGCTATTCTTCAGTTTGATGCGCAAGTACACTTGTTCCCCAACCTAGAGCTCCTTGAACTACCTATTCCGATCTGCATAACTCTTCTCCCTATCATGTGTTTCCTTTAGATTTTTCTTTATAACCTTCATTTCCTGTTCCATGTCTACCAACATCTTTGGTCCAATCAACACCCTGTTAACCGTATCACTCCAACTAATGTGAGTATTGAAACTCCGCCCATACAACGCCTCAAAAGGACTCATCCTCAATGAATCTTGATACCCGTTGTGGTATTCAAACTCAACCAAGGCGAGATACTCTTCCAACTTCTACTGCTAATACATCACATACATCCTCAACATGTCCTCCAATATCCTGTTGACCCTCTTTGTTTGTCCATCTGTCTATGGATTATAAGTTGTGCTTAAGGGCAAATCTATGCCTAAACCTGTAAATAAATCCTTCCAGAACTTCTAAGTGAACTTCACATCCCTATCTGACACAATACTCTTTGGGACACGATGCAATCTGACCACATCTCTAATGAATACATGTGCCACATGGCTTGTTGAGAATGTAGACTTCACTGTAATGAAGTGTGCAACCTTCATCAACATGTCCACAACAACCATGCTGGAATCATGCTGCCTCACTGTCTTCGACAACCCTGTGATGAAGTCCATGGAAATGACTTCCCATTTCCACTCTAGAATCACAATCGGCTGTAGCAGTCCACCTGAATGTTTACATTCTACTTTCACTCGTTGTCAATCGAAACATATAGCCACAAACTCTGCTACATCCCTCTTCAAATTCAGCCAATAATAATATCCCTTCACTTCTGTTAGTGTCTTCTAGTAGCCTAAGTGGCCTGAATAAGTTTTCGCATGAAACTCCATCAAGATCACCTTCTTGAGCTCGCTACTATCCGACACATATATCATGTCTCTGAATCTGACCAATGCATATGTTGTAAGACAATAATCCATAACCTGTGCACCTACACCTATAATACCACATGCACTTGTACTACCACCTGTACCTATACCAGTACTTGTAGCTATACCCATACATGTACCTGTACTTATACTACCACTTCTACTTGTACCAGTATCCTGCTTCAACATGTGCACAATCTCCATATAAATGACATCCTATTGACTTGCCTGCAAAATCCTATCCTGTAGATCTGTCCCATAGGAGCTCATAGCTCCCAAGTGATTTACATGTACCTGCCTACTGAGAGCATCTGCCACCCTGTTCTCTTTACCTTTGATGTACCTAATCTCAAAATCAAACTCACTAATCATGACAAACCATTTAGCCTTCCTGGCATTCATATTCGGTTGATCAAACAAATACCTCAACCCAATATGATCGCTCATAAGTTCAAATCTCCTGCTAAGAAGATAGTGTCTCCACATCTTCAATTCCTGTATGATCGCTGATAACTCAATATCATGTGTTGGGTAGTTCTGTTCGTGCTCATTCAGTTTCTGCAACTCATAGCATACCACTTGTCCATCCTGCATAAGGACTCCACTAAGTCCTTTCTTACAAGAATCTGTGCATACTACAAACTCTTTGTCAGGATCTGCAATTCGTAGCACTAGTGCATGTGTCAACAACTTCTTAAGCTACTCAAAGCTAGCCTCACACTCCTTTTTCCATTCAAACTTCTTACCTTACCTTTGAAATTATGTTATGGGAGAAGCAATATGTGTGAAGTTCCTGATGAACATCCTATATTAGCCTGCCAAACCCATGAAATATCTCACCTCATCCACACTCTTAGGAGCTACCCACTCCATGATGGCTCTTATCATTTCTGGATCTACTGTAATGCCTTCCTTGGAGACAACATGTCCCAAGTAATGTACCTCACTTTGAAATAAACTACACTTGCTAAGCTTAGCATACAACCGATGCCCTCTCAACAACCTCAACATTGTTATTAAATGCTTGGCATGTTCTTCCTCGTTTTTAGAATATACCAGTGTATCATCAATTAACACAATAACAATATCGACGCAACACACTATTCATTAAGCACACAAATGTATCTAGAGAATTAGTTAAGCTAAATGGAACTACAACAAACAACACATATTTCATTAAATTTGGAAGTTTTCCATTACAAGGCCTTCAACAACATTCATTCTTTCATAAATAGCCATATTAACGTGATTCAACATAAAAATAATTTTAGTAATTTCAAACCAATTAGAGATCATGAAAAGGTAAAACATGGGGCTGTTATGTACAATAGTATCAATACACAATAGGAGTGTGAAATCAAACTCTTAGATGAAATTGATTTAAGCTAAATCATATTAGTATTTCAAACATCCAATAAAGGTATTATAGTTATGGATAATAGACTATATTCCTCAATGTTTAAATTTTGTGTCTGATGACTCTAACACCCTTTCCCCCAACCTACAGGGGATTTTTTGATTGGATTATGGTGATGTGAGGATCTTATTGTAAATGACAAGGATAGGCGTCCCTTGAATTACATTGAAACTAGTCTACTAAAGCCATAGTAAAATGTTCTTATGCTCAATTTCCTATGGTCCCCTTGTGCCTTTATGAAGCACTAATGAGGGGGTCATCTTTCATTTCATAGCATAAGGCATCCACTATAAAGGTTATACATTGTTGACTTAGGTATTTCAAGAAGGTTAGGCACCATTGATCTATCTCCACTCAAATCCAAGTACATCAAATGAGAGTTCTTAAATGGGTATTCAAGTCATTCCATTGTGATGAAGAGTGTCACAAATTTAAGTAAACAAGAAATTTTAGTGGTGACTTCTTGTAAGTAGTGGAGGCAAGGATTTTCAAATATTAGTACAGTTGATGGCAGTGTGGTTATTGATCCTCCTTGTCAACAATGTCAAAACCAATAAAATTCTCGACGTAATAACATTAACCAATTGTATGGAAAACCATGATTGACCATTACTTTCACTAAGAAGAGAAAATGATAAGCATTTTTAATGGGGAAGAAATAAATGTGAAACATAACTCATGTATTTTAGTTTAAATTTATATAAGTCCCCATGTTCTTTAATTATTAAATACTTAATGTAAATACAAATAAAATATCATTAAGATATTGGTTTTGAAGATTAAATATGTATTAAAAGGCATTCATCTATGACACTTGATGTTTCATGTAGTTTGAATAAACCACATAAATCTCATTATCAATTAATTCTAATTAGTTTTGTATAAGATATATATTTACTTACGTTAATAGCTTTATTTCAAAAAATTATATTTATAAACTTATATGATTATATATAACTAAATGAAATTCAATAAATAACTTCTAAGTCTTGTTGGATTCTATGAGATTATTTTAAGTACAAATAGTTTATTTAAGAATTGAAATTTACAAAATGTTAATATTGATGGGAAAAGCATGTCATATGGTGAAAAAAGTTTAAATACATCCATTTATGGTTCATCTCTTGAATGAGCTTAAATAGTCTACTTAATGCTCATTGTGAATTAATTAATCCATGTTTTATTAGAAAATTCATTTTCTTTACATGGTTTTTTATTCTAGAAATAACAATGTCACATTTATACATTCATATTAAACCACATAATAGTTAAATAAAAATCAATTAATGGTTTCTTGACTTATTGACTTATATGACATGATTGCATATAGGAATAATTGATTTAATAATGCATAGTTAGAAAAAGTTGTCAATTCAAAATAGAATAAACCTATTAGAACTCATCAACAATTGATTTTAAATTATTAATTTTCTAAAAAATATATTTGTACTTACATTGAGATATTTATTTCAAAAATAAATTCCATTTATACATACATACATACTAAATAGAATTTAATACATACTTGTCTTGTTGGTTTCTATGAGATTATTTCAATTACAAATAATTTATTTAAGAATTGAAATTTACCACATGTTAATAGAGGCGGGAAAATCAAATGTCGTATGTTGAAAAAAGTTTAAAAACATTTATTTATGACGTGTTTCTTGAAATAACTTTAACAATCTACTAAACATTCATTACCAATTAATTATTCCATGTGTTGCTAGGAAAACACTTTCATATTACATGGAGTTTTTTTTTTTTTTAAATGCCACTTTACACACTTATTTAAACCTCGTGATAGGAAAATAAAAGCCAATAAATGGCTTTATATAGAACACTTAAAACTCATTATCAATTAATTATAATTTTTTTTGTAAAATATATATATTTACTTACATTAAGAGTTACATTTCAAAAATGCATCACGTTTATGAAGTTCTATCAATGCATATAGCCAAATAGAAATCTTCAAGTCATATTGGATTCTATGAAATTATTTCAGCCACAAATAAACTATTTAAGAATTGAAAATGACACAATGGTAATATGGATTGGAAAATGAATGTCTTATGGTGCAAAAAGTTTAAATACAACCATTTTTGACCCATCTCCTTAATGAGTCTAAATGGTCCACTTAACACATTGTTAATTAATTATTCCATGTTTTATTAAGAAGAGAATTTTGTTTTGCATAGAGTTTTATTTCAAAACGATACAATATGACATTAATACACACTTAATAAATTACGTGATAACCAAATAAAAGTCAATAAATGGATTCTTTATTAAATTATATGAGATGAGATGATTGTATATACAAATAGTTGATTTAAGAATATATGAAAAAAAAATTATGGATTAAAAATTGAATTCCCTACAATTTAACTAGTATTCACCTATGAGCCATCACCCATTAGCTTAAATAGTCCACTTAATACTTATTATCAAGAAATTAATAGACTTGTTTTTTGAAAAAATGCATCATAGTATATGGCTATTATAAATCACATTTATACACTCATATTAATGGACATAACTAAGTACAAGTCAATAATATAATTATAGCTCAAATGATAATATTTAAGTTTATTTAAAATACAAATTTACAAAAAATAACTTTAAATAATGAAATTAGATGCCTTACAACTCAAAAAGTTCAAAGATATAATTCATCCATGATAGTGTCTAATCAAACCTTGAAAAACCACTTATCAATAATTATCATAAATCATATGTTTTTTTAAGAAATGCAAAATAATTTACAATATATTTTTATCTCTAAAATTACATATCACATTTATGCACTCATATTAGTGCATTTTATATGTAAACAATGAAGAACTAACTTTAGGCCTTGCTGGTTTTCAATATGATATGATTGCAGTTACAACCGTTAAATGGTTTAAGAATATAAATTTATGAAAACTATTGATTGAGAAATCTCATATCTTATGCTTCAAAAAGATCAAATCATTTACCTATGACACATTTCCCATTAGCCTTAATAGTGAATAATGAACTGTAAATAGTGAATAGTGCACATAACATTGATCAAGTAAATTATTATAATTTCTTTAGTAAGAATAGCACCTTTGTTTGCAAGGAGTTCTATTTCAAAACTTATATTTCACATTTATATATTATTATTGATGCATATAAGTAAACATAAGTCATTAAAAATAACATGCCCTCATGGTTCATGTAAGATAATTTGAATGGAAAAAAATTCATTTAAGAACACACACACACACACACACATCTTAGAAAAAAATCGGTACAACAAAGTCATTTCCAAAACATTTATATATAATAAGAAATATACATATTAATATAATTGGAAATTCCCATATATTTGAAAAAATATAAAATCATACAAATTGATTCAACAAAAACTACGTCCAAAATGTATAAAAAAACTGGAATGTACTTTTCAACAAATTTATAAAGGAAATTGTCTCCATCAACTATAATGAATTACATATTTTATTAAACATTCGAATGTACTCATGTTTTTGTTTGATACGATGAAGTGTCTTAAGAAAGGGGAATAAAACTTGCATAAGCCAAGTATCTTGCTCTTTTCCTATATATGATTCTATCAAGATGTGGTTTGATCGATATCTGATGAATTGAGAAGTATGATTTTTTGTATCTATTAGAAATACATTTGATTCTTCATAATTATCTCCATATTGGGATCACACATCAATCAACTTTTTTCTCATAAAATTGTCTTGTTCTCCCTGCTTCCAATTTTGTTTGCAAATGACAATGAGACCTGTCCCATGAAAATTTAAAGTCCTCTATATCAATATTTGATTTTTCAAGTACTTTTCGAATGTACTTGTCAGTGACATTTAATGTCCATATTGCGACATCATAATTCTTTAAGAAATATTTTAATACTTCTGACTGAAAATGCCTTAAAAATATGACCTATCACAAAACTACCAATCTGGTTCTCTTTGAATATGAAAATTTTGTTCATATTTGGTGTATGATTGGAAGAATACTCCTTCCATTTCAAATATCAACAACATATTTTGACTTGTAGTAATGCCCATCTGCATCTACACTGCAACCACATGTATGATATTAACATATCTCCACTTCAACACTTCATCGCTTAAGGACATAAGAACCTACCATTTTAAAAATGATGTTAATATTTATTATGAATTATTTCGATTTGTATGCAAATGTAATTTTATAATGAGTTAATAGTAATCACAAAATACAAATACAATTTCCCCATTAAAATGAACAAACAAATAATATGTTTACTTTATACATACAACCTAATACCTTTATTTAATTTGTATGGAATAAAAGTATTATAAGAATGCATTGACACACCATTTAAATCATTGATTTTAAGACTTATAATGATTTATTTAATTGCAATTGAAAAATATAACTACAATGGTCTAGTGCAAGTAAACAAACTAACTATATATTAATATCCACATACAATATAATACAATTTTTAAATTTCAAACCTAATTAATTATATGCTAATTTCTACAGTCTCTACCTGAGTTTATTTTGGTGCTTCTTTTACTACAAATTGTATGTTTATTTTTGGTGTTACATACAACTTAATATAGTTTTTTAGCTTATATGGAATAAAAAAGGTTATAAGAATGCAATGGGTCATTATTCACATTGCTAATTTCTAAGAAGTATAATGTCAACTTAAACCACATTTGAAACAAATAATTGTAATCATATAATTAAAAAAAATAGACCAGTTATCTATTAATTTTTACATACAATGTAATCCATTGTAAAATATATTATAGCATGGGAAATTTTGATATGAAAAAAATAAATGACCATTCATCTCATCAAAATAAAGAAAATAAAAATATTTTATTTTTAGTAATGATAAACCAAATCAACAATTATTTTATTAGTGTTGTGAAATAAAAGTAATAATTTAGGATGTCATACATATAATAACATGAAATAGACATCAGTAATCTTAAGGTACTTCTAAATGTAATTAAGCATCCTTGAAAATTGCTCGCACATCCGTAGCCTTGTTGAGTGTATGCAACATTTTCCATATCTCATCAATCAACCAATTATCCCCTTGATTTGCTCCAATGAATGGAGGGGCAACAATCACACGTTCTTTTGGATTCTCTTTCACTCTCTCAATTAAACAATCCACTATAATAGTATTGGCTGCATCATATTGGGTATGCATTTCCCACACTTTTTTCAATGATTTAGTGTGTATAACTTTTGTTGGATTGTCAATGACCTTATGTCCCTTTTGTGGTTTACAGTTTGAAGTAGTTCACTTAAACACAATTTTATCTTGTAATGTTTTTGAAACCAAATTTTTTATAAATATTGTTGTGCTTTGTTTCAAAGATGTCATACAAATTGAAATGTCAAGAGAATCATTTTTGAAACACATTTCAAAAAATGATTTTTCATGTGGATGAATCCAAAATAACTTTTTCTCTATTGAGTAATCAACATAAGTTCCCATTTTCTCAGCATTCACTTTGTTTGGTGCTTCATCATCGATGTTATGATAGAAAATGTCCTTTAGTTCAAAAATAGCTAGTTTCTTTTCAGTTATTTTGGCTGCAACACAATGGAAAATAATTTAGTCAAACCATTTTATTCATTTTTCAAAAATTACTAAAAAAATTATTCAAGTGATACACTTACCTTGAGTGGTTTTTTCACTATTTATAGATGAAACAATAATATATTTTATCATCTTGATAGAACCTAGAGTAATCATATTAAACCTTCAATAAAATACCAATAGTACTTCTTATTAAATCTTCAATCAAATACCAATACCAAGAAAAACATTAGTAATGAAACCTTTAAAAATAAACACACACACACACACACACCTTTAACATTATTTTGATTATTAATTTTATCCTTTTTATTTGTTCCTATAATAAAAATATACAACGTTATGGTAGTTATAAGCATTAGAGTTTGAAGAATAATAAGATAAACAAGAAGACAAGTTATAAGTATCTGATATGACATTATCTTCATATTTGCAACTTTGCACCTCATCATCATCTTTGTTACCTTTATTTTTCTCCAAATTAAACATATAAAATATTTTGAATTGTGAAAATGAATAAAATCATTAAATAATAAGGAAAACGAGTGGAAAATTTATAAGTACTTGATATTATATTTTGTTCTTGATTAAAGTTTTGTTTAACTTTCATTTGATCAATGTCTTGGCTCTCCTTGCTTGTCACTATAATAAACATAAAAAAATGCTATAAATTGTGACAATTAACAAAAATCATTAAACAGCTATACAAAAAATGAATCATCTTTAATCGTCCATATAATATTTGGTCTATATTGTAGTTTTTTGGGACAATCCTGTGGTCACTATATTCATTCTCTTTATTTCCAACTATAATCAACATATGAAATGATATGAATCACTATAATAAAATAATACTTTAGAATAATGATAATAAAAAAAGGATAGACTTACAATGATTAATACCCATTTCTATCTCCATCATTCCATGGTCATTGTCTTGATTCATCTCATAACTCCCTATAATAGTCATCCAAAAATGTTATGGATATGGAAATTAAATAAATTGAAAAATTATCAAGAGAAAAAACCAAACAAGTTATGTACCTGGTATGATAACTTATTCTCCTCCTGTTTCCATCTCTATACATTTTTCAACATCATAAGGACTATATTGATTATTGTTTTGATTCCCACTTTCATCATTCTCTGTTTTAGAATCTCCATCATTAGTCATTTTAGTAAACACTTTGAAAATTAAGAAACATAAAAAAAATAGTATCCAAAGTATTATAAGAGAAACAACAAAGGAATTGTAGCACCTGAATTTTCCAAGAAGTTAATGGATCCTGGATTTGATAGTTGAAAAGATTTGTAATTATTTAACATGATTTTCCTTTGTGACTCTATTTGCATAACACATGAAATTATTCTTCCATATGTAAAACAAGCCTTGATTAAAGTTTTCCCCGCATAAAGAGAAATAACCACTCTTGCATCACTACATTGTTGGTGTTTTTCCAATAAATCCATCAAGAAAACATAACCTCTCTCATTTTCATTAAATGTGTATTCAAATGTGAGAGTATTTTATAGCCTCCAAAATTTTTAATTTTGAAGTATAGAAATGTATAGTAAGAACTATATCATAACTATAATTGTTTTGGGACTTACATTCATAAATGGCACTAGTAATTTTATAGTTGAACTTGGAGTTCTTTATGGAAATTTCCAAAGACTCGCATACATCATTACAAAGCCAAAGTTATAATAAGAGAATTGTAGTAAAGTCATTCAACTCATTTTTTTCAATAAGAAATTGAAAAATTCAATATAATATCCCTTGTGGAATTGTTCTTTTTCAAAGACAGTGTATCCAGAACAACAAGGTCAGTATGTAAATCTAGTTGCAACTGACATGGAAAAGAGTGCAAAAGTGTTGACAAAAGATCACATCCCCCAAAATGACAAAAAAATTCAAAATTGTTGTCAACTTGTTGAACACTTGTTGATCCATTTATCATTCTATGAAGGACTCCACAGGCTTGCTGAGAAAGGGACTCTATCTTTGTATTACGTCTTCCATTGACATAAGTAGACCCCACCACCGTGTTGCAAAAATTGGAAAATATGATATCATTAATTTCATAATGCTCAAGAATGTTTAATGTGGTAAGAGTCTACTCATTCAAGTTCTGATCATGTCTTTGACAATATGTAACCATTGCATCCAATATTGTTTTTTTGGTTTTCAATTTAGAACAATAATCTTTTAATTTTATGGCATTTGTTGGATGATTAAGTGGAATAGAAAACCAAATGATTCTATCCAATAAATTATCTTCTACTGAAGCAATTTCTTCCATGGATAATCCCTGAAGCGGCCGAAGAGTAGCTATTGTCAAACTGTGTAGATTATTTCTCTTGTAGTTCTCAAAATCAGGTTGGCTTGGAGAACACTTTACTGTGCCTAGTTGGCAAAAGTTAAAAACAATGTCCCATTTATCCCAAATAGGTTCATCAAGATATAAGAGAATTTTTTTATCAGAAAAAATTGTAATTGGACAGTTGAAGAAAGAGCACACCATTTCATCATCAACCTAATAAAATAATAAATATAAACTAATAAGAATTCAATGTAAAAATGAAACTAAATAAGGTGTTATAACTAATGAGAATTCATTATAAATATGATAAAATATGACTTATATTATCAACTTTAGTCATTTATATACAATAAAAAGAGATACAATAATAAAATGCTAAATTCAAAAATAATTAAAATTGCATAACTTGTCTTCAGTCATCTTAGAACATCCAATCCTCCTTTTCTTTAATTTGTCATTAGAAATTAAGAAATGTCTTTCTGAGCACACATAATCTGTTAGGTCCCTACACTACTAGTGTAACCCCATAATATTATTAGTGCAACCCCCTTATTGTATTAATGTGCCCATATAGTCCCCATGTTGTTATTATTATGCCCCAGAGAAGCCTAGTATTGTTATTGTTGTGCCCCTACAATATTATTCTTATGTAGGCTCTGATTGTATTGAGACCCCTTAGACTCCTATATATAGAAAGGAGGTATTTTCATTTGTATCATCCAAGAATTATTCATTTGTGTAATGTAAAGGAGGTTTCCCCTCGAAGAGGCTGATTTTGAAGTCATTGATCTATCTTTTCTTCTACTTTGTAAGCTAGTTACATAACATTTGGTGTTAGAGCTTTGGATTCTAGGGTTTTGCTGCTCCAAACGGGTCATCGTCACATTTTCGATATAAATTTTTCTCTACGAAGTTTCAGAAGCTAAAAAAAACCCATTTGACCCGAAATCATTTTGAACCTCGGGTTCAAATTTCAGATCATATCTCACTATATTTTCGAAGATAATATCTGAGGAAGGTAGGTTTTTTGCAAGCTCTAGAATTCCATCACAAACAGGTCATCATATGATTTTCACTATAATTTTTATTCTACGAAGGTTCACACTTTAAAATTAAAACTCATTTGATCTGAAATCTTGATAAAACTTGGACCCAAATTTCAAATCTTGTTTCGCTATATTTCTGGAGATATGCTCCAAGACATTTAGGGTGTTTGGAGGCTCCCGGATTACTTCCCAAATAGGGGACCTAGGGAAAATCATCATAACTATCTCTCTAAGCATCAAATTGAAATTTTGTAAACATTTACAGAAAGAGGACAGTGTGTAGCTTTCTTTGTATCACTTTCTAGTCCTAAGGTGGAAATAGTGACATGTGACACTTCATACACGTTTGCTCTACTAAACCAATCTATAATCAGGTCATCGTGGGAGATTTAGCATAAATATTCCTTGGAGAATCCAATATTCATCAGACTTGAGGAGTTGGAAAGAGGACTCAGAGGGATACCTTAGGACATAATTTCAGACCTTGGAGATTCGAAATTACAGAGATACAAAAGATTCAATATCGAGCTCCTACAAAGTGAAAAAAGGTGTGTAGTTTTTTTAAAGTTTTGCATAAGTTTGGTTGAAAAATAATTTTGAAGGAATTCAAAGGGTGTGGAAGCCAAGATGGATGTTATAGAAGAAAAACTTAAAGGCAACATGGAATATTTGAAGACATGTTTGACAAAGTTGCTACAAGAAATGCTTACTAATGGCGAAAGGGTAGTAAAGGAAACTCATCATGAGAACAAAAGAAATGTTAACCATGATTTCATCGACTCTAACATTGGATTGAAGACCCACCATGTTCCAAAGGTTGATAGGAGGAAGTTTGATGGAAAGGATCCTGTAACATGGATACTACAAATGGAGCAATATTTTGATCTCCATAATGTGCAAAACACAAAAAAGGTACACATTGCAACTTTATATTTGGAACTAAATCAGTTTGTATGGTATCGATGGCTTTGCTCTCATAAACAATTTGTCACTTGGGCAATTTTTACGGAAGAAATGATATCACATTATGAGGATACAAAAATAAGCACCTTTTTTAGCCAATCGAGAAATCTCAAACAAAAGGGTTCATTGATGGAGCACATTGAGGACTTCCAAAAATTGAATATAAGGGTAAAAGGTATTCTAGAGGAGCATAGGATTGATGTGTCCATAGGGACTTTAAAGGATAACATCCAACATGACATTTTCCTTTGGGAACTTGATTCATTGGAGAAGGCATTCAGGTTGGCAAGAAAAATGGAAAGCAAAATTATGGAAACAAGGAAGCATACCAGTCACAACTATAAAGATGGAAGTGTTGTTTATCCTAGCCTTTCACCACGTACAATGTTGACACCACAAAAATTGGAAGAAAAAAGAGAAAAAGGGCTTTGTTACAATTGTGATAGAAAATACACTTAAGGTCATAAGTGTGCTGAGAAGAAATTAATTTACATATATGGGGAAGAGGAGCAAGAAAAGAAACAAGAAACATCAAAATAAGAGGATATACACTAGAAACCAATCTCAGAGAAAGAGGAAATGAATCTAACCATCTCTTCTAATGCATTGACAGGAATTACCACTCCTCAAACTCTCAAGATAGAAGGGCATATCAAGAAGAAAAAGGTAATAATGTTGATTGATTCGGGTAGTACGCTTAATTTTATTCATGGTAAGACAACTAAGGAATTGAATTTCTTCCTATATTGAGCACCAGAGTGTCAAGTAATGGTTTCAAATGGAAGAACCATAAATTTCTCTAGAAGGTGTCATAATATCAAGTTAGCCATGGGAGAATATGTCTTGACTAGTCCAATGCTTTCCATTCCAATGGGTGGTGCAGATGTTGTACTAGGAGTCTAATGGCGACAATCTTTGGGTACGATAGCTTTTAATTTTCAAGAGCTTTTCTTGAATTTTTTTTGGGAATGAAAGGAAGTTGAATTAAGGGTTATCGAAGGGAAACCGAGAAAGATAATAAGCTTTAACAACATGACAAAGCTTCTAAAGAAAGAACAATGGGGTTTAATTACGCAATTATGTTCAGTAGAGGTTCCCACATCAAAATCATATACTTCTCCAGATCTCCAAAACATTTTGGACAATCATTCTATTATAGCGGCTACAGCCACCCTCCAAATTTTTTCCTTAGATTTGTTTTGGAGCCTCCCTACCAACCATCCTAGCAGCATGTCTTGCACTGTCATGTACATAGTCTTCATTGGTTTTTCAGCATCTTACCAACATGTGCATGATAGTTTGCTTCAATCCCCTCATAGGCTACCATTCTGGACTTGGGCTAGTTGCTGGCTAAGTAGCTCCCTCAAAAAATTGCACAATTCTGGAGGGGAACCAACCTTCCCTCTAGAAATTGTGCAACTATGTTGGGAAGCCTGCTGGGACCATAAATTGCACATTGCAGTCAAACAACCTTCCTCAGGAAAATTACGCAATCTGACCAAACACTGCATCTCAGCCGATAAATTTCACAATTCAAGGAAGTAGTCACCTACTCCTCCTAGAAATTGTGCAATCCCTCTAGGACATCCGGCCTAGATCCTCCCAGAAATTGCACAAATTTATCTCTCAGTTAAGTAGGTTGTTGCATGTGCCTTCAGGTTGGCCAGTTTCACCCTGGACCCACCAAACTTGACTTGCGTGCATGGGCTTCTTCTTCCAAAAAAAGCAAAAAGAAACATGAAAAAAGCATCCCTATATTTTAGGGATCTATTTTTAGGAGCTAGAGGTTACATGCAAAGATCGATTTAGAAACTTTCCTCCAAGTGTCACTTTTACCTAGATTTGTGGCATGTACGTCATAAGCCTCAATCTTATTTATTCGATGCTTCAGAGCTCATTATTCACATCCCACAGCACATCTAGGAGTCTTTGGCACATCCAGCACAGCTATTTCCGAGTAAGCCTGCTATACTTGTCTCTTGCAGCATTTCTGTCGCTTTTTGTGTTTTGGCTTGTGTGAGTGTTCTCTACTTGATTTTTATGAATGCTTGATATAATTTGCATGCATGTTAGCCTGTACAATCACTGTTTCATTTTTCATTTGCGTCTCACTGTTGTCACATGCATGACACTGTTTTCCACAAACGGTCACCGATTTGGAAACTCATTTCACACACATGCATGTTTTTTAATTTTCTAAATCTTGCATTCATTGTTTTCATGCATGATCATTCACTCCTGGTTACATTCATTTTTTCCATCCATTTAAATCTTCATATATTTTCAATCGCCTGTTGATGGGTTTGGGTAACCTTAGCCCGAAATCTACCTTGCCCAAACGACATTGCATAATTCTGAGAGGGAACGCTATGCCTTCCTCCCAGAAAAAGAAAAAATATGGCCAGAAAGTGTCCTGTAGACTTGCTTTGTGCAATTCTGAGAGCCAGTGTCTGCTGGCCAAAAAAATTGCGCAATGTAGTCCATGGGCCTGCATGACTTGTCAGCTGAGATTGCGCATTGCGCAATCTCAGCACCCAACAGGCCAGTCTAGGATTGCGCATTACACAATTCCAATAGTCAAATAGCCTCTAGACAGTCTAGGCTACCTTTTACGTAGTTCCGACAGTCAGTTTCCCGACCTCCCAGTGAAAATTGTGCAATCCTTACCAGCAACCTCAGGGGTATGTTGCATGTCAATCCTCAAGTTTTCTTTGGTTTTAACTAACAGATTTCTTGCCATCCATGTCACCATGTCTCTAGATATATTAGGTGTTCATCCATCTCTCAGCAGTTTAGGTTCAATGGCCTCTAAGAGAGCAGAGTCAAAGGACACCGACAAACTTGTAACTGGAGATGCAGTTGAGCGAGTGTCTATGGGTTTTCCGATTTACAAAGACACCAAGATGATCATAAACAAATACATCAAGATGAAATGGAAAGAGATCAATGAAACACTGTCGGGCACATTTGGGGAAGGTCTTGAAGACCGCAAAGTCTATGTGAACATTTACAAGTTCGTCTTGTACCAGATTTCATGCAGTTATCTCGTGTTTCCATGCACGGACATGATACATTCGATCGTCTCGAACTTTGTTCCCATGATGACGACGTTAAGCAATGTCAGTGAGAGAGAGAGATTGCTACCTTCAGGGCACAGTACTATCAAAATATGTACCACTTGCTGAAATGAGTGATCACCATGGAGACACCCTTCAACATACCCAACTGCAATTCCAACTCTAGCGATATCTTGAAGAAGTGGGTGAAGGAGCCAGCCAGATTCAGGATGACACCCAACCAGATTTACAAGACAAAGATAATGCGGAAGGCATATCAATACTTTCTCATCTTTGCATGTCGCTTGTATGACCAAAAGTGCATGGAGACCTTTCTGCAGAGTTGGGTGATCATGTTGGACCAATTGGCCAGTTAAGGTAGAGCATGCAACTGGTCCGACATGTTGGCTTACAGGTTGAAGGAACAGGTAATAAGAGCTCGGCCACCGTCCAAAGGTTAGCAAGCAAAAATCTACATGTCTACATACATTTTGGATGCAATATGTGCCCATCAGGATTCCTGGGCTTGAAGTGGGCATGGATATTAGCGGAAACCTATGTCAACACTTATTACAAACTATTTTCCGAATGTAGCTTCCACGGAGTCATCACACAGTTGTCAAACCATTTTTTCACCTCAGTGTACAAGATGATATTTTTGTAGGATCCACATTGCATGTCGAAGGCGACAATGGGAGCACTGATCGACATAGCGGATTGGTATGCCTCACCCTTTGGCACCTTCATATAGATGTATAGAGTGGAGAAGCCTTGGCATGTTTTACCGAAGTTTGCCATGGACAAGCTCATCATGCAAGAAGTGTCATACCACATCTCGGTAGGACTATCAACTAGGCTGCATCTTAAGAAGAAGGAACCTTGGCCCACTCTTCTATTGCGGATCGGGTTGTACGAGATATGAAATATCAAGCATGTAGATGTTGAGACAAAAGAGTTCAAGGAATTTACTTTCGGCACCCGAAGCTTTAATCTGTATGACACGCATTGCTTTGTGAATGATCACTCTACAAGAGTGCAATTTCCGTGGATGCATGGGGTGTGTTATTGGGCTGAGGAAGACCCATGGAATATTGTCACAGCTTCTCCAGACATGTGACAAAGGCAAGAGGAGGATTATCGACAGCGCATAGGTAGAACAAAGCTGCAAGTTCAGAGCATACCAACTTGTGGAGAAATCATATTTGGTGATAGAGGCGAAGACGAAACAACATGACAAGAGGATCACACAAAGGTAGAGAGAAAAACAGAGGATGGAGAAAACAGTGAAGGAGTTGTTATAGTTGAAGGAGAAACTCCGGGAGGAACAAGAGCTACGTAGATAGGAGAAGGAAGCATAGCAGGGACAAACATATTAGGGGGCACAACATGCAGAGATTGATGATATTGCTCCCATACAGGTGGTAGACTCATCCGATCAGCTGTCGCAAAGCAGACAGGGTGAGCATTCGTAGGAGTAGGAATTTGCTCAAGAGATTGAATGAGTACTTGAGCTTATGCATACGGAGATGGAGCAGTGAGAGTTAGAGCAAGACATCAACCTCATGCCTTACCACGAAGAGGTTGACCCATCAGCTTCACAGGATCCAGAAGGAGAGAAAGTCCTGAGCGACCAAGGAGATACTGAGATCCTTGGAGACCATCTGGAAGAAGAGATGCACAACATATCATTCGATGAGTCGCAGTATAGAGTTGTAAAATATCGCAGAGTGTCTACTCGGTATTTCCACACATCTCCTATGCAGTTTGAGGAAAGAGTGACTGTATCTGAAGTGCACAAGAATCCAACAACATTGGCTGATGCTACCAGAACATATGCTGAAGCCACTAGCATGAATGTTCACTTCTTGATAGCAGAGAATGAGTGAATGGGTAAGGAGTTACAAATGGCCAAGCGGGGGGAGAACTCATTACAACATCCACCTGAGAAGAGTAGAAGAAGGTGATACTCGATGAAGTATCGTCCCTTGAGACAGTCATGTGGGCATTGTATTCCAAATTTGTTACTGTGCACAAGGCAGTTGTCCATCTCAACGATTGGCAGTAGCGTTGTGATAGGAGATCATGTATCTTGTCAAACTTGCATATTGTTGTTCACTGCATGCAAACATGGACAATGAGATACAAGGGAGCCCCGTTACACTTGCCCAAGATGATGAAGCCTAGAGCGGTTGAGTTGAAGGCATGCATTAGGAGTCAGATCTGGAACTATGAAGAACTCCCGCAGCTTATCACTAGTTTGCAAGCTTCCCATGCATGAGTCTTCAGAAGCATGGATGTTGTTGTGCACGCACAAGCGATCCCATCTATTGGGATACTCTCCGAGGCAAAGACAAAGGGACAAGTCCGACTGGAGCTAGACTCATACTTTGACGAGTTGATGTGCGTGGCCACCAATGCAGACTTGGTAATCAGTGTAGACACCATACATCAGTATGTTGCTGGTCCGGTCACACTCCAGACAATGATGCACATGTTATAATACGAGTTGGTAAGAGGAGCCAAAATAGTGTACCTGGATGAAACAGAGGCAAGAGTTCATTTCTAGAAAGATGGCACCATAGAGTACATATACACCATCGTGGACTACCAAGCTTGGCATCAGTTTGCCACTATTGACCACCATAAGAATGTCAAAGAGTTGGTCTTCCCACAATTTTCAGAGTCATACTAATGTCTTATACGACTTTCTCAAGCCTATTTTTCTCACATGTGTACATGTGCATATTGTATGTAACATCTTGTAAAGTGGAAGTTGAAGTGTCGATAGTTGAATGTAACAGTCGTAGAGTAGTTGAAGAGTCGTGAGGGTAGATGAAAAGTCACAAAGGGGAATGTCAAGGGTCACCCCACCCTTTGCTATATATAGTACCTCATAACTCATTGTAGAGGCTTTTGGTCAGCCAAGCTTCCGATAGGAGTATCTTAGAGAAATCTTGGAGATTATTTTAACGAGCCTTAGCTTCTCCACAGTGAAGAGCTAGTGCATCTCTTTGGAGGAGTAGGCGATAGTTACTGTAATTTTCTATTATCAGAACTAGTGGTTTGTCATGGTTGTACTATATGATTTGAACTTTCACTGCTTAATATAACAGAGCCAACACGTTTCATGCATATGTTGTTATTGTATTTTAGTTTACTTGTTTACTCTAACGATATATGTATCTGCTTTCTTATGCATGTATTTATGTATCAATCTTGTCTTGTTGGTTTACCTTCCTTCCAGCTTGTGATGCATCTTTTCTCCTATGTTCTCTTCCAAGTTACATGTTTACACAGGTTTCCAAGGGGCGCACTCATTCCACCTTCCATGTGTTAGAACCATTCATGCACCTTCCTTGGCTTGTTGTGCATGTCACACCCTTTCTACCAACAAGGAAATCTTGCTTACTTCTACGTGCAACCGCAATCAAGGTGATACCATACGACCCATTGCTGGGACTCCTACACCAAACGGTTTGACGTCTAGTTGGGACTTCATACTGGGGAGGTCCCTTCACATGTTGGCAGGTCCAACACCATCAACATTTATGGCACTAGAAGGAGGGCCAGATGACAAGTTGTGTCCTCTCATTCAGTTTTTAATATTTGCACATTTATCATGGATATTGTCAAATTCATCCCTCTGTGATATTTTTCGTAGGCCGAAACTCTCAACATCACAAGGGAGTTTGTCGATCTCTTTTCCGAATTCATGTATGATGGTGAAGGCGAAGCATCCTAGCCTTATTACTTAGAAGACTTCTATGCATTCCTTGAGGATGCAGGCAAGTACTATGTAGAAGAGGTTTGTCTGCTGCTTTCATATACACTTCACAAATCCCTGCTATGGTGGTGTTGGAGTCTGCCACCTGGCAGTGTCCACTCGATTGAGAAGTTATGTGATCTCATTGAATCTACTTTCCATCATTATGATCCAAAACCTCTTGACCAAAAATTGTTAAGACAACGGAAGACCTCGGAAGAATCACCTATGGAATTTTGGGACCGTTTTTGTGTATTGCAGTTCTAAGCACCGAAAAGTCAGATGAAATTCTAGTATCTCATGGATAGATTTGAATATTGTCTTACCAAATCTGTCGATCCCAAGTAAAAGTTCAAGCCCAAGGCCTGCTGAACATACTTCGGTGATGGAGTTGCGCAATCATAGATAGAGACGGTCATTGTCACAAGTGACTGTCCACCGTTCCCTCATCAAATAGCTCCACCACCGCAGAGTGATGTGGGAGAAAAGGCACAGACATCTGTTCAATTGTCACATCCTCCCAACATCACTTCTCTCAACTATCGTGCAGATTGGTTGCTAATCCCATGGGTTATCACATGTATTTTGTACCTCAAACTCCATCTTCGTATTATGATAATCCTTCAGATTGCACTATCTTCTGTTCTTCCATTCCAAACTCTACACTTGTTGTGAACAAGGATCAAGCTATCAATGGAGTTGGTGTTGCACAACCAACCTGCACTATCATTCATGAGGAGTATGACTGGGATCTTGACCATCAATCCTCAGCAAAGGATGAATCCATTCTGTCTGAGCCTCCTCCATGTTTTCCTAACATCTTTGGTGATTCTGTCATCCCTAATTTTGCATGTATGTCTCTATTTACGGATGCACCCATTGTTGATCATTCTCAAAACACACCAGATGTCAGTCCATCATATGAAAATTGAGAGGACAAATCATTCATTGAACATCCACTTGATTCTTCATCTACCTTTTCTTGGAACGCAGAGGGTGAACATTCTTGCTTCTCATCTACTCCTTTGTGTGATTCATCAAATCATGAGGATGCCGATAAACATCCTAAATTTTCTGATCTTGGTTGTCATGATTTCTCTACTTCTTCATCCGATCACAATGTTGACTCAATCATTGTTAATCTGTCTAGGGAAGTGGCCTATGATGATATGTCTATCGATGAAGTCGAAACCCTGCAGACTATCGTGGCACTTCAGCCTGAGCTGATGGTTATGTCAGGCCCTCGATGTCCTGAGGTTGGTTTCACTTTCGATCATGAAATTGTTGAAACACCCAAGGCTCCTCATCACTCATCTGTATGCATTGAAGATTAATCTCACACACGGATCATGCTTCCTCCACTCGAACTACTTGATCCCATCGCTCATGCATTGGAGGAATCTTACATAGCAAGCACACGTGTACGACGCAAGTTGTCTTTGATTCTTTCATTTGCTTGCATGTCACAGTCGAGAGTATGCGTAGGTTTAATATTTGTGCGCATTGACGCATAACATCATGGTAAGTCCACATATTGTTTGTCATGCACTTGCACTCACGTATGTTCTATGGATGCATTTAAACTCGAAGTGTGTTTGTCTTCATTGTTATTTATTTCATGTTTCCTGGTTCGCATAGATGTGTTGTTTGCGAACCATACCTTCATCAACATGGGTCGACCAATGCGCCGGTGGCTGCATTAGAAGTATCACTTCACGTGAGCAGACCCATGCACTATTAGCTTAGGAGTAGGAGTAATGTTTGTTTTTGGTTTGTTTTCTTGCATGCATGTTTGCTTCTTACTTTGTATGTTTGTTTGCTTGCTTGCTTGGTTTCTTGCTTTCTTTTCTTACGCATTTACTTCTGCTTTGTTTTTTGTTTGTTTTCTTGTTTACGTTCATATGTTAGTTTCACATGAAATTGCGTGCGACTCTTGAAACAATCTAGGTAAAGTACAAGAGGACTTGTGCAGTTATCAATACTTGGTTATTCGTCATTCCGCCTCTATGTGATGAACTTTTTGTTCTCATTCAATGATACATAAATGGAAAATACATACTTTTCTAAGAAAACCTTGGTTAAAACAGAATGATGGCGCACTAACTAGTGTCACCTACTCTAGTCGGTTGTTTTTCGGTTAATCCTTGTCAGCTCAGTGAAATAGAGTAAGGTGAGGAGGAAAACCTTAACAAGAATGTTAGAGGTATATATAAAATTATTCTATGAAGGGATAACCTCTTATGCTCTCAATAACTCGGGATCCCTCTTCTGCCTATGAAATGAATAAGTGTTATGCATAGTTACGAAAAATGAAAAATCAAAAACTAAAAAATGTGAACAATTTAGAAAAAATGAAAAATGTATAAGGCAAAAGAAGAGAAAGGCTTCCTATGCAGAGAGGTGATGCAAGTAACTCCGTCGGGGTACTAACCAAGCTCGTTGGTAGTAGAGTGATGCTTGTGTTCCTGCATGACTCCGTCGAGGTAGTATCCAGGCCTGCTAGCAGCAAAGCAACACCAGAGATGAAATTAAAAACCTGACGACTATACGGCTTATGCACCAATATACCCCTAATCCCCAATTGAAAAAACTATGTTGGCTTGGCTTCGAATGTGTTTTGACCGACCAAGAGCTTGGTAGATGCTACATCTTACAATTAAACAAGTGTGCAAACCAAGATGAACAGAGAACTGAACAATACTTCCGAAGGTGTTAGACTTGCTCTTCACGGACAAGGTCCATTCAAAGAGTTGCAGTCCTACCAGTGTGTCACCAAGTATTGTATTGGCTAAACCACCCTCCAAAATTTTTCCTTATCTTCATTTTGGAGCCTCCCTACCAACCATCCTAGCAGCATGTCTTTCACTGTCAAGTACATAGGCTTCATTGGTTTTTCAGTAGCTTTCCAACCTGTGAATGATAGTTTGCTTCACTCCCCTTAGAAGCTGCCATTTTAGACTTGGACTAGTTGCTCACTGAGCAGATCCCTCAGAAAATTGCACAATTCTTGAGGGGAACCAGCCTTCCCTCCAGAAATTGTGCAAATTTGCTAGGTATCCCACTGGGCCTAGAAACTGTGCAATGCAGTCAAACAACCTTCCTTAGGAAAACTGCACAATCTGGCCCAGCATTGTAGCTCATCCCAGAAATTGTGAAATTCTAGGCAGTAGTCACCTACTCCTCCAAGAAATTGCACAAAATTCTCTCTCAGTCAAGCAGGTTGTTGCATGTGCCTTTAGGTTGACAAATTCCACTTGGGACCCAGCAAACTTGACTTTCATGCATGGGCTGCTTTTTCTCGAAAAAGAAAAAATCAAAATGCAAAAAACATCCCTAGATTTTAAGGATATATTTTTAGCAGCTCGAGGTTACATGCAAATATCGTTTTAGAAAGTTTCCTCCAAGTGTCACTCTTTCCTAGATTTGTGGCATGCACGTCATAAGCCTCAAACTTATTTATTTGACGCTTCAAAGATCATTTTTCACATCGATCTTGGAGCTCTAGCATCCCATAACACATCCAGGAGTCTTCGGCACATCCAACGCAACTATTTCTAGGTAAGTCTGCTTTACTCGTGTTTTGTAGCATTTCTATCTCTTTTTGTGTTTTGTCTTGTGTGAGTGTTTTCTGCTTGATTTTTGTTAACACTTGATTTCGTTTGCATGCATGTTAGCCTCTACAAACACCACTTCAGTTTTCATTCACATCTCACGACTGATGCATGCACAACACTATTTTGCATGAAGAGTCACCGATTCGACGACTCGTTTCACACATAAGCATGCTTTGTCATTTTCTGAATATTGCAGTCGTTGTTTTCATGCATGATCATTCAATCCTACTTACACTCATTTTTTCCATGCATTCAAATCTTCATATCTTTTCACTCGCCCGCTGGTGGCTTTGTGCAATCTTGGCCTAGACTCTCCATTGCCTGGACAACATTGCACAATTGTGAGAGGGAAGACTCGACCTTCGACCCATAAAATGTGAAAATATAGCATGATAGCCTCGAGACTTGCTTTTTGCAATTTTGAGAGGTAGTGTCTACTAGCCCAGAAAATTGCGCAATGTAGTCCCTGGGCCTGCATGACTTGCCAGTTGAAATTGCGTATTGCGCAATCTCAGCACCCAACAGGGCAGTTTGGATTACATATTTCACAATTCCAATAGTCAACTAGCCTCCCATTAGTTCGGGCTACCTTTTGCGTAGTTCCAGTAGTTAGTCTCCCGACCTCGTAGTGAAAATTGTGCAATCCTTACTAGCAATCTCCCGGGTATGTTGCATGTCAACCCTCAAGTTTTCTTTGGTTTTAACTCACAGATTTCTTGCCATGCATGTCACCATGTCTCCAGATATAGCAAGTGTTCGTCCATCTCTCATGAGTTCAGGATCCATGGCCTCCAAGGGAGCAAGGTCAAGGGACACCAACGGAAGCGCAACTGGAGATGCAGTTGAGCGAGTGTCTATGAGTTTGCCAGTTTACGAAGACACCAAGTTGATTGTAGACAAAGACATCAAGTTGAAATGGTAGGAGATCAATGATGCATTCTCAGGAACATTTGGGGGATATCTTAAAGACCACAAAGTCTACCTAAACATTCAGAAGTCCAGCTTGTACTAGATTGCATGCAGGTATCCTACATTTCCATGCACGACATGATACATTGGATCGTCTCACAAACTGATCATGAGATGACAGTGTTAAGAAGTATCATTAGGATAAATATTGCTACCTTTGGGGCACAGGACTATCAGCATATGTACCACTTGCTAAAACCAATGATCACCATGGAGACGCCCTTGAGCATACCCAGCAGCAATGCAAACTCTAGGGATATCTTGAAGAACTGGGTGAAGGAGCCAACCAAATTCCGAATGGCACCCAACATATTTATAAGACAATGATACTGGGGAAGGCATATTAGTACTTGGTCATCTTTTCATTCCACTTGTATGTCCAAGAGAGCACGAAGACCTTCCCACAGAGTTGGGTGATCACGCTGGACCAACTGGCGAGTGGAGGCAAAGCATGCAACTAGTCCGACATGTTGGCTCATAGGCTAAAGGAAAAGGTAACAGGAGCTCAGAAACTGCCCAAAGGTCAGCAAGTAGGTTTCTACATGTCCACATACATTTTGGATGCAATCTGTGCCTATCAGGATTTCCTGGGCTTGAAGTGGGCATGGACATCAATGGAAACCTCTGTGAACACTTATTGCAAACTCTTTTCCAAATGAATCTTCCATAGAGTCATCATACAATTGTCAGACAAATTTGTCACCCCAGTGTATGAGATGATATTTGAGTAGGATCCACCTTGTATATCGAAGGCAGCGATGGAGTCACTGATCGACATAATGGATTGGTATGCCTCACCCTTTGGCACCTTTGTATGGATGTACTACACAAAGAAGCCTAAGCATGTTATGCTGAAGTTTTCCATGGACAAGCTCATCATGCAAGAAGTGTCATACCACATCTCAGCAAGACTGTTAGCTAGGCTGAACCAGAAGATGAAGGCACAATGGCCCACTCTTCCACTGCGGATCGAGTCGTATAAGATATGGAATCTCAAGAATGTGGATGCCATGATAGAAGATTTCATGAAATTTACTTTCAACACTAGAAGCTTTAATCCGTATGACCCACATTGCTTTGTGAAGGATCACTGCGTGAGAGTGAAATTTTTGTGGATCCACGGGGTGTGTCATTGGGCTGAGGAAGACCCATGGAGATATTGTCACATCTTCTTTAGGCCCAATGAACTGGTAAACATCACTATGGAATGGTTAGCGAAGCAACATCTAGGAGAGCACCACTAGCAGCAGTAGCAGAGGGAAACATACCACCATATGACAAAGGCAAGAGGAACATTGTCGGCGGCGCAGAGGTAGAACAATGTTGCAAATTTAGAGTAGACCCACTTGTGGAGAAAGAATATTTTGCAATAGATGCAAAGAGGCAACAACATGACAAGAGCACTGCAAAAAGTTAGAGAGAAAAATAGAGGATGGAGGAAACAGTGAAGGAGTTGTGAGAGTTGAAGGAGCAACTCTGGGAGGAACAAGAGCTTCATAGAGAGGAGAAGGAAGAACAATAGGGACATACACAGCAGGGGTGCAACATGCACATATTGATGAAACTATACCCATACAGGTGGTAGACTCATCTGAGAAGATGGCACAAAGCAGTTAGGGTGAGTAGTCGCATGACTAGGACTTCACTCAAGAGATTGAACGAGTACTTGATCATATGGATACAGAGATGGAGTAGCTAGAGCTAGAGAAAGACATTGACCTCATGCGTTACCACCAAGAGGTCCACCCACTAGATTCACCGGATCCGGAAGCAGAGCAAGTCCTGAGCGACCAAGGAGATACTGAGATCCGTGGAGACAATTCGGAAGAATAGATGCACAACATATCATTTGGCAAGTCGCAACATAGAGTTGTGAAATCTCGCAGAGTGTCTACTATGGATGTCCACACATATCATATGTAGTTTGAGGAATGAGTGATCGTATCTGATGTGTGCAAGAATCCAGCAGCATTGGCCAATACTACGAGAGTATATGCCAAAGCCACTAGCTCGAGTGTTTGCTTCTTGATAGCAAAGAATGGGCGAATGGTTAAGGAGTTACAGACGGCCAAGAAGGCAGGAGAACTAGTTACAGCATCTGCCCGAGTAGAGTTGAAGAAGGCGATATTGGATAAAGTATCATCCCTTGAGATAGTCATGTGGGCATTGTATCCCAGATTTGGTGCTGTGCATAATGCAGTTGTCCATCTCAACGGTTGGCAATAGTGGTGTGATAGGAGAGCACGTATCTTGTCAAACTTGCATACTGTTGTCGACTGCATGCAAACATGGAAAATGAGATACTAGGGAGCCCTGTTACACTTGCCCAATATGATGAAGCCCAGAGCGGTTGAGTTGAAGGCACGCATCTAGAGTCAAATCCAAAACTATGAAGAACTCCCATAGCTCATCACTAGTTTGCAGGCTTCCCATGCACGGGTGCTCAGAAGCATGGATGTTGTTTTGCACACACATGTGATCCCATCTATTGGGACACTAACCGAGGAAAAGACAAAGGGGCAAGTCCGATTGGAGCTAAAATCGTACTTTGACGAGTTGATGCGCATAGCCACCAACGTAGACATGGAAATCAATGTAGACACCATCCATCAGTATGTCATTCGTCTGACTACACTCAAGACAATGATGCGCATGTTATCAGATGAGTTGGACAAAGGATCCAAAGAAGTGTACTCAGATGCAACAAAGGTAAGAGTTCATTTCCAAAAAGATGTCACTATTAGTGTCAGTATTTGCATATTGCCAGTAGTGATCAAGTAATGAGCCCCAAAAATGGATAATTATATGGGCTCATTCAACCTCCTAATTCGACTTAATCCACCATTCTCATTAGTTTATTGCATGTTTTTGATTATATTTATGCTAATAGAGTGAATTGGGTTAGTCATTATGCGAACAAGTCTAATGGGTGCTTTGTGCAGATTTTTAGTCAATTTTGAGACAAAATCAAAGGTTTTAATGAGCACTTGGCAGCCAAATTCCTGGAAGAACAAGGGAGAGGATTTGTAGGAAGGTGTCCCCTTCATTTATGCGCCCTTACCTTGAATTCTCCACCATCAGCTTGGAGTTCAAGGGCCACCAAATCGATTATCACAAGGGCAGCCGAGTTCCTAAAGTTTAGGAGGGCTGTTGGCGTCCTCAATTTGTATAAATAAGAAGGCTTAGGGCCTCATTTCAGTTAGTCACTTTGTAGGCAAAATTTAGCTAGTTTGTAGTTCGATTTTAGTCATTCTTTTAGTCATTTTTTAGGCAGTAGATTAGCTCTGCATTTCAGCACACTTTCAAGCTTTCCCTTGTGGACAGTTTTTGATGTAACTATTATTTATTGCTCAATAAAGATGAATCCAGATTTGCACCAACTCTAATCTCTCTTAGGAGGCTGCAGCTCTTGCGGTTGGGCCCAACCCAAGTGCCCAGTACCTCCTTTGTTTACTTTTATGTGTTTTTGCTGCATTCTTAGAATAAAATCTGCTATTTAGATTTAAATCTTGTTTTGTTATTTAGGTTGCTTTTGATGATTAAAAAGGCTTTTCATGTTTAGATTGAGTTGATAGGTTAATAACAGGGAAGATCTTCAGAAAATGGCTATCAAGCACCTCTGATCTCACCTCTCCCTCAGTGGGATCGTGAGCTGGGACAAAGGTGACTTTGCTGCCAACAAAAACACTTTCTTTGCTTCACCGTGCAACTGTTAGTGTTGTATTGTCATTTGTAGAAGTTGATACCAGTTTTGGTTAGATGATCAGGTTAATGATTGCTTAGTTTGCATAGCATTTCACATTATTTCGTTGTAAATAAACTGTTGTTCATTTTCCTTGCTGTTATTTAGTCAAATTAGGTCAAGATAGCTAGATCTTGGGTTTGCATAGTCTTTGTTTGGTCAGTTTTAGAAAATTGTGTGCAGATCACTCGTATTACCTCTCTATCTACCTTTCCTCCATCGGATAATCTGCTCCAACCCTTAATCCATGATTCCTACCCTTCATTTGCCATACTTTTCCCACCTTGCCCTAATTTCTACATTCTTGTGCATCATCGCTCCCTCCATCCTTGAAGAAATTCAATCGCTCCTTAGCCTCATTCACCAGGTCCTAGACCCTTTAACATCCTTATCCAACCTCCATTTCCACTTTCCCACCATTTTTCCTCCATCAACCCTCCAAAATCCTCTTTTCGGAACATCCTGTAGAACCCCTGCAGACTTGCTGTAGAAGCTCATGAAAGTGGTTTCTTAATAGCCAAACTCTGTGAAACTCTTTAGAAGGGTGCTAGGGACCCCTTAGGCCCTCTTCTAACCTTCCCAGCCTCCTGCAAGCATTTCCTTTCACCAATCCACCTCTGCACAGTCAAAAACAGTTAAAACACATGCATAATAATTCCGCCAACTTACTCAAAAAATACAAAAAGATGTTTCTTTTCAGATTTCACTTCAGAAGTAGCTTAGTCACATGCATTTTACCTTTCTAAGAGTCAATGGCATTCCTTTCTGTAGCTTTCATCATTTTTCTTGCACCAATAGGGTTAGTCGGTAAAACTAGGGTTTGCTCGGGTTTGCATTTCCTTTCCGCTTTCAGTTTCTTTCTACAAGTAGATTAGCCTCCTTTGAGTTAGCTTTCATCCATCAGTCAAAAAGCTTCTTCTAAGAGCTCATAGAAGTTGGCTTAAGCTCCTAGCGGACTTGTGCCAGCTGATCAAGTGACAGCTGCGGCAAGAGCTAGTACTTGTGCATACAACACCGTCACTTCCAAGTTTGTTACGAACTAACCGGTTAATAAAATTAAAGAAGGGAGTCCTAGGAGTTGTAGCATTATTGTTGCAATACTGGGGCCCACCATTCTTTTTGGCGCCGTTGCCAGTGAAGCGTCAAAATATTGGTGATTGCTGCTTTTCTTCTATTTTCCACTATAACCTTCTGCTAAGTAGTTTATTTCATTTCAATTCCGCAATTTCAATTCTGCAAGCATAGATTAGCATTTCAATTCTGCAAGCGTAGATTATCATTTCAATTCTGCAAGCGTAGATTAGCATTTCAATTCTACAAGCATAGATTAGCATTTCATTCCTGCAATTTCATTTGAGCAAAATAGATTAGTCCTTTCCTACTTTCATTTCAATTCTACATTTTCATTTTAGCAAGATAGTTAGTTGCAGTTCAATCTATTTTAGTTTTGTAGGTACAAGCAGAAAAAAGCAAAAATCAACCAAAAAGATTTCCTTTCATGCCTTGTAGGAGTAGAGATAAGTCAGAAAAATGTTTGCACAACACCCCCCACTGCTTCACACAGCCAACCTTCTCTCTTCTTCGATGGCTGTGAGTAAGAAGAACCCCTAGGTGGACATCAAGACATATTTGAAGAACCTCTAGGGGAGAAGAAGAAGAAAACATTCCTCTGGAGTGAATGGCTACAAGCAGAAATGTTGGGAGCAGTACCTTATCCAAAAATGAATTTGCAAATCAGATGGAAGATTTCAAGAGCAAGGTAAGGCAGTTTCTTGCCATGCAACTGGATACCTTGCGGATCCAAAGGAAGCAAGAAGAAGCCAAGAGGGCTTTGGCCATCTTTTGTCCCAGGTGCACTAGAAAGCATCCTAGGAATGAATGTCCATTGCACTCCATAGAAGTGTGTTTTGTCTGTGAAAAATACCATCCTACAGATCAGTGCCCTTCGTTACCCAGAATCAAAGCTGCATATCAGAGGGCTAAAGGAGCCACTGAACCACTCTATTATATGAATCAAAGGAGGCCATATGGACCCATACCTTACCAGAAGGGAATGCAAGGGACATCCTAGACCTATTACAACCCCTATCAAGCCACTTTCATGCCTTCTTGGGATCCCCCTGCTCATCCTTCCTGGTCCACACCTCCTCCTCGGTCATTCACATATACACATTATGCCCAACCTGCTGCTCATTCGTTTCACTCTTATGCTCCGCCACAGCCTCAGTGGAATGCACCTCATCAGGGGTGGAGACCCAATACAACTCTCATCCTGCTCCTTTTCCTCCACCACTTGCTCAACCACAACCATCACCTCCTGCTCCACCAAGGCAACCCCAAATGCCTGCCCAACCGCAACCCCATCCAAATCCATCTCAAATATACACCCCCACTCAACTACCCATACCACCATTTCCAAATCCACACATTGGAGTAGCTCAACTCCATTACAATGCTGAGGCACAACATGTCCAAACAACTCCTCTTGAGCTCCAAGATATTCACCATAGCTCAGGAAGAGTATTGGAGAAAAGAGATTATATTGACAGCACTGAAGGATCACATCCAGCAAAAGAAGATTCAAAAGAGGAGATCAAAGAACCATGGGCTGCACTTGATGAAGAGAAGACATCAGAATCAGAGATCGAGAGAGTTCCCTCATGGTTACCATCAAATCCTCCATGTAGTCAAGAGAAAAATCAACAAAAAGAGGAAGATGAGAAGGTCATGATAGAAGGTGACATGAAGAATGATCCAGATTAGCAAGAGGACCAAGGATATCAGAGCTATATTGAGATATGGTTCCAGACAGTCACTAAGTTGCAGCAATACTCTCTTCCTCAGCTATGTTTGATCCCTTCAAAGTCAAATCATTTGGTCTCTGAAATCCGGATAGCTGTCAAAGCATGCATTTCAAGCCTCCACATCATTTTGTCTCTAATCTCGATGTGCACATGGCTCCATTGGAAGTATTCTTATACTTGAAAATGATTTTGTTTTTCAAGTAGGGTAGGGTAGAAAAAAGAAGAAAAAAGAAAAAAAAGGGAAAAAAATGAAAATAAAAAGAAAAATAAAAATCTAAGGTGAAAACCTCCTCGGAGGTGCCTCAGATTGGCTCATTGATTGAAAACCTCCATGAGGCGGTCAATGGGTTGGAAAAAAAAAAAGAAAAAAAAATATAAGATCCTTGGGTGAAAACCTCCCTTGGAGGCGCCCAGGGCAGGAAATTAGGGTGAAAACCTCCATGAGGCGCCCTAGTTGTTTTCAAAAAAAAAGAGAGAAAGAAAAAGAAAAATAAACTTAATTTCCATTGAATAATTGCAGGTTGCTACAAGGACATTGCAGGTTAGGAAGATCACCTAAAACCAAGACAGAGGAAGTTCTGTGTCTTCTACAGGAAGTTCTGTGTCTTCTACAGGAAGCCTACAAACAAGCCAAAATTGATCTCCGAAGAGGACCAGAAGGCTAGGAATATGTCCATGAGGCTTGCAAGCATCCATTTTTCCATCCCTCACCCTTCTCCATCATTTTCTCCATCTCATTATGCTTCTTTCCTAAAAACTGCGTGTTCTACAGGAAGTTCCTGTAGAAATTACAAGATTTCTACAGGAAGCTAGAAATGGATTTCAAAAAGGTAGTTTGTTGAACATGATAGCTTCCTCACGGGTTCATAAGTCCTCCTACAATCCTCAAACCTCTCTCCCATCAATTCCATGACTGCATCACAACCCAAACTCATTTTTTTTACCATGCAAAAACTTGCAGAATGCTTTGAAGAAAAATACATAGAATAGAATTTGTTTTTTCCCTCATGTGAAAACCGTGCATTCATTTACAAAACCGTTTTATGGGGAGTTGTACAGGGATGATGGCAACATGCCCGAGCAGTTTTAGCCAATTCCGGTGCATGATTTCCAAGAAACCAGCCTCCATCACCTTCAGCCATTTTTGCATTTTCTCCATATCCGTGCATCCGTTTCAAAACCTGTTTCATGGGGAGATGCATATGGGTGATAGTAACCTACCCAAGCAGTTTCAGCTGATTCTGATGCATGGTTTCCGAGAAATTGACCTCTGTAATCTTTAGCCATTTTCCATTTTTCTCGAAATCTGTGCATCCATTGATCACAATTTCACTATGGGAGGTGCATAATGATGATAGAACCATGCTCAGAAAGTTTCAGATCGATCTAGTCTATCGTTTGGGAGCTGTGGAGAAAATAAGTCACTGTCTTGTAAAAATTCAACATCAGCAGCTTGAGGGTGCAAGTCTGAACGTGGAAACAAACTCCTGCAGCGTAGATCTAGCCAGAGGATACCTGCACAAGAAAAACAACCATGAATCAGCAACCAAGCCATCATGCAACCATAGAAACAAATGCATGCAACAGCAAAAAGCACCTCACAGCAGCCACATTCGACTTCCAGGTACGTGACTAAACTCGTTCCTCTGATTGCATGAATGTAATTTGAAAACTGCGTGAGCAATGAGATGGTTGTGATTAAAAAAATTGATGGCCAACTAACTAGCCACCCTCATCCAGTTCAAACAGCGCTCGGTGGGTGAATACGACACGTGTGCTCAGCCATCTCAGGAGGAAATCTGGAAACAGGTAGTGGTGACCGTTTAAACCTCAGCGTGATTGATGGACGTGGTTACAGGTAGAGAACAAACAGTTAAACACTGTAGTGGGGACCAACAGTCTGCATGGGGCCAACGTGTAGTTGGCCAGCTCACCCTCCATCAACGGAAATCTTCATAAACAACCAATCAAACTCTCACCACTGTTGTTTCCAGGTTATCATCGTCCTTGCAGCTGCAACAAGCTCCATACCACCTCCATAGCAGCAAACCAAGCTTTCTCGGCCATTTTTTAAAACCCTCCTGCTTATCGGCGTTCTACAGGAAGTATGGCATAGCTTTCAGAAGTAGGGAAGCCTGGACTTTTCTTCATCGAATTTGGGGTTCTGAGAGAGGTAGGCTCGAGACACTCTTCCATGCATGATATATTCCGCAAAGATGATGAACTGAGCTGTTTTGAATTGGAGGGTTAGAGACAAGTCTGCCTGTGAGTCGAAAATAGCAGTTTGCCTGTGTTGCACGGAATTTCTCAGTCGGTTCTGTGTCAATATTCTCCTCCACAGTTCCTGTTAAAACATTTTTTTTCCTGTAGAAAAGATAAAGCACTATGAGGGCTAGCCTGTATATAAAAAAAAAATAAAAAAATTGAATATGCACATTTGTATGTATGCTGGGAGTAAAAAATTGAACTGTTATACCTTGTCTGTGGAAACCAAATTTCTCCCTCCAAAAATGGGCAGCCGAATTCTGGGCAGCAATATCCTTAGAACCAGGGAATCGGTGCTAATTGATAGTTGAAATCCCTTGTTTAGGGGAGAAATCCATACACGACATTCCCTTCTCTAATCAGAGCATAAAACAGAGCACTCTCACCATCAGCAGTGAAGAAGGGGAACACACTAATGTAGGAGAGAAAGCCAGTGGTAAAGAAACACAGGACAAACCACCACAGAAAGAACAGAAGGGGAAACAAGGAAAAGGCCAAGTTGCTGAGCCTAAAACTATGGGAGGACCAATGGCACAAAAACCCAGAGAGAAACGACTGCAGAATAGAGCAGAGAGGACTGAAAAAGTCCAAACAAAGGAGGGCACAACCAAGGCAACCACACCAAAATTAAAAGGAAAGACACCCCCAGCCAAGCAGACCAAAACAGTGAAGACAGTTTCTACAAGAAGCCAGAAAATAGTTTCTACAGGAAGCCAGAAAATAGTCGACACAGGACTTTCTACAAGAAGCATGGAAACAGGGCAACAAAAGGAGAAATCGCCTGAGATTTTAGCCAGGGAGGCAGCAGCTATGCTGGCTACCCTAAGCACATCTCCAAAGCAAAAAGGAAAGTGAAAGAGGGAGCCTTCCATGTATTTTAAGGCAAGAAGGAGTATGTGGATAAAAACTGGCAGACCCCAACCACAGTCAAAAGAGCCAATTACGATTGTAGACACCCCAGCTAAACAAAAGGAAAAGTCTCCTTCAAAGGTATCCATCACCTATGAACGGGGAAGCCCGAAAACGTCCACCTGGAGAGAAAGGATTAAAATGTTGGACACAAAGACCTCTCTACAGGATGCTGAGACTGTTCTACAGGAAACGCTGGCTAAGCTAAGAGAGACCGAGCAATTGGAGGAAAAGGTGGCCAAACAATCACAAGAAGAAGGAAATATAAGGAAACATCTATGAATAGCAAAGGGAGGACAAGCTGCAGGCTGAGGTTGAGGCGCTAACAAAACTGCTACAAGAAAAGGAGCACAAGTAGTGGGAAGAAGTAGAGAGAAAAGCATGGTTTCATGACCGAGAAGAGGACATCACTTCAGAAGCTTGGCATGACAGGGAGGCCACTAGGGCCATCAAAGATGAAGAGATAGATTAGTTGCTCAGAGGATGAGCAACACTTTCAGTAGGGGTGATAATGAGCCCCAAAAATGGATAATTATATGGGCTCATTCAACTTCCTAATTCGACTTAATCCACCATTCTCATTATTTTATTGCATGTTTTTTATTATATTTATGCTAATAGAGTGAATTGGGTTAGTCATTATGCCAACAAGTCTAATGGGTGCTTTGTGCAGAGTTTTAGTCAATTTTGAGACAAAATCAAAGGTTTTAATGAGCACTTGGCAGCCAAATTCATGGAAGAACAAGGGAGAGGATTTGTAGGAAGGTGTCCCCTTCATTTATGGGCCCTTACCTCGAATTCTCCGCCATCAGCTTGGATTTCAAGGGCCACCAAATTGATTATCACAAGGGCAGCCGAGCAAGGGCTAGTAAAAGTGTTGTTAACTACAAATTTTGGCAGCCGAGTTCCTAAAGTTTAGGAGGGCTGTTGGGGTCCTCAATTTGTATAAATAAGAAGGCTTAGGGTCCATTTCAGTTAGTCACTTTGTAGGCAAAATTTAGCTAGTTTGTAGTTTGATTTTAGTCATTCTTTTAGTCATTTTTTAGGCAGTAGACTAGCTCTGCATTTCAACACACTTTCAAGCTTTCCCTTGTGGACAGTTTTTGATGTAACTATTATTTCTTGCTCAATAAAGATGAATCCAGCTTTGCACCAACTCTAATCTCTCTTAGGAGGCTGTAGCTCTTGGGGTTGGGCCCAACCCAAGTGCCCAGTACCTCCTTTGTTTGCTTTTATTTGTTTTTGCTACATTCTTAGAATAAAATCTGCTATTTAGATTTAAATCTTGTTTTGTTATTTAGGTTGCTTTTGATGATTAAAAAGGATTTTCATGTTCAGATTGAGTTGATAGGTTAATAACAGGGAAGATCCTCAGAAAAAGGCTATCAACCACCTCTGATCTCACCTCTCCCTCAGTGGGATCGTGAGTTGGGACAAAGGTGACTTTGCTGCCAACAAAAACACTTTCTTTGCTTCACCGTGCAACTATTAGTGTTGTATTCTCATTTGCAGAAGTTGATACCAGTTTTGGTTAGATGATCAGGTCAATGATTGCTTATTTTGCATAACATTTCACATTATTTCGTTGCAAATAAACTGTTGTTCATTTTCCTTGCTGTTATTTAGGTCAAATTAGGTCAAGATAGCTAGATCTTGGGTTTGCATAGTCTTTGTTTGGTCAGTTTTAGAAAATTGTGTGCAGATCACTCGTATTACCTCTCTATCTACCTTTCCTCCATAAGATAATCTGCTCCAACCCTTAATCCATGATTCCTACCCTTCATTTGCCATACTTTTTCCACCTTGCCCTAATTTCTACATTCTTGTGCATCATCGCTCCCTCCATCCTTGAACAAATCCAATTGCTCCTTAGCCTCATTCACCAGGTCCTAGACCCTTTAAAATCATTATCCAACCTCCATTTCCACTTTCCCACCATTTTTCCTCCATCAACCCTCCAAAATCCTCTTTTCGGAACATCCTGTAGAAATTTCAGAACATCCTGTAGAACCCCTGCAGACTTCCTGTAGAAGCTCACGAAAGTGGTTTCTTGATAGCCAAACTCTGTGAAACTCTTTGGAAGGGTGCTAGGGACCCCTTGGGCCCTCTTCTAACCTTCCCAGCCTCCTGCAAGCATTTCCTTTTGCCAATCCACCTCTGCACAGTCAAAAACAGTTAAAACACATGCATAATAATTCCGCCAACTTACTCAAAAAAATACAAAAAGATGTTTCTTTTCAGATTTCACTTCAGAAGTAGCTTATTCACATGAATTTTACCTTTCTAAGATTCAATGGCATTCCTTTCTGTAGCTTTCATCATTTTTCTTGCACCAGTAGGGTTAGTCAGTAAAACTAGGGTTTGCTCGGGTTTGCATTTCCTTTCCGCTTTCAGTTTCTTTCTGCAAGTAGATTAGCCTCCTTTTGAGTTAGCTTTCATCCATCAGTTAAAAAGATTCTTCTAAGAGCTTATAGAAGTTGGCTTAAGCTCCTAGCAGACTTGTGCCAGCTGATCAAGTGACAGCCGCGGCAAGAGCTAGTACTTGTGCATACAGCACCGTCGCTTCCAAGTTTGTTACGAACTACCGGGTTGATAAAATTAAGGAAGGGAGTCCCAGGAGTTGTAGCATTATTGCTGCAATACGGGGGCCCACCATCAAGATTCCTCTTTCATATCATATTAGTGTCCCATTTGAAATTTTTTATCATTCCACCTAGGTCATCATGCAAAAATTTATTCACTGGTGGTAGTCCAAAATAAAAAATTACACTCCCCTCTCAAAAATTTGTATTTGCTGGCCCACCTTCATGTGTCTTGCTGAGCATCCATTGACCATAAAGGCTCATTTCATCATGTTTTATATCAGTCAAAACAAAATGAAGTTCAGTCATTCAAGGTTCCATTAGGTCACCTAGGTTTTATTTTCCCAAGGTCCAAATAAATCACCATCTCACTGCATAAGGTCAGAAAAGTATGAGAGTGAAGTAGACAATATCCTTTTTAGTTAAATAAGGATTTTCTAACATGTAACCATGGTTACTGAAAGTCTCAAATGTCATTTCAACAAGGGAATTTATTCAAGTTTGTAGAATTTTATTTCAAAATAAACGTAATAATTTTTATTTAATTTATGTAATTTTATGTCTATTATATGTAATAAGTCACCATTTCACCTGCCTACTCAATTCCATTGCCAATGGTATCCAAAAAAAGGTCAAAATCAAGATTCCAAAGCATCATCCACTTGTCAAAGGAAAAAAGATCAGAAAGTCAAAAGAGCATTAGTATGAAAGTTTGAAAAGTGACATGAAACATTAGATAATGGATTTTCAAATCATAAATCAAAACTCATTCAAGAATAAAAGCCCTCAAAGACATCAATTCAACCTTCATTTGCACCCCTTCACTCTCAAGCCTCCTCAACAAAAGAAAATTTTCAGATTTAAGGCAAAATTGGGCAAAACAAGGCGAGAGGGTGCGTTTAGACAAGGGAGATCACGTTTGACCTGAGCGTTGTGCGTTTGCCAGAAAACCCAGTGCATTTTATAAGGGCATTGTGCACCTGTAGCTAGAGGGTGCGTTTGACCGGAGCACAGTGCGTTTGCCTGGAAAGTCCAGAAATTGCCCAAAACGTGCTCCATTTCCTCCAAGCATTAGAATTTTCCATCAAACTCTCTAGTGATGAGGTAGGTGGGAAATACATTCGCTCCTCCCGTCCATTGTTGGTCTACATAGGGTTTCATAGTCATTTGTTGTTTTACTTAACTCAAAACCCTAGTAACATATTTTCACTCTTAAATAAGATTTCTTAGCATTCCATTACCACTCACACCACTTATGGACTACCTCCTGTCACCTCCCTCATACCACACAACCCCATTCCCACTTCATCAATCTCCTCACACCATTCCATACTTCCCACACCCACAATCCATTTTATCATCTCCCTGTGGTTTTGATAGCAACAATTCATGACAGAAGAAGAGCACAGAAGTTAGAGTGAGGAAGAAATACAGGAGAGGAGGAAATATAAGAAAGGAGGGAGAATCATTAGACATGAGCCAACCAACACCAGAGAACTCATGGCATCTCCCATCACTGTGGCAAGTTTTAAGCATGTGGGTTGGTTTGAGTTTTGTGAGAAAGTGACCAGGATTTAGCATCATCCTTTGTTGACCAGATTGTTCATCACCAACCTCCGTGACAACCAAGTAACCCTTGCTGGTGTCACATTCACTTTATCTCTTGCTATCATAGCAGATGCCTCTGGGATCCCAAACATGGGGGAAAATGGTTTAAACAAGGAGAATTGAACCATTTTTATTATGAGCCATATCTTAAACCAAGATACAATAATGAGAGAAAGAGGACCTTTCCTTTCTCTTACCTCCTAGACAAATATATTCCCATGATGAAAATCATCGTGAAGTACTTCACATGTGAGGGTAGGTTTTCCAGGTTCTATTCCTATCATATTTGGCTGCTCATGCATTTCACAAGAGTCAAAATGTTCAATCTGACCTATTATCTTTACCGGGTCATTGACAAGATGTCATTCATTGGCCGAAGGAAGGATTATGATCATCAAATGCAAATCATATTTCACCACTCCCTCATCAAAATGATAGTCCTACACCACCTTGATCAGCTTAACATTGCATGAGACACTTTCATATGTAATGAGATTTTTATAGTCCCACCTATTCAACATGGCCAAGAAGCACCTTCATCTTCTCATCCATCCACCTCCATTCCTCCAGCTCAGCCCATACATCATCCATCTTCATTTGATGACTCAGCCACACCATCACCTTCATCATCACCATCCCATGAGCCTATTCATTCGCTTGGCAGAGATGAAGGCACTGAGCAAGAAAATATTGAGCATGGTGAGAACAACAAGCCTAAAGAGGCTAGTCTAGGTACCTTGACACACACTTATCAGAGAGGGCATAGGCAAGTGTTTTCCCTACAGATTGTGGGAGGGGCCTTGCCATATTCATCGGCAAAAAAGGTACAAAAGGGTAAGGAAAAGGTTATAGAGGTAGAGATCCAGTAGCAAGAGGAAGACCACCATGAGACAAAGCATGATTTTTAGTTAGTTAACCCAGATGAACAAGATGACAATGAGAACATAGCCATTGTCATCAAGGAGAAGAATGCACTCATAAGGGAGCTCTAGGTCAACTTGCAAAGGTCCAAACACATTATCTCATACTATGAGTAGGAGAACAAGCAATTTGAGGTAAAAAATGAGCTCATGGGGATTCAGGTCATCAAAGAAAAGAGAGAGGCTGAAAAGGCTAAGGCCTTACTTGATGATGCATATGGAAAATATGGTGAACATATTGATGAACAGGTTCCAAGAAGAAGGTGAAGGACTAGAGGCCTAAAGAGAGCTTTGGAGCTAGAAAGTTAAAAGGAGGCAGAATTAGCCAATGAGCTCACCCTAAATGAACAATTTTCCAAAATGGTGAATGATGACCCAGAACATTGGCTTGAGAGGGTGAAACTCATCTTGAGGGTCTCTTAGACAAGGCCAAAAGGGATATTGATATGCATAGAAGGATGGCTAAGTACTATGCCATGAGAAACAAAATTGCAAGAGCCAAACTCAAAAGATATCATGCAAAAATTGAATCCTTGACCAACCAAGAGAAGAAAAGCAAGTTAGATATCCTTGCCAAGGCATCAATCCATGTCTCAAATAGATGATCAACCATCAACTCACCAATTTTGACAATTTTTTACCAAGTTTTGCAAATTATAATTTTCTGTGTTTTTTTAAAGTATTTTCAACACAGTCAATATGTCAAATGCGCAACACCTACGGTGTTGCACTCTTTTCTGAGGCATCTGATGGACTAAAGCCCAACATTTTTTGATTTAGAATGATGAGGACATGCACCCTATGAATTTTCTAAGCATTTGGAGGAAAAATGGTCAGCCAAAAGGGTCAAAAACCATCAAATAACCACCTTTCTGCCTCTTTTTTGGCCTGGTCGTTGCGCCTTTACCAGTCTTGGGAGATTGGAATTTTTGCATGGAAACTGACCTCCAAATTGAAAATTGAAAGCATATTGGGAAAGTAGACTTGAAGATCTTTCCAACGAGCTATCTTGGATGAAATCTGGACACCGGGAAGGCACCCAAAAGCAGCTATGATGTTGGAGGGCGTGTTTGACACTGAGAGGGCGTGTTTGACAAAGAAAGGGCGTGTTTGATAGTCTTATCCAATTTATACTGTTTCTCTCCAAATTAACTTTCACTGTTGGGAATTGATGTTTTACTCATGTAATTGATCAAGATTATGTAATTATTATCCTTTTTACTATTATTTAGGGTAAATACATCAGTCAAATGGCCTACATGGCATGTAATGAATCAATTTGCTAGAGTTAGGGATGAGTCGCTTTGACCACCCTACACTCTAGCTATCAGTTCAATATTTCTTGCAACTGCTCCTCCTCTCATGGATTCGACCCCTAAGGCTAGGATGAGTTGGTTTGAGGCCTATATTATGTATTTTCTTAGTCATTTTACAGGTTGGACTCTCTTGGATGTTGTAATAGCTTTCAGACTTTGGCATGTAATATATTGGATGAAGTTGCAACTATTTTGGTGGGATTCCTGTGGCATGGTAATTTGATCTTGTTTCTTCTTCTGTTCCACATATATGGATGTTTTGTACCTCTCATGATCCATTTCACTGTATGATATGTTGATTTTCAAGGTGCGATAAGTAGAATTCATCTTTGTATGCTCTGTTTTGGGAAAATCCTCATAGATTGTTTCATTTCTTCAATTTAAAAAGAATTCATGACCCTCATGCTCTTTTTAGTATCTCACTATTCTAAACCATCTCATCACTATACTATGAAGTTTAAAGTACCTTGCCTACCTTGCCCCATCAGATGTCTGTAATTCAGATTCATTTTGCCCTGACCTAGCTCATCCTCTGACCTAATTCACTCATCCTTTTGACTACCCAACCAAAATCAAATCAAACAACCCTCTGCACTTTACATCTAGCCCAAAACCCTAACCTATCCAGCCCTCCTAACTGTGATCCTTTGGAGAGAGGCCTCTCCGGCATGGTTGGGCTAGCTACCAAGTCAAAAGACTGGTCTGTAGTTACCTCAACTGGACTCTTCCCCAGTCTTGGAGATCCGTAGGAGTGATAACATACTGGCACCATTGCTAGGGAATGACAGGTTCATTTTATCTAGGTGTACGACTAGTTCACATTGGAGTTTGGTCCTTTGGATGATAGTACTAAGATTCACTAAGGCTGATTCAATGATTGCAGTGCCTAAATTGTAGAAGCTAGCCTCAAGGAGACAACGAGGCAAATTCTGCATCCTGGTCCAGTTGATTCAGTGGAAGACAATTAGAGCTTGTTAAAAAGAAAAGATAGGTACATATCACAAGTTCAATCAGACTTCCTCCCATTGGTAAGCTCTCAATCATTACCAATTTCAGATTTTGCTATTGAAGACTTTCCTTTTAAAATAATCTATGTTCAGCTCAAAGTCTTAGATCTCTGATCCTATTGACTTTGACCCTGTTAAGATACTATCTTCTAAAAGATACACTAGGTCAAACCCTAACCCTAACCCTCCTTCTCCGGTTGGTAACCCTGAGAGGTTGTTGAGAAAATCTAAAGTCCCTATCCCCAAGACTGAAACCCCTAAATTGGAAAGGACCACTTCCTTGCCAGATAAACTGCATAGTATCGAGGATATACCTTTCGACATTAAATTTGAGTTATCCTTGTTCTGATCAAATTCTGAGTCTAGTCTTATTGAAGATGTTTTTTATCATATAAAGTTTCACTCATATCTTTCTGGCTCAAAGTCATTATTTAACCAACCTTCTGCTGCTTCTCAGTCTTTAAAACTCGAGCAAGAGGTTTGGTCAAATTTTGACAAACTTAAAAGCCTAGCGAATCAATTATAGATCACTGTTGAAAAGGCTTATATTCAGTATCAACTTGAGCTCTTATCTTCCATCACACCCTCTACTATGCCTCCAAAAACATCCACCTCACCCCCTCCATCTTCATCTCAGCCAACACAACCCATTACATTTCCCATCCACCATTCCCTAGGAGTTATGGTGATATTTACACCACTGGTGTTACTCGATCAGTTGGCAGCATTACCTCAGACCTATGGTTAGACGCTTCCTCTATTTGATGGCAGCCCTAGAGTCACAGCACAACAACATATTGACAAGATGGTTGATTTCATTGACTTAGAGGAAGTCGATGAAGATGATGTTAAAATGAGGTTGATAGCCCAAAGTTTTTTGGGAGACATGAAAAAATGGTTTTGAGGTTTGGAAGCTAGCTCTATTAATTCTTCAACCAGGATTAATGAGTTGTTTTTAGCCATATGGCTTGAAAAGAAGAATCCATTACAGATCTTAGCAAAATACAACACTTTGAAGAGGAATCCTAATGAGACTGCTCAAGTATTCACCATAAGTTTTAATCAGATTTATAATTCAATTCCAGATAACATGAAACCTCCACCTGATTTGGCGCTTTAGCACTACCCGGATGCTTTTGATCCGGAGATGGCTTATCAGTTGAGGGAAAGAGATCCCACCACTCTGGAAGACATGTAGAACAATGTGGTAAGTGTGGAGGCAAACTTGATGATTAAGAAATCTCAATTGAAGCATGAGAAACTGGAAAAGAGAGCGACCATCAAAGAATAACCATCTTCTTCCACAAATATTAAGTTAGATTCACTGATATGGACAATGGAGAAAATGGATCACCAGATGATAATTTCGAACAGAGCTCAAGAGGCTCAAGTTAGAAATTTTAATTTCAGAAATTAGCAAAAACCTCAGTATAGGATAAAACAAAGAGAGTAGAAAGCTTTTGAAGCATCTACATCTTAGCAACCAGTTCGAACACCCTTGCAGTAGAATTATGCTCAAGGAGAATATGATGATGAAACAGACCCAATTTTTGCGGAAAATCACTTCTTTAGGGAAGATCACCATCCCATTTTCTTGAATGAAGATAAGAAGTATGTCGAGAAAGTGGAGGATCCTAAAGATGAGGATTACATATTGGCTAGTGACAGTGCATTGGAAACCCAAACAAATGATTATCAAAGAGGATATTTGAATGCGAGGATATTAGAAACAACCTCAGTACAAGATAAAACAAAGAGAGTAGAAAGGTTTTGAAGCATCTACATCTCAGCAACTAGTTCAGACATCCTTGTAGCAGAATTATGCTCAAGGAGAATATGATGACGAAACAAACCCAATTTTTGTGGAAAATCACTTCTTTAGTGAAGATCACCATCCCATTTTCTTGAATGAAGATAAGAAGTATGTCAAGACACTAGAGGATCCTAAAGATGAGGATTACATACTCGCTAGTGACAGTGCATTGGAAACCCAAACAAATGATTATCAAAGATGATATTTGAATGCGCTCAGTTCTCAGTAGAAGAAATATTCTTCGAGGAATAGAGATGTCCTAGTCACTCCTTGATAGAGGGAATTACTCCCCTAGGGCTCTTTGGGTTGAAACCCTAGCAGACGGAAAGTTATCTATTCAAAGAAACATGCATTCATACAGCCATTATGCTATTGTAAGCAAATTCTATGATAAGGGTCTGTACCTTTGGTCCTACGTTTGAGAAGGCCTTTAGGGTCCAAACCCTTCTTGGAGCTCCCTTCTTCTCTTTTGTCCTGCAAAACAACCAATTCAAAGAACACAACAGTACATGGAAAAAAACTTATAAAGAAACCATCTTCATGTTATAAAGAAAGGTAGTTAGTTATGAAATTCAAACAACCATTTACATATGAATTCTAAACATGACTATCATTAACATAAAGAAGATTCATTTCGGGAACCAAGACATGTGTTTCTTTTATTATAGACAAATAAAGTACATAAAAAGGAATATGTTCACCTGAATCACCTTCAGCAGGCTCCAAGCAAAGCTTCCTTCCAGATCCGTTCCAGCCTCAAGCCTCTAACAAAACTCCTTCCATGACTCTCTCCATGATGTCATAAATGGTGGATGAACATCAACACACAAGGAAACAAAGGTTTCCTGTACAAAATGGGGGAAGTGCAGAAGGCACAAGGGACTTCAGACCTGGTCAAGGGAAAAATCTCAGCATAATAACCTTTCTCTCTATCCTCTCCTCCTTTAGGCCTTCCCTTTGAGGTCATTTTATACCATCTCCAAAGTAGTTTTTTAGTTAGGAGTTGGTTGGGAACAGTTGGGCCACGGGCACTAACAGGTGATCAGCAGGTAAAACCCGTGATCTCCGCCCGAAAATGAGGAGTTTTATATTTTTTTAAGTGTTTTAATACATACACGCGGGTTGGCTATACACAGACCCACGTATACACGCGTTTAACTCAGGGCAATGTCGCGTATAAGGGATAAAACACTGTTTTTTAAATTTTAGGACCAGGTCTGGAAGGAGGGGTTGCCCTAGGCCATGAGTACAGCATCACAAACCATAAGAGTGAGATTTTGAGCTATAACAGATGCCCCCTAATATATAAGGTCAGAAGGGGTACATGATGGCCGAAATATATTATGCGAGTACATGGAAAGGAAGTCTGTCAAAAACCAAGGAGGACTTCACCAGAATTCAGCTTGCCAAGCCACCAAAGGAGATCAGAAAGAAACACTGTCTGAGGCGGGCATACCCATGCTCAGAAAAAGTAAAGTATGTCCGCATATCAAGTACAAGCGGATCCACTAAGTATATAAGCATAAATGACTGAAAGATACATAATGGATCATCTGATCATAATGAACAAGTACATGTCTGAATATCACATATAAGACTGTCAATGATGCTAAAACATGCAACAGATCACTGATATCAAAGACTGATCCCAAAAGGTACCAACTGAACATGATGGAATAGGATGGTACTACACTGCAAACTTAGGTGCTAGCATATAGAATGTCGCCATGACTGACTGCAACATATAAAGTGGAGTGGTGTCAACTAGCAGCAAAAGGAGCAACTGTCAAGTGAACCAATGAATGCTGATACAACCTGAGGTCTTCACCAACCGCCGTGGTACATTTCTAGACCATCGGAATAAATGATCTGAAGTCGACCATGTGAGAAATTGTTTGATTACCGGTCATTGATGTATACCGTTAACAAATGCGAGACTACTCACCGATAATGATAATGAGCGTCAATGTACCCAGTACAATCTAACAAGTGTGAATAGATGAGTTGGAGTTGAACACCTGTAAGAATCTATCGATCAGGAGACAATGATGGTTTCCCAGTGTCGATAGCGAAGGATCTGCCACTAATGATTGCAAACCCCAAGGTACTGCCAAATGGACTCTAGATCTTTGCCCCAGAGCAATGAGTCGGAGTCGATAGGGAAAGATCCGCTAGAAGGAAGGCATTAAGGCATCCTTCATCAATCTAGCGCGAGTGTAACCCGTAGGCCAATAATGTGGAAGGAATCGGACGAAAAAAGATGTAGTAACCCAACCGAAGTACGTTTCCGGCGTACACAAGATGTGGCTAGTGCACGACAGAAACCCTCTGAACCAACCAATAATGAAAGCTGACACAGAGGCGAGGTATCCACCAATAGGGTCAAACGGAAACCAAGGTACTGCACGAATCCCAACGTGCGATAATGTATGCTGATGTCAAACACAAGGGAAACCACTCAGTCAAAGACCCATGATACTGATCGATGCTGAGCACAAGGTAACCTATCAATAATGAAAATAGGGCCAGGGTGCAACTCTAGGCCTGTCCTCAGAGCAATATGTCGTCGTCGATAAGGACAAGACCCGCCAGCAAGAAGTCAATGGGGACCTTCTCAAACCGGCACGAGTAAAGGACCAATATAACTGATGTGATGATAGACATGACACTGACAACCAGGGATGGCCGACTGAAAAATGAGTCAAGAGACACCGCAGAGAGGCCAACTCAGGCTAACTTCCCTTGAACAAAAGCATGACTCAATGTGACTATGTGGCAGCATATGATGACTCTGTATAAGTTCGCCATGCAGGAGGCACGAACGAACCCTCCATATGATTGGAAGAGATAACCAATCGGGGGAGAACTGACTCAATAATAAGGTTATGGTGTACCTAAGTCAAACTAAATCCCACCCATATGGAAGAGACTTCGTTTTGAGTGCTTTGTTCAAGGGCGACACAACTGACTCTAGCTGCCGACAATAAATGGAAATAATGTCCCGTTCCCACTCTTTTTGGAATATTTAATTTTTTTTTGTCTTTTTCTGTTAAGTCGGAAAAAGAATAAAAGAATGCTATGGTACAGTGGAAAGAACGAGTGTCGGTGAAACAGATGATCTAGTTCCTGAGAAAGGAACGTTCCTATGCTCAATGCAGGGAGGTGAAAACTGGTCAGTGACACTCAAAGGTATGTTCCTTCCACGGGTCAAGGTGTGTCAAGCTGCAGAAATCAAGGGTATGCAAGGTTGATTTTGCAGATGTCATGGTCAAAAGTTGGCTTAAACACGAGTCCAAGTGAAGCTGGCTCTAGGCCAAAAGGTGCAAGTGGTCAACATGCAATGCAGTAGTACAACTCAACACAAAGGAGCCTCTAGGGTATATGGCCAGAACAAAGCGGAGAAGTTAAGAGGAATGAGTCTTCAACGCATAAGTCATGGCGGGACTACGAAGGACTCCCAAGCCTACTCAAAACGGAGCAGCATGGGCAACAAATGTCAGTGAGGTGCTAACTAGGATGCCCATGTAAAGGATGGCTCTACCATCGTGTCATGATTTAAAGAATCGGCGAGTGAAGATGGCTTATGAACCATAACACGATGGGATCGACCCTATGGCAGATGTATCGGTCAAATGGAGGCTAGTATGCATAATGCAACGGAAAAATGGTGTCCCTAACCTATATGCCAGTGAGAACACGATACCTGCCATGACGGGTCAGCAGTCATGGAACCGTCTCGAAACTGAAAATCGTCCAAAATGTCATGAAAGATAACCCAATCTTGACATTCCAAGCTCCCAAGTTAAAAGTCACATGAGGTCAAACGAAATAAAATTTTGAAAATTTTTTGCATTTTCAAAACTTATAAAAAGCATTTTGGACTCACCATTTTTACCATTTGAGTTCGAGAGCAAAAGATTTGGAGCAAAAGGAGCAAACTTCCCACAGCCAGATTCAATCGTTCAAACTCATCGAAAACCTCCAGGTAACTCTTATACTTAGCTTGCAATTGATTGTGACAAGTTTTAGGATTTTTGATTGAGGTTTCACCGTTGAACTTTTGTCCAAAATTTCCTCGCGGCGTATATGCGGGTTGGTAATATCGAACCCGCGTACACGCGGGCCCTATACGCAACTGTGTGCACAGGAACCCGCGTATACGCCGCGAACCATTTTAAACGAAAACTAACGGCTTTGAATCAATTTTTTCTCAAGATGCCTGTCACGTGGCGTGAAAGAGAGCACGCAGCGGTAGACAATGAAGTTATGAACAGACCAAAAGCATTAGATGCGCTACGGGGATGCGGTTTGCTTAAATTTTTCATATTGCCAAATATGAAAGCGAACACGGGTCTGCTTGAGATGCTCATTGATTATTGGGATGTCGATGAGGAAGCTTTTATGATCGATCAGATGCCGCTCAGGGTAGAAGTGGAGGATATCTATTTTATCACGGGCCTTTCCCAAAGGGGAGAGGTAGTACAGTCCCGGGGCAGGTCACGGAGTGCCCTCTCGATAGAGGACTATGTACAGATATACTGCCCGAGACATCCCAAGAAGGTTGGGAGCCAGATTTCCATCACACATGTAGTGAGTTTATCACTTAGGATAATCCTGTTTACCATGGCTCGGGTGAACGGATCATCCTCTCTGCATCAGGCGTCACGGCAAAACATGAGCATGGCAGTTGACTGTCTCACTACTGTGTTCGACTGGTGTACTCCTCTTCTGGCCAACATGAAGAGCCAACTCACTTCTATCAGGAGGGGTCAGACTAAAAACTTTGGATATGGGAGCATCTTGTGTACTTTCTTTTTCGAGAAGGTTCCCGCACTCCACCCCAGGGTAGCAGTTTCCATCAGCACCCCACGTGATCCACGCATGGGCCGGTGGGCTGATCTGATGAAACGTCTGGGGGGTGGGGAGGTCCCAAGGACTGCTTTCGATGATGACTTCTTCACCTGGTGGGATCAGCAGATCATCGCCATGGATGACTACCCCTATGCTGGGCTGGATTTCCGAGGAGATCCTGATCTAGTGTTACCACCGAATGCAGCATGGGGCGAGATTGGTAAGATTTTTTGATTTTATGATTTTTTTGGATTTTTCAAATATAATAATGAAGTTTGAAAAATATTTTTGATGAGATTCAAATGACTGATATGGTGATCATGTTCCAGACATCGGGCCGGTACGACCAGATGGATTCTCGCGGCATGGACGGCGCGGCCGAGGAGCCGAAGAGGCGGCTGCTGATACAGAATGGACTCTGAACAACGTCCAGCGACACTTGGCGAGGTTGAGCTGCCGAGTACCGATGGCCATCATAGAGGACCTTCCTGAGGATATGCAGCGTCATGTGGTTGGCATGCCACGTGACTAGGTTCACATTTTTCGGCGCGTGGCCAATGCTATAGTGACATACTTAGACGCTCATCCTGAGCCGAGGCATTAGATATGCCGGACATGATTATGGGCATTTGAGTCCCAATTTTGTATATTTTTTGGACACACATATGTACACTCGAGACGTTTTACGATATATATATATATATACAGTTTGACTTTTTGATGCTTGATTTTATTGTGATGAATGATTAATATGCCAGTCTAATGCTTGATTAGCGATAGAATCAGCTAACCAATTATGAGATCTTGGAATATGCAAATAATTAATATAAGTAAATGATCTTTGCAACAACCTCACCCTTAAATACTAGCGATATAAAGATGGATCCCGTACCCGATAAATGTTATTTAATTGAGACACTATCAATTGAGAATCAAGATATACTACCAACGAGTCGATCCCATGAGAGATTGCCTCGGATAATAAATTAATAACAGCAGTATACTCGGCCATATTGTTTGAAGCAAGACCGATGCACACGCCTCTTGATACCATCAATTGACCAGTTGGATAATAGAGTACCCAAGCTACGAAAGCAAGATTCCGAGTGTGCCGACTAGCACCATCGGCGAACCCAAAATAGACCAAATCATCCATCAACACCTGCCACAGCAGACCAAAAAGTGCTGATATCAGAAAACTCTCGATGATATATGTACAAATATACATAAAATACAAAGAAGCCATTGCCTGGTGAAAACTAAGCAAAGTACTTCTTTAGGTAGAGCCCGTTTCGGGGCTCCGCCAGCTTGTTTCCCTCGAAATCAATTAACTCATACGATCCTTTTTCTAAAACTCGTTTAATAATGAAAGGACCGTACCACATAGGCTTAAATTTGCCTGCCCCCAAGGCGTCCTTATCTTGGTCATAGACCAGGACAAGGTCACCTTCAGAAAAGACTCGAGGACGGACAGACTTATCATATTACGTTTTAACCCTTTTCTTATGGGCCTCATTCATCGTGGCGGCATCTCGACGCTGCTCATCGAGATGTTCCAGGTGAACTAGGCGCTCTTCGAGACTCGAAGTCTCAGGAAGAAGCTCAAAAGCCAACTTAAGAGATGGAATTTCACATTCGACCGGAAAGATAGATTCCATCCCATAAACCAACTGAAAAGGAGTAAAACCAGTAGCCATTTTGACGGAGGTTTGGTTTGCCCAAAGAGCCGAATACAACATGATGTGCCAATTGGACCGATTTTTATCGATTGTCCGTTGGAGTATCGTCTTAAGAGTTTTATTGACTGCCTCGACCTGTCCATTGGCCTGAGGATAATAAGGGGACGAATGCTCCTGACGGAAACCTAATTTAAGAGCCAATTCGGACATTAGTTGATTCTGGAAATGAATGCCATGGTCAATGACAATCTCTCTTGGGATATCGAATCTTGAGATAACCTGATTAAAAAGAAACAAAGCGGCTGTGTCACTATCGTTCTTATAAGTGGGCATGGCCTCAGCCCACTTTGTAAAGTAGTCTACAACCACGATAATGTACTTGTGATTCGCTACTGAAGGCGGATTACAAGTTGTAAAATCAATACCCCACTTGGTAAAGGGACCGACGGTGACAACGGGAAAAAGGGGAGCTAGATGTGCGTGCATCTTCCGAGTAAAAATTTGACACGGGTGACAGCGTTTGACCGCTTCCACACAGTCTTTAAAGAGTGAAGGCCAAAAATAGCCGGCACGTAAGATGCGCTGGGCTGTAGCAAGCCCTGATAAATGACCACCACAAGCTCCACTGTGGCAGTCATTGAGCACAGACTCTGCTTCCTCTAAGGTTAAACAGCGCCGAAGGATTGAATCAACCCCTCGACGGTATAATGTGTCACCAATGATAACATAATTTTTAGCCAGGTGACGTAATTTTCGACGTTCATCCTTGGAGAAAGTAGAGGGAAACTTCGAAGTCTGGAGATGGACAATGATATCTCCATACCAAGGGTCGAGTGAAGAGATGAGGAATAAATGTTCGTCGGGAAAACTTTCCTCATAAATAGTATCCTCTCCACAAGGAAGCTCATAAATTAGTTCCGCGAAAACCATGGATTTCTTAGACTTGGCAGACAAGAACTCAAGATCGAATTCTTGCAAAATGACTATCCATCTATTATATTTGCCCCCAATCACTCGCCTACTAAGGACAAATTGAAATGGATTGATTGCCGCTAAGACAAAAGTTTTGCGTAGCAAAATATAATGACAGAGCCTCTGGACAGCATGGACAGCTGCCAAGGCCAACTTCTCAACCGGAGAATAGCGAAGTTCAGGACCTATTAAGCCTGGACTCAAATAATAAATCACGTGCTCGGCAAGAGCATCATCCTCCTGAACTAGAACCATACCAATGGTTGATTCTGCTGCGGCGAGATATAAAAGGAAGTCTCTACCATAATCCGGTGGACTCAAAAGCGGGGCAGAGACTAATGCCTTTTTCAAAGCATCAAACGACCACTACGCAAAGTTGTCCCACACAAATGGAACTCCTTTTCGTAGCAAGCGCATGAACCCTTTAGTGATCTCGGCATAGTTTGCTATAAACCGTCTTAAGAAATTAGCCTTCCCTTGAAGACTTTGAAGTTGTCTAATTGAGGACAGGGGAGGCAACTGAACTATTGCCTCAACCTTGAAGGGATCAACCCGAATCCCTTCATTAGACACAATGAACCCTAACAACCGACCGGATGTAACCGCGAAAACGCACTTGTTGGGATTCAACCGGATTTTATAAAAATGACAACGTTCAAAAAACAATCGAAGATGACTAGGATGATCAGTTCTCTTTCGAGAACGAGCAGCGAGATCATCCAAGTATGCCTCGATGACATGTTTGATGTCGTGGAAAGCATATGACATGGCCCGCTGAAAAGTGGCTCCATCATTTTTAAGACCAAAAGGCATCTTTCTATATGCAAAGGTACCCCAGGGACATATAAAAGATGTCTTATGTTGATCTTCAGGGCGGATAGAGATTTGATTATAACCCGAAAAACCATCCATGAAGGAAAAAATTTCATTACCCGCACACTCGTCGATAATCTGATCAATGAATGGTGTGGGGTAATTATCTTTCGGACAAGCCTTGTTTAAGTCCCTAAAATCAATGCATACTCGGATTGTTCCTTTCTTTTTGTCCACAGGGACTGGATTAGAAACCCAGTCAGTAAGAGGAACAGGGTATATAAAACCCACCCTTAGCAGCTTCTCAACCTCAGCATTGATAGCTGCTGCTTTCCTAGGGTTAACGGTCGAAGCCTTTGACGAACCGGTTTCGCATTTTCATATGTCTTGATCTCATGTTGAACAATAGAAGGATCAATGCCAGGCATTTCCTCATAAGACCAAGCAAATACATCACGATATTCCTTAAAAAGGTCGGTGTAGATTTGAATTTCTTCAAGGGAACACTCAATTCCGATGAAGATATTCTCGATGACGTTAGGGTCCCTAGAGATGTTTATAGGTATCGTTTTTGAAATTACCGACATATTACCTTCGGCACGAATGTGTGCTGGAGCCAAAGGGTTTGACACCGTACAAACATCACTAGTGAAGAGCTCAGAGAATCTAGATTCTACTTCCTGCAATGGAGGAAGAAAGTATGAACGATGGTGTAAGTCTTCCCAAGGTTGATCTATACCCATCATTACTTCAAGGATTGCTTCTTCAGAAGGTAGAACCGAATCTAAGCAGTCCAAGGCAGAGGTAGAATCAAGGCTCCAAGCTGGGGCCACATGACCATCTAACTCCTCTTCGGAAAAAGGAGTAGAGTGGTTGTCTGCAGAGTGTACGATAGACTGATATCTAAGCTCAGCTGCAGATATAGGAAATGCCATTCCATTTACTTGTCCTTCAACTAATGTGGTCATAGGTGAAGGCAAGGTCCAAGGGTCTGAAAAATAATGAGTTCGAAAGAACTCTTCTCGAGGAGACTCCTTAGATGATGAAATAGCATTAATTTTAGCGAAAGGAGAGGGAAGATCAAATGTACCCATCAATGAGGAATACATCCCTACTCCTAAATTCTCAGTTGGCGGGCGAGGGTTATCCACTAAAGGGACAGTAGAGTCAGAGCTTGCTTGAGGATCGACTGGACAATAGTCTAATTGATCAACCTTAACGATTTTCCTGTCATGAGGAAAGCAAATGACACGAAACAGAGTCGAAACAACGGCATCCATCTCGTATACCCAGTTCCTTCCTAATAGGAGATTATAGTCCAGGTTAGCGTCTACAACCTCTACTTCAATATTGACGACCTTTCCCCCAACACATATAGGAAAGGCCGGGATAATCCCATGCGGCTTATGAGAATGACCATCAAATGCAGTCAAAATGGTGGGTGAAGGAACAGCCGAGGGTGATCCAATAGCCTTCCAGCATGACATCGACATAACGCATGTGGAAGCTCCTTCATCTATCACGGTGCAAAAAATATTGATTTTTTGGTATGTAGACTTTATTTGGAAAGCCATATGATGAGGGAGTCGCTTTTTGACATTTAACATGTCAAAAGTGAGCACTAAAGAGTTAGCTGGATCGACTGCTCCAATTGCGGAGAGTAAAGCACTTCTCTGAGCTGGACACGACTGGAGAACCTCTAAAGCGGACATGGCGCACGGACTCTGAGCCAGATCCTCCACAATGGAGTAATTCTGGGCGGCCCTAGCATTAGGATTAATCGTCGCGCGTTTAGCGGAACCTTTCGGTATCCGTGGTATAGTCTCGACAGGAGGTCGCTCAATATGAAGGTCAGTACTTCCGGGAACAGTCTTATCCTTGGAAGTTTCGGCTTCACCATAATCACATGACCGAGTAGCCACATGGACGTTAGAACGCATCATGAAAACATTTGACGATTTTTCCCCTTCCTGGTTGCCCCCAGCGGAGGTTCCAGGATTTGAACTCGCGCCAGCAAGAAGTTGCTGCCCTTGGGGAAATGGGTTGGTTAACACAGCCTTAGAACTAGAAGTCCCTTGCTGTCCTAACAAGCGCTGAGCGTCTTCAATCTTAGGGCAGAGATGAGTTAGATGGTCTCCACTGCACAATTTGCAGGGAAACTTGACTTTCTTTCTCGACTCATTTCTACCACCACCAGCATTGTTGCCGGATTTATTTGCATCAGGCTTCCCATCCTGATTCTTTTTCTTACCTCGTCCTTTCTTTTTCCCATTGGAATTTTGATTTCCTTTGGGGTTATCAGATTGGACGGCATTTATTGAAGAAGTTTGGGAAGCGGGGGGATTAGACGATGTGACTTGGTTGTTAGAAGCAGTTTGCAAGGACAACTGCTGCAATTGATTCAACAAGTTCACGGTATTTGTGTCTACTGACCCGACGATACCATCCGCGTGCGGACCTGGCTTCGACTTAGCTACATCAACCTTAGATCCAGGAGCATCTGGCAAGTACTTTTGTAGGATCCCAGACTGAGAATAGATCAATTCTAATTGCTGGGCCTTAAAAATGGCTTGCTCCTCAGAATAGACCCCAGACATGGAGACATCTTTGGAGATCTCGGGTTGTAAAGACTTCAGAAACCATTCGAGACGGTACTCTGGAGGGATTTCGGCTTTAATGAGCCTCTTTCTCCGTCTCCATTCCTGAATATGGTCAGAAATGTGGGTTGCCTTATCCTGACGAAAGGTGGCCAGAAGTTCAGTTCCGGCATCATAGCGGACAGGCAACTGGAAGTGATTTAAGAAAATATTGGCTAAGTCAGCGAACGATGTAAAGTTGTCCCCTGGCAACTCTATATACCATTTGGCCACATTACCAGTCAAGGTGCGCTGAAAGAGTCTCAACCTAATCGAGTCATCAATAAGGGAGTTAGATGAGCACCACAAATGGAATGTGGTTACATGGTCACCTGGGTCTTCGCCACTCTTTCCTTCGAATTTTGGAACGTCCGAAGGGAGTTTGGTTGGGACCGGAGGCCAGGCCGGATTGCACTTGATTGGGTCATTTGTTAACTTAGTGAGATCTAGCAAATTCAACGTTGCCAGAAACGGAAGCCTAGGAGGACCTTGGGGATTCCACCCAGACTGGGCAGAACTCCCAAAGCTCTGAAAAGATTGTCCTGGAATTTGGGAGGCACCAGGCTCCCGAAGTAACCAGTAGAACTGGCTGAACCAAAAGGCAAGCCTTGTGGTCCAGCAAAATTCGGAGTTTGACCAACTCCGGCCGTATGACCTCCATAACCAGCAAAGTTCCCTCCTAAAGGATTGTAGGGAGTTGATAACCCCTGATACGGATTCCAAGCCGAAGCAAGGGGAGGAATACTTTGAAACATACTAACCGTGGAGTACGGCCTATTCCCTTGTTGGCCGATAAACAGATTCCCAGTTCCCGCGCTACTAACCCCAAGGTTATTCCAACCTTGGAAAGGATTGCTGCTTTGTCCCACAGAAGAAAAAGGCATGGATCCTACCGTCGGGTTGGAATGTGGTATATGACCACTTCCAAAAGGAAAACCCTGGAATGAAGCCGATCCGCCCATCATGGACGTAGCGGCACTAAACGGAACCGATGGAATACCCTGTGAATGGGTGCCAAATGGGAAGAATCCAGTACCAAAAGCATTGGTTTGGGCATTTCCACTCGTGGACGGAATGGAGGTAGACCCAACTATAGATGTGCTAGCAAAAGATCCAAACAAGGAAGCAGAGGAGATGGAAATGGTTCCTCCCCCTTGCACCGATGTTGGGGTTTGCATAGTCGTAGCACTCGTAGAAGCCATGCTTCCAGTAGTGGTCATCGATGGTAAGCGCGTAGTGTAACCTGGACTTGACGGTCTATGCGTCGGAGTCCCAACGTATTGCAGTACGTCTGGATGACTAGACGGTAGTGGAGAATTTGGAGCCGCTAATGACTCTGAAAGTTCTTCTACCTCTATGTTATCCTTCGCTTGAAAGAGAACTCGAGAAAGGACTGGAGTGTCTTTCTCTTGTTCAGAAGTGCCAGGCCTTGCTTGGCCACTAATGCCCCCGAGAGGAGGATCAATCCCCGATGCGTCAACTGGCGTGGGACGGAACCCACCGGTAGTATTGCCTCTGCGCCTTCTAGGAGAAGGCTCTAAACTTGGTGGCGAGAGACCACGAAGTCTTCGAGACCGTCTTGGAGATCGGTCAGCCACTTTGAATTTTTGTTATGATCTAACTAAAGACTCAAAAAATTGAAATCTAGGCCAACTAGGAGCACAGAGCACACACTATAATGTCCCTAAAGATACAACCAGTCAAACAACTTCCAAGTATTTCCGCTCCGGGTGATTAAGACCGGACACCAAAATACGAGAAAGTGAAATAAGGGGCCTTCCGAAGATAGTCTGGGATGATGAGGGCCCAGTCCTATCAGCGAAGGTATCAGAGGAAGTTACGCTGACCTCCTAACAACAACCTGCACCGATGCAAGCCCCCAAGATTCGCAAGGGTGCCCTCCAGTAGTACTGTCGAGAGTGATGCAACGTCAACCTCAGGTGCCACGGGATTCCCCTCCGCAGCCACCTGTGTAGTTCCCTAGGAGTAGCAACTATGGATACCAACTCGTCGCAGAAGCCAGGCGGAACAGTCGTGAGGTAAGTTCGGACAAGTAGGAGAGGGGGTATCTCTCTTCCCTGTCTTCACAGACCCTCGTGCTTAACTCCCAGATCCGGAGCTTTCCTGGTCTTCCTAACGCTATTGGATTTTCTCTCATTATTCAGACTCCTATGTTTGACGTTTATATGGCCTTGGAGTGTTAACTCTCCACTCGCCTAATCCAAGGCCCTAAAATCCTAATCTTGTTGGTGTAACTGACTAAAACAAAAAGTTCTAATGAATTTTAGTTAACGCTTGATTTTATTAGGCTGTTCTTTAAGTCACAAGGTAACGGAAGTGAAACTAGTGGTGTTTTTTGACGCAAAAGAAATTAATAAAAACTTAACTACATGCATATGCACTTTTTCGTTTTTCGATGAAGAGCAATTTCTATAGGGTTCAGAGGTACTTCTAATAAAACAAATTTTCCTTTTCTTTTTGTTAATTCACACTCCACACTCACAAAAGTTAACAAAGCTATATGTGCCTGAAAGGGGATGCAAATCTATCCTAATGCAACAACTATATGTGGATGCAAGATCTAAAACTACTCTAAAAACCAAAAATGAAAGTTGCTTGCTTATCAATCTTTATCTTGCCACTTACAATGCCTAGATGGAATATGAGATGTTACCATTCATTTCATCTAAACACTAAAAACAAGTTCTAAGACAAACATAAAGCACTTTCACTTCACTAAAAGGAAATCAAATGAAAAGCAAGTTCAAGAAAGCAAAACTAAGATTTTCAAAAGATTTTCTTCAAAGCAACAAACAAAAAAGTCTTTTCAAAAAATGCTCTCAACAACACTGAAACTTGTGATCGAAGAATAGGCAATTAAACACTTTTGTGAATCAACACCACTTAATGGACGAAAACCCAACAAAAATAAATGTGTTTGAAATCGCTCTTAACAATCAAAAGCAGCAATGAAAGCCTTGGCAATGAAAACCAAAAAGATCAAAAAGACAAATTCCAAGAAAGTGTCAAACAACAGCTTTCATGAAACAAAGAAGTGGATGGTCACAAAAAGCGATCTTGTCAAGCAAACAAAAAGTCACCAAAAGCAAGATTAACACAAAGATTGAATTCAATCTCCCCACCCTGTTGAAACAGAGCAGCCAAGATTCCTAACAAGAAATCTTGCGTGTTTTAGCCAAAAACGATGACGCTTGCAATCAACAAAAAACAAGACCAATACTCCTTATAATCAGAGAGAATTCAGAACAAGATGCTCGCTGTAAAACAAATAACTGATACTGGAAAATGACTGTTTCAGACTGACTCAAACCACCAAACAAGCCTTCAGAGACTAAAAAGATTTATAAATCTCGAAAATTGCAATATATACGCGACTGTACTTAAGTACAGATTGCGTGTATACGCAACTGTGTTTGAGGAAACCTATGTATACGCGGGTTCACTCAAAGAAACAAGCGTATATACGCCTCTGTATCTAAGAAAAACAGCTTGTATGAAAAGCTTCAAGAAAAATAAAAAACAAACTGAAGAAACTGGCAAAGCTTAAAGTTCAAGAACAGACCAGATAGTAACAACAAGCAGACAAGGTAGCTGAGCCCTGATTGGCTTGAAAAATACCCAAACTAGGAACAACAAGAGTGTTGTCCCCAGCGGAGTCACCAATTCTGATAGAGGGAATTACTCCCCTAGGGCTTTTTGGGTTGAAACCCTAGCAGACTGAAAGTTATCTATTCAAAGAAACATGCATTCATACAGCCATTATGCTATTGTAAGCAAATTCTATGATAAGGGTACGTACCTTTGGTCCTACGTTTGAGAAGGCCTTTAGGGTCCAAACCCTTCTTGGAGCTCCCTTCTTCTCTTTTGTCCTGCAAAACAACCAATTCAAAGAACACAACAGTACATGGACAAAAACATATAAAGAAACCATCTTCATGTTATAAAGAAAGGTAGTTATTTATGAAATTCAAACAACCATTTACATATGAATTCTAAACATGACTATCATTAACATAAAGAAGATTCATTTCGGGAACCAAGACATGTGTTTCTTTTATTATAGACAAATAAAGTACATAAAAAGGGATATGTGCACCTGAATCACCTTCAGCAGGCTCCAAGCAAAGCTTCCTTCCGGATCTGTTCCAGCCTCAAGCCTCTAACAAAACTCCTTCCATGACTCTCTCCATGATGTCATAAATGGTGGATGAACATCAACACACAAGGAAACAAAGGTTTCCTGCACAAAATGGGGGAAGTGCAGAAGGCACAAGGGACTTCAGACCTGGTCAAGGGAAAAATCTCAGCATAATAACCTTTCTCTCTATCCTCTCCTCCTTTAGGCCTTCCCTTTGAGGTCATTTTATACCATCTCCAAAGTAGTTTTTTAGTTAGGAGTTGGTTGGGAACAGTTGGGCCACGGGCACTAACAGGTGATCAGCAGGTAAAACCCGCGATCTCCGCTCGAAAATGAGGAGTTTTATATTTTTTTAAGTGTTTTAATACATACACGCGGGTTGGCTATACATAGACCCGCGTATACACGCGTTTAACTCAGGGCAATGTCGCGTATAAGGTATAAAACACTGTTTTTTAAATTTTAGGACCAAGTTTGGAAGGAGGGGTTGCCCTAGGCCATCAGTATAGCATCACAAACCATAAGAGTGAGATTTGGAGCTATAACACTCCTATTCAGAAGAGGACAGCACATTAGAAAGATACTCAACAAAAATCAAATCTTCAAGGGGGTCAAAGCAAAGGTAAAGAGCTAGCAGCAGCCGATGAAAGAAAAACAAAATAACCATCTACAAGCAGTCCAAATAAAGATCATGATAGTCAAAAGAAGGATCGGATACCAAGGGATTTGCCCAAGAGGAGAGAAAGTTTAAAAAATGAGGTAGATAAATCTAATTCCTTCAACTTAGAAACTGAAATTTTAAAGTTGAAAGTGTCAATCCCTCTTACTGAACTAGTCAAAAATAGCCAATACAAGTCTAATATAGTAAAAATGCTCAAAGTTGATCCTATGTCTAACATGGTTAACATTGAATATGACCAACCTATATTGATTTTTTGTTCGTCCGTAGATGGTCAGTCAGGAGATAGTGATGTTCCTCCATTTTAACTCAGTTTGAGAATTCACCAATTTATTCTTCACAACTCCATGCTTGACTCTGGAGCCTCTCATAATTTAATTCCAAAAGCCATCATGGAACGGTTGGGTCTAGATATAACTCATGAGTACCATGACTTGTATTCTTTTGATTCCCGTAAGGTTCGTTGTCTTTTCCTAATCAAAGATTTGGTAGTATCCTTGGATCAAATCCCTATTAAGAATGTTTTAATGGATGTGGTGGTAGTTGATATACCACCACAGTTTGACATGTTATTGTCCAGATCCTGGGGAGATAAATTAAGAGGCACACTACAGCTAGACTTCTCCTATGCTACCAATCCGGTTTTCGGGCAACTGAGAAAGTTGTACTGGGAGAAAAAAATGAAGTTCATGATAACAAGCAAGGATAAGCCTAATAATCATCCTATAAATGTTGTACATACAGATTTAGAGTCTTTTATTTTGTATAATGATAGTGGATTGAATGATGTAGATAGTCAGCTAGTATAAATTAAAGATGTACCAGATATTTTCAATTGTATAAAGACATTTTTAGATCAAGAAAAAGAAGAGCTACCAAGTTCTTCTGAACAACCGTCAGACAAGGCACAAAAAGATTCAGATTAGCCATCCAAGAAGGTAATGGAAACTTCAGAAGAGTCTGAAATGAAATTTTAGAAAATTGACCCAAAACTTAAAAAAGATGTTCAACTCTTGGAAGAGGAAAGTGGCCTTTGGACCATGGACTTTGATGGTGCCCTTGGGAAAGATGGAGCAGGTATTGGCATTTGGATTCGAATCCCATATCATCATCAGCAAGGTAATCTCCCTCAACATGTTAGATTGTAATCATACAAGTTAGCTTTTGATTGCACTAACAATGAGGTAGAGTACGAAGCACCGATCATAGGTTTGAAGATCTTGAAGAAGTTAGGGGCATGAAGAATTTCCGTGTATGGTGATTCAGAACTGGTAATCAAGTAAGTTAAAGGTGAATATAAAGGTCACCATTCGCGAATGAAACAAAATAGAAATGTGGTTTTAGACATTCTTAAGATGTTTCCTGAGTATACTCTTTTAGTTGTACAAAGAAATCAGAATCTTATGGCATATTCATTAGCTACAGCTACAAGTAATTTCAAAATCCCCATATTTTCAAACAAAAAGTTTGAGATTCATGTGAAGCATCGGCCCTCAGTTCCTAACAACTTGTGATACTAGCAACTATTCTGGGATGACAAACAGGTGAACAACTTTCTTTAGAATGAAGGAGAGTTTGAAAATTATTCTATGGATGAAGTCTATGATGAAGATGATCAAGTCATTAAAGAAACCCGAGTTGAAATATTATAGCTGAAGGACAATAATATTCTGAAAGGTCCTGTACCTTTGGAAGATTTGTTTGATCAGGATGATGTAGCAAGGAAGCCTACAATGGTTCCTACTGAAAAAGGTGTTGAAGATGTAAGCATTGGAATAGAAAAAAAACCAAAAATGATCAAGATGTCCAAAACATTGTCTCCCGTGGTAAAAGAGAAATACATTCGTTTATTGTCTGAATTTTCTGATGTTTTCACTTGGTATTATGCAGATTTGAAGGACTATGATAAGAAAATAATTTAGCATACCATCCCAATCAAGCCCGATCAAAAACCATTCAGACAAAAGCTAAGGAGGATTAATCCAAGGTTGCTTCCATCCATAGAGAAAGAAGTTAACAAACTTTATAAGGCAGGCATCAATGTTCCTATCAGATTTTCCGATTGGATATAAAATCTAGTCCCAACGAGAAAGAAGACCAGGGAGATTAGGCTCTGCAAAGACTTTGGAAATTTGAAAAAGGTTCCTCTCAAAGATAATTACCCACTTCCAAAAATGGCCCATATCCTTCAGAGAGTTGTGGGTGCTTCCTGACTGTCACTTTTGGATGGCTACTCTGGTTACAATCAAGTCTTAGTGCATGAAGATGATCAGGACAAGACAACATTCACCACACCTTAGGGAACATTCAAATATGAAAAGATGCCATTTGGTCTCAAAATTGCAGGGGAAACTTTTCAACGTGCCATGGACATAGCCTTTTCAGATGAGAAAGATGTTTTCTTGGTTGTATACTTAGATGATGTAACCATGTTTTCACATTCAGATGATGAGCATTTGCATCATTTAAGAGTCATTTTCCAGAAGTGTAGGATGTTTGGGATCTCTCTCAATACAAAGAAAAGTATGTTTGCCATGGAGGAAGGTAAACTTCTTGGCCACATAATTTCAAAAGATGGCATCCGGATTGATCCTTCACAACTAGAAGCCATTCAACAAATTGATTTCCCTTGCAGCAAAAAGGAAATCCAAGAATTCAATGGTAAGATGAATTTCTTACGCAGATTTATTCCTAATTTAGCTTAACATATTAGAGAAATGACCAATATGTTAAAAAGGATAATGAGGTGAAATGGTCTAGAGAAGCCGCAAGAATTTTCATGCAGTGAAGCTTGCCTTAACCACTGCCTCTGTTTTGATTAGTCCTGATTACACAGATGATTTTATCATATTTTCATTTCCTTCTGAGCATACTATAGCAGTGGTACTAATCCAAAAAGGGGATAAGACCGAGCTGCCAATAACATTTTTTAGTCACAACATCAGGGATGCAGCCCTTAAGTACAACATAATTGAGAAACAGGCCTTGGCGTTGGTAAAAGCGATCAAAGATTTCAGAGTTTACATTTTACATTTGCATACTCTTGCTTATGTGCCTAATGCAGTGGTTAAAGAGGTCCTTGTGCAGAATGACCTAGAAGGTAGAATAGGTAGATGGATAGTAGCACTATTAGAATACGATCTTGAGATCAAGCCGACTAAGCTGATCAAAGGTCAAGGCTTAGCCAAACTCATGGCCTATTCAAGCCTTCATGCTCTAGACATCAACCTTGTGGCAGCATTATCCAATGATCAAGAAGAAGTGGATCTCATTTAGGTATCTGAAATCTCTCTCTCATCTCCATGATATTATGATATTATTTATGTACTTCAGCATCTAAATCCTCCTCCAGGCATGTCTAAAGCTAAGAGAAGGTCATTAAAGTTGAAGGCTTCCAAATATTGTATCATGGACAATGCACTTTATTGGAAAGATCCTGGAGGTGTGTTGCTAAACTGTTTGACCGAAGATGAGTACAAAGAAGTAATAAATGACTTCCACAAAGGAGATTTTGGGGGCCACTTGTATTGGATGACCACGGCCAACAAAGTAATGAGAGCAGGTTACTATTGGCCTACTCTTTTTGGATATATCTACAAGGTAGTGATGAGTTGTCATGGGTGTCAGGTTTTCCAATGTAAAAGGAAGCTTCTTCCTTTGCCTCTACAACCAATATTGGTTAATGCACCTTTTCAGCAGTGGGGTCTAGACTTCATAGGTGAGATCAATCAATCATCATCCTCACAACATAAGTGGATATTGACAGTTATGGACTACTTTAAAAAATGGATTGAAGCGATCCCAACCAGGCAAGCAACTGATTCAATTATCATTCAATTTTTAGAAACTAATATCTTGTCCCGTTTTGGTTGTCCTAATAAGATTATCATAGACAACGCGACATCATTCAAGTCCAAAAAGATGACTGAGTTTTATGACAAGTACAACATAAAATTGGGACATTCTACAACATACTATCCATAAGGGAATGGTTTGGTGGAGTCCTCCAATAAATATTTAATCAACATCATCAAGAAACTGTTGGAGGCCAACAAAAATAATTGGCACAAGAAGCTGATCAATGCATTATGGGCAGATCGGGTGAGTAGTAAGAAATATCTTGGGCTTTCTCCTTTTTAGATTGCATATGGAGTAGATACCATTTTTCCTACATCATTAGCAGTCTCAGTCATTAGATTGTTACAAGAAGCAGGAAGTGAAGAGAATGATATGTAACGTTGGATCAATCAAATTATTCACTTAGAGCAGACACAGGAAGAGGTATTTTAGAACACCTCCAAGATTCATGAGAAAACAAAGAGGATCTATGACCGAAAAACAAAGGAAGATGATATCAAAATCGAAGATGTGGTACTTCGTTGGGATGCCAGAAACAAAGACAAGGGTAAGCATGGTAAATTAAAGAATTTATGGAAAGGCCCTTATAAGATTTCAGCATTTCAGGGACAATATGATTTCTTGTTGGACGAGATGAATGGAGAACCATGCTTAGGAGGATCAATCAATGGTAGGCTCCTGAAACATTATCTTTTCTGAATTATACCAGTTTCATTGTACATACATTTTAAGTTCTCTGCAACTGTGAAGCTGAAGATCACTGGAGTTCGGAGCCCGAAGTGAAGGCCATGGAGCTACATTTATTTTTTTCCATTTTAAATATTCAGTCCATGGTCATGTAAGCCAGTTTTTGAGTAAGTTTTGAGTCGTTTTTTGAGTTATTTGAGTTTGCATCCCAATTTGAGTTTTTGTTTTACCGTATTGGCCCATATGGTTAGGCTACTTGGACTACAGTGTTCTTGGCACCCCCAAGGAGCTGCCATCCCAAAATAAGGCCAATGTTAGCGTCAGTATTTGCATACTGCCATCAATGATCAAGATTCCTCTTTCATATCATATTAGTGTCTCATTTGAAATTTGTTATCATAATTTCCACCTAGGTCATCATGCAAAAATTTATTCACTGGTGGTAGTCCAAAATAAAAACTTACACTCCCCTCTCAAAAATTTGTATTTTTTGGCCCACCTTCATGTGCCTTGTTGAGCATTCATTGACCATAAAGGCTCATTTCATCATGTTTTATATCATTCTAAACAAAATGAAGTTCAGTCATTTAAGGTTCCATTAGGTCACCTAGGTTTTATTTTCCCAAGGTCCAAATAAATCACCATCTCACTACATAAGGTTAGTAAAGTATGAGAGTGAAGTAGATAATATATTTTTTAGTTAAATGAGGGTTTACTAGCTTGTAACCATGGTTACTGAAAGTCCCAAATGTGATTTCAACAAGGGAATTTATTCCAGTTTGTAGATTTTTATTTCAAAACAGATGTAATAATTTTTATTTCATTTATGAAATTTTATGTCCATTATATGTAATAAGTCACCATTTCAACTACCTACTCAATTCCATTGCCAATATTATCCAAAGAAAGGTCAAAATCAAGATTGTCAAAGCATCATGCACCTGTCAAAGGAAAAAAGGTCAGAAATTCAAAAGAGAATTAGTATGAAAGTTTGAAAAGTGACATGAAACATTAGATAATGGGTTTGCAAATCATAAATCAAAACTCATTCAAGAATAAAAGCCCTCAAAGACATAAATTCAACCTTCATTTCCACTCCTTCATTTGACAGTCTTCTCCAATTTTCATTGTTTCTCTCCAAATTGACTTTCACCTATGGGAAATTGATGTTTTACTCATGTAATTGATCAAGATGATGTAATTATTATGTTTTTTACTATTATCTAGGGTAAATACATCAGTCAAATGGCCTACATGGCATGTAATGAATCAATTTTCTAGAGTTAGGGATGAGTCACTTTGACCACCCTACACTCTCGCTATCAGTTCAGTCTTTCTTGCAATTGCTCCTTCTCTCATGGATTCAACGCCTTAGGCTAGTATGAGTTGGTTTAAGGCATATATTATGTATTTTCTTAGTCATTTTACAAGTTGGACTCTCTTGGATGTTGTAATAGCTTTTAGACTTTGGCATGGAATATATTGGATGAAGTTGCTACTATTTTAGTGGGATTCCTGTGGCATGGCAATTTTATCTTGTTTATTCTTCTGTTTCATATGTATGAATGTTTTTTTACCTCTCATGATCCATTTCACTCTATGATATGTTGATTTTCAAGGTTTGATAAGCATAATTCATCTTTGTATGCTATGTTTTGGGAAAATCGTCATAGATTGTTTCATTTCTTTAGTTTAAAAGGAATTCATGACCTTCATGCTCTTTTTAGCATCTAACTAGTCTAAACCATCTCTTCACTATACTACGAAGTTTAAAGTACCTTGCCTACCTTGCCTACCTTGCCTACCTTGCCCCATCATATGTCTACAATTCAGATTCATTTTTCCCTAACCTAGTTCATTCTCCGACCTAATTCACTAATCCTTTTGACTACCCAACCAAAATCAAATCAAAGAACCCTCTGTACTTTACCTCTAGCCTAAAACCCTAACCTATCCAGCCCTCCTGGCTGTGATCCTTTGGAGAGATCCCTCTCTAGCTTAGTAGGGATAGCTACCAAGTCAAAATACTGGTCTGTGGTTACCTCAGCTAGACTCTTCCTCAGCCTTAGAGATTCAGAGGAGTGATAACAATCACCACAAAGTACACACACACCATCACAGACTACCAAGCTTGCCATAATTTCACCACCATTGACAACCATGAGGATGTCAAAGTGTTGGCCTTCCCACAGGTGTCCGAGTCATAGTGATGTCTTATATGGCTTGCTAAAACCTATTTTGTCTCACATGGGTACATGTGCAGATTGTATGTAACATCTTGTAAAGTGGAAGTTCAAGTGTCGATTGTTGAATGTAACAGTTGTAGAGTAGTTAAAGAGTCATGAGGGTCGATGAACAATCACATAGGGGAATGTCAAGGGTCACCCCACCCTTTGCTATATATAGTAACTCATAATTCATTGTAGAGGTTTTTGGTTAGCCAAGCTTCCGATAGGAGTATCTTAGAGAAAGCTTGGAGAGTATGTAATGAGCCTTGGCTTCTCCATAGTGCAGAGCTAGTACATCTCTTTGGAGGAGTAGGCAGAAGTGGCTGTAACTTTCTGTTATCAGGACTAGTGGTTGGTCATGGTTGTACTGTATGATTGGAACTTTCACTTCTTAATATAACGGAGCCAACACGTTTCATGCATATGTTGTTATTGTAATTTAGTTAACTTTTTTACTCTAACAATATATGTATCTGTTTTCTTACACATGTATGTATAGACTCTTTCTGTATATGTATGTATGAATCTTACTCAAATGTGTTGTTGGTTTAACCATCACTTTGGATTATTGGTTTACCTTCCTTCCAGTTTGTGATGGCTCTTTGCTCGTGTGTTCCCTTCCAAGCTGCGTGTTTACACAGGTTTCCAAGGGGAGCACTCATTCCACCTTTCGTGTGTTAGAACCATTCATGCACCTTCCTTGGCTTGCTACGCATGTCACACCCTTTCTACCAACAAGGACATATTTCTTACCTCTGTGCACAACCACGGTCAATGAGATACCCTACAACCCACTACTAGGACTCCTACACCAAATGGTCTGAGGTCTAGTTGGGACTTCTTACTGGGTAGATCCACTGACATGTTGGCGGGTCTAGTACTGTCAACACATTCCAAGGTATTTGAGACTCCCTAAGGCCTCCCACCTATTCGTGATCATGATCATACTATTTATTTTATTCCAGGAAGTATTCCCCAAAACATCAGACCGTACAGATATCTATATGCCCAAAAGAGTGAAATTGATCGTATGCTTGCATAAATGCCAGAGGTTGGTATAATTCAACCTAGTCAAAGTTCTTTCTCTACTCCAGTGGTATTGGTACATAAGAAGGATGGATCATGGAACATGTGTCTGGATTATAGGGAGATCTACAAGCTTAATATTAAAGATAAATTTCTCATTCCTGTCATTGATGAATTATTGGATGACTTACATGGAGCAATTTACTTTACAAAGTTGGATCTTCGTTCAAGATATCATCAAATCAGAATGAATACTGAAGAAATTCCAAAAACAACATTTAGAACTCATGATGGTCATCATGAATTTTTGGTCATGCCTTTTGGCCTTACCAATGCACCTTCTACATTTCAATGTTTGATGAATTCCATTTTCAAACCATTCCTTAGAAAAATTGTGTTAGTATTTTTTGATGATATACTAATCTACAACAAGTCTTAGAAGGATCATGTTCAACATGTTGATAGGGTGCTCAAACTAATGGAGGAGAAACAATTATATGCAAAAAGCTTCAAATGTTTCTTTGGAGTACAAGAGGTGGAATATTTGGGTACTTCGTTAGCTCATAGCTCATCTTATCATCCTCAATCTAATGGGAAAACTGAGATAGTGAACTAATGTTTGGGAAGATATCTTGGTTGCTTTGTATGTAATAAACATACACAATGGGTCAAGTGGTTGCCTCTGGCTGAATGGTTGTATAACACTTCCTTCCATACTACAGAAAAATGACCCCATTTATGGCACTTTATGGATATATTCCACCGTCCATCACATCATCTTTAAAATAAAATTCTAATCTTCAAGTAGTGGAAGATCACATCGAGCATCAATAACAAGTTCTCAAACTCTTAAAGGATAACCTCACTTTGGTGCAGAATAGAATGAAACAACAGGAAGATCAACATCACAGCGAAAAAGTTTTGATGTAGATGACTGGGTATTTCTACGACTACAACCATACAAACAAATGTCCCTCAAGCAAGCTAAGAAGGAATTATCACAAAAGCATTATGTTCCATACAAGGTGTTACAAAATATTGGTACTATGGAACACAAATTGGAGCTTCCTGCATTTCCCAAGTGCACCCAATTTTCCATGTTTCATGCTTAAAAAAGATTATAGGTGAGAAGATTTCAGTTCAAACAATATTGCCAAAACTTGACAAGGAAGGAAAAATCATATTGAAACTAGAAGTAGTTACAAAAACAAGAAATTGACAGCTACGAAATTGATCAATTTTAGAGTATCTCATCAAGTGTAAGAACTTACCCACTAAAGATTCCACATGGGAGGATGAGAATTTTATACAAAGGCATCTAGAACTACTCAAGCATTGAGGACAACACTTTTTGAAGCAGAGGGGCATGTTAGGTCCCTATACTACTAGTGTAACCTCTTATTGTTATTAGTGCGACCCCCTTATTGTATTATTTTGCCCATATAGTCCTCACATTGTTATTATTGTGCCCCTTAGAAGCCCACTATTGTTATTGTTGTGCCCCTACAATCAATAAATGGAGTTTTCTAGAATACCTTATTAACATAATTTAATTGACAACAAATGTGGATCACCTAAGTGGATTCAACTGATGGAGGTAAGAATCGAGCATTACATTTTTTATATTTTTGTTTTGCCTTCGTAGAAACATTATATTTAGGATTTGTTAAAATTTATTTCCCTGCTTGAATGGTGTGTTCACCATCAACTATCCAAAAATTGATATTCTTAGCATTTAGATCTGTCTCATTTATAATTTTGATAGAGTTGACCAATGGATCAAACTCATTGATGTCAAATGGAATTAGAAGAGCATCAGGCAATGAGGTTTGAAATTTCTCTAGGAATGATTTCACTAATACGTGAACATTCAAATCATCTCGTGATATTAATTTAAACACTTTGGGGGATTTTGTACATATTTCAACAACCACTTTTCTACTAAAGGAGTTTTAAAATAGATAGCAATGCTTGAAGGCTTCATGAATCTCATCACATTGATTTGAAAGCTTTGTTGTCTCAGATTCAGATTTCCTAGTTTTTTAAAATTCTGTAGTAGGCTTCAAATCACTTTCTGTTATGTTCTCCTCCAATTCAGATAAATGTACTCTTCTCAAAGCAATTAATTGAGAATCAAGTTTATCATCTCGTATTTTATCAAGAATTTTACCTTTTTTTGTAAATGAGGAAGTACAAATGATGTGTTTTTACTTCTGACATAGCGATATCTCAGAACAATGGCGATACATTTTAAAAGTTCTGCGCAACTATTTAGTCCACATTTAGTGAAGCTCTTATAGTTATCCAGCTTGAACACTGAATTCTTTATCATATTTGTTGAATCAATACTTGAAGCTTCAGTCAAATCTGGTCTAAAATTTGTATACTCCACTTGACATGAAACTAATTTTACCTCATTTTCTTTAATCACCTCCACTTTAAAGTCAATGTCATTTTCATTGTAAGAATAAAAATTAATAATTATTTATAATATGTCTGGTTCTTTTCCATCTATGGATCCAAATAGATACATATGAGGAAACATATTCATGGGAGATTCTATTTGGACATACCAATCTTGCACACACTCATATTTATTAGATGTATTGTATTTTTTAATCATTTCAAAAGTAGAAGTAGAAGGTGTTATTGATACTGCCATTTGAGTTGAATAACTTTTATTTTTATTAAGTGATGGTTGTAACATTTCATTTTCTTTTGGGCCAACCAATTCTACAAATAACAACAAAAAAATCATGGGGGCTTCACTAGCGGGAACAATACCATACCATGTGGGTTTATATTGGGGGATATATATTGAGGAAAAAGTGACATAATATATTAGGGGTTATATAGTGGGTAAAGGGTTTTTATATTGGTTGGTATAAGAAATGGAGCTCAAAGTTAATAAAAAAATATAAAGGGGTATAAAAAATGTTAATGAAAAAATGGATACATACAGTATCTAGTGAAAGTAGGGTTTTTTAAATTCAGAAGGTGTATTTGGTTTGTATTGGCACGGGGTTAAATAATGCGATTTTTAGGGGTATTTTCCAATCTGTAGTCAAATTATCAGTATTGTTTAGTATGCCATGAACGCACATGATATGTCAGAGGTACATTAAGTGAAGCCCTTGTGAAATTTTTTTTTGCATGAATCAAAATGAAATTATAATTTCAAATAATATCACATAATGTTCTTTTAAATATTAAAAAGCCACCTAATCTAACCATTTCTAAGAGAGTATACATAAAATATAAAACCACCATACTAGTTGAAAGAGGCATCATTTGTATATCACTTGTTTTTTGTTTTCTCTTCACTGCTTTAGTTCGATTTTCAGGCACACCAGATTCCACAGTTTGTAGAAAAAAAATTATGGAATTCATGAAATACCAAATATTATTAAACAACCTTATAATACACGATTTCCATTTACATGAACAATAATAAATGAGTACATATGTTATGCAAGTTTACTATATGACACTAAAAGTTATCACTTGGGTAAAATTACTAGGAAAAGAAGCCACCTAATCTAACCATTTCTAAAAGAGTACATAGAATATAAAACCACCATACCAGTTGAAGGAGGCATTGCTTGTATATCACTTGTCTTTTTTTTCTATTCACTACTTTACTTTGAATTTCACGCACACCAGATTCCACAATTTCTAGAAAAAAAAATATGGAAGACATGAAATACCAAATATTATTTAACAACCTTATAATACATGATTCCCATTTAAATGCACACTAATAAATGAGTACATATGTTATGCAAGTTTAATATATGACACTAAAAGTTATCACCTAGCTAAAATTGCTTGGAAAAAAAATTTACCCCTGTTAGTATGGTTTGTCCTCATGAAAACCCCACTCCTAATGCTATTTCCACTGGTTTTATTAATGAACAACTATTTATTAACATAATGTCTAACAATTGTAACAAAGTATAAACCAAATTTAAAATTGTCACATCATTTAAAGAATTTGGTGTCGTGTTTCTTGAACTTCCTTTTACCTTGGATGCTTCCTTTGAATTCTCACTAGCTTTATAGTCCATGGTTTTTGAAAATAAAGTAAAAAACTATTATCACAGTTTCAAATTATTGAATTAAATATGAATTTATAAATACTATAACTACTCCCATCATTATATGTGTAACAAAATGAACAAGAACAATAACAATTGTAGAACTCACAATAATAGCTAATCATGGTTATAAAAAGGGCACGCCCAAATAATTTATTATGTTCTTTTAATCATGAATATAGGAAAGCAAACATCTACTAGGTTTCATTCCAACACGAGCATAAGCACATTTCCAAAAGACATTACATTGTGAATAAATAAGAACAACTATAGAGACTACAACAACATCATATAAACACAAAATTTATCTCTTATAGTCATGTATATTCTTAGTTTTCTTTAGAAACCATAAAAGAAAAACACAATGAAAGAACATTAACTATGTCGATTATTAGATTTTCTTCTAGATCTTCGTCTAGCATAAAGACAAACACATAACAATTTTTCAAGGTGAAATAAATATAGAATGTGATAGAATTACTTCTAATAGGAACAAAAGCATATTGACAACAAGAATCTTGCAAATCAAAAGAAATATTTTCATCCTAGATTTCTTTCTACCACAATCACATGGATATTCCCAATAAGAACATTGTATGGTGAAATAAATCTAGCACATGCAAGAATTATTTTTAGCATGAACACATGCACATTTCCAAGAAAAACATTGCAAACCAAAATAAATTTAGCACAAGCTAGATTTCCTTCTAGCACAAACAACAACACATTGCCATTAAAAATATTGCAAGGCAAAGGAAATGTAACTCATGGTAGACTCTGTTCTATCACATACATGAAGATTGCCAACAACAACATTGCATTGTAAAGTAAATCTAGTGCATGATAAATTTCCTTCTAGCACAAACACAAACACATTGTCAATAAAAACATTGCAATAATAATATTTCCTCAGACATCTCCATGCTTATGAAATTTGACCTTGGCTTTTAGAGACAATGAGGTTTTAATCCATGCCTACATAGACTGTTGTTACAATATAAAAAATGTTAAACACTCAAATGATTAGAAGGCCCTTCATATGGAATATGTGGTCTAAGAATGGGATATTGTACAAACATAAGCATGCTGCTAACAACAACATTGCATTGTGAAAAAAAACATTCTATATTACCCTCTATCACAAACAAAAACACATTGTCAATAAAAACATTGCAAGATGAAATAAATATATCGTACGTGAAATTTCATTTTAGCATAGAAAAAACACATAACAACATTGTACGGTGAAATAAATCTAACATGTGATAGAATTAATTTTAGCAAAAATACAAACATGTTTCCATCGACAATATTACAAAGAAAATTAAATGTGGCACATGATAGATTTATTTCTAGTACAGACACAAGCACATTGCCAATAACAACATTGGAAGGGGAAAGAAATTTAAGCATGCCACATTTCCTTCTGGAAAAGAAAAAAACAACTCATATCAACATTGGTAGGTGAAACAAATCTAACATGTGATAGATTTAATTCTATCACAAACACAAATATGATGTCAACAAGAACATTATAGAAGGGTAAAATAAACTCTAACACACGATATATTTCCTTATAGCATAAACATAAGTAAATAGCATTATCATATGGCTAAAGAAACCTAATACATGTTGGATTTACTTCTAGCACAAACAAGGGCATATTATCAATAACATAATTGTAAGGCAATAGGAATCTAGCACCCACAAGATTTTCTTCTAGCACAAACAAAAACACATTGTGAATAATAACATTGTAAGGTGAAAGCAATCTAATGCATGCTATATTTAATTATATCACAAACACAGGCACACAACATTGCATGGTGTCAGAAATCTATTATGTGCTATATTTAGTTCTATCACAAACACAATATATTGTCAACAACAACACAACAAGAAAAAAAGAAATGTAGTGCATTCTAAATTTCCTTCTAGCATAGAGAGAAGCACATTTCAAAATAAAAACAATGCAATGCATTTGATTTCCTTCTAGCACAAATAAGTATATTTTCAAAAATAATATCACATTATGAAAAAAATATAACACATACCAGATTTCCTTATGGTAAAAATCCACAAACATATTTCCAACAACAACATTACTAGACAAAACAAATCTAACACATGCTAGATTTCATCCTATCAAAAACACAAGCACGTTGCAAATAACAACATTACAAGGTGAAAGAATGCATACTATATTTCCTTCAAATGCAAACATAATCACATAACAACATTGTAGGGTGATAAAAATTTATTCTGTGTTATATTTACTTGTAACACAAACATATAAATATTTCCAATGACAACATTAGAGGACAAAAAAAATCTAGCACAAGCTAGATTTCCTTTTAGCCCAAACAAAAACATGTTAGCAATAACAACATTGCAATGTAAAAGAAAATCTAATGTGTGTTAGATTTCATTTTAGCACAAACTCAAGCACATAGAAACATTGTAGAGTGATAAATGTAGCGAGTACTAGATTTATGTCTACCACAAATACAAGCACGTTGCCAACAACAACATTGTAGAGTATCAAAAATATAGCTTGTGTTAAATTTTCGTCCAACACAAACAAAAGTACATTTAAATTTAAAGAAATCTAACACATGCTATATTTCCTTCTAGTACCAACACAAGAACATAACAACATTGTAGGACTAAATAAGTCTAGTGTGTGCTAGATTAATTTCTATCACAAACACAAGCACATTGCAAGCTAAAGGAAACATAACACATGCTAGATTCCTTCTAGCACAAGCAACCATATTTCCAACAACAACATTGCACTATGAAATAAATCTAGTGCATGCAATATTTCCTTCTAGCCCAAAGATAAGCACATTGCAATAACAACATTGCAAGGTGAAAGAAATCTAATGTTTGTTAGACTTCCTTCTAGTATAAACACAAGTAGACAAAAACATTGTATGGTGAAAGAATTCTAGCACATGCTAGATTTACTTATAGCACAAACACAACCATGTTGACAACAACAACATTGTTAGATCTTAGGCTTTTCTGATCCATATTTTAAATGAGAGTGTCTTTTAGATTAATCAAATCCTAATGATGTGATTAATCTGAAAGACACTCTCATTAACAACAACATTACAAGGAAAGGAAATCTAGTGCATGCTAGATTTCCTTCTAACACAAACACAAGCACATTACAGGATGAAAGAAATCTAACTCATGCTAGATTTCCTTCTAGAAAAAACACAAGAACATAACAACATTGTAGGGTTAAAGAAATATAACACACACAAAATTTACTTGTAGGACAAACATAAACATATTTCCAATAACAACACTGTAATAAAATAAATATATCATGATATTTTGATTTTTACATGAATTTCTGAGGGAAGGCATACCCATGCTCAACTTATAAGCTATCATTACATGTACATAGATAGTCATCTATAGATATAGAGCCATGATCAGAATGACCATCAATGTAAATCCATTGTACATATGATTTAGTACTCCTGAAATCGTAGCCCGAATGGATGAAAGTAGATCTGGGGTCTTCTATCTCGTTCAATCGTTCGCTCAAGTACGAGTCTAACCATGAATATGTGATCTGAAGTCGAACATGGGAAGACACTGTCTTATTACTAGCCAATGATGTAAGCTATTAACAGACGCGAGAGAAATCACCAATAATGATAATGATCTTCAAGGTACTGTAGTACATTCTGCATGGTGTGAATGGATGATTTGATTTTGAACACCACATAGAGTCTTTCGTCAAAGGCCAATGATGTAAACCTATCGCTAGAAGTGAGCAATATGCCATTGATGTATGCAAGCATCAAGGTACTAGAAGGGTGTTTCTAAGTCAACTTCTTGGATAATGAGCTGATGTCGACAAGAAGTGACTCGTCATAGGAGGGCCTTGATGTATCCCACATCAACGACATGAAATGAGTGTAGTGATTATGGAGACGAAATTTGATTGATGACACAAGGTTCAAGAATGGTGGTCATGAAAATGAAGGTTTATGGTATTGAAAAGGATGAATTTTGACTGGATGACTTCTCTTGAACATGTCGGCGACACTAAAATGAATTGGAAGCATTGACCCAAAACAAATTGATGGATGGTATGATAGACCAACATTATTTTAACCATCAAGTTGATAACCCAACCCAAATAGTCACGATGATGGAGTGAAAGTGACATGTTCAAGATCGACCTGCTACCATAAAGTGGTTTTCCCCATTTTCCCATTTTTCCCAGTCATTACTGACCAATACCTCTTTATTTTTCTCATGCTTGAGGAGGATAACATATGCTTGTTGTATAATTCCACCCTTTGGGTGAATCTATCACTATTTGATGTTTTAACGAGTCTAGAGAAGGAGAAACTCGGTCTTGTCATGATTGACAAGTTTGTCGCTACTTGATGTTTTAACGAGTCTAACAACAAACATAACTCGGTCCTTTTCATGTTTAGAGAGTTTGAAAAGGGAAGAAAAGAAAAATCCACAAGTTCTTTTACGTAGATTTGTCTCTCAAGCCCAAAAAAGCATAAAACAATATGAGAGAGAACCTATTGACCATGTTTGGTCAACGTATTCCTTTTTTGTAAATAATATATCTTAGCTCGAAAAAGGGTTAAAATTATACTGAGTAGATTTTGTTTCCAATCTGTTAACGAGCTGAAAAGGAGAAGCGCTCGACAATCTTTTCATATTTAGAGAGTCTGAAAAGAGCTTAAAGAGGACTTCACTTTGAGGAACGAGTGGTTTCTAGGATAGAAACTGGTTCTGGTGATGTTGGAACTTCTCAAAACATGTTGATTTATGTGAAGAGGCTGGTTAATAAGACCACTCATTGCAACTATTCCTCAAAAAGGGTAGAAAAACAAAGTGAAAGTGTATGATCGGCCAAGCAGATAGTGACGATGGAAGGAGGAAAACCAAGGCTCATCTAGCAGAAGAGGCTGATAGAATGGAAATCACGAGGGTTAAAATGGAAATGGGTTCATTTTTAGACAAACTTGAACCATAGGGAACTATGCTTGGATTTAGTTTCATGTTTACACAAGCTTGAAATGAAAAGCTATGCTTGGATTCAGTTTCATTTTTACACAAGCTTAAAACGAAGAACTATGATTGAATTCAATTTCGTTTTTACACAAGCTTGAAATGAAGAACTATGCTTGAGATTGGTTTACATGCCCCCAACATGATGAAATGATGAGTCTCCTATAACCAGATGGAAGTCGCTATGGTGAAGCAGGATGGTTATCCAACACCTTTTTGGCTTCGTCCAAATAGGGACAAAGGTGAATGGGGTGATTCCCTTCACATAACCTATAGGGAAACTTAACTTTACCACTAGGTACATGCCCCCAAGCTTCATTACATTCACCTAAGTAGACTATTCATGGCTATCAGCTGGATGGAATGAAGGTTCATTTATGAGATCAAGTGAAAGACTCGACTGGGATTTTATGAGATCTAATCAAAGGCTCGAATTGGAAATTTTCTCTAGGGGACCTTGTTTCATTTTTTAATGAGCTTGACAAAAGACAAGGAACTCTACTCAGATTCCTTATTTCATTTTTTAATGAGCTTGACACAAGACAAGGAACTATTCTCATACTCCTTGTTTCATTTATTAACGAGGTTGACATAAGACCAGGAACTATCCTCATGGGAGTTGTTTCATTTTTTAATGAGGTTGACACAGTAAAATTACTATCTTCATATTCCTAGTCATGACCCATAAGAGGTCATGACTTCCAAGAAGTTCTCATCAGATGAGAGAACAATGCTCCAGAAGGAGAGATCTAGTTCCAATGCCCCCAATACATAATGTACAACATCACGGAATTGATCGTCTGTTGATGTAGGCACGGAACGGGTTGCCACATAATTAACCAATGGCGAGGAAGATACCATTGGTACAAAAGGACCATTTAGGGAAGATGGTTGACTAGAAGCCATATTTGGATCAGGAAATGAAAGCTGGTGAATGGTGACAATTTTACCTTCATGCAGGAAACAAATCACTCAAAAGAGTGTTGAAATAATAGCTCCCATTTCATAAATATAGTCGTGCCCAAGAAGTAAATTGTAATCTAAAGGTCCTAGGACTACCAAGACATTCAGATAAACAAATTTTGCTCCCAAAGTAATAGGCAACTAAGGAAGGATCCCTAATGGTTGACTGGTTCCTCTATTAAAAGCCAACAAATTTTGGGTAACATACACAAGTGGCGGCGAACTGAGTGCTTGCCAAGTAGTGGAGGAAAGGATACTCACAGATGCACCTTCATCTATAATAGTGCCAGATACAATCATATTACAAACCTGTACTATGATCTAGAAAGGCACATAAGAAGGAAGAAGAAATCCTATCAGTCAATTCCAATTAAAGGAAGTGACCAGACTACTTGGAGGTGGTACTGTAGAAACGGGAGAGTTAACCCCTTGAGTTACGAGAACGAGATGATTTTCCTATTGTTTTGATGGAATAGGAGGATTTCCCCCAAGCTCATTTGAATCTGAACAAATGAAAAGAAACTACGTGGTATCATATTCACTCTCTTTGGGAAAGTTACGATTAACTGAAGGTGAAATTGGGTCAACTTTTTCCTCGACCTATGATGGGTAAGGTGTAGACTCATTGAATTCACATTCAGAGAGAGTGGGTTTGACCAACGGTTGATTTGGGTCAGTCACTTTACCAACTAGTGTAGGATTAAGGGAGAGTCTCCTGTAACCAGATGGAAGTCGATGCAGAGAAGCAGGACGGTTATCCAACACATTTTTGGCTTCATCTAGATAGGGACAAAGGTGAATGGGGTGATTCCCTTCACATAACCTAAAGGGACACTTAACTTTACCCTTTTTTCCATGAACTTTACTACCACTAGTTGATGGTGTGTCACCAGCATGATCTCCAGAAGTTGATGACACAAGATGATGTGACCGGGAAGACCATTCTTCTAAGATCTGTTGGAATACTAGAACAATTTCGAAGAAGATGGTGTCTCGCACAAAGTTTTCATGGATATCAAACTTTATGATGCTTGATGGATAGTTTCTCATCAGATATTGCATTCAAAGCAATGGTTGCTTGGTTGCCCCTCTGCTGAATTTGCTTCTTCTTCTTCTTCCATTTCTTCTTCTTCTTAGCCACCTGGTTACTAGTACCAATACTTTCACCAAGCGAAAAGGAAGAAGGGGAAGAAGAAACAACCAAGGAAGAAGGCAAAGGGTCAACGTTAGGATCAACTGGAAGTTGATTTTGTCCAGTTGGAGGAGTACTCAATTCCGGACAAATCACAACATTTTGAACCAAGGAGGTTGAAAACAACCATACTGGAAAGTCAATGGTAAATCCTAGAAAGGACAATGTAGCCATATAAGGAGCACCAATATTTCTGAAAGGAGGAAAAGGACTAGGATTCCCATCAAAAGGAATTCCTTGATCGATTGACTCTGGATTTGTCAACATATGTTTCAACCTAACATCAACTAAGGAGTGAGCATTGAGGATGTTATCTATGATCAATTAATTTTATTTTAATCAAAGTAACATAACAAAACAAAAGTGGGATAATCTAGGCAAAAGGTTTACCAAGCAACTGTGAACTGCAGAATACCTCCCGGCGAATCGAGAAGTATGGGCATGCAATCTCTCTTAATGCTATGTTCGGTGTATCACAGTGTACAAGGCGGCCAACTCGATTGCCTTAGGATGGATAGCAACCTAATGTTGTCCTCCCATGTATACCCGAAAGTACATGGAGGCCCAATTGGTATTAGTGTTGTCTAATGCAAAACCGCACAGTGAGAGCATTCCCATATACTTTACATACTGTAACACTGCCCTATATACCCGAAGGTACGTGGACGAGCTAAGATATACTCACATATGTGGAATGAGGTATCACACTCGAGATGTATTGTAGACAAGTTAGCGACAACTGCTATGTTTTACGATGTCGAAACACATCTCTAGCTTAGACCTCTAAATGTTTTTCGTTAGGTGACAATGCTTCATTAGGTAAATTCAGATAAATTTTAAGTTGATCTCCTTTAAAATTTTCCTTTCAAGGTTCACCATGTGATGTAAGTTTGCAATTCCTAAAATGAAACTAATATGATAAGCATTATTTTCATTCAATTGAACAATTAAAACCCTAGCTAGTAGGGATAGAGCAATCAGATCTTTAATAAAGAGCGAAGAGCACATCTAACGTAATTTCCCTAACTATTCCTTTCAAGCATTCACAAACTACAATATGAAGGATGCAAGTTTTTCTTTTCGAATCCCTTAATGTTATGATGAACAAAAAGGAAACTAATGCACATACAATCAATCAATATTTTTATAATAACGAAGACTTTACGACATTTCAGTTTCGAAGGAAAATAAGACTTTTATGACACTTTCTTTCGAACAAATATTAATCAACTATATTATAACTTTGACTATGGATCGATAATGACAAAAAAAAAGATTTAAGAAAAATTAATAAATAAAATCAAAGTATGGCTAGCAAAGGAGATAGAAACTTGTTCTCTGAGACATGACATTCATTGATCAATCAACAAGCAAAAAAACAGAGAAGAGTTAGCAAAAACCCATTCCAAAGGTGGGAAACTAACCCTAGGAGGATCAACGCAGCCCTGAATGGGAGACAGTACACTTCAGAGCAATGTCCCTAAGCCAAGGGTGCTTTGCAGCACACTATGTCCCTCACAAGCCTGCGCTGGTGACAGTGAGCCATTTCAAAAGGCAATTTGACACAGTTTTGACCAAAATTCAATGCAAAAGAGTTGAAATACAATCAATGAACACAAGTAGGGTCTGAAAGAATTTCCTAGGGGGTGAATAAGCTACTAGGAACGATGATCATCCCCAACGGAGTCACCAATTTGTTTTTGGAGAATTTGGTATCTACGGATAAATACTAATTCCCTAGATAATTAGACATATCTAGAACAATAGTTTAAAGAACTTTAGCCTTTTCCTATAAGCAGTAGATAAGACAAAGAAGATGAGAAGACCTACTTGTAGTTCTGCTTTCCTCTTGTCTCCTTTGTATCGATCCTGTCGCTCCTTCCCATACTTAACACACTTGCGAAGTACCTGTAAACACAAATTGAAGACAAAGAACTGATCAAAGAAAAAGATCTATTGAATACAAGTAAATGGAATCAGATACATTTCACACATATAAGCATCATATGACAATACAAACATATGGGAGAAAGATTCAAATACTTTATTGAATAGAAGAAGGAATTACAACCATTGTTTCTGATTCAAAGTCATTCCTCCAGCTTGGATCCCATCCACATCACATCAAAAGCATGACAAACTTGTAGCATTACAATACTTGCTTCAAAACTAGTTCTCATAGCAACATTATCTCCTTACAATTCAACATAGTCTAGCCCCTGATCACTTAGATGACTGGTCAACTTATAGGGAGATGAAGGAGTTTTTGTCATAAATTTGGTATTGAATGGCCTTCCATACTTAGAATTAGTTCCATGGAGGAATGGCTGAGAGGATAGGATGCATCATAACTCATTCCTCATTCATTTTCGATCTCATAGGAGTTGATAAGTGAGGGAACCTTCTAGATGACTCCAAAGGATAAGAATATTCCCCAAACCCTATGTGAATTTCACTAAAACTTTCCCAGCGTAGGTGAAAGGAGGCCTAAGTGCTCTGCAGAGCACCCTGGCATAGACTCAACTACTCTGCAACGCACCGTTACATCGGCCTACCTGCACTAGTCCCTCTAGAGGTCATTTTAGGATGTCTTCATGTCACGAAACTGTTTGGGAAGGAAGCATTCAAAAGCGTGACTTGTTTAGGGCATGTAGCAACTGAAATTAGTGTTTTATGAGCCCTAAAACACTGATCTGGATGATGGGACCAATGTGCCCAAATGGATCTGTAACACACACGATAGATTTTCTTCTATTGTAAATATAAACACCTTATCAACAAAAAAATTACAAGGTACAATATATCTAATGTGTGCTAGATTTCGTTCTAGCACAAATACAAGATCATAACAACATTGCATGCTAAAATAATTCTAGCACATGTTAGATTTACTTCTAGAATAAAAGCACGCATATTGTGAACAACAATATTATAGGCCAAAGAAAGTCTACCACATGCTTGATTTTCCTTTATTAAAATAGAAAAGAAATTTCCAATAAGAAAATTGAAAGATGAAAGAAATCTAACATATGATAGATTTACTTTTAGCACAAACACAAACAAATTTCCAACAAAAATATTGCAGATAAAAAATAATCTAGTCCTCACTAAATTTTATTCTATCACAAACACAATAACATTACAAGGTGATGGAAAAGTAATGCATGGTAATCTATTTCTGACGCAAACAACCAAATTTCCAATAACAACATCACATTTTGGAAGAAATATAACACAAGATAGCTTTCCTTTTAGCGCAAACATAGTCACATAACAACATTACATCACAACATAAATCAAGCACACACTAGACTTATTTTTTGCACAAAAAAAAACACGTTGCTGATAACACCATTGCAAGGTGAAGGAAATCTAACCCATGCTAGATTTTCCTATTGAAAAAACACAAGCACATAACAACATGGTAGGGTGAAATAAATCTAACTCATGTTAGATTTACTTTTAACACAAACAGAAGTATAATTCCAACAACATTGGACCCACATTTTACAGATGATCTCACATTTTACGCCTCAATACTCTATCGTGGGGAAGATTATAAACACCTATCAAATAAAAGTGTCTTGATACTTATTATACAAGGCCAATAGGAAAAATCAAAGGTGGAAATTCAACACCTTGGGTGTGTTTCCCAAAAGTTGTGTAGAATGAGATATAAATGCAGGTGGTAGAAATTTGAAGGTTCTATAATTAGGTTTGGAAGGTTCTGTGATATCGACTTCATCATCTTCCGATCTAATCAATGGCCACATTGTCCCCTAAAGCCAAATTTGGTTGGGAAGCAAATTGAAAATGGAATAGATAAAATCTAGTTAAATCAGAAGAGGACACATGGCCCCCACGCGTGTCTAAGGAAGGTGTGAAAATTGAACAGGTGGAGATGAAACTCGGAGGAAAAGGAAAATCAGGGTCATTGGTTGTTGATGTTGACATAGGCCGAGGGATCGTAGGGTTGCCAACATTTCTATTATCATAATTATTAAATTTTTTAATGGGAATTAATTTTTTGGATTAATAAATTATATGTTATTTTGTTTTGGTAATATTATAGGTCTTCTTGAATGTGAATTCAAGCTCTTTTGCTCACAGGAATAGCTAGGGAGTACTGTGAATTGCTCTAAAATGTTTGATGATAGCGCAAATTTGTTACAATCACTGCATTTTGATGTTTTTTATGAGAAAGAATGGTCTTAAGTCAAGCAATAAGCTTAATATCTAAAGTGAAATCTGAGCACACATAAGAGATCAAGTTAGGATCATCTTCTACGATGTCTCCTCTTTCACCTATACAAGATTGTTCATCTCCTGTTGTTACTGCAAACTCCCTATCTTTCAACCATACTTTGGGGTCTTTATGAGGTATGGCCTTGAAGTTTGTTATTGTTGAATGCAAAAATACCTTTTTCAATTACATTTGTTCCTGTTGAATGCAAACATACCTTTTAAAATTAAGTTTGCTCCTATTTAATGCAAACATGCCCTCTTTAAATTACATTTGTTCCAATTATATTGCAGTGGTGATATTATTGATGTGCTTTTTGTACATGCAGGTTCAAAAGGAAAACAACCTTAGGCTAGTTCAATGTCAGAAGACACTAGACAAGATGTGGCGGGCAACGAGTCTACAATAAATGGGAACAACTGCTTGTTTACAAGTTCAATGGGAGTGGGTATAGAATTGGTTGACCCAGAGAAAGAAGCTGATGGAAATTAAGTCTAGACAGAGGGTAGTACTAGACAGAGGCTAGCACCATCCATCCAACATTATTCTCTATGATTCCATCCATAACAATATTCACGAGCATAATAAAAAAATTTCCTCTCGCACCCCCACAAATTCCTTAGATTATTGATAAACCTACTTTTCAAGACAACAGTATTCAGTTGAGGCAGTGCCTACTTCCACATGAGATTACACAGCTCCATCAACAAAGAATGTTGAGCAAGTCTTGATCTCAAACTTTCTCTTGGGACGTGCAGATTTCTTAAGGCAGTGCTCGAACCAGTCCCAAAGATAAGCAAATTTCATCTGGCTGCTCGGAGCTTGAAACTGCAAGTCATAGAAGTGCTGCGAAAAATCAATAACGGATTCATGCGGAGCCCTCCGTTGTTGTAACAGTTTCTGGTTAAGATGGTCTGGATCAAAATGATAGAACGTGTCTTCAATAAGACCACAAAAGTGATCAAATGAGTGCACGATGTCAGTCGGTAGACTGAGCACCCATCGAAATGGAGATTCACGAAGTGTGTATGCAAGCAACAAACCGGCATGTTCCTCATAAAACTCATCTTCCTCATGAATCATGGAAAGAATGTTATGTAGGTGCTCAGGCCAAGCCACTTCACCTTCACCATCATACGTGTGAGTGGACAAGAGATCGAAAAGCTTCCCCAAGATGGAGACATCTTCATGATTCAAAAAACACCTCAGGGTAAGAAGAGTGCAAGACTCCATGATAGATATGCAAAGGTTCAAAACTTGATGAGAGGACAGAGCTTGTCATTAGGCCCTCCTTCTAGCACCATAAATGTTGACGGTGTTGGACCTGCCAACATTTCAAGGGGATCCCCCCGGTAAGAAGTCCCAATTAGACCTCAGATGGTTTGGTGTAGGAGTCCCAGTAGTGGGTCGTAAGATAATGCCTTGACCGCGTTGTCGCACAAAGGCAAGTAAGATAACTCTGTCAGTAGCAAGGGTCTGACTGATGTAGTGAGTCAAGGAAGGTGTATGAGAGGTTCTAACACTTCGAAGGGAGAAGAAGGTGAAGGTGAGTTCTAGGTTGAAAGGGATTAGTCCCAACTCAGCTAGGAACACACAACACAAAAGGACATGCATATCTTCCAACGAAGCATTCCACTCGGATGTGGCAGTCACATCATACATGGTAAGATAACACGTACAACACTGACGGATCAGTCCGAGACAAGTGCAATGGTTGCTACAACAAGGTTCGTGTGAAAGGTATGTCTAATGTCTGGCAGAGCAGTCGACATGGACGGTGACAACATTAACAACATATGCAACAAATTAACCACAAGATTCATATAATTGCATGCAAATCATTTCATACACAAGTACGTAAGTTAAACAACATTTATAATTAAGGCAACTGAAGTATTCCAACTACATTAACAACATATGCATGAAAATGTGATGGCTCTTATTATATAAGGAAGTGTAAGTCACAATCATACAATACACCATGTAAACCTGCTAACCCCAACAGTGGAACATTACATCCACATCTGCCTACTCCTCCAAAGAGATGTACTAGCTCATGCAATGGAGAAGCCAAGGTGTGTTACAATACTATCTAAGCCTTCTTCATGATAGTCTTAGTAGAAGCTTAGCTGACCAAAAGCCCAGACAATGGGTTATGAGGGACTATTATAGCAAAGGTTGGGGTAATCCTTGACATTCCCCTTTGTGATAGTTTAACTACCCTCATGACTCTTCACCTACTCTATCACTGTTACATCCAAATATTGAGACTTGACTTACACTTGACATGACTCAACATTACAATGCACATGTACTCATGTGAGACAACATGGCTTGAGCAAGCCTTGCAAGACATCACTAACAGTTGGTCCGTTGTGGTGAGACCAACTCTTTGACATGCTTATGATGGTGAAGTTGGTGAGTTGATGCCAAGCTTGGTCGTCCATGATGGTGTGCATGCACCTCATGGTGACATCTTGCTGAAGCGAACTCTTGCTTTCGTTGCAACCAGTGCATTGGTTCGGCCCCTTCATCCAACTCATCTGCTAACATGCACATGGTCTTCTTGGGTGCAGCTGAACTGACAGCACACAGAGGTATAGTGTCCGTGTTGACCGTCGAGTGTGTGTTGGTGGTCATGCACATCAACTTTCTGAAGTACATGTTCAGCTCCAGTTGAACTTGCTTCTTGTCTTCGCCTTGGTGAGTGTGTTGAATGGGTTGGATGGCATGCATGCACAGAATGACATGCATGATTTTGAATCCCTTGCATGTGATCAACCACACTTCTCACCATGTTTGCTCCATGTTAGCTGCTAGGATGGATCTATAACTCATACATGTGCAATTTCATATGTGAATGCACGTTGCGACCACTGTTGTTCCTGATCCTACTTCAACTCATTTGTTTATCTATGCAGCTTCATGTTCTTCCTTGAGTTGTTTCTTCGGCACATGAAACTCCTTCTTCATTCCATTCTCTGCCTTCGTACGATCTTCATGTCACGCAGTCACCTCATAGCCTAAGTCTCCAAAGTTTCTTTCATTATCAGTGGATCTGCTTGACCTTGCAACTTTGTTCCACCTCTGTGTTGTCAACAACCTTCCTCTTGCATTTGGTGCATTCGTTGCATTCAGTATGCTGCCTTCATTTGTTGTTAATTATGTTGTTGCTTGATGTCCTTGTCTACGAACAACTTGATGTCTTTGTGAGTAGGGAAGCTCATAGACACTTGATCGACTGCATCTCCAGGTGCGCTCTAAACGGTGTCTTAGACTCTGCTCTCTTGGAGACCATTGTACCTACACTACTGAGAGGTAGATGAGCATTTGCAATACCTGGGGACATGGCAACAATCATGGAAACAAATTTGTCAGTCGAAAATCAAAATGAACTTTGAGAACAAACTTGCAACATACCTATGTGACTGATCATGAAGATTGTGCAATTTCGACCAGGAGGTCGGGAGACTGACTGCCAAGACTGCACAAGGCATAGTTTGGGCTACTGGGAGACTAACTAACTGCTGGAACTGTGCAATGCACAGTCCATTCTAGCTGCTAACTGCTTAGATTGCACAATGCGCAATTCCAGGTGGGAAGGACAACTAGCCTAGGGATAGATTTGTGCAATTCTTTGGCCAAGTAGCCACTGTCCTCTAGAAATGTGAAAAATAGTCCTGGAGGCTAGTGCTGGGTAGGAATGTGCAAATCTAGAGAGGAAGGTGAGCCTTCCTTACCTAGATTGTGAAATGCAAGTTTGGTGAAGGCAGAGTCCGGGACAAGGTTGGCCCGACTCGTCGACGAGAAATTGAAAGAAACTAAGATAGTAAATGAATGGGGACACTAAGTGATAGCAAAAGTGATTGACAGTGCATGAAAAACATGAATTAAAGATTCAGGAAACAGATCAACATGCATGTGGGTGAGGCAGTTCGCCGGTTGGGCAAACATCCGTGCAAAACAATTTAATGCATGTGACAACAGTGAGATAGCAACAAAAGATGAAACAAAGCTAGGACAAGCTAGTATATATGTAAACAATAGAAAGAATTCAAAGAAATAAAGCATTCAATACTCCCAAAAGCCAAAACACAAAATGTGACAGAAATGCAGCATAAGGCATGGGAAGTGGGCTTACCCCAAAACAGCAGAGTTGAATGTGCCGACTGCTCCTAGATGTGATGTGGGATGTCAGAGCTATAAGGGTGATGTGAGGAATGAGCTCTGTAGCGTCCAGTTGATGAGTTTTGATAACATCAAGGTTGTGATGCACATGCCACGAATCTAGGGGAAGTGACACTTGGTGAGAGGTTTTGGAATTCCTCCTTGCATGTAACCTCTGACTACTAAACATAGCTCCCTGAAACAAGGGATGCCTTTGCATGCTGCCTTGGGGGAAGCATCCCATGCATGCAATTTTGTTTTGCTCAATCCTGGAGGGAACCGGTCAACTCAGCTGCACATGCAAGAGACTACTTGACTGTTGAATAAAAATGTGCATTTCTTGTTGGGAGCTGGGTTGGCTACCCACAAGATTTGTGCAATTTCTGGGTAGAGCAGTTGACTGCTATCTAGATTTGTGCAAATCCTAGGTTGAGCAGCCTTGCTGGGGAAATTTGCGCAAATCCCGCTAGGAGTGTGGGCAGGCACAATTGTGTAATCCTTGAGCTGAGCAGGCTGCTAGAGAGTATTGCACAATTTCTGGAGGAAAGGCTGGTTGCCCTCAAGAAATGGGCAATTTTCAAGGGGAAGTTGCTTAGCCTGCAGCTGGACCAAGTCCGAGTGGACAACCTATGAGGGGAATGGATCAAACTATGACCAACAGGCTACCTTTGTGCAAGAAAGACACTGAAGCTTGTGAACTTGATGAAGCAAGGAAAGCTATTGTGAAGGTTGGAAGGGAGGCTCCAAAACAAGGCTAAGGAAAAATTTTGGAGGGTGGTGGTAGCCGCTACAACATAATATAAAGCATTAATTTACAAAAGAAACACAACAACATTAAGATATTACATAATTAGTTAAAAATTTAATATAAAGACCATTAATAATGAGGTAAGAAATTGAAATGAAATTCAAGAAAATTGTTTCATATTTTAAAATAAATTTTAAGTGAATCATAATTTCATAATAATAATATAGTTGAATTTAGAAATCTTCTAAGAGAAAGAACAAATATTACATGAATAAGAATTTTATATAAAGACATGTGAATATCAAATAGAAATATTTGAAATAAATTTTAGAGTTTCATTAGATATCTCACACATTTCATATCCGGGCGAGAAATTTTGAAGTTAAAAATAACATAATTTTCAAATTACAAGTTCAAATATTGGTGTAAGGTTTGAGGGTTTTAACATAATTACATTTTTCCTTATTGTAAAATTGTATATTTTAGTTTATTTTAGTGTAGCACTATCTGTCTATCTATCTATATATATATATATAGATAGATATATTTAATGGATTTGTGTAGTCAATTTAAAAATAAAATGAAAATTAAAAATATTGAAAGAGATTTAAAAGAAATGAAGTTTTTGTTGTTTTTTCATTCAAAACAACCAAGATGGTTATGCCAAAGTTAAATACAAAGAAACCAAATCAACAAATATGTTGTTAATTTTTTTAAGCTAGCAAAGAAAACACTATCATTTTGGAAGACACTTACCTTCATCTTGGGAAAACACTATTGATTGGGAAAGACACTTTTGAATATCTTGAGGAGGTCATTGACAGATATGTGGACCCGCTTGTGAGCAATCTGAAGGAAATCCTTGCTTACAGGAAATTTAGAAGGGGCACAAAAGCAAAGGTTGATGATGTGTTGTGGAAAGAAAAATTTGAAAATCCAACAAGAATTCCATATTATTTATCTATTTAACATGAACATCTTGGTGCATTTATTCTCTCCTATATCACAGGCACAAATCCACACGATGAGTATGTGGCGTTATATCTTAAAGGTTTCAAATTCAGAAAAAAAAAATGTTTAACAATCGTGACAAACTTATTGCTCATTTCCAAAAGCACATCAATGATCTTAATTAATTATATATTCTAAAATATTATATATAAATTACTATTATTTCAATTTATTTCAATTTGATAAATATATTATGTTTTGTGTGGTTATGTCTTCCGGATCCATCGCATTTTATTGTTTTGTGTATCAACGTTTCCAACCATCCTCTGTGGTTCATCATCAGGATTAGATATGTGAAGAAGTCAGAGAATGATGTGTCATAAATAGAGGATATGGTAGGGATGGTAGTGTAAAGAGCCGATAGGTTTGATAATGGTGTGGTTTTAATTAATTTTTAATTAATTTAATTAATTTTTTTTATTTTTTGGAACATAATTAAACTATTAAATTACTACTTGAATGTTAATAATGTATTTTTCTTCAACCTTGATTTAATAGTTTTTAGAATTTAATGTTTTAATGTTGATATTAAATCTGTATTAATTAGTATTTATTAAGATATTCTAAGTTCATAAGTTTTAGATTAATTGATAATTAATTAAGATATTTTAATGAAGTTCATAAGTTCTAGATGCTAGATTAATGTTTTGTATTGAATAATACTAGAGTTAGGTTAACTAATGGATTAAATGAAATTAAATGAGTTTAATCTTACTAAAGTTTTTAAGGAGTGAAAGAGGAGGACCAAGAGGCAATGGGGTCGGGATTGTCTAGGAGATGGTAGAATCCCTTGTTAGCATGGGAATCCAATTATCACTTATTTTCCAACCATCATCATGGTTGAGGTTATTAGGGTGTTTCCCTATTTCGATAGCTTCTCTAAATTTTCTATGGTGGTACTGCTCAATTTTGGCCACAACATAGGAGTTTTCAATGCAAATGTGATGATTGGTTTTACTAGAGTGCTCAACCAAAGCTGAGGTTTTGGAGCGGTTATGCTTAATGTCTGCAGCATGTTCTTGAATCCTAGTTAATATAGAATGACCGGTTTCACCAATGTAGGCCTTGCCGCATGAACAAGGGACCAAATAAACCCCTTTGTGGTGTTTAGGATCAATAGGATCTTTTACCGATTTCAGACATCTGTTAATTGTATTCATGGGTTTGAAAGTGGTTTTTATATTGTTCTTTTTTAAGATGTGTGAAATCTTATCAGTGGTGCCTAGAATGTAGGGAAGGTGAACCTTACCAGCATAATCATCCATGTGTTGTTTGTTTCTGGGATTCTCAGCTTTCTTGAAAGCATTCATTCCTTGGTGTCTCTTGTATCCATTCTTTTTAAAAACATCCAAGAGGTGGTTCTTTTCATGCTCAAAATTATCATGATCTAAAATACGTATCACCCTTGTGGCTAGAGTGTGGGTTTTCTTACGATAGACCTAGTGAGATATTGTGAGATATCGTAAGAAAACACACACTGAACATTACCTACATGCTAACTCTCACCATCATCCGGCTTAGAAACTCGGGGTGCTCAACACTCTGGCCACAAGGGCGATACGTATTTCAGATCATGATAATTTTGAGCAAGAAAAGAACCACCTCTGGGATGTTTTTAAAAAGAATGGATACAAGAGACACCAAGGAATCAATGCTTTCAAGAAAGCTGAGAATCCCATAAACAATCAACACATGGATGATTATGCTTGTAAGGTTCACCTTCCCTAGATTCTAGGCACCACTGATAAGATTTCACACATCTTAAAAAAGAACAATATAGAAACCACTTTCAAACCCACGAATACAATTAACAGATGTCGGAAATCGGTAAAAGATCCTATTGATCCTAAGCAACAAAAAGGGGTTTATTTGGTCCTTTGTTCATGCAGCAAGGCCTACGTTGGTGAAACTGGTCATTCTATATTAACTAGGATTCAAGAACATGCTGCAGACATTAAGCGTAACTGCTACAAAACCTCAGCTTTGGCTGAGCACTCTAGTAAAACCAATCATCACATTTGCATTGAAAACTCCTGTGTTGTGGCCAAAATTGAGCAGTACCACCATAGAGAATTTAGAGAAGCTATCAAAATAGGGAAACACCCCAATAACCTCAACCGTGATGATGGTTGGAAAATAAATGATAATTGGATTCCCACACTAACAAGGGATTCTACCATCTCCTAGACAATCCCAACCCCATTGCCTCTTGGTCCTCCTCTTTCACTCCTTAAAAACTTTAGTAAGATTATACTCATTTAATTTAATATAATCCATTGGTTAACCTAACTCTAGTATTATTCAATACAGAACATTAATCTAGCATCTAGAACTTATGAACTTAATTAAAATATCTTAATTAATTATCAATTAATCTAAAACCTATGAACTTAGAATATCTTAATAAATACTAATTAATACAGATTTAATGTCAACATTAAAACATTAAATTCTAAAAACTATTAGATCAAGTTTTAAGAAAAATACATTATTAACATTCAAGTAGTAATTTAATAGTTTAATTATGTTAAAAAAAATTAAAATTAAAATTAAAAATTAAATTAAATTAATTAAAAATTAATTAAAACCACACTATTATCAAACCTGTCGGCTCTTTACACTACCATCCGTACCATATCCTTTATTTATTACACATCATTCTCTAACTTCTTCACATATCTAATCCTGATGATGAACCATGGAGGATGGTTTGAAACGTCGATACACAAAACAATAAAATGCGATGGATCCGGAAGACATAACCACACAAAATGCAAATCGTAGAAGTCTCAAATCTATTATTTTTTGTTTTTTTATTAGAATGATTATTTATAATTATATTAACAAATCAATTGAATAAATTTATTATTTTTAGTTAAATTTTTACTATTTATTACATCTCTTCCTACCAAAGAGTTCCTCTCAACATAGGAGCATATATACATATAAACATTATTTATAATAAAAACTAATTTAAATCCATGTTAAATTTAAATTTATTGATAAAAAGTTTTTTTTTAATATTATAAAAACATTAACTCTTTAAAAGAACATGTAGAACACATGAAAACTAACATCATTGCATGGTACTAGTCGAGGATATGTCATTTGTCAAATCACCATCTTCTAAAAAATAAATCTTCAGGATTCTCTTCCTCCAATAAGATCTATTGCTGCAATGGTTCCCCTGAAGAGCCCAAGCCCTTGAGGATCTGTAGGAGGAGGTGGTTCTAGTGGTTATGTTGGTAGTGCAGGGAGATTCTACTGCAAATAGTGGCGCGGGAGGGAAAGTTGGATGGCAGGGCCACTCAACTACATATTGGGAGAGGTCCTCAATACCATGTTCAAGGATAGGTGTGAATGATTTTAATCATAATAATGCTAGCGATTGGAATGAAGGAAGAGGAGGTGATAGTGGTGAAAGATTCCAACCGCGCAATAGTTTCTGGTTGGGCAGCGAATTGTGGGATATTGGGGTTTTTAACAAGTTCTATATGGATAGTGAAGTTTCTGTTGCATTTGATCTTCTTGTTTTACACTGGTTCTGGTTAATTGGAAGCAAAAAATTCTTTCCTTCATCGTGGAAAAGATGAACCATATGAGGGACTGATGACCCTATGTTAGGCAGATTTTTATCCAACATGTGAAATATATGAATTTCGGGTAAAGGAAATGAGTATAAGTTAATTTCTTGTGGCAACAACCCCTACCTTATGAAGCGAACTCACTGATGAGTTCAAACCTAGGGTTAAATCAATGATTGACAAAAATCTCTTGAAAGAGAGTCCCTAAATTGGATACTAAAATCATTCAAAGGAAGATCCAATTCTAGAATACCCAGATTTATGGACATACATCTCTTTTTTGATATGGAAATACAACATTTGTAGCAGATAGTCAAGTTTTGAAGCTAGAAGAGACCCTCAAACTAACCTAGGGTAATTTTTGAGCCATCGCTCATGCCTGTGGAATAATTAGTTTACCACAACCCTATGAATCGTTCTAGAGCATTAACAGATTGCATTGAAATAGACATTTCAAATAATAGATAAGTCGGGTACACGTCCATCCATGCAAGGATCTAGGAATTCACTATTAATAAATTTGGGGCAAAATCGGGCCATTGAAATCGAGTAGAGAGCAATTCAGAACTCAGGTGGTAGACTAAAAGCATTGATAAGCTCCTGTAGTGGCCTCACTAGTGAAGAAAGAGTCCCGACAATTCAATTCCCGACCATTATTAGAAGAAATTCAAGTCCACATGAGACAACAGTGTAGTAATTTTGAGACTTTCAGACATCGGCCATGGCTAGCAGAGGGTGAATTCAGTGGTTTTTTGAGTTGGTTTTTCATGGTTTAGGATGTGGAATCAATCGATGTTCAGTTGTGTATATAGTGAAGAGAGTAATGTGCCGTGGAAGGATATCAGTAGAATGTGAAGCATAAGAAATTGAATTAGAAGAGCAATTCCATTGAATATACAACTAATACTAATGCTTGGGGATACTTAGGGTCTTTGAATTCACTAGTAATAAATTTGGGGCCAAATCGGGCCATGGAAATCGAGTAAGATCAATTCAAAACTCGGGTGGTAGACTAAAAGAATTGACACATTCCTTTTTTTTAATCTAATAAAACAAGAACATTATCATAATGCAACAAAACTAAAAAGAAAATTTTGAAAATTTTACGTACATCACAAATCCATTAAAAATTTGTCCTTGTTCACTTCTGTCCATAATTGAAGTGAGATTTTAATCTTAAGTGGATTTTTAATTTTAAAAGACAATATTTAAAGTCTTAAAGCACAATGCTTAAAGTCATTTAATCTTAAAATACAATATTTAAAATCTCCTTAATGTTAATATCACAACTAGACACCCTAGATACACACTTGTATTCTTTACCACTATTTATTTAGATATATCACCAGGAATAGACACCTTTGAAACTATAAATAACTAATTTCTGAAGAGGCAATAATGTCAGTGGAATATTGAGAACATGTTTTCACCCATCCTGATCCAGTCTACTTGCACTTCGTATCCTATTTAAGAGAGATCTTAACCATTCATCTAATCCAACCTAAAGTGCGCTTCTATAATTTCAACTCTAAGATCCATAATACTAGAAAAACTCTTAAGACGATTCCATTGTTACCCAATATTTTCATCACATATTACATGCTTTAGAGATTTCATACCTCTAGGTGATTTAGGCAGCTTCCTTAATCGAGAACACTCTCTCATGTCAAGCTCCTCGAGTTTCTTCAGTTGCCCTATTTCCTTAGGAAGTTCTTTCAAGCACTCACATAAAGAAATGTCCATATATTCTAGCTTCCCAAGTTTTCCAATAGATGTTGGAAGCTCTTTCAAACCTAGACATGCATATATTCTTAACATTCTTAAAGAACCGAGCCTCCCAATATCATCAAGTAAATTTCAAAGAAGGTGATAGTTAGTGCTAGATACCACTTTTGAATTGAAGACATGTCACAAATACCAATGAGAAACTCCTCCAAATCACAACAATGATCCATGTTAAAATCTAGCGTTATGGGAATATTTAGATTCAACTGGTTTCCATTGAACCGGGACATATTTCCAATCCCTTCACATAATCTCAAAGATACCTTTTCTAAGTTCTGTAAGACTTTAATATGCTCTTGAAGTGGGGCCACAATCAACCTCTCCAAATGAATAGTCTAGACCTAAGCGAGTGATGATAACAATGGAAGACCCTTCACTGTGGCTCTCTTAGACCCGTAATTAAATACTATGAGGACTTTTAATTTTCTCATTTTACTCAAAAAACGATGGAAGAAAGTAATTGGTTGTGGAAAAGAGTAGAACCAAAGCCTTTTCCTCACAAAAATTCATCTTATGCCATTGATTCTCTTCCATTGTCCCTGTTTAATTGGAAACTATTTGAGCATCAAAAGCTTGATCCTTGAACATCTCCCATTTCCCTAGTACACTCTCCTCCTTTCTAGGCATAAACAACCTCTTCCTACAATATATCCTATCTCGGGATGCCATATCTAAGGCCAAGGCTTGCATGACATTATGCTGCGAAAAGTACAACTCAGAGGCCCTTCCATAATTGATTTCTTGAGTCCTGAGATTGCTTGTTAAATTTAAGATATTTCTACTGCAAGTTCTAGCAAGATGAAAAAAGAATATTGTCACTCTATCTCATGAAATAACAAGGAGAAATAACCTCATATTAATGATGCAATGACAAACCATGTTTGGGACTTCCACCAACCACCCAACCATAAACATGGCTGAGCCAATTCTATCTTCATCCAGTCACCCCCATGCCATATTCCAAACATGAATGTGGGATCTCATGGAACAATCCATCAAAATCGAACCAGGGCTTCCAAACGCCAAACCATATCAACCCATCAAACAATGATTCCACCTCATGGCTAGACATCACACACCATCACCAGATTGGTCTCTACCCAAGCCTTCGAGGGATCCAGAGCATTTGTTCCAACCAAGTCTTCGAGGACTAGTAACTGAACCCATAGTTGTCGCCGGACTCCAGAGTGCTTATCCAACCAAGGCTCCATTACTAGTAATTCAACCCACCAAGGGCTCCAGAGCATTTTTCCAGCCAAGGCTCCAAGACTAGTAACTCAACCCAAGTTGTTACAAGGCTCTACAGCGTTTGTCCAACCAAGGCTCTAGGAACTAGTAACTCAACCCACATCTAAAGGAACATGAGAAAAAACCAGAAAACAAAAGTAAATGAACCCATAAAACCATGGCTATCCAAAAAATGGAAAGGCCAGGCAAAGCCACTGTCAATCTAGGAAATCATGCATGCCCATGATAGATAGTGACCAATAAACCACATAAATAGGCCATGCATGCCAAAAATAGTGAAGAAAACATACATGTAAATCGGTAAATGCATGCAAAATCTATTGTAGTTGTTGATCCCGGTGTCCTATTGCACTTTCTTGCTCATCCTTTTCCTTCTTGCTCCAAGCATCTAAGTATGCCACACTCTCCAATTGTGCTCCAAGAAAAATCTAAGTGTCCACGAGTATGAGAGAGAGAGAATAGAATGAAAGCTCCAAAACTGAACTGACAAAAGCTTACACTAAAAGCTTGAGAAAAATGCTTACCAATTGATCCTCAGGAGCCTTTTTATTAATGAGGCCTCTATTTTCTTCATTCTCCATTATTTTCCTTCATTTTCCCCCTCACATTAAACCTGTGACCTTTCACCTTCATTTTCTCCTAATTTCCTTTATTTTCATAAATAAAATGCCAATAAATTCCATTTTTCCTTTCCAAATCCTTTTCCATTGCCTTTGCCAATGTCCTTTAGCCATAATAACTGAAATGAACACCCACTAGGTTTTTTTCCCACCATTAAACTTCGAATATGTGTCTCAGATCCGTTGCCTTATATTTTTTTATTTATATGTATTTTTTAACTAGGGTTTTTACAATTCTCAAGTTCATGGTTTCGCTACCTCATTCTGTGAGTCGTCTCAGGGTTACATTCCTACTTTGGGTTCCAAGATAGATGCTCTCTTTCGCCCAGTTGAATGAGTAGTATGGGTTTTTACATCAAATATTGAGCCGAAAATCAAAGCCAAGCCCATTGGTCCATTGGAAAGTGGCATGAATTTTGAGGGTTAGATCTCGGGGTCAAGCCCGTGAACCTCCCCATTTAACTGTTATTGGTGCATTTGTATTCATTTTTCAGAAAATGTTGCTTTTGTTTGGGCACGGTAAATGGGGCTATCACTTAAGGTGGGCCGACAACATGGATGGTGCAGATTTGAGTCCCGTTGCCCCCCTAACAAATAACATGGTCATTTGGTCATTGTAATAGAGGTTCAGCGGGTTGCCAGGTCACCCGAAGGCCCCGACCCATAATAATATAACATGACCAATGGGGGTGGTCAGGTCAGGGTCCCATAATAATATAACTTGGAATACATGTCTCATAGACGCTGCCTTATATTTTTTTGTTTATATGGATTTTTTAACTGGGGTTGTTACAATTCTCGAGTTCATGGTTCCACTACCTCATTCTGTGAGTTGGCTCAGGGTTACGTTCCTACTTTGGGTTCCAAGATAGACGCTCTCCTTCGCCCATTCGAATGAGAAGTATGGGTTTTTAAATAAAATATTGAGCGGAAAATCATATCCAAGCCCATTGAGCCATTGGAAAGTACATGAATTTTAAGGGTTAGGTCTCGGGGTCAAGCCTGGAGACCTCCCCATTTAACTATTCATTGGTGCATGTATTGGTTTTTGGGTAGATGTTTTTGGTTGAGCATGGTAAATGGGGCCATCGCTTAAGGTGGGCAGACCACATGGATGGTGTTGTTTTGAGTCTCGTCGACCCCCTAACAAATAACATGGCCATCTCATCATTGTAATAGAGGTCGGGCGGGGTCCTAGGTCACCCACAGAACCCGACCCATAATAATATAACCTGACCGATGGGGGTAGTGGGGTGGGGGTCCCGCTACTCATTTTTAATATATTTTTTATTTAATTTAATTTCCTTATCCATTAATAAACCAATGAATGCCCACACTAGGATGTCTTGCCCAACATTTGGCTTCGAATAAGTGTCGCATCGACCGTAGTTATTATTTTTCCTCTTATTAACCTTTATTACATGGAATTTTCACCAGGGTTGTTAGAAGCAGTCCACCTAGATGCCTACATTATGCCTTACCTACTGATAATTTAAACTTCCAACCACAAACTTTGGTGCATCCTTCTTCAGATTCTACCAATAATAAAAATTATTCCGTGTGGTCAATGTGTTCTAATAGCCTGGGTGACCTACATAAAGTTTCGCATGAAAGTCCCTCAAGATAACCTTCTTGAGCTCATTGTTATCTGGCACATATATCTTGTCATTAAATCTAACCAATCCATTTTTCATGAGACAATAATCCACATCTTGTACACCTGCACATGTACCTGTACCACTAATGATCCAGGTGGATATTGGTGGCCACCTACCTATTCCACTTAGACCCCCAACATTGTCTCTTTCAGTTTTTCGGTTTCCTTAATTGTAGCACAATTTACTATTTTTAGCAATTTTTTGGGTCTTGAACTTTCAGAGTCGTTTTGAGGCCCTAAACAATGTTTTTAGGGAAAACGAAGAGACCAGAAATGTCACAAATTGCCTTATTGGTTTGTGTTTAGCCCTTTCTTCGAGATCTTCGAAACGAGGTATTATGATAGCAAAACGAAGATCGTATGCCAAAGTTACGACACCGGGAAGTTGATGTACCAATTTACCCAAACGGGGCCCACAGGTTTGGTGCTTCATCTCCTAAGGTTAGGTTTTTGGATGTTTATGGTTTTCCATTGTTTCTCAATAATAAATAGACCTTTGAGCCTCATTGTAACACAGTTGAGAGGCATGTAGCCACCACATCTCTCCTCAGAGATAAGCTAACATCGCCTGAGCTATCTTATTTCCATTCTATTTGTAAGTGTAGTTCAATTTTTTTCCATTAATGAAATGAAGTGTTTTTCTGCGGCATCTCTGTGTTTATGACTATATCTGTAAGTTGTTGCATTCCTGTTTAAGTTCAGATCAATGGTATCAAAGGGATTTGCTCTTTCTTTGTTTTTCTTTCCATGTCCCCAACGAGGTCAGGTTATAAGGAATTAGGGCTCGATCTAGTTGAACCATTTCAGGATCATCCTCGCAAAACCTGACGACCTCCCACGCTGGAAGAAAAGAAAGACGAGGTGGTAGGAGATCCTTTCAAAATGTTGCTCGAAGAATCTCTCGAGCAATAGAGGGACGCAATGATGGAAAAATTTGCCCAAATCCTTCGACAGCTACCCACAGGTGATTCATCTTCATCCAAAAACCACTCTGTAGGTGCCACTCCTTTTAACGTATAATTTAACTTCGATATTCCCATATTCGAAGGCCTGATAGATGTAGAAGTCGTAGATAAATGGTTAAATCTATTGGAAGGATATTTTTCAGTTCATGACTTTTCCAATTGGGAAAAGATTATGTTTTCACTTCTCAAAGCTGCCCACACGTCAAGGACTGGTGGGAAACCTACTGTGAACAAAAAGATGAGAGTGAACCCTCGCTATTTTCAACTGCACTCACTTGGAATTATTTTCAAGACGCCATCAAGGAACAGTATTACCCAGTCAGGAGCTATGAATATAAATACATAAAGCAGACCACGCTATGGCAGGGAAGGGACCAAGATGTGTCAGAGTTCACAAATACTTTCCATACCCTTCACACGAAGCTAGGTATCAAGGATACTGAGCGGCATTTGGTGCTAGAGTACCATGGCTATCTACACAAGTACATCTAGGACGAGATGGATTTCCTAGATATTTCCTTGCTCAGCATGGCGTATCGGTACACTGTAAATATTGAGCAGAAGTTTAAACAAAAGAAGCAGGACTTTGGAGCTATGAATCCAAAGCAAGCAGAGGGCACCCTCAAACCATAATACAAGGGACCAAGCCAAGTCGGGGTTACCCAGGACAACCCACCGAAGCCCTAAGTAAAGAAAAACACCACAAAGACAAAGAAGGACACGGGAAAATGGTGTGAGTTCCATAAGGTCTCCACTCACAATACAAGTGAGTGTCGGGCCAACCATTCACTAGTGGCTGAGCTGAAGGCTTCCGAATCAGATGCAAGTTCTAATGTTGAATTAGAACCCGATAAGGGGACTGATAAAGGGAAGCAAATCATTGATGCGGAGCTCAATGCCACCATGGCCACCACAAAGATCTAGAAAATTGAGCCTGAAGATCTAGAGGAGGGGGAATGCCTCTTCCGCTCATAGATGTGGGTGAAGGGTTCTCCGCTACAGTTCATTATTGAAAGTGGGAGCCAAAAGAACCTCATTTCAGTGAAAGTTGTCAAGCACCTGTACCTACAACACATCCACAACTAGACACCATTGGGTGGCTTCACCAAGGACGAGAAATTCGCATCAACCAGCAGTGTCGCCTTCCCTATAGCATCAAGCCCTTCATGGATGAGGTATTGTGTGACGTTGCTCCTCTTGAAGTTTTAGATGCATTGTTAGGACAATCATACTTGTGGAAGCGACATTCTGTATATGAGTCTGGACCTCACTCTGTGATTATCACTTTGGATAATAAGTTGTACAAGATACCGGAGGTAGCCCCGCCTACCACCATCTCTTATATCACTACAAAGAAATGCAGTAAGATCATTTCCTAGACCAAGAAATTCGTTTTCCTTATGATTCACCCCCAAGGCAAGAAGAAGTTTGTGGCCACGACTTCTAGGCAGGGCTCCTCTACACAACAACAACAGATGGACAAGGTCGTGGAGGAGTACAGGGACATTTTGGCCTCACCCACAGGGGTACCTTTGCACTGTCAGGTCAAGCACTCCATCGATCTGACCTTAGGCGCACCGCTGCCCAATGGACTGATCTATCGACGCTTTTTTCTAGAGAACGATGAGATCAAGAGGCAAATTCAGGAACTACTGCAGAAACGACACATTAGGCCAAGTTCATCACGCTATGGGAGCTCGATTGTATTGGTACAAAATAAGGATGGGACATGGAGACTCTATATTGACTATCGGGTGCTCAACAAGAACACTGTCCAGAATAGGTACCCAATCCCATGTATTGATGACCTGACCACCTCAAGGGGGCCAAATATTTCAGCAAGATTGACTTAAGGTCAAGTTATCACCTGGTGCCTATCAAACCCTCTGATGTGTGGAAGACAACCTTCAAATCCAAGGAGGGCCTTTTCTAATGGTTGGTCATGCCGTTCGGATTGACGAACACCCCTGCAACCTTCATGAGACTGATGGATGACATCTTGCGACCCTTCACCAATTCATTCGTGGTGGTGTATCTAGATGAAATCTTGATCTTCAGCTATAGTTGGGAAGAACACCTCCACTATATTCAGCAGGTCCTTCAAACCCTTTGACAACACAAGTTGTGTGCTAACTTGGAGAAATGCACCTTTGGCCTGACCCAGGTTCAATATCTAAGGTACATCATTGATGAGGAGGGCATACATGTGGACCCATCTACGATACAAGTCATTTAATATTGGCCAGCCCCAACCACTCTAATAGAGCTTCGTAGCTTTTTGGATCTTCCCAATTTCTATAGCAGGTTCGTGTTGGGGTTCTCTCATATTGCTTGCCCTTTAAGTCAAGTCACAAAGGGCAGAGAAAAAGCAAAGTTCTTTTGGTCGGAAACCCAACAGCGAGTGTTCTCTGAGTTGAAGAATCACCTCAGTTCTGCACCAGCGCTCACATTACCAGACTTGCAACAACCATTTGAAATTGAGACAGATGCCTCTGACTATGCTGTTACAACAATTCTTAGTCAACATGGGCATTGAGTGGCTTACCACAGTGAGACATTTTCAAACACAGTCCGAAAGTACCCCAATTACGATAAAGAGATGTATTCCATTGTGTAATCCTGTTGTCAATGGAAGCATTACATTCTAGGGAAGGAAACAGTCATCCACATAAACCATCGGCCTCTACAATTCATACAGACATAAGGGAAGTTGCAAAACAATCGCCATCAGAAATGGTCCACCTATCTACAACAGTTCCATTTGAACATTAAGTATAAGAAGGGAAACACCAATAATGTCGTTGATTGCCTCAGCAGACCACCAGTCATGGCGCTGATCATTATGCTCAACTGCTGTGGGCACAAGACATTGGGGTGGCCGCATGTTTACAAGAGTGATCCAGAATTCGGCAGCATATACCAGACACTCGTGGAAGGTAAGAAAGTTCCAAATTTTCACGTTCAGGATGAATTGTTATGCCACTTGGGATACATATGTGTTCCTTCAAGTGAGTGTGCCAAGATGATTTGGGAGGCCCACTACAGTCGAGTCACTGGACATTTCGGAGTAGAGAAAATAGTGGCGGTATTACAGAAGTATTTTTATTGGCCGAAACTTCGTGAGGATGTTAGGAAGTACATTAGTTCCTACACTGTCTACGCCATTGCCAAACCAACCATCAAGAAGCAAGGCTTGTATACTCCTCTACCTACTCCTAGCCAGCCTTGGGAATATGTCTCCATGGATTATATGTCGGTAATTCCTGCTACTAAGCACGTAAACGATTGTGTTTTTGTGGTCATCGTTAGATTCTCTAAGATGGCCATCATGGCGGCCTACAAGAAGAGTATCTCAACAGAGGCCACTGTTAATCTCTTCTTTGAGCGAGTGTGGGTACACTTTGGGATCCCACAGTCCATTATCTTAGATCAGGATAGCAGATTCCTGAGTGCATTTTGTTCAAGTCTCTGGTCGATGCTGGATACAAAACTCACTAATTCCATGGATTTCCATCCCCAAATTGATGGTCAAACAAAGGTTGTCAACAAAATGATCGTACACATTCCATGCATGTACAACTCGAGGCATCCACGCACATGGGATGAAAGTCTCCCCTATGTCCAACATAGCTACAATAGAGCTCTCCATAGCTCAATAGGCCACAACCCCTTTCAGGTAGGGCATGGATTTCAGCCATTATGCCCCATTGATGTGGTCATACAATTTACAGCCACTCAAGTAGATTCGACTCACGTGCAGTCCAACCCTAAAAGGCCTAACAACTTCATTGAGTGCATTCAAAACATCCGCCAACAGGTCCATGATATATTGGATAGTTCCAATGCTAAGTACAAGCAGCACCATGATCAACTTCGAGTGCCGCTCAAGTTCTAGGTGGGCAACAAAGTTTGGCTTCATTTTCAGAAAGCGCCTTGTTGGGCCCCACTGCAAGCTTCGCCCAGTCTGATATGGGCCATACACAATCACCAAGGTTGTTAGTGACAATGCCTTCAAGCTCAACATCCCACCATTCCTTGGTCTGCATCCAGTGTTCAATTTAGATCACTTTTGGCCATACTTCCCACAATTGTTGGACACATCTGACATTGTAGAACAGCTCACACCAACAAAGCTAAACCTAGATTGCATGGAACAGGGCACCACTGATCGTATCATGGACACACAGATCAAGAGCACTCACTAGCAGAAGATCCAATTATACCAAGTTGTCAAAGCTGGCCAACTCCTTCACCAAGGCAAGTGGCTCACTGGGGACCAAGTTCAATAGAAGTTTCCCCATCTCATGGAGGCACTCAACGCAATGGGGACCATTGCTTCCTAAGGGGGGAGGAATGATCCCGGTGGATATTGGTGGCCACTTGCCTATTCCACTTAGACACCCAACACAGTTTCTTTCAGTTTTTTAGTTTTCTTAATTGTAGCATAGTTTAGTATTTCTGGTAGTTTTTCGGGTCCTGAACTTCCAAAGTTGTTTTGAGGCCCTAAACGATGTTTTTAGGGAAAACGGAGAGATTGGAAACGTCCTTACTAGCTTAGCTTTTTTGTTTGGCCCCCTCTTCGAGATCTGCAAAACAAGGTATTTTGATAGCCAAACGAAGATCGCATGCCAAAGTTACGACCCCGAGAAGTTGATGTACCAATTTACCCAAACGGGGCCCACAGTTTTGGCGGTTGATCTCCTAGGTTTAGGTTTTTGGATGTTTAGGGTTTTCCATTGTTTCTCAATAATAAATAGGCCTTCGAGCCTCATTGTAACACAGTTCAGAGGCACGTAGCTGCCAAATCTCTCCTCAGAGATAAGCTAACATCTCCCGAGCTATCTTATTTCCATTCTATTTGTAAGCATAGTTCAGTATTTTTCCATTAATGAAATGAAGTGCTTTTCTACCGCATCTCTCTGTTTATGATTATATCTGCAAGTTGTTGCGTTCCTGTTTAAGTTCAAATCAAATAACCCTTAGATGCTTCTTTGATATTGGAAAAGGTGCATATGTGGGGCTCCAGAAGTTCCCACAACAAGGGAAAGGGTGCTTCTGGGAACTTTTTCCTTTAGTGTTGTGCCTGCGACTCTGAATTTTTGCCAATTTTTTAAGCCCAGAGCCCAGGTCACTTCCCATAACTCAATGAAACCTTCAGAAATGAACTTACACAACAAAACAATGATTTATTTACGAAAACATTGACAAGGACTAGACTGGACCCCTACTAGCCATGACATGCATTTCATCAAATATATCACAAATATCAAATATACAGGCCTTAACACCGGAGATGAGCATATGGGTCTCCTACTTATCTGAGATTTTCTATGAGGCATTTTTCCTTATCACATTACTTGATTTATAATCTACTAGGTCATAGATACATTGTTCATTCATTTACAAGTAAAAGCATGATGAAAGCCATACATCACCACTGTCATAATACATATTCATAACCAAAATAATAACAACAAAAATACCAAGGAAACAACAACCATATAATCCATATATCAACCAGTACAATACTCATGAAATAATAAGGAGAAATAACCTCATATTAATGATGCAATAACAAAACATGTTTGGGAATTCCACCAACCACCCAACCATAGACATGGCTGACCTATTCTCTCTTTAGCTAGTCACCCCTGTGCCATATTCCAAACATGAATGTGGGATCTCATGGAGCAATCCATCAAAATTGAACTAGGGCTTCCAGAGGCCAAACCATATCAACCCATCAAACAATGGTTCCACCTCATGGCTGGACATCACACACCATCACAAGATTGGTCTCTACCCAAGCCTTCGAGGGCTCTAGAGCATTTGTTCCAACCAGGGCTTCGGGGACTAGTAACTCAACCCATAGTTGTCGCCAGACTCTAGAGTGTTTATCCAACCAAGGCTCCAAGACTAGTAATTCAACCCACCAAGGGCTCCGGATCGTTTTTCCAGCTAAGGCTCCAAGGCTAGTAACTCAACGCAAGTTGTTACAAGGCTCTAGAGCGTTTGTCCAACCAAGGCTTTAGGAACTAGTAACTCAACCCACATCTAAAGGAACATGAGAACCAACCAGAAAAAAAAAAAAAAAAAAAATGAACCCACAAAACCATGGCTATCCGGGAAATGGAAAGGCCAGGCAAATCCATTGTCAATGTAGGCAATCCTACATGCCAATGACAGATCATGACCAATAAACCACATGAATATGTCATGCATGCAAAAAATAGTGAAGAAAACATACATGAAAATCGGTAAATGCAATAAAAGTATGTTGTAGTTGTTGATCCCGATTTCCTCTTGTGCTTTCTTACTCATCCTTTTACTTCTTACTCCAAGCATCTAAGTATGCCACACTCTCCAATTGTGCTCCAAGAAAAATCTAAGTGTCAACAAGTATGAGAGAGAGAGAATGGAATGAAAGCTCTTCATTCTCTGTTATTTTCCTTCATTTTCCCCCTCACATGAAACCTGTGACCTTTCACCTTCCTTTTCTCCTAATTTCCTTTATTTTCATAAATAAAATGCCAATAAATTCCATTTTTCCTTTTCCAAAGCCTTTTCCATTGCCCTTGCCAATGTCCTTTAGCCATAATAACTTAAATGAACACCCACTAGGTTTTTTAACCACCATTCAACTTGGAATATGTCTTTCATATTTGTTGCCTTATATTGTTTTCTTTATATGGACTTTTTAACTAGGGTTGTTATAATTCTCAAGTTCATGGTTCTGCTACCTCATTCTCTGAGTCATCTCAAGGTTACGTTCCTACTTTGGGTTCCAATCTAGATGCTCTCCTTCGCCCAATCAAATGAGCAGTATGGGTTTTTATATCAAATATTGAGCGGAAAATCAAATCCAAGCCCATTGGTCCATTGGAAAGTGGCATGAATTTTGAGGGTTAGATCTCGGGGTTAATCTTGTGAACCTCCCCATTTAACTTTTCATTGGTGCATTTGTATTCATTTTTGGGCAAATGTTGCTTTTGTTTGGGCATGGTAAATGGGGCCATCGATAAAGGTGGTTTGACCACATGGATGGTCCAGGTTTGAGTGTTGTTGTCCCCCTAACAAATAACATGGAAATCTGGTCATTGTAATAGAGGTCAGGGGGGTTCTTAGGTGAACCACAAGCCCCGACCCATAATAATATAACATGACTAATGGGGGTGGTTGGGTGGGGGTCCCATAATAATATAACTTGGAATACATGTCTCATAGACGTTTCTTTATATTTTTTTATTTATACCGATTTTTTAACTAGGGTTGTTACAATTCTCAAGTTCATGGTTCCGCTACCTCATTCTGTGAGTTGGCTCAGGGTTACGTTCCTACTTTGGGTTCCAAGGTAGACGCTCTCCTTTGCCCAGTCGAATGCGAAGTATGGGTTTTTATATAAAATATTGAGTGGAAAAGCAATGCCAAGCCCATTGGGCCATTGGAAAGTGGCATGAATTTTAAGGGTTAGGTCTCGGGGTCAAACCCATGGACCTCCCCATTTAACTGTTCGTTGGTGCATTTGTATTCAGTTTTGGGTAGATGTTGTTTTTGGTTGGGCATGGTAAATGGGGCCATCGCTTAAGGTGGGCCGACCACATGGATGGTGTCATTTTGAGTCCGGTCGGCCCCCTAACAAATAACATGGCCATCTGGTCATTATAATAGAGGTCAGGCGGGGTCCCAAGTCACCCATAGGCCCTGACCCATAATAATATAACCTGATCGATGAGGGTGGTGGGGTGGGGGCCCCGCCACTCATTTTTAATATATTTTTGTTTTATTTAATTTCCTTACCCATTAATAAACCAACAAACAACCACACTAGGATGTCTTGCACAACATTTGGCTTGGAATAAGTGTCTCATCAACTGTAGTTATTATTTTTCCTTTTACTAACTTTTATTACATGGAATTTTCACCAGTTAGATGCAGTCCCCCTAGATGCCTACACTATGCCTTTACCTTCTGAAAATCCAATCTTCTAGGCACAAACTTTGGTACATGCTTCTTTAGATTCTGCCAATAATAAAAATTATTCTGTGTGGTCAATTTCTTCTAATAGCCTAGATGACCTAAATATGGTTATGCATGAAATTCCCTCAATATAACCTTCTCGAGCTCACTACTATCTGGCACATATATATTGTCTTTAAATCTAACCAATCCATTTGCCATGAGACAATAGTCCACATCCTGTACACCTGCACATGTACTTGTACCTGTACCACTAACCCCTGGATGCTTCCTTTAGATGGTCAAGGGTGCATCTGGAGGGCTCTAGAAGCTCCCACAATAAGGGAAAGGGAGCTTCCGGGAACCTTTTCCCCTAGTGTTGTGCCTACGACTCTCATATTTTTTCCACTTCTTTTAAGCCCAGAGCCCAAGTCACTTCCCATAACTCAATGAAACCTTGATAAATGAATTTACACAACAAAACAATGATTCATTTGCGAAAACATTGACAAGGACTATACTGGACCCCTACTAGCCATGAAAGGCATTTTGTCAAACATATCAAAAATATGAAATCTACAGGTCTCAACAACGAAGCTAAGCATAGGGGTCTCCTATTTATATGAGATTTTCTATGAGGCATTGTTTCCTTATCACCTTAGTTGAATTATCATCTATCAGGCCATAGATACATTGTTCATTCATTTACAATTAAAAACATGATGAGAGCCATTCATCACCACTGCCATAATACATATTTATAACAAAAATAATAACAACAAAAATATCAAGGAAACAACAGCCATATAATCCACATATGAACTAGTAGAATACTCATGCAATAATGAGGAGAAATAACCTCATATTAATGATGCAATGACAAACCATGTTTGAGACTTCCACCAACCACCTGACCATAGACATGGCTAAGTCAATTCTCTCTTACTCTAGTCACCCCTGTGCCATATTTCAAACATGAATGTGGGATATCATGGAACAATCCATCAAAACTGAACCAAGGCTTCCAAAGGCTAAACCATATCAACCCATCAACAGTGATTCCACTTCATGGTTGGACATCACACACCATCACTGGATTGGTCTCTACCCAAGTCTTCGAGGGCTCCAGAGCGTTTGTTCCAACCAGGGCTTCCACGACTAGTAACTCAACCTGTTGTAACATGATTAGTTTTGATAATTTAAATTTGCTGATATAATAGGTTTTAGTAGTTTAGAAATAATAAATGGGTCTGCAAGAGTAAATGCACCCTCAAAATGTAAATTTAAGTTTCATTAGCTAGTTGATTTAGTTAATCATGCATTTAAACATCATTAAATGATGTAATAAAGTAAATTAAAACATGGTTTACGAACCACTGAGAATTATTTTTCAAAAATTGAAAGAGGTTTTTTGTGACAACATACTAATGTACATAAACCTCTCTCAGTTTTGTAACATCTATTATTGATTGGGAGATGGAAATGCATCTTTGAAGGAATGTTTTCCAGAAATTTCCCGTTTTAGTCACCTTTTTGTAGAGGATAGTGTGACTAAAACAAGATGAATATTTGGCAACTGGAAGAGGATTTGGTTGATGAGATTCCATAATAAAAAATCCTATCTCACTTTTCACACAGGTGTCAAGGGTTGGTATATGCACTCTGATCATGTTTAGCCTATTTTTCCAACTGTGCAATGTCCCGTTTAAGCCACCTTTTTGAAGAAACTATTGTGGATAATCAGAGAGTATTCTTGTGAAACGGAAGGAGGTTTGTGCTCCTAAGATGCTAAAGTACAATAAATGACTTTATATTTTACTCAGCTATTACATAATCAGAGATACAAGTACATCTTGACGGCCTCTTTTTCGGACTGTGTAAATTCCTTTTTAGACATCGTTTTGCAGAAAATATTGTGAACAAGTGGAGCCGAATTTTGGGAAATTGAGAGAGGTTGATCTCAAGAACATATTCATATATAATAACCTCTCTAAATTTTTATAGAACTATCTCAGGTTCAGATATGCAATGTCATGACTGGACCCTATTTTGCAGGATTTCAGGAAGAAAATGCTCAAAGACAGTTAGGCCACCTCATCAACTGAGAGTTGCAATTCAATTCGAATTTCTCTTTTTCGTAAAAAAAATGCATAATGGTAGTGCCAAGTAGATACATTAGTTTTTAATGTCCTATATTTTATTTCTATTTTTGTAAAATAGTTTAAGGTATTTGTAAACAAATCTTGATATTTTTTCAAGATATTTTAGTTTAGAATTTGTATAGATACTTCATCAATTGAAGTAATTGGGGTGCACTTTTGATGTCAGAACTCTTAACTCTATAATAAATCTTCTATTGTAGTTTTTCTAATGAAAGCCTTATGGCTCTAGTTTTGACAGAATTTTGTGCTTCGAGTATGTTTTTCCAGTTTTTCATATCTTATTTCTACACATGATAAAACTGTTTATAGGAAGGTCTGCAAAATCATTATCTTTAGAAAGATATTTGTTTATTGGATTGTTTGTTCATCATAACTCCTCTTTAACTGGTTTTTGTTTTGTGCTCTCTGACATCCATTAAAAGAGATTAGCTTATTAGGCTATTTGTTTGAAATAGCTCCTCTTAGAATTGGTTTCAGTCTGGCCATTCTGTTTCCCTTTAAATCTGTTTTGTTGGGCTATAGAAATCTTCTACACGCATCCAAATCTTCCTAGTGGTCAAGTAATCAGTATGGCTACTCATTTATTAGGAATCTCCTTACATTCTTCCGCCAAATTCTTATACAAATCAAGTCGTTATGTCAGGTTGGAAGCTAACACTTTCAAAATGAATCTTGTGAGAGAGCCTTTAAATCATGAGTAGGGATTATCATTGATCGCCAACCACCACCAATTAAAATCATAAATCTAGCCATTCTGCTTCAAAGGTTTTTGTTCAGTGACAGGTGAACATCGTTAAACAAAGCCTCGTAACAACTGAGGGAGCCCCCTCTAGTTGAAGGACCAGCTTGAACCTAAAGGCTAGTTGAGTTGGTTTCCTGGCGTAGTTTTTGCAGCCAAGGACTACCTATAGGAAATAGGTACAACATCTGGCGTCATTGTCGGGGAGAAAAGTAAAGATCTTTCTTTGGGGAACGATAAAGTTTAGATCTATTTCTTGCTGGTGAACAAGGAATAGGCATTTGTATTGGTTACATTGTTTTCACCTAGAGACTCCAGCTTGACGGATGGCGATTCCACTGGATTACCGATCCCACTCTTGTTTTGAAATTTCAGCTACCTTTACTGCTATGCAAGGTTCATTGATACTTGCAATCAATAGTATATGTATTTCCCTCTCAGCCATGGTTAGAAATCTAAAATGTCTACATGGGATGTAGCTTTTAAAGTACACCTATGAGTATAAGTTTTCCATGGGATTTCATGTTCATATTGTATATAATCTTCAGATTTTTAACTGCTGGCAACTTGGTTTGTTAATAAATCCACTCAGCACTTGGTTTCATTCGAAAGGAGATTACACCTAAAAATGTAAATTTTTTTAGCTCAGTTAGATAGAGGTGTGGGATTGATTAGCTACTTTCAGATTCAGGGTGCAGCAGATCTACAATTGTTTTAGTTATATTTCAGGATAGCATTATTAAGTTTGGTTTGGTTGAGTGCAACGAATTCCAAGGGATTAATTGATTAAATCTATATCTTGTGAATTAGGAACTCTTGTGCTTATTTCCACTTACATTGTCAATCATTTCACTTCATCAGTTTTCAAGTTTCAGATTTCAGTGTGAAAGAGTATGTGAATTAGTGTAGGCATATGGTTGCATTTTACTGTTGTAGGTTGCAGTGTGCAGTAGCAGAGTATTCAAATGACAACATTGATCCATGGGGATTGGTTATATTTCTACATAAGATGTAAAATCAGTGGTTGGTGGTTTTATGGTATGACTCCATTCCCAACACTAAAGGCAACTGGTCTACTAGTTCTCTGCATCCCATAGGGGGAACCAGTCCCCATTGGAGCCGATGTTGTAACATGATTAGTTTTGATAGTTTAAATTTGCTGATATAATAGGTTTTAGTAGTTTAGAAATACTAAATGGGTCTACAAGAGTAAATGCGCCCTCAAAATGTAAATTTAAGTTTCATTAGCTGGTTGATTTAGTTAATAATGCATTTAAACATGATTAAATAATGTAATAAAGTAAATTAAAACATGGTTTACAAACCACGTAGAATGTATTTTCAAAAACTGAAAGAGGTTTTTTTTTAAAACATCTTCTTGTACAAAAACCTCTCTCAGTTTTGTAACAACTATTATGGATTAGGAGATGCAAATGCATCTTTGAAGGAATGTTTTCCAGAAATTTCCTATTTTAGTCACCTTTTTGCAGAGGATAGTGTGACTAAAAAAAGATGAATATTTGGAAACTAGAAGAGTTTCTGGTTTATAATATTCCCGAATACAAAATCCTATCTCACTTTTCACACAGGTGTCCGGGGTTGGTATATACACTCTCATCATGTTTAGCCTATTTTTCCGACTATGCAATGTCCTGTTTAAGCCACCTATTTGAAGAAACTATTGTGGATAATCAGAGATGATTCATGAGAAATAGAAGGAGTTTGTGTTCCTAAGATTCTAAATCACAATAACCTACTTCACATTTTATTCAGCTATTACATAACCAGATATACAAGTACATCTTCACAGCCTATTTTTTAGACTGTGTAAATTCCTTTTTAGACATTTTCTTACAGAAAGTATTGTGAACAGCTGGAGTCGGATTTTGGGAAATTGAGAGAGGTTTATCTCAAAAGCATATTCATATACAATAACCTCTCTCACTTTTTACATAACTATCTTTTATGGAGATATACAAAGGCATCACTGGACCCCATTTTGCAGGATTTCGGGAGGAAAATGCTCAAAGACAGTTAGGCCACCTCATCAACTAAGAGTTGCAATTCAAATCAAATTTCTCTTTTTTGTAAACAACAATGCATAATGATAGTGCCAAGTAGATACATTAGTTTTAATGTCCTATTATTCTGTTCTATTTGATGTAAAACATTTAAGATATTTATAAACAAATCTTGATATTTTTTCAAGATATTTAAGTTTAGCATTTGTATAAATACTTCATCAATTGAAGTAATTGGGGTGGGCTTTTGATGCCAAAACTCTTAACTTTGTAATAAAGCTTTTGTTGTAGTTTTCTAATGAAAACCTTATGGCTCTAGTTTTGACATAATTTTGTGCTTCGAGTATGTTTTTCCAGTTTTTGATATCTTATTTCTATACATGATAAAAGTGTTTATAGGAAGGTTTGCAAAATAATTATCTTTAGAAAGAGATTTTTTTATTGGACTTTTTTTTCATCATAACTCCTCTTTAACTGGTTTTTGTTTTGTGCTTTCTGACAGCCATTAAAAGAGATTAGCTTATTAGGCTATTTTTCTGAAATAGCTCCTCTCAGAATTGGTTTTAGTCTCTCCATTCTGTTTCCCTTTAAATCTATTTTGTTGGGCTATAGAAATCTTCTACACGCATCCAAATCTTCCTATTGGTCAAGTAATTAGTCTGGCTACTCAATTATTAGGAATCTCCTTACATTCTTCTCCCAAACTCTTATACAAATCAAGTTGTTCTATCAGGCTGGAAGCTGACACTTTCAAAAGGAACCATGTGAGAGAGCCTTTAAATCATGATTAGGGATTACCATTGATCGCCAACCACCCCCAATTTAAACCATAAATATAGCCATTGTGCTTCAAAGGCTGTTTTTCGATCACCGATGAACAACGTTAAACAAAGCCTCGTAACAATTGAGGGAGCCCCCTCTGGTTCAAGGGCCAGCATGAACCTGAAGGCTGGTTGAGCTGGTTTCCTGGCGTGGTTTTTGCAGCCAAGGACTACCTATGGGAGACAAGTACAACATCTGGTGCCGTTGCCAGGGAGCAAAGTAAAGATCTTTCTTCGGGGAACAATAAAGTTTAGATCTTTTTCTTGGTGGTGAACAAGGAATAGGCATTTGTATTGGTTGCATTATTTTCACCTGGCGACTCCACTTTGTCGGATGGTGATTCCACTGGATTACCGATCCCACTCTTGTTTTGAAATTTAAGTTGCCTTTACTGCTATGCAAGGTTCATTGATACTTGTAATCAGCAGTATATGTCTTTCCCTCTCAGCCATGGTCAGAAATCTAAAATGTCTACAGAGGATGCAACTTTTAAAGTACATGTGTGAGAATAAGTTTTCCATGTGATTTCATGTTCATATTGTATATATTCTTCAGATTTTCAGTTGTTGGCAACTTGGTTTGTCAATAAATACACTGCATGATTGGTTACATTGAAAAGAATATTACACCTAACAATGTAAAGTTTTTCAGTTTAGTTAGATAGAGGTGTGGGATTGATTAGCTACTTTCAGATTTAGGGTGTAGTAGATCTACAATTGTTTCATCTATATTTCAAGATTGCAGTATTAAGTTTGTTTTCGTTGAGTGAAATGACTTCCAAGGGATTGACTGATTAACTCCATAGCCCATGAATTAGGCACTCTTGTGCTTATTTCCACTTACATTGTCAGTTGTTTCACTTCAGCAGTTTTCAAGTTTTAGATTTCATTATGAAGGAGTATCTGAATTAGTGCAGGCATATGGTTGCATTTTACAGTTGTAGGTTGTAGTGTGCAACAGTAGAGTATTCAAATGACAACATTGATCCATGGGGATTGGTTATATTTCTACATAAGATGGAAAATCAGTGGTTGGTGGTGTTATGGTATGACTCCATGCCCAACACTAAAGGCAATTGGTCTACTAGTTCTTTGCATCCCACAGGGGGAAGCAGTCCCCATTGGAGTTGATGTTGTAACATGATTAGTTTTGATAATTTAAGTTTTCTGATATAATAGGTTTTAGTAGTTTAGAAATAATAAATTGGTCTGCAAGAGTAAAGGCACCCTCCAAATGTAAATTTAAGTTTCATTAGCTGGTTGATTTAGTTAATCATGCATTTAAACATGATTAAATGATGTAATAAAGTAAATGCAAAAATGGTTTACAAACCACTAAGAATGAATTTTCAAAAA